>JBANSL010000019.1:57705123-66790123 GCA_037127255.1 Persicaria tinctoria
AGGTTCTGGAATCTGCTAATTCGGTCGGCCAAAGATCTCTCCTGGAAGTTCGGTGCAAACTTCACATTCAAACGGTCGACTTTCACATCAAGGGTTCCGGCCTATTTAAAATAGAAGAAGAAGATTGCAGAAGATACATCATTCACGACGCTCCAACGTACCTCTGCAAGCTCATCTTCAAGCATCTGAATCTCACATCGCTCCTTTGGCTAACTGTTGTATTTACTTTTGAGTGTGTGAGGTTTCATTCGAGCATTATAGTACAATTCATCTAGGTTATACTAAGTGTTTCTTTACCCCAAACGTATAGGGTACCTTGGTATCCATAGGAGCTTTGTTTCACTAGTGTGCTTGGGTTGCTAGATAGGAAGTTAGTCTAGAAGAGGGTAAGTCTTCCAGAGGTTGTATCTAGAGCTCATGAGATAAAGTGAAATAAAGTTTTTTGAATCCTACGGGTTGGATAACCCTAGGCGGGGACGTAGGCGGTTGAGCCGAACCTCGTTAACAAGTATTGTGTTCTTTATTTTCATTTCTTTATTTTGTTGCTTGTTCTTTCAATTGACCTTATTCGCTATCTTGTTTTAACGTGGCTTTATTTTTCAGATAAGGTCTTACTTCTGGTGGTAAAGTCTCACTTTTTCTATTCTGCGAAAAGGTGTCATGCTCTATTCAACCCCCCCCCCCCCCTCCTGAGTATTCGGTTACTGTTTGTCTGCCTATTCCGAACTTCAATTGGTATCAGAGCCTAACTCGCGTTCTTTATATATTACTATCTGTGAGACTAACAATGGCAGACGAAGGTCAAGGCGGCTTCGGTCAAGGAAGATCTATCTCTCGTCCACCTCTCTTTGTTGGGGAAAACTTCATGCATTGGAAATCTCTGATGAAAATATTCATCATTGATCAGGATCTGGAGCTCTGGCATATCATTACACGAGGGCCGAATGTACCCAAGAAGGATGGACCCAATGGAACAAAGCTGGACAAAACGGAAGAAGAATATACTCAACAAGATTCGAAGAGCACGGCTAAGAACTTCAAAGCCGTGCATGCTCTGTATTGTGGACTGAGTACCGACGAATTTAACCGCATTTCCTCTTGCAGAACTGCAAAGGAAATTTGGGACAAATTGGTCGTGACCTATGAAGGGAAGAGCCAGGTCAAAGAAACTAAGATAAGTATCTATCTTAGACAATATGAATTGTTTAAGATGAATCCGGTCGAGTCAGTGAAAGTAATGTTCACCCGTTTTATGGAGATAATTAATAATTGACGGAGGGAAAACATGTCGTTGATCTGCCAAAGAAAACTCAAACCTATAGCAAGTATAGCAATAAGCAAGAGGTTGATCCACAGGGAAAGTTATAATTCAAGGTTGATTCAAGTGTCAATCAAAGTAACCGATTTGGGGGTTTTTTATGTGTGCAAGTTCCGCCTTTTATCAAAGCGGATTGAATTAAACAAAAGTAAATGATTTTAATTCAGACAATTAGGAGAAGCAATTCTGCCTATAATTTTCCACTTTATTTGGTTGAAGCGATCCTTGTAACTTCTTCTCGTCCTATCAAGTTTCATATGAATGCCATTGTCCCGACCTAATATAGTTACTAGTCCAATCAGTCCTAGAAACCCTTATCAATCGAACGGTCTCTAAAGAAGAATTTAACCCAATTGATAACTTTAAGTTCAGAGAGATTAGCCAAGGTATTTGCAGTCCCTAAAGAGGGATTTGACAACACATCCAACTTCCTCCTTATTCAATTATTTCAATCAACCCTAAAGGAACAAGTTTGCTACTTAGGTTAAGGTTCACAATCAGCAATCTACAAAACCTTAGCGATTGAATTGATCTAACAAGGTGATCAGGCAAGATAGAACAATTCAATAAACAATCAAGCACGAAGAAGTTGGAACATTCAAATATAGGAAACGAGGAACAAGAATTAGAAACTTACAATCAATCCAAATAAAGCTTCAAATTGCAGGCAGAATAGATGAGTTTAGTTCCTCATGGAAGACATCGCTCAAATCTCTAAAGTGTCTGATGAACGTAAGAATAGAATAGAAGTCCTCGAAAACTAGCTTAAAGTCGGCCTTATAACAAACCAAGTCAGCCACAAAACACACAACATAAAAACTAGGGTTTTTTAGACGAAACGCAGTGTCTGGCGCTGACGAACCATGCTGCGGCCGCGGCATCAACAACTTTTCCTTATCCCGCTGCAGCGGTCCTTGCTGCGGCCACGGCATACTGTTGTCGTGTCTTCTTGTCTTTGCCGAGAGTAGCTCCAAGTTACTTTGCTCTTTTCCTTCCTTGCTTCTCTCCAATGTCTCTTGTACTCCTCTTCGAGATATTGCATCTCCCAAATGTGTTCCGATTCAATCTACAAGATAAACACAAATTTGCGTAAAATCCGAACTCTTCTAGAATAACCACAAGATGCAAATTAACAACAAAGTATGAAAGAAATGCAACCTAACTAAACTAAAAATGCCTATAATGCCTATCTAAGATCTGCATTATCAAATTCCCCCACACTTAACCTTTGCTTGTCCTCAAGCAATGATAGAATGAACATGAATCAATGTATCCCACAGGAAATCCCTTCAAGTTTCAACCTCATCAAAAAGCAACATCATAGCAGGTGAAAACATAAACCAAGCAAACAAACGTCATAGCATGTATTATAGTGATCAAAGCTTAGAAGTAGACATTATCCAACCTCACCAGAAATATGTGTTTCACTCATGTGTTTAGGCTTTAAGATACAACTCTCAACTCAAACCAAAATGCACTAAACTCATAGACATTGACCACCATATCACCAAATATCTACCAAAATGTCATTACTTGCGGGACACAATAAAGACAACAAAATAAAATGTGACACTCTTTTTTTTTTCTTTTCTTTTGTTTTCTTTTCCTCTTTTTTTTTCTTTTTCTTGTCTTGGTGCTTTCCTTACGCGAGGCCCAAACATGGGTGTCATGAATAGCCTTGGTTTATCAACACCTCAAACTACTAATATGAAGTCCACTTGAACATTTTTTGACTCAAGTTGCAAACATGGGTGTCATGAATGAACTTGGTTATTCAATGATCAAACTTTCTTTCCTAGTGGATAGTTTTCAATACCTTTTTGCGCGAATCATACCCATGGGTGTCATGCATAGATCCGGTTACTAAGTGCATCAACCATTGCCACCTTATTCACTAAATATGTACAAATTCAAACAAAAGACTCAAAACATAACATAAACTCCGCAAGCAACAAACATGTGAGTCGGTCTTTAAAAATAGATACTGCAGCCAATGCCAAGAGGTAGCAACACAAGGAGAGTAATTCACACAATTGAGCAAAAGAATTCAAATAAGGCCAAACATTCTCACAGGGTCATGTTTTGTGGATTTCAATCATACTTTAGCTCAATCATACATGCTCAATTATATTTTCTAGCTCATGTTCCACAAAAATCAAATAAAGACAAAACCAAAACATCCAGAACTCCATGGGATTTCTATGAACATGCTTGAAATTTAAATTAGAGGACAAACTAAGCCAGATGGGTATTTCAATAACACATATGTATGCAATGCATGCTTATTTTTTTTGATTTTCGATTTTTTTTAATCCGAAAATTGCATAAATTAAATAAATTCGACAAAAATTAAATAAACTCAACAGAAATTAAATAAACTAAATAGCTATTACGTAAACTTAAACATGGTGTGCAGAAATTTAAACATGGTATAGGAAATGACAAAAATGACATAATATACATATACTCCTTCTCCCCCTCACTTAAGGTTGTCAGTGTCCTCACTGAAATAGTACAGACAACCAAAATAAAACATAAAAATTCAGGGTGAAGTAGACAGAACTAACCACTCACTGGTGCGGCGGCTGGTACGGTGGAGACTTGTACGGCGGAATGTGTGGATACTGCTGGCGGAGGTAGTAGGACTGCTCTATCCACTTCTCCTCCATATGATAGTTCGTCTCCCGCACATTGCGATCGATGTCGTGGAGAGTGAACTCGAAGGATTCCTGGCGCATGGACATACGATGGAACTCGGTTAATATTTGGTCCCGCCAGGCGTCATCCTCAACAGAAGAAAAGCGAGGCCCCTCAGAAGAGCCAGCAGCGTATTGAGCATCCCCCATGTGATAGTCATTCTGTGCAGGGGCATCCTCCTCATCCTCGTCATCATCATCCTCATTCTGATCAGCCGCTATGTAGAGGGTGGCGTTGGAAGGGCCATAAGGTAAGGCCATAGGAAGCCTCAGTCGGTGCTCTTCATGCTTCCCCGACTTCCAAATGTAGCCCGGCCCATCAGCGCTCTCAATCAAATAAGCCCTCCTGAGCTGCTCCTCTGTATAGGCATACCCACCTGTCATGGGTGCACCGCACTGTGTAGGCTCCAGAAATTGGTGGGCTATGAGGCTAATCACGCCTCCCAGACCAATCCTCCCTGTTTTCTTTCCTTGGATCTTCAGGCAGCTGTCAACAAAGATTTCAACCCAGTCCGACGTACCATGGGATTGGGGAGCTAGGCTCCATAACCAGGATAGATCACCAGTGGGCACTTTGTTTACATCGCCTTGGCCGCTGAAAGACATGGCCAAGACCTTGTACACCAGACGAAGGCATGGGTGGACGAACTTGTAGTTGTACTCACCCTTGTGTCCGTCAAATTAAGATCCAGTCGCTGCGTACCAGACATCATGGCGTTGCTGTTCCGATGCCATGATATACCAATCTTGGGTGGGTGTCCGAGTGATCCCAAATACCTGTCTCAGCTGGGCATACGTGCAAGTGTGGGGCTGGTCCATCAAGTTAAACCTAATCCTCGAATCGTCCACACGCGCAAAGGTAACTAAAAACTCATACGCCAGCTCAGGATATGTGGGGGCACTGCAGTCTATAAATGCCCCCAAACCGCCATGAGTGAGCATCTGTCGTGTAACGTCCATCATGCCTAGTGTCTGCAAGGCAGAGATATGAAAAAACTTTGTCTATACAAATTGCTTCGCATCGAAACTCTCAAATGTCTTCCTCTGTTCTTTAGACACAACTCTCAATCGGCGCACCATACTCAGAAGATTTCAGCAGTATATATCAACCCCAAACAGATCTAAAATTCAGCCACAAACTTAGCACACCTCAAGCAACTTAACCAAATCCCAATCAAACGACCACTCAAATATTTCTCAAGAAAGCCAACAAATCCCAAAACTTCCAAACAAATCTCAAATTCAAAATACCCCAAGATCTTAATAAAACAATAAGAACACAAATCCCACACCTCAATCACAAAATTCCACTTTCAATCCTTACCACTCCAACCAACAATAATCGAATGAGAAAAACACACAACACTCCAAAACAACCCAACAAAGACCAAACCTGGTGGCGGGACTGGCGACGGCCGCAGCGAGAGAGCGGTGGGAGCAGCAGAAGCTTCGGGGGAGACATGGTGATAGTCTGGCAAAGTCGGCTCGCGGTGGTCGGCTCTTGTGAAGATGACTCCGGCTCCGGCTGGGGATGGTATGGATCTGGCGAGAATGAAGGTCGGAGAGAGAGAAGATCCGGCTAGGGATGGTATGGAAGGAGGGGAATGGAGGAAGAGGATAACAATGGAGGAGGAGTATGATGATAACAATGGAGATCTGAGGGGTCTTCGATGGTGGCGGCAGAAGGTATGAGAAAGGGAAGTAGGGTATGGAAAGAGATAGGTTCCCTTGACATATGGGTTATGTAATTTATCTTTATTTTTGTTTTTTTTTTATTTGTGAACCAGGTCACAAGTCTGAGAGGCGGCGGCCGCAGCATGGATGTTGCGGTCGCTGCAACGGGCAAGGCAGCGGGTTTGATGTACGGCGGGCGCATCATGGATGCTGCGACCGCCGCCGGTGAAGTGGTGGCCTTTCCTCATTGGTTTTTTTTAATTATTCTAAATCCTAAAACAACTAGTGATAGAAACTACCTAAGAAAATGAGAAAGATGAAAAAGAAAGAAGATCTTACCTCAGGTTGCCTCCCGAGAAGCGCCTCTGTTTCAAGTCGTTGGCTCGACGTAACGGCCCTTGAGTGGCCTAGTTGGTTGGTTCAGCAAGCACCAACTCCTCTTCTTCATTATGTGAGATGGTATCAAGGTACGACTTAACTCTATGACCATTGACCTTAAAGAGCTTATTAGACTTAGAGTCATAGAGTTCAATTGCTCCATGAGGGAATATCCTTGAGATGGTGTAGGGTCCTTCCCACCGTGATCTAAGCTTTCCTGGAAAGAGTTTCAGGCGTGATTGGTATAGGAGAACCTTGTCTCCTACACTGAGTTCCTTCCATAGGATATGTTTGTCATGCCAAGCCCTTGTTTTCTCCTTGTAGATCATTGCATTATCATAGGCGTCCAGACGCAATTCCTCCAACTCTTGCAATTGAAGCTTCCTGAATTCTCCCACTTCATTTATTGCCATATTGTAGTTCTTTACAGCCCAGTATGCCTTATGCTGAAGTTCCATAGGAAGATGACAAGCCTTCCCAAACACAATTCGATAAGGAGACATACCAATGGGAGTCTTATAGGCCGCCCGATAGGCCCAAAGAGCGTCATTCAGCCTTAGACTACAATCCTTCCTGTTAGGAGCCACTGTTTTCTCCAAAATGCTCTTAATCTCCCTATTTGATACTTTTGCTTGACCGTTGGTCTGAGGATAATAAGCAGTGGACACTCTATGCGTGACATGATACCTCTTTAGCAAGGCAGTGATGGTCCCATTGCAGAAATGTGTCCCCATGTCGCTGACTAGAGCTTTAGGCACCCTAAATCTTGTGAAAATTGTATCTTTTAGGAATTCTGCAACCACTTTGGAATCATTAGTTCTTGTGGCATTTTCCTCCACCCACTTGGAGACATAGTCCACCACAAGCAAAATATAGACATTCCCAAAAGAACTAGGAAAGGGACCCATAAAATCAATACCTCAAACATAAAAAATTTCACAGAATATGATCTTAGTTTGTGGCATTTCATTTCGAGTTGCACTCCATTCAGAGTCATGGAGGCATAGTAGATGACATGAGAGCTCCTTCCTTTTCTCCCAAGACAGCACCCACAACATAGTCGCTAGCATCACACATAATCTCAAAAGGTTGAGACCATATGAGTGCTTGAATTATAGGAGCGCTAGTCATGCGACTTTTAAGCTCATCAAAGGATGCTCTACACCTGTCATCAAACTCAAATGCTACTTTCTTTTTTAGTAAATCCCAAAGAGGTGCATAAATCTTAGAAAATCCTTAATAAACCTGCGATAGAACCCTGCATGGCCTAAAAAGAAACGAATTTCGCGCACATTGGTGGGATAAGGCAGAGAATGAATGACATCAATCTTAGCCATGTCCACCTCAAGACCCCTGCTAGACACAATATGACCCAAAACAATGCCTTGCTCAACCATAAAATGACACTTTTCAGAATTAAGAACTAAGTTGGTGTCTACACACCGCTTAAGCACAAGTGACAAATGGTGTAAACAAGTATCAAAGTCATCTCCATGCACAGTGAAGTCATCCATAAATACCTCTATGAAGTGCTCTACATACTCAGAAAATATGCTTACCATACACCGTTGGAAGGTCCCAGGTGCGTTACATAACCCAAAAGGCATTCTGCGATATGCAAAAGTGCCAAAGGGGCATGTAAATGTCGTTTTCTCTTGTTCCTTTGGTGCTATTTGTACCTGAAAATATCTTGAGTAGCCATCTAAAAAGCAATAAAAGGAGCTGCCGGCAAGGCGCTCAAGCATTTGATCAATAAAGGGGAGGGGGAAGTGGTCCTTGTGAGTAACTGCATTCAATTTACGATAATCAATACAGACTCTCCATCCAGTTTGTACCCTGTTAGGGACCAATTCACCATCCCGATTCACAACAACAGTAATACCTCCCTTCTTAGGGACAACCTGAGTAGGACTCGCCCATTTGCTGTCACATATGGGAAAGATCATACCTGCCTGAAGGAGCTTCATCACCTCCTTCTTTACCACTTCCATCATTGGTGGGTTGAATCTCCGCTGAGGTTGTCTAGATGGCTTGGCATCATCCTCCAATAGTATCCTATGCATGTAGAGGGTAGGACTGATGCCTTCAATGTCTGTTATCGCCCATCCTAACGCCTCCTTGTTCTCTTTTAGAACAGTCACCAATCGCTCCTCCTGTCCAAAGGTCAATTTGTTAGAAATAATGACAGGCAGAGTATCATTTTCACCAGGAAAAGCATATTTAAGGTAATTAGGAAGTTGTTTCAATTCAACATCAGGCGCTTGGATAATAGATGGAAGAAGTTTTCAGTAGGCATGGTCAGCTCGATGCAGTCTCCCCTTGGTGGCACATAGGTGGGAGATCGATGGTCTAAAGCTACTATAGTATCAATAATATCCACAAAGCACAGAGAAGGATCATCAGATGGAAATTTCATGGAATCATAAATATTATATTCAACTCTTTGACCATCAAATTCCATAGTAAGAGATCCTGAATAGACATTTATCTTGGTCCTAGCAGTTTTCAGAAAAGGTCTGCCCAACAGAATAGGGCCTTCATTGTTACCAGGACCCATGTCAATCACAAAGAAATCAGCAGGGAATATCAAATTATCAACTATAACCAAGACATCTTCAACAATCCCTTTTGGGTAGATAGTAGATCCATCCGCAAGTTGAATTACTGCCCGAGTATCATTTAGAGGTCCCAATCCTAAAGCATGGTAAACATGAGAAGGCAAAACATTGATGGATGCTCCTATATCTAACATGGCTTTGTCAAATTTAGTATCACCTATCACACATGGAATAGAAAACATACCAGGGTCACTACACTTCTTAGGCATACGCTTTTGAAATACAGCAGTGACATGTTCACTTACCTTTCAGCTTCTGGTTCTGCTTGATAGTGCAAAGTTCCTTCAAGAATTTAGCATATCTAGGATTGCTTTTAATCAAATTAAGCAAAGGAATGTTTACCTCACACTTACTGAATGTCTCAATGATCTTCTTGTCGTTCGCATACCTTCGCGTATCCTTCAAGGCTTCTGGGAAGGGTGGAACCGGCTTTGGAGTCTCCATAGGTAAGGAGGAAGAAGGAGGAGAAGAGGAAGAAGGAGGAAGAGGGGAAGAAGAAAGAGGTAGCGTACCTAGCTCCGAAGTGGCGGCGGCCTCACTGGCGGCGGGCGCGACATTGTGCTGCGGCCGCAACAAGATTGATTGGCCGCGGCCGCGGCATGGTTGTTGCGGCCGCCGCACAGTAACCTGTCCGTCTTCTTCGATCACTTCTATATCTTCGTCCATTATTTCCACTTCGTCCTTTTGAGGTGTGACAATCAGTTCCTTGCCACTCCTAAGTGTTACAGCACTGACATTCTCCTTATTAGGGTTCTCGATGGTCTGTGATGGAAGCTTTCCTGAATTGTTTGCCTCCTTAGCACTTAAGATTTGAATGAGCTGATTCATTTGATTCTCAAGATTTGTCATCCGATCGGATTGCTGCCTCTCTAGATTTGCAATCCGCTCTGACTGTTGTTTCTCATTCTTCAAGACCAATCGTGACAGTTTCGGTAGTGGATCTTCATTATCCTCATTCGATTGCTGCTGACCTCCCTGTCGAGGTTCATATTGTTGTTGGGGCCTTGCCTGTTGCCCCCCTTGCTGATTGAAAGAGACTTGGTAGTTCCCATAGCCTTGTTGATAGCCTCTGTTATAATTGTTGTTGTTGAAATACCCAGAATTTCCATAATTGCCTTGCCTCGGCCTTTGTTGAGCGAAATTCCCAATGGCATTCAAATCTACATTAGGATCTTGTAGGAGCGGGCACATGTCCATACGATGAGTGAATTGATTACAAACGCCACATGCTTTCAATTGTTGAGGAGTTTTATCAGCTACCAATTGCTTGATCATCTCCTTCACCTTTGCCATGTCGGTCTGAAGTGCAGCTACATGAGCATGAACTGAGAGTACACCCCTAGCACGAGGGCTCCTGTTGAACTGTCTAGAGCCTTCAGATAGCTCCTTAAACACATCCCAAGCTGCGGCAGGTGCTTGTTCAGCATGTTTCCTCCACAAGCAGAATTCACTGTTTTGCGCTCTTTATCAGTCAGCCCATTGAATAGAAAGAGAACCAGATCCTTTTGAGATTACCCATGGCATGGGCAGCTGGCGCGGAGTTTCTTGAAGCGCTCAAAGTACTCATGTATTAACTCCGTCGCGTACTACTCAACGCTGCTGATTCACCTTTTCAAAGCATTGAGCTTTGTTGCAGGGAAGTACATCTCTACAAAGACTCTCTTCATCTCAGCCCAAGTACAAATCGATCCAGGTGGTAGATAGAAGAACCACTCATTCGCCTCATCCTACAAAGAGAAGGGAAAAGCTCTCAGCTTGATTTGATCTTCAGTTACGTTCTCTGGTTTCATCCCAACAACCACCGTATGGAACTCAGACAGATGCTTGTGGGGGTCCTCCCCACTCAACCCATGGAATTTGGGTAGAAGATGAACTGCCCCAGACTTCAGCTCAAAATTGACTCCTTCCGCTAGAGCAGGGAATTGGATTGCCAAGGGTTGTTGCGCCAGATTAGGAGCAGAAAGCTCCTTAAGAGTGCGGTTTGCGTCGTTAGCCATCTCTGTTGTAGTTTCTCCTTGATCAAAAGGGAGTTCGCGAAAGCGATCACGAGTTTCTCGCCTTAAAGAGGCAATGGTCCTTTCAATCTCTGAATCAAACGGCAACAAACAAGAATTAGTAGCACGGGTATGGACCATATAAGACGGCCCACACCAAGATCAACACTAAAAACACACAAGAATTAATAAAAATTCCCCGGCAACGGCGCCAAATTTGACGGAGGGAAAACCTGTCGTTGATCCGCCACAGAAAACTCAAACCTATAGCAAGTATAGCAATAAGCAAGAGGTCGATCCACAAGGAAAGTTATAATTCAAGGTTGATTCAAGTGTCAATCAAAGTAACCGATTTGGGGGGTTTTTATGTGTGAAAGTTCCACCTTATCAAAGCGGATTAAAGTAAACAAAAGTAAATGATTTTAATTCAGACAATTAGGAGAAGCAATTCTGTCTACAATTTTCCACTTTATTTGGTTGAAGCGATCCTTGTAACTTCTTCTCGTCCAATGAGGTTTCCTATGAATGCCCTTGTCCCGACCTAATATAGTTACTAGTCCAATCAGTCCTAGAAACCCTTATCAATAGAATAGTCCCTAAAGAAGGATTTAACCCAATTGATAGCTTTAAGTTCAGAGATTAGCCAAGGTATTTGCAGCCCCTAAAGAGGGTTTTAACAACACATCCAACTTCCTTCTTATTCAATTAGTTCAATCAGCCCTAAAGGAAAAAGTTTGCTACTTAGGTTAAGGTTCACAATCAGGAATCTACAAAACCTTAGCGATTGAATTGATCTAACAAGTTGATCAGGCAAGATAGAACAATTCAATAAACAATCAAGCACGAAGAAGTTGGAACATTCAAATATAGGAAACGAGGAACGCGAATTAGAAACTCACAATCAATCCAAATAAAGCTTCAAATTGCAGACAGAATAGATGAGTTTAGTTCTTCATGGAAGACATCACTTAAATCTCTAAAGTATCTGATGAACGTAAGAATAAAATAGAAGTCCTCGAAAAATAGCTTAAAGTCGGCCTTATAACAAACCATGTCGGCCACAAAACACACAACATAAAAACTAGGGTTTTTTTAGACGAAACGCAGCGTCTGGCGCTGATGAACCATGTTGTGGCCGCGACATCAGCAACTTTTCTGTATCCCGCTGCAGCGGTCCTTGCTGCGGCCGCGGCATGCATGTTGCGGTTGCGGCATCCTGTTGCCGTGTTTTCTTGTCTTTGCCGAGAGTAGCTCCAAGTTGCTTTGCTCTTTTCCTTCCTTGCTTCTCTCCAATGTCTCTTGTACTCCTCTTCGAGATATTGCATCTCCCAAATGTGTTCCGATTCAGTCTACAAGATAAACACAAATTTGCGCAAAATCCGAACTCTTCTAGAATAATCACAAGATGCAAATTAACAACAAAGTATGAAATAAATGCAACCTAACTAAACTGAAAAATGCCTATAATGCCTATCTAAGATATGCATTATCAATAATCTTGACTCATTGGGAAAAACTTTCCAAAATGAGGATAAAGTCCAGAAGATACATAGATGCTTACCCAAATCAAAATGGGGTCCCAAGGTAACAGCCATTGAGGAAGCTCAAGACCTTAGCACGCTAACCATTGACAACTTATTGGGAAAGTTAATCACCCACGAAATGATCCTCAATGAGGATGATTGATAACCTTCCAGAATGTCAAAAACCTTGCTCTTAAGGTTAAGAAAGAAGAATCACCTGAGGATTCTGATAATGAAGACGAAGAAGATCCCTTCGCTCTTATTACAAGGGGATTGGCGCGCATGTTTAAAATGAAGAAGCAATTCTCCAATAAGAATTCGGAGGATCATCTAGGAATCAAGGTAAGTCGTCTACCCCTCTGAAAAGAAACCGTGTCCTAACTTGCTATGAATGTTGTGAAACATACCATCTTGTTAAGGAATGTCCTCTCAAGAAGCGAAACAAGGCTAAGAAGAAAGAGTCCAACAAGAAAGTGATGGCATCATGGAGTGACTCAGATTCTTCAAGTGACTCGGATTCTGAAGAAGAACACGCTAATTTATGTCTGATGGCAAAGAGCAACGATAAAGATCAACATCTAGACGGAGTGGTAAGAAACCTTCTATCTAGTTCCAAAGCCATATTATCTGAATTTCTCAAAAACATGATTTCAAATGAACAAAGATGTAACAGAAAAATCAGTTGCCTACAAGAGAAGGTGTTGGATCAAGAAATCTGCCTAAGAAGGCTGTCGCAGAAATTGCAAGATCTTGACAACAAGAACTCAGATCTTATCACTGAAGCTAAGACCTTACGATTGGAAATTTCCGAACTTAAGGATAACATTTCATCTCTTAAGGTTCAGAACACTGACCTTGAGAATGAAAAAGTGAAATTGTCTAATAAATGTCAAGATCAACAAACAGCCTTGGTCCAATTTACTAGATCCAAAGCCACTCTTGATAGGATGCTTGGAGAACAACAATTTTCCTTAAACCGAAGTGGTATAGGGTATAACAAGAACTTTCATGTTAAGCCTACTACCAATTTTGTAAAAGCAAAAGGAAGTTGGAGGTCTCCTACTTGTTTCTTCTGTAGAAAGGGTCATGTAAAGGAGACGTGTCCTTATAGGAGAACAGATCCTTACATTATCCGAAACACATATCCGGTATGCTTAAATGAACGGATAAGGCAAATTTGGGTCCCTAAAGGAACAAGGTTGTCAAATATGGTTTACCCCCATAGCGGATCCAAATCGGTCTATTGGTCAAGCTGGAAAGGTTGATTTTTTGTTTTGCAGGATATCATCAAGACTAAGGATCATAAATGGATTATGAATAGTGGTTGCTCCAGGCATATGAGTGGAAAAGAATCTCTTTTTCATCATCTAAAGAATCAATCCAGTGGTACTATAACCCTTGGTGATAAAGGAAAGTGTGACATCGTCGGTATTGGTAACATTGGTGTTGATCCAAATAATTTCATTAAAGATGTATATCTTGTGTATGACCTTAAGTATAACCTTCTTAGTGTTTCACGGCTTTGTGATAAAGGGAATCGTGTAAGCTTCAATAAGGAGAAATGCATCGACCAGGATGAAAGAATAGGAGATGTTGTTCTTACGACATATAGAGACTCTAACATCTATGCTCTTAATACATATCGAATTCCGGCTTCTAATCTGAAATGTCTCAAGGCCTTAATGACTTATCAGAGGATCCAAGGGTGTGGCATAGGAGACTTGGACATATCAGTATGCACACTCTCGGAAAACTACACTCTAAGGATCTTGTCCGATGCCTCCCTAATTTGAACTTCAAGGTGGATGATCTTTGCAAAGCTTGCTCAAGAGGAAAACATTCTCGTAGCTCTTTCAAGAAAAAGAAGGTTGTTAGTACTACTAGACCTTTAGAACTTTTACACATGGATCTATGTGGACCTATGTGTGTCATGTCTCTCAAATGTAAGCAATACATTCTTGTAGTTGTTGATGATTATTCACGATTTACTTGGGTTTTCTTTCTTAAAGATAAATCAGAAACTCTGTTTTATTTTTCAAAACTTTGTAAGGAGTTACAAACTTTGAAAAACCTACCTATCGTTTCTATTAGAAGTGATCATGGTAGAGAATTTGATCAATTAAACTTTGATTTATTTTGTGCGGAATATGGAATTTCTCACAATTTTTCAGCTCCAAGGACACCTCAACAGAATGGGGTTGTGGAACGAAAAAACCGCGTCATAGAGGAGATGTCAAGGACAATGCTATTAGAGAATAATCTACCAAAGTCATACTGGGCAGAGGCTGTAAATATAGCGAACTATATTCTCAATAGATGTTTGATTCGATCTATTTTAAAGAAAACTCTTTATGAGCTTTTTAAAGGAAGAAAACCAAGTATATCATATTTGAAACCATTTGGGTGTACGTGTTACGTGCATAACAATGGTAAGGATAATCTTGGGAAATTTGATGCGCGTAGCGACGAAGATATATTTCTTGGATATTGGACTCAAAGCAAGGCTTATCGAATATTCAATAATCGTACCAAAGTAGTCGAGGAAAGCATACATGTGTTATTTGATGAAAGTGATAACGGTACCTTGAGTGAAGGATTTGCAGATCTCAACTTGAATACTCATGAGGAAGATGAGTCAGATGGAGAAACCAATGATCAAGGAAAGAGCAAGTCAAAAAATATGCAGGAGCCATTTCAAGATCTTACTGAGCTATCGCAAGGCCCTGATCTCAGTCTCAATGCCTTACAGATGAAACCAGTCTTGAAGATGAGATACCTTCTGAACCTCTTGAACTGTATCCTACTAGTCCTCCTGAACCTCAGGAGCCTGTCTCACCTGTCCCTAAAGCTTCAACATCCAATCAACGATCGACAAGAAGAAAATTCAAACATGCCTCTTCTCACTCCTTGACAGACATTATTTCGGATCCTTCATCAGGTGTCCAAACACGTTCCAATCTTAGAAACTTATGTGCATTTCATGCGTTTGTTTCACTTATAGAACCAAAGAAATACACCGATGCTCTCAAAGAACCAGATTGGATCATAGCTATGCAAAATGAGCTCAATGAGTTTGAACGCAAAAAAGTATGAACTCTTACGGCTAAGCCGAATGGAAAGTCTATTATTGGAACTCGATGGGTATTTTGAAACAAGCTAGACGAAGGAAGTAATATTATCCGAAATAAAGCATGACTGGTTGCACAAGGATATAATCAAGAAGAAGGTATTGATTACGAGGAGACTTTTGCTCTAGTAGCCAGACTCAAAGCCATTCGTATGCTTCTTGCTTTTGCTTCTTTTATGAATATCAAGCTTTATCAAATGGACGTCAAATGTGCCTTTCTTAATGGATTTTTAGATGAAGAAGTTTATGTTGCTCAACCTCCAGGTTTTGAAAACGATGAATTTTCAGAGCATGTTTTTAAGCTTGACAAAGCTCTTTATGGCTTAAAGCAAGCCCCAAGAGCTTGGTACGAGCGGCTTTCAAAATATCTCTTGGAAAATAATTTTAAAAGGGGGTTGATTGATAAAACTCTCTTCATTAAAACACATGGAAAGGATATACTTGTCGTCCAAATCTACGTAGATGATATTCTTTTCGAAGCTACTAATGATTCTTTGTGCAAAGAATTCTCTAACATTATGTGCAAGGAGTTTGAGATGAGCATGATAGGAGAGCTGAATTTCTTTCTCGGTCTTCACGTACATCAAAGTTCAAAAGGTATTTTCCTTAATCAAGGGAAGTATACACGAGAGCTACTCAAGAAATACAAGATGAGCGATTCCAAGGTGGCTAAAACTCCTATGAGTTCCACTCTTTCTCTGGATCAAGATCTTACCGGCAAAGAGGTAAACTAGAAAGAATATCGAGGTATGATCGGCTCCCTTCTTTATCTTACGGCAAGCAGACCTGACATTATGTTTAGTGTTTGTATGTGTGCAAGATTCCAAGCTAATCCAAAGGAATCACATCTGATCGCGGTAAAAAGGATCTTGAGATATCTTAATGCTACTAAAGATCTTGGATTATTGTATCCCCATCAAACAAGCTTTGATCTTATCGGATTTTCCGATGCCAATTTTGCAGGGTACAAAGTGGATAGAAAGAGCACCTTAGGGTGTTGTCAATTTCTTGGGGCATCCCTTATAAGTTGGCATTTCAAGAATCAAAATTCAGTGGCGCTCTCAACGGCCGAAGCTGAATATATTACTGTTGGAGCCTGTTGTTCGCAAATCTTATGGATTGCACAACAACTCCAAGACCTTGGAATCAACTATAAGGGCATTCCCATCAAATGTGATAACACCAGTGCTATTTATATCTCCAAAAACCCTGTACATTACTCAAGACCCCCGAGACCATGTCAAAAAAGGTGATATGTCATTGACATTCATCTCTACCAAACTTCAACTTGCAGATATCTTTACGAAACCTTTACCCGAAGACAGATTTAATTTCATCAGATTAGAACTTGGAATGCTTAATAAGGAAGCATCGATATAGGGGGAGCAATCGTATCTTATGATATCAGTATTATCTCCTACATCAAGATCTTGAATTAAAATTTAAAGTCTTACTTCGTAATAGTTTGGCGTTAAACTGAAATTCAAATACAAATTTGTGGTTCAAATCTTCTAGGTAATATCTCTTTAGTTATTTACCAATAAGATTTTTTGGTTTAGATTTTCCCGATTTCTGTTACAAGGTTAAAAAAATAATTTATCTCAATCCTTTGTATTTATCCCTTTTTGAAAAGAGATCTTTCACTTAAGTTGATTTGACCGGATTTTGTGTGCTGGATTTGGACGTTCAAAAGACTCTCTCCCTTATTTATATCTCTCTCCTCACTCGGTCACATCCCACGCCCACTTTCTTCTCTCTCTCTCCATCTTTGTTTCTTCTCTTCCCGAGACTACTCAAGTACTCTCCATCCGTCATGGCTCCGAAGAAAGGCTCTTCCCCTCTCTCTACCCGATCTGGTTCCAAGAGGCTCCGCTCCTCTGATTACAAGGGAAAGGGCATAGCAATCGACGACGATTTCAAGGGCAAGGCTCTTCTCCGTCAATTGGAGACCTCCTCCGAGAGTGAGGAAGAAGGAACCCGCGCTCACAGGAAGATCATCAAACGGGAGTCCCGTCCTCCACCCCGCAATCATCCACGCTAGACGAATCCCTGCGCTCCTAAAAAGGCTCCGCATCAACACCACCTCCAGGCACCCCTCTCGTTTGGCTCGGTAGTCACACTAAGTTTGGGATGTGGAAGGACAGGTACGTTAATCGACCTATAAACTTCTGTGAGCATGTGGATCTAGATTTTCTAGAATCCACACACCTCCCGTGTGTCAATTTGTTGAAAAACTCTTATGTCTGGTCTCTCCTAAACCCCGGAACCATTGCCTATCCTCGCCTCACCAGGCTCTTCTTTGTGAACCTTACTGCAAGCAGGGAGAAGGGAGTTCTTACTCTCTCCTCTCAAGTAAAGCAATGCCAAATTACCCTTACCTGATCCTCCTTAGCCCTCATCCTTGGCACTCCTGAAGTTGTCAACACCCAAGACCACCCCTTCAAAGAATCCTGTCTCTGCAAAGCCCAAAAGGAATTCTTTGTGCGCCCTGTCCCTCCTCCTGAAGCCTTTAAGCCTACGCCCAAATACACCCACAATGTCCTTACCCTTGAGTCTAAAATATTCTTCACTCTCCTCACCCACTGTATCCTACCCAGAAAAAACTCTCGCGAGCTTGTCACAGACAACCTGCTTCACACCCTTTACCTGATCTTAGCGAGCTATGAGGTTGATGTTCCTAATCTCATTCTCACCTGTATGCTTCATACCATCAACACACCTCTGACCGCTCCCCTTCCCTATGCCAATTTCCTCCCAAAGATCTTTGAATTCTTCAACATTGACACACGAGGGGAGGAACATGTCTCCCACACTGGCCGAATTGATGAGGATTGCTGGAAGAGATTGGGAGTCGAACAGACTCTTGCCGGTGGCTGGATTCTGAAACCACCATCCCAGGGAGATACGGTGAAGCTGGAGCAGAGGGTTGAGTATCTGGAGGCTGAGATCGATGTGCTAAGGAAAGACATCAATGTCACCAGAACCGACATTGTGGATCGCCAGGATGACAGTCACCAGCGGCTCATGATCATGGATGAAAAGCTGAATCAGCTTTTCATGCTTTGTGGCTTGAATCACCGGGCAACCACTTCGATTATGCCAATGGATGCAGACTCAGTAAAGCACATCCAGGAAACAGCTAAGAACGTCCTCCTCAATTGTGAACGCAAAGTGATGAATCGCTTCATCCTACGCCCTCTTTTCCCCGAGACAAACATCCTGATTATAGAGGAGTATGGCATAGTCAATAAATGGCGGGATGCTGAAGCTCGAAAGCAAGCGGAGATGTGGAAGAATCACCATGTGAAGAACGAAAAGGATTGCTGGCGTGACAAGATATACCGCGGCCGACCGGATGAGTACAGTGTTCCTCCCAAGTATGACCAGTGGTACGAAGAGGAGGTGGTGGTGCTGTCCGATGACGAGTGATGGGCTTGGAGTAGTGTTTGGTGATGGTCTTAAAACTTTTTAGGTTTTTGGTTTTAAAACTTTCTGGTTGGTGGTCGTTTGAAAACTCTCTCTTTCCTTCTTGTTGAAAGACAAAAAGGGAGGAGAACTCTGGATTGTGATTGTAAGGCCTTACTCTCCTTTTTAAGTTTTGCTTGGCTGGCCTTACTGTTTTAGGTTTTAAAACTCTTGGCGAAAACTTTGATCCAACATGTTGCACTATGGTTATATATGTTGTATGTTATTTCTTCCTTAGAAAACAGGTGCACATGATCAATGGGATTACAGGTTTTGTCTTTCATCGAGGGGGAGATTGTTAACTCCATCTTGATGATAAGACCTGTCTAATGAAGATTAAGACCTTGGTTGATGAAAGCCAAAACTCGGGATTCTTGAGTTTGGTAAGGTCTTACCAAATGGTTGGTTCAAAGGAATATGGACTCGGATCTTCGAGAGGGTTAAATGGGCTTATTGGATAAACGGGCCTATTTAACCTTACATATATGAGATCCATATTGGGCCTAATTTTGGTCACTTCGGACTTTGCTCTAATATGTTAGATTGGGCCTAATTGTGTTGAATGGATTCAATCTTATCTTTATATTGTTAGGCAAATATTGTTGAGATTTTGTAGGATTTGTTCGGATGATATCCTAGATTTCTACAACTACTTTGACATCCAAGATCTTAACTCATTCGACGTGAAGGTTCTGGAATCTGCTGATTCGGTCGGCCAAAGATCTCTCATGGAAGTTCGGTGCAAACTTCACATTCAAACGGTCGACTTTCAAATCAAGGGTTCCGGCCTATATATTTAAAATAGAAGAAGAAGATTGCAGAAGATACATCATTCAGGATGCTCAAATGTACCTCTGCAAGCTCATCTTCAAGCATCCGAATCTCACATCGCTCCTTTGGCTAAGTGTTGTATTTACTTTTGAGTGTGTGAGGTTTCATTCGAGCATTATAGTACAATTCATCTAGGTTATACTAAGGGTTTCTTTACCCAAATGTATAGGGTACCTCGGTATCCATAGGAGCTTTGTTTCACTAGTGTGCTTGGGTTGCTAGATAGGAAGTTAGTCTAGAAAAGGGTAAGTCTTCTAGAGGTTGTATCTAGAGCTCATAAGATAAAGTGAAATAAAGTTTGTTGAATCCTACGGGTTGGATACTCCTAGGCGGGGACGTAAGTGGTTGAGCCGAACCTCGTTAACAAGTACTATGTTCTTTATTTTCATTTCTTTACTTTGTTGCTTGTTCTTTCAATTGACCTTATTCGCTATCTTGGTTTAACGTGGCTTTATTTTTCAGATAAGCTCTTACTTCTGGTGGTAATGTCTCACTTTTTCTATTCTGTGAAAAGTTGCCATACTCTGTTCAACCCCCCCCCCCCCCTTCTAGAGTATTCAGTTACTATTTGTCTGCCTATTCCGCACTTCAGAGAGAACATTTTAAAATGGAGGAATCAGAGGTGAAATCGACAGCACTATGAATGGGAAAGCTGCTGGTGGAACAAAACAGCAACTTGGATGGTGTGAGGGACAAAGTAGAGGAGCTGCATACAGAACTCAACACCTTGGCAGCGTTCCTAATTGAAGTTGTCAAAACTCGCCGTCAGGACCAGGTAGTGCAAACGGTATTGGCTGAAGCCAGAAATGTTGCCTATGATCTGATAGACAACAACAATACGAGGAATAAGAAGGCTACCAGATCAGATCTGCGATGCGCTGGAATTGCCTCATTGTGAATGCAGTTCCAGTCCTCAAATCACACTCCAAGATTGGTGAGTTGAACAAATGGAAGTTTTAAGGAGTTCCATTGGTTGTTGTTGTACTTGGTGAAGTTTTAAATTAAAGAGAAATGGAAGAGTAGATGATTGGAAACAAATATGTGATATTAATGTTGTTGCACAAATTAAGAGTTTCTTGCTTAGGGTCCATGAACGGATCATAAACGAGGATCCAATGATACTATCAAACTGTGAGGCAATCCATGACCTATGTTTGGAAATGTTGCTGAAACGCTTGGTTCGTTTAATTGGATATTTAGTACCTTCAGCTCACCGATGATCCTTTGCATGTTCTAGAGAGGTTTCATTGACAATGATTCCAACCTTTGTGATATGTCGTGAAGCAGCTTCTTCAGCCTGATTCAACCTTTAATTTGTAGATTCACGAGCAAATTCTCTCTTTGGAAAAGGAGTTTATCCCTGATGGGGGTGTTGCTCGTGTATCTCCCCTTACTCATGTCGGCCACCCCTCTTTCTCCCAGATTTCAAGGGGATCTCGGAGAGCTGGCATTGCCGAACGTCTCCACTTTGTTCCGAACATAAATGGCGATTGTATTGCCTATTCCCATGTGGATGTTGTGGAGGTTGGTGACACTTGGGCGGTGACGGAGGAAAAGTCGTTGATTTCCCTCGCCAAAAATTATTCCCAAACAAACAAACTAGTATAGTATGCAAGTAAGGGGTCGAACCTTAGAGAATCAAGTATTTCTAAATATTGTGTATTTATCAATATAAAAGAACCGATTTTTATGAATGAAAATAAAAGAAAATAATATTGACAAAAGAAAATAAAGGATAGAAGAAAAGCGTTTCCACCTACAAGTTCTCGACTTTGGTTGGTTTTATTGATCATCGAATCCTTTTCAAGTTATTATCTTTTCCTACGAATTCCTCTCGTCTTGGTTTAAGTAGATTAAAAGTCCTACGAGTCCAATTAATCCCTTACACCTCAATGCAACCTTAACACGGTCAAGATTTAACAAAGAGATAGCAAATAGTCCCAAGAACTTGAGCATATAAATAACACCAATTAAACACGGTAAATCAATGTTTAAGATATATGTCAACTCCCTACATAATCATGCTTCAAACACGGAATCCACAATCTTATGCGTGCTACTACGGAAATAACACAAATACGAAAGTATTAAATCCTAGCATGAAATCAATATTATCAAGGTAGCTAATCAAGATAACATCAATAACATAATCAATTTCACACAAAGAAGTTAAAATAATTAAAGAGGAAAAATAACTTGAATTAGAAACTCACAAACCACCAACCAAGTCTCGAAAGTGTAGGCGGAAACTACAAAATTAGCCAAACATGGCTTACCTAAGCTTTCTTCTCTTCAATGGTGATTTCTCTACTTGGAATTTTATTCAAACTCCATTCAACTAACCCTAGAACATCCTATTTATAAGCCTAATGTCTTTCATAAAAGGTAGATAAAAGATAGATAAAAGATAGAAACTTCCTAAACAAACTAGATAAAAGATAGAACTTTCCTAATTTAACTCAGCGTCGGATTCCGCTGGCAGCGAATGACCTTGATTGAGCTTCTGTTGGATTTCCGCTACCAACTCGCTGGCACACTCGCTGGCAGCGACTTTCATGCCTTAGAATTTTCTCGAACTTCTCCATGGTCCCGTCCTTCCGCTTCCGCGAGTACCTGATTCCGCTGCCGCGAGCTGGGACTTCCGCTGCCGCGAGAGCTCAAACTCGCTGGCTCCTCCTCGGATTCTGGTTCCACTCGCTGACAGCGAATGAAATCCCGCTGGCAGCGAAATATGCCCAGAAACTTGATTCTTCATTGTTCTTCCCTCGTTCTTTCTCTTCTCCTTTCTTTCTCTTCTTAGCTTGATTTCTTGACTTCACTTGGCCATGTTTAACAGCTTTCCCTTGCTTTCCATCATGTCGGATCTACGATTCTGCACAATTCAACCGAAATAGCGTAGATTCCGAACTTTTCCACAAAAAGAGTTTAATCTAAATTATCATTAAAACATGCATATTATACAATGTAAATGCAACTAAATTATCCTATAATGCCCATTAGAAATGTGCATTATCAGGCAGCAACTTTGGCGGGGGTTGTAATTGGTCCACGGATTCCAACTGGTGCGATAGTCAATTTCATTCGAAGAAATTGGAAGGTAAAGATGCCTAAACTCTTTGTGAAACCCTCGGGGATACTAATTTTCAAATTTGATAGCGAGGGGGACTTGAACTGGGTAATTGAGCAAGGTCTATGGGTCATTGGAACTTCCCCTCTGTTGCTGAAACATTGGACAGTAGGAGAGACGATGGATTGGGGTTCATTCAAAACTGTGCCAGTTTGGGTTCGAATCTTGAATATACCCCCGATTTTCTGCTCAAATAAAATGTTGAGTACTATCGGAAGTGGAATTGGTCAACCGTTGTGGATCGATGAGTTTACATCGAACTAGGAGTTGCTCTCCTTTGCCCGAATGCTTGTCGAAATCAATGTCGATCAAGCTAAAAGAAAACATGTAGTGTTAAGGAATGAGAAGGGAGTAGAATTCTCTCTAAAGGTGATCTTCGAATGGCTTCCCTAGAACTGCGGCCGATGTGGTTGCTTCGGGCATACGGAGCAGTCGTGCCCGACCTCGACTCATGGGCTTGGGTCGCTTGGTGCTGGTATAGGTTCGGTTGAGAGAAGAGATGATGGGGAAAATTCTAAACACGAGGAAGGGGGTTGTAAGGACGGGAATGCAGTGGGTTGGGGTGTTGTTGGTGTATCTGCTGTTGGGGGATAGCTCTAGCATTCCTGGAGGGGGCGTGAGCCGTTCGAATGCTGATGGCCATGTTTCCCCACCTACTGCTACTGTTTCCATTGGAACCCAAACTCTACAAGAGTATGAGGGTGACGCTGTCGATAGGCAAAAGGTGGTATTGAGTTGTGCTGCTACACAGACCGACAATTCATTTGATGATGATGGGGGGGGGTTGGGATGGGTTCAGCGCCATCTACTCCATCGCCTACTGTGCTAGCATGTACCAAGGAGGACAAGGGTGACGAGGAAATCAAAGCGGACCCTGTTTCTTCCAAGGTCTGTGTTGCACTGATCGCGACTGCCTGGGCGGAAGACTCGGGGATTTCAGCAATGGAAAATGGGAGAATGAGGCTTGGTGGGTACAAGATTCCCCCACCGAAGCGCTGGGAGGTAATTGGAGGAATTAAAAAAAGGGAGTTATTTGCTCCGAGGCACATCGAATCGAATCCCCGAGGATATCCGTGTTTCCTTGACTATAGATGAGCTATATAATGCATTATCCGCCATCAAAGATCCTACGTCGGGGGACAAGGTCACGAAGTACTTCGCTCAGCTCTCGAAGAATGGGGAGGATGAAGATGGTTCGACGGACAATGAGTCTTATCATCCCGGCTGATCTTGGGATGGTCGGTTCATTCAAACGTGTTGCAATCTGCTGGCTGGGGAGATTTCATTTGCATGAGTTGCTGTGATTTTGGTGGTACTGAAATTGTGCAGGAAATAAGGTTTTGTGCTCTGCAGTCATTAGTTTAGGAGTTTTATTTGGCCTTGTTATGTTTTGGTGCTGTCATACCAGTGAGGATCCTCTACATCCTTACCTACATCACTCCCTACTCCACATATTTATTTTGATATTTATTTAATTTATAAAAAAAAAAATCATATTCCTAACCTCAAATTTGACATGTTTATAAAATTTTATTTTGAAAATTCATGTTTTAAAATTTTTAATAAATACATTTCGTAAAATATTGCCTTTTTATTTTTTAAAATATGATTTTTTAAAATAAAATTTTATAAATATATAAAATCAAATGCTAGAAATATAAATATAATTTTTTAAATTTTTTTAAAATTAAATAAATGTTAAAATAAATATGTGGAGTAGGGGGTGGAGCACCAAATGTGATGTAGAGGATCTCATTTGCTGTCATACAATCTTAGGTTGGGTCCAAATCACCTGTCCCCCCTCCTTGTCCCCCTCCCCTGTCCCCTACTCACAAACCTTATTTAAAAATAAATGTTAAATTAAAAATAAAAAAATAAAAAAAAACTAAAACAAAAAGAAATTGAGAATTTATGAGGAGGGACATGCGGAGGGGACAAAAATGGGGACACACGATTTGGGGGTTGGCTTCAATTCGTCGCTGAGCCTGTATCTACGGCGAGCTGACGGAATGTTGCGCGTCTCTAGGCTACTGGCTAGCACCAATCGGATGGGTGCTTTATTCTTCTTTTGATGGGCTAGGATTACGCCTTATTGGGTTTGAAACTTGGGCTGGTAGTTTAGTGGGGTATAGTTGGACTTGATTAGGTGGTCTTATATCACTTTTGAGTCTGTTTTGTATATACTCGGCTTCTAATTTTATATTACATATAACTATACTACCTCCGTTTCAAAATACATGGATTTTGACTTTTCGGCACGTTTTTTAAGGACCAAAAAACTATATAAAATATTATTTTTTTACATAATTTGATACTTATTACTAATAAGTATTAAATTATATAAAAAAATTAATTAAAAAAATAATATTTTATAGAGTTTTTCGCTCCTTAAAAAACGTGCCGAAAACTAAAAACCCGTGTATTTTGGAACGGATGGAGTATTATTTTATGGTTATATATTAATATATTATTAGAAGCCGATAGGGGTTTAGATCATAGTGGGGTTGTCTCTCTCATGCGGGGCACTTTTGTGGGATGTTCAAGTGGGTAGGCTTATCTATCTTTCGGAAGACCCTTGGTATGGTCTTCTCCTTTGTTATTTCTTGACATTTATGACACTATTTATATATTTACCTATTCAAGGAAAGGTATTATAGAGTCCACCGAGGGCACACATCCCGACGAATACCTCTATGGGCACGGATAACCTACCCACATCATCTATATAAACTCTTAATTTAGAAAAGTTTAGGATGATGTGTTAAGCTTAGAGGAATTTTAGGAGTCTCGATCAATCATTACTTTTGCCATTTTTCTTTGATCTTCTTTAATTTTATTTATTTTTTTCTTCTTTTTACTTTAATTCTCTTTTTTCTTTAATTTTACTAACTATTGAGCTTAATTCAAAACACTAATCTTAGCCTAAATTATAATTTTAGTAGTTTTTTTCTCTAAAAAAACAACGGGATTAATTCAAAACATAAAATTAATAATAAGAAAATATAAAATTAATATTAGTAATCTACATCTATATATATATATACTACTTTAATCGTTTTCTCAACCCATGAGTTTAATTCAAAATATTTAATTATCTGAACTTTTACAATTATGTTATAATATTAATTTAACATATTAGTAAGATTTTATTTATAAAAAATCGCGCCATGGTGCGGGGATCATACTAGTAAACTCTTAATTTATAAGAGTTTAGGATGACGTGTCAATCTTAGAGGCATTCTAGGAGTCTTGACCAATTTTTTTATTTTTTTTGCAGTTTTTCTTTGATTTTCTTTAATTCTCTTTTTTTCTTTTAATTCTCTTTTTTTCTTTAATCTTAATAACTATCTATATATCGATATAAACTCTTAATTTAGAAGATTTTAGCATGACGTGTCAATCTTAGAGGCATTCTAAGAGTCTTGACCAATCTTTTTTTTTGCAATTTTTCTTTGATTTTCTTTAATTCTTTTTTTTTCCTTTTAATTCTCTTTTTTTCTTTAATCTTACTAACTATCTATATAAACTCTTAATTTATAAGAATTTAGGATGATGTGTCAATCTTAGAGGCATTCTAGGAGTCTTGACCAATTTTTATTTTTTTTTTTTGCAATTTTTCTTTGATTTTCTTTAATTCTCTTTTTTTCTTTTAATTCTCTTTTTTTCTTTAATCTTAATAACTATCTATATAAACTCTTAATTTAGAAGAGTTTAGGATGACGTTTCAATCTTAGAGGCATTCTAGGAGTCTTGACCAATCTTTTTTTTTTTTGTAATTTTTCTTTGATTTTCTTTAATTCTTTTTTTTTTCTCTCTTTTTTTCTTTAATCTTACTAACTATCTATATAAAATCATAATTTATAAGAGTTTAGGATGACGTGTCAATCTTAGAAGCATTCTAGGAGTCTTAACCAATTTTTTTTTTTTTGCAAATTTTCTTTGATTTTCTTTAATTCTCTTTTTTTCTTTAATCTTAATAACTATCTATATCTATATAAACTCTTAATTTAGAAGAGTTTAGGATGACGTGTCAATCTTAGAGGCATTCTAGGAGTCTTGACCAATCTTTTTTTTTTGCAATTTTTCTTTGATTTTCTTTAATTCTCTTTTTTTTCTTTTAATTCTCTTTTTTTCTTTAATCTTACTAACTATCTATATAAACTCTTAATTTAGAAGAGTTTAGGATGACGTGTCAATCTTAGAGGCATTCTAGGAGTCTTGACCAACTTTTTTTTTGCAATTTTTCTTTGATTTTCTTTAATTCTCTTTTTTTCTTTTAATTCTCTTTTTTTCTTTAATCTTAATAACTATTGAGCTTAATTCAAAACATTTTATTCAATCTAATATAACTATTGAGCTTAACTCAAATTCATTTACTAACTATCTATATCTATCTATCTATATAAACTCTTAATTTAGAAGAGTTTAGGATGACATGTCAATCTTAGAGGCAATCTAGGAGTCCTGACCATTAATTTTTTTTTTGCAATTTTTCCTTGATTTTCTTTAATATTTTTTTTTTCTTTTAATTTTGTTTTTTTCTTTAATCTTAGTAACTATTGGGCTTAATTCAAAACAATGTATTCAATCTAATATAACTATTGAGCTTAACTCAAATTCATTTACTAACTATTTATATCTATATAAACTCTTAATTTAGAAGAGTTTAGGATGACGTGTCAATCTTAGAAGGATTCTAGGAGTCTTGACCATTTTTTTTTTTTGCAACTTTTCTTTGATTTTCTTTTGTCTCGTTTTTTTTCTTTTTTTTTATTTTTATTCTCTTTTTTTCTTTAATCTTACTAACTATTGGACTTAATTCAAAACATTTTATTCAATCTAATATAACTATTGAGCTTAACTCAAATTCATTTACTAACTATTGAGCTTAATTCAAAACACTGAATATAACTATTGATTATGACACATCACATTTGAACAATGTTATAATGATATTGAATTATTATTACTGAGTAATTTAAAATATTTATATTTATGTATTATACTTTACATAAGATTTTTAAAAATTAATTTTCTGGTATAATTATAAGATACATTTATTGTAAAGTTTTTAATTATTTTTATCTTAACACTTATTAATATTTTATAATATTTTAAAAAAACGCGCTATGGCGTGGGAATCGTACTAGTTTCGCTTATTTCATTTTAGTTTGGTTTTATTTATTCTGCAATTCTCAAACTTATTACTTGACATAGGAGCTTTAACAACTGCAAGTCTGCATAACTAGTCCATAAGTGCTCCTATTAAGAGATTGGGACCACCATGTGGAAAACAAAGTACCTTGAAAAAACGAAGATGATCGATCGACACTTAAATCCTACAGCCCCGCACACCCCATCCGCCCACCGAAATTGAAAGGAAAGAGGGATAAATCTTCAGCCAAACACACCCCATCCGCCCACCAAATTATCCAATTTTGCTATTAATTATACAGAGATTATCAAGATAGATCTAATTTTAAGGAGTAGCACTTCCACGTCTAAGGTTACTTCCTCTTGTTTCATCATCTCTCTCACTTGATTTAGCTTTCCACTCATATAAGATATGGCAGAATCCGAGGTGAAATCTGCAGCAATATGGCTGGGGAACCTGCTGGTTGAGCAAATCAGCAACTTGGATGGTGTGAGGGACCAAGTTGCTGAGCTGCAGAGAGAGCTCAACACCTTGGCGGCCTTCCTAATCGAAGCTCTCAAAACTCGCCGTCAGGACCAAGTCGTGCGGACTGTACTATCCGATGCCAGAAACGTTGCCTACGAATGCCAAGATGTGATCGATGCATATATCCTCAAGGTGGCTCGTCACGGATACGAGGAATATGAAGGCTACCAGCTCGGATCTGCGATGCGCTGGGCTTTCCTCGCTGTGAATGCAGTTCCTATCCTCAAATTACACTCCAAGATTGGTGAATTGAACAAAAGGATCTCCACTTTGAAAGACAGGATGAAAAGCTACGGTGTCTCTGCCCGGATTAGTGCAGCTGATAACAACCTTGCTGGTAGACAACTACGGAGGTTTTATACCCATGAAAGAGAAGATTGTGTGGTTGTTGGCTTTGAAAAGCAGCTGAATGAGTTGGTGGAAAGGTTGTTGAATCCGAGCAAAGAGACGGTGATAGCCATATGTGGGATGGGCGGTGTCGGAAAAAGCACCCTTGCCAGAGAGCTCTACCACCATCCCCTGTTAAGAGACGGAGGCTGCTTTCAAGGCTTTGGTTGGGCTGCTGCTTCTCAGCAGCTGCAACCGGACCGAGTTCTTCAAACTCTCGTGTATTCTTTGGTTCCTGAGAATGACCATGAGAGGAGAAGAAAAATTGATGAAGATATAAAAGCTGATCGAGCTCACGCAGCACTCTATAAACTGATGAAAGATGAAAAGTGTCTGGTGGTCATTGATGACCTATGGACTTCGAACGAATGGGCCAAGCTACAAGCCGCTTTTCCCAGAAAGAAAGCATCAGGAAGCAGGATACTCTTGACAACACGTAATGAAGAAACGGTTTCACGCTTGGATCTGACTGAGGTGTACCTTCATTCAGTTGAGGCCTTGGATGAAATCAAGAGCTGGGAGCTCTTTGAGAAGACAGCATTTCCAAGTGCATCATCGTGTACAGGTATCAATCCCCACCTACCTTGATTGTATCATAAATCTTGTAATATTATTAGGATACCTTCATAAAATTCTTCATATGGCTTGCTTTCAGATTTGAAAAAGGAGGAGTTGGGACGAGAAATGCTACAACATTGCAAGGGGGTTCCACTAGCCATCGTTGTACTTGCTAAAGTGTTGCAAAGGAAACAACAAGTAGAAGAATGGATACAACTGAGTAATGACATTTCTTCACAGATTCAGAGAGGAGGAGCTCCTGGTTTATATAAAGAAGTGTATGATGTATTGCAGGTGAGCTATGACGAATTGCCATATCACTTGAAGAATTGCTTCCTTCACTTGGCGAATTTCCCTGAAGATTACGAGGTCCCGACTGAGAAACTGTATCAACTATGGATTGCTGAAGGGATAGTTTCAAAAGAAGATCCATATGAGCTGGAAGAAGATGTTGCTGAGAGATACTTGAACGAGCTGGTGAGTAGGAGCATGGTTCAAGCGGCTAGCTACTGGTTCAAGGGAACTGAAAGGATAAAAATATGTCGCCTCCATGATCTTATGAGGGATGTCTGCATTGATATATCTAAGAGAGAAGGTTTTGTTCAAATAGTCAATTGGAACAAATCTATGTTGTTGAACAACACAAATGCAGCCCATCCTTTGATTTCAATTCCTGAAACAGACAAAAGGTTGCGTCGTATAGGAGTGTATGTGAGTGACCAGCAGCCACAAAGCTCATCTCTTCCTACATCGACGTCTGCTGCCAAAGTATCGAGATCTCCCAACCTTCGATCTCTTTTGCTCTTCTTAATCGACGCCCGTGAGCAGCAAGACGAGAAGAAATGTAGAAAGTTGGTTGAAACCATTTCCAATGACTTTCCCCTTCTTCAAGTCTTGGATTGTAAAAGCTTGCGTATAACAGGGAAGTTGCCTAAGAAAGTCGCAAACTTGATCCACCTCAAGTACTTGAGCTTGGCCTACACTCGTATTACTGAGTTGCCGTCATCAATAGAAACATTACAGTGGCTACAAACTCTGGACTTACGAGTTCAGGATGGTGTGGTGCTTTCACTTCCTAATGTCTTGTGGAAGATGAAACAACTTAGACATGTCTACCTTCCAAAATTCGAAACAATTCCTGATGTCCAGCAGATGTATTTAATCAAAGGAGGTGGATTGCTACGCCTTGATGGTCTCTCCAACCTACAAACATTAATCAACATAGACCTGGACAGACTCGACTTAGAAGGTCTAAAAATGTTGAAGAAGAGGTTGAAGATGGTTGAGGCGACTTGTGGAACCAACGAGGAGGCATTGGATCATCTCCTACAAGGCTCGTCTAGTATGAAGAATTGCACACTCCTTCTACGCGCCCGGACCTTAAACCAGAATCAAACTATATTATCGATTTGTAAAGCCATGTGTAACCTGATCATACATGCGGGAAAAAATGGTGACGACTATCGACTCAGTCAACCACTACGTTTGGAAATGTTTCCACAAAACTTGTTGTCTTTAGTTATTATGTTTGTTAAGCTTGAGAGTGACCCACTTCCGGTTCTAGAGAGGCTTCCTAGACTTTGTAGGCTGACTTTGTACGGGTGTTATGATGGTCAAAGGATGGTTTGCTCTGCCAGTGGCTTTCCTGAGCTAATTGGTCTACCCTTTATTGAGTTGGGTAATTTTATCGATTGGGAGGTTGAACAAGGAGCTTTACTGAACCTCAAGAAGTTGGAGATATACAGTTGTTGGGTTTTAAAGCGGCTCCTTGATGCTCTTCCAAGTTCGGTTAATGTATCACGTGGATCACGTGGGTGAATCGAGGTAAGTTTGATTGATATAGTCTCAAGTAGGTCATTAATTCACTTTAATTCGCCTTTCTATATAAAATATGATCAACCTTTGCAAACTTAACATTTCTTACAACATATATATATCTAGAGATTGATTGAAAGTTTTATAATGATAAATTAAGGGGTTTGAACCTGTTTAAAATAAGTCATAAATATCATAATGGCAAATGGAGTTCAGTTTAATTTTGTTTAATTTGTCTTAATTTCATCTTAACTACTCCCTTTGTCTCATATTAAATGTCGTTAGTCTTTTTGTGCACGCTTTTTAAAAAACGAAAAACTCTATAAAATATTATTATTTTAATTAATATTTTTATATAATGTTATACTTATTACTACTAAACTAAGTATCAAATTATATATAAAAATTAATTAAAAAAATAATATTTTATAGAGTTTTTCGCTCCTTAAAAAGCGTGTCGAAAAGTAAAAAGACATTTAATTTAAGACGGATGGAGTAGTTTGTTACTATGGTTGTTAAAAAAAAAATTGGGCATGCATATTACAGAGAGGGAATTTGTTGAATTAGACCCCTAGAGGTATTTAATTGGGTGATTAGCCTCTTAATTAAATGTTTTTTTTAGTCACCCTAGATCCTTTTCAATTTTTATTAGCTCATGTACCCTGCACCCCTAATCCTCTTTGATCTCACCTTATCCTTGCTTGCGTTCGCAGATCGATCCATTCTCGCGAAGAAGAAGATGAAGGCTGTGAGTGCATAAATCTGCTCTCAATAATTGTTGACGGAGACCGATCTTGATGATGATCTCAACACGAACCCTAGCTTGTGAAACAAGAACAAACGAGGTCGGGGCAGGGCTTGTCTCTCCGGAGGACCCTCCGACGCTCAAGTCAGTATTCTTCTGATTCCTCTTCCCTCTGGAGGCATATATTATGTTTTATAATCAAAATTAGGGTTAGGGTTTTACCGTGGGAAAGACAAGAATGCCCTTGGGCCGTAATGGGCTTGCTCAGTTTTGCTCTCTCAATTGCCCCTCGGGCTTCTTTAGCATTTATCAGTGGTGAAGGAGGCCGATAATTTCCGATCCTTGGTAATCTTTATGCTTTTACTTGGACAACGAATTGAGTAAACTCTCTTGATTGTCAATGGTTGCACAATATTGACCGTGATTGGTGTCCACTAGTTAGCTTGTAAGTGACTACTATTGGCCTTAAATGACATCCATCTTGATGACCTGTGAGTGGCTACTATTGGCCTTATTGGCGAAAGCAATCGGCCCTTAACGGTGACGGATTATAATTGGCCTTTGACGGCTTCTACGCATTTGGCCTATGATTGGCTTCCATTGGTCTTTATTGACAAACTCCTTATGGCCTGTGATTGACAACTTTTGGCCTTAAGTGGCGAGCTGTTGGCCTTGATTGGCTAATTTTTGGCCTTCAGTGGCTATCTTTTGGCCTTCATTGGCTATCTGTTGGCCTTGATTGGCTGTTTTTTTTTTCCATTGGCTATCTGTTGGCCTTAATTGGTTGTTTTTTGGCCTTCATTGGCTATTTGTTGGCCTTCGGTGGCTATCTTTTGGCCTTGATTGACAAACTTTTATTTTCCTCTTATTGTCTTCTCTTTCAGCGTCATTCTTGACATTCTTGAATCATTTCTATAGCTTTGATGTCGATCTTGAGTTCCAAGCTAACAATAGTTAGGGAACCTTTTGCCCCTTGCATGGCTAGGTCTTGGGTTATGAGCTTAATGCTCTGTTGTTGACCCTTAAGTGAATCCCTTGCTGCTATACTCCGGCAGTTTTGATGGAAATTTCATACACTTTCTTTTTAGAAATCAATTCTAAGGTGCTAGTCGATCCGTAGAGGTAAGTGTTAATTGTAGGTTACATGATATCAAAATTAAGGGAGAAGAACTTATCTGATTATGAATCTAAAGCGGTCCTTCCGTCGTGGCCACTATGAACATGACCGTTGCGCTTGGCCTCAGCGGTCTTTATGTCTCGCATCTCCTTGCTAGTTTGTGCCATATGAAAGCGCTATACTTTAACAAAGGTTATTAAGTAAATAAATGAACAAAAAAGTCATATTTATTAAGGAGAAAGACAAAGGTCTTTGAGCACTTCCTGATTTTGACGGGCTTTAATACTATGCGATCTTGCCCCTTGTCATCTTCCCTTTGAATCCATCGGAAATAGGAGTCTGCAGGGACAAACATCTGCAACCTTGAAAGTTTGGATCGCTCGCTGTAATTACTTGAAAAGATCAGGCCAATTTCGTAATTTGTGAGAGTTCCGGGCCGGGATTTGTAATTACGACAAATCTTCATCAAATTAGAATCAGATCGTCTTCCTAGTTTTCGTAGGGGCGGCGGCGGCGGATTTCGAAGTGGCGTCCTCGGCCCCTTGTCCCTCCTTCTGCCTTGACCTCGACGGCGGCGTAGGATTCCTCGGGCGCGCCTGACCTATCGACGCCGATCGTGGTCCGGTAGAGGCTCGATGGAGGCCCAGCGACTATGGCGTGGAAGTGACAAACCATAGGAGGGCAGCGGCGCGGTGTACTGGGCGCCCGCCCGGAGAGGCGGTGCGGTGGTCTTGCGATCTTGGCGAGAGCGGCGATGGAGGCGATTGATCTCCAGACGACATCCTTGGCATTTAATTTGAATTCGAGGAGGCGGAAAGCGATTACAGTGCACATCGACGGCGAGTCGGCAACCGAGCATCTCTACGATGCGGGTCGTGGCCACCCAACTGCACGGGCTGACACGCTGATTGTCTGTGAAGGCGACGAATCGAACCCGACGAGGGGTCCCAACGAAACCGCTACAGTCGTGCCCCGGGCCACCAGATTTGGGGCTGTAATCTTCCTCGTGCGTAACCCGCCTCCCAGGCCTCTTTCGACCTTCGGTGGACAAGGCGGCGATTCAGTGGAGCCACGACGTCGGATCGGCAGCCTGTAGAACGCCCGCGAGTTGTAGCAACGTCGATGTAGTGGGCCGGCGCGGCGAAGGGCGCACTGTCTCACGCCGGTTAATGCAGGAGGGATCCGGCATGCCCCTGACACCGGTACGCATCATGGACGAGCACCTGATTGTGCCCTTGACAGCCGGTGACGGTGGTAGGAGCTTCGATCTTGTTGATTAGGGTTCCGATCATAGGGCTTTTTGATCGGATTTCCCACGGACGGCGTCAATTGTGAGTGCATAAATCTGTTCTCAATAATTGTTGACGGAGACCGATCTTGATGATGATCTCAACACGAACACTAGCTTCTGAAACAAGAACAAACGAGGTCGGGATTCCTCTTCCCTCTGGAGGCGTATATTATGTTTTGTAATCAAAATTAGGGTTAGGGTTTTACCGTGGGAAAGACAAGAATGCCCTTGGGCCGTAACGGGCTTGCTCAGTTTTGCTCTCTCAAAGGCGATCTCGATCCTTGCCGCACCCTCCTTCATCTCCACAGTCCCTCGCTCGTCTCTCTCCTTACCGGTGAGTCCAGCGCCTCCCTTAGTACGAAGTCAGTCTCGCTCGTTCTCTCGCCTTTTTCAATCGCTCCTCCCTTGTAGCTCCAAGGTCATCTTCTTCTCCTCCTCTTCTTCGATTTATTGTTTGAATTGCTTAATTGATTCAATAGCTAGAGTTTTGAAATGAAAATTGGGGATTAATTGTTTGCCTTGAGCTTCTACTAGTGTTATGGGTTTATCTGATCTGTTGATGTAGGTAAATCAACTTCTAGGTCTGGATGATCTCTCGCCTTTTTCAATCGCTCCTCCCTTGTAGCTCCAAGGTCATCTTCTTCTCCTCCTCTTCTTCGATTTATTGTTTGAATTGCTTAATTGATTCAATAGCTAGAGTTTTGAAATGAAAATTGGGGATTAATTATTTGCCTTGAGCTTCTACTAGTGTTATGGGTTTATCTGATCTGTTGATGTAGGTAAATCAACTTCTAGGTCTAGCTGATTATGTTGGTTGATTAACTTAGAAATTGGGGTTTCTGCTGAAATTTCATGCTCTTGCTAGGCATATCTTTGCTTTTGTGGGAATGTAGTTTCTTTGCACGCCAAGTGTTCGATAAAATGTCTCTTACAACTTTTCTACTTAAAGAAGATTGAGGTTAATTTTGGTTCATCGTGATATCTTGGAGATACATGTTTAAATCTTTGTTAATGCAAGTTTCATGTGTTATGTTATGATTTAGTGTCTTATGTGAGAGAATAGGAATGGAGTCAAACCAGAAAATGGAAGAAAAGCGGGGAAGTATAGGATACAAGAGCGACGCCTTAATAAGCTAGCTTGGAGCTTGGCTGTGCCATGTGCATTTCCATCCTCAAACTTGACGGCATTGCTTTCGGTATACCTTTTTTGACGTCCCTAAGTCTGTCCTCAAATGTCTAGGCCAAACTTAGTTTTTTTGTCCTTCCATTGCCTAAGAATGATATGTAACTTCACTAGTAAGAGGCATTTTTTCATCATTTGATGATGGCACCAAAGCCATGGGATTATGATGCCAACCGCGTTTCAAGAGACAATATGACATATTTACAAATAAGTTGTTTGCTGGCTTTAGCTACTTTGTTGATGTGTGTTTATAGGGGGAGGTTGTACAAGGAGAGGAAAGATGAAGAAAAATTGAATTTACTGAATTTGGGGTCTAGCCACTGTTGGTTGCTTATGTGAATTGGGTACAACCTGTTAATGGTGAAGACATTTAACTTTTGGTGAGTAAATCAGTAAGTTTTAGGGGATCTATCATCAACTTTCTATATTGTCTTCCATTGAGATTACAGTTATGTTTGGCAACAAGACTTCGTACGAGCTTGATCACGTTTAGGAAATTATTTTGCCCTCATGAAAACACAAACAAGCCCTGAGTTTGTTTTAGTACTTCATGTGACATATTCTGGAAGCATATGAAGTAATTTTTTCCTCAAGAAATACAAACAAGCCATTGGAATGGGAAGTGTTTTCTTTATATCTCCAATAGGTGATGTTTTGGATGGATGGATGCTGCCATCAGAGCTGTCCTCAAGCTGCTGTCATGGGTATAAGGTTTCATTGATTTTTCTCTATTCTCTCTTATTTCCATTAGTCCAATGTCCAAAGACAAATAAAAGTTCAGATCATGTTGTTGCTGCCGATGCCGCCCTCTGTCTATGATGTCTATAAGGTATGTGGGCTTAATTTTTTTTTTTATTACTAAATACTCTGTATTGATGTTTGATTTTCTGGCATTTTCCAGCTTTCATAGAACTAGAAAGGTCAGATTTAGATGTTGCGAGACATGTATGATAGTTCCTCTCTACTTAGGTTTTTAAATGCTTTATCAAATAGGAGTTATATCTGTATGTGTAGCAAAACTGTTATATGAATATGGTTTGAGCCAAGCTGCACCTTTGCTGATTATAGTATTTGAATGTGCAACTTCTTGGTGATCTTTGTGAGATTAATCTTCTAATTTTAACAAAGAAATTGACCATCGGTCCAAATCTTGGATTTCAAACTTGTTCCGTTTGATGTAGCACTTCCAAATTTTAGTATATTTAAGGCAATAAGGTACTAATATTTCAGCTTACAAATGAGACATTGTTTGAGAATCTGAGATATATGAATCGAACCGATTGATTGGCAATTGCATATTAGCTACTTAATTATAATCCATGATTTAATCATTGCTTTTACTTCTTATGTAGGTCACAGCTTCAAAAGCAAATTCAGCTGCTAGAGCAAACGGTTCGATCTAATTTTGTTGATGAAGAGAGCTTCTTGATGATAGATTATTAGTTGCACCTTGTATTGATTGTGAGATATGAAAAGAGATCGTTAAGTTTGATATTATATTTTTATATAATTCTTGGATTGTTACATTGATGTCACCTTGTATTGATTTTATTGATTCCATATTATATTACTTACATTGATGCATGTTTTTGAGTTTTTTTTTACTGTAGGCAATAATTGATGCATGTTTTTTAGTTGATGACATGTTATAATATGTGTTTTTACGTATACAACCAATTTTAATGTCATAGTTTCAAAGACCTTGTGATTTTCCATGTGAAAGAAGGTGACAATAATTCGACTCCATGCATGTTTTAAGCTCATATGTCATCAATTATACAAAAATGTCATCATAAACAATAGTGTGATAACAAATGTAACCAATGAATAAAACTCGTCAATAAAAGATGCAGTCAATGAAATGTAATCATAATATATGTTCTATGTCATCAATTGTATAAAAATGTCATCAACAAAAAATGTCATCGCAAATTAGTGAGATCAATGAAGTATAATCACAATGTCATCAATTAATAAAAGTCATCAATAAAAGATGTCATCAATGAAGTTTAATCACATTTTATGCCATTGTGTCATCAATTGTATACAAATATAAAAATATAATAAAAAAAGTGACATCAAATGATTTGATTAAAAAAATGACATCAAATAATTACATTAGAAAAATGGCATCAGAACAATACTTTGAAAAAATTGCATCACATTAAAGAAAAAATGTCATCAAAAAACTACTTTGAAAAAATATTGCATCACGGTAAAAAAAATATCATCAAAAAAATTGACATAAAAAAGTGGCATCACATTAAACAAAAAATGTCATCAACATTTAAAAAAAGTGGCATTAAAAAAGTGTCATCCAATCATTTTATTAGAAAATTGGCATCAAAGTGAAAATAAAATATAATAAAATTTTGGCAACAAAACGGTAAAATATGACATCACTTAAAAAAACGAAATGGGTTAGCCAGTCAATGGTCAACTGTTGACCAGTCGGTGGTCAAACAGTTGACCATTGACCATTATATCTTATTTGGAGAAGGGTCTTTCCCACCTAATTTATTTTTTAAGGGGTCTAAGTAGCCAATTAGATTTTTATATGACTTTTTAGCTAAGTGTCCATTTTTAACAAGGTATTTTGCAAAATGTCCACTTTTATATTCCCTTTTGCAAAATGTCCTAATATGACATTTTTGCCCATCCTTCCCATTTTTAATTGATTCCCTTCCTTCATTCCCATTTTTATTTTGACCATTGACCGGTCAAAGTCAATGAATTTGGCACACAACTTTGATGACAAAAAAAAATTTGGTGACAGTTTTTTTTTACGAGATTAGTGTCACCACCTCTATAAGTGGTGACACCGGTCAATGACTTTGGTGACACATGTATGATGATAAACAAATTTTTTTGTGACAATTTTTTTTTTACGAGTTAGTGCCACCGCCCTATCGCTGTCACCACCACCCCTATCACTATCACCACCACCCATATCACTGTCACCACCCTTATTGTTGTCACCACCTCTATCGTTGTCACCGCCCTATCGCTGTCACCCCTCCTATCGATGTCACCACCACCCCTATCACTGTCACCACCAACCATATTGATGTCACCACCTCTATTGCTGTCACCGCCCTATCTGTGTCACCACTCCTATCGTTGTCACCACCACTTCTATCGCTGTCACCGCCACCCCTATCGCTGTCACCAGCACCCCTATCACTGTCACCAGCACCCATATTGTTGTCACCGCCCTTATTGTTGTCATCACCTCTATCGCTGTCACCGCCCTATCGATGTCACCACTCCTATCGTTGTCACCACCACTCCTATCGCTGTCACCACCACCCCTATCGTTGTCACCACCACCCCTATTGTTGTCACCACCTCTATCGTTGTCACCGCCCTATCGTTGTCACCACTCCTATCGTTGTCACCACCACTCTTATCGCTGTCACCACCACTTCTATCGTTGTCACCACCACCCCTATCACCGTCACCACCACCCCTATCGTTGTCACCACCACCCCTATCACTGTCACCACCACCCCATCCCTGTCACCACCACCCCTATTGTTGTCACCACCTCTATCGCTGTCACTACCCTTATCGCTGTCGCCACCCTTATCGTTGTCACCACCTCTATCGCTTCACCACCCTTATCACTATGTGATAAGACACATTTAGATAGTATTAACATATTGCATTTAGATAGATTTAGATATAATAAAGTGCATGAGTTAGACTAGTTTTCATGTTTTCATTATGTTTCAATTAGAGTCGGAATCTACGAGATTTGTGCATGATTTCAGGTGATTGTAAAGAGGTAAAGCTAAGCTCGAGCCAATGTTGGAATATTGGACGAAAATAGAAGAGCACGAGAGCTGAGGAGATGAGCTAAACATGTAAAGGATTGGAGTTGTCCAATCTGGCGACGCTGCACTAAAACGAGTCGTTTGAAGGCTGTATTTATCGTATCGGGGCGTACTTATACTTGTTGAAAAAAGGATTAGAAGACCTACAACTTTCGTGTTTACGACTTTTCCAAATTCGGCCTAGAAAACAGTGGAATCTAGACGTCAAATGTGGCTGCTGGATGTAACTCGGTTTGGGCAAAAGAACTTAGCCGAGTTGTTTGTGTTTCACCGGAGTTTATGGGCGAAGTGTTGAATGCTGAATTGTGGGCCACATGTTTGGGCCTATTGGATGTTAGTTTTGGAATTCATTTGACATATTAGGATTAGAATTATTATTATTATTATGATTATGATTATTAGGAGGTGGAAAGGAGAACAATTAGGGTTTGGTACGTAGCTTTAGGGAGGCTTCTTGTGATTTCTTTTTCAACCATGAACAACTAAACTCCTTGCTTGGGGAAATTAATCAAAGCTTCAAGTTTTCTATTTCATTGTGAGATTTCTTTTCTTAATACTCCTCTTTGAATATTATCAATTCTTTGCGCTGATTGTTTAGGGTTTTCGTGAATTTCCGTTAGTCTGATCAACTGATGCCTTTTCATGATAATCTATAGCTAGATATAGGGGATTTCTGGTTGAATTATCTATATTCTTGAGTAGCAAAATATAAATCTCTGAAACTGGTTGATTTAGGGATTTGTATGAAGAATTGATGTGCAATTGATGCAATAACTGGTTGTGCGTGTCGATTGCCTTTGTTGATTTCCTTTAAACTTCATCAATTGTTGAATTGAATCTTGATAGTTTCAGGATTGTTTGATAATTAGGGTTTTCAGGGTCTGGCTGTCCTGTTAACTAAATTTGATAAGGAATTGGATTCAAAAGACCTAGTCTTTCCACAACAAAGTATTCAAGAGGAAGTTATCTGTTTGATTTCAATGATTAATGAATAAAACCTGAGTGCTGAGATTGATTGACCTGAGCTATTCTCTTATATTCATTCATTCAATCTGTTCTATTTTATTGATTTGTTTACTTTTGCATTCTTACTTAGTTTACTCCATCAAAATCCCCCCTTTGTGTTTCTTGTTCTTGCTGACACATTTTGACTTGCATACGAATCGTTGACTCTCTGTGGGATCGACCCGTGCTTGCCAAACTACATTATTTAGGTTAGTCGGATTTATTTGATAGGATTTAAGGCGACTGAAAATCCTCTGTCACTATGGTGACACCTTTGTTTTTTAATAAGATGACTGCAATGACACTATCGGTGGTGACACATACAGTAGCAACTTTTTTTGGTGACAGATTTGTTGTTCGAGTTTTTTATACGGAATCACTGTCACCACTAATGTCACCACCCTTATTAGAGGTGACATTCTTGGTGACACATGTAATTTCATGAAAAATTAAAAAAAAAATATAGTGTAATCAAATACAATATGACCAAATTGCTAGCTAAAAAAAATCCAATCAAATGAGTAAGATCCAACCAAACGACATAACAGATTTCTAGTAAATTTAGCAAATTGAAGAAGAGGCAGCAGATTCTCTGATGCAACAGTGTCTCGTCGGAATTTAGCAAATTGAAGAAGAGGCAGCAAATTGAATGACCTTGTCGATCAATCACGTAGAAAAAGAAATCCAGAAAACTGATTGCTTGACCTTGCCGATCTATGAAGCAAAGAACGGAAGGCGCTGTCTTTCCGCCGCCAGCGACGATGTCGAGTTCAACTCCTACAAATCGGCCGGAGGATCTAATCACTCGGCTTGGATCATCCGATGGAGAAGCCTTGCCTTTTGAATCTGGTAGAGAAGGACCTGTAACTCTGTAAGAGCTCGAGAGGGAGAACGAAGGGACGAAGCTTGACTCCGAGTCGACGGGAGAGGAATAGCTAGTGGAGGAGGCAACCATGGAAGGTGGTTTCTGAGCAAGAGAGAGGATAACGATGGTGGACGGAGATCTCGATCTCAGATATGGAGGCGGGTCTGAGAATTCAGATGAATCTCCCGATTCCTCGCCGCCTCGACCTAGCTCTCTTCGTCCCCGCCGCCATATCCGAATCTCTGTGAATCTGCTACCAGAATCTCCCTTTCAACTGTGAAAATTGACAAAATCGCAGATATGAATCTCCGATTTGAATCTCCGTTTCGATCCGGCCGCGACTCCGATCCAGAGGTCTCCATGCCTCGATTCCGAACGGAGGCGGCGATGACGGTCGTGACTCCGATCAAGAGGTTTCCATGGCTCCTTTTCCGTTGTGTAATCAGACGACCGTTTTCTCGCCTCCCTCTCTCAGATCTGTGGGAACTCCATGGAGAAGGTGAGGCGGCCACTGTATCTAAACAAGGTTAAGTAATAACAAGGGTAAAACGGGGATTACAATTTTTTTTGGACATTTAGCAAAAAGGAGATAAGGGTGGACAATTAGCAAAATAGGATTATGAAAATGGACATTTCACCAAATATTTTCATGTTTATATAGGTCTAGGTACCAAAATCACCCTATTGCATAATGTATTTCATTATGATGAGTAATAATCATTTTTTTTTTAATTAATAGAATCATATTGGTCTCCTTTTAACTTTTTTAAAAAAAACATTCATACTTATTAAGTACCCAGTTCCGCCTACTATTAAGTATTCCATTAATTAAAACATGTCACTTTATTATTCATGTTTATTTTTTTAGAAGCTCAAAACTATATAAAATATTTTTATGTGTAATTTCATAATTATTACTAAGTATGAATTTAATTTTAAAATTAATAAAAAAAATAATGATTCATATTTTTTATAATTTTTACCATCCCAAAACACACACATAAATAGTAACGGGTGTGTTTTTTTGTAAATGGAAGTAGTGTGAAATTATGAAGAAAAAAAAACTTGATACTTTATATAGTTTTTTAAAATTTATAATATTGATTCGTTATTTTTTTTAGGATTTTTTAAAAAGCACATCATGACGCGGAGTTGTACTAGTTATTTAATTTGATTCTCCTTGTTAAATGATTTGAATATGCATACTCATTGAGGTTATATGTTTGACTTATTGTGTGTGTATATATATAGGGGAGATATCTAATGAGAAGTGACATTTGGGTGAGAAGATGAGAAGTAAGTCTTATACCCCTTAGATTAAAATGATTTTTTTTATATGGATATAGGGGACATATCTAATAATAAATATATCAATGTTTTTTTTAAAATTATTTTTTATGCTATTTTTTTAGATGATGAATGGAAAAACTAATTTAAATTAGCATAAAAACCCTAAAATGAACCTTAAATCACCATCTAGATAAATAGCGTAAAAAATAATTTTTTCAAAAAAACATTGATATATTTCTCATTAGATATGTCCCCTATATCCATATAAAAAAAATCATTTTAATCTAAGGGGTATAAGCCTTACTTCTCATCTTCTCACTCAAATATCACTTTTCATTAGATATCTCCCCTATATATATATATATATATATATATATATATATATATATATATATATATATATATATATATATATATATATATATATATATATATATATATATATATATATATATATATATATATATATATATATATATATATATATATAGGTTGATTCCGGTGTACTCAAGCTTTAATGTGTATCATGTGAACAAATCAGGGTCGTTGATTGAAGGAAATGGGTGGTTGTGATTAATAGACAATTTTACAATTTTTTCAATTAAGAAAGTGGTGGGCCCTAACATGAAATTCGCTCCACTTGCCCACATGTGTACACTATTTATGGGTTTGAATTTTTTTTCCTTCAAATTATTCGATTGTATCACATGATTATTCGATTGTATCACATGATTATTCGATCGTATCAATGGATTATTCAATCGTATCCACTTGCCACATGATAGGCGGTTATTTTTCTTCGCAATATTCGATCGTATCAATGGATTATGCAATAGTATCAATGGATTATTCTAATCGGCTAGCACCTTGAAAACGCCGTAAACTTTTTATTCAATGGTATCGTTTGATTATTCGATGGTATTGCTTGATTATTCGATTTTATTGCTTGATTATTCAATGGTTCCGTTACTCATTTTAATAATAACTAAAAATTATTCAATCATATGACTGGATTATTCGATTATATCACATGATTATTCGATGGTATCGATACATTCAATACATCCTAAACAAACTGGAACGCAAAACCACATGTCAACAAAATTGATAAAGCCCTGGTGCTCGAACAATCCACTTTAAGCACAAAAACCCATATCGAATTCCAAATGAGCAACACAATCAAAAGCATCAACCAAGCAAATCAGGGGCAGAGGTTAGTACATAATAAATAATCACGCAATCAAACTCCATAATCGCAACAAAATAGGGCGTGTTTAGATCTCAAACAAAGAATTAAACAAAATTACACAAAGGGATGATTTGGCTCACCGCATCTCCGCACCGCATCAACCAAGAAACAACATCAACCAAGCAAAATAGGAGACGCATCGCATCTCTACATCGCATGAACCTAGCAACCGCCTGGCTCAAATCGACATGGAAGAACCAAGCAACAGCCTGACTTCGGATAAATTGACATGGAAGAACCCCTGTTGAAAATTGAGATTGGAGAAGAAAGACTCAAATCCATCAAATGCTCGCCCAAATCAAGACTGCACCGCATCTCTGGTACAACCTACAGAAGGGGGGGGGGTTGAGAAAGTGGAAAAGAAAAGGGGGAATTGTCCTTACTAGATTCACAAATTTATCCTACCACTAGTGTATATATTTCTTACCAGGTTCATAATTATACAAGTCTGGAGAGATTTATGAATTTGTCTTACCGTGTTCACAGATTTGTCCTACGACAAGTATATATATTTTTTCTGTCAGGTTCATAATTGTATAAGTTCAGAGAGATTCATGAACACATACTCCGTATTAGCATATGTGAGAGTCGAACTCACATCTTTGTTTGCAAACACAACGCTCTACCAATTGAGCTAATATGCTATTTCAATGGGTCCTTATGATCGTCTAGGCATCAAGAAGTGATAATTTCGCAGGAAGCAAAAATAGCGCTTGAATTTGTAATCTTAATTTGCAAGTTTTGCAATTGATCAAAAAGAGAGAGTATAAATTACGAACTCTCTGCAACTGGTCTCGTGAAACCATCACCTGGGGGTAGTTCTGTTATAAGAAAAAGGAACAACTACAAAGGATAGGTACAAGATCACTTACCCATCGCTGCCACTGCCACCGGATAAACTTCTTGCACTTTTTTAGGTATGAAAGGACAGTTGTACACTATTGGTAGGACGAAAATATTCTATTGGTAGGATGGGGACTGTATCGTTTCCTGGGATGAACGGGTAACTTTTTCCCTGTCCTTTCCGCTTCTCTCTTACTCTGCCTCACTTTTTGCAGAGCATGTTATGGTGTTTCAGATCCTCCTCTCAAGCTTATATATGTTCTTGGGGGACACCCATCAATGCAATCATTGCATTTTCCCCTCATAAATGCTCTCTTCTTTCCCCAAAGGAGGAACCCTATTTTGGCGCCAAAACTGCACTGACAGCTCGTCAAATCAGCTATAGTGAATCCCCTCCAGATTCTCTCCAAAATATCTTCAAGTATGGAAAGACAAGTTTAGCCTATTGGTATGACCAATTCATTCTATTGGTAAGATGGGCAGTGTACAGTTTCCTGAAATGGAGGATGCCTTTTGGTGTCAAATGTCACTGACTGCTACAGTGTAGCTACAGTGTCCCCCCCTTCACCTGCTATATAACCCATCCGGTTGCCCCAAAATTTTGCAAAACTAGACCATATTCTACCCTTAGCCAAATTCCTATGTACTAGTCTAGGTTTGCAAAGATTATTTTTTTTGGTCTACTTTTGCAAATTGGCCTTCTAAATATCCAATTACATATATTTGTATACTTAGTAACATGAAAAATTATATTTTAAAATTTACTATAATTATGATTCTAGAAAAAATAACTCTTTCAATTATTAAAAAAAACTATAATATAATTTTTCATGTTACAAGTATACAAATATATGTAATTGAACATTTAGAATATAATTATAATTTTAAAAAAAAATTATTATGAATAAATATACTAAATAATTAAGGGGTGTATGGAGGGTTATATACTTATATGGTAGGGTGCAGCAGATCCAAACTCTGGTGTCGGTGTTTCATGTAATGTATTAATTTAATTTTTTTATATTAGCCAATAAGAGGAAGTTCTTTGAATCCAAGTTTTATCCCTGATTATCCAATTGAGTGATTTTACAAAGTTTTCTAATGTTAGAGATAGAGAAAAAACTAAAATTATAATCATGCCTAGCAATAAAATCTGCAGTTGAGTTATTCATCAAAAAAAAATCTGCAGTTGAGTTAATTTGTTTCCCTATATATAGCAATGTTGAACAATGACAACCTCGAATTGGTTGCTGATACACTTGATTTCTTTTATGACAATTAAGATCTCCCAAGATGCGGTGCTCTCTTTAACCATTAATTGCATTGACCACAATCTAACTATCACCTTCGATAATGAGTTTCTCGATGCCTAAAGATATGACTCACTTGATTCTTTTCTTGAAAGCTAATGCTTCGATTCGTAAGACGGTGTCAGGTGAAGCCTCCTAGCATAAAAGAGCGACCACCTATTCCATTTCATCTCAGATAATACATCCAATATGGGACTCTCTCTTGTTGATTTGACAGATCCATCAACATTAAGTTTGTAGAAACCACTAAGCTAGTGGTTTTTTCCAATTCACCTGTTTCCTAGACTTAGGCTTAAGAATGTCCTGAGACACCTCTTGAGTCTGCGACCACGCCATTAGTTTAGATATTGCCACTTGTAGGGGTTTTATAGCAGTGGAGCATATTGGTATGAAAAATATCTTCTTATTTCTATATTCCCAACTGAATTCCATAAAAATAAAGCACATGAAAAATATTATTTCTAGTGGAAGTCGTTACTTGTTTGTGGAAGGTGGATATTATAGCCTAGCTTATAATTAACAACATTGAGCATGAATATTGTTAACGGGCATTCAAATAATAGGTGATTATCACCCTCATCTGCCGCGTTAGATAAGGAGCATTGAGATGGAACACGATCGATTATAGTATATGTTCAGTCTGCACTTAGTTGGCAAGGTGTTAGCAGCGGCTTTCCAAATAAAGTTTTTTTAAAAAATTTTGGGTGGAGGGTTTACTTTCCAGATCCACCCGTAATCATATCTCCTATTAGAGAGTACAACCGAGAGATTGGAAACTGATCTAACCGAAAAGGAACCATCTAGACTCGATGTCCATATGAGCGTATCTAGCATATTATTTATGGGTATGCTTAATTTGACAATCTCATTGACAATATTTGTTCGAAATAATGTATAGAATTGAGGTAAATCCCATTTCTGATCTGCATAATTAGATCAACGACACCTGTACTTTCATTGTGGTCATGACGTCGGTGTGCCAAGGTGAAGTTTCCTACCCATGGATCATGCCAAATATTAACTGAAGTGCCATTTCCAATAATCCATCATATGTAAAATTTATCTCAAATATTGAGTAGCCGCTCGAATTGTCACTAGACATTGTATTGGTATTTTCTGTTACCATTTTGAGCCAGATATTATTTGGTTGTGTACAAATTTTTCATAATTCATTCTGAGAGCTCTATTGATGTCTTTGGCTTTCTTGAAGGGAAGTCCGCCTACATGTTTTGGGGTATAGAGTTGATCCCGACTAATAAGTGGGTGGTACCTTTTGCTTTCTAATTTGTTCCAGAAGAAGTTCTTGTTTATTTTATAAATTTGGTCTCAAATACCTTTTGGGAGTAAAACGGTCTACATTAGTTTCTTTTAGAATTTAGGCTTGCTTGCATGAGAACATGCCTCCATACTTATGAAAGAGATGAGGCTTTCCACTTAGAGAGATCATTTTGAAGTTGTTGATCGCTTCTTCAAAAATAGAGTTGTTAACCTTACCACTTATATATTCACTACGCCAGATTGCAGCTCAAGTGACGGACATGTCAGCTTTCGTCACCTGAGTGGACATCTAGCGACGGAGTCAGTAGTTGGTCGCCTGAATATCACATAATTGAAACCCATCCCAAATCACATTTGGGCGACTAACTAATTGCAAAGTTCGCCGCCTGAATCTAAGCTAGGCGGTGGACTACGTTTAGGGGACGAAAAGTGGAAGAAACATGGTCACTCTACCAAAGATCCCAACTACATCCGTCAAAAGTATCTTTCAAGTGACCAATGAAGCATCATCGTCCGTCACCTGAATGCGAACTCATTAAGTAAGGGCCAAGGAAGGACATCAATTTGCCATGTTTGATTTTGTGAAAGTAGGCGACTACATAACAATTGGTTCGTTACCTTAAGGTTTCTCTTAATGCACTTTTCAACCAACAAACATTTTTGTATTTGCATCACTTCAAAGAGTGTCATAGAAGTACATCCAGCTTCCCTGTGTAATACTACCTCTGTTCAAAAATAAGTGTTGTTTGACTTTTCGACACGTTTTTAAGGAGTTAAAAACTTTATAAAATATTAACTTTTTACTTATTTTTTAAAATAATTTTAAACTTATAACTAATAACTATAAAATTATATTAAAAAATTAATTAAAAATTTAATATTTTATGTATAGTTTTTAACTTCTTAAAAATGTGTTAGAAGTCAAACTATACTTATTTCTGAATGGAGGGATCGAAGTACTGTGCAAAGAAGCGACCACCTTTAAACCAAAGTTTGTCGCTTGAATGTGTTTTATTTACTGAACTTGTCAAGCGACAAACATTATATGAAAGTTCGTCGCTAGAAGGAGTGCAAAGAAGACCATCCAACTGGTCTATTTAATACTGTGAATTGAGGCGACGAACAATTTAGTAATTTTTCCGCCTAAGAGACCTTAGTTCGTCACTTGAAAATGTAGGTAGTTCGATCTATAACATTTATTACTATTGATTCGGGTGACCGAGAATTCGGGATAGACCTTATTCCGTCATCTGAATGTCTTCATCCATTCACACCTTCACCTCTTCACCATTTTTCCTCCCAAAATCACCTTACAAACTCTTGGCTCCTTCCCTAATTTTTGTCAAAAATTTTATATACACAAGTAGATATCAACTTTATTTTGCTCTTTCTAATTAAGGTACGATTATAAATTTCTTTGTTTGTGGATGGTTTTTATTAAATATATGCATATATTATGTTGCTGATTGGCATTGATGATGAGAATGAGGTTTTGTTTGAGAATGTGGTAATTTAAATTGAGATAGATGATGATAATGGATTGTTTATGTGGGTTTTTTTTGTGTTGATTATGTATATATGATGTTAGGGGTTGAGAATGATGACGAAAATAAGGTTTTGATTGAGAATATGGTTTAGATTGAGATATATTATGAGAATTTATTATTTTGTGTGTGGTTCACATTGTTGAATATGTATATGTTGGTGATTAAAGGGAAGGGGTGTATTGAGGGTTCACTCACTTCACTTCACTGGCATAGGAATTGAGGGATTTCAATTACAAATGTATACACAACTTGTGTACATGTCTGGGAAAGATAATGGTAGATGAGGATTCATAAAAAAAAAAAATGTGAGGAGGAGAAGCGATGGTAAGTTGTGGCGAGAAAGACAATGGAGTAAGAGAGAAGATAAGTGTTGGGGTAATTTTGGCTGTTCCATTACATTTAACAGAATCGTAATCGAGCATAGAGGTGAGGTGGTCTTTGGTTAATGGAACCCATATAAAGGGTAGTTTTCTATAATATTGATTCTAAAGGCTAGTTTTAAGTAATACGCCATATTTAAGGGGTGATTTTCTCCAGTTTACCCTTATTATAATCACAAGGACTATTGAAAAGATTGAAAAATGTTTATTCATAAGATATTTTAAAGTTAATTAAATTTAGACCCTTCTCCATTATTTTAGATCTAAGTGTGCTTCTCCACGCTTCATTGGTGTAGTGAATTTTTTTGCTGGTTTGAGCCACAAAACCCTAAACCCTAAACTCGGGTTGCCCGACGACAGTGTTGCGGGGCATGCAAGGGAAAAATTGAAAAAAGGTATGGTCTTAGTGGGCTATGGCTTGGGGTTGGCGGCGTCGTGGGTCTCTGGTGGCATGTGGTTGAAGTGTTATTGATCATTTGATCCTCCTAGTCTTGTCCCAACTCTTCTCCCTTGTCTTTAAGAGCTGGCAGCCTTCTCAGTGGTTCCGAGGTGATCGTCTTTTGAGGGCAAAATGAACCGATTTGATGAGGAATGAAAATCGAACACCACTCGCTATATCCGATATCACTTCAAAAAATAAAGAATTTAGCCACGCTACCTAGCTTCGGCAAGGGTTTGCCGTGACAATTGATACCCTTTTGCCACCGATGGTAGCTTCAGCAAGGGTTATCGTAGCTAAACTTTAAAAAAAAGCAATATTTCCACAGGTAATAGAAACGGCATAGATTGCCGTGGCAATTGGGTCAGTTTTTGCTACAGTACAGCGACAACTAACCGCTACCAGTGCTAAGTTTGCCACGGCTAAGCTCCACCATCGCAAAATTATTTATTTATCTTAAAAAAGGTGGGCTCTTTAAGTTTCGGGATTGCTATCTACACAGTTAATTTTTCGCCCATTCTACGGTGGTGGATTCCAATTGCGTAGTGCGAATGCGCGAGGGCGGTGGGGCCCACCAACACAGTGCGTCTGCGCAGTACGCATCCGCGACTATTCTTCTTCCCCATCCCCATCTGCACGTACTGCTCTCCACAGAACAAAGGTGTGCCCTGGCCTCCTCTCCGACGCCATTGCGCCAACACCGCCCAACTCCCCGCAATCGGGTTCTCCCTCCGCCCTTCCAAGTACTCCCACTGAGAGACTCGATGACGGCGAAGGAGGTGAAGTTCTTGGAGGCGATGAGCTCGATCTCGCAGCATTGGCAGCGCTTCACCTTCTCGATGAGGTCATGGATCTCCGGGTCGACCTGGACCAGCGAGGTGATCGTCCGATCAGAGACGGAATCCATGGACAACGAAGAAGAGCGTCAATTGAACCCAGATCCAAAATCTCGAGTCCACATGATCCTAGACAGGCGCTCAAACAAAAATCAGTTATCAATTGAACCTAGATTTCAAAAACTCTTGTTAAAATGGAATTAATGGCTAAGGAAGAAGAAGGGAAATTGTTTAAGCATCAATTGAACCCAGATCCAACTACATGCTGACCACAATTCCGAACCGAGAGGATGAAGACTACAAGATGAAAATTTAAAATAAAAAAAAAGGGTAAAATCTACTCATGGTCCTTGAACTTTCACAGAAGGTTCAAACGGGTCCCTAAACTTTTTTTTGGTTCATTAAAGTCCCTGAACTTTGAGATTTTGTTCATCTTTAGTCCTTCTGTTAACTAATCCGTTAAATTTCCGTTAAATGATTATGTGGCACATCAATCCCTGCTCATCTTTCATTCCTCCTCCATTTTAAGGAGTTAAAATTGAAAAAAAAAATTATAGGGAAATAACTTTTCATATGGGTTGTGATTTAAGGTGAAAATATGTTTTTTTATATGTAAATTAGAGGGAGTTGTTTTCGGTTATTAAAAATCTCATTATAATTATTATTTTCCTTTAGAGTGGGTAATTTAAAACAAATCAAAAACACCAAAAATGTGAGCTGAAGTATAATCCATCAACGAGGCAAAGAAGTATAATTAAAAATACTAGATTATATTAGTTAATCCATCTAGATTATATTAGTTAATCCATCAACAAGAGTATCCTCCTAATTCCAATTCTAAACCTGCTTACATTCACAACTACCCGATTACATTCACAAAATGAGCCAACCTAATTCACAAGACTAGATTACATTCCAATTCTAAACTATCAAAAGACCCCAAAATTATCATAGCATGAGTTAATCTCTCAACAAGAGTGTGATTAATATGGCTACAAGTTAACCTTTATCCAAAAAGGTTGGCTACTTTTAAATGACCAGGACCACCCCATTTTGCAAGTCAAGCTTCATGAATCTACCAAGACCCTGCTTTTGCTCTATGATCTTCCTATCGAAGCTTCTACTTGACTGACTTGGGCTTGTGAAGCATGTCTAGAAGGTTGGCTACTTACCTGTAAACATTAATTAAATGAAATAAATAAATAAAATAGCACAAACAAACCCTACTGGAAAAGCAGAAAAAACATACAACCTGATTTTTGCATGATTTCTTATTGTGGCCAGGACCACCACATTTTGTGCAATGAATGACAGCACCAGACCTCCTCATCTTTCCAGTAGGTGCAGGTTCACCGACTTCTCTTCTTCTTTTCTTCTTAGGCCTTCCTCTTTTAGCTTGTCTAGGCATTGGTGGTTGGATTGCATTATGATGCACATCATCCCATTGATCCACACTCCTAACTGGGCGAACTATATTTGCATAAACCCTTTTGCAAGTGTCAATAGTGTAGCAATCAGCAACAAAATCCTCAATTTTGTTTCCATTGTGTGCTAGTGTTGCACACGCATGAATGCAAGGGATGCCAGTGAGTTGCCACTTTCTACATGAACAAGTAAATGCATCTAAATCAACAACAAATTGTGCCCCAAAACAGCTTACTTGAAATTGAGATCCACCGGATGGAATGGGCTAACAAAACCTACTATCATCCTTGTTCTTTTCCAACTTCTTCACAATTTTTGGGCATAACCGTCCAGTCCAACTTTCCATCTTCTCCCGTTTAATTGCTATCCTTACCATTATCTTACTTCTGATAATCTCCAACATGGTAAGGATAGGTTTATCTCGTGCGTCAAGAATAAACCTATTAAAGCACTCTGACATATTATTCAATAAAATATCACACTTACTTTGCTCTCTGAAATGTGATCTTGTCCATGTTAGTTTTCACATTAAATCTAGGGAACCTCTCTTTCTCTACATCACTGTCTTCCTCCAAGCTACTGAAATTATCAGACTCATCATAATCGGTATCAACATCAAACTGATAACCCATCACTTCTTGTTTCACCATGTCACCCCTTGTTGTTTCTAGCACTAGGTCAACATATACCGTAACATTAAGTTCTCCATCATCACCACAAATCTCATTATCTTCTTCCTCTAAATCTACATCACAACTATTATCATCAGAAAATTCTTTTTCATCTTCACGAGGCAAGAACTCATCATCAGTAGAGTCGATATTATCACTATAGTGCTCATCTGGATGGATATGCTCGCCTTGGTCCATAACTTGAAAACTAAAACGAGAGAGCTTACACTTGAAAGATAATGGTAATTAAGCCCTACAAAACACAACACTCAAAGAAAACAAATATTTAACTAGCAATAGATGCAACCAGAAAACAAAGTTTACATCAGAGCAAATTGTTTCATCAACAACCTTTTTTTTTGGAAGATAGCCAATATTTAACTAGCAATAGATGCAATCAGAAAACAATTTTTTAAAAAATGGTAAAGAACACATACTGCTACTAATTCATACTTCATGATTGGATTCAAACCTAACCCAAAACAATTGAAACAAATTTGAATTTAGAAAGGAGAAAGACACATAGAAATGGTACCCAAAGCAATTGTAATTTCTGGGAGTAAAAGAGCTTGAAATTAAACTCAACTGCACTACCCACAAACCACAATCATATCCACCTTAGTCATACAAACAGGCATACATAAACTCAAGATGCTGATTAAACAAAATGTTCCTTCAAAAACTCAAGGACTACCGATAAACCCTAGCTCAAAAAATCTAGAATTCCACCAACAATTTGGACGAAAATTGGAAGTGAAACTAAGTGTCTCATACCTGGACATTGCGTTCTAAATCAAATTGATTCGAGCCGCTCATGATCGAGATAATCCAGACAACGAAGACCTCCAAGAAATTGCATAGCTACCTCTCTACATACATCAAATTTCACCCATTTCAAATAAATTTCAATTAAATACAAGAGGAATTTGAATGGGAATTATTTAATTTGGAAAACAAAAGTCACCTGATTGAATCCTTTGAAGCAACCCTAGAAATGAAGCTTAATTCTTCAAGTGAAGAGGAGTGTGAAGAGAAAAGGGTGATACTGATGGGGGATGGAGGGTAGGTACGAGAGCTTTTTTTCTATAGTTTCTTTTTTTCAATTTCTTTTTTTTTTGTCAAAATAGGGTTATGCCACGTCATTATTTAACAACAATTTAACAGAGTAGCTAACGGAAGGACTAAAGATGGATAATATCTCAAAGTTAAGGGACTTTAATGAACCAAAAAAAAAGTTCAGGAACTCGTTTGAACCTTTTGTGAAAGTCCAAGGACTATGTGGATTTTATATATAAAAAAAGTGCAACTGCGCATTCCGATTTCCGGATGCGCGATTGCGGGATGGTGTAAAGTGCAAAAAAAAAATTACCGTCTAAATAGTAAGCCCCTTGAGTTTTAACCCTAATCTGTTCTCATTCCACTAATGCGCCGCTCCCCTTTCTTCCCTCATCACTCCCTGGATCCACCATTCTCCACCGGATCCATAGCTCCAATCTCTTCGTGTTCGTGTTCATCCCTTCTCCTCCCTCTCTCGCTTTCCCCTCATTCTGGTTCGCTCCATTTTTCACTTCGGAGTCACCTCAACTGCATCTTTATCTCTCCATCGATCTCACTCTCGCTTGTCTCTCTTTCTCGACCACCGTAGACCTGGCGGGCGCCGACGAAGGAGGACCAGTGCTAACGCGCAGTGGCTCCGTCTCCACCATTCTCTCAACGAGATCTATTGTGGCCACCCGTGAGCCCTAACTCGTACTCTCCTCATCCATATTAAGAGTGTTAAGGCTCGGGTCTGGGACACTGCTGGCCAAGAGAGGTAATTCGACTTTACCTTTTGCGTAATTCAAACCCTAGCTTGCTTTAGAGTTCTTGATTTCACTTTCGTTGTCACTATAAATCTGATGTGCATACGCGAGCTACATAGAGAGAAACACCATGCTTATGTGAGCTACATAGAGAGATACAGAGAGAGAGAGGGGAAGGACAGAGAGGGAAATCGTGTGGCTAAACAAAGGGATATGCAAATCGGATCAGGACAGAACGAAAATGAGGCTTCTTGTTTGTGGTATGTATTTCATTTTCTTCAATTTTTTCCCTTGCGATACGTGTCTTTCTAGATTTGTTCGTTTTCTCTCTCGCTTCGTTCGAGGGCGTGGTTGTTGATTTCCATCGACTCTTTGATTTCTAGCAGTGATTTGGTTTTTTCTATATTAAATTTTAGTTTTTGTGAACTGAATTTATGTTTTGGGAGAACTGTTCTACTCTAGATTTTTGTGAACTAAATTTATGTTTTGGGAGAACTGTTCTACTATGAGAATCATAGAGCACAAATTCAATAATGATGAGATTTGTGAAGGACCAAGGTCTTCAATATCCTGATATTAATTTCTATCTTTTAGTGTCATAGACCATTTCTATCTTTTAGGGTCCTTGGAGAATGTCGGAGCCTTCCAAGGTTATTCATGTGCGTAATCTGGGGCAAGAAATAGCTGAGGTAATTACTGATCAGTTCCTCCTTTGTCCGACAATCATTCATACAGGCTGATATCCTAATTTCTGAACTAGTTTGATGTTTTTCCAGAATGATTTGATTCAGCTATTCCAGCCTTTTGGAGCACTTACCAAACTCATTATGTTGCTTGCTAAGAATCAGGTTTTATTCCCATCCTTGTTATGTTGCGTAATTACTTATATAGCAAAGACTTATTTTTACCTTTTGCAAAATTTCAGGCTTTAGTTCAAATGCAAGATATTGCTCAAGCTGTCAGTGTATTGCAGGCTTGCAGTTCTTCTCAAGTGTTCAGCCAAGCATAAGGTATATGAATAATTGAATTCTCTATTAATTACTAAATTCAGCGTGTCCCAACTCACTAAATACTTTTTGGAGAGAAACACTAAAAGTGGAGGTTCCTTTTCTGGACCCAGTATGCCAACTCACTGTCTCACTGATCTTCTGATTGATTGTTTGATGGTGTTATGGTTTGGGGTTGTCGGAACGTGTGTCTATGAATACTTTTTGTTTTCATTCGGTTAGTGAAACTATTCAGTTTCTGGATTAGAACAAAGGACGTAAGAAAAAAGACTCCACCTAAGACCCTTTTTAATAGCAAAAATGTCGTATCTACTTGTTTGGATTTGTGCAATTGTCATGCACTTCTTTTTTCTAATGAATTTCCATGGTATCAGTCATTAATTGATAGTCTTTTCCCATATATTATTTGAAAATCATGTAAATTAGGTGAAAACGCTTTTGTATATGTATATGTATATGTATACATATATAAATATAAACATATTTTGAATGTGAATGTGAAAATCAGATTTGGTAGAACAGCATGCAGAGATTGAATACTCATCACATACTCATCACAAAATGCATCGATTCGAACATTTGAAGGAGTAGATCTCACATACTTTACAAAGACTTCCTGTATGGAGTGAATACTGATAATTTGTTAGCAGACATGGCCCTTGAGTCCGGTCCCTTGGATATATTATTAAATTGACTTGATGGAGCAGGTGTCGCTTTCTGTGGCGCGATACGATAACATATGCTACATTTGACACTTGACAACCTCAAATGGAATAGAAGAACGCGAAGTGAGGCGGTCGCTTGTAGCCTTATTGGTAAGGACAAACCTAAAAGTCCAACTCAGCCGAGGACATTTGAGAAATAAAGGCGAGCAACTTAAATAGGTTAGCAGTTTCCACATTAACTTGTAATGCCTCTTTTTGTGTTTTTTTTTTAATATCTTCTTCAGTTCAATGATTTTATTGCTAATAAACTTCATTGTTTTTTCCCGTAGGACTAGTTTATATCTTCTCTATTGCAATTTAGTCGTTATCTTTTCTATCTCCTTAATCTTGTTTTTTATTTGTGCTTGTCGTGTTCAACTGATGCTGCTTTTGGTTCTTGTAGCATGTTCTTGTCCGTGTTTTGTTGCAGCTTCATTCTTGTCATTGACTGCCTAAGTTGATATCTTTTTATTTTTTATGCTAGGAAGTTTTCTTTATTTTGAATGCGTGTATAACATTTGTCCAAATACAGTATTTTTTGGTGCAAGGGTAATGGTGCATTGATTTATTGAAAACTAATGTGTATAATGATAATGTTTCAGCCATATAAAGTCAATAAAGTAGTTCTCTGACTATTCTCCATCCTATGCTTGTCATCCAATGCTTGTTGTTGTTCTGTATGTATGTGTCTTACTAGTATAGAATTTTGGTTCATGTGTCATAAATATGTGTATGATGATAATGGTGCATTGATTTTTTTTTTTTTGTGGTACTCTTGATTTCTTTAAGGGTTTATGTATCAGTTAGAGTGAAATCGATATCATTGTTATTAACTAGGAACCTTTTGTTCGGCTAAATAGCAATATCATCCATCTTCACAACTAGAAAGCATGTTTTTGTTATGATGAAGTTGCCAAACATTACTTTTCTTTGTCTCCTACTACCAGGGATGCTTACTCTGTTGATTTCTTGAACATTGGTATGTTTGATTGCAGATAAACCAACTCAATGAACCCATAGCGGTTAGAAGAACAGAATGAAGCATAGGTGGTCTTCTCACAAGAATTGATGTGTGTTTTCATATGGAAATCTCCTACCATTACTTTCCCTCGTCTTCTCACAAGAATTGAGGTGTATTTTCATATGGAAATCTCCTACCATTACTTTCCCTCGTTTTTCAATTCCAATATTTGAGTCATTTAATGATTGAAAGAAGAGTTTATGCTCTTGATTATAATAAGATAGATTAACAACTGAATACACGATTAGAGAATTTTATAATTATGTATATTTATTGCGTAAATTTTGTACAATTAGTAAAATTTTATTATATGTAAATTTTGTATAATCAGTAAAATTTTATTATATGTAAATTGTATGTATTATTCTATTTTTTTTTTTTTTAAATATTGGACTTTTTAGCTCGGTTATGAAGAATCCGGGCTAAAAAGTAGGGTTTTTTATTTTTATTTTTCTATCCACACTTTAGCTATACTTTAGCCATGGCAGCTTGCCGTGACAAATTTGTCGTGTCTTATATCGGGCGTCGCTTAGCCGTCACTAGATTGGTAGCCAGGGCTAGCTGCCGAAGCTACTATCATTTTGCCACCCCATGTTTACCGTGGCTACTATTGTGGCTAAATCGGTTTTGCCACCCCAGATTGGCATTTTGCCACGGAAAATTGCCGATGTTAAATTGTTTTGTTTTTGGTAGTGTATAGATTGGAGCCACGAACCGAGGGGGGGGGGCAACTGAGGAGCGAGACTGATGAGTCCGAGGGAGGACGGAGGAGCGAAGCCGCGGGAGCAAAGAGAAGAGACTGGATGAGAGAGACGATGAGCGAAGGCATGAGAACAGAGAGGTTGAGAGTAGGGTTGGGCGAAAGTCTGAATTGAACAAAAAGAAGAGGCTATGGGAGGGACGAGGGTAGGTAGGTCACAAGTCACAAGCAAAGCAGCACATTTTTTTAATCAACAGAAACCGGTCCAATTCCTGTCTGACTCGGAAATTTCGATCCGGACCTGGGTTTGGACGGGAACCCGGAATTCAGAATTTTTTGGATCATGGACCAGACCGTAATACTCCCGGTCCGTTCCAAAGATCGTAATTAATACTCCTGATCCGTTCCAAAAACCGTAATTTTCGATCTAGTCCCAGTTTGATTCCGATCTGATCCAACTTTCGTCCAGCCCTAGCAGTTCTATGTCAGATAAGATCCCATAGTCATGCAAATTCCAAAGATGATCGACCAAAGCACCACCATTACCGCAATGGATGACCGGCAACCATACTATATTTTTAATGTGAATTCCACCTATATATATACTCCATATTCAAATAAAACGTAGAATACCAAATCTCCATGAACCAGAAAATTACAAATATATAAAATCTTACTTCACTTAACCATATAAAAAAAAATTAGGGCATTGCTTTTGAATCATACAAGCAAGTCACTGAAGAGGGTTTTTACGAAAGCATAATTAGGTCATTAAGGCCTTAAGGGTATAGAATGATCGGAAGCAAAGAAAAGGGGATGTTTTTGGTTTATTTGTTGAATTTGATTTGAACCAAATGATTTTAGATGAATGTTTTACGGTTGGTATGAACTTTGAGTTTTTTTTCTCGGTTTAATTATTTTATAAATAAAAGGGGATTTTGGTGCAATTTAATATAAATTATCTTATCAATAGTTATTTAGTGATCTTGTCAATAGCCTTACTCTATGCAAGGAACGCCTCAACTGTCAACCCTTTGCTGAAGGTGCCTTCTTGGTTAATCGGTGGTAACAATAAAAATGTTGGATGGACCTGGAAACTCGACCTACCACCTAAAGTTAAGAATTTTCTTTGGAAAACTGTTAAGGCTTTCCCTATGAAAGAACGTCTCAATAGATATGTTAACTGGGTCCCCTCACGATGTAGCCTGTGTAGTGATGGCAATGAGGATGACAATGAGGACGATAACCATTTCTTCTTCAATCGTCGAACAACCAATTATATTTCAAATCTTTTAAGCCTTAAAACAAATCAGAAATTCATAAAGTCAACCATCAACGAAAATTTATTTGAAACCCTTACAAATACATGCAGTGTAAACAAGAACTTCCGGTCCCTTTGTTTCATGTGGCACTCCATGTGGGAGTTGTGCGCGTTAGAATGTCATGTGTTCTAACACCCCAAATAGTAAAACTATACCTTCAACTAATAATGAGTATTAGCAGCAAGTGCAGGTCGATCCCATAAAGAGTGCGTAATTTCATGATCATCAGGTTGTTTGGTTATGCTTGGGCCATCTTACTGTCGGTTTGTGCACAGAGTTGTATAGCTTCCTTATTCGATCACTACCAACTCCCTAAACTCTTTCATGTTATTCGAGAAGTAATAAGTCCCTAATCACATAAGCATATAATTAATGTAATCCTCGCATATTCGAATTTGTCACCTAGTTGTCAACCCGGCCAGCTATCGGATCCGCTAAGAATAATATTAAACTACATGTCATTACTCTTTCATATGCATGAATTCCAACCTGTTCATCAAGATATGTTTGCTACTATATCGGATAAGTAGCATAAACATGTAAAGAACAAGAGTAATGAATATCCAAATAAACTATATAATAGTATTCGAAAACCCTCACATGTCCTTAACCAATGCATAAAAGATAAGCAAAACTATATAAAAGGTTTAGTCGAGCATGGCTTAGAAAACGACAAAAAATGGAAAAAACGACAAAAAATGGAAAAAAGAGAAAAGTGGTGGGAGAGATGTGATGAGTGGTGATTGAGATGGATTGAATTGTGGCTGAGGAGAGCTGTATTTATATGCATAGAAACCCCTAGGAGTCGACAATCTTAATGTAGAAGCGAGGCCCAATGGGCCAAATTCGACCAAGAGGAAATCTTCCAGAATCTACATTTTAAGTTGAAAAATATTAACTTTTTTTTAATAGATAACTTTCTTTTTATATAATTTTTTTTATATAATCAAGCTTTAATAGTCCAATTTGAGTTTAAAAATATTAAAATATAATATATTGAATGATAAATTAATGAAAATAGATGAAGAGGTGGTGAGCTGTAAACAAATACCATTTAAAGAGTTGTTTTTTTTTTGTAATTTTTAATTTAAGTGGTGGTTAAGTGAAACTACTCATATTTAAATGACGGTTTTATGTAAATTTTATGAGAAAATAACATTAAATATAATTCATGCATAAATTATATATATATAATAATAAAAGAAAAATAGTCTTCAATATTTCCAAAATTTTTATTATTTTATTTTCGTTTAAGTAATAAATATAATAATATTATGATTAATTTTGATGATTGAATTAAATAAAATTACATTTAGGGGGTTAAGTGTCACGATTCTAAAAGTTTAATGACTGAGTTCAACTGAGTTAAAGTATAAGGGGTTAAATATCCTAGTCACGTATTTTAGGGGTGGTTTTCGGCCGTTTACCCTTTTATTTATTCTATTTTAATAAAAGATATCAATCTCGCTGAGTCGACGAGGGGCGGAGGGCTTCGTCGTTTGCAGATCATACCAGCACCGCCCGCCCACAGGCCACGGACGAGCAATCCCCGTTTGTCAAACTTCCGGTGGGCCTTCATCTTGCTCCCCGAAAATTTTATTCTCCGAATTCAACTCATTGATGATTTTTTCTAGCAACATATGTTCGTTTAGTTTATTGATTGGATTTTACGGTTTCGAGTTTCGCAGATCGGTGTATGAATCGGGGTTCAATTTGATTGGTTAGTAGCTTCCTTGATCGATCGCATAATTTGAAGCTACGGTAGAGACAGGAAAGTCTCGGGGTTACGGCGAGTGTGTGTCATTTGTAGTGAAGAGTCATGGGGTTCTTCGTCACAACCCTAATTTTCGTAGTGATTGGGTTCATCGCGTCTCTTTGTGCCAGAATTTGTTTCAACAGAGGGCCTTCTACGAATCTGTAATGTTTTCGCTTTTTTTAATAGTTCTATTTTTTTTTTAATCTCATGAGATTGAAAGCTTGATTCTAACATTTCTATCTGGTTACTTCTCAATTGTGAATCATTGTTGCTGGGGAAGAGGTTGCAATTTCTCATTTTGGGGGTTTCGATAGGAACAAAATGTCCCACTTTTACTGGTTTTGTCTGCATAACTCCTTGTGTCATATATTTCTATCTGCTTACTTCTTAATTGTGAATCATTGTTACTGGGGAAGGGGGTTGCAATTTCTCATTTTTAGGGGTTTCAATAGCAACAAAATGCCCCATTTTTACTGGTTTTGTCTGCATAGCTCCTTGTATCATGTATGAAGTAGATTAGTTTAAATATATGTACTACTTTACACGGATCTTTGTATGTCTCTTGAGATTCTTTCTTGTTTCCTTTCCATTTATGCACATGATTAATTGGAGAATTGTTTAAATGTTTAATGCAGGTTTCATCTTACTTTGGTAATTACAGCAACAGTCTGTTGTTGGATGATGTAAGTCTTTTCTTTTCAGTTGTTAAAAATCTTCTATATCACTGCTTGATACACAATTGAAGAGGATGGGTGAGAGTTGAAACCATTCTTAGAATCTTAGGTACCAATCTTCTGTATCAACATGTTATTGCTTTGAGACGTAATATGGTAGACGAAAAGGTGGTTCTTTTTTCTTGTCTTTTTTCAATACAAGAACCTCGAAGTGGGAAACATGAGTTAATTAGAGTTTGCTAGAAAGATGGTGAAAGTTATTGGATTTATGACTCCAGTTTAGGCCAATGGAAATTACCATTTACAATTTGATCAATTATGTTGGACAGTTCTGGCTTGAACAAGCCAGTTGGTGGTATTACTGATTGCGAGGTGCATTATTAGGAATGAATAAGATTTATATCAGGCTAAATTTCTCAGGGTTAACTGATCAGTATGTTTGAAATATGGTGAAGGGGGTAACATATTAGCTGTTGTGTAAGAGAGTAATGTGTCAGGGTAGCATTTGTGAGAGAAAGAACACTAGAAGACGGATAAAATAGTGTTGGTAGATGGCACTAGATTGCAGAAATGCTTAGGATAGAAAGAGTATTCTCATTATCGTCTCCCGTACAAGGGTCAAGAGGATAAACCTGTTGCCCAAACCAAGAGTGCACCCTTGTCCCACAACCTAGGGCCGAGAAAATACTCTAGCAACTTGATGTTATTATAATTAATTGAGTGATTCATCTCCCAAATTAAATATAACTAATTTATAAGTTGTTGGCACCTCCCTTCATTCCCAACTGATTCTTTGATCCAAATCTTCTACTACCCTTTCATTCTTCGATGCCTTGCTGCATTATATTGAGTTTTGATCTCTAACACTATGTTGTTGTTCAAGTTTATTTATTTATAGGCGAAATTGGATATATACCCATGGAAACTTTATTAATTGGGTATATACCCATCAAAACTTCAAAATTGTTTATATACCCATTAAATCATTTATATTTTGTTTAATTGTCCATCATATATTTAATTTATACTATTAAATGTAAAAATTATTAAACTTTAATTATTTAAATATCAAAATTAGTTAACCTTCAAATAATTATTAAAATGAGACATTAATTTCAATTTTTCTCAAACTAAGTAATTTTTTTAATTTGATGTGATTTTACATTAAAAAATATGTATTTTATCTTTATTATGGTTTATGGTTATTTTTATAACTTAATTATTTTGAACTTATACATGAAACTTGATATTCAAAATAAAATCATTGGATAAAAATATAATTATAATTACGTTGAAGTTTAACTTTTATATTAAATTTTAATTATATTTTCTATCCAATAATTGTAAAGTGATAATTTTTTTAATTATTTTCTAATTATTTAAGTTTAGTATATAATTAAATTTTAATCTAATTTTCACTCAATAATATTATATCAAATATATTATGGACAATCAAACAAAATTTAAATGATTTGATGGGTATATAAATAATTTTGAAGTTTTGATTGGTATATACCCAATTAATAAAGTTTCCATGAGTATATACCCGATTTTGCCTTATTTATACTAGTACGGTAGCCAGTAGCCACGCCATTGTGCGTTTTTTTAATTAATATTATAAAATTAAATAAAATATTAATAAAATTTAGTATAAGATTAGAAATTTATAATTTGATTGGTTGTAAAAATTACAATTAATGTAGTGATAACACCTCATTAAAAATGGTTTTCATTTAAATAAGTATATAAAATAGATATAGATATAGATGTTTTAAAATAATCTTTTTGAAAAGAAAAAAATTACTATAATCTATATCTATATTAAACTCATTCCATTATAGCCACATGTTGTCTCTTCATGCAACGATATTTTTGGTAATATTTTTTCATTTCATCATTTAATTAGATAATTATTATCTATATCTACATCTACATCTATATTATATTAAACCCATAATCTTAATGTCACATGTTGCCTTCCTACACAAAGATATTTTTTTATCATTTTTTTCAGTTTATTATATACTCCATTTTGTAATCAATTATTCAATTCAGAACATTAAATTAATATTAATATTAATGTTAATATATAATTTAAACGAAAAATAATTTCAATGGGGTGGCAATGGCATCATCCCATTAATCACAATTTTTTCCTTAATATACTCTATGTAATATATTCTCGTGCCATTACGCGAATTTTTAAAAATAAAATCTCTACACGTGCTAGTGGACAACTCAAGATCGAGTTTGGCTCGCATGCTAGAAAATTGGAGAGAGGTGTTGGAGTCTTAAGGGTTTTAGACTGAGTAGGACTAAGACCGAATATGTGCAGTTTTGTTTTGGAGAGGTCAAGGATCTAGAGGCGTCAGTCGTTTTGGGGAAGATCTAGTCCCCAAGAAAGATTTCAAGTACCCAGGATAATTTGTTCAAAGCGATGGAGGAGTCGACACAATGATATCAATGATCGAGTAAACTAAAAGGTAAATTCTACATAGTGGTGTTAGATCGGCCTTACTATATGGCTCCGAGTGTTGGCTAGCAGAGATGAGAATGTTACGATGTATGAGTGGTCATACGAGACTTGACAGAATCAGGAATGTTGACATTAGAAGGAAAGTTTGAGTTTGAGTATTGTAGACAAACTGCAAGAGTTCAGATTAGGTTGGTTTGGGCACGTTCAATGGAGACCCGGTTCGGCACTAGTTCGGAGGTGTGAGTGGTTGGACCTTGGAGCTATCCGTAGGCGGAGGGGTAGACAAAAGAAGAGCTGGATTGAGGTTATTCGACATTTGTCTCCTTTCGTTCTGGGTCATTCGAAAACACTCTTTAAATATAATTAATATATATATATATATATATATATATTAATTTTAATTTTAATTCAATGTTTTAAACAATGATTAGAAAATAAAAAATAATATAAGGAAACAAAAAAATTCCTCTTATAATTTAATTGGTTAAAAAATCCTACAATTAATGGGATGATCACACATCATAAAAACATGGTTCTCATTTAAAGTATTATATAGAAATGTTTTAAACAATGATTAGAAAATAAAAAATAATATAAGGAAACAAAAAAATTCCTCTTATAATTTAATTCCTCTTATAATTTAATTGGTTAAAAAATCCTACAATTAATGGGATGATCACACATCATAAAAACATGGTTCTCATTTAAAGTATTATATAGATATAGATATATAGATTTGAGCTTTGAACTAGGAAATAGAAGCGTAATTTTGCTATGATTTTAGGGCATTATTACATCATAATATTCAGTCGTGTTCTACTAATTGCTTACTTTTACATGTTCTATCTTCACATATTTGTTAAATTTTCTCCAATTTACCCGTGAGCACTTTTTAATACTATAGGTCTAGCAGTTGAAAATTCTTCTTCATTGCAAAATTTTGTTTGCTTGCACAGGTGGGCGATTGTTTATCTTGCACAGATGAAACCTCTCATCGTCCCAATTCTGAATGAAGCAGAGTAATCTGGTCGTAAGTGGCCTCAAATGATCTCTTGTCAAGAATGTTTGCAGTTTGTTAGGAAGAATGCTCCCTTTCTTTGAAGCCGCATTTGTTAATTGCCCTTCCTACTTTCTTCAAGTAGGTTTTGTATCAAATTCTTGTTATCATGGCACAGAGAGAACATTTGGGTCGTTTTCTGTATTATTGTGCATCAGTCTTGCCTGGCCAATTTAACGGAGCTTGTATGTGGATGAAATAATTGTTGGACAGTTGAAAATATACTTGCCCTTGTGTACTAATTCTTCTTGTCATGGCAAGTCAGAGTATACTTGTCTTACTAGTTCAGCACTTTTATGCGCTCATTTTTTACATTAATGCGTTTTTTGATACATAGTACTGTATAGTTCAGTACTGAATTTATTAAAAAACAATTGGTATTACACCCATTTTACTACCCCTCTGTCTCAAAATACATGTCTTTTTAGAACAGAGCAGGTTAAGTGTAATGAGTGTAATGATTAGACTTGTATTTGTTTCTTTTATTTATTTATTTGTGAGGAGGAGAATAAAGGTGATGCAAAAATTAGAATAATGATTATATTTAAAAGTAGATTAAGTGTAATGATTAAATCTAAAAAGACATGTATTTTTGATAAAATTACATGTCTTAAAAAGACATGTATTTTGGGACGGAGATAGTATTTGATTTCTTTTGTTAAACAATTTTTATTAGTTTTAATTAATATAGAAGAGTACCCTACACGCACCAAATTTCTCCACATAATACAGACATTTTTTATGTAATACATAATAATATTTAAATAGAATCATGATAAATCTATTAAATTCAATTAATAAAATTTTATCGTTGGCAAGCTTATCAATTTATCTATTATTAATAATACACTAGTTCTTTTCCCGAACCTAATCTTCCAACCCAACCTTTGGCGGTAACATACCCCCTCCCTTCCTGATGGGAATCTGTTTGAGTTTAAGGCAATTTGGATCTCTTACTTTTTTTCAAGTTCCACATATTGAGTGGTGAAGATCCCAACAAACATTTGGCGGAGTTTCACGCTATTAGAGAGACAATTTGGCCAAACAATGTAACAAAAGATCAACTTATGCTCCGAGCCTTTTCATTCACATTGAAGGACTCGGTGAATGAGTGGTTCTATTATTTACCACCGGGATGCATTACCACTTGGAAGGAGATGAAACGGAAGTTCCTTGAGAAGTACTTTTCGGCCATCAAGCCGAACACGCTCAAGAATGAGATAAGTAACATTGAACAAGCGAAGACGGAGACATTTTATGAGTATCTCAAGTGTTTCAAAAAGCTATGTGCGAGCTCTTCATATAATGGGTTTTCACTTTTTAGAGAAGAACCTTGTTCTTTTCTTGCATGAGGGCTTGAGAGACGACGAACACTCGAATGTTGATGCTTCAAGTGGTGGCAACATCCTTAACAAGACGCCGACAACCGCAATGGAGATGCTTTGAGAACTCGCAGAAGGTTCAAGACAATTTAACAAAAGGGCTAATGCTCGCAGGGTGCTAGCTATGGAGTCTTCGGATTCGGCTGTCCGAGCCGAGTTGAGGGAGATGAAGGAGCTCTTATGGAGAATGATGATGAACTCACGGTAAAAACTCAAGGTGTGTGAGGCATGTCACTCCCCACAACTCTAGTCGTTGCTACACCCCTCGCCTCCGCTATCATATGGTTGTTGCCGGGGCTTAGCCTATGGTTCGACTGATCTTATGTCTTTGGTGTGCACATTCTGCGCCGATAGATTTGACAATTCTTGGCGTGTAAGTTGCAAAGTGGGCCTTGCACACCAAGTCTAACAAATTTTTAAAAAAAACTAGTTTTTACATTTATACATATATCTTCTAATTTTTTTATATGTATTTATCTAAAAGCAACTCAAATCTCGAAAAGGGCTGGAAATCCCACTCGAAAGGGCCCGAATTAAATCACGAAAGAGTTTAACCAAAATCCGTGTTTGTTTGGGCCGGTTTTTCGTGGTGCAGTTTTGTTCGAGCGGTGTTCACCTATGCTTTCAGTGTGTCTACGTGATCTTCTGCTTTGTTGGGGTTCCGCCGTTTGAAGTTGGGATGAGCTTCTTTGAAGGTTTGTTTTCACTGTCCAAAGGGGATTTTTGATGTATTGCTACCATCGGTGCTACGTCATGGTGGTACTTTGCTTCGCTTAGTCCACGCCCCTAATTTGCTAATGTTAGGTTTGCTTAGGCTCGTCATTTGTAAAGTGCTTTTCTGCCTGTTTTACTGCACCTTTATCTATATTATGTTGTATGTCTCGACGGTTTTCCGTCTATCGACTTATCGAGATTTATATGATGTCGAATTCTTAACTAATTTTAAATAAAAAAGAAAAGAAGAGCGTTTTCAACATTGAGGCCGAAAGTCGCAAATTTCCAACACATCGAGAAAGCAAAATAAAAGAGCGCCCTCAAACAAAAGCGGGCAAGCGACGGCGAAACCCACCCCCTAAGGCCGCCCCCCAAAAATTCACCGGCAGAGCCTCCCTCCATAGCCACCTCTCTTTCTCCCCTCCGTTGACGGTGAGAGGGAGAGAGAGAAACCAGCAGAAGGCGAAGGCTTTTAGGGGAGGAAGGACGAGGATGTCGGACCTCGATAGGCAAATTGAGCAGCTGAAGAGGTGCGAGCCGTTGAAGGAGTCGGAGGTCAAATCCCTCTGCCTCAAGGCCATGGAGATCCTCGTCGAGGAGAGCAACGTCCAGAGAGTCGATGCTCCTGTCACTGTAAGTTATCGTCTTGTTCAGCCGTTTTGTTTTTCCATCTCGGAGTTTTTTTTGGATGTGAAATCGTGTTCTTTTATTTCATTTCCAAGCCCTTTCTTTGTGCTGCATGGGAGATTGATTGTTGTCGGTCGCTTTTAGCTTAGGTTTCTATTTGTCAGGGCTGCACAGATGTAGAAAATTTTCCAGAGGGGAAAAAGTGCATTTAGGGGTTAATATGCTGTGTGTAAGTATCTGGATTTGTTTAGTTTCGATGAAGTAGGGAGGTTATTTGCTGGTGGACTGTTAGTTGTGAATGCTGATTCAGTGTGGCAGATTAGGGTTTTGGAGCTATAAGCCCATAATATAGGTTTGCTGCTTAAGTTGAGGCTGCAGAGTGTTGATGAGAAACTGTTGAATTGGCTTTAAAAGTTTTTTGATTGAACACCCTGCAAAAATCATAATGGAAGTAGGAATATTGCTGCATTATAAGGAGGTGAGGCTGTTGTGCAAATCAGCCATGTCAACGTCCCTGGGGTGTATCAATTATCTAGCACCTCACTTTGTTTGTGCACATGGAAAGCGGTGTTTGGAATTGACGAGGTAGTTCAGAATCCATTGTAGAAAACAGACAAGGATAAGAGAAAAATAGTTTTCTTATGAAAAACTGAAGGACTCGGCATTTATACACCAAATGCATAAATGATCCACAAATTCTCCTTACCTCCTGTAATTAGGAGATTGAACTAGATTGTCAAGAAATTTAGTGTAATTTTTTTTTTTCATCGTGTGCTGGGTTGGCTGGATGATAGTGGCTCGTTTTGACCTCATTTCTTTTTCCATCAATTGACAAGACCAAGTAAAACTTCTTATAAACTGCCCCTTGTTTCTTTTTCTAGCCTTCCATTATGGGGTAGTGAACTTGGGAAAAACCTTGAAAAAGTTTAGAAAGGAGTTCTGTATATATTTAGGGCCCGTTTGGTTCAAGCTAGGGAAAGGAAAGAGATTCATTACCTTTATGGGAAGGGAAAGGAAATGATTAGTGTTTGATTGCATTTTTGTTTGGTTGACTTAGAAAATAAATCATTGAATTCCCTATTACCTTCATGAATGTTTGGTTGAATTTATTTAGGAGAGGGAATCTTAATGTTTGTCGTTTTTAATTTGTAACAAGTAATGATCATCAACACTAACTTAGAGATATGTAAAAGCTCAGTTTTGGAAAAAAAATATTCTATAACTTAGAGATCTGTAACAAGGAAGTTTGACAATTTCCAGCAAAAGTTACAATTTCCAAAAAAAAAAGTTAACAGAAGTTAAGACAATACACAACAGAAGTTAAGAAAATACACACCAAAAGTTAACAGAATACACACCAAAAGTTAACAGAAGTTAAGACATTACACCAGAAGTTAACAGAAGTTAAGACATTACACCCGAAGTTAACAGAAGTTAAGACATTACACACCAGAAGTTAACAGAAGTTAAGACAACACACACCAGAAGTTAACAAGAGCCCACCTGACTCGTATCTGACTACTAGACCCACCCCACATCCCATCTATTCATCAGCCGAAGCGTCTGAATTAATTTTGATAAAAACCTGCAGTCGATCTGTTCCATCTTGCTGGTGTATGCACCTCTGTCAGCCCCTCTCTCAGCTTAACATACAGCTCCCACTTCATCCTTTCAGTAACGTGGACAACATCATATATAATCCTATCAACCTCAAAATCAACCCATTTGAACAGCCTGCTATTTCTAGCCCTCCAAATACCACTCGCCACCGCTGCCCATAACAAAACATCATAGATTCGTACACTTTAGTTCAAAAGACAGCAGAGCAATTCAAAACAGCCCGTAAAACACCGTTAAACATTCACAAAATATATGCTTGTACAACCCACCTGATCAAGAAACTATTCTGAACATAGGGAATTAGAGAGCCATCCGAAACTATCAATGGTTTAAATAAAATGAAACAAGCATCATAGATTCATAGTAACTCATTTGTGTATATACATGTAGTGAAAATAAAGCATAACAAGATTGATTCAAAAATCTATTCTGAATATTGTGGAGGTAGAAATTCATACAAAGTAAAGTCTGATGTGATGCATTTCATGAAGAAGCACCAGATCATCTAAGCAATTAGCGAGACTTTTGGGCCAACTAGGAATCATAGCTAACAATGTGATCGTATAAGCACCAGATCAACCCACCTGATAAAAAAACTCTCGGTTGCGTCTGTTATTTTCCGGATTCAAGAGGGAGGATGGACCAACTAGGAATCATAGCTAAATAACTCAAGCAAAAACAAAGTGATCAAAGGAGACAATAGACAAGCAAAGTAAAGCAAGCATAACCAAAAGAAAATGAAAGCAAAGTGCTCTCCAACTATGAATCAAATTCAGAAAGATTGAGCAACACTTACAAGGAGACCCCCAAATAAAAAAAACCAAACAGCCCAGGCTGCAACTAGCTGCAGCCACCGTTTTGATTCAATGAGTTCATAACCATTTTTAGAATCGGATACAATCATTCAAATCAGAAGCAATGCATCCCAAAGGAACTGCACTGAACATAACAAGACTAGCTACCAGAAATAACCATATCTTAACATTTCCACTAACAATCAAACAAAATCCAGGTAAAGAAAAATGAGAATGAACAAAATAAGATTCCATTTATATACATAAAATAAATAAATAAAGGAACCAAAAGACCACAATATTAAGAACATTAAACAATTACCTCATTCAAAATCAAAACCAAGAATGTGACACAAATATGGTATTCTAGAATCTATAACTTAATTCTGCTGACACAGAGCTTTGGAGATACACCTACTGGCTCCCACAATGCCAACTTATTCTTCACTCAGTTTCATTTGAATATTTGATGCCATTTATTGAATCTGTGGAGTATGAACTTACTAAAGCTTCAATACACATTAAAATAAAGGTGTGTACAACTTTAAAATTTTAAACCATAGGTAATCAAGGTAACTATCATATGAACAACCAAAAATTATGATCGGGCCAGCAGAGATAATCCCCATCTCTTCATAAATCTGAACATTACCAGCCTACCTAATTTAGAGCCCCTTATTTTTTTTACTGACAATGGAAAGTGGCATACCTTAAGGAAATCTGAAAAGGAGGTTATTTCAGTTGATTTTGTGTCTTGGACTGCAATCCTTCCCTACCTGAATAACAAAAGAAAACAACTTAAAATCTCATATACCATGTGCCTGCTTTTCTAATATTCCTTGGACAGTTTTATCAATTCCTTTCTTCAATGAGATAGGATTTGCCCCTGATGTTACACTAAGCAGATCCAGCTTTGTAATTTCCATTGCATCAGCTAGCTCAATATCCCGAGCAATAGTGACCCCATCATTGACCACTTTTGGGCTTCCAAATTCATCCAAAACCACATTCCCTCTTGCAAATGAGGGCAGATGATCATTAGCAATGACAACAGATGATCAAATACATCACCATCAACACCCTAACTATGACAAAAACCACATGAAGTTGTTGTAATTTTTTAGTCCGAGTCAATGATCCATTACGTCTCTGAAATAAAAAAAAGGGATCCAAGAGTACGTGTATTATTTAAACAAACACATGCTTTATAGTTTATAGTAGCTAACATAAGCACGTACAAAAACATATACATGCTTTTCTATCTCAATGGGAAACATAAAGGACCTAAACAAGTAACCAATCAGTACATATATATTAGTAGATATATTCACATACGACGTGTGTGTATAGTATCAATATCGATCTCAGTTTCAATTCAAACATTCAGCATCCAATTAATCTCGATCTATATATTTGTAAAAAACTAATTAAAAATAAGAACAAAAACAATGTTAATTTTGCACAGAACTATTGAGAGCATGCAAGGATTTTTTGTCGCCTAGTTTCCAAATAGGTCTGGTTGTTCTGCATTCTAAAGCAAACCACCTAGCTCCTGTCCCTATATTCCATGTCAGTTCAAGAAAACTAGCAACAATGGCCCAACAAGTAATAACTTTATGACGGTAATTTTAGCAATCAAGAGAAGGTTGTGCTTGTAACTATCACACAATTGATATAGAAGATAACCATAATGGGTCTGACAGTAATTTGTGTGATACAGAATATATGCTACTATACATGCTTACGCTAAGAAACCAGTTAATGAGCTTTTTAGTATCCGGCTTCTCATATCAACATTCATGCCTATGGGTGGTTCAAGGGTACCTCTATCAAATGCAGACCATATAGGTTGTAGAGCCAAAGAACCACTGTGCTAGAAGATAATTATCAAATGCAGACCACATATCCCTCAACCAGCATACAAGGGAATTTATTACAGGGAAAAAAAATCCCTGCTAAGTTGGAAATTTAGCACAGAAAAATCAGCCAAATGCCTGAAATTGCTTAGAAAAGAGAAGTAATGTTATCGTTGAAGGTCGAGAAAACCTTCAGATCCCCTCAAAGTGAGAAAACCTTCGAAATCTTGAATCACAGTAAAGAGGAAGAATCAAAGCAAAATTTCCCTCAAATCGACTACCACGCTAGCTTCAATCGAAGATGGATAATCTATAAGATAGATCCACAGAATCCACGCAACACAAAGGAAAAGCACAAGGAAATTGAACCGAAGATAGAAATCCACCGATTGTGAAAATGCGAAGTAAGGGTTCAGTAATTTGACTCACCGAGAGAGATTTGCTCTTCATAGAATGCCAGGTAGGGAAGATGGTAGGAATCAACACAGAAAACCCGGCATAGAGACAGAGATCGGAGGGAGCGAAGGTGTGATTGACGGGAGTAACTTTCGGCGATCCTGTTGACGAGGAATTACGATGTCGGGGGCGTATTCTGAGAAATGAACACCCACAGAAATGAGGGGTAACAAAATGGGCCGATCTGATTGAGGCCTAAAACACTTTCTTTCCTTTGAGGAGGTGAAACAAACATTTTTTTTTTAGCTCAACTCTAATAAAGTGTTTGATAGGGTGTTTTTCAACTAACCAAACGGGCCCTTATTTCTAAACAACCTTCTTGTAATTCCAAGTGAGGGGGGAAATGATAATCTTTTGATGTTGCGTTGGAATGATAAAACTGACCAGAGAATCTTATTGAAGAGCCATATCTGAACAATGTATCCTGATTTCAGTCAGCTATTTGACTTGTTCAGAAGATATGGAACAATTCCTTAGTAATGCTGATCTCATGGTTAGTTCTGTGCAACTGTTAAGAGCTACTGGTTTGTGTCAATGGTGCACTATAATCTCTACCCATTTAAAACCAGGAAAAAGTTAACTACTTGATCAGTTAAGTTGATTGAGAAAACGGGATGGATTATTAGGACATTTTAGCCAAAAGACCAGTTTATGCAGGGCAATGGTATTCAGAATAAAGGGAAACAAGTTATACTTTTTTTTTTTTTTGTGTCAAATGTGATGCAAACTCAAAACTTTGCACTCCTTGTCCTGCTTTTCTATGATTTGTGATTACGAAGGAGTACATCTGTTGACTGTTATTTGAAACATGCACTACTTAAATGCAAAGCTCTTAGATATATGATGAAAGACCATGTGCTGAACTTGTCCAAATGGAAAGACAACATTGTGGAATGTAGCCTGTGACATTTTTTATGTGATACCACTACTTTAGTTCATTCAGTGTGGGCAGGCTCAGGTTATATCATGCAAATCTATGAATAAGCTAAGTTAATAACAGAGCTGTTAGCCATGCTATTCAAGATGGATTTTCTATTCAATTTATTACTAGAAAGCTATGAAGTAATTGATGGATCTGTATGTTTGTTTTCAGAATTTAATTTTTCATTCCTTAAACCATAGTCTTGCTGAAGGGTTTTGTCCTTGCATTGTTATATTTTGGTCCCTTTTTTCCCCGCAGATTTGTGGTGACATTCATGGGCAGTTTTATGATATGAAAGAGTTATTTAAGGTGGGAGGGGACTGCCCAAAGACAAACTACTTGTTTCTTGGAGATTTTGTGGATAGAGGATTTTATTCTGTTGAGACTTTCTTGCTTCTGCTTGCGCTTAAGGTATTCTTTTACTTTTTACCACTGCTGCCCCTATTTTTGTTAGTTTTATTCTTAATCAAGTTTGTGTCAGGTAGGGCATTGAAAACCTAATTAACTTTGTCAAACTGCTTTTTCTTGTTGGGAGTTACTTATGTTAGTACAGCTGTGATTTTCTATGGTGCTTTGAGCAACATTACAAAACTCCACAGTGGAGGTGTTGTAAAATCAATCTTCTTTCGTTTTTTCCACCACAAATAGTGAGTTTATGGTTTCATTCAGATATTTGTGCTTGATGCAATTTTCAACACTTGTATTTTCTAGGTTTCTAACATGCTACTTCAGTTGCTGGGAAGCTTTTTAAAAATTTATAGTGGTGATTTGCCTGTTTCATGGAGCAGTCATTGGGTTTCAAATGGCTCTTATAATCTTATTATTGGTTTGTGACCAAATTATTCTGTATACTTTAGGCAAAAGGTATTTTTTTCTCTCTCCAATGGTTGATTAGTATTCTGACTAACGTGCAGTACAAATCTAGGTCAGATATCCAGATCGAATAATACTGATTAGAGGGAACCATGAGAGCCGTCAAATCACCCAGGTTAGCATTTTTCTGATGCATCATCACTCAATCATTTACAGCAACACTTCGTCCTATGTTACTGATGTTCTCGTGCTTAACAGGTCTACGGTTTCTATGACGAGTGCCTCCGTAAATATGGATCTGCCAATGTATGGCGGTATTGCACAGAGATTTTTGATTATTTGAGGTATGCTTCACTCTTCAGCCAAAGCTGTTAGAAATGGATTTCATTGTAGTCTCCTTCAAAAAGGGGCTTCGTAGCTAATGCCAAGTTGCAAGGAGGATTTTTTTTTAAAAAAAAAATTATTCACATCATCAATATATTAGTTTGATGATGGAAAAAAGTTGTAAAAGATGTTTCCAGCAGATATATTTCAAAGTACAGGTTGGTTCATCTCATTAATTGAGATTTCAAGATGTTGCAAATTCAACGACTGAAATTATTTATATGTAGATTTGTAGATTCTTCTTTTAATTCACGGGGGATGGACACCAAAAATTTTCAAGCATATTTAGTGAGATGTTTATGTTCATAAAAGGTTCCTTTTCCAGTTTCATCTTCTGCATGCTTTAGTTGGTGCTTTATTCTATGTACTAGCTAGATTGTCTACCTTAATCTTGCGTGATGTGCTGCATTCATTTCTTTTCATTTTATTGCCTGAGTTTCTCCTGGTTCTGTTGCAGTTTGTCAGCCCTGATTGAAAACAAAATATTTAGTGTCCATGGTGGTCTTTCTCCCAACATATCTACATTAGACCAGGTCAGGCAATTTCCTAGATGTTCTCTTGATTTATATTATATATAGTCAAATTTCGAGGTTTTGATGGTTAGTTGCCAGCTGATTGACAGTTTGCTTATTTTTCAGATCCGAGCAATAGACAGGAAGCAAGAGGTGCCCCATGATGGTGCCATGTGTGACCTGCTATGGTCAGATCCTGAAGACATTGTGGATGGTTGGGGATTGAGTCCTCGTGGTGCTGGTTACCTTTTTGGTGGCACTGTAGTTGAATCATTCAACCGGACAAACAGTATTGATTATATTTGCCGTGCCCATCAGTTGGTTATGGAAGGCTACAAGTGGATGTTCAATAACCAGATTGTTACAGTGTGGTCAGCTCCAAATTATTGTTATAGGTATCTTCGGAAAAACCAACAAATTTTACCGTCTTATTTTAAGGTCGCAAGCTATAGCTTTTGTATGTGGTTTTATTGCAGATGTGGTAATGTTGCTGCTATACTCGAGTTAGATGCTAATCTTAATAAAAAGTTCCGTGTTTTCGAAGCTGCTCCACAGGTTTGTGTAACTAGCCTCATTATCTCCACATAACATTTTCCTACATGTCTTATTCGGTAAACTGTATCTGCTTTTTTAGAGTCTTTCCTTGTGGGTGCAAATGGGGACCTGTCCTCTGGCATCTTAGTCGATCTCTTATGAGAATAATCCCGTGAGCTCATTTTTGCCTCTGTAAAAAGATTTGACCTTTGTTTCCTTTCAAACTTTATTATTGGATTTCAATAGTTTTTAAGCTGGATCTTTACAAACCCAGCTTGAGAAGAGTGTTGGATAAATTGGTATTAATATTATGTCACAAGTTGATTGTTGCATTTAATGTGTTGCTTTAGGTTTAATTTTCTAGTTCTAGGTTCATATTTCCTAGGCTGTTTTTCTAGTAGTTATTATGTCTTTTGTAGCTTTACTTTTCAGACTTTGTAGCTTCTCTTGTAAGCTTTAAAGGTCATCTCTTGCTTTTAAATAGTTTTACATCCTGACCCCCCAGACCCCTCCTTAATTGCGGGATACAATGAGATGTTGTTGTTATTGTTGTTGTTGAAACTTTCTGGTTTCTCAAGCCTTCATTGCTGAGAACCTTTTTCTGTGTTCACAGCCTTCATTGCTGAAAAAATTGTTTATGTTTCCAGCCTTCATTGCTGAAGATCTCTTATGTTTTCAGCCTTCATCGTTGAAATTACATTTTGATTTCTCATGCCATCATTGTTGGGAATGTTTTCTGTTTTTCAGCCTTAATCGCTGAAAAATGTTAAATGTTTCAGCTTCATTGCTGAATATTCGTCGTATTTTGTTTGTGACATCATATCCTCTTCAAAGTCAGATTTTCATCTACCCTTGCAGAAGAGAATAATGCTGTCATTGGCTCTTATCCAGATCTAGGGTTTCATCTTTTCCCTGGTTTGTTTTGGTTCTTCGTTGGTTCACTTCTCGGATTTCCTGAATGTATTCTCTTCCTTGAGCTTGTTGTTCGTTGCTGCTGAGGGTCTCTTTCAGACTTGTGTAGTTCCGTGAGTCTGGCTAGGTGCTGATTCTAGAACTGTTAGTGCTTGTGCTATTGTCTTGGACTCTGGCTTGTTTCGATTGGTGTTTGTTGAGGCATTGCTATTCCAAAGATGATGATACCACTTTCAAGAGCTATTTCCAAGCTTAGTTTGAGGGGGAGTGTTGGATTTCAAGGATCTTTACAAACTCAGCTTGAGAGGGAGTGTTGGATAAATTGGTTTTAATATTATGTCACAAGTTGGTTGTTACATTTAATGTGTTGCTTTAGGTTTGATTTTCTAGCTGCAGGTTTATATTTCCTAGGCTGTTTTTCTAGTTGGTATTATGTCTTTTGTAGCTTTACTCTTCAGACTTTGTAGCTTCTCATGTAAGCTTTAAAGGTCATCTCTTGTTTTCAAGTCGTTTTCTCCTTGAATAATATGATAAAACAATATGAATAACATCTTAAACTTGTCTTTGCTGTTTCCGCTGCTATTTATGAATTAGTTTCTCATGCTTATTAGCTTGTTAGTTGCATGTTATGTCTCTTATTTTTTAGCTCAGAAACACTAGATTAATGTTTGTTTTCCTGAGGCTTTCTCATAGAATGGGTGAAGGGTGAAGGATCCTCATACTTTTCATAGTAACAGACTTGTATAAAATGGTAAATTAGTTACAGGGTTTATACTGTCATGAAAAATACTTCTTATGTCATACTCCTTGAATTTAACTTTGCTGCTGTATGGTTGCTTGCTTTTCAACGTGTTCAGCGAAAAAGTCCATTTGAGGTTTGATACATTGAATAAACTGCCAGTCAACCATGCAATTAAGATTTTTAATATCTTATTAGGTTCATCTTCATAGTATATCGTTGCAAGAATGTGATTCTCTGAGCTTAATAGATGATCTTCGCCATTTCTTTCCTAGTTTCAGTTTTATGTTCTAGTTGCTGAAGCTGGCAGCTTGTCTTCAAGTCAGATGTTTTTCTTAGTTTTAACCGTATACATTCTTTCCAACATTGTTAACCCAACAAACCAAATGCAGGACTCAAGAGGAGCACCTGCCAAGAAGCCTGTAACTGATTACTTCCTCTGAAGATACTTCCTTTTTGTGCTGTATGCTCTGGAATGATTTGAGCCTCTGTAGTGATGTTTGTGCGGCGAAGTTGTTGAACAGCACGCTGAAGAAGAAAAGAAAAAGAAAAAGAGGTATGAGTTTGGTTAATGAAGCATTTGCCTATGGGGGCAGATTAGATTTGAGTCTTGTCTTCTTTTCTCATGGTACCACTCTCTGTGCTTCAATCCTCCTGCAACTCGTCTTCCCGTGTTTTCTTCTGGTGGATAAATAGCTATGTATGTTGTGGTAGTCTTGGTACGAAACATCACTATACGAAACCCTGAGAACATCTTTGTCTATTTGAAAAGACCAAGGAAATGCAGATAGAGTCATTAAGACAAGAGATCATCATGCTGTGCCCCCATGTAATTGCAAGTTATCAGTCCTCATTGATAGTGTGAAAAAAAAGGAGAGAAAATCCCATTTTGAATTCCTTGACTTTTTTTTAGGCTAAAAATGTGTCATGTGTGACGTGTGGCCTTTAAATGAGGTTTTGAAGTCTGTCCTTATTTATTATTTTTTTTAAAAAAATTCGGGTGCCGAGGAGGGACAATCAGAGGCAGAGGATTTTGGACCAGGCGATCTCCATCGCACTTTCCATTGGAAGTCGATTTGTTTATTCCTGTGCTATATATGTACCCTGTTCCCCGGGGCATCATCTAACGTATCTTGGACCGTGTTTGGCAACGGGATGGGGGTAGGTGGATGAGGATGAAATTTTGGGGATGGAAGGGATGAGGATGGAATTTCGGGGTGGACGGGGTGGAATTTTTAATTCAGTTTAATCCCGTTCGTGTTTGGTTTTGGTTTGAAGTTTATGGGATGGATGACACCGACAAAGACAAATTTGCTCCCACTAATTGACATGAAAGGACAAAATTGCCTCTAAAAAATACTCCTCAACTTAAAACCCCCCATCTTCTTCACTTGCCGTTAGCTTCAGCTTGGGAGGACATACGACGGCGGCGACCTTCACTCTGGGAGCAGCCAATCGCACCTCCGGCCTGCCCCAGTGCAACCGACGGCTCCAGCGACGTCGGACTCCATGTAAGTCCTGAATCCCTACTTGTGCTATGTTCAGTGAGTTGTCATAGATTTTCGATGTAGCAGCCATTGGATTCCCTTTTTCTCTAGTTGGGGAAATCGGCAATATAGGAGAAGGGGGTTTTCGATGCACTGCTGAGTAGAGGATATTGGGATTTTGTTGATAGCAGATTGGGTTCAATTTGAGGTTTGGGAATAATCCAAACGAGATTGAAAATAAACCATGTTCGCTTAGGGTTCAAATTTTAGAACTTAGGGTTATGGAATTGGTGATGTTGTCAGCTAATAGAACAAGTTAGAGTTACCCTTCGTAACGTTCTAAGTAGCTAGCAACTCATTTGTGGTCGATTGAATTGCATTACTGGGTTCAATTGCTTGACAGGAAACTCGGGCATACTGTGAAAATGTTATAGTATAATGAATGATTTCTTTGATGGGTGTTAGTTTCGGTGTTAATATTGACATTATTTGTTGCGTTTACTGATTGTCTCATTTTGTCGTACATCATATTTCCCAACACCAAACCGACCTATTCATTCGATATACTAGCGATCCTCGTCGACTGCAATATCGTACCTGTTCATATGGATTCTTCTAGCAAAGCGAAGGGAAAGGCAAAGGGAAGACCAAGAAAGTAGCGTCTGGTTCTGAGGACAAGAACTATGTCCTCGCGGCCTTCTACTGGTCTTTGGAATTGACAAAGAAGTTATGCATGTGATCCTCGCTTATCAGCGGGAAAATGGTAAGGATCAGTCCTTCAAATGGGGGTCATCACAACCGCATTCGAGGCTGCCACAAGTAAGAGGTGCAACCAGTACACTCTGAAGAACCGAACTCGCGACATGAAGACGATATACCAAGCCTGGGGTAAGTTAAAAAAGGGGAGACCGGACTCGAATGAGACCAGACCGCTAGCACCGTAAGGGCACCTAACGAATGGTGGGACAAGAAAATCAAGGTATGATCTGCTCGCCTTCCCTTTCCCTTACGTCAATGCAAGAGAGACTGCAATGATTCGAAACTCGTCACGTGACTTGAATTGCGCAGTAGGATAGCAAATCAGAAAGGTTCCGGAAGAAGGGGATCCCGCCGGAATTGGAAGAGTTGTTCGACCTGGTGTTCGGAGGCACCATAGACACCGGCGAGTACTGCGTCGCCCCCTCCATGGATCCGGAGGCTATGGCTGCGCAGGCCCACAACGAGGCTGAGAAGGAGAGGCTTGATGACCCCTCTGAGGACGATGCTGATGACCCCGACGCAAGGGGTGACCCCAACGGGTCACAATATGAGGGTGTTGAACAGGAGTTCGACGAGCCGTTCAACACCCCTCGCGCTGAATCTGCAACACCCTCCATGTAAAACGTTGTCCAGGGTATTGTGGACGACGATGCCTCACCTCTAGCCGGGCGCCTGGAGCTCCAAGCGCAGGGGCGTCACAACCCTCTAGGCCTAAGCGAGGCCTAGGTTCTGAGACGACCTCCTCCCGTAGGAGCTCCAAGCGCAACGTTCGCGTCTCGTAAGGGTCGAGGCTGTTCGAGCGCAGTGTCGGGGTCATCAAAGACAGCACGCGTGACATCATTGACATGGTGAAAAAGGATAAGGAGAAGGATGAGGTATCGTCCAATGCCCCCCAAGACACAACGAAAGAAGTGTTGGATGTTGTGAGGTCGATGGTTGGGGAAGGCCTTTTCGGCGAAGTAGACCCCCTATGGTGCTTCAGCTTAGCCATCATCAAGTCACCCGAGCGACGTAAGGTCTTCGTTCAGCTTGACAGCAACGTCGCCCGACTGAAGTGGCTTCGGTGGTTGTATTCGACCAACGACGGTCAGCAGCTGAGCACCATCCACCTAGAGTGACCGTGACCCATTGCCGAAAGTCCCGCCTCTCACATACGAGAAGATTGTCCGCTTAACGCCTTCAATTCACAAATAAGTTGGCACTTTAGAATGTGTTGGAAGACTTATGTCTCTGTTTACTTCATCTGTTTGTTTATTATTGCTTCCAAATACCCGCTCATGAAAATGGTAGATACAATTATATACAATTTCCGCATGTGTTGTGTGGCCTTCATAACGTTTTTCCCCTTGTAATAAAGTTGTTCAATGTTGTGCGTTAATGCATCATTGTTGTGGTTCCTCGGCATTATGTTGTGGTTCATTGTCATCATTGTTGTAAGGAGGAAATCGAGAATTGCAATAAAATATAAATAAAGTACAACAAACCAGATTCCGTCCATTGCAAATGATTACAAGACTTCCTCCCGATGCAGCAGTGGGAAGTCAGGATCGATCCACGAGGAAGCGTGTCAGCGGATCCTGGGCAGCGGATGAATCTCACGAACAGAAGTCGACCACGGTGCTCGATCTCGATTAGGGTTAGTCAATAGAAGATCAGACAAGTCAATTCACGCAGCAGCAGTCATAGGAGGTTGTCGATATCGAGGAGGCTCTACTCGATATCAAGTAAACTTGTCGATGTCAATGAAGGCTTTGTCGAGTTCCTGCACAACAGAAGCTACGACGATCTGGGATCGAGGATTAGTACTCGAAATCGACCACAGTTAGTCGATATCGAGGAAAAACTGAAACTTTAAAAACGAAATAGATAAAGACAAGGCTTGTGGGATTCGAAAAATAAACTATATATGAAAGGGAACTTCCAAGATTGGGGTTCGCAACAACAATAACCAAGCATGCATAAGACAGGAATAAAACAGATAATCATGTAAATCGCATCGAAAGACCAAGCTTTCGCCTTTTCCAACAATTAGACAACTCTTTCAAGAAACCCTAATTGTATCTACTGATTTTATGTTTATAATCCAAGTTGTTAGCATGGATCTCCATTAGATGGGTAATAAACACATAACAAGTAGTAGATGCTTAAAACATGATAAAAGTCATATCTTTACCTCAAACACGCATGGCTATCGTTAGGCTCACCCCAACCCTAGAAGTAGGTGGACTATCGCGCCTCATCGCAATTGCAGAAATTGTTGATGGAAAATAAACTTTCATTAATAAACCAAACAGAGCTTACAACCAAATGAAGCCAATTCCGCTCTCGCTTCACAAACTCCTCTTGGCCACTCACTCTCTCTCTCTCTACCTCTATGTAACTAATTGTGTCTTGAATTTTCTGAATAGAAATCAGCCCCTAAGGCTTTATTTATAGGCTTCTAATCCTTTCTAATCAAGGAAAGAAATCTCTATCTATATCTAAAGATAAAACATTAATAAAAGGAATATTTATCATAAAAGGGAAATATATCTAAAAGCCTAAAATATCTTCATGAGTGGATAAATCTTCTTCTCCATGGATGGATCTTGATATACTTGATAGATCTCGGACTCCTTCGCTCCCAAGAAAGCCCAAACCGCGTCGGATAGGCCCAGCAGCGTCGCGGCCTAGAAAAGCGGTACTCGATATCGAGTAATTTCCTCGATATCGAGCAGAGGTGTGTTGTCGACTTGGCTTCAGCGGTATGCTCGAGTAGCTGGTCCTCGACTTGGCTCGGGTAAGTGCCTCTGGTCTTGTCGATATCGAGTATATAACTCGATATCGAGAAGAGTGTTGCTCAGTATCGGGTTGTCTGGTCAGGTCGAGCAGCTCTCCTCGGATCCTCGATCAAGCTTTTTCCTCGAGCAGGTTCTGTCTCACATCCTTTGTCGATATCGAGTAGTTTACTCGATATCGAGTAATGTCCTGAACTCGAGTAGCTTTAGTCTTCAGTTCCTCGATCAGCTTCTCCTCGACCTGTGCTTTGCTTCATCATTTTTGTCGATATCGAGTAGCTTTCAGCTTCCGTTTTTACTTCTTGGTTTTGTCCCGAAATGGTTCCATATTCTGCAATATTAAACCAAAACTTATGTAAACCTCTATTTCTTGCAAATAAGCATATACTACATAAATTCAACATATTCTCATCCCGAAATATGCAAAGTATATAAAACATGGAGCTAAAATGTGCATTTCAACATGGCTATTTTAGTGGACATCAATCATCACCGTCGTCTGTGCATGCAGGACGAAGGAAACGGTCACCAAACGTCGTCGTCGACATCGCCGACGACAAGTGAAGGGCGTGGCTGGTTTTTTCGGCATCCTTGGCATATGGCTCACCATTGTGATCCACTACTTCAAAAGGGTGCACAAGGTACCCCATTTCCTTGGAGAGTACACTAGGGAACGATGGGTAGACCAGATCCTAACCCACCGGTCAGACGCCAGGAGTGTTAATACATTCCGAATGGAAAAGGCGGTCTTCACTCGACTGTGTGGCATGCTGGAGCACCAGTATAGTCTTCGGGGGTCAATGCAACTTTCTATAATGGAGAAGGTTGCTATCTTCGTGAATACCATGGCCTGGGGGTCTAGTCAGCGAAACTCTTGCGAGTGGTTCCTCCGATCGACATACACAATCTCAAAGACAATATCGGAGGTACTAGACGTCATGTGCGGGGGCAGATGTAACGAGTTCCACGGGCTAGCAGGGGACTTGATCCGGTCTCGCGACCCTCATTTCCAAGCCATACCCGAGCAGATCAGGAATGACAACCAGTACTGGTCGTACTTTAAGGGCGCAATTGGCGCAATTGACCGCATGCATATTGAGGCGATCATGCCGAAAGATGACCAGATCCGGTTCCGATGCAGGAAGAGTGCAACAACGTACAACGTCATGGCCGTCTGTGACTTCGACCTTCGTTTCACATTCATATCCACCGGCTGGGAGGGAAGTATGCACGATGCACGGGTGTTCGATCACGCATTGAAGACGTCGGCACTTCGGTTCCCCCATCCACCGGCCGGGAGGTACTATCCATGCGACAAGGGCTACACTTTCCGAAAAGGGTACATGATTCCTTACTCGACGACGAAGTACCACCCCCCGACCTTCGTCGCATCCCAACCGAAAAACGAGAAAGAAGCCTTCAACAAGTCACACTCTTCCCTCCGAGGAGCGATAGAGAGGTCCTTCGGGGTGTTGAAGATGAAGTGGAGGATCCTCCGTCAGCTCCCCAAGTATCCGATCCGTAAGCAGATTTCTATTATTATTGCGTGCTTCGCCCTCCACAACTACGTGCGGGATTCACGCGATGCTTCGGAGTCCGACGACGAAGACGATCCGAGGTTCATGGAGCCTCCGATGGGGAGTGACATCCCATCCGACAGGGATGGTGATGAAGACGCGTACGACGCGGGAGAGGATGTTGGACATGATGACGATGACCCATTTTTCCCTTTCGACGATGCTCCGGGGTCAAACGCATAGATCAAGGCGCTGAGGGACGACATTGCTCAACAGATTTGGAACGACCGTCGTAGGGGCAGGTAAACCTTGGATGATCGCAGCTCTAGAGTGTGGCCTTGATGTCATTTGTAATTGATCAAAACTGGAGAGGCTCGGATGCATACCACTACTTCAATTGTAATATTGATGGGAGTGGTCTTTTGTATAAAGACATATTGACAACTAGCTATGATATTTTGGTAGGATGCAAACCACTACTTCAATTGTAATATTGATGGGAGTGGTCTTTTGTATAAAGACATGTTCACTGATTTTGTGGAAGACATGATCGAAGGAAAAGAATTAAAGTAATGCAATGTCAATTGTAGTCGAGGCATATACATATCATACATAACTTACGGAAATTATTTCGGTTACAATTGTTAGGATAATGCACCATTGCAAAAGGGTGCAACAACACTCGGCTTACAAAAATGGGGGCCGAGCACCAGAGTTTCAATACAGGTTCACAATTAGCAGATACGAAATACAACAACGCTAGGAAATCTTCACAAAAGGGGGTAACAACACGAAGGAGCGGCTTGATGTCCTACTCCTTGGTGACCAGAGGCACAATGATCGCCAACATGAAGAGGATAATCCAACCGAGGAGCCTGTTTAGGCGGGAGAGCCTCTCACACCAGAGCTGGTCCCCTGCGTGCTCCACCCACAAGCCACACATGAAGGAGCACACCTCGGCGACCCTCTGCACGAGATGGTCGTTGCTCACCTCAGAAACGGCGAGCCTTTTCGTGAGGGAGACGTTGTGTTCCCTGGTCTCCTGCAGCTGAGTGTTCGTTGCAATCAGGGCGTGCTCCCTTAGGGCGTCCTGGGCCAGAAGCCCCCGGACCTGGGCGTGGAGCTCCTTTAGTTCGTCGGCGGCGTATGCCCACATTGAATTATCCTCCGCGGCGTCTTTGGGATCGCGACGATCAGATTGTGCGTCGTCATATTCCTCTGCCCGACGACGACTGGACTGGCCCTGCTCGTATGACGTCCTAAGCCAGGGGTACTTGCGAGGGTCACCGCTGGCATAACTGCGGTCACTATCGGAGTCGGTGTCGGATTACGGCCACATGATTTCTACGTTGACATGGGAAGCGTATTGTGAGAATCAATATTCAAACCGGGGTAAACAGAAAGCATCTGAAACATATTGTCCGAATGGAAGAGGCAACAACATATTGAAACAGAAACCAAAAAGGATAAGAAAGCAACATGAATGTACATGAAATCTTGAAAACGCGTACCAACACTTTAACATACAGCTTGGCAGAACAAAAGAAATCTGAAGTGAACACATATGCGAAAAGAAAGCAACAGGAGGACCAACATCCTCAATTCATTTGACTTTTCCATGGATGAAGTGAACACATATGTGAAAAGAAAGCAAAATGTAGAAGAAAGCAACAGGAGGTAGTGCAAGCAGTTGAGATAGAGTGTCTGATATGTAAGGTGAGAAGCAACAAGAATCTGAGGAGGACCAACATCTTTATCTAGTAATCAGTTAAGAAGCAATGACATATTGGGATGATATCATGATATGAAAGCCATCAAAAAACGGGATCAAAGTAATCAGTCATTACCTATTGCCACCAGTGATCACCCAAACAGAAAAATAAGGATGAAAGTATTCGGCTCTAGTTCATTATCTATTGCAATCAGTGGTCACCCAAACAGAAATAAAAATGCAAGTAAGATCTAGATCTGCTCAATAGATGCCATAACACAGACACTAATGCAAGAACACACAGTGCAACACAAATAAATAAAGAAACAGGCCTTACAAATGTTAGGTTTACAACACATGTGATCAAATGAAAAGTACAACATAAAGATATCTAACCGGTTTGCAAATTTATGTCCAATGAAGAACTACAGAATTGATATGCATAATGAAAGTAGATGTTAAGGTGGATCACAAGTGAGGGCAGTTCCATCCAAATTGAAGCTCCAATGAGGAAAAAATAATGCATGTTATGAAGAGGTGTTCTTACTGTTGAGACATCAGACATGCAAGCCACAACACAGTTGGATGTTTTGTGCAATGTAATCTTAGAAACAAACTGGTATGCTTAACTGTTGGGCGCAAGTGACCCCCTATGAAATCAGCATCTTAAGATGTCCGAATTTTGGTTTCAGTTCGCCATTGTCAGACTTTGAGGTTTCAATCGAACACCCTATAAACTTACCCATGTCACTGACAAATCTTATACATTTCAATCGTTCACTTGCCGTTACTTTCTTGAGGGAAAACTCGAAGCTTTCAATGTAAAACCCTACAACCCTAAACATGAAAGCCAAAATCATAGATTTTTCATTCGAATCGAAACCCTAAAATCATAACTTTCAACAAAACCCTAGGATTTCAATCAAATTGGGGGAAAACTATAAAACCCATCAAATTGGAATCGAAACTCTATAAACACTTGATATTGGAGATGAACGGGATTACCTGGCTAATCGAAGATGCAGGACGAAGGAGAAGCTCTCGGAATCGTCGCTCTGGGAATCGCTTCTTGAGACGTGCGTGTGAAGAGTCGGAATGGGAGTGACGATGAATTTATGAGGAGAGAGGGAAGGGGAAGGGGCAAATCTGGGACGTTTCCCTTCCCATCCCGTCCATCCCCCTTCAATCAGGTGCAACCCTCACCCCGTCTCACCCCCCGCATCCCCTGATTCGCATCTCCCTCCACCCGCGGCATCCCCTTGCCAAACATGCAGGCGCTATTCCCGAAAACCCACCCCCATCCCCAGCACCCCTTCGCATCCCCTGCCAAACACGCCCTTGATCACTTAACACTTGCATAGGTGAACTTTTGAACTTTAGAATCATTAAGCTAACGTTTGCAGGTTTTAGTAACAAATTGTGGCATATTTGGAGTTTCCACATGCGATCCCCTCCTTAAACCAATGGATTTTAACGCATATCTTTATTAAAATTTTAACTTAAATCTTCAATTTAGTAATTTATTTTTAAAACATAACAATAAGATTAATTCAAACACTAAATTGACAAATTATAATTCACAATTAAATCTAAATTTTATTAATATACCCGTCCCTTATGGTATTAACTCAAGTTAATGTCTATAATTAGGGCGTGTTTGCGAGGGTAATTGTTTTTAGGAGGTGGAAATATTTTTTTGGAGGTGAAGAGGATGAAGATTATTTGTAGAAAATAATCTCCTGCGTGTTTGGTTGAACGAAGTTAGGTTTTTTATATGAAATTAAGGGAAGTGACAAAAAAAAACCTTGTCTTTAACTCCACCTCATTACTTTTCACATTCTTTCCTATTACCGCCCTCCTCTCCTCCCCCTTTCCCTCCTCTCCACCATCCCCAAATCAGACTTCAATCACCTGCGTGTATGGCGGATAAGGCCTCAGCCCTCCCAATCAAGCCTCAATCCAAGCCAACCCTAACCAATGTCCCCTCCCACTTCCTCCTCCGAGCCGTAATCGCTTTCTTCTTCATCGACATCCACATCGTCCCCTCAATCGCCCCGGTTAGGAATTCGGGATCTGTGATTTGGTACGTCATTTCTACCATCGGAGAAGATGACCAGCTGAATCGGGTTGTACACGAGAGATGTGAGCGATGGAGAAGACAGAGGTTGGGGTGAGAGAGGATCCTTTGCATCCGATTGTAACAAAACTTCTTTCTGCCGTCACCATTAATCCCAGTGAGATAATGAGACAACCGATTCGATGGAGGGTGTCAAATTGAGGGCGAGATGGTGGCGGACTGGCGGCCAACAGAACCCAGAAAATTTTTAGAGGTGGAAACGAAGAGGAAGCTGGATGAGTGAGGATGTGTGTTTTGGTGAATGAGGGGATTGAAACACATGCACTAGTATTTGAGAATGATGTGAGAAAAGTAGTGAGCCCATTTGCTTTTTTTATTTAAAAAATTACAAAGATCTCAATTAATCTTGACCCTCCATTCTATTACACTAGAAGGCCTAGATTTGTTAACATTTAACATCATAAGAGGTGTTAACATTTTATCCATACCGTATGTATGTATGTATTCTACCAGAAGCTTTGCATGCGATCCCACAATTTCCAAGAGTTACTAAAAACAAAAAACGGTTCACCAATCGAAACACTAATTCAGGGAAAGGGGGTTTACCAAACTGCTCATCAGGTTGCTGGACCTTTCTCTCTTCGTCCTGACCATTGTAACTCATTTCCTAGACCTGCATTCCAAGAGCTCAACTATTTCATATTCAGACTTTCAAGTTCAAATTGTTTTCACTAACTTGCACAAAGGGTTTCCTATGCCAACTCATGTCACACAAAGGGTTTCCTATGCCACACAACTACAGACCCATGTCTGCCGTTTCGTTTTCAGCCCCAAACTTTTACCCCTTTCTAGTTCTGTAACTCTATGGCAACCATTGCGTTTTCCATGCCCCTAACCCACAGATCCACGACACACTTGTCGATTCCCATTCGAAAATCAATTAGTTTATTCGAATCCTCAAAAATCCTTCACCACCTATTTCCCACATTCCTGAACGATTGAGTTAGGGTTTTACCCTCATTTTTTTGCACATCACATTTGGGATTGGATAAAAAAAAATAGAGAAAAAAGGGCTTACTTGCCTTTAAATTGGGTTGGCCGAATCCCTCTTCGTTTTCTCTTCTCTTTGGATTTGCAACAACAAATGAAAACCGCCTTTCCCTCCTCCCTTATCCTTATATAGTTTGACTTTAATCTTCCTCTTTAATGTCTTGTCACACTGTACAAATGCAGGCCTAACAAGTTGCCTTTACTCACTATACTGGGTTGGGAAAACCGGTTATTTTTGTCAATAACCACAAAAAACCGTTGTTTACTCTTTTTTTTGAGAAAATTTGGTTAATTGTACCCTTTTTAAGATTTGATTAGGTCTTTAATCCCTTTAAAAAATTTATTGGCCGTCCTAGCTCCTCTTCAAATTAATTAGGTACCATGTACCCTGTCCATTTTCTCTTCCAGCCTCGTCCATGGCGATCGCCACATTTGTCCCTTCTCCTTTCTCGTGCTCATGCTTGCCTTCAACATATCTAGGGTTTTGCTCATGCTTGCCTTCACTTTCGTCCATGGTGATTTGAGTTCTACGTCTGTCACACTCTATCTCAACCACTCACGCTCACGCTTGCCTTCAACAGATCTAGGGTTTCGCTCGAAGATCCCGTCGGACCGTTGTATCCTTCGCCCCACGACTTCCTCGACTGTCGAGCTTCCTTAGGTGAGTCCCCTCTCGTCTTCATCCGTTCAATTTAAAAAATTCCCTGGAACCCTAGAATAATTTCGAGTGGACGAATAAATCCCTTTAAAAATTGACTTTTGCCTCACCTCTAGGATGATTTCGAGTGGATGAATGAGAAGCATAACTTGTATCAATGGTCAATGTGAGAGGAAGGAAGGGGGAAAATAGGAGGAAGGAAGGGGGGATAAAGGGAAGGAGGGAGGGAGGGGTACCCGTACAACCCCACCTAATTTATTTTGTTTAGGATCTAATGACCTAATTAGATTTTCAAAAAAGACTAACTACCTAAATCACTCCTTTTTTTTTCTTTTTTTTTTTTGGGTGGTGGGTCATTTTTTTTGTTGCTATATTTGATATCATTAAAATGGTATATGGAGCCAATTTTCTTTATTTTTGTTTGGTAGAAAGAAGACAGTATAATATTAATAGGTGAAATTGCAGGAAATCACCCTTTAAATAGGGTAGTTTGCAGGAAACCACTCTTTAAATTTATTTTTGCAGCAAACCACCCTTTAAATATTGTAGTTTGCGGCAAACCACCCTTTAAAATACATTCATTTAAAAAACACCACCCATCATCACTTTTCATTAAAAATTTATCAAGTAAATCGAAATTAACTTTTTACCCCTTAATATATACTACATCCGTTCAGAAATAAGTGACGTTTGACTTTTTGACACGTTTTTTAAGGAGTTAAAAACTATATAAAATATAAAGTTTTTAATTGATTTTTTAAAATAATTTTATACATATTAGTTATAAGTTTAAAATTATTTTAAAAAATTAATTAAAAAAATTTAATATTTTATATAGTTTTTAGCTCCTTAAAAAACGTGTCGAAAAGTCAAACGACACTTATTAATGAACGGAGAGAGTATATTCTTTTAAGGATGTTAGAAAGAAAATTTTGTTATATTTTTGCGTTATCAATATAGCGATTGTAACCTTATTTAAAATATTTAAATAAATATAATTTTATATCAATCCAAGGAGAGAATAAACATTAAAAAATGTTTTCACTTAAGTCACTTAATATAATATATAAATATTTAGATATAGATATAGATTATATATTAATTCAATGTATTGAATTAAACTCATTGGTTTAAAAAAAATGTAGAATATCTTAAGGATTTTTAAAAAATATAATTGTAATTGAAGCTTATTGATTAAAACACCTAAAAATAAGTTGGTTATGGGATTCTAAAAAAAATGGGTTATGCCAAATCATCATAAGTACTTATATATTAATATATAGTAGATATAGATGACACATCATCTTAATTAAATTCTTATAAATTAATATTATATATAGATATATAGATTTAATATAATAAATAAAGATTTAAATATAGATTCCAATGATTTCAAACATAATGTTTGAGAAAAGAAAAGAAGAGATTTCAAACGTAATGTCATTCATTAAATTGAAATTAAAAGCATAAAAATACAATTTATTTTCTTTCTAACAACCTTGAAATATAATATATATTTTGGGGGGGGGGGTTAAAAGAGTAATTTTGGTTTAATTAATAGATTTTTAATTAAAAGTGTTGATGGGTGGTTTTTTCAAATGAATGTATTTTAAAGGGTGGTTTGTCGCAAACTACTATATTTAGAGGGTGGTTTGCCGCAAAAATAAATTTAAAGGGTGGTTTCCTGCAAACAACCCTATTTAAAGGGTGGTTTCCTGCAATTTCGCCATATTAATATTGCACCTTCCTATCTTGCAAATTTAGAGTACTCACACGGGGATGATAAAATGTTTAGTAATTTGTTATAATAAGTGCACCTCAAAAAATAATTGCACTTTAAAAAAAACGTACAATAGCCAAGTTAAAGTTTATATAAATCAATTTTACAATTGCAGTTCAAAAGATACCAAAAACAAACTTGTTATTAAGGAAAAATATTTGCTAAAGCTTTTGTAATTAGTTTCCTTTCCATTTGCTTGGTTCCAATCCATTAATCATGCCGCGACTTCGACTTTAATTTCCACGACGAACAGCAAAATTCGGGTCTTGGGTTTTTTAATTTGATGCCCAATCCTTCTGGATGTCGAATGTGTAATTCATCTCCAAGTAGCATTTGTTGTCGTCGTCGACGAACTACCAAGAACAAGGAACACATTTTGTTTGTAAATGATATAGCATAAATTAAAGCATATATTGTATTGTTATCATAATACTTATTACCACTATTCGTACTAAAATGCAATTTTTTTTATAAAAAAAAAAGTAAATTAACTTACCCTAGTTTTAGCAGAATATGTGCCTCTAGCAAAATAACCAGAAGGGGTGGTCTCTTCTGGCATTTCATGGGTGTAGGGCTCCTGCTGAGGGCTGAATGCGCCTAGCATTTCTCTTGTGGTATCCACTGAATTAAAACCCCGTTTAAACATCAATAAATTAATATAGAACCTTGAATTGGTAAATAAAGAACGGTTATCCGGGGTTCAAACTGAGGACCTTGGGTACTACCCGCAAGTCCTTTCCGATTAAGCCATTTCGGAATGGTTTAAATTAATATAGAACCGATCACAAGTTGGTTGACGCGAACATGTTTGGTTGATGAGAATTGATGAGATTTTTAATGAGATGAAAATAGAAGGAAGTCATTTCTGTTATTTAGATAAGATTTGATTAGAAACGGTATGAAAATAAGCAATCAATTGGTGAGAAATGAAAGGAAGATAAATCACACTAAATTGGTGGAATTAGATGGGAAAATTAAAATTAAGCTTTCAACAGTAAATCGATAACTTCTTACATTATGAAATAAAATAAGTTTCGTTCATTTTCTTCCCTAAAAACCAAACATAAGAAAATTTTGGGTTTTTCAAATTCTGACCCGTCTTCTCTCCTTCTCTTCCTTTTCATCATTTTTCCGCCTTTTCTCTTCATTTCCTTTGAACCCGTTGCTAATTTGTGTTTCGGAATTTTTTTCTTAGTATATACAATGAAATTTTTTTAAAAAATATATATTAAAAGAAAATAAAAACTTGTGCTATAAATACGATATTTTATAAAAAAATTCATACAATAAAATTTCATAATTTTTTTCATATATATATATATATATATATATATATATATATATATGAGTGTGTGTAGCACGATGAATATTTTTTTGAAAAATATTTAAAAAAATTATAATATTTTTTAAAAATATGTCATTTGTAGATGGAAAAAATTGATAGGATTGAAAAGTGTCGTAGAAACCCCATAAATTGTGGTTTAAATCTGACATTGATAGTAAAAAAATTATAGGGAAAAAAATTAGAGTGGATATTCTTATGAAAAATATCAAAAGAAAATTATAAAATTTGGTTTGAATATGACATTTATAATAGGAAAATTTTGGTAAGATTAAAAAGTAAACAATGAGGTTTGAACCCATGACCTCTTGCATTATTTATGCCTTACTTTCTTTACCAACTAAGTTAGACAAATTCATGTTCATTTTCACATTTTTTTATTTTTTTATCTTAATTTTTTATTATTAAATTCTACGTTTTTCCACCCCCTTGCACCCCTCTATGGCCGCCCCTGACACCCTCAGAGATTCAATGTCTAAATTAATCAGTTTGAGAACATGAAATTGCTTGTAAGTGGAAGGATCGACCCCTTAAATGAGTCATTTAGTTAATTATCAATTTAAATGTACATGATTGTAGTTGATCGAACTAAACTAGCACTAAAAAGTTTCAGTTTTAAATGGAAAAAATTAATATAATTGAAAAGTATTGCAAAAAAAAACTCATAAATTGGGATTTAAATATGATATTTATAATGAAAAAAATTCATATGAATAAAAATTATCATAATTTTTTTAATACATGTTTAGAATAATAAATACTTTTGTGAAAAATATTAAAAGAAAGTTGTAAAATATGATTTAGACATTTTATTTTTAATTGTAAAATATTGTTATAAATGAAAAGTATCGGAAAAGGATAAACAATGAGATTTGAACTCATAATCTCTTCCATTCATTAATCTTATAGTTCTCTTCTTTTAACAACTAAGCTAAACAATTGTGTTCTTTTCTCTATTTTTATTTATGTATTTATTCGGCCATCATAATTTAATAGGTGTATCGTAACATTTTAAATTAGAAGAAGAAAAATAGCATCTCAAGTAGTTGTAACATTTTAACATACCTTTAAGTCCAGTTTTCCAGACATTATTGTTATATCGGAGTCCAGAAACAATGTTGTTTTTAACAGTGAAGGTAAAGCGAAGGACATAAGTGCTGCCTTCCTTCAAGGTGAACCACAAGCCTTTAGGGTCTTCAGATTCCGGGATCGAAAGCTCGATGTCCGGCCTGCCGGGCGACAGAATTGTCAGCATTAGGATCTTCACTTCTGGTTCCATTGTTTCTGCATCCATCAACAAAATTAAATTGATAAATTGTTCACTTATATGGTTCTTATATACATCCAAGTAGTGGCTTCCGCACGATTTCATAGAAGGGGAACACAATCTTTATTTCGGAGAATTTTTATTTTCGGTATATGAAGAAATCTAAAAAAATTATTCAAACAAAACTATAAATTGTGGTTTAAATATAGTATTTTTAGTGCAAAAATTTATACAATAAACATTAATAGAATTTGTTTTTATAGTATGTGTGTGTAGCATGATTAATACATACTTTTTTTTTTGAGAATATTGAAAGAAAATTACAATTTGTTTAAAAATATGTCATTGTTAAATGGAAAAAAAATGATAGAATTGAAAAGTATTGTAAACGAAACAACAGAAATTGTGGTTTAAATATAACATTTACAATAAAAAAATTCATATAAATTAATAGATTCATTATGCTACATATATGGAAAATATTCTATTAATTTTTATTCATATGAATTTTTTTTATTGTAAATGTTATATTTAAACCCAATTGTTTGATTTGATTATTTGAAATTGAAACTAATAATGGATTGATAATCTCAAATTGCCCAATTCATATAAAAGTTAGAAGGAAGATTCAACACACATACCACCCCCAGCTTCAGCATCAACATTTCCAAGGAGTTGCTCCTTCCATTTCCTCAAGCTCTCATCATCCTATACACACATATATATGTACAAATTGCAAATCAAAATATATGAAACTTAAACAAAGAAAGATTAATCCATGGAATTGGAATAATGTATATGAAAAAATAAATAATTAACAAAAGAAATAGGGAACCTTGTCTTTCTCAAGATGTTCTCTAATGCTGCAAATTGGACCCAAATCCAATTTGTTTTCATCTTCCTCTTCATCATAGTTTTTGTCCTTTCCTTCACCGCCCTCGTGTTTTGAAGATGATGCATCAGCAGCTTTTGGTTCACCATCTCCCATTTTCTTCTATTTCAAGCCCTAATCAGGAAAGAGTAACCAAATTAAAGTTTCCCTTTAAAATTTGAAACTGAAATTTTGTTTAGTACGAAATTCTCATATGACCCAGAAAGAAGAAAAGAGAGGAATTGATTTGGTTGTAAATTTAGAGCAATTTGGAAACCACATTTATTCCCTAATCCTAATTTTCTGGGGATCAAGCATCAAAGTTAATGGTTCAAAAAATAATAAACAAGAGGTGGTAAGTGAGAGTGCCACTTGGATGGGTTGGAGAAGCCAATCTGAGATAAAATAGGAAATTAGAGGTGAGAGTAAAAAATGCATTATTTTTGTGGTGAAAATGAGGGATTTGGGTCATAGGTTTGTGGTGATGCAACAAATTTGATGCTCACATTTTATAATATGCCAAAAGCCTTTAGAACAAGTTATCTATAGTGGCATGATTTTATGCAGAATCTTTGCAGATGAGAACATAAAATTATTAATATGTTAGGCTCTTGTAAGAAGATGGATGGCGGATGTTTGGTATATGTTACTTCGAAGATGTAAAGCTCGATCTTCAATGTAGGAAAAAAATTGCATATCTAATTACATATTTGGGGGTTTTCATTTTCCCTTCAGGGTCTAAAATTACACAAAGCTAGGTTAGTAACATCCTGCGGTGGCTTAAGCACCCAATAATCCACCCCACCATCGTATCATGCGGTGGTGTTAGTGAAAACGTCACAGAAGAGTGGTTAATCTTGAAAATTCGACCCTACCAGTTGTTTTTGTTCGAGTTTTAATTTTCAAATGTCATTCACCGAAAGGGATTGGCAGACTAGAGAGCTTGCTGACGAAGGTACATCGGCCCGACCAGAGTCGGACCATGCAACTCCAGTAATGGAGCGGTTCGGTCTCATAACAAAGCGAGTCAGTCTTGTAACATTGTGGACCGATCCCATAATGAGGCAGGCCGGTTCCATAATGGAGTGGGTCGGTCCCATAATGGACGGGTTATGCTACATCCCATTGATATTAAATACATTAAAAACGTCGACTTCTTTGATATGCTACGGAAAAAGATGCATTTACAAAATCCATACAACAACTACTGAAAGTCTGAAAGTAGATAGTGGAAGATCCAATACAAAGGCCAACGTTGTAAATACAATAAATTGAACAACGTTACAACTGCAATCCTAGTATGAGAGATGCATCTCGGCGTCGGTATGCTTATATCGTGCAATCTTGGATGCGAACTGTTCATCCCAATCAGTGACGCTTGGGTGATGGTACATCGTCTAGGTCGTGTGTGTGTGTGTTTAGTTGATCCCATCTAACCCTATTACAAATTTCAGAAAGAATATTTTATAATTTCATTTTAAATTGAAAACTCTAGTTTCAAATGTTATCATCGCAATCAACCACATCATGAACAATTTCAGCATCCCTCTCAAGGAAATCATCAACATCATCACCATCATCATCATCATTTATCTCAATATCTTCATCTTCATTACCAGATAATGTAGCTACACTAATAACACTTCCATGGGTTGAGTCATGGGTTTCACTTTCAACATTATCACCTATATAAATTGAAATAAGGACAAAATAAATGAATACTATGTAACTTAAATCAAATAAATTTAAAGGATGAATAAGAAAGAGTATGTAGCAAATAGAAATTACATCTACGTAGATATGTACCTTCCTCTCTGCTGTGTAAAGCTTTAAACATGACACTTAACAACTCCTCCCTTGTCACGGGAGTAGGATCATCTCCAACAGCAACTTTGGTTATCCACTCATCATCCGAGGGTATGTCTTCTAAGTCCAAATTATATGATGGTACGGTTGAGATTTAATTGTTTTCTATTGTTGCTTATGCTTCAATTTTCAGATTGTGCATTACATAAACTAAATCATTTAGTTTATCTTGATGTTGACGATTTCTCTTTTTGGTGTGCACCTAATAATATATAAGTTACCTAAGTAATTTAGTATGTAGCAATCATATCTTTTAACAATTATAAATTAATATTAATGTATAATGATGAAAATCATGAAATTATAAATGATAAGATAGCTTACCATCTCAAATGCACTCTAGTTTCGCTCACAACCGGAAGAGCTACAAGTCAAGCTTAAAATCCTTGTAGTAAGACGCTTTAGCTCCGGACATTGATCACCAAAAGAATTCCACCAATCAGCTGCATAAATAGTACAAATTCTCTTATTATTTTACTAATTATACACAATATAATAAGTAAATTTACATAGCCAAGTAATATAAGATATGCCTCACCTGGGGTTTTTTTTAGTTCTTGTGTCAACAACCGTTTCAAAGCAAAAAAGGCCCTTTGCATTTTTAAAGTCACCCATTTGTATATCAATCTTCACCCTTTCATTTCTATCAGGAATCATTCTTTGCAAGCATTCATACAAACCAACCTTGATTCCCGGGTCTATACTAAAGTCAGAGCTATACTGAAAATGTGGATTCAGAAAGTATGCAGCTGCGTGCAACAGTCTATGTAGTTGAGAACCCCACCGCCGATCAATTATGTCCAAAACAGGCTTGTACCTATATAAAGAAAACAAACACACAAGTAAATTTGCTTTGCTCTCATTTAGAAGTAGAAAAGAAAAAAATATCAGTAGGATTGTTAATCACTTACTGTTTTTCAACATGATCGAAATTTGCTTTGATCTCATTTCTTGCTTGTTCCATTGCATGGTAAATGAAGCCCATCACTAGTTCATTTGAATCCACCTTTTGCAACACCTTGACAAGAGGGAGAGATGCTTTCAAGCATGTTCCAACTCCATTCCAAATGCCACGGGCATCTAAAACAAATGATTGTACTCTTTCCCTTTATTTGTTTTAGCAAATTTACTTGTTAACCACTTGTTTGAGGAAAAAAACGACATCAAAGCTCCTCTATGCTCATTGAGGGATCTCAACGTCAAGTAGGAAGTAGCAAATCGGGTTGCACCTAGCCTAATTATCTCCCTTCCTTTGGTAAACTCTTTCAACCATGTGTGAAGCAATGTTCTAGAGTATAAGAAAGTTGTTATCCTTTTGACCCTTTCAATTATCATACTATGAATCTTAATCTTCTTGTCAAAATCCTCCAACATCAAATCAATACAATGAGCCGCAAAAGGAGTCCAATACAACCTTTTTTTTTCCATCAACATCTTTCCAACTGCTTTGTAGTTTGCGGCATTATCAGTTACAACTTGAATTATATACATCATCCTCCCCAACCGCTTCCACAACACTATCTAGCATTTCAAAGATTTTATCTATTGTCTTCGAGATGTCAGATGCATCAACAGATGACAAGAAAATAGTTCCCTTGGTGCTATTAACCAGAAAATTACATAATGTACGTCTTCTCCTATCAGTCCATCCATCTGACATGACAAACAACCAGATTTCTTCCATTCCTTTTGATGCTCAACAACCATGTTTCTAACATTACTCACTTCCTTCTTCAAAAACTTCTCTCTAACTTCGTGAAAACTTGGTGGCTTAAATCCCATCCCAAACTTTGCAATCATATCGACCATAATTGCATACTCAGAATTGTTCACAACATTAAAAGGAATAGCACTTGTATAAAAAAACCTAGCAATTTGTTGACAAGCTTCATCCCTTTCATCCTTTTTATATAACTGATTAATGGTTGTTTGAACCTTTCTATTAGATCGACTTGCTAAAAATTTGATCAATCCTGCCTTTTCCCTTCCTATTTCTTTCCTGCTCAACCGATCTCTCTTCTTCTTCCTCATCAGTTTCACCAATATCAACAAGCATCCTTTTTTTTTTTACAGATTCCTCAACATTGGCTACCAGAATTGCTCTAAAATAATCTCTACCATTTGGTGGAACCACTGCACATAACTCAACATTGAGATGGGTACCAGCTAGGTGATTTTTAAGCCTATTAATGCCACCAGAAAATAGCTTGTTGCAATGCTTGCATTTGACTTTCTTCTGCTTACTATCCACATCAATAGCATGCTCCCATCCCGGGTCTAATCTAGCACCCTTCATTCTAGACCTCTTCATTGGTAGTTTAGATGACTCACTACTCGACATTTTTATCAAATTTATGCATTACACAACCAAATTATAGGAGGCTTATAAATGATGAACATCCCGAAGCAACAAACATCAACAAAAACGCACTAAAAATTGTCACAAAAAAAATTGTCACCACATGTGTCACCACTAATAAAGGTGGTGACACTAATCTCGTAAAAAAACTGTCACCAAAAAATTTCTCAGAAAAAAACATTATCATCACACGTGTTACCAACAATGTGTGATAAGTGTGGTGACACTAAACTTATAAAAAAAATGTCAAAATCCAAATTACTCCGTATTTCATACAAATCAGCTAAAAAAATGAAGAATGAGTTGAAATCGAAAACTAGCTTTAGGACATTGTTGCAATAAAAAAAAATTGAAAAGTGACAAAAGGGACACTGTTGCAATACAAAAATTGAAGAATTACAATAGTAACTCTGTAGACGTGGCAATCAAATCTTATTAATTCTAGCTAGTGAAATGTTTGTAATTCACTACAATCAAGACACGTGGCAATCAAAAGCGGGTAAGTGAGACAGGAGCTCGAAGATGAGCGTTTGGGGTCGGACATGACGGAAGAAAATGGAGATTACAGTAACTAGTAAGGGTAAAAATGCCAATTTGGATTTTTTTTTTTTGAGCAACCAATTTGGATATTTATTTAAATGTCTTATGAAAATAGACATTTACTAAAAAAGGGTTTTTCAAATGGACATTTAGCAAATTAATCCTTTAAAAATATGTACTTAATTTATGGATTTGAAAATAAATTAAGTACACATTTTAAATCATTAACTCATTCTTTATGTACTTAATTTTTTTTTAATTTTAGGTGATTTTTTTTTATAATTTATTCATTATGTAAATAATTTAGTATCTTTAAAAATTAAAAAGGTCGTTGATGGTTTTTTAAAAGTAAAACACTAAAATTGAGTGATTATGTGAAGTAATACAATATATTTGTTACTTTTATATAATTTCTATATGGTTTTTAATAAGTTGGTTATCACACGAAATTTGTCGAAACTTCGTGGTTACCATGCAAAGTTCTTGAAAAGTTTTGGTACCATGCAAAAAAGACTAAGCCTCATGGTCGTTACCCGAATATAAATTATCATTCACATACTCCATTCACTATATTTTTTTTTAAACAAGATAAAAATTCGGTTCTCCAAACAAGCCTAGAGAAACCGAGAGACCAAACAAGTCGGTAGATGGACTAACCATCATGTACAACCGAAAAAAACATACAGAAGCAAATGACATAAAGAAATAACACGAAGCAAATGACAAAAATAAAAGTACAAGTCATCCTACACCGAAACTATAAGCTAGCAGAACAATCAAACTGATCGGCTAAAAGGGAAGACGCACACACAGAAATCTGGGGAACCTAGCGAATATCTCAGATTATGGACTCCAACAGATCCTTCAGATATCGATCGCACTTCCACTACGTCTTCGAACATAGAAAATCGATCACCATTCACATGAAGCCTGCAGGACAACAAGAACAACATTGCACTCCAATCCGCAAGGCTAAATCCTAACCAAACCATTGCTCAATCAAACCCAAAAACCCATCTTCACCTCTCAAGGACGATAACAAAGATCGTAATAGGTTGCACAAGGCAGGCCAAAATAGAGATAGGCAAGATGAGCAAAAGGCTAAAGATTAAAACAACAATCAAAAGGAAAGGACACATGCCAGAAAGATTGACAATTGTAATTTGATTTTCATATATCCAGAGGATAATAAAGAAGCGTATCACCCATGGCTAAGGTGAAGGCAGGCAACCACGGGGAGTGGAGTCGTGTCGGAAGGTCGGAGAGGTTGGCTAGATGGCAGAGCCGAAGGATGCAGGAGTGGAGCCGCAGATGGATGAGACCCGACGGTGAGGCGATGAAGGACATGGCCTCGCCATGGTGAAGGTGATGGCGGCGGCGAAAACCTACACTCTAAAAAAAAAGTGTGTTTAGGGTTCACACCATGTTACTCTATACTCCATTCACTACATGAAATATCATTTACACGTACTCCATTCATATTATCTAGGGTAAATTACAGTAAATCACCCGTTAAATAGGACTCTTTGCATAAAACCACCCGTTAAAAAGGAAATTACAGAAAACCATCCATTATATACTTTACTTAACAGAAGACCACCTGTTCTAGATTTCAGGTTTGACTCCAATAGACAGATGAATAAAAAGACTAAATTGTCCCTCCTATATTTAATCAATATTTTGATTACAAGAAATGCTCACTCGTTTTTAGATTTAATCCAAAATCATATTTGTCTCTTTGAAGCTGGTGGAAAATATGAAAAACATTACCCCGGGTATTTGCTTCAAGGTGGTCAGATATGTTTTCCGACTTTTCCCAATTAAGATGTGTTTGCTTGAAATTAGTAAGAAATTCTTCAAAAATCAAGAAGAGGTAAAAGCAAAAGGAAGAGAAAAAACGCCAGATCTAGTTCTGGGTTATGAATACATATGCAATAAAGTCATTAATTGAGATTAATTTATTTTGGTTTTTTAAGTTGTCTGAACTTCAAATTATGAAATCAATGGGCTATATTTGAAATTGATTAATTTTTTGATGGTGAAGAACAGATCTAGTTGCTATAGGTGAAGATGATGGAGCTGGGAATTTGCCATATAGTAGAGAATATGGGTCACCAAAGATACAATTTTTCTAGTTCTAGAACTCCAACCCATGTCGTTTCTTGTTCTTTGCCCAATTCCTAAGATGGATTACACCAATTCATTTGTTGGGTTTAGACGGTTTAGTGGTGGAGAGAAGAGATGTTGAATGTCAATTAAAAAGAAAATTGACCCAATGAGAAGGGTATTTTGGTAAATTTCTTCCTTATTTTTCTTAATCTAACTGACATAATGGGTTGGGGTGGTCTTTTGTTAACAAAATGTATATAAAGGGTGGTTTTATGTAATTTTCCTTTTAGTGGGTGGTTTTATGCAAAGTGACATATTTAACAGGTGGTTTAATGTAAGGGAAAGTCATTGTCCAAAACAATCATATTCTATGCTTGCAAGGGAAAGTCATTGTCTAAAACCGCGATTTTCTTGGAGAAAAACGCACCATCAAGCCGCGTGTCATTAATGTACATGTTTGACCTATGCGAATAGGAGGTGCGTTTTATAACTTTCTATAAAAAAAAATTAAAAAGGTAAAACCACGGTTCTTGTTATTGTTTTTTTTTCAATTGTATGTAGTTTTTACAGAAAAACGCGATATGAACCGTCTTTTTATGTGTCTCTCGACAGTTTTGAACATTTTGATAAATTATTTTAATTGATGAATGTATACGTATTTATTTATAAAATAATGAATATGTCAAAAAAAAATCCACAAAAAAGATATCAAACTTTATATTATCCGAATTTTTGGAGCATAAAAACACATGGTAATTATAAAATAAATAAAAAATTTATACTCTCAAATTCTAAATAATCGGCCAATCAATCCAAACCCGGCCGCCTGCCATTCCACTCTCTGTTACGTGCGTGCTCGTCCTTTCAGAAGCTGGCCTCCATTTCAATGAAGAACTAAACTCCGTATTTAATTTATTTATACATAAATAAATAAATAAATAATAAATTTACATATACCCCCTCCCAGCCTGTCTATTGTTGTACCTCCACCTCCCCCCTCTCTCCCTCCCGCCGCTGAATTTGTCGCCGTCCTCCCCTTCTTCGCCGAGATCTCTTCCACTGTCCGTCGCCGGAGAAGCTCCCGGCACCTACTGTAATGGCTTATCGGCGAGGTCTCTTTGCAATGTGCCGCTTCATTGTGCTTGCGCTTCTGCTTTCTCACCTCGTTGCTCTCGGTGCTGCTGCCGGTAAGAAATCCGCCAAGAAGAGCTCCTGGCTTACACAGGACGGTGAGTTTCTCCTCCTTTTCTTTTCTTTTGATCTGTTTTTTTAATTCTTCGGGGAACGTTTAGCTTCGATTTGGTGCTTAGCTCAGCGAATGAGGATGCGGCGGGGGTAGTGATTTGGCTGCTATTGCTTTTTAGGTTTTCGCTTTTAATGAGGTGGTTTAGGAAGCTTTTGATTTGTGGATTTGTCGCGTTTCGGTCAGTCGCTGTATTAATGAGTTTTAAGATCTCAAGTTACTTTCAGCTACAGATACAGCTCCTCATATTTGTTTGTTTCTGCTTCAGGAATTAGGAATTTCATTGATCGATGTTTAACATTCTGGTAATATCTTTGTAAATAATTTCAGTATTCCCATGTGTTCTGCCTGTTTTATGGGATTTGCTTCCCGTTTGTGCTATTATCCTGCTGATTTTATGCTAAGGGAAAAGGTAGCTTATGAAAGTCCATGCATTCAAGAACTTTATTTTGCTGTAACTGAAAGAGGAACCTTTTTTCCTCTTTTGCAGGAAGTGCTCCAAAAGTTATTGCTCGGGGTGGATTTTCAGGACTCGTTCCTGATTCCAGTTCAGTTGCATACAACCTGGCTTTGCTTATCAGTGTACCGGATGTTGTCCTGTGGTGTGATGTACAGCTGACAAAAGATGGAGCCGGGATTTGCTTCCCTAACCTCAGGCTTGACAACAGTTCTAATGTACACAGTGTTTACTCAAAGCAGAGCACCTATTCAGTCAATGGAGTTGACACCACCGGATTCTTCACCATTGACTATACTCTGAACCAGCTTGCCAATGTAACATGTAAGTGCATAAAATGCTTGGCTTTTCATTAAATTCCTTGTCACCATTGCTTTTTGGTTGAAACTTTTGAAGTCTTTTAGCTTCTGTGATTTTATTAATATTGGTATACCTTGTTAATGGTTATATAGCTTAATCCATGAGACCTAACGCTCCTTTCCTCAGTTGTATGTTCCTTAAGAGTTAAGACTCCAAGGTCACCTATGTGGATTAATTTGAGGAACAACTGAATACTGATTTTTAGGAAACGGAGCTGTACCTCTCTTCTGTTTCTTTTTCTGTAGCATTCTTTCTTAGTCAGCTGGTAAAACCTGAATGTTTTAATGGCTAACTCAAATGGCCCTAATGTTTAACTTCCCAAATCTTGGGTATTTAGCTCCATGTGTTCTTGATTTCAGCAATTATGTGTAGCCTGCATAGGTCTTTAGTTGGTTTCCAATTACGAAACACTGAAGAAATCTCTTGAGGATTTAGTGTTACTTTTTCATAGTTTAATTTGGATAGCTATCAGTAAATGTTTCTATCATTTAAAATTTTCTTCGATGTGATTTCTGAAACTTCATTCTTCATCTTATTTTGCACATGATAGTGGTGAGAATTTATTGGTATGTTTGATTCCATGCAGTAACTCAAGGAATTTATTCTCGGGCTCCTAATTTTGATAATAGCTTGCTCCCAATTCTGACCGTTGAAGAAGTGTTTAATCAAACCAATCCCTTGGGCTATTGGCTGAATATACAGGTATCCTCGGGTTGCTTTATTAAGAAAAACATCTCTCAATTTACAAGACTATTTTCATGTATGTTCACTTCCGTTTATGCTTGGTAAAACATTGTTGTGTTGGTGACATATGTTGCAGCACGATTCTTTCTTTAACCAGCACAAGTTGAGTATGCAAAGCTTTTTACTTGGCGTCTCTAAGACCGGGTTACCTATTGACTACCTCTCATCTCCTGAGGTTGGCTTTTTGAGATCCATGTCCCCAAAACTTAAGGGAACAAAGATAATTTTCCGCTTTCTGAGCCAGGGTGAAACTGAACCTACTACAAATCAGACCTATGGTTCTCTGTTGAAGAATCTCACATTTATCAAGACTTTTGCTTCTGGAATCCTTGTTCCAAAATCATATATATGGCCTCTCGATTCAAGCCTGTATCTGCTACCTCAAACTTCCATAGTACACGATGCTCATGGGGCTGGGTTGCAAATTTTCGCCGCAGATTTTGCTAATGATAATGTCCTTAGCTACAATTACAGCTATAATCCAGTTTCAGAATACCTGAACTTCATTGACAACGGTGATTTCTCGGTTGATGGTGTCTTGTCTGATTTTCCAATAACTCCATCAGAAGCAATACGTAAGTTATGCTCGAATGATACATTTTTTGTCACAGCTAACCATTTTATTCTACTTATCAATTGATTCATATCTTGTCACTGCAGATTGCTTTGCTCAGTTGGGGAAAAATGCATCTGGACAAGGTGTGAACGCCTATTTTAGAATTTTCATTTCTTAACTTTTGATGAAAGAGAGAATAAAAGCTTACTTTTGATGCCTCTTTTCCTTTTCAGCTACACCCTTGGTCATCTCACACAATGGAGCTAGTGGAGATTATCCTGGTTGTACCGATCTAGCATATGCACAAGCTATTGTGGATGGTGCTGATATCATTGATTGTACTATTCAAATGTCAAAGGATGGAGTTCCTTTCTGCTTAAGCTCAATAAATCTCATAGATAGTACAACAATTGCCCAGACATCGTACATTAGCCTCCAGGAAGAAATCCCTGAGCTTCAGTTGAAAGGAATATTTTCCTTTAAACTCACATGGAAGGAGATTCAAGGCTTGACTCGTAAGTTAAATGAAAACTTCAACTATAAGTGCAAACTTCATTGTCGTAGTTCTTATCAGAATTTGGACCCTATTTATGACCGTTGAGGGTATATCCAGAAACAAGTTAATCAGTATATCCTTTTGAGCCCATGGCTCAGTTCTACTTTGACATTTGACATTTTATCTACAAATGTGCTTCTCATATATCTCATAGTCTATTGAATTTTATTTGCAATGGAACTTGATATCCTGATTTTCAGGTAAGTAGAACTCTATATATGGTCATCGGGTAAAATGCCAGCAAGTAGGCGAATATTTAAAGAAGTCTAAAAAGATCATGGTGGTGTAAACACGCTGACAGGATTCAAAGCTTATAAATTTTCATTTTCAGATAGTTTCAGCTTAAATTCATATGCTACAGTGGGTAGTTTGCACCTTTTGACATCTTAATCCAGAGATAATATTTGGTGATTCCTGTGACTGTCCTTTCTCGCTAAAATACTCTACTGTAGCACTAATTAATTTTGATGCTGCTGCAGCTGCAATATCAAACCCATTTTCAGACTTCACTCTATACCGGAATCCCAACTATAAGAATGCTGGAAAACTCTTATCCCTGGCGGACTTTCTAGGCATCGCTAAAAATTCAACTGCGCTTTCTGGTGTCGTAGTTCGCATAGAGGTGAGTCTACAATAGACAACTTCTAAATATCAATGCAATTTTGTTTGTTACGTAATCATGAGCATTGGGAGAATGAATCACTAATGCGACTTCTTTAGCTCATGGAAAGGAGTATCTTGAGGTCACAAGCAAATGTTTCTATGGAAAGTTACCATTTCTACAGGTTCAGGAGGGATACTAGTATGTTGTGATTATTGCATATTTTCTCTTGTGAATGATTTGTTTGTCAAAAGCTTTGATAGTGGCATTCTCATTACAACCAAACATTTGCATTTCATTTGAACCGACCCCTGTCTTTTCAAGGTTTTCATGCTAAATTCCCTGTTTAACATGTAAAACCTTGCATGATGGTCAATAATCAGATGACTGATAGTGTTTGCCACTTTGCCATGCCTTTTCGTCTGCTTCTGGCTAAATATCGGATTTTCCCAGAATTTTACTCTAGCACCTGATTATTCTATTTGCCACTTCTGTTTCAGCATGCAGCCTACCTTGCACAAAAGAGGGGCATGAGTGTGACAGATGCAGTCTTAAAAGCCATAGAAAATGCCGGTTACCTTAACGAGACAGCCAAAAAAGTCATGATACAGTCGACTAACAGCTCAGTCCTTGAAGTATTCAAGGGAAAAGGTTACCAACTTGCGTATGAGCTTGATGAGACAATTCGTGATGTGCAGAATTCTACCATAGCAGAAATCAAGAGTTTTGCTGATACTGTGGTTCTTCAAAAGGAGTCTATCTATCCTAAAGATAACGGTTTCCTTATGGGGCAAACCAATGTGGTCGAAAAATTGCAGGCGGCTAAGCTCCGTGTTTTTGTGCAACTTATGACAAATGAATTTCCATCACAAGCTTGGGACTTCTTCTCAGACGCAACGGTGGAACTCAATCAATTTGCATCAGGAGCTGGTGTGGATGGTGTTATTACTGACTACCCTCAAACAGCTGCTGCATACCGAAGTAAGTTTTTTTTGCTCATTTTTCTATTTCTGTTCATTTTTCTATTGTTCAATTACATAACGGAAGCTCCCAGTGAATTCCTGCTGAATTTGGTTCCTTTTCGTCAATTTAATACTCTCCTTGCATCTGGATCTGTTGTTTTCTTGCTGATTTGTAAACTGAAACGTGGTTTCTCCTGAGCAGAGAACAGTTGCCTAAACATGGGAAAGAACACGCCGAGCTACATGACTCCCGTCCAACCCGGCGGCCTCTTGCAACTCATGAGCGCTCAGTCCTTGCCACCAGCTCAAGCTCCAGCACCCATCCTCACTGACTCTGACGTGTCAGAGGCACCACTGCCTGCAGTCGTCCCAGTAGCTGCCCCTTCACCATCCGCTACCCAATCCACTACAAACAACAAAACCTCAGACGCCCACCATTTAGCCACAGCCTCTGCATCCCTTGCTGTGGCAGTCGCTTCAGCTGTTGCATTCCTATGGTGATCTTTCTCTTGTAATCCATCTCTCTTTTTCCTTGTCCATCATCTGTCGATTCGAGCTGTTCTTGTAGGCTAATTATATGGTTTATTCTTCTGCTAATGTGATTGCGGTTGCGGTTGAGAAATGATCTCGAGCTCTCTGAAGAGGTACATACGCTGTTGGATCTTGGTGTATTATGGGTCGCTGGTGTTGATTCTTTGTATGTATTCTATTTAAACTTCATCGATGAAAATTTTCATGTCAATTGCTCTACTTTTTGTGTTTTCTTTTGTATTCCGCTTGTGCCTTACGTCGTTAAAGATATTGGCAGTCTGTTTCCTTTGTAAGTTTGCAAACGGCGTCGTTGGATCCAGAGGAGAGAGTCTGTACTTGCTTCCTGAGCTAGAGTTCAAATCTGTCCAACTTTCAAGGTCATATTTATAAAGTCATGTTAGTTATACTAAAAAGGAAAAGTGATTAAAAATGATAGTGAACCACGAATTTTCAAAACTACTCATATGTATACAAACTATAACACATTAAGCCACAATTGACACATGGTCCAAAATTTACTAACTATAAATTCATTTGGACTCAGTATATAATTAATAATAAATTTTGGGCAAAATTGCAAAAATAAGAATTTCATCATATCATTCTGCCCCAATCCCCCAATTTGTAGAACGATTGAAGGCGAAAATGGTGGTGCGGAGATGACGATCTAGCTCGAGGTTGATGGTGTCGATGCGGCTCTGCGAGCGTCACTAGATCCTAGTGAGAGAGACATTCGGTCGTCGCACAGGTTCTCTCTTATTCTTACTGCTATCGTCAAGTGCCCATTGACTACCGTGATGATTTCGGCCAGTGGCGGCTGCAGGGGGGTGCGCGGTGAGGCGGCCGCCCTACCCTTCGGCGACAGAAATTCGTAGTATTTTTTTTAAAAAAATAAGGTAAAAAAAAATAAAAAAATGTAAAAGACAATACAAAACTTGTCTAGCTTAGTTGGTAAAAGGATGGAAGGAAACCTCAAATCTCATTCTTTCCTTTTTTGTACTATTTTTTATTCCTACCAAAATTTTCTACTATAAATGTCATATTTAAATCAAAATTTATATTTTTCTTTTAATATTTTCATAAGATAATTCATTATGTTATACATATATTTTTAAAAAATCTTCAAATTTTTATTCATATGTGATAGCTCCCTTACTTTCCCTTGATGAAATACATTGTCTATGATATTAATCTTTGCAGGTTTGATAAAAGACAAAATTATAAGGTATTGTAGCTTATACAAATTGGATATATAATTTTTTGCAGATTATTTATTCTTGGACTAATAATTAATGGTTGAGCTAAATTGTTTTAATTCTATCTTATATTAACAATATCTTCTATAGAATTTTCGGTTAAGGTTTATTTGGATAAAGATATTGTGTTGGTCTAGAATTATATATTACAGGAAGAATTTGAATTGGAGATAGACTAGGATCTCGGCCAATATCTCTCAGCAAGATCTCGGCAACCATATCTCGACAACCATATCTCTCAGCAAGATCTTAGCAGCGGTAATTCAAATGAAAAAGAGCCAAGAAGATCACCATACATTTCAGCAGCAGTGACGTTGAATATCCCCAGCGTTTTAACGTTCAAAAAGTTGTTGAACTGATCGAGATTTTAGGGATCAAATCAGCAAAATATTAAGAGCTCTCGGCTATAAGAAGAGAAGTAGAAAACGATCAACATATAACCCCTCACCAAGCCTTCTCTGCGCATCAAGAGCTCTCAATTCTCCCAACGTCATTGCTGATTTACTTTGCTTTCTTTCTCTCTATTCTGTATTCGATTTATTGCTTTTGAGAGTTATGAAATTTTGAGCTTCATAGTATAAGTTAATCCCTGTTATACTAAGAGTATCATATACTCAAATGTATCACACTTAGGTGTGGTAAAGGGGACTTTTATTTCTCTGTATCTTGGGTTGACTAAATAGAAGCGAGGTAGGCTTCGGGTTATAGAAGAGAGGAAGTTCTTCTAGGTTGTATCTAGGACTCATAAGGAAAGAGGAATAAAAATTGTTGAATCCTACGGGTTGGATAACCCTAGGCGGGGAGGTAGGCTGGTTACGAGCCGAACCTCGTTAACAAGTCTTGTGTTATTTATTTCTCTGTTAAAGTTTCTAACGTTTGATTAACTGCAGATTACACAAGGCACGAAAAGTTCTATTCAAGACCTTGAGATCGAGTTCAAGGTCTTGAAATTCGGTTTCCAGCTCTTGAAGTTGCTTGTTCTAAAGGACTTTGCGAAAAGTGCTCATACTCTATTCAACCCCCCTTTTAGAGTATTTGTCTATTATCATTAATTAGTTTAAGTACTCGATTCTTCAATTGGTATCAGAGCTTAACTCACTTAATTGATTTAGCAATCTATGAGATCGATCATGAGTACTATAGGAGAAGGTGGATTCGCTCAATGAATGTCGTCTAATCACCCTCCTCTCTTTTATGGTGACAACTTTGTGCACTGGAGGTCTTTGATGAAAATGTTCATCATCGATCAAGACATGGAGCTATGGGAACGCATAGTCAAAGGACCTACTATTCCAATGAAGCCCGGTGCTACAGCAGGAGCACAAGTGCAAAAAGTAGAAGCAGAATATATCCAGACTAATCTAGAGAATGTGGCAAACAATTATCGAGCTATGAATATGCTATATTGTGGTTTAAATGCCGACGAATTTAACCGTATTTCATCTTGCAGGAGTGATAAAGAAATCTGGGATAAACTTGTGGTAACCTACGAAGGCACTAGTCAGGTTAAAGAAACCAAGATCAACATCTTCCTATGGCAATACGAGCTATTCAAAATGTTGTCCACGGAAACAGTAAAGGAGATGTTTACCAGATTCACTCAAATCGTCAACAACTTGGACTCTCTCGGCAAAACCTTCCCCAATGAAGAAAAGGTGAGGAAAATCTTGAGGAGCTTGCCGAAAGACAAATGGGGACCAAAAGTAACTGCAATGAGGAAGCTCAAAATCTGTCAACATTGCCATTGGACGATCTCCTCGGTAAATTGATTACCCACGAAATGGTTCTTGGTGAAGAAGATGAAGAAGTAGCCTCTACGGTAAAGAACTTGGCCCTAAAATCAAAGAAGGAAGAAGCTACCTCGGATGATGACGAGAGTGACGATGAAGAAGATCCATTTGCACTCATCACAAGAGGATTAGCAAGGATACTCAAGATGAAGAAGCAATTTGCAAATCGAGAGTACAACGGCACATCAAAACCAAAAGGAAATGTCATATAATTCCAATAAGAAAACTAAATCAATGGCTTGTTTTGAGTGTGGAGATACAGAACATCTAGTCAAGGACTGTCCACAAAAGAAAAGGAATAAATTTTGAAAGGACAACCGGAAGAAGAAGGCTATGATGGCGGCATGGAGAGATTCTGACTCTTCAAGCGAATCTGAATCCGAGACCGAACAGGCAAATCTATGTCTAATGGCCGATTATGAGGAAACTCCAAAGAAGCATCTTGGAAATATTGTAAGGAATTTGATTTCAAGTCCTACTGCTGTTTTGTCTGAATTTCTTCAAAATATGATTTTAAATGAAGAGCATTTTATACATGAAATTAACATCTTGAAAGAAAAGCTTTTGGAACAGGAAAGGATCATGAGTGAAATGTCGCTGGAAATGAAAAATCTCAAAGCTCATCAGTTAGCCCTTGACATTAAAGTCAAGGCCTTGGAGACAGAAAACTCTGTCTTGAAGAAAGATATCTCCTCCCTAACTCTTTCCTCAAAGGAGCTAGAGAAAGAGAAGATCTCGCTGACTGATAAGTGTAGAGACCAGCAGACCTCTCTCATGCGCTTTACCCATTCCAAGGTCAATCTCGATAGAATGTTAGGTGAGCATCAATCATCCCTTAACAAAAGTGGTATTGGATATAACAAAAACTTTCCAAACAAAGCCCCTACCACTTTTGTGAAAGCTAAAGGGAATTGGCGCACACATACATGTCATTTTTGTTGTAAGAAGGGTTATGTTAAAACTACTTGTCCATATCGTAGAAATGATCCTTATATCATACGTAATACTTTTCCATTGTATCTAAGAGAACAGTTAAAGCAAATCTGGGTTCCTAAAGGGACAAGAACACCAAACATGGTCCATCCCGAGTACGAATCTAAATTTGTAATTTGGTCTAGACGGAAAGGTTGAATTTGGTTGTCTTGCAGGATATCACCAAGACTAAGGAGTATAAATGGATACTTGACAGTGGTTGCTCACGGCACATGAGTGGAAAAAGTTCATTGTTTTCGGATCTAAAGAAGCAATCCACCGACACAATTACTCTTGGTGATAAGGGAAAATGCAACATAATTGGGATAGGTAAGATTGGTAAGGATTCTTCTAACTATATTGATGATGTATACCTTGTGGAAGGATTAAAGTACAATGTACTAAGTATTTCTCAATTATGTGATAAAGGAAATATTGTTGTTTTTTACTCCGAAAAATATTTAGTAAAAAATAAGAAATCTGGAGATTTAGTCCTAATGGCACCTTGCAATAACAACGTATATTCTATGAGCACTAACCAAGTTGCAGGAACAAGTTTAAAGTGTCTCAAGGCCTTGACAGAAGATCCAAGGCTTTGGCATAAGAGACTTGGACATGTAAGTATGCACACGTTGAAGAAACTACAATCAAGGGACTTGGTACGTGGCCTTCCTGGTCTCAACTATAAGGTAGATGAGTTAGGTAACGCATGCTCACGAGGTAAGCAAACTCGAGGGTCTTTTAAGCCCAAAAAGGTAGTAAGTACATCTCGCCCTATTGAATTATTACATATGTATCTATGTGGACCTATGCGCGTCAAATCTCCCAAAGGTAAACAATATATTCTTGTCATTGTTGATGATTTCTCATGATTTACTTGGGTATTTTTTCTTTGAGAAAAATAAGAGGCTTTATTTGAATTTTTAAAACATTGTAAGGAGTTACAAACTTTAAAAAACATGCCTATTGTTGCTATCCGTAGCGATCATGGGCGTGAGTTTGATCAACTTAAATTTGATTTGTTTTGTTCAAAATATGGTATTTCACATAATTTTTCACCACCTAGAACTCCTCAACAAAACGGGGTTGTGGAACGAAAGAACCGCACCTTGGAGGACATGTCTAGAACTATGCTTTTAGAAAATGGTTTAGCAAAATCTTTTTGGGCCGAAGCGGTAAATACAAAAAATTATATTTTAAACCAGTGCTTAATTCGTCCTATCTTAAAGAAAACTTCTTATGAACTCTTTTATGGAAGAAAGCCTACTGTTTCTTATTTCAAACCTTTTGGATGTAAATGTTTTGTTCACAACAATGGCAAAGACAATTTGGGAAAATTTGATGCTCGTAGTGATGAAGGTATCTTTCTTGGTTATTCCTTAAATAGCAAAGCATATAGAGTCCTTAACAAACGCACAGGTATTGTAGAAGAAAGCATTCATGTGATTTTTGATGAAAGCAATAATGGTGCTTTAAGTGATAGCTTTGCAGATCTAAATTTGAACCAGCATGAGGAACAAGGATCCGACATTGAAGAAGAAAAGGAGAAATCACAACGTCGGAACATGCAGGAACCAATACTAGACACATTCGAGCAAGCCCAAGACCTTGACATACAGGTTCAGGATCTTGAAAAAAGGTTTCAAGACCTTGACTTAGGAAATGCCGAACCAGAAACACATGTTGAACCAGAGACTCAAAACCTTGGAGAAGCCTCAACGTCACAAGAGCCTAAGAGAAGAAATTCCAAACATGTTGCATCTCATCCAATCGAAAACATCATATCAGATCCGAAATCCGGTATCCAAACTCGTTCCAAGTTAAGAAATTTGTGTGCTTTTTATGCGTTTGTGTCTCTTGTAGAACCAAAATCGCCCGCCGAAGCACTTCAAGATCCGGATTGGATTATAACAATGCAAAGCGATCTCAATGAGTTTGAAAGAAATAAAGTTTGGACACTCACTTCAAGACCAAAGCATCAATCCGTCATCGGTACTAGGTGGGTCTTTCGAAACAAGTCGGATGAAGATGGAAAAATCACTCGTAACAAGGCTAGGCTCGTGGCTCAAGGGTATAATCAAGAAGAAGGTATTGATTACGAGGAGACATTTGCTCCCGTAGCAAGGTTAGAGGCTATTTGTATCTTACTCGCATTTGCATCATACATGGGTATTAAACTTTTTCAAGTGGATGTGAAATGTGTCTTTTTAAATGGTATTTTAGAAGAGGAAGTATATGTTGCACAACCTCCTGGTTTTGAAAATGAAGAATTTCCAAATCACGTTCTTAAATTAGATAAAGCACTTTATGGTCTCAAACAAGCCTCTAGGGCATGGTATGAGATATTATCGAAATATCTTCTTGAAAATGGTTTTAAACGCTGTTTGATCGATAAAACTCTTTTTTATCAAAACACGAGGTAAAGTTTTATTAGTTGTGAAAATATATGTTGATGATATTTTATTCGGTGCTACTAATGATTCTCTTTGCAAGGAATTTTCTAATATTATGTGTAGAGAATTTGAGATGAGCCTTATGGGAGAATTAACATTCTTTCTCAGACTACAAGTTCATCAATCAAAGAAATGAACCTTCTTGAATCAAGGTAAGTATACGAGGGATCTACTCAAGAAATACAAGATGGATCAATCAAAGGTTGCTAAGACTCCCATCAGCTCGATATTGTCCTTGGATCAAGACAAAAACGGTAAGAGTGTGAACCAAAAGGAATATCGAGGTATGATTGGTTCACTTCTCTATCTCACGGCAAGTAGGCCCGATATCATGTTTAGTGTATGTATGTGTGCAAGATTTGAGGCTGACCCAAAGGAATCGCATCTCATCGCAGTTAAAAGGATCTTTCGCTATTTAAATGGAACACAAAACCTTGGTCTGTGGTATCCAAAGCGAGGAAATTTTAATCTAATTGGTTATTCAGATGCAGATTTTGCAGGTTATAAGGTTGATAGGAAAAGTACTTCAGGATGTTGTCAACTATTGGGATCTTCCCTAATTAGTTGGCACTCAAAGAAACAAAATTTTGTTGCTCTCTCAACTGCTGAGGCCGAATAAATAGCTGCTGGAGCATGTTGTTCACAATTTTTATGGATAGCTCAACAATTACGAGATCTTGGCTTCGACTTGAAAGGTATCCCAATTAAATGTGATAATACGAGTGCTACATCTATCACTAAAAATCATGTGCAGCATTCTCGAACAAAACACATTGATGTGAGACATCATGTTATTCGGGATCATGTCGAAAAAGGTGACGTATCTATATCCTTTATCTCCACTGATTTACAACTTGCTGATATTTTTACTAAACCATTTCCTGAGGATAGATTTAATTTTATCAGATTAGAACTTGGTATGTTATATAAGGATGCATTCCTTTAGGGGGAGCATAAACGAATTGACTCTCAAGGTCTCGGACATCAATTTCAAGACCTTGATTGTTCATATCGTATACATAAAATATTGGATCGTATTTTCTGGCTTTTATTTTATTAATATTGGCCAGAGAATTTTGTTTTTTGGTTTTAAATTCTTTTGTCAAAGATTTTTTTTATATGATTTCCGAAAATTTTCAAATTAAAGATTTGATATTTTTGCTAAGATTTGTTTTCAAATAAATGCATTTAAATTTAATTTACTTATGGATAATCTTTAAGGTAAAAATCTTTCTCTTTCCTAGATATTTTTACCCGGTTGTGATCCCCCCTACCTTGGAAAGATCTCAAGACTCTTCACCTCCCTCTCTTTTAACTCACCCGTCACCTCATCTCTCTCTCCTCTTCACTGTTCTTCCCTTTCTCCTTCCCAAGAACTCTTTCCATGGCTCCCAAGACTTCCATCAGAAATCCAGGCTCCTCTAGCAAGGCCAAGCGGCCGGTTGCACAGAAGGCGAAGGAGGTCGACGAAGAAGACTCGCTTAGCATCCACTCTTGCTCCTCCGACGATGCCCTTTCCGGGAATGAGACAAAAGCCCCAATGCCTACTCTCCCCGCATCGTGGTTCCGGAACTTCGAAACGGCAGGTAAGTGGCTCGATACTTTTAGTTCTCACAAGCTTTGCCTTTGTGATTCCATTGATCCCAGTTTTCTCGACTCTCTTGACCTCCCCTGCATCACCAATTTCAAATCCTCTGGTCTTTGGCCGCTTCTAAACCTAGGTGATGTTCATTACCCCTGTCTCACCCGTCTGTTCTTTGTCAATCTCACCTATTCAAGGGACTGGGGTAACCAAAAAATCAAAACCAATGTCTGCAATACCCACATCAAATTAACCCCGAGTGTGATCGCTACAATTTTCGGGCTTCCAAAAGAGTTATCCACTAATGGCCACCCCCCAAAGGTCGATTGCATTTCCTTGGACAAAGGTCGGTATTTCCTTCCAGAGTCATCTATTCCCAAAGCCCGTCAATTAACCCATAATGTTCTGAACCTCGAAGCCACAATAGTTTTCACAATCAACACCCGCTGCATCTTTCCCCGCTCTCACTTCAGGGAATTGGTCACCGACCATCTCTTTTACTTGGTTTACTTGGTGCTTGTCGGGTATCAACTTGATGTCCCTAACCTAATCCTTAAACACATGATCAATTCGATGTCTTCCGCTTGTGATATTCCACTGCCATATGGCAATCTTCTTCCTCACATCTTCAAACATTTCCGCCTTGATACCTCCCTTGAGGAAAAGGCCTCTCACTCAGGCAAAGTGGACGCTAAATGCTTCCAGAGAATTGGAATTATTAAGGTCGCTGATACTTGGAAACTAAAGTCCGACTTAAGCCCTGAAGAGCTTGTAGCTACTGGTCTTCCATTGCAATTGAAATCTACACAGCCATCGTCCACAATCGAAGCCCGCATTGAGGAGTTTGAACTCGGCCTTGATGCTCTCAGGAGGGATGTAATCGACTTCCAGGACGAAGTCTCTGACAAGTTGGACGCCACACACGAGTTGCTCGCCATGGTCAATGCCAAAATCAATAACATGTTCCATCTTAATGCCTTGACCTTCACTTGTGCTGGTAATATTCTTCCTCTCGCGGATGATGCTGCTAAACTATGCAAATCCAAGGCTGCAAATGTGCTCTTCAATTGCGAGCAATCTGTCCGAGGATGGGAGATCCTCCGCCCAGTCGTCCCTGGACCTGCTATCATCACTGTCGAAGCATATGACATCATCAAACGCTATCGCCGAGACGAAGCCCAGAAGCGCCAGGTTGATGAGATGAAGAAGGACCAGAAGCTCAGTCAAGCTCAAGGCCGGTACAAAAGGAAGGTTGAGGAAGCTATGGAGGCCAAGAAGCGTGAGAAAAACGGAGGCGACACTGGTTTTGGGAAGTGGCGAGCCGAATAATTTCACTAACCCAAGCCGAATTCTGATGTTTTTTTAACCTTATTTTCTGGATTTTATGCTGTGTTGAACCTTAGTTTTGTGCTGCTGGATCTGAATTTCTGTTTTGAACTTGGTCTTTGACCTGTTTGTGATCCTCCTTTGTGGAAAGACAAAAAGGGGGAGATCAATTTTGGATTTTGGGTTTAGCTACTGCTATGTTTTAGATGTTTTAGATTTTAAAAAAAACTATGCGATCCAACATAGTATTAGAACTTGATATTTGCTCAATAGATCATATTTGTCCGACTATGTTTTGCTTGTTATGTGATGACTAATCTGCAGGAGCTTAAAATCCAATTTGTTTTGTCTTTCATCAAGGGGGAGATTGATAGCTCCCTTACTTTCCCTTGATGAAATACATTGGCTATGATATTAATCTTTGCAGGTTTGATAAAAGACAAAATTATAAGGTATTATAGCTTATATAAATTGGATATATATTTTTGGCAGATTACTTATTCTCGGACTAATAATTAATGGTTTAGCTAAATTGTTTTAATTATATCTTATATTAACAATATCTTCTATAGAATTTTCGGTTATGGTTTATTTGGATAAAGATATTGTGTTGGTCTATAATTATATATTATAAGAAGAATTTGAATTGGAGATAGACTAGGATCTTAGCCAATATCTCTCAGCAAGATCTCGGCAACCATATCTCAACAACCATATCTCTCAGCAAGATCTTAGCAGCTGTAATTCAAATGAAAAAGAGCCAAGAAGATCACCATACATTTCGGCAGCAGTGACGTTGAATATCCCCAGCGTTTTAACGTTCAAAAAGTTGTTGAACTGATCGAGATTTTGGGGATCAAATCGGCAAAATATTAAGAGCTCTCGACTATAAGAAGAGAAGTAGAAAACGATCAACATACAACCCCTCACCAAGCCTTCTCTGCGCATCAAGAGCTCTCAATTCTCCCAACGCCATTGCTGATTTACTTTACTTGCTTTCTCTCTATTCTGTATTCGATTTATTGCTTTTGAGAGTTAGGAAGTTTTGAGCTTCATAGTATAAGTTAATCCCTGTTATACTAAGAGTATCATATACTCAAACGTATCACACTTAGGTGTGGCAAAGGGGACTTTTATTTCTCTGTATCTTGGGTTGACTAGATAGAAGCGAGGTAGGCTTCGGATTATAGAAGAGAGGAAGTTCTTCTAGGTTGTATCTAGGACTCATAAGGAAAGAGGAATAAAAGTTGTTGAATCCTACGGGTTGGATAACCCTAAGCGGGGACGTAGGTTGGTTAAGAGTCGAACCTCGTTAACAAGTCTTGTGTTATTTATTTCTCTGTTAAAGTTTCTAACGTTTGATTAACTGCAGATTACACAAGGCACGAAAAGTTCTATTCAAGACCTTGAGATCGAGTTCAAGGTCTTGAGATTTGGTTTCCAGCTCTTGAAGTTGCTTGTTCTAAAGGACTTTGCGAAAAGCGTTCACACTCTATTCAACCCCCCTTCTAGAGTATTTGTTTATTATCAATAATTACTTTAAGTACTCGATTCTTCAATATGAAATTTTTTTACTATTAATGTCATGTTTAAACAACAATTTCTGAGGTTTTTTTGTCATACTTTTCAAATCCTATCAATTTTTTTTCATTTACCAATGACAAATTCTTTAAAAATTTTATAATTTTCTTTCAATAAAAAAATCTTAATCAAGTACACATATATATATATATATATATATATATATATATAAATTATTAAATTATTGTATAAATTTTTATAATAACATATCATATTTATATACCATTATTTCTGGTTTTCTTTCATTATACCATAATTTATGGTTTTCTTTCAATATATTTTTTAAAAAATTATTTATTATATATACCGAGAAAAAAATTCCCAACGAAAAATTTCAACTAGCTTTTCAAAATGTCATCTTTATTTTTTCCTAAAAAAAGAAAGAAAAATGTCATCTTTATTTTTTCTCACTTTAAGACTAGCTTTTCAATCTATGTTTTCTACCAATTTAATTTATAAATATATTATTATCTAATTATTATTTCAAATTTCCATTCTAACCATACATCAATTACCTCAAGGAAGCTTAGGAAGGAAAACTTCCACAAGACAAGAATAAGGCTGCCGTATTATTATTAAATTAACATTATTATTTTTCTATGTAAATTTATATCCAAAATAATGAAGTGATACACAAAGAGGATCGGGAAAGGGTGTAGGTAGACCCGTCAAACAGGTGGAGCGGGTCGGGTTGTCTCGGGTTCGGGTCCATTCCGGGTCGGGTCATTTCGGGTTACGGGTCATGAAATGCTCAACCCATACCCATATTTAATGGGTTCGGGTCGACCCAACGGGTAAAGAGCGTTACTCATCCGAAATTTTTTAAATGTCATTTACTATTCATATGCGTTATTTAAAGATGATAAAAACATGTAAAATATCAATATAAATTAATATTTTATATAATGTAAAAGTAAACAGATGGAGTATTTTTAATGACTATTTACATAGTTCCTAAATTTAAAATTGTTATATTAGTCTAATAATAGTTATATTATTAAAAAAAAAAGTAATTAATGTTGCTCCAATAGTAATATGTATTTTTATATACATAATAGTTTGTAATGTTAAATTATAAAGTAAAGTTGATGATGAAAAATATAATATTCAATCATAATTATTATTAGTAATAAATTTCAATATTAGGTTAAATTGTAATTTATTTATATTTTTATTATCTTAAAGCTTGACCCAACGGGTGACCCACGGGTTGACCCTACCTGACCCTGAAATTTACGGGTTGAACGGGTTCAAGTTGCTTTGGATTTCGGATTGAAATATTTGCGCCAAAATCCATGTTTTACGGATCAGATTGGGTCGGATCCTCGGATCGAGTCACATTTTGACAGGTCTAGGTGTAGGTGATCTGGACCTTACATAAGGCCTTTGAAGTAATGATGACATGTATGATACATAAGCAAGGAGAAGGCCATGGGTGATACGTTACGCAGTATGTTTGAATAAGACAGTGTTATGATATATATGGACCAAAACTATAGCCTTAGGAAAAAGGAAATGGAAATGGAAATGTGTTGGTCCACCTCACAAGTCACAACGGCCCCACTCTCATTCAATATCGATCTCTTGTACTCCGTATTGGTCAGGAGGGATTGAAAAGAAGAGGCATCATCAACCTGTCATGCTGACATCATCCAGTTGGAACCTCTAAAATGGGCAAAGGTATAGAAGAAGATGCAAACAATGAAGTATCATCCTACATAGGATTGCAACACACTTTCCCCCTTAGTGGGTCACCCAGCAATTTCTCTCTTTCCCTTTGACTTTTTTTCTTTTAAAATAAATAAAGCTTCCATGGCTGTCTCTATAAATAAATTCAAATCTTCCATCTGTATCTACAGAAACAGAGCCAAAGAACAAAAACTAAAACTCTCCTTTTCCGTATTGGCAAAGATTGAGAGAAATTAGAAAGAGATGATGAATTCGGTGAAGAACCCACGTTCTGTTGCAAGGAAATTCCTGGCTAGGCCACAGCCAGAAGGTGTTGGAGCTGTTGTAAGGCGGAGCATTGGAAGGTCTCATTAGTCATTACATTACTTTATATTTATATTTATATATTATATATTTAAATGATGTTTAGGCTAAATGGATGGTTGTTATTTGATTCATTCGTGGTGTAGGTTTGAGCTTAACTACTTTGATCCTTTCCTTGTTCTGGATGAGTTCTCAGGTTTATTTCCGACTCTCTCTCTCTCTCTCTCTCTCTGTTTTGTTTTTGCCCTTTTTGGCTATTTAATGTGCTTTTCTTGATTTGTTTTATTCTGTGAATCTGCAGTTTCTGCTCCTGCTGGGTTTCCAGATCATCCCCACAGAGGTTTTTATTTTTACGATAATATATATATATATATATATATATATATATATATATATATATATATATATATATATTCTGGTTTAATGGTAGAAAATTGAATTGTAAAATGCTCTGTTTTCTTCTTGCAGGATTTGAAACAGTCACCTACATGCTCCAAGTAAGAACCCCCAATAACTGTTTTTTTTTTTTTGGCTTATAATTCCTTCAAAATTATTTTCCAATATTAATGCATGTCATTTTCGTATTAAACTATACATAAATGATGTAATTAATATGTCCATTATTGTCTAAAAAAACTATTTGGGTTGATAAAGAGTTATACTCCCTCCGTTCGGAAATATAAGTTTATTGATTTTTTGGCACGTTTTTGAATGAGTTAAAAACTATATAAAATAATAATGTTTTTATTAATTTTTTTACATAACTATATACTTATCAGTAATATATATAAGACTATGTAAAAAAATTAATAAAAAATATATTATTTTGTATAGTTTTTAACTCCTTAAAAAGCATGCCGAAAAATCAATGGATTTATATATCCGAACGGAGGGAGTATTACTTAGTGTTCAATTTTTCTTAAATCTTAAAAAAAAAAATAAGTTTGATAATTCTAAATCAAACCAATATACATTGATTAATAATTTTGGTACAAAAAATGCTCATATGGATTTATTTTTACTAATCATAGCAATAAGAAGTCTAAAATGGATGAGTAATGAGTTGGATGAGTATACTATATGAATGCAGATTAATTGATAATAATAATAATAAATTCCAACCTCTGAGTTAGCATAATCATTAATCATTGCTGATAAGGTCAGCTATCCATGTTAGCAAGAAAGCAAATGAGATTAAAAAACCACCATTTTTTCATAGTCTCTTAGCTGTATCCATTTATAAGTAATGAGAGGGTATAGTAGTCACTCAAAACTTGCATTGCTCTCCTTTCCCACTTATGACATAGCCCCTTTTATAAGTTGAGCTCCTATAAGTAATCAAATTAATTAATATCATTAGGTATATCATTAAAATTAATATAAGTGTGAATTACAATTTTTTAGTATTATACTTTGAATTAAATATCATTGTTATGCTTTAAAAAAAAATTGATCTCATTGTTGTGTTTTATAAAGAATTGATAAAATTAAGATTTACAGTAAAACATGAAGATTTGTTCAAAGTCTTTTGATTTAAGGAAAGATGACATGTTGACAAAATATTTATCCTTTAGTAGCTAGTAGATAGATGCTTTCCAGTTAAATTCAACTAGTTTGAACATTATAAGAGTTAACTGGTTTTTATATTTAAAAAATAAATTAAAAAAAAAAGAAATACAAAATACTAAATAGTGGCATCATGGCATGTGATCAATCTTAACCATGATCTGTTATTGTTATTTTCTACTACAATTTGTATTTGACCATCAATTTTATATGATCAAAGTCCAACAACTTGTCGGCCCCCACTCTCTTTGCATACACAACAAGCTAGCTTTATGCAAGATGGTTATAGTTGTGAGAAACCGAGAATTTCGAGGGGGTCGTATCAAATCGGGAGTCATGTCGGATATATTTTATTTTTGTTTTTTTTTTATTATAAAATCGGGATCCACCACTTTATACAAAAATTTAAGTCATTGTGTAGGGATTTCTCCCTTCCTTATATTTTGTATGGGATAACATTGACAATCTTTTATCCCAACAATTGTCACTCATGCCAAGTTAAGGGCATAGAACATGTTAAAACTATGTGTTTACAATTCATATCTTATGGATCTAACAAGGTTTTTGTCTTCTGGTTTTTTTTATTAAGAATGAATTCAAAATCAAATATACCTGAATCTCGATAGGTCGACATGTTAGCAGACAGAAAACCTTTGGAAAAAAAATCAACATCATATTAACACACCTGTTCAATAACTCATAGACGACTAGAGGATAAATTTTCAAATGGAGCAACGAAAAACCAAAGCTAGCGAAACAATAACACAAGCATGATTCATGCGTGACTAAAGGGTCGATTATGTTTATCTAGGGTTAAATCTTTTGGCTGGTTGAAGCTAACGAAGATGATATGATTTTGTGTTTTTGGGAGAACAGGGGGCCATTACACATGAGGATTTTGCAGGACACAAAGGAACAATAGGGGAAGGGGATTTGCAGTGGATGACTGCAGGAAGAGGAATTGTTCACTCTGAAATGCCTGCAGCTCAAGGTGTCCAAAAGGGCTTGCAGCTTTGGATCAACCTCTCCTCCAACCACAAAATGTAAGTGTTAACATTATTGGGATTTCGTAAAGATATATTTTTGTGACAAAAGAGCAGATATTCAAACAAACAAGATCATCACACAATTTATTGTGGTTTACCAAATTGGCTACATCCACTCTCAAAAAGTTCATTAAGGAGTTTCTCGAAACTAGACAAAGACTACAAGATGTGTCACCCACACTGAACAATAAATGATAAACCTATGAAACAAGAAACGTAGAATACCGTTTCTACGAAACCACCATTAGCCTCTTGGACCCTAGCCTTGCTGGTTGGAGTTTCACCCCGGACCTCTTGGTTACTTACTGGTCACTCACTCAGAATTCAACTGAATTGTGTTAAATACATCTAGGGTACGTCTGCGAAAGATTATACATATAGGGTACGTCTGCGGGAGATTATATAGCCTTACATAATTCTAATCTTACTAGGATAAATCTATCAATAAGTCTTAAGATGATAAATCTAAATCTAATTAAAATATATCTTATCTAGATCTTATTATAGATAAATCTATCTATAATAAATCCCTTAACATAAAACATATTAGATTCAAGTCACCCCAACAAATCTTCACCTTAAGTTGAATCCTCTCAAATGTACCAGATACGTTGTAACGCCAGATGTACTCATGTACTAGATGTTCTACAATCCGAGAGGTACCCGATGCGCTTCAATGTCAGATGTACCAGAATCTCATATCTCTCTCTGTCTGACCTAGATTTGTCCATAAGGACAAACTATCAAACACAGATTTTTAGCAAATCCAAACAACGTTGGAACTAGCTTGCTACAGGAAATAGACTAGGCAAATGACCTGATCATAGTCTCTTCGTTTGAGCTTTTAATGATGACACCATCTACAAGGCCCTTAGATGTCTTCTGGATACCACATGGAAGATTGTGTGAAGAAGATGGAGTGGATGAGGTGAAATGATATAAAATTGACATGTGAAATAGAGGCTTTTGTTAAAGTCGGATGGGCCCGGTGGGATCAAGACAAGCTGGAGGAAAGTCGTGTGTGCGGGCCCATATACGGGAGACTCGAACAACACATAAACCCGAACGGGGTTCCATCTCAAAACCAATTGACAATAGAAGAAGTAGTCCACCGACTCATATACTAGGCTTGATGGACCACTAGACCAGGATCGAAAGACGGGCCGTTAGGCTAACCGCTCTGATACCATGCAGGGTCGTTCCGTTATATTTTGAGGCTCTGTCCAACTTACATATTGAGATCTTTTTTCATATAAATTTTTTCCATATTTTTGACGAAAAAAAAAACAAATAATGACGGAAAAAAAGAACAAAAAACACAATCTGTTGGTTGTTGTAAAAAAAAAAAAGTGTTAAAAAAAAGCCTTATATGGGCTGCTAGCGCGGGGATTTAAACTCAGCCAGATTTGGACCTCGCACAAGCCTTCTACCAACTGAGCTATTACAACTATTTGATATTCCTTGCAATTTATATATATATATATATATATTAAAAACCTATACGAGGCCCCTAAAGATGTGAGGCCATGTGCGATTGCACGTTTCGCACATGCCATGGGCCGACCCTGATACCATGTTGAAGTCGGCCGGGCCCGGTTGGGTCAAGACACTGGATGGAGGTCGTGTGTGTGGGCCTGCATACGGGAGACTCAAACAACACATAAATCCGAACGGGATTTCATCTCAAAACCAATTGATTTTAGAATGGAACCTCACTCGACTTGTGTGCTAGTCTACTAGCGCATGTGCGCCCGTGTACACGACCCTCAGTCATCGGTCCGAGTCGGACTTTGTTATGGCGTGAAGCTAAATAGGATGAAAATGCTTTGATTTTTATTATAGTATAGATCACTTTAATCCCACAATGAAGTGGAACGAATCCTTCTATGTTAATGCCGCATCTTAGCTCAATGTATGAGATCATCCTCTCTCTTTTTTTTTTGTTTCTAATTTGTGAATATGATACTAATTGAGGTTTACGTGTATAGGGTTGAGCCAAAATACCAAGAAATGCGAAGCAAGGACATAGCAATGGCCGAGCAGGACGGAGTACACGTCCGAGTCATAGCCGGGGAGGCTTTAGGGGCTAAGTCGCCCGTATACACAAGGACGCCAACAATGTACCTAGACTTCACACTAAATCCAGGAGCCCATCTTAGGCAGCCAATTCCCTTGTCATGGAACGCGTTTGTGTACGTCTTGGAAGGGGAGGGGTCGTTTGGGTCTAGCCCAAGATCCTCTCCGGTGACCGCCCACCACCTCTTGCTACTCGGAACGAGTGGGGATGGGCTTGAGGCGTCCAACAAGTCATCGACCAAGATCCTACGATTCGTGTTGGTAGGGGGAGAGCCCTTGGGGGAGCCTGTGGTGCAATTAGGGCCCTTTGTCATGAACTCACAAGAGGAGATTGATCAAGCGATTCATGATTTTGATAATTGTGTTAATGGGTTTGATAGGGCCAAGCATTGGACTTCACAATAAGCCCATTAAACTTTTGATTCATTATTTAACTTCTTCTTTCTTTCTTTTTTTGTTAAAAGAAATTGTGGAGAATTTTTTTAACAAATGTATTTGTTCATTTTGAATCATAGGAAATAAATATTGTTGGTAATATAAATTAATTCTCATCTAATATCTTTGAATAATTAATTTTCTGTTACTCTGCATAAAAAATAAAACAATTCCATAGGAGAACAATTAATAACTCTAGAAAAAATGTAATTAAAACAAACAAACAAATGGCCTTTAAATCTCGTCGGTTAAATATGGTTTGAGTAGTTGAGAATTTCGATATGTTCATGAGTCCAGATCTCATGTGATGTAACATCTTTTTTGCTATGAATTTACATTAAAAAATATTATAAAAATTATATTTATATTCTATATATTTATATTAACATGTTGTAAAACTTTTACAATATATTATTATATTTAAAATGTATTTAAATTTTGAAATTATTGACAATTATAAAATCGATTATTTTTTAAATATTTTTTCTATTTTTCTAAAAGATATATACTTTCAAGATAAGTAAAAGTTTATAAATATGTTAATATAAGGGTTCGTTTGGATGCATAAAGCAAAGTTTATAAACACAGCTTTACCACCTATAATGTCAACTATTCATACGTTGTGTTTGGCCAACAATTATTTTAATGCATAAAATTAGGCCTTTAGTTTTTGGAACAAATAAATTGCTTTTTAGAACAACAATAAAAAATACCCTTAATATTGAAATTATTTACAATCAATACCCTCCCGGCCTCCCCCTTCCTCACACCATTCTTCTTCCTCTCTAATGGCGGTTTCTTGCTTCCTTTCAATCAATTGGATCGTGAATAATGGCCCCGGATTTTGGATGAGTTTCGTAATATAGGTGGATCATGAAAACATTAAACCCCCTCAATGTTTGAAGAAATCGAAAATCAAAATCAACTCCCTATTTTAGCGAAGCGGCCGTCAAATGTCCGAACCGAGAAAGTCCAAGCAAATACCAGATCGGGGATAGGAAACAACAAGGACATATAGAGGTCTGACTGAGAGAAAGAGGGGGGAGAGCAATCAGGGAAGATGACGAGATCTTGTTGCAAAGTGCAGACGCAAATCAAACCCTCCCAACTGAAAGTGGTCGTTGCGACCAAAATACACTTGGTCGTTGCGACCACGGTTCATCTGGTCGTTGCGACCAAGGGTATTTGTAAAATAAAAAATCGGTCGCAACGACCAATTGATATTTGGTCGTTGCAACCACTTGGTCGTGCGCTAAACGGAAATTTTACCCTGCGCTAAACGGAAATCGTGTAAAATTAATACGAGTACTATTTTCAATTTCCTCTCTATGCCCTCTCGACTTCTCCCAATACCAGATCTAGGGTTTTGCCTGGGTTTCCAATCCGCCCCCTCCAAAAATGGCCAAAAAGGATATCACCATGAAGATGATTCTCGCCTCGGAGCCAACAACGGCCAGCGCCTCCGACTCCATCTGAAATCAAATTCTCTTTTTGTTTGATTTTGAGCAGGATATATTGATGTTGGAGATTGGGGAGATGTGAATCAGGGAAGAAGTCTTAAAAAAAAATATATTCAATATAATTAAAAAAAATTAAAAATCATTAATGAATTTTGTAAAATAATGATCTATAATGCATAATTGTATTATAAACATGTCATCCAAACGAAGCCTATATGTTTAGAATAAAAATTTTATTTTTTTTATGTAAATTTATATCCAAAATAATTAAGTACCAGATCTCCTATTTTGATCTTATTTTGATTTCTCGAAGTGAGAGATCCACGAGGAAGGTACCCCTTCTCACCGTTGAACCCTTTTGAATCCCATTTGCCAAAAATCAACGGGTCCTCCAACATGCTCTGGATCCGATCATGGTACCCAAATTCTGAAACCCCTTTTCCCATTCTCGCCAAATTCATTTTACATTAGTCTACTCGATCCAGTGGATTCTCAATCTCAACCCACACACTCATATACACATCAAAATTGGGGGATGGAGATAAGAGTGGCACCAAAGGGATCGAATTTAAGCCGCGGCAGCAATCGGAGCACACCAAAGGAAAAACATTACAGAAATCACTATTTACTACCACAAGAGCTTAGCTTCTAATCTAAACAATGTATATAAATTGCATGATATGGATTTTTTCAAGAGTAAAGGTTACCAAAATGAGCAAGCTAGGCAGTTGATTAACAGCAGAGGTGAAAGTAAAATGAGTATGTTGTTCCCCAACACTGCTAGTAACCAATACAAAAACATGATGGAAATTAACCAAACTCATATTAAAGATTCAAACTGTCAAAAAGGCATTCCTAGTTCCATGATGAAGGACAAGCCATAATTTGAAACTTGAAGATGACAAACTAAGCTCTTTTACTGGAAAGGATAAAATGTTTAAGCTGCACCTGCTGACTTGCCCTTCTTCTTCTGGAGTTTCTTCATGTAGAATTCCAGCTCTTTGCCCTCCAAGATGTATCTGCACAGCCAGGAGTGCTCAAAATTGATTAATGGCATCCCACAATGATAAAAATAGGCAAGGACAGGAAACCCACTTAGCCATTAGAAAATGCTAAATGACATGAATGTAAACAATGAACATTTTTAAAGCTACAGAGCTTTCACACATGGAGGTTATCTCGGAAAAAAAGATGTATAAACACACAGCCCTCACCCGTCACAACGACCACACTGGCCAGGGCGAGATGAGATGCAAGCCAACAAACGTCCACCGCTGAATTGTTCTTCAATGTGGGCATCAAGAGCTCGACCCTGCTGGCGCTTCTCCAGTTTTCTCTGGACATGGTTACTCTTCTTTGCTTCCTCGGTGCCTTCACCGTCCTGACATTAAACAAATAAAGAGAAGGGGCATTGATTACAAGTCATAAATTCCACAATACCCATCCATGTCTAATCAACTCCAATGCTCTTCAAATCAACCGTGAAAACTGAAATGAAGACTATATACAACTAGGAGCTCGCACGAAAAGATCACAAGGGTGCATATCATGCCCTTCAACTATGAATGAAGGAGAGGTTATAAACATCAAAACATTTATTGAAGTAGAGAAGAAATATGAAGGGAAAAAATAAACACCACCATAATATGATAGACAAGATAGGGACACAAATTGAAAAAATTACTATCATAATAGCACTATGAATTAAAACTTGGAATTCTAATTACACAGGCAAGTCAATAAACGAATTTAAGGATATTGGAAATAAGAAAATGGAGATTCACAGAAACATACTTCTTCCTTCTTAGTGGAAGCAATAGTCTTCTTCTTGCGACCAATGTCAACTCCATAATGCTGGAGGTACCACTGCTTGAAAGGTGCAGCATCAACCTGAACAATAGCAGATTTCACCAAGGTCTGTGTCCTAACCAACTCGTTGTTGGATGCATTGTACACCACATCCAGGATACGGGTTTTCCTGGTCACAGCCTCACTACCCCAAGAGTAGTTTCCAGTATCCAACCTCAAAGCACGCCACTTCACATTACCACCCCTGACCCTAACCCTCCTGACTGTCTTGTTGCTGGACAGCTTAGTCATTGCCGGCTGTCTCCCAAGCTCATACCTTCATAAGTTAACAGTTCACAACATCATTTACTCACAGCACAGCTAGAATAAAATAGAACATTCAAATAGTATAATAACACACAGAAATACCCACAGAGAACTAATACCCTTCTAATGGTACACACTTGAACAATTGAACAAAGCGTCCATCCAATAAGATAATTTATCAGAAAAGAAGAAAACTTAAAAAAGATAGTGGAACTGCAAATGCATAAATGAGTCACAACAATCAAATCAGAGAAACTCCCAAGTAAAAACCTCTTGCAAATTAAATAAAAAAATCAAACCCACCGGTTACGTTTCATAAAAGGCGAGTAAGAACATGAATGAATTCTATTACATCGCAAGCAGATCTATACTTCCAAACTTGCTACACCACATTAATAACCAAAAAAAAAACATTCAATTTATCAGAGAAATCCATTTCGCGTAAGCTCCGAGTATGAATCCAACAAAGATCAGTAAAAAAACAGAATAATAGACAGAAAATGATAGATCGTTTTCGAAGAAATCACATACTTTCGCTTCTTCCTCCAAGCCTTCTTCTTGCCTCCAGTGGCGCGCCTTTTGTGCATAGAATCACGAGAGATACCTGCAAACAGAAACAGAAGAGGAAATATTAGCGAATTGCAACTAGAGGTATCAACTTGGAAGATAATGGAGGTGAGATTGAGATCGGAAACAGAGAGAAGAAAGTACGGTACCCATGGCTGCTCGCTTTGGGATGCCGGCACAGAGGAGCTGGCGAAGCGAAAACTAGGGTTTTCCGGATCTCTTGCGAGCCAAATGAGGAAGATAAACCCTTGCTTGTGAGCTGCGTTATATACCCGTTGGATGCCTATTGTGAGGCCCAATAAGCGTTTAGATATTCGTGGCCCATTTAATAGATTTTTGGGTAAAGTGCATAAAACCATTTGCTCAAAACCCGAAACGACTGATACGACACGAAAATACGACAACACGATACGAAAAAACACGACACGAAAATGAAATGAACCGCTAAAAGACGACATTAAACTGATCGTGTTCGGATCGGACATATCCTCTTGTCGGATACCCGACACGAACCGTTTAATTTTTTTTATTTTTAAACAGAAAATTGGTATAATATTATTATTATGGTTTGGTAAGAGAACAATATGTTGAATTAGCTCAAATGATAGCGGGGTCTTTTGCACGTGCGTTTCGTGGAGGTCGGTTGTTCGACTCTCCATCACTCCACTTCTTATTTTTGGCTGCTTTTATTTTTTTTTATGTAAACCCTAGACTAAAGTCTCCTCTCTCCAATAAGATTTTCAATTTCACGCCTATACAATCCGCCCCTCTCCTCTCTCTCCCTCAACTCAAAGACTCAAAGTTATATTCAGATCTAGATCCGCCTTTCTCCCTCAAAATCAAATTCATCTCAGCCTCATCCTCACGCTCACTCTTCACTCGTCCTCTCCTCTGGCTCGCAAGTTGCAATCGATTCCGCCCTTTCCTGTTGTTTTTTTGTTCAGATCCGACGCAGACACAACGTTTCAGATTCATTTGGACGGATTTCAATTTTGAGCCTCATCCTCACGCTCGCTCTTCACTCGTCCTCTCCTCTGGCTCGCAAGTCGCAATCGATTCCATCCTTTTCTCTTGTTCAGATCCGGTGCAGAGCTGCAGACACAACATTTCAGATTCAATTGGACGGATTTCAATTTTGATTATGCAATACAAAATCAAAATATACATTGTACAATGTATCTTGGATCGACTTTTGTTTGAATCAATTTTGATCGACTTTTGTGTAATGTATTGTATACATTATACAGTACATGCCCGTACATGGGTATCCGACACGGATTCGAATAGCTTTACTGTGTTGGATACCCGGTTCATAACTGTTCGTGCACGGTTCAACCCTTTTGTGCTAAACGGTTTCGGATATCCAACACGATTATCCGGTTCGTGTTGGATACGCAGTAATGCCCACCCCTAACTCCAAGTCATGACCATAAATCTAGAGTTTAATTAAGAGTGTAATAAACCATAAACTTAAATGTTACACACGGCCACCAAAGTTTGAGTGTATGGAATATAGTCCATATAATTCGATAGCAAAAAGAAAATCGACTTTGGACCAAGGCTAGCCAGATAACAAAAAATGGTGAGCTTTAACTGATGCTAAAGCAAAGTAGTGCCATGCTTCCTTAGGGACCTTCTTGGCATACTTTTTTGTTGAATGTTGATCGATGAAGTCATCTGAGAATTTTGTGCAGACAATCCTTGTGTTTTGAAATTGAAAGTGGTCATCATCTCCTCATAAAGTGTAGATGAACTAGGTTGAACATGTGTTGCTACTTGAGAATTTTGTGGACATGAATTCAGCTGAGAATTTGGGGCATATGATCCTTGTGCTTGCTCATTCTGTAAAATCAATAATTTGCACATGTTTCAACCCATAAATGTACATGATATCTCTCTGTCGACAAACTATAACCATAAAAATACATGGAGCAATAGAATAAAGATTACCTTCCTCACATACTTCCTTTTTGGGACCCAATTTGGACAGTTTGTGGGTTTATTGGCCTTCCTCCACGATTTTGAGGTTTAGGTGGCTTTGATGGTTTGGGAGGATTTCCACATTTGTTCTTGTAATGACCTTCTTGTCCACATTGGGCACATCTTGGCCTACATAGATTGCATGCTTTTATAAATACCAAATCATGCAATTTTTTTACAAAGAATTTAGAAATGGAATGAATACCTTTGAGACCTGGCTCGTGATTTTATCCTTGATTTCTCTTCTTCAACTTCCTTTCTCATAGCCTTTTTAGGCCTTCCGGGTTGTACCACAAGCAATGGTGGTTTTGGTGGTGGATGAGTAGTCTTCTCCCAATATGCAACTCATGGTAGTGGTTTAATTAGGTAGTCATATGCCTTCATATAATTGTATTGGGTGTCCCTATATACACCGCAAATCCGTAGATTAGAGCTGCTAATCAACATCGAATTCAACGTATGGTTTTTAGGATTGGGATCCTAGTGTGGGATTGAGACAAGGGTGTAGGATCGGATCGTAGGATCGGATCGTAGAATCGTAAGATCCTATACAAAAATTGAAAATAAAATAAATAATAAAATAAAAACAAACCATCCTAAACAAATACCTTAATTTTAAAATAAAACCAAGCTTTTTCTACATTACACACATTAAGTAACTAAAATAGTCCAATAATAAGCACTTAGCATTCATAATTTGTCAAGAATAATGTTTCAAAAGGTGACAAACAAACAAGGATAATGTCTTAAAATATGACAAACAAACAAGAGATAAATCACACGTCCAAATATCTAATGTCATCTCTAGTTTCAAATGTCATCATCGCAATTAACCACATCATGAAGAATTTCAGACGCTCAAACGTGGATTTGTCGTGCTGAGTAATGAAACAAAGGGTTTAGGGTTTCAATTCAACGTCTTCACTCTTCTGCCTTCAATTTCTAAGAAGATGGGCTGCCAAAAAAATAAAAAATAAAGAGGTCCATCGTATCCAGAAGGCTCAATACCCAAACAAAACAAACACAATTATACAAATATGATTTTTGCTAGGATCGGATATTTTTTCTAGGATCGGGCAATCCTAGGTAGATCCTATCGATCCCACACGATCCCATAGGATCCTAGGTAGATCCTAGCAAGAAGGAGTCTATATGCCCGATCCGGATCAAAACCTTGCCTAGGATCGTAGGATCGTAAGATCGGGATCCTAATAACCATATAACGTCGGATCCAACGTTATAATATGTGGTATGCAACGTTGTGAATCTAAGGCCAAGACGGGGCGGGTTGGGTAGATTGTAATGTCCAATTGGACGGTGTAAAGTGGGCTTTCAAAGGGCAACATCCAATCCGATGTTGTAACAACATCCAATCCAATGTTGTAAAGTGGGATGTCAAAATACAACATCCAATCCGACGTTGTAACAACATTGAATCCAACGTTGTTACAACGTCCGAATTTTTTTCCAAGGCAAATTAATAATACACGGAAATGTTGGATCTGACGTTATATAACGTCTAATTCGACGTTGTTACAACGTCCAATTGAACGTTAATTTGAGGTGTATATGGGGAACGCGATTGTCTTTAGTGTAGTATTGATGCACATAATCTTCCACCTTCAGCCTACTCTTCAAAATACAGCTGATTTCATGAGGGCATGGGATTCTAGTCAAGTCCCACTTGTTACAACCACATGTTATTTGAGCCAAGTCAACAAAAAATGTTCTCTCCATGTGGTCAACTTCGTATTTATTCCCTCCACCCCAATGGACTTTGCACATCTTCATTCCTTCTTCTTTTGCAGTTTCTATCCTTTTCATTGTTGTATGAGTGATTGTTCCAGTGTACTTGCTCATTCCTTCACGCTTGTTGACAAACCTCTTCATTAGATGCCTTCTTATCCATTCATACATGGTTAGAATAGGTTTGTCCCTACTCCCTAGCATAAAGTATGTACGCATTGAAACTCTCACACACATTGTTCAGAAGCATGTTTGATTTAGAGTAATGCATGAAGGCATGTTTGGACAATGTCTCTGGATTAGCATTCATCAAATATGTGTATACCCCTTCATCCAACTTTTTTATTTCTTCCATGGCTTCTGTAAAATCAGGTGTAGTGCAAGCCCTCGCAACAGCCCATAACATATCCTTGAAAGTCTTACCTTGCCATTTCACCTTGAAGTTGTTGTATAGATGTCTCACACATACTTTGGTATCGGCCATTAGATCTACTTCATGTAATGCCTCAATTAATCCCTACAAAGAAAAATTCAAATAATATAATGGATATAACTTTGATAAATTGATGAAATCATAATCAAATACTAAACTAAAATAGATATATATTTACCTTCTGTCTATCAGACATGATCGAATATAGACTTTGTGTGTCCAATATCTCTCATAAGAATGTCTAAGAACCATGACCATGTCTCTTTCCTTTCAACTTCAACCACAACATATGCAATAAGGAAAATGTTCTCATTCCCATCCTTACCAACTGCCACTAAAACTTAGCCCGAATAAGCACCTTTCAAATAACATCCATCAAGGCCTATTATGGGTCTACAACTCACAATGTATCCCTGCTTACATGACTCTAAACCCACATACAATCTTTGGAAAAGAGGTCTCTCTGGATTATCTAGACACACTTTCACATATGCAGAGCTCCCATGGTTGTGCTTCACTATTGTTGCTGAATAATCCCAAACTTTTCTATACTGAACCATAGCATCTCCTTGAGTCATCAAATTTTCCCTTAATCTAGCCCTCCAAGCCTAGTTATAAGTAATATTCATGATGTACTCCCTCTTCATAGCATTCATGAAGGCTGTCAACTTCCAATCTGGGTCATCCTTATGGTGCTCAATGTACTTCTGTGCCATCCACACTCATGAGTTGGACAGAAAGACTTCAGCTCGAAAGTTCCATCAACTCCCATACGTCTACTTGTTTCTTTAAATTGACAAGAACTTCTGTTGCAAACACAAACTGATACGGGGTTAGCCGTAGGATGGCACGATATTCGACAATCAAACAAAGACTCAAAGAAATAAGCAAGACTCGATCAAAATTAGAAACAATAAAGACTCGAAATTTGATAAAGACACGACCGATAAGGACTGATTCAAACTAAAATAGAACGAGATAAAGACCTCAGGTCTCCTAAGAGGGTAGGAACCAAATACCAACGACTATAAAGCCCGCCTCTACAACCCTACACAACCAAGCGGACAACTTGGAGGCACAAGGAGGGGGCTCGTGGATGCTTGATAGCACCAATCCTATGACGACAATCGACACACACCATGCATGATGGATAACACCAATCCTATTACGAGAATCGACACACACCAAACATGTGGTAGCACCAACCCACCAAAGAGGATCGACACACAGAAGACAAACCAAGCTAAGAACAACACATCGAAACCTATCCCACGCAAGGGAACTCGGTTCCTCCCTATGAGAACTCTCTAAATCTGACTTTTGTCAAAAATTCAATTCTAATATCTAATTTAATTGATTGAATGAAATGTTTAAATAGAAAAATAACTAGAGTTTGGTTGGCTTCCTTAGAGGCTAAGGATTGCTTGCCAAACTTAATCCTAACTAGATAAAAATATCCTAATTAATAAAGATAAAACTAATTAGATATAATATCAATTAATTGAAAAGTCAACTAATAGATATTATTCTAATGTACATTATTCCTAAATAAATATAAGGATAAAATGATAAATTAAATATGGAAAGATAATTATTTTCGTCCAAACAGTGAACAGCTGCAAAGATGTTGATTTTTGGCCATGTTCCCGGTGGATTCTGGAAAAATCTTCAACAACAAAGTTATAGATCTCTTCGTCCTCGTTTCGACAAGGTATGACATGATCCAATCCGATTAATATTGAATCCGTACGACTCATTTTACTGAGACGTCGCAAAGCTGTCAAACGGCTGAACGAATCTAAAAGCGAACGACCATCAAGCTTGCACCTTTGGATCTTCTCCCATGGGGGGAGCCTTCTTCTTCCTCTTGAGGATGACATCATTCTCACGAGCTCGAATCATAGGTTCATCCCCAATTATAGATGTGTCCGAAGGTGTCTTGATGGTCCCACATCAGTTTGGTTTTAGTGTTCTTCCGGTTGTCTATAGTACTAACTCTTTTTTCTCGGATTTTTAGCACCACAAGCCTAAATGTTTCCCTACCTTGATGTTCTTACCAAGCTCCATTACAACCTTATACAGGACCTCATGATGTTTATTACTTGTAATGTCATTCACGGTGGAGATTGGTGATGTTAATTTCAATTTTTATGTAGCATAGTTTCATGGATTCGAGTTTGAGCGATATTAATCAACCCTAAACACATGAGCGAGAGAGAAACACTTATTTTCCGGTGAGGTTGGATGTAGAGATTACGTTGTTCTTTGAGTTGCTAAATACATGCTATGATGTTATGCATTATTTTATGTTCCTATATTTTCAAACCTCGTGTTTTAAAAGGTGAAGATGTCGATAACTTGGTTGTGGGATAAGTGGTATGACTTCTCAAGCAAAGGTTCAAGTGTGGGGGGTTTGATAGAGCCCATTTAAGTAGGCATAATAGGATGCATTTAGCATATGATTGAGATGTATATAATACATGGTTTAGGCTAGGTTTGCATTTATACTCGTTTTGTTGGTGGAGTCGGAATCTACACGCTTTTATGGATTATTTCAGGTATATGTGGATCCGACGAGGAATGAGGAAGCTCGTGGATGAAGGAAAAGTGAAGAGAACGGGAGCGGAATTGAAGTTCGAGAGCCTAAGTGAAGAACAAGTCATCAAAAGTTGTCACCCGACAAGCTGAACTTGTAACGCACTTTCTGGAGGTCTCGGTGGTCTAATTGACTATTATAAGCATGTGTTGGAAAGCTCTTTTCAAGGGATACAACTTTCATGTTGATGTCGAGACCAAATTCATAATGGAAAAATTGCTATAGGCTGGAAAAACCGTGCCCGCAGCTCAAGAGGCCGCACCCGCGGCCATCACCTGGGTAGCCAACGTGGTACTCTGTAAAAGCCGCACCCGCAGCTTGGGAGGCCTCACCCGCGGCCTTGCTGGGCCGAATCAACGCCGAATTTATCCGAGAACTCTATCTTTCCTTATTTGCATTCTATCTTTTGAGGACGTCTTCTAGGGTTTGAGGGTGGTTCTTAGGCCTTTTTAGGTTGTTTTAGATATCTTATCTTTTGACAATCTATCGACAATGGAGTGCTAAACTATTTTGTTTCACCTACGACTTAAGACTCCATTTGGTTTTAATTGTGAGTTTTCTATTCTTGTTCATTTTTCCATTGTATGTTTCAACTTCTTTGTGCTTTTTAATTGATTTGTGTTGTTGATTCTATCTTGATTAGTGACCTTGCTAGGATCTCATCATCGCTAGGGTTTTGAATTGTTCATTATGATTCATAATCTTTCGTAGCAAACATGTTCTAGTGGACTTCGTTAGAAAGCTTGAATGTGTAGGAAGTTGACTATAGATTAAATATTTGTTCTTTAGAGGATTGATATTGCTTATAAGCTTTACACATCTTAAGACTTGTTGCTATTTCTATGATTAAACTTTAATTCGTGTTAAGATTGCCTAGGAGTAAGGGATTATTAGAACTCATAGGGCTAATAATCTATTTAAATTAAGATAAGAACATTTAATTGGAAAAGGAAAAGAACTTGAATAGGAAACAAGGATCGATTTCACCAAATAGGGTTGAGAATTGTAGGTGAAATTATCTCTTAATTATTTATTCTCCTAACTTGTTAATATTTATCATTTTCAAACACTCAAAACCCCTCTTTTCTACAAATTGGTAAATACACACTACATAGGAATACTTGATTTTCTGTGGGATCGACCACTTACTTACTCACTGTACTAGTTTGTAGGTTTGAATTTTATTTTGATAGAAAACATGTCACCTCGCCTTGTACGTACTTTTGCTACCACGCCTCTCTATGATCTATACCAGTGGCTCCCAACGCGTCTTACATGCTCGCATCTGCTCCGGTAACAGCTTTACCTCCAACCCAGCCTATGAGCCCACCGACACCACAAACACCATCTACAACGACTGATCCTGGTTTAATGGACTCAGAATCGGGGATTGGAGGCGAAAAAGACAGCAACAACAGGTGTTCTTCGGCGGGGGAGATCAAGAATGATGGTGGAGGAGGGGCGAAGACGGTGGTGGGCGGGCTGTGGCACTAGCAATTGGAAACCCAAGAGGGCGGATCGTTCCTCTGGATCCCGCGATTCGGCCCCCAATTGGCCGTTGCTCGCCTTCGGCACCGAATTTGACTTGTCATCCGTCGAAGAAGATGCCTCAAAAGATGCCTTGAATCAAAATTCCCAACCAAATACAGATCAATCAATCACGAAACCCTACGGACCTCGAAGAAGAGGATGACGATCTTCACCACCCATCGATCCCGATCCTAGCAGCCAGATTCAAAACCATATCTGAATCTGAGTTCGAAGCAATGGAGGCTCTCGATGGACGAGAACCAAATGAAGGAGGTTAGACAATCGACAGATTCGTCGGTGGAGACGATGGATCTGATCTGAAAAAGGACGACCTCCGGTCACGTGATGAACGGGGCGACGGTGGCTTTGCTCCATAGCGACGTTTGGAGGAGAAGGAGAACCGCAGAGGGAGGGAGTATCAGGGGCAAAAGGGGGATTAGGAAATTTTTTTGGACAAATGCTAACAAATTCAAACACCCAGGACAAATGCTAAATGGGATGATGGAAAGGGTATTTGGACCAAATATCTTCTTTATTAATTAAAGACAAATATTTAATTTATAATTTAAATGAAGTTATGTTACAAAAATGTGAAAATTAAGTTATAAACAATAATAAGTGTTATTTTTATACTAATTTTAATGATTTTTTATATATGAAAATTATTTATTTTTAATGACATAATATTTTTTAGAAAAAAATAACATTATTTCACTAATCAAATTAAACATTTAGACACTTCATGGCAAAAAATATATTTATATAAAATTTATTAGAATGGTTTTTTTTTTTACAGTATGCAAACAGTTGAAGTTTGTCACGTAAAATGTAACAAACAACCAGGATCATCCCTTAGGATGATGGAATACAGCTCCTTAGTAAGAGGAGATGTAGGTTTAGTACAATCAATACCCTTTCTAACTATGAAGTCGGCTAGATAGTTGGCTTCTCTATAACAGTGTTTAAATTGTATAAGCTCGAACTCTTTAGTCATAATGATGATCTTCTCTACTTGATGGATTACTTCCCATGGAGTAATGATCTCATTGCTTATTGCTTTAATGATAGTCTCGTTGTCACTTTCAATGATAGCCCTCCGAATCCCTTTACTTCTTGCATGTTGGATGCCTACGATGATGGCTTCTGCCTCTGTCTGTAAAATCGTACCTCGAGATGTATTTTGAAAGAATACATCTAATAAACTGCTCTCCGAGTCACGAATGACTCCACCCACTTGGCAAGCGCCCGTGGGCTTAACCGAGTCATCTATATTAATTTTATAGATACTGCTCGGTGGTTTAGTCCACCTAGCTTTATGTCTTTTAGTACTCCGAGGGTTCGGTTTGTTTTCCGATTCTATTTGCGAGTTTCATAGTTTTATGTTTGAGATAATCTCAAACGCTAGATTGATTGTTGCATTTGGGTTATTCTTTTTGAAAATGTAGCTGTTTCTGGTGTCCCAGATTGTTTGCCAAATAAAGGCTAACTCTTTTATTGCTGATTTGTTACAACTTTTTTTATATTGAAGGATATCCTTAATATCTTCGCTGTAATCTTCTTTAAGAAGGAGATTTTTCCCGCTTCTACTTTCGTAATTTTGGATGAGTTGCCTAGTAAATTCACAGTTGATGCATGGGTGGGTAGCATTCTCGTCTGCAGAATTACATAGTGACCATTGTGATGGCACCTTGTTGTAATGCTTGTTTAGTCTCTGGGTGGTTGGTAGTCCATCTACCATTATCTTCCATAGTAGGCCTTTTATCCTTGGTGGTATATCAAGCTTCCATATCCATTTGCAATCTTCCATATTTCTATTATTAGTATTTTGATTGAGTCGGGGAGTTGATTTGGTTGAAAATCTACCATCCTTTTCCAGTTTCCAAATTAATTTGTCGGTGGTATCCTAGTTGGGAATCTGAATTTGTATAATCATATCAACGATGTGTCTTGGGAACAATTGTTGCAGAATTGTTAGATTCCATTGTTTCTGATCGTTTATTAACTGGGATACTCTGAGATTTTGATTTTCCAAACTTTGGTATTGACTTAGATTGATTCCTTCCAGCCATGGGTCTCTCCAAACATTTATTTGGTTACCATTGTCGATTAGCCATTTGATGCCCCGGTTGAATTTTTCCCTTAAGGATAGTAGTCTCCCAAATTGCCAAGATGTATTTTGATTATCCCTTTCATTTCTTTTCGCTGTTTGTAAATATTTTTCCTTTATTATTTGTACCCACATACTAGAATTATCTGTATGAATTTTCCAAAGTAGCTTCATCTGTAAACCTTCGTTTAAGGATTCTGCTTTTCTGATTCCTAATCCTCCTTCGTTTTTATTTTTACATATAGAGTCCCAACCTATTAAAGGCGTATATCTTTGAGACTGTAGTTTGTTCCAAAAGAAGTTTTTGTTAATTTGATCTATTTGGTTAAGTATTCCTTTCGGTAATAAGAAGTTCTGCATAAGGTAATTTGTCTTTGAGCTGAGGTTGGCTTGGATTAATATGGTTCTACCCGCTTGAGATATAGAGGAGGATTTCCATCTAGAGAGTTGTTTTTTTAGGTTTTGTAATGCTTCTTCGAAGACACAGTTTTTAACCCTTCCATTGACAAGGGGTATTCCTAGATATTTTTCAATTGTTTTTGATATGGGGATTCCCATTTGAGATGCCAGGGATGTAGCTAGTGTCGGGTTAACTTTTTTTGAGAATTGGATAGAACTTTTATTGTAGTTTATCGTTAGTCCAGAGATGTTGGCAAAATTATTTAAAGAGTTTTGGATAGTATGCAAGCTCATATGAGATGCCTTTGAGAAAATTAAGGTGTCATCTGCAAACGTTAGGAAGGGTATTGGAGTTCCTTGCTTAGTTAGCTTAATGCCTATTAAAGCATCTTCTTTTATTGCCTCATGGTGTAGCTCTCTTGCTAGACTTTCCATTACAATCACAAATATGTAAGGGGCTAAAGGATCACCTTGTCTAATTCCTCTATTTGGTTTGAATTGGTTACCGGCTGTATTGTTGACCAGAATTAAGAATGATGTGGTAGTGATGCATTTCATAGTCCAGTTGATCCAAATTGGATGGAAACCCATCTTATTTAGGACCACTTCTATATATGACCAGTTGATTTTATCATATGCTTTTTCCATGTCTAGTTTTAGTGTCATCCATCCTTTTTTGCCTTTTTCTCTTGTAAAGGTGTGGAATACCTCGTGAGCTATTAAGGTGTTATCTTGTATTGATCTTCTTTCTACAAAGCCGCCTTCGAAGGGGTTTATAATTTTCGGGAGAATTTTTTTGATTCTATTTGCTAGGATTTTAGCTATAACTTTGTAAATAGTGTTACAAAGACTTATTGGTCTATAGTTATTGACATTTTGTGGATCCTCTACTTTTGGGATTAAAGCGATAAATGTTTGATTTATTTGTTTTAGGATGCTACCAGAATGGAAGAAAGATTTGATTGTTTTGCAGAAGGAGTTACACACAATATTCCAATAATGGAGGTAGAATTCTGGCGGGAAACCATCTGGTCCCGGTGATTTATCCTCTGCCATACTATTTAGTGTGTCTTTAATTTAGTTACGATATCCAGAAGGAGTTCCAATAATGGAGGTTGAATTCTTAGATTATTGAATTCTGGCGGGAAACCATCTAGTCTTTCACAAGTATTGTTTGTGGAAGAGCTGCTTCTTCTCCATGTGAATATGGATCCAACATAAGGTAAAGTGTGTAGGTTAAGTTCTTGTTTGATGTTTAGTATTCTTCTGAATCTTGATAAGGATGGGGTATTTCCCCCCATTTTCTCTGTGTCCTTTTCTATATCATTTAGATCTCCAATGATTATAACTGGTAGTTTGTGTTTGTTCACAACTGTGTAGATTTCCTCCCAGAATTCTTCTTTTTCACGTTCTACTGATGGTGCATAGATGAAAAGTATTGCAAATGTAAAGTTGTCAATTGTTATTTGAGTCATGTAAAATCTTTTTCCAGATTCTAGATATTGCATATTATTTAGTATATAGCTATTTTTGTATAAGATCCAGATGCCACCCTTGTGGCCAACTGAACTTATAGAAAACGCTTGGTTGAAGCCTGTACTTTTTATTTGATGTTCAGTGGGTGCATCTTCCGTTTTGGTCTCAGTAAGTGCTAATATGTCAAGGTTACTATTACATATGAGTTGATTGATTTCTTGGAGAAGGAGAGGGCATTTAATCCCCCTAACATTCCAATAACCTATCTTAATCATAACTGTAGTTTTTTCTTTTGCCTATTAGGCTATTATAGCTTTGGCTTTTTGATTTGGTTTCCACTGGAGTCATAGAATACAGCTTCCATCCAGACCAGTGGAGAGCACTGTGTGTTGGTATATAAAATTTTGGTTGAGTTATGAAGCTCCTAAAGTGGTAGCTTCCATGTACTCTTATTCGGTCTACCCATACTTACATTGTTGGTGCCCTGCTTCCGATTACTCATGAAGTTATCAATATTATGCTTGACTTATATCCCTATCACTGGCATCAATTTAGCATTAAGGTAATGACTAATCTTACAGTTATTACTCCAGAGATAGTAGACAGGATTGAATGAAGAGTTATACGTCCAATTTGATGAATGATTTCCATCTGAACAGCTTTGAATATAAGTTTGTTTTGAATGTTGATCAGTAAGTTTGGGTTGGCTTGCCACCACTTGACTCAAAAGTAAGGCAGTGGGGCAAAACCTGAACTTTGATTGAGTTTTGAAAGAGACCATACCTTTGCTTGTCTTCACAGTGCTAATATTGTGGAAGCAAAAACTATGAGCTTTACTACCATAAAAATTGACCATAAAAGACAATTGATAGATACTGATAGGATAATTGAAATAGAGATGCTTAATATTAAGGATAGAAGTGTTCCCAGACCTGTCCCCAACATGAAAGGAAAATAGTGGGAGACAGGAACCAGAAACAGGCAGTCCAACAAGGATGCCTAGCCATAGCCGAGAGTTCAAACCAGACAAAAGACAACCAAAGTTTTCAAAGTTACAACTACCAGCAAAGCAAAATATAAATTCATAGAAGATAGAGTGTTCAGAGTCATTGTTGCACAGCTTCCAGGACCTTGGCTCTTCCATAACACCTATCATTGCTAGTTCTTCTTCTTCCTAGACTTCTTATTGGCATGGGAGGAGGCTTCATTGTTCTCATCTTCATCCTTACGTTTGGGTTGCTCAGAGTTGTGCAAAGTGGGTCCATCATCATCCTGGCAGATGACAATACCCCCCAGCTTCCTAACCACAGAAGTGTCAGATCTTAGAGAATGGTAGGATTCATCAGTTTCATTGCCAGAGTCAATCATCTTGGCTTTGCCCTTGGTTTTAGCCATCAGATCAGTGGTATTCTCAACTTGAATGGGGATAGTGACAGCGTTGGTGTTAGTGGAGGACATAATGGTGTAGAGAATGGAAGGAGCTATGGTGAAGGGAGCAGTGGAAGACTCACCAGTTATCTTGGCAACATGAGAATTGTTCAGATTGATCAGATGGGTTATAAGCTCATTGGGATAGGAAGGCATTGGCAGAGATTGGATTGGAGCTTTAGGATAGTAGACAGTAGGCATATTGATGGGGAGAAGACCAAAGTCTCCAGTTCTGGGTATCATGTTTTGAGAGATATTGACATCATTAACATGGGTGTAGGGGGAGAAAGAATTAGCACTGGTGACAACACGGTTATCATTGGGGATAGGATTCTTAGCTCGAGCTTGAACATGGGCCAAGAGGTCCACATTTGGGTTATCTTCCAGGATGAGGTTAATCTTTCTAGGCCTAGGTGCATTTAGGGGGCACTGATCATAGTGATGATCATACCCACCACAACAGCCACAACCATCTGAAAAATCTTCATACCAAATCCTTAGCCTGATGGTTTCATTCTCAATTTTTTTGACAGTGACAAAGGTGGTAAGAGTGGTTAAGAGAGACACATTGACACAAGCTCTGTCAAATCTAAGTTTGTTTATGATGTTAGAGGCTTGATCAACTCTTATGAGAGTGCCCACACCCCCAACACAGAGGATATGAGAAATAGCTTCAGGTGTGTAAAATTGATGAGACAGGGAGGGGAATCAGGGGATCCTTACCCACATATCAGCGCTGGTAGTATCCTCCTCCATAGGGTTGAAGTTGTCAGACCAAGGATAGAGAGCTAGCAAGGTACCTTGAACATGGTAGGGCCTGTTAGACCAGGCAATGGCACGGTCTTCCCTATTGGCAAACCTGAAGATGATCCAGTCATTGCCAATAGTGTCAACCACCCAAGTGTCTTTGAGATTCTTCCATTCACCTTTGAGTTTTCCAACCACCAGCTTGATGTCGACAGGGCCCTAGACAAACCTCCCCACAAGGCTGAAATCAGTGAGCTTGTGGTGGAGATCCTTTACTCCAGGGATGGTGTAAGGATCAGAGATGAAAGTGGAGTTAGAGCTTTGATCAGTAGGGACAGAGTTGAGGGCATTGACATAAGGAATCTGCTGCTCAGTGTTAGCCATATTGATATTCTGATTTTCACCAGTAATAGGTTCAGTGATGTGAGCTTGGCTAGAGACAGGATCAAAAGGGATTCCATGTCTGGTGGTATTGATGAGAGCATCAGCATAGGAAACATGTTGATCCATGGTAAGGAGGCAATCAGTTTCAAGAAGATTAAGGGAGGAGGAAATGAGAGCATGCATCTTACAGTTAATGACATGGGTATTTACGACAGAAAAGGGAATTACAGCACTAGGAATTCGGAATATCTTAGATATGTGTTGCATTAGAAGTAAATGCATACATAGGAGCAATTTACTAGGAACAATCATACCTCTCTTCTTGGAGCTGCTGCATGCCTCTTGAGATTTTCTATGGTAGTCGTCCGGATGCATTTCACCTTCATCTATTTGCTTCTTCTCATGGGTAAAGTTCATCAATAGCTTCTCCATAGGTTGGCTGAGCACAGGGATCAAGATGGTATTAACCAACCGTCTCCCAACAGACACCAGCTGCCATAGGAATTCTTTGCATGCTCATTATTATACCTGGATTACCTGCATTTAGACTTAATAGTAGTGTTATCTAGGTAATTAGAGAAAGGATTAGCTTTAGAGATAATATTTTTGGTGTAAGGGTTGCTGAAAATTTGAAGTTTAGCTTTACAGAAGAGAAGAAAGTCCCTCCTTCTAAGTTTGCATGCAAGATTTTGGGATGTGAGATTTGAGAAAACATCACTCCAGATAATTTGAGTTTGAAAGTTACAATCAGAGGTAGGATTAGGCCCTTTGCTGTTGGCTTTGTAAAGCCACAACCAGGGACTATGTTTGCCATAAAACCAATCTGTAATGTTACATTGGATTTGGACTTTGATAGTGGTGAACTGAAATTTGTTGGGTTTGGTTTTAGATTTGTGATAGGTAGTTTGTGGCTTAAGGTTTGTTTGTGTAACAGCAAGGCACCAGGAGAAAGAGCAACACCTAGGGTGAGCATCTACCTCCCTGCCGGAAACCCATGACAGGAGGCATAGAACACCAGCAAAAGAAGGCAAAGGAGGGGAAGGGAAATCAGAGCTTTTCCTACTTATTAGAATGGTTATTGAATGGATTTTGTTTTAGTATGTTGTCAATATGATTTTGTCCAATGTTTTTTTAAAAGAAAGATAATCTTTTTGCATTTCATGATACGATTTTCCACATATATTTTTTTAAAAATATTTTATATTTTAATAATATAAGCTAATATTGTGTGGATTCTTGTAATTAATATATATATATATATATATATATATATATATATATATATTAAAGAAGTATAACTGTTGAATCCATAGATAGCACGTGTATAAGACTAATAAATTCCTAATCAGCTAAACAGATCGGTGTGTTCCAAGGTCACTAGTCGCCTCCTCCTTCAATCTTCGATTCTTCACTCTTCAATCTTTTGATCGGCTAATCAAATTTGTGTGTGTTTGTGTGAGTTGTTACAATAACTTTTTTTTTTTTGTTGTTGATTTTTTTTTATTAGAAAAAATTCGGTTAGGGGTCACCTAACCGAAAATATCCTAACGGATGAGGTCAAGAAGATATGGATCGTCAGCTAAACAAACACCGCTGACAGTGGCAAAAGTGTGCAACCTTGTCCGCCACTCTGTTACCTGAGGCACATGAGAGAAATAAACATCTCTAAGGTTTTGAAGGAGAAGTTTGATATCGGATAATAGCAGTTTGATTTCCCAAAGGCACGGTCGGTCGGTTTTGAGGTGATTTACGATAATCTTCGAGCCACCTGCCAGTCTCGAATGATATAACCAATGGTGCTATCCCCATTTATTATTGTTGACCCGTCAAAATTCAGTTTTAGTGTCTGGGGGGTAGATTTGTTTTTTCCACCATTTTGGGAAGAATTTTTAATGGGCAAGGAGTCCCGAGATGCTAATGATGCCTCAATGTTAAAATTGCAAGCGAAAACCGGTTATAAATGTGGTTTTGTGTGATATTGTTTATTTGATCAGGAGTCAAAGGTGGTTCATTTCTGAATATGAGATTGTTGTTGAATAGTTGCAGAAACAACAAGCATGTCAAGGGTGTGGTTGGTCGTTTAGGTAATGTAGACAAAATTTAAATTGGTTAGGTTTGCGGGTACGGGTAGCTCGCACCCGCAATCGCAGACGGACTTGGACATGAGAGTCAACCCGTTAATCTTGTATTAAAAAATAAATAAAAAACTTCTGCTTTAGTATACAGGGAGACGACAAAGCACACATGGGTATACGGTAAAAGATCAGCGAACAAAAATCAACGTCTATTATCTTTCAACAATGTATTTCAAATGCATTTTCTACCAAACAAATGCAGCCGAAAGCAACAAGGCTTGTAGAAAGACTGTAAGTACTCTTCATAACCAAAATGGTTTATACGACTACAAGATATAATAAATATGATATCAAGAACTCTAATCGTATATGTTAAAGAGGAGCGAGAGGTCCAAGGAGTAGAAACTCAATACAGATCTACCGAATCTCGCAGAGGCTAGATCTTCTGTTTTCCCTTCCGCACTTTCTCTAGCTCCTCTTCGGCTTCTGTCAACTGTACCTTCAATTCCGATACTCTCCTCTCCAAATGCTCTACGGGGTCCTTTGATGCCAAAGCTACGTATGGTGTGTTGAAATGTTGTGAAAATGATTTCAATGCGGCCACTCCACATACCTGTACAACAATTTAATGTGTGTATGGAATTCGGTAGGATTGAAACTTCGACCAACACCAGGCCAATGATGAGCCAATTGGGATTAAATGATTAAAACAAGTATCTCTGTTGTAAAGAATAAGACGGATTCATACCTCTTCAGATAACAATGGCAGCTTTGTAATGTTGAATTCGTCGTACAGCACGTAGAACTGATCAATGTACTTTTGTTGCATTCGCATTCTTGCCTTGAGCAATTTAGATTGAACAGCTAGAAAGACAAGCATATAAGAGAATATGAGATTAGGTTCAACTCCATCCAATAAGAGGACCAATCACATACAACATGATAAGAAATGTTTGAGCACCTTCATCGTCGAAGATCACTTGATTAATGATGATATTATGAGTATCTATCTCGAACTTGGTCAATTCTTGGACCAATCTTTCTGTTTCATAGAGCGAGAGAAACTCAGGGATGCAGACGCAGACGAAAGTTGTCATGTCCTGGATCAAATAAAACCAAAGGGGCAGGGGATGCATTGGTTAGCAAGAGCATGCCAGGATCTGAACAAAAAAAAGAGAAAAAAAAAAAGAAAAAGAAAAGGGGGGCATAACAACATCCCAGGGATGAATTTGAGTTGATTGGGAGTTGTTCATCCTGTCATCGCGAGGAAGAAGCTCACACATCTTATAATAGGGCAAAGCATCAGAAAAAGCCAGCCTTACTGTGTTTTGAAGCTAACCCCAAGCCATCCCTCAGTAACTAAATGCAATCTCAAGATTGTAAATGAGTTCATTCATATGAACACTAGTTTTATCTTTTAAATTGCTTTGCGTCTCATAAAGGAGATCAATTCACATTTTAAAAAATTGGAGGAAAGGAGACGCAATATATGGGCTAATGTTTATTCATGGCCGTTCTTAGTTGGTGGAGCGATTTGTTTAATATTTATTCAGACTAACGCAAGCGAGTACACAGTAATATTTTTTCATACCAAATTCATCTTTGATGAGGTGTTATCAGTCTTATCACCACATTAATTTTAGGTTTTTCAACCAATAAAATTACACCTTTTTAATGTTATGTCAACTTTTATTAATATTTTATTTAATTTTATAATATTAATTTGTTTTTATAATTACGATTTTATTTAAAAAAAAATTGCGCCATAGTGCAGGGGCTGTACTAGTTATTATTGAACCCTTAAAAACCATCATACAAAGAAACCATGTCAGTTTTATCCACAATTTTTAATGGTTTGGTAATAAAAAGAAAAAATGAGCTATCAGTACATATTTCACAGCCAGTATTTCATCCAATATTGCATTTAATACAAGGTTTTGTGAAAACTCACTTATTACTGGATGTTTTTTGCATATCTTAATTCATCTTGGTTCATTATTTGGTTTCATTCCTCCGGGTTGTACTAATTTAGCATTGGAATTTGGAAACCATATTTAGCCTGCAACTCTTCTGTGTCGTATTTGTTAGTGTCAGGTACAACAACCAACTAATTAGAATCATGTTTTAATTTATAAAAAGGAAAACAGAAAGGCAAAATAAATTCTTACCGGATCTGTAAATTGCCTATTTACTTGTTCAATCACCTCTTTCATGCCTTCAAGCCTTCCGAGGATTGCATCTTCACCAAAATCATCCTCCACCCCGAAAAGACGTGTCATCTGACAATGCAGAATAAAAGAACACCAGTCATACTTCATGCCAAGAATGTAAAACTTGTAATGAATTCCTGAGGTGAAGGGCAAATGTAACATAATATCCCCTCTCTTAAGATGTAAGAAATTCAAAAGCTTCTTGCAATCATCTAGCAAAAAGATGTTTTCTCTTCCTCTTCTCGGGCATGAGTGAAAATAATTGTTTTATAGGAAGCTTACATTGTTACAAATGGTATCAAAATTGAATCGACATTAGAACCCTCCATAAAAATAGGGCTGAAATAGGATTAATAGACTTCAGAATTCAAGATAAGCATGTTTGTGCAAGCTTAAGCCATCCACTGTCGAGCCAGCATATTCCATAAAAATGGCAAACAGACTCTGCTTACGAGAATACTTGGATTCATAAAACCAACTATTGCCAGTAATCCCAGTATTGTAGCATGCACTGATCTAACTAAACAGGTGATGGAACAAAAATTACAAATTTGAATGTTACTCCCCCGGGGTGACAAAGTCTACCTGACTCAGAAGACCCCCAAATTTGTTCTTCACGGACATCATTTTGGCTAACCCCTTCTCCAATGTTGAGGGGAACTGCAAGAGGCGGAGAGTATGGCCAGTAGGAGCTGTGTCAAATACAATCACAGAATAATCCATTGTCTGCACTAACCTGTCAAACAAAGAAAATTTGTCTTATATATAAGGAAAAGGGCCTTACTAAATACTAAGATTCCTTAACAAAAAAAAAAGTATGCTATATGTTTGATAATTAACAGGCTCCCAAGTTTTCGTCCAAAATAATAAATAGGATCCCAAGAACAAACTAAGAGAATGCCACAACCAGCATGAAAAAGAAGGATGTAATTATAATAAGTTTATGTACACGATTTCATTAAAAAAAAAGAAGCAAAGTCGTAGAGTTAGGACCTATGTGACACCCACATTAGATTGCCTCCTGCTCTTGTTCCTCAATGTCAGCTCATTGTGAGAAAAGAAATACCAATATGAATTGCACCCACTATCGAAACCAAACATAGTTTAATTACAGGTCATTCACCCCCCCCCCCCCCCCCCCCCCCCCCCCCAAAACCAACCAACAAAAAAAAAAAAAAGTTTCCAAAAGGCCAAAATTGAAGTAATGAACAATATATCAGTCAAGCCAAAAAGCTTACTTAAGCATTTCTGCAAAGCTCATAGCTTCATCAATTCCAGGGATTGCATTAGCCAACTCTGAAATAAGATTATCTGCTCCATCCGCACCAGGAAGCTCATCATTCTCCAAAGTAGGATCCACCTCCTAAGAAAGGGGGAAATGGAATAAAAAAAATCACATCAGGGCTACAAACTTGAACCATGTCCATCTCCTTGGAACAATTAATGGCATAATATTTGAAGTTAAATGATGCCACTGGAAGTCAGGAATGAAACCTAGAAACCAATACAAATGCTCCAACGGGGCAGATATGTCCAGTCCACTTGGGAAGCTACACTACTACTATCTATGCATCTTGCCATTGCCCCCATTTACAACTTGAGAAACTGAACCAATAGTTTCTTCAATTGAAAACTAACAAAAATAAACTATTCGAATTTACCATACCTTAGATTAGAAATGATGATCAATGAAAGATCACAGATTTAAAGGACATTGTTTCTGATACTACCATAATATGGATAAAATAAACAAAATACCCTTCATTTAGGACACTTTTCACAAAACCACATCGTGTTGTCCATATTTTGTTAGCAATCTACACCAAACCATTTCCCGCTTATTGCATCATTAAAAATCAAATGTCCAAATTACCCCTTACCTAGGTATTTAGTGATTGTTTACAGTAAAGGATATTTTGAACACTTCAACCATTTTAGTGTTTAAATATTGAAAAATGAATGTGTGTGAATTGCTAATAGGAGAGAGATAATGGATGGTCAAAGACATTTTTCTTTATAAGGAGAGGTTTTGTATATATCCATCATAGAATTGACAAGTATTCTTCAATTAACACACCACCATTTTTGGCATGGGGATTAAAATCTCGTTGAAGATGATTTAACTATTTAAGAGTTGGAGGTTAACCTGTTAAGAGTGTCCTTAAGTGTTCGTTTTGCTGTGATGAATGCTTAGCTTTATTTTTTTTTAATCATTAGAACGCAGGGTGACTTGGTGCTAAAAAGAAAAGATTACATGATTTTTATTCTATAAAAAAAACAGATAAATTTGCACTCATAATTATCCTATCACAAATTTACAACCAACTGGCAATTCCGTCGCCTGGGGCTGGGATTACCTTAAAATTTCCCAAATCCCATCCACAAACCACATTACAATTTACAAGTACCCAAAATCTGAACCCAATCTGACCACCATAGACATTCAAAATTGATATGAAATTGGATGATTAGGAAGAGAGAAAACTAACCATGGCATAGAGATTGGTGAACCCATTAACAAGAGTAGGCGTTTTGGTGAAGCGTTGCTGAAAGGCATCGCTGAGATTGTGTGCAGGATCCGTAGAGATGATAAGAACAGAAGCCCGAGCCCTAGCGAGGAGGATGGCGAGGGTGGAGCTGCAAGTGGTCTTACCGACGCCTCCCTTACCGCCGACGAAAACCCATTTGAGGCTGACCTGATCTAGAATGTTCTGGACTGATCCTTCTGGAAAGTCTTGGTCTGAAGCCATCTGAGAAAATTGAAAAGATGTGTGTTTTTTTGGTGGGGGATTTGGGGATCTGGATGTGTTTTGAATCTGGAGATTTGAGCGGATTGATAGATAAAAGGGCTAATTGTGAGAGGAAACGCGGTGTGATTGGAGAGTGTTGGGGGCGGATTTTTCACTACTTTCGGGGATAGCCGGAGAGGGGCGGGCCGGGCAGCTTCTCAGCGGTTCCCAATAATGTCCTAATGAGTGATGCGGGTGATTTCGGGTGGCAATGGGTATTCAGCGGATGGATGGATCTTTGATCTTTCCGCCTCCCGACCAGCTTAATACAAATCGATCCGCCCTTCTAATTATACTCATTCATCGCGGTGGAACGTGGATTTTAGCTCAAATATTTCAACCCGAAATCCGAAATAGCCCGAATATGTTCAAGATGGATCTATATACCTACTGGTCAATCGAACACACGTCTTTGTTTCCCTGAATAAGGTCATATGCGGATTTCACCGAGTGCTCACCATTGTCAATGGGAGCCCAGGCCATCAGATCCTCCATACCCTCCCGCACTTCAAAGCTAGACAGATTCACTAAAGCTTTCTTAGACAACAACCCTCAAGACGACTCCAATACCCTCCTCTAACCACATATATGCCACTAGCAGCCTTTGGTCCTCATGAGTGACGTTGCTTAGGGCCTGCTGAATCAAAGGTTTGCCTTCAGCCCACCTATTCGTCCAGAATAAGATAGTTTTTCCTTCTCCAAGCACAAATCTAATCCCTTTAGCGACTACCTCTTTCATCACCAACTTGTATGCTCCTCCACGGGTACGAAGGCTCAGCAATGACTATTCTCGTGCATCACGTATACATGTTGCGCAGGACCTTCACCCAAATCGGGCTATCCTCCACCAAAAATCTCCACAGAAGTTTCCCAATTAGCGTCACATTCATGTCCTGCGCATTTTGGATCCCCGTTCCACCAAGCTACTTGGGTTTGCAGTTGTCTTTCCAGGCCACCAATTGAAGCTTGCGAGTCCCTCCGGTTTCTCCCCAAATGAACCTTCTGCACACCCGATCAACCTCTTTGCATATCGCTTTCGGAAGCAACATCGAGTATGTTCCCTTTTCTCTCGGTTGTGATTTATTTTAATTTTTGTTGTCTTTATAACTGATTTTCATTAGGGACAATGAAAACTTTAAGTACGGGGAGAGAATTAGTTTAATATCTCTGCATGCATAGTTAAGTCACGTTTATTTATAGTTTCATTGGAAAAAAAACCCGAAAAATATCATGCATTGCATTGCATGCAAATACTCATCTTGCCTGGATTAGTCCTCTAATTTGTTTTTAGCATAACCATATAAATCTCATGACATAGTGATGGTTTAGCCTTGTCCTATATTTCTGATTTTTATGTGGGAGCATGATACACACACAGAGAGAGTAAAACTACCCGAAAGAATTGAAATTAAACCCCAAACGAGCTGGATTAAAATTCTGAAAGGGCCCCAACAAATTCAACTACCCGAAAGAATTGAAATTAAATCCCAAAAGTGCTGGATCAAAATTCCAAAAGGGTCCCAACAGATTTCCGAAATGGCTTTTAGGTGCGTCGTACTAGGGTGGTTCCCGGTTGTGATTTCGGTTGGTCTTGGCGATCTTCTTCTTAGTTAGGACTTTGACGTCTGGAGTCGAGTCTAACTGGGGTTGAGACGGTGTGTACCGAGCCGACTTCGTGATTCAGATATTTCCTTGGAGGATCGTCTTCACTGCCCACAGGGACTCCTGATGTACCATTGGCCAGTAGTGCCACTACTTGGAGGCGCTTGGCTTCGGTTCTTAGTCTATGTTGTCCCTAACATGTTAGGATTAGGTTCACTTACTCACCCGAAATTGTATGTTGGGTGTACGTTTGACGGTTCGTCGTCTACCGCCACTGTCGGTCTCTCAAGGAGTTAGGTATATCTAGCCCTCGAATGTTTTCCTAATAAAATAAAAAATGAATCAAGTGATTTGTTAAATAGTGAGTCAAGTAATGTGTGATATATTTTCGTCCATTATCTGACCCACTACTCATTTTACCCGACCTTTGACTCAAACACTACATTAATGTATCATGATTCCAGTGACCTAGTAGAGCTGTACATGCATGTGATCAAACTAAAAACATCATATTGTACAAATTCCTCTGCGGGGGATGGAGATTCAAAGATAAATCTCTAGAGCTAGGATCAGTAGAGGGAGTTGTAAGTGAAGCAGGTGGCCATAATTGAAACGACGCAGGCGAACAGAGTAGGGATGAGAGTCGTGTTTAAAAGCCCGTTCATACCCCAGTACCCGGCCAGGGTTATCATTCCGTCTGCAACCACTCGAGCTAGTGTCCCGGCCTCTGTCGAGAGCAGCCCGCCATTGTATGTCCCATGGGAAAGCCTTGACGACATGACACGGGATAAGAGCGAGAGGTTCACACCTAGGTTTATGCAGCAGAACAAGATGAAAATGGGTCCGAGAATGAAAGCAAAAAGAATCAGCAAACTAAGTAGTTGATGATCACCTTCGAGTACTTCAGCAGCGACGAATGTGATCAAAGCGGAAAAGACATTGTGGGACTGAGTAAGGGATTATCATGTTAAAGCTTAGCATGACTCCTAAGCACACAATAATTCCCGATGCCAGTAAAACTTGCCTGCAAATGCAAGTTAATATAACCCAAGGATCATGATCATGTCTAGGTATTTTGTAACAGACAATCTGAAACTATTGCGAAAGATTATTACCTTTCTTCAAACATGTTACTGATGTAGTTTCCAACTACAGCATTCACAGGCAGAACTGTTAGTCCGAGACAAGCAAGAAAAATTGCCACGCTTTGAGTCGACCACAGGAAGTAATATGTCGTAACAACACTTGATTCAGCGAGTATTATCTCCACCACTAACTTGAGCATGAAGTATATCAACAACTGAACCTGAAAGAGTTGTATCAATTTATTAGGCAGTACCGTAATGAAGCTGATACACACGTGGGTCAGAGATTGAAGCTAGGTGACCAAGAGAGATATTTGTGCATAAATAAGGATTACCCCTGCATGGCTGCATTTGAAAGAATTTGAGTATTTGCTTATGTGAGGAAGCCATTAGCCTTAGACCCTTCGTGTTGGGCCAGAGAGAGGTATCTATGCCCATGGCTACTGAGTTGATCAGATAAAGGGTAGTTTACTCCTTTGGCATGCACTTGGGTTGAATGTTTTCTGCTGTGTAAAATTTCTTCAGCTAGCAGCAAAGAAAATGAAATATTACCTTGACAGATGGAGTGAGCAGCTTATATGCAGCAACAATCGAGGTAGCAGGCTTGTGGACTTCATTAGAAGGTGTTTCATTGTCGTCGTAGTCTTGATCATCATCATTATCATCATCTAGTGGCTTTCCTGCTGAGCTTACAATAAGAGGCCTTTCCAGACCATTCTCCACATGACTGTTTTCTATAAGGCCTGTCGGAAGCAAAACAAAGAGATCAGTCTACAGAGGAAATATTCAAAGGACATCCACTCAATGACTATAAAAATTTCAGCACAATCTTATCCATTTAATGTTTATAAAAAAACAGATGCGAGAGCGAGATGGTGATGGATATATTACATACCCGAGTTAGTTATCACAGGAACAGGATGTACATGACGGGGAGGAGGCTCTTTAAATGCAATCCATAGCCACCCAAGGTAAATAAGCCATGCAAACGCCATAAACCAGCCAGGTAAGGTATCTTCATTAAATGTGAATGTGTAGATCCTGAATCTGGTCTGGAACAAACAAGCCAGGGCAGGACCACATGCCATTCCAAGTGCACTTGCACTGACGAAACCCGCAGAGGCCTTCAATCTCAATTTGGAAGGAACGCAGTCTGTAATGTAGCGTCTGTTGACGGCTCTTGCAGACCCCAACCTGAAATGATCACGATATTGTCACTCTTGCAGGAGAACACCAAAATCAAGAGCATATGTTATCGTGAGTTTGACTATCAAATCTTCCATTTATTTTCATTTTTAACCAAACATGTTTTCTAAAATCTAGGAAATTTCGAGCAGTAAGAGAGAACAGAGAAGTTCCTTACCCACAGAAGACACGACCAGTCAGAAGAACTGATATGGAGTTCAGATCATATGCAGATGCATATAACAGGTTGCCTATGAAAAGAATAACACTACTAAACACGAGAGGCCTGAAGTAAGATCTATTAGACCATGCACTGAAGTAGACAGAGGAGAACATCTGGGCGACTGCCATTGATCCAATGATTACTCCGCAAACAGTTGCTGCTGCTCCAAGACTCATGGAGTAATTGTCAGCCGTTGGAACAATGATGTATGTATTGACCATATACAGGAATGTGTTTGCTAAGTTCAAAAGGAGAGATGGAAAATGGTATTCCTGGTCGAGAATCCCTTCTTCATCGGGTTTAAGCACATCTTCTTGCAAAATCATTGCATGTCGTCCCATAAATTGGAGGAAATTCGTTGAATGTGTTAACCTATCTACAGCAGCATTGAGTGAAAGGATGACAGGATCCTGCAAACATTTTGCATGGTACATGTGAATCAATCATGGGAGAAAACAATAACTTGAAATCACTTGATGAGTTTAGTGTCTAATGTACCAAACTTTATACAAACATTGAAACTGAAAGAAGAGGTTACCTTGTGAGGAAGAACGGGATGATCATATATCGACATGTAACTTCCCTGATGATCCATGAGATCATTAAGATTGCGAGATATTGCTCCCCCTACAGCTCCAAAACCCTGATCAGAAATTAAGTAGTTCTCGATATTTTTTCAGAATATAATGATGATTGTCCATAACCTCATTTTCCAGAAAAGTTAACATTTAAGCTTTTACTAGAAATATACAAGTACCAAGGTCAGGGAATGATAATCTAAAGCTGCAATTTGTGAACGCGAGATTTTCCCTTGTTGGCCCAACCATTTAATCAAATCTAGTTCCTCTTGGAAGTATGTCATAGTGGTTCTTGTCCTAATCATGCCTCCTGACATTTCAGGAAATACATATGGTTTTGGCTATAATTAAATGCTTAATGGTCCTTTGTTTTGAGTGGATCGATTTACATAAGAAATGTGAAGGGATTAGGGGCTATGCAGACGAGGCCTAAAAGCCATTCTTAGGACTGATGTAAAAAAAGTTGAAATGCTCCAATATTAATATAAACAAGAGTTGGAATGTTTACCACAATCTTAAAAACTTGTTGGAGCTGTGAGTAAGGGTGATTAGCTCGAGTTTTGACATAATAGTTGGTAAACTTGTAGCCAACTCGCTTATCAAATTTCTTCAAGATCTTCCTCAGACCAGTGGCATTCATTTCAACAAAAAACAGAAGCTTTAGAAGATCGCGCCCAACAGCTCTATAGGCTTCTTGTAGCTCAGCCACATTATGCAACTCTCCATGCTGTGCGATGGTATCTTGCTGCTCTCTGAGACGGGACAACCTACTTGCAAGAAGCCCTTGTTGTTCCAAGATGAACAAGACAATCTTCTCAATCTGAAAATGGTAAACTCAGATAAATGAAATTGCTTTCTACCTTATCAAATCATTAACACTCACTCTTGGTGGAATGTCAACACTTGCACTTCTAAGGATACAAATACAACGGAAAATCTTAGCCACACAACACAATAGTTAGACAACATATTCTGAACAAGTGATAATTGTGTTTGTACTTAAAACTTATTCTCAGATATTAGATACCTGAATGTCCAGCATCCTCGAAAAATCTTTGAGAAAACCAACATGATCTGCGGCTCCGTTCTCCATTTGTCGGACATAGTGGTTGACTTTCTTCTTTAACAGCTTGTAATTTATGTAATAACTGGATATGGAGAAAAAATCAGCATGTCTGATTATTCATAACATCCATTTAAGCACTTACTCTAGCATGACGAAAACGAAGAAATCCAACTCTTGTGAATTTGACAAAGAAAATCAAATAATTCAATTACACTGGTATCAGACAACAAGGAGGGCCAGGAAAAGTTACAAATTTATGGATAGGGCTCGAAAAAGAAAGGAAGCAAGAAAGTCGGTAACAACTTAGCGACTTCAGAATTGTTCAATTGGAAATGGAAGATTGCATTATGTTTGACTCAATCAGTCAACTAATGGGTTAGCAGAGAAACTAACACTGGTGCTTGCTTTGGAAGGAGCAAGGAAAACTAGGATTGGCATGAGAAGATAATAGAAAAGCTATAAGCACTCTCTAGCTCAAACATACCCATGCCATTCTTCAATTTGTGATGCTTTCAGCTTTTTCCCAAAGGCAACCATCTTCCTTTACCTTACACCTGCAAGGGGGCAATGGTGCCAATAACATGAGATCTTTCTGATTTATAATGAGAACCCATTAAACATTGGATGCCATATAGGTATGACCCACATTTTAATGTGCAAAAATCTTCTATTATGACAATAAAAGTACCATAATCCCTCCATACACCGCTTTGTAACAATGAAGTGCATAAGAATGTCACCTTATTATTAGGTATTGTAACACTAAGATAGCATCCATTGAAGAGGAACTGAGTACTGAAAGACGATGGAAATACGTAGCTTTACTAAGAAACTATGCTCTCTGCTATGGTCAATCAAATGCATAAAAAATGGTATATCAAGGTGCTTTCAATTGGTCCTTTCTCCATCAATTCCACAAACATTTATCAAATGCACCCACTAATTCCTAATACCTTGTCAAATTTTTTACTTTCTTTAAATAAATGATTTATAACCACTAATCTTTCTCATCTTTTCAAAGCATACCTACCAAACTTGATATTTCAAAAGTTCTATCATATGTTAAAGCAGTAAAATACACAAACACCAACATCACATTAAACAAAAGCAAAGCTACTGAAATCTTCATTAAGAAGTCATGTTCAGTTAAGAAAGGGAGCGAGTGTATAGTTGAACACATTACTCAATACCTACCACTTTCCATTTGTGAAATAATATACCAATAAATTAATTCTTTAACTATCGCATTATAAAACAGTAAACCTTGCAAGAATCATTTGTATATACCAATGAATTAATACTTAAACTAACCAGTAACCACTTCAGGAACATAAAGATTCCGAACCCTAAGTTTGTGTTGAGATTTGTGACGATTCTCCCATTAGCTCAAAAAGTGAATAAACCGAGATCAAAAGAGAGAATAATTATAGCTTGTGCTTAAACACGCGAAATCGCCAAGAACAAAAAACCAATGGAGATTCGCAGAAATCAAGAGCCGAGAGATGAAAAAGCGTGATGGTATGAGAAATGAGTAGCGAAAGTAGAAGCTTGCAAAGACGAAGCCGGACTAGGAGAGAGCGGGAGGGAGTTTGTAAGCGGTGATTGATTCCTCAGATGGTTACCGTGGCTAAATAGAGTTGACTCAGTAGACGACAGTGGACCGAGAATCCCATTGGTTTCTCAGAGACAGAGAGATTGGTATTGAAAGGGAAATGGAGGTCTGTGGAGTAGCTCGGCCGCTCGGGTGAGTATGGTGGCTAGAGGCGTTTTTTTTTTTTTTATCTTAGTCCAGTTCGATCGACTCAGTCGCTCTACATCTGGATCGGGTACTGTATGTCCCATTTAAGGGGTTGACCCTCCCGTTTTTTTTATTATTATTTTTTAAACGAAAATAATTTGAGCATAGGCCCTGCTCAAAAAGCCAAGAGTATCCTTGCGGATGAGACTACGAATGCGTTTTTTTTTTTGTGATGGGACCTCATGCTACACCATAAAATTATTTCGATTATAATTTTATTTTTTTTTAAAACTAAAAATATATTTACATTTCACATGCGTATATTTTAGGGGTGAAATTGATAAAATACCCGTTAATTTTCGTCGTTACCACGTACCAACCAATTATAATTGGTAATGATAAATCTCGTATCATTACTGACCATATAAACTCGTGTACCAACTTAATTGGTAACCAATATAATTGGTTGGTAATGGTAAATTACCATGTTTTGACATCAATGGTACGCATCTCTAAAATTAAAGGGTCTCCCTATATACACTGCAAATCCATGGTTAAGTGCTGCTAATACAACGTCGGATATAACGTTGCAGAAACGTTGGAATTAGGGTTTTTTTTATCCCCCATGTCTGGATATATTTGCTTTTGATTCGAACCTATGATTTTTGATTTTAGAAGGTTTAGAGTCGGTAATTGGACGCCTACTTTTGCGCATTTATTTACTTGAATGTTAGTTAAAGACGGTAAATTGGGTTTATGGGTGATATTATGGATTATTATTACATTATATGAATTATTTACATGTGTTATGCGTTAAAATATGAGGAAATAATTAAGTTTATTCCAAGTCCGTCTAGGCACCGCCTGGGTACCCGCCTAGCCACCTAGGCGCTAGGCGGCCACCTATCACCTAGCAGTCGCCTAGCGCATTTTAGAACATTGGGTGGGGGCTAAGTCCGTTTTCCATAACCTTTGAGATGATTTTATATGCCACATTACAACAAGATATGGGTCTGAAGTCCTCCACTCTTGAAGCATCTGTTTTCTTTACAATAAGAGAGATAGCAGTATGGTTCATTTGCTTAAGTAACTCTACTAAAGAAAATAATTCCTTCACTGCGTTACAGATTTGAGGCCCAGTAATTTGCCAAGTAGCCTTGAAGAACTTAGAAGTGAAACCATCCGGGGCGAGAGATTTATCATCTCTTATTTGCCATAAGTTGTTCTTGATTTCTTTTTCTGTAATTTCCTTAGCGAGTTGTTTCTGAGCATCTAGTTTAGAAGAGCTCCTCCTTTATGAACTATGTATTTGTCTAAGGGTCTACACTGAGAGGAAGAGCCAAGCGATCCCCTGTAATATTTCTCAAATTCCTGGACAACCTGAACTTCAGATGTAGTAGGTAAATGATCCTTCTTTAACACAACATATATATGATTCCTCTTCATATTCTCTTTCATGATGTCATGAAAATAGGCTGAGCATTTACCCCCCTCCATGGTGTATTTTGTTTTTGCTAGTTGAGCCGTGAATTTAATCTTAACTTCCTTGAGCTTTGAAGGTCTTACCTTAGCTTCTTCCATCTATAAAAACAGTTGTTCCGAATCTACGTCTAGCTTGATACTCTTCCTTGGTTGCTTTTGCTCTCATGGAGCTATGTGATAAGTGTTTCTTATTTAACCTCTTCAAATGTAGGGCTGTTATATGAGCCGAACAGCTCGAGCTCGGCTCGGGCTCGGCTCGAAAAAGCTCGACTCGAGCTCGTTCGGATACACAAAACATGCCGAGCCTGAATACTTTTTTAAGCTCGAACCGAGCTCGAGCCGAGCCCGAGCCGAGCTCGTAAGCTCGATTGTGTTAATTTCCAAAATTACCCCTAGGGTAATGTGAGGCATGACCGCGTGTGATATGAGGAAGGCGCCGCTCTTTCCTTCCTCCTTGAACTTCTTTTAGTCTCTCTCCTCATCTCCTGGCTTCGTTCGGGCGGTGAACTCTCCTCTTCCCCTTTCTCCCTCCTTCCGGCAGCAAACCATGGATTTCGGCGGCGAACTTCCCTCCTTCCGACCTGTTTGTGGCTCGTAGTCCTGCCCCTTACTCCCTCCTCGACGTCCTCGTGGCCTGTAGTCTTGTACGTCCTCGGGCGGGCGACGTCTCCTGGCTTCAGTCGAGTTGAGTACCTTGCCTTCCAGTCGAGCCCGTGACGATTTGCTGCAGCAGCACCCCGATTCCCCAACCAGGTATGTTCGTACTGCTACTGCAGCAACACCCCTTGGTCCCTCCTTCCTGGATGTGAATTAGGGTATGTGACGTTGTTTGAAATTAGGGAATGTGTAAATTCAATTGTTTGTTCAATCGATGAAAATTAAATTTAGATCTACAATTCAATTTTTGTTGGTTGTTGTACATCTACTGTAATTACATACATTACATTCAGCTTGTTTGTAATTAGGGATGTAAATTCAATTGTTTGTTCAATTGGTGAAAATTTAATTTAGATCCCAAATTCAATTTAGATCTGCAATTCAATTTCTGGTGATTGTGTACCTCCTGCGTACATTACATTCAGCCTTTGGCCAATTAGTTTATGTAAATCTGTAATTGCTTTTACGTACAAACCGAACTCGAACGAGCTTGAACGAGCCCAATTGCCGAGCTCGAACGAGTCTGAGCTCGTTCATTCGGCTTGACCGAGCCTAACAAGCCGAGCTCGAGTTTAAGGTTGGGCTCGCAAGCCGAGCTTGAGCGCCAAAATAAGCTCGAATAAAATTTGGGCTCGAGCTCGGCTCGGCTCGTCTCGTCTCCCGTTCGAGCCAAGCTTGAACTTGCCAAGCTCGGCTCGTTCGGCTCGAATATCACCCCTATTCAAATGATGCTTTAGCTGATGCAAACTATGACACAGTTTATATTGAGCAGTACCCCAGCCATCAAAGTTCCAGTCATCTCTTACACTTTCTTGGAAATCTGTGTGATCCATCCGCGTGTTAAAATTTTAGAAGTTGTTTTAGTCTCCTGTTGCTCTAATAATCAACCATTATATGTGCATGATCAGAGCAAGACTTAGTAGTCAAGACTTGAGCTATGTAGTAATACTTCCTGGTCACCCAATCCTCATTAACCATGACTCTATCTATTTTAGTATATTTGTTCCCCACAAAACCATGTGTAATCTTCAATTGTACCAGTAGCATCCGTTAGTCCGATTTCAGAGCAACGTACATCTCCAAAGATCAACAATTTCATAGGCTGTGACATTTTGGCCATTCCTTCTCTCACATGTTCTCCAGATAGATTTGAAATCTCCATGACTACCCGGGGTCCTTGATTTTGAAGAAATATATGTTGCAACTAATGTCATAGATTCCTTCTTATCACTACTGTATGCCGTCCATAAACCTCACCCATATAGTTTTTTTTACCACTTACTTTACAATTGATCTGACCACGTATGAGATGATATGTAATCAACGTGATTTGAAATTCAATTCTACCGCTGTCCCATATAATATTCCTCTAGATCTTCTTATTACCGAATCAAATGATCCAATTGTATCTATAACATATGCAATATACATGTCACTTGTATGTAATTTCTTTAAGTCATATAATTTCCAAAAGAGAGCTATTTTAGCCCCCACTCATGAGGACGTGGGAAAGGCGAATGATCATGTTTTATTTTTACTTTCGGAGAGGAAAGAGTGTATTTGAGTTGTGCTAGGCTTTGCCTGGAGAAGGATCAAGTTACCATAATTCATAAATTTACACTGAATATTCTTTTTAATACCCTTAGATGTTCTGGTATGTCTAATTATAATTTGAAGTTGAAAATAGGTGTCCATGTCATGTTGGTTCGAAATATTATCAATCAAGTGGGTTGTGCATTGGAACCAGATTAATAATCACTCACATGAGATGATGAATTATAGAAGGTCAAGTCATATCTGGTACCAATTTGGGTAAAAAGATACCTAATCCTCGTATGATTATGACTTCATCCGATCCTACTATACCTATACAATTTGAACGTAAGTATTTTCCTTTGTTACTCTGTTTTGGTATGATCATTAATAAGAGTCAAGACCAATCGCTTTTGGAATTGTTGGTTTATATTTGCCAAGAGTAGTCTTCACTCATGTTGCAGTATCTCGTGTTACTTCAATGAGAGGTTTACAGATTATAATATTTGATGGATATATATTTTAATATTTTTAACATTTGTTAATATGTTTTCATGCCTGCTAATATATTTGAAAAAATTGCAAAAAACAGCTCAACCTTTAGGGTTGTTACGCTTATTAGATTAAACTATAAAAAATGCAGAAAATAGTCTCAACCTACATTCAAATTCAAATACTAAAATTCAAATTCAAATAATGAAATTCAAATTCACATTAGTTATAAAAAATTGCCTTAAATTGCCTTCAAAATCAAATTAATTACAAAATATATCCAAAATATTTTTTATTTTAAAAAATCATCACTTCTTATATATATATAAAATATTACACTTAATTGTTGTTATCTAAACTCATAACTGAATTAATTATAAAAACTATCTCAAACCATATAAATAAAACTTAAATTTATTAATTTTAAAAAATAATTATACTATTTACATCTCATTAAAAGTCAGTAAATACTTAAGCTTCTACTCACAATTGATCTAATAAGCGATTTAGGGCGATGTTTTGAGCAAAACTAGCACAACAATGCAATTAAGCATGCATTATATATATATTTTTAAACCTAACAATTATGGTAGTTTGTTATTTATTGAAGAAAAAAGTGTGCATACGTTATATATTCACCCGCAATGGTTTTTATTTAAGCATTGAATAGATTGTGAGATGAAGATAAAATAATTTTTTATTAAAAAAAATAAATATCTTATGATATTTTATAGTAGTTTTTTTTTTATATTTATTTATTCACAAGGGTATAAGGTAGTTTTTATAATTAAGTCAATGATGAGTTTGGCTAATAATGACTTAATGTGAAAAAAATTTATATAAAAAAATTATTTTAGCTAATAATGATGAATTTATAAAAAAAATTGCAAAATTTATATGGTATAAGGTAGTTTTTTTTTTTTTAATTATTTGAATTTGAATGAAGTTTAATGCTATTTTCTGCATTTATGATAGTTCAGACTATTGAACTCAACAACCCCTAAATATTGGGCTATTGTTTGCAATTATTTCAATATGTTTTAACCTCTGTTTCTCCATTTAAGTAGTGGTTTGGTGAAGTTGGTGTGTGATGTTTGTCTTCGCCTTCGGTACAACAGAGGTTCGTCTCTCATCAGTTGCTTACCAAGGAAGTACGCGGAACCCGCTATCCCTTTCCTCTCTCATCTCTAAAGTATCTTCCATCCCAAAATCCGTTTCTTCAATTTCTCCTCAATCTCAATTCACAACTGTCGATTAGGGTTTTTAGTTCTTCCGCTTTGTTTTGTCTTTTTTGCTGTTCGAATTTGGATGGTGAGTATCCGCACCGACATTTTTTCTTCTTCTGGTTCTCCGTATCTGTTGGTTTGTAATTTTTATGACGTGAAATCGGGGGAATGGATTGAAGATTTCTGTTGTAAGAACAGATGTAATTGTGTCTGTGTGAGCTCGAGTTCTGGATTTCAGTTTTTCCTTGCTCCGTACGTGCGAATTGTGTTCGCAATGTTGTAATCGGAGGGGTCTGTGGCTGAACTTTGCAATTCGTTCAGTCCCAGTGTCGATATTTGTTTATTCGAACGAATTTTGATTAGAATTCGAACGCGTTGATAATTTCTTAATGATTATATTAGATTTTTCTGTTCATAATTAGGATTCGAATTTATATTACGTTTTCCTCAACCTTTGCGTTGCCCATTTTGATTTCTTTGTATTTAGCGATATGAAATCTTGCTGTTTGTTATAGCTTTGTTAAAAATCTAACCTTTTTATTTCCTTGTTTCAATAAACTACGATCAGGTTCGGAAAGCACAAACAAAAGCCCCATTGATGATGGAAATAGATAGAGTTCCTTTTGTTTCGCTTGACCTTGACGTGACAGTTAAAATCTTTACGTGCCTGGATAATCCTGGTGATATAGTTCGTGCAGCCTGTGTCTCCCATTCATGGCGTGACTTCAGTAAGTTACATTCTGACTCTGTCCTTGAATTTTTTTGATGGTTTTGTTCTCTTTGGTTGTGCTTCTAGGTGGTTCACTAATTAACTTCAGCCTCTTCTCAGTTCAATTCTTTGTTTTTACAAAATATGTTTCCTTTGTATGAATGACTTGGGCAATCTATATTCAGCTTGAGTCACATGTGAAACTTATGATTAGCAGATTCAATCTCCTTGGCCCAATCCTCTTAACTCATGAACACACTCTCCCCACTCATCACAAAAGTTGCTTTGAAATTGAAGAGGTCCATATCTTGTAATTGAGTATTTTTTTAGGACCATCCTATTTGTTGGAATCTTATGGTGTGGTGAAAAAAAAATCATATTGGTCATTTGTGTGTGGTTTCTTATCCAAATTCACTTGATAAGCATTGGTTGTTGCTATTAGCGGTATGCCAATTACTTCACCCATTAACTTAGCCTTTAGGACATGCGTTCATGAGTTACTCTGTTGGCTTTTCATGAAGTTTTTGGGAACTGTCTGGTAGGTAATCAGTTTATTAATCCTTGGCTTGCATCTATCTCAATTTGACAAGTCAGTTGGACTTCTTTTGCACATTTGCTGTCATTTGTTAGGAGAGAGGGCTGAGAAACACCGATTCAGTCATTGTTACCTTTACCTATTAACATCAGAGAACAAAACCAGATTTGATGCACCTATCAGGGTTCTCATATTGTAACTTCCACTGTTATTTTTCAAATATATTAAGGGAGCATGTTTTCTAGAGTGTGGCATGATTCTGTTACTGGATTTTATTTGGTCTTTGGAAGTTTTTTTTCTCGAAAGGTTGTAGGAATCTTATTTTATGCAATTATAATATGTTATAGAATCTTAGAGAAGCTTATGGGTCATTTCTAGGGCATAAACATCAGTTGTAACTTTCTTGAGTTCAAAATCTGATTCCAAGAATGCATAGTCTGATTGACTAAGATGACATGTCCACTAAGACTGACAATGGCCTTATCTTTCTGCAGTTGTATCAAATGCTATATGCAAACAACTTTGCTTAATAATGTTCCCACAGTTATCTAGGATTGCTCATATTGTGGATGTTGGCAACAAAATAGAGTGGAGAGAGGTAGGATGTAGCAGTTCCAATAAGTTGGAACATGCAGTGAGGGAGCACAGAATTTACTCTTCTTTGGCTCAAAATCTTACGTCTTTCAAGGCAGGAGGCTGTATTGCAGCAGCATTATGTGCCTCTAGCACTGATAACTATCCTGAAGAGAGCATTTATAACACTTTAGATGCAAGGGATAGAATCCATCGTAGAGCTTCTTACTGGTCAAGTTCAGGGCAAAAGGATCCTTCAGTGCCTGAGAGGTTGACTTATAAACTGGTCTCCAATTTCTGTGTCATTTCAGAAATAAATCTTCAGCCCTTTCAAGGTACTCACTTAGCTATTTTGTAGTTTATGGAAGTATGGTTTGTACTTTCCTTTTCCATGGATAGTCATCTGCTTCTCTTTGTCCAGCTTATTTTCAACAGAACTTCCCTATATATTCAGCCAAAGCAGTTCGTTTTCGCACGGGTCACCTAATATCACCTGATGAGTGTGGGGATGATGTAATAGACCCGAGTGGAAAGGTACCTGCAGACGAAAAATTTGCATGGACATACACATCACCAGAGTTTCCCATGACACAGGTTGGTGGCAAGTTATATTGGAACAATTGCTGTCTTATCATTTCCATTTTTCTTATCTTCTGGTTATACTCTACTGGCTTTTCTTGTATGCAGAAAATGTAGGAAAGAGAAATTACTTGTTTTGCAGGTTGTTATTCTCTCTTAAGTTCAAACAGTTGATGGAATTGATAATTGATTGGACATGGATTTAGTGAATCACATGTATCCATTGTGGTGAAAAGAAATAATTGTTGTCTTGTTATTGGTCTAGCCTCACTGCAAGTTGCCTATAGGCTATTTGTCTTAATTGTGCATTCCCATTCCAGTATGCTGCTGATATTGATTGTGCTGCTAATCTAGATCAGGCAAAGGAAGAATAAGTGTGGATAAGCATCTAAAGAGCATGATATTTATAGTTTAGTGTTTTTGCATATGTTGATACAGGTTTGCTGTGTAAATGCCAACCGTTTGTGACATTGTGCTTTATTTAACTTCATTCACCATGACCTTGTGAGCAGGAAGGTGTTCTGCAAAATTTCAAGCTACCGCAATTGGTTCTTTGTATTGGTGGAATCTTGCAGATTGAGCTGCTTGGTAGGGTTCAGAGACAAGAAATGGATGGCTTATTTTACATTTGGTTAGTTCTTCAACTAATTTACATGGAAATAATCCTGATATTGGCTGTTTCTTTTCAAGATCCCATGAGTTTGACAATTTCATGGCTTTTATAAGATCCCCAGCATTTTGCATTCTCTTAAATCTCTTTACTTAACCAGGTTCATGTTAACATGACCTTTTCTAATGGCTACTCTCGTGAAAAGGGGCATTACTCTTCCATTCAAGTATATGAATATTTGAGTTTACTAATTCTGTTCCTTTCAACCAAACAGAGACTTATTTTTCTAGGGGTAGAAACATCCTCTCATGCCCATGTAGTTTTAGAGGAGAGTATTCTACGGAGAATTTTTTTTTCTCGACACAGCCAAGATTCCTTCTCCAATTTTATTTACATATTATTGACAGAAATAAAAGATATAACACCCAATAAAATGAACAGAGAGGAAAGATTAAAGGAGGTATATACATGTTACTTCAAACCCAGAATTTATTGGTGAAAAGCAAATTATTTCAGAAATATGATTTCTTTCTTTGTCATTTGTGAATAATCAGTGGTTTATCAACCATAACAGACTTGTTTGAACTAAATTGGGGGTGTGTGTTGTTGTCTCAAGTGTCACCATATTCGGTAGAAAAATTATTTTTATGAGATTCATCGGGTGCCTATTATATTCTGAATGAACTTGCGTATTTCTGTCCTCAGCATGACGCATGTTCAAGTTCTTGGGAGATCATTATCACCTGTATTTGGGGCAGAAGTTACTGAACCTTCTGGAAGTTTCAGATTGATTTACAACCCTAATGCTGAGTTCTCCTCACCAGACCCTCCTGAGCCGTCAGATGTAGCTTCATTGCCCGATGTGCCGCCTGAGATGCTGCAGAGACACGTCAGAGGCTGGGAGCATATCCTGAACATGTTACGCGGCAACTTGGGTATGGAGGTGTATCTTTCAGACGATGAGCATCAAGATTCAGACGACGAGTTCTTTGATGGCTTTGCTGACTAATTGGTATGGTGCCCATTACATGTACTTTATCTATCTCTCTTTCGAAAATAAACCGCTCCTCACTTGACATTGTTAGCCATGTGTGGCTGTCGGTCTGATATTAACGGCTGCTTGGCTGTTCGAGTTGGCTAACAATGAAGAGGCAGCTTTTGATGGGTAACCCAGTTCCATTTGTTTGTTTCTCGAGAGTGGTATGACGGTTTGATAAATGCTAGAATGTAGGGAATTGTATGATTATCTTTTTTGAAGTTTATTTTGCTCGATTGTTGTATCTCTTATATGCCGTGTCTTTTTATTTGGAGTCAGTTATGTATTGGTAACCCATAAAAGGACTTGCCATTTTACCAACATGGTTTACTAGTCAGTAGTCATGTATCGCGGACTTGTGACAGTAAGATGTTAACACCTTTTAGCTTAATGTCAGGCCTTTTAGCTTTTAATGTCTGGTTATCTTTTTTGATATAAAATGTCTGTTTATCGCCTCCAACTCTTCACCATGTCCTTGTAGAAATCGAAGATCTGAGTGCGATAAATGAGCTTTGTATTTGTTGGACGAAGGTAGAAGAAGAAGAAAACTGAGTTTTTTTTATTATGGAAGGAAAAATTCGGAATACTGAAATTACGCATAAATGCTCTATTTACACAGCTAAATGTGGGCCTCAGCAAGTTGTTGTGACGAAGGAACATATGACAAGGTAATGGGGCCATCAAGCAATTTTTCCCGAACAATGTGACGATGATCAAGCACGATATGTTTCGAGCGCTCGTGAAACACAAGGTTCCGAGCAATGCAAATCACAACTTCTTTATCACAATGCACATCAATGGGTGTGACCCCTGGAATATCAAACTCAACCAAGAGACAACTGAGCCAAGTCCACTCTACACAAACCCGTCGTAAGGAACTATATTTTGCCTCTGCAGATGAGAGGGAAAGACTTTTTTTTTTCCTTCCAAGAAATCATATTTGAACCAAGAAAAACGACAAAACCACTGACAGACTAACGGGTAATCGAACTATACCTAAAGATGTGTATTTATAGGCCTAAAGTTGGCCAAAACCCGAAACAAATCGGACTAGGAAAGATAAGTTTTTAGATGAAAGATAGGTTTTTCGATAGATTTCGTTCGTATTAGTGACGGGCGGACTCTGCCCTAGTGTTGCGGGCGTGTCATGTCCTGCCGCGGGTGCGGTGTGTCTTCTGGAGCTGCCTGTTATCCACGATTTGTCGCAGGTGCGACACCCTAACTCCTTGTATTCAGCTTTTCTTGATACTCTATGGCTCGTTCTCAACATCTCTCCTTGGCTTCCTCCTTGTCCCCAACATCCCACAAATATTCCACTTCCCACAAATATTCCACTTTCCAAGCTCGAATCTACAATCTTGCAATTAAACACTAAAAATGCGTTGATTCAGAACTCGACCACCAAATGACAATGTATGCAATTATCATCCAAACATGCATTTTTTACATCAAAATGCAACTAAAACTATCTATAATACCTATTTAAAATATGCATTATCAGTGAACATGTTACTACATGCCTAGTCTAGCACCCAAGCATGGGAGCCCGATTCATCAGTAAGTTTCGGCAAACTTACATGGCTTGAGATCCCCAAAAGGTCATGGCACACAATGCCTAGCATAATAATACAAACCAAGCATAAGATTCAATCATATTACACATACAAGCAAGCAAGCAAACAATTTCTTGGGTTTATTTTTCCAGATTCTAGGCTTAGTTGAAAAATCCAAAATAAAATCCTAGAAACTCCAATGCATACATGTCCCATTTTTACCACATTTTACATTAAAAAAAAAAAAGAGCTACAATTTAGTATCTTGAATCTTGTTTATATCTTTTGCAAGGGTCCTTCAATAATTTTCACAAAACGTGCCTCGACTTTCCTCTTTTAGCTATCAGTATACTATCTGGTACTTCAGAAACAAAACACTCTTTGAAAACATAAACCCGGACAGAAGACGCATATTATCTTTTATAAAGGAACAAATATATGTCTGGAAGACATCAAATTTGAACTGCCCGGACTACTGTGAAAACAACAAAAGTACACCCACAAATGTGGACAAACAAAGATCTATATCAAAGAGAAAGAGAACCAAATAGGAACCTCCACCAATTGGAACTCATAAGCTAAATTTTGATGGTTCGTTCTCCACGGATGGTTTGGGCTCTTATGGATTCATCATTCGTGATTCTGTAGGAACCCCGATTTTCTCTGGTAATGGACAATCACCAATCAGTTCTGTCTGTGACCGTGAAAGTTTGGGTCTCTGGATGGGACTTCGGGCTGCGATAGAACTGAAAATAACAATCTTATTATTGAAGGAGACAACCTAACAATAATAAAAAGTATGAAAGGTATGGGGAAGCCTACTGGAGACTCTGAAATGATTGTCTCGGACAGTCTAGTCTCGCTGTGCTTTTTTGGTTTTGTTGAGATTCGTCATGTCTTCCGTGAGGCAAATTTGGTAGCTGATCGCTTGTCCCGTATCACTCCATCCTTCAACGGTATCTGGACTCCTAATGACTCTCTGTTGCATAGTCTCATCCGCAAGGATGCTCTTGGCTGATAGAGCTCAGCTCTATGGTCAAATTTTTTCCGTTTCAAAAAAAAAAAAAAAAAGCTATCAGTATACACTTTCAACCCAGATTCCTCATTATTCATAAAGTTATTGAAGAAAGTTACAAAACTAAAGTTTTAGCTCCCAAAATAATCCTTAAAACTTTGTATGGCACATAAATGTACGTGGCATATAAAATCAAATAGTTAGGCAAACTCCAATGGTTAAGTGTGCAAATGTATATATTTGCATAAGGTATTTAAAAATGCACATCACTTTTTGATATTTTACTCCAATGGTTAAATGTGTATTTTATACACACTTATATCTAAATAAATATGATTAAATTAAAAAAGAAAAGAAAATACTAAAAAACAACCAATAGAAGTGACTTTACTTTATTGAGAAGTGATAAAAAGTTTTTACACATGGGGGAGAAGATGTGCTTATATTTAAGCACTTTGTGTGCAAATGAGTACATTTTAAACACTCAAAAGTAACCATTGGAACACAAATTGCATCAAAATGTGCTTATTTAAACATTTGCACCATATCATTGGAGTTAGTCTTATGATACAAAAAACCAACAGTGATCATCCAGTTTCTCAATTTCCAAATTAGGCAGATTGTCAAAAAAAAAATTATCCATTCTAAACCCTCCTAAATATTCCATAAAAATTACAAAGGACCCAAAACATATTTTTACAACAATAGATAATTTTTCCAGAATATATAAATTCATTTTGACGTTCAAAAAATTGAGAAAACTTCTAGCTCAAAGGTTTCATAGTGATAGATTACATAGATGACATATTGTATAGTGGGCCAAAAGACACAATTTCTTGTAACCTATATATATGATTGTCTAATGAATGAAACCCTCAAGGAGGATTTTACATCAATTCTATCATTCTACATGGTATCACAACCTTCTTCCTTGGAACCCTAATTTTTCTTCCCCGCCCCACCTCGCTAGGGCTGTTGTTCGAGTCGAACGAGTCGAGTATTACTTGTTCATATTTAGTTCATTTAGAAAATGAACGAGCTCGAGCCGATCCTAAATTTTGACTCGAGCTTAAAAATGTGCTCATATTCGGCTCGTTTAGGAAATGAGCGAGCTCGAGCCGAGCTTTTTTCGAGCTTTAGACAATTCTACTTGCTCATTATACAATAACTTTAAGAAAATTTTAGAAATTTCATAAAATTTGAGCTATTCGAGTTTAGTTCGAACGAGCCGAGCTTTGGATGAGCTTAAAAATGTGCTCATACTTGGCTTGTTTAGAAAATGAACGAGCTCGAGTCGAGTTTTATACGAGCCGAACCCGAGCCGATCACGAGTAGCTTGTCTCACATAACACCCCTACACCTCGCTAGCCGCCGCCGCTGGCCCTCCCTCTCTCTCCCCTCGCCTCACCGACCCACCCCTCCTACTGCCGCCTGCCGCCGACGTCTCCCTCTCGACATCTGATGAGACCCGAGAACCGGATCGATCAAGGCTCGAGCTTTCGAACACTCTTATTGTGGGGCTAATTTTTGGAATTTTTGGAAACTGAAAAAAAAAAAGATATGTGGAGCAAGATTCGCAGACCTCTCACCCTTGAATCCCATACACTCGATCTCAATCCTCTCGGAATCGCACTCCGAGAATCTCGACCCTTTGACACCTTCGCCTATCACTAGGGTGTCACCCTCGGCCTCTCACCAAAGAGTTCGCTCTTAGCCTCTCACCAAGAACTCGATCCTTAACCCAGAATCATAGGAAGCTATTTAGTGGCTTAACCTTTAACTCAACTCAACTTGACTTGCTTTAAAATGGAGGTTTTATAAGCAATATATAAGATGAAAATAGAAGCCCCAAACATCTCTAAGCAATGTGGGATTATTAGAATAGAAAAATTCGTCCAGACTTGAGCTTATGAATTTAACCTCAAATTCGAGCATCTTCGGGGCTGATTCGGAATAAATATTCTTCATGGAAGTTGTAGCCACTTAAAATAGCTTTCCGACAAGTGCTCAACGGCTTCAATCAGAATTTTATACAGCCCGAAAGAGCCAAAATACCACGGCGTCACCATGCTGTTTTCTCAAATAAGAGTTTATATTCGACTCCAACGACAAAGCTTTATAAGATAAATGAGTCGAGCTCACTAACCACTAGGATCACATCATCCTCCTTCCCTTGAAAAGGATTCGTCCTCGAATCCGTGATGGAAACGAGCGACTTCTTCGAACATGTTTCTTCTTCCTTATCTTGAATCCTTTCTTCTTCTTGAATCATGAAAGGCAAGCAAGACGGAATGAAAGAAGTCGAATCTAACCACTTACTTGACATGAAATTCAGAAAGTTAGGCATGTCGGTTAGCATTCGTTTCTCCTTCATGGAAAGCGCAACCTTGGGAACTTGGCTAATTTCCTCATCTTTCTTAAGCTCATGGTTGACCTTCGCAATCTCAATAGGAACATCATCAGACTTTTTTTCTTTAATCTTAAGTGTCTCGCCCATGGCCGTAGAGGATGTCGTCTTTGAAGAGGGAGATGGGGCTGTTTTGGGCTTCAATAGCGTCGACCCCAATTTGTTGACGACTTTTCGCATTTCCCGTACTTGTTGCATTGAGTCTTCTGCGAGCTTGCGGATCTCTTGCCAAAGTGGTTCAACCTTCTTCTTACGTCGAGCCTCATCATCTCGAGCCCTTCTCTTTCGATATCTCCTCCGAAGCTCTTGATCAACTACATCATATGTAGCACCATCCATGTCGCTCCAATGAAGATACCCATCATCATATGCTCGAATGGCCCATCGGATGTACTCTTCCGACAAAGGCTTGGAACTTGCTTTCTTGAACATTTTGACTGGGAAGAAACAACTCAGTTATCGAAAGCTCGATGGACTCGAGTCGATTAGCTCTGATACCACTTGATGAGACCCGAGGACCGGATCGACCAAGGCTCGAGCTTTCGAACACTCTTATTGTGGGGCTAATTTTTGGAATATTTGGAAACTGAAAAAAAGAAGATATGTGGAGCAAGATTCGCAGGCCTCTCACCATTGAATCCCCTACACTCGATCTCAATCCTCTCGGAATCGCACTCCGAGGATTCTCGACCCCACTCGATCTCAATCCTCTCGGAATCCCACTCCGAGGATTCTCGAACCTTTGACACCTTCGCCTCTCATTAGGGTGTCACCCTCGGCCTCTCACCAAAGGGTTCGCTCTTAGCCTCTCACGGAGAACTCGAATTCGTCCAGACTTGAGCTTCTGAATTGAACATCAAATTCGAGCATCTTCGGGGCTGATTAGGAATAAATGTTCTTCATGAAAGTTGTAGCCACTTAAAATAATTTTCCAACAAGTGCTTAACGGCTTCAATCGGAATTTTATACAACCCAAAAAAACCAAAATACCACGGTGTCACCATGCTGTTTTCTCAAACAAGAGTTGATATTCGGCTCCAACGACAAAGCTTTGTAAGATAAATGAGTCAAGCTCACTGACCACTAGGATCACATCAGCATCCCTCTCTCTCTCTAGCTCCACCGGCCTCTCCCTCCCCCACCTCTCACAATGGCCGAAGCTCCCCCTACCAAGCCGCCCTTCCACTCCGCTCCCACGATCTCAAATATCAAAAACTGCATCCCGATCATCCTTGATCAAGACTCTAGATCCTACACCATGTGGTCTCATCTCTTCAAGACCCATGTCAAGGCTCATAAGGTCCTCTACCATATCAATTCATCTATCGATCTTTCCACCACTGAGGACGACGATCTCTTCGCTCAACTCGACACCATTGTTCTTCAATGGATATTCAACACCATCTCCAAAGATCTGTTGACAACCATCCTCGACACCTCCGACAATGCCATGGGTGCCTGGAACAAGCTTAAGAACCTCTTTCAGGACAACAAGTCCACCCGTGTCGTCTACCTAGAGCACGAATTCTCAAGTTGCAAGCTTGCGTCTTTCCCATCTCAAAACCCTGTCTGATCAATTGGCCGTCGTCGACTCCAAACCTAGTGCTACTCGCCTCATCCTCCAGGTACTTTCGGGTCTTCCCTCTGAATACAATGCTGCTGCTACTCATATTCAGCAGACGAAACCTCTCATCACCTTCGAGAAAACCCGGTCTCAGTTGATCTTGGAGGAGACTCGTTTCCACCGTCAGACTACCGATGCTGCCAAGGACAAAACCGCCCTGGTATCTTCAAGCTACCTGGATGAAACCTATGCCCCGCAACGAAGCCGCAACAACGAACAGTCCGCGCAGCAATGGGCGGCGGCCGCAACATACATGGGACTCCCCGCGTCCGTCCTGGTCCACCGTCCCCGACTTCAACTCGCCATGGATGCCCTATGGCCACCCGCCCCCGTCATATCGCCCACCATGCCCGTATCCCAACAACCAGCAGGGAGCGGGCTTGTTGGGTCCAGCTCCTCGATCCGCCGGTCACCAGGCTCGTCTGATCAGGGCTACGCTCCGACTGATGTGCATCATGCCTTCTCTTCTCTGCAGCTGACACATCCTGACTCTGCTTGGTACATGGACACTGGTGCGACCTCCCATATGACGAACTATTCAGGTACTCTCTCTTCTCTTTCTTTTAAGGGTCCTACACATTCTATTGTCGTCGGCAATGGTGGTCGCCTTGCTACTTCGGTTATTAGCCCCGCCACATTACAGACCCCAACCCACCCTTTACACCTTAACAATGTCCTCATTGCCCCCAAACTAGTCAAAAACCTTATCTCTGTCCGTCGGTTCACCACTGACAATAATGTTTCTCTTGTGTTTGATCCGTTTGGTTTCTGTGTGAAGGATCTCACTACGGGGGTTACTCACCTGAGATGTAACAGCACCGGGGAGCTCTATCCTGTGTCGTCGCCCTCACCGTCCCGTCCGTCGTGTCCAGTCGCCCTCTCGGCATCGTCATCCAGTCTGTGGCATGCACGTCTTGGCCATCCCAGTGCTACCATTTTAGATTTGCTTCGTTCTAAGAGTCTAGTCAAATGTAATAAAGAGCATCGCTCTAGTTTATGTTCTTCCTGTCAGTTAGGCAAGCATGCCAGACTATCGTTTCAGCGGTCTTTAAACTCTACTTTTGCACCCTTTGATATAATTCATAGTGACATTTGGACCCTCCTGTGCCTAGCAAGGAGGGTCACAAGTACTACCTCTTGTTTCTTGATGATTACAATCATTTCTTATGGGTTTTCGGTTTTCCCGTTGCATTTCAAGTCTCAAGTGTTTCCTATCTTTGTCAAATTTCATGCTTACATCAAAACACAATTTCAAACATCCATCAAATGTTTCCAATGTGACAATGACCGTGAATTTGATAACAAAGAATTTCACACTTTCTTCACCACAAATGGGATCTCCTATCGGTTGTCTTGCCCCTATACTTCCCAGCAGAATGGCAAGGCTGAACGAATCATTAGAACCATAACCAACATGATGCGCTCTCTCCTCTTTCACGCATATATTCCCCTTACCTATTGGCCTCACGCCTTATCAACCACATGTTATCTCCTCAACATTCTCCCATCTACTACCCTACACCATCGGTCGCCCACTCAGGCACTATATTGCACCTTGCCTATGTATGATCACCTTCGTACCTTCGGGTGCTTGTGCTTCCCTAACCAGTCCTCCACCGCACCACATAAACTCCACCCGCGCTTCACTCCATGTGTCTTCCTCGGCTATCCATCTGATCATCGCGGTTACCTTTGCCTCGATGTTCAAAGGCATAAGCTTATCGTGTCACGTCATGTCACCTTTGATGAGTCTCGCTTTCCCTTCTCTTCTCCTCCTCTTCCATCTCCCACAAATTCTGTCTCCCAATCTGCGTCAGAGTCTCCATTCCCATACTTCCTCCTTCCCAGAGTTTTCCCGGTGCTCCTGTCTCTACACCTACACCGCCCCCGCCCCACTCCCCACCACATGTCTTGACACACGCCGCTCCACGTCTGGCTACTGTGTCTTCCTCAATGACACTCTTGTGTCGTGGTCAGCGAAGCGTCAGTCTGTGGTATCTCGCTCTAGCGCCGAGACTGAGTATAGGGGCGTCGCCAATGTTGTCTCCGATTGCTCATGCCTGCACAATCTCCTACTTGAGCTCCGCTGCCCTCTTCAGAAGGCCACCCTGGTCTACACTGACAACGTCTTCGCCGTCTATCTGGCCAGCAACCCAGTCCAGCATCAGCGCACGAAGCATATTGAGCTCGATCTACACTTCGTTCGGGACAAGGTTGCTCTTGGACATGTTCGTGTTCTCCATGTCCCCTCCTCCTATCAGTACGCTAATATCTTCACCAAGGGTTTACATTGGCACTTGTTCCTCAATTTTCGGTCCAGTCTCACTGTACGGGACCCTCCACTTTCGACTGCGGGGGTTTGATAGATTACATAGATGACATATTGTATAGTGGGCCAAAAGGCTCAATCTCTTGTAACCTATATATATGATTGTCTAATAAATGAAACCCCCAAGGAGGACTTTACATCAATTCTATCATTCTACACATAGATTTTCATAATGGTTTCAAAACTTTTCATAAAAATGGATCATATTTCCTACATCAAAAGTAAATCATATTTGTCCCAACCATGCTGGTTTAGTAGATGATCTAAGCAACTAAGAATAAGACACAAAATATAAAAACAAATCACAAAAAGGGGGAAGCTTTGACCAAGAGTTAATACCCTTCCTCCAAGGTGGTAGGGAAGGGGCGACAAAGCAGTGGTTTCCAACAACTTTAAGGATGCTTTCCGACAGCCCTTGGTGACTTGATGAACGGTTTTTAGTCACGTAAACCGTATCAAAATAAAACTCAAACCTACAAACTAGTATAGCAAGTAAGTAAGAAGCCGATCCCACAAAGCATCAAGTATTTCTCAGCAATGTGTATTTACCAATTAGTAGAAAGGGGGGTTTTGGTTGATTGAAATAAGAAAGAAAGCAAACTAAACTAAAAACAGATTGATGCAAAAACAATTTAGAGAAGATCGTTGTACTTACAACTATCCACTTTATTTGGTTGAATTGATATTGTAACTTCCTCTTATCCTTTTAGTCTTCCTATGAATGCCCTTGTCCCGACCTAATATAGTTACTAGTCCAATCAGTCCTAGAAACCCTTATCAATTGAACAGTCCCTAAAGAAGGATTTAACTCAATTGATAGCTTTAAGTTCAGAGATTAGTCAAGGTATTTGTAGTCCCTAAAGAGGGATTTAACAACACATCCAACTTCCTACTTATCCAATTAGTTCAATCAGCTCTAAAGGGACAAGTTTGCTACTTGGGTTAAGGTTCGCAATCAGGAATCTACAAAACCCTAGCAATTGAATTGATTCTAACTAGTTGCGCGGGCTAGATAGAATAAAACAATCAAACATTCAAGCACAAAGAAGTTGAAACATTCAATGTAGGAAATAAGGAACAAGATTCAGAAACTCACAACTCAATCCAAACAAAACTTCAAATTGCAAGTAGAACGAAGAGAGTTTAGCCGCCCATGACGAACATCGCTCTCAATCTCCAACTAAAATCGTCTTGAATCCTACCCTAATGAATGAATGGAAACCTAGGGCTAAGCCCACTCTAATCTCCTCCAATTTCATGCCCAAGTCGGCCTCCCCAAAGACAAGATAGATAAATAGGGTTTAGATAGAACCAAACTGTCGCCGAACTCAAAACGCGTTGCTCTGGGCATATGCGGTTGTCGCGACAAATTGTTGCACCCCCTGCAATGGTCTTTTACGAAAAATTTGCTTTGAATCCGCTCTCGGCGTTAACAGGAAAGTTGTAGCTCTCTGAAAGATCTTTCCAACGCTTGGTCATAATAGTCAATCAGACAACCGAGGCCTCCAAAAAGTTCAAAACAAGTTCAGCATGTCTGGCGACAACTTCTGCGGACTTGTTCTTCGTTTAGGCCCGCTTCTTCTCATGACCTCTTTAGATCTTCATGTAAGCTTCTTCGATCGACTAAACATCCTCATCAAATTTGTTATCGACCCATGTCTCATCCTCGGATCCACAGTTACCTGAAATAATCAATAAAAGTGTGTAGATTCCGACTCCACCAACATAAAGAGCAAATATGCAAATTGTACTTAAACCATGCATGATATGCATCATAACTAAACTAAATGCAACCTATTATGACCATCTAAATGCATGCTACCAAACTTCCCCACACTTAAGCTTTTGCTTGTCCTCAAGCAATCAAAAACAAATATAGAATTAATCATCCCACAAATAAGATCTTCATGCTATAGTTTTAGAAAATCAACATCAAGCAATAGGAGACATGAATAAGAGAACAAATATCCTAGCAAGTATATGAGCAATCAAATAATAATGGCGCCAATTTAATCCAACCTCAGTGGGATAATGTGTTTCACTCAAGCTCTTAAGTGTTTAGGCTTTAAAGTCCATCTCTCAACTCAATCCAAAATGCTCTGTACACCGTGAAAGTTATCACTTGCAAACAACATCATTAGGACTTTTATAGGTTTGTAATGGGGCTTTGGTAAGAACATAAGACATGTGAAATATTTAGGGCTTGTGGTGCTAAAAATCCGGGAAAAAGAAACAACAACCAACCAGAACAACACCAAAACTTCCATACTTCGCAAACCATTCCAATAACATAAACTCCAATACACATCAATAAGCACTCTTCGATTTCAATAGCCATACAACTCATGCAATTTTTCCATTTGGATGATGACTTCTTTTCTTTTCTTTTATGCTTACTTTTGCCCCTAGGTGAATTTTATCCTCTCTAGGTCCAAGCTTACTAGACTTTTACTCCTAAGTGAATTTTATCCTCCTCAGGGCCCTAGTAATAAGTCATCTCTATTATGCAAGAAGGTTTACCTTATTTCGGCTATGCCTCTCGCAATGCACAACCATACATAAATCATCTCTACTCAAAACAACTTCTACATAAAGATTTTTTTACCAATTTTCTTCCTGATTTCCTGATAGGGTCAGACTAATCATTGGCTATGATATATTTTTATGGAGCTATAAAAAATAAATAGGCTTTACGACTCAGCTGGGCTTCAAGCAAAGGATAATGCAAAGGGTAGATAAGGTATAATACGGCTAAAGAAAACACGCCTCAATCATTTGAAATTCACAAGTAACAAACATGTGCAATAAGGTATTTAAATAAGAAGCATATGGAGAGTATAATCACACAATAAAAGCAAAAGAGAATAATATGTAAGGTCCCTATAAGGCCAAAACAAACACACATGGGTCATTTTTTTGATAGATTTCAATTTAACCTCAAATATGAACCATGCTTGCTCAATTATATTCTCAAATCATGCTCCAAAAATCATTTTCAAGCAATTCAATCAAATCATGGGATTTATGCATTAAGATCATAAAAATAAATTAGAGGACAAACTAAACCAATATGGGTATCGTTAATAACACTTAAATGCAATGCATGATATTTTTGGATTTTGTTTTTTTTAAATGCAATATATGAATAAAAATAAATATGACAACATAAATAAACATGATAACATAAGTAAACATGATATGCAAACTCTATCTATATGCAATGCAATCCCACCCCCACACTTAAATCTTTCATTGTCCTCAATGAAACATAAAAGACAACAAAAAATAAAAACATTGAGGAAGAGATGAATGAAATACTCACAATGTGGTGGATGGGTCTCTATAGGTTGGATATGAGGATTTCAGTGGCCTTTCCTGAAAGCTTAGTCTATCCCAAACCAAAAAAACAACTATCTAATGCCTAATGGGAAACCTAATTTATTGAAAAGAAAACTAGCTAACTAGGAATTGAAATAACTAAATTAGAAAACTTACCTCGGGTTGCCTCCCGAGAAACGTCTTTCTTTAATGTCATTGACCTGACTTATTTTCAATCTCAAGATCTTATCTATCAGACATCGTCAAGGCCCTCAGTAGCCTATCATATTCCTGTGCGCATATCTTAAAAAGAACATTATATCACAATAAATTAAAAGCATAAAATTTGGAAATCAAGAACACTTTCAATCTATAAAAGAGTCTAACATGACTCTCTGTAGAAGGAATATGATACCACCAGCACAGTTCCGCTGATGGCTTTTCAAAATAGCAATCAAAAGGATGATACACCATTACCTTCAAAATTGCAATCAGAAGGAATATGATACACCATTACCTTCAAAATTGCAAAAGTTTACCTTTATTACATCTTGAGCCTTAGTTGATGGCTCTAGACCTGGTTCATCAATGGGCGAGCTCAGAATGGATGTGTCAGATGGAGTTGGAACCAAAACACATGAAACCTCATGCATCGACTCATGAGGTTCCAAGTCAGGAAGCATTAGACCATCTTCATCGTCAAAGAAACTATCGTTGTCATCAAACAATTCCTCCTCCTTTTGAACATCCTTATTATGTTGAAACCACCTAGGAGGGAATGAATTCAGCAAAATGACTTCAATAGGATCCCCAACCCTTTCATCCTTCAATTATTCAAGGGATGGTGGGATGGGTTTCTCAAAATCAAGAGAAGAAGACGTTGGGGGCTCCTCAGTAGCACTGCGGTGGTCGCCGCCTGGCTGCAGTGGTCGCTGCTCCTCAGATCTTTCACCATCAGTTACGACTTCATCTCCTTCTTCTTCTAAGCCCCTTTCTTCCTTACCTTGGGGACCAACAATTAGTTTTCCAATTTGGCTCTTTAGTTCCTCCAAGGTCTGGTTTTGCTGAGCCATCTGATTTTCCAAATTCCTTATTTAATATGTATTAAGTCCAAATTATTTTTTTAGTTGATTTACAATTGGATACCAAAATTTTCTAACCCCGCCATCCTCATTAGGTGAAGATCCATTACCTTGCACCCCTCAATACCACACAGTGTGGTTATCTTCTCCATTTTCTTCATCAAGCCTTGCGTTCTCTTCCTGAATGTGACCTTCCTCGCACGTGAAGGTATGAGATGGAGCTGCTTCTCTTGCTCGGCCCACAGTTCCTGCTTCCCGTGCATCTCCGCCATCTTTCAACCTCTACCACCCCTCAAATATCTTCTTAATTTTTCTCTTCAAGGGCAGCATCTTGTTCTTCTTTAGTTTGATGAATGTGCGCACGATTGAGTACCTTAGAGAAACAAAGCCAATACCATATAACTGAAGGATAATTAGATGCGTTTAGCGGAATTTCAGATCATATCTAAACATCTAATCGCAAGGATCTTCATGCATAACTGATAGATCAATCATTCTTTAGAGGATATACCTTTGATGCGTGAACCGGATCGAATCTGGATGGAATCAGAAGAGATCGAAAGCCCCAAGTGTGACTTCTCTAATTAGTCCACACGAGTCTGACGTCTAGATCTTCCTTGTCTTCGACTGCTAGGACGAAGATTGAAAGGCTAGCAATCGAATTGCTTCGGATGATGATTGTGGACAACAATCCCAAATCAACCCTTTGATTTTATTGTTGTTGATGGCTTCTAAAATCAAACACTTTTGATTTTCCTCTCTTTGGCTATTGTGGCTCCGTACGCACTTAGGAAAAATCAATTAGCAACTTCCTTGCATTTTTCCTTTAGTGCTCTCAGTTGCCTCTCCCAAAATCAGCAAACTATTTGCCTTTTATTTCCTTGCTCTTGCATCCGGCAAGTTAGTCGCCAATTAGGATAGATTAGATGTGTTTTATTAGGATTCAATTAGATCAATTAATTGGAGGTAGATCAAAGGGTAACCGTACGTAACCGGTAAGAGATAACCCCAAATTAATTATATACTTGTAACTCTCTAATTAAACTTTTAATTATTTATTTCCAAAATAAATAATATAACTTATTAATAATAAATCACATATATATTAATAATCAACCATCAATCCCGTTGATTTAGTCCGTAAACTCAAAGTGTGTGACCTCATAGGACCCGTTTATAATAGTCATAGGATTAAACCGTTTAACCCTATTAATCGTAGTTGGCTTCTAGCAAAGCATTACGACTCCTAAAATAACTGGATTGAATATCTCTATCAATTGTCCTATTCCGTGTTTAGTCATTGCACATTAAATTAAAGGACACAATTCCTTCAATCTCCCACTTGTCCTTAAACAAGTGTGCAATATAAGATACCTTTGTCTCTTAATGTCTTATTTGATGATATGGTGACATTCATATCTATTATCAAATATGTTTCTTGAAATCCGAGTTTGAACTGTCAATTAAACGGATGATTACAAATAATCCATCCGAGCATGGCCATGCATTTTCAGTTCTCGCTCTTCAAGTGGCCTAGACACCATTCCTTTTCGATGCATCACAGTATGCACGAAGAAGGAGGACTTCTCCAATCTTGTATGACTATGACTCCCACTCAACTTTTGGCAATCCCAACTACGACCTTTATAGCTCCCTGTTACGGAAAGCGTTTAGCCGTGTCAAAGAAATACCAATCATCAAGAGAGACCATAACATACTCATGTCTGAGGAATCTACTAATCGTGGTTTAACTTAAAACTCTGCAATCCTTTTTGTGGAGTCTTAAGGTGGGTCTGTCCTATATGTATCATCCATACATATATATGTAATTGACTAGACATCTCCATGGGCCATGACTAGACATCTCCATGTCCCTATAGCCCATGAAACCTGGCGCTATCAGTCAACTTACAATATAGTCATTAATAAAATCACCTATGTCCAAGTTGATGATTCCAGACTACAGACTTGCGATAATTCATAACTGCATTTCACTTAATGGGGTTTCATTTACCAGAACACTTAAGACAAGCCCATTTGCGAACTACGAATTATTTGGACATTTTATTTATTATCGTTCAACACAATATATAAATAAAGATGAAATATCATATATCATAAAATCACCCAATCGAACATAAACTTAGTGTCTAACACTCTAAACATAAAATATAATAGAAAGCAATCTCAAAGCTATTCTCCAATGTGTTTGAGACCTTTAGCCCTAGTGTGACTATCATGCTTGGGCCTAGACATAGGCTTTGTCAATGGATCTGCAATGTTGTCATCTGTATGCACCTTACACATCTTAATGTCACCCTCGGTGACTATGCGTCGAATAAGGTGATACTTCCTCATGACGTGTCTGGATTTGGAGCTTGAACTTGGTTCCTTGGCTTGGGCTATGGCACCATTGTTGTCACAATAGATGTCAATGGGCCCTGAAATGCTAGGAACAACACCGAGTTCATCTATGAACTTCCTCATCCAGACAGCCTCCTTCGCTGCTTCACTAGCGGCTATATACTCAGCTTCTGTCGTTGAATCGGCAACTGTGTCTTGTTTGGAGCTCTTCCAGCTCACAGCTCCTCCATTAAGAATGAAAACATATCCCGATTGAGACTCAAAGCCATCTCGGTCAGTTTGGAAGCTCGCATCAGTATAGCCTTGCACGATCAACTTATCATCACCCCCATACACTAAGAAATCATCCTTGGTTCTTCTCAAGTACTTCAGGATGTTCTTAGCTGCACACTAGTGTGCCTCTCCTGGATTCGATTGGTATCTGCTACACATGCTCAAAGCATATGCAACATCAAGTCGTGTACACACCATAGCATACATGATAGATCCTATAGCAGAAGCATAAGGAATCTTACTCATCTTCTCTAGCTCAGCAGGTGCCTTAGGACATTCCGTCTTGCTGAGATATACACCATGTTGCATAGGTAAAAACCCTTTCTTGGAATCTTGCATTTTGAATCTGTTGAGAATCTTATCTATATAAGTTCCCTGACTCAATCCAAGCAATCTCTTAGATCTATCTCTATAGATCTTTATTCCAAGTATATACTCTGCCTCTCCCAAGTCCTTCATTGAGAAAGATTTCTTCAGCCACTCCTTAACGGACTCTAGCATCGGAATGTCATTCCCAATAAGTAGTATGTCATCCACATACAAGACTAGGAAGACCACTTTACTCCCACTAAACTTCTTGTATACACAAGGGTCCTCTTCACATCTGATGAAATCAAACTCTTTGATCTTTTCATCAAATCGAAAGTTCCAACTCCTGGATGCTTGCTTAAGTCCATATATAGACCTCTTAAGCTTGCATACCTTCCCTGTATCACTTGGATCTTCAAAACCCTCTGGTTGTGTCATGTACACATCCTCTTTCAAGAATCCATTCAGGAAGGCGGTTTTGACATCCATTTGCCAAATCTCATAATCATAATAGGCCGCAATAGCAAGGATTATCCTAATGGATCTTATCATGACAACTGGTGAAAAGGTCTCATCATAGTCTATACCATGAATCTGTTTAAAACCTTTGGCAACTAATCTTGCCTTGTATACGGATACCTTTCCATCCTTATCTGTCTTGAGTTTGAAAACCCATTTGCTCCCTATGGGTTTTACCCCATCTGGCAAATCTATCAAGTCCCATACTTGATTTTCAAACATCGAATCCATTTCGGATCTCATGGTCTCAAGCCATTTCTTGGAGTCTGGACCCGTCGTTGCTTGCTTATAGGTATTAGGCTCATCATGTTCTAACAGAAGAACATCATGGTTTACATTCAAGATGAAATCATCATAACGTCTTGGTTGTACCCTTGGCCTATCTGATCTACGAGTGGGTTCAACTAGTTCAACAACTGGAGCTGGAACAATTTCCACAACTGTTTGTGGATCCTCTTGTTCCGGTTCTTGGATGATTTGGGGCCCTTGGCCTTCCAAAACCATCAACTCGTCCTCGACATTATCTATGTCATCTCGTTGCTGAGTTTGTTGCTCTTCATCATGAACTGGTTCAAGATGAATATTTCTCCCACTTGACTTATTGGAAATGAACTCTCTTTCCAAAAAGACACTATCCCTTGCAACAAACACCTTTTGTTCAGTGGGACTGTAGAAGTAATATCCAAAACTACCTTTTGGATACCCTATAAAATAGCATTTATCTGATTTAGGGGCAAGCTTATCCGTTTGTAAACGCTTTACATAAGCTTCACATCCCCATATCTTCATAAAAGACAATTTTGGAACCTTTCCAGTCCATATCTCATATGGAGTTTTGTCTACAGTTCTAGACGGAGTCCTGTTTAGTGTAAGTACGGCAGTTGTGAGGGCATATCCCCAGAAGGATACCGGAAGGTCAGCAAAACTCATCATAGATCGGACCATGTCTAACAGGGTCCTGTTTCTCCTTTCAGATACACCGTTAAGCTGTGGTGTTCCTGGAGTAGACAACTGTGTTACTATCCCACAGTTTTTCAAATGATGATCAAATTCATGGCTCAAGTACTCACCACCACGATCTGATCGAAGTGCTTTTATTTTCTTGCCAGTTTGAGTCTCTACCTCATTTTGAAATTCCTTGAACTTTTCAAAGGATTCCGATTTATGTGACATAAGGTAAATATATCCATATCTACTCATGTCATCAGTAAATGTGATGAAGTATTTATAACCACCTCTAGCTTCTGTACTCATTGGCCCACATACATCAGTATGTATAATGCCCAATAGCTCAGTAGCCCTTTCATTTGTTCCTTTGAAAGGTGACCTTGTCATCTTGCCCATCAAACATGACTCACATGTATCAATGGATTCACAATCCACGTCTTTTAGAAGTCCATCTTTATGGAGCTTCTTCATGCGGTTTAAACTGATGTGACCCAAACGACAGTGCCATAGGTAGACTTCACTCAACTTACTTGATTTTTGCCTTTTTGTATTTATGTTATAAGATTCTGTTGTAAGGTCGAATACAAATATTCCATTAATATCTTGAGCACGAGCATAGAAGATATCATTCTTGTGAATAATTATACCTTCATCTGTAGTGCTAAAATTAAAACCTTCAGAATAAATTACTGCAGCCGAAACAAGGTTCTTTGTAATGCTAGGAACAAAATAACAATTATTCAGTTCTAAGATTAAACCAGAAGGAAGAGATAAACTAAAATCTCCTACGACAAGTGCAGCAACACTTGCTCCATTTCCGACGCGTAGGTCTATCTCCCCTTTCTTCACTTGTCTCCTATTTCTTAGTCCCTGCACATTTGAAATAATGTGAGCACCACATGCGATATCTAATACCCAAGTAGGACCATTATCTAATGTGAGGACATTGGTTGAGAGTAATTCAATAACATAAATACCTGAAGTGTTGGAACTCAAAGTCCCATTCTTCTTGTCTTCCAGGTACTTGGGACAGTTTCTTTTCCAGTGTCCCTTAGCCTTACAGTGGAAACAATCATGGTCTGCAGCCACCCTTGGCTTCTCACCACCCTTAGGTTTTGCAACTTCCTTGCCCTTCCCTTGGGTATTGTTCTTGTTCTTGACTACCTTCTTGAACCCTTTCCCTCTGTTGACGTTAAGAACTTCCTTCTTGTTGTCAGTGGGAGTATTTTGCTCAGCAGCTTTGAGCATACCATGGAGTTCGTTCAGGTTTTTCTTAATACCATGCATATGGTAGTTCATCCTGAATGAGGCAAAGCCATCATGTAATGAGTGCAAGACGATATATGTGGCCAACTCTTGGTCATATGGGGTGCCCAGTGTTTCCATACGGCTAAAAAGGCCGATCATGTTGAACACATGTGGACCTACTGGCTTTCCCTTCACAAGCTTGCTATCCAGTATAGCCTTGTGAGTTTCATATCGTTCAATCCTTGCTTGTTCCTGAAACAGTACTTTCAGGTTGGAGATGATAGTGTAGGCATCCTGATGTTCAAACCTCTTTTGAAGGTCAGGTTCCATGCTTGCTAGCATCAGACAAGTAACAGGCAAAGACTCACTCTTCTCCTCATCTGATGAGTCGTCGGTGATAGTAGGGATAGGGGTGTTCAGGACGTCCTCACGCCCTTCGGACCTGAGAACAATTCTCAGATTCCTTTCCCAATCGAGAAAGTTTGTTCCATTCAATTTGTTCTTCTCAACTATTGAGCGCAGGGTGAATTTCAAATTATCGTTCGACATAATGCCTATATATAAAAGGAAATGACATGCAAATCAGTATATGTTCGAAATGCAAATTACTTAAAATTAAACACCTTTAAACTAAGTAAATGCGCATTTTATTCAAGTTGTTATCGTTCCCTGTGAATAAAATGATTCCAAGATCCTATTACAGACAAGACCCAACGTACTTTTGCACTGCCTTAAGTCTTGTGTGTTCAAGGTAAGTAACAATTACTAATTATAACTCCTTATAATTCTTGGTTGATGATCCACATCCAATGTAAAATCATCCCCATGCCTCAAGATCCAAAACTGTGCCTTTTGGTCTCTCGTTGGGTACAACCATATCAAGGTTTATGAATCCCCGTATAGATTCACCCTCATTAGCCCAAGATTATGGAAAGACACCCTCACTTTTGTGAAGCCCATCCAACCAAAAATCCAGAACTTAATGGGTTATGATATGGAAAGGCATTGCCCCAATTTACCTTAGAAACTTAAGTCTTTTATTTGCCTTTTATTTATAAGTGAAAAAAAATGTCATAAATAAAGACAATATAAAAACTTAAAATAAAGCATTCAAAATGCAATAATTGTGATCCTAGTATGGCCCCTACGATGCAAAATTTTAAAGATCTAATCTTCATGGGTCTCCACCCTCGCACCCTTCATGGATATCCATCCTTGAACTTCTTATGTCTTCTTCTTCTTGTATTACAATATTTCCTAATAATCTAATTACCGAAAATAAAATACAAAAATACATAACGATACGCAGATCGTGTACAAAAAAACATAACGATGCGCAAATCGTATTTATGGGCCATACTAGTCACCTTATATATGCAAGCAATATATCATAATATAAAACAAGCATAATAATTCATCTCAATTTAAAATTAAATCCTTATATGGCCTTAATCAATATTAACCATAAAAATGTAATAATTGGATTAAATTGTATGAAAAAGATATAATATCAAATATTAAATCTTGAGTGGGATTTCCTAACTTTTAGGAAATAATTAAAATAAATAATATCATAATATTATCCACCTTAATTTTATGGGCAAATCTCAATTCACCGTTTGATTGATATGAGACATTTAATTAATTAGGAGATAATTGATTAGGAGAAAATAACCATCACAACTTTTGTAACCTCCTCAATTATAACTCCTCTAATTAATATATTTAATTATTTATTTCAAAAATAAATAATACTCCTCATTCATACAATATTATCTCTCAATTCATCAAAATCTCCATTTCAATTTTACATCCTTATCCATATAGAATTTACCATCAATTTAAATCAAGATTCGCATCAAAAATTAACAATTAATCTATTGATCGTATCAATTTATGCAAGATGCTCTGATACCAATTGAAGGATAATTAGATGCGTTTAGCGGAATTTCAGATCATATCTAAACATCTAATCGCAAGGATCTTCATGCATAACTGATAGATCAATCATTCTTTAGAGGATATACCTTTGATGCGTGAACCGGATCGAATCTGGATGGAATCGGAAGAGATCGAAAGCCCCAAGCGTGACTTCTCTAATTAGTCCACACGAGCCCGGCGTCTAGATCTTCCTTGTCTTCGACTGCTAGGACGAAGATCGAAAGGCTAGCAATCGAATTGCTTCGGATGATGATTGTGGACAACAATCCCAAATCAACCCTTTGATTTTATTGCTGTTGATGGCTTCTAAAATCAAACACTTTTGATTTTCCTCTCTTTGGCTACTGTGGCTCCGTACGCACTTAGGAAAAATCAATTAGCAACTTCCTTGCATTTTTCCTTTAGTGCTCTCAGTTGCCTCTCCCAAAATCAGCAAACTATTTGCCTTTTATTTCCTTGCTCTTGCATCCGGCAAGTTAGTCGCCAATTAGGATAGATTAGATGTGTTTTATTAGGATTCAATTAGATTAATTAATTGGAGATAGATCAAAGGGTAACCGTACGTAACCGGTAAGAGATAACCCCAAATTAATTATATAATTGTAACTCTCTAATTAAACTTTTAATTATTTATTTCCAAAATAAATAATATAACTTATTAATAATAAATCACATATATATTAATAATCAACCATCAATCCCGTTGATCTAATCCGTAAATTCAAAGTGTGTGACCTCATAGGACCCGTTTATAATAGTCATAGGATTAAACCGTTTAACCCTATTAATCGTAGTTGGCTTCTAGCAAAGCATTACGACTCCTAAAATAACCGGATTGAATATCTCTATCAATTGTCCTATTCCGTGTTTAGTCATTGCACATTAAATTAAAGGACACAATTCCTTCAATAACCACAACCAACGATCGACCCGACCTTTTATGAGTTGAAAATATCCTCAATTATGATAAGACATGAAGGAGAGTCATGTCCATATGACGACTGCAACCCTAACACCTAAATTGTTACAAGTAAGAAATGGTTTTAATCTAACAAAAATCAGTAGAAAACATCATCATCAATCATATCTGAAACCCAACTAATAAAGATTAATTCATGCTCCTTAAACCTCATCAACACGCAAGGGAGGAGCAGCACGCCTATCATTCACCATCTTCCCAGACGATGGACAATCTTCAGGCTTTTCACACTTGGACAACGTTGATAAGTGCTGAACCAGATCGTTTAATCCCATCCATGAGCTTCCACCTTTAGTTGTAGCTTCATTTGTCATCCTCTTCAGCTCCAATGCTCTTGATCTGTGCCCAGTGTAGGCTCCACTCACTAACCCATCCAAGACTCGAGCAAGGTTATCGGGATCAGGGAGGGACTTAGTGCCCTGGCCTACCATAACCCCAACTTTGAGCTGATCCACGATCAAGGTGGCATTGGGAAATTGGTCAGCCCCCAGTGGCCATGGCAACATCATGACTCCGTAACTTAATGCCTCTAGTACCGAATTCCAACCACAGTGAGTTAAGAATGCTCCGACTGCTCGATGTCTCAGTATCAATACCTAAATTTACCAAATCATATTATTTATCAACTTTTCGTAAACCATATACAATTATGATTGTTTTTAATATATATATATATATATATATATATATATATATATATATGAATTACTTGAATAAATCTTTGCTAATTTACCAGGGAGCCCATCCGCGGATGACTAAGCCTCTAGCATCAACATGGTCCTCAAAGTTGTGAGGTAGCTTGCTAAACTTGTCCCCACCTTCCTTGATCTTCCAAATAAATCTCACTTTACTCCTCTGTAAACCATAGGCCAAAGCCTCCATCTGCTCATTGGATAGCACAGCTTCACTTCCAAAGCAAATATAAACCACTTCATCATCCAAGCACTTATCCAGCCAAGATAAAATTTGGTCCTCATCTGAACCAGAACGGCTTGCGGTATCCCTCGGAAATAAAGGACCGACCGCCCAAACTCTATCATGGCCCACTAGGGACTTCAAGTGGGCACCTTCAAGACCATTGAAGGTGTTCACTATAAGCCCCCAACTAACCAGGTTATTCAAAAACTCATGTCGAAGGAATTGAGAATCCGAATTACGGGACGCATATGTTCGGTATAATGTAGAGAGTTGATACCAAGGAAACTGGGCCTCGCCCGGAAGATCTTTCAACGAAACAACAGCGTTTTCGTCTAAGGAGCCGTCCTTCAATGTGGTTGGTGCAGGGAGGTAATTCCATAGGGCGTGCATGACCGAAAGGGCGAAGGCACCAGAAGGTGAGAAAACGAATCGTTTAATCCCCAGCTGGATGGCCAGTTCATGCGTCCATCCGAGGAACATATCGGAGATGATTGATGAAGGAGGGGAAGGGTGGGAGATGAACCACTCATGGAGAGGTTCTCGGAGGCGGCGGAGTGTGGAAGTGAGGGGAATCAGGGAGCCTGGTGGCATGTTTCTTAGGTTCTCGCAATCGGGTGGGAGGGAAGGGTGAGGCGGGAAGGGAAGGACGAGGGCTGAGATGGAGGAGTGAGGGTGGCAGGAGAGGAGAGGCTGGAGGAGCGGGAGGTTTGCGGGGGTGATGACGACCGTGACAGTTAGGGCACCGTCTCTGCTAGTGAGTAGGTGGTTCGTGAGGTCGAGGAGGGGGATCATGTGTCCCATTGCTGGGTACGGAAACACCAGTATATGGTTCACGCTAGTGACCGTGTCGGGTTCGGCTATAGAGGCCATGTTTGTAAACCGACGAGATAGAGATGAATGAGGGAATTGTGGATTATGGGTTACGATTGATCCCTTATTTAACCATGCAAAACCTACCTAACTTATTCAGCCATTTACACGCCGGTGGCTGGGGTGGTTGTGGCTTGTGCCGGCAAATACACAAAAGAGGAAGGATTTATATGAGCATGAGCGAGAGCGAGGCAAGGGAAAGGGAAATCTGTTAGGATTTCTATCTACCCTCCCTTTTCTACCCTGTGAATCGCCTACTCGTATTACTCCTATTGGCCCACCTTGGATTTATATGGATTTACTTGCAGGAAACCACCCTTACAATATACCATATTGCCCATAACCACCCCTTATATTCCAATTTACCGAAAACCACCCTTTAGATGATGTCTGTTAACAAATAGCCACCCAAGTGTGGTTTCCGTCCAAACACCGTTAGTGTGAATAAGTAGTAGAACAGTTATTAATTAAGAACAATAAAAAACCTAAGTGCATTAATTAAATGAAAATAATTTGAAAGAAGAAAAAGAGGAGAAGAGCAATCTGGACTCACCCTCCTCGGCTCCTCCATTAGAGGTCGGCATGGTTGGGTGAACAGGGGAACATGGAAGCCAAAGGAAAAGAGCAACATGTATGAACTCGATTGATCTACCACCAAGGTCGATGCAACACCAAAGGGTCTGAAAATTTTCAGATCTACAATAACCCAAGACTCAAATCAAAACCCCCAATTTTTAGGGTTTGTTTTTAGCTCAACCAATTTGTGTGAAACTGGGTGTTTTCGTGTGTTTCAACTGCCCATTGTGTAATTTGTGTGTGTTTCAACTTCAATTTCTAGATTTCCGACAAGGATACATAGATCTATTTGTGGCTACAAGGTTTGTGAAGTCTGTGATGGAGGAGGAGGAGACGGAGGGCGACGAGAGACGACCACAACTGAGGAGGTCCGAAGGAGATGCTGACAGTGGCCAAGAACGCGGAGGAGAGTCAGGAAATGGTATCTGACTGTTTCGAATGAGTAGAGACAATGGTCCCAAGTTGTTGGCGGTGGTGAAAGAGGAGAGGCGGTGGTCGGTAGCGGATGCGGCTAGCACCCGAGGAGTGACGAGCACCCCCAATTTCATTCCTTATGTATTTTTTTCAATAAATTTCATTCTTAATTCTAACTTATTTTTAATTGATAAATTTACATTAAATTATAATTAAAATCGCGGGGTAAAATTGTACTTTTACTCAGGTAACTGAATTTTGGACGGAAAATTAACAAGGGTGGTCAATTGCTAATAGAACTAGTATAAAGGGTGGTTTTTGGTAAATAGGAATAGAATGGGTGGTTATGGGAAATATGGTTTATTATAGGGGCGGTTTTTTGCAGTTTACCCTTCAATTTTTATTTTATTTTTTAACTCTCGAAACAATTGGCGTCAAATTGCTCAGCCCAGCCCATTATCATGCGGCAACATACATATACACTGTATTTGAAGCCCGCACATTGATACAAGTCCATCTCATATATTTTACAAGCTAAAAAAATAGGGTAATATGCAGAAAACCACTGCTTAAATGGGGCCTTTTGCACAAAACCACCCCTTAAAATCGAAAGTGTAGAAAATCACTCTTTAAATAGTATCAGTTATCAAATCACCACCCCACACCACTATTCCGTCACAGTTCTGTTAAATATACGAAATGACTATTTTACTCTTATTTTTTAATCATTGAAATAAGGGCATATTTTACAAAAATAAAAAGTCAGGATGAAGAATGCAATTAATGCATCTTCTTCCCCAAATCGACACCATCAGATTGCAAGTCCAATGTCACCGCGCGACAACGGATTCAGCGAGGCTTCGGTAGGTTCCCGGTGGAGTCTAGAGGCACGAAAAGACACGAGGTCAGAGGCTACGAATTTCTGGTGGTGTGGCGGATCTCCCGGTGGTGAAGGAGGTGGCGAAAAGGACGGCAAGGTGGCAGGCTGCAACCTTCGGCTAGCTTATGTCAAAAATGGTATCCGATTATTTTGCATAGTTTTTAGAGGGATTTTTGCACTAAATCGACGCTTGAGGTATTAGGAATGTGATAGAGTATATTAGGATCTCGGATTTTGGCCAACAATGGTGAAATAGGGTCTTGAAAGAGACAAAATCCCCTTTTGTAGACCGAGTAGATGAAGGCCATAAAACCCACAATTGGATACGCCAATCACTCTAACTTTATCATTTGATTAATTTTGTATAATCAATTATAAGAAATGGCTTCAAAATTATCCAAAACGATGTCGATTTCAATTTGGGGCAAAAACGAATTTGAACTGAATTGAGCTTGAATCATTCGATTAAATTCCAAATTGAGCACCTTTTTTAGATGAGGAGATTGAGTAGAACTCAATGGGAGTGTTTTGAAGATGAAACAACGGAAATTGATCAACCCCCATTGAAGCTCTTACTACCCAATTTGGACTTTGGAGGAAGTAGATAATGAGTCGACTCGGTCGAGTTGAGCGTGTGGACTCAATGAGTAAACTCAGTTCTAACAGAACTTTGACAGAATAGTAAGATGGGGTGGTGATTTGGTAACAGATACTACCTCCATTCGGAAATATAAGTCCATTGACTTTTTGTCACGCTTTTTAAAGAGTTAAAAACTATATAAATTAATTTTTTTTACATAGTCTTATATATATTACTAATAACTATATAGTTGTGTAAAAAAATTATTATTTTATATAGTTTTGTAACTCCTTAAAAAGCGTGCCAAAAAGTCAATGGACTTATATTTCCGAACAGAGAGAGTACCATTTAAAGGGTGGTTTTTTGCAATTTCGATTTTAAGGGGTGGTTTTTTGCAAAAGACCATATTTAAGGGGTGGTTTACTGCAGATTACCCCGTTTTTTTCACCAAGGCTCCAAGGGAGTAACTCAATCTCCAACAAAATCAAGAAGAAGAGAGGAGAAAGAGCTACATGATGGTAAGCCTTCACCTACAACACAGCACACCCGAGAGGAGGAGAAGGGTGGCCGAGCGAGAAGGAGGAGAGGCGGCCGAAGCCAAGATTTATCGCGCCACGGAGGCGAATTGGAGGCTCCCGAAGGAGGGTTAGGCTCCCGGAGGAGGTGTAGGCCGGCTCCCATAGGAGGTGTACTGGAACTCTCAGAAGAGAGTTTTTTTTTTCATGTTCAAAAAAATATGTTAGAAGATTGTGATAGGGCTCACCACCCAAAATGCATAATACCGTCTTTTATTTATAGAAAAAATTGTCCGAAAATAATATCAACTATCAGTGGTGAACCAAAAATAATACCAACTTTTATAATCATAAATTCATACACAAACTATACCCTATTAACCCAATATTAATACAATGTCCATAGTTTGCAAATAAAAAAATATTTTGGACTTAATTAATACATATATTAAATAAGAAATTTTGGTATCCAATTGTAAAATCTAACCCCGCCATCCTCATTTTGGTTCACCCCTGATAGTTCGAGTTGGTGTTTCGAACGACGAGCATTATACTTCATACGACAAGTTCTTCACTTGATGTCCTTTACACCTATTTATTACTACCCACATAGCTCACTGGCTCAGTGTTAGTTTTTACATTTGGTGATGCAACTTTTGATAGCTCATCCATTATTCTATTCATATGAGGGGGAAAATGTAGGAGAATCACACCCACAACATAAAAAAAACCCTATTTTATGAGAATGTTAATTCTTCTAAATAAAATAAACTCGTCAACGTACGGACTAATACAAGGGTATAAATACACGGTACCGAATCACATGTCCTCAAAAGTGTCCCCTCGATTTTATTTTCACACGGCGAGTTTTCGCCAACGCACAGTGAGTGGATGTCGACACCGGCAGGAGGAGTCGGCAAAGGGGATAGAACCGGTTGTGGATTGGCTGAAGGAGGAGGGCTGGTTTTACCGACATTGACAGGAGGAATTGGCAACGGTAACACGGGTAGTTGTGCTCTTGTGGAGTGCGCATAAGGAGGGAGGCTGATTTTGCCTACACCTAATGGAGTTGACTATCAAAATTCTTTTTTGAAAGGATTGTACTATATGCACCGGGAGCAGGTGCTAAATGCACTACGATGACGGATCTATAATCCGTCCGTTGTAATTTTTTTAGAAAATATACGGACGGATCTAACATCCGTCCGTATTTAAAAAAAAATTCACAAAAGAAAAAAAAAACAAAGCCACATGACAGTTTAAAAAAAAAGATTAACAAGGGCGGATCATAGATCCGCCCTTGTATTTTTCCCATCATTCCCATCAAAGAGTAAAAGCTGCTTTTCCTCTTTCTTTTTTTCTTAATAATACATAGAATGGATCCTAGATCCGTCCGTATTTTTTTTTTCAAGGCGGATCTAGGATCCGTCCTATGTAATTTTTTTTTATAATGGACGGATCCTAGATCTGCCCGTATATTTTTTAAAAAACTTACAATGGACGGATCATAGATCCGTCCTATGTAGTGCATATAGCACCTGCCCCCGGTGCATATAGCCAAGCCGTTTTGAAAGTATCTGGAATGGATTTTAGAGAGCAGTCGTAATGCCTCAAAATAAAAACTTCCAGGAAAGAAGAGCTAAGCGTTCAACGGAAATTGAATGAATTAGTGCTTCAACTCTCCGAGGAAAGAATGCCCTTGGGTACGATAAGATTAGTCATAAAAAAAGTATGCTTTTGTCGGACCGGGTATTTACTCTATTTAAAGTCTACGATTGCCAGGCTCCGCACCTCTATGGCTAATAAAGTATAGTGCTCTGAACCACGGCTAGACATCCTAAAATATAGCCAAGGGTGGTCTAAAAGTAAACACGGGATTGTTTCTATCATGAGTAACATGAGTTGGCTTTGCTTTTCAAGGCGACACCGTGCCAGCGAATGGTGATAAATTCACCGTGTACATAACATCACCCTTAGAAAAAGAATTGTTGAGACTTGAGAGTGCTACTATAAGGTGAAGTGCTCATACCCAAGTTTTAAAACTAATCCGCTTCCGAGATTCGAACTCAGATCTCTAAACAAGGATGGAGGGTGGCCTTTCAACGAATCATTAGGGAGCAAATAAAGGGCGCAATTAACAACAGTGATTTCCAAATGTTTCATCAAACACAAAGATATAATTATTGCCATTAAAAATAAATCAAATGAACAAGATTGAGAGAAGTCTAATAAGAAGACACGGAACACAGGGATCCAATGATTTGCTGGATAAATATAAATAGAGTATGATTGACAAATAGGCCAACTTATTGCATCAACTGTACTACTAAAAACACACACAGGTTGTAATGAGTCTGATCCTTACCAAGGTTGATCAAGTTGTTGCTCTCCCCCGACACCCCGGAAGCATATACATACAACAGCCATTCCTCGGATCCTTCTCATTATTCTGGATCTGGATCTGGATCTCACTCAAGATGTCTTCGGCTTTGGTCGAGCAGGGAACAGCTGCAGAAAATGACAGCAATGAGTATGATCGACGATCAATAAAATCATAATGACAGCACTGAGGAGTAACAAGTGAAAAACACAATGGATGAATTTGGAAATCACCTGATAGCAAGAAATAAGAGATGTGGTAAATCCGAGGGCTCCAGTGACGCGCGGGGTCACCTTGTTGGGTGCCCACCGCAGCAACCCGACTGCAACGACTACATCCAGAGCAGACTTGAACAGTGCCAGTGACCTCTGATTCGATTTCTCGAGTTTCCCTTGGTACTCCTCATTCTGCACCCATCAATTTCCCAAACACAGATATTAACCGAACTAAAAAGAACAAGATAAATCTGCTTTTAAAAAAACAACGAGTTGTGAATACAGGACTTACTTCATACTTATCACTGCCTTTGAGCTGCCTCTCCAGTTTCTTAATTTGCCTGGAAACCCTCCCAAGCTCCCCGAGCTGAAACATAAGAGATCCAGATGTTAAAAGGTGGGCAGGGAATTAATAGATCTGCATTTGGATTTCGGAAACAACGAACCTCAACCAAGGTAGTGCAGACAGTAGATCCCAGAAAACAGTAAAGAGAGATCCTGCCCAGCTTTTCCACTCGCTCTGCGTTCTGATAGTCAAAAGAAGGGATTACCGTACAGCCATATTCTACTGATCAATGGAAATTCTATAAAAGATGGCAGGATTGGTTAATTACCTTATAGACTCCGGTTCTGCCGAGCCATATGATTTGATCAAGGAACAAGAATGTTGAGAGGAATATGTTCTTGGACTGGAAAAAGGAATGATCATTGTAAAACAACTGATTTATAGAGATTTTGTAGGAGCAATAGAAATAAAGGAAATCGGAAATTCTTGCAATACCTTCCCAAGTAAGATTAGCGGAAGCGGGGTTCCCTTAGGAACTGGGCTGATTAGAGCATTCAAATCGTTCAGAAACTGTAATATGAGAAATAGCAAATGGAAATCAGATTCAGGTGCACTTGCAAAATAGATAATAAAGTTGACACTTCTGGATTCAAGAATGCGGAATCAGTGGCATTATCAAGAAGCCAGAGACAAGATGAATGATTACCAGCAGCACCGAAGCCTGAAACGAGATATTGTGAAGCCAAGTACGCAGTATTAGAGCTTACCTTGAACAAACGGAAAACTTTTCTGGCCAAGCTTGTAGATTTGTCAACATTTTGGGCAGGACCTGGTTGCCCATCACTCAAGAACTTTGAACCATACTGAATTGCCCTGCATATCTTGTCTCTGGCTTCGGCTTTGCTCAAATAAAGAGTTATAAGAGCGAGTTCTGCCCTTGTTGCGTCTAGTGAGCTCATTTTTTATCTTCTGTAACACGTCCCACCACTGCAAAAATAATCAAAGCTATTAAAATTTTAAAATGACCAAAAAAACTAGAAAAGTTCGATTCATAGCAATCTCAGATTACTATTAATCTCCACGGCAAGTACATCGACTTGTAGATCATGAATCAGTGTCGCAAAACAAACTGATAATAGACATTCTTTTAAAAACTGCAATGAAATTGAACACTACTGGAGTGGAAGTAGATCTGCATCCCATATTGACTTTGACAGGTGGCCTGCACATGAGTTCTCTTGTTTTGGTCTAAATGAGCATAATGGATCTCAAAGGGCTGACTTGGTCTAGGTGAGCATAATGGATCTGAAAGGGCTGACGCAGAAAGTAACTTATGCACAAGTAAGAGGGATCGGATTCACATTCACCTACAAAGAGGCTAAACCATCCCAAGGACAAGCATTCGAGTTTGTTCGGCGCAATGTGCTTAGTGCATATAAGGAGCTGACAATGAATTGGCACGCCCAAAACTCCCATCAGCAAGCTCTCAATAACTTAGGGTCAAATTGGCTAATCAGTATATAACATACAGTAATTCAACTACAAACTAATTTAAAGTAATTAGATAAGATCTACTGGACTTTTCAGGGGTTCATGATCTAGTAGACTAAAACCGAAACCCATATTGTTAAGCACAAAGAATAAATCCAATAATCTCTCTAGATCGGATCTACAACAACCCCACATTGACAAACTCTGAATCACAATGGATGATCAACACAGAAGCAATTGTAAATTTAAAATATAAAAAAAATCATCAATCAAGTACCCGCATTGATAGTTAAAACTAGAAGCAAACCCACCAAAATTCAAGCAGGACCCAACACAAAATCGACTGATCCAGAAGCGATCACCAGAAAATGATGACAACAATGAGCAAATGGAGGTGCTGCTTCAGGCCATCCGAATGTTTTTTTAGGGCTTAATAAATGTGGGGGATTGGAGATTGGAGGGGTGTGGGAGACAAAAGAAGAGGAGGAGAGGAGGAAATTACCGGCGAAACGGGGGAAGGTGGCGAATTTAACGTTCTTCGCCGTAGAGAGAGTTGAGACCTCGATCAAGCCGCCCTTGTGTTGTACTTGTATCTGTAGTTGTGTGGAGCCCAACGACAGCGATGGCTATTTATCTTCCTCCGGCTAACAATTAGATGGCAGAAGATTGGAGTAATGACAGCTTTCCATTGATGACACAATTTAATTTATTTGGGAGACTTGAAGATCCGTGAAGATCTTGCCCAAGCAAGGATATGTATGGAAAATTTGGATCTTGATTGACATTAAAGCATACACCCCCCTTTCATCTCACAAATTACTTAGAAGAATTTGTTAAACTAACCTCTTTATCCGATTTGTTTCCAGGATTAACTCAATCCGAATTTTTTTTTGCTAAAAAACGAATAGTTTGTTGGTAGGTTGAAGCCGGTAGGAGGTCATTTTGTGGGGAACAGCGGGAGAGAGTTGGTTATGGGTTGGAAAAAAGAAGACGAGAGAGAGGGAGGAGGAGGAGAGAAAAAAGAAATCGTACACTCGCAGAAAACAGAAGAGAGAGAGAGGTGTGAAAAAAGAAAAGTATAGTATCAAAGGAGAGAGAGATCAGTGAGAGTGACAGTGAGGGTGCAGGTTGACGTGTAAGCAGTTAGTTTTAATTGGACACCCAAAGAAAAACGACATGTCACATATTGGAATCGGCTGGGCAAGATTTCTCGGAGAAATAGATTCACTATCGGCTTTAGTTAAAAAAAAATGGGTAAGTTTGATTTCGATGTGCAATGTATAGTGTACGAACTATCAATGACATATTTTATTATTTGTGCTCAATTATAATATTTGCACATATTATAATTAAGCACAAGTTAAAAACAAAGGTGGAAAGTTTGGGAACGAGGTATTCGCGACGGGTGGGAATAGGGAAATTGAGGAACGTTTATGTCGATTCGAAATTTTCAGGAGTAGGGTGACTATAGATACGTTCAATTTAGGGTGAAAATGGGTCGAATTAGGGTTAGGAGAAATGTTAGAAAGGGTGAGTTTTCATATGTGTATGTTGAAATTGGGTAGGGAAACTAAATATTTATGTCAATAGGTCAAAATTTCAGATGAATATTTTCAAACTCGTGTGCAATTGGAGATGTACAGATTCAATAAGTCGACTGTCATGTATGAATATACAGGTGACATGTTTAATTGTCTTGGTGTCATGTAAAAAGGGAAACTGCTGGTTTGGATATGTGGAAGGGAAACCGTAGGGTTGATTATGGAAGCTTTGAGTGCATTCAATGCATTCAATATTATGTTGAATAGGTTTGACATCTGATATGCATAAGTTTTAAATCGGGTGAAATTTGAAATGAATTGGTGCAAAGTTGGTTTCTGTCATGTATGAAATATACATGTGTCATGTCAAAATAAGTAATTGTCATGTACATCTTGACTGTTGGAATGTTTGTGGGACTGATATGAAGGGAATTGTGGGTTGGGGACACGAATTGTTTTCGAGATTACTGATTTTTAGTCTTCCGACATGCAGGATATATGGTGAAGAACAAAAATGTTGAGGCAGAGTGGAAAGAAACTTGTCCACCCTCAAAGTCAAACCTTCGGCGCGGTATGACGGGCTTTCGTTCGAGTAATGTAAGTTGTGATTTTCGTGCAGCGTGGCTAACATGTTGAAGTCTGTGCGGGCTGTGTACGCTGTCGAGGAAGACAAACACTTTAAAGCGCGATGTAATCAATATGTCCGGCCGCAGCTCCTACTAAACATGGACGAACACTTGAGCAAGGCCGACAGGAAGCGCCTGATGGACAGCCCGTTGGGGGGCATTGCAAGACTGGGCACAAGGTTCCATTTCTCCGCGCAGCTTGTACACTACATCCTCCAACGACAACTGAATATTTACACTACATCATTTTATCTCTCTTAATTAATTCTCTGTCTCATCCTTTCTCTCTTTCCCCTTATTAAATCTCTCTTTGACTTTTTCACTTCTCTCTCTCCTTCTTTCCCTCTCTCTTCATTAATTCTCATATGTATATACTTTTTAAGCATTTTTTTTTTCAATTATTCTCTCGGGTATTTTTTTTTCAATCATCTCTCAATTAATCTTACATATTTCTAAAAAAAAAATCTAAATGACTACTTCACTTACTTAAACAAAACAATTAATACACTCTTAAAAAAACACAACTTCGGTTATTTTCCATTTTTCAATAAAGCAATAGGTAATATATTGTTCATTCATCAATAAAAAAAAAATTAAAGCAATAGGTAATACACTATTCATTCATCTTTTTCACTTCACACGAGCTTTGATAAGCTACACCGCCTCGTCTTCTCCGCCTCCTCCTCCAAGTGCGGCGACGATCAATGAGGACAAGTGGTTGGTGATGGTAGACTTCGTAGTTGGTGATGGTAGCGAATTGGTTAGCGACTGGCGAGACAACTTCATACACCCACAACTACAAAAACTCGAGGCAATGGAGGACAGCAACTGTCCAGTTTGCATTCAAGAGTGTCCAGTTTGCATTTAAGAATGTCATGTTTGCATTTCATAGTGTCCAGTTAGCATTTCAAAGTGTAGTACAAAAGCCGACATCGAACCTGGCAGTGTTGCCTTCTTCCTCTTCTTCCTTCAGTTTTTTTTCCTTAGGTTTTGATGAGTGACTCTTGGCCTCCCTCTTCCCCTTTACTAAGCCTCTCTCACATGGCAGTTGAGTTGACAGTTTATTAAAAAAAACTATCATTTCTTTATTCCTCTCTCTATCCACACATCACTCTCTCTCTCTCCTCATTAATTTCCCCCTATTTTAGTTTCCCTTTTTACCGCCTAGGGTGCAATTTTTTAAGGGATGAGGATTAGGTTTAGCAAATACTTTGGATAGTGGGTTATAAGTGCAAAGGATTTCGGGTTTAGGGTTAGTTTGTGCAATTCTCTCAATTACTTATACATGTTCTACTCATCGATAGTTTCATTTTGATATATTATAAACTTCGATATTTAACTAAAAAATTGTGAAAATTTGAAAATTAAACATAGATTGATTATTTGAAATATCTTTTAATAAACTACAATGTTGTTATATTTTACTTAACTTGATATTTTAATAATATAATTCAGCTCAATAGCTTCGAAACAAGATGTTATATTACTAATTTCAACCATTAGATAAGAAATTATGCAAGTTCAAAATTTTTTATATCCGGTTCCACACTATTGTATGCTAAGAGAACACCAAATTACATAATCAGCGCAATTAATATGAAAAAAATAATCTGAGAAGCGAGCTTTGACCTAGAGAGCGTTTGCTCTTCGCCCGCCGCCTCCTTCTTCCTTCCTCATCAAGCCGCCACCATCATGTGTCCTCCGCCAGACTGCATCCCTTCTTCCACCTTCATCGGCACCTTCACCCTGCCTTAGCCTCTTTCCCTAGTCGAATCCACCCACCGGGGCTCCGGGGTTTCACCTGGATCACCGCCTTCGCCGTCACAACCGTTCGTCCACAATTAGGACCTTTGCCCTTCAACATCCCTGAACACGAACCTTCCCCCCTACTTCTTTCCCTAGTTGTAGCCAGAGGCGTACCTAGAGGGGGTCCTGGGGGGTCACGTGACCGGTGACCCCCTCCTGATACGGGGTTAGCCGTAGGTTGGTCCGATCTTTGACAACAAGCAAGAAACTAAAGAAAGACTCAAGAACTCAAACTGACGCAGCAAAGAAACTTAAAGAATCGATCAAGAAAGGTTCAAGATCGATCAAGAAATCAAAGAACGCAGCAAGACTCGACAAAGAAACCAGACTCGAATGAAAGAAACACTAAAGACTCGAAATTGATGTAAAGACACGACCGATAAGGACTGAGTCGATCTATATAGAACAAGATAAAGACCCCAGGCCTCCTGAGAGGGTAGGAACCAATACCAATGACTATATAACCCGCCTCTACAACCCTACACAACCAAGCGGACAACTTGGATGCACAAGGAGGGGACTTGTGGATACTAGGATCACCAAGTCTTGCGAAATTGATGAACACAAAGCAAACCAAGCTGAGATAGATACCAATTCGTGATCAACGAGCACATCTCTAGTTAGATCAACAAGACACTCCATGTGTTTCACACAATTTGAGAGATCTAAATTCTATTCATAATGTTCCTGCTGAATTACAAAGGGGTGAATCGACATATATAGGCTTTAAGAGCTGCTGGGTCGATTATGGTGTTCTGAGAAGATAAAAGAAGATAAAATAACAACTTAAAGGAGGAATTAATAAAATTACCCCTAAAGTTTCCTAAAATAACTTAAGTAAGAAAGAATACTAAAAATAGTAACATAAGGTGCTGTTCCAAACAGTACAACTTGCAAAGATGGTGATTTTCGACCAAGCTCCCTGTCGAATCTGGAAAAACCTTCAACAGCGAAGTTGTAGATCTCTTCGTCCTCGTTCCGACAAGGTATGACACGTCTCAATCCGATTAATATTGAATCCGTACGACCCCTTTTACAGAGACGTCGAAAAGCTGTCAAACTGTTGAACGAATGTAAAACGTCAAGCTTCCACCATTGGATCTTCTCCCATGGTGGAACCTTCTTCTTCCTCTTTAGAAAGACATTATCCGAAGGTGACTTGGGTGTCTTGGATGGTCCCGCATCACCTCCTCATCCAAAAATTACCTCGGTGTATTCTTCTCATCGATAGCTTCGTTTTGATATATAATACGCCTTAATCCGACATCTGAGTAAAAAATTATGAATGTTTGAAAATTGTAGGTGTATTAATCACTTTAATTTTGTTTCAAGAGACTATAATACTTTTATATTTTACTTAAATTGACATTCACATATTATAATTCTTCTCGAGAGTTTCGAAACCGTAGGTTATATTACCTATTTTGATAATTTGGTAAGAAGTTACGCAAGTTTAAAACTTTTATATCTAGTTTATACATTATTACATGTTAAGGATACAATATTTATTTATAGCGTTTTATATCCTTATTTTCGTTTTATATCGTTGTAGTAGTTTGTAATATCGTTTGACACTAGTTTGTGATATCATTTGCCAGTAGTATGTACTATCGAACACATTGTGTGTTTTACGACCTTTTTCTCGATCTTATTGTCTACTACTATGGTGACCCCCATTCAAAACTTTCTGGCCCTGTCCTTGGTCGTAGCCACCCATCGAGGCTTCGGGACTCCACCTGGGTCACCGCCTCTAGTTCCTCCGCCTTTTGCGCCGCCGCTTGTTGCAGTATTGGGTGGTCTTTGATTCCTTCGTCACGTCGGTACCTCGGTCCCCAACCAATCTTCCTATCGGTTGCTGGCTGCCACTACTTTCTCCGGGGTGTGCTGGCGCCGCCCATCTTGGCTCGCCGCCTCATCCCAGTTCCGACCTGTTACTGCCGGCATTCCTTAGGGGTGTGCATATCCGGGTACCCGATACGAACCGGATAATCGTGTCGGGTACCCGAAACCGTTAAGCCCCAAATGACCGAACCGGACACGAACCATCTTAACCCGGGTACCCGACACGGTTATGCTATTCGGTTCCGTGTCGGATAGCCGGGTACCCGACACGAACCAACTGATTATTTTTTTTTGATTTTTTTGGGGGCTATGTTCGCTATGTCTGTCCAGGAAGATGAAGTCGACGACGGCGTTGAGGGATGAAGAGATCCCAGCAAAAGCGCCAAAGATGGACAAAGATGAAGGCGGAGAGAGAAGGGCATCCCAACCCTCATCCACCAGGCCATTGGCGGCCTGAAAGCGAAGGTCGGAACGGAGGAGGGACCCTCGACATTTCGGCAAAATAATTTCCCGAACACCAAAGCTCCACAAAATGAACAATAACCGGCAAAATTGGACACCAACCGGCCGAAATCGACGAGGAACCGGCCGACAAGATCCCAAGGATGAGCGGATGGGGAGAAATTACTCAGAATGAAGGCAACAACTTCCATATCTGATTATTGGAGAGAAGAGAGGGCCTGAGATTTGTGTCGACGACGGCTCCATATCGGATGACTAGAGACTCGAGAGGGCCTGAAATTTGTGTCGACGGTGGGGAGAGGGATGAAGAGCTCCCAACAGGCCAGCAATGGAGGTGATGGATCGAGAGGATAGAGGCGAGGTGATGGATAGAGAGGGGCAGGCGGTTATAATTCTATAAAAAAAGATGAGATGGGGTATTAGGGTTGTCTCACTATTTGGGGAAAAAAATAAAAGGAACCGAGAGGCGAGAGGATTCGAACTCGGGTGAGTTGAGAGCATGGGCTTACACGGAACCAGTTGGGCTAGCAAACCTTATTAATACATAAGGGATTCTATTTACACTAGTATTATATTACCCAACCTAAAAATAAAAGAAAAAAAAAATATTTAAACGGTTCGTGTCGGGTACCCGACAAGTCAATTTGCCCGACCCGAACACGAACCATTTCAAGCCGTGTTTTCTCGGTTCGTGTCATTATCGTGTCGTGTTTTTTCGGTTTCGGGTTTTTTCGTGTCGTGTTTTCGTGTCGTGTTTTCGGTTTCGGGTTTTTCTGCACACCCCTTCCACCACCCGACTTCGACATATCAGCCCTATTTTGGGCTTCACCGGCTCCAGCAACGTTTATGAGACTCGATCTTAAAGGAACATGATTTTTTAAAACCAAACATCATACAAAAGATGGATTCTTTGAATGATAGCAAACATAACATTTGATTCATTTCTAAAACTAAAACTAAATCAAATTTGATCAATGTATCATACAATAGCTCGATCTTTCAAGGAATGTGATTTTTAAAAACCAAACATCATCATGCTAGTTCAACAACTTAGTTGCAACCTCATTCCTAAGATTTAACCCCAAATCCGACATTATAATCAACAAAAAAAAAGGGATTAAATCCTAAATCTGAAATTCTAATATCTAACCCTAAATTCAAAATTTTAATCCAATTAAATCCCCAAATCAACTCACGAAATCCCCAAATCCAAATCCCTATACCCTAAATTTCGGGAAAATGAAATGAAAAATAGGACAAATACCTACTAGTGCGAACTAACATCGCCGACGCCATTCACCGAGCGCCCCCCACGCTCGTCGGCATCGGTTTCGACATCCACTCCTTCCTTCGTCAACGTCAAAATTCTTCCCTCGTCCAATCGTCTCTTGTTCGCTCTACAACCTCTACTTGGTGCTTTGCTTCTAATCTCCTCTAATAGGAATTGGATCTGTCGTGAGAGGAAGAGGTAAGCTTTTACGTTTTTTTTCTTCTTTGAATTCCTTTTTTTATTTAACGGATAAGCTAACAGTTTGGTAACAGAAGGGCACGGGGCGAAAATTTTACAAACCTTAGAGGTACAATGTGAAATATGTAAAAATTTTGTACACCTCGCGAATTTCACTATACCTCAGGGATACCCGACGAAATTTCCGTTATTTTTATAGTCATTTTTCCAAAAAAAATTCAAAACCCCCCCCAGGATGAATGTAGTCCATTGGCCCAACCCCTATTTTGGGCCCAAACTTAGTCTATAAAAGGCGGCCACCAGTCCCCCTATGCTCGTTTTGTTGTTCCTTTGTTCCTCCCCCATACTCTCCCCAAACCCTAACCCGAAAATCTCCTTTTTCCCTCGTCGGAGCATAGTCGAGAGAGAGTGCTTTCGGGACCCAACAATGGCGGACGATGACTATAATGACAATTTGGAAATGGGGTTTGTTTTACTCTCTTCTTAGTTTCTTTGTTTTCTATTTGTATTGTGTTCTTCTCCGTTGTTTATCTTTGGTCTGTAATCTTCTGCACCTCTCTGTTGAATTTGCATTTTTGAGATACAGTCTTTGCGAAATCTTATAATTCCCCTTTTCTTGTTCCTCATCCAACCGTCCTTGCCCGGAAACCTTGAATTTGGACGAGTTAGGGCGTTCTCTTTAGAGCTTGTTTGTGTAGTTTTCCCTCGGAATTAATTACTTGTTAGTTGAGTTAATGCTTTTGTTTGTATAGAAACTTTTTTTTGGCACTAGCCTAATCTTTTGCTTAATTGAGCTTCCCTAATGTTTTTTTAGCTAACATCAACTATGTAGTAAAGATCAAATTGTACTTAGCTGGGGTTCAGGATTGATGCTCATGGATAAAGTTGCATTTGTTGCACATGTTTGTGAATAATTGTGGGATAATTTGCTTAAAAGTGGCTGATTGAGAGTATCCAAGAAGTGCACATGTTTATGATCGTGAATCATTGTGGGATAAAGTTGGAATTGTTGCACATGTTTATATCCAAGAAGTATATTTTAGTCTAGCTAGGGTCGTTTTCTTGGGCATCCCAATTTTCATCTGATGTTGTTAATGTGCTTCCAGACAAATAATGCTTCAGATCAGTGGTTAAATTTTTGTCATGGTGACTATCAAGGATAATTCTAATTAAACCTCGATCAGTGGGTCATGATACTCTTAGGGCTTGCCCTATTATGTTTGCTTCCAGACAAATGGGGCTGGCCCGAGCATGTTTGCTTGTAGACTCTTAAATAGTTACATTTCTTGGATAAGTGGATGAATACTTGGGGTGTGCACTGCTAAGCCATTGAATTTTCACATTGTAGGCTTGTAGCTACTTTCTTCCCAGTTGCTGCATTCTTACTGTAGAAAGTTTATTGTTTTCTTTACATGGTTTACTTATGTGATCATATCAATCATCTTTGATGGTTGACAGCTTATACGAACTTCTAATTATATTGTTTCACAAATGGAATCTCATGAGAGAGCTTATTTTATTAAATATTTGTGTATGACCACACTATTCATAGATTCACACCTTCAATTTTTTTTTCTTTTGCAGGTATGAGGATGAGCCCCTGGAGCCTGAAATTGAGGTTTGCAATCTCACAAGGTTTTTATTCCTGTCCTGTAATATAGCACTTCAATTTATGCTTAAACGGTTGATTCTTGGCATTTGTTACAGGAAGGGGAGGAAGCAGAGGAGAATCAAAATGAAGATGACCATGAACCAGTGCTAGAAGGTGAAGAGAAAGAGGATCAGGAACCAAAAGAAAAGCTGAGAAAAACTTCAAAATATATGACTAAATATGAAAGAGCTAGAATTCTGGGAACACGTGCATTGCAGATCAGGTTTGGAGAATAGCCTTTTTCAGTGTCACAATATTGAGCTTCGAGATTGTTATGATTTGCTGATATTTTGCATGTGTTACAGTATGAATGCTCCTGTAATGGTTGAGTTGGAAGGGGAGACTGATCCACTTGAGGTAATCCTTTCACTTTTTCTTTTTTTCAATGGAGGACTGAACGGTTTTTCACCTGTTTACCATTTTCTTTGCATTCCAGAAATGGAATACACTTTTTTTCGCTGTATTGATTTGTAAACTTGTAATGGCTGCTTTGGCGTGCCTTTTTATGTTATTTTATGCCTATTGAAAAAGCTAAACTATGAAAATAATTCTCTAATACCTGTTATTATTTTGAAGATCATTGGATTAATTGGAGGTGTTATTCACTAGAATGAAATAGATTTTCAAAGATTAAGATAGTTTTCATATATACTCTCCGATTGGGATTATACTTATAGGGTGCTGAAGGGGTTGCACGGGTTTTAATGAAAAATCAGATTCCCTTGTAGTATTGAATCAAAAGCCTGTTTGCAGTACTACAGTACAAATCAATATAATTATAATTATAATTATCACCATAATGACGTCTGGCATAAACGCACTTACCTTTGCTTTTGTCTGAAAATGAACTGTGGCCTTGAGAAACAATGGAGACGAGTTTCAATTTATGGAAGGTGAATTCAGATTTAGGAAAAGGCAGACAACAATTAATACTCCAATGCCCTATAATATTGGTCATTTGCAGAATCCTTCAGCGCCCTATAATCCCGATCGGAGGGAGTAGTATAGATTTCTGTTTAGATGCTTTGAAATAGATTTCACTAAAACTAGCTCGTTTTCATTGATGATTTTCTTGGACCATGTCTACTAATTCTCTGTTCTAGTTTTGCACTGCAAATTTTATAAGCCCGTTTTTTTTTTATTGGCAAATAACAGGAAAATAAAGGAAGGGGGTTGCTTTGTTCTTTGAGTTGATTTGGTATATTAGGAAAGGAATCACTTCAAATTTGTTTGCTTGAAGAGTTTTACTCTTTTGGATTTTTCTATATTATCCATGATGTATTTGGAATCTGGCAATGACTTGAAACATTCTTCAGATTGCAATGAAAGAGCTGCGACAGCGGAAAATCCCTTTTACCATAAGGAGGTACTTGCCTGATTCAAGGTATGCAATCTGAACCAGTTAGTAACAACACATAGAGCAAAAAAACCTACTAGTGCATCTCATTTCTCAACAATCTAAAATTACCAATCTACTGTTATTACTCAGCTACGAGGACTGGGGTGTTGATGAGCTGATAGTGGAAGATTCTTGGAAGAGGCAGGTTGGAGGCGATTAATCTGTGCCTCCAATAATAGTCCGGAGTTACCAATCTTCCAAGTCATCATGGTTCATCTCTTGCTGTTGTAATCTGTGGGTCAAGACGTGAAGAGTGCTAACTAGTCCTTGATGGGGGACTTGTGTTTCTCCTACCGTTGTTTTGTGACCATGGAAGTCTTTCGTGATTCTTCCTTTCTGTAAACAGCAAGTTTATATGCCAATGACTGCATTGTGTATGTTAATATTGCAACAAATTATCAAAGTAGCTGTCTACTCTGAGCGCTTTCCTGTGGTGATTTGAAACTAATGAAATAATGAACTTTTATAAGCAAATAAGTGTTTTGTGCAAATAATGCAATACATGTATTATTGTGAGATTTTGCAGAATGACCCTGACTGAGTGGCTGGGATGAATGTGTAAAGGAGGTTTATTTGTACAAGATGTTGACAAAGAGTCATTGGTGCTGGGTATTTTGCTGTTTCAAAATTCCAACCTATTTGGCACATATAGGTCAATTAATGTATAAATGAATTTCTGAATGCGACAATTTCATAGATGTACATGAACTCTTTGCTCATTCCAATAATAATTAGAATAAAAACTTGTGAGAAACAATTTTTGGGTTGGAAAAAGTTTCAGTTTTAGGAAAATCAAAAATGTTTACAAGTTTTAGCAAACAAAAGATTTGGTAGCACTTGGAATTTAATAATTTCTCCGTTAAAGAAAAACTTGTCATTTTAAAAAATTTCACATTTTTTAAGGAAGGAGACGAAAATACACCTATCGCCTTAATTATTACTCTACTTTTTCACTTTTTGGAAAACTACAACTAATAGCTCTATAATCATGATAAGAGCAATTTTATAAAGTAAATATTAAAATACATAAAATGACATGTTTTTCTTAATAAGATTTCATCTTTAAAATGTCAAGTTTTTATCAACGGAGAGAGTATTTGGTAAACCAGGAAGTCTATTTGGTACCAACAGATATAGAATCTCGGGATGTATAGTTCTGTCTTCTTCAATGGTCTAACCCAATGCTATGCCATCTAGGGGTGTGCATGATTCGGCCCAAACCGAATTTTTGGGCCGAATCAACACAAACCAAACCGAACCGAACCGAAGTTTTTCGGTTCGAGAATTTTCATTTTTCGGTTTCGGTTCGGTTTGTGTTAAACCGATTTTTTTTTAAATATTCCAATATATATATATATATATTACTTTTTATACACTACATAAATTATATATATATTTGTATACTTTATATATACACATATATAAAGTGTATAAATACATATATATATATACACATATATAAAGTGTTTAAATACATATATATATATACACACTACACATTGTATATATACACTAATACACATATTTTTTTGTGTGTGTAGTGTGTATATATACACATATATTAATATATATAGTGTATACACACATATATATACACTAATACATTTATTTATTTATTGTTCGGTTCGTATTAAATCGATTTTTTTTAAAGAATTTTTTTAAAAAAATTTCTTTTTATGGAAATTCGGTTCAACTATGTTAAAACCGAACCGAACACAAACCGAACCGGCAAATAACCGAACCGAACCTAATGCTTTCGGTTCGGCTTTCGGTTTTGAAATTTTAAGATTTTCGGTTTCGGTTCGGCCCGATTCGGCTCGGTTTTAGACCGATGCACACCCCTTTGCCATCATCCATCCCAAGGACCCGCCACATATTCATTGATCTAAAAGATTCTTCATAGTTCATACCATGCTTTGCCGGAGGCTTACAGCTGGCTCCTGATGCAAGCAATTCTGCATTTCGAGATTGCCCATGCCCAAAACCACTAAAAACCGCGTAAATCCACCATTTGGTGACAAATCTTGGATTTTCACCCATGAAAGAGGGCAAAGGCACAGATAGAACCCGGGTCCTCATAACCACCCCTTGCTCCACAATACTGGCCCACCCCGTCAGGGGCTAGAAACCGCGTTTTAATTCAATGCAATTCATTGCTTATCTCAAAGATCCAATTCAGTTCCCAAAACTACGAGCCATTTTTTTTGTCAGGACAACTAGTTGTATGAAAAAAGCATCTTTGTAGGAATCAAATGTGACCAACACCAGTAGAAATAACAAATGGAAACAATGACATTGAAGATTAAAAAATAAATAAGCCCTACAAAATACTTGGTATTCGTTGTTATTTCCAGATTCCAGACTTCGACATTTGTAGCTGAACATAAGTGCAAATTCAAGAAAAAAAAAAATGAAGAACAAAGTACAATCAATACACAGTTACCTCATCTGTGTAAGTGTAAACCATCTTGCATTGCCTGCTGAGGTTTGAATAAAGAAATTACTGCTGTTTCACACAAGATTTAACACAACTGCCTGGGGTTACCTCTAATCTGCCACAAACAAACAGTTACTCCAAATCATTGGACAATTTAAAGCGCTGCTAATTCGTCTATCCGAAGAACATCAATCACCCCTTTTCACCCGTGAATTGTAATTCTTTGAATATCTCAACTATAAGATCATCAGAGCAATCATTTCCATGAACCCATTACATCTCAGGATACAGAGGAGTGTTTCACTCCCAAGAGGCCGTGTATCCAGATTACTATGTACTGACATTGCAATCAGTCGTAAATTGATCTTCCCGATTGAGATATTTAATCCAATGCCTTTTGAACTTGGGAATTCCGAGCTCAAGCCAAGGTTTCATATTTCCATTATAGTGCAAAACTGCTGATTTACCGAGGGCCTTAACATTGATGTTGTAGTCATGACCAAGTCCCGACAAAACCCAAGAACCATCAAGAGGATAGACTAGGCCTTGAAAGGTCAGTAGGCTTGCATGTGATGCGGCAGCTCTATCCGATCCACCTTCTATAATTAGCTGCAAACATTTAAAAACAGAATAAAGTAAGAAATAAGGAGATCCTAGGGAGCTGAAAGAAAAGGCAATGATTTAAGGACTCTTCAAGAGTAACGAATGCAAAGAGCAACAAAAACTTGTCATAATTCCAAAATAACATATAGTTACACTGGGCTCTAAAAAATTAGCATACTGAACACCGATAATCATAAATTTCATTAATTTATTGGACACAACTACTGTTTACCATTCAATAATTTCATGACAAACTATTTCCTACTCTCCTTCCAAGAAGACAAATGTTCCATATACATGCAAACCAAGAGGCACTGCAGATGAAGTTAACGAGCTAGTGACTAATATGTTAATCCCCAAGCTCTCAGTAGGTCTAAATTTTGGAACTATTGTCTCAATCATACCATACACCCTCAAAGTCTGGGTCAAGTACATAAATTTTGCCCTATGGCCAAGATTCAGAACTAAAAGTTAAGCTTTTATTATAATATTGGAAAACAAATAATTAGGGCTTCTAGGAAATAAAGGCAAAACATGAAGGATGCTGATTGCCTTGCTTGATGAACCTAAAAATATTCCACAGAACCATAAAGATAGTGCTAACCTCTCGAACAAAGCTTTTGAAAGTGCCAGAAAGGTCAAGTTCTCTCCACCTTGCAAGATCAATAACATTTAATCCTGACATCCAAGCGCAAGACTTTCCATCAAAATTGATTCCACCCAGATAACTTTTTAACAGGCTGAGAGTCACAACACAATGCTCAACAGCAGCATTGACTTTTCCTTCCATGTTAATTCTGTATAGCTCTGACAAGTCTCGCTGCACAACTACGTCATCATCCAATATAACAACTTTGTCCAGCTTACGAAAAATATCAGGAAGCATGTAGTGTGAATAAGAAAACTGTGATATATATTCAGTTATATGGGGCATATTAGACATCTTAGCACTTTGAAAGGAAACACGAAACTCCTCTGGCAAAGATAGATGCGATATAGCGGTGTCTTGAGAGCTGTGTCCTTGGTCCTCAATGTTCAAGACCTGAACTGCAGCTTCCTTGAAGGTATTTCTCAAGAACCATAGCTTCATAGCAAAATAGTTCTGTTTATCTGTCAGAATATGAAAAACCACCTTCCTGCTTTCCTGGAAAAGAAAATCCCATATAGTTAATTCACAACACACACAGGAAAAAAAAGGTAAAGTTTATAACAGGACATGTGTGACGTACTTTTGCATGCATAACAGTTGAGTTGATCACAACTGTTGACGCAAGTATATTGTCGGAGAAAATTACATAATGATACAATGTTGGATCTACAAATTTCTCAGCAGCAGAGTCCTCCACGTCCAATAAGGCAGACCGAAAATATTCAACAGTCAATCGCATAGATAGGCAATGGAGGGATTTCGGCATGGTCTGCACAGCAAGTTGGTAAAGGAATGCACTCTGCTTTGTATGGAAGCTTGTCTCATCCTCAGTCAGGTCAACAAGTTGTCTCAATTTCTTGTCAACGTTATTACAATCTGCAACCAACGATTTAGATTTAGAAATAACAGCATCCATTTTCTGAAGCTTCTTCTCCATCCTGATGACAAAAACAAAAACAAAGTCAAATAACTCACTGGCGATTATAACAAGGGATTACTGTACATGAGAAACATGGCAATTCACAGCCTTAATTTGAGGCAGCAAGTCTAAGATGATGCAGCTTTTAGCCTACAATTAGTACTTGTAAAAAATGTTCCTGTCTAATGGAAGGTTTTGGATCAAATGATAAGAAATTGTTTAGAGAAAGATAGATTATTCCCATTATGAATTGAGCAGTGCTAGAGTTTTGCACAAAATTTCTTATATAACTGCATATCTACTTTTGTAGCTGTTTGCTTTTTTTTTTTAAAAAGGATGTATCTCATTTATAAAGAAGGATAAGTACATAGCTGTCTCCATTGAAATATGCAAGCATGGATTGCTTTCTTATTCTTTTTGACTTACAGAGGGGGGAGATCAGCATCTACAGTTGCTTCACTCATCACACGTTCAAAGTCTTGTATGTTTTGCCTCAATTCTCGTGATAATTTGTCATGATTTGGAAGTTTTGCGATGCTGGGATAATATGCACGGGCAACAAAAAGCCGGTCCTTCAATGTTTTCACCATGGAATCCTTCATATCTTCCCTATATTCACGACGCCAAAGGCAATAGCTTCCATATTTCTGCTCACAAGATATTTCATCTTCTCCAGCAAATTTTGCCTCTGATAATATTCCAGCTGGCTTACTCTCCTTCACCTTCTGAATGGTTTTAGAGTAAGCATGCATAAATTAGAATCAACAAACAGACAAAAGAAATAAAACAACATAAAAAGCTAGGAGAAATTCCACTATATAAATGCATACATGTGTGTTAGAACTTGATTTATGATCACTTTGTGCTGGAGGACCTGTAAATTACAGGGATTTATATCAGCTTTCTCACAAGAAAAGAAACAAACAAAAGTGGGATGAGAAGCTTTGCTCGTACTTATTGTTGGTTGACGTTGCATGGAACTTCTACTCCCACTCTCTTTTGGGCTCAAGAAATCCTGATAGTCAGAAAAGGCATAATAGCAATGAAGATGAGTTTAATAGATCAATATGGCTAATCACAGAGCCACTACCACTAAATGTCCTTCATTAAGCTGTATGCTAGCACCAATTTAACACTTTAAACATTTTAACATGAATATGTAATACAACACAGATGAAATTGGGACATTTTAGATGATCAACATCCATGTATTCATGTTCTCTACCACAAATATTTCTAGCTCAAAACTTTTAACTGAACCAAAGGAACTTAGGTCCACATAAGAGTATAAATGCCAAAATAACTCTACTTTAGAAATCCTTTCCCAAACTAGAGAACTACATGCTAACAAAACAATGATTAGGAAAAGCTTCTATCACAGTTGTATTTTATAATATCCAGGACAATCTAAAACTAAAACAAAAACTTCCCAGGCTAAGAAGAATTGACCACAAATTATACAAATTGTGCCTATGATCTCTGAAAAGAGCCGAGTCTTGCAGTCTTTCCGTCATAACCAAATGGAACCACTTTCAGGAAGCTCACCCAAAAGTTTAAGTTTGCTGCCTCTATCAACATTAACGCTTTACTGTGATCAATGATTCTGAACAACATCAATACTAATGACCCAAATGCCTCATTGTGCCATCTCACTATCTCAGAGGAACCCTCATTGTCTTACTCTGTTTGTCACCGCAAAATAAGCAAAAGCATATTCTATAATTACCCTTCAGAAGCAATGAAAGATCTAATCAAGCGTTGTTACATTGCCCATTGCAAAGTTATCATGCATTCTCCTTTCTCCTTGCACAGACAAAGGGTGAAACTTATAAAATACTTTGTAGCATGTAGGCACATATCTACAAATGAAGTATAGGAAAGTGAGTTTTATATTTTATTATTTCAGACTACAATGTTGCTAACAATGAACGGTCTAAAATTTTGAAAAATGTTATAGACATCCAGCATCAGTACTGGAAATTATGGTACCTGAACTTAAAAGAGTAGACCAATTAATATCCAACGCAGACTTTTCAAGTCATAGATTTGTATCATGTTGGAAGTTTCAGCCTTTGCTACAAAATACACACGTCCAAATATATATATTTTGCAATCTACATACTATCCCTGCCCTACCACCACACAAATTTGTACCTACAACAATAACATCTGCCATTCTCTATCTGAAACTCTAGATAGACATTACAGCTAGAGATTGTAAACAGATAGATATACATCTTCCATTATTATACTTCTTCTTCAACCCTCTCATTGAATCTCTCTTTCTCTACTCCAACCTCAGGTCCCTTTTCTATGAGTCAATCTTCATATTTCACATATACTTGTTCAGGAAACTCCACTCTTGCTTTAGGTTCAATAAAGCAACTCTCCTTCACGGATCTTTTCTAGGAGTTCAGAACTCAAAAAATCACAATGCTTACTAGAAACGAGGTTTGATTCTTCCTTGAACCTAGTAATATGCTGTAACATCAGTTTCTACTAATGGTAGCAGCAGAAGTTTGTTAATGAGTTCTTTTTCTTCTTCTGAGAACCTTGTTAATAAATTTCAGTAATGCTATCTGTGGCATTTTTCCTGTTCTGCCCTTAATGTGTGATTCTTCTGAATTTTGGTTACTGAAATCCAGGAAATTTTAGCACAAAAGTTGGATTTAGAGGTAAAATGAATTTTATTTTATTTAAAAACACACGAACTTGGACACCCACAAACAGATGATTTAAACATTTGGATACCTACATGATATATTGACAGATTCCAAAATATTTGCCCACCTAAAATGATTTAAAGTCAAGTTCAGGTCTCCTGATTAAAATTGATCCTATCAGGATGTCCAAATAATCCCCCCATGCTCACTCCTAAAAGTTGTCAATTGTCTCACATGCTCACAAAGCTACAAATTATAAGATGCCTCATAATGCGCAATTTAGAGCTTCTGAGGGGCAAGGTTGCTACCAACTGTTTCTGGATCAATCTTACTCTGTATAGGGTTTTGAAAAGCATATGATCTCTAGAAGTATCTATCCTCTAACTTTGTATACTTCCATAACCATAAAATCTGATTTTATCTAAAAAATGTTGCAAGAGTAACCACAATTGGTAGATAATCTGTGACATTACAATAAATGTGCTTCTTAGAGGCCACAAAAGCACCAACACCCGAATAGAAATTCAAATCAAGATTTCAAAAACATAAAAAACAGTTTGAACCTCTTGACATGGATAAACAGGTTTTAGCAGTCTTGCTAGCTTATCTCAATAAACCAGTGAGAGAAGAAGACATCAAGCTTTCTCTAGTTACTATACATCCTATGCCCTTGGCATTTATTTGATCAAAAGCCTAACATATAAAACTAGAATTGATTATAAGAGGAAGAAAGATATTGAATAAAGTCAAAACCTAACAATTGGAAAACCATGTCAACAATCACTCTCAATAAATTGCAGTTAAAGAAGAGTCTTAACCATCAAGGCAGTATGCAATGAACCTTTGGAATTCCTGGCCCCAATCTTTTCATAAGTTCATCCATGTGCTGCGATTGATCTTTCTGCAATTCATCCAAATCTACATTAATAGCTTTATCAGAGTACATGTAAAAGTGTATAGATAAATCCCATGCAACCTACTTCAGGACAAAGGATAAATAAGAAGTTTTAGAAGTATCTACTAGAACCACCCGCAGTAGCAGCTGCAGCAATATGCAGTATGCACTAAGCAACATAGCCTAAGGATGAAATCAAGGGCTGATTTGGTCAAATGTGATAATTTTTCAATATGTAATTTGTTGTTCAATGATAAAAAGGGATTGACTATCTGCATATATCATTATCACACCTATGGGAAGCGTCATATCATTGGACCCTCCCTCCCTCCCTCAAAACCCACCTTTCATAAAAAAAATAGCAGATAAAAAACAAAAAAGAGAAAGGGGAGTGGGTTGTGAGGGAACGTGTTTTGGGGACAAACGATTTGGACCCTTGAATATCATAGTGAGATGAAGATTTAAGTTCAGGCTCTGGTAAATCATGGATCACAACTCATAATTTCATAGAACTAAGATAAGTGGTTAAATTAGCTTCACTTGCAAACCAATGCCATTCAATTTGCTATGAAACAACGACATAAGCTAATTACATTAGCATTCATAAAATGCCAGCAATAGCATGTTCAATTCACTCGTGATAAAGGGCATAGCAGCGCCAGAAAGCATTTTACCATTAAAATAAATAAGCTAACTGAGAATTGTTACTGTAATTACCATTGATTGATTCCCAGCGTTACTAGAGGGATGTTGACTGTATCTTCCAAATCCATTCTACATTATCAAAATATACAAACTCAAATAAATCAAAGGAAAACAAAAACATAAGTTAAACAGATGGGATTTGATCAATAACGACAATAAGTGAGGTGCTAACCGGCGCGGCACTCTGTTTTTCCGGAGCAGATCCTGCAGCAAAGGAAAACAAAAACTAGTGAATAACTTTCCAGAATTCCAGAGCAAATAAATCATGCCAGCACTACTCAAATACAAACTGTAGGAGCAGATCTAGACACCTCGCATCTCAGATTCGCAACAAATCACTAGGAGAAGTCGAGAGTGAGAGCAAATTGAGCGCAATCAGCACAAATTCAGAGAGAATGAGACAGATCTAGTTACCGACGGTGGAATGAAAGCCATTGTGAAGACCGAGAAGGAAAACAAGAGGAACAAGCATGGAGAGAATAACAAGGCCCAAAACAGCAATCACAAGCCCCTTCCACCGCTTCTTCGGCGGCAATGGGTAAGGGGAAACGCCGACACCAAGGCCGCCACTGCCGCCAAGTGCCGCGCCCTTCATGGATCCGATTCCCTCTTAGGGCACTCCTTTGCTGCTTTTTATCCCCTTTCCGCTGCGTGCTTTTTGATTGTGCTTCAGTGGAAGTCGCACTCGAATTCGGAGCAGGTGACAGTAACAGTAGGATTGATTTGTGTAAAGCGCGCAGGGGATTTCGATCTATTGGGATTTATCAGTGGAGTGTGGGGAAGGGGAAGTAAAGCGAGAACGAAGATCTGCACATGGGGAGCCACATGCGAGTCGTGAGGGAGTCGTGACCTGTGTGATCTGCATCTTACCTACAAATTATAAAACCCGATTTCACCCGTATTGCCCAACCCGACACCCCAGCAACCCGGCCCACTTGAATGTTAGACCCGAATAGAAATCACCTCTAGTGTATCCATTAGCAAGACAAATACCATAAAATTAGTTTAGTACCGGTTGTACAATCGATTTTTATAAAATATGTAATTAAAACAGCATTAAAGAAAATTCTTACAATATCTTTTAAGTTTTAAACCTAACTAATTTAGGATTTGTTTCAAACTAACTAACTTAAAGATGATAATCAAAGTAGGATATATATACCTTTAAATTTTTTAAATATAAATAAATTTGGTATTAACACTCTTTCAACTAATTAATTAAATTATTTCTGACAACTCCTACAATCACCAATGACTAAGCAGAATTGGTTATACACCAAAGAAAGAAATCTCCTAAAAAAAAAAAGTTTCTTATGTTTCAAAAAAAGTATTAGCCTATTTTCAAAAGGTAGCAACAGGTAGAATGAATAGAAAAATCATTCGTTCTATTACTTCTAGTGAACGTATATATATATTGAGGGTGACAAAAATATCAGAAATGAAATTCGTAAAGATTTTGAGAAAATGGTTAAACATGAACGGATAAATGAAAATCTCGTAAGAGAGTACCTAAATTTTGTCACCCGTACAATAAAAAATGAGGAAAATAGTTGTCTTACCCAACATCCGAGCAATAGGAAATAAAAAGGGTGGTGTTTAGCCTTGACAATAATAAATCACCATGCTTAATGGAATGACTGCAGAATTTTACAAAAACTACTGGGACATTATTGGAGGATCAATCATCAAAGCGGTAAAAGGATTTTCCCTTTCTGGAAGAATTCTTTTTTTTTTTTGGTCTGGAAGTAGGCTACTGCCTAGTTGATATTATTGACGGTGCTAGAGGGGGAGGTCCTCTGAGCTTCCGGAAAGAAATTACAAAGAAAGTTCGGTAAAACAACAAATTAAGTAAAATTAGCATTATCTAAAATTGACGACTGGGCAAGAGCATCAACAATCACGTTTGCTTGGCGTTTGACATGGGACACCCGCGTTTCCCAGCTTGCAGACGCTAGCAACTCTCTGCACTAGCCAACTAGATGACAGTCGGCCCTCGCTTCTATCCTTCTCGTAGCTAGCAGCTCATAGACCCTGATCGAATCTGATTCAAGCATTACATTACTATGCCCAAGGCGCATAGCGAGCTTCAGGCCATGGAAAGCCGCCCATAATTCCGCTGTGAGAGGCTTGCAAGCACCACAAGTGAATCTAAAGGCTGATAAGAAGGAGCCCGACGCATCCCTAATCACTCCTCCTCCGCCCGCTATTCCTGGATTGCCTTTGGCCGCACCGCCGACGTTTATCTTCACCCATCCCATTGGAGGTGGTGTCCATATGGTGCTGTTGTTCGATCCCAAAGGAGTCGTAGCTTGAGCAGGGGAAGAACCAAATGCAGAGGCTTGATAGTCCCGAGCCTCCACAACCGCCCTGACTACGAAGACCAGCTTGTTCCTCCCGAGGCTTGATAGTCCCGAACCAAATGCAGAGGTGGTGTCCATATGGTCCTGCAAAGACCAGCTTGTTCCTACACTTCCATATCAACCACAGCATGGTGGCGAACAACGACACCTTGGCATCTTCTTTTCTTGTTTTAACAAACACCCACTCTTTGACCGTAGAAGGTGCAAAAATGGAGTCAGACTCAAACTTGCCCTGCAGCTTCCTCCACAAATCTCGAATACCCGGGCAATCCCTGAGCAGATGGAGGATCGTCTCCTCCATCGAGCATCTAGGACAGGCCAGAGATGTGGATAAGTGACGACGAACACGATTTGAGTTGGTGAGTAAACAATCATGTGCAGCCAAGAAGAGAAAGGAACGAGCTCTCTGTTGAACCGGGGTGCGCCATACGTGTTTCCACTTTCTAGCCCCCATCGGAAGGCAAAGAGATCCTGGCTTTCCTTATGGCTTTGATCCCAGAGCTCGTGGAGAATTCACCAGAAGGAGTCAAACCCCAAGTCAGCCTGTCACTAGCACTTGCATCGTCACTCAAGTAGACAGATTGAAGACGAAGTAGGATGTCGGGGCTGAGGAATGGTGTGAGCGCTTCCCAGTTCCATGAGCCCTGAACCCGCATCTCAGCAATTGTTGCCCCCGCCATGCTATTCGGAATTGGCAACAGAGCGACATCCTCTAGCGGCGTTTCTAGCAGCCATGGATGGACCCAAAACAGCGTCGACACTCCATTACCCGGAGAGACTCGCAGGTTCGGTGCTAAGGCTTTCGCTCCATGAATAATACCTCTCCAGGTCGATGACGAGCTACCACGCCTTTCGAACATGTCTATGTCTGCTCTGCCCTGGCAATACTTCCCACGAACAACCCGACTCCAAAGCGATTTCGGCTCATTCAACAGGCACCAACTCAACTTTGCAAGAACCGCTTGGTTGGTCTCTCGCATCGATCTCACCCCGAGGCCTCCTTCATCTTTGGGAGTCGTGCCCAAGTCCCAGTTCAGCAGGTGAAGCTTCCTAGCTGCTGGCGTCGACCCCCATATAAACCCCCTTACTTCCTTATCTATTGCATCACAGATCGTTCTTGGCACGAAACTTGATTGCATAACATATAAAGGGAGGCTAGATAATACCGATTTTGCCAAAGTTATACGGCATGTGAAAGACAAAGTTTTGGATTGCCACCCTTGTAGTTTGCTAGTAACTTTGTCCAAGAGGAAGTTATATCTGTCCCTCGTCATTCTTCCCGTGGCGGTGGGTACCCCAAGGTAGTTTCCGAAGTCTCTAGCGATTGGGATGCCAAGTTCACCACTGATCTTGCCTTTTGCCGCTACCGGGACGTGTCGGGAGAATAGAATTGAGCTCTTAGTGAAATTGACTTTCTCACCCAAATGAAGACAAAAGTGGTCTAAGCATTCCTTTATAAGTTTCCCCTGGGCTACCGAAGCTTCAGACATGAGGACTAAATCATCGGCGAAGAAGACATGTGAGAGTTGGACTCTACCCGTGTTGACTGGTTTCCAATTCCCATTCTGCACTTCACCGATAATAATATGGGAGAGGCGCTCCATACATAGCACAAAGAGGTACGGGGAGAGCGGACCCCCTTGACGGATCCCTCGTTCAGGAGCAAAACCCCCGGCTACCTCTCCGTTCCACAGGACTTCCATGCGCCCCAGCATCTGGCATTTCATAATAACCAAGATTAAAACCGAAGGAAGATTGGCACACTCAAGCGTTTCACGGAGGAAGTTCCAATTGATGCGATCGTACGCCTTTTCCAGGTCAATTTTCACCATCATCCAGTCTCTCCTCCGTCTTTCAGACATCGAATGTAATACTTCCTGAACTATCACTACATTGTCAATTATCTGTCTGTCCGGGATGAAGCTTGCCTGCGTATGAGCTATAAGCACTTCTAGCAGCGGTTTCAAGCGATTGACAATACATTTCGTTGCTAGTTTGAAGATCGAATTAAGCAGAGAGATAGGCCTGAACTGCGTAGGTCTGGTTGGCACTTGAACTTTCGGGATTAGCACCAAAAGCGCGTCCCCAATCCTGTCCGGGAATACTGACTCATTCAACATACTCAGCACAGTGTCCGTCACTTGGGGTCCGACCACGTCCCATCCCTTCTGGTAGAATATTAAAGGGTAGCCATCCGGTCCAGGGGCTTTCAGCGGCCCCATCTAATTCAAATCCTCCAGCACTTCTCCCGGAACGAAAGGCGCAGCCAAGGCCGCTGAATGGTCTGGAGAAAGCGACGTGAAGGCTCGAGATAGCGGCTGCACATTCTCAATCCGGCCAGCAATATCGCTAGAATAAATCTTCCGAAAGAAGTCCATGACCAACCGACGAACAACGTTAGCATTCTCCACCCACACACACCCATCATCTTGTAATGCCGAGACCTTGTTCCGACGGCATCTGACCATCGTCGAGAGATGGTAAAATCTTGTGTTCCGGTCTCCCTCGATAAGGAAAGCTTCCCGAGATTTCTGACGCCAAAGTAGTTGCTCTTGATTAAGGACATCTGAAAGTTCCTCACATATACATCTCTCAAGATTTCAATAATGGTGGCTTGTTCTAATCGCCAGCTTGCTCCTGGCCCCCTCAAACCGGCCCCGTACAGCTTACGCTTTCGGGTGAAGATGTTACCAAAAACCTCCTTATTCCATCTACTGACCTCTTTGGTGAACTCCGTTAAGGCCTCACAGGTCGGATGAGACACTTTCTACTGGACAGATAAGAACGCCTTGAAGTCTTGATGTAACATCCAAGCTGCCACAAATCTAAACGGTCGGTCAGCACGATGGGATGTTGTCGGCGGACTTAGACAGATCAGGATCGGTGAATGATCAGAGTGAGGCGATGTTAGGTGTTTGACAGCCGCCTCTGGGAATCGTAAGCGCCAGTCAGCAGAGCAAAGCGCGCGGTCCATACGAACTGTGTAACGAGTGTGGGGATCATTGCCATGCCAATATGTAAAAGGCACACCATCAAAACCCAAATCCACCAATTGCAACTCGTCTACACACTCTCTGAATCTTTGAGTCGATCTGTTCGAACCAACCGATGACCCCGATCTCTCTTGATCATGTAGGGTGGCATTAAAATCACCCGCCAGTAACCACAGTTTGTTGTTGGACAAGGCAAATTCCTCGAGCGATCTCCATAGGTCCAATCTCCTAGTTCTTTCCGGGGGCCCGTAAACGGCGGAAAAGATCCACGGTTCCTCGTCAGTTCGAGAAACCTCCACCGTGATATTTTGTGGACAGCTGAAAATCATCCAAACTGTAACAACAACCGAGGAATGCCATAGCAGCCAAATACCGCCAGAGAAGCCCTGTGCCTCCTCCCTTCTCCAACTGTCAAACCCAATTCTATGACAAACATCATCAGCTTCCGACCCACTGATCCGAGGTTCCACCAGTGCAATGATTTTCGGATCATGAATGCGAATAAGTTCCCGGGGAGCATTCATGAAATTGGAACTCGCTACTCCCCTAGTATTCCACACCATCAAGCTTAATTTTGTCATATCAACCATCAGTCTATCAATATGATTAAGGATTATTGGAGTACTATCCGGACTAGTTTTCAAAAAGGCATTGGTTGCTTCAACAAATCGCTCAAGCGATTCATTGTCCTTCTGGGACGTTCCCACCCGACATAGAATTGGGCGGTCGATTGTTACCATCGGGAGTAACTCGAAAACCATCTGATGTGCAATTCTTGGCATGAGCGCTTGTACCGGCAGGGTTCGGCAATCTGATATGAGAAAACTGGCCGCTTTGTCGACGTGTACCACCTCTACCTTTGGGGTCGGACCCTATGGGTTTCCGTCTGTGGTCATCGCGGACTGTTGTGGTGGTCGACTTTCTGGGAGAACCGGAGGGCGTGGTGGTGGAATTCGGTTGGACTTGAGGCTTCCTGGGGGATCCTTGACGGGAATTGGCAGATCCAGAAGAGTTGGATATCACATCCCTTGTGGAATCGGCATAAACGACAGGCTCAGAGGGTTTCGATGGAGCAGGGTTTGAGTTGCGTAAGGTCTTATGATACGGGGTTAGCCGTGTGATGGTCCGATCTTCGACAACAAGCAAGAAACTAAAGAAAGACTTAAAGAACTAACAAGACTCAAACCGACGCAGCAAGGATGCTTCAAGAATCGATCAAGAAATCTGCAAGATCAATCAAGAAGTTAAAGAACGGAAGCAAGAACGAATAAAGACTCAACAAGATCAACAAGATTCGATCAAGAAGCAATCAAGATCGATCAAGATTCTCAAGAAACGCAGCAAGACTCGACAAAGATGAATAAAGACTCGAAATTGCAACAAAGAATGAAAAGACACGACCGATAAGGACTGAGTCGATCTATGCAGAACAAGATAAAGACCCCAGGCCTCCTCAGAGGGCAGGAACCAATACCAATGACTACACAACCCGCCTCTACAACCCTACACAATCAAGCGGACAACTTGAAGGCACAAGGAGGGGGCTTGTGGATACTAGATTCACCAAGTCTTGCGAAGTTGATGAACACAAAGCAAACCAAGCTGAGATATGTATCAATCGATGATCAATGAGCACAGCTCTAATTGAATCAACAAACACTCGATGGTGTGAACACTCTTTATGAGAGAATTGTAATTATCAAAGTTCCCATTTGTTTACATGGAAGAATCGAAAATATATAGGCCCTAAGGCTGAGTTTGGCCGGCCATAGTAGATAGAAATAGATAGATCTAATTACTAATGGGCTTAATGAAATAAACCTAAGAACATAAGTAAAATAAGGTCCTTAAAAATAATAACTAGAAAAGCCCAATTCAGCCCAATAATGTTCATAAGCTGAAATTAAGCTCTAACACTTAGATAATTTCGGCCCAAGCTTTATTCAAGGTGGCTCGGCCTCATTATGCACTCCAATGCACATATATGCCTTCAATGTTGGCTCGGGGAGTTGAACCTTGCTCGAGAACAAAGCATGACCCACAAAGTTGAATGAGTCTCTCTGAAGCTTCTTAGCTCTAGCTCGAGTCATTGGTCCTTCTCCAAGTATGATGGGTGTGTCTGGAGTTGTAGAAGATGGTCCCGCATCAACCTCCCCTTCTTGAAAAGGATTCGACCACGAATCCAAGTCTTCATCCACATCGAAGTAAGGGATTAGATCCGCGACGTTGAATGTAGCGCTCACGCCCATGTCTCCAGGAAGCTCCAATTGGTAGGCATTGTCGCCCACTCTCTTCTTGATTCGAAATGGTCCATCACCACGAGGTGACAGCTTGTTCTTCCGGGCTTCTGGAAACCGCTCCTTCCTCAAGTGCACCCATACAAGATCTCCAGGCTGAAATGTGACCAAGCGACGTCCCTTGTTGGCCTTGTTAGTGTTGTATTCAGCCTTGAGCTTCAGCTTATCTCGAGTTCGTTCATGCAGCTCCTTGATGAACTCGACATGCTTACCTGCCTCAAATGATTCTTTGTCTCTCATAGGATATGGAGTAAGATCAAAAGGGGTTAGTGGATTAACACCATACACACATTCAAATGGACTGATTTTAGTAGCCGAATGCATGGTTCGATTATAAGCAAATTCCACATGAGGTAAGGCTTCTTCCCAAAGTTTCATATTCTTCCTAATAATGGCTCTTAGGACAGTAGCAAGGGTTCTATTAGTCACCTCAGTTTGGCCATCAGTTTGGGGGTGGCTAGAAGTAGAGAATAGCAATCTAGTTCCCAATTTATTCCATAAGGTACGCCAAAAATGACTTAAGAATTTTACATCCCTATCACTAACAATGGTTTTAGGCACACCATGCAACCTAACTACTTCTCTAAAGAATAAATTAGCAACATTGGTAGCATCATCAGTTTTGTGGCATGCAATGAAATGAGCCATTTTAGAGAATCTATCAACCACTACAAAGATTGAATCCCTCCCCTTCTTAGTTCTAGGCAACCCAACTATAAAATCCATAGAAATGTCTTCCCACGGGGCTGAGGGTATCGGCAGTGGTGTATAAAGGCCATGGGGCAAAAGCTTAGCTTTGGCTTTAATGCAATCTATGCATCTCTTAAGGCAATGTTCTACATCCCTAAGCATATGTGGCCAATAAAAATGTGATTTTAGTGTGCTATATGTCTTATCCCTACCAAAATGTCCCATTAATCCACCACTATGGGCTTCACTAACAAGTAATAATCGTAGAGAACATCTAGGAATGCACACTTGATCTTTTCGAAATAAGAATCCTTGATGAATATAAAAGCTGTCATTAGGACCCTTTTCTAAGCATTTTCGAAATATATCTCCAAAATCCAAATCAGATTCATACAATTCCTTTATGTAAACAAAGCCTAAGACTCTAGAATCCAAAGTGGTTAAAAGAACATGTCTTCTAGATAATGCATCAGCAACCACATTGTCTTTGCCTTTCTTATACTTAATCACATAAGGAAATGTTTCAATGAATTCCATCCATCTACCATGTCTCCTATCAAGTATATCTTGGCTTTTAAAGTGTTTCAATGATTCATGATCAGTTCTAAGAATAAACTCGCTAGGCCATAGATAGTGAGACCATGTCTTAAGTACTCTAAACAAAGCGTATAATTCCTTATCATAGGTAGAGTAATTAAGACAAGCACCTTTCAACTTCTCAGAAAAGAAAGCAATAGGCTTACCTCCCTGCATAAGGACTCCACCAATTCCAACTCCGCTAGCATCACACTCTACCTCAAAAGGCTGAGTAAAGTCCGGCAAAGCTAATAGAGGTGCGTGGGTGAGCTTGTCCTTAAGTGTGTTGAATGCTTCCTCCTGAGCTGCTCCCCATGTGAACTCACTTCTCTTCTTAGTAAGCTCGGTCAGTGGGGCTGAGATTGTGCTAAAATCTCGCACAAATCGTCGGTAGAAGCTAGCAAGTCCTTGGAAGCTGCGTACATGTCCTATGTTAGTGGGTGTCGGCCATTCTTGTATTGCCTTGATCTTTGATTCATCAACACGCAGTCCATTAGAGCTCACTACAAATCCAAGAAAAGACACTTGTTCATTACATAATTCACACTTCTTTAAATTAGCATACAAGCGTTCAATTCTCAGCGTTCTAAGCACTTCTCTAAGATGTGATTCATGTTCCTTAGAAGATTTGCTATAAATCAGAATATCATCAAAGTAAACAACAACAAATTTTCCAATGAAATCTCGAAGCACATGATTCATTAAGCGCATAAAAGTACTAGGAGCATTAGTTAAGCCAAAAGGCATAACCAACCACTCATATAAGCCTAGCTTAGTCTTAAAGGCTGTTTTCCATTCATCATCTTCTTTCATTCTAATTTGATGATAGCCACTTCTAAGATCAATTTTAGAGAATATAGAAGCTCCATGTAACTCATCTAGCATATCATCTAATCTAGGAATAGGGTGACGATATTTAATAGTAATGTTGTTAATAGCCCTACAATCTACGCACATTCTCCATGAACCATCTTTCTTAGGGACTAATAACACAGGCACAGCACTAGGACTTAAGCTTACTCGAATATAACCCTTATCCAACAGTTCCTGGACTTGGGTTTGGACCTCTTGGGTCTCAGCGGGATTCATACGATACGCAGGCCTATTAGGTAATGCAGCCCCCGGAATAAGATCAATTTGATGCTCAATTCCACGAATAGGGGGTAGACCTGGTGGTATGTCATCGGGGAACACATCCTTAAACTCCTCAAGAAGAGCGAGAATGTTCGATGGAAGAGAAGCTTTAAGCTCTTCACTCAACATGCTCAAGCTCTTGCAAAGGCGCATAAGAACAGTTCCACCATCTACAAAGTCGTCCATGAATGTGCTTTTGGAAGCCAAGAACACACTCTTAGATCGAGTTTGAGGATCCACTTGGCTCGACTGAGCCTCCTGATCTAACTCACCTTTACTTACCTTGCGCTTCTCAATCTCATCAGCTACTTGCGTAGGTGTCATGGGTTTGAGAATGACATTCTTTCCCTGAAAAGTAAAGGTATAGCGATTAGTAAACCCATCATGCATAACCTTACGATCAGATTGCCAAGGACGGCCTAATAGAATATGACAAGCTTGCATAGGCACTATATCACATAAAACATCATCTTCATAATGTCCTAGTTTAATATGCACTTTAACTTGCCTATTTACTTTCAATAAGCCACAATCATTCATCCAATGCAATTTGTAAGGTCTAGGGTTTTGGACAGTAGGTAAATGCAATTTGTCAACCATTTCTTGACTAGCTAAATTACAGCAACTACCTCCATCAATGATCACATTTACAACCTTTCCTTTAACTAGACAACGAGTATGAAACAAGTTTTCCCTTTGATTATCATCACATGGTGTAGGAACAACACTTAAAACTCTCCTAACAATCAAAGATTCTCCATGCTCATATTCAACCTCATCATCATCATTTTCATAACAAACAAGGTTTAAGTTCTGATCATTGTCATTAGCATGCTCGTCATGTTCATCACAAGAATTTTCAGATTCATATTCTCCTAAGTGATTAACCATGAGAGTTTTCTTATTAGGGCAATCCTTCATATAATGTCCTCTACCTTGGCATTTAAAGCACACAATATCTCTAGATCTAAGGGTAGAAGGGTTAGGATTACTCCCTTTGGGACCAGTAGATGTCCCAGACGATTCTCGTCCATTCCATGGACCTTTTCCTTTGTCGAGGGGCTGCTGGGGCTGTCGACTCTCACTCCTCCATTGGGGCTGCTGAGCTCGCTCTCTAGAACCCATTTCCGAGCGCCCTTGGGGCTGTTGGGGCCGGTTTTGGCGCCATCCTTGTTGCTGGCCACTCGACATCCTATTAGCTTGGATCTTGTAGCGTTGTCCCTTTTCTACTTTCATAGCTAGATGTAACAAATCAGTAGGAGTAGTATAGGGAAAGTAATCAATTTCATGAGCTAAAGCGGGATGCAATATCCTAAGATATCTAACATTGGTTTTCTCATGAGTTTCTACTATATTAGCTCGAGCCATAGCTTCTTGCATAACATTAAATGTTTCCTCAACAGTTTTGCTACCTTGTTTAAGGTTTTCTAATCTGTTCAATAACTCTCTATCATAATGTTTAGGTACAAACCTATTTCTTATTACCACTTTTAATTGTCCCTAAGAAGCAATAGGTGCATCAAGGGATCTTCTTCTTTCTTTAACAAGATTATCCCACCAGATTAATGCAAATCCTTGAAATTCTAGGGATGCTAGTTGTACCTTCTTAGGTTCTGAGAAATTATGACAATTCCAGATTTGCTCCATTTTAATTTCCCAATCAATATAAGCATCTGGATCAGTCTTACCATCAAAAGGAGGAATCTTTACCTTAACCTTACCCATGCCGTCGTCGTCATTGAACCTAGGTGGTCGGTTCTGATTTCCTCTTTGATTCCGTCTCGGGCGTTGCTCCCAATACTCCTCTTCTTGGAAGTCATCATCTTGCTCCGAGTAGTAGAATTGCTCTTGATAGCTACGTCCTCTTCCTCTTCCTTGTCCTTGACCTTGCACATTAACAAACCCATTATTCCGATCATTTCTCCCACCTCGTGGAGAGTTGTTTTCATTGAATAAAGGATTCTGTAAATTAACATTAACATGAGGATTAGGATTAGGAATAGGGTTAGGATTAATGACCTCTCTTTCTTCTTGAGGTATCTCAACTCGCTCTTGCTGACCTCCTATGTTGTTCGAACCACTAGGCCTAGAGCTCTCCCAAGCCGCCATCTTGGCTTGCATCGCAGCCAATGTATCCGTCAAGGTGGCTATGTTGGCCGTCAAGGTATTGAATTGCTCGGGTGTCACAGCAGCACTCGAGTTTGTGGAGTTATTACCACCATTGTTGTCCTGATTGTTAGACATTATAACAAAGACAAAAGAAACAAAGAACTAAGTTAAAGGTTAGTAAAACTTATAAACAGCTCACAATTGTGTTTCGCTCACACTCCCTCTCTGATTGATATATCACGCTTGCTAGGGCAATCCGCTTTGGGCAAATCAACTACCAAGCAAAAACTAAGCAATCAAAGTATGTAGTGAATGAAACAAACAGCAAAGTACTCGATAAAGGAGAAAGAGCACTCGACAGCAGCTGTAAACACTTGATTCAAGCAAAAACAAAGGCAATTGCAAGGAATCAATTCGTCACAACGAAGGTGCACTCGACAGGGGTCTAATGCACTCGACACTAACAGGAGAGAACTCGGCAAGGGCTGAGATCACTCGACTCAATCAAACACAACTCGATAACAGCAATAATCGATTCGATCCAAGCAACAATCAGCAAGAATCAACTCGAAAATAGACTAATGAGTACTCGAACAGCTAGCAAACAACTTCGACAAAGCTGTAAACAAAGAGAAAGAATAGAAAAACTCACGAAAGAATGGAAATTTACCTCTTTTGATTGAAAACCTTAAGTTATGATGTTGTAATTGCAAGGTAGGGTTTCAATTTTGTGGAGGTAAGGTAATGTGTTTGGGGAGTTATGTATGTCGACTAGGGCTGAGAAACAAGGGTTCACCAATTGTCCTTGGGAGCTTTCTTGCACTAGATCAAACAAACACTTTCCTTTTTTTTTTTTTTTTTTTTTAACTCACTTTTACCCCTAGTGAATTTTATCCTCCTAGGTCCAAGTTTTAAAACAAATTTCGAAACTGATTTTTTTTTTTTATACTAATGCAAGAAAGACTCTAAATATGTAATAGGACTTGAAAATCTGAATATGGTGGTGATAGAAGATAAAAATTTCAGCCCTAATGCAAAGATATAGATAGAATGGCTAATTTAGGTAATAGGATCTATCTTGTGCCTTTTGTGATAGTTGATAGATATAATGGAAATTAATATCCAACAACTTAATAAAATCTGATTTTAGGCAATAGATAAAAGATAAATCAAAATTCCCAAAGATAGAATAGATAAACAAAAGGATAGAAAAGATAGAACAAACTAAGGTTTGTCTTTGTGTGGTGGTAGAGTCGGCCAAACAAGGACTTATGGGGACAGAAATTGCCATCGGCTCTAGGGTGTTCACAAAGGCTGTGTTCACCACTTGGTCGACTCCACGGTCTCGGCTAGGCTTGTGTTTAGGCTATGCAACCACAAACAATCACAAACTCAAGATTAGTAAATTAATCAAAAAGAATGCAAGAAGTAAATAATCAGAACAAGAAAAGGACTCTTTTTTGTGGATTTTGTGTTTATGAAAAAGAAAAAGACTCAATCTTGATGTCGGAAACCAAAGCTCTGATACCAATTTGATACGGGGTTAGCCGTGTGATGGTCCGATCTTCGACAACAAGCAAGAAACTAAAGAAAGACTCAAAGAAATAACAAGACTCAAACCGACGCAGCAAGGATGCTTCAAGAATCGATCAAGAAATCTGCAAGATCAATCAAGAAGTTAAAGAACGGAAGCAAGAACGAATAAAGACTCAACAAGATCAGCAAGATTCGATCAAGAAGCAATCAAGATCGATCAAGATTCTCAAGAAACGCAGCAAGACTCGACAAAGATGAATAAAGACTCGATAAAGACTCGAAATTGCAACAAAGAATGAAAAGACACGACCGATAAGGACTGAGTCGATCTATGCAGAACAAGATAAAGACCCCAGACCTCCTCAGAGGGCAGGAACCAATACCAATGACTACACAACCCGCCTCTACAACCCTACACAATCAAGCGGACAACTTGAAGGCACAAGGAGGGGGCTTGTGGATACTAGATTCACCAAGTCTTGCGAAGTTGATGAACACAAAGCAAACCAAGCTGAGATATGTATCAATCGATGATCAATGAGCACAGCTCTAATTGAATCAACAAACACTCGATGGTGTGAACACTCTTTATGAGAGAATTGTAATTATCAAAGTTCCCATTTGTTTACATGGAAGAATCGAAAATATATAGGCCCTAAGGCTGAGTTTGGCCGGCCATAGTAGATAGAAATAGATAGATCTAATTACTAATGGGCTTAATGAAATAAACCTAAGAACATAAGTAAAATAAGGTCCTTAAAAATAATAACTAGAAAAGCCCAATTCAGCCCAATAATGTTCATAAGCTGAAATTAAGCTCTAACACTTAGATAATTTCGGCCCAAGCTTTATTCAAGGTGGCTCAGCCTCATTATGCACTCCAATGCACATATATGCCTTCAATGTTGGCTCGGGGAGTTGAACCTTGCTCGAGAACAAAGCATGACCCACAAAGTTGAATGAGTCTCTCTGAAGCTTCTTAGCTCTAGCTCGAGTCATTGGTCCTTCTCCAAGTATGATGGGTGTGTCTGGAGTTGTAGAAGATGGTCCCACATCATCTTATGAGGATCCTCTTGGGCCGGATGTGTGGAATCCTCTTTAACAGGTTGGGTCGTGGTGTTTTCATGGGCCTTGGGCCTTGGGTTCGGTATTTTGGCAGGGGGAGTTAGTCACGAGCGGTTGGGAATCGTTAGGATTCTGGTCGTTTTGGATTTGTACCACCAGTTGGCCATCATTATCCACACGGGGATTAATATTACTTTCCTGATTTTTAACCCCTTCCATACCAATATCCTTCCCCTCCGGATTTTCCTCATTCATAACCAATACCGAAAATCTTGACCCTTGTGCAATCTCTCCTTCTCCGGATTTTTGGGGATTCGGCAAAGTCTGTTCCGGCGAGGATTGCGGGTTGACTATAGCCTTTGCAGTTGCGGTCATTGACTGATTTCCGGCGCCGGAAGCACCCCTGACATGCCCTTGCTGTGTGCGTCTTCTGGTTGGCTTCTTAGCTTGCATCCATCCATCGAATTTATCCCCGGTGACCTCAGTAGCCGGTGCTGCATCTACCGAACGAGTTCCATCTACTTTTTCCTTTCCAAAATCATCCCTTGTATGACCCACCCTGCCACAGCTGAAGTAGAGCATCCGCAGACCTTCATACTAGATGGGCCAAATCTTCTCGTCTAACTTGAACTTGGAAAGCAAGGGTTTGGAGAGGTCCACTTCCACACTGAGGGGGCGAACTGTCTCCTCTCCGCCGAAGCCGTAGTATTATCTATTATGAGAACCTTGCCTATCTTCTCGCTGATCCTCTTAAAGAACCTTCTGTCAAAATACTCAATATGGAGGCACGGAATCCTCACCCAGACGGTGAGTGTTGTAATCTCGTCCAAACTGGCATCAAACCTTGGAACCCACTTTCGGATCGATAAGTAGTTATCGCCGATCATCCACGGACCTTCCATAACGACATGGTTGTAGTCGGTTTGGTTCGAGAATCTGGCAATATAGTAATCATTCCCCAAGTCAACGAGGGAGAAGGGTGCAGACAGACCCCATTTCAGAGATAAGCGCTTGAACAACTGCATATACCCTGGACCTTTATCAAATAGTTTGATAAAGGTCAGTGTCCTTCCAGGGCTTCCTCATTGAGTGCTTCTCTGCTTTGTTCAGCGCAATGGTCGGGCAATCAGGGTCCTCGTCATCAGGGATAATGTCATCATCCGTGTCATACTCTTGGTCCCCTTCGCCAGCCTGGTAGACCGGATTGTTGCAGGTGAGTGAAAAGCTTTCACCCGATCCATTCAGTAGCATCGATTTGTAGGACGATTCAGATGACCCAATCCCCAATGACTCCTGAACGGTAGGGAATTGAGCATTCTGAATTTGCGGCGGCCCTGGCTCCTGAGTGGCTGGGATTTGAACATTATGCACTTGTGGTGGTGGTCCCATCGGGTGATCACCCACCCCCTCATTTGTCTTCTCATCTGCTGTGGTGTTCTGGTCAACAGAAGGGATCTCCAAGGGCTGAGATGAACCATCGGACGACTGATCCGGTGGCTTTTCTTGCTGGTTGGTTTGTCGGCGATTCGGACTACGTGAGCGCTCTCTCTCCATACTTTCTCCAACTAATTTTGTTGATGGATGATATAAATTTGAAAACAGCTGGTCGACACCAACTTTTCCCTGTAAGAATTCTGCGACAAATAAACCATACATTTATTTCCCTTCTACCAAAATGCGATAATCCCTCTACGACTACACATTATAGACCAATTAGCTTATGCTCCACAATTTATAAAATCATTTCCAAAATTCCGACGGAGAGATTGAAAAATGTAATCGGAAAACTTATCCACCCTTTACAACATGCATTTGTGTCGGATAGGGCTATACAGAACAATGTCCTTATAGCCCATGAAATTTTCCATTCATTTCGTAGTAGAAAAGGTCAAGAGGGGTGGATGGAAATAAAGTTTGATAGGGAAAAAGCTTATGATAGAGTATATTGGAATTTTACAAGGGCAGTATTGGAGAAATTCGGCTTTTATCCGACTTTTATTAAATGGATTATGGAATGTATATCTACAGTTTCGTTCTTTGTGCTCGTCAATAATGGGCCAACGAAGATATTCAGACCAACTAGAGGTCTTTGACAAGGAGATCCTCTATCCCCATTTCTCTTCATTTTGGGGGGCAGAGATTTTGGCGAGAAAACTCTCACATGAAGCAAACATGAGAAATGACCTTATTGGTTTTAAATTCGGGAAGTACGGACCGTGTATCCCTTTCCTTACCTCCGCAGATGATATTATTATCTTCACCAGAGGTAACACCTCACCCTACTTAAAAACCAAATCAATTATAGATGAGTATTGTAGCATTTCAGGGCAAAAAGTTAATTACCACAAATCTGCTTTACAAACTACGAAAGGAATCCCTAGATCCAGAATCGATGAACTTGAAAGATGCTTGGGTATAGTAAATCAAATAACGATTGAAAAATACCTTGGTTTCCCTGTTATCAATGGGAGAGTAAATAGACGAACTTTTGAGGAAATTGTTTGTAAATCAAAAGAGCAGCTTAGTAAATGGCGTGCGAATGCCATATCACATCAGGGACGTGCTGTCCTTATCAGCACAAATCTGGCATCAAAACCCTTATATAAAATGCAAAGCTTCATGCTCCCCGGCACAATCCATAAGGAACTAGATCAAATAAATAGATCTTTCTTTTGGAACAAAGATCTCCAATACCGACATCTGATAAGCTGGGATAAAATCTGTAGATCAAAATATAAGGGAGGTTTAGGTATTCGAAAATCCAAGGATGTGAATGAGGACTCCAAATGAAACTCATTTGGAAAGTTCTTGCGGAACCAGAGAATATATGTGTAAAATTAATTCAGTACAAGTATTTGAAAACAACACATATATTGAATTACAAGAAAAGTGGGGGTTTGTCTTGACAATGGTCGAAACTAACTCATCTTATTAAAAAAAATTAAGACCGGCCTTATATGGTCGGTGGGAAATGGTAATCTATTAAATTATGGACCGATAACTGGCTTACAACTTCGCCAATAATCAAAAGGGATGACTATCCTACTAGTCGAGATGATAATGAAATAGTGAGTGACTATATATTAGGAGAAAAATGGTGGGAGGAAAAATTGTATAGTAAAATCCCACAAAATACAGCAAGAGAAATATTGGATATCCCCCTTCCTAAAAATACATTTGATGACAGACTATATTGGTGGTCAGATAGGGAGAGATGGTTTACAACATCTAGCACCTACAAACTAATCACTAAAAATAAGAGTCAGAATGAGGATAATAATTCATGGATTTGGAAAATTTATACAACATCAAAAATTAAGAACTTCCTATGGATACTAGGTCAGAAGGGTATCCCAACGGCTACCCGTCTTTCCCAAAAAGGGGTCTCAGTAACAACAACTTGTGTACTATGTAACAATGTCATTGAAGATGAAACACATCTTTTTGTGAAATGCCAGTTTTCTAGTTTCCATCTCCCATTTTCTCTGGGTACAAATTAGGCTATAATCAACCTAATTGCAAATTCGAGAGATTTCTCTCCTATCCTGTATTAATTGGAAGCACTCTTACAAAATATGAAAAGGAGAAACTAGCAGTCTCCCGGTGGACTATATTGTACATCATAAATCAAACAATCTTCAGAAATGAACCCATTATGAATCGAGAATCTCTTAGACACATCATCGAAACTCACTTGGAAAATTTACATTTAAATATGCAACCTAAACTACATTAAAACTACCTAAAATGCCTATGCAAAACATCCATCATCACATATACTCAGCACGAATCCATCTTTGACAATCAACCTACTCCATCTTTGACAATCAACCTACTCTACGCTTGGTTTCTTGGGGCTTCCATTGATAAAAACTTAACTTGCATTTTATTCCAAAGCCATTTTCACATTCTGACTGCGATTCAATCCATTCAATTACAGAGAAATAATTTGCAAACTGGGAGGATTTAAATTGAAAAATGACATCAAATATCCTCATATGATGAAGGTTAATTGTTGAGCGTTTCCTTAAATTTACAATATTTTTCAAATTCTTAGACATGTGAAAAGTATTAAAGTCCATGCCATTTTTAAGAAATTTTGAGAAATATGTTGAATATGTCATATGAGCTTTTTTTTTTTTTATCAGTAACCGACCAGTGTAAACTTTTGGGAATATATATAGGGATAATAATTATTGTTAACTCATAATCACATCTCCATATTTCCTTCACCTATCTCATATAAAATTTATACCATACATTGCAGTACTCATAAACTAATACAAATATCAATTACCTTAAAAACTAGCTTTTTGTTTTGTCTTATTTCAGTTAGATTGAGTTTAATCACTTCACTTTACATCTGAATCGAGTACTATGTGGTTTATTTAAGAGATTGATCCTCCTACTTAGAAACGACTCCATATTTCCAAAAGAATTCAAATTGTACAACTTTAATTACTAAATTAGCTTAAAGTATTTAAAATCATATATACAAAACAAAAAAGTTATGTACATTATGTTGGAAACCTAGCATATCTTAATTCCCACCCATGCTATATTTTAATTCAACCATATATAAGATACAATGCAATAAATCTATCCCACCAAATTTAAAATCTTATGAAAAATAATACCAGAGCTCCTATCACAAGCATTTCCTTTCTGAAAACTGGCATTCAATTCTCAGCTCTTATTGAAGTTATTATATCTATTATCTATCTATCTATTAATATTACTAATTCTGCTAGCATTTTGCTGGCGTGTCACGCCCCCGATTAAAGTTGAATTTTTTATTCAAATGGTATTTTCTTATTGGTCAATATTATTCTTAAATTATTTGTTTTCTATTTGACATATATTTGTTTCCTATTTTTCATACGAAGATTATTTAAATTGATATCCTTATATCAATTTGCGATCTATTTCAAATATAATTATTTTCACTTTTTTCATAAAAAAGAATATGTACATTGATACATCGGACCACATTTTTAGATATTATCATTGTGTGTGGTCTTTTATATCATTATTTCATTAATATCATGACTTTCTTTATACATTTCATTTATATCAATAATATTATATATTTATTAGGACCACAATTTTGGATACTATCATTCCGAATGTCGAATCGGGTTGAGAGTCAAATTGGGTTTGGGTCGGGTCGGTTTTGTCTGTGTTCAGGTTTATTTCGAGCCGAGTCATATTCGGGTCAAGCTCGGTCTCGGGTTCAAGTTACGGATGACTCTAGATTTTCGGGTCTAAGCTCGGGAGAATCGGTCGGATTTCTAGGGTCGGGTCAGATTTTGCCATCTCTAACCATGATGATCAGAAACCATATATTAATTGGTCGACATATTTATACAAGTCTTATCCATAATTTGTTATGTAATCTTTTTTTCAAAAATTAATTAGAATATCTAAAAATAAAAATATCTTTGAAATATCAAATGTTTACATAATCTTATATTTATATAACTAAATTGACTAATATATTGAATGTGATAACTCAAGAATTGATAAGAATATTTAATTCAAATGTCAAAATAAAAATTAACTATAAAAAACAATGATTGTCAAAATAATATTTCCTTTTAAAATTTACATTTATTATAGAATATAGACATCTTACATTTTTATTGAATTTTTTTTAAATATTTTTGGAGATAGAAGCAAAACATCATTAATTTTAAGAAGAAAATATTTTTGCACCCGTTAACCTTCAAAATTTGAGGAAAATAATTATCCAAAATGAATATTTTAAATCTATACATACTCTGTGCATTCTACATGACATCTATAAAAAAAATTAACAAAAGATTTTTTAGAGATAAATTACATTTATTTCCAACATCTTAAATGACTATATGAAATACAAAAAAAAATAACATTTTAAGATTTACAAACAAAAATTGAAGAATTTTGAGAAAAGAAAATGTGAAATTTGCATATATTATCATTTAAAAATAAATAAATAAACACTCTTTTATGATTAATTTTGGGCGTTTGGCTTCAAATATCGAAGAAAAAAAATATTTATCCCCAAAATGAATATTTCACATCTATATTTATTTTATACACCCTAGATGCCCCTTATTATAATTTCAATCATGTGCTTACGATTTTTTAAATTATTATATGAAAACTTATATTTTCTTTTTTAGTTTTATCCTAATGATAATAATTATATATGTATTTCAAATTATAATAGGTGGCGTGTTTGAGTTTTATTATTACTTTACCTTATTAAATCATTTAAAAAATTATATTGTATCTCGATCTTTCCAACTAATTTATAAATTAAAAAAACTTACGTAGCAGGTTATATTCGCATTTTTCTACTAATAATTGTATTATATAGATATATAAAACGATGTTCAATTTGAAATAAATCAAAATCCCGTGTCTTCAAGGCACGGGTATTACACTAGTATATCAATAAAGCAAAATACATCACCTATATATGATACTATCTTAAAATATTACAATAAACATACAATGGTTGATCAGGAACTTACTCATAGCATCTTCTATCTATGATACTTTCGCCCATTCGCAATGTCTTGAATAGACATCAGGCCCGGACCTGAGGCGAGGCCCAACAGGCCGTCGCCTCAGGCCCACTTTCATTAGGGGCCCATTATCCATATATATGTATGTAATATATATATATATATATATATATATATATATATATATATAAACTGAATTAGCTCTTAGACTATATGAAAGACCTGGCGTGGTGGATGAAGACACAGAATGAGGGAGAGCGGACGGAGGTTCGAATCCCACCCACTTCAATTTTTGCCCCCTTTTTTTTGAAAACACATCGAAGCTTTTTTTTTTTTTTGCGTTTTTGCCCTTTTTTTTTTTTTTTGTAAACACACAGAAGCAACACACATAAGCTTTTTTTTTGTTTGTTTTGTTTTGTTTTTTTGCGTTTTTGCCTCTCTTTTTTTTATTTTTTTGTAAACACGCAGAAGCAATACACATATTTTTTTTTTGTTTATATACTTTGTTGTTTGTTTTGTTATGGTTAAAGTCCCTATTTTAAAATCTCGTTTTTTTTAAAACACACAGAAGTTTTTTTTTTTATGCGTTTTTGCCTCTTTTTTTTTTTTTGTAAACACACAAAAGCTTTCTTCTTATTTTTTTTATAGACTTTGTTGTTTGTTTTGTTATGGTTGAAAATAGTAAAGGGCCCTATTTTAAAATCTCGCCTCAAGCACTCAGAATCTCAGGTCCGACCCTGATAGACATTGCAGTAAAACTTTATTCAACTCGTATGAGGATAAACATGATCGATCATATTTTTCAAGTACTTGCATTGCCAACTAACATGTTACGAAAGCCTGTATTGAATTGCACCAGCTTGTCATGGGGAGGCAAGCACTCCTTGATCAACGGAGTTTCGAGGAATTCACTAAACCATTCACTTAACACAAGCATCTCTTTCTCATCAATCAACTTCACTCCCACAATCTCTTCGACCATCCTCACCCAGAACCCAAGCCACCCGATTGCAACATCTGCAAATCCGATCTTCTTCCCTCCGAAGAACCTCTTCCCTTCAAGCCCCATCTCGAGTGTCTTAAAGGCGTCTCTCATTTCCTTCGTAGCAGCCTCCCTTTGGTCATCGCCTTTGCTCGAGAAAACCCTCATCACCATCGGGAAACACTGCAAGGTAAAAAAAAAAATAGGGCACCATGCATTGTAAAACTAGTATGTGTCTCGTCCTATACAGTGGAATATGTTAACATAATATTCTAAAATTACACCTATAATTTATATTAAAAAAACATATTTAAAATATGGCATAAATAATAAATTAAAATTAAAATATGAGAATCAATGTACCAATCAATCAGTTATCAATTATTATATTATATATAATAAAAGAGAAGTCGTTTGTGACATGTGTCGGCTTCTTCTTTATTGTAGTATTTTTAACTAATTGCATTTTTCCCATTAATTAGTTAATACAATATATCAATACACACACACTCAAAATAATTATAATGCAATTATTTTATCTCTTTTTGTGTGATTATTTAGTTAAATTACGTTTTACCTCGCTTTTTACGATATTTTTATTTTTAAAACAAAATGCTAAAAAAAATTGTTTCCCATTTTTTAATTTTCAAATAAAAATAAATTTTTTATATTTTTTTGAATATATTTAAAAAAAATATTTCTCCTATATGTAAGAAAAAAAAAATTCTTAGAATAAAAATGTTAAGCACCCTAAATTCTTTTATGGCTCCGTCACTACACATAAATCAGATACGTCTTATATGGTGGCCATATATCTCATGCTGGATATATAAATCCAACAGGGAAATTATACTATATACTGTATTTCTTAAATAGTCCCATTCGGGAGGATCCGAATTCAAATCCGACATATACGGCCCACACCTCTTGCTCAAAAATTCATACTGCTATTGCATTACCAATTTGATGTATATTTACTTTATGACAGACTCTTGTATTCTATTCTTAGAGGATGGTCTTTATATAATTTACAGCATGTATTATAATTACTTGAACATGGCCGATTATATAAATCTTGCTAGATATCCCAATCATGCTATCTACTACAGTCTTGATAGGACTGAATGGTTATCAAACAACTATATCTTAACAATACACCACCACCATGACTCTTGGTGTGCCAAAACACAAACTGTCATCATAAACACCACAACCATCCATCCAAAACTGTATATCATTTACTACATTAACAACATTTATCTTAAACAAAATGCTTTAACTCACATCCATAACAAAGCTTCATTGGTGTGGTGTACCCCGAAACAAACTCTCACTCAAATTCTCACAACAATAAATAATACATACTACACGAAAGATGATTAGACCAAAAGCCCCACTAATTGGAGAATCTCTACTCCTAAAAACATTATTCTCACCCAGAAAACGACCATATTCCGCTCAAAAGGTTTTAATGAAGTTTAGCTTTTGGAATATAAGAGGCCTCAGCAGAAGGAATATTTGGACCCACATTGAATCTACAACTAGAACGAACACATAAAAATCCTAATGCTAGCTGAAACCAAAATAACAAACCCTCCGCCTGACAAGTGCTGGAGAAAGCCAGGATTTGACAAAATGCATTTCATTCCCTCTAATGGACTTGCGGGAGGCCTTTGCCTTCTTTGGAAAGAATCACAATTCCATAATGAAACATTCACAATAAGAAACTCGACGGACCGTATCATCCAGGCAGACTACATTAACACGGATCTTAACATTGATGTCGAAATCTTATTCGTTTATGCAACCCCGTACGCAAAAGAAAAAAACAATTTCTGGGCCTCTCTCTCAGGCTATATTCACAATGCTAAAGAATCACTGATTATTATTGGAGACCTAAACGAAATTTTGGAACCGGCCGACAAATTAGGGGGCAGAACCCCTTCTGCAAATAGATTCGCAAGACTCCAAGACACTGTCAGAACCTTCAACCTGGTTGACTCCCCTACTAGTAGGAACGATTACACTTGGAGAAAACGTGAACATGGCACCGATAACATATTTGAAAAATTAGACCGAGCTATGGTCAACCACCCTATCCTAAAGCAATTTCCGAATCTTAGTACTAAAATCCATGCGTTTCTAAAATCTGACCATACCCAGATCACTTTGGATCTCATGGATAACCGCAAACCAAAATTACAGCCCTTCAAGTTTGAGATGGCTTGGACAACGAAACCTGACTATGAAACTGTTGTGCGATCAGTATGGAGGTTAGACACCCCCGGTTCTAAAATGTACAAACTAACTAAAAAACTACAAGAAGTCAAAAGAAAGAGCAAGGTCTGGAGCAAAGTAACTTTTGGAAATGTTTTTCGGCAAATCAAACAAGTAGAGACAGACCTTCTACAATCACAAAAAAATCTATGCCATGCCTACAACCATAACCTGGATAACAAAATCAAAAGGCTCACTTCTAAGCACTCCTCCCTCCTTTCCTTCCAGCAAAAATACTGGGGACAGAGGGCGAAAAGAATGCACATAAGATCCATAGACGCCAACACCAAATACTTCCATAAAATAGCAACCGGAAGGAGGAATAGAAACATAATAAGACATTTACAAACTACGGGAGGGATAACAATCAATAAAGAAGAAGAAATAAGAAACTTAATCAAGCACGATTTTAGCCAAAGATTCAAGCAACATACTAGACAACAAACACGAAATAACCTCCTTCAACATATAGAGAATGAAATCTCAAACGAAGATAATGAATGGCTTACTAGACAAGTCACGAACTCGGAAATCAAAAATGCGGTCTTCAGTCTTGCAAATGACAAATCTCCTGGGCCTGATGGTTTTCCTGCTGGTTTCTTCAAAAAATACTTGCATATAGTTGAACCATCGGTAATCAAAGCAGTTAAGAGTTTCTTTCTTAGCGGAAGGATCCTAAAGCAAACAAACCATACGTTCATAGCACTAATACCAAAAATAGATAACCCAACCACAACTTCTCATTATAGGCCTATTAGTCTATGCTCAACAACATACAAAATTATTTCCAAAATTCTAGCTTCAAGACTAAATAGGATAATCCCCAAAATAACTAATCCACTACAAAGTGCCTTCTCATCAGGCAGATCAATACAAGATAACATCTTAATAGCAAATGAAATCTTCCACTCCTTCTCAAAGAAAAATGGAAAATCAGGCTGGATGGCTGTAAAGCTCGACATGGAAAAAGCATTTGATATGGTCGACTGGAATGTCTTACTATCAATTATGTCAAAATTTGGTTTCTCTCCCAAATTCACTCTTTGGATCAAAGAATGCATAACCACAGTCACATACTCGGTATTAGTAAACAACGAACCCACTGACATCATCTTTCCAGAAAGAGGAATACGCCAAGGATGCCCACTCTCACCATATCTCTTCTTAATAATTTCTGAAATCCTAGCTCGTGGGTTGCAACACGAATCGGAAAAACCACAAAGTCACCTAGGAGTCAAACTGACGCAAGGAGGAACAAAAATTCCTTTCCTAGCATTCGCGGATGATATTGTAATCCTTGCTTCTGCAACCAAAACAGGCTGTGAACAAATAAACAAAATCCTAACAGATTATTCGTCTATTTCAGGACAAAAGGTAAATAGACATAAATCCCAATTTCAAACATCCAAAAACATCACTAACACCCAGAAAAATCTAATCAGAAACGAGCTAGAAATAGCACACACCCCAAAAATGGGTACCTATTTGGGTTGCCCCCTAATAGAAGGAAGAATGACAAAAGATGAATTCACAGAGCTTCTAACTAACACCAAATCACATCTTCAAAGATGGAAAGCTAATTGCCTTTCTCAAGCTGGGCGTTGCACTCTAATCAAAACAACGCTCGCCGCAAAACCATTACACATAATGCAATGCTTCATGCTACCCAAATCGGTCCATACAAAACTAGATAGGATTAATCGAAACTTTCTCTGGAACAAAGGACCAAACCATAAACCCCTCATAGGTTGGTATGAGGTGTGCAAAACCAAGGAAAATGGAGGACTGGGGCTTCGAAGCTCGGAGGACATGAATAGAGCTCTCCAAATGAAATTGCTCTGGAAAATTTTAGCGGAACTAACTAGTCCATGGGTCAAACTAATTAAAGAAAAATATCTTAAGAACCAAAACATTCTCACATATCAAAAGCGAGGTACGTCCTCATGGCAATGGACCCAGTTAATGAAACTTGTCCCGACATTTAAACAAGGCCTTAATTGGTCTATAGGAGATGGCGCCTCCATCAATTTTTGGCATGATCATTGGTTAGGCAATACATCCTTAATCTCTTCTATTTTAGCAACCCAACAGGCAGACGACACAATCAACATAAAACATTTCATCAATAACAACAAAACTTGGAATCAAGATAAATTACAGGCTGAATTACAAAACCTAATTCCTAACAACCTTATTGAAACTATCAAGACAATACCAATACCACAACACATTCAAGTAGAGAGGCTCTACTGGAAATGGAGCAAAAATGGCTGGTTCAGCACCAAATCAGCTATTGATATGATATACAACCACAAAAAACACGAAACATCAGACATAAATTGGATATGGGAACTTGATATCCCCCCAAAGATAAAGTCTTTCTTATGGAAAATTCTTAAAAACGAAGTTCCCACTTCAGCCAGACTAGCTTCACGGCGCCTGGGAATTCCAACAAACTGTCCCCACTGCGACTGTTGCTATGAGGACCTATACCATTTATTATGGAACTGCCCCGTTACGAGGGAAACTCTGATTGCAAATAACTCTGGAACATTTCGGAAAATAAACGGTTGTTTCAGCATAGATGATCAATTAAACAACACACTATGGGAAATTTAAAATACGATTGGGAAAAAATGTTTCGAAGATCTCAGCTTTGCTTGGTGGGGTATCTGGTACTTCAGAAACAAAACGCTTTTTGAGAACATAACACCAGACATAAGACGCATATTATCCTTTATAAAGGAACAAACATTTGTCTGGAAGACATCAAACTTAAGATGCCCGGACTACTGTAAAAACACCAAAAACGTATCCACAAATATGGACAAACAAAGAATTATTTCAAAGAGGAAAAGAACTAAATGGGAGCCCCCGCCAATCGGAACTTATAAGCTATACTTTGACGGTTCATTTTCTGCGGATGGTTTGGCCTCTTATGGATTCATTATACGTGATCCTGTAGGTTTGCCAATCTTCGCCGGAAATGGGCCCTCCCCAATCAATTCTGTTTGTGGCTGCGAAAGTTTAGGTCTCTGGAAAGGACTTAAGGCCGCAACGGAACTGAAATTAACGAATCTTATCATTGAGGGAGACAACTTAACAATAATAAAAAGTATGAAGGGTATAGGAAAGCCTACTGGGGACTCTGAAATGATTGTCTCGGACAGTCTAGTCTCGCTGGGCTTTTTTGGTTCTGTTGAGATTCGTCATGTCTTCCGTGAGGCAAATTCGGTAGCTGATCGCTTATCACGTATCACTACAGCCAACTACGGTATTTGGACTCCTGATGACTCTCTGTTGCATAGTCTCATCCGCAAGGATGCTCTTGGCTAATAGAGCTTAGCTCTATGGTTAAATTTTTTCCGTTTCAAAAAAAAAAAAATCCGACATATTCGGATATTAGGGGGAAAAAAAATACCTTATCATCTGAAAATTTGGCCCAGAAGCGTTGCTTGGCACGCTCATAAGGATCCAAAGGAAGGAGGGGCTCATGCTTCCATGTCTCGTCGATGTACTCAATGATCACGAGTGACTCAGCCACAGGCTTTCCATTATGGACAAGAACAAGAATCTTCTTGTGGACAGGATTGTACTGAAGAAGCAAAGGGCTCTTCTCAGGGAGGTTCTCTTCGACATAATCGTATTCGACACCTTTGATCTTGAGTGCCCAGATGACCCTCAGAGCAAAAGGGCTTCCCCAGAAACCATGCAGCTTCAAATCCTCACCCCTAATTCCCATTTAATTTCTTTTTAAATTTGCAAGACAATTGATGGAAGAATGAGAGGAGGAGGAAGTCATATTTAACCTCTCAAACTGCACTTTGAAAAGTCAGATGAAGAAGACTCCACCAACGTCACGTAGCATCTTCTTTTGGGCACCAAAAGTCTTGCCAAGACAAATTCACAACCACAAGTTTGACCCGTGTATTTTATTTTTCCTTTTTATGACATTACTTTGTAAGGGATTATGTGAATTAATAAAATGTCGGGGATGAAGTTTAAGGTAAAATTTTACGAAGTCTTTTCAAGTTTGAAATTTAGTGGGATCTCGGGAAAATCTACTAGCATGTCAAGGGTTAAGTAAAGAGATTATAAAATCTTATTGGATATTTAGAGCATGCCTAAGAATAATTTGGTAAAATATTCTAATGTGGTAGAGTAAAAGATTGTTGGAATATATATCTAAGGATGACAAATTATGTAAACTTATTTAAGGCGGATAATTTTCGCAATTATGATGTAAATTGGGTCAAAACCAAAATAAATGCTACGTTGCCATATTGATATAAGTTGGTGTAGACATTCAATAAATGCCACACTGTCCATACACGTGGCAATATATCAGTAAAGGAGGAGGGGTGATTGCATTTTGCAATTCGACATTCAATATAGCTAGGAAAGCTATATACCGTAAATCCCAGTGTACCACGTCGATCTCAGTCGTTGTATTTTTAGAAAGATTCACTATTATTTCACTAGTAAAATCTCTTGCATCTATTTTAAGACCTTGATATTTTATATCGTTATAATACTCGTATATAATTTAAGGTATATCCTTATTAGTCATTATGATGCTCATTATTATTAAGAAATTTAAGTATTTTTTAAGACGATATAACATTGGATAAAATGGGTATTTCTTTTAAGTTGAGATAATGTCCAATTATTTTGGATTATATGACATTTCTAAGTCGTTATAATGCCCAATTAAATTTAGGAAAGGAAATCCTAAGTTAGGTTTGCAAGTCCTAATACTGCCTGAGCATTTTAAAAATAGTGTTGGACATGCTATTATCATAAAGTAAAGGATATACGTCAAGCCTTGCTAGCTTAGCCGGTAAGGATGACATGTAGTGACCAATAGGTCACGAGTTCGAATCCCCCTCCCCCATATTGGCCTAAATGCCTACCTATGAACCAAAAAAAAAAAGTAAATCTTTATTGGATTAATGAAGGATTATTTTAAAGGGAGACTCTGCCGAAGTTGAAGGATAAAATTATTGGACGTAAGCTAAGTAAATTATTATTACTTCTGTTATGTACAACGTGACTGGATACGGGTAGGTATTGTAAAGACCGGATTTTAGAATTTTCAAAATAGGAAAGTTTTCGAAAAACCCGTCCTCAAGCCGTTTCTATTTTTTTGGAAAGTCCTTGGAAAATATCCTGACACGCTTTTAAATTTCAATTTGACGAATTCTAAACCTTATCTATCGGATTTCGATTTTGAGGATTTCGAGAGTCGTTTGAAATGAATTTGAATTCGAGGTCAGATTTTTAAAATGTCGGATTTCGGGATGTCGGATTTCGGGATGGGATGTCGGGATTCAAGGTCGGAAGAGCGGAATCATTCCTCACACTCTCACTCTCTCCCACGCCTCTCTCTCTCTCCCTTAAGTAATTTTTCTTCTACCTCATTAAAACCCTAACGAGCCTCTCTCTATCCCCTATATAAAGAGCATCAATCCCTAAATGGATTCCCAACCCTAAAATTCTGAGCCACCACAAGAGGAAACCTAGCCTCCACAAGGAGATCCAAAACACTAGAAGATCCAAAACACTAGAAGATCAAAACTCCACCTTTCCTCTCTTTCGATCCAAATCTCTCTCCTCTCATCTCTCATTTCTTGTTTTTCCAAAACCTAAATAGCCTCAAAAATCCATCAAGAAGATCTCCTCCCACAAAATAACCCAGAAATCAGATTCAGAAGGTCGTTTCCATCGAAAACGGAAGTTTTTGGGGGATTTTGCCACCGCGAGTTCCATCTCTTCGCCGCAAGTATGAACCCAGAAGAAGAAACTCATGTTCGCCGCCGTGATCGCCGTCGCGAGTGCATCTTCGCCACCATGAATAGTGTTTTTGCCGCCGCTAGTTCAGCACCCAGATTCGGCGTTAGCTCGGTAAAATCCTTCGTTCTCCCTCATTTTAACTCCATTTTCCTCCCCGTTTGTTTTTGCTTGTTCCTTACTCTTTTCTCTACCTTATGAGTTCAAGAAGACTCAGGTCTAACTCTTTTTGAAGAGGATTCGAGCTCATTTCTTCTTCTTTCCCTATTTTGAGCAAGGTAAGCTTTTATTCTTCAAATCCCCTCGTTTTTGGATCCAAACCTTCGTAAAGGTCTTCTTTTGACCCATATCTATCTCTCCTAGGCCTTGTCGTATCAAAATCTCATTGGATCGAAGCCAAGGGACCCTTCTCTTTCAAGATTTCGAAGAAGCCTCAAGGAGACTAGGGGATCCCTCTTCCGCTCTCCCCTTTAGTCCTTGTTTGGAGTCTTTTGTGTGTTTATAGTGTCCAGTAAATGAGGAGGGGTGATTGCATTTGTCCATACACGTAGCAATATATCATTAAAGGAGGAGGGGTGATTGCATTTTGCAATTCGACATTCAATATAGCTAGGAAAGCTATATACCGTAAATCGCACTGTACCAAGTCGATTTTGGGTGACGTTGATCATTGTTCAGTCGTTGTATTTTTGGAAAGATCCAATATTATTTCACTGGTAAAATCTCTTGCATTTATTTTAAGATCTTGGATATTTTATATCGTTTCCATATATAATTTAAGGTATATCCTTATTAGCTGTTATGATGTTCATTATTATTAAGAAATTTGAGTATTTTGTAAGACGATATAACATTGGATAAAATGTGTATTTCTTTTAAGTTGAGATAATGCCCAATTATTTTGGATTATATGGCATTCCTAAGTCGATATAATGCCCAATTAAATTTAGGAAAAGAAAATCTAAATTAGGTTTGTAAGTCCTAATATTGCGTGAATATTTTAAAAATAGTGTTGGACAAGTGATTATCAGAAAGTAAAGGATATAAGTTTTATCGGATGAATTAAGGATTATTTTAAAGGGAGACTCTGCCGAAGTTTAAGGGTAAAATTATTGGACATAAGTCAAGTAAATTATTATTTTCTATTATGTACAACGTTGCTGGATACGGGTGGGTATTGTAAAGATCGGATTTTAGAGTTTCCAAAATAGGAAAGTTTTTGGAAAACCCGTCCTCGAGCAGTTTCTATTTGTTGGAAATTCCTTGGAAAATATCCCGACACACTTTTAAATTTCAATTTGACGGATTCTAAACCTTATCAATCGGATTTCGATTTTGAAGATTTGGAGAATCGTTTGAAATGAATTTGAATTTCATGTTGGATTTTTGAAATGTCGGATTTCGAGATGGGATGTCGGGATTCAAGGTCGAAAGAGCGAAATCATTCCTCACACTCTCACTCTCACTCTCTCTCACGCCCCTCTCTCTCTCGCTCTACCAATTTGTCTTTTACCTCATTAAAACCCTAATGAGCATCTCTCAGTCTCTCTCCCCTGTATAAAGAGCACCAATCCCTAAATGGATTCCCAACCCTAAAATTCTGAGCCACCACCAGAGGAAACCTAGCCTCTTTCGAAAACGAAAGTTTCTGGGGGGATTTCACCGCCGCGAGTATGAACCCAAAAAAAGACACTCATATTCGCCGTCGCGAGTGCATCTTAGCCGTCGTGAAAAGTGTTTTCGCCGCCGCGAGTTCAACACCCAGATCTGGCGTTGGCTCAGCAAAATCCTTCGTTCTCCCTCGTTTTAACTCCGTTTTCCTCCCCGTTTGTTTCCGCTTGTTCCTTACTCTTTTCTCTACCTTATGAGGTCAAGAAGACTCGGATCTAACTCCTTTTGAAGAGATTTTGAGCTCATTTCTTCCTCTTTCCCTGTTTTGAGCAAGATAAGCTTTTATTCTTCAAATCCCCTCATTTTTCGATCCAAACCTTCGTAAAGGTCTTCTTTTAACCCAGATCTATCTCTCCTAGGCCTTGTCGTAGCAAAATCTCATTGGATCGAAGCCAAGGGACCCTTCTCTTTCAAGATTTCAAAGAAGCCTCAAGGAGGCTAGGTGATCCCTCTTCCGCTCTCCCCTCTAGTCCTTGTTTGGAGTCTTTTGTGTGCTCATAGTGTCGGGTTTTGAGCTAGAAGTGTTTTTTTTTTTTAAAAGGTTAAGCTTGAATGGATTTGAAACGAACAAAAATGAGAAAAAATGAACAAGGTCTGGTTCAAATCTCGCCGCGGCGAAAACCATGGTCGTCGCGCGCGAGGATGAACATAGGGCTTAGGGTTGAAGACGACCCACTCGCGGCTGCGACTGCGGGTTTCGCCGTCGTGAAATCCTCTTGTTGCGGCCAAAGAGGGGAGCCTTCTCGCGAGGAGCTCTGGGAGGATCATGCGGCCACGACTAGCCCTCTCGTGGCTGCGAGATCTCCCTAGTGACTTGGGCGAGTCACTCCCCTTGGGATTCCTTATTGGTTTTGGCCCGATTCTTTTTGAATGTGTTTGAAATGAAGGATGAAATGAGATGGGATTTTGAGATATTATTTTAATATTAAATATTCGAAATGAGATTTTGACGGAATTCGAATTATCGGGTTTTATGCTTCGGAAGTGTTTTGGACGGACTTCATTTCAAATGTCAGGAACCTTTTGCTTGATTTATTGATCGATGTTGGTTTTGGAAATGAGTTTGGAGTTGGTATTGATGGGGTTTATCAAACGGCTTTGTTTGGTGCGTTATCATATCGGAAAGACTTTGAAATAGTTTTACTCTTGCTTGGCTTTGGAAACGTTTTAGAAACTCGATTTATGTGTGTATGAGTGGTAGCTTATCGAATCTATGTAATTATAGGTGATTGTTGATTGTTGGATTCCGCTTGCGTTACCTTTTTTTTGTTCGACACTTTCATGTAAGTTCCTTTATGGGTTTACTCAGATTCGAAAGAGAAAATCTCTTGCTTGTGGTCATATGACATACTAGGTGCTTCACACGCATTTAAAGCATACCCGTTTTCAAACGGGGGTGGGGTTGGGTTTGGTTGGTGCGGATCGCCGTCTCCCTCCTGTCCTACCTGTTTTCTCCTTAGTCGCTCTCACCTCTGTCGTCCGGTGTCTCCAGGCTTGACCGTCTCCATGTCCGCTCCTCCTGGAGCCCCTGTCGTCCCTCGTCGGCTCTTGTTCGGGGCTTGACCGTTTGCTTCGGTCTTGCTTCTCCGGCTCTCGTTCGACGGCTATCTTTGGACTTGCTTTGCCAGCTCTCTTTCGGAGTTGCTTCACCGTCTGCTTCACATGCTGTGCAAACTCTCATCCTCCCTTTGGGTCTCCCGTGGCCCAAAGGTGACTCACAAATATAAAAATCGGGCCTTTTGTTTGGCTTTGGGCCCAACCATTCTGAGGGAAAAATAAGAGGAAAAATTTAATCATAATTATATTTGTTCGGTTTGCTCCAAAATTAAAGGTAGTAAATTATAATGATTAACTATAATTAAATAATTCCCTATGGGGTTTGCGTAAATCCCGCTTGGATTCTGGTGCGTTTCGGTACATGCGTTGTGTGGCTCTACGTTTGGGGTGACTTGACTTTCTTTTCCGTTTGATGAGGTTTTGGCAGTCATAGTTGGGATAGGTTGGGGTCGTGGTAGTGTGTATCGAGACGTCTCCTTTCTCCGGAAGAATGGTTCCTTGGAGGTTCGTCTTCACTACCCACATGTGAATCCTAATGTGTCGCTGGCCTACGGTAGGGTAGTGTTTGACTTCGTCCTTCGTCTACGTTCTCGTTTTGTTCGGTTTAGTTGTGTTTTGTTTCGCTTTGTAGAGCGCTTTTGCCTGTGTGTTGCACCATCTTTGTATTCTTGTATGTTTTTAGACGGTTATCTGTCTACCGACTTGTCGACCTTCGATGTCCATTTTTGTCTGGTCTCGGATTTTTACCTAATAAAAAAAAACTTATTGAGCGCAAGATTGTGGAAAGGTTTGGGTTGACGGCTAGTGCTGCACAAAATTTCCGGAAATGTAAGGGTCCGAACACAGCAAGTTGATGTCCTTTGTCTATTTTTTTTGGATTATTAGCTAATAATTCGGAAGAGTTGACTCCAACCGATGGCATCCTTACGGATGAGGTCGAGGAGACCAGGGTTATTTAATATGTCGGAACCCCAGACAGAGTGACCAAGATGTGTAATCTTTTCAGCCAAAAGTAGCCACTCTATTGCCCATTCGTGGTATGTTCCTTCACATTCGAGAGCAGGATTTTAACGTGGGGCGTCCTTTGTCTATTGTTATTATATGAAGGAGAGCTCGGCCTCCACACGAAATGTGCGGGCGTTTGAGAGAGAGAGAGCGGCGACGATGAGTAGGAAGAGAGTGTTGGTGGTAGGAGGCACCGGCTACTTGGGCCAGCATCTCCTCCAATCCCTCCATACGACGTCGTACGAATACGATCTTGCCTTCACCTTCCACTCCACCCCTCCTCAACACATCCTCCAGTCCCTCCCCCATTCTCTCTCTTTCCTCGTCGATCTCGCATCTGGCCATGGCTTCGATTCCATCCTCCCTTCCTTCGGACAGGTCCCCTCCCTTCCTCATTATTTACTTGGATCATGACCCAAATGTACTTGCATTTCTAGGTATTTTTGAATTAATCGATCGTATAAAGTTAGATCATGTCACACCAAATCGAAGCTCCGTACGTGATTGCGGATGAAAACTAGGGCATTGTTGTGTGTGATACTCCATTTCAGTTTTGAACATGCCCATTTGTTGTGATTTTATTCATTTTTATTTGAATTTTATTCTGAATGTGAAATGCCAGCCGGATGTGGTCATCAATTGTGCTGCGATCTCTGTTCCTCGTGCTTGTGAGGCGGATCCAGAAGCTGCAGCTTCAATCAACGTGCCTTCCTCTCTCGTTAAGTGGCTGTCTGGATTTAGAGAGAGAAATACTCTTCTGATTCACCTTTCTACTGATCAAGGTAGTGTTTTTACATTTGCACTATGCATCAATGTCAACTTGCTATGATAGATCATTAGATTTCTATGTTCCATTTGGTATCTGCATTATATTCAGATACTAGCATATTATAGTGCTTCTGCTGTATTTCTATTCTTTCGGCCGTTCTTAGGAGGTTGTTGCTTAGTAACACTTGAATTTGAAGGCTTAGCTTGATCTTTTTTCCATTTTCATATACGCTGTAAAGGAACGGATAGCTTCGAATGATAAGGCTTGTATTGCTTTTGACCAATCGCAATCCACTTGTTCTTTACCTGCAGCTTGGGAGATGGCTGTATGATCTGACTTTCAGTACTCTAATTCAATATTATGTTTTCTTGACTAGCAGTATATGAAGGATCCAAGTCTTTCTACGAAGAGGAAGATGAAACTATTCCGGTTAATGTTTATGGAAGATCAAAAGTTGAAGCTGAGAAGTTTATATCTGCTAATTGGACAAACTTTGCAATTTTGAGAAGCAGTATCATCTTTGGCCCCCAGACATTGTCTCCCATTCCGAAGACACTTCCAATTCAGGTGCGATCTCAATAAAGAATGGACTGGGCTCTAGTTACATGCTTTTTTCCGAAAATGTGTCATGTTAGACTTAATATACTTGCTAAAATTACAGTGCTTTGCAATTTGCATTTGAATTTGGTATGGGATGGGATGAGTAACAGTGGAACTTGTCATCTGTTGTTTAAGTCCATGTTGTATATATCTGAGTTTCACTAAGGCATGATGTTGTTAGGAATGTTGACTTTATATACATACAAGAACCCAGACTCCCCATATTATTCGAGATTAGCATATTTGGCTCAGATTTTTTCGTGAAAAATTGGGCAAGTGTCACTTCTTAGGAAATTACTACTCGTATTTCCCACAAAGTATGAGAAGTTGATTATCTAGTCCCCTAAGGTAAGAAAGACTTCCCATGTTGTACAGAAAACTAAATTACTATTAAGCCCATGCTTGTTTTTTTCAGTTACATTATTCAAACTTTCCAACCAATTTATTCTTGTAAAAAAAGATTTCCTGGGAAGTTCATTAGTTACCAAATAGAATACAGTAATTATTTCTTGCGAGTTCACATTTTTACTAATGCCAACCTAGGAGTGTAATGTATTTGAAGCATTTTCAAGGATGTATAGAACGGAATTCAGTTCTTGTCACTTGGGAATCGAAAAAACCCATATGAACCAAATGAAACCTTAGTATATAAATATAATTTCGTTCTTAGTCGGATTGCATGTGCTTGGATTTACCATTTTAACAACAAGCTCAAACAGTAATTGCCATCTCCTCTTCTTTATTGGATTGGACCCTTAGAATTAGCTGACTCTTGTCATGCTCTTTGTTCACGTGCACTATGAAAGCTTACACCTCTTTGTAGATTGTTTCTAGCCAATTCATACTGAAATTTGGGAGATGTTCTAAAGTGGTGGGTTGGGGGAGGGGGACAATTGAGAACGGGACAGTTTGTGGTATATGTTATATAGGGAGGACTTGTGTTCACCCCATATTCCCTCTTCTATTTTTTTTTCTTTTAAAGAATACATATCTTTTAAATAAATTGTTTTACAAAAAGTTTTATTTATTTTTTTATTTCTCTACCCATAAATATCCATATCATATATATTCTTATAGAATAAAGTTCCAGATGATATGGGTGATGACATCAAAGAGTGAGATTGTTAATGATAGCGTCAGGAATGGCCTTCCTTGGGTTATATGAAGACATTGATCCGGTAGACAAATTGAGGACGATTCGAGGACAAGTGGAGGAGAATGATATCCTCCTCGAGGCAAAGAAAAAGGCACCACCATGGATCCCGACATTAAAGATGAGATCACCCAGATCAATGTCTTATATAACCCAATGAGTTGAGATCTTTTGTAGAATGGGATTGAAGTTTGCTAATGCACTTAACCTTGTGACTTGGAACTTTCCTTTTTCAAACCCCAAAAAATGAACATCTTGCGAACTCTAGTGTCTTGGTAATATGCCCTAGAGCTTCTTGCAAGCTATATGCTGTCAAGTGTCAACTGCTAAGAGTCATTTCTTATTTTCAGCCTTCAAGTAACTCTCTGTTTCTCTGTTATTTTTCATCTAGTGGATTGATAGCGTACTTTCTAAAGGGAACAAAGTTGACTTCTTCTATGATGAGTTCCGTTGCCCAGTATTTGTCAAAGATGTCGTGGCTGTCATTTTAGCCTTGACAGAAAGATTATTCTCAGGTATGGAGCCTCTTACCTGCGTAGTTGCTTCTGGTTTCCAGTACTTTGATGCTGCACAAAACAAAAAAAGGAAAACATTCAAAATGCTGTGATTGTGGTGCTTTCTCAGATGGTAAGCAAATGCGGTTATTGCTAAACCTTGGGGGGCCAGATAGATTATCTCGTGTTCAGATGGCGGAGACTGTGGCAGACATCAGAGGATACGACTCCTCGTTGATCAATTCTGTGTCTGCAGCATCGGTTTGTTCCTCCCAACTCCTCCATACTTTTGTTTCTTCATTTTTCCCTTTTATTTTTGCCTTGAGGTCTACACACTACTCTAGTGTTTTCCCAAGTCCATGGCTAGTCTATTAAGCAACGTAAAAAACATATAATGACTTCAAAATTGATCTGATAATGTGCTTTTAAAGCTGTCAAAATAAGATCAAACTCAACCTGAGAATATTAGGTTTTGACCATCCTAACCTGAAATGGCCTGAACATGTCTTGCAAATTTTCAAGTTGTGTTTAGCTGGATTTGGCTCTTTCATTAAAAAAAAACGTATAATTATACCTCTTTAAAATTATTTCATCACTCAAAAAAAAAAAAAAGTTAGTTCTCTTGAGTGGGTTGATCTGAACACATACATGAATTCAAAGTAGCCTACTAGCCTAAGCTGCTGAGATTGACTAGTCTACATTCTTCCAAGTTCTACCTCTCTTGGCATGAAAGATCTTGTTTTCAAAACAATCTTGATTTCTCAGGTTGATCGTGGTTTAAAATCTCCACCGGACATATCCATGGATATCACTAAGCTCGTTGAAACCCTTGGCATATCGCCTACTGCTTTCAAAGACGCTGTGAAATTGACACTTGAATCTGTGGCTAGCTCTTGAGTTCTCCCAAGATTATTTTATATACAGCTTTTGCATGTTATCTTTCATTTTCTCTGTGCCGACTCATTTGTTGTACGATTACATATCATGTAAACTTGACAAACTTCAGGACCGTTCAGGTATGAAGTTTTGTTGCATAATATAAGACAATTGTAACATTCAAAGTGTATATGAAAAGATTGTTTCAGTTTTAACTGCCATTTACGGTCTAGCTAGCTGATATGGTGCAAAGTGAGGAAGCTCTTTATATATCAGGCACAAAAAGGCACCCTATCTATCTATCTATCTATATCTATATACCATATTAAAAGAGAAGCATTTATGTCACATTTTCTCTCCATGTTCAAAGTTATTTGTGAAAATATTATTTACAAAATATCATTTTATTATGGCAACTATATTTTCTAATATTATTTTTTATGGAAAATTTTCTAATATTAATTACTCAATATTATTTGATGAATAATATGAAAACCTACTCAAACGACACAAAACCCGACAAAACTTAAGAAAAGACTTAAATTGACTTAAAAGACTTAATAAAACATGGCTAAAATCATAGACATCACTTGACCTTGTCAAAAACCGATCTAGAACTATAGAAGATGACGGTGCGTGGGTTTGAAAAATCGACTGCTCTCCTAAGGTAAAAAGTTTCATGTGGAAAATCATGTCGAATAGTATTTGAACAAAAATAAGACTAACCGACAAAGGAGTAGATGTGTCACTTGCATGTGCTCTTTGTAACCTATCAGATGAAGACCTTATACATCTACTGATGACATGTAAAACTTCCCTCAAACTAATGAGAAAGATGGATAAAATTATAGAAATATCACAAGGGTAATAAGAAATGTAGACAAAAACTAGTTGTATTACCCGCGATCTTCGCGGTTTTTTTATATGACTTTTATTATTCTTGCACAAATTGTATAAGATCATAAAAATTATATAAATATTATTTTGGACCTTTTAATCTCATAACCAACATATGATAAGCATATATTATCTAAATTAATTATATAATTATGCATACATGTTTGTACACGTATATCCTTTATATGAAATAAATCGTTAGTTGTTGGAGTATTATATAATAAGATATAGAGAATAATTTTTTATTATTTTATATGAAATTTATATGAAATATGATTTAGTAAAAATATATTCAAACTTCATATATAAAGATAAGTATATATATTTCTTTTTTGAATCAATTTTTCAAAAACCACTCCGGCTGTTTAAGATTTGATTTAATATATTATATACCGTAATAGAAAAGATAGGATTTAATTCAATATACTCCGTATTAGATTATGTTAAATAGTACTAATAGATTATATAAATTAATCTAATCTTTTAAGATTATGTAGATTTTTCTAGGTAAAATACTGTAATAGAAAAAATAGGATTTAATTCAATATACTCCGTATTAGATTATGTTAAATAGTACTAATAGATTATATACATTAATCTAATCTTTTAACATTATGTAGATTTTTCTAGGTAAAATATTTATAAAATAACTCAAGGTAAAATGATAAGATTTGTAAGATATGAGGTTGAATATTTATAATAAAATATAATTTAATCATTAATTTAAATGGACACATAGGATGACATGTGTATAAATAGACGAGGATAACGTTTAACATGGCTTAGATTGATTGGATCATCATTAATTGACATGGCGAAAAACCCGGCCAGAATGCACCATAAAACGACACGTGAGCGAATCGCACCAAAGCCCGCCACATAGGATTTCCACGCCTCTGTTTTAGTATGATATATTGATATAATACTATATTAATATATATATACGTGTTTACAACAAAAATATGTATAAAGTATTTTTTTATAATTTATAAATTAGTTGAAAAGAGATACGATACCAATTTTGAAAATGATTTAATAAGGTAAAGTAGTAATATTACTCAAACACACAACCTAATATAATTTGAAATAAATATATAATTATTATCATTAGCATAGATCTAAAAAGTAAAATATAAGCTCCCATACAAATATTAAAAAATTATAAGCACATGATTGTGTGAATAATTTTGAAGTTATGTAGATGTACATAACTTATTCATTATTTTCATGAGAAAGATGGTTAGAAAGAGAGAGAAATAAATAGTGAAAATAAAGGTAAGATGGTTAAAAAAAAGATCCTTAAAGGTAGAAAAATGATCTAAGAAGTTTCATCCAAGATGTAAAATAAGCATTAGTAATGCTTGTGAGTCTTAAAATATTATTTATTTTTCAATAGTCATTTAAGATGTCTAAAATAATTAAATTATAAAAAACACTTTTTTGGATCTAACTGATTTTTATAATTAATTTTTGAAATCGAATATTTACAAATTGATTATTACAAGCTCGTTGTATGTAGACATTGTGGGGAATATTGCAATCGGTTAAATATGATAAATCAACAATTTCAATATCCAAGAATAAAATCAGCCAAGACTTACGAATGTTCAATGTACATAGACGATTAAAATAGATCACAAATTGACATACAACATATCAAATTAAATAATATTTTAGTATAAAAATAGGAAACAAATATGTTTAAAATAGGAAACAGATATTTTAAAATTTCAGCAATAATCTTGACCAATAAGAAAATATCATTTGAATAAAAAATTCAAGTTTAATTGTGAGCGTGACACATCATCAAAATGATAGTAGAATTAATATTATTAATAGATTACCTATTATCGAAAATAATTTATAAAAGATTTGAAAAAATAATATTTTATATAATTTTTACCATCCTAACAAAGCGTGAATGAATATTAAACAACATATTTAGCTAAACGAATAGAGAGAGTGGTAAATTTTAACATGATTGGCATAAATGTGATATAATAAACAAATATTTAAATGAATTCAATCCGTTAAGATAATGAATGCAGGCAATCCGAGTACATCTTTGATTAATTTATTTGAAAATGAAATACTTGCATGGTTGGTGAGAAAATATGAAGATATGTGAAAGTTAATTTATACTTCGTAGCATTTTATAAACTGACAATTGGATATGGGTCTATCTAGAGTATAAATTTCCAAAAATAAAATATACCAAGATTCAAATTTAAGTTCAATGTATGTAGAAGAATTATGAGAATATTACAATCGGAAAAAAAAAATGGAAACATGTCTCAATATTTACAGCAATATAACCGAAAATTAAAAAAAAAGGGAATGGATTCAAATCATATTTAAAATAGGAAAAAAAATATTTTATAGTTTCCATAATAATATTGACCAATAAGAAAATATCATTTGAATAAAAAATTCAACTTTAATTGTGGGCGTGACACGTCAGCAAAATGCTAGCAGAATTAGTAATATTAATAGAATAGATAGATAATAGATAGATAGATAGATAGATAGATTGCAATCGGGAAAAAAATTGGAAACATGTCTCAATATTTACGGCAATATAACCGGGAAAAAAAAATGGATTCAAATCATATTTAAAATAGGAAACAAATATTTTAAAGTTTCCATAATAATATTAACCAATAAGAAAATATCATTTGAATAAAAAATTCAACTTTAATTGTGGACGTGACACGTCAGCAAAATGCTAGCAGAATTAGTAATATTAATAGATAACATAAACATCAAAAAATTAACCACAAAAATATTCAATAAACTTACAAAAGAACAAAAGACAATCTTAGCAACCTCTTGGTGGGGAATTTGGACAATTAAACCTTAGCATAAGAAACCCAGATAACTTTTCAACAAAAAAAAAATAACTAGATAACTAGACCGGATATATTAGACAACTACTACAAAACTGGAAGACCTCTAAGATTTTGGACCCAGATGAAAATGAGATAAAAGCTACTCAAAACTAGGCAAGAAAAAAGAAAGACTAAGAACATCCGATGGGAAAAACCAAAGCAGGATTTTGTCAAATTAAAATTTGATGGAGAGAAACTTGCGACTGATCATGCTTCTACAGAATTTGTGAATCGAGACTGCAACGTTAGTGTCATTGCTTGTGATGATCAATAGTGCGGGTATGCTACGACTCTTCAGACGGAAGCTCTTCTTGGTCTTAAGCTTGGCTTGCTTGAGGCAAAAAAGCTTGGTCTTAGAAGAGTTGAAGTCAAAGGAGATTGCCTTATGATCATCATTGTGATCAAAGCAGTTTGGAGAAGTCCTTGGGAAGTTGAGATGCTGCAGTCTGACTCCCTCCTCCTCTTCCAGAATTTTGAGGTCACTCTCTAACTTCCTCCTCCTCTTCCAGAATTTTGAGGTCACTCTCTGCTCACATGTTTTTTAAGAAGTCAACAATGTCACCGATTTCGTGACGCATCTTTGGTTGGGGTCAAATTCAGCTCTTTTGGCTTCGAATTCAGAGCTTTAGACTTTCCTTCGTAAGGACGCTCTTGGGTGGTGGTCTAGTATGGTCTAACACCACCCAAATTCTCGTTTCTTTCAAAAAAAAAAAAACCCATAGGATATCATTCTGAAAATTAAAAATATGTGGGCTTAAATCAAAATTGGAAAACAAATGTGGGAACCATCCGGAATTTGCCTAAAATAAAATTCCAGGATAGATAAAGTGGTGAAGGTTTGCACATCTTGGTGCTGTTGCCTGTTGGTGGTTGGACTTGTGCGACTGAATCTTCTTTCTCAAAGGTAAACCCTAATTTCTCTCCTCCACTATTTTCAATGTCTTCTCATTCCCGATCTATGGCATCCGCTCATCCGATCCTCACTTCAATTTGTCAATTAGGTTTTGAATCTCCTTTTCCAATGGTTTCGATTTTTCTTCTGATCCGATTCCTTGTTTGCAGAGTAACGGAGATCCAAACAGAATGGGAGGAGGTGACCATGGTCATGCCGGTGGCGCTCATGCCGATTTCAGGACTAAGGTATGGAGTATGCCTGGTGGACCCAACTGTCGTCCCAAGCACTGGAAGCGCAACACTGCCGTTGCCTTGTTCGGCATCTTCCTTGTTTGCATCCCTATCGCTATGAAGTCTGCCGAGCTGGAGGTTCACCTCTCTCCCATCCCTCCTCTATATTTGATTTCATCTTCGTTTTTGCAATGTGATTGGGTATTGTACCTTTACATGATGAATTCCTTAATTTTTTCGTATGTGGATTAGTTTCTTCGCTTTGCATTTGGTTGAATTTTATGTCAATGTGATGTATAGGTATTTGAATTTTCTGTTTTCTGCTGTGGAAAACTGGATTTTTTTTTTGCATTGGTAAATGTATAGATAAGTAACCAATGTACAAAAGGGGGGACAAGGAAGCAATCCATGTCCAAGACAAAAGCGTCGCCGCGCCCACAACAAAACAAAAGGGGGCCGGGACAATCTCGACTACTCTAGTTCTCCTAATCTATACTTCCCTCCTAACTCCAATAAAAAAGTCCCCATCTATTTTGTTAATCTTCCTATCCACGACTTCTCCGTAGATGTTTTGCCTTTACATCTAACAGAGATACGTGACTGAAATCTTACCTGAAAGATGTTGAACAGTTAGGTAGTTTATTTCCACCGTTGGGTTGAGAGAAGGATTTTAACTTTGAGTTGACTTTTTCCTCCTGTATATATCCCAGAATGATGTGTTATGATACAGTTTTCTCGGGTTATTTAGCAGGTCAGACCCAAATCAGATTTTTAGTTGGGGGCCTGAGTTTTCACTGAAAGCTAAAACTGTTCATTTGTGGATTCACTATTATTTGAAGTGAGTGGATTATAGACAAAGATATGGATGTAGCTCTATGTATAACCAACTTATGATTACTTTTGTGATTTTGAGGAATATGGAGTATGTGAAATAGCACATGGAGATGGAGGAAGTTAGATTTTATGCAATTGGTCCAAAGCGATGCAGGTAGAATACTTGAGAATCGGCTAGGATGTATTTTGAACATATTGGTGTAGAAGAGGGCATTTCACTATGACAAGATAATTAAAGATGGTGCTTTAGTTAACCTTAAAAATGGATCTCAGTCAGATAGGTAATTACAATTTATATTGTCTCTTCGCATATGAATATAGAATAAAGACTATCAAAGGAAAATTTATGCAATTGATGAACCTTGAAGGACCCGAGGCATAAATGCCAGCCATAATAGAAAACCTTGAAGGATAGGAACGATCTGTGGATACAAATTTCATCTTTTCTGATTCATTTGAAGGAGGACGAGGGAGGTGCACATTAGCATACCATTGTGTACAGTGGCGGATCCTGAAGCGTTTAGTTGAGGGGGCGAAAAATTGATCTCTATTTTTTTTTTTTCGAAAAAATCATCAATATTTGAAGCTATCGACGAGAGTAATATCATCCTGAAGCGTTTAACAAATGATGATTGATGAGTATGATAGAAGTGTATTAATTTGGTAAATGATACGAAAAATAATTTATATCGCTTCAGTCTTGAAACGTTTATAACTTTTTACTCAGTTATCGGATTTGAGCTTATAATATATCAAATCGAAGCTATCGACGAGAGGAATATGTATATTAAATTTAATTTTTGAGTGGGGGGCGACTGCCACCCCCGGTCCCTTAAAGGATCCGCCCCTGATTGTGTAGTATGTGCATCCAACCTTTTAAACTTTAATTAAAAAAAAACACTAAACATAGATACCCATAGTCTAAGTGTTTTGCATGTGTTAAGACAGTATTTAAGTTCCTTAAGAGTGGATTTTGGGGATGTGGGAATGGTAATTTTTTAAGATGGCACAGAGAAGAAAGAGAGAATTAAAATTATGGAATCAGGTTTCTCTATTGTGGATGACCTAAGAAGTAAGACCTGATTGATTAAGCCTGAAGGAATTTGATTCTTGAGGTTTGTTTCCGCTTATCCTCTTTTAAGGGATTAGTTTTACTTGTCCATGTAGTAGGATATCAAATTTCATATGGTTGTGTTTGTATAGTAGGTTGGTTCTCTGTTAGTTTAGTTTTGTAGAATTAAACCTTGTCAGCTTCAGTGGAAGCCTTTTAGTTGCTAAGGCATCTCCATGACACTATGACAGCATAAACTTTACCTGCTGCAAGGGACCGAAATGTAATTATATGTCAATTGAATTTAGGACTATAATGAACTTATTAACTCTTTTTTTTTTAAATTTACATTGTATAAATACTCTGTTCAAACTTGATCAGAACAGTAACGTTTTTTTTTGTGCATTATCTTTACTGCAGCAAAGACCTCACCATCCAGTGCGTCAGATTCCATCACAAATGTGGTGCAAGAACTTTGGAAAAAAAGATTACTAGGGCTTTCTCAATAAGTTGATCCAGTGCCTGGTTGCTTTTCCAACTTTTTGAGATAAAACCTGCATTTCTTTAATCAAGTATGCTTGAATAGCCTCCACTTGCCTTTGCATATTTTGCAATAATCTGAATACTTGAATGCCTCAGCAGATGATCATTTTCCAGAATGTGCTGCCTGAAGTTGTTTTTTTCCGTGGTTTTGTCAAATGTACTTCAGTTCGATTACAGAAAAAAAATGTACTTCAGATGTTTGTTATATTATAGCTTTGTCATGACCAATATGATTACACCAATGTCTTGTGCCTTCATGTGGAGTCAATTTGTGTTCCCAAACAATCATGCAATGGCACAAGCATCTAATCTGTTCCAGCATGGGTTGCTTCATATTTGGTTCTTGGGATGTAATGCAGATCTCTCTTAGCTTTTGTCTCAGGCTCACAATCACGGCTAGGCTAGCCATTAGTGTAACTTTTTGGGTTGTGCAGAGTCAGTTTAGCAAACGAACGGAAAGTGGAAAATTACAACTTTGGAGTATGAGTGGTAGCCTTACAACCTGGACAGATCATGGTTGCAACTTGCAAGAACAACCCTGAACGAAACTAGTTAATGTGCCGCTTGTGTGGGAGAAGCAAACTCTATGGAGAACCAAGACATTATACAGCATTACAGCAATTTGACTGAGCCATCAAATCGTCATCATGAAACATTTGAGGTGTCGATCCTTGCTCTATTTCCGTTCGAAAATACATGGATTTTTTTTAGCAATTTGCACAAGTTTTAATAAAACATTTTACTTTAAAAAAATATCATCATTTCACTAAGTTTTATTATTTTTTAATACTTACTACACATTTTAACCATCAAAATCTTTTAAAAAGTAAAAAATACACAAATCAATATAAATCATTACAATCTTCTACCTAGAAAACATAAAAACTATCTATTTTGAAACAAAAAAAACCATCTAAACTTGGACTCGACCCAAGAATCCGACCTGACTCACTCAAACTTGGACTCGACCGAAAACCGAAAATCTAGTATCATGTAAAACCCAAACCTGAACCCGAATCTGACCCATTTTGACCGTTATTCGACTCATCATTGACCCGATCCGAACAAGACTCGACTCATCCTTATAATTACTTTAATTGTCTTATTTTTAAACATTTAAATATTGTGAATTACATATAATGAGACTTAATATAACTAAATAAATGATGTTTAATAATCAATAATTAAGATAAACAAAAAATAATCATCATTTTATAATAAAACTAAATGTGACCCAACTTGATCCAACCCGAACCCGACCCAACTTGAAATCTATTTGACCCGAACTTACCCAACTCAAAAACCTACCTGACCCGACTTGAGCCCAACCGAACATACAATATAGTTATACTCGACATATGACGATAACTCTATAAAAGACATATTATAAGGTGTTAGATTATACGGAGTAACTCTTTAAGTCGTATATCGTCAAAAAATTGTATCGTTAGAAGGTCTCATGACAAAAAAAACATACTCCCTCTGTCCAAGAATACATGGTCTTTTAGGCCTTGAAACTTTGTCAAAAATACATGGTCTTTTAGATGTATAGATAATTATTACCTCTAAAATTACTACTTTTTTACTTGTTAAAATTAAATAAAACTCTTGGAAAAATTAAAGAAAACCCTTGAACTTTCAATTACTATTTTAACCTTTAATAATAATGATGAGATTTAAAATGCAAAATAGATTCCTTAATTAGCGTGCACGAGCCTAAAAGACCATGTATTCTTGGACGGAGGGAGTAATTAGGTTTACATTTGATGATATTTGACCTCGAAAGTTTATATCACTAATGCAACCATTTATACAATTGGTGATATTTGTCACTAATTTTCCATTTATGATAATATTGTATTCCATTAGAGAAAAAAAAGATTTTTAAAAAAAAAAGATTGCAAAATTTTGAAGGAAGAAAAAAAGTAAATTAATAAAATAGAGAAAAAAAACTAGAAAAGTGAAAATTACATTGTCACCTCAAATGTCTTATAAATCAAATATTTATCTATTGGAGAACATGGTTATAAACATTTTACATCAGACAAAAAAGTATTATCAAGAAAAAAACCATACATTAAATGGAAAAAATCTAAACCAAATTATTTTAAATTTAATTTTGATGATTCCCTCCTCTAAGATTGGTTAGAAATATTGTTTGGATATATTAACAGAGATCACCTTGCTAATGTGGTAAGTATGAATGATGGCCGTTGTTTTGTGTCCTCGGTTCGGGAGCAGAAGCCCATGCTCTCAGGAATGGATTAAGGGAGGTCCTTAATCTTAACATTCAGCATATCAAAGTCGAAAGAGACAATTTGTGTGTTATTAATGCAGTGAGGGGCAATCGGAATTGCCCTTGGGATATTGAAGTAATTATTTCAGATCTCTGTTTGGATTTACTAAAATCTAGTAACTACCAAATTCAACATGTCTACAAGATATTCTACCATGTAACTTTTCTGGATCAAATTTCTTTTGATAACGAATTGCAAATTCTCCCTAATCACTTTTTTATTAAAAAAATATGGAAAAATTGCAGAAAATCACCCGTTAAAACCGTTTTCTTTGCAAAGTCACATCCATCACCAAATTTCCGTTAATTGAATGTTAAAGTGCGTGAAAAAATCAATTATATCTAGACCTGTCAAACGGGTCATTCGGGTCGGGTCACTTCGGGTTTCGGGTAAAACGGGTAAAACGGGTTTCGGGGTTGACTCGAACTCGGGTTTGACCGGGTTTCGGGTCGATTTCGGGTTTGTCAATTTTTTCTTTTTTAAATTAAAAAATCATGATTTGATAATTTTTTGATAAATTTTAATTATATATATAAAAAAGTAATTATATATAATTATAAATCAACCGGGTCAATCGGGTCAATCGGGTCACTGGGTCGAAACCCAGATTACACGGAAAATTTCGGGTTTTTCGGGTTCGGGTCGGAAAAAAAATTCGGGTCGAAATTTCCGGGTTCGGGTCGGAAATGTTTCAGGTCGGCCGGGTCGGGTCACCGGGTCGGGTTGTGTTTTGACAGGTCTAATTATATCCCTTGTTTTTATTATTATTTTACTTTATCCAATCGATATTAATTAATTTTTACCCTTTAAACATGTTTTTCAAAAGTAATTTTTTATTATAAAATATCATTTTTTATTTATAATTTCACACTTATTAGTAAACACGCTCTATAAAAAGTACATATAATTGATGTTTTATATATTTTAAAAAGTTTATATTACTAAAGGGCTACTTGAAGAAAACAAAATTTAAAAAATGATATTCACTATTCCACAGACATTTTTAGAATAATAAAAACTATATGAAACATTATTTTAAAAAAAATTATTTTCTTCAAGTATCCCTAGTATTACACATTTTTTATATGTATAAAACATAAATTACACATCAATTTTTAATAGAGTTTTTTTGTAAGTATGAAATTATTTTCTAAAAAAAAATATTTTTTTGATATTTTATAGTGTTTTTTGCTTTTGAAAAAATGTCAAAAAGTTAAATATCAACTAATACCAATTGAATTGAGCAAACTAATAATATAACCCTTTTGTCGGTTGTGAAAGAAGTCTCTTTCTTTCACATTTCCCGCATGAGCAATAAAGTGGTTGACAAGGTTGCACACCTTGGTCACTCTGCCCGGGGTACCGACATCTCAAATAACTTAGGTTTACAGGACCTCGTCCGTAAGGATGCTCTCGGGTAGAGTCTTCTCACCCGAGATTTTTCCTAATAAAAAAAAGTAAACTAATAATACAAATAAGGGGTATAATTGAATTTCCATACACTTTAACATTCAATTAACGAAATTTGGGTGATGGGTGTGACTTTGCAAAGAAATCGGTTTTAACGGGTGATTTTCTGCAATTTTCATTTTAAGAGGTGATCTTTCGCAAAACACCTATCTAAAGGGTGGTTTTCTGCAATTTTTCCAAAAATATCTTGAGTGAGGCTAGATGCAAGATGTCGGAATGGATATTGACAAGATAATTTAATCAAAATTACCACAAGTCCTTTTCATTTTTTTCGAACACATTGCAAAAAGGCTCAAAACTCTCTTTTCCCGAATCGAAACCTAAATCTGTCGAACGAATTGTTTTGATTGAAAACAACCTAAAATCGATGAAATTGATCAAAATATCAATCAATCGACACACGAATTGGTATATCGATGGCTTTACATGATTATCGAATTGCGATTTTTGGTGTTCGTTCGAAAAAACCGTCGAAGGAAGGAGCTCGGCAGATAGGAACGAGGTACATGAATAGGCTCGGCAGGGCTGGACGAGGTGAATAAGTAAGGAGCTCGGCATATAATGACCCTTTTGAAGATCTTGTCTGAAGCCTCATTGAGAAAAGCCGAGCTTTATAAATAGCCTCGGCTTTTATTGTTGAGGTTAAAGAATAAGCTCGACTTCTGTTGTTGAGGTTAATGAGGAAGCTCGACTTCTTTTGTTGAGGTTATAAAATAGCCTCATTGACACGTATTGCATAAATTCATTAAATTATGTAGAGGTATATGTGTTGGGTTTTGTTATAATGCAAACTCATATGCTTATACGAATGAGACAGACTATAAGAATGAGATAGACTAAATGACTAAATTAGTCTAGAAAATGTTGTTTTCCCCACTTCTTATTGTAACTCTCAATGACTAAATCAATATCATAACTTTATCTAAATAGCAAATTAGTTGTTCTTATTATGGCATGAAACAGATTAATGCATATTTTAATGTTTTATCTTCTAATAATTGTTTCAAGTGACCACTTCCCACCTATCCTCAAAATTATATTTGACATGTTAAGCTAATTAATGAAGTAAAAAAATAACATAATTACAAAAATAGAGAGAGAAGAATGGAGAACAAAATCACACTATTAAGCAATGATCTGCGAATAACTCAATGATAAGTTGAGAATCTCCACACTGGGCATGAAGAATTCGTTCCATTGTATGTAAATTATTTCCAATGTAGCTGTAAACTCATTCTTGAATACAGGTTGCAGTTACGTACACAGAATACCTTATATATATGTAAATAAGAAAAATGTAATTACTTGGAGCTACATTACCTGTACTAATCTAAATAACAAGCCATTGGTAGTGACGGTTGTTATGCTATGGAAATCTAATGTATTAGCAATAGAAAAACAGCTAGGAATTACATCCACGTTGCATTCACGATGGTTTCATGAACAAAAAATATTGATATATGTCAGCTCAACAAGTAATATTGAAATCTTAAATTACCTCTATTGATGTTACATTCACGACGAATACATCTATTCACTAGTGTTTTGGCTCGTGCTACGCACGGGTGTAATTTTTTATTTATATAAATTATATATAAAATAATATTTTTAAGTTATAATTATTAATGATTTATCGCTAGGGAAAAATATTTTTGTATAAATATATTGAGATTATTTATGAGGAACTTTAATCGCTAAATTGTTATCAAATGTATAGTTTTCCGTGCTTCAAACTAATATTTATACTGTATTTAACATCACAAACATTATACAATTAACCTTTTTCTTGCTTCTATTGATTCTGAAATTTAATTTATTGTCATTGTAATAAAGAAAGATGATGTTTATTCAAATTAATATGATATATTATGATTTCTAATATTAATTTGAAAATGATTAAATTAAATAAATGAGTAATGTTAATCTAAAAAGGATATTTCTAACTGATGAGAAAGCATTTAGTGAATGAATTTATTGGGCAAAAAAATCTCTTTTATAAGTTCATTCTTACAATTTAATATATTGATTTTTTAATTAAAAAAATGATGTTTATGCCAATTTATATGATTATTATGATTTATGATAAAAATAATATGATTATTATGATTTACAATATTAATTTTAAAATGGTTATTCTAAATAGATATATTGTTATTATTTTTAATCTAAAAGTTTTCCTAATTGTTAAGGATATATTTCGTTAATGCATTTAATTGATTGGGAAAAACGAAATCCTCTTTTATAAGTTATATAGATTTATTCATTTATATATATTATTATTTATTTTTATTAGGGTAAATTCTAGACTTATTATTATGTAAAAAAATATAATCTTTCTAATTTTTCCTCTTAGATTTATTATTATTTATGAAAAACAAAATCCTCTTGACTTCTTATTATTATGGTAAATTCTAGACTTATTATTATGAAAAACGAAATCTTCTTGACTTCTTATTAGAGGGGTATATTATTAATCCAAATAGATATATTTTTATTGTTGTGAATCTAAATATTTTAAGCTAACTTTATATGTTATATAGATATATAGATATAGATGTTAAACTGAATGTTGTTTTATGAACAAATAATATTGAAATCTAATATTAGTCAATGAAAGTCGCAATCTCATTGGTTCTACCCCTGCACATATTTCACAACATCTTAGGTTCGATTTCGAATAACCCATGAATTTTTTACTTCATTTTTTTTTGTTAAGATATAGAAGAAGCTCGACAAACTCTATCGAGCTTATGAAATATCCTCGGCTTGATTTAGTGAGGTGATGTTGTGAGCTCGGCAAAGTTTGATTAGCTTAACACGTCACCTCGTGATAAGGTTGAATTTACCACAACGGCGCCTACAAAAGCCTGGGATGGTTTTGGAGGGAAAAATAAATGGATTGGGATGGAAAATTTAGGGTTTGGCCGCCAATAAATTCTACTTCCTCCGTCCGCGAAAACTTGTCATTTTAGCCCTTAGCACAATTTTTAAGAAATCCAATAATCTACTCCATTTTTTACTAATTTACCCTCATTTATTATTCTACTTTTCACTTTATCGAAAATCACAACTCACAACTCATCAATCATGTCAAGGGCATTTTCGTAAAGTGAAAGCTAAAATACATACAATGACATATTTTTATGAACAAAACCGAACCTCTAAAATGACAAGTTTTCGCGAACGGAGGGAGTATATAAGACCTACATAGTGGTACAAAGTAGTCACAACTCCAAAAGATGGTGGAAAAACACAAACAACATGTTCATGACCTTGTTGAAGTTTGAACTTTCATGCGGAATTTGATGGAGGAATTCGGCCCATCACTTGTCGCATCGAACATTCGCAAAGGAACGGTGCATCAATATACCCTAGAGAGTAGAGGCGATAGGTGACCACATTTACATGCCCCTCGTTGCTACTACCCAAACTGATCTTAGTAAACTCCCAATATGTTGCATAGCCAATATCGCATCCCGTCTGCATTATGTCTCGGTACGTGAAGTTGACATCTTTGTCACTACTTTTATGTGTTTGAACAGTATGTGAAATTAATTAACTTATTTCATTTGTATGCCCAATGTTATATTGCAGCGAACGTTGACCCCAAAGGCCCCATTGCCACCTCTCCACCCGTTGTGGCACAGAAATCATGATCCGAGTGTCGATGGACTGGACACAGTGTATGCAGAATTGTTTGATGCATGGATGTTTGGAACTGATCTTACCGCGATTAAGAAAGCAAATGGATGTTAGCATCATGTTTCTTTCTTTTTAACATTTAAGTATCGATTACTTGATATTGATCTATATGGATTACATTTTGGTATGTTTCAATTCAAATATAATCTCCATGTGGACTTTTATATACGAAAATTATGATGTACCGAAACAAATAGTACACTCAACCAATCTGGCCGAGGGTATAAAGGATGCTCCACTAAATCTGCCGAGGGTGTAAAGGAGCCTCAAACGAATATGCCGAGGTTATGTAGTAAGCTCGACTACTGTTGACGAGGCTCTTTAATAAGCTTGGTTCATTTTTATGAGGTTATGTGAATAATGCAAGCTTCAACAACAATTTCAACCAATATGACGCAACATGAAATGCAAGTTCAGACTTGGACACCAGGTTGTAGAACACGAATAAAAGTGGATGCCATATATACATTATGATATATACGGATAACTGATATAAAAAAACACAATTTACAGAAATATCAATACTTTATCTATCAACCAAAAACTTTGTGTTGTGTTATGTTCTTTGAATGATAACAGAATTGGCAAAGGCGCCTTGACTTGTGCGGAAAAATGGGTCCTTAATCAGTAGTGAAATTAGAAATAACCTAGTTACATGCATAACATATACTCTTCTTGAAATTTTGCGTATTCCATGATTTACGTTCATAGGGGCAAGGCAGATTTGTGGGGGTGCTCTCAAGTCACAATGAGTATTATCAAAAAAATATGCACGCATTCATAGCACGAAAAATACAGCACAATAATATAGAAATTGTATTGCAGTGTATATATGATACCCCTGTATAGTAACATACTGGGGAAATATGTTGCAATCAAGTGAAAAATAAGGTTATGCATAAGTGTCTAAACAGAAATTCAAACCTGGGATGCGGAGCTAGAGCTGTTGTTTGTCAAGTGCATCAACTGATGATTTATTAACCTGAGGAATGTCAGTACCTGATCTTCTTCTTGATGTGACTGCTTGTCATGTTTTTCTGAGCAGCAACTTTGAGAGTCCAGAGTGTAACAGAGAGAGGTGTTTCTCTACTAAGTAAATCTGATATCTGCAAGTAGAAAACAATGGCCAAATAAAAAAGTGGATAAAAAGAAAGAAAATAGTATCACATCGTGAAAGAAAGTGATCAATTTTCAACTGTCATATACAAGTTGTACCAAAGATATAACCGTATAAGCATTACACATATAAGGAAAAAATTACTGAAGATCATAACTTCTAAAGCTTGTATTTGATTGGACATATGTTAGTTTAACATCAGGCATACCTATGTGACCCTCGTTATTAACCGCTTGGCTCGACGGGCTCGCCATTAATCCTTAGGTTGAGGATAGGTGAGAAGTGGCCACTTGAAACAATTACAGTAAGATAAAACATTAAAATATGCATTAATTTGTTTCATGTATGTTAAAGAACAACTAATTTACTATTTGGATAAAGTTATGATATTGATTTAGTCATTGAGAGTTGCAATCAGAAGTGGGGAAAACAACATTTTCTAAACTGATTTAGTCATTTAGTCTGTCTCATTCTTAGAAGCATATGAGTTTGCATTATAACAAGATCCATCACACATACCTCTACACAATTTAATGAATTTATGCATTACCTGTCAATGAAGTCGAGCTTCCTCATTAACCTAAAAAACAGAAGCCGAGCTTCCTCATTAACCTCAACAACAGAAGTCGAGCTTATTCTTTAACCTCAACAACAAAAGCTGAGGTTATTTATCAAGCTCGGCTTATCTCAATGAGGCTTCAGACAAGATCTTCAAAAGGGTCATTACATACCTCACATAAAGTAGACGAGGCTCCGCCATCACCTCGTTTTTATGCACCGAGGTTACTTATTCACCTCGTCTAACCCTGCCGAGCTTATTCATGCACCTCGTTCCTATTTGCCGAGCTCCTTCCTTCGATGGTTTTTTCGAACGAACACCAAAAATCGCAATTCGATAATCATGTAAAGCAAGCGATATACCAATTCGTGTGTCGATCAATTGATATTTTGATTAATTTCATCGATTGTAGGCTGTTTTCGATCAGAACAATTCGTTCGACAGATTTAAGTTTTGATTCGGGAAAATAGAGTTTTTGACCTTTTTGCAATGTGTTCAGAAAAAATGAAAAGAACTTGTGGCAATTTAGATGAAATAATCCGGTCAATAGGCATTCCGACCTCTTGTCTAAAGCCCTTATGAAATATCTTTATACTCCAATTTTGATGGAATGATTTTGGAAATTTATTTGTTGCTTTTATACTAGTCTCCTCATTTTCTGCTTCCCTTTCCATTTCTTTCTACGTGCCGAATATATCGAGTTCGAAGTGAATTTTTCACTCTCTCCGTGTCGGTCTCTTTCTTGCTTATCCCTCTGCAATTTCCTCATCACTGTAAGCACTGCCCTTGAAGCTTCCAGTTGTCCATCCATTGTCGTTATCGCGTTTGTTAATGATTTCCCTCTTTTGTTGATCTGACATTTTTTATTTCGACTTTTTTGGAGTGTGGATGTGGAGACTCGCGCGATCCGCCGTAGCGGCCTCGAATCTCCGCCGTGATTGGCGATGCTACAATGTAATTCCCGGCCCCAGTCACGTCCACAAGCGTGGTGCTGATATTCTTCATGATCCTTGGTTCAATAAGGTCTCTTTTCCTGCTAATCTTTTTTTTTTTTTTAAATATCTTTGTTGATTTTGTCGGTTTCATTTTTTTTTTCTCCCTGTGATTTCGGAGCGAATCGAGGAATCCTCTTTTGTAATTGATTTGGTGGAACTGGTGAGATTTTTGGAACTGAAAATCTTGAAGGGACGATTTGGAGCTCAGAGTAGAACAAATGAAAGGGGCTTAGATTTGTTGTGAAATCATCCACATTTTGGACTCATCGCTTCCTATTTTGGACGATTAATTCATTGCTATCAGTGCAACTGTAAATCCGAGCTCTTAGAATTACATCAACGGCCGGATTTAGTGGCAAAAGAAGAGGATTATCTTGTTTGGTCTTTTGTCTTTCTTTGTCCTTGACGCAAATTCAGTAACACGTGATGGAATTAATTGTGAATTGTCCTGTAAGCAATTTTCCTTAAACAGGATAGATCTAATCTGGTAGGGAGATCTGAATCTGATAGAGGTCAATGGAGTTCGGAATCTTATGGCATAGGGATTTTGTGCATCAAATCAACTGAAGTTACTTAACAACAACAAATTAACTTCAGTAAAAGCTACTGAAAGATGCCAAATTATTAAATTATTTGTTATTGGATTGTGTTCACTGTTCATAAGCTGTAATATCATAATCCAAAATATCATGTCTAATTTTAAGCTCTCCTTTATGCAGATTACTTTCCAGTTTCAGTAATAATATTTATATAGATAGATCATTATCTCTTTGAGCAGGAGACTGGATTTCCTCTGACAGAAAGAGATCGTCTTGGACTCCGTGGTCTTTTGCCGCCTCGTGTTTTTACGTTTGAGCAGCAATATGAACGTTTTAGTATGTCTTCTCCCAACTTCTCATAAAATCTTTGTGCTTAAACTTACATCTGTATATCTAAGACTGAACTAGTGGATTTGACAGTGGACATGGTAAACTGAACTTGAACTATCACCGCTTTCTGATATTGCATCTATTCTACCTGTTCATTGAAGATGAGTCTTAATTGTTGCTATCTTGATCAGTTCAATATGTTCTTGTTGGTACATATGGGTTTTATTAATGCTTTGAGGTGTGAAAGATCACTTTATTTTCAGTGATATTTGTCCCCACTAGTTGCTGTTGGGTTACAAACAAATTCACTCCTAAGGATACAACAAAGCCCTAGAATAGATCAGTCAGACAACAAATCTAAAGAGTTCTCTTCAAGTTATTTGAGAAGGAGAATAATTTTAAGTATTTATAGGAGAAGAAAATAACTACCATAATGCAGTTCATAGGGAAGTTATTTCAGTTATAGCAGTTGGCGGGAAATCAGTCAGACAGATGTGGACCGCAGATTTCTGCGCCACATGTCCAACTCTGGTTAAACACAAATAATCCCCAAATTCAGAGAATATCTAGTTCCCTCCTAACCCTTGTGGGAAACTAATTATTAGTCTAATATGAAGACTTTCCAACAGCTCTGCCTTATTGCTGAACTTAGATTCACTGGATCAGTAGAACTAAGGCTCAGTAGCAGTTCATCTAAGCTTATATGAAGCTTTGTGTTTTAATTTTTAATCTTTGGGGAACTTCTCTCGTCAATTTTTGTAGTGTATTATTAGGGATTATTAAAGGCCACTAGTTTGGACAGAGATCATCTATAGCATAAATGATTTGATTTGTTTCTATAATAACATAAATGAAATTTCTCATCTTCATTAGGATTATGTACCAGAATTGAAGGTAGAGAAGAAAAGCTGGTATTGCCTGGACAATGACATGCTATATTGTTAGGAAATGAGTGAGTTTGAAGAGAAGGAAATCTCTGTAGAAAAACTACTTATTTAGAGCTGTAGAAGAGAAGTTTTGAGCCATGAATTACAATGGCAGAGCCCTGTATAAATACAGGAAAAGAGGAAACCTAAAAGATATAAGTAACCCATAAAAGTAGCCTAGGTAACAAAACCTAATGCCTATAGTACAACCTAACATTAATAGCTGAATAATAAGGCCTAAAAGTAGGCTAACATAACCCAACAAAGAAAACACAGAATAATTCAGCATAGCAAATCCAACATATGTATTATAACCAGTGAGAAAGTATATCGTTAGGGTTCCCTAAGAACTTGTGCACATATTGAAAGAAGTCCAAAAATAGTTCAGGTCATGATTGTGAGAGATGTAGTTGTATTCACCAGCTTTCTATATATACTGGTTTGAAACTTCTTTTATTATTTAGGTACAAAAAGTATAAATGATTAAAAGATTGTTTTATTTGGTGTATTTGTGCATTCCGTCATTAGCTAACCGCTCTTAGCTTTATCTGTTACAAGTTCATTTATTGCCTTGTATATCATTTTCTTAACTTTTGATGATTCTGTTTTTCTGTCATCTTCACTAGTGCAATCTTATCGGTCACTGGAGAAGAATACACATGGCCAACCAGATACTGTTGTATCCTTGTCAAAATGGAGAATCTTAAATAGATTACATGACAGGAATGAGACATTATACTATAGAGTAAGTGTCGATTTGATCTTTTAGAAGCTGTTATGAATTTAAGCAATGACCCAAGGTGATTTTGGTATTGTCTCAGGTTCTTATTGATAACATCAAAGACTTTGCCCCGATAATATATACTCCTACCGTGGGGTTGGTGTGTCAAAACTATTCAGGTTTATTTAGACGGCCACGTGGAATGTATTTTAGCGCAAAAGATAAAGGAGAGATGATGTCTATGATCTATAACTGGCCATCTCACCAGGTATGTTCTAAGCAGCATTTATGTAGATGCATATGATATGGTTGTCGTTTAGTTTTTGATATGTCAATGTTAAGCAATTTAAGCCTAGAAATAAAATTTTAGTGTTGAAAAAAGATATCAACCATTCAGCAATTTTCAGCTCTAGAAGATCCAGTCTTTATCCTTTTTCTTCTATTCTAGGGTTGCTTTGTCTGACTATGGTTAATTCATAATACTGTAGCTTGCAGTATTTTTTGCTCGTGATTGATGTAGGTGTTAATATTTTCTTAGTTAGAGGGTCCAGCTATTGTTTTGAAACACTCAAGGGTTCATATATATTGGCAAAAGTAGTACTAGTATGATTGTGGGGTAGAAGGGTATTTCATGGTAGAAGATCTTAGTATATACTTTATCTACTATGTAGATATCGTGAAGGCTTAGTTGGTGCCTTCTTAGATGTTCCTAGTGAGTTGGGAACTCATAAAAGCTTGGTTGTCTTCTCTAATGACTCATTAAAACTTGCTTGGAATCTCATACTTACTTAAATGTGATTTTTTTCACTGGACCTTTATGCCCCTAGAGAATCTTCCTTGATGTAAGACTAAACAGTGGCATGGAGTGGGTGTTATTTTTTTATTCCATAGTCTCTGCACAACGCTTATGTAGATTCTCTTTCCAACTCACTGATTCATAATGCTCAAACTAGAAGATTTTTTTGGGGTTGTTTTCAGTGAATATATTCAGATGAAAACCATTCTCTCCAAAAGGAAAAGAGAATGGTTGTTTTCAATGATTAGGACTTTAAAAAACACTTAAGTGGATAAATAAAAAATTTCACTCGCCAAACTAAGGGTAAGTACGTAAAATCCAAACTATAATTTTCTTTCATATACACGATTTGCTGTATCAAACCAAGCAAATATACATTGCCTAGCATGAGAGTTCATGGGGAAAAAATCTAGGTAGGGTAAAAAGGATTAAGACTTAATACAAGTACCTGAACTTACCTAGGAGTACAAAAGACTTGACCATACTAAGGGTCAAGTGTAAAGGTACGAAAGTGCTTCACAAAACAAAAGGTCAAGCAAAATCAAGTTGTTACTTGGTATATTTTGATCAATTTATTGTTCTTGCTATAATGTGCTCTATGTAAGCCATCAGGAAAATAAGCTCAATGTATATTGTTTTCGATGCTTACTTCAAGACCTCTGGATTATATAATGCATGTGTAATTACTAATCTTTACTAGTTAAGGTACTTACTGGAGGCTGGGCCCTATCTTTAGATGATCCCTTACTCTTTTTGTTAATATAAGCAGGTTGATATGGTAGTTATCACAGATGGAAGCCGCATTCTTGGCCTTGGGGACCTTGGAGTTCAAGGAATCGGAATTCCGATTGGAAAACTTGATGTCTATGTTGCTGCTGCAGGCATCAATCCGCAAAGAGTAGGTTTTGATGCACTCTCCTAGTTTGTACATTCCTTTGAAGAGATTGGTTTGCATGTTCTATTTGATCTGACAATTTATTTTGATCTTGAAAATTTTAACAGGTACTCCCAGTTATGCTTGATGTGGGTACCAACAACAAAAAGCTACTCGAAGATCCGCTTTGTAAGTAGCATCCTGTGGAAGTTGTCGATATATTTGCTGTGTACTTTATGATGATTTCATTGGTTCTTGCAAGTTGTCTATATCTTAACTGTGTTCCTTGTTTTTGTACTATTGCTATAATCCAATAAAAATCTCCATTGTTTCCTTCTACTAAATCTCTGTTAAACACGAGATTACAGCGAATGTATGACCTTATGTGTCTATTTTCAGTCCTCTGCAATATATTTGTCTAACATCAACACACTGATTTGTACTCAATTTGCCAGAAAGAAACCACTGGTGCTTTATCAGTAACACCAAGGTGTGTTGCATCTGTATCAGCACATTATCACCGTGTTAGAAACCTTCTTAGGCCTTGCCAGTTATTGACTTATCGCATGAGCAATAAGTATGTTTGCCAAGCATAATGCATACCTTAGAAAATTAGTAGCAATGATAATGTATTTGGGAGATCACTGATGTTCTCATTAAGTTTTCGAGATTCCTAGATTTGTCAGTGTTATAAATTTCTTGTAACTCCTTTTGGACAGTGATGCTTAAAAGACAATTTTGTCAAGAAGATTAGTTGATGTTCACTAGAAGTGGAGGTTTTTTCTCTGTGATTTTTTAATATCTTGAAGCTGGCAATTCCTTGTGAGTGATAATTAATTTTTCATCACTTGGGCCTATGTCTGTGTTTAGTAGTGAAGTTTATCTGACACTAGATTTTCTGACTGACAGAAATATCATTTTTCGCTTCATTTGATTATAATTTTTTAGATTTAGGATTACGGCAACCTAGATTAGAAGGGGAGGAGTATCTTTCTGTCGTTGATGAATTCATGGAAGCAGTTCATACACGTTGGCCGAAGGCTGTTGTACAGGTTTGTTCCGTTCAGGATCTATAGCATCGTCATTTGGTTTTTCTTGCATATGAACATCTTACATCATTGTTGTTGTTGACAGTTTGAGGATTTCCAAATGAAGTGGGCCTTTGAAACTCTGGAACGATTTCGTAGAAGGTTTTGCATGTTCAATGATGACATACAGGTCAGTTACTAAGTCTGTTATAATCCGTAAACAATATGCTGTATGTTACACTGAGACTGCCACACAGATCCTATATGCTATCAATTTTCTGGTTTATTGGTGTGGATGTGTTCTTAAATTCCTAGATTTCAGGGCACTGCTGGGGTTGCATTGGCTGGTCTATTGGGTGCTGTGAGAGCACAAGGCCAACCATTGAGTGAGTTTGTGAATCAAAAGATAGTTGTGGTTGGAGCTGGAAGGTATATAAATTAAACTATTTACGCAATGACTGCGTAGGTGCATTTACAATTTCTTTTAAATATTTTGTTTCTAATATTCCTCTGTTAGGTGTTTTTGGGATTGAATATTGATTGATATCCTATTTCGTTCTTCAGTGCAGGGCTTGGTGTTATTAACATGGCTGTGAAGGCTGCGTCTAGGATGGCTGGGGCTAACGGAGTTACTTCAAATCACCAATTTTATCTACTAGATAAAGATGTAATGTGCTGCTCTATGCTTCAATGAACGGCTGACAAACTTCTTTTATTCTGAATGTGATTCTTTTGCATTTTAACTTTATTAAATAAGCTATTGTTTATACGATTTGGTGATCTTTTCTTCATTTGATATGATCTGTGTTCATTTTCAATGGAGTTTGACGTAGACACATTGTTTGTCTTTTTTATGATGTTATGCATCCTGGCATTCAACTTCAACCTTATATGGAGCATGTGATAAATTAACAATGATTTTGTAGCCTCAAACTTAGCCCCCCTTGGTTTTATAGTAGGTTAAGGTAGTTGTTACCCTCGTGAGTCTAGTCCATATTCAATTTATTGTTCATTGATCATAATTCTAATCATTACCCTCTCATTTTTCATATAAAATTTGTTTCATTCCTCCCATTTCATTCCCTAATGTTAACATAGTGTAATAGACTAATAGCTATATTCGCATGATTTACATGTACTCTTTGATTTGATCTTTTACGTGTACCCTTTTTTTTAATACTTTTTGACAAAGGTCACATGGCATTTTTGTCAACACTTTGAAATTAATTGGAAAATGTTCTTGTAATGCAGGGTCTCATCACAAAAGAGAGACAAAATGTGGATCCTGCTGCTGCTCCGTTTGCTAGAAATCCGGCTGAGTCTAATGGTCTCAAGGAGGGTGCCAGTCTTCTTGAAGTGGTAAATGTTTTCTTTTATGCTTTCTTTCATCACTTAAAAAATGATTTTCTGCCAGATACGAGAAACAAAAATATAGATTGGAGTTTGATGGTGTTCGAGTGTTAAAGGTGAGATTGCAAAGAGGAATTCTATGTGACAAACTGTTTATGTACAGGTTAAGAAGGTAAAGCCTCATGTGCTTCTCGGTCTCTCGGGGGTTGGTGGCATCTTTACTGAAGAGGTGTGTATTTCTCTGGTTTTTTCTTCTTTTTCTTCCTTTTGTTTGAAAACAACGTACCTACCCTTCTATTACTCTCTTCAGATAATATACTGTGGATTTGTGATGTGCATGTAATTTCTATGGTTCCCAAGCGTGTTTTACCGACCCTTCTTTTGCTTTTTCCTTGCACTGATTTTTTATTTTTATGTGTTGAATAATCATCTATGATCTATGCTTAGAATGCGTTGCTAGATCTCTGCTCTAGAAAGCAAACTATACATGGAACAATAAAGCTTAAATCGGAGTCATGGAAGCACTGATATTTATTTTTGATAGAAACCAAAATAAAATCAGTTAGAGCAGGGTATTGGGGGTCAGGGTATATGCAACTTTCCTTGAGTACCTCGAGTCGAGAGGGTATTTCCAACTGACCCAGAAGTGCCATACATACAATGATGCTTCATTAGTAGCCGATTTGACTTTTCATAAGCTGCCCCTTTTGAAACTATGGCCAAAGTGAACTTGCTCTAGTTATCACTTTTCAGTATATGATTTGCAGTGCTTTTGACTTGTTGTAAAATTACATAATTTTTTTGCTTGGGATGGGATCAGGTGCTTCGGGCTATGGGGGAATCTGACTGCCCTAAGCCTGCCATTTTTGCGATGTCAAATCCAACAACTAAAGGTTTCTTTATTTCAACATGCTTCATAATATTATTTTTGTCATTATCATCACCAACTTATCCCTTAAAATTCCGTTACATCTCATTTTGTTTTTATTTCTAATTGGACAGCTGAATGCACTCCTGCTGATGCTTTCAAATATGCTGGAGAGCATATAGTATTTGCAAGTGGAAGTCCTTTCCAAAATGTTGATTTAGGTATTCTCTATGGGATATGCCAATGTTTTATTCTAAAGCGTACCACTTTAGCCATTGAAACAGCATAACTTCTACTAATGGAATCCGATTTGGAAGGTCTTATGTTTTACTATCTCTATGGTTTCTACTTACTGATATTTCTTTGAATCAACCCTTGTAGGGAATGGAAAAGTATGTCATGTGAATCAAGCCAACAACATGTATCTCTTTCCAGGGTAATTTCTATTTTTAGAAACGTAATTTGTGTGTGTTGATATGATTTTTCTGTTATTAAAGTGAAACAATTTTTGCTTGTGATACAGGATTGGTTTGGGAGCACTAGTTTCTGGAGCCCGTATTATCACAGATGAAATGATGCAGGCTGCTTCTGAAAGGTAAAAAGAAAAATTGATTGTTCTTATTTCATGAAATATAAGCTTTATAATTGCATTTTAACTAGACCTTTGCTGTTAGTTTGGATACAAAATAAAAATAAATTGGATGAATAGATCAGCTATGCATCTCTTTCCCTTATCTTTTCTTCCATCCTGGTGGAGTATGGTTGGCCTCAGTTCAGTATGGTACTAACTGACCGAATTGGTACTGAATGTATCATGTGATTGATTTTTGCTGTATGAAATTATGCATTTTTTTCTGTTGCATTGGATAAAGGGGTGGATTTAAAAATAAAATAAAATTTCCTTGTACCATTTTGTAATTGTTTCTCTTTTCTGTATGATTCTAAGTTTATAACTCGTAGTTTTCTGGTGATGCAGCCTAGCTTCATATATGACTGATGAGGATACCCAAAAGGGAATTCTGTATCCTCCTGTTGAAAGGTCATGTTTCTTCATTTTGAGCAGTGCTCAAGTTCTTATTTTGAATTTTTTTTTATTATTTAATGTGAGAATGTAGTCAGATTGATATGAGAATGGCTTTATTATCCAGTCTTTTGAGTATATGGGGATGAAACATCTAAGGTGGTCTACTGGTGTTTCTTAAACTATGGAAGGGGAGGATAAACCATTCCGGAATGGCTCACCGGAAAGGACTTGTGGGTAGTACCCATAGGTCCCCGGTTCGAACCCCGGAATGGCCGCTCTTTATTTACCTATTCAAGGAAGGGGAGGATTTAAAAAAGAGTTTTTTTTAGGAGATCATTAGGATCCGATAGCCATAAGAAGCTAAATACTGGTATTGGTTACCTACTTTGATTCCCAAATGAAAAACAGGGAATCGACCTACATGAATCGTCCCATTATCTATGTTTATCAGACAGCCTAATAGGACCTAATCAGCTTATAGCTTGGTTGTGGCTTCAGCTAATGGTATTTTCAAGTTATATGAATTTCCAAAGGGGTTTAAGTGTTGATTCTCAAGTCTAAGACAGATGGGAGAGAAACATTACTAAAACTCTAAAAGTGACGTGTTCTCTTGAAAAATCACCTAAACCTGAGTAGCATTTGTCTTTGGCTACCTTTCTTACGGTAAATTTTAAATGTGGATTGTTGGAGGATCCACCTGCAGCTTCCTGGAAAAGCTACATCTATTCATTTGGCGAATAGACTTTGGTTGCCCATTGTGTGATTTACCTCTTTGATAAGTCCCAGGTCAGGGTTTTTTGGGTTCCCTTGATGGAAAATCAAAGAAGAAATACACTATAAAAAAAGCAACATTTGTGGGCTAAAAAATTCTCCAAGCATGGGTATAATGCAAGCTATAATTGTGACACCAATTCTAAAAACAAACCCTAAATGCAACACTTCCATGCACCATATGTTGGAATGAACAAAAGTGAAAACCCAAACATATCATATTTCCCAGGCCTTATACTGAGTGCACTAGTCAAGGGTGTTGGTTGTCTCCTTTGTGCACTGCTTCTAAGCTTGTCAAATACTGTCTATGCTAACAATTTAGTTCATCATCCAGCATACGAGAGATCACCGCTGAAGTTGCTGCTGCTGTCTTAAGAGAAGCTGTTGCGGAAGGTCTTGCTGAAGGATATGGAGACGTGGGGCCAAAAGAGCTCAGCCATATGTCAAAAGTAATTTTTTTTTTGGCAGAAAAGAAAATGAAAAATCATCATCTAAAATATTTTCTTGTCTTTCGATTTTCAGTTTATATATCCACATCTGAAGTGTAACACTAGTATATATGCCCCCTGATTTGGACCTTAGCCTTGTAGATTTTCCATCGTTTCCTTGCTATCTGTATGCTTTATTGCAGCAGCTGAAATCACTGCACCTGTTCCATTCATTATGTATGTTTGTTATATAATGCAGGAGGAGACTCTGCAGTTCGTTAAAAAGCATATGTGGTTTCCCGTCTACAGCCCTCTAGTCCATGATGAATGAAACGCTCCATAGCTCCCATTCTTGAAGGTCCTATCGTCTTCAAGGTTTGTGTAATATTACTTACAGCTATACCTTGTCAGGTATGCAATCAATGCATCCTACCACAAACAAAGTGGGGTTGTAAAGACATAATGGAATGTTACGCTCCGGTGGTGTCCACTTTCCCTGCAGGATGTTATTTTGTCCGACAATGTACCATTGGACGTTGGCAGCGGTTTGGCCCCCCTTTTTTGTTGTTGTTTTAATAATACTCTTCTTTTTAGTTCTAAATAAAGCACAGCTTGTTCACATCTGTGGCACAATCAGAACAGTAGTGCTACTACTATGGGGCAAGCAAGATTTGGATGCATGAACTCATCTCTCTAGATGATAATGGTAGTACCTTGGTGAGATCGGCGGGGAGTAATAAAATGGGGCAGTTAAAAGCAATAACCTCCCAATTTACCCTTAAAATCCAATTTATGTACCATATGTAGTTATGGAGTTAAACGCATTTATCGACCAATACAAAAAAACAAAAAAACAAAAAAAAAACAAAAATTCTATTTACCACAGGGTGAAACTATTGTCTAGCGCATGATTGGCCATGAAAAAACAATGGAAAACAAAGGATTTATGTGTCCTGGTAAGAACCATACATAACACCCTGTATAAAAAAACACTCTTCATATAAAGTTTCTTATTATTGTGATGCTTTGATGTATACCCTAGCACACAATAATTCCAACCCTACATCCTCTTATTAGCTTTGGTGGTTGTAAATATCTCGATACTTAATGCATGGGTTTGAGCATAAGTTGATATGTTGGTCGGATTGTTAGATTAGTAAAGAGTTTACTTTGGGCCTATTTTTTCTCTTGCTGTATTGTTGGACTAGGACTGTTAGTAAAAGTCCGACCCACTATTTCGTTCTATAAAAGCCCGAACTTGTAATCTTCTGGAATTCAATTTACACACAATACAGATTTTCTCCATTCTCTCCAGTTCATCTCTCTCACTTTCAATCACGAAATCTCGTTCAAATCAAAGGTCGAATTTTGTTTCCAACATGGTATCAGAGCTAGATCTGATGATTTGAGCGTTGTTCGGTTCCATTTCCAGCTTTCGTTTGCTGTGATTGACTTCGATTTGCTCTATTTCGATTCCTGCATTTTTTCTTTCCCACCATGGGTGAAGAAACGAAAACAGATAAAATTGATCCAAACGATCCTTATTTCATTCATCCTAGTGATCATCCTGGTTTGATTTTGGTCACACCTGCTTTCGATGGAAAAGGATTTGGGGAATGGAGGCGTTCAGTTCGAATTGCCTTGTCAGCTAAGAACAAAACCGGATTCATCACTGGGAAGATTGTCAAGCCGAGTTCTGACTCTTCTAAGCTGATTTTGTGGGAAAGATGCAATGATATGGTTATATCATGGATCGTCAATAGTCTTAGCCATGAGATCAAGCGAAGTGTTATCTACAACACTACCGCTCATGCGATCTGGCGTCAGCTGGAGTCGCGCTTCAGCAAAACCGGAGGAACACAACTATATGCTAAGCAGCAGGAATTGAATACCACGGTGCAAGGTACAAGCTCCTTTTCATCCTATTTCACTAGAGTTAAATCGATTTGGGATGAGTTAGACAGTATGAAGACTATGACTGGTTGTGTTTGTGGTTGTAAGTGTGGATATGTTGACTATACTTCGAAATCTAATGAGGATCAAAAGGTTATTCAACTTTTGATGGGGCTAAACGAGTCTTATAAATCGATGAGAGGAACAATTCTGTTGATGGATCCCCTTCCTGATATAGATCGAGTCTATTTTTTGATTGAGCAAGAAGAGCACCAGAGGGAGGGGAATCCGAGTGCTAATACTGGATCTAGCGATGGAGTATCTATGCACGTTAAAACTCAGTCTAATCAGACAAGTTCTAAGGCTCCAAGCTCTGGATCTGGTGTCAATTCAGGCTCTAATCCATCTCAGACTGGGAATTCTAGAAATACTTTTGATAGAGGCAATTTTGAGAAGGGAAGAGGAGATAGAAAACCATTGTTTTGCACCAACTGTAAGAAGACTAATCATACAGTTGATCGGTGCTTCTTCATTATTGGCTTTCCTCCTGGTTACAGCACCAACACCAATCCTTCCACCTCTAATGCTAGTAGAGAGAGGAAGGAGAATACAGACAGGAGATTTGCAGGATCAGTGTCTCAGTCTCAGAAGCCAGACTTTTCTAGTGATCATATAGCTCAACTGGTGGCCTTATTGCAGTCTTCAGGCTCGTCTTCTTCTCATGGAAAGGAGCCCAGTGGTGATGATTTTGCTGGCTTCTCAGGTATGATGCTTTCAACACAGGTTCTTAATGGTCTTGTTTGGATTATTGACAGTGGAGCTAGTGGTCATATGTGTAGTGATATCAGGCTATTTCTCAGTACTTTTGATCTATCTAAGCCCTTCAAGATCACATTGCCTACTAGAGAGATGACACAGATCACTAAGGCATGCACCATTGAGATCTTGCCAGGGCTCACTTTGCACAATGTCTTATTTGTTCCAAATTTTGTCTGCAATTTGATATCTGTGGGCAAAATTATCAAGGAACTCAATGCTTTCGTCATATTCCCTGCTAGAGGTTGCTATTTGCAGGCTCCTTCTATGAAGAGCCCTATGAAGCTTGGAGACATGGTTAAAGATTTGTTTGTCTTGGGATGCAGTCCCCCTGCTCAGTTTGCTGCTCATTCAAATAAGGTGTCTTCTGCCGTGGATGCTTCAGTTTGGCACATGAGGTTAGGTCACCTCCCTCCTCACAGGCTTTGCAAGATGCCTGGGGTTTTAATTACTAATACTTCTCTTTCTACTTTAAAGACATGTTCTGTTTGTGCAAGAGCTAGGCAAGCTCGTTTGCCCTTTCCATTGAGTTCTATTAAAACTATTGATGCTTTTGCTTTAATACATGTGGATGTTTGGGGACCATATCGTGTGCCTACATATGATAATCATAGATACTTTTTGACAATAGTGGATGATTTTACTCGAAATACATGGGTGCAGCTTCTAGCTGATAAGGCAAGTGCCTTCACTGTGATTAAACAGTTCATAGCCTTTTCTGAGAGGCAATTTGGGAAGCAGATTTGTGCTATCAGATCTGACAATGCTTTTGAGTTAGGGAGTAGTCATGAACACTCTCAGTTCCTTCTTGACAAGGGCATTGTTCATCATAGATCTTGTGCTGCCACACCACAGCAAAATGGTGTGGTTGAGCGCAAACACAGACACATTTTGGAGGTTGCCAGAAGTCTGTTGTTTGAGTCTAATCTCCCTAAGAAGTTTTGGGGGGATAGCATCTTGACTGCAGTTCACATCATCAACAAACTACCTAGTAAGTTGTTGAGAATGCAGTCTCCTTATGAGTTGCTTTATGGTCTTGCACCTAGCTATGAGTATTTGAGATGCTTTGGATGTTTGTGCTTTGCATCTACTTTATCTCAAGGAAGAGACAAGTTTTCTAATAGGGCTTCACCATGTGTTTTACTTGGTTATCCTGGTGGGCAGAAAGGCTTCAAACTGTACAACCTGGAAACTAAGGGGGTATTTGTCTCAAGGGATGTGATTTTTCATGAGAATGTGTTTCCTTATAAGTCTATCCCTTCAGCTGCTGATGCTGGTATTCCTTCATTCACTGTCAACCCCCCTTCCTCTCCTTTAGTTGTTGATGAAGATCTAGTGGAGCTTGCCAATCCTCATCATACTGAGAGCCCCCTACCTGCTCCACTTCGACGATCTACTAGAGATCATCAGCCTCCTGCTTATCTTACAGATTATGTATGTTCCAGTTGCACAGAGTTTGGTGTTTTCTTCCACACCATTACTTCTACCTATGATTTCCCTTCAGCTACATCACCTGTCTCTTCTCTTCCTGATCATGAGCCTCTCACCTTTCAAGAAGCTTGTGAGTATGATGTGTGGCAAACTGCCATGACAAATGAGTTCAAGGCATTGGATGCCAACAGAACTTGGGACATTATCACTTTGCCTAAGGGTAAGCGCACCATTAGCTGCAAATGGGTGTATAAAGTTAAGAGAAAAGCTGATGGGAGTATAGAAAGGTATAAAGCTCGATTAGTTGCCAAAGGGTTTACACAGAAAGAGGGGGTCTATTATACTGAAACTTTCTCACCAGTGGTCAAGATGACCACAGTCCGAGCTTTAGTTACAGTGGCCTTGCAGAGGGATTGGGATGTGTTGCAACTTGATGTTAACAACGCATTCCTACATGGTCATTTGGATGAAGAAGTTTATATGAAGATACCATCAGGATTGGTTGTTCAAGGTCATAATCAAGCCTGTCTTCTTAAGAAATCCTTATACGGGCTCAAGCAAGCATCTAGGCAGTGGTATGCTCGCTTATCCCTTGCTTTGATCAGAAGAGGATATGTTTTGTCCAAGAATGATCCATCTCTTTTCTACTTCAAGAGGAAAGGTTTGGCCACTTATATTGCCGTCTACGTAGATGACATTTTGATCACAGGCAATGATCATCATGAGATGCAATCTCTCAAGGCATTTTTGGATTCTGAATTCCGTATTAAGGATCTGGGATCTCTTAGTTTTTTTTCTGGGCATTGAGTTTGTCAAGGTTCCTGGTGGTTTGTTGCTCAGCCAGCAGCGGTTTATCAATGACATCTTTCTCGATTTCCATTGCTCTAGTCCACCTGTGGTTTGCCAACTGGAACCTCACCTTCAGTTGTCTCCAGATGAAGGTCTTTTGATTGAGGATCCTACTTCTTATCGAAGGCTTATAGGGAAGCTCAACTTCCTTGTACATACACGGCCAGACCTTGCCTTCACAATCCAATTCTTAAGTCAATTTCTGCATTCTCCTCGTGTTCCTCATATGAATGCTGCATTACATGTTCTTCGCTATCTCAAAGGGACATCTTCAAAGGGGCTTTTATTGACGAAGAGCTCCAATTTACTTCTCTGAGCCTACTGTGATGCAGACTGGGCAAGTTGCTCTTATTCTCATCGATCTGTCAGTGGTTACCTGGTGTTTTTGGGGCCTTGTTTACTCTCATGGAAGTCTAAGAAGCAACAAGTTGTATCTCTTTCTTCTGCTGAAGCAGAATATCGATCTATTCGTAGAGTTTGCACTGAGCTGGCCTGGATTACTCGACTTCTCCATGAGTTTGATGTCCCCGACATTGTTCCAGTACCCATCAAATGTGACAACCAGGCCGCTGTATACATTGCTCGAAACCCAGTGTTTCATGAGCGTACTAAACACATAGAATTGGACTGCCATTATGCTCGCGAGAAGGTCCTTGAGGGTCTGGTTACACTTGATCATGTTCCCTCTCACTCCCAGCTTGCTGATTTCCTCACGAAGAACATTCCCGGTGCTCATCTTCGGCCATTACTGCGCAAGATCGGAGTCGTTTCTTCGTCGTCTCCATCTTGAGAGGGGGTGTTAGATTAGTAAAGAGTTTACTTTGGGCCTATTTTTTCTCTTGCTGTATTGTTGGACTAGGACTGTTAGTAAAAGTCCGGCCCACTATTTCGTTCTATAAAAGCCCGAACTTGTAATCTTCTAGAATTCAATTTACACACAATATAGATTTTCTCCATTCTCTCTAGTTCATCTCTCTCACTTTCAATCACGAAATCTCGTTCAAATCTCAAGTCGAATTTTGTTTCCAACACGGATAGATAATATGAAAACCTTAAGAAAATACTGTTAAAAAAACATACTTGATTTGCATTGATGGTTGCTTCTGCTCCTTTGCATATCAAGGATAAGTCAGTCCAGTCAAGCCTTTAGTGAGACGAGCGAGCACCTTTCTAGCATTATCTGTACAACATGATATTTTACACAACTAAATATCAAATATCGTTTCTCTTCATCGAGCAATATGGTCGGGGAGACGAAATCACTTGAACCCTAAATCGAAAGAAGCTGACATCAGGTTTAGGTTTGCTAGTTTGAATCCCAAACTACTTTTTTATGCTAGGAAAGAGATTCGATTCTCTAATGCATAGAGTGACAAACCGGTAGATGGACTAACCATTATAAACAAAGAAGCAAACAAAACAAACAACAGAAAAGAAAATGCAAAAAATAAAATAAAATACATGTCATAATACAAAGCAATACAAGACCAGATTCCCATAGGGTGAAGGCCGAAACAGATCTCTGTTCTGGGGATAGTTTGGCAAAAATTTCTACAATAATGTCCTTATAGGTTATGTTGTTTTTGTTTGTGCCTTTTACTATACTTCCGATCTGTTGTTTCATTTTTCGTATAATTATGAGGGTAGTTTGACATTCCGTGAATAAATGTGTTGCTTACTAGTAGAAATTGGTCATCTTACGGGAAAAAACTCTCGGGAGTTTTTATAAACCCCTGAGATATGACTCTCGCAAGGGGGTTTTTATAAAAACCCCTGATAAAGCTTGTTTCTTTTTTTTTTTTTAAAAAAAATTGACTTATTCTCTCGGCATTTAAATAATAACTCCTGATAAACACCAAACTATGTCGGGAGGGTTTTAGTAAAAGGCCCGAAATATATACAGTACTAGATAAGAAAAAACGAAGATAACCCCTCGTAGCGATATCGAATACATGTGGAGATCCAACCAATCCACCCCTTCAATCGATCAGTGGTTGAAGAAGACGAACATCGCCAAAAATCTTCCAATTGAACAAGTAATTGCAAAGGGGGATCGACAATTTTGCAGATTCTCTTTTCTCCCTCTGTTCCTTCGCAAGTTCCTCGTCACCCTTTGTTCGTTCTCCCACTGTTCAATCTCATCGCCCTTTGCAAAGGAGGGACAAGCCAGCCATTCAGAAGATGCTTCTATCTTCGCCCTCTTCGCTCGATTAGGGCTCTCAGGTCTGTTAGCTACCTCTCTCTTCACCCTTTTCGATAATCGGGTGGAGATTTTCTCTTCCCCCACTAATTAGGGCTCGCTGCTTATGTCTTCGCTCTCATGTTCATTTGCTAATTCTCTATTCAATCAGTGATTCTATCCAATCCGTTAGTTGGGAAATATTGTCTTCTGGCGCTAATTAGGTCTTTGAGGTTAATATCTATTGCTCCATCTTAAGTTTTTTAGCTGTTTGCTTCATTCGATTGGCAATATTGACTATCCATGTTTAATTTCTTCAATTAGACTAACTCCAATGGTTGTGTGCAAATGTCTAAATGTGCATTTTTTTTGACATTTTTGAGCTCCATTGGTTGCTTTTGGGGTGTGCAAATGTGCACATTTGAGCTTGTAATGTGTAAATTTGAGCACATCACCTCCCCATGTGCAAAAACTTTTTCAAAAAGCAAGACAACTTTATTGGTGTGTTTTTTATGATTTTTGTTTTCTTTTTTGTTTTAAATTAATTGTATTTGAATGGTGTGTAAAAAATGCACATTTGACCATTGGAGCAAAATACCAAAAAGTAAGGTGTATTTTTACACACCTTGTGCAAATGTATACATTATAGACAAAACTATTATGGATAGTCTTACTGTTTGCTTTGATTATAGAGCATGTTTTAAAATGTATATGCTCTTTCAAGACCATAAGTCATATGGTATATTTTTTTGTGATGTCATAGGAAGAAGCTTCTCTCTAGACTTGCATTTGCACGGGCTGTTTCGTAGGAAGAAGCTTCTCTCTAGGTTTACATTTGCTTGTATGTTTGTATGATTTCTATTATTGCAACAATATATAGTTCAATTGGTAATATATATATATTTTTGTGATGGCATGCTTTTCTCCCTGATTAGTTTCTTTCATCAGCTTATATGTATAGTATAAGCTAAGAAAGAGTTAGCGGCTAGCTACAGAGAGAGTTGGTAATATATCGTTGTTCTGGTCTTCTAGTTGTTAGGCATACCTTCAAATTTCTTTTTGTGAATGTAGTATCTCTGTATCTGTAATAATTACTACATGCCTTGATGTTTTCTTTTTCTAATAATAATTACTCACATTCTTTCATGTTTCTTTGTGTGAATGCATTTTTGAGATATTTACTACACACCTAATGTTTCTTTTGTTTAAATTGTGACTAATTACCCGGTTTAGAAGTGGGTCTGAACCGGATAACAAAGCGCCTTTTTTTTTAATAAAAATATGCCTTTCTCGGGTGTTATTTAAAAAACTCCCGAGAATGTTAAAACTGGGCCAGACTGTGGGGAAAAGCGTTCTATCGGGAGTTTTGGTAAAAACCCCTGACTGAGAATTATTTCTCAGGAGTTTTTAAAAAACTCCCGAGAGACATCTCTTAGCCAGCGGAATAAAAGGAGTTGGAAAACTCCCGTATGCTTTGTAAAAAAACCCCCGATAAATGTCAAATCTGTACTAGTGATTATACCTTTATGAAAAGCTAATTAGCTAATTGTACCCGAAAACAAAATTAATTAGCCGCATTGTACCCCTGTTGCCTGCCGGTGATGACACTTTTTTTTATGACCTTTTTTTTTTAGGAAACTTTTTTCATGCCACTTTTTGTATGACAAATTTTTTTTTATCGTGATATTATTTTTTCAAAGTAGTGTTTCGATGCCATTTTTTGACATTTTTTCTTTAATGTGATGTCTTTTTCGAAGTAGTATTTTGAAGTCATTTTTATAATGCAATTATTTGATACCACTTTTTTAATTAAATCGTTTGATGCCACTTTTTTTAATTCATTCAATTGTATATCGATATATTTTCATTTATTCTACTTTTATTCACTAATGACACATTTGTGATTACACTTCATTGATGCAATCATTCGTGATGGCATTTTTATTACATTTTTATATAATTGATGATACATGAACATAAAATGTGATTAAACTTCATTGATGACATCTTTTATTGATGACTTTTATTCATTGATGACATTTGTGATCATACTTCATTGATGACATTTTTATTGAGCATAAAATGTGATTACACTTCATTGATGACATTTTTATTGATAACACATTTGTGATGATATTTAAGAATCTAATAACATGAAATATCATATAACATGTCTCCCATCCTCCTTTTTTCCGAGCTTGGGACCGGTTGTGTACCAAAACACAAGTGGAGTTAAAAACATGTTATCACCTAGTTAGCAAGCAATAAACAAAAAGCAAGGAACCAATTTTTATTAATGAAAATATAAAATTACATATCCAATGCACAGATGGAGCAAAACAACTGGAAAAGAATCAAAAGCAGCAAAAATGGCCAAAATTCAAAGCAAAGGTGTAGAAGCTCATAAATCTCTACATATTTCCTCGTGATTAATGCACCAAAAGAAATATTTAATAATAAAAAAGTATCAAAGATTTATCAAACACTTTCTATTGAAAAGCACTCAGGAATCACAATAAATATTGCCACTGTAGCAAAGAGGTACTGATCCAAATCCAAAGTTATATTTCAACTAAAATGTTCATGTAGAGGGTCTAAAAAGAGCAATATTTAGCAGAGGCTTCAAGGTTCCAACAAAAATCAAGCAACCATAATGCAAGTTTATGAATTGCCTATTGAACTAGCTAGAACAAACCTAATGATGGGTTGAAGAATAAATCAAATTTTTTGCAGGAATTCATTTAACGGATTGTGTTTCAACTAAAAGGAGTAAGTAGTCTGTAAATCAACAAACCGAGTAAAACACGCTCAGGAAAGCACAAATGACCAACATATCAAAGCAATTGTTGTAGAAACTCATAGAGATTCATCATCCTTACATTCCAACACCAAATTCCTCATTGATGATCTCTTTGATGGTTTCTCCAAAATGCATTACTTATTCAATCTGAGAAAAAAAACGTTAAGAGGTAGCAAAACTAGCAGAGGAAAGAATCATAGAGCATCAATCCAATAAGAAAGCTGTAGATATTGAAACTCCACAGAGATTCATTCCTAAATGTACATTGCAAATTCACATCTATGACCAACTCAACAAAACCAACACAACTATTTTGTTAGTCACATTAGTTTTTTAGTATATGACTTTTTTTATTAGTCACTGATGAAATAAAATAAATATATTATGTCTGTACTTTTATGAGCCTTCTAGATATGATATCTTAGGGGTATGTTAGGAAAGTTAACTTTTCTGAAGTATAAATAGCCCTTTTGTAATGGATCTGTACTAGGAGTCTTCTAGCACACGAATGAAAAATCTGATTTGCAGCTGAGCATCTCTTGCTCTCTTCCTCTCTTCATTCATCTGTTTGATTTTCTTCCTTCCATATTATCTCAAAAGTCACATTAGTCCAAGTTTTAATTTCTTTTTTTACCCACTAATTTTGTTTCATTTTCCCCTCCAAAATTTCATTTAATAATTAGTAAAAACCGCCAATAAAATTAAAATTATCCATTATATATGGTTGTGAAAAATAAGCAAAATTTTATTCATATTTTATTTTTCCTTTCTCTTGTGCAACTTTATATTTTAAACAAATTTAGATTTTCACAAACTCTTTCTAGAAGAATAATTACCCAAAATTATAAATAATTTTTTTTAGTTAAAACCACCCATATTAAGATTTCTGTATAAATAAAATAAAATAAGAGGAAATTGCACTAAATAGACCAAAAATTGGGCCTATTTGCACAAATAGTCAAGAGGGTGAAAAAATGGGCCAGAATGGCCGGGCTATTTCTTGCAAATAAAACTTCCGGTATCTGGGCACTGTTGGTGACCTGTTGTAAACGGTTGCCTCTGCTCTTGCAAATCAAGGAAGAAAGTCGGTCACCCACCCATGGCGGAGCCGCCAGAAAGCTGCTAGAAACCGGCCTAAAACCACCGGCAGGATCCCAACCAGCCACGAAGAAGCAATCCAGAACAGCAGTGTTGGGTGGAAAGAAAGAACCCTAAACGCTACATCTCCAGATCCGCCGCCACCCCGAAACCAAGGTACTCAATCCCATCTACAATCGCAAATCGAGTCTCAATCTAGTCAAATCTGTAGATCTACTCCTCAAAATCCTAAGATCCATGTCTCTGTTCAAGCCAAACCAAAATCAAAGGGCGAATCAAAGGTGGAAAGACGACGATTGGTTCGACTCGGGGTTTTGGCGACGGGGGTCTCGGGATTCAGCGGTCTGATGGGCCTTCTTTTCATGTCCGGCGCTGCTGTCCTTCTTCCTCGGGCTGCCGGTGGTGGAAGTCGTTGGCCTTATCGTTGGGTGCTGCTCGGGTTGCCGGCCCTTTGGTTTGTCTCTTCAGTCCGAGGTGCCCTCTCTCTGTCCTCTCTTTGATTGTTTTTAATGCTGCTTTCATGATCTCGATTGGTTATATCTTGAAATTTCTAAGTACAAAGACCTGCGCTTGTAACCTCACACTAGGTGAATACTGCTTGGACCATCTCTTTCCCCTATATGTGACCTCTATTACTCCAAAAAACTTCAACCCATTGATCTCACCCTCCAAATTGGCATTTGTGATCCTGTTAGTGTAAAACCTACCCTTGTACCTACTCAACCTGTGGCCTGTGGTGGATATAAATTTAAGATTGAAAGTTTATGCTCCTTGTATGACAGGGAGAACCCATGTGAAAGTACTAACTCAAAAATTGATAGCTTTATGCGTTGCTTGGATCATGGCCAAGTGTATCACTTACAACAAGGTAATTGTATCTTCTCACCCATTTTTTTAACAGTATACCAGAACAGCAGAGAGAGAAGCAAGGCTAATACGTCCATTGCCTATCCTGCAAAAGACAATGGATTATCTTCTGAATTTGCTGGATCAGCCTTATAGCAACAGTTTCCTTGCCTTGTATAATTTCATGTGGGATAGGATGAGGGCTATTCGGATGGATCTTAGGATGCAGCACATATTTAACCTTGAAGCGATAACTATGCTGGAACAGATGGTTAGTTGAATTTCTCCTTGCATTTTTTGGACAATATTCTCCTTACGCTATTAATAACTAATATCCAAATAACTTCCCAATTATTAGTGAAGCTCGCTCATAAATTTTAGTTATCGTTGCTAAAAAAGTAGTTGAGTTTGCCACTTTTTCAAACCATGATTTGCTACAAGTCTAAAGGCAAAGCTGGGTTTATTAGCGTCATAGGCAAGCCCTCATTTAGTGGTTTGTTGATTGTTTTCATTTTCTTATTGAGATTCAACATTGGTCAATTGTTTGTTGTATATTGATTCATAGGGGGGAAAAGATTTAATTGAGGAATCACTTTACATAGTCTTTCCTCAATTGGATTAAGTGCCAGCTTAACCCACTTCAAAGTGGAACATTATTAAGGAATGTTCAAGAACAATGTTCAAACAAACATCCCCTAGCGTTGTTGGAGAGTGATGGAAACAAAGTTATTCTGCATTACTATCATAAGAAATATGTTTAATATCAAATTCTTTGGTTAAGACTTTCTTTTGTACATTGAGATGATCCAACTGGAAACAATCAAATCTATTATGAGTTTGTTTGGCAAGATTTGCTGATTACTCTAAGGTACTTATTTGTGCCAAATAAGTACTTTATTGCGCTGATTATGGTCCTAATAATGAATAAATGACATGCAGTGAAACAAACTCTATGTCTTTTTGTTGGTAAATTGATGTCTGATTCAATAGATGACGGTGTTGGCCATTCAGGCGTTACTATTTCTCTCTTTTTTTTTTCCCATTCACTATCCCTTGCTTTTGGTTTTGAATCATCGTATTATTTGCTTACCCTTTTTTCAGCACTTCTGTTGATGCCTCAGATTTCATTGATTCATGACTTAAACTACTATCTAGATACGGCTCCACATCATCGCTATGCATGAACTGTGTGAATACACAAAAGGAGAGGGTTTCTCAGAGGGGTTTGATGCTCATCTGAATATTGAACAAATGAACAAGACATCCGTAGAATTGTTCCAGATGTATGATGACTACAGGAAGAAAGGCGTCCATGTTCCAACTGAAAAAGAATTTCGTGGTTATTGTGCACTCTTGAAATTGGACAAACATCCAGGGTATAAAGTAAGTATTTGCTGATTTTTGCTTGGTGATGTTGGCATATTGCATTATAAATCTTTTTTCTAATAAGAATAAAAATATTTGGTAGGTTGAACCGGGAGAGCTTTCACTTGATCTCGCAAAAATGACACCTGAGATCCGACAAACTAAGGAAGTTCTACTAGCTCGCGATGTAGCAAGGTATTTATTCTCTCAAATCCTGATTGCAAACCTATTTTGGATATAAGCCTGATAGTTTGTTAATGTGAATCTGCCATCAACCTGATCGTAAATGTTCAGTTTTGCCTTGAAAGGATTAATTACTGTTGGCTCTTGGAATGCAGATAAACAAGTATGCATTCACTGGTGGACAAGATTCCATTGAGAAACATAGGAAATTTGGTGCAAATCTAGAGGTATTTTATGTTTTCCATTATCTGGCTTAAAGGCTTCTCTATTTACTAATATGTGTAATACTATGTTGAATAGAAAAGTATATCTGGTTTAGAAGTTCCGTTTCACCATTCTGAATTTTAGCTCAATAAATCCATTTAGAGTTTGTGTGCGATTAGAGCACTTAGACAGCTCAAATTGTCATCTATTAGAGCATTGAGACATTAAGATATCCTTTCTTTATTAATTGCATGAATGAACATTGTTTTGGATCGGTTACTACGTTCTCATTAGATTGAGATTTACGTGTTTCTTAATCTATACGATGATAAATAGCCTATTAGCTCAATTGGTAGAGTATTGTGTATGCACACAAAGATGTGAGTTCGACTCTCACATAGGCTAATGCGGAGTATGTGTTCATATCTCTCACACTTATACGATTGAACATGGTAGGAAATATATACACTAATGGCAGGACAAATTTGTGAATCTGGTACGACAAATTTATGAATTATGAATATCTCTGAACTTATAAAATTATGAACTTGGTAGGAAATATATAGACTAGTGGTAGGACAAATTTGTGAACCTGATAGGATAAATATACGATATTGGCATGATATAAATGTAATCACCGAAATTCCTAAGTGTATAACTTGACATTAATTGTAGGATAGATGTACACGAATGGTAAGATATATTTGTACTATTGGTAAAGAATTAGAATTAATATTGACCAATCCACAAATCCTATACTAGTAATCATTGAGGCGTGAATTGACCCTAATCTCAATTTCAATTACCAATCCATAAATCCCAATCTCAATCCAATTTCTATCAACTGAATTAGAGCCTCTACCTTTGGATATAATGTTACTAAGGTTTCATTCATCTTCTGTTGTAGACTGGAAATCCTCTACCCTTGGTTGTTTTTCTGAAAAATGTGGAACAAAATTTGCTACGGTTTCTAGCTTGATTTTGCTTGAAAGCTATTTAAATTGATATGATAGATGCACAAAAATGGTAGGATAGATGAAAACCAATGGTAGGAGAAAACAACGATATCGGTAGGATCAGAATGGTAGGATTGAGGGACACTAATGGTAGGAGAAAACAACGATATCGATAGGATTAGAATGGTAGGATTGATGGAAACTAATGGTAGGAGAAAACAACGATATCGGTAGGATCAGAATGGTAGGATTGATGGAAACTAATGGTAGGAGAAAACAACGATATTGGTAGAATCATAATTTTGCAGGAAGCAGAAAACAATGATATTGGGTCCTTGTGATCGTCTAGGCATCAAGAAGTGATAATCTCTCATGCTCTGCCTCAGTTTTTGCAGGTCATGTTGGGGTGTTTGAGATCCTCCTCTCAAGCTTATATATGTGCTTGGGGAACACCCATCAATACAATGATTGCATTTTCCCCTCATAAATGCTCCCCCCTTCCCCCCAAAGAAGAACCCCGTTTTGGCGCCAAAATTACACTGACAACCCGCCAAATAAGCTACTGACAATCCACTCCAAATTTCTCGAAAATTTCAGGTATTGTATGACATAGTAAGCCTATTGGTAAGATAGATATATGATATTGGTAAGATAAATATACAATATTGGTCAGACAGATGTCATTCCGTCTTCCCCCAATGAAGAACCTTGTTTTTGGTGCCAAAATTACACGGACATCCCGCCCAAACCACTACGGACATTCCCCTCCATATTATCTCCAAAATTCCAACTATGGTAGGACATAGTTGGCCTATTGGTAAGACGAATGTCTTCGTTTGGTAAGACTAATGTCTTCCTTTGGTAAGACATAGTTCCCAGATATTAAGGTGATGCTTTGCCCTCACCATGCCACTCGTTTTCTATGTTGGCTCTGTTTTTTGAGAGCATTTAGTAAGGAATGACACCCATCAATCAAGATTTTATAAGAGTTGATTGACACCCTTAATTACAATCATTTACATTTCCCCTCATAAATGCTCCCCCTCTTTTTACCCTACTTTATTGGAGCTACACCCCAATTTCCTGACATGTGCAGCACCTCCCCTCCTCATTTCTCTCAGCAAAATGAAGGAGCTACAGTGACCGGTCTCACCTTCACCTGCAACTTCCTCTCCCGGTTACCTTTTTTATTTGCACAAAATAGCCATTTTCTACCCCATGCAAATAATCAAGGCACATGGCTATTTGTGCAAAGTTTTTTTTTTATGGCTAGTTATGCAAAATGGCCATAAAATAAAATAAAGGAACAAAATGATAAGGAACGGTTTCCAAAAAACTAATAGTAAATGATTCCATTTTTAATATTTTATACCCTACCTCAGACACTCCAGCAACTCATATCTCTCTCTCTCTCTCTAAAAGGGCTTATTGATTGGGTTTGATGAACTCGGTATGAACTATGAAGTTCGCATGTGTATCACAAATCCAAAATTTATGTGTAGGATATTTCCAAATACTCAACATTATTATTGGTACAAATATTTAGCATTAAGTTTTTTTCACTGAAAATTGGTAATTATTAAATAAAAGATTGTATGTATACAATACAACAAACTTGTAAAATGCATATTTCTTGCATATCAATCGATATGGGAAAATAAAGATACATGTATGGCTTCGTATACAATTAATGATATACCAATAAAACATGCAACAAACTATATATCTTCAAAATTTCAAATATATTTGTGGTGGGTTGTTGAATAAAAGGAGGTAGGAAATAGGTAATTTAAAATAACATTTCCAATCAAACTATAATTTAAGACTTTGAAAAGAAATTGTTGTCCATGATTAATGTGTGTATTTCAACATGCTCGATCAAGATTCTTCTTCTTCTTCTTCTTTCTTCTCTTCCTCCTCTTGTTTATCCTCTCCTTCATCTGGGGTAGGATCGTCTGCGACTGGCTGAGGTGCCTCAGGAATTTCGACGTGCTCCCCCTCAACATGCACCTTTTTGTGCTTTGCTGCCTCGAGGATATGGTTGTAGCTTCCTTTCTCCATGAAGAGTTGTCCAAAATGGTGCTTGCAGTAGAGGACTCCATCAAGTGCAGCATAGGAGGAGGGGGTCAGTGCACACCCTCCTTGGGCACACTTGAAACAGGTCTTGTGATATGACTCTCCCTCTAGCGTTATCTTTTTAATGTACAATATAAATTAAATATTGTTAATATTTTATTATTTATTTAAGCACACACACAACAACATTTATATTATACATTTTAATGTACAAGAAGATGTTGACTTTATGTTTGTATAATAAAAGGCAAGGAAAAGAAAGTGCTAACCTTCTCTAATGGATAAACTGTCTTTGTACAAGCAGCACATTTGTCTTGTGTACCACAAAAAACATTGGAAAATTTGTTGGGAGCCTTTGACTGTTGTCACAAAATAAAAATAATAATCAACTTCATATTATAAATAAACATGAGATATTTCAAACATGACTTTAGTAATGATGGGTATTCAAGATATTTGATTAATTAATCCAATTTTATTAAAATACACATCTAATCAGGATTTTATTATATTTTTCTGATCTAAAAACTAAAAGAATTGAATTTACTTTGTTTTGTCAAAACTTTCGATCACGACTTTTTGGTGAAACAACTCTTATCATATAAAGTCGTCAATTTAGTGTATGTTGTTAAATTCTAAAAAATTGTGAGGCTGAGTGTTCATATTTTAATCAAAATTTCTCGAGATTCAACAATGTATTTCTCATCAATTCTTCTAACCTATACTATTAGAAGAAAAATAATTATAGAAAAACATACAGACCGTTTCAGTCTTCTCCTTTTGACCTGCCACATTAATTAAAATCAAGCATGAGTGTTAAAAACATTTATGGATTTAAAAAATGAAAAGGTAAATATTGTAAAGTCTTAATAAATCCTAAATAAATTGATTACTAAAGTACCTGGCTGGAAGTTCTTGCTAAAGTTTCCAGACTCTTTGAAGAGCTGCTCAAAGTGAACCTTGCAATAGAGAACTCCGTCCATGGATGAGTAGTTGCTCATCTGCTCAATTTTATGTGCAAGAGAAATTGTTAATAGGAACAACAAATCCATAAACAATACAACAATTGTTGCAAACAAAATATGAATAATCAAAATAAATCATTTCTCGGATCATATAATATATAAGATCCAGAGAAGCAATAATAAAGATGATACCTGAAGGGTTCCTTTGCAATGGTTACATCTGAAACAAGTCTTATGAAAAGGAATTCCATCAACTGTCAACAAATCGACAAAGTAGACGGTCTTGTCGCAAACCTTGCACTTGTCCAAAGTTCCTGTGAATGACATCTTCTTTGCTTAATATGTTTTTTTTTTTTTTTTTTGTGGAAGATCAATTTTGACAATCAAATGTCTAAAATACACAAATATTGGTATTTGATGAATGTGTATGTATGTGAGCTCAAACAGATCTTCCTGCGAGGAAGCGATTCGATAACTTATATGTCGCTACCTCGAAGCATTAATCAGTTTGAACAATTTTTCTATTTTTTTGGATTTTTAAAGAGAATTGGTTTAAGAACTCCATGGATCGAAGGTGGAAATTTTGCCTTCTATACTTTCTAGGAGGCCGAAAATCATCAGATTTTCTCGAGAATGAGAGGTGAAGATTCCTTGGAAAGCTAATCTAATTGTGGAAAAAATTTCCGATATCCTTGAAGGATGGAAATAAAAACAAAATTGCATAAAGAAAAACTCTAAAACCTAAAAATAACTTTTTCTATTTCTTCAAGTATTGAAAAATGGTGGTATTTGAAGCATGAAAATGCTCCTTTGCAAAAGAAATATATATATATATATTTTTATTAAAACCTAAAACTATAGGCAATAATTGAAATTCCTTTTTTTGTAACATGTAAAAATTGAGTGCGGGTCCTAGACAATATACATATTATAATCTGTATAATGTATTATTATAATTAGAATTATGTACCATAAAGTATCATCCAGACAGACTTCTAGAAAAAAGTACTCTCTCCGTTCGGAAATATAAGATCTTTTATTTTTTGACACGTAGGTTAAGGAGCTAAATACTATATAAAATATTATTTTTTTTAAAATTAATTTTTTACAATATAACACTTTTTATTAATAAGTATTAAAATGTAAAAAAATAATTTTAAAAAAATCAATATTTTATATAGTATTTAGCTCCTTAAACTATGTGGCGAAAATCAAATGATCTTACATATTTGAACGGAGGGAGTAATATTTAAGTTTTCCCCTCTCTCTTTTGCCTATAAAGTATATCCTCACATAAAGTTGTTCAATCCAGAATTGGAGTTTGAATTTCTGATTAAGAGCTCACTCCGACACTCCATGTGAGTTATATGTTTGAATTTATACAAGCTCCATGCTCAGGGAGCTTCATCCCTTGCCCCTAGAGTCTTGGTCCGTGCCCGTGGTGCTCCCTCGCTGCCTTCCCATGTAGCTTCTAGTAATTGTGTAGGATTTGGTCAAGCTCTTGGAATGCTTGCAATCATTTCCAAAGCGTAGGAGTAGTTTATGGTTTAAGTTGTTATGTGACATTACGCTTTATGCTGATGGTTGTATGGGGTTTGCACACCTCGGGTTATTATTGCTTTTGTCCTTACTTTGGGGCTTACAACTAGAGGTGGCAATCGGGCGAGTCGGGTCGGGTCCGGGTCGGGTTATTCGGTTTCGGGTCATATCGGACTCGGGTTGATATCGGGTGTGATGACAATTCGGGTCTGATCGGGTTCGGGTCGGGTTTATTCGGGCATTAGTTTATCGGATACAATCGGATTTTCGGGTCCTATTCGGTTCGGGCAAATTGAGTTTCGGTCTAAACAAGTTTGGGTGAATCGGGTGTCGGTCTAAACGGGTTCGGGTGAATCGGGTTTTGGTCTAAGCGGGTTCGGGTGAATCGGGTTTTGGTCACAACGGTTTTGATTGAATTGAGTTCAGTCAAATCGAACCCGAAAGAATCATATTGGATAAAATAAATCAAATTTTTTTACCTATAAGATATATCCTTCTATATAGATTAAACTAATGTTTATCAATTCTTAATCAATACTACATTCATTAAAAAAATATAAGTCTTCTCACTTTTTATAATAATTTTTTAAAAAGTCAAAATTATATAAATTTTTTTTTTTTTAATATTAATTTCATACTTATTACTCATAACTACGAAATTATAAAAATAACAAAAAATTGATATTTATATAGTTTGGGCGTCTTAAAAAATGCTAAAAAGCTACTTTTTTTTAATGGAGGGAGTACAAAACTATATTTAAGTATACTATCCATTATTAAGTAATGGATAGTAATCAAATACTTAAGTTGTTTTGAGTATTTTAGGGAAAATGCTAAGATTTTTGATGATTTCGGATATAATCGGGTTTGGGTTATTTCGGGTGTCGGGTATAATCGGGTTCGGGTAATTTCGGGTTGGAAAATTTCGGGTTTCGGGTCGGTCCATTCGGATATAATCTGGTTCAGGTTCTTACTGGGTTCGGATTGCTTTCGGGTTCGGGCTTAACTCGAATCGGGTCAGTCGGTCTCGGTTCCAAACTTTTTTTATAATTATTCGGGTGTCGGACGGGTTCGGGCCGGATCAATCGGATCGGTTTTCTCGGGTCTGGTCGGATATTGCCAGCTATACTTACAACTCTTGAGTATGACCCATTGTGTGGTTTTGTCCCTAGCTAAGTCCCGGACTTAGCTACCCCAAATTTCTGGTCCGTTTGTAATCACTTTATTATTTACACTATTTTTTACCCTTACAATAAAAAAAAATGATAAAAAAAAAAATGATAAAAAAAAAAAATGTTTTGGAGGCTTTGATTTTAGTTACTACCATGAGTTAGGGCATGCTTCCAAAACTAAGATTGAACTTTAAATCGGAATTTGAGGTTCGCATGAAATGTTTTTGTTATTGTTAGACGCTTGGAAGTAGATTAGTAGAGGCTATTTAACCAGTAACCACATTTAAGTCCCTTTTGGTTACAGATTCTCACAACGGTTTCATAAAACTGTAATCGTATTTGAAACAGAAGGGACATATATATCAATTAAATTAAAGTTAAACAAGCAAGTCTGTGTGCAGTTCTCCAAGAGACTAATTTTGAGCTAACTCCGGGGTGTCACAGGAATCCGAGCTTCAAAGTGATCGATATCTGTTGCAGCCTCTTGCTTCCTTTTCCGAAGAATCGAAACCTGCAAGCAATGGAAAACCAAGAGGACTCAGTAAAATCCCCAGTGGGTGTGAATAGTCAGCTAATTGAAATTGGAAGGTGGGAGCATTACCGTAGGCCTCTCCATGGAGCTTCCGAAATATCCCACACCAAATGAAATGGATGAATATGCTGCAGCAATTTCAACAGCTTTCAACTTGGGCAAGTTTTCCGGCCCCTGAACAAGCAATGTCAATAAGAGGAGGGTACGGTAAGGTTTGGATTAGAGATGTCAATGGGCCTGGTTTGGGGTGAAAAGGATAGTTCGGGGTAGGAATACTGAACATCGCCTCCATCCCGATCCCTATAGTGGGGATTCTTTGCACGATTCAGGGAATCTCCTCCAGTTGACATCTTTCAAGGAAGATAACAGTACATTTGATTTAGACACATAAAGTAAAGATGAAGAGCTTATGAGTTTCTAGTACCGTCTCAGGAGCATCTGCTTGCACAAAGAGAACCCCTGCACTGCAATCAGAACCCCGCCGAGTACAATCTTGAACAACAGAATGAAGAACTTTGATGCAGGCAGAAGCAGGGCCTGCCTGTGACCTGTTGAAAAATTTTGAAAATTTTAGGCGTGTGAACATGCAACTAAGTACTAGTCAAGGAAAGCTATCATACTAATGTATAGACCATAGTTGTATTTGTATACCCAAAAGTATCCGTCAAGGAAAACCTTGTTTTTCCAAACACACCCTACATGAAAGATTTTAGACTCTTGATAATTTTTTCTCAATGTTTTAATGCCGATAAAATGGCTGCAGCGGTGAACTACTTGTAGAGTGTAAATAATAGGTGGTTATAAGTGATTATAACAACTACTTTACACAACTGCTTCTGTCTAAAGTAGTATAAATCGGGTTTGGATCCCATGAATTTGATAGCCAAATTCATGGGTGGAGTTGGGTTTTACCCTCACAAAAAAAGAAATTAAAAGAAAAAGGAAAAAAAAATGGGTGGGGGTGGGGGTGGGGGGTGAAGGAGGGGGCAAAATCTAACCGTCGGTTATTTTTTTGACGGTTGAGATTTGTCCAGCTCCATTGGTGGAGTTAATCTACAACTTCACCGGATCCAATTCCGTATAAATCACATGTTTCTGTAGTTGATGTTTATAATCATCTATTAATCTATAATCTTAAATAGAAGCTGAAACTTAAAAAACATACAGTGATGCTAAGGCACAGCATTCCCTAGATGCTAAACCTTTCATCAAGTATTCTCCTGCACCGGTAGCACAGCAACCTGCTCTAAACGGTTCACCAAAGGAACCTTTGGATGTTGCCCAGCAACCAGAACCATACATGGCTGCCAAACCTACTCGCCCACTAACCTGCTTTGTTAATGGAAACCATAAGAAAAGGTTATAACCTTGAATGAACAAGAAAAAATATGCTAGGACTTCATACCTTCAATGCGATCCCGCCACTTGACGCTCCAGCTGCAACTCGACCAACACTGTCAACACAAATTACTCCAACAGTGTCCATAATACAGTCTTCTCCTGTTGCATTCTCCTTAGACAAATGACCATTTCTACTGCCGCTCAAAGCATCACTTTCTGTAACCATACGTAGGCAGCAAAAAGGATTACTAGAAACACATATCTCTATGGCTAACTCAACTTGTTATACTATTTCAATTATTTGATAGTATTTAATTATTTATTCACTTGAAATAACAATGTTAAGAAGGGTATATTAGTAATTATACATAGCTAAAGCAATCAATAGAGGCACCAATTGAATTTTGAAAAATCATTGACACATGGAATAATCAGGCGCTATAAGGGTACCATGCAAAATTTCCCTAAAATCTACGCTAAAAAAACATCGAAAGAGACATCTCTTTTACTAAACCAATCATTATCATGACAGCTTAACTGTTCTAAGCTTTTACGGTGTCAAACAACCTACCTGATACAACAGCTCTAGGATGCTCTGGAGCATTTTTGTCCCTGTCCTCTCTTGTATCATCCAGCATAGCTTTATACTTCTTCCATTGGGTTTTGGTTCTTTCAGTCACCAACCACTGACACGGAAAAAAAATGTAAGCATTGCAAAAATGGAAGAGAAAGCCAAGTTTCTTTGAGTAGGAAAATGGTCACAACTCTAACCTCATCAGACTCTATGGTGGTTTTTGGTATAACAATTCCCTTAGACTGAGCCCATACGCGAGCGCCTTCCCCAACCAAAAAGCTGGAAACCAGAAAGTGCAACAAAGTAAAATATGAAGAAGACAAGGACAAAAAAATGCAGAAAAATACATTGTCCTACATCAAACATGTAAGGAGCTAAAGAATGATAGTATTATGATTTTCAGATTACTACCTTGGTGGTATTCGACCAAGTAGTGAAGAACGGATTACTTGTTCTTTAAGCAATAAATCAGCAATTTGGATGGCATTTCGAACACCTGGTCTACAGAAAATAAATCCAATAATTAGCTAGACATAAATAGTAGTATATAATAAAAATGAAGAGAAAAAGAAGTGGCATAACAATCAAAGGTAAAATAAATGCTGACATATGAAAAGTACAATAAACCATTAATAAACAAATAAATAAATACTATTTGATTAGATGCATTGAGTTTTCTTGAAAAAAATATATAAATTTTTGGTGAAAATGTTCGATGAAATCCATTTCCATCATTCAATCAAAAGGAAGGAATCTTCCTTGCTTTCAAGAAACACCATAGGAAATGATAGGACCTTAAACAGATAGCCAAAGGCCAATCTGTCAAAGCCCAAAGGAAAGTAAATTAGAATGATTAGGATTTAAAAAAGATTCAACAAGAGTAGGTCCTGCAAACACACCTGGCACTGCTCCAACAGCACCAAATTCCCCTGTTTCACCCTCCATAATACAAGCATCACACTCAACATGTCCATCTTCAGTTAAATTTGAACCACGTCCTGCATTTATGCAAGGATCATCCTTCAAACAAAATAATCTTAGGTCATAGTCATGCAAAAGAATTAAACAAGAACTCAAGAAGCAAAGCATAAGGGACAAGAAAGGTAGAAGATAAGAGTAGCCAAAACGACATAATGGTTTCCAGCTTTCTTTTTTTTTTTTAAAAAAAAAGGAGCTCAAACTGCTTAGCCAGGAATATCAAACACGCTCAGTGAAACATTAATACATTTGAATATCAAAACTTGGATAAAACTGAAAGAAAAAAAAACATCTCAGATACAAATATACGATCTTTTGTTGACTTCAAATTAAATATAGGGGGCAGCTATTGAGGCAAGAAAAAAGCTTGTATCAGCTCCACTATACAATTTTTTTTTTTACACAGATTAGTACTTTACCTTTTTCTCTTCTTCAATGTCCAAAAGCATACATCTAGCTACGAATTCCACTATACTATACCCGCTTCACATGCCAAGTTGATCCACTCATCACGAGGATCAACCTTACTCATTAATCATGCAACTAGACGAATTGTTTAACTATGAGGGACTCTGTCCTAAAATACTCTATTGTTTAAAGAAGGAAAACAAGAAATTTCCCATACTGTTATTAAGTTTGTCAAATTCATAGTAGCTCACAAGGACACTGCTTAGACAGCTTAGTAAGCACTTATTCAGCAATTAAAAACCTCAAAGTATATGATATTGCTTAGACTGCCTCATGAATGAGGATTAACATTGCTGGTTCTACCCATTGACCAAAAAGCCAATAGTAGAATTAAAAAACATTAAATATCTACCATAACTCGCCGAATTGAAAATTGCCATAAAACTAAGGGATGATTACAGTAAACCAGCCCTAAATAGATCATTTTCAAAGAAGTTACAACTTATCTTTAGTTTCCTCAAATAACATCAACTTTAGCTATGTTACAGTTTGGCAACCATGAGCCATGATCCTCGTTCCATTGGAAACAATTAACAAGTTCTTCAAAAACATCGCAATGGACCAAAATGGCCTCACTCACCCAAGCCTTATCACCAAATTGAAACAGGCCACATTCATCAACTACTATCAAATGAAAACAAAAAAGGGATCTTTCTTTCAGGATGATAAAATGTACTACATAATTCTCTCAGAAAATAGTTCCTGACCTAGCAACAAGCTTAGCATACCTCCAATACACTAACGGCTGCCACAACTGCATCCAAGCATCCACCAGAGTCCTATACAAAAAATAGTAAACCAAAAAGACTGAGAACCATTGATAGCAGCAACAATTGAAACAAGGAACGTTTCATACGTAATTTCATTATCCGAGTAAATTTAGCACAGCGTTATTGAAGTACAAACCTTCTAATGATTTCAGAACCCAAACGCAACAATCAAATTCGGAGGAACAAAACCTAATTCTACCGCGAACTTGTAGAAGCTGCGATCAATTAATAATTTCCGATATATGAATAAAACACAGCAATGGAGGAGGCAAGGAACCTGGCGAAGAACAGAAGCAGCAGCGAGACAAGCTGTTTTCATGGCAGACCTGAGAGCCTTGTCGTTGGAGGGAGAGTGGTAACCAGCTCCCACGTGTACGGCCACGAAGAACGTCGGTTTCTCTCCACTCGCGGATTTCTCCATTGATCTCTGCTTGACTTTGCTCGCTCTCCCTAACCTTCACGGCTTCACTGGCTGAGAAGCCTAAAGAGTAAAGAGGGGACGAAAAACGGTTCATTTTCATCCGACTCTACAAAGCTTAACCTGTTGAATATATCGGGTCGGGTACGGGTACGGGTATGGATATGGATAGCGCGTTGCGAAATGGACCGAATAAGGCCGACCCGACTCTACTATTTCTTGAATTGGTAAATATAGAGCGGTCATTCTGAGGTTCGAACCGGGACTTATGGGTACTACCCACAAGCCCTTTCCAGTGACTTATTCCGCAATGGTTACTCTACTATTTCGAATCGTCAAGAAACTTGTCCAAATGCGCATTCAAGGGATTCATTTTCAATTGGTGCTTGTTCAACCTAGGGGTGTTATGTGAACACGAGCGGCTCGGATTCGACTCGAAAAACTCGGCTCGAGCTCGTTCACATTTGAAAAACGAGCCGAGTTCGAGCGGGTTCCCGAGCTCGAGTAGCTCTTATAGCTCGGACAAATTTACCCTTGTGCTTTTTTTCCCTTTAGTTTTAGGGTTTCTCTCAAATCAGTCCCGTTCACTTCAGGCATTCGAATGAGCTCATGAGCTCGAGCTAAAAAACGAACTTCTAGCAAAAACAAGCTACAGCAATAACACGAGCTCAACCGAGCTCAAGCTCTACTCGACAAAAAACAAGCAAAACGAGCTCGGGCTCGAGCTTGTTCAAATACTCGCGAGTCGAGTTCGAGCTCACTTCTAAGCTCGACAAAAAAACGAGCCAAATATTAGCAGCCCCTATTCGGCTCGAATAACACCCCTAGTTCAACCTTTCGAAGATGAGTGAGGCAATGAGGCTAGAGGCAAGATGTCTGAATGACTATTGACAAGATAATTACAAGTAAATTGCATGTCCTTTTCATTTTTTCCTTGAATTTGGTAAATTTAAAGCGGGGAATTTGGTAAATATAAAGCGGCCATTCGGGGTTCGAACCGGGGACTTTTGGGTACTACCCACAAGTCCTTTTCGGTTGAACCATTCCGAAATGGTTGAAACTTTGGCAGGGTAAACTTTTTATAGTGACTGGCCCCACCGCTTTGCGGCCCCATACCCCAGAAACCTCTTGCGGGATTTTTTGATGAGGCTCAGTACCACTTACGCAAAGTGCGATCTGCGGTCGCAACCTCACCTACCTACACACAGACCACTTCACCACTTCGGCTTGGCCCTACGGATTAGTATACACCGCTTGGTCGTACGCGCTTGTGGGGATTAATATGGTCCAAATGCACCAAGTGAGATTCGAACTCGAGACCTCTTCTTTGGGATACCTCACTCTTACCGCTAGAGCAAGAGGTCATTGGTGAACTTTGCCAGGGTAAACTTTTTATAGTGACTGACCCCACCGCTTCGCGGCCCCATACCCCAGAAACCCCTTGCGGGATGAGGAGGCTCAGTACCACTTACGCAAAGTGCGATCTACGGTCGCAACCTCACCTACCTACACACAGACCACTTCACCACTTCGGCTTGGCCCTACGGATTAGTATACACTGCTTGGTCATACGCGTTTGTGGGAATTAATATGGTCCAAATCCACCAAGTGAGATTCAAACTCGAGACTTCTCCTTTGAGATACCTCACTCTTACCGCTAGAGCAAGAGGTCATTGGTAAACTTTGGTAGGGTAAACTTTTTATAGTGACTAGCCCCACCGCTTCGCGGGCCCATACCCCAGAAACCCCTTCCGAGATTTTTTGAGGAGGCTCAGTACCACTTACGCAAAGTGCGATCAGCGGTCGTCACCTCACCTACCTGCACACAGACCACTTCACCACTTCGGCTTGGCCCTACGGATTAGTATACACTGCTTGGTCGTACGCGTTTGTGGGAATTAATATGGCATAAATGCACCAAGTGAGATTCGAACCCGATACCTCTCATTTGGGATACCTCACCTTTACCGCTAGAGCAAGAGGTCGTTTGTTATCGAATGGGGATTTTTGGTCCAAAACTCTCTTTTCTCGAATTGAAACCTAAATCTGTCGAACGAATTGTTTTGATCGAAAACAGCCTAAAATCGATTAAATTAATCAAAATATCAATTGATCGACACACGAATTGGTATATCGCTCGCTTTACATGATTATCGAATGGAAATTTTTGGTCTTCGTTCGAAAAAACCGTCGAAGGAAGGAGCTTGACAGGTAGAAACGAGGTACATGAAGGAGCTCAACAAATTTAGATGAGGTGAAAAGTTGTGTTAAGTGTGCAAAGGCTAAGTCTAAAGTGAATTCTAATGGTTTATCTACTCCACTACCTATTTCGAATGCTCCTTTGGAAGATATATCTATGGACTTTATTGTTGGCTTACCTAGGACATCTAAATTAAGGACATGATTCTATTTTTGTTGTAGTGGTCAGGTTCTCTAAAATGACTCATTTTATTCCTTGCCACAAGACTGATGATGTTATTCATGTTGCTACTTTTTTCTTTAAATTTTTTAGTTGTTTTTGGAAAACTTTATGGTCTAAGTTGGGTACTAAGCTTTTATTTTCTACTTCTTGTCACCCTCAAACTGATGGCCAAACTGAGGTTACTAGTAGAATTCTTAGGGCTCTCCTGAGAGTCATGTTGCGCGCGTACTAACCTTAGGAGGTGGGAAGACTGCCTACCTTTTGTTGAGTTTGCTTATAACAAGTCTAGGCATTTTGTAACAAAGAAGACTCCTATTGAGGTAGTCTATGGGCGCAATCCTCTTACGCATGTGGACATGATGCCTCGGCCTATGAAGGAGAAAGAGAGCATGGATGCAACTAAGCAGGTTGATTTCATCAAGCGCATACATGAGCGGACCAAAGCGCAGTTGGAAAGGAAGTGCTCAGTACAAGGCGGCGAAGGACACGCATCGCAAGGATGTGCAGTTCAACGTTGGTGACCTTGTATGGTTGCAACTCAGGAAGGAAAGGTTTCCGCAACAACGGACATCTAAGCTGGATCTCATGGGAGATGCACCATTCTACGTTGTTCAAAAGATGGGACCCAATGCCTACAAGCTGGATCTCCCTGCCAACAAGTACATCGTGCATTCCACCTTCACATTAGCCGATCTATCCCTATTCGTGCTTGACGATGACTCTGACGACGATTTGAGGACAAATCGTGCTCAAGTGAAGAAGAATGATGCAGTGTAATTGACGATGACTCCTGATGACATTGAGGACAACCTGAATGTGTTATTTGATGGTCCTATCACTCGTTCAAGGGCCAAGAAGATTCAAGACGTTACCAAGGCACTTCTCATTCATTACCAAGGAACTATGTAGCAAGAATTCATGCTACCTTGGATCGCTTTGCTCAGGAATAAACCACCAGTCCAGGAGTTGAGCTTGCGACCACACACGGAGCTCATAAAGACTCGACAACACCCACCATGACCAGACACACACTTGGAGTCGATATCGAGCCCTTTAGGGTCGATGTCGAGTGCTAGGGAGGGGTGGCCGGTTTTGGTCTTACACATGTGGAACATTTTTTTTTATATATATTTGTTATTTGATGCAATTAGGAAAATAATGGTGGGAAGAAAAATATCTTCTAGGGTTTTTCCTTAACCACTAAGTTTAGGTTTTATCTATCTAAGTATGATATTTATCTAGTTTAATTATTATTTTTATCTAGCCTAATTCTATTCTTTGCAATGAAGAATTGACATTGCTTTGTTATTTAAACACATGCATGTTCTACATCGAATAAAATTAGATTGTAAATTATATTGAAGAAACCCTTTTAGCTAAAAAGGTTCTTCAATCTACAAATCAAAACTTTTAGATTCAAATCATTGCTCTTGTTGATTCATCCTCACAAAGATCCAAACCCTAATCTCAAACACAAACCCAAAAACACAAAGGAAACCCTAGCTATAAAAACCATCGCAAATCAGAAGCACCGTTGCCGCGAAGGAGAGAGAGCGGTCGCTGCTTCGCTCGCATCCGCCCAGGCGGCGACCGCTACACGTCTCACTGCCAGGCGCCGCACTGTCCGCTGCAAGAGCTGCTGCTACCGTCGCGGCTGCTGTGTCTTGCCGTCACTGTTTCATTGTTCTTTGTGTTGTGTTCTTAAGTGTTTTCCACCGCAATTAAATCCTTCACTCATATTTATTTGAACTTGTTCCAAATCAGAAGAAATCAAAGAATATTGCAAGATCGAGACAAATATACGGAGTTGTTCTTGATTCTGATCCCACAGGCGAAGGATCGGGATTCGCAACGTATCATAAGCAGCTCTAATTTGAAATCCTAATTTTCAAAAACACAAGTTAGCGTCCCCAGTTAGAAACCGAAACCCTAATTTGTGGAACAACTAGGTAGAAACCCTAATTCGAAACCCAAATCCCCAATTCACAAAGTCAAATTCACAAATTTAAACTAAGAATAATCCCCAATTTGAAACCCTGATTTTCAAAAAATTTCAAAATCGACTTATCTCACTCCGCCCTACTCCAACTCTAGTGTTGCTCCACCTCCAATGACCAGTCGATGCTGCTTAGTGTCGGCTAACTCTAGTGTCGCTCTTTGATTGACTCTTCTGTTTCTCTTCTCGTCTCCTTCTCAGTGGCTTTCGCCTCCTCGTCACCTTAGCACAATTTTGTTTAAATTTTAATTTTACAATTTTACAATTTTCCTTTTTTTTTACAACAAACCAAACGAAGTCTTCAATTTTTGTTAATTATAAGTTAAATGGCACGAGGCGAATTTATTCAAAATCTCAGGGGTATCGGGTGAAATTGGTGAAAGTCTTGTACACCTCGTGAAATACGCTATACCTCGATGGTATCAGACGAAATTTTCGAAAAACTTTTGACCCAAACTTTAATTGTCCCGAACATCACCTCTAACTCTAAGAGGTGTGATGTTCAGCTGTAATCTAGTAAGGCTGTTGCGTTGTGTTCGACTGTCCGATCTTCTGTCGACTACCCTAGTCAAGATCGAGGACCCTGTTGTCGACGTTCGTGAGATTTCACCGCTGCCTAGGATCCGCTGACACGCTTCCTCGTGGATCGATCCTGACTTCCCGCTGCTGCATTAGGAGGAGGTCTTGTAATTATTTGCAAGGGACAGAATCTGGTTTGCTGTGATTTATTTCTATTTTATTATTGCAAGTCTCGATTTCCTCCTATCAACAAATTGTCTAATTGTTGAAATCCAATCCCTAAAAAACCATCCCCTAGGGCTTTATTTATAGCTTTCTATTCCTTGCTAATCAAGGATAGAATCTTCTATCTATATCTAAAATTATATCTAAAAGGCTTAATGATAAATAAAAGCGATAAAGAAATTAAATCTAAATATATCTAAATGTTTTAAAGTGGATAAAACTCTCTTCTTCATGATAGATGTAGATAATTCGGATAGACTAGGCCATCCTCGGCTCCAAGGACTCCAACTCCGAGTAGGATTCGTCAAGCCACGTCAACAGCTTCTGGATTCGTCGTCGATGTCGACCAGGGCCTTGTCGACATCGAGTAGAAGTGTTGTCGACTGGCTCCTCGGGTTCGTCGTCTCGGTTAGCTGGTGCTCGACGTGGCTTCTTCCGCTGCAGCGAGTCCGTCCGTCCGCAGGTGCGAGAACCCCCTTCCGCTAGAGCGAGTCGGCGAGCTCCCTCGTCTTGGTGCGTCTCGGTGGCAGCGAAGATTTCCGCGGCAGCGAGCGGTCCGCTGCAGCGAGTCGGGTCACTGGCAGCGAGTGCTGCCTGGTCGTCTTCGTCCTCGGCTTGCCTCCTCTCCTCGTCGACTCCGGGTGTGTCCTGAGGCGTCATCGATCTCGACTAGGACTTGTCGAGATCGAGTAGGGCTCCGGAGCTGAGTTAGTCTGGCTCCTAGTCGACAAGGCCTGTGCTCGGTCATGCTCATCTAGGTCGAGTAGGGCCTACTCGAGATCGAGTAGCTTGGGCTCTCAGCTTGATTCGCTTGGTTCCGCTGCTTCTTTGGCCTTGGACTTCTGTAGTGGTTTTCCGAGCTTTTCTATCCTTCCTTAGAGTTGCTGTAAAATGTCTCGAATTCTACAAATTTAAACAGAAACTGATGTAGATTCCATAATTTGGCAAATAAACATAAACTACATAGATTCTGTACTAGCTAACCCCAAATGTATGTAAGTATGCAGAAAACGATATTAAAGTTACTGTAAAATATGGTAAATTCGGCTTACAACAAACACCCCATACTTAAGCTTGCTTGTCCTCAAGCAATACTTTTATTTGTCATTTAGGGGAAGAAATCAAAACTCTCAACATATCAGATTCATTCTTATATAACCCAGCAGTCAATTACCATCCTCGAAAAGGTACTAGTGTCACAAATCCATGCATGTGCAATTATATTAAAGCAACATCTACTCACAAAAGGAGGGTTAAGCAAAAACATTCATTAGTGACAAAACATTGATAATCAAGAGGACTTCAATTTAAGCTCAAATAAGGAGTAGATTTGGAAAAAGGCTAAAAGGTGGGCAGTTTCTGGCAATGTGGTGCTAATGATCCGGGGAAATGGAGTATTTCCAAACTTGAATTTCCACATTCCTTCTCATAAAATTCATCACCTTTCATAATGCTTTTATCAATAATAATGCTTTTACCTCTCTGACCTCAGCACTGCCTTCTCGCGAGTCGCAAACATGGGTGTCATGAATGGCCCCGGATACTTAGTGCTTTGGACTCCTCACAATGTGTCCCATCTCTCCAAACTATTATCTTAGAGAGCAGGGTCAATCTACCCTTATCTCCTGAGGTGATTGGATTTTCTTTCACTCATTAAATTTTCCATATATTTTAAACAATTTCCTTCCAAACTCCAATAATGATAATAATCACAACACAAACACCATATAACATCTCCATAATGTAACATCATTCTCAACATAATCCCCAGGTAAGGTAAATAATGTCAAATATTTAGGTCATGTGGAGCAATAATTGAAATAAGGCATATTATGGCTTTGTGATGCATAAGCATAGGTAAGGCTAGGATTTCAAACAATGAGCATTATATGGAAATTTAAAGTCCTCCATCATCTTATCATGCAACATGTCAAAAGCAACTTCAAATTTTACCTCCTTTCATGGTTTTCAAGAAATAATACACTTTATTGTGACTTCCCTTTACTAGGCAATTTCATGCTATATTTCTAATGAATCCAATTTTGCATCGTCGAGTCCAATATAAGCTTCCATGACATTAACCAAAATTTTCAATGGGGGTCATTTTTCTCAAATTTTGGAAATCATGCATATAAGCACATAAATCAATAATGTATTCCAAAATAGCCATTTAGCAATTTAAAGAAATAATGCACATATAGTGTCAAATATGCATGAAGTAAACCCTTCCCCCACCCCATACTTAAAATTTACAGTGTCCCCACTGTATAAAAATTAAATAAAAACAAGAGTAAAGGAAGGGACTCACAGGATAAAACATTGAGGAAGGCGGATCAGTGCATGTCGAGTAGAGGTAGGCTTGTCGATCTCGAGTACAGGGTAGTCGATCTCGAGGAGCCTCGTCTGCGTCTAGTGGTTTTCTGAAGTCAAGGAGCGTCTGGGCTTGTCGATGTCGAGTTGGCCTACTCGAGTTCGAGTACTGTCTGGGCTGCTCCTATTTGTCGCCATCGACTTGGCCTTCGTCGATTTTGACTGTTTTTCAGGGACTTCTTATTCCACTTTTCGCGATCCTTTTATGCTTGCCGACCTAAAAGTGTTAGGTTGCACACAAAACAGGACTATCCACATTCTAACAGACATAAAAACCCAAAAACAAAACAAAAGGTTTAAAGGTCCCAAAATCATAAAGTTTATATACATGCTCTAGATTTTAGAGTCGCTAGGCCGACTTCTCCATTTGCGCTCAAGGACCATTATTGTGGGGCCCGCTCATGCTTGGCCCTTCTCCTGGATCATCTAGGTCCTGCTGGTAGTATGCAAGCTCAGCGGATAGGTTGTTGCTTGCATCATCTCCCTTTGCCTTCTCCCTTTTTCTTCCAGCTCTCAAGTTTCGCAGATTCTCTTGCCACGGTGTCTTATCTCCCCTTAAATCATTTAAAATTTTCTTTATGGACTGAGGGGGAGTAGGATTCATACCTGAACTTGCCTTTTCGGATCCAAAACAGGAATTTTTGGGCTTGGGGCTAGTCAACATAGAGTACAGCTGGTCGATTTTGAGTACAGGGACCCCATACTTAGGCTCTTGGCAAGTTTCTGGCTCTGTAGTAGTTGTCGACATCGATGAAGGCTTGTCGAAGTCGAGTAGGTCCCCTGTCGAGATCGAGTTGGTCTTGTCGATCTCGAGTACAGCGTCAGCATCTTCCTCCGCTGTTTGCTTGGTCCCGTGGTTGCTGATGCTTTTCACCTCCAGCCATGAAATTTCCTCTTTTGCAGGGCCAAAAGAGAAATCCAAAACCTCATCGCCTATGGTGAAGGTGAGCGATCTATTCTTGACACTAATTCTGGCATCTGCAGTAGCTAAGAATGGTCTACCAAGAATAATAGGGCTAGTAGGATCTTCAGCACAGTCAATGATAAGGAAATCAGCTGGAACAAAGAATTTACCAACCTGGACAGGGACGTTCTCAACTATACCTGTAGGGATGACTACTGTATTGTTTGCCATGTATAGCTTGGCATCCACAGGTTCTATGCATCCTATCTTTACTTTCCGCCAGATTGATAAAGGCATGACGCTCACACTTGCCCCTAAATCGCATAGAGAATCATATTTATATTGACCAAAACCCACAGTAACAGAAAACTTACCAGGGTCAGGTCTCTTTTCAGGAAAGTGGAGTACTTTGCATTCGCCTGCGATCTCTGAGATGGATCGCTTCTTGCTTAGGATTTCCTTGAGAAATTTGACATATCCAGGCATCTCTTGCAGGGCTTCTATAAAAGGAATAGAAACATTCAGTTCTTGCAGCATATTAACAAATCTGGTAAACCTACCTGCAGTGGGATCTTTCTGTGCCTTTGAAGGGAAAGGCAGTGGCTTTTTCAGTTTCGGAGCCTGATTAGCTGTCGGAGGTGCTGCAGAGTCGTCGACGTCGGCTAGACGCTGCTCATCGATCTCGACAACGGGCTCATCGACATCAAGTACAGTGGTCGACCTGGAGTTGCTGGTCTGCGCAGCGGAGTCCGAGCTCAGCTTCGGGTCTTTATCGAGTAGAGTCTCGTTGATGTCGAGTATACCTTCCTCGAGATCGAGTTGACCGTGCTCTACGTCGAGTTGTTGCTCTGCCTTGCTTTGCTATTTTCCGACCTCTGGCTCGTGTAATTGATGTCCACTCCTCAGTTTGATAGCTGCGACGTGTCCGGTCTTCCCCTTAGGATTTGGTTCAGTTTGCCCAGGGAGTTGTCCGGACGGTCGTGGGATCTGTGCAGCGATTTGACCCATCTGCGTCTCTATTCCCCTTTTCCAGATGTCCAATTCCCCAAACTTTGTAGTGACAATATGGAATTGGTTGTTGATGGTGCCCTGATTCCGACGCATCTCCTCAAGGATCAGCTGCAGATCATCCTTCTTTTGATCCCTTTCTGGATGTCCTGGAGCTCTGTAGGGTGGGGGATTCCTAGGAGGACCTTGGTTCCACTGTGGTTGGTAGGATCGTTGGTCTCCCATGTAGCGATTTGGACCTCCAGCGTAGGCTGCCTGCTCATGTGTTTCTGCCATCCTGACTTGCTCGGTGTGTGGGCACTCAGTAGTGGTGTGCCTCTGTGATCCGCATTCAATGCAAGGCTGGTTGACAGATAGATATTTGACTTGCTTGAGGAGCTTGCGATTCTGGTCTCTGTAGAACTGCTCCCTGACATCTGGGTCAATCTCCTTTGCTGGCTCATAGAGTGGCATTGATGGTGTTGGCCTGGCGTAGGAGTTCTCCTCATAGTTTGTAGGAGCCCCATATTTGTTGTCGTAGTTAGTGAGCTTTTCTAGCACACCCCATGCGTCGCTTGGTGGCATCATCAGATACTCATAGCGAGTATAATGGTTGATCCTATCCTTAGTGATTTGATCCAGAGAGTTGAAGAAGATCTCCTGGATTACGTAGGGTGGCTGTCCATGAGTAGGGCAAGATCGCAGTAGTTCTTTGTAGCGTTCCCATGCCTTTGCTAGCGGTTCTCCTTGCTTTTGTTTGAAGGCGGTGATTTTCTGACGGAGAAGTGCTGTTTTGGCGGGTGGGAAGTATTTGTTCAGGAACTCTTGCTCTACTTGGGCCCAGGTGGTGAGAGATCTCGGCTTCAGCCTTTCAAGCCATTTCAGTGCAGGTCCAGCGAGCGACCAACGAAACGATTTCATCTTGACATATTCCAGAGTTGTACCTTCTGCAAGAGTACGACACATATCATGAAAGTTAGTAATATGTTCAAGAGGGCACTCATTAAATTTGCCATTAAAAGCATTATTTTTAAGCTCTATCAAAAATTGAGTGCGAATTTCAAAAGAGTTTTCAGGGATTAGAATCGCCGATTCAGGCACGACGAGAGTTGGATGCATATAATCCTCAGCAGTGGTTGGATATTGGGCAAGCTCAGCTTCTGCTTGCCTTGCACGCTCAGCTTGCTGTTCCCTGGCTGCTCTCTCAGTGGCGAGAGCAGCATCTTTGGCGGCTATTTCCCTTGTAAGCCTTTCGATCATTTTCTCTTGTGTTTCAACGGCCTCCATTATCCTTTTGAGTTTAGAGTGGATGTGTAGGTAGCGCTCCGGTTCGTCTAAGGCGTCAAACTCAGGTGGTAGACCAGAACGGCGCATACACCTGCGAAGTAACTCAAAAAGAAACGTGAGACTTAACTACCTAAGGCGCGAATGATAGCTTCCCCGGCAACGGCGCCAATTTGTTGATAGGAGGAAATCGAGACTTGCAATAATAAAATAGAAATAAATCACAGCAAACCAGATTCCGTCCCTTGCAAATAATTACAAGACCTCCTCCTGATGCAGCAGCGGGAAGTCAGGATCGATCCACGAGGAAGCGTGTCAGCGGATCCTAGGCAGCGGTGAAATCTCACGAACGTCGACAACAGGGTCCTCGATCTTGACTAGGGTAGTCGACAGAAGATCGGACAGTCGAACACAACGCAACAGCAAGCACAGGGTCTCGTCGATATCAACTAGAGGCTACTCGATATCGAGTAGAGTCCTCGTCGACTTCGGCTTGTCTTGTCGAGTACCTGCACAATTAAGCTACAGCGATGCTAGATCGAAGATCAGTAACTCGAGGTCGACCAGGCTTGGTCGAGATCGAGTAGACAGAGAATAAAACGAAACAAAGAAATAAAGTAAAGGCAAATGCTTTGGGACTTCGAACTAAACTGTATGCAAAAGGCTTCCAGGATTGGGGTTTGCAACAACGATAACCAAGCATGCATAAGGCAGAGATAAAACAGATAATCATGTAAATCGCATCAAAGGACTAAGCTTTCGCCTTTTCCAACAATTGGACAACTCTTTCAAGAAACCCTAATTGTCTCTACCGATTTTATGTTTATAATCCAAGTTGTTAGCATGGATCTCCATTAGACGGGTAATAAACACATCAACAAGTAGGAAAATGCTTATAACATGATAAAGGTCGGATCTTTACCTCAATTATGCATGGCTATCGTCGGGCTCGCCCCAACCCTAGAAGTGGGTGGACTACTCGCGCTTCATCGCAAACTCAGACATTGATTGAAAGGAAATAACTTGCATTAAACTAAATTCAAAGACTTTACAATCCCGACGATCCAACTCTCGTTGAATGCCAAAACCCTAAAACCTCTGAACTCCCTAAACCGTCTCTGTGGAACTACTACTCTAACTGAAATTGAATTCCAATCCCTAAAAAACCAGCCCCTAGGGCTTTATTTATAGCTTTCTATTCCTTGCTAATCAAGGATAGAATCTTCTATCTATATCTAAAATTATATCTAAAAGGCTTAATGATAAATAAAAGCGATAAAGAAATTAAATCTAAATATATCTAAATGTCTTAAAGTGGATAAAACTCTCTTCTTCATGATAGATGTAGATAATTCGGATAGACTAGGCCATCCTCGGCTCCAAGGACTCCAACTCCGAGTAGGATTCGTCAAGCCACGTCAACAGCTTCTGGATTCGTCGTCGATGTCGACCAGGGCCTTGTCGACATCGAGTAGAAGTGTTGTCGACTGGCTCCTCGGGTTCGTCGTCTTGGTAAGCTGGTGCTCGACGTGGCTTCTTCCGCTGCAGCGAGTCCGTCCGTCCGTCCGCAGGTGCGAGAACCCCCTTCCGCTGGAGCGAGTCGGCGAGCTCCCTCGTCTTGGTGCGTCTCGCTGGCAGCGAAGATTTCCGCTGCAGCGAGTCGGGTCGCTGGCAGCGAGTGCTGCCTGGTCGTCTTCGTCCTCGGCTTGCCTCCTCTCCTCGTCGACTCCGGGTGTGTCCTGAGGCGTCGTCGATCTCGACTAGGACTTGTCGAGATCGAGTAGGGCTCCGGAGCTGAGTTAGTCTGGCTCCTAGTCGACAAGGCCTGTGCTCGATCATGCTCGTCTAGGTCGAGTAGGGCCTACTCGAGATCGAGTAGCTTGGGCTCTCAGCTTGATTCGCTTGGTTCCGCTGCTTCTTTGGCCTTGGACTTCTGTAGTGGTTTTCCGAGCTTTTCTGTCCTTCCTTAGAGTTGCTGTAAAATGTCTCGAATTCTGCAAATTTAAACAGAAACTGATGTAGATTCCATAATTTGGCAAATAAACATAAACTACATAGATTCTGTACTAGCTAACCCCAAATGTATGTAAAGTATGCAGAAAACGATATTAAAGTTACTGTAAAATATGGTAAATTCGGCTTACAACAGAACATTTATGCAGTTCTGGATTTTAGGGAAGATTGTTACCACCATTGTTGGTGGAATTTCTGTACTATTTCATCTCATCAAAAACCGATTACAATACAGCTAGATATATATATACAATGGTGGGTGCATTTAGGCATTCTTCCTCGAAGGTTCCTCAACACTATCAGACAAATTAGTGCTCTGCATATTTGTGGCAACGGGGAGTCTCTCTGATGAGGGCTTTGTGCCATTGGGCCTGTCATTGGGCTTGAGAGGATCATCTGCACATTGGCTACTACTCCCTGGTGATCCAAACGACTGCAAGCAGAGTTGGGATCGGATTCGTTGAAATGAAGCTGAGGGCAGAGCTTTTGTAAGCAGATCAGCAATCTGATCTTTGGTAGAGATGAAGGCAACTTTGAGAGATCGATTTGCCACTCGCTCACGAACAAAGTGGTAATCCATCGAAAGATGTTTGATGCGGTGATGTAGAACTGGATTGGCGGCAAGATATGTAGCACCAATGTTGTCACACCATAGCGTCGGTGGGTGATCTAGTCGAATGCCTATGGAAGCGAATACAGACTGTAGCCAAATCAGTTCACATGTGGCGAGTGCGAGGGCACGATACTCGGCTTCTTTAGATGAACGGGAGACCGTTGGTTGCTTCTTGGAGCTCCAGGAGACTAGATTAGGGCCATGGTAAACACAATATGCGCTGATCGAGCGACGATCTGAGAGGTCGCTGCCCCAATCAGCATCAGAGTAAGCAGACAAGGAGTGATTTCTGTTGGATGAGATGTGAAATGTGTGATCAACCGTGGAACTGAGATCACGAAGGAGGCGTTTAACTGCTTGCCAGCGTGTTTGACATGGTTGATGCATGAATTGGGAGAGTTTGTTGACGGCGAATGCTATATCCGGTCGTGTAAAAGATAGGTACTGAAGCGAGCCCACTGTGCTGCGATATAGAGTGACGTCTTCAAATGGTGGGGAGGCTGCTAGTGGATCAAAATTTGTAGCAAACGGTGTGGAGACAGGTTTGCAATTTGTCATGCCTGTCTTGTGAAGGATCTCAGCTATGTGCTTTGATTGAGACAGTTTAAACCCAGTTGCATCTCTGCTGATTTGAATGCCAAGAAAGAAGGCAGCTGGGCCAAGGTCTCGAACAAGAAACTGTTTAGAGATGGTTGAAACAAAAGAAGCACAAATCGATGGGTTAGAGGAAATAACCAACAAGTCATCAACATAGACCAATATGAAGATTAATTCGGCTCCCTGACGATATGAGAATAAGGAGGAATCTGCAGGGGATAAGGTGAAGCCAATAGAAATTAGGTGATCACTAAGCTTGGCGAACCAAGCTCGAGGAGCTTGTTTGAGCCCATAGAGAGAACGATTGAGTTTACAAATGTGAGAAGGAAAGTTTTGGTTGATGAAACCTGGAGGCTGAGAGACGAAAACATCCTCTGTTAAGGAGCCATGGAGAAACGCATTTTGTATGTCCAGTTGCCTTGTCGACCAATTGTACATGGCAGCCATAGAAAGGAGGAGCCGAATTGTGGATGGCTTTGCAACCAGACTGAAGGTCTCGTTATAGTCTAGGCCAGGAAGTTGATGAAAACCCTTGGCCACGAGCCGAGCCTTCCGTCGCTCAATCGAACCATCGCTTCGTCTTTTGGTTTTAAACACCCATTTCACGCCGAGAACATTGGCGTCGGATCTGGGGGGCACAAGGGACCAGGTTTGTGTGTCCATCAGTGCTTGGAATTCATTCTCCATGGCACGACGCCATTCCAAATACTTGGAGGCTTCCGAGAAACACGAAGGTTCTTCCGGGATAGTAGTGGTGAGATGACAATGGGGACAGGGAACGGTCCCATCAGTTCGAGTGAGGGGCCTGGATGTGTTTGTTTTGGATCTCGTGAGCATTGGGTGTGAATTTGGAGGAGCCGGCGGTGGTTGAGAGTTGGAAGCAAGGTTGGAGTCGGCACTGGCAAAAGTTGAAGATGGGTGATCAGATGTAGTGTTTGGGCTTAAATTGGAAGTTGTGCTAAGAAGGGGTAGATGGGCCTATTCAGTGGAGGCATGAAATGTATTTAGTTTGTTTTGTGGAGATTGAATTTGAAAGGGAAATACCGACTCATGGAATAGAACATCCCGTGAAATGTACATGCGTTTGTGCACCCAGTCGTAGCAATAATAACCCGTGGTATTAGGGCAATATCCCAGAAAAATGGTGGGGGTTGAGCGAAATGCGAGTTTGTGTTGGTTGTAAGGCCTAAGGTTTGGAAAACAAAGCCAACCGAAGACTTTGAGGCTCTTGTAGTTGGGTGATTTGTGAAAAAGGATGTCAAAGGGAGATTTATTATTGAGGGTAGGAGTTGGCAATCTGTTTTGGAGGTACGATGCAGTTTGAAACGCAAAGTCCCAAAAGGATAGGGGTAAAGAAGCGTGCTTGAGAAGGGTAAGACCCATGTCAACAATACGTCGATGTCTCGACTCAACGGAGCCATTTTGTTGATGTGAATAGGGACAATTAAGGCGATGACAAATGCCCAAGTTTTGTAGAAGTGGCTTTAGAGGTTTGAATTCGGTCCCATTGTCCGTTTGGATGGAGATGACTTTTGTATTGAAGAAATTTGTAACCAAGTTTATGAAGGTAGTAACAACATGTGGCACTTGGGATTTCGATTGAATCGGAAAAAGCCATATAAACTTAGAATAGTCATCGACAATTGAGAGGAAAAATTTATTTTCATTAATAGTAGAAGGCTGAGCAGGTCCCCAAAGATCCAAAAACAGAAGCTCCAAGACTTTGGTAGAACGAGACAAGCTAGTTGGGTGGGGCAAGGCATGGGCCTTTGCCTAAGAACAAAAAACACAGTAGGGATATTTAGCATTTGGGCTTGCACATTTGGGTAGTTGAAGGCCCATTGTAACAAGTTGGGTTATTTGCTGAGCTGGGTGCCCTAACCGCATATGCTAGAGCAGAGACGGGTGTGACGGCGTGATGGTGGCGGAGTTGAGCGAAGGTGAAGATGAAGGTGCAGCCATGGTGGACGACGAGACAGGCAAGACATACAAACCGTTCTCAACGGTTCCCTTGAGAAAAGGCGTTCCCGTCTTGGAATCCTTCACCACAAAAAAGGAGTCATGAAACTCAAAATAAACGCAATTGTCCAGACAAAATTTATTGACAGAAATCAAATTTTTTGTGAGGGATGGAGAATGCAGTAAGTGAGAAAGTAGAAAGGTGCGAGAGGAAGAAGAAAAGTATGTGGAACCGTGATTGCGGATGGGAAGAGTGGAGCCATTGCCAAGAGAAACCGAATCAGTGCCTTCATATGGAAAACGATCGAATCGCAAGTTGGATAGATCCGGGGTATAGTGGTGGGTAGCAGCAGTATCCGGGTACCAATTTGTGCTTGTGGTGTTGGCCTGAAAATAGCGAGGAGGAGGAGGTTGAAAGGAGTGATCAAACCTGCTCCAGCATCGAGCCGCTACATGACCTTTCTTTTCACAGAGTTGACAAGTTGGCCTGTTGTCTGGGGCACCGGTGAAGGTGTTATATGACCCAGACCGACCACCACGAGAGGAGCTTGAACGGCCTCCTCCTCGGCCATCACGACCTCCTCCTCGGCCATGTGATGAGTCAGAGCGGCCCCTGCCTCGTCCTCTGGTGGAGGTGAAATGGAGCTCCGGAGTCTGATCAGTTGCTGGTGTGTGAGCCGAGACATCAGAAAGCACTGATGTGGTGGAACGCTTAATCCGACCTTCTTGCAGTAGGAGGTAGGTTAAAATTTCATGAGGAGGTGGGAGATGAGGCTGGGTCGTGAGGGTTGTCACCATGGCATCATAGTCAGAACCGAGGCCTGCAAGCAGATAGGCAATAAATTCATCATTACCAATTGTTTGACCGGCGGCCTGGATTTGATGAACAAGAGCACTGGCTCTGTTGAAGTAGTCGGTGGCGGATTCGTCGCCGCCTTTCTTGAGGCCGGCCAACTGGAGACGAATCTGGACGACTTGAGCACTGGAACGAGAGGCGTAGAGATGATGCAACCTGGCCCAAACTTGCTGAGCAGTTTCACAATCCAGGATATTCGTCATGAGTGGCTCGGTGAGGGAAGCGGACAAAATCGCCACCACCAGTTGATCTTTGGCTTCCCAATCTGCAATGGTGTTGTGATTGTCGTTGGTGAGAGTTGGGCGGGGACAAGAACCATCGACATATCCGATAAGTCGCTGAGAGCGAAGGTAGGGAGTTATCTGTTTCAGCCAGGTCGGAAAATTCGTAGGGGTGAGCTTGATAGTATTGAGGGTATTGAAATTAGGTAGGGGAGGATTGGTTGTGGTAACGGAGATCTGAGACATCTGAGATTGGATTTGAGCGATAGCGTCGGCTATATGTGATTCTGCCATGAGAAAAAAAAATGGGATTTTTTGGGTTTTGGATTTGGGGAGGAAGAAGATAAGGATAAAGGTTTGAATTTTGAAAAAAAACAGAGAGGATCAGATGCAACGTCGGTTGCTATTCAAGCTCTGATACCATTCTGGATTTTAGGGAAGATTGTTACCACCATTGTTGGTGGAATTTCTGTACTATTTCATCTCATCAAAAACCGATTACAATACAGCTAGATATATATATACAATGGTGGGTGCATTTAGGCATTCTTCCTCGAAGGTTCCTCAACACTATCAGACAAATTAGTGCTCTGCATATTTGTGGCAACGGGGAGTCTCTCTGATGTGGGCTTTGTGCCATTGGGCCTGTCATTGGGCTTGAGAGGATCATCTGCACATTGGCTACTATGCAGGCCAAAAAAATAGTAAGGAACATTTATTAGTGATAAATTCAGCCAAGTTCAAGGCCAAGAGAAGCTCAGCGTCATTGGCACGACGTGTGTGAATGTGTGATAGAAGGAAAATCGACAGGAGCATGTGGGGAAGCCAGGATTAACGACAAGCCGATAGACCAGTTGCAGGCATGGTGGCACGAGAAGCCTTTTACCAGATCCTGGAGATGCTAACAAATGCGGGGAACTCGCTAACGATGGACTTAGATATGACAGTCTTAGCGACAGGGAAACGTATCAAAATGCAAATAGGGTTGTTATGTGAACACGAGTAGCTCGAAATCGACTCGTACTCGCTCGATAAAAACTCGACTCGAGCTCGTTCATTTTCTAAGCTGAGTATGAGCACATTTTTAAGCCCTGTCCAAAGCTCGACTCGTTCGAATTAAACTCGAATAGCTCGAATTTTATGGAATTTCTAAAATTTCAACCATATAATGAACAAGTAAAACTGTTTATAGCTCGAAAAAAAAAACTCAGCTCGTTCATTTCCTAAACGAGCCGAGTATGAGCACATTTTTAAGCTCGGGTCAAAATTTAGGATCGACTCGAGCTCGTTCATATCCTAAATGAACTGAATATGAACAAATAATACTAGGCTCGTTCGGCTTGAATAACAGTCCTAAATGCAAAACTGTAAGACTGATAAACGAATAAATAGGGGCAATGTAGTTCATTTTCCATGGAGGCATGGAGCTACAAATGCTTATGTATTCGTGCTCATGCGTTTATGTTTATGGCTCCATGCCTCCATGGAAGCTATTCTAAAAATGATACACTGACGAGGAAGCAATTCTTATTATAACCCAAATCAGCACATTTGGCTGACAAGTATAGCATCTGTAATGCAAACATCAGTCGTTTGCACATTGGTAACATTATCGTCTGCCAACGACAACGGTATATAGCCCCTGCACCCACCCCCAAACCCCCTGGTTGCTATTTCTAATTAAACATGGTTGAATAAAACAAAATAATGCTAGCAAAAGTCGACTAAAGCTGCTCACGGATTGGTGGTCGGTTCATACCCTCATTTTTTTCTTGTGATGACTATGTGAGTAAGATCTACTAGGGCACGTCTTGATCTAAGGACATTTTCATCATCGGTTTTTGGAAGGGATTCAATGGCTTCTGCAGCAAGTGCAGCGTGCTTCTTTGCTAGCTCCTGTGCTTTTTGTATGCCGTGACTTCTCCCAAGGTACTCCAGAGCCTGAAGACATGAATAATGGTCCCGAAGAGTAAATTTAAATCCACATGATCAATGTATTTTTGACAAGAGACATTTCGACTGGTTCATCTTTCTTTCAGTTCCTTTTCAGGAATCATGAGTATGGATCAAAGCTCATATAAATGATAAATTTTTCTTTCAAATATGAAGAGTTGTTTCTTCTAGCCTTGGTGAAATTAACTAGAGAGTTTATCCTAAGTTCAATCAGACTATACGTGTCACTTACAAGATCTACATTAGCAGGATCATCAAAACCTTTCCGCACAATTTCGCGCAATTGAGGGTACTCCTCCATAGCAAACAATATAGGAGCTGTAACAATACCCTGTAACAACATTGCAAAAGTCAAAATTTAGTATTTACAACATGAAGTAGGTCTTTCCGTATAATATTTAGTAATCTTCTGGGGGTGGGGTTTGGGTTGGGTTGGGGGGGTGGGTTGTGAAGCCCACTGAAGATCACCAAAAAGAAATTCCAATTTCCAAATGTAACCTATGGAAAGTAGAAACACTAGTACAGCCTGAAGTCAAAACACACTGTCATGCTAAATCATCAAAGATCCTACAGATACCAGATTCAGAAGCAGGTTAAAAAAAAATTTAGTTCAAAAGGATAAAAGGAATTTACATGGTGGATGTCCGACAAAGAACCCTTCCCAAGTGAAGAGGACTTGCCCGTGAAATCAAGAACATCATCAATCAACTGAAACGCCAATCCCTGGTAAGGTGACAAGTAGAGAACCAACTTACAAGCAAGATAACACACAAAACAACCAAATAGTGAATGAGAGCATTTTCACCTTTGCAATTATAAATTTACTACTAGGATCACATGATGTTGGACATATGCAGAAATATACATTGCCTTTCAAATATAGGTTATTGTATATCAGTAAAGAGAGCCTGGCTATAAATGGATATGGAAGAATCATAATGCCATATAATGTTTTAAAGGAAAACTTATAAATAAAACTGTAAACCGGTCCACATGCAAGCTTGCCTGCCTGTTGGAAATCAGTATTAAATTAGACTTACTAGATTTCTTCCATAATCGTATGCCAATGACGCAACTTCCGCAGCTTGCCCTGTGAGAAGGGCAATTGCCTTGCAGCTATTTGAAATCAATGATGCAGTCTTGTAATATGTCTTTTGCATATAGTACTCCATGCTGTAGTGATAAGATATAAATTGTCAAACAGCTACTCACATGCATATAGAAGTGGCAATAAACTCAATAACAAAACGATTAATTGAAAAGACACTGCGGTTCAGGGTGTGTTTGAATTTACATAAGTTTATAATGCAAATATAAACTTAAATACATGGATTGTGTTTGGTTAACACAATTTATACTCTTTAAAATAAGGTGATTTTAAAATAAAACACCATGTAAATTGTGTCAACCAAGCACTTACTGTTGCGTAAAGTTTATAATGACATCATAAAGTTAATGCAATTGATTGACACATTTTACAAGGTGTTTTATTTTAAATTCATGTTATCTTAAGCACCATTTATATTGTGTTAACCAAACCCAATCCAATGAATCCATGTGTTTAAGTTTAAAATTGCATTAAAAATTTAAGTATGTGGAATCCAAACTCACCCTAATTGTCTGCTTCAAGAAACAGATCTAATAATGCAAAAGAAATGGGAAGAAAGTCCCCAAAATTAAACAAATCCACGATAACTGCATTAATGATATCTTTATGCACTTATCAACCAGCAGAAAGAACCTTAAATGATTGAAAATTTAAAACTTCTCTGATTCAAATATTCTAATATAATTCCACACGCTTTCATCACATTCCAGAAAAGACCTTTTCATAACTCGCTGGTCCCCATCTTTTCAAAAAATACCTTCATTACCACCAGTTCACACTTTCTCCACTACTTTTTCCCAAATTCTCTATGACCTCTTTTGAAGTCAAATTAGAATACAAAACCTTTGCAACCTTGATGACATATCCTTTCAGAATAAGCATTATTGACTCTCCTAATGCTAGTAGAAAACATCTTTGTAAAGCTCTATTAGGGTATTTGTCAGTGAAACAAGAGAAGTCCACACTAAACCAGGAGCCCAACTGCCCAAGAGACTAGAAATGATATTACGATTTTCTACTACTAGCAGAAAGAAGATATCTCCTCAGCAGCAATCACATTCTTAACAATCCACACCACGTTTCTAGTAATTCCTTTACAAATTCACATGCCATGTTTTAAAATGTCTGCTTCCTTGACCAACTGAGCCTTTGACTTACATCTCGCACTTTTAACATTTTGTCATAATGACACTGATAAAGAACAAGGTCACAAGTGCAGCAGGGTTTATGAAAGAGGTGAAGAGCAATGTTGAGAATATATATATAATGCAAAAATGTTACTCTTGAAGGTATGTTAAGCTAGATTTGAGCATAGGGTTGAATTTCAATGTTCCAGTTTCTAATCTCTATAAGCCACTTCCTAAATGTCCTTCAATGTCTGCTTTACATAAGATACAGAATTTTTCCCAGCAATAATATCCTCCAATTGGTCTTTCTTTGGTCATAAAATATCCTCTAATTGTTAGAATATGTGTTGTACACTCAATAAATTTGTGAAGATAAGAAGCATTCTATTCTTTAACATGAAAAGTAACACATAAGAGAGTAATCATGACAGAAGGCCTGCATACCTACAGCGTTGCTCAGGTGTTGCACTCATTTGCATTGTTTCACCGGTGACAAGGTGCTCCACTACTTGAGCCAACAAAGATACAACCTACAGATGGACATGTTAGATTACCTTGCATCATTTATCTATTAAAATACATGTTAGTTCCAAATGGTAAGGAAAACTAAAACACGCTAATTTGCATGGATTCTCACCTCAGTGTTCTCCAGAGAGGCTAGCGCCATGCAAGCTCGGGATAGCAAGAAGTCTCCTGCTAGCACAGACAGCTGCATGATTTAAAATCGATAATTTCAGAAACATATTCTATCTCAGTTACTATGGTTGCAAATGTTCCCAAAGAATAACGTTATGGGTAATTATGACAGACAATTAAGCTGTCTACCTTTAATAGAATGCATAAGCGTAATTAGTCCTGTGTATTTCTGGCTCGCAAAAATATTTCATGATCTTTTCAGTTCACAGACTTTAAAACAAAGGATCAAGTCATTGCTGGCAGAAAGGAAAAAAAAAGCACCTTATTTCCCATCACAGTGTTTAAAGAACCTACACCGCGCCTTGTCTCAGCATCATCCAATACGTCATCATGTAGAAGACTTGCCACCTGATAAATTAGAGTAAAAAGACATCAAACAAATAACAACCAGAAAAATACCAAAAGAAACTATTTTTCAGCATCAGGTGTAAATATCAGTATTATGGTATAAAAAAGAAGTACGCAGTCAATGTCAAAATGTCTTTTACTTACATGAATCATCTCTGTAATCTCAGCTATGCTCTGCTGTCTTGACCGCAGGTCTGTTCCCAATGTATCAGCCACTTTGTCGGCATGCGTAATTGATAATGGCATGTTCAGAGCTGTTGCCATCAACAGAAGAACCTGCATCCTTGAAAAGGTTAGACACTGTAGTAAGTAACATGATTTATGTAAAGAAGAAAAGAAAGGTAAAACTAAAGAAACCAGGAGGGGTCACATTGAGGAAATTGGCAAAAGCAGAGGAGCCAACATGTGCATACAGATCTACCAGCTGGATGTGATTTATTACTTACCAACAAATATTCTTGGATAACAAACAAGTTGAATTGGAAATGAAAAGCCAATCATCTTAGGAGCAAGTACTAAACCAAAAAGTTACAAGTGTTGGGTAATCTTTTCAAGACAAAACACCAGGGAATAGCCTTAGTGAGTTAAGCAACAAACTGAGAAAGCAACAGAAGGAAAACAAATAAGATAAAAGGAGCTTTCAAGTTTTGACATCGTTTGGTCTAATTTTAAGATACATTTTCACAACAGATAAGCATTACTAGTATGTTAAATATAGTTAAGAAAATTGAATTTCTTCTCCAAAATGAATAATAATGTGTTCATCCAAAAGTCTAAACTTGTGGAATATAGGCTGATTAAATACTAGGCAACATCCCAATAGTCATAAAAAAACACTTCCAATTAAAGATGTACATTCGGTTCTTCATTTATAATATAGGTACAATGGCAGATGCAAAGAAAACTTGTGTCTTAATCAAGCATCAATGTCACAAGGAAAAGAATAAAAAGGGATCTGCAAGAAAATAGACCATAAAGCATAAATTTTCATGGAACCTTCAGGTAAAGGACAAAAAACCTACCGTAGGTCGAAAACGCTTTCCTTCTACCCCTATTTTAAAGAAGTACTCAGCAGCAGATGCAAGCTTGGGAACCTGAAAAGGGTTATCTTAAGGAGTAAGATATAATCGTCATTTGTTTCAGAAAACTGATATTTGATTTGATTTAGCGAATCAAAGATGCAACAAAACGCTCAGCAGCATACCTCGGCCACTACCATATCACGAAGTCGATTCGCAACAAGGGATAATTCATCAGCAACAAGTGAAAAAGGATCAGACTGTTCCTGCAAAATAGCACTTCAACATGTTCAAGACCTTAGGAGGAAAATAACTGCGACATCAAAAATAAATCAGAAAGAAAGGAAAGAAGAAAGATCTCAAAAAACACATTTTGCTTCATGAAATAATGCAAATTCGAATACATTTTCTAGACAAAGTTATCAGCATCTCATACATTTCTACATTATACCAAACAGAAGAAACTCCTATGAATGCCTTCATATTTGATAACCACAGTCCAGGATCAAGTTCATCAATTGGGGCTAGATATAAACTATCAACATATTTAACATCTGTTATGAAACCCTTCTCGTAATCTTTTTGGTTCATGTCGCGGAGAGCGGGGTCCAAGATCAACGTACATTCCCATATTTTGTCCAAAGTATTAGCATAAATCATGGGAAGTATCATTATTTTACAAAAGGTATCATTCATTAGGTCAATGCTAGATCATCAATTGACTAACATAAATAAAGTAGATGACGCCACAGGCATCTTGAATAGAGATCAGATTAGTCCAATTGGTCAAACAAGGTCAAAAGTAGTATTTAACATGGGGGAGAAATAACAACACGTGCTGTGAAACATTACACCAGATGTTATTTATTGTAATAAAATATAGTGTCACTTAAGGCTAAAAGCTAGGGATTCAGATCAAGCCTCAGACAAAACTAATAAAACCACAGGTGTTACCATGCTCTAATGCCTCTGAACTCATATCGTTGCCGCAGATGTAGATAGAGGAAAAAGCAGGAACACATTGCTATAAATACACGAAAAAAGAATGTGAACTCAAAATAAAGTCACAAACCTAACCTCAACTAGTTGCGATGTTGCACCTAAGTGAATCTGATGTCTCAAACCATTGAACGGGCTGAAAGATCTAGAAAAACTTTCACTGCAAACCAAAGCCTACTAATCACCCGAAGCTATATAATTAGCAAAATGATAAATGAAAATAAATTACAGTAGCTCAGATTGATGAAGACATCACAACTGTATTATCAAAAGGACAAGATACACAATACCTCCATAAACAATGAAAATTAAGAAGGAAATCATAAAAGGAGTGCAGCAGATAAAGTAGTTCTCTAAGCATGATGTAACATCTGAAAAGAACAAAATCCAAGACATTTACAGCATGGAACCCAGGAAGGTGAGAAAAATCAGCTTTGTCAAGATAAATTTTAGAGTTCAAGGTTCCAGAAGAGAACCATGATTACTGTGCACAGAAGGTCACTGGATCCCCTTTCTCTTAACAAACATACCATTTGATGAAGTAAGCCATCAAGCAATTTAGCAGTTCCAACACTGAATTATTTCAGACCCAACATAGCATAAAATCTTGACTAAATTACTTAGTGCAAGTTTGGCGAAGAGAAAAATTAAATTAAAACAACAAAAATTAAGCTGCTAGTTAAGAACAAAATCCAAAGTAGCAGTTCCAAAAAAGCGGTAAATTCCCCCTTCAAAATGCACCCTGTGGAACGACTAGTATCAAATCAGGCAGTAATTCAAAATAATGAAGACGTAGAGAACTCAAAGAGATAATATTCTACCCAACTGCAATCCCTTCAACTAGTGTCCGTCCTTTGCGGATGCCCTAGCCGTTGCAAAATAAAAAACCACGCGCTTTTCCAAACTGATCGACAACAGTAATCACCAAACATATCCAACGAACTACATCCAATTAAGCTCGCAAACAGCGAAAATCGATTTCTCAGTGACGCACGCAAATCAACAAGAAAATCCGCAGAAGTAGGAGTACAAGAAGCATTAAAATGGCTGAAATTCTGGAAAAAAAAAAAAAAAACGAGCGGACAAGCATTACCTTGGAAGGTGAGGGGGAAACGAGAGAAGAGTGATAGGAGTTGATCGATTGATGATAAACTTGGGAAGATTGTAGGCATCGGGTGTGACTGGATCCAGCTCTTAGGTACCGAGAAACCCTCCTTAGACACAACATCGCTTTCTCAAACTCGCCCGAGGAAATGCAAAGGCGGAATCGGGGATTCGGCGTGTGGCAAGATTAACGAGAGAGATGAATTTGAAGACAGAGATTTATTATAGGACTGATCGGTGGTCCAAATGACGCTCAAGAAGCTATATCTCGTGTCATCACCATAACTACAATTTTGGGATGAAGATGGCAGACACCATTTTTCTTCTTCTTCTTTTTTTCCTTTTTCTTTTTTAAATTTTAGATTATAAATTTTATTTAAATATAATTTGATATTTATGTGTCTTTTTGAGCAAGCCATGATCGGTGTTTTTTTTATTTTTTATTGGAATAATTTGGTGAAATATTTATTTAGGATGGTTAATTAAGTAAATGTCCACATTCATTTGACAATTAAGTAAATGTCCATAATTTTTTAATAATACCCAGATTGTCCCTATATTAATTAACCTTCTTTAATTTAATGTGAATAGTCCCAAAGGTCAAAGCAGGCAAAACTCTAACGCTTCAGAAGATCGTCTCTCTCCTCCTCTTCCTTGAAGATCGTCTCTCCCCGCCTCTCCCTGGTTGCGATTCAACTCTTCCTCTGTGCAATTTCCAGGTTATTGATTCTTTCTCCTCCTCTCCCTTTCGATCTTATCATCTTTTCTCTTTCTTCGATTTATCAATTTCGAATTCCCTCAACTAGGGTTCATATGTTTTTCTCTACTTTACTGTTTGAATCTTAATTTGAAATTGTTGATTGTGCTAATTTGTACTCGATTTAGGTTGTTGATTTGGATCGATTGTGCAAATTTCTTGCCCTGTTGGTTGATTTCCCCTTGCTATGAGATCTGTAGTTTAATTTTGATCGGTTGAATTACGAAAAGGGTCGAATGAAGAAATGATAGGAGGATTTGGATGATTGAATTTGTGTTGAGAAATAAGTTTGTCCAAAAGCAATTGAAGATGGAAGTGAAGATTTGTCGAGAAAGAGGTGCAATATATGACATTGAAGATGAAGATCCATCGAGAATGGTTGATTTTGATAGTCAAAACTGAACGAAACAGGAAGTTATGGAATGAGAAAGCAACGCTTTTTTTTTTACATATACTGATTTTGATGACAATTCTTTTAAGTAGATTTTTTGTTTCAATTAATACTGGTGACAATTAATCAAATTTGTTTGGTGACAATGTTATACAATTTTGATGACATGTGTTTTTTTATGTGAAACTTTCCCCCATTTTTGCGACACTATGCTTCTATCATATTTTATAACTTTTGTTGGTGACAATTAGTATTTAGCTTGATTCTATATTATCAATTAAATGAGACTATCAGGGGTTTGCTTCGTTGTTTGGTGACAGTTGGAATTTATGTTGTTATTTTGTTGTTTTTTGTTCGATTGGTGACAATTGGTAGAGTTCTATATTCTGTTTTGGTGACAAATGGAATTTATGTTGTTATTTTTAGATTGGTGACAACTGGTAAAGTTATATATTCTGTTTTGGTGACAAATGGAATTTATGTTGTTTTTTTTAGATTGGTGACAATTGGTAGAGTTATATATCCTGTTTTGGTGACAAATGGAATTTATGTTGTTATTTTTAGATTGGTGACAATTGGTAGAGTTATATATTCTGTTTTGGTGACAAATGGAATTTATGTTGTTATTTTTAGATTGGTGACAATTGGTAGAGTTATATATTCTGTTTTGGTGACAAATGGAATTTATGTTGTTATTTTGCTTTTTTTTAGATTTGTGACAATTGGTAGATTTATATATTCTATTTTGGTGACAAATTGAATTTATGTTGTTATTTGATTGTTTTTTTTAGATTTGTGACAATTGGTAGAGTTATATATTCTGTTTTTGTGACAAATGGAATTTATATCTCATTTAGCTATAATGTAAGTTTAGCCCCTCTAAGGTCTATGCTCCCGTAGTTCTAGGGTTTCAGTTTCGTAACAAAAATGTGTTAATATTAGATGACAAATCTGATAACATTGGTACTGTACACACATTTTAGGGTTTAGGACCTTGGCCCTAAACCCTAAAGACTAAACCCTAAACCCTAAATTAACTATACTGTACATCAAAGTTTTGCTTCTCAGGTTTAGCCCCTATTGGGTCTATGATCCCCTTGTTCTAGAGTTTCAGTTTTGTAACAAAAATGTGTTAATATTAGATGACAAAAGTGATAACATTAGCACTGTAAAGATTTTAGTTTGATGAAAGTGTTTTGTAGTTGGTGACAATTGGTTAGTGACACTGTTTTGTCTTTGGTGACAATTAATTTCTAAAATTAGGGGGTTGACACTAGATTGGTGACAATAGATTATTGACCAAAGCTTGATGAAAATAGGTTGGTTACATTGTTTTATTGTTGGTGTCAATAGATTATTGAAATTAAAAGAGGTTGGTGACAATGTTTTTTATAAGTTGGTGACAATACGGTTGATTAAACAATATGAAAACAGTGTTCTGTAGTTGGTGATAATGTCTTGATGATGTATAATGTTATGGTGACAATTTTTTTAAGGTTACAATATCATGGTGACAATATATTGTCATCAACCTCGTCATTAATAGTTGTCACCAACAATTGTCATCAGGAAAATCATCTATTAGCAAATATACCCCATTTGTCACCGAGGAAAAGTGTTACTGGCAACTGCCACCAGAAGAAAATCAATTCTCACCCAATTATTTTTGTCACCAACAATTATCACAAGAAAAAAAAGAAAATCAATTGTCACTGGAAAATATTTTCCCCTAACTGTCACCAGAAAAAATAAAATGACACAAAAAATCAATTGTCACCAAAATAATTGTCACTAGAAAAATATATTCAACTGTCACCAAAAAATTGTCACCAAATGCAGACGTTGACCGGAATGGTCAATGTTGACTAGTCAATGTTAAAATTAAAAAAAGTCAAAGGGGAAGGAGGAAGGGTAAGGGATGGGGAAGGAGGGGTATTTTTGGAAAAAAATGGACATTTACTTAATTATGTAAAAAAAGTGGACATTTACTTATTTTTGACATGAAAAATGGATATTTACCAAATTTAACCTTTTTTATTTTATTTATTTGAACCGGAAAGAATTCGAGAACCAAACAACCTTGGTATCTCGAGGGACCGAAAAATGGGTAACCGAAAAACCGAAAGTAACAACACACATACAACAACAAACCGACCAAAAAAAATAGAAACAAACAAAAGTGGACAAAGGACGGCTCAGAGATCAGACGCAGAATGTGGTAGCAAAGTCCGCATGAGCTCAGTCGTAGAAGTCACAGAGGGGAGAGGTGACACAGGCAACGAACTGGGGAACAACAGTGGAAACCTCAGATTTGGACTCGATCAGCAGCGAGCCATCATGCCTCGATCACAAATCCACGACCAAACCGCAACTGAAGAAGACGAACCACGAGCGCAACGAAAGGGCACAAATTGAAAGCTGGTCAATAAAAGACCATCGCAATGAAGGCACTAAACATTAGTTTCTAAAGTCGATTTGAAAAGTGGCGGGTTGCACCGATGAGTTATCCCTCTCATACAAAGATGGTCAAACCCTCTCGGGAAAAAAACTTAAGCGAGTGGTTATATAATAATGATCATAATAATAAAATAATACGGAATCGGTGAAGACAAATGAAATCATAATAATACGGAGTACAAAAGTAATTTTTGATGGTTTTCCCTTTTATCCTTTTTTTTACTTTGTTTTGGATTTTTTTTTTGTGGGTTTTTTTTTTAATATTGGAATGACGCTTAGCATGTAAGGGGAGAAAACCCTTGCACGTCAAGGCTTTCAGCAAACCTTGCACACCAAGGCTTTCAACAAGCTCCACACGCAACGCTGAGCACAGGTGGGGGAAGCAAACGTGGCACGGACCATCGGTGTGCCGGTGTTTGTCTTTTCCGCAAATTGCACGAGGAGCACTCTGAGGTAAAGAATTTGCGGGGTGTATAAAACTTTAACCCCCTTAATTTATAGTGTAATTTATAATGTTTTTTATATAAGGCAAGGATTTGAGGTGATTAACCGCGGTTAATCCATCACTCAATGGTACCCTAATGGATGAGATCAGCGATCTCTACAAGAGCACAGTCAACAATGAAATGCGAGGAAAATTCCTGATCCGCCAACCGATCAGCCACCCGATTGCCCTCACTGAAGATGTTCGCGAAGGTGACCCTCTTGATTGATTGACATAGACCAAGGGCATTTGACATCGTCATCTCGATCTCCCACGGTCACTCTCAAAGGCCCCGCAAAGAGTTGATGATGGTGAGGTAGTCACCTTCGACTTCCAGCTGAGCGAAACCCCACTTCAAAGCTTCCAAGAAGCCATCGATGAGACCATAGCATTCCGCTTGCACTGCTGACACCGAACCATGGCTACGAGCACCACAGGAGAGGACCCTTCCCTGACAATCTCGAATAACGAAGCCAGAACCGTGCGGTACGATCCCGTCCGAGAACCTTTAAAATTAAGCTTGATAGAATCCTTTCCAGGCTTTTCTCATTTAACTACTTTCGGTTTTTGGTTTTTATTTTTTGTGTGTGTGGGGGGGGGGGGGGGGGTCAATGTCGTATTTTTGTTCATCGGTTTGTGGTCTTCGATCTCCAAGTCCTCCTATATTATTTTATATTTTTTTATCCAATCTTCCATCGTTCTGATATTGTTGTTGTTAAAAATTATTTTGTTTCTCATCGACCATATACCCCAAAGGGCAAAGACAAGGATCGATTTTTGTTCCAAAGGTAATTGGTGGAATATATCCGAGATTATGTCCTTATATAACTTATTTTCTTTATCAGTGTTCCGGATCGTTCGTTCACTCTGTAGTGAATTTTATTATGCGCCCTTGTCAATTAAGTTAACCAAAGCCTTTGCTTTTTTTTTAAAAACGAAACATAAATTCAAAACCGATATTCGACAAATAGATTAGAATGGCAACCTAGCCAAGGTCTCTTGTTCAGGTTGACTAGTGGAGAGAAGTGAGAGCTTCTCTCTAAACCTAAAACCCAAAACTCAACCCTTCACCGCCAACTACATCAAATATCATCTATTCACCTCCAAACACTTTCAATATAGGGATCAATCGAGACTTAAAACTCTAAACCCGTCTTCAATCAGTAACCCTCAAAGAACAACCTAAAACTCAAACATAATCCGGGAGTAACCGAGAATTACAACTCTCAACCCCAAATTTCTTGTTTCAATCAACAAATTTAAAAAGGCTACCCAACACTCAAACCTTCAAATAGGTACCACCTATTTCCATCGGCACCACCATTTGTCGTCGCCCGCTAGAGGCCATCACCACTACTGACTGATGTGCCAGCATTTTCTGGTTTCCAACCCAATTTTGTTTTTTTTTTGGTGGGTTGCTCAAAAAAATTGGATTCACTACCACCACCACCACCACCAAGTTGTCATAAATCTCCAAACCCACCATCTTTCATATCCATCATAGCCTCCTCATCAATCGTTGTTCATCTGTCCTTCCCATCTTGATTTAGGGGTTTGGGGTGTTGCCGCTCTGTAACGGCCCAGAATTATGATTTCCGGGTTACGTTTCAAGGGATAAAACCCCTTGTTCGGATCTTGCAATCCAGGTACAGGTCGAGGTTTCAAACTCATTTTTATGGTCAGAAATAAGGAGGGATTTCAAACCCTGAAAATATCGTAGGGCCGTTGGGTACCCTTAACCTGTCCTAAGACTATGTCGCGGAAACCATTTCAAACGGAAGTAAAGCGGAAGTAGGGTACATATACAAGTGCCACGGCGGGGCCGGGTCAAAACGGAGTCAAAAGTATAAATCCAAAACAATATAATCAGAGTCTGGTGAAGTCTATAACTCCAGCGCTCACTCTCCGCCGACAAAATGACCCGCGCAATAAGCAAACAGCACCGATAGGATGAACATAAATAATTCCTAAAAAAATTGATTTGGAGCGGGATCAGATCGATGCCCACTTTACTCTGCATCCCAACCATAAGCACACATATACGCTATACCTAATAAAGATGCTCTAATGCAGTACGAAATTCAAACACACTAGCATGCTCCTAGTTCATAATAATGTGCAGAAATACTGTAAAGGGCCCAAGACAATGCCAAGTGGCATATCCCTCTCCTACCTCCACCCCTTCCGACAGGCGGAGACTGGCCAGCTCGTGAATGCATTCATTCATAATTGGGCGGCACGCATGCCTAACCCGCTCCACAATAAAGCCCGCAGGCATATCATAATATAAGGAAGTACTCGATTGACTCAGGGTACCCGATGAGACTGGGCTACCCTATGACCCTAGCAAAGACTCTAGGACTATCACAGATACGGCCGTTCTGTTTACATACGCACAAAGAAAAGAGAATGCTCAACGATCGATGCAACCTAGCATGGTACTACATGGCATGCTGATTATGAATGCAACACCTAGTATATCATGCACCTATAGCAGGGAATCACTCTATTCAATCTGAGTAAGCTCCGAAGAGACTTACCTGAAGATGCAGAACAGCAGGATAATACAAGCAAGGGCCCAAATGCAAGTCCAAAGCAATCCAAAAGCAATCCAACGCAATACACACCTATTATCAAGCCACTTCCGTAAGCTACCAGACTAACATTCACACACACGAAACCCAAGTTCTCAACATCCTTAAAACCAATCGACGGTAGAATCATTTTTCCAAAACCTTTCCGATATGATCGACATCAACCAAAACCATTTAATCAAAATCATTGATAAATCTCACCAACAATATTTCTCAACTCTTAAATCCCAAATTAGGTCAACTCATATTCAAAATAATTTCTTAACTCTTACTTGGCCAGATTCCGACATTTATCATTTAAATCCTCAACAAATTCTCAAAATCATATTATTAACACAATACCGGCATGTTTATTTTCAAAATCATTACATAAATAAATTCTGACACTTAGTCACAAAATAATTCTATTTCCACAACTATATTTATAAATTACAACTCATAATTCATTTCAAATTCTCTAAAATAACATATTTAAATCCTCACTTAAAACATATTCCAATAGTGTCTCTTTGAAACTATTTTATAATATATATACTCCAATTATTTAATAATTAAATATTAAGTCCGAAAATCCCCGAAATAAATCTTGTAGTATTAATACACATTTTATAACACAATTCATGACAAAATTAGGTCCAAATGAAGGAATAGGCCCAAATCCCCCTTTATTTTCGGATCCAAACCAATCAGCCCAACCCAGCCCAACTCTCTTTTAATGAAGTGAACCGAACCGGCTCATTTCTTTTTGAAAAGCCCAAAACCGAACCGGTCCAAACAAAAACAGAAGGAAGGGAGACTGAACCGAAAATACTGTTCATCGTCTCCAACAAGCGCTGTGCGAGAACTGGGAAAGGAAGGGGGAGGGAGGAGGCTGGCCGGCGGCGACCCAGCTCCGACCGTCTACCCCGACACCAAGGACACTAACCGGCAAGAAGAAAAGAGAGAAAAGGAATCCTCACCGAGGGGTTCTGATTCGGATGCGAGGGCTCGCCGGAACGGAGCTCGGAGCTCGATTGGGTCAGCCGGAGTCGGAATCAGGGCTCGCCGAGGACATGGGAAGCTTCGGGAGTCCTGATTTGAAGACGATGGGTTATAAAGGGGGGACCTTTATGGCCTTATCGAGCGAAAGGAGGAGGAGTGGCTTACCGGGCGTGTCACGCGAATACAGGGGAGGAGGCTCGGCGGCGGTCGGCGCCGGCGGTGTCCGGGGAGCTCCTGGGTGCTGTCCTCTACTGGTGGCTGCTGGAGGCTACTGATCTCGAGGAAGAAGAAGTAGAGGAGCGAGGCGGGGCTAGGCTTGGTGTCTCCTCGGCTCGGCAAAACAGGGGTGTGGGGATGGAGCTAGTGAGCTACTGTTTTGGCGGAGGTGGGAGGTGCTCTGGTCTCGTCGATGAAGAGGGCCGGTGCTGCTACTGCTTGTGGAGAAGGAGACGCGGCAGCTTCAATGGAATGAGGAGGAAGTGGAGCTCGGAAATGGGTGATTTCCTGGTGGTTGTGTGATTTGGATCAACAAGGAAGGAAAGAAAGGAGCTTGTATGGGAGAGCTTGGGTTGTGTTTGAGTGAGGAATAAAGTGGGGTGTGACCCGACCTTCCAAATGGTACAAGGGGAAAGCTGAGAGGGAGCAAATCTGGGCTTTGGCTTGGGAACTGCAAGGCAAGGGCAAGGGGGTTGTCTTCTTGCTAGAAATGGGAAAGCATGAGAATAAGGGAGGAGGAAGGGAGTAGTAGGTATTTTCACAAAATAAGGGTAAATACAGCTGGAGCCTTGCTACTACCAATGGTCAAAAGTGGGGAAGGTGAGCTGATTTTGCTGCCTGCATTCGGATGAAAGGGAGAGGGACAAGACCCACTTGTGGTCCAAATTGAAATTTCAAATACCCGAAAAAAAATAAATCTTGAATCCCACTCTCTCGACCTTCCCGACTCGTTAAAATATTTCTCAATTTCCAGATCCGAATTTAATAAATGAAATCCGAATATTATCTTCCAATTTTCAATATATAAAAGCAGAGTTTAACATATTTTAAATTTCCATTTAATTAATGTCGGAACTTGTTTCGAAAGATTTAGAAAAATCCAATAGCTCAAGGACGGAAATTCCAAACATTCTAAATTTTTATTTTATTTTATCTTTTTTTTTTTTCGACTTAAATCCATTTATATTATTTATTGAAATTTATTATTTAAAAATCCAGGCCTTTACATCATCCACCTCTAAAAACAAGTCTCGTCCCCGAGACTAAAACCAAAATAAAGTAGGGGATGAAGTTTGAAATTGATGAGTCCAAGGACCATGTCCAAGAATCTTGTAATCATCTCGGTTGCGTCTTCCAGGATTCTCACAACATCCTAGTCACGGTCGTGACATCTCCAATTGGCCTTGACAAGTATGCGATAAGCGCCCCTATCACATACTCGCTTCGACTTTTCGGAAGTACCACAACTCTAAAAGTTCTATAATATCATCACTAGGTCTTAGCAAACACCCTACAGGCGCCCCCATAAAATGCATGTATCCACTTCGTGAGATATCATAGAGCTGCCCGGGTTTGAAAATTCTCTAAAAGGGATTCCACAATCGAAAATAAAGATTAGCCTCAAAATCGTTGAAATTCTCGGTAACGTTCATTCTTTTACAATTTCAAGTAATTCCTTTTCAACCCGCTCAAAATATTCAAATAAGACGTTTAACCAAGTAACTTTACATCAAAGCAAGTAAAATCCTTTAGATCAAAATTTCGTCAAACTCCTCCAAAACCCAATCAGTTTCCCGCATATCAATCAATCAAATTCAGAATCAGGAGGTGGAATCATCCACCTCTAAGGGCTAATCCCATATTCTCTTCCTAGTTTCCAATCAAATCAATCATCATTCTCAACACAATATGAACAAAAGTACATCAAATCATCAACTCATAACATCACGAGCCACCTCTCATATGGCAAATCTCAACATCAATCACGATAATCTCAACCAATCGACACCTCAACAACATATCGTGTTTTCCCCAAAACATAAATCATATTATCACGCCAAAAGCAATAACAGAATCTCAACATCATATCACGAGTCATGAAGTATGTCTACATCATACAGAAAGCATCACAAGTGCACCATCGAATTCTCATAACTTATCACGCAAGCACACATGTCAAGAGATCAAAGAGGTTAGGTGTCATGGATTCAGTACGCCACTACAGTCAAATCTCACGATCGCATCTCTCGTCGCAACACCAGTAGAACCAGTCATACATGGGTTTTTCTCTTAATGAACACATACTCACCTAATCATCTTATCAACCTATCCGAATTCTATTCCGCGTAAAGGGAAGTCAAACAGTATATCAGTCATCGAATGTCAGCATATTCACGAAACATCATCTTGACTCATCACAATGCCAAATGGCAATCATTTAGAAATCACGCATCATTACCTCATATATACAAGTCATGTTCATCCTCAAAGTCGTATTCATCATATAACATACTCACAATCATGCTTAACGATCATATAACATGACATCATGCTTTATCACCCTATAATATAATATCATGTTTTCACATAGCAACATGTCATTATCTCATGATTCATAGATCACATCGTAACATGCTTCTAAAACGCATAACATGGTAGTAATGCTTCAATATATCATGATAACACTAGTCGCTACCAATTAGATTTCCAATATTGCAGATTAGCATGTAATATCATTCTGTATCAGATTCATCATGGTCGTTATCTAATTATCATGCAAGCACATATTACTAAATCACAATATCAAGAAGATCCTCACATCATCACCAATCAAAATAAAACACAATATCCACTCTCAAGCCAAGATTAACCCTCTTCTAGACTCGCCAACGTCAACTCACACAAAAATTCCCCAAAGAAATCTCAATTCATCTCGATGCTCGAATCTTACCCCTCCTTCTGCCGATCACTACCACACCATCCACCTCTAAGAACTCACTCCTATGTCTAACCTCACGCCCGAGTACCTGCTTACACTATGTCCTCAACATCCACAAAGGCCATTTCTTACACCTCTCACACTTCCCAAGGTCACCTAGAAGCTCATCCGAACCCACAAAACATTGCCTCTTCTAAATCCCAAAACACACTCGGTCTTTCCTAAGCCAACATCTCTTCCTGCAACTCGACCTTATATCACCATCGATCATCCCAACCGCCCAAAATTCTTTCACCACTCTCCAGCCACACTACCAAATGACCTCACCCACAGGTTTAAGGAAGAAGCAATCATGAAATAATGACACATAAGACCCACATCATATCAGCTAGCATTTATAAAGATAGAATCATGGGTTCATAATCAATTACTGTAACTATGTCAACAAGTTTCAATTTACCGGCATGCTTAATAATCATTGCAACATCATATATGAACATAACCAAGTCAAGCTAGCATGTTGCATTATAACCTTATCCGGTCCAATTCATGCTTCTTAACATATATAGTTCCCATTTTACAGGCAAAGGAATTCAAATCATGCTTAGCAATTCAGAGTATCAACACATCCAGGCATCATGGTTCATGACACATTAGAACTATAAGGCGCAAAATCATACCATCATAGACAATAGACAATCAGACAACTATAAGGCGCAAAATCATACCAAGTCAGCACACCAACACGTAAATCTCATCGTCAGGTCAGTGCAATATCATCACCAACAAATTCAGAAGAATTAACAATTCGAACAAAGGACACTCTCGCTTGCAAGTCATATCGTGATCAGTAACCGTCATTCTCGAAACGTGTTTGTCTTTCCGAAATCGTTGATCCTGGGGCCCGTGGGTTATGGGCCCACGCTTCTGCTGCACTGCGCTATCGCTATCTAACTTTTCGTTCCCCCTTCCATGCGGTCGCTCGTCGAATGTATCGCATAGGGTCCAAGTTAGCGGAGATAGGGGAATGACAAGAGAAGACAACCAAAAGTTCCTCTCGGAACCAACCACGGACTAATACTAAGACGACAACTAGAGACAAAACTCCGACCCGAGAATAGCAACGACGCCCTTATGAAAGCCTATTAGGTTGCAATTGTGACAATCAGACACAAATTCATCATGGGCATACCAATCATATTAATCCACACTAACATGTACCTATCTCAAAGAGAACGACATGCATATTCATTCCAAAAGGCACAATCAAGTCCTACACTGAAGTGCATGCGAGACAAGCTAACAGTCTATCGATTCATGAAGCCATAACGCCTAGTAGTCTGAAGCGAGATATACGGGATTTACCAAGCAGAGCGAATATCACAATATGAGCAAGGCACTAGCGAGGTATATATATCAACAAATCATGATGGGCTTATCATAATAATCTGACATAATGTTATACGAGAACATGTAGAGCAGCATGGTATCTATCGCATATGGCAACAATGATCATATAATAAGTCAAGAATAGCATGCAATCAGACGAAGGGTCACATTTAGAAAGCATAGGTCCTACATGATGCTAGCGGTACACGATGAGGCATGACATAGTCAAGAATCGTTTAAAGGAGTTCATCATAATGTCCATGAAATAAGAGGGATCACCACAGAGTAACAAATAGAACATCACGACGATAGATCATAATCATGCTAGGAATGAATTGTCGTAGGGCACATAAAACGGTACGATAGTCATCAACCATAGAACAAGCACAACACGTGATCATTTGGCGGGTCATATTGGAAATCATAAGCCCTACAGGACACTACTGGCACATACCGGACGCGAGCACAATCAAGGTAATTTGGCTAGATTCCTCCTAGCATTCATGCATCATGAGTATGCGAAATCAGGACATAGTGTGGTGTGGGATCATGCGAGGTACCAAGTCATACAGTTATACAAGCACAAGAGGATATCCTGGAGTAATAGGGAACACTATCGAGTGAAAACATGTGAGCATGCTATGATTAACCATTACGAAAAGCAAATCAATCATTGAATTCAACATCAATTATCTTGCATGAGTAAGACAGGTTATGATAATAGAAAGAGGGAAGAACCACACTATCCGGAACCTAGCTCGAGAAAGAATCAGCAATAATGCAGGCAAGATATAATTCACACAAGTCACAACCAGGGATCCTACATGATACTAAAGGCCCAACATAACATACGATGCACGCATACACTAATCATGAAGACATGCAAGAATTTAATTCAATCACATTCCAACAATACAGAAGCATGAGGAAGGTTTTTACGATGAATAACACGAGTCCAAGTATTGAGCAATATGACTAGAATACGGGAACATGAGTTCAAATCATCACACCCTAGGATGAAACATTCATCCACCAAGACTCAATTAAACCTCCTATTCTCCATTCCACGCAAGTAACACACAACAATATCAACTTGCAAAATCATCACCACTATTCAATTTGACGAATACAAAACGGATGGACATGTGATAGATTCTTGTCACAAAAGGAATAAGGAGCATCGACACATCATCATCTAGCATGTTAAGGAGATCATTTCCAAGAAATTGTACAGAGGAGAGTTTATCACACTATCATGGACCTAACCCAGGCGAAAACAAAAGCATATAGGTTCATATCATGTGGTTTATGCTTTCAAATCAATCATACATGCAATACAATAGGCCAAGTGGACATGCTATGACGACATATAATCATGATGGAAAACAAGGCATAACATGAGTAGCCTTATACTAATATGATCATTTGCGAGGCACACACGGAAGATTACAGAATCAAGTCATGCAATTCAGAGAGAGTCACCATTACAACCGGGCAGAGATCCCTAAGGGCAACCATTGACTTTTCCCAACCGACTTATCACCCCTCTTTCCCGTGTGACTCTGGTACGACTCTTCATGGCAAGAAGACACTAGTTGATTATAAGGAAGGACAGCCCCATAAACACCTCACTTTTAACTCAAGCGACATCAAGAACTTCCAACACTCACTCAGACAACCTAACATCCAACCATAATCCCCGAAACAATGTGTTTACCAACCCAATTTCCCGGGGAAGACACTGGCATCCAAGGAAAGCTAGATAAATCCGTCAATGGTTTAACAAACATAGTGGAAGGGGTTGTTTTACACAAGCTGGGTTTGACAATGTAGAAATAAGGCACTCCCGCTATCTCGTTTGCATAGGTCAGTCAATACACAACTCATTGTTAGGCATACCAAGTCAGATCTCTAGCATAGCAAGCACTCAGCACCGAATCAGTTAATAACACTCATAATGATCTCATTTGATTCTCCCAACCCATCTGGTCGGTTTTCATCTTTTATTACAAGTCGAGTTCATTACTTAATCCAATTTAGGTTAGGCCCCTTAAGTTCATTTTGCCCCTTTAAAACACTTTCAAATCATTTGAAATTCATGGGCGGTTTTCCAAAACATACACTCGACCCTTTTGTACCCGAATTGCACAACCTCAGCTCTGATACCATCATTGTAACGGCCCAGAATTATGATTTCCGGGTTACGTTTCAAGGGATAAAACCCCTTGTTCGGATCTTGCAATCCAGGTACAGGTCGAGGTTTCAAACTCATTTTTATGGTCAGAAATAAGGAGGGATTTCAAACCCTGAAAATATCGTAGGGCCGTTGGGTACCCTTAACCTGTCCTAAGACTATGTCGCGGAAACCATTTCAAACGGAAGTAAAGCGGAAGTAGGGTACATATACAAGTGCCACGGCGGGGCCGGGTCAAAACGGAGTCAAAAGTATAAATCCAAAACAATATAATCAGAGTCTGGTGAAGTCTATAACTCCAGCGCTCACTCTCCGCCGACAAAATGACCCGCGCAATAAGCAAACAGCACCGATAGGATGAACATAAATAATTCCTAAAAAAATTGATTTGGAGCGGGATCAGATCGATGCCCACTTTACTCTGCATCCCAACCATAAGCACACATATACGCTATACCTAATAAAGATGCTCTAATGCAGTACGAAATTCAAACACACTAGCATGCTCCTAGTTCATAATAATGTGCAGAAATACTGTAAAGGGCCCAAGACAATGCCAAGTGGCATATCCCTCTCCTACCTCCACCCCTTCCGACAGGCGGAGACTGGCCAGCTCGTGAATGCATTCATTCATAATTGGGCGGCACGCATGCCTAACCCGCTCCACAATAAAGCCCGCAGGCATATCATAATATAAGGAAGTACTCGATTGACTCAGGGTACCCGATGAGACTGGGCTACCCTATGACCCTAGCAAAGACTCTAGGACTATCACAGATACGGCCGTTCTGTTTACATACGCACAAAGAAAAGAGAATGCTCAACGATCGATGCAACCTAGCATGGTACTACATGGCATGCTGATTATGAATGCAACACCTAGTATATCATGCACCTATAGCAGGGAATCACTCTATTCAATCTGAGTAAGCTCCGAAGAGACTTACCTGAAGATGCAGAACAGCAGGATAATACAAGCAAGGGCCCAAATGCAAGTCCAAAGCAATCCAAAAGCAATCCAACGCAATACACACCTATTATCAAGCCACTTCCGTAAGCTACCAGACTAACATTCACACACACGAAACCCAAGTTCTCAACATCCTTAAAACCAATCGACGGTAGAATCATTTTTCCAAAACCTTTCCGATATGATCGACATCAACCAAAACCATTTAATCAAAATCATTGATAAATCTCACCAACAATATTTCTCAACTCTTAAATCCCAAATTAGGTCAACTCATATTCAAAATAATTTCTTAACTCTTACTTGGCCAGATTCCGACATTTATCATTTAAATCCTCAACAAATTCTCAAAATCATATTATTAACACAATACCGGCATGTTTATTTTCAAAATCATTACATAAATAAATTCTGACACTTAGTCACAAAATAATTCTATTTCCACAACTATATTTATAAATTACAACTCATAATTCATTTCAAATTCTCTAAAATAACATATTTAAATCCTCACTTAAAACATATTCCAATAGTGTCTCTTTGAAACTATTTTATAATATATATACTCCAATTATTTAATAATTAAATATTAAGTCCGAAAATCCCCGAAATAAATCTTGTAGTATTAATACACATTTTATAACACAATTCATGACAAAATTAGGTCCAAATGAAGGAATAGGCCCAAATCCCCCTTTATTTTCGGATCCAAACCAATCAGCCCAACCCAGCCCAACTCTCTTTTAATGAAGTGAACCGAACCGGCTCATTTCTTTTTGAAAAGCCCAAAACCGAACCGGTCCAAACAAAAACAGAAGGAAGGGAGACTGAACCGAAAATACTGTTCATCGTCTCCAACAAGCGCTGTGCGAGAACTGGGAAAGGAAGGGGGAGGGAGGAGGCTGGCCGGCGGCGACCCAGCTCCGACCGTCTACCCCGACACCAAGGACACTAACCGGCAAGAAGAAAAGAGAGAAAAGGAATCCTCACCGAGGGGTTCTGATTCGGATGCGAGGGCTCGCCGGAACGGAGCTCGGAGCTCGATTGGGTCAGCCGGAGTCGGAATCAGGGCTCGCCGAGGACATGGGAAGCTTCGGGAGTCCTGATTTGAAGACGATGGGTTATAAAGGGGGGACCTTTATGGCCTTATCGAGCGAAAGGAGGAGGAGTGGCTTACCGGGCGTGTCACGCGAATACAGGGGAGGAGGCTCGGCGGCGGTCGGCGCCGGCGGTGTCCGGGGAGCTCCTGGGTGCTGTCCTCTACTGGTGGCTGCTGGAGGCTACTGATCTCGAGGAAGAAGAAGTAGAGGAGCGAGGCGGGGCTAGGCTTGGTGTCTCCTCGGCTCGGCAAAACAGGGGTGTGGGGATGGAGCTAGTGAGCTACTGTTTTGGCGGAGGTGGGAGGTGCTCTGGTCTCGTCGATGAAGAGGGCCGGTGCTGCTACTGCTTGTGGAGAAGGAGACGCGGCAGCTTCAATGGAATGAGGAGGAAGTGGAGCTCGGAAATGGGTGATTTCCTGGTGGTTGTGTGATTTGGATCAACAAGGAAGGAAAGAAAGGAGCTTGTATGGGAGAGCTTGGGTTGTGTTTGAGTGAGGAATAAAGTGGGGTGTGACCCGACCTTCCAAATGGTACAAGGGGAAAGCTGAGAGGGAGCAAATCTGGGCTTTGGCTTGGGAACTGCAAGGCAAGGGCAAGGGGGTTGTCTTCTTGCTAGAAATGGGAAAGCATGAGAATAAGGGAGGAGGAAGGGAGTAGTAGGTATTTTCACAAAATAAGGGTAAATACAGCTGGAGCCTTGCTACTACCAATGGTCAAAAGTGGGGAAGGTGAGCTGATTTTGCTGCCTGCATTCGGATGAAAGGGAGAGGGACAAGACCCACTTGTGGTCCAAATTGAAATTTCAAATACCCGAAAAAAAATAAATCTTGAATCCCACTCTCTCGACCTTCCCGACTCGTTAAAATATTTCTCAATTTCCAGATCCGAATTTAATAAATGAAATCCGAATATTATCTTCCAATTTTCAATATATAAAAGCAGAGTTTAACATATTTTAAATTTCCATTTAATTAATGTCGGAACTTGTTTCGAAAGATTTAGAAAAATCCAATAGCTCAAGGACGGAAATTCCAAACATTCTAAATTTTTATTTTATTTTATCTTTTTTTTTTTTCGACTTAAATCCATTTATATTATTTATTGAAATTTATTATTTAAAAATCCAGGCCTTTACACGCTCTCTCTCTCTCTCTCTCCCCCACCCTTCCTTCGCTCTTGCGCCGCCACTCATTGGTAGAAGCAACCACCTTTTTCTTCTCCCCCCGCCCTCATCCTCGACATGACATACCCCAAACGACAGCGTTTCCACGCCTCTGGTAAATCCCATGACCTTGCCACCGCCGCTATCTTACTTTCAAGATTTGACCACCATCCATTTGCACTTGCCATCTGCGAGACGATTCACTATCAAATTGGAATCCCAAACCCAAAAGCTACGATCTCCATCCGTTGTCCTTCTCGACGTTGTTATTGATCAACCTCATTCGTTCATGTTGTGGTGGTGGACTTTTTTCCGACAATTGGTTTTGATTGCCCCTTTGTTCACCGCCCCTCTCCCTGAACAACCCCATTTACTCTCTCTCCCTCTTAAGCTTCTGTTGGAAGAACAAGAAGGGCACTGGAGGTCAAAACAACAAGCCTGCGAAATTCAAGAAGAACAAAAACGGAGAGAAGCAGAACAACACTGGTTGCTATGTGTGCGAGAGACAAGGCCAAAGGGCCTTCTAGTGCCGGGAGAGAAATGATGCTCAGTATGATGCCCAAAAGAACAATGGAGGGCAGGACAAAGGCATTGCTAACGTCGCTGAAAATGGTGCTCCCGAAGTCATCGCTGCAGTGGTCACCGAAGCGAACATCATTGAGAGCATGACTGTATGGATCGTGGACACTGGGGCCACGAAGCACTTATGCGCCAACAGAGAGTTGTTTGATGAATTCGATCCTGTAAGCAAAGCTGAGCAAGTATACATGGGGAACTCAAGTCAATCGGAGGTGCTAGGCAAAGGGAAGGTCTCGTTGAAGCTCACCTCAGGTAACATCCTGAGCCTGCAGAATGTTTTTTATGTGCCTTCCCCACGTCGGAACCTGATCTCTGCAGGGCTCTTATCACGAGCCGGGCTAAGGGGAGTCATGGAAGGTGACTCTATAGTCTTGTCCAAGAATGTGATTTTTTTAGGGAAGGCTTATAAGTTGGGTGAATTATTTGTTTTGCAAAATGTTGTTGATTATGCTAATATAGCTTCTACTTCCGCTTATATCATTGTTGATGTTGATCTTCGGCATGCTAGATTAGGTCATGTAAATGTTGAATCTGTGGACAAATTGCATAAAATGGGCCTAATCACAAACTTGGGTAATAATGATCATAAAAAATGTGAAATTTGTGTGGAAGCTAAGTTCACCAAGAAACCTTTTAAACCTGTAACTAAGAGGTCCACTAAATTGCTAGAATTAGTTCACACCGATCTAGCTAATTTTAGGAACTCTGAGAGCAGAGGTGGTAAAAGGTATTATTTCAGATTTGTGGATGATTATTCTAGACACACCAAGTTGTATTTGCTGAGATCTAAGAATGAGGCAGAGAAAATGTTCTTAATCTACAAAGCTAGGGTTGTGCATAACCGGGTATCCGACACGACACGACACGACATATCGGATACACGAAACCGATAACACTAAAAAGGTCGATCCGAACACGATACGATAACTACCGGGTATTCGACACGAAAACACGAAATGGTTTCGTGTCGGATACCCGTGTAACATGACACGAACCGTTTACAAAAACTTGTTTTTGGCTTGAACCGTTTTTGTGAACTCTGGCTTGAACTGTAGTTGCAATTTGCAATCACACACACCCCTATCTTCAATTTCTTCAAAATGAACAAAGTCTGAACAACACCGATATGCTTCTTCTTCAAAGTAAATCGATAGAAAACAAACCCTAAAACACAAGATATGTTTCATCTTCAATTTCAGCCAAGATTCAATCAAAGAAAAGGCCTTGTTTCAATTGTGGAGGGGATTGTGGTGATATTTTAGAGGAGAGGGCGACAAGGCATCAAGCAAGGAGAAGAGAGGGCGGATTTGAAGCGAGCGTCGAGCGAGGCCAAGGGTGACCACGAGCGTTGGATCTGAAGGGAGGTCAAGGGTGCACACCGGATCTAAACCGAGGCTCCAGAGGATGAGCGAGAGAGGACTCGAGACAAGAATGAGGAGAGGGCGAGCGACAGGAGAAAAATGGGCGGATTTGAAGCGAGCTTGGAGCGAGGCCGAGGGCGATTGCGAGCATCAGATCTGAAGCGAGGCTGGAGAGGCGAGCGAGAGAAGACTCGAGACGAGACGGAGTGAGGCGAGGAGAGGAGAGCTGTGGACTGGCGGCGAGAGGCGATGCTTGAGAAATAAAACGATTGAAGAAGAGGACTGAAGACTGTCTGAACTCTGAAGCGCAGCCCTAGAAAAAAAAATTGAATTTTAATTATAAGGGGAATTCGGACTCGAACTCGAGACCTGTTACCCGTAACCACACGCTAAAAGCAACGCTTCGCCAACTGGGCTAACTGAACTTGTGATGCTTTGAGACATTTATTTTATTTGTATTATAACAGAATATTAATATTAAAAAAAACTACCGTGTCGTGTCGGATACCCGACAAAGGAAATATGTCGATCCGTATCTGACACGATTATTATCGTGTTTTACCGTTTCGTGTCATAATCGTGTCGTATTTATATCGTTTCGTATTTTTTCGTATCGTTTTGTTACGGTTTCGTGTCGTGTCAACCGTGTCGGATTTTTCTGCACAACCCTGTACAAAGCCGAGGTAGAAAACCAACTTGACAAGAAAATTAAAAAAATTAGATCTTTTAGAGGTGGGGAATATGGGATAACATTTTTGAAAGACTTCTATGAGAATAATGGCATAATTCATACGTGCAACACCCTATAACCCTCAATCGAATGGAGTAGCAGAGAGAAAGAGCAAAACTTTAAAAAACATGATGCTTTCTATGCTTGTGAGTTATGGGTCACCCGACTCTTTGTGGGGTGAAGTTGTTCTTTCTGCAAACTACATTCTTAACAAGGTACCCCATAAAAAGTTAGACAAAACACCTTATAAACTTTGGAAGAAAGATCCTCCTAACCCAGGGTTGATGAGAGTGTGGGGGTGTTTAGCTAAAGCTGGGATTCCTGCATTTAAGAGAGATAACCTTGAATCTAAAACTGTCGATGCCATGTTTGTTGGTCATCCTGAGAACAATGTTGCCTATAGGTTTATGTGCTTGCAAGATAGATCTATGTGTGAATATCGTGATGGTGAATTTTTTGAGCATATTTTTCCTTTGAAGAAAGATAATGATAGTATTCCTACTATTACTGAACCTGCATCTTTGTCTTTACCTGCTTCTATCAATGTTGGCGAACCTAGTGAAATTAGAAGAAGTAAAAGACGTAGAACTGAAACTAGCTATGGTCCTGATTTTGTGACTGCATTCTTGACTTTACTCTGTGATTTAGATGAAATCAACAAAGCTCTAGTTTGTGTTCACATGATGGAGGATGAACCTAAAACATATAAAGAAGCTATGAGTTTTGTTGACGCTAGTTTTTGGAAAGATGCTATAAACAGTGAAATTGAATCTATCACAAGTAATCACAATTGGGAACTAGTTGACTTGCCTAGAGGTTATAAGCTCATTGGTTGTAAATGGATCTTTAAGAAAAAACTTAAAACAGATGGTTCTATAGAAATATTTAAGGCAAGACTAGTAATCAAAGATTCACGCAGAAACATGGAGTAGATTATTTTGACACATATTCTCCTATAACTAAGATTGCGACCATTAGAACATTATCTGCTTTAACATCTAATTACAAGCTCTTGGTACATCAAATGGATGTGAAGACTGCTTTTCTGAATGGTGATCTAGATGAGGAAATATACATGGAACAACCTCCGGGTTTTGTGGTTCCAGGTAAGGATAATATGGTTGTAGGTTAAAGAAATCTCTCTATGGCCTAAAGCAAGCACATAAACAATGGTATGAGAAATTCCAAAACATTGGATTTGTTGTTAGTGGATCTGATGCATGTGTTTATACCAAGATGTAATTTTGGTTGTGTTATTGTGTGTCTATATGTTGATGATATGTTGTTATTTGGCACTAACATGCATGTGATAAATGAAACCAAAAAGTTTCTTTCCTCTCGCTTTGAAATGAAAGATTTAGGTGAAACAGATGTGATTCTAGGCGTTAAAGTAACTAGTACTAAAAATGAATTTACTTTGTCTAAATCCCATTATGATGTGACACCAGTTAGGAACCATATGATGCTACCATAGAGTTAGTGAAGAACTCAAGTATAGGTGTTTCCCAAGAGGAATACGCTAAAGTTATTGGGAGTCTAATGTTTTTGATGAACTATACTCGGCCAGATATAACTTATGCAGTAAGTAGACTCGGTAGATATACACATAATCCTAGCAAAGAGCATTAGAATGCACTTAGAAGGTTAATGAGATATTTTAGAGGCACTCTTTATTGAGGATTACATTTTGAGGGTTTTCCATGCGTTCTAGAATGATATTGTGATGCAAACTGGGTAAGTGGGACTGATGAAATTTGCTCCACTAGTGGATATATTTTTGCATTGTATGGTGTAGTTGTCTCATGGAAGTCTGCAAAGCAGAGTTGCGTAGCGCGATCGACGATGGAGTCAGAGTTCATATCTCAGACCTAGCAGGGCAAGAGGCTGAGTGGATGAGAAGCTTACTCGTAGATATACCAAAGTGGGCCCAGTGAGGCATCTAGCTCCTGCAATTTCTCTACACTGTGACTCACAGGCTGGCTTTGGAGTAACAAACAATGGATTGTATAACGGTAAGAAGAGGCATATACGCATCCGACATGAGGATGTGAGCAAGTTGATAAGAAATGGGGTGCTCTCTTTAGAGTATGTGCGGCGAGAGAGGAACATCGTGAATCCATTGACCAAAGGACTTTGCAGAAGGTTAGTCCTTGACACGTTGAGGGAAATGGGGCTAAAGCTTGTGAGATGAGGAATCTGTGGCGGAGATCATTAATTTGGTCGAACGCAAGCCATTGAAAGACTCATATGAGATACACATCTCCCATTCCCGTGGAAAGTGTATAGTGAGGTTGAGCTAATGCTCTTAATGATTCTATAGCCTAAGCATTGGGTGGTCTTTTGAGACGAACTTGATAGATCATCGAACGGTAAAAGAGAGGTTAAGCCTTAAAGCTATTAATGACTTCATAACCCATTGTGGAGGTATTCTGTATTGAGACATATATCTTGAAGTCACCTACCTGACTACGAGGGATTGGCAACCCTCCAAGGTGAGACATAGGGCAGCCTTCACTAGAACACTCATGAGCACCCAAGGTGTACCAAGACTTGGATGTCTTATATGATAAGACTTAGTGGAATGTTATATGACCCCGTGGAAGATGTGTGTTTCTATTTTACCCCTAATGGTGGAATTCAAGGCCTCTGTCCATTCGCTCTATCGAAGGGATCGATAGTTTCACTATTTTTTGATTCTTGTCGCAAGACATTAACATTTAAGCACTAACCTCAACACGCTCATAACTTGTTTTCAAAACCTCTGTTTTTAAACCCTTCTCCTGTCATTTGTGGATGATTAATGTTGGAGGTAATGCTTAGATAAGGTGGTTTTAAGGTGCCGTTTGGACTTCTCACATCCCACATGGAAAGTTCAAGGGTATCCTAAAGAGTTTTTAAGGAGACTCTTTCACTACCTACATTGAGAGGTAGAGGAGGAGATGGGGTACCCACACGCGTTCGCCGCCGCCGACTCGGCTCGGCTCGGAGTTAGAGTTCTATTTTTGCGAAAATGTTAACTTGAGGCCGAAGATATTACGGATAGAATTGTTGGTGTTTATCTGCGAATATCTGATTTTTCACTGGATTTATTTTCGAGAAATTATCCTTTCAAACGGTTTTGGATAAGCCACAATCTTCTGAAGATAGACTCAAATCTTCCCTTTTCTTACGGCTTAAGGAAGATTTTGCAGCCTATATAAGGAGATCGAAGGCTACGCTTTTCAACACACAGTGATCAATTGCCTCTTCTCCCTCTCTTGTTTTCTCCTACCCTTTTACCGTTCTGAGCATGTTCCAGTTCCATCTTCTCTCCCTCGAGTGCACCTGTGAGAGAAGCCGGTGAAATCCTTGAGGGATGTTGCCTCGCATACAATCTACACCTCTGTAAAGAGCAAATAACTTTCTCATTTAGTGGCTCTCATACCACACTTCACCGCAGCCCTAGCCCCTTCATAGAAACACGGTTCGGCCTACATCCCTAACGCTCTATAGCAAGTATAGAGCAAGTTGCTGTTTTCACATGTTCCAGCAGGGTCATTGTCCAACAATGGTATTTGTGAGAACACAAACCAAGAGAGAAGATAAGATGAGGGAAATTTCGTCTTTTTATTTTTAAAAGAAAAAAATAACCTTGAATTCATCAAACACTCTACCATGTTACATCGAGGTTATTTAAAAAAAAGGGAAAACTAATTAAAATACCCCCACCTTTTGGGGTATGGTAAAAATATATCCTCAACTTTCAAAAGTAATAAAAATATCCCGACCTTTGATAGTAGTGGTAATATATTACCACGAGTTTTCTCACTGGTCAAAAATGCTGATAAGACATCATACGTTGATTTTTTTACGAGGGAATGTGGTGATTTAGACCCTTTAGCATGTTTGATTAAGGAGTTAGTCCCATTAATTATTTTTTTAACTGGCTTAGACCCTATTAATTGTTTATTCGGTATCCCGACCCTTCCATTCTTCTCCTGACCAAATTGAGAAACTCTGTTAGCAGAAAACCTAATCGAGTTCCGTTCTCTACAGCGATGGAACCTTGAAATTGATCCTTGATCGGGCTCGTTGGAGCGCCGGAGTGTTGGACTCTGTTCGAATTGTGTGCTTCTTCTCTCTCTTCCACCGGGATTTGATTCCGCCAACGGCTATGTCGAGATCGGAAGGTCTCCGCCTCTCCGTCCCCTCTTTCCGTCTTCCACGACGGCTCTGTTCTTCGTTCCTCCTCCTTTTCCTGTCGGTGGTGGGGTTGTCACTTGGGTGGTTGTTTTTCGGTGATTTCCCCCAATTTGGTGTCCAATGTCTTCGTCTCCATGTAGGGTTTTTTTTTCCAGTTCGTTTTCATCTTTTTTCCTTATGTTCTTTGTTGATTCCATCTTATTGTGTATCCTATTCCTAATCTTTGTTGATTCCATCTATTGTGTATCCTAATCCAGTTTTGTTGATTGTATCTAGGGTTTGTAGAAGAAATTTATTGCTCTTGCGTTTGATTTTTGTTGACTATATCCAGTTTTGTTTACTTGTTTATTTTTTGCATCTTCGGTTCATATTGACCCCTTTGTTGTTATTTTTGTGTTGGTTGACAGTATCCCCTTGTTGTGAAATTGATTCCATTGGTTACATATTTCTGTTGCTGATTTGTTTATGGTTTGCAATATGTTGTACTCTGTCACTTTAGGTTTTTTTATTTTAGTCTTACATTAGGTGAAACCTGTGTGATATTTTGTTTGAAAGGGGTTGTCATCTCTGGATTTTGATGCCAGTTTGTGTATCTTCATTTCATTTTTTTTGTGACATTTGATTCCATTTTGGTTGGGGTTTACATTATGCCCAATTTTTTTTTTTTTGTGGTTGATTCCCTTTCATTCTTGTTTACTTATTCATTTTGGAGGGTGGGGGGTTTCATGTTGTATTCTTGTTTACCTTTTCATTAGCATCACCTCACGTAATTTCTCTCTCAATTTCACTATTTGGTTGCTTCAGCTTTGGTGTTGCACAAAAATATTGCACTTGTTTAAGTTCTTGGATCTTTCTGGATGTTTGTATTTGGTTGATTTAGTAATTCTATTCTTAACATTTAGCAATCTTAATATCTCCAAAGAATTGTTAGTTTGATCGGTTAATTAACTATTTCCTGCTGGTCATTTAGCAGTCTTAATACCTCATAAGAATTGTTAGTAATTCTATGCTTTTGGGGAGCTGTTTGAGGCTGTGTTTATAGTAGCCTTCTTCTATCATTTTTTTAGTAAGATTATAGATGGGATTAATTGGAGGATGACCTTGTTTGTTCCTAATTTATGTTTGATGGCCCAAGTGATGGCTTGTGTTCCTAATTTATGCTTCCTCTCATTTAGTTCAATTATTTGATGATACTTCCATCATGCACTTTCTTGCTTTGGAGATTCTAGTTGTGTAAATATCATGTCCAAGTCTTCATAGGAAATACTAGATGTGTAAATATTTGATGCAACATCTACTTATTCTATAAACTAGATTTTTTTTTATTATCATGAACAACACTAAATTCTTTTCATCATCCAAAATTCGATGAAATTCATGTTTAGTTGTTGAGCAATCAGATTCATCTCTTTTGCAGCCAGGAACGCCGCCCAAGCCGCCCCTCCATAGTCGCCGCCGCCACGCTCCTCCCTTGTAACTCCAAGGTCATGTTCTTCTCCTCCTCTTCTTCGATTAATTGTTTGAATTGCTTAATTGATTCGATAGCTAGAGTTTCGGTTGTGGGGTAGGAAGTACATGTAAATAGGTGCTTTACCTGTGATTGAGATGTTGCTTTGATAAAAATTAGTGCTTGAATGAGTGAATGCGAGCTTGATCAACACAATTAGGAATTGGTGTTGTGCAAGGTCGAGATATAGCAGTTTCAGAGTAATTTGGATAGTGGAATCGAGGCATGTTACTTTTTGATTGTTTAATTAATGGTTGTTTGGTAGGGATTGTGTATGCTATAGAATTGGTTATTTGATTGAGTTGGTTTATTGATCTGTTATTCCAATTGTGGATGTGACTTGTGCAGGGTCGCTTCGCCTTGTCGATGTGGATGTGACTTGTGCAGGGTCTATTGTATTAGCTTTTATTGTTCTTTTACTTTGACCAGGACTTTGATAGTCTTTATGGATGCTTGTATGCATCTTTATTTTGGTAGTCTAAGGATCCTTGTATTTTCATGGTCTTTATGGATATTGTATTTTCATGGTCTTTATGGATACTCCTTGAGAATGTCCAATGGACAATTTAGAAGCTCTTTTGAACTCACAAGTTGCAGCAAGTACGTCTTTCACCTGCTTTGATGTATTGCATTTAGACCTTTTGTATGAAAAAACACGACATTTCAATTTATTTTTTCATTTATCGACAACTTTGTATTTTTATATGTGCAATAAGGTGACAATATTTTGATTCCACGTTTTAAGTTCTTATGTCATCAATTATATAAAATTGTCACCACAAACAATTGTGATTAATGAAGCGTAATAACAAATATCATCCATGAATAAAAATTTAATGAACATGTCACCACAAGTGATTGGATCAATGAAGTGTAATTACAAACGTGTCATCAGTGAATGAAAGTATAATCGATGAAAATAAATTAATATACAATTGATTAAATTAAAAACATGTGGCATCAATGAATTTGATTAAAAAAGTGGCATCAAATAATTACATTATAAAAATGACATCAAAACATCATTTTTGAAAAAGTTGTATCACATTAAAGGAAAAGATGTCATCAAAATACTACTTTGAAAAAATATCATAAAAAATATGGCATCACGGTAAAAAAATATCATCAAAAAATTGACATACAAAAAGTGGCATCAGTCGTTACTAGTAAAAAAAATGGCATCAATGGTCAACGTGACATTACAGTAAACAAAAAATATCATCAATGTTTAAAAAAAGTGGCATTAAAAAAGTGTCATCCAATCATTTCATTAGAAAAGTGGCATCAAAGTGAAAATAAAATATAATAAAATTTTGGCATTAAAACGGTAAAATATGACATCACAAAAAAAAATATCCAAATGGGTTGGTCAACCGTTGACCGGTCAATGGTCAAATGGTTGACCATTGACCATTCCACTCTATTTGGAAGGGGTCTACATAAAACTAATTAAATTAGTTTGGGGTCTAAGTACCCAATTGAACATTCAAAAAGGGTCATCTACCAAAATCACCCATTTTTTACAAGGGTTTTTTTGAACGGTTTCCTTAGGAAAAAAATAAAGAGTTGGACCGGCTTCATATACCACGCATTTTCCTCCATCCTATCTTCTTTCGTGATTGCCTCTTGAGCTGTCTTCCGATCTTCCAGACAACTCATAATTCCTTTCAATGACAGTCTTCCTCCCTTGTGGTCGACTATCTTGAGCCGTCTCTCTCACATCTTCTTCCTCTTTGATTCGTTCACGGACTTAGCTGAATAAGTTTTTTTCCCTCTTTGTTGTTGTTGTTGTTGTTGTTGTTTCCGGTTTAGTTTTTTGTTGTCAGTTTGATGTTAGGAATAGTTGTGTTGTAATAATTTGAGACAATTTTAACCGGATTAGTTGCTTCGTTGAATGAATTTCGTTTTTTCGAGTTTAATTTTGTTGTCGGTGCTTTTTTTTCATTAAGGAAACCGTTTAAGAAAACCCGATTTTAGTACTAATTTGTAAAAAGGCTTCCACGCAGGCTGCCTTGTCAAAAACAAAATCAATGTAGGTTGCCTTGTCAGCATTTTGACCCATGAGAAAACTCGTGGTAATATGTTACCACTATCCTCAAAGATCGGGATATTTTAAATACATTTGAAAGTTGAGGATATATTTTTACCATACCCCCAAAGGTGGAGTATTTTAATTAGTTTTCCCTTACAAAAATTTCCACCTCTTTCACCTCCGTAACCCATATAATAATCTCTATCTTATATAGCCCCTTAAAAACAATCTACAACCCTTAAAAAAATAACCCACTGGCAAACACGCCCTAAAAAAAAGGGCAACACAAGGGGAGGAGGCTACATGAGTGAAGCTCGAGAGAGAGGGCAACTTAGAGAAGAGGAGGAGCTCGACACCGACGCCGGCATTGAACTGGAATCTAGAGGTGGGGTTCGACATATGGATTGAAGTTCAGCGATGGAGGCAAAGAAGATATGTTTTCTTTGATTATTTTTAAAATTAGGATTTAGGTTTTGTTTTCTTTGCTTAATATCTCTGAAATTGAACATTTATTTTCTAACGAAGGGGGTTCTCATGTGAATTTGGGGTTTTGAATTTGGGGGTTTTTGTTTAAGTTTGGCGATGAATTGATGATTTTGGTAATGCTCTTTGAGTTTAATTTAGGGTCAAGTTTTGTTTAATGTTCGTTGCCTTGTTGTGATTTGCATCTAAACTAGGGGTGACAATCAGACGACTCGGGTCGGGTTCGAGTCGGGTTATTCGGTTTCGGGTCATATCGGACTCGGGTCGATATCGGGTGTGATGACAATGCAATTCGGGTCCGATCGGGTTCGGGTCGGGTTTATTCGAGCATTATTTTATCGGATACAATCAGGTTTTCAGGTCCTATTCAGTTCGGGCGAATCGGGTTTCGGTCTAAACGGATTCGGGTGAATCGGGTTTCAGTCTAAACGAATTCGGTTGAATCGGGTTTCGGTCTAAATGGGTTCGGGTGAATTGGGTTTTGGTCACAACGGTTTTGGTCGAATTGGGTTCACTCAAATCGAACCCGCAAGAATTATATTGGATAAAACAAATCAAATTTTTTTTACCTATGAGATATTTATCCTTATATATATATTAAGTTAATGTTTATCAATTCTTTATCTACTACATTCGTTAAAAAAAAAATGCAAGTATTCTCACTTTTTAGAACATTTTTTTAAAAACTCAAATTATATAAAATATTATTTTTTCAAAATTAATTTCATATTTATTACTACTACAAAATTATAAAAATAACCAAAAATTGATATTTATATAGTTTTGGTATCTTAAAAAATGCTAAAAAGTGACTTTTTTAATGGAGGGAGTACAAAATTATATTTAATTATACTATATGCATGATAATATTACTATCCATTATTAAGTAATCAAATACTTAGGTTGTTTTGAGTATTTTAGGGAAAATGAAAAGATTTTTGTTGGTTTCGGATATAATCAGGTTTGAGTTATTTCGGGTTTTGGGTATAATCGGATTCGGGTAATTTCAGGTTTCAGATATGTTCGGGTCGGGCAATTTCAGGTTTCGGGTCGGTCCATTCGGATATAATCGGGCTCGAGTTATTACTGGGTTCGGATTGCTTTCGGGATTAACTCGGATCGGGTCGGTCGGTCTCGGTTCCAAACTTTTTTTTCCAGTTATTCGGGTGTCGGACGGGTTCGGGTCGGATTAATCGGATCGGTTTTCTTGGATCGGGTTGGGTATTGCTAGCTTTAATCTAAACCACTCTGCTCCTAGTTTCTTCTTGCTGAATTAAGGCAGGTTGCTGCTAGCTTATGAGTTGATGATTTTGGTATGATCTTTGAGTTTAATTTAGGGTCAAGTTCTATTTAATGTTCGTTGACTTGTTGTGATTTGCATCTACACCATTCTCCTCCTAGTTTCTTCTTGTTGAATTAAGGCATGTTGTTGGTATCTTATGGGTTGCTTTGCTGCTGCAATGGGAGGCTTGTGGTTTTAGTTTTTTTTCATCTTCTTCTCTCGATTGTTTAAGACTAGTCTTTTTCCTGGTTTGATTGATCTTTGATTGTAGCTTCCATTGGATATTCTTTGTTCGAGAATGGGGCTTTTTTATTTTTTGTTTTGCTTCGATCAATTGAGGGGCTGATTAGGTGCTATCAAATTCTCCGTCAATCGAAATGGTGGCTAAGTTGTTATTCGATCTTTGTCGTTGACCTGTAATATTCATTTCTCCTTTGCTTTGATTGCCTTCCTTGGGGTGTTTTGGGCTTGGCTACCGGGTTTTGTGATACTCCGTATTATCTATAGTATTTTTCTATTGTACTTATAGTTAGATAAGATTTGCTATGACACTTACAATTTAGTACAATTTGTCTTTTGTTGAATTTTATTTAAGGTTGTGTTCTTATTTTTATTGAATCTTAAAGTTTACATTTCATAAAACACTAGGGCATGTTTGTTTTGATAAAAAAAAAGGGGCCAACAAAGGAATGATTAGCCGGTGAATATTTGGGCCTGTTTGTTTAATACAATCCAAAGAATGATTTTTTTTGGACCCTAATCAATTCACCCCATCTGTTACTCGAAAGAAATCAAGGGTTTACTGATTCTTTCTCTCTCCCCGACTCTATCAATTAAGTTGAACATCGTACCCATCATTTAGAAAGCAAGTTTTAAAAAAATCCTAAAGCTAGAAAGTCAAACTATAAAACAGGTCAAACCTTGCAAAAAACACTTGGCTTCACATTCACATTCAGTCATGCTGCATTTTAGGATGAAAACTCAATTAATAAATGCTTGAGATGCAACAAATCTTGGTACCATATCTTATATACAAGAATTGTTTTGTGATGATCAAGTTAAATGACATTTAGGATTTGGATTGCTCTTAAGTTTCATGATGTGCAGGAGTAGATCCTTTTTTCTCAATGGTTTGAGAACACACAAAGTATAAGAAGAAATAGAAATACTATAAGCTGAATAGTTGAATAACTGAAACATGATATACATGTATTATGTCCTTTTGGGATGATGATGTCTTGATTAGGTTGTTGTTTGATATATTTTATATGATTTTTTTAACTCTCAAATTTCCTCTTCACTTTTAGGTGAATGATGGAAGACACTATTCGGGGAAGAGGTAAAAATAAAAAGGTTTTGGTCAGCACAAGAGGACGATATACTACTCCAATCCTTATTGGAGTTATCTCGTAATAACAAGTGGAAGAGTGAGAACGGTTTCAAGTCAGGGTACATGAATCGTTTGGAAGAAATGATTTTAGCGAAGCTTCCCGAGTGTGGTTTAAAGGCTGAGTCGCACATTGAATCAAGGTTAAAACATTGGTTAGAGAAGTATTCTGCAATGGCTGAGATGTTAAGTACTTCAGGGTTTGGTTGGAATGCTGAGATGTTAAGACTTTGGTGTGTTTGATTTTGTAGTCTACCTTTATGTCTTTTTGAACGTGGTTTAGCTTTTTTTTTTTTAGAACGAAGTGTTGTTTCTAACTGCGTGGATTTCTGGCTATATGGAATTATGGATGTGTGGATTTCAAGTGATCGATTTCATATGAGTTTATTATATCTGATCATCCTTGTTATATGATTTTGCAATAATATTAGGAAACAATACAAAAATGCAAAGGTCTTATTGTTTGTTTTCTTTTCTTTCCCTAAATCAACCAAACACATGAAAAGGTAATGAAGAAAGCAATGATTCCCCTCTTAAATCAACCAAACAAAATTGGAGTTTAACCCTTTTCTTTTCCTTTCCTTTCTCTTGAAATGTTACCTTTCCTTTCCTTTCCCTTCCTCCAAATAAACAGGCCCTAAATGAATTTTTATTGGCTCTATGTTATGTTTTACGCCTATTATCTCAAAAATAAAAGAGTGATATGCTGATGCAAAAAAGTACGGGTTCAATTCCTGTATAAACAAATCTTAGTATCTTGCTAGTTGATTAGTAATACAAATCAGACAACAAGGTAATAATATGTCCACTATTTTACTACTTAAACTAACCAGAAACAAAAATAATATAAAAATATGATCAATCATCCATATTCCATATCCATAATTATAAACTCTTAGACTAATGAAACGTAATAATATGTCCAATATTTTACTACTTTACAAACACACGTCAAAATAAAACAGGGAAATAGCTTGCTATCATTTAGAGAATCAAAGTCAGTTAGCAACTTAGCATATAGACGTGGAAACTATTTTGAAACACTTGAAGCATATATAATAAGTAGAAACCGCAAAAAAACATAACCATGGACAAAATAATAACGATGGTTTGCAAGCTCAATATATGTAGTCCAAGTAGATTTGAGTGAAAGAGACGATTACTGCTACTCTATTTTGCCTACAAATGTTGTTTATTATGAAGAATGCCACATTCATGCGAGAAAATACCAGTGCGAACTCAATACTAGATAGCCTATGTGAGATTTGAACCCACATCTTTGTGCCTACACACATTTCTATACCATTTGAGATAATATGTTTATAAGAAAGATGGAATTAGATATTAAAATTAGACAAATCCCAAAATATTTTAGAAAAGGCTAAATATGCACTATTAATATCAATTAAATGCAAGCTATAAGAAGATGTGCGGGCTTTGACTGGCGATGTGATTCCTGTTTTGATGTGCAAATGTCAATGGCAACCAAAATGGGTGATGGAAAGTGAATCAGTTGATGGTTTGCATGTGTTTGAAGGGTATGAAAGATCAAGGTAGACATGTGGATGTGGAATGAGGAAACTTTTGGATGCTATATATGAAATTTCAATCAATTGTCATTGAAATTGGCATGTGTGTCGTTTATAAAAAAAATGGTTGGGTGTGTCATGCAACAATCGAAATGACATGAAAAACTCAAGCATTCATGGGTGGTGTTAGGGATACATAGAAAACAAAATGGGGTGACAGATTCAAACATATACATGGCATGAAAAATGTAACTAGTGTCATGTAATATATAAGAGGTGTCAAGAATTTAGCAACATCTGTCATAGTATTTATGCAGACTTCTATTCGACAATATATTCTAATGTGTGGTTATTCCATTTGCTTTGCAAGTACATAGTGAGCCATTGTTAAAATCAAAGGAGAGAAGGTGCATATGCCCTCAATGGTTTTCTCACACAAAAGATATTCTTTGTAGATTTGGATTTACGAGGCAGTTCCTGAAATCGGCGAGACCTTCTCCAATAAAACCACAGGGCTACCCTTTTCTCGCCGCGTGAGGTGGTTAGCAGAAGACGTGTGGGTCTCATATGATAGAGTATTGAGGCTACTAGATGAATCCAATCTAGACGACAACAAACTTGTCGAGGCCAGAACAATTCTATAGCCCAACGAGAAGGATCATGCACTTATGCTTGGTTGTGCCTATGCCCATGAAGCCTATGACAATCTGTCATGCCAGTCTCTTAGCTACATTGCAATAGCTTAGTTGTAGTTAGCATACCTGTTGATTAAAATTTGGTTTCATTATCAAAAAGTAAAGAAGACAAGAGAAGTAACTCAGACAATGATGATAGTCAGTTAGCCACTGCCAATGTATAGTGTATGTACCAAGCTTCTCAGATAAACCATGGTTGGAGGACAATGGCAGTATAAGAGATCCTTCAATAGTAGAAGGGAATATTACCAAAACTTATGGTATCTTGGAATTCTAAAGAGACTTGCTCCTTCATCTGCAAAGTTCAAGCACCGCAAAGAGGCTAAAACATCATGCCTATAAGCATCAAATATTTAGAATTGTCATTACTTGAATGGTTAAACACTGCAACAATCAGTTGCACACAAAAATTACAATTAAAGAAATAAACAATAAAGAAAAATATATTATCTACAACAACAAAACATGTTCACTCAAAAAGAATTCACCCTTAAATTTACCAAATTATTAACGATAAATAACAAAGGAATAAAAAAATCTATTAAACAAGAAGAGGAACTTATAGAAAGATGCATGAAAATATTGAAGTGTAAGTAGAAAGAAAGAACTTATCTATTGATCTTCAACAAAGAAATCGCCAGACTACATGCTTCATACCTAACATCAAATGGTTTCAAAAACATGGCTTATCGTGTTGTGTCCATTAACACACTGATAAATGTTTTTGTGTCTTAGATTTAACTTTAGAATGACATGCTTTCATAAAAGGTTGGGGATGAGAACAACACTCATGCTCTTCCCTCTCCTCATTGCCCATTGCAGCACCACTTACTCCACTATACATCAATTGCATATTTCCAAGTTACCATAACTCATAAGAAACCCTACTAAGACAAGTTCCATTTTCAAGATCATCTAAATCACAAGTTAGCACTCCAATAATCAACATTTTAATTGCATACAATGAATGAAAGATTTCCATTTCCCCATTATATAAACTAACAATGTTGATGATGTGCCATACATAAATAGACCAAATCAATCCAATTGAATAATTTCATAATTAATTAACAATTTTGAGCATTTCTTTATAATTAACAACCAAAACTTTTCAACAGCTTTTCACAAACCAGTAAACCTTAATTCGCTTATTTGCGTTGGAAACAAAAAGAATTCACGACAAGGGATGAAATCTCTCAAAAGAACCAAATTGAAAATATAATAATTTAATTTTGAAGGACATCAAAATGAATGATAGGAAATTAAGGTTTAAAGGGAAGAAAATTGAAAACAAAACCCATAATTGTTACCAAAAATTTAAAAATTAAAGATGAAATAGGAGGTTATTACACTTCTCTTGTTAGATTCTATATGGATTCATTGATGGAGACTAACAAAATTATTCAAATGGAGTAGCGAAAAAGTGATCCGATGAAGAAAAGATGTTGAAATCTCCGAAAACGTATTCCAAAATTTATTTAAACAAGGAGTCAGCTGGAACAACAAGGGATTCAAAATTTTTCCTCGGGATTTCTTATCGCCTTATTTGGAAAGAACACATATTTCTTGCAAGTAATTCATTTTTTTTCAATGTGACCCCCCTTTCTTTTAGGTTTATTTTGGTCGGTAAAATTAGGGGATTTTATTTTAATATTTTTGTTTTCTTAAAAGAAAAGTAATCAGGGCTTGACTATGACAATATTGTGGTCCATTCTAAAACATCCTTGTAGATGGAAATTTATAGTTTTTAATTGGAGGCAAGATGCACCATGGTAGAAGAGAGACTTATGTGAGTCAGTCTATTTTTTTTTTTTTATTAGGTAAAAATTCGATGGCCAGACATGCCTGGCTCATCGAGAGGCCGACAAAGTCGGCAGACGGTGAACCGTCGAGCATACAATCTAAAATAAACGGTGCAATACAAAATCGACAACTAAACAACCACAGACGAACAGAGGAACCTAACCAAACAGAGCTAAGGGCAACACGGACAAACCCCGGAGCCAAGCGATGACACCGCCGGCCAGCGGTACATCAGGAGTCCCTCCTGTGGGCGATGAAGACGAAACTCCAATGAAATTTTCGGAATACGGAGTCGCCTTGATGCACACCGCCACGACCCCAGCCAGACCCGACACCGGACACCAGCGTCCCAACTCAAACTAGGACCGCCACGAACACCTAGAAACGTCGCCAAGAGCTACCCTGTATATAACGCACCAAAAAACCCTTACGGGAGATTGTCAAGACCCTTACGGGTGGGTTACTCAGACCCTTTCGGGATTTAAAGAAAGCCCTATCGGGCAATTTCTCAATAATTTTGCAATTTTCCAACTTCACAATTCCTCATCCTTGGGCCCGAAGGACCCAAAACTTGGGCCCTAAGGACCCGAAGCTTGGGCCCTAAGGACCCGAAGCTTAGGCTCGAAGGACCAAGGATGAGCAAGAAATACACACACATTATTTTCTTGCTTTGGGCCCAAGCCAAAAAACTTGGGCCCAAATTAGGACTTGAAATCGGGCCATCAAGCCAAGGTCGGGTCAACAACGGACTCAAGAGGAAAAGATGGGAAACACCACAGAGGGACACCCCGGAGAGCGCATGCGATGAACCACAGGCCACCGGACCAAGCCGGCATCACCGAGGACCGTCGGACGAAGACCCACGCAACCGAGACCAGCCCACCACAGTGACAAACCTTCGCTGAGAGAACAAAAGGACCACCGACGAGGGAGTAGAGAGGCAAGGAAGACGAGAGAAGATAGGATCATCAGATCGGATTATTAATTGAAGATTTACAACACCAAAAGATATGGAAGGATGAGATTGAAAGGATTTCACATAAATTTTGTGTTGAAATTTCATAGATGAATTTGGGGATTTTGGCAAAATTCTAGAGAGAGAGTCTCTCTAGAATTGGGTTCTCATTTTGTAAATCAAGTGAGTCAGTAAGTCTATTTGTTACACTATTGACCTCCCTGCCAAATATGATAAATTTGGACATTTCAATGTTTTTATACAATACCATAATTTGAGTGTTGTTAGCCCTATTAGACCATCACCCATGTGTGTCACTATGAGCGCGAGCTAAAAACTACGTATAGATTGCACCACCAACGATGTCTTGTCTGACACAAACTATAGAAATTAATCATGTCAATCCCCTTGTTGATTTTCCACAAAATGTGTGTGCAGAAAACATTCTCAAAGAATTAAAGCATAACTAGATAATCAAAATCAATAACTCAACTTTCAACAAACTTACTGATTTATATTACTAGCTAGTATGTTTATTATACTTAATTTATTTATGTTAGAATGGAATACTTTATTCATTTGAAGCTCATGAAATGAAAGAGCTTAAAAAAAAAACATGGACAACATCACACCTAGTTTTGCTTAATCCAACCGATTCACAATCAAATGTTAAACCTACCTATACAAGCAATAAAACCTCAATGTTCACTAGTTTTTCATTTTTGTTTTTTCCTTCTTATGAGAAACATTAAATTTGATAGTACAACAAGGAAACAATTCATTCATAATTGACCTCAAGTCATTACATACTTTGTACGCGCCAATTCTTAGCTTCTACTCTTCCAACCTATCTAAATAATGTTAACAAGAGGATTCCCTTGAGACACCCATTTATCAACACTCTTCCTTATGCTTTCTTGTTGCTCTAAAAATACCGCGGTCTCTTGAGGCTCATGAGTCGTTATCATTGAACAAGGATTGGTTTTTGACGGACCTTTCACCATGGACTCCAACTTGAATTGTCGATCAAGGCCTTCCATGGAGCATGCTAGTGTCTCCGAGCACACTTCTATAGCCCCGGGAGGCACACTCGGCTTGTATTTCAAGAGTTTCCCATATTCATTTAGTAGATGAAACATATAGTCGTACACATGCTCCATTCTAAGCTCCTGCTGAGAAAACCTACTTGCTATTTTTCCAATCTTTTGTGCCTATAAAATTGCCAATGCAGACAAAAAATGTGGGCATATATGTGTTTAATGGAAAACACTAGTAGCATAGTGAGTTCAAATTGAGTCAACCATGGACTTATTTCAACTAGAGCAGGCAAGATGATAACCTTTTCGGGGTGTCGGTTGCCCCAATCAACTGCGAACTTGATGGATTTGCAGATGTTGTTAGGATTTATAGGCCAATAATGTTTCATGGGCTCTAAGCTCCTTGTGAAGAACTCATAGAACTCCGGCGTTACAAGTAAGGCCATGGAATCACAAGCTAGGATGTACTTCTCACTTACTGACCATGCAATTCCCTCTATGTAAATCTTGTACCTACAATGATGGGTTCATCGACATCAAAACTCGAACCCAACAATATGTATAAAAAGAAAGGGTATCTCTACAAAGCTAATCAATCTTACCAACCTGTAATTGCACTGTTCTGTCAAATTAGATGTTTTGAATCCTAATTTCATTTCTTCATCCCAATTCTGCAAATCAGTATAAAACAAGTTGTCATATATCAAGAATGAGATTTAATTTAGATGTGTTCAAATGTGCAACTCAAGCTTGACATTGAGTACTCTATCTATGATGTTTAGGGTTATCATCATAACCGAAACTTAAACCACTTTAGAAATGTCTATAATAACACTATATTACCTGAGTGTGAAGAACAGTATTCCAAAATTTGGTGGAATTGCAATCAAGAAGCTTCATCCTATCACCCATATAAGGGTTTCCTTTCCAATAAGCATATGGAAGCCTATACTCCCACTTGATCTTCTTTGTGCTTTGTCTTAGATCCTTCTTCAACAAATTCCATGGCTTTATGTTTATCTCTGGCCTACAAACAAACCCAAAAATTAAACACAACATCTCTTGATTATTTGATAAATAAACAAATATCCCTAAAATTTTTGCTGTATACAATTAAGGATATAGTCAAGCAGGGCGAGTTTGGGGTAAAGATATTTTGTGTAATTTAGACTCCTATAAGGATGTCATGAGGATGATTCAGAGTGTGATTTCCTCTACCTATCTTAGTAGTTAGGATAATGCACACTATGTAGTTCACTTCACATCAAATAGGTTGAATAACAAGGAAAAGTGCTCCCTCACATGATTTAAAGATGCTTCATTTAGAGAACCTGAATTCGAATCTTGGACTAAAGAACACATATGTCTTGAATTCTTTGCAGTTCCTCAATAATTTTTTACTATAGTTATATATATATATTTGCAAATGCACTAAACTAGAATCTTGCCGAGATTGATCTTACCAACCCCAAAATGACCAATCGGGAAAGGCAATATCGAGTGTGGTATCATCCCCACAATAATGGAACAACGGAGGGGCGTTCTCAATGCCAATGGCCGTGTAATTCTCCTTCTTGACAACCGACTTATCGCCACACTCAAACATGATATCCAAGTCAGGCAACATCCCAGGGTATAGCCTAAGGAGCTGCAGGATTCCCCACACGGTGAAAATGTCCCTTGTTTGGTAGGCTCCTCGATATTTTTCAAGGTAAGGCTTGCCATTGACCACGATAAGGCGAAAGTATGCAAGATCCTTGGCAGACTCCACCATCTCAAGTGTTATTCCATTGGCCTTCCATGTTTGGAGGTCCTCATGGATCCATCGAAAATAGCTCGGGCATGTGTGGTTCGATGGGGTCAGGTTCTCAATTCGAGTCGGGTAGTCTTTAGGGCATGTTTGGATTAGGTTTCTTGCAGCGCACTCAAGTGGGAAATCTGTCTTGGTTTGGATTGAGATCGAAGGAGAAGGCTCCAATGATTCCATTTTTTCTGATGGAAGATTATTCAACACTTGGCTACTGCCTTTCGCTACTAGGTTGCCTGCAATTGTAGGCTGAAAATCAAAGTGTTATGTCTATAGGTAAAGACTCAATAACATATATATATTAAATGAACTCAAAATATAATAGAGCACTAATTTTTCTATATAACAAAAATTGGTTTCTAAACTTTAATTTACTTCAACAAATTAAAAAAATTTACTTCAACAAATTAAAAAGAATTACTCTTTAAATGGGCATTAGATGGATCCCAATGGTGTATGATGAAGAAAACCAATAAGAATGACTTACAACGTTCTTGTAACGAGTGGCAACAAAGGCACCAACAATTAGGATGGCATAGAAGAAGATGAGAGTAGAAGATCTCTTCCTGAATGGCCATCCAATCACTTCCAACAACCGTTGCTTCATTTTTGCAGGTTTTTATTTGATCAATTTGCTAGTATGAAAAAACTCCAACTCAAGAAATCTCATGTTCCTTGTTAATTCTTCCTTATCTTGTGTGTGTTCTTTCATTTTCTCACCTGCAGTTTCTTTTTCTTTTTGGTGATGAAAGCATAAACTATGGGGGAAGAGAGGTAATAGTGGAGGAGCTATTTTTATCAATATAACAGATTCTCTATATTTGTGTAAATTTCCATACATGAATGCTTCATAACTAGTTGGTTTTGCTAAATTAGGTTTGTATTTTTTTTTTTCCATTTATTTCTCAGCTTGCAAATTTTTGTTTTCACATGTAAACTCCCAATATCTATATGAAAGTCATGTCATTTATGAAATCATAGAAAAGTTCTTAGTTTTGGAGTATGATCCAACTTTCAAATCAAAACCTTCCTAGTGTTCTTTCCGATCTATATTTATTGTCCCTTTATTTTATATTTTCATCACATGTGTATATGATGTATGACATATGCTATTTTTACTGGTCACCAGCAATCAATTCTAGATTGTGATGGGGAAAATCAACTCAAATCTTTTATATATATATATATATATATATATATATTAAAGTAAGATTTTTGAATTTATTGATTGTAAACTTTTATACCATGTATTTCTATTATATTACAAATAAAAAATTAAAAAATATTAGTAGAAAATATCTTTTACTATATATATAATAAAGTAAATTTTTAGAAAATATATTTCTTTATATACAGTAATCTTCCTTTAAATGTAGTGAAGTAAAAATTTTAAGTAATTTATTGATTGTAAATTTCTAAACCATGCATTTCTATTATATTAGAAATAAAAAATTACAATATATTAGCAGAAAATATTTTTTTTTTCTATATAGTAATTAGATTTTTAGAAAATATTTTTATACACACACTAGAGGATCGAGGAGCATTCATGCGGTAGATGTTTAGTCTCCTATGTCAATTGCTTCTGCTTCTGTTTTTTATCCTTAATTTGTGCTTTTGTGTTCTCTCAAATCGCACTCGTCCCACGCAACCTTACGCGCTCACATTGTCGCAAGAATATCAATAGGTTCGTGTTGGTATTAAAATTCGACTTTTCATTTTATTTAAATTTTTTATTCGAATTAAATAAGTCATTTGCATATATAAATACCAATTAACCAACAAACTTATCTCATGTAGCTAGATTCGTTCATAGTCATTGAACTCGACTTCATAATTTTCTCGCGATTCAAGAACGTCAAAAGAGATAAGTGACATTATTCCGAGCATTTTATGCTCATTTATTGCATGTTGTGTGCCAATTTGTTTTTTGTAGTCGAATCATGCCAAAAATGTGTTAAATAAATTATAATTCATCATTTTGTTTGATTTATTAAATTGATAATCTCTTTTTGGCATGTTAAAGGAGTAATTTCATTTTGATAGATTATCTAAGTTATAAAAATGACATTATGTGCCCATATTTATCATGATTTATTATTTTTCTTTCATGCTAAGTTTAATTATGTGATATTGCCGTTTTCATATCTAATTGTCGTTTAATCTGTTCGGTTCCAAACTGGGTTACATACTAGTTCGGTGTGGACTTAATTAGGCTATCTTATAGACCTAGTCCTTATAAAATATATAATATTAAAGGTTATAATTTGTAAATGTAGAATTTATGGGGCAAAGATTGTAATTAGTTAGCAAGTTGGATAGTGTTAGCTGTTCTGGAAGAAGCTCTATATATAAAGCACAAATGCATTCCGGATCAATGAATCAATATAGTATCTTCACTACGCCACTGTGCATCTCCAATAATGACCTTCTTTTCCTTTGTCACTTGAAAGCCATCCAAGTGACGGAACCATACACACTCATCGCTCCAATTCTCCACTTGTTCAAGGCTTCATGTGGTTGTATTCAGGTTGTTGCGCACAGTTTTGGCATGATGCTCCAGTCCGACTTATATGTTGGGCTTTCTGGTCGGACCCAACAAGACCTTCCACTAACAAACTGGTATCAGAGTCGGGTTCGACGGGTGGGCCGGTTGCACCGAAGATTGAGATGGACTCCACATCTGTATCGATGACGGGTTAGTCGAACCCGTTGCGCGGAGGTCTCGATTCCAACCGGGCTAGATTTGTTGGGACACTTGTGAATCCCACAACGGAAGTGGGGTGACCAACAATGGTAAAGGTTCGTCGCTTAAAAAGATTCAGGTGACGGAGTAATGTATGTCAGTCACCAGAACAAGCCCTAAAAGTGGATCCTTGGTGTTGTTCGTCACCTGAGGCAATTCAAGTGACGGAGTGGACAATGTTGGGCGCATGAGTGAGTACCAAAAATTAGTGACCATTCAAGTGACGATGAAGGTTTTTAATGTTGGTCACTTGAGAGTTGAGACAATTCAAGTGACGAAGTTAACATGTAGTATAGTCTAATTGGTCACCTTGGTCAATGACAAGTGATGTATCTTTAGTTCGTCGCTTGAAATGATTCAGGTGATGAGGAGTACCCTGTGGCGACCCTTCAGGTGACGGAATAGTCGTCACTGGAATGTTCCAGCGACCAAAAAACCCTTTCAGGCGACGAGTTTTGGTTCGTCACCTGAAGTGCAAAGTGGCGTAGTGCTTCTTTCTTCCTCTTGTCTCAATCTTTCGCTCTCAATCACAAGTTCAATAGGACACAACACATACCGATCTAGCTAGTATGTGTGTGAGAATTATGGAATTACATTTTACATGAACTGACTAATTGCAAGGCCAGGGAAATTAAAGATGCATGGTTCATCTTTGGCGACATTAATTATATGAATTCATTTGCAAAACCACAAGATCGATTGCATGTTTGATTAACAAATTAGCAAGGAATGCAGAATGGGAAACAAAGAGATGGAAGAGAAAATGAAAAACATGATGGAGGAAATTAACAATCTCAAGTACATTGTATGAAAGAAGAGGGGCCCACGAGTAAGCATGTGCTAAACCAAAGGTATAATCAAGGCGGGTTATAAGGCCCTCTCTTTGATGACATCCATGCTCATTTCACTCGGATCGGTTGCCTGCAACTCCACCTGTATTCCATCCAACTCTCTCTTGAATCTGTCCTTGGAGCTTGCATACAACATCTTGCTTCTCACCCTCGATGTCTCAGGTGACCTGCGCGCGCGCAAAAACATGTGCTCATGGCCTGGTTCAACCCAACTGATCGATTCCTATCTCAACTTATATATAAAATTAGCACAATGATCGATCGATCGAGTTATATATATGTAGATTACCACGCAAAGAAGAAGATCTTGCTCTTCTGGCAGTTCTCCTCGGTGATGAAATCGTAATCAAAGACAGCATACCGACACTCGTCAGCAGGCAAACTGGAGGTGAAGTCGTCGTAGGTCTCATCGGGGCCGCCCAACTTCTCCACCACCACTTGCTGCTGCTTCTCCTCGATCTTGAACACGATGAAGCGGTGGTTCCTCTTCGCCTTCAGCTCCACGAACTTGAGCTTGCATTCGTCGTCCACTGCCATCCCCGACGCTGCGTTCGCCTAATCATCATCAATACCATTTTAGTTGTAAATCCGGACTTCAATTCTATGTAATTAATTAATTTCCTCAAGGCATACTGAAATCACATCAGACCATTAATTATTCTAGCTAAATCATCAAAGGATTCTTCAATTTTTAGTTTCCTTGTTTGAATATCATATAGTATATATATATATAGTTAATAAAGCTCATATATATATAATTAATAAGCTGAAACACATACCATTTTGTCAAATTATCCAGCAGCTAATTCTTCTATGGAAATTGGAAGAATTAATCCCAAGAGATGAAGGTAGGAAGAGAGAGAGAGGGAGAGGGATGAGAAGATCGATCAAGAAGGTTCAGGAAAATGGAGATCGATCGGATTTGAAGAGAGGGACATGGGCAAGAGAAATTGATAAATTAAGGGATTTATGGAAGGAAGTGGAATATTTGTTGCATTTTCATTTCGATCTACTATGTTTTTCTTTTGTGTTGAGTTCATACATCATGACAGCCACGTCGTTTCATTGTCAATGCACCTTTATAGTTTTGACATAAACTTAAAAAAATGTAAAAATAATCACCAATTTTGGGGTTTAGTTGTGGTAAGTGCATTTTAATTAAAAAGGTAATATAGCGAGATATGAATTCGTGAGAATGTTTACATGATTTTTTTTTTTAATTATAAGACATAAAAGATGAGTCCAAATTATGAAACTAGCTAGGTTCCATTTTTAATTTTTTATTTCATGTACTTTCAAATCAAAGATAATTGTGACAAATATAACATTTTCAAATTAAAATAACTAGTACCAAATTTTAATTTCCAAATGTTATATTTGTCACAATTATCTTTGATTTGGAATTACATGAAATAAAAAATAAAATTGGAACCTAGCTAGTTTCATAATTTGGACACATCTTTTATGTCTTTTAATTTTAAAAAAAATCATGTAAGCTTCTTTTTTTTTGATAAGGAAATAATTCGAGGACCAGACAGACCTGGAACCTCGAGAGGCCGACAAAGTCGGCGGACGGCGAACCGTAAAAAATACAATGAAAAAAAATTGGTGCAATACAAGAAGCGACAAACAAACAGCTCAAATCAACCAACGATCCTAACCCAAAAAGTTGAGGACAACGTAGACTAATCCCGGAGCCAATTAAGCGCCACCAAGAGATGACACCGCTGGCCAACGGTACTTCAGGAGTCCCTGTGGGCGATGAAGACGAACCTCCAAGGAAATTTCCGGAATACGGAGTCGCCTCGATGCACACCGCCACGACCCCAGCCAGACCTGACACCGGACGCCAGATCCCCAACACAGACTAGAACCGCCAAGAAGAACCGGTAACGCCGTCGAGAACCACCCTCGTAGAAAACGCACCAAACAACCCAAACGGGATTCGATCAAAATCCATACGAAAGTTTTATTTAATTATATTACCTTGGGAATACCCAAGTAAAAGGTTTAATTCTATATTATCTAATTTTAATATTAATGGGTAGCACTCATGGGGTAACCCTATCCATCTCTCTCCTCGTAATATTTTGACACCTCATTTTCCACTAACTTTACCCCATCCTTTAAGAATTTTAATTTTTATCCCACATCCATAAGTTTACCCCATTACTATTTTTTTTAACTTTAATTATACCCCACCACGTATTTTAACCAATCAAAACTTAACCCACTTAATAAAAAAAATAAAAAACCTCTCTTTTATTAATTTTATAAAATAAAATGGGATGGGGAGGGGATGGGTTTAACCCATTCCACTAGGGTTGCCCATTCCCCTTAGTGTGAGTTTTATCCCACGTCCATGGGTTTACCCCATAGAAGGGATGGGGGAGGGTAAACCCCTTGGATGCTGATGCTCTAAGGCTTGCACCATAGTTCGGGTCATGTAGGCCCACTACAAGAAACAAGATGCCAAAAGGGGATTGGGAAGGCCAACACCGCCTCCAACGAGCAACTCCCAAAAGACTACCAGGAGAGACGGCGGAAGAGGGAGGACCAGATCCGCGAAAAGAGAAGGCCGGAAACACCGAAGGCCGGGCCGGAGGAGCCAAATCCACTTCACCTAGAACGAAAGGAAGAACTCCGATCAAGAGGGTGAGGAGGATCAGATGCGAGCGGGTGGAAAGGGACCCCGAGCAACCGTCGGTGAGAGGCTAAGCATCACCGAAGGCGGTACCGGAGGAATTAGACCCATACCACCCCGATCGGAAACCGCAGGGACTCTGAGGAGGGGGAGAGGAGAGAGGTGGGCGGGGGGAAGAAGACCTCGGGGAACCGACGGAGTTGAGCCAATCACCACCCAGGGGTGCAAGAGCGTCGAAACCGAGGACCGATTGGACCCGGCGACACCATGGAGAGCCGAACGGGACAAGATGGAGAGGGGCCCGCCGACCAAGGTCCGGCAAGGCTAGTTTTCGGGCCTCCGAGGAGGAGTTAGAATCCTCCGAAGTGGTGTTTATAGCCTCCGGAGAGGTGGTTCATAGCCTCCGAAGAGGGTTTATAGACTCCAAAGAGGGTTCCCGGAGAGGCGAATGATAGAAGGCCACACCCCGACAGGAGTTTTCCGAACGCTCAAGAGTGTTTTTCAAAAAAAAAAAAAATCATGTAAGCATTCTCACTAATATCCATATTTGGCTATATGCCTTTTTAGTTAAAAAAAATCCATATAAGCACCCCCACTAGTCCACATTAGCGAGATAAGGGGTACGTGCCACCGACCGCAACTAAACCCCAAAGTTGGTGATTATTTTTGTATTTTTTTAAGTTCGTGTCACTGAGTGCAACTATGCCTAAAGTTCGTACTATTTTATGCAACTTGCCCTAATTATAATACAATTATTTTACCTCGTTTTATGTGAGCGTTTGGTTGTAAAAATAAAAATCTCATAAAAATCGAGGTAAAATCATAATTTAACCAAATAATCACATAAATCGAGATTGCTGAAATAAGATAAGAAATATGTAGAGAGGAGAGATTCTCTTGTATTGGTTTGTTCCTCAAAGAAGAAATACAATGCCTTATATAGGCATAGATGGAGAGGGTTACAAGATAAGAGGGTCATCAATATAGACCTTTGATATTCTACCATGTGGGTGTTATGGAAGAGAAATAATGGTGGGGTTTATGAAGAGGTGATACATCACTTAGTAATAACTATATGTATTATAACACTCCCCCTTGATGTGCACCTCGTAGTTTGCGTATTGCCTCATTAAAAACCTTGTCTGGAAAAACCCATTGGGATAAAAACCAGGATCAAGGGAAAAAAAGTACAATACTAGAGCAAACTACTCTCCCTCAACTTTGCACACATCCTTTAAGCGTCGCATTCCCATATTGTGTACCAGTTGCTTAAATACCCTTGTAGGCAATGCTTTAGTGAACAAATCTGCCAGATTTTCACTTGGTGCAATCTTCTGGACATCAACTTTGCCTTCAACTTGGAGTTCATGGGTGGAGAATAATTTCGGCGATATATGTTTGGTCTTGTCGCCTTTAATGTAACCGTCCTTGATTTGGACAATGCAAGCTGCATTATCTTCATACAACACTGTCGGGTGTTTTACAATGGATTCCAACCCGCATGATTCCTGGACATGTTGGATGAGTGATCTGAGCCACACACTTTCTCTTCCTATCTCATACAATGCGATAAGCTCTGCATGATTTGATGATGTAACTACAAGAGACTGCTTTGTTGAACGCCAAGAGATGGCAGTTCCATCATACATGAATAAGTACCCCGTTTGCGAGATGGCCTTGTGAGGATCTGACAAATAACATGAATAAGTACCCCGTTCACTTGTTCCGTGTAAATAACGTAGAATGTGCTTGACACCATTCCAATGTCTTTTTGCTGGCATTGAACTATATCTTGCTAGTAGATTAACTGCAAAAGCTATATCTGGTCTGGTATTCGTAGCAAGATACATAAGTGCACTAACTGCACTGAGATATGATACTTCAGGACCTAATATCTCTTCATTGTTTAATCGAGGGCGAAAAGGCCCTTGTCCACATCAAGTGATCTTACAACCATAGGTGTACTCAATGGATATGCTTTATCCATGTTAAAGCATTTTAGGACCTTTTCGACATAAGTTGACTAAAGGATGAAAATTTCATTCCTTGTATGCTCGAACCGCAGGCCGAGGCAATACTTGGTTGTTCCAAGATCTTTCATTTCAAATTCATTTTTCATGTAATTAGTTGTTTGTTGAATCTCTTCGGGAGTCCCAATAATATTCAGGTCATCAACATAAACTGCTATAATTACATAACACAACTTTGTCCTCTTTATAAAGACGCAAGGGCAATACTTGGTTGTTCCAAGATCTTTCATTTCAAATTCCTTTTTCATGTAATTAGTTGTTTGTTGAATCTCTTCGGGAGTCCCAATAATATTTAGGTCATCAACATAAACTGCTATAATTACATAACACAACTTTGTCTTAAAAGATGTGAGAAATAGATATTCAATATCATTCTCATTCTTGGTTTCCATGTGATAACCATTTAATCTTATATCTTTGAAACTCAACAGATTTCGTTGTGAGTTACTTGAATACAAAGCATCTTTGACATATATTATTGTTCCTTCGGGTAACAAGATAGAGGCTCTTCCGGAACCTTCTATAAGATTACTTGTTCCAGATATGGTATTGACACTGATCTTCGCCATTTACAGGTTCATGAAAAACTTCGGTTTTTTCAAAATAGTATGAGTCGTGGCACTATCTATGAGACAAAGCTCCCCACCATTGAACTTTCCACTTGAGTGATCCATTCTATACAAATAAATAAAACATGTATAAATAAAACCGATATTGCCCAAAACTTTATTTTAAATGGAAAATAAGTCCACTACATTGAAAACAAGGGAAATAGCAAGCAAGCAAACTTTAGGCCGGTAAAGATAGGATGCAAAATTGAAAATACGAAAATAGTCGAATAGTTCAAGATTTAATCAAAGAGGGTGGTGTGATCATTTGGGAGATCGGCAACATTTTTATCAAGCTTGGGCGAGATCTTGTCATTTTCATCTTGTTGAAGGAAATTAGATGCCACAAGATATGTATCCTCAAGTCCGTCAAAGAAAGAGTCATCGGGGCTCTCTCCTATGACAAAATTAGTGACAACACCTCTTCAGAAGGAGGTGGCATTCGCTTCAAGCGTGCCTTGATTGTTGTCGGGAAGTGGAGCCGACCTGGTAGGTCTTTTATCATGGTTGTTAAAAAACAACTGATTATTCTCTTATGCTAAAAGCAAGTTTGGGATGAGTTCATAAAATGTTTTGAACCCGCGTTCCCTGTACTGCTACTGGAGCACAAAGTTTGATGCATGGAAAGTTGAGAATGTTTTCTCCAACATATCCGCATCTTGTATGTTTTCTCCACATAATTTCAGCATTGATGAAATGTGATGTATTTCAGAGGTGTAGTCCGAGACCTTCTTGAAATCTTGCATCCTCAAGTGCATCCACTCATACCTCACACGAGGCAAGATGATAGTCTTTTGGTGCTCAAAGCGATTTTTGAGACTTATCCATAGCTCTGAGGGACTCTTCACTGTCAAGTACTGAGCTTTCAGGCTCTCGTGAAGATGGTGATGCAATATGATCATCGCCTTAGCACAATCCTATTGGGATGCGCTACTGCTTGGTATGATAGTCTCTCCCAAATTCGATCTGGCTAATCAAGTGGAGTTTCGCATCCTGCACCCATGTGAGATAGTTTCTTCCGGAAACATCAAGGATGATGAACTCCAACCGTAAAATATTTGACATTTCTATAAAAATATATATATAAAAATGAAATCAACACCATGATTTTTTTTCAATCTCATGCACCGATTTTGGAAATGGATTAATGTGACATAAAAATGGTAATTAAGGTAGCCATATACTATATAACCGTACCATGCATGCATAAATATAGGGCATTAATTGTCATTTTGAAGAAAAGAAAATGAAACCGATAGAAATTAATTTGGCATTCATAGATTGTTTGTAAAAAAAATATTATTATTTATCTACTTCCGGAGATAATCACGAGATGAACCATCCACTTCTAGGGATTAATCATCACAAATTATAACCATCCACTTCGGGAAGGAAATCTATCATCTCTACAGGGATGCTTAATATTTCAAACATGTATATCCATTTCGGGGGATGATAAACATTTTTGTCTCTTTAAGGACAATTATTTTCTTCAAATATATATAGTATATCCTCTTCGGGGGGATAACTCAATACTAGTTAATCTCTTCAAGAGATATAACAAAAAAAAAAAACAATGATAATATACTTACGACATGCGATAATATAACGGAACCAAACAAATTAAGCAAGATCATGTTATACAAATTTAATCGGCTAAACAAAAGGTGAGATTTGACCTTATGCACACGAGCAAATTAAAATAATTACATGCAAAATCAAAAGTGATATATATAAGGGTGATTTTGGTAGATGACCTTTTTTAAATATTCAATTGGGCACTTAGGCCCTAAATTAATTTAATTAGTTTTGCCCTAGACCCCTTCCCAATAGAGTGGGTTGGTCAATGGTCAACCGTTTGACCATTGACCGGTCAACGTTGACCAACCCATTTTGATGCCAATTTTTAATTTTTTAATTTTTTTTATAGTGATGTCATATTTTACCGTTTTGATGCCAAAATTTTACTATATTTTATTTTCACTTTGATGCCACTTTTCTAATGAAATGATTGGATGACACTTTTTTAATGTCACTTTTTTTAAACCTTGATGACATTTTTTGTTTACTGTAATGTCACGTTGATCATTGATGCCATTTTTTTTAGTGTTAACGACTGATGCCACTTTTTTGATGTCAATTTTTTGATGATATTTTTTTTACCGTGATGCCATATTTTTGATGATATTTTTTCAAAGTAGTATTTTGATGACATTTTTTTCTTTAATGTGATACAACTTTTTCAAAATGGTATTTTGATGTCATTTTTATAATGTAATTATTTGATGCCATTTTTTTTAATCAAATCGATTGATGCCGCATGTTTTTAATTTAATCAATTGTATATCGATTTATTTTCATCGATTATACTTTCATTCACTGATGACACGTTTGTGATTACACTTCATTGATGCAATCACTTGTGGTGACATGTTCATTAAATTTTTATTCATGGATGACATTTGTTATTACGCTTCATTAATCACAATTATTTATGGTGACAAATTTATATAATTGATGACATAAGAGCTTAAAACGTGGAATCAAAATATTGTCACTTTATTGCGCGTATATAAACACCTATTATAACATGTTATCAACTCAAAAACATGCATCAATTATTACCTACTGTAAAAAAACTCAAAAATGCTTCAATGTAAGTAATCTAATATGAAATCAATAAAATCAATACAAATTGCAAGGAATGGGGAATTGGGGGGATTTGTAATTTTTTGCACTGTCACTTTCTTTGGTCAAAATAAAGATGAAAAACACACTCTGCAAAATGGTAACCAAATCCATAGCATATTCATAGAATAGATACATAAAACCTTATGACTAAGGTGAGTGGTCAAAATCTGACAGTAAAACAATGGAAGCAATTAATATGACACATATGAAAAGTGCAACTATGAAAAGTGCAACTATAGAATAGATACATAAAACCTTGTAGCTGCAGTAATAAGTGGGGTAGCATTCGACGTGTGAACCGTTTGAATTAGCCCAGGATCATGGTCTAACAGCAGTTGCATAATTGCTGCAATGAATAAAAAACAAAGGCCCGGATGAAGTAACATAATTTGAATTGGATGAGTGCAGCTCGAATGAATTTCACGTGTTGCATAACTAGCATTCTAGCAATAGTTACTTTTTGTTAATCAGATAATTAGAAAAAGAAATGGCATTCATTCTACCATTTTCAAATGCAGTAAAACGTTTAGTAAATACTCCAAATACAGCAAGCAATTTTGACAAGTGACCAAAGTCAGTGTTACTCCTTTCGATATCAAGCTTCCTATTGGAAAGAAATTCACAATATGACAGTAAAACAACAAAGCTATGACACGATCAAAATTTGCTTCTTAAACGCCACCTATGAAAAGTGCAACTATGGAAGCAATTAAACGAGACATAAAGGTAGCTTCCTCATGAGACAAACGCAGCCTCCAAATGGCACAAATGCAGCCTCCAAAATGTCAGGTATTCATAATAAAAACTCGTCTAACAGTCAATAATATGTATACTTTTATTGAAACAGTAAGAAACACCATGTTTTTCAAGTCCAAATAAATTTCAAGTATAAACCCACCATCTCCTCCTAGTTTTTAAGTATACACCATTAGATTAGATTCATCTAGCAACCATGTAATCAATTTATAGAATAAACTTAAAGAAATATCCAAGTAAATTTCATAAAGTCAACCCTAGCATCAATTGAAGTAATCCATTTCAAAAAAATTGCAACAATTTTCAGAAATTAAACCCTGAAATCAATTGATGCATGTTATGCAGCATCCATCGATCAATTTTGGCATCATGTATTCTTGTCTTTCAAAGATTTTTTATGATTAATCTCCCAAGAAATGCTTCAATCAATTTGGTAGAACAAACAAGCATTACCACATTCCTTAGGATTAATCTCCCAACAAATAAACTTTGTAGTGTAACATAAATTTTATCAGAGAATGACAGGAAGCCTGAGGAGAAATTTCAACCAATCGGCATTTCATCGAACACCTTGGATGCAACTCTTAATTCACCAAATTCAAAGTTTTTCAGCCCTTCAAATTTCTCAATCTTCCCCTAATTTCCCCTAAATTCGAAAATCTAAAGATACACAAAGAGTTCAACAACAACATGAATACATAAACAAGAAGAAAATGGAAGCAATTTCACAAAATTGGGGGAAATTTCAGCCAACATCAAAACCCTAATCACAACCAAAATCACATCAAATCAATAACTAATTAACGAAATCGCCTTCTATGGAAGACGAGAGGGGGAGAACCAGTCGATTATCTACAAAGGAAGAAAGGCAGAAGAGAAAGAGAGAAACCTGCGAGCGAAGCCTCCGGAGGAGTACCGAAGGCCTGCCGGCGAGGATCGAAGGGGCTCCGGAGGAGCTTCGAGATCAACGACGATGGAGAGCTTCGAAGGGCTGACGGAGAGAGGCGGCGAGTAATTGAAGATCGTCAATGAAGTCAGCGGTGTAGTGAAACTCAATGGTGGAAGGAGGTCGAAGCAGAACTGCAGGCGCCGAAGATCTTCCTTCATCTTCTTCTTCGCGATATTTGTGGAAGGGGATCTGAAATGAAGAAAGGTAGAGCGAGAGAGCGAGGAGGTAGGGTAAAGGGGCTAATCGGTTAATTGTTTTTAGTGGGGGTATAAGACGGCCCATTGGTACTTTAAAGGGGCTAAATACCTAACAACATTCTCAAAAAGGTTTATTGTACCAAATTCCCTCTGTATATAATGGCATGCGATCACATATTACTAATTACTCATGCACACAGATTAACAAACATACATATATCAATACTACTACATATCAATTAATCATTGCTATTAATCAAATTGCAATGCCGGTTAACACCAAAATCAAATTGCAGGCACATGAATATATAAGAAACAAAAAATGCAGTGGCCGAGACTATATATGGGTGGGAAATTAATAAAACTGTATGCACATGTAAGACAAGTGCCGTGGGAGGTCATTAAGAAACAAACTGCAGGCATATGCATAGTACATGGGTACGGCAAGCGCAGCGTATATACATCGGTGAAACCTTACCGAGCAATCGTCTTGATAACGTGTTAAAATAAGATAAGAAATATGTAATAAGGAGATATTTTCTTGTATTGATATGTTCCTCAAAGAAGAAATACAATGCCTTATATAGGCATAGATGGAGAGAGTTACAAGATAAGAGAGTCATCAATATAGACCTTTGATATTCTATCACGTGGGTGTTATTGAAGAGAAATAATGGCGGGCAGAGATAAAATAATTGGATTATAATTAATACATCGTGAAATTTTTTTTTTAGTCGCTAATACATCGTGAAATCTAAAAACACCATAATTTAACCACCTTAAAAATTGTTTCAACCAAACAACTCCTTATCTCTACTCTCTACTGTCAAGGGATGTATAAAGGGCGCCAAAACAATACTCTCTCCAAACAATGGAGGAGGTGGATGAAACGGAAGCTCAGTCTCAGGTTCCTTCTCTTTCTCTTCATTGCCTTCTTCCATTTTCCAACTCCATAATGACCGATTTTTGCTTTCGCCGTTGCAATTCGAAATTGCCTGTCCAATTTCGTTGTTCCACAAAGATATTCTCCTGTAATAAACTTCAATTTCCTACTCCGAGCACTCAACATCGCTGTATTGATCTCGGTCGTTTCATTTGTTCGAGTTTCCTAGGGTTTGCAGTTTTCATTTTCGATTCTTAATCCGATGACGATTTTCAGAATTTCCTTCGTTTTTGTAACTTGTGAGTGATCGATTCAGCAATGTTGGGTACTCTGAGTAGGAGAGTCGCGAACCGCGGCTCTTCGTCGTCAATTGTGAGTGAAATCAATCGGCTCAAATGCGTAGAATGATTGACGTAGTAACGCAGTTATGCTATTGATTGATCTAGTGTGAAGTTTTTACTTTAGTTTTGGCATGAATGTTTGGTTTAATACTCTTTCCATGTTATCCAGGTCTACATGGCATGTATCATACACGGTCGCAGGTTTGCTTCTTGTTATAATGATCTTGATCTTCCTTGTTTTCCTTTGCTTTCCTTTTTAAATGATAGTTGTTGGAAATAGGGGACCATTTGATCTCTTCTTTTCTCTTCTCTCTGTATGTATTCATGAGGAATTGGACCTCTTATTACTGTGTGTTGCATACATGGCATATGTATTGGCTAATATGTGAATACAGTCCAACAAGCACTTTGAGACATTTTTTTTATCTATTCTGTAACTTAATGGCATTGCTTATTGATCAACAGGATCGGAGTTGCCTATTATGATTCCAGTTTACGACAACTTAATGTGCTCGAAGTTTGGGAGGATGGTACTGATTATCCCCTAATCGACCTGGGTAGGAAGCTTGTTCTGTGTGGGTGCATGTTTTATGATTTTAACATTGGATTTTGTTCATAATGGTATCATAAATCTGAATGTGGGAAGTTGGATAACACATTAACATGTTCCCACACTGTTAATTGCTTTCCATGTTAGCATCTTAAGTCTTCTCTGAGCGTTGGTACTACTTTCATTTGCCAGTTAAATTTCAGGCAACACCTCTGATCATTTACACAAGCACCAAAAGTGAGGAATCATTCCTGTCAGCTTTACGGAGAACTGGTATGCACACAGTACCCTGAGTTTTTAGGTTGCCTGTGTATCAAGTTCTAGTCCTTACTTTCCATATGCTGCAGATGGAGAGGATGGTACAGCTACAGTAAAACTTATGAAAAGTTCAATATTCAGTTACGAGCAAGCTTGGCACAGGTCACACTTAGTTACTAACTATGCTGTGTAACTCGATGGACAGTTTTTCCCTTTGTCTTTCACGTTTCCCTGCCTGGTTCTATTCGCATTTCTATGACATCTCAGTTTAATGAACTTCATGGTCTTAGGCACATCTCAAAACAGGAGAACTGACTGTTCACATTTACTTGACAAAATTGTTTGGTGAAGATAAACATATCTTAATAATTGCCTGAAAGACCATCAATTAATCAAATCAAAATAAGAATTTGAATCTGCATATGACGCATTTCCCTTTTAACTGATACACAATTGAGCATAATCTTCATATCATCTGTTACACCCATCAATGACTGCAAACTTTTACTTGCGTATATTGATCTGTTTTTATGCCTACATTTTTAGGAACTTAAATTTTGTGTTTTCCATTTTCAGATTAATATACCTTAGGGTGACAGGAATGGATGACGGGTTGAATGTCAAAGAGAGAGTCTGTTTTGTAAGTTGGCAGTCAATCAGACGTTGCATACATTTTCTGAACTTTTTGCCTACTGAATGTTTGCAGACATGCACCAAAATCATCACTTCTAAATTCCAAGCAGTTATTATGCCTGTTTGATCCAGCACTTGCTGCTCTATGGGGAAACTTATCCATAAATGAAGGGAACAGAAAAAATCTTATATGGACTTTTTTTTTTGGTGATTTCATACCTGCCCCACTCTCAAAGTTGCATACAAGAAACTACTCTAGCCGTCACCAGTTCTTCTGCTGCCATTTCTCCAGCCTTATTTCTACTGCCATTTCTTCTGGCTATAGCTTCACAAGCTGTAACCCACATCTTGTCTCTTCCTAAGGTCAATTTGGACTCAGTGCGCTCCCAAATACGAAGTATCTTCAATCTCTCTTCGTCAGAAAAAGTCAAAACACATCCTTCTCTCTCACCACTCCTAGATCGACTTAAATAAAACATTATTCTGTTAATACTCGTGTAATATTTGTGGGTTTTGACCTTTATCTAAGATACTTCTTTTTAATCATCAAATATGGTTCCCTTCATTCACTGTTCTTAATCTTATAAGCTTTTTCCTGGCACTTTTTTTTTTTCCTTTTCATATCATTAATATGGTTCCTTGATTTCTAACTACATGATGTGGCTAATTCATATTAGACCAATTGCAACTTTCCTAGTTCATGTATATTTTACAATGTTTATTTTTTGCTTGAATTGCAGTTAAGCTCGATGATGGATATTGGAAGTGAGGTTCAAGTGCGAGCTAGTGGTGGACTTCTAGCAATTCTTGAAAATGAGGGAATTGTGGATATCCTTGAACAAAAAGAAAATGGAAATGCTTCAATAACAATAGACTCTATAACAGAAATTTCGCTGTATCCTATAGCTTACTGCTTTAGCTTAAACAGTGGTTCACTTTGCTCCATATTTTTTCATAGAATCTTTTTGCCTTGTGAGTTATGAACCTAAAACTGTTTTGACAGTGTATGCCATTGTAATCTTTCTTAACCTAAAATAGGAACAAATTCCTCAAACTTGATGCAGTAGCACATGAATCATTGCAGATTTTTCAGATTGACAAGCATCCCAGCCATATGGGGATTGGTCAAGCAAAAGAAGGGTAATCGTGGAACTTAGTTTGTATGTTGATTCTTACAATAGTTTTCTAATAATTTTGTTTTTGTATTGCAGGTTTTCTGTTTTTGGAATGATCAACAAGGTATAACCCAAAATACTTCATTGGTCTCATGTTTCAAACTCAAAAGGTATCATTAATTTGTATTGGTTTCAGTGCTTGACACCAATGGGCAGGCGTCTGCTGAGGTAAATTGCTGATCAAAGCCAGACACGTTGTACAATTTTTTTTCTGATGCCTATTGTCTAATCAAACTGTTGCAAATGTAAAATGGTCCTGCAGAAACTGGTTTCTGAGGCCGATCCTGGATGTGGAAAATCTGAACAGTCGCTTTGATGCAGTATACTTTCTGACCAGAGGAGCACCTTTTTTTTTCCTAATTTAAAAAACATCATATTATTGGACCTGATACTTCAAATGGTCGTTGTTAAATGACCTCCTTAAACCTTTATTTTTTCAGCTGGCTTTAGATTAGACACTTGTGACTTGTATGAAGTAAAATCAACGATGAGCTTTGGAAAGAGTTCTATAGACTCATGCACCAAGAATTAAGAGTCTGAAATGAAACATGTCTCATGTCAACTATGTTAATTAACTCTACGTTTGGAATGAAGAAATACCGTTTGCTTTACATTAACTATGTTTTCCCTGCCACTCATACAGTGTTGTTACCCATCAAGAGTTAATGTTCAATTGTTCTTTAAAAATATGAATCTGGCTATTTCTTAATGCTGCATAGATATCCTTTTTCCTTCATTCTGAGGAGCTGATGGCTTCATTACGTGAAACACTTAAATCCATAAAAGATGTACCTTTCTTACTCAAGGTACAACCATTGTCCACTTAATTTCTTCTTCAGTTCTTCTTTTGGCTTGAATTAGCATTTTTTATATTTAATTTTGGGAAATACATTTCTATCAGTTGTAGTGACTGTGATTTCATCTGTTCAGAATATTTTTTTGTAGCCTTTTAGATAAGTTCCATTTAAACTGGCTTAGTCTTGATTTTCCAACATTATAAGAGCATCATTGTCATTAGATTCTTTGTACTCTCATCATCAGTTAGGTCTCTGGAATTCAGTTTCCGCAATACACGAGTAGTATTTATTTGAGGTGGGAATTTGCTTTGGAAGTGATTCAGGAGAGGCTGATTTTTCCTTTTGTTTTATTTATTTATTAGTATTATTTTTGTAAAAGAAGTGCTTTGGCAACATTGTTCTTATAGGTTCAGAGTTTTCTGACATTTTGTTTTTATTTTGGAAGAAATTCAATTCCCCAAGCTCTTTGTGCACAAGCTCTGACTGGGCAGCATTTTTGAAGGTATTCTCACGTTTCAATAAGCTTAGGAGTCTTTGATATTGCATATGTGGTTAGCTGTTATTCTTTTTATTTCTATCTATATTCTGGTTATTCCATTTTAGTCAAATGGATTGTACTTTATGTGTATCTTACTCATTTTTTCCCATCTTCAAAGAGCCTTTTCTCTCTGTTGCAACTGAACAAAATATTTGAGGTGGGAATTTCTGAGGACATAAGAGAGCATGCAGCGCAATTAAATGTGGATATTATTGGAAAGGTATTGAAAGATCATATCATTTATTACTTGATGCTCATGAAGCTTTTATTAAAAATTTCTAAAACTTTGTTGCAGGCTGGTTTATGCATTTCAACAGAGCTTGCCTATGTGTATGAACTGGTTAGCTTCTAGCAGCATTGTTTTTAATATTTCAAGAATCAGTTATATATAACTCAGCAATAGATCAGAGTGCCTATTCAAAGCTCCCATCCAAGATGCATACATAAATGATAATCAAATAAACATTCTTTACGTATTGTAAAAAAAACATTCTTTACATATTGTTTTGTCATCTGGATGTCACTTTAGTCTAAATGCAAAAATTTATAGCAGGGTGCTTCATCTCATTAATACCTTGTATTAGTCTGGGTATGGTTGTCTTCTGTTGTAGTAGAGTTCATTTTTTTGGGGGTGATTGGAGAGGAAACTGATATTGAACTTCATAGAATCCTCTTCTTCTTTCTCCAGTGAAGATCTATAGTGAAGCTCTTCTTCAAGTGGAGTATTACTTCTAATGGGAGTTAACTAACTTTTCTTAAAAGATTATATACACGAAAAAAACGCTTCTGAAAATTTTTCTGTCTTGCGATCCGTTATTCCATTTCTTTGACCCTGCCCATAAAATGTCTGTTATGCAGATCATTGGGGTGATTGATGTTACTAGAGCAAAAGAAAAGGGCTATGAGACCGTAGTGAAAGAATGCTTCTGTGAAGAGGTTATAGATTTGCTATTGATTTTCTTTAAGTTATGTTCCATTGATGATCTATTATTATATTATCCCTATATGGTATTTAACTCTTAACCCTCACTCTGATTGTTACAAAATAAATATTATTTATTTGTCTAGGGATATGTTTGGTAAGACTTGCTGATATTGTTAATGGTACTCCTAAAGTTTGATTAGGTAGTTGTAAAGTCCTAATAACATACAATTGATAATGCGATAATACACTTATACTATGTCTTCTCACATAATACTAGGACGATGAAAGCTTAATATTACACTCTGATGGTCATACATTAAAGTTGCACATTACCCAAAAATACTATGTGAACTATTCAAGTACAAGTATTTTTCTAATATACTATCAACATGAGATTCATCTCTAACGGCCCTTTTCTGGGATCGCATATAGTTGGACGAGCTGAGGGAAATATATGAAGAGTTGCCAGCATTCTTGGAGAAGGTAGATACCAACACTATGAAACAAAACACAAATTGACAAACTGTTGGCTAACCAACAAATGGAAGAAAGATTAACTGATAGTAAAGATATGACAAATGCCTTGCAGGTCTCCGCATTGGAGCTAGCACGGCTACCTCATTTGGGAAAGCAAAATATTCCCAGTGTTGTTTACATCCATCAAATAGGTCTGAGAATAGCATACTTTTCATGTTTAATTGTCAGATGATTATGCTCATTTGGCTCTCACAGTTGTTTGACATGTGGAGGTTGCTTAGGAAACTAGAGATATGACCTATTCATAAATTGCGGTATTTTACGATGGAATGGAGAAGCTAGATTTTTATTTTCTCTCTTTTCTGAAGTTGTTTATTAGCTTTGATAATTATATATACTATTTATATTAATTCAATATGCTATTCATAGTTATATTTTCCATTGGATAAGGGTATTTATTGTGCATTTTCGAAGAAAAACTTGATGACTCAACATTACAGAAGTTCGATGACATTGAATTTGCTGTGAGTCAATACTTCATCCACTTGGTTATCAATAACATACCCCCCTTTCAAATTTGACGGATTGACTGACTTGATAAATATGATTGTCAACCTTAGTTTTCTGATGGTGACCATGAAATACTAAGGTTTTACTACCGTACCTCGAAGACACGGGAGCTAGACCACCTACTTGGAGACATATATCATAAAATTCTAGGTTTGTTTTCTTATTATTTTCCTTGGTGGTTAAACTTTCAAAGTTATTGCCATTTACATAATTAATACAGGAATGAGAAAGTGACTGGTTGAATACTAAAACAGCGGTTCAGCTTGCATTCTCCATGCATTTTTGACAGTCACATAATTAATACTAATCTCTGTTAGAGATGAGGGACACTTTTGGTCTCTTCACATCTCCTCACATCTCTAACAATCTCATTCTCAATATCTAATCTAATTATAATATGTAATTCTTTTCTTTTATTTCTTGTCGTAGACATGGAAAGGGCGATTACAAGGGATTTAATATCACATGTTCTTTTATTCTCTGCTCATCTTCTCAAGGCTGTGAATTTTGCAGCAGAACTTGATTGGTAGTCTCCACAAACATTGGCCTTCGTCAATTCCTGAATATATCTGAAAAGCTTCACTATAGCTTTTGTGGTCTATCTAACCACTTTTCCCGTCTCATATGTCGTTATGCTACAGCCTTTTGTCACTAGCATTGGTTGCACGTCAGAACAATTATGTCCGGCCTATTTTGACTGCAGAATCTATCATTGACATACAAAATGGAAGGTTAAAGTTGCATATTAACTGACTTTTTTTCTTTAGATGGCTTTTGTAAGCATTTATGCATATACTAGTGGATTTTAACAGACTATTTGTCTCAACCCTAGGCATGTTTTGCAGGAAATGACTGTAGACACATTTATACCAAATGATACAAAAATATTTGATGATGGTATTAGAGACACAGGCCCAGTTTAAATTCACGGTGACAGACCTTAAACTGAAAATTTGTGCAAGTAATTTTATCTTGTTTTTTCAGGAAGGATTAATATCATTAGTGGTCCGAATTATTCAGGAAAAAGTATCTATATAAAGCAGGTAATTTTCTGCAGTCTTTCAGACAATGATAGTATGTTTCTCAGATATAATATAAAGGCTAGACGAAGGAATGAAAAATCCTCTGTTACTTTAGGCCACACCAATTGTATGGCCTAAAGTTACAGAGATCTTTTTATTAAATGCAAAAGCCAATGTAGTGGTGCTTTATATCTTTTAGTGTCATATGACTTATGTGATCTCTAGAAAACGATCTTATGCTTGCTTAAAGTACTTACACAGTTGATGCCAATGTTTTTCCAGGTAGCATTAATTGTGTTCCTTTCTCATGTTGGTAGCTTTGTACCTGCTGACTCTGCCACAGTGGGATTAACTGATAGGTAAAATAGTTACTCTGCATTCGCTGAAAGAAAACATACACTATGTAATTGGTTTTCAGAACTAACCGATTATTTTAGGATATTTTGTGCGATGGGGAGCAAATACATGACTGCTGAACAATCTTCCTTTATGATTGATCTACATCAAGTTGGTACAATGCTCAGGTATCAAATCAATGCTTTTCAAAAAGTAAATGTTGTCATGTCTTCTTTCAAAATTACTCTGCCATCATGGTAATGATCCTAGAGAATCCTATCGTGAAGCTTATTGCAGCTCTGAGTTGTGGTTGATATTCTCTTGCATCGAAAAAAATGTTTGATTTTGAGAAGCAGTGTCCTGCATATTAGATATCTTCAATGTTTGTCTTTGGCACTTATTGGTCATAAAGGCTAAATTTCAAGACTAATACAGGCATGCTACTTGTTCGTCTTTGTGCCTTTTGGATGAGTTTGGCAAAGGCACTCTTACAGAAGGTTAATATATTTGTACTGTTTCTCTCTTTTTCCCTTTATCATAATATCTAAGTTAATGATTTCATATATGTTTGTCGCCTCTTAAATCCAGATGGAATTGGCCTCCTTGGTGGAATTATAAGTGATTTTTTTGCAAGAGATGATCCTCCAAAGGTTTGTCCTTTTCTTGAAGATGTGTGGGAAACTAGAGGAAAATAATTTCAATTGATGTTTACAGCTATTAGCATTCCATAATTTCACCCATATATTGCATTTGAAATGTGCCCATATAATCGATGTTTAAATGCACTAACCCCTGCATATCTCCTTTTTTGCAAGAGATGATCCTCCAAACGTGTTTCCTTTTCTTGAAGATGTGAGGGAAACTAGAGGAAAATAATTTCAATTGATGTTTACAGCTATTAGCATTCCATAATTTCACCCATAAATTGTATTTGAAATGTGCCCATATAATCGATGTTTAAATGAACTAACCCCTGCATATCTCCTTTTTATAACACAACTTGGCTGGGGAAATTGATGCTTCAAAGGATTTCTAAGTTTAGCTTTCATGTGATCACCATAGTCTATCAATGACGCAAATGTGAATACAAAAGAAAGTTTCATATAGGCATTTCTTGTTTGCTTCTTTTAATATGATCCCCCCCTAATTGATGTATTTTCACTAAAACTACCTTGGAGGTATTCATAAGCTTCTTATATTATGTGACTGTCAGATAAACTCTTTTGTTGGGCTTTTGATGCATTCTAGTCAAGCTGATGCTGGGTGTTGAAATCCTTAATGTGCAGGTTCTAGTTTGCACACATTTGACCGAGATATTCAATGAAGGCCTATTGCCGAGGGTAATTCACATTTTCAGATTTTGAACAGGAAAATCACAATCTTTACTACCCATTGATGAGATTGATAACTCTTGCATTATCTACACGCTACATAAAACAGCTCACTGCTTGACAATAAGAAAGTTGAGTTTAAAGTAAAACTCTTATCGATGTGTCCTAACTCCTAAGCTACATTTTGGAGCCACTTAATTCTCTCTCATTTTTTGGTGAGACAATTATCTCCTTGTGACAATTTAGTTTTTCTTCTAAGAAACTTTTTGATAGTTTCTCTTGAAACCCCTAGTGGTAGTCATTTGATATGGTATGCATAAGGTTGTCTGTCCTTGGCGCAAAGTCATTATGCAATTGACAGGAAAAGACAGAGTAATGATTTACCTTCGACTTGCTGCAGTCCGAGAAAATCACATTTTCCACTATGAGTGTGTTGAGACCTGAGGTGAGCAGCACTCAAGTTGAAGATATTGTGTTCTTATACAGGTACTTTTTATTTTCTGAAAAAATTCACATTTTGTTTCTAGTCATGTACATGTCTGGGAGTATTTCTGAAGAATTTCACATTTTGTTTCTATGACATGATAATAGGATCATTATTCACGTGATCATAATCCTAATCTTTATTGTCCCTCATTGCTTCCTATTTCTACTGTAACGATTCTCCACTTCTGCCGACTAATTACTTATTTTACTTTCAAAAAAGTAAAATGTTAATTGCTTTATTATTGCAGACTTGTTCCTGGACAAGCTTTGCTCAGTTATGGTGAGTCTTTTTATTTTATATGTATTAGAGATATTTATATGAATATGAATGAATGTGCTAACAGACATAGCTGATGACCCACAGGTCTGCATTGCGCCTCTCTTGCTGGTATGCTTTGTAATTACTCCTGAACATCATTATGTATAGCCTGCTGCTACTTTCACCAGCAATTTCTTTTCTTATCCTGTATCCTATTTTGAGCATGGACTCTTTAAGAGCAAGCCCAGGCTAGGGTTATTCGACTTCATTTTACACCTAAGCTACATTTGAGCCGTAGTGTATTTCAGATTATTTTGAGCTTCTGTGTATTGACATCTAAGGCTAACTTGAGAACGCAGGAAGAAAAACTCACAGAACCACAACCAATCATAGCCTCCACTGAAACATCTCCTAGAAAAAATACAGTTACATTCCTAGCAGTAAAATGACATTGGCTATGACTACTGCCTCTTGGCTCCTGACCTGGTATGGCAGAAAACTAACTATTCCCTTTCCTGCAGGTGTCCCTGAGGACGTCATAAATAGAGCATCAGCTATAATGGAAAGCAAGGATAACTGCAACATTGAGCGACTTTGCAGTGAGAATATCGTCACCCTTGATCAGCAGTACAAGGTTGCTACCTTTATTCTCAAATAAAACTAAAGTTCCACCATACATGGTATTATTATTACATGCTGCCAAATTTGATGCACTGAAACTAATCAGGATGCATTGGACAAATTGTTGGCATTCGATATTCGTGATGGCAATCTTGAATTATTCTTCCAAGAAATTCTCCCTTCTTCCAACAGATCAACGGTACTAGCTCTCTACCAGATTGTTTAAGCCATATGTTTAAAGATGCAAGTTCTTGGCTTGACTCGATTTGTTTATGGTGCAGAGACAAAGTTGACCTCAAATGTTACTTGGACAGCCAACCTGTCATACAAATCAATTTTCGGTCCAGTAAGATTTACATTTTTGACAGGTTAACGAAATGAAGAACAAATGTCTCAGATTTCGCAATCCTTTAGCGGTACTTTTTAAAAGGCAGCACGTATTCTTGCACTCTACTCGGGAGACATTTTTGTCTTGACCTCTTATGCCTTGGTGACCACTCGGAATTCACATGCTCTATATTCCATGTAATACCTTCTTGAGTTCCAGGACATGATATGTTTTTATCAAAGCTTTGATCTTTTATGTTCCAGGAATCCAGGATATCAGGACATGGCATGTTCTAATGGTGTTGTTGCCCATATTCAAGGGTGGTTTTAAATGTAGTAGCTTTCAACTTTTATTGGGCAATTTACATTACAGGTAAAAAATGGTACTTACGCACTAAAATCTTGGAAATGAGGTGAAAAAACATGGTTTTTCCTTCTGATTTCCCCCTTTAGCAATCAGAGTATTAACTATTAAGTGGCACAGAAAATCTACTAAAAACGTCCATGCTCTTTTATAAAATGATTACGTCCATGGTGTCTCATGACTACCAGTCATGCGGTATACCAGTCTTAAATAGCAGTAAATGTATGGCATGCCAATCGAGATGTGCATTGACATTAAGTTATAGATCAATATTGTTGAAGCAGAAGTGCACGGATGCGTGTGATTATAGAAACTGAAACAATATGCTATTGACATGCCATTGACTGCATTGATCCAAGTCAAGATCATAGTCTCAGATTCAAGATTAAAAAAAAACCCATAAATTTAGCAGAGAATGCCACAGCGTAGAGTGGCTTCAATGGCTAATAAGACGATAAGCAGCAATCTATTTACAATGATGAACCTTGATCATATATAAACAGGTTCTTAGTAGGCTGGCATTGGGAATGATCCAAATGTGTTCTCGCCACTGTATGTCATGTAGAGAAACCCATCCTCGTCTTTGTGCTCTTCGTAGATTGCTGACATCATTGCAGCTACAACATGAAAAGAGACGTGCTCAATACCACAAAAGATAAAACTAATGCTAACACGGTCAATGATCAACGTAAAATATTTGGGATGTGTAACACTTCTCTAAAAGAAGATATTTATCGAATGGTTTGTTGTAAATTTGGCATTGATGGGTGATCTTGTGAAAAGTGATTGTGGTATTTAACATGTGGTTTCGTATAAACTTTCCAGAAATAAAATACAAGATGCTTGAGAGTTTGTTGGCTTGATTATTTGTTGCGGCATCTTTTAGTACACATCCTAACCTATCCGGCATCCGCACTTAAAGTAACAAGTGCGAAGCTACTGCTCATGGTAGACCCACAGCCCTCAAGTAAAAGCCCCTTGATAAGTATTTGCAAACTTACCAGTGGGAGGGAGAACATTCTTTACAAATATGAAAATAGCCTTTTCGGCGCTGAGCTTGATCCTTTTCCTTACGACATAGACAAACTGCCCGACTGTTAGGTCAGCAGGAACCAGATATCTGCACTCCATAAGGGGCAGGTGAATGAGAACAAACAAGCCTTAAGTGATACTGTAAGCAGATATAATTTGTTCACAAAAGCTCATGAAGGAAACAGAATGTCACCAACTTTTTCTTATCAATGTCGAGAATGTCGCTTCTCTCAGCTTTCTCCACAATTACCTACGACAGACAAGCAAACTGAAATCAGGAAAGCCAAAATTAGGATGCTTTAAATGCACATGCTTACACTTGACTAAAGGGTGAAGAAAGAAGCATTTCAAGGAAGTAGGGAAATGTAAGTGTACGGGGATTCTGTCAGGGTATTTCTCTCTGATGCGAGTAGCTTCAGCCTGCCTTCTTTCTGCGGAAAAACATAATCAGCAAGCAATTCCATGATCAAAATGAGCCCATTACTACAAACACTTTCAGCATAATCAATTATAGCGGGAAGCAATGCTTTCTATGCTACAATAAACGACCAGGTTAGCCATAAAAAGTTTAATAATCATCTGCAATAAATTATCAAGAGATCAAAACTTCGCAATGACAAAAAATAATCAATATACAAGGTAACTATGCTGCCTATGCACATATCACAGGAGAATGGAAGACTGATCATTCTAGAAGTTCAGGATCTAATCTCATGCGATACACAAATGAAGACATGTTTGAAAGCAATATGAAAAAAAGTGATGAAAGATCATTTTATTTTACAAAAAGAACGAGAAGGTTACTTGAATACATCCTTGAATCAAGGACAGACATTGTATTGTCATATTGGAATACGGTACAAGCACTCTAATAAGTTCTGCAAATTACGTTATTACCTTCCTGTTCACAAACATCTAATCTAAGAAACAAAAATTCCAAAATTTCCACTAAACACAATTAAACCCAAAGTTGTGCAAACATTTGAAAGGTATTTGCATACACTTGGAAAAAGCACTTTCTAACACTTCCATGCTTCTTCAACAAATGTGCACACACATATTCACATCAAAAGGATGACCGCATCCATGGAGCCAGTCTCGGGGGTAAAGTGTTCACATATGTATAATGGAAAAAGCACTTTCTAACACTGTAATTTTTAGTTACCACCACATAAAAAGAGGAGGAGATGAAAAAGGAATCAATTCATCTTGAGAAAAGCCCAGTGAAAATGTATCTACTTATCATATGGCTATATTGATTGAGAAGCCAAAAACAACTTCACTAAAAAGAACTCAAAAGAGTTTTGCAGGGTTGGTGATCCGAACAATCACAATCTACCCGCAGTCAAACTTCAACCTGAAATTCTATCGCAATCAGAAACAATTCAATAAAGACCGACCAATTACCCCCTACCTTCCCCCATAAAATTATAAAAACAAACATCTAATTGGAATAATTTCCCTTACAATCAACTAAGATCAGCAAATAATGCAATTCGAATTCTACGACCGATCAAAATCAACAAAAGGGGGAGAGAGAAACCGAGTGGGTGTTGAAGCTTGAAGGAGCTCTTAGCCATGGCGTGCACTGCTAAACAACAACAATCCCAAAATTAGGGTTTGCCAACAGTTAGGAGAGATGAAAAGCAAAGCTAAATATAAAACGGGAGAATCAGAATTGGAAAGGGGGGAAGCATAAAGGAAGAACCTCGGATGAAAATCGGGGATAATTTGAACACTGAAGCGAATAATCGCTCGCAGAGAAAAACCGAGAGAGACTTGAGTTGAGTTGATCCAAACTGTACAACGTAACTCCGTATGCTTTGCTGCTTATACGAGTTCAAGTGGGACCCAGTCCATGAATTTGGGCTCACCTAGAGGTTGCTACACTCACACATGGGTATGTATATCCCGAGGAGTAAATTAATAAAAATCCATCAAAAAGCGGTCAAAAAGCAAAAGTAAAAAAATAAGGCCTAATTAACCCCCCTTCTCTCTCCTCTAAATCCACCCCTTGTACTTATTATTTTAGAAGCAGCCTCTTTGTAAAAATTTGTGCCACGTATCCACCTTTTCACAAAAATAAGAAACTGTCTTTCTCTTTCCTCCAAACCCACGTTCTCCCCTATCCATGCTCAATGATTTCAATTTCCTCCTCCATCCATGATACGTGACGACTCGATCCGAATCGTCACGTAAAGGGTTGACGTCGACTTAGGCTCTCACGAAATTAATTAGCAAGATGCTAATTAATCTCCCTTCAAATCGGCAAATCCCAAACACCCGCCAAGGTTGACTTGTGAGAGCCTGCTCTCATTCGATTACAAGTCGCCGATCGAAGTCTCTCAAGACGTGCGTGCTACCACTGGAGAGTAGATGGAATCAATTCAAAGAGAGATTGAAATCAATTAATTAACGTAGCCCTCTCCACTAATGATAAATTGAAATGAGTTTTCGTGGATGGCAAAAATCGAATTACGGAAAGGAATACGAGATCAAGCTAACTAACTTAGAAACGTGAGTATCGAAAGGGTTGGATTGAGATCGAAGAACCCTTAGCCAAGGGTTTCTCCAATATTTTCAATCTGCCTAATTCTAAAGCAAATTACAACTTAAATAGAAAAGGGGCTAAGTGAGATTGGTTCCTATGCAAAGAAACCCTAATTATCTCACAATTATCTAAAATAATTAAATAAAATCCTAAGATAAATACTATTTATTTTATCTATTTAAAAATGACTAAAAATAGATAAAAATATTATTTTCTTCGTAAGTAAGGAAATAGATAATTCCCTTACTTTTATTTGTCTAACTAATAAATAAAAATATATAAATATATATAATAAATTCTTCACTAGAGAGCCCTCGGCGCCGTCCCAAGGACCATCGACGTCGACCCTTCAACAAGTTTGAATCTAGGGTGGCGCCTTCTTCTTTCTCGGGATGATCGGGTCCTCGAACCGCCTTGGCCCACATATGGACAATCTTGATGGCATCAATCCATGCTTAATTTCCTCCTCCATCCATGCTAATCTCAAGTGCTTAGATCCGCCGACGCTCAACGATTTCAAAGTCTGCTACACTCTCTGCCATCCTCAAGACGAACACATGAGACACCAATTGCGATTTGATCACCAGGTCTGCGGCACCTTAATCTCTACAAGCGACCGAATCACAAGCGGTTACTCTGGGAGGCCTGGTACTTGATCGGAGTAGACGAGGGTGCTACTCGATCTTCATCCACGGGTATGTATTCAATTTGAAGCTATCAAATTTGTCAAAAAATAGGGTTTATGGGATTCAATTTACACTATTTGTGCATATCGGATTCATGTTTCTCTGTAGTATGAATTGTTTGATTCATTTTGCATGTGTGATGTGTCTGAATCTCACAAATTGGATCTTTTGGGACGTTTCCTATTTCCAGGCACATTGAAATGGCATGCTGCAATTGCTTTGGATTATTAAGAAGGTCGAAAAGGGGTGCACGGTGTGGGCAATTGCTTTGGATTACTTTCACTTTGTTTTTTTTTCAATTTTCTTTAAATTCTGGTTTATATGACCAAATCAGCGACATAGGTTTTTTTTTTCCAATTTCTATCTGTTCCTTCTGGGTTCAATTGGGTATGTAATCTGATTTCAATGTTTATCACTCTATCGATATGGAGTTGGTGATGGAATTTGGAACAGATTGAAATCTCTCCTATTAATGTTTTCATCAGATCTACATGGAATTTCTATCCGTTCCTTCTGGGTTCAATTGGGTATGGAATCTTGATTTTGATTGTCAAAAAACTGATATGGGTTCTTCTGTTCGATCTGTTTCTTCTGATGTGCAACACACGGGCATGGAGAGTGGTCAAGGTGAGTGGACCAGCGTTTCCGAGAATTTCGAGTCCAATGGCGGAAGCAGGAGGAGCAGGGAAGAGGAACATGAGAGCATATCTGGGATTGATAACATGGAGGGAGGTGCCTCTGGTGATGATCAAGATGGTCCTGACAACCCGCCTAATAATAAGAAGAGATACCACCGACACACCCCTCAACAAATTCAAGAGCTTGAAGCGTATAGATTTGTTTTCTTAGCAGTTAATTGAAGATTTATTTGAATTTGAATGATTGTTTTACGGTTACATTTATGGTTGATTTGTAGTGTGTTCAAAGAGTGCCCTCACCCAGAGAAACAAAGATTGGAGCTGAGCAAGAGGCTATGCTTGGAAACCAGGCAGGTTAAGTTTTGGTTTCAAAATCGTCGAACCCAGATGAAGGTACTGATTGATTGTTTTGATTCAGATTTTGATTGATGTTTATGATTGGATTGCTGAAATTTTTTATTGGCTGCTGATCAGACCCAATTAGAAAGGCATGGGAATTCGATTTCGAGGCAAAAGAATGACAAAATCCAATCCGAAAACCTGTCCATTAGGGAGTCAATGACAAACTCGATGTGCACCAACTGTGGCGGTCCGGCCATCATGGGCTACATCTCTTTAGAAGAGCAGCATATAACGATCGAGAATGCTCGATTGAAGGATGAATTAGACTGCGTGTGTGCCCTCGCAAGCAAGTTCTTAGGCCAGCTGTTGTCGTCGTTCTCAACGCTATCCACACTTTCTAGCTCCTTGGCACCTCCTATGCCTAGCTCAGCCTTGGAACTCGGGGTCAGTAGCAATGGCTTTGCTAGGTTGATCTCGGTGGTAACGAGCTTGCCCTTAGCTCCCGAATTTGGAAGTAGCATCATCTCTTGTGCCTTGCCTGTAATCTCTCCGAGCAAATCAACATCCAAAGGGGAATTGTCACATTTAGAGTTTATGAAAAAACCTGAAGCAGTTTAGTCATTTAGTCATTAACATGGATTCGGGCCCTGTTTAGGACATTAAGATGGATTTAGGCTCCAGTCCAAAGAGTATCCTTTGATGTTGGACTCTCTCTGTTTAGGAAATTCCTATTTTGCTTGAAGAGTTGCTTCTTTGATTATAGTATGTGCACTCGCAGCTTAAGTGTACGTATGATCCAATTCTTTGTTGCCTATTTTTTATGACCCTAGATATTGAAAAATTCCCTTCTTTTTTTTGCCTTGGACAACATCCTACATTTGAATCATTTCATCTCAATCTGCATCTCTATATGGGAGCCGGTTGCCAATGTTTCATTAATTTTGAGATATGTGATTTCATGAATTCATTATATGGAGTACAAGTTAAAAGCTTTTCTTACCAAAAACAATATAAAGAAATACAAATTGTTTTCAACTCCTTCGCATGCAGGGTGTGAAATATATTATGGTGATGAAAATTTGTTTTCAATATTAAATAAGATAGGAATAACCAAATACCAAAAATGAAAAATATCTAAAAAGAATAGTCTATTAGAGGGTAAAATGGAGTAATTGGGTTTCGATTAAAATACATACGACCTTAAGACGAGTAAAAATATAAATGATTCATTTTCTACAGCCCATTTCACAAGCCCAATGTGAAATCTATTATGGTTATGAAAAATGATTTTCAATATTAAATACAATGAAAAAAATACAAAAATATTCGATGTACTCAGCCTATCATATATATTTAAGCCTGGAGCTTTGACATGGGTTTCAAGATATTTTTGTTGGAATATTTTTTGGGCAAATATTTAGATAACAATGCATAAATTGTTTACTCCATTGATGAAATTTGTGAAATTGAAGATTATAAATTATTGATCAAATTTCCCGTAAGATATTGGTGCTATTCAAGTGAAATAGATGGTTATAAATTGTGACTTGATGGGTTTAATCATTACCCATAAGGTGTTCGATGAAATGCATCTAAGTATCTAATATTTCAAATATGGAAATGAATTTTATTTTTTTTTAATATTTTGGCTTCTTAGGGTTCATACTTAAACATAGATCACCTCTTTCTAATTAAAGGTCTAAGACATTATAAAAAACACACATAAAATATCATTTTTTTTTATTCTTTAGCTATATAGGGTTTCATTTCAACTTAAGGTTTCTGTATCAAATCGGTTTATAATTTTGACCAATTTGAAAGGTGTGACATGATGTGTGTAATAGAGAAAGTATCTTATAGGATTCAAACTCAATCTTCTTAAACAAAAAACCATAAGGTTTCTTTTCTTTGCTTTCAATTAGGACGGATGTTAGGAGAAGTGTGAAAACGGCTGATTTACCATTCTTTGTTAAATTTGAAGTACCGATATCCCAAGAAAAGAAAATTTCGAAGAACATCATGACAAGAAGTATAAGCAATATGTTAGTACAAAATTGACGTGTTGAAATTTTTGTTTAATACGTCAAACTCGATCAAAAATATTATGAAAAAACCCGAACAAGGTTCGGGAAAAGAACTAGTTCTAATTAATGACGCTCTCCTCCCAAATCCCTATACCTGCCTTGAAGATGAGGAAGGCCAACTCCCACTGCACGCCCAACGGCTATATACCCAACGCCGTAACCAACGCCCAACAGCTATATTCTTCTTCAACCTATGCCAAATCAATCCCCATTCAACACTGGAAAACGATCTCGATCAACGGCCGGTTACCACACCTCCATACATCTCCGGTGGTTATTCATCTTCGCCGACGACAAGTATCTGCATCTTCACCGGAAATTGCGTCTTCATCTTCGACGACAAGAGGAATCAGGTCAGTGTGCGTCTCCCTCTTAGTTTTACTTACAAAATTTAATCTTTTCAATTTGATTTATGATTTAGGGTTCGAATTTGCTTTAGGATTTAGGGTTCAAATTTGATTCATCCAATTTGATTTTGGGTTGGACCCAAAATCTTTCTTGATTTAGGATTTGGGGTTCGAATTTCATCAAGGATAAATAACAAAACATACGACATGAAAGTGATGAAAATAAACATCCATAACATGAATAAATAAACTTTGGAAGCCTTCCCCTTTGCAAATCTTCATGGTGAACCGTCCATGCCACCTCCCCCATGCACCGAGCCGTCGGTGTCATCAAACTGTCATTCGACAGCGCTTTCACCCGTGGACGTGTAGTGACCATACGACATATCGTCTGACTCTTCCGGTTCAGAGAATAAGGTGGCGCAAAGGTTGACAATCTTTCCCGTCATACCCCCTTCCTTGATCAACTTGTATGAGTGGTGTTGCTACAAAAAAAAATTGTGAAACACGAAGTTAAAAAAATATAACTATATAAGTTGATTTAATTGACAAATAATGTATACAACCAAGCTTTTATACTCGGGTTACACTCTCCTTAGCTTAACTAACTCTCCTAACAATGCTTAGCCTCCTTCTAACTGCATTCAATATTGGGCCGCCTAAATGGGCCATTTGGCCCAACCAATCTATAAACTCAGAAAGTTTAATTTTGTTTTGAGGAATATTACAACATTTCTCATTGAGTTGTTATTGAACTACAAGGTTGTGTGATTTGAATTTACAATGGAACTTACAATGGGAAAAGTCCAGAACATTACCTTGTTTGCCTTCTCCAGCTTGCCAATCCACCAGGAGTCCGGTGCCCTCACCTCACAGTTGTGGAGTTGTACATCCACTTCCGTGTCTTCACAGATAGACAACCACACCATGTAATCCTCTCTAATGTGCATGATCTTTTGTTTGATGACAAATTCGCTTGCAACTATCCGATACTAGTGGAGAAGTTTCCTCCGGATAACACCAATTGCTCCTTCGGTGGCCCTATACTGAGTGCACAACACCAAGAGGTTCTTTGTCTCCTTGGTTGTCCAAGTGCTCCATGGGTAAGGTTTGTTGATCATCCCTACTATTGAGAATTTGTGAGTGATTTTGAATTTGTGAGTGATAATCTAGGGCGATGCAGTGATGGAATCAAAGGGAGCGAGGAGGGTAGGCATTCATTTTATGCAAGGGGTTGAGGTGTGATGCTTTCAATCAGGGCATCTTCAACCCTTCCATCATACCGACCCTCTAGGTTTACGCAGGGGCATCTTCAGCCTACCTACAACTAGGGGTGCGTCAGGCATCTTAATTCAGGAAAAGAGCATTTCTTCAGCGCGCATGGCTTCGTATCTGGTGAACTATCTGCGCATGTATTTTCCTCTTATGGGATAATCTTGCAATTTTTATTTTTTTTGGTGATAATCTTTAGCCTTTGGTGCAACAATCTTGGTGAGAATATTATCCTTGTGTTTGGATTAAAAAAAGAAGAAGATTTCTCCTTGGGTGCAAATCTCTTTTTACCTTTCTTGTTATTTAGCAATTTTTGTTAATAATATTTAGCGTAAGACATTGTTAAATTTATTTAATTATGGGATAAATACTCTTCATTTTTAGATATAGTTTCTCAACTGATCATATTTAGATACAGTAACAATACTATCTTTATATGTTATAATAACACATTAGATATAGTATCTCAATTGACCAAACTTAAGCAATTTGTTATTCCACCATATTTCGTGTAATCCACCGAATCATAACCTCGATCACCGTACATTCGATTCTGCACGTGCACATATCACAAGCAAGACCATCTTCTTTATCTTCAACAAGGAGCTGCATTGCTTTCCAGGGGCATGATCTTCGACAACTCCGAAGTGATGTTCCATTGGTGATATTTGTATATGTGTTCCACTTCCAGTTGAAGGGAAGTCTTCGAGTAATTACGACATTGTCAAATAGATCAGCAACTCTCAGGCGACACGAAATTATTTTATAGCTCAACTTATGTTTCACACTATTAAGTAATGCAAAGCCTTTGGGTTTTGAGCTCTTCAGATCCCCAATAATACATAAGTATGCCACAAGCATAACTTGCCACGTCGTGTCCCAACTCCGACGCCTTTAGAAGATCTTGAATGCATGCATCGTGATCGCATTCTGTGAAGAATTTAACCTGCAATTTGAAATGAAATATTCAATCTATATAACAAGTTTATGAATCAAATACATTAGACAATGTGAGCTCTCTACCTATGATCAAGCACACACACTGAACCAATGATCCATAGTCAAGCTATGAGGAACTATAGACCATCTTACCATTCCTTGCTGAAAGAGTGGCTCCGGGTTTCCTACATTGATGCATTGATTTAAAAAACTTCTAGCATGACTATCATTTCTCGATGCGGCTATAAGCGAAATTCCCAATTCATCCAGGTTTGCAATTGCCATCTTCTCAAGCACATAATTATGTTTTCCAACCAAATCAAAACTTTTGCAACTGCATCACAATTAAGTAAATCAATTTTTTTCAAATGCATCAAATAACGAAATAAAAAGTGGAGGCAATTACATCGACTATAGACAATACCTTAACCGTAAGTTGAAGACATCCACTATAGATTCACTTTCGACTCGACCGACAATCTCCAATATGAGATCGAATGGTAGTGTTTGTAGGGTAAATACCTCTGATTTCCTTGCCCTAACATATCTACCTTGATCCATTGCAACTTACTATCTCAATTTCGGTTCTAGTACTATCGATGGTAAGGGAGGATGAGATCGATCTATATATGAAGAACAATGCAAGGGAGAAGATTTGTGGAAGTGGAAGTGGAAGAGCCGGAATCGGAGATTTGTGCAATGGATGTGGAAGTGGAAGAGCCGGAAGAGGAAAAGATTTCCTTGCCCTAACATTGTACAACTTGATCCACGCGGTAATGGATGTGGAAGTGGAAGAGCCGGAATAGGAAGTGGAAGAGACGTGGTTAAATTGTTTCAAAAGTGGTTAATTTGTCGGTAAACCATTTATTTTCGGTAAACAATCTTTCTTTGAGATATATGGTTTTTCTATGTAGATATAAGAATCTTGCTATGTGGATATTCTTACCAAAAAATATTATATGTATGATCTAACTTATATTTAGTTAAGTTCATGTCGTAATAAATTAGGTGCCTATAAACTTATACTCCCTCTGTTAATTAAAACTTGTCGTTTACTATTCATGCACGCTTTTTTAGAATGATAAAAACTATACTCCGTATAAAATATTAACTTTTTAAAAAATTTGTTTTTATAAATTCATATTTAATAGTAACAAGTAGGGAATTAATAAAAAAAAATATTAAAAATGTTAATATTTGATATAGTTTTTAACCCCTCAAAAAGTGTGTGTGGATAGTAAAACGTCAAATTTTAATTAACGGAGGGAGTATTATATATATGATCTATGTAAATTATACCACACTTATTAACCCTTTTGTTCAAAAAAAATAACGGATTAAGCATAAAAAAAATAATGGATTAAGTAGTTGGGGACTTAACATTATATAACGGATGAAAGTATAAAATTTTAAAAAAAATGATAAATAGACTAGTTACAAAAAAAATTACCCCATGAAATTAAGTATAAGTTAAATACATATACTCCGTATGTAATTTGCATGCATATTGCATGAGAAAGTAGTTAGGGTTTGTAATTTGTTAAAATATGGTGTATTATTTACATCAAAAGAAGAGAATAAGACATTAATGCTAGTTGTTAGAAAAAAATTACAATGATTGACTTAGTTTTGTGTGATTGTTTTTTCCCATTAATTATAGCAAGAAAGTGGGTGGGTATGCTTACCTTTGTGTAAGTGAAGCATTTCCCCTCACCTCTTAGATACCGTAGGCACAATAACAATTTTTTTTATATAAGGAAATAATTCGAGTGTCGGACATATCCGACAACTCGAGAGACCGACCAAGGGCGAACAGTCAAAGCATACAACATACATTAATAAACATAAAAAGGTGCAGTACAAACGACAGAAATCACGCAAATGCAGTCGAAACAAGTGATCATAATCCGAACACGCTGGGGATAACATAGACTAAGAGCCGACATTAAGCACCACCAAACAGTGACATCGCTGGCCAGCGGTGCAACAAGAGTCCATGTGGGCAGTGAAGACGATCCTCCAAGGAAATTTCTCTATCGCGGAGTTGCCTCAATACACACTGTCTCGACCCCAGCCAGACTCGGCATCAGACGTCAAAGCCCCAACTCAGAAAAAGAACGTCAAGAACAACCAGATTTGCAGCAGAGTACCACCAACGACGATGCACTAGTAATCCCACTCAAGCGAACGAGATTTTATTCAAACCCAAACGGACAATTTATTCATCCCTAGAGGTAATATTTATTTTAAAAAGTTTGGTTATTCAAACCCTTTCGGGGTTTACTCAAAGAGTTATTTGTTTTTTGCCAAACTTCGGGCCCAAGGACCTCACAATGAGGCCCGAAACCACCCAAAGCGGGTCACTATCGAGCTCAAGCCAACCTGAGGCCAAGGAATCAAGGGGCGGCACAGAAGATAACCTCCAGACCAGGCACGACGACCAAAGGGGAAGCGGAGGCAATCCCAAACCAATGATACAACCCGGCCGATGCCGCTGAACAACGAAGGCAAAGGGTCGATAGCCCAGGCCGACGTTGAACAAACGAGAACGAATGAGGTAGAGAGGAGTCCAGGCAAGGTATGGAAGCCGGGACTCGCCGGAAGCCCAAATTGACAACACATTCAACTTAATCGGACGATTTGGACCCAAAACCACCCAAAAATCATACCGATTGGGAGTTATGGAAGAAGTTTCAAAATCCTAGGGTTTGACAAGGAGGAGAGAGAGACTCAACAAAAGGGTGGACCGAGGCCTTCGGGGACAATGTCAGAGTAATTACGGCCAAGAGGAGAGTTGGACGAAGAGGGTGATGGTGATAGACCAAGAAACTGCCGGTGGTGGTATCATCTTGCAGGGATGGTGGTGGTGAAGGGGAAGAACAATTTTGAGTTTTTTTTAGAGAGATGCAAGTCTCTCTCTTTCTCTTAGATATTCCGCAATACTTTAGGCACAATAACAATTGGACATGTAACATTATGACACCACCAATTTTTACTTTTTTTTTTTATTTCAAAGGAGGGCTAGTGTCCTTTAGTTTTTATTGTAACTAAAAGTTTGGTGCTCTCTCGCTAAAAGCTCTGATCTCTCTTTAGTTTTCTAGAGAGAGAATCTTTTTGGATTGACAAACCATAGTGCTTGGCCATAATTAATCAACCACTGACTTCGGGGTGTTCTTTCACCTCTTTCGTCAACAATCAAAGCTTCCTCTCTAAACCTTTGTTCACCGATCCTGGGGCTGCCATCTGTTGCCTTGTTAGCTTATCGGCGAACATGAATGATCTTGATCTCCCATTCCATTCCTTGATGATGTTTCTGCATTGTTCGACGAGGTTGGAGTTGCTCGGATCATCAGTCCCCTCCCCGGACAATAGCTTGCAAGTGCTCATACAATCATACTCGAGTATCAGTTTGGTGATGCCCATATCTCTTGCAATTCTTAGGCCATGAAAAGTTGCCGATACTTCCGTCGTAATCGAAGAGCATCATCCGCACTTAAAGGCAAAACTTCACTGGAAAGTCCCCTCGGAATCACAAAGGATTCCTCCTCCTTTTACCAATCCTGGGTTTCCCTTTGAGGCGCCATCAACGTTGAGCTTAATCCATGTAACGAACCAAGTTATAGAACCTAGGTTATGTTTCGAAGGAATGGATACCTTCGTTCGGATCATGCAATTCAAGTACGGGTAGATTAGAAAACAAAGGGTTTATATTTTAAAAGGAGGGATTTCATACCCTAAATCCGTGTAAGGCCCATTGGGGACCCATTGTTCTCACACCGATATCTGCCCTAACCACTAATATGCGCGAAAACATTTAAGTTTAAGGCAAGCTCGCAAAAACGAAAGTATGAATTACAAGGTGCCACGACTGAGTTGGGTCAAAACAAATTAAAACAATTCATGAGTAAAACATCATGGTGAAGTTAGCCTCTCCAATTACGCCATGGCAGATCCATCAAACGGCACTCATCAGATCAAGGGGTGAACGGGTACTTAAAACTATACAACAAGTCATGGTCAAGCCACTCATGCGTGTCCAAAAGACATCACTGAGGTCATATAATATGCACCTTATACCTAAATAAAGATATCGAATGCAGTGCGGAAAAGTAAACATACAAGTCATGTTTATCAAGATACACAGAGAGAGAGAGAGAGAGAGAAAATTTGTAAATGACCCAAAGAATGTCAAGTGGCATATCCATCTCCTACTCCCGCACCTATTCTCGTTAGTGCAGGAACCGACCGCGTTCAATGCTATATCAACAACCTCTTTTTTCATATCTCATTTTCATATTTCAATTCTCATTTTCATATATCAATTCTCATTCTGATCTTTTTCATGCTCATGCTTCTTTTCTTTCTCAATTCTTTCTCATATCATAATCATAATGCCTCGATGGGGTACGAACCCAATGGGGTTGGGTCGTCCTATGACCCTAGTAAAAGACTCTAGGACTCACAATTAACGATTGTTCTAACATACGCATAAAGAAGTCACATGCTCAATCAGTTCGTGCAAATCCTAACCATGCTACTACATGAGATGCAAGATGCATACACCTAACATACTACATGACACCCAAGCATGTGGTCTGAATTCTTGAGTAAGTCCCGGAGAACTTATCTAGAGAAGAGCAAAATCCAATGTAAAATAAGCTCCCATTTTGTTGGTCCTCAATAACTTTTGCGCTCACCGTAGATTATGATGAAAATCTGAAACAAAGAACACACTTTCTAGGAGTACCACCATTAAAGATGCTCTAAAACGACTTAAATTTTAAGACGGAGGGAATAATAAATACCACATGATTCATCATGTGATCTGATTCATAACAAGATAAAGATGAAGATATATATGGTTTGAAGTGCTTTTGTCTATGATCGACTATCTTTACTAACAGTGCTAGTAATGCATCTCATGATAATAGCATGTAAAGACTCGAAGTTTTAAAATATTATTTTCTAAATTAAGATTTAAATTTCGATTTAATTTCTAAGATTCGGAAAATTTTGAAAATCTCCGTCATCGAGTAATTTAAGTATTCTAATTCTTTCTAAGCGAATTCCGACATAATTTTGAATTTTGATATAAAAATAGATTTATTCCGCTTTCTGATTCCGACTCACAGTTTAGTATTATTATTTTTTAGGGTAGATAGATTTCTATCGTTTCGGCTATATACACCGCAAATCCCCACGTCCTTAAGGACGTGCAAGTAGGGAGAGAGCCACCCGAAGCAGGACGTGCTGCACGTCCCTAAGGACGTGCTGCACGTCCCTAAGGACGTGCAAGCCCGTCTTCTAAATGGCGAAGAGGACGTGCCTCTTCGTCTTCATTCCATCTTCGTCAGAGAAATCGAGAGCGAGAGAGTTGCCGGAGAGAAATCAAGAGCGAGAGAGATTGCCGGAGAGGGAAATCGAGAGAGAGAGAGAGAGAGGTCGCCGGAGAGAGAAAGAGAAAGAGATCGAGACAAAGAGATGGAGCCGGAGAGAGAGGAGGTGGTGGAACCGACGGCGGCGTTGGTGGCTGAGGAGGTTGGTGGTGGGGGTGGAGCCCTGGGGGAGGGGGTGGCGGTGGAGCAGGTGGCCGGGAGTGGTGGTGGGGCGGCGCCCATGGAGGTTGAGGAGGGTGGTGGTGGTGACGGTGGTGGCTGTGGAGACGGTGGTGACGGTGGTGGCGGTGGTGGTGATGGTGGCGTAGTGGCGGAGGCGGAACCGCCGCGGAAGTGGCGTACTATTGAGGTTTCGCCGGTCCCGATCCCACCGGTATGTTTTTTGATTTATTCATTTTGTTTGATTTATTTCTATAGTTTAGATTTTAATATATAATATAATTTGATAGATTATAATTAGTTTATTATATAGTTTGATAGATAATATATAATTTGATAGATTATGTAGTTTTAGTATATAGTTTGAAAGATAGTATATAGTATAGTTTATATATATTTGATAGTTTTAATGGAAAAACAAAAAAAAACGATTAATATATATTACAAGATATTAAAACTTATTACAATATATTAAAAGACATTAAAATAAATGAAAATAAAAATATAAAAATATAATAAAATATAATAAAATACATAGAAATAAATTTAAATTTAAAGAAAATAAAAACATTAAAATATAATAAATTATAATAAAATACATAAAAATAAATTTAAATTTAAAGAAAATAAAAACATTAAAATATAATAACTTATAATAAAATACATAAAAATAAATTGAAATTGAAAGAAAATAAAAACATTAAAATATAATAAATTATAATAAAATACATAGAAATAAATTTAAATTGAAAGAAAATAAAAACATTAAAATATAATAAACTACATAGAAATAAATTTAAATTGAAAGAAAATAAAATCATTAAAATATATTAAATTATAATAAAATACATTTCATAATAACTGGCAGGGAGGCTCATGAGGGGGGACGGTACCCGTACGACAAACAGGTGCAACCTTACTTCATATCTCCCATTACAATATGATATAATATCGAATATTTAGTGGTATGCACTTCAATGTGTACAGAGTTGAGGGTCAACACAAGGTTCTGAAGGAGGCACTTCACTCATCGACTGGTGACTTCCGCATCGTGATCGATGCAATCCATGAGCTGCAAACTGCTTTGGAGATCGACCGCTTCAAATGGCCAACAACGGCGTATAAAGTCAACCTTTTCGATGAGGTAAAGACTTTAATCTCCAAAAAGTGCTTCGATTATCTGTACAAGATGTGGCAAGACGTCGTGAACCAAAAGGTTCCTCCGGTATGCACGGACCGACATTGGAGGGTTTGTTACGGGATCCCTTGTGTCCATGAGATTCAGGCATACGTCAACTCCGGTACTCCGATACCCGCCGAGGACATCCACCCGTTCTGGATGGATTTGACATGGACTGACCTCGACGACACCCCACTGCCGTATGAGCTGTCATCTTCATACACGGCTTCCAGCGATGTATGCGAGGATGAGCTGCACCCACCCTCATCAGCAAGCGTCCGAAGGAAGGGGAGGCCTCGAGGGTCGAGGAATGCCTGCAGAACCAACCCGTTGCCATACGAGGAGGTAAGGGAAAGGTTTGAGAGAGAAGAAGCGCGTGCTGCTCGGCCTCGTCCACAAGCGACCTCAGCTCGACGTGGATGTGATGATGTGTTCGGAGGGTTCAACTGGGGTCGAAACAACGTTGATCCCTTCATGCTCGGTCATATTCAGACGGTGAGGGACACTGTTGGAGATGCTCATTGTGGCTACCGTGCTTTGGCGGCTTTGACATCACCGATCGGCGAGACTGCTTTCCCGGAACTCAAAACGTTACTATGCAATCACTTGGAGGATCACGCCGTTCTGTACGCCGGTTGTTATACGGGAGAGTACCCATTCCAGCAGTTCGTCGACTACCAGAGATGGGCCGGAGCCACATATGGGGATAGGAGACGGTGGATAAAGCTACCCATCATGGGTTTAATATTTGCGACGGTATATCAGATTCCTCTCGTCGTCCTAGCTTGGCATCATCCGTTCACATGTCTCCCCATGATCTCGCCGACATCTGCTAACAACCCTCCCCAATTAGCAACTCTTGGTGTAGCCTGCATCGGAAACCAAGGCCATTTTGCCGCGGTACGACTTCAAACGTCTTTTTTATTACCTATTCATGCTTTTCATACATATGTCAATACTCTAACTCTAAATTTTTGTTCTCATAGATCTGGTTGCGTCCTAACGCTCCTCTTCCGCCGCCTCCACTAGAATGGGTCGAACATCATCATCCGAGCGTCGAAGGATGGGATGCTCCGTTTCAAGCTCAGATTGAGAGACTTAGAGCCTTGCGTGCCGAGTCCGGCCGTCCTTTACTATTTTCCTAGATTGTATTCCACAACTTTATTAAAATTATGAATGTAAACCTTTTTTTCCGTTCCTTGTAACGTTATTCACATATTATCCGAATGAAAACCTTAACACTTCTTGTGTTCTGTTTAATTTGACCCTAAATCCATCAAATCCACTAGCTAAACACAATTTTATCAATTAACATTACAAAACCGTTGGAAAACCTAAACCCTAACCATAAACCCTGCAAAACCCTAACTAGGGTTTGCACGTCCTTAACAACGTACAAGCATTGCACGTCCTTAAGGACGTGCTTGCACATTGTTAAGGACGTGCAAGACGTTTTTAGCGGACGTGCACCGTCCCAGACTTGCACGTCCTTAAGGACGTGCAAATCCTTAATCCGGATTTGCGGTGTATATAGTGACACCCATTTCTATTGGGTAATCCTACTAACTCCACATAGTTCAACTCTACGGGATGTTTACCCAAATAATAGGATATCGAATATATAGAATATAGATTCCCCTTTTATAACCATGAACCATTACACGTACCTTGTTCTAACCATCTCAACTTCAGTGCTTAGAAACACTCAAGCCTCCACTTTGAGGCCAACCATTCTCAAAATACTCTTTGCTTCTTCGATTCAGTACCATTGATACTTGACATACTTATTGTTCTCTATCAGCATCCAAAAGAATGAATTACTTTCCTACCTCTGCATTACAAACTATCGAAGACAAAGTACTCTATAGGCATATTGGTACTTCGCCTTGTACATGGAAGATCATTTTTCGGTTAACTTACATACAAGAAGAGCATTCTGTACTCCGGATTTCAAGATGCAAAATCTTGGCTTGTCGGGCTGTCAGCGGCCCCTTCTGAAGGTTGGAAGGGGAGTTGACATGGCAATCGTATCAGAGATCCGCACTCCACAAGGCAGTCTCGCCTTCCCCACATCGCTTATGGACCTCGCTCATCCTTTCGACTGACTTGCATATACCACTGCAGCTCCAGTCGAAGGAAGCAACACAAATGTTGCCTGCCTGGGCCTTCCACTCGCAATCTGAAAACGGAAAATATCGGATATTAGATCCTTCATCTAAATATTTAGAACCCAATTCAATGCAAGTTTGATCATATATTTACTAGCACCCAACTCAGTTAATAGTTCTTAGAAGGAAGCCATGGTTTCAGACTGAAGGTAGCCATAACCGACAATTTTAAGCATTCAAAGTATGAACTAACTTTTAAATTCAAATGGTGTTCATGAACCATAGTTTGAATTGGGTGTTTCCTCATTTGAGGATCAATCTATCCAGCTCCATAGCAGCATGACATTATTAGAACAAACAAGACCAGTGATAGAACATTATCCAATATGGAGTAAAATTTTTCTCTTTACATTAAGGCGAGAGAGAGATTACCAGGTGGAGTACCACAACACAATCTCCGGTCATCAACGTGGTCGACATCCAAACCGATAAACCATGATCCCAGGGAGACATCTTCATTTGCGAATCTATGTAGGACATGCCTAATCATGAACAAACAAGAAATAAGGACGATACGTCATTCACAGTTGTAAGCAAGCAAGAGCCGTTCAGGGAAAACAAAGCTCACTGATTTATAGATATGTAGGTAGCTAGATCTTTTGAGATGGCGTATAGTTGTCCAGTAGCATGACGGAAATACTTGTTTCCTTCCTCACCAAACTTCCAGTACTCAGGTTCATGGTACTTCACTCCCCTGCCAGCAACAGAACACCATCAGAAATAGGACGCAAAATGTAAAACTCATCAAAGTGAGCTACTGAAAGAAAGCCAGCATACTTTTGAGCGAGGACAGGGCCGGATTTCATGCATCCCATGTATACCCTAGCCTTTGACCTATGTTGCAATAGAGTTGTTCCCAATGCCGCTGTGGAAAAAAAAGAACGTGGTGCTAAAGATTAGAACAGATGGACCCTTGTGAAGCTTTAAATAAAAAGTTCATTAGTGAAATGAAATCAGTGCCATAACTTTCTCAATAAAAAAGGGAGAGAGGGGAAGAAACCGTGACATGATTCTACACATGTTATCAAAATACTGTCATAAATAGAGCTGGTGTAACCAAATAATATTTGTTCAGATGGGAAACTATATATATTAGCCGCACAGGAGAAATGCTATTAAACATCCAACCATGCTGGAATGGATTTCTTAGGAACACTGACTTTACCTATGTTCACATGGATGTCATCGTCAACCTTGACATAAAAATCAGCGTCCCACAAGGCAACAGCTGTAGAAAAGTAAATTTTTGTCTTTGCCGACAACTCAAGATATCCTTCAACATGTTCCTGTCGTAAGAACAATTAAGTCGGGTGGAAGGAAACAGAGCTTACCCCATAGCGTACAATGAACACTAAAATTAGAAGGGGGAAAAGTGATGGAATGGAGTAAACATATTGAAAATACCAGTCTCAGAAAGTCTCCATGCTTCTGGTCCTCGGCCTCAATAGCTTTATCTAGTATGCCCCCAGCTGTAGCACTAGTAGACATAGACGCAAAATATAATACAAAAATAAGCACAAGATACTGAAATGGGTAACAAGGAACTTTTGAGTCCGCTCATAAAACAGTTCAAGGCTGGACATCAACCTGTGACCTATAACAAATCGCATTATGATGCCCTTCTCTTCTTCTAGCTTCTTTCTTTTGTCTCCTGCATACATATAAAGCCAAAAACATACCATTAGAAAAATGAAATAACAAGCCAAACTGAGAAAATCCAAGATGGAAGGAGAAAAGGAGGATAAATCCAGAGATTAATCCATAAAATACCCTGAGGCATCCATGTTTCACGGACAGAATCTCTTCTCTTTCTACTGCTAAAAGCAGTATTGATGCCAACAACCATCAAATACTTTCTTTTCCTGCTGGAATCGCCGGCCTCATAACTATCGGATGCAGGAGATCCATTTACAATGGACCCTTGTGCAGCTTTTGCAGCGGCTAATTCCATTTCTAAATTTGAAATGGTTTTGTCCAATGCACTGCATTACAATAAGATCAAAACATTTTAAGTTTAAACATAAAGGAACCAATAGAGAGAAACCATCATGGAGTACCATAGTAAGGCTCATTTACTTACTGTATCGCATGGTGAGTCTTTGAAACTTCTTTTAAAACATCTTTTGGTTCTCTCCTAATATCCTTCTGAATAAAAAGGTTCCATTAAGAATATAGCAAGATTATATGACAAGAATTTCAGGCTACAGCCACTATTAAGCATAAGTGCCTATTGTTTGACCAAAATAAATGGAAAAGTGCAAAAAAGATACTCACAGCTGTTTGACCACATCCATCTGACACTATATTTTGTCTCCCGTCTCCTAAAGTTGTTCTTGGAGACATGTCCTTATCTTCGGGCACTGGCCACATCCTGCAAGCAAAATTTTGTTCATTTTTCAAGCCAAGAATACTAGAGAAACGAATGTGTATACCCTTCAAAAGTAGAAGCGATTCTGTAGAACCCTTGGCAGATGACAGACATATAAAGATATCGCCTTTAGTGAGTAAGAAAAGAGATGAATATAGCTGCTGCTTCTTCGCTAATTTGGCAGACAATTCCCAGACAACCATGTAGTTTATTTGATTCATGATTTCATACTTCATAGTAATAATAAGAAGAAAAATCTTTTCAATGAGCCCAATGTCAAATCAGAAATACTACAACTGCCTAAAGCCACCAGGAGTTTCATTCGAGCACAAAAATAGTTGTAATTGAAAATTGAAGTACTAATGTAGGACTGATATTTACTGTTTAAAAAAGTAGAGATAAGGGTCACTAGACTCACTACTATTACTTCCTTTGCTATTGCTAGAATTCAGAAAATGGCAATGTTCTAAGCCACAAAATAGAAGAGCACCCAAAAAGCAAGTAAACCAAACAATAAGAGCTGCAAAAGAGTTTAGTGAACTGAAGTACACATTGAAAAAAAAGATGCAAAATTTTGTGACCGCTCACTAAATAAGACATTGCAACATAAGGAAAGTAGCTTTTGCGAATGATGCACTTTCACAAGAAGAACAAACGCATGATCTGTTGTGACAACTTCAGATGACCACAAAACCCCTGTTTACAAAGTAAGAAGGTAAAACAGTATGCAAACGCGATCCCAGGCTCAATCGGGTGTAATATCAGAACTCCTACAGTAAAAAGGCAGCAGATGTACCACTGTATGAGTTTCCATGAGCTTATTCAAGTAACTGACATAGACGGACTTTGTAGCAGTTGAAATGTGCAAATCAAATACTCAACTAGACTACTAAATAATTAGAGTCCAATCGAAAACTGGCAACAAGAAGGTCAAGTAAGCTTCGTGGTACAATGGCTAATGTAACTTCCAAGTTTCAACTGCAACTAGATCAATACATGTCACCACGCCATCGTTCAAGGGAATTCACAAATTGGGAACAAAGTATTGAATCGTTGATATGGGTATTGATCAGGCAGTTCAGTATACCTATCATTTTACTAAAACCTTTGCAGGAAAGCAAAAGTAAACTTCACCGCTGACTTGCCAGAAATCAATGCAAGCTCTATAAATGCATTCACCATAAAAAGACAATGGGTACTAAAGTCATAATACTGTGTCAAATATATGGGAAAAATAGCTTTTGGACTCGGTCAAAATCAACCAATTTCAACTCAAAATTCATCCTTGACGTGCTTCGAGCTGATAATCAAAAGATTAAAAATGATCTCAACAACCTTCAATTATGAATTCATTATGCAAGTGACCGGAGCATCATCTTTAGTTTTACAACCTATTGCACAATCCCAAATTTTAAAAATCGTCAAACTCAATTCTAGACAATTAATTCTCAAAATGCCCTCAATTCAATTTTAAAAAGCATCAATCAAGAGATCACCCAAATCAGAAATCTTGTAAAATAAAAGTGAAAAAACCCAGGTGTATTCTACAAATATTTTGAGAATTCACATGTCTTCTTCACATGTTAAGATAAGTTGAGAACCCACATCAGATAATCAACTAAATACCCCGAGAAACACTCCAATTGACAGCCCAGGCTAGGATCCAAAATCAAGAAAGTCCCAATTGAGCATCAATTTAAGCAAAAACAGCTTCAAGAGGCAAGAGCAATCAGATGAAAGAGAGAGAATTTTACTTGTTGGTGAAGAGCATGCCAGCACAAAAGCATCCAAGACAAAGCAAGATAGTCAGTTTTCGGGAAGCAAAGCTCTTTTTAGCTGAATCGACCCCTCTAATCCTCGAAGACCCCTTCATTTCTTCACGTCCCCCTCTCGCCTATATGAGCTCCTCCTTTTGTACACAGCTTCTTCCTCTTTATAATCAAGAAAAGCCCATTTGAAGTATCAACAGTCAAATCCAAGTCAAGCCCTCCAAGTCAATCCCCTCTCTTTCAAATTTCTCCCTTCAAAGATCCAATAGAAATTTCTTTCAATTATGCCTAACTTCCTACTTTTTCCACGCAATTTTTTTCTCCGGCATACACTGGGAATGTCGGAAGTGGCGCAGAGAAAGAGGATAGAGAAATATGAAATGTTTGTGAATCTCAGGAGAGTTGTCGTTGCTCTTTAACATGGGTACAATTGCAATTGCAATGTGGTGAATTGGGGATGTCGCTTTCTGATACAAGCAGGGAGAGAGACGGTGCAAATGTGCAATAGGTTATCGGCGGCCACGACCTACCCAACTTTAACCGTTGCAAAATTGTTGCTTGCACCAAATCCCTCTTAATCAACCAAAAAAAATCTATATGGAAAAGGAATTTTTTACAATTCTGAATTCTGTACAAAAATATTGTAAATAATAAAATACTTTTTTTTTGGGTCCTTTCTTATAATAAAATACTAAAGTAATAATAGTTTGTCGCTCAATTCATTAGTCAATAATATTTTACTTAATTTAGCGGATGCCCAAAAAAAAATTTGTCATAACTAAATAAATATGGAAAAATTTGGTAAAATATCCATTTAGAATACTTAATTAAGTAAATGTCAATTTTTATTTAGCAATTAAGAAAGTGTCCAAAATATTTTCATAATACCCACAATACCCTTGTTATATTTTACCCCTTCCCCCCTCCCATACCCTCGTTGTAATTTAAACCCTCATTCGTTGGCCACCGTCGCTCATGTCTCTTATTCCCCGTCTCTCAAGCGCCATGACTTCATCGTCCCTCTCCGCCTATCGATCGATCATTTTCGTCGGAACCGATTGATTAAATCTAACCTAGAACGATCGATTAGTTGTCGGAATTGTTTCCTTTGCCGCCGAAAATGGAGATGCGACCATGTTCAGTCCGAGTTTGAGGATGAAGAAATCGCCAAAAATAGGTGATTCGGATGGAGACCGAGTAGATTCAGAAGGTATGTTTAATGTTGCTTCATCAATTGTTGGAAGTGATAGATCTATTTTAGTGAAATTGGATAATATGTTTTAGTGTTCCTGCTTGAAATTGGGCAATATGTTTCTAATGTTATATTTGGTGATGTGTATGGTTTTCTATGGAATTGAAGGGGCTTTGATTTGTGATTCAGTAGGAGATTTGGAATTGACTTCGTTGGTTGAGCTTCGGAGCACTCAACGGAGAGTGGTGAACGAGGTGGCGACGGAGTCGACAATCATATCGCTAGCTGATGAAGAGGTTAGTCGTGGACTGTTAACCTCCGTGGCAGAGACAAACGGTGTCTTTGTGTTGTCGTATTGCAACTCGAGTTATGCACTCGTTAAGATTGATGATCAGGATCGATGATGGAGCGTTGCAAAGGCTCATGAATTTATCATTGCGGTATTTTGCTGCCTAGTTCTTATTGATGGTGGGATTTGTCTTGGTGCACTTTATATCGGTATTTGATTGTTTATTCATCTATCCACTCCTTTTTTTCCAGAATCAAAGCTATTAGAAACTGAATTGTAATTTTGTTTGCTCTGGGCAGATTACATACCAATGCCTTCCACATATTGTGTTTGGTGACACCTGTATTAATTCACTTATTATTTGTCTAAAATGATCTTCAAATGAAGTTTGTTTGGTGACAATCATAATTTTGTAGATTCATTTGATAACAATTGTGTTTGGTGACAATAGTAGCTGACAGTTTATGTTCACTGTCATTTTTATTTTGTGATATCTTATTTATACATGTTTTGCAAATAATATTTGAGTGCTGACATTATTTGATAATAATTGTTGGTGAAAGTATTTTGATGACAATATTTGATGAAAATCAGTGAGATCCTTTCGATGACAATAGATGGTCGGTGATATTGTTTTGTAGTTTATGACAATAGGTTTGTGAAAATAATTTGGTGACAATGTTATGTTTTTGGTGACAATAGATTACTCTTTGCTTAACTTTAACATCTCTAGGGTCTAATATTTTGCCGTTGGTGACAATAGATTACCGATAAGAGATTAGTGACAATATATAGGGTGATGACAATGTTTTGTTGGTGACAATACGTTTGAGGAAAGAATATGGTGACGGTGTTTTGTAGTTAGTGACAATAGAGTGGTGACAATGTACTATAGTTGGTGACAATAGGTTGGTGACACTGTTATGTCATTGGTGACAATATATTACTTATAAGAGGTTGATGACAATAGAGTGGTCACATTGTTTTTGTAGTTGGTGACAAATGACAATAGGTCGATGACATTGTTATTTCGTTGGTGACAACTGACAATATATTACTTACAAGAGGTTGATGACAAAAGGGTGATGGCATTGTTTTTGTAGTTGGTGACAATAGGTCGGTGACATTGTTATGTCGTTGGTGACAATATATTACTTCAAGAGGTTGATGACAATAAGGTGGTGACATTGTTTTTGTAGTTGGTGACAATACATTCGAAAAAATAATATGGTGACATTGCTCCACAAGAAAAAATTCCACCACCAATTGTCACCAGGAAAAAAAAATCAACTGTCACCAAAAAATCTTTCCTCTAACTACCACCGGAAAAAATAAAATGTCGCAAAAAAGTCAATTGTCACCGAAATAATTGTCACAAACAACTGTCACCAGAAAAATATACTCAACTGTCACTGAAAATATTGTCATCAAATGCAGAGTTGACCAAAATGGTCAATGTTTGACTGGTCAATGTTAAAATTGAAAATTGTCAAAGGGGAAGGAGTTAGGGATGGGGAATGAGGGGTATTTTTGGAAAAAATGGACATTTACTTAATTATTGAAAAAATGGACATTTACTTAATTTTGACATCTAAAATGGATATTCACCAAATTTAACCAATAAATATCTGTTTTTTAAATAAATTAAGTAAATGTCAATTTTTGACATTTTTACCATTCTTTTCCAATCACAAACCCTCCCTCCTTCCCCTTAACCGTTTTTAGTTTGACATTGACTAGTCAACATTGACCATTCCGGTCACCGTCTAGATGTTGGTAACAGTTGAATATATTTTTCTGGTGACAATTGTTTGTGACAATTATTTTGGTGATACTTGATTTTTTTTGTGATATTTTATTTTTTCCGGCGACTGTTAGGGGAAATATTTTCTAATGACAATTGATTTTTTGCTGGTGACGATTGTCGGTGGCAGATTTTTTGGGTGACAATTGATTTTCTTCTGGTGACAGTTGTCAATAACACTTTTTCTCGGTGACAAATGATTTTTTTTTCCTGCTATCAGATGATTTTTCTATGATAGTTGTCAACAACGGTTAGTGACGAGGTTGATGACAATATATTGTCACCACGATATTGTAACCTTAAAACATTGTCACCATAACATTATACATCACCAAGGCATTGTTATCAACCCATATTTCAAAATGTTGAACCATTAACGCTCAAAAAAATACGTCATCATAACATTATTTCATAAAAATAAACTATCACCATGATACTATCCCGCAAGAAATGTCACCACCACATTATATATTGATAATGCATATTTTAATGAGTAAATTACACATAACCACCCTTAAATTAGGCTAGTTTTCACATAACCACCCATAAAATTATAAATTACAGAAAACCACCCATAAATTACATTTGTTTTCAAAAGACCACCCATCCATTAAAACCTCTATTTGTTTTATTTGAAAAGACTAAAATACCCCTAATTCAAACTTATTTTTTAAAGGAAAGACTAAGGTGAAAATTGGGCGAGTCGGGTCGGATTCGGTTAGTCGGGTTTCGGTTCATTCGGGTTTCGGGTAATGTCTAATAATTTGATCATTTGGTTGGGTCGGGTTCGGGTTTCGGTTGTATCGGGTTTTGATTGTCTCGGGTTTCAGTTATTTCGGGTTTGGATTGTCTCAAGTTTTCATTATTTCAATATTCATTTTAAATTTTTTTACTAGAATCTATCTTAAAATTTGGGTTATATCGGGTTTCGATTATAACGGGTTTGAGTCTTAATGGGTTTCGGTTGAATCGGATTTGGGTGAGTTTCGGTTATCGGTTATTCGGATTTCGGGTCCAAAATGGGCCGGGTTGGGTCGGTGTTCAGGACAATCGGTTCTAAAATACATACAATAACCCTAGAGCTGGCAAAACCCGACCCGAACCTGAAAAACCGACCCGGTCAACCCGAAACCGATTATCCTGAACACCGACCCAACCCGACCCATTCTGGACCCGAAATTCGAATAACAGAAAACCAAAACTCAACCAAATCCGAATGACTGAACCCGATTCAACCGAAACCCATTAAGACTCGAACCCGTTATAACCGAAACCCGATATAACCCGAATTTTAAGATAGATTCTAGTAAAAAATTTAAAATGAATATTGAAATAATGAAAACTTGAGACAATCAAAATCCGAAATAACTGAAACACGAGACAGTCGAAACCCGATACAACCGAAACCCGAACCCCGAACCCCGAACCCGACCCAACCAAATGATCAAATTATTAGACATTGCCCGAAACCCGAATGACCCGAAACCCGACTAACCGAATCTGACCCGACTCGCCCAATTGCCACCTCAGTCTTTCCTTTAAAAAATAAGTTTGAATTAGGGATATTTTAGTCTTTTCAAACAAAACAAATAGATATTTAATGGATGGGTGGTCTTTTGAAAATAAATGTAATTTATGGGTGGTTTTCTGTAATTTATAATTTTATGGGTGGTTATGTGAAAACTAGTCTAATTTAAGGGTGGTTATGTGTAATTTACTGTATTTTAATAGACATTATAGGTTGGTCTTAGATGCATTTAATTGTCACATAGTCATGTTTTAGATTTAATTTCGCATATTGCTCTTTTAGTGGTGAAGTTTGGAAACTACGCTAGCTATTTCGGTTGATTTATGCAGATTTGTGGTTCCGAGGGAGTGAAGTGCTCTGGAAGAGTCAAAAAAGGAAGTCAAGGAGTTTGGAAGGGCTAAGGAAGAAGTCCCAAAGAGAAAGGAACAAGCCAAGGAAGCGTTAGAAGTCGAATCAGGAAGCTAAGGAACTAGCTGAAACGGAGGAAATGGGGAAATCTCATCTTTTGGCTTTTTATCTTTCCGAATCCGATTCTTGTGTCTTCATGAAATTTTTAGACCATGAAAAGATCTTTTCAACACATATTCATATGCGTCAATCAGACGAACGATGACTCCGGAAAGTGCATTTTAAATTCAAGCTACCAAAGTTGTCACAGCACAGGAGTGGCGCGCGCCCGCCGATGGCTATCGGCGCCCACCGATCCCGTGCCCGCCGATCCTTTGAATCTCCGATTCTGCGCAGATTTGTTCCGTGATTCTCAAGCACAAATCTTAACCTTTAGTGGGCCGTTTCTACGGTTTTCAGCCCATATTGAGCACTACCCCCAAGGATTTTCATTCATTAATTTAGAGACAATTCAATTTGGGATTGAGAGTAAGGTTCACCATGTGCAACTAAACTCTCGGCGTTCTGCCTATAGTTTGAAGTTTTATTTAAGTTGTGAGTTCCTGAATCTCGTTCCTTATTTCTTATATTGAATATTTCCACTTCTTTGCGCTTAATTATTGATTGTTTTATTCTATCTTGTATGATCAACTAGTTACAACTAATTCAATTGATAGGGTTTTGTAGATTCCCGATTGCGAACCTTAAACCAAGTAGCAAACTTATCCCTAAAGAGTTTGGAGGTTTAGATTTCCGAAAGGTTGACGACAAATTTTAGCAAGGCATCCATTGGATTATAGATAATGGAAAATTCATTAATGTCTAGTCTGATCCTCCTTAAAGTAGTAGACTTGTTAAATGTCCATAAATATTGGAACACAAATCTATTACATCACCTATTCCCGTCATGCATAGCACAAATAATACAAACAATTCAAATCTCGAATTGGGATACACCGGACAAATTAATATGGAAATTACACGCAAATGGAACCTTTACCACTAAATCAACATACAAACTAATTAACAACATTGTTGCATAAAATAATGACTACAAGTGGATTTGGAAGCTTCATGTACCTCCTAGGATCTAGAACTTCATCTAGCTAGAAAGCTATTGTGGATGGTCTTCCTAAAAAAAAAGACTAAATAGATCTTTTAATAGAATACCATCCCAATGCTGCCTATATGCAACATCGAAGATGAAGATGTCCACTATCTATTTATGAATTGCCCTATTACTACAACATTAATGATCCATTATGCACAAACAACAAAACGATTTTTTTATTAACATAAGATCTACTCTCTCTTTCCTGGAGAACCTCACGCCAATAAAAATAAATAAAAATTCACATTTTGAATACCCTTGTTTCATATGGAAAGCTATATGGGACCTAAGAAACAACACATTCAATATCTACAGTTGCCCAACAAATAATTACCAATGTAGCAAGTTGGAACAAGGCACAAACAAATAAAATTATAAATATATGTATAATGTGCCTTTGAAAACTGTAAAATATATAAGAATTTTAAATTTTTTTATAATGTTATTTATTCGAGGGACAAAGCCCGTCCCGTCCCGTTCCGTCGGGGACAAGACCCTCACGAGATTGATAAAAAAAAAAGTAGAGAATCTCATCCCGATCGGTCCTGCAAAAATTACGCGGGACGACTCCCATCCTGTCCCGTCCCATCTCGCGCCCATCCCTACCAGAGAGTAAAAGGATTAAATATACAAGCAAAAGTTTTACTCAAAGTAGGTGTTGTAGAAAAAAGCTTTGGAATTGAAGGTCTGCATAGATGGTATGATGTCCATATCTTCCTTTTTGCAGTGCAACAAGTACAAGCCTCCTTGGTTTTTACCAAGAGCCAGTAGCCTCTTCAGAGAAGGGCCCTGCAATAGACAAATTCCGGGTGAGAACTTCATGTGAAAATTGAACTGTTTTGTTAATCTATTGACAGATAACAAGTTGAATTTGAAATCAGGGACAAATAGCACATTGTGAAGGGTTAGGCTGGGTAAAATCTTCACAGAACCATAAGAATCAACTGTGATACAAGATGCATTTGACAAGCTAACTTTGTATGTGGTGGAAAGGGGCAAGGGTTGTGAAAAGGCTTTTTGTGGAACACATGTGATTGGTAAGGCCAAAGTCTATGATCCATGCTAAATCATCAAATTTGAATCACATGATGCATTTAAACCATACTTCATACAGCAAGTCATGACAAATGACTCTATACATGTCATGGTGCATCCTGCAATCGGTGTTGAGGGAGCCTCCTTGCTCTGTCCCTGGCTTAGCATGCTTAGCAATTGAGCACACTATTCTGCAGTAAAACCAGGAATGGGAGAATCACTGCTCCCAACGACATTAGCTGCAACTCCACCTTTCTTCTTTGGGCCTGAAGAACTAAGATTGATAATCGATGAGCTTGTAACAAAACTCCCTCTTGTGACCAGTCTTCTTGCAATGGCTGCATACTTAAGATGGTCGTCTAGTTGGCATTGTCCCTTTTTGCTTTGATTTCTTTCCCTGAGTAGACATAGCCGAAGAATCTGCAACTATCCGATGATTTGATCGCATCTCTCTCTGCCTTTCTTCCTGATTGATCATAGCATAAGCCTAGACGATGGAAGACACTGGATTCATCATCAAGATGTTGGCTTGAACACCGACATAATTGTCGTTAAGCGCCATCAGAAGCTGAATCAACCTTTGTTTTTCTTCTTGCTTACGAATTGTGTGATTCGCAGTGCAAGAACATATCGGCGAACCTTTCAAAGCTCGTTCTTCTTCCCAAAGGCGCTTAATCTTGGTAGAAGGTAGAAAAACTCTCATAACCATTCCGGAATGGCTCACCGGAAAGGACTTGTGAATAATAGTCATAGGTCCCCGGTTCGAACCCCAAAATGGCCGCTCTTTATTCACCAATTCAAGGTAGAAAAACTCTCATTTCCTTGAGAGATCACACAATTCTTTCTGAACAGAAAACTTTTGCTCTAAGTTCAATTGCTCAAAACGCGTACACAAATCAATCTAAATTTCTGAAGCTAAAGATGCATAGATGACACCCTCAACGATTTCCTCCCCTAGGGCATTCAACATCCGGATACGACCATATCGTTACAACGATCCCAATTTCTACGACCTAGATCATTGGTACTCGGTCTTTGCAATTCACCAGTCACAAATCCAATTTTATTTCACGTAAAGCGCTATCATATCAACATCGACCATTTCCAGGTTGCAAAACCAGATCCCTCAAATACTTTGGAAACAAGGACCATACATGGATTGTCAGATGCGTGAAGGTACAATGGATTCGTGGAATCCATCAGCGGCCACTTTGTCTCTTGAGCGTTCGCCATGAAACCGAAGCAAAACAGATGCGAGCTTCGAAACAAATGCGGAAGACATCAAAAACCAAAAGGATCTTTATTTCTCTCATACCATGAAGGAGATCAAGCTTCGAGCTTAATCATGGCGAAACAGAGTAGCAAGAACAGAGGAAAACAGAGAAAGAAAGAGAGGAGGAAATTGTGTTTTAATTTTCTATTTATACATGTGTAGACTTGTTGTAACAAACTTGTAATTAACTATGATTGCAAGCTTCAACTTGAGCTAGTTGTTGCTGCGTATGTGGTGTCCAACATGAGAGCTGACATTTTCGACAAGGCAATTGATGAATCCAAGGGCTTGAAAGCGCCGAGTTTGGTAGCTGTAGGGTTTGGAAGTGAATTGAAATCAACCAAGCCTCGAACACAGCAATTCACATAGCAAGCAATTTCAAGTCCCAACCATCTTGGGTTTTAGAATTACCAGTAAACTGAAAAAAAATTCAGAACATAAAAATGGTTCGAATTGTGAAAACGTACCTCCAGGCAACCATCTTCCACAAGTAAAATAACAGCTGGAGACAATTTCGTCAGATGGTGCAACCAAAATAGCCCAGGTTAAAAACAGCTCCAATCTCTTGAGCAAAGCCATTATACGAATCGAAAATTCATTCTCTTGCAGTTGACTTGAGAGTACCAAAGACAGTTATTTAGATTGGATGTCAATAGATAAAAGATAAGAATGAAGGAGAGAGAAAATTGATATTTGTCTCATAAACTACTCACAAAGTGATCAAACTCAAACCTAGCCTTTTGTGAATAAAAGAATTCAAAAAAAAATCTAGAAAATCATACACAATGGCATATGGCAGAAAAAAGCTTTAATGTATAGGTGGGATATGTTTTTCTTAAAAAAAGGTATTCAATTAGTCATAGTATCAAAATAAAATTACAAAGAAGATGGTAAACTTAGTAATGATTCTTCCAAGAATGAGCAAGTTTCATCACCTCTTGACAAAAATAAATATCAACATCAATCGTTACAATGCCCGTACAAGATGATTACTACCCGTCAATTCTGATTCCCACCCCCCAAAAATAATCCGCAAAATTGCTTAAGAATAGGCAAAATCGAAAAACTTATCTCAGGATCCAGCTATGAAAGCATTTGACAATGGGAATTTCGCCTTAGAAGACCTTCTCCTTCTAGTCCTTGTAGCACATAACCATTGCCTATGGGTTTCGAGGTCGTCCCCCATAACTGTTGGTATATGCCAGTTGCCCTCTTCCGATTCTTGAATTACAATTGAATACGGAGGCGGCATGCAAAGGCTTAGTCCACTTCTAGAGACCGTCAACCGGACCTTTCAGTTAACAAAGAGATTCAACCCATAGTTTACTATAATAATATTTGTTGAGATTTTGAAAAAGTAGAGCAAAAAAATAAATATATAGAGATGCCTCCAGATGATCCTATCTATCTACTTGTCCTTTCTTCCCAAAGATAGTGTACATTTCTCTGACCAAGCATCACCAAAAGCCCATGTCTGTGATTTACTCGTATAAAAAATCTTCCTCATGAATGTGAATTTTACTTACTGAAAGCACATTTTTAGCTCCAACACATTAACATCACTAACAGAAAGTCATATCTCAAAACCTCTACCACACATGTATCAAGTTATTTGATAAGGGTCCCAATTTGTTCAATCAATCACACTTCATTGTATATCCAGAGTCCTACACCTGTATTCCCCCATTGATTGATTGCTTAACTTGACATGCAAGACTATCCCCAGACCAGAGATGGTTCAAACTACAATTGATGATGCAGAAAAGATTAGTTGCCGTGGCTAACACTGTAGTTGCAAGCACATTGGGAAGCTTCTATGGCTAAGGCTGAGGTTCCGCATTAGATAATTCTTTAATTTATTTTCAAGGTTCAATTTACAATGGTAACAAATCTTTAAAGTTTGTTCTTTATATTTCTTCCTTCTTTGTCTTTTTTTTTTTTTGGGAGGTTTTGCATGTCAGCAGGCTGAGAAGCAGGATCTTTTTGTTGATGACAATTCACAAGACACCTTAGGGTAGGGAGAACGTGATTTAGTGAAACAAAATCAAATTTATTTATTTTTGGTCGAAACTGACAAAGAAAATTTTATAAAATCTGAGAGTTAAAAGTTCAATATAATTAAAGCCAGTCCACAAATGACACCCAATGTCATACCTGATGTCTTTCCTTCCACCGTGGGAAAAAGCTATTTCCTAGGAGTTGGAACAAGTGGTCTCTCATTTCATCATTTGTCACCAACAAACACTTGCTACTAACGGCAGCATACAACCAATACCTGCTTACAAAGTCGGAAAATATTACTGCCTGCGACAGCGCATGAACATCATACACAATCACCAATTTCCTAGAATCAATTTAGTATCTCACATGCAATGACAGATTATGAAACATGAATATGGATATGTTGGTGCAGGTAGTTAAGAGGAAAAATAAAACAATTGGTAATTTGGTGGATGTGCAATGCCTCACCCTCAACCTTTTTCCATTTCAATTGTTTCCGGAGTATTAGGTATAACTAGCAAGGCTGCCAGCCTATCACTTCAAGGACATTGTGAATCGATCTAGGTTGGAGATCTACCATAAACAGCTTTCACTTTCTACTACAAGCAAACCTTTCCATCATCTCCTATTTAAATGTACCTGGGCTTTCATATCACATTTATCTATCCCTTAAACTGATTAATACATTATTCCCCTTAAACAAACACTTCAGGTTCTTCTATGTTACCATATATAAATAGGATGAGTGATTGATAGGTCTTATGGAAGAACGTCAATTATTATCATAGTCACTGAAACATTAATCATTGATAGCACTGTCGCATTATTTGATCATGAGATTCCTACTCGAAGGGTAGCTGTTGATTGTTCATTAACCACAGGCTCCAACTTGAAAATAAGACATGGACAAATTATATACAATAATACAAATTGCTCCATACGTTTCCACTGGTTTATACAGAAAGGAGTGAAATACCAGCATAAACTCCACCAGTTCCACATAAACATGACCTTTGCCCATAGATATTTCATGTTCTAATCCTGGGCACCCATATTTGGTAACCCCCAAGTCACCACTTTGATTGATATCATTAGGAGCAAAATATGTCAATGACAGAAATATTGAAACTTCCAAACTATTCAAACATCACTGGAATAATCAATATCAAGAGGTGTTTCTTTTTCATCTAGAAATCCTATAATATGCAAATTTTCTAGAACTACATCTTCATTTGTGTCCTTAATAGTTAATTCGGGATATCTATACACTTCAAAAGATTTTATTGAAAAGTAACAAGCACCGAGATACATATATGCAAATTATGTAGAACAAAAATATAACATATTAACATCAACTCATCAAAATGTAAAAACTGGGGAGAAGATGATGTTACTCCTACCCACTTAGCACTAGTGCAGATATGCAGTAAATCATGTTCACTTGTCTACTTATAAGGTGGCCCAACAAATCTAGCATCCCAGAATGATCAAAATGTGTTCACTGCCTTATAAGGATCCAACCGTTATTAGTTGTCGTCCAAAATTGCAGATGGAATATAGAATGATAATCGTTTTTGCCATTAAAGTATGAAGTTATATTCTGATTGCTAAAGAAATAATATCTCACCAATCATCGTTTGAACCAGGTGGAGTGGCATAAAGTGCACCAGACATTCTCCAAGCATCCAACAACTTCTTGTTTCTAGGAAGCTGGGCAGGACCTCCAAAGACACGACCTTTATGCAAAATAACTAACGGCAATTTCTTTGAAGGGCTTATTTCTCGCAATTGATTTACAACAGTATTAAGCTAGAATCAGAAAAAGGAAAGAGGACATCAGCATCTGCCCAAACATAAAGCTAGAAACACATGGAGAATCTTGCCTTCATCATTACTAACCTGGAAAAAGTTAAAGTTATGTCCATTGATAAGACTCACATTGGCACCATCTACAACTGCATCAAAAGGTCCATACTGCTCAAGCCATTCCTGGATACAATTTACCACTAAATTAATATAAAAGGCCTACAACTGTTTCAATCAGCAGTTGCCTGAAGGTCAGAGTCTCAGAGTTTTGAATATATCCAGGGTCCACCAAGTCTCATGAGGAATCTAGGGTGAGGCTGCGAAGAGAGAGAACAATACCTAAATGAGGTAGATTGATGAGTGATTTATCTATTTCTACTTATATTTTTCCTGTATGTGTTTCCATTTATTTGGAAGAAATTGGCACTATAACTTATTCAAATACCATAGTTGTAAAGCTAACTGCAAACTTAACAAAGCTCAAACATATACCCAAACTAACCCTCCAGCGTAGCAACCAAGAAGCTATAGGAATTGGAGTATCTCCCCCTCAAACGAACAAAAATAATTACTTTTTCAAGAGCTGAATATAGCTCATAGTTTTTATCATGAGCTCCACACATTCTGGGGAATACAGTTTATGATACCAAAAAGATCAATCCCACAGAAGAAGCTTTCTCAAAATGCATTACATAACACCATCCAATCATACAATTTTTAAGTGAGAAGAACATATGAATTAAAATTTTTAATACCGAAAATACCAACAAAAGGAGCATTCAGTGATTCAGATAAATCTACAAGCAGGGCTGATTAATCATATCTAACATGAAAACCATAGACGGCCGCTTTCTGAAATTCAATCCGCTCAATATCTATTTATGAGTACTTGACTAAGGTTAATAAGACAATGTCTATTTATTGGTAGAAAAGATAGATATCAATATACCTGAAACCGCACAAACTCTGCCTTGCCCTCCCTTTGACAAGCTAAATTAGCCAATGACGTAGCAAAGTTTTCAGTCTCCTTAGGATCAATATCAACAGAGACAAGCTCCTCTCCACATGAACGACAAACACCTGTCTTATTAACCTCTGTCCTAACAACCTTCCACTTGCCACTACCTAACCAACCTTGCCCATGCCACCCTCCTCCTCCCTTGATCACAGCCTCCTTCACCATACTCAGATCATGATTCTCCATCCCAACTTCCCCACCAACCTCAGACACGAACCACTCCTCTATGATCCGCACAGTTTCCTCCGAGACCTGCCTCACACTAGCCCTCAGCCTGTGCAGTACTTCATACACCTTATCAGCCCTCTTCACATCCACACTCACCCTCAAGATTGCCGAAAGCTCAGGCTCTTCTGCAACAACCCCACATTCCACCATATGGGAATCAACCTCGTAAACCCTATCGGCATCCCCTTTTGTGCAGAATCCGAACAAGGCAGGCCCATAGGACCTCAACCGAGGCAGTATGCCACAAGCCTTCATCTTCTTCACCAATTCAAATGCCATTTCAGGGTCTTCCTTGGCCAAAGCTAACCTAGCTAAGTTCGTAAAAGTAGCCTCATTTGGGGCAATCTTATCGCTATCCATCTTCCTAAAGATATCAAAACCCCTCTCAAGCCCCAATTTGACCCCATCGGAAGAACATTTACCAGATACTTCCGAAATCGAAGACTCCGAAGATGAGCACAGATACAGAAGCACGTTATAATGGTGGAGGGAGAGGGGGGTACCATTAACCCTAGCGTCGTCGTAGAGGCGGAGCGCCTCCAAGAGATCGTTGTTCTTGGAGCACATGTCCAGCTTGTGCTTGAGAACGCTCTCAGGGGCCTCCCGGCGCGCTTTCTTCCTCGACGAGATGCGGGAAGCCATCGAAACGGGCAACGATTCGGACATGGACGAAGAAGGGACCGCCATTACAGAGAAGCGTGAGAGCCTTACATTATGGTAGCAGGGGAGATTGGAGGGGGTAAGGGCGTTGATTGGAGGGTACCAGCGAGGGCGAAGCGCGATGAAGGAGCGGAATACGCTCGCAGGCGGCATGTTCAGGAGATCCCAGTTAGGGATTTGGTGCGTGCTGGCTTTGCTCTTTGTCAGTTGGGCCTTCTGTTTATCAGGGCTTGCTTGGTTCTCGTTTGAGCTTTATCTGTTTGGGGATTTTGGCAGATGAACACTCACAACAGCTTCAATGGCGGGTGGTTAGATGGACACTCCAGCTGATCTGCGTTCCTCCAGATAAAACCCCATTCCTCCATTTTTTTTTTTTTCCTCTGATGTGGAAAATTTTGGTGAACAATTGCTCCGAATCGAGGTAAAAATTGTTTCACTTTAATGGGAGTAAATCCTCTTCCTCCCGTCCCCTCTCACATACATTCTTTTTTTTAAAAATGCAGTGCGCCACCTTCAAAAGAATTGCACGCTCTAAAGACCCGATGAGAGAAAAACCCTTTCCCCTTCTCTTTCCTGCGGCGGAGAACCCTAACCATAATTTCTGGCCAAAATCGCTCGAATTCAATCCGAATCGTGTGAGATTTGATAGGGCTTCTGTTCATGGCCTACTGGTGAAGGCTAGTTTCATCCTAATTTGGTGTGTAGGGCTAGCGGCATGGCCATGGGAAGATGTTGTTGAGTGTTCGGTGAGCCATTGCATTAAGTGTACTTGGCTTCTCTAGCTGAGTTGGAGGCCGCCCGTAAGGGAGGATGAAGATCCTCAAGTACAGTGGAGTAAATGGAAGTGGTGGATGCATGTGTGGATCCTTCCGCCGCAAGGAAAAATCAAATCGAAAGATTGGATGAAGGGGTTTTCGGCTCTCAAGTGTTTGGGTTATCCGTACAAGGATAAGCGTGTGATCGATTCCGCATTAATGAAGATCTTGCAGAGGTATGGTGCTTGGTGGTATCCTCTCTTGTTCTACGCTCAATTTCTATATAAATGGAAGGTTTGGGGGTGGTCTGTTCATCGCCAACCTTCTCTCTTTACAATTCATCCTCTAATAACAATCTTCTCTTTTCTGATTTTGTGGTTTGTGGGTGGTGCTATGGCGCCGACGGCTAAGGAAAAGGGGAAGCAAGTCCTTAGGGAGGAGCCAACCTTTCCGACGAACAAACTTCCCAAGGAAAAACATAATCTGAGGAGCATGGCTCCAAACAACTCATCTGAGGGGGGGGTTTGTCCCCAAGGATGCGGGTGCAAGCCCGGCCGCTGGTGCAACCAAGGGGAAGGGTAAGCTACCTTTCGATATTGAGCAGTATAAGGCTCGTCTGGCGGGTGTCCGAGAAAACATCAGCAAGCTGAAGACCACCACTCTATTTGCGACCATCATCGGTGACCCTTTGGAGCTGAAGGAAATTAGAAAGAAGATACGCTTTGATTGGAGGTTCTTGGAAGGAGGTTTCCAGGTGATTCCTATGGCCAATAATTGGTTCGAACTGAAGTTCAATCTACCATCTGATAAGGAGAAGGTGTGGAATGGTAGGCCTTACCATATCCAGAGTCAGCTTTTGCTCCTCAAGCCCTGGCGCCAGGGGTTTGATCCGGATACTGAGCCCCTTACTACTCTCGATATGTGGATTCGGATCCCTAGATTGTCGGCTGAGTTCATTAGCGAAGCTGTGCTTACTTCGATTGTGGAAGAAAATGGCTATGGGAAGATTTTGAAGTTGGATGCTTTTACAGCAAAAGGAAAAAGGGTGAGCTACCCTCGGATTTGTGTTTCAGTCGACATCACCACTATCCCTAATCGGTGTGTGTATCTGCCCAATGAGGAAGATCAGTTGATCGAGTATCCGATGTTTCTTGAGGAGTATCCTGAAGGATGTGGTAGCTGTGGAAAGCTTGACCACTTCTTTGCTGACTGCCCCTTGCGTCGTCGGATGCCCGTTCCTGCTGCTGGTGGGGCTCGGGTTCCTCATGATGGGCCTGGGAACACCAGTGGTGCTGGCGATGATGCTGTCGGGGATTGGGCCTCGGTGGCGGCTAATAGGAGGAGTGCTGCTCCGACCACGAAGATTGGGAACACTAGGGATGCTGTGTTCAGGTGGGTCGGGGCTAATGCTTTGCCTCGCTCCCCCTCTCCAGTCTCTGTCCATTCTGCTTCTTCGGATGATCATGCGTCCTCAAAGGCTGGTGAACCCAGCTCCCCTGTGAAGGTTGTCACTCCTCCTCAGACCCCTGAGCCACCCACTGCTGTTGAGCCCCCACCCTTTATGGTGTTCTCCCCACTGATGCCGGATGTCCCAAATGATGAGACCTTTCTTGAGCTGATGCCGGCTGTCGAGTTTGAAGACGATGATGAGATGTATATGGAAACGGAGCTGACTGAGGCGGAGCTGTCCGTGGATGGCTTAGAGCCCCTGGAGCGCTACTCGCAGGAGGAGTTGGAGGTGTTCTTACAGAACATCCCTCCTGGCGAGGAGTTTACACTCCCGAATCTAAGCAACCCGACAGCTTTGGCCAAGTCTATCCGCGCCACTCCGGGCCTGTTCAGCGTCTCTGCTGCTGTGACGGGTCAGATGGAAAAGCTGGAGGTGAAGACGAGTTCTAACTCTGAGTCAAGCAAGCGGAAGTCGGGCCGCGGGGAAGCCGACACTGCCTCATCCTCTCTGATGGGAAGTGGCATCAAGAAACCACGTAATGAATAGGAAAATCTCTTGCCTTTCTGGGAGGCTCATGGCTGTGGGAGCCTTGTGTGGTATTGGTAAGTTCTATCTATGGCTTGTTAAATACCTTGGTTGTTTTCTCTTATCCGAAGTATGTGGTTGGTCCAGCACCTGTAGTAGTCGTACTTGTGAAGGTAGCACCTTAAATAATCACCCCTCCTCTCGTTTGTTGCTTGATGAGGGTGTTGTGTGTTGGTGTGTTGAATGCAAGTGTCTTAGAGTCTATATGTATTGCAAGCTCGGTCGGGTTAGGGATGTCGTTGCTCCCGCCCCTCCTTTGTATGATTTGAGTTATCAAAATATATCTAAATTTACAAACTATCTTACAACATTCTTAACGTTTAACAGCATCAGTGATTGTGAATCTGTATCTTTACAAGTAGATCAGTTTTGTTTGTGCATTGGCAGTTGCTTTTTATCTTGGTGGTTAAAAGACATTAACCAAATACAAACCGAGCTACAAGCTCTATTACCCACTTGTCTGCGACACAAAGCGTGGTCTTTTTGTTGCTGGGCAGGATATAAAAACCAAAGCTATCTTAAAGGGGATAAAAGCACTTGCGTTCATCTAAAGAAGGGAGTCGGTATACAATGCATAATACAAACTGATTGGTTCAAGGAAACTGATCCGAAACCTCAATCGGGACAGAACATATGCCAATAGGGAGGCAGGAGTGCTAACTGGGTATTGGTTTATGATAAATCAGGTGCCTCTAGCATCGGTACTCTTCGATTTCCCACCTTCTATGCTATGGAGTGGTTTGTTCACTTCATTGTTTCTGAAGGTGGGTGGGGTAACACTTCTCCGATCACTATAATCATCGGAAAATCTAACCAACATACTCATACATATTGTGGGGATTGCGTACTGTTATCGTCCCTAATAATAATCAGTTATTATGAAGATTAGTTTCTGGAACTGTAGAGGCATGGGTCGAAGGACTTTTTGGACAGATATAAGCACCAGGTGTAATGCAGAACATATTCACTTGCTTGCGTTAGCAGAAACCAAAACTGAAAATATTCCGGAGCCTTCTGTTTGGAGGGGAGCGGGTTTTGACAATGCAGTCTGGTCGCCAGCTGTTGGCAAATCTGGCGGTCTTGGTGTCTTGTGGAAAGAGGCCTATCTTTCCTCTGAGACTATTGAGCTCGTTCTGCAACGACCAAGAATCATCGCTTTAAAATATTCTAACTTAACTACCAATTTCTCCTGCCTTGTGTGGTGTGTATACGCTCCACCACAGGAATCGCAGAAAAATGCGTTTTGGGAGTATTTAACGAATGAAATTAATATTAACCAACTGCCAAGTCTGGTCATAGGAGACCTTAATGAGATTAGTGCTTTCTCGGATAAAGAAGGGGGAGCAACCACCTTATCTGGGAGATGCAACCGGTTAACAACATTTAAAAGTTTGTGCTCGTTGCTGGAAATCCCTTCTTGGGGAAATCCTTTTACTTGGAGGAAGAATAGCGGAGATCAAGACAATATCAAGGAAAATCTAGACCGGGTCCTGGTCCAACATGAAATCTTACAGCAATTCCCACAGCTGGCTACTAAAAATGGTGCATTCTTTTTTTCTGATCATTGCACAATTACCATAGAACTTACGAATAACCAGTCATATAAACCCCCACCCTTCAAATTTGATAAACGCTTGGTTACAACGAGGTGACTTCAGAAACATTGTCAAACAGTCATGGCGGTTGTGTTGTCCTGGATCCGCTATGTTTCAACTTACGAGGAAAACGATGCTATTAAAACAAAAGGCTAAGATTTGGAATAAAATGTCCTTTGGAAATATATTTAGGAAACTAAGCCAGGTGGAAGACCAACTTTTAAAGATACAACAAAGAATACGGTCTAGCTCGTCAACCCGTATGCACTCGAAAGAACAAAATCTTATAAAGAAGAAAGAAAAACTCCTTTTGTTCCAAAAATCATATTGGAATCAAAGAGCAAAAACGAAGCACACTAGTTTGACAGATTCTAACACATGATACTTTCACAAAATTGCTACAGGCAAAAGGAATCGAAAAATGATTCGCCACATAACGACGGCTGATGGAACCCAGATTATGGGGGAGGCAAACATAAATACGAAAATCAGGAGGGACTTCCAAAAACGGTTTCAAAGAACACCCATCGATAAAATAAAATTAACGGAATATCTCCAGCTTATCCCACCAACGATAACTATGGAGGAAAACACAATGCTTACGGCCATCCCATCAAATGGGGAGATAAAAAATGCGGTGTTCTGTCTGGGGTCAAATAAAGCGCCTGGCCCGGATGGAATGACTGCTGAGTTTTATAAACATTCGTGGAGCATTGTTGGCTCTTCAGTGATCCGGGCTGTAACAAGCTTCTTTCTATCTGGTCACCTCCTAAAGCAAATAAACCACACATTTATCACACTATTACCAAAAGTTGACAACCCAACGACAACTGGCCACTACAAACCTATCAGTTTATGCTCCACAATATATAAAATTATTTCAAAAATTCTCACGGAACGATTAAAAAAGGTCATGGGGAGAATAATAGATCCCTTTCAAGGGGCGTTCGTGTCTGACAGGGCTATTCAGGACAATGTCCTAATAGCCCATGAGATATTCCACTCATTCAAAACACGAAAAGGAAAAGAAGGCTGGATTGCCCTTAATCTGGATATGGAAAAGGCATATGATATGGTGGACTAGGAATTCACCGAAATAGTTCTACGCCAATATGGCTTTCATTCGACCTTTGTTAACTGGATCAAAGAATGTATTTCTTCTGTTTCATTCTCTGTTCTCGTTAACAATGGTCCCACAGATCAATTCATTCCTTCCAGGGGTCTGAGGCAAGGTGATCCGTTATCGCCCTTCCTCTTTATCCTGGGAGCAGAGATCTTGGCTCGAAAGCTGGCCATGGAAGCAAGGCAGGATAACAAGCTGATAGGATTTAGATTTGGGTCCGAAGGCCCGGTTATACCCTTTTTAGCCTTTGCTGATGACATTCTGATATTTTCTAAAGGGAGTGTTTCAGCATGTCAAAGAATCAAGATCATCCTAGAGGAGTACTGCCAGATTTCAGGGCAAAAAGTGAATTATAACAAGTCGGCTTTTCAGGTTACAAAGGGTGTTGCTCGGAACCGGATTACGGATCTGGAAAGCGCACTAGGAATCAACCACACCGTCTCAATTGAGAAATACTTAGGCTGTCCCATTATAAACGGTAGAGTAAATACAGATACATTTGATGACATCATACTCAAATCAAGGGACCAGTTGGCCAAGTGGCAAGCAGAATCACTATCGTAGCAAGGTAGGGCTGTGTTAATTTATGCTAATCTCTCAGCCAAACTGTTATACATAATGCAGAACTTTATGATCCCTGCAACTATGCACAAAGAATTAGATACCCTGAACAAGACGTTCTTCTGGAATAAGTATGCGCAACACAAACCCCTAATTGGGTGGAATAAAATATGTAAACCAAAAAAGGAAGGGGGATTAGGAATTAGGAAAACAAAAGAAATGAATGAATCTCTACAACTCAAACTACTTCGGAAAATCATCGCTGAACCTAGAAATGCTTGGGTGCAAATAATCAATTACAAATACCTAAGAAACATTCATATACTAAACTACAAACGTTCTAGCCCGGCTTCTTGGCAATGGTCTAAGGTCTCTGGCCTGTTAGATCAGTTCAAAAAGGGGCTTATGTGGTCAATCGAAAATGGAAAATCTGTGAAGTTCTGGACGGACAATTGGCTCACACAAATTCCTATACGTAATAGGGTAGGTTGCTCACACAATATCGACATAAATGAAAACGTTTGTGATTACATAATAGGGGGACAGTGGTGGCTGGATAAGCTACGTAATCGTCTCCCAAATGAGTTGGTAGAGGAGATTACCTCAATCCCTTTACCAATATCTCACATAGAGGATAGATTATATTGGTGGCCTGACAAGAAAGGCTGGTTTACTACCTCATCAGCTTATAAGATGTTGACAAATGAAATGGGAATGAGTAACGGAGGATTCGACTGGATTTGGAAGTTGAATTTATCTCCCAAAATTAAAAACTTCTTATGGAAATTATGCCTCTCCGGATTGCCCACAAAAGCCAGGCTTGCAAATAGAGGTGTCCCTGTGCCTACAATCTGTCAAATCTGCAATGACCGCAACGAAGATGATATACATATCTTGTTGGAATGTTATCCAGAGCTTACTAAGAGGTTTCTCTCTATTGCTGAACAAAATGAACTTCAACACCATATCTTGAGGAATCGGGATATGGCGCTGATCCTGGAATGGATTAAGAAGTTGGCAAAAGACAAAATCCAAAATATTGTTACAAGCTGGTGGGCCATCTGATTTTTTAGGAATGGTACTACCTTCCGAGGCCAGACATCGGCAACATCAAAAACCATTGAGTGTTTTTGTGACCAACAATTACATTCCTGGAAATGTGCATGCTCCTTTGCGGGTGCATCCGTCTCTTACGATCGGGAGTGCTTAAGAACCACAAAATCACCAACAAAGACAAACTGGAAAGACAAAAGGAAAAAATGGAAAAAACCGCCATATATGGAACTAAAAATGAATTTTGATGGGTCCTCTTTACTATCCAGGGCTAGTAGTGCTGGTATTATCATTCGTGATTGGCACGGAAACCCTATCCAAATAGCCGCTAAAAAGCTCGGGAATACTTCCCCATTAATGGCTGAGGCTCTGGCCCTTAGACTTGGCTTAAGTGAAGTCAAAAAATTGGGAATTCAGGACATCATAATTGAAGGTGACTCGAAAATTATTATTGACTACTTACAAAACAAAACAAGATGCCCTTGGGAAATCGAACTAATCATGTCCGATATACAAATACTGGAAAAAGACATGAGAAAGGTGGTCTTTTCTCATGTTCCCCGAGCTGGCAACAGAGTGGCTGACAAGGTTGCACACCTTGGCCATTCTGCCATGGGGAGTACTGTTAACCACAACCCAGATCTCCTAGATCTCATCCGCCTGGATGCAATTGGGTAGGTTTCCGCCCAAATTTTTTCCTAATAAAAAAAAAAACATACATTCTTTTTTTTTTAATTCTTTTATTAATTTAATTTATTTTTTATTTTTCTTTGAAGCTGGGGTTTGTGAGAACATCTTCCCCATAGGTCATAACGGCTAGGGGAAATAGCCTACCAAAATAAAATATTCTATGAAATATTCTCTTTTTACCTATTGTGCAGTTTGGTTGTTCCCACCGTAGGCCAATGTACTTAGTGACAGAGGGGGGATTGCTTCGTCCAAGCTGTATGACGTCCTTCGTCATAGGGATCCGGTTGTTGAATGGGGTGAACTTATATGGGATAGACCCCAATGCAGAAAATGGGCAGTGTTCACTTGGCTTGCAGCACGAAATCGTATACAAACCGGGCATATTGCTAAGCATTGGATGGGTGAGGACGTTGCAACATGTGCGCTTTGCCGATTGGATGAGGAAACCGTGAGCCACCTGTGGTTCTCCTGTCCTGTCGTTCGGGAGGTGCAACGTCATGTGTTTGCTTGGAGCGGTATAAGCAACAGATGTGATACGGTTCAAGAGTGGCTCTAGTGGTTTGCATGTGCGCCGAAGAATGAAAGGAAGAAGCCGGTGTTTGTTATGAGCTTCTAAGCTTCCAAGGCCTTATTTATTTTACTTGGCTTGCCAGAAACAAGCTTGTATTTTGCCATGAACCTTTTGACATTAGGACCTGTGTTGCTATTATTATCTCGAGTTGTCGATCCCGGCTATCCATGGTGCGGAAACCGTGTACCGTGAATAGAAGGGATCGAAGCAATCATTATTGGCTTGGGAGTAGGGGTGGGCACAAATCTCGCAAATCCCGATCCCGTCCCGGTCCCGTCCCGATCCCGTCCCGATCCCGATGGGATTTAGGACAAAATAGCGAATCCCGTTCCGATCCCGTCCCGCAAAAATTATGCGGGACGAAACGCGGGACGATCCCGGTGGGATCCCGCAAATCCCGTCCCGTCCCGCATATAATAATAATAACAATTATTATTATTATTTTTATAATAATAATAATATTATAATATTATAGAATAATAATAATATATTATTAGTATTATTATTTTGAGGAAATATTATTTATAACTATAATAATAATTTTCAATTTATAATAATAATAATAATATTATTATTATATAATATTATAATATAATTTAATAATAATATTAATTTATAATAAAATTATTATTATATTATTATTATTATATCATATTATATTTTTTTCTTGTAAAGTATAATTATTTTATAATAATAACAATAAAAATAAGTAATATTATTTTATTTTATTTTTAATTATAACGTGGGATTATTTATTATTATTATTATTATTATTTATTATTATTATTATTATTATTATTATTATTATAATAAAAACATATTACAAGAAATTAGTGGGCAACCGAGATACTATCTGGGCACCCACTCCTTTAGCGAATAAAGCCAAGTCTAGTAAAAATATAACGTGCAGCACGAGCCCCAGCATCCTGAGATACCGAGAATTTCTGAATCCGCTTCAGCAATGCAACCGCATCTGTATCCAACTCCCCCAATGAAGAGAATGAGAAGGGTAGGAAACCATAACCAGCCGCCGTACACAAATCTCGATACTTGACACACTTACGTCGAGCAGCATCAACAACAGCACGACCAGGCATAAAGTCAGAAATTCCAGACTGAGTCAATGGAGAGGATCCCATCAGATCGACTCACACATCCCGCCCATTTAGAGTTACAAGAGGCAAATAGCTAATTAAATACGGTATTCTTCCTAACTATCAATCGATAATTAGACAATATTGGTAAATCTCGTCTCAATTCCTTTCCGTCCTGATCTAGTAAGATAATGTAGCCAAATATGTTGAACATTATAATTAATTATACAATCATTGTATGAATTAATAATAGTATTATAATATTAATATTAATATTATTATTATTATTATTATTATTATTATTATTATTATTATTATTATTATTATTGAATAATATAGTTGAGAATAATACCGTATTCAACATATTATACTAAATAATGAATTATGAAAGCATTTTTCACTTTGCAAATTTATATAATATTTTATTATTTTTATATGCGGGACAAGGCCCGTCCCGTCCCGATCCCGTCCCGTCCAGACACCATCCCGTCCCGATCCCGTCCCGAAAAAAAAATGTCAATCCCGTCCCGATCCCGTCCCGAAAAAATTTCGCGGGACGAGTCCCGTCCCGGCCCAATCCCGTCCCGTCCCGTCCCGTGCCCACCCCTACTTGGGAGTGTTAGGAGTGTTAGGATTATGCAGGAGTGGGGTTTGTTGTGTTGATTGGGCGTATATGAGTGTGTTGATCTCTTTGGTTGCTAGGTAGGCTTTGGCCTTCCAAAAGTGGAAGCCAAATTTGGTCTTTGTTTTGGATTTAGGCCAAATACAAAAATGTTAAAATGGGTTTTGGCCTAAGGTGGGAGTAAACTTTGCCCAAAGCCCATTTTTTGGCTTACCATGGGAGATGCCCTGAGAGGGAGGGGGTTGGGGATAGGAGGGGGACAAAGTTGAGGACAGGGGATTTGGAGCCTCAACTTCAATTTAGATCCCCTATAACACTTTATGTGTTACACTCGACGTTACACTTAATTATTTCGAATATAAATTCACATTAAAAAATTTTAAAAATTATATTTATACTCTAGACACTTATATTAACATGTCTATAAAATTTTATTATTAAAATATATGTTTTAAAAAATATAAAAAATATTTTCTAAAATAATCAATCTTTTAATTATCTATAATTTTTAATAATATTTTTTCATAATAAAATTTTATAAACATGTTAATAGAAGTGTATAGAATATAAATATAATTTTTATAAAAATTTTAATTGAATTTATACCCAAAATAGTTAGGTGTAACGCCGAGTGTAACACTCAGTGTTATAGGGGATCCGGACTGCACTTAATCGGGCACAAATTGGATTAAATTGCCGATATTCCTACATGTTATTCCAACCATCAATCAACAATTCAATTCAATTCATGCCTGGTTGAAGAATTATTATTTTTCCGGTTCTTATATTGTTCGGTAGAGTACTTGCGAGCTCTTTTTCGATGCCACCTTGCTTCATCCGTCGTTGCCCAGCTACTCGCCACGCCGTTTGCGGCTGGGTCGACACCGAAGACCTATTCGCATGATGCGCTCTTGGGTTTCGGCTCTCATTCGGCCTATGTTGCCCAATGTTGGACCCGATATCCATTCTTTGTGCCCCGTTACGGAGGTCTACAGAGAGAATTCCTCCGAGAATGCCATGACTCCAAGTGGGTCGGACACCCAGGAGTCACTCGCACCTTGGCGCTAGTGGAAGAGCGCTACTATTGGCCGCAGCCCCGCAATGATGTGAAGACTTATGTCCGGACCTGTCTTGTGTGCCAACAAGACAAGATCGAGCGGCGGCTACCTGCTGGGCTACTTGAGCCCTAACCAGTGCCGGAGCGACCTTGGCAAAGCATGGACTTCATTGTGGGACCACCCAAGGTCGAGGGTTATGGGAGCATCCCGGTCATCATGGATTGACTCTCCAAGTATGCCACCTTCGTTCCGACATCTAAAGAATGCCATGCCGAGGAAGCAGACCACTTATTCATGAAGCACACGGTAAAATATTAGGGGCTGCCCGAGACCATCATCAATGATCGAAATGCTCGATTCACAAGGCGATTCTAGACCGATTTGTTCAAACTACTTGGATCCGACTTGAGGTTCAGCACAACTTTTCATCCCCAGACCGAGAGGGCCAACAACTTGCTCGAGATGTACTTGAGGCACTACGTGAGCATATCCCATAAGGATTGGCCCAAGCTCCTTGATGTTGCCCAGTTCTCGTTCAACCTCAAAAGGAACGAGTCCAAAGGGAATAGTCCGTTCGAGATCATTATGGGGTTCCAACCGATCACCCCGAGCATCGTCAACTCGGACCGCGTTTTCAACCCCGGAAGTGCCCGATGATGCCTTCGTAAGATTCCGGGATGATCTAGAGGCGTCCGAAAGGTTCTAGAACTTTTGAGAACATTGTGAAGATATCCACACATGTATAGAGTTCTCCGGAATCTTATGGAGACTTGTAAGGACCCGTAGCCAAGTAGAGATAGTCATAGAGAATCTAGAGACATTGGAGCCATATTAGCCTAGGAAAGATCTAGAGAGGCCTAGCCATGTCTTGGCCAAGAATCTTCCTTGCACTTTGGGCCTTGGCTATAAATAGGCAAGCCACCCCTCCCATTTGTATCATCCAAGTATTCAAGTAATCAAAGCTCTCAAAGTTCCCACACAAAGCGTTCCAACATCTTCCAACACCTTTCAAAGTTCTTAGCCATCTTCCTTCTGCAAAACTTAAGGCTTGACTTAGTCACTTAGTCGAGAGAAGGGCCTAAGAGTCGCACGAAAAGCACCCGAAGTAAGTCTAGTCGTGTCATTAGTAAGTTCTGTTTGCCAAGGGTTATTGGAGGTTGTTCAGTTTTTTTTTTAAAATAAAATCCTGAGTAATTTTAAAAATCAATATTATAAAATATTAATAAAATTTAACATAAGATCAGAGATTTATAGAAAAACCTCCACAAGAGTAGATGCCATTTTTATTCTTGATCATGTGGAGGCTAGTTTTATTCTTTACCCTTGTGGAGGCCAATTTTATTCTCTACTGCACTCTCCATCCTAGGCTATTTTTATTCTCCAAATGTTAAGTGGGGTCTTTTATTTTCCACAAAGGTGGAGAATAAAAATGGTCTCCACAAAGATGAAGGATAAAACTGACCTACACAAGGGTGGAGAATACAAATATAATCTTAATAATATAACAAATTAATATCATAAAATAGGAAAAATGACCAAAAATAACATGAACTATCAGTCATGAACCAATATTAATACGAACTTTAAAAACTACCAAAAATAATATTGGTTGACATTTATATAGTAAATCCCACTTGTACATATAGATAACAATCAAAGGAATCATGGCCACTTTCCATTTTACCTTATACATACCTATATATTTGTTAATCGCTGCAGGTTTAATGTCAAGAGTATTGTCACAATACTTATTTGTTGTAAGACATATTAATCAATTAATTGATCGAAGAAAATTCCATCAAGCATTATATAAGGCAAAGAAACCAGGTAGAAGCATGACACAAATGATAGCTATTGAGCATCTTGGCTTACAGGGCCTTAAATATGAGGAGCAGGATTTATATGCCTAAATAAACTCAATATATTGCGGATCGAGAGTCAAATGTGTTTATCCACATACTTTAAATCACTCTTTACCTAATACTCTTTGACTTGAGAATTGACACTACAACAATAACTGTAGATTAACTATAATAGCCTCTTTTTCAAGGCATTAAAAGTTCTTACAACAATAACACAAATCACTCTCTACTTACTGATTGAAGTAGATTCAAACTGACCCCATTGTAAATGTAATAGCTAGCTAATAGTTGTTTAATTGTGCTTTGCAGGAACCCTTAAACCATAAAAAGCACAAACCCAATCAATATTTACACAAATTATCTAAATTTCTATCCAATGAAACCAGTTTGTGTCAACACAGCGTCCCTCACCCTGGTAAGGTCTCTCCCCTTGAGAGTCCTCCCGACACCTTCACAAACCGAGAAGGACGATATGTGATTCCTCGTATGCTTCCTCGCCAGCCACAGGTGTGGTGGAAGCCAGCGCGTTTGATCGTCCCAGTCATCAACATCATCATTTGGAGCGTGACCCATGAATCTGTTCCGGGTGGTGGAATCACGACCATCATCACACCAGCGTTGTTCAGAAAACAAAGCATCCTTGGACCAGTCTGGTATATCGACGGGTGCAGACTGCTGAGCCAACCTAGGCTGATCAGGACTCAGGTTTCTGGGCCTGGGGATCAGCCTGGCTGCACTTTGAAGCCGCCTTGAGAGCAAACCTTCGTAAGGCTGCTCGCAATCCCTCGCAATAGCCTCCTCCATTTTTGTCATGATATCCCACACATCTGTCTCCTGGAAATCCTCGTTCCTTGATGGCCTCCACCCTCCACGTCTGCTCTCCATTATGCAGTTCCAACTACTTGAAATATCTTCTGAATGCTCGATCAAGACTAATCAGATGTCTGCAGAACATAAACTGTATATCAAGGATCTTCCATCAAGGAGAAAACAAGATAAACAAAGCTCTTAGTTATAAAGGGGGATCCAAGTGCAGGGGGAACTCAAAGAATTCATCAAAGATTTGTCTCCATGTCTGGTTGAAGATATTGTGGGATTATAGTTTCAAGTAGCGAAGATAAATATGATGTATATATGTTTAATAAAATAATGGCGATACTGAACAAGTTTCCACAAAGTTTCCTAGTTGCTTCTTTCAATTGCCTACTTACCTGGCCTTCTTTTTAAGCCCTGTGCTTCACAATTTAATTGTAGAAAAGGACTTGTGTGTTTTTTATACTAAAAATATTATGCCTATGCCGAGGAACGATCAGTTATTGGTGAATGCCAAGGATGAAACACGTTGCCAAACCATGGAGATAAACATTAATTAATCTTTTTTTTTTATTATAATTAAGTAAAAATTGGGTATCGTATTGTGATGTTTATTTTATTTTTGTTTATAAGGTCGGGATCTAATACTTTACACAAAAGCTTAAGCCATTGTGCAAGGGCTTCCTCCCCTTATATTTTGTTGTTGTATTTTGGTCTACCACCGATGTGGGACCTTTAATCTCAACACAACAAATCACAGAAAAGATGTAATAAAACTGGCAGTACGCACCAATCAAAGATGAATATAAACAACATTACAACCAGCAAGACGGAGACGTAGAGTACGAAATAAAGATTAATCCTTTGTTAAAACATGTGATTGAAAGACAATTTATGATTTTAAAAATCACAAATCCAATAGTTTAGTGGGAGAAAAATTCAGGTTGAACTCAATGGTGGGTGGCTGAAAAAATGTGACCCGGAAGAAGACAAATGTGTTTACTTGTGTATCAAAGTTAACGCCAAAGGGTCCGTTTCAAAAGCCATCATTCAGTGAACTTGGGATCAAAGCCTCAAATTACACAAAGCCGCCTTTAAAATAGAATTTCTTCACAAAATCACCCATAAATTATCAAATTATGGGAAACCACCCATCAATTTTATTTCATTTCGAAAATCATCCAAGACTCAAAACTTGCTAAACTATATCACTTTATCATTAAATGTTTTGATTAATTTATTCTATTGCAATGTTGCCTACATTAAATGAAGTGAAGTAGGGGCGGATCCTGAACCGTTATTCCGGGGATACTTAAGGTAAAATTTTCATCATTTCGAGAATATTTAAGGGTAAAAAAAATTTCTTTTGTAATTTTTTTTCCCGGGTTGGGGATGCTTGACGGAAAATATGAACAAATTAACACTAAAAAAAATAATTTTTTTTTTTTTGGATGCTTGAGCATCCCCAAAGAGACAAATAGATCCGCCCCTGAAGTACGTGAAGCAATGTATTCTAAAAGCATAAAAATGTGACGGGTGGTTTCCCATCACATTTCTATTCATTTCAAGAATTAATGAATTATATGACAATGTTGAATTCTTGAATTAATTAATAAAATGATAATTCAGCTTTTTTAATAGGAAAAAAAAAGTGATGGGTGGTTTCCCATAATTTCTTAATTTTATTGGCGATTACATGAAAACTACCCTAATTTAAGGACAGTTTGTAACTTTGTATAACTAATTTACCCTAAAACAAAAGAAACCTGTAGAGAACTACTGGACCAACAGAAGGAAGAGGATACAAGAATCCAATTTGATATCTTGATGGCGGCCAACTTATTTTCCTTTAACATTATTACTTTTTACTTATTAAATACAATAAAGAATGAAAATTTTGGGTGAAATATCCATTTCCTAATTAGTATAATTAGGTAAATGCTCATTTTTGTTTTGTTTGATTATTAAGTAAATGTCCATAATAATTTCATAATCCCAAAATACCCCTCTTTTAATTTTCCACATTTAACCCACCCCTTTCCTCCCTCTGTTTCCCTAGCCGCCCGCCATTACCGAAAAAGTTCTCTCTCGCTCTCCCTTTGTAGGAATCAAAAATAAAGCTGAAGAACAATGTGCTTCGTAACGGAATTGCACAAGAAGAAAGCTGATACCTTTAAAATCTGGGAAAAGGATGTTAAAATTACATGAAAAATAGCTGCTATAACCTATTTATACAAGGAAGCTGTGGGTCTTGTCCCAAGCTAAACAAAACAAAGCTAGGTAAAAAGAACAACCCAAATAATAGGCCCAATACCCCCCTTCAAGCTCAGGGTAGGAAGTCGACTAAACCGAGCTTGCCAAGCAATTCAGACAGACGTCGTCCGGGGAGGCTCTTGGTGAGAAAGTCAGCTAATTGCTGCTTTGAGGGAACGTATGACAATGAAATAAGGCCATCAAGCTCAATGTGCTTGGTGCGTTCATGAAAGACGGGATTTCGAGCTATATAGATAGCGATTTGGTTGTCACAGCGCACAGCTATTGGAGTAATTCCTGGGACATCAAGTTCTGCCAAAATACGACTCAACCATGCTAGCTCAGTGCACACCCGGCGGAGTGAACAATATTCTGCTTCAGTTGAGGAGAGGGACAAACTCTGTTGCTTCTTAGATTTCCAGGAAATCAAAGACGAGCCAAAGAAAATCACAAAGCCACTGACAGATTTGCGGGAAAAGGGGCAACTCGCCCAATCGGCATCACAATACGCATGAAGTTTGAATGAATTAGATTTAGAAAGAAGAAGTACCCTTGAGATAACGGAGCACATGATACGCAGTTGCCATGTGATCAGAACAAGGAGCCTGCATGAACTGGCTAAGAAATTGAACACAATAGGCCAGGTCTGGGCGAATATGGACAAGGAAATTCAATTTCCCTATGAGTCGGCGATAGAGGGTAGGGTCATCAAGCGGCTTGCCACTGTTGGGAAGAAGCTTAATTTGCGTTTCCAATGGACTGGCCATAGCAGAATCAAGGCAAGGGAAATCCTTGAAGATTTCATCGATAAATTTTCGTTGGCTGAGCAAAAGACCGCCCTTAACAGGAATAAACTCGATGCCCGGGAAAAAATGCAACTTTCCCAAGTCTTTAATACGGAACTCAGCGTCCAAGAATGATTTGAGAGTGGCCATTTCTGAGAGATCGCTTCCAGTTAAGAGGATATCATCGACATAGACGGCGACATATACAACAGAGTTACCCTTCTTTTTGGAAAACAGAGAGTAATCGTTCTTCGATTGCCCGTACCCTCGATGCCACAAGGCACTAGACAAGCGGGCATACCATTGGCGGGAAGCTTGCTTAAGGCCGTACAATGATTTATTCAGCTTGCATACCAAAGAAGAATCTGAAATTTGTAATCCCTGAGGGATCTTCATATAAACTTCTTCATCTAGCTTCCCATGAAGAAACGCATTGTTCACGTCAAGTTGGAATAACGACCAATCATGAGCCAATGCAACTGTTACTAGGGCCCTAACCGTGGTCATCTTAATTACGGGGGAGAAGGTCTCCTTGTAATCGATACCTTCACGTTGTGTGAAACCTTGCACCACTAGCCGAGCTTTGTATCGCTCTATACTCCCATCAGACTTCCTCTTTACTTTGTAAACCCACTTACAACCGATGGGTTTCTTGCCTCTTAGGAGCTCAACAATATCCCAAGTATGGTTCAAATCCAAGGCGTTGAACTCCTCTGACATGGCCTGCTGCCAAACATGAAATTCACAAGCTTCTTGAAAAGTTAATGGCTCGTGATCGGGGTGGCTATCAGAAGGTGCATTCCTGGAAGGAAATGCGAGAGTGGAAGTGAGAGTATGAGCACAAAAGAAGGACTGATCACAACCTGTAGAGCACACATAATCGGATAAATATTGTGGGGGATGATGGCTCCTAGTCGAGTGTCTTACAGGTGAGGAACGTGGCGTAATGGAGGAAGAAGAGGGAACTTCAGCAAAAGTTTCTAGGTGCTGCAGAGAGTACCCTGAAGGCTGCTCTTGAGTGAGGAAACCAGGGATCTTGTATGGGAAGACAGACTCGTGAAATACGACATCCCTAGAAAAAATAATTGATTTGGAAGTGAGGTCCAACATCTTGTAGGCCTTTTTTCCTGTTGGATACCCAAGAAGAACACAAGGAGTTGCCCTATCGGAGAATTTGTCTCTATTATGCTACAAAGTAGAGACAAAGCCCAAACACCCAAAGCATCTCAAATGATCATAAGACGGAAACCTAATGTGCAACAGTTCAAAGGGTGTTTTCTCATTCAGAAGCTTACTAGGAAGTCTATTGATAATGTGTGCAGCAGTCAACACACTTTCACCCCAGTATCGAAGTGGAATTCCTGATTCAAACACAAGAGAACGAGCAACTTCTAACAGATGACGGTGTTTTCTTTCAACCACTCCATTCTGTTGTGGAGTCGCTGCACAAGACGTTTGATGAAAAATTCCTTGACTCAATAGAAAAGTGGAAGCCTCAGTACTACTCCCCAATTCCTTGGCATTATCGGATCTAATGCCTTTAACCTTACTTCCAAATTGTCTTTCTACCATAGCAAAAAATTGCTTCATTACCATGAAGGCAATGCTCTTGGATGGTAACAAGTATATCCAAGTAAACCTTGTAAAATCATCAACCAAGGTTAAGAAATACTTAAAGCCATCGTGAGTGCTGACTTTATATGGCCCCCAAACATCAACATGAACGAGATGAAAAGGAGCTTTAGTCTTAATAGAACTCAAAACAAAAGGAATTCTAGCTTGTCTTGCTCGGGCACAAACAACACAGTGTTTCAGATCACAATTAACTGTATCAAAGTGCTTAACAAAATCAAAGGATTTGAGTTTGTAATAAGGAAGGTGACCCAACCTTTTATGTCAAACATCAGCTTTCACCACTGTGCTCACGCTGTTGACAGCAGCCACTGCATTTGAGGACTTGTTAGATTTCAAACCACCCATCAAAAACATATCCTGGATCCCTTCACCAATCTTCAGAGGAGCCTTCATAGTAGGTGCCTGCATATAACACCCAAAGGCTGTAAACAACACATAACAATGCATCTGTTTGATCATCTTCCCAACCGACAACAAGTTGCATTTAAATCCGGGAACAAATAACACATTCTCGAGGATAACCTTCTCCATAACCTCCACTGTCCCTGCTGTGGTGACTGTGGTAGACTCTCCAGTAGGTAATGAAATCACAAACGGTTTGGACAATGTATAAGTATTCCTGAATAATGAGAAGTTGCTACACATATGCCCACTCGCACCACTATCTATGATCCAGGTAGTACCATTCAAAATCTGAACAGACAAAGTATTACCTGAGAAGCCAGCAAAATCGTCAGCGGTAGGCTCTTTGCCATGTGTTGCAACATTTGCCGATTGCAATAGGCTCATAAGTTGAGCAAGCTGATCAGGAGTGAAGTCTGTGCTACCCTGCAAAGTACTCGCGGCAAACTTTCCTTCATTTCCAGTTCGCTTGTCCTTCCCCTGGTTTTGAGATGGCGATTTTTCTTTCCCCTCTCTGTAGCCCTGTGGGAATCCTATTAAGAAGAAGGATCGATCTACTGTATGATTAGATTTCCTGCAATTATTACAGAACAAGGGCTTTCTTTCTCCATTTCCTTTGGATGAAGACGACGATCCTCCACCAAAAGTTCCAGTGTTTCCAGGAGTTCCTCCAGAAGTATTAAAATTACCATGTTTAGCCGAGACTTGTGATTTAGCGTGCATAGATGCAGCTTCAAAAGAATTTGTGCTCGGCCCGGATTTAGAATCTCGCTGATTTTCCTCTTCGGCCAACAGAGAGTATACTTGATGAATATCCGGAAACGGTTTCATCATTAAGATGGAACCCCTCGCAGAAGTAAAATTTTCATTCAAGCCCATCAATAATTGAATCACACGTTGATCCTCTTCATATTTCACAATTTGTCTAGCAGCCCCACAAGTGCACGGTGGCAAATTTCTCATACTATCAAGTTCATCCCAGAGGGTCTTCATCTGAGTAAAATAGACTGAAAAGGGATTAGTACCTTGTTTAATGAGGCTCAACTCCTTCTGAATCGAATACAGTTGGGTAGCACCGAGCTTGCTGAATCTGGCTTTGAGCTCGGTCCAGATTCCTCTAGCTGTCTCAGTGTATATCACACTTCGACGAATGTCTGGACTGAGGCTATTAATCATCCACGATATCACCATTTCGTTGCACCTCTGCCAGTTCTTCAGTTTCGGGGAAGTAGCTGTTGGTTTTGGTATGTCTCCATTGACAAATCCGGCCTTATTCTTGGCCGAAAGAGCAATCCAGATGGATCTACGCCACTCGCCAAAAATTTTACCATCAAAAGGCGGAGTTACAAGCACCAGCCCAGGGTGATCACTCGGATGGATGTAATAGGGGTCGCTGGTGTCAACCCGCGCATCATCGTTCACCATGGTTGCTCAGAAAATTAGCGAGACACACACCCTTAGAGTCGGAATTTGATGCTGAAGCCGAATCCGAGGTTCAATTCCAAGGATCTTGCTCTGATACCATGTAGGAATAAAAAATAAAGCTGAAGAACAATGTGCTTCGTAACGGAATTACACAAGAAGAAAGCTGATACCTTTAAAATCTGGGAAAAGGATGTTAAAATTACATGAAAAATAGCTGCTATAACCTATTTATACAAGGAAGCTGTGGGTCATGGCCCAAGCTAAACAAAACAAAGCTAGGTAAAAAGAACAACCCAAATAATAGGCCCAATACCCTTTGACTCTGCCTCGTCGATAAGCGCTCCTCCATCTCAACCTATCCCCTCGAATATCCATGGTTCGCACACTTCTTCTATCCTCCAATTCCTCCTCCTCGTCGTTCTCTTCCTCCACCACCACCTCAGGCGACTCCTCCTCCTCCATCCTCTCGTTGTCCCTGATTTCACCGACGAAGACGGAGGAGACCACGTGATGCCATCAAGATTCAATAGGACAACCATATCAAGATCAAAGAGAATATGTACAAACCTTGGCTATGAATAACAGTTGATGTATAACAATTGGCCAGGGTGGCCAATTGCTAAAAGAAGTGCTCGATCTTGCGCATGCTCCTTGATTTTCGTAAATTGATGCCGAATTTGCAATGAGTTGACTCCGTGAATTGCTAATTAATTAACAATTGTTAACTAATTAACTATTGGAGCCGATTGGATTTGCCGTATGAATCAATTAACGATCGGAGGCCACTCGCAAAGCCCTCACAAATTGCCAATTGACGTGGGATGACTTCATCATGAAAGTGAATTTGAATGTAAATAATATTTGATCGGAAAAATCAAAGCATATGAACTTAATTTGGTAAACAATTGCGGCTGACCAACAAATTGCCAATCGAAATTAACTTTGATCGAGAGAATATGAAATGGTGAAAGTTGGTAGGGTTGAATACGAAATTAGGGTTTGGGGTTGAAGAGAAGGAAGCCCTTAGTCAAGTGCTCCTTTTTCATTTCAACGTGTTTTTCTCAAAGGCAGATGACAACTTAAATATGATGAGATGGACTCCTATGCAAAGAAACCCTAGCTATTTCACAATTAAAAATAAATAACTAAAAATCATAAGATAAATACTAATAATATTCTATCTATCTAAAATGACTAAAAATAGGTAATAATAATAGTTTTTTGATGAGCAAGGAGATAGATTTCTCCTTAATATTATTATCTTAAATAACTAAATAAAAATAATTAAAATAGAAAATAATTCTCCAAGCCAAAACTGAAGGACCCTCGATGTCGACCCTTCAACAAGTTTGAATCCATGGTAGCGCCTTCTTCTTTCTCGGGATGATCGGGTCCTCAAACTGCCTTGGCCCACAGAGGGCCCATCTTGATGGCATCATTCTCCCCCACTTAGCTTCGATTCATCCTCGAATCGACTCGTTATAGGAAACTAGGGGAGCAGCAGCCTTATCTTGAACAAAAAGAGGACTATAACGGACCATGACCAGGAGATTTCGATGTCGAGAAACCTCAAAAACAGTAGCGTCCATGATGGCCTTGGAGAAATCAACATCAACGATCTGAATTGGCTCCTCAGTCATACTTTTCTCAACATCAACGACCTCCTCCTTAGGCTCAACATCAGCGAAGGCAACCTCATGAACATCAACGGACATGGTAAGCACATCCTGCGTAGAATTGCAGTCAACTTGCAGATCGGATTCGGAGACCTTCCCGGGAGATTCTGGTTGCGTATGACCCACCGTTGGAAAGATCTCGAAGTTATCTACGTAGAGAATCTGAGATGAGGCGATTCTGAGGTCGGAATCAGCGGGAATCTGCAAAACAAAATCGTCGCGTAGTGCTGTTTTCTGGGCACGTTGGGCAACGAATTGCTCCTTCATCTTAGCCGCAATGGCATCAAGCCCAGATTGAAGCCATGCCTCATCCTATCGTCTTCGTTGTTGTCGCCGTCTCTTTTCCTCATCGATCTCCACTTGTCGTTGAAGCCAAAGACGATGTCTTTGAGCCTCCCTTTGTCGCTGTCAATACCTCAAGAGTTCGTGATCATCATCCCCATCTCCCCCTATCTCCCAGGTCATCAAATCAATAGGACAACCATATCAAGATCAAAGAGAATATGTACAAACCTTGGCTCTGATACCAGCTGATATATAGCAATTGACTAAGTAAGCCCATTGCTAAAAGAAACGCCTAATCTTGCACTATTCTTTGCCGAATCGATGTTGCGCTTGACTCGATCGGGATGTGAGGCGCCGTTTGATATTTTTGATGGTGACACTAGCGGTAACGGCACCAGCTAGGTCCCTCCTTGGCTTGGAGCAAACCCACGGCAACAATGACTTTGAATGAATGGCCACATGAATGAAAGAATCAACTCAAAATCTTGGAATGAATTAATCAATTGATTAATTCAACTAAGATGAATAACAATGGAAATTTCAAGTCAATTGAATCGGAATCGGTTCCGAAAGCAAGATATGTATTAGGGAATTTAGTAAACAAATTTCAATAAACGTAGCGAGAGGCTTTTGGATTGATATCGAAGAACCCTTAGCCAAGGGTTTCTCCAATATTTTCAATCTGATTAATTCTAAAGCAAATTACAACTTAAATAACGAAGATACTAAGTGAGATGGACTCCTATGCAAAGAAACCCTAGCTATCTCACAATTAAAAATAAATAACTAAAAATCCTAAGATAAATACTAATAATATTCTATCTATCTAAAATGACTAAAAATAGGTAATAATAATAGTTTCTTGATGAGCAAGGAGATAGATTTCTCCTTAATATTATTCTCCTAAATAACTAAATAAAAATAATTAAAATAGAAAATAATTCTCCAAGCCAAAACCGAAGGACCCTCGATGTCGACCCTTCAACAAGTTTGAATCCATGGTGGCGCCTTCTTCTTTCTCGGGGTGATCGGGTCCTCGAACCGCCTTGGCCCACAGAAGGCCCATCTTGATGGCATCAACACGACAACACCTCACCTCCAAATATCGAATCCTACGTCGAGCGCCGCTGCCAGGGCCTCCTAGAACTCGATCTCCCACCCCCGTGAGTTTCAATTGATTTTGCCCTCCTCCAAACAGAGTAACTGAGTTGGTTTATAGCTTCTCCTGGAACTTGGAATTTAATTTCTCCGATTTATAACTTCTCAAATGAGAATGTTTATAGCTTCTCGAATTAAACGACCTGCCATTTGGAGTGTGAACAATTAAGTTAACTAAATGGACATAATTTGACCAAATACTTGTTATGTTGTAAACTTATTTGGGGTTGATTTATACGAATTTGATGGCTAGATTGTTGAAGACATTAGTGAAAAAAATTATTTTGTAATTGATGACAATATTTTGTCGTTTGTGACAATAGATTACTCTTTGCTTAGTCTTAACCTCTCTAGGGTCACTAACAAGAGGTTAGTGACAGTAGGGTGGTGACAATTTCTTGTTATTGGTGATAATACGTTTGAGAAAAGAATATGGTGATAGTGTTCTGTAGTTAGTGACAATAGAGTGGTGACAATGTACTGTAATTGGTGACAATAGGTTGGTGACACTGTTATGTCGTTGGTGACAATATATTACTTACAAAAGGTTGATGACAAAAGGGTGGTGACATTGTTTTTGTAGTTGGTGACAATAGATCGATGACACTGTTATGTCATTGGTGACAATATATTCCTTATAAGAGGTTGATGACAATAGGGCGGTGACATTGTTCTTGTGGTTGGTGACAACATGTCCGAAAAAATAATATGGTGACATTGTTCCACAAGAAAAAATTCCACCATCAATTGTTACCAAAAAAAAATTAATTGTCACCAAAAAAGATTTCTCCTAACTATCACCGGGAAAAAAAAAGACTTTGTAATAATATGGTGACAGTAGAGGGTGGTGATAATGTTCTCTGACAAAAGGATTTTCAGTCGCCTTTTATCTTATCAAATAAATCCGACTAACCTAACTAATGTAGTTTGGCAAGTACGGGTCGATCCCACAGAGAGTCAACGATTTGTATGCAAGTCATGTGTGCTAATAAGAACTAAAGACACAAAGAAAGGGGATTTTGATGGTTTAAACTAACTAAGAATACAAAAATAAGCAAAACAATAAAATAAAACAGATTGAATGAATGAATATGAGAAAAATAGCTTAGGTCAACCAATCCCAGTAATCAGGTTTGTTCATTGATCATCGAAATCAAATAGATAACTTCCTCTTGAACACTTTGTTGTGGAAAGACTAGGTCTTTTGAATCCAATTCCTTATCGAATCTAGTTAACAGGACAACCAGACCCTGAAAACCCTAATTATCAAACAATCTTGAAACTATCAAGATTCAATTCAATAATCGATGAAGTCTAAAGGAAATCAACAAAGACAATCGACGCGCACAACCAGTTATTGCATCAATTGCAAATCAATTCTCTATACAAATCCCTAAATCAACCAGTTTCAGAGATTTATACTTTGCTACTCAAGATCATAGATAACTCAACCAGTAATTACCTATATCTAGCTATAGATTATCATGAAAAAGCATCAGTTGATCAGGCTAATGGAAATTCACGAAAACCCTAAACATTCAGTGCAGAGAATCAATAATATTCAAAGAGGAGTATTCAGAACAGAAATCTCACAATGAAATAGAAAACCTGAAGCTTCGATTAATCTCCCTAAGCAAAGGAGATTAGTTGTTCATCCTTGAGAAATCACAAGAGGTCTCCAATTTTCTATGTACAAAACCTGTTCGATGGTTTTCAAACCAAAAACACACCAAAACCTACTTACCCTAAAACCTACGTTTCTCTTTGATAATAATAATAATTCTCCTAGTGAAAAAGTCAAAAACAACTTACAAACTAACACCCAAAGGCCAAAACATGCGGCCCAGCTCGTCAAAGCCCAAACCGAATGACTGTTGCTGCTGATGCTACAAAACTCGGTCTGAAACCAAAGAACTCGGCCAAGTTGTGTTTACTCCACCCGAGTTCTTTTGAACAGTAATCTTGACGTCCAGATTTCGCTGTTTTCAAGGCCGAATTTGGAAAAGTCGTAAACACGAAAGTTGTAGGTCTTCGAATCCTCTTTCCAACAAGTATAAGTACGCCCCGGTCCGATAAATACAACCTTCAAACGACTGGTTTTAGTGCAGCGTCGCCAGCTTGGACAGCTCCAATCATTTGTATGTTTAGCTCCTCTCCTCAGCTCTCGTGCTCTTCGGTTTCCATTCAATCTTCGAGCATTGGCTCGAGCTTAGGTTCACCTCTTTACAATCACCTGAAATCATGCACAAATCTCGTAGATTCCGACTCTAATTGAAATATAATGAAAACATGAAAACTACTCTAAACTCATGCATTTTACCCTACCTAAACACCTCTAAATGCATATATTAACACTACCTAAATGTGCATGATCATTCTCTATTTAGGGATAATAGATTGGTGGCAATGTTTTTAAGTTGATGACAATTGGTTTGTGACAATGTTTGGTGACATTGTTCACTTGTTGGTGAAAATAATTTGATGACAGTGTTTCGTAGTTGGTGACAATACGTTGGTGACAATATTTTGTAGTTTGACAATTAAGTATTACAAAGTTAAACTTTACATTAAATTTCATCTACTTAGGGTTATTATTCTAACAAAAATGCGTTAATATTATATGACAAGCGTGATGCCATTATGGTATTGTACATCGAATTATTCGTTTGCTCAAGTTTAGCCCCTCTAGGGTCTATGCTCCCCTATTTCTAGGGTTTCAGTTTCGTAACAAAAATGTGTTAATATTAGATGACAAATCTGATAACATTGGTACTGTATACACTTTTTAGGGTTTAGAATTTAGGGGTTAGGGTCTTGATCTTAAACACTAAAGACTAAACCCTAAACTATAGTGTACATCAATTTTTCGTCTGCTTAGGTTTATCCCCTCTTGGGTCTAAGATCCCCTTGTTCTAGGGTTTCAGTTTTGTAACAAAAAATGTGTTAATATTAGATGAAAAATGTGATAACATTAGCATTGTAAACATTTTAGTTTGATGAAAGTGCTTTATAGTTGGTAACAATTGGTTGGTGACACTGTTTTGTCGTTGGCGATAATTAATTTCTAAAAATAGGTGGTTGACACTAGATTGATGACAAAGTTTTGTAATTGGTGACAGTATATTATTGACCAAAGCTTGATGAAAATAGGCTGGTTACACTGATTTATTGTCGGTGTCAATAGATTACTGAAAAGAGGTTGTTGACAATGTTTTTTATAAGTTGGTGACAATACGGTTGATTAAACAATATGAAAACAGTGTTCTGTAGTTGGTGACAATGTCTTGGTGATGTATAATGTTATGGTGACAATTTTTTAAGGTTACAATATCATGGTGACAATATATTGTCATCAACCATGTCATTAATAGTTGTCACCAACAATTGTGATCAGGAAAACATCTATTAGCAGAAAAACCTCATTTGCCACCTAGGAAAAGTGTTACTGGAAAATGTCACATGAAGAAAATCAACTATCGCCCAATTTTTTTTGTCACCAACAATTATCGCAAGAAAAAAAGAAAATCAATTGTCACTAGAAAAGATTTTCCCCTAACTGTCACCGGAAAAAAACAAAATGTCACAAAAAATCAATTGTCACCAAAATAATTGTCATAATTAACTATCACCAGAAAAATATACTCAACTGTCACCAAAAAATTGTCATCAAATGCAGGCTTTGACCGGAATGGTCAATGTTGACTAGTCAATGTTAAAATTTAAAATGGTCAAAGGGGAAGGATGAAGGGTTAGAGATGGGAAAGGAGGGGTAGTTTTGGAAAAAATGGACATTTACTTAATTTTGACATGAAAAGTTGATATTCACCAAATTTAACCTAAGATTCTCACTAGCTAGTATCTAAAAAACTTCAAGTACGTAAAAATTGTTGGATTCATTTAGTACGTTCATTAACAAAGACCTTTTTTCGATTAGGAAAGAATTTGAGGTCAGACAAGCCTGAACCTCGATGGCCGACAAATCGGCAGACGAGAAGCCGTCTAAGATAAATAAAAACAATACAAAGATGGTGCCAGATACAAACAAACACACCCTATACAAGCGAAACTAAAACAGCCAGACCGAAAGGGTTGAGGATGTAGACTAAAGACGAAAGCCAAGCACTCCCCGGAGGCAGCAGCACAGGCCAGCGACACATCAGGAGACACTTGTGGGCAGTGAAGACGAACCTCCAAGGAAACAGTCTTCCGGAAAAAGGAGACGCCTCGATACACACTGCCACGGCCCCAACCTGTCCCGACTCCGACTGCCAGAACCCCATCAAGCGGAAAGAAAGTCCTGTCACGCCAAAACATAGAGCAACAAATTGCGTGAATCGAAACACACCAGAAACCCTAGCGGGAAATAGCTAACCCGACCGGGAATTATTTAATATAGTTAATTATTATTAATACCAAGATAATAATAGATATGAAATTATATTTGAGCCGATAAATTTCCAAAATATAGGAATTTATATTTAAATATATGTTTTTATTGTAATTTTTATTAATTATTTTAATTTCTTGGGTAACTTGGACCCAAAACAAAATGCTTGGGCCAAAGCACACAAGCTTTAATCCACCAGGCCCGGGCCACCTTCGGGCCCAAGGCAAACCCGAAAGCAAAGGAGACCAAGAGCCCGAAAGAAGAGAGAGGCCAGGGATATTAGCAGGGAAAGCCGCAACCCCAAACAGAAAAGACGAGGGCGGCCAGACACTTGAGCGAGGACCAAACCGCAATAGAGGAAGCCGAAGGCACTAGGGCGGCGCCGGAGAAACTAGATCCACCACACCCAGGGCGAAAGGACGCCGAAGAGGGTGAAGGAGTAGGTGTGGGCGAGGGAAATTGGACCCGGAGAAACCAGTAGGGGAGGACAAAGCACCACCAAAGGTGGCGCCGGAGGAGCCACAACCACCCAACCCTGGACGAAAATCGACAGGACTCTGAGAGGGGGGGAGAGGCGCCTGTGAGTGAGGGCGGAACAAGCCCGGGAGAGAAGAACAAACCCGCGACCCAAGCCACCGAGGGAGACGGCACACCCCGAACGAAAGGCGGGGATGAAATCTGAAGCCGAGGGCAAAAGGCGACAAGACCTTGTGGCCTTGTGGGGGTAAGATGGCCAACTAATTAAAATCATACTAGTTTTATTAAAAATATGTCATTTATTATTGGGTGATTTTGCCAACTAGCCTATTATGAACCTTTAATTAGGTAATTAGCCCTCAAACTAATTTAATTAGGTAAGCTAGCACCTTTCCCAAAAATAATACTTCACGCGCTTCCATCCCCTTCCTCATTTTTACCACGCTTCTCCCCTGTTTCACCAAAGCTTCTGCAATGGAGCTCAAAAAATCATGCAAATCTCAAGCTTGAACCACCAAAATCAAGCTTCCAACCAGTGATTTCCCCCAAATCCGAAGATTATGATGAATTCAGGTCGTGATTAATCCATAATGTGATTCCACCTCACATATGAATCCGAACACCTGGATGAAACCTCCAAAATCAATCTTCCAGGGAGCTCAAAATCCGTCATCAATTGCGAAAAATCAAAGCAAGATGGAATCATAAACAAAGAAAAGAGCCACGAATTGATAGGTACTCAAGGAATCAAGGTACGATGCAAAATTCCAACCTAAATTTCAATTTATGTATATCAATTGCAAATCTCAATTCTCAATTCAATGACCCATGATTACATATAGGTAGTGCCTCTTAACCGAGAGCTTGTGATTTTTGCATTGGAATATGGTTGTGAGAGATAAGATGACGATGAAATTTTGATGTATTTTTGTGAGTACATAATCTAGGTGTGAATACAGAATCTGGTGGTGATTTTTGCATTGGAATCTCTGAATCCGTTCTAACTCTCTGCCAAAAAATGGAGCTCAAAATTTTGAAAGTCTGTTTTGGAAAAGATTTAATGATGACAAATGGTTATTGTGATTATGTTGGTGAAATTGTATCTAAGACTTTTGTCATTCAAAACAATATTGAGTTGGAACCATTGACAGAGATGATTAGTGATAGATTTGATATTTGCCTAGCAACATATGAGTTGAAGTTAAGCCACTTGCATCCTTTGCAAAAATTGAAAGATCTGTTTACAATCAGCAAAAATAATGATCTAAAGGCTTTCATGGATATAAATGATGCGCCTCAAGTGGCATAGTCGTTGTCGTTGCATGTATTAGCAAAGAAAATGATGAATGACAATCAGATAACAAAAGCAGTTCAGCAAGCAAGCGTAGTGACAGATTCTGATGAGTACATTCAAGATACAAGTGTTGATGACACATTGGCTCTCACTACTATTGCTTTTGCACCAGAAGATACACAAGCCTACAATGATGAAGATCAAAATGAAACCATAAGTGAGAATGAGATAGGCGATCTTGATTTCATCAATGTTGGGCAGATTTTCAGCTCAAAAATTGAACTAAAGAATGCAGTGGCTAACATGGCAATAAAAGAGAACTTCCAATTTCGAGTGAATAGATCAACAACAAAAAAGTACAAGGTTGTTTGTATTGATGCCGAATGCAAGTGGACAATACTAGCTACATGTGTGAAGAATTCAAGTTACTTTGAGATTAGAAGGGTGAATGAAAAGCACACTTGTTCATTTTCAGTTAGGTGTAGGGAACGACGGAAACCATCATACCAAGCTGTAGCGGAAAAGATGAAGATCGGGTATGATCAATGAGAATTATATCATTTATATCATATCAACCCCATGAAAAAAAGATGACAATTGGTGTGTGCTTACCTTTTCAATATAATTGAATAGATAAAAAAAATAGCTACAGTAGTAGGATGCTGTGTTTAAGTTTGTTTTCCAAATTGAGAAGTTTTGTGCAACTGTGATTACATATGACTCTTGAATAGAATTGCTTACTTGTTACGTATAATGAATGAAGGTATGAAGGTGTGACAAAAGGGTCAGATCCTATGCAGATTAAAAATGCAATGCAAAAGGAGTTTAGGCATAGTGTGAGCTACTAGAAGGCATGGAAAGCAAAAGAAGTAGCACAAGACATGATAAGAGAAACTCCAGAGGGAAACTATGAAATGTTGCCATCATACTTCCACATGATGCAACAAGTAAACCCAGGGACATATGCATGCCTTGAGATTGATGGATATAACCGATTCAAGTATGTATTCCTCTCATTCGGTGATGCCGTTCAAATATCGATGACTCCTAGTGACATTGAGGACAACATGAAGGTTCCATTTGATGGCTCTGTCACTCGTGCAAGGGCCAAGAAGATTCAAAATGCAACTAAGGCCTTTCTTGTCCGTCACCATGGAACTTTAGAGCAAGGGTTCAGGCCACCCTGGATCACTTGGCTCAAGGTTACACCACCAGCACCGGAAGTAAGCTTGCGTCCACACTCAGAGCTCGTGAAGACTCATCAGCATCCGCCATGACTCATCATGACTCGGCATCTCCATGGAAGCACTCAGCCGAGTGGATCAAGGGAATGTCGAGTGAAGAGGAAGCCTTGGCCGAGTGATCTCTTGTGGACCGAGTTACATTAGTTATTTAATTAATTTGTTATTTTATGCAATTAGTTAAATAAGGTGGAAATTAATTATATCTCTTCTAGATATATTACTTAGCCACCAAGTTATTAAATATCTATCTTCTTAGGAATTATTTATTTTAAAGTTATTTCATCTATCTTTAGAGAGAATTAAAGCAAATATTACTTGTTTGAATTGTTCCGAATCAGGAGATATCAAAGAACATTGCAAGATCGAAGCAAATATACGGCGTGGTTCTTGATCTGCAGCCCACAGGCGAAGGATCGGGTATCCCAAACGTATCAAATGGTATCGGATTTCAGGTTAATGCAAGTTCTTTACTCTCTTGATTTCTATTTGAGTGATTTATTTTTCGTGCCTTATTTTTCACCATAGCCGCTGCATAAAAATTGAATCTTTATTATTCACCCATCAAAATTGGCACTTTATTTTTGTTATTCTTTGTTTGGATCTATAATTTGGAAGATATTGAGTTCTTGACTGCAAGTTGTGATCTTTTATTCCTAGTTGCTACATATCATGCCTATGACTGTGATTCTTGGATTAAAAGCATTATATAAACTTGCACCACTAAAGAACCCTAATTATTCCAGTTTCTAGCCTATTTTCCTATTTTCTTTATTTTTGCTTACTTTTAGATCATCGTAGCTTTTTATTTTTATTTTTTTTCTTGCTCTTCAATTTTCGGTTGCTACCTCCATATTACAGCAGCTTGTTCATCATATATATATAAAAAAAAAAAGCCGAGCCTATATTCAAAAAAAAAAAAAAAAAGAGCATTCCTTCATTACATTGTTGAGTGAGTAACTCTTCCTTGTTTGTTGTTTGATTGTTACATGTTAGATGATCTAAACGGTTTTAAGCGTTACAAAAGAACCCTACTTGTGTGATTTTGTGCTGTGCCGACACTGGAGCTTTGGTCACACCCCTCTTTCTCTGAACCGTGTTGCAACCGTCAGATAATAGTTGACGGAGTGTGTGCACTTGATTGCCCTTGTGATTGCTAATTTCGACTATTACACATTCATATTATTCAAGCATCACATTGTAGATCTTATTCTTCCACATTAAGCCGCTTGTTTATACTTGCTATCCTTGATATCCGACTTGTGGTTGATTTAAATTGCAATTTGATTATTACTTGCTGTTTTCAATATTGCAAAATTCTGTGTCCAGGGGAATTGCTTGAATATTGTGCCTTGTTTTCTCGCTCTTTGATTTCTAAAACTTGAATCACTCTTCGGAATCACTAGAGCTTGCATTACTTGGTTTCAGGTCTTTGCTCCGTTTACTTGTTGCTCTTTTGATATTGTAGGAACATGTCGAACGATAGCGACCTTAACCCTTCCCCTACCCCATCTGCTGGCATTTCTGCTGATAATATGCGGTTCATTATTGACTCTGCTGTACAAGAATCTACCTTGGTATTCCGTAAGGACATGGCAGAGGCTGAAAATCGTCGGGCTATTGAACGCTAGGAGGACCGCGTATTCTGGTCTAACCTCATCAAACAGGCAGTTACACGACAATTGGAGGAGGCAAAGCAGGCGGAGGCTTCTGGATCTACACCTCCCTCTGGAGGTAGACCGCCCCCACCACCCACGGCTCCTACACCTCCTTCAGGTAATGTCCCACCTACAGGTAACCCTTCTGGTTCAGTTAACCCTCCCCCTTCTGGTCAATTACATTATCAACTTAAGTCTGCTACTCCTAATCCTTTCAATGGAGAGAATGACAACGATCATCTAGCGGGCTTCAACGGACACCAGGATCGCCGTGAACATACTCCACCACAGCATCAGCAAGGGAGGCCCATTCAGCGTCAACAGCAGCAGCCATTTCATACCCGTGCTAACTGGGATGACAGCCGCAACAACAATGATCTATATGAGACGCCACATCTGGAGGATGCTTACCATGAGGTAAATCCTAACTTTGATGATTTACCCCCTCCTAATTTTGGTCATCCTAGATTTGATAATGCTCAAGCTATACAAAGACGAGATGTTAAGCTTAAATTAGAAACCTTTGATGGTAATACTGATCCTGAAGCTTATCTTGTTTGGGAAAATCATACTGACTATCTGCTTGAACATTTACGCTATGAGGAAACGGAGAAGTTGGAAGTTGTTATATTGCATTTAGTAGGTAAAGCTCGCACCTGGTGGTTCCGCACTCGTGAGATGCGCCGTCGTCAGGACAAGCAACCTGTTGAGACTTGGCTACAACTTCGCTATCTCCTGAAAAAGAGACATGTGCCTGAGGAATTCACAGAATCCATGAGGATGCAATTGGCGACTTGCCGCCAAGGGACTCGCTCTCCTAATGAATATAGGGATGAGCTGGAACGACTCTCCCATCAGGCTAATGTTTTTCTTACTGAACGTGCTTTGTGTACTCAATTTCTTGCTGGTCTTAATATTTCTATTAAAAATCCTTTAGCTATACATTCCATTAGAGATATTAACACTTTGACTCATAAAGCATAGCTGATGTATGAGCAACAGCAGCAGCAGCTTCGGCTACAGCGGAACCGAGTTGACCAGACCTCTCAAGGTCGCAGGTTTGTTCCCTTTAACTCTTCCAGTCAATCTAAACCTTCTACTTCTAACCCTTCTATGCAGCAAAAGGGAGTTTCCAACTCACCTAAACAGGATTATCAGGTTGAAACTAGAAGAGTTACTGCACCATCTACAGATCGTAACAAAGATATCCGCTGCTTCACTTGTGGTGGGTCTGGGCATGTCTCTCGCAATTTCCCCCAGAAAAGGAAGGTTCTTCTCAATGATTTGGGAGACCATTACTACGAGGAGGAGACTGCTGAGGGCCTGGTAGTTTCGAGTGAAGTGGAGGAGGACCAGTCGACTGAGCCTATTGAGGAAATCGATACTTCCCAGTACGACAACGTTCTTTGCATTATCAATCGACGGGTCCTACACATTCAGGAATCTCCCGTGGCTGATCAAAGGGAGAACATATTCCACAAAAGATGCTTGGTTCGCGAAGCTACCTTAACCCTTATCATTGATGGTGGGAGTTGCTGCAATCTCATCAGTGAAAAGGTAGTAAATTTCCTCCATTTACCTACTACTCCTAGAGCTACTCACTATGGTTTAAATGGCATTACTGATGATGGTTCTGATATATTGGTCACCAAACAATGTTTAGTTTCTCTTTCAATTGGAACATATCATGATAAAATATTATGTGATGTTGCTCGCATGGATTGTAGTCATATATTGTTAGGGCGTCCTTGGTTATATGATCGTAATGTCTTTCATGATGGTCGTGCAAATACATATGCTTTCACCTATGACGGGAGGAGAGTTACTCTCCTACCCCTTTCGCCACAAATTATTCTGAAGGACCAGGTTCGCAAGCAGCAACAAAGCAACGCCGACAGAGAAGCTGGAAAATTGGAGAAGCTCAAAGGGAGCTCGGCTGAACAAGCCGCCCCCGCGGCCCCAGCAGCAGCGCCCACAGCCGCCCCTGCAGCCCCCTTGCCGCCTTCTCCTCCACATTCGACGTCACCTAAGCCCTCTTCTGCATCACTTCAGGGCTCTATGGAACGTCGATCTTTGGTCTCTCACCCTCAGCAAGGGACCATCACCTGGAATGCTCATCGACCTCATATTCTTCTAGTCATGAAACACGTATTACTTAATGTTGAATTAAGTCATATTCCTGGACCTATTGCTGCTCTTCTGCATGATTATTTGGACGTGCTTCCAGCTGAACTACCCCAAGGCTTGCCTCCTATTAGAGGTATTGAGCACCAGATTGACTTTGTGCCTGGAGCAGCCTTGCCTAATCGCGTCGCTTATAGAGCTAGTCCTGACGAAACAAAGGAGCTGCAACGACAAGTCACAGAATTGATGGACAAGGGCTTTGTTCGAGAAAGCCTCTCTCCCTATGCCGTGCCTGTCATTTTGGTTCCAAAGAAGGATGGCTCCTGGCACATGTGTGTTGATTGCCGCGCGATCAACCAAATAACGGTTAAGTATCGCCACCCTATTCCTCGTTTAGATGATATGCTTGATGAACTTCATGGTGCTGCTATTTTTTCTAAAATTGACCTTAGAAGTGGATATCATCAAATTAGGATGAAACAGGGTGATGAATGGAAAACGGCTTTTAAAACTAAGTATGGCTTATATGAATGGTTAGTAATGCCTTTTGGATTAACTAATGCACCTTCTACATTTATGAGGCTTATGAACCATGTACTTAGAAGACACTTAGGAAAATTTGTCGTTGTCTATTTTGACGATATCTTAATCTACAGTAAGAATATGCATGATCATTTAAGTCACTTAAAATTGGTTTTTGATTGTCTAAGGAAAGAGAAATTATATGCCAATTTAAAGAAGTGTTCTTTTGCATCCGAGTCTACCATTTTTCTTGGTTTTGTAGTGACTGCATCTGGATTAAAGGTGGATGAGGAGAAGATTCGTGCTATACAGGAGTGGGCTAGGCCGACTACACCCACCCATGTCCGCTCATTTTTTGGCCTTGCTGGCTTCTATCGACGTTTTGTCAAGGACTTCAGCCTGATTGCCGCCCCCCTACATGAGCTGACAAAGAAAGATGTGACATTTCGCTGGTCTGACTCACATCAAAGGGCTTTTGACGCCCTCAAGGACCGCCTGACACACGCCCCAGTGCTGCAGTTACCTGACTTTGCTCAACCTTTTGAGCTCGAGTGTGACGCTTCTGGCACTGGCATTGGAGGGGTCCTGCTGCAGAACAAGCGTCCCATCGCCTACTTCAGCGAAAAGTTGGGCACCGCTGAGCTCAACTATTCTACCTACGACAAAGAGCTATTTGCACTGGTTCGCTGCTTACAGACTTGGCAACATTATCTCTGGCCTAAGGAGTTTGTGATTCATTCGGATCATGAAGCTCTAAAGTATCTCAAAGGACAAGCAGTGCTCAGCAGGCGACTTGCTCGATGGGTAGAGTTTCTAGAGACCTTTTCCTATGTGGTTCACCACAAAAAGGGAAAGGATAATGTGGTAGCTGACGCGCTATCACGCAGGTATGTCCTCTTAAACCATATGGATGCACATGTTTTGGGTTTTGCTTTGATAAAGGAACTGTATGCTTCTGATAGTTTCTTTAAAACTATATATGCTCAATGTGTGTCCAAAGGTGAAGTGGATTCATATTTTTTTGATAATGGGTATTTGTTTAAGATGGGCAAACTTTGTATCCCATCTTCTTCTATTCGCCGATTGTTAACCCGAGAAATTCATGAATCTAGGGGACATGGGGGTTTCGAAAAAACCTTAGCTGGACTAAAGGAACACTACTTTTGGCCTAAAATGTCTAATTATGTGCTGAGATTTGTCAAAAGTTGTGTTACATGTGCTAAAGCCAAATCGAAATCCAATGCTAATGGTCTATACCAACCTTTGCCTATTGCTAATGCACCCTGGGAAGATGTTTCTATGGATTTTATTGTAGGATTGCCTAGAACGTCTAAGGGTCATGATTCCATATTTGTTGTTGTGGACCGATTTTCCAAAATGGCTCATTTTATTCCATGTTATAAAACTGATGATGCTATTCATGTTGCTCAGTTATTCTTCAAAGATGTTGTTCGCTTACATGGATTGCCATTATCTATAATTTCTGACCGAGATCCTAAATTCTTAAGCTCTTTTTGGAAAACTCTATGGTCTAAATTGGGTACAAAATTACTATTTTCTACTTCTTGTCACCCACAAACTGATGGCCAAACTGAGTTCACAAATAGAACTCTTGGGGCTCTCTTTAGAGTCATGCTGCGAACTAACCTCCGGAGGTGGGAAGACTGCCTACCATTTGTAGAATTTGCATATAACAGGTCTAGGCACTCTGCAACTAAGATGACCCCCTTCGAAGTCGTATATGGACGAAATCCCTTAACTCCAGTGGACATGATGCCTCGGCCATATAAGGACAAGGAGAGCGTGGATACAGCTAAGCAAGTGGACTTCATCAAAAGCTTGCATGAGCGTACCAAGGCGCAGCTAGAGAGAAAGACTGCGCAATACAAGGCCGCGAAGGACAAGCATCGCAAGGATGTGCAGTTCAACGTTGGTGATCTGGTCTGGCTGCATCTCAGGAAGGAAAGGTTTCCGCACCAACGGAAATCTAAGCTGGACCCCAGGGGAGATGGACCATTCAAAGTGGTTCAAAAGATGGGTCCTAATGCATACAAGCTGGATATCCCTGCCGATAAGTACAGCGTTCATTCTACATTCAACGTCGCCGACCTATCCTTGTTCGTGCCTGATGATGACTTTGACGACGATTTGAGGACAAATCGAAGTCAAGTGGAGGAGAATGATGCCGTTCAAATATCGATGACTCCTAGTGACATTGAGGACAACATGAAGGTTCCATTTGATGGCCCTGTCACTCGTGCAAGGGCCAAGAAGATTCAAAATGCAACTAAGGCCTTTCTTGTCCATCACCATGGAACTTTAGAGCAAGGGTTCAGGCCACCCTGGATCACTTGGCTCAAGGTTACACCACCAGCACCGGAAGTAAGCTTGCATCCACACTCAGAGCTCATGAAGACTCGTCAGCATCCGCCATGACTCATCATGACTCGGCATCTCCATGGAAGCACTCGGCCGAGTGGATCAAGGGAATGTCAAGTGAAGAGGAAGCCTTGGCCGAGTGATCTCTTGTGGGCCGAGTTACATTAGTTATTTAATTAATTTGTTATTTTATGCAATTAGTTAAATAAGGTGGAAATTAATTATATCTCTTCTAGATATATTACTTAGCCATCAAGTTATTAAATATCTATCTTCTTAGGAATTATTTATCTTAAAGTTATTTCATCTATCTTTAGATAGAATTAATCTATCCAAACCCCTTTCCTTTGCAAGGAAGGATTGGTTAGATTTCTCATAGTTTTCTATAAATTCATGTTATGCATCTTTTAATAAAATCATATTGAAATAGAATTGAAGAAACCCTTTATGGATTAAGGGTTCTTCGATTATCAATCCCAAAGCTTTATGTTCTTATTATTTTCGGCAATCACAAATCATCATCCAACACTTTGATTCCATCGGCAACCCTAAACCAAACACAAACCCTAAAAACAGATTCGCCGCAACAAGGAAAGCTTGGTTCTTGGCGTTACCCGCGAGCAAGTCGCTCCCAGTGAGCGCGGAGCTCAGGCGCTTCGCTCCCGCTCCCGCGTGCTCCAGGCGTCATCGTCCGCGTCTCCAGCGCCTGGCATCCCGCGTCTCCAGCGCCTGGCATCCCGCGTCCCTCGCTCCTCGCTCTCGCTCGCCATCACACCCGCTTCCAGCGAGAGGCTCCCGCGCCTTGCACCGCACACCCTGAGGCCGAAGGCCTGTGTGCCCAGCGATCCGCGCATCCCAACGCTCTTCTCTCTCGCTGCCTTATTTCTGTCGCTAAATCCTGTTGTTCTATTGCTGGAATTTCTAAGTATAAATTCTGTCGCTAAAATCAGAATTCTAATTACTTGTTTGAATTGTTCCGAATCAGGAGATATCAAAGAACATTGCAAGATTGAAGCAAATATACGGCGTGGTTCTTGATCTGCAGCCCACAAGCGAAGGATCGGGTATCCCAAACGTATCATTCGGAGCATCCATTAGGGAATTCCACATGTGTAATGGCCCGGGATTATGATTCTCGGGTTACGTTTCGAGGGATGAAACCCCTCGTTAGGATCTTGCGTCCCGAGTACAGGTTGAAGGTTTGAAATTCTATCCTAACATTTTAAAGTGGGATTTCATACCCAAAATTCGAAGGGATCGTTGGAATCCCCGGGGAAGTCCCCTGTACCTTTTATAAGTCTAAGCGTGGAAAACCAACAGTCATGCAAATAGTAGAATCAAGGTGTAATACAAGAGGGTGACACGGCAGAGCCGAGTCCAAACCAAATCAATAAGCGTATTTATTGAAATTTAATATACAATGTTAGTGGAGTTAAATCATTTCTTTGAGATCGCCCAAGAGAATTCCCACTTCACGGAAACAAGGAATAATCATGCCGCAAAACAAACCTAAAAAAAATGTATGCGGGACGGTGTCAGGTCGAAGGCCTACGCAATATAATCCCAAACAAGCAGACATATACACACGCTAGTCCTAATAAAGATGCTTCTAGATGCAAGGCGGAATATTAACACACTAGCATGGTCCTAAGATCAAGTGCATAAATATAATAAGGCCTTAGCACCGAATACCAAGCGGTATATCCCTCTCCTACCACCACCCCCTTCCGATAGGGCGGAGACTGGCCAGCTCGTGAATGCATTCCATATAATCGGGTGGCACGCATGCCCAACCCGTATCCACAATAAAGCCCGCATGCATCTCATAATATAAGGAAGTTCATGACTCGATTGACTCAGGACAGGACCCGATGAGACTAGGTCGTCCTATAACTCTAGCAATGACTCTAGTTACTTCACAGATAACGACCGTTCTGTTTACAAAAGCAATGAGTAAACGAATGCCCAATCATGAGTGCAATCCTAGCAGGATACTACATGACATGCTTTATTATGAATGCAAACACCTAGTATGCACATGGCTACAAGCAAGGATATCTCTTTTCGAATCTGAGTGAGCTCATATAGGAACTCACCTAGAAAGCCGAACAGCAAGATATACCAAAGAGCAAAGTCCAACAATCAATAAGAACCTATTATAATTATAAAGAATGTGGTAAGCTACAATGCTGCTAATCACACACACAGAGACTGTGTTCCCAAAACCATCCGAAAGCTAAACCATTTCAAAACCCATTTTTCGATACGAGAAATATCTGAAAACCAAGCTATTCGGGATTTCCAAATCTTCATCAAGTTTTTATCGAGTGGCGAGGTTAAGGAATCCCGGTATTTTATTTCAAAACCTAAACCCCTTTTCGAATAGTTTAACAAACATGTTTATGTAAAATCCCACCAATAAATCCATCTTTATAAGTCACATTTATAAAACCAAACCATATTCATTTAATCAAACCATTCCTTTTAAATTACCAAAACTCACCCTTATAATTATAAATTTCCAAAACCGGCCCTCTTCTATTTTGGAAATTACCCAAATCAACCCTCTCCTTTTATTAAGACCCAAAATCGAACAACACCTTCTCTTAAGCCCATAATCAGATGGAATAATAAAAATAGGCCCAATCCTTTATTTCTTTTTAAAACACATAACCCGGCCCACAAAAATTAGGCCCAAACCACACCTCTCTTCCCATTTTCGGATCCAAAGAGACCAACACATCTCCATTTTAAATTGAACCAGTTTTCTTTATAAAATAAAATGAACCGAACCCCTTTTTTTTTTATTAAAACCGACCGGCCCAAAACCCACTGTTCATCTTCTCCCAGGTTTCCCCATCCCCTGGATTCGACGGAGGGAGAGATGGAGGGGAGTTCGCCGGCGGCCTGGGCCCGGATTCCGACTACTCATCCCGACACGAAGGACGGAAAACAAGAAAGAAAGGGAAAGAGGAGGAGGAGTGCTCACCGAGGGCGTCGACTCGCCGGAAACATTCGATCGGAGCTCGATTCGGCCTCGTCGGAGGCCCGAACTGATTTTGCTTGGCCTGGGTCGAGAGAGGAGATAAAAAAGGTGGAATTTTACACCATTGTGGAGGGGAAAGAGAAGGAGAGAAGCTCACCGGATTCATGGACGGAAAACAGAGGGAAGGAGAGAAGAAGGGCTCGGCGGAGGAGCTGCTGTCGGCTCCTAGTTGGTGCTCTCATATCGGCGGCGGCGACGCGGCTCGGAGCTGCCACTGACTCGGACGGACGTCAGGGGAGGTAGTTGTTGGTGCTCGGGGAGGGGTGAGGTGGTGTTAGGCGCTTTGGGGCTTCAAACGCCGAGAGCAGGGTGCTCCAGTTGGTGCTCGACGAAGTGAACAGAGAAGGATGGAGGAAGGTGGCCGGTGATGCTGGGCGACTGCAAGGGGGGGAAAGGTTGTAGCTTTTGGAAGATAGAGATGGTGAAATGATGATAAGGGTTTCTTGTGTTGGGTTTGAGTCAAGGAAACAACATAGAGTTGCTGGGTATTTGTTTTGAATTGGACAAATGGGGGTGTTGGCCTAGTCTGCAATTGCAAGAGAGGAGGGAGTAGGGGTTGCGTCTGAGCTGGTCAAAGACAGAGGAGCAAAACAAGGGTAGGAGCTAGGAACAAGACAAGGGAGTTCTTGGTCCCTTTTTGTTTGTTTGCTATTGCTTCTGAATGAATGAGGCAGGAGGGGAGAGGATGAAGACAAAGAGTGGAGTGGTTCCAAGAACCCAAATTCAAAATACCCGAAAATAATTTCCCGAAACCCCTTCATTCGATCTTATTCCGACTCAATCAAAATAACGTTTTAAAATCAAGATGATATCGGTGACGGAAGGAATTTTCGAATCCTGAAATGAAAGACGGATTTGATCTTTAAAATTAAAAATTGGGACGGAATTCACTTTAAATTTGTTTTTAATTTAGTTTTTCCAAAAATCAATATTTGAAAATCCAGGTCTTTACAACATGATGAGAAAGGTATAAACTATAGAAACTGGTATGATAAAAAGTGTATAAATAAACTAGGTTAACAACTATAAAATGCATTATATAGGTTATCATTGTAAATGCTGCTTTTCTACATGGAAAATACAGAGGGATTCTCATCTCAGCAACAACACAAGATGCTAACAGACATGTGTACCCTATAACATTTGGAGTGGCAGACTCAGAGAATGATAACACATGGAAGTGGTTCCTTCAAAGATTGGCTCTTGTGATTCCGAATTCAAATGAGCTCGTCTTTGCATCTGATAGGCACCCGAGCATGGCAAGGCTGTGGAGGATTTATACAGTTATACAAAGCATGTAATTTGCACATGCCATTTGAAATAGAACATAAAGGCAATATTAAAAAACCGAGGGGTCAACCACTTTGTCACCAAAGCATCCGAATGCTACACTATAATAGAATTTGAAGGCTACTTCAAAAGCATTTGTGACATCAACAAGGAGATTGGGAAATACCTTGAGGATGCAGATTTTCAAAAATGAGCAAGGGCGCACTTCCAAGGTGACAGGCAGGGCCGTCCAATCAATTTTGGAGGCCCGGTTCATAATTTCATTAATTATAAATGTTATATGTAATTTTTTTGAAAAAAATTATATCTTAAGGAGGAGTATGTTAAAAAAATTGATTATTTCTGTTGATATTTAGGGAAAACTAGTACAATTCCCGCACTATGTCATGATTATTTAAAAGTAAAATAAAAAATAAAAAAACAAATTAATATTATAAAGTTAAATAAAATTTAATATAAAAATATAAAAATCTATAACATACTTATAAATATTCAAGAAAATTATTTTTTAAAATCTCATTTAAATCATCATACATAAATATAGTTATTTAGTAGTAGTAGTAGTTTGTCAATAATAATAATAATAAAATAAGATTTTTTTAATAATAATAATAATAGTGAGTAGATAGATATTGATTACAGAAAACTAATTTTAAAATAAGATTTTTTTTAGAAAATCACATATGAAATGTATATTAAAAATTTTATACAAAAGGTTTTAATCAGTAGTACAGAATTTGTCAATCTTTTTCTTTACAAAATTTATACAATATTAAAAATAATTTATATACTGCACATTTAAATTTGTGTCATTTATTTTTATACACAATTCCCTAGTATTTTTCTTTGTACTCCGTATATTCTAATTCCCTATAAAAAAAATTTATTATAATATTATAAAACTCCATATAACATGTTATTAATTAAAAATAGTCCCAAGTTAATAAAACTAAAATTGTTCCTTAATGGAATAATTATAAACTAAAACCAAAAATATACCTTTGTTGGATTTAATTTAACACACTCAGACTTGATGAAAGTTAGTGAGGCCTCTCGTAATGAAATTACAGTAGTATAAATTGAGCAATTAAATTACAGTTGTATAAATGAAGAGAGAGGGCGCCTCAACTGATGGAAAAAAAGAAGCATAAAATATTAGAGGGGATCGAACCCTGGTTTCAGGAAACAGGCGCGCGCGCTTGCAATAGTCCATAACCACCAAGCCAATGCGGCATTATGCTATTTTGTAAATTGTTTTATTATATATACCAAAATTAGTAAAATGAGGCCCCGTAAAATTGGAGGCCCTGTGCAGTCGCCCACCTCGCACTTGCCCAGGGCCGGGCCTGGTGACAGGTACAACATTTAGACAACAAATAACGCAGAGTGTATAAATGCAATATTGAAAGAAGCTCGAGGATACCCAATTGTTGCATTGTTTGAGTATATTAGGAATAAAATGGAAGAATGGTTCAATGACCATAGGGCAGCAGCAACAAAGATCACTGATTTGCCCTCTAAAGTGAAAGAGATTTTGCAGGTAAGGTATGAGCGTTTCGGAAGATATGAAGTGAAGGTGTTGAATGATACACAATATCAAGTAGCTGGTGGGAAGTTTACTGGTGTGGTTGATTTGGCATGAAAGACATGCAACTGCAGGGTATTTGATGTCGATCATATGTCGTGTGTCCATGATATCGCTGCAATTCAGCGGATGAAACTAAATATAACTGATTTTGTAAGTGAATACTACAAGATTCAGTCTTGGTGCATGGCGTACCAAGAAACCATATACCCGGTGCCTTGTGAGGACAACTGATATGTACTAGAAGATATCAGAACCGTCAAATGTCTTCCTCCAACAGTCCGTAAGAAGAGTGGGAGGCCAAGAAAATGCCGGATTCCATCGGTTGGTGAAGGGCAAAAGAAGACAAGGAATGTGACATACAAATGTGGCACTTACGGGAGGAAAGGGTATAACAAGCTAACATGCCCCGCCTAAACATCAATCAACACATACATAAAAGATGAAATATGAAGCTTTATAGGAAATACATATCATATGTCAAATCTTTAATCTTTATTTTTGCATATAGGAACAATTTACTAAATTTTGAGCAGATACATGGTGACTATTTTTTTGCCATAGGGGTGGACACAAATCCCGCAAATTCCGATCCCGTCCCGATCCCGGTGGGATTTAGGACAAAATATCGAATCCCGTCCTGATCCCGTCCCGCAAAAATTATGCGGGACGAAACGCGGGACAATCCCGGTGGGATCCCGCATATTATAATAATAATAATAATAATAATAATAATAATAATAATTTTTATAATAATAATAATAATATATTATTAGTATTATTATTTTGAGCAAATATTATAATTATAATCATAATCTTCCATTTATAATAATAATAATATTTGTTTGTAATATTATTATTATTATTATTTGATAAAATATTATTTATAATTATAATGATAATTTTCAATTTATAATAATTGATTATAATAATAATAATATTATTATTATATAATATTATAATATAATTTAATAATAAAATTAATTTATAATAAAATTATTATTATTATTATTATATCATATTATATTTTTTTCTTGTAAAGTATAATTATTTTATAATAATAACAATAAAAATAAGTAATATTATTATTATTATTAATTATAGAGTGGCATTATTATTATTATTATTATTATTATTATTATACCCATTTAGAGCTACAAGAGGCAAATAGCTAAATACGGTATTCTTCCCAACTATCAATCGATAATGAGACACAGAGACAGTATCTAGTGAATTTTGTCTCAATCCCTTTCCGTCCCGATCTAGTAAGATAATGTAGCCAAATATGTTGAACATTATAATTAATTATACAATCATTGTATGAATTAATAATAGTATTATAATATTAATAATAATAATAATAATAATAATATTATTATTATTATTATTGAATAATATAGTTGAGAAGAATAACGTATTCAACATATTATACAAATTAATGAATTATGAAAGCATTTTTCATTTTGCAAATTTATATAATATTTTATTATTTTTATTTGCGGGACAAGGCCCGTCCCGTCCCGATCCCGTCCCGTCCAGACATCATTCCGTCCCGTAAAAATTTCGCGGGACGAATCCCGTCCCGGCTCAATCCCGTCTCGTCCCGTCCCATGCCCACCCCTAATCTAAACATTGGATTTACATGTATTTGAACACTTTATTATTATAAATGAATGCATATGTTAAGTCAATTATGTTGGAATTAAGGTATGAATGGAATTACAGGTGGATGCAAAACTCATAAACACATAGCATGTGAGATGATAATGCAACACATAATATGGAAGTCATCAACTAGGTGGCTGCAAGATTTATGTGACTCTGGTGATTGCATTCGTATTATGCAATTTTGCTTTATGCATAATAGATACCATTTGCTTCTTAAACTTGATAGTAAAATACACAAAAACATATGACACGACTATAAAGCCATAACATGTGGATAGCAAATTCATATTGTTTGCAAATGTGATTACAAGAACAGAATAGGGAAGTTATAGACCAAAATGGAACCTTTATTGTGAAAAAGAGAGCATGCAAGCTCTAAGGGTTAGTTGTTAACGGGTTATTAAGTGCTAGAGACTATCAAATACACATAGATGTCATATGGACAAAATGAGAGCATGCAAGCTCTAAGGGCTAAATGTTGATGGGTTATCAAGTGCTAGCTAATGTCAAATAGATGTCATAGATACAAAATGAGAGCATGCAAGCTCTAAAATACTTAATTATAATAACCAACAGTACGAATGTCCAACCCAAATCCTAACAAATGAAACACATCATAGAGTAGACACAGTCCAACACATCTTGGAAAGCTCGATTGCCATCTTCTCATGATATGCTTGAACATGGTCATCCTGGAATGGATATATATCTCCACCAAATGATAAGTTGATAACTCTTCAAGGGTGAAGGGCATACATGTCGACTATCCGCTGCCCCAGCTGGGTGTATGTAGCATGACGCTTTTGTGTCATCATGCCCTTCATGTTGCACGTGTGCTCGTCGACAAGCTTCCGGATAATCCAAAACTGCGTTTTCTTGTAGGTGGAAACCCGACATGCCCACTTGCAGTTGGGAGCACTGTAACGCACAACATACAAGCTCTTCGTCGACTTCTTCACCTTGGTCGTGAAGCACCTAGCTAGACCGGCCTACTTTATTGTCTGCTGGACCTCCTCCTTTGACCGAAATTTTTTTCCCTCCCTGAGCTGAACGGTGTGTTGGCGGGGATCCAATGGGTTCACCACAACCATTGGTTCACTTTCCACAGACTTCGGAATCGGTCCCGACTTCCCTTTTCCGCGTTCGTAAGTGTCCTCTACTTTCCTCACCGCTTGCTCGTTCTCAAAATCCCATCACCACGACTTCGTCGGAACTGCACACCCAAGCTACCTAGCTAGACCAGCCTATTTTATTGTCTGCTGGACCTCCTCCTTTGACCGAAATGTTTTTCCCTCCCTGAGCTGAACGGTGTGTTGGCGGGGATCCAATGGGTTCACCGCAACCATTGGTTCACTTTCCACAGACTTCGGAATCGGTCCCGACTTCCCTTTTCCGCGTTCGTAAGTGTCCTCTACTTTCCTCACCGCTTGCTCGTTCTCAAAATCCCATCACCACGACTTCGTCGGAACTGCACACCCGAGGTCAAGTTTGACCGCATTTGGGAGTACTTCATCGTCGGAGGAGGAGCTGCCGATGTCAATGGGCACCCGTCCATCCTCACCAGGTGGGATGACTACATCTTTCGGGTCACTGCTCATGGAAATGACCTGCTTCCCACGTCTTATTGCCTCGGCTTTCTTTGCCTTATGCGCCAACTCCAACTCGTCATTTATCCCTAACTCGTCAGTACTTTGTTCTAACCAGACGCATTGCATATCTAACTGGACGCCGGTTAGGTTTGCCTGGACACATCCGGCTGCCACTACTTTGTCTTCTTCATCACCAGCCAATTGGGGGGTCGTATGTGTGTGATCTTCTTGGGTCACCGGCGGCCCAGTTAACGGTACGACAAATTCCTCACCGCCCGACACAGAGATACCCACCCCGACTGAGTCACCCGTTGTCGATCCTTGTGTAGGTTCCACATCCAAAGCAACCTTGCTTCGCAAGGAGACATAGAGATTGATAAGCCAAGATCGTTCTCCCAATAGACCGTTTACAAACTAGAAGGTCGGTCTTCGTCATCTCCTATTGCAAACGACTTGGACCCCTCCTTCTTCGGCTTCACATATGTGAGCTCCACCTCATGCCTCCTCCCATCGACGTTAAACTTCCCCATCACGTGTATCTTAAGGGAGATGTAGTCGATACGTTCGTCCACCAGCACGGCCTTCTGGCTCCGTGACCCCTTGAAGACCCAACTATCCCCTTCACAAGCCCACCATCCTCCAAACACAACAGTCACACATACGATTGAGTTGTCCCCTGTTCATTTCGATAGAGTGAGGGATAGAGTCAGATTTACACGAAGATGTAAGTATTTTTGCGGCACACTCTTCGCATAACCTTAATGGAGAGACTACTTACCCTTTTTTCTATCTACATGAGGTGGCGGGTCTGTCCAGTATATGCCACTAGTTGTCACGTTGTTCGCCCTCGGGTGTCTAGTTAAAATAAACTTATAACACGTCAACTTTGAGATAAACCCCGACCCACTAGCTTCTTCTACGATAGCCTCTCTCTGAATCTTCAGATTTAATTCCCCCTAGGTCCCCATTAAATGTGACGCTCATCATTCCCTCTGATCTCTGTGTATATAGATCCCCACATCATTGACCACCAACCCTCCTTCAATCTCTGTCGGCGCTTCTCCTTCCTCCATTTAATGCTCTCCCCTGCAGTGCATTAATGTTGATTAATCATTGAGCTGATGTGGAGTTTCAATGGTTATATACTCTTTCCCTCCTCCCTCCCCCCTCCTCTTCCTCTTCAGGCCATTTTGACGCTATGGGTTGGCGGGAAACTTGGCATCCTCTCACTGTTCACCCCCATCAATGTCAAACAACATGCTCTCTCTCTCTCTCTCTCTCCCTCCCTCTCTCATATCCAAGTTGTCTTGGAGAGCAATTGACTTCTCTCTCTCTGCCTCTCTCCTTTGAGGACAATACTTGCTTTTTCCCTCCTCTCTCTCTTCTAATTCCGCCTCCCACATTCTCTCTCTCTCTCTCATTCTGATTTCTGCCGGGTGTCGAACAGTAGAAGGTTTCACCCCCCTCACTTACTTCCTACCAGATGCACCTTTTACCCTAATATCCGGTTTGGCCCAAATTAAAACCGGGTTGAGTTAACCTTGCAAAGAAACCGGTTTTTTGGGTTACTTTGTGCATTTCCCACATGACCCATCTATTGGAGTCCATCAATTAGCTCATTTGTTTGACTGTTTGAGTATCTACTTCTCAAATGATACTCATTATCGGATCACATTTTATTATTCACAACCTAATAAGGGTGCATTAATTTAATGTGGATTATTCACATCAAATAGATACTTGGTTTTATTTTTTATTAGGAAATAATTCAAGAGCCAGGTATAGAGGCCGACGAAGTCGGCAGACGGTATAACCGTCACTACATATAAAAAGGTGCAATAACAACAAAGTGGGAGGCGTAGAAACCCGGACGAGCAAGCGAGCCAAACCCGTATATGCTGGAGACAACGTAGACTAGGACCCGATGCCAAGCATCCCCTGGCGGCGACACCGTTAGCCGGCGGTAAATCAGGGGCAGTCCTGTGGGCGGTGAAAACGATCCTCCAAGGAATTTCCTATACGCGGAGTCACCTCGATACACACCGCCACAACCCCAGCCAATCCTGACACCGGTTGCCAAAGCTCTAACACGGAAGAGGAATGCCAAGAGCAACAGGGATCACAACCAAGAACCACCCTAGGAGCCGCGCACCTTGAATCCCTTTCAGACGAAAGAGACTTTATTCAAAACCTGATGGGATTTTCAAGCCCTTATGGGATTTAGGCCCTTTCGGGGTATTCTCAAAGATTGGTTTCAACCCTTTCGGGTTTTTTTTTCCCTAAACCTTGGACCTGAAGGACCCGAAACTTGGGCCCAAAGGACCCGAAGCTTGGGCCCCAAGGACCCGAAGCTTGGGCCCCAAGAACCCGAAGCTTGGGCCCCAAGGACCAAGGAGGAGCGGGAGGATCTCGTCATGGCCAGAGGAGGGGCGGCCGCGTCGACACTGGAGAGGACAGCCGGACCAAACGCCGACATCCAAGCACCGGTCGACACACACCACAACCCAGTCACCGGAGGTCGAAGAGGAAGCAATGCCGGGCGATATTAGCGTGTGTTTGGCAAATGGAAGGTTTTTTAGGGGTTGGGTATTTTTTAGGAGTTGGAGTTTATTTTGGGTATTATGGAGGTGTGGGAGTTGAAGGTTTTATTTTAAAAATAACCTTGTAAAAAAACTGATTGGTGTTTGGTTGGTATGAGGTGTAGAAGATTTATTTATGAGGAAAATGACTAAAATACCCTTAATTAATTACCCCCTACCTACCACCCTCATCTTCTTTGACTTTGACGTTCAATTGAAATTGTAAGGAGGCAGCCCTAATTGAAGAATTGAAGAACGACGCAAAGCATCGGTGTATTGGTAAGCCTTCTCCTCTTCCTCCTCTTCACGATCCTCTTCCTCCTCTTCAAGATTTTGGATTTCGGGTGTTGGATTTCGATGAAAAGGGGTCTTGGATTGAAGTTCGATTTTAATGATTTTCGGATTGAAGTTCAGTTCGATTGAAGTTCGGGTGTTGGATTGAAGTTCGAGTGTTGGATTGAAGCCCTCCTCTTCCTCCTCTTCAAGTTTAGGTGTTCAGAACTTGGAGGGTTTGCGTTTCAGGTGCTGGATTTGGTGGCTGCATAGGGATCGTGAAGGGCAGCAACGACGATGGATTTGTGGCAGCAGCGACGGAGTTGGATTTGTGGCAGCAGCGACGATTAAAGTTCGGTTGCTGGATTCAGTTGTCGGAGTTGGATTTGTGGCAGCAGAAGGATGGAAGGAGACGTGGAAAGAGGGAACATCAAGGGCAAAAAAGAGAAATTTTGAGAAACCTGATTACATAAACTACCGAAGCTTGCCCCCCCATCTTCTGAAATTGGGGAAAAAAACCTGCAACTCCAACTCCGGAAGCTCCACGAGAAGACGCTTCCAAACATGTTGCAATCAGTTGGGAAAAAAGAAGAAGCTAATATAACCTACCAAAACCTGCTTTCAAACACGCCCTTAGGCCACAACGACATCGAGTTGCCGAGGGGAAAACAACACCCAGCCGACCGGAACGGAGGAAGGGTGGCTCGAAACGCCCGAGGATCAAGCCGATTGGGTTAAGAAATGGGGGACGACGCGGTTGACGGTGGTGGACTGAGAAGAGGTGGCGATGGCAGTGGGTTGGCGGGATGGAGGGGTTAAAGGGGTATTGGGTTAGGGATTTTTAGAGAGAGGCAAGAGCCTCTCTCTCTCATCATCAAATAGATACTTTGTGTTTGATTAATATAATTTTTAAGATGTCTTTATCTTATTTTTTAGGGAAAACTAATTAAAATACCCCCACCTTTGGGGGTATGGTAAAAATATATCCTCAACTTTCAAATGTAATAAAAATATCCCGACCTTTGAGGGTAGTGGTAATATATTACCACAAGTTTTTTCACGAGTAAAAAATGCTGACAAGGCAGCCTACGCGGGTTTTTTACAAGGTTTTTTTAATAGTATCCTTAGGAAAAAAATAAAGAGTTGGACCAGGTTCATACCTAACGCCTTTTCCTCCATCATATCTTCTTCCGGGGACCGTAGTCGCCTCTTGAATTGTCTTCCAGGTCTTCTAGGTAGCTGATGGTTCCTCTTCAATGTCAGCCTTCCTCCCTCGTGGTCGACTATCTTGAGCTGTCTCTCTCACATCTTCTTCCCCTTTGATTCGTTCACGGAGTTGGGGGGGTAAGCTCCCCCCCTCTTTGTTGTTGTTGTTGTTGGTTTAGTTTTGTTGTCAGTTTGGTGTTAGGAATAGTCATGTTGTGTTATTTTGAGGCAATTTTGACCAGATTAGTTGCTTGGTTGAATCAATTTCGTTTTTTGGGTTTAATTTGTTATTGTTTTATGATTTTCCCTAAGGAAATCGATCAAGAAAACCCAAGTTTAGTGCTAATTTGTAAAAAAAGGCTTCCACATATGTTGTCTTGTCAAAAAAAAATCACGTAGGCTGTCTTGTCAGTATTTTTGACCCGTGAGAAAACACAGGGTAATATATTATCATCACCCTCAAAGGTCGGGATATTTTTATTACATTTGACAGTTAAGGATATATTTTTACCATACCCCCAAAGGTGGGGGTATTTTAGGCTTCGCTGATAAATTGGAGTTGATTAAGATTGCTCGCCCTTGTTGTAATAGAGCGTTTGCATGTCATCTACTTAATTGTTCTTTAGATTTCCAGATGATATCTTCGAACGTGTGTTTGTTTACTCTTCCATTGATAAATGGACACCCTAGATATTTTTCCAAAGAATTTTCATTTGTAACATTTAAGTAGTTACGTAGCTCTAGAATCCTATGGTTCGAGCTGCAGATGCCTTCTGTGGCTTGGAAGCTTGATTTATGATAATTAACTTTTTGTCCAGTAATTTTACAGTATGAATCAATTATTGATCTCACTCTAAGCCCGACATCCACGCTACCTTTTGAGAAAATAATGATGTCGTCAGCAAAGGAGAGGAACGGAATTTGAGGGCCATCTCTACTAAAAGGAAATCCGATGGAGGTTCTATCCAAGTTTGCTTCAGATGAGAGTTTCCGTGCCAGAATTTCGGCCCCTTGTGTTGTATTAGTATTTCGCAGGGTTTGGTTCTATTACATTTTAATTATAATCTCGATTTATCTAAGTATTTATAATATCAAAAAATCTCATAAAAATTAAGATAAAATAATAATTTGATCAAATAATCACATAAAAAATAGGAAAAACTAATTAAAATACCCCCACCTTTGGGGGTATGGTAAAAATATATCTTCAACTGTCAAATGTAATAAAAATATCCCGACCTTTGAGGGTGATGATAATATATTACCCTGTGTTTTCTCACGCGTCAAAAATACTGACAAGACAGCCTACGTGAATTTTTTTTGACAAGACAACATATGTGGAAGCCTTTTTTTTTACAAATTAGCACTAAACTTGGGTTTTCTTGATCGGTTTCCTTAGGGAAAATCATAAAACAATAACAAATTAAACCCAAAAAATGAAATTGATTCAACCAAGCAACTAATCTGGTCAAAATTGCCTCAAATTAACACAACACGACTATTCCTAACACCAAACTGACAACAAAACTAAACCAACAACAACAACAACAACAAAGAGGGGGGGAGCTTACCCAACCAACTCCGTGAACGAACCAAAGGGGAAGAAGATGTGAGAGAGACAGCTCAAGATAGTCGACCACGAGGGAGGAAGACTGACATTGAAGAGGAACCATGAGCTACCTAGAAGACCTGGAAGACAATTCAAGAGGCGACTACGGTCCCCGGAAGAAGATATGATGGAGGAAAAGGCGTTAGGTATGAACCTGGTCCAACTCTTTATTTTTTTCCTAAGGATACTATTAAAAAAACCTTGTAAAAAAACCCGCGTAGGCTGCCTTGTCAGCATTTTTTACTCGTGAAAAAACTTGTGGTAATATATTACCACTACCCTCAAAGGTCGGGATATTTTTATTACATTTGGAAGTTGAGGATATATTTTTACCATACCTCCAAAGGTGGGGGTATTTTAATTAGTTTTCCCTATCATCACCCTCAAAGGTCGGGATATTTTTATTACATTTGACAGTTGAGGATATATTTTTACCATACCCCCAAAGGTGGGGGTATTTTAATTAGTTTTCCCTATTTTTTATGTGATTATTTGATCAAATTATTATTTTATCTTAATTTTTATGAGATTTTTTGATATTATAAATACTTCTGCGAAATACTAATACAACACAAGGGGCCGAAATTCTGGCACGGAAACTCTCATCTGAAGCAAACTTGGATAGAACCTCCATCGGATTTCCTTTTAGTAGAGATGGCCCTCAAATTCCGTTCCTCTCCTTTGCTGACGACATCATTATTTTCTCAAAAGGTAGCATGGATGCCGGGCTTAGAGTGAGATCAATAATTGATTCATACTGTAAAATTACTGGATAAAAAGTTAATTATCATAAATCAAGCTTCCAAGCCATAGAAGGCATCTGCAGCTCGAACCATAGGATTCTAGAGCTACATAACTACTTAAATGTTACAAATGAAAATTCTTTGGAAAAATATCTAGGGTGTCCATTTATCAATGGAAGAGTAAACAAACACACGTTCGAAGATATCATCTGGAAATCTAAAGAACAATTAAGTAGATGACATGCAAACGCTCTATTACAACAAGGGCGAGCAATCTTAATCAACTCCAATTTATCAGCGAAGCCGTTGTATATTATGCAAAATTTCATGCTACTCGCCGCAATGCACAAAGACTTGACCAGATTAATCTTACTTTCTTTTGGAATAAGGATCTTCAACATCGACCGCTAATAAGTTGGGAAAGGATTTGCATACCAAAACAGTGTGAGGGATTAGGGATTTGGAAATCAAAAGAGATGAATGAAGCCCTCCAAATGAAACTCTTATGGAAGATTCTGGCTGAACCGAATAATGTCTGGTTCACTTTGATTAGACACAAATATCTTCGTTCTATCAACATTTTCGAATACACAAAAAGTGGGGCTGTCTCCTGCCAGTGGGCCAAGCTGACACCTCTAATCGATAAATTTAAGACAGGGCTTATCTAGTCCATTGGAAATGGGAAATCAATCAAGTTCTGGATCGATAATTGGATTACAACCTCTTCTCTGCTATATAGAGATAATTGCCCCCAAATCAATAACATATAGGAAACGATTAGTGACTACATTATGAGGGGTAGATGGTGGACGGAGAAGTTACACTATGCGTTACCTAATTGCATAGTAAATGAAATTCTAGACATTCCGCTTCTCGCTTCTCATTTTGAGGATCAGCTTTACTGGTGGCCCGATAGAGCTGGGGGGTTTACCACTACAAGTGCATACAAATTAATAACAGCTCAATCATCCCTACACTTAGACAACGATGCCTGGATATGGAAAGTGAACATTCCACCAAAGGCTAAAAATTTTCTTTGGAAGGTTTCTCATAATGGTCTCCCTACTGCTTCTAGGCTTTCCTATAGAGGTGTTTCTATCCCTTCCACGTGTAGTTTGTGCAACGGTGCGGTTGAAGATGAAGTCCACCTCATACTTGAATGTCCCTTTGTACGCTCTATTTATCAATTCACTTTTTTGTGTACAATCAACTATTACAAGCATGATAGTTCATTCTCGTGACATTAAACCTATCTAGTAGTTCACTAGGGACGATATCAATTCGTCGGCCAAGGAGGTGCTTGCCTTTTCTTGGTGGTCTGTCTGGTATATTCGAAACCAACATTTGTTTCAGCAGGTCCCCATTCCGCGGAAAGACATAGCTTTACGCTTGGCTAACTTCCACATCGATAATTTGAGTAAAACTGCCTTGCTAGAGGCCGGTCTAGACGAGGAATTTCCCATACTCCCCCATAACTCCAACCCCCCGAAAAAGAAAAAGAATCAAAGAATGCTTTTGTGGTGCAAACCCTCAATGGGTACACTTAAGCTTAATTTTGATGGATCAACGCTAACAAATCTATATTATAATACTAAAGGAGAAGTCGCCTAAGACATGTGGCGACTTCTCCTTTAAAGTAGGACTTTTTTGTTAGAAAATTAATTTAGATTATTAATTTAAAGTAGGATTTTTAAGTTAGAAATTATTGTTTGGATATAGCTTCTCCTTTAAAGTATGACTTTTTAGTTAGAAAATTAATTTAAAGTAGGATTTTTTAGTTTGAAAATTATTGTTTGGATATACCATATATTTACTAATTAAAAAAAAGATATTGTGCGTATATATATTGTTTGGAGGTTTGGATATGCCGATATATTTGCTAAAAAAAGCAAAACAAATATGTGCCATATTATAATTGCATGTAGATATATCCTATAATCGTATAATTGCATACAAAGATCCGTATATATGTCAGATCCTATAATTGCATGAACAAAGATATGACGTATTGGATATGCCGATAAAATTGCATGCATGTATATATAATTGCAACCGACCAAAAAAAATTAATGAAATATCATCTAGATAATAATTAAAACCGAATCCAAAACCAAATCCACATGATCGATGAAGTTATAATTGCAGGAAGATATATCTAATCTACATCTAAATATCTAAAATAATAAGTAAAAAATGATGATCCGTATATATCCTATAACTAAAACCAAATCTACATATGATGAGCCGTAATTGTCCAACTAAAAGATACGGAACAGATAAAATCAAATCCAACTATTTTGCAATATTCGAAATAAAAGATATGCCTTATATCTCTTCTCTATATATTGAGTTAGTAATCTCATGATATTTCTTATGAAAAGCTTTTTTCAACTGAACTGGATTAGATTGTCCACAATGACAAATGATAAAGGTAAGGTGCCTTGAGCAGAATAATAGAAAGGTTCGAAAAAAAAGTAGTTAAATATTTAATTTATGCGTTTGTGTGGATTCATTTTGATTTAATTGAGTTCAATCCATTGATCTCATGTTTTGTGTGTTATTGGAGAAATAGATTTATACTCATTCCATTGTCATGATTTAGTTAGTATTATAAAAATCAAAATTTGTTGATGACAGTGTCTGTATTAAAAAAAAAATAGAGGAAGCAGAACAACTCTCATACGAGCTTCGGGCAGTTCCTGTGGAGGATCTCTTACAAGATCAATTTGTGCATCTCATTGCTACGTGATACTTTCATCTTTCAAAATTTAGAGGTATTTAACCTTATTTGTTGTATCACCGAGTAAATGTGTAGAGCTGTTATTATGTATCATCTCCAGGATGCTCATCAACACAAAATTGACTTAAAAATATAAGAAGAAATGATATATGCACAATTCAATCGATTGATTTTTGTAATGATAAGCTTCGTCGACATGTTGCGGCTTATCTTTAAAATAGGTTTTTTCAGTTAGAAAATTAATTTAAAGTATGATTTTTAAGTTAGAAAATTAATTACAAATTTAATTAATTTCTGATAATCCAATTAAAATTTTTATTCTTTGGATATACCATAAATATATTTGATAAAAAAAATATATGGCATATATATATTGTTTAAATGTTTGGATATGCCGATATATTTGCTAAAAAAAATAACTAAAACCAAATTCACGTGATAAAGTTATAATTGCATGCAGATAAATCTAAATAACAACTAAACGATGATCTGCATATATCCTAATAACTAAAAGCTTTAGATTGAATATAGAAAAATAAAATAGAACAATTATTTTTTATGAAAACTTTTAAAAAAAGAAACAATAAATGGTTTAGAAAATATATTAAAGATTAGGTATCAATAGGTAATATACCCATGTAGTTAGTATTGAAGAAATCTCCACCTGGTCAAAATAAATTATAGGTACAAATCTGCATGAAAAGATTATAAATTCATAATCGACCCAAATATAGGCCTTTTAAGTTGGTTATCTGTGTGGTGCTTTCTTCTTTTATATAGGCATTTTAAGTTGGTTATTCATAAATAAATAAATAAAAGTTTTTAAATGTTTAGATTGTAACGATTTTTTTTTTCCTTCTCATTTTTCTCCAACTGGTTATATTTGTTTAATTGAATAGAAAAAATAATCAATTGCAATATTTTAAATTTATTTTAACAACTTTGTATGGATTTGTCTCAGAGAGATGTGACCACTTCTCTCAGATATCCTTAATGTAACCGAATTCAATAAGAGAGAATTGAAAAAAAAATTAGTAGTATTTAATTATATTTCAATTGTATGAACTAAAATGGGGATTTTTTTATAAAGAAAAATAGGTTTTGAGTGGTTTTTATTTAGATGATAAGATATTTTTAGTTTTCAAATGTATTTTTAATCAATTATCCATATAACTATTTAATTAGATATATATTAACTAATCCATTTTTTTTTTAATTTTCTTTCAATAGTAAAAGATCTCCTAAATCATAACTAACCCAATCAAATTTCCAACAAATATTCTTTTATATTTCAAATTCGAACCAATAGATATGTAAGTAACTAACTAATCTCTTCCAAATCATGAATCTTCTACAACAATCTAAATCAATAATATCCTACAACAATCTAAATCAATAATATCGATAACACCTATCCAAAATTTCTACAACCCTATTTCATTGTGATATATATTCTCTATCTCTTTCATAACTTCAGGATAAAACACAATTTCGCTTTATACTTTTCAGTTCAAAATAATATTTGCGATTTTTTATTTCTTTCTTATTTAAACTATACTTTACTTCACACATATTTAGTGTTTTCAACTGTAATTTGATCTATCGCTTTGTATTCAATGTTTCTGTTCGATCATAATATCTTCTTTATGATCTATTTATTTCAATATTATATTATTTAATGATGTATGGTAGTAGTTATAAAATAAGGTTCAATTATAAATAGTATATTAATATTAATATTTAAAAAGAACCGCACAAGGTGCGGGTACTAAACTAGTAATGACAGTATGACGGGTGCCATAATCTGGGATTGGAATAGTCAACCAATACGAATGTGTTATAAAAAAACTTGGTAAACAAAGCCCTCTCAAAGCGGAGGCATTTGCTCTTAAAATGGGAATCCAACACGGTTTTCAACTCAATATTGACAAAATTAAAATCGAAGGCGATTCTAATATAATCATTGACCACTTAAACAGAAAAAATTAAATGTCATTGGAAAATTAAGCTAATTTTATCTGATGTAAAACTTCTTCTATCGACTTTGAAAGAAGTTTCCTTCTTTCATGTGTCCCGTTTGGACAATAGAGTGACTGATAATGTTGCACACCTTTACCACTCTGTCTGGGAGTCGATATTCACAACGATTTAGGTCTTTTAGACCTCATCCGTAAGGATGCTGCCGGGTAGAGCTTGCTCGCCCAAATCTTTTCCTAATTAAAAAAAAAAAATACAACACAAACTCATTTTATATTTTTTTTTGCATATCTGAATAAGTGAATATCATCCTGGGATTGTGGAAAATTCTGGAATGAATAAAATACTAGGGTTACTGTCAAATTTAATAAATATCGTCCCACTGGGCTCTCAAAGTCTCCAACCACCCCCACCTCCACACGCCTCTCCCAAAACTACTAGAAAAAGGCAGTCATGTTAGCACCCCCTCTCCCTCCTCCCTCTTCCTCCTCCGCGCTTCTCAGAGCTGCTCGTCTCCGCTTCGCCTCCTCTCTCTCCTCCCCCTCCACGCTCCCTAGGCCTCCTTCTTCGTTCTCGTTTCAGCGATCGCCGACCTTATCCTCTGCGCTACCCTCTCTCCGGTGCTCCGCTCCCCGCTGGAGTCACGGCGTTGGCTGGAGGTCTCCTGTCAGCCTCAGAGCTCAGATCAGGACCGCTACTCCTCTTATCGAACGCTTTCAGCGCAAGATCGCTACCATGGGTGAGCCCCTCGATCTCTTGTTGCTACCGGTTTTTTGTTCTCCTATCATCCGATGCATTTCGCACGTGTTTTTAGTTCATTTGATGATTGTTTTGTTGATCTTATCTTTTTCGTTTCAAAAGCCACTTTCCTGTAGTGGATAGATAGTAATTATTAGCTCAGCGGTCCACCATTTCTCTTATTACGATTGTGTTGGAAGATGTGCCGTGAACGGCTACGCAACAGTGCTCTGTTTGAATTTTCTGTATATTGCAAGATCGTAATACGCAGAATTCTCTTGGCAAATGTATGTGAAATTTAATAGGATCCTATGTTGTGAAATGAATGCTTTCACAGTTTCACCCCGGCTAACTGCAATTCTGGTTTAACTGTTGTCCCTATTCTCCTATTTGCTTATGCTTGATTGCTCAAGTGTATCTCAATTTGTAATCCTGTCTGAGGTGAGAGAGAAAGGAATTTATTGAAGTAATCTGGGAATGTTTTTGTATTGTGCTTATTTTGTTGAACTTTGTCCTGGATGCATGACGCTTTGTGATAAATATCTCTCTCACTCTGAGGAGCTTTGATTTTATTCTGTACTTTACTTCATTAGTTGCTTTTGGATTCTCGCCATGCAGCTTCTACTTCATACAATTGGATCCTCAATTTTATAGTCTTTCGATGTTTTCTTTAGATGTTATTTTGACGTTCTGTTCCCACATAAAAGGAAGTCATTGATTTTTACAAACTTGTGAAAGTTAGTATTTGTTGATTTTTCGGCAGCATTTTATATCGTAATTCATGTATTAGCGAATAACGATTGAGTGATATGGGGGTTTTGTTGTCTTTCAGCTGCTGAGCATCCTTTCAAGGAAATACTTACCAGTCTTCCCAAGCCTGGTGGTGGTGAGTTTGGAAAGTTCTACAGTCTGCCAGCTTTGAATGATCCAAGGATTGGTAAGAGCATCTGGTTGTTATCTTACATGTTTCAATTTCATGGTTGTTTGTTGGAAAATCTGCTCCGTAAGATCTCTATTTTGCTTGGTTTATGAGATTACTTCCCCTTTTCTTTGCAGAAAAGTTGCCATACTCCATTAGGATTCTTTTGGAATCTGCTATTCGTAACTGTGATGGCTTCCAAGTTACTAAGGATGATGTGGAGAAGATCATTGATTGGGAAAACTCTGCACCAAAGCAAGTTGAAATCCCATTCAAGCCTGCTCGTGTTCTTCTTCAGGTTCTTGGCATGCCCTGTGTCAGAAAGCTGTTTCAGCATGGTTTCTGTTATAAAATGGATATCTGAAAAAATATTTTTTCACAGGATTTTACTGGTGTTCCAGCAGTGGTAGATTTGGCTTCTATGAGAGATGCAATGAATAATCTTGGTGGTGACCCAAATAAGATCAACCCATTGGTAGAGTGTCTTCCCGCCTCTCATTATTATCACTTGGGACAATTAAGTCAGCTATAATTTCCATGAGGCATACTTTGCTTTAGTTTAGAAGTTTAAAGATTGACAATCAACGGCTCAATATTGATTTCCATTACTCATTGATTTGTGTGACCGATGACCATAATGTATCTTAGCTCCTAATTGCATGCTATTTAACAGGTTCCAGTTGATCTTGTAATTGATCATTCAGTCCAAGTTGATGTGGCAAAGTCAGAGAATGCAGTGCAGGCAAACATGGAGCTTGAGTTCCAAAGAAACAAAGAGAGGTTTGGATTTTTGAAATGGGGATCCACTGCTTTCCAGAACATGCTTGTTGTTCCTCCTGGCTCTGGTATTGTCCACCAGGTGAGAAATCCTATTGTCTCTTCTGAATGATTTTCCTTCTGTATCAGTATGTCAATAAGCAGTGAGTCAAAACATTTGCATCAACTTCCTACCTTCTACAATCTAATAGCCTGTAAAATCTCTTCTAAATCATGATTAAATTTAGAGCATTCTGGGGTTCAAGGATATCCATTTTTTTCACTTATGTCGGTCACTAGTCATTGTGTTGTCCTTGGATTGAAATTATAACCCTTCGCAATTTGCTTTCTGCAGCTGTAAAATATTTTGTACAGTTTCTGCTCCCTCCATCTCTTTCTCTTGTGATATTTTCCTCAGTTTGTCCAACAGTATGATACTCCCTCCTATCTAAAATGTAAGATTTTTTACTATTCAGCACGTATTTTAAGGAGCTAAAAACTATAAAAAATATTAATTTTTTAATTAAACTTTTTAAAATAAATTTTAATATTTATTACTAATAAGTATTTAGTTTTAAAAATAATAATAAAAAAATAATTTATATAGTTTTTAACTCCTTAAAATACGTGCTGAAAAGTCAAACTTCTTATATTTTTGATCGGAGGGAGTATCTAGTTTCTTATTACTCTTTCTTAGCAGTATATATACTCATGGATAGGGTCAGTTATTAATAAAAGGTTGTTGGTCCCCCCAAGCCAACTTGTGTACGATGTGGATTCTGTTAAACTTGATTAGGTTTTAAAGTTTGACACTTGGGATAACTTCATCTCACTATTTATCCAGGGCAATGTCAGGGACTTAAGGCCCTTCTGTAAAAGGCACCTATTTTCCCAATGATTCTTAAGGTTTCATCTTTTTGCTTGACCCCCCTCCCCTTTTCAAGCTGCATGTTCTGGAGAGCAAAGTAGTTATTGAATTTGAAATTGAGATTTATCTTGACAACATAAACTATTATAGAGATGTTGTGCACTTCATGTTTTGGAGAACAAAATAGTTATTGAATTTGAAATTGAGATTTTCTTGACAACATAAACTATTAGAGAGACGTTATTGCAAAAGTTTAACTTCTTACTCTATATTTAACTAAAGGCTTATTTCTATATGTCAGGTTAACCTGGAGTATCTTGGACGAGTTGTTTTCAATACCAATGGTATGCTTTATCCAGACTCTGTGGTTGGTACTGATTCCCACACAACTATGATTGATGGCCTTGGAGTTGCTGGCTGGGGAGTTGGAGGAATTGAGGCTGAGGCAGCCATGCTTGGTCAGGTGAGTACAAATAACTTCATATTTAGCTTATTATGGAGTGCTACTTTCATAAATGCTATCTCCATTTTTTACAGTTTAAAGTTATGAAGTTGGAAAAATTTCCCATTCGTAAATGTAACAAAACATGTTGCTTTTGATTTTTAGGGTTTACTGTTGCATATTCTTTCTGTGTAGTTGTTCCTAACTTGTCAAAAATATTGTACTTTAATGACATGGCCACATTAAACTTTTTCCCATTTCTTTTGGATTGGGATTCTTTACATTTGTGTATGATTTCAAATCCTTGGAAGGTAATTTCACTTTCTTTGTCATAGACTCAATAATAACCTTACAACCTAACAATAAGCAAATTACATAATCCATCTGAACAATCAACTCGATGAAGTGCAGGGGAGGTTTGACCTGAAACAAAGTACCTTTTTGGCAGGGTAAATATGTGCTAGAGCACGTAAAATTTTGAGTTTGTAATCAATGGATTCTTCTTTGCTCTGACAAAATGTTGTACCTTTTCTTTTTCCTTGTGGCTTTTCAACTGTTTGGGTTTGTGAGCATCTTTAGGCTGAGGTTATGGTACTTGTATGGATGATTGTATTTTTCTTCCTCAAGATTACTTATCCCTGATGTTGTGACCGTTGATTTTTGCAGCCCATGAGTATGGTCTTACCCGGTGTCGTTGGATTCAAGTTGACTGGGAAATTGCAGAATGGTGTGACGGCTACTGATTTGGTCTTGACAGTGACACAGATATTGAGGAAGCATGGTGTTGTTGGAAAGTTTGTTGAATTCCATGGTAAGTGAATGTGTTACATTATAGCATGTGAAGACTTGTTTTGAGTGATCCAGACTTCATGTGTTTAGTTATTTGCCTTTAATAGGTGAGGGTGTGGGACAGCTATCATTGGCTGATAGGGCGACCATAGCAAACATGTCGCCTGAATATGGGGCAACAATGGGCTTCTTCCCTGTTGACCATGTTACATTAGATTATCTGAAGTTAACAGGAAGAAGTGATGAAACCGTAAGCTTTTTGCTACTTCCATTTGAATATAATATAAATCAGAACTGAAAATTACAGACCTTGCTTGTAACTTGATCACAATTGAGTTTAATGTGCTTTTTTCTTGTTTACCACAGGTTTCTATGGTAGAATCATACTTGCGTGCTAACAAGATGTTTGTAGACTACAGTGAGGTAAACGTGATTTATTTTTTAGTATGGGGTGTTACTGTTTCTTAAACATTAGTCATTTCTGGTTGGTTGAACATCAATATTTTCTCCTCCTCTCTTTATGCAGCCACAACAAGAAAAGGTTTTCTCATCTTATCTGGAGTTGGATCTAAGTGGCGTTGAGCCTTGTATCTCTGGACCCAAGAGGTATACCATATGCCTGATTCATAGCCTCAGCTCTTGTTTTCTAATAGACTGCATCTTATGGGCATTGATCTTTGTCTTTAATCAGGCCTCATGATAGAGTCCCACTAAAGGAGATGAAAAAGGACTGGCATTCCTGTCTTGACAGTAAAGTAGGATTCAAGGTAAAGGGCTAATGAACACTTTATGAATTGGTTTACTTGATTATTTAATGCACAACTGACTTTATTTATGTTTGTTTGGCCGACCTTTTAAAATTTAAAATCTCTACCAAATGTTGATAATCCTTGGCTGGTTTTAAAAATTCTCTCACCATTTTTAGCAACTTCTATATTGATGTCTTCTACAAATGATGTTCTATGTTGAACTCTCCTTTATGTTCCTTTTATAACACATTGAAACCACACAGGGATTTGCTGTACCCAAGGAGCAGAAGGACAAAGTGGTGAAGTTTACATATCAAGGGCAGCCTTCTGAGCTAAAACATGGTAGTGTTGTAATAGCAGCGATTACAAGTTGCACAAACACATCTAACCCTAGTGTCATGTTGGGCGCTGGACTTGTTGCAAAGAAAGCCTGTGAACTAGGTTTGGAGGTTGGTCCTTTTGTATTCTATTTGTCTTATTTAGTACTTTTTCGAGTAGTAGTTTTTTCTGTGTTGGAAATTGCAATCCTCTCTGCTTGATTAAATTCCTGATATCTGAGTTTTGGTTTGAAATTTGTTTTGCTCATGTGTTGGGTGTATTTTCTGTCAGGTCAAACCATGGGTTAAAACTAGTCTCGCTCCTGGATCTGGAGTAGTTACAAAATACCTGCTTCAGAGGTAATGTGCTTTATTTGGAAGAAAGTGGTACCATTCTTCTTGTTTATAGTGAATAATCATTCCCAGGCAATAAAAGTTTGTGTCGTCTAATTCTAGTGGCCTGCAAAAATATCTTAACCAACAAGGATTCAACATTGTTGGTTATGGCTGTACAACTTGTATTGGAAACTCTGGAGACCTTGATGAATCAGTTTCTGCTGCAATTTCTGAAAATGGTATCACTTTTTCCTTCTCTTCCTACAAGACAATGTTATTTGCGGGTGCAATTTCTGAACTGTGAGGACCTATACCATTGAAGGAAATAACAAAGGAGGGTTTTATTCAGGAATGGTTTTGAAGTTGGGAGTTTATCTTCTATTGTTTGTTGTTCCGTTATGCGATATGATTTGGAAACCCTCGGTTGAAATGTTTTAGTAATGATATCACTATATCAGTTGATTGGCATCTGTTTAGTGCATATAAATAATAGGAGAATATTCGGATAATGAAAACTCTAGAACTTATTTTTTCTTAAGAATTATGATGAATCAAGTTGGTTGTGTTTGTAGACCTTGTTGCTGCTGCTGTCCTTTCTGGTAACCGGAACTTTGAGGGCCGTGTACATGCACTCACAAGAGCTAATTATCTTGCTTCACCACCATTGGTTGTTGCCTATGCACTTGCTGGAACGGTAAATATGATGAGTTCATAGATTGAGTTTCTAAATATTGTTATCTCAATTAATGAAGTGCCCTCCTATACTCAATTGACATATATTTCAGTGTATTTTTATTTCTTTGAAGTGCTCATGAGTCATGACTTGTACATTACCTCCTCTTTTTGGTCTTTTTTTAGAATATTGTGATGTAAGCCAAAATAATGCAGTTACATATCTGGAAGTTGTAAACCTGAATCATTTACCATGATATGGATTTTAAAATCTGAGTATATTATTGATGAGATTTGGACCCAAGTAATGTTAGTATTGTCTCAATGTTACCCATCATCCTTGCATTTTCCAGGTTGACATTGACTTTGATAAAGATCCTATTGGAACTGGAAAAGATGGAAAAAGTGTATATTTTAGGGATATCTGGCCCACAAATGAGGAGATAGCACAGGTATTTGTCTTTTTAAATCAGATTACCTGATATTGCAAAACAATCAAATTTATCTGATGGTTAGGATAAATCTCATATGATATGACAACGCTCTTACAGGCCGTCCAATCAAGCGTTTTGCCTGATATGTTCAAGCGCACTTATGAAGCCATCACAAAGGGGAACCCAATGTGGAACTCTCTTGACGTTCCTTCTGGCCATCTTTATAAATGGGACCCAAACTCAACCTACATTCATGACCCTCCATACTTCAAGAACATGAGCTTGGAACCCCCTGGCCCTCATGGAGTGAAGGATGCGTACTGCTTGCTCAACTTCGGCGACAGTATCACCACCGACCACATCTCTCCTGCAGGAAGCATCCACAAGGACAGCCCTGCAGCAAAGTACCTCCTTGAGCGTGGAGTGGACCGCAAGGACTTCAACTCATATGGTAGCAGAAGAGGAAATGACGAAATCATGGCCAGGGGCACATTCGCAAATATCAGAATCGTCAACAAATTCTTGAATGGGGAAGTGGGTCCAAAGACAGTTCACATCCCAACTGGAGAGAAGCTATCTGTATTTGATGCAGCCACGGTAAAATCATGATTTTGTCCTTTCTTCTGCCACATGTCAACCCTTCCAGCATAGTTTTGTGAATTGGCATCCTTTTTGCTTACATATTGGTTTCTGATGAGCAAAAAAATTGCCTATTTTCATGTGGAAAGTTATCTCCTACGCCTTAGTGCAATTCGTACTTGTGGATGACCATGTTTGGATTTTTGTCTACCGTGTTATATTTCTGGACTGAATTGGTCGTTTGCTTTGTGCAGAGATACAAGGAGGCAGGACAAGACACAATCGTCCTGGCTGGTGCAGAGTATGGAAGTGGAAGTTCCCGTGATTGGGCTGCAAAGGGTCCCATGTTGCTGGTGAGTTCACCGACGTCCATCCATCCTTTTCCGCCTCGTCTTTTTCGTCCTTGTACCGTTAAACGGACATTGATGTGTGCTGTTTCTTATTATAGGGAGTGAAAGCAGTGATATCCAAAAGCTTTGAGAGGATTCACCGCAGCAACCTTGTCGGAATGGGTATAATCCCTCTCTGTTTCAAGGCTGGAGAGGATGCAGATACGCTCGGCTTGACTGGTCATGAGCGCTTCACGATTGACCTCCCCTCAAACGTCAGCGAGATTAGGCCTGGTCAAGATATCACTGTCACAACCGACTCTGGGAAGTCCTTCACTTGCACTCTACGTTTCGACACTGAGGTACACCAGCCTCCTTTGTGAACCAAATTGCTCATGATGCGGCTTTATAGGCTGTTTACAGCCGGAAGTGGCTCTGCTGGATTATAATTTGTCGCATCTTGCAACCTCAAATCTGTTCTGTTTTGCAGGTGGAGTTGGCTTACTTTGACCATGGTGGCATTCTTCCTTACGTGATCCGGAACTTGATGAAGCAGTAGGTCGAGTCTGCCATCTTCTCCTTCCCACCTCTTTTTTGCATAAATAGATATTTTGTTTCAGAAACCGAGGAAAATATCGGCGAACATGTTTGCTTTTTTCCTTGGCAAAGCTAGAACGAGGGCAATAATAAGGAACATGAACACACAAAATTGTTCCTGGATCCCCATGGTCGGGGCTAGAGGGCATTTCTTGTGTTACAAGTTTTTTTATAGTTTTTTTTTTCATTCTTTTTTCGCTCGTCTTGATTCGCGTCTCGTTTTATTGTATATTTACAAAAAAAAAAGGAAAAGAACAAAAAATGTATGTACTGCTATCCCATTGCTCATAGCCCCATACGAAGTAATTCTGCATTGAGCACAGCTACTGCAAAATATGGTCTGAAATGGTAAATATATAGATGTGGTGGTTAAACCAAATATACAAAAGGTATGACCAAACAAAGGGTCATACAGAAAAGAGGTATCCTGCCCAAAAAGATGATATGTATACCATCCAAAAATCAGCTGAACTACCCAGCTGAATCCTACGACTAGACTCTACCTCTGTCAACCTCTAAAAAGACAAAAAAGAAGCTCTCTAATACCCAACTTCTCTATACAATCCTCTGCTGCAAAATATGGTGCCTTCAAAGGACTGACAGGTCTGTTGTTGAATAGATTTAACGAGGCAATTTTAGATTTAATGAGGCAATTTTAGTTGGGATCATTTTGGAATTTCAATAGGTTAGGTTGTTAATGTGTTTGGATTGCAACAAAAAAGGGTTTGGGTAAAGTTTTAACGACTGTTTTCATTCGTAGTCCCTTTGTTTGGTCTTTCAATGTACATATCTGGTACATCGAATCTTTCAATATAAACTCAGTAGGCACTCAAGATTTTCCAACACAACGAACAAAACTGAGTAGGCACTCAAAGATCCAATCAATATAGTCAAACAAGGTGCGAAGATGATCAATCACTCATAAATCATACTAAGCTCTTCTGCAAGACAAATTCATCCATTTCACAGCATATTTTGAAGCAGGAAAGGTTAAACCCACACGGCAAAAGTGGGGAGTTTCTGATATTTGTGAAACAAGCAAAACAGGTATCCTGTTTGTTATGCACAATTCTTTTTACAGGAAGCAAAAACCTGGCTGTCAAACAAACCTCAAATTGGGGTTGCGGTCGGACATGCGTACATGCTCGGAAAAAGGGTCCGTCCTGCATTTCGTTGCGTATGCGACTATCACACTTCTTGCAGAAAAATGGGCTAGAAGAGCTTCTCTTGCTGAGGAGTTCCACTCCTCATCATGTTACGGAATTCATCGTAGTTGATTCTTCCGTCCTGCATTTACGAGCCAGTTAGTATGGTTAGGAAGGATAGTAGTACGAATAGACGTTGGAGCTCAAAGAACTCAGACTTACATTGTCACTGTCTACTTCAGCTATAATTTCCTTGATCGTGGAGTCATCAGCAATTCCATAGTCTTTCATCGCCATTTCTAATTCATCTCTGGTAATATAGCTGTACGAATAGCCGAAGAAGAAATTGGTTTGTGGACAAGAACAATTACTTCAGATTAAGGCCCTACACTTCATTGAAGGGTAAATACTTGTACTGTTATAACTGCTGGATTTCATCAACTAAACTTTGCAACATTCAAACTTCACTGAGTGAAGAGAAATGAAGAATTAATCTCACTTTGCTCTAGTTTGTCGTTAGGTATGCTGCATGATTCTTTTATCTTACATCAACACGAGTAGTTGTGATACGGAAGAAATGATACTTACCCGCCATGATAACAAAAAAATCCATTATCTATGGAGACGAAATGATACGGAAGTAAGCAGATGATGATCATGTAATAGCTACTTACCCGCTGTGATCTTTATCAAAATACTGGAAGGCCTTGTAAAGGTTCTCCTCAGCTTCAAGTTTGTATTTGTGCATTGTAGCAGTGATGAACTCAATGTAGTCAATCGATCCATCTCCATCTACATCAGCCTGGAAGTGCAGTTACGAGTCTTAGAGAACAAACGCATGTCAAGCAAAACGAGTTAATGATAACTTCTGAAACCATCTGACAATTTTTATTTAAGTGTGTTGGATTCTAAACAAAAGTAAGATAAAAGGGTGGTTCAAAGTAATTTTTTTTAATAACGGGTGGTTTTGTGCAAAATGGATAAATTAAGGGGGCCGGATGGTGACTGGCTAATGCCTAACAGAAGCAATATCACAAGTGATTTTCAGATAAAATCTTCTCTTTAGGGGTGGTTTGGCGTAGTCTTCCCCTTAGCATAACATAACTAATAGCTCAGAAAAGGTTTTGAAAAGTATCTTACAGCTTCCATGAGCTGCTTTACTTCAGCTTCAGTGAGTTTGGATCCTAGTTTAGCCAAACCGTCCTTCAATTCTTCGTAGGTGATCGACCCGCTGCCATCAGTGTCAATATTTGCAAACATTTGTTTCAGCCCTTGGATTTCTTCACCCGAAAGATTTTCAGCAATGACCTAACAATTTCAGGAGGAGAAAATGAACAACACACACGGAACATATAATAGATGACCGTACGAAGATTAATAAAGTGCACTCACTCCCAACTCTTGCTCGATATTCACCATTCTTACCTTCAGTGCAAGCTGCTTGAACTTGTTCATTGCTCGGAACTGCTTCATCCTAGACAACACAGCACTGTCTATTGGCTTGTCTGATGCCTCTCCGCCTTCTCTCAACCATGGGTGCTCTATATTAACAACCAAGTGATAATAAGCAAAAGCTGTAACACACGGTGATTTTTAAGAACAATGATCATCAATATAGACTCTGAGCCTTGAAATAATTTGGGTGTAAGGGGCTCAAAATTGGACCACACAGAGAAGCATACAGTTCAAATGAATGGCATGAAATGACCCTCTATGTAGAAGAACAAGGCAACTATCAATTGTTTAATTAAGCCTTTCAGAATGTTCACCATTTTATGCCACATCTTCAACAATGTGCATGATTGCGTTTGATAACCAACTACGACATTAATGCTTATAATTTCAAAGCAGAAGCCATAAGATCTACGGAGACTCACATTTTCCAAAACCTCGTTCAGTGTTATCATGATGGTAGAAGTGAAACAGAGAATAAACAGTGATATAACATAATATGTTTTCTACATGACATCACACATTAAGAAATACTTTATGTCTCCATACCAATATCTAAGATCCACTACGATTGCAAACGATGTCTGCACATACCAAGAACTTGAGCAGCAGTTATGCGCTCTTTCGGGTTCTGTGTCAACATCCTGCGGACTAGGTCTTTGGCACCAGCAGAAATTGAAGGCCAAGGTTTGCTTTCAAAATCAATATGTCCTTGCAGAATTGTATCAAATATCCCCCTCTCAGTCTCTGGAAGACACATGAGATAGAACAATCGAGAATAAGAAAATAGTTTACAAACATATAAGCGATATAACGTTGTCATCAGAATTGTTTTGGGAAGCACAAATGAAAGAGACAGGAAAGCATATTTACCAGCCCAAAAAGGAGGCACCCCACTGAGTAAAATGTACAGCATGACTCCAGCACTCCAAATGTCAACCTCTTTTCCGTACTTGCGGCGTAAAACCTCAGGAGCGACATAGTAAGCACTGCCAACAAAATCTCTGTACACCTTGCCTGGAACAGTTTTCATTGCTCAATCAAGTGGAGATGACATTTTTTTTTTACAGATGCAGCAGCAGAAAACAATGTTATATTTATCTGTTGAACAAGATCGATTCAATACGCCTTGACGGCCTACAATCTTGAGGCTAATATCAGCACCCATAGCAGGAAATGGAATAAAGACTCTTTCTATGTCAACTCTTAAGATAGCAGGAAATTGCAGGCGAAGAAGGACGAATTTCACTAAGCAAATAATGTAATTGTAGATTATATCTCTGCATGCTATGAAGATTTTCTAGCGCCACATAAGTGATTTTGCTGGTGCATTTATAAAAGGACTAAAATGTTCACTTTACCCTCATTAGATGAGCGATTACGCGAAACTAGCTGAATTTTTTAAGCAGGGCTTATTTTTGCAAATCAATAAATTCTCCTTTACAGCCTTGTTTATAAGAATCAGTTCTAGATAACTGATGCATATGGTTGACCTACTGCCAAAATTTGGAAAGGCTAAATTAGAACTTGATATGTTCCCAAACAATCTGTTCATAACCTAACCAAAATAAAATGGTAAAACATGAGAAACCAGTGTTTGGTATCACCCAAGTAGTGTCGGACCAGGTAAAGGAATTCCAACTCGATAGCTTGAGTTTCGAAAGGGTGGGAATGAGATTCTAACCCAATAACTAGCGTTTGGTGGGTGTCCAGGAATTAAAGCCTCATACCCAAATCTTGGTTTGACTCATTCCCATTCCCCATTCCGATATCCTCACAACCCCATATCCTGATACCCATTCCTCATACCGATACCCTATTTATTCAGTACAAACATTGAGATATATGATCCTAGAATATCAATCATCCATAAAAAAAGACAAGAGAAACCAATAAAGGCAATAGAGAAAATCCAAAAAGGCCAGATCATGTGGATGGGATGATCCCAACAAATTGTATAGTATATATACCTTCTTGAATAAAAACTGAGAGGCCAAAATCAGTGGCCTTGAGGAGTGCATTCTCATCCTTGCTAGAAAGCAAGAAATTCTCAGGCTTCAAATCCCTATGCATCACCCCCATGAAATGGCAAACATTAACCACATTCACAATCTGCCTCAACATTGAAGCTGCAGCTTTCTCACTGTAAAGCCCCTTTGCAATGATCCTATCAAAGAGCTCCCCACCTGCACAAAGCTCCATCACAAGGTTCACTGAAATCTTGTCTTCATAAGCCCCCTTAAACTCCACAATGTTTGGTTGCCCACTCAGATGCTGCATTATCTGAATCTCCCTCCTCATATCATCCTTGTCAGCCTTTGTCACCAGCTTCTTCTTGGAGATTGACTTGCAGGCATACAGTTGACCGGTCACCTTGTCTGTGCAGAGATAGGTCACCCCAAATTGGCCCCTTCCCAGTTCTTTCCCCAATGTGTAGTACTGCTTCACATCATCATATGACTTGCCCAAGATTGTGTCAGTCTTGGGACCTGGGTTTGGTGGCGGTGTCCTCGCCGGCTGCGGAGGCGGCGGCGCCTGGTGGTGCTGCTGCGGCGGCGGCTTGCGGTGAGCTTGGTGGGTGGCTGCTGCCCCATTGTTGTAGGTGGAATGATTCACATTTTGAGCTGGTTCCACACCTTGTGCCTTGCTTCCACAAATACCCATGATCTAATTTCAAGGAATTCAGCAGGAATTATTAGGTGAGATTGAAGGAGGAGGCGGGGAAAAGGGATCTGGGTTGGATCAAAAGGTGGGATATTTTGGTACCCAGATTGATGTTTTAGAAGAAAAATAGATGGAAATTGGAGATTTGGAGGGAGGGATGAGCAGATTTGAAAGGCTTTTAGGAAACGGGGAATGGATCGGAGAAAGAAATTAAGGATGGATGGGGAAAAAAGTGGAAGACACGGTGAGTTGACCGCCCGGGGAGTTGAAGTTTGGGGCTTTATACATCATGCGGAGTAGGAAACTACTAATCAGGCCGCCTGCATCACAAATGTAACATTCCCGAGAATTTTTCTCATTAATTTCCACATTTATGTCTTTATTTGGGGTTTTTCTTTAGGTGACTCAATACTACGTATTATTAGACCCTATAATGGAGGTGTGCAAATATACAAATGTATGTTTTTTACATATTTTTAAGCTTTGTTAATTGTTTTTTTTTTTTTGTTGAACTAACACATACTACACTTCATCTTAGCCAAAAGGAGAGAAGGTATCTCTATTAATTTTTTTGAGTGTGTGTAAATGTACACATTTGAGTATGTGATATGCAAATTTGATCACACCACATCATCATGTGCATAAACTTTTACAAAATGCAAGACAATTTTATTGAATTATTTTTTTATGATTTTATTTTCCTTTTTGTTTTAAATAAATTGTATTTGAAAGATGTGTAAAAAAAATGCACAATTTACCAATGAAGCAAATTACTAAAAAGTGATGTGTATTTTTACACATCTTGTGCAAATGTGTGTATTTTGAACAAAACCATTGTGGATGATCTTAGCCTCCGACCCTCCATTAATTAAAACAGGACGTCTTACTACATATATACGCTTTTTTAAGTGTAAAAACTATATAAAATATTAAATTTGTAATTAATTTTTTTAATAATGTCACGCTTATTACTATTAAGTATGAATTTATCAAAAACAAATGTTAAAAAATTGATATTTTATATAGTTTTTATTATTCTAAAAAAACGTGCATGAATAGTAAATAACATGTTTTAATGAATTGAGAGAATATTAACTTTTCATATAAGAGTCAATTTGGAGTTTTATTCAGAGAAGTTAATAGAGTTGAAGATTCGACAACTCATTTTCATTTCTCTTATGAGTCCTCTGATTTGGCTTCTCACCCTAAGTTTAGCTCTCGTTCACAAGGACGCACTTGATTGGTGGTCTAATAGGGGCTGACACCACATGACGAAGAGATGGTCTCGGTTTTCTCATATTGGTTATATAACTTATATTCCTTTAGGATATGTACACCTTTTATTTGCTAATCTTGTATTGGTTTAGATTACATTTAGAGTTTTTGATTTTTGGGGCTACACTTAGATTCCAAATCCATTTTGTGTTGGTTTATTCATTTCTAGTGTGCTTACTTATATATCTCAGGACACTTGTTTTTGTGAACCATTCGACTTCTTCTCTTCTAAAATCCGTCCTTGATTGGGTTGTCGGGAATGAAAGTGGTTTATATTTTTTGAACAATTTCTATGAGGAGTCACTTGGTCCATTCTCCGACTTTTCATCTGCGATTCTCATCAATGAACCATCAAACTTTTGTTGTTGTTTCGTCTATTGCGACATTTTGTATTCGTCTTTCTACTATTTGTTCTTCCATCTAACCACCTATGTTCCAAAAGTTGATTGTTTTGCCATTGTTTATTTGTCAGATTGGCCATTTGCAAAATTCGTCTCTAAGTTCCATTAATTTCGTTCATTACCATGACGCACTTCCTTTCATTTTACATGTCAGTATGCTCTCTTGTTTTAGGTATTGTTGGTTATTTGTACTCAGATATTAAATGGTTCTGCTAGAATTTTCCATAATAGTTTCATTTGCAAACTCTTATTCATAGCTTATGTTTTTATGAATCCTAGCCCCAACATCCTCTTTTCTCTTGCATGTCTCGTCCTATCCTATTAGTAGTTTGTAGGTAGGCTCTTTATTCCAAAAGAAAGATGGGTTCGTTTAATCTAGTTGTTTATGAATTTCCTCTGGTAGCACGAATTTCAGCATTACAAAGTTTGGTTTTGCAACCAAGTTTGATCGGATGAGTGTCGCTCTTCCTTTTCCATAAAGGGCATTGGCTCTCTATTTTGTTAATTGAATTTTTGTTTTGCATATTGTTTCTTTAAATGTCAATCGATGATGGATAACCAATATATTTGTCTAGTTTATTTTGCGATGTTAATCATGCTTTGGATCATTTGTTTTTGTGTGTTTGTCACTTTGGGTGTGATTTGAAAGGCTGACTTATGGAAGTTAACTTGTTGGTCAAATGTAAAAAATCATGATATGCATCTTTTAGACATAAGTCACTAATAGTGTAGAACTGATCCCAATTTCGGAACCTTACAATTATTGGTCACAATTTTCAACTAAAATAACCCCCTAAATTTTCAAAACCCTAAACCCTAAATTTTCATATTCAAAACATTCAGCCAAGATTTGGCCCCAATTTCGTACCTTATGTGATTTATCCTATTCAATATGAAGATATTTATGAAATTAAATGGAAATTTTATAGCTTTCAAAGTATTTCGCTCTTCCAACTCACCTTGAAATTGTTCTCCACCAGTTTGCAGCCAAGTTCACACGCCACACAACCCAACACACCACCACCGGGTTCAAAGTATTTCGCTCTTCCAACTCACCTTGAAATTGTTCTCCACCAACTTTTCCTTGTGGGCCTTGTTACGCGCTTCAAATTTTCCTTTCTGGTGGTCCATTACCAAAATTGAGGTCATTTTTCTTCACAAAATTATACAACACAACACAAGGACCAATTACATCTATTACATATAAAATTTCTATTATCGCTAATTTAAATATAGATTAAAATTTCTCTCTCTCGCTCTCTCCATGCCTGCACAGAGAGGGAGAGATTCTCAATAATCATCGATTATACCCGTAATTATAAATGAGTTACGTGTAGGCGTGTAGCATTTTTCCTTTAACCAACTAAAGTTGAGTGAGGTCCGTTAAATTGTACAACAAGTGACTTTGATACTCTTCTCACAAAATATTTTAGATTATGATTTAGGATTCTAGAATCATTCTTTAGTACACCGCATGAGACATCGAGTTTGAGTACGTTCTAGAAGTTAAACTAGTCGCGCATCAGCTGCATCACCGAGCAAAGTTGTCACCGACAATCCCTCAACATCCGTTGTTGTCGGGATCACCAATTGATATTGCTTGGGAAAGAAATCGGTTCAACTAACTCTTTTTTATGACTTTTGATAATGAGTAAACCAAATCGTGGCTTTCATTTACCAATTTCTTTCTAAATGTGGCCCCCATCACTAGGTCCCTTTGTTCGATTCTCCTCCAAAATCTACTTCGTATATTAGCCCTCTCGTCGTTGCTCCACCATCCCCACTGGCCTCTCCCTCCACTTCCCTCTGTTGACGATCCCCCGTCAACTGGTTCTCCCTCTACAAATGATGCTAGATTCAAGTCAACCAAAATTGATATCGACCTTGACATCTAGTCTAATCAGCTACAAATGGACAAATAACATTGACGGCAAACCTCAACTATATGTTATAAAAGACAAACTCAGAGCAGAGAATAAAGTGCTAATATGACAGTAACCATCCCACCAAAAAAAAATATTGTCCCTTGAAATTTGAATTTGCTAATAATGGCGGCAACTATTCATTCGAGATTGACATTCTCATAAAATCTGTTGCTCTTGTGTCGTCCCAGTGAATCAATTTACAAGATAAATTAAAAAGGTTATTCCTAATTCGAAATGAACCCATATCAACTAGCCAACAACAAGCGTTGACATCAGATTGAGACACCCCTCGATCTCTATTATTAAAGGGACTTGTTGTGTAATTTAATAGTAAAATTTATCTTGTCAATAATCGTTTCGACATATTGCTAACAACCCTTATGACGAGGGTTTTATGCAATTTTTATGTGGCAACCCTCAACTTTTGCTATTTTTCAAACAGTAACCCCTAAGGCCTAAACACAATTTTTTTTACCGAAAAGAATTCGACGCACCAAACATGTCCGGTGAGTCGAGAGGCTGAAAAGATCGGCAATGGACAAACCGTTATAAGCAAGAATAAAAACAAATGACAAAACAAAACATCAAAGAATACTACACCGAGAAAAAAGCTAGAGAGCAAAAGACGACCCTGACATATGCAAATCATAATGGAATCGGGACAATGTGAGCCTTCTCTTCGGACAGTTGGAAGAGACAATGCAGGACATTCCTAGGGGACAAAATGGAGACTTTAGATTTGTACTCAACCATCAACGAGTCATCAAGTCTCGATTACGTCCACAACCTTTCTCAAGATAGTAAAAGACAAAATCACACAACTCAAAATAACACCACATACCATCAACATTTTTTGAATTCATGATTTTGGCTTGTTGACATCGTGTTTATGAAATCCATCAAATAATCATTTAGCATAATACGGACTCCGTATAAAATTTATAAGGTTATTTTGTGGAAAATATGAAAGTTAGGCTATCACATGAAATTGAAAACCTTGCCGCCGATTTCCCCACCTTTTACCTGAAAAGAACATTACTTTCACAGTTTTCACTTTCTATCCCTAATTATATATAGAGGCCCGAGGGCTGATTTTTTAATACGGTATATGTTAACGAGCCCTTATTTACACACAGGATCCAAATTCGCCGCCTTCACTCATTCTTCCTCGGTAGCAAACCACCGGCACTACCTCCGCTAGCAATCGCCGCCGCACCTCCACCGAAACCACCAATCACCACTTCCACTCCGGCCGGTCATCCACAGCCACTGCCGCTAGAGTTATCGGGAGTTCATTGGCCTAAACCCCTTCAATCAATCTCTGAAAACCCTAGCATCCGCCACCTTTCGAATCAAGCTTCAGTCATGCGGAGGCCAAAGCCGAAATCTCGTCCCTCGCGCAAGCAATTCCGGCTCATAGAATGCGAAGAAATCAAGCTCCTCGAGGATTGGATCGAATTCGGTAATCCTGAACGTGCCTCGAACCCGCTCTCTTTGCCTCCTTTGCCTGCGAACTCTCCGATTGGGCGCCTTGACGATGGTTCCTTCTCCCGATACGCTGGCTGCGACTTGTTCAGACAGTTGCCTCTTTCGAAGAAGACCAAGGACGGGTTGAAGGACGCGAGATTTGTTCAGATGACTGATATCCAGAGGGCTTCGTTGCCGCACTCCTTGTGTGAGAGGGATATTCTCGGTGCTGCCAAGACTGGATCTGGAAAAACCTTAGCTTTTGTTATCCCGGTCAGTTTATCTGCCTAGATTGTTCTTTATGTTTTTGCTGCTTTCCATTTGCCCTAGAGTTTGAGTGAGGTACTTGGTCCAATTGTTCATCTGTTAGTCCTAGGTGTCATTTAGCCTCAGGATTGGTCTGGTAATATATGATTGAACGTAGAAAATAGAAATCATGAGTCTCTCAGGGCTTAAGCACTTTGTCACCATCCTGAGATGCCGTTGTGTATTTGCTAAAGCTAGATGTGGAAAATCCCTTGCTTTTGTCATTTTATAGTCACCGCAAATCACTTCTAATTGTAATTTGACTAAATAATGCGTTGCTTTTGCCGTTTTTGTGTGCTCTTTTAGGTTTTAGAGAAGTTACACAGGGCAAGATGGGGGCCTGAGGATGGGGTAGGCTGCATTATCATATCTCCAACAAGGGAATTGGCCAATCAACTCTTTGATGTCATCAAGAAAGTTGGAAGGTATCACGGCTTTAGTGCCGGTCTTCTTATCGGTGGTCGTAAAGGCGTGGATGAAGAAAAGGAGTGTGTGAATGGGCTAAATATTCTGGTCTGCACTCCTGGACGGTTACTCCAGCACATGGATGAGACTGCAAACTTTGAATGCTCACAACTTCAGGTCAGTGCAAGACTGGCTCATGCTTGTATTATATGATGAACAATTTAACTCTAAATTTTGAAAATACCGCCATATCTTCATCACGCCAGGATTCCTGCTCCTGCATATGAATAGTTGCAAATATCTGGTATGCCATTTGTAAGGGCATTGTGAAGATGTAATTCGAGGTTTGAGTGGATAGGATGAAAAATCAAAGCAGTAAATGTTTTCTATTTCTAGCCATTTAATATATAGAGTAATTCTAGGATAAGATGATTTTATATTCACATTTTCATTTTCTCTACCATGTATAAAAGGGTTCTAATATTTTCATTTGCATTTTCATTTGTGCTTTATTATGCCACTCATTACTTTTTGTTATGTCATTATTGAATATACAAGATCTTTGATTTTACCATGGATCACCATTGCGTCGTTCACTTTACTGGAATTTCCTTTCCATGAACAGATTTTGGTGCTTGATGAGGCTGATCGTATTCTCGATGCTGGGTTTAAAAAGACTATGAATGCAATTATGACTCAACTTCCAAAGTGTAGGCAAACATTATTATTTTCGGCAACACAAACAAAGTCAGTGCAGGATTTGGCAAGGCTAAGCTTGAAGGATCCTGAGTACCTTAGTGTTCATGAGGAAGCAACAACTGCTACTCCAGAGCGTTTGCAACAGTCAGCTCTGGTTGTCCCACTTGACCAAAAGCTAGACATGCTGTGGAGTTTCATTAAGTCCCATTTAAATTCAGCAATTCTTGTGTTCCTTACAACTCGCAAACAGGTGACTGAACTTACAATTTTTGCTGTAAAATTGTAGAGTTTGTTCCTCCTCACTTAAGTTTTTGTTTACGTGCATTGTAATAGTTCTCTCTTTTTCCTCTCAGAAGTGAGAAGTATTATTATTAGTAGTCTTGGCTTGTTCTTATCTTTTGCATATGTTTCCAATAGGTGAAGTTTGTTTTTGAAGCATTCAAGAAATTGCGTCCCGGGATCCCCTTGAAGCATCTACATGGAAAGATGAATCAAGACAAAAGGCAGGGGACATATTCTCAGTTTTGTGGTAGACGGTCAGTTCTATTCTCAACTGATGTGGGCTCAAGAGGGCTCGATTTTGACAAGGCAGTTGATTGGGTTGTTCAGGTTGGTTGCTGTCTATTGTAAGAAGAATTTACCTCATAGATTTGATTATTGATCTGCATATTTTGCATCCTTAGGTTGATTGCCCTTCCAATGTTGATACTTACATACATAGAGTTGGTCGGACTGCACGTCATGATGTTGCTGGGAAATCTCTTTTGTTTTTGGAACCCTCAGAAATGAAAATGATCGAGAAACTAAAGTCAAGAAAAATACCTATAAATTTTACAAAGGTAATTTTTTGAACCAAGTTATGTGATATGTTGCTAACTTTAGTGTACATCTTTGTAGATGTTTTATTTCATTATTATTTCATTTCAGGCAAATAAAAACAGTTTACAACCAATCTCTCCATTGTTGAGTTCCTTGTTGGCGAAGCACAAAGATATGCCGCAATTAGCTCAAAGGGCCTTCATCACATATCTTAAATCTATCAGTAAAGAAAAAGATAAGGAAGTTTTTGATGTTACGAAACTGCCTATTGATGAGTTCTCAGCATCATTAGGCCTACCAATGACTCCCAAAATCCGGTTCTTGAACCGGAAAGGTGAAAGTAAAAACATTTCCCCTGTAACTACCCTCGAAGTGGATAATGGTCCACTTGAGTTGCTTGATGGTTCAGCAGAAAATGACAATGGCTTCAAGGAGGAAGAATCTGATAATGACCTCTTAAGAGATGATATTGTCCCTGTGGCAAAGCGGGACGTAACTGAGATTGAAACAGTAGTGTAAGATTCTTCCCTTGTCTTTTTTTATCAATATCAACGAGTTGATATGAAAAGCTATAACATTGTTTGCTAGTTCTACGGTTCAATTGTAAGGCATTTCTAGAACTTTCATACTTGTCTTTTCAACATGTAGGCCTGCAACTCGCGTTTTGAAGAAAAAGAAGATGAAAATTAATATCCACAGACCCATTGGGACAAGGATGGTCTTTGATGATGACGGCAACACTCTCCCACCGCTTGCCACAATCGCTGACTCTAGTGGTGGTAGTGGCCTACCTCAGCTTGACATGGATAGAGGTATATAAGAATGTGCTTAGTTTCCTATAAGCGCGAAACGGAGTTCTACAAAATCATGAAATTTAACTCAAAGCGCAATTATGGATAAATTGATCTTTACACGAAGCATAATTTCCAAGCTGCTTCAACTAAACCAGATAGATTTTGAGCTATATTTTGTGTAGCATTTGACAGCATCTGCCATGTCAAAATACCCAATAATCATCTTCCTATTCACTAATTAACGTCTAAAGTATCTAGTTCTGTGATCAATTCATGTTGCGCAATTGTGTGTATTTTGCTATATCTAGGACTGAATTTCTCCATATTTAAATTCATGTGATTACCCCTAACTTCAAGGTTATATAACTCATAGCTCGCACCCATCATCCAGACCTCATATTGCTCAAAGGGATACTAATAGTCCACTGCCTTTGACAGAAAATGACTCCTAGGAGGTGTCTCTTGTATTATCGGCCATGTGTTGTGATTGTTATTGATTGGAACTTGGAAGTTCTATTATGGTTGTTTCTTTGACTTTGACCGGCCAAGATCTCAAGAATAAGTGGATGGACATAGATGATTATGAATAAACACTAATGCTTTTGTGATTGATTCATTGCCGAAAAGGTTTGGCCATGTGAACTTGATTTGCTTAATCGATCAATAGAGAACGAGCACCTAGATTCCGAAAGCTCTTGCTTTTGTAAGTTTTTGATCCTCTTGACATGGCATTGCTTGGTTTGATGTATTTTTCTTTTTCGTCTTTGCAGTTAATGAACGGTATGAGAAAATACGAGCGAAGTTGAAGCAGGAGGACAAAATTGACAAAATTCAAGCGCAGAAGTTAAGGAAGGAGAAACGAATGATGAAGAAGATGAAGTTGAAGAGGGGCCAGGAAGAACTAGAGAGTGACGAAGATGAGCAATCTGGGTCCGGTGAAGAGGCGAGCAAGAGCCAACCTAACAAGAAGACGAAACTGTACTTTGGCAGTGATGATGAAGAGATGGAGATCAAAGATGGTGACAGGAAAGCGGATCTCAATGTTAACTCTATTTCTCTTGCCGAACAAGAGGCTCTGGCTCTTAAGCTCCTGAGCTCAATGCACAAGTGACCCATCTCTGGTCTTGCAAGTCTGATACAAGTCTCGAAGCTATGCCCAAGCAGGTAACTACAGCTCCTGTTCACCGACTTTCTAGATAACAAGAGTTGAGAGCTATTGGTTCAACATCATCGAAAAGGGACTTCATCAATCAGTAGCAGTAAAATACCTTTAGGTTTTAAAGGCAAGTAGGCTTAAGATAATTTCCTCAATTTTGAAATGATTAGTTAGAGTGGTGTGTGAACAAACGAATTTCAAAGCATCAATGTTTTTGAATTTTAATTGCATATGGAGTTGTAAGCGATGTGCCAAGTTTATTATCCCAATTTTGAGATTGTAAGGGTGTACGGCAACAAACAATATTGAAGCATTAAATTTAAAGGTTTTTGAATTTTAATTGCACACATGGAGTAGTAGTCAATGCACAATAGTTGATGAGGGTCTTGCCTAGTTTCTTTGTTGTTTAAAATCTATTCCTCCATTGATGAAATCTATGGGACTAAATGTTTCATAATGGTTATACTATATGCTGTCATTGTATTGCCACTTACACGACTGTGATCACGGCTTTTGAAGACGATTGAAATTTGAAGCCGATCATGGATTCTGAAGCAGTGATGATCACAACTTGTGAATCTGACTAGGTTGCTGATCATGGCTTCAGAAGTTGTCAATGGCTCACCGGCTTCAGAAGTCAATAATCATGACCGATATCAACCGGGTTCATAGTTGATGAGAATTTGGGTCTGTTTGGATTCCCAAGTTATAAGCATAATCACTTTGAAAGTTTGAAAGTGTTTGACTAAAAAAATTATAAGGTATTTAAAATAAAATATATTATAAATTGTGTCAATGAATTATATTGGGTGTGTTTGGAATCCCAATGCATTATCCTAATTATAAGCATAATTACTTTTAAAGTATTTGGTTAAAAACATTATAAAGTATTTAAAATAAAATATTACATAGATTGTATAAATAAAATACTAAATATTGTGTTAAGTTTGTAATTATCTTATAAATTTAATATAATTAATTGACACAATTTATAAGGTATTTTATTTTAAAATTCCATTATTTTAAAGGGTGATTTTGGTAGGTGGCCCATTTTGAATGTTCAATTAGGTAGCTAGCCCCCAAACTAATTTAATAAGTTTTATGTAGACCCTTTCCCAATAGAGTGGATTGGTCAATGGTCAACCGTCTGACCATTGACCGGTCAACGTTGACCAACCCGTTTGATTTATTTATTTATTTATTTTTTTTTTTTAAGTGATGCCATATTTTACCGCTTTGATGCCAAAATTTTATTATATTTTATTTTCACTTTAATGCCACTTATCTAATGAAATAATTGGATGACACATTTTTAATGCCACTTTTTTTAAATCTTGATGACATTTTTTGTTTAATGTGATGCCACTTTTTTATGTCAATTTTTTTTATACCGTATTTTACCGTTTTGATGCCAAAATTTTATTATATTTTATTTTCACTTTGATGCCCCTTTTCTAATGAAATGATTGGATGACACTTTTTTAATGTCACTTTCTTTAAACATTGATGACATTTTGTGTTTACTGTAATGTCACGTTGACCATTGATGCTATTTTTTTACTGGTACCGACTGATGATACTTTTTTATGTCAATTTTTTGATGATATTTTTTTACCGTGATGCCATATGTTTGATGATATTTTTTCAAAGTAGTATTCTGATAATATTTTTTCAAAGTGGTATTTTGATGACATTTTTTCCTTTAATGTGATACAACTTTTTCAAAATGGTATTTTCATGTCATTTTTATAATGTAATTATTTGATGCCACTTTTTAAATCAAATCGATTGATGCCACATGTTTTTAATTTAATCAACTGTATATCGATTTATTTTCATCGATTATACTTTCATTCCCTGATGACACGTTTGTGGTTACACTTTATTGATGCAATCACTTTCATTAGTTGATGACACGTTTGTGATTACACTTTGTTGATGCAATCACTTGTGGTGACATGTTTAATGTTTATTACATTTTTATTTATTGATGACATTTGCTATTACACTTCATTAATCACAACTATTTATGGTGACAATTTTATATAATTGATGACATAAGAGCTTAAAGTGTAAATAAGGTGCAAATTAAAATGCAAGTAAAAAGTTGTAAACAAGGTGCAAATTAAAATACAATCCAAACATAACAAGTAAAAAGTTGTAAATAAGGTGCAAATTAAAATCATAGATAATAATGTCAAAAACTACGGTAGTCAACCTCACAAAATATGAAAATAAAGCATCACACATTTGAAATCTCATCGCAACTTGAAGGCAAAGACAGCCCATTACAAATTGAAGGTAAAGCCATAAAATACAGTAGCAATAACAGTGAGTAAGCCATCCACAACATGACAGCTCCATATTAAGACATGGGTCCATTGCCAAATTCCACAACATGACAGTATGAACAAGTTGCATCCACTACCATTTCTACAAGTTCCATCCACAATCCCTCCAAAATCAGATTCCAATTCAACTAAAAGGATTCATTCACAGTATAATTCCAACTCAATGTTCACCGTATAGTACCTGCTTCACTCTATGTTGTTAACATATCTAATTGACCTATGATCCAGAATTCAACTAATGATAAGAGTACAAAGTACTTCATATCAACAAATTTGCCTGTGCACGTTGACAACAGTAGTCAGAAGAACAAAATAGTATGCATACAGAATGACACGCAAACAATTTAAAATCAAAACGAAACAAAGCATACAACGACAGTGAGTCGGTGGCAATAGAAATGGTAGTTCGGGAATGTCCGAGCATCGAGGTGCTGCAAAAATCAAGCTACATATACCTTCTTTCATGTCCAGAAGGCAATCCCTGCGACGAAAAATGGTTGATCAGTAGAAGTTCTTATGAACTTGAGAATCTAAAGTAAATTCTTGAATGATCACTAGGTGAAACTCAATTCATCTAAAAGTTGAAGCTCAAAATCTAACCTATAAATCAGTAGAGATTAAAATTAATCAATTCAACCTTTGTGCCTTTTAGCCTTAATATACCATTGTAGGGAATCCAATTAATCAGTAGAGATCAAAATTCAGCAAAACCTCAAGTCATCACAAAGCACCAGAAGGCAAAAAGAGGTCCGCTTGTGGCAGAATCTGAGTAAACTGAAAACGCTCCATTCATGTTTTGATGGAAGTGAATCAGGTTCAAACTCAAATTACATTCGCCACAAACAATCACGAAAATAGGAGGAATTCATAAAAATAGTGGAAATTGAGAATTAATGTGAAATTGAAGGGAGGGGGAGATTGAAATTGAGACTGAGACTGACAGGGGATATGTTCAAGCAAAGAAGCAGTGACTTCGCGAATGATATCCAGGCGAAGATGAGAGAGAATCACGGCAAAAACCATACCTGATCGTCGATGTTCCAACTTGAGACGTTCTTCCTTGTTCGGCGATTTGAGAACATTCGAGGCCGAGGTAAGGGTTGGCGCCCTTAATTGGGAGGAGGATAGCCGTCGGGAGAGATAGAGAGCGGATGGTCGAAAATCGGAGATTGAGAAAGAGAGAGGTAGATCAGAGGTTGAGAGAGAGAGAGGAAGGTCGAAAATCGCCGATTGAGGGCTCAGACGCCATGGAGAGAAGGAAAGGGAACGGGGGATAGGGCTAATTAATTTTCACAAGAGCTTTGCACGCCTAATAAAAATTTTAAAGGGGTGAAATACCTAATCACATTCTAAAAAGGTTCATTCTACCAAATTCCCTCTATTTTAAATACCTTATAATTTGTTTAGCCAAACACTTTAGAATGCTCCGCCAAACATAACTCGGACTATTTCCTATCCTAGCATCCAAGAAAGATGAATGGGGAAAATACCTCGCCTTGAGTAGTCTAGACAAAAGAGCTTCTGGCTCCGTCAAAATTCCCCACCCCATCTTTTCTAGCAATGCCAAGTTGAATGTCTCCATGTACCGAAACCCCATACCCCCACTATCTTAGAGACACACATTCTTTTCTAGGACATCCAATGAACCTTCTTATTCCCCTCCCCATCACCCCACCAGAAGTCGCACATCATCTGCTATTTTGCTCGATCTCTTGACACATATAAATGAAACTAGCCAATGCAATTTTTCGATTCATTGAGTAACTCGATCGGGAAATTAGCTACAACTTACAACTACATACAATTGATGAAACGTGCATACATGAGCGACACATTAATCAACTGTAAACTTGATGCCTGCATTAGCCGCTGGGGTTAACATTTAATTTGTGTGATCCCTAATCGATATATCCCTCATTAATTAACCAAACTAACTACATGCATTTTAATGGTGTTAATATATCCTTTGCCATGATCATATTTTCATATGCATTTGCATATGATGTCAATTATCGATATTCATCCTATAATCTTGTATATATATGTTTCTTGCATGTATGATCGAATAGAGGGATATTAATTAATGCATTCGATCATGTGATCGATCGATCTCTTAACTCTTGGAGTTGCATCCGACGAAGAAATCTATGAACGGGACTACAATATTGGTCGCTGCAGCTGAGACCTTTCCTTGTTCTTGTTCAACCTCTTCATCCTCTAATTTCCTCGTTTGATCGATCACTTCGCTTTTGTTCGAGTGGCCAGCATTCAGTTGCAGGAAGTCATAGTACTGGATAATTGGCTTCACATTCTCATCTGTACATATTCAAAGACAAAACAATATATAACATCTATATATATATATATATATATAATAAGCAATTAAAGTACGTAAGATCATCAATTACTCACCTCCAATTGATTGATCACAAGATTGATAATACTTGTGAGAAAGCAACCTAACAGCAGCAGCCTGGTGGCGGTGGTTGCTCGGTAAGTAATCCAATGTAGCAGCCCGAATGATGTTGCCAGATCTGTCCCGATGTCGACGAGCCATGATGACATGCCAGTGGTTCTTGACGGCGTTATCTGTCCTCCCGGGAAACAGCCTGGCTATGACAGCCCACCTGTTTCCGTGGATCCTCTGGGAAGACAGCAGCCTCTCCTCTTCCTCCTCCGTGAAGGGGCTCCGGTTGATCCCAGGATCCAGCTGGTTGAACCATCTCAACCTGCAACTCTTCCCTGATCGGCCATGGAGCTTTTCTGCGATGGAGTTCCAGTTGTGAGGGCCGTACTTCTCCACCAGTTCTCGCAGTCGTTCGTCCTCTGAAGGCCGCCAGTGGCCTCTACTGCACATTTTCCAATTCACAATTTCTATATATCTACAACTGAAATTATCAAAGAAGCTAGCTGGATCAGATATACAGTAAAGTAATTAAGGAAACCCTAATTTTGTGTAGGATTGGAAAAATGGGAGGGTGGATATATAAAAAGTAGCAGCCAGCAGGTAAACAAGACATGGAAATTAAGGAGAAGGTGAGAATTGGGGTTTGGGGGGAGACCGGTTTTGATGCCAACGTGTTGGCTAACAAACATTTTCCATCCACAACTTAATATCTCCCCTCAAAGAGATCTAAACACAGATAATTCAGAGAGAGAGAGAGAGGGTTGCTTGATGTCTTGATGATGTGATCATCAGTTTTGTTCTGCTTTCAACGTCTGGATCTCCATATTCCAACCTACACCTTCTACTTATAACCCACCTGCAGGTTTTTACACATTATTTATATATATAATAGTATCTATCTTTATTAATATGTTAGTATAATTTATTTGTCATTTCATAAGTTAGCTTAGAAGATAGTAAATAGTTGTCAGTTTGGTAGGTAATACTGTTATACATTTCTTATCCAAGTTTTCGTTACCTAATTATAAGAAGGGAAAACAATGCTTAATGTTTTCCATTTTGGAAAAAGTCCCTCACTAATTAATTAAAATATGACATTTTATTATGTACGGTGCTAAAAATTATACAACAATTAACTTTTTAAATATTTTTTAAAAATAATTTCATATTTGTTTTTATTAAATCTGAACTTATAAAAACAAATGTCAAATTTTTTATATTTTATATAGTTTTAAAAAAAACGTGAATGTGTTAATTAACGGAGGGAGTAATATATATATATATATATATATATATATATATATATATATATATATATATATATATATATATATATATATATATATAAAAGAGAGAGAGAGAGAAAATGGGTATAAAGTGCACACCGACCCCTTAGGGTGTACTTTGTGCACGATTCATGGCCATTGATCTATAGAAAATGAATGGCTAGATTTATGCCACGTAGAGGTATTTAAAAAAAAAACTGGAAAAGAAGGCCCAATCTCACATGTGAAGGTTGTGAAGCGCGTTTGCAAACCCTATTAAAAACCTAACTCCCTCAATCTCTCCACTACTCGATTATAACCACCTCCAATTCAGCCGCCATCGATGGCGATCCTGCTCGGCCACGACGACGAGGACAAATCAGCCAAAGCTTGAGGCGAGGCGGTGATGTTTCTAGTCGGAGTGGAAGGCGGTGATGTTTCTAATCGGAGTCGAAGGCGAGGGAGGGGGTGTGTTAGTGTTTCTGATCGGATTCGTCAATTCGAAGGCGGTGGGGTGTGGTGGAGGCAAATCGACGATTCGGCGCCTGTGGCCGTGGTGCAGACGGGGAAGGAGGAGACGGGGGTGCGGGCTTGGCGACGGCAGTGGTGGACGAGAGTGGGGGGAATCGGCGACGGGTGGAAGCCGTGTGATCTGACGACGGTTTCGCCTCCACTCTCACTCAGATCTGGCGGTGCTAGGGGAAGGAGGAGACGAGGGTGCGGGAGGCGTCGTGGGTGGCGGGAGACCGACGGGTGGAAGCCACTCGCTCTTTCAACTCCCCTCTCGCTTGGATCGATATTGGCGGCCGCGAGACCGACCGGATTCGACGGCGCCAGGGTCGACTCCTCCCCTCTCACTCAGATCCGGGCCTCCTCCTCCCCTCTCGCTCAGATCCGGGTGGTTCCGAGCGGTTCCGGTGGTCGGGCTCATTCAACCGCCTCCGTTTGAATGCAGGGGTCTTTTTCTTTTTATTTTTTTTGCGGCGGGGGTGTGGGTGGCGGGGGGGTCTGGGCTGGGTGGTTGTGTGGGTGGTGAGGGTGGTGGGTGGTTGGGGGTGGGTGGTGGGGGTGGTCCGTTCGAAGACATTGTGGTTCGAATGCATTCGGTACGATATTCGTTAATTATTCGGATGAATATGTTGAAATTTTGATTGTTAGTGTTAAGGAGTTGTTAATTATTCGGTGAAATTGGGATCATTATTCGTCTACGTATGGAGTTTTCGGATTGACAAATAGCATAAAGCCTCTCATATACGACCAAATAATCATTCCTATACCACCGAATACTCTTACATTCTATTGAATAATTTCCCAAAAAATATAACTATTTTACCGAATAATATTTCAAAACTGAATGCATAAAAATTAACTCGGAGTCAAAATGAAAATTGATTGACAAAAAATTAAACATTATTCGGTAGTGTATGATAAATTATTCAGTTGAATTGGTAAAATTTAATCTGAAATGGATGGAAAAATGAAATATAACATTATTCGGTAGATTATGAAACATTATTCGGTGGAATGGACAGATTTTTCAAAACAGCGAAATCAGATCCGGAAAAAAAAATAGCGCGTCAGACATTTTTAGGTTGGTCCCATCAGTTTTTCTATTTAAAAAAAAGGAAACACTCATTTAATCCCGACCTTTCATTTCTTTCAATCAAAGGCCAAGATTTGTGCACAAAGTACACCCTAAGGGGTGTGCACAAGGGAACCACTCCCTATATATATACGATTCGGCTATATACACTGCAAATCCTCACGTCCTTAAGGACGTGCAAGTAGGGTGAGAGCCACCCGAACCCGGACGTGCAAAAGGGCACGTGCTTAACCACCTGCTGCACGTCCTTAAGGACGTGCAAGCCCGTCCCTTAAAGACGAAGAGGACGTGCCTCTTCGTCTTCGTCTTCATTCGCCTTCAGAGAAATCGAGAGAGAGGGAGCGACTGCCGGAGCTAGAGACCGAGAGAGAGAGACCGAGACCGAGAGAGAGAGAGAGAGAGAACGAGAGACATGGACACAGAAAGAGAGAGAGAGATCTCGAGGCGGCGGTGGCGGCCATGGAGGCGGATCTGCTGGCGGCGACGGACGGTGGCGGTGGTGCGACGACGATGGAGGTGGAGGGTGGAGCATCGGGGGAGACGGTGCGGCTGGCGGCTTTGGCGGAGGAGGAGGGTGGTGGTGGTGGGGCGGCGTCTGGCGGCGGCGATGGAGGTCGAGCAGTGTCGGAGGAGGAGGGTGGTGGTGGTGGGGCGGCGTCTGGCGGCGGCGATGGAGGCGGAGCAGTGGCGGAGGCGGACGACGGTCTATTACCGCCGCGGAAGCGTCGAACAATTGAGGTGTCCCCGATCCCGACTCCACCGGTATGTTATTTGAATTACTTTTTTATTTTTTTATTTTTATAGTTTTAAAATATAATTTGATAGATTATAATATAGTTTTATAATAGAAGTTTATAGAATATGATATACTGTTTGATAGAATATAATTGATAATATTTTGTTTGATTTATTTACATATTATAATGTTTTTTTATAGTATATAGTTTGATAGAAAAGAATATAGTTTTAATTTGATAGAATATAATAGATAGTATATATTCAAATACATAGAAAAAAAATTACAATTGAAAGCAATCCTCGTCTCCAAGTATCCTAGGTACATATTGATTTCGTAGAGTTAATATAATTCGTATTCCTTCCGTTTTGTTCATATTTCCAATAATGTTAATACAGTTTCGAGACTTTACGTCTGAGTTCTCGGACCCAAGGGTTTGGAATGACCGTGACGAAATGGTTACGCATTTCAAGGACTTGGGTCGGAGATACTGCATGATTTTAGTAATCAAGCGGTCTTGGACGGGGGCGTCGAATCGTCCAGGCGGGGTTCTCCTTGCTTGCGAGCAGTTTGGGGAGTACCGACCACGCGGGAGGAAGCTCCGGAGCACGCAGTCGAAGATAAAGGGTTTTCCATTCTCTCTACACGGACACGAAGCTCCGCCGGGTCACTGGGTTATGACGGTAACTCACGGTGTTCATAACCACGGGCTTTCCACTAGCTTGAAGGGTCACGCCATCGCCGGACAGATGACAGAGGGGGAAAAGAAGATGGCGAGGTGGATGAAGGAAATTGGCACTCCTCCAAAATCCATTGGGTACAGATTGAGGCAGTTGGATGAGACCAGCGTCACGTCAAGGAAGAGCCTTACCAACACGCTCGCCATGGTGGTCGCCGAAGAAAGAGGTAGTCGGACGATGACCCAGGATACCTTGCACCATCTGCGGGAAAGAAGGTACTACTACGACTTCAGACGACATCCGGATGACGACAACGTCTTGAGCGACCTCTTCCTCGCGCATTCCGACGGGATACGCCTTCTCCGAAGGTTCCATTACGTCATCATAATGGACAGGACATACAAAACAAATGCGTAAGTTACTTAATTACGATTACATTATTGCACATATAGCCAAGAAGATGCGAGGAAGCTGCTCTGAAGATCACGAATAATTTACACCACGCTGGCTTCTTTAAGGGCAACTGTTGGGGGCTGTTCGAATCGAGGTCGGAGGTATCATTCAACCGACATCGTCGGGCACTACACGCTACATGGCACCCATTCCCAGGTGTGGTGGCGTATTTAGAGTCGGTTTGGCTTCCATACAGCAAGAGCATCGTACGATGCTACGTAGATAATGTCTTCCATCTCGGCACCCGTACGACAAACAGGTACAACCTTACTTCATATCTCCCATTACAATATGATATAATATCGAATATTTAGTGGTATGCACTTCAATGTGTACAGAGTTAAGGGTCAACACAAGGTTCTGAAGGAGGCACTTCACTCATCGACTGGTGACTTCCGCATCGTGATCGATGCAATCCATAGAGTCAACGATTGTCAACTGCATGAGCTGCAAACTGCTTTGGAGATCGACCGCTTCAAATGGCCAACATCGGCATATAAAGTTAACCTTTTCGATGAGGTAAAGACTTTAATCTCCAAAAAGTGCTTCGATTATCTGTACAAGATGTGGCAGGACGACGTGAACCAAAAGGTTCCTCCGGTATGCACGGACCGATATTGAAGGGTTTGTTACGAGATCCCTTGTGTCCATGAGATTCAGGCATACGTCAACTCCGGTACTCCGATACCCGCCGATGACATCCACCCGTTCTGGATGGATTTGTCATGGACTGACATCGACGACACCCCACTGCCGTATGAGTTGTCATCTTCATACACGGCTTCCAACGATGTATGCGAGGATGAGCTGCACCCACCCTCATCAGCAAGCGTCCGAAGGAAGGGGAGGCCTCGGGGGTCGAGGAATGCCTGCAGAACCAACCCGTTGCCATACGAGGAGGTAAGGGAAATGTTTGAGAGAGAAGAAGCGCGTGCTACTCGAAATGCTGCTCGGCCTCGTCCACAAGCGACCTCAGCTCGACGTGGACGTGTTGATGTGTTCGGAGGGTTCAACTGGGGTCGAAACAACGTTGATCCCTTCTTGCTCGGTCATATTGAGACGGTGAGGGACACTGTTGGAGATGGTCATTGTGGCTACCGTGCTTTGGCGGCTTTGACATCACCGATCGGCGAGACTGCTTTCCCGGAACTCAAAACGTTACTATGCAATCACTTGGAGGATCACGCCGATCTTTACGCCGGTTGTTATACGGGAGGGTACCCATTCCAGCAGTTCGTCGACTACCAGAGATGGGCGGGAGCTGTGCATGGTGATAGGAGACGGTGGATAGAGCTACCCATTATGGTTTAGTATTTGCAATGGTATATCAGATTCCTCTCGTCGTCCTAGCTTGGCATCATCCCGTTCACATGTCTCCCCATGATCTCGCCGACACCTGCTAACAACCCTCAATCAGCAACTCTCGGTGTAGCCTGCATTGGAAACCAAGACCATTTTGCCGCGGTACGACTTCTAACGTCTTTTTTTTATTACCTATTCATGCTTTTCATATATATGTCAATACTCTAACTCTAATTTTTCGTTCTCATAGATCTGGTTGCGTCTTAACGCTCCTCTTCCGCCGCCTCCGCCAGAATGGGTCGAACATCATCATCCGAGCGTGGAAGGATGGGATGCTCCGTTTCAAGCTCAGATTGAGAGATTTCGAGCCTTGCGTATCGAGTCCGGCCGCCCTTTACTATTTTCCTAGATTGTATTCCACAACGTTATTAAAATTATGAATGTAACCCTTTTTTTCCGTTCTTTGTAACCTTATTCGCATATTATCCGATTGAAAACCTTAACAATTATTGTTTTCTATTTAATTTGACCCTAAATCCTTCAACTCCACTAGCTAAATACTTCAATTTTATCAATTAACATTACAAAACCGGCGGAAAATCTAAACCCTAAACGCGAAACCCTAACTAGGGTTTGCACGTCCTTAACAACGTGCAAGTATTGCACGCCCTTAAGGACGTGCTTGCACGTTGTTAAGGACGTGCAAGTCATTGCTAGTGGACGTGCAAATCTTTAATCCGGATTTGCGGTGTATATAGTGACACCCTATATATATATATATATATATATATATATATATATATATATATATATATATATATATATATATATATATATATATATATATATATATATATATATATATATATATATATATATATATATATAGGAATGATCAAATGTAAACACCTCTTACGGTGTAAATTGTAAACAAATCTGAACCGTTGGATGAGATGAAATAGATGGATGGGATTAAATTTAAATTACTGATTTTTTTAAAGAAAAAAAATGTGGGATAAAAAAAAAAGAGAGAAAGCTTTCCGGTGGGATAAAAAAAAAGAGAGAAATGTTTTTTTCACAATTGCAAATCCAATTACCCATGGAAAGCTTTCCGGTGGGATAAAAAAAAAAGAGAAATATTGCAGATTTTTTTTAAACATAAAGAAGAAGGAAAGCGGTTACTGTTTTTTTTTTAATATATAAAACAAACTTCTTATAGATAAAAATTGATTTATCTTGCTATATATCAAAATTTTATTTGTTTTTTATATCAAAATTTATTTTCCAAAGTTTTAAAAAAATAGTACATCTATGTCGATTTATTTATATAACATATGATTTATTTTTAATAGTGTACGTATAAACCCTTCAAATTCTTACTATTAAATATGAATAATCTTTGTAATTTCATCGAATAATGTACAATTTTAATGATTATTATTTTAACATCCTTTTTCTAATAAATGTGTAAACAGTTGTCATCTTACATACGAATAATATTTATAATTTAACCGAATAAGCTCTCAAATTTAATCGCATAATATATCACATTTAACCGAATAGTCTTTCTAGTTGAACCAAATAATATAATTTTAACCGAATAATATTACTAGTACAATCGTCGTCGTACATACGAATAATATTTATAATTTAACCGAATAATCTTTCAAATTTAACCGAATAATATATCACATTTAACCGAATAATCTTCTAATTTAAATAAATAATAATATAATTTTAACCGAATAATATTACTAGTACAATCGACATCTTACATACGAATAATATTTATAATTTAACCGAATAATCTCTTAAATTTAAATGAATAATATATCACATTTAACCGAATAATCTTTCTAATTGAACCGAATAATATAATTTTAACACAATAAACATGTAAACAATCGAATAATCTCTCTAATTTAACCGAATAATTTAATTTGAACTAATCTATCTTGATAGCAAATGTAAAAATAATAATAATAATAATAATAAGTTTGTAATCAATAGTTATACACGAATAATCTATATAATTTAATCGAATAATCACTTCAATTTAATCGAATAATTATCCCTTAAATATGAATAATATTTCTAATTTAGACGAATAGTTGAATTCATCACAATTATGATGGTAACAAATGTTAAAACAAAAAAAAAAACGAAACAAAAAATTAAAAAGAGTACGAGCACCTGTACATGTGACGTGTGTAATGGCCAAATGGAGGTTGAATCCAATTCCAAAGAGGGGGTGGTTCTACTGGGGCTCAAATCACCTGTCCTCTAAAATGTCCCCCCCTCCTATCCCCCAACCCCCTTCCCCCTCACAAACTCTAATTGAAAAAAAAAAATTAAATTAAAAAAACAGATTAAAAGAATAAAAAAATTAACCTTTTTGTGAGAGGGGACAGACCAAGGGGACGGGATTGGGGACACACGATTTAAACTCGCGTGAGTTTGGTAAACCGGTGAGGTCCATTTTTTTATAAAAAATAAAAAAGAAAATCAGGATTAATCTTGACCATTAATTTCTTTTGATTCAAAGGTCAAGATTTGTTCACAATTTATGTTTACACCATAACCATCCTCTATATATATATATATATATATATATATTCGTTTTGGTCAAGAAAAAGTACACTTTTCTAACGCATGTTGTTGAATTTGGTGATTTCATGTAGGTTAGAAGATGTACACGTATTGTAATTTGATTTGATAAAACTGATATAAATATTTAATTGACTAATCCTAGATTCCTAGCCTTTTATTTCTTGGCGTGGTTTAGTTTAAGTGCAAAGATTGAAAGGAAATTAGTTAACCCATAAATAGGAAGCTAGGTTGGTAGTTGGTCGTGTTAGAAGGACTTAGTTTAATTTATAAGTACGTAGAGATGTTTTTCAGGTTTGAATCAGCTTCCTCCAATTGCAAACTTAACACACAGAAAATGATACCTAACTAACCATAATTATACTATTAACTATCTTATTAAATGAGTGGTAAGTTGTGCACCTAGAACGCATTCAGGATATATTGTATCCTGACGCACCTACACCGCGTGCATCCTGGATGCGTATAAGAATTTATATAAAAAAAGCGAGCTATAAAATAGGCGGATCTGGGATAAATAATCCCACACGCATCCAGATTATTCTTTTTGATCGACACGCATATCCAGGACGCATGTAGGTTTAAGTCTACCCGTATCCTACCCTCTTTAATTTTTTTTTAACAAGAAAAAAAAACAGTTTGCTGTTACAAAGGCTAGTTCCACATATTTTGCTATATAATGACCTTAGATTGTGGTATGGGCTTATTACATCTATTTCACTCTAAAAACATTGTATATGTTTAGAGAGGAGGAAGATAGACCTGACAGCGAAGGCGAGAATGTACAAGTATGTTTATTTGATTAAGTTATTCATTGTTGAAATTCAAGTTTATAGTGTACGACATTATTTATCCGATATGGAATCCTAGATACGATGAAATCATGATTTATCCGATATTGAATCTTAGTTTGATGAAATCGTGATTTGTATGATATGGAATCTTAGATTAGATGAAATCATGATTTATCGGATATTGAATCTTAGTTTTGATGAAATCGTGATTTGTTTGATATGGAATCCTAGATTTTGTTTATATTAAGTAGATGTTATTTATCGTATTTTGGTATATTTATTTAGTTCCCAATGTTTTAATATTGCGTGGATGCGTGATGGAATAAATGGAGGAAATAATAACATCATAGGTTTTTCAGTTGAAAGAGTGTGGTCCGGTATGAATTTTTTGAGAAATTGGGTGCGTAAGAGAGCTAATAGAAAAAATTTCGTAATAATGACTTATAAGTCGTGGAGTAGTTCTGACGCAAGATTTGGGAGAATTATTTTAACTTGTGAACGTACTGAGTCTATCGAAAGGGGCGCAAAGTTGTGGATGGTGATAGTGACAAAGAAAGTGTCAAGCTTGATACGCGAAGCAAAAAACGTCGATGTCCATTCAAGTTGAGTGGTTGAGCGTATCCAAAGGGTTGTTGGAAGGTCAAGGTGACCGATCGTGTTCACAACCACAACCATCCGCCTAAGTTGATTGGTCATTCATTCGTTGGGCAATTGAAGCCGAAAGAACTGGTTGCGTCAAAGGTAGCACTAAAGCAATTCAAGATCGAGGCCGAAAGATATACTCACTAAATTACGCCATTATGTGACAACGAACGTGACGTCAAGGGAACAAATATATGGGGCACGTGCTCGGATGATGAAGAATTTACTGGGCGATCGAACACCGACGGAGTATCTCTTTTCGGAGTTGGTTAAGAAGGGATATTTACTCCAATACAGATTAATTAGACTCTAAGAGTCGTATTGGAGATCTTGCCTTTTTCCACCCAGATTTTATAAAGTTGTGGAAGATGTTTTCACATGTGATGTTGGGTTATGCATTGATGACAAGGGAAGATATAGACATATACACTTGGGTATTGTGATAAGGGAAAGGAGTTTGCGAGCATGTTCTGATGACGATAGCCACTGATAGGGAGCTAGGACTTACATATATGCAGGTATCAGAGAATATTTTCCCTAATACAAAACATATGTTATGCGAATGGCATGTGTTGAGGAACATAGAGGGCACAACTCTCAGAAAACAATGCATCAAGGGTTATTCAGAGTAGGTTACGTAGCCAAGCCAATCGCTTGATCTGATCCGAATTGCAGTAAATTTACCATCGACAGCTAGCTGCAATGAAGGTCAAATGGGGAACTTAATATGGGAACTTGATGGGGTACCTCGAGGATACATGGCTAGTTCACAAGGAGAAGTTGGTGTATTTTTGAGCAAACCAGAATTTTCATTTAGTTAACTATTGGACTAGGAGGTAAATTTTCATTACGGTTTGCATTACGATTTAAGTTGTTGTGTTTATATATGTTAATTTTAATCTACTTTTACAAATTGTATTTAGGGTTGAATCAACTCACACAATGATTAAGAGGCAGATTCTCAACATAATGCTAGAGGATCAAATTTTCATTGTAGTTTGCATTACGTTTTAAATTTTCATTATGGGTTGCATTACGTTGTTTGAGCACCTCGACATAATGCTAGAGGATCAAATTCTCAAAGTCCGGAGCAAGCTAGAGCAAGTGCGGACACTGAATCTAACGAAATTGGAGGCAACAGATGGACAATCATTGCACTGATATTATATTTTGTGATATTGTTCAAAAGGTGACGTAGCCAATCTCAGATCACCTGTACGACTACCAATGGGAGTCTCGTGCCCATAACATCCCTTTGACGTGCAAATGTTGGTTGGAGAAGACGTTTTGTTGCCTTCCATGTGTCCATCGAGTGGAAGAAATTCGGGTTGCTAAGCGCCTATTTAAAATGGACGATGTTCACCCTTTTGGGTAGCAGGTTGAGTGGTTCAGGGAAAGATTGGACTCTGCTCCAAATGTATCGGATGTCAAAATTGATGAAGTTAATATGATGGAGATGGTAGACACTTACACATCAAGAGAGATGGTAGCCCATCATGTAAGTTCCTTGTACCTTGTCCACCCTTTACATGGCTCCTTGCTCACCAGATCGATCCCTCCTCGTTCACAAGTCTCCTCCTCGTGCACCAAAACATCGCCGTCTCCACCGCTAACGACCTGACTTCTTCACTGTAGGCTATCGCTGCCGCCGATGAAGCAGATTGATGCAGGCCAGAGATGGACTTGCTGCTGGAGATGGGCGGAGACGCCGATTGATGCAGATCGCCGTCGGAGATAGTCCCCCAGTGTGCAAGCTCGCCGATGAATGGATGAGTTTCCCTTCCCAGGTGCATACCACTAGTGCCTCTGAGGGCGTACGTGTGAGTGATGGGAGTGAGAGAAGAGGGTAGTGGGGGAAGGATAATTTTGTCTTTTCAATGGGAAACAATCCACCAAAATATTATACACACCAAACACTATAAAGAGATTATTGAAAAAAAAATCCCAATCTCCCAAACTCCAAAATCTAAAAAATATTTTTCACCTCTTAAAATAATATCCAAAAGTAAATATACCGCCAAACACAGCCTAAGAAAAGACATGTGCTAAGAGCGTTTTTGTAGATCAGTGCTCACATCTCGTATCTAAATTTTGATACACATAGAAGTGGGTTAACGCCAAGTAGCCACTGAGGAGAGTGATCGGCCCAGCTTCAAATCTACCACACCTGACGGCCATAAACGGCCCATTCATAAGGAGTCAACCCATTTAGGTCGGCAGGCATGGACAAATCTGCCAACTGGCTTACATTATTTTTTGACAGATACTCAATTATTGATGATGATGCCATGCTGGTAAATCAAGATGGATGGGGACACGTTGGCATTTCAATCTTGATTTAGTAAACGGGTTATTACTAATAAGTATGATTGATGAGGGTTATGTGGGCGAAGACGAAGCGCAGATCCAAGAAAGAGAGAGAGGATGATGAGGGGAGGAGCTGGGTATCTAAGGATGAAGACTGAGGAGGAGGCTGCCGCTGCTACTGGTGTCGCCGATTTAATCGCCTCCGACTGGAAGGAGCTGAAGAATGCCGCGAACAAGTTGGCTTCTGACGCAACCAAGCTGGGGAGCCTGGGTTTTGGCACCACTTTTCTTCAATGGGTTGCTTCCATAGCCGCCATGTATGCATCTTCTTTCCTCCACCCCCTCTGTATTATTATATTATTTATTGCTGGATTGGATTTTGGATCAGCTTAATTGCAAGCCCCAGGCCTGATTAGGTTAAATTGATTGGATTTTGGATCAGCTTAATTGCAAGGCCTGATTAGGTTAAACTCTGAAGCTTACTGATTGTGCAGTTTTGTGGCAAACGATCGACATTGATCATCCAGATCCATGATTATTAAGTAAAGTCAACTTGAACCTTCAAGTTGTCTAATGATGTTCATGTATGCTTCAGAATCAGAGAGTGTGTATAGGGTATTTGTCCTTTGTGAATGTTACCCTTGTTTGACTTGAAGCTGAATATTTGTCTCTTTCTGTGTCCTTCAAATTGGTTCTTAGCTTTCACCTTAAGCAAATTGTTTTACTTGAGAAGCTACAACATACTTGGATTCCCTCTTTGAGTTTCAATTTTCAAGTTTCGATCTATGAAAATGCCGATTTAGGTTGTTTGATTTCTGACATTGGCCTCTATGTTTGAATTGGGTGTGATAGATATCTTTTGGTCCTGGACCGGACAAACTGGAAGACGAACATCCTCACTGGGCTCTTGGTGCCTTACATCTTCTTCAGTCTTCCTTCTTTGTTGTTTAACATCGTCAGGTACCCTTTTTTCGAGCCCCACTACCCCCAACATCTTAATCTTTAACATGTTACTACCTAGATTGGCCTTACTGTATGTCATTAAACCCGTGCAGAGGACAGATTGGGAGATGGATTGCTTTCATCGCTGTTATATTGCGCGTTTTCTTCCCAAATCGCTTTCCTGGTAAGCACGACATTTGTGGTATTCATCATATACAGTTTAACTAATGGCTAAGCTATCTATGTGGTTTCAGACTGGCTGGAGTTACCTGCGGCTATAATCCTGATCATAGTAGTGGCCCCAAGCTTGATCGCGGACACATTGAAGGACAGCTGGGTAGGGGCAGTCATCTGCCTCATAATCGCAGCCTATCTTTTGCAGGAGCACATCCGGGCATCCGGGGGATTCAGGAATTCATTCACCAGGGCACACGGCATCTCCAACACAGTTGGGATAGTCGTCCTGCTTGTCTACCCAGTCTGGTACCTCATTGTTTACTTTCTTTAGTTGGATTTTCGGGTCATTCAACTCGAACGCAAATTTCCTTGTCCGACACCTGCTTCTGTCTAGTGTATTGTTATGATTTATCCGAAAATCAAAAACGAAAGACATCACTTCCGATGCATATCTTAAGGCCTTTGATACAAACTGCCTGCTTGGCTTGTAATTTCTTGGAGTGCTTTCTTCTATTGACATTTTGTGACCAAGACAATTCAATACTCTCTGTATAGTTTAGATTGCGGGGTTAGCACATAAGTCGACGAGTAAAGTGGCTATTAATGTCTCATGAATCAAACCTTAGACGGGCGAAATACAAGGGGTCCAAATGCAGAGCCGTTGGCGGTGTTACCGAGTCGAGGGTCCAGGGGATGACCTGTCTCTGGCAGGGGCTAGGGGGAAGCGCTACTCCGTATGAACGACATTGCCTACTTGTTTTTGGCTTTAGGTCCATTGCCTATTTAGGATTTCGTGAATGTCTACCGATACTTAGACCACTTGCATCAAAGAGTCGCACGGCTCAATTGAAGGTGCCACGTCATCAAAAGAGGAGACAGTGTTTTGATTCGGGGTGAAAAACGCTTGCATTTGATCCGGCTCATCCAGATTTCCTCTTTTTTTTTGCCAACCAATAGAAACATGCCACTTGTCAGGGGAGTTTTAATTAAATTAAAACCTCACATTTATTCGTTAAATAAAATTATTTTTTAAAAAACAAAATATTTTTGAATATGATTTATTTTTCTCTATCCAATGACACACATTTTGCATATATTTGGGGGGGGGGGGGGAATCACTAATTTTAACCTGTCTTAAAGATTTGTAGTCACGAATCCATAAAATACATATATAAGTTTCAAAATAAATTTACCGAAGCCACTACGAGGGTGTGTTGTTTAAAATTTAATATGTTGCAAGTTTAAGTTGTGTAGTTTTTTTGTTTACGTGTTTTTCCAGTTTATCAATTTAATAAAATATTTTAAAATTTAATTGTGTGCCTTTTTATTTTAAATATACGTATTAATATTAATATTAATATTATCATTAACAAAAAATTTCAACTAAAATAAATCAACATTTAACTTAATAAATATAAAAAAGTGTAAAGTGAGTTTTGATTGACACGACTCCCTGTTGTGGACGAAAAATGTAAAAAGCTGAAAAGTTAGTGGAAAGCTGACTTGCTGATATGGCTAAAATGAGTTGATTCGTGTTACTCTCGGTTGCACATGGTCTTATAACCTAATTCGTTATTCGCCTGCATAATACAAATCTGATTTTTCTGTCTGTGGCCAAAAAATCTATTGGTATACGCAATGATGGATGTGATAGTCATCAAATGCAATATTTCATGGGTGATCATCAATGGTGCCCAACTACCAAGGATTCAAGACGAAAGAGACATTGCCTTACAAGGTAGTACGATTCACAATTAAACACCACACAACATTCATCAATCATGATAGGTACTGCCAGCTCAGCGTCCCGCCAACGGCTAATATAAAAACTTTAGTACCGTTGTTGGATGCATTTAGCATCAGTTCAACACTGAATTCGAGACTCCGATGGGGTCAGCCACCGGAAAGCGGCACCTAGTGGCGATGCCGTACCCTGGAAGAGGCCACATAAACCCGATGCTCAACCTCTGCAGGCTGATATCCTCCCGATCCCCCAACCTCCTCATCACCATCGTCGTCACCGAGGAGTGGCACGGCTTCCTCACCGCCTCCTCCGAGCCGCCCCCATCCCCCAACCTGCGCTTCGGAGTCATCCCCCAGGTGATCCCCTCCGAGTTGGGCCGAGGCAACGACTTCCCCGCCTTCCTCGAATCCACCCTCACCAAGATGGAGGCTCCCTTCGAGCTGCTCCTCGACCAGCTGCAGCCCCCAGCCACCGCCATTGTGTACGACGCCTACCTGTTCTGGGCGGTCGCCGTGGCCAACCGCCGGAATGTTCCCGTCGCGGCACTCTGTACAACTTCGGCTTCCATGTTTACTTTGTTGTCCCACTTTTATCTGCTCGATGTGAATGGCCATTTCCCGCTCGACATCTCCGGTACTTAATTTACTCCATCGGAACAAATCAACACAAAGGTAATTGAAATGTCGCCTAATTGTATTTGATTGTTTGTGAAATTGTCAGAACGAGGAAGCGAGGCGGTGGACTACATCCCTGGACTGCCACCTACCGCCATATCCGATCTCCCGACGTTCTTCCATGGAGACGGCCGAAAAATCATCCACAGAGTGCTGGAGTCCATCCCGGTGGTTCTGAAGGCTAATTTCCTTCTCCTCACATCGCTTCCGGAGCTTGAAGGTGCAGCGATTGATGCCTTGAAAAGCAAGTTCTCCCCCAACACAACCGTGCTCCCAATCGGCCCCATGATCCCCTACTTCAACCTCCAATCCGCCGCCTCCGATTCCGACTGTGATTACTTCCAGTGGCTAGACTCTCAGCCGGCAGGATCGGTACTCTATGTATCGATGGGGAGCTTCCTGTCGACTTCGGCAGCCCAGATGGAGGAGATCATTGCTGGAATCATAGACAGTGGCGTTCGCTATCTGTGGGTAACCCGCGGCGAAGGTGATTCGCGGTTGAAAGCAGCTGGGACGGAGGAGAAGGGGCGGTGCGTGCAGTGGTGCAACCAGCTGAGGGTGCTGAGCCACCCGGCGGTGGGAGGTTTCTGGTCTCACTGCGGGTGGAACTCGACATCGGAGGCAGCTTTTGCGGGGGTTCCAGTGCTGACCTATCCGATATTTTGGGATCAGCTGCTCAACGGGAAGACGTTGGCGGACGAGTGGAGGATGGGGAGGAGGATGAGGAGGTCTTCTTTGGTTACGAGGGAGGAGATTGCCGGCATTGTGAGAGAGTTTATGGACGCTGCCGGAGATGGACGAAGGAAGGTGGTGGAGGCCGCCGAAAGAGCTTGCAACGCCTACCGGAGAGCGGTTGCACCTGGTGGATCCGCTGCCTCCAATCTCGACGACTTTGTTCGTTGGATTTCTTGAATGATGAATTCGTGTTTTCGCCTTCTCAATTGAAAATTATATCCATTTAGAGCTAATTGAGAGTTTGAGGTTTATAGTTCCACAAGCTCCTTACCATCATCTTATGATTTGTGTTAGATTGAAACTGAATTACTCAGTTGAATATGTGTGTGTTTGGATACAAGCTGGCCCAGTGTTCTTGTCTTAGGCACATTTTATAAATTTTGGTCATAGGTAGCAAGAGATGTTGTTAGAACTTGCAGCATCTTTCACTACTTGAAGCTTTGTACATTCCTCTTTGTATTGGTAAATAAAGAGCGTCCATTCCGGGGATCGAACCGAGGACCTATGGGTACTCTTTCCGGTGAGCCATTCCGAAATGGTTTCGTACATTCCTCCTACTATACACATAACACACTTGTGGACTAATATTATTGCTTCTCATAGCACATACCATCAATTATCCATCTAGAGAGCAGAAGTTTTTCTGCTATTCTACGCTTCAGAAAATACAACAAAAATAATAAATCGAGTATATTTCGCTCAAAATAAGGCCTAGGGGTCGCAATGTATCAACTTTTTCTTGGAATATGTTGTGAGGGTACCCATAAGTTTCATATATCCGAAATGAAAAAGACACAAGCAAATGACCAAAGAAATACAAGAAAATGTAACGACAACTGGCTCAAGAAGGGCATTCAAGAGGAAGTTGAAGTTAAGAATAATAGACTAGAAATACAACTACAAAGAAAACTAAAAAGGATACAACAATAGGCACCACCTAGTTGCACCAACTAGCCCTCCTTAACTCTAAAAGCGTCCCTCCACTGACTTCGATCCCTCACCATGCCTTTTGTAATCTCTATCAATTGAAGTTAACTCAAGCGACGAACATTGCCCTATGTTCGCCGCTTGAATGGTAGTTCGGACAGAAGTTGTACGACTCTATGCTCAGGCGACCGTATTTCTTCCTTTATGCGTCGCCTAAAGTTGATTCAGGCGACGAAATTTGTACTAGATTGGTCGCCCAAATGTGATTTGGGTTGAGTAAACCTTAGACAGTCAGGCGACGAACTCTTATAAGTTCATTGCTAGAAGTGAACTCGGGCGACGAAAACTCATGGATCCGTCGCCTGAGCAACAATCTGGCATAGTGCTCCCTCTAGCTCTTCTTTAGGCCAATTTCTTTTAAACCAAACTCCCACAATCGGAAGATTGAGCCATCATGTATGCACGAGCGCATTGTGGTCTCATCTCCTACGCTTCGAAAATACTATTAAAACATGATGTGGATCAATAATCGTCACTAATTAAGAATGAAAGTTTACAGGCATTCTACAATATGTAAACAGGGGCACAGAATATATTATTTTTAAAATTGAGAAATATCTTATAAGAATATCTTCTATATAATGTTTATATGGTCCATTTGTCTTCGGTTTAATTATATTAATTCCACATATGTTATATTATAGTTATGGTTTTAATATAAGTCGGAACCGTGATGCATTGGTACCAGGTTAAATACGTTAAAATCTGGGAGCATTTAATATATGAAAAGATCTCCCTCTTCTCTTGCCTAATACAAATATGTAAACTCATCATCTTTAATACATACTAATTTAATTGTATTAGAACGGATTCGCCATGTCATTGAGCAACATGATCATTTCTATGTATCACAAATTACTCTAAACTCAATATTATTTTTAAAATTGAGAAATATCATAAGTCTCAAAATAATTATGTTATCAAATCAAATAGAATCTATTTTCAAAAAATCAAATAGAATGTGTATACATTACTATAATGATGACATATATAATAATGCATAAACATAACCATAAGTGAATTCAAGTGTCATAAATGTAAGGAGCATACCTCGATTAAATTAGCAATGCTCCTTCCTTTACACCCATACGCTCAACATGGCCAATGAACTTCTTCGGTGATAATCATTTAGTGAACGGATCTCCTACCATGAGATTAGTTCTTATATGCTCAATAAACACCTTTTGTTTCTGCACTTCTTCTTTAACTACCAAGTACTTCACATCAATGTGTTTAACACCCTTATAGTACTTGTCATTCTTTGAGAAGAAAATTGTCATGGAATTATCACAATACATTCTCAATTGCTTAACTTGGCTATACTATCAACAATCAAAAGTCTTGAGAAAAAGTTCCGCAACCAAAATGCATGAATAGTTGCCTCAAAGCATGCCACAAATTTCGCTTCCATGGTGGAAGTAGCAATGACATATTGCTTTCCACTCTTCCATATTACTGCCCCGTCAGCTAATAGGAACACAACCAAATGTTGACTTTCTACTATCCACACATCCGGCAATATCTGAATATGAATATCCAATGACCTCAAGATGATCGGATCTTCTATATGGAAGCATGTGCTCTTTGGTGCCTTGCAAGTACCTAAGAACCTTTTTTGTAGCTTTCAAATGGTCCATTCCAAGATTACTTTGATACCGACCCAACATTCCAACAACGAAGTTGATGTCAGGTCGAGTACAAGTCTGAACATAATTAAAACTCCAACCACTGACGCATAAGAAATTCCTTCCATTTCCTTTCGTTCCAAATCATTTCTAGGACATTGTATTTTACTGAACTTGTCCTCTTTTTATATTGGAACTATCCCTGTAGAGCATTTATCTATTCTATATCTCTCTCTAAGATCTTGGTGATATAACCTTTCTAAGACAGTCTCAATAATCGTTGTGATCTATCCCAAAATATTTCTATTCCAATCACATAGGACGCCTCATCCATATCTTTCATTCCAAATTTCTTAGAAAGATACTTCTTAACTTCATGTAGCATTCATTTATCATTAGCAATAAGTAATGATATATCATCAACATATAGGACTAAAATCACAAATTTGCTCCCACTGACCTTAATATAGATACAATGATCGACGATGATTTCTACAAAACCATAGGACGGGATAGTATCATTTAATTTAAGATATGCCACTGTTGGGAAGCTTGCTTCAGCTCATATATTGACTTTCTCAGCTACACACCATATATTCTTTTCATGTGGCCAAATATCCTTGAGGTTGGTCAATATATACTTCCCCCTGTAACACCATTTAGAAAGGCGGTTTTCACATCCATTTGATGAAGCTTGAGATCATAGTGAGCCACCAATGCTACAACAATTCTCAAAGAGTCCTTCTTAGATACCGGAGTGAAGGTCTCTTTATAGTCAATGCCATCTTTCTGAGTGTACCCTTTAGCAACAAGTCTGGCCTTATACTTTTCAATGTTGCCTTTTGAGTCACGCTTGGTCTTAAACACCCAATTAGATCCAACAAACTTGGAACCTTTAGGCAACTCAACTAAGTCTCGGACTTTGTTGTCATCCATTGATTTAATTTCTTCTTTCATGGCTTTCAGCCACTTTTCAAAAGTGTTGCTTTCAATGGCTTATCTAAATTATATCATGTCTTCATCAATGCTTAAGTCGCATCCATATTCAATGGTATAAACCACATAGTCATCTGAAATAGCAGGTCTTCTTTCCCTTACACACTGTCGTAATGGTTCATGTACGTGGTTCATTTGTCTCTTGTACTATGACTCGTTCATGTACTCTATCTCCATCTTGTGGGTTTTTGACATCGCTTGGTTGCTCTAATGCATTGTGTAACTTCGTGGTTCACTACCATTGGTTTGACCATGCTCAATGAACCTAGCATTGCACATCTCTACTATTCTTGTACTATGGTTAGGAAAATAAAATATATGCCTCTTTGACTTAAACCACTTACTATCCTTGTATCAAGTTTCTCTTCATGTGGATTACATACCTTTACTTCTGTTGGGCAACCCCAAACGTGAAGATGCCTTAAACTCGGTTTCCTTCCAGTCCATAGTCATTTTTTCTCTTTTTAATTAATTTTCTATTTCACTTATGATGGTCCTTCACATCTCTATTTTTCTTTATATTTGGTTTTAGTTGTTGGCCTGTTTCTCTATATTCTCTTGTTCTATTCCTTGTGTTTTGATTATAATCATTCATTTTTCTCTTGCGTTCATGGTTTGTGATATCTATTTGCTTTATCAATTAGTTGATACTAAGGTCATTGACCTTTTTCCCTCTTCCTAGTCTCTTCTTTTGACCCATTGCTTCCTTATGATGTTTTCTTAGCGAGCAGAAATCATGCTTTATTGAGTTCTTTTATTTCTCCGAGCGGAGAGAATGAATGTTGAGTACAAGGTAGGAAAGGTTCAAAGAGTTTCTATATTTGTTCATGTACTCAGTAGCACAGTTTGGTTCTTTCATCAAGTCCAGAATGCACATAAGCAAAAATCGAGAGCAAGGACAAAAAACTAGAAACGAATACAAGAAAGAATAAGGCACACCTGGGTCGAGGGGATCGTTGTGCCAATCTTCTATCTTCATTTCCATCTTTCTAGTTGCTCTTTGCTTCTTTGATGTGATTTCATCACAAAGATAGTAGTTAAGATTCATAAATATTCTATGAACGAGCTTGATTTTCATACCATTTCTAGATAACAAGTCTTCCTGAATAAGAGTGCATGGTTGAAACAAGTCATCCATTCAAACCATAAAATGTAATGGAGTGGAGAGGCAGCAACATAGATGCTTTAAGGGATTGACCATACCTTCATAATTCAAATGGTGTATTTTAAGGGAAGTAGACATCACAAACAAATCGAAAGGGTACAAAGGGTTCAGACTCAAATCACATATAATATCTAAAACATAGTTTCCATTGAAACTCGCCCCTTCTAGGGGGCTACAACTTTTCACCGAAAAGGATTTCAGGCAGAGATCAAAACCTAGAGGGAATGTAGCAATAAACAAAAGATCCGCGTCCGTAGAAAAATGAAAATAGAGTTCTAAGGAGGATATAACCAATCAATAAGAGTGAATTTGTCAAATTTACAATGATCCCTAGGAACAACAAGTAACAGTATGTACTCAGGGCAAGGTTCAGCCAAGCTATAAAAACAAAGTGCAACCAAAAACCAAATCCCATTCATCCTTTGGTAGTAGAACAATGACCGAGAATCTAACATACCTCTTCCTTTGTCAGAATCTTTGTTAGCATTTTTGTTATTCCCTTTTGAATGAGGTGAGGTTGTTCTTGCGTTTGTGGGTTGGGTACCCAATTTCATCGTTCGGTTCCTCTGCATCCTATGGTACCTTTTGTCAACCGGGTCATTGAGTTCCTTTTTGTCAACTCCCGCGTCTTCGAAGACGTCAATCAAGCGGATCCAACTTCGATTCTCTTCGGACAATGTGGCATTGGCTTTTCATCTCAAGCTTTTAGCTCTCGGGGAAGTCATTTGAGAATGGTTCTTATTAAGGCCTTATACCACTCAAATTGTTGTTTTTTTTAAAAAAAGTTTTTAAGTTCTCGCCATAATCATATAAACAACTTAACGGTAAGTCAAACCTCAACTTAACAGAAATACCATATTTGGTAGTTTCTTTAATATAGATTCACAAGTTTGAGGACCATAATAGGACAAAGTAAAGTTAGAGATTCAAATGGAACATTAATCAATGGTGAGGGATGTGAGATGCAATTTAGCCAAATATTTATCCATCATAGCAACATTGTTCATCTAATATTCAAATGTATTTTTGTTGACGTTTGTCGTCTGTTTCACAATTTCTTGTGTGGGCAATTGCAGATTTTCTGCCTTTCGCTCCCATGAACTCCTCCCCCAATTTCAAACTTCGTCGTTCACCATTCCTTGAATTCTAATCCCCCGCACACATGTAAAATCATCATTGATTCCAAAGATGAAGCGAGGCGTATCTTCATCTGCATTCGTCTACGTGCCATAAACACAATTCCTTTCTGGAATTCGGGATGAATCTTGCATTTGGAATAGTCTTTTAATGATCGAATTTTCTGGATTTCTAGGTGTTCAATTTAGGTTTTGATTGAATTCGATGTTAGGGCTAGAAACCTATTCTAGGAAGGCAGAATCATGCATCAATTTTCGCTAATTCAGTTGCTCGGGGTTTTCTGGTGTGTATTGTGTGTGCGTTCATTTTTCGATGAGAAATGAAAAGGACTGCAACTTTATCGACTACTTGCGACTCTAGAGATCGAGATGAAGAGATTGAGGCCTTCCATTTTATTGGTTCATCTTCTTTTCAATTTTCTAAGAGTTGAGGCAATGGATGATGTGAGGAGCCAACTTAGATCACCTCCTATAGAGGGAGTTGAAAATTTGGTAAGAGAACAATTCCTTCCTAAAATAATATCCAATAAACATATTTTGTTCATCATATCAAAATTTTATTCATGTTGTATTTGTAATTTTACAACCCAATGAACTGTGATAGTTGTTTGTTGATTTAAAAGGGTTACTTTGATATGTTTCAAGTTATATGGTGGGCTTTATGTATGATGCTTTATGTATCTTTGAGTAGGGTTCCATTATACTTTTCCAACAAAATATCTCTAATTGAATGGTTGCACTTGACTAGTGAATTCATTTTCAATTTTCCATATCCTTTGTTTCCCAATCTCCTGTTTACTTGTTGAAATAATGAAATCTATCATGCCTGCCATATGTTTATTAGATAGATAATGATTACTCATCAAAGGTGAAAAGGTATGTAATGATACTAAAATAAATCAACTTATATGGAAAAAAGTTAGTGTAAACTTACCAAATCGCTTTCAACTAGAAATTCAAATTTTAGTGAGCATATGGTATATTTCTATGTTAGGTATAGAGATTGTTATGGTCCTAATAGTCCATACACTTGATATACTGAGACTGATGAATGATGGTGATAGTTATGAAAATTCAGGCAGAGCTGTTATGGGACAATTGTAGGCTTGAGATTACACACTTGAAGGAAGTATATAAGGATCTAGATTTTGGTATCTTTGGACCTTTTGGCTCAAACGTATTGGAAGGTGACAATTTTAAGAAGTTGTTGAATGTCTTACCTAGGCAATTACAACCTGAACTTTTTGATTGCTTAAAAGAAAAGGTTTTAGTTTCACATTTCTCTAGATACGATGAAAACTCATCAGGATGGTACCTTAAGTTTACAGGGACTCTAATCTCCAGACATTATGGACCTGCACAGTTGAGAAGGTATCTTGCCGGAGTTTTCAATGAACCATCTCGAAAGATGGCTCAATCATCCCCAGCACGAACTTCTAAATCTTCATATTCTAGTTCTTTTACTGATGATAATTTAGTAAGAATAAGTTTAGAAGCAGAATCCAGAAAACAGGATAACATCCAGACAACAATTATTATTACTATCATTGTAACGGCCACTTTTACATTCATCCTCACCATTTTGCTCTTCTTATGTTGCTATAAGTATTTTGGGATAAGTTTTGGCAATTCCTGTAAGGATGACAATCCCCATCACAGAATACACATGAGCACCTGTTCTTATGGTAAATTTACTATTTCACCCTTTCTGTTTTTCAACCATAAGTTATCAGTAACTCTAGTATCCTTATTGTATTCAAAACTTCAATATTGTAGGTTCATCGAAGTCTACAGTTTTCCATAGTTCATCCCATAAGACGAGCTTTCAATCCTTTGATAGCAACTTCAATGACAACGAGGTGGTGGTATTTTTTGAAGGACACGGGGAATCAGATGTTTTGAATGCATCACCTGAAAAAGTTGGCAGATTATCAAGTGATCTCTCAAATGTAGATGCTGATGTATTATCTACACCTCCAAAACTATCTTCTGGAAGGGTTCCTCCACTTTCTGGGTTGCCTCCATTGAAGCCACCTCCTCGGAGAACAATGTCCCTTCCTCCTGAACCGCCTAATGCCTTAAGATCCTCTTCTCCCAGCAGGATGAATCCTCCGCCTTCCTTACCTTCTATACCATCTGCCCTTTCTCCTTTGGGACAACCACTATCATCGTCATCTACTCCTAGAAAACCACCTTCTGGTGGAGCTGAGCCATCTTCACTTTCACCTTCACAACCACCACCACCGCCACCTACCAGTGGAAATAAGCCTGGTGTTAGCCCACCACCTCTACCAAAGTTTGGTCTTCAACCACTAGGTGCTCCACCAGGTTCAGGAACGAAGACTAACACTAACACTTCTAGAACAAAACTAAAGCCTTTTTTTTGGGATAAAATTCTTGCTAGCCCTGGCCATAAAATGGTGTGGGATCAACTTAAGTCAGGGTCTTTTCAGTGAGTCTTTTTTTTTTTCACTATTGTAATTAACCTTATTGCCTATGCGTATGTTTGTTAGTTTGAAAAATGAAATCGTTCTAAATTGCAGATTTAATGAAGAGATGATTGAGTCACTATTCGGGTATGCTCCACCTGACAAAGACAAAGTTGAGCAAAAGAAAGTATCTTCTTCAACTGATCAACCTAAGCTCATTGAACTCATTGATTCAAAAAAAGCACATAATGTATCTATTCTCTTGCGGGCCTTGAATGTAACAACAGAAGAAATTTGTGATGCTCTTGAGCAAGGTGAGTTTCTCTGATTCTGCTTAGGAACATGCTTTTGAATGAAGATAGAAATATTGACATTGTTTACTTAAAAAAATATAGTTTAATGGAATACCATGTTTCCTACTTGGATATCAACTACTGAATAGACATGTGATTGTGATTTTCTAAAAAAAATTCGATTTTTTCATTCTTTTAGGTTCAATCTTAACAGAGTAAAATATTTTTGAAGCTATGACCACTAGAACATTGTCTAGATACTTGTAAGAGTTAATAATTCACCTTGATAGATTATAATGCCAACTTCGATTATCCCATTTACACGTAAAGTATTACATCAAAAAATATATAAGATACATTATATTTTGTTTTCAATTTGTACGAATGAATGATATACAATATGCTAATCACTTTATGAACTGCTCCTTCCATTTATATTTTTAAGGACATGAGCTTCCTGCTGAACTACTTGAGACTCTTATGAAGATGGCTCCAACAACTGATGAGGAACTGAAATTGAGATTATTCAGTGGTGAGCTTTCTGAGCTTCGTCCAGCTGAACGGTTTTTGAAAGTTATGGTGGACATTCCTTTTTCCGATAAACGAATGGAAGCATTACATTTCATGTGTACTCTCGAAGATGACGTTAAGGCAATTCGAGAATCCTTCAAAACTCTAGAGGTAAGGTGTTCAATGCATTCAGATATGAAATGTTTTAGAGTTATTGAAGCCTGGAAGGTTGATGCTATTCTCTAGAGGGAATTTGTTAAGATTAGGTCATTTTTAAGTTGTTTAGCCTTTGGAGAAGTGATGCATCTAATTACCTTTTAATTTGCCTGGCATATATCTAATTACCTTCTAATGTTCTTCTGGGTTGCAAACAAGTTCTTGATAATGTCATCAACTACCAATCAATCTGTGATAATTTACATTGCTGGTCCGAAGAACCTGCTCAACGACAAGAACCTGCTTCCAATATGTGATAATGCCATCAAATAACAAGTTTTTGACATAGTTGAATGCCAGAGTTATTATGTTTATTCTAATGGATAAATTACATTTTTTGTCATTCATCTTTGCCTTGTTTTATATATGGTGGGTAACCTTTTTTGTCCTTTTGAAGTTCTCAACGTTTGATTTCCATACATATGGTCCTTTCATCAAATTCAACATTTAAGTTGGTCTTAACTTTATCTGGTACGATAATAAGTGGCTATATGTCCAAACTTATGGCTAAATTTTATGGAAGGACCCTTGTGAAGCAAAAGCTAAGTTTTGAGATCTTAAATTGAACAAAACAGTGATTAGGGACCTGTCTTGCAACTATATAAACGCCTAGTAAATCATGAAGGTATAAGATGGGCCGAATTTGATGATAACAAAATTATCTTTTTATTTTGTCTCATGTTAAGATTTTGTATGATTTTGCAGGCTGCTTGCAATGAACTCCAAAACAGTCGCCTTTTTCTCAAGCTTCTAGAAGCTGTCTTAAAAACTGGAAATCGGATGAACGCTGGAACATTTCGTGGTGGTGCTGAGGCATTCAAGCTGGATACTCTGTTGAAATTATCTGATGTGAAGGCAGTAGATGGGAAAGCAACTCTCCTTCACTTTGTTGTCCTTGAAATCATCCGGCTCGAGGGTATAAGAGTTGCTCGTGAAGCTAGATCCAGTAGTGGTGATTGCAATGCCAAATTAGATGATCTCCAAGAAGACAGTGATGATGATTCTAAAGAGGAAATGTGCTCTCTAGGACTGCAGGTTGTTTCAGGCTTAAGCGGGCAGTTGGAAAATGTCCAAAAAGCAGCTGGGTTGGATGGTGAAACGCTGTCAGCATCCGTCACGAAAATAGGGAGCTCCATGGTTAAAGCCCAAAACTTTTTGAACAAAGAAATGCAGAACATCGATGAAAACAATGGGTTCCACCGAGTGTTGAAATGCTTCGTTGAGGAGATGAGTGATGTGGTTACATCGTTGGTGGATCAAGAGAAGATTATTGCTGAATCAATTAAGAACACGGCTGATTTCTTTCACGGTAAACCAGGAAAGGAGGAAGGATTAAGGTTGTTTTGCGTAGTTAGGGATTTTCTGATAATTTTGGATAAAGAATGCAAAGAAATAGAAAAGAAGCTTAAGAAGTCCAATAACAATCATACCCAAAGCCAAAAGAAAGATCCTCCTAATGAAAAACATTCTTTGAATGAGGGTTCTTCCGAACCTGCTCAATGACAAGAACATGCTTCAACGCAGATCTACACAGATACTCCTTTCTAACTTGATCTTGATGGTTGGCAGCACCTTGTCCCAACAGTCACAGGCAAATGGGCGAATGGTGATTTCTGTTCAGATGATGAATTTTATTAGATTGGGATTGGATGTGCCGTACTGAATTGATGATTGTTGGATCATTTGCTGGAGGAAGTCGCGGATGTGGAGGCCTGCATTTGCAAAGAAGCCAACATGTTGCAAACTCGGTTAAATGATGGATAATATTGCTAAATTCGATTAGTCGTCAGTAACGTCAAACACGTTGGAGAAACTCGAAAGCATAGAAGTGACATCAAATGGTTTGAAATGACCATTATTCAACTGATTAGCTTAACCAGGTCATCTTGTGTATGGTTTAGCAGGCAGAGTAAATATATTCAACTGTAGTGTTTATACAAGAGGAGTTATTCAAGTATCATAAGAACCCCATGGGAGCGACATTATGCTTGTGCGGGCTTTTCAAGTCGACTCAGGTTTTGACAGGTCTAGTAATAGTTGATGACATTGCATAGAGTTGGTATGCTGGATGAGAATGATTCACCTGGTGTGCCAATTCAAATTGTACATCCGATGGTTTTTTTCTTCATCTTTTCTAGATTGTAGGAATCCAAATGATTTAAATAGGAAGAAGTGCAAATTTGCTGATTTTTTAAAGAAAAATTATGAAAGTTATAATGAATATCAACTTTTGAGAGTAAGGTTATCCCCTACACCATTTTCAAAAAATGAGTTTTGACCTTTTTTCCCTTCCGCCAAAGGCCAAAATCCATTTTGGCTTAAAAAAAAAAATTGGCCTATTTCTAAAATGAATGCCAAATTTGGAAGGCCAAATGTAAATTTCACCTTTTATTTATTTATTTTTAATATTAATATAATTTATAAATCATACAATTAATTATACATAAACTACTCCGTATCTAATTATAATTTTTAGCAAACTAAAAATTACAGTATTCTAAAGACATTGACGAGTTATTCGATATAATATTTAATGTGTTTGTGTATATTATCTTTGCATAAATAAGATCTTTAGAAAGACACATTCATTTTTTATATATTATTATATCTTCATCAAAATCATACCTCATAAATAAATACCGAGTTGCATAAACTACTAAGCTAGTAAAGCTATATTGTCGATGGTGACTAAGCTGATGTTTAACCTTAAATTTGCCGCCATATTGTCGATGTGTTGGATATGTGTTAGAGAGACACTAGTGAAACTATTGAGAATTATCAAAGCATCTAAGATGATTATTTCAATTCCTCTTTTTTTTGCTACATTAATATAAACTCGAATTGACAAGTTTAGTGGCGAGAAGCGAGTCAGTCTCCATCACAATCTTTCGGAACCCAGCTCCGAAGCAACCTAGAGGCCATCTAGAATACCCCAAACCTCCGTCATCAAGGCTGAGCAAATCCTCAACCTATGGGTGAACCGACAATTTAGCAAGCATTTTTTTTTATCAAGGGCTTAACCATTCTAACAATCTTATAACATGTCTATTATAATAAATTTTTAATATCTACCATTTAAATCTAAGAAGTTTTCAATATATTTAGTTAGTCTATATTATATTTAATTTATATTTAAAATTTTACAATCTTTATTGGTATTTTTTATAATTTAACTTAATATTGATCTAATATGAAATGGATTAACTTCAATTTTAAAAAACTCATCCATGTGGTGAGATCATACAATCTTAGAATCTGATTCTACAATTGTATCCTTACACCTTTTTACCGCCAAGATTCAAAATCTCGATTTTAACAACATTAACCATACTAAGTTGAAATCTTTCTTGTGTATACTTCAAATCAATGAATTAACAAACTCAATCGCTTCCTGCATGTGGATCTTGGTTTCTCCCAACTGTCACTGCCTTTACCATTATTCTAATGAACCGACCTCCCCCCCCCCCCCCCCCAAAAAAAAACTGATTTTACACATACATGTAATGTTGTCAGGATCGAGATTCTAGATCGGATCGTTAGCTAAGCAGCAGAATCGGATCGTAAGATCGTAAAATCCTACTGCATATTTAAATTTAAAATAAGGTAATTATAGATTATTGTATATCACTTACATGTAAAGCTAAATATCAATGAAAACACACTCAATAGTCATCAACTACTTCATATGTATGTCCATAGATGAAAAATCCATACATTAATACATAATAACCGAACAAAGTCGAGCAATAAGTCATAGGTCTACATTGTTTACATCCGAAAATAGAGTGAATCAATTAAGGACATAGAAAAGCTAGATAACTACATCAATCAACATATTCATATCCATGATTGCCATCACTCTCATCACTTGGGATGTCATCTTGATGCACGTTTGCATCATCGGACATAACTCTACCATTGAAATCATCAACACTATCCAATTGATTTGATCCAACAACTCCTCCAATTCCTTCAATAGTTGATTCATTTGGTATAGGATTATCACCTACATAAAGAGAATAAGCAACACTTAAAATAGAGAGTGAATCAATAAATGAAAGTACGAAACAATCAAACAAAACACATTACATACTTCTCGATGCATAAGTAGACTCATCACCCTCATTTGGAGCTCCATCAAGAACATTCAACCAGCCCTCATTTGTTGGGAGATGAGGTTCTTCCTCGGTGATCCATTCATCATTAGATGACATTTCTTCCAATTCATTCAATGTAGATTGCTTTTTCCTACTCTTCAGCTTCAGATTATACATAACAAATACCAAGTCATTCATTCTTTTTTGATGCAAACGATTTTTTTTTTTTTATGCACCTGAAAATATAAGTAGAATCTGGTATAGTTTAAATTATAAAACAAACTGATAAAAATGCAGAAAATTAGATTAACTCCGATTTCTTTTTTTAACATTCGATTGTCTGAAAATTTTCAACACACAAATGATGTGGAACCTATTGCCTTTTAACACTGAACCATTTTGTCAACAATACACCAACTCACCAAGTTTACTCCAAGAAAAAAAAATGAACAAAGAGAAATATACAAGTTACACACAAGACCCGCCGACGGACAACAAACATGTCACAATATCCTAATTCTATATCCAAGGCAAGAGATCAATCAAATTTACAAAGAACAAACAAATGGTGACCCTCTTTTTACTCAAAACCCAGGTTCACTATCAACCATGCTTTCAGTGTCCATAGACTCGACCCTTCTATGCTCACTGATCGGAGTTCTTGCTTCTGACATGGACATACTCTCCATAGAATCTCTCCTGCACTCGCTCAAGGGTGTTTGAGCCTCTGGTCCGTCCACATTAATGGACACTTGTTCGGGTGTAGCAGATAACGGCTTCTTATGGTGCATCCTGCTGTGCTTTGACTTCAGGATCCTCGTGAGGACTTGGACTATGTCCCTCATTGAGGGTCTTGTTTTAGGAGACCGGCTGATGCACTTGTACGCAAGAGCTGAAATTTCGTTCAGCTCTTGTAAGTCAAATTCGCCCTTGAGATGGGAATCTGCGATTTCTTCCCATCCGGTTCCTCCATCAATGTTCATTGCCGCCTATATACCAAAACAGAACATTTTTATGCAGCTATATATGCTTATGGACCAGATTTGATAGCAAACTGATGTGCATGAATTTGTTCTTCCTTTGAAAGAGGATGTTAAAAGGCTCTGTTTCAAGGACATGAGTTTAGAAGTCCTCAATGGCTTGTAATGCTGTTTGTTGTGAATGATTTGTAACTCGAAATTCAAAAAAGGAAGTGAGATCTTTACCAGTTGCACATATTCCATGAGACCCTGTTGAGGGTTCCTTCCAGCAATAAGTTCAAAGAGCAGAACTCCATAGCTATAGACGTCACTTTTCTTTGTGAAGGTCCTAGTTGATATATACTCGGGATCCAAATACCCATAAGTTCCTCTTAAATTGCTTGAATTCCCAGCAAGCATTTCTTCTCTTGATAGCCCGAAATCAGCCACCTGAATAAAGTATAAAAGACTTCAAAATCACAGAATTGAATTTGTTAAACACGACATCTTTGTTCACTAATGTTTCAGTAATGGGACTCACAAAAGACAACTAGGCTTATATGTAGACGGGAGGATATGAAGAAAATGCAAAGTTTGTTATATGGAGGTCCTATCTGCTCGAGTTCTCTAATTCAACATAATTATAAAACAAGTTTAGAGCCCAGCCAAGAAGATGTACTCTGGCTTTCATTGACTGATCCAACAAGATATTGGATGACTTGATATCTCGGTGTATAACTGGAGGGACTGCCTGAAAGAAAGGGTAAATTTTTTAGTCCTACAGAATGGTAGAAGTGTAAGACAAACCGGTCAAATACGACAACATACCCCATCATGTAGATATTCCAAGCCTCTAGCAACATCAAGGGCTATATATACCCGTAGATCCCAGCGCAAAGTTCCTTTGTTTTCCCCTGAAAATTCAAGGATCATAGGGGAGAGATTACTAACCATTTGATATGAGTAACTGATGAAACTGGAACATGGGTGTTTTATGCCAATGCACTTTGAACTGTAAGATCATTCTATTCACTGAAGTTGCCAAATACATATATACCCATTCTATTGATATTAGAATTTTAGTTTGGCTAGTGAATTGTATCCTCAAAGACCAGGCAACCATCAACAACGATAACAAATGTAGGTGTGGTCACTACTTAAAAAAACCAGAGGGGACCAACTTATTTATTGGTAAGGAGGAGGATGGGTTTGATAATTTCTTAACCAGAACCTACTCATCCACATTCTCTGTGATATCTTGCACTTCTACTAGCCAACCTGGGCCACCCACTAACCTTCTCTATATGCCTAGGGCTAACTTGATCCATCACTAGCAATTAATAGCCGCCTCTACTACATATCTAGACTTTCCTCCATGTTCATACTAGCAATTTATAGACATTGCAATATATTGCATTATATACCAGTTCATTCCGTCACTCGCCTATTTCTCATCTCTTGACAAAGTTGTTGAAGTTCATAAGGATTTAAATAAATACATGCCGTGATACAAAAGGTCTCAATACAGAATAGCAAGAGAAAATTGACACCCATCCACAGAAGTTATGGAAACCCAAGGGATTGAAAGGAATTCCAGGGCCCTACTAAGTCCTTGTGCAGTACAGTAACTCTAGCTAATGCAAGGCTATTGCTTTCCAAATTACAACCAATATTTCAAAAGGCATACATCAATAAAAGGGCTAGTCCCTTGTTTATAGTTGAATTTATCTTCTAGATCACCCAGTGTGACTTCAACATTTCCATGTTCATTCCCGAACTTTTCAGTTAGTCCATATCTAATCTTTACATTAAGATGAGTATTTACAGAATCAAGTTGTAGGAGTCCCATTATAGAAGTTGATGGAGCAAAAGTGTCACTGATTAACAATTTAACATAGTAGGAACTGTTTTACCAGGATTCCTATATGAATTAATCTTTACAAAAATACAGAAGACACTGTATGCCATTTGAAACACCATTAGTCAGAAACCAGAAGACCGATCTCAATGTGACTAATCCAAACAGGCATCGGTTCAACACATATTAGTTCTCATGGTTATTAACTTATATCAAGAAAGCAGTGCTGATAACCATCTTACCATACAAATGAGAAGCTAAACTGCCGTTGCTCATGTACACATATATCAGCATAGTCTTCCCCTTCTCTATACAGTATCCAACCAAATTCAAAAGATTCCTATGATGTAACCTGCCCAGTAATTTAACCTGAAACAGGCAGAACCCCGAAACAAACAATAACATTTAGGCATTAAGATAAAAAGCTGATAGAGTATGAGATGACGTAGAATTATGGATTCAGAAGGCTATTCATCAAGTTTTATGGAAACATAATGTATATCACTGCTTACCTCCATTTGAAACTCCCTTTCCCCTTGCTTGGAATCAGTTGCGAGCACTTTCACTGCAACAATTTCACCAGTTGCCATCTGAGCTTTATATACAGGACCAAAAGCCCCTTGGCCTATCAATGTTGTGAAGTTTTGAGTTGCTTTCTGCAAGTCCCTAATGAATTGTGCAACTTAATTTTCAGACTACAGGAAAATCATGTTCATCACCAAAAACAGCATGTTCTTGTAGTGTGGTAAATATAGAACATTTTCTGCATGATCACTTACTTTCGATTGTATACATTAGCACATACTGCAAAATCATAACATGATATAATAAGCACTATGAGGACTAAGACATGGTAGATAAAAATGGGGCAGATCGAAACAAGATATCATGATACTGCTATCCAACAAAAAGAGAAATATTAAAATTGTCATCTCAAAGGAAAATGTAAAAGAACAGGTAAGATTTAGATTATTTATTTATTTATTTATTTGAAGTTATGGGAAAGCCATTTTCATCATTACCTAACCCCTAAAACTACCCCAACAAACATTTTGACCGCCAGTAATCCCTAAAATCATGACTAAAATCAACAAACTCCTTTTCCCTAATCTCTTGTAATGATAACCTGAAAGCCATTAAAAAAGATGAGAATCAAGAAAAACATACTTGTAACAGTACTCAGGTATCCCAGATCCATGAATAACATTGCTCTTCCTGAATCCATCAAACCACACGGACCTACTGTTCTTGTCAGCACTAATGGGTGATTCAGGACCAATGGTTGAATCCGACAGAATTGTACAGGCATCTAAACCACTGGTACGGATCGGTTGAGTTGCGGCCCTCCTTGAACTGCTGCTCTGTATCCGCAAGCGCCTCCTCTGATACCTGAAGCAGAACAAGCCAAAACCTGCTAGAAGTATCCCAATGACAACTCCGATCGAGATCCCAATGATCAGCCCAGAAGACCCTTCCATTTCCTCTGTACCCTATGTTAGTTGTTCTGAAGCATCCGATCCATTGACAAACCTGAAAAGGGGAAAATTCCATGGAATTGATTTCCGCAAAGCCTCATTTGAACAAGTAGATTCATTGATTTGGAAGCAGGAACGTAAAGAAAAAGCAATATAGCAATCAATGATAAAAACCTCCTCCATATACCCTTTGACGAATTCTTCTAGATATAATTAATCTATAATTGACTATTATACGAATCCAGCTACCATCAAAACCAAAAATTACTTCCACTCATCATCATCTAGATTGCAATAAGTTTAAAGGTCAATAGCTATAATTATAAACACGACAGTTTTCGCGCTGGATCTACTGTTGCTCTCCACCAAATCCAACTCTATCATCGCAGGAAAAGAAAAAAAACGCGTTCAGTAACAAAGTAACGAAAATCCTTACCAAAAAAAAAAAGTAACAAAAATCGATTCGGAAGATCGAAAGGTTGCAAATCGAGTAAACAAGAAGAATTTGGCTTGCTTCGTATCAAAGAGACGGAGAAACGGATTTTACATTTGTCCGTGGAGGCAGTAAACCGAGATACGATCTACTTTGCTTGGTTGATGATGGGGGCGGATTCGAGTGCCTCAATTCGAATTGGTTGGCGGAATTTAAATTTCGATCGAACAAAAAGAGAGGTAAAAAAGCAGGAGGAGGAGATTTGTGGAGGTTGGTTTTAGAGTGTTTTGGGTTCGAAGGAACACAAGTCGTCGTTGCTTGCTTCTGCGACTACTGCGGGGAGTAAAGAAATGAGTGAGAACCCCGCCATCGCCAATCGGCAGTAGCAAGCGCCGTACGCCGTAGCGTTAGATATTTTATGACGATTTTGCCCTTGGAAATGAGGATCATGGGATCGACCTGTTGTGGCCACGTGAGTTTGACCATGTTTGTGTTTCGGGTTTGGACTACTATTTTTGTTCTTTCGGGAAGTGCTTTCGGGAAGTGCAAATCACACGGTCAATTTCTCGATGTTTGCACAAACTGAATTCGTGCACGAAAGTCATATTTGACCGTGCACCATAAGAGCACTGATGGGATCTGCAAGGGACGTGCGACATATCTAGCAAATGCTGCATTCGCAATCGCACATTTGTGATAGCCCTATGATAAAGGGCGGGAAAAGTTGTTAACAAGGCTCCCCTAACACAAAGCCTTGACTAAGTCTTGATCAATACTTGGTCATTACAAAGGGTTCCCCCCAAATGGACTACCTTGTCTCAAGGTTGAATCTGAAAATCGGGAAACTGATGCAGTATGTGAGTGGCCGACTCCCAGGTGGCTTGATCCTCACCCAAATTGCGCCATTTAATCAACCATTCTGTCAACGGATTGCAATTTGCTAGGTAGGACACCCGAGTGTCCAAGATTGACTCCGGATGCACCTCAATATCCCCCTCCTCATCTGTACTGGGGAGATCTGTGGTTGCCGATTGGTCATCACCAATATTTAACTTCAATTGTGAAACAGGAAACACATGGTAAGCCACCTTGCCCACTTTGGCCAAGACTCAGTATGGGCCATAATACTTGGAGCTAAGCTTTAGATTTCTTCTCAATGCCACCGAAGACTGCATGTAAGGCTGCAATTTTAGATAGACCATATCATTGACCTACAATTCTCTCTCGGCTATGTGTTTATCAGCAAATAGTTTCATTCATGCTTGTGCTTGCTCAAGCTGATAGCGAATCTGTCCCAACATGTGTTGCCTTTCCTAAATCCAACCAGCAGCCACACAATTGGTCGACATCACTGGTGAAATGCCCAATTGTGAAGGAGAAGTGCCATATAATGCCATAAAAGGTGACATTTTGAGAGTTGTATGAAATTTGGTGTTATACCAAAATTCTGCAAGAGATAACCAACTTGCCCACTTCTTTGGATGATCTGAAGTCATGCAGCGCAGGAAGGTCTCTAGGTATCTATTAACCCTCTCGGTTTGTCCATCTGTTTGGAGGTGATAGGCAGTGCTCATATGCAACTTAGTACCTAAACTTTTGAACAAATGTTTCCAAAACGTACTCAGGAATACCTTGTCTCTGTCGGATACAATGCACTCTGGTAACCCGTGCAGTTTGTAAACGTTTTCCATAAACATAATGGTCACTTTCTCAGTTGTGAAGGGGTGGTTTAAAGCCATAAAATGTGCATACTTCGTTAAACGATCAACCACCACCATGATAGTATCTTTACCATGAGATCTCGGTAACCCCTCAATGAAATCCATGGTCACATTACTCGAAGCAGTAGCAGGTATAGGAAGTGGTTGCAACAGTCCAGGTGTAATATTGTCACTCTTACTACACTGACACACATCACACTCCCTCACAAATTTAGTCACTTGCATCTTCATTGCATGCCAATAAATTAGAGATGCTTGAGTCTTTGGTATGAACCTTGAATTCCAGAATGACACCTGTAGGTTCCTCATGTACCATATCTATCAATTTGCTTTGGAGTTGAACAATTTTGCCAATATACAACCTACCCTTGTATCTAAGTAACCCTTTGACCACTTTCAAGTCATCACAAAAGCCTTGAGCTGCTTCCACCATCAGTTGTTGAACCACATCATCTCCCTTGTAACTGTCAAGCACCTCCTTGACCCAATCTGGTTGCACCACAAAAGTGACATTGCATTCCCTTTGCTGCTCAGTCTCCCTTCGTGAGAGAGCATCTACAGCTTTGCTCTCTGACCCTTTTCTATAGGCAATCCTGTAACTCAACCCCAACAACTTCCTAGCGGCTTTTCTTTGCAACTGTGTGGTCAATTTCTGCTCTAACAAGTGCTTTAGTGGCTGGTGATCCGTTTTGATAATGAACTCTTGAGGCTCCAAGTAGTGTCTCCACTTGTCCACTGCCATCAGAATAGCTAACAATTCCTTCTCATAAGTGGACAATAACAAACTCTTGCCATGTAATGCTTGACTCAAATAGGCAAGAGGTCGTCCTTCATGCATCAATAATGCACCCATACCAGTGTCACAAGCGTCGGCCTCCACCACAAAAGTCTTAGAGAAATCAGGCAACGCCAATACAGGAGGTGACATGAGCAACCCCTTGAGCTTTCTGAAAGCCTCATCTGCCTCTTTAGTCCATAAGAAAGCATCATTCTTTAAGAGATCAATCAAAGGTTTAGCTATGGCCCCATAACCACGAATAAACCTTCTGTAATAACTTGACAGCCCCATAAACCCCCCTTAATGCTTTCAAATTTGCAGGCGCATGCCAATATAACATAGCCTCAGTTTTTCTAGGATCTGTTGCCACATCTTCCTTAGAAATAAAATGACCCAAATACTCCAATTGTGGTTACGCGAACCCACACTTGGATTGCATTACAAACGGATGTTGCCCCCTCAATGTGCTCAATACTATCCTCAAGTGTTGCACATGTTGCTCAATATTTCTACTGTAAATCAAGATATCATCAAAGAAAACTAACACAAATTTCCTTAACATGGATGCAAACACATCATTCATCAAAGCTTGGAAGGTAGCAGGCGTATTAATGAGGCCAAAAGGCATGACACGATACTCATAGTGCCCATGGTGTGTTCTGAATGCAGTTTTCTCAATATCAGATTCCACCATCCGAACCTGATGATAGCCAGAACGTAAATCTAGCTTAGAGAATACAGCAGCCCCACACAATTCATCAAGCAAATCTTCAATGTGAGGGATGGGAAATTTATCTTTCAATGTAGCATCATTCAATTTCCTATAATCCACACACATTCTCCAACTCCCATCTTTTTTCTTAACTAACAACACTGGTGAGGCAAAAGGACTGTGACTGGGCTTAATTACCCCACTATTCAGCATGTCTGCAACTTGCCTCTCAATTTCAGTTTTCTGGAAATGGGGGTATCTGTAGGGTCTTGAAGCTAATGGAGGTGTGCCTTCCTTTAAAAAATGGCATGCTCATGAGCCCTTTCGGGTGGCAGACCTTTAGGCTCATCAAACACATCACTAAATTCGTCCAACACACCGTTATTTTTTGCAGGCAACTCTACACATACCTTCTCTACTTTACAAACTTGGACCACCTGAGCTGCAATGTCCTCGTCCCCCTTTGTGAGCAACTTCTGGGCCTGCCTGCCTGTGAGCATCCGAATGCTAGCTTGCCCCATGTCCTTGTGGTCCCTTATCCCTTTGATGACCACCTTTCTTCCATTCTTAAGAAAGGAAATCTGCACTTCTAAGAAGTCAAATAGCACTGGATTAAACCCTGCTAGCCAATCCAAGCCTAGGATCATATCACTGCCACCCATCTTTAATAATCTGATATCATGAACATATCTGCTCCCCTGCATTTCCCATTCGAACCGGCTACAAACCTTGCTACTGATCATAGTCACGTTGAGTGTGCTCACATCCATGATAGGTGCCTTAGTAATCACAAATCCAGCTTCTTGTGCCATTCTTGAATCTAATAAACTGTGAGTGGCCCCGCTGTTTATCAGGATAGTGATTTCTTTGTCCCTAACCAAACATTTTACCCTGATTGTTGTGCCTGATTCCCCACCAGTTACAGCATGCACATAAATCTCTTGCTCCTCTTGTTCTTCCAGCTCAACCTCCCTCCAAGAAGCTGGTAGCAACTCATCCGTTCCTTCATTCTCACACACTTCTTGAGCTGTCAAACTGTGTAAAGAAGATTGCTTACACTTGTGTGCCCATAAAAATACTTATCTCCACACCTGTAGCACAATCCCTTTTTTCCATCACTTCCCTTCTTTACACTCACTTCTACGAGTTGCTGGCCTACACTTTTCACTGATACTCCAAATTCCTTTGAATCTTCTTTTGTGACAGGTGCCTTACTCCAAGGTGGAAATCTATGGTTGGTATCCATTCCTCCAGTTGATTTTCCATGCCTTTTAGTGAGTCTAACCAATGCCTGAACAACACTATAATGCAATCTAGCATGCTCCATGATTGTTGACATTGACATCGGACGGCCCAACTGTACCAAAGAACGGATTTCTTGCTTCAATCCGCTAATATAACTCGAAACAAAATACGACTCAGTCAGCTGATGATTGAAGGACATCATACTAGCCCTGAGATCTTCAAATCTCTCATTATAATCCTCCAAATCCTCCCCCTGTTCAATTTTATTGAACTCTGCTACAATCTCAGATTCTCTCCTTTCACCAAAACGGAGACACAAATCATCACAAAATTCACCCCAACGAACACGAAGTTTGTTAATGGAGTAACCTTGAAACCAAATATCCGCCTTGTCATTCAAATGCATCGCTGCTATTTCTACCTTCTGCAATTCTGGAATTGCAAAGATTCCAAAAAAAAATTCGCATTTCCTAATCCAACTTCGGGGTAGCTTTCCATCAAAATTGGGGAAATCGAGTTTAGGAAATCGATTACCTCGAATGCCATCAAAGATACCCCCTCCTTGCTGGCCGTGATCAAACGGGCGACGATGAAATCCCTGAGATCCATGAATCTCCCTGTCGATCGGCCCCGTTCCCATGAGTCCGTCTCCCTGGGAGCTCGCAGACTCACTCACCGAACCTGCGTGCTGACTATGATCACTCTTGTTCTTGTAATCTTGATTATGTTTCCGACCATCTGGATCTAAAACTTGATTTGGTGGATTGCGGACAATCTCAGTGAGCTGCTCTAATCGGCGATCGATCTGTCGCATTTCGAAACTCAGTCATCTCCTGCGACTGATTCTCTTTGTGCATCTGCGAATCCACGATGTGATTTGCAGTTGATGCGGAGAACTTGCTCATATCCTCTTTGAATGCGCACATCTCCTCCTTGAATTCTTGCAATTGCATCTCCATCGTCTTGGAATGAATTCCTTCAGCCATTGGAGGTGCGTGTGCGAGACCAAAAAGGTTGCTCTGATACCAATTTGTGATAGCCCTATGGTAAAGGGCATGAAAGGTTGTTATGAATATAGAGGAAGGGGATGAGAATTAGACGTAGGAGAAGAGAAAGAGAGAGATAGTGGGAGTAAAGTATGAATCTGATTATGAATGCCCCCAATTGTTCCTTACACAACCTATTTATAGGCTTCCAATGACCTTAGTGCCTATCAACATCCTAGAGTCGTTGATGTAATGTGAGCGATGGTGCACGCAGATAGCAAGTGTGCACTATTACTTTTGCAGTTGCTCCAACTCTTCCTTTCTTCTCTATTGCACTTCCTCCCAGTTTCCAAATTAGTTGTTGCTTTTGCAGTTGCTCCATCTCTTCCTTCCTCCTTCACTGCACTTTCTCCCAATTTCCAAATTAGTCAGTGCTTTTGTGGTTGCTCCATCTCTTCCTTCCTCCTCCACTGCACTTGCTCCCAATCTAGGTTCAGGACATCTTCCTCGGCGAGCTTCTCCACATTTTTCTCCTCACGGAGGACGTGCAGCTCCGCACGGAGGACGCCCCCACATTCAACGGACTAGACGACATATTCATCGGGGTGTACATGCATATGCTTATTGTTGCTATATTCCATGGTAGACTGTAATAAACAACTAATAGCTTTATATCAGAGTGTACTATTGCTTGCACTAGGTTGTTATGAACTTTGTTGCGGTTGCATTTTTTGAACTTTGATGCTCAAAACTTGTAAGATGTTATGATATCCGTTGGTCATTAGTTATAGTATTTTATGACTTTGTTGGGGTTTTATGACATTGGTAATCATTTATCAACATCTTATACAGTTCGGGGTTCTCTTTATGATCTCCGTTGGTCAGGAATTGTAGAATTTTAAGATATTGGTTCATTAGTAGAAGTTAGTCTTTTATGCTCAAAACTTTGTTTATAAATGTACATGTTTGTCAAATGTTTCGGTGGAAATACAGACATGTTGAATCATTCAAGTGACACGGATATACAAACAGGTGACATGGTTCATTTTGAAAACAAATTGAATGTGAAATTCCGAAGTGCGACACGGTAATTCTTTCAGGTGACACGGCGAAACAAGCCGGTGACAGAGGTGATTGCCTTAACAAATTCATATTGCTGACAGAATCAGACAAGGGACATGTTAAATCCTTCAAGTGACACGAACATACAAACATGTAAGATGGTTCATTTCGAAAACAAATTTAAAGTGAAACCCCAAACCGTGACACGTTCATTCTTTTAGGTGACACGACTTTACAAACAGGTGACATGGGTTATTTTCTTAACAAATTGACAGACACTCAGAAATGTAAAACGTCAAAATCAAACAAGTGAAACGTTAAATCCTTCAAGTGACACGGTCATATACCAACAGGTGACATGGTTCATTTCGAAAACAACTTTAAAGTGAAACCCCAAACTATGACACGTTAATTCTTTCAGGTGACACGACCATACAAACAGATGACATGGGCTATTTTCTTAACAAATTGGCAGACACTAAAAAATGTGAAACGTCAAAATCAAACAACTGACACGTTAGATCCGTGTAGTGGGGACGTGGAGAAGCGGAACATAACCTGCGACACGAAGATTATGAAGGTCTGCTTCACCTCCTTCCAGACACCCCCATTTTGGCTCGCCACAAATGTACGAAGCTGGGGGATAATGTAGTTTGTGCATTTGTTTGGGGTTTTCATTGCATTTGTATTTGATTTTCATTTGGACTAGGCGGTGCATTTGTAGTGGATTTTTCATTTGGGTTCACTTGATGCATGCAACACATGGAGCAGTCCTACTACCTTCTACGTAAAGCGGTCGCGTAGAGGGTTGACAATGTTTGGGTTCACTTGATGCAGCACATGAAGTAGTATTACATGTAGTCGAACATGGGTTGGTCTTGTATGGAAGTGCTTGGATGTGAAACGATTCCATGGAAACACAGAAAGCGACACAAGTTACATCTTTCAGGTGACACAACGATACAAATAGGTGACAGACATTATTTCCAAAAGAAATATAATGTCAAACTATTCATAGTGACAAGAGAAAATATATTAGGTGAAACGTATAATTCCAATTTCTGCCATGCATCATTTATAGAAGAACAGATGTTCATACACAAAAGCTTGACAAATGTGCGTAACCCTAAAGTACCAAAAGTTTGACATATGTGCTTAACCCCAAAAACCTAAAATTTGTCATATATGCTTCCTAAAATAGCAAAAGTTTGTCATATGTGCGGGCGTAACCCCAAAAGACCTAAAGTTTGACATATGTGCATAACCACACACTTCGAGTTCTGAAACTTAAATGCTTCAAGGTTGTCATCATCATCTATCATGATCAGATGACCCCCATTTTTCGACTTTGGCACGTAAAAGGCTCGGATTTTCAAATCCTGATTTTTGAAAAAAAGGAAAATTAAAATGAATTTAAAATTTGGAATTTAAAGGAAAAACTCGTTAAATCGGATTTTAAAACTCATTGAATGGATTTACGACCTAAAATAAAATTTGAAAGCTAACTTTACATGGCAACAACCTAATTCTCGGATTTTTGAGAAGCTAATTGAGCGAGAGAGCGGGAACCTTGGGAAACTAACTTCTGGGAACTAACGTCGGAAATTCAAACTAGTGTTTCCGGGACCACAAACCTTGTCCTCTTTCTCCCTTGTGAATCCGAAAACCTCAGCCCATGGTCCCCTCCTTGAGATGATTTTGAATTCAAAGGAAGCTTCACCCTCACCTTCCTCACTTCCTAAAATGGCTAAGCACTCACATTGCTTTCTCCCATCTTTTTGCCTTGTTTACACCCAAAGAAGCAAGGAGACAAAACAAGCTTCAACCCTCCTCTTATTCCATCCGAATGCAAGCAGCCCCAAGCCCTCTTTGACCCATATATTAAAATCTGAATTATGCTTCATTCCAACACACCACAAAAAGTAGACACAAATCCTAGCCACAAAAGCTCCCAAAACCTTATCTCTTTTCACCCCTCCTTCTATCTTCTTCTCCCATGAAATCCCAGCAACTCCAAACCCTCCCCTCAGCTCCAAAACGTCACCAACAACCCCAAACAACAACACCCTTTCCCCTTTTTCCCCTATTGAAGCCAAGAGTGAGAACTCCACGCCCCATCTCTCCTTGTTTGAAGGCGACAAGTGCTCAGCCGAGAGCCTAGTGAAACTTTCTCCATCTCTTTTGGCTGTAGAAGATGTGAGAAAAGGGAGAAAATGAAAGATTTATCCCCTCCTTCCGTTTTATACCATACAATTGGTAAAAGGTATCAAACCATCACATCACTCATCCCTTTACCTTGTTTTGGTGCCAAACCCAAATCCCCTTCCCTCCTCGTGTTCCCTTCTCAGCTCCAACCTGCAACCGGATCAAGAGGTTAACTTTTCTTTTTTTGCAAAACTAGACACATAACCCACTTTTGCAATTCTCTCAAAACCTGGACATTTTTGCAAACCCCATGAAAAAGTGGTCTATCTATGCAAATAGCCCTAAATTATATATAAATTTATCATAAATTGAACTTTTAAATTTTATAAAATATTAGTAGGAAACATGGTAGTGAAGTAAAATTTTTAATCAATTATTTGTGTAATATTTTGACAGTAGAAAGCCAATTATCATTTTTAAAATCAACACTTGAGTATTTGACTAAAAAAATCAACACTTAAGTAAATACAATATACAATGAAAACATCAAATTAAATTATATTCATAAGATTTTCCAAATATTTTTAGATTGTAAATTACTAAAATAGATCCAATATATAAACATTATTTAATATATACAATAATATATTTTAAAACATCTACTACTATAAAATTTTCATTTATGGATAAATAAGTACTCCATATATATGGCAAGATGCATGCTCTACCATAACTTCAGTTTCTAACAAGAAAAAAAAACAGTGTATAGAAAAATAAAACTAAAATAGTTTTAGTATAATCTAGATGGAAAATTAAAACATTACATACTTAATTTAAGGAATAACTAAAATATGAAATGAAAAAGTCGAAAAAATCAAATAAATTATACCGAGTTTCAATTTAATTAACTTTTATTTATTTTTATTTGAATTAATATATATATGCATGTATTTGTATATATTCATTAATACAAAAGTCGATCACTAGTCATGGTTGTGAATGTTTTGAAAAGCATGTCTATTTCAGTCCAAGTATTTTTATGGGCTATGCTACACGAATTGAATGAGCTAATCTTCCTTTATTGCATCTAGTGTGTTGTGAATTTTTTGGTCAATTAAGTGGTTGTTGATTTTGCAATTTTTGAGGTCTAGTAGCTGAGATTTGGAAAAATCACCCATCTCACCTTGTGCAAGTTTCCACATTAATTTCCTCAAACAACCAACCAAATATTCATCCATATAAAAATATTTCAAACAATTTGTTGTTGATGCAAGTAAAAGGAGAGAAAATGAGGTCCAATTAATTAATATATTGTTCATGTGGTGCCTTTTATGTTTATATATACAAACTCATCCAAAGAAGACAATAAACCATCAAGAGAGAAGCATTGACATAACCGTTTTACAAGCTCACTCGAGTCGAAACCCATGCCACCGGATCTGAAGTGCGGAATAGGCAGATAAAAAGGCAAAGAGATACTATAGCAAGGGGAGAAGAATAAAGTATGCAAACTTTTCGCAAATGCTGAAACTGGTAAGATCTTACTGCTCGAGGTAAGACCTTATCTGAAATGCAGAAACAAGTAAATAAAAACGTGGTGAACAATATGTAAAGAAAAGACAAGCACGAAAGATAAAGAATAGAAAGTAAAGCACACGATACTTGTTAACGAGGTTCGACACAACCGCCTACGTCCCTGCCTAGGGTTATCCAACCCGTAGGATTTACCAACTTTATTTCACTTTATCTTATGAGCTCTAGATACAACCTCTAGAAGACCTTCCCTCTTCTAGACTACTTCCTATCTAGCAACCCAAACACTCCAGTGAAACAAAGTCCTACCGATACCGAAGTATCTATACGTTTGGGTAGAGATGTACCCTTAGTATAACTCTAAATGAATTGTACGATATAGCTCAAAAGAAACCTCACAAACTCTCAAAGAAATAAAACACTTAAACCAATGGAGAGATGCGAGATCCGATGCTTGCAGGAGACGAGATTGCAGGGAGACGTTATGCGCTTGTAGACTTGTATAGACTGCAATCTCCCACTTCTCCTTATATAGGCTGACTCGTCCAATTCTGAAATGTGAACGTTTGAATGTTTGCTTCACAATTGTTGAGACGTTGCACGAAATCCGACTGGGAGAGATCTTCGGCCTTTTGAAAGACGTTCCACTAGCGTCTTATGGGTACGTTGGAATCTTGCCTGATCAATTTGAAACTTTGGCCGTAGAAAACGTGTTCCAACAAGTTCCTAAAAAATCTCAACAACAAGCTAATTATATATTTGATTTAGATAAGATAGAATGTGAGAAATTAATATCAAATATATATATCCACCGTAGGGGAATGTTGAAGGCTCCTTTAGTCAATCCAAATCCCGGGAATTTCTCACAAGCAAATCCAAATCTATATATATGGTTAGCAAAAGATAGACTTTAAAGATCAAACCAAATACATATATATTGTACGGAGTTCAAAACTTGAATTGGCCCATCAAAACCAATTAGACCCAATAACGTATCGCACCAAGTAATGAATACTAATTAATATTATTTTTCTTTCATCATATAAAAATATATCACATATATGCATATCATTAAGGAGTAGAATCAACAATCTCCCCCTTGATGGAAGAAAAAATAAATAGCAATTATAAAAAATAAATACAACATAGCGGAGCATCATATAACAAGCATGCAGCATAACATCTTATAATGTAAGCAACCTAATTTCTCCCCCTTTTTGTCTTCCAACAAGGAAGGGAAGAAATCTGATTTTACCAATTCAGTAGCTAGTCAAGACCTTGAAACTGCTCTCAAGGCCTTGAGATGTTAGTACTTAGTAGACAACATTACTCCCCCTACGATAATGCTTCCCTGTTCAACATACCAAATAAGCTCCAAGAACATAATAAATAAAGAGAATCATTAGTAGCACATAACATTTATATATAAAAAAATGATCATTTATCACCAAGAGCGATTGTTCCAATCCATTTATACTCTTTGATCTTGGTGATATCCTGCAAAACGAACAAAAATCAACCTTTCCAGCGAGACCAATGTACAAATTTAGATTCATAATTAGGATAGACCATGTTTGGTAGTCTTGTCCCTTTAGGAACCCAAATTTGTCTTATCCATTCATTTTAGCGTACAGGAAAGGTATTTCTTATGATGTAAGGGTCCTTTCTCCTATAAGGACAGGTTTCCTTTACATGACTCTTTTTGCAACAAAAGAAACAAGTAGGAGATCGCCAACTTCCTTTTGCCTTAACAAACGTGGTAGTAGGTTTTACAGGAAAATTCCTGTTGTATCCTATACCACTTCGGTTCAAGGAAAATTGTTTTTCTCCAAGCATCTTGTCGAGAGTGGCTTTGGATCTAGTGAATTGCACCAGGGCTGTTTGTTGATCTTGACATTTTTCAGATAATTTAACGTGGTAGTAGGTTTTACAGGGAAATTCCTGTTGTATCCTATACCACTTCGGTTCAAGGAAAATTGTTTTTCTCCAAGCATCTTGTCGAGAGTAGCTTTGGATCTAGTGAATTGCACCAGGGCTGTTTGTTGATCTTGACATTTTTCAGATAATTTCACTTTTTCAATCTCAAGGTCATTGTGATGAGCCTTAAGATAAGAGAGGTTTGCCTTTAGTTCGGAATTTTCCGATCGTAAGGCCTTACCCTCAGTGATAAGATCTGAATTTTGACTGTCAAGATCTTGCAGCTTCTGCGGCAGCTTCCTTATGCACACTTCTTGATCCTTTACCTTCTCTTTCAAGGTGCTGATTTCTTTGCTGCAATTTTCTTCATTGGAAATCGTATTTTTCAGAAATTCAGAGAGAACATCAATAGGACTAGAGATAAGATTTCTTACAATACCATCTAGATGTTGATTGTCTTGGTCCGCCATCAAGCAAAGATTTACTGGATCATTTTCCAAATCTGATTCACTTGTAGAGTCCGAGTCGTCTTTCTTTCGATCACTCTTCTTCAGCTTGTTCTTCTTCTTTTGAGGACACTCCTTCATCAAGTGATCTATTTCACCACATTCATAGCATGTTAGAATCTTTGTCCTTTTAGTAGGGTTAGAAGACTTACCTTTATGCTTTGACAATCTTGAATATTCTAGGCTTGAGAATTGATTCTTCATCTTTAGAATCCGAGCAAGTCCTTTTGTGATCAAGTCGAAGGGATCTTCCTCATCATCATCACTTTCGTCGTCCTCTGATGGTACATCCTCCTTGATTTTGAGCGTCAGATTCTTTATACTAGAGGATGGTTGACCGTCCTCTTCGTTGAGGACCATCTCATGCGTGATAAGCTTTCCAAGAAGGTCATCCAATGCTAGAGTTGTAAGGTCTTGCGCTTCTTCTATGACAGTCACCTTTGGACCCCATTTAGATTTGGGAAGGCATCGGAGTATCTTTCTAACTTTCTCTTCATTTTGGAAAGTTTTTCCCAATGAGTCAAGGTTATGTTCTCCGTAAAACGGGTGAACATTGCTTTCACTGACTCTTCTTGGTTCATCTTAAACAATTCATATTGTCTAAGATAGATATTGATTTTGGTCTCTTTGACCTGGCTAGTCCCTTCATAAGTGACTATCAACTTATCCCAAATCTCTTTTGCAGTCTTGCAAGAGGAGATACGGTTGAATTCGTCGGTACTCAACCCACAATACAATGCGTGGATGACTTTAAAATTCTTAGCCGTGCTTTCCAGATCCGTCTGATTGTATTCTTCTTCCGTCTTGTTCACTTTCGTCCCATTGGGTCCATTCTTCTTGGGTATATTAGGCCCTCGCGTAATAATACGCCAGAGCTCTAGATCCTGATCAATGATAAACATTTGCATCAAGGATTTCCAATGCATGAAGTTGTCCCCAACAAAGAGTGGTGGTGGACGAATAACATATCTTCCTTGACCGAAGCCTCCTTGACCTACACCTGCCATGATTAGACTCACAGATAGTAGTATCTAAGGTACGTGAGTTAGACTCTGATACCAATTGAAGTGCGGAATATGCAGATAAAAAGACAAAGAGATACTCTAGCAAGGGGAGAAGAATAAAGTATGCAAACTTTTCGCAAACGCTGAAACTGGTAAGATCTTACCGCCCGAGGTAAAACCTTATCTGAAATGCAGAAACAAGTAAATAAATACTAATTGATATTATTTTTCTTTCATCATATAAAAATATATCACATATATGCATATCATTAAGGAGTAGAATCAACAGGATCGACTTGACTCAACTCACCCCGTAGTAATACAAGATTGGATATACGTACACCAATCTGAATATTTAATACTAATTAATCATCAATCTTCCCAGATCATATTGATCATATGGGTTATGGTGTACACTGATCGATCAATTACATATTAATCCTCATGTGTTCAAGGTAAGATTTGCCATGGAGCTCTCGAGTAAACAATTCTTCCATGTAATCGCCCATTTTGATTCTTCTAAACCGAGCCGGTGTACCCGGTTTGATCAAACTAGGTGCAGGACCTATCACTTCATCTATCCCCGGGTTATGAAACGTAGCAACCGATAGCCTCTCCTTGCTCGGATTCACAATCGCCCTGTGTTCGATGCTTGGGTACACCCCGTTGGTGACAATCTGCCGGCCAGTGCCAGTGCCAATTATTAAGTTGCATACATACATATATACATACATACATATAGACATAGATGGATTACCTCAAGCACATCTCCGATGTTGACGATAAAAGCATCAGGAAGAGGGCTGATGGGGATCCAGTTGCCATCCTTTTTAACCTGGAGACCTTCCATTTCATTGATCTGAAGCAGAATGGTGAGGCCAATCGAGTCCGAATGGGGGGATAAGCCTATGACTTCATGTGGTTGAGGACATGGAGGGTAGTAGTTCATCCTCATAAACTGTGTCCCATCTTGGAACAAGTCCCTCAAGTATCCACCCTCCATTCCAAGCGCCCTTCCCATCCGATCAACGATTTCTACGCCCAGTTTTTTCACTTCAATAGAGTACTCTTCAAGGGCCTCTCTGCACACATTATAAATCGAATTGAATATAAGTTGACAACGGATGTAGGTAGGCAGGGAGGTAGGTACGTACCTGAAAGGGAGAGGAAGCATGGGGAGCAAGTGGGGCTTCTGAAGAGCCTTTGGAAGGGTTGTGAGGAAGAAAATGTCAGCCCAATCCAGCTTCTGCTCGTCAGAAACTACGAAGGCCTGCCCGAAACCCTCGATCTCGTCCTCCGTCTGCCAATACTTTGCCTTCTCTTCAATGGGGAGGTTGAAGAAGTCCTTCACGCCTGCCTTGAATCTTTCAATCAGTGAGCTGCTCACTCCATGCTTCACCACCTGATTGATCCATATATATCGATCAATACATACATACATACATACATACATACATACATACAATATAAACGATCGAAAGATGGGAATATATATATATAGAGACCTGAAAGAAGCCCCAATCTCGGCAGGCGGAGTGGAGTCTTTGGAGCTGCAAGGCATCGCCGGAGAGGAGGGCTTCCATGTCGATGATGGGGAGTTGGGGAAGGCTGGACGGGGTATCTGGCGCAGTATCATCCAACGCCACCGGGAGAAGGTATCTCGGAGGTATGGTCATCGCGGCCGGAGAGTCGACGTTGGACACCAACTCTTGAACGCTCGGCACCAGCCTCGACTTCCCCATTGCACTCACCTTTTTCCCTCCTTCCATATTCTCTCTCGATCTCGATCTCGATCTGTGGGTCGTGTGAAGTCAATTGAAACCAATCAACACAAACAACGACAACTTATTACCAAAAATTTTACTACTACACTATAATTGAGTATGGACTTAACGGGGGACAAGATATAGTGCGTGAAGAGATGTTGAAAATGACGCCAACCTGATCTACAAAGTAGAAACAGCCTCAATTGTCAACAACAAACACCCCAACAAGTAAAATCGATATCCATTACAAGCTCAATTTTTTTTTTTGGTGGGATCCAACAAGAATCAAATTTACGTCCTTTTCATTTACTTTTCCTCCGTACTGTATATTTGTATGTTTAACGTGTTTCAAATGGTTAAAAACACTATAGATCCATAATTATTTTTTAAAATAATCGATATTTTAATTATATGTATTTTTAAAACATAAATTTTCATAATAAATCTTTATAAACATAAATTGAAGTATGTATATAGAATCTATAAATATTTTTTTATATATTTTTTCAATATTTATTTGTACCCGAAATAATTTTATGATACATTGGAGAGAGCAGAGGATCTATTATAAAAAGTGTTTCATATGGGATGCTGAGAATTTTCTTTTCTGTTTTTTTTGTAAGAACTAATAGAAGATTTATTGGAAGGCTTTAACCCTCTCCCAAACATGAGCTCCAAAACAAACTACCTTATCCAAAATTTCCTATTGTCAAAAGGTATCCGACAACAAGTGGACCAAATTAATAAGAACTTCTTCCGAAATAAACTCCAGCAAGAGAGATTTGTAAACACACCTCTAACAAATCTATTCATTTTCTAACTATCTCATCGGCTAATTTGTAGCTACCTTAACCGCTGATCAAGGTTACCAAACATGTTAATTACTACAACTTATTAACAGTGTAATTTAACATATATTTAACACACTTAATACATCAACTTCAGCTACTCTATTAACTTTAGTTATCCTATTAGCTGCATCTTAACAAATGCACCCAAAATTTTGTAACATGTGTTAAAATAGCATTTTCATGTAATATCATACTAGACAAGTGGGACCGACAAAACCTCCATCGATTACAACCAAGCTCTCCTAGGGTCAGTTTGGTAACACGGAGCTGATAAGGCAGCTGGAGCTGATAATGAAGTATGTTAAATATATGTTATATTAGAGTTTTCATGAGTTAGTAGGGTGTTTGGTATAACCCAACTCAGAGAATAACCGATACAAACTAGTTGATTAGATAAGAGAAAATAATTATAGAATTCTGAAAAGCTTGTAGTGATTACCCGTTGAAAATTTAATTTCAAAAGTTAATTAAACTAAAATCTTATAGTATTTAACTAATTTAAAATTATAAAATATTAAAACCAAAAGTTTCGAAAAGCTAGCTGCGTTGCCAAACGGACCCTACATCACTTCCTACACAAACTTATTTTAGTTTGAAATATATCTTTAAAATTTTTTAAAATTATATTTACATTTTACAAAAAAAAAAAATGATATTTATATATTACAAAATTATATTTATAAATTTAAACATAATTCTTCAAAATAAAAGTTTATAAACAGGTTGGTTGCATCGCGTATCACCAAACACCTTGATGGTGACATCGAAGGGGAGTAACATCGAGCCACCACCAATCAATCGTCCGTCGTCATATTCTCATATCTTCATTTTCCTCTGTCTTTCTTCACCGTTTCACTTCGCCTGTTCTCCCACTCCCAAGGCTTAGGCTCAGCTACCATCGGAGGTCCGTAATCCCTAATTCCTCTTTTCTTTTTTTCTCTTCTGATAAAGAGACAAAATTAGGCGCCCAATTTCAGCTTTTTCCGGCGGCGATCCACCGGATATGGTGCCTCATGAAAACCGGAGCTGGCTGTTTGATTACGACGCTCTGATTCACGATACCCCTGTTCCTGATGGCATCTTTTCCAACCCTAATTGGCCTATGCAGGCTTTTAACGGCTCGTCCAGTGCCAGGTGTTATTTCGCTTTCTTTTTCCTCGCCGGATTTCATTTTGATGCTCGGTGTTCAGTTTCATTACCGTTTGGTTTATTCTGAATTGGGGAATGATTTTTGGTTGCGAATCTTCCAGTTGTCGACTGGAATTTTAGGGTTTGTTCCTTTATGGAGAAAGCTCGTGAATTTGGGGGGTTTTGGTGATGGATTAACTGCTGAACGTAACATTACCATCGCCTCAGTGTTAAACTGAGTCCAAAATATGCAGGGGTCGTTTGGTATAGATATCGATATCACTTAAAATGATATCGATATCTAGTGTTTGGTATGCATCATATATCACTTGATATCTGCGTTTGGTAATAGTCAGATATCGATATCAGTTGATATCTAGATATCAAATAGGGCCTAATTATCACTTGATATCGATACCAATATTTTGATATCAAGATATATCAAAGATATCACCCTATATCGATATCGATATCTAGATATCGTTACCAAACGACCCCGCATTTCAAACGACCCCGCATTTTTTTCTGGGTATCTATACTACATCTGTTATTTAAGAACCATGAACTGATTGTTCATTCCAATTAGTTTAATTGAAATTAATATTTTGTAAAATTGGGATAGCTAAGTTTTCTTGATCAATAAACAAGACCATACCACCGTATTGGTGGGAGCCAGGAGACGCATACTGGATCTCTGGTTGAATTCACACAACATTGATCGAAATCACCCGAAGATTGGACCTAAACCTTATTGCTACTAATTTGATCAATCTAGTCACCGGTGTTTAAAAAAGCTAAAGGCGACCCAAGGCGATAGGCATACTTGCAGCTTATGCGGGCTTTAGAAGCTAAGGCGATGGCTTTTCCATAAAAACTCTAAAAACACCTTAAACTTCAATTTAAATGCTATAAAAAACATCTTGGATGAAATAAAATCAGATTGAAAACATATTATTGTACTAATATCAAGTTTCTTGGATGAAATAAAATCAAATTGAAAACATATTATTGTACTAATATCAAGTTTTAGGTGGTAAGCAAGTAAAAAAAACCATATCCAAGGCATGAGAAAGTATACTAAATATAAGTCTAAGAATAAAAGATTAAAGAATAAAAAGAAATCCGAGTTGAATGAGAAGGATGGATGGCTAAGGAGTGGGTCACTCAAAATCATCAATGTCAATTGCATCATCTTCTTCCTCAATGTCTAGAAAAGAAGCAAAGTCCTCATCACCATCATCCTGAGATTTGTATCCTTCATCATCATCTTCTTCTTCTTCTTCTGGTTGAGATCTCAAATGTTGAGTTTGCGAGCCACAGCCACTGCCTTGCTGAGTTTGCGAGCCACTGCCACCGCCTTGTCCTATGTTTCGGCCTTTAGTAGATCTCAGGTTGAATCTTTCTTCGCGGGCACCTGGAGCACTAGCAACCTGATTTAGAAGGGAGAACCTGACAGCAACAGAAGGACTCGGCAGGATGGTCAGCAAGGTCTTGGACAATAGCTACGACCGAGGAACCCAACAACCCAAAAGCAACTCCACCGAAAGGAAGAAGGGAAGAGAAAGCAGGGAGAGAAGTAGAGTAGAAAGGGAGAATAGACAGACGTGAAGTGAAGAACAGGGGAGGGCATAGGGCTAATAAAACCAGAAAAACCTTCGACAAAAATAAAAAAGTTGCCAAAATATTCAAAATAAAATCAGAAAAATTATTTTTCAACTAAAAAAAAATATGGAAAGATTGTATCCAAAAAAAAATATTAAAATATATCTTAAATCGATCAAAATAAGGAAAAAACCAAAAAAGCCCATAGCTTGGGCTTTTATTCACCCGTGGCTTAAGCTGCGCTTGAGCGCTTTGGGTGAGCTTTTCCACCCTGGGTGCGCCTTTGCCAAGGCAGGCTGCAGCATGTGCGCCTAGGGCTTAAGCGGGCTTAAGCGCGCCTTGGCTTTGCCTTTTTAATATCACCTATAGAGTTTTATTTCTTGGGCAACGTAAGGTTTAGTAACTCATTTGAATGACACAAATTTTCTGGGGTACATTTAAGCTGAATGAAGATGGTTCATAGATAAGAACTCAAACCATGCCCTTAATTATTTGTCAATAAATCTATAATCGTTGCCTGATTGATGTTTTGAAGATATTGTCACATGGAGATGGAAGCATGGTTTTACCGAAGTTTTGCCTGTTAGGTTTTGTGTTTGTTGCTTGTTGTGTGCTTTGTCTTGCTTGTGTGTGTTTAGGATTGTCTTACCTCTGTGTGTTTGCTAGGCTGATTGTTTTTGTGCTTTGTCTTGTAGTTTTGCCTTTTAGGTTGTTTATGTTGCTTTTTATGTGATCTGTGTTGCCCCTGTTTACTGCCTCAGTTCTACTCTCTTTGGATCTTTCGGAAACACCCTCCCGATTTGCTCGGTGAATGGGTGCATACATCCCGACCCCTGGGCCCCGCTTTGAGTAGATTTGCTGGGTGGTGGTTGTTTTTGTTGTCGTTGTTGGAGATGGAAACATGGGAGCGCTTACCGCATTGATCCATCAAAAGAATCATGTCATTTAGGGCTGAATACTTATTATACATTTGCAATGATCTGTTCTTAACTTTAAAAATGATGGATATAGGCACCTGCCACCTGATATGCCATATTCTCTGATCCTCTTCTATTGCCCTTTTTAAAATTTTCCATTTTATTCTATTGATGTTTTCTTGTTTGAAGTTTCTATTTCTTTTGACTTGCGATCTTCTTTCCAGTATTGGAGATGGTGCACTTGCTGATGCTGAAGCCCCTAAGGAGAATGGATCAAGGAAGAGGTGTTCATCTTGTTCAATATTTGTTCTCTTTGGCTTACAGAATTTCTAAGCTGTAACTAGAAGATGGTTATTAAATTGTTTATCAGTTGTAGAACAAGTATAGATCTGGTTGTCTTGTTGGCTTTAGTTGGTGGTCTATGTTTAAGTACCGTTAACCTAGTTTTAGAAAAAAAAACTATGTTCGTGAAAAATAGGATGTAGATCACAAATTTTTTTTTTAAAAGATTGCAATTTTTTAAAAATCAAATTTATGACTGTTATTTACATACATATAGAAAGGCTTTGTTTGGTACTTTGAATCGTTTCCTTATCCAAAAAAAGGCTAACAAACAACAAGCTGTGCTGCCCTTTTTTTGTTAAAAAAAAAAATCAAATTTATGAATATTAGTTACATAAATATAGAAGGCTTCGCCCTCTCGAAGTATTAGGGTAGTCTAGTACTTTGAATCATTTCCTGATAAAAAAAAAGGCTAACATCAAGTTGTGCTGCCAATCCCTTCTTTTGGAAAATGTTGACATATTACCTAGTTTGCTGATATTTTACAAAGATAAAGCAGTGATGATGTGAATAATCTAGCCATACATTCAAGTTTTGTGATAGGTCCATACACCATAATGTTTTACGTGCTTAAGCCTAGATAATATTCTAGTGTATTTGTCTCTAATCTTTAGGTCACCTCTCATCAGTGGCTAAAAAATTTCGGTTTTGTTGATATATGATAAGCGATAAACATTAGTATTTTAGTAAAGGTTTAGTGTGAGTTGATAAGCTGATGTACACTTTTCTCTCTCCTTTTCTGCTTACATTTCTCCATTCAGCTGGAAGTTTCTGTATTGTTCAAACTATTTTTTATAATATGTAGTTTGTCATCTCTTGCAGGGCAAGACCTGAGGCATGTAGCCCATCAAGCTCCAAGGCTTGCAGGGAGAAGTTACGTAGGGACAAACTTAACGACAAGTATGCTCCCCTATGGCATAGTGATTTCTTTGTGCTCTGTGTGTCTCCTATTTATGGGTGGCAATTGCTAAATCTTTGTCATATTATTAAGGTTTACGGAATTGAGCTCTATCTTGGAGCCTGGAAGACCTCCCAATACCGATAAAGCTGCCATTTTGATTGATGCGGTGAAGATGGTAACTCAACTAAGGACTGAAGCTGAAAAGCTGAAGGACACAAACTCAAGTTTACAGGAGAAGATCAAAGAGTTGAAGGTCTATGATTTAATTATTATTGCTATAACGTTTGTTTCATACCACAACTCTATTTTAATTAACTCATGGGAAGAAAGTTTTTTTATTTTTTTTTGTTCTCCTTTTCTCATAGCACCATTAAGATGTCTGCTTCATATGGATGTGTTTACACCATTCATAGAATTTTACTTCGCCTAGTATAGTATTTTACTCGATTTTGGAATCCTCATTGCAGTTATTTCAGAGAAATGTGATGATTAGTTGGATGAATGAAGATTTAGGCATGAAGAAATAAGAAAGGAAAAAAGTAATTCATGGTAGTATGATGCTGAATCTTATTATTGATGCTGTCATTTAATGGCATGATTTTAAGGTCAGAAGTGGAATTGCTCCTATATCCCTGTGCAGTTTATATGACATCATTATACCTGCTTGGCTGCTTAGGCTGAGAAGATCGAACTTCGTGATGAAAAGCAAAGGCTGAAGGCACAGAAGGAGAAGCTGGAACAGCAACTGAACTCCGCAAACACTCAGCCTAGGTTCTTCCCACCTCCCCCATCAATGGCAGCCTTCGCCCCTCAACATCCCCCAGTGGGCAGCAAGTTGGTTCCCATTGTCAGTTACCCTGGCGTAGCCATGTGGCAGTTCATGCCACCAGCTGCAGTTGATACGTCGCAAGACCACGTGCTTCGCCCTCCCGTTGCCTAATTTGGTAACCTGTGTACTCATATTGCAGGTTTGCATCAATTCTGCTGCCTGGAATTCAATCGCTTACAATGTCAATTGCTATTGACAAGCTTTAGGTTCTTTTTGCTTCTCTTATGAATACTGCTATCTTTATTTGGTGGTTAAATGGAATCTTTTTGCAGCAACATCTTCGTTGAATGTGTTATTTGGTATATATAGATTGTAAATTCTTTGAAAGTGTACTGCTTAGCATTGACTGTATTAAGATAGTTCATAGTGATTCGTATTACCACAGCCCAGGGACTTGTCCAGTATAACAATAAAGAAGCTTATTTTAGTGCAAGTCTTACTGTTAGTCCCTATTCCCTAACCATTGGCCATGTCTCATATTATCTAACTTGTTTTCAATCCTTCTTTTTGTTGATCTGTTATTTAGCGATTCAGATCTAGTATAATTTAGGATGTTTTGAAGGCTACAGTCTTACATGCAAGTATTAGACACTGGCTAAAGGTTGAGAGCTTATGATGGGATTCACCCTTCTTGTTTATCACAGTTCTCATGAACATTTTGTTAGGTAAAAAGTTGTCGTCGACAGATCTTTTGATGAAGTACTCTGGTAATCCCTTCATCTATCCAACCAGAGAGATTCCTAATATCTTTTCATCTTGGCTTATTACAGTGAAGATTTTCCTACCAATAAATCCATAAATTCACAACAGGGTTTGTGAATATGTACCTTTACCAACTTACAGAGATGAAATCTTCACAAAATAAACCACATCTTATAAGATGTCAGAGAATGGTGAAGCCAGAAACAATTAAAGGTGAAAAGTTTGTGCAGAAAACCTTGAAACTAAGCTTTCTCCTATACATATGTTGATTCTTGTGTGGCTTCCCGTTCTCTGTTTCACGCCAAGGGAACTCGCGTGTACTGTCTGACGTGTTCAGTCGTCCTCTAACTTCTCGAACTCACATCCTCCCTTCAAGTTTCTCTGATGTTGCAGCCCTTGATGAAGCGATCCGAGAAGTTGACATACTTAGCCCACAAGGGTCTGAGCTGTGGGAATGCAATCTCGAGCCATGGCTTTGCCCTGCCGTTGAAGTGGATGACTCCTGCGCTCTCAGCATCTGCCAGGCTTGTGGTCTCCTGGTAACCGAGACCAAGCATGTGCCAAAACGGATCGATGATTTGCACGTGGCCATGAAACGCGATCAGTCCTGGTGGTAGTGTCCCCAATTGCCACAAGCTAAGGTCTGATTTTAGATTCTGAAACAAGAAGAAACTTCTCAACATTTTGCATCACCTGTTCTATACTTGATGAGATTCATTCATAGAACTAATCACTCCTGTCATAGTATAGTCGACATTTTTCGGAGACAAAAAGGACTTCATTCTGTATGTTCAAAGCTTACTTGTTTAAGCCAATGGTGGTAGGTGGCGCTTATGTTTGTCTTCCTCCAAGCATCGAGATCGAATATGTTCATGCCATAAGCCCAAGCGCATTCCTCCGCTTCGAAGTTATTAGCTATCAAAGGGTGGGAGAAGTTCAAGTAGCTCTTTAGTTTCTTGGACATCACAAACCTATCTTCACCCCTGCAAGTCTCCACAGCTCCGTTAACCTTGCCGTTCATTTCGATGTCCCAAAGTCGCAACATATCAGTCTGAACCACAATATCATCATCAAGAAACACTACTTTCTTCAGGCTTGGGAACAACTGCAGACAGTTTAAAAAACACACCAGATGTCAGCATGAGATCTAACCGGATTCGCAGTACAAGGCTCAACCGGATTCACTTCTTTACCTCCGGTAAGTGAATTCGGATGTGATTCATCAACGAATTGTACTTGGGGCTAAGAGCCTGCAGCTTAGCTGCAATGACATGAGGCTTCTCGGTACTATTAGCGACAATGGCTGATTGTCCACCGCGAAACTGTGCTCTGGCCTTCTGATCCTTCTCCATGGCCTCCAAGACAGGCACTTTCCCCTTGGAGAACCAATCGAAGTGGTGCAACGCCTTCACCTCAATGATGGCAGGGGTCAGGGGATGCAACGAGAACCACGCTTGCATAGGCGAGTACGTCTTCTCATCTGTGATGATATGGAGGACGATCTTTTCAGGGTGAGCCGAGTTCTGAACCAATGAGGCTGCCACAACCGAAGCTGCAAGGATGTTATCGGATGCCAGGACGAAGTGGTACAAGGAGTTATCAACCAAGAAAGGGACCAGTTCCGGGTCAGGGAGCTGCAGCCGAGCAGCTGCGTTGGTGGTGTGCTCGTAGGCCAGTCGAAGAGCCAGGCAGTGAAGCTGCTTCGGGATGCTGCTGGATGCCACGTGGCGGTATAGATACTCTTGGATCTTTGCTGTCCTTGTTCTCTGTTCCATAAAATTCACCTGGAAAGGCCATGGAAATTTTCAGCTCTTGCATATTGTCGACAAGTCCTTGGTATAACATATTGTCTGTCGTCAACTCGATAAAAATCATAAATTGTCCCGTTCACGGGAATATGGTAATACAATATTATAAAATTATATCTATTATCTATTAAAAAAAACACCAATTAAAAATATAATAAAAATAATAAATTTTAATTAAAATGTGATAATTAACTAATAACAATCAAAATGTACCAGAAATATAAAATAAAAATTAATCTAGATATAAATAATTTCTACTGCCAAAAAATAATAAAGATATAAATAAAATAATAGTTTTTAAATAATTAATTTCGATCTAAATATTTTATTCTACCAAAAAATAATCTGCATATAAATAAAATATCACCTATAAAATATTTATCTATTAATATTTTTGGCGAGTATGGCTATAAAATAGTTTTGATTTATATTTTATCAATTAAATAAAATATTATATAAATAGATTGTGACTTATGACATCTTTTTATAAATTATCACAATATATTATTTTAATATTTTTTTGGCGGGAATTTTTTTTACTAGAAACAATCGCAACGCGTCATATAGAACATTATGCATCAATTTTAGTATGTGTATATAATCGGCTCTATCTAGACTTGAGCGACAAAAAATGCAATATACTTTGCTATGAAAAAATCACCCTCAAGTTTGAATGACCAAAGTACCCTTTGTGTCTCATGAAATGTGAAGGGTAAGATGGATAATTCATATATTTTGTAAAAAGTTTTTTTTAAGGCATGAGTTTTCAGTTATATTGCTGATTCAAAGTTAGCTAAACTAATGATGGTTTTGTATAATTTTAGCTTATTATTGGAGGGAAATGAACCGAAGTGCATAACCAAAGCCTCTAAATCTCTAAGACTCTAACCACATAAAGTCTATTCAAGTTCGTTGTCCTCACTCGAATGAACAATTCTGTAGTTGCTAATGTAAACTTTTGTCGGGTGCCTGGTTGAGTTTATAATGAAACCGATACACTCAGAATGTCGATTTTTTTTAATGTTTCTTTTCACAGGTGAAATGTGACTACTATTTCACTTACCATAGCTTTGAGCTTGTAAGCAAAGGTTCTAGCATCTGGCCTGTCAAGCTTCATTTGAACAACAAAGTCCTCCAGAGACTGGGGCTGATCCGGGTCGGGTTTCGTTGCATCTTCAGGATTGCTTGGCTCTTCAAAAACATGGTACATCACTTCAGGCACCTGTTTCATCATTTAAGACATCACAAGAGTTTGATTTTGGATGTATGTTTTAGGGATTAATTAAAAATTTAAAACTGTCAATAAGAAACTCAACTTATATCACAAATAAGAAGGTAAGAAAAAAACTATTACATTGTGTTCAGTCTTTCCAACTAGTCTTTTCCCCAGACAACCTGCCATCATATATAATAAGTCAATATTTCAATTTTAGGGCAGCAAATAATTGAAAAGATTGTTTTAAAAAAAAATGCATGTAAAAGACAGAAAATTGCACAAAACAACAATAAGGGATAGTGTGGTGATGGATGTAACACACTATATTCGCTTTGTCACAAAATTAATTTACGTCAAAATTATTATTAAAAAAAAAAATAATTATAATAATGTTGTTCATATACATTTATAAATCATAAAACTATTTTTCTAAAAAAAATACGTATTAAACAAATATTTTTTCACTATGATTCTTCAAAATCTTTTTTTACAAATAGACATGAATTATCAAATACAATATTATTATAATTTTGAAATTTTTAATAATAATTTTGATATACTTCTTCACGTACATTTATCACGATTTCGATTCTCGTTGGTGGTTGTTTGGGATCCTTTATTAATAAGCGATGCTTGTAAAATCCCTATGTAAATCTAAAAAAGAAAGGCCTGCAGAGTAGAGAAAGTGTGACTAAAGGATGGTTTTGAGAGCAAAAGTACCTAATGTAGAGCACTTGGATTGGCCATCAATGGTGTCGATGGTAGTCATAACAAACGCGAACCGCACCAAAAACGTGAAGAAGAGAAGCGAGTACAACACCATCCTATACGAGACCTTCCTCGCGCCAACCTTCACCTTGATGAACTCCCTAACCCCTTTCCCCGGCAGCACAGTCACATGCCTTAAGCTCGGAGATATGTAGAGTTGCATTGCAAATTCGTCTTAAAGCAAATCGACAGATATATCGATCGAGGTATACGTAGAACTCTAGCTAGGCTTTGATGGGTTCAAAGAGGGCTTGGTTTTTGCATTGTAAAGAAATAAGAGGGAAAATGCCAACATGTTTATGTTAAGGAGGAGGTTGGAGGGAGAAATTAGCTTAGAGAGGTTTTAGTTTGAAGTTGTTTTCATTTACCTACCGTTTCTATTGCTTAGCATGCAGGTCACATATTTTCATTTTTTTCAATGTCCTTTTAATGTCAAATGTTTACAAAAGTACAAAACTTTTAAAAAATATATAATGTCATCTTTTTTGAACTTCACATTATTTACAAAAAAATTAATTCTTTTTTTTTCCCCTTGATTTATTTGTCTTTTGAGATACTCATAAATATGTACTTGTAAGTTAGCTCTTGAGGTCAACCCTTGGAAAAGGCCTGGGTAACCCACAAACAAAAAACGTCATTTATAATTAAAAATCATAACTAAATTTTAAATTATTTAAGGATTACTAAAAAAATGTCTTTTTAAATCTTGTGCTTTTGTAATTTTTATTAATCTTATCCTAGACTCATCTAAATTTTTTTAATCTTATCCTAGACTCATGGAATGACTAAAAGATCAGTAAATGGGTACTGTGGGTTGATTAATATTGAAGAAGGTTAAAATATAGGTGTGTTGTTTATAATAAAAAACAGATGAAGGGGAGCTGTTTTTGTTTGGTATTGCTTTCCTTGGAGTCCAAAACGTGTGATGGCAAAGGCTTAAGGAAAGAGAGAAGTAACAAATCAGGAAAGACACATGTTACAAATATGTTGTACATAGAGATTGTATTTGTGTATATGTTTAGTTGGACCAATTGACCAATTGATGCTTATACTTCCTCTATACTTTGAAACTGATTTTTTCTTTTATGTTTTCTTTGACACATTGTCTACCTACTTAATTTCATACTACTAAATCATTTGTTTTGCCAATGAAAAAAATGAGTTGCAACTTAACTAGAGGTAACAATCAAGCGAATGAGATTGGATACGTCCATAAGAAAGGGAAAGTTACTCAATTGATCACTATGTTCTAATCGATATGAGTGTTAAGTGTATTTGAATGTTTATATTTCAAAGTGCTTGTGTGTTGTAATCTTTCAAATTCAATAAAGTTTGTTTTAAGAAAGGAAAAGTTACTCAATTGAACACTATGTTTTCTTGATTCAAATCCTTTCACTCTCTCAAAATCAAAACCAAAAACTAGAGACTGCAGTCTAAGGTAGGAAATGAAACTGATCTATGCTCAGTTTGGACTAAGGGATGCTTGATTGAAGGTTAGCTACCTCTAGAAAGTCAGAAGCTACATGAACGCTGATGAAGGGTCAAACATGGTCCTTAAAGAGTAATAAAGGAGTTCATTTAAGGAACATGATCTATTCCATTTGGCATCAAAAGAGTTTCAAGGATCGAGCTAGGGACACCAATTAAGTGTCTTGCATCATTTTGGAATAAATGATCTATTTTATTTTTAGTCTTATTTAGTTGAACACTTGTATTTGGGTCTTGATGCATTTTGGGCCAGCCTATTAGTTTTTTTTTTATTTACTTATATTATCATTTTAGGAAGACCATTTAAATAGCTTTAAGTGCTTGATTTTTAGTTAGACATTTTTTCATTGTAAAATCAGATTTGTATTCTCTTAGGAGAGAGACCGAGTTCCCCTGCGCGAGATACGTTCCGATGGGTAGTCTTAAGCTCGGCTTGTTTAGTGTGTGTCGATCCTCACCATAGGATTGGTGCTATCAAGCATTCATGAGCCTCCTTCTCGTGCTTCAAGGTTGCGTCCTTGATTGTGTGGGACTGTAAATGTTGGTCTTTCGATCATTCAGTTTGGTTCTCGATTTCAAAGCATCGAGGGTCTTGTCGTTTTTTCGTTGGGTTATCCTTATTACTCCATCCGTTAATTAAAAATTGACGTTTTACTATTCACGCACGCTTTTTAAGGTGTTAAAAATTATATAAAATATCAACTTTTTAATATTAATTTTTAATACTTTCATACTTATTACTATTAAGTATGAATTTATAAAAACAAATGTAAAAAAAAAGTTAATATTTTATATAGTTTTTATCATTATAAAAAAGCGTGTATGAATAGTAAACGACAAGTTTTAATTAACAGAGGGAGTATTATCTATATATCTTGATACGGGGTTACCCGTAGGATGGCCCGATCTTCGACAATTAAGACTTAAAGACAAGAACGGAAGCAAAAGACTCAAGGACACCAAGAGGGAACTCGGTATCGATCAAGGCTCAAGACGACGCAGCAATGAATATGAACTCGATATCGACTATTATGAACGAAACAAGACTCGATTCAAAATAACAATAATAAAGACACGAAATTGAAATAACAAGACCGGTTGAAGGGTGATTCGAACTAAGGTAGAACGAGATAAAGACCTCAGGCCTCCTAAGAGGGTAGTTGCATAATATTAAAGGTTTCCTCAACAGACTTGTTACCTTGCTTAAGGTTTTCTAAGCGTTGTCTAAGCTCTCTAGCATAGTGTTGAGGGACAAACCTACTTCGCATTAAAGCTTTCAATTGATTCCAAGAAGCGATAGGCGCATTAAGGGCTCTTCTTCTTTCTTTAAGCAAATTATCCCACCAAACGAGAGCAAACCCTTGAAATTCTAAAGAAGCCAATTGAACCTTTTTACCCTCAGAAAAATTGTGACAATTCCAGATTTGGTCCATTTTAGTTTCCCAGTCAATATAAACATCTGGATCTGTCTTACCATCAAAGGAATGAATCTTTACCTTTACCTTACCTATGCTGTCCTGATCAGGATCTCTAGGCTCACGGTATTGATAACGACCTCCTCTGTCGTTCCGCCTCGGGCGTTGCTCCCAATAGTCCTCTTCTTGGAAGTCATCGTCACGCTCCGAATAGTAGAACTCCTCCTGGAAGCCACGGCCTCGTCCTCTTCCCCGTCCTTGCCCTTGCGCAGTAACAAATCCGTTATTTCTATCATTTCTCTCCCCTCGTGGAGAGTTGTTCTCTTCAAAAAAAGGATTATTGAAATTAGGGTTAGGATTAGGATTAGGATTCCAGACTTCCCTTTCATCATTAGGCGTCTCGTCACGCCGTTGATCACCATGACCACCAAGGTTATTAGAACCCGTTGGTCTAGCCTCCAAAGCCGTCAGCCTATCCATTATTCCCGCCAAAGTGGTGGTAAGAGTGTTCATTTGGGTGTTGAACACCGCGGAGGATACAGTGGCTTCGGAATTGTTGTCATTGTTGGCATTGTTCGGGTTGTTAACCTGCTGAGACATTGCAAATAAAGACAAACCCGGAACTATGTCAAGATTAGCAAAAAAAAAAAATAAACAAGCTCACAAGTGTTTTGCTCACACTCTTCTCTCGAATTGGTATGACAAGCGTGTTGGGGCAATCCACTTTGGGCAAATCAACACTCAAGCAAAGACTTAGCAATCAAAAGAAAGTAATCAAGAGAATGAACAAAGGCACAACCAACCGAAAACTCAACAGAACACAGGTATCGACTCGATACTAGGTGATACCGACTAGGTAGGGGGGTATCGACTTGATATGAGGACTCTGGACAAAGGCGAGGTCGATTTCGACCGAAAGGACTCGAAATCGACCAAATAAGAATCCCACAGAAGCAAACTATCGACTCGAAATGCTGGGATATCGACTCGGTACTGGGGGAAAACTCGATATAGAGCCAAGGGCCACTCGACACAGCAATCGGCACTTGCAAAGGCCACTCGACACACACAAAACAACTCGACAAAAATGGAAGAAAATAAGGAAAAGAAAAGAAAAACTTGGAGTTTTACCTCTTTTTGATTCAAACCCTTAGCAAGGACGTGGTAGTTGCAAGGTAGGGCTTAAAAAAAAGTGTTTTGGGAGGTATGTGTTTGAGGCTTTTTCGAGTAGGGCTATGAAATTTTCACCAAGAATGGTCCTTGAAGTTTCTTGCACTAGACTCGACAATCCTTTTTTTTTTTAAGCTACTTTTGCCCCTAGTGAATTTTATCCTCCTAGGTCAAAGCTTTGAATGTATTCTTTTTTTTTTTTTTTGAAATTTTCGGACTGTTTTTTTTTTTGACTAATGCAAGAAAACTTAACAATGAAATAAAGGACTCGAAAAATTTATGCTAAGGTGAAAGAAATATAAAATATGTAGCCCTAATGAAATATATATAGGTGAAACTTTGGCTAAATTTGGTAAATAAATCTATCTATGCCTTTATAATCTATGATAGATATAATTGCTTAAATCTACCAACTTTAGAACTTAATAAGGCAAATAAAATTAGATAGAACAAAGATAGACTAAGGTAGCCAAAGATAGAACAACACAAACTAGGGTTTGTGACTTGCAAGGTGCGACCGAGTGGGTTGCTGTCGAGCAGTGGATGTCGACCACTTCCAAAGGGAATCGGCTGCACTTGTTGAGGGTCACGGCTATGCTATGTTTGGGCTAGGTGCAACACAACAATCACAAACAAGGATTAGTAGCAATCAAATTCAAAAATTCAAGAAGTAAAAACCAAAAGCAAGAAAGACTTTTTCTTTTTTTTTGTAGTTTTTGTGTTTAGGGAAACAAAAGACACAACTTTGATGTCGGAAACCAAAGCTCTGATGCCAATTTGATACAGGGTTAGTCGTAGAATGGCCCGATCTTCGACAATCAAGACTCAAAGACAAGAACGGAAGCAAAAGACTCAAGGACACCAAGAGGGAACTCGGTATCGACCAAGACTCAAGACGACGCAACAATGAATATGAACTCGATATAGACTATTATGAACGAAACAAGACTCAATTCAAAATAACAATAATAAAGACACGAAATTGAAATAACAAGACTGATAGAAGGGTGATTCGAACTAAGCTAGAACGAGATAAAGACCTCAGGCCTCCTAAGAGGGTAGGAATCAAGTATCAACGACTACAAAGCCCGCCTCTACAACCTTACACAACCAATCGGACAACTTGGAGGCACAAGGAGGGGACTTGTGATTACCAGGATCACCAAGCTCTCGCGAGGTTAATGAACTCAAAGCAAACCAAGCAAGATCAAGAACCAATTTGCAATCAATGAGCAATGCTTTGAATCGATTGACTTTCTCACAGTTGTGTTTCACACAAGAACTGATTTCTATATCAAAAGAGGCGTGAAAACGTTCTACAGGGGAAAGGCCGATTAATATAACCTAGCAAGACTAATTTCGGCCTAAAAATAATAAAAAAATATTAATAAACTTAAAGAAATTAATAAATAACCCTAGAAGTTTCCTAAAATAACTTAAGTAGAAAGTTACTAAAATAGAAAATATAACAAGGTTCCAACACTTGGGAAACTCGGCTATACATGGCTAGGGAGGCTCGACAATCTTGATCCCAATGCACATGTATGTCTTCAATGTAGGCTCGGGGAGCTGAACCGTGCTCGAGAACAAGACGTGACTCACAAACATAAATGAGTCTCTCTGCAGCTTCTTGGCTCGGGCTCGAGTCATAGGTTCGTCTCCTAAGATGATTGGCGTGTCCGGAGGTGTAGATGATGGTCCCACATCATATCTATCTACATATTTGGTCTATTTGCGTCATTCAATTTCCATTGTGTCATGTCTTATCACTATATCATCTTATTTGTTCTTGTTAAGTCGTTGGTGTCGAAAGATCGGGTCATCCTATGGCTAATCCCCGTATCAAACGCCTACGGTCCAGAGTAACTACGTTCAGGTATGGGTCAAACCTCTTTAGCTTGAAGTTTTAGTTGTAGAGCGTGGTGGGCTTAAAACCAAAAAAATAAAAACTTATTATTCATAATATAGTTAGTAGATTATGGTAGTTAGTACCACCAAAAGTCATTTATAAGGATTAAGGAATCAGTATTAAACTCGTGGTAATATTTTAAAGTCTAAGGGCATCTCCCATCGTAGGTTATAATGGCTAGGGGAAATAGCTTATCAAACCAGAATATTCCATAGAATATTCTCTTTTGACTTATTATACAATTGTGTGGTTCCCACCCGTAGGCAAACTTTGCCAGGCTAAACGTTCTATAAATATTAATGTAATCATGAACTTTCACATCTCATTTTCGTCACTACTCACTCGATCCTATCTTTATTTTTTATTATAATTTGGGTGTCACTATATACACCGCAAATCCGGATTAAGGATTTGCACGTCCTTAAGGACGTGCATGCACGTTCTTAAGGACGTGCAAGTCTGGGACGGTGCACGTCCACTAGCAGACCCTTTGCACGTCCTTAACAACGTGCATGCACGTCCTTAAGGACGTGCAATATATATGTTGGAATATTTTCCAACGGTGAGAAGTGTTGGAAATCTATCCAACGGTGAGAAGTGTTGGAAATCTATTTCCAAGGGTTAAGACCGCTGGGAGCTCGGGAGGATTTTAATTAACATTTCCAAGGATTTCCAAGTGTTGGAAATCTATCCAACGGTGAGAAGTGTTAAATATACATTAAAAACAAACAATTAATTAGTTCCGGAAGTTGCAGGTGAAAAAAATCCTGAGTTTGTTTTGATTGTGGTAGAACATGTACATATTCTAATTAATTATTTTTATTAAGCATCTAATAGGTTATAGGTGTATATATATAGGGTAAGGTTCAGATGAAATGGAAAATAAGGTGAAGTGGTGAAATGAATGAATATGATGTCATATATAAATATCATGTTATTTTTAAATGAATATATGAATATTAGGTTCTTTGAATATGAATATAATGTAAAAATAAGTATACGGATATGATATTATTTATACTTACATAATATGAAATGAATATTAGGTTCTTTGAATATGAAGAGGTTGACGGTAAAAGATCGATTTTTAGAATTTCCAACGGTTGGTTCTTTCCAACACTTCAAATCATTGGAGATTGCCACGTTAAAAACCCTTGGAAAGATTTCCAAGGACGATTTTAGCAACGGTGGAATAAACGTTGGAATTTCCAAGGGCTTTAGCTAAAAACATTGGAAATTCCAGCCTTCATCACCCTTAGAATAGCAACAGTGTGCACTATTGCACGTCCTTAAGGACGTGCAAGCACGCTTTTTAAAAAAAATAAAAACGTGCATGCACGTCCGGGCTCGGGTGGCTCTCACCCCACTTGCACGTCCTTAAGGACGTGGGGATTTGCGGTGTATATAGCCGAAACGTATAATTTTAATGAATATATAATAACAAAAAAAAAAGATTAATGTCATTTTCTAAAAATATTATATATGCAATGATAATTCAAATATATCAAATATTATAGTCATATCAAAGAACTATTGAATATCTTTACAATACTACAACATTTATTTTTAATTAAAAATCATAATTATATAATACTCCCTCCGTTCGGCAAAACTTGTCGTTCTAGAGTTTTGTTTTTGTTCGGAAAAACTTGTCATTTTAGGTATTTTTGCTTCTATTTTATTAAAATGTCATTGATTTGATTGATGTGTCGTGAGTTGTAGTTTTTGATAAAGTAAAAAGTAGAGTAATAAATGATGGTAAATTAGTAAAAAATGAGTGTAATTATTAACTTTATTAAAAGTTGTGTGGAGAGTTAAAATGATAAGTTTTGCCGAACGGAGGGAGTATATAGGTTTATAATTGTATCTTTATAGATTTATATAAATATTAAACAATTAAACATAAATAAATAATAGCATTTGACGTTTCAAAAAAGGAAGTCAAATTTGGTATTTCTATTGGAAATAGACCAAAAACAAAAAGGCTAAATTGACTTTTGGCTTAGATGGGAACAAAATTAAGCCAAAATCCAATTTTTAACTTACCATGGGAGATGACCTTAAGAAATTTCAGATAATATTTGTAATTTAGCATAAATAAAAATAACTTTATACTAATTTAAAACCAAAAAGTTATCACCGACAATAGCCCTGAATAGTTTCAAAGTTTGGCTAGTTCCTAAATAGTTTTGAATTTTTTGTTTTTGTAGCTAATTACCGTGTTAATCTAGAAATTTAACAATCTTCTTATTCAGAGGCATCGACAGACGGCAAATACGACCGGGTTGACTCAGCCATCCTTTTAAAGTCTTACCTACCGAAACATAGAGAGAAACTCACACACAGCGCTCCAACTTTGCGTGGTTGAAAGATCAAACATGTCGAAGAAAGACGAGCCAGTCCTCGGCATTCCGTACGCCGGCAACCAGCCTCCTCCGGCCTTCTACGTCGGCGTCAACCCCTATCAAGCCGGAACCCTCCCCCCCAATGCAATATTCGATGATCCCAAAGGAGTTCCCATTCACCAGACCTTCTTCAGAGATACTCCCGCCCCTTTCAATTGCGCCTTCTGTAGCACTTCCTCGCTCACCACCGTCCGGTATGTTTCTCTTCCTTCGATTTCTTTCATCATTCACCAACTCTCGAAGCATCTGCTATCGCGATCCCTTCAATTTGCTGGATCTGTCTTTATTTAACCCGATTTCCTTTTCCTTCAATTGTGATGTGGGCCTGTGGCTAATTGAAATTGTTCCATCCCCGATTTAAATAGGTTCGTACAGAAATCTTGTGTTTTGATGTAATTCGTCACTGATGTGGCTTTGATTCTGATTAATTTCCTCTTCCAGTCCCAAACCCTAATAATTGTCAACTCTGCTGAAAATGTTCAATCCCTTTACCGATTCACCGCTTCCAATTGATCATCTATTCCCTGTCATTGAATGGATTAAGTGATACATGTTTGATCAAAGTGCTCTTGCTTCCTTGTGGTAGTGTCGTATGGTGTGGTTTCCATCTGAATTTGTGGTCTTGAATTTATTTGAAAACTAGGTCGAAACCCAGCCTGGCGGCAGTGGTCGGCTGTATGATGCCTATGATGCTCGGAATTTGTTTCCTACTCCCATCGATGGACTGCCTCTGGCATAAATATCATTACTGCCCTAGCTGTGGACAACAGGTACTTTCTTGTTTTCATCTGTATGAACTTGATAATGTTAAAATCTATCATTAGGGAATGGAAACGAAACTAGTCCAGCTTTGAATGGCTATTCATTGATCATAATCTTAAGGAGTTAAGGGTGAATGGGTTTTTGTCCAAATGCTTAATTGTTGCGAGTCTCATAGAGGGCCGGAAAGAAGGGGAGGAGCTAGGATCATCAAAACATATAAAGGGGATCAGCTCACAAGTATCATGACTACCATCACCACGACCTTCCTTGCTCTCATTCTGCCCATCTCCATTTCTCAATCTCTACTAGTCTCACACGCGCATATATAATGAAAGACCATTTGGTGGAGATCAAAACCATAACTAAATCACAGATTTCATGCAATTAGAGCAGTAACTTGAATGCTAATCTTGACAATTTGGATCTAAATTTTTTAACAATCATGTGAAAGGTTGATGTTTCCTGGCCTTGTATTAGATAATCAGCCAACATAAAAAGGTCTGATGCATGTACATTTTTTTTGTTTGTTGTTGCTAAAGGTTGGGGACTTTGAGAAAAAAGATGCCTGCATAGTGATGGATCCTCCCAACTGGACAGAAAGTAGTTTCGCTTTACCTGCATGAAACTAACAAGCAAGCAGCTGGCTGATTTTTGTTGATGTTTGTCCGAGTCTTCATTCTTACTTTCTTATACTAGATGCCCTTGGCTTGGTTTGGGATAAAATATAAATATCAATGGATATTTGTGAAATATATTGTGTAGCACATTAAGTATGCCAACTATCATGAAAGATTGTTCTATACAATTCACAGAGTATGTGTTTGTAATTGAAACTTTCTACCCTTGCAGTAACCAGTGAATACAGTATTTCATTTCGTCTTAACCAAGCTAATCACTCTATGCAACCTTTCAAATATGTGTTGAGTGAGTCTGTCTGTGCTATTGGGGCTTTGTGATGAGCATAGGCTAAATGAGTTTAGGAGTTGAAATGTGAAACATGGATTGCAAGATTGTGCAGTCAGTATTGCAAGCAAAATTGCAATTGTAAACTATAAGTATTCTAGATTATAGGCTGAATGAGTTTAGGCCATGAAACCTTTTTTTCCGCTAGAAATAGAAACTTCAAGGAAGTATACTAGATCGAAAGTACAGTAATGCAAGAAAATGAGTTTGGAACACCCATATGCTCCGGTTGTAGACTTGTAGGTGTTATTTACGCTATAAGGTTAGGGTTGGCATGATACGGTAACTAACAAAAAATGGTGATTACCACGTAACAACCATCAACGAGTGGTACGTAAATTTTCATACCACGTACCAACCACAAGACTTGTGGTTAACATCGGTACATTACCATGGTTACCATGCTGTAATTCTATTTGTATTTTTGTAAACCCCTTGGCTACTGTCCGGTAGCCATCAAAGTTATCGAACGAAAAAATATGGTTACCACCGTTCACAACCATTAGAAATGATCAATTTAGGTCAAAATCAAAACACTAGAAATGACCAATTTTTGTTTGTCTGAATGAACGAACTAACAAAGAGACTAAAAACAGTATAAATGACCAATTTAGGTCAAGATCAAAACACAGTAAAAACTTAAAACTGAAAGGTAAAAACAATCAAACATTAAATAATAATAAAAATTAAAAAATATATATACTCGATAACCAAGGTATTCAGATTTCATTACCATTACCGTATCACCTTCAAGTGGTTACCACCACGATGGTTATCACCATGATGGTTACCACAAGTGTGATTACCAACCTAGTCGGTTTATGCATGGTTGGTATGGTAATTTTCGTACCATTTGCCAACCCTAAATATATCTATGATCCATTTTTCACTTTATTTAAAACTTCTGATAAATCATGGATCCGTCATTTTCACACAACGATTCGTCCATTGGTAAACATATCCCAAATTACTCCGGTGCAAATCATCTGTCCCAAAACCTCGCCCAAATCTCCGTCCCACAAAATTATTTTACCATTAAATTAATATTAAAAAAAATTAAAAATATATTTAGCTTCTGTATACTTATTATAACATATTTGGAAAAAAACTCCTAGAAAATTGGATTATAATTTTTTTTAAAGAAAATATATAATAAACTCACATCTTTTAAACATTTTAAAAAATCTTTCTATCTCTTATGAATTATTATAATTTTTGTAGGTTGATTTTTTAAGATTTTTTTTCCAAATATGTTATAATAAGTATGTAAAAGCTAAATATATTTTTTTAATATTAATTTAATGGTAAAATAGTTTTGTGGGACGGGGATTTGAGGCGGGGGTTTTGGGCAGATGATTTGCACCGAAGTTACTCATGGGTCATTTTGGAATTAAAACTTTCTTTGCAGGTTTAACTTTGTTTTGAAAGGATGATAGATACATTCGAGATTGGATTTAATTTGCAATTTCTCATTTAACTTTTGGCATACAATTTGGGTTTCTTCTTCATTTCCCTCTCGATCTATTCTTTCTGTTTGAGTCTGAACATCAACAAGTGCATAAAATGAATTTGTGATGAATGAAGCCTTTCAGTGGTTTGTACAACTACAAAGAGATGGAGGATTATGCCATCAACCTCGCTGCCGCTGGCAGTACAGTACAACTGTTAATATATTTGGATCTGAGAGTGAGAGGTATCATAATCATAATACAGTATATCTTTTGAATTAATGAAGCAGCCGGCATATCCCTTCCTTTGAGGCAGCCGGCAGGGCAGGCAAATCAACCGTTGACAAGCTCTCTCGCACATGCTTGTTGTACATTCAATCGGGAAATTCACAGCTCATTAATTCGAATCCTAAACCAACACCTACATACACCTAAATCGATCATACACGTACATGAACATGATCCAAGTACGTTGACTCCATCTCTTAGCTTGGCCTTGGATCGGATTAATCTAATCCCATCATTTATCATCTGTTCCGATCCTAAATTAATAAATTCCCACATGTATAGCTATAGCATGCACTATATAATGGGGATCGAGGAGCTAGGATGATCACACCATCTAAAGTCTAAACGTAGAGATCCAGAAATGGAGATGGCAGTGCTCATCATGACAGTACTAGTACTGATGAGCTCATCGGAAGCGCAATCTACAGAGTGCGTAAACAGCTTAATGCCGTGCTCCAACTACCTCAAGTCGACGACCAGGTCTGTCTTTGTAGCATCTTCAACAACCCCTCCTTCCTCAACTCTCTCGGCGTCACTGCTGCTCAGGCTTCCGCTCTTCCCACCCATTGTAACATCACCGCCGTCTCCCCCAACATGTGCTCTTCTTCCCCGTTGCCTCCAGTCTCGTCTCCCACCACCGCTTCCACCACTCCTACCACCACCCCAGCTACCTCGTCTTCTGGTATCCATCTAGCTACACCCCATTCATTAATATATATTGTATCTTACCTGTGCTTATTATATGTACACACTTATGTGTACTGATTTGCGTTGGATTTCCATTTTTTTTTTTAAGGAAAAATTTTAGTTGGATGAGGTCTAGTAGACCGTGGTACTCCTTGTATTTTAATAAATGCACTTTTCTTTTTAAATAAATGTACAATTTGATAATTGGATGTGGATATTCAATATATTTAATATATATCATTCTGGTAATATAATACACTGTAATATATACAATATTAACATGCATTAAACTACAACATTAAGAGCTAATGAATGCAGAAACCAAACTTTCCAATAACTTTGAGGAGAAATTTTCATTCCATCATGTCGTATTTTTTTTCAAATCTAGTTTAATTGCGATCCACCCTTCTTTTTGTAATTCCAGTGAAGCGTTTTCGATTAGGTCCGATTTCAACGCAATCTTGCTCGAATCTAGAACGATCCGAGCTATCCACAATCAACACGAGATTGGCCTCAAGAGAGACCCGGTGTGCACCGATTTATTTCTAGAAAGAGTACAAAGAAAGCAAATACAAAGAAAAACTAGACAAACAACAAGAAAAACCTCCCTGTCGCTAAGCCATCGGTGAAGTCGACATCACCGATTTCCTGCTGCTGAACCTCGCAGCCACAACCGCGAACCAGAGACTCTCCTTGTAGTCATTCGTCTTCCCGATCCAATCGTCCTTGGATCTTCTTTGTCGCTTCGAGTTCTTCACTGACTCGCCCTTTGCTTTCTTCTCTTTCGCGCTCTTTCTTTTTCTCCTTTTTGTTTCTCTCTCTCTGTGTTGTAGCTTCAGAAGTTTCAGATATCGCGCTCTGTTGCTCAACTCTCGTTTTTGTAACAGTTGATGCTTGGATGGTGCCGAAGTCGGTTGTCAAAACCTGCGTACAAGCTCCAAACACCTTTACTGATGCTGCAGTAGGTGGATTGTCAACATGGGCTTCAAAACACATGGGCTTATGGCCCAATCTGAACCTTCAGTCGTGTACAACAATGAACACTCAAGCATCACTCCCTTTTACAATACAAAGGCAGCCTATAAACATAACTACAGAGAGACTTATACAAACTAAGAATACAAAGGACAAACTAGAATTACAAATCCTAACAACTTCCCTCTTAATTCTAGTTTACAAGTAAAGAAACAGAAATATAAAAAACCTAGTGAAAATTTGAGGTAATATACTTTTTTCAAGTTTTTTTTGGGTAACTATACCCTTTAATTTTTCTTTTTAGTAACTGTACTTTTTTAGGGTGGAGTTTACCTATATGCCCTTTAAGTAGAATTTTTATCTTTTTAAAAATTAAAATAAAGGTAAATAGATATAGATAAGATTGTTTACAATATAGATAAGATTTGTTTACCTTTTGAAAAGGGAAATTAAGCACAAACGCCATTTTCTATTGATTTAGCCTTGAAATTCGATTGTTCTGTTAACTATTCATTTTCAATAATCTAAGATTTCCCTACTTTTAGTACGTGGTTCATTTAGGCATATCAATCACCACCATTTTGTATTGATTTACACTGATATTTTTCCTACTTTGCTAATTATTGTAACAGTAACCAATTTATTGTAACCGTATTACAATACCGATATTATTATCCCGTAACTAATTTATTGTAACCGTATTACAATAATTGTAACTGATATTATTATCCCATAACTAATTTATTGTAACCATACTACAATAATTGTAACCGATATTATTGTAAATATATTGTAACCAATTGTAACCCTAGAGTACTACAAGAAACTTAATTATTGTAACCATTATTCTTGAAATCTTATTGTAACCGACATTATTGTCACATGATTACTTATTGTAGCCGTATTTTCACATTTCAAAATCACGTATTACAATAATCGTAACTAATTTATTGTAAACATACTGTAACCAATTGTAACCCTAGAGTACTACAAGAAACTTAATTATTGTAACCATTATTCTTGAAATCTTATTGTAACCGACATTATTGTCACGTGATTACTTATTGTAACTAATTTATTGTAACTGTATTTGTAATCAATATTATCACAGTATTGTAACGATAATTTATTGTAACCGTACTTGTAATCAATACTGTCACAGTATTGTAACTAATTCGTTGTATGTGTTTTGATTATTGTAATTGATTATTTGTACCTAGTTTGAAATGTAACTAACTTAATTCATTGTTGAGGTAATTTCAAAAAAAAAAAAAAACTTCATTGTTGAGGGTTCAATAGCTTACAATAAATACACATAATAGATTGTAACTATACTTGTAGTCAATATTGTCACAGTATTGTAACTAATTCGTTGTATTGTCATAGTATTGTAACTAATTTGTGTTTTGATTATTGTAATTAATTACTTGTATTTAGTTTGTATAGTAATTAACTTCATTATTAAGATTTACTAAGTTACAATAAATACACACAATAGATTTCAGTAACCGGCCCACACAATGGCATAACATATAGTTACAATAATAGCATTTATACACAAAATAAAAGTGTCGATCGATTCAATTTTATATTTGATTTTCAGTTACAATTGAATAGATCAACAATTAACCTTATCACATCAAAATTGAAAAGATTCAATCTCCCCTAGCAACCGTAAGCGATGAAATCTTGAGGCGGCATTTCATAATCATCCAACTGCAATTCCTTATCACAGTACTATTGTAACTAAGCGATGACTCCTTGTAGTGCTCATCATTAATTCGTCCTCTCATTGGAGCCCAAATGGCTAGTTACAATTAAATCTATCAACAATTAGCCATTACTAGTTGTTGGAAGTATCGAAAGAGCAATTGCCCTATCCGTGATTTTGAAATGTGAAAATCGCCACGTACCTTCAATTTTGTTACTTGATTTCAATTGACACTACAGAAGCATCGAAATAAATTGATGGATGAGAAGAAGCTGGTATAGTGAGCGATTAGCCCTAGTTTTAATCAATTTAGAAAGAAGAAGGCAGTTACAATATACGTGATTTAAGGAAGTTATCATCATTTTTTTTTCCTCTCTCTACGGGGGCAAATTAGTCATTAATAACTAAAAACGTACAATTACTAAAAAAAAAGCTTTCATTGTTATAATTACCCAAAAAAAAATTGAAAAAGGTATACTCACCTAATTATCCCAAAAATCTATTGCACACACGGGAATTCCATCATCCCCCCCAAAAAAAAAACACTTAGTGTTTCAGGAGTCTGTCCTTAACCTCCTCAATGAGACATTTCCTGCAATTCAGCCATTGATTAATACCACCAATAATCTCAGCAGGAAATAACATAGAGTTAGGCAATAACAAGCTCTGCCCTCTTAAGGTTAGAACCTTGTGTAACCATCTAGCAAATAAAGCATGCTTGTGTCCTTGAGGACTCGTGTTTATTTCAGCAACTAGTTTCTTACAAGCAAACATCAAAACACACTCTAACACATTACAAGGAAAGTTCTTATCATCCAAACTTTTCAACCCATGTCCATCAAGCTTAAAATCAACTAGATCATGCACCCTTTTATTATGATTATCATGCTTAGACAACTCATGCACTCCATAAGACATGGTAGAAGATTTATCAAAAGACTTCAAAGCATGCAACTCAGGTTCAGTTTTCACATAAACATGAGAGTTATCACCAAACAAGTCAGTAGATAAATTTCTACCTATATCAGAATGCACATTCACAAGCATATCAACAATCATAATAAAATCAGAACAATGCATATCATGAGATTTAGAAGATTTTACCAAACTTACTCTCCCACCTAATGTGTTAGTGTGTAGCCTTTGTGTATTGCTTCCATGCCCTCTTAGTTCAGCCGGGGCATTTCCTCCATTTTTAGCACCTCTTAGCTGAATTAGACCTTGACCTTTGCCATCCTTCTTTTGCTTTAGATTTGGTGAATTCTCCAGAGCCTCTACTTGCTTTCCCAAGCCTTTTTTTTACTTGACAACTGGTTGTCCTGAGATGTGAAGTGCCTCACTCTCCTCCTCCATCACCAAATCCTTCAGAGTTGGGCTCTTTTCCACCTCAACTCTTCCTTCTAGCAGCCTTATTGCATTTTTCTTCAGCCTTGCAACACCTTCTAGACCTTGTAACATGACAATTCTAGCTCCTGTTTTTTCCTTTTCAGTTTCAGTTCCTGCACATTCTTCTGACTTCCCTGACACTTCCTGCACTTCATGCTCATGTAAAACAGTTAGTTTATTTGGCACAAGTATGTTGACCTGATTTGAACCGTTATTATTCACAAAGTTTTCAGAAGTACTTAAGACATGTGATCCTATAACCATTGTTATTAGAATCTCGATCCGAATCTTTAGAATCTTAAAATCCTACGATTCTACTCACGAGCTTGATCCTACAACATGATCTTACAATCCTACGTGATCCTAAATATCCTATTTTTGTTAGAAATGTCAAATGTGTGTTTTTTAAACATTTTTTTGTTCCATTGCTTGATTTTAGGTTGTTTAAATGTACACATCTTTTTTTCTAATTTTATTACTTTAATTTAAGTCAATTTATTATATATATATATATTTTATTATATTTCTAGGATCTTACGATCCGATCCACGAATCATGTTGTGATTCGATCCTAGAATCTCGATCCTAATAACATTACCTATAACATAATAGATACCACCCTTCTTAATATTTCGTATAAGGATTTTGCCATTTTTAGTGACCTTCCTTATACCATTTTGTGAATTAATCTTGCAGTTCAAATCCTCCAACATACTCTCAGATATGAGGTTGTTCTTCAGGTCAGGGATCCATCTCACCTGTTGAAGAACCCTCACCTTTCCATCATGCAATCTAAGGGGTACAGAACCAATGCCCTTAACAGATAAGCAAGTATGATCACCAAGTACAGCTACACCATCATCAAATTCATTTAAAGACTCAAACAAATTTTTACAAGGCGTAGCATGCATTGTACAACCTGAATCTAGAATCCAGCAACCAGAATCATACTTATAACCTAGCATGAGAAGCTCTCTAGAATAAACATCATGTTCAAGCAAGTTAGAAGCATCACATTTCTTATTCATGTCTGTAAAGGCTCGGATTTTTAAATCCTAATTTTTACGGAAGAAAAAAAAAAGAGAATTAAAAATGAAATTAAATCGGTTGTAAAACTCGTTTAGCGGATTCCGAACGGAATATAAAATTTGACGAATAATTTCCATCCTTTTACCTCGAAAATTCGAAATAATTATCGGATCGCGATATCCTTGTCGGTTTTTAAAATTTAATTGATCGACATAGCGAGAGTCGGTGAATCTAACATTTGAGAACTAATTGCGAGATTCAAAATTCACGTATTCGAAATCTATTTTCGGGTATTGATTTAATCAAATTCACACTCAATTCTCACCAACTCTCTCACCTCACCTTACCCTGCAAACTTAACCCTTCTCCCCGTCATTCACCATCATCATCGACACCATCACTTTCACCAACTCCCGAGCCATCACCAACATCTCCTACATCACCTCCTCTCGCACCATCCCCTGCATCTCCTTCCTCCTTCCCCATTCTCTGCGCCTCCATCACCATATCAACGCCACCATCTCCTCTTCACCATTTCATCGCCGTCACTCCTGCTCTCTTCATCATCGCATCACCATCGTCCCTCCTCATCATCGCCCCTCACCACCATCACCATAGCACCGAACCACTGTCATCGTCACCTTCATTCTTCATCGTCGCCACCACCAATTCCTCTTCCTTCATCGGCGTTCCTCCCTCGACACTTCCAGCACCAGCAGAGAAGCCACAAGGAGCATCCACACGAGCCACCGCAGCCTCGGCGATCTCCTCTTTCCCCTGTTTCCACATCCAAGGTCGCCTCCCGAGTCGATCGCGAACCAAACCTTCAGTGAGTCGTTCTCCTTTGTTTTCGATCCAAACTAACCTCGAACTCCACCATCATCCTCACCCCCGTCCAACGCAGATCCGACGAGCCATCGCGAGTCTCCGACGATGCCCAGACCTCCGATCGAGAGCTCGGAAGTCGCGTAATCCCTCGGTGAGCTTCTGCCTTTCCTTCCCTTGTTTCGATTCGATTCTGTCCTTGGGTCGGGCTGTGGGTGAGTGGCGAGTGAGCAAGAGTTGAGTGCGGGATGATCGGGTGAGCCCGAGAGTTCCGGCGAGCTCGAGAGTTGACGAGGCGAGCTCGAGAGCAAGGCCGTGAGCGCGAGGGCTGAGCGGGGGTTCGAGCAGGCGACCGCGGGTGCGAGGGAGCTGTGGGAGTGTGAGAAAGGATGGCGCGGAGCTGGGCACACAACGATGCCGAAGGAGGAGGCCGAGAGGAGGAGCAAGCTCGCCGGCGGTTGGAGCCTCGAACAAAGCCGGGCGAGAGTTTTGAACATTTGAAGGAAGGAGATGACTTGTGGCCCCCCCTTGCCATTTCATTTTAATTATACTGTTATGAACCGGTTGGAGTTTGGAAATTTGGCAGGATCGGTTCGGTTGGGTTTTGTTTGGTTCGGGTTTTTCCGTTTATTTATTTAATTAGTCAATGGTATTTAAAATAAAATAAAATATTATTTGGCCTTAAAGATTGAAAAAGAATTTGGAGAAGAATTTTTAAGGTTAGAGAGTGATTTAATAAAAAAAATTGAAAAAGGAATTTTGCGAGCGTTTTCAAGGGTCGGAATTCTTAAATGTTTAATTTGGATTTTCAAATGGATTTGGATATAACTTAAGAATCTGACTTGTTCCATGACTAACTAGCATGATAATATGAACGTTTGACTAACGGCATGATATGTGTGACTAATAGCATGACTTGTGGTTATTTATTATAGGGAGATAAATATTGGTTACCGGTGATGATATGCAAAGTATGAGTATAAAATGATAGTATGCGAATTTGGCTAAGTATGATATGGAGGCTATCTTAAGCTGATGAGATGGCGGATTATATATGTTGAATACGGCATGAGATGATGAAAAGAGATGAGAAATTAAATTGAGACATTAATGTTTTTGATGATGGGATGGTTAACTTATATATATGTTTTATGTGAATCTTATGTGTGTTATTTGATATGCTTTGTGTAAGTTAGACTTAGACTTATTATGCTGCTTGTCTTCTAGGTGAGATCTAATCTGCCTGGATTTACTTGATTGCTGTATTGCTTGGATTCTGCGCTTCTCCAGTTAAGTTATTTAAACTTACTCATGATGGGCGCTCTATGCACTGGGTGTTATATAGTAGGCTAGTGTTCATGCACCATACGACTTAGAAGCACGCTTAGGATCTAAAATGGAAATCATATGACTTGCTATATGTCTTTGCTAGAAAACGGCCGTTATAGGTGTTTATTGGATGTGACCTTTTTCTCTATTCTTGTCATCTTAGTGGGACTTATTATAGAAAGTTGCTTGCACTTGATGGGTGAGGTAGGCTTTTTGGTAATAAGTCGCCATAGGACTCTTAGAGCATTAGGCCTTATATGGGTGTCGTTGTTTGCCTTCCCTTCATAGTTAGTAGGCTCCTTACGTAGGGACGGCCTGCACCGTGGGTGAGGTAGTTCCCTTTGAAGGGAGTTGCTAGAGGATTCCTTATGAGCCTAGAGGGACATGCTATTTGGCATTTCTTGTAACCGCGCGCCTCTTTATTTATGTCCGCACTTAATTATTCGTATGCTTGTTTGTTTAAGTTCCGCTTTGCATTACGCATTTCATTTTAGGAATAGGATGCTTATTATATGTCTCTCAGAGTGTGTTTACACACGCGCATGAGTGGCCTGATGATTGACCCAGATCCCCCTCCTTTTTTTTAGATTCAGGTAACCGCTAGCCGCTATCTTTGCTTATATGGATGCTTAGCGGGTTCAGACTTTTGGCGTTAGATTGAGAGCTCGAGTGACCACTAGACTTCCTCTCTTTTACGTTGTTTTGTCCTGGCTCTGCCGTGGCACCTTTGGGATTGTATTTTGCTTTAACTTCACTTATGATGTTTGTATGCCTAAATGGATTTTCCGCATTGTAGACTTAGGACAGGGACATGAGTTTACCCCGGGGTCTCCAACGGACCTTACGGGTTTGGGTGCGAAATCCCACTTTAAACTACAAATCTTTGGTTTCAAACCTTCAACATGTACTCGGAGCGCAAGATCCTAACGAGGGGTTTTATCCCTCGAAACGTAACTCGGGAATCATAATCCTGGGCCGTTACAATGTCATCGGCCTTCTTTTTCTTACAATCTCTTTTGAAATGCCCTATTTCACCACAATAGTAGCACTTACCATAACCAGATTGTTTATCAGAAGAATGATGCTTACCTTTGTCCTTATTGTCGGGTCTGGAGTCAATGTGCAAGGCAGTTTCAGTTTTGTCCTCAGTTTTAGACCCATTTTTGGTCTTGAAAACCTTGAGGATCTCATTCTTCTCAATGAAAAACTCAATGATCCTCTTCTTAGTCAAATTATCACTGCTAAACTAAATAACATCTTTAAAATTATCAAATTCAGTAGGCAAGGAATTCAACAAAAGAATAGCAAGATGAGAATCCTTAATTTTGTCATCACATCTTTCCAAATCTTGAGTCATTTTCAGAAATCTATCAAAGTTGTCTTGCAAAGAAGCATTTACATTCATCTTGAAGGTAAATAATCTACACAACAAAGATATATGGCTAGGCATGGATTTAACCAAAAATAAAGACTCTAAGGCATCCCAAAGAGCTTTTGAGGTTTTGCAAGATATTACTTGCCTTACCACTTCGTCGGATAACCTAATTAGAATTTCTGAGTGCGCCATTTCATCCATCTCTATCCTCTTAGCCTTGTCGGCATCTTCAGGATAGTCATCAATGACTTCCTTCCAGCACTTCTCCTTAATCAGCACCGCTTTCATCTTAATTTGCCACATTGCAAAGTCTGTGGAACCATCAAATGGCTTGATCTTCACAAAGCTTTCTGCCATCATAAACACTTGACAAGCTCAGTTCTTAACAGAAGTATAAATGCACTCAGCAAGACTTGAGAGATTCTAGACTATTTAACAAAATAGATCAAGAATTAGTCAATTGTGCTAGCTTATGCAAGAACTGCAGCCAAGCAACAATTACAAGACAAGTAATAGTTTCTAGGATGGATAAGGGCAAATCAAGACAGAGAACACTCAGCTGTACACAAGGAGGATATACTCAACCTAGTATGCTTGACAAGAACAATTCAATTAAGATTTTAAATCTCCAATCTGCAAACCTAATTCTAGCAGATTATACAGACATGAATCAACACAAAAAACGCAGCAGATGCAAACTGAAAAACCACAATCAGAAACGTTATGAACGAACCACAACAGATAAGTCCAAGAATCAGAAAAATGGTATCCACACAACCAAGAAATCGAAAGACACGAACATGAACCCTAGAAAACCGCAATAAAGAACCAGAATCGGTAGCAAACAGAGACGCGCAGCGGATAATCCCAGAACCAAAGGGAACCTCGCTCTGATGCCACTTTGTAATTCATGTGAAGCGTTTTCGATTAGGTCCGATTTCAACCCGATCTTGCTCGAATCTAGAACGATCCGAGCTATGCACAATCAACACGAGATTGGCCTTAAGAGAGACCCGGTGTGCACCGATTTATTTCTAGAAAGAGTACAAAGAAATAAAATACAAAGAAAAACTAGACAAACAACAAGAAAAACCTCCCTGTCGCTAAGCCATCGGTGAAGTCGGCATCACCGATTTCCTACTGCTGAACCTCGCAGCCACAACCGCGAACCAGGGACTCTCTTTCCATTCGTTCGTCTTCCCGATCCAATCTCCCTTGGATCTTCTTTGTCGCTTCGAGTTTTTCACTGACTCGCCCTTTGCTTTCTTCTCTTTCGCGCTCTTTCTTTTTCTCCTTTTTGTTTCTCTCTCTGTACTGTAGCTTCAGAAGTTTCAGATATCACGCTCTGTTGCTCGACTCTCGTTTTTGTAACAGTTGATGCTTCGATGGTGCCGAAGTCGGTTGTCAAAACCTGCGTACAAGCTCCAAACACCTTTACTGATGCTGCAGTAGGTGGATTGTCATCATGGGCTTCAAAACACATGGGCTTATGGCCCAATATGAGCCTTCAGTCGTGTACAACAACGAACACTCAAGCATCACTCCCTTTTACAATACAAAGGCAGCCTATAAACAAACTAACTACAGAGAGACTTATACAAACTAAGAATACAAAGAACAAACTAGAATTACAAATCCTAACATTTTCCTATTCTGCTTTTAAATAAGTGAAACATTTCATGAGTAATAAGGACATTGACTTGAATTGTCCGTTCTGATAAAAAAGCCCCTTGAAAGGGATGAATGACACTACAAAAAAAAATTAAATTGGCCACGCAAGGTAGCTTCGGCAATTGTTTTCCGTGGCAATTGATAGCCTTTTGCCACAGCAATAGCCACGGCTTCCGTTGAATCCGGAAAAATCCAACACATTTGGAGCTGATGGTAGCTTCGGCTATGGTTGCCGCGGCAAAAGATATAAATTTACCCCCAAAAAAATGAAAAAAGGAAATGAAAATAGAAAAATAATTTCACCAGGCGCTTAATGAAATTTCAGAATCCCTCCAAATTTTCAGTTCTCCCTCGCTCGTTTCCCTAGCTCGCTATTCTCCCTCTATGTTCTTTATTCTTCTCCCTCGGTCCTCCCTTCGTCTCCCTCACTCTTCTCCATTCATCTCCCTCAGTTGTCATTCCTCTCTTCGAATTCTTCAATCCTCTCTTCGAATTCTTCATTCCTCTCTTCGAATTCGTCTCCCCTCAGTGGTGGCTGTCACGTCGGCGAGGTTAGGGTTTTAGTTTTTTCGATTAGGGTTGCAATGTGAAGGTTTTGACTTCTAAGATACCAGGTAATCCCCCATCTACTGCAATTTCCTGTTGCTTTTACTGGAATTTTAGGGTTTGAGGTTTGAATTGCCGTGGCTTCTGTTTTTTACAGGGAAGACGCAGTTGATTAATCATTTTTTAGTGAACAGAAGCTGGTATCTCGTCGATTTGCCTGGCTACGGGTTAGTCTTCCTCTTCCTGTTCTATGATTGGTCAAACAATGGGCTTTTCTTCACCGTATTATATGCCAGATTCACTAGATTGTTGATTCAGGTCTGCAGCCTTTTACTTTTCCTAGTTTGTTTGTGATGTGGAAAGTTGTGAACACATTTACTTGTGCTGATTGATGTAGTATGAGTAAGGGTCTAAGGATTATGCTACAAGAAGAATGTGGCTTGTGGATTTATGCGTTTTTTGTAAGTTGTGAAGTTGTGTGTATACATACAGGGTAGTTGATGGCTTCTGAGTTGTGATTATAAATTGTAGGGGCATTCAAGCATTTGATTTACTGTATTTTTTTATAGTGCTCCTCAAAGGTTCTCAACCATGTATCTGATCAGCTGTTGGGATATATAAAACCCTTTGTTTTTTCCAAGTCCCAGCCTCTTAGCTAAATACAGTTAGAAGCTATATGAGACCTATTTGCATTATCTGAGCAGCCTTCTACGATTTGTTTGCTCGTACACAACTTGTTGCACAAATTTCCACTCCATGATTAATCTCCCTTTAATAATGGCAAGTTCCAAAATAATCTGCACATATGCATGAAACAGTAGATGAGATTTAGCTCATTAAGAGGTGTTGCCCTCATTAATGTTGAATAAATATATATGAGATAAATACTGAGGTGGGTAATCAAATGAAACTGGGAAGTTTTTCATCATTAATCAAATGAAAGAGAGATTATTCTCATTGTCTTAGATTTAGGAAGACTTGTGGGTTTTAGTGTCTTCTTTGGCATTGCAAGTTGCAACCTGGAACAGACTTTGTTTTAATGTCTTATTTTTTATTCTCTTAGATTTAGGCAGACTTGTGGGTTTTAGTGTCTCCATTTTTATTAAAGTGGTTGAGTGACTTTCTAACTAAAAAAACTTCACTACTGGGTATAGATGAAAATTACCTGTATGTTCAGCTTCTGCAAGATAATGGAGGCATTTTATTATCATTCTAGCTCCTAATGAATAACCTGCTAGTGCCCTTTAGCTCCTAACGAATAACCTACTAGTGTAACAGGCCTGAAGGAGTGGTATTAGATCATATTGACAATATAGACAGATTGTTTAGACTCGAATCATTAGGCCAAGAAAAAATAGATAAATCCTTGTCTTTAATGACTGGCATACCTGTTCCCTTGCAACCCCTTCAGCAAGCAACTTTCCAGCTTTATCTGACCTAAAATACTCGACAAAGAAAACTTAATCAGAACAGATGAAATCTTTCACTGCCTTTTATTTAGCATCAAAAGCACATGTTGACATCTTAGTGACTGAGAAATGGTTTACATTTTCTTAGTTCACCAATGTCTATTCAAGTGTGTCAGACCTGTCAATAGCGATTGTCCATTTGCTGTCTATGAAATTAGTAGCTGATTTTAGAGCTGCTGGCCATGCCAATGGTGTAAGTGTGCTTAGTACAGTCATCATTGCCCCTTGCTTCATTAACTTTATAGTGTTTATAGCAAGCCCTGGGTCAAGTAGCAATATTAACAATAACAAGACATTTGAACTGAATTGTGTAATATTTGTAACTCATATATGAGTTACAAATATTACACAATCCATTCTAAAATCTTTCTCTAAAGCTAAGACAAGTAGAAAGAGCAACTTCAACCAAAGCAAAAGCTATAACTGATAGTAATAGTACAGCTGAAAACAAAAGACAAATCTTTTTTTTTCTTTCTTTTTTCTTTTTCCTTTTGAGTTTGTTGGATGAGTTCCACTCAATATGTAATCAGTATATTCAGAGAATTTCTTACTAGTTTAAGTTTTCCTTCTAAAAGTGGGCATAGAGATGCTTCAGATTTGTGAAAACCAAAGCAAGAGGTGAATAATTTATAAATCAACCCGTTGAATTTAAAAAAAAACATTTGAACTGAATTTTGAAATCTTTCTGCACAAAAGAAGCAAGAGGGGATAAAAGTTGTGAAGAATGTATTACAAAAAAAAAAAAAGTCAGGAAACGAGTTTCAAAGACAATAAAAAAAAGGAGCAATTTCATATGATTCCCATTTCCCACCCACCCCCATGTCTCTAGAGATCTGTGGACTAACTGCGGCTCTAATCGCGTTTAGTTGTATTGAAATCAGTATTTCAGTATAAAGACACAAGTTACACCACGTGCAAATCCACGAATATCCTCTTACATTATGCTTTTGTCGAACGATGCACCAATTATTCGGGGTGGTTAAGGCTACAATCACTAGAGTACAATCGAACATTTTGTAATGAGCGAATCCATGTTTCCGGTTATCATGCTTTCTGTGCTCTTGCAATGGATGTTTCTGTCAACTCATATAGCTTTAGAGAAAGATTTTAGAATGGATTGTCTGAGCTTACCTCCAGTGCTTCTGCATACTTCCTTTCTGTATGAATCATATGATTTTGTGCTTCTTTGTTTATCATCTCAATCCTATCCATAATTGCCTTTTGCTGCCTTTCACTTTCAGCCATATGTTTGTGCAGCTGTATGTCAAGTTTCCTTGCCTTTATTTTCAACATATTATGATCCTTTATAGCATGTAATTAAAAAAAATCAATACATGTTAAATGAATCCCCACACACTGAATTACTGAGAAAATTTATTCAAATATGATGTTGTTAGTTTTAGCAATTCCATGTAGAACCAACATAGCTGTCACCATAGCCAAATATATGCATGATACCCAGATGAAGAAAATCATAATTATAAAAAATTTCTGTTGCAATCACTGTGTTTTGCTTATCTGCATTCTGCATCCTATGGTATAATCAGGTAAAGGTGGTTGCAATCACTGCGTTTTGCTAAACTTCTCTTGCATTCTACACGTTGCTGGCTCGTTTCCTCTGGGTGAGATATTGGAGTATATTCTGACTGGCTCTTTTCCAGTGGTATGTTTCTATGCACCATAATTGGTATCCTTATTCTATGATAAGCTCTTTCTTATTTGTTTGATGACTTCTAAATATAGTTAAAAGAATCACCCCTAGCTATAGTTAAAGCTACTTGAGAATATTTTCCTTTGTAAATTTCACCAAATGTTATATTTTAGGTCTAAACTTATGGTTGTCTTGGAAAAATCTAATGTCTTTGATTTGGTGCTTAACTATTATTATTATTTTGTTAAAGTATCTTTAAAAATTTAGTTTAAAATTGCATATATCATTTGCACAAAGTTTCAGTTCTAGTTGTAGTTGTATATAGAACCTTTCTATTTGTACTAGGATATGCATCAGAGAGACTCTAAAACCCTGCTCAGTTGAGTAAAACGTGCTCAACTAGTGTCGTTTATTTTCTATCACCAAAAGTAGGTGATTGAATACGATATTTTAGTCAATATCTTATGAGCAATGCATAGAATGCATGCCACTAGAAAGTAGAAGTGGATCTGATCCTTCAACCTGAGCTCTCAGAATCTCCACGGATAAGGCTGCACTTGTTTTATTTATAAAATATTACAATAGTCCTATTGATTTAAATAAGAAATTAAAGAATAAATAAGAAATTAAAGAATAAATATTACAATAGTCCTATTGCCGAACATATGGTGCTAGTGCCCCTCCGCGTTTGGTGCATAAGTCTTCTTCAAGCACGCCTCTTGTTGCTGTTAGAGAGCTCCGTGAGATTGCCCAACAGTTAGAACTGAACCTCAAAACCCACTTAGAGACCCACCTCAAAAACCACATAGATACCCAATTAGAGAAGAGAATTCAAGACTTGAGGTCTGAATTGATGGTGAGTTGCCGGTGCAATGATGTGAGAGGCTCACATTCACACCAACAGGTTAGTGAGCACTTGTTTCAATTGAGTGCTAAGGAAAATGAATCAGCAAAAATTATAGGACAGCAAGTTTCAACACATTGCTTTATTCAATTCTTTTAAAGACCTATACTGCAAATAACATAAGATTTTCATTGCTTTATTTTTGTTTATAACATTAAACATGGATCGAATATCATTCTATTATGAAACTTCCAACTGCACTTTTAGTCCATCGTTATGATAGGTCCATTTTTAATCTTCAGATTAATCTTCATCATCAACTCTATAGAAAAGGATGCAGACATTATGGAGTTGAGTTTGTGATGATGATGATGCTTGTTATTTATATTTCAGAGTTTGTGTGTTTGACCCTCTTTTTCTTGCTGGCCACTGGTTGGGACTTGTGAGTTGTGACTGCATGCATATTGTGGTGGGATGCATGTTCTGTGCAATATAAAGTTTTTTTTTAATCCAGTCTTTTTTTTACATGTATTTCAGTATTTGTATATAAATTGGATAAGCTAAGTTGACATAAGTGTTCCCCTACTTGATCAGAAGGTTTTACATGTTGTGCTTTTATCTTGTAGGCAAGTGTTCATGAGAAAATTCCTAGGGAGTCAACTGGAGAAGGCTGCACTATCGTATCCACCAACCAAGCTGCTCTCAACACATCCACTGAACCAGAAGGGGACACCGAGCAATCTGCTCGTGGTGAGAATGACAAAGACGCTGTCTGACATGGACCTGCTGTATGTTAACGTCTTTTGTCCGCTTGAAATACACTTTGGGGACTTCGCAAGACTTTTTTAGTCTTAGGCTAGCCATATGTATGTTTGCATCTTTTGTCGGCTTGAAGTAGATGTTGAACTTTCCATCTTGTCAGTAAATGGCCTTTTGTACAAAATATACAATGTAGCTTGAATGTTTGGTTGATATGGTATTTGGAAGAATTTGTTCAGGTGTTCACTTGTGATCTATATAATAGTACACAATATGCAAATATACAGCAGCTGACCCGTAGCAACGGCTACTAGCCGTGGCAAACAAATATTAAACATTTCAGAACATTTTGAAATTGAATATAGTAGCTACGGCTTCTAGCCGTCGCAAAAAAAAAAACTGAATCTAGTAGCTACGGCTGGTAGCCGTGGCAACCAAATGGAATATGGGAAAATTTTTACCCGCCTTAAATATGGCGCCAAATTTGTAGCCACGGCAGTTGCCGTGGCAACCAAAGGAAAAAGGCGCCAAAGGGACCTTTTCTTCACAAGGCGTTGCACCCCGTCGCTAAGCCGTCGCAAATGCAGTAGCCACGGCTAATAGCCGAAGCTACCAAAATTTGCCACCGCTGAATTCGCCACGCCCTCATTAGCCGTCGCAGAGCCGTAGCTACAACCCTTTTGCCACCACATGAGGCCCTTTTGCCACGGCTTTTTGCCGAAGCTAATTTAATTTTTTTTTGTAGTGTGATATTCTTTAAAATTGGTTTCATTCTTTCTGCAATGATCTTGTCCATTGCTTTATAAATTGTAGAGCAGAGACTGGTTGGTCGTATATAGTTTGCTGTTGTTGGGTTTTTATTTTTGGGGGTGAGCAATATGGACATTGATTTGCTTAAGAATTCTTCCAGAATGGAAGAATCCTCTAATCGCTTTTAATGGCAGATGGTCCTACGATGACCCAGTATTTCTGGTAGAATTCCGTTGTCATTTCATCATGTCCTGGTGATTTATCTTTTCCTATTGAGAAGAAAGCGTTTTTGATTTCGTGCTTCGGTGTCGGTTTTGTTAGTTTCATGTTATCTTCTTCTATGATTTCTGTATTAATGAGTGTGAGATATTCATTTAGTCGTCTATAGTTGATTGGATATGTCCTAAATCTTTCTTCAAAATCTTTTTTTTTTATTCTTGCCCTTTAATTGTTGTTCCTTCTCAAGTTTGTATTTCCTTTATTGATTTCCTATTTCTTTTCCTTGTTGCTATACTGTGAAAATATGTTGAATTTGTGTTGATCAGCTTGAGGTGCTTGCCTATCATCGCTCGTTGGCTCCAATACATTTTAAGATATGAGAGGATTTTTTTTTTCTCGTTTGTTTTTCAATCTTAATTGTTTGTTGTTTTCATTACTGTTCATAGTTGTTGTATTATCCTTAAATTGAGAAAAATAGGAAATAAATAAGAGTATAGCAATATTTGTTAGTCTATTTACTTTTTTTTCCCTATGCAATTGCTCTCAATTTGGTTAGATTTATTCTCAAAATAACTTGAAATATAGAATATAAATTTTCATAAGGCTCATTTAATTTGGTGTTAATATATTGATATCTACCTATTATATACATCAATATCGATATCGGTATTTGGTGATATCTTATATACCTCTCAAATCAATATATCAAAAGCCCCCAAAACCTCAAATTAGTATATTAAATATCAAATAATATAAAATATAATGATATATTAAATACTAACTACTATTTTAAAAACATGACACTAATTACTATCCACACATTTTTTTAGGAAGATAAAAACTATAAAATAATTTTCTTAATGAATTTATTTTCATAGTTTCATACTTATTAATAAGTAATATAAAATCATTAAAAAAAAAGATAATATTCAATAGAGTTCCTAGATGTTTAAAAACCAAACATAAATAGTAAAGTGATATATTTTTTAAAACGAAGGCATTATGTCTCATCTCAACCGTTTTTCCAAAATTTATCAAAAATGGAAAAACAAAATACATATTCTCCTAATTATTTTTAGGGTGAATTTGTGAAATGTCCAAAAAAGTTGTTATAATTGGTGAAACGTCCACATTTTGAAACAAATTGGTGGAGTGTCCATCTTGCCCATAGCAATTTTATCATCTTGCCAATATCAATTTTATCATATTGTTTATAGCCTCACTCTTTTTAATTTTTTTTTCAACATTTTGTCGTGCAAAAATAACCGTATGTTGTGCATGTGCAAAAATAACCGTATATTGAGAAAATAAGACCCAAGTCTAGTTTATATATATATATATATATATATATATATATTATCGTGCAAAAATAAGAGTATGTTGTGCATGTGCAAATATAACCGTATGCTGTGCAAATTTTTTTTTTTGTCGTGCAAATATAAGAGTACGATGTGCAAATATAACCGTAAGTTGTTCAAATATGACCCAAATCTAGTTTTTTTTTACATTTTGTCGTGCAAATATAAGAGTACGTTGTGCAAATTTAACCGTAAGTTGTGCAAATATGACCCAAGTCTAGTTTTTTTTTTTAGTTTTTTTTACATTTTGTCATGCAAATATAAGAGTACGATGTGCAAATATAATCGTATGTTGTGCAAATATGACATTTTATTGTGCAAAATGTAATATATTTTTTTCCGCTTTTTTTTCCGTCTCAACACTTTTTGTTGTGCGAAAATAACTTTACGTTGTGCATATATACCAATTTGTTGTGCAAATATAACTTTTGTGCAAATGTAAAAATAAAAATATAGTAGATGTGAATCACATAATAAAATATAGATATGTTTTATAATTCCCATATTTATGGGGTAGTTTTTGTAATTAACCAAAATTTCTTCTTCAACCTCCCTCCCCGTCGTCCCTGATCTGGAATGCGTGAGACCAGATGATGGACGATTTTTAGTCGCGTAAACCGTATCAAAATAAAACTCAAACCTACAAACTAGTATAGCAAGTAAGTAAGAGGTCGATCCCACAAAGAATCAAGTATTTCTCCGCAATGTGTATTTACCAATTAGTAGAAAGGGGGGTTTTGGTGATTGAAACAAGAAAGAAAGCAAAATTAACTATAAACAGATTGATGCAAAACAATTTAGAGAATATCGATCTACCTACAACTATCCACTTTATTTGGTTGAATTGATATTGTAACTTCCTCTTGTCCTTTTAGGTTTCCTATGAATGCCCTTGTCCCGACCTAATATAGTTACTAGTCCAATCAGTCCTAGAAACCCTTATCAATCGAACAGTCCCTAAAGAAGGATTTAACTCAATTGATAGCTTTAAGTTCAGAGATTAACCAAGGTATTTGCAGTCCCTAAAGAGAGATTTAACAACACATCCAACTTCCTACCCATCCAATTAGTTCAATCAGCCCTAAAGGGATAAGTTTGCTACTTGGGTTAAGGTTCGCAATCAGAAATCTACAAAACCCTGGCAATTGAATTGATCTAACAAGTTGGCCAGCCAAGATAGAACAAAACAATAAACAATCAAGCATAAAGAAGTTGAAGCATTCAATATAAGAAATAAGGAACAAAATTCAGAAACTCACAATCGATCCAAATAAAGCTTCAAATTGCAAGTAGAACGAAGAGAGTTTAGCCGCCCATGTCGAACATCGCTCTCTCTCCAATTGTCTGATAAAAACGTATAATAGAATAGAAGTTCGCGAAAAATAACATAAACTTGGCCTTATAAAAGATCCAAAATCGGCCATAAAAAATATCCAACACAAACTAGGGTTTTTTTAATTGAAATGGCGTCGCCTCCGCAGCATCAGCTTGATCTTCATTCTCGCAGCATCGGTTCTGGCGGCGGCCGCGGCAAGCATTCTGCGGCCGCGTCATATTGTCTTTCACGGAATCTCTATTTCGAATTTGATCTTGTTGTCAACAGGAAAGTTGTAGCTCTCTGAAAGAGCTTTCCAACGCATGGTCATAATAGTCGATCGGACAACTGAGGCCTCTAGAAAGTGCAAAACAAGTTCAGCATATCTGCGCGACAACTTATGCAGACTTGTTCTTCGTTTAGGTTCGCTTCTTCTTCTCAGGACCTCTTGAGATCTTCATGTAAGCTTCTTCGATCAACTAGACATTCTCATCTAATGCGTTATCAACCCATGTCTCCTCCTCGGATCCACAGTTACCTGAAATAATTAATAAAAGTATGTAGATTCCGACTCCACCAATGTAGAGAGTAAATATGCAAATTGTACTTAAATCATGCATGATATGCATCTTAACTAAGCTAAATGCAACATATTATGACCCTCTAAATGCATGCTATCACAAGACCCGGCCTCCTTCGCTCCGGCCTCGCGCCCTCTATCGCTCGCTCGCCCCCGCCTCCCTCCCTCGCTCCCTCGCTCGGTCGCTCGTTCCGACCTTCGCCGCGCCGCTGAGATCTCGAATTCCAGTTCCAAACCTGGCCTCCTTCGGTCCGGCCTCGCTCCCTCCATCGCTCGCTCGTCACCGCCTCCCTCCCTCACTCGCTCGCTCGCTCGTTCCGGCCTCCGGCTCGCCGCTGAGATCTCAAATTCCAGTTCGATGTCGCAGCTCCAGCATCGCTCGCTCCGGCCTCGCTCCGACGTAGATGGACAGATCGGGAGGGAAGGAGATCGCTCCGGCCTCTCTCTGTCAATCTGCCATAGATCTAGTCCTAACGCCACCGCCAAAAGTTCATCCCCCCGATATGTTTGTTTTGATATCTCCCCCGATCTGTTTGTTTTGATATGTAATTGGAGATCTGATTGAATTAGTATATATAGTGGACAGTTTTCCAATTTGTCCAAAAAGTTGGATAATTCACCAATTTGTCCAAAAAAGTGTCTGTTTGGCAAAAATTTTCATATTTTTAATGAAACTCTAACTTCTCCATTCCGATCTGTTTGTTTTGATATGTAATTGGAGATCTGATTGAATTAGTATATATAGTGGACAGTTTTCCAATTTGTCCAAAAAGTTGGATAATTCACCAATTTGTCCAAAAAAGTGTCTGTTTGGCAAAATTTTTCATATTTTTAATGAAACTCTAACTTCTCCATTCCGAATACTTGAAGAAAATATTTAGTTTTTGGGAATGTTGTAGATTTATAAACTTCTCTATTTTTCTTGATGCTTCCTCGTTTTGGAGAATGAGATGCAGAATTTATTGAGCTAAAAAAACATTTAACATTCTTTAAATACTCTAAAATTTCCAAAATAGAATATTTAGAAATGCTTTTATATATCAATCCAAAATATCAAATTGTCAATACCAGCACCAATTTTATTTTTATTAAAAAAAATCTACACTACCACACCCAAAAAAAATAAAATTAAAAACCACAAATTCTTATAGACCCTTCATTTGTTATCTCTAATAATATCTGCCACGTGTCACTCCTATGATATTTTTTCTTCTACTCGTGGTGTGTTTCTATTCTCTTTTTTTTAAGAAAAAATTATAATGCACTTGAATGATGCTAATTTGATTTCTTAGCATTTAAAATAACATAAAATTTTAAATAAATACATTATAAACGACGTTAATCAAGTATCCACTATTGTATAAAATTTATAATTATATTATAAACTTAATATAATTGATTGCCATAATTTATAATGTATTTTATTTAAAATTTATGTTATTTTAAATATATTGTAAAAAGTGTTATCCAAACATTGTTCATATGTTTATAATTATAATTTTACATTATAACTAAAATTGATTGGAATCCAAACACACCCTTAACTCCCTATCCCAAAATTCTATATTACAAAAAACATATTATATCTCTACATTAATATTTTATATATATATATATATATATATATATATATATATATATATATATATATATATATATATATATATATGAATTAACCACAAAAAACATGTATGAAAAAAATATCTTACAAATTCACGTTATAAAAGAATATATTTTTACAATATTTTATATATTTTTTAAAAATTATTACTCCCTCCATCTGTCAATACATGTCTTTTTAATCATATGCATGGTAATTAAAAGAAGGGTGTTATTAGGGACACCACAAATCTTTCATCAGAAATGCACGTCCCTTCCAACGTGCAATCATTTCCCACTAATTATCACTTTTAAAAAATTAATTAACCCACTTTAACACTGCACGTCAATTCCGACGTGCAGGGTTTGGGGTGTTTATAGCGGAATCGTAAAAGAACTTACATATAAGATAGTTAAACAAACAAGAGCCTCTCCAACACATTTCCTACTCCACTCCCTACTCCATTTATTTATTTTATCATTTATTTAATCTTATAAAAAAAATATTTATATTCTTAACCTTTAAAAAAATATAATTATTAAAAATTTTAAAACATAATTTTTTAAATAAAATTTTATAAATTTATAAATTAGATGTTAGGAATATAAATATAATATAATTGATTTATTTAAATAAATGGGTGGAGTAGGGAGGGTTATAGAGGGTCCTGCTAGTTAAATGGTAAAAAAATTAGAGTGAATTCAATCGACGATGAGTGAAAATTAAGTGTAATTAATGATTAGCTCGTTAATAGGTTAAGTATAATGATTAGATCTAAAAAGACATGTATTATTGAAAAAATCATATATAGGTTAAAAAGATATCTATTGGTGGATAGAAGGAGTATAATTTTTGTAAGGTAACTTTTTAAGATTTTTTTTAGTTGTTGCTGTATGTATTCAGACGAAACAAATCATAGATCCATTTGACCCTCATCAGCTTGATGTGTGTCTAGTATTAAATACGTCTGATATTAAAAAAACCAACGGGGTCAAATATCTGCTCAATATAAGTAACGGATCCATGATTCATTCGTGTATTTTTTTTTCAAAAAATTTAAGCTTGCTTTTTTTTAATATAAAAAACACATGATATATTTGGTACTTTTTTTTTTACAGTAGGCAACCATTCGGAGCTATTACAAAGAAAGTAAATGCGCTCCTGGATCATCCTGAAGGATGATGGTACAAAGTTCCCTATTAAAAGGGATTGTAGATCTATCACTAATGATACCTCTAGTGGCTATATAATCTGCAACTTTGTTCGCTTCTCTGTAGATGTGATTGAATTCAACCTTTTCGAAATCCGCTTCCATGATCTTGATTTCTTCTGTTTGTCGCATAATCTCCCATCTGCTGTCTCTTCCTTTAGATAGAATTCTCATCAGCTCTTGGTTGTCTCTTTCTACAACGATCTTGTTCAAGCCTAATCTTCGAGCTACCTTCATCCCTATAAGCACTGCTGCTTCAGTTTGAATAACCGTACCTTGATCTACTTCTTGGTAGAAGATCTCAGCTACATGGCCCGTAGAATCACGAATGATTCCTCCCACCTGGCTAATGCCGGTGGGTTTGACAGAACCATATATCTACATTAATTTTGTAGATGACTCCTGCTGGTCTAGTCCATTTAGATCTAGACCTTTTTTTCCTCTTATATATTGATATCTTTATTAATACTCCTGGGATTTGTTTCTCTCCAATCTTGGATATTATTATTAATTCGCTTAATCATGTTACCAAAGGTGTCAGGGCTTGTATGTTTAAAGATTAATTTGTTTCTAGTTTCCCATATCATTTCCCAAATAACCACTAGGTCCTAAAAAACTGATTTGCCTGCTTGATTTGACTAATGTTGTCGCACAAGGAACCTTGTAAGGAAAGGTTGTGAAAGAGCTTACTTGTTGCTTGTTCAAATTGGGTTATTAGTTCATTTGCAAAGGAGCACTCCGTAAAGAGGTGAGTGGCATCCTCATTTCCGAGGTTATATAGGGAACATGTGTTTGGTACTCTGTTGATGTATCTATTAAGCCTACTGGTCGTGGGTAGAGCATCTATTTTAATTTTCCATACTAGGTTTTTAAGGCGAGGAGGGAGGTTTAGGTTCCATATCCAGTTATGGTTTTCTATGTTGTGGTTATGGATGTTGATAATTTTCTTAGCAGATTTGGTGGTGAACTTTCCTGTGGGATTAGGCGCCCAGATTAGCTTATCTTGGGCTTGCCATGATGGGATGTTGAGGGATAGAATACCATTAGCTACATTTTGAGGGAAAAGACTCTGGATGAGAGGCTTATTCCAGAGCTTTCGAGGGGTAAAGAGATTGTTGACTTTCATGTTCGGGTCATTGTTACCCATGAAGGTTTGGAGATTTGTATTGGGAACCCAAGGGTCGTTCCAAATATTTATGAGGTTACCGTCTCCTATATAACCCAAAGGAGGCCTTTCTCGAATTTTTCTCTAAGAGATAATAGTCTGCCAAATTGCCAAGAGGTCGCTTGATTTGGTTTGTCCCTGGTGTTGCTATTAGGAAAATATTTTTCTTTGATGACTCTAACCCAAATATTATCTTCATTAGTATAAAGTTTCCAAAGTAATTTAAACTGGAGGTTTATATTTAGGTCTTCGGCTTTTCTAATACCCAATCCACCTTGGGCTTTACTCTTACAAATGTTATCCCAGCTTACTAGAGGGGTATATCTCTCAGAGTGAAGTTTATTCCAGAAGAAATTTTTGTTTATTTGGTCTATTTGATTAAGAATTCCTTTAGGGAGCAAAAATTTTTGCATCGAATAATTAGTTTTGGAACTTAGATATATTGACTTGAATTAAGATGACTCTGCCTGCTTGAGACAGATTTGAGGCTTTCCATTTGGACAGTTGCTTTTTCAGATTTTGGATAGCTTCCTCAAAAACCGAGTTTTTAATTCGGCCATTGAGCATCTAGATATTTTTCAAGAGTACTCGAGATTGGAATTCCCATACTCTGAGCAAGGTCTCTCGCTAGGTTTTGGTTCACATTCTTAGAGCATTGGAGATAACTTTTACTATAATTAATAGTGAGACCCGAGAGGTTGGAGAAGTTGTTTATCATATTCTGAATGGTATTTAGACTAGTATGCGCAACTTTGGCAAAAATAATCGTGTCATCTGCAAAAGTAAGGAAAGGTATAGGGTTACCGTTTTTTGTGAGTTTGATTCCGATTAACGCATCCTCTTGCAAAGCATGTGTTTGATCCGTTTGTTACATTTTTTATTTTCATACGTATAATTAATGCTAAACATGTGTCAAACTGATGGTGAAAAGAGATATGTTTCGTTTGAATGCATATAGCACATGATCTCGGTGCATATAGCCTTTAAGTTTTTTTTTTCTTTTGAATTAATATGTTATAATAACCATGTATTCTCAACACATTTAATTTACCATTCACACTGTCACACATGATTTTTTAGAATGATATATTTTTGTATAAAATATAAAAAAAATTATTAAATTTTTTTTATAATTATATAAAAAAACTTGATATTTTATGTAATTTTTATTATAAAAAAATCTGTGAATAATATATTCTTAAACTTTTTAAAATATTAATTAGAAATATAATAAATTTGAGATAGGGGTTTAGGATACGGTTTTGGGGAGTGTGGATCCTCTACAACACCGGTGCACCACGAAATTATTTCAGGTATAATTTTACATTAAAAAAAATTAAAAAAATATATTTACATTCTACGTACTTATATTTATATGTTTATAAACTTTTATTATAAAAAAATTCATTTTAAAAATATATAAAATTAAAATATCAATTATATTAGAAAATAAATTTTATGTTTTTTTAAAACATGATTTTTCCCAAAATAAGTTTATAAATATATAAATATAAGTACGTGGAATGTAAATATAGTTTTTAAAATTTTTTTTTAATGTAAAATTATACCCGAAATAATTTCGTGGTGCACCTTCTGTAGAGGATCCACACTCGGTTTTGGGTCATCACTCCCCCTCCCACTCTCAATTCAGATCAGTCCCCCTTGGCCCTCTCTATAAAATCGCACCTCTTCCCCTCACCCAACCTACCATCGCCTCCCTCTAAACCCTCCGATCGCCTCCTCCTCATCTCAAAACACCATCACCAATGGCGTCGATCTCCACTTCTTACAATCCCGCCGCCGTATCCGTCCGCCAATCGGCCTTCTACGGGAAGCCGCTGGCCCCGAGGTTCGTCCCGGCCCCGGCTAGGTCATCGCCTTCTCCGATCGTGTCGATGTCGGCGGCGACTCCAGCTTACGACCTCAACAAATTCAACTTCGAGCCGATCAAGGAGTCGATCGTCTCCAGGGAGATGACTCGCCGGTACATGACCGACGTTATCACCTACGCTGACACCGACGTCATCGTCGTCGGCGCTGGATCGGCGGGGCTTTCCTGCGCCTATGAGCTCAGCAAGAACCCTAACGTTCAGGTCGCTATCATCGAGCAATCGGTTAGCCCCGGCGGTGGCGCCTGGCTCGGCGGCCAGCTCTTCTCCGCCATGGTCGTTCGTAAGCCCGCTCATAGGTACCTTTGATTTCCGCTCCCTCTCCACTCTGAGTTTTCGTTCATCTATGCTCTTCGTCTTGGATTTTGAATTTGATTTCTAGGAAATTTCATTTGATGCATGTTTTCTGACAGAAGAGCCGTTTTCACCACATATCTACTTTTGAGTTACAGACGTATCATTTAAAAGGCGTATAATACTTTATATATAAAATACTCTGAGCTTCTTGAGTCACGTACATTTGTGATTCTAGAGGGGCAGAGTCTATGTAAAAAAAATAAAAAAAGGAAATGTGTGGTGTATATAGTAATTTTTTTTGAGTGTAAATATTGTCACCCAATGTTTAACATCACTTACGACCCTTCCCAAAATACTCTATCCCTCCCTAAATTATTTTTACATTTATTTAATTTCAAAAAAATATAAAAATTATATTCGTATTTCAAATTTATATATTTATAAATTTTTTATTTGAAATATTACTATATGTTAAAAATTGTAAAATTTTCAAAACTATTATTTTCCCAAATATAATTATAAAAATATTGAAATATGATTTTTTTAAATGAAAGTTTATAAAGGTATTATAATATTTGTTTAAAATATAAAATAATTTTTTAAAATTAAATAAATATAAAAATAATTTTGTGATACTTGGTTCAAAGCGTACGTTGGAGCCTCAGAGGTGGCGTTATTTTGGTTGATAGATACGTAGTGGAGTAGTTGATTTAGGGATATGTTTAGATTTTGTAGGTTGATAGAAATTCGCGCCGGTCAGGGCCAATAAGAATTACTGTAGTTTGGTTCTGTATATTTTGGCCATGGTGGAAACTGGAAAGACATTAAGTGTGGTAGGTGATAGGACCATCCTCTCCATCCCAACCAAACACACCCGATCCTAAAATCTAAACTATCATCCTAGATTGGACAATAATCACTCTCCTATATGGATTTACACACCTTTCTCCTGTTTTATGTAAGTAAGATTTTGAGAGATATTTAGACTCTGTTGATCCATCCCGTAATGTCGTCTTTTCAGATGTGTGAAAGAAAATCTCAATGCGATGTGGGCACCTCATTTTTATTCATGGTATGTCCGAGTTGGACCGCTTGTTTGCACCCTTCCCCTCATTTCACGTTTATGCATAAATTGGGGTTTTGAAAGACCAAAACTCATTTTGACATAATTTTGTTAGTCTATTTCTAAATTGAAGCCCTAATTTGATTTGGGATTTTGAAAGGCTAATGGTTCCACCCTTTTTTTTTTAAACATGTTTGGATTATGATACTACAGAGTTAACATGTTCTATATAATTATAATAGTTAACATGTTTGGATTATCTTTGCACTATTTTTTTTTATTATAGCTTTATCAAAAACATGCCTTGTAAATAAATGTTAGCTAAGGCAAAGTAGAGTTTTTGCAACTCACCTCGGCCCGTGACTTGGACCTGATATTATGTGTTAGATCTTTTGTGTTGATATATCAAAAACTTAGATACAGTTGTCCATATCCACCAACCAAATGTCCCCAATTGAAATGATATGATTGCTATTTGTCTACATTTACAAAAATGTGTGGACGTTATTTATGTACCCCACAATCTCATCTTCAAAAAAAATATCCGGTTATTTCCTTGAAATCATTAAATTCACCTATGGAGTGCAAATGAATATACCTAAACAAGGGTGTTTAGGACCGGAAAAGGGTAGATGATGGGATAGCTGAAACTTATATGCTAATAAATTGTTATGTTGTTAAGTAAACTTAGTTGTTAAGATAGCTGATTGATGAAAACTTATGAATTAAACTAAAATCGATATCTTATATTTATTTTATTTAAAACTATATAACATCAAATTAAATTATATTAATTTGTGTGTCCAGATTCCTGGACGAGCTGGAAATAGAGTACGACGAGCAGGAGCACTATGTGGTGATCAAGCACGCGGCACTCTTCACATCAACCATAATGTCGAAGCTCCTAGCCCGCCCCAACGTGAAGCTGTTCAACGCAGTGGCAGCCGAGGATCTGATCGTCAAGAACAACAGGGTTGGGGGCGTTGTCACCAACTGGGCGCTGGTGTCGATGAACCACGACACACAGTCGTGCATGGACCCCAATGTGATGGAGTCCAAGGTGGTGGTCAGCTCTTGCGGGCATGACGGCCCATTTGGAGCCACCGGAGTCAAGAGGCTGAAGAGCATCGGGATGATCGACTCTGTCCCTGGAATGAAGGCCCTCGACATGAACACTGCAGAGGACGCAATCGTTAACCTCACTAGGGAGGTGGTTCCTGGCATGATTGTTACCGGAATGGAAGTTGCTGAGATCGATGGGGCACCCAGAATGGGTCCTACATTCGGGGCAATGATGATCTCCGGGCAGAAGGCAGCCCACTTGGCCTTGAAGGCGCTGGGGCTTCCCAACGCCCTCGATGGAACTCTGGTTGGAACCCTCCAACCGGAGCTCGTGCTGGCTGCAGCTGAGGCCGGTGAGACTGCTGAGGCTTGAGCTTAACTAGCTAGCTAGGTGCTGCTGCTTGGATGGAGCCTGGAGGGAATAAAATTAAAGACCACTTTGCCATAAAGTAGAAAAAAATATCAAGAGAGTGGGGATGGAGATTATGTGATTCTAAATGCACCCACCCTTTCCTTTCTTTTTTTGGCTCTGCTTTCAATCCTTTGTTGCTTTCCTCAACTGTCTGCCAATTGCTTATTATATAAATTGAGGCACTATTTAAGAAAGAGTAGCCCCCCTCGTCACTTTCAACCAACTTGGCGAGCTACCACTTATATGTCATTATTGCACCGATGGTCCATTTTGTTCCTTGATTTTGGTAAATAAAAATAGATCGGGAATTCGACTTAGGGATTTTTGAGTATTACTCACGAGTCTTTTCCGACTGAACTATTTAGCAAAAGACTTAAGTTTTCATTGCAATGAAAGGCACAAACACAATAACCAAGAAAAAAATTATCTGTAAATATCCGACATTTCATACTTTAATTTTCCTTTTTTATTTTCAAAAGGAAGAAACGCATGTGAGTTTCTCCACGACGGTTGCTCTAAGGGATAAGAGTCTTTCAGTGACCTTACATATATGTCCTGGTAGACCCAAGTCATGTGGAGATTTTACATCTTTTTAGTTTGAAATGTCACTATATAAGATTATGATGGTATAAACGAATAAAAAAATTTATCCAGGAGTATTACAAACAATGTTTGATGAATTTTTTTGTTTCAATATCTTACTCTTCAAAGAACTTTCAAGACTCTACACGACATATGTTTTTTGCTCTCATTTGTCCAACTATGTAGTCAAAAACCCTGAAAGGTGAAGGGGCTCAAATCTTAGAACAAGAGCAAGCGGAGGTCAAGAAGTCATTTTCAAAAATTGAAAGCAAAATCAAAATCGCTAGGGGAGAACCTATGGTTCACAACATATGAACCAAAGTAGAAATTTGGAGAGGAACAACTCTCCATGAAGAAGGGTTCTTTAGTGGGAATTCTGTCTAAGAGCATCAAGCTGCTAGGATTCTGTCATGTATGAGCTTTGGAGGAAGATCTATATAGATGGATGTAATGCCATGAGGTTAGACAAGTAATGAAGAATTCATTTCCCTCCTATCTCTATTCCTCTCTACTCTCTTCTATCTCCCTTCTGTTTCCCTCTATCTTCTAACTTCCTTTCCCTCTCTTCCCTTTCTGTTACAACAACCAACATCGTCATCCCCCTATCACCATTATAGCCGACCACCACATTGGTATCAGAGCAACCTTTCGAGGCACGCAAACCGCCATGGCTGAAGGCATGCGATCGAAGAACTTGGAAGCGCAATTCATGGAGCTTAAGGACGACATGAGAGCCTTCGCGGGTTCAACATAACAGTCAATTTCAGATTCACAATCAAGACGCGAGGAGCAAACAAGAATGATCGAGCAACAGGCGAAGCAATTGGAGGAGTTCAAGAAGTTTACCGAGCATCGGCTAGCTCAATTGACGGAGCTGATAAGAAATCCGCCCATCAGAGACCGAGTTCAAGAACCATCAGATGCGGGTGCTAACCGGGGTCAGAGAGATCAGAGCAATCACGCCGGGAAAGAACATTCGGTGATGGGATCCGGACCTCCTGAAATGGAGATCCATAGTCGTCGGGGCCAAACTTCAGGTTGGAACTCTAGTGGATCAGGTTCGAGTTGAAATTGGTCTAACGATAGTCTGAGAAGCAATCGTTTACCAAAACTGGGCTTTCCGAGCTTTGAAGGCAAGAATCCGCACAGTTGGATTCGAAAGCCAGAGAAAATTTTCTCAATCTTTGTAATCCCTGAGCATCAGAAGGTCGAAATTGCGACAACGTACTTGACCGAGAGAGCAGACATATGGCTGCAGGGTTACATGATTCACAAGCCTCGTGCGAGGTGGAGTGAATTTTGCGATGATCTGTGCGCAAGGTTTTGAGAGCGCAAGGAACCGGAGATAGTCACCGAGTTCAACAAATTGATTCAGGGCGAAGATCTTGAAGCTTACATAGAAAAATTCGAGGATCTAAGGGCTTATATGCTGGCTTTCAATCCACACTTGACGGAATCTTATTTCGTATCGAGTTTTATTAGCGGATTGCGTGAGGAAATTCGATCTTTGGTGCAATTGGGGTCTCCTTCTTCGATGATAATGGTGTTTGAGCAATCCATATTACACTATAGATCAGTTCAGGCCTTGCTAAGACTTTCGAAATTTTCAGGCAAGAATTCATCAGGTAATGGAGCTGCTTTCAGACCTTTCTGGCAACGAGAAGGTGCTCCTAAAGGGGATACTAAGGATCTGGCACCTCCACTGAAGAATGTTACAAATCAAATGACTGAATTGGTTCTCAAGAAGGCTCAAGATCTAAAGAAAGGCTTATGTTTCCGTTGTGGAGATAAGTACTTCTTCGGCCACAAATGCAAACCCAACACCTTACACAGCTTGATGGCTCAAGAAAGCTTTGACGGTCAACCTGATGAGTTACTTCCTCAAGAATGGAGCGAAGAGAACGAAGATATCCCTGAAGTTTTTGTACATGCCTTATCTGGTGGGGAATCAGGTACCACTATCAGGGTGAAAGGATCGATTAAGGGTAAGGAGATTACTATCCTCATCGACAGTGAAGCTACACATAGCTTCATGGACGTTGAGATTGCTCGAGAGGCTGGATTTGAGATAGGCAGCAATGGATTAATGGTGGTCAACACCTTAGCTGGTAAGATGATGAGTAATCAGATATGCAAAAATTATGAATGGGACATGCAGGGTAGCAAATACATCTTTGATATTCGATAGCTTAGCATGTCTGATAGTGAAATGATATTGGGAGCTGATTGGTTGGCAGGATTCAACCCAGTTTTGTTTGATTTCTTAGTTGTTCAAATTTCTTTTTTAAGAAATGGGAAGAAAATTGTGATAAAGGGGATTAAAGATTCCCAGGAAGCTGCAGTAGCCAGTATCAGGATGCTCTCAGGGAAAGAATTGTACACTATGGTGAACAATAAGGAGCAATTTTGGTTGGCTGAGATTGCACAAGTCTGTAACATGGACCACAAGAGTACTACTGTCCAGGGTTGCATGGAAAAGGTATTAAGTCATCTTGTATTCTTGTTTACCTCCAATAAGAGGACATGAGCATGTTATTTTCCTCAAAGAGGGCACATCTCCCATAGCCACCAGACCCTATAGGTATGCTCATTTTCAGAAGGTTGAAATTAAGAAGCAGGTCAATGATATGCTAAAGAGTGGGGTGGTCCAACCTAGCCACAATCCCTTTGCTGCTCCAGTGTTGCTAGTATAGAAAAAGAATGGTACTTGGAGGATGTGCATTGACTATAGGCGCCTAAATGAGGCAACAGCCAAGGATAAATTCCCTATTCCTCATATTGAGGATTTGTTAGATGAGCTTAAAGGAGCTGACATTTTTTCCAAGCTAGACCTAAGGTCTGGATATCATCAAGTGAGGATGATTGCTAGAGATGTGGAAAAGACTTCCTTTAGGACTCATCAAGGACATTATGAGTTTAAAGTAATGCCCTTTGGCCTCACTAATGCCCCTGCAACATTTCAGTCTCTTATAAATGATGTCTTCAGTGAGGTATTAAGGAAGTATGTCCTAGTTTTCTTTGATGATATACTAGTCTATAGCAGCTCCTTGGATCAGCATTTGGTGCACTTAACTTCTGTTTTGGACATGCTAAGGAAGCATAAGCTGTTTGCTAAGAAATCTAAGTGTGAGTTTAGGCAAACTCAGGTTGAGTATCTAGGCCATATTATCTCAGAAAAAGGAGTTGCCACTGATCCTAAGAAGATTGAAGCCATCCTGAACTGGCGTGTGCCTGGATACTTGAAAGCTTTAAGGGGATTTTTGGGACTCTCAGGCTACTATAGGATATTCATTAAAGGTTATGGTGGCATTGCTAAACCCTTAACTGATCTCCTCAAGAAGGATGCATTTACCTGGTCACATGCTGCTAACACTGCCTTCTTGCAATTGAAATCCCTCCTTACTGAACCTCCTGTGTTGTGCATGCCTGACTTCTCCAAGCAGTTCAAAGTGGAGACTGATGCATGTGATACATGCATTGGTGCTGTACTCCTACAGGAAGGGAGACCAGTGGCTTACATCAGTCAAGCCCTACATGGTAGATCACTTTTATTGTCTACTTATGAAAATGAATTATTGGCTATCCTGTTAGCAGTAGACAAATGGAGACATTACTTGGAGCAACAAGTATTTGTCATCAAAACTGACCATCAGCCCCTAAAGCATTTGTTGGAGCAAAAGCTCACAACTCAATTACAAAGGAAAGCAATGAGGAAAATGTTGGGGTTGAGTTACAGCATTGCATACAAGAAAGGGTGTGAGAACAAGGTAGATGATGCTTTGTCTAGGAAGTTTGAGGAGCATCATGGGGACTGATATGTCACCACTGTGATTCAACCCACATGGATGACTGATATTGTGACCAGTTATACAAGTAACAGTCAAGCACAACAACTGTTGGTGGAAGCTGTATCAGATACATCAGGGAAATTCTCAGTTTGCAAGGGGATTTCTAGGGTTGATCATCGTCTGTAAATTGGAGCAACAACTGATCTCAGGCTCAGACTACTCAAAGCTTTACACGAAGAACCTATAGGGAGTCATTCAGGCACACAGGGCACATATCAGAAGCTTAAGCAACTGTTCTATTGGCCTGGCCTTAAGAAGGAAGTCACAAATTTTGTGTTATCTTGTGATGTTTGTCAAAGAAGTAAGGCAGAGAATGTGGCTTCACCTGGGCTCCTTCAACCACTACCTATTCCTAGTACACCATGGTCACACATATCCATGGATTTCATTGAGGGTCTTCCTCAAAGCCAGAGAAAAAATTGCATTTTTGTGGTGGTTGACATGCTTACAAAGTACTCTCATTTTATGGCACTGAGGCACTCTTTTACAGCAGCTTCTGTAGCTTCCATTTTCATGGAACATGTTTACAAACTTCATGGTCTTCCTGAGAGCATTGTGTCTGACCGAGATAAGATTTTCCTTAGCTTCTTCTGGCAGCAATTGTTCAAAGGGTTATGCACATGCTTGCATATGAGCACAGCATACCATCCTCAGTCCGATGGCCAGACAGAGAGAGTCAATAGGTGTCTTGAGACCTATCTTCGCTGTATGTGTTCAGACCATCCTCACCAATGGTTTCGATGACTCTTCCTTGCTGAATTTTGGTACAATACCAATTTTCACACATCATTACAAACCACCCCTTATCAAGCTTTATATGGACACCCTCCTTCGATGCTGGGATTTAATGTGTTCATGGGCAGACATTTGGATGCTTCAGACTGGCTCCAGCAGAGGCAACATATGCTATCACAGATTAAATTTCACTTGCTCCAAGCTCAAGTGAGAATGAAGCAATTCGCGGATCGCCATCGTTCAGACAAGGAATTCCAGGTGGGAGATATGGTCTTCCTGAAACTGCAACCATACAAACAGTTGTCCATCGCCATTCCAAAGAATCTCAAGCTCTGTTCCAAATTCTTTGGGCCCTTCAAAGTCTTAGCAAAGGTGGGGTCAGTGGCCTACAAGCTTGAGCTACCTCTAGGGGCTGCAATTCACCCTGTATTCCATGTATCTCAGCTGAAACGCCGACTTGAGAGACACCAGGTACCATCACCATCGCCTCCATTAGCTGATGAAGAGGGCGACTTAGTTGCTTTGCCAGAGGCCATTGACACAAGAGTAACATACTTGAGCAATGGCGATCCAGTTTCAGAATGGTTGATCAAATGGACGAACTTGGACGCAGAAGAAGCATCTTGGGAGCCTGCTGGCACATTATTCACCTTTTTCCAGATTTTCAGATTAAGCCTTGAGGCAAGGCTCTTTCAATGGGGGATGTAATGTCATGTATGAGCTTAGGAGGAAGATCTATATAGATGGATGTAATGCCATGAGGCTAGACAAGTAATGAAGAATCTATTTCCCTCCTATCTCTATTCCTCTCTACTCTCTTCTATCTCCCTTCTATTTCCCTCTATCTTCTAACTTCCTTTCCCTCTCTTCCCTTTCTGTTACAACAACCAACATCGTCATCCCCCTATCACCATTACAGCCGACCACCACAGATTCTTAAACTGATCGAGAGAAACGTCTCTTCTCTTTATCTTATAAGATTATGAGAATTCATCTCTTATCCAATAAATGATACTAATATAACAAATATATTTATTACTATTTATCCTTGTGAATAATACTATATAATGAATATATATTATATGTTAATGTACTCCTTATTCCCTAAGAATATACTATAAGAATTAGGAAATTATCTAGTTACAGAAATTAGAGCAACTATTTTTGGAGGGAAATAATAATATCTGCATAATTTGAAATAATTCTCACAAATACAAATAAATAAACAAATAAATAAGAGTGGGAAAAGGAAAGGCCACAAAATGAGGCCACTTATTGAGAATAAGGCAAATTATGTCATGTCAAACACAAACACATACATTCAAGAGGGCCACAGAATGAGGCCAACCATAGGAAATAATTGCAACCATGACAATAACAAAAAGGATGAACTCTCACATCTCAGGCCCACACCAATGATCGCTTCAACATAGTAGAGGTAAATCACGAGATGTGTCTCATTAGAGCCAATAATGCCTACTTAGAGGAGTTACCTGCCTTTGAACTGTTGGTGTGTCTGACAATATCGTCGTATCCTTTTAACCATTAAGCTATGCAGGTACAAGAATTTAGATTTAGATGAAGCCTAATTACAAATTGAAACATCAATACAAGAAAAATGAGGGGAAAAAATGATGCAAGTACAGGTAAAAAGAAAAAAACAGCTAATCTTCTAATGACAGGAAAATGGAATGCTCAAAATCTTTTGCCATCAAGGTATGATACCCCAAGGGCAATATCCTTTTTCCGTGCTTATCCGCGAAGCTAAGATGCTTGCAGGGATCAACCACAATACGCGCCTGTGCTAACCCGAAAGCTGGTACATGGACTCGGCTAAACCCAACCAGCTGCTTCAGAGGCGCGCCCTCAATTTCAACAGTATTGGATGCTTTTGCGAAGAGAAGCACAGAGTGGCTTCCATCTCTATCCCCAGAATTCATCACTGATATATCAATGCTGAATTTTAATGAATCACAAGATGAGAGCCCATCGATCTCAACAAAATTTGACATAGAAAAGTGATCCTGCGTTTTGTATGGAGTGATTTTGCTGCTAATAAGACCCTTGGCCGCTAAATTTATTCTTTCTGGAGATGAGAGGAGCTTGTAATGGTAATGGGTGTAGCTCAGCCCGTGCCCGAACTCATAAACACTTTCCCCTGTGTAAAACCGATATGTTCGTCCAGGATATCCACGGGATGGATCAGGTCTCATGTGCATGTCGTTCATTGCCGTCTTGATGAAAGCCTCAGGATACCATGTCACAGGTAGCTTCCCACCTGTTTGAAACAAGTGCGAAAATCAGTCATTTTCTGATAACCAATCGCCTAGAAATTACGCAAATAAAACTACATCAGTGTATAGTTTCTACTGTTTTCTAGTACCTGGGTTGTGTTCTCCAAATATGATGTCAGCAAGAGCTCTTCCACCAGCCTCACCAGGGTACCCGACCCAGAGAATGCTCGCTATTCTAGGATCTTCCTTAGCTAACGAGATGTCAAGAGGGCCACCGCCCCTAAGAACCAAAACTAAAGGATGTTTACAGGCAGCAGCCACTGAGGTTACAAGATCCATCTGTTTACCAGGCAGAAGAAGACTGACTCGATCCCTATCTTCCGTTTCCTGGGACAAGTCGATCCCAACAATCATAATCACACGGTCTGCTTTCCTGGCGGCAGCAACAGCATCGTCAAATCCAGAAGCAGAAGCACAGGTTACATCTTCGCAACCAGGCACATAAATCGTTTTCTGAGTGTACATTTGTATTCCTGCAGTGTAGCTTATAGGATCACATGGAACTCCTGCACAAATTAAAATCTATGCTTAGCTTTTCGTCCTTTAAGCTTTCAAGTACAATGTAGTGAGGTGGTAAATAAAGTCAGTTCAAAGTCAGTTTTAACTTAGACCAAAACGGCTGGATCTCTCCATATCCTTTTTTTAAGATATGATTTTTTTAGCATATAAAAGTAGATAAACTTATGCTGCTAAAAGTCAATAGAATCATATTCCAAGAAAAACAGAGACTTTAACATCAATGAATGAATGGAAACAACAGATCATGAGAGAACTACGATTCCAGAAACCTGAGTAAGTGCCGCCAAGTTGGCTTGAATCATTTGCTCCGGGCCCAATCACTGCAACCGAAGAAAAATCAACCTTGTTGAACGGCAAGAAGTTCTTATCATTCTTAAGAAGCACAATGCCCTGCCTTGCCGCTTCAAGTGCAAGTCTCTTATGCTCATCTGTGCACACATCTACAACGCCTAACTTCCCAAACTTCCCCTCCAAAGGATTCCCATTAAAAAGCCCTAGGCGCATCAAAACGGAGAAGAGATTCAGAAGAGCTCGGTTAACATCTTCCTCTTCTACCTTTCCTTGTTCTATAGCGGCTGCAGTATGGCGGAGCAAGTAGGTACCACAATTTATGTCTGTCCCTGTCGACAATAAACCAAAATTATATAACACGGAAGAGATTCTTAAGGAACCATAAGCATCGCAATAGCTTAGCCACTAACACTAGGGAGAGTGTAAAACTTTATAAAACCTGCTTTCAGAGCGATAGCAGCTGCATCTTCTGGGGTTTTTGTGTAGTTATGATATTCAAAAATTGTTGCAACTGCATCACAATCTGAGGTAATATACCTAAACCGGAAGCAAGACCAAATACAATCAATAACAGGTCTTTATTTACGAAGCAAGCAGGAGTCGGAAATTCTTACCCATTGAAACCCCAATCATTCCGGGCTTTCTGAAGGAGATCCTTGCTTGCACATGCAGGTATTCCATTGACACTGTTGTATGAACACATCAAACAACTGGCTTTACCTTCCTGGATACAGCTCTTGAATGGCGGTTGAAAAGTGTCCTCCAAATCTTGCTTCGTAACCTGTCATTATAGTATAAATCACAAAGTTCTTCAACTAAAATTTCTCACCAAATTCAAATCTATTGATAAAAACAAAAGAAGCAAATCTAAAATGCTTGTTCCATGTGTCAATACTCAAATGGTTTGAGAGTGATTTCCCAACAAACGAAACCATGCCTACCCTTGTCTTAGCTTCAATGATACTTCCAAAGAAAAATATGAATATAAATGTTCAGTGAATAAGATCATATGCATATTGAAAACCAGCAAAAATCTACGATGTAAACGGTGAAACCATTAACTCTTTACTATATCTTGTATTAAGACAAATAACACGCCATGTGGAAACCTCTTCTTTTCAAGCAGTGTTCTTCCTCTTTTACATACCTGATTTCCTAAATTCCTAAGGTTTCAATGAAGTGATCCAATGGTTTTCTGTTGCTCTAAGGACCTGATAGGTAATGGCAATGGTTCATCTCCCAATTCGATTCCCAACCCGAAACATCATACATCAATTTGATTCCTGAAACGAGACATTCCTGAATTTTGATTCCTATCAAAACATCAGGGTTCAAGAATCGGAATTCTTCATTCCAACCTGATTCCTCATTCCTGAAACATTCAATTATAAATTTCACAAAACTGAGAATCAAAACCAAAATCTCACCATGGCATTGAAAGAGTATCTGCTGAAACCACCCCAAGCCTCCAAATCATAAGCAGTGAAATGCTTACAACAAGCTGATAACATCAACTCAGCATCTCTCCCAATCTCTTCCAAATCCCTTCTCCCCTCTCCAAACCCACTTCTTTGAAACTGAAACCCTCTGGCGAACTCTGCGCCGTACCTCGAAACAACCAAGGGGTCTTCCCCGGGGGTCTCCTGGCCTCTCCCCCATCTAGGATCCCTAAAAACATTGACCACCGGAGCCCAAAAGGTCAACCCAGCTTGACCCAAATTAAACATGGCCCGTGCCTCAACGGCGACGGAGGAAGCAATTCCGGACCAGAGGGTGAAATTGAAGGAAGCGGCGGTGAGGAGCACCTGCGGAAACATGGTGGCCGATTTAATGGGGCCATCGAAGGATACACCGGGGCCGTTAGTGGCGATGCCGTGGAGGGACTCGGACCACCAATCGTAGGGAGGGATGCCCAATCGAGGGACGCCGGAGAAGTTGGTGGAGAGGGCGGAGATTTTCTCTGGCAGGGTGAGGTAGGAGAGGAGGGATTGGGATCGGGAGGAGGGGGAGAGGGAGGTGTTGCAGAAGGGGTAGGAGGTGTGGTGGGGGGAGCTGCAGGGGAATTGGATTTGGGGTTTTAAAATTTGTGTTGGATTGGTGGAGAGAGAGAGTGAGAGTGTGAGGAGGAGCAAGAGAAGGAGGAAGAGGGATTGGAGGTTTCGGTGGGTGGAAGCCATTGGAGGAGAAGAGAGAGAGCTCAGCTCAAGCTGAGCTATAAGCTTCTCCATGGATTTGCTTGGAAGGAAGTTGACTATCCATCATTGGATTGACCTTGTAATTCGGGTCACCCGAAATTGACCTTGTAATTTGAAATACCCGATGAATCACTGTCGGGTAAATCGAGTGGTCAAAACTAGCTGCGGGCAAACTAACTATCATCATACTAATAATCTAAAACATAAATATCCTAATTTAAATCGAACAAAGCAACGAATTGTCAAAGAAATGAGGAAGTCGAGGGAGACTCCGAGATAAAATTGTGAATATCAAGAACACGGGAAATCCAATAACCTTCCACGACTTTTCTCCGTCGAAGAGACTGGAGCAGAAACACGTGAAACTGACGTCTTCTGAGAAAGTGTTGACCAACGACGTCCTTCTCCCTCGAACCCAACACAAAACACCTAGATGAGAGATTTTCGATAGCCACGAACAATGGGAGTGAGATCAGCTGATCCAAAGGGAACAACGCCCTGAATTTGGCTCCCCCTCCCCCAAAATTAAAGAGAAAAAAGAAATATAATTAAATTTTAAAAAGGAAAAAAAATAAAGGGTGAAATTCTGCGAGAGGGGATAGAGGCCCTAGGGACAGGGAGAGAATGGGGACAGTGGATCATCACCGCGAACAATGTTGCGATCCTCTTGATCAACAGGGTGAACGAGTGTACAACTCCCTCCGAAACTAAACACATGCACGTGAAAATCATCGACTTCACCAAAAAGAGCAGATCAAGCCATAAGCAAAAAAGTCGAATGAAAGAAAACCATCTCAATCGGGTCAAAATTTTCAATTTATTTCATTTTATAATTTTTTTTTTTTTTCTAAAATAGCCTCATACCACCCTTGATTTTCCCCATAAAAATCAGATTTGTTGGCCTCCTCACTCACCACAAAAATTCAAACACAAACCCTCTCTCACAAGGCTCCCAAATCTTATCCCTTCACCCTCCTTCTTCCTTCTTTTTTCCCGAGATTCCAGCAGCCTAAAGCTCACTCCTCTCAGTTGTTAAACACCACCACAACAACCCCAAACTTATCATCTTCTTCCTTCTTTCCTCAATTGAGAACCTAGAGCAAGAACTCCAAGCTCCCATTGTTCCATGAGCAAGAACCGACTATAAGAGCCCCATTCCTATTCCTCCTTCGACGAGCAACAAGCCAAGTGCGTGCCTCAATTTAATCACATGCCCGTCTATATTTTTTAGGTATGTGTTGATATGCGTTGCATGATGATTGTATGACTTTGGCGCGAGACTTTTGTATGGCGTGTGAGAGAGTGTTTGAGATTCTGACTCCATCACTATACTCTATCATGGTTTCTGGATGAATGTATTTCAGATTTCTGTTTTGACTCGGCATTGCCGCGACACTACGGTTGTATTTTGATTTTAGGACAGGTACAGGGGTGCCAACCCCGGGTCTCTAATGGGCCTCATGACGTTTTGGGTGTGAAATCCCGCTTTTCGACATTAATTCTTTAAGCTTTGAAATTTAACATGTATTCGGAGCGTAAGATCCGAACGAGGGATTTTATCATTCGAAACGTAACTTGGGTTTTCTAAACTCGAGTCGTTACAACCGTCACCCGCTTTTAAACCCGCAAAAATGATGTGAGTGAAGCGGAAAAATTGGAATCCGTGCCCTATTTCCAACCCTGGATCTCCTAAATTGTACTCATAATAAATTAATTATAAAAAAAAAAATAAAAGAGAGGGGTAAAAAAGGGGGCAAATCTAACCATTAATTTTGTTTTTAACGGTTAAAATTCATCCAAATTCACCCATAAATTTGTAAATTCAAGGTTTCAAGGAGAAATACTAGTAGAATCTTCAAGAGAGTAAAATATGGTGTCCGGTACATTAGGTAGTATGGATTCCAATTGACAAAGCTAGAGCAGGTATTATATACACTCACACAAATGGATCCTAAATTTGTTTGAACTCAGTCTGAAACATGTCCAGTATGAAATGCATATAACATTAAAAAAAGTAACGAATGTATCTTTGATCCGTTGAGTATAAGTAACGGATCTAAGATTCATTCAATATAAGTAACGGATCATAAATACATTCATGTGTTTTTTTTTTAAAAAACAAGTCTTAAATTTTTGAAAAAAAAATACATATCCGGTTTTTTTAAGTTTCAAACTTTTTGGTGATAAAATTATAAGATGAATCATAGTTTCATTCATGTGCTGTTATTTTTTAAAATCTTCATAATAATTATTTTAACTATATCAAATTATAGAGCAAACAGATCAAGACAATTCCTTGAATTTGATAAATAAAGAGCGGTCATCAGGGATTCAAACAAACCGATGACATTGGAATACTACCCGCAAGTCTTTACCGATTGAATCAGGACAATTCCATCTAATTCTTAGCGCATATAACACCTAATCTAGGGCGTGTTTGGCGGGGGGGGGGGGTGAGAGGGGATGGAAAAGATGGGGGGTGGGTTTTGGGAATCGTGCCCGTATGTTTGCCACACGAGATGGAGGTAGATGGAAGGGGGTGGAGATGAACACGGAACACCAAAAAATGGGATTTTTTGCCACCTACAAAAAGGAGGGGGAGGGGATGGGGATGTAAATGTCCCAAATTTGCCCATGCTCCAAAGTCTTCGTCTTCCCATTGACTTCTCCAACCGCCCTTTGAATCCTCCCAATCTCCGCCATCGATCTCCGGCGGCACTTGTCGCCACCTTTTGTCTTCTTCCATCTGGTCCCCGCCTCGCTCGATTTGCCCGCCCTGGACTCTCCCTCCCTACTCTGCCTACCTTTCCCCCCACCAACCGAATTGAAATAATTTCAATCCAATTGATAATCAAAATCGGCTGAAATCGGCGCCGGAGAGTGAGAGATGGCGAAGCGGGTGGTGGAAGTGCTGGGCGCCGTCAACCTAATGCCCAATGATGGAGAGGTTGACAACGGATCGGAGGGAGAGTGTCAGCGAGAGCGAGAGCAGTGGGCAAGACGAGGGAGAGAGGGAGCTGCGAGTGCGAGAGGTCCAGATGTCGGGCGACGGAGAGCGAGAGACCGGGAGGACGAAGGTCAAATTGAAGAAGATGAGTTGAGTTTGAAGGGTATTTGGGAGGGACATGTTTGTTCTTTCATGTCAATTAGTGGGGACAAATGTGACTTTTTGGGTTTCTTTATCCCCAAATACTTTTTTGATTCGATATCCCCAAATACTTTAACACACACCTGAGAGGGAAAAAATAATCCCTGAGGATAAATCGGTCATATTCGCAGGTTAACCTAATATTATAAGAGGACCTCCCGGACTCCTCATCAGGTACGCTCCAGGCACTAAACCCTAGCCTCTATTCAACTTATGATTTCCGACGAAGAGATCTGACTTGAGCGTCGGAGGGTCCTCCGGGGAGGTAAGCCTCGCCCCCATCGTTGTTTGTTCTTGTGTTTTCAGGTTCGGATCTTGGCATTGGACATCGGTCTCCTTCAACAATTACTCGTGCGGATTTTCCCCGTACAATTGGCGCCGTCTGTGGGAACCGATCAAAAGGCTATGTGATCGAAGTTCCTAGAAGATTAAACAAGGACTGACCACCGGATCGAGTCTGATTTGTAACAAGACATTTGCAGGGAGGGGGCTTGAGTCATCGTCGGCGTTGCCCATCCCCTGCCAACGCCGTCATGTCTTCATCATCGCCATTGGATCTCCATCGAGCTCTTTTTTGGATGCGTTTAGAACTCGGCCACAACCCGACTTCCCCTCCGAGGGCCTAGGAACTCTCTCCTAGGCTGCTACCCCTCTACCTCCCTTTGGGGATTCTTCGCAGCCGTCGAGATCGAAGCTGGAGGGAGACGATGATCGATGCGGGGCATAGGGGAGGGGATTGAGAGCTATCCTTGATATCGCCTCCCGTCGCCGCTAGTTACCGTCGGTACCTCACCTTGCGCCGTCGGTGTTGTCACCTGTCTTCGCGCTCGAAGTTGCTTAGCGAAATAGCAAGTCGTCGCCGATCATCTCTGCACCTCCAAACGAAGAAGAAGATACTCTAGGGTTATCTACGAGGTTGGTCCAGTATTATCAGAAATTACATATTGGCCCATATTTTAACAATAATCTCAAAAAGGGGCCAAAGTTCTCAGAAAAGAGTCTGCTCCCGAAAGCATATTGAAAAGTTCCCTAATCCAGTGCTTGACGTTGCGCATGATTGAGAAGTGCAAAATTCCTACTCAACATTCAAGGAGTGCGGGAAAAACAAACTCACGTTAAGTTCCTCAATCCCCAACTGTTTTATCTTTTTATGATCAAAATTATGATATATTTAGATTCATGCCATAGAGTGATTATCGAATATCATCTGCATCAGTATATGCCTTCGAGATTTGTTGTGATATCTTTTCCAGGATCGATGTTATGAACATCACGACAAGTGACACTAGGGCAAGGATCAGTGGTATAAATAACCCTAAGACATGATGTGATTTTATAAGCAGCACCACCATTGCCCCTGCCAAATTCTGTGCTACGAATGGCAGTGTGATGCCCTATCAATCAGAGGTGTCGTCGTTACGTTAATGCCATCCGGGGAGGTAACTAAGTTTTTAAATATGCATATCATAAAGAAATTGAGAGTGTTGAATATGAATGTTTGGGTATGTATATATACATACTGAAGTTAGGACATGCTGCTTGAAAAGAGGAACCACTTATTCATATTCTTGCTTGGCATGATATGGTTAATGGCTTCTATCAAAATAGTAATGTTACTTATTTGACGTTAAATAAGTCAAAGTTAAAGATATTGGCATATCTTCTTGTTTTCTTGAGTTCTAAGATAAACGTGTATATATATATATATATATATATATATATATATATATATATATATATATATATATATATATATATATATATATATATATATATATATATGTCCTTTAGACAACAACTTGAATGCTTATACCGACTTTCCTATGCCTTACTAGACACGGGATATACTCATTATTTGTATGCTTATGTTGCCGCTAGATTAGAATCGGCCTCGTTATCCAGGTGCTATTTGTTGTTGTTTGACGTTTGTCCTTTCGAGTGTGGAGAGGTCTAACTAGCTGCAGGGCAATGAAATCATAAGAGTTTAGTTGAAAAGGCCGGAAATTATAATCCATAAAAGATGAGATTTAGTGTTACGAAAGACACTACCACAAAGAATTCGATACTGCGAAGAGCAATGGGACAAGCATGGGTGTCACAATGACGTACACCACTCTCGGAAGGTCGATGCAATGAATGGTACTAGGGGAGAGCACGATCTCCTAATCATCGTGAGAATGGGGTCATGAAAAGTGTCATGGCTTGTTATTCATGGTTTGAACACATACCAGATAAGTCTATCGATCATATTGTCCTTTGTTTTATATGACAATAGCTTTTTACTCATTAATTATTGTTTACTTATGGTTATGGCTAAAAAGTACAAGTGAGAAAAATAGTGAAATGGACGTGTATAATGAGTTAGTTGACTACTTGCAAAATATCTAACAATGTGATTTGCTATACTATAGCTTAGTTGATGACTCAGCGGTGTCGTTCGTTAGTCGGAGTATGCAAACGGGGTGTCGAGATCATATTGCATGATATATGTACACATAACGGTGACTTATAATATGATTACATATGATGTTTGGAAATCGCCCACTTGCTGGAGTTGTCTTATGTAGATTGATGCTAAAGTTATTTTGATATGTAAGGTAGGAGATGCTCCCAATTAGCACAAGTTTAGCTCGCATCAAGTACTTTCAATGCGTCTATGAGAGACATGACGTGCCGGAGGTGCTACAAGTGGCATTGGGACAGGTTGCTAATATTACGAACAACATTGGAAGCAAGCCAATTCAACACTAGGAACGATATTGCTTATAAAGCAGATGAAACAATCATTAACCATATTTACAAACGGTCCAAGTAACCCTTTTCCTATCACATATATATACAGTGGGTGTTCTCTCGGGATACTATCCCATTATTTTCCATCACTAGGGGCACAACTTTGTAGAATTGATGAAACATTATGTGTTTAAATGGCATATAAACTCCTACTATGTTGCTAGTTTACTTAAGTGGTCCAGGTGTAAGCCAACGAAAATGTCAAGAATAACATAAGATGGACGCCCAACTTACAAAAAAAAGGGGGAGTTATCAGCGACATCGTGCTATATGCCCGAACGAATGGCTAGGCTTTGGTTACGAACGACCAGAGCATCACCTCCGAACGGCTACAAATAGCCAACTTACTAGCTACGAATGCTAGGCTAGCTCTGGTTACAAACGACCAAATCAATATCTTTATACAGTTACGAGTGAACAAGTTGCACACCTTTATGCGGCTACGAATGGCCATGTTACAAGTCTTTCGCTACGAACGACGAAGTTATTAGTCTCAGTTACGAACGACTGACTACAACATCATCTTTACTCTGCTACAAATGGTTGAGTCACTAGCTATAAATGAAAGACCTCAGTGAGTGTTGCAGCTCCCACAATGATATCCCAGCACCAAGATTGTATGCTCTCAAAATCGGAAAATATGCTCGAGACACTTGTGTGTCTGTTGCCAGATATGTCATGCGGCAAACTTTTTAAGTGTTTCTGTATGCATGAATGGAATTTGATATTAATATCTATCCGTGCTTATGGCCATACCAGGGGCATTGAAATCATTAACTTACCAACTACCTATGAATCGTGTTGAGATTTGACATTTTTTGGTATGAAATAGACATGAACCACGAGTGTCGAGAATTACATCATTTCTAGATTGAGAATCAGTGCTACGAATGGCACTCAGGCTAAGCAAGGTACCTCAAATGAAGCTCAATGCAGAAGTGAGGTTACAATCAGCATCAAGGCTAGAGTTAGTCAAGAAGATAATATGTGAGCTAAGTTTCTAGCTCCCTTTATTTGCTAACTATATTCTCCAATCCCCCGCTTTTTCTCATAATGTGAGTAGATCTATCTATTGCGCTATGAATGGCCGGAGACGAAAGAGACATGTAGCCACGAATGATAAACATTTACTAGATGAAATGAGCTTCTAACACGAACGAAAGCACAATTAGCTCAAGCAGCAACATGCAGATTCACGAGGTTCGAAGGAATGCAAGTTCAGATCCCATCATAGTCAGGTTACTATAATGAGACCTGAGGGGCAATTGAGAGGGAAAAAATAATCCCTGAGGGTAAATCGGTCATATTCGCAGGTTAACCTAATATTAAGAAGACCTCCCGGACTCCTCATCAGGCACACTCCAGGCACTAAACCCTAGCCTCTATTCAACTTATGATTTCCGACGAAGAGATCTGACTTGAGCGTCGGAGGGTCCTCCGGGGGAGGTAAGCCCCGCCCCCACCGTTGTTTGTTCTTGTGTTTTCAGGTTCGGATCCTGGCGTTGGACATCAATCTCCTTCAACAATTACTCGTGCGGATTTTCCCCCGTACAACACCCAAATACGAATGGAATTAAACTGATTTCAAATCTTCAACCCGTCCACCCAAAAATCCATTTTCATCATTTCCATCCAAAAATCCATCCCCATCCACCTATTCTCACCCTGTAACAATGACCAATGAACTAACTCACACGCCTCCACAGTAGAAAAAAAGCAACTTCTCAACCTCCCACAAAATGCAAACACTAAAAGGTAAAGAAGGGGAGTAGTTAAATAAAGAGAAAATGGAAGAGTTTTTGTTAACAACTATTTGATGTAAAACTCTCCCAATGAACCCCGCAAACCCTCAGCCTGTTTGGATTGTGGGTTTTGATGGAATTTTTAAGAAGGGAAGTGAGGGGAAAATGAAATTGGTGTTTGGATGAACAATTGAGAGAAAGGGATGGGATTGTAAACGTGGGTAACTGTCCAATTTCATGGGATTTCACAACCCATCAAATAGGTGGAATTTGATGGGAAAGTAAACTTTCCCCTTTCCTTTCACTTCCTTTCCCTTCTTCAATTTTCTATCCCTTCCATCCCCTAAAAATTCCAGTTGACAAACAGAGGGTAAACGTCGCCGAAAACACTACTCCTTCAACCCATCCAGATTTGTACCCAATCTCTCCAAATCTTACCCTCTCCTTCTTGATTCCCACCAAATCAGGCCAAGTACCTATCCACCACCAGAAAACGAAGCCATTCCCGAAGCTTCGAGTAAGCAACCGATAGCCAATCTGAACCGGAACCACGGCACAAAGAAGAAGTTGAGTTCAAAGCGACCTCAAAATCCAATAGAGAAGGCTAATCGCAGAAATCGATGGTGGAAATTCAAAGGGAAAACCAGATCTGCTTTAGATCTACTAAAACGAAGGGTCAGGCGGAAGGATATTGCGAAGAGGTGGATAGCGAAGTGGGAGATCCAAAAATCTCGGTTCTTTAGAGTCCTTCCTCATCGACGGGAGTCTCTCCGACCTGGGCTTCTTTCGTGTAACGAGGGGGAGAAGAGCGGTCGAAGAGGAAGTGGGCTGGAGCGACGCCTATCGTCCTGTTCCAGGAGCTCCGGCAGCACTTGGAGCTATGCGCGGCCATGGCCTTCCTCTGCTGACCACAACCGGTATGAAATTAATTGTAGCTTTTGCTTTAAAACAAATTGTGTCCAAAGAACCATGGAATGGATGAATGTTTGTATTGAAATAGTTGGGTTGGATGTGTATTCTCACATGCTTAACCGCCACGGAGATCCACCTACTCCACTGCTTAACAGCCAGGGCACAACCGAACCCGCTCACCAAAGAACAATTACCAACTAAATCTGCAACCCTCTTATCCGTGGTATTTGATTAGATTTTGTGATGAGAATCTGAATATGTGTTTATGTATTGGTTGTCTTGATGAGCTCTATGTACTAGTATTTCTTAAATCCATTGCTGCTAAATCTATACCTAGAAGGGATCCACCCTTCATGCTTAACAGCCAGGAGAGTGCTCATACACTCATACACCCTTACTACCTACCAACTACAAATTTTAACCATAAATCAATGTCCATTAATCTATGCAATAAACAAAAGAAAGTGCATATCATCAACAGGTATATGAATAACGTCAAATCCTCTTCTCTACGAGATATGGCCGCACTGTCAAGCAGGAAAACAAAAAATATCAAAGCCTCTGGGACAAACATTAGGAGATATGGAATAAAGTTGTACATTATCAACCAGTCTCCCCGATTAACCAAGACTATTGTTTACTTAACACTCCCTTCACTTCTTAATAGTTGGTGGAGGAAAATTTCAATAATAGTTCATGAAAATTAGCCTTTGGAATGTTAGAGGTTTAGGCCGGAAAAACTTCTGGTCAGACCTCGGAACTATATGCAAGATCGAACGTATTCAAGTCATGACTCTAGTAGAAACTAAAACAGAAATTGAACCAACAGAAGCAAACTGGAAAAACGCTGGCTTTGACAACATGGTCTTTAGTCTGGCCTCCGGAAGATCAGGAGGAATCTGTGTCTTGTGGAAATCCTACCAAATGACTCACGAATCGGTCGATTTGGTTATAAAGAGAGACCGGTTTGTTTGCCTAAAATACAGTAACTCTAACTTGAATCAACACATGTACGTTGTAGCGGCGTACGCACCTCCGTCGTATGGGGAAAAAACCATCTTTTGGAGCGACCTGAAAATCTTTCTCAACTCACTAGATTTACCATATGTTATCATGGGCGACTTAAATGAGATTCAACAGAGCAGTGACAAGCAAGGTGGATCACAACCAAAACCTTCGAGATTCGAGAGAATCATTGACTTCAAAAATGAGTGTGGATTAACCGATTTACAAACATTTGGTAATGAGTTTACATGGAGAAAAAAGAAAAGAGGCCCTAATAACATATTTGAAAAACTCGATAGAGTTTTGGTCCAAAACCAGATTTTACAATGGTTTCCAAACCTAACTACAAAAAAACATGCTTTCTCAACATCCGATCACTGTCAAATATCAATTGATATGAACGATAACTCTGATTTCAAACCCTAACCTTTCCGTTTTGAAATGATGTGGACAAAAAGGAAAGAATTCGAAAATATTGTAAAGCAAGCTTGGAGACCAAATTTTGGCGGGACTCACATGTACAATCTAACTAAGAAAACACAACTATTAAAAAATAAAGCTAAACTATGGAGTAAAACAACATTTGAAAACATATTTAAACAAATTCGAGAAGTTGAAAATGAACTTCAAAGGATCCAGGCTATCATTATGAGGAATTCAAATAACCTCCTAGAAGATAAAGAATCTAGACTGTTGAGGAAACTAGGACAACTACATAACTACCACAGGCAATATTGGAGACAAAGAGCAAAAAACAAGCACTTAAAATCCATGGATTTCAACTCTAGTTATTTTCATCGGGTGGCCACTGGAAGAAGAAACAGAAAAATCATCAAATCATTCACCAATGCCGATGGGCTGATAATTAATTCTGATAAACAGATTAGGGAGGAAATTCAAAAAGAATATCAGAAGAAATTCTCCACGTCTAAAATCAACCAAAATAAACTTAACAGTCAACTAAATTTAATTAACAAAGAGATCTCGGACGTGGAAAACAGAGAACTAACTAAACTCGTCTCAAACACTGAAATTAAACAAGCCCTTTTGAGTATTGGGTCACAAAAATCCCCAGGTCCTGATGGTATGCCATCTGGGTTCTATAAAAAATACTGGCATATAATTGGACCATCAATAATTAAAGTAGTCAAAGATTTTTTCAGAAACGGAAAACTCCTTAAACAAATAAATCATACATTCATCACTCTTTTACCAAAATGCGATAACCCTAACACGATTAACCACTTTAGACCAATCAGCTTGTGTTCAACGGTGTACAAGATTATCTCTAAAATACTTACAAATAGATTGAAAAACGTTATGTCTAAACTTATACATCCCATGCAAGGGGCCTTTGTCCCTGGCAGATCTATTCATGACAATGTCCTTATCGCCCACGAAATATTTCATACCTTTAGAAATAAAAGAGGAACAAAAGGATTAATGGCAATCAAACTTGATATGGAAAAAGCTTACGATAGAATCGAATGGGATTTCATTTTTCAAGTCCTAAACAAATTTGGATTTGATCCCACTTTCATTAAGTGGATTAAAGAATGTATCACCACGGTCTCTTACTCAGTTCTAGTAAATGATGGTCCCTCTGAACAATTCTTTCCTAAACGGGGCCTTAGGCAAGGAGACCCACTCTCCCCGTTTCTCTTTATCTTGGGAGCGGAAATACTCTCTAGAATGCTACAACAAGAAAGCAATAACTCCAACCGTAACATAGGGATTAAAGTATGTCGCCAAGGTAATATCATTCCATTCCTTACCTTTGCAGATGACATTATCATTTTTGCAAACGCAAATGAATCAGCATGCTCACGGTTCAAAGAAATACTAAATGACTATTGCGAAACATCATGCCAAGCTGTTAACTATCACAAATCAGCGTTTCAAACCACGTCTAATATGTCAAACCAAGACACACATAGAATACAAAATAATCTGCAGATCACCTCTACGATGGCCTTAGACAAATATCTAGGGTGTCCTATTGTCAACGGTAGGATGAACAAACAAACTTTTGAAGAGATTGTAACTAATTCAAAAAAACAATTACAAAAATGGAAAGCAAATTCCTTATCCCAGGAAGGAAGAAGCTTACTCATAAAGACTAGCCTAAGCGCAAAACCTATATATATTATGCAAAGTTTCTTCCTACCAAAAAACATACTCTTGGAACTTGACAAAATTAATAAAAACTTTTATTGGAACAAAGAAGGAAATTATCACCCCCTAATTAGATGGGATCAAGTTTGCAAATCTAAACAAAATGGAGGAACAAGTATTAGGAAAGCCGAGGAAATCAACATAGCATTACAATTTAAGCTACTTTGGAAAATCATTTCAGAACCAGATAATATATGGGTCAAAATTGTCAAACAGAAATACCTTAAAGACTGCAACCTAATGCAATACAAAAAAAAACACTCTACATCTTGGCAATGGGCTAAACTCATGTTCCTAAAGGAGCTCTTTGCCTCGGGTCTTAAGTGGCAAGTAGGGGACGGGAACACCATTAATTTCTGGCTCAATAACTGGGTCTTGGATACTCCTCTTATTGAAATAGCGAGAAATAAAAACTCGATAAATGAAATGACCAAAGTTAAAGATTTCATTACTGATAATAAAACATGGAATAAGGAAAAGATTATGAGAGAACTCGGAAATCAGTTAAACCAAGACATACTTGACAAAATGACAAACATTCCAATCCCAAGTAACAATATAACGGATAGACTTTATTGGAGACCAAGCCCAGATGGGTGGTTTTCAACAAAATCATCTATCAATCTCCTTCAAAATAAAAAAGGTCATTGTAAATCCGATCTAAACTGGATATGGGACTTAGACTGCACCCCTAGAATTAAACACTTTTTGTGGAGGGCATCCCAGGGAGGAACACCAACAAAAAGAAAATTGGAAGAACGTAGAATCGCAGTTCCCATGCAATGTGAGTTCTGTAACCACCATAGAGAAGATTTCTTCCATCTATTTATGGATTGCAAATTCGTCAAATACATTATCCAAAAGATAGATGCTAAAATTTTTAAAGTTATCGATAAATGGGATAGAAATGTGAGAGACGAATACTCCATTATAAAAACACTAAAACAAACAATCGACACTGAGAAAATAGGTATAATGGCAACCATCTGGTAGAGTATCTGGTACTACAGAAACCAAATGGTTTTAAAAAACGAGTCCAGTAATGCTAACAACATTATCAAATTTATCAAACAACAAATCCTCAATTGGAACACGACTAAAATTGACGATGAAGAGACGAATGGGCCTACACCTATTTATTCTAACAACTCAACTGGGTGTGAAAACAAAAGGAAAAAAGGTATTAAATGGGAAAAACCAAAAAACTCAAGCTTCAAGCTAAATTTCGACGGGTCCTTCCGGGATAACGGGGATTCCGCAATCGGCTTTGTGATTCGGGATCACGAAGCCAATTGGGTCTCGATGAAGGGTGCCAACATCCCATCGTGCTCAGTTATCAGAGCCGAGGCTACAACTTTGAGAGAGGGAATTCGTAAAGCATTAGAACTTAACATTCAGAACATCGAAATAGAAGTTGACAACCTTTGCATAATCAATGCACTTAAAGGTATTTGGAAATGCCCCTGGGAAGTCGAAATGATCATTTTCGACTCCCTGATTGACCTCTGTCGATTTCAGACAGTTTACATTCGACATGTGTTTAGGGAAATTAATAGCGTAGCGGATAGACTGGTCCTCCTAGGGCCTTCAACCACTATCACCAACCCTGACATTGATTTAGAATTGCAAGTTATTATCCGAAAGGATGCTCTAGGATGGACTACAAATCGCTCATAATCTTTCCTAATCTCTTTCCGTTTTTTTTTTAAAAAAAAATATTCTCACCCTGTTGGCAAACACGCCCCTAATCTTGCCGTACATAACAACATCCATTCCAATTAATGCGAACCGGACTCCATAGGGACAATTAAATCCAACTCGGAGACCACTCCCAATAGATTTGAATTCCGCCTTCGATAAATAAGACCTCCGCCTCTCACAGTTCATCACCGTCAGATTCGAGGAAGGAAACCAATGGCTCCTATCGCCGCCGGAGACACCATCCCCGACGGGACTCTTTCCTTCTTCGATGAGAATGACCAGAAGCAGGACATCTCCATACACTCCCTCTCCGCCGGCAAGAAGGTCATCCTTTTCGCCGTCCCTGGAGCCTTCACTCCAACTTGCAGGTTTTCTCCCCTCTGTATCTTAGGGTTTTTATTAGATTTTTTTTCGAAAGAAATTTACCTGTTGAAATCTTAAATTTGGAAGTTCCCCGATCTTGTTTTGTTCGTTTGTGTATTTGTCTTTGGATCCCTACTGTTGCGGGAGTGATCTGCGCTTTTGCCGTGTGAACTGTGATTTGATTACAAACATGTTTAGCTTCGCTTAGTGGAACAGGTCAAGGGGCTGAAATTGTTTACTAATATTTCCGCTTGGTAATATAATATGCTTCCTATTATAATATTTTTTTTATACGGAAAACTGGTTTTTGAGATATTCATTTCATCACAGAAAAGCAGGGAAAGTGATTGAAGAGAGACTGGGAAGAAAAGTTACAGTATTATCAAACAATTTCTAGAGGACAATAAATGATAACGCTGTAATCTCTCTTTCTTATCTGTATATACACACTCCAAACAATCAATGGATTCAGCCAAGCTAAAATGAGTTACATTACATGGATTGTTTGGTTGTTTATCACCAAGTTTATCGATTCACACAATGTCTTTGCTAAATTAGAACGAAAAATGGAATTAGCATTGGATTTTAATAGATTGGTTTTTGGATCTGAAAAGTTTCGGTTTTCTTATTTGCTTCATTTGGTTGGCTGAGCAATTATGTGCATTCATGGAATGCGTACGTTTTAAGATCAGATTGTCCAAGTGGGTCACCTAAGAAGATGGTGTTCCTTTTTTGCTTATGAAATTTTGCAGACTGTTTACGACTAAACTTAATTATATACAATTTGTCCTGCAGTTTGAAGCATGTACCTGGGTTCATTGAGAGGGCTGAGGAACTGAAGGCAAAGGGTGTCGATGAAATCCTTTGCATCAGCGGTAATATTCAGTGTTCTGTTTCCTGCTATATTCCACCCATTTGGTTTATAATAAGTTAATAACTCACCGTAATATCAATACTCTAGTTGAGATTTATTGTTCGAGCTTCAAATTTCTCCAAATGGCCATCTTCAGTGATAACTCATCATGAATTTTGCAAATGATAGAATCATAAGTTATGATTTGAGCTTTGAATTTTGATCAAATTGCCATTATTGAGTGACAAATCATCATGAATTTCGCAAAATGCCATAAATATAAATACTAGGATCAGCATTTGGTATTTGAGTTGGTCTTGCTCCTCATCTTCAACAATTCTTCTCAGTTCTCACTTGAATTTGTTGATTTTGTGCTTACAGTGAATGACCCATTTGTGATGAAAGCTTGGGCAAAGACATACCCTGAGAACAAGCATGTCAAGTTCCTAGCTGATGGCTCTGCTTCCTACACCCGTGCCCTTGGTCTAGAGCTTGACCTCTCCGATAAAGGCCTTGGGATTCGCTCCCGTAGGTTCGCACTCCTGGTTGATGATCTCAAGGTCAAGGTAGCAAATGTTGAGTCGGGTGGCGAGTTCACAGTCTCTGGTGCTGATGAAATCCTCAAAGCCCTCTGAGTCAGTCAGTCAGTCATATTTGTATCACCAAATAAATTGTCATTTTGTAACCCAGAAAACTTGTTTTGTCGGTTTCGACCTCAACATTTGGGAGTTTATATAATCATCTGTGTTGGTTAAATGTTGTCATCTTAGTTATGGTAAATGATAACGGTGCCAATCCCATATGTAGTTGAAGTCGGGCTTTCAGTGACGTGCGCTTAATTGGCATTGTTTTTGTATCATATGTTGTTGTTTACTCACCCTCCCATTCTTCAGCAATGATTCCATTTCATTTTAGTACAAGATAACTCACATATGCTAACGCTGTGCAGTGTCCTGCATGCAGCTATCTTCATTCGGCATATTCCGAAGAAATTCAGTCCGGATCTCAGTCGGAAGAAATTGCCATCTTTAGCAATAACCAACATTTAATATAATATGATAAATAGGGGTGGAATTGGTACAATATCTTTAATTTTCGTCGTTACCACGTATCAACCAATTATAACTGGTAATGATAAATTTTGTATCATTACCAACCATATAAACTCTTATACCAACTTAATTGGTAACCAATATAATTGGTTGGTAATGGTAAATTATCAAGTTTTGACATCAATGATAATATGATATGCTAACTCTAAAATTAAATTTCAAATCTATATATAAAATACTAAAACAGAGGCCGCTGGAGCGACCTCGTGGCCGCGGAATTTTCTGGATTAAACGGGATTATTTTTGGAAATTTTTTGCAAAATAGGCACTTTATTTGGACAAATTAGTAAAATGTCCACCTTCTTGGACAAATTAGCGAAATGCCCGCTATTTATACCCTAATCTCTCGCTCAACTCATGCGCTTCTTCCTCTCGCACAAGGTAGGTGAGATCCTTCTCCTTCATCTCCGGCGACCAACAAATTGCCCTCCTCTGAGATCCAAGATCTCCTCGGTAGATCCAGATCCGAGATCTCATCAGATGATCCTCTCAATATCGCATCTGAATCTCCTTAATTGATCCGCTCAGGAGTCGTAGTGGCGGGGGAGATCGCAATCGCATCTGAATCTCGGGCGAGGTCGAGCGAGGCGGAGCGAGCGAGGGAGCGGCCGGAGGGAGCGAGCGGGCGAGGGAGGGAGGCGGTGGGGAGTGAGCGAAAGAGCAAGGGAGGGTGGGAGCGAGGCCGGAGCGAGCCGGCGGCGGTGGCGGCGAGCGCGGATCTGGACCGGTTTCTCTTCGCAGAAATCGCGAGGAAGATGATGACTGTTTTGTTAAATTACAAAAATCACCCTATAAATATGAGAAATTAATAAAACTATCTATATTTTATTATGTGATCCATAATCTATATTTTATTTTATTTTTGCACAACAAAATGTTATATTTGCACAACATATAGTTATATTTTCACAAGCACAATATACAGTTATATTTGTACGCCAAAATGTATTGATGCGGAAAAAAAAAGACTTAGGTAATATTTGCACAGTTTACGGTTAAATTTGGACAACATTCTCTTATATTTGCACGACAAAATGTTTAAAAAAAAATTAAAACTAGACTTGGGTCATATTTGCTCAACTTATGGTTAAATTTGCACAACGTACTATTATATTTGCACGACAAAATGTTTTAAAAAAAACTAGACTTGTGTCATATTTGCACAACTTATAGTTATAGTTGCACAACGTACTCTTATATTTGCACGACTCTGTTGTAAGAGTTGCACGACTCTGTTGTAAGAGTTGCATGACTCTTGGTTTAAGAGTTGCACGACTCTTTTGTAAGAGTTGCACGACTATGTTTTAAGAGTTGCACGACTATGTTTTAAGAGTTGCATGATTCTGTTTTACGAGTTGCACGACTCTGTTGTAAGAGTTGCACGACTCTGTTGTAAGAGTTGCACGACTCTTGTTTTAAGAGTTGCACGACTCTGTTTTAAGAGTTGCACGACTCTGTTGTAAGAGTTGCACGACTCTGTTGTAAGAGTTGCACGACTCTGTTTTAAAAGGTGCACGACTCTGTTTTAAGAGTTGCACAACAATCGAGACTTGTGAATTTATACTCAACATGATCTTATTTTATCTCAATATATTTTCACACTTTCTCAATAAATTATTGTTGAACATGCTCTTATTTTTGCACAACATGGTCTTATTTTTTGCTCATCAATAGACAATAATTACACAACATGAGGGATTGGTGAAATCTTGCTCAACATCATCTTATTTTTGCTCAACTATATGTTATTTTTGCACAACAATCGAGACTTGTGAATTTATAGTCAACATTATCTTATTTTATCTCAATATAATTTTATACTTTCTCAATATATTGTAAGTGATTCAGAATAAATTGAAACAAGTCTAGTTTTATTTTTTTATTTTTTTTAACATTTTGTCGTGCAAATATAATCGTAAATTGTGTAAATATAATAGTGTGTTGTGCAAAAATAAAAATAAAAATATGATTATGGATCACATAATAAAATATAGATAGTTTTTTTAATTTCTCATATTTGTAGGGTGATTTTTGTAATTTTCATAAAAAGGTCTTCTTCCCCGCGTGAGCCGCCATTGGAGGAGAGAAAGCACAAATCCGGCCTCCGCCTCCGCGTCGCCGCTCCCTCGCCTTGCCGCCTCCGCTACCTCCGCCTCCGGCCTCCAGCCTTCGCCTCGCTCGCTCACGACGCCGCAACCAGATCTGGAGGAAATTCAATCGATCCGCCTCGCTCGTTCACGACGCCGCAACAGATCGCTCGGCCTCGCTTCGGCAGCTCAATTGATTTGCCGAATCAATTAGATCTGGAAGAACAATCAACTACCGCAACCAATTATTGCACAAGAAGAACAATCGGAGGGAGGGAGGGAGAACGATGAGCGAAGGAAGAACAATCAAATACCGCGGTGAGCGATGGCGGCGAGCGACGACGAGGAGGAGAGAGCGAGAGGCCGAGCGAGCGAGAAGGAGTGGCGAGAGGATGAGCGTGAGAAGTATATATTGTGGCCATTTTACAAAAATGTCCCTAAACGTGGCTATTTTGCAAAATATGCCTATTTTCGTGGCTATTTTGCAAAACGCCCCTTATTTTTGCATGTGTGACATTTTTTGGATTAAAGCGGTATTATATTTCTGGGCCACATCAATTAATAAATCAATATAGTTGGCTAAAAACTTATCTTTTTAGACCAATAATGTTATTGTTTCTCAAATTTTTTAAAAACAAAAGGATAAAACTTATCTACCCGTTGTTTATAAAAATGTATAGTTAAAAATGTAGTAAATTTGGTTAAGTTAGAAAACTTATCATAAAGGATAAAACCTTTTGGGTCAATTAAGGATAAAATTTATATTTATCTACCCATCGTTCCAATTTAATTGGAACAAAAAATTGGAATAAAGTGTTACTGTATAAAATATTAAAATAACGTGTCTTTCATCTGTGTATCTATCCTACAATTTATACTATATTGACTATTTATATTACCCTTGTGCCTAATCTGAACTAAAAATATATATTTACTATTATATATAATTTTTTGAAATTCTTTCACGCTTCACATTGAAGACTCTAATTAAGTAATATATATTTCTACAAAAATACGTAGTATATGTTAATATTAAATGACATTATAGATTTTGCTGGAGTTTGTAAAAAAAATCAATACATCCCCTTAATTAATATAAAAATATATAATTAAATAAGATAATATATTTTAAACTCTATTTTACATTTTTTTTAAATTATTTGTAATAAAACAACTAAGTATTTATTTATATCAAAAAGATTTGTAATCTATTTATTATTGCTTTTAAAATAATCTATATGTTCGAACCAAATTGTATCTTTTCTTTTATCTACAATAGTTTAAATTAATAATTTAATTAATAAGCATTAAATTTGGGAAAGATCTAAAGATTTCAACCAAACTATTATATATACATTCAGATTTAAGAAAATAAATATAAATTAAACATCATTTAGTCAATACTCCGTATAACCTTATATCTTAATTAGAATATTTTTCTTCCATGAGCTGTCAGGTAGGTGGGATTCTCAGGGATTGTGATGGAAGTGTGATGGATACTTTTCAGTAGCAGGTAGATAGTGGTTCAGCTATCCAAATCGAAGCAGCTGCATTTTATGCAGGTACAAATATGGCATTGAGAAGAGGTTTACGCAGAGTTGTAATTGAAGGTGATTGTCTAGAAGTAATCAAGGCTATAAATGGCGATTCAAGACCTAGATGGGAAATATGGTGGCAGATTGAGTTAATCAAGAAACTGCAATTAGAGTTTGAGCATATAGAGTTCAAACATTGTTTTCGAGGAGCTAATGAGGCAGCAGATTTCATAGCTAGATCAAATGTCATTTGTAATATGGATACTCTCCCTTTGAATAGGGAATTCTGTAACATCATCCGAAAGGATGATCAGGGTGGCGTTTTGTCTTAAAAACCACCCCCTTTTTGCCTACTAAAAAAAAATATATATATATTTTTCTTCCATGCAATATTAGAGCACGTTTCTAGGGAGGATATTTTTTATCAGCGGTTGACCTTCCATTCAATCAATTGAAAAAAAAAATAGTTCGTACAAAGAAAAGAGTTTGCACATATATCGAAAATAAAATTTTAACAATTTTAATTTAAAAAGGTTTTCGGAGTTGAAGTTTTTATTAAACTTTATATACGTTCAATGTCAAATTAATTACTTGTTATAGATATTAACAATTATATCGTAATATTTTTAACCAATTGAATTTTTTTTCAAAGATAAGATTTTAATAAATTTTTTCTCCGTTTCTACTCAATGAATCAATATAACATATGCTTAAGATAAGAATTGATCCATTCCGTCAAAAGTTATGGATGAATCAATATAATATTTTAATATAAATATTTAAGAGCAAGGAGATTTTGTGTATTTATCTTTTGTGTATTTATCCCATTCTTCTTTTGAATTAGCTTTAAAATGAATATGATTAAAACATAATATAAATTATATATTTAATTATTTTTACTACATAGATTTATCACTTTACCCTTTATCATACATGGTATTATAATGAATATTTATCTTTTTTTTGTTAAGTTGTTACGAAGTAATTTATTTATATTTGCTAACCATATATTGATTTTAAATGAAAAGAAGGTTAGTTTAGTTTATGATTAATTGAAAACTTCCAGAATAAAGATTAATTGAAATAATGTTAATCTTTATAATTTAATAAAAATTAATAGTTTAAAAATAAATTAAGGAAGTAATAAAATATAATTTTTTAAGAAACCGCGCAAAGTCGTGGGCCACGATACTAGTTTAAAAAATAAATATTGCATATAAAAAAACACTTGCCAAATTACATACCAATATTAATAGTTCATTTAATTTAATGTTTCACGTAGAGTCGATCGTGCTTATAACGTGTTACAAGAATTTTGAGAAGCTAGAATCAAAGAGCAAAAGTAGGAAGTGGAGCTCTCTATTGCTTGTCTCTTCATATAAGACTTACATGTTTTATATAGACAAAAAATACAAATCACCAAAATATATATGTCTTAATGGTGGGTGTGTAGGGGAGGTGGACAATCCATCTAATAAATAGTATTATAACAACTCTTTAATTTTAATTTGATTTTTAAATAGAAGTTTGTGATGAGGGGAGGAGGGAGGGGACAAGGAGGAGAGACAGAAGATTTGGCTCTCTGGACATGGTAGACGCTAGCCAAAGTTTGAATTGGGGGAATTGAGATAAGATGATTTAGTAAGATATTTGGAGATATCAAAGAATTGTGTATCAACATCAGCACCAAATCTCTCTTGTCCTCAAATATGTCTCTCATCCTATTAATAATCTTCAAATTAAAAAATTAATACCAAAACAAAATAAAATAAAAAACAGATTAAAAGAATTTAAAAAATATGTGAGTTTGTGAGAGGGAACAGGAGAATGAGACATATTTAGGGACAGGAGACTTGAACCCCATGCTCGTTTTCTTATTTAGTTTCCATGAAAAGACTATATCTCGATATACTACTTTAGAAATCACTGGCATAAACTCATAAAGTTAGAACCATTGGCACATGCACTATCTAATGTTACCTAATTTGTAACATTGGATTACAAGTGTCATCTTTTTTTTTTAATAGTAACAAATGTCACCAGTTGTGGCAAAATACATCAGTACTTTACATTTAAGTATATTTTTTCACATATTTTCTTTTCTTTTTCCTTAATATACAACTAAAACCTTTTCATTTCACACAATACAAAAATAAATGGCGTAAAAGAATGACCTATCTTGAGTGCGTGATTTATTATGTCTTGTGAAGCTTCAGATACTTCTTGTGAAGCTTCATTGCGCCAATGCAAGCTTTCTTGGCATCTAAGCTTCCAGTCGTATCATTCAAGATCTGGAGACAACAAGCAAAAGACCAGTAAGCAATAACCAAGACAAGACGAAGATGATATATAAATTTAGGAATGAAGAACGGACAAAAGATTAATGTACCTTTACAACATCGTCAATACCACGAGCTTGTGTAAGGAGTTGGGGGCCCTTCTCCTTGAGCACACTGGCCACTAGGAAGACAGACATGGGAAGGGGCCCCTCTTTATCTTTAGCACCATTCTTCAAATTGTCCCTCTCGTATTTTCCATATTGGCGAATTGATTTTGCTCTTCTGGTGATAGCTGCCTCAGCCTTGTCATCGGATGTATCGGGTGGTTCCTCGTACATCCAGTAGAGGTCAGGGTCATATTCCAAAGCCCACATCATCTAAACACATTTCAAACAACATCACTTTATACTTAATTCTTAATTTCTTATATGCCTAGCTGTCGCAATAATATAACTACTTTTGTACCTCCCAAAGGTATAGAGAGTCCACAAATGAAAATTCTCGACGAAATAAAACCATTAGCATCCGTATAGCAAATAGATAGTCGCCACCACCAAGTGTTTCTGCTCTCCAATAATAAAAATAATTATCATTGTATGAACAACAAAATTCAACCAAGACAAGATGGATGTGTATCCTTTTTTTTTTTTTTGAAATATACAATCAACTTGTAGCTTAATAACAAAGTTATGATCTTCACAGAATAGTTATGTATGCATTTGATCCTTAAAATCATGTCTACAATATTTTCAAATAATCATGACTTTTTGCCTCAGTTGAACATTTGATAAACGAATCTGAAATCAAAAGTTTTGAATGATATTCACCAAGTAACTTGTAAGCTCATAACTATTGATAATTTCAAACTAGAGAAAACTTCATTGATGAATCTATAACTCTATAAGCTTTCATGTTCTATGTTTACCACCAAAACTATGTAGCTCTATTGAAATTTGAGAAAAAAGCTAAAACAAACTCAAATTTACAAGTAAAAAAGACGCATATGCCACAAGTTTAAACATGAAAGAGTAATCTTCATCTCATCCAGGTAAACCTCAAACTATAAAAATTTTCAGACGACTGTTGGATTTCCATCTTTTTACTATTTTTTGTTAAGATATAAAAGGCTCAGGAGGCTGAACACTATTATTTGAAATTGGAGATATTTGATTGAAAATGCTCTATACTCTAAGGCACCACAATGAATTAATATTTTATCCTATAAAATCATCAAAAGCATTTTTTCAGCAGACATTGGATTGTGTATTTATGTTCGTCTCAATTAATTGTACACAATATGTTTTAACTTTTGTAGCTCTGCAGCAAAGTCAATAATTTTTTTTTTTAACTTTCATAGCTTAAAGGGATATACCTAAATGTGCATGAAGTTTTGGGTCAATAACTTGAGTGACAGACGCTAAATTTGTAAGCTGAGACTCTACACCAACCATGCCTCCAGTGCACCGGAAATTTCCACGCTTCAAAATTTCAAATAACAAAACATAAGAAAGATAAACAACTGAATGTAAGTATTATATATAGAAGCAGACTAAATAGTGATTAGGGTTAGGTGCATTGTTGAAACTAATTAAGTAGATATTTTTACCAATTTGCGCATTAAGCGTTCAAAACACCAAAATGCATCTGCTTCGTTTTCAAGGAGAATTATCATGGGTGAGCAAATATCGCTCATTCCTGCAATATGTTTCATATGTAGCATGTCAAAACCAGAACCAACTACATTTATAATTACAAGTTGGAGAGTATATATCAAAGGCAATAGATAAGATATCCCAAAGCATGGGAAATGTCTACTAACAATATTTACAAATACAAACAAAATTACAAACCTTGACAATAACCAACATCATCATCTGCCCAAGCATAAATAGATAAGATATCCCAAAGTTTGCCTAGGTTCTCTTGACTCTCATAGAAGACCAAAGTCCTGTCAGTTCGACGAACATCAAGACCTGCCGTAAATATTATACAAAGGTCAAAATTGTAAAAAAAAAATACATTATTCTAATTTCTAACTAATGAACATCAAACAAGTTTGTTCTTAGAAGCTAGATCATATAACAACACTGACCTACTTGATGTAGCAAAAGCTTCCAATTAATTATTTTCTTATCTGATTCTTTCTCCATTCCTGCTATAGCTGCAGAAGTAGCATCTGAATCGGTGCCATCTCCAATGCCCAGTTCTTGGAGCACTAAGGGATCATTAGTAGGATCTCCATTTTCTTGGATTACTGGCGCTGTTACATATTTACCACTTCCTATGAGAGGAAACATTTGTTTGCAAACCTCTTTCCACCGAGCATATTGCGTCCTGCAAGTTACATAACATATCAATTAAATTGGATCAAAGAGAGAGCAAGGTGGTTTATTCGTGTCCTGCAATTTTTAAGGAAGAGGAATATATTCGAGCACCTTCTGGTTTCCCTTATTTCTTCTCGCTCCTCATATGTACTATGGGGGTCATAGCATCCAAGAAGAAACTCCCAAACTTCACCTCTGATTTCTGGATGGATCCCCTGAAAAGGGCATTTGTGGTTCATTTGTAAGTTCAAGAAATCTTTTCAAGAAAGAAAGCATTTCATAAACAGCACCTTCAACTAATAATTTATGCAAAGGCAACATAATTTAGTCAATCATAGTGCATTCCATGTATTTCCTTAATCCTTATCTTCAACTTTATAGAGTCTTCTATCAAAACTAAACAACAAGCACGCCTTCATTAACCCTTTTGAGGTAACAAGATCCATCTATACTGTGTAGGAAGTGTCATGATAGAAATTTCAATTCATAAGGAAGGGTGCAGAGCATGTTGTTGACTTTCATGCAACAATCAATCATTCCAAGAAAACAAAAACTTTATCCACTTGAACCAAACATGAAACATGTATGTGTTGAAGATAACTTACCCCACGTTGAATTCGACCAAGAGTCTTGCCTATATCAAGATCGCCTTCAGGAGAAAACGCAGCCTTCCACCTTCTTACACTCAATGTTTTACCGGCCTATGGATTGTAGCAAGAGAAAACAACATATAGACACACACATCAAAAGATAACTTTTGCATCCAACATTACCATTCCCATCCTTACATGGGTAAATCCTTTTACCTAGCTTAAAATCAAAGTACCATTATTCTATTTCAGAATGAAGGAAAATTGAATCACATCGTAAAATATAATTGGCTAGCGAGTGAGGTTTCATCCTAACACCAATTGACAATAGGAGGAGTGACCTATTGGCTTATATAGTAAGGTTTGTTATGCTCAAATTTCGGCTTGAGACTTTTAATTTTAGTCTCATTCACATCTCCCAACACCCGGGGAGGAGGGGAAATGGGAACTTGAGCTAAAAATTAGCAAAATAAAGAAGACTCACATACCCTAATCTTGAATGTGCTTTTAGGAACATCAGTACATTCAGCCCTGACCTCATAATATGAATCTGCAGGTTCCCCTGCATTATACCATAGCATCATGGTGGCACCAAAGGAGTTCCACCAAACACCCAAAAACTAACAAAAGAAAAAAAATTAAAACAATATCAAAACTCAAAATTAGCAATTGGTCTCATTTGCACTCCCAGCAGCCCCAAGCTCTAGAAGAAGAAAAGATCAAGAGGACGCATATCAGGTGGTAATGGAAGAATCAAATCCAAGAAACACATTCAATCCCAAAGAGTAATGTGTCGTGTTGAATATTAATCACCCATGTTTTCTCCTAAAATAATTTCTTGTATTTTCTTTTTTTTTTATTTTGATTGGGGAGGTGCGGTGGCGGTGGAGGTCTATCACCTATCAAAAATGGAGGTGGATGGTTGCTCTCATCTCTCTCTTTCCACCATTCCTTCTCAACATTCTCCCCCCCCCCCCCCCCCCCCTTGTTAATTCTGCCTAAAATTAAATATTTTATTATTAGTTAATTCTATTTTTTTTTTACACAGACTCATTGATTTGGCCATAAAGGTGCCCAAATCAAGATAAATGATTTTTTTCTCGCTAATCCATGAATCCATTATATGCAATATTCTAAGGTTGAGTTCAAATGAAATCCTTAAAAGAAGATGGAAATGGCTAATTAGTATGTGGTTTTGATAATCTGAGAGACGGTAGCAGTACTTTGAAGATGTGAGGGTTCTTCTGGGTAGTTTAAACTTCAGTTTGAATTTGTATTTCTGTTATTCGAACTTTCATTAGTCTGGATTATGTGTCGGCCTTAGCTCTAATCGTTTGTTTTTGGATTATGTGTTGAATCGTGTTTTCTGCAGTGGCGATGTAGCCCATAAAGCATCTTCGTCCTCCTTATACAGAAGGGGAAAATAACCCAATTGTAGAAAAATCACTTCTAGTCTCCAAACTCTCAAAGTTCATTGATCCTCATTCGAATCGGATCTCCTCAATCTCATAGATGATTTACAGGGTTAGTTGCGCTTGTCTTTGAACTCGATTATGAGTTTCTAGATCGAGGTTTATCTCAATTTCTTTTCACTAAAGTTTCTCAATTTCATCTGGAATCAAAGCTCTTGGTTCTCAAGACAAGGCAATAGTTGCTCATAGATCTATCCAAACAGGTGGAAGCCAACTAGATGAACCTAGCTACCAGAATGAAGTCACTCAATAAGATGCATGAAAGGAGGAATAAAGGACTTTGTATGTTTTGCGATGAAGGACATCACTTGAAACAAAAGTGAACACAAATATTTGTCATAGAAGGGTATGAATAGCAAGAGGAGGCTAAGGTTGATTAGCTAGAGCAATTAAGGCATCTTAGAAGGAAGAGGAGAATGAGAGTGCTAGAATTGGTGTCCCTGCCCACCCGTTGTCATGTCTAACATGTTAGCGATTGCTAATGTTGTGACTAACATGAATTTGTCACTGTAGATTTCACCACGTCTCACTTACTATTGCTAAGGCCGTTTCTAACCCGTTTTTTCCACAACAATTCGAAGTGACGTCGGCCATAATTGTGCAAGGAGATACATACACGTCATGCAATAAGTGATGACAGGCATAATTGTGCAAGGTGAAGAATACAAGAGTTGTAACTCAACCACCCAAATTGGATAGCAAACCTAGAAAATTAGGGTTATATTTGGGAAGGGTAGTAAAGATGGAATTTCATACCTTATCTAAGAAGGTTCCACCGACCATGACCCCAAATAGAGAACGCCACACAAGCATTGACAATAAAAGTGGGAGATGGTTGTTGGCGCCGATGAACCACCTCCAAATCTAGCCAACGATGACTAGAGTTGCCGCCAAGGCAGCCCTTCGATCTCTCTTGGTTGGTGTCCCTCTCCCTCCCTTGCAGTTCCCTCTCTCTCTCGAGGTCTGGTTTTTTAATAGAGGGTTTGAAAATTTATAGTTTTTGAATTTGGAGTTTTCAGTTAGATTGTAGTCTTTTTCAAATCGTGATTTGAAAAAGTCATTACTTCTTAGGTGGAGTTGAGTTTTTTTATATTTTATTTTGCACTTTAGTTTTATAGGTAAACATCATCAATTGAATATATTTACAAGATTATATGAATGTGTGATTTTCATATTATGAAACTCTAGTGTTTGATTTAGTTTGTTTTGGTAGTTGACACTTAATAAATAAAAAAATATATATGTAACTTTATAAATAATTTCGGAACTAATGAAGATAAAACTCTGAAACTCTAGTTTAGTTGACGTTTAGAACTATGAAACTCTAGTACAACTTTTTTTTTTGTTTATTGAGCCGAATAGATAAAAATATTTTACCCTAGGAAAGTGAAACATATAATTTAGCCCAGAAAAATTCCAGAAGTCATAATTAATCGTTTATTGTTTTTAATCCGGGCCATTTGCATAACTATACACTTTTTTTTACTTTGCAAAAAAGTCACCGCTTTCGGAAGAATTGTAAATGTAGCATAGGGGTGTATTTGTGCAAAATAAAAAGGTGACTTGTACAACCGGTTGAAGGTGAAAAGTGAGAAGAGGAGAGAGGAACCCAGATTTCTCGTGTCACTTTAAACTGGAACCCATGTTCCCCGTGCCACCTAAACTTAAACACCATGTCAACCAAAATGAAACTGGAACCCAGATTCCCCTTCTTTTTTCCCCCCGCTTTTCCTTTTTTTTTTTTCCCAAGCTCTCGGCCGTGTCACTTGAAGGATTTACCCATGTCACATGTTTGTATGACATTTTCACATGAAAGAATGCATTAAATGCCATTGGGGAAATTGACTACATAAGAGATGACTTCCAAGTTGTAGGCTCTTTATGCACTTGTCAAGTTCACCATGACAACTGCACTCTTCTTCAAAATGTAGAGAAGCATATCAAGACTTAACTGATAAGATATAGAGTTCTTAGAGCATTAGCAACCATGAGTTTTACTTACCTTATGGTTGCTAAAAGGTAAGGCCATGGTTGTTGTGTTTACCTTAAGGTAAAGGGTGGGAAGATGTTACCTTGGTAGAGAGAGGTAACCTCTTCATTTATGTTTATTAATTGTAATAGTCTTTAAAATGAAATAAAAATATATTTATATTTCATTATTTTTTAAAATAAAATATCCCATTGGTTTAATTTTATTTTTTTCTATAATTTGAGCCCAATTTTACCCTATATATACTCCTTCTTGATCTATTGTAGTTGCACCTATTTTCTTAACTATGAATCACAATAATTCAAATACTTCACCCATTTCAAATATGCCTTTTGATCCAAATCTTCTAAAAACTCCTCAATTTCAAGTGATGTTACAAATGCTTAACAATCCTCCAATACCCGAATATCCAAATTATACCCCACATAATTCTACCAATGTGTACAATCTTTTTTTTTCCCTCAAACCAACAACATTTTGAGGATTCTCCGGGTGTTTAAGGGAGTGCCACTCGAAACTCAACCGAAGATGCAAGGCAAATGCATCAAGTACAAGAGAACGAAGAAGTTGTTTTTGAACCATTTGACAATGAAGCCATTGTGAAGTCATTCGATTAGTATTTACGTATGTTATAATGTTTCTAACTTTTTTTATTTTAATCTAGATGTTATAAAATATATTTATATTAACTACTTCCTATTTTTATTTGTTTATAAAATTATAAATAAAAATAATTCACAATAATATATGATGATACACATGTAATAAAGGGAAAGATATATAAAGGGAAAGAAAAAGTGAAAATAAATTTGGAAAGAGGTAAAAGAGGTTTCCCATGGTTGTAGAGGAAATCTTTTAGAAAGAGGTAGAAAAAGTGAAAATTATTTTAAATAAAAAAATAAATGAGTTGTAAAGTTGTGATAGGAAGATGGGAAAAAAGAGGGAAAAAGGTTGCCCCATGGTTGCGGATGGTCTTATGCTAACAAATACAACATCAATGTGCTTGTTCAAACTAGCTAGTGTACTTCTCTTTGTTTTTTTTATTTATTGAATATTTCGGCCTAATAGCTCAACTGATAGAGCAACGTAACATGCATAGACACAAAGATGTAGGTTCAAAGCCCACATAAGTTATCTATACATTGCGTTTGCTAGTTGTTCTCTTAGTTGAAAAATCTTAATTATACATAATAGGCTCCAATTTTGTGTTACAACAACGACCACCTAAGAATATATATCAAGTCGAATAGCTAATTCACCTTAAAAAATGCTAGAAAACCTATGAAAGTAAACTAAGTGCATGTCTAAATTGGATTTAGTAAGTTAACTGTATTAACTTGAATGTTTTAGCATTTATAAAATGAAAGCGATGATTCCTATGTGAGATTTGAATTCACATATATCGATGTGTATATACACCAATATATTGATCTACCATTTGAGCTAATAGACTAGCATAAAGGGTGGTTGATTTCTTGCATTTCTTTTTGCATGTCAAGGCATGTTCATAGTGCCCATTGGATGGGTATGTCTGCAACAATATTTTAACTAACACATACGAGTAGGGCTCTTCACAATATAACAAGAGGATGAAACTCTATCTACAAGCTCCGGCCATCAATACTTTTGCATCAAAACCATACTCTTTAGCAGTGATCATAAAGTCCAAGTGAAGCTATGTGACTCAAAAACAATAAGTTTGTTCTATATTTTGCCAAGTGAAAATCAAACAAAAAAAAAAAACCAAGTAAAATGCAAACAATAAGTTGTGTTAAGCAATGGCTAATCTCACTAAATAAGGCATTTTTTAACCAAAATTTATTCAAATATTTATCACTTCATATATCTATATAGTAGTACTTGTCCTCTTGGTTAGATACATAACTACAGAGGATGTTGATTCCTCGTTCATGTAGCATAGCCAAACATAAATTTTGGGATTCTCAATTGATTCGGCTAAAAAAAATCCTCAAATCCCGAATATATAAACCCTAGTTTTGGAAAATCTCCATATTGAAGCAAATGCATATTACTCCAAGAAAGTTCCCTGACTTAATATCTGAAGTTTGGAAAAATTGGATTAATCCAAGAGAGTTCCCTGACTTCTATTCTATTCCGTTTGCAGAATGGTGGAGAAGGAACTTGATGACGGAAAATCAACTATATATCGATGGACTGCAATGGGCGTGCGTCTTCGGAAATGCAGTTTGGTGGGCTTGGAAATGGTGCAACGAGCGTTTCTTCAACAACGCAAAGGGGACAATGAACAAAGCAATGAGGATCGAAAGCTGCACGAAGGAGTACGAAGAAGCCTGGGAAGGAGACTGGGCAATCCAAAGTCGATGGAAAGGGTGGTGAAACATGTGTGCTGGGTTAAACCAGGTCGGAACCGGATCAAAGCCAATGCTGATGGAGCTAGGAATGAAGATGGGGAAGCTGCGGCGGGTACGGTGGAGTTATGAGAGATGGTGACGGGAATTGGATTCGGGGGTTCTTCCACAATATAGGAGCAGGACCGGTGGTCATGGCGGAGCTCTGAGGTGTTTTGGGATGTCTCCGGTTGGCGTGGGAGATGGGTTTTCGAGCGGTGGTGATCGAGACAGATTCCTTGACAGCCCACTCTTTGATCACGAAAGGGGTTGCTGCTCATCACCCGATGTCTAGCCTGGTATCCAGTTTCATCATATCTTCAGGAAAGCGAATCACGCCGCGGACTCCCTTGCTAAAGCTGGATTTGCTATCACGAGAGGCTTTCATGTCTTAGGGGAACCTCCCGATGGGATTAGAGTCTTGCTAGATGAGGATCGTAGGGGAAGGGCTACTCCCCGACTTATTTATGTAGCCGTTATTTTCTGTTGGATGGAGGTTTCCTTCGTTTTTTCACAAAAAAAAAAATCTTTGTTGACCCTCAAGCCAACCACCAACGCCCATTGCCGCCTCCTTCAGTTACTGTTCTCCAACAAGCCCAACATCATTCTCTCTCAGGTTCAATAGGCAGTAGAAGAAAAGTCGTGTATCCTCCGTCGTTTTTAATTTGATTCCCCTTTTTTTCATTTTCTTTTTTAAAGTTAACAAATCTAGTTTTAAAGTTAAGGAAAGAGTAATAGGAAATTTTGTATCTAACTTTGGCCAGGGTACCAAATGAAATATGTCAAATTTTAGTACATCACGCGAAATACCATTTACCTTAGATGTACCACACACAATTTATGCTAAATAAATGTATTATATAACATGATACATGATAGGCCAAAGTTCCATAAAATCACCCCTTAAATACACCATTTTGCACAAAATCACCTATTAAATTGAAAATTCCAAGAAACCAACCCTTAAAAGCTAGATGTAAAAGACTACACATTCCACCTTTTATGTTAAGTTTGATGTTAAAAGTACAAAATTACTATTTTTCCCTTCATCGCCAATATCCTAGTTCATAGTTTGATATTTCTATAATGTTTCATCCTTGATTTAGTTGGTTCAAAGTTCGCCCATATTTTCATCCTTCACCTCTCAAGCCTCTCCTCAAATAAAAAATGAAAGTTGTTGAAGGACAATCCCCCTCTTACCATTCTAATATATTAAAAGTATAAAGAAAAAATGGTAATTTCACACATTTAATATCAATCTTAAAGGAAAATGTGAGATGAGTGATCTTTTGCAAGAATCTAATTTTTTAAGGTTAGTTTTCTGAAAATTTTAATTTTAGAGGTGGTTTTGTGCAAGTGTATTTAAAAGATGATTATATTATATGGAATTTGGCCAACATGATAATTCAAACACACGTTTTTTAAATGATTATTGATAAGGCAAATTTAATTAACGGATTTTTCGCCTGGTACCCTCGAGGTAAAGTGAAATTCACGAGGTGTACAAAACTTTGGAATATTTCGCCAAATGCCCCTGAGATTTTCGATTTTTTTGCCAAATACCTCTCCGTCTAGGTAAACCTCAAAAGTAACGTTTTAATTAAAAAAAATGAATTAATTAAAACATAACTCATTCTTTCAGACAGAGGCGAGCGATTGTTTTCCTTCTTCCAATGGCGAGGAGGGAGGAGGCCAGCGATTTCGGAAGATCTAATGTCGATGGAGACACACTGTGAGGCCAACAACGACAATTTTTCCAAAGGTAAGTTCTCCCGTCTTTATTTCGGCGATATAGGGGTTGAGGATTTAGAGGTTTCGGGAATTAGGGTTTCCACGATTCAGTTTGGGGCTTTTTGTAAAATCATTTGATTGTTGTAGCGGTGAGATTTATTGATCCTTGGAAGTTCTAAAATGGCTATCAATTTATTTCGCGTATGCCCTATGGATGTAATAGCAAAAATATAAAAGAAACATAAAAAAATCTGACTTTGCAGGGGATCAATCCGACCCAGCTTAAGGCTGTTTGACATTTTTTCTGAATTACAGTAGATGTGAGCCTATTGATCCTTGAAAGTTCTATAATGGCTATCAACTTTCATTTCTACACAGTTTGATTGCTTGCTTTTTCTGCAAGGATTGATGGTTGACAATATTCATTGCAAATCTAGTTCCTGCATTTTTAGTGAATGTGTGGTTTTGCTTTACGAATGAGAATGAGATTGACATTATCTTTGAATGAGATTGAGATTGACAAGGAGCCTATTAGCTTAATTGGTAAAGCGATGTGTTTGCGCACAATTATGTGTGTTCGACTTCCACATAGGCTTATTATTATGATTATATCAATACTCCCAACCTATATCCCTTCAAATTAATTGAAAGTCTTGTTGTGAGTGACTATCTCATTAATTTCTTGTTTCAGTCGGGGTAAACCTTCTTAATCTCTTGACAATCAATGGGACTGAATATTGTTATATTAAACCGGTTCTTAACAAGGAACTTGCAGGGAAATTAAAAAAATATTGATTTCAGCTTTTGATCAAGTATCACCATTAGGATGACAATTGGCAAGTAACATCTAGAAAGTAGATCAATAGTAGATTACTAAAAGTAGAAATCCACAAAGAAATCAAGTAACAATAAGCAAGTTAGACAAGAATAATAGAAATGATCAAATTGATCATTAGATGTGATTCTACTTGTCTAGTACAAAACCAAACAAATGTGCTTTTGCTATTGTGCACTTGTACTCTTGCTGTCATGAGTATTGATGCCCTTAATGTCAAAATTGGATTCTTATTATAAATTGTACTTTCATGGGGGTATGCTTATATTTTATATAGATTTGCCTTAACTTGGAATTTACAATTGGGTCAAGATTCATTTATAAAAACATGCAGAAGTGGGTTGGGTCACTAAATGTAATGGTGATTGGAGGTTTTTGGGTCTGATCTAGTGGAAAGAGAATGCATTGGTGAAGGACATTGCCTAGGGTGGTTTGCGTAGTAATAGGTTGTTAGCATGTGTGTTTTCGTATGCCTAGTTTGACTATAGACCTTTTACATAAGACTCTTGGTAAGGTCCCATCTTCCTTTTGTAATTCCGTTACACCATCTATATATTTACCGCTTTAAGAATAAAAATTTCAGCTGCAAACTTAAATAAAAATATGAATAGTTGCATGAATTTCATATGAATCCAACAAAGTAATGAGTAATGACAACTGCAAAACTTGAAAATTCAGCCACAAATCTAGAAAAGCAATGACATCGATCATTACGATTTCACATATCAGCCTATGTGGGACTCGAACCCACACCATGTGTTACCACATTGCTCTACCATTTGAGCTAATAGGTCATAAACACTAACACTTATTCAACACTCATCCAGTTTTACTGAATTTTATAAACTGAATTACGGGAAATGAATTACATAACTGAAACCGAGTTAAAGAACTAAAATTTAGAACAGATATATAGTGGTTGAATGTCAGAAATAGAATTACAGAACAAAATCGCAAATTGACAGATGATGAATTACAAAACTGAATTACAAAAGTGAATTTTTTAACAAAATTACAAAAACTGAATTACAGTGTGTATTTTAGAAAAGAATCAAGGAAACTAAATTAGCTAAGCTGGATTACTAAATTACAGAAAATAAATTTTAGACACAAACTGAATTACAAAACTGATTTCTAGAACAAAAGTATACACCTTGAATAATTTCAACATGTTTTCATTCTTAAATGAATTGATTTCAGTAAGACAAAAAGGAACTACATAGATCTAGCAAAATTGTATAGAAATTGCCCTGATTAGATATATACATATCTCAACAAAACAGCATTTAACTCATATAAATCCAAAAACTCATAAAGCCCCAAATCCCCAAACCCTAAATCTCATAATTTAGAAGGGAGTCAAAATCAAATACATGCCACAAAATTAGATACTTTCTTATCCATAAAACCAACTACTAAACCCCAATTCGATGATTCACAACGATAATCATATCCCAAAAAATCCCAAATCGAAAAACCTAAATCCTAAAATTGTAAATCCCTAATGTTGAAATTGAGAGGAGAGACTTACCTCAAGAGCAATGGATGTCGTTCGCCGCCTCCTCCCTTCTACCGTAGGGCAATCTCAAGCAATGAGTCTGGTTCACAACTCCATCCGTTCTCTCCCTCCCGACGTCGATGGCATCGAAGCTCTGTCCAGTCGGCAGTCGCGTCCTTGTTTTTTTTCTTTCTTATCCCTCTTCAATTAACTTAACTCCGTTACAACGCTCTTTCTTAAAAATTAGACGGAGGGGTATTTCGCAAAAAGATTGAAAACCTCAGGGGCATTTGGCGAAATATTCTAAAGTTTTGTACACCTCGTGAATTTGACTTTACCTTGAGGGCACCCGGCGAAAAATCCGTTTAATTAAATTGCACAACCAAGTCCCTTGAATTTGCTCAGTTTCGATGCCGCCAAACACAACATTGAGGAGCACCCAGTTTAGCTGCCGAAGCTTTTTTTTTTTTTGATAAGGAAATAATTCGAGACCGGACAGGCCCGGACCTCGAGAGGCCGACAAAGTCGGCAGACGGCTTGCCGTCTAAACATACAACAACGAAATAGAAAATATAACATAAAATACATCAAAAGAGCACCCAAAGTAAACCCGAAAAAAACCCAAGACCTAAGCAAACTAGCGGACACAACATCGAGAGGAAGGAAGTTGTCGCGGAGAAGTGGATAGCGAGCGCATGGGACAGCTCTAGCTGACACGATGTCTCGCCGCCGGAAAGACGGAAAAAAGAAATCCTCGTAAGGCAAAGGCGACACCTAGGGAAGTGTGGATCACACGACGTTCCCCCACCTGGATGATGGATCTTCGGAGACCACAAACACCACCAACACGATCACGTCGATCAACCATGGTCGCAGAACTGCTCCTCAACCGAAACTAACCACGAACCAACCGACGGACACCAAACTGCACGAGCAAATGAAGCACAGTCGCAAGGAGGATGAAGAGCGCGGGAAGAATCCGGAATTAATTATTAATATTTATTTTTATTAAACCCCTTTTCACAATGGGCCAGCTTTGGGCCCAAGTCAAAACCAGGGCCCAAAGACTAACACCAAACGGGTTGAATACACCTTAACCGGGTCACCTTAGGGCCCAAGCCAAGCCCGAGCAAAGGGAAACCGGGGCAGAGACGGGGACAAGGCATTAAGGCATCACCACCCAGCCACGAGAAGTTGCAGGGCAAGGGAAAAACAACACGGCAAAGCCACCGACGCGGCGATGGTGGCCGAAGAGGAAAGACAGGTGGTTTTAAAGTGAACGACAAATGGAGACGGAAGAGGTGGGAAAGGGTAGGTCAGAATCGACCCACCGGCGACCACCGGAACCAGGCTCCACCGGGCCGAAGCCACCGAGCGTAGCCGACGGCAAACCACGATGATGACAGCCGGTGACCGAGCAAGCTAACACCGGAAGGAGAGATCGACGGAGGCGGCAACATCAAGCACCGGGTTAGGGCAACACTAGATAGCCAGAAAAAATTCGGTTCAGAACAAATTACTCTCAAAGGAGGGAGAAAGAGGCTGAAGGGAAGAATCACAGAAGCCCACAAGCCCCAATTTTTTATGTTGGCTAGCACAGATCCGAGAATAATAATGGAGAAATTGGGTATACAACCCAGGGCGGCTCCGGGGGCGAAAAATCGCCCAACCCAAAGGAAGGAGGGGGGAAGCAAAGCGAGAGAGGCGATTTGCCGGCCAGTGATAGGAGAAGAAACCAAACTCCGAAGAGGAGATTAAGCGTTGAAGCACTTCAGTCGAACTGTGACCCTACCTCCGAAGAGGGATTGATAGCCTCCGAAGAGGGGTTACGGGCCTCCGAAGAGGGGTTACGGGCCTCCGAAGAGGGGTTGAATGCCTCCGAAGAGGGGCTATGGACCTCCGAAGAGGGGTTGAATGCCTCCGAAGAGGGGTTACGAGCCCCGAAGAGCTGTTCTCAGCCCCGGCGGCGGTCGGAAACTAAACTCCGAACAGCTGTTCTCACATTCTCCCAAAAGAGAGTTTTTTAGTGTTTATGGGGTTATTTTGTAATTTTTAGCTGCCGAAGCTTATTGCTTGTTACAAGTCTTGTTTAAATTAGAACTAGTACAATACCCGCGCCATGGCGCGTGCGCGAGGAAAATAAAATAAAATATCTATTGTAAGGATGAATAAAAATAATTATGAAAAAAATACAAACGGTGAAGTACATTAACAAATATAAAAATGAATATATTAATGGATTATGCCAGTAGGCTAGACTTCGTCCATATGATGCATGGGAAAAAAAATAGTTTGGTTATATGAAGGGATGAAAATGTATATAAAAATAAAGGGAAATTTACGGAAAACCACCCTTTAAACAGGTAAGCTTTCACTTAACCACCCTTTAAATGTAAAATTACAGAAAACCACCCTTTAAAGGGTTTTTCTTTACAATTCACCACCCATTTATCTATTTTTACTAATTTATCATTAAACATAATATATTTTAATATTTTAAACTCATGTTTGATTAAAAATTTATTTAAAATTTGAATTTAAGGGCTTAATTATATTTTAGGGATAATTTTTTTTATTTTAAAAAAATAATAATAAATATATCCTAGAACTATTATCTTCATTTATGTTTGAAAATGTTTATAATTTTTAAAATATTATGTAAATTAATATTTTCTTTATAATATGACTAGAAATCATAATTTCTATTTATAAAGTTAAAAATAACCTTAAAATTATTATTTATTTATAGTTAAATTATTTTTCCAGTAATTAAAATTTGTTAAATATTAAAAAAGTCTATAATTATATTTAAGTGATACGATTAATTGATTAACAAATTTTTTAAATTTGTTAATTATATTCAAAGAAAAAGGGTATCTATAACAAGTAAAATGCATTAAACTCATATTTTAAGTTGAAAAATATTAACTTATTTTTAATAGATAATTTTTTTTAAAACAAAAATATATGTGGGAGAATTCACCTGCCTTTTACCCCAAATTTTTAAAAAATATTTTATCGATTAATCGTATAATTTAAATATAACAATAGACATTTTAGATTTTTTTTATCAAAGACAATTATTGAACAAAAATATTTAAATTATATATAAATAAATAATACTGTAATATTTTTAAAATATTTAAAATATAAATAAAAAAAGAGTAATTTACATAATATTTTAAAAATTATATATATGTTCAAACATAAATTAAGATAATAATACTAGACTATATTTATTATTATTTATTAAAAATAAATAAAATTGTCCCTAAAATTAATTAAGACCTTAAATTCAAATTTTTAATAAATTTATAATCGAATTTGAGTGTAAAATATTAAAATATAGTATATTTAATGATAAATTAGTAAAAATAGATGAATGGGTGGTGAATTGTAACCAAAAACCCTTTAAAGGGTGGTTTTCTATAATTTAACATTTAAAGGGTGGTTAAGTGAAAACTTAACTATTTAAAGGGTGGTTTTCTGTAAATTTCCTAAAAATAAATAATGTAAGGCTAATCTTACCTAATGAGGAAAATAAGGTATTGTCGGACGATTGTGGCAGACCCAAAGGAGCCACATGGAGCGCATTGTAACTTGTTACAACTATTGAAACATATTTACCACTTCAGGAAAATAAGGATTATGGGTGGGTGACATCAAAGAGGGTGACATCAAGTTCTCCAAACTCTAAGTAAATGTACTCCTACTGTGTAAACAATTTAATAAACACAATACGACCAATATCAGTGTAATGAATGACTTCACCAATAACATCTACAAATGAATCTACAAATGAATGAAGTCGGGTAGCAGTAAGACCACATATGATCGGGGATTGGCCCTACATAATAATATATTTAAGAAGGAATAGCTAATGACAAAGAAGAAATAAGTATAATTCATTACAAAATAACCAGTCTACAGATAGGGTATTGGAAGAGTACCACCAGCAGAATTGATTGATGACAGTATCATCACGGACAATGATTTTCTTCGTATGATTGGCAAACTTGAATGCACCCGTGAAATCGGTGAGTTTGAACTTTGACATCGTAATTTGCCTTGATATTTGCCTCAATTGGACAGCCCTACGTTTCTCAGAAATTAAACAAATATGAATATTAGATGTGAGAACAAATAGGAAGACCCCCCAAAAAAAAAGGAATCAAACATAAAAGGAAAGGGAAGTTAGTTGTGCTTACCATTTCATCAATAAGAACCAACTCCAATGGTGGTCTGAATTTGCTACCAAGAAATTGAGACTTGGAAAACACCCTAGCTACAAACACCCTAGCTACAAACACCTTGATTGTAAAGTACTCTTGCCCCTATTCTTGTGAACTGAACAATGGAACCTGCCATTGCATAAACGATAAACGAATTAATTTGATATTTGTCGTTGATGTGATAGGAGATGGAGGGAAGTGGTAAGTATATATAATAGCATATGGGCAAGAGGATAACCTGAAATATCAGAAAATCTAAAGGGTGAAAAAAAAAGGTTCCTCGAAAAATCTGAGATTTTAAGCAATTGGGATAAGAGGAAATCAAAAATTAAGATATGTATTAGGATTAGGATAAACCTGAATTTCCAGATAATCTGAATGGAAAAAAAAACAGATTTCGAAAAAGCTGAGATTTTGTCAATAATGATTTCGAAAAAAAGAAAGGGGATTTTGAAAAATATAAGATTTCAAAAAATATGAACGAAAAAAAAATTCGAAAAAAAAAGTCTGGATCATTAAGAATGGTACTAAATTTGAGGTTATATTCTCTGAGGGGTTTTAAGCAATGGAAGAGTAAGAGAAAGAATTTTGACATACCATTTAAGTTGGATTCGGAATGGATCCTCCAGGCCTTTGCTGTGTCCCAATCCAGATCATCTCGATCTCGTTTGGTGCCTATTCCCTGTTTCCGGCATCAGCAAAACAGAGAAGCAACTTGAAATAATTCCAGCTTATGTACATGTGTAATGACTTGCAGTATGAAAATTTAATTGCAATTCAAAGAACAACTCCCAGATGAAATTAATCTAGAAACAAATCTGTGACAAAATGGAGAATAAAATTACCGGGTCAGATCAATCTTTTCATCCGAATAAGAAGTTGTGGCTTCGAGACCCTCCAATCCGCCTTTATAGCTTATCACAAGATCCTATTCAAGAGTGAATATGTAAACCTCCGGGCTTCCACGTGCCACCAAATGAGCAACTGACACCAACAAAGAAAACCCAAACAATCCAAATCTAATGCTTATCATTGTTCACTGCTCAGCTGTGGGTGAACTGCACTTGCAATAATCTGTTCAATTAGCAATCAAGATCCAAGGCCATCAGCAGCAACACAGATCAATATTCAATAGACTCCGAAGAAATTGAGGAACCTATTCCCCAAAAAATGTCAGCTAAGTAAATGTATTTTGGGGCTGTTCAAATCTGAAGCTTCAAGATTACATCCTGAACCTTGGATCCAACAATTTTTCATCTAAATTGAAAGCCTCCTAATTTTTTATTTCATTTTTATATAACTAAAGTTTAAAAAGGAAAGCAAAAGCAGAATCCCAAATCCAACTTTAAATTAATGTAGAAATGTAAGGCATCAAGAAAGGATTCAAAAAGGGCAAAGTCATAAACCAAAAACAGCAATGAAGAAAGTGGGAATCAGAAATCAATTGGATGTCCTAGTGGTAGAAGGTTATGTCCCCACTCCTAATTCTAGCACTTCCCACATTCAATTATGGCAATCCCCAGACGCTATAAACTTAAAATTTCAAAGGGAAGAATTCATTTATATACTACAACCATGTAATAGCTGCTCATGGACTTGCTGATGCATTTTCCAGATACAGGATAATAAGAATAATTAAAACATGGTATATTATTAGCGAACTCAGTTAGGCATGAAACTTTGAGCTTCTAATTTAGTAATTTACCATTGGTTAAGATGCAACCACATTTGAAGAAAGTAAACCAATTTGAACTGCAAAAAAACCCAACTGATTAAGATGCAACCACAATCAACAAATGAGAAAGCCATGGCATTTCCGACTGTACATACCTGTCAGTTCCTTGCTCCTTCACATACATCTCCCAAATTTGAACTGCAAAAAAATCAAATTAATAGAAAAGCAGTTAAATTTTCCACAATGCACGATCAAATTAAACGCAAATCGAACTCAAAAGGCCAAATCAGAGACAAACTCAGGTCTTTCACAGATATTCAATTTTTAAAGAAGTGAAGTGAATATCCATCCAAAAAGGAACTTTCATAAGTATCGTCCGAATCCAACTTGAAGAATTGATTATTGACCTAGAATATATTATCATCGAAATTCAGACATACCTCTAGAAAAAGCAAATGGATTATAAGTCCAGAACCTAGGGTTTCTGATCAGAATTTAGGGATTCAACGACGAACTGATAAGCAACAAACCTGGAGCCGGAATCAAGGATTTGGTGTGATAAGCAACAAACCTGGAGCCGGTATCAAGGATTCGGAGGAGTAGGAGATGAACCTGGAGAATGAACGTGGAGGACGAAAGCAAGGGCAGAAGGAAAGGCATCAAGGATTCGGAGGAGAGGCGGTAAAAGCTCAGAGGCGGTAGGAGATGGATTCGGAGGAGAGGCGATAGGTGGGAACCCCGGAGGCGGAGGAGATGCAGCCATAGTCAGAGGCGGTGGGAACCTCAACCCTAGGAGCCGAGGATGAAAGAAGTAAGGGGGTTTTCTAAAAAAAAAAAAATTAGGAAGGGGAAGGAGGAGATAAAACGTGATTGGCCAAAATAGCGAAATTCAAGGACTAATCGCTACATCATCAAAGTCTTCTGAGTTAAAGTTATATATAGATATATAGATTAACTTAATTACGGAATAATTAGTTTTGCATTGTGAAGCAATTAATTAATGAATTTGTTATTGTGAGTAGATTTTAGTAATTAATTGAATCCAATGAGACGAGGCTAAAATAGAATGCTCGTGGAGGAGACTAGGGCATGCGACATTAAACAAGGATATTGTGGAGGGATCGATAGTTGGAGTTAATGCATATAGAAGGTGGTTTTAAGAAATGTGTCATTTGGACTTCTCATATTCTACGTGGAAAGTTCAAGGGTACCCTAAAAGATTTTTAAGGAGACTTTTCCACTATCTATATTGAGAGGTTGAGGAGGAGATGGGGCATCCACACGCGCGCCCGCCGCCGTCCGTCTGGCTCGGCGACGCGAGGAGTAGAAGATGGGTGCCTCGTCATATTATCTGAGAATATCTGTTTTTCACTGGAAAATTATCTTTTCTGAAATATTTCAAAACTGAAATTATCTTGTCCGAAATCTTTCAAAACCGTTTTGGATGAGCTCAAACCTTCTGTTGATAGACTCGAATCTCTCCCTTTCCTGTTTTCTCCTACCCTTTTCTTGTTCTAAACGCCTGTTCCAGTTTCAATTTCTCTCCCTCGAGTGCACCTGTGAGATAAGCCGGTGAAATTCTTGGGGATGTTGCCTCGCATACGATCTGTACCACTGTCAGGGGCAAATACGTTTCTCATTCAGTGGCTCCCATACCACGCTTCATCGCAGCCTACGCCCCTTCACAGAAACACGGTTCGACCTACATCCCTAACGCTCTTTCGAGTTGCTGTTTTACAGGTTCCACCGGGGTCATAATCCTACATCGAGGACTAGCCAATGGGGGATTAGCGGGTGGAGGGGGATGGGAGGGGAGGAGAGGTTGGCAGCAATGATGGGGAGGGAGAGGTTAGCGACCATGTTGATATGCAAAAATCATTCACCAACAATTGCAATTTGTAGCGATCGTAAATAATTAAATTGACAAGAAAACTATCGTTGGGTTGCTCTGTGAGGGTTATCTCCTCCTTAGTTGACTGCAATCGCATTTTGAAAGTGTTGATTTGAAGCTTGACCTAGTGAAGAGTGCAGATGGTGACACGAAGTAATCATTTTTGCGGGCGAGTGGCGGTGGTCCTCGAGTAGTCGAGCTTGAAGGGGATCTTCAGGATGAGGTCGTCGGAGAGGACCGTGAACGACGACTCCTTCATCTTCGACGGATGAATGGAGAGGGGTAGATGGGAAATTTTATATGGGGGAGATCGTCTTCAAATTAGATGAATATCAAAAGTATAAAAAGTATTTGTTGTACAATTTTTCAAAATTATCTTAGCAAAAGGCGTTTCGTTGGCAAGACAACTAGTTTCACTCAAGATAAAATACGGAGTAACATATCTAACAAATAGAGTATTTATTTATTTATTTTTGAAAAAATACATACTAATTGATGAGATTATTAACGGCCAAAGTACAAAATTGGTATTTAAAAATGACAACGTGGGACATTTGAGTATCTAAAAAGACTTCGGTGCCAAATTGATATTTAAAAGGGTGTTTTTGCTAACTAGCTTATTTTGAACCTTTCATTAGGTGATTAGTACCCAAACTAATTTAATTAGGTAAGCTAGGACAATTCCCAAATGGAGTAGTAATGGTCAATGGTTAACTGTTTGGCCATTGACCAACTCTTTCAGATTTTTTTTTATTTTTTTTAATGGTGACATATTTTGTAATTCTATTTTTTGCCGTTTTGATGCCACTTTTTTTTTTTTATCAAAGTAGTGATGTCACGTTGACCATTGATGATATTTTTACCGTGATGACATTTTTTGTTCACGTTGACTACTGATGCCATTTTTTTGTTACTGTTGGCTACTGATGACACTTTTTTATGTCAATTTTTTGATGATATTTTTTTTATCGTGATGCCATATTTTTTCAAAGTTACTTTTGATGAAATTTTTTTCATGCAATGTGATGCAACTTTTTCAAAGTAGTGTTTTGATGTCAGATGACACTTTTTCAATCAAATTGTTTGATGCCACTTTTTTTATAATTTAATCAATTGTATATCGATATATTTTCATCGATTCTACTTTTATTCACCGATGACACGTTTATGATTACACTTTATTGATGCAATCATTTGTGATGACATGTTTATTACATTTTTATTCATTCATTTATGACAGTTGTGATTACACTTCATTAATCGCAACGGTTTATGATGACAATTTTATATAATTGATGACATAGGAGCTTAAAACGTGCAATCAAAATATTGTCACCTCATTGCACATATAAAAACACAAGGTTTTTAAAACTACAACATTTATATTGGTGGTATACGTAAAAAGTAACACCACAAATAGTGTTGTAAACATCAAATTCGTTAGAAGACAGCTTACATCTCCTGAAGAGTCGAACATCAGTAGAGATGCCCACTCAATTCACAGGTAACCAATTGATGAGAACCAGACTAGCAAACAAAGGCATTCATGTTCCGCTATCTTGCGCTTTGTGTGACCGGACGGATGAAAGTCCAATCCATCTCTTTACCGAATGCCACAACACCCTACAGCTGATTCACAAAATTGACCCAAACATTGAAAAAGTGATTCGAGAAATTGACACTAGAAACAAATCAATCAAAACCATTGTATGCGAAATTTTTACTAAACTCAACCACGAGCAAAAATGAAGACTTGCGACGACATGGTGAAGTATATGGACAAGCAGGAATCGACAAGTATTTGAAAACCTCAATACAACATCCATCCATACTATGGAGAATTATACAAAACAACAAATACATAACTGGGCTGCCTCTAAATTGACTTTTGAAGAAGGGGCCACATACCAACACCAGAAAACTTGGACAACTCAACCACGGAAAAGAAGAAATTTGAGATGGAGCAAACCAGATGAGGGATCTTTCAAAATTAATTTTGATGGATCCAAACTATCTTCGGGTGAAGCTTCTGCAGGTTTCATTATTAGGGACCACAATGGGGAAGTTATCGAGTGTGGCGGCTTCAAATGTGGACACATCTCAGCATTAGCTGCAGAGGCTATGGCGATCAGAGGAGGCATCGCCAAGGCAAAAGAGCTCCGGCTTCCGAGCATCATGATTGAAGGCGACAGCCTGACCATCATCAATTGTTTGCGAGGCCTGTGGTGCTGCCCATGGGAGATCGAGATGCTAATTTCTGACACCATACTCCTACTCCAACACTTTGCTAGGGTGCAATTCGGCCATGTCTTCCGGGAGGTCAACTCGACCGCCGACAGGATCGCGCATCTAAGCCACACAACGCTCACGCGAGACCTCCTCGTTGATCCTGCTCTGCGTGTACTCATCCGCAAAGATGCCCTTGGATGGTGGTCCAGCAGGGTCTGACCTCATCCAAATCTTTACCTTATAAAAAAAAATAAAAAAATTCACAGGTAACCATCTCAAGCAAACACATTCCGAAGGAGTATATATCCACAAGTCCACTGCTGCCATTCACTGCCAAGCACCACCATCGCAAAAAAAAATCCACCGATATCAAGAACCCACACTTACCCGAACTACCTGCAGTATGGAAAAATTGGTTTGAGCACCCGAAAACACACAATCGTGATGATATTTAATTGAATGTGTTATGCAATTACATCTAAAACTAATTACAAAATAGAAGTAAATAGATACTAGTTCGATTAGGTAGGTTACTCGGCTAACTCCAATATAAATCCCTCCAAAAGAACTCAATTCATATTTCATTTACAATTACTAAGAGTCCGAGAGATCAAATTTGGTGGAGAAGGACTCCATTCATGTTTCATTTACAATTACTGGATAGCATAGACATTTTGTCAAACACTTGGAATGCAATAAAAACATAAACAAAGACCAAACATCAACGGCAGCACCATATTGCTTAGTGCCAAACAACTCCGGTGTTCAATAGTCTATATTTTTTTTGTCAAAGACTTGTATGCGGGAGACAATTATTTTAACTAAACATAATTGATAGATAATTGCAAACGGACCTGCAATTGAGTGTCTAAATTCTAGCATATGGCTACAATTCAGCGTCCAATTTCTTCATCAAAGATGGGGACAACCTATAAAAAGGAATGATATTTTTTCTGGACGGAATTTCGATTTTCATGCACATGATTCCTACGCGTATACTAAACTATTTTTGGTTAGCTTGGACCGGTTTCTTTGATCTGAATCTCTATGAAAACTGAAATTTCGATCAAAAAAATATCAATTTGTCTATCAGTATATAATTTTAATTACTAATTTAGTACCAAAAACTTTTTAAATACCTAAATGTCCAACCTCTCCGGTTTTAAATACAAATTTGGTATTTTGGCCGATTTTTAACGAACTTTGGTTACATAAAAATAGGTGCGCTCATTTGAACCGGAAAATCAAACGGGATTGTGAGATTTCGTCTTTTTCCTTTTTCCTTTTTCAGTTTTCCCTGAGCGGGGAATTCGCCCGATGAAACTCAAGAGGTTTGATCACTTCAGCCAAGTCGAATTCTCGCTCTTTCAGTTCCCATAGCCGAATCGAACAAGTCTTCATTGAATTGTATTCGGAATCTATCACACCTCTTCAATCTTTGATTATTCAATCTTGTTTCAGAACGCGCACACCGGGAAACGTTTCCATTTCGAGTTTTTTTTTTCTTTCTATTTCTCCGACCGCTGTCCTCGTGATTCTCATGTTTTGCGCTGAATTTTCAACGCCTTTCATTTTGATGTTGCAGGTTTCGGAAGCGCGGAGATTTCTCCGACCGCTGTCATCGTGATTCCCAGGTGTTGTTTTTTTTTCTCCCTTCCGAATTTTCAGCTCGCGATTGTACATTTTCTTCAAATTTGTGCTTGATTGAAGCGAGACGATTTTATTAGATATATGATTACTGTAGCGAAGATGGAGTTACAAGTTTTTATTTGAATGAGAGAAGCTTTGTAGTTCAATCAGAGATTGTTGAATTCTGGGGTTCTGCTTTCCATTCTTTAAGTTGTGGACTGGTCTTTGTTGACCTTGCAGAATGTGATTGATGTTAGATATGGCTACTTCTTTGCAAAAAAATAAAAGAAATTGCATGTGAAGCTGTGTCTGTTGCTGTTGGTTTGGAACTAATGTATGCATTTTCTTTTCCTTTACAGATTCACATTCTATATGCCAGAAAGGTGATAAAATGTCCAAGACCTCATCTGCAAATGCACATCAAGTGAAGCTCACCATTGATCAGTTCAAGGTAAGCTTAGAAGTTAAAACTTTTCTGAAACAGCTCCTTTTTATATACAAGTACCCTTGTTTTCAACTGTTATCATTATTACACAGGGTACAACTCTATTCCTCGCTACACACCTTTAGCATGTTCACAGCACTATGTAGTGATTTTACACTGCACTGATCTCAGAAGTCAGTAATATAGTCAGTGTCAATAGTTATTTTGTTTCAAATAAGTTTTTGCCAGGCTGTATCTTACTCATATGGTTATGCGTCGAATAATCTGTCAAGAATGTTTATGGCATTGTGTTTCTGTGCAGGGGAATTTTTCATTTGATGAACTATTTGGAAATTTGGTTAACGAACGGTTACCATCCTTTAAAGAGGAAGATAGGGAGGGGTCAGATGGTCATGGACACCATGGTAGCACTGGTGTTACTGAAGTAACATCACATGGGCTTTCGATGCCTTTGTTTCCTGAAGTTGATACTCTGTTGGCACTGTTCCAGCATTCATGTAAAGAGTTAACTAATCTCCGGCAACAGGTACTGGCGTTGTTAATGCAATGAGTCAGATTTATCAGATAACAACTCAACCTCTATTTTTCTGTCTTCTTGCTCCTACCCCCTCGTGTTTCTGCCACTTTTTGGAATGAAGATTGATACAGGACTTCATGATCTCAAAACGGAGGTTTCAACACAAGATTCCAGGCATCGGAAGACATTGGCTGAGGTTAGACTGTGCATATTTGTTTTGGTAATAAGTAAAAATCTTGTTCGTTAATTTTCTGTACTGCATTATTAATCAATCTTTCTTTCATTGTGACTTGATATAGCTTCACAAACTCATGATGCTATAACATATAGCCATATACAATTTTCTCATAGCCACCTGGAAAATTCATAAAAAAATGTAGCCAAGATCAGCTATGTACAATAAATTAATGTTAATGTGTGTGTGTAAATTGTTATTTACAAGAAAATCCTTACCTGACTTTGTTAGGAGTTTGATGCAAGTCTCAAAAATACTAAAAAAATAGAACTATTTTAATTGATACTTTGTAAAGAGGATAGATATTCAATCTCTCATGGATAAACTCACCAAAAGAGAATGTACAAGGGCTGATTTTCTCCCAGATATATACTCATCAAGGGAAAATCGAACCAAGGGGGTTCTTGATACATTCACAAGAACAAAACACTTGGAATCTCTCCAAATACAAAAGCGCTTACAAAGAGTTTTTTTTTTTGTTTTTTTTATCACCTTAAACTTGTCTATCTAGAAATGAAAAATACAAGCTACAGTACTTATATATGAAAAGAAACAGCACAATGAAGTGGGTTTCATTTGTGGAGTAATTCAAAGGTTAATGAACTGGTTTTATGAGTTATTGAACTGGAAGGTTCATTGAAATATTGAATGGAAGTGGAAAGGGTAATCAGGGAGGGATTCTGAGGGGTTGGTCATCGGCTTTGAACTGGTGGTATAGATTGATAACTCCAGGCCTCTTCCGGGCAGATTTAGAGAGAGTGGTCTAGGGGAAAGTCGTAGCAATTTAAAATATCTTTCCAAGGACTCATAGGCCTCCATTGGACATTCGTAGCTCCCGATAGAGCCAAAATACTATGCATCTGTCGGACAGTCTAAATATATGATTTTCGCTTCTTCTCACTTCCAAACTCTTTCTTTGGAGCAACCTTAAAGCATGAATCTGCCTCTTTAAATAGGACTTGGTAAAGTCCTCTCCGCTCTGTCGCCATATTTACATCAGTTTATGCCTTAACATGATTCAACAATAGATTGAGAAAAGACTTTGCTTCTTGCTTTGGGAGTTCCATAAAAGAATCCCCATTCCATTTCACCAACTTTTATATATGGACAGTTATACTAGGAGACAAATTTTTAGTAATATTGCTTTTTGGAGAAAATAATGTTCTAATTTCTCCTATTTATGTTGGTTCAGTTGGAAAAGGGTGTAGATGGTTTATTTGATAGCTTTTCCAGACTGGATTCACGTATTTCAAGTGTCGGACAGACTGCAGCAAAGATTGGAGATCATCTGCAGGTATTATTTGTGTTTCTTCAATAACTGCATCTATATTACGATTCTTACATGTAAGAATGCATTCAGTGCTTCATATCCCTTCTAGAATTTGTTACTTTGCCTATCAGATGCAGATTATTTCCTAGGTGATCTTATATCATTTTCTGACATATTGACATTTGATGAGCACATTCTCAGAGTGCTGATACCCAACGAGAAACTGCTAGTCAGACAACAGATCTGATAAAGGTAGGCACTCCCACCTGAATTTGGGATATCTTTTGCTCTAATGGCACAAGATCATCTGATTACTTTGCAAATATGCAGTACTTGATGGAGTTCAATAGCAGTCCTGGGGACCTAATGGAACTGTCACCGCTGTTTTCAGATGATAACCGTGTTGCTGAGGCTGCTTCAACTGCACAAAAATTGAGTAAGATATTATAGACGTGGCATACAGCTTTCTCATGCAATTTGTGTTAATTTCCTTGTGATTCTTTCTTTTAATTTATTTCTAAGTTTATCTATTATTCCATTTCAAATGTTATTTCAGTTTTAATATTATTGAAGTCTCTCTTTCTATGCTCATTTAAACTTTTAATATATTTTTTTTATGAAGTGTCCCCCTTTGCCTTATTTTATCATCTAGGGCATGGTAATACCGTAATGAAGTCTTCTCTTTTGGGGTATGATTTAGCTTATAGAAGGACTAGTGTTTTGGCCCGTGTTACGCACGGGTCTATATATAAAATAATATAAAATTAATTTTTATAATATATCAATTTATTTTTCAGTTATAATTATAAATAACTTATTATCGGTGAATAAGCTTTTATACAAATATATTTAGATTATTTATGGTTAGCTTTAACCACTAAATTATTATTAAATGTATATCTTTTATTGCTTCATTGATCATATTTATATTTAATATACAGACATTATACAATCAAACTTTTTCTTGTTTCTATTGATTCTTAAAATTTAAGATATTGACTTTGTAATATATAAACAGAGATGATGTTTATACAAATTTATATGATATATTATAATTTATAATATTAATTTTCAAATGGTTATTTTAAATAGATATATTATTAATCTAAAATCCTTTATTTTATAAGTTCATTTTTGTAATTTAAGATATTGATTTTTAATATAAAAAAATGACGTTTATGAAAATTTAAATGATATATTAATTTTAAAATGGTTAATCTAAATAGATATAGTCAATGGTTGGAGCTTTAATTGGCTTCTTTTTATTTATTTATTTGTTTGCTTGTTTATATCTTTGTTTATTCTTTTTAAAGGGTTATTTAACAAAAACAAGTTTTACAACCTAAAACGAGACTTAAAGTTGATTGGAGGGAGTACATGATAACCTCTAAACTAGTTTTGGAGGAAAGAACAAATTGGTTGTGTCTAAAATTAAACCCTACAAGCATACATGAACAATAGAAACAAAAGAGGGGAAACTGAAATTCCAAAAATATAGGGCATGGACATGGAAAGAAATCGTTAGTATAGATTATATGTTATTTTAAACGCGCGTGCGCGCGCGCACACACACATATATATATGACTAACATACCCATGCTACCCATTGTAGAAGTTCTTTTAAGTGATAATAGTGATTACAACAACAACTACCCAGCGTATCCCGCTGGAGCAGGGTTAGGATGTACGCACTCATTCCTCGAACAAGTCGAGAGAGTGCTTCCGAAAGACCCTGAATAGTAGGATACTAGAATTCTGAGAGAGCATGGCACAAAATGGAAGCACAATCAAGCAAGGGCAAAAGGACAAAACATAAAAGCCCAAAACACTATCCATCTGCAGCCCGAATGCACCGCCTCCATTGGTCCCTGTCTGAAGTCAAATCTTTCGATATGTTCAGATGTTTGAGATCCTTTCGAATAACCTCCAACCAGCTCTTCCGTGGTCTACCTCTCCCTCTACGGATATCTCCAAGATCCAAACTCTCACACCTGCGAACCGGGGCCGAAGACGGTCTCCTGCACACGTGCCCAAACCAACGCAATCTACCCTCCCGCACCTTGTCCACTATACTCGCAACTCCAACCTTGCTCCTGATGTCTTCGTTTCTGATTTTGTCCAGTCTCGTGTGTCCACTGTCAGCTTGTGCTCTTGAGCTTTAGTTGTCGGCCAGCACTCCGAGCCATACAGAATGGTCGGTCTAACAACCATCCTATAGAATTTCCCCTTCAGTTTTGCCGGAACTTTTTTGTCACATAACACTCCCGACGCTCTTCTCCATCTTAGCCATCCCGCTTGAATTCGATGATCGATGTCCCTGTCTATACCCCATTGCTTTGAACGAACGGCCAGCACTCCGAGCCCTACAGAATAGTGATTAAAACTTTAATTAATTTAAAAAGAAAAAACTACAACCGAATGTAGTCTTTTTTTTAGAACAAAAGGTAGTCTTTTATATCAGGATACATGAAATCTAATATAATATCCCATACTTATTAGTAATAAGAATGAAATTGTATAAAAAATTAATTAAAAAAATATTAGTTTATATAGTTTTTAGATTCTTAAAAAACGTGCAAAAAAAGTAAAAGGCCTTCTATTGCCAAATGGAGGTAGTATTATTTACTTTAAATATTTCTGAATTTGTGCAGCAATCTGGTTGAACCCTTGTATCATTGACTTATTCTGTTGGCGATGTTGATTTTCCAGGAATATTTGCTGAGGATGATGTTGGAAGGAAAGGAATAGGAGCTGTTACTGATAAGGGAAACATTACTGCTAGCAAAGGATTAGAAGTTGCAGTTGCCAATCTTCAAGATTACTGCAACGGTAGGTTAGGGTCAGATATAAAACATGATAAACTTCATATCATAAATTCTTTTTTCTTGGTTACTGAATTAAATGTGTTAGACATGATAAGTCGGATACATGCAGTTGTTATGATTTTTATAATTAGCGGGTTCGGTAAAATAATAGTTTCTATGATCAGTCACACCCATTGTCTTCTATGCTCCTACCAAAAAAATATGGAAAATGGATGCCATCATTTTGAATACTAAGATATAATCTATCTAAGAATTGGAATTGGGATTAAGTTCTAGACAAGAAAGTTCATGAGCTTTATACAGGGGTTGATTATTACTTTTTTTCAAACTGCAATTTTCCCATTCTCTTTTGAGGTTTTGAATATAACTGTGTTATTACTTTTTCTTTGCTTCAGAATTAGAGAATAGATTGTTGTCTAAGTTTGATGCCGCCTCACAAAAAAGAGAACTGGCTACCATGGCAGATTGTGCAAAAATATTGTCTCAGGTAAAAAAATTGGGGTACTTATTTTTTTGGTAAATAGATATTTGTATGAGCTAGCATAACAATCTATTTAACTTTATTACGCCCAGTTTGACATTTAGGTACATCTATATGTTGTACATTGTTATTATGTTCTGAGGGGCCGTTGTCGGTTATCTCAAGTTTCCGTTGGTATAATATGCATAAACTGATGAACATGTGTTTGTGTAAGGAATGTAAGGTAAAAACATCAGGATGATGACCACCCTCAATGTTTCTGATTATTTCGTTGGGGTCTATGTACCCTCGAGAATTTTATATTGTGGTTTGTTCTGGAATTTCAGTGTTAATTAAGCTTTTAATTTTGTCAGCGCAGTTACCAAATACTGCATTAAACCTGCAAGGTTGAAAATTTCTTTGTATTGTATAAGTTCTGATGACACCAAGAAGATCATTCATTTCTAAGATCTTAAAAATATTGATTTTCTTTTATGGGCAAGTCTTGACACTGTTCATAGTCTTAAGAGCAAAATTTCAGTTTTAAAGGTGTAGATATTTGTGCAGTGTGTGTTCTGTGGTTTCTGGATGTTTTGCAATGGGCTCATAGTTGCCAATATCAATCTCATGAACTATGGTAAAACTTATACTCCGTATGTTGCTTCTCAGTAATTTCTTTGCATCTTTTTTATTCTTGATTTCTTGTTACTTTTCACCCTTATGAGAAGATTATATTCTCTCATTTATAGAAGGAAATGCTGATGTCACTTATTTAAGTGTTAAAAATGCACACTTCCAATCTCAAATTTCCACTCATATAAAGTTTGTTGTAATCCGGTGATGTGCATCTATCACTATATTCTAATAGTTTTTGTTTTTTTAATAAGCATTGTATATTGATTCTGATAAATTGCTTGTAGTATTCATTTGTTTGCATTCCACAAGGCAGTTTAACAGGGGCAGCAGTGCCATGCAACATTACGTGGCAACACGTCCAATGTTTATTGATGTCGAGATAATGAATGCAGACACCAGATTGGTTCTTGGTGACCAGGATTCACAAGCTGTTCCTAGTGATGTTGCACGCGGACTTTCTTCATTATACAAAGAAATCACAGGTCAGTAAAAGTTCTGTGCTTATCCAGTAGGATGATGTGGTTTTCTCAGTTTGGAATTTGCATAAGATGTTCATTTGGAGTAGAATTTGATTCCACCATTTCATTCAGGCCTTGTGCCCCCACCCCCTAGGTGCCCCCTAGTTATGGGTGCATTCAGCTTTTGCTGGATTGACCAGTAGGCTGAAAGACTTGCCAAATCAAGGAAAAAGTAAAGGCTTGAATCCTATTTTTACATGCATTGTTTAAATGACAGATACCGTAAAGAAAGAGTCTTCTACAATAATGGCTGTGTTCCCTTGTCCGAATGAGGTTATGTCAATTCTTATACAGGTAATGCTGTGTGATTCAATCTGCTTTCTTTCTGTACTTTCTTGTACCAAATGAGGTGTTGCATACTAATTGTTTGCTTTGGTGCAGAGGGTTCTAGAGCAGAGAGTTACAGCACTTCTTGATAAACTGTTACAGAAACCATCCCTTTCTAATCCTCATCCAATGGAGGGAGGCGGAATTTTATTAGTCAGTTTGCCAACTTAAGTACCCTTATAATTGTTTTCTAGTTAATTTACTGTACGTGAATCTTCCCTTCATCTTGGCTGCAGTATCTCAGATTGCTGGCAGTTGCTTATGAGAAGAGTCAGGAACTTGCTAAAGGCCTCCGTGCAGTGGGTTGTGGTGATTTGGATGTTGATGGTAATTGCCTTCTCTTTAGTTATTTGTACTCTTTAGGTGTTGATCTTTTGTTCCTACCACTAATTAGATTCTGAAAATTGTCATTACTAGTTAAATCAGCAAGGGATACATTAAGACTTATGGTGAAATGACAAAACTGTATGAAGTATTGTATATTTATCCTGCAAAGATGTATCTACCACCTGAGGATTTATAAGCATTTTAAACTTGTTATTTGCAATAACTTGTTCATATGTTTTTGTGTTTTTCCTGTTTGTCTTTGTCTTGAACTCTGTTCTTGTTATTGTGCTTTGTTTTTCGCCTTGTGTTCTCTTTTTTATTTGTATGAATGTTAAAGCTCATTTCCAAGCATACCGGCCTAGAATGTCTAGGCACAAATAACCAACTTTATGAGATATGCGTTGGCAAGTAGTGGTTTCTGGTCAATTTTAGATTCTTTAGTTTATTTGTTTCAATTTGACCCTTCTGCTGCCCTGCTTAGTATGCTTCTTGTTATATGGATTTAACTCCTTAGTTTTCTCTTGTGAACCCTGGGTGAGCATGTCTGGTGTCGTGTTTTCAGATAGAAGAAAGTGTGTAGTTGTTGCATTACGAACAGTTTGTAAAAATGATTTTTTAACAAATGCTTCTTGCCAAATGAATGAGAATATCTCTCTTGATGTCTCAGGTCTAACAGAATCTCTATTTTCTGCCCATAAAGAGGAGTACCCTGAATATGAACAGGCTTCACTAACACATTTATATAAGGCTAAGGTTTTTGCACCAACTTCTTCTGCCTACCAGTAGCATTATTTCTAGGCAGCATTTTCTTTATATTCAACTTGCTGTCCAGTTGGAAGAATTGCGTGCTGACAGCCAGCCTGAAGTATCTGGGAGTGGGACTATTGGACGGTCGAAAGGAGCTTCAGTTGCGTCTTCTCACCTGCAGATATCTGTGACTGTTGTTACTGAGATTGTGCGGTGGAATGAGGAAGCAATATCCAGATGCACATTGTTTTCTTCTCAGGTCAGAAGTGCTTCTACATTTCATTCTTTCTAAGCAGATCACCACACTCAGTAGCTTATTATAAGTACAAAAGCAATTTTAATTTTCAAATGCATATTGTCATATTGCAGCTGCAGGATTATCTCCCATATCCGATAGAACAGTGAAAGGTTTTTGTTTTCTTTTTCTTTTATTGAGAGATGGGGTGGTGGGCTAAACATGCTGGTCCTGCTGGACATAACTAGTGGTTAGAACAGGAGTCTGATGAAGGGAGTGGTCCATTCACTTAACAGAGTACCTTGGGAGTATCTTTGGAGTATTTTTGTTTTGTTTTGTTTTGTTTTTGGTAGAAAACTTGGCAATGTTACAAGAAAGAATTGCTTGCAAGTAAAAATATTTTGGGTTTATTTTGTTTTCATTTTATCTGCCGTCAGATTCACGTAGGTCTAGATACTATGGGATTCCCTAAATCACAACCTCCTGCAATCTTGCATGTGATTAAAGGTTCTACACAATGCAATATCTTGAAGCAAATGTCGATTATGATTGCTTGAAGCTTGAAAAAAAATCTTTTTTTGATCCATGTATTTGATTTCTATTTCTTTTCACAGCCACCTGTTCTTGCATCCAATGTAAAAGCTGTTTTTACTTGCCTCCTCGATCAAGTAAGTTACGAAGTGTTGGTGGCTTCCCGAATTTGTTTGTTTGGATTTGATACAAGGGTTATCTGATAATGACAAAATACAAAATTTTCCATTCTGCAGATAAGCCGGTACATAACTGAGGGATTAGAACGAGCTAGGGAAGGCCTAACAGAAGCTGCTGCTTTGAGGGAGAGATATATGCTTGGCACCATGGTTAGCAGAAGAGTGGCTGCTGCAGCTGCTACTGCTGTAATTTCTTCTTGACTCTCCTGTTTTAAACATATACATATACAGTCAGAATACATGCTGTCTGATGTCCTATGAAACTTATTGGGGATTAACTGGTCATATGCAGGCAGCAGATGCTACTAAAGCAGGTGAAAACAGTTTCAAATCCTTCATGGTTGCTGTTCAAAGTTGTGCTAGCAGTGTAGCTATAGTGCAGCAAGTATGTACAGAGTATAGATGGATACTGCAATTGATTTTACCTGATCATATTTGCTCTAGGACTTATGATCAGCTCTTGCTTGTAGTATTTTGCAAATAGTATCTCTCGGCTTTTACTGCCTGTTGATGGTGCACATGCCTCCTCTTGTGAAGAAATGGCAACAGCAATGTCAAGTGCAGAGACTGCTGCTTATAAAGGACTTAAACAGTGCATTGATACCGTTATGGCAGAGGTTTGTAGTAGAATAACCTTGTAAACTTAATAGTACCCTCTTTTGATAGCTTCGTTTGGGGATTCCATAACTCATTAATTCATTTAGCTAGATGTTTTCCCCCATGGTATCTGGTTTTATCTTCGACTTTCCCTATCAAACAATTATTTGAATTTGCCCTTTTGGCATTTGTTACTTATGCTTTTGAAATGTTACTTCATTGAGTTGGATTTTGATCTATAGCAAAAATCATAAACAGGCTGAGAAATTGCTATCAGCTGAGCAGAAGCCGATTGATTACCGGTCATTAGATGATGGATTTATTCCCGACCATAGGCCAACAAGTGCATGCACTAGGTATGCTTTGCTTGCCTATTTATGACATAATACTGGTTCTCTGGAATATCACTTGAACCAAGCATGCATTATGCATATGATATCCAGCAATTTGTACATCTTTATTTCCAGCTTATAGTATTTAAGTATTTTCTAGATTGAATAAAACACTTAGCTAAGCAAATATTATTCCATCTTAATTCTAACAGTACTGGTAGAGTGGTAGCTTCTTTTGTGTGTGTGGCAATTTACTGGAATTACTAATATTGCACAACTCGTATTCCTGGGACAGAGTTGTGGAATACCTTTCCCGCGTGCTCGAGTCTGCATTCACTGCTTTGGAAGGTCTTAATAAGCAGGCCTTTCTTACAGAATTGGTAAGGGAGCTTATCTTTGATATATGTCATCTTGTTTAGTGGCTACTATGCTTGTTCTCAGTGTAGTCTATGGATACAATATCTTCTCTGTAACATTCAGTAGCACCAAAATGCTAATTCTCATTCCGATGGAATTGAAAATGGCTAATTTTGTTGTCTATCTTGTGTAGTAATTATCCTTCCAGATACCATGCACAACAAAGACACAAAAAACGATTACATGTGTGAACTATCCAAAGGGGTAAATGGTAATACATCTTGATGGGTCCATTACTCCATGCCCATGGGGTCGGATATCGATTTCCTCTCTGGTCAAACTATCCTGCTTTATCTTCACCTTTCTTATATAAAGTACCACGGAAGTATGCGTCCTTACTGTTGCTTGTTACAACGCTTCAGACCCATTGTATTTGGTTTACTCCATTAAAATTTCAGAACCTAATATACAATTTTGATTATGTTCTTGCATTAATCGAACATTTAATCTGATTTATCCTTGTTTATTTCTTGATTCTATGATCTGTCTTAGTTATATGAGAACCAAACCAAATGCACAAAACTAATGATCTGACAGAGATTCAGCCTGCAAATTCTTTACATGACTTTTGCAGAAGCAGAAAACCACTAAATTGGAATTTGATTTTTTTGTATGCATAGAGATTGTATGCATATAGATAGATAATAACTGTTAACATGGTTCAAGATTTTCAATTGTCCATCCTACCCTTATTGTTAAGGTAGCTGGGGTAGCTGTCTTACTGCTATATATAGCGTTTTAACCAGCTTGAACTGTTGTTTCAGGGAAACCGTTTGCATAAGTTGCTTCTTAACCACTGGGAGAAGTTCACATTTAATGCCAGGTCATACCTGTTCGTTTCAGTTTTCTACATGGCTTCCTTGGTTTGTTTATTTCCCTACACAAATTCCGCAGAAGCTCTTTACTCTCTCTATGCATGAGGATTACAGCCTTACCCTCGAAATGGCAGAGCCTTGTTCTGGAGGACTTCAAGTTCAACCAGTGTTTCCTTGATTAATTGTCTTGAAACATTGCAATTACAGTTTGTGTTTCACTGTCCATTGTTAATAGATGCTCTATAAGAATTGTTTGTCATTCCTGATACTTTAGTCCTGTATTCTGTTTGGCAGCGGAGGATTGCGCTTGAAGCGTGACATTACTGAGTACGCGGACTTTGTTCGCATCTTCAACACTCCTTCTGTTGATGAGAAATTTGAACTGCTGGGAATGTGAGTAGCACATGTTTCTGTTAGTAGTTTAAGATGCTTTATTGTCCCTTAAAATCTCAACTGAAGAAATGAATTTTTGATTTTTTTACTCTCAGCATGGCAAATGTCTTCATAGTTGCTCCTGAAAGCATCTCCACTTTGTTTGAGGGAACCCCCGGCATCCGGAAAGACGCACAAAGGTACTAAAGATGCTTAACCATTTTCTTTTATCGTGTAATTGATCAATAGTTGCTTTAGCATCTTATTGAACCAGATCAGTCCTTCCCTATCTAGGAGCTAACATGTTTGTTCATAGTATCATTATTTTTCAGGATATGTGATTTAAGTTCATAAGAAAAAATCCCCATAGAAGCTCACAAACTCCCATGATATTCTTGTTTGATTTCGAGTTACAACCCTCCTTTCCCCAACCTCCTGAATGCTGAATAATGGTTTGGCTAAGGTGATTCTAGGGGCTGTTTGGTATCTATACCAGGCTATTATTAGGCAACGATACTTGTGTTTTGGAATGACGCAGTATTGGTATTAAATGGATACCAGGCATCAAACTGAGCCTTAGTTTACCAAAGGTTCTCCTTCTTATGCTCAAATATTGATCTTCTGTGTAAGCCACTAGTCTTCGCAAAGTCCTCACTTATACCAGCAAGGAAGGACTTTCTCTTCTTTCATGCGTTGTCTATAACCGCTTGCGCAAACATACTGACATACACATGATACACGCAAAATTTTGAATGGAAAAGGGACACTTTTAGGAGTATTTTTTATAATTCTATGCCATTTTATGCTCATGTTTTGCTCTTGACACAGATTCATTCAGCTTCGAGATGACTTCAAGTCTGAAAAGCTGGCTTCTAGACTTAGCGCCTTGTTTGTTTGATCCTTTGAGCTATCACCCCAGCAACCCTGCATGGACCATGCCTCCAAAACTCCGGGAAAGTTTACAAGAATGGCCAAATAAATCATGTTATCAGCATCCACTATTTCAGGCGTTGTCCCCTGATCCAGATCCTCGGTTTTGAATTATCGCAAACTTTTATCTGATTAAATCTTGCAAGGTTTTGTGGTTTTGGAACATTCTCCCCGTATTTTATGAGTCATGGGAACAATTTATTGGTTGTGCCCCCCCCCACCCCCCACCAAAAAGTTTTTATGATTAGGGGTCGAATTTGCTTGTTAAACGAGATCGAGCCGAGCCCAATTTTTAAACGAGCTTTATTTTTTGATCAAGCTTGACTTGTTTAGTAAATGAAGAACTCTCATTTGTCTTGTTGAGTTGATCGAAGGGTTTAGCACAACCCAAATCTAAACCTTGTTTAAAAAAAAAAAAAAAAAATCCTATCTAGGGATTATATATTTGTGACACTGCCAAAATAATTTTTTTTACTATAACCAAAAAAAACATAAATTAGAAATCTATATAAAATTACATAATTTTGGGGTTTATTTTCATAGCATTATCTACAACCCTTTAATCTTTTGAGAAGAAAGAAATAAGGTACTACATTTTGATAAATGCTTGAAAAAAACACAATGAATGTTTGTGGCCTTTGGATGGTTTTTGAAAATGAAACCCAAAAGTTTAATAGTGTTAGGTAAATTTCCAATTTAGGTTCATGATCTGGAAAATGGACAAATGCTTGAAATTTAAAATTTTCTTATGAAAACTCATACTAGAAGAACTTTTCAACTAGAACTAGATTCAAAGGTGTGGAGGTACCACTGAAGGGCAACCAAGCTCAAGAGGATTCGATCCACCTATTTACCAAATACACCCAATCCCCCCAGCTCATCAAAAGAATTGATGCAAGATTAGAAAGAGTAGTAAAAATAAAAAAACACTGACAACATATCCTTCAAGGAAACTATAAATGACATATTTAGCAAGATGAAAGTAGAAATAATTTGGTGGTTCTTATTGACAAGCAGAAACCAAAAAAAAAACAAAATTGAAAACGAAAACTCCACTATGATCTCAAAAAAGGAATGCCTCGTGAAACAACAACAAAAAATTGGAATCTAACGGAATTCACCTTTGATGAAGAGGGCCAGAAATCCGACCAAACCCCAACACCTGCTAGAGTACAGGATATAGTCACCTAATTTAGCATTACTGCAGCCCTTTATTTACAGTTATCTAAAGTTGCAGTTACTTACAGTCACTCTATTTGTGTATATATATGCTACTGCCCTGTACTCACAAATTAGGACAGTGATACACATACACTCAGTGTATGTTGTGTATTATACACTGCCAATAAATGGAAGCCACGTATACAAGGTAGTGGGAGTGTGGTAACGCGCGCATGTTTCTACTTTATTTTTTCATGTAACTACCCTTTTATATTTATTATTATGCAAAACCACCCCAAATACTTTCCCTTATAGTCAATGCGACAATGCCTGCAATTTTCTTAGTTGCTGGCTTGCTGCTGCTTCTTTATTGTTTTGAAAAAACTACATCCGACATTTAATTATTCTATTTATAATTTGGATTACTAGATCTTCTTTTCCATCTTAAATAAACCACGGATTTCACTTAATTTACCTAATTGTACTGTTACTACTATCAATTGTGCAGGAATGTAAGATCGAGAAAGGGAAAAGGAAATTAAAAACAATTCTACATACCTGTCAATCGGATTATTCGAATCGGTTCATTTCGGGTTTCAGATAAATGGGTCTCGGATAGATCCGGGTTAACTTAAGACCGAGTTTGGCCCGGTTTCGGGTCAATTTCGGGTTTGTCAATTTTTTCATTTTTTAATAAAAATTCGTATTGTGATGACTCTATGATAACTTCAAAATGTAAATTTACAGATGTGATTAGTAAGTTATTCTTTTTGGGCTCTATACTTATTAGAAGATGTCATCTAAAGTTCGAGCGTTTGTAATTATATTTACCTCCGATCTAAAATATTTGATTTTTACTATTACTCGTTATTTTTAATAAAATTTAAAACTCTATAAAATGTCAACGTTTTAATTAACTTTTTGAAATTATTTCCTATGGATTAGTAATTACTAATGAGTACTCCCTCCGTTCCAAAATAGATGGGCTTTTACTTTTTGACACGTTTTTTAAGAAGCGGAAAACTCTATAAAATATTATTTTTTTAATTAAAATTTTTATACTATTTGATACTTATTACTAATAAGTATCTAATTATATAAAAAAATTACTTAAAAAAATAATATTTCATAGCGTTTTTCACTCCTTAAAAAGCGTGCTAAAATGTAAAAGACCATGTATTTTGAAACGGAGGGAGTATAAAAATTTAATTAAATTTTTTTAATATTTTATAGAGTTATTTTAGCTTTTTAAAAACATGTTGGAAAATAAAAAATTAAATATTACCGATCAGATGGAGTAATATATACAATACAAATAAATATAAAAGTTAATTTGAAAAAAATCGAATGTTTGTAATTATAAAATGTAATAAATTGGAATCTATCATCCTCAAATTAATTAGGTTTTATATAGTTTTATTCAATATAAAAAAAACTCAAATGTGTAAATGCGATCAATGAACTTTAATTGTTGTGTGCTCTATTTTATTCATTTCAAATATATAATTTTATTCCTAAAAATAGGGGTAAATTGTTAATTTTCTACTCATATATTCCATAGGTTTAGACGAAAAATTAGCACGGGGCGGTTGATAATAACATTTGATAAACAATGTATGGATTTATGTAATATTGAAGATATAGGGTGGTTACGTGAGAAAGAGAGGGGGTGGTTACTGCTTAAGTGGGGTTTCTTCTAAATTTTAACCATTTTGATTTTAATTTACTTAAAACACATGGCATGCCTTAATTGGTGGTGTATGGTTTGAAGTATACACTAAGTGTATGTGTAGTTTTGTCCCTCCAACATAAGCCGTGAATATCCTGTCGTGATTCCTAATGACGAAAAATGTAGTAGCATCGCTCGAGGAAAGTTTAGACACATCAAAATTGATTTTAAAACAACTTTTTTTTTCTTTTTTTTTTTTGCGGTTTGTTCCATTTAATGCTTCTTGTTTTCCTTTTCTTGTTTGGTGTTGCTAATTGACAAGAAAGTGATTACTGATTGCCATCCTTAATTGTGATTCTTTTCTAGATAATTTGTGGGACAAAACTACACATACACTTAGTGTATACTTCAAACCATACACCACCAATTAAGGCATGCCATGTGTTTTAAGTAAATTAAAATCAAAATGGTTAAAATTTAGAAGAAACCCCACTTAAGCAGTAACCACCCCCTCTCTTTCTCACGTAACCACCCTATATCTTCAATATTACATAAATCCATACATTGTTTATCAAATGTTATTATCAACCGCCCCGTGCTAATTTTTCGTCTAAACCTATGGAATATATGAGTAGAAAATTAACAATTTACCCCTATTTTTAGGAATAAAATTATATATTTGAAATGAATAAAATAGAGCACACAACAATTAAAGTTCATTGATCGCATTTACACATTTGAGTTTTTTTTATATTGAATAAAACTATATAAAACCTAATTAATTTGAGGATGATAGATTCCAATTTATTACATTTTATAATTACAAACATTCGATTTTTTTCAAATTAACTTTTATATTTATTTGTATTGTATATATTACTCCATCTGATCGGTAATATTTAATTTTTTATTTTCCAACATGTTTTTAAAAAGCTAAAATAACTCTATAAAATATTAAAAAAATTTAATTAAATTTTTATACTCATTAGTAATTACTAATCCATAGGAAATAATTTCAAAAAGTTAATTAAAACGTTGACATTTTATAGAGTTTTAAATTTTATTAAAAATAACGAGTAATAGTAAAAATTGTAAAGACCCGGATTTTTAAATAATAAATTTCAATAAATAATATAAATGGATTTAAGACGAAAAAATAATAAGATAAAATAAAATAAAAATTCGGATGTTTCAAGAAAAACTTGTCCTTAATTTCCTAAATCGAAATTGAAATCCTTAAAACAAGTTCCGGCATTAATAAATTAAAATTTTAAAATATGCTTCATCCCGCTTCCATATGTGAAAATTTAACATAATATATTTGGTGTTCATTATTTATTTCGGAATTGGAAATTTGTAAATCGTTTTAAGTTGGGTCGGATAAGGTCGAGCGAGCTGGTTTCGGGATTTAATTCCGGGTAATTCAAATTAATTTTGGGGACCACATAATTCTTGTCTTCTTCCTCCTTCACCTGTTTGATTCCTAAGGCCTCCCTCTGGCCTCTTTGTCGACAGCAGCAGCTGAGTTGTAGTGCCTTCTCCAACTCTCCTTTCTATTCTGAGTTAACCTCCACACACACCCTTCTCCTTTCATTTGCAATCCGAACCACAAATCCCCCAGGAATTCAGAGGATAGCTCTCCTCTCTCTCCCCCTTTCACGTTCACAAACCCAGTCAAATTCCTCCCTCTCGCTTCCTCTGTCCTGTGCAGCTGCAACCCGCAATCCTCCAGGAAACTTCCAACAACACCCACAAGCAGTTCCTCCTGTCGACGGAGCCGCATCGATTCCGACGAGCCGCTCCCGTCCAACACAACCGGACAAGAACGAGCACCACCAGCACCTCCTCCTTCGAGTCCGAGCAGCAACGACTGCTTCCCCGACGTTTCCGGCAAGCCCAGGAGCAGAAGCCGGCGCCGATGCCTTCCCGAGCACCTCCCTTCCCTGTTCTTCCCATTCGAACCGCCGGTAAGCTCCCTCCCGCCTTCGATCGAAAATCCTGAGCAAAGTTCCTCCTTTCTCACTCTCACCTTCAATCTAGGCCGAGAAAGACACAGCCTCGCCTCCTTCGAAGCCGGGCGCGACTCCGACGACGTTTTCCGGTGAAGAATCCGACCTCCTCGGTGAGCTTTCTTTCCCTTCTTCCTCTTTCCTCTTGTTCCAGTTCTTTGGGGTAGGTTCTGTTCGGAATCGATGTTCGGTTGGGCGAGGTTTTGGTCGGAGACGGGACGCCGGCGAAGCCCTGCCTTCCTTTCTTCCTTCCGTCTCGTTTCCGTGGTGGCGGCCCTGTTCTTTGGGTTGAAGAAGGGTTCAGTGAACCGGTTTCCTCCTTTCTTTTGTTATTTTCTTAAGCCGGTTCACCCTTTAAATAAATCCGGCCGGTTCAGTCTTTTAAAAAGGGTTTGGGATTTGGGTTATTGGATCCGAAAATGGAAGGAATGGGTTTTGGGCCTATTCTGATGGGCCGAGATTTTGTTTTAATAAAGGAAATGTATTTGGGCCTAATTTGATTAAAATGGGTTATGTATGTTGATTTGAGGAAAGAATTTTAAGACTTATGAATATATTAAATAAATGGGATAATATAATATATAATATTATTATTGAGATTTAAAGTATAATATTTGGACCTGGATTTGAAAAAGTTTTAAAGGTTGGAAATGGATTTAATAAAATTAAAAGAGGAATTTTGGCAATACCTTAATTTTGTCGGATTTGTTTTGGTAAAAATAATGAAATACGTTGATGAAAGGGTAATGTTTTATAAATGGATTTTTGGATGATTTGAGAAAGCGTTTTGAATGTTGATTTGATCTAACTTGAGATTTTAGAAGAGCTTTGAAAAATCTTGGGAAAGTGACTTGATTTACCTTGCCTAACTTGGTGAATAAATTGGATGACTTGTGTATGATATTATATGCTTAGGTAACATTAGTAGTAGACTTATTTATATTACTTATACATGTGTTAGGTGATCATCTGTGACATGTTGGCTTTCTGTATACCTAGTTGTTGCCTTTTGCTGTTCTGCACTTCCAGGTAAGTCTCTTCGGAGCTTACTCAGATTGAATAGAGCTATTCCCTGCTATAGGTGCATGATATACTAGGTGTTGCATTCATGATCAGCATGCCATGTAGTACCATGCTAGGTTGCATTGATCGTTGAGCATTCTATTTCTCTATGTGTATGTAAACAGAACGGCCGTTATCTGTGATAGTCCTAGAGTCTTTGCTAGGGTCATAGGGTAGCCCAGCCTCATCGGGTACCCTGAGTCAATCGAGTACTTCCTTATATTATGATATGCCTGCGGGCTTTATTGTGGAGCGGGTTAGGCATGCGTGCCGCCCTATTATGAATGAATGCATTCACGAGCTGGCCAGTCTCCGCCTGTCGGAAGGGGTGGAGGTAGGAGAGGGATATGCCACTTGGCATTGTCTTGGGCCCTTTACAGTATTTCTGCACATTATTATGAACTAGGAGCATGCTAGTGTGTTTGAATTTCGTACTGCATTAGAGCATCTTTATTAGGTATAGCGTATATGTGTGCTTATGGTTGGGATGCAGAGTTAAGTGGGCATCGATCTGATCCCGCTCCAAATCAATTTTTTTAGGAATTATTTATGTTCATCCTATCGGTGCTGTTTGCTTATTGCGCGGGTCATTTTATCGGCGGAGAGTGAGCGCTGGAGTTATAGACTTCACCAGACTCTGATTATATTGTTTTGGATTATACTTTTGACTCCGTTTTGACCCGGCTCCGCCGTGGCACTTGTATCTGTACCTTACTTCCGCTTTACTTCCGTTTGAAATGGTTTCCGCGACATAGTCTTAGGACAGGTTAAGGGTACCCAACGGCCCTTCGAGGTGTTTAGGGTTTGAAATCCATCTTTCTACAAATCTTAAAATGAGTTTGAAACCTCGACCCGTACCTGGATTGCAAGATCCGAACAAGGGGTTTTATCCCTTGAAACGTAACCCAGAAATTATAATTCTGGGCCGTTACAAAGATGGTATCAGAGCTGAGGTTGTGCAATTCGGGTACAAAAGGGTCGAGTGTATGTTTTGGAAAACTGCCCATGAATTTTAAAGGTTTTGAACGTGTTTTAAAGGGGCAAAATGAATTTAAGATGTCTAACCTAAATTGGACTAAGTAATGAACTCGACTTGTAATAAAAGAGAAAAACCGACTAAACGAGGACACGAGTGGGTAGTAAAGGCGCTACACCACCCCTATTGGGTGTAGTTGGGAACGGTAGGCAAAATACTAGCTTGCTCTTTACAGGTTGGTTTGGGAGTCTCCAAGGAGGATATTATGAGTGTCACTAACTGATTCTGTGTTGAGTGTTTGCTATGCTAGATATCTGATTGGTATGCCTAACAATTAAATGTGTATTGACTGATTTGTGAAAACGGGATAGTGGGAGTACCCTTGTTTCTGTCTGGTCAAACCCAGCTTGTGTGGAATAACCCCTTCCATTATGTTAACCCCTTGACGGTTCTATCTAGCCTTTTCCTGGATGTCAATATCTTCCTCGGGGAATTGGGTTGGTAAAAACATTGTGTCGGGAATCATGGTGCTATGTTAAGTTGTCTGAGTGAGTATTGGAAGTTCTGGGTGTCACTTTGAGTCAGAAGTAAGGTGTTTATGGGGCTGTCCTTCCTTATTCTTATGATGATCAACTAATGTCTCTTTGCCATGAAGAGTCGTATCGGAGTCCCACGGGAAAGAGGGGTGATGAGTCGGTTGGGAAAAGTCAATGGTTGTCTTTAGGGATCTCTGATGACTTGTCAATGCCTATTATTCCTTTTGTGACAAGAATTCATAGCATGCCCATATAAGTTGTAATTGCCAGATTAGCTATTGCTGATTATTTTGCACATAATATTGTTGTGTATTACTTGTGTTGAATGGAGAATATGTGGTATAATTGAGTCTTGACAAATGCATGTTTCATCCCAGTATGTGTTGATCTGCACTCATGCCCCGTATCCTAATCCTATTGCCCATTACTTAAACTCGTATTATGCATCGTTTAACTCTTCTCATGCTTCTATGTCGTGGAATATAATTGAGTGAGTTCTTACTCGTCGTCATGAGTAGTTACATGCATCTATCGTACGTCATATTGAGCTTTTAGCATCATGTATGGTCATCGGTTGTGACTTGTGCGAACTTGTATCTTGTCTACGTTGTTGCTGATTCTTTCTCGAGCTAGGTTCCTGATAGTGTGGTTCTTCCCTCTTTCTATCACCATAACATGTCTTACTCATGCAAGATAATTGATGTTGAATTCGATGATTGATTGCCTTTCGTAATGGTTAATCATAGCATGCCTACATGTTATCACTCGATAGTGTTCCCTATTACGTTATGAATTCCTCTTGTGCTGGCATAGATGTATGATTTGGCACCTCGCATGATCACACACCACGTTGTATTATTTCGCATATGCATGACGAATGAATGTTGGAATGAATTTAGTCGAGTTACCTTGATTGTGGTCACGAGTCGATAAGTGCTAGTAGTGTCTGGTAGGGCTTATGATTTCCAATATAACTAACTAAAAGGATCACTTGTTGCACTTGTTCTATGATGTGATGACTATTGTACTGTATATGTGCCCTATGATGGTTCGCTCTTAACATGATTATAAAATGTCGCCAATGATGCCCTCCTTGTTATTCTGATGATGCCTCATGTTTCGTGAATATTATGTTGAGCTCCTCTTAATGACTCTTGACTATGCTTGTATTACATCATGTATCGCTAGTATCGTGTGGGACCTATGATATCTAAATGTATCTCGTTATATGATTACGTGCCATGATTGACCTGTTATATGGTCATTGTGTTAGATGAGGTAGTTACTATGTTGCTATTATATGTTCTCGTATGATGCATACAAGCTCGTGCATTGTTCATATATGTGATAATTGTGATGCTCAATAAATCCCGCGTATCCTGTTTAAAGTTGCTGAGCATATCTGTTTCCATGGAATCACATACTACTAGTTTATCTCGCATGCATCCGTGTAGGACTTGATTGTGTCTTTTGGAATGAATACGCATGTTCTTTTCCCTTGAGATAGGTACATGTTAGTGTGGGTTAGTGAAATTGATATGCTCCATGATGAATTCGTGTTACTTGTCGCGATTATAACCTAATAGACTTCCATAAGGGCATCGTTGCTATTCTCGGGTCAGAGTCTTGTCTCCAGTCTTGTCATCCTTTTAGCCTTGGCCTGTATTTCCGAAGTGAACATTGGGTTTCCTGTCCCTGTCACTCCCCTTTCTCTGCTAACTTAGACTCCTCTGCGATACTTGGACGAACGACCGCGTGAAAAAGGAAACAAGAAGTTAGTTAGCGATGGAGCAACGCAAAGAAAGCGTGGGCCCATAACCCACGGGCCTCAGGATCAACAACGTCGGGAGGACGGGCACGTTTTGTGGATTGCGGTTACCGAGTACGATAGAACTTGTAGGCGGGAGTGTCCTTCGTTCGAATTGCTAATCCTTCTAAATTTGTTGATGATATGACACTGACCTAGCAATGAGATTTATGTGTTGATGTGCTGATTTGGTGATGATTGTTGCCTGGTTGTCTGTAATCTATGATGATATGATTGGATGCCTTATAGTTCTAATGTGTCATGAAGTCTTGACGTGTTGATACTCTAAGTTGCTAAGCATGATATGAATTCATTTGCCTGTAAAATGTGAACTATATATGCTAGAAAGGCTGAATTTTATCTGATAAGGTTATAATGCAACATGCTAGCTAGACTTGATTACGTTCATATATGATGTTGCAATGATTATTGAGCATGATGGTAAATCGAGACTTGTTGAACCCATGTTGTTATGGTTATAAATGCTAGCTGATGTGATATAGACCATATGGTTGATGATTTTCATAATTGCTTCTTCCTTAAACTTGTGGGTGAGGTCGTTGGTAGCGTGGTAGAAGAGTGGTGAAAGAGCTTGAGTGGTTAGGATGATCGGGGATGTTATGAGATAAGTCGCAAGAGAGAGATGTTGGTTTAGGTAAGACTGAGTGAGCTTTAGGAATTTTGCAAGGCATGATGCTGGTGATATCTTGGGAAGTGTGGGAAGTGTAAGGAATGAGAGGGTACTCGGGTGTGGAGTTAGAAATAGGAGTTGGATTCTTAGAGGTGGATGGTGTGTGTGAGAGTTTGGTGGAATGAGGGCGAGATTTGAGCATCGGGATGAATTGAGATTTCTTTGGGAAATTTTGTCTAAGATGAGGTTGGCGGGTCTAGAAGAGGATTTGTCTGGGTTTAAGAATGGAGATGGGCGAGTGGAGATTGTGTTTTATTTTGACTGGTATGATGTGAGGATTTCTTGATTATGTGATTTCTTGATGCCTTGCTATCCTATTATGTTATGTTAGAAGCATGATAGGATGTGTTGTGATAGGATACATGAGATAATACTGTGTTACTATATGGTAATATTGTGTTATTATATGGCTGGCAAGCATGATTATTGATATATTAAATGATGAATATGACTTAGAGCATGAATATGACTTGTATATATATGAGGTAATAGTGTATGTCTGCCTAATGACTAAATGATCGTTATATGGTGTTGTGACGATTTGAGATGATATCTAGAGAGGATGTTGACATTTTGATGTTGATATACTGCTTGATCTTCCCTTTTGTTGAATCTTAATGGCATGACCTTGTTTGTATTGATGTGGTTCTAATTAGTTTTGTTTCATTGACTTATGATGAAATTCCGCTGTGGCTAACCTTGCAAATACAAATGTTTGATGTGATAAATCTGTTATGATAATGCTGGATAGAAATTGGATAGGATGACTATGTGAATTTATGCGTTAAATGAGATCCCTTGTTGTGACTGACCCTACTATGATTGCGGTGTTGATATGCGATAGTGAGATACCTTTTATGATTTATGGTGTGATGTCGAGACGTTGTTATGATTTTGATGTGTTGTGAGATGCACATTATAACCTTTAGTATGATTTGGAGATGCTTGATGTGACCTTGTGGCACTGTGTGGGTACATGGTTGAGACTTGTCGTATGATGTGATGGTTGGAGATTGTTTGGTTTAAGCTGTTATGCATCTGTTATGGCGTATGAATCTTGTTTGAATGGAGATTGATTTGATTATGGAAACTAGGAAGAGAATATGGGATTAGCCCTTAGAGGTGGATGATTCCACCTCCGAGCTTCTGAATTTGATTGATTGTTATGCGGTAAACTGATTTGGGTTTGGAAGGTTTTGACGAAATTTTGATCGAATGGATTTTACGTGTGTTGGTGTAAAGTTGCTTGGTTAAACGTCTTATTTGAAGATTTTGAGCGGTTTGAAAATGAATTACTTGGGGTTTTAAAGGATAAACGTTACCGAGAATTTCAACGATTTCGAGGTTAATCTTTATTTTCAATTGCGGAATCCCTTTTAGAGAATTTTCAAACCCGGGCAGCTCTATGATATTTCACAAAGTGGATACATGCATTTTATGGGGGCGCCTGTAGGGTGTTTGCTAAGACCTAGTGATGATATTATAGAACTTTTAGAGTTGTGGTACTTCCGAAAGGTCGAAGTGAGTATGTGATAGGGGCGCTTATCGCATACTTGTCAAGGCCAATTGGAGATGTCACGACCGTGACTAGGATGTTGTGAGAATCCCGGAAGACGCAACCGAGATGATTACAAGATTCTAGACATAGTCCTTGGACTCATCAATTTCAAACTTCATCCCCTACTTTATTTTGGTTTTAGTCTCGGGGACGAGACTTGTTTTTAGAGGTGGATGATGTAAAGACCCGGATTTTTAAATAATAAATTTCAATAAATAATATAAATGGATTTAAGACGAAAAAATAATAAGATAAAATAAAATAAAAATTCGGATGTTTCAAGAAAAACTTGTCCTTAATTTCCTAAATCGAAATTGAAATCCTTAAAACAAGTTCCGGCATTAATAAATTAAAATTTTAAAATATGCTTCATCCCGCTTCCATATGTGAAAATTTAACATAATATATTTGGTGTTCATTATTTATTTCGGAATTGGAAATTTGTAAATCGTTTTAAGTTGGGTCGGATAAGGTCGAGCGAGCTGGTTTCGGGATTTAATTCCGGGTAATTCAAATTAATTTTGGGGACCACATAATTCTTGTCTTCTTCCTCCTTCACCTGTTTGATTCCTAAGGCCTCCCTCTGGCCTCTTTGTCGACAGCAGCAGCTGAGTTGTAGTGCCTTCTCCAACTCTCCTTTCTATTCTGAGTTAACCTCCACACACACCCTTCTCCTTTCATTTGCAATCCGAACCACAAATCCCCCAGGAATTCAGAGGATAGCTCTCCTCTCTCTCCCCCTTTCACGTTCACAAACCCAGTCAAATTCCTCCCTCTCGCTTCCTCTGTCCTGTGCAGCTGCAACCCGCAATCCTCCAGGAAACTTCCAACAACACCCACAAGCAGTTCCTCCTGTCGACGGAGCCGCATCGATTCCGACGAGCCGCTCCCGTCCAACACAACCGGACAAGAACGAGCACCACCAGCACCTCCTCCTTCGAGTCCGAGCAGCAACGACTGCTTCCCCGACGTTTCCGGCAAGCCCAGGAGCAGAAGCCGGCGCCGATGCCTTCCCGAGCACCTCCCTTCCCTGTTCTTCCCATTCGAACCGCCGGTAAGCTCCCTCCCGCCTTCGATCGAAAATCCTGAGCAAAGTTCCTCCTTTCTCACTCTCACCTTCAATCTAGGCCGAGAAAGACACAGCCTCGCCTCCTTCGAAGCCGGGCGCGACTCCGACGACGTTTTCCGGTGAAGAATCCGACCTCCTCGGTGAGCTTTCTTTCCCTTCTTCCTCTTTCCTCTTGTTCCAGTTCTTTGGGGTAGGTTCTGTTCGGAATCGATGTTCGGTTGGGCGAGGTTTTGGTCGGAGACGGGACGCCGGCGAAGCCCTGCCTTCCTTTCTTCCTTCCGTCTCGTTTCCGTGGTGGCGGCCCTGTTCTTTGGGTTGAAGAAGGGTTCAGTGAACCGGTTTCCTCCTTTCTTTTGTTATTTTCTTAAGCCGGTTCACCCTTTAAATAAATCCGGCCGGTTCAGTCTTTTAAAAAGGGTTTGGGATTTGGGTTATTGGATCCGAAAATGGAAGGAATGGGTTTTGGGCCTATTCTGATGGGCCGAGATTTTGTTTTAATAAAGGAAATGTATTTGGGCCTAATTTGATTAAAATGGGTTATGTATGTTGATTTGAGGAAAGAATTTTAAGACTTATGAATATATTAAATAAATGGGATAATATAATATATAATATTATTATTGAGATTTAAAGTATAATATTTGGACCTGGATTTGAAAAAGTTTTAAAGGTTGGAAATGGATTTAATAAAATTAAAAGAGGAATTTTGGCAATACCTTAATTTTGTCGGATTTGTTTTGGTAAAAATAATGAAATACGTTGATGAAAGGGTAATGTTTTATAAATGGATTTTTGGATGATTTGAGAAAGCGTTTTGAATGTTGATTTGATCTAACTTGAGATTTTAGAAGAGCTTTGAAAAATCTTGGGAAAGTGACTTGATTTACCTTGCCTAACTTGGTGAATAAATTGGATGACTTGTGTATGATATTATATGCTTAGGTAACATTAGTAGTAGACTTATTTATATTACTTATACATGTGTTAGGTGATCATCTGTGACATGTTGGCTTTCTGTATACCTAGTTGTTGCCTTTTGCTGTTCTGCACTTCCAGGTAAGTCTCTTCGGAGCTTACTCAGATTGAATAGAGCTATTCCCTGCTATAGGTGCATGATATACTAGGTGTTGCATTCATGATCAGCATGCCATGTAGTACCATGCTAGGTTGCATTGATCGTTGAGCATTCTATTTCTCTATGTGTATGTAAACAGAACGGCCGTTATCTGTGATAGTCCTAGAGTCTTTGCTAGGGTCATAGGGTAGCCCAGCCTCATCGGGTACCCTGAGTCAATCGAGTACTTCCTTATATTATGATATGCCTGCGGGCTTTATTGTGGAGCGGGTTAGGCATGCGTGCCGCCCTATTATGAATGAATGCATTCACGAGCTGGCCAGTCTCCGCCTGTCGGAAGGGGTGGAGGTAGGAGAGGGATATGCCACTTGGCATTGTCTTGGGCCCTTTACAGTATTTCTGCACATTATTATGAACTAGGAGCATGCTAGTGTGTTTGAATTTCGTACTGCATTAGAGCATCTTTATTAGGTATAGCGTATATGTGTGCTTATGGTTGGGATGCAGAGTTAAGTGGGCATCGATCTGATCCCGCTCCAAATCAATTTTTTTAGGAATTATTTATGTTCATCCTATCGGTGCTGTTTGCTTATTGCGCGGGTCATTTTATCGGCGGAGAGTGAGCGCTGGAGTTATAGACTTCACCAGACTCTGATTATATTGTTTTGGATTATACTTTTGACTCCGTTTTGACCCGGCTCCGCCGTGGCACTTGTATCTGTACCTTACTTCCGCTTTACTTCCGTTTGAAATGGTTTCCGCGACATAGTCTTAGGACAGGTTAAGGGTACCCAACGGCCCTTCGAGGTGTTTAGGGTTTGAAATCCATCTTTCTACAAATCTTAAAATGAGTTTGAAACCTCGACCCGTACCTGGATTGCAAGATCCGAACAAGGGGTTTTATCCCTTGAAACGTAACCCAGAAATTATAATTCTGGGCCGTTACAAAAATCAAATATTTTAGATCGGAGGTAAATATAATTACAAACGCTCGAACTTTAGATGACATCTTCTAATAAGTATAGAGCCCAAAAAGAATAACTTACTAATCACATCTGTAAATTTACATTTTGAAGTTATCATAGAGTCATCACAATACGAATTTTTATTAAAAAATGAAAAAATTGACAAACCCGAAATTGACCCGAAACCGGGCCAAACTCGGTCTTAAGTTAACCCGGATCTATCCGAGACCCATTTATCTGAAACCCGAAATGAACCGATTCGAATAATCCGATTGACAGGTATGTAGAATTGTTTTTAATTTCCTTTTCCCTTTCTCGATCTTACATTCCTGCACAATTGATAGTAGTAACAGTACAATTAGGTAAATTAAGTGAAATCCGTGGTTTATTTAAGATGGAAAAGAAGATCTAGTAATCCAAATTATAAATAGAATAATTAAATGTCGGATGTAGTTTTTTCAAAACAATAAAGAAGCAGCAGCAAGCCAGCAACTAAGAAAATTGCAGGCATTGTCGCATTGACTATAAGGGAAAGTATTTGGGGTGGTTTTGCATAATAATAAATATAAAAGGGTAGTTACATGAAAAAATAAAGTAGAAACATGCGCGCGTTACCACACTCCCACTACCTTGTATACGTGGCTTCCATTTATTGGCAGTGTATAATACACAACATACACTGAGTGTATGTGTATCACTGTCCATGTTGGAGTGGATCCTCCTCCATGGTTTTTGATGGTCCTCCATATAGGCCTCCATGAAGCTTCCAAGCTTGGCCTATCCAAGTTTTTCCAAGTTCCAACCACAATATTAAGATGGAATTTGCGCGCAAAACTTTGGTATCCATATGTAAGATTTGAATTAAATGACTAGGCTGTGTTTGTATTCCCATGCATTTTAATTCTAATACAACAGCTAGTGGCGGCCGTAGGATTGTCTAGAGGGAGGCGAAATTTATGCTTTGGGAAAAAAATATTTCTCAATATATATAATGAAGAGATTTTAAAAATAAAATATTGAAAGAAAACCATAAATTGTGGTATATATATGATATTTTATCACAAAAATTAATATAATAAAATTTAATATGTATGTATGTATGTATGTATGTATGTAGCATGATGAATACTTTATACAAAAATATTGAAAGAAAATTATAATTTTTTAAAACATATCTCGTTTGTAAATAGAAAAAAGTTGATATGATTGAAAAGTGTGGCAAAAAACCCATAAATTGTATAAATATGATCTTGATAGTATAAAAATTTCATAGAATAAAAATTCAAAGATTTTTAAAAAATATATATATATGTAACATAATGAATACTTTTAAGAAAAATATTAAAAGAAAACTATAAAATTTGATTTATATATGACATTTATAATAGGAAAAATAAAATATTGGAAAAAAAAGCAATGATATGCTTTTTTTCCTTTTTTACCAACTAAACTAGACTACATTTATGTATTCTTTCACATTTTGATTTTTTTACCTTAATTTTTTTTCTTTCAAAATACACGTTTTTCTGTTGCCGGATAGAGGGGCGCCACTGACAATGACCAGCCCTAATACAATTATAAATATAAATACTTGAATAGTACTTGGTTATTCGCTGATCGGTCTAAAACCAACACCCCGCAAGCGTACGGTGTCAATTGTAGTAATCGAGTGTCGAATCTCAGGGACCGTGTGAATACCAATTGCAGAATATCAACTAGTTTACTAAGCCAAATAGAAGAACTGGTTTTTGAAGGAATAAGAAAATAAGAAGTAAAATAACAAATTGTAAGTTTTTATGAATATATGATGCGAAACATTCCTGAGTCAGGGTTCGCCACAACAATGCATCCTCGATAAACTATACAATTTTCATGCTTGAACAAATTGAAAAGAGATATTTCAAGGTAAACTATCTAAATTCATTATCACTCAGCCTACATATGTCGCAATAACTATGTCTGTTTCAATTAATTAACCACTCGCCTCATGCATGTTATCAAGTTGAACTCACTAAGCACTTAGACCCTAGAGAAAAAATCAATCAAACAATCGCAGGCACAATCCGCATAATTAACTCTACCCTAGGTTATCTACGATAGTTTATTATCTTCAAGAGAATTAAATAAATTGCTCATAAACAATTCTCAAGTTCAATCCATATTTTCTAACAAAGAAACTACTTTGTCTATATATCCTATCTCAATTCGCAGTCGGCGCATGTTGAACATGAAAATGATTTTAATCAATCATAGAATTAATCGGATTAAGCACTCATGGATCAAATCAAACAAATAATATAATCTATTCACACAATCATTACACACTCATCTATCTCAGTATCGTTGGGATCACTCCAACCCAAGAACAAGAAAATTAGCCAGACATTGATTCAGACACAATCAAAGAAATAATGATAAAAAATACAAAACTAGATTAAAAGAACTTATCTTGAATCTAGCAAAACAACCTTCAAGAAGAAATATCTGAAAAGTCTCAAACTCTCAATGTCTGCAAGGGTTTTCGGTGTGTCAATTGGATGTTTTAAGAACCAACTCTAATTCTCTATTTATAGTGTCAAATAAAGTCTGGAAATAATCCTAAAATTATAATCAAATATACCAAAAAGTCGTCCAAAAAAAGATAGAAGCGGATAAAAATCTCGAAGAAATAACGCGGAAAGACAAGTATCGACTCGATACATGTGGATATCGACTCGATACTTAGCGATTTCTGGCTCGGTAGGTGAAGGTATCGACTCGATACATGTGGGTATCGAGTAGATACATCGTGTTTTCCTCTCTGCTCATTGTATCGACTCGAAAGGTGTGGGTTCCGACTCGATACATGTGGGTTCCGAGTCAATACTTTGACTTAAAATCAGCTTCTTGGCTCAATTTCTCCACATTGTAGGATGAATTTGCAAAAGTAATCAGCATAAAAGTTGCAGGTCTTTGAACCAACTTTCCAACAAGCTATAGAACATCTCGGTCCGGAATTTTTGAAGCGTAAATGACTCATTTTACTAAAACGTCATCAAACATGAATTGTTCGGAAAATGTCAATTCAGCAATAAGCTCTTCTTAGCTTGATTATTAGCACGTGAGACCGCTATGCAAGACTCTTCCGACACCCATGAATATGTCAAACTTGGCATTACATAGTCTTATTCCATTGTGCCTCCAAATTGACATTGAAAAAGCTCCAAACCACTTGAAAATATATGAAACACAAGTGTAGATATCTATTATAATAATAAAACTAAAAACAATATAAAAGACATGCAAAAAATATAAAAATGACTTAAAAATGACTATATATTATTTCCTATAACACGTAGAATATGATGATATCATTCGCATTAATGACGTGTGCTATTTGCATCAACGAGGGTTAGCTTTGCGAGGCGTTGTTGTTTGGAGGCGTAAAATGTACCCATACTTTCATTTTTCTCCCTTGCAATGCTTATTATCTGACGATTTGGTTTGTTTTATTTTATTTTTGTTTTAACTTTATTTATATTTATATTTATATTTATATTTATATTTATATTTATATTTACATTGTATTTGATTTATTTGTACTATGGGTCTCTCGAAAACACCCTCTCAACATAGTCGAGGAAAGGGTGGGTACAATTCAATCCCCAGAACCTGCTTGTAGCTGGACACACCGAGATTGTTATTGTTGAATAGTACTTGGTTAATATTTATTTACAATATGTTTTATTTACCATAAACTTAAAATAAAATACATTTATAATTGTATCGATCTAACACCCATTATTATTTAAATTTTATAATGCAACTATAAATTCAATATAATTATTGATACAATTTATAATATATTTTATTTAAAATTTATGCTATTTTAGACATATCGTATGTAAAAATTATTAACCAAATATTATTCAAATGTTTATATTTATAATTTAAATGCATTGAAATCCAAACACACCTAAATTGAATTCTAATATATAAGTTGAGTTACATGAACCAAGGTATAAGAATTTCAAATATTAAATAAACTCTTAAATCGAGAAAAAAAAAGGGGGCAATTTGCACAAGTATACATCTTTTTTTTGTGGGTTTGCAAAAATACCACCTTTTTGGAAAATTTGCAAAACTACCATAGGTGATATTAGTGCAAATAAAATGAGCAAAGTGCTAAGCCGGTTGCAGGTTGTTACAAGGAGAGAGAGAGAGAGAGAGAGAGAGAGAGAGAGGACATCGGTTTTGGTGGGGGATTTTGGCGCCAAAATTGGAGAGAGAGAAGGTCATCATTGACATATTTGTAAAGGTGATGGGAAAGTCTTTCCCTCCATTTTTAAAGTATAATAGGAGAGGAGGAGAGAGGCCATCAGTTTCGGTCTTCCCATGGAAAAGAGAGCTGGAGAAGAAGGCCACCATTGGAGAATAACCCATCCGCATTAAGGTCCAGTTGCTGAGCACTTGTCGGGCGCTTTATTTGTTCGTGTCAGTGTTTGTAAACTTCCGTGTCACAGAGGTATTTGAGAAACCCTAATTCTCAGTTGCAATGGGTAGGCTTCTCTCCTATTTCTCGTCATGTTTCGTGAAGAGTAGATACCCATTAACAATGGTGCTGATCCGAGTTTTCAATTGCAGGGCAAAATGCCAAAGTTTGTGTCACTCTCATCTTCAACGACCGTTGGTTGTTTGATGGTGCCGGGTGGGTGTATTCTGGTGAAACCGAGCGGAAGAATGTGATAATTGAAGAGGACATCGACTTCGCCTCTCTGACTCAACTGTTGAGGCTCAAGGTCGGCCATGATTGTTCATATAAAGATTGTCGGTTGTCTTACATGCCAAAGGGGGAAGAAGCGGGTCATCCGATAACGATAGGTGATGATGACGACCTTGAGGCTTTTAAGTTTCTGAACTCGAAGTTTGGGGAACATCCATGGCCCATGGCGATATATGTTGGTCCAGTGGTGAAAGAGAGCCTTCAAGTACCACAACCCGGCGTCGGGGAAGAATGCTTGAGTGGGCCTCGTAACTCTCAAAAGGTGGACGAGCTGGAGACAGAAGGTAAGCCACAACCAAACCCTATGGTTGTAGATGTGGGGTTATATGGTGGAAGAGGGGTTAGCGAGTCAATAGGGAAGAGCAACGATATAAGGGTGAAAAACAATGTTGACACGGGGTTTGGAAGGGGTGACAAAGATATATGTGGAGGTGACAAAGGTAAGGATCCGGAGGTGATCCTCTTAGCTGAGGTCATAGAGAAGAGGCAGGATCACGTTACTGAAATGGGTTTTGGAACTGGTGACAGACGTATTTTTGAAGGTGACAAGGGTAAATGTCCAGAGTCGAACCACATGGGTGAGGTGATAGGGAAGAGATAGGAGGACGCTACTGACAACGGGTTTGGAACTGGTGAAAAGCTTAAGAGTGTAGGTGACAAGGGTAAAGGTCCGGAATTGATCCAGTTGGGTGGGGTGATAGGGAAGAGCCAAGAGCACGCAGCTGACAAGGGATTTGGAACTGGTGACATGGATATTCTTGAGGGTGACATGTGTGATGGTCTAGATGTTATCCACTTGGGTGACACAGACTCCTCCCCAGATGACATGGTAAAATGTGAAGGAGACAAGTATAAGGGGGTGGATGTCATAGCCATTAGCAGTGAGGAGGAGGACTTCGATTCCGGAGTGAAGAGGGAAGAAGATTGGGATGATTTTGACTGGGAGGATTATAAGGAAGACCCGAGTATGAGGGTGTCGACGGAGGGGGACGAAGTTGAGGATGAGGTGATGATGGAACTTGAAGACCGGGTTCCCTAGGTCCAGCACATCCCCACCTATGACGGAGAACGTAGAAGCTATGGTGGACAAAGCAACACCTCAGACCCAGGATCCACGACGGAACCTGACAGAAATTTCGGAGGGACAGATGTTCGCCTCGAAGGTAGAATTGCAGACTTGCCTGAAGTGGATTACAGTGCAGAAGTGCTTCGAGTTTGTAGTGAAGAGGTCGTGTAACAAAACCTATTTAGTTGGTTGTTTGGACAACAAGTGCACGTGGATGTTAAGGGCGTCGACTTACCAACGCACAACTATGTGGTCCATCCGACAGTATGTCCAGGAGCATACATGTGACCTGAGCATGATGCACAACCATAGCCGACATGCTACGTCGAACATGATTGGACGCAACCTCGTGACCACGTAAGTGTTACTTTAGTTGCGAACAACTATTTATGTCACACAACATTATTCCCCATGTCACATTAAGTAACTCACCATGACACCATTATATGCAGGTTCACCGGGACTCGAAAGGACCTCGTTCCCGAGCAAGTGCAGAAAATGACGAAGTCCGAGTATGGAGTATCATGTAGCTATTGGAAGGAACGAAGGGCACGACTGACAGCGAGGGAGGTGAAGCATGGGACCGACGAAGACAGCTACCGAGATATTATTCCATACCTGCACATGTTGGAGCAGACTAACCCCGGGACATATACTAAGTTAGAGCTGGACGCATCCCAAAGATTCAAGTACGCCTTTGTTAGCTTCGGGGTATGGCGCAAGGCGATTCTCTACCTTCGAAAGGTAATACCCCATGTCGGTACTAAAATATTGCATGTCACCTAACATACATAACCATGTCACCTAACCAGCTGGTGTCGATATCCATGTCCAGGTGATTTCAGTTGATGGGAGTTTCATGAAAGGGAAGTTCAAGGGCACGCTTCTATTTGCCACAGCCCAAGATGCAGACCACAGTGTATACCCGATCGCGTTTGCGATTGTCGATGGTGAGAATCACGGGTCATGTGGCTTCTTCCTCAAGAACATGCTACATGTCGTCGAGGATACACCAGACTTAATTTTTGTCTCTGATCGGCATCTTAGTATCGTCAAAGGTTTGAGGGACCACTATGTGTTTGCCAAGCAAGGGGCCTGCCAATGTCATCTATTTCAGAATGCCAGGGTTAAGTACAAGGGGGTGACGGGCCTGCACACGTTGTACTTAAAGGTGGCGAAGGCATACACGAGGGCAGAGTTCGAGAAGCACTTTGCTGATTTCTGCGCTCAGTCACCCCCTGCGGGCCAATACTTGAAAGAGGCTGGATTCTAGAACTGGGCCCGGGCATACTTCTTGGGAATGCGCTACAACATATTGACGACGAACAACTCTGAGTGTCTGAATTCCGTGTTCAAGGAGCCCCGCGACCTACCCATCACAACCCTGATTGATGCTGTCATCGAAACAGTATCCAAGTGGTTTTATGAGCGACGGGAAAAAAGCACCAAATCGGCGTCGACGGTCAGCGATTACGTTCAAGGTGAGCTGAAAACGAGCTATGCGTTGGCAACATTCATGGATGTCAGAGCCCTCAGCGCACACGAGTACACTGTCCGCAGAGGGTCTTCCACCTGGGTTGTGAACCTGTGTGCCCGGACCTGCACATGCAAGCGGTTCGACATTGACCAGTTTTCGTGCCAGCACGCCATAGCGGCTGAAAGGTTTCGAGGTAGCAATTTCTTCTCTCTCGTGAATGACTTCTAAAAAGTCGCAGCATGGAAGGCGTGTTACGAGAATGTGCTATATCCGGTTCCTCCAAGAGCAGATTGGGGAATCCCCCCAGCCATGTCCAGCGCGGTGTGTCTCCCACCGGACGTGAAGCGGCGCCCTGGTCGCCCTAAGACTTGTCGATACCCATCTCGGGGAGAATTTACCCATTTTAAGCGCCGTCGTTCGTAGATGTGTTCCTCCATTGGTGGTCCAACGCCTTACCTCAGCAGCTGGGTCTTCTTTTGCATTTGCCGGTTCGGGTCAGTGGTTGGACCATTCTCCGTCTATTTTATTTTGTGAACGGGCTACGTATTTGGTAGTGTAATTAGGCTGTTTGTACATATGACAAACTCAAACCCATCGTCTCATTTCAGTCTTCATTATACGACACAGTTACCCTTTCATTGACTCCACTCCATTGTACGGTCCAGGGCCGACGGTGAGAACCGGTCAACGACTTGCGGCAAGGACTTGTCGAAGGAGTTTTTTACCACCCTCCAGACGCCCCGCTATTGGATCCACTCAGAGGTACGAAGTTGGTATATTGTATTTATCACATTTTATTATGATTGGCCTTGCATACGCATTTGGGTTGCTGTTGGACTATGTTGTGGGTTGTAATGGGGGTTAACTTGACGCAGCACTTTGAGCAGTCATGCTTCCTGCTACGGAAACAAAGCGTGGAGAGGGGTTACGACATTGGGCGTCGAGTCATTGTCTTGGACTTCTACTTCTTCAGCTATCTGGAGAGGGAGTGGAAGGAGTACAACTCAGACGTCGGGGGGTATGAGGCGAGTGGCATACTCCTCTCATACTTGGACGGCCGGGCCCCGGTGCCCATGGCCCGTCCGTGGGAAAGCGTGGACCTCGTCCTCCTACCCCTCAACCTGAGGGGAAGACATTGGATTGGCGTTGCTCTTGATCTGTAGGAGTGGCAGTTGAAGCTATATGACTGCGATGTGCACTGTGTGATAGACGCCCAACTCCCACCCCTGCTGATGCATGTTACCCACCTCCTCCCCATCATCATGGATGCACATGCTAAGTTGAAGGTGAAGTATGCATCGAAGCTGCCAGGCCCGTTTCGCATAATCCGCGACAAGCGCGTTTCGCAAAACAAGCTCAGGTATGATTGGTGCGACGCCTGTATTTCATTTTACTTGATGATATCTCCGCCTCTGTTTTGACAACCAACAACCATGTTCATAAATATCCAACACAATAAAAACGATGTTCATAAGAAGCTTCTACCATAACATCAAAGTTCATAACACTGGGCAATGGTGATCACAACTGCGATCATAACCGTCTACCATTGAAGATGCCAACAGCGAGCATGTGCCTGTACGCCCCGATGAATGCGTCGTCAAGACCGTCGTAGGTGGGGGCGTCCTTCGTCAGGAGTTGCATGAACCTGATCGTGTATGGACCGCAGTCTCCACTGCAATAGAGAATCGTCGGAGTCAGATTCATTACAGCCGGATGCCACTATGAGATATTTAAGTGTTCCACATAAATTACCTCTGCTTGTTCTGCGGAATCCTTTTCTCGCGACTAAGGGCGAACGACTTTGGCAACTTGTCGGCATAGGTGGCCATCAACGCGGGGTGGGCATTCATCAGTACCGGGATAAGGTGGGTGATGCAGCTTAAGTGTCATTCAGATAATATTTGTTCCCTTGTCACTTAACATATTAAAACGCGTCGCTTCACACTAACAACCGTGTCAGTTGTCTAAAATATATTTAATTATTAAAAAATGTTGATTATATTACCCCTTCACCATGGATTCAGAAAATACCATGTCAAGTAACAACCAATTTACCTCCTCTTGTCCTTCTGGTGGCTGGTCTTCCACCTTAGTGGGTCCCTCTGTCCCCCCGATGTTTTGGCCGTTATCCTCTCGACGGACATCGCTCATTGGTTTCTGCTCACCTCCTGCATTCGACTGGCCATCTCGCATCCCATTCATAAGACCTTCCAAGACCTTCATCTGATACAGAAATTACATAAATGAGGGGTGGTTCGCGAATGTTATTCGACATTGGGAGATAAGTAACCCGTGTCACCCTTGAAAAATATCCGTGTCACATATGGCAGACACGTTACACGTACCTTGTCATCCATGCTCCGCATCCATGTTGCCATGGTTCCCAGCCTCCCCAAGATCAGTTCTACTGACTTCCCCAACTTATCTTCCCAGGATTCCCTTGTCCCATCTCGTTGCTCCGAACTCGGGCCGGCCTTGCCAGAGCCTTCACCGTAATAACTCGGTGCCAACACAGCCGCAATGTCATCAAAGTAGAGGTCAGGCTCCTCATGCTGGTAGAAGCACCCGAGCATCAATTCATACTCGCCGACCTTTGGTACTAGTATCGAGTTGTCTTCGACCTTGATGCTATCCGATTTTTCAGGATCATGCGGGACTGGATCGTCTCATACATTAGATTGTCGTCATCGGATGTCCACCTCAGCATGCGAGGCAACGCCGTCTTCGACACCCGGTTCGCAAACGCCTCCCTAATCCCCGAGACTGCTTCGTACAGCCAAATCTACAACAACCACACATGTCACTCGAGTTCATCAATTGCACTTAATAGTTCAAGCATAACATCGGTCAAGTAGCTAACCTGGAACACATATGGAAAACCCATAAGCCCATATCCATATCGTTCGTCCTTGTCGTTCGCCTTCGGCTTCAAGTCAGCGACACGTCGTTCTATGACGCCCGACAGGGACTCGTGGGTGGCCTCGTACACAATCTTGCCCCAGGGGTAATCCAAAAATCGATCAAAGTTCTCCACAAGCTTCAAAATCCACCCTCGTATGGCTTTCCTGGGTTCTCCCTCAGCAGAACTCTTTCGACGATGAGGAGGAGAGCGATCTTAAAACGCCTTCTCGCACTCGGCTTCTTCAAGATGGAGTTTTTGAAGGCGTTCTTTAGCTCACCCACCTTCATGTCGTCTGTTCCGAATAAGTCCTTGAGAGCCTTCTTTGTCTTCTTGTCATCCTCCGTCTCTGTGTCTTCCCCCCGAACTCGACCACACCGCAGATCAGTAATGAGCGTAAACTCCTTGATAGAGAATCTTCGGAGCTTGTCTTAAAGCATGTACCAAGTCTCCCACATCTTTTCTGTCACAAGCTGCCGTTGTAACACGTAATGCAGTAGTTGCGACGAGAATTGAACCCGGTTTGCCATTTGCACAATACCCCCAAATTGGCTTCGCAACAGCTTCTCCCAATCGACGGGGTCGACCCAGTCGTCCAAGTTCACGAGCAAAGACACTTTGGAACAATGGTTGACCCGCCCTCGGAAATGCTTCTCCTCCGGCACTGCGAGTCGTGGCTCCACCTTCTTCGGTGGCCGGACACCCTTCCTCCTCAAATTCTGGGACCGAACCATGCTCTTCCTGCAATTAGGTGGACATGAACATAATCAATATCCACACAAATTCACCCCCCCTACTTAGTAAATCTGTCTGCGAGTGTTTCACGAGAAAAGGCCCATGTCACCTTGTCACCCAACAGAATAACTCATTTCATGAATGTCAATTGGCTTCTCCCAATTCTCCTACAGTACCCGTTTATGACAGGGGTTATTCTCCACTCTCACATTCTGGGTTAAAGGACCCGCAACCCTCCCACGCTCATCTTCAACCTCCCTCGCTCTTCTCTGTCAATTCCTCAGATCCTCATACCCCTTTTACCTCAGATCTGTATTTCCCCGTATCCCCAATTGGCCACATCACCGTTAACCCAATTCCCCAATTTCCGAATTTTCTCCATTCCCAAATTGCATGCCTTTGAACGAAACAACGGAAGAATGCAAATGAAGTAGGGAAGATTGCAAATTAAGTGAAGATTCAGAGTAGTAGAGATGGGTGAGGACGGATTTCAATAATCAATTGAGTTGTACCTGTTTTCCTGCGCCTTCCTCTCCGGTACGGGCTTCTCCGGCGTCTTGCTCCCTTCTCCGGCGTCTTCCTCCCTCTCCGGTACGAAACAATGGAAGAATGCAAATGAAGTGGGGAAGATTGCAAATTAAGTGAAGATTCAAAGTAGTAGAGATGGGTGAGGACGGATTTCAATAACCAATTGAGTTGTACCTGTTTTCCTGCGCCTTCCTCTCTGGTACGGGCTTCTCCGGCGTCTTCCTCCCTCTCCGGTACGGGCACTCCTCTTTCCCTTCACTTCACAACCGCCTCCCTTGTTGCCCTCTATTAATATTCGGTCTCTCTCTCTCCTTCCCTTGTGTAGGTGGTGGTTTTATTCCCCAACTGCAATGAATGCAAGTTACTTTTGCTTTTCTTTTCTTTACCTTTTAATTTCGAGAAACACAGTATTTTCTTTTTCTTTTTTATATTTTTTAAGTAGGTCAAAGGAACTGTGCAACCAACTGCCACCCAGAAAGATTCCTTTTCTATTGTCATTTTGTTCTTTTGTCCCAGTATCGGGTCCCGTCTTTGCATGCACGTGTCACCTGACAGGTTTTTTCGTGTCACTATTCACTGTCTCATATTCCTACGTATAGTCTAAATGACCCATGTCACCCCTTTTAATCCTCGTGTCATCTAACAACATATACCTTGTCTCCAAATTGGATAGATACATGTATCTACACTGCCAAGTTTAACATGTCCGCATACCTACTAAAATATACAAATGTTCACATTCGACAACTAGCAAGTTTCGCAAAATATCCAAATGTTTTACTTCAACTATTACAGGAGGGTGTTATGATTGGAAGCAAGTGTTCTACTCCAAACTCTAGCATCCGAGTCGACCATGGAATACCCCAACAGCTAGCATCTGGCGGTATGCCTCAATGTACGTGTCGTCCAATCGATCGAAGGTCGGGGCGGTCTCCAGCAGAAGCTGCATGAATCTAATGGTGTACGGGCCACAATCACCGCTGCAATGGGGAAGAATCGGTTAGAACGCGGACACCGATTCCACATCCAATCAAACGAAATTGAATCATGTCATCCAACTTACCTTTATTTGTTATGTGGAAGGCTCTTGTCCCGGCGAATGGCAAACGGCTTGGGGACCTTATCCGCATACTTCACCTTCAGATCGGGGTGTGCCTGCATGATGACAGGGATGAGGCTTGTCACAGGCATTAAGAGGGGCTGGAGCTGGCGTTCTGTCACGATGTGGACGTCGCAGTCATACACCCTGATCTCCCACTCCTTCAGATCGATTGCAAGTGCAACCCAATGTTTGTCCCTCACGTTGAAGGGGAGGAGGCTGAGGTCCGCAATTACAATCCAAAATCCTGACATGGGAAATTTGGTAGGTGACAAGTGTTCATACCACTGTGCCAAACCAATCTTGGGGTTTCTTCAGGTGGTTGAGTAACTCCTTCTTCACATCCACACCGCAAGGTGACGTGCGCACCTCTACGTCCCCACTGCACGGTAAGTTTCTGTCAGGTATTATGGACGTTCAACTATCTACCTTCGTCGTCTATTCGAGAGTAAGACACATAAGCTACGTACCTTGACACCCAACTTGTCATGGCGTCGTTGTCCCTCACTGACACAATTCCTAGCTCAACAGCATCAGCGGGAACACTGACTACCTTCTGGGCTCGCGGTTTCTTGGCCGGAGGAGCCAGCTCCTCTTCAACACCCTTCTTCATCTTTTTCGCCCCCTTAGATGCATACATCTGCGCTACCCGGGGCTTCGCCCTCACATCACCTTCAATTTTCTTTCCCCCTTCATCAGGACCAGACCCCTTGAAACCAGCCTCTCCCAACTGCAAACATATCAAACTTCAGCTAAGATTGACATTATCCCTTGTCACATAGCCGATATACTCATGTCGTGCAACTACATTGTCTCTGTCACCATTTAACTGATAGAAAAAACTTACATCCTTGCTCTCTCTTGCCGTCCCATCCCCTGCCTTGAGGGATTCCCCTTCAGCTACCTTGTCCCCGACATCAGATTGCTTGTCCCCTGCCTTGGTCTGAAAAAATTTCGTGTCAGTTGCCATACACGTTCATGTCACAGATATAATTTTCCTTGTCACCTTTTTTTCATAAATAAACCTGACCTTCTTGGTCTTTCCATCCCCCCCCCCCCCCCCCCATCCCCTGCCTTGACAGATTCAGCTTCATCATGCTTATCCCCGACATCATCACCAGCTAGCTTGCTCTCTCCTGATATCTCATCCCTTGCCTTCACAGTTTCAACTTCAGTGTGCTTATCCCCACCATCACCCACTTCAGTTCCCTTCTCAACAGCAGCTCCTAACTGCAAATGAAATCAACTTCAATTAGGCCTCAAACTTTCCAGTGTCACTTAACATAACAAATCATGTCACACAACTACATTCGTCCTGTCACATTCTTCCAGTGTCGCTTAACATAACAAATCTTATGATGTTTACCAACAACTTACCTTACCACCTTGTCCACCCTCACCGCCTTCAGCCGCAATTGAATTTATCAAGTCATCAAGTTCGACCTGTAAAAAACATATTAACGTTTGATATTGAATCCCCGATTTCAAGCAGGACTAAACATCGAAACGCATGTCACGCAAAAACAAACTTACAAACTCATCCCGTTTTTTCTCATCGCCGGCTTGTTCTTTATCGGTTGCTTCTTGCCAGGTCGTCCCCTTACATTGACCATCCCGCAGCTCAGTCACGGCCACCTCCAATAATTTCAGTTGCAGGTGAAAAAATTCGTACTTCATATCAACAAAAGGTGACAAAATTCAACATAAGCATTTTATTACGTGACAACTGTGATGAGTAATGAACACCCAACAAATGCAAATTCACGCTTCACATCAGACTAAGATCACCTAATTCACTTCTAAACAAACACATATCAGACTAGGCCCCCCTCAATTTCATACAAGATTCGTTCATTATCTACACTACGTGTCACTTGTCCAATTTCACGTGTCAGGAGTCCATTTACGCTAGTCACCACAGTTCTCCAGAGTCTCCACAAAACGAATAATTGGGAATTAATTGTGTACCTTTTCATCCATCTTCTCCATCCCTGTTGACATTGTCTCAAGCTTGTCCATAACTTGTTCCAAAGTCTTGGCCACTTCCCCCACCCAACCATCTTTCTCATTGCCTCCTCTTCCCGTCTTTGGGGACCTCCCACCAGGGGCTTCGAAATGTGTCAGGAAGGGTGCAACTAGGTCGTCGAAGAGGGGGTCAGACTTCTCATCATCGTAGACACAACCATCCATCAACTCCAGCTCAGCCTCCTCTGGTATGAGTATTGGGTTATCATCAATCTCAATGGCCTCCTCTCCCTCAGCTTCGGTGCGGTTGGCTATATCAGCATAAGCTAGGTTATCGTCCTTGAGGGTCTATCTCATGCAACGAGGGAAAGCCGTCGTCGACACCTTCGACGCAAACCGGACCCCCCATTTTGGCATGGATTCCAACAACCAAATCTGCACCGCATCCCCACTCAAATGAATACATTTTCAGCATATGAATTACAAAATGATCATGGGTGTGGTCGAGAAGGTTACCTGAAAGCATAGCGGATAACCCATCAGGCCATAACCATTGCGCTTCTTTCGATCTTCTGCCTTCAACTCAGCCTCCTGGAGCTTTACGGCGTCATTCAGCGAGACGTGTGTTGCAGCATAGATGACCCGCCCCCATGGGAATGCCAAAAACCGATCGACATTCTCCACCAATCGGACGATCCAGCTCCGCAACCCCTTCCTCTACTCCTCCCCTAACAAAACGCCTTCCACAATGTATAGAAGCACTAGCTTGAATCGTCTTCGCGGGCTCCGCACCACCAACATTGAGTTCTTCAGCTCGGTCTCCAGGTCACCGACCGTCATCTTCTCGTTTCCACAAAAATCCTTGATAGCTTTCTCGTCGTCCTCCATATCACTAGCTCTTGGTTGACTGCACCGCAGCCCGGTAACTAAGGCAAACTCCTTGAGGGAGAACCTCTGGAGCTTCCCCTTAATCCGGTACCAGGTCTCCCACTCCTTATCGCTCGCAAGCTGGCGCTGGAGTGCATAATGCACCATTTGTGAAGAAAATTTCATGCGGTGCGCCAGCTGCACAACCCCACCCAGCTGGGAGTCAAGCAGCTTCTGTCAGTTGCCAACGTCAACATAATCATCGATGTTGTTCAGCATCGACAGTCTTGAGCCCTGGTTCACCCGAGCCCGGAAGTGCCTGGCTTCCGGGACTACGTATTCAGGCTCTTTGTTCTTCGACCTCACCATTTCTTTCCTGCAATTTCCATCAGACGAACAAAGTCAGTTTACAAATTATATTCATCTCCCCCTGTGGCTGTCACCTAACCCATGTCACTGTACCCCTGTCACTCAAGGTAAAACCCATGTCACCCTCGATGAATCGGAAGCCTATAACCAATACCTCAAACCTCTTTCAATAGGTCACCTACGACATCCACATATCCCAATTTCCACACCTCGTCAATTCCCCTATTCCGCCTACCACAACAAATTTAGGAACCCTTCTCTCCAAAATGGAAACCCCTGTCACCCAATTTCAAACCCCTGTCACCCAATTCGAACCTTAAACCACCTATTTCCCCTATCCATAGTTCCCCGACCGTTGCCCTAACCCATTCCGAAAACCACTGTCACCCAATTGGAAACCCTAACCACCGATTTCCCCTTTCCATACCCGAAAACCACCCATGCCACCACCACCCACCATTCTCCAAACACGAAAACCACAACCCCGATCCACCATTGCCCTAACCCCTTCACCCATTGCTTCCCCGACCCACACCCGCGCACAGTACCACCAAAGGGAGAAGAGTAAAAGGGCGTACCTGATATATGTCGTGTCTGGTGTGTACTTTTCGACGACGGTGGACCTGCCCGCTCTCTCTCCTTTGTTGTTCCTCTCTCGAAGCGCCTTCTCTGCAACTGTCGAAGAAACCGCTCTCTCTCTCTCTCTCTCTCTCTCTCTCTCTATCGGTGTGTTTTGAAACGGGAGAGAGATATGTGATTGGATTGACATTTACTAACCCTCCCCCTATTTCTCCTTCCCGCCCTCTCTCTATTCACTAGGCAATGATGCATGTCGTTTAATTTTCTTTTTTTTTCGGGCAAATTAACATAAGATAGCCGGGTTTTTTTTTGGGGGGGGGGGGGGAGGGTTACCTTGACATTTTTGCAAATTTGGGGAAAAAATGGCATTCTTGCAAATTTTACCAAAACGGTGGCATTTTTACAAAGATTTTAGAAATTGTGGTATTTAGTACCATTTCCAAAAAAAAAAAAAAAAACTAGCTAAAGCTTCATGGACCAAAATATTAAACAACCCTATAAATTGAGAGATCGAAAAAAGTTATAAAAAAACTCCTTTTATTTCTTTTTAAGTGCCATTAATTATTTATGTATATTTTTTAAAATATATAATAAAAATAATATAAAATAACAATTTTTAAAAAGTTAATTTCACTAATATATAAGTATAAAATTATTAAAAAATAATTATAAAAAATAATTATTTTATAAAAAATTTATCATTAAAAAACATATATGAATATAATTAAACAACACTAAAAAATGAAGAGAAGAATTCTTAAACAAGTTGGAAAATCACGTGTTAATTACAAATCAATTCATTCTCTCCATGTAAACTCATTTGTCAAGTAGATTTTGTATTATTTGATTTTCTATTTTATATTCACAAAACTTAATTTTGTTTCCTATACTTAATTAATTATGTGTACCTGCAAATCTTGATTGTATCTCTTTTTGATGTAATTGGCTACAACAATGCCGGGGAGAGATCATGCATGCCATTGTCAATTTTGTCAAGAACTCCAAATATAATCAAAACAAAATACACCTTGACCTCAAACAAGTCAACTTTTTAATCTCCCTCCAGGTTATCCTATCGGTTCGTGTAAAAATTGCACAAAATTCATGGTTCCTGGATCAATTCGTTGGCCCCTCCTTCGTTGTGATGCTGATTTTGAAATTCCTCGCTAAACAGTGTGAAATTCATGGTTCCTGTAAAGGGTTAGGTAAAGAGTAAAACTAGTATTTATCGCGAGGGGCAGGAATTATGATTTTCATTAATTTTAAAAATTATAAAAAATAAAGTGTATTTCTACTAGGAATTTCTTGTCGTGAAAGGTTCTCACAGACGGCGCCAATGAAGCGTTTCTTGAATTTCACCTATACTTATTACCTCAAGGCGACGACAAATTTCCTTAACTACCTGTAAAGCCAACTTGGGTGTGTGATTATGCAAGTTCTTTATTAGTTGGTGCTTTAAGGGTCAAGACAGTCCTTGCGATATTGTTTGCTCGCATTCAGGTAATCACTGTTCAATCGTCGTCTTTAGAGGAAGACCTTCAGATGACGCTCTTACTCCATATACGTTCTTCTCCGATCAAAGACTTCAAGGACTCGACTCTGAGGGCTTTACGTCAAGGAGAATCGTAGAGCTCTTCCTTCTCTTCTCTAATTGGATCTCTTCCTTGAAGACTCAAGGGGGGTATATATAGGGATGTTAAGCGAACAGCTGGCTGGTGACCTCGTGAGCTGACAGGAGACACGTGTAACGCATGCCCTCATGCCAGAGGGTTGGGTGTTTCATACGTGGTTGCGTTAGCGGAGAGGTGCTTCACCAGCAAGCTGATTGTCTTTGCCCATGTTGTGGAGGGAAACTAGCAACGAAATAAATATCAAATATATAAACGAAACCAACTCCTTGTCCAAGCAAATAAAATACAAGAATCCCTCCCGCTGTAGTGGTAGGGTATTCAGGATCGTATCCACGAGGAAGCGTGTCAGCGCTCGCCTATTTAGTTCCAAAAATTGCCCTGATGTCGACCAGAAGATTGACTCGACGTCGACTCAAACTGTCGAATTCCTATAAAAATCAGGCACAACAGAAAATGGACAACTCGACGTCGAGTGGAACTCTATGTCAAGTCAGAAGGGTGGACTCGGTGTCGAGTGGGTGTACATGTGCAGTGAAATCATAACCGTGCAGGAAATAGAAGACGGAAAAGGCGTATGAAGAATATAGGATGGATGAGGAAATCGATGTACAGTAATAACACAGATTGATGGTTTTGAATTCAATAAACTAAAGACTTCCAAGATCGGGGTATCAACGCCACAACGATAACCATGCAAGAATCACGCCGAAGATATAAAAGTTTATGCTTTTTCATCAAATAACTTTCGTCAATAACAATTAAGAAGATAGAGGATTTCGCATAAACCCTAATTGTTACTACCCTTTTCATATAATTAATCCAAATATGCATTAAGATCACTTTCGCTTCAATAACACAAATAAGGATCTCCTGCTACTATCGTAGAAGAATCAGGCAAATAGGAATAGAAGATGAAACCGCAATAAAGATTGTACCTTCGATGCATTACCTTACATGGCTACCGTTGGACACACCCCGTGTAACGGCCCGGGATTATGATTCCCGAGTTACGTTTCGAGGGATAAAACCCCTCGTTAGGATCTTGCGCTCCGAGTACAGGTTGAAGGTTTGAAACCGAAGATTTGTAGTTTAAAGTGGGATTTCGCACCCAAATCCGGAAGGTCCGTTGGAGACCCCGGGGTAAACCCATGTACCTGTCCTGAGTCTACAACGCGGGAAATCGTTTATCATGCAAAGGGCATAGGTTCAGAAAATGATACAACCAGTGCCACGGCAGAGCCGGGTCAAAACAGAGTATAAGTAGGGAGAAATCTCAAAAGCATGAATCTGGTGAAGTCAGGTTTCAAACACTCACTCTCCGCCATATGAATAGACCCCGTCATAACAGCACAAAATCAAGCAGTGTATCGGGTACCTGAAACTATACCACCAAGTCAGGCCAAGAGTCCGTCCGCGGGTCCTCTGACCGCGCTGAGGACATATAATACGTCTATACCTAGAATAAAGGATGCATTCATGCAGTACTGGAATATTAACCACACTATCATGTTCCTAATTCATATGTGCAGAATATTAAGTAAGGCCTTAACAAAGAATACCAAGTGGTATATCCCTCTTCTACCACCACCCCCCTTCCTGGCAGGGTGGAGACTGGCCAGTTCGATTCGATAGCATCTCAAATCTCATCATCATATCGTATCTCATCATCATATTGTGGATCTTGCGAAAAGAAACTAATAATGCCGATAATAGTAAAGGTGTTCCAACGACCCGAATGACTCAGGACGAACCCGATGGAGCTGGACTGTCCTATGACCCCATCAAGGATTCTATGACTCACAGATAACGGCCGTTCTGTATTCAAACGCATACAGAATAAGAATGCTCATTCGTAAGTGCAATTCCTAAGCATGATACTACATGACATGCTTTTATGCATATGCAGCACCTACATACTATATGACATATCAGGCAGGAGGTACTGGTTACTGAGTAAGCTCCGGAGGACTTACCTGGCTAGCAGATCGGCAACAGGAGAATCCAGCACACAGTATTCACAATCACAGAGTATCACCTAGTACATAATGGAATATACATAAGTCTACATCCAACTATTAATCACTCAAGCACACCTCAATCAATAGAACAAGTAACATATTATGAAAGTCATTTCATCGCATCATCCGCTCCACAAGACCACATCGTTTTCCATAAATCATTCAACCAATTCCGCATGTTCATATACATCATTTCCGCATATACCTCAATGGTTCATAAAAATCATAAGACATAATTATGTGATGTAAAATCCTACTACCTCGTCATAATTATCCAACATTTAATCTCTTACAATAATTCACCATAAGTCATGCTATTAGTCACACATATCATACTCACACATATCATACTGTTAGTCAAACGATCATATATATCATCATGCTAGTTAGTCACCGAACAAGTATAATTCCCAAGTTATTTTCAAATCCATTTCAAAATCCAACTTAAACGGTTAAGAATTCCGACCCTTGAAAATACTCTCTAAATTCCTTTTTCTATTATTTATTAAATCACTTTTTCAACCTTTCATAAAATATCCAAAAATAATATTTTTATACCTTAATCCCCAAATAATATTAATTATTTGAAAAAATAAATCAAATGACTAAACTAGCCCGCCAAAACGCAACTAACCCACCTGGACAAACACTGCCGCGGTCGTAGCAATTGCGGCGCCCGCAGCACCCGTCTTCTTTCTCTAGCATCGGACTGGTTCGATCCTTCATGGAGGAGCTTGGCTCTCCTTCCATTTCCGACCCCTCTCATCCTCTCAGACACCCCAATCCCAACCACCAAAACACACGCTCACGGAATGAAGCTAAAGGAAAGAATTGAACGAGGCTCACCGAGGTGTTCGCGGACGTCGGAGCTTCGTCGGAGCTCGCCGGAGGCTCGGTTTGCTGCGTCAGAGAGGGAGGAACCTCGGATTTGAACCAAGAGAGTAAATGAAGGTTAAAGGAAGGTCCTTCCATGGGATTTCGGATCGAACGAGAGGTCGAAGCTTACCGAACGGAGTTTGCGCTCGAGCGAGGTGGTGGAGCTTCAATGGCGGTTCCAACGCTTCATGGGCGGTGTCGGGGTGGCGTGGACGTCAGAGGAGGTGGCTCAGGTTGCTTCTTGGAGGAAGAGGCAAGGGTGGAGCTGATGATGTCGCTTGGAGCTCGGGAGGGACCGGCTCGGCTCGACGGTCCTCGAACAGAGGAAGCTTGGGCGTCCGACAACCAGGGGCGAACGGTGGTGGTGGCAGCGACAGAATGAGGCGGTGATGGCGAGGGGGAGATGGTGGTGGTGACGTGAAATGGTGGTGGTGGCGAGGAGGTGTGGTGATCACAGCAATGGTGAAGACGGGTGAATGTGATGGTGAAGACCCGAGGAGCAGGTGAGGGTGATCAATGATGACGATGATTGAAGGACGGGGTGAGGGGTGGGTTGAATTTGAAGGGTAAGGTGAGTGATGGGAGTGGGTGAGAGGTTGAGTGTTGAATTAGGTAATCAATACCCGGAAATAAATTCCGAATACGCGAATTTTGAATCCCGTAATTAGTGTCCGAATGTTTGTTACCGGACTCTCGCTTTCTCGATCAATTAGATTTTTAAGACATAAGGGGATATCACCATTCAATAATTATTTTGAATTTTCGAGGTAAAACGACGGAAATTATTCGCCAAATTTTATATTTCGGTCGGAATCAGCTAAATGAGTTTTAAATTCAGTTTAAGTTCATTTTTAATTTCCTTTTTCCAGAAATTAGGATTGAAAATCCGAGCGTTTACATCATCCACCTCTAAAAACAAATCTCGTCCCCGAGACTAAAATCATCTTAAAACAGGGGATGAAGTTTAGAATTGGTGAGTTCAAGGATCATATCATTGATCCCGTAAGCACCTCATAAGTGCCCCTATGAGATCCTCACAGTACCGTTGTCATAATCATAATATCTCCAATAGATCGTAGCAAGAATGTAATATGGGCCCCTACTACATCCTTACTCCGACTTTTCGGCTATATCATAACTCGAAAAACATCACAACCTCTCCACTAGGTCTTAGCAAGCAGACTATAAGGGCCCCTATAAAATGCATGTATCCACTTCGTGGTGCGTCATAATGCAAGCTCGGTTAGAAAATTTCAAAAGAGTCTTTAGTTTGAAAATGTTTGGTCTCAAAATTATTGAAGTTATCAATCGCGTTCGATTTCTCTAAATCCAACTCAGTCCTCCTTTCTTTTTTAAACACCATTCAAATTTACCTAACCCGACGTTAATCAAGCAATTTTCAAATCTCAAGAGGTGGAATCATTCATCTCTAAGAGCTAATCTCATATTTCCTTCCTAGGTTCAAATCGGAATCAAATCTCATCAATTCGGTTCTATAATCCTAGCAATTCCAATTCAAGGCATCATATATCATAGTAATTATCCAACATAGCCATCGTATCACACATTCATAACCAGTCATACTCATGTCACGAATAGTCACATACCATAACATATCTAGCATCGTATTGTTCATGGAAGGATTTATCATATCATCTCTCAGAAGTTACACACCATATCAATCAGATAAGCACATCATATCAAACACATAAGCACATCATATCAATCAGGTAAGAACATCATACTCATGCTACTGCCAAGCGTCATCACATTAGAGGAAAATAAGTACTTTCGTACACTAGCATTCCATCGAGTTCAGCTATGTTAGTACTAACAGTTCACTATTGTCAATGACAATACATCATAGAATCAACATTGTCTATAGCATAAAATTCGCACCACATTCGGCCCCAAATAAAGCATACGCTAGATCACATTATCCAGAGAACCTGCCTATAACTACCAATCATGACAAAACACGACCACTACCCATCAGCTCTTGCATTAATTAAGATTAAATTCACCGAGTTCTACCAACTCAAACCACTTCGACATCCCAATCTAAAGTCATACCTTCCATTCGACCATTTAAAACTATCTCTCGGGGTTCCCAAATCACAACATTCCCTCATTTCGACAAGCTGAACAACTCGGTCTACTACCAAGACTCCATATATAATACGTCCTTGCCCCAGGGGTCCTCTATTAGTCCAATCTTTACCCTCTAAGAGAAATTCTATATCCTCAACTAAACCGCTCTCACGATTGATCTAGACACTTCTCAACAACCTCGCTTACTCTTTCTAGGCTCTCAAGACTCCACCTAAACATTGTCCCCCAAAGAGATCTCTCGAATCACCTTGTTAACCTGATCATATTTCACGCACCACTAACCACTCTCACTAACCATCCACCTCTAAGAGTCCAACTCGTACTAATCGTCTCACACATGTAACCCTCGACCAACTCTAATGCAAAAATCCAACTCTTGCTACTCCCAACCACGAATTACCAAGACCGTCATCACCAACGCCTATCCTCAAAGACCAACCACTGATTTTACCTCATGTTACCATTCCTTAACCACGACCATTTTCCCCAACAAAACCTTATGTCACCCTAACTCGAATTACCCATAACATCGCAACTTGACTAATTCTCCCACGATTTTCCAACCGATAGAATTCCCACTGAACTCCTATGACATCCTCGTCCGGATTTCCTAAGCACCGCAACTTCCCCCTCCTTCTAAAATATCTTATCCTCTAGCGTTCTCAATACCTTCTGCTTCGCCTAGTTCCCAAATCCATGCGCATAATCTCTCTATCTCAACCGTAAGCCCATAGTTTTACTAGGAATCTAAACTACATCATTGCATAGCTACCAGCCTTTCCTCGAAGATTCATCTCACATCCTTAATTACCTCAATAGCCACAATGACCTCCACTCATAAGTCTCGATTCATTCCCTATGCCAAAATCCTCCAACAACGCATCTAGAGATCCTTCACTCATAAATTCCCCAAGCATTACCAATCCTATCTAAACAACCCCCAAATACTCATCACACGAACAACCCTGATATGAACAACCTAATATCCCCGATGGATAATTTCCCAAGAAACCTCATACTACTTTTCCTAGGAAATTCCTCAACCTCACCCCTTACCGAAATCGCCCCCACTCTTAGCACCCATCACCTAGTCCCAAATTCTACGATTCCTCAGACATTCCTTAATCGATCATCCTTGACACCGCCCACGTTCCCCTCATAGACTATCTAGACACCTTCCTTAGCACACCAACCCGCCTAATAACACTTCCACTACAAGAACTCCTCGACCACTTCTAGCCTATCCAACCACCTCTAGAACTATCCAAACTACCTATACCCTCACACACTACTTGTCTATACTTCCAACTCTAACTAAGACCTACCTAGAAGATCATCCATACTCACGGACCATTATCTACTACCTCCTACGAGTCCTAACTCACTCGACTCTACCAAAGTTAATGCATCCTTCCTGCACACCCTCTTACTCATCTCCAAGATGAAGAAGCACCACACATATAACCCATAACCTACTCACCAGTAAGTCAGTATACTAAGCACCAAGGCACATCGTCATAGAAACAAGTTAGTCAGGCAATCATTGTTACCAATTCAGCACATCCGTCATCACGCATTCAATTATGTCAGTTCTAGGCCTATCTCAAAACATCAATTCCGATTAGTATAGAAGAATCCACAATTTGAATTAAGAATGCTCTTCCTCGTGTCTGCTGGAATAAATCTGTTAACGATTGTCATCTTTGAAGCATATTCGTCCTTGTTACCATCGGTGGCGTTGTTCCTGGGGTTATGGACCCATCACACTTTCGTTGCACCGCTCCGGTGCCACTTGGTTGTCGGTTATTTCTTGCATGTCGGCGCTCATCGAAGGATCATAAATGTTAGAAGTTACGGGGATAGGGGAGAGACAAGGGCGGACAACACAGCTTCCTTAAGAGTTCAGACATGGACCATGACTAGGGATGACGAGACCAAGGATAAGATCCCAACCCGAGAGTTACAACGATGCCCTTATAATTATGGCACACAAACACATAAAAATCAAGAGATATCATCACATTATTTCACACTAGTATGCACCTATCTAAAGGAATATCGATTTACACATTCATAACATGTTCATATAATCATCTTTATATGTGCGCAGAACAAGCTAGCAACCTATTATTTCATTCACCAATCATGCTTGACAGACTAAGAACATGTATGCACAGACTGACATGGGACATATATGGCCCAAGTTATGCAAGATCTAGCAACTATCTCATCATATACATCCATATCCGCATAGTAAGACTAGGGCGTCACACAATCATACGAGGGCCTATAACTGGGAGGTATATGCCTTACATGGTACTAGAAATACTCATTAAACATGTACACAACCAATGAGGTCCAATTAGGTTAATCTGGCATGCTAAGTCATCCAATTCACGTTTTAAACATGCAACGAGAGTTGAACACACTATCATGGACCTAGTTCATAGGGAGACAATAATCATGGGAATTCAATACATACGACACATACATCAACTCATAAGTCCAACCATGCAATGTACCGGGAAAATCATGCTGAATTATACCAATATAGCATGTCATTAAATCACAAAGAGGCTATCATTATAACTTGACAGAATTCTCTAAGGACAATCACCGACTCACCACCCCGTTTCCCCGTGGGACGCTAGTATGACACGCTGGACACAAGGACATTCACACCGTTTCCGAGAGAAGATGGTAGAATTCATGTTTAGACTCTTTTGGCAAGGCGACACAGTTGACCATTACGAGGCTCAAGAGGGATGAATCCATAAGACAAAGCACTCCTAACTCGGAAGAATCTCGATAATCAACCTCAGGTAACCCTCACATTATACACAATCCCCGAAGGTAGTTAGTTGACCGACCCAAATTTCCCATAGAGAAGGTTGACATTAGGTATGAGACTCGATGAACATCTATGGTTGGAATACAAATAGGACTCAAGTCAAGAGGAACGGATACTCTCGACCCTTACTAACACATCCAAGTGCTTTGGTGGGACGAACGGCGAAATCAGGATTATCAAGGGGGTTGTACTATGGAAGAACTATTTCGATAAGACGGAAAATCTGATTACATAAGAACAAGGTTTCCTCCCGCTATCCCGTTTAAACATACAGTCATTCAACACATGATTCAAGTCAGGGCATACTGATTAGTTCGCTATCCTAAGCACAATAGAGCACTCATCATGGAAGCAATAAACAAGATTAATATGATCCTCTTCGAGGAGGATCGCCCTCGAGCCCAATTGCATATATGTACATATATAAACGTAAGCATAGAGACGATCTATGCCGTCCTTCGAGGGACGACTGACCGGAGGGGCAAAAACCTCACGGCCTCCTAACTCAACACTCCAACCTCAGTGGTATTCCTTGGAGTCTTCTAGGCCCATCTGTAAATAAAAGCTAGTATTTTGCCTAACCTTCCCCGAGTTCTACATCCATAAGGGATGTCTATCGCTTTGGTCTCTACCCCCGAGATGGTTTCCCTTTATTCATTTACGTTTAATTCCAATTAAATTCATTTTGCCCTTTTAAAAACATTTTCCAAAACCATTTGACAACATTGGGCGATTTTCAAAACCTCTTCAACCTATTGTACTCGGATTGCAAAACCTCAGCTCTGATACCACCTTTGTAACGGCCCGGGATTATGATTCCCGAGTTACGTTTCGAGGGATAAAACCCCTCGTTAGGATCTTGCGCTCCGAGTACAGGTTGAAGGTTTGAAACCGAAGATTTGTAGTTTAAAGTGGGATTTCGCACCCAAATCCGGAAGGTCCGTTGGAGACCCCGGGGTAAACCCATGTACCTGTCCTAAGTCTACAACGCGGGAAATCGTTTATCATGCAAAGGGCATAGGTTCAGAAAATGATACAACCAGTACCACGGCAGAGCCGGGTCAAAACAGAGTATAAGTAGGGAGAAATCTCAAAAGCATGAATCTGGTGAAGTCAGGTTTCAAACACTCACTCTCCGCCATATGAATAGACCCCGTCATAACAGCACAAAATCAAGCAGTGTATCGGGTACCTGAAACTATACCACCAAGTCAGGCCAAGAGTCCGCCCGCGGGTCCTCTGACCGCGCTGAGGACATATAATACGTCTATACCTAGAATAAAGGATGCATTCATGCAGTACTGGAATATTAACCACACTATCATGTTCCTAATTCATATGTGCAGAATATTAAGTAAGGCCTTAACAAAGAATACCAAGTGGTATATCCCTCTTCTACCACCACCCCCCTTCCTGGCAGGGTGGAGACTGGCCAGTTCGATTCGATAGCATCTCAAATCTCATCATCATATCGTATCTCATCATCATATTGTGGATCTTGCGAAAAGAAACTAATAATGCCGATAATAGTAAAGGTGTTCCAACGACCCGAATGACTCAGGACGAACCCGATGGAGCTGGACTGTCCTATGACCCCATCAAGGATTCTATGACTCACAGATAACGGCCGTTCTGTATTCAAACGCATACAGAATAAGAATGCTCATTCGTAAGTGCAATTCCTAAGCATGATACTACATGACATGCTTTTATGCATATGCAGCACCTACATACTATATGACATATCAGGCAGGAGGTACTGGTTACTGAGTAAGCTCCGGAGGACTTACCTGGCTAGCAGATCGGCAACAGGAGAATCCAGCACACAGTATTCACAATCACAGAGTATCACCTAGTACATAATGGAATATACATAAGTCTACATCCAACTATTAATCACTCAAGCACACCTCAATCAATAGAACAAGTAACATAGTATGAAAGTCATTTCATCGCATCATCCGCTCCACAAGACCACATCGTTTTCCATAAATCATTCAACCAATTCCGCATGTTCATATACATCATTTCCGCATATACCTCAATGGTTCATAAAAATCATAAGACATAATTATGTGATATAAAATCCTACTACCTCGTCATAATTATCCAACATTTAATCTCTTACAATAATTCACCATAAGTCATGCTATTAGTCACACATATCATACTCACACATATCATACTGTTAGTCAAACGATCATATATATCATCATGCTAGTTAGTCACCGAACAAGTATAATTCCCAAGTTATTTTCAAATCCATTTCAAAATCCAACTTAAACGGTTAAGAATTCCGACCCTTGAAAATACTCTCTAAATTCCTTTTTCTATTATTTATTAAATCACTTTTTCAACCTTTCATAAAATATCCAAAAATAATATTTTTATACCTTAATCCCCAAATAATATTAATTATTTGAACAAATAAATCAAATGACTAAACTGGCCCGCCAAAATGCAACTAACCCACCCGGACAAACACTGCCGCGGCAATTGCGGCGCCCGCAGCACCCGTCTTCTTCCTCTAGCATCGGACTGGTTCGATCCTTCATGGAGGAGCTTGGCTATCCTTCCATTTCCGACCCCTCTCATCCCCTCAGACACCCCAATCCCAACCACCAAAACACACGCTCACGGAATGAAGCTAAAGGAAAGAATTGAACGAGGCTCACCGAGGTGTTCGCGGACGTCGGAGCTTCGTCGGAGCTCGCCGGAGGCTCGATTCGCTGCGTCGGAGAGGGAGGAACCTCGGATTTGACCTAGGAGAGTAAAGGAAGGTTAAAGGAAGGTCCTTCCATGGGATTTCGGATCGAACGAGAGGTCGAAGCTTACCGAACGGAGTTTGCGCTCGAGCGAGGTGGTGGAGCTTCAATGGCGGTTCCAACGCTTCATGGGCGGTGTCGGGGTGGCGTGGACGTCAGAGGAGGTGACTCGGGTTGCTGCTTGGAGGAAGAGGCAAGGGTGGAGCTGATGATGTCGCTTGGAGCTCGGGAGGGACTGGCTCGGCTCGACGGTCTTCGAACAGAGGAAGCTTGGGCTTCCGGCAACCAGGGGCGAACGGTGGTGGTGGAAGCGACATAATGAGGCGGTGATGGCGAGGGGGAGATGGTGGTGGTGACGTGAAATGGCGGTGGTGGCGAGGAGGTGTGGTGATCACATCAATGGTGAAGACGGGTGAATGTGATGGTGAAGACCCGAGGAGCAGGTGAGGGTGATCAGTGATGACGATGATTGAAGGACGGGGTGAGGGGTGGGTTGAATTTGAAGGGTAAGGTGAGTGATGGGAGTGGGTGAGAGGTTGAGTGTTGAATTAGGTAATCAATACCCGGAAATAAATTCCGAATACGCGAATTTTGAATCCCGTAATTAGTGTCCGAATGTTAGTTACCCGACTCTCGTTTTCTCGATCAATTAGATTTTTAAGACAGAAGGGGATATCACCATTCAATAATTATTTTTAATTTTCGAGGTAAAACGACGGAAATTATTCGCCAAATTTTATATTTTGGTCGGAATCAGCTAAATGAGTTTTAAATTCAGTTTAAGTTCATTTTTAATTTCCTTTTTCCAGAAATTAGGATTGAAAATCCGAGCCTTTACACCCCGACCTTAGAAGTTGGCCAGTTGGGTGACTACTCGCTCTTCATCATGGTAAACATCAATAATGTAAAAGAAATAACTTGCATTAAATTAAACAAAAGCTTACAACTGAACAAAGCCACAACGTCTCGTCTCCGCTCTAACTCCACTTGGCCAAAGCTCTCCAAAAAACCTCTAAATTGCCTAACTAGTGTTTGCTCAATTGCTTGAAAATAGAATAAATAAAAACTCAGCCCCTATGGCTTTATTTATAGTGCTCAACCCTAGCTAATCTAGGAAAGAATAATTTGTCTATATCTATTTTCTATCTATCTAAACCTATGGATAAAACATTGATAAATAATTAAATCAAAACAAATAAAAATCCCCTAGGTAATTTAGGAATTAACCACAAGAGATAGATGGTCTTTAACTTGATAAAAGATCCTTTGCTTCGTGGCCAAGTAAAGCCTCTTCCAAATTGGACTCGGATTGGGCCATCGGATCGATTCCGTGGGCCACTCGACATTGAGTCAATCGACTCGACGTCGAGTCATGAGTGGTATCTTGATCCGGCTCGCACTCGACCTTGTCTTCTTCACTCGGTCACGGCTCAGGGGATGCACTCGACATCGAGTTTATGACTCGAGGTCGACTCCTTTTGCGTCTCGAGTCTGGCCGGCACTTGGTCTCGGCTCTCCCAGGGTATGTGTTGAGTTGATGCACTCGACGTGGAGTGTGGGACTCGACGTCGACTCCTCATGTCGAGTGGTTTGCTTTCAGCATTCTGCTCTGTCTTGAAACACACTTTCCTGAGTTCTTGTTCGTCCGATTGACGCATATGAATATGGGTTGGAAAGATCTTTTCGAGGGCTACAACTCTCATGAAGACATCAGAATTTGACTCAGAATGATGAAAGGTGAAAAGTGGCATTTCCTCCAGCTTCACCATCCTGTGCTCTCCCTTAGCTTCTCCAATGTCTTCATGATTTTCCTTTAAGCTCGAAAGTGCGTCCGATTTCTGCGAAATTAAAAAAGAACTTGTGTAGACCTCCTTATTTTGCAACTAAACATAAACTACACAAATTCTGTATAAATCAAACCCAGAAATATGAAATGCAAACAAAAAACGATATGAATGTAAGCGAAAAACATGGTTAATTGAGCGCACATCAGCCCAGTGTGATGAGAGGGCGTGCAGGACCTGTTTGCTCTGGTGATCATGATGTGCTTGTAAGTGTCAGGATATTGATCGCAGTGTTATGTGTTGTTTTATTTGGGAAAAGAAATTAGTCATGGTTTCATTTGATGTAAGACTCGCGATGTATAATGTCGTGTCTAAGATGTCTTTTGCGTTTGGGTAACCCATTCATGACGTCATATTCCTATTAAGGGCATGTTTGGCTGAGGGTGGGGAGGGTGGGGGAGATAGGAAATTTATCCTGGGGAATCGCGCCAGGGTGTTTGGCGAGAGATGGCGAGGGTGGACGACATGGAGGTGGAGGGGATGGCGGGGGTGGGAAAATGCCCAATTTTGGTACCTTCATTTTATAGGATTAGGGGATGGAGAAATTTTCCCACCCTCAATTGCCCTTTGTTGCCCTTCTTCTTGTTCTCCTTCGGAAAGCTCGTGATCCATCGCCGGAGCAAGCAACCATGGCGAAGCTGAAATTTCTCGTTTTAATACTCGTCTTCATCATCGGAAAGCTCGTCCTCCAATTTTGCAGAAAATCTAAATCGATTCGAGCTCCAATCGACGATGAATTTGAATCGATTGAAGTTCTGAGCGTGAGGGAACAGCGGAGCGGACTCGCCAGAATCGTCGGCACCACCATGGGAGTGCACCCCGATTGAGGATGGAGTGGAGCGGAGCTCGTCAAGGAAGGCGTCCGCCATGGGAGTGCACCGCGAGCTCTGCAATGGGTTGAATTTGGAAGCGAAATGGGTTGAATTTGCTAATCTCCACCCTATAAAAAAATTTCCCAAGCAAATCATGCCTTAATTAGGAGGTTATTTTCCGGGGCATCAGAAAGGAGTCTGGATTCTGGAGCCATCAAATTGATTTTAAAACTCCCGTATCGAGGTGGTTTCCCTCTATATGTGAATCTAGTGCTAGTGTGCAACCAATCCAATACTATGAAATTAAATATTGGCAATTTTTCCTACTGGTGGATGCAACCTGAAGATTATTTTAATTTTCAATTTACCTTTTTTTCGAAGTGGAAAAAAATACCCTGTGTAGCTTATTCATGATTAGGTTTAATTAATTTTCTTAAACGAAGTAAGGAATAAAATAGTTCAGGTAGCAAGCAACTTGCCTATTTCATATTGGACAAGCTCTTATGCACCTATAAAATACATTATCATCATTTATAGGATAATATATTATTAATCAACTCATTAAACTACCTTATATTTATAAATTACTCCCTCCGTTCTTTTTTATTTGACTTTTTACTATTTAGGCACGTTTTTTAAGGTGATAAAAATTATATGAAATATTTATTTTTTTAATAATTTTTTTAATAATCTCATAATTATAAGTAATAAGTTTAATATCATTAAAAAAAATTGAAGAAAAAAATAATATTTATATAGTTTTTACCTTTCTAAAAAAACATGTCGATTTTGAAAGTGACAAATATTAAGTAACTGAGGGAGTATATATATATGATCGACATTTGAGATTTTAGTTTGAAATTCGTGTATATTAATGAATTTTTTATATGATACGATGATGTTCTTCCCCAACCTTTCTTTTTAATTTAATTTGGATTTGAAATTTTGACGTGGCTTATTCCCATGGCTGATTTTCGGCCATTTGGACATTGAAAATTAGTTGTTAATTATGGCCGTATCATCAATTTGGCATAGCAAAATAATTTATCAGCATAAGCATAATTAATATTAAAAAAATAAAGGATTTTGATGACCCTAAGGCATATTGAGTTTAAGACTTTATTTGATGAAAGGGTAGGTAATAGGATAACTAAAATTGATAGATTATTATAGTAGTCTATGAAAATTTGTACATGGAAAATAAAAAACTCTAAAAAGCTGTTGAAAAGTACCGATTTCAAAAGTCAAGTAAATTAAAATATTATATTTATTTCGTTTAAAATTATAGAATATCAAAATCAAAAATTTCAAAAAAAAAAACTAACAAGTGATGCCAAACGACGCCTAATACCTTTTTTTTAATAGCAATAAGACCTTGTTATTATCAAGTATTATATAAAACCATAAGAATTATATAAGAATTCATAGAGGTATGAAATTTCGCCAAATTTTATATATATTTGGCAACTTGTCATGATGTTTTTGATCCATTATGAATAGTACATAAAAAAGGCAAAGAAAGTAGACTTTCGATCTTTTCCTTCTCTATTTACAAATTGTTCTATTTACAAATTGTTTTATTTGATAGAAATTGCTTTGATTAATTACTCAACTTAATCTTGGGAGTAAAGATAGAATATCATGAAGTTCAGCTCTATTGAGTTCATATTGTTAGTATGTTACCCGGTCAAATAATTGAGAATATATTTAACTCTAGAATTTTTTTACAAAATATTAGTTATTTTAAAATTCTAATTTCTAACTATTAAATTTAAACTAGTACAGATCCCCGTGCCATGACGCGAATTTTTCAAATCTAATCTTAATAATATAACAAATTAATATTATAAAATATTAATAACAGTTATGATAAAATCATAAAAATCAATACCATCAAAGTGTCTTAGAAATAATTTCATATATTTTTAAAATCTCATTTAAAGTAGCATATATAGGCATCAATATTTTAAATCACTCTTATTGGTAAGTAAAAAAATAATAATATCACTGTAACTTTGTTTAAAAAAATAATAATATCATTGTAACTTAGGTATTAAGAATATATACGGATAGTTAGTTAATGTGTTCAAAATAAATGAAAAAAATGCGATTGATTTAAAGAGATAAATGAAAGAAAAAATATAATTAAAGGAAACAAATTTGATTAGTTTAAAGAACATTAAAAGAGGTAAGGATGTCAGCTTGTAGGATAAAACTCTTCTTCTTTAAGAATATAGATAGATATGTATATACAGATCTACATATAGATTAATAGTAGATATTAGATTGAATTCAATATTTTGAATTACGCACAATAGTTGGTATTAGAAATAAAAGAAAAAATTAATGATTTAAAGAGATAAAGAAAATAAGAAAAAATAATTAAAAAAAACATGATTGATGGAAATGAGAGGATGAAGATGATGCTGACACGTAGGTAGAAAGTGTTAAGAATACATATACATATACATATACATATACATATACATATACATATACATATACATATATATACATATATACATATATATATATATACATATATATACATATATACATATATATATATACATACATATATATATATATATACATATATATATACATATACATATATATATACATATATATATACATATATATATATATATATATACATACATATATATATATATATATAGGGAGTGGTTCCCTTGTGCACACCTCTTAAGGTATATCTAGTGCACAAATAATAGTCATTGATCCTAGTGAATCGGATGGACTAAATTCCGCCATGTGTCTAGGTGATTAAAAAACTAAAAAACAAAAAATCATCCTTCAACAAAAAAACTGGAAGAGTAGGCGCGTGTGAGTGGGGTAAATTAAAACCCCTAGTCTATTAAGGCGCATCTTGTCCTTTTGTGCGCAACGATTCCAGCGGCTAGGGTAAAAGAGGAGCATCGACGTCGAGCGCGGAGACACACAGAAAAGAATCGTCATCTCCGGTGTGTTATTTCAACTGCGTGGCCTGTTCCGGCGGTGGTCGCGGCCAATTAGATTCATCACACAAGGGTTGGTTGAGCGCCGCCTGTGCTAGCGACCTCCCGGCGTCGACGTCCCCTCCTCCTCCTCAACTCCGCACTCGGCGTCGCCGTCGTCATGTCCTCCTTCTCTGCCGCGGCGATAGCCATACTGGTCCAGCGATGGCGATCTGTAATTCAAAATCAATTACAGATCGAGGTTTGGTGTTGAAGTCGGGGTGGGGTAGGGTGGGGGTGGGGGTGGGAGGTGGGGGGGGGGGGGGGGGGAGGGGGAGTGTACTGGTCCAGCGGCGGGGATCCGCAAAATCAATTACAGATTGAGGGTTGGTGTTGAAGTCGGGGGGGCGGGCGGGCGAGGGTATCGTTAACAATTGTCACATTATTCGGGGGACAATTAAGAATTATTCGGACGTATGTGTCGATTTAGTGTAAGGTTTTTTAGATGTATAATTTTATTCATTATTTGTCAATTATTCATATGTATGTGTCAATTTTTTTTGTTACTAGTTATAATTAGTTGGTCGATTATTCGGTGAAATTTGATTCATTATTCGTTCAGATATGAAGTCTTTGGTTAGAGTAACAATATAAAAAACACTCATTGCATGAGTATAATTACACAACTAAATATTATTCGACAAAATGTGAACCATTATTCGTTGAAATACAAGCATTATTCGTATAAATAGTAAGGATTATGTAGGGATTTTGGGTTTCTTTTATCTGAAATTGATGGAAAAAAAACATTATTCGGTAGCATGTGACAAATTATTCATTAGAATTGGTAAATTTTGATCTGAACGGGATGAAAAAAAAATAACACAACATTATTCGGTGGAATACAAAACATTATTCGCTGCAATTACCAAATTTTTAAAATTGATTTAGGTAGGTACAATTCTTGATTTTTATAACAAATAATTGTCAAATATTTATAAGATTATTTGGAATTGTCATATCTTTATAACAAAAAAAATTGATTTACAATTATTCGATGATATGTACCATTATTGATTTTTTTATCCACTAACCCTAAAAAAACAAAAAACAAAAAAGTACTTCACACCGGATAAACTAACTTGTCAAATTTAATGGTTTTTTTATTTAAATCTAAATCTGTACTCTTTTTTTTTTGCCAAACTAAATCTAAATCCTTATAAAAAAAATGGATAAATTAATTTGTCAAAAAAAAAATCCAGTTTGAAAGATTCTTAATAACTACCAATTTCTTCCATTTTCAATTTTGAGAGGGTCCCACATAATCACCACAAAACCGTCCCCCATTATCACCATAAATTAATTTATCCAAAAAAAAGTCCGGTTGTTACGGCCCCACCATAATAAAAAAATCCCAACAACCCAATTCCCATTTATCACACGCGCACACGCATAATTTCAACTAGAGTAGGCCGATTTTGTGTAATAGTGTGCGGGCCCCACTCTTTTTTATATTTAAAAAATTGGAAGAAATCCTTTTAATCTAAGCCATCCATTTACACCCGATCAATCGTCCAAAAATGTGCACAAAGTACACCCTAAGGGATGTGCACTTTATACCCATTCTATATATATATATATATATATAGGGTTTACTTCAAATGTAAAAACTTCTTAACATGTAAAATTTGCTTATCGCGTAAAATTTGCTAATGGGCCTAATTTAATTACTAATGGGCCTAATTTCATTAGTAGAATATCTGCCCCCCCTTGCCCATTCGTGTGCCCCCCCTTGCCCCCCTTCTCGGACCAGTTTTTTTTTTGTTTTTTTGGCCCAGAATTTTTTTTTTCGTGGTAACACTTTCTGTTGTGCAAGTATAACTTGCTTTTGTGCACATATAACATCTTATTGTGCAAATATAAGTTTATTTTATGCAAACAAAATAATTCATTATGGGGTAAATAGGTAAATGTGCCTATTTCAATTATAAAAATTTATAATTGAAATATGTTTAATTTATGGGTAAATTGGTAAATATGTCTAATTTTATGGGTAAATGCACTTTTTCCCGTTTTCGATACCTTTTGTGCAACTGTGAAGTGCATTTGTGCAACTGTAAAGTGCATTTGTGCAACTTTAATTGTGCAATTGTGCAAATTTAAAGTAGGATACAATTGTGCAAATTTAAACTACAATTGTGCAAAAGTAAGATACAATTGTGCAGATTAAGAATACAATTGTGCAAATGTAAGATCATAATGTGCATTAATAAGACAAAAGATGTGCTTTTGAAATCGATGTTTTAATTTTGTTTATTTTTTTTACTTTTGAGAGTTTGGGTTCACCTCTCGGATAATTTTGGTTGATAGATGTAAGATTGAAATCGATTTTTTTACGTATAAGCTTTTAAAATTAAAGTGCATAAATAAGATTAAAATGTGCATAATTAAGGTTAAAAAGTGCATAACTTAGATTATAATGTGCATGATTAACAATTTGCGATTGTTACGCTCTTATCTATTATGTAACCTATGTGGGATTTGAACCCACATCTTTTGTGCAAATGCACATTGCTCTACCAATTGAGCTAATAGACTAAATTATGATTTTTATGCTAAAATAGAAGAACCTAATCGACCTAAAGCATATTGCAATAAAATTCTAAAATTCAATTAGCTCATGATTCACAAACAATTTGACAATGCTATAAACATGAAATTAGCTCCAAATCAACCCAACAACACAACCATATCATCAATTTCAGTCAATTTGGCTGTTGGCAAAAAATCCCAAATTCTAAAGCATATCGCAATATAAAATTCCAAATTTCAATTAGATCATGATCCATAAACAATTTGACAATGCTATGAACATGAAATTAGCTCCAAATCAACCCAACAACACAACCATGTCATCAATTTAAGTCAATTTTTCTTTTGGCAAAAAGCCCCAAATTCTAAAACATATCGCAATATAAAATTCTAAAATTCAATTAGCTCATGATCCATAAACTATTTGACAATGATATGAACATGAAATTAGATCAAAATCAACCCAACAACACAACCATATCATCAATTTCAAACAATTTCTCTTTTGGCAAAAAGCCCCAAATTCTAAAACATATCGCAATCTAAAATTCTAAAATTCAATTAGCTCATGATCCATAAACAATTTGACAATGATATGAACATGAAATTAGCTCAAAATCAACCCAACAATACAACCATATCATCAATTTAAATCAATTTGGCTTTTGGCAAAAAGCCCCAAATTCCGCTCCTAAATCAAACCCTAGGTTTTCAATCTCAACATAAATCATTCAAACAATCTAAATAGTTGTAATAAACAAGTTTAGGGTTAGAAATCATACCAAATTCAAGTGGAAACAAGGAGCAAAATCGGGATTTCGAAGGTATTCCGAGCCAAAAGCACCGATTAGCGCTGTTGGGGAAGATGGGCTCGGTGTGGGCTCGACTGGCCTCGAACCATGGGGGTTCCGGTCTCGGGGGGTGCGCCTAAGGGAGGGGGTTCGAGCAGGTGGGGGCTGGTGGTCGGAGGTGGCTCGTGGGTGGCGTGGGAGGCCGATGAGAGAAGAAGCGACGTGGGGCTTCGACTGGGCTCGCCTGGGCAGCAGTTGGCTCGAACCAAGCCTAGTCAAGGCTCGGGGGGTGCGCCCAGGGGTGGGCTCGAGCGCGGCCAGGCGCTGGTGGCCGGAGGTGGCTCTACGCAGGTGTGGGTGCAGCTCGACGCGGGTGTGGGTGCGGGAGGCCGAGAGCAAACGTGAGCGCAGGCGTTGTTTTTATTTTACAAAATTTTACACGTTAAGCGTATTTTACACGTTAAGGAGTTTTTACATTTTAAAGGAGTTTTTATTTTACAAAATTTTAAAGTTTTTACAATGGTTATCCAATGCAACCTGAAATTTGCTTTTCAATTTCTAACTTCCTCATCTGGCCTTTCGCCAACCTAGATCCTACAAGAATGTGGCATAAAAGCACTACATGGAGACAAAGAGTGCGCAAGGATTGGGTGCAGGAGCATCTCGGTGAGAGTGAGGAGAGAATAGAGGACCCAATTAGACAACCATTGTTTGTCATCCTTTGAATAGGTAAATAAAGAGCCGCTATTCCAGAGATCGAACCGGGGACCTATGGGTACTACCCACAAGTCCTTTCCAGTGAGCCATTCCGGAATGGTTAATTGTTTGTCATCCTCCTTTCATGGGCTCTCCATTAATAATGCTACCATCGACGCATACCTAGTCATTCTCATTCTCAATATCTGTTGGGATAAAAATATGGTCATCCCACGTTGATTGTGGGTGGTATAACAAACCAAAAATATAAGGAAGGGGAAGCCCCTACACAATTAATTAAGCTTTTGTGTAAATTGGTTGATCCCAACCTTATAATCAAAAATAAAATTAAAAACCCGACACGACTCCCGATTTGATACGACCTAGTCGGGATTCTCGGAATTTAACATGGTATCAGACCGGGTTCGGCTAGTTGTGGTATGGGCTCTATCTGGTGGGGTTGCTGGTCGTGGCATTTCGCGGGCATTGTGGTACCCATCTAAGCGCATGTGGCAAGTGCAACTTCTTTGCTAAAAATGTCGTTGCACTTGAGGGGGTGTGTTGGAATGTGGTTGTCTCACATCGGTAATCTAGAGAATACTTGAACAACATATAAGGTTGAATGGCTACTCCTCTCATTGCCAATTGGTTTTAGGATAGTACCCCGCTCAGCTTATTTGCTAGGCTATTAGCGCATAGGCGCACGTGTGCACACGACCCCCGATCCTGAGTCCCAACGGACTTTAGTATGGTATCATAGCAGGTCCGAGTCGGGTCGGTTTTCCTGGCTTCGGGATAGGCTAAAAGAGAATGAGATGCCGAATTGCATTGTAAAAAACCGGGCGATCTATAAAGAGATTGAGAGTCTCGACCCGGGAGAAGATTTAAAGAAAGGGTTGCACTTGAGGGGGCGTTCACATTGATTGTGTTTGATAACAAACAAAAAATATAAGGAAAGGGGAAACCCCTACACAATGGCTTAAGCTTTTATGTAAAGTGGTGGATCCCGACCTTATAACCAAAAACAAAATTAAAAACCCGACACGACTCCCGATTTAATACGACCCGCTTGGGATTCTCGGAATCTAACAATATCCAAGTCTAGGATAACTATCAATCATTAATTATTAAGTTATATTGGATGACTTACAGTGGATATAGAAGCATCATGATTGGCCTGTCAAATAAACATTAGGAAGAGATCGATACATCGAAGATTAAAAGATAAGAAATGATCCATCAAACTCACTCATCTGGCAAGATAGTTGATAGTTGAAGATTGCTAGTTTGCAACTGGTGATTTAGTATAACAGTTTTGATTTGAGGATTTGAGGGTTTGGAATTGATTAATCATTTATTTTGGCATTTGAATTGATTGAATTTCTTTCGAGGTCTACCAAATTAGTAAATTAATGTTGTTTAAAATTGATAAGAACCTTTTATGTAATTTAATACATAAATTATCTTGTCATTAGACATCTATCCATGTTGTCAATAGACTTTATGTCAAAACAAAAATCTGACACGATTCTCATTTCACAATACGGTCTGACCGGAGTTTTCTGAAATGTCACATGATATTATAGAGTTGGTCCGGTTCAGGTCCATTTATGTGGCTTTGAGCTAGTTATTAAGATACTACATCGACCTTCTTTGAGCAAGCTATAAAAGAGAATGGAATGTTTAACCCGTCTTTGAGCAAGTTATAAAGAGAATGAGATGCATCTTATGATCCCACGTTGATTATGAAGTGAAAATAAACACCAAAGTATAAGGGAGAGTGAAGCATCCTACAAATGATGTAAGCTTTTGTGTTGGAAAGGTGAATCCCGACTTTATAATAAATAAAAAAATCTGATGCGACTCCTATTTCACACGACTCAATTGGGGTTTTTCGGAATCTAAATATTTGAGAATTACTCATCAATTAGAGTTCCATGGAGGTCATCCGAAAGCACTGTTACTTTGTGGTTCTTGTGTCCTATTATTCTGGGTCTATCGGAAACACTCTCTCGACTGATTCGGGGAAAGAGTGTGTACATACATCCCCAGACCCCCAAGACCCCGCTTAATCGTGGAATTTTAATTATTAGGTAAATTAAATTAAATATCTAAACTTTTAGGAATAGTTACGATCGATATTGATATCTTTACCTTAAAATATTTTATAAAATCTCATAAACTATGGAGTTATTTATTTTGTCTATTGTGAATACACATTTTAAATTAATAAAATCACTCACATAATTAAAAAAAATTCCATAAATTTAAAAAATAAAATAAAAGTGGAAACTGTCATGGATTGCTAGAGAGGCATTGGATGAACCGGGTAGAGTTTGCTCACCCGAATTCTTTCCTAATAAAAAAAAAATTTAAAAGACATTGGGAGTAAACGTACAAAAGTAAGAGATTATAAACTAAAAGAAATAATTACTAAAAACCCGTTTTAGAGAGAGGGGCCTCTCTCTAGAACCCTAAACCCTAGGTTTTGACCTCCAATCAATCTCTCTAATCCCCTGATATGGTCTAAACCAACGCAAGAATAGTGTGCCTGAACCAACCTCGCAAGAATACGAGATCAATTGCAGTATACGGATATCGATCACGGGGATTATATATGTATCAATCATTATCTAGAACTAATAAGCTAAGCCAAGAAAGAGGGATTTGATTTTCATCTAAACTAAGAAAAACAAGCAAAGATGATGAAGAAAATATATAAGAGAAGTAATTCTAGAGTTAAAGATTCTTACGACAATGCCACAAAGAATTCAACCCGATATTCACTCGAACTTCATCTTCTTAATATATCAAATTGAAGGTAAATTATCTAAAGTCATCACTACTCAGCTGTCGCATGTTGTAGTAATTGTGTCTAAATTAACCAAATCTAGACCCTTTAAGCTCTTTATAGATCTTAGGAGAAAATCAATTAAACTTTCGCTGTCGCGTTCCGCCTAACCGATTCAAACCTAAGAATCTACGATAATTTATTAATCCTCAAGAGTCCTCAACAATCGTTTAAATGTCACAATAACAATTGTTGATTCCTCAAGTTCAATCCTAGGGTTCCAATAGACACAATTCCCTTTTCGGGTTCATGAAATCCATCCAAGTATCCAATTTCAATTCGCAGCGGTAGCATCTTGAATCTAAAAAGGATTCCAATCGATTGACATCAATTAAGTTAAGCAACTAGGATCAAATCAATTTATAGAATTCAGACTAGGTTCAAGCAAACATCGAAATCAAACAATTCGCGACATTGTCGGGTTCACCCTAACCCTAGAACGGAAAATCTAGCTAAACATAATATAGAAAACAATAAAATAAATTAAAGACATGCATAAAATAAGATGCAAACCAGAAATCTTCGTCCTCGATCCAAACGGTAAAATGCCAAAAACAAAAACCTAAACTACGAAGTGCTATGCGGCAAAGCTCCGCGGCGTTCCAAGTCCGAACTCTGGCCTCCCCTCCATCCTAATGTGTTCTTTCACACGAGTATATATATTAGAAATTTGATAAAATTACAATTCAACCCATACAATTTGAGAATTAAAATTCAACCCAACACCTAATTATAATTGCAGATCATCACCCAATTTCCAAATCCGACCGTTTCCGCACTTTAGCTTTCAAGGTTCGATCCAATCATTCTCGCTCCTCCGTATTGACTCTTTAATTTCTTCAATATTAGTCCCAAAATGCCTGAAATAAATAACAACTCCATGTAGACTCCGAAAATGCAAAATGAAATAAATAAAGTATAAAATATGATAAATATGCATGAAAATGACCTAAAGTAGTGTGCAAATGCAACCATAAAATATGACTAAATTAGATGTCATCAAATCACCCCATGCTTGAACCTTGCTTGTCCTCAAGCAAGAACAAGTATAAAGATTTCACAAGAAGGATTTCGATTTCTATCCAAGCTATGCATTTGCTCATGTAGATCTAGACATTGGGTTCAAAACAAGGACCAGCAAATCATATAAGAGACAAGTCAAGAAATCAATTCCAAGACCTCACATAGGACATATTCATGTGGAACGCTCTCACTCTTGTGTTTAAGGTTAAATATTCTGCTCGAGCTCAAATCTTGAAAACTCATCTACCATAAGCTTGAATTAGCGTCCTAATTCTCCATCACTTAGATTATGCACATCAACACAAATCATGAGGTCTTTTCATGGGTTGTAATGGGGCCAAGGTAAGAAATAAAGGGTATGGATTCTTTAGCCATATGGTGCTAAATTCGAGAAATAGAATTACTTCCTAAACTTCAACCACAATTCCAACTTCTTTTCCACAAGCATACCAAATCTCTCACAACAACCACATCACATAATCAAATAAGCTCGTACACTCTCAACTTTTGATAACTCATTCCCTTTTTACAAATTATTCTGTAGTGGTTAAGAAGAATTTATTCTCTCTTTTTTTCTTTTCTTTTTTTTTTCTTTTTTTTTTCTTTTTAAATTTCTTCATCACAAGAAAATTACATTTGAAGCACAAAATCCTCCACTCAATACATAATCACTCAAAGCCAAGTATTCTCCCTTCTCCACTCAAATGAACCATAATTCTATTTCGTCCTAATTCCCGAATGGGTAAACAAGGCTAAAATAGGCTTAAGGATAATCTCGTGGAGTTACAAATGAATAGGCAAATAGGCTCAATGGGCTTCAAGCAAAGGATATAATCATGGGTAGGAAGGGAATAATAGGTTAACAAAATTTGCCTCAATCATGTTTATGCAATGCACACAAGTCATACATGTGGCCTCAAGAGGTTCTAACGCAAGTTCTGAAGATAGAGCAATCAAGATGAGCAATTAACACACAAAAGAAAGGAGGACTCATGCTTGTTACTCCTAGGCCCAGAATCTCACGGCTTTTGTCTTAGAATCTCAATCTCAACAAGTCTCAAGCAATGACTAGTTTTGAAAGAATTATAGCATAAATTGATTTGACATGCCTTAGAGGATATCATCAACCAATTTCAATCAAGGAAATTAACATGTTCTTCAAGAAGAGCAAGGAATCTTTATAGCAAGGATTCATCTCAAGACACCTATATGCAAATGCAATGCATGAAAAAAAAAATGAAAAAATTATATGCAAAAACGGAGTTACACATGAGCTACATGTGAATTACAAGTGAGTTACCCCCACCCCTTGCTTAAAATCCGCTTTGTCCTCAAAGTAGAGAAAAAGAAAGAGTAAGGGAAGAGGAAACTCACTAAAGATTCAGGCATACTCGAGGAAAATTCAAGCAATCCAAATCTGAGGTAATAGTGCAAGAATTGTTTTGGAACCATATGTGATTTCTGATCAAATTTCAGCGGCATCCCCTTTTGTTTTTGGGTCTGTACACAACACAAAAACAACAGCAATGCAAGCCTCACAAGTACAACAATATCACATCAGCAACCAGGATCCAATAATCAATAAAATTCAACACTTTCAACTCAAACATCAGCTCAGCAATTAAAGAAAAATCAGCTCTCTAGATCATGCTCATCCATATTTTATGATTGAATTCAAGAAAATTTGGATATGGACACAAAGAGCACGAGACAAGCAAAAGAACACAACGAGGGTTAAAGTCATAGAAATCACAAGCCATGCAGCAACCACTTCAAAACATTAGTGTACCATGACTAAATTTCAAGAGCTAAAGTTATTATTTTCAACAATAAAAATCAGTCAAATAACACCTCTAAATTCAAATCCAAAGTAAGCATGAGACACAAAAAATAACTCAGCTGATTTCAGATATAACAAGAAGAAATTGATCAGCGACAGAGAGTATGCATCACTCCAAAGTCTCAAGAATCGGGGCCAAGATGTATGCAACGAAATCAGCACCCCCACCAAAACAAAATAGGCGAATTTCAGCACAAAAGCCCTCCTAGCACATTATACATTACAAACTCCACTATTTCAATCACAAGTTTGAGGCAATATCAGGAATTCACCCAAACCAAAACAATTGAACTCGAGCAGAATCAATAGACATATCAATCAGTTCAACATTAATTCAGCACAAAATCAGTCCGGAAAATCCTACCATAGAAATCCATAAACAACTAGCTTAGGAGAAAATACCTACCCTTACCATCGAGATTGAAAGTTGAGGACTTAGATTGGGGAATTGGAGTCGATGGCAAAAGCGATGGCAAGGTCCTTTATTCTACCGCCTCCTTCCCATCTCTACTCATTACCGTCGGGGTCAAAGGGCGAAATAGGAGGCTTCTGTTCGAAGGAGAGTGGTCCGGCAAGGGCGAGGATCCGCGGTGGAGGAGACGTCGGGCTGCTGACGGCGGTATGAGGATAGGGTCTGCGTGGTTAGAGGGAGCAGCGGTGGCCGGCGTTGGCGAGAAGGAAGGAAGTTCCGGCGCTTTCTGGGAGGCGGGCTGCTGGTGGCGATGACAGAGAGACGAAGAAGGAAGGGAGAAGAGGAAACCGCCTGGATGAGGTGGTGCGAGGGTGGTTCGCCGGCGATTGGGGCGAAGGAGGAGAGGTGATGAGGTGAGAAACGAGAGAGAGAGAGGAAGGAAACCGGTGAGGGTCTTCGGGGAGAGAGGAAGAGGGGACGATAGCCTTCAATTTTTTTTTTTTAAGTAGATCCACGCGGGCGCGCGGATAATGTGCACGCCCGCTCACCATCTCCCTGAGAATTAGTGATATGGGAGCTTCCGGGTTTTTTTTTTTTTTTGTTTTTTTGAAATTTATAATAATAAACAATCTTAACTAAATAAAATAAAAAGAGAACTTACCTGGGGTTGACTCGAAAACGTTTGAATCTTCCCGAATGGATGGTCCATGGCTTGATCCACCCGTCTAGTAAAGTCTTTTCGGGTGCTTTTAATCGGGATCCATTGAAGCTCAAGCTCCCGAAAGATGTGTTCTTCTCCTCATCATCTTGTCCTTTTGTGTGTTCACCGTTACCACCATCTTTGAATAGAAAGACTTCTTATTGGGATTTGGTGTATGGCGGTATGTCAACGAGAACTTCCTTTGAAGGGTCAACTATATGCCACTTAGAGAGTAGTCCAGCGAACGCTCCGAATCGTTCCTTAACATTCTTTTGAACCATCACTTCAGAAAATAGCGACGATGACTTGTATACTCGGGGAACAGCTAATTCGGGCGCTTCTCTGGATTCCCCCTCCACAGGATCATCAATCTCAGACACTTTAGACTCATGTATATGCTCTTCCAGACTTTCCTCAATCTCAATAGATATGACAGTGCAATCGTCATTGTCGCTGTCACTGACATCCGTTTGGCTCGAGAGGCTCTCTGGCGCAGTTTGAGCATTCTTGGTAAGTTGAGAAATTTGAGCTTCAATTGCCGCAATCTTAGCGAGTAGCTCCTCCGTTGATAGGTGTGAATAAGGTCCTTGCACGGGAGGATGTTGTGGAGGTTGAAACTGAAATCCTATCGGAGCCCTTTCATGAGTGTGATTGCTGTCATAATACTCATCAGAATTGCACCTATGGGATATATCATCAGCATCCTCGTAGGTGGGGTCCCACAACACCGGGCATTCAGATATCATATGTCCAAAACCCCCGCAAAACTCGCAATGGGCATGGTTCTCATACATCGAGAATGGATTTTCCAAAGTGGCATGACCAACAGGTGAAAAAACATCACAATATGGAACGCAATTCATCTCTAGAAGAACAAACCTGAAATCACAAAAAGAAAGAAAAAAAATCCCCGGCAACGGCGCCAAAACTTGATGTGGTCTAAACCAACACAAGAATAGTGTAGCCTGAACCAACCTCGCAAGAATACGAGATCAATTGCAGTATACGGATATCGATCACGGGAATTATATATGTATCAATCGTTATCTAGAACTAATAAGCTAAGCCAAGAAAGAGGGATTTGATTTTCATCTAAACTAAGAAAAACAAGCAAAGATGATGAAGAAAATATATAAGAGAAGTAATTCTAGAGTTAAAGATTCTTACGACAATGCCACAAAGAATTCAACCCGATATTCACTCGAACTTCATCTTCTTAATATATCAAATTGAAGGTAAATTATCTAAAGTTATCACTACTCAGCTGTCGCATGTTGTAGTAATTGTGTCTAAATTAACCAAATCTAGACCCTTTAAGCTCTTTATAGATCTTAGGAGAAAATCAATTAAACTTTCGCTGTCACGTTCCGCCTAACCGATTCAAACCTAAGAATCTACGATAATTTATTAATCCTCAAGAGTCCTCAACAATCGTTTAAATGTCACAATAACAATTGTTGATTCCTCAAGTTCAATCCTAGGGTTCCAATAGACACAATTCCCTTTTCGGGTTCATGAAATCCATCAAAGTATCCAATTTCAATTCGCAGCGGTAGCATCTTGAATCTAAAAAGGATTCCAATCGATTGACATCAATTAGGTTAAGCAACTAGGATCAAATCAATTTATAGAATTCAGACTAGGTTCAAGCAAACATCGAAATCAAACAATTCGCGACATTGTCGGGTTCACCCTAACCCTAGAATGGAAAATCTAGCTAAACATAATATAGAAAACAATAGAATAAATTAAAGACATGCATAAAATAAGATGCAAACCAGAAATCTTCGTCCTCGATCCAAACGGTAAAATGCCAAAAACAAAAACCTAAACTAAAACCTAAACTACGAAGTGCTGTGCAGCAAAGCTCCGCGGCGTTCCAAGTCCGAACTCTGGCCTCCCCTCCATCCTAATGTGTTCTTTCACACGAGTATATATATTAGAAATTTGATAAAATTACAATTTAACCCACACAATTTGAGAATTAAAATTCAACCCAACACCTAATTATAATTGCAGATCATCACCCAATTTCCAAATCTGACCGTTTCCGCACTTTAGCTTTCAAGGTTCGATCCAATCATTCTCGCTCCTCCGTATTGACTCTTTAATTTCTTCAATATTAGTCCCAAAATGCCTGAAATAAATAACAACTCCATGTAGACTCCGAAAATGCAAAATGAAATAAATAAAGTATAAAATATGATAAATATGCATGAAAATGACCTAAAGTAGTGTGCAAATGCAACCATAAAATATGACTAAATTAGATGTCATCATCCCCGCTTCTTGTAATTTTATTTTTTTTTTGTAGAAATTGGGTTGGGTTTCTTCTTTTATCCCCATCCTTGATTTGATTCTCCCTTAATTTGGAGTGTTGTTGATCTGTTTCCTTCCTATCTATCCTTCTCACACAACTTCATTTTTAAGCTTTTCTGGCGCCTCTCTCCGGTGCGCTTCAAACCTCCAGTTTCTTACCCCTCAGCAGCCCTTTTGGTTCGCTGGTTTGGCCAACCTCCCTCTTGTGATCCTTTTCTGGCCGACAGATGTTTGTTCTGTGGGTTTGATGGGGCTCATGGTCTCCATCTTCGTCCGTTTAAGGTCTCGCTTCCGTCCTGGGATGGTGTGTTTGGTCTTCCCTGAAGCAATTTAGGGATCGGTAAAATTGTTGTTCTCTGTTTCATTGATTACAAAGAGAAAGATGACATTATTTATATATACATCATAAGGTTTCTAGGGATTTTGGAAATAGACTACGTAGGCTCTCTTAGAGCACAATGGGCCTTATATGTATCTTGTCTCTATTGGGCTTCTCGTCTTTGTCTGATGGACCTGTTCCACTACCCCCCCCCCCCCCCCTCGATCCGAGCTGGTGGAGACAAAGGGAGGAGCGATTGGAACTGAAGGTCGTAGTCGATAGCGGTTTAGTGAGCATATCTGCAACCTGATCCTTTGATGAAATGAATGCCAATCGCAATGACTTGTTGGCGACCCGCTCACGGACAAAATGGTAATCGAGTGACAAATGCTTGATACGGTGGTGCAACACAGGATTGACGGCGAGATATGTTGCACCGATATTGTCACACCATAGAGTGGGAGATTCTGGGAGAAATATGCGGAGGTCAGCCAGTAAAATCTAGAGCCAAATGGTTTCACATGTGGCGTTGGCTAGTGCACGATACTCGGCTTCAGTGGATGACCGAGAGACGGTAGGTTGTTTCTTTATGGACCATGAAATTAGATTCGGACCATGGAAGATACAATAAGCACTGATTGATCGTCGATCAAGTCGATTTCCGCCCCGATCCGCGTCAGAAAAGGCAGAGAGCCTATGATCTTGGTGTGCAGCAATGTGAAGTTGTAGGGAAGCTGTTGCATTGAGGTAGCTGGTGATCCGCTTGACCGCCTGCCAATGCGTTGTGGTTGGATTGTGCATAAATTGAGACACTCTATTCACCGAGTAGGCAACATCCGGGTGAGTGAATTGAAGGTATTGAAGGCTCCCAACAATACTTCTAAACAACTGCAGATTGTCGAAGGCCGGGGCAGGAGAGGCGTCATCCAAGGTGGTTGCCATGGGAGTGGAGACTGGTTTGCTTGTGTCCATCCCATCACGATGAACAAGATCCCTGATGTGTTTGGTTTGGCTTAAATGAAAGCCTGTGGAGTCTCGAGTGACTTCAACTCCCAGGAAGAAGCGAACAGGACCCAAGTCCTTGACATGGAACCTGTTAGAAAGGGTTGCAATAAACTTGGAAGACAGATGAGGAGAACTTGCAAATACAAGGAGATCGTCAACGTAAACTAACACAAAAACAGAATCGTATCCCTGGCGATAGGAGAAGAGGGAATGATCAGCTTGTGATGGGATGAAACCAAACTGAATTAGAGCACTGCTAAGCTCAGAAAACCAGGCCCTTGGGGCATGTTTCAAGCCATAAAGGGATTTATGAAGTTTACAAACGTGAGAAGGAAAGAGAGGATGGGCAAAACCTGGAGGTTGCGATACAAACACTTCTTCTGCCAGGGTACCGTGGAGGAAAGCATTTTGAACGTCCAATTGTTGAACACACCACCCATTCATAGTAGCAAGAGAGAACAAAAGGCGAATAGTGGAAGGCTTCGCCACGGGACTGAAGGTTTCTTGGTAATCAACCCCTTCTTGTTGATGATAGCCCTTAGCAACGAGTCTCGCTTTCCGCCTTTCCAATGATCCATCCGAGTTTCTTTTGGTCTCGAATACTCATTTAACACCATGCACATTGAGTTTCGGGTTTGGGGGGACTAAGTCCCATGTGTGTGTGTCAAGAAGGGCCCGGAATTCGGTCTTCATTGCTTTCCTCCGTTGGAGGTGTTTTGAGGCTTATGTGAAAGTCATCGACTCCTCTGGGATTAGGTTTGTAGCAGAGCATTGGGGATGAGTGGGCCAGGGTATAGTGCCATCACGGCGGATGATGGGCCGATGGACATTGTTTCTCGCTCTTGTGAGCATTGGATGGGTATTTTGTATTGGAACAACGTTTGGCAAGGGAGTGGCGTTAGTGGGCTGGGGCTGGGCTACTGGGCCAGAGTCTTGGGCCTGATTTGTAGGGGATGGTGGAGGAGTGGGCAAGAGGGGTTGTGTTTGTAAGTGGGCCGGCCCGTAGGAATTGAACAAGAGAGGGAGTGAGGCTAGATCAGGAGCTGTAGAGGACGATGGTTGGGTAGAGGGAGCCATGGGAAAGATGGTCTCATGAAATATAACATCCCAGGAGATGTAGGTTCGACGATTGTGCCAATCATAGCACGTATAACCACGGTGATTGGGGCTATAACCAAGAAAAATTGTGGGAGTGGACCGAAAGGCAAGCTTATGTTTGTTGTAGGGTCGGAGATTTGGAAAGCAAAGGCAACCAAAAACCTTAAGAAATTTGTAGTTGGGAGGCATGTGAAACAGTACCTCATACGGTGAGCGAGAGCCAAGGGTGGGTGTGGGAAGTCGATTGATCAAATAGGCGGCCGTTTGAAAGGCAAAATTCCAATATATATGAGCGGAAGTAAAGCATGCTTGAGAAGGGTGAGATCGGTATCCACAATTCGACGATGACGAGTCTCCACGCTCCCATTTTGTTGGTGAGAGTAAGGGCATGTGAGACGATGCACAATTCCCAATTCCCGAAAAAGGGGCTTAAGCGAAAGAAACTCGGTTCCATTATCCGTTTGGATAGAAATGATATTCCGAGAAAAGTGATTAGTGACCAATTTAATGAATGTGGTAAGGATGGTCGATACTTGGGATTTGGATTGGCTAGGAAAGAGCCAAACAAAATTGTAGAAGCCGTCAATAATGGAAATATAATATTTATTTGCATTGAGAGACTCTAAATGGGCTGGTCCCCATACATCACAAAATAGCAATTGTAAAGGAAATGTAGACCTGGACTGACAAGGAGAGTGAGGCAAAGCATGGGCTTTAGCCCACGAACAACTAGGACACAATGGCCCGGACTGGGCCAAAGACAGACCTAGACTCAACTTAAATTGACGGGTTATTTGATGGGTGACTCTACTGGATGGATGACCTAGCCTCAGATGCCATATTGAAGACGACAAATCGGGGACAGTTGTAGCAGCAACAAAGATGATGGAATGAAGAGATGGGGGAGGGTGTGTTGGAGCCTGCAGGACGTACAATCCGCCTTCAACGGTACCCGTGAGAAGCGGTGCTCGGGTCGCCGAATCCTTCACAAAAAAATCAGATGTGTGAAATTCAAAAAACACGTGATTATCACGACAAAACTGATTGACGGAGAGAAGGTTCTTGTTGAGAGTTGGAGTATGCAGCAAATTAGAAAGTTTGAAAATTCGATTTGGAGAGTAAAGGGAGGAGGAACCGTGATTCTGGATTGGGATTGAAGAACCATCGCCGAGGGAGACCGTTTCTGTTCCATGATAAGGTGCGTTGTCTATCCTCAAAGTTGCAAGGTCAGGGGTGAAGTGGTTTATTGCAGCGGTATCGGGAAACCAGTGTGAGGTGGTGTGATTGGCCTGAAAGGATGGTGGCGGTGGTCTTGAAAGGCCCTGTCAAACCGATGCCAGCAATTGAAAACTGTGTGTCCAGGTTTGTTGCAAAGTTGGCAGGAAGGGCGATTGTCAGGGTAGCCAGCGAAATTGTTGCCAGTACGACCTCCTCTGAACGAGCCTCGGCCACCCCTGTAACCTCCCCGGTTCTGAGAGCTCTGTCCACCTCGGTCTCCCCGAAACTCATTCCGATTAGAGCGATCCCCTCTGTCACCACGATCGCTTCTGTCACCACGAGAGGACGAATTGTCGGAGTTCTGGCCGGTGGTGGTTGTGTTAAGAGAAAGCTGAGTGTTGGCTTGAAGGGTGGCGTTATTGCGAGCCAAGCGATTTTCCTGGAGCATCATATAGTGCAGAACATTGCTGGGGGTGGCCATGGAGGTAAAGTGGTCAAGGTGGTGACCATCACATCATAATCGGTTCAAAGCCCAGCCAGAAGATAGATGACGAACTCGTCGTTTGTAACAGGTTGGCCAGCGGCCTGGAGGGATAGGACAAGAGCCTTACCTCGATTGTAATAATCGATAACAATCTCGTTTCCTTTCTAGAGGTTGGCGAGTTGAAGCCGTGTCTGAACGACTTGAGCGTGGGAACGAGCGGCGTAAAGCTCATGGACCCGATCCCAGATTTACTTTGAAGTGGTGCATTCAAGAGTGTGCACCATTACTGCTTCCATAAAGGATGATGAGAGCAAGGCAATCACGAGTTGGTCCTTCGAGAGCCAATCGGAATGAGCACTGGCTGTTTCCGGAGTAAGTTCCGAACATGGAGAGGACCCATCAACAATGGCAAAGAGTCGTTGGGCTCAGAGAGGTTGGTTTTAACTTGCCTAACCCATATGGAGAAATTCTCAACAGAAAGTTTGACTATATTTAGGGTGTAAAACTGGGAGTGGAGGGAGAAATTTGAGGATTTGAGTTGTTGGCCATGGCATTTTGAACTTGGGTGATAATTGCAGCGAGTTGTGTGTTATCCATGGAGCTTCCTTAGTGACGTGGGTCTGGAGGCTCTGATACCATGAAGCAATTTAGGGATCGGTAAAATTGTTGTTCTCTGTTTCATTGATTACAAAGAGGAAGATGACAGTATTTATATATACATCGATCATAGGGTTTCTAGGGATTTTGGAACTAGACTACGTAGGCTCTCTTAGAGCACAATGGACCTTATGTATCTTGTCTCTATTGGGCTTCTCGTCTTGGTTTGATGGACCTGTGCCACTATTCCCTCTCCATGCCCGGATTGTGAAATTAGGTTGGGGCTTATGAAGATCCGTTAGATCCCTGACTTCCGCCCCCTTCCTCTTCTTCGATTACCCTCTCGTTGATCCGAGCGCCTCGGTGGTGTTATTCGATCGCCGCTTGCAGACTCCCTATCTTTCATGGTCTGTGTTTCGCATCCCCAACCCTTTTCTTCGACGTTCGGCTGTCGAGTATTGTCCCCCCTCACCGGCCCTCGCCTCGATGGCTTCGTAGCCATCCGGCGTTCGTGTGCTTGCCTTCGCCTTTCTCCAGCGTATTTTCCCTTTGTTCTCGTTGGGCCCGAAGGTGGCCCGAGGAGGTGTGCATCGGGCTTGTGTTTATTTCTTTGGGCCCAAGACAAGTCCTTGGGCCCAAAGCAGACCCAAATTTTTTTTTTAAAAGGTTTTATATAATTATGTAAATATTTATTATTATATTTATATATTTATATTTAATCCCTTGAAAATAATCTTTATATATCCCTAAAGGGTTTGAATAAAATCTTTAAACGGTTTGATAAAATTCTCGAAAGGGTTTGACAAAAATCCTGAGAGGGTTGAACCAAAATCCCAAAAGAGTTTGATTATATCCCCAAAGGGCTCCAATAAAATCCTGAAAGGGTTTTCAGGTGCGTTTTACTTGGGTGGTTCTCAGCTCCTCTTTTGGTTGGTCTCGGCGTTCCTTTTCTTGTTGGGGCTCTGACGACTTAGGGTCGGGTCTGGCTGGGGTCGAGGCAGTGTGTATCGAGGCGTCTCCGTGTGTTAGACAACAATTCATATTTCACATACATGAAAATGTGTTTTTGGCTAAATTGTGGAACGTTCCGGAAGAATGTGGAATGTTGCGGAAGTCTCCGGAATGTGGTGGAATATTCTAGAAACGTATAGAAGAGTGTGGAAGACTCCAGAAGTGTGTGGAACCTTATGGAAGGTTCCGGAACCATGAAGAGTCTAGATGTGTCTAGACTTGTGTAGAGTTCTCCGGAAGCTTGGAGAACCTTAGGAAAATGTATAGAGGAGTCTAGAAGCATAGTGATAATTCTAGTATTGGAGTATTCTAGAGATGTTCTAGGAGCTCCTTGTAATAAGAGATGACATGGCCTATAAATAGGCTTAGTGGCGTGTGAGTTAGAGTGAGCGGGCAAAGTGAGTGCTCTTCCAAATGAGTGTGAGCATGTGAGGTGTTGTGTAGCCTAGTATAGTATGTGATCGATCGAGCACGAGGGCGTCTCGATCACATACTAGTGAGTGTGAGTCCTAGTGTATGATCGATCGAGGATGAGGGTGTCTCGATCATACACTAGAGTGTGTGGGTTGGTCAATAGATGTGATCGATTGAACATGAGGGCGTCTCGATCACACGAGTGTGGGATCCACCAAAGAGTGAGGTTAGTCTCTTGAGTCGAGTGGTGTATGTGAGTCTTGTATTTGTGAGAGGTGTACTTGTGTACGTGATATATAATACAAGTTCTCATTTATAAGTGGAGCCTGATCCATCCGAGTCATGCGTGATCGAGTGTTAGCTACCCTGTTTTTCCCCAACACCGTGATCCGGAAATTTCCTTGGAGGTTCGTCTTCACTGCCCACAGGGATTCCTGAAGGAACTCCTGATGTACCGCCGACCAGCGGTATCGCTTCTTGGTGGCGCTTGACTTCAATTCATAGTCTATGTTGTCCCCAATGTATTAGATTAGGTTTGCTAGGTCGCCCGGATTTGTGTGCTTGTTCTGCCTAGCTAGTTTTGCACCTTTTTTATTGTCTTTGTATGTTTTGACAGTTCGTCGTCTGTCGACTTTGTCGATTTCTCGAGGTGTCAGGCCTGTCTGGCCCTCGAATTATTACCTTATCAAACAAAAAAAATTATAAACCATGCCATATCTTAATTAATTAAGAGACATACATATGATTTACCATATAATATTGACAAACTATTTTTTCATTGGGAGGGACTAACCCTTACCTAATTCAAATATAGAGATATCCAATATACAATTGATGAAAATTGAAAAACTATCTATTTGAGACATACGATATACAGTTAATGATAAACTCTCTCTCCGGAGGTACTATCTCGAGCTCGTTGGAGGAATTCATACGATATACAAACTATCTTTTTGGAGACATCGATCTGATATGATATACACTGGATGATGATAAACTAGCTAACAATTCAACTATATATATATGATCTACAATATATTGCAACCTAGTAAGAGACACGGTTGAACAACATGGAGATAGGAGCCAAGCAAAGTCCTTTTCTCCTCAGCACTGCTGTACTATAGTAGCTTTCCTTCCCTAGGAAATCGATCCCTTCGGTTTCCTGGTTCGACCTGTCGCCTTCTCCCTGTAGATTAACAATGCTCATGGTATTTAGAGGGTGTCCAATGTCGGTTAACCGAAAAATAAAAATGAGTACATGCATATATATATATATTCTGTACGTGTGTACTTAGCTGTTGAAGAAAATGCATGTATGTAAATAATTGGTAATTTCTTGTATTTTTACCTTAGAATCACCACTGCACACAACATCATCTTGTTGATTGTTTAACTTTTGCAAAAAATTGTCCTCCTGAACAAGAAAAACGAGTAATTAATAAGAAGATATAAGAACCTTCTTCACCATTTACATATATTATTGGTTTATTATATAAAATAAATGGAGGAAATTTCTAAGAAGAAGGAAAATGAAAATATTTCTCAAGTAAATTTAGGGTCCTTTGATTATTTACCTTGAAAAAACCTCTAGGATGAATCAATTCATTTGACTTCTTATAGAACTGGTTGAAATCCATTACCTGCTTTGGGTTACAAAAAGAGTTAATTAAAGATTAAAGAATTAAAAATGCCTTACTAGAAAAGAAAAAGATTAAAGAAGTGCATATATATACTAAAACGGATACATTGAAATATGTGTGGAGTCATCATGTGATTGATTATAAGAAAATTTTCTCCCACCAAAAAATAGAATAATATATATATAGTAATTAAATCAAAATAAAATTATTCAAATGAAAATAAAATTTCATTAAAAAAAAATAATAATTAAAACCTCTAGCCTGAAAGGTTAAGGATAATTGTTAATAAAAAAAGTTACAGTTCAATTTGTTAAATTTTTTAAAATAATAATTCTAACAAGTTAAAAAAGCTATATATTATATAATCATATGATAAATAAAATGTCAACATAAATAATATACATTCATCAATTCTATATCATTAGATAGATCTATTGATCATTATTTGTCTAATTTCTATATCATAATTAGGATTTATAATCCTAATTATAATGCCATATTTTGAATAGATTTTTGTAAATAATTTATTTAATTTTAGAACAATAAGAGAAGTAAAAAACATGAAAAAAAACAAATACCTTTGGGCTATTATCAGGTGAGCTAGCAGTGTCCTTCAATTCATCATCGTCATCATCAACACAAACAGCTATGAGTTTTCTCCTCTTACCAATTCTTTGGGAGGGTACTTCAAGATGATGAACATTGTTATCATGGCGGTGCTTCTTTAGAGGCGAACAAGTGGGATCAGAGTCGATGGAAGAGCCACTTTCATACCCAGAAAGCAACAAGGAATTGGCTTCGCTTTCGTATTCGTCTTCTGTGCCACAATTAGGGTAGTCCTTCTTCAAGTGTTGATCAATGTAGAAGGTCCAGCTGCTCTCATCATCAGAAGAACATGGAGCTTTGCTCATGTAGTTGGTTGAGATCATAGACGACTCCATCTGTAATACAAAGCTAGGGTCTTTGAAGTGTTTTGGGGGGTGTTTGGATTTCACAAATGTTTTAGAAGCCAAAAAGAAAGTTCAAACTTGTGGAATAAGGCAGCAAGAACTCATGTATATATATACTACTCCAGCTGAATAGAGGATAATGAGAACTGGCCAAATTAAAGAAATGGGGGCCATGAAGAATGATTTCTTGGAATCCAAGAAGTGTGGGGCCACTAGCAGCTTAAGAATCTTTATAAACAAATAATGAAAAGGCGGTGGAGAGAGAAGGGCTGGTCAAAATTCGGTTAAAATTGAAATTTTGGACCCAACTGTGCTAATTAATTGAACCGGAACTAAACCGAAACTAGCTAATCGGTTTTCGGTTCACAATTTTTAAAAATTTGGTTTTAGATTTGGTTCGATTCAAACCTCAGTTTTGTTAAATTAAATAAAACATAATACGTCAACACTAGTTTAATTGAATTTACTGTTCTAAAAATCCCACCTAGGCGCTAGGCGGCTAACGCTTTTTAGAACACTAATTAAATTAATTATAAAAAAATTATAACCCAATATAAAATATTGTGTGTGTATTTTGAATAAATTTTTATAAAATATTTTTTTTTAAGTTAAGCATTTTAAATATTTTTTTATAATTAATTGTCAATTTGATTTATTTAGGTTTCGAAACTTGAACCGAAACTAAATAAACTGAACCTAAACCAAACCGAACCTAAGGTGTTAGATTCGATTTTCGGTTTGCAATTTCTAAAAATTCGGCTTTAGATTCAATTCAGTTTGGGCTGATGCGGCTTGGTTTTGAACTGATGAAGCCCTAACTATGGGTATGTAGCGATATTTCGAATTTCGGATATTTCAAATCTTAAATAAGTTATTTTCACTTAAATGTGATATATAGGTTTTGAGTTTCGGATGGGTACGTATGTAGCCCTAACTATAGTGCGAAGAGTACCACTCGATCTCCTTTTAAATTGAAAAAATATGTTTTGAGTTTTAGTTATTTCTGATTTGGATTTTTTTTTGGTTTTAGTTGTTGGGGTTTGTGGAAAATATTATTGTGGGAGTGTCCCACATTGGTTAGAAATTGTATTCAAGCATTGCATATAAGCCGGTGGGCTACCCCACCTAATACCAATTGGTTTTAGGATGGAACCCCACTTGGCTTGTGTGCTCGGCTTGGTGTGCATTATGCGCTTGGGCGTGCGTAGCCCCCCACGTCGGATGACCCACCGTTATTTCATAGGGTTCATGTATGATTTCGATAAAATTGATATTTAAAAAAACTTCGGCGCCAAATTTGTATTCAAAAGTGCACTGATGGACAAATTGATATTTTTTGTAGCCGGAAATTCGGTTTGACCAATTTTAATGCACCAAACCCTTTTTTTATTTAGTTTGGCTAATTTTCAACCCTTTTTTAATTTAATTTGGACCAGTTTAATTTAATTTGTATAGAGGTTATGGTCATATGATATGTTCCCATGTCTTGAAAACCAACGTAGGTGAATGCCTTGTATATGGTTCTAGCAATTTAGGATGACAAATCCTATGACTAAATGTTTAATTATTTTTGGCTAATGAATATTATATATATAGTGTTTAATGATGGTAAATCCACTGTTCAATTTTATATGTGATGTTATATTGTTGAACTAGGAGAGTTATATGTGTGAAAATAAATAAATAAAAAAGGGTTCAGTATATGAAAACTAACAAAATTAAATTAAAAAAGGGTTGAAAACCGGCCAAACTAAATAAAAAAGTGTTCGGTGCATGAAAATCGGTCAAACCGAATTTCCGGCTACAAAAAATATCAATTTGTCCATCGGTGCACTTTTAAATACCAATTTGGCGCCAAAGTTTTTTTTAAATACCAATTTGTCCAACATTGCCCATTTTAAATACCAATTTGGTATTTTGGCCATTTCGATTTTAGTTTATTTAAGGTTTAGGTTAGCTTTCGGATAAAGAGTTTTTAAAATTTCAGATCTCGGGTCATTACCTGGCTCTCTCCTCGAGGTTGGACTGACAATCAGTGGCGGAGCCAAAAAATATTTTGGGGTGGGCAAGTTAGGAGTCAACGTGAGAATAAACAAATGTGTCGGAGATATTTTATAAGAAATAAAATAATTTATATAAATATTGAGAAAAAAAAACTCTTAAATTGTGGCAATTTTAATTTCATTCACTACTTTGCCAAAATTTTCTATTCTAATTTTAATCTAATGAAATTATAAAAAATAAAATGATATTTTATAAGAAATAAAATAATTTATATAAATATTGAGAAAAAAACACTCTTAAATTGTGGCAATTTTAATTTCATTCACTACTTTGCCTAATTTTTCTATTCTAATTTTAATCTAATGAAGTTATAAAAAATAAAATATTAATTAAATACTCAACCGAATTTAAAAATATACTAAACTTGGACATGAAACAAAATAATAAGAAAATGAGAAGCAAAATATTAGATGGCAAAATGTGTGTTGAAGGGGAGTTAAACACAGGACCTCATGAGTTAATAAAACACACCTTTACCACTAGACCAACCTAACACATATGCTTATTCAGACTTTCAATATATACCTGTATTTTTTTTCCAGTTTGGGGTGGGTTTGGGCCCATAAAAGCCCACCCCTGTATCCGCCACTACTGACAATCCGATCCCATATTGTTGGGTCATTCGGGTTCAAATGGGTTGGGTCAGATTTTCGATATATCGAGTTTGGGTGCCAGCTCTAGGTTTATGTGAAATAGGTGATCGAGACCAAGAGAGATATGCCATATTATACCTTGTGGTTGATTTGGCATGAAGGGTATCAAGAGATTTTACAAGTTTGCTAATTATATTTGGGGTGATTACTAGAATGTCCTAAAATTTGGACCTTATTAGGAAAAAGGCTCCCACCTCCTCCAAATTAGCAAAATGTCCACCGCCCCCCCTTGACCCCTGTGCCTCCCCTCCCGTGGCCCCTGTGCCCCCCCCCTCCCCTCCCGCCTCATTAATTTTTTTTTTTTCCGCGTTTCCAAAGTTGTTGAAACGGAATTGCTGAAACTTCTTTTTCAGCATATACGGTTTCAGCAATCCCTGTTTTAATTTTTTTTCCCAATTTTTTTGTCCAGTTTTTTTTTTCCCGTGTTGTTGAAACGGAATTGCTGAAACTCCTGTTTCAGCCCATACGGTTTCAGCAACCCCTTTTCCAGTTTTTTTTTCTCAGTTTTTTTTTCACGTTGCTGAAACCGCATGTGCTGATGCTGAAACTCCTGTTTCAACACATGCGGTTTCATCAACCCCTGTTTCAGTTTTTTTTTAATCGCATTGTTGAAACAGGGGTTTCAGCACATACGATTTCAGCAACCCCTGTTTCAATTTTTTTTTTTTGCCGCGTTCTGGCTGAAACGGAGTTGTTGAAACCCCTATTTCAGCATATTCGGTTTCAGCAATCCTTATTTTCAATGGATTTTTTTACCGCGTTGCTGAAATTGCCAATATCCAAACTCTAACAAAGCAAACTCAATCACATAGCAAACTAACCATAAATTATTGTTGTAATTGCTGAAATTATGCGAACACACAAATTCACCAAGTAGAACACCCCGAAAATATACTAAAAAGATGCGGACAACAATATAAAATTTAAGCATTTAAGCATTTCAGCATCATATATACAAGTCGATTCCTCGATCAAGCTGCTCTAAATAAGCATTTCAGCATTATACATATAAAATCTAAGAGATTATGTTTAATTTTCTAGCCGAAAGAATCTATTAAATTGAACCAATTAATCACCAATTTAAATGATTTTGTGTGATTCCACTAGTCTATTCCACCAGTCTTTATAATTTTCCATCATCATGATGACATGATTCCATTTGCTTAAGAAACATTGAAAGAATAAGAAATACCAATTGCCAATGTTGACTACACACCAATCAGAGTTCATCCATATTATAGCTCAGCCATTAAAGTCCTTTGTTGAGCTTCATCTTGGGGTTGGGACTGGGACAATAGGCTAAGAACCCTATGACAGCTCTCCACAGCTACTTTGTTAGCTGCTTCCACACCTTCCAGCTCCTAAAATTAGCCCCCCACCTCAAATCAACCAATTGTTTAGAAACTCTAAAATCCTCCAAAGGGCACTTTCAACTGAAAAGAAATCAAACACCCAAATTCAAACAGAAATAAAGGCCATAAACATAGTGTCAAGATTTCAACTTTTTTTTCCCTCAAAGCAACAGACACATGAGAATAGATTCAAATGCAGGAAGAAGATAAAAGAGATGAAGCTCTAGAAATCAAAATTTCAGCTAATCAAAGAGGAAGAAAAAAAGACCTTTGTTGGGTTAACATTCTCAAAATGCTGAAATCAATGAAAAGCAGCAAAGCAGCACCACACCTATGACAACAAACTTAAAAAAAGGCATGTAAAGAAGAAATCTGAATGCTGAAATTACAGCATCTCGCTTCCCTCCAGCTTCTCCGCCTTCACCTCACCGGTCAGTCAGTGCCTATTCCAATCAATTGGAAACCGAATTGAACGTCTAGTGTGGAATCTGAACTAATCAATTTGAAATTGATACGAAACGGAAGTTAAACTTACAATGGAGAAGCGAATGGATTTCCACAGTTGGTGACGACGGAGCCATGGATGACATACCTCACCAAAACCAAATCTGGAAACTTCAATTAAATCCCCCACCAGATCTAAATGAATCTGGCCGGCCGACGGAACAGAGAGCGGAGAAATCGATGGTGAAGAGAGGGAGCAAGGGCGACGCCATCCGCCGGCGACGGAACCGGGACCGGGGCCTCACCAAAGCCATGGCTTCCAAGTAGGTGCTGAAATGATACAGAGTCCGCGAGGTACCTCTCCAGCAAAATGGACGGGATGAACATACCTGCACCACAGATCGAGTGGCCTCAATTTCAGAAGTCACCATGGACAGAGGGGAGGACCTCGCCGGCTCGGAGAATCCACCACAGATCGCCATTCTTGCTGAAACCGAGCAGATCTGGCGAGATCCAACCATCCTTCTGCAATCGATTGCGTCGGAGGCGGCGAAAAAGGCGAGGGCATGGGGGACGAAGTGCTTCTCATCGGGAACTTTCATGGCTTCCAGATCTGGAGAGAGAAGGCGAATCGGAGGTCGCCGTCGCCGTCGAGGACACAATCAAGGCCGCGGGTCGCCGCCGAGGTCGGGGAACAGGTCGTCGTCGAGGTCGCCGCTGGTGATGGCGATCCTAGATCTGGAGTTCCGCGCCACTGGTGAAATCTGCGCCTTCGATCCGATCCCGGATATGGCGTTCCGCGCCACTAGTGCCGCTATCGAACTTCTCTAGTGTCCGGAACCCTAGGCTGGACTACGGATCCAGAGGTCGGAGGAAGATCGCCGGAGATGAAGGGAGGAAGAGAGCAAGGGTGAGGAAGAGAACAAGGGTGAGGAGAGAGATCGATCCAGCGAGGGAGGCGTCTGAGGAAGAAGGCAGGAGAGAACTGGTGAGCGAGGTTTAGGGGAGGGGGGCCGAGGGATATTTAGATGGACTTTTAACAAAAAAAATAAATCCGTTGACAGTTTTTTAATTTGACCCAAAATTTGCGCCTTCGGCGCAAATTTTCTTATTATATTTCCGGCTATATTATTTGGATCGTGTTCCTTTTTTCAATGTATCTTTCTGCTATAAAAAATATGTTTTTCAATATTGCAAATTAACCGGAATATATATAGACAAGATTGGGTGATGTTGGTTAACTAGGGCTCCATTAATTTGCATAGCCATATATTATATATTATGACTTATAATGCATAATATTGCATTATAATATATTATAATGCAATATTAAGGCATAATGTATAGCTATTCAAACGACCTAGAACTCCAACTCATGTCAACCAGAACTCTCTTGATATATATAGTTGAAGTGTGCATGTAATTTCAAGTTTTCAAGTCCAACATTACAGTCACAAAAAACAGCTGCTGAACTCCAAATATGACTCATATATATATGAGCCACAACTGTAGCATATTAATTAATTTGTTCTTCAGGATGAAAAAACAATAAACATTATATACTCCCATTAGTTTCTGCCGGCGGTGTTGAGCCTTCTTCTAGATGACCCCCCACCTCTCAATTATATGTTAATTCTGCATAAAATATTTGCAGACGTGGTCTCCTGAATTCATCACAACAATAACAAAAAGCATCAGGTCAGACGTCACAGCATCATCCATTTTGGATTTGACCCAACAATTCTTTTCCGGCCCCTAAGGCCATGCATAATGCTGTGCATTTACCCGTGTACCTCACATATTTTATCTTCGTCAGATCAACATAAGAACACTCTTTTACATTTTTTTCGATTACACCTACATCCGTGTACTGTACTCCAAATTCATTCAATCGCTTTTTAACCATTTGCATTTTATCTACGGACCCGACGTTATAAATTTATTGTTTATAATTATTTCAAAGTATGATATTAATACGAAGTATTATTTAAATGATATTTTAATATTATTAAAATAACATATCATATTAATTTTATTCTTACTTTTAATTTAAATATATACAAAATGGGTGTTTATGGGTAGATAAAATTAAGACTCGTGCAAATATAATTTTATTATTATTCTTAATTACTTTAAATTGAACAAAATCAGTTTTTAAATAACAAAATTCCAATAAAAAGGTTACTCCTTTGTTAAACAGAGCACCTTTGGTGCACTTCACTTTGTTCTCGCAGAAGTGTTGTACTTCACCTTTTCTTTTTTTCTTTTTTTCATTTGTCCCATGTGACCTCTAAGAACAGAGTGAAAGTACACCGGTGTGGATGGCCTAAGGGCTTTCTAATACTCCGTAGGAAACCATTTTACCGATACGGAATTCGGTGTCAATAAGCATTTTTTCAAATAAAATTAGTTTATCGATATCGAAAGTTGGTGAAATCACGTACCATATATACATCGAATTGATCAGTATAACTGTATACTATAAATTTAGCAAACCAATTTTCTGATCGAATAAAAGACTCAAATCATATTAAGTACTACCTCCGTCTCAAAATACTTGTCACTTTACTTTTTGGCACGTTTTTTAAGAAGCTAAAAACTCTATAAAATATTAATTTTTTTAATAAATTTTTTTGATAATTTTATAGACAGTTGTATTAAATATGAAATTATTTTTTAAAATTAATAAAATCATTAATATTTTATATAGTTTTTACCGTTCTTAAAAAACGTGTAAAAACTAAACTGACAAGTATTTTGAGACGGAGGGCATGATAAGCACCTTGAAGGTGATCGAGCATGATTTATTGACTTCAAAATGGAAGGTTTATAATTAAATGCTTAGATGATCAGAACGCATCTTATCACTTCAACCTCAAATCGATTATTCAGGATTTAAAATTGCACTCAAAGCAACAGAAATTGTTTGATGATTGGCTGGGCAGGATACTCTTTCCTAGACCATGTGATTTCTTTTCTATTTTTAATTATCTTGCCAATTTTCAAATTATATTTTTCTAAATGCTCAGATTGACATTCAAACACTACGACTCACTTAAACCTTGTATAAAATATTCCTTGACATATGTTGAAAAACTGATTTTTTTTATTAAAAAAAAAACATACATGTTAACAAGTTAAAACTTTCAATGGGGAAAAGTTCTTCAAGAATAATATATTAAAAATTAAAAATGATTAAATTAATATAAAAATCAAATATATTGATCTGTATCAACACCATAAAAGAAATCAATATATATAACAATGACGCTTTGTATTTAATATCCACCTATTTGTTGTTGGATTGGTTCAGTTATAACTTGGTTTTCAAACAATCAAAAGATAATCTTCCTAAACAATGACAAAGTACTTTCACCTTTTCCACATGGAAAACAAGTTGTTTGGGAACAAATTGAAAGCCTCGGTATATTTATGCCAAACTCATTCTTTTCTTAATTTTATTTAAAATAAAATTATTAACAGGGAGATAGGAATTTTCAAATCGACAACCAGTTCGATCACTATATATGGTTTACTTATCACCAAAATAAAATAATCCCTCCATTTAACAATAAATACCATTTGATTTTTTTACACGTCTTTAATGAGATAAAAACTATATAAAATATTAATTTTTTATTACTTTTTTAATATATATTTATACTTATTAATAATAAGTGTGAAATTATCTAAACAAAAATTAATATTTTATATAGTTTTTAGCTTTTTAAAAAAAAAGCGTTTCCTAGCCTATATACACCACAAATACTTCTTCGGATCCAACGTTGTACCAACGTCGAATTCAACGTTGCCATAACGTCCAATCCAACGTTGTATGTGGTGGTGTATTTGCCCCAGAGAAAAGGAATCTGACGTTGTAGTCTGGCACCCTAGCGGGCTCTGTCAGGCTTAGCAACGTCCATTTGGACATTGTAACAACGTCTGATCCGACATTGTATGCCCAGTAATGTCATCCTCATAGCCCCAGCAGCTCCAGGGCTCGTTCTCCTCCGTTTTTTCAGCTTCGGCTTGTTCTTGTTTTAGATCTTCTTGTTGGCTCCCTTATTGGACATGTTTACTCTTCATCTCGGTCATCCTCATAGCCCCAGCAGCTCCAGGGCTCCAAAATTTAATTTTCCTAATACAAATTAAATGCTCCAGCATTTAATCCTCGGTAATATGAACGTAGCACTAGAGGAAAAATTAAATATTACTATAGAAATGCAATTTGAAACCGCATTTCTATATATAGTAATATTTAATTTTCCTAAAACAAATTATCATTAAGATAAAATTTGAACTAAAAACGCGGTTTAAAACCGCGTTTCTTCTAATTTTATTTTAGGATTAAGTTTTTTTTCATGAGAAACGGGGTTTAGAACCGCGTCTCTCCATATGAATTTGCAAGTACTCGATCTGGAAGGAGGAGAGAGGAATTGCAAGGGCGGTTACACAAGAATTTGCAAGGAGAGAGGAATTCGCAGGTGCTCTTTAGAAATCAAATTGATGAGATCCACAGCGCAATGCTCAAACACGGAATTGGAAGTCGCCGACCTTGCCTCCGAACATGGAACTGGATTAGTGGCAGCCGTAGGACCCCCCGAAATGTGGGGCGAAATTCCACACTACGAAAGTGTTGCATCATCAATTCATTAACAAAATAGCATTAAAAAAAAGCTCATTTTGACCTATCTCGAGGGAAGTTATGTGATAAAGGTTGGCAAGGGCCTTTAGTCGCATATTCTCTCCTTACAACATCCCTGATTGAAGGTTTATAGGCTTGTACAGGCTTCCGCAATGCAGGGTCACTCACAATATTCAGATTATCAATTATAGCTTCTTTTTTCCGAATTTGGATATGGCATCATCTCTCACACTCGGTCCGCTTAGAATCTCCTCACTACCATTAACAACATCATATCCATTATCAAACTCAACATAATCTCCATCAACAATCTCAACATCATCAATCAAAGGAGTAGGAATTGAATTATCCACACTTGCCTCCACATTAACATTATCAACATTTGCAACCATATTGCGATGAGTGGATGAATCAACACTTGACACTTTGTTGATTTGAGCAAATATTTATCCATATCGGATCCCTAATCATAATTCATAATCAATGAAAATGAAAAAAAAAAAAACCGATTCCGAACACGGAATCAGACGTTGTCTCGCCGCCTCCGTCGCCCTTGCATCCAACCTTGCCTCCGAACACATAATCGAATGTCTCCGCCCTTGCAAATTCATCTGGAGAGTCTCCACCTTCCTAAACCTAGCACATGCAAATTCATCCGGAGAGACGCAGATCTAAACCGTATTTCTCGTGTAAAAATAAATAAATAAATAAATATATACATATATAATCACGAAATAAAATTAAAAAAAAAAGGTTGCATTTTTAGTTTTAATTTAATCCCAATAATATTTTGTTATGTGGAAATTAAATTTTACTATAGAAATGCAGTCACGCGGGTTCAAACCGCATTTCTATAGTAACATTTAATTTCTCCTTTGGTGCCAGATTCATCTGATTTATACAATAAACACGGTTTGAAACCGCATTTATCTAAAAAAACTTATAACAAAAACGAATATTTTCGTAAATATTTTAAACTTATGAATATTTTGATAAATAAATATTTTTAAGTGAATATTTTGAAATAAAAATCTTGCTCATATAATCACCATTAAGTGCTTCCTAGTTTTTGAACACAACTTTTGTCATCGCCACAAGGACAAGGGTTTTTGCTAGCTCCTCGATGTTGAGGTTGGCTGTAATGATATGTGTTAATTTCCTATGTCTTGTATGCTTGTTATGTTACTTGTATTGTTGTGTGTATGCTTGTAACATGTATGTAGATGATGATCATACATATTGTATATAGGAAACATATATACTATGTATGGATGCATACATTAGCTTATACTCGACTAAGTCGTATTGAGCTATGAGAGCTTGATCCTCTAACGAGTATAAGTATAATGTATGGTGTGATAATACATATGTAATATATGTTATACTATATGCTTAATATGTATAAGTGTAAGAGAGACATTCTAATTTCTCGGTTATGGGCTTTAGCCCATTACAGAGGAATAGGCCCATGGTATCTGAGAGGAGCTAGAGGAGCCCATGAGCTTGAGCTCGGTTCCATATTGAGCTCGGCACTTGGTGGAACGCTTCGTTTTGGTGTTGATTGGAGCTCTCCAGGTTGACCTAGCTATAAAAGCTCCTTGTGGAGCTTGTTTGTCGTCGTACTGTTTCGAGCTCTGTCTCTCTCTTCATTTTCCAGACACTCTCTTCTAGGGTTTGTTAGGGTTTGGTGTTCCTCTCCCTTTGCCTGAAGATTTTCCGAGCGAGGAAGCGAAGAAGGTGGCTGACGGTGTCCCTAGTGGTTCTCTGGTAGCCGGCGCTCTAAGCTCTGGGTGACAGCTCTCCTCTCCAGGCGATCTAGGGTTCGAGATCGAAGACTTCTTCGATCTCTTGGTTCCCACACAGGGGGATTCTCTTTCTCTCTTGCTTTCTGATCTCATGCGTGTCTAGATCTAGGAGTTTTGTATCTCTTTACTTGATCTGTCCCTGTACGAACTCATTCTAGTGGATTTGGCCAACACTTGAGGCCCCGTGGATGTAGGCATAGCCGAACCACGTAAAATCGCTTGTGTTCGTTCTTTGGCTTGCTTGATTTGATCAGATATGTGTTTCTCTTGCTCGATTTCATACGCTTCTGAATATTTGCCTATCTCGTTATCGATCTTTAGGCTTTACAACGTGGTATAAGAAGTTGAGTGTCTCGCTCTCGATTTCCTGGCTCATTCTTGAGTTCTAGGGATAGAGAACGAACGTAGGGCCTCGGACGGACCTAAAAGGCGACATCGCTGGTGCCTGGTGCCGAAACCCCCCTACGTGACTTACAACACCCTTGTTTTCTAGATCTAGGATTCTGTGCTTTATTTCTGGCTTCTGGTGTGTAGATCTGCCTTTATCTTGCTTGTTCTTGCAATCTTTGAGTAGATTTACTTGTTATTGTTAAGATTCAAGGTTTTCTTGAATTTGTTAGTGCTTTTTTCCATATATAAACTTGGTTTCTTTGTTTTTTTGCGAGGTACTGGTTACAATGGGTGACAAAGGCACCTATCTCAAGCCCTTCAATGGCCACACTGATTTTGCTATGTGGAAACTTAAGATGAAGGCACTCTTGATAAAAGAAAAATGTTGGGTTGCTGTGACAAACAAGTTTCCTGATGGAACTTCAAAGGAAAAAATCTTAGAAACTGATGAACAGGCCCACAGTGAGATAATGTTGCGCTTAGGAGATGAAGTTGCTAGATAGGTTCTTAATTTTGAGACAGCTGAGAAGTTGTGGGATGGGTTGGAAGCCCTCTACTTGGTAACATCTCTCCCTTCTCGAGTCAACCTGTTCAATAAGTTGTTTACCTTTAAAATGGATGTGTCCTGTCCTTTATCTGAGAATCTTGATAAGTTTTTTACTATTATTCAAGATTTGCAGCGTTGTGGTGATAAAGTTGAGGAAAATCAACAATGTGTGTTGTTATTAAATGCTTTGCCTGCTCAGTTTGACACTTTTAAAGATGTTCTTCAGTACAGTACTGATAAATTGGAGAAAAAGATTATCCTTGAGTCCATTATTCAGAAAAATAATGCATTAAAAGTGTTTAGAAACAAGTATGAGTCTAAATCTGATACCAAAACTGAGAATAAGAATGAAGTTCTTGTTTCCAAAGGTAGGTTCAGAGGCAACAAGTCTAATAATAATCAAAACCAAAATAGGAATAAGCCTCAGAAGGACAATGGTAAGCCTGAGTCTAGTCAACATGGTAAATCTGATAAGCCTGATAAATCTCATTTGATGTGCTCTTACTGCTCTAAGTCTGGTCATATTGAAAAACATTGTTTTAAAAGAAAAAGAGATGAAAAGGTTGCTGGAAAGCAGCCTAATGTATCTGTTGTGTTTGAATCTCATCCTTATTATACTCATGAAGTGCTTGCATTATTAAACACTGCTGATTCAAATACTTGGATTTTGGATTCTGGATGTACCATGCATGCTACTTATCACAAGCCTTGATTTCATGATCTTAAATGCTTTGATGGTGGCACTGTTATGCTTGGTGATCATTCTGTGCTTAAAATTAAAGGTGTTGGATCTATTGCTTTAAAGATGTTTGATAATGTGGTAAAAGTTATTAAGGATGTTAAATGGGTTCCTGCTTTAAGAAGAAATCTGATGTCTGAAAGTGCTCTTGAAGAATTGCATTATGATGTGTTCAGTTCTAAAGGTGTGAGAGTTGTTACTAAGGATGGTAAGCCTGTTATTAAGTGCATTAGAAAAGGTTGCTTATATGAACTGTTTGCTACTCTTGTGATGAATTTCTCTATTGCTGCTCTTATTGCTTCTAACTCTGTGAAAACCATGTCTTTAAGTGAAACTCTTATGTGGCATAACAGGTTAGGTCATTTAGGCAATAAGGGTTTAGAACATTTGCATAAGTCTGGCATTCTCAACTCTAAACCTTGCACTATTGATTTATGTGAAAATTGTGTGCTTGGTAAACATACTAGGAAAAGTTTTAAGTCTTCTATACATGTCTCAACTCCTTTTCTTGATTACATACATTGTGATCTTTGGGGCCCTGCCCAAGTTTCTACTGTTGGTCATAAAAGGTATTTCATGTCCCTTGTTGATCACTATAGCAGATATGTTTGGGTGTATTTGTTGAGAACTAAAGATGAGGCTTTTGAAACTTTCAAGATGTGGAAAACTAGAGTCGAAAATGAAACTGGATTATCTGTGAAATGTTTGAAAACTGACAATGGCTTGGAGTTTTGCAATTCTGTGTTTAATGCTTTCGGTCAAGAGCATGGTATGAAGAGGCATTTAACCATTCTTGGAACCCATCAGCAAAATGGTACAGCTGAGAGGTTAAACATGACTCTTCTTGAAAAGACTAGATGCATGTTAATCTCTTTTAGTTTGAAACATTGTCTATGGGGTGAAGCTGTGATTACTTCTGCTTATTTGATTAATAGAACTCCTTCCTCTGTGATTGCTTTTAAAACACCTTATGAGCTATGGACTAAAAGAATACCTAAACTTGATCATATCAAACCTTTTAGTAGCATTGTTTTCTCTTATGTCAATCAAGGTAAATTTGAACCCAGGTCACAGAAGTGTGTTCTGCTGGGGTATCCTGAATGAGTCAAAGGGTATAAACTTTTAATTGTCCAACCTGGTGCATATAAAACAATTGTGAGCAGGAATGTTATCTTTAATGAGCATGAATTTCACTTCAAGAAGGCTTCTGCTTCTGTGTTTCATGAGACTGACTTGCAGGTACAAGATAGTGATAAGTTCTATGTTCCTAAGAACATGGATTCTGATTCTGAAGATGAGTTTGACAGTGGTTATTCTTCTACTCCCTCCCCTCATCTCTCTATTTCTTCTTCTGCCCCTCTTGCTTCTGTGATTATGCAACCTCACCAATTGGGTGGGGAAGCAAATAATTAATATGTATTGCCTTCCTCTTCTGTTTCTCCTATTTCTATGGATGAGGATGTTGTTGTTGAATCTGTGTCTGCTTCTGGTTCTGGAAATTCTAGTTCTTCAGATGCTCTAAGACATGATTTAACTGATTGGCAGTTGACTAAGGATAGGAGTCCTAGGACTGTCATCCCTAATAAGAGATTCATTAATAACATTGTTGAGTTTGCTTGTCTTGTTTCTTCTGTGGTTCAAAGTTATACTCATGAAACTTATGAACAAGCTGTTAAATGTGCTCACTTTAAATTCTGGAAGCATGTTGTGGATGAAGAAATAGATTCTATGAGAGTTAATAAAACCTGGACTTTGGTTCCCAAACCTGCTGATGCTAGATTGATTGATTGTAAATGGATCTTCAAGCTTAAAGAGGGAATTTCTAAGTCTGACCCCCTAGATACAAATCTAGGTTGGTTGCTAAAGGTTTTACTCAAAGGAAAGGAGAGGATTACAATGAGATATTTGCTCATGTTGTGAAATATAAGACTCTTAGATTGTTGCTTGCTATGACTGTTGTCTATGACTTTGAGCTTGAACAAATGGATGTTAAAACTGCTTTTCTTCATGGTGACTTGGATGAGACTATATACATGAGACAACCTTAGGTCTCCATTGATTCTGTACATCCTGATTATGCCTGCTTGCTTAATAAATCTATATATGGCTTGAAACAGTCTCCACGACAGTGGAACATCAAGTTTGATAGATGTATGAGGTTTAGCTTGGGTTTTAATAGAAGTAAGTTTGATACATGTTTGTATTTCAAAGGTTTAAAGCATGATGGTCCTTTATTATATGTTCTTTTATATGTTGATGACATCCTGCTTATTTCTAAGTCTCTTGATGGCATTCTTGACATTAAAAAGAACCTGCAAAAGCATTTTGATATGAAGGATCTAGGCATTGCTAAGAAAAATATGGGCATGTCAATTGTTAGGGATAGAAAGCACAAGAAGCTTTGGTTGCATCAATGTGACTATGTTCAGAAAGTGCTTGATAGATTTCATGTGACTGGTGATAAAGTGAATTACATTCCTCTTGGTCCTCACCTTGACTTGACTAAGCTTAAAGAAAAAATGTCTATGGTTGAGTTTAAAAGGATGAAAACTATCCCTTATGATGTTGTTGTAGGGTCTGTGATGTATTCCATGATATACACTAGACCTGATTTAGCATTTGCAATTAGCACACTTAGCAGGTTTATGTCTGAACCTGCTGAGAAGCATTGGTTGTCAATGAAATATCTGCTTAAATATCTTCTTGGATCTGTGAAATTATCTCTGTTATATGCTGAGCATTCTTCCTCTTATGATTTACATGGTTTTGTGGATGCTGACTATGCTAGTAACAAGGATACCAGAAAATCCATTACTTCATATGTTTATACATGGGCTGGTAATTGTATTTCCTAGAAGTCCCAACAGCAACCAATACTTGCATTATCCTCCACTGAGGCAGAGTACATTGCAGCTTCTGAAGCTTGCAAAGAGGCTATTTGGTTGCAGGGTATTCTGAAAGAGATTGAGAAGAAGCACTATACTACTGTTTTGCATATAGATAGTCAAAGTGCTCTTTACTTATGTCGTGACCCCATGTATCATGAAAGAACTAAGCATATAGATGTGAGATATCATTTTATAAGGGAAAAAGTTGAAGATAATGTGATTCATGTTAAGAAGATTGATGGTAGATATAATCCTGCAGATTTTGGTACAAAAATTGTTCCTCGTGATAAGTTTTTGTACTGCATGAACTTCCTCCATTTGGAGGAGCTCACCTGATCTGTTCTGTGAGTGTGGGCTGAGGACGGACCTGGCAGAAGAATCCACTTGATATGAAGTTGAGTCTGCCTGGCCAGTGCAAGACTTAGAAAATTACAGGGGCATTTGTAATGATATGTGTTAATTTCCTATGTCTTGTATACTTGTTATGTTATTTGTATTATTGTGTGTATGCTTGTAACATGTATGTATATGATGATCATACATATTGTATATAGGAAACATATATACTATGTATGGATGCATACATTGGCTTATACTCGACTGAGTCGTATTGAGCTATGAGAGCTTGATCCTCTAACGAGTATAAGTATAATGTATGGTGTGATAATACATATGTAATATATGTTATACTATATGCTTAATATGTATAAGTGTAAGAGAGACATTATAATTTCTCGGTTATGGGCTTTAGCCCATTACAGAGGAATATGCCCATGGTTGCTGAGAGGAGCTAGAGGAGCCCATGAGCTTGAGCCCGGTTCCATATTGAGCTCGGCACTTGGTGGAACGCTGCGTTTTGGTGTTGGTTGGAGCTCTCCAGGTTGACCTAGCTATAAAAGCTCCTTGTGGAGCTTGTTTGCCGTCGTACTGTTTCGAGCTCTCTCTCTCTCTCTCTTCATTTTCCAGACGCTCTCTTCTAGGGTTTGTTAGGGTTTGGTGTTCCTCTCCCTTTGCCTGAAAATTTTCCGAGCGAGGAAGCGAAGAAGGTAGCTGACGGTGTCCTTGGTGGTTCTCTGGTAGCCGGCGCTCTAAGCTCTGGGTGGCAGCTCTCCTCTCCAGGCGATCTAGGGTTCGAGATCGAAGACTTCTTCGATCTCTTGGTTCCCACACAAAGGGATTCTCTTTCTCTCTTGCTTTCTGATCTCATGCGTGTCTAGATCTAGGAGTTTTGTATCTCTTTACTTGATCTGTCCCTGTACGAACTCATTCTAGTGGATTTGGCTAACTCTTGAGGCCCCGTGGATGTAGGCATAGCCGAACCACGTAAAATCGCTTGTGTTCGTTCTTTGGCTTGCTTGAATTGATTCGATCAGATTTGTGTTTCTCTTGCTCGATTTCATACGCTTCCGCATATTTGCCTATCTCGTTATCGATCTTTAGGTTTTACACTGTCTTCCCCCTATTCTTTCTCAAATAGCTTATCTGATCATCAAACTCCGCCACATATGGATTTTGATTATCTAGCACTTCATGCTTAACAGTGAGGAGATATTCAACGATATTTCCAAAGACGTCGGGCATGCTATTATACGAACATATACATGACCAAAGAGAGATCATCAACCGAATCCACCTCCAGCCTTCTAATGATAATTGGATCATTTCGTTGGGTCTGGATGCGAATCAATGATCGACTTGTGAGCATAATCATGTTATTTGAGACAAATAATTTTGCTTTTAAAATTTTCTGTTAAATCATAGGTGTTGGTCTTTTTAATCCAACATTCCATATGCATTCACAAATTATCGTAAGGGTTGTTTATAAATAATCTAACACACACTACATCCGTTAAAAAATATAAGTATTTTTAGGTTTAGATTTTTGTTTGAAAATATAAGTCTTTTTAAGTTTTCTAGGTGTTGGGATATGTTAAAAAATATAAGTATTGTTATTTTTTATTATTTTTTTTTTCAAATTTTATTGGTTGATGGGAGTTGTGGATAATTGACGAGGAGTGTAAATGTAATAGGTTTATGATTTGTATAATTTGTGTGAAAATATCTAAAATAACTTATATTTCTAAACGGATATAGTATAGAATATAATGTAACTATCTTAGTATAATTTTGGATTATTAAAATACAGTTGGATACTTGGATTGCTGCAAATCATTCCATGTGGCTAAAATTAGTGGTTGCGTGAGGTCATAAGGAGAGATTAGAAATATATATCCATCAGAAATTGATATTGACATATCGAGAGGTCAAGAGAGTTAAGCGTATGAAATTGTCCCATTTAAAATAGTGGGAAATCATTATCTTCTAGGGGGGAAAAAAGATTGGCCGAGATCTTCCATACCCTTAATTAAGGGTATCATTCAAGAAAAAGGAACAAGTCCCAAAACATGAACAAGTAATAGACACGTTTTGTGTATTTTAATTTACTGCACTCTTCAAAACACAAGTAGATCGAGCTATATCTTTTTCCTTTTTTTATATGAGGTAAGGGCAGATAGCGCAGAGAACTAGATCCTTCTGAGAGTACTCATGGCAAGGCAGCTAGTGCAGAGTTTCTTGAAGCGCTCAAAATACTCATGTATAGACTCCGTCGCGTACTGCTCAATGCTGCTGATTGACCTTTTCAAAGCATTAAGCTTTGTCGCAGGGAAGTACATATCTGAGAAGACCCTCTTCATCTCAGCCCAAGTAGTGATAGATCCGGGTGGTAGATAGAAGAACCACTCATTCGCCTCATCCTTCAAAGAGAAGGGAAAAGCTCTCAGCTTGATTTAATCCTCAGTGACATTCTCAGGTTTCATCCCAACTACCACAGTATGGAATTCAGAGAGATGCTTGTGGGGGTCCTCCCCACTCAACCCATGGAATTTTGGTAAAAGATGAATTACCCCAGATTTCAGCTCAAAGGTAACTCCTTCCCCTAGCGCAGAGAATTGGATTGCCAGAGGTTGTTGTGCCAGATCAGGAGCAGAAAGCTCCTTAAGAGTGCGGTTTGCGTCGTTAGCCATCTCTGTTGTAATTTCTCCTTGATCAAAAAGGAGTTCGCGAAAGCGATCACGAGTTTCTCGCCTTAGAGAGGCAAGGGTCCTTCCAATCTCTGAATCAAACGGAAACAAAAAAAGAATTAGTAGCATGGGTATGGACCATATAAGATGGTCCACACCAAAAATCAACACTAAAAACACACAAGAATTAATAAATTTCCCCGGCAACGGCGCCAAATTTGACGGAGGGAAAACCTGTCATTGATTCGCCAAAGAAAACTCAAACCTATAGCAAGTATAGCAATAAGCAAGAGATCGATCCACAAGGAAAGTTATAATTCAAGTTTGATTCAAGTGTCAATCAAAGTAACCAATTTGGGGGGTTTTTGTGTGTGAAAGTTCCGCCTTTTATCAAAGCGGATTGAAGCGAACAAAAGTAAATGGTTTTAATTCAAACAATTAGGAGAAGCAATTCTACCTACAATTTTCCACTTTATTTGATTGAAGCGATCATTGTAACTTCTTCTCGTCCTATTAAGTTTCCTATGAATGCCCTTATCCCGACCTAATATAGTTACTAGTCCAACCAGTCCTAGCAACCATTATCAATCGAACAGTCCCTAAAGAAGGATTTAACTCAATTGATAGCTTTAAGTTCAGAGATTAGTCAAGGTATTTGCAGTCCCTAAAGAGGGATTTAACAACACATTCAACTTCCTACTCATTCAATTAGTTCAACCAGCCCTAAATGAACAAGTTTGTCACTTAGGTTAAGGTTCACAACCAGGAATCTACGAAACCTTAGCAATTGAATTGATTCTAACTAGTTTCGCGGGCTAGATAGAATAAAACAATAGACAATCAAGCACAAAGAAGTTGAAGCATTCAAATATAGGAAACAAGTAACGAGAATTAGAAACTCACAATCAATCCAAATAAAGCTTCAAATTGCAGGCAGAATAGATGAGTTTAGTTCCTCATGGAAGACATCTCTCAAATCTCTAAAGTGTCTGATGAATGAAAGAATAGAATAGAAGTCCTCAAATAAAATCCAAAATTGGCCTTATAAAATACCCAAGTCGGACACAAAACACACAACATAAAAACTAGGGTTTTTAGACGAAACGGCGTCGCGCTGGCAACACTTGCTGCAGCCGCGGCTGCGACATCTTCCAAACCCGCTGCAAATTGATTGGCTGCGGCCTCTGCATCTGTCTTTCACGGAAATTCTGTCTCGAATTTTCTCTTCTTGTCAACAGGAAAGTTGTAGCTCTCTGTAAGAGCTTTCCAACGCATGGTCATAATAGTCAATCATACAACCGAGGCCTCCAGAAAGTGCAAAACAAGTTTAGCATGTCTGGCGACAACTTCTGCAGACTTGTTCTTCGTTTAGGTTCGCTTCTTCTTCTCAGGACCTCTTGAGATCTTCATGTAATCTTCTTTGATCAACTAGACATTCTCATCTAATGCGTTATCAACCCATGTATCATCATCGAATCCACGATTACCTGAAATAATCAATAAAAGTGTGTAGATTCCGACTCCACCAACATAGAGAGCAAATATACAAATTGTGCTTAATCCATGCATGAAATGCATCTTATCTAAGCTAAATGCAACCTATTATGCCTACCTAAATGCATGCTATCAAACTCCCTCACATTTAACCTTTGCTTGTCCTCAAGCAATAATAGAATGAACATGAATCAATGCATCCCACGTGAAATCCCTTCAAGTTTCAACCTCATCAAAAAGCAACATCATAGCAGGTGAAAACATAAACCAAGCAAAAAAACGTCATAACATGTATTCTAGTGATCAAAGCTTAGAAGTAGACATTATCCAACCTCACCAGAAATATGTGTTTCACTCATGTGTTTAGGCTTTAAGATACAACTCTCAAATCAAACCAAAATGCACTAAGCTCATAGACATTGACCACCATATCACCAAATATCTACCGAAATGTCATTACTTGCGGGATACAATAAAGACAACAAAATAAAATGTGGCCCCTTTTTTTTTCTTTTCTTTTGTTTTCTTTTTTTCTTGTCTTGGTGCTTTCCTTACGCGAGGCGCAAACATGGGTGTCATGAATGGCCCCGGTCTATCAACACCTCAACCTACTAATATGAAGTCCACTTGAACATCTTTTGACGCAAGTTGCAAACATGAGTGTCATGAATGAACATGGTTACTCAATGATCAAGCTTTCTTTCCTAGTGGATAGTTTTCAACACCTTTTGCGTGAATCATACCCATGCGTGTCATGCTTAGATCCGGTTACTAAGTGCATCAAACATCGCCACCTTATTCACTAAATATGCACAAATTCAAACAAAAGACTCAAAATATAAACATAAACTCCGCAAGCAACAAACATGTGAGTCGGTCTTGAAAAATAGATATATACTGCAGTCAATGCCAAGATGTAGCAACACAACGAGAGTAATTCACACAATTGACCAAAAGAATTCAAATAAGGCTAAACATTCTCACAGGGGTCATGTTCATAGGACTTCAATCTTGCTTTAGCTCAATCATACATGCTCAATTATATTTGCTAGCTCATGTTCCACAAAAATCAAATATAGATAAGGGCACAACATCCAAAACTCCATGGGATTTATATGATCAGGCTTAAAATCTAAATTAGAGGACAAACTAAGCTAGATGGGTGTTTGAATAACACATATGTATGCAATGCATGCTTATTTTTGGTGTTTTCGAATTTTTTTTATATACGAAAATAAACAAAATTAATAAAAATATTATTACAGAAATTATACATGATGCAGAAATTGAAATACGATCTCCTATATGCATCTATATACAGAATTCCTCTTCCCCACACTTATAGTTTTCATTGTCCTAAATGAAACAATAAAGACAACAAAAGTAAATCAAATATAATCAGGGTGAAGGAAAAGAAAAAGGAAAAAGAAAGAAAAACTTACCTCGGGTTGCCTCCCGAGAAGCGCGTTTGTTTCAAGTCGTTGGCTCGACGTAATGGCCCTTGATTGGCCTAAGTTTCTCCACCAGGGTCACCTACACCTTTCATTTCATTGACAAATGTGGGCATCCTTGGAAGGTGTAGCTTTCTATCCAAATACTCCTCCATTACCCTTAGCTTCTCTCCTTGAGCTAGTCATGGGGGTTGTCCTGGAATCACAAAAGGTGTCAATTTGTTAGGGGGTTCAAATTTCCATAATCTATTTTCCTTAGATGTCTCTAACAAATCGCGAAAATTATTGTTGCGATCAATATAGTTAGCATTAGGCATATCTAAAGAATTTTCAGGAGAAAGCTTAGCATGATTAAAGAGAGAGAATTCTATCTTTCTTCCATCAAACTCCATAGTCAATAAACCCTCACAACAATCAATTTTCGTCTTCGCAGTTTTCAGGAATGGTCTTCCTAGTATAATGGGTGTTTCTGGGGATCCCTGCTCCATATCTAAAACAAAGAAATCCACAGAGAAAAATAAATCATCTACCATAACCAAAACATCTTCAACAACGCATCTTGGCTTGATTTGTGATCGATTAGCAAGTTGCACTGTAACCCCAGTCTCAGTAAGAACACCCAAACCCAAAGACATGTACATGTTATAGGAAATAACATTAATTGAGGCTCCTAGATCTAGCATGGCTTGTTTGAATCTAGTATTCCCAATTGCACATGGAATTGTAAACATACATGGGTCTCCACATTTTTCAGGCAATTTCCTTTGCAACATAGCAGAGACATTTTCATTCAAGCTCACCTTTTCTTTCTTTTTTAATCGTTGCTTCTTCTTGATGGTGCATAATTCCTTCAAAAATTTAGCATATCTAGGGATTCTCTTAATTAATTTGAGTAAATTAAGGAATATTTACCTCGCATTTGCTGAATGTCTCAAAGATTTCCCTATCGTTCTCATACCTTCGTGTATCCTTTAGGGCTTCCAGAAAAGGTGGAACCGGCTTTAGAGTCTCCATAGGTAAAGAAGAAGAAGGAGGAGAAGAAGGAGAAGGGAGAGGAGAAGAAGAAGAAGAAGAAGAAGGGGAGAAAGGCGAAGATTGCATACCTGTCACCAGAGAGTTGGCAGGGCTACTGGCGGCGGGCGCGGCCTTTGGCTGCGGGCGCAGCACATTTGATTGGCCACGGCATAGGTGTTGCGGCCGCAGCCAGGGGCCGGCGTCTTTTTCTTCGGTTATTACTTCTGTCTCCTCGTCCAACGCTTCCTCGTCATCCTTTTGAGGTGTGACAATCAGTTCCTTGCCACTCTTAACCGTTATTGCACTGACATTCTCCTTAGGATTCTCAACTGTTTGCGATGGAAGCTTCCCTGAATTGTTTGCCTCCTTCGCACTCAAAACCTGAATGAGCTGACTCAATTGATTCTCCAAATTTGTGATCCGGTCTGATTATTGTTTCTCAACCTTCAACACCAACTGTGACAATTTCTGTATTGTATCCTCAATGGCCTTATTGGATTGTGATTGGCCTCCCTATCGAGGTTCAAATTGTTTTTGGGGCCTTGCCTGTTGCCCCCCTTGCTGATTGAAAGAGGCTTGGTAGTTCCCATAGCTCTGCTGATAGCCTCTGTTATAGTTGTTGTTGTTGAAGTACCCAGGATTTCCGAAATTGCCTTGTCTAGGCCCTTGTGGAGAGAAATTCCCAATGGCATTCTACTCGACGTTGGGATCTTACAGAAGCGGGCACATGTCCATAGGATGAGTAAATTGATTGCAAAGCCCACATGCTTTCAGCTGTTGAGGAGTTCTATCAGTGACCAACTGTTTGATCATCTCCTTCACCTCTGCCATGTTTGTCTGAAGCGCAGCTACAGGAGCATCAATAGAAAGTACACCCCTAGCACGAGCGCTCTTGTTGAACTGTCTAGAGCCCTCAGATAACTCCTTGAACACATCCCAAGCTGCGGCAGGCGTCTTATTCAGCATGTTTCCTCCGCAAGCAGAGTTCACTGTTTTGCGCTCTATATCAGTAAGCCCATTGAATAGGAAGAGAACTAGATCCTTCTGAGAGTACCCATGGCAAGGGCAGCTAGCGCAGAGTTTCTTGAAGCGCTCAAAATACTCATGTATAGACTCCGTCGCGTACTGCTCAATGCTGCTGATTGACCTTTTCAAAGCATTAAGCTTTGTCGCAGGGAAGTACATATCTGAGAAGACCCTCTTCATCTCAGCCCAAGTAGTGATAGATCCGGGTGGTAGATAGAAGAACCACTCATTCGCCTCACCCTTCAAAGAGAAGGGAAAAGCTCTCAGCTTGATTTAATCCTCGGTGACATTCTCAGGTTTCATCCCAACTACCACAGTATGGAATTCAGAGAGATGCTTGTGGGGGTCCTCCCCACTCAACCCATGAAATTTTGATAAAGATGAATTACCCCAGATTTCAGCTCAAAGGTAACTCCTTCCCCTAGCGCAGAGAATTGGATTGCCAGAGGTTGTTGTGCCAGATCAGGAGCAGAAAGCTCCTTAAGAGTGCGGTTTGCGTCGTTAGCCATCTCTGTTGTAGTTTCTCCTTGATCAAAAAGGAGTTCGCGAAAGCGATCACGAGTTTCTCGCCTTAGAGAGGCAAGGGTCCTTTCAATCTCTGAATCAAACGGAAACAAAAAAAGAATTAGTAGCACGGGTATGGACCATATAAGATGGTCCACACCAAAAATCAACACTAAAAACACACAAGAATTAATAAATTTCCCCAGCAACGGCGCCAAATTTGACGGAGGGAAAACCTGTCGTTGATCCGCCAAAGAAAACTCAAACCTATAGCAAGTATAGCAATAAGCAAGAGGTAGATCCATAGGGAAAGTTATAATTCAAGTTTGATTCAAGTGTCAATCAAAGTAACCAATTTGGGGGGTTTTTGTGTGTGAAAGTTCCGTCTTTTATCAAAGCGGATTGAAGCGAACAAAAGTAAATGGTTTTAATTCAAACAATTAGGAGAAGCAATTCTACCTACAATTTTCCACTTTATTTGATTGAAGCGATCCTTATAACTTCTTCTCGTCCTATTAAGTTTCCTATGAATGCCCTTGTCCCGACCTAATATAGTTACTAGTCCAACCAGTCCTAGCAACCATTATCAATCGAACAGTCCCTAAAAAAGGATTTAACCCAATTGATAGCTTTAAGTTCAGAGATTAGCCAAGGTATTTGCAGTCCCTAAAGAGGGATTTAACAACACATTCAACTTCCTACTCGTTCAATTAGTTCAACCAGCCCTAAAGGAACAAGTTTGCCACTTAGGTTAAGGTTCACAACCAGGAATCTATGAAACCTTAGCAATTGAATTGATTCTAACTAGTTGCGCGGGCTAGATAGAATAAAACAATAGACAATCAAGCACAAAGAAGTTGAAGCATTCAAATATAGGAAAAAAGTAACGAGAATTAGAAACTCACAATTAATCCAAATAAAGCTTCAAATTGCAGGCATAATAGATGAGTTTAGTTCCTCATGGATGATATCTCTCAAATCTCTAAAGTATCTGATGAATGAAATAATAGAATAGAAGTCCTCAAACAAAATCCAAAATTGGCCTTATAAAAGATCCAAGTCGGCCACAAAACACACAACATAAAAACTAGGGTTTTTAGACGAAACGGCGTCGCGCTGGCAACACGTGCTGTAGCCGCGGCCGCGGCATCTTCCAAACCCGCTGCAAATTGATTGTCCGCGGCCGCTGCATCTGTCTTTCACGAAAATTCTGTCTCAAATTTTCTCTTCTTGTCAACAAGAAAGTTGTAGCTCTCTGTAAGGTCTTTCCAACGCATGGTTATAATAGTCAATCGGACAACCGAGGCCTCCAGAAAGTGCAAAACAAGTTCAGCATGTCTAGCGACAGCTTCTGCAGACTTGTTCTTCGTTTAGGTTCGCTTCTTCTTCTCAGGACCTCTTGAGATCTTCATCTAAGATTCTTCGATCAACTATACATTCTCATCTAATGCGTTATCAACCCATGTCTCATCATCGGATCCACGATTACCTGAAATAATCAATAAAAGTGTGTAGATTCCGACTCCACCAACATAGAGAGCAAATATACAAATTGTGCTTAATCCATGCATGAAATGCATCTTAACTAAGCTAAATGCAACCTATTATGTCTACCTAAATGCATGCTATCAAAAGTCGAAATCTCCTCAAATTGTATCACTAAACAGTGATGCTGATGATGAGGATATAGATCTGTCATCAAGGAAAAGAGTATATGATGAAGGGACTATAGAATTTTCATCAAGGAAAAGAGGACACAACTTCATTGACTTGGGCAGTCCTGATAGAGAAGATTGTATGTTTCAAGATGATTATGATGTTGGTGAAGGATGGACTGAAGACAAAGGCCTGCAAGACCAGTGGTATGGAGAGGGGAAAAGGGACGATGAAAATGCCAGTTTTGATGTTGTGGATGAAGCTTTTATCCAAGAGGTGGAAGGGATGGAGGAAAACTATTATCGTACTCGCAAGGATGCTAAAATGTTGAAAGATGTTGATTGGGAGGATGACCCTAACCAAATAGAAGGGACCGATAATAGTAAAAAAAAGTAGTAAGGGTTGGAGTGTATTTCAATTCAAAGGAAGAGTTGAAGGATGCACTAAATGCCATGGCGCTGGAAAACTGCTTCCAATTAGATGTGAAGAAATCCGATAAAAACACATATGTGGTGGGGTGCATCAGCAAGGACTGTACTTTCAAGTGTCGTGGAACAACCTTTCGGAAGACCAATTTATTTCAAGTGAGATAGTTTGTCCTGCGGCACGATTGCGGCATGGGAATAAATCACTACCACCACAAACAAGCTAGCTCAACGTTCATTGCCAATAAAATACTTCACAAGTAAGAGTTAATTTTTTCTCATTGGTTGAATATGTCTATGAATAATGATATAAACCATTGTTATGGGTGTTAGGTACCAACGTGGGGGTAAAGGGCCAAGAGCATCAGAAATACAAGAGTTGATTCAAGAAATGGGAGTCAAGACTAGCTACCACAAAGTTAACAGAGCACGGTTGAGGGCAGAAGATCTAGCTAGAGGCACAGCAGAGGAAAGCTATGGTCGCTTGTATTCATACTTCTATATGCTTGAGAAATCAAATCCTGGATCCCAAACATGTATTGTCAGAGATTCTGACCAGAGATTCAAGTATGCCTTCTGGTCGTTGGGTGCATGGATAAGAGCAGTCCCACAATTAAGAAATTGGTACATGAGTATGCGTAAGACTTATCTGCATAATTTAATCTGTCAGAACATATGTTTTAGTAGACAGGAAATATACGGTTCATGACAGGATCTTACGATACTTTCATATTACTGTACAATTTTTTTTTTGATAGGTGATATCAGTTGATGGAGCACACTTAAGTGCACGGTATAGGGGCGTTCTTCTTCAGGAGATGCCGCAAGATGGAAACGGCCAAATCTATCCCATCGCTTTTGGGGTAGTTGATAGTGAGAATGACGACTCTTGGTCATTTTTCTTCAAAGAACTGAGTGCTATTATCGCAGATGAACCAGATGTAGTTATCGTCTCTGATTGTCACGCAAGCATTGGAAGAGGTTTGACGAAATCCTACTCTTTCTCCAAGCATGGGTTTTGCACCTATCATCTGTATCAAAACTTTAGGAGTGTACACAAGAGGGGGGACTTGTTCAACCTCTTTAATCGGGTTGCGAAGGCATACACCGTTGAAGAGTTTAACCATCTGTTTGCACAGCTTTGTAAGGAGCCAGACAAGGTCGGTGCTTATCTACGAACTACAGGATTTGACAAGTGGGCAAGAGCACACTTCTGCGCCAATAGGTTCAACATACTGACTTCAAATAATGCTGGAACCATGAATTCGAGATTTAAAGTGGAGTGTGGTTGGCCCATTGTTGCCATGTTTGACGGGATGATAGGCATCATTGCACATTGGTTTTGTGACCGACGGGAAAAGGCAGAAAAATGGGATACACTGGTTACATCTGATGTGAATGCCAAGCTTGATAAGAGGTACTTGAGGTCCGTCAAAATGACGGTACACAGGCTAAGTCAATTTGAAGCTGAGGTGGTGGATGGACTATTGAAATTTTAATCCATTAGATTTGAACTATTTTATTTTTAGTGCAAATAATAGCACAAGGCCCATCGGAACAACGACACGGCCCTGCTCGATTGCCTTAGCAAGCCTAAGAGATTTCCCATCTTGGTTTTTTGGAGAATATTGAGGTGGTTTTTAGTCCAAGAGTTTCTCCATTACATTCTCCAAAATAGATAATGGAGAGAAAATATGGAAACCATTCCCTAAATTTGGAGAAAACTCTATATATTTTGGAGTAAACTCTATAATGGGGAAGTTGTTGGAATGGAGCCAAAAAATATTCAGAATATCTGATTTTTAATTCTCTATTTTGGAGATTGTTTTAGAGAAGATGTTGGGCATGTTCTAATGCTAGAAAATCAAATTTTCAATTTCGGTCCAAAAATCCCAAAATTTTCGGTTCCGGACCGAAACCGTTTTACAAAAAACCTACACAGTATTGTAAACTTGTAAAGTATGTAGGTCTCATTCTTTCTTCGTTCACTTTCCTAGTTTCCAGTTTCCCCTTGCTAGTTTATTCGGCCCTTCCCGTTCAGGCGTTCGTAGTTCACAGTGAGCGCACCCCCATCGCCGCTCAGCCACACCAGCCCTGCCTAGCCCCGTCGTCGTCGTACTCGCCGCCCTCGCTCAAGGTAGTGAATACTGTAGGATAATAAGTGTAGTTTCTGTGATTTTGGGTATGTTTGTGTAATTAGGAGAATAAGGGGGACATGTGTATGGGGGAGGTTTATTCCCGCCTTTTAGTTTGTTAGCCTTCTAGGTGTATAAAAGACAGCAAGGTCTTGAGGTAGAAGCAAGTTGTAACAATCAGATTTTCTGCATCAATGGTGAAACACCAAGTTGTCTTTTTCTCCCCTTTCATCTAGTTCATGTTCTTCTTCTTCAATTGCTCGATCATTCAATCTACATGGTATCAGAGCATCAGATCGAGTGATTCTCAAAGCTTGAAGAAAGAGGATAACGATGGTCGGAGATAGAGTGCGATATCCGACGGCAGCTGAGTTGCAGAGTCCATTGTTTTTGCATCCCTCTGATGGACCTAGGACGATCACGGTGTCGAAAAAGCTTGCTGGAGCAAGCAATTACATATCCTGGCGACGGAGCATGGAGATCAATCTCTCAACCAAGCGCAAACTGGGGTTTGTGAAGGGGACGGTGGTGCGATCTCCGGATGATGCTCTGAAGGCAGAGCAGTGGGACACCTGCAATAGCCTGGTAATTGCTCGGGCCCTGGATCATAAATTTTGTTTCTGAATCTATTGCGAAATCAGTTCTATATGTAGAATCTGCGTATGAGATCTGGATTCAGTTGGAAAGAAGGCTTTCATTGAGCAATGGCTCGTGAAAGTATAAATTGAACAAGGATATATATGTTATGCGTCAGAACGGATGTACTGTGAATGAACATTACACTCGTATGAAATCATTGTGGGAAGAGATAGATGACATGGATGTATTGCTAAGATTGATCAATGTCAGTGCAGATGTTCTTGATTATCTGAGACGAATTGATCAATTAAAGTAAGAGACACGATTATTTCAGTTCTTGAATGGACTGGATGACTCGTATGGTGCACAGAGAAGCCAGATCTTGCTCATGACTCCCTTTCCTACTGTTGAAGGAGCATGTTCAATGCTTCAGCAAGAGGAATCTCAGCGTGAGATGTTAGATCCTGGAGGAAATAGCACTGAGATGTCAGCTCTGTACGGAAAATCGGAGGAAAAATGCAAGATATGTGGCAACAAGTGGCATCCAAAGGAGAAATGTTGGATGGTGATCATTGGATATCCGAGTTGGCATTTGAAATCAAAGAAATTCCCACAGAAGAGTAGTACTCCTGAATCTGGAAAGGGAAAAGGAACTATTGGAACACATAAGCAGAAGACAGCAACTCAAGTTGTGGTTGAAGGTGAAGGCTTTGGTAATGTGATCTTCACTCCACAACAATTTGCTGAGTTCATGAGAAGCTTGCCTTGCACTCCACAGAATGACAAGGTGGCCACTATTGATGATGAGTTGGAGGGTGATTTTGCAGGTAACACGTTTTGTTTTAATGCTCATGCTATGATGGATGAGTGGATCTTGGACACTGGTGCAACAGATCACATGACACCAGTGTACCAACGTCTTTTGGATCCTATTCCTCACAACTCTAGCACCAATATTCATATGCCTAATGGTCACACCTCTCAAATTACTCATCATGGCACAATTAAACTAGAAAACAACCTCAAATTGAACAAAGTTTTTTTTGTCCCTTCCTTCAAATTCAGCTTGTTGTCCATTTCCAAACTTACCAAACATAATCAGTGTTTTGTGACCTTTTACCCCAATTACTGTTTGATACAGGATTGTATCGGCAGGAAGCTTTTGGGGATTGATAAAGAGATTGGTGGCTTGTACTTCTTGCTGAATCAAGGGATGAGCACTTTTCGGGCTGATTTTGTCAAGAAAGTGGTTGAGACTTGTGTCCAGCCTTGTACTCCTTTTTCTTTGACTTCAAGTAGGTTTCAAATTCCTGGTTCATTTCATACTTGGCATATGAGATTAGGTCATGCTCACATGTCCAAATTGAAGTATGTTCCTTTCATTTCTACACATTCAATAAATCAAACTGAGTTAATTTGTTATGTTTGTCCAATGTCAAAATTTGCAAAGTTACCTTTCCCTGTCAAAGAGCATTCTACAGTTGCTTGTTTTGATCTAATTCATATTGAAATTTGGGGCCCTTATCGTGTTCTTACTCATAATGGTTGTCGATTTTTCTTGACAATTGTTGATGACTTCAGTCGAGCTACTTGGATTTATCTTCTTCAATCCAAAGCTCAGTCATTTTCTATGATAAAGAATTTCTGTCAGCTGGTTAATACTCAGTTTTCCAGCAAAGTTAAATCATACGTTCTGATAATGCTTTGGAGTTTTCAAGTGCTGAGTGTATACACTTTTACTCTGATCAAGGCATTGTACATCAGACATCCTGTATTGATCGACCCCAACAAAACGGGGTTGTGGAGTGCAAGCACAGACATGTGCTAGAAATTGCAAGAGCTTTACGTTTTCAAGCCCATCTTCCATTGAAATTATGGGGTGACTGTGCTCTTACTACAGTTTACCTCATAGACCGTTTACCCTCTTCTGTTCTGTCCAATACTACTCCCTTTGAGATTATGTGCAAACATCCTCCTTCATATCACCATTTGAAGGTGTTTGGTTGCTTGGCCTTTGCTGCTAATCCAGCTAGAACCCATGACAAATTTGATCCCCAGGGTGTCCCTTGTGTGTTTTTGGGATATCCTTCCACTCAAAAAGGCTATAAATTGTTGAATCTCTTTACTATGACCAGTTTTGTGTCAAGAGATGTTCAGTTTTATGAAAACATCTTTCCTTATCAAACTGGTTTTCCACAAAAGATTGCCTCTCCAAAACCTTTGCTTTTCCCTTCTACAATGCCTTGGTCAGATGATATTCCTGTTTCAGAGGAGTCTTCTGGTCCTTTGTCACCTGAGTCATATCCTCAACCTGAGGTGGTTCTTCCTCGAAGATCAGGCCGGGTCTCTCATGCTCCCTCTTGGTTGGCAGACTACACAACTGCCACTGCTCGCACCATATCCTCAAAGGTAACCAAATACCTTATAAGCAATTTTGTTTCTTATTCTCACCTTTGTCCTTCAAATTAGTTATACATCTTTGCTCTCAATTCTGTTTCTGATCCAACCAATTTTAACCAAGCCATTAAGGATCCAAAATGGTGTGAAGCAATGAATCTTGAGCTTAGAGCATTAGAACAAAACAAAACCTGGATTGTTACTCATCTTCCTAAGGGTAAGAGAGTTATTGGTTGTCGATGGATCTATAGAACCAAGTTCAAAGCTGATGGTTCGATTGACAAGTACAAGGCAAGATTGGTCATTCAAGGTTGTAGGCAAAAAAAAGGGGTTGATTATGATGAAACTTTTGCTCCAGTAGCAAAAATGACAACTGTTAGGATTGTGCTTGCAGTTGATGCTGTGAAGCATTGTCATATCAGTCAAATGGATGTGTCAAATGCATTCTTGCACTGGGATCTTCATGAGGAGGTCTACATGAAGTTACCTAAGGGTTATGTTGGTGAAGGGGAGAGTGTGCGAAATGACAGACCCTCTTCACATGTATGCGGATTAATCAAAAGCTTGTATGGTTTAAAACAAGCTCCTAGGCAATGGTTTGCCAAATTATCTTCAACTTTACTAGGTAATGGGTTTAGACAGTCCAAAGCTAATTATTCATTGTTCACTAAGGCCTCTTCTAGAGTGTTTACTGCAATTCTCATATATGTGGATGATATGATTGTGCTTAGCAATGATATCACTCAATTGAAGAAGGTGAAAGACATGCTTAGTAGTCATTTTTCCATGAAAGATCTTGGTGACCTGAAGTATTTTCTGGGTTTAGAAGTATTAAGATCTGATAAAGGGATTTTCCTGTCCCAACGAAAGTATGTGTTGGATTTGCTAAAGGAAGCCAATTTCCTGGATTACAAACCACTAAAGCTACTTATGGATCCCAATGTCAAGCTCTTAATTGATAAGGGAAAGTTGCTTGACAAGCCAAATGATTACAAAAGACTGGTGGGGAAACTGATTTATTTCACTCTAACGCGTCCAGATTTGAGTTTCACCGTTCGGTTGCTTAGTCAATTCATGAGCAAACCCACTGATGTGCATATGGACACTGCAATCAGAGTGTTAAGATTTTTGAAGGCTTCACCGGGACAAGGTGTTCTTCTGTCTGCTAATTCGGATCTCAAGCTCAGGGTCTTTTGTGACTCTGATTGGACAAGTTGTGCCTTCACTCGAAGATCCACCACGGGTTATTGTGTGCTTTTGGGTAATTCCCTGGTATCTTGGAAGTCCAAAAGCAACAGGTTGTATCTCGTTCTTCCGCTGAAGCTAGCCGAGTATCGTGCAATGGCCAATGCCTGCACTGAACTCAGATGGCTTGGAGCTCTTCTTCGTGATCTTAGATGTTATCAAACATCTCCTGCAGCTTTATTTTGTGACAATCAAGCAGCCCTCATCTCTCTCAAAACCCGGTGTTTCACGAGAGAACTAAGCACGTAGAGGTGGACTGTCACTATGTCCGGGATATGGTTCAGTCTAAACATGTTGTGACTTCATATGTGCCTACTCGTTTTCAGCTAGCTGATATGTTTACAAAGCTGACCACAGTTGACAGTTTTAATCGGTTTCTTTCCAAGTTGGGTGTTCTTGATGTGTTTTCACACTACAGCTTGAAGGGGAGTGTAGGATAATAAGTGTAGTTTGTGTGATTTTGGGTATGTTTGTGTAATTAGGAGAATAAGGTGGACACGTGTATGGTGAAGGCTTGTTCCCGCCTTTTAGTTTGTTAGCCTTCTAGGTGTATAAAAGACAGCAATGTCTTGAGGTAGAAGCAAGTTGTAACAATCAGATTTTGTGCATCAATGGCGAAACACCAAGTCGTTTCTTTCTCCCCTTTCATCTAGTTCTTGTTCTTCTTCGTCAATTGCTCGATCATTCAATCTACAAATACACCCCCGTCGCCACCCAGCCGCACCTGCCTCACCCAGCCCCGTCGTCGTCGGACTCCTCGCCCTCGCCCAGCCCCGCTTCCACGGTCCCGCAACCCAACCCTGCCCTCGTCCAAGCCAAGGTATGTTTCGTTTTCGGTTCGAGCCTCGGTCTGATACTTCATAATTTTCGGGCAGTCGGTTCAAGCACGAAGCGTTTGGGTCGGCTCGGTTCGGTCCGTTTGCGCTACAGCACTCAGATGTTAATGTGTTATAATGGAAAAAAGTACAAATATTTGGGTGGTTTCATGTTGATCTCCTTTTGTAAGGGTAAATTTTGTAAAGGCGAAAATGCATAAAACCACCCACTATTCATTTTTGTTTGCAAATAACCACCCTTTATTTAAAAATTGTCAAATAACCACCCACTATTTATTGTTGTTCGCAAATAACCACCCCTTATTAAAAAATTATCAAATAAACACTCATTAAATATAGGTTGTTTGCAACTAACCACCCATACCTCTTTTATTGTTAAACCTCACTTAATTTAATATGAAAACACAATTATACCCGAAAATCCGGAAATTTTCCGAGTAATCTGGGTTTCAACCTGGTGACCTGATAATTTTGACCCGGTTTATCCGATTTACCCGGTTGATTTATAATTATATATGATTAGATTTTTTATGGAGATTCCAATTTATTACATTTTATAATTATAATCACTTGATCTTTCATTTTCAAAGCAATTTTTATATTTATTTATATTGTGTAATACTCTGTCCGATCGATAGTATTTGATTTTTTATTTTTCAACACATTTTTTTAAGAAGATAAAAGTTCTAAAAAATATTAAAATAATTCTATGCTTATTTCTAATTACATGAAATTTTTTTAAAAATTTAAATATTTTATATTTTATATATTATTACATTTTATTAAAAATTACGTGAAATAATAAAAATCAAATGTTTTTAATAAGATGTAATAATATATAAAATATCAAAAATTTTAAAAAATTATTTAAAATTTTGATATTTATAAATTATTACATTTTATTAAAAATTACGAGAAATAATAAAAATAAAATATTTTAAATCAGGTATAGTATATGATGTCCATATTTTGTGCCATGTTTTATATTTACTTTAATATCGATTTCTGCATGCATTTCATGCATTTGGGTTAGAATAGTACAGAATCTATGTAGTTTATGCTTATTAGCCAAATTATGGAGTCTACACTAGTTTCTGTTTAATTTCGATGAAATCGAGGCAATTTACAGCAGTTCAGGGAAAGGAGGAAAAGCTCGAAGTCAACTACAGAAGTCCGAGGTCAAGGAGTAGCGGAACCAGGACAAATCGAGCTGGAAGAAAGAAAGTCGACTCGACATATACTGGTCGATATCGAGCATGCCTAGTCGATATCGAGTAAGTCACTCGATTTCCACCTAAAGAAGCCAAAACTGAGTGAAGCTAAATGAGTTGGTCGATATCGACTTAGCCAAGTCGATATCGAGTGACCACAAATCGAGTCAAGATCCGGAATCGACCCAAGGAGTAGGAGCAAGGAAACATACAAGTCGATATAGACTATCCCAAGTCGATATCGAGTTGAGTGAGGTCGACATCCATCCCGGGAGCCGAAATCGAGTTGCTGAAGAGATGCCAGGAAATTGTAGGTCGATATCGAGTGAGGCTACTCGATATCGAGTGGACCAACAGTGACCAATTTCGAGCTTGTCCGAGTTCTTTTTAAGGTTCTATCCCGAATCCAATAGAGATATTTCCGAGAAGAGATTCCTTGCGCATGAAGAATTGAGAGATTATATCTTTTGTATCTTTTTATTTATCCTAAGGGTGGAACAATTAATTACCCTATAGGATTTATCTTGTTTTATCTAGTTAGATTTATTGATTTCCTAGTAGATTTATATCTTTAGAAGAAGATAGATATTCCATACCTTGATTAGCAAGGATTGGAAGCCTATAAATAAAGCCCATGGACTAGTTTTTATTCATTCAATTCTAGAGAGGAGAAGTAGAGTAGAGAGGGAGAGAGTGGAGGCCGAGAGGAGTGAAGGAGCGAGAGCAAGTTGGCTTCGATCGGTTGTAAGCTTTTATTTAGTTTATTAATGCAAAGTTATTTCCTTTTATTATTTATGTCTTTTCCTACGATGAAGAGCGAGTAGTCCACCTACTTTTAGGGTCGGGGCGAGCCCGACGACAGCCATGCATGTTTGAGTTAAAGATTCGACATTTATTATGTTTTGAGCATCTACTACCTTTTATATGTTTATTACCTATTCAATAGAGATCTATGTTAACAACTTGGATTATAAACATAAAATCGATAGATACAATTAGGGTTTCTTGAAAAAGTTGTCTAATTGTTGGAAAAGGCGAAAGCTTGATCCTTTGATGAGATTGCATGATTATCGTTATTTATCTTGTCTTATGCATGTTTGGTTATTGTTGTTGCAAACCCCGATCTTGGAAGTTTTCTTTTAGATAAAGTTTATTTCGAAATCTCAAAAGCTTTGTTCTTTTAATTTCGTACTGCCCCTACTCGATATTGACCAACCTCTGGTCGATATCGACTTCTGACTTTCGATCCAGAAAGATCGCTGCTTGTTTGTGTTCCTGCAGGTGAGGTCAATTTCGAGGAGAACTAGTTGATATCGACTGCCTTAGCTCGATATCGAGGACAATTGGCCGAAATCGACTAACTTTCTGGAGCTGCCCAAAATCGACTTGATTTGGTCGATATCGACTACCCTAGGTTGATATCGAGTAAACCCCCGAGTCGAAACCGACGTGAGATTTCTCCGCTGCCTGAGATCCGCTGACCCGCTTCCTCGAGGATCGATCCCGACTTCCTGCTGCTATAACGGGAGGGAGTCTTGAACATTATTTGCTCGGAACGGAATTGGTTTGCTTATTTTATTTACATTCTATTTGCAATCTCGATTTCCTCTTACAACGGTATATAATTACAAGCACTAGAATTTATGAACAACGTCTTTGATTGTAGAATTTTAAAATTATCCAAAATTATCAAATCATGATTTTTTTTAATTTAAAAAGGAAAAATCTGACAAACCAAAAATCGACCCAAAATGACCCGAAACTCGGTCAAACCCGGGTTCGAGACAACTTGGATGTACCCGGAACCCGTTTTACTCGGGACCCGAAGTGACCCGACTCGAATGACCCATTTGACAGGTCTAATTGTAATACCTGAAAAATCAAATATTAAATAATATGAGTATAATTGTCTTTTTATATTAAATTAAGTGAGGTTTAACAAGAAAAGGGATATGGGTGGTTAGTTGCAAACAACCTATATTTAATGGGTGGTTATTTGACAATTTTTTAATAAGGGGTGATTATTTGCAAACAATAATGAATAATGTGTGATTATTTAACAATTTTTTAATAAGGGACGGTGCAAACATGGTTTTATGCATTTTCGCCTTTTGTAAATGCTCTTGGTTTAATGCGTGATTTGGGGACACGTCACACGTTAGGCCGCTTTCTCTCTATTTTCGGCGTCACAGATTTGTCAGTTTCTTTTTCAATGTTTCATCGTTCGCGTGAGAACTTTTTTCCAATCGGTAGTTCTCTGGTCACGCTTCACCTGCTTGATTTCCGATCCCCACTGATTTTTGCCTCACAGGTGTGTGATTGAGCGTAAATTTCTGATCTTTTTTGTTACCTACTGTATTCATCTGATGTTTGATCAGTCGAATTTGAACTCTCAATTAGATTTGGGTTGCTCGTTTGCGATTCCTCTTTGGGGGCTCACAAAGTTGGGCTACATGTGTCTGTTTGTGGTAAGCTTCCCTTCAAGCCGAGTTCAAATTTCTTAATACAAGCCAAGTTCACATAATTTCGAGGTTGGTGATAGTTTTTCTGTTGATGTTTGAGTAGGATCTGGATGGTTAGAACTTAGAAGCAGATCTGTTAAAGGGGGGGAAAGTTGCAGCAATCTGGACTTGTTCCTCTCTACAGCATCTATCACGTTTCAGGAAGATAAGTGAGCGAATTCTAGATTTTTATGTTGGAATCTGGCTACCTGCTGGTGATAAAACGAAGAGAGGAGTGAATTGAATGACTTATAGAGATCTAGCACCATTTTGAATGGCTATGGAGGGAGAGGGGGTTCTTTCTTCGTACTATACAGAAGTTGTAATAGTGTATAGGATTTATTTCTCCCCCCCTAAAAATTAAAAAAAATCCTACATATCCTTGAGTCCATGACCCTTTTCTGGAATCTTTGCTGAAGAGGGAGGTTGTCTTGTTGAAGACTCCCGAAGTACAATCACTTCTTATGTGAAAGAAATTGTGTTATACCCTCTGTCCTCTGATGTTGCAACTCAATTGGGGAATCATGTCGGGCTATGCCAGCCTATCTGCTTATGGAAAGAGGATGATGAAAAAACATGAAGATTTGTGTTCTGGATGTTCCTATTTGGTTATAATATGGAAGGAATTTTGTATAGGAGGATTGTAGATTATGTGTAGAAATGGAGTAGCTTAGTAGCTTGATCTAGGGACTGTATGAACTGGGGGAGTCGACATTAGCTGTGGAAGAAAGCAAACATGTCATTGGCAATGAAGTACTTGTGCCCTGGGGAAAACCATTACGGAGTAGCTTTGAAGGCAGTTTTTTATGACTGTCGAGAAGAATAAATTGGTTTTTTTTTTCAGCATGAGCCAAGTGCCCAGTTTATTTAGATGGATAAATTTAATTTCAAATAAAAAATAACTAGACAAATCATAGGTATCCCCTCAGTTAAGTAACTAAATTTTCTATTTTTGTTATTTGTTGTTGCTTTTGTATTCCATTCTTTCTGGAACGCTGACAGTAGCTATACAGGATTTGTTGTTGCTTTTGTATTCCATAAATATATATCACTCTTTAGGAAGTTGCAGATGAACCCTTTGTGCTTTTCCATGCATACATGATTTGGAGATTAAAAAGGATACATCTAGCTATTCGTGAAATGCACATATTATTTGCTCAAAGAAAGAATGGTTTGTTTCCTCAATGATAATTTAAGGGTGCCAATAACTAGAATTTGTTTGTTTGACTACCCATTTTAATATATTTTGTTATATTTCTGAAGCACTTGTTTTGAACGATGAGCCTTGTCAGTGAAATTGCTTGTTTGCCCTAATACCTGCAGCTTAGCAGTGCAATATGCTTGAAGTTTACCCTCTTGAATCACTATGTTTACTGTACGTGCAATGACACTGTCCTTGTTTACCTTAATATCTTTCTCGGTCTGTAGGTATTTGCAAATAATCAGTAATGGACTCCAAGGATTTCAAGCATCAGACAAATTTCAGGCTTTTTAAAAGTGCTGGAAATTCTGATTACATTAGTAGTCTACCTGACCCTCTTCTCTGCTACATTCTGTCATATATTCCTACAAAATCTGCTGTAGCAACGTGCCTATTGTCCAAAAGATGGAAGACTGTCTGGACCAAAGTTCCCAAGCTAGACTTTACTGAAATGCCACATCTCGAATCATGCTGCTTCTTGGGGCCACGAGAAGAACTGTTCAACAACTTTGTGGATAACGTCCTAACTAAAAATGACATGTCATCCATCAAGATCTTACGTCTTCATCTTTTCAATGGTCTCCATGCACGGCGTGCAAATAGTTGGCTCTGTGATGTAATGAGGCGGGATATTCAGGAGATTGACCTCACATGCCACTGTCCTTCAGTGAAGCTTCCCACAACATTTTTCAACAGGGAGAAACTTGTTGTTTTGAAGCTAAAAAGTTTTTTACTAGATGTGCCTAATTCATTGCATTGGCCAAGCCTTGAGTATCTCCATGTTATTCATGGCCGTTTCTCTAATGAAAAGTCTATGAAGAATCTCATATCTGGATGCCCTGCTCTTAAAGAACTTGCTATTGATAGTTGCAGGGGAATATCGAGGTTATGCATTTCCTTTTCATCCCTCAAGACATTGGAAATAAAAGACAGCTTAAGTGGGAATGCGAATCCTGTTCTCAATATAGAAGCACCAAATCTAGAAATCCTTTACCTTTCAGATCTAGCAGACAAATATGACTTCTCTGGTCTCTCCGTAGATAAAGTTGTGCTTACTGTTCATGACCGAGGAGTTAATCACAGGGAAAAATTGGTTGAGCTTCTGAGGGGAATTTGCAGCTTAAAATTTTTGAAGTTAGGAAGAGTAACCACAGATGTGAGTATGATATGCTTTCTTATAGCAACAAATCCACCCAAATCCTGCATTGAACCTCTGTAATTTCTGTAAACATATTTTGATCCTTCCCCTTGCAGGTTCTTCACGATCTTCTGCACAGTATGCTGCCAGCATTTCAGGGCTTCAAGTTACCTGTGTTTCATGACTTGGTCTGCCTGGAATTGGCTGTTGGAAATTGGTCTATTATTCTACAGATGCTCGAATGTGCCCCTAATCTCACATCTCTGATCCTATACAATGTGAGTCATGCAGCTTTTGATCTTTTAAAGGTTTCATATTTCTCTATTCCTACCCTTCCCATCCTTTCAATTCGCATATTTTTCAAGGCACTAAAATCTTCCAATTTTTCCAGTATTCCTATGGTTCTCGGACTGAGTGGAATCCACTTCCTTCAGTGCCCAACTGTTTAGTGTTTACCTTGCAAGAAATCACTGTTCACCACTTAACTCGGGACGAAGGAGATATGAAAGTAGTCGGGTATCTCCTTCAGAATGCTCTTGTTTTGAAAAGGCTGAAATTTTCTTTGGTCCCGTATTCTCGCCCAGAAGGATTCACTGATGTTGTAGAAAAATTCCGGGAGCTTTCTAGCAGATCAAGTAGATGTGAGATTGTATTATGTCAACCTTGAACATTAAACTTGCTAAAAAAGCATTGCGGAATCACCGCAGGTGTAAGTCTCTCCTAAAGCTGGAATTTTTCTGTTCTTAACCATTTGTTGCTAAACTTCCAATTCATGCTCTACTAGTTGTCTCTTTGACGTTTGCTATAGATTGTGTCTATGTTTCTTCAGGAATGACAGGGAAGATGCGCAGAGAGCACCGTCTTTCCTTTTAACCAAAAAAAAAATAGAATGATGGGGACTAACGGGCATCAACACAACAGAGGCAGTAGAGTTAGCAATCACGCCCCCGTAGAAAAAATGAAATAAAAGAAAAAAGGGAAGCAATGAGGCATGAGCTATATAATATTTATGCATTAAGGTAGGTATTTGCTCACAAGTATCTACTTCTCATAAAAGGAAATAATGTCACTTGTCCATGACTATGAGGAAAGATGAAGCCATCTTGTGAAATCATGTGGAGATTTTTGGATGAGCTGCAGGGCATGGAATACAATGGTTTTCAAGTCTCGGACGCTGGTGTGATATTATGTTTGTTTTATCTTATTATGTAATGTTACGCCGTTGCAGGTTTGCAGGTGTACAGGCTTGTGTTGGGAGAAAATAAAAGGGTTTGGGTGAAAAACTAGATGAATACACATTAGTCATTTTGGTTTGGATTGAGGGACATCAGTCCCCTTGATTTGCTTTTATTACTTCATTGAACTTGACTGGATTATCCCCAAAGGTTATTGTTTGTTCAGTTTGGAAGAGTTGGGAATCAATATATCCACTTATGCTTTAGTTTGTTCTTTCATTTTAAGAGAGTTTATGCAGTATATAATCAATGTATCCCCTCTTCGTTGCTACCTCCATGAGTCCATGGCCAAGTATCTTTGATTTGAAAACACCCACAAGGTAAAGTGGGGAAAAAACAAAAGAGCCGTTAAAATCATATAGAGCGTGTGTTAGATCACATAAACTTGAATCATTCTCAGTTTAGTGCCCTTTATAACCAATGCCATTTTCCTACAAGAAATCCTAATCAAACGCTCCAAGCCGGGTTCAAGCTTTGATCTTTGGTCTTCAATCTTCGATTTTAGGGCAATCACCGTTCAATGTTCTTGTCTGATTCAAACGATTTTTATAGATCCAAATCTGTAAGTTCAAAATTTCAGTAATCAACTTGGAGAAAAATCCTGATTTTTGGTTTTCGGGTAATGCCCCTGGCTCATCAATCACCTTGGGACTTCAAAAAGCGACATTATCGAAGTCTAGTGAATGAATACTACGGAAAACCCAAACCAGCCGAACAATACAACAATCAATATCACCGAAAATTCATAGATGTCTTCACAGCAGACTTCATTTTCTAGAGTAATTCAACGTCCAACGTCAAAGCATCATATCTAACTCATTAAAACCATTACACTGCAAAATGACAGATTTGAATAGGAGGTACCGCCAGTCTGAAGCAACAGATTAGAAAGTCTGGCGGCAGAAATCTGCATATGTCAAACTAAACCAACTCACTCAAGGAACTAATGTTTACAGCTCACCCAGATATATCTGTTTGTCGCTACCGCAGGAGCCAACAATGGGTTCAGATGGGTGGAAAACGCATTCGTTCACAGATCCATTGTGGCCTGGCAGCTTGTACAGGATGCGGCGGGAAGTTGTGTCCCATATGTAAACCATCCGATCTGCGCTACCAGCGGTTACCTTGCTTCCATCAGGAGACCAGGCACATTTCAGGAGGTTCTTTTCAAAGTTGTGCTGGTGCCCCTCAAACACTTTAACACAGCGGTTCTGGGGGGCATATGGTCGCATATCCCAGATGCAAAGCTTGCAATCCATTCCGTTAGTTAGAAGATAAGACCCATCAGGGCTCAGCGACATACCCGTTATCATATCTTGGTGACCCTGTAGTGTCATGGTGACTTCATTTCTGCGGATATCCCATACCTTCACGTCATTGTCTATGGAACCAGTGTAAACCTTATCCGATGCATCAGAGAAGCTTACAGCAGTTATTTGGTAGTTGTGTGGGAACGTCTGGATGGCACCTCGTTGACGCATATCCCAGAGTTTTGCCGTACCATCATCTGAGCCACTCACGATAAGTGGAGGACCCCTCCGAGCAGGACAGCAAGAGTTCACAAAGGAGGAGTGTTCAGCCATCTTTTTTATCTGTTTTCCCGTCTCAACATCCCAAGCTCTGAGCGTCTTGTCAGGACTAGCCGAGATGATCTGGCTTCCATCAGTGGTCCACTGGAGGTCGAGAACTGCATTCTTGTGGCCCTTTAAAACCATGAAGTTTTTACACTCGCCATGCACGTTCCACAAGAAGATTTCTTTGTCATGAGACCCAGATGCAATAACAGTCCCTGCTGGATTAAACTTCAATGTGTAGATTGCACTTTGGTGGCCTGTCAACAACATGATTGGTGATTCCAAACTCGAGGTCCGAGCTCTTCCATTTGGCCCAGGTGCTTGGGGAGCTGTAAATGGAACAGTGGACCATTCCATTGGACGAGGACCAGGCACAGACAATGCATTTTCACTGTCATTAGCAGTGGCTAGCATCATGGTATCTGCGAAAACATCAATAGGCTATCATGAATCAATAACTATATGAATGAAAATATGAAATCATCACCAACTAAGTGAGAAGAAGACCAAAGCATGGTGCTCATTTTGCCTCAATCTCAAGTATATTAAATATCCACTTAATGAGTGTACCAGATGTATCTTCATTTCGATTCAGAGAAACCCCATTCACTTTTACATTAAGAAAATTTAACAGTGATTTTCTCAGTCTCTTGTATGGAACAACATATTAATACTTTTAAGCATAAAATTAACAACACAAGGAAAAAGGATGTTGTACAAATGTTCATATACAAAAATGCCTACCAAGATGATTACTTCGTCCTCAGATTCCTAAACTACAACCATTCATTTTTTTTAAAGACAACATAATCAAATGACAGAACAAAAACCTAAGCCTGCAAATTGCAAAAGAGGAAAGAAATATTACAGCCACTACTTGAAACCCCGAAAATCTAGTTTCTTTGATCCTGAAAGCAGGATGAACAATTGCCTTAAAGACCCTCTCAATAATTCAATGCAACTCAATAACCACCGGTAAACAAGAAACGATCAGAACTTGTTAAAGGACATCCTTATAGTTTCTTAAACCTCCACTCCCAGGTACCACAATGGGGTTAATGGCCCGATTGCAAAGCTAAATCATTAGTTCCATTCTCTAAATACACTTTGCCCAATATTTGAGGACAACGCTATATCAAGGGCTCTCATTTTTTTTTTTTTTGTTTGTTTGTTTGTTTTGGAATCCCAACCAACCCATCATTATTCAATATTATACATTTTTATATGCTATAAGAACTTTATTGGGTTATTCCATTATCCACAAGGACAACGGAGATATTAGAATTATTGAAACAGAGTAACCTAGTGCAACGATTAGAAACACAAACAAAAATGGCAATTGGTTTATATGAAACTCAAATATTCAAGCTAATAAGAGATAAATAAAATATCAGGGGAGGATAGAAAATTTTCAAAAATTGACAACAATTAACAAACACTGCAAGGTACTACTTTATAATTGAATCCATCACTCTTTGAGTCTTCAAGAAACTATACCGAGCAAGATATTCTAGATGCACAACAACAAAGAATTCCCATATAGTAGTAAATGGAAACACTACAATCACAAAAGAAATCCAACTTCACCCAACTACTACACAATACAAACCAATCCCTACTGATACTAGCTTCTCCCAATAATCGCACTAAAAGATGAGCACTTCTTCCACACAATGTGAACCACAAAAGAAAATTTGAGTAATCAAAGGCCAAGGATACTCAATGTTTGTCAAGTACAACACCAAGACATCTAACTAAAACCCTAAGCCGCCACCATCACTGTAAAATCGCTAGATTAGAAACTAAATCCAAATAATTGCTCAAATTGTCGAAAATTAGGGTTTCAACACCACACCGTCAAGTCGTAAACCCATATTTCAACACAACGAGAACCTCAATTCAATCAATATACCACTCTCTCCCTGAACAAAAGAAGACCTAAGAAGCACTTTCAGATCTTTATACCGAGCTCCGTCTATGCAAGCAAAAAACAGTGAACCGGACACCAGAAATGTGAAAAACTCTGACGATTACACACAGAGAAAAGGGGACGGGGGAGAATTCACATACTTCGGACGCCGGAAGGTACGTCGGGGGAAGTACGGATTGAGGGGTTTGAGTTTGGGAGGAGAAAGGGACGCGCAACGAGAGACAGGAGGCGAAGAGCTCTGGTCCGAAGCGTGTAGGGTATTTGTCCCAAAACTTGGTTTCCTTTCTATAAGATTTTTAAATTCGTTTTGGTGAGTTGAAGGTGAGACGGTCTGAGTCGAGACTGATTAGAGTTGTTGAAGTGTAGTCGTGATATTTCAGTATTTGGATGCTTTCTCGAAAATTCGTCTTAGCTTTCCATATAATTTTGAATGTATGGATGCACTTTTTAACTAGTTAAAATGATAAGTATAATGAATTGTTTATTTTTTTTTAACTAATTAAAGAGTGTATTGACATTCAAAAAATCATAAAAATGGTTAAAATTATGAGTTAAAAGAAAAGCTACTTGAGGAACTATCACAATACTCCTAATAACAACCAAATAAACTCCACTTTTTATAAATAAACTGTTTTTCGTCTCCTACGGAGTTTATATTTTTCGGAAATTTCGCGAGGTATACAACTCTTTTGAATATTTCGCATGGTGCCCCTGTAATTTTCTTTTTTTTCGCCTAGTGCCCTTTTGGGTTAAATCTAACGGTTTTGTTTTATTTCCGTTAGTTTGCTAAAAAAGAAAAAAGAAAAGACAAACGGAGAACTGGAGAGCGAAGCGAGCAAGAAGAACAACGAGAGCGAAGCGAGAGCAAGAAGAACAACGACCAGACCGACGATGTTGCTCGAACAGGAGAAGAAAGTGGCTTGGATCCGCTGCTGGAAGGGCGACCGGACCGAAGCTGCTGCTGCTGCTCAATGCCGTCCGAAGGGAGCCTCCTCCGAACCGGAAAGTGAAGATCTGGGTTACGTCAACCCATAACCAGCAAAGGACTCTTTGAAATCGAAATCAGATGGATGAAATCCTTCCCGAATAGGAGCAGATCTGGCTTGCGACAAAGGGAGGAGATTAGATCTGGATCTTGAACGCACCAAAATGTCTCTCAATCTCCCGAAAAAATGGTGAAAGCAATGAATCCCATCCGGAATTAATTGGAAATAATTAAAGGAGTGGCCAATGGGATGAACGAAATCAATTTCCTTCCACACTATTTGAGTTGATTGCTGGAAATTGAAAGATCTAAAGTGTGGGTAGATGGAGATGAACAGTACCTACATCACTGAGTGCCTACTCAATTGGGCCAATTTCGATTTCATAAATGGTGAGGGTAGGAGGAGATAAGTGGTACTCAATTTCGATTTCATAAATGGTGAAGGTAGGAGGAGATTAGTGGTACTCAATCGATTTCAATTTCGAAACTATGACGGAGATGATTAGTGGTGGTGGAGGAGAGGCCTCCGGTTCTCCGTCTTTCTTTCTTTTTTCTTTTTTCTTTTTTCTTTTTGCAAACTAACGGAAATAAAAAAAAAACTGTTAGATTTAACCCAAAAGGGCACGAGGCGAAAAAAAAGAAAATCACAGGAGTACCATGCGAAATATGCAAAAGAATTGTATACCTTGCGAAAATTGCAATACCTCAGAGGTACTTCGCGAAATTTTCGTATATTTTTTCATAATTTTTTAACTACTTTTACCAACAGTTTATTTATTCGTCTCATACGAAGTTTATATTTTTTCATAATTTTTAACTACTTTTACCAACGGTTTATAAATTTTTACCCCGTCCCATACGAACCCATTGTATTGTCGTCCAACGGTGCTGTTAGTTTTTCCTCGGCTTTTTGACAAAAAAGCTTGTTCAGTTTGACCTTTGATTTCACTAGTAGTACAATCTGCCCAACATGCACTGCGCTTTTGGTTTTCTGTTTGTGTTGTATCGTTTTTTGTTTACTTCAAATTGGCCTAAAAAACCTAAAAATCATAATAGTTCATAATTCAGATATTCAGCACACATATGTTCAATTTGACTATCATTGACAGATTTAGGAAACGACTAAGGTTTTTGTTCCTTTTGTTAGAGCATAGAAATGGGATATTGAGTTTTTTAGGTACATATGTATTCTTGGTTATCTTGCTTAAACAACAACAATAACCCAATATATCCCGTAAAGGTAGGGTATGGGAGTCAAGATTTACTCACTCTTGATTGTCTTGCTTCTTTTTAGAATTTTTGTATCTGAGGCCCACTTTGTGAACCTTTACTAATCTCACGGGATCTGGCATTGATGGCCCATCTATACCATTCCATTTGCGCAGAGGCTCCTTAGGAATGGTGCCTGCGGCGCCTTCCAGTTTTGTTTGAACCTTAAATCATTAAGAAAAGTTGGAGAGGAATGGCATCTCTGTAACTTTAACCCACTTAAAGGTCAGCAAGAAGCGAACATGAGGCGAGTGTCATCCCTGTCTGTTTACCAATTTCTATCAAAGCTTTTGATGAAGGGATCATGTCTGTGTGCATAAGTTATGTCTGTGTTTGCATAATCCCAGGAGTGCAGATACGGGACCAGTTATGTACCATCGCGGTTATGATGGTCTCCAATAGTCGCCCACATAATGCATCCAATTGTCGTCAATGACTCCTTAAAAACAAGAGATCAAACCAGAAGAAAAAGGCTAAGGAATTTTTGTACCTGCCAGCATTTTCAATTCGAAACTTCAGAATAAGTACCTCTTCAAAATCAACACTCATTCAGTTTGGGTCATTTAAAAGGTTATCAGGATGCTAACCCATAGCAGGGTTTAATCAGGCATATCCTTGACATATAATGTCATTCTCGCTTCAGTATTTTCCCCTTATTTCCACACAAAAATCATCAGTAAGAGTGTTTTACGTGTTCTCTTACGACTGCGTCTGCTGTCTAACTCTGCGGGCACAATCTTCAAAGTTTTTGACAGCATCAGCACATTTTAGTGGATCCTTGAGATGCTCCTTGTAACATGACACGCAGGCATCTTTCTCGTCCAAGCACGGCATAGGTTTCTGATATGGGAGCTTGAACTCCTTCTCGTGGAGCTCTTTCGCTCTTTCTGTCACTTGTTTCAGCATATCCTGCTCGTGCTTCTCCAGCCTCTCTACTACCCTCTCACTCTCTCTTAAAATGGCTCGGATCCCTTCAAGCTCTGGATTCGCAGGTTGAGGAGGTGGTGGGGCTAGTGGCAGATAAGCAGGCCATCCTGGGGCAGGGACCTTGTGGGTCTCTACAGCATCAAATGCCTTCTTTTCATGCACTTTTGAATCAGGCTGATGAGGCTTTTTTGGTGCTTTTGGTTTGGATCTCCTTGCTTTTTTCTTTTCACCATCTTCTGCAAGACGGTTGATGAGTTCACTACTGATCTGAATTGTGAAGCGTTCACCCATCCTATTCCAAAAGATATGACCTGAACAAGAGTCGGGAAGATGATCCAGCCACATCAGGAAACAGTTTAGAATCAAATGCCTTCTCCCTAAACTACAGTGTGCGCTAACAAATGCTCAATACCCCAAATACAAGTAAAAGGCATTACATATTTCACCTTATGAGAGAGGCCTATAGGGTTTAAGAGAACAGGAGAGAGATGTTTACACATTACATCTTGTGTTTGGAAGCCAGATTTCATTTATTGTGCTATGTTGATACTAATTAACATTTAACATATATGCATTACCTACCTACCAAGTTACCAACCATGTACAAGCAGTCCAGGAAAGAAGCAAATAAAAATTGCTTATGTTCTAATTTACGAGTGGTCGATAAATAGTCCAAAATTCTATTCACATGATAGTGAGAATGGGCAGTGATAACATGCAACAGAAATGGGTTCAAAGAACAGAATGTAGTGGCAGTCCATGCAACAGTGCGTGATTTCTAACTGCAATTAGTCACCATAGTGTGCTTTTATACTCCTAGTCCCCTAAAAAGTCGAGTGGCATAGTTATTACAAGTTCCAAGAATCATTTTTCCTTTCGATACATATGTTGACAGCTATGTTGCATGGACATGGATACAGGGATACGGCAATCCAAAAAATTTACAATACGATACGGCAAGGATACAACAACGTGAATTATATATTGTTTTAAAGGTCTAAGCATAAATTATAGATATATATATATCATCAAAACATATATAAAGGAAACTACAATAAAACTAACAAGTGTTTAATACCGAGTCCAGGAAAAAAACGAGAATGACCAAGTCAAAGTTCGAAAGAGAATCATAATCAAGCAAGTTCAACAACAACAAGATAAAGCAAGTTCAAAAGAGACACATAATCAAGCAAGTTCAACAACAACATGGCATAAGATATCATTCTGCAACTAAGAACTCTTCCTCCAACTCCGGCTCATCAAGAGACGCAATGGGACAAATCATTCATTTCCACGACAGCAATTACAAGTTTACAACACTATGATATTGCAACCAAACAAACAAAGCAAATGGAACAGTTTTATTGTTTAGGTTTTGGGGGTGTTAATTTGTCAAGCTTAATGTCTGTTGCAACCTGCAATTTGGTCCATAGGTTTCCTAGATCAGCTTACATTTCCATTATGCTATAATTGTTGCCTGTTTAGTATTCATATTCATAACTGGCCATCTATCAAGCCACATTTAGATGACACACATCATAGCTTAAGAAGTATTCAATTTCAGGATCGATGGACGAATCAGATTTAGAAGTAGACATAAACTGAGAAGATCGCAAATTTCACAACCGAGAATTTGAGAAATCAACAGCCAGTTCGGGCCAAAAAATTGGAAAATTGACGAACCTCAGTTGGTGAATGGTGACCGGACCGGTGAGGGGCTGAGGGCAAGCTCGCTGTTGCCGGAGAGAATAACCTCAGTCGATCTATATCAAATCGAAAATTGCATAATTTTAGATCTGAACCACAAATAGTGAATCAGTGGACAGTCGAAGCCGAAGGAAGAGAAGAACAAGAAACGAGAGACAAACCTGATCAGAGTTCAGGCGGCCGTCTCCGGTGGGCGGTGGCTCCTGGCACTGGCAGCGAGCGAGAGAACAGAGAGAGAGAGGCGATGAGAGCTTCTGTCTTCAGAGGGCGAGGAGCGTTTATTATTTAGGGGTTTCTTTTATTAAAAAAAAAAGCATCCATCAAATTCTTGTTCCAAATGTCCCTGTGACCAAATAAATTTGTATCCCATCTAGGGAGACCTTAACGAAATAGCTTCCCCAGCTGATAAACTTGGAGGAGTCTATCATTCGACGTAAAGAACAGACTATCACTACTAGAAGTACCATCTAGCGGGGGTCAGTTTACTTGGCAACGGAAATCGAAAGATGTGGTCATTTGTTTGGAAAAACTTGATCGGCTACTAATCCACACGGACATGCTTACCATTTTTGACTCACTTCGTACACAGATCCATCCCTTTACTAGATCTGATCATGCTCCGATCTCCACGGATTTTCGTCACAACATTAAGCCTAAGAATAGACCATTTAAGTTCGAATTGGCTTGGGCCTCAAGGGCTGATTACAGTAACTTAGTCTCACAAGCTTGGAGAGTAAACCCACAAGGTTCTTTGGTGTTTAAATTGCTTCAGAAGGCAAAAGTTCTTAAAAAAACTATCTAAAACCTGACATAAGAATACAATACGCAATATTCATAACCAAATTCTAGTAACGGATCAAAAGCTCCTTAGTTTACAGACATCTCTTATCTCAAATTATAACAATCAGGATGTTCAAATCCTAAAACAATTACTTAACAAAAGAGAACGAATGCTCGACTTTCACCGTCGCTATTGGAGCCAGCGGGCTAAAGTTAAACATACCAAACTTAATGACTCCAATTCAGGGTACTTCCATAAGATCGCTACTGCAAAAAGAGGCAGGAAAATGATCAAATCTATCCTACTTCCCGGTGGGGAATCCACTGCTGATTTCCACACAATCCAACAGGAATTTGCTCGCGACTTCAAAGCTCGTTTCAGAGCCTCTTCGACCCCTGTTTCGGATCTGTCTCCAGACCTAGCGGTCATCCCATCCTTAGTTTCACAAGCAGATAACGACATGCTCTCGGCTCCTGTTACAAACAATGAGATTAAAGCGGCTGTATTTTCTATGAGTCTGGATAAGGCTCCGGGCCCTGATGGCTTCCCAGCTGGTTTCTACCAAAAGTTCTGGCCTACGGTTGGGCCCTCTGTAATTAAAGCCATCAAAGCTTTCTTCACCAGTGGCAGGTTATTGCGTCAGACGAACCATACTTTCATTACGCTTCTACCGAAATACGATGACCCGACTGCAGTAAACCACTACAGACCTATCAGTCTATGCTCTACAATTTACAAAATCATAGCTAAAGTAATTTCAGCACGATTAACCAAGATTTTTGACAAACTTATACACCCCCTCCAGGGAGCTTTCACAAAAGGAAGATCTATCCAGGACAATATTCTGATTGCTCATGAGGCTTTGCATTCGTTTCGGATGAAGAAAGGCAAAATGGGCATGGTTGCTCTTAAGTTAGATATGGAAAAGGCATACGATCGCATCGAATGGTCCTTTCTGTTCCAAGTTTTATCTAAGTATGGGTTCAATGACCTCTTTATTAACAGAATAAAGGAATGTGTTTCAACTGTATCCTACTCGGTCCTCGTTAATGATGAACCAACCACAGTGTTTAAACCCACTAGAGGTTTAAGACAAGGAGAACCCCTCTCCCCCTTTCTCTTTATCCTAACCTCTGAGGTATTAGCACGTACACTGCATAACAAAGGGCTAGCTAGTAAGGACTTGGGTATCTCTTTCGGTCGTCCGAGTATCAAGGTTCCTTTTCTAGCGTTTGCTGATGATATTCTTATTTTCTGCAAAGCCTCCCATTCGGCATGTACTTCTGTACTGTCCATTTTAGACAGATACTGTTTAATTTCGGGACAAAAGGTGAACCTGCACAAATCCAGCTTCCAAGCGTCTCCTAACACGACTGCTACCGCCATAGCGTCTACTATTGCAGTACTTGGCATTCCCCATGCTAACAATTTTGACAAATATTTGGGTTGCCCTATCGTTAACGGTAGCACCAATAGGGACACATTCGCTGATGTGGTTCTCAAGACCAAAAATCAACTCACAAAATGGAAAGCATCAAATCTTTGTGCCGAAGGGAGACGGGTGCTTATCAAAGCAAATCTGAGTGCCAAACCGATTTTTCTTATGCAAGCGTTCCTGCTACCCTCACATGTTCTTCATGAACTTGACAAAGTGTATAGACAATTCTTTTGGAACAAAACCACTAAAGCTCCACCGCTGATTAGCTGGGACAAAATTTGTTCGGACACTATGAAAGGGGGTTTGGGGATTCATAAGGCGGAGTCTATGAATATAGCTCTCCAGATGAAGCTTCTTTGGAAAATAATTTCTGAACCAGACAATATCTGGGTTCGTGTCATCTCACAAAAGTACCTTAAAGGCCACGACCTTTCCAGTTATATCAAAAAAGGTAATACCTCGTGGCAATGGTCCCGCCTTATGTCCATCAGACCTCAGTTCCTCCCAGCTCTTGAGTGGAGGGTCGGAGATGGGGAATCCATTGATTTCTGGTCCCATAACTGGGCCGTCGAGAGGCCGTTGAGTTCCAAAACACTGAGACCCATCCCGGATAATCTCTTGGGAGTTTCGGTGGCTCACTTCATCACCAACCGCCAGTGGAACAAAACACTTATAAATGACTCATTAGCAAATGTTCTAAAACAAAATGATATCGACCACATCATGGGTCTAACTTTGCCTAGTAACCAAATCACGGATCGTCTATATTGGGGCCCAAGCAAAAATGGCTAGTTCTCAACCACCTCTGCCAACTCCTTCCTATCAGTAAAAACCGGGTCGCCTGATTTCGATTGCGATTGGATCTGGAGTCTCGATGTGCCCCCTAAGGTTCGACACTTCCTCTGGAAAATCTCCCGTGATGGTCTCCCGACCAAAACCAGATTACAGAGGTCGCACGTGGTTGTACCTGCTGGTTGTGTTTTCTGTGGCAATACAAATGAATCGGGTGATCACCTGTTTCTTCAGTGTCCAATGGCTACTGCTTTGCTGAAAGCTTTACGTATCCACATTCCGGGTTCTATCAATACTTCTGTCGGCATGGGAAATGTTTTCCCACTTACCGCTATAAAATGTGCTATTGGGACCAACACTTTTTCCGTTCTAGCTACAGCCTGGTTGGCCATGTGGTTCTTTAGAAACCAACTCGTTTTCGATCATACTAACAAGGTAACTATCAATGAAATCTTGCTGCTCCACAGCACAACTAGTCATTGTTGGACACAATCAAAACGTTTAGACGATGATCCGAATGGTCCGTTGATCCATAATCATCGCATTCATAGCGGTACGCACAACCAGGCTTTTAGGGGTTGTGCTATGAAAACCAGGGCTCGGAATCGGTCTGGGAAGTGGGATAAACCCCCGCCGAATTGTTATAAGCTCAATTTTGATGGTTCGGTACTCCCGAATGGCAACTCGTCTTATGGTTTTGTCATCCGTGACTCTGCGAGCTTAGTGGTCTCTGCTGGCAGATCTGTTTGCACAAATATCTCGGTGATTTATGCCGAAAATCTCGGACTCAGAATGGGTTTGTTACGGGCAAAGGAGTTGCAACTATCTACACTTCTGATCGAAGGAGACAACTTACTAGTGATAAAATCTCTACTGGGGGATTGGAAATGCCCCTGGACAATAGAGATGCTACAAGCTGATATACTGTCTGATATCTCGTCCTTTACTTATGTTGCTATTCGTCATATTTTCAGGGAATCGAATGTTGTGGCTGACTACCTTGCTCGTAGTGCCCATGCTTCCCCTGCCGACGTCTGCTGTGAGGATGATCCAGAACTGCTAGCAGTTCTCGTCCGGAAGGATGCGCTAGGAAGGGCCTCTGCTGCGGCCGACCCGACCTAATTCTTACCTTGCGTCAAAAAAAAAAAAATTGTATCCCATCATTCCATCAATATCCGATATCGCTTTGGGTCGGGTTTGGGTCAGGTCGTCTCTGGTTCGGGTCCATTATGGGTCGGTTCATTTCGGGTTACGGGTCATGAAATGTTCAACCTAGACCCATAGTTAACCGGTTCGAGTCGACCCAACGGGTCAAGAGCGTTACTCATCCATAATTTTTTAAATGTCATACACGTTATTTAAGGATGATACAATATGTAAAATATTAATTTTTGAAAATTATTTGTTATAATTTCATTCTTTTTAGTTTGAAGTATGAAATTATATATAATATAAATTGATATTTTATATAATTTTTATCATCCTTAAAATCATACATGAATAGTAAACGACATTTAAAAGTAAACAGATGGAATATTTTTAATGACTATTTACATAGTTCCTAAACCTAAAATTTTTATATTACCCTAATAATGGTGATTTTATTGAAAATAAGTAATTAATGTTGCTACAATAGTAATATGTATTTTTTATATACATTACAATTTGCAATGTTAAATTATAAAGTAAAGTTGATGAAGATAATATTCAATCCTAATTATTATTATAAATAAATTTCAATATTAAGTTAAATTGTAATTTATATATGTTTTTATTATCTTATAGAGCTTGACCCAACGGGTAACCCACGGGTTGACCCAACCCGACCCAGAAATTTGTGGGTTGAACGGGTTCGGGTTGCTTCGGGTTGAAATATTTGCGTAAAAACCCACATTTTACGGGTCGGGTTGGGTCAGATCCTCGGGCCGAGTCACATTTTGACAGGTCTACTTTGGAGTGATCAAGGATCCGTATTGGATACTTTGATACGCATAGCTGATTTATATCTCATCATATCAGTGTTTCTAACCATACGCGATACGACAAAGCTATGACAACATGAATAATATATTGTTTTAAAGGTCTAAGCATAAAAAATAGATATAGACCATCAAAACATAGTAGGAAGGAAGCTACATTAAAACTATTAAGTGTTTAATATCATGTGAGCCTTATTCTCTAATTTGCACTCTTCGGAGCTTTATTCTCCACTCTTCCCAAATACTCATTCTTTAATTTGCTCATTTCACAAGTTTGTTGAGACATAATCTTTTCACATAAGAAACCAACCTCAGAATTTGAGAAGCAAACAACCACGATCAATTTAAAAGAATTAAACACATGAGATTATGAGAGACAAGCCTCGGTTGGTGAACGAGCACAATGAAAGGTTGAGGGAAAGTTGTGTTTGACAATCGTTTGACTCCTCTCTTGTGGGCATCTGGGCCAAAGGTGGCAAGAAGCGGCAGCCAAGTCAATCTACATCAAATCTAAAAATTTCAGATTTGAATTGAGTCAAAGGGAGAGAATGAAGAATAAGAAATGAGTGTTGACCAACCTTGGCTCAAGACTTCGAGTGGGGTAGTCGTCTCCAATATGTGGTGGCAATCGATAGTGAGTGAAGTGATGAGAGTTGGCTAGTCTTAAGGCTGATCGATAGAGAAATCGAGAGAACTGAGGAGCGTTGTATTTTAATTAAATATTAATGAATCCCAAAGTACTCTAAATGTGTGCTCGAGTACGCTCCACCTGGATGGCAGTTATTTGGACCTCAGGGTCGTCAACGCTGGAAGTAGGGGAAATTATAACACCCACGTTGGATATAATAAGGATATTGAGAGTGGTTTATGAGTAATTCAAATCTTACCCGTGTTACAAGAGCTCTTCATTTTCAGACTCAAAGTGAGAACAACAAACCTGAGGGTTGAGAGGGTTATATGCATCGGCTGACACCTCTTAAGACCCCGAGTCTTACAGTTCCACAAGTAGATATGAAAGTTAGAGTTCTGGATGAATATTGTAGAACACTTAACCAAGTGTCCCACAACAAGCTGTTTTATTTCATATGTATTGTAACGTATATATAGGAAGATCACTAAGAGGGCGTCAGAGGTGCTAAATGCCTTCGGTCTAGTGCTGCAACTGGACAACAAGGAGATGGTCCAGACTTGGACTTATGCGATTGAAACAATATGGATGGAGAGGAATAAGCGGATCTTTGAATTGGCTGAATTAGCTCCAGAAGAACTTGTTAAGCTGGTGAAGGAGGGGGTGGACGAATTTAACAAAGGGAAGGAGAAGAACCCCTCACAACAAAACATGAGAGGTGGTGACAGACATCGGTGGGTGAAACCAACGGATGGCTTCATTAAAATTAATTGTGACGCAGCAGTGGATGGTAGCAAAGGAAGTGGAATCGGATGCATAGCAAGGAACGAGGAGGGTGGTATGGTGTTCGCTGCTTCAAGAAGAATGCAAGATTCTGTCAACGCATAGTTGGTGGAAGCCGAGGCGATAGCTTGGGCGCTGAAACTTGGACTACAACAAGGAGTTCCCAAGATCTGGATGAAGAGTGATTGTTTGCCAGTAATGCATCAATTGCAACATGGGAAAGCTCCAAAGGGAGAGATGGGCCAGCAGCTTCGACGGATCCGGAGGCTTACAAGTCAATTCAGGGAATGTCGTTGGAGCCACGTTAGAAGACAAGCCAACGGGGTCGCGGATTATCTAGCAAAACTTAGACCTGAACACACTGTTTTTATTACTTGTTTTGCTTCAACTCCTGTTGAATTTAGTTTGTTAATTTTGGATGATGCTAAATAAATAAAGTCAATGGCTTTTGCTCAATTTTTATATATATATAAAAATAGGATTAATTTTACAATTTAAAGAGGATATAACTAATCAAGATAGAAAAATAATTTTTTTACAATTTAAAAAGGTTATGAATAATCAACAGAGAAAATATTAATAAATAGAATTATGAAATATATTTCATGAAAGTATAAAATACCAAACTACAACATTAATTATACCATAATTAATGTTGTACAATTTTTTTAAAGGATCTTTTAGTTTGGTATTTTATACTTGCATGAAATTTTTTTAAAGGATTTTATTAAGACTTAAATCAAATTATCAAGACCGGAATTTGTATGGGAGAAAACATGACATGCTCTATAAGTGGATATTCTTAATAAACAAAGAGCTAAATTACGTAATAAAGGTGTATTTCCCCTTTCTACATCTATAAATAACATGTGTCTATGATGTCCTGTACATAATTACTATGTTCAAATATCATTGATAATATGAAGTTTGATTTAATAATAATGTTTTCCCTCCAAACAAACAAACAACAAATCTTCAATTAACCAGTTAAAACAGTACACACTTGCAAAGATAGACGTTTTCTTGCAACAAAATGGGAGTAATCTTCGCATATTTAAGTCAATGCCTCCTCTTAATGAAATACATATAGCAGAAGGCCTTAACAAGCTTATACATGATGAATTCCTCTATGAAAAAAAGTACTACAACACGAACACAAGAGGTTGATGTCTACCTTCACCAATGAACAAAAACAAATCTATGATCAAATATTAAATGCAGTTTCAAGTGGTGAAGGTGGAATCTTCTTCTTATATGGATATATATGGAGGAATAGGGAAAACCTTTATTTGTAGACCCCTTTACGCTGCAATACAATCTGAAGTAGGAAATGTACTCATTGTAGCTTCAAGCATAATAACATTATTTCTAATACCCGAAGGAAGGATAGCACATTCAAGGTTCGTCATAACTCTGAATATGACTGACCATTCATTCATCATGTGAAATCAGACCAGGCACGCCATTAGCCGAACTTATTGCTAAATCAAAACTTATTATTTGAGATGAAACTCCAATGACTAGCAAACACTGTTTCGAGGCATTAGATAAAAGTTTAAGAGATGTTCTTCAGCATTTAGTTCACAACATCCATTTGGTGGTAAGGCCATTGTATTTGGTAGAGACTTCAGACAGATATTATTGGCTGTGACCAAAGAGAACTCCACAATATATTGTATCGACAACAATCAATTCGCCATATCTATGGAAATATTGTAAGGTGCTTCGTTTGACAAGAAACATGAGACTTCAAATTGGTTTTCACGATCCCCATTTACAAAGTCTTCAACAATTTTCAAAGTGGATACTAATAGCTGGATATGGTAACCTAAGTGAGTCTAATGATGGAGAACCAATGATTGAAATACCATATGTTATGCCACTGCTTCTTGGTGATGAATAGGTGTATATGAGCTCATATTCTATTTACAATGCCCAAGGTAATGAAGATCTATATTCGATCAAATATCTCAACACCATCAAGCTATCATGCATTTCGAATCATTCTCTTAATCTTAAGGTTGGAGTTTCTGTGATACTACTCCGCAATATTGATCAATCATCTGGATTGTGCAACAACACAGGATTAATTGTCACCAGGCTTCTGAATCACACAGTTTAAGCCAAATCCATGTTTATCAAGGGATACTAGAGATACTAGAAATATTAATATTTTATTTTACTCTTTCCGTCACATCACCGTAGCATCTCATTCTTACTTTTCTCACCTTATCAATAACACCTCTAGCATCCAAAACTCATATTTTTCTACCAATTCAATTTACAGATATACCCATCTTCAATAATTATTTTCATTCTCGATTGTATACCCCTCTTTTTGTAATTATTTTCATTCTCGATTGTATACCCCTCTTCAATAATCATTTTGTAATATACCCCTTTTTTTTTTATCGTATTATTATATTCAATTTTATCATTAAAATTTTATTATTAAATTAATTATAAACTAAATAAGGCTTAATATTACAAAATGAAACATTTTTTCTTATTAAATATTTTTTTACTATATATTTCAAGCTTTCCGGTTTCAAATATTAAATAATATTTTATTCCAAGAAAATAAATCCATCTTCTTATATTTAAAATTCTTATTATTGAAAAATAATTAAAATTGTTGGATATTTGTGGATTTATAAAATCAGATAAAAGGCTTTGTAATTTGCATCTTGTTGAATCTGATTGATTTTTTCATGGTAGACAACTAGACATGCTACTATTTATAGGAGATTTTACATAATGTTCATTTATAAAGTAAAAGAATGAGATACTACGTACAGAAGATGAATTATTCACCTCTTTACCCTTCTATCCACAACAAAAATAATTTTTTTTCAGGTATTATTATACCGAGTACTACAAAATTGTTTTCGGAGTATTAATTTTTTTTATTTTTTTATTTTTTTTTACAGTAGGCAAGAAGTAGATCGACTCGGCGATCTAGAAGATCGACCCAGCGATCTTGAAGCCATCAAAAGATGGCTTGAATGATCCTACGCAGAGGATCGCCAGTAAAAAAAAGAAAAAAATATCTAAGATTATAATTACATAAAGTTAAAATTATAAATGCCTAGAAAAGTAAACCCTAAATTTCCACATAAAATTTGAGCAGTTGATTCTTGATTCCGTTATCGTGGCTTGGAAAGCGGTGATGATTGCAGATCTGGATCCCGCTACGGCAACGAGCAAGCTCGTTCTCGTTTAGCAGTGTTGTTGCATGTGGGATATAAAGTTGCACAATTGAAAAGAATTAAAGTGGTGATGATACTAGATCCAAACCCAAGGGTTATGAATCAAAGCACTAACAACCAACTATTTTGGATTTGGATTTGGAGATTTGAGGATAAAATTAGATTTGGGTTACTTTGATTTTGTAGATCTAGGGCTAAAAATCGTTTTTGTTTTGAGATTTGGGGTTGCATGTTGAATATGCCGGTTGAATGAGGGAGTTTGATTTTGAGATTTGGGGTTTTAATGTGGAGTTGTGTAATCTGGCGGGGTTTGGTGGAGTCGGAGGAGCAAGGGGTGGAAACCGGTGAGGCCAAAAACCCACCAAACCGGTGAACAGCAAGGACAACGGGCGGCGTCAGTCGGCCATCAAACTGTGGTGGATGAGAGGTTGGAGGTATGGGGTCGGACACCGACTGACTACATGCGGCGACAAATCGCCAGCCACCAAGACGTCGTCGGATTATGTGGTCGGAGAGGAGGAAGATGGTAGATAACCCAGGGAGCCGTCGAACAGGAGCCTGAGGGAGTTCCGCCCCCAACGACCCATGAACCCAGATGGCTAGATCGGGAGCCGCCACAGAGGGTGATGGTCCAGATCGCCATAGAGTCCGCCGGAGGAGGCCCGACAACAGCGACGCAAGGTCGGCGACGGCGACGGAAACCTGCAGAAAAGCCTTTGGTTTGGAAATTTTGGGCTGATTTGGGAGGTGGTGGTGGAGGAGTAGGGGGTGTGTGGTTTGAAGCCGGCCGGGAAGCCGGATGTGGAGGAAGTGCTCACATGGTGCTGTCGATGGGGTTTGGGTGTTTAGGGTTGTTTTTGGTTTTTTTTTAGAGGAGTGTTTTCGGAGTATTAATTACTGGGTACATTCCATTACATGTCCAAGTCACCGAACAGCTTGACTAACCATACAAAGTTACAAACTTTTAAAATTCAAATTAACGAGCCCATAAACTCCAATTTTCTAAAGAAGTAAAAATAAAAATAATTCCTTAACCTTTACATCTATCTCTCTCTCTCTCTCTCTCGCTCTCGCAGATCTCATCTTTCACCCCCTTTCTCCTTCCCCATTTCCACTCCGCGAGCCGATCTCCAATTCTCCGATCATCGGAGTCGAAGCAATGGGCTCCCAGGGCCCCAAATCTTCCTCTTCAAAACCCTCAAAACCCTCGACCAACAGCAGTTCGAGTGTCCCTCGGTCTTCCTCCTCGTCTCTCTCCACACATTTGGCTATGGTGGAGCTGAAGCAGCGCATTCTCACCTCCCTCTCGAAGCTCTCCGATCGCGACACTCACCAGATCGCCCTCGACGAACTCGAATCCACCATCGCCTCTCTCCAGACCGAGGCTGTTCCTATGCTCCTGAACACTCTCTTTGATGCCTCCTCCTCTGACCCCAAGCCCGCCGTCAAGAAGCATTCCGTTCGCCTCATCGCCTCCCTCTGCGCCGCCCACCCCGACGCCACCGCCACTCACCTTGTTAAGATCGTATCTCACATTGCCAAGCGGCTCCGCGACCCTGATTCAGGGGTTCGTGACGCGTGCCGTGACGCCGTTGGGGCTCTCTCTTCCATTTATATCGACGGCGGCGGGGGTAGTGCAGCAGAGAACGGCGTCGTTTCGTTGTTCATGAAGCCGCTGTTGGAGGCTCTGGGGGAGAACGATAAGGGGGTTCAGGTTGGGGCGGCAATGTGCTTGGGGAGAGTGGTAGAGTGTGCCAAGAACCCTCCTGTTTTGGCTTTTCACAAGCTTGGAGCTAGGGTTTGCAAGTACCTTCACAGTCCTAATTTCTTCGCCAAATCGGCCTTGTTGCCTGTGATTTCAATCATGTCTCAGGTGATCTGCTAATTATGCAATGTGTGATATTGGATGGAGATTTTCCTATGATTTTGTTATTGACAGTGATTGTATTTTTTTTTAATGATAGATGGGAGCCATTGCGCCTCAGAGCTTGGAGTCCTTGCTTCAAAGCATCCACGAGTGCCTTGGAAGCTCTGATTGGGCCACTCGCAAGGCTGCCGCTGAAACCTTGAGTTCTTTGGCAATGCATTCGAGCCACTTGGTCAAGGAGAATGCTACACCTACCTTGACAGCTCTGGAAAATTGTCGGTTCGATAAGGTATGGTAACATTGGAACCTTAACAGCATGACTGTTTTGTATATCAGTGTCCAGACTTTATACTGTGATTTTTTTTTCTAATGGATATCATTTTCCAACTCTCACTTCATTCTATACAGACTTTGAGAACAGTTGGTTTGCTTGGGAAACAGCTTTGAAACTTTTAACCTGTAATGTTATGTATCAGTATCTATACTCTACTCTGTGGTGTGAGTATTTGTAGTGCATATATCATTTAACAGTTTTCAGTTCATAGTCTAAGTGGGTGAAAAGAATTGTTGCTTGCCTCTACTAGTACATAAGCTAGCATAGGGAAACATATTTATTAATCGGTACCCCTTTTTACAAATGTGACATTTCTTATGCATTTGATTGTGGATTTGGATAAAGAGAGAAGGGAAGAGAAGAAATGATCCCCTCCCCACTGTGATGCAGAAGGATGAATGTACTTACAAGAGATTTGAGCTCATTACAACTCCCTCTACCCACCTTAACGTCCTATAGGAACAAGTGAAGTGGGTCGTTTATCCCCTTCTTGTGCAGCTCTACATACCTCACCCACATTCTCTACATACACATTCACTAGAGTAAATTTTGGAATTCAAGAGCACGTTGTTCCACTTTAGATTACCATATGAAAGTGCTAAGGATCCATCCAAATCTAAGTACTAAGATATGATTGCAATAATATAATAATATATGTGCCAATTTTACAAGTTAGGCTTGAATTTGTAATTTGTCCCTGGAAGTTGGGCAAATTTGCAGAAAGGTGCAAAAACACCTATGACATTCATAGGTGAACATAGTTGAATACTGAAGTTGTCCATGCTTGGTTGTTGTAGCTGCATGAAAATGACACTTAGAATTCACACTTATTTGGTTTCAGTGTATTAAATGACACTTGCTTAGAGTTCATACTTAGTTGATTGAGACTTGAGAGATTTAGCTTGATGTTTAAGGCACTGGTATTCACCAATTTGAGCCACACATTATGATGCCAGATTAAGCCTGTTAGAAATACTATGGTTGAAGCATTGCAATATTGGAGGAAGATTGCAGGAAAAGCTGGGGATGAATCTGCTGATGAACCAAAAACATCATCTCATGGTAATAATAATAATTAATTGATTGACATTTGAGATTTCTTCATTTAGAAAAAACAACTTCCCTCACCAATGATTAATTATTGCTGCTGTTTCAGAGAAATCTGGATTATCAGTGTTGTCAGACAAAAGTAAACAGAAAACCATGGAGCTGAGTGAGAACAAAGTTTTGAAGGACTCGTCTGATGGTGATAGCACTATCTCTGATTCTGCTGCCAAAAAGAGTGGAAACATTTCAGACAGAACTGTTGGGCTACTGAAGAAAAAGGTTCCTGCCTTAAATGACAAGGAATTAAACCCTGAATTCTTTCAGAAACTTGAGAAAAGGGGTTCAAATGATTGTCCTGTTGAAGTCGTGGTCTCGCGAAAGTGTCCTAACTCATCAAACACCAATGAGGATGAGCCAGGGCAGACTGATGCAGATAATAAGGGCAAAGCAGATAAAGGGGCTTCCGGTAATCACTCCAGTCAAGATTTTGATGTTTTGGCAAAGAATAGATTCCCTGATGGTATGATAAATGGGAAAGATTCAAGAACTAGAGAATTGGAAATTGATGACAAGAATGCCGGTTTCACTAAATCAGATGCTCAGTCCGATGGATCTTTTGTTAGTAACAAAGGAAATTGGGTAGCTATTCAAAGGCAGCTATTACACTTGGAGAGACAGCAAACTCATCTTATGAATATGTTGCAGGTTGGTTTGGTTACTTCCGCTAAATGATTAGAATTCTGGTACGGTCTTCTAATAGGTTGTTTTTCTGTAACAGGATTTCATGGGGGGTTCTCATGACAGCATGGTTTCCTTAGAGAGCAGAGTACGCGGTTTAGAAAGAGTGGTTGAAGACATGGTGCAAGATTTGTCGTTATCATCAGGCAGGAGAGGAAATAGCTTCATGTCTGGACACGAGGGATCTTCTAGTAGGAACCCAGGTAGGTATGGCGGCTTTTATGACTATAATGGCAAGTTTGGAAGGGGTGGGGATGGAAAGTTCCATTTTAGCAATGGAATTTCTTCTGGGATGAGGGGAAGGAACCCATCTAGGAGATCTGAGCATCCTGACTCTTGGGAATTTAATTCATATGGGGCCCCTCGAGCTGGAACAGCGGGTTCTATCAATCATCTGGATGGAAGATCTCCTAGATCTGAATCAGAGACTGACCACATTGGTGGCCGCAGAGCTTGGGATAAAGGGGTTGGACCTGTTAGGCTTGGTGAAGGGCCCTCTGCTAGAAGTGTTTGGCAGGCGTCAAAGGATGAAGCTACCCTAGCAGCAATTCGAGTTGCTGGGGAGGATAATGGAACAACACGAGCTCCCAGAGTTGCTATTGCTGAAATGACTGCAGAAGCAGTAGGCAATGACAACAATGAGCAGCATGACCCAGTCTGGACGGCATGGAGTAATGCTATGGATGCTGTTCATGCGGGTGATATGGATTCTGCTTATGCTGAGGTGTTGTCAATAGGAGATGATTTTTTGCTTGTCAAACTGATGGACAGATCTGGCCCTGTTCTTGACCAACTCTCGAATGAAATTGCTGTTGAAGCTCTAAATTCAATTTCACAGCTTCTGATGGAGCAGAACTTATTTGACCTGTGCCTGTCTTGGATTCAGCAGGTATGACTCTTGTTATAATTTTCAATGTTTTGGCCTCTTGATTACTTACTGCCATTTTAGTTTTCATATCATAACTGTGTTACAAGACTAACTCATTAATTATACCCAACAAATGAGGTATTCTGAATCTTGTGTTACTAAAGGTGTGAATTAGATGCATTGGAATACTTACTGCCATTCTAGTTTTCATATCATAACTGTGTTACTAGACTAACTCATTAATTACACCCAGCAAATGAGGTATTAAGAATTAGATGCGTTGGAATTGCTTGGTGTGAATTAGATGCATTGGAATTGCTTGGTTAATCCTGTGCATTTTGGCACTGCAGTATAGTAGGTTGTGAAATAGACTTGTGTACTGCTATCAGGATATCCAGTTTCTTAACCAAAACACTATCACTGTCTTTTGGATTAATATTTTCCGGTATGGCATAAGATATGAAATATGGGTTGAGACTTTAACTAGTATCTAAACAAAAAGTTCAAGATGATGTATTCCTTGTGAAATACTTTTGGAGAAATTTTGGAAGTAACTTTGCAGCACAATGGCTTTTCTTATGAAGCAAAGAATCAGTACCGATTTAACCGATTTTTATATCTGTAATATATTGGATAATCGAATGTTACTGGTAATATATAAGCGAGATGGGAGAGTATATTGACTCCAATTAAGCAGGTTTTTATTTAATTCTAACATGCTTGTAAATCTAACGAGGCTATCTTCCCTTCTCAGTTGGTTGATTTCGTTATGGAAAATGGACCTGAGGTATTCGGTATCCCAAAGGAGATAAGGCGTGAACTGCTGTTCAACTTCCATCACGTATCTCCAAACATTGAACTCCCGGAAGACTGGGAAGGTGCAACACCAGAGCAGCTGATGCTGCATTTGGCATCCGCCTGGAGCATCAATTTGCAGCATGGAAACTAATTGCTTCGAAGCATATAAGGGTACTGGCATGAAATATGATTAGCTTTTGATTGTGAATTTGGTTGCAGTAGAGACCTTTGCTTTGTGTGTGCAGGAGATGAGAAACAAGCACTCCCTCTTTTTTCTTTTCCTTCTTTTTTTACATTAGTTTGAAGGTATTCTGAACTTATAATCTTTGATTTTTTTTTTTATATTTTTTTTTTTTGGGGTTGTTAGTTGGATGCCTGATCTGATGCTTCCTGTGAAACATTTGTATATTTGTGGGAAGTTACTTGCACTTCCACACAAGAAGCTTGTAAATGATGCTTTGACCCTTTGTGCTAAGAAAGTAACTTGTTTCGTTCTTCTAAAATTGATTGTTAAAACCTACATTGGCTGGTATAATTATTGATCGAAGTGTAATTTACGAAACTTAGGGTCGTGGTGAACTTAATTAATTTGATTAAGATTTGCATAATGTTCCCTAAACAATACCCCGTACTGATCAGAATCAAATTTAACATCCAAAAAAAAACAGAGCAGAAGTTATTGCAGAGGGAGTTTTGTCGATGGGGAATTATTGATGTTTATGTATTCGCAGCAGTTAGATGAGCGTTTGTGAGTTGTGAAATCTTCTGAAACTATGAATCGATTGAGAGATGTAGTGTGTACTGGCTAAGCGTTTATTATATTATAGAGATGTGATGAATTAGGTTTTAAGTTGTGCTTCTTCTCATTGATGGAATGGGAATATATAGTTACAACTTGATAGCCTTAGAGATACATTTTCTATACAAGGTAAGAATCATATCTCTTTGCTATCTTCCTATACAAGAGAAGGATATATATATACAGGATAATACCCCCGGCAACCTCAAGGGCGCTCGTATGCTTGAAGCTTGTATCGCAAGTGGGCAAATCGGGTAGGTGCCTTTGTGAAGATATCAGCGTACTGAGGAGCTAATGAAACATGATGAACGACAAGTTGGCGACGCTCAACTTGTTCTCGCACAAAGAAATAGTCAACGGAAACGTGCTTAGAGCGAGAGCCGACGATTGGATTATGCGTCATGAAGGCGGCTCCCATGTTGTCATAGAGAATCACAGGAGTGGGAGTGCAGTTCATGCGAGAGATGGCGCAACCAAATGAGCTCGGCAGCGGTATAAGCTAATGCACGAAACTGTGCTTTGGTACTAGAGTAAGCGACTACTTTCTATTTACAAGAAGTCCAACCGATGAGATTGGGACCATGGAAGATGGTGAAGCCATACTGAGAGCGATAGTCACCGGGGTCTGAAGCTCATTCGGCATCAACATAAGCAACAAGAGAGGGATTGGGAGCCGGTTGAAGGAGCAGGTCGTGAGTGGGGGTCCTCTTTAGGTATCGCAGGATGCGTTTGACAACTTGCAAGTGCGAATCGGCATGGGAGTGCATAAACCGACACACTCGATTGATAGCACGCACAATCTCTGGTCGAGTGATGGTGACATATTGGAGATCCCCGACAGTTTGACGATATAGCCGAGGGTCAAGAAAGGGATCACCTGTGGGAAGTAGCTTGGAGTTCGGGTAAGTAGAGGACCCAATAGAATGACCTTCATTCATCTTGGCCTGGCGCAGAATGTCGCAGTCGCTGATGTACTTGCTCTAACTCAGATGAAGACCACATGACAGACGATGCACTTTAACTCCAAGAAACAAGTGTCGAGGGCCAAGATCTCTTTCAAGGAGAAAGTGTGATGCAAAGCACGAGTAGACTCCTCAATGAGGGGAGAGTTGCTCCTGTAACTATAAGATCATCAACATATGCAAGAACATATATAGCGGCATGAGCATGGTGATAAACAAATAGAGACGTGTCGGAGATGCCTGCATGAAACCAATGGGAAAGTAAGAACTGTATGAGCCTGCTTAAGGCCATAAAGTGCCTTGTGAAGGCGACAGATATGAGCAGGGCAGCCGGGATCAATGAATCCGGGTGGTTGGTCCATTTAGACTGTCTCATTCGGATCATGTTTAAGAATGCATTGTTGACATCGAGTTGACGATATATGTCATTTCCGACTCAGAGCAAGAGAGAGCACTAGGCGAATGGTGGTTGGTTTAACCACTGGACTGAATGTGTGGAAATAGTCGACGCCCTCCTCTTGATGAAATCCTTTGGTGACTAAGCGAGTCTTGTAGCGCTGGATGGTTCCATCAGCACTCTCCTTTAACCCGTAGACTCATTTACAACCAACAATGTTAGTAGCACGCGTCGAGGAACAAGTGACCACGTTTTATTTCGCATAAGAGCATGATATTCATCCTGTTTGGCAGATTGCCACAGTTGGGGTCTTTAGTTGCTTGAAGGAAGGTCCGTGGTTCGACATGAGAGTGGGATGAGGAGGTTGTTAGTGCTTTGGGACGGAGCACCACATTCCCATAGTTCACACAATGCCAAACATAAATCAATTTCTAAAATTAGTTCATCCCCTTCGAATCCATTAACATCTTTAATTGAGCATTAGATGTAGGGGTTACTTACTTGAAAACCAAGTGCCGATGTATATGTGTTCTTCTTTCTTCATGTCACTTTCTGTGGCTTCTCCCTCTTCCATCCTTTCTTTGTGTTCTTCTTCTTCCTTCTCTTTTTTTTCTTTGTTGTCGTCTTCTTCTTCATGCTCTTGTCATATATGGTTTTTGCCTTTATTTCCCCTCTTTTAAGAACCCTCGTGTGAAATGGCGGTTGATTAGACGTCTTTTTTTGAAATTGTCATCTCTCTCTTATATCTCACATCAACATTAATTTTTATACTTAATTGTATTTTTTTTCCTAACGGTCATCTCTTTCTTTCTCTCTCCCATATCTCACATCAGTCTCTCTCTCATTAATAGTAGCATCAGGTTGGGCTTCACTTTTCACTGGCTATAGGGTTAACTTTTTGCAACGTTATTTTTGTTGTGCTGGCTCTACAAAGTGGAATAGATAGGGGGTTATTTATTGCCATTACCTCTAAAAAATATTTTGATATTTTTGAATTTTTACAGTAGTGTATAGTGTAGGTGTATACCAATAAAAGAAAACGAGACATTAATTATAAGTATAAAAAATATTAATAAATTTAAGCAATGCTCTAATGACTTATAAATTATTTTATTTTTGATTAAAAAGTAGTCTATAAAATATTTTTAAAATTTATAACCATTTTTAGGAATAAATTAGGAGCATTTGTTCATGTATATAATATATACATGTCAAAAACTTTATCCATGTCAAAATTACTATCAACAGGGATGTCATGGACCTCGTGGTGGTGTATGCTCCGGATAAATGGGAGAGACGTAGGTTCTGGAATGTGCTTGAAGATGAGCTCAGTAACATTCGAGGCCCCATGCTCGTGGGCGGCGACTTTAATTGCATCCTCGCCAATCACGAGAGAGAAGGAGGCTCTGGGGGTCTTCACAAAGATGCTGGAAGTTTCAAACAGATGATAGATAGAAGAATGCTCATCGACATGGGTTTCTCGGGGCCATGCTTCACCTGGTACAGGGGCAAGGAGGTGAAGACGCGGGTCTCAAAGAGGCTGGATCGGGTGTTCATGAACGATACTGCGAGACTCAAATGGCCGGAAGCTAGAGTGCGTCACCTTGCGAGATATTCCTCGGATCATAACCCGCTTTTGGTCACCATGAAACCGACTATTCATCATAAAGAGGGAAGAAGGCCGTTTCGTTTCGAGGCGGCGTGGATGACCCATCCGGATTTCATGCGGATAGTCAAAAAGTGTTGGGAGTCCAACAATGAGGTATGTAATGCTATCCCTGTGCTTAAAAATGATTTAATTAACTGGAACCGCAAGGTGTTTGGCAATATATTTAGTAGGAAACGGGAGTTGTCGAAAGAGATTGAGAAATTGCAATCTAATAAGCAGTTGAACACGTCGAATGAGCTTATCAATCGTGAACATGAGCTGTTGGCCGAGTTTGAGAAGGTGTTGGAACAAGAAGAGTTGTTGTGGTTTCAGAAGTCGCGTGAGAAATGGCTTTGTCATGGGGATCGTAATACCTCCTTCTTCCACCTCTCTACCATCATAAGAAGGAAGAGGAATAGGATTGAAGGTATCTATGATGACAGAAACAGATGGACGGAGGATGATGCCAAGATGGAGCAGGTGGCTATCGGGTTCTTCAAGAAACTCTATAGTTTAGATGACTTCGCCCCTACTCCGAGCTGCATTATTGATATCAACGGTTTCCCTGGTCTTAGTCCTGAAAAATGGGATGAGATGAACGCCCCGTTCACTAGAGAGGAAATTTGGAGGGCGACGAAGAACATGGGGCCTTACAAGGCTCCCGGTGTTGATGGTCTGCAACCGATATTCTATCAGAAGTGTTGGGATGTGGTGGGGAACTCTGTGGTCGAGGAGGTGCTTAGATTCTTACGGGAGAAGACCATGGCAGCGGGGCTCAATGACACCCTCATCGTGCTCTTAGCTAAAGTGGGCAAACCCGAATTTATTAAACAATTCCGTCTTATTGCACTTTGCAATGTGCTTTATAAAATTATTGCCAAGTCGTTGGTGATGAGGATGAAAAAGATAATAGGCGAGCTGATTGGCCCGACCCAAGGTAGTTTTGTCCCGGGGAGATTGATCCAGGACAATATTGTGCTTGCCCAAGAGGTGGTGCACTCGATGAGGAAGAAGAGAGCGGGGAAGAAGTGGATGATTCTGAAGATTGATCTCGAGAAGGCTTATGATAGGCTTAGATGGGACTTCTTGGAGAGCTCTTTGGAGGCTGCGGGTTTCTCCCAGGATTGGGTTGATTGGATAGGGGAGTGTACTAGAACTACTACCATGCAGGTCCTCTGGAACGGTGAGGCCTCGACTAGGTTCACTCCGGAAAGAGGGATTAGGCAAGGGGATCCCCTTTCTCCCTACCTCTTTGTGCTTTGTGTGGAAAGGCTCAGCCATATTATAAACCATGAGGTTGAAAAGGGAGAGTGGAAGCCGATTCAGATTTCGAGAGGAGGACCGCCTATATCGCATATGCTTTTCGCGGATGATATCATTTTGTGTGCGGAAGCCTCGGCAAGGCAAATGAAAGTGATCATGAAGACCATCGACATGTTCTACAATGCTTCTGGACAGAGAATTAGTAAAGAGAAGTCGAAAATCTTTGTTTCGACCAATGTTCAGGCGGATCTTAAGGCTGAGTTAGGGCGCATTAGTGGCATCAGTGTGACTACGAATCTTGGGAACTATTTGGGCATGCCTATCCTTCATGAAAGGGTGTCCAAACAGACCTTCTCGCAGCTGCTTGACAAGATAAAGGGTAGGCTTGCGGGGTGGAAGAGCAAGTCACTGAGCTTTGCAGGTAGGATCACGTTGGCTCGGTCGGTCCTCAACGCTATTCCTACTTATACAATGAGCTCGGTGCTGTTGCCGAATGCCGTGTGCAAAGAGATCGACCGTATGTGCAGGAGTTTTGTTTGGGGAGAAAGCGAGGGGAACAGGAAACTCCATCTTGTAGGCTGGAAGGAAATCTGCAAGCCGAGGGGGATTGGAGGCCTGGGAATCCGGGGGGCGCAGGATATGAATCTCGCGCTGATCGGGAAGCTCGCGTGGAGATTCCTCATGGAGGATGAGCCTTTGTGGGTGCAGGTGCTCCGCAGCAAGTATACTAGGGGCACGGGGCATGTCACGGCGGAACCCTCGTATGTTTGGAGAAGCCTTCAAATGGGCATGAAGAAGGTTGTTGCTAAAGGCCTCAGACACGTCCTTGGTGATGGTAAAAACATCTCCTTTTGGGATGGCGTGTGGGTGGGGGAGAGACCACTGATTGAGCTCGCCACTGGTGCCATTTCGGAGGAGGACAGTGAGCTGATTGTTGCGGATTTATGGCTTGATGAGGGCCACTGGGACTGGGCGAGACTCGAAGCGCAGCTTCCTAAGGATACTCTCGTCGAGCTGTCGAGTCTTGACGTGCGGGAGGATGCTGAAGACACGTTGGCTTGGACATACACGGAGAATGGGATCTATTCGGTTCGATCGGCCTACGATTTGATTCAGGGCAGCAATGACGTTTGCTCCAATGACCAGGTCGTGTTTAAGGCTATCTGGAAGCTGAAAGTGCAGGAAAGGGTTCGTCACTTCGTGTGGAAATGCATTAAAGGGGCTGTCCTTACTAACCCGGAGCGGGTTCGCAGGCACTTTGCGTCGGACCCGAGCTGCGTCAACTGTTGGGGTGTGGAGGAGTCCCTAGTGCACTTGTTGAGAGATTGCAGCGAAGCCCGTGGGGTTTGGACTGGCCTTGACGCGATCAGATACGACAAGTGGTTCTTCTCGGGCACCTTCGCGACTTGGATTCGAGGTAATATTCTAAACGATTCAGCTTATAGTAATGGTATTTCTTGGAAGGATATTTTTGCAGGGGCGATTTGGTGGATATGGAAGTGGCGGAATGCCCAGGTGTTCAACAATCAAAAATGGCACGGCTGCAAGAAGACCTTCATTTTAGCCCAGGCTGAAGAGTACAGAAGGAGTGACAGTAAGAAGATCAGCCCGTTGGCTGCGCTTGGTAGGAAAGAAGTGCATATCGCTTGGGAAAGGCCGCCTGACGGTTGGGTGAAGATCAACTCTGATGGAGCGGTGAGGAGAGACGGACATGCTACTGCCGCTGGTATAATTAGGAATAATGTAGGCGAGTGGCATCGGGGGTTTGTCTTGAACATTGGTGTTTGTACTGTACCTAAAGCTGAGCTTTGGGGTGTAGTATAAGGACTAACGCTCGCTTGGGATGGGGGCTACAGAAAGATGGTTCTGGAAACGGACTCACTGCTCGTAGCTAACATCCTAGGCAAAGAGACCCCGCGAGGCCACCCGCTGGCTAGCCTTGTCAGAAAATGTCAAGGCTTGATCCAAAGAGACTGGGATATTCAGTTTCGACATGTGTTCCGTGAAGCGAATCGCGTCGCGGACCATCTTGCTAGTTTAGCTTATTCTTATAACATTGGTTTGTCTGTATTGCTTGACCCTCCTGAGGGTGTTTTACCGTTTCTGCTTGACGATGTTAGGGGTCGGGCTATCCCCCGTGTGATGACTACTTAGCCCTTTTCTTTTATTAATAATAGCGCGTTAGTAGCGCGGAGAGCTCCGTCTCTCCTTTTAACCAAAAAATATATATATATACATAAAGTTTTTTTAAAAATTTAGTAAAAAATATTTCGGAAATTTCGCGAGGTACCCTCGTGGTATGACAATTTTCGCGGGATATACAAAAGATTTACATATTTCGCGTGGTACCTTGACAATTATAAGTATAAAAAATATTAATAAATTTAAGCAATGCTCTAATGACTTATAAATTATTTTATTTTTGATTAAAAAGTAGTCTATAAAATATTTTTAAAATTTATAACCATTTTTAGGAATAAATTAGGAGCATTTGTTCATATATATAATATATACATAAAGTTTTTTTTAAAATTTAGTAAAAAATATTTCGGAAATTTCGCGAGGTACCCTCGTGGTATGACAATTTTCGCGGGGTATACAAAAGATTTACATATTTCGCGTGGTACCCTGACATTTGATAAAAATTCACCTCGCGCCCCCCTTATGGTTAAATTTGACAGACTTATCTCATCTCTGTTAGTTTTGAATTAAAAAAAGAAAAAGAAAGAACGAACACTGGTCTGTGCGAACGAACAAGGACGAAGACAACGCGGATGAACGAGGACGAAGTACCTGACTGCCTGGTGTCTGAAGCAAAGCAGGTCAACGCCGGCGAACGAAGTCCTCCGATTGAGCCTATGGGCGACGCCGAGCTGATAGGGGGACCAAATTGTAATCGGGCAGAAAAAACCCGTGGAGATGGAGGCGATCGACAGCGAAGACAGCGGTGACTGAATGTCTATGCTGCCGACCGGAGTTGGGGGAGACGGTGGTATCGGGTTAGTTGTCGAAACTTCTCCCCTTTCCTGAAATTACATGGGTTAGGTTGAAAATTGCAGCACACTTTTAGTTTGTCATGTGAAATTGGGGGTTTCCCTAAAATACCCACTTGCCAAACAGATTAGGGTTTTGTGAATCAATTTGCTCGGCTAATAATGCCAAGGAGGGGTAAGTTTGCTCAATTAATAATGTTGAGAATTAGATGTGAACTCAAGACCCCAAGTTGGAGACATCCTACATTAGTTATTGACAAATTTATTAGTTTAGGATTTATGCATCAACTTTGGGTGGAGCGGACAGGTCAAGAGGGGCAGGGTGAAGCTACTAGAGGGTAAGAACTTTTGCTAGTTTTTTTCAGCACAATCGCAATATTAGTCAAGCTGTGAAACTGTCTGTGCACTCTGATGTTGAGAGAGGTAGAGGGATCTGAAAAGAGGATGTGTGTGATACAAAAGAGTGGAATGTTGTCTTAATAGGAGTGGTACCAGGAAATCCAATTAAATATGGGAAGTGAGATACCTGCTGCAGAAGAAGTGTGTACAGTTCAGAACACAGGAGCACAAGAGACAACGCTGTTACATCAGGAAACAAGGAAGCAAAGGCATCAACTCAGTACAGAAAACGTTTATTGATGTTACAGAATGAGGAATATCGAGCTTTTGAAGCAAAGGCATCAACTCTATGCACTCTGATGTCAAAAGAGGTAAGAAGAACTTTTGAAGTGGAAGTGCTGAAGTCTTTAGCAAGTCCTAAGCATGAAAAATCAGGTAGTGTTGAGCTTGGAAAATCTGTTTGATGTGTGTAGACCTAGTCTCAAAACTATTTGGCTTATTAGCTCAATCGGTAGAGCATTGTGTTTAGACACAAGATGTGGGTTCGAATCCCACATAAGCCATAAACATGAGCAAGTATAGCAACAAGCCTATTTTTTTTACAACAAAAAATATGCTTGTGTTTACAACAAAAAATAGAGAGGTTTTTCTGCCCGATTACAGCTTAGTCCCCCTATCGTCTCGGCGTCGCCCATACGCTCGGTCGGAGGGCTTCGTTCGCCGGCGCTGACCTGTTTTGCTTCAGTCACCGGGCACTTCGTCCTCGTTCGTTCGCGTTGCCTTCGTTCTCGTTCGGTCACGCAAACCAGTGTTCGTTCTTTCTTTTTCCTTTTTCTTTTTCTTTTTAATTCAAAGCTAACGGAGATGAGATAAATCTGTCAAATTTAACCATAAAGGGACGCGAGGTGAATTTCTATCAAATGTCAGGGGTATCACGCGAATATGTAAATCTTTTGTATACCCTGTGAAAATTGTCATACCACGAGGGTACCTTGCGAAATTTCCCTTAAATCTATTTGAGATTTAAATTTAAATATAAAGATTAAAATATTGCAATCTATCTATCTATCTATATCTATATCTATATAATCTATCTATATCTATATATATAACATAAAAATTTGTGTTCAGGGCCAATTAAATGCCCATTTATTTAATTATTCATATTTTATATTTTTTGTTTGAATTCCACAAAAGATCACAAACATCTTCATGGCTCAATGGTTAACAGAATTGGTTGATAGGGATTAAGGTCTTGAGTTCGAATCATATTAGTTACACATTGATCATATCTTGCAATTTCTTTTTATTTCCTCTTAATTTGTTATGCATATTTTTGTAAATAGAATAGAAATAAAATAAAGTTGTATAAAGAAAAATGTGGAGAACATTATAAGTTATCTATATAACATATTTTACTTTTCCTTTTACATTTTCTAAAATTTTATTATATAAGTAATATATTATTATTATTTAATTAGAAAATAGATAAAATAATTAAGATTACTCATTAGAAAATCAATATCTATATAAAACCTTAAAAGTTGTACCGAAGATATATTTAGTGCTCATTTATTTGATAATTGACTTTTAACAAAAAAAATTTGTTTATATTCCCTTAATTTCGTTTTTTCTTTGTGATATTTTCAAACTAATTTTTATATGTTACAAATTGCACATTAATGAAAGCTTTTCTTAGAAGCTCTTAGGGTATGAGCCATGTAATTCTTAGTCAAATTTTCTAAGTTAATAATGTATTGCGCCAGAGGTCATACATTTAAACTAATTTTTATATTTAGGGTATGATCATTTGTTTTAAAATCACACAATTTTTTAAATAATCAAGCATGTTATTTATTTAAAATTGCACATTTTCTTCTTAAAAGATAAATTTTATGGGAATTAATTAGGAAGGTCAAAGGTCATAACCATTTCTTTTTTTATAACCGTTGCATAAGAATCTAATGTAAACAATTTATGTTATTAATGGGGTAGTAAATCAAATGATAAAATATATCACAAAGTTTAAATGTAATTAATCACAATTAAATATATCATATACATATAAAAAAATATCCTACTACATATAAGAATCAAGGCCAGAGTCATAACTGTGTCTTATCATATATTGTTATTGTTATTTTAATCTCACTAATTAGGAAGGCCAATGGCCATAATGGTTTCTCTTTTGTAATTGTTTGCTGAAGACTCGAATGTGAACGGTTTAGGTGATTAATGGGATAGTAAATCAAATGATAAAAATATATATCACCAAGTTTAAAGGCAATTAATCTCAATAAAATATATAATTAATATAAAAAAAATCCTACTATATATAAGGATTAAGGACGGAGAAGGGAGGCGAATTATGGAAGCGTCCTCGAAACATCTGTTGAATTCGATTCCGATCGCGGTCGTTCGTCAACTACTTTGATATTTATCAATTTCTCCCATTCACCGTCAATTTTGTATCGATGTTTTTAGGAATAGATTGTAATCTTTCTCGCAGATTCTTCTTTATTCATACCGATGAATTTGTGTGAAGCTTCAAGTTTTATTTCCTTATAGCTGCAATCCATGGAAACCAATAATTTAAAAGTTGTCGAGAGAGATCCAGCTGGTGATACATTAGGGTAAGAATTTCTATTCTCTCTTTTTGTTTCACGATTTGAGTTATCCATCCATTATATATAAAGTTGGGTATATGTAGTTAGTAGTATTAACTGCTTTTATTTTGTTTGTGGTAATATGATAATTATTACAATTTTTTTTTGATGTAATATGATAATTATTGATGGTACATGTAGTACATAGAAAGATTTAAGTATTGATATTTAATTTTGCTGTTGTTGAATATTTTTGTATGTATCATTTTTAGGTTACGAGTCGATGATGAATGGAGACATAGGGCTACATGTTTACGAGTGTAAGGGGCTCAAGGCCTAACTCTGAACGAGACTAGCATTAAATTTGGTTATTTTGAAGGAAAAAATATCTAATTATAAGCATTGTTAAACTATTTTATCTTATTATAGCTAATCATTGTTTATAGTTTTACTTATAAGTAAGAATTAAGCGTGTCTCTATCATTTTATAATTTAATATTTTTATGAGTATCTTTAATATATTTTTTGAAAGTTAATTGCAATTATAATGGGTATTGATTTCTATATATTAAAATTTAATTAGTTATAAAACTAAAAATATTAAAATTATGGAATAAATTATTATTGTTATGAAAATTGATTATGTTAAACATTCAGGCATGTTGTCAACATATGTGTGTGTATTCTACCTACTTTGGTCATATATATTAGAACTAAAGAGTATCAGGGTATAATATGTCAATGTTGATTTAATGAAACATATATTTCAAGGGAGAAATCAATGTGAAATATGTTAGGCGAAAGAAAAATCAAATAGATTGTTATAAGAAGTTAAGGTCCAACTCATTAGGTAGGTTCGACATTCTCCATTTATACTATTTGAGTCAAGACTTATAGATTACCCACACGACCTGTTTATAGGAAGTGGGTCGTCCTTACCAATTGAACCAACAAGTGCGAGTATTAGACACATATTGTTAATTGTTGATTACGCCAAACTCTACGTACTCTAAGAGAGTATTTCATATTTGATTAGTGGATTCTTGATCATCAATGAATTTTTTCCACTTTGATATTCGGTTTTATTACTATCAACCTCATGTGTTATTTCTTACACTATTTACCAATTTTGTTTCCACTTTAATATTTGTTACAAAACACGTCCCCGGGCGGAGCACGGGTGTGCCCTCCTACTATCATATATATTTGACAAAACCCTAATATAAATAGACAACGGGTGGTGATTTGTTAACAAAAAGTCAAAAACCATTTAATTGGTGATTTTATGTAATTTCATATTTAACGCGTGGTTAAGTGTAAAAAACTAGATTTAACGGGTGGTTTTCTGTAAATTTCCTTAAAAAGAAATATATTTTCCCGCCAAATCCCGCCAAATCTCCTAATATCCTGCTACTTTCCTCCAGAGGCGCGTACTCTCTCTCTCGTTAGTCAGTCGCCGACGCTGACGCCGAAGCCTTTGGTTCCCCGTTCCTCCCACCTTCGCCGGACCTCGCCTCCGTCGTCACTTCGCTCATTGTAGGTTTATCTCTCTCTGTCCCCCTTGGGTTTAATTTTTGCAATCTATCTTATTTTTTTCTGTCAGTTCCGATTTAGGAATTAGGTTTTTTCCCTTCGTCGAAGTTCACCTCTCTCCTATCGAATCTCCTCCGCCCTAATCTCCTTCTTCACTGTCTTACGCAGTGAAGGAGAGACTGGGTAAGATACTGAAGTTAGCCGCAAGCCCTCAACTCCCGTCGTTGACAGTTCCCTTCTCTCTCCTTCTCAGATCTCACTCTCCGGAATCCCGTCGTCGCCCGCCGGACTGGTCTGAGTTTCGCAGTCTCTTGTTCTCCTCGAAGGCTTCTTCTCGGCCTTCTTTGGTGGAAGCCTGCAGCAGTCATCAGCCTTCTCGAATCTCGGCCTTCTCCAGTGCGGCAGCCAGCAGCCCTCGAACTCTTGAAGAGTCGAATTTGTGCCTGCTCGGTGCTCTGTCAGACTGTCAGTAAGTCTCTCTTGACTTTCCGCCTGTTGCCTAATGTTATAGGTCTTGAAATTTTGAATTATTCTTGTATTGAGTTGCTTTTTTACTGTGGTTGTAGAGTTCATTAAGGGTAAGAAATTGAAATGTTGGTTGAGATTAGGGATTTAGCCATTAAGGGTAAGAAATTGTTGAGTTTGAAATTGATATCGAATTTGAAACGAATATTTGACATGTTTGTTTGCTTTTGTAGCCTTGTTGTTTGATATCTCTCAATCGTGTGGTATGTGGACTTCTGTGACTTGTGTTTGAATTTGATATTGAAATGATTTAGGGTATGTTATTGTAATGAATTTACCCCCCTTTGTTGTTGAGTTGAACTGTTTAGTAGTATAGAACTCTAATTAACAATGCTGAACTCTTTATAGCAGTGAACTCTTTAGCTTTTGTTGTTATTCTGGAGCATTGAATACTTCGTGTGTCGTATTAGCTCTTTTTATGTATTGTTGTTCGGCACTTTTGCTCCCCCTCTAGTAAGTTTTTGGCTCCACCACTAAGTGTAGGTAATGCAAAGGTCAGTCATTCCGTTTATGGAATGACACAAACAAACTTAGGTCATAACAGTTTCCCTTCCATACCCTCAATAATGTTGTTTCCCTCCCATAAACTCAATAATGTTGTTTCCATTCCACCTCCTCAAACCAAATGCTCTATGATTCAGCAGTGTCAATACTATTATATACCTAGATTCAACGGTATGAGCATCTTTTGAGAACCTGAGAGGGATTTTGGATTTTCTCCCGTAAGTTGTTTTGAATTTTGAACTTCTACTTGTTATTGTATGGTGATTAGAGTTATTTGAGATGAAATGAATCATATCCATTCCTCCTCACTAGGTCATATCTGTCTTTAATGTTGCCAAATATATTAAAGGTCAACTTGAATTGAAGATGCACGTATAATACTTCTTATTCCTTTTCCTGTAACATTTTTGCTGTATTTTATCTTTGTTTATTGTAGTCTTCTCTATCGAGAAGGATATATAAAAGTTCCTGTCTTGCTGTTAGAAGTTTGACCATGTGTTAATTTCCCATAGTAATTACTATCTGTTATGATCAGCAGCATTGAAGAAATGAGCCTAAAACACCTCACGTAGGCACGTAGCCAAGGAGAGGTGGATAGTGGGAAGGAGACATGGGACCAACAATAAGGAAGAAGGTACAGAAGCAGTTCAAAATCAGGGGATACACACTCAAAGTTGATGCCTTGGAAGAGGCAATTTCATTTGTTAACCGCTTCCTAGACGCGGAGGATGAAGCCATTGATCTTCTCCTGGATGAACTTGATGAAGAAAATTGTAAACACCAAAAGTATATGTTTTTTTGACATGTTTTCAAGTGAAATTCGATAACCTATTAATTCCTAGACCGTTGGTACATATGCAGTAAAATCATCAATACTGGACAAGGCGCCTGTGCATCGTGTAGTAAGTCGATTGTTAGAGGCTGAATCACTGGGTGAGGAAACTACTGTTTCAGCTTCATCTACTCTCTCCAGCCTCTCTGGACTATGCTTTACGGATGTCTTTATCATTCCAAAGTTCCAATATGATCCCATTCGGAAGCTTTTCTATGAGTAAGTTGTGGCTTCCCTTTCTTTTTCTTTTATTTTTTATTTTTTATTTTCTGGTTCTTATTAGTCATTTAACACTCTCCTAGGGGCAACGGTTAATTATTCTTGAAAGGAAAACACATCTTTGGCATGATGTTGGAACTTTGGAATGATGTTATTGGAGTAAAACACATCTTTGGCATGATGTTATTTAGATCATTGAAGAAATGAGCCACAACTAAAGGTTAATATATGTTCTGAAATGGTTAATATATTGCTCTAACGTGAAGAATACTGACAAAATGGGTTCAACCAAACTAAAGGTTTCACCATAAAATGTCAACAAGTGGTATCAAAGCTACAACTTCAACAAGGCATGCAAAATAGGCTTTGTTTTGTCCCATAGACCAAAACATACTATCTTGAAAGTTTTATTTTTGGCTGCTGGCGTGCCAAGGATGTGTTTGGATTCCAATGCATTGTAATTATAATGTACTTATAAATATAAACACTTGAATAGTGTTTGGTTAACATATTTTACAATGTCTTTAAAATAACTAAATTTTTAATAAAATAGATTGTAAATTGTATCAATTAATTAGATCAAGTTTATAATGTAATTATAAACTTTATGCAATATTGGGGGCTTGACTGATACAATTTACAATTTATTTTATTTAGAATTTATGTTATTTTAAAGAAATTGTAAAATGTGTTGTGTTAACCAAACACTATTAAGATGTTTATATTTATAAGTGCATTATAATTATAATGCATTTTTTTTGAGCAAATAATTATAATGCATTGGAATCCAAACAACCTCATGTCTTTATTAAATTAAGCTTTTCATTCAGTCAGATGCTTAGAGATACTATCTTGATTGTTATTTTTATAATATGCTCTCTCTCTCTCTCTCTCTCTCTCTTTCTCTCTCATCCCTTTTATCTTTAGATTGTGTCCAGGGCAATCCAGCATTAAATGATGAGTGAGTGCTATGTCTAGTTTGCATAGTCATGGGGGAACTAAGGATCCCAATCACCATGTTTCAACCCACATGATATCATCTGTCCTTTTCAATCACCGTGTTTCAACCCACATGATATCATCTTTCCTTTTCTTTTATTGCTTTCCTCCAAACATTGCAACCAGGATTATTAATAGGGATTTGATTTATGGCATGCCAGGTGTAATGCTAAGCTCCCAATTCACGGAGATGGATCTGCGAAAGCTGGACTATACAGAAACAGATTTCAATTATTGTTCCAGAGGCTTTCTCGCGACCCACATTTCTCTAAACCTGCATTTGAGACTGTGATGTCAAACATTGGATGCTGTGAGGTGCTGCAATGTCGATAAACTTTTTGATGCTGTATAAAATGTTTAATGTAGCTAAGATCTATTATGTTGTGTCATGCAGATTGTTCCAATTCAAAACTTGAACTGGCAAGCTGGACGAAGATGGATAATGGGGGTAATATCACAGCTTGAAGATGGCCATTTCTACCTTGAAGATCTCTCAGCCTCAGTGGAAATTGATTTATCAAATGCAATATCCTCAACCTAGGATGTGTTTTTTTTGTTTTGTTTTCTTTATGCTAAACTGTGTTAGTCAATTACTTTGTTGATTGTGATAGTTAGATATAGTTTCCTTAACCATCCTTACAAGATTACTACAGGATTTTTTACAGAGAACACCATAGTTGTGGCTGAAGGGGAGAGACTTCCAAACGGTGTATTCAAGGTCAGTGTTGTTCTTTTACCATTTGAATTATCCTCATGGTTGTTTTATCCTCTCTCTTTCTGTGTATATCTTTGTGCCAATCTTCATCCTGCTGTGTCATGAACTAGCACATTAAGCAAATCAGTCTCTTGTGGAATTTGTATTCAGAGTTCATATATTACACATTACCTTAAGTTGCATCTCACTTGCACACTAATAAAATCATGTACTCCACTCCTAGTGTGGTTTGCTGTATGTGTCATGGCTTATCACTTAGAGCTAGATCAATTGGTAAACCTCAAATGAGGTGATGATGCTAAATATGTACACTTTCTAGAGAGCGATTCTCGAAAAAGGAAAAATCTTACAACAAACAAGGAAAAGAAGAAATGTCATGCGCAAGTTAAAGTAAAATACTGGCTGAGTTTTGTAACCTTTTGCGTGAAAAGTAATTTCTATAATTATTTTTAGACCGATAAATACTTAAGAATTCGTTTAGCAGAAAAGTATTTCATTTATAAGCTTGTTCTGTTCTACTCTTTCCCATAAATACCTTGCAAAAAATCATGCAGGTGAATACTTGTGGGTTCCCTCCATTAGAGGACCGGGAAGAATCCCTATCTTTCATTTCAGGGCTTGACTTTTTTGGTTGTGGTACAACGACAAAGGAAGAAACAGTATCCTCCACTATCTACTCTTGCCTTTACATTGCAATCTGTATCACTAGTTTGGATCCCTATATTCCAGTTTTGTGTCCCAAATTTTCTTACATTATCCTGTTAGATAAGACTTGCTGAAATGGAAAAGAAAGCAGTAAATGACATGTTTATTGTCCTTTCAGACGTTTGGCTGGATGATGAAGAAGTAAGACAAGAGTTTGCTTTTTAACTAGCCAATATTAATCTTACAGTGTATTGCAAGTGATTCTAACAAATTTTTTGCCTTCATGGATAGAGAAGACTATGGCAAAGATAGCAACTGTTTTAGACGGATATGAGAGTATGGAGGTGGTTCCTTCCTTGTTTGTCCTTATGGGCAACTTTTGTTCTCGGCCATGCAACCTTTCATTCCATTCTTTCTCTGATCTTAGGTGATTGCTGATAAGAACTTGATTGGACAGTTTGCATTCTTACATTGCTCAAGATTCCATTTACAATGTTAAGATTTTATTAATTCAGAATGCAGTTCGGGAAGCTGGGGGAATTGATTGCAGGTCATCCTCGATTGAAGGAGAATTGTCGGTTTCTCTTTGTTCCTGGTCCTGGTGATGCAGGTGCATCATATGTGCTGAACTGTAGTTACCTTAGCATTAAATAGTTCGAGTTATTTATATATTTGCTCTCCTGTTGATCTCAGGCCCTTCAACAGCTCTGCCAAGGTGTCCTTTGCCAAAATATTTTTCTGAAGAACTGCAAAAGCATATCCCTAATGCCCTTTTTTTGAGTAACCCGTGCAGGTTTGTTTCAATCACCTAGCACCTTCATCATTTAAGGATTCAGAAGGAACCGTCATTATGTAACCTTTTGTTTTATGTCCAGAATAAAGTTCTACAGCCAAGAGATAGTTATATTTCGTCAAGACTTGTTATACAAAATGCGTAGATCATGTTTGTTGACACCTTCAACTGATGAAACCAGTGATCCTCTTGGGCATGTAAGTTAATGAGTTGGAGGTTTTCTTTGATCAAATACAAAGGTCGGGCTTTCACTCTTTCAGCCTTTAAAATATTGTCAAGAAACTAACATCCTGGTTCTGTGCAGCTGGTTGCTACCATGATACATCAGAGTCATCTCTGCCCTCTTCCCCTTACTGTCCAACCTATGATCTGGAATTATGATCACTGTCTCCAACTCTATCCAACGCCACACACGGTACACTCTTCTCACATTTCACATAATTCATCAGTATAACTTGCTAATTGGAATATTATGAGTTCTGTGACACCTAGTTGTGTTGAGCCTGAGGGTGTGTTTCCCCCAAAGCTGAAAGTGTAATGTGTCCATTGAGTTGGTTCTAAAATAAAATGGAAGTTGAAGGCAATTTTCAGTGTTTGATTCTTTAATGTGGGTGTAACCTAACCTTACGATTCCTAAGCCCCAAATCAGTCCAGCTCAAGGCTCACTGCCCATTGCTGCTTCTGTCACTGCCATCTTCCTCATTGTGTGCATCTGTTTGGTGGATATGGGTTATTAGGAATGGCTCTCCCTACATTATTTGGGGATGAGTTTGGTAATACATGTTTCTCCTGTAAGGGCATCTTCAACAGCTCCTTAAAAAAAATTCTAAAATGGAGAAAAAATATCAAAATCTCTAAAATTTTATGATAAAAAAATTTCTGAGTTTTTTTTCTCCATTTTAGAATTTTTTTTCTGATCAAATAAAAAAAATTCTAAAATGGAGAAAAAAATATCAAAATCTCTAAATTTTTTATGCTTCAACTCCAACAACTTCTTTATTTTAGAAATTTCTTAATTATTACATACCAAAAACACTCTCTATTTAAAGCAAATTTAATTTTAGTTACCCTTAAACTTTTTGCAAATTGTGAAACAATTTAATACAACTTGATGAACATGAGTTTTAAGTTAAAATATTAAAAAACATAAACAAATTTAAGTTAAAGATGAAGCTTAACATTTAAGCTTAACATAGCTTAAAACGTAAACAAGTGTAAGTTAGACATTTAAGTTTAACATAACTTAAAACGTTAGTTTTAAGTTAAACATCAAATTAATTGTAACATAACATCCAAATTTAAGTTATTTTTAATGAAAACTCCTATTGAATTTAACAACTTTCTCTATTATAAGTTATTTTTTCTAAATTTTGCAACTTTCTCTATTTTACAAGAGCCGTTGGAGTTGCTCTAATTCCCCTATCTAACCAAATAAATTATTTATTGTCCTCTAACCCGATTGAATTTAAATGGGATTTATGACCCCAAATCCGTACATGAATTCCCTGGCGGTGGGAGTTTCTTGGGGAATAATGGAAGTTCATTGACTCATCAATGGCAATGACATGGAGTAGTTGTGGTCCTTGTGGTGATATCATGATAGTGTTACCTACCTCAATAACCATAATTAGGAACCATTGCTTTATCTTAATAGTGCTTCATGCCTTCACGCAAACACGTAACAGCCCAGTAACGATCTGCTTGTTCTAGACCAACTGCAGCCATATTTTAAGCTGTTAGCACAACGGTTGCTATTAGTAAAACTAGTATTCGGTACCCGCCCGTTGTGCGGTTTCTTAATAAAAAATAATTTTTAATTACATCACCAAATTTAATGATGTATTTATATTTAAATATATTATATTCAATTTGATATAAAAGGTAAAATAATTGACTAAAACTACGGGATGGTATATTTTATATAGAATTATATACAGATTTATCTTCTCAAATTTTATTATCAAATTAAGATGGTGCATATTTATATTTAAATATATTAGATTCAATTTGATGTAAAATGTAGAATAATATATTGACCAAAATTTGATGGTAAAAGGTAAAATAATTGAACAAAATCTTACGACGTGGTATATATATTTTATATAGCGTTAGCCGTTAGTGTTGCTATTATTCGTATTAATTTAAATAATAAAAAAATAGATTAAAGAAGAGAACATCTTGATGATTCAGTAAAGCTATATCATCGTTTCGAACTTATATTTAATTTGTATATTTGTATTACTTTGTATTATTATATTATAATCTAAACTCTGAAAAATATTTAAAATCCTATAACAATACCATTTTATGAATCATAACTTAAATAAATAATAAGTATAATCTTATTCGGTAAAATTTTATCCCATAAGCAGATAAGCTATACCTTTTTAATTAAGAATCAAGTCAATAATCATTTAACTTTTACTATTTTAACCTAATCGATCTATATAGTGATCAAAATTATATTTCTTTTTTTATTTATTTTTTTCTTTTATATATAAAGATCATTTGTAAACACTCTAAATATAACATGTAAACAAATCTAACCCTTAAATGATAGGGAACGGAGAGTCTAGCTATAACTATAGATAAAGTTATTCACAATTTATCTATATATTTTAGTTAATTTATTGACTCATAGAAAATATAAATCCAAATTATTTCATAGTCAAATTATTTCATAGAAAATATATATAGATTATTTTAGGGTGTAAATATTATTTATATCGAAATTAATTACTTGATAGCTTTTATTTATATCTATATTAATTTTTATTTTATATTTTCCACACACTTTGATTGTTATTAGTTTAATTCTCGCACTGCAACTCAATTAAAAGAAAAATAAACAGATGTATGCTCTACTAATTAATGGAAAATATGAATTCTATACAGTAGTATTTAGTTCTTTCAATTTAAATAATTAATGTTTCAAGTATTTTATATAGATAAATTGGTTTATCAATTAATTTGATTTAGAGTGATAGTTTGATTTTTTTTTTCAAATAAAATAGCTGATTTTCAATTAATTTTTAAAATCATTCAAAGCAATCTTATCGCTGTACGTACAATTTCTGTAGACTCTTCATCATTTTTTAATCATTGAGCATGCAATATTTAAACAGATGAATTAGCATTTTGGTATTTTTTTTATTAAGATATAAAGTTATATTGGATAGATTATTTGATCTAAAAAGATAACCTTTTTACCCAATTATATTGGTTTATTAATTTCACTTATGTATCGCTTACTCGTATAGTCAAAACCCTTTAAACCATATCAATCAATAATTTTTTATATATCCATACATATATATTTTTATATACCATCATAGATAGGTTTTCTACCTAATTTAGATATAAGATTGAATATTAATAATGAACCATATATTAGATAGATTATTTAATTTTAAAAGATGAATTTTCTAACTAATTAAGATATAAGTATCTCAAAATTTGTAACTAAATTTATTCTATATTAAAAATAAAAATATAACGAAACTTGTATATATGACGGCATGATATTAATTTTTTATGTTGAATGGTTAAAGATATATCCATGTAAATATGTATTTTTGTACCGTATGTTGCAATGCAAATTTCATTATCAAAGATGGTAGGGTATGTGTATTATCCCGGTCCTATCTTGATTAATTATATTAAATATCATTATTAAGGTAGTAAATTATATATATTTAACGTACAAATAATTACATATATTTTTGCTCAATTATTCTACCTTTTAGGAAAAAAAAATATTGATCTAATTAGAGGTCTGGTCTGCTTTAGTATTTTATATATAGATATTGATATAGATAGATTTATATATAGATTTGTACGCATTAGGCATTTGATATTTTAACCGACTTTGTTAATCATTTATGAGGGGGATATATCTTTTGGAAAAAAATAATAAGGATAAAACTATTTTATAACTATGTACGTGTTAGGATATAATTTTATAAGGCTTTATGAATATATCTTATTTTTTAGTATTAAGTATGGAGCTATTTTATTTTTAAATATAACTTTCAATAAAATTCGATGCCGTCAAATATGATGAAATTAGGCTCCATGGTTCAATCATATTGTTTTTCAAACGTTGTTTTGTATATCCTCCACACGTTTAGCATATAGGTTAGTTAATTAATTTCAACAATAACTTATTATTATATTTGATTGGTTAGATTGGATATGTTTTTAACAATAACTATTGAAAATTGATATAGTATGTATCTAAAAAGATAAGTTTTTTACCTAACTATATTCGTTTATTAATTGGTGTGGGCCAGAGATATAATACCGCTTTAATCCAGAAAATGCCACGTGAATAAAAATAATCCCGTTTAATCCAGAAAATTCCGCGGCCGTGAGGTCGCGCCAGCGGTCTCTGTTTTAGTATTTTATATAGATACTATGAAGAATAAAAGAAATGTCTGAATTACCTATTTTCATGCATATTTAGTTTTTCTTTATGCATAAATGAAGGAATTTTGGACATTTCTACATTTTTATGAAAATTTAAGGTTGAAATAGATGGGCGACAAAGGATAAGCACTGGATAGCTAAATTCAACCCTTTTATTTAGTAATGGGTAATTACTAATTTCATATGAAGTGGGGCTATAATTAGTGTTTTTGATGTCACTCCTTTTTTATTTTTATTTTTAAATGCTGGTCCGCCTAGCTGTTGTTAGCATTGCAAGGCCGCAAGCCATGATGAGCATCAGCATACCTCTGTTAAAATCTGTCATTGCTCTGCTAAGCCTATGTAGTTAGCTCTGCCTGTGTTGCTTGAAAGAGCAAGAGAAAGAGGGATAGTTGTTGGCGTGGCTGGCTTTTGGGATGGATGGTAGAGCTGCATAAGCATCCAGTTCAGAATTAGCTATCTAATTCTAATGGTTTTCTGCAACATTGACATATTTGGAAAACTTAATTTGAATTCCAAATTGAAAAAAAAAAGAGTATAAGCTTTTTCAAGCATGGAGTGGATAGGTGGGGTTTCTAAGGGTAACCTCAATCTTCGTTTACAAATCATTGTCAGTAATTTAAAATTGTGATACAGGTCATGCGAGGTTTTATAGTGTTTCAGTTCATGTCATTTTGACTTCGGGTTACCTTGAGTCCCCCTGCCCCCGAAACAATTGCACATTCTCGAATCAGAACATGTTTTGACAGACAGAAATACGAGCATTAATAGTTTTTGAATCTTGGGTGTATGCAGATAATTTTAGGAGACAACAGTGAGCAGAAGACATTCACTTACGGAGGAGTGACATGCTTCAATCCAGGATCGTTCTCGAATGACAGCACATTTGTGGCGTATCGCCCCTGTAATCGTGAAGTTGAACTGTCAGCCCTTTAAGCTTCTTAAGACTGCAACTCTCCCTCTTTTTTTTTTTTAATCAGTTGTATTTACATGTATGATTTTAGTTTTGGTGGGAAGGAAACCGAAAAGGAAGAGTTTAGGGTAGGTGGGTAGTTATATGGTTGCATTTCCAGTATGCCAAATATGTTGATGTTCTACTATAACATTTGTTTCACCAATCACCCTTTCACAACAAATTAGATAGAACTATCATTAACCTTTTTAAATCTCCATGAAGATGTTGTCTTTGCAAACTCAGTTTTCAAGTGTTTGTAATATTGCACACTTTCAAAGAGTTATTGTTGCGGTTTTTTTTTTTTTTAAATTTTACGGTAGGCAAAAATTAGGCTGATCCTACCTAGGTAAGAAACCACCATGATCATCCGACTGGATGATGTTACAGAGATCCCTACAAGTAGGGAGGTTCGAAAACGTACAAATATTCCTAGACTTAGCTATATAATCAGCGACCTTGTTTGTTTCCCTGTAGCAGTGTCTGAATTCTATACTCTCAAAGTTACAGCTAAGTTTCTTGATGAGCTCCACTTCTCTTAGAATTTCTCATCTCACGTAGTTGCTGTTATTGATTGCCTTGGTAACCTCCGGGCAGTCCCCTTCCATTATGACTCTTCTTAGACCTTTAGCTATTGCTAAGTTTACACCTGCACATAAAGCAGCTGCTTCTGTTTGGATAGCAGAAGACGTATCCACTTCAGATTGAAAGATATCAATCACAGAACCTTTATGGTCCCTAATAATCCCACCCACCCGGCAAGAGCCAGTGAGAATAAAAGAACCATCTACGTTTATTTTGTAGATAGTCCTAGGTGGTCTTATCCATTTAATATGGTTTCTTCTTGTTTTTTTTACTAAGTGGTGGAGTTTCATTATCAGTGTTGATGGCATCATGCCAATCTCTGAGATCTATGATTACTCTTATAGCTATATGACGAGGCGTGTCATGCATTTTTTTCCTGAAAATCAATTAATTTCTAGATTCCCATATTCTTTGCCATATAAAACAGAGCTCTTCTATCAACTTTTTGTCTGTATTTATTGTAATGATACTATCGATATCAGTGCAGTGGTTGGGAATAAGTGTTGTAATTTTCTTACAGTTTGCTCATAGGCCGCAATCGTAGCTCTGGTGAAAGGGCAATTAACAAAAAGGTGATTGCTATCTTCATTATTGTGGTTACAAAAGGAGCATTGAGAAGGCACTCTATTTATATACCTGTTTAGTCGATCTGTCGTAGCCAGGCTGTCAGTAGATATTTTCTAGAGCAGGTTTTTAATTCTAGGAGGGAGGTTCAGCTTCCAGATCCATTTATAATCTTTGGTGGATATGTTGTTAGTGTTAATTATGTGTCTAGTTGATCTAGTAGAGAATTGACCATTTGGGTTAAATTTCCAAATTATTGTATCCGGAGTGTCCCAGTCTGGGATATGAATTTTTATGATGTGTTGAACAATATGATTTGGAAAGATTTCGCTGAGAAGGGGGACATTCCATTCTTTAGTTGAGGTAAAGAGTTGGTAAACTTTAAGTTCGGGATCAAAGTTCTGTCGATAGCTAATCAGATTATGGTCTTGGACCCAGGGGTCTGTCCAAACATTTATGGTTTTGCTATTTCCAATAATCCATAGTAATCCTTGAAGGAATTTTTGTTTTAGTTGAAGTAGCCTACCAAATTGCCAGGAAGTGTTCTGAGATGTCCTTTCTATGAGGCTCTGTTGTTGTAAATATTTTTCTTTGATTACTTTAACCCAAATGTTGTTAGGCTCAGCATAGATTTTTCAAAGGAGTTTCATTTGTAAACTGATGTTCATGTCTTCTGCAAGTTTCAAGCCCAGACCACCTTGTTCTTTGGGCTTGCAGATTTTATCCCAGCTAATTAATGGGGTGTATCTCTCCGATTGTAGTTTATTCCAAAAAAGGTTTTTTTGGATCTGATCAATTTGGTTAAGAACACCTTTAGGTAGCAGAAAGTTTTGCATTAGGTAATTAGTTTTAGAGCTTAAGTTTGCTTGAATGAGGGTTGCTCGCCCTGCTTGTGATAGAGAGGAAGCCCTCCATTTGGATAATTGTTTTTTCAGATTTTGAATGGCTTCATCAAAGACAACATTTTTTACTCTTCCGCTTACTAATGGGATGCCAAGATATTTTTCAAGGGTCTTAGAGATCGGAATGTTCATGTCAAGGGTCTTAGAGTTATTGTTGCGTGTTGATTTGCGTTATTTACATTTATTAGATTGGATTTATTTTTTTAGAACCATATGGTTTTTGAGCTATTTATATCGTTTACTAGTATGGTTTCTATATACGGTAGGTGTAATTTTAAAATTTAAATAATATGTTACCTTATATTTATTAGAATAATATTATCCCGAATATTTTCCTCATATTCATCATAACATTAGCCCAATATTCATATGAATAGGAGACAAATTCTACATTCATGTTTAAATTTATCAATAATTTTTTTAATAAAGGAAGTGAGAAAGAATAAAAGATATGGAAAGAGAAACTTATCAATTCTTTTAAAAGATATTTTTGACATATATTTAAATCTTCTATATATTTAAATATTTTGTTTGTTTTGATTTTGAAATCTATTCATTCATCTAACTTCATCCAATGGTCTATATATATATATTCTCATTCTCATGTGCATTGTAAGAGGTTAATGAACCGAAGAATCACTATATATATAAAAGAAAAAATGATAAAACTAATATGAATGATCAGTTATGAACCAATATTAATATGAACTTTAAAAATCAATAAAAGGTATATAGAATATTTCACATTAAATCAAATTTGATATAGGGAAAATTTAGGACAATTGAACTAAAGATTGAGCGAAATTTGTACTAAATAGTTTATAAAACTTTTAGGGATTTTTAAAGTTCATATTAATATTAATTTATAACTAATAATTCATATTATTTTTTTGATCATTTTTTATAAAAATAAACATTTCCGTTGTTAGCATTAAATAAATTAGAAATTGGAAGATATTACGAATCCCATTATAAAGACACCAAGAGATATTAAAGAGATCATGGGAGAGTTGGGGGAAAAGCTTAACAAAGAAGAGAAGGAACTACTAACTGTAAACCGAGAGCTTACTTGGTTTTTTTCAGAAATCAAGTAACATAAAGACAATAGAATCCCTTCGCTCTAGGAAATAAAAGGAAGAGGAAAAGCTACTCGAAAAAACTGGCAAAAAGCAAATCAAAAGGAAGATGACAATGATGTTGATTGTTTTCACAAGACAAATTCGCAAAAAATAATTAGGAAGAATATTAGAGGGAGGAAACCAAATAAGAGATTCATGAAACTAAACTTTGATGGAACAATATCTCTGGAGGGGGAGAGTAGCAGAAGATACATTATTTGAGACTGAAGTGGTAATCCGATCACTCTTGTATATAAAAGATTTGGTAAACGGACTCCTGTTATATGTCGGAAGCCCTGACTTTAAGGGGATGACTACTAAAGGCAAGTCGGCTAAATATCCACAACCTAGTCATTAAAAGCGACCCTTACAATTATCCAAAACTTAAATTAGTAAAGTGTCTCCCTCTAAGAAATGGAGGTTCTAATGAGAGACATTAAATAAATAATTAAATTTTTCATGAAAACAAAACTTTTCCATATGTTCTGGAAAGGAACAGAGTGGTAGCTAACGTTCGACACCTTAGTCAATCTTCTTCAATACTTGCATCAAATAAAGATATTATTGATATCATTCAAAAAGATGCTATCGACAGGTTCCAATCAGCTGAATTCTTAGTCTAGAATTTTTTTTTTGGCGGAGCCAAATTTGTAGTCTATTAAATCAATATAAAAAAGAGTAGGAGGTGGATATGATTCGATTTGGATGCAATGAGGTTTCCCGAAGTACGAGAGAAAGCGCGTTGAAATGTCACGCCACCTGACGTCATGCCCCAAGAGTCTAACATTTATATATTTCTTTTTTTTTTGGTGGGGAAAACGAGAGCAAAACTCTCAATTACGCGTTAAAGCAAGACAATCTAGGAAATAAAAGGGCTACACAAGAACTAAGCGGGGAGTAGCCCTTCCCCTAAAATCATCATCTAAGATCGACACCACCCCCGGCGGAGGGCCAGGAAGTTCGTGGTAGCCAACTGGAAAAGAAAAAGCAAAAGAAGCATGGGAGTCGAGGATACAGTTCGCTTCCCTAAAGACGTGCCTCACTTGGACATCCCAATCTTTGGCAATCAAGCTTTGGCAGTTGCGTACCAAGCTAACCAACGAGTGGCAATCGCTCACCCCTCTACTGACCAACAATACTGCAAGCCTGGAGTCCGACTCAACCATGACTTACCCGAAACCTTTCCTCCAGGCAGTATTGATCCCATTTGCCAACCCCCACATCTCCGACATCGGGTACAGAACACAGGCCAAGGCGGCGAACATAGCCCGTGATCCACCTACCTCTTTCATCTCTAATCGCCCCCCCCTGCAGCAGCGTTGCCATTGCTGTTTACCGCCCCATCGGAATTAATTTTACTCCAGTCCGCAGCCGGCGCTTCCCAAGCCACTGTCGTCTCCTGCTTGTCCGGGTTGCTTCTCTTCCAGGCTCCATGTACTCCTTGGTGCGATCACTTATGACTTTCGTTCTTAACTTACCCCTATACTGGTTGCCAAAGAACCAATCATTACGCTCTTTCCAAATCCACCAGAGGACGTAGCCAAAAAAGTTTGCACATTCAAGGTCTCCTTCCAAGGTTAATTTGGAAAGAATATTCAACCGAAACCAAGTCACAAAGGGCGCACCAAAGAAGTACTCTATGTCACGCGGGATGTCTAACGTCATCCAAATATCCCCCGCTGTTGGGCAATCCCGAAACAGGTGTGTTAAGGTTTCCGGCAAACCCGGGTAGCCCTTGCATAAGGAGTCGTTCGTAAGGTGGCAACGACACCTCTCCTGATTTGTAAGGACCGCACCGTTAGCGGCCAACCACAAGAAACATCTCACTCTTTCTGGGACCTTTAGCACCCATATCCTCTTGTACAAAACAGTCATTGAAGTACATCCCATCCAGACCCCGTATGCGGTTATACGCGGACTTGATGGAGTAATCGTCGTCCCGAGTCATACTCCAACTCAGCCTGTCACCTTCAGAGGAGGATTCATCAATACCGATCGAGGAAAGTTTCATAAGGATACCCGTTGGCAGAAGATTATGCAGGTTGGCCCAGTCCCAACCGCTCCCCTTCAACCAATATGATCGAACAGTTTTGCGCTCATCAACTTCATCGAGGGTGGTAACCGCGCTATCCTTAAGATAGCCATCCCCAATCCAGGGGTCCATCCAGAACCTAACGGTGCTACCATTGCCAATAATCCACTTGGTTCCACCCAAGATAACCTTATTCACGCACTTAGTCAGTCCATTCCTATCAAAGTCCGACTCGGACCGATGACTAGGGGTCGTGTGCACGGGCGCACATGCGCTAGTAGCCTATCACACAAGACGAGTGAGGTTCCATTCTAAAACCAATTGGCAGTAGAAGGAGTAGCCTACCGACTCATATACTAGGGCTTGATATGTTCAACTTTCCGGTGTGGGACACTTTTTTCTCACAATCACATCTCAACACGACCCCGTAAGTGCAACTAGGAATGACCATCTAGTTGACACTTGGACCACTGGTAATCCAGACTAGGATCGAAAGACGGGCCGTTAGGCTAACCGCTCTGATACCATATCAAAGTTCGACTCGGACCGATGACTGGGGGTCGTGTGCACGGGCGCACATGCGCTAGTAGCCTAACACACAAGCCGAGTGATGGTCTATTCTAAAACCAATTGGCAATAGAAGGAGTAGCCCACTGACTCATATACTAGGGCTTGTTATGTTCAACTTTCCGATGTGGGACACTGTTGGTCGCATTCATATCTCTAACAATTCCAGACACTCGAGGAACCGACGACCTTGTTCAAACCATCCAATATGTACTTCGCTCAAAGAATGTCGCTCCACACCTCTACTTCTTTGTTGTTGAGGAATCTCCAGGCCAACTTACCGGTGATAGCGAACGACGGATTGATTTGTGACAACTAGGAATGGGATTTGACCGTACCACCAACGCGTCACCTACACGGCCTCCAACTCGACTCCACATCGTCACGCGACCTCCGCAACCCTAACTACTCTATCAAAATTCAAAACACATCTACGTTAAATTACTCGATTGCCCGGAATGGATAACCATTTGGTATATCATTGTAGGGTCGCCAACAGACGAATTCCTCCCTAGCGCATCGTTATGGACGAAACAAGGAGTTCTGGATCATCTTCCAAACCACCGTCGACAGAGCTAGTGTAAGCAAGACGAGCAATATGGTCCGATGCAACATTAAACTCCCTGAAAATATGACGGATAACAATATTAGAAAATAAAAAAGGTGTTCCCTTATTTTAATTTAATTTGAATTGCTTTTACCACCTCTAATCCTCTATTAAGAATTTATCTTTTGTATTAGAAACTATGAAAAATGAACAAATGGTTGAAAATCTGAAAAGTAATATTAGGTGAAGGTTCTCAAACCTCGGTGGCCAAGTGGCATTTTTCTTTTAGATGTAGATATAGATCTGATCAAGTTTAATATGCATTTATTTATAATTTTCTCGTGTCATAAAACACTACATCTAGCACTTTTAGGAAGCACAAAGGTATGTTCTTAGAAAAAGCAATATATTATGTATATATAAAAATAAATAAATAAAGTTGTACCTAAAATGCATTAAGGCTTGGGTTTGGATAGCCGTGTCCGTGTGGACGGCGGGGAGGACACGTCCGTCAACTCGCTTAAATCAAACTCCGTCAACCACGGAGACCAATCCAAGATAAGCCCATCCAGCCGTTACCGTCAACGTCACCGTTATAGTCACCTCTTGGTCCGGTCACCTCTCTCGCTCCATTGTATAAATGGCCACCCATATGCTACCCTCCCCGTTCAACTCCTCCACCCACCCCTAACCCCTTCCGTCTCTTCAACTACAATTTACCGAGTCAACTAAGCGACCTCCGGGGTTTGACTCTTGTAGGTTTTTTCTAACCAGATTTGGACCATTCCGATTCCTCTCAGGTACGTTTGATTTCTTTATTATTTGTTATTTGTATATAAAATCTGGTTTTATAAAAGGAAAGGTTGGAGCAAGGGAAATAGTTAGGTTTAGGTTTCGGTTTTCAATTTTAGCTCATGTTTTCATTTTCGGGCGCTCAGAAATTGATGCGAGTTAGAAAGATTCATGGAATTTTATGAGTTGTGAATTTGTTTCGGCATCTGGATTTGTCTCTAATTTGTTGTTTTGAGGTAAATTTTCTCCCTCTTTCCTTTTTTTTTTGGTAGTTCGGTGGACTTTGCATGCGCTGATTTTTCTTCCTTAGCTCACACTCGCGGCTGTTCATGAAAAAGTTGATCAAGTTCACCAAAAAAAAAAAATGAAAAAGTTGATCAAACCTTCTAGGTTTTGATGGTTCATTGATGTCAATTTTGAAGGGAAATTTTTATCTTGATGTTTTTGCCCTCGTGTGGACGTGAATCATGTACACAATTTGGATGAGTGTTTTTCCTAAATCTTAATAAATTTCTCTTATAAAGTCGGAAAGGATTTGCTTTTGCATATTGGGAAGAAGGAGAAACGTAATTTTCCTTCTCCTGGTCAAATCTTATAAATTGAAATTTGACCATTGAATTTTCAGTTCAAACCTACAAACTACAAGGGGATTCCACATTTACTTTTCCTTTCCCCTCCAACTTTTGATGTTAAATGGAGATCTCTAAATGGAAGTTCACCAATACACTTTTATTGAGTCTCTCGTCGGTTGGTAAAGATTTGCAGTGTAAGGTATGAAGTTTGGTGACCTTTTGTAACTCATTCCGTAGTCCATACAGGAGGACTTGTTTTTTCTAATGATTTTTTCCCTTTTAAATCCAATCATTGGGTCTTTTTCAATTTCCTCGATGTTATGTTGAAGAACCAATGCAAAGTTACATCTAGGGGAACCGTACTGTTTAGAATCACTCATGCTCTGCAGGGTAATTCTGCTTTTATTTGTCATTGATTTACCTTTCTTGTCTGAATATGGTCATCACCTGTTCATGCTTATTGATTATCCTCTAGTAACAATCAATTGACCATGTCTTGCATTTCCTTACAGTATAACTTAACAAGTTACTTACACCGGATCCTAGCGCCTCTTTATGATTTCCTTGTACCTCAAAATGATGCAGTAAAATATTACTGTTGTGTTGGTAACAATTGGATGTCTACGTATCATATAATTTATTTCTTGTTATCGTTGCAGGTCAACTGATTCAGTATTATATCTTGGCGGTCATTGAAGGTACGATTGTATCAGCTGGGAAGAAGCAACTTCCTTCGTATCAGGATAGCTGATGTTGTTTCTGTAGCATGGACTCTCACGGGTTTCATAGATTCGGTGTGACTAGTGCAGGCATATCATACACCTCATCCCAGCTAACCCCTGCAGCAGTTCCAGAAACGTTATTTGTATCCAAGAAATTCGGTTTAAGAAACTCTCCTACATCCCCTTTCTCTATACCTGGTGACTCTGAGGCTGCAACTACACATATTGACAGCCTAGATCAGCAGGGTTCTACCGAGAGTATATCGGGGTTGAGCCCCTCTTGCAGCTCCTCTGCTGAGACCAGGGGCTACTATTATCCATCAAGCTCTTCTTCGGATACCTTACAAGAAACTTCACTTGCCTCCTCGGGCGGGGAGTACTACTTACAAAATGCAAATGGGAGCCAGAGTATGGAACATGCCTTGATGCAACTTGAGGCTGCTCTAATGGAGCCTGATAATGGGGACGATGAAGTAACTGCACCCGCCTCGTCCTTGAGCAAAAGCAGAATAGCTCATATCCCCAGTCAAAGATCAAGGATTTTTAGTCCGAATCCACGGCAGCCACAGATAGTTATAAGGCCTGGGCGATTGTCTACTTCTTCAAGGGGCAGTGAGGTTCCTACCGAGCAATGTCAGGAAGTCAAAATAGAAAGAATGTTCGACGGTAGTCCTTCGGGAAATTTGAAGCAACTGCTGGTTGACTGTGCTAAGGCGCTATCTGAAAACAGGTTGGATGATTTTGAGAAACTGGTTGAAAAAGCTCGAAGTGTTGTCTCAATATCTGGCGACCCAGTTCAGAGGCTTGGTGCTTACATGATTGAAGGGCTTGTAGCAAGGAAGGAGTCTTCAGGCACAAACATATACCGTGCTCTCAGGTGTAAAGAGCCCTTGGGGAAGGACCTTCTCTCGTTCATGCACATCCTCTACGAGATATGCCCGTATCTTAAGTTTGGTTATATGGCAGCAAATGGAGCCATTGCTGAAGCGTGCAGGAATGAGAGCCGTATACACATTGTAGACTTCCAGATAGCTCAAGGCACCCAGTGGATGACCCTTTTGCAAGCACTTGCTGCTAGACCTGGTGGCCCCCCTCATGTGCGGATCACTGGAATCGATGATCCTGTCTCTAAGTATGCTCGTGGGGACAATTTGGATGCTATTGGAAAGCGTTTAGCAATGATCTCCCAGAAATTCAACATCCCGGTGGAGTTCCATGCAGTGCCTGTCTTTGCCCCACAGCTGACTCCAGATATGCTCCAGTTGAGATCCGGGGAGGCTCTGGCTGTGAACTTCCCTCTTCAGCTCCACCACACCCCAGATGAGAGCGTCGATGTGCAGAACCCAAGGGATGGACTTCTTCGGTTGATCAAATCGCTTTCTCCTAAGGTCACCACTTTGGTAGAGCAGGAGGCGAACATTAACACCACACCCTTCTTGACGAGGTTTATTGAGGCCCTTGACTACTACTCTGCAATGTTCGAGTCAATCGACGTCACAATGGCTAGAGACCGAAAGGAGAGGATCAACGTGGAACAACACTGCCTGGCAAAGGAAATTGTTAACATAATAGCTTGTGAGGGAAAGGAGAGGGAGGAGCGGCACGAGCTGCTTGGAAAGTGGAAATCAAGATTTATGATGGCTGGGTTCAGGCCGTACCCTCTCAGCTCTTATGTGAACAACGTCATCAGTGGGCTGCTCAAATGTTACTCAGACCACTATACGCTAGTGGAGAAGGACGAAGCTATGCTGTTGGGTTGGAAGAACAGAATGCTTGTTTCAGCTTCGGCTTGGCACTGATCATACATTCGCTCACAACGTAAAGGTACGTAATGTTTAAACAATGGTGAAAATGTTCCTTAGTCTATATAGCAAATGAATGAATGATACATTCCCTTTGTTGTTTAGTCCGTAGTTCAAATTCTGACCTGTGATTTATCACCTTGTCTAGATCATATCAGAATAATAGACTTTCGTTTTTTCCATTTCATAATCGCAAACTATGCATCTTGGTCCATTGAGAATGCTTGCAATTCAAAATCGATGTCATATTCATAACCTCGTGAATCGTGATGCCTTCTATTACGTCTTTTTCGATGAGGGAAGTGAACCCATCTTCCCACCATTGAAGATCATGCATTCATGAAAGCTTTAAATCACAACCAACCATACAACATACAACCATGCCTGTTCTACTTGATTTAGTCGACGAACATATCAATTTTTCTTTGATTTACAATGTCGTTCACTTACGAGTGGGTAACTGTGCCTCTTTCTTATGAATTCCTCTTTGAGAAGGATGTCACTGACAGTATCGATGTTGATCTTCGTCCCTTCCGAGGCCAAGTTAGTGAGAGTAACTACAAGCGAATCCCAACTCTCCGGTAGAGAACCGAGGAGTAGGAAGGCTTGAAATTCGTCATCGATCTTCAAATCATTATATGCTAGTTGATTTACAAGCCCCTTGAAATTGTTCAAGTGCTCTCCTTGTACTTCAACTTTACCAACTTTCGAACAAGGAGAACTTTGTTGCGATGCTGCTGCTTCTTAATTATGGACTCAAAAGCATTTGTATAAGTAAAGAGATTTCCAAATAGAGATTCATCAATGTACTTACGAATTATGGCCACCGTTTTTCGATTTAAAATCTCCCACTCCTTTGCACTCTTTCCTTCAGGCTTATCTTTATTGATGATGGCTTCGTACAAATCCACGCAGTAGAGATAATCCTCCATCATCAGCTTCCAATAAGTGCAGTTGTTCTCCGTGAGCTTGAACATGTTACCTTCAGTCGCCATCCCGGTCCGTATGATCCAAAACCGACACGAACGCCGTTGGATTTTTCTGTGTTGTATAATCAAAAGGACAAAACTAACTTTTGTGGGCTCACTCTCACTCTTTGTAGCTGAATTGTTGAATGAGTTTCAACTCACTCCATTGGCCACAAATCTGAACCTTGATAGGCTATTTATTGCCTTGCTAGAATGTTCTAGTTTACCACTTACATTCTCACCAAAAAAAAAAAAAGTTTACCACTTACAAGGGGCGGCGTTCGAGAGTCTTCGAGCGCCCTTTCAAATTTTGGTGTTGTGTTGTGTTCCCATTTTCTAGATTATTCCACAAGCTTCTGATTTCGGGACTAAACCAACCGACCCCACATCTTGTGATCCTTCGACTGGGAGCTCGAAATCTCGATCCTTCTGCTAGGAGCTCGAATCGAAACCAATTATGTTGAGAGGGTTCTTGAGGTTTAGATCTTGGTACACACTGGTGCAAAGGGGTGTTATGTGAACACAAGTAGCTTGAATTCGGCTCGTACTCGGCTCAATAAAACTCGGCTCGAACTCATTAATTTTATAAACGAACCGAGTGTGAACACATTTTTAAACTCGGTCCAAAACTCGACTTATTAGAATTAAGCTCGAATAACTCGAATTTTATGGGAATTCTAAAATTTCCTTTAAGTTACTATATAATGAGCAGGTAGAATTGCTTAAAGCTCGAAAAAAGCTCGGTTCGAGCTCGTTCATTTCCTAAACAAGCCGAGTATAAGCACATTTTAAAGCTCGAGTCAAAATTTAGGCTCGACTCAAGATCGTTCATATCCTAAATGAATAGAATATGAATAAACAATACTCGGCTCGTTTGGCTCGAATAACAGTCCTAGATGCAACAAGGCAAAACAACTAAGGATGCGGAAGCGGAAGCACCTTGTCCAAATCGTCAAATCGACTCGAGGCTAGCCCACCCCAACATAAAATACCAAAGTGCTCGGGAATGGCTCACGGATGGTCGGCGAATTCTGATAGGTGCTCAGTCATGCTCGACGATGCCTCTCGAGTGCTCGAACAGTGCTCAGGTACTGCATTGTTGATGCTCGGGAATGTCAGGCTGGATGCTCGGGTACGCATGAACTTCACAAGTGCAGGGGTGTTGCGCCTAGGGCACGACTAGGGTTTTGTGTTTTAGGGAATAGGGTTTCAGTGACAATTTGTATGATTTTTTTTAGAGGCGATTTGTTTGGGATTGCAAGAGAGTTAAAGAGCTAATATGATAGAAAGAAAACCTTTAAAAGATGTTATGAAGTATGACCCTATCTTATACAAATGATAGATTTGGGCATTTGGCTATCCTCAAATATCATATTATATTTAAATAAAATCCTAATTAGAAAATATGATAGAAAGAAATCAACTTGACGATGAAAGAAGCTGTACAGATAAACATCCCGACCACCTTATTTATCCTAACTAAGAAATGTTCAAATAAGTAATTTCATAATTAGACTCCAACTAACATAGGAGTTACTAAAAATAAAAACTAATAAAATTACTACATAAACTATATTCTAATTATTTTTCTATGAACTTCCAAGGTGGAGCCTCGCTTTATCCTTGAGGAGCACATCATCCTTCTCCAATATCCCTTGAATCGATCTTGATTTGTAGCCTGAGTCAAGGTCATTGTTAATTTGACCTAGAGGTTGCTCACCTTGAATACATCATTTTCCCCCTTTATCTCCGATTCATCATCGAATCAAGTTGTTGAGGAGCACAAGGGGACCAACCGCTATCATGGGACCCATGAGAAGGATGGGCAGAAGAAGTGCCATCTGAATTCGAGGTATAGAAACCCAAAAAAACAATACCTTTAGGCACGATCGTTGAATGAAGATGATCTTCAATATGAGTAAGTTCAACGATCCCTTGAACTTCAACATCTACGTACAACTTTATAATCTTCCAGAGGCTCATCAATCATGTCAGAATATGGGGGAAGGACGATAACGGGTATCGAAGAAGGTATGATCACTAGAGTGGGAAGGTGGTTTTCCTCTTGCGCCGGTCTTCCTCCGACTTTCTTTGGCATTCTATTTCAGCCAAAAGTCGAAGTTCTTCCTCTATCCATCGAAGGAATATTTCTTCGTAGATTTCATCCCGTTCCCTTAAACGTTCTTCCTTAAACTCCCTTTGATGTTGAAGCCAAAGTTGATGTCACTGCGCTGCTCATGTTCGGGAATGTCGGGCCTGATGCTCGGGCCCTCAGGAACTTCGCAGGCATCAGGGTGTTGCGCCTAGGGCATGACTAAGGTTTTGTCTATGTTTGTGTTCATTCGGGCATCGAGTCAAAATGGTTCGGGCTCGGATTTGAGTTTATGTTATGTATGGCACTAAATTTTCGGATTCTGATCGGATCTGAATTCGGGTGGATCGGATCATGTCAGATTTCCAACTATACCCATGAGAGATTGAAACGATCATCACCGACTCTAGTTAAACCTACTAAAAATTCTATTGGAGTAGCATCCATTTTCGGTTTCAATTTGTTTTTTTCTTTGTGTGCAACCTTTTTTTCCCCCTTTTCAGTGACCAAAAAAAAAAAGATTCGGACATATCTGACTACTCCAGATAACTTACAGCATTACCCACAAGACTTGTTCCTTTTCATATAGAAAGATTATGCTGTTTCTTGCAACTACTGTTATTATAATAATTATGTAAAGCACGCCAATTTATGCTTTTCATGCTAAAAGAATCACATTAGATTAGAAAAAGGAAAATGTTTTAGTTGGATTGAAGATGCTCCTCTACTCTTGTTAAAAACAGTAACTTAAGATAACAATTGAGATTTTGTGTTACATTTTGGCAAGTGTTGATAGTTAGCTGATACTGAAAACCTGAGAACCAAACAGTGAAACAAGACAATCAGGAAAAACAGCTACGCTAGTTCTTACATTTCTTTACATCAGTTGTTGATTGATGATCAGATCAGATCAGTACAATGCACTTGCAATGGGAGTCAATTTGGCCCTAATCCATCCTAGGGAAAAACAGTACATGAACAAGAGCATACAAAAGTCCGAATCGAATGTCGTAAAACACCCCCAAATTGATCCTACCCAAAAACTAAGGAGACAGGTAAGAACAAGTGCCACTACAGCTGCCTAGCTCAAGAGCAACCACATCCATGGAAGGCCTCTCGGAAGGGGACTCGTGGGTGCACATGATCGCGATCCTAGCTATCTTGGCTGCCTCTTTCTCCGAGAACCTTCCATGGAGAGCCGGGTCGATGAGCTCATGGACCCTGGGAGTTTCAGCTGTTCCTAGGCGGTGGGATATCCTTCTCTTTCCGGAGAGGATCTGCAGAACTAGGATGCCGAAAGCATAGACATCACTCTTGTTGGTGAACTTTCCAGTTGTGGTGTACTCTGGAGCAAGATACCCCATTGCAGCGCGGGATTTGAGGGTGGAGAACACGGTGTCATTGGTGAGCAGCCGGTTCAGGCCACACTCGGAAAGGAGAGGGTTCGCTTTCTTGTCGACTAGGACCTTCTCGGCTGATATGTTTTCATGGACCAAAGGAGGTTTGTTCACTTTGTGAGAATGCAAGTACTGAATCCCTGAAATACGAAACAACAAACCACAAGATCAGATCGATAAGCACAAAACGAAAGATTACTTACAACTACAAGGAAGTCATACCTTTCGCGATGCCTTTGATGACGGAAACCCTGGTAGCCCACTCGAGGACGTTAGAGTCTCCATCCTTAACATCAAGATACCGCGACAAATTTCCATTCGGAACAAAATCATAGACGAGGAAACATTCCCCTCTTCCTCTTGAAGTGCAGAAGCCTCTCAGCCTAACAAGATTATCATGCCTGAGTGAGGTTAAAGTGTTCAAGCCCTTCAAGAACTCGGCCTCCTCGGACTTGCAACTACTCTTGCTAATCCTCTTGATTGCAACCATGGACCCGTCTCTCAGCATCCCCCTATAGACAGCCGAGAAGCCGTTTTTACCAAGAAGATTAGCTGGGGACAAGTGCTGAGTCGCCGACTCAATCTCCTCCAAGTTGAACCGGAAGCTCTGCATAATCTCCTGAGAGAGCTCGCCATCGTGGTGGGCTAGAGCTAGAGGGTCCCAACCACTAGGATACTCTAAGCTGATCAATGGAGATCCGGCTTTCCTAGGCGACTTCATAGGCACGTGATCAGTGCTAAGACGCCGATCAGACGTGTCGAATGAGCTTCCAAGTCTTTGCTTCCTTCTTCGGTATTGTGTCAAGGACACAATGCCTATGGCAGAGAACGCAGTGATCAGTACACATACACCGACTGCAACAGAAGCGCGCACCTTTCTCTTCTTCGGCACAGCATCTGAGGTGCATTGAGACTCGCTGTTGCAGCCCGGGAGGACATTTGCCGTCTCAGGAATGTTCTTCCTTGGAAGGGTAGCGGCGCCTTCAGGCATGGGTTCGTCTTGGTGATCGGTTGCAGAGCATAATGCCAAATAAAGGAACCCAGCTCCACAGAGTCCATGATTGTTTGTGTACTGAAATCCTTCGTTTAATCGCTTCAAAGCTTCAGGAACAAAAAAAACCAATTCAGATTTCATATTCAAATCCATTCAAATGCAATATCATTAAGAGCATGCCAAGGTGAATACCGGGAGGAACACTCCCAGAAAGAGAGTTGTTTCGAATGTCGAGAGAAACAAGCAAAGGAGGGTCAGCCAAGCGGCTGGGGATGGAGCCGAAGAGGCGGTTGAAGCTCAAATCGAGCCGAACCAAGCTGTCCAAACCCCCTAAACTGGCAGGGACAGCACCAGAGAGTTGGTTGGACTGAAGAGCAACAACACTGAGCTTCTTTAGAGAACCCAACTGTGTGGGTATGCTTCCTGTCAGCTGGTTGTAGCAAAGCTGCAATACTGCAAACTACCACAAATCAACAACCAAACCTAACAAAACCAAAATTTACAACAACAACTGGAATCTAATTTTCGTAAAGGCAAACTCTATAAATTTCATAGATATATGAAATCTTTGGATACAAACTCTGGCTTTTGCTAGGTGCAGTTTGTTTGAAATTGAAATTTGAAAAGAAAGGATGAGTGGTTGTTTGGGGTTTTTTTCAGCAGGAGACATAAAGACAAGAACAATAACAGCACCAAACAACATTAATTCATATTTCAAAAAATTTTGAAATTCATTAAATGCATTTGGCCTTAGCCTACCCTCTATTGCAATTAAAAAATGAAAAAAAAAATTATCTTCTGTAATTTTTTAAGGAAAAAAATACCTACACTCTCGTACTTGTAAATTGAGATTTTTTTTAACAAAATCAAACAAACAACATACAATGATAAAAATGTAAGAAGAGAAGAAACCCAAATTCTTAGATCTTACTACAAAAGCAGGTGTGTGTTGGTTGGGTGGAAAAATCCATCTTTACTTTTTATTCGGTTTCCGCCTCCACACATTCACACACCATTAAATCATACAGTTAATACTTGCAAAAGTTTTGAAATTCACTAAATGCAGTTAATATAAACTCACCTGGCTGGAAATAGAGATTTTTGAACGAAACCCAAATACCAAATAAAGAAGGAAGATAAAATCTTCAAGATAAACTAACAATCTTTCCCCTTTATCTTCCAAACACACATAAACAAGAAAAGACTAAACTTTTGGGTTAAAACTTAAAAAAGAATCCATCTTTACTTTGTAATTTGCTTTCCAACCACAGCTTCAAAAAAGGTAACCTAAAGTGCTGACATTTGGGGGGTAAAAAAAGTAAAGAAAGAGAACAAGAATGTGACCTTGAAGAGATTCCATAGACCCAATCTGAGATGGGATCGGACCCAAGAAGTTGTTGACATTGAGGTAGAGATCGGAGAGGTGGGTGAGCCCAGCAATCTGAGTAGGAATCTCCCCAGTGAGGGAGTTGTAATGGAGGTAAAGACCTGTGAGGTGGGTGAGAGCTCCAATGGCGGGGGAGAGGCGGCCATGGAGGCCTTTACCCTGAAGGGAGATGTTAGCAACCTGGCCCCTTTCATTGCAGCCAATGCCTTGGAAAGAGGCATCTCCACAAGGGTCACCATCAGCTGACCATGAAGACAGGTGTGTGTTGGTTGGGTCAAGGCTGGATTTGAGCTCAAGGAGGGCCTTCAGCTCTGATTTGCTGGTTGTGGGGGAGGACAAGGCTTGTTGGGTGAGGAGGAGGAGGAGGAGGAGAGAGAGCTTGGAAGCCATGGATGGGATGAGTACCAAGTGAGAATCGCTATGGATACCCATTGCTGTGGTGTGGATTGCACTGTTGTTGGCTTCTAGTTCTATTAAGAGTAATTTTCTGTTTTCTCTCTCTGTCTCCTCTCAATGTCTCAGTGTTTTGGGGGTTTCTGGTTTTTGTTTTTATGTTTTTGGAATCCCCCTCGTTTGATGCTTCTTGGGTTTGGGAACACACAACAACCCAGATGCACAAGCACAAGTTTGAAATGTCCTCCCCCTCCCCTCACTCTGGCTCTGTTTGAGAGGAAATCAAAAGCTGTAAAAGGGGGGTCCAATCTCAGATCTTAGTGTCTGCAAGAGGAGGGTGTAAGTTGACTGCCAGACGGAGTATTTTAGTTACAATTATATGATGGGTTATTTACTGTATAATTTTGTGTTTGTTTTATAAAGGTATAGAATTATACTGTATCAAATTATTCATTCTCTTTATAAAAAACAAAATAGCCAATGTTATTATTTACGTCACAAAATTGACTAGTTACACCACATATCCCACTTTTTATATTTTTTTTAAAAATACACCCTGCCCCTCTCGAGTTACACGACTGCCCCTCAAGAGGCGCATGGTATTTTAGGGGCAGATGTGTGACTCAAGAGAAGCAGAGGTGTGATTCAAGAGGCATAGGGTGGTGCATATAGTAAAATTTACTACTTGAGCCAAATGGTCTGTATGGGACAGAGTTAAAAAAGTGACTAAAATTTAAAAACGGTTGAAATTGTAAAATTTTGTAAAATAAAGGTTGAAAGATTATGGAATAATATAAATACTGTATGGGAAAAAAAGAGTTTATTTGTAAAAAGTGTATAATATTTATAAAAAGTGTAGTTTATTTGGTTGTTATTAGGGGTATACTTGTCTTTTCAATTCAAATGAACTCCAGAAACCAAAAAAAGAAGCTTCCAAAACAAGTTTTTTTAACCCCAATTTTAATCAAAAACGCAATACTCTAATTTTAGCAGTTTATAAACTTTTCTAAACAGCCCATACACACCCACAGTATTTTGTGTTGTTTTTTTATTTATAAAACTATTTTTCTATTATATGCCCCAAGGGTATAAGATAAGACACTAAATTGAGAAAGATTCCCTACAAAAAAAAGCAAGCAACCCTAAAAATCTAATTAAAAAAGAAAAAATTTGCAAAACAGGCCCTTTTTTTGGACGATTTTGCGAAATGACCACCTTTTTGGACAATTTAGCAAAATATCCGCTATATAACCCGTCCCCTTCCTTCTATCCCCGTTCCCTTTCTTCCTTCCTTCGGATCTGTATCGCGCCGCTCCTCATCCTCTCTTTCTACGCCGCCGAACGCCGCTCCTCCTCCTCTCTGCTCCTCCTCCTCCTCACCGGACGCCGCTTTCTTCAATTGATCTCGCTTTCTCTTGCTCTCTCCCTCTCCGGCGAGATCGAGCGAGCAGCGGTTGTCCGAATCCGGCTCCTCCGTCCATCAGATCCACGTCGAGCGAGCGGTAGCGGCCGGATGCGCTCAGATCTGTGAGAGGTTGTCCGGTGGAGATTCCAGATCTGTGCGATTCCAGATCGGTGGTCCGGTGGAGATTCCAGATCCGTGAGATCTGTGCGAGCTGGAGGCGGACGCCGAGAGAGCGAGGGAGGGAGGGAGCGAGCGAGGCCGGAAGTGGTGGCGAGCGGCGGAGTGAGCGAGCGAAGAGCGAGCGAGTAGTTCAGGGGAGGGAGGTTGAGGATGAAACTTTTATTAAAATACAAAACTGACCCCGTAAATATAGAAATTACAAACAATTCTATATTTTATTACAAAAAAACTATATTTGCACAAAAAAACTATATAACATTTTGTAAAATTACAAAAATTAACCCATAAATATGAGAATGAAAAAAACTATCTATATTTTATTATGTAATCCATAAATATGAGAATGAAAAAAAAGTTCTGAAACGAAAAAAAAAAAGCGAAAAAAAAATATATTATATTTTGCACAACAAATTGTAAGAGTTGCACGACTCTGTTTTAAGAGCTTGCACATCATCTTATTTTTGCTCAACTATATGTTATTTTTGCACAACAACCGAGACTTGTGAATTTATACTCAACATGATCTTATTTTATCTCAATATAATTTCATACTTTCTCAATAAATTATTGCTCAACACGCTCTTATTTTTACACAACATGGTCTTATTTTTGCTCATCAATAGACAATAATTGCACAACATGAGGGGATTAGTGAAATTTTGCTCAACATCATCTTATTTTTGCTCAACTATATGTTATTTTTGCACAACAATCGAGCCTTGTGAATTTATTCTCGAAAAAATTTGCAAAACAGGCACTTTTTTGCACAATGTAAAGTTATTTTTGCACAACAAAAAATTCTGAAATGAAAAAAAAAACGGGAAAAAAATATATTATATTTTGCACAACAAATTGTAAGAGTTGCACGACTCTGTTTTAAGAGTTGCACGACCCTGTTTTGAGAGTTGCACGACTCTGTTGTAACAGTTGCACGACTCTTGTTTTAAGAGTTGCACGACTCTCTTGTAAGAGTTGCACGACTATGTTTTAAGAGCTGCACGACTCTGTTGTAAGAGTTGCACGACTCTGATTTAAGAGTTGCACGACTCTGTTGTAAGAGTTGCACGACTCTATTTTAAGAGTTGCACACGACAATTGAGACTTGTGAATTTATTCTCAACATGATGTTATTTTATCTCAATATAATTTCATACTTTCTCAATAAATTGTAAGCGATTGAGAATAAATTGAAGCAATTCTAGTTTTATTTTTTATTTTTTTTTAACATTTTGTCGTGCATATATAACCGTAATTTGTGTAAATATAATCGTATGTTGTGCAAATATAACATTTTGGTGTGCAAAAATAAAAATAAAAATATAGATTATGGACCACTTAATAAAATATAGATAGTTTTTGTAATTTCTATAATTTGTAGGGTGATTTTTATAATTTAATTAAAAGTTCATCTCCTTCCTCACGATTATGCGAAGAGAAACCAGATCCGCGCTCGCGCCGCCGGCTCGCTCCGGCCTCCTTCGCTCCGGCGTCGGTCGCTCCCTCCCTCGCTCGCTCACCACCGCCTCCCTCCCTCGCTCGCTCACCACCGCCTCCCTCCCTCGCTCGCTCGCTCGCTCGCTCGGCCTCCGCCTCGGCCGAAAATCCAGCGCATCAACCCCTCCGTCGTCCAGCTCTTATGGCCATAGATCCGGCGATCGATGTCAATCAATAGAGGAATCAGAACCGGCGCAAATCTGGCCGCCTTCGGCTCCGCCTCCGGATCTCCCTCCGCCTTCCCATTGCTCGGTCGACGGCCGGATCTTCCTTCTCTTCGATTCTACCGGTGCAGATCTGACCGCCTTCGGCTCCGCCTCCAGATCTGGAAACCAGAAAGAGAGAAGAAAGATAGAGGCGCGTAGGAGAGAGAGAGAGAGAGAGAGAGAGCGTAGGAGGCGCGTTGAGCGCGTAGGAAAAGTTTATATAGCGGCTATTTCACTAAATTGTCCCAAAACGCGGACATTTCGCAAAATAAGCCAATTTTGGTGGCTATTTTGCAAAATCCCCCATTAAAAAAAGTCCCATAGCCTCGGTCATAAGCGGCGACCTGAGAGTAAGTTGCCTGCCACCACATGCAATCAGCGAACCTGTGTTGTCGTGGATGATGAAACCTGCACCAGAAGAGCCAACGTATTTGTAACTATCGTCGAAATTTATTTTGAATGTACCTTCAGGTGGTTTATTACACCGCAGATGTCGTTTCTTTCTGGTTTCTGTTCTTTTGGTGGAAGCATTAATGTTTGGTTCATCTAAATGTTTTGTTTTCTCCCAATTTGTGATTGTTTGTCTTGTCATATTTTCCATGTTTTGGATTGTATGTGACGTTGTTTACATTGCCGAAGATTTTCCTATTTCTAGATGTCCAAAGACACCACCAAACAGTTGCCAATTTTTTCTTTTGTTCTGGAGCCATTGTTTCAAACATTGTTGACATAATTCTTTTTTATATCTTGTTCATTTCTGTTTAATTCTTCTAGTTGATTTTCTATTACGGGGTCAATTTTCCGTATGAGGTTTCTACTAATATAGCATTGAGTGAATAAATGAGTTGGAGATTCATCGCTCGCATCACATAGTTCGCCTGCGGATGGAAGGGCCACTTCTTTGGCGATTAGTCTAGTCTTTGTTGGGATCCCATTGTTATACAATTTCCATAGGAAATTCTTAGTTTTCGGGGGCTATATCTATTGTCCAGATCCATGCCATTTTGGGTGGTGTGATTCTATTGTTTTCTGTGATATGTCGAAGTGTACTAGTTGTGTTGAACCAGTCGGAATTGTCTTTTCTCTAGTATAGTCTATCCTCTATTTGGTTTTCTGGGATGAATGTTGTTTCGATCTTCTCGATGATCGATGTTGGTAGCATGTGTTTGAGATCGATAGGGTTTCATCTTCCGTTTTCGTTTATGCATTTTTCTACTTTGTCGCTTTTGTTGATTCTATCGGGCATTAGGCTTCTATTTTCTAGTGTATCATCGTCAAGCCATCTATCAGTCCAAAAGTTGATCGTTTTTTCATTTCTTATTTGCCGTATACGGCCTTTACAAAATTCCTCTTTTATCTCCATTAATTTTGTCCATTTCCAAGATGATTTTCCTTTCCTTTCGTAGCTTAAAACGTATTCATCTTTTAAGTACTTATGTGAGATGGTTCAGACCCATAGATTTTCTGGCTCCGCAAGTATTTTTCATAACAGCTTCATTTGTAAAGTTGAGTTCATATCTTTTGTTTTATGGATTCCTACGCTACCATTTTCTTTTCTTTTGCAGACTTTGTCCTATCTGATTAACGATTTATATGACAGGTCTTTATTCTAGAAAAAACATTCTATTTATTTGATCAAGATCTTTGTGCATCGAGTTTGGGAGCATGAAGTTTTGCATGACAAAACTTGGTTTTACCGCTAGGGTCGTTTTGATAAGGGTGGCTCTCCCTTCTCGGGATAGTGCGCTTGCTCGCTATTTTGATAGTTGTGATTTTGTCTTGCAGATCGTTTCTTCGAAGGTTGTTTTATTTACTCTACCATTTATTATTGGACAACCAAGATATTTGTCCAATTTGTTCTTCTGGTTTGTGATATTTATTAGACGTTGGATTTCTTGTTTTAGAGATTTTGGTACCTTTAGTGTCGTTTGGAAAGACGACTCGTGGAAGTAAAAATAAATAAAGCAAAACGACGTCGTACACTAGAAGCGATAAATCGGTCAACCCGATATTGACCGATATATCGGTCGTTGACCCGATAAATATTGTTGACCGATATTATCCAACCGATACCCCGATATCGTATCGTGTTCTAAATATCCCCGATATATCGTCAATATATCGACCGATATTTAGAACACGGTCCTCAACTAGATCTCCCTTAGTCCAAACTTAGTAGAGAACTATTTAGTTTTCCACTTCATACATTAATCTTAGTTTTGGTTTTGTTTGAGGGAGAATGAACTGGAATCAAGAAAACAAATTAACTATTTAGAAAATAAAACATATCTTTTTGATTAAATTGATTTCCTTATTTAAACACAAACTTTATGGAATTTTGAAATATTATAACACTCAAGACTTAATACACTCATGTCATAAAGATTCATCGAAGGGATTTGAAGTTAGAGTGATGGACTGCCAATCTTACTTGAGTTTCAAAACACTTCTCTTTCATTTTTATTTTGTTTCTTACAAGACTCTCTCTATTGGATAAATTTCTCTTCTAGAATTTGATGCCTTCTGGAGCCTTGAAGAATGCTATATATATGGTATATTTGGGAGCATTGTTGTAGAGCAACTTGCTCTACAACAACTCTTCACAAATGGTGATCGGGTTAAAAGTCACTCACATGATAAAAACAACAATTCAAATGCAATCACATGACAACATTGCCAAAAGTAAAAACAAAGAAAAAAGACAACAACAGCGGTAAAGATTAGTGTGTAGCAATTATTAAGTCCTTGTTTGGTTAGTCAGTTAAAAACCAAGAAATAGGATAAATTCCTGTGTTTGGTTAACAGAAAGACACATGAATTCTACTTCTCATGAATTTCAATTCCTCCAAATTGGAGGAAGATCATTTACTTAGGGGAGTTAGAGGGGACTAGGTAAGTTCAACTTTCACAATTTTTTTATGTATTTTTTTTTAATTTTCCTTTTTATATTTTTAAACAGTAAAATTCAACCAAATAACTTTTTTTTTTTAAATTCTCTGGAAGTACATTTCACGAGAATTCAATTCTTGAGAAGTAATTTCCCATAAATCATACTTCCCGCAATGAACCAAACGAGCCCCGAGATTGTAGACCATTCATCTCTCATGTTGGCTTCGAGATCTCCATCTTTGTAGTACATTTCTAGGTCTTGAGCATTGTCATAGATCTTGAAGTAGAGACTATGTATATTCTAGGTTCCGCCTTCGATGTGAGCAAGATACTAACGGGTTGACTTTGATATGTCTATGGTTTGTTAAAGTAGATCTTTGAGAGATGATACAATGAAGGTTGTAAATCCTTCTCTTAATAAGTCGCATTCAGTCTTAATTAAGATATTACTTGTTAAAGTAGATCTTTGCTTAATTCGCACTCCAATTTTCGAAACCCTAAACTCTAAATTTCCAAATTTAAAACATTCATCCAAGATTTGGCCCCAATTTCATACCTTGGGTGATTCATCCTAATCAATATGAACAAATTTAGGAAATTAAGTGAAAATTTCATAGCTTTCAAAGTATTTCGAACTTGCATCTCACCTTGAAATTGTTCTCCACCAGTTTGCTGCCTTGTTTACCCCTCATACAACTTAACACACCGTCGTCGCCGCCGCCAATGCCGGAACCACCACCACCACTGTCGTCCCCGACCGGACTGGTTCTTCTTCTTCTTCTCTCTTTCACCCTTCTTTATGATGCTACTGAAATGTAGTTCGATTCCTATATAATAATTTGTTTTATTTATTAAAAACCACCACATAGTTTATCAATATTATAGTATAAACCCCTATAAAAGTTTAAACCCACACTTTTCAACCAAAACACAAGTTTTAGATACAAAGTAAACTGTTTCAAAAGCTCAAGGTTACTCGGTGAAAATTTAAAAACATTTGTTTATCATGAAAATTAAGTCTAACCACGGGGTTACCTCGTGACCAAGTATGTGCGCGCGCACACACACAGACACACACACACACTCACTCACTCACGTATGTGACGTCAAATGGGGGTTTCTGTTCGGACTTGGTGGTGGCAAGGACTGAGCCGCACAGTGTCTTCAACCGTTATATGTTTTAGTTTTTAATTTATGTTTAGATTAGGGTTTAATTTTGAACATATTTGTCCACCGTTATACAAGACAACAAGCATTTAGTCTGGTGTGATAAACGATTTGAGCTTTAATTGAGTTTCAACTTTTGAATTATATACAAGATTGAGGATAAGTATTCTTAATTGCTCTTTCTCTTCTAATTTAATTCATTATTGTTGTTATTGATTTAATTGCTTTTATTATGTATTCGATTATGCTTGGCTAATCCTCTGGTCTAAGTTGATGAGTTGTTAAGTTTAATATGTAGCCAAATATTGATTTGTTTAATAGCCTGAATTGGTGTGAATAAGGTAACAAGCTAGCTTAATAGCGATGACTCAAGGTGAATAACATATATAGTATGTTTAATAGCTCAAAACCAAAGTGAATTCAATAGCTTTTTTTTTTCCGTGAAGTGAACTCACTAGCTTTTGATTTAAAGTGAAAAGTATTCACACGTTTAATAACTTTCCATTGAAAGTGAATACAATAGTCTTGGATTGAGAGTGAATTTACTAGCTTTGATTTGAGAGTGAATAACACCAGTTTACTAGTTAATAGTCTAAATTGAATAACAAGAGTGTACCTTTTAGATGAATACGAATAACCAGACAAATTCAATACTTGACATGATATTAACCTAATACCCGGATCCTTAGATGTCTTTTATCTCAATTTTATATTTGTTTGTGTCATTAGTTAATTTTTATTATATATTTTTATTTAATTACTGGTTTAGTTTAATTAAACAAATTGATATTGAGTCTTAGGGCTTCTGGAAAGAACAATAATTTTATTATTTGATACTATAATCGATCTCATATACTTGCGGGTAGTTCTTAAGCCTATCAATTACAAAGTTGATTTTCTTTAAATTACACATTAGTCATTTTTCACTTTATAAAAATTACTCGTCTAAGACCAAAACCATGAATCATTTTGAGTATGAATTCTCTGTCCAAAATTATTCCCCACCCACAAAGAAACTTAAAATTTTAATCTTTTTTTTTGTTTTATTTATTTTTATTTTTAAATTTAAGACTTGTAAAGGGGAGCAAGTTGAGACATATGAGGGGGATACTTTAAGGACGGGTGATTTGGTGCCATCATTTGAATATGTCAGAGTTCATTGGGACTTGTAACAAAAAAAACTTATTTTTTTTGCTTTTATTTTTTAAATTAAGTACGGAGTACTTCATGTCATATAGAATGGGGAGCACACTTACTTTTTTATTTTATTTTCGAAGATCCCTTGTCTAGGTGGGAGAACGTTGCTAATCCACACTTCTCCAGAGACGTCTTTTCCCGTAGCGGGCTTCCGCTCATGTATCTCGGCGTCGAGAAGCGCAACGTCAGTCTTGAGACTCACACGTATTCTCGACATTCACTTTCCGCCCCTTTATCGTCCCATTCTTCCTCGTGGATTGACATGCCTTGTGCCTTTTGAGCGATGTCAGTATCCTTCCTATTGTGTGTGACTGTGAGGCAATGTTTAATTCTTGGTTGTATCTTAGCGAATTTTCCGTTAGCCATTTACTGTTTGACCTCTCGATATCTTAGACATTGGTGGTGTTTGAGATATTGAATTCTTATCTTGATAAAAAAAATGGGGAGTGAGCACACACTAAATTGAAATTGAAATTCATCTGAATTCAATCTAAATTCAAATTAGACCTGATTCAATATCAATCCAAATTCGTAATCAATTCAAGAAAACCAAGCGCACATCTCATTACCTGATATTCGATCCTTAAAGTCGGTGTTTCATTCACCAAATTGAAATTGATATTGTCTTGAGTAACTCAACAACAACCTATGACAATCCATGAAATCTTGAATCGACGATAAATGGACATTCACAGCTTCATCTCTCTGCGTCGTTTCCTTAAAGTTGGTGTCTCATCCAATGCTTGATTTTCTCTTCTTTTACTTATGGATCTGGATCTTATATTTCTCTCATTATTGTTTTAGATCTTTGATCTGGTCATCTCCTTCAAATTCATCTTCTTCCTTAATCCTTATGGTCTCATGGCCAACTCACTCTCTAATTGAATCCTTTCAATTTTTAATTTCGGGGTGCCTTTAAACTTTTTAAGATTTTGTTTGGGTTCGGGCTCTCTCATTTCCTCTATATTCTTACCCTTTCTATGCAAAGCTTCCATGATCGAGAAGCCATCACACTCTCGTCAGAGGGGTTTCTGGTCGATGGTTGTGGGCTCATGTAGTGGTAGATGTGATGATTTGGAAAGGTGGGTTTAATCGATGACTCCCAATTATATTTGTTTTTGTTAAATAGAGAGACGCGATTCTCCTTATTTTATTTTATTACTTTTTTGCAATTTTATTACTGGCCCCTTTGATAGTTTTGGATGTTTTGCTAAACTAGTGGCTGCTCCGCGTGCTTTGCACACGGGTATTTTTTGTTAATTGTTGCTCAAAGAAAGAAAATATACAATCAATCTTTAGTGTGTGAGCTAAAAATAGACATTATCAAGTCTACAAAGCTGCAAAGAACATAAACCCCATATAAAAGCCTAGCTGTTATAAAATTGGCAACTGCATCTTCAACACAAACTGGACTTTTAAATCACCTCTAGAGATATGTGAGTTGGGCGCTTCGGTTTGTCCACATTGATGCACGGCAGATCAGCAGAGTAACGCAGTTTTATCTTCCATACATTGACAAAATAGTCCTGGACTGTGATTTCAGATTCTTCAGGCTCACTGTTTTGATCCCTTCTCTGCTTTAAGGTGAAACTACAACAGAAGCAAAATTAACACAAGCACATCCAGCTACAAGAAAAAATGAGTGTAAAATTAAACAAGATAAATTTAAAAGATTGGAGAAGCATACGTCTGCTGACCACATTTATCATAGTTGTCGAAACATCTAAGACCAGATAAAGTTGGGAGTTTAAGCTAAATATAGTAACAACATCGACATGTAGCCAACTCAAAGAAATGCTAAAAGTTTGAGAGAATAAGGACATGTAACTCACCGATGTTCAAAGAAAGACAAGCTTGCGTCTCTCTAAAACTTGAGTGAAAACCCCTGTATCCTAGCCTTTCACCACCAACATCATAGAAGTTCTTTGGGTCGTTAAAGAAAAATGATTGGCAAACAAGAAGACATCCCCTGTCAAAACCAATAGAATCGAGCTGAAGAATCCCAACACATTGAAGGACATGCTCTTACAATCAAATTTATCAAACCCACTGTTTGGCAGCATTTTGCCTTAGGATGATGTTGAGAACCTGTTGTGAGCCTAATTTGTCATGTTTTATATCTACTGATATATCGATTTCTGCATGCATTTCATACATTTGGGTTAGAATAATACAGAATATGTGTAGTTTACACTTATTTGGCAATATATGGAGGTCTACACAAGTTTTTGTTATAATTCGCAGAAATCGGACGCACTTTGGAGCTTAAAGGAAACTCATGGAGAGGCTAAGAATGATGCAGCTGGAGAAAAGGTCATTTTTCACCATTCTTCATTCTGAATCAAGCTTTGATGTCTTCATGAGAGTTGTAGCCCTCGGAAAGAGCTTTCCAACGCATGGTCATATGCGTCGATCCGACGAACGAGGACTCGGGAAAGTGCATTTTAAGAACAGAGCAGAAAGCTGAGAAAACTTTACGCGAGATCGAGTACACTCTACTCGAGATCGACCAAAAGTGTCCGAGGAGAGCCTGGTTGAGGAAGAGCTGACCGAGAAGACGAAGACGAGGACAGACCGGGTTACACCCTACTCGAGATTGAGTAGACCTACTCGAGATCGAGGAGCCCGGAAGCCGTGTCCGAGCATGTCAAGCAGAATCACCCGAGAAGACCTAGTCGACAAGGCCAGTCTAGTCGAGATCGACAAGGGGTACTCGAGATCGACTAGACCCGTGAGCCAAGTCCGAGCCACATCGAGCACTAGTTAGCCGAGACGCCGAGCCAAGCCCAGTCGACAACAATCCTACTCGAGATCAACAAGACCTTTGTCGAGATCGAGGAGACTTCCAGAAGCCGCGTTACTCGGTTTGACGAATCCTACTCGGATTGGGATTACTTGGGCCCGAAGATTGCCGATTCTATCCAAAATCATCAAGACACATCATAGAAGAGAAGATCTATCCACTTTAAGACTTTTAGATATATTTCCTTATTTTAGATTTAATTTCTTTGTTGCTTTTATTTATCTTTAGAGTCTTAGATATAGTTTTAGATATAGATATAGATATTCTATCCTTGAGTAGCAAGGTTTAGAAACCTATAAATAAAGCCCATGGGGCTGAGTTTTATTCATTCAATTCCAGAGAGAAGTAAGTAGGAGAAGTAGTAGAGAGAGAGAGTGAGCGGCCGATTGGAGTTGTGAAGCGAGAGCGGAATTGGCTTCAAGCGGTTGTAAACTTTGGTTTATTTTAATGCAATTAGTTTTCTTTCAATCGAGGATGTCTGAGTTCGCGATGAAGCGCGAGTAGTCCACCCACTTCTAGGGTTGGGGCGAGCCCGACGATAGCCATGCACGTTTGAGGTAAAGATCTGACTTTTATCATGTTTTGAGCATCTACTACTTGTTTATGTGTTTATTACCCGTCTAATGGAGATCCATGCTAACAAATTGGATTATAAACATAAAATCGGTAGAGACGATTAGGGTTTCTTGAAAGAGTTGTCTAATTGTTGGAAAAGGCGAAAGCTTGTCCTTTGATGCAATTCACATGATTATCTGTTTATCTCTGCCTTATGCATGCTTGGTTATCGTTGTTGCAAACCCCAATCTTGGAAGCCTTTTACATTAAGTTTACTTCGAAGTCCCAAAGCATTTGCCTTTACTTTATTTCTTTGTTTCTTTTTATTCTCTGTCTACTCGATCTCGACCAAGCCTGGTCGACCTCGAGTTACTGATCTTCGATCTAGCATCGCTGTAGCTTAATTGTGCAGGTACTCGACAAGACAAGCCAAAGTCGACGAGGACTCTACTCGATATCGAGTAGCCTCTAGTCGATATCGACGAGCCCCTGTGCTTGCTGCTGCGCTGTGTTCGACTGTCCGATCTTCTGTCGACTACCCTAGTCGAGATCGAGGACCCTGTTGTCGACTTCTGATCGTGAGATTTCTCCGCTACCTAGGATCCGCTGACACGCTTCCTCGTGGATCGATCCTGACTTCCCGCTGCTGCATCAGGAGGAGGTCTTGTAATTATTTGCAAGGGACGGAATCTGGTTTGCTGTGATTTATTTATATTTTATATTTGCATTCTCGATTTCCTCCTATCAACAGAACCCTCAATGCTTCTTAGGTGTTTTCATTTTCTTGGCCCTTGATAACATTAGCAAGTGTCTGCATGGGAATCTTGGCCGTAAAGTTGAGTTCAACCCTAAAACTTTTAGATTGATAGGGCCTCCTCACCCTCTTCCTGTCTGCATCATTTTGATTTTCTTGATCGGGATTGGGATTCTCATTGTTCCTGCAGAAAGAACAAATTTCACACGTATATGATATGGTAATATATACTGTGTATTAAAGAATAACAATTCAACAAAAACACAACAAAATTTACCTGCTCGAGACATCTTCCGGCACAACAGTAAACTCGTGCTTATTAGTGGGTAGTGTGACCCAAGAGTGAATAAACTCTTCTCACCATCGTAGGCAAAGTCCTTGCCTCGCAGCTCAGTATCATAGGTCTCTTTCACCTTATCAATGATTTTTCTTCCGATTCCCTTTGCATCAACAGTAGTGCCATCTTCATACAAGACATTGACCTGTAATTGAGAATTTTAAGATCCATTAGAATATATAGTGTATTAAGAGAATACAAGCGGGTAATGTTTTAGATACAAAAGTAACCAAATGTATATTTGAACCTATAGGAACATGACCGCTGAATTACTCAAGCTGGCAACGTTTTTGATTCAAAACAGCTACTAATAAAGGTAACAACTCAATTATTCCTTAAGAGACAAAAAAACAAAACAAAAAAAATAGATAAAGCTGAAATTTATAATTATTATTTTGAATTCTTATTTTCATGCCTATCTTCAAAATATATGTGCATATGCTTCTGCTTTTTCCACAAATGACAAATAAAGAAAAAAGAAGCAGAGAAGTAACAGAAAAACTTTCTATCATATGAATAACAAAGTAGAGTTGATGCATATAACCAGATACTACTGAAATTGATTGATCACTTCTGGCTTCAGAGCAAGACTTATTTGAGACACAACCAAATGGATGTAAAGTCTGTAATTAGCGAAGGAATTATCCCAATGCACAAGAATAGCAGAAGTAAATTTTTTTCATTTTTAGTAAGAGAATGACAATGAATAAACTTGATTTGCTGAAGTGTGGAGTAAATGATCATAAATTATTCTAATTGTTAAAATTGCATGCTACAAACACAGAAATAGTGCCATGAGACAACAGATGAAATAACTGATGCTTGAGTTAGAGATCTAAATATACTGAACATAGCTGTTTTGCACCTTGAGTTCTTTATAAGCTAAGCTTAGCTAAGGCCAAATTTAATTGTAATGCCCAAAACTCAGTTCCTAAGGGTCATGTAATTTTCATTAGCCCTCGCACATATTGGTGTAACATCAAATGACTTGATTGGTTCAACACTCCCATCTTTTTTCAAACGTGATTGGTTCAAAGCAAAGCATGTCATAGTTCAACTTTATGTGATGGTGGTGAATTGTGTGTAAAATATCTATGCATTCTAAAGAAATCTCTAGAAAGCATAAGCAAGATAAATTTCTCTCATGGGACTGAACTTTTTTTTGAATTAAGGTGAAATTTGGTGGAATTTTCTGAGATTTTTTTTTTGTAAAAATAGTTTTTTTTCCTTAATGAAATTCTATCATTTAGGTTTATGTTAAATAAACAATATTAATTCTTAATGAAATTCTATCATTTAGGTTTATAAGTTGAAGGGAGGGGATACGGTGAGGACGTTGAAGGGAGGGGATACAGTAAGGGTTGGTTGAGCATGAAGGATGGGAGTGAATATGATTAGATTCAATAGAGGAGGCATAGCTGCCACTCCTGTAATAAAGAAAGGAAGAGTCCAAAAGTTTGTCATAGGCAACATAAAGTCAGTATTTTACTTACGAATGAAAAGTAAGAGAACATTTTTTTTCCCTTAAGAATAAAGCAGCCCTTCATAGTGTAGAAATATTAATACATAAATCATAGAAAGAAGAATAAGATTCATTAAGATTGAAGAGAATCAAGTAGAAATTAATCGAAAGTTAACTGCCGGTGAGAATAATGTGGAAATTCTTTTATACTTACCTGATGATGAGCTATACTTCTCAAATAAATCGGTTGACTTAGAAAACCCAACATCAATATGACAGAGAGTTTGCCTTCCTGCTCCTGTCCTTTCTCAACATCATCATGCTCAAGCATTGCTGCCTTACCATGATGATACTTAAGGCTTCCAAATGCCAGTTGGATTTGTTGAGACAACCTGAAACTTCATGGGAATCTTTGCAACAGATGGATGGTTACATGCCAGGTAGGTCAGGGTTTCAAAAAATAACTCATGAAATAATTAAGTTTGATCAGATGCATCATCAACAAATATTTGAATGACGTAGCTGGGTGATTTCAACTTTGCTAGCCCCCACACCATGCCCCCCCCCCCCTATAAAAGTACATAACCTATATAAATGCATATTTTCCTTTTTCGGACCATTAAAACTCAAAAGGGTTTAACATAGTATATACAATTCATCAATCTTTATCATTTGATCATCACATAAACATTTGCATAAACACACTTTATTATAAGATAGTATACAAGAAAATGAGTGATAAATAATCATCTTAAAAAGTCAGAAAGTAGAAGATTAAAATTACTCTCATTCCATTTCCATTGTTTCCCTCCAACAACATAAAACTAAATTAAAAAATTCAAAATTTTCAGTCTTCAATCAATTAGGAGGGAAAATAGTACTAAAATGGAACAAAAACTGCACTGATAGGTAACTTTCATCAAAGAAAGATAAGGGATTTTAAAATTATTACCTTGTTGAGGCCGACGAAGGTGATGTTGAGCACCAGAAGAGTAGCAAGGCAGAGCAGTGTACATGCCCATGAAGAACATCAGCAAAATGTTGAATACATATAGCACTGTGTGGATCTTCTTGGCTCCACCACATCTCCCCCCTTGATAAGTATTGACTCTGTTTTATTTGACAACATAAGAATTAAAATGACTCAACTGTTGGCATTCCAATATAGGATGAACGGGCAAGAATTAAAATGTCTCTTGCAGCGCTTACCCACTAAATTGATATAAAACAACTCTATGCTTGAGGATTATACCACTTCTGTAACCTCTTTGGTTTTATTTTCAATCAGAGCCTGGCGAGCACAACAAAGAGATAAATTTGTTGAAGGGAAAGATAACTCCAATGTTCACAACTTGAGGTTTGGTAGAAACACTTGTTGTCACCGAATACCAAACTCCAATTCTCATTTCTATAACAAATTAGAAGCTACAAATTTTACAAAAAGAACCAAAAGGACATAAGAAGCAAGGGCTATAAAAATGGGATTTTTTACAGTGCAATGTCTCTTGATATAGGCATTTTCTCAAACAGTTTGCGTGCATCATTGAAACATGGAAGACAAGGTATAATGAAAGGATTTTTTCTATATTCAGAACACATCGAAGATCCCTAAGTGCAAATAAACAAAATCCTTCCCGCTAAATCTTCAAATCAAAGGTTCAAACATACCAATTTCGAAATTAGAAGGCTGAATTAATCAATCCTAAAAATCCTAATTTCAGAAAATCAAACACGAACACACAACCCACAACCCCTAAAAATGAATTGCTACCTCCACCAATCAACCCTCTGAAATCAAAAATCAAGGAGGGATGAATAACCTGCTGAAAAAAAGGAATGGAGGAGGAGAGCTCGTTGCGAACAAGGTCTCCGGTGGAGTTATGATGGACGTCGATGAGCGAGGAGAGACGATCAGAAACGGAGCCAAAGGGGAGAGAAGGAGAACCACATAGAGTGGACGCGGGGATTTTACAAAAAATAAGGGATAAAAAAGTCATTTTACTGTTCAACATGGCCTTGCTGGCTTTTTATATATAGATATAGATATAGATATAGATATATAGTTTCATTTGGTAAATAATTTATTAATTATTTTAAATTAATAAATATTATGAAAAAAACACATAATTTTAATTATCACCTTAATATATTTTTAGAGCAACTATGATCTATTTCTCGATATTCATTATAGACAAACATAAAAAAATATTTTTATAAAATAAATAAGTATCTCTAACACCTTTTCTAAAATTTCTCTAAAATCGGGAAACAACACACATGTTTTCCAAATTATTTTTACTTCAATTCCAAAAGCTTTTCCATTTCAAAGATTTTGAGATGCATTTTTTATTTGAAAAGCTTCTTAATTTCTTCTTCATAAGGGCTTTAGGTTGGAATGGCTATTGACAAGATAATTTCACCTAAATTATCACAGGTCCTTTTCATTTTTTCTGAACACATTGCAAAAAGGGACAAAATTCTCTTTTCCCGAATCGAAACCTAAATACGTCGAACGAATTGTTTTGATTGAAAACAGCCTAAAATCGATGAAATTAATCAAAAGATCAATCAATCAACACACGAATTGGTATATCGCTCGCTTTACGTGATTATCGAATTGCGATTTTTGGTCTTCGTTCGAAAAAACCGTCGAAGGAAGGAGCTCAGCAGACAGAAACGAGGTGAATGAATAAGCTCGGCCGGACTAGATGAGGTTAATACGTAACCTCGGCGAAAACAAATGAGGTTATGATGGAGCCTCGTCTACATTTTGTGAGGTTTATAAAGACCCCTTTTGAAGATCTTATCTAGATTCTCATACACTTAAGCCGAGCTTAATAAATAACCCCGGCTTCTGTTATTGAGGTTAAGGAGGGAGCTCGGCTTCTGTTGTTGAGGTTATTGAGGGATCTCGACTACTGTTGTTGAGGTTATAAAATAACCTCATTGACACGTATTGCATAAATTCATTAAATTGTGTAGAGGTATGTGTGATGGATCTTGTTATAATGCAAACTCATATGCTTCTAAGAATGAGACAGACAATAAGAATGAGACAAGCTAAATGACTAAATTAGTTTAAAAAATGTTGTTTTTCCCACTTTTGATTGTAACTCTCAATGACTAAATCAATATCATAACTTTATCTAAATAGCAAATTAGTTGTTCTTAATCAGACATGAAACAGATTAATGCATATTTTAATGTTTTATCTTCTAGTAATTGTTTCAAGTGGTCACTTCCCACCAGTGGCGGATACAGGGGTGGGTTTGTGTGGGTTCAAGCCCACCCCAAATCCAAAAAAATATATAAGTAATATATGGTTGGAGAAGAAACACAAAAGTCACTTTGGTCTACTGGTTCATTTAAAGCTGTATTACCTCAAATCTACCCATCCACCCAGGTTCAAACCTTGGTAGCATCACAACCCATTCCTTTTTTTCAATTTATTCACACCAATCACTGTCTAGAGCGTATGGAGTGATGATTCTTCTCAACATTTTTGAAAATATTTTAATTTCATGGCTTCTTAATATTTTTAAAATTGATTTTGCTTCTTGTAAAAATCTATGACAGCAAAAAAAAAGAAAAAATTATGTACACATTATTTGTTAGAATTTTTGGCTTCTAGGTTAATTTGCCCACCCCAATATAATTTCTGGCTCCGCCAGTGCTTCCCACCTATCCTCAAAATTAGATTTGACATGTTAAGCTAATTAATTAACGAAGTAAAAAAATAACAGAATTACAAAAATAGAGAGAGAAGAACGGAGAACAAAATCACACTATTAAGCAATGATCTGCGAAGAAATCAAGGATAAGTTGAGAATCTCCACATTGGCCATGAAGAATTCGTTCCATTGTATGTAAATTATTTCCAATGTAGCTTTAAACTCATTTTTTAATACAGGTTTCAGTTACAAAAAATACCTTATATGTAAATAAGAAAAATGTAATTACTTGGAGCTACATTACGTGTACTAATCTAAATAACAAGCCATCGGTAGTGCATGTTGTTATGCTATGGAAATCTGATGTATTAGCAATAGAAAAACAACTAGGAATTACATCCACGTTGCATTCACGATGGTTTCATGAAAAAAAAAATGTCAGTTCGACAAGTAATATTGAAATATTAAATTCCCTCTATTGATGTTACATTCATGAAGAATACATCTATTCACTAGTGTTTTGACCTGTGCTACGCACGGGTCTAATTTTTTTTAATATAAATTATATATAAAATAATAATTTGATGTTATAATTATTAAAGATTTATCGCTAGGGAAAAATATTTTTGTATAAATATATTGAGATTATTTATGATGAACTTGAACCGGTAAATTGTTATCAAATCTATAGTTTTTCGTGCTTCATACTAATATTTATATTTGATACCACAAACATTATACAACTAACCTTTTTCTTGCTTCTATTTATTCAAATTAATATGATATATTATGATTTCTAATATTAATTTTAAAATGATGAAATTAAATAAATGAGTAATGTTAATCTAAAAAGGATATTTCTAACTGATGAGAAAGCATTTAGTGAAGGAATTTATTGGGCAAAAAATTCTCTTTTATAAGTTCATTCTTAAAATTTAATATATTGATTTTTTAATTAAAAAATGATGTTTATGCCAATTTATATGATTATTATGATTTCTAATAAAAATAATATGATTTTTTAATTATTAAAAAATACCTTAAATAATTATATGTTACATCTAGGTTTGCATACTAGGGAGCAGATGATCCTAACTCAAGGTATATAGTTTAGTATTAGAAATAAAACACTGGAAACATAATATATATATATATATATATATATATATATATATATATATATATATATATATATATTTCCGGGGGTAACACCCTAGCTCCGCCCATGTGCTTGATTACTTTGAACTTCTCAATACAGAACTGTCAAAAGATCTTCATCACTGGAAAAGTGGATAAAAAGAAAGAAAATAGTTTCACATCGTGAAAGAAAGTGATCAATTTTCAACTGTCATATACAAGTTGTACCAAGGATATCGCCATATAAGCATTAAAAGTATACGGAAAAAAAATTACTCAAGATCATCACTTCTAAAGCTCATGTTTGATTGGACATATGCCAGTTTAACATCAGACAGACCTATGACCCTCGTTATTAACCGCTTGGCTCGACGGACTCGCCATTAATCCTTAGGTTGAGGATAAGTGGGAAGTGGGCACTTGAAACAATTACTGTAAGATAAAACATTAAAATATGCATTAATTTGTTTCATGTCTGCTTAAGAAGAACTAATTTACTATTTAATTTGGATAAAGTTATAATATTTATTTAGTCATTTAGAGTTGTAATCAAAAGTGGAGAAAACAACATTTTCTAAACTGATTTAGTCATTTAGTCTGTCTCACTATTAGAAGCATATGTTGCATTATAACAATATCCATCACACATATACACAATTGTCAAGACTATTTTATAGCCTCAACAAAAGTAGCCGAGCTCCCTCACTAACCTCAACAACAGAAGCCGAGCTCCCTCTCTAACCTCAACAACAGAAGCCGAGCTCCCTCCTTAACCTCAACAACAGAAGCCGAGGTTATTTATCTAGCTCGGCTTATGTCAATGAGGATTTAGATAAGATCTTTAAAGGGGTCATTATATACCTCTTAAAAAGTAGACGAGGCTCCTTCATAACCTCGTCTGTATGCGCCGAGGTTACGTATTCACCTCACCAAAATCTGCCGAGCTTATTCATGCACCTCATTCTTATCTGTCGAGCTCCTTCCTTCGATGGTTTTTTCGAACGAAAAACAAAAACCGCCTTTTGATTTTCACGTAACGCTAGCGATATACCAATTCGTGTGTCGATCAATTGATATTTTGATTCATTTCATCGATTTTAAGTTGTTTTCAATCAAAACAATTCGTTCGTCAGATTTAGGTTTCGATTCGGAAAAGAGAGTTTTGGATCTTTTTGCAATGTGTTCGGAAAAAATAAAAAGGACTTGTGGTAATTTAGGTGAAATTATCTTGTCAATAGCCATTCTGACATCTTGCCTCTAGCCTCACTCTTTTTTCTTTTGTTACCCATTTTTAGAGAATGAGATAGAAAATATGCGAGAGTAAAAAAAATGGCTTCAAGTTCTCCAAAAATTCAAAAATCTCCAAAATAGGGAAGTTGTTAGAGGGATGTTGGAAGGAAATCCCCTGTCCTAAAAAATGTCCCACCTCCTGTCCCCCAGCCCCTCCCCCTCTCAAGTCCTAATTAAAAAAAAACTAAAATAAAATAAATAAATAAAAATAGATTAAAAAGAAAAAAGAAAAAGAGTTTTTGTGAGGGGTGACAGGGAAAGGGGGCGTAACTGGAGACAGAGGATTTAGATCCTTGTTAGAGAGTTAGAGATGCTCTAATAATCTTATAAACTTGCCTTTCTCCTTTGGCTGAAGTCTTCATTATTCATTGAATTTCCATTAGCATCGATTTTATTCCAAAACTATTTCCATTAGCATCGATTTTATTCCAAAACTATGCGTTTGATACATGTTTAATGATGGTTTAATTTTAATTCATACGACTCTTTGTGTGTGTTTTTTCCTGAAAGGATCGAAAACAATGAGGGATTAGCTCAAGGAGTACTAAAAATGGTGCTAACGGCCGGTTACTCGGGGTTCCCGATTATTCCATTTCTTGATGTTCTCAAAAGATTGATATAAATAAACGCATTTGTTTTCTACGTCTCCGAGCTATATACCCTTGTCTCATATACCGTAGTTCATCCGATTACTATAGGGATGAACTCAATCCGGAATATAAAACATAAAAGAAAATGCCTACTAAACCGATCACAAAAATGCCGACTACAATACCTATTATCCAACTCTTTATTTTGGGGGCGTATATGATATCTAGGATCCAGGGGGAGATGTAAGAAAAATTACTCATGAAATGTGTTGGCTTCATATTCGTTTGAATACGGAAAATTTTTTATATTCGATTGATTATTCGATCTAATACGTACCTTCGTAATGTACTTATTCGAGTTGAAAAATGAGTCGGTAGTGGCTTGGTTAAGGGAACGAAAACATTGGTGAGAATCCAATGCCCCGGAAACCTAAGGCTTCCTCCACAAGGTTCGTCCACGGAGGGTGATTCAGGGCCTAAGATCAGGCTAAAAGGCGTAGTTGATGGACAATAGGTGAATATTCATATACTACCCCTTATCGGTCCTAGGCCGACAATTTTTTTTGGATAAGTCGAACTATTAGAAGAAAATGGAAAAGGAAGACCGAGTGGGATCAAATAAACTAGCGGACTGATCACTAAATAGATACAAATAGGCACTTTGGCGAGCTTCTGGAATAACTAGTGAATTACAACTCTATTGTACCGCAATTGGTGCATTGGTCTTTGGTTTGACTAGATTCCCCTTTCCAAGGATGCAATTACCCATTACTAACAAGGAATTATATTCTTCTAGATCAATGCTCAATCCCCAAGTAGGCTTACAAAGTTGATCATGCTCAAATGCATTTTGGGTCGTCTTAGACTTTGCGATTGGTGTTCTCTCAAAAAATTGTGAGCAGCAGTTCGAAAGGTTGACCTATTCGGGAATATCCGGATCTATGCTTATTTTCAACTCCCCGAAGCATTTCGTCGCTTACGACGCCCTTCCTCGTCTCTGGGTTCCTAATTATCCACCGATGAATTGTTTCTAGATTAAAACTAGACCCCCCCCCCCCCTTTCTGAATCCATTTTACATCAATAACTCGACCCCTACCACCTATATGAAGTTTTAGACAAGTTTTCTTTGAAGTAGATACATGAATGCCAAGTATAGCTCGTAATAATCTATCTTCTGGCTTGTTTGAAATCATAATATATAATACCCTATTTCTCTTTAATCGTCGAGATTTAAAAAAATAGTGATATTATGAAAATCATTCAAAGATTTTCGGAAAAGGAATACATGAACATATACACCAATACTGTTTTTGGGCGCACCCATTTAAGAAAAAAAAAGTTAGTTGTAAAGGCTCGAATTTTTAAATCCTAATTTCTCAGAAAAAGAAAATCAAAATAAATTTTAAAACGGAAATTAGGGAAAAAACTCTCTAGCTCGGACTTTGACCTCATAACGCGAATTTCCGGCCTAACTAAAATTTTGAGAACTAACATGAAAGCCTCGATTCTTGATTTTTAAAATCTAATTTCGTGAAAGAGAGAGCGGGAATTGGGAAACAAACATTGGGGACTAATTTCGGGACGCCCCTCGGGATTCAAGAGTGAAACGTCGGAACCAAGGCTCGGACTCCTATTTATCTAACCCTAGCCGAGATGCCCTAAACCCAAGCCCCATACCATGTGAAGGAAGAGCATGCAAGGTCAAAGATAACACTCCTTTTTGGAAGAATACTCACATCCTCCTTTTCCCTTCTCACACCCTTGCTCCCCTCAAATTTGAAAAGAGACGAGCACACTTCCTTACCTTCCAATCTCACAATAAATCACTCATGAAGATAAGTCTATGACATCATCTAAATTCAAACTCCATAACATGCAAACCTAAGCATGTCATTGTGTCTTAAAAATAGAGGGGAGGTTGGAAGCTTCATATTTCACAAACCCAAAAACCCTAAACACTCTCTTGCTCTCTCCATGTGCCGGCCCAACCCACACTCACAACCACCAACTCAACCACCCTCTCTCCCCTCAAACCACCACCCAAAACACCAAGGAGGAGCCTTCCTCTTCCCCCTCTTCCTCTCGGCATCACCCTCCAAACACCACCTCACCTTGTTTTCTCTCTCTTCCTCAAGATCCAAGGAGTCCAGTAGTCCTCACCACCTTCCAAGGAGCCAAGGAGGTCCATTAGAGCCACATCTCAGCCCAGAAGTCAAGGATCGAAGCCTCGGAGTTCGTTTGCTTGGTTTTGGGTCTAGGAAGGGTAAGTTGGCACCTTTTCTCTTCCTTTCACTTCTCAACCCTCCAAGTTCTCTCCTTTATTTCTAAACTAACTCCTCTCACTCACCCAACAAGCGGATCTAGAAGCTTCGGCCTCAAATCACCTTAAAAGCCACCCGGAAGAAGAAGAAGTGGACCAAGGAAGTGTTGGGTGAGAAATCTCTTCATATCTTCATGTTTTTCGAGCCATTTTTGTACTAACATGTGCCTGGGTACCTTGGAAAAAATTGGAAAAAAGGGGAGCTTAAAACAACTTCTCATTGGGCCACACACGTCCCTTGAATCAAGGATTCAGGGACGTATTCGCTGCAGCAAGAGGGAGCTCGTGGCCGCGAGAAAGAACAACCCAGCTAGGGTTCTTGCTCGCGGTCGCGACATGGGTGACTCGCAGCGGCGAGGTGGAGTCCGGGTACCCTAGGAGGGGACCCTGGACTCACGGCCGCGACTCGAGGGTCTCGCGGGCATGAGTTGCTCGCAACCGTGAGAGGCTCCTCTCAGACGCTGAGTCTCGCGGGCGCGAGAGGCTGACTCGCGGCTGCGACCGACTCCCTGATCCGAACGTTTTAACTCCATTTTCTGACGTTTTCGATGGCTGTTTTTGTGACTCGTTTTCAACGCTTTTGGGGAATTTCAAGGATTGATTTAAGGGTCTAATTTGGGGAGTTTTGAGAAATGAACTTCATGAGCTTCTAAGGTCAAATGTTTTAATTGGATTACTTGGTTTTGAATTGGTTTTCGGGAGTAACTCGGGATTTATGTGCTCGATGACTAACTAGCATGATTGATGTGAATGGTTGTCTAGTATTATGATTTGTGTGGACTAATGGCATGATTTGGTTGATTAATAGCATGATGAAATGTTAAGATTATGTATCGTTAACTTATGCTTTTAAGATAAGATGATTATGATGAACTCGAGTTATGTGATATGTTGATACTCGATTATGCATACATGAATGTGGCTGAATGGTATGATAAGGATGATATGGTATTGTGGAATGTGGCAAGTGTGATGAGTGGTTGAACTTGATAATGTTATGATGTGATTTTACGTTATTGAATGATGTGCACTTGTGTGTGATTGGATGATTAGAAGTAGACTTATATGGATGTTTACTATGATCTAGGTGATACTATCTGATTGTTCGTGCTACTTGCTGCCTTGCTGGGATCGTACTTTTACTGTTCTGCTTACCAGTTAAGTCTCTTCGGAGCTTATTCAGATCGACAGAGAGTCTTCCCTGTTTTATGTGCATGATATACTAGGTGCTTGCACTCATCATCAGCATGTCATGTAGTACCATGCTAGGTTGCATTGATCATTGAGCATTCTATTTCTTTATGCGTTTGTAAACAGAACGGTCGTTACCTGTGAAGTATTAGGGCCATAGGATGGCCCTGTCTCATCGGGTTGTCCTGAGTCGTTCGAATCTTAATTACCACTTTACTTCCGCTCTGATTTATTTTATCTTTCGCATTATATTATTCATTTTCTCTTTTTAGTCCACATTCATGATTTGATAAAAGCATGCGAACATGGTGTCGGGTACCACAACGGGCCTCGTCCCATTTATAAATTGGAATGCATTCGCGAGCTGACCAATCTCCGCCCTATCGGGAAGGGGGGCGGTGGTTAGGTAGCGGGATATACCACTTGGTATTCTTTGTTAAGGCTTTATTATTATTATGCACTTGATCTTAGGAGCATGTTAGTGTGTTAATGTTCCGCCTTGCATCTAGAAGCATCTTTATTGGGTATAGCGTATGTGTGTTCATTGGGCAGCGGAAAGAGCAAGTGGGCGTCATCTGATCCCGCTCACCATTAATGTTTTTGGGGTATTATTATGTTGTCCTATTGGTGCTGCTTGTTTATTGCGCGGGTCCTTTTGTTCGGCGGAGAGCGAGCGCTGGAGTTCCTAACTTCACCAGACTTTGACTATGCTTTAAGACTTATGTTTTTAGACTCCGTTTTGACCCGTCTCTGTCGTGGCACCCCCCTTGTATTACACTTTCCTTTCGTTATTTGCGTGACTATGAATTTCCGCGCTTAGAGTTACGACAGGTACAGGGGACTTCCCCGGGGATTCCAATGATCCCTTTGAATTTGGGTATGAAATCCCACTTTGAAAATGTTAGATTAGGCTTTCAAACCTTCAACCTATACTTGGGGCGCAAGATCCCAACGAGAGGTTTCATCCCTCTAAACGTAACCCGAGAATCATAATCCTGGGCCATTACATTGGCAATCTTGAATATTTTTTTAGCATTCCAAAGAAGTACTTGATTGAGTCGATGATGCCGCCCATTTTCATTTCGCGGAAGTCCCCGATAAAGGAAAGGGTTGTAGATGATAGCGCATTCTGCTTTTTATCTAAAGAGGGGCACTAAAATTGTTCCTATTGAATCGTGCGCGGATGCTGGTATAGATGAATAAAGGCGGGCTGCTTGAATGGAACTTATCCTCTTAATAGACGGCAAAAATAGGAAAGGGTCCAAGCTGACTGATGATCACCTTTTTAGACCAACTGGGGTATTCGTCATGGCCTAAAAGATATTTTGGAGGCTCATAAAAGTCCGAATAGAAACAACAACTAACTATGGCTCTTGGCCCAAACAACGTCCTAGGCATAGAGGAGATCAGAGTAACAAAGAAGACTTAGACGATTTTTCTTCTTCTTGGGCTGCAGTAAGTAGATCGAGAGGTCGTTCCGCCCCTTGTTGCTCCAATCTGACCTAGCTGGCGTCTGCAATGTGATTCCAAGTGCTACCACTAGATTGAGGCAGAGTGGTGGGGACTTCGACTGCCTTGTATCGGGTGAAGAAAAGAGAGCGATAGGCTTAGTAGGGCTCGAACCTACAATATAACCGTTATGACAGTACCCAAAAGGGATATAATCAAAACCAAAAGGATCCATCATTTACATCCTAAACCCTCTTTTCTTCCACTCCGGCTCGAAGAGTAACTAGGACCAATTTAGTCATGCTTTCATATTCTAATTGAACATGTTCCACTTTTTGTTGCGGAGCTTGATGCTTTTCATTTTGATAGGATAAGAGTAGGTGCTCGCTGCCGCTCGCAGTCTACTAAATGAGCCTTCATCTCCCACCCGTCCCCTCTCTTTACTTGAATCTTAAGTAAAGAGGCGGGAAGACTGGACTGTCTTCCGAGGAGAGATGCAGCCGTGTTGAAGAGACAATTATCTTATTTGCAAACATATTTAGGTGGAATTAAATATATGACAGGGTTACTAGATATTGTAATCATCGTTGATTAGCAATAAGAATATACAACCCTTCGAGAATGTATTACTTTGGGAATTCCAATGATTTATTTAATCGATACAAATTATGACCCCGAGAACTTCTTCCAAGTTAGGTTGCTAGTCAAGGGTGGTCGTAGATCAGACAAGGTTTTGGCTCGCAATAAAGCTAGGATCCATTCTTTGAATGCTCTCCTCTCTCAAAAGAGAGACTTCTTCTTGCTCTACCAATTCAAATCGCCAATTGGTCCAACCAGAAAGGCATGGGAAAAGATGGACGAATCGATCATATATTTGCTTCTTTTTTCATTTTTAATGTCATAAAATCACAATAAATTGATTTTGTTTGAACCAAATTTCTATTGATTGACTTAAGTTTTGGTTGAGAAATTTAATTGAGATTAATATTGATTGATGATCGATTTGGTTGAGTCAATCATTTGTTTAACTAGCGATCAATTGAATTGAGTTTCAATTAAAATAACATTTAGATGAGTTGATTCATGTGATCTCAAAATAATATATTGTGTATTAATAATCATTTCATAATATCAACATATTAAATGAAAAAGGCCCGCATAAGGTTTGGTTAATGTGAGTCATGTGACTAGTATATAACTAAAGTGACAAGATCTAAGGATGCAAATGCCCATTTTAAAAACATATACTTGACTACAATTTATTATTTTTTGGTTTTTATAGGAAATTTTGAAAAATGAAAAAGTGGTCAAAGATCACGAGAATAAATGTAGACATGTCAATCGGATCATTTTGATTCCGGATAAATCGGATTACGAGTTATTTCGGGTCGAAAACTGAATTTGTCCTGATTTCAACTTGATCAATGGGTCAAAAAAAACTCGAACTTTTTAAAGAGTTGTTGAGAATATTAAAATTTTATCAAAATTATATTACAATATAAATATGTCAAATTACACTATATAATAATAATATTATAATTAAATTTGTAAGTATTATAATAGTAATAATATGAATGTGATTCAAATGTTAACAAGTCTTACGGTGTTAAATGTTAACAAATATAGGCCGTTGATCAAATCCAAATGGAAGGCTGTGATTAATCCTTGATTTGTTTTTTTTAATTAAATCCCTAGGCCCCACTCAGTTTTCAATACAAGACGCGTGAAGAAGCGTGTGTCTCACAATCACGTTGGGGAAAAGATTGAAATCTTGGTGTGGAGAATCCGTGGGCCCCACTTGGGTCTTTTTTCTCTTCCAAATTTAATCAATTTCCTTCAATAAAATATATTATATCTAAAAAACGATTACGAACTGGGATTGAGTAAATTGGGGATCACTTGGATTTTCTTTTGTTATTTTTACACGATTTCCGTTTAGCGCATGGTGAAATTTCCGTTTAGCGCATGACCAAGTGGTCACAACGACCAAATGTCAATTGGTCGTTGCGACCAATTCTTTTTTTGCAGAATCACACATGGTCGCAACGACCAAATACAGTATGGTCGCAACGACCAGATTGTCAATTGGTCGCAATGACCATATAGTAATTTTGTCGCAATGACCATCTATACTGTTGGCCGCAATGACCATCTATGCGGACAATTTTTTACTTCAAAAAAATCTTTTTTACCTCGGTTCATTTAACAACCGGGTTAAAATTTAAAAAGGGAGAAAAGGCAAATAGCTCTTCATCTCCGTGGCTCCGCCGTTTCCGCCGTTTTCAATCTTCCATTGAACAACCATTTTCGGAGGAGGTGTGGCTGAGGCGGCCACACTGGATGAGTATGGCATCGACCTTCTCCTTAGAGCAGTTAGATATCCTCACCAAGGCCCCATTTTTGAACACGGATTCAAGTACGTTTTTGGTTGCCGGATCCGATGAGTTGGTGGTGGGTCGTGTCAACCTGTTTGAATCTGAAGACGAAGATGAACCCACTATTGGATTAGGGTTCTTGCTGTCTTGGGTTCCCAACAACTCCTTATCTTCGAGCCCTCATTTCTCCTCTTGTTCATCTTCCTCTAATTTCTTGAGCTCGTACTTTAATTGGGTCGAAAGATTTGAGGATTTGACAGGTGGTGACTAAGATGGACAAGATTGATTCGTCTTCCTTAAACAACAACCCATAGTTGGAGAGAAAAGGAAAATGAGTGGACATCAATCTTCCATTGAACAACCGTTTTCAACATTGAACAACCCTTTTCAATCTTCCAGTGAACATCAATTTTTTCCGAATTAGTGTTTTCTTAATTAATTGATTGATTTGTATGTACATCCAAATTTAGGGTAGGAGTAGTAGTAGTTGATGTTGTTCAATCTGCCTAAATTACAACAATTGGAATTTGACATTAATAGAGGTTGAAGACAGTAGTAATTGTTGTTCAATTGAAATTTAGGGTAGCCTGAGCCGTGGGAATGGGAGAGAGAGATTGGGGTGGAGTAGGGCAGTGGGATAGGGGTGTAATTTGTTGTAATGGTAAGGGTATTTTCGGTATGCTCTAAACGGAATTTTACCTGTTCTAAAAAGTAGACCCCTATTTTTATTGTTCTAAATTTTATCAATTTCCTTGTATAAAAAAATATGATATCAAACAAATCAAGATCAATGTGTTTGTAACAAATGTTCATAAACTTTTGTCAAATATTCGTTCAATCTTCCTATAGATCTTATAATTATTATCAAGATTTCTTAAACGATTCACTTATATCTCAAAGGTATTCAACAATTATTCATAAAACATTCCCATCATCAACGCATACGAATCAACCATACTTTACAATCTTGCTCGTTTGCTATGACAACTGTAGGTCTTGGTAGCTGTTTTTTTCTGAGCAATTAAAGCTCGCACTGGCTGTTCTTGAAAGTCGTCACCGCTGCCTTCTTGATACATGACACGTTTTCCCGTTGACTTGTTGGAAAAAGCTTTGTTCCCTCCGGCATCGCTTGTCTTTCTACCTCGTCTAGCCATCATCTTCTTCCCTGTTAGACACATGAGTGAGATCTCACAATTACACATCAACATTTCCTAGCGGATTCATCAAGATATCAAACATAATAATCAAGTATCAGTAAAGATCTCATTCACATGCATAACCTATCTTTCTCAACTTTTCATTTTCTCCATGATGTTCATCACGTTATTGCAACTATGCATTTTAACCAATAATCACCAATATACTTTACAACCATCGGTACCGCCACTAAACATGCAATAAAATGTTAAAATGCATTGATTTACACCAAAAATTCAGCAACTGGTCATCACATATTCACCAAGTTTTGTGAAATATTCACTTACATCAGCACATGTAGTCAGTACTCACCAAGTTATCTCAACTATTCATCTTATAGTTTCAAAGATTCATCCATATCTCAAAATTTGTCCTCAACTAATCATCAAGTATTAATCTCATATTCATCAGGTTTTACAAAAGATTCATACACATGCCTTAAATATTCATTCCCATTTCCAATACATCCATCCCTTCAGGATTCATCTAGTTCTAACAAATGTTCATCAGGTGTTGTCAAATATTCATCCAATCTTCCTATAGATCTTATAATTATTATCAAGATTTCTTAAACGATTCACTTATATCTCAAAGGTATTCAACAATTATTCATAAAAGATTCACATCATCAACGCATACGAATCAACCATACTTTACAACCTTCTTAAAAGTCAACAATTGTTCACCATTCGACAACCCATTCGACAAAAGCAAACAAATTTCAACTACATTCATCACAATCAACAATGTACTCATCTAATTTCATCACATATTCATCCAGTTTTATAAAAGATTCTTACTTATGCAGTATGTTCATCTAGTTCTCACACATATGCACCATCTGTTGTCAAATATTCATCTAGTTATTTATGCAGTTTTATAACTCCAAACCCCATTCGACTCAATCCAAAAAATTTCAACTATATTCATCAGAATAACCAATTCATTCATCCAATTTGATCTTCAATCAACCGATAGGGAGCGGGATTTAACAAAAATTCACAAAAACCCTATCCGACCTACACGGTACTAAAATCAATCGATGTTCAATCGAAACACACAACACCCAATGATTTTGAACTACTGATTCAGCAAGGAGTAACAAAGCACCGGAACTTACCCATCTCGATGTTAATTTTGCTTATTCGAATACCTTCGGACGATTCTGCAGCAAATCGTTGAACACCGGAAGAGAGGCGGTGGCTCCCCCTGCGTGCGCCGAAAGAGATGTGTTGGTGGCGAGATCTGGTGGTGCGCCTCCTTCCACTTCAGGTGCCGACGATATCTGGTGTTGCTCGGAGTTGAAATTCCGACGGTTTTCAGAGAGCTTTTGCGAGGTGGGTTTCGTTCGTGCGGTAGGGTCCCGAGGATCCCGATAATAAAGATGCTCTTTGTGTTTTATCCATAAAAATAAGATCTTTTGGGTGAGATTGCACGCGCATGGAAGGAGGAAATGGGGTGGGTTTTTAATTTTCCAAATTAAAAAATGTAATTTCGGGAATGAATCTAGGCCCTCCATTTCTAATTATCCAATGACTTATAATTGTTAACACTTAACATCATAAGAGCTATAAACACAAGACCTAACCTCGTAATAATATTATAGTATAAATATTTTAAGCATAAAAAATATCTAATTTATACAAATAAGTGCTCTAAACATACTATAATTATAAAAATATATATGTTATTTAACTTACGAGTGACATTAATGAGCACAATTGATTAACAAATTTGTATGTGTGAGAGCATCTTCCCCCGTAAGCCATAATGGTTAGGGAAAATAGCCTACCAAAAGAGAATATTCTATAAAATATTCTCTTTTGGCCTATTATACGGTTTTGTTGTTCCCACCGTAGGCCAGTTATGACAGGCTAAATTTCCTATAACTACTAATATAATTTAGAACTTTCACATGTCATTTCCGTCACTCAATTCTATCTTTAGTACATTAAGGAACACGATATTTATTTTTTATTATACTTTTGATGAATCTATAAAAAAAAAAATTAATGTCATTTTCTAAAAATATTATTTATGCAATGATAATTTAAATATGTCAAATATTATATTCATATCGAAAAACTCTTGAATATCTTTACAATACTACAACTTTTATTTTGAATTAAAAATCATAACTATATTATATATAGATTTATAATTGTATTATTTATCGATTTACATAAATATTAAACACTTAAAAATAAATAAATAAACAAATAAATAGCATTTAACCTTCCAAAAGATATAGCCAAATTTAGCCTTTGTTTTGGAAATATGCCAAAAACAAAAAGGCTAAAATGAGTTTTGGTCTAGAGTGGGAACAAAATTAGGCCAAAACTCATTTTTTTAGCTTACCATGGAAGATGTTCTGAGGTCTATGTGTGGTGTTTTATGCTTGTGTGGCGTCTAGATGATGCCAATTCACCTGATCGATTTTGATCCAACGGGTCATGATCCTAAAATTTCTGGGTCATTCGGATTCGGGTCGATTCCGGGTCCATGTCTAGAACACTAGGTTCAAATCCAAAAAATTAGCAGGCGTTCAGGTCGGATATTTCGGATCGGTCATGTTTTGACGGGTCTAATTTTAACCATCTTGATTTGGTCAGCATCACGAGAAAGAGCGAAACTTTGCTGGTCATGGCTCATATTCAGAATAAAGATCAATTCTGTTCTGGTACATCACTGTACTATTTCCCTGATAGTTAAGTTGAGAAGGGCCGTAATCTCAACGCATGAATTTTATGACCACATGACATGATTTAGTCGTCTTGGTTTCATGGCATTTTCAATCTCTACCTTTTAACGATTCGTTTCCTTTGATCACAAGCACCAAACCCTTGAGAATCTCCATTGTCGATTTCTCGTGCTGCCTACAGAATGGCGACACTGAATATTATGAAACTAACTGCCTTTACAGATCATGAAAACACCAGTACAAATGTTGATGAAACAAGCCACTCGCGAATGCACAGGTCGCGCGATATTTACAACAAAGATGTCATTCGCTTTTGCCATCCTGTATGTTGCAACTTGGAAATTTACACAAGAACCGAACCATTAACAACCAGAATCATAGTTCCTAAGATTTGTAGCTGTTAACTCAAGCGCGCGATAGGCCGAAGGTTTTCATCTTCTATGGAAAAATCAGCTTTGTGTTCAAACAAAATATGCACACTGTTGCATGGATGGCAACACAATCAGCAAGGTTGCATCTACATTCGCCTAATTGTCTTGTCATCCATAAAATTTGCCCCTTACAGCTTGAGTCAATTAGGAACCCGTAGATATCTTCTTCAAAACATGAATGGAGTTGGAGAGAAAGCAGGGATTATCATTGGCAAAGCATCACGACTGTCGAAAGGAAACCATGAAAGTTCTGAATCAGATCAATAAGTTGGACAAGGAAAGGCAACTATCTATAAACAAGAACAATCGACTCTCAGCTTGGTGCAATCTTAGCAATAGGCTATAAGCTACACCCTAATTGAGCAAACTTTGTCATAGAACAAGGAGATTGATTCAACATCAATTAAAAACATACACACTAAAACTCCCAATTTGACATTGTCAGAACCTTAACAATGATATGAACAGATTGAACAGTCAACGTCCATACCTACCGAAAACATGAGATAAAATAATGGAAGCAACCCTATGATATCACGTAGCAAGCTGGCACAAAGAATTGATCATGAAAGGTGGTGAAGAAACGGTCTAAGTATCAATAGAAAAGTGATAAGACACAACATCTTTGGCACTTGGATGGTAGCAGTAAATAATTAGCAATTGGAAAACCTCAATCACCTACTACACATTTTTAGGATATACATCACTGTCATTAGTGTACAGAACTACAGAAAGTTCTCTAGACGATTTTTTTTTTGCCTCTGATTTCGTCCTGGATTTATGAAGCTGATGGTAGCATATAAACATAACAAGGCAGTTGGCAATCTAGCTAGCTATACTACAACCAACTAACCTTTTACTTCTTCAAAGTCATATATTAAGGGAGTCCTTCCAAAGGGGGTAAACTACATAGAACCACCCCCTCAATACCCTGAAATAGGTGGTTGCTTGTTATTTTAACGGCAATTTGGGTTGGGTTTTTTGCAGTTTACCCGGTATCTTATAAATCAAATTTGGCTACGGTTAAACCAGTTTATATATACCCTATCATTCAAAAAGTGCCAAATACGCAGGAAGAAGCTTTATTACTTAGTTGCATTCTTTGAATTTATGCTCATCAATTACTAGAAGTCCAGAACTACTTCATGGTTATGACTTATGTTATGGGTTGTTTGATTTTCTCCGTCCAATCTGGCTATCACATATGCAAATGGCTTCATAAGTCATAAAACAATTCACATCTCAAAATCTAAATTTCTTATTATTCTAATTTTCTTTTCCTGCCACATCACTTTAAAAATCAACATTTTCCACCCCACGCCACAACATCTTAACCTTTTTTTTTGTTTTTTTTCTAATATCACATGATATTATTATATGTATATTAGTACAACAAAAAAAGGTTATATGTATATTACTACAACAAAAATTAAATGCAAAAACAAGAATTCCAAAAATATTTTTCAAGCAAAAGAAAAAAATTAAAAATTTCTAGACAAAGAACTTCACCCTATTCATCTTGAAAAAGAAATACTGTATGCTTGATAAAAGGTAAGGAGTACAGCAAAATCCAATTCACAAGTTGGTATAGGGGATGTATGGCTATATGCCAATTGACTGAAACATAAATGCTCCTTGCAAATGTAGAGCAGGAGATGAAAAACGTTTAAAAGTTGCAATCTGATAGTTGTATTGGTTGTTTATGATTGTATTGTAGGCAAATTGCTCAAAAGGAAGCCAATGAGACATTTACTTTATTCTTCAAGCATCCAGGAAATTGGTTGTTGTCGTAAGTCAAAATTCAATTTCTAACCTCATTGAAACTTGTAAATCACACCAAAATCATGATTTCACCAATCGTAAGTTTCTACATATCACCTTCAGTGATCAATCACTCGTATTCAGCACAGTAACAAAAAACATCAACCGAAGCAGAAAGCAAAGAGGAGAAATTAAAGCTCACCCGTAGCTATTGCTGCGTCCGCGGGAGCGAACCCGAGGCGACGACGAAGCGCAGCGCCTGCCGCTCGTCCGCGTGCTCGCCGCCCGAGTCATCTGCTCCGGCTCCTTCGCCTGAGCAACCACATTATCCTCGGAGATCGCGTGAAGCGAAGGCTTCCAATCGCCGGGGCCCAGCCTCGACAGGGATCGACTCCGCCGGCGCAGGGCACCGCGGGGAGCGGAGACAGAGTCCTCCGCAGAACTCGTCAGCGATCGCGGCGAGGACAGGTAAGGCGACTCCTCCAACGCCTCCGGTGCCGACCTAGATGAGTCCTTGAGCGACGGATCCGGCGTGGCGGTGCCATAGCAGCTGACGCATTCGAGAAGGAACCTCATAATTGAATGTTTAGCGGCGCGTAGGAGACGAAGGAGAGTGAGATTCCAGAGACCGTTGCTCGATCTTCTTCGGAGGTTTGTCAATGGCGGATCTCAGCGGTGATTTTTATAGGCGTGAGGACTGAGGAAGGATGCGCAATTTTGTATGTTCGTTTGTTTGATAGAGATTGGAGAGCTTGTCGTTATCCTTCGGCCTGCTGCAATGGCCCCCGTTTTGTAATTTATTACGAGAATGCCCTGTTAGAATAAGGGTTTGCATGGGACGGAGTTAATAAACTGACTAAAATTATAAACAACGTAAAATTTATAAACTATTGGTAAAAAGTAGTTAAAAATTTATGAAAAAATATAAACTCCGTATGAGGTGAAAAACAGTTTATTTGTAAAAAATTTAGTTTATTTTGTTATTATTAGGGGTATTATGGTATTTTCAAATCAAATAAATCACATAAACTCCCAAAAAGCTATCAAAAATAGCTTCTTAAATAGCTTCTTAAATAAACCCCCAAATAAACTAAAATATACTAAATAACCCCTCCCCATACAAAGTTAAAATTTTCAACCCCCAATTTTACTAGTTTATTAACTACTAAAATTGCATCCATACACACCCTAAGAGTCTCTTTGGTAAATAGAGTGTTTATAAGTTTAGTAAAATGTTTGATAGTTGATAAAAATCGGCGGATAAGATAAGATAGGAGAAAATGAACAAATTTTATAATTTAAAAAGAGTTCTAAAAAGTTTGGGGTGAGTAAGAGTCAAAATTCAATTTCAAAAGCTAATTAAACTAAAATCAATCAATCAATCAATTATGTATAATAAAGGAGAAATCGTTGGAGACACATGACGGTTTCTCCTTAAAAGTAGTTGTATGAACCAATCACATTTTTTGAATTTTTTTAAAGAAATAATTATAGGAAATTTCACCTGGTACCCCTGTGGTACTGCGTATTTCGCACAGTGTACAAAAGTTTTGCTAAATTCGCACGGTACCCCTGAGTTTTGTGTCAATTTCACATCGTGCCCTCGAGGTGTTATTTTTAACAAATTTGAAATCTCCGTTAACCCTTTACCATCTCCTCTTTACGCTTACAGTGAAACCAAAGGAAAGGAAGGAGAGAAGGGGATCTGCGAGGGAAGCGCCAGGCCGACCACAACTGGACCACCCAGGCCACCGCAAGAGAACCAGAACCCGACCTCACCCTTTGGTATTGGAGAAGAGGGCTCGACCCGGAGGAGAAGTCTATCCCGACATCAGTGCCGGAGACATCGACAGCAGTACCGGAGAAGAGGGCTCGACCTGCCGACAACAGTGCCAGAGACGTCGCTAGGGGAGGCGCTAAAGGGTTGAAGGTAATTTCTACCGATTTATACAATTTCAAACTGTGTTTTCTATATATTAGGGATTTGAGTGTGAAACTACAATTTCTATCGATTTCTCCTTAGGGATTGTTGAACCAACAGAAGCTGCAATTCGAGTGTGAAGCTGCAATTTCTAACGATTTCTCATTAGGGATTTGAGGGTGAAACTTCAACTTCTATCTATTTATGCAATTTTCTATCGATTAGGGATTTGAGTTTGAAAATTTGATTTGGTTGTCCTCTTTGTGAAATTTATGGTTCGAGTGTGAGAGGATTAGATGTTTCTGTTTGCAATTTTCATTAGGGATTGTTGAAATTCAACAAAAGCTTGGATTAGGAATTGTGAAAATTTGATTTGGTTGTCCTCTTTGTGAAAAGCAGCTCGTATGTAATATGTAAGATTATCTCTTCTACTCATCAGTTGAGAACTTTTTCACCTAGTAATTTTCTATTGTGGGTTTTAAGACACGGTACATATAGTGTGTTCTTATGATTGCATTTCAATTTTTTTAACCTACTAGCTTAACGGTAGAGCAATGTGCTTCGACAGAATTATGTGGGTTCGAATCCCACATAGGTTCCAACAAATTTTTCCTAGCATAAACACTTAAAAGTCACCTTTTTAAGCGAAAGAATTATAGAAGAAGGGTTCTACAAACCGGAATCATAGGAGAAGTAATCGACACAAGTAATTTTTTCACTAGTTTATCCTTAAGAGGTTGTGCAAATGGTTGGAAGAAACCCTCGCTATAGTGCTTTACTATTGCCATCCACTGAGGTAAGACTTTTCAAATGCTTTTTTTTAAGTCATCTGATAATAATTCATTGACTTATGTTCTTATCCTCTTAAGGATAAACTAGTGAAAAAATTACTTGTGTTGAACCCTTCTCCTATGATTCCAGTATGTAGAACCCTTCTATAATTCTTTCGCTTAAAAAGGTGACTTTTAAGTGTTTATGCTAGGAAAAATTTGTTAGAACCTACGTGAGATTCGAACCCACATCATTGTGCTGAAGCACATTGCTCTACCGTTGAGCTAATAGGTTAAAAAAATTGAAATGCAATCATAAGAACACACTACATGTACCATATGTCTTAAAACCCACAATAGAAAATTACTAGGTGAAAAAGTTCTCAATTGATGAGTAGAAGAGATAATCTTACATATTACATACAAGCTGCTTTTCAAAATACCCGAGAATAAATACCGAAATCCGCTCCCTCGGCCTTATCCCGACTCGATCAAAATACGATTTTTTTTATGGTGAAGATGAGGATTTTGAAATATCCGATATTTTTTGGGACCTAAATCCCTTTTATTTTATTATTTATTGAAATTTATTATTTAAAAATCCGAGCTTTTACATCATCCACCTATAAAAACAAGTCTCTTCCCCGAGACTAAAACCAAAATAAAGTAGGGGATGAAGTTGAAATTGATGAGTCTAAGTACCATGTCCAAGGATCTTGTAATCATCTCGGTTGCGTCTTCCGGGATTCTCACAACATCTTAGTCACGATCGTGACATCTCCAATTGGCCTTGACAAGTATGCGATAAGCGCCCCTAGCACATCCTCGCTTCGACTTTTCGGAAGTACCACAACTCTAAAAGTTCTACAATAGCATCACTAGGTCTTAGCAAGCACCCTATAGGAGCCCCCATAAAATGCATGTATCCACTTCATGAAGTATCATAGAGTTGCCCGGGTTTGAAAAGTTTCTAAAAGGACTCCGCAATTGAAAATAAAGATTAGCCTCAAAATCGTTGAAATTCTCGGTAGCGTTCATTCTTTTACAATCCAAGTTAGTCCTCTTTCAAAACCGTTCAAAATCTTCAAATCCAACGTCTAATCAAGCAACCTTACACCAAAACAAGTCAGATCCTTTCAAATCAAGATTTCGTCAAAATCTTGCAACCACCAGATCGGTTTCTCGCATACTAAACAATCAAATTCAGAACCTGGGAGGTGGAATCATCCACCTCTAAAGGCTAATCCCATATTCTCTTCCTAGTTTCAATAAGCAAATCAATCTATGAGTCTCAATTCAAGCAAAATTCACAAGTCATAAGCAATGCATAACCACATAACCAATCGATCCTCAACGAGTACATCATATGACAAGTCTTAAACATATGCCAGCACACTACCACAAGATCACATCAACGTCTCCACATCATACTAAAGGTCATAATATGCACCTATGCCAAAATCATAACACACATCTCGATATCACACCAAGGTCATAACAGGTACACCCTCATCATAAAGTAAACGAATCAAACTCACTGTCAACACATCAACACAACAAGTCATGTTATTAAGATTTCGCGAAAAAGGGGGTCAAACAGTAAATCAGTCATCGAATGTCAGCATATTCACCAAACATCATCTTAACTCATCACAATGCCATATAAGAATCATTTAGAAATCTGGTATCATTATCTCATATATACAAATCATATTCATCCTCAAAGTCATATTCATCATATAACATACCCACAATCATGTTTAACGATCATATAACATAACATCATGCTTTATCACCCCATAATATAATATCATGTTTTCAAATAGAAACATGTCATTATCTCATGATTCATATAACACATCGTAACATGCTTCTAAAACGCATAACATGGTAGTAATGCTTCAATATATCATGATAACACTAGTCACTACCAATTAGATTTCAGTATTTGCATAAAAACATGTAATATCAGTCTATATCAAGTTCATCATGACTGCTATCTAACATCGTGTCAATACATTTTAATAAATCACATAATCAAGAAGATATGCACATCATACCAGTCAAAATAAAACACAATCCCCACTCGCCCATCTACACTCTCAAGCCAAGACCAATCCTCTTCTAGACTCACCAACATCAACTTAGACAAAATTCCATAAAGAAATCCCAATTCATCCCGATGCTTAAATCTCGCCCTCATTCCACCAACACTCACACACACCATCCACCTCTAAGAATCCAACTCCTATCTCTAACATCACACTCGAGTACCCTCTAATACCTTGTCCTCAATATTCACGAGCCCTTCCTTGCACTTCTCGTACTATCCGAAGCATTACCAGCCTCGCCTAGAAGCTCATTAGAACCACCAACATTGCCTACCATAGATCCCAAAGCTCACTCAGTCTTACCTAAGCCAACATCCCTCTCTCGCGACTCACCTCCTAATACCATCGATCATCCCAACCGTCCAAAATTCTTTCACCACCCTCCAACCACGCTACAATGACCTCACCCACAGGTTTAAGGAAGAAGCAATCATGAAAATCATTAAATATAAGGTCCGCAGCATATCAACTAGCATTTATAAACATAACATCATGGGTTCAACAAGTCTCAGTTTACCATCATGCTCAATAATCATTGCAAACATCATATATGAACATAATGAAGTCAAGCTAACATGTTGCATTATAACCTTATCCGATACAATTCATGCTTCTTAACATATGTAGTTCACATTTTATAGGCAAAGGAATTCAAATCATGCTTAGCAACTTAGAGTAGCAACACGTCAAGACATCATAGTACATGAGCTCTATAAGTCATCAAATCATATCATCATAGACAATAGACAATCAGGCAACGGTCATTATCAAGTCAGCACATCAACACATAAATCTCATCGCTAGGTCAGTGCAATATCATCACCAACAAATTCAAAAGGGTTAGCAATTCGAACGGAGAACAATCCCGCTTGCAAGTTATATCATACACAGTAACCGTAATTCTCAATGCGTGTCCGTTCCGCCGACATCATAGATCCTGAGGCCCGTGGGTTATGGGCCCACGCTTCCGTTATGCTGCTCTATCGCTATCTAACTTCCATTCTATTTCCCATGCGTTCGCTCGTCCAAGTATCGCAGAGGAGTATAAGTTAGCAGAGATAGAGGAGTGATAAGAGAAGACAACCCAAATTCCTTTCGGGGACAAACACGGACCACAACTAAAGACGACAACTAGAGATGAAACTCCGACCCGCGAATAGTAACGATGCCCCTACGGGAGTCTATTAGGTTATAATCGCGACAAGCAAACACGAATTCACCATGGAACACATCCGTCACATTAATCCACACTAACATGTACCTATCTAAAGGAGAACAGCATGCGTATTCATTCCAAAAGACACAACCAAGTCCTACACTGATACATGTGAGACGAGCTAGCAGTTTATTACTCCATGAAAGCAGATATGCCAAGTAATTTCAAGCAAATTATGCGGAGCTAGTAATGGTCATGCGGGGTTTAACGAGGATGGCAAGTATCATGTATATGAACAATGAACGAGCATGGTATACACGTCAACAAATGAGGTCAAATATAGCATGACAAGGTAGATGACAACAATCAAACCAAATGTCATACGAGGATACATAAGAGCGGCATGGCAATTATCACATCTAACAACAATGATCATATAATAGGTTGCGATCGGCGTGTAATCATATGACGCGATACATTTAAAAAGCGTAAGTAATACATGATCCTAGCGATACATGATAAGGCATGATCATAGTCAGGAGTCATTTAAAGAAGTTCATCATAAGGTCCATGAAAACAAGAGGGATCATCACTGAGTAATGAATAGAACATCACAGTGGTAGATTATAATCATGCTGCGAATGAACCATCATAGAGCACATAAATGGTTCAATAGCTATCGTATTATAGAATAAGTACGACATGTAATCATTTAGCAAGTCATATTGGGAAGCATAAAGCCCTACAGGATACTACTAGCACATATCAAACATGACTACAACCAAGGTAATTCGAGTAGATTTGTTCCAACATTTAGGTGTCATGCGTATGCGAAATCATGATATAGCGTGGTGTGTGATCAGGCGATGTGTCAAGTCATATGTTCATGCAACCACGAGATGATATCATAGAGTAATTGGGGAAATACTACCGAACGATAACATGTAAACATGCTAGGATCAACCATCACATAAATTAAGCAAAGCAATCATCGAATTCAATATTAATCCAACCAGGATGAGTAAAACATTTTATGAGGACAACATGAGGAAAGAACCACACTATCAGGGACCTAGCTCAAGAGAAGACCATCAATATTGTATACAAGGTATAATTCGTACAAGTCACAATCAAAGGTCCTACATGTTACCAGTGTCTCAACATAACATACGATACATGCATGCACCTAATCACGACGATACGCAAGAAATCAATTCAATCCTATTCCAATGATATAGAAGCATGGGGCAAGTGTAACGATGTATACTACGAGTCTAAGTAACGGGGCAATATAGCTAGAACAAGGGAACATGAGTTCAAATCAGCACACACTGGGATAAAACATGCATTCATCAAGACTCATTTATACCAACATATTCTCTACTCAGTGCAAGTAATACACAACAATATCAATTGTAGAATAATCAGCAACGATCAACTTGATGAATTCAAATAGACGGGAATGTTATAGATTCCTGGCACAAGAGAATGATAATTATCGAGGCATCATTAGTTAGCGTGCTAAGGAGACCATTTACGGAAATTTTCATAGAGGAAAGTTGATCACCTTATCATAAATCTATTAGAGCAACTCATGCAGATTCATGTCATGTGGCTCATGCTTTCACTCAATCATTAGTACGATCAATAAAACAGACAAAATAGACATGCTAAGACGGCATATAATCATGATAGAAGGCAAGGCACAACACGACACCTAAGCAATGCAACTAATCATAGATGCAACAACATGAGCAGCTCCTTACTAATATGGTCATTCGCAAGATACATGCAGGAGATTACAAAATCATGTCATGCAATTCAAAGAGAGTCACCATTACAACCGGACAGAGATCCCTAAGGGCAACCATTGACTTTCCCCAATCGACTCATCACCCCTCTTTCCCGTGGGACTCCGGTACGACTCTTTATGATAAAGAGACACTGGCTGATCATTATAAGGATTGAGAAAGACAGTCTCAGAAACACCTTACTCTTTACTTAAAATGACATCAAGAGTCGTCTTCCAATACTCACTCAAACAACCTTCATATCCATACATGATTTTCCGACACTATGTGTTTACCAACCTGATTCCCCGTGAAGGACACTGACATCCAGGAGGAAGATTCGATAGAACCGAAAGGGTTTAACATATTGAAAGAGGTTGTTCCATACAAGCTGGGCATAACCATACAGAAATAAGGGTACTTCCGCTATCCCGTTTGCACAAATAAGTCAATCACACATTTCATTGTTAGGCATACCAATCAGAATTTAGCATATTAAGCACTCATCATAGAATCAGTCAATGACAATTATAATGACCTCTTTCAAGGGAGATCGTGCTCAGGCTCAATATATAAAGCACATCAAGCTATCTAATGTCGCTTTTCGAGGAGCGACTGACCGGAGGGGCAAAACCTCGCGATCCTACCTAACTCGCCACTCCAACCACCTTGGTGCAATCTCCTTGGAGTCTTCCGGACCCTCTATAAAGAGAAGCTAGTATTTTGCCTACCGTTCCCAACTACACCCAATAGGGGTGGTCTAGCGCCTTTACTACCCACTCGTGTCCCCATTTGATCAGTTTTCCTCTTTGTTATAAGTTGAGTTCATTACTTAGTCCAATTTAAGTTAGGCATCTTAAGTTCATTTTGCCCTTTTTAAAATCCTTTCAAATCCTTTGAAATTCATGGGCGGTTTTCCAAAACATACACTCGACCCTTGCGTACCCGAATTGCACAACCTCAGCTCTGATACCATCTTTGTAACGGCCCAGAATTATGATTTCCAGGTTACGTTTCAAGGGATAAAATCCCTTGTTCGGATCTTGCAATCCAGGTATGGGTCGAGGTTTCAAACTCATTTTAAGATTAATAAGAAGAGGGATTTCAAACCCTAAACACCTCGAAGGGTCGTTGAGTACCCTTAACCTATCCTAAGAATATGTCGCGGAATCCATTTCAACGGAAGTAAAGCGGAAGCAAAATAAAGACACAAGTGCCACGGCAGAGCCGGGTCAAAACCAAATCATGAGTGAGTAATTACCATTTTTCTAAGTTAGGGTATTAGCCAGATTCTTCGATTCGCCAGAAGGGAACCTCGTCATATAGACATCGAGCACTCAAATCTGCAGAAAATACCTTTAAAAGAAGAACGGAGAAAGGAGTCAAATCGAGCCACTCATGCGGGACCGGCAGTCCTCGCTGAGGCCACATAGTATGTGCTATACCTAATAAAGATGCTCTAATGCAGTACGAAAGTCAAACACACTAGCATGCTCCTAGTCATAATAATGTGTAAAAATACTGTAAAGGGCCCAAGACAACGCCAAGTGGCATATCCCTCTCCTACCTCCACCCCCTTTCGATAGGGCGAAGACTGGCCAGCTCGTGAATGCATTCCATTATAATCAGGCGGCACACATGCCCAACCCGCTCCACAATAAAGCCCGCATGCATCTCATAATATAAGGAAGTTCATGACTCGATTGACTCAGGGTACCCGATGAGGCTGGACTACCCTATGACCCTAGCAAAGACTCTAGGACTATCACAGATAACGGCCGTTCTGTTTCAAACGCATAAAGTAAGCAGATGCTCATTCAATTAGTGCAACCTAAACAGGATACTACATGGCATGCTTTTATGCATATGCAACACCTAACATAAAATGCAACAACAGGCATGAATGTCCAACCTGAGTAAGCCCCCTAAGGAACTTAACTAAAGATGCAGAACAGCAGGATAACACAAGCAAGGGCCCAAATGCAAGTCCCAAGCAATCCAAAAGCAATACACACCTATCATCAATCCATTTCCATAAGCCACTGGACCAAAATTCATACGCACGAAACCCAAGTTCTCAACATAATCAAAACCAATCGATAGTAAAATCGTTTTCCAAAACATTTCCGATACTATCCACATCAACCAAAATCATTCACTTCCAATCAACCCCATTGATAAAATCGTACTGGCCATATTTTCCAAACTCTTAAATCCCAATTTAAGTCAACTCATATTCAAAATGATTTTCTCAAATCATACTTGGCCAAATTCCGACATTTATCATTTAAATCCTTAACAAATTCCCAAAATCATAAACACAATCCCGACATGTCTATTTTCAAAATCATTACATAACTAAATTCCGACATTTGGTCACCAAATAATTCTATTTTCACAACCATATTGATAAATCAAAACTCATAATTCAAACAACATTTATCTAAAATAAACACTAAAAATCAATCCATCTTAACAATCCCTTTTAAACGACATCAATAACTCATTTTACCATTCCTTGAAAACCTTTTTCCCAAATCTCTCTTTTTAATTTCAAGACCAATAATATATATTAAATTTCAATAATAATATTATATTTTAAATCTCATCATAATAATATAATATATACTATTCCATTTATTTAATGTTTACATAGAATAAATACAAGTCCTTAAGATTCATTTTATTTTTCACAATCTCACAAAATTTAGGCCCAAAGAGAAGAGCCCACACTTTCAAAAAAATCGGATCCAAAAATCCAGCCCAGTCCCTCTTTAAATGAACCGGACCCGAACCCTTAATTTTGATTTAAATCACTGAACCGGACCCTTGTTTAGGCAAAAGAAAACCGAACCCAAGGGGCACTGTTCACCGTCCCTAACAAGAGCCATGTTCGAACTGGGAAGAGAAGAAGGGGGAAGAGGAGGCTTGCCGGCGGCGCCAGCTCGCTCCGGACGTCTCTCGCTCTCTTCCCGACGGTCAAGAACAAGAAAATGAAACAAAATGAACCCACGAAGAAAGGGAAGGAGATCGAGCGCTCACCGAGAGGGTTCGAGCTTCGTCGGAAGGTTTTAAGGTCGTCGGAGTCCGATTGGCCTCGTCGGGGTCGGAATCAAGCGAATCTAAGCCTGGGGAAACGGAAGGGGTCAAAAGGGCGAAGCTTTACTGTCCTATTGAGCGAAAGGAGGAGAGGGGGTGGCTTACCGGTTGTGTAAGGAGAAATAAGGGGAAGGGGAAGAAGGAGCGGCTGGGCGTCTCCGGGGCTCCCGCTGGCGGCTCAAGCGCCTAGGGTTGCTCAACTTGGCTTTACTTCTTCAGTGTTTGAGGAGGAAAGCGGAGGTACTGCGCTCCGGGCTCAAAGTAGGAGAAGACGGGAGCTGCTCGGACTTCCCGGGAGGGCGTAGGAGAGTGCTCGGTGGTGGCTCGAGAGAGTGCTCGAGAGCGCTCGGAACAAGGGCTTCCTAGTGCTCGGGAAAGAGCTCGGATTGCTCAGCTGCTGGGCACACAGAAAAGAAGGAGAAGCGGCTGGGCTTCAAGGAGGGTGAGTGCAGAGTGAAGGTTTCCAAAGGGAGAGAGAAAACTGGGTTGTGTCTGACAAAGGGGAGAAAGGAAGTGGGAGCAGATGGGAAAAGCTGAAATGAGGAGTGTGAGTGTGGGATTTCAAATGCAAAATAGGGGAGATGTGTGCTGGAATCGGATATGCACAAGGGAGGCTCCTTTGGCATCTTGCTAAGGAAGGGTGAAGTAAAGCTATGAGATGGAGATGGGAGGAGGTTGGAGGTTAGCCTAATTGGGAAAAAATCAAGATAGGCAGGTGAGCTAGCTGCTATAGTACTGTCGACAATAGAGGGAGGAAAGAATTGACTGGATTGATCACAAAAGAGAGGAAAAAGACAAATGGTCCCAACCCATTTTCAAAATACCCGAGAATAAATACCGAAATCCGCTCCCTCGACCTTATCCCGACTCGATCAAAATACGATTTTTTTTATGGTGAAGATGAGGATTTTGAAATATCCGATTTTTTTTTGGACCTAAATCCCTTTTATTTTATTATTTATTGAAATTTATTATTTAAAAATCCAAGCTTTTACAACAACCTAATCAAATTTTCACACTCGAATCCCTAATCGATAGAAATTGCATAAATCGATAGAAATTGAAGTTTCACCCTCAAATCCCTAATGAGAAATCGTTAGAAATTGCAGCTTCACACTTGAATTGCAGCTTCTGTTGATTCAACAATCCCTAAGGAGAAATCGATAGAAATTGCAGTTTCACACTCAAATCCCTAATCTATAGAAAACACAGTTTGGAATTGCATAAATCGGTAGAAATTGTAAAGGCTCGTATTTTTAAATTCTAATTTTTCGGAAAAAGAAAATCAAAATGAATTTTAAAGCAGGATTTAATAGAAAAACTCTCCAACTCGGATTTTAAAACTCTTAAAGCGGATTCCCGGCCAAAATTTGAAATTATGCAAAATAGATATAAGTAGAAGATGTCATATAATATATTATATGACATCTTCTCCTTATATCTTAATAGTAATAACCAATAAAAAAAAATTATCTCCACCTTCATCAATCTTAAGATAATAGTTTTCATAAGTTTTTATACAGATATATTTTGGAAAAAATTTACCCAATTTTATAAGATTTTGATAATAATTATATAAAAGTTTGACAATACTTAATGGTAATTTTATTTTAATTGTATAATAATTCAAAAGTGTTGAAATAAATTAATTAGATCTCTGAACGGGTATTTATATCAAATTTATTTAAATTGTAAAAAATCGCACACGGTGCGTGTACTGAACTAGTTTTATATTTAACTTATTTAAAACTATAGAATATTAAAATCGAAAGCTCTGAAAAGCTACATCAATATTAGACATGTCAAACAGATCATTCGGATCGGGTTACTTCGGGTCCCGGGTAAAACCAGTCTCGGGTAAAACGGGTCCTGGGTATATCCGGGTTGACTCTAACTCGGGTTTAACCGGGTTTTGGGTCATTCGAGTCGATTTCAAGTTTGTCAATTTTTTCTTTTTTAAATTAAAAAAATCATGATTTGATAATTTTGCGATAAACTACGCCGCCCCCGACCTCGCTACCGTCGACGATGTCTCCCAAATCATCTACACCGATTGGTGCACACCTCTCGAGGCCCCCTTCCTATTTCGCGCAATGTTGGCGTCGACGGAGCAAGGGGGGAGGGAGAAGCCTCTAGCTGGTTTTGGGTTTAGGGACCCTGCTTTGCTATCTGAATTCAAGAGGCGTAAGATCCCCCTCTGATGAACATCAATTTCATCACAATATCATATACGAACACGATTACACGGATCAAATTTACCAATCGGTTTTTACAAATCGAATGAAATTTACCAATCAGTTTTTGTAGATCTTTGAGACCCATTTCATCATAGTGTCACATACTAAAAATATCGGATGAAATCTGGGTGATGAATTGAATGCTGATGAACTATATGGAGGGAGAGAGGATAAGTCCAAAGGGCAAAAAAGGGCATCTCGCCTCCCCCATCCACTCCACCTCCCTGGAAGAGGATCAAAAACCCACCACGTTGCATCCCCTTCATCCCCTTATTTTCATCCCCTTCATCCTGCTCATTCGCTCCCCAAACATCAGAGCGCGTTTCCCAAAAAAAATTTCCACCGTTCCCACCCAATAAACCTTTGGCTTCGATTCTTTCGGCTCTGAAACATGTCTCCACTTAATCAATTTTATTAAATAATCAATTCGTTTATACTTAAAAAAAAAAAATTAACCAATTTTATTATCTAAGATTTAAGCTTTGGCTTATTTTATAATCATATGTATAATTAGAAGATGAATGGATATTAATAATAATTTTTTTAATTCAATTTTTTTAAATAATATATATGTATATATTATAATATTTTCTTTTAATTATATTTTAATTATGTAACAATTGAGAAGTATTGAAGAAAATTAATTAGTTAATTAAACGGGTATTAATATCAAATTTATTTAAACTAAAAAAAAACATGCACACCCGCACTGAGCTAGTTGGTTAGAATAAAATAAGAATCTAACCAACTCCCATTGATTTAGGCTTAGCGGATTGGTGTGCAGTGTTGTTCTTGTTGTCCTGTAGGCTTCATGTGAATGGTGGTCGATTTGCTATGTCCGAAGACGTCGTGGAAGTGCGATCGATATCTGAAGGCTCTGTTGGAGTCCATAATTTGAGATGTCCGCTAGGTTTCCCAAAGTTCTCCGTGTGCGTCTTCCCTTTAGCCGATCGGTTTGATTGTTCTGCTAGCTTGTAGTTTCGGTGTAGGATGTCTTATACTTTTATTTCTGCTTTTATCTATTTCATTTGCTTCGTGTTATTTCTTTATGTCATTTGCTTCTATATGTATTTTCGGTTGTACATGATGGTTAGTCTATCTACCGACTTGTTCGGTCTCTTGGTTTCTCTAGACTTGTATGGAGAACCGAATTCTTATCTTGCTTAAAAAAAAAGTTTTTGTAATATCATTTTTTGTTTTGTTTTATGACGATGAAGATTGATCTTTACTTAGACAAACATTTCATATTTCTTACCCACTATAAAAATAAAAACTAACCAACTCATTCCACATTATATGTACTTACGAAGTACAGTATTTGTTTAGATTTATTATCAAGATTTGTTTAATTAAATTCATTCGAAAAGAAGTTGAATTGTTTTAGGATTGACTTGAAATATAATCTCAACATCATGAACGATTTTCCTTTTCTTTATTTTTTCAAATGTCAACCTATATAGCATTGACCAATCACAACTTTATATAATTAATAATAATGGTAGAGTCACATAAGATATTTTAACTCTAACATGGGCCAACTTGAAAATAAGAGGATTTGTTATAAAGAAAAAAGATTTATCTTGAATTGGAGAAAAAAGATTTATCACTTCAATATATCAGGGTCGTATCAATCATTTTGAGACCCCGGTTCAAAATTAAAATTGATCATATTAATTAATTATTATATTTTTTGATTAAATTTGGTGAATATCCATTTTTCATGTCAAAATTAAGTAAATGTCCACTTTTTTTACATAATTAAGTAAATGCCCATTTTTTCCAAAAATACCCCTCCTTTCCCATCCCTAACCCTTTCTTATTCCCCCTTTGACCATTTTTAATTTTAACATTGACTAGTCAACATTGACTAGTCAACATTGACCATTCCGGTCAACGCCTGCATTTGGTGACAATTTTTTTGTGACAGTTGAGTATATTTTTCCGGTGACAGTTAATTGTGACAATTATTTTGGTGACAATTGATTTTTTTTTAACATTTTATTTTTTCCGGTGACAGTTAGAGGAAAATCTTTTCTAGTGACAATTGATTTTCTTCAAGTCACAGTTGCTAGTAACACTTTTCCTCGGTGACAAATGGGGTTTTTCTGCTAATAGATGATTTTCCCGATGACAATTGTTGGTGACAACTATTAATGACGAGGTTGATGACAATATATTGTCACCATGATATTGTAACCTTAAAAAAATTATCACCATAACATTTCACATCACCAAGACAATATATAGAACACTGTTTTCATATTGTTTAATCAACCGTGTTGTCACCAACTTATAAAAAAACATTGTCACCAACCTCTTTTCAGTAATCTATTGACACCAACAATAAAACAGTGTAACCAACCTATTTTCATCAAGCTTTGGTCAATAATCTACTGTCACCAATTACAAAACTTTGTCACCAATCTAGTGTCAACCACCTATTTTTAGAAATTAATTGTCACCAACGACAAAACAGTGTCACCAACCAATTGTCACCAACTACAAAGCAATTTCATCAAACTAAAATGTTTACAATGCTAATGTTATCACATTTTTCATCTAATATTAACACATTTTTGTTACAAAACTGAAACCCTAGAACAAGGGGATCATAGACCCAAGAAGGGATAAACCTGAGCAGACAAAAATGTGATGTACAATATACTTTAGGTTTAGGGTTTAGTCTTTAGGGTTTAGGGCCTAAACCCTAAAATGTGTGTACATTACCAATGTTATCAGATTTGTCATCTAATATTAACACATTTTTGTTATGAAACTGAAACTCTAGAACTAGGGGAGAATAGACCCTAAAGGGGCTAAACTTGAGCAAACGAATAATTCGATGTACAATACTATAACGGCATCACATTTGTCATCTAATATTAACGCATTTTTGTTACAATAATAACCCTAAGTAGATGAAATTTGATGTAAAGTTTAACTTTATAATACTTAATTGTCAGACTACAACAACTTGCAAAAATATCAAAACAAAGGGGAACAGTTGAGACATTCATACTTAACATCCAAAATAGTAAGACCCTCTATAGCCATCCTCTCTGTCTATACGCATCCATATACTTGTCTGAAATAACTTCAATACCACCATGAAATGTAAGACCCTCGATATATTTGATGGTATACATACCACAACTTCGACTACAATTGAACAGAAGGATAATGAAAATTACAATATAGCTAAATGAGATATAAATTCCATTTGTCACCAAAACAGAATATATAACTCTACCAATTGTCATCAATCTAAAAAAAACAACAAAATAACAACATAAATTCCATTTGTCGCCAAAATAGAATATATAACTCTACCAATTGTCACCAATTTAAAAAAACAACATACATTCAATTTGTCATCAAAACAGAATATATAACTCTACCAATTGTCACCAATCTAAAAAACAAAAACAAAATAACAACATAAATTCCATTTGTCACCAAACAATGAAGCAAACCCCTTATAGTCTCATTTAAATTGATGATGTATAATCAAGCTATATACTAATTGTCATCAAACAAGCAATTGTCACCAAAACAAACAAGCAATGATAAACTCTTGAAATTGAACAACATATAAAGCAAACCCCTTATAGTCTCATTTAAATTGATGATGTATAATCAAGCTATATACTAATTGTCATCAAACAAGCAATTGTCACCAAAACAAACAAGCAATGATAAACTCTTGAAATTGAACAACATATAAAGCAAACCCCTTATAGTCTCATTTAAATTGATGATGTATAATCAAGCTATATACTAATTGTCATCAAACAAGCAATTGTCACCAAAACAAACAAGCAATGATAAACTCTTGAAATTGAACAACATATAAAGTAATAACGAATTAGATTCATCAAGAAGAACACTAAACTGGATGATCCATTTGAAGTAGATAGAACCCACACAAACCCTTGACTATTTTGGTAAATGTCTGCATTTGGTGACAATTTTTTGGTGACAGTTATGTATTATCCCTAAGCAAATATTATCACCAACCTACTATCACTAAATAGATAACATTATCACCATCTCCTATTGTCACCAACCTACTTTAGTACTCTGTTGTCACCAACAGTAAAATAGTGGCATCAACCTATTGTCATCAATATCTTGTTTCAACAAATATTTGTCACCAAGACCATGTAATCACAAAAAAACTGTCAGTACTATACTAAATATCACCAAGATAGTAATCTATTGTTACCAATGACAAAACATTATACCCTAGAGTAACTAAAATTAAGCAAAAAGTAATCTATTGTCACCAATGACAAAACATTATACCCTATAGTGATTAAAACTAAGCAAACAACAATCTATTGTCACCAAACTGAAACTCCATCCTCAATCATTCAACAAAAACTAATCTAGATTCAAGCTGTCATTGAAGATTCCGTAGGCTTTAATTAGCTACATAAAATCCATCCTCAATCACTCAACAATCCATCATGTAAGAGAGCTGCATCAAGTTAACACTTCACACACACCTCAATGAGTAATCTAACAAAAATGTGTATGATCTAGGGGTTCAAATTTAAACAAGAAAGTAGCTATTGGCAACAAAAACAACTTCGAAACGTGATACATAGCCAACGAAGAACACAATTCAGCAAGGGAATTCTACCGTTTAATTAACAACAATCTTCTATTTGGCTTGACTCCACAAGGACATAAAGTGGCACCACCTTCAGCTTGAACTTTCCCTACAAAAGAAAAACAAAAGAAAAAGTTAGAATCAATCAATTAACTTATAGCAGTAGAAACAAAAAATCAATTGAACAAAAAATCAACAGTACCTACCAGATCTGATCAATTACAACATCATGATGAATAGGTGCAAGCAGCAGGACGACCAACTAACAAGCGCGAGCAACAACGAACAGAACCGAGCAACGATGAACAGGGAGAAGCGATTCTAGGTCTTTTGATGCTCACCATTCCTCCTCCTCTCATGCTTCAACGCTTTGTCTACTCCTCGTCCGGGATCGAGCAGGCTCGTGTTTGGTTGAATTTCAGAGCTGTGAAGAGGAGATTCATCGGCAAGGACGGCAAGGACATTGTTGCCATGGAAGCACCACTGATAATGCAGACTCAGCCTCGAAGCCACTCCAACCATCTCGATCTGATCTTCTCCGTCGACGTAGGTCTTCATCCGGCCATCTCCCCTTTCGGCGTCGCTCTCTTCCTCCTCCTCACCTTCAACCGTATCTCCATTGGCGTCGCTCTTCGATCAATTGAATATGTTAGGGACTTAGGGTTGAAAGGGAAAGGTAGGGGATTAAATTATAACAAGGGTAGTTTAGGGATTAAATAAAATATATGGACATTTACTTAATTACCATTTCAATATGGACAATTACTTAATTAGATATCCTAGATGGATATTTGACCAAAATTTTCCTTTTTTTTTTGCTAAATTTATAATTATTTATATTTCATTAAAATAATACTCTATTTATAAAATTTTAGATTAAATTTATCATTTTTTTAAGAATAAAATGGACATTAATTGTTTTTAAACACCTTTTTTTACATAATGATAATTTGGGCAGTTCTTAAAACAGTTAAAAGTACATACACATATATAGTTTTATGTATTTTTCTTTAACTTTCCTTTTTACATTTTAAACATTCAATTAATTTCATTAAGGCTTGTAAGTTTAAAGAATATTATTGTATGAGGCAAATAACCCCGAATTTATTTGGAGAATTATTTATCTTCTTGAGAAAAATACACTCACAACAAGTTTTAAAATTTAAAGATAAAAACTACTATAATTCAGTTTAAGGTAGATTATGGGTTTTGTTTGAATTCCAAATCAATTATGTTTATAAATATAAACATGTTTAAAGTCTTTTATTAGCATAATTTATAATGTATTTATAATAAAATACTTTGGAACATCTTTTATTTAATTATATTAAGCTTAAAATATAATTATAAACTTTACATAATAGTCCAAATAGGATTAACACAACTTAAACGGGGTTAGCCGCAGGATGATCCGATCTTCGACAATCAAGACTCAAAGACAAGAACGGAAGCAAAAGACTCAAGACTAAGACAAAACGCAGCAATATCGACCAAGACAAACATACTCGATATCGACATAAACAAAGGACTCGAAATTCAGCAATAAGAGTCGACAAAATAATGAAATAAAGACCGATAGATTGGGTGATTCGAACTAAAATAGAACGAGATAAAGACCTTAGACCTCCTAAGAGGGTAGAAACCAAATATCAACGACTATAGAACCCACCTCTACAACCTTACACAACCAAGCGGACAACTTGGAGGCACAAGGAGGGGACTTGTGATTACCAGGATTACCAAGCTCTCGCGAGGTTGATGAACGCAAAGCAAACCAAACAAGATCAATAACCAATTGTGCAATCGATGTGCACTGCTTCGAATCGATTCACTTTCTCACAGATGTGTTTCACACAAAACTGTATTTTCTCAATAATGGAAGACGAGCATTCTACAAGGATGGAGGCCGACTATTTAATCTAACAAGACTGAATTCCGGGACTGAATTTCAGCCTAAATTAATTAAAATAATACCTTAAAGAATTAATTAAAATAACCCTAAAAGTTTCCTAAAATAACTTAAGTAAAAGAAATACTAAAAATAGGATAAATTCGTCTAAACATGTGACACCCTCAAAGATGGTGATTTTCGGCCAATCTCGAGATCGAATCTGGAAAAATCTTCAACAGAAACGTTGTAGATCTCTTCGTTCTCGTTCCGACAAGATATGGTACGCCTCAATCCGAAAAATACGGACTCAGAACGACTCATTTTACCGAGACGTCGAAAAGCTGTCAAATATTCTGAACGAGTCTAAAACGTCATTTGCACCTTTGGATCTTCTCCCAAGGTGGAGCCTTCTTCTTCCTCTTGAAGATGACATTATTCTCACGAGCTCGAATCATAGGTCCATCCCCAAGTATAGATGTGCCCGAAGGTGTCTTGGATGGTCCCGCATCAATTTGACATGTCTTTATTTGACATGTCTAACCACGACAACAACATAATTACTGGTGCTGATATGATCAAACAGTTGGAAGCCATGGATGAGAAATTGGTACGGATAAATGAAATATTGACGTAGGGATTGACCACTCATTGATGGTTAGTGTCTCAGCTTCGTCAACTTGTAGGCCAATAGAGCTTTCTACAAAATCAAGAAAATAAACTTGATTAGTGCACAATTCATAGTCCATATCATCTTCAAAATGTTCTAACTCAATATGCACTATAGGTTGTTCATTTATCTCTATGTTTCCATCAATGACTACCAAGTTTTCAACCTTTTTCAAGGCTGAAATTCCAATTAATTCAAGACTAGCAATATTAGAACAATCTTCATCATCAATGATCATATTAGAAACATTGTCGTTTCCTAAGCATTTAGTATGACACAAATCTTCTCTTTGATTATCATCACAAGGCATAGGTTGAACACTTAAAACTTTATTAACAATCAAATAATCATCATGCTCATATTCAATGCAATCATCTTTAGAGGCAAGTAAACTAAGCTCTTAATCATTATTAACATGCTCCTCATTTTCACCACTAGAATTTTCAGATCCATTTTCGCCTAAGGTGATTAATCATGAAAGTCTTCTTATTTAGGCAATCCTTCATAACATGTCCTCTACCTTGACATATAAAGTAAGGAATGTACACAGGTTTAAGAGTAGAAGAGTTAGGATTACTCCCTTTAGGGCCAGTAGATGCCCTAGAAGAATGTCGTGCCTCTACTGCCGTTAATCTTTCATTTATCCGTACCAATTTCTCATTCATGGCTTCCAACTGTTTGATCATATCAGCACCAGTAATCATGTTGTTGCCCTAGTTAGACATGTCAAATAAAGACATGTCAAATTGATGCGGGACCATCCAAGACGCCATCCAAGACACCTTCGGACACATCTATACTTGGGGATGGACCTATGATTCGAGCTCGTGATAATAATGTCATCCTCAAGAGAAAGAAGAAGGCTCCACCTTGGGAGAAGATCCAAGGGTGCAAATGACGTTTTAGACTCGTTCAGAATATTTGACAGCTTTTCGACGTCTCGGTAAAATGGGTCGTTCGGAGTCCGTAATTATCGGATTGAGGCGTGTCATATCTTGTCGGAACGAGGACGAAGAAATCTACAACTTTGCGAAAATACAGTTTTGTGTGAAACACATATGTGAGAAAGTCAATTGATTCGAAGCATTGCTCATCGATTGCACAATTGGTTATTGATCTTGCTTGGTTTGCTTTGAGTTCATCAACCTCGCGATAGCTTGGTGATCCTGGTAATCACAAGTCCCCTCCTTGTGCCTCCAATTTGTCCGCTTGGTTGTGTAAGGTTGTAGAGACGGGCTCTATAGTCGTTGATATTTGGTTCCTACCCTCTTAGGAGGCCTGAGGTCTTTATCTCGTTCTATTTTAGTTCGAATCACCCAATCTATCGGTCTTTATTTCATTATTTTTTCGAGTCTTATTGCTGAATTTCGAGTCCTTTGTTTATGTCGATATCGAGTCTGTTTGTCTTGGTCGATATTGCTGCGTTTTGTCTTAGTCTTGAGTCTTTTGCTTCCGTTCTTGTCATTGAGTCTTGATTGTCGAAGATCGGGCCATCCTGCGGCTAACCCCGTATCAAATTGGTATCAGAGCTTTGGTTTCCGACATCAAAATTTGTGTCTTTCATTCTTAAACACAAAACCCTACCAAAAAAAAACAGAGTATTTCTTTGTTCTTGGTTTTTGCTTCTTGAATTCTTAATTTTTGATTATACTAATCTTTTTTCTTGTTTGTGATAGTTGTGGTTGCTAGCCCTAAACACTTAACACTTTAGCCTAGCTGTGACCCTCAACAAGTGCAGCCGATTTCCTTTGAAAGTGGTCGATATCCACTGCTCGACTATACCCACTCGGCCGCACCTTGCAAGTCACAAACCCTAGTTTGTGTTGTTCTATCTTTGGCTAGCTACCTTAGTCTATCTTTGTTCTATCTAATTTAATTGCCTTATTTAAATTCGAAAGTTGGTAGATTTAAGCAATTATATCTATCATAGATTATAAAGGCATAGATATATTTATTTTCCAAATTTAGCCAAACCTCAATTATATATATTTTATAGGGCTACATATTTTATATTTCTTTCACCTTAGCATATATTTTCGAGTTGTTGGGTCGATATCGACCCCCTTTGTCCAGTGTCGTCATACCGAGTCGAAACCCCCCATACCGAGTCGATATTTTGCCATACCGAGTCGATAGTTTCCTTCTGTTGAGATTTTGTTGGGTCGATTTCGAGCTCTCGAGTCGATATCGAGTCGGCACCTGACCATACCGAGTCGATACCTTGTCCTACCGACTCGATACTTTGCTTCTTTTGGATTTTTTTCGGTTGTTTTGTTTTGTTCTTTCTCTTGTTCTCTTGCCTTGCATTGTTAAGTTCTTGCTTGAGTGTTGATTTGCCCAAGGCGGATTGCCCCAACAAGCTTGTCATACCAATTAGAGAGAAGAGTATGAGCGAAACAGTTTTGAGCCTGTTTATATTTTACTAATCTTTTACATAGTTCTTTGTTTGTCTTGGTCGATATTGCTGCGTTTTGTCTTAGTCTTGAGTCTTTTGCTTCCGTTCTTTCTTTGAGTCTTGATTGTCGAAGATCGGGCCATCCTGCGGCTAACCCCGTATCATCGATCCACCGTCGGAATTGTGAATGGAGCTCTCAGAGCCAAACATGATGATTCAGGGAGCTTTATTATTTCATAAATATAAAATATTTTCAAGATCTTAACAAGATTTCTTACACGCCCTTACGAGCGGGGTTTGGAGCCCTTACGAGATTTTATAAATTATATATATACTAAATATATATATAAACATACTTAATTTTAATTTTATTTATTTATTTATTTATTAATATTTTTAATTCCAATCAGACCGCTTTGGGCCCAAGCCAAAAGCCTTGGGTCCAAAGCACAAGAGAGAACACATTTCTCAAGCACGCGGGCCTTCTTTGGGCCCAAGGAAACCCAAGGAAGCGGGCAATAGGAGGTGGCCAGATCGAGTAGAGGCAAGGTGGCAACCGGTGTTGAAAACGACGAGGCCCAGAAGAGGCATTGTCGGCTCAGCTCAGGCCACCACTGAGAGGACAATCGAAGAGGGAATAGAGAGCCGAAGTTGGATGCAAGTCTCCTAAGAAGATGGAAATATGTGGTGGGTGGTGAATTGTTAACAAAAACGATTTAATAAGTGAATTTCTGTAATTTCATATTAAACAAGTGATTAAGTGTAAATTCATATATTTGACGGGTGATTTTATGCACATCTCCCCTCCCTCCAACCCAAAAAAAAAGTACCCCAAAGGAAAAGTTCCGGGTTCGAATCTCACCTGGTGCATTTGGGCCATATTTAATTCCCGCAAGCGCGTACGACCGAGCGGTGTATACTAATCCATATGGTCAATGCGAAGGGGGTTGAGTTCCCCTCAAGTGTGTACGGCCAAAGAGTGTATACTAATCTGCAGGGTCAAACCGAAGTGGTGGACCTCTGTGGAGTTGGTCCGCGTGTAGTTAGGTGAGGTTGCGTCCGCGGATCGCACTTTGCGAAAATGGTATTGAGTCTAGGGGTGTGCATAACCGGGTACCCGAAATGAACCGGTTAACCGTGTTGGATACCCGGAACCGTTAAGTCCAAATACCCCGAACCGTATCTGAACCGTCTAAACCCAGGTATCCGACACGATTAAGCTATTCGGTTTCGTGTCGGATACCCGGGTACCCGACACGAACCACTTCAAGCGTGTGAGGGAGAAACTGTCGAGGCGTCTAGATTATTCCGGCGTCGTTCTAGAGAAAACCTCACCTGAGATTTCTTCAAATCCTCTCTCTCTCCTCTTGCTGCCGAACGCCGACGATCTGGAGGAGATCGGCTTCTCTGTAGCACCCATTGGCGAGATCTGGAGCCCCCATTGTCAAGATCTGAAGCACCCCTTCTTTGTAGCACCCATTGTCGAGATCGGCTTCTCCGTAGCACCAACGGAGATCTGAAGCACCCATTGTCGAGATCTGGAGGAGCAAACAAAGGGTTTCCATGTCCGGTGTACCAAAGAGGAGGAAAGAACGGCGAGCCTGTAGCACCAACGGAGATCTCACCAGCGCTGGCTCTTCAATTTGGAGGAACAAGCTAGGGTTATTTGGAGGAGCAAACAAGGGGTTTCCGCGTCCTGTTCCCAAAGAGGAGGAAAGAAGGGCGAGTCTGAATCACCAACGGAGATTTCGCCGGGAGTCGTCGCCGTTGGCTCTTCGATCTGGAGGAACAAGAGGAAGAGGCTAGGGTTTTACGAACCAAAAAAAAAGAGACTGGATACTGAAATTGGAAAAAAAAAATCGAGTTTGTACTATAACGAGAGAGAGAAAAAAATTGGACTTGATGTTGCAAGGCAGGATTCGAACCTCGAATCAGTAGGGAAATTCCAAAACCCAACGTCCCTCCAACCAGCTGAGCTAACGGAGCATATTATCAATTATGAGATTCTTTCTTTAGTTATATTATACCAAATTGTCTAAATTTTTTTTTTATAAAAAATTTAACGGTTCGTGTCGGGTACCCGACAAGGCGATTTGCCCGACCCGAACACGAACCGTTTAGAGCCGTATTTTCTCGGTTCGTGTCATTATCGTGTCGTGTTTTTTCGGTTTCGGGTTTTTTCGTGTCGTGTTTTTGGTTTCGGGTTTTTCTGCACACCCCTAATTGAGTCTCCTCAAAAAACCCTTCAAGGGCCTTCTAGGGTATGGGGCCGCGAAGCAGTGAGGCAACTCACTATAAAAAGTTTACCCTACCAAAGTTTTGCTCGTATGGGCTTAGCTCAATCGATCATAGGGGTGACATTTGGGGCTCCTTGTGCGCGGTGAGCACATACCCTTGTTACTGGTTGAGTCATCATGATTTATCTCATCTCGCAATCTCCGTCGGGTCGGGGGCGAATGACGTCCGGGTGAGCGATTTCAATTTTTTTTTTATTAGGTAAAAATTCGAAGGTTAGACAGGCCTGACTTATCGAGAGGCCGACCAAGTTGGCAGACGGTGAACTGTCAAATAAACCACCTAAAATACAGAAATACAGATAACAAGCGAAAAGAAACAGGCAGAAATAAACTCTACTACAAAACGTTCCAAGAATACCACCACCAAAAAAGCCGAGGAACGAAGAACGAAGCTAAGCACCACCGAACAGTAGCACCGCGGGCCAGCAGGACTCTATCTCCTGTGGGTAGTGCAGACGAACTCCAAAGAAACTCTATCCCGGATACGGAGTCGCCTTAAGCGCACCACCACGACCCTAGTCAGACCCGACTCCACGCCCCCCAACCAAGTAGAAGATCTCCTAGAAACATCGGTAGTAGAGCCGCAAACTGCTGGAATCAAAACACCGACAAGATTTCACCTACAAGAACTACGACAAGCCCTTGCGGGGTTTAGTCAAAACCCTTCGGGTGGGTGAGCGATTTCATGGAGCCAAAAAAAAAAAAACTTTTCCTTTTTCTTTTTAATTCTAAATTCTAAACTTAAGTCGGATGAATCTGGTATGTGTCGGTCGGGTGTGACCGAACTTGAGAGTTCCACGACCACAAGTCGAACCAATCAACTCTTATTGTTATCGTTCCTTCCTGGCGACCATCGCCACCGTCGTCCTCGCCGCCATCTTCATCTCCACCGCCGACGCTATCTCCTCAACCTTCTGTCACCGCTACGTCCTCCCTTTTCCTTGTATCTTTCTCTCTCGTCTAAGTGCATTAAACCTCATCTCCGCCACCGATAGAGTTTGCAAACTCGATTCTTTTTTCGAATCGCTAGGCGATAAGAGATATTCGGATTCAGTTTTCTTAGTCATGAAGCGTGGGTACCAGGAATCACCGTCCAGCTCTTCCGGCCCTCCTAAATCCAAATTCAAGTACAACACAGAGGGTATGTGTTTGTCTTTCTGAACTATTTGATTTCTTCCACGAAATTCTGGAGAATTGGAGTTAGTTACCTCAAATTCCTCTTTTGCTGCTTTGAGTCGTAGGGTTTTTTTCCCCTCATGTTTATTGGACTAATAGAGGAATTAACAACGATTGAATTCAATAAGAAGCCGGTAGGGTTTGCTGAATTTGCGATTTGGCAGGCAAAATTTGGATTTGACAGTGTTAATTATATAATCCAATATGTTGAAGCCTGAAATTCTTCTAGAGTAATGTCAAGCAAAACTTGAGCTGATATGCTGTCTGATTTCTATGGTTTCTTAATGTGCGTCAAGGTGATGCTCAAGTTTTGAAAGATGAGAATACAAAGATGTTTGTTCAGAAAGTGGCAGATCATTACAGTGCCAGGACAAATCAGAGTTTGGAAGAGCGTGAAGCAAGTCCAATCATCCATTTGAAGAAACTAAATAATTGGGTAAACCTTGTCAAACCGATGAAATTTGCTAGATTTAATTTGATTAATGAATTTGAGTTGGTTTTATAATAAACTCTTTTTTGGCAGATTAAAAGTGTTTTAATTCAGCTTTATGCTCGTTCAGGACATGTTGTTCTTGATCTTGCATGTGGAAAGGTTAATGTTTTTAAATGATGAGTTAATTCATGTATTATGTTTGTGAGGCATTGAAACTTATCTTTTTTGTTTCTAATGTCAGGGTGGGGATCTAATAAAGTGGGATAAGGCAAAGATTGGATATTACGTTGGCATTGACATTGCCGAAGGATCAGTATTGTTCAATTATCTTTTTATTTTGTTTATGTTGTCTTTGCTTTGACCATTATCTAATTTGAAAGTTTGAAATTGGGTACACATTATGCATCACTTCACTTTGAATTTCTACTTTGATTAAGTAAACCGTCTGAAAATGGATAGAGGCATTGTTTCCTTCCTTTTTGTAGAAGGTACCATATGATAACCCCATGATTTATAATCAGAAAATTGATATATGTGTAGCATATCATGGATAATTGGTTCATATGTCAAGTCTGTTTATCATGCATATATCGCTTCAATATCCCTACATCTGAATCTTAGCAATTATTTGCAGATAGAGGACTGTCGTACACGTTATAATGGGGATGGAGACCAACATCAACGCCGTAAGAAGTTTTCCTTTCCTGCTCGCCTTTTATGTGGAGATTGCTTTGAGGTATGTTAAGAGTAAAATGCTTCTGCAACAATTGTTTGTAATTTCAAAATCAGTTTAGTGATTAGCCTCTTTTCTGATAGATTTGCTGCATCTTTTATCCTCATCCTCCATTGTGGTATTGACTTGGTTGTCGTGACATGTTAAAAATGTGCAGGTTCGTCTAGATAAAGTATTGGCAGACGATGCACCTTTTGACATTGTTAGTTGCCAGGTTGTTTTCTTAAAGGAGGAATGCTTTTTCTTCTTCTTCTTTTTGAATCTTTTCGTACCTGATGTAGCAATATAAACTTCATGGTCATTTTAGATGCTTATTGGCTTCCATATCAATCAAATCCATATTCTATTAAACTTTCACTTTTATACTGGAAAGGCTATATGCGAGAATTTTATGTTGATTTATTTGTCCTATGTAATTTCAGTTTGCCATGCATTACTCATGGTCCACCGAGGCACGTGCTCGACGAGCTCTGGCTAATGTTTCAGCATTACTGCGTCCTGGTGGGGTGTTTATTGGGACAATGCCAGACGCTAATGTCATCATTAAAAAGTTGAGACAAGGTGTGCTCTAGAACTTACTCATCTGTTGTTCTTACTTCTTGATTATTCAATAGTTATGTTTGTGTTGTGATTCATACACCTTATGACATATCTAAACGGATTGGAGATTTCCAATGGTTTATGTTGTGATTCATACACCTTATGACATAGCTCTTCTATTTAGTTGTTTTGAGCATTTTGTCCATGTTGTAATGCTAAGTTATATGGGATCAGATTGTAGTTGGGAACTCTTGAGACTGCTGTTTGCATTGCAAGGGTTCTATGTTTATATAAAAAGAATTCTTAAGTACGATCTTTATGCGCAAAAGTTGATCTTGATCATCATTAACCAAAGTCATCACTTTAAACGTATATCTAGGGATGCCAATGTTATTGCAAGGTTAAAACCCACACATCCAGTCTTCGTGATAGACAGTAGTTGGGGTTTTTTGTGGGTTGTGCCAAACATAGTCGTCGTTCATCTATATGAATCTTTCACAAAATTGACTCTATTGCTTGCTTTCCATATACATAAACAACCTTAATCTATGCAGCAGCCCTCTTTCTTGACAAACTTGCCTCCTTCAGTTTCTAGTGCACCTCCTCACCCAACCACTCTGTGACACCTTTACTACAGGTTCAGGTGCAGAACCTCTGAGAAAGGAAACTTGATGAACAAATGCTATGGTGCTCAAAACTTTTTTTTAGACAGTTAATAGTTTTCTTTCTTGAGTAAGTCCTGATTCATGAGTAATCTCTTGTTAACGGGCTGCAGTGTTCTGTTGTTTCCTTTGCAGTGATCAGATAGATTTCAATTAGGTGTTCTTCTTACTGACAATTTATTAATAAGTAATAACCTTATTCCATGATAAGGTTGCTCATTCTTAAATGCCGTGATTTAATGGGTGGTCTTCTGCTTATAAGGAGTCTGAAGTTTAAAGGGATAGTATTCAACAAAAAAGTTGTCATCTCTCTATATGTTGGTTGTTCATTAATCATTGGAATAAAGTAGACCTGTTTTGTAGCCAAGCACCTGATCAGTCTTTGGAACTTATGCGAGTAGTATCCAGTATAATAGACATTCTTAAGGTATTCTGTCCTAGAAAATGCACTTATGGTCTAGTTAGATCTAAGACTAATTATTTCATCATAATCAGCTCTGCTTTGTGTTAGCATTTTAAATGTTGGATATGGTAAATCAACTGTTTTCTTGTTGATGGCAGGCTGCCTCTTTACAATTTGAATTTTATTGCAGCTGAAGGTCTTGAATTTGGTAATAGTGTGTTCTGGATACAGTTTGACGATGACTTTACTGAAAAGGTGTTATCTTCTTTCTTGTACAATTACATTCTCTCTTCATACATCTGGTAATCTTAGAGTCACGCTTATGTCACTCATCATGTATCATTTGATTCAGAAATTCAGTGCATCACGGCCTTTTGGTATCAAGTACAAGTTCCACTTAGAGGTATATGTCTTCCCAAAACCTCTTGCAGATAACACTGATACTTATTATGTCTTGTTACACAGCACATAAGTGTTCTGTGTTAAAACCAAGCAAGACAATAAATGCACTCTTCTCTGTTCTTATTGTAGTCCTGTACGGTTGATGCTTTTCAAAATTCACGTGTTCATTCTTTTACAGTGGTCAATATTGCCACCAAGTTGAAACCCACATTTTTCTTTTGTAGGATGCTGTTGATTGCCCTGAGTGGATTGTGTCTTTCCCCCTTTTTAAGACAATTGCTGAAGAGGTAAGGATTTCTCTCTTACAGATATCTTTCCTTAATCTGTGTGTATTCATTTTACGTTTCTTCCTGTGAGAATGTCTAAATGACGGGGAATTTTTTTTCTGTTGTATGAAGCAATCTTGTATTCTTGTCTGTAAATTGGTAATGTAACTGATGTATGTTTTCTAAGCATGCGAAACAAGACATGTTTTATAATCAGTCTTTGGAATTTACATGAATAGTATCCAGTAGAGTGGAAATTCCTAGGATATATGATCTACTTCTGTCCTTGAAAATGCACTGATATTCCCCGCTTTAAGTGGGATTACACTTTACTGATAAGCAAGGGTTAAGAGTTTTAAGATTACGAAGCAGTCATTTGGTCGGTAGGTTTCTTTAATTCTATTTCAGCCTTTCTTGGAGGGCAATTTTTTTTAGCAATTGACAATTCTAAATTTATACTTCTTCATCCTCCCAAGGTGAGATAAATGCCTACTAATAAATAGCCGGATGAAATGTACTGAGAGGACTAGAGGAGGAACATGGTTAGAATATGTAGGGTTGATGCATGAGGGGAAATCAGCAGCAAAAATGAATAAATAAAGAAGACTTTTTCAACAAATTCATTTGGAACAAATCTACAAATTACATTTTGAAAGAGAACTGAGGACATCCATTGAACAAAATAGAATTATTTTTGGAGTGGGGTTGAAGTCAATGTAAGCTCACCCAATAGAGTTTCAACTCTACAAAACACGGATATAAAAATTGGGATTTTAAAACTTAAAATCCTAGGGTTGAAGTTTGGTCTTTAAGAGGCAAGGTGTTAAGTAAGGCTACAAAACTTCGCAACAATTTCTCGTATAAACAGTTGAAATGTATAACTACAAAAGGTCAAGTTTTGTATCTTAATAAGAAGTAAATATAATCTTTCATGTTTTTAATCTTATTTGGTGGAAAGATTGCACCTCATGTTGGGACAATTTTGCAGAATGATTTGGAGTTGGTCTTTGTGAAAAATAATCACACGTTTGTTGATGAGTATATGAAGAAACCAGAATTTGTGGACCTTATGCGGCGCCTTGGTGCGTTGGGCGATGGAAATCAAGACCAAGGTAAGTCTACCTTTGTGATTAATTCGAGGCCAGTCACTTCAATAACTATTTTTGGGGGGATTTTACTTGGCTAGTTAGTATGTATTCTTTGCCGTATTTTTGTGTTATTAGCAGTTTACTGAACTACCTCGTTTGTAGGCACAATCTCACAAGATGAATGGGAAGTAGCATATTTGTATCTTGCATTCGTCTTGAGAAAGGTAAGCTCAATGCTTTAGGGTAATGTCATTAGATATCGGTTCCCCTTTTGCCATATTTCTCTGCTTCTACTGCCAAATATCTTTCATTTTCCGTTTGCTTGTTCAGAAGGGCCAACCAGATCAAACACAGAGAAACAAGAGACGAGACAGAGGGAAGATGCATTTGGAAAAGGAGGATATACTGTTCGCTTAGCACTTGAAAGTCGTCATCTGGATAACCTGGATCTTTGTATCCACGCCGATTCAATTTTGTAGCACCGTGAAATCTGACCTCTAAATGAGGGTGAAAGCTGATATAACACACTGAAGAATCAACCTTCCTTGCGTCCTAAATTATAAAGAGGTGAAATATTATTTCGGTTCCAATGTGGCACCCTGCAAAGAACTAGTTTTGCCCTTGTTGTAACTTGAATGCATTTTGTATTGATATTCATCAGCCTTTTTTGTGATTCTATCCTCATTCCTCTGGAACATTTCTTGACAAAGAGAAAATCATAGGTTGGAAGGGTCTTGTAGCTCTCTACGGTACTTGGAAAAGAGTTTTTGTAATGAAAATTAAGGAAATAATTTAATCCTATTGGTTTATTCCAAAATCAATTCACATATATATTGTATTATTGAAACTGTGCTAGAAGAAGCCCATCCTCTGATGTTATTCATGCTTTTGATATGTTATCTTTTTTATAGTTCAAGTTATAGATATGATATTTATTTTATCTATTCATGTCTCAACCGCATATTTTTAATTAAAGAAAGCCTTAGATATGATATTTTTTATAATTTCATAATTGATTTTAAACCGGTCTATTATTTTATTATAAACTTTTTACAAATTTGATAGTTATTGTACTTCACTAAAGAATTTTTCTGATAGCTTGCATTAAAAAATATTTTAGAAAAAATATATTTTACATTTTAAGTTAGCCCCTAGGATTTATACAACATTTTTATTTAGGTTCAATTAGTTGGCCTCCTTTGGCTAATTTAGGCTATGATTTTTCTGCAATTGCTAAATGAAAATAATCAGCATTCATCAAAAGTAATTAAAACTACGGGTCGTCGAAGCGCATCCATATACGCACCCTACTGATCCAACCCTATAGAACAAAAGTCAACAATTTTTTACACTATTCGATTTATAAAGAAATGTATAATCTAAATATACTGAAATCAATATATTAACTTTCGGAGCTATTCTGTCCAAAATCAAGGTAGGTGTCCATCCAATAGTAAACCAACTTCTCCCTATGCATAAGCCATATCTTTTCGAGGTACTCCATCAACATATTGTATTGAATTTCCCACTCGTCTCTCATTGCAGCTAATCGTCGGTTGTACTTGTATGTTTCTTCCGTTCTCGACCCGATAGAGAGTACACAATTTATTTATTTTTGAACAAGAAAGAATTTGGCATTTGCGACAGTAACTAGCCAAGAGCATCCTTACGAATGATGCTATTTAGAACTGCATATGAGGGGCAGGTCAAGCCGGTGAAATCAATCCCAAGGTGAGACAGACGGTCAGCATCTAGATTGTTTTCCCTAAAGACATGAGAGATCTCAAATTCAGAGAACTTATACAGGACGCATAGAGTGTCGGATACAAGAATCTCTATCTCGCCAAAAAGAGTACACAATATTTGACGATACTTGATTCCAATTTGAAAAAAATATAAGTAGTTGAACTTTTTTTAAATAAATGTAAACCTGATGATGGACGTGAATGTCGTTGTTCAATTCCCCAAAAGTAAATCTCAAACTCAAACAACTAGTATTGGTGGTGAGTAGAGGCCGATCTCACAGGGAGCGCGTGCGACTTTATAAATGTGATTGCAAACATCTATGTTGCACGGACACGAACACGGGCATGGGGACACGACACGATACGGACACGGGGAAACAGCATTTCAAAAATCATAGGATACGATACGTTAAGGACACGACAACATAAATATAACTAATATACATATAATTAATAGATATATACCTAATAGAAGTTATTTTTAGGGTTTTTTTGGATTGTTTTAATTAATTGGGCCAAATTTAAGGTTTTTTTATTGGGCTTTATTAACTAGATAGGCTAGGTTAGCAAACCCTCTGTCCCTCCCCTCATCTTCTTCTCTGACTCAGCCGTTCTCCTCTTTCTGTGCAGAGCCATGCCCGTCTCTTCTCTCCCCCTCTCTTCTCTGCTCTCCTTCCTACCGATCCGCCGTGTCGCCTGCGTATCCCACCGTGTCGCCGTGTCGCCCCGTGTCCGACACATAAAACGACGACCGGCGGTGTGTCCGTGCAACATAGGCAAACATTAAACAAGTAACAAGATGCAATTGTATGAAACCAACGAATGCGAAAAGTAGCAATACTTGATTGTATGAAAGCAATAGTAATGAAATATAGTTTCACTCACATTCACAACAATAGTGATTTCATAATCCTTGAGATGTATTCTATGTAAATTGGTTTATACTGTACTAATTACTCTAGGGTTTGGTTTGTGTAGAAAATTGATAGGTCGTCCTTGTCGATCACCGTCTAACTTCTTTACTCTAGCATGGGGGGTGAGTAGCTATGGGTCTTGAACGCCTAGCACATAAACATCATCTCTCCCGTATCATTGACTGTTCAACTAGTTGTCAACCCGACCATCGCTTCCACTAAAAGAGACAATCTTTACCTGTCAATCCTCCTATAATATCAAGTTTTCCGAACCTCTCCTGTAAAACATGATGGCTACTATATGGATTAAGGCCCGTAATAGCGTAATGAAGTTATAAACCTTAGCGCGATGCAATCTATCTTAGTGGTCAATTAAGACAAATCAACAACATATGCAATATCGAAATTTAAGGGTAAAGGATATAAGTTTTGTCGGATTAATTAAGGATTATTTTAAAGAGAGACTCTGTCGAAATTTAAGGGTAAAATTATGGGGCATGAGCTAATTTAATTATTATTTATCTTCTATGTACAACGACGTGATTGGTTGCACCTGGATATCTGTTGGTGTTGATGACATACGTCTTAAGAGGTGTAGGATCTCCTAAAGAATCGTAATTGGTAATCCTCTTCGAATCTCACAAGTACTCGTACTCAAGGCAACCGACTTTGTCTCATTTGCTTCTCTTAAAAGACTCAAGTTCTTTCTTTTAATCAGTAACATTTGTTAATTATCAAGTATATCTATTCGTTGAAAATAAATTGCAAAGTCTATTTATTCTTGCAATCTATGTTCGTTCCTTCTCTATTCAAACAGTAATATACTTTCCAGGTGTGGACTTTGATTAGTTTTTTGACCTAATCCTTATTTATTATGTAAGCTGAACATACGTATAAATTAGTGCCATGGCCGCTAACGAGATAAATTTATATAGTGGGAAAGCACACGGGTTCATCTAATGAATTCTTATAATGTGTCACATGTGTGTTACTAATCTAGTAACAAAAGGGGAGAGAGAGAGAGAGAGTGTGTGTGTGTGTAATAAGTCAAGACTTTTCTCTGTAAGCTTTTTATGAAAAGTTCATTTTGAATATCATCAAAATGATACATTTTACCCAGATGAGTGGTAAATAGACATGTGCTAGTATGACGTTGTTACTTTTATGTCAAGTACAATGTGGTTTAATAAAAAAGATATAAGTGAGTTATAAATAAATATTTCATAAAATAAGCATTAATGCTTGTAGTGAGAATTAAGTATTCATTGTTTGATATTACTCGAAGTATGGTATGTGTTAACTAAATTTGTTTTTTCTTACCAAATACTTAGGATTTATCCGAGTCATGTATGTCAAACAAAATATTGTGGAATGGGTAAACTAATGGAAAGTCGTGCATTGTAAATATTCTATATAATTTACAACTTTGTAAATTATATATCTCCTTAAACTCGTACCATATTATGGACACTGGGTTTACATTGTTATTATTTATTCCGTTCTGTCATTTGCTAGTTCTTTATCGAACTAACCGACCATAATTTGAAATGGTTGGCCGGTGTGCTTCGTCTGCATACCATTATAAAAGGGAATGTTACATTACCATTATAGGAGGATGCTCGTGGTTGTGAACATCGTGTACCACCCTCACCTTCCAACTATCTCTTGGATACTCTCGACAATCCAACTTAAATTTGCACTTGCGTTTTTCGTTCTTGTACCGATAACGGTATCTTCGTCGTCCACATCATCTTCATTTCTAACAACCTGCCGACAACCCTTTCGATACCTTTATAGTGCTCACAAGTTAAAACTATTCTTCCATACCTTCTATTCAAACTATTCCATGACTTGAACATGCATGGTAATCACAAAGTTTCTTCTTCGAGCTCTCTTACACGCCCAACTTCTCACCGAATTCATTTTAGGTCGTGCTCTTGTGGTTGCGAATCATATCGTATTATCCAGTCCTTCATTTATGGACTGGATATAATCAATTTCAACTCATCTATTTTTCTGAAAATAATCATTTTGTATAATACTAAACATAAATACTAAAACAATCATTTAATATAAACGAATATCATTTCATATAATATAAATAAACTCAAAAGCATTCAAATAACAAAATGAAATAAACATAGCCGTTCGTTCTCTCCTTCGTAAATCGGATCTATCTTCTGTAACAGACATATTTTAATGTTTGAAACAATGAAAATGATTGTGGAGTGAATAATTATGGGTATAACTCCCTCTACGAATTTATAGTGGAGAGAAAACTAAATGTTTCAAGCAATGACTATTGTTTTTACTCATACGCACCATGGGTGTGTATAAAAAACTGGTATTTGCTCGAAGTGACTACCTTTATGCGCAACCAGGGTGCGCGCTTAAAGGGGCAACGACTAGATTCCCCACTTTTATAAGCACCCTGAGTATGAATAAGGGGCACGTAAGTTGTGCTTGCGGATGCATGACTTACCGCCCTAAAAATATGAAGTTTTGCTACCCATAGTTCTCATCTCTACTAATGTGTGCATGGTGTTCGATCTTTCTGTCATCTCTTTGAATGGGTAAACAATGAGCTTTAATATATCATGTATACATAGTTCTTAAAAGCTAAGTTATAAATTCAATCGTCCAAAGGGGATTACACACCATACAATATCGTTGAATGTCGGGGGGAAATGTTATCAAATGGCGCAAATCCATTAAAAGATTCATAAAATTCAATTATGATGCCTCAATTTCTAAACACAAAAGGGTGTGATATTGAAATTAATTATTACTCTAAACGAGAAGGGTTAAGGGTGCATTAGTGATGACAATTGTGAGAACTATTCAAATGAGATCAATCGTACCTCGAAAGTGACATAGACGAAGATAATCCTTTATGGTTTTCTATTGGCATGAGATAATGGTTTGACACATATCCTTTTGGATTCTGATTGTGAGATTGATAAATTCACCACTTACAACATTAAAACCTTTTTGGGAAATGTGGTGGATTTTATTTTGAAAAATGTTGTGTCCGAGGCTAGAGATTTTTTAGCGCGGTTGATCTTATGTTAGGAGGGCGGATAATTTAATTGCATGCCTATTTTCTCACTTGAATTAGATTTCTTTATATTTTCTACTTATTTATATTTTCATAGTTTTTCTTTGCTTATTACATTTGTTTTTATATTGTTTGAAATTTATGAATGTTAATTAACTAGAGAAATTTAATTTGTTAGGATTGGACCTTGGACGGTAGTGATTAGGGAACCCCAGGTAACTTACCTTGTAACAAACCCTAGCCAACATATCGATGAAATGAATTACATATCTTTCTCCTACCTTCTTCTTCTTCTTCCTCTTTATCTCTCTGAAATCTCTTTCTCCTTGCCTTCCTCTCTTAATTCAACCTTGAAAGGCAAGCTTCCACACATGACCTAATGCTTAGTCCCCAAAGGTAATCACAAATGTAAAACAAACACAAGTCTCATCTTCAACAACACCGTTCATTGAAGTGGGTTCCTAATGAGATCCAACTACATCTCATAAGACATAAACTAAAAAACTCTAGATCAGCCTCTTTTTATCTCCAATAGGAAACCTTTCACCAAATGCAAGAAAAGAAATGCAGCTAGGTAAGTAAAGGCCTATACCTGTTGAGGCTTTGTCAATGACAACCCCTTTTTATTTCCAGATTCCATATTATATATCCTAAAAGCCAAACGAATCCTAAATTGTCAAGGTGGACTCAATCAGAAGCATTCAAGAATCAATATTTGTGTTGCTTGATAACTAAACTCCATAACTTTCAGGTTTATATGTTGATTCACATTCAAATTCGACGGTGAAATTGAATTCCGAAGAGTTCCAACTATCGAACTCTCAGGCAGAAAGCATCAATTATTAATCGCACAAATTTTTCAAACAAAAACCAAAATTGAGAATCTAGGTCAACTAAAACTCAACAAATTGAAACGACATCGAAACACCATAGTTGCGAAAGCTTTCAGATGAATCACATCCATGGAAAAACGAAAATCAAAGCATGAGCCTACTGGTCGAGGAAAAGGTCATCAGGGACACGAAACGCACCGTGCGTGTAGACGGCGACGGAGATGAGGACGGATCCGATGCTGGTGAGGAAGACGACGAAGGCAGTGATGACCACGATCGTACAGAGAGAGAGAGAGCGTGTGAGAGAGCGAACGAGGTGGAGGGTTAGGCCGTGAGAGAGAGTGAACAACGGGCGGCCAGGAAGGGTCTAATGTAGCTAAAAAAATATTAAAGGGGTCTAACAAACCTAGGGTTCGTATGGGACGGGGTTAATAAATTGACTAAAATTATAAACAAGGTAAAATTTATAAACTGTTGGTAAAAGTACGTAGTTAAAATTTTGATCAATAAAATAATCTCCGTATGAGGCGAAAAACAATTTATTTGTAAAAAGTGGAGTTTAATTATTTGGTTGTTATTAGGGGTATTTTAGAACTTTCAAACCAAATAAGATAAAAGGGAATGAGTAAAATAATACTTGTACAAAATAAACACTCAAATAACCTCCATTATGTAGCTATTTTTAACACGTTTTTATTTCTTTTGGTCATCAAAACAACCAAAAAAGCTGTTTAAAAATTAAACACCCATAGATAATTACTTTTTGGGAAAACTAATTAAAATACCCCCACCTTTGGGTGTATGGTAAAAATATATCATCAACTTTCAAATGTAATAAAAATACCCCGACATTTGACGGTAGTGGTAATATATTACCATATGTTTTCTCACAGGTTAAAAATGCTGATAAAGTAGCCTACGTGTATTTTTTTTTCTGACAAGGTAGCTTGCGTGAAAACCTTTTTACAAAATAGCGCTAATTTTCTGAACGATTTCCCTCGGAAAAAAAGACTGGCAACAAAATTAAACCCGAAAAACGAAATTGATACAACTAAGAAACTAATCCGGTCAAAATTGCCTAAAATTAACACAACATGACTATTCATAACATCAAATCGATAACAAAACTAAACTGAATACAACGACGACGACGACAACAACAACAACAAAGAGGAGAAAAATAAAACTTACTCAGACAAGTCCGTGAACGAATCAAAGAGGAAAAATGTGTGAGATACAACTTAAGATAGGCGACCACGAGAGAGGAAGACTGTCACTGAAGAGGAATCATGAGCTGCCTGATGACTTGGAAGACAGTTCAAGAGACGGTCACGGAAGAAGATAGGAGAGAGGAAAAGACGTTGGGTATGAACCCGGTCAAAATATTTATTTTTTTCCCTATAGAAATCGTTCAAGAAAACCCTAGTAAAAAAAATCCATGTACGTAAGTTGTCTTCTCAGCATTTTTGACACGTGAGAAAACTCAGAGTAATATATTACCACTACCCTCAAAAGTCAGGATATTTTTATTACATTTGAAAGTTGAGGATATATTTTTACCATACCTCCAAAAGTGAGAGTATTTTAACTAGTTTTCCCTTAATTTTTAGCTGTTTATATTGGCAGCCATACACACCCCTAATACTCTGTAAAAAAAAATAAGGGGACTAACTACCTAATTAAATGTGCATATCAGCGTATATGGGTACAAAACACCAAATTTACTAAAAAAAAAAAAATACCGCTTCATAACATAGAGGGAAAAAAACCCGAAAAGGTTCTAATACGGAGTAAAAGACTAACGTAAAACATACGACCTATTACGTTGCAAGAACAATAAAATGGATAAATCATTACAGCGGTAATATGTGTGATCCCCGAAATGTTTGGGCTATTACCTTTTTTGGGCTTGTTCACTGCCCCCCTTGAATGTGTGATCCCCGAAATGTTTTTTCCGGTATTGCATATTTAAAGGGGTAGTGAGTGTTACATATGGTGATAGTAGTTATGAGATGGGTAGTGTCACCCTTTTATGTAAGACTCTTGGTTTTGTCTTACTTTTTGTTACTCCTTGGCTTTCGTCAACATCTATATATTTATCGTTTCAGGTAATATTTCCTTCGTTTGAATTTGAATTTGAATATGAATAGAAACTCAACAATTCAAAATTAGGCAGTTGCACATATTTCGAAATGAGCCAAAGATGATTATCTAATTTGTCCTTATATTCCTAATTCCTTCTAAACATATTTATCAAAATAAAATAAAAAAATTGAACCTAAAATCTATTAATATTACTAATTCTGCTAGCATTTTGCTGACGTGTCACGCCCACAATTAAAGTTGAATTTTTTATTCAAATGAGATTTTCTTATTGGTCAATATTATTATGAAAACTTTAAAATATTTGTTTCCTATTTTAAATATGATTTGAATCCATTCCTTTTTTTTATTTTCGGTTATATTGCCGTAAATATTGAGACATGTTTCCATTTTTTTTTTCCGATTGCAATATATTTATTATCTATCTATCTATTATCTATTATCTATCTATCTATCTATATATTAATATTACTAATTCTATTAGCATTTTGCTGACGTGTCACACTCACAATTAAAGTTGAATTTTTTATTCAAATGAGATTTTCTTATTGGTCAATATTATTATGGAAACTTTAAAATATTTGTTTCCTATTTTAAATATGATTTGAATCCATTCCTTTTTTTTTTCCGGTTATATTGCCGTAAATATTGAGACATGTTTCCATTTTTTTTTTCCGATTGCAATATATCTATCTATCTATTAATTAATATTACTAATTCTGCTAGCATTTTGCTAACGTGTCACGCCCACAATTAAAGTTGAATTTTTTATTCAAATGAGATTTTCTTATTGGTCAATATTATTATGGAAACTTTAAAATATTTGTTTCCTATTTTAAATATGATTTGAATCCGTTCCTTTTTTTTATTTTCGGTTATATTGCCGTAAATATTGAGACATGTTTCCATTTTTTTTCCGATTGCAATATATATATCTATCTATTAATCTATTATTATTAATATTACTAATTCTGCTAGCATTTTGCTGACGTGTCACGCCCACAATTAAAATTGAATTTTCTATTCAAATGAGATTTTCTTATTGGTCAATATTATTATGGAAACTTTAAAATATTTGTTTCCTATTTTAAATATGATTTGAATCCGTTCTTTTTTTTTATTTTCGGTTATATTGCCGTAAATATTGAGGCATGTTTCCATTTTTTTTCCAATTGCAATATATATATGCGTAATAGCTCACTGATCGAGCGCTCTTGCGCCGAAGATGAACGGGGCTAAGCGATCTGCCGAAGCTGTGGGATGTAAAAATGCATCGGTAGGGGAGCGTTCCGCCTTAGGGGGAAGCAACGGCGCGAGCCGCGGTGGACGAAGCGGAAGCGAGAATGTCGGCTTGAGTTGCCACGTATGATGAAGGCATGGGTATTAAACTAGTAATAAATAAATAAATAAGCTAAATCATATGTGGCAAAATACATATCTTCCACGTCATCACCGTAAGACACTCCCTCTCCCGCTGCATTCTCTTCTCCCTTAACCATTAAGATTCCCCTAAATTCGATCAATTTATTAATATACTCCGTAAAAGAGAGGGTTGAATTCGTCTGTCACTCTTCATTTCAATCCAGTTTCGATTCATCTCAATCGAAATCTCGACGGCATCAAATCAATGGGCGGTGGAGGAGCGATGAGGGCGGCAGTTAAGGCGGCCGGGGTCGGCCTACAGAACGCAGGCATCCGCGGCCTGCCGGAGAATTTCGCTACTCGGAAGGCCGTGCGCCCGCCGGCGTCTGTCCTGTCCTCGGCGTTGGCCGCGGACGATTCTAGAAAGCTCGAGATATCGGCTTCTTCTAAGCTGGATGCGGCGATCGCCTGGGAACTCGACGACTGGGAGCTCGCTGGCTACGACCTTGAGGAGAAGCCACGGCTTGTGTTTGGCCCCGTTCCTTCTCTCGAGGAGACCAAAGAGGCCGCTTCTGAACTCAGGGACGCTCTTGACATGTATGATTTTCGTCTGTTCTTGTTTTGATCCGATTCGGTGGATGATTGTTTCTTAATTTCGAATTGATGTTGTAGATAAGAATTCTAGTCCATGAATTGCCTTGATTTACAAATGTGTCACATTTTCGTGTCAGTTGCTCTGATTTGGTGGATGAATCCATTCCTGTTCCAGTTCATCTTTTTTCATCTTTTCCTGTTCTTTGATTTCGAGTTGATGCTGATGATCAAGTCATCAAGATTCCCCAGTCCATGAATTGCTTCAATTTACAAATCTATGGTTTTATTTTCATTAACTGTGCTATATCAGTTGCCAACTCTGTTTCCTAAATGTTCAATATTTGGGATTTTCGAAGAAAAATTGTACCATTTCCCCAATTTATTGGTAGACCTGTGTGAGATGATCCAAACTGAAGTCTTGAGCTTCATCCTGGTTGGTGTATCTATGATCTGACTTGATTCAAATGAACTGATACAACTATGATGATGTCTATTCAATTTGTGCTTGCCTTGTAAGATTGAGAAAGTGTCATAGGCAATGTTCTAAAAACGCTTGGCGGATGCTTGGCGTTAGTGTAAGGTCAAGGGTCTAGGCGGGGTGTAGACGGATTTCATGGCGGATCATTGCAGTCTAGGCGGGTTTTGACAACCTTGACGGCCTTGGCGGCGGGTCGAGTTCAAGGGTTTAGGCGGGGGTCGGGTCTTGAAGGGTTTTTTAGAACAGTGGTCATAGGCCAATGCAATACATTCCCATTTGGTGAGTTTTTTAAAACCCGAAGGTTTGTGTGCATCTTTAGGAAGTAAGAATATTTGAACAATGAGCATAACTTAGTAAGTCAGCATAATTTGTTTGATAGATCTGAAACTATTTGCCTTTGCTTTAACGTCTTGAGAGACATTTCGCAGATTAAACTATTTTGTGTAAGTTTATGACTCTGCCAACTGAAATTGCAGATTGTATTTTAATCCATCGAATCCCGCTGGGAGCTTTCATTCAGCCTCTGCTGTTGACGAGCATAGCGTGGTTTCAGAGTGCGAGTCAGAGAATTCAGTTGTTTCGTCAGTGCCAAATCACACCTTTAAAGCATTCAAGCTATTTAAAGAAAATTCAGCTGCTCAGGTTTCACTTTTTCTTTAAATCATCTGCATTAATACTCAATATTGTTCCTCTCTTCCCTTCACTCCTTAGGAAAACAAAAACCCAAAAGGATAAGGAAGGTATAAACTCTTGGCTCTCCAAGAAAAAAAAAGAAAGGAATGAAGTGTTGAGACTCTTCCATATTGGTTAGATGGGATAAATCTTCTATTATATTTTTATAGGTAATAAGGACTTAAGGAGAAGTCGTTTGGGACACATGCCATTCTCTTGAACATAGTAGTATTAAGTATTAACCAATAAAAAAAATTCATCATCTTAATTAAGATGCGTTCCCAATTTTCTAGTTATATTTTGGAAAGATTTTACCAAATTTTGTGAGATTTCGATAATAATTATATATCTAAAAAAATCTCGTCATGCACTTAATCAATACTTAGTATGTAGTATGTTAAGATAATATAAATATATATATTGACAAATTTTCTATCTTCAATCCGATTCTATCCATAATCCATAATTTTTATATATATATAAATTATCTATTGCATGAGATATGAAAATTTCACAAAGTTAAAATAATAAGTTATCTAAGGTTTATATTATTTATAATAAAATATCAAATCGTTTATACCTATAAAAAATAAATAATCAATTATATTATGTAAGGTTTAACGTTTGGTTTATTTTAGAATCATAGAATTAGTAGAATGAGTATTAATATTGAATACTGAATTTATTAAATTCAATAAAATAAAGATATGTGTATATATTACAATATTTTTTTTAAGTCTATGTTAATAAACCAATGACCTCTTGCCCTAGTGGTAAGAGTGAGGTGCTTCCTTGTGCCTCACTACCATGAGGTCAAGGGTTCAAATCCCACTAGGAGCAATTTGTGCTTGAGTGGGTACTCATGCCTTGGTTTGCCTTGGCATGGGTTAGTCTGTCTTGCGGCTTGCCACATGGCTTACCTGGCTCGAGTGCTTTGCAGGCTAGTGCTCGACCCGTGGAGGACTAGTCGATAACCTCGGAACCTGCACGTCATTATAAAAAAAAAAAAAAAAGTCTATGTTAATAACATAACAATTCAAAAGTATTGAAGAAATTAATTAGCTCATTGAACTAGTATTTATATCAAATTTGTTTAAATTTAAAAAAAAAAAACGCACATAGTCCTGAACTAGTAATAGTGTAGTAAATATATAAGCAATGCAATGCAGTGCGTTCTTTGTTCCAGCATTCCCGATGCGGTGGTGTTCGTAACATAAATTTATGTTTGGCTTAAGATGATCATTGCTGTTATTTCAGTATAACTGAATTTTGGACCTTTAATGTCATGTGTGTTTCAAGCTGTGAATTACTGAATTTGTAAAATTCCTTGCAAGACATAATAAAACCAGATCTGATGATTTTAAGATCTTATACTCCTTATATTCTATTTTTCTGATTTATTTTTTCTTTAATTCTGTTGTTACCATGTGCGTTTGAATTTTGTCCATGTTCTAATTTGCCTACTTTCTTCAGAATGTTGTTGCTGCAATTGCTTCTGACCCCAATGTTTGGAACGCGGTCTTGGAAAATGATGCTCTCAAGGAGTTTCTGCAATCAGAGACTAAATGTAAGTATGGTGTCAAGACGTTTTTGTAACCAAGGACCATTTTTTATTCCTTTATTTAAATAAGTTGATATAGGGGCAACCGGGCGAGTATCGCTGTTATTACTAATTTTGTAAGAAAATATTATTTTATGCATATAAAAAGTCCAGATATAAAATATTTTGATACTGATTTTTTTTTAAAAAAAAATTTAAAAATTAATAAAGATAGATTCCAAGCTTCTGAAATCTAAAGTTTCTGTCATGTAAATCTTCAAAAATATAACTTGTTACCAACTGCATTCATTTATTTGTATTTTCCTTAAAATAAGTTCACCCAATGTAGGCAAGGAAGTTGTGGAGCAAGAAGAGCCTCTTAACTGTTCTGCAGATTCTAGTGTTGTAGCAGATGCTGAAATTTCAGGGAGCTTCTTCACTGACTTTGCTGAGAATGTAAAAATTGCTGTTGCTGGATGGGTGGACAACATGTCTGCTTTCTTCCAAGAATTGTTTGGGGATACAGATGTCAAAACCTCAACTGGACCAGCTAATTGGTCTCACAGCTCAAACACAGTTTACGGATCCCTTTTCGCACTGGCATCAATGGTGATAATGGTAGTGGTATTGAAGCGAGCTTAGGCGTGCTCGAATCTCGAATTCTCCGAAGCTGCTGTTGACACCTGCCTATCAGGTAATTATTCGACTCTTCGTACATCGAAAGGCAAAATAAGGCAATCAAAGCAAGTGATGTCTAGTGTTGTGTGGTGAAGTATTTGGACCGGGTACTCTTTTTCTATCTCATGTTAATCTGAAACATTTATGATGTCATACAGTTGAAACTGGATTGTAGTTGAATGCGTATCTTGTGAAATCTTGGTTCATGTTATGAGAAATCTGTATTTGTTTCTTTTCTCCGGGCCTTAACTGTCATCTTTCCCACAAAAGTTTATTTACTCTAGTTGAATGCGCATCTTTTTCTTGCTTTTTTTTTAATTTATCATTCTAATTTTACTTGTTGTTTCCTTTTATTATGGTTGTATTTATGTTTTGAAAACATCCTCTCAAGCCTCAACTTAGCGCGTGTTTGGCAGTAGATTTTTTTTTAGATTATTTTGGGAGATGTAGATTTTTAGGAGATGGAGATTGTTTTTGTAGATTAGGTAGTTTATGGAGATGGAGATTTTTTTTGTAAATAAGCTCGGTATGGTGTTTGGTGTGTATGAGATGTAGAATGATTATTTGATTAAGAAAGGACGAAAATACCCTTCATCTACTACCCTCCCATTAGACTCCTCCACCCACGACGATGAAGATTCAACCGATTCCAGCAATGCCGTGCTCATCTTCTCATCATGCCTTTCCCGATGAAAGATTCAACCGATTGATTCTCCAACGATGGGAGAATCGGATCTAGAAGCCGAGTCGACCAAGTTGGCGTTCAAGTCGCGGATGCGGCGGCTCTTCCATTGCCAGTTCCCAGACGTCCTCCGCGTCTCCTCCGCCGAAAAGTCGTTTTCTACTGGATGTGAAGCACACCGAGTCGCATCCACTGCCAATTTCAAAGCAGCACCGTTTGACTGGTCAAGATGGTCCATAATTTTATCGCAAAAAGCAACGACAAAGCGTCGTGAATAAGAGGTGGTGACGGTGAGGGGACCGGCGGTCAGGCACTGGAGCAGACGAGAGAGCGTCATGGAGAAGAGGATGAGGAGAGTCGAGATTGGGGCAAAGGGCAAATTGGGGGATAATCGCCCACAATCATCTATAATCTGGGGCTCCCAAGATTGTGATTTTCCCCGAAAATAATCGCCCGCCATCACCAAAATCTCCATCACCCGTGCGCCAGGTGCACGATCTCCGGTCAAACACCCTTGCAATGCGATTTTTTTATTTATTAAACTTAAGATTCAAACTAGAAATCGGTTTTGAAGCGGAAGCGAATACGATCAGAAACGAAAAACGCAAGATCGAAAGGAAATCACATGCAAGAACACGAACACATCGATTTTACGTGGTTCGGCATAAATGCCTACATCCACGGGGCCTCAAGAGTTGGCAGAATCCACTATATAGAGTTCGTACAAGGGATGATACAAGCAACGATAGCAAACATCCCTAGATCTAACATGCATGTGAGTCAGAGGTACAAAAGAAGGAGAAAAAGTCCCCCTCATGGGAAAATCGAAGATTGAAGAAGGATTCGATCTTCAAAAACCCTAGATCTCATAAGGCACAGAAGAGCAGCCACCCAGGAGGACGCCAGAGCTCTAACCACCTTCCCAGAGAAGCCAACAACAACCTTCCTCTCCGAGCGCTCTCAAACCGACGGCAAAGAGCGGGAGAAACCCAAACCATAGAAAACCCTAGCAGAGCATTTGTGAGAAGAGAGAATTGAGAAAGCTGAAGTGATGATCTCCAACAGAGGATATGAGCTTATATAGCTAGGTTAAGACCGAGCTCCCAAAACGCAGCGCTTCAGAAGATGCAAGGCAGGCTCACTCGGTGTCACTCCTCAATTGGGCTACCGAGCTCAATCCAGATGCCGAGATCATGGGTCGGAGATTGGGCTATGGCCTAATCATCTAATTCCTCCTCCTTTAATCATACCTTATACATATGATGTATATAACATAATGTTAGACTCCACTATTGAATTAATCTCGTTAGAGGATCAAGCTTACCAAGCTCAATACGACTCGACCGAGACCGACTCTAATAGTGATTCATATATGTATACCATACACTATGCATCACATGTATAATCATCATACACACATGCATGTCTATACACACATAAAACAATATTACATGCTAAAGTAAAGACTAGGAAAGTAACACATAACATTACATTTTTTTTTGTTAATCACCTTAATCTACCAAAAGCGCTTACCAAGGCCCGGACTTGGTAGGCCCACTTCCGGATGGGGGCCCAATGCCCATATATTTGTATGTATATATATATAAAAAAAAAAACTGATGAGGCACCTAACGCGTTTCTTTTACGCGTCCCTAATCTCTCTTTCTGAACCCTAATCTTTTTGCAAAAAATCTTCAATTTTTCAGTTAATCCTCTCTAGAGCTCTTTCTCGTACAGATCTGCCTGGAATCCCCTTTTTTTGTTTTGGAATTGAGTGCAGAAAGGCCGGCGACCGAGCCCCGGTGAACGGTGGCAAGCATTGGTTCGACAGAGCTATATGGAGCCTTGTTGGTGAGGATGGCAAGAAGTCGTCCGTCTGAGTCCATTTGGTCCCGGCCCGACCCGTCGCTGTCCACCTATGTCGGAGACCTCCGCCGGCTGTTTCTCTATCTTTCTTTCTCTCGCACTCGCGGTATCCCTCTCTCTCGGAGTCTCCTGGGCCCTGGTGGCTTTGGAAGTTAGGGGTTGTCGGTTTGTGCCTTTGTGTTTGGGAATTTGAGATTGTGATTTGCAATCCTTATTTGATTTGTGATGAGATTTCTGTTTGATTTGTGAATTTTAGAGAATTTGAGGACGATGTTAAATCAGAACGAATTTTGGGATTTTGAAATGGAAGGGTTCATGGTGTAGTTGAAAGACTTTGGGGTCGTATGGGACAGAGTTAATAAACTGACTAAAATTATAAACAAGGTAAAATTTATAAACTGTTGGTAAAAGTAGTTAAAATTTTAAACTGCAATATAAGCTGCGTATGGGGCACAAGTGTTTTAATTTTGATATATGAATTTAGTAGTTGTGAAAATGGTATTTTGATTTTTTTAGCTTAATAATTTGGGATAACCTTGATAAATTTTACAACAATGAGCAATCCTACAATTACACATACAAATGTCTGCGATGAAAACGTCGTAATAAGGGTAGTTAATCATCGAATAGTCGACAATTTGTACAACAATAGACACTCTTACAATAACACGTACATTGTCTGGGATTGGTACATCCTAATAAGGGTGGCTATTCATCCATTTCGAGATGCCCAAATAATGTCTGCGATCTCATCTCGCAACCTCTTTATAACATCGCTTGGAGCACCACTTGGGCATGAAGGGAGGGCTAAAATATTATAGTTTGTTAGCAAGGGAGCATCTAAACGAAAGAGGTTCAAATTATACAAGAGCATCTGTTCCTATCTTAATTTTTACAGCATTATACCCTATATATTAAACCAATAAAAGGAGACAAGACATATTAAACCAATAGAAGAAAACTGATTTGTTTCCAAATAACTTACTGTATCCAACAGAATGAAAACTATATCAAACATGATTTTACATTTATCATATGCTTCCTTATCAGTGCTCATTTAGTAATTAGTAAGCAACTAACAAACGCTAAAACTCAACCATGATTTGAAATTATTTGCAACAAATTCAAATCCAACAAGAGCAGCATCACTGTAAAAACACCCAACAGAGCCAAAGCAACAATTTGGAAACCAATATCTGATAGAGCTAAAATCACTAAGAACAACAATTGATTCACCCTATTTCGCACTACAGCAGTAACAACCCTAAGCGATCTTCGTTCCATTGATTCACCCTATTTCGCACTACAGCAGCACTACAGCAGAATTCCATTGATTCACCCTATTTCGCACACATTCGAAATTAATGGATCAAGGTGAGTGACATACGTACCTTAGTGATCTTCGTTCTTCGTAGCCCTCACAGCCGCCTCGGAATAACGCCGGAGCAACCCTTAATTTGTCTCCTGGCGCCGGTTTTCGTCTCCTGCGGCAGATGGAAGATAGATGGAAAATAGATGGAAGATGGGAGATTGATGGAAGATAGATGGAAGATGAGGGGGAGTTACATACCGCCGGTTTTCGTCTCCGGTCCGGTTGAACTTCGTCTTCAGCGCCACAGATGGAGATGCCGCCGCTCCTCTGCTCCTAAGAGAGAACAACCCTAAGCGCTTGTATTTTGGTAAAAATCTGGGCGGGTTGTGAATTTGCTAAAATATCAGGGGTAAATTTGTAATTGTGGAAAAATAAACCCCTAAATAAGTTGCATTGTCCGGCTTAATTTAACCGGTTTTTGACTTCTTTTGGCTCCCATACCCAATTAAACCGGTTGATTTTTTTACACGGCTACAAGTTACTAATTTGAACCGGTTGAATTGGGCAACCATACACAGCCTTTGTGGTTGTTATTTCTTACCCTATAAATGGTAAAGGTTTGAGATTTTTTGCTAGGTAGTGATTGTAGAGGGGCCTAATTTTGAAATCTCGTCTCAGACCTTGCAAATCTTAGCTCCGGCCCTGACTAGTACCAAACACGCGCTTAGTTTGAAGATGGATGCGTATTAGCATATATCTCTTGACCCTAAGATTCTGTATGTGCAGTATATTCGTGTTGTATTGATTTGCCCTATATCATTTGAGAAGCTCTTAGCTAGCTAGCCAACTTCAAGATGTTTGGAATTGGAGGTTTCTAGGTCATCAAAGAAATTCTTAGCTTGCTTTCAAATAGTTCTTTTTTACTCGTGTTTTTTAATGAAGTGGTGAGACGTGAGTCTATGGTGGTTTTCGAAGGGATAGAGTTCGTCCTACGAATAAGATGGGGGGGGAGAGGTCTGGGTGGCTAGGGTGAGGTCCACCGCATATAGCTACGGTGGTGTCTACCGCGGTGTTAAATGTTAACAAATATGGGCTCTTAATCTCTATAGCGAAATTTGTCATACACAAAGTGTTTAGGGGTGCTAAAAAAATTCCGTGAATTTTTTTTTTTAATGTATACTTATTAAAAAGATTTAAAAAAAAAAAATTGAAAAAACACTAAAATTGTGATTTTTTAAATGTTTTTTATAATGAAATAATTAATCGAGATTAACCAGTAAATAGAAGAGAAACAAAAAAGATATAAAAAAAATCACAAAAAATCACTTTTAAAACAATATTGAAACAAAAGGTTAAATGTATAATTTAAAAATATATATGACATTTTTTTTTAATGAAATAGTCGATAGAAACAAAAAATATAGAGAGAAATAAAAAAGAATTAATGATGCTCAAAAAATTATGTGAAATATTTTTTTGGTGTGTACTTATTAAGAATATTTTTTAAAAAAATATTTTGAAAAAACACTTTTTTATTGATTTTTTATATTGAAATAGTTGATCGAGATTAACAAAAAAAAATAGAAGAGAAATAAAAAATATATTAAAAATTCACGAAAAATTACTTTTAAAGCAATATTGAAACAAAAGGTTAAATGTATAATTTAAACATAAATATGATATTTTTTTAATGAAATAGTTGATAGAAACAAAAAATATAGAGAGAAATCAAACAAATAAAAAGTGAATGAGTTTTTTTTTTTAAATCCTATTCATAGGGAGGGAATTGAGATTACAATCAGATAACATTCTTGTTTCAAATATCATTTAAAGATGTTACTAGCACAGTACCCGCATCATGGCGCGTATTTTTCTTTTTTAAAAAATAAAAATAAAAATTTGTAAGTATAAAAAATTAACACTATAAAATGAAATAAACTATAACGTATGTTAATATAAAATAGAAAAAATAGATTTGATAAAGTAAGTAAAAAAAATATATTTATGAAAAATGTGTAAAAGTTACATGGGTTTAAGATTTAAGTAAGCTTGGCTTGTTTTCCAAACGAGCCAAGCTTGAACACGTCAAGCTCGGCTCGTTCGGCTTGTATATCACCCCTAGTTCCTAGTCTGAGTTGGGACTTTAGCATCTAGTGTCGGGTTTGACTAGGGTCATGGTGGTGTGCATTGAGGCGACTCCGTGTTCCGAAAATTTCCTTAGAAGTTCGTTTTCCTCGCCCACCGAGACTCCTTATGTACCGCTGACCAGCGATGTCATCGTTTGATGATGTTTGGCTTCATATTTAGTCTTCGTTGTCCCCTGTTGTTTTGGGTTAGACTCGTTTGTTTAATTGGACAATTTGGTTATCGTGTTTTATTTTGCACTGTTCTTATTTTTCGTTATAGGTTCGACGGCTCTCGAACTTTCGTTATAGGTTTGTCTAGTAATCCAATTATTAATTACTCGGTACCCTATAAAAAAAAAATACTTACACGAGTATTGTATAAAAAGGTGGGTCTGCCGTGGGGCCCGTTTGTGATATCATCCTACAGGCACAGCTGACAGCCTAGCGTTTTCTTCCTCCACCCTCCAACTTGAACCACACCCCCATCCTCCATCCTCCGAGAGGCGCCTCTCCTCTTCAGACGCTCTATCCTTTTCGGTGGTAATTTTCGTTGTAATTCACTGGAGAGGTTTGATTTGCGGAAGTGAGAGCCATAAAGATCCGTACTTTGGTTGGATAGTCACTACATAGTCCCAGTTTCTGCATCTAGGGTTTCGCGTGGGTGTTTCAGGGTGGGGGCGTCTGTTGAGATGATTGTGGAGCGCCGACGAGTGCGATCTCATATTAGGGAGATCTAGGAAGGCACGAGTCGGGTCGGGGTGGTGGCGGAGGAAGTCCTGGTTGTCGAAAAATGTCTAAGGAATCGGATGCCGATTCGAATGGATGGGTCAGTGCAAGAGGGGTGGTGATCAAGACTGTATTGTTACTTGGGGGAGCTCTCCTCCTTAAGAAACTTACCAAGACCACCACCCGGTGGGATCATGCTAGTTTCGTCACCCAATCCCTTACCGGCGAGAAGGTGATGGTTGTTTGATGGCGATTCTCATGGTGTTTGGTTGATGATTGTTCTGACTACAGTGTATTTTGGCTTTTGGAGTGCAGAATTCTAGAGATCAGGCAGCTAAAGACCCTAGCAATTACTTTAACCTTAGGTATTGATGCTTTCCTTTTTCATTTCATTTGCTGGCATTGAAGGTTCATTTATTGTGTGATAAATAGTCAATCTATGAGAATGGAATGACAGTGGTTTAAGTTGTCTCATCTTATTAGTTGGGGGGAAATGAGTAACATGTGTCTCAGTCATACAAGTTCTTCTCTCTTGCTTCAATTATGTATTCATATTCATACTCTTTATTGCGGGGTAAAGAGTATGTATTCATACTCTTTATCTGTATTTTTTTTTAAAATGAGAGACCTTAATGAAATATAGTATGATGTAAACTTGTGCTTCTCATTTGGAGTCATTTCCCTTTCACACCCCATTAAAGAATAAGTGCTAGTAATTGCTTCATATAGGTCTATTTCATTTCATCTGCACCTTTATGTATGTCTTATCCGTTTTATTTAACTAGGTTTGTAAGGAAGCCTTGGTGTTTTTAACATTTGGTATTAATAGTTGGATGTAAACAGTTCAGGATTTTCGCCGAGCCTTACGTTGCATTTGGAAAATTACACTTGAGAATGATTAGTCCACAATAATTTATGCTGTGAATGGTTGATACAACATCCTCTTTGGTTCCCAGTAGTCACTGCGATTTAAATTTCTTAGCAGTGGACTTCCTAAACTTGTTAACTCCGTTATGAGGTGGTAGTATCTCTCTAATGGGAAATGAAGAGCATACAAACTTTTTTGAGGTATGTTGAAGTGAAAGGGTTCATATGAGTGAATTTAGTTCGTGACAATCTTTTTACTGTTTTTTCTAATCTTTTCTGTGGGGCTTGTTCTATTTGAACATAAAGATGTGTCAGATTATATCCTACATCATTAAAATTTTGAAGTATCTTTTCATGACCTCATTATTGCCAAGTTCTTTCCTAATACGAAGAACTGAAGTATTCAAAATATGATTGAGGCCTATCTCTTTTTCATGGCCTCGGTATTGCCAAGTTCTTTTCCAATATGAAGAACTGAAGTCTTGAAAATATGATTGAGGCAGATCTCTTGATGATTTCCCTTCCTGCATGATGTAGAGTTTCTGTTACTCCTTAGATTTGCTGTTTTATGCAACCTCTTTATTGCAGAATGGTTACATGCCCTGCAGCAGAGATGGTCGATGGCTCTAAAGTTCTTTATTATGAACAGGTATGTGAAGTTACCCAACATGTGTTTATTTGTTTCTCATTTCAAACTCATTTAGGGTAAAAGAAATCCTTGTTTGTTGTCAGGCATTCTGGAGAACACCTCAGAAACCATTTCGGCAGGTATCCACTGAATAAGACCATAATTTTCTGCGAGTGACTGTATCTATTTTGTTGAAACTCTTACTTGCATGTATAACTGTACATGATCATGATTAAGCTTCTCTGTTGTATTTGGTTTTATCCACATTTTCATGACTATCATGCATAGTTTTTTTTTTTTGTTAATATAGTTATAATACAACTGCTTTATTATTGTAGAGATTCTTTATGGTGAAACCTTGCCCAAAGGAGATGAACTGTGACGTGGAGGTGGGTCTCTTAGATTCTCATGAGCTTCTCAATGGTTCTTAATAAGCTTTATTTGAATATGTTGTATCTGTTCTGTCCTCTTAGTCATCCCATTGACTCTTTTCTATACTGAAACATTTTGTAGTTCTGCTGTTGGGATTCCCGTCACTGAAGCTGTTGTGTTACTATATTAGATTGCCATTAATATCCTCATAATATGATATTTTCAGTGGAATACGGTTTGTGGAAGACTTTCCAATTTTATTTTCCTTCATCTTGAAAAAAAATATAGCATCTTGGAATTAACATATAGTGGAGCACTGTCTATTTTATTATCTTATCCTTCCACTTTTCCCTCAAATCTTCAGGGAACTTGTATAATCAGTCCGAAATCTATATTTGATAGATTTCTCAGCATCATAGCATGGCAACTAGACTTGGTAGAAACATTGTTCATTTGCTTGGTGAACTTATGTCTCACCTGTTTTGGAGATTGCGCATTTTTCACCGACTTCTGTTTTTATTTGTTTGCAGGTTAGTACATATGCCATCAGAGACATGGAGGAGTATAGGAACTTCTGTGATCGGCCAAAGGATCAACGTCCTCCTCCTGATGAAGTAATTGGGGTCAGTCTACCTTTTTAGTAATGTCTTGTGTTAGTAACATTGATTGGTTGAACAATTCAGTGAAGCCTCATAACTTGTTCACGGATCAGTTTCTGGCATCATTTCATATGCTGGCATGATTTCATATCTGTCTAGACCCAATTTGACTTGAACATGGAGTAGTAATCTAATCAAAACCCAAATGATCCAACCTTGAACTAGCTAGCATAGAAGATGACAAGCTTAGAAGATGGCAATAATCCTTTTTGTATATAGTATACAAGTTACTTAAATCTTTCTATATCTAATAGTACATAATAACAAAGCAAGATGCACTTGTTGCACATGGGGATCTCTTCTTAAATCGTTTTGTTCTCATTCAAAATGGATATAGAACAACAACATTTCCACTGAATCCCGCTTAGGGAGGGTCTGGGGGGCCAAGTGGTATCCACCCTTACCCCGACTACATTGAGAGTGTTTTCGGGTGGCCCAAGCAAAAAAAAAAACACATACACAAATAGGTATGATGAATGACAAAGCAAAGGGGATTAGTAAAAGATAAATAGTGTGAGAACGGGGATGGAGAAAGGATGTGCTCTTTTCCACTCCTCTTATGCCCAATCCATTCCTATCTTACATGCTCCTCCACTGCATCTTATCCCCAACCATGTTTTCATTAAGGTTCATAAGGGTAAAGTCTTGTTTAATCACCTCCCTCCAACTCTTCTTTGATCTCCCGTTGCTACGTCTAGCTCTTTCAATATCCAAACTTGTCGCATCTATGCACTACTGCCCTTGGATCTCTCTTCTTCACATGACAAAACCAGCGAAGTCTTGAGCTTACTCCTACCTTCTCTCGGGTAACCTTATTTCTAGTAAAACCACTCAACCATATCATCCTCATCTTTTCCTCCATGAGCTTCTGGTCTTATCCCTTTGTGGTCGCCCAATACTCAGCCCCATACAACATGGCAGGCTTAACTACCACTTTGCAGAATTTTCCGAGTTTTGGAGGCATGTTCTTATCGGACAATGTATATTTTATACGTAAAATCTTTTATACGTTTTTTAGAATGTCTTTATATATCTAAAATCATTTAAATCAAATAATAATTTCTCGATCCATTATACATAGATAGATTGACTTTCAGGAAAAGATTTGTCTAAAGCTATATTTTTATACTTTGTAGGGAAAAATCTTTGTATGGGTTGGGGAAAAATCTGATTTATGAAATCCTTATAAAAAAATCAAGCTTCGAGAAAAAATAAGTATTTTTTTTGCAAGTGATGGTAATGGTTGACTCTTGCAAGCTACGAGTTCTCTTCTAGTCTTTATATTTTGGTCACCGGTTTCACATAACCCTGTAATGACTCATATATTTACGCGTCTTGTTTAGGTGAAAATAACAGATATTCTTTCCTCACCATGTTGTCCTATATATCCTATCCTAAATTTTTGGGATTTGCCACCTCCCATGTTCGTGAAATTTCGTAGCTGTGTTTTATGGGAGAAAGACTCTTGGAAAGTTTTGCTTTTGATGATCAGTATGTTGAATTTTTTCACATTTTAAAAAATTTGTTTTCATAACCTTTTTCTGCCCTTTGATTTTTTTATTTTTGTATGTGAGGAAGGACTTTCAATCAAGACTGCCATTGCACTCATCAGTATTTATTTTTATTTATAATTTAAAGAACAAAAGAAAGAGGACATCTAAAGCAAGTTTCAAAATGATGGGCCTCTATTAATTCACCATTTTTAGCGCCAGGTATCTGCAAATGCCTAACTTTCATTCAAGACCGCCATTGCACTCATGAGTGGTTATTTTTTATTTATACTTTAATGAACAAAAGAAAGAGGACAATCAGGACATCTAAAGCAAGTTTCAAAATGATGTGCTTGTCTCTATTATAATTCACTATTTTAGTGTCTAGTATCTGCAAATGCCTAAAATAATGTATAAATGGATCCTAGTATATTCGCTTGGGAAAATGAAATCCTCTGTTGCATGCTTCAAAATTTTGCATCTCATAGATGTTCAAGTGTGATTCTTCATGGGACTAGTATCCTCATTTGGCTATACAATGTACAGGACATTGCAGAGCATCTGGCTACCATTCACCTAAGACGTTGTGATCGTGGGAAAAGATGTCTGTACGAGGGCTCAACTCCCCCTGGAGGATTCCCTAATTTTTGGGTATATTTCACCTTTTTCAGCAGGAAATGGATTTCATGAAACTGAACTATTTTAACATCTTGTTCTGACCACTGATCCTCATTTGTTCTGTGACAGAATGGTGCGACATATTATACGTCTGAGATGGCTGTCTTGAAGAATAATGTGATATATGCCTGGGATAGGGGCTATGATGATGATGGAAACCAAGTAAGCCATCGTTATCAAGTAACGGGAGGAATTTCCCCAAAGTTGCATGCTTTGTGATCTGCTAGGGAACTTTCTGCTAAGAGGGCTTAGGGGAACTTGAGAGGATGAAATCCTTCTCATCTTAGTAAAGTCGAAGGAAAATGAGAGAACTTCTGAGTTTGTTTCCCGTTATCATACCTAAATTTCTTACAGTGCTTATGAAAGACGCATTTTGATGGTGAAAACTTATTTTTTTGCAACAGGTCTGGGGAGCAAAAGACGGTCCATATGAATTCAAGCCTGCACCAGCTTCCAGTTTTGATGAGATGAATTCGCAATTAAAGTTGTCCCCCCTCCTTGCCTTTAAGAACAAGATAGATGGTCACTTTGTATTGCAGGATAACTTGCCGTAGTTCAGTCATAAATAATGTACAAATTCAGAGCATATAGTTATGTGTTTATTGGACTCCAATTGGCAATGTGCAGCAACTGGCTATCACTTGCCTGAATGGAACAAGTATTTTTTATGCAGAAGTAAAAACTAAAAAGGCAACTGTCACCAATTTAGATAAACTGTAAATGGTTCCAATTGGTGATATATTATACGGAGTATATAGTTCAGATCATCTGGATGTTTCTTGAAATATGCCAGCCACATGTGGATCGTCACCTGTCTTAAGATGAGTGGACTATCTGGAAAATACAATTTTCTCGACCGTCAATCTCGTGCCACTTGTACATGGCCATTTTTGGTTACGAGGAGTGTATAGTGTTGGACATAAATCATATAATGCCTAGAGTTTGTGGTTTTAAGGCTTCTCTTAAACTTTTCCATCTCAGATGAAAAGTCTAAGGATATCCTAAATGTGGTTTTAAGGAGCACTAACTGCATTCAGAGGTAGAGGAGGAGATGAGACACATACACACGTGCTCGTCGGCCGTCCGACTCGGCTCGGCCGAAGATATTACAGATAGATTTGTTAATGTTTATCCGTGAATATCTATGTTAATGTTTATCCGTGAATATCTATTTTCACTGAAGAAATATCTTTTGTAAAAACTTATCTTTTCGGTTTTGGATAGTCATGATCCTTTGAAGTATAGTGAAACCTTCTCTTGCATATCTTTGCTTACGGTCGAAGGATGGAATTTCTGCAATTATAAAAGGGGATTGCATGCTAAGGTTTTAAACACACAACGAAAACAATCGCTTCTCTCCCTCTCCTGTTTTCTCCTACCCTTTTCCCGTTCTGAGCACCTGTTCCAGTTCCATCTTCTCTCCCTCGGGTGCACTTGTGAGAGAAGCCGGTGAAATCCCTGGGGGGCGTTGTCTAGCATACGATCTGCACCTCTGTTGGGGGGCAAATATGTTTCTCACTCAATGGCTCCCATACCACGCTTCACCGCAGCTCTATCCCCTTCACATAAATGAGTTCGACCTACCTCCACTATTGCCCTACATCAAAGTTTGTTGCTTTTCGTAGGTTCCAGCAGGGTTATTGTCGAACATATAGCAGGGATTGGGAGGATTGAGAGTTTTTCATTACATTTTCAATCCATCTTTTGTATCTCCATCGCCGTCACCCTGGTCGTTGAATGGCCCACGACAACCACCGGGTTTCACGAACGATCATTGACGACTCTTCGACTCTACACTGCACAAGCATGCTAGAATAAAGATATAGATGAAATACAACAAAAATCTCAGTAAAAGGGGCGAAACATTGATAAAGGACTAGTGTAGCTCATTGATAACATGGTGAATGTTTAGCGACTCTCCAATTCCTCTCATAGCTCGATTATCCGCAACTAAACAACAGACCACACGGCTAAACAATCGAAAATCACCACCATATACAGATCAACCCAAAATCACTTCTAACAATCATTATAGACAAGTTTTTTTTTTTAGATAAAAGCATACAAAATCCATCCCAAATCCATGAATTTGAAAATTAAACTCTCAAATCGTGATGTAAATAGACTGGACGCGCATATTGAGGAAGACACCTCAATCTTTAGAAGATTGCCTATTATGATATCTTTTTGAATGCAGTCTTGACAGAGGCGATTTTCGAGCCGTTGAAGGCTATTTCATGGCTAAAATTAGGGTTTTAGTTTCTTTGGCCTTTTCGTAAAATTGCCCTATTTTATCTTTTATTCTTTTGCAAGTAGTGTTTCATTAGATTTCTTATATTTAATAACATCTAGCCCTTATTATCATATTATTCAGAGACCTCTCTCTTTTTAGTGCATTCTAGTTTATCAATTTTAAGATTTTCGTCGTTTATGAAACTCTTTGTTGAGAACTCACGCTTGCGTGTTTTCATAGCTTCATACTATGTCAATTGTTATCAGAGCATATTTCTCATTTGATTTCATTTGAATCACGATAAGAGATGAACATCTTAATTACCAAGGCACACATTCAAGAGCTTTATGTTGCCTTTACCATGACTCTTAATGGAATGGGTAATCGATTAGCGACATTGCTTGTCAGCAATAATAAAAAGGGCGCTACAAGCTACCATCTACTTCACTTGGATGTCGCGTAACAAATCTTTATTTTGTAACGAACCATTTGACATTACTAAATGTGCTGAGCTTATTATGGCTAGTCGTCGATCCCGTTTTACCATGTTGTGTGAAGGCAAAACAAGCATGGGAAGACCGGATCGCCGGGGGGGGGGGGGGGGGGGGGGGGGTTAGTGCTATCTCTGATGTGTTGAGTTTTGAATTGTGTTGGCTGCTAGGTTGCGGTTCTGCTGATTAGAACTACTTGGCTTTGTACAGAGTAGGCGTTAGAGGGTTTTTGTGTAATGGTGGTCATATGTGTGAGTTGAGAGTTTGAGTTAGTTGTTGGTGGGCATAGGGGGACTTTTGGGTATAGATTTACTCCCTCTCACGTAAGACCCGCGATATGGTCTTACCCTTTTGTATCTTGTGGTTTTTTACCACGCCAGCTATTTATTTACATCTTCAAAAAAAAAAAAAAAGGGCGGTACTCACAACAAGGGTGGCATTGGCAACGACGGTGCCTGCAACTAGCCGCAAGCGGGCGACGACGCAAATCATCGAGGCAGAGGAGATTCTAGTTTGGAGGAGGAAGATGTCCTTGAAGAGGATCCGATGGAGGAGCAAGGTAATCCACAGAACCACCATGATTATCGGGTCAAGGCTATCCCACGGGTTTTATGGGTTTGAAGACCGATATGACAAATATTGAAACTTGATAAGGAAACTACTTATGATAAAATCAACTGGAATTTCATTAAGAAAATTCTTCTCAGATTCGGTTTTACTCTAAATGGGTCGAATTGGTGATGACCTACATCACTTCTTCCACTTTTTCTGTGCTGGTCAATGACATTCATAGGGACACTTTTCAACTAACTTGAGGTATCCGCTGGGGTTGGCGTGGTCACGGGTCGTACAGGTCAATGAACCGTTGGGTCCGGGTCCTCGGGTCAACGAGTGGGGACGGGTTGCGGGTTAGGGTCAAGGGGTTTGGAACCTGCTGACCCGGCGGGTCAACCCACCATAAATTCTTTTTTTGAATTTTTTTTTTAAGTTTATAATAATAATTATTATGTATATTATTCTTACAATAATTCGTAATATATAAACATATAAACATAAACTAATTTTCAATGTGCAATGTGGATCAAAAGCACTATCATCCTTCCCTTTTTATAGCTTTGGAAGGCTTCCTCTATTCCCTCATTTCCAATGTGGGACAAGAGCTTTCTCTCACATTTTTACCACATTGAAAGTTGAGAGTTAGAATGAGAAGGGATGGATATATATATATATACCGCATCTTCCCTTAACTCTCACTCTTCACTTTAAGCTTTATTTTCTATATTTCATATATTGAAATGAAGTAAAGTTTGAGAAATCTTATACCCTACATTTATATTGTAGTGGATGAAGAAAGTTTTATAGAGATATAAAATTTCTCATGTTTTTTCCCACTTCATATTGAAATGAAATGGATATAAAAAGTAATATATAGAAAAAGTCTTTACATATCATTTTTTTATTAGTAAAAAATATTGTAATTTTTTTTTTAATATGGTAACCTGTCCAGTCAACGGGCCCGTTGACCCGAACCCGTCAACCCGTGAATTTTTGGGTTAGGGTTCGGGTCAACCAACCCCGACCCTTGACCCGGCGGGTTCGACCCGTGGCCACGCCTACGTTGGGGTGATCCCTAACACCTTACATTTTTGTGATGGTTATGGAACTACTTGCTAGAACCTTGCGATATGAATCCAACCTACCTATACCAATATTAGGTGTCAAACTTGCCCTAAGAGGCACATTGATCCCTTTCCTTACCTTTGCAGACGATACCCTCATTCTTGCGCAAGTCTCACATCAAGCTTTGAACAAAATCAAACAAATTCTACAAGACTTTTCTAAACTCTTAGGTCTTACCATTAACTACACTAAAAGCTCTTTACAAGTATCTAACAATATTTCCCTCTTAGAGGTTGCTTCCTTTGCTAACAAGCTGAATATCCCCTTAACGAAAAATTTGGAAAAAATACATTGGAATTTCAATCATTTGTGACAGAGTTAATATCAGACTTACCAGTGTATTTGATGATGCCTTAAAACTATATTAAAAAACAACTTACCAAATGATAGACTTCCTCCCTCTCTCATGTAGGAAGATCGGTTCTAATCCAAACAAATTTGAACTCTAAAACAAATTATCTCATGCAAACTCTTCCCCCAAAGGGTGTATGAGAACAAATTGATAAAATCAACAAAACGTTTGTAACAAACTTCAATCTGAAAAATATCATCCTCTAATCACTAGGAACACCTATGTACCCCTAAAGTACATGGTGGGCTTGGATTTAAAAAGGCGGAAGACATTAATACATACTTCCAAATGAAACTGGTATGGAAAATCTGTACTAATCTGCATAACATCTGAGTTAGGGTAGTCAAAGAAAAAAATACCCGCGATGAGGCATCGCGATGACCAAGAGCAAACACATCATGTCATACAATTTGGTAGACTGCTAAACATTAGAGATAAATTTCACAAAAGGCTTGCTCTGTCTAATTGGTAATGATGAGTCTATTAATGTTTGACACGATTAGTGGGTTGATTTTCATACTTTCGAGTGCTTCTTACCACATGATGACATTAATTTAAAAGTTTCAGATCTTTTAGATTACAACAAAAATTGGAAAGTCAGTAAACTCAACACTTTGTTATTGAACAACTTAGTCCATAAAATATAACTCCCTCCGTTAATTAAAATATGTCGTTTTATAATGTAAATCTTGTTAAGAAAAACATGATATTTTAGGTATTTTAATTTGTCATAATTTTACAAAATTGCCCTTGTAATGATTAGATTTGTGTTATTTGTAGTTTTTAAGAAAGTAAAAAATAGAGTAATAATTGTAACGGCCCGGGATTATGATTCCTGGGTTACGTTTCGAGGGATGAAACCCCTCGTTGACATCTTGTGCCCCGAGTACAGGTTGAAGGTTTGAAATCAACAATTGTGCTTTAAAGGTGGGATTTCACACCCAAAAACCAGGAGGGATCGTTGGAATCTCCGGGGTAAGTCCCTTCACATGCCTTATGGTCTAAGTCGTAAAATCCATTTATTATACAAACTAGGAAGGTTTCCAAAATCATACATAGGGTTGCCACGGCAGAGCCGGGTTAAAACATGATTCAAACATTCAAATCCAAACCGTTATTAATTTAGTGAAGTCAGAGTCTCAACTCTATCTTTTCGCCATGTCAAAACCTCGCGGTCATGGAGCCAAAGCAGCATCAATAGTAGTAACATAACAAATACCTAAAAAAATTGACAGTGGGCGGGATCAGATGATGCCCACTTTGGCTTTGTCCCCACAATAAGTACACACATACTGACATACGCTATGTTATCATGCTTCTAGATGCAAGGCGGGAATATTAACACACTAGCATGCTCCTAATTCGCAAGTGTATAATAATAATTAAGGCCTTAGCACATAATACCAAATGGTATATCCCTCTTCCTAACTACCCCCCCCCCCCTTCCCGATAGGGTAGAGAGTAGAGACTGGCCAGCTCGTGAATGCATTCCGTTCCATTTATAGGGTCAAGACCGTTGTGGTGCCCAACCCCATATAACATGCTTTTTAAGTTATCATGAATGTGGTCTTATAAAGAGAAAATAAGAGTACATAATGCAGATAATAAATACAGAATGGTAGTAAAGTGTTGTCATGACTCGAACGACTCAGGACGAGACCCGATGAGACTGGACCATCCTATGACCCTAGCAAAGACTCTAGATACTTCACAAATAACAACCGTTATGTTTACATATGCGTACATAAATAGAATGCTTAATGGTCAATGCAACCTAGCATGATACTACATGACATGCTGGTCATGAATGCAAACACCTAGTATATCATGCATGTAAAGTAGGGCGGTCTATTCAATCTGAAGAGACTTACTTGGCTATGCAGAACATCATAATAGAGGATCCGACACACATCAATCATAATCACAAAGTATCACCTAGATACGTATCATATCACATATATAAGTCTATAGCTAATCACTCAGTCATTCATGTGCAAAAATCAAAATGCAAACTTTTGAGCACCAAAGACATTTTGGGAATGTTGGAAAAATCTTTAGTAGCAGAGCTGGCTTCTAAAATGTTTTTGATGATTGTAGTGCCCTGGTGCATTTAGATACAGTATTTATGAGCAATTGTTCCTGATGCCAATATTTTCATTCTTTTCTTAATCTTAGGCTGTTGGATTTGAGGGAGATGTGAGAAAGCAAGCTGATGCAAAGATAGTTGTGCAGTCAACCTTCAACCATTTTGGTAGGCTTGACATTCTTGTCAATCAATGCTACAACTCGAAATTTACTTGTCCCTGCAGAAGATTTGACAACCAATGATTTTCATACAGGTGGGTCTTTATACTGTTACTCTTTCAGTAAATGTTCTTTCTTGTGTAACCTAAGTAATTTATGCCTCCAATCTTGAAAATATAGTAGACCAGTAAAAATTTAGTTTACATGCCATTTTGTTATATATTTTTTATTTCTAAATTAATCTTGAAAATATAGTAGTCACCCCCTGGTTTAGTCCCGTATTAGTAATAAGTTAGGATTAAGCATGACCAAGGATGCTTTTTAGGAGATACCCATCTCATAACTATGACTGGATGATGCTAAAAGAGTAAGTCAGTGAAATATATATTTGCTTGATGGTTATAGAGCATTATGGCTTATTGACTAGTTTAACCGTAGTTGACATATTTTGACATTTAGCTGTTATATTTAATAGTGTTTTTGCATCCGATGGCATGAAGAAAATTGTTGAGAATCAAGATGGGGTTAGGTGTGTCGCTCTAGATATCTAGAGGATTAAGTGTTGTTGTAAAGGGTGGCCAAGGAAGACTTGGAGGGGAGTAATGTACACTCCTTGGTCTCTACTTGTGCATTGGATATGTATTTTTCTATTTTCATTAATAACAAATGGTCCTTATTCTTTGTTTATTTCTTGCTAGTTAGGTGATAACATGTTTTTAACTTTGCTTGTGTTTTGGTACACAACCGGTCCAAGCTCGGAAAAAAGGAGGAGGGGAGACATGTTAGGTGGTATTTCATGTTATTAGATTCTTAAATTTCATCACAAATGTGCCACCAATAAAAATGTCACCAATAAAGTGTACTCAAATTTTATGCTCATATGTTATCAATTGTATATATAAAAATGTCATCAACATACAATGTCATCACAACTGATTGAGATCAAAGATGTGTAATCACAAATGTTATCAATGAATGAAAATATAATAAAAATGCCATCAATTGTATAAAAATATAATAAAATATCACCGCAAATGATTGCATCAATCAATGAAGTATAATCACAAATGTGTCATCGATAAATAAAAGACATCAACAAAATTGTCATCAATAAAAAAAATGTCTTCAATGAAGTGTAATTACATTTTAAGCTTATATGTCAATGTCATTGTATAAAAATGTCATCAACAAAAAAGTCATCACAAATAATTGAGATCAATGAAGTGAAATGTGTCATTAATGAAAAAAAGCGGAATCAATAAAAACATAGCATCAATATATTAGTATTATAATTGTACAAATATGTCATCAAATTTTTTTAATAAAAAAGTGTCATTGATATATACTCCGTAATAACCTAGTACTGAAATCTTCTCCCCGCTATCGGATACTCAGAAATCGACACTAGCGTTTTCCTTATGGGGGATTTGGTCTATGAGGAACAAAATTCTTTTCGAAAATCATGATGTCAGAAATATGGAACAAAGAATGAAGATCATTACACAATATAAGTTATCATGAAAAAAGGTCTAGATTATGATCTAGAGAACGATGGGGCTACATCTATACACCACAAACCTCAAAACATATCAAGACACTGGAAAAAAGTAAATGGAAGAAACCGCCAGAGGGATTCATGAAGCTAAATTTTGATGGAGCCAAGGGCGCGTCCGGGCAAGCTGCGGCTGGTTTGTTATCCACGATAGCCGTGGTAGAGTGGTGTCATGCGGTGCGCATGAACTTGGGAGCGCTTCTTCGATCCAAGCCGAGTGTCTCGGTCTTCACGCTGGCCTTCTTTTTGTTGTGAGGATGGCGTCTCTTGCCTCATGGTGGAGGGAGACTGTCCGACCGTTGTCAACACCTTGCGCGAGATTGGTACTTGCCCGTGGACTATTGAGATGGTGATTACCGATGCTCTTGGTCTCAGCACACCCTTCAAGGCCATCATTTTCTCCCACACATTACGGGAAGGCAACCATGTCTCTGACAGATTGGCGCACGTTGGTTTGACCTCCTCCTTCTCCGCTGAGTGGTGCCCAACTGAGATTGAGGATCTAGTCTGTAAGGACGTCATTGGGCAGTGGTTCAACCGAGGTTGACCACCCCCAAACTTCCGTCTTGTATCAAAAAAAAAAGAAAAAAAAGTGGCATCAAAGTAATCCAAAAAATGTCATCAAAGTTTTAAAAAAGTGGCACTAAAAAGTGTCATCAAACCATTTCATTAGAAAAAATGACATCAAATTGAAAATAAAATGTCATAAAAAATGGCATCAAATCACTACTTTGAAAAAATGACACCACGTTAAAAATGACATAAAAAAGTGGCATCACAACAAATTAGTCAACGGCCAACGTTGACCGGTAAATGGTCAACTGTTGACCGGTAAATGGTCAACTGTTGACCGGTAAATTGTCAACTGTTGACCGATCGCCGGTCAAATAGTTGATCATTGACCATTATTACACAAGTTGGATGGGGTACATCTCCACCTCGAACGGCTTACACAACTCTTCAACATTATTCTCAGAACAGCAAAGATGCCAGAATAATGGAGGCGGAACAAGTTAATTCCTTTATACAAGAACAAGGGTGATGTGCAGCAATGCGAGAACTACAGAGGTATTAAACTCCTTAGCCACACAATGAAGATATGAGAGAGAGTTATTGAGTTGAGGGTGCGAAGGAGTGTTTGTGTGTCCGAGAACCAGTTCGGTTTTATGCCAGGGCGATCGACCACAAAAGCCTTACACTTAATGAGACGTTTGGTGGAGAAATACAGGGAAAGGAAGAGAAATCTTCATGTGTTTTTTTTATCGATTTGGAGAAAGCCTACGAAAAAGTGCCGAGAGAGCTCATTTGGGAGTGTTTGCAAGCTAAGGGTGTTCCAGGATCATACACCAAGATCATCAAAGACTTGTACGAGGGTGCGTTGACTAGTGTTGCCACATATGTAGGGGACACTGAGTTTTTCCCAGTGAGGGTAGGGCTTCATCAAGGTTCGGCCCTTAGTCCTTTTCTTTTCACTTTGGTCATGGACGTAGTGTCAGGGCCTATCTAAGAGGAGGTTCCATGGTGTATGCTCTTTGCGGATGACATTGTGTTAGTGGATGAGACGAGAACTGGGTGAGCAGGAAGTTAGGGAGGTGGAGAGAGATGTTGGAAGGCAAGGGCTTCAGACTGAGTAGATCAAAGACGGAATATGTGGAGTTCAGATTGGGAGGAGAGGAAGACGTAGAGCAAGATGTAATGTTGGGTGAGGATGTTGTCCCGAGAAAGGATAGCTTCAAGTACTTAGGGTCGGTGATGCAGAGTGATGGTGGTGTGGACATAGATATCAGACATCGGATTCAAAGGGGATGGCAGAAGTGGAGGGCGGCATCAGGGGTCTTATGCAATAGGAGAGTGCCCCCAAAGCTCAAGGGAAAATTCTACAAAGTGGTAGTTAGACCTGCTATGTTGTATGAGGCTAAGTGTTGGGAAACTACGAAGGTACAGGAGCAGAGACTTATGGTGGCAGATAGTGGCGGAACCTGGACAAAAGTTTTGCAGGGGCCAATTTTTTTTTCTAGGAGGCTCATCTCTAAGCCATTTTCACTTATACGAAAAAACAAAGTACATATATATAGGAGGGGGCTTGATACCAAAACTCCATACAAAAACTAAATTATAACAAATTCTATCTAAATAGTACTCTACGTTCTTATTTTCTTTTGAAGAACGAATCAATGGTTTTCACCCTCTTCATTCTGAATTAGGATTTTTGAGATATTATAGTATTTCATCGTTTGAATTAGGGTTTGAATTAAGATTTAGGAAATATGTATTCTTTTCAATTAAGAGATAGTATGATATTAAGTGGTTATTAAAAATATGGAAGTTGAAAATATTTTTTTTCCCTAACATTAAGATTTTATTTAGTTGCAAAAAAAAATCTATTTTCAACTTAAAAACAAAAACAAAAAAACTAGCCAACATTAGGAAATCTAAATGTAAATATGCAATGCGTAGACAGTTGCATGCCCAACTAACACAGTATTACTCATATTTTCTATTTAATGTAATATACTACCGTATGTATACATATTATTAAAAAAAAATCCGGGGTGGCCATGGCCCCCACCCGCCACTTAAACCTTCCGCCACTGGTGGCAGAGATGAGGATGATCAGATGGATGAGTGGTTTTACTAGACTTGATAGGATCAGAAACGAAGTTATCCGCGACAAAGTGGGAGTATGCAATATCCGAGATAAGTTACGGGAGTCAAAGCTTCGTTGGTTTGGTCATGTGTAAAGAAGAGAGCCGAGCGCGCCAGTTCGTAGGTGTGACTGTTTGGAGATCGATAGAGTAAGACGGAGCAAAGGGAGACCGAAGAAGAGTTGGAGGGAGGTGATAAGACAAGATCGTGCCCTTCTAAACCTTACCGAGAGCATGGTTATGGATAGAGCACATTGGAGAAGAGTCATCCACGTCGGAGAGGGTTAGACTGGGACTCATATGAGTGACAAAGACCATATCTCCCGTTCGCACACCATGTCATCATCATTTTAGTTTCGTTTGTTTCATTTTCCATTTTGCTTTTTCTATGATTTTTTTTTTAGTTTCGTTTGTTACATTTGCTATTTTTGTTGTTCTATGGATTTTATATTTGTTGGAGTCTGAGTAACTATGAAACACTCTCTCGACGACGTCGGGGAAAGAGTGTGTACAATTTGGCCCCCAGACCCTGCCCCGAGAGGACAAACTGGGTATGTTGTTGTTGTTTGTTTAGCAAATTGACAACAACAAAAAAAAAGAGAAAAAGAGGGAAATTTAATTTAATTTTTAAAAAATAAGATAGAAAAATCTGAAACAGAAGTATGGGGCAATCTCTGACTCTGGGGGTTTCGTCACCTCGCCTGAATCTCTCTGTTAAACTCCCTCCCTCTCTCTCTCTCTCTCTCTCTCTGCTTTCAGCTCAGGTCAAATCTTATCCGTAAGTTCAATCTTCTCTTTACGCTTTCACCTCTCACTCCGTTCATCGCCGTTCCTTCTCCGTATAAACCTTTCCCGGATTGTTTTGCCAGTTGAGCCTTTGAATTGGTAATCGCAGTCGAATTCGATTTTGAAGAGCAAATTAGACTTTCTATCTTTCTCTCTGATTCTGATTTTTTCGAGGGGCTGAAATTAGGCATTTGACTTCTTTGTTCACTCTGCACTTGCTTGCTTGATCAATTTTGTTAGCGAAAGTATTCTATGATTCCTCATCTTTGTGAATTGATGTTTCCGATGGGGGGTTTCTTCAACATGAGATCAATTTTTAGGGACTTAATTTGCTAAAATTATTACATGGTTGCTTTAGGGTCTTTGGACAATGTCGGAGCCTTCCAAGGTTATTCATGTGCGTAATGTGGGGCAAGAAATAGCTGAGGTAATAGCCGACGTTCCTCTTTTTGTCTGACAATCATTCATACATACAGGTTGATATCCTAATTTCTGAACCAGTTTGATGTTTTTCCAGAATGATTTGATTCAACTATTCCAGCCTTTTGGAGCAATTACTAAACTCGTTATGTTGCGTGCTAAGAATCAGGTTTTATTCCCGTCCTTGTTATGTTGCGTGATTACTTCTATAGCGAAGAGTTAATTTTACCTTTTGCAAATTTTCAGGCTCTAGTTCAAATGCAAGATATTCCCCAAGCTATCAGTGTGTTGCAGTTCTTCTCAAGTGTTCAGCCAAGCATAAGGTATATGAATAATTGAATTCTCTATTAATTACTGTAAAATTCAGTGTGTACCAACTGACTGGATACTTTTTGGAGAGAAACACTAAAAGTGGAGTGTTTTTTTTTTCCTTTTCCCCTGGACCCTGTATGCCAACTCAGCGTCTCACTGATCTTCTGATTGTTTGATGGTGTTCTGGCATGAGCTTGTGGAAACGTATGTCGATGAATACTTTTTGTTTTCATTCGGTTAGTGAAGCTATTCAATTCTGGATTAGAACAAAGGACATAAGATGGAACACAAAGAGATACATTTTCTATATGAGGTTATGGGGACAATTGAAAGAGCTAGCTAACTCATCACAATATATGTAGTTATGTATTATTTGTTGTGTCTTGACTGAAGCTAATCTCCTATAGATTTTTATTATGTTCTATTTGATTTGGATGCATCAAATTGTGTATCTTTCGTTTGAAATATATTTATAAATCCTATTGAGAATAATGTGTCTAACTGAAAGATGCCGAGGGATGAAATTCCTTGGCGGTGGTTGTTGAATCGACATGAAGCCTTCACTGTTTTGCTTGTATACAATAAATTTTGCATAAATGCACCTGTTAGTGTCTCGTGAAGTAATTTTTGAAGTATTCTTCACTGTTGTAGGGGAAGGAATGTTTATATTCAGTTCTCCTCACATCAGGAGTTAACAACGATGGATCAGAATACTCATGCTCGTGGAGATGAGGTTTGTATATTTCTTTTTTCATTCAATGAAAAATTCTGAAGACAGTGTCCTCAAGTCTTGCTGGTTCTAAGTTGTTGCATGTCACTTTCTATATATCCTGTCTTTGAGACTTTTAAGTCATGTGATTGGTTTTTAATCGATGTTCTAATTGTAACGACAAAATGAAAAGAAAAAAGATTACACCCAAGTCCTTTTTGAATAGCATAACTACAGGCATTTCTATACTGAAAAACAAACTGAGCTTTTGATTCCACAAATCAGAAAAACTAACTTTCCAGAATTCGACCAAGTTGGAGGGAAAGAGAGTCAGAAAATCACGGGCTTCAATGAATGAAATGTGTTTGTGAACTTTGGAAGATGAAAGTGGAAAGAACAAGTGTTCTAACATGTGTACCTAGGTGAGGCGCCAAATGGTCATCGCCTCGCCTTGTGAATCCTAGGCGCATGGGATGCTAGGTGTGTCTTAAAAAAAAACTCGAAGAAAACGATTTTTGGCTGAAGAAAATCGTTTTAGGCTGCAAAATTCTTTGCTCAATTGCTAATCTGCTTCGTTTCTTCACACAGCCTTCTACTCTCCCCATAAATTCACTTAAAAATCCATATAAAATAAAACATAATTCATATTAAGTAATATATCGATGAGGCACACCTAGGCACGCGGACCCTGAGGGCCTAGGTCCAGCTCTCGACTTTTAGAATACTAGAAATAATGGAGTATTGTTTTGGTAAGAACAAGGCCATGTATCCCGATCCTTTTCTTCTTCAATACTATTTCTTTTACTTGTCATTTGTTTGCACAACATTTGCAAATGATATATTTCCAACCAAGCTGAGATATCTGCCTGAATAAATTTGAGAAGCTTCCTACTTTCAGTTGAAAACATTCCAACACCAGTACTGCTAGTATACACCTTTCTTACAACATTATTGTACACGTTCAACTCCTAAAACTGTTAAAAGACAGTAAATATAATGACTTAATTAGATTATTTGCTATTCAATTCAAACTGCTTATTTCGCCCCATATGCACATAGCACATCATCTTGTGTACTTTGGCTCCATACTTTTAGAAATGAATTATTGTACGTGGTTACAGCTCGTCAAGGAACATGTAGATGATTTTTGTAAGTAGTTTTCATAGATGTAGCATATGGATTGTGTTACAGGTCAATTGTCTAAGGTATTGGTCTTTTGGATTCCCACATGGTGTGCCTGGAGGTTGATGTGGGGGTTCATATGGGATTATGGGCTCTCCAATATCTTGAGCTAGCTTTTGGGGTCCTGTTCTCCTATAATCCTGAATGAAATCCATTGACTTGTTTTGTTTAGCTTATAGCTTATAAGCCCTGCACATTTACTCGCTTCTCTAATAAGTGCTGTTCATGACCTAAAATATAAAAGTAAACTAAAATTTAAATATCCCTTGGAGGGTTTCTCAGACCTTGACCATTAAACCATAAAAGAATGGCATAATTATATGAATGCAATTGTTTTTATTTTAAAAATAGAGGATAGGAAGTAGTTGACTTTAGTAAGATGGTTTATGAACTTGGATTGTGATTGAGTTAAGAACTTAGGAGTTAGGAAGATAACAAGCAAAAGAGAGAAGTAGTAGTAATAAGTGATATCACTAGATTACAGATAAATGGTGGGAAGAAGAGAGAACAATCGGCGATGTGACAAGCAGATAAACCCCTTGCCTAATTGCGAGACAGCAAGAGTGAAACACTGAAACCCTTGCCCAATCCTATGGACAAAAGTTCAAAACACAAAACTAATTTTCTGGATGATCCTTGCACAAAACAACTTCTTCCATGTATAAGAATCCCGACCATAGTGTGACGGCAATGGGCATTCCATCCTCAACATTCTTTCTAGTGTAGTTAATTTCTAGGAAGTAGTTCATTCTCTTGTCCCATTCATCCCCACCTTTGCTCTGGAACGTGTTTTCCTTGACATGCATAGACAAACTCATGGGCTGAATCTTCTTTGTCAGTTGAGTTTCTTGATCACTATTTTTTTTTTGAATATTGTGCAACAGTTAGTGGATTACTTAGCTGTGAGTGGTAAATAAAAGTGGTTGTTGGTTTCAACAACTCTTCCATTTCCGCGGTCTATTAGGGTTGGAGGAGTATGAATTTTTAAAAAAACTGCAAACTGAATTATCTTTTAGAGTGAATTATGGAACACTTTTTGCTTCTCCATTGGCTTAAAGGTTTGCGTATTTTGGTCCTCTGTTTATGTCGGATCTTTTGCATGCATTTGGTGCACTTGCTAAATGGTTTTATGCTGCTACTTCTAAGTATCTGCTTTTTCTTCTTCATCATCTATATTTTCTTCTCTATTTATTCTCTTCTCTCTCTTTCTCTCTTCACTTCTTTCCTGTATCTCTATGCTGGTCTGCTCTGGAACACTCTGGATACACAGCCTAACCGAATTCTCTTAGTTACAATTCATCTACTGCACTATCGAATAGACGTGGATGTGCTGCACCAAGTTTTTTCTTCTCATGGAATGGTGGAGAAGATCGTCACATTTCAGAAGTCAGCTGGTCAGCTTCTTCAAGTTCTACTCTCTCACTTTTCTCCCATCTGAAACCTATATTTCTTGAACTTCTAAATTTTATGATCTTAAGTCGACCTAAAAATTTGTAAATATATGCTCTCACTATCGAACTCTAATGAGATTGCATCCCTGAAATTGACATTGCTGTTTTATTTTTTTTGTCTGTTTATCTTGTTGGTCCTTGCATTATTTGAGCATGTCTTCTATCCTTTATTTGGATGAAAAGGGCTTTTTATTAATCAGATGAAATTCAATGGATTTTCTTTACATAGTACATGGCATTGATGCCTTGCAGGTTTCCAAGCCCTGATACAATACAGTTCACAGCATAGTGCTGTTTCTGCAAGAAGTACACTTCAGGTTTTTAATTTATCTATATGTTATTTTACTTTAAATTTAGCATGGAAGAAATAAGCTAAATGTATGATGTTTTCAGGGACGTAATATCTATGATGGTTGCTGTCAGCTTGATATTCAGTTCTCAAAGTATGTTCAAAACTTGAATGATCATTTGCTCTTGATTTGCCTTTTTTGGTATAAATTTGTGTGTTATGTGGCCTTTTATATTTAAAAAATAAACTTCTTTCCCTGATAGAGATTTTTATGCCTTTTTTATTGTTCATGCTGGTGTAGTCTTGACGAGTTGCAAGTAAATTATAACAATGACAGGACAAGGTAAGTTTACTCTGACATCTTACTTTCTGTTTATCTGAAATTATGATTTAGTCCCTTGCATTTTTTGATAATTTAGCTTCATTGATTTTGTCTGCTCAGGGATTTTACTAATCCATCTCTTCCAGGAGAACCAAAAGGGAGGTCTTCTCAGGTATTACACTTCACCACATAAGAATAATTTGTTTTGAGGGTAAGTTTCACTGCATTTAGTTATCTAAAAAATTTCTTGTAATAATTTTTGTTGATGCAACAGTCAGGATATGTAGACGCTGGAAGTATGTATGGGCTGCAAACCACCGGTGCTCCTGCATTCTCACAGGTGATAAATCTTTCCTTGTTTTTTTCTTTTCAGTTTCATTCTCACAGGTGATAAATCTTGGGGCATGGTAAGAGTTTGATGAGCTGCTGTTGTTTATATTGTTGGTGATGTTCATATGTGCTTGTGTTATCATTTATAATCAATCATGGTACAAGTTTCAATATTCATAATCAATGATGATAATTTTTAGGCTTATGCTTTTATAATCTTCTCCTTTCTCAACATTTAGTCAATTGACGTGGAACTTTATATCAGATAGATATCAAGATAGATTAGGTGCCTGAATTATATTATTACTTTAACCTATAAAATTACCATACATCTGCAAAATTCATTTTATAGTTGATAATGGCACCGTTAGAAACAGGCACAAGTGCTTACATCATAAATTCTGATGCGAGCTTTTTTTATTTATTTATTTTTATTTTTTATTTTTATAACTTTAGCAGGATTGCATGAACTTTCCCCTCCATGCAGATGAATCATTGGTCTTTGCATTCATCTTTTGCCTTTTCTCCTGAATTTTATGATTGATAGTGAAGAGTAACTAAACTTAGAGCTGTAACTGTAAGCAGAAATGCTGCAACCTTACCTTGCATTGGGGCCCAGTGCCACTTGTCTGAATTCTGAAGCCAATTGATTTAGCAGAGCTTCAGTCAGCAGGCTCTATTTTTTTTCTTGCATTTTCGGCTGGATGAGAAAGTTGCTAGTGCAGTCATTTTCTCAACATCCTTCATGACAAAACTTGGAGTTATATTCAGTTCATTTCTTTAGCACTGTCTTATCAAAACATTTTTGTATGCTTTAATCTTTCAGTTGGCAGATCATGGTTCTATTGCATCTGCCTTTGGAGGGGTTTTGCCTCCTGGAATAACTGGAATGAATGACAGGTGCACAGTCCTTGCATCTAATTTGAACTCTGATGTAAGCCCTACTTTGGATTGTTGACATTGTTTATCCACAAGTGTTTAAATCCTGCTGTCATTTTCTGACGCTCCTTTTTTTCCTTTTTTATTGTACATATGCAGAGAATTGATGAGGATAAACTGTTCAATTTGTTTTCTTTATATGGAAACATAGTGCGAATCAAACTCCTCCGAAACAAACCCGATCATGCACTCGTGCAGATGGGTGATGGATTCCAAGCTGAACTGGCTGTAAACTTTTTGAAGGTTATTATCAAGTCTTTTCACCATGTTTTACTTCCTCCCTCTTGCTTTTGCACTTCTCAAAACCTATCATCAAGATGAATTCCATATTCCTGAATGCTTCATTCCAAATGAGAGATACTATTTATACCCGGAAAAATTACTATAGTAATAGTAATTTTTTCTGGATGTATTTAGCACGGGCGTATCAAATACTGCGGTATTGAATTAAAAAAAATCCAATTTATAATGGGCCTAGCTATATTGGCAATGATTTGAAAGTGGTTGCGTAAGTTTATTCGTCAGTTTAATCTTTTTGTAATTTACTATAGGATATTCGAGTTGGAAATCGGATCAGCTGGGACTGTTTCGGGTTATCTCATTTCAGGTCATTATCAAGTTGGATCTTTTTAGGGCCTAGTTGTTGTCGAGCTCAAACCCTGTCACTTGACGTTCAAATCATTTTTACATCGGGATTTTATTTGTTCGGATCTTATTAATGTATATAGTATATATTTTTTTTATTGTATTTCAATTATATTTCAGGTTTGGGAATTTGTTGGGCCACACTCTTTTGAGTTGGTTTAGGCCAGATTTTCTTCAAGTTTAGTTGTTTTGGATTCGGATTGTTTTGGTTAGTTTGAGTTCTGGTTGTTTCAGTTTTTGTGAATTTGGGGATGAGTTTCGATAATTCTTGGAGTATGGGTTTGAGTTTCAGGTTGGTTGGGTTCCGGTCTACTAGAGATTATCAGGAATACTTGATTGACTTACATATAGATTGATCTACCTTAGAGAAAAGGAAATTATTCAGTTTAGACAAACACATCCTTGATCCTCTTTCCTTGTGACACGACTTCTAATCTGCGACCTAATCAAATCATGGATTCTGGATATATGTTTCTTTGTGCTGTCTATCAACTAAGCTTGCATTCTTATTAGACACTCGATAGAATGTTAGAAACATCATGAGGTGCTGTTTGTTGAGTGAAATGCATATGCGCGATTCTCTTGTTAGTCATTCCTGTTATTCCGTACCCTGTTTAACATGCTTGGAATTGCAATCAATGTAGGGTGCGATGCTTTTTGGAAAGCAGCTAGACGTCAACTTTTCAAAGTACCCAAGCATCACACTCGGTGCTGAAACCCACGAATACTTGAACTCGAACCTGAATCGCTTCAACCGCAACGCTGCAAAGAACTACCGCTACTGCTGCTCCCCGACAAAGATGATTCATCTGTCTACCCTTCCCCAGGACATTGCGGAGGATGAGATTGCGACCCACCTGGAGGAACACGGCACCATCTTGGGCACTAAACTGTTCGAGACCAACGGAAAGAAGCAAGCCCTTGTCTTGTTTGAAAACGAGGAGCAGGCAACCGAAGCTCTTGTGTGCAAGCACGCTACCTCTCTAGGTGGGTCTGTCGTCCGTATTTCGTTTTCGCAGTCTCAAGCGATTTAAGAGCCAACTGTGCATTCGTCTTTGGAGTGAATAAATGCTTCCCAGCCTATATTTTTCCTCCTCCATCAAACATAATCAGACTTTCATGTCCTCTGTATTCATAGATTGTCTTCTCTCTCTTTGAACTTGTATCTTATCTTTGGCACGAAGGCTCCGGAAGTATGCAGGAAAAGCGTAGCGCTAGCATGAAGATTGACTGTCTATTCATGCGGGTTCTCGGATGCGTAAATTTCCGTTCTTATTGTTGTATTGAGCTGCCACCTAAATATGCATTCTTCTCATTCCATCTTTGTATCATTAACTTGGTCGGATTGTCTGAAGAGACCACTTGTACTATCTTATGAAAGAACTGCTGCTGCTGAGCTGTTGTGCTTGGAGTCACTAGCAAAATGAGTGTTTTCAGATCCATTGTCCTTCCAAAAACTTCTATTGGAAGAACTTTTATTTGAATTGAGCGAATATACAAAGGCCATTGCTTGTTGATACAAGGATTCGAAACACTAAACAAACCATTGTTTGACAATTCGATAGGATGATGGCTCTATAGATGGACTTACTGTTACAATACATCACATGGAAAAGAAATGCAAATCAAACCAAGAGGAACGACTCGTGTTCAACATATTACAACAAATTATTGGCTTTCGTGGAAGTCGAAGAAGACTCATGGATAGATTGTGAATACAGATAACACGGAATAATCAAAAGGCTCACATGGGGTCTTGATGCGAAACAGATATAAAAAACATACCAAGGAAATGACGTCTATTAGGGAAGTGTGAATGAACGAGGTTTCTCTCAACCAAATGAGAGATATTCGAAAACCAAAAAATAAGAGCATCAGCATCTATAGGTTAAACTCATTCCTATTTTTTTTTTTTCCTCTCTTCATAAGATTTTGACACCCCATTTTCTAATATTTCCCCCTCTTTTATAAGATTTTATCCACACCTATAAGTTTGCCCCCATTACCTATTTTTAAACTTTATTTATCCTTAGAGCATCTTTAACCATGATATTAATATTGAGTATCATAACTTGCTTTTTGTCAATTCTCTTTCATCCACCCCATTTTAATATTTGGTACTCTACAACCATGGTATTTGGCATGAGTATCTTATTTCACATTTTGCATCAAAATTGTTTTTTGCAATTTTTTTGGGCAAGTAAAAATCAAATAAGACCCACTGTTAATGTTTGATTGGGTAATATTCTATGGTATTGTGTCATATTGAGTACTATATGCATGATACCTGAGCTCAATTTTTCTTTTGGGTTCTTTCAAAAATATGATTTTTTTCTTATATTTCATTTTATTTTTATTGTTATGATACTTGGAGTACCACCATTAAAGATGCTCTTATCACCTATTATCAACCAATCAAATAATTATAAAAGATAATAGGGTCCACTTTTCAAAAAGAAAACCCATGACTTTTGGCATGAGTTTAGGCCATGTGAATCCGTGTACATTTCTTCATTTACTTTATCCATTTTTTATTTGTTACGCCAGTATAATTGATATTATATCTAATTAGTTTTTATCTTTTATGTTTCCTTGCTCACCAAGTAGATTTATTTCTATCATATCTTTAAGATAGGATTTTAATTCCTTATTTATATTGGTTTATTCAGCCAAATTTATCCTTTGCATAGGATATGGGCTGGCCAACTATTCCGGAATGACTCACTGGAAATGACTTGCGGGTAGTGCCCAAACGTCCCTAGTTCGAACCCCGGATATGACCGCTCTTTATTTACAAATTCAAGATATGGGCTGGCCACTCTATATGATTTCTAGGATTTCAATTATTATAAATATCCCATTAAGTGGATGAATAAAGAATAGAATTATTGAACAAAAATCAGATTTGGAAGGTTCTCCTAAGAGAGGAACCGAGTTCCCCTGTGTGGGATAGGTTTCGATGGGTAGTCATAACTTGGTTTGTCTTGTGTGTGTTGCTCCTAGTTGAAAGGTTGGTGCTACCACATGTTTGGTGTGTGTCATCCTCGTTGAAGGATTGATGCTATCCATCATGCATTGGTGTGTGTCGATTCTCGTCGTCGGACCGGTGCTATCGAGCATCCACGAGCCTCCTCTTTGTCCCTCCAAATTGTCCACTTGGTTGTGTAAGGTTGTAGAGATCAGGTTATATAGTCATTAGTTTTGGTTCTTGGCCTAAGGCTCTAAGAGTCAAGGGTCTTTGTCTTGTTCCATATAGATCATCTCAACCCTTTATCGTGTCTTGCATCTTTAAATTTCAAGTCTTCCATCTTCATTGCAACTACACACACTTGTTCTTCTTGCATTGTTCTTGAATCTTGCATCGTTTCTTGTTTCTTATCCCGTATCAAATTGGTATCAGAGTGATGTGCGCCTATTTTATCATGTTTTATACTTATTTTCATTTTGATTTTTGTCTATATTTTATACTTTTGGGTTATAAAAGTACAAGATCTGTGTAGTTTATGTTTACTTGTGAGTTATGGAGGTCTACACAAGTTTCTGTTTAATTTCGCAGTAATTGGAGATCTTTTTTAGCAATTCAGAGAAGAAAGAACGAAACTGGATTTTCACTCGATGTCTATTGAATCGACTCGACATCTACTAGAGTGAAGCCAGAATATGGCTAAGTGTTGGAGCAAGGAAAAGCTACTAAAGACCACTCGATGTCTAGTGAACTTAAGCAACACATAGAGCCTAGATCGAATGAGACTACTCGACACCACATGCCTGACTCGATGTCGAGTGAAGGGCACTCGAGACATATAAGACCACTCGATATCGAGTGACTTCAGTCGATATCGAGTGAACCATCAGAGCCCCACAACGCGTTTTGGAGAGTCCAGATCCGAGGAGAATTACTTAAGCACGAAGTTGAAGATCTTTTATCTCCTCATATGAACATTTATCCTTATGGGTTAATTTCCATTTACCCTAGGAAACTTTTATTTCTTTTATATTTATTTATTAGGAATGTTTTATCTTTAGGAAGTAGATAGATATTTTCTTTCCTTGGCTAGCAAGGATTGAACCATATAAATAAAGCCCTTGGGGGATGGTTTTTATTCATCCAAGCACACAAGCAATTGTTTTACCATAGAGCAAGAGAGAGAAGTTGGAGCTTTGGTTGTACTCTTTCGTTCTTATTTCAATTCAAGTTATTTCTTTTATGTCAACTATGGTGTTTGAAATGACGAGGAGCGAGTAGTCGTCCTACTTCTAGGGTCAGGGTGAGCCCGACGATAGCCATGTAAGTATGCTTAAAGGTATGATCTTTATGTGTTTCTCATCTTCTATCCTATATGCATAATTCTTCTACGAGAGTAATTGGTACCATATTTATGATATTGAAGCGAAATTGATCTTATTATGAATTTGGATTAATTATGAAAAAGGATAGTAACACTCAGGGTTTATGCAAGAGCCTCTATATTCCTATTTTTTAATAACGAAAGTTATTTGATGAAAATCATGTTTCTTTCATAATTCGAGCTTATTACTTGCATGGTTGTCGTTGTGGTAAATTCCCCTGCTTTGGAAGTTCTTTAGTTTATTGATATTACAACAACCCTTTGCATACTTCTGTTCACTCTTCTTATACATCCTTACACTCTTCGGACGTTCTTTTCCAACACCTTTATTTCCGTTCGCTTTCTGTATATTGACTCGAGATCGACTCTGTCAGTCTATATCGAGTGGTTTGACACGATATCGAGTCTTGTGCTCGACATCGAGTTTGTTGTTTGTGATTTTGCAGGTGAGCACTAGGAATCGACTGCTTGACTCGATATCGACTGAGTCTCAATCGATATCGAGTGGCTTATGGTCGACGCAGAGGGCTGTTTTAAGAGACTAGATCGGCGAGCGTTGACACGCTTCCTTGTGGATCGATCCTGACTCCTACCACTACAGCGGGAGGAAGTCTTGTAATTTTATTTGTGCGGACTAGGGATTTGGTTTGGATTTATATTTTTATATTTGTTTAGACTCGATTTCCTCCGTATAACACAAAGATACATTGTCGACATCAAGTTGTTTGTCTTTTTCATTCATCATAAAAAAATCAGAAAAACACAACAAATTGCATCTCCTATATTGCTCAAATAACATCCCGGATTCGAGGACGAATCATAGTCGTATAAGATGGGTATGAACATTGAGAAGCTCCATCAATGGTCCCAGTTCCGGTCTTCAACAATGTTATCCATTGAGGAGTCACGGGTTGATCCACGATGGCTCCTAATCGTATAAGGAGGGTGTGCGTACCATATTGGATCCTCTTAGCCTGAGCTTGAGTGTTCGTATCATCGAACGACATCTTTATCATGTCCTCCACGTCCTTCGGAGTCATCAGGATTCCTTGTGAATCACATAACTTGGGCCAATCCGAGTTTGGGCTTTTCGCGGACCATTTCCCCCCTTGCACTACATAAAGTACCGATTCTCACTAGTTGAGATTACTCCCTCTTGAAAAATGGGTTCTCAAAGCTATGGAACCCGGCCTAAACCGTTAGAGATTTTGAAAACCGACCCTTGTAATGACATTTCTGAGCCCTATTTATAGCAAGCTCGTTGACCACCTTGCCTGAAACTTGTCTCGTAGGTAGCAACACATGTCATTTGGAATGGGACACGTGTAATTCGAATTGGGGCAAGTGTCTATGATGGCGAGTTAGTGGATTTTCCCACATTTGACCACTTTGAGCATGAATCTCGAGTCGCGTCTATCCATTTTTCATGCCTATATCATATCTGCGAGGTTATATTTATATAGCGAGAATCTCCTTTACGCTCGTATTTACTTATTTCAATTACTGACATCATCAAATCTATCAATAGTTTATATGATTGGTCCTTGTTCCAAAAGAATGTTATGTTGATTTGGTCAAATTCTTTATGAATTAATGTTGGAAGAATGAAGTTTTGTATGATTTAATTTGGTTTCAACGCCAAATTGGATTTTATTTGTTTATCTTCATAAAAAATTTACACCTCGTTTTTTTTATCAAGTTAATTTTCACTCTATCTACCTCTTTTTCTTTTCGTCTATATACACCGCAAATCCGCACGTTGTTAAGGACATGCATGCACATCGGATTTAACGTGCTTGCACGTCCTTAACAACGTGTAGGTGGGTTTGCAACCACCGTGCCTGGACGTGCCGGCACGTTTTTATTTTTTTTTAAAAATGTGCTTGCACGTCGAAAAGGACGTGCAATATTGCACGTCCCAAAGAAACGTGCAAAACTACACGTCCAAAGAAACGTGCAAGGCCGTCATCTAAAATCGAAGGCGACGTGCCCCTTCGTCTCTACTTCACACAATCGAGCACGGAGAGGGTTAGGGTTACCGGCGGAGAGAGAGAGAGAGAGAGAGAGAGAGAGAGAGAGAGAGAGAGAGAGAGAGAGAGAGAGAGAGAGAGAGAGAGAGAGAGAGAGAGAGAGAGGCGGAGGCAGTGGCGGTGCCAGTGGAGGCGGCGGGTGGTGGGGCGGAGGCAGCGGAGGTGGTGGCGATGGAGGTGGCGCCGATGGAGGGTGGTGGTGGTGGTGGTGAGCAGGCGGAGATGGTGGAGGGTGGAGGTGCGCAAGCGGGGACGGCGGAGAGTGGTGGTGGTGGTGGAGCGGTGGCAGAGGTGGCGGTTCCGGTGGAGGAGGCGGTGGCGATGGAGGTAGTACATTATCTACTTTCTAAGGGTTTTTTTTTTGGTCTACAATCATGGTGAAACCTTTTTCCTTTCTAACACCCCACCATATATTGTTGTACATTATTTTTTATTTATACTTTTATATATAAAAAAAACACATGTTAGTTGATATAATATGTCGTATTACATCAAAAATGAGAATTCGCAAAATGAAAAATAGTAGAGAAAAAAGATTGGATTAATTGAGAATTGACAAAAATAGCATTAAGAATATTTGGACTATTGAGAGGATTTAATTGGGTCAAAATGATATTTGGATTATTGCGAAGATTTTGTCAATAAAATATTTGTGATAAAGTAAAATAATCCTAATATGGTAAGATGTGGATATATGTAGTTGGCTCTAGTTATAGAGAAAACTAAAATAATCCTAATGGTATAATTTGTATTTGAAATTAATAATATTCACTTCGATGTAAAATATATGCTGTTTGACTTTTTTCACACATTTTAAAGAGCTAAAAACGGTATAAAATATCAATTTTTCTTAATTTTTTTTACAATTTAATAATTATTACTAATAAGTAATAAATTTTACAAAAATTAAGAAAAAAAATTGATGTTTTATATAGTTTTCATCTACTTAAAATGCTTACTAAAAAGTTAAATTATATATATTCGGATGGAGTAAAAAGTAGAAATAATTTGGTGAAATGTCCATTTTTATAAGCCTTTTGCTAAATGTCCAAATTTTTTACGTGTTCCCTATATACACCGCAAATATTTCGTTTGATTGTATGTTGTAGCAACGTTGGATTGGACGTTATAACAACAACGTCCAATTCGACGTTGTATTTTGTGGTGTATTAGACGTAGAGAAAAGAGATTTGACGTTGTAACAACGTCGGATTGGACGTTGTAGCCAGGAACCCCAGTGGGCTCCGTCGGGCTTAGCAACGTCCATTTGGACGTTGTAACAACGTCAGATTCGACGTTGTTACTACGTCCAAATTTTCCAAGGCAAAATAAGGGAGTGAGCATAATGTTGCATCCAACGTTGTTGCAACGTCAATTTGGACGTTGTATGCCCAGTAAGTCAGCAACCCCTATAAAAGGGGATAACAATTCCGCATTTTCATTCCTTCCATGGAGCCGGTTATAACTTAACATCGTGGATCAACCCTCCGAATTGATTTTGTAATCAAATGGGTTCGGTACCCAATGCCACCGGAAGAGTCCGACTGTGTTTGCCGCAGTCCTGAATACAATGACATTCATCCTTGCGCGCTCTTTTGGGTCGTGTGTGAAAATGAGAATCACATTTTCGCACCCTTGCAGTTTGGGTGTGTGTACTGTAATCGTTTTCATCAGGGCATTTCCTGAAGCGTATGAGTGGAGGGTTGGAGACTTTCTTCTTCTTCAACGTATTCGGTCATTCTTCCCCAATTTAAACAGACATGACCACGTTTACGTAGCTCAAACGGCAGGGATACTTGTGAGGGAAGCAAATATGGAGGTCTGAAGCTTTGCATTCAACGAGTTAAAGATTGAACTCATTCCGATGAAGAATTAAGTATAGCCTGGTCTATTGAAAAAAATAATTATGTTATTATCCGTAGTTTATTTTTTATATTTTTAGTAATGCCTCGATGTGTAATATAATCGTTACCTAATCATTATCTATGAAGTGAAGCGTTTGCATGTGATTGTTTGTTGTTGTCAATAGGTAGAAACCATCGAAAACCATAACGCAAGCAACACGAACTACACAAATATAGTATACCCACCAAATACGAAATGTATGTCATAAACAAACAAAATATAATGTACCTACTGCAGAGTTCTAATGTAGCCCATGAAATGCTCGTACATTTGGTCTAGCTGGGGATGCTCGACCAATGCATGAATACCCCGGGTCATCTCTTCAACCCGGGCCTGGCGCGTAGCATTCTTATCCTCATCTGGTCCGATAATGTCGTTTGGGTGGGTAGGTGCAGTCGGTGGATCATCATCTAGTACCACTGTCGTGGGCAACACATGACATCGATTTTGGGACTGGAACCAAGCGAGGTAGTCAGTTGAGAGGCCTCCCTAGTAGCTCTCGTCCGTCCTCCGATGACTAGTGATAGGGTAGAATCTCTTAGGGGTGTTCATAACCAGGTATCCGACACGACACGTTTAATCATGTCGGGTATCCGGTAAGAAATTACCCTAAATAGCCGATCCGGACACGAACCGGTAAGAGTATAATTGTGTCGGGTACCCGATACGATTAACCCGGTTCGAATCGGATACCCGGTAGAAATTAAATATCAATTTTCCTTTTTTATTTTATTTCAGAAAAATAATAATTGGTGTGGTGTAGGAGGAGAATCGAACCCTCAACCATCCTATTCCTACAATTCCATTTCCACTCTCATTCAAGACAACCAGCTGGGCAAGTCCCATTTCTTGTCATAGTTGGACATTAAATTCTTTATATTTCATCTTTTTCTTTCTTGCCAGTTGCCATTAATGAAGAAAAGTAAAATGGGAGACATACATTGTACTAATCCCCAGACCACTTACTTCCGGGTACGTACTCATACCGCCTTGCTAACTTGAGCTTTATTACCTCTTTGAAAAATATATTGTACTAATCCTACAAAAAATATATATTTAAATTTTTAAAAAAATAAACGGTTCGTGTCGAGTATCCGACAACGGGATTTGCCCGATCCGAACATGAACCATTTATTTTCGTGTTTTACCGGTTCGTGTCATTTTCGTGTCGTATCACCGTGTTTTCGTATCGGGTAAGTCGTGTCGGATTTTTCTGCACACCCCTAGAATCTCTCATGGTCCTGTGATGCCCAACGGTGGTGCTGCAGGCCGAACGTCACGATGTAACGCTTCTGCAGGCGAAACGATCGCTGCGCGAAGGTGGGAGTGATGATGCCAAATGGGATCTCCTGCATGCGACCGAACTGTCGGAGCACCCTATCTGACATGTATGGCTCAAAGACGCCACTGAATCTGATGGTGCCTCGATAGTTGGAGGAGCGAAACTGACCTGCAAAATCCAGATCTTTGCCAAAAGACATCCACTCGACTTATGTTGTAAAAATGATATTAGAGAAACAATCTTACTCGACATATATAGTTAAAATCAAAAAAAGTGAGAAACACGTTACTTGATCGATGGTCATGCGCTCAAGCTATGCCCGAAGCTCTTTTTCACGCTTGCGCCTGTCCTTGTCGTTCCCCCTATTCGCAGCATTCGATGGGTCGAATCATGCAATGTATCGGGGATCATCAACCAGTGCATCCTTGTCCGGGCCAAGTGGACCCGTAAAACAAGGGAAGTACGATCAGATCCATGCCTAAACAGTATAAACCATTAGAGCACTTATTATATGTAACTCGCAAGTAGAGCAACATATTTACCGTATTGAACCCACACTTACCTGCAGCAGTGCAGCATGCCCATGTAGACCCTTAGCCTCGCTTCTCGTGGTCTCCTCTAATCGTCGGTAGAGGAACGCAAGCACTCATGCTCCCCAAGCTAGTCTCCTAGAGTGCGCCAAGTCCCAAACTAGCCCAAACAACGAGAAGTGTACGCGGCTTTGGGACTTGTCGATGAAGAGCGTCACGCCCAGCAGCGTAGCCAGGAAACAAACGGCGAGATAGTGGTGGCGCTCTCTGGCTTCGACGCTGTCGCCGACGAACTAATCCCGACGGCGGTTGTGCCTCTCCTCTCACGCAGCCGTCAACGCCGGGATGGGCGCTCCGCAAGTGGTCATGTCCTTCTTCAGCTGGATCGCGTTCCAACCAAACATCTGCTGCAGTCGAGGCTCCAACTGTAGTGGTAGATAATCAGGGAGAGGCTTGCAAGGCAGTTCGTCAATCGACAACCCCATCAAACAAGCGACGTCATGGAGTGTGATGGTCTTCTCGCCCCATGGGAAGTGGAAAGAGTTCGTCTCCGGCTGCCAGTGCTCATTGAACACATTTAACAACTGGACATCCACTCCGTCCTTGTTCAAATCAAGCAGCCCCAGTAGACCAGATTGATTTGCATCTTGCACATATGTCATCGGACCCTCGTATATGTAGTATTGGAACGGATCGAGGTGTGTAGCCTGATGATGAACCTTCAACAATTTATGCTGAAACGTAGAGTTCGTCCACAACCAATGAGATCTATAATGCCTATATGAGACCAAAAGATCTCTTGGAAGCAACTCGTCATCTGGGAGCTCATCGTCCCCATCATCAAGATCCCCCTCCTCCTAAACCACCCCCTACTGCTCCTGAACCGCCCCTTGCAGGTCCTGACCCGCCACTTGCCCCGCCCCTTGCCGGCCTTGCGGCTCCTGCACCTCAACATGTCCTCCCCCCTCCTCCTCCTCACCAGCCACCTGACCCGCCACCTGCCCCGGCACCTACTGTCCCGGATCATGCTCCCTCTCCTCGTGATCCTCCCATCATGATCACTCTCATCATCGAGCTCCTCCTGGTCGAAATGAAGATCTTCCATATCCTTCTCCCGTGTGTCATCCCCTACCGCAGAAGGTGTAAGGTAGCCACTTGTTGCTGCGATGACCTCAACCCAATCAACGTCGCCCTGCGCCTGTCCGGAGGTACTGGAACCACCCATGCGATCCTCAATCCCAGTAGTAAGGCCGAAGAACATAGAATCGACGTCCATAATGCCCTACATCCTATCTGTCGGCTGCATCAGGTCCATAGCAGCCTCAATCGCCGTATCTCTCACGGTCATAGTCTCTTGCTTCGCAAGAGCCATTAGATCTGACACTGTCTGCGAAGACGAATCAGTGATGATGACCTCGGCCGGATCGGCGTTCCCTACAAAATGTTAAGGCGCATTGCGGTCTCGACCGAGAACAATGCGAACGGTTCCGTCATCCCTCCTCATCCAGGAATCCTATTAAATTTGAACTAGTATTTAAATATATCATTTTATTTGAGTTGAATGTTTCTTTCATTATATTATATTCAACTCTCTATTAAAATTATCCATTTCATTCAAAAATTGAACTTTCGATCCGCTTACAGTAGTTCTTTTTAAACATCTTATTTTGTAACAATTTGATTCTATACTTTATTTTTTATATGTTTGCATTTTGTTCACCACAATTTTGATATACATTATAGTATACTTACATTATATTGTATTAAATATATTGTGCTTATATATTGTATTTGTTTTGTATTTTGTAACAATTGTTTTATATATATATAATCTCTATTTAATTTTCCTTTTCACATTTTTTATTTAATTCAATATCATCATATATGTCTAATCTAAATGAAATGAAATGAATATATAAATTTAGATAAAACTATTCCGTCTACAATTTTTATAATTTATTTACCGATACAAATAAAACTACTCTATCTAAAATTAAAGAAGGTAAACTTATTCTATATTCTATATAAAATTAAACAATTAAACAATAAGGTAAAATGAAAATAAAAAGAATTCATACTAACCGATGGAGTACTCGACAAGGGAGAAACCTCCTGGGTACGCCTCTTCCGGCCTGCACCAGCTCTCCCACCACTGTGGCCACCCCCATCACTGGCCATCCTCCCGGCGCCGCCTCCACCAACACCTCGACCACCACCACCACCACCCCCGACGCCGTCTCTACCCACCCCTTGGCCACCACCTCCTCGCCCTAAGCCCCAGTGGCCGACGCCTCCCCTTCCAGATCCCCCATGGACGGCGCCGCCCTCATCAGTTCCTCGCCCGCACCCACGACCATCACCACCGCCTCGCCCGACCTCATCAGCGCCTCCCCCGTCAACTCCTCGCCCAAGACCGCCTCGCCTGCCCCCACCACCATTTCCACCGCCTCACCCAGATCCGCCTTCGCTATCGCCGCCCTTACCTCGTCTTCGGGATCTCACCATCGCTCTCTTGCCAGAAATAGAGTCGCACTGGTCCCTGGTGTCGCTCTCTCTCCGGAATCGCTCTTTTGCCGATTCGATCTCTATTTCGTGTGTGTGTGGAGGAAGACTCACAACGTCGAATTCGATGTTGTGCTTTATATAAAAAGAAGCACAACGTCGGATTCGACGTTGGGCAATGTTTTGAATCACATCGTTCGATTGGACGTTGTGATTCAAATTAAAACGTGCATTTGAACGTTGTAATTTGAATTACAACGCTCGATTGAACGTTGTAATTTATACGTAATATTAAAAATAAATAAATAAATACATTACTTTATTAGAGTAATAAATAAATTTAATAATAAATAAAAAAATTACTTTATGCAAGTATCATTTATATGAAGTAACAAATTACATAAAAAAAACCCTTACTTTACATAAAATTTCCGACTGGAGGGAGGAAGAAATTGAATATATATATATATATATATATATATATATATATATATATATATATATATATATATATATATAAATCTTCAACTTATAAGAAAATATTTGGTATATATATATATATACCAAATATTTTCTTATAAGTTGAAGATTTATATGAAGTAACAGGTTGGAGATTTACTTTACACTGCGACGAGATTTGTTATAAACATAAGTCGGTGTCATTTTGATAATGAAGAAGGGGTTTGGACTTTTATAGGCCTTGACTATTCGAAGCACTTTGTCCGTTGCACTCGTGGAACGACATGTGATTCTGCGTAGATGAAAATTTTCATCAAGTAGATTCACTCGTCGTTCGACAATTGCAGCGGACAAAGTTCTTCAAAGAGCCAAATCATTTTGACGTAAAGATTCCCCTACTTAACAGGTCTAATCTTTGCAGAAAGCTACATTCGAATAAAACGCTCCTTCAATCCGCGTTTTACGTACGTGTTATGCAACTCCATTGAATATTTGACCTTTTTTTTTCTAAAAATCCCACAGAGAAACACAGTTTGAACCCGCATTTCTTGCTTGTTGTCAATCCCACTCAACATCTTCTTCTAGTCATGTTACAGTTGGCTATACAAACTTGGTTTTAAACCGCATTTCTAGTGCCTAGTCAGCACTTCTGGAGGGAAAATTAAATTTCACATCCGGACGCAAATTCTTTTTTTAGCATTGTGATAAAAAAAAAACACGCCTTCAGACCGCGTTTCCCTGACGCACCTTAAAAATTAAATATTTTTATTTGTGTAAGTCTTTATTTTCCAATGAATATTTCGGGAAAAAAAATTCAATTTATCCTACGGTGTTGTAAAATGTTTAACCTCTGTTTCGAATAAGTTTCTAGCTTTTCAGCTGTGCTGCTAAAGTCCTTAATGCTTAATAGATTATGTACCTTAAGAGCTCAATTAAAAATCGAGACATAATTTTTCTATAAAAAAAATCAAACTTTGGGATCAAATAAGTAATTTACACACTACTTGATTAGCTTTTTTAAGTTGGACTTTGGATTAAACAAATACCGAACTATAAAGCTGGCCAAGGAACTAAAATTGATCCAACTCTTGCTTAAGTCGGTTGCCCAACCCTTCATCATATATATATACTTGGGAAAAAAAAAAAATTAAAATTCATGGCAACCCCATCCCCAAATCAACCCCTCTAGATACACATACAAATACAAATACAAGAACAAGAACAAGATCGAACAGGGGAGATTGAGAGATTTTTGTCACAAAATCAAGGACGTTAATCATCACTTCCTTAATTTCCCGAGTTTACATGTGCTTGATACTATCAAAGGTGGCGAACTCGGGGGATAATTACGCCACCTACCCTGCCGCTGGCGGCAGCGGCGGCGGCGGTGACGAAAATCGTCCGCCAGCAACGACGGAAGAGCTGCCAGCTGGGGCTGGGGGATATGGCGGCGGGAAGTCGAATCAGGAGATGTCTGTCATGGTGACAGCCCTGACACGGGTGGTCTCCGGCCAGGGAGGCCAGGCGGCGCAGTGCCCCGCCGGCGCTGGTGGTGTGCCGGTGGCGGGGTTTGAGGCTGCCGGCTCCACCTCTTGGGTTGGCCAAAAGAGAAGCCGTGATGATCAGCAGCAGCAATTTGGGATCCAACCGCTTCCGGACCGGTTCAGATTTTACACCGGTTCTCCGGCCGGTTCGTCTTCACTCGGTGCATCATCTCCCGGTTAGTCCATCTATTATTAATTTGTATCTTCTTAGATTACTCTTAAATCAACACAAAGTAGGATTAGTTTTTAACTTAATTAAATTATGTTGTTAGTTGAAAATTTATGTGAATAATATTGATGTAATTAACACATTTGAATTTTGTAGCATAAATAATTTGATAAATCGCGAAAGTATTCACCAGTCATTTGTTTTTTTTAATGGAAAGATAATGATTAAACCAATTAAGTTAAAATTAACTGATTAATATTCTGATTGGCAGCCGCAAGAATTGTTAGAGGGGAAAGGTAAAGTTTTTGTATGGGAAATTTTTGTTTTCGGTATATATAAATTTTTTAAAATATATAAATATATATTGAAAGAAACCATAAATTATTTGTGGTATAAATATAATATTTTATTACAAAAATTTATACAATAATTTAATAAATTATATATGTGTAGCATGGTACAGACTTTTTTGTAAAATATTAAAAGAAAATTATAAATTTTTTAAAGAATTTGTCATTTGTAAATGGAAAAAAATTAATAGGATTCAAAAGTATGACAAAAAGCTCATAAATTGTAGTTTAAATATGACATTGACAGTGAATAAAAATTATAAGAATATTTAAAAATATTTGTAATATAATGAATAATCTTATGAAAGTATTAAAAAAATTATAAAAAATTTGATCTAAATATGAAAGTTTTGATAGGAATAAAAAGTAGTTCAAAAAGGTACGCAATGAGGTTTGAATTCAAGACGTCTTTCATTACTTAGAGCATGCCCAAGGGATTCCCTATTTTAGAGAATTTTGGGTTTTTGGAGAATATTGGGCCTATTTTTAACCCAACAGCTTCCCCAACCCATTCTCCAAAATAGGGATTGAGAAGGAATAATAGGGTTTCTTCCCCATATCTGCAGCAACGCCAAATTTTTTGCAGAACCTCTTTCCCACGTTCAAACTCCCTAGTTCAACAGGTTTTATTGAGGCCGCGTCCATGATTCTCTCCTCGCCTTTGCTCGTCGTCCAGTCGCCACCGTAATTTCGCCTTAACACCACAATTGTTCCGCCTATTCACCACATTCAATTTCTTCCTCGCCATCTTGATTTAATTGAAAATAGTCGTCAGAACTGTCGCTTCAAGAAGATCTTCCTCTTTTTTTGTCCGCTGCAACGGTTCCTTCGATCAGGTCTTTCTAATCCGATTGCAATCGTTAATCCGACTTTCTCACGGGTTGATAATTTCTCTGCCTACCTCTTGCTTTCTTTTGTTACTGGGTTGTAAATCTGATTGCAATCCTTGTGGTTCCTTACTGTTAATAGGAATTTTGCCACTTGTTTTGGAGTTCTAGATAGTTGAGTAGCCCTGCAGATAAAATTCCTCATAGAAAATCTCTATTTGTAACTAGTCTTTTCTGTTTGTAACTAGATAGTTGTGATGCATTTAAAAGTTTGAGAGTCCAATCACAGGTTCTACTGCGGGCAAGTGTCAATCCTCATTTGAGTTTCAATTGGGAATCTCAATTCACTCTTATTTGAGTTTCAATGTCGATTTTTTATTTCAATTTACAGTCTCTGTTTATCAAATTCACACCTACCTACAAAATCACACAGACAAGACGAGATGGTAGGAAACGAGACCCCTATGAAATCTGCTTGAGGTTTCTCTCGATCGGCTTATATGTCTGCTTGATCCCGGTTGTGGGTGCCCCGTCGATAGGTTGCAACTGCAGGGCCTCAATTGAACGACTCTGTTCTTTTTTTTTTCTTAGTTTCATCTCAAATGTGAAGTACATTAAATTTCAATTAAAAATTAATCTAAAATTAAAAAATAATTTACAATTCTTCAAAATGGGAAAGCTGTTGGAATGGACACAAATTTTTTTTAGGGAAAATGAATTTTGATTCTCCATTTTGAAGAAAATTTGGGGAATCTGTTGGGCATGCTCTTATGCTTCCCTTTTCTTTTCTTCTAATTTAGTTAGACAACTTTTATTTTCTGTTTCAGTTATTTTTTCCCTAATTTTGAATTTTTTCTAACAAAAATACTACAAATTTCTGTCGGACATTGTATTTATCCACTTTCTCACTCTTTTTTATATAAAAAACACACGAATGATTATGTATATTTTACAAATCAAGTTTGAATCATTTTCTTTCTACTCTAATCCTTAAAAGTCATTTTAGACGAGGAATCCTTCTTCAATGGCAAACCCTGAGCATATAAACCAATCTGCAAGAATTACATACCAGATAAATCGATTTATATCGACTACAAGACAAACTTTGATATCGACAAAGTTTCTTTATTAAGAAAATATTGACAAAGTTGTCTCTAATCCTTCTGCCCCAATTCCTTTATTGTGAAAAAATATTGATAAAGTTGTTTTGATTCAGTATGGATAAAGTATGGGTAATCGAAAAACAATAATAGATGTGTGACCATTGATTTAATAACAACGGGATAGAGATGTGATGGATTCAAGGAAATCACGCAAGCAATATTGAACTGTAGCCAAGGAAGTCTTATGTTCTTATCATATAGATTGTGGTAAACCTATTTTTTTTTATATATTTTATATAATTTGTTGAAATTATCTCATTTCGTGTCAAACATGATACAAAGGAAGTTGTAAAGTTAGACATGTTCCGATCCGTTGTTTTTGACGTGTGAAATAAGCATTCCACATGGCCTCATTAATTAAGTTAATCCATCAACACTAATATGTTGGTTTGGCTTTGTCATTGTCTTTTGTGTATAGGGAGTGAGGAACCAAGTCCAACCGCCCAAACGCTTCCCTCCGCGGCTGTTCCGCCAGAGGCGGCCGAGGCAGAGGGGAGCGAGAGGAAGCGGGTCCGGTACCGAGGAGTCCGGCAACGCCCGTGGGGAAAGTGGGCGGCGGAGATCAGAGACCCGCACAAGGCCGCCAGGGTTTGGCTCGGAACATTCGACACGGCGGAATCCGCAGCCCGGGCCTACGACGCGGCCGCCCTCAGGTTCCGTGGCAACCGTGCCAAGCTCAATTTCCCCGAGGAGGCTCAGATGCCGCCGCCACCTCCTCAACAGGCATCCGCCCCAATCAGGGTGGGTGTGGGCCCCACCCTCCCAAGGCCTCCTCCACGAATGCCACAGCAAGCACCGTCGGCCTCCAGCTCAGCATTCATCCTGCCAGGTGGCCCGATTGCAAGTCCACGTCAGCAGCAGCAGCAGCAGCTGGAGATTAGGGATTACTGGGAGTATTCACAGCTCCTGCAGGGCCAGGGCAGCGCCGGAGATTTAGGCTTCCTTCACCAAATCCTCAATCCTTCGGCTTCTTCGACGACGACGACGACAAGTGGCAGCTCGGCTCCTCTGTTCTCTTCAGCTCCTCTGCTTCCTTCGTCATCGTTTTCGTTCTCCTCGTCGTCGTCCTCATCGGAATACAATCCGGTGGCTGAGGCTCCACCTTCGGAAGACCAGCCGTGGGGGATCCCGTGGCCACCGGATCCGGGTCAAGGGGACGGGTCGGGTTTCAGTACGACGTCGTCTTGGTTGGATTCCAGTAATTTCCCGCCCTCCTCGTCGGGGTGAAGAAGCTGTGCGGTTAAATTAATTTTGTTTAGAGTGTCGAAATTTGAAAATTGGGCGTTACTTGACTTTTGATGTTTCTTATATACATATGATGTACTGGTATTTTATATTGTAATTTTATTTTATATTTATATAGAGACACAGGTGAAAACAGAGGAGTTACACACTTACACTCCAGGTAGAGGACAAAATAAAGAAAGCAAATAGGTGCACGGCTCAAAGTTAGTTCAGTACACAGATTTGATGTTAACATATTCCTAAGCCAATGCAGAATATATCCCTTTTTCAGCCCCATGTTTTCGTTTTTATTTTATTTTTACCTTTTTGGAATTGTAATCACTCACGGCTTGTTTTAGTTTCGCTTATGTAGAGTGTTGTTGCTTGTTTTTTGCACCATCTTTGTATTTTATATTTGTTAATAACGGTTATTCGTCTGTCGACTTGTCGGCATTCGAGATTCAAGTATATTTGACCTCGAATTTTTACCTAATAAATAAAAAAAAATTAATCACTCAGGGCTGGGTTGGTACTGATATACGTATATCAAATATGGGTATGGTATCACTCATACTCATACATGTGTTTGATAAATTGTAAACTCACCGATGCACGCCGCACAGAAAGAACCCAGAGTATGCGTTCACTGTACAAAAGCAACAACCCACTCCAGATCGACCTTCGACCCCTTTGGTTTCAATCTAATCTAAAACCTATCTCATACCCATATCCTTAACATACCAAACAACATATCAGATATCAAATTTGATACTCATATCCCTGATATTGATATCTCATACTCATATCTGATATCTGATATCTGATATATGTATATGGATATCAAACGGGCCCGAGATTATGGGTGTGTATGGATAGTATTTTAACAGTTTAAAAACTGTTAAAATGAGATAGTTTTTTTTTAACATTGTATAGGAAGCAATTTGAGAGGGCTTTTTGATTAAAATTTGTGTTTAAAAAAAAGCTATTTGTGATAGCTTTTTTTGGTGTTTTTAGTTTATTTGGTTTGAAATTATCATAATACCCCTAATAATAACCAAATAAACACCACATTTTTACAAATAAACTCTTCTATGCCCCGTACGGAGTTTATATTATTTCATAATCTTTTAACCATTATTTTACATAATTTTTCAATTTCAACCTGTTTATAATTTTAGTCACTTTTTTCTACCTCGCCCCATACATACCCTATGTATTATATATTGGGAGAGAATTACACAAAAGGATATATAAGATATACACAATTTTTTTTTTTTAAAACTATATGTATAATAATATAATAACAAGGAAACTATACCAAAAGATATCAATCACATTTAAATCATATCGCTAATACCTCGATCTGTAAGCTCACGGGGGTGCACGAATGTGAAGCTTGTCCTTTAACTGATTGAAACGTTGCATTCTAAGAGCATTGGTGAAGATATTTGCAATCTGGTCATGGGTGCCAATATGACGGACAACAACGGGTGTCGACTTTTTCACGAACAAAGTGAAAGTCGATATGAATGTACTTTGACCTGTTGTTGAGGACGGGATTTCTAGTCGTGAAGGTGGTGTTTGGGTTGTCACAATAAAGAATTTGATGAGTTGCCAGACGCTAGCGAAGATCGAGCATGAGAAGTTCGATCCAACTGATCTCGACTACTGTAGAGGCAATGACATATATGATACTTAACTTCAGTGCTTGGACGAGCAAAAACCTTTTGTTTTGGCAGGGTCCAACTGATAAGAGAAGATCCAAAATAGACTGCAAAGCCATATTGTGAACGACTGTCATCTAGGCCAGACGCCCAACCGATGTCTAAGAGAGACAATTTTATAACGATTTTTCTATCCCGTGTCTTTAGGTTATAGGATAAAACCCAAAATATGAATTTTTAAAAAAAAAAAATTAGTTAGTTAATCTTTTTTTAATTAGATTTTTAGGATCGTTTGTTTTTTTAGTAGGGAATCTTTCTTAATTTAGGGTTTTAACCTATACCTTTAGGGTATAGGATAGAAAAACCGATATAATAATACTACGTAAAGACAATTGGTTTAAATTCGAATGTCAAATTACTTGTATAATCAAACTTCTTTGAATTGAATACCCCTAACTACGTAAAGACAATTGAAAGATTTGTCACGCAAAGGGAGATAAGTTGGCATATATGTCCACAAATTAAACAACATATAGGAAGGTTGATTATATTAGAGTGGGGGTGCCCTCATTTGCGTCCATTTTATTAAGCAATCAAAGAGAGACATAAGCCAACTAATAATCCCTACCTCTGCCTAAACCAATTACTTTCAATTTAAATCCACAATAAAAAATTTATTTTGTTTTCTTAATAATATTATTATATTCAAAGAGTGCCCAATATCCAGGGGCGGCCCCAGGGTGGGACGGGCGTATGCGGCCGCCCCACCCTTCGACCCACGTGTCCCGGGGTTTGGAAAAAAAAAATTATATATATATAGAAGTGTTGTAATAAGTAAAACTCGAATGAATATAAAATCAATTAGTCTACTTTACTTAGTTGGTTGGTGGGAAGGAAGGAAACTAATGTTAGACCAAAAGGTGGGGTTCAAGTCCCCACTAGCATCATTTTTTAAAACAAATTTCACCTCCTTAAAAATAGCTTTTTTATTATTTGTTCAACTTACACCCCACTTTCCGACTTTCCTATTATATGCAAATTAACTAGCTATAACTAATTAAACCCCATAAAATTGGTGAAATTAGCCTTTTTTTTTTTTAAAAAAAATCTGCCTCCCTCAAAAAAGTTTTTTTTATTCTTTGTTCAACTTGCACCTACTCTCTATGTTTCTACCCCCTTATTTAATTATGAGAATAAATTTTGTGAAATTTTCATTAGAGTTTTGATTTTGAGAATAAATTTTGTGTTTTAATTATTGTGTATATGATTTTGAGAATGAAATTTATGAATTGAATTTGGGGTTTGTGAATTGAATTTGTGAAGTTTTATGCAATATTTGTATTTTGGTAACCTACATATTCAAATCACAATTTCTATCATGTCTTTGGGAACCAAAAGATATTATAAAGTTGGTGAGTTTACAATCCTAGCTAATATGCAAAAGCCTTGAATTTAACATGACTGAATTTCGATAAGTTTACACTCCTAAATATGATAAATGTCTGAATTTCCAATGAATGATGAAAAACAACTATCATAGCAACAAAGTAAATGTAAGTAAATGTAAGCCTATTTTTCTATAATCCACTGCTAAGTTGAAAATCGTAGCTTAGATAAAAGAGTTTATTTAAGGCCAATATCTCAGTACACATTAGAAAATTTCGCCTCACCTTTCGGAGGATCCTGCGGCCGCCACTGCCAATATCATATAATGAATGTAAGGTCGTGTCCTTAGAGATGACCCTTGCCAAACCCACAAATAATGAAGAATTATCTCCATGGTCAATTTATCGCTTAATTTGATAAGTAAGCACCTTAATTTGGGGTTTGGATGACGCGTGCAAACATGAATGGACAAATTTCAAATACTTTTAAGATATTTAAATTAATTACATAAAATTAATATAATTAATTAAAAATACTATTTTAAAATATACTTCATCCATGAAAAAATGAAGTATTTTGACATTTTTGTCACGTGTTTTTTAAAGAGTTAAAAACTTTATTAAATATTACATATTTTGTTAATAATAAGTATTCATTTACAAAAAATTAATAAAATATTAATATTCAAAAGACAATTTTTTTTAATGAAAAGAGTATTTAACATAAAACATTAGGATATCTTTTATTTCTAAGCAATCTATTTTTTTTACTTATTATTATTTAATAAATATTTATCATATCTTTATTTATTACAAAAATAGTTCCTATTATTATAAGTAGTTACCTTACTTCTCTTCATTTATTTATTTTATAAATAGTTACAATATTTTTCATATATTTATATAAATATTTTTTGACTTATTATTATTTAATCAATATTTATCATATCTTTATTTAATCAATCTTTTTTTTTTAATCTAATATGTTTCATTTATTATATCTTTTTTGAACAAGGTAAGGATTTGTGAAGTGTTATGAACTGGTAAATATATATAAATCTCCCAAGGGAGGAAGGGTACCTTTAGGCACCCCTTAATTACAAAAAGAAGTGATCCAAAATTGAGAATCACTTGTAAAATACAAAAAGAGAATTAGGCGATTAACCATTTCTTCCACTCCCTATCCGCCCTACCGGCGACTCTACCTTTAGCTTTCACCCTTTCTTTGCATTCATTTACAATTAGTTTAGCCGTTTCCTCTATACTCATGTACTTACTTTCCAAAATCGCCATGTTTCTAGCTCGCCAAGTGTGATAGATAATGCAATTGAGTGCAAAGAGCCTCGTTTGGAACATGTTGGTTCTCCGATCACTGCCATCCACAAACCAATCAAGCCACTCTCGAATGGTATTGAATCTGCTTGAGACACCCAACCAGTTCATCACTACATGGACCACTCCTCGGATGTAAGCACATCCGAACCAAAGGTGGTCACTATCCTCAATCTCCGCATCACAGAATACGCAACTTTGCACTTGGATTGCGTTCCACTTGAACATCTGAGCACGGGTGTGCAGCCTGTCATGCACCGCTAGCCAAGCGATAAAGCTCCAACGCTTGCATTGTTGCCCTGTCCATATTAGCTCTCCCCACGACCTTTTCTCCCCCCTCTCTCTTAGCACCTCATAAGTTGTCCGAGGTAGCACTTGGATTTGTGAAGTGTTAGCTACACTTTGTTGACCCACCACCCAATGACGTCTCTCCTAATAAGTGAAAGTCGCTTCAGATGTGACATGAGCTAGCGTCATTGTTCATTGAATGTTGTAGTTGCACCATTTTATTTGCCACCTAGTTGACCTCACATACAACATGTGTATTAAGGACGACAACTCGAAATGTTGGAGTTTCCGGATGTTTGTAATGATTATCTCGATCTCCCAATGACATTTTCACTTGTCAGAAATGAAGTTAATAATCGTAAGACCATAATCGAGTCATTGGCATCTCGAATGAAAAAATCATTTGTAGCTTGACCTAATTTGAGCATAAAGCCATCAAAATTGATTTTGGAGTGTTCCATAATGGGTTGTTTCCACCTTATGTTTTTCTTCTTCTTTTCTTTCCCTAGGTTATGTGAACGTGTGAAATCCCCTTCTTCATTCTTCATTGAGAACTCAGCAGTCCCTTTTCCTCGTTTCACAACCCTTTGGCTTGAAATCAACCACCTCAGCTCCTTTGCTTCTCTGTTCGCCACTATAAAGACTCGTTTTTTTAAAAAAATTATAATTTCTCGGAAAAAGAAAATCAAAATGAATTTTAAAGCGGGATTTAGCGGAAAAACTATCCAACTCGGATTTTAAGACTCTTAAAGCGGATTCCGACCAAAATTTAAAATATATGGAAAAGAGATTTTATTCCGTTTTCATACACCGAGAATTTGAAAAATGATATTCGGATTTCATTATTAAATTCGGTTTAGAAAATTTAAAACCTTATTTTGATCGAGTTAAGTCGAGAGCGGGTTTCGGGATTTATTTTCGGGTATTTTGAAATTAGTTTTAGACACCACTTGTGATCCTTTTCCCTCTCTTCCGAAATTGATAAGGCTTAGCTCTATCTAGCTGTACACTTCCCCCTTTTTAAGCTCAGCAACACTTCTTCCTTTTCTCTTCTCCCACATCCCTGACTGTTGAGAATGTGAAGAGACAAAGTGTCCCACATTGATTATACAAACAAAGAAGCCATAGTATATAAGCTAGTGGGTTACTCCTCCTAATGCCAATTGGTTTTAGGATGGAACCCCGCTCGGCTTATGTGCTAGGCTATTAGCGCTTGGGCGCGTGTGCACACGACCCCCGATCCCGAGTCCCAACGGACCTCAGTATGGTATCAGAGCGGAAAAGCCAAACGGCCCGACTCTCGATCCTGGGCTAGCTAAAAAGAGAATGAGATGCTAGACCCGTTGTCCAAGTGTCAACTAGAGGCGAAAGACGACCCTAGTTGCACTTGCGGGGGCTTGTTGAGAATGTGAAGAGACAAAGTGTCCCACATTGATTATACAAACAAAGAAGCCATAGTATATAAGCTAGTGGGTTACTCCTCCTAATGCCAATTGGTTTTATGATGGAACCCCGCTCGGCTTATGTGCTAGGCTATTAGCGCTTGGGCGCGTGTGCACACGACCCCTGATCCCGAGTCCCAACGGACCTCAGTATGGTATCAGAGCGGAAAAGCCAAACGGCCCGACTCTCGATCCTGGGCTAGCTAAAAAGAGAATGAGATGCTAGACCCATTGTCCAAGTGTCAACTAGAGGCGAAAGACGACCCTAGTTGCACTTGCGGGGGCGTGTTGAGAATGTGAAGAGACAAAGTGTCCCACATTGATTATACAAACAAAGAAGTCATAGTATATAAGCTAGTGGGTTACTCCTCCTAATGCCAATTGGTTTTAGGATGGAACCCCGCTCGGCTTATGTGCTAGGCTATTAGCGCTTGGGCGCGTGTGCACACGACCCCCGATCCCGAGTCCCAACGGACCTCAGTACTGACTTCTCCATTTCGGGCAACAGCTAGCCCCGCACGCCAACTCCTACAGGCAGCTCCTTTTCCCCTTCAAAAATCAGAAACAACATCCCTCACTCTCCACATTTCATTTCAATTCCAAATGCTCTTTTGGCTCTCTCCCTTTGAGCCTTACCAAGAGGAAGCTCCATTCCTCCTCTTTCCATGTACGAGCCCAGCAGCAGCGGCTCGTCCTTTTTCCTCGTCCGACCAGCAGCAGCGCAGCCTAGCCATCTCCGTTCACCCCCCGACGTCCTAAGCCGAAGCCGCAGCACATCGAGCATCCCTCCTATGCCCTCCCTGTTCTTCGAAGCCGAGAGCTCCCCGAGCTCCCTGTTTCCGTGAGCCAACCCAAACACCTATCTCCTTCCTCCTCCTTCAAGCCGGAAGCAGCCACCGACCGCCGGCGCCGCCATTCCTCTCCTCTTCTTCTCCTGTTTTTCTTCTGAAACCGCCGGTAAGGGTTCTCTTCCTCTTTCTCCCTCAAAAACTCAAAGGTTCCACCTTTCTTGACCGAATCTTCGACCCAGGTCTAAGAAACCTCCCCCGAGCCATCGGCGAGCCCCGATTCCGACTCCGGCTGACCAAATCGAGCCCCGGCGAACGTCCCGACGACATTTCGATTTCTCGCGGTGAGCATCCTAACCTCCTCTTGACTTCCGTTTTCGATTCCTTATATTGAATTGTCCCTTTTGCTTAATCTGTATGTGAGAGAGAGAATCGAGAGAGAACAGCAAGAGCGAGTGGAGGGAGATGCGAGGAAGAGGGCGAACAGTGGCCACGTGTTGGGTTCTGTTTTAACTGCTGGTCTGGTTTGAGTATTTAAAATAAAATGAACCGGTTCGGTTTGGTCAAATTAAAAGAGTCAGATTTTAATGGTGTGGATTTGGGCCTATTTTGGTGGGCTGCATCCGATTTTTCTTTAAGAAAAGAAATGTTTGGGCCTATTGTTACCAAATAAATCCGATTTTGGGTAAGTTAAATAAGGACTGATTTTTACAAATAAAATGGTTGAGATTTTACGGGATCAGAAATAGTTATGAAAGAGTTTAATAAATGGTATCTTAAATATTACATAATATTATTTGGGATTTAAAAATATAAAATATTATTTTGGGATTAACGATATAATATTATGGTAATTAAAAGTAAATATAATATTATGAGACTTGGATTTTAGAGAAGGGAATTTGACGAGCATTTTCAAAAGGTCGGAATTTCTAACTAGTGATTCGGATTTGGAAACAAATTTCATAAGCGTTTAAGGTCGAATATTCTAATCGATTAACCTGGTTTTCAAAACGGTTTTCGGGGCTAATTCAGGGGAATTATGTGGACGATGACTAACTAGCATGTTGATGTGAATGGTTGACTAATATCATGATTGATTGACTAATGGCATGATGAAGTGTTAGACTTATGTATAGTTCACTTATGCTTTCGAGATATGATGAACTTGATATATGTGATGTGCGGATATATTGTGGCGAATACATGAATGTGGCTGAATGGAATGATGAGAATGATATGGTCTTGTGGAATGTGGCAATATGATGAATGGTTGAACTTAACAGAACGATGATTGCGATATGGTTTCTATTCTTGTTGAATGATATGCTTGAGTGCTTGGATGATTAGACGTAGACTTATATATGTGTTCCTATATATGTATCTAGGTGATCTTTAATCCATCGTAATGCTTGCCTTGCTGTTATGCACCGCCAGGTGAGTTCCTATATGAGCTCACTCAGATTCGAAAAGAGATCTCCCTACTTGTAGCCATGTGCATACTAGGTGCTTGCATTCATAATAAAGCATGCCATGTAGTATCCTGTTAAGATTGCACTCATGATTGAGCATTCGTTTACTCATTGCTTTTGTAAACAGAACGACCGTTATCTGTGAAGTAACTAGAGTCATTGTTAGGGTTATAGGACGACCTAGTCTCATCGGGTTCCGTCCTGAGTCAATCGAGTCATGAAACTTCCTTATATTATGAAATGCCTGCGGGCTTTATGGTTGAGCGGGTTGGGCATGCGTGCCGCCCGATTATAATGGAATGCATTCACGAGTTGGCCAGTCTCTTCCCTATCGGAAGGGGGTGGAGGTAGGAGAGGGATATACCACTTGGTATTCGGTGCTAAGGCCTTATTATAATTATGCAATTGATCTTAGGACCATGCTAGTGTGTTAATATTCTGCTCTGCATCTAGAAGCATCTTTATTAGGACTAGCGTGTGTATGTGTCTGCTTGTTTGAGATTACATTGCGTAGGGCTCCGATCTGACACCGCCCCGCATACATTTTTTTAGGTTTGTTTTGCAGCATGATTGTTCCTTGCTTCTGTAACGTGAGAACTCTCTTGGACGATTGCAAAGAAATGGTCTAACCTTAGATTTCGATAAATACGCTTATTGATTTGGTTTTGACCCGGCTCTGCCGTGGCACCCTTTTGTATTACACCTTGATTCTACTATCTGCATGACTGTTGGTTTTCCACGCTTAGACTTATGACAGGTACAGGGGACTTCCCCAGGGATTCCAACGATCCTTTCGAATTTTGGGTATGAAATCCCACTTGAAAACGTTAGAGTAGAATTTCAAACCTTCAACCTGTACTCGGGGCGCAAGATCCTAACGAGGGGTTTCATCCCTCGAAACGTAACCTGAGAATCAGAATCCCGGGCCATTACAGCCACCCTCAAGCACCACCCCAAGGCTTCATCCTCCACCCTGTAATCGCCAGCACCTCCACGCCTTCACCTCCACCACCTTCTGCTTCATTTCCCAACCATCACCATCGCAACCCACCATCACTCTCTTCCTCAATACCTTGTTTTTGCAGCTTCAAGAGGTCGAGCACCACCATCCTCCTCCTCTCTTATTCGACAAGAAGAAGCATCAACCCATCCTCATCTCCTCCTTTCCCCAATGATTGAAGACGAAGACGAGACACAGAGCCCAAAAGCCCCTTGCAACCGCAATATCTTCTTCTCCCCTTTTCTCCCTTGTTCTGTCTGTATGAGGCCAGTAAGGTCTCTGTTGTTGCAGGAGGATGGTCAAGTATGAAATGTAAATAAAATATAAAGCAAACTGACTCCCTGTCTTAGCAAATAAATACAAGACTTCCTCCTGTTGTAGTAGAAGGCAGTCAGGATCGATCCACGAGGAAGCGTGTGAGCGCCCGCCTTTTCTGTTCCAAATCTCAGCACGATTTCGACCAGCAGATGTCCTCGACATCGACCAGAAGTCCTCGACGTCGACCAGAAGTCCTCGACGTCGACCAAGAGTTGTCAATTTCGAGTAAAAACAGAAATAAAAACGTAACTTTTAAATTGCATAAAACAAAAGCAAACACAAATTTTGTGAATAAAATCAATAAACTAAAGCACTTCCAAGATCAGGGTTTCAACACCACAACGATAATCATGCAAAATAACACATAAAGGTATAAAAGATCATGCATTTTCATCAAATAACTGCCGTTATTAACAAATAGGAAGATAGAGGCTTTCGCATAAACGTACCCTAATTGTTACTAACCCTTTTTCACATAATTAATCAAAGTTGTATTAAGATCACTTTCGCTTCAATAACACAAAAAAGGATCACATTCGACTTTCGCAAAAGAATCATGCTCATAGGTCGTCTTCTAGGCTTGATGTACTCGACTTCGACTAGATCTGGTCGACGTCGAGTAGAGCTGGTTCGCTCTCAGCATTCTGCTCTGTTCTTGAAACGCACTTTCCCGAGTCCTCGTTCGTCCGATTGACGCATATGAGCATGCGTTGGAAAGATCTTTTTGAGGGCTACAACTTTCATGAAGACATCAAAGCTTTATTCAGATCGATGAATGGTGAAAAATGGTGTTTTCTCCAGCTGCACCATCCTTAGCTTCTTCATGACTTTCCTTTAAGTTCCAAAGTGCATCCAATTTCTGTGAAATACAACAAAAACTTGTGTAGACCTCCATATAATGCAAATTAACATAAACTACACAGATTCTGTACTATTCTAGCCCAAATGTATGAAATGTATGCAGAAATCGATATAAAAGTAAGTGTAAAACATGGTAAACTCATCCACTATATCAGTATATTACAAAGCCAAGAAATTAGGGAAAAAATACACTAAATTTCTAAACAGTACCCTCAATTTCGAACTTATCAAACTCTAAATCTCAAAAATATGCATAACATAAAAATAGAGGCCTAGACTTTTCATGTAGATATATTATTATTAATTTAGAAATTTGATGTAGTAGAAGCCTAAACTTTTGCTTCACTATATTAAAGAAACCATAGAGAAGGAATAAGAAAGAAAGATATGGAATAACAAAATATTTTCATTTAAAAAATAATAGGCACTTTAACTTGAACTTAAAAGAATCTAGATAGAATATTTTATTTGGGCAATCTTTTATTACTTTTAAGCCTTTAATGTGTGATTTATTGTAATTTTAAATATACAAGCTAGTTAAGTTATAAAAGAGTTTTAGTGGGTCATATTCTGTAATTTACCCTTTCAATTCAAATACGTGATTGTCTTCTTCCCATTATAATTGGATTGGGCTTGTGCCATTTTATTTAACTTTCCCATCTTTATATTGAAACTGGGTCATGTATTGAAAATGGGCCATTTCCAATTCTAGAATACATATGTATATATACCGAAATTTTGTATGGGCCCCATATGTTTTTGGGTCATGGACAGGAGTCCAGCTTGCCCTTGCTCTTGGGTCCGCCCTGCATAGACGGGGCTGATGAGCATCGTTCGAAACTGCTTTGGTCGACCTGGCTGCGTGTACCTCTCCTGGGAACCTTCGGGTGTAGTTGTGGTCGTCTGCATCGGTTGTACGGCAAAAATCCGGTGCCCGATGAAAATCTCCTGTCAAGGGAGAAAGATGAATTGGTGTATAGGGAATGGAAGGATGATATTCGTAGGCAGGAGGTAAATAGAGGGTTAGAGGATTTGGAGTAATCTTTTGAAGGTTCAACGCGGTTGAAGAGGATTATTAAATGGATTAAAATAACTATTATATATTATATGTCATTTTTCACAAGTTGAAATAATTTCAGCTTGTTTTCAAATAATATAATAAAAGAATTTTTTTTAAATTAGAAAAGAAATGCTCGAAAATACTTTGGGGTATTTCATAACCGACTTCCCACCGTCCTCTATCGCTTCTCATCTTTAGTGGATCTGGGTGTCATTGACAGTGGTGACGCTTGGTTTGCCGTCTGGCCCGGTACTGGTGCCACTCTGAACACCAGCCTTTATTGAGGGCCTGTCATCTCAGGCCTTTCCCGGGCGGTGATGGCTATTGTCGGAGATTTTGGCTTTCTTCTTCCTCGTGTTGCTAGACATTAGGCGAGTTTCGTTGGGCCTGGTAATTGACCCGTAGTATTGGGTCCGTAAACTGTTCTAACCTTGGACCCTAAATAGCTCGGAAAAAATGAATACAATAAATTATGTTTAACATATATATGCTTCCATACTTTGAGTAAAGCCACCCGAAAGGATTTGATAAAAATCTCGAAAGGGTCTGGATAAAATTCTGAAAGGGCTTTCTAGCTAGTGCGTATTATAAGGGTAGTTCTCGGATGCGTTTTCAGTGTTTCTTGGTGGTCCTAATCTGAGTTGGGGCTCTAGCATCCAGTGTAGGGTCTAACTAGGGTTGTGGCGGTGTGCATCGATGTGACTCCATATTTCGGAAATTTCCTTAAAGGATCATCTTCATCGCCCACAGGGGCTCATGATGTACCTCTGGCTAGCAGTGTCATTGCTTAGTGGCACTTCGCTTCGGGTCTTAGTCTGCGTTGTCCCCATGGTTTTAGGGTTTGGCTCATTTGTTCACTTGGGTCTGTTTGCTTGTCACTTCTCCTGTTGCACCGTTTTTCATCTATGTTGTATGTTTGACGATTCACAGTCTGCCGACTTTATCGGCCTCTCGAGGAGCCAAATTTGTATGACCCTCGAATTATTTCCTAATAAAAAATATTGTATTATAATTATTATTTTAGGAATGGTTCATCCCTGTAGCATATCAAACAATTAGACCTAGAAATGGGTCGTTGTGATTTTCTCATTCCATTTCGATTTCGATTCCAGTAGTTATATCACATGGAGATTAACAATGTGTTTGGAAAATAAAAAATTTGTAGAAATGATAGGAAGAGAAAAAGTAGAAAATGATGAAAAGGAAGCGAAACCGGAGAAAATGGATAAGAATCTAAAAAGAAGAAAATTTCTTATGTTTGGTTTTTTAGAGAAGAAAATAAAAAAACTCATTTTATTTCATAAGGTAGGAAAATTGTCGATTCACTGTTAAAAGTTTAAGTTTAATTTTCCTATCAAATTTCACCAATTTGGTGTATACGGGTTGTAGATGTTTTGCTGTCTAGTCTTTGTTGATATGTCCTTTTGTCTGTGCCTCCTTTTCCCCCTTCTTTACTGTGCTTTTTCCTTATGTTATCTTGGAGCCTTTGTGTCGTGTTGTTATGGGTCTCTCGGAAACACTCTCTCAACCTGTTCGGGATATGAGTGCATACATCCTGACCCCCCAGACCCCGCTTTATTGTGGGATTTACTGAGTAGTTGGTTGTTGTTGTTGTTGGTGGTGGTGGTGAGATTTATTTTCCTTTTATTTCTTACAAATTGATTGCTTATTTTCCTATGGTTTCTAATTGAATCTTTTAAATTAATTTAGTGTTCGTTTGGATAAATGTAGGAAGTCTACTTCCCGGGAATTTAATTCATGAGAAGTCTACTTCTCATGAATTACACTTTCTGTGATTTTATGAAACATGTTTGGTTGAAAAATGAAATAATGGTGGATTTGATATAGTGAGATAAAAAATAATTTTTATTAGTAAGAAAATGGTGGAAGTTGTCTTACCATGTATCTCCTTGGTAATTTCAATTCATGTGAATTTCAATTCCTGGGTTTTTTTAGAAGAAATTTTTTAACCAAAGGTAGATATTCTATCCAACTTCTTGGGATATTCAACTTTTTGGGTTTTTTAAACCAATCAAAACGAGCACTTATTCTAACAAGATAAATTACTTCATTCAATTTATCTCTTATTAAAATCTCATCAGTTCCATCCACCAAAGATGGCGTAAGAGGACAATGAGGATCTGTTGTCCCCAATTTTCATGTTTCCTTAATCCTTACTATCTCTCACATAATCTCTCACCCTTAACCATTTATTTAAATTCTAATCATTTTTGCATGTTAGGTTGAAGCGGTTTTCACTACCGATTCGTCGGCCTATCGAGAGACTTGTCTGATCTCGAACTTTTACTTGATAAAAAAAAAAGACGAGGGACAAGAGGAGGGACAGTGATATTGGGACAGGGATCCCAACTGTGCACTTTACCACCAGAAGTATTACTGTAAGCCAAAGCAACTTCTTTTTCCATTTCCCCATATCTTCTCTCCCTTCGCCCCTCCGAAGCTCAAGCTCTCCCATTCCCCGATCGGCCGCCTCCTTTCTTCTTCCTTGATTCTGGTTGATCTGCATTCGCCATTCACTTTCAGGTACTAGTTCATTTCCTCCTCTAATGGAACCGATTTTTTGCTTTTTTCTTCTCCTTCCTTTTTTTGGCTTTGATTTCAGTTTTTTTCTTCTTCCTGTTCGATTCACGTGGTTGAATCTCGCGAGTGTTCGGTTGTCAACTTCGAAAGCAGCTCTGTATGCCATTTCGGATGCACTTTAGATTCTCGATTTGCTGAATCGGTTCATATTTGAACTGCGATTGTCTAGTAAAGGGAGATCGCCGTGTTTGTTTGATTACATTTAGGGTTCCCTTTTGTGCTCTATCAACTCCTGGCCAACAATCTGCTCCTTTTCTGTTGGATTTCCTTTGTACTGTTAGGGATGGTGATTGAGTGGAGAAACTGTTGACATAATGTGGGGGATTTTGCAACGATCGTCTCGTGTGGTGACAATATTTGTCGTTTTAATGGATTGGATTATACGTTCTTCATTTCGAACCATTACTTGTCAGATTAGTAAAGCTAAATGGTTTTGTTCAAAGTTCGGGTGGAGAGATTATCCTTTAGAAGGTATGCTCTTGGTGTTCAGTGTTTGTACTTCAGCCATTAGTTAACATTTGTGTATCAACTAGTCAACTACAAGAATTTGCTTTGCTAATTCTGATCTCGCCACCTTGCTGGCAAAATCTTCTAACTTGTAGAAGTTATTAAAGGTGGGGGAGTACTCACTGATTGAAAATAGAAAATGGAAATTAAGGGATCCAAAGCAAGTGGACGATGGGTTACTGACTTGAAAATCTTCAACTGCATGCACTGTCCTCAAATATGTTTTAATTCAAGTTGGTATTTACTACTTTCCAATCTTAAGGCCAAAAAATGATGGATTTGCTTGGTTAACTTGAACTTGTGGCTTGATCATCTGGGCATTGACATGCATTTTCAAGAGAGGAAGAGGGTTTAGGGTGGTTACACATTGGGAAGATTGACAGATATTGAGCAAAATATACTGCATGTGAAAATTTTGTAGAATAATTAGTTTTAGTGCCTTTGGTTTTGCAAACCTCCATTCACTAGTTTTCTATTTCGATGCATGCCAGATTGCTTGATTATGCATGAAACAAAAACAATACTTGGAAAAGAGTTCTTTCTAGTATTTTTTTGTAAAGAACTGAAAAGAGCAAGCTAATATAAACTCAGCTTAATTACTCTCTTCTTGGACTGTGATACCTAGTAACAGACACGAAACCAGAAAATAAAATTTGGGTGGGCTGAATATACTAAAATTTTAATATATTCATAATTTTTATTAACAAAACTCTTATTCTAATAAAAAATATATAATTTTTCCTTTTTTTTTTTACCTATTTTTTAATTTTTTTAAAAATGGGGCGGGCTGTAGTGAACCTCAGCCCACCCCTAGTTACTTGCTTGCCTAGTAATGAAACCTACAACATTTATATGGATTTATGTTTGTGTATGCTACTATGCTTATTTTTGTGTAATTTACAATTTTGGCTGATTTGGATTGTAACTTGCAGATAACTTTTTCAATGTATGGAAATAATGTATACGAGACTGCCTTGGTCTGATGAGAAGAACTGATGTTATTAGCAGTGGAAGGAGGAGGATTCTTCTCATCTTCAGCTTCTGGGTATAGCAATGGCCTAGCCCTCATTCTTCTGGGCCAGAGAAATGAAGATAGACCCATGAGAGTTTCCCCATTGAATCAAAATCAGTTGGTGGGCCAGGAAAGCAACACTGACTTTCAGCTTGCTTCTGGAAAGAACAGGAATGCCCGTGGGTGTGCCTCCTTTGTATGGTTCAGTCGCGCTTCTGTAGGACTTTGTGGGCAATCTGCCTTAAAACATGGTCCTGCAGCTGGCAGGGACACGACTGTAGTAATAAGTAGTGTTGAAAATGAGAACGATTTGAGACATATATCTCTTAAGAGCAACTTGAAGAAACGATCACATTGTGCTCTAGCTCCTAACAATAATGAAAACGGAAGGGAACCATTGGATGAGCAGTGTAGTGACAACCTTGGATCGACGGAGGAAAGGAAAGTGCAATGGACGGATGCATGTGGGAGAGAGCTAGCTGAGATTAGGGAATTCGAGGTCAGGTATGGTATTTGGGTTTACGTAACTTCTAGGATTTCCGTTGTTTATTTTCTCAATCTTATGATTTTGTTTGTGCTTGTTGCAAAACTCCTTCAGTTTTTTTAATGTTTTATTTGAATGGCAGGCTGCAGTGTATTCCATTACAGCCATTGCCCCTCATTAATTGCCTTTTGAAAAAAGCTATTGCCCTTCTCCAGAATCAGCTGAATGGGACTAGCCCACCTCAATGAAAAAAGTACCAGCATACCTTATTCATCTGTGAAGTTTTTATTTAGATACTCATCTATACTATGTTTCATAACCAGGGTTAACCTATACTATTGTTAAACTAGCAGTGAAATATGTACTCTCACCTATCCTGATTAGTTGTAGCCATGTACGATTTTGCACATCCCCTTTGGTGCCTTGACCTCTTCCTAGCCTGAATCACCCTTGTGTCATGGTTAACCTTGTCCTCATAGCTGATCTCTATCAGCTGATCTCTTTCAAAGAGTAGAATGCATGCAAGAAAGATTGATTCAATGTCTTGGAGATGAATAATGATGAATGCTTTATTCCATGGAGATATCAGATATGTAATCTTGGATTCCTGTGAAAAGCATAAAGCAGTAGTGCCTTGTCAACTTCTCTTGCTTGATTTAGTTATTTTGCACAAAGTGAGTGGAATTGACATGATATCAAGGTTTATTGATGATAGTGTCTATGTCCACAATGTAAAATGAGAGCAGGATAGCCATTTAACATGGGTACTTGGAGACGGGACTTTTGAAGGCTTGACTGGGTCATCCAGACCAGAAGTGAAGAATTCTTATGTGGGCATATTGTAAATTCCTCTTGCTTAAGTGCCAACAAAGCAACAGACAAAAGCCTTGTGTGCCCCTTTTGGTTACCTGGACTTGTAAAATGAATAGAATATTCAATATTGGTAGAAGCGAATATCTTTAGAAGTGAACGTATAGTTTGATGTCGTTACACTTGCAAAGTAGAGAGAACCCATGCTTAAGTTCAGCTCGACATAAAGACCTTATATGACAATAAATAGTAAACTGGTTACCAATAGGAAATTTCTGGGTTCAATTTTTTTCTTAAATTTTTAATGTTGCTTTCATGTTGCCTGTTTGCTCTCTGTTTCACTTGATTTAAAAGTAAAAGTGCTGAATTTGTATCTTTTGGAAAGTGCTGAATTTGTATCTTTTGCATTTCTATACAATCTTCGAATGTTTATAAAATTTGGATGGAACCCAACTGCAGTGAGACTGGCAACTCAGATGATGAATTTGATGAGAATGGCAGGAGAAAGACGTGCTTTTGCAGGATCATGTAATCTTGTGCTTTGTATCTCTTCTGCTTTAATATTTCTTTTGTCTGGGGAGCGTGGAACACAATCTGATTTTTGGTTTGACAGCAGAAGGACACGATTTATGGAGCTTCAAAGACGTTTATTGAATTCCCGCTGGCTAAGAAGAAGATCATGGCTGAGCCTTTGCAGAACTGATGCAGCTGCGCCAGAATCGGCTGCTGATTGAGCTGACTCTCTATTGGACAGGTTGTTAATACAGTAGTAAGTATTTTCGAACTTCAACTGTAATAGCTCTGAGTAGACCATGCTGTTTTAATTGTTCCTGTTTTCTTATAGACATCAATCTTTTGGTTCCCACTCATTCACTTCCTCCCTGCACCCTCAGATATTGAAATGCAAGTGATTATTTTGAGATAAAAGGTTGGCTCTTCGGACTTTGACGAATTCTATATTTTCTGGGTTATATAGGGAAATGTGTTTCCTTGGTAGAGAGTTTCTTTTAATGTCTTCTGCATTTGAGTTCATTTGAGTTATATAGGGAAATGTCTTCTGCATTTATGTTTCCTTGGTAGAGAGCTTCTTCTTCTTCTTCTACATGGCTTCCAACAAAATCCCACCATGTTCAATAATCAACATCAAAGTATAACAACTTATTAAGGTTACTTCACAAACGTAGAACATGTATAGAGGTTTCATGTTATAGTACCATTACTTATTTTTGCAACCATCAAATGAGTAGGTTATATTGAAATATTTTAGAATCGTGTAATAAACGATGCATGATTTATGCTTTGAATCTAATTGTGCATTTATAATTTTGAATGTTTCTTTGAATTTTGAATTGTTAGGGTTTTGTATTGTTTTTGTTTTTAAAATTGGCATCACTTATAGACAATTTTTCGATGATAATTTTCTGGCCTTAAATGAAAAGTTTCAGTATCCGCCATTAATTATCCCAACATGTTCAATCTACAGCATATGAACTTATTAAGGTTACGTACAATACAAACGTAAATACATAAAGGGGTTTCATGTTAATAGTACCATGAATTATTTCTGCAACCATGGTTCACATTAGTATCATACAAACTGCTCTTCCTGTGGCTTTGCATCTCGAACAATGGACGACAAGACGCCATTATCAGCATTCGTAGCAGAGCAATTGGCTCGCACCTCCCCTTGTGTGCCGGTGAGAACACTCAGCTGTCCCATCTTGATCATCGCGTCCACAAACTTGTCGAAAAAGAGGCCTTGGTTGGTAGCGAAGTCAAGCACGATGCCCTGTGTGGTTGAGTCCACGAACAAGTCCTCGTCCGAGGTGAACAGCCCTTGTCGGTTCACAAGGTTAACGTAGTACTCGTTATCAAATGCATTTGGAGACCGGATGTCCATCATGGTGGTGTTTGGGGTGTTCACAGTGGGGCAGGTGATCTCGAGCTCATCGGCCAATGTATCATCCAAAGTCGAATCTCGAGTAGGGTAGAGCCTTCTGGCAAAGGTCGGACAGTGAGCACGGCCTATAGTGTGGGCCCCGGATAGGGCTACCAAATCGGTAGTGTCGAAGCCCTTTGTACCGAACTGGCCGATGAGGGTGGAGGTGTTGCTGAATGGGGAAGGGAGGTTGGCGTTGGTCGCATTGATTGTTGCAAAGCTTAAGCCATCCCTTCTTCCTAAGGGTATTTCATAGTACGGTCCACCTGACTACAGGGGAAAACAAATAAATTCAGCACCAAAAATTATAAAAATCCATTGTAAACTTTTAGCAAATTTGTTCAAATTCAGAGCTTAGCAGAACTGATTTAGATACGAATAGAGCTGGTAAAATCTGATTCGACCTGAAAATCCGACCTGACCCACCAGAATCCAGACTCGATTGAAACCCGAAAATCTAGTGTCATGCACAACTCGAACTCGAGCCCACCTCATTTTGACCCGAAACCCGAATGGACACGAACATAGACAAACCCAACCCGACCCATCATTGACTTGACCCGAACAAGACTCGACTCTTCCTTATAATTACTTTAATTTTCTTATTTTTAAATACTCAAATAACGTGAATTACATATAATGAGACCTAATATACTAAATAAATGAGGTTTAATATATAGTCAATCATTAAGATAAACAAAAAATAACATCATTTTATAATAAAACTTAATGTGATCCGACTTGACCCAACCCGAACCCGAAATCCATTTGTCCCGAACTTATCCGACCCGAAAACTGACTCGACCCGATCTGAACCCGACCGAACATACAGTATACCCGACTCGAACAACCGAATGGCCACATACGAACATATGTGAGAAATATTACCAAATAAACAGACTCACGAGCAGCGAGAGCAGCTATATCGGCGCAAGAGACAACTTGACCACACTCCCCCTGGACGAGAGCACGAAGGTCTTCAATGGTCTGGAGTGCTTCCGGCCTCAAGCTCGAGTTAGGTATGGCAGCTTGCTCGGTTTGTGATCCATCTAGGAGCACCGATGCATCGCACCCCTGCGATATGACAATACAATGATACAACATTTCAAAAGCTATACATGTATGTAAGTATATTTCCCTATTAGTTATATACCTGAACAAAGCAGTCATGGAAATGAACGCGTAGGAGGCCAGCGGCAAGGCCTATGTCGCTCTCAAACACACCCCTAAGGTGGTTGCGGATGAGCCTCTCAACGCGCGGGCAGCTGCTCTTGTAGTACTTCCATGAAAGCCCTGGTGCCACCGGTGCTCTGTGAGCCACCGCGGTGGTGGTGGTGGTGATTGCTAACAGAGTTATGACAAGAAAGTTGGTGATCATGCTAATGGAAGCTGCCATTAGAGTTGCAAGTTTTTTCTTTCAACTTACTCTTGCACAACTAATTAAGGCATTCAAGGTGTAAGACCTATTTATAATGAGTGAACCATCAACATGTATGACAAATTGATGGAGAAAAAAACAAACTCCATCAATTTTTTCTAGACAAAAAAAAAAGCAATTTTTTTTATGTTAGGATAACTAAGAGTTCGTTGAATAGTCATGGGATTCCATCACAAGTTGCCTTAATTTTCCATGTATGAAAACTTAAAGAGAGAAAAACAAACTCCAGAAAAAATTCCATTTTTTAAACCAAAATAAAATAAAAAAAAGTGCAATTTTTTATTCTAGGATAACGAAAGAGTTGATTGAATAATCCTTAGATTCCATCACAAGTTGCCTCGTGGAACAGTGTATGAAAAATTAAAGAGAGAAATACCTACTACATGTGACTAATTGCCAAATTTTAAAGGGCTTTTTCTGATCTATGACGAGTATAAGTTAAAGAACTTAAATTGGATTTTTTTGAAATAATTTTTTTTAATTATTTTGTTATTTTTCAAAATGATTTTCGTATGGTTTATAGATTAGAGAAGTAAAAATTTGGTTGAATAGAATGTGGATTACATAACAATTGCAAGTTGCCTTGAATTTTTTTTTTTGTTATTTTTCACCACCCAATAACGCCTGTTCGGACGAGGAAAAGGAAATTCATACTTTTAGCGAGAAATTTAAATATTTATCGCTAATAAATTTGGCAGAGTTTTCATAATTCCCACCAAATATTTAACGACAAATTGAAATTTCTTCGATAAATAAATTTTTCGCAATAAAAATATTTCTCAATAAAAACTTTAAATTTATCATCATTAGACGACTACAATGTGATACCAATTAGTAATGAACCGAAAAATTTATCGCTGATTGTTGTTTGTAGCAAGTAATATAGAGGTTCCACGCAAACATTCTTAATTAGCCTTGCTTCTACTTGCCAACACTTCTTTAATTAGAACGGAGAAAAAACTGAACTATCCGATTTCGTTATTGTTATCCCAAATGTTATCGCGTAGGTCTTGACTTTTCTTCTTTTTTTTTTTCTTTTTTTTTTTAAAAGTAGGATATGCTTTAATTTTTCCTTTTTAAGTAGGATATGCTTTAATATATAATTTTTTTTTTTGGCTTTCATCTTCTTTTGTATCCTCATGCAAGTTGTACTGTATGTATTATTACTTTTATACGATCTGCGGGTTTTTTTTTAACCCCTCGTTTTGTTCTTTGTGTATTTTATGTTTTAGTTTAAAATATATGATAATGGAAAGAACGTGTACTGTTTTATTACTTTTATATAGTTACATTTTTTTAAAACCAAACTGACATTATTTTTTTGAAATTGTGAAAGATCCCATAGAAGTGCTAAAAATAATCAGAAGTAATATCAACTATCAGCGAAGAACCGAAACAAATATGAACTTTAAAAACTATAAATTCGTATTCAAACTTTATTCAATGGCTAGAATTTGCAAATGAAAAATTAATATGAACTCACAATATAATTAATAATAAGTTTGGTGAAAATGACAGAAAATAAATTAGTAATTCATGAAGTTATTGAGGATAACATTGGGGAAAAGGTGACACGATGGAGAGGAGCGTTGCCGAAGATCCTTTTTGTGTGCTTGCTGGGCATGAATCAAATGAAAAAGTCTTTGAGATTGTAAATACAAAATTGGGGATCGGAATGGATGTAGATGTTAAGACTTTTAAATAGTTTTTCACTTTATCAGCCTCTTTCTTCAAGGTTTTCATATTTTTACTCTACAATCGTGAGTTTACCTCATTCTTCTCTTTTTCCCATTTTTTTTATACCCACTATATGATTTCCACCAATCATAATATTACTAGTTAAATAAAAAACATAAAAATAAATAAAACATCATGTTTTTGCACATGGTCCAAGGCACCTCCTACCTCTCCACACCAAGGTAACCCCTTTCCTCTCTTTACCTTAAGGTTTTGCCTACAACCATGGAGCCACCTTTTAGCAACCTTAAGGTGAGCAAAACTCATGGTTGCTCATGCTCTAAGATATTTGAGGTTTGTAGAATTGAAGAGTCGATCCTAGAGAGGACGACGTGGAGATCAGTACGTTGGTGATCGAGGAAGGAAAGGTGATTTTGAATCTAAGGTTTAAAGAGGAGGATTTTTTTTTTTTGATGACGAGGAACCAACCTTTGGCGGTAGACCTCGAGTACGTGACCCACCCGACAAGAGTCATGTACAAGTAAACCGGTTTGCGCCGACCGGCTCGACTCACTGGTAGGGAGTAAGGTAAACCTTTGATGGAAATCCCAATGAAAGGGGCGGAGGCAGAGATCGAACCCGGGATCTCCTTCCCACCCCCCTTACTCCACACCACTAGGCCACCCCGACTGGGGCGAAAGATCAATTTTGGATAGAGGAGGAGGAAGGACAGTGGTGTTGAAGATCGAGGCCAAACCATAGAGCTCGATGGCGTTGGGGAGCTGTTGTCTCCGACGAATCTTGGGAAATAAGTTGTAAGGGTGAAGGACAATAATGTATCCTAAATTATGACACCTATAAAAACGTCTTTATTATTGATTTTTCTATCCTATGCTAGTAGTAGTATGCCCTTAGGACATATGATAGAAAAACCGATTTATAATCTATCTCTTTGTTCAATGCTAGATCTATGGACCCTAGCAATTATGACAATTTTATTTTTAAAAATACAATTGTATTATGACAACTGTATTTTTTTATTTTCAATAACAAGATTATCACACATGTACTAACATATTTAGATCTCTTCTTATGTCCAAACCATTGAAAAGGGAGATAATTATTTCAAGGGATTTTTCTGGGGTGTTTACTAGAATTAATGTCCATATTTTCAGCATTTATTAGCATTTTGTCCACCAATATATCCATATCAGCTAAATGTCCACCCGTGTTGTTGAAACCGAAGTTGCTGAAATTGGAGTTACTGACACTGCTGAAACCGGAGTTGCTAACGCCGACGTTGCTTAAACCGGAGTTGCTGAAATAGGAGTTGTTGAAACCAATAAGGCGGACACCAATAGAACGGGCCAAAAATGATGCGGACAACAATTATATGGACACACAATTCACCAAGTAGAACAACCCGAAAATACAATAAACAGATGTGGACAACAATATAAAATTTAAACATTTCAGCATAACGAATTCCCAGAGTTGAATTGTAATCGATCATCTCAATTCAATAAACCTAAGTGTGTAAAAGCAAGTAACACAAAAAACAAAATCTCAAACTGAAATTCAGACCTTGTGAGGTGAACGCAAACAATTCGATTTGTAAAAACCTAGATCTAAGGTGATTACCGATGAAATCCATAGATCCACAATCGCTCCCCCTCCCTCTCCCTCTCGCTCCGGTTGTCCGCCTCCATTTGTTAATTCCAGCAACGCCGTCGGATGCCGCATCGGATCGTCTCCGGCAGACCGCATCGGAGCGCGCGAGGAGGCCGCCGGTGTGGATTTCAGCAACGCCGTCGGCGTGGAGGGTGCAAAGATGAAGACCAGATCTGGTGTGGAAATTGAAGAGGAAATTGCCATCGGCGCCACCGTTTTACTTCGTCAATAACTATGGATATGGAGGCGATGATCTCCTCCTCCGCTGCCATGCGGCCTCAATAAAGCCCCAAAAAAGGGCCCGTTTCTCATTTTTTTTTGAAAATGTAAAATTTTGCGTTCTCGATAATTTGAATCCATTGTCGAGAGCTTTAAGAAACCGAAAAGAATAGGCAAGCACCGACAAGAGCTGCTCGAGGATGCAGGAGCTGGGGCAGGTGAGGCTTGGTCGATCTTGACAAGATTAGTCAATCTCGAGGAGTCTTGCCCTTCTGTTGGAGTCAGCGTCGAGGAAGGAGAAATCGATGCAGCGGTTTCTTTGTCAATCTTGAGTAACTTACTCGATCTCGAGGAGTGCTGAGCTTCTGTTTGGCTGCTCGACGACGCTGGTGCTGGTGGAGGCTTTTGGTTTTGGTCGAGATCGACCACAGTCCTCGATATCGAGGAATTCTGGTCGACTACGACCCCGTACTTGCATCCTGTCAAGGCATCCGAAAAATAGTTAGTCCATAACGACGTACCTTGGTCCGTGTTGAGTGGATTCTCTGTTTCCTCATTCAGGATGGCCATGATCTTCTCCACCTGGGCCTCCATATCCCTCTTTTCCAGCTCTTCGGGAGTCATATATCTTACCTTAGGCTCCCCACAAATAATGTAACCAGCTGATATAGATTTGACCTCTTCCATTGGACCTATATGCCTTTCAATTTTATTAAAGGAATACTCAATTACCTCATCGCTGATGTTGAAAGTGAGCACTCCTTTCCTTACGCTTATGTTGGCATCCACTGTCGCCAAGAAGGGCCTTCCTAGAATAATTGGACAAGCAGGGTCTTCCGCCATATCAATAACTAAGAAATCAGCAGGGACGAAAAACTTACCTACTTGCACTGGCACATTGTCCACCATGCCTGTTGGAATGACCACAATGTTGTTGGCCATATACAACTTAGCATCCACAGGCTCTAGGGAACCTATCATAATCTTGGACCAGATTGTTAAAGGCATTATACTCACACTAGCTCCAAGATCACATAAGGCATTAAATTTATATTGACCAAATCCAATGGTTATAGCAAACTTACCTGGATCTGGCCTCTTCTCAAGTATGTCCAAATGGCTGCACTCTTCTGTAATCTCAGCAATTGATCTCTTTTTGCTCAGAATCTCCTTGAGGAATTTGACGTAGGATGGCATTTCATTAAGAGCTTCTATGAAGGGGATGGTAACATTGAGTTTCTGAAGCATCTTGATGAAGCGCTGAAATTTCTTCTCTGCTGGGTCCTTTAGAGATTTTGTGGGGAAATGCAGCTTCTTTTTCTGATTTGGAGCCAGAACAGATGTCGGAGGTGTAGCAATCTTCTCGATCTCGACTTGATCTTCCTCGATATCGACTATTGTAGTCGATTTCGAGCTGCTGTGCAGTGCAGAAGAAGGATTTCCCATTTGTTCCTCGAGATCGAGTTGACCTTGCTCGAGATCGACTAAGTGCTGGTCGACGTCGACTTGTTTCTCAACTTCTCTACCCTTCTGTTTTCCGACCTCTGGCTCTTGCAGTTGATGGCCGCTTCTGAGTTTTACAACAGCGATGTGACCAGTCTTCCCCTTGGGATTTGGTTCTGAAGATCCTGGGAGGGTTCCTGACTGTCGGGGGATTCCTATTGCTAGCTGGCTCATCTGTGTTTCCATTGACTTTCTCTAGACATCGATTTCCCCAAGCCTAGAGTTGACACCTTGTATCTGAGTGTAGACTGAGTTGAAGGACTGCTTGGTGTCTGAATGGTTCTTCCGCATCTCGTCAAGGATTGTCTGCAGATCATCCCTTTTTTGGTCCCTTTCCGGATGTCCTGAAGCTCTGTAGGGTGGGGGGTTCCTATGGGCACCTTGGTTCCATTGTGGTTGCTGAAACCTTTGGTCCCCCATATAGCGATTGGGACCCCCTGTGTAAGCTACCTCTTCGTGGGGTTCTGCCAGCCTGACTTGCTCTGTATGTGGGCACTCAGTAGTGGTGTGCCGCTGCGATCCGCATTCAATGCAAGGCTGGTTGATAGAAAGATACTTTACTTGCTTGAGGAGCTTCCTATTCTGATCTCTGTAGTACTGCTCTCTAACATCTGGATCAATCTTCTTAGGGGGCTCATATAGGAGCATGGATGGTGCTGGCCTGGCGTAGGGGTTCTCCTCATAGTTGACTGGAGTCCCATACTTGTTGTCATAGTTGGTCAGCTTGTCGAGAGCAGCCCATGCGTCAGCAGGCGACATTGTCAGATACTCATAGTGAGTATATGTGTTGATTCTGTCCTTTGCGGCCAAGTCCCGAGAATTGAAGAAGATCTCTTGAACTACGCAGGGTTGTTGTCCATGTGTAGGGCAGGATCGCAGTAGATCCTCATAGCGTTCCCATGCCTTTGCTAGCGTCTCTCCAGGCTGTTGTTTGAAAGATGTGATCTTTTGGCACAGAAGTGCTGTCTTGGCAGGAGGAAAGAACTTATTCAGAAATTCCTGCTTCACTTGAGCCCATGTCGTGAGAGATCGTGGTTTCAGCCCTTCCAGCCATTTCAATGCAGGACCAGCCAGAGACCAACAGAAGGCTTTCATTAGGATGTACTCTAAGGTGGTGCCTTCAGCAAGAGTACGACACATGTCAGTAAAGTTGGTAATATGCCGCAGAGGGCATTCATTAAATCTACCATAAAAAGCATGATTTTTAATTTCAATCAGGAATTGAGTGCGAATTTCATAGTTATTTTCAGGGATTAGAATGGCCGATTCAGGCACGACGAGAGTCAGGTTCATATAATCTTCTGCAGTAGTTGGGTATAGGGCAAGCTCAGCTTCTGCTTGTTCCCTTCCTGCTTTCTCAGCGGCGATAGCAGCATCTTTAGCGGCCAGTTCCCTTGTAAGCCTCGCAATCAGCTGTTCCTGTGTTTCTGCGGCCGCCATGGCTCTTTTTAGCTTAGCTTGGATGTGTAAGAGGCGTTCCGGATCGTCTAAGCCGTCAAACTCAGGTGGTTGACCAAAACGGCGCATACACCTGCGAAGTAACTTAAAAGAAAAGTGAGATCTGACTACCTAAAGCGCGAATGATAGCTTCCCCGGCAACGTCGCCAATTTGTTGTAAGGAGGAAATCGAGTATGAAATATAATAAAATAAATCAAACCAGATTCGTGCCCCAACAAATAATTATAAGACTCCCTCCCTATGCAGTAGTGAGAAGTCAGGATCGATCCACGAGGAAGCTTGTCAGCGGATCCTAGGTAGCTGTAAATCTCATAGAAAAGCAATCAGAAAGACAGAAATAAAGAAACAAATACAGAAATAACAAACGAAAGCAAGAAACAAAAGCAAGCACAAAAGCTGCTCGATCTCGACAAATAGTACTCGAGATCGACAAAGGACAGCGACGACAGAAATTCAGAAGTAAACACAGAAACTCGATTCAGACAAAGCCCTACTCGATCTCGACTAAGACCTACTCGAGATCGACAACAACTTATCGAGATCGACTTAAAAACAGAAACTTTAAAATCGCAAACTTCGAACACAGAATCGCAGATTTCGGAAGAAATAAATCAATATACTAAAGAACTTCCAAAGCCAGGGTATCAATGCCACAACGATAACCATGCAAAGTAACATATAAAGGCATAAAAGATCATGCTTTCCATCAAATAACTTTCGTTATTAATAAATAGGCATATAGAGGCTTTTGCATAAACCCTAATTGTTACTAATCCTTTTCACATAATTAATCCAAGTTGCATTAAGATCACTTTCGCTTCAATAACACAAACAAGGATCACCTTCAACTCTTGCAAAAGAATCATGCTCATAGGGATAGAAGACGAATTGCATAAAAAGATTGTACCTTTACCGCATCACCTCACATGGCCACCATCGGGCTCACCCCAGCCCTAGAAGTGGGTGGACTACTCGCTCTTCATCGCAATAGCAGAAATTGATGTATAAAAAGAAACTTGCATTAAACTAAATTCAAAGTCTTTACAATCTCGGTACTCCAACTTTCATTGAACGCCAAAACCCTAAAACCTTTGAACTCCTAAACCGTCTATGTGGAACTACTTCTCTAACTTGTGAATTCAATCCTAAAATCAGCCCCATGGGCTTTATTTATATCCTTCTACTCCTTGCTATTCAAGGATAGAATATCTCTATCTATATCTAAATATATATCTAAAGGCTTAAAGATAAATAAATGCAATAAATGAATTAAATCCAAATAGGGAAATTATATCTAAAATAGGTAAATCTCTTCTTGTGTTGATAGGTCTTCTCGCCATAGATAGATGTTGATAGATGTGGATAGATATCGGCATTCTTCGGCTCCAAGCAATCCCAATCCGAGTAGGACAGCAAAACCGCGTAACGCGGCTTCGGACACGGTTTCGTTGATCTCGACCAAATCTACTCGAGATCGAGTAAGATGGTCGTCAACTATGGCTCGGCTGGGCTTGGTCGAGGACTCTTCCCCGACTCTGGCTCGGACTGGCGCTGTGGTGGTTGTCGAGATCGAGGTATTTACTCGAGATCGAGTACGGTGGTGCTCGGCTTCTCCGTCCTCGGCTTATCGACTTGGCACATCTCCTCGACTCCGGACATGGCATTAGGGTTTGTCGATCCCGACTAGTATACTCAAGATCGAGTAAGGCTTCCGGAGTCGGGTTTCTTCGTCTTCGGTTTCCTCGATCATGCTCTGCTCGACCAGGTGTGCTCGGATATTCTTTGTCGAGATCGAGTAAGTTAACTATAGATCGAGTAAAGCTGGGCTCCGGCTTGATTCGTCCTGGTTCCGCTGCTTCTTGACCTTGGACTTCTATAGTTGATTTCCGAGCATTTCCAACCTTTCTTAGAACTGCTGTAATTTGCCTCGAATTCTGCGAAATTAAACAGAAACTGGTGTAGATTCCATAATTTGGCAAATAAACATAAACTACATAGATTCTGTAATATCTTAGCCCAAATGCATGAAATGTATGCAGAAAACAATATAAAAGTTACTATAAAACATGGCAGATTCAGCTCACAACACTCCTTCTGCAAAATTGAGAAAATTCAAGTAATTGCATTACTTGAAACAAAGACTGAAAGACAACCAAATGAGAGAGAATGGAAAAAGGTTGGGTTTGACCATATGATTTGGGCACCAGCAACGGGCATGGCAGGAGGCTTATGTGTCCTATGGAAAAGTCATAATCTTTGGAACGAATCATTTGAAATGGTTCATACGGATCAAAGATTCATAGTAATCAAATACGAGAACAAACATAGAAACATTATTATCAACATCGTCTTCGTCTACGGACCCCCCCCCCCCCTCCATGAAAACGAAAAATCAAACTTTTGGGCCAGACTACAACGATACTTCCAAAGCGTTGACTACCCATTTATAATCATGGGAGATCTGAATGAAATCCAAAATAGCTCAAAAAAAAAGGAGGGGTGGAACCACACCCGAACAGATATAGAATCTTAACAAAATTCAAAGATAGATGCTTATTACAAGAAGTGTCCACGATTGGAAACTCTTTTACATGGAGGAAGAATAGATCCACTAACAATAACATCATGGAAAAACTTGATAGAACCTTAATACAAGAACAGATACTCACCTGGTTCCCTAATATTACAACGAAATATCATGCATTTACATAATCAGATCACTGTCCTATTGTAACAAAGTTAGATAACCAAGAACAATACAAGGCCCAACCATTTAAATTTGAAAAAATGTGGACTAAACGAAAAGATTACTGACACGTGGTCCAACAGGCTTGGAGATCAAATGTTGCATGATCACATATGTTCAACCTGGTGAAAAAAACATAAATACTTAAGCGATTGACTAAAGAATGGAATAAGAAAACATTTGGAAATATATTTCGTCAAGTAAAAGAAATCGATGATTCGCTCATCGATTTACAAAACAGAAACGGAATATCCCAAAATGGAAATGATATCCAAAAGCAGAACAGACTTGTAAATGAACGACAGAAAATCTTATCATACCACAAAATGTATTGGAGCCAAAGAGAAAAAACAAAACACCTTAAACTGACTTACACGAACTCAGGGTATTTCCACCGAATGGCATCAGGAAGGAGAAATAGAAAATTCATAAAGGAAATTCAAACTATAGATGGCACACTAGCCACAGGAGAAGAAAATATTACAAGGGAAATAAGAAACGATTTCGAAAAAAGGTTTAGGATGCAAACCATCAACCATAACCTCCTAAATGATTACCTCTCGCTCATCAACATAGAAATCACTGATGATGACAACTCGAAGCTAACTGAACAGATATCAAACCAGGAAATAAAAATGCGTTCTTCTCGATTGGAAATGATAAATCCTTCGGACCTGATGGAATGACACCAGAATTTTACTAGGAATACTGGGATACTGTAGGCCCAACAGTCATAAAGGCAATCAAAGGATTCTTCCACTTTGGCCGAATCCTAAAACAAATAAACCACACCTTTATCACATTGATCCCAAAATGTGACAACCTGACAATTACAAACCACTTTACACCAATAAGCCTTTGCTCAACGATTTACAAAGCTATAGCCAAAATCATTGCAGAAAGGATGAAACCGATCTTAAAGAAAATTATTCACCCCCTCCAAGGGGCCTTTGTATCTGACAAGGCTATCCAAGACAATGTATTAATAGCCCATGAAATCTTTCACTCATTTAAAAGTAGATGCGGAAAAGAAGGATGGATTGCCATCAAACTAGATATGGAGAAGGCATATGATAGAGGAGAATGAGACTTCCTATTCAAAATTCTAGAAAAATTCGGCTTCTGCCAAAAATTCCGAACATGGATAGAGCAATGTGTCCAGACCGTCTCCTTCTCAGTCTTGGTTAATGACAGCCCCATGGACCCATTCATACCATAGAGAGGGATCAGACAAGGAGACCCACTCTCACCCTATTTATTCATTGTAGGAGCTGAAATTCTTGCTAGGAAACTACAAGCCGCTTCAAACCAATCAGAAAAATCCATCGGATTCAAAATATCCAGTTCAGGTATGAAAATTCCTTTTCTATCCTTTGCGAACGATATGATGATATTCTCCAAGGCGAACCAAGACTCGTGCCGACTGGTGAAGAATATTATTGAAGACTACCCCAAAAGTCCTGAACAGTACAAAGCAACTGATCCAAAGTACGATCCATATCACAAACCAGATAGCGCTTGATAAATACCTCGGTTGTCACATTATCAATTGTCGAGTCAACCGAACCACAGTTGAAGAAACAGTAACCAAAACCAGGCAACAACTCACGAAATGGAAAGCCAACTCCCTTTCACAAGAAGGAAGGGTGACCCTAATAAGATCAAACCTAGCAACTAAGCCAAATTATATTATGCAAAATCTTATGCTCCCCACAACAATACATAAAGAACTTGACCAAATAAATAGATGCTTCTTCTGGAACAAAGATCAACCCTTTTCCCCACTTATTGGTTGGGACAAGGTGTGCAAGCAGAAACGATTGGGAGGCGCAGGAATACATACAACAAAAGATATGAATCAGGCACTACAAATGAAATTGCTTTGGAAAATCTTAGCAGAGCCATGTAACCAGTGGGTCCAAGTGATCAAAGAAAAATATTTGAAAGAAACCCCCCTCCTTGAATACCAGCGAAAAGGAAATTCATCTTGGCAATGGGCCAAACTAATGGAATTAAAAGAAGAATTCTGCAAAGGACTAATATGGAAAATAGGAAATGGAAAGACGGTCAATTTTTGGAAAGACATGTGGCTAGACGGAAAACCACTACAAGGTCGACAACATCCTAACATCACAATCAACGAAAATGAAAAGGCGGAAAAATACATCGAAAGCAACAAGAAATGGAATATTGATGAATTATCCAACATCCTTCCAATGGACATGGTTCACAAGATCGATAATATCTACATGCCAGAACACGAAATAGAAGACAGACTATACTGGAAACCAAGTAAAAATGGTTGGTTCACCACGGCAAGTGCCCTAGCACACATCACAAAGAAAAACACAAAAGAAACTAGTGACACGACATAAGTATGGACCCTAGACACATTCCTGAAAGTCAAAAACTTCATCTGGAAACTTGCACTAGATGGAATCCCAACGAAAACTAGACTAGCAAACAAAGACATCCATGTTACACTATCTTGCGCTTTGTGTGATCAGACGGATGAAAGCCCAATCCATCTCTTTACCGAATGCCACGACACACTACAACTAATTCACAAAATTGACCCAAATATTGAAAGAGTTATTCGAGAAATTGACACTAGAAACAAATTGATCAAAAACATTGTATGTGAAATTTTTATTAAACTCAACCACGAGCAAAAAGGAAAACTTGCGATGACATGGTGGAGCCTATGGACAAGCAGGAATCTACAAGTATTTGAAAACCTCAATACAACATCCATCTATACTATGAAGAATTATGCCAAACAACAAATACAGAATTGGGATGCCTCTAAATTGACTTTTGAACAGGAGGCCACATGTCACCACCAGAAAACTCGGACAACTCGACCACGGAGAAGAAGAAATTTGAGATGGAGCAAACCAGAGGAGGGATCTTTCAAAATTAATTTCGATGGATCCAAACCATCTTCAGGTGAAGCTTCTGCATGTTTCATTATTAGGGACCACAACGGGACAATCATCGAGTGTGGCAGCTTCAAATGTGGACACATCTCAGCATTAGCTGCGGAGGCTTTGGCAATCAGAGGAGGCATCATCAAGGCAAGGGAGCTTCGCCTTTCCAGCATCATGATTGAAGGCGACAACCTGACCATCATAAATTGTTTGCGAGGTCTGTGGTGCTGCCCGTGGAAGATCGAGATGCTGATTTCTGACACCCTACTCCTACTCCAACATTTTGCCAGGGTGCAATTCAGCCATGTCTTCCGGGAGGTCAACTCGACCACCGACAGAATCGCGTGTCTAATCTACATTATGCCAACGCATGACCTCCTCGCCGATCCTGCTCTGCGCGTATTCATCCGCAAGGATGCCCTTGGATGGTGGTCCAGTAGGGCCTGACCCCATCCAAATCTTTACCTTATCAAAAAAAAAATACCCACTCATTAGTCCTCAAAGCTTAATACAAAGTATGCATATCCAACACCATAACATGTATACATGACAATATATACATCACAAGTGTTAAACCGTTCGGGGCTAAAAACGCTCTCTAGAGAGAGGGAGTCCCAAATTCGGCCTCGGCCACACTACTCCGGCTTCGGCCGCCTTACCCCGACTCCGACCGCCCTACTCCGGCTCCGGCTGCATCCGCACCACAGTTGAATCCAGTGGGGGATCCAGAAATTTTTGTAAGGGGGGGGGCTGAATTTTTTTCCCGAGAAATGACTGTTTGAATGTTCGAGTCTAAAGTCGTACCTATATACACCGTTGACACTTTCAGTCCTGCTTATTTGTTGAATGACACAAAAAACGCTACTATATATATTGTTTTGCGGATTCAAGAACCTACATCACCAACTGTAATGTGAATAGACCCAAGCAAACGTGGACACGAGCCAGTCTTGGGACGAGTTTTACCCCAAATATTATCCCGGTGTTGTGGGCACACCGTAGTCCAAGCCCGTCTGGTATTGCGGGTGTGGGTTATCCGCAGGTACCCATAAAATCTAAACTGTCTATATGTACTTCGACAACAACAAAAATGTTGTATGCTATCTATTTCAATCTAAAAAAATATATTTGATGCGGGTAATGAACAAGCTGCTTAATGTTGTCTATTTAGAACAAAAAAAATATTTTGTTGAATTTTAATTAATACTATATTAGTTATTATAAGTATTGATTAAAAGGGGGGAAAAAAAGAGGGTTGGTGATGCAGCAAAAAAAAATAGAGGGATAGTTTTTTTTTAAAAGAAAATTATTATAACTTATAAATATTGATTATAAGGGAAATAAGGGGTGTTGGTGATGCAACAAAAAAGGGGTTAGTATTTAAAAAAAACAGAATATAATATAAGGGGAAAAAATGGGTGTTGGTGATGCAACAAAAAAGGGTTAGTACTTAGTGTTTTAAAAAAATAGAAAAAGGAAGAGAGAGAGCGTTGAGATTCGAACCTAGAATGCCAGAAAAAGGAAGAGAGAGAGAGAGAGAGCGCGTTGAGATTCGAACCTAGAATGTCTCACTCCCCCATTAAACTCAACCCATGTCCTATCCACTAAGCTATCACAACTTTGTGATTCTAATTTACTTCACTTCTATATATTACTAAATTATCATATATATATATATAAAACTATACATATACCCTTATTTTGGCCGGAGGGGGCTTCAGCCACCCCGAGCCCCCCACAGATCCGCCCCTGGTTAAGTCACCATTGTTTGTGGGGGTGGTGAGACTCCTGAGGAACAAGGACAAGAAACCCGAACTAGACTGGTAATCAATCTTAAGATTCGCGCAAAAATCAAAATAAATTTGGGGCTTTTGATGAATTTGGGTTCTTCTCCCTCTTTCATATGTTCCCTTGCTCAACGGGAAGACGTTTCTCTTCTCTAGAAAGTAGTGGAAAACTGCTCATCTACCACTGACGGTCTCACCTGGCTCGACCACCCCCTCTTCGGAGGCTGAGAATCCCCTCTCCGGAGATCAAAAACCTTTTCCGTCGTTCTATGGCCGGATTGTCCACCATCGCCGCCCCTACCTCTCCTGCAGGTTTGGGTTTTGGCCTATCGATCCTCGTCGGACCACCACCTCCGGGCCTGTCAACCCTTCCCGCCTCCGTAGTGGGTGTAAAACTCAAAACACTCTCTCCTCTCTTTTCTTTTAGAGAGAGAAGGGCTTGTGAAAACCCCCCTATGGGAAAAACCTTTCCATGAGCACAATTACTTTCTAATCTTCCTCAAGCGTTCAATATTTTCTTGCTGTTGGATGCTTGAGCGGTGGAACATCCTTTGTGCTCGCTCGTTGGCCAAGTTTTCTCCTCCTCTTCTGTAGGGGAAACCTTGACAATCTCTACCAAAATCTTGAGTTTTCCTCAAGTAATCCCACAAATTGGGTCTTTGAATTCGTCAATCTTTATCAAAATTTCAGTTTCATCCCTAACTTGCGGGTTTGAAGCTTCATAAACCAAACTTCAATCCTCAATAAATTGGTTTGCTGGGTCGATGATCATCTCCTCTATGGGGTGGGTCTTTCGGTCCTTGTTCACCCCTCTGAACCCGCTTGCATCCCCTCACTATCACCCTCCCCTTTGGATTACTTCCCAGAGTTTTGGGGCTCCGTCGTTAATTCCACCGGTTGCGTTCTCTTTCGGCGTCGGGCGGATTGGCTTCGGCGATCTGCTATGCGGCGTGTCTCAAAAAAAAAAAAACAATCTAGCGCTCTATGAACGCTTTCCGTACAACTGAGGCTCGGCCTCCAAGGACTTCACGTGAAAGTGTGAAACAACCTGTAATTTGAGGATTAGAAAACATAAAAGGAAAACTAGCAATAAAGATAAACACATATGGGCGTAATCCCGTAAGTGCTTGAAAAAAATTCCGTGAGGGCTCGTATCAAACTCTGCTTGTATGGGCGTGTTCTAAATCCCATTAGGGTTGACTAAATCCCGCTAGGGTTTCTAGGTGTTCTTTTCTCAAGCGGTTTGCGGCTTTGTGGTTGCGTGATTTGGAGCTCTTCTCCGTGGATTTGGTTCGGGCTGTCGGAGTCGGGCTAGGTTGGGGTCGTGGTAGTGTGTTTTGTGGCGTCTCCGCTACTCGGGTTGACTGCTTCCCCGGAGTTTCATCCTCACTGCCCACATGATGATCGGGTCCTGATATATCGCTGGCCTACGGTTTTGCTTCAGTGTGGGGCTTGGCTTCGTCCGTCATCTTCGGCCTCATCCAATTTTGTTTAGGTCTACTAGGTTTCGTCTTTTGCAGAGTGTGTATGCCTGAGTTTGCACCGTTATGTATTGTTTTATGTTTTGGTTTGTTAGGTTGTATGTTTGACGGTTCGCCGTCTGCCGACTTTGTCGGCCTCTCGATGAGTCAGGCCTGTCTGACCTTCGAAGTATTACCTTATCAAAAAAAAAAAATACCCACTCATTAATTAGCAAGTAAGCTAAGATGTGTTAGAGATGTGAATGAGACCAAAGTGTCCCACATCGGAAAGTTGAACATATTAAGCCCTAGTATATGAGTCGGCGGGCTACTCCTTCTATTGCCAATTGGTTTTAGAATGGAACCTCACTCGGCTTGTGTGCTAGGCTACTAGCACATGTGCGCCCGTGCACACGACCCCAGTCATCGGTCCGAGTCGGACTTTGATATGGTATCAGAGCGGTTAGCCTAACGGCCCGTGTCGATCCTGGTCTGGGTTACCCGGTTGTCCAAGTCTCAACTAGATGGTCATTCCTAGTTGGACTTGCGGGGGCGTGTTAGAGATGTGAATGAGACCAAAATGTCCCACATTGGAAAGTTGAACATATCAAGCCCTAGTATATGAGTCGGTGGGCTACTCCTTCTATTGCCAATTGGTTTTAGAATGGAACCTCACTCGACTTGTGTGCTAGGCTACTAGCGCATGTGCGCCCGTGCACACGACCCCAAGTCATCGGTCCGAGTCGGACTTTGATAAGATGTATTTTTTAGAATCCCAGAGAAACCGGACGGGTCGTATGAAAACGGGAGTCGTATCGGGTTTTTAATTTTGTTTTTGGTTATAAGGTCGGGATTCACCACTTTACACAAAATCTTAAGTCATTGTGTAGGGGCTTCCCCATTCCTTATATTTTGTATGGTTATACCACCCCCAATCAATGTGGGATGGTTATCTTTTTATCCCAACACGCCCCCTCAAGTGCAACCCGCCTGGATCGGGTCGACACTTGAACAATTTATTTATTTTTAAATCTTCTCCCGGGTCGAGACTCGCAATCTCTTAAATCGACCCGACTCGGACCTGCTTTGATACCATGTTAGAATCCGAGAAACCGGTCGGGTCGTATGAAAACGGGAATCGTATCGGGTTTTTAATTTTCCTCATTCCTTATATTTTGTATGGTTATACCACCCACAATTAATGTGGAAGGGTTATCTTTTTATCCCATCAGTATTTACGGTTAATTACTCTTTTTATACTTTTACAATTAGCAACAATATATTATAAAATTTCTTCGTCTCATTTTTGCCATCGGGCTGTAAGAGAGCTTCAAGTTCAACCACCAAAGCAACCTTTGGTTATTTTAGAGGCATCCAATATATTAACAAGGGCAATATGTTTATGTCCAAATTAAATTTGATATTAAAATAATCTCATGACGTCTCAATTCCGACGGGACACAACACTAAAGTGATAAATTAAAAAACGAATATTTAAACAAATAAGATTGACACACACAAATATTTAAACAAATAAGATTGACACACACAATTTTATATTTATTAATAGTAACTACGAAATTGTTTTTTTTTTTATAAAATATTGATATTTTATATAGTTTTTATCATTTTAAAAAATTGTGTATAAATAGTAAATTACATTTGAGAGTATTGATTTTTCAAGGCTGAGGCGAGGGTTTTTAGTTGACATTGGAACGGATTACTGTCACCAGTTGGGCAGTTGGGGGGAAAAAAAATCAAAATTACATGTATGTGTAATATCTCTTATGACCAATTTTCTGAAAAACACTTGGAGGTAGGGTTAGGGTCAAGGATCTAGGCGGTGTCTGGGCAGATTTTATGGTGGGTCTTTGTGATCTTGGCGAGCAGAGGAGGTCCTAGGGTAGGGAGAGTGTACGCGCCCGCCCCACCTTTCGAGCCGCGGGTACTCTTTGTAGAAAAATAAAATAAAAAATGACAAAAACAACGTCGTTATGAGTAGTTTTTTTTTTCTTTCCAACTGAGAGACGTGCAAGGGCGAGAGTCACGGGAAGGGCGAGACGTGAAGCGAAGGGCGAGTGTGAGAGCACCAGCAGGCCGAGGCTGCCAAGCAATGCGCCGAGTCGCCGGCGTCCGGCCGCTAGGGAGTTCCCGACCAGTCGATCACCACTCCACCGTCTGGCCGCCTGCACCAGGGTTGTGCTGTGAAGAATCCGATGATTGAAGACAGTGAACAAGAACAACAGTGACTTGAAAAACAAAAAAAAAAGGGGGAAATTGGTAAGTTTTCTTCAATTTTGTTATTGTTAGTTACTTAAATATTGAATTGAATTGGTGTTATTGATGTGTTTACAATTGAAAGGTTTGAAATGTAAATTGATTTGGAGAATTGGAGAATTGAAATTTTGTTAGGTTTTAGGGTTTGAGATTTGAAAGGTGAAAATTGGGGATTTTGATTATCATAATTTGTTTATTTTATTGTTTATGAATGAATTAGGATTAGGGATTTGGAGAATTGAAATTTTTGTGCCTTGTTAGGTTTTAGATTTGAGATTTTAAGTGATTTAAAGTGTGAAAATTGAGGGGTTTTTTTTTCATTTTTATTGCTTATGAATTTTGACTAGGGATTCCGGTATGGATAGATATTTTGCTCGAATCAACAAAGTACCCAGTCTTGGTTCATCAGCTCCTCGCAATTTAGTTGCAAATGTTGATAATACTAATGTGGATAATTCAACTCCTAATTATTTGATTGATAATGTTGAGGTTGTTGATGGAGATGATTTTGCGCTTGACAATGGAGATGATGTTGTTAATGGTAGTGAGGAGGTTCCGAGCGGACCGAGTGTGAGAGATGATGCCGTTTTTCAAATTCATAAAAAAAAAACTAGAATTGATAATCTAAATATTGTTTGTCATAAAAGTGAACTTATATTATGTTTAAGTCTTCAATATGTATTCACCTTAAATGGTTGGTGTTGAACATTTGAATTTATTTGTAGACTTGTAACATTGAATATATTTTGTTAATTAATTGACGATGCAATACTTTCATAGCTTGGAATTTCGCCCCACCTTTCGGGAAGTCCTGCGGCCGCCACTGTTGGCGGGTCATGGTGACCTTGATTGCCAAGCCTTGAAGGCGGGACGAGGTCAAGGGTTTAGGCGGACCTTGAAGAGTTTTTTAGAACAGTGTTTATTACGATATTTTTTAATTAAAAACACTCAAGGCCTTGTTTGATTGGGAATCAACAAACCTAATTAGGAGAAGTAAAACTTAGGAAATAGATGTAATATATGCATTTAGTTGGCTTTTTTGTCACGAAAAAACCAAGAAAGTTGAATTTATGGAAATATAAATTACCTTATATATTTTAGAGGAAGTTTACGTATCTAATCCCCTAGTTAAATATCACTAGCTTCCACCTTTTTTTAATTGAAAATCTACTTCCCTTATTTTAATTATTGTAATATAAAATCTAATCAAACACATTTTCTCAACTCTCATGATTTTCAATTTTAATATAACCAAACTGTTAAAGTCGGTTGGGCCCGGTGGGATCATGACAAGCTGGAAGGATATCGTGTGTGCGGCCCCCCATACGAGAGACTCGAACAACATATAAATCCAACGGGTTCTATCTCAAAACCAATTGGTAATGAGAGGAGTAGCCCCTCAACCTTATATGTTGTTCAAGCATTCTTTATATTACCGATGTGAGAGAACCACATTCCAACACAAACGACCCCTAAAAGTAAAATTTATAATTAGGTGATCGAAATAACAAAATAGATGAATCCAATTAATATAGTGATTCTTAAATTCTTATAATTTCTTGCACCCAGATTTGGTTGGTGGATCAATATATGGATATGAGACAGATCGATAGAGAGAATTGAATACAGTAGCGGTAGGATCGATTCAACAGCGAAAGGCTCAAAGAGCTAGATCGAAGATTGGGTTTGGAGTCGAGCAATGAAATAGATCTAGGCGAGCTAGTTTTGCAGAAAGTAAAGAGCAAGATGATTTGTTTACACAGTTCGGTCAAAGACCTACATCTGCGGGACCTCAAGAGTCAGGCCCAATCCACTAGATAATTAGGAATTACAAGTAAAGGGCAACGAGTAGAGGCAAACAATCATAAGCAAGCATACAATCTGTAATAACACTCAGCAAACCCTAAAGGAAAGAAAGAGGAACTCCCTTTCCAAACGATGAAGTCTTCAAAGAGGAGCTCTGAAGATGAAGATTCACTTGTACTTCTTCTTCTACGCCTATCGGGGTCACGAATCTACCAGAAGCTTTGACGTCGCACCAAGAGGAACTCGGATTCGAAGCCAAGCAGTAGAAACCCTAGTAGAGGAGAAGCGTCACTCTCATTTTTATGGAAAAAGAGTGTACAGTGTGAACCTTGGTTAGGGTTAGCCCGGAAAGGGAGTATATATAATACAACCATCAGAGCCAAAACGCAGCGTCCACAATTAGGGTAAGAAGAATCCAGGAAATGAAAAGAGCCGTTGGGGTTCTTGAGGCAAGACCAGTCCATGGGTTTCAACCTTTGGGCTTATTCGGATCCACTGGGCCCTTTAGAGTTTGGATTTAATCCAAACTCAAAAAGACCAATAAAGTGGATCTGGTTACCCTTTGATTTATAACCCAAAGTATGGATCTGCATGTTATATGAACAAATAATGTACAAGTTGTTAAACTTATGAAAGTAAACCAATCTACAATTGCCCCATGTAATTTCCTAAGCTTACACATAATATGCAAACATTATCTGTTGGGATTTAGCACTGGGTCCGTCCTCGGTCCTAGCCCATAAGGGCTTAAGTCATATCTTTGATATGTAAGTAGTCCCTGCAAAGCAAGAATTTGTTAGTAGAGACAATTTTAGTGCCAAAGTCTGCTGGGTTGAGATCACCAGCAATCTTCTTTAGGTGGATGATTTTCTTTTCCACTTTCTTCCTGATGAAGTGGTAACGAACATCAATGTGCTTTGTGCGTTCGTGGTACATGGGATCCTTGCAGAGATAAATAGCACTTTGACTGTCTATGTGAAGAACAGTCTTGTAGTGCTTATTTTCAATTTCTCTTAGGATTCCCTGCAACCATATAGCCTCTTAGCAAGCCTCAATAACCGCAATATATTTTGCCTTCGTGGAAGATAAGGCAACAATTGGTTGTTGTTGTGATTTCCATGATATGCAGTTACCTGCCCAATTGAAGACATAGGAAGTAGTACACTTCCTATTTTCCTCGTTCCCTGCATAATCACCATCAATAAAGCCAGACAATCCACATCTAGAATCATGGTTTGCGTATAAGAGACCAAGATTAATAGACCCAGAAACATATTTAAGAAGATATTCCCATGGCTAACCAATGCCTTTCAGCAGGGTTAGACATGTGATGATTAAGTGCACTCATGGCAAAAGACAGATCTGGCCTGGAGCAGATCATGGCAAACATGAGAGATCCCACATCAGCATCATAGGGGATTAGCTTCATTCTAGCTTCTTCAATAGCAGACATAGGTGCTTTGAGTTTAGACAGATCAAGATGAGCACCCAGGGGTATGGTGTTAGGTGCAACACCTTTCATATTGAATTTGTCGAGCACTTTCAGCAGATAATCAGATTGTGTTAACCAAATTTGCCTTTTTAAGCCTATCCTTCTTGATGATGATCCCAAGGATCTTTTGTGCAGATCCAAGGTCTTTCGTATCAAAATTCTTCTTCAAGCTTGTCTTGAGTTTATCCACTTTGGAAATGGACTTTGAGATCAGAAGAAGTTCATCTACATATAACAAGACAAATATAGGATCATTAGCCTTTACATCCTTAAAATAAAGACAAGGGTCATAAGCACTTCTAGAGAAACCAAGGCAAGTGATGCATGAATCAAATTTCTTGTTCCATTGTCCAAGGGACTGTTTTAGTCCATAGATGGATTTATGCAGTAGGCACACAAGATTAGGATTAGCACGATCAATAAAGCCTTTAGGTTGTCTCATGTAAATAGTCTCATGCAAATCACCATGTAAGAATGCAGTTTTGACATCCATTTGTTTTAACTCATAATCATAAACTGCAATCATAGCAAGTAAGAGCCTCATGGTTTTGTATTTCACAACAGGTGCAAATATATCATGATAATCTTCACCATGTTTTTGAGTGAAACCTTTGGCTACTAATCTAGATTTATACCTAGGAGGTTTACTAGGTTTAGGACTTTCTTTAAGTTTAAAAATCCATTTGTAGTCAATAGTTCTAGCCTTAGCAAGTCTTTCAATGAGAGTCCAAGTTTTATTAACATGCATGGATTCAATTTCTTCTTGCATAACAAGTCTCCAATACTTAGCATGATGACATTTGATAGCTTGCTCATAGAGATCAGGAACATAAGAGTTCACAGCTTCAGAAACAAGCATGGCAAAATCCACAATGTTACTCTCATATTTTTTGTTAGGTTTCTTTAACCCTAGGAGACCTATCCCTAGTCAGTTGATAGTGAGTAAGGCCATCTTCAACAATTGCAGGAGATTTAGACACATCATCATCAAGCATAGCAGGGATACCAATATGAGAGGATGAAGAAGATTCAGATGAAGAGATAGAAGTAAAAGGTGAGTGAGAGGAAGAGGAAACTCCCTGATCATGAGGTTCTTCTTGTTGATTCTCTTCTTGAGGAACTTCTTTAGTCTGTGCAGTGGGATTGCCAGGAGTAAGACCATTGTCAAACTCATCTTCATGTTCATCAGGCACTGTTGGAGTGTAGAAATGTGTTGAACTAATGTGTGAGTCAGAGGGTTGATCCTCAAATTCAGGAGAAGTGTGTTGTAGTTCCTTGAAGTGAAAGACATTTTCCTTGAACAAGACATCCCTACTTACTATGACCTTATACCCCCCAGGCTGAAGGACCAAAAATTTATACCCCTTAACACCCTCTGGGAAGCCTAACAGTACACATTTCTAGGCTCTCGAATTGGGCTTGCCATCAGATTTGCGAGGCAAGGTTAGTTGGTTTCCCACTTCATTTCTCCCGGGGGGTTTTAAAGTCTATAACAGAGGAAGGGGTCCTATTAATAAGGTAGAAAGCAGTGGTGATAGCTTCTCCCCAAAGAGAGTGCTTCATGCCAGCACCTATCAGCATGCATCTAGCCTTGTTCAATAATGTTCTGTTCATCCTTTCTGTTGTGCCATTTTGTTGTGGAGTCCCAGGAATGGTGAGGTGTCTCTTAATACCATGTTGCCTGCAAAATGCATCAAACTCTGTATTGCAAAATTCCAGCCCATTGTCTGTCTTGAGACACTTAAGCAAGTTCCCAGATTCCTTTTCAACCTTAGCCTTCCAGCTTTTGAAATGCTCAAATGCTTCATTCTTAGTTCTTTGCAAGAATATCCAAACCTTTCTGTCAACAAGAGATAGGAAATATCTCTTGCCTCCCACATTATCAACCTGTGCTGGACCCCAAAGGTCTGCATGGACATACTCAAGAGGAAGGTTAGCAACATATGAAGAGTATTTAAAAGCCAGTCTAGTATGTTTTCCCATGATGCAATTTTCACATAAATCAATATGAGCAGGTTTAATATTCAGAATCCCTTGCTTGTATAATTCAAGAAGACCCTTGTTTCCCACATGACCCAGTCCGTTATGTATGCCACATCAAGGTTTGTTCAAGAGTCATGGGCTTAGATTTTTTCTTCACATTAACATTAGCTGAGTGCATTTTAACAGATTCACCAATAACATGATAAAGACCCTTCTTCTTAATAGACTTAATAAGAATACGACCATTCTTATACGCAGTTTTTATCCCCTGGTGAACATTTATATCACAATTCAAGTCATCAAACACACTTTCAGATAATAAATTTCTTCTCAGGTCAAGAACCCATTTAACATTCTGAATTACTCTAATTTTCTCATCATGCATCTTTATAGGAACAAACCCAATACCCTTAATGTCAAGCACATAATGATCTTCTAACATGACAATACCTTCATCAATAAAATCAAGCTCAGAGAAAAAATGCTTGTGAGGGGTAGCATGAATAGTGCAACCAGAGTCAATAATCCAAACATCAGATGTAGAGATATGAGGAGAAACACATAGAAGCTCATGAGAACAGTTAGATTGGGATTCAAACACAGCAGTAACAACTTTGTTTTTCTCAGCCTCATCTTTCTTCCTTTTATAGCAATCTTTCTCAAGATGACTATCTTTGGAACAATATTTGCATTTAAGGGAGCTCTTATCAGATGAGTATTTTTCAGAAGATTCAGATTTCATGTTGTCAGTGTTTTCACTTTTCTTGTTCTTATTCTGATTTTTCTTTTGGTTTCTGAATTTTTCTCTAGCCATGAAAGCCTCTGTTTTAACTTCTTGCTTAGTCTTAAAAACTTTCATGACATCATTTTTCTGCATGACAACTTCTATAATCTTAGTCTTATCCAAATCCTCCCTACTGTACTGTATCACATCCTTAAAGGTGTCAAACTGGTTAGGCGGAGAATTTAGAATCAAGATAGCTTGATGCAATTCAGTAATTGTATCACCACAACGTTCAAGATCTTGTATCATAGACAGAAACTTTTCAAGATTGTCATTCAGAGACATATGAGCATCCATTTTGTAGTTAAAGAGACGACAGAGCAAGTTTATGCGGCTAGGAAGAGATTTTACCAAATAAGTTGTTTCCAAAGCATCCCAAAGTTCTTTGGATGTCTTTTTGGTAAGCACTTGCCTAGCTACCTCATCTGTGAGACGTATCATGATCTTACTATGTGAAATTTGGTCCATTTCCTCACGTTCTGCCTTATCAAGCTTGTCAGAATAGCTGTTAGCCACAACAGCCCAACATTTTTCCTTGATGAGGATGGCCTTCATTTTCACCTGCCACATAGCAAAATCAGAACACTCATCGTATAACTGAATACGAAAAGAAGACTCAGACATAATTCTACCAACAATAGCTAACAGCAGAAACAAGAATAAAAGCAAACACAACTCAGACGACAACAAAGAAAATACTGAAGCGAAAAACAGGAGTAACGTGTAAACACAAAAGGATTTTGCTCTTGACCTAGGTCAGAGCAAAAAATTATCATTGCAAACTCACAGAAAAAAACACAACCTATCGAACCTAGAGCAACCAAGTGCTCTGATACCAATTGTAGTGGTAGGATCGATTCAACAGTGGAAGACTCAAAGAGCTAGATCAAAGATGGGGTTCAGAGTCGTTTTGTAGAAAGTAAAGAGCAAGATGATTTGTTTATGCAGTTCGATCAAAGACCTACATCTGCGGGACCTCAAGAGTCAGGCCCAATCCATAATTAGGAATTATAAGTAAAGGGCAACGAGTAGAGGCAAACAATCATAAACAAGCATACAATCTGCAGTAACACTCAGCAAACCCTAAAGGAAAGAAAGAGGAACTCCCTTTCCAAACGATGTAGTCTTCAAAGAGGAGCTCTGAAGATGAAGATTCACTTCTACTTCTTCTTCTACGCCTATCGGGGTCACGAATCTACCAGAAGCTTTGACGTCGCACCAAGAGAAACTCAAATTCGAAGCCAAGCTGTAGAAACCCTAGTAGAGGAGAAGCGTCGCTCTCATTTTTGTGGAAAGAGAGTGTACAATGTGAATCTTGGCTAGGGTTAGCCCGGAAAGGGAGTATATATAATACAACCATCGGAGCCAAAACGCAACGTCCACAATTAGGGTAAGAAGAATCCAGGAAATGAAAAGAGTCGTTGGGGTTCTTGAGGCAAGACCAGTCCATGGGCTTCAACCTTTGGGCCTACTCGGATCCATTGGGCCCTTTAGAGTTTGGATTTAATCCAAACTCAGAAAGACCAACAAAGTGGATCCGGTTACCCTTTGATTTATAACCCAAAGTATGGATCTACATGTTATACGAACGGATAATGTACAAGCTGTTAAACTTATGAAAGTAAACCAATCTACAAATACAACTCAAAAAGATACATTATACCCATCTTATTATATCTTAACATTGCTTTCTACAAATTCCAACATGTTCAAAGGGCAACACAAATATGAGTGTAATTAACAAGGTTACACAAATTAAAGTAAGACACAAATTTATGAACACATGAATTTATTTTGCAACAATAAAGTTGATGACAATGGAAATTTTAGCCCAAAGCATCTAGCTAGTACCATACAAACTGCTCCTCCTGTGGGGTGTCATCTCCTCCTCCTCCGACGGAAGACAAGCTCTCATTATCAGCATTGATAGCGGAGCAATTCCCCCGCACCTCCCCTTGTGTACCAGTGAGCACACCCAGCTGCCCCATCCTGATCATCACGTCCACAAACTTGTCAAAAAACAGGGCTTGATCATGAGCAAAGTCAACCACGATGCCCTTGGTGGTCGAGTCCATGAACAAGTCCTGGTCCGAGGTGAAAAGTCCTTGTCGCTTCATAAGGTCTACGTAGTACTTATTGTCGAATGTGTTTGGGGTCCGGATATCCATCATCGTCGTGTTGAAGGTGTTGGTTGTAGGGCAGGTGATCTCGAGCTCATCGGCTAGTGTGTCATCCATAGTCGGATCTCTAGGGCGGAGCCTTCCGGCGAAGGTGACACAGTGAGCACGGCCTATGGTGTGGGCCCCGGATAGGGCCACCACGTCGGTGGTGTCGAACCCCTTGGTCGCAAGCTGGGAAATCAGGGTGGCGGCTTTGCTAGTTGGGGCGGGGAGGTTGGCGTTCGTCGCGTCAACTGTTGCGAACTTTAACCCGTCCCTTCTTCCCAAAGGAATGTCATAATACGGCCCTCCTGACTGCAACGGGAAATGATTTTGTTGAGAGAATGAAAGATGCGAAAAGAGAACAAAAGAGTCTCACGTCGATAATATAAACAAAAAAGCCTTAGTATGAGTTACTTTTCCTATTATTAATTGGTTTTAGAATGGAACAATGTTTGACTAGCCGGTTAGCCAATAGTCTTCATTAAGATTTTTTTTTAATTTACAAAAATAGCCTTTTTTTTAGAGGAGAGTTTTGTTTTATATACGTATTTACTTTTCAACCCTTGACTTTTCAGTTTTCAAATCATATCACGTAACACAAAAGTCCATGTCACCTTTTATTTAAAAAAATACTCCCTCCGTTTCCTTTTAAGTGACTTTTTCAAATCATGCACGTAGTTTTAGAACGATAAAAACTATATTAAATATTAATATTTTAATAATATTTTTTAATAATATGATACTTATCACCAATAAGTATGAGATTATCGAAAAAAATATTTTAAAAAATTATTATTTCATATAGTTTTTCACACCTTAAAAAACGTGCATGAATAGTAAAACGACAATTAAAAGGAAACGGAGGGAGTATATTTTTATTTATCTATCATGTCATTTGACATATACTCCGTATTGTTTAAATTTTAAAAATGATTTGAAAATGTATAAGAGTGTGACCATATAATTTTTCACTTGACATATCATGTTATAGACATTGATGTGTGAAGTGAAATGAAAAATTAAGTTCTTAACGTACACACGTCAAACCCTATACAGATATAGGATCAAATTGGATAAGATATTATTATAATGGTTTTTATAGTTTTTTTTTCTATTTAATGAGAATGGATCGGTCTATCACTTTGCGAATAATCTATAAAAAAATATATATATTTTATTTGTTAATATAAATAAAATAGAAAAATCGAACATATTAGTTTTAGAACTCAAAATCACTGTCCAATTTGGACATAAATTTAGTGTAGGATTATATGAGAACTGATTTATTGTAACCGAATTTGTTAGCTATATATATAACGATTTTTCTATAAGATCTTAAATTTGGAATTTTTAAAAAAAACTTTAATTAGTTTAGCTTTTTTTTTTAATTAGATTCTTAGGGTTATTTGTCTTTTCTTTTGTAAGGAATCTTTTTCAATATAGGATCTTATCATATACCCTGATAGAAAAACCGTATATATAAATATGAGCTATTATCTGTTTTGACTTTCTTCAATCAATGGAATATATGCACTGTCAAGCCTAGCTCACTAGCTAGCTTAACTGATACAAATAACATGTGAGTGATCAATATGTTACGAGTTCAAATTCTCCTCTCATATTGTAATAGTCTATAGTGTCTACCTATTAGCAGAAAAAAAAAATGCCCTATTCTATTCTAATTGAACCAATAAATTGATTAGTTGATCATAGACGAGGGATAGCTAGCTTAGTATGGATAGGTATGTATGGAAAAAAAAAATATACCAAATAAACAGAGTCGCGAGCAGCAAGGGCAGCTATATCTGCGCAAGAGACGACTTGACCGCACTCGGTCTGGACGAGAGCACGAAGGTCTTCTATGGTCTGGAGTGCTTCGGGCCTCAAGCTCAAGTTTGGAGGTGCAGTTTGCTCACTTGGCGATCCATCTAGGAGCACTGATGCATCACACCCCTGCACATACAACAACGTACATAATTTCTAATTATTATTTTTTTCGATGTGTTGATTATTATTATTATTTTGACATTATATTAATGTATATATACCTGAACAAAGCAGTCATGGAAATGGATACGTAGGAGGGCAGCAGCAAGGCCGATATCATTTTGGAAGACATCCCTAAGGTGGTGGCGGATGACACTCTCGACGTGTGGGCAGCTCTTCTTATAGAACTTCCAAGAGAGGCCTGGTGCCACCGGTGGTCTGTGGATGGTTGCGGTGGCGACGATTGCCAAGAGGGAACTTATGATTACAAAGTTGGTGATCATTGTCATGGAAGTTGCCATTGGAATGGAATTAGGAGTTTTTACTTGTTGAACAACTAATTAAGGATGCAGCCCTATTTATAGTGTGTAAACCACAAGGAACTATATATAATTAAATTGTATGGAAAATGGAAGACATAAAAAAGAAAATCAATTTGCAGGTTTTATTTGAGTTTTATATATGGTTTATAAATATTTGGTTGTGTGAAAGGGCCGGCAACCAATTGAAGTTTGAATAGTTCTGCATATATATATAATGTGGAGATTACTTTTCTAGCAAGAAGTGATATAGGGAGATCTGAGCTTGACAGCCTTAAAAATATTATAGTCTGAACTTTGAACTTTGAATGGCAAGTAATTGAATATGCTATTTTAGCTAGGAATTAACTCAAGAAGCGAGATAAGCCGAGTTTAATTAGTTTCGTAAACAGGGCGCCTTTAAAATAAAGCCTTGTTGCACCATTTCTCGAATGAAATGTGAATCAATCCGCACATATTTGCTGCGCTCATGAAAAACTGGGTTGATGGCGAGTTGTTGAGCAGATTTATTATCACAATACAAGATAATGGGAAGCGTAATTGAAATACCCAGGTCAGATAGCGGTCGTCCTTGTACCCCGACCAATTCACAGTGGAGGATTTTGAAACAACTTTTTGTTTCTTTGTCTTCCATGACACAAGAGATGAACCCATGAACACACAATAGCCAGAAATTAAGAGATCTACCGGTATCAACACAATTACCCCAATCAGCATCAGTAAATACCCGAATTTCAAATGATGAAGATGCAGGGTATGACATTGCTATATTGAAACTGCCCTTAAGATACCTTAGAAGATACACAATAACTTGCCAATGAGATTTGAGAGGATTAAAAAGAAATTGGCTCAGTTGTTGGACAGTACGTATATGCAATGTCCGGACGAGTAAGAGTAAGATATAGAAGTCTCCCAACCAACCTTCTGTAATCTTCAGGATTAGGAATGGAATCCCCATCATGTAAAGATATCTTGAGGCCTGCATAGGGAAATATGTAGGCTTGCAGTTCTCCATGTGAGCATCCCTAAGGATATCAAGGATGTACACTTTAATTCTTTGATTTAAGAGAATGTCTGATGAAGATCTCGATATTTCCATGCCCTAGAAAATATCTTGCAATGCCCAAATCCTTCATAGTAAAATCCTTATGCAAATATGCTTTAGTGTTAGAAATCTCAGTGCACGAGTTGCCCATCAAAAGCATGTCATTAACATATACAAGTGCATCAGTAATAGAAGGACCTACTGCTTTGACAAACAAGGAATAATCACGAGATGATTGGATGAACTAATCCCAACTGTACCCTGAACTTTGTAAGCTCATAATTTCATTGCTCGCTGGCTTGTTTGAGGCCATATAAGGACCTAGCCAATTCGCATACATGACCAGTAGATACCTTGTATCTAGGAGGTGGCAACATATAGACCTCTTCATTAATATATCCATAAAGAAAGGCATTATTAACATCTAATTGGTGTAAAGCCCAACCTTTGCTGGAAGGAAGAGCAAGTATGATCCTGACAGTAAAGAGCTTGGCCAATGGAGAGAATGTTTGCTTATAATCCTTATCTTTGACTTGATTGTAACCTTTGGCAACAAGTCTAGCCTTGCACCTCTCAATTGATCCATCATGTTTTACTTGATTTTGAAGATCCATTTACATCCTATAGCCTTCTTTTCAGGAGGAAGAGGAGTAATCTGCCAAGTGTGATTACTAGTGAGAGTATCAAGTTCCTTTGCCATGGCTTGTTCCTCGAGCCTGCGCATAGGAGTTTGGTTCAAAGGTACTACATATATTGACGAAAGAGTGAATATAATTGGGTGACAAGTGAGAAAGGTTTCGGACAGAGAACATTGCAAATGATTCAGAAGCTGATGATGAATCTAAATGACCTCTAGAGGGTAGATTTTTGCAAATGAAATCATGAAGTCTAGCAGGCATGTGAGTCTTACGTCTAAGACCAAGATGGTGAGTGTCAGGAGGGAATGAAATGAGGAATCATTGATAGAAGAAGAGGAATCCTCAATTATATGATGGGAATCAGGAATGTGGTTGGGTAGAGAATGAGGGGAATGTAAAGAAGGTGATGACCTAGTGTTAGATTATTGAGAAAGAGTGGAATCAGGAATGTGGTTGGGTAGAGAAGGTGATACGGGGTAAGTCATAGGATGACCCGATCTTCGACAATTAAGACTCTAATTCAAGAATTGAAGCAAGAACGATGCAAGACTCAAATAAAGACTCGAAATTGAATGGGAAAGGATGCAAGACACGATTGTATGAATAAGCAAAGGACACAAATTGAAGCAAATATGAAAGACACGATAGATTGGGTGAAGCAATCTATATATATAGAACAAGATGAAGACCCTTGGCTTGAAAGGCAAGATCCAATACCAATGACTATATAACCCGTTTCTACAACCTTACACAACCAAGCGGGCAACTTGGAGGCACAAGGAGGAAGCTCGTGGATACCAGGGATCACCAAGCTTCGTGAGATTGACAAACACAAGGCAAACCAAGCTGAAACAATACCAATTTGCAATCGATGAGCCTAACTACGCATTGATCGACTTGCACTCAATGTGTTTCACACAAATGATGAAACGGTCGGAAATGGTAAATCCATTAAATTCTGGACTGATAACTGGATCACAACATCAACACTACAAACTAGGGAAAATTGTCCCCAAATAGACAATATAGATGAAACGGTCAACGATTACATTTTGGGTGGAAAATGGTGGTCGGAGAAACTTCACTGTACTTTACCCACAAACATTGTCAACGAGATCCTAGACATTCCTTTGCCTATATCTTCCTTTGAAGACCGCCTGTACAGGTGGCCGGATAGAGCTGGTTGCTTTACTACGTCCAGTGCATATAAGCTCGATCACTTTGCCTTCGTCAAATCATGTTGATATTAATGCCTGGATTTGGCGAATTAACGCCCTGCCAAAGCTTAAAAGTTTCTTATGGAAAGTTACCCAAGACAGCCTCCCTATTGCAACTAGGTTGGCCTCTAGGGGGGTCTGTTCCATCTACATGTAGTCTCTGCAATAGCGTGGTTGAGGAAGAAGTTCACCTCCTGATAGAATGTCTTTTCGCCCGCTCCCTTTATCAACTTCCTCAGCGAATTGATGCAACCATAGCAACCATGATACGTAGAGATAGGGACATAAAACCAATCATATCCGTTTTAGGACATCACCCAAATTCAGTGGCTAAAACGGTTCTCGCCTTCGCTTGGTGGAACGTATGGTGTACCGGGGACAACCTCGTTTTCCGACAGATCCCGATTCCAACTCGGGCCACTTCTCTACAATGCCAGATGCCTTAAAAATCATATACACAATTGGAAACAAACCTACCAGTCGATCGACGATTTTATTGTAAACACCACACAAACCACCACCAACCGAATGACATAGAACAAAAGGAAAACTACTACACTAAATGGCGCAAACTCCCTTGGGGGACGTTCAAGTTAAATTTCGACAGTTCCTCGTTAGTTAATAATTAATAAGAACAGTGCGGGGGTGTTATTATTCGGGATTGGGAGAGTAAGCCTATAAGTATAAACTATCAACAATTCGATTCACAAACCCCACTTAAAGCAGAAGCACTCGCATTAAAGCTTGGTATTCAACAAGTCATACGTCTCGGTATCAAGAAAATCCATGTCGAAGGGGACTTATCCATAATCAGGGGCGGCCGCAGGGGGGGCCGCCCCACCCTCCGGCGATATACTTTCGTAGTATATATGTTAAAAAAAGGGAAAACTAATTAAAATACCCCCACCTTTGGGGGTATGGTAAAAATATGTCCTCAACTTTCAAATGTAATTAAAATATCCCGACATTTGAGGGTAGTGGTAACATATTACCACGAGTTTTCTCATGGGTGAAAAATGCTGACAATGTAGCCTAGGTTGATATTGTTTTTGGAAAGGTATCCTGCGTGGAAGCCTTTTTACAAATTAGTACTAAAATCGGGTTTTCTTGAATGGTCTCCTTAGGGAAAAAATGCACCGACAGCAAAATTAAACCCGAAAAAATGAAATTGATTCAACCAAGTAACTAATCCGGTCAAAATTGCCTCAAATTAACACAGCACGACTATTCCTAACACCAAACCGACAACTACAAAAATAAACCGAAAGCAAAAGCAACAACAAAGAGGGAAAAAAAACTTATTCAGCTAAGTTTGTGAACGAATCAAAGAGGAAGAATATGTGAGAGAGACAACTCAAGATAGCCGACCACGAGGGAGGGAGGCTGTCATTGAAGAGGAACTATGAGTTGCCTGGAAGACCGGAAAACAGCTCAAGAGGCGATCACGAAAGAAGATAGGAGATAGGAAAAGGCGTGGAGTATGAACCCGGTCCAACTCTTAATTTTTTCCTAAGGAAACCGTTCAAAAAAACTCTCGTAAAAAATCAATGTAGGATGTCTTGTTAGCATTTTTTACCAGTGAGAAAAATCGTAGTAATATATTACCACTATTATCAAAGGTCGGGATATTTTTATTACTTTTTAAAGTTGATGATATATTTTTACCATACCCCCAAAGGTGGGGGTATTTTAATTAGTTTTCCCTTAAAAAAAATTAGGTAAAAAAATAAAAAAATGTGAAAGAGAACACTAAAATTGTTTAGTTTAGTTGGTGAAAAGGAGGAAGGAAGGAAAAGGGATCAAGAGGCCATGGGTTCAAATCTCATTCTTTCCCTTTTTTTCACTATTTTTAATTCCAACCAAATTTTACCTATTATAAATGTTATATTTAAATCAAATTTTATATTTTTCTTTTAATATTTTCATAAGATTATTCATTATGTTACATATATATTTTAAAAAATTCTTCTATTTTTTATTCATATGAAAAAAATTTAGTTAAACCACAATTTATGAGGTTTTTTGTTATAGTTTTCAATCTAATCAATTTTTTTTCCATTACCCAGTGATCAATTCTTTAAAAAATTTATAATTTTCTTTCAATAGTTTTTAAAAAAATCTTAATCATGCTACACACTTATAAATTATTAAATTATTGCATGAATTTTTGTAATAAAATATCATATTTACCACAATTTATAGTTTTCTTTCAATATATTTAAAAAAATATATTTATTATATATATCGAGGAAAAATGTTTTCCCACGATAAACAATTTCGCCCCCCCCCCCCTTCTAGCGATTCCTGCGGCCGCCACTGTCCATAATCATATATTGTTTCAATAAAAACAAAAAATGTCCTTGGGAAATCGAACTAGTATTGTCAGATGTACAACTTTTACTATCAACTTTAGAAGAAGTATCTTTCTTTCATGTTCCCCGGTTAGGCAATAGAGTGGCGGATAAGGTTACACACATTTGCCGCTCTGACTGGGGAGTCGATATCTATAATGATTCTGATCTTATTGACCTCATCCATAAGGATGCTGTCAGGTAGAGCTCGCTCGCCCGAAATCTTTTCGAATAAAAAAATCTACATAAAATTTCACATGATAAAAATTTTAAACATTCTTTTAACCAAGGGGATTTATTTATTCTAACTATTAAATGATAAATATTTTTGCTAATTAGATGTCATAATCACCTTAATTTTACGATTTTCTCCCAATCAACTGAACCTAAAAAATCCAAATATTAAAATTGGGACAAGTTTCTTTAATTAATATATCTATATCTAACTAATAAATCGTACGTAAGCATTTTTTTTATTAGATGTTATATCTTATAAGGACCTTTATTTTAGGATTTTCACTCAACCAACATATTATCGTTAAATCTTAAACCCATGTAATTTTTACACATTTTTCATAAATATTATTTTTTTACTTACTTTATCAAATCAATTTTTTTCTATTTTATGTTAATGTACGGTAATAGTTTATTTTATTTTATAGTGGTAATTTTTTATACTTTAAATTTTTATTTTTATTTTTTTAAATAAAAATACGTGTCATGGCGTGGATACTGTACTAGTTTTCATTTAATTAGATTCTAAGATAAAAGTAAAATTTTACTTAGATTAGATTCGCATTGTACAGTTGTAAGTAATTGTAATAAAACTAATAATTTATTAGAATTTTTTAATTTTTTAATGAATTTATGGCCATACATTAGAATATATATTAGATAATTCAAAAAAGGAAATATTTCTTTTTAAAATAATTTTTTTTTATTTTTAATACATTAATTCCCAAAATCAATATATTGAAAAAAATTCTTTTTTTTATTTCTTTCAATAGTCAAATCTATATGGACACAAATTAAAAAAAAAAGAGTAATTTATTTTATAATTGAGTGGTTTACTTTGAAACTTTCTTCATCATTGCTAGCAGCCGACGAAGGAAAATAAAATATTCCGAAAATACATTTGTTTCCTTAAAAGTTAGTCATAGTACTTTAAAAAAAATGTTTTTTTTTTCACTGAAAACTTGAAATATACTATTGATTTAATCAGCTGAATCTTCGTAACGGATAACATTAACAAATGAAACAAATATAAATGAGAGAGAAGAGTGGGAAAAAATGAGAAGTAAATTATAGGGAGTGGATGGTGGGCACGAGATTGACTTCCAAATTTATTTTTGGGTAAGCTGAATTCCAAATTTATTAGGATAATTATGTTCACACTTGATGAGCATTGATCGACTATATGGTAAGAATAGGAAACATCTCCTTAAATATATTCTCATAATCGCGATATTTACACTAAACAAGACTCTATGGCTACACAAATGACATTATATGTGTTATGGACTAGAAGAGATTCAAGTCTGTCTTTTCATAAGATTTGAGGATGTGAAGCGTATATATGTAAAATGTTTACTGGTAGATATGATCACATCTAAATCAGTTCGGTGCTTCTTTTTAGGGTACCTTAAGGAAGCTAAAAGCCACTACTTCTACAAGTTCACTCAGCACAAAGCGTTTGTTGTTAGACATGATATCGTTATGGAAAAAGAGTTTGTTTTCAAGAAGTTAAATAGGAGAAATATTGATATCGGAGAAGTTTAATTGAGAGAAGCAACAAACCAAGCAATGAGAAAACATAGATCACTGAGGTTATGGTCTTTGAGGAGCTAAATTCAAAAGGAGAGAAAGGATGTGTAGCTTGAGGGACAAGACTCTATTACCCCTAACATGCCATAAAATGTTATGGTAGAACCGCTAATTGCTCAACCATCACATAGATCAAATATGGTCAGATCAAATAAGATTTATTAAATTTATATTAATTGCAGGTCTTGTTAGAATGCAACGAGTCTACTACATATAAGCAAACTATGATAATTCAATACTCCAAAAAGTGGTAAGGTGTCATGCTATCCAAAATGGATTCTATGTTTGAGAATCAAGTATGGGACTTATAAACAGATCCACCACATTGAGTGCATTGCTTTACAAGCTTAAAATAGAAAAGAATGGAAAGGTAAATCTAATTAAAGCAAGAATTGTTGCAAAAGGGTTTAGAGTACACATTCATGGTTGCAAAAGGGTTTAGAGTACATCGTTTATTTCCGATCGGATGGAGTAGGTACCTAAAAGAGGATGTGTACCAACCTGAAGGTTTTAAGGATCCACATAATCCTAAGAAAGTATGCAAAGTTGCAAACTTAAAAAAATCCATCTATGGACTTAAGTGAGCACTAAGGAGTTGGAACCTTTGTGAAGTGATCAAACAGTTTGATTTCATCCGATGTAAGGAAGAACCTTTGTGAAAGGTAAATCTATTCAAAGCAAGAATGGTTGCAAAAGGTTTAGAGTACACATTCATGGTTGCAAAAGGGTTAGAGTACTTCGTTTATTTTCGATCGGAGGGATTAGATACTTAAAAGAGGATGTGTACCAACCTGAAGGTTTTAAGGATCCGCAGAATCCTAACAAAGTATGCAAAGTTGCAAACTTAAAAAAATCCATATATGAACTTAAGTGAGCACTAAGGAGTTGGAACCTTTGTGAAGTGATCAAACAGTTTGACTAAGATGTAAGGAAGAACCTTGCATTAATTTACACAAGTTTAGAGGGAACAAAGTCATCTTCTTAGTTTTGTATGTGGATTACATACTACTTATTGGGAATGATATTCAAATTCTCGAGTTTGTTAAAGACTAGCTCAAGAAGCATATATTTGTCAATGAAAGAACTAGGGCAGGTCGAGTACATTTTATGTATCAAGATATATATAGGTATAGATCTAAGAGACTCGTTGGACTAAGTCAATAAACTTATATAGATAAGGTTCTTCAGGTTCAAGATAAAAGATTCCAAAACATTGATTTTTGCTAATGCAACATGGTTTATATCTAAGCAAGAAGCAATGTCCAGTAACACCTACGGAACAAGATAGAATCATCTGGATCCCTAAGCATCAACAATAGGATCCATAATTATGTTATGATATGTAATCATCTAGATGTTGCATCGCCTGAGTTTAAAATGTCATATTTATGCCACACTTCATGGTTTTCTTTCAATACTTTTAAAAAAACTTTCTTTATTATAGATCATAAAAAAAACTCCTCACCCCCCCCCCCTTTGAAAATCCTTATGGAAGGTTCCGGAATGGTGAAGAGTCTAGATATGCCTAGACTTGTGTAGAGTTCTCCGGAAGCTTGGAGAACCTTAGGAAATGTATGGAGAAGACTAGAAGCATAGGGATGGTTCTAGTCTTTGAGTATTCTAGAGATATCCTAAAATTCTCCTTGTAAAGAATGGCATGGCCAATAGGCATAAGGAGCACATGTTGTAAGTGAGTGGGCAACATGAGTGCTCCTCCAAATGAGTGTGAGTCATAGTGTGTGATCGATTGAGCATGATGGCGTTTCGATCACACGAGTGTGTGGTCCACCAAAGAGTGAGGTTAGTCTCTTGAGTCGAGTGGTGTACGTGAGTCTTTGTATTTGTGAGAGGTGTACTTGTGTACATAATATATAATACAACTTCTCATTTGTAAGTGGGGTCTGATCCATCTGAGAACACGTGATCGAGTGTTAGCTAGCTACCCTGTTTTCCCCAACAATCTATTATGACAACAATGGTGTCATTGCTCAATCAAAAACCAAGCTCTAATTCCAAATCTAGACAAATGCTAAAGAAGTAACACGTCATACGAGACTACGTTTAAAAAGGGAATGTCGGAAGACTGTACAAGATACACACGGATGATAACATTGTAAATTCAATGACTAAACTTCTCCTACTGAAGTCCGCTGGGACTCGGGATCGGGGGTCGTGTGCATGTGTGCGCCATTGCGCTAATACTCTAGCATATAAGCCGAGTGGGGTTACATCCGAAAACCAATTGCCAATAGGAAGAGTAGCCCACTTAGTTTATATACTAAGGCTTCTTTGTTCATATTGTCGATGTGGGACTCTTTTGGTCTCTTCACACCTTTCATTCTCTCAACATCTCCTCAAGCCTAATCATGATAGTCACATGAGAGCTAAGGGACTCAAGTTCATTGGTGAATGGCTTTGATTTTGATGTTTGAAACCTTAGTTATGTTTTTGAGATCATTGACAACTTGAACATTGTATATACAAGCTTTGTTGAAGTGGTAGACCCAGAGTACGTATTAAATCCGTATCGTTGTTTAGTTACCCTAATATCGTGAATCTTACATTAGGGCAACTTGTAGTTGAGAAAGAGGGCAGTGAAAGATCAAGATGCATTTAGGGCACCATGTTACCAAGCACAGTCACAATGCCCCTAGGGCATCATTAGTACGTGTATGATCGTCAATTGTTCTTGGATGAGCTCCGTTGCTTGTATTGTATGGTTTTGAATTAGGGCGCTGAGTGTTGTCTGTTTATTATAGATGAAAGATGGCACCATTCAATTTTTTGCTACTGATTTACAAACACCACATCTTCTTGATCATCACCAACAAGAACAAGGAGATCCTATATATATGGCACTATACAATCAACAATACAGCAATAAGGAACAAACTAACTTACCTGTTTGAATCTGAGTGAGCTGCTCAAAGCAGCATTTGTTCCCTATCAGCTACTAGAATTTCAGGTTCGGCATCTGTGAATGTAAGAACTCGTTGTAGCTTCCTAGCACACAAGTCCTCTACCTCAACCACAAAAGAAGCAGCTACAGGTCGATGGTCTGAATGCATGAGTTCAGCTCTTTCATAACTCACTTGTTCTATTCCATTTCCGTAGGAAAGAATCCGATCACACCTGAAACAAAACTCTAATCAGATCAATGCTCCTTCTAATGGGATTTTCAATATGTAATGAAATTTGAGTATACCATGCTGGATTACGCCTCCCTGCCTTTGGATCTTCTCCAAAATACTTTTGCGAATTCAGCTCGTATTTGTAAGTTGGTGGGAAGTTCAATCTCCCTTCAAACCATCCCTCAAACACACAACCGTCTTTGAGTTCCTGATGTAACTGTCACATTAATCAGCACCAATGAGTGAAACACACATCTATACCATTTTTACTTGGCTGATGACTGACTAAACTCTAAAGGAGATACTTAATTACAGGCTCACACATACCATTTCCTGTCTAAATATTAGTGCTTTATATATTCACTATGTTTAATGACAGGCCAACTATGAATAGAATTACAGGAACATGAACTGAAATATATATCCAGAGAGAAGTCTACGCGACTATATATGGTCATACCTGATCCCTGTGAAGTAACTTGTGCCATTCCTCCTTAGATATTAGCTCCCGGATCTTCTCATATGGCAAGTTGATGCGGTAATTCAAGTCACCGAACCAAATTATTCTCCTACAAGTTAAGAATATAATACAGTTCAAACAAAATCAATGCAATGTGGCTTCACCAACAGAAAACAATGCATCCTTCACCTTCACTATTGATTGCATCCATCATAGTCTACTTAAATGGAGATGATTTCGTAAAAAGGGGGTATGAGATTTGGCTCACGTTGTTTGAAACTAAATTACAGGATCAAAGATAAAGTACTTACTCATGATCATGGATATTTCTAGGGAATCCTAGACCATGACTGCGGTGGAACTGTGTCCTCCGGTGAATTTCATACACATCAGTGTTTCTCTTTAGTTCATCTCCTTCTTTTTCACCAGATGTGAGGTGAGAACAAACAAAACAAAATGGTGTCTGGTATATAGACATGCTTACAGAAACTGATCCCTGGAATGAAAAAACTAGTCATAGTAAGTCATACGAGAAAGTAAAAGATGATAACATTAAGGAAACAAACAGAAGATTTGAACCTTGTTGCCAATGTAGCCCATAACACCAACACCAACTGTAGAGACCTTCAAGTTATCTATGTGTTTACGCAATCCTCTACGGACCCATATTGTAAGAAACACTCCCACCATTTGCTTGCTCACTATCCTCACATACTCAGGCCGCCTCCTTCGGTAAATGAGCTTTTCAAGATCAATTTCAGAAAGCACAGAGAAGTCTGATAAGATTCGACGATCCTCATTCAGTACTGAAGACTTGAAAGAACTAAACTTCCTGAAAGATTTTGATGATTTGAAGGACTTAGTTGATCTGAGTCCAAAAGAGATTGCTCTATCAAAAACATGATCAGCCAAGTTTGATGGCGGCTCTGGCCGGATTCCAATCCTTTCATTTCCGCTAATCACTTTGGATAATTTCAGTGATGATTGTCTAACAAAATTTTCTTCCTTTTCTTCTGGTAGACCGGATTGGAAACATTGTAATCTATTGAGATTCCGTGGAGATGAAAACTGCTTCCGCAGCTCCTTTCCACTCATATAGGCTGCAAATGAAGGAACTCCATTTGGATCCATAGATTCCTCAGTGAAGCCATGATCAGCTGCTACACTTTTATCCCTTACTTCATATAAACCAGCTCCCTCGTCTATCGGATGAACTTCCTCCTCCTCACATTCACTATCCAAATCAAGTAATAAGTCCTCTTCTATATCCAATGCATCATCTGTTGGCTTGAATTTCGAAGGAGAAGGAGGGTCGCTGAAACTCTTATACTTCCTTTCAGGATTAATCCTATTCAACTCCTCTCGGATGATGTTTTCCCATTTCAAAACTGGACGGCTATCTTCCGCCCCAAAGATATTTCCTGCATTTAGCGGTACAACCTCCTGCAGACTGATAAATAAAAACCAGTCATCTCATCATACTTGATAACTTAATAGTCCTGAAGATATATGAAACCTAGGTGATCTGATCTATGACAGAATAAGGTACTCACCCTAGCACATATACGTCAGCTGGCTCGCTAGTTTCTAGCCACTTGTCAATCTCTAACTCATCAGGCGGAACTTTTCCTCCGACATTCCATGTTCCTACGCATACTCTGTGAACCAACATTCCATGATGAAATCATTTAGCATGACTGAATTTATTTTTGTTGCATCTAATCTTGTACTATATATACCTGACTTCCTTTCTATTTATATATTGAGCTCTGAAGGTCTCTGAATTTGTTCTTCTCAAGCGTGGCGTATTTTCTGGAACTTATACATGTCCAACAATGAAATAGTGTAAGCGAAACAGCAAAGCATCAACGTCAATACAGTACAACATTGAATGATAACTCTTCAGGGTAACTTCATTATATCCTTTAATTATATTACTTGAGGCTGCTATGAAATGAATATATTTTTAGATTCTATATATGTTTGTAAAATTGAGTTACTAGTGTAAGGAAAAAGAAGAAATGGAGTGGAATGTAACGAGCATTGCGTGTAGAAGACTGCCTTAGAAATGAATTAGCCCCGAGTCTGTGCAAGATATGTCGCAAAAAAGCAGCCTCACCTCACTTGCTGGGAATGGGGATGGGTGCACTTGGGAGCCTCTCTTCCTACAATTCTCTCAACAAACCAATGAAAACTCGATCTCTTTATAGATGATTTCTAATCAATATTCAATGTATATGTAGGATACCCAAAAACATAATTGCATTTAATCATGTACATATATGTTATATGTACACTTATTCGCATAAGGGAATATATGTGGTTTTATTTGTAAATATATGACAATAAAGTTTGAGTAGTGCTGGAGTTGGTTTCTCATTTCCATGAAACAATATATAGAGTGTAGTTTAGGAAAGCAAAATAAAGAGAGGTTATAATACCAGGGAGGTCCAGGGAAGGTTGGCAGTCATGTTGGTTGTCGTTGTCGTTGTCGTTGTCATCATCACTGCTATCGGCGCTGAAATAGGCATCCTTGGCGGGGATGTTGAGCCATTTGCGGAGAACAACCTTGAAAGACTGTATCAAATTTAAATTAATCTATACTTAATTTTCCAGTTGAAGTTGAACCAAACCTGCAACCAATGGATTGGAATTGGACACACAGATAGACAGAGTAGGTACCTCGGATCGGTGATGGCGAGGCGTTTGCTTCATCATGAAAACAACTGCAATTCAAACAGATTCAAAAATCAGAGGCCTTGAGATGGAGATGGACTGGGAATCAGGGAATGGGTTGGCCGGATGAGTCACGAGAGATTCAGAGAGAGTTGAGAGAAAAGGACTTGGCAGCCAAGATCAATCCAACGCATTTCATTTCTACATTTTCTGAGGTGTCAAACAAACGACCCATACATATATATATGTTTTTTTAAATCTCGGATTTAAATCTATATAACTTTCATACGTTTTATGATTTTATTTTCCTAAATTCATTTCATATTTCATATACTTGATCAGAGCAACATTGCCTTAGTAAAAAAAAATTATGTAAGAGGAAGAGTAGCAAATGAAACTAACACTAAATATATATATATATATGTACATATTCTAAATTGGAAACTACTATGAAAGATTTTTCAATTGAAAAGGGCAAATATTAACAAATAAGAAGTTTTTTTTTAATTAAAAAGAAACCAACTTTTGTAATCTATGTCTTTAGAGAAACCATACATTAAAAATAAATGAATCATGAAAGAAATAATCCAAAAAAAAAAAAATCAATTCTCAATTATTTGATTTGGAAATGAAAATCGTATGCGGGTCCACGTACAAAATATTACAAACAACACAAACTCAATTCCTTTTCAAAATCAATTATCTCATTTAACTCGTAAATTATATATATTATTCAAGCAATCTCAATATTTTTGATATATTGTTCAAACAATCTTACTATTTTTAATATGAGATAAGCACGTTTGAACCAGAAAAAGACGTATAACAATGAGCAATTTGGATGGATGGTGATTAGTGGGCGGGGGTATGAGTCCCACTCCCGCTCCCACTCCCACACCCTCCCCACAAGATAAGTAAGTAGATAGCAATTTACATAATCCAGGGATCCCTGGATTACACAACACACCCCACAAACAACACAATTAGTAATTACACAACGCACCCCACAAAGATTGTCCCCGTTGAGTTTGTCAGCTGTCGATTCCCTCTTTGGGCGCCACAATCCACACCATTTTTTTTTTTTGTATGACGAGGAACTCACCTTTGGTGGCAAACCCCGAACACGTGACCCAGCCGGCAAGAGCCACGCACCAGGTAAACCGGTTTGCGTCGACCCACCGAAAAGGAGCAAGGCAAACCTAATTTCATGGAATTGCCGGTAAATTTAACAATTTCATATGCCATTTCTATATTTGATTTTACTTCAAAAAAAACACCACAACCTGTGTTTAAAATAGCATTGCTATAGCGGACTATAGCAAACTCTAGACCTACCAGCGCCTGCCTTGCCCAAGGTGCTCATGAAGTGGAAAGGCATTCCAACGGCGCTCGAGACTGGTTGGTTTTTTTTTTTTTTTGGTAAAATTCTGATTTAATTGATTTATGTAGATGAGCAACTTTCCATTTGTTTTAACTATAAGATATTTTCATATCTTTTTAGTTTTTGGAAAAATATATTTACACAAATTTTGAATTGTTTATCCTTCCTTTTTCTAAATAAATCTGTTCACCCCTCCTTTGTTCCTTCTACACATCTAATTCCTCCCTTTTTCACCCACACCAACCATTCTACTCTGTCATGACCCGAAGGTCGGATAGGGAAGGCTTGGACCTTCAATGGAGGTTTGAGATAAGGAAAGAGGGAGAAAGAGAGGATTCAGAGAGGAAGGTAAGAGATAGAGAAAGAGGGTAAGGTTTGATTATCATTCAACATAACCGTACAATACAACTCTTGGTATTTATACACTAAAATACCCAATTCTAGTAATTACACTTAAATCCCTAATGTTTCAATACATGACATACTCCTCTCCATTCTCTATCCTTCTCCCTTTCTGAGTTGCTTGTTGTTGAGATGCGTGACAAACATTGACTCAATTAGCTTGACGAACATTGATGAATCCAATGAATGGTTGACGGAAACATTAGAACAGGATGCTGAAAATGAATTAGTGTATGATCAGAATGAAGAACTTACTTGGGGGTAGGTTGCTAGTGCTTCAAGTATGAACGAACAAGGATTTAATCTGCGGTCAAGCGGAGGTCGGAAGGTAGGTCGGCAAGGTGTAGCAGGTAGTAGTATGCTAGTAGCTCACAAACTCAATAGCTGAGATCACAAGAAGAAGAAAAGGAGGAGGACAACGACGAAGGATAGAAGTCAATCGATGAAGGTGATGGGGAGTTCGTTCCTTGTCTCGACATTGAGGAAGAAGAGGATCCAAATGACCTTGATGATTTCATTTGACCCCCTTTCCTAATCATCCACCATTCCACCCCATTCCACTTGAAGTTTCTTTTCTTTAATCTCTTAAGTTTTAGACTTACATTTAGTATATATGATGCTTTAGAATTGGTTTTATTATTATAATATTATGTTTACAATTTTGTTTTATTTCATCATGAACATATTTTATACTATTAAACTTAAAAGTAACAAAAGTTTAAAGTGTTTTTACATGATTTATGGAAAAGCGATCGTCTTTGCCTCTAAGGGCATCTTTAACGGGATCCTTGAGGGGGGATACTTGAACATTTTAACATTATAATATGGGATGGACAACAAGTATCCCTATTTTTGATACTTGAGATAGTATTCCTACAAGTATCTCATTTGTGGGCCCCCATGGACATCACTTTCTTCATTTTCCAAATTTCCCAGGTGAAACGTGAAGAAAGCTGGCGCAATGGGAAAAGATAGAGGACACGTGTCAAGCATGGATAAGTCGTCGAATGGACGGGTGTGATGAAAAGAAATCGACGGTCCATATTAAACCTTCCATTTATAATTTACAATTACAAAATGTGATTTTTGACAATGAAAATGTTTTTTTAAAAAAAAAAAAATTATACCAAAATACTAGATTCATTTTTCTCTACACATAGACATCAACTTTGAATATGTTTTATTGTATTTTGAAAAAAATATTTTTTTTTCAAATACAATTACATGTAATAATACCTTAAATAATATGATCATTATACTTCATTAGTAATAATTTATTATCATTTGAAGAATTTATAATTGTTTAAAAAAATATATAATATGTGATAGTATATAATAATTTTTATGATTCATGTAAAAATATGGTAGAAATTGATGTTTTTATGAAGTGACTTGTCATATAGAATAGCATGCATGGTCTCCTATTGATACATTGAGTAGTTTGATCTTTGCATTGTGTAGTCTAATCAGTTTGGTTCAGATTTTTCAAGTTTAAACATTAGAAAATATGTGAGGTTTCTATGAAGTTTGGCTATAAATACATATAATCAGTAGCATTACAACCCACACTTCACTTCTTTCTCTACTTGTTCATAATGGATCCTTCCCAAAATCAATCCGAAAATGTGTTCTTTTCCAGCTTGGGGAACATGTCTCTTTCTTCTGATTATGATTTGAGCTATTACGAGCAAGTGCTCACTTCAAACCCACAAAATTTTACCCCCGGCACTGATGGAAGTGCAAATGCTCAATTTTCGCAGACGGTCCCAACATATAGCACCCAACCAAGTGTCGTTGAGATCCCAACAGGTGGTAGCGGAGGCTCTCGTGGTCGGGGTCGTGCTCGTGCTCGTGGTCGAGGTCGTGCTGGTGCTCGGGGTGCAGCTCGTGACGAAGGAGCTGAAGGTGGTGATGAAGTTCGTTTAGGTCGAACCTACTGGAGTGTTGACGACGACAATCTCCTTGTCAGCTGCTGGATCAATATTTCCACCGACGCGATCGTGAACACCGACCAAGATGCACATGCATTTTGGGGCAGAATTGCAGCATTCTATGAGAAATATAGGAAACCAAACCAAGTGGCAAGAGACCCCACGAGATGTAAGGCTAGGTGGCAAAAAGTTAACTCAAATGTTTCGAAGTTTGTTGGTTGTTTTCAGGAAGCAAGTCGTTTGAGAGCATCTGGTGAGGCAGAGAAGGATGTTATGATGAGGGCACATGAACTTTTTGCTTCGAAGAGTGATGGGAAGAAGTTCAAAGAAGAGCATGCATGGCTTGCATTGCGTGATGAGCCCAAGTGGAATGTTGATTATTTAGATAAAATCAGTCGCTACAATGCAAGCACTGGTAGCTCCAAAAGATCTCGATCAACCGATGGAGGGGATACCCCACGTTCAGATACTCCTACGAGTGTCTTTAGTGTCAACCTCATAGAGCGCCCCATGGGCATCAAGAAGTCTAAAAGAAAGGGGAAAGAGGCAATGTCATCTGATCGGGTAGAAGCCCACGAGCTTGCCGAACAAATGGAGAAAGCCAAGGTTGACAACTTCAACCGAATGTATGAGTTGCAGCTTGCTAAGGAGACTCGTAAGAGAGAAAAGGTGCAAGGGTATGAGAGAGTGAAGAAGCTGGAAATTGATGGCATGACGCGAGTGAGGAAGATAGAGTTGCTTAACAACCTGATGCAAACTCCAAATCTTCCACCGGAGGCTGAAAAGCTCAAGATGGGGTTATTCAAGGAGCTTTCTGATCAATATTAACCATTAGAAGAAGGATCTTCTATGTAGTGCATGTTTCCTATTCTGTAGTGCATGTTTAATATTCCGTAATGCAAGTCTCATATTCGATGTAATGCATGTTTCCTATTTTATGTAATGCATGTTACCTATTCCGTAATGCATGTTTCGTATTCTGTAATGCACCTTCCGTACTTGTAATGTATGTTTAGTTAAGAAATTTAAGCTTGCATGTGATTAGCTAGAACTTTGGGAAGAGGTTTCTGAAAAGGGTGAATTTTGGGAAGAGTTTTCTGAAAAGAGTGAGCTTTGGGAAGAGTTTTCTGAAAAGCTTGCATGTGATATTTCGTTGTCCCTTCTGCCATCGACTTGCCAAATCTATCTTTGTCTTTAGGAATCTTATTTGTAAAGCCATCATGTGATATTTTGGTGTCCTATTGACAAATCCATTCTATATAAGTTGACTACTTGCATTGCAGAAGAGGCACACCAAACACATTCCTAACCACACTTATTCCTCATAATCCCCAACAATGTCTGGATCCGACTCCAATTCGTCAAACACAAACCCCTTCCTTTCAAGTAGTAGCTCCGATGATGGCATGAGCGAGCTACAAGCAGCTTTTGCCGAATGGGAAGCTACAGCTACTGCTCTTCTGCAACCATACCAACAACCTGAAAGTTCTCGAAGGAGACGTCGTCGAACCCACATTGAAAGAGGGAGGGAGAGAGGCTTTGCTCAATTGTCCAACGATTACTTCTCGGAGGTGGCAACATACCCAGATGAAGTGTTTCGCCGACGATTCAGAATGCGTAAGGGGGTCTTCAATCGCATTGCTCAACGATTGGAGACAGAAATGGTGTACTTTCAACAACGACCGGATTGCACGGGCCGGATGGGCATTTCTGCTTTGCAGAAAATTACAAGTGCAATTCGGATGTTGTCCTATGGCCTTGCTGCTGATGCTTGTGACGAGTACCTTCGTCTATCGGGGAGCACGGCTAGATTGTACTTATCACATTTTGTTGATGGCATCATCCAATTTTTTGGAGACGAGTATCTTCGTCGACCAAATGCAGTAGACATCCAACGATTATTAAGCGTGGGGGAGTCTCGTGGCTTCCCAGGGATGTTGGGTAGCATTGATTGTATGCATTGGGCATGGAAGAATTGCCCGACTGCATGGAAAGGTCAATTTGCTCGTGGAGATCATGATCACCCAACGATTATACTTGAGGCGGTTGCATCATATGACCTATGGATCTGGCATGCTTTCTTCGGCGTCCCAGGTACTAATAATGATATTAACGTTCTTGATCGTTCCCCTGTTTTTGATGATGTTGTGCAAGGTCGAGCTCCAATCGTTAATTTCACCGTTGGAGGACATGAGTATCGCATGGGGTACTATCTAACCGATGGGATTTACCCGGAATGGGCTACATTTGTGAAGTCACCGAAGTCTCCTCAGGGAGTCAAAATGAAATTATTTGCTGAACAAGTTGCTTTCGTTCGGAAAGATGTGGAAAGAGCATTTGGAGTGCTACAATCTCGTTTTGCAATCATTCGCAACCCAGCACTATGTTGGGATCCAGTCATGCTCGGGAAGATAATGCGAGCATGCATCATTTTGCACAACATGATCGTAGAGGATGAGCGAGAAGACTATAGCCACCATGGATACGAGATTCCGCAGTTTGAAGAAGGCATAAGTGGCGAACCTATCCCGGTGGAGAACTCTACTTGGACGCAGCCGACTAGGACTCCCAACGTTATACGAGATTATATACAAGCCAGGAATGAACTACGTGATACTGTCACACACCGTCGTCTTAGAGAAGACTTGAAGGAACACATTTGGGAGAAATTCAGGTCCAATGTGGGAGATAATTAATGGTTTTTTAGTTTAGTATTATGTTTGTTAAGTTGGAATTTAAGCTTATGTATTTTCCGTAGCGTAATTTCTTTTGAAGTAATCAATGTATTTCCTCTTATTTAAATGAAATTTATATTTTAAGTAAATATATAGTCATCGATTTAGTTTAATAAATAATATTAATTTATGAATAATATTGTGTAACGGAAAATTAATATTATAAATTAAGCTAGATTGAAGAAAATGAGTTGAGAGGGGTATAATAGTAAATTGGTTTGCTAGTAAAGGATGGAAATAATTATGGGAGAGGGGTATAATTGTAAATTGAATTGATAGGAAAAGATGGATTTTGGGATACTATAGATGTTATTGATAAAGTGGGAAAAATAAGAATGAGATCCTAGGATGATGTGGCGGAAAGAGGAGAATAAAATATTAGTATTTCGAGTATCCCGAGTATCCCTTGATAAACATGGCCTAAGGTGTGCTATATATAGCCTATAGCGCTGGGCTAGTCTCATCGTCTTTCGTCGTCTCTAGCTATTTTAAACACTGAACCCGTTCATCTTAATGTATAAATACTGGAGTATTAAAATTTCAATATTTTGATTATTTTATTGAATAATAAGCTTATATTAAATAAATAGAGTTAGAATTTAGGATACATTAAACCATCCATATGTTTGGTTTTCTTTCAAAAAAAACCCTCCCTCTATCTTTTTTGAGCAAAACATATTGTGAAAAAAATATATTAAAATATCACTATATTCATAAATATGCTAGTAACTATATATTTTATAATAAGGTTAGCTTTCATAAATAAAGTTTAACTTGACTTTTTTTAAAAACATTTTTCACAAATAAAGGGATTATAAGTTGCTTTTTTTAAAAAAAGAAAACTAAATTTATGGATGATTTCATGTAATTCTAAATTACAGATGGTTATATTTTTTTAAGGGTGATTGTCTCCAATTTACCCTAAATTTTAATATTGTTTACACAATTTTAAATAGGAAAACATGATCGTAGATGGGAAATCCCCAACAAAGATAAAAGGGTAATTTCGAATAGAGAAAGGGATCCAACGACGATTATGATTTAAGACAGGGAGATTCCAAGTGGGGATGGAGATATACATATAACATATATTGAGTGTTTTATCATTTTAGAAAATGGGAAAGGAGGCAAAAATGGTATCAATCATCCTTGCTTGCTGATCCGAAATGCCTCATTGACATCCATACAATTACACGTCAACTAGTCAACATAACGGAAATTAATATTTCAGCAATTTGTAATTACAGGGCCTTTGAATTTGGGGAAATTGATTTTAAATTCACCCACCCACTAATATCTCAAATCTCAAAACGGTGTTTGTGTTTGTGTTTGATTTGTCTGTTCTTGCAACAAAAAAAAAAAAAAAAAAAACATTAATTGTGACCATTTATCCACCCACTTAAAAAGGGAAAAGTGTGCGTTTAGAAGAGGTCCCACGAAAGGAAGGAGCATTTTCGATGGGTAATGGAACTCATAATATCTCAAGGGGTCCGTCCTCTATACACAACACGCCACTGAGTATGTGTGAGAAACTGAGAATTCTGAGCCGGATTGTTTCAAATTAGGAGTCATTTCGAGTTTATTTTATTTTTATTTATAAGATTGAGATTCATCACTTTATACAAAAGTTTAAATCACTAGATAAGAGATTCACCTCTCCTTATATTTTGATTGGTTATATCATCCACAATTAATGTGAAATGGCTATATTTTTATCCCAACCGTATCTGTAATGTAGGACACCTTCAACTCCGATCCATCATCCTATCATGTACAGCCCGTGCCCCGACATACCCACCCACATATCATATATGGCGTTATGTTAAATTCTTGTTCTCAAATTATTTTCAACAATCATTCATCCAATTTTTGTAATATATAATTCAATAAAAACTTATCTATCTAATGGCATGGCATGGCATGGTTTTTTTTATAGCTTTTGATTATTTAATCATCAATCAAATATACTTGTAATAATAATACCTAATACTCCAGCAAGGATGTAATTAATTAAATACTTGGAAAAATAATTGAAAGTTACAAAAACAAATACTCCCTCGGTCTTAAAATATTTGTAGTTTTACTTTTTAGTACGTATTTTAAAAAGCAAAAAACTCTATAAAATATTAATTTTTTTAATAATTTCATAGATAATTGTATTAAGTATGAAATTATTTAAAAAAAATTAATATTTTATAGAGTTTTTCGCTTCTTAAAAAACGTGTCAAAAAGTAAAACTACCAATATTTTGAAACGGATGTAGTATCAATCAATATCTCAATTCATTTACAAAATAGAGATTATTTGGGTGTTTATTTTGGAAAAGTATTGTTTTACCCTTTCTCTTTTATCTTATTTGGTTTGAAAGTACCACAATACCCCTAATAACAACCAAATAAACTCCATTTTTTACAAATAAATTGTTTTTCGCCTCATACGCATATTATATTGTTGTTTAAAATTTTAACTATTTTTACCATCTGATTATAAATTTTACTCTATTTATAATTTTAGTTAGTTTATTAATCCCGCCCCACCCCATAACTGATTCCGAACTTTTGACGTACACACAATTAATTTACAGGATTATAACTCTCATTGGATTCAAAAAATTAAAGGAAGGGCCGACATGAAGGTATCAAACCTTCTGGACGATGTGATCTCTCTGGGAAAACAACATACTCATATTTTATTAATTAGATAATTTATAATAATTGGGAAATTGTCGCATTCAGTTATTGACCCACTAGTAGTCGTCGTCGTCTTCCTCTAGTGAGAAAACAGTAGTATAAGTTGTGGAGAAATACACAACTGTACGTTGGGTGGAAGTGGAACCGCCCCAATAAGACGACCGAGACAGGCATCTGCTCTCCCTTCATGGACCCAACCCAACAGTTTGTATTCTAATCTCTCCGTTCGCGAAAACTTATCATTTTAGCCTCAAAATTTTGTTTGAAAAAACTTGTCATTTTAGACATTATCTCCTATTATTTCCTAAATTACCCTTAGTTATTTTGAATTGGTCTTAGCTAATTTACAATTTGGCTCCACGTTTAGTCTTATAAATGTACTTGTTTTTGGGATGGGTAAGAATGTAATCCAAACAATTTGAAATCTGAAAGGTACTACCAATGGGGGGGGGGGGTTGTAGCAATGAGAAGATTAGGGGTAATTTGGGTGGGTTAAGAAATTCATTAAAACTTGTGCTCGATGCTAAAATGACAAGTTTTCGCGAACGGATCGAGTAATAATTATGACTAATTATCAATTAAGCCACCGTCGTTAGACTTTTAAAGATCACCTTGTGGTACAGCCACATGGCCCACGTATGGAGATGGGCCCAAAACAATTGTCCAAAATACTCCTATCTCTATTGTCCTCTCTATTGCAATTTATCATTTAATTTATCAACTTTATAACCTTAATTGTTCACTTTATACTTTGTAAGTTGTGTTGTGTCATCTATACTTTATTATTTTATTTATTCATTTTATAATCTTAATTATGCACTTCATAATCTTATTCATTTCCTTCATTTTATTCTTGCTCTTTATCATTTTATTTGTACAACATAATATTATATTTTCACAACATAAAGTTATATCTTCACAACATAAAGTTATATTTCCACAACAAAAAGTACTGACACGGAAAAAAAATATTATATTTGCACAATATAAAATTATATTGGCACAACAAAAAATGCTGACACGGGAAAAAAAAGTGCTGGCATAGGAAAAAAAAACTGACTGGAAGGGGGGCATAATGGGGCACACAGGGGCAGGGGGCATATTGGGGGTGGACATTTCGCTAATTAAATCAAGATGGACATTTTGCTAATTAAATCATGAGGGTGGACGAAATGCAAATTAAGGCACAAACTATGGACATTTAGCAAACTATTCTTTTAAAAACAATAGGTCATTTTATTCTAAAATTTTTGAAAATAATGAATGATTATGTGCTAAAATTTCATAAATAATGTGTGCATTTGTTAAATTTGAAAAATAATTGTAGTTTTGTCACTTTTTGTGCTAAATTCAGGCAAATAATGGTGATTTTGTGCAATGTTAAAAGTAAAGGGGTTTCTTTTTTTAGAAAAAAAAAAGCAAATAAATGGTGGTTTTCTTCATTACAAAAAAACGTGAAAAAATGAGTTTTAGACATCGCCGAACTTTTAACAAAAACTCAGGGTACCATATAAAAAAAATTGCGGAATTCAACTAAAGTTGCCCAAATTTTAGGGGCATCAAGAAGAATTTCCCTTGTAAATTTCTTTAAAATACTCCTTAAGTATTAAATATAGGGTAAACTGCAGAAAACCACCCCTTAAATAGAGCATATTGCTCAAAACCACCCCTTAAACTCAATATTGTATAAAACCACCCTTTATATAGCTTTTGTTTACCAAAGAACACTCTATCTATGATTTCGTTAAGTTTTAGAGCGGGACGGATATTTCCACCGCTAATTTTTACTATTTCCACCGCTAATCACCGCATAGGTATGCGGTGGGTTTAATGACAGTCAACGATCCCAACGCAATACTTTGCGGTGGGTCGAGGAGTATAGAGGTCCAAAATCGTCGACATAATGTTCCAAAATTGTTGCCATAACCCACTGCATGGGTATATGGTGGGTTTGAACCGTCGCCATAACAGCCAAAACCGTTGTCATAACGGTCCAAAACTGTCACTACAACACACCGCATAGATATGCGGTGGATTATGGTGACGGTTTTGGACTACTACAAAGTTTACAAACCATTTTCAATTGCCCAAAAACTAACCGCATGTGTACGGTCAACGGACCCACCGCATGTATATGCGGTGGGTCTGGGAAAAAGTGGATTAAGACCACAGCATACCTATGCGGTGATTAGCGGTGGAAATAATAAAAATTAGCGGTGAATTTATCATATGGAAAAGCGGAAAGAAATTAGTGGATTAAGACCACCGCATACCTATGCGGTGGGTCTGGGAAAAAAAGGAAAGAAATAAGTAAATTATCAAAATAACCTTATCATATGGAAAAGCAATATTGAAGGGGATCTCGCATAGGAGTTGTAGAGAGATTTAAGTATAGATTGAAGGGAGCTGGTATAGGACCGTAAGAGTTGTTGAATAGTTTCAATTAACAAAGTGCGTGTGGAGTTATACATATTTATAGAAAGATATGCGGAGAGTGAGTGATGCAAAAAAATGATATGTATAGGGGTGATTTTGGTTTTTTCCAAAAACATTTAATGAAACTCTAATGACATATAGATGCGGGGTGGTCTTTAGCAAACAAAAGTTATATAAAATATGATTTCATGCAATATTAACTTTAAGGGGTGGTTTTAAACAATATATTCTATTTAAGGGTGGTTTTATGCAGTTTACCCTTAAATATATTTGACACTACATCCGTCTCAATATATGAGCAGCTTTATATCGTCTTTTTTTTTATTAGGTAAAAATTCGAAGGTCAGACAGGTCTGACTCATCGATAGGCCGACAAAGTCGACAGACGGCGAACCGTCAAACATATAATCATGAAAATAGAAATACAAACAACAAGCGAAATGAAGCAAAAAGCAATAAACTCTACCACAAAACGAATCAAGAAGACCAACTTCAAAAAAGCTAAGGAAGCCGCCAAAAAACGAAGTCGACTTAAGGAAGCCGCTCTATACCGTCTATGAAATTTCTTATTTCATGGGCGAAATTTCTTACTTTATTATTAGTTTATTTTTTAAAAAAATGCCATAATTCAACAGTAGTTTGAGTCTGTGAGAGTTAATTAACCTAGCTACTGTATTGTTTAAGACATTGAATTATTGTGACAGTTCGCTTGTAGGAATTTCCTAGCAACGGTCTCCTCTTGTACGAATTCATTCTAGGATGCATCTTCTGTTCGTCGGGGCAGAGGACGTCCGAAGAAGAGTTGGGGTGAAGTGATTAGACATGATTTGGCCGCTTTGGGACTCTCAGAGGAGATGACGCGTGATAGGATACAGTGGAGGAGTGCTATTCGGGTTGACGAACTTTAGTCGGGTGCAACGTTTTACCGCATCATGCTTTTTACGCGTATCCTTTACACCGTGTGAATCACAGTTTATGTAGGATATGTACTACCATCTTCCTTTGTTGTCTTGTCTTTGGGTCACTAGGAAACACCCTCTCGACCTAGTCGGGAAAAGGGTGCGTACAATCCGACCCCCCAGACCCTTCTCTTTGAGCGGAATATACTGGGCTTGTTGTTGTTGTTGTTTGTATGCATCTTCTGTTCTTGGCTTATCCCTTTATCTTGTATTCTAGTCATATCTATTGGCAGACAACTCGTAATTTTTTGCATACTTTAGTCAACCTCTCAATCCAACAAAGCGAAAAAATAAAAAATAAAAATAAAATTCCCCCTATATTGCCCTAGAAAACTATTACAACTACTTTTTTATACAGGGAAGATTTTATATAATACTGTAATGTACTCCGTACTTTTCATTATGTAATTTTTCAGAAGGAAAAAACATTCTGAAATTCTATATATATTGTGAAGATTTATAGTGTATACATTTATTAAGGCTAATATTTATAACGGAAATTTCGCGAAGTACCCTTGAGGTATTGCAATTTCGCGAGGTATAAAACTCTTTTACATATTTTGCGTGGTACCCTTAGGGTTTTGAATTTTTTCGCCATATGCCATTCTCCGTTAATTTTGACAGACTAAATGCTCCTCCGTTAGTTTTCAATAAAAAAAAGAAAAAGAAAAAAGAAAAAAAGAAAGGAGACTCGGGCTTTGATTTGTTCAATGTCCTGGGGTTTTGATTTGTTGAATACTCAATGGCTTTACAGCAGCACTTCCCCTCCTGCTAGACCACCACCAGCCCCTGCCGCCGGATTCCTCCTCCCCTAACCCCGACGACGACCACCGGCGGCCCCAAATGGCTCAGCAACGCCATCCTCCGCTCCCTGGGCGGCACCTACTCCCGCGACGACGCATCCCAGGGGCCCGCCGGCGCAGGTGAAGGGACCAATTTTCTCAACCTGCAGACGAATTCGGAACCCCCTCGCAACCCCCGCCCAACAACCAGTGGCTGTCACGGTCGACGACACCGGCGATTGACGATTCCTCAGTGCTCTCGATCTCAACCAAAACGGTGACGGCGATGGCGGGGGTGGGAGTAAGGTGGAGATGGGCAACGGCGGCGGAGGAGGAGATGGAGTGGTGGTCAATTGGCAAAATGCCAAGTACAAAGCGGAGATACTCCCGCATCTGCTGTACGAGCAGCTCTTCCCTAAGATCCAACCTTTTTCAATCAAATCGAAAACCCTGAAAAAGTGTCGATCGATGGTGCGAAAACAGTTGAGGCTCAGCCACGACGCCGGAGAGTTCAACCGTCTCCCGCTCGATCTATGGTTCCAAATCCTATCTTTCCTCCCCGTCCAATCCCTCCTCGTCCTCTGCACCGTCTGCAAATCGCTCCTCTCCGTCATCCAAGACCACCGCTTCGCCTCCTTACACCTCCGCTGCTTCCCCCAACAACCTCTCCAAAATTCGATTCCTCACAGTCCACTCCGACGGAACGGCCTACCAAGGACGCTAGACTCGTACAACGGTCCGAGGACATCGGTGAAGGCTACGGTCCTGGCGGCGAAGGAGCCTAGGAGATCGCAGCCAAGGACGCCACCGGTGGCGCTGGAGGATTGCCGGAGCGACTGCCACCTTCACCCAGAAAGGTCGGATCTCCGTCCTCACCCTCAAACCGCCGACATCCACCTTCACCCACCGCACCACCTTATCACCTCTCCATTCTCATATGACCGGCGGCGCTACTACCTTGCTCCAGCGTTGCCCATGGCAGCCCTCTTCTCTTACTCCGGAGTCCTCCGCGCCGGTGCCAGCACCATCGATACCCAGCATCGCCATCTTTCTGATTTTAAGGGTGGATGTTCTTGGTGAACACAAACCCTAGATTTGAAAAATTGAGATTTTTTGGCTCGATTTTGGCATGGAGATGGACGAAATTGAAAATTCTAGCCTAGAATCAACAATACCCATATTCAATTTGGTCGTTTTGATTGAATTTTGAGATGGGATTTGAGATTTTGGGGCTTTTCTCGCTCTTGTTCTTCAAGGAAATTGGGAATGGTCTCTCTGGCTCTATTCTCTTCCCTTCTTTCTTTTTTCTTTTTCTTTTTAAAAAAAAAAAACTAACGGACTCTGTTAAAATTAACCGAGAAGGACATGTGGCGAAAAAAATTCAAAACCTCAGGGGTACCACGCGAAATATGCAAAAGAGTTGTATATCTCACGAAAATTGCAATACCTCAGGGGTACCTTGCGAAATTTCCGTATTTATAAATTATAACTACAGTACGTACTTTAGTTCTTACAATGTTTATCACGTTTATTACTGTATTGTACTCCTATTCTGAAAAAGAAATATGTTTTTTACTATTCCCATGCATTTTTTTTTAAATCAAAACTATATAAAATATTGATTTTTTAATAAAATTTTTAATAATTTCACATTTATTAATAAGTATAAAATTATTTTAAAAAATATTTTATTTAATTTTATCATTCTAAAATAAAACATAAATAAATAATACTCCTAAACAAATATCGAATGAATCCGTTCACAAATAAGTGACTTTTTGCTATTTATGCACGTATTCTAAGGTGATAAAAATAATATAAATATTAATTTTTTTATTAATTGTTTTTGATAAACTCCTACTTATTAATAATAAATAATATTATTAAAAATTAATTAAAATATTAATATTTTATATAATTTTTACCATTCTAGAAATACACATTTGACTTAAAAAAAATTATTTATTTGAAAACAGATAAGAGTAATAAATTAACGTGTTCGCTATATACACCCCAAATCATGCACGTCCTTAAGGACGTGTATGGTTAAAAGGGATTAATTAATTTTTTTAAAACGCTAATTAGTCAGAAGGGTTGTACGTCGTTATAGCAAATATCAACAACATGACATTACGTTTTCCTTACGTTTTACCCACCAATCTTACTTTTTTCTTATATCCGGATTTTACCAAACAATTTCAGTGCATCAAGAATGACAAGAAAAGACTGGAAAATCTATCTACCTCTTTATTGCATTTTTCTCGGATTTAAGTCATTTACTATTTTTGTATGTTTTTATAAATAAAATAAAATAAAATAAAATACAAAAATATTAATTTTAAAAAAAAATTAATATAATGTCATGTTCTTTACTAAACATAAAATTATTTTTAAAAAAAAATCCATATATCATTTTCTCTATATAATATACTAAAACTTAAAATCCTATACGTCGAGCTCTAGTCAAATTTGGCTATATGTGTCAATTTGTGGTACAAATTGATCTCACCTCTTTTAGACAAGTCAATTAATAATCTAACCTCTATTAGCCATGTCAGTCAATGATCCCATGTATTTTATCCACATGTATCTTGTGTCCACCTCGATCAATTGGTTACTACCACTACAAGAAAAACAGGTTTTATAAATATTTTACATTGAATTATTTTATCTTTAACATTGGTTGGGTTATATTAAATTAGTCCACCTAAAAAGAAATAGATACTCTCATTGCCTCTACACAATTAGACATCCAACCCGACCCACAAGGGCAAATGATTTATGTACTTATTCAATGGGAAAATGTCAACGACAATGTAAGTTCATGCTAAAAAAATCTTTATGTTATAGTCGAGACAATGAAGGGTTCTCTGCCCCCGCAGGTGACACCTAATAATATCCATACATTAGGCGCTATATACCGATTTTAATATAGATCTAATATAGATATAGATATATATAGAATATAGATTAAAAATGCTTATTAGTTAATTAATTAATCAATCACCCATTTTCCATCCCAAACTAAGCCTTATTAGTTAATTAATCACATTTAATCAAACACCGATCTCATTTTTGAAAAAATATATATTAATCAATTGAAAACCTTAAGATTAAATTTGAATATTTTATCCAATTTTATATTAACAATATCGTATGAGATGATAAGTAATTTTATTTTTTTAATATGCCTTGCAAGTTGCAAGAGTGTTAGAGTGGCTCCAAATCCCCTGTCAGCGCTCACAAATTAAAGGGCTACAATACCATAGGTAAGAATTATGTGGATAAAAAACATAATGTAATGCAAGTTATTGCAACAAGTAATTAAAACAAACAGGAAAAAAACTCCCGAAATCCAAATAACTTTTGATCGATCGATCCGTAGATGAGCAATTGGAGAAGAATGAATAACAAGAAGGGCTTCAAAGTACGGTACTTACCTATCCCGCTTGGTCACTGTTGAACGCAATCAAACTGATCTGGAGATCATCAGCGCTAGATCGACACAGATCCTGATCCTGATTCAAGATGCTTCCAAATCTGGAGCTGATCGGAGATTAATTTCTTGCACTGCAAACGGTACAATTGAAAGAACAAGTAATCACACACATCAGAAGATCAGATGCAGAAATGAAAACCTCTCTCTCTTGATCTCTTTGAATTTCAAACTGCGAATCGATCGTTTTCTCAAAACCTCTCTCATCCTCACGCCTCTCTATTTCCTTAATTAACTGATGAATCAAAAGCTCTGCGTCTCTCTGAATTTCAAACTGCAGATTGTTTTTATCTAGAAACCTCTCCCGTCTCTGTCAAAAGGTCAAACTAGGTGGAGTATACAATATAAGTCGACACTGCGCGCACAGTCAAAATCAGGGGAGATTTGCAGGAGATTCCGTTACAGAGAAAGCGAAAAACAGTATTCCTTGTTTGAAAGCAAAAATGTAAGACTCTTACCGAGAGGAAGCGCAGAAAATCGGTGTTCTGACTTGAAATTGATGATGCGAGAGAGAGAGAGAGAGAGAGAGAGAGAGGGAGGGAGATTGAAAGGAACCGGTGAGAGGTTGAAGATGGAGAAGGGGGGGATGAAAAAGTGAAATGGGGAAAGGGGAGGAGTGCAATTAAGAGGGGTGGGGGGGGACAGTTTGGAGATTCTAGGTTGATAGGGAATTATATACAATTGGACTTAATAGCACCTCAGACCTCACTCCATTTCGCACTTGCTCTGTCCCCCCGTTTTTTTTCTTTGTTTTTCTTTTTCTAGGTTCGACTTTTGGAAACCGACTTTACATAACCAAATATGATGAATTCATCCAAATCCTTTAAAAATAATTAAAAAATAGAACTAAAAATCACCTTTAACCCTCCACATTCAAAATTAATTAAGTTAAATATTTCACAAAAAATATTTATATTATAAATAATTAATCATATAGTATATATTTGCATAATTTTTTCAAGACCAACATATATTTTGAAAAATATTAAATTTGAAAAGATGGTTATTTGATAATAATAATAATAATAATATTTTTAATATTTTAAAATATGTTTTTCATGAAAAATTATACAAATATATATATATGATTAATTATTTATAATATAAATATATATTAGTACAATCCCCGTGTCATGGCACGTGCGTGAGAGAAACAAGAAAAAGAAATATAAGGATGAAATTGTCTGTAAATAAAAAATAATGTAAGGTTAATCTTACAATAATGAAGATAAAATTACCTCAATTCTCGAAATCGTCGAGGTTTGTGGAAGAAATTACCTCAATTCCTTGTTCCTTTGGGATTGCTCGGAGTAGGAGTTGAGAACCCTAGCGGCCGAGTGGGGCAGGAACTGGGAAGGGAAGGTAGGAGGGAAAAAAAAAGAGTAGGAAATATGACATTGGTTGAATTACCTAAAATCAAGAAGAAGATGACACATCAGCATAAATCTTCTGATTTAAAATAGTACTAATACAATTCCCGCGTCATGTTGCGTTATTTTTATAAATAAAATCATAATCTATCTCTAATTACTATAAAATAAAATAAAATATGTTCAATTCAATGTTTTGACTTAAACCGATTTATTAGAAAATGTATACTATACTAAGAAATAAATTATATGCTGATTTAATGTTTTAAATTGAACTAATTGATTAGAAAATTTTAAAAAAAATCTATTTTAATTTGATTGGTTAACCATATAATTATGGTGGACGGGGATGACACCTCATAAAAAACGCGCGTCTCTTTTAATGGTCAGTTATAGATTATAGATTATAGATTATAGAATATAAATTTATATAAATAAAATCATAATAATATAAAAAATTACTATCAAATAAAATGAAATATGTTTGACACCTCATAAAAAACGCGCGTCTCTTTTTTTTTAAATCTCTATACTAGTCTGTGTCTTGTCGAGTTCGAGTCGGAAAAAAAATTTGGGTCAAAATTTTTGAGTCTTGACCTATAATTTTTCGAGCGTTCAAATCGGATCAACTGGGTTGAGTCGTGTTTTCACCAGTCTAATTCGTAGGACATAATAAATTAGAAAGCGGGTCAACCCCTTCGATCATTGGAAACGAAAGCATACACTTGTCTTGTATGTAGCAGCTATCCAGGAAATAGTACATACTACTGCCTAAAATAATGTTACTGGATACTGTATTGATTCAATTCATATGGGGCGGCCAAGATTCTACAGATATATTATTTCCTAAACAAATTGGAAAAAACCAAAAGGGTGACACCTGGTTTCACAATCTCTGTCGTAAGTCGTAACCTTGGTACACAAAATTGCAGATTAGTGGTCCAATAACCCAATAAGTTACCTCATTCCCACCTTCTTCCATCTTCAACCTGAATTCCATTTGTCTGCTGCTATCTGTCTTCGTAACAAATACTATCTAGAATCTGTTTGACACTTCTGCTGCTGCCATATATCGTCACAATAAATGCATTAGAGAAAAGACAAAGTAACGAACGGCTCTTAGATCTATTCAACTTAGCGTCTTGTTAGATACACCGCAAATAATCATTAAGGATTTGCACGTTAACGTGCATGCACGTCCTTAACAACGTGCAGGTGTGGAACTGTGCACGTCCTTAACAACGTGCAAATATTGCACATCGTTAGCAACGTGTAAATATTGCACGTCGTTCCTAGTTAGGGTTTCGCGTTTAGGGTTTAGGGTTTTCCGAGGGTTTTTTAGCGTTAATTGAAAGAAATTGAAGGGTTTAGCTAGTGGAGTTTTAGGATTTAGGTTCTAATTACATGGCAAGCAATAATTGTTAAGGTTTTAATTCGGATAATATGCAAATAATGTTACAAGGAACGGAAAAAAAAAGGTTTACATCCATAATTATAATCAACTGGTGGAATAAAATCTAGGCAAAGTGTAAAGGGCGACCAGACTCGACACTTAAGGCTCGAAATCTGTCAAACCGAGCTTGAAAAGGAGCGTCCCATCCTTCGACGCTCGATTGATGATGTGCAACCCATTCTGGCCCAGGCGGCGGAATATGAGCGTTAGGACGCAACCAGATCTACGAGAATGGAAAATTAGAGTTAGAGTATTGACATATAGATGAAAAGCAAGAATAGGTAATAATATAAGATGTTTGATGACGTACCGTGGAAAAATGATCTTGGTTTCTGATGCAGGCTAAATAAAGGGTTGCTGATTGAGGGTTGTTAGCAGGTGTCGGCGAGGTCATTGGGAGACATGTGAACGGATGATGCCAAGCTAGGACGACGAGAGGAATCTGATATACCGTTGCAAATACAAAACTCATGATGGGTAGCTCTATCCACCGTCTCCTATCACCATGGACAGGTCCCGCCCATCTCTGGTTGTCTACAAACTGTTGGAATGAGTACCCTCCCATATAACAACCGGCGTAGAGATCGGTGTTATCCTCCAAGTGATTGCATATCATATTGTAATGGGAGATATGAAATAAGGTGTACTTGTTTGTTGTACGAGTGCCGAAATGGAAGACATTATCTACGTAGCATCGTACAATGTTCCTGCTGTACGGAAGCCACGTCGCCTTTAAATACGCCACAACACCTGGGAATGGGTGCCATGCAGTGTGTAGCGCCCGACGACGTCGGTTGAATGATTCCTCCGACTTCGATTGGAACAACCCCCAACAGTTGCCTTTGAAGATGCCCTTATGGTGTAAATTCTTTGTGATCTTCAGAGCAGCTTCCTCGCAACTTCTCGTCACGTGTAACCAGCAAAGAAGATGGTGGACGTTGGGAAAGACAACATTTAGCGCCGCCAAGAGACCTAGCTCCCGATCAGTCATAATCGCTTGAGGCTGAACCGTCCCAAGCAAGATCTGAAGCTAACACAACACCTAAGCATACGTGTCTTCATTCTCGTGCGACATGAAGGCATAGACAACGCGGTAAGTTTGGCCTGAGGGTGTGAACCCGACCACCTCGCATAATGGAATCCCGTATCTGCAAGTGTAAAAATGTTACATGTACAATACTTTATAATTTGATAGATGTGTAATAATGTAATAGTAATTAAGTAACTTACGCATTTGTTTTGTACGTGATGTCCAATAAGATGACGTAATGGTCCTTTGGAGTAGTCGTATCCCGTCAGGATGCGCTAGGAAGAGGTCGCTCAAGACGTCGTTGTCATCTGGATGGCATCTGAAATCGTAGTAGTACCCTCTTTCCCGCAGACGATGCATGGTATCTTGGGTCATCGTCCGACTACCCCTTTCTTCGGCGACCTTCCTGTTGAGCGTGTTGGTAAGGGAACGCGATAACGTGACGCTGGTCTCATCCAGCTGCCTCAATCCGTACCCAATGGCTTTTGGAGGAGTACCAATTTCCTTCATCCACCTAGCCATCTTCTTTTCTCCATATGCCATCTGTGCGGCGATGGCATGACCCTTCAAGCTGGTGGGAAGCCCGTGGTTATGAACATCGTGGGTTACCGTCACAACCTAGTGACCCAACAAGCCTTCGTGCCCGTGTAGAGAGAATGGACATCCGTTTTATCTTCGATTGCGTGCTTCGGTGCTTCCTCCCGCGTGGTCGGTACTCCCCATACTGCTCGCAAGCAAGGAGAACCCTGCCTGGACAGTTTGACGCCCCCGTCCAAGACCGCTTGATTACTAAAATCATGCAGTGTTTCAGACCCAAATTCTTGAAATGCGTAACCATTTCGTTACGGTCATTCCAAACCTTTGGGTCCGAGAACTCAGGGGTGAAGTCTCGAAACTGTAATAACATGAGTGGAAATATAAACATAACGCAAGACATATGAAATATATTGAACCAAACGAAACGTAGCCGTACTTGGCAAACTCGGAGACGATGATTGCCTTGCGACTCGGCCATAGTGTAACTACGATGGAAAATATCGAACAACGTCGGACGGGGGAGGGGGAAAAGAAGGGGGAAGATTGCATCGGAAGCGAGGGAAGTACGCCCATATCACCTCGGAAGCGAGGGAAGTACGCCCATATCCAAGCCTTGACACAAAACACAATGTTGTTAGCATATAATATAAATATTACTAAACTATAAAACAAATTCAGCGGTCTCGTACTTGTAGTAGCGACGTGCAGCTATCTATACCCTTTGCACCTGCTCGGGTAGCCTCGCCTAGGCCCCTGTAGAGACAGGCAAGGGCACCTTCACCCCATGCAATGGTGGCCGTCCGGGGGATGTCCCAAACAAGGTCGAACATCTTCCATAGGATCCGGCTCTGCGACTTGTCCACAAATAGAGTCGCGGCGATATCGGTGGCAAGATAACCAAGGTGCAGAAACCGACGCTGTGCAGGGTCATCCTCTGGCTGCCCCCCTCCCATGTGCGTGCGGATCAAAATCTGCTCAGGATCAGCTGCGGCATCAGGGTCATCAGCGGGCGCGGGGTCGATGAGCGGCCCGTGTCTCGCGATCCACTGGTCCGTCACCCAAGTAACGGGAGGGCCGTCAGCGTGTCTGTATGAGTGTAGGGTATCTAGGTCCAACTGGTAGTACTCAGCGACCGTGTGGATCAGCTCCGCCGCGCCCAGGTGTGACATACACGGCAGACCATCAATCCGAACCCCCAGGAGGCAGGCAACGTCGTACAGCGTGATGATCATCTCGCCCCACGGAAAATGGAAGGATCTGGTCTTCGGGTGCCAATGCTCCAAGAACGCGGTGGCCGTGAACTCGTCCACACCCTCCCAATGGAGGGCCTGCAGTTGCGGGGTGCCCGATGAAATCAGATCCTGCCACCAGGTCCCCGGGCCCTCGAAGATATACGGGTCAAACGGCAATAGGTGAGTCGCCCGATGGTGGAACTTCAGCAGCGGCAGATCCACAGTCGACTCTCTCCACACCCGGTACGCTCTGTGGTGCATGTAAGACACCATCAGATCGCCCGGCGGCAAGAATGGGTTGACTTGAGCAGCCGGTGCAGCAGCCTGAACAGGGATGGGCGCGGGCTCAGCCTGCCTCTTCTGCCCGTCGTCCACCCCTTCTACGACGTCAAAGATGGTGTCATCCCTGGAAGCCAAGGAAATCGGCGGTGGTGTGGATGTCGAAGCCTTAGCGTCGTGGGTGGCGGAAGTAGAAGCCTCGTGGACGCCTGAAGTAGATGCCTCGTGGATGGTGGGGGGTAGGCGTGGCCACGGGTCGGACCCGCTGGGTCAAGGGTCAGGGTTGGCCGACTCGAACCCTAACCCGAGAATCTCACGGGTTGACGGGTTCAGGTCGACCCGTTGACCCGGCGAGTTACATTATTTTTTTTAAAAAAAATCATTTTTTTAAAAAATGACTATTAAAATAAATAAATAAATAAATGATATGTGAAGATTTTATCTTCACAACACATTTTATCATGGGGTGCCGTCTCCTCCTCAATTTGACTGACCGATGCCCGGTCGCCGTAGGGTACCATCCCCCCTCACGAGCCTCCCTGCATGTTATTATGAAATGTTTCAGAATATGTTACTTTCTGTATTACTTATGTTAATTCATTTGATTCAGTTGGATGTTAATGTCTTTTCAATTTTTTTATAATGTCTTTTAATGGGTTTGAATTTATTTTAATGTCTTCTAATTTCTTGGATTGACTTTCAATGGTTTTTACTGTCTTGTAATGGATTTTAATGGCTTTTACTGACTTTTATTGTTATTATAATGTCTTTTAATGTATTTTAATGACTTTTAATCTTATTATAATGTCTTTTGATGTATTTTAATATATTTTAATATCTTTTAATATATATTAATCGCTTTTAATGTTTTTTATCGTCTTTGAATTTTAATGTATTTTAATGTAGTTTGTACTTTTTGAACAAACTATATTGGAAACTATAAACATAAAAGTAATGTATGTTTATAGTCTATATACTATCAAACCATAAAAACTATATACTATCAATTATAATCTATCAAATTATATTATAAAACTATATTATAATCTATCAAACTATATAACAAATCATGAAACTATCAAACCATGAAACTATAAACTATAAACATATAACAAATCATAAAAACTATATACTATCAATTATAATCTATCAAATTATATTATAAAACTATATTATAATCTATCAAACTATATTATAAGACTATAAAACTAAATCAAATCAAATAAATAATTCAAATAACATACCGGTGGGGTCGGGACAGAAGACACCTCCATATTCCGCCGCTTCCACGGCGGTAATAGAGGCTTCATCGCCACCTCCGGCACCACCACCTCCGGCTGATCGCCGGCCACTACCTACATCGCCACCGCCTCCTCCACCGGAACCGCCGCCTCCGCCACCGCTCCACCAACACCACCACCCTCCGCCGTCTCCGCCTGCACACCACCACCCTCCACCATCTCCGCATGCGCCACCTCCATCGCCACCACCTCCGCTGCGTCCGCACCACCACCCGCCGCCTCCACTGGCACCACCACCATCTCCGGCTCCATCTCTCTCTCTCTCTCTCTCTCTCTCTCTCTCTCTCTCTCTCTCTCTCTCTCTCTCTCTCGTCGCCGGCAACCCTAACCCTCAGCGCTCGTGTGGATCTGGGACGAAATGGAGACGAAGGGGCACGTCGCCTCCAATTGTACATGACGGGCTTGCACGTCGAAAAGGACGTGCAATATTGCACGTCCAAATTGACGTGCAGTTTTGCACGTTTCTTTGGACGTGCAATATTGCACCTCCTTTTTGACGTGCAAGCACGTTTTTAAAAATAAAATAAAAACGTGCTTGCACGTTCAGGCAAGGTGGTTGCAAACCCACCTGCACGTTAATTCCGACGTGCATGCACATCCTTATTAACGTGCGGATTTGCGGTGTATATAGCCGAAGCGTTCAACTTATAAAAAAATTATAACGGATTTGACTTATTTAAAACCAAATCATAACATATTCGATCAGGATCCGTTAAGCTTATTCAAAATTATTTTTTATAACGAATCCTAGATCCGTTTTATATATAATCTTACTTTATAATTAATCTTACTTGAAAGATATTAATCTTATTTTATAGGGTAAATTAAGAAAACCACCCTTAAATTGTACCAACTTTCACAAAACCACCCATAAAAATAAAGTTTTCAGAAAATCACCCATATTCATCAAACGTTTTAAATTACCCACCCATGCTTCTTCTTCCATTAACCCATCGTTAGCTTTGAAGGCGGGGGACTAAGTGCGAAAAAATCCTCGCTCGAAACCGGTGATTTCTCATTTTATGAAGATTTGTTCAATTGGGCTGCCCGCTGCCACCATTAAAATAGTTTGTGTTCATCTTCTTCATCCTCCTCTCCAAGTCCCATGGCACCATCTTTCTCCCTCTCAACTCTCACAAATACTTGTCTCCATTGCCTTTGTTTATCTTCAAATCACAACACCAGGGATTGCATCTCCCCATTTCGACCACCACTACGGCTCCAACAACACCCACCAACATCGAGTGCCGCCACGAACTCTCCATGAACATTTATCCCTCTCAATAGCCAAAAAAAAACCTAGCCCCTCTTTATTTATTTATTTAGGTAGTATCCCCTCTTTTGTATTCAACGCTTTATTAAAATAAAATAATATAATTAAGGTATGAAAATAAGGGTATATTTGTCTTTTAGATCAGAATTAATAGCAATTTAACGGATAGAAGAGCATGGGTGGTTAATTGAAAACATTTGATGAATATGGGTGGTTTTTTATAAACTTTATTTTTATGGGTGGTTTTGTGAAAGTTGGTATAATTTAAGGGTGGTTTAATGTAATTTACCCTATTTTATAAACTAGGTTTGAGCGTAGCGCGCATACGCCCACGGTCTATTCATTTGGATTGTATATGTTACCTTTTATATCTGTATAAATATTCATATGTACAAATAGTTGTAATTGACGTTGTTTTTCTTATAAATTTTTATTGTGATAAAAATAATAATTGTATCATTATAAGAAACTGTAAGAATAGTCTTTTTCAATTTTCTTTAAGGTTATAAGAATCATGTCTTTCAATTAAATTTTTTTTAAAAAAGGGTAGTCTTTTAAAGAAATTTATTAATCAAAACGAAAAATATAAAGTCGGTTTGATTTGAGAAAACCCTAAAGTTACAACTTGGGTTGTTAAATTAAAAAAAAAAAAGTATTGTTGATTTGATAAAATCTTGTAACTGTAACTTAGATATATAGATTAAATAAAAACATAAAGTAGAGTTGATTTGAGAAAACTTTCAAGTGTAATTTGGGTATTTTAATAAAAAAAAAGTTGGGTGAAAATATTGATGAAATATGATGGTTTGTAATTTTTTACTAGACATAAAAAGACATTGAAATAAAAAATATTTTGAAATTCAAACTTTTAAGGGTACATTTTATTAAAAAAAAAAAGAGATGAAAATTACTTTAAATGACATAGTGAATATAAGATGAGAATATAATTTATGAGGTGAAAATAGTTATTTCCATCCCAAAAAAAAATTCAAAATTACAAGTGGAAATTATGTGTAATATTCATATGTGCAAATAGTTGTAATTGAGTTGTTTTCCATATAAATTTCTATAGTAATAAAAATAATAAGTGTATCATTATAAGAAATTGTAAGGATAATATTTTTACATTTTCATTAAGGTAGTCTTTTAAAGAATTATATCTTTCAATTAAAAAAGAAGAAGAAGAACGGTAGTCTTTTAAAGACTTTATTAATCAAAACGAAAAAGAATCCAAAACTATAGAGTTCGAAGATCTTGATCGTTACACATCAAAAAAATGATATTATTATTATTATTTTATTATTATTATTATTTTATTATTTTATTATTATTATTATTATTATAAACTTTATTATGATGAAATTTTTTTACATAAAGCTAGTTGGAAGCCTCGTAACAAATTGAACTCTATCCCCTTTTTGAATAGTAAAGCCAACTCTATGAAATATAAAATCTCCATTATCATACCCTGTCCCATGAGTCCATGACTTTTCATAATCAATTGAACCCGCTTCATAAAACCAATAGCATCATCCCCCAATTCTCCAAAAGTAGACAACACAAATGTCATGAAACAATACCCCTTAATAGCACAAATATCCGCGTACTTCTTCTCCTTTCTTTCAGTGGCTTGAGAGACCGCCTTGCCGGGTACAAAGGAATCATTGGCTCTAGTTGTGAACGGTGAAGCCCCAACCACATCCACACAAGTGTCTCTACCCTTGACCCACCCATAAACCAACAAATCTCCTGGCCTCAACTCAACACCATCTTCATTGCCCATAGGCCCCATACCCTTATGCGCTTCCTTCTGAACTGCGATGCCCGCTTTGTAACAAATGTCAGTCAAAACACCTTTGACCATATTGTGTCGGTGCTTCGTCCCGATGCCTCGACTGTAATATTGCAGAGGGTGATCTCCAAATGGGTCTATCCTATCAAGCTCACAACTAGGACAGGTCGTATAGCCACTAAACATAGGGATCGAAAGATGGTATTGGATAACAGAACGAAATTGGCGAGACGACATGGTCTGAGCTAGACCCTTAATTTATGGGAGTAGTCAACAAAAAATCATACGCTCTGTCTCCTCTCACCGCTTGCAAAACATGCAGCTGCCTTGGAGTCGGATTGAGTGTGGACACTAAGTTGTCATCAATGAACTTGAAGTATCGATCCGTCAATACTGACATGATTTTTTTGGGGGTGGGGGATACAAACAAGTCATCAATATCCGAACCAAACACATGCGACATACCTCGAGATAGATTAGGTGAGAACGCTGTCAAGGCAACTGTCCGGATGTCCAGAAGGTGAAGACACTGACTTACTCAAAACGGATGTTTGGTGTTCAACCGTTTGGAGACGAGATGCGATGAAAGCAAAAATGATTAACATCCTCCGCCGAAAGCACCCCAAACTCACCAAATTTTAAAGGAAGAGTCGTCTGACGCCACCGCCACGGACCAAACCCTGGGCCTCCTGCGGTAATAGCCTGCTCAAGGGAGGCTTGAAGCTCATCATCAAAGCACCCTACAGCATCAGGGAGGGCATGAGGGGGGCACGTTCGAAGAGCAAACATCAATTTGGAGACCCCGATACAATTTCGTAGAAGGAGCAATTTGCACTGGGTATCTTCTAGCTTCCTAACGGCCCTAAGATTGCAGAATGTAGCATTGTTGCTGGCCGGGCCGCCTAACAATTTCGCTCCCAATTTGGGTCTAGAAATGTCAGACGGGAACAGACCAACTTCAAAGCTCCTCGGATCTTCAGTTGGCCAAAATAATTCAGTTTTTTGAATATTAATGAATAGCCCCAACTTCGGACCTCTCTAGCCACATCTCCAGCGCCTTAGCAACCTCCCTGGTGTCACCTGATAGGGTATCATCATCTAAGTACCAGGCGTCAATGTCAAGAGCACATGTGGTATTAATTTTGGTGACAAGTGGATGCAATGCAACACTAAATCAAACAAAAGCAGACCTAGCAGATCACCATGCTGCACACCTTGACAAGAGCGCAAAGGATCATTATACGAAAATGATACATCCATTTTTTTTACTATATACACCACATATATATTTTTTTTTTTGAAAAAAAATTATATCCTCTTTCTCTAGAGTTACAGACGTGGCAGAATATGACCTTATTAGTAAAATAAGTGAATACAAATAGCAAAACCCCTGTACCGAAATTCAAAACAACATCAACGCATTTTACTTTTACTTGGGCTGCTTCTAAGAGAGGACAGACAGGCAACTTTACGTGTCATCTCTTACAAGCAGCACGAGTATAAACAAGGGACATGCTGATTTTTTTATTTTTTTTCCACAATATTAACTGCCAGACTACGTTCCAAAGTAGTAGAAAAATGTAGTGCCCTACTAGACCTGATAATCAAGCTATCCAAGCAACCAACAATGAATATATGTACATCAGCTTGTGTGAGTCAAAGTATTGAAACCGCTTTGCATTAGCCATGGCAATCTATACATGACGTTCTCAGGGTACCTCTCAAGAGTATAAGCACAGCAATGTGCATGATATTTAATCATCCCATCAAATGGTAAGATTCTCTTGGATGGCAATAAAGGAACCACATATGTTTCCATTTAGATCTGGGAATTGTTCACATCCTTGGAGGGGCTTCACCTTCCCCCTTTGATCAACGTCAACAGGGTATTTTAGCAAGTGACCTCTCATTTCTGTTACCTGTTCGGAGGCAAACTGCTTCCAGTTCATCTCAGCTTGGGTTCTTACTCTTCTGACGCATTCGAGGGTCTGTGGTTCATTATAGACCTCTTCTAGACCTCCAAGGTGCTCTGCCCAAAGAGACATCCTGTATCCGAATATCTGTGCACACCAGGGCAAAAATATTATCAGCTTAACGAGCAAATACAGTGCAGAACAGCAATAGCTTCTGAAATATTGATCCTTGACTGTTACAGAATGATTTCCGAATGTTCACTTCGCAGTAAAATAGAACGGTGAAATGAAGAGAATGTGGTGTGCAATGGGAAGAAATTGAAGAATACAAGAATGATGGTGTTTCAGAGGCGCACTAAGGGCTTGACATGATGACTTAACTGATACTCTAGCGAATGGGGTTTCTAGCAAAATGTGAAGTGAGGAAACTAGAAATAATAAATATATGTGGAAATTCATCACCGAACATTGTGTCAAAATAGAAAAAGGTGTTGATCCACTGCATTGTTGGAAAGGGGATACACACCCTGAATTGGGTAAGCTAGTTGAAATTCATTAATATAGAATTTCTAGTATCAGAGCACTGTAGTATAGCAAGCTGAGGAACTAGAATGATTTATAGAAAATTTTACCTGCCCGTGAGGATGGGCTGATTTTCTCGCCCAGGTATATTTAGGTTGATATCCTCCCATCGCAATCTCAGTGTCCCGTGTTCCCTCCATTGAACGCTGGTTGATGTTTGCAGAACCCAATATCACATACTCATCATCAACTATCATGCCTTTTGAATGGACATAAATCATAAATCTTCTGCTCCTCTGACAAAGTGCCTGAGAACCCAAGATACACATTTTTCATGCAACAATGAGTAATTATGAGGATCCAGTTAAGATGATGAGGCAATCAATCTAGGAGCAGGAAAGACTCATTCTATTACAATCAAACATTTGGGAAATAATCTCTTTTACAAAAATCAATACATAAGGCCCTCTTCAAGTGTAAATACCTGGGGAGAGTTTGGCGGATGAAGAGTCCCAGTATTTGCAGCTTGACTTCCATCAAGACTTTCTCGGTTTCCAAGGCAGAAAAAGTTCAAGTAATCCTGCGGTGTATAAGAATTCTCAAGCCCCACCTCTACCAAAGCCTTGGATATTGTCTCATACATCATTTGCATAGTCTTGTTCTGCATCAATGTTTCATGTGATTGATTAGTTCAAACCATAAATATTGGTCAAGTAATATTCTTTTCATATTCCCAATCATTCAGAAAACATACTACAATGTATTTCAGGTTCAGCAGATCTTGTGAATATTGCATTCAGAAATGGAATGCCATGTGGTTCTAGGAAAACTAATCTTCTGAACTAGAAAGTACAACCATACCATCTCAGAGTACATTGAACCCAACAAAAAACATTACTCCGTGAAAAATAAAAACTCAAAGAGTACATCAAGACTCTTGTGCATGCAGGGTAGAAGTTTTAGTACCGGAGGAAAGAAAAGGAGATTACCTGCCAATAGAGAATCCTTTGAGTGGCAGCACCTGTTGGGACACCCTCTGGCCACATAGGAATAACGATATACACAGCAAATCTCTCGCGAGATTTAATTTTGTTGGCAATTTTAAGTGCGATTTCCATGGGTACTAAATTGTCGGCCCCTGTAGCCAAAGTTTCAGGTTAGGAAATGGGACAAACACAAGATGATTGGATAATTGCTAATTCAAGGACTATATGAAATTGACTTTGTTTTTGCCTACAAGACTTGACAGAAACCAGTTTTGCTTGAATTACTCACCTAAATCCTTGTGTTGATTCCAGTTGTATGAGGAACCAATAAAGTATTGGTTTTCAATATAAATGTAATGTTGGGCAGATCGAATAGCCTTCACATATGCTGTGTGTATACTCATGTCGATAAGCACATTCTTCCCACATACAAGATTCTGCCATCTCAAGCAATGATGAATGAAGGAACATCAGCAGCCCATATGTTGAAAGATTAACACACGATGATAGAAGTAAAGGAAAATAGCAAAATACAGGAAGATATCAAAGAACAGATCAGTTCATTTTTAGCCCATATGTTGTTGTTGTGTTGTCATTGTAATGACTTCTGTAACATTAGAGCAACAGCCTAACATGGTCAGCTTCTATACCCCTCCTGCTTCTATACCCCTCATCTACCAATAACCTTCAGAAGTAACTAAAAACCTCATTTCATAAAAAACTATTTGCTGAAAAGGATATAAAATTATGAATGGCCTAAACATATTTCAAGACGGAGAGACTTATTCCAAAATCTACAGAAAATTCGATAGGCTTTAGTAAAGCAAACTTTCCTCAAGCTAATAAAAAAATGCGCATAGCTGTTTTCATGGTATAAAAATTGCAGAACCATCAGCAGCAAAGTCTTAGTTTGCTGGACACAACAGATCAAACCCACAACACATTATTTAGATTAATGGTATATGGTTTGCATGGAAAGTACAACAAGAAATTGAAAGAAATTCATTTTAAAGAGTAATCAAACCTGGCTAGTAGCATCCTTGGGATTCTTTGGAAATTTGATGACCGAATTTGAGTCAATCGATCGGAAAATCTGAGATAGAAATGCCCCACAAAAAAGAGATGAGCTGAAATTTTCTCGTTTTATTTTGACCCACAATATATCAGTTTACCTGTACATGCCAAGCCTCTGGACTATCCTCAGTAAGGCAAGGAACATCAGAGATTCCAATGATATCGTCCATTCTGTCTATGCTGAGTAATGCATCATCATATGAAGCTTTTAATTTTTTTATTCCGCGGGGTTTAGCAGCCTTCATCCACCTATCTTCGAAGTTAGTCAAAACATCATACGCCGCTGGTCCATCAATTCTACAATGTAAATCATGCCATGGTTCTCTTTGGCAGCCATCTGTTTTCCCCTGATCTCATAATAAATAATCAAACAAGACAACCAAAACAAATTCTTAAATGATGATCAATTGTGCAGTCAAAATCAAGAGAAATAGATGCATTAATTTACAAAGCAGAATACAGCCAAAATAAAAACTATTCTGCTAGAATTTTATTAATCATGAATTTAAGAAGTTGAGGCAATCACCCAAATTAAATGCTGCAGTGCTCCCAATGCCTAATGACTGTATTTAACTCTTTATTGACCCATCAGGTAACAAGATAAATGGTGAAAATATAATAAAAAGGTAAGGAGCTTACAGTGAAAGAAGGGTTGTGATAATCATCTTTGTGCACTGTATTCAGGGTCCTGAACAAAGAATGCTCAGGAGTATCATATCTTCCATCACAAAGATCAAGGCCACCTACAAATGCAATGATTTTTCGGACATTATTTCCCGCATCAGCATCCACAATGACCGTCTTTTGGTGATGAGTATATATAGTTTCAACCTCCTGAAAATAAATTTTTTTTAAAAAACTTATTGAAGAATGAAATAATACAATTCAACAAACTGAAGAATTTTTTATAGACAATTATGTAAGATCTCCTCTAGCTGTTACGAGTAATGCAGATGTTTATAGGAGAAAATTATTAACATGAAAAAAGTTTCAGCTACAGATATAAGAACTCACTTGCCTTGTGTAATCAAGCAGAGCACCATAAGGTGCAGGAGATTACAACATTAATTAGCAAGCATATGATTTCCCAAGACATTTGAGAAACTTTTGCATCTAAAATCATGCTGGTTGGTTATAACATTAATCAATAGTCAATAGTATTGACTCAATACTACTACGTATATACTCCCTCCTTTAATTAAAAGTTTTCATTTTAGAAATGTAAACACTTCTTAAGAAAACAGACAAAATTACTCTACTTTTTTACTTTTTCAAAAACTACAACTATCAACTATCTAATCATTACAAGGGCAATTTCGTAAAGTGGATAACAAAATACCTAAAATGACAAGTTTTTCTTAGCAAGAGTTACTTCCTAAAACGACATGTTTTAATTAGCGGAGGGGGTACCAAAGTTGAGAGACATTCCAACTGGACCATGTTTTCTTCATAAAAATATACAAAACAATCACCAACTAAAAGGCAATTAATTATTACATACCGAAATTCTGATAGAGCTTAAATCAAGAACACAAATAACCCCGGAAATAGAAGATAGGTAGAGAGAGAAACCAGAGCCAAGGGATGAATCCCCTCGAGACTGGAGTCCACTCCCTAAATTAGTCAATAAGATTCTAACCAACTGCCCATGTGTGCATCAAAATCATGCCAAGAAAAAAGTTTTGTAAAAAAATAAAAATAAATTACCCTTTGTTTGATCCAGCTGTGTCGTTTTCCTGCAACACGGGGACAAAGCAGCACTCTCACAGAGGAGTGCTTAAAGAAACGGCGAGTTTCCTCATCATGAGTTGCCATAAGACCATCCTGCACCGTCAACAATGAGATGACACTAAAATCAACATCCATGTCCAACCATAGGAGAAAGATAGCTCACAAGTGAGTGTGAGTCTTGCCAGAGTGGTGCAAGATGGAATCTTAGTGCGGTAATATTGAAAAAACAGAAACATTAAAAATGGGACATGAATTTGGAGAGGAACATGGAAGGACAAAAGCAAAGAGTATAATGGATTTTTTACTCACAAAGCGAGACCTCATACCATCCAACAAATTGCACATCAATCTAATCTAGACCAAATTTAATTAGTTAATAGTTCTGAAAACTGTGATCATTTAATAGCCTCAGGTAGGTTTCAGTCATCATTCATTTCATGCTTATAAAATATCATAAAAGATCAGTTGCCAGTGCAACTCAAGATGTCAACATGGCATGATCCAAATACATTCTAGAGAGATGGAGCATATTTTCAATAATATGAATGCCAGAATATATCTGTTCCCTGACAGAGCGAAAAGGTAAGAAAAGGATAAATCATATAAGAAATTAGCTGGCTCAGATAACAAGCTAACTTACTGTTTTATATCCCAAAATGCTTGTTGAAGTAGGGTCATCCCATACGAGCAAAAGGACCCTCACACCTTCTTGTGACTTTGATCTGAGAAGCTCTCCCAAGGAGTACACTGATGCTGGACCACCATCGCGCACCAATTTAACCTGGTGCCAAACTGACCAGCCTGTAATATAAATTAACCTCCGAGCTTGTTTTATTGCATCAAAAATGTCCTGCCAGCACTTTCCATGTACATACTGCAATCCTGAATCAAGCCAAGGGCTCGGTAGGTGGCCATCCGGAACATGAGCATCTTGATAGAGAGTAACTGTTCCTCCTTTCCTCAAAGGAAAGTATGTACCAGGAACACCCTGGTAATCAGGACCAGCACCCACTCCATGATGATACAGACACAATTTTTCCATTGGTATGTACTGAATTGATAGAGTCAAGACAGCTCCTTGCTTACATTGTTTTCCATTGTTATTGAGGATGGGATAGGTTTTCTTAATACACATCCCAGAATATATCTGTTCCACTGGAATGCTTACAGTACCAATCAGCTGTGAACCAACAACATCACTATCCTTTACCATGAAGAGAACTTCTGCAGCAGAGTGCGCTACAGGAACATTAAAATGTTGCATCCAGACAGGGTTCTCTTCATTACTAACTACGAATGTCCTCCCAATGACAGCACCTGTTATTGATATTGACACGTATGGATCACTGGTAATTTTACGAGTAATTCCATCAAGTTTACTACTGCCATTTCCTGAGAAGTTCCCAAACATATCTCCTATAGCCCTGTGAAACATGTCCATGTTTGGGAGGCATTTCGCTTCATAGATCCATATATCCAAATTTCCGTGCAAAAGCAAAACCTTTAACGATCCTTTAGAAGGTGAGTATGGCACAATCTGATTGCTAGGGCTATTACTATGTTGTGAAGAAGGAACAAGCGGCGTACTCTGACAATGACTATGCTGTGAACCATGTTCTGAACCATGCCATGAACCATCAAGTGAAGTTGAGTGTGTCAAAGTAGGCACAGCTTGTTGATTAATCCTATCTGAATAAGATCCCTCCCAACTTGGAGCAGATGGATACGCATAGTATTCTCCATGATGATCAACCTTTGCGGAAAAAGATGAATATAGCTGAGGAGAGGCTGGGACAGACCCAGGCTTATCAGATAAATGCATATCAGCAATAAGATCATCTATTGGAGGATATGCAGAAGAATGCTTGTTGGAAGAATCAATCTTATCACCAGGCGGAAGTTGCTGCTGATTATAATTTCCATGACTACTTGAGAAGCTACTTACTCGAGGAGGGTAAGCCTCCGTTTGTGATGGTGGTGGGTACTGACCAGAATCTTGATAATGAGAATGGGCCGGTGAACCATGCTGACTACTAGAATGATGTGGAGGCGATAAATGAGGGTATGCAGAAGAGGGAGGTGGGTAGGGGTCGTATGAGTAAGGTTGAGTTACAGCTGCAGCTTGTGGGTATGTTGATGGAGGCGGATTCGGGTATACATGGGGAGGTTGCTCATATGGGTAAGGATACGGTTGAGGAGCATATGGCGGATATGGGTATGGAGGATGATGTAGTGATGGAGGTGGTGGCGGTGGGTAATGTTGATTTTGAGGTGGATATCCTCCGTATCCATGGTTGTAAGGGTATTGTGATGAAGGATTGTATCTATCCATCTAGTTTACAGGCAGAAATTGAACCTCCACCAACAAAAATCACTAATATCAAAGGCCAAAGAGTGTTTATACACAACTCAAACTTTAAGGTAGCTTAACAAGAACTTATCCAGAACTATATACAAATTAGGGATTTTCTTTCTCTTGTTTAGGTCACCAAACCGGAGAATGAATTACACTTTGGATCAGAATCAAAGTAAAAAGAAGCAAAAAATGGTTCCCGCGGTCCAAATTCGATCCAGCAAACAGATCGGGAATGAGATTTTAAGAGAGGAATACCACGAAACGGCTTACCTCAGCAAACCTAACGTGTGAAGATGATCGGCCGATGAATAAGCAACTGCCAAACTTCCCAGAAATTGTAGAACGAGGAGCACAGGAGAAGATTCAGAGGGTGGAGAGAGAACACGCGTGGATTAAAATGGAGAAATCTGGAGAGTAGAGACGTGATACACACGGGGCCGCCAATGAAGTGAAATTCGTCCCACCCCTCTCTCTAGCAGTGCGAAGGGGAAGTCAATCCCCAAGTCCGTAAGCCAGCTCTTCTTAGCTAAGAGCGTTCACAATGGTCGGGGTCTCGATTTCACTTTTTCATCGTTTTTCGTTTTTTTTTTAATTTGATGCCGGACAGGCCCGGACCTCGAGAGGCCGACAACGTCTTGCCGTCTAAACATACAGTAAAGAAATAGAACATAAAAGAAGTGCAGTACAAGCGGAGAGAGACACGCAACAAAAGTCGAAAGAGCGAACTAAGCCCACCAGGCTCGAGACAACGTAGACGAGAGCCGACGCCAAGCACCACCCGGAAGTGACACTGTTGGCCAGTGGTACATCAGGAGTCATGTTGGCAGTGAAGACGAACCTCCAAGGAAATTACCGTAATGCGGAGTCGCCTCGATACACACCGCCTCGATCCCAGCCAGACCCGACGTCGGTTGCCAGAGCTCCAACTAAGGATGACAATGGGGCGGGGACTCCCCGATCCCCGCGAGGAATCCCCGCCGCGGGGACGGGGATGGGGAAATTAAATGGGGATGGGAGGCAAACTAAATCCCCACGCGGGGACGGCGATGGGGACGGGGATAATAGTCCCCACCCCGATCCCCACCCCGCCCCGTCCCCGTTGGGGATCCCTGCGGGGATCCCCATTAAAGAGTATGAAATCCCAATTTTTTAAAAATTGTTTACCTAAGTTTGCATAATTTTTATTCCACTTTTAAAATTTTACCTTATAATTTACATTTATGAAATATTGTATGTAATATTTATATAATTTTTTTAACATAAATTTAATAATATCTTATATTTTTCTATCAAATGGAGGGGAAATCATGAGTTTTTAACAGGGAAACCCGCGGGGAATGAAAATGGGAAAAATTATGCGGGGACGGGGGGAAATTATTGTCCCCGAGCGGGGACGGGGATGGGGACGGGGATAATTTTCATAAACGGGGACGGGGACGGGGAGGGTATCCCCCGCCCCGTTGCCATCCCTAGCTCCAACACAGACGAAGAACGCCACAAACAACCAGCCACGCAACCGAGAACCGCCATAGTACGACGCACCAAAAGATCCATTGGGGATTAATTTGAAGCCCTCTCAGGATTTATTTATTTCAAATTTCTTTGGGCCAACCTTGGGCCCAAAGCACAAGGAAACCGGGTTGCTTGGGCCCAAAGGACTGCATACAAGCCCGCACCCAGGGAAACCCACACCAACAGGAAATAGATCCCACGGTAGAGGAATCAACGATGCCGCGTAATGAAGCAGCACAAACACCGCAATAGAAGTGGCCAACGGCGGCCAAGGGATAGTGCAAGGCCAGCAACGAGGAGATCGGTGGCAGAGAGAGACCGGCGATCACCAAGCACCACCCGGGGAACAGTGATGTTACACCAACGGTGGAAATTGAAGCCCACCGGCGGCGAATATCATGGATAGGGTAAACAGGAGGGGGATACAACCTTGAGCGTACTGGAGGGAGATCAAGGAGGGCCACGCAGGGACGCCGGTGAACCGAGAAGAGCAAGCCTCCGAGTGCATCGACCCACCAACCAGCCCCAACAAAGGGGAGCCGAGAAGGGGCCGATTGGAAAGCTATCCGAACAAGACAACCCCTGATGTCATCCTCAAGCGGAAGAAGAAGGCTCCACCTTGGGAGTCGTTGAAGAAACGACGTTAATTATTTTATTATTTATATTTCTTATTTTTTATATATATTCTATTTTTAGTAACTCCTATGTTAGTTGGAGTCTAATTATAGAATTGCTTATTTTTAGTATTTCTTAGTTAGATTAAATAAGATGGTTAGGAGAGTCTATCTTTAGGCTTTCTTAATTATCATATTTTATTATTTCATATATTAGGATTTTAGATTAAGTTTTATCTTCTAGGTTTATTTATCTTTAGGATTAAAATTCTATCTTTATAAACCTAAATTCTATCTCACACGGTAGAATTGATTCTTAGGTTTTCTATTTAAACATTGTAGTTCTATTGAATTAAAGGAGATTGAATATAGAATTGAAGAAACCCTTTGGCTAAAGGGTTCTTCGATTATCAATCCAAACCCGCTTCCGGTTACATCCCGTTCGCATGCTTTTCGATTCTCTCGATCCGAAATTAATTACTTTGCAATCAGTTAATTACTTTGGCTAAACGTGTGATTCTCAACGTGAATTGGTTAAGGCAACTACGTCACTCTCATTCGGCCGATCGGTACAAAGACAATTACTTGAATTTCGAAAGTAATTTCACGTAGCTTCAATTGGCAAATTGGGAGGTAGCCGCCTTTGTGACCAGTGTTGTTAATTAACGTTTTGTTAATTAATTACCAATTTCATACGGTGGTGAACTCGATTCGTTCAAGAGAAATCAAGGAGCTACGCAAGATCGCGTTTTTAGTTTAGCAATTGGTCGACCTAACCAATTGCTACACATCAACCCCGGTAGAGAAAGAGAGATGGGGTTGCTCGAAACAGACCAATCGGTTGCAAAATTGGGGGGAGTAGACTCAGATCTACGAAAGCCCCAAATCGATTTTGGATTTCGATCGAAATCAAAAACGAATTATCGGGGCTAGGTTGAAGCGATTGTCATCCGGTGAGACACCGAGACTTTAAAGTGGTGGAGCCACCGTAGCCGAGATGAGGGCGGCTAGAGCCAGGTTAAGGTCGGCAGAGCCGGGGTTGGGTCTCCCCCTCTCTCTAGATTTATAGAGAGAGGACCGAAGCCGGGGTGAGGCCGACCGAAGCCGGAAATGGGTGTCTGAAGCCAGAGTTGAGCGGCCAAGGTCGAGACTCTCCGAAGATAGGAGATTGGGCTCTCCGAAGAGAGATTTAGGCTCTCCGAGGAGAGATTTGGGCTCTCCAAAGATAGATAGAGTTGGAAGTGTTGATCGTAGCTCACCTGCGCACCGCCATGGGAGGAGGAGGGAGTTGTATCGAAAGAGTCAACATCGCTTTCTCTCACCTACATATTCCTATCTTAGTCTCATAATTTAATTTAAATAAACTATAATACTTTTATATTTTACTTAAATTGACATTCACATATTATAATTCATCTCAAGACCTTCGAAACCATAGGTTATATGAATTTTTTTTCGAAATATTCACGATTTAAAAAATAATTACAAAAATAAGTATCGATTGAAACAATTTGTCAAAATGTTCAAAATTGTCAGGGGGGACAGAAAACCGCGGTTTTCTTTGAAAACTTTAAAGAAATTAAAAAAAAACAATAAGGTAAGTCGCGGTTTACCTTTTTTATTTTTTATTTTTAAAAACATAATCTCCATTTCAGGGGAGAGAGGAACGGGTCAAGCGGAGGGTATGGGCGCTGGTGGTGCGAAGGAAGTCAGAGAGGAGGGCAATGGCCAGGGGCGGATCCAAGGGTGGGCGACATCGGGCCGTCGCCCACCCCGATCCTAAAAAAAGTACAAGAATATATATGTTATTGAAAAAAATTACAAGGTAAAATAAAAATATTTTTAGTGGCTTAGTGGTTAAACCCACTCCATTTTAAATAGTAGTCAATCAACCCTTGTTCAAATCCCACTAAGCACATATTTTCATTAATTTTTTCCCCAATTCATTTCCCACTATTTTAAAATGCTTATAATTTATTTGGTATTTTACAATTAAATAATTACAATTTTTCTTACAAATTTAAGATATTTTTTTCATATATTTTTTTAATAAATATTTCTAATAAAAATAATGTAAAAATTATCCAAAAAAATTGTGCCCACCCCAAAAAAATTCCTGAATCCGCCCCTGGCAATGGCGATGGTAGCAAAGAGGGGAGAGGAGATCCAGGCGACGGGAGAGCGGTGGAGAAGTGGTGGACCAGACCGGTTATCGGTGGAGGAGATCCAAGCAGCGGATTAACGAAGGAGGAGATCCAGGCGGCGGTTCTCGGTGGAGAGATTGGTGGAGCGGTGACATCTTTGACACCGATCCGTTGCAAGGCCACCGCCCTCCTCCTCTCTATCTTCCTTCGCAGCGCTGCCATCGCCACCGCACGGCCACCGGCCCGGACCTTCTTTCGCTATCACTGCGATCGACACCGCCCTCCTCTCTATCTTTCTCTGCTGCCATCGCCACCGCCCACCCGACCCACGCCTTTCTTCGCTGCCACCGGACCTCCCTCCCTCCCTCTTCTTTGCCGCTAATCTTACCATCGCCACCGCCCACCGGCCCAGCACCTCTCTCCCTGCAAATCTGCAATGGGGAATTGGGGGTTGGGTATTAATTTTTATTTTTTTTTAAAAAGGGAAAAGCGCGGTTTACCTTATTGTTTTTTTTTTAAATTTATTTAAAGTTTTCAAAGAAAACCTTCCCCCTAACAATTTTGAACATTTTGATAAATTATTTCAATCGATGCTTGTTTTTATAATTATTTTTATAAATTGTGAATATTTCGGAAAAAATTCTAGGTTATATTACTTATTTTGAGAATTTGGTAAAAAAGTTACGCAAGTTTAAATTTTTTTTATATCCAGTTATACACTATTACATGTTAAGAATACAACAAGTTAAATATTGATTCAATGTTTATTGTATTGCATTTCATATCCTTATTTTGTTAGTTTTCTTTTCTTCGACTATTTCATTTATTTATTTATATTTCTTTATTTTTTTATTGGAAAAAATAATAGAGTTTTATTTAGTAGTATAGACCTCTAATTAAAAAGGATGAACTCTTTCTCTTTGTAGTAGTTTATAATATCGTTTGACACTAGTTTATAATATCGAATACGTTGTGTGTTTTAAGATTTTTTTTCTCAATATTGTTGTCTAGTACTTTTGTGCCCCTCCCCTAAAAACTTCATAGCTCCGTCCCTGTTTGCGATTACAAATAAGGTTGCATGCACATACTCTAGGATATAGATTTGTGCATAACGAACACCTACAAGGTATAAACGAGAACAGAAAATGATCTAGAAGTGAAGAAACGAAGAATTCCCTCAGATCTGGTGTCGAAAACCAGATCTATCGTCGAGAACTACTGGAAGAGCAAGGAACTCGTTGCATTGTGCTTCATTGATGTCTTCTACCTCAGATCTTGAGTCCTTGAAGAAAGCGCTCTAGATCGAAGGTTTTCGCCGTGGATCGTCGGAGAAGAAGATCATTGAGGAAACCCTAATTGCGCCACTTGAACTTTCCTCTCTCTTTCTTACCTTGTTGTGCTCATATCTGAATAAGCTAACCCTAGCGGGCTTAGCTTATATAGGTGAGCATAAGATCAAACATTGCATTTCGCTTAAAAGCAACAATCCGATCAAACATGCTTTAAAGTCTAGAGAAGTTTGTTTCAAAAAACATAAGCCAATTGCGGTGAAAATAACTAATATTGAGAATCTTTTGAGAAGGTTGTTATGGTTATAGATCAGATAAGAACAAGGACGCGTTGGAGATCTTCTGAGAAAGGAGAGAGTACAAAATGAAAGAGGAAGATATTGGTTGTTGGAAGAAGACTATGTGCAATGGATAAGGAAGATTCCTTGGACTAATGTCGCAACAATCTCATGTGTGTATGTATAACCTCAAGAGTCAGGACTAATGACTTGAATGCTTAAGCCAAAACTTGAATGGCGTTAACATAGATGCACAAGCTGGTGTCCTCTATAAGATTAATCCTACAAACTTGTAGATTTCAGTTGTTGCAAACCTAAAACAATGAAATCATATCCACCTCCAGCAACTCAAGTGTGCAAAACAGAATTTGAGTTTCAAAATACCAACAATGTAATCAAAGAACCACCAACCTGATATCAACCTTGTCCTAGGACAAAAACATATTATTAAATCTATAGATGGAAAGTAGTTTATATAGAACAGTAAACAAGTTGATGCTTAATTGCTTGATTGATTAATAGAGAATAATAGATATATATACACCTACATCTCAACTGATCATAGCAGCCCCTAAGACGTGCATTGTGGGAGGAGAGAATCTCTCTAACCTATTTGACTAATTCAACAAATAATAACAAATATAAAAGGCTCCTAATTAGTAGGGAATGGTTATTTCTTAACATGCCCCCGCAAGATGGACATCGGGAGAGGAGAGTCCAATCTTGGATAGGAGAAGTTGCAGACGCGAGCGGAGAAGCGGTTTGGTGAGGCAATCCGCTAGCTGGTCACCAGTAGAGACGTAGGCAACCCGGAGGGTTCCTCGTTGAACAAGTTCTCGGATGAAGTGGTATGCCAAAGCAACGTGCTTCATTCGGGAGTGAAACACAGGGTTGGCGCTGAGACTTTTGGCTCCAAGGTTGTCACAGTACACGACAGGCTGAGGTAGATCCGTGATACCTAATTCCTGAAGAAGGGAGGTTATCCAGACGAGCTCCGAGCAAGTGTCTGCTAGAGCTTTGTATTTGGACTCCGTGGATGAACGAGCAACCGTCTTCTGTTTGCGGGAGCTCCAGGAGATCGGAGTTTTTCCAAGGAAGAAGATGTACCCTGTGGTTGACGTGTAATCATCCTTGTTACCTGCCCAGTCAGCATCGGAAAATCCATGTAATCCTGAAGAACCATGCTTGTGAATGGAGATGCCGTGATCAAGAGTGCCGTTGAGGTAGCGGAGAACCCTTTTCAGAGCAGTCCAGTGAATGGTGGAGGGGGATTGCATGAACTGTGAAAGCTTATTTACCGCAAAACTGACGTCCGGTCGTGTGAGGGATAGGTATTGCAGGCTTCCCACAATCATTCGGTAGTCTGTGGCAGACTCCAAAGCAGTCCCGGAGGACCTCTTGAGAGCAGTGTTGACATCCATTGGCGTAGAGACTGGCTTGCTGTCAAGCATGGTGGTTTTAGTCAGGAGGCCCTGGACGTATTTGCGTTGGTTGAGAAAGAGACCCTGAGTGGTCTCCTGTACTTCCACCCCAAGAAAATAGGAAAGCTTACCCAGGTCCTTGAGAGAAAAACGTGAGGAGAGGGCTGAGATGAAGGACTCCAGAGACTGCGGATGATTCTCGGTGATGATTATGTCGTCAACGTACACTAGAAGGTAGATGATTGTGGAGTGTCGCCGAAGGATGAACAAAGAAGCATCAGCGACAGAGTTGACGAAGCCGGAATGAAGGAGAAATTGGCGAAGTTCTGTGTACCACGCCCTCGGAGCCTGCTTTAGACCATAAATGGCCTTATTCAGTTTGCAAACCCAGTGTGGATGATCCTTGTCGGTAAACCCCGGGGGGTTGTTCCATGTAAACATCCTCCGTAAGGGTTCCCTGGAGGAACGCATTATTGATATCGACCTGATGGAGTGGCCAACCGGATTGAGTCGCAAGGGTGAGGATGGTTCGTACCGTGACTGGTTTCACCACCGGACTAAAAGTCTCTGTGAAGTAACAACCCGGTCTTTGGTGAAAGCCCTTGGCCACCAGGCGGGCTTTGTATCGATCGAGGGAGCCATCAGGGTTAAGTTTAACCCGAAAGACCCACTTGCAACCCACGATATTCTGAGAAGCAGATCGCGGAACAAGGGTCCATGTATCGTTGGTACAAAGGGCCTCGTACTCCTTGGTCATAGCATCTCGCCGTTGTGGGTTCTTTAGGGCTTGGGTGATGTTGAGAGGTTCTTTGTGTGTGGTGACTTGGGCATTGAGATTGAGGCGAGATACAGGTTTGGTGATATTATTCATGGACCCTGTGATGACTTGGTGGGGAGGTGGAGTGATAGGAGAGGCGAGAGGAATAGACGCCGGTGAGGGAGACGGTATTGGTGTAGAGGGTGAGGCGCCGTCATGTGGAGGAATGAGGATGGGGGAAGCTTGATCTGTATTTGGAGGAATAGGTTGAATTGGAGAATTAGTGGGTTGAATGGGGGAATTGGTGGGTTGGGCCACGGGGCTAGTGGGCTGGGGAGGGTGAGTTTGTAAGGGAGTGGGGGAAGTGACGTGGGATTGGGTGGGCCCAATTGGGAGTGGATTTGGAAGTGGTAAAGGGAGGTCAATAGAGAGAGGAGGTGGAGTAGTAGGCAACGGTGGGGATATAAGTGATTGGTTCCGAAATGGATAATGGTTTTCGACAAAAGTGGCATGCCTGGATACATACACCCGGGAGGTTTGGGGATCGAGGCAATGATAGGCACTTTGGGTGAGAGAATAGCCTACAAAAACATAAGCAATGGACTTCGGTTCCATTTTGTTGTTAGTATATGGTCTCAACTAAGGAAAACAAAGACAACCAAAACATTTTAACTTTTGATAATTTGGTGATGTTCCAAATAGTGTTAAAAACGGGGATTTGTTTTGGAGAGTGGGAGTGGGCATCCTATTTATTAAATACACGGCAGTTTTGAAGGCAAAAGGCCAATATTTGTGAGGTGTATTTGAATGACTCATGAGAGAGAGACCGGTTTCAACGATATGCCTATGACGGCGTTCCGCGTAACCATTGTGTTGAGGGGTATGGGGAGGAGATGTGAGGTGAGAGATTCCATTGCTAGAGAAGAAGGATTTGAGAGCTATGAATTCACCTCCATTGTCGGAGTAAAATGTTTTTATTTTTGTGTTGAACATGTTTTCGACTAGAACTTTGAAGGAGATGAATATTTGTTTTGTATCGGATTTTCGTTTGAGAGGATAGAGCCACACATACTTGGTAAAATGGTCAACAAAAATAACATAATACCGAAACCCGTCGAACGAAGTAACGGGGCATGTCCATACATCCGAAAACAAAATATCCAATGGGGAATGGGAAATAATTGTAGATCGATGAAAAGGAAGCTTGTGAGCCTTATTTGTAGAGCAAGAAAGGCAAAAATCCATATCATGTTTCAAAGAACCAGGTGGGAAATGTGGCGATAACAACCGAAGAACCGAGGATGATGGATGTCCCATACGGTGATGCCAAGCCAATCCGGTGGAGAGGCGAAGCGTGAATGTGGACGGAGATGTCGGAGTTGGCCATGAGTATACTCCGTCCAAAAGTGGACCCCTAAGTAGGACGCGGCCCGAGGATAGATCCTTCACAATGAAACAAGTTGGTAAGAAAGTAATTGAGACATTATTTTGGACTGTGAACTTGGAAACGGACAAAATATTTTTAGCAATATCCGGAACATATAACACATTATCAACTTTAAAACGTTTAGATAAGTAGTCTAAGTATGTATTCCCTGTGTGGGAGATGGAGAGACCATTACCATTACCAACATGGAGCTCCTCGGTGCCATCGTAAGGATAGTGTAGAGCGAGATTGGAGAGGTCGTTTGTTACATGATGAGAGGCGCCGCTATCCACCAACCACGATTGAGTGGAGGGTTGAACAGAGGCATTGTTGGCCTGGGGAATGGAAGGGCGGAAGGTAGCCGGAGGGCGAAGAGTTGGGGTTACTTGACGAAAGAGGGGGCAGTAAGCGAGGACATAGCCTTGTTCGCGACACCACTGGCATCGACCTTGAAACGGTTTGGAAGGAGGGAGAGGCTGCGCTTGTGACTGAGGGGTAGAATTCCAGGATGGAGATGGCGACTGGGTCGGGACCGGGGAAGAGGAGAAGGTAGAACCCTTGCCCTTGGTTTTGGAAGGGCGATATTGTACTGTCATGACCGACGCAGGGGTTGAATCAGGGGTGCGATTGGTTGGATATTTCAGGGATGTCTCATGAGTCCAAAGTTTCTCATGAAGATCAAAGAAGGGAATGGTGCTGTCTCGGGCTCGTATGTCGTCGATGACCAGTAGGAGGAGTCAAGCCCTTTAAGAACAACATCGATGATATCTTCGGGATTTTGGGGTTTTCCAAGATCGGCAAGGAGATCGGCGATACTGGAAACCTGATTCATGTAGTCGGAGATAGACTGCATGCCCAGAGTCAAGGAGTGGAGCCGTTCTTTGAGAAGGCCGATGTGGGCTCTGGACGGCTTGGCGTATGTCTCCTCGAGGATTTGCCAAACTTGGCGAGAAGTAGAGGCTCGGGTGACCAAGGTCGCGACAGTGGGGGCAAGGGTGCCCATAAGACCTCCTTTGATGAGTTGATCCTAGCGGAGCCAGGCTGGATTGGGATTGGATACGTCATTGGTTTTGAGGGTTTTGGTTGGCTCGACGATGGAACCATCGACAAAGGAAGAAAGGCCGTAGCCCACAAGGATGGATTGAATTTGATTTTTCCAAGTGACGTAATTTGTTGGGGTTAATTTGAGGGCATTGGTGAAATTGACAAGCTGGAAAGGCTTGGAAGGTTCACCCAAATTTGGAAGAGTATTTGGCTGAGTTGCCATTGTAGAAATTGGAAAGGAAAGGATTGATTAAAGGGGATCAAGAGCGACTGATACCATATAGAACAGTAAACAAGTTGATGCTTAATTGCTTGATTGATTAATAGAGAATAATAGATAAATACACCTACATCTCAACTGATCATAGCAGCCCCCATAGACGTGCATTGTGGGAGGAGAGAATCTCTCTTACCTATTTGACTAATTCAACAAATAATAGCAAATATAAAAGGCTCCTAATTAGTAGGGAATGGTTATTTCTTAACAGTTTATCTTCCCGCACGCCACACTACACTACTTTACTTCAAGGGAGGTAAGCTGATGATAACTGAGAACTAAAGCAAAGGTAATCACCTCAAGAACTCCACGAAGTACCTAAATAACTCCAAATATGAAATGAACTATACACAACAACCATTCATATGTCTGTCTGATCAAAGGCAGGCTTAGCAGCAACATCGACAATGTTTATAGTTTACACTTTCATGTTAACAACAAGAAGAAAATACTGACATTTGATTCATCCATAGGCATCTATAAAGCAATGGACTTGATTATGAAATCAGCAAGTAGAACAAGTTCCTCCACAAATTCTGAATCAGAAAATCCAATTAGGAACAATACTAGTTGACGAATCGATTCCGAACATGATTAAAGCCTCGAAATCCAAAACCCTAAGTAATGGGAGGTAGAGGGAAACTACCGAAGAGAAACAGAAATTCAATCCTTAAGCTGTTGAAGCTCAGCTTTCAACTGCTCCATCTTCAAGCCCATGGATCTCTGGAGGGAAACCCTCTCTTTATCCTCCAGCTTGCTCAGCAAACCCTCAAACAAGTCGAGCACTTCCTTAACGGCAGCCCTAGCGCAATCCGCCTCCTCGTTGAAGTAGACAGTCTCCTTGGACTCCATAGCCGACTCAATCTCCTCCCTCGCCTCGGCGAACTTGAGGTTGATCTCATCCACCACCTGGTTCACGTCAATTCCGGCTCCGCCGCTGAATCGCCTCTGAGCTGCAGGGTATAAATGGCGGAAATTGGGGATGAGGTCCGCGGAGGAGGAGGTGGGATTAGGTTGGGATGAGATTGTTGCGAGAGATCTGGAGAGGAGGGATGGGGATTGTTGAATAGGGCGTTGGGAGAGGAATCGGAGGAGAGAGGTTGAAAGCCGACGATGCATTTCTCTCTGGCTCTTCGAAGACTGCAACTCGTTTGATCGTGAGGGAGAGCGGAGAGCGGCGTGAATCCTAACCTCGTTCAGTGGGTTTGGAGTAGTACATACATATTATATACTCCATTTATTTCAAAATAAATGTTGTTTTAAAGAGGTAATTTTTTTTTATAAAACATCATTTTTTAATCAAATTTTTTTTATAAATTGATTTTAAAAAAAATTGATTAAAAATTAATATTTTATAGAGTTTTTATCTCTTTAAAAACGTGAACAAAAATCAAATGACATTTATTTTAAAATGGGTGGAGTATCATTTTCTGTTAGTAAATTATTTTTCAAATATAAGAAATGAGAAAATTGTTGGAGTTGAAGCGAAAATAATTTAAATAATACTCTCTCCATTCGAAAAAACATATCAATTACGGAGTATTATTCATGCACGTTTTTATAGGATGATAAAATTATATAAAATAACCATTTTTTTATATAAAAAATTAAAATAATTTTATACTTATGAATGATAATTACGAAATTGTTATAATTTTTTTTTTTTATAAAAAAATAGATATTTTATATAGTTTTTATTATCCTAAAAAAGCATGTGTAAATATTAAACGACATATTTTGCCAAATAGATGAAGTATGTTTATTTTAGTTTCCTCATTTTGAAAAATTTGTTGGAGACAATGTTCCAAAAAACGCTTGACGGGTGCTTGGCGGTAGGGTAGGATCAAGGGTCTAGGCGGGGTGTAGGTGAGGTCTAGGGGGATTTTATGGCGGAGCTTTGCTGTCTAGGCGGGTTTTGACAACCTTGACGGCCTTGGCGGTGGGGCGAGTTCAAGGGTTTAGGCGGTGGTCTAGGCGGGTTTTGAAGGGTTTTTTAGAACAGTGGTTGGAGATAATCTTATTATTTACTACTCTCTCTCATTCTCAAAATATCTTCGTTTTAATTTCGCCACATTTTTTTAAATTGTATAAAATATTTTTTATATTATTTTAAAAATAATATTATGCTTACTATTAATAACTACCCTTATTATTAATAAGTATAACATTTTTTAAAAACTTATTAAAAAATTATTATTTTATAGAGTTTTCTGCTCCTAAAAAACGTGTTTGATCCAGCAACCCCTAATAGAAATACATAACTAGTAGAGCATCCATGTGTGATGCACGAGACATATATATTAGTGGGTATCTCCGATTTTTTAAATGTAATTTGATTTATACGGAGTATTTGATTTACATGTTATTTATCACACATGTTTCTTCCGGATTTAAGTTAGGTGACATAATTTTATAGTTTTCTCATAATTATTTTTTTCGACTTTTTTATATTATAAAAACCTACAATCGGGTGTCATTTTACATTGGGTTAGTACTTCTTCTCTTTATTATTATTGAGAAATTATTCAATTAAAAAATTATAAATAAATTTTTTAACAAACCATTATTCTTTTTTTTTTTTGTATTATTCCATCATTTTTATACATTGTTAAATTATTTTATACATTTTTTAAAAATATCACCACCTCTTATCTTTCAAAAATACTTACATTAAAATGTAACTCAAAATTTAAACAAATAGCTATGTCCCCAAAAAAGGGGCAAATCGTTAATCACTAATTGTGGAGATACTGTGATTTCAAAAAAAATATTGTGGAGATACTTTTATCAAAAAAAATTGTGGAGATAATTTAGGGCGTGTTTGGCTGGGGATGGGAGTGGGTGGAAGGGGATGGGGTGGCCATCGGGTTTCGTGCCTGCGTATTTGACAACGGGATGGAGGTAGATAGAAGTGGATGGAGATGGGATTCAAACACCAAAAAACCGGGTGGAAATGAAACCCAGAAAAAGGAGGATTAAGGGGATGGGGATGGGGATGGGGATGGGAATGTCCCAAATTTGCCCCCATCATCTTCAACCTTCCTCCCTCTCTCCTCCCCTACCGCCACCACTAACCCTCACCTAAGTCCTCCTCCGATGCCCTTGCCGGCCGACCACCACAACCGCCTACCGCCGCCGCCGCCGCCCACCACCGACGTTGTCGCCCACCACCTCCGTTCCCCTAAATCCCCTAATACCACCTCCAACCCCTGTTTTCGATACCCTGTCCGTTCCCCTAAATCCCCTAATTTCTTCACCGACGCCTGATTCAACACATCTCTTGCACGCCACCTATGACGATCAACACATATAATTAAGTAACAAATTAAAGTTTGCATAAATGAATTTAATTGCACACTAACTAAATTACTTGAGAAGGGACACTTCGCCAACAATGGTAGGAAGCATGAATTTCGCCGAATTTCAAACGGTGGGAAATCAAGACGGAGTAGGAGGCGAGATCGGAAAAGGCACCGATAAGAGCAGTTCGGAAGGAGGCATCAGAATCGGAATCGACGGAACAATGGTGGTGGGTGATGAATCGGTGGCGGCTCTGGAGGCAGATCGTGCTGTAAACTGAAGATGAAGAGGGGTTAATTAATTAATTAATTATAATGATCTAATCCTAACCGTCAATTTGATTCAAGGGCCGAGATTAGTTCGTTAGGCAAATACGGAGTATAAGGAAGCCTTCGTTAGGAGATTTCTCGATCTTGTCCATTTTACAGTGTCAATTTCAGTTTTTTAGAAGGTTGTTTCTTGATTTTGGTAAATAGAAAACGATCCTTCCCTGGTCGACCACCCCAACATGTTTTTATACGATTGTTCATCAATTTTAGGCTGATTTTTTTCAAGTACGTGAGTATTCGGTTTCCCGACGTATCTCACAGGCAGGAGGTTGGGCTTAAAGCGGTCTCCAGCAGACGGAGTACACAAAGGCTAGACTGATTGCTGATTCACCAGTACTTGTATTGTATTATACTGGAAAGACAGGATGTATTAGTCACCGGACAGAATCAATCCAACACTCTTGTTGCTCTCTTAAAGTACAAATCCGTAAGCATTCGAACAAAAATCTGAAAAAGAGTTGCTGCTCTCTCACGGTTCAAATCCTCAAGTAAATACAAAGCCAAAAGGAAAATCTGAAAAGCTACACGTCTATGGCAAAGGCCAACCTGTGCCAGTGACGCAAACTTATCTTTCACAGACACACAGTATAACCCTCTGCATTTGCATCTCTGAAGCTTGGCTGGAGAGTAACTAGCACTATCCTTCAGCAAGGAACCCGGGTATAACTGCAAGTTCCTTTATCGAGTAAACCTGAGGAGTAGAGAATATTATCCAAAAACAAAAGGCCGGGGCTTTTGGTACATCTATGGATGGTTTGCCAAACACTGATGCAATATGAATGAATCTATAGAATAAAAGGAGGCACTAGCATCCTAGGACTCAATCCCATGCCAAATTTTAAGGTAAATTTAGAAAGTCGATAAAATGATCAAACAATGTATAATGTGAATATGTGAGGTTCAATGAAGAGTCCTCAAAATTAGCAAAAATGGCTTCTTTCAGTTATTATGTATGGGATGACAAAGACAGAATGCAAACCTCATTCTTTTGACAAGGAGCCGTTTTCAACACCATGTCCCGGTTTAGGGGAAGAGAAAGATGGGTCCAGCCACCCTGCAGCCTTGGCCTTCTCAACATAATCCGAATACTTTTGTGTAGCATCAGGTACGTCTAGCACCAAGTCATCAAGAGACTCAACGACTCTTCCGAAGCCCTTTGTCATCTGGTTCGTGGTGATCAATCCCGACTTAAAACACTCATCAAGAAAGCCCCATAATCTCTCATTTCTCTTCTCTATCACCGCCACCATCACTTTCTTGACAATCTCATGGTGGAAAAACGGCATACCTAACTCCTTTATACAGTGATATGCTTCCCTAAACCCGCCTCCACACTCGTACTCCTCTATGAGTCTCTTGATTTTGTCCTTGACGTCCTCGATTGCCCATCCAATGCTACCATTGCCTCCACCGCCCCAACATCTTAGAATACGTTCTCCAGCAAGACGAGCATTCAAGAGTGAATTTGCTGAGGGGATTACTTTATTTCCAATCGAGTCTGACCCCAAACAATAGTTCTCTATTTCTTCCAAGTGAGATGGCGCTAACACTTCATCGACAACCGCCCTTGCAAGAAACATGGCAAGGTCCTCAACAACAACTGGGTTATCCAGGGCAGTGTCATCTGCAGACTCAATTAATGCCACAAAGCCATTTATAACGTCCTCTGCAGGTAAGCACAAGGATGACAATAAAACAGACGCCATTTCCTTCTCCCTCTTTTTACGATCCATGGCTAGATTAATCAACCGCTTAACGAATATGGTATTCAGTTCAGAAGAAGTTGTCGGCTCCTCTGATTCAAGTGAGTTACATACTTCTGAAACATCACCAGACAAGAAGTACTCCTGAACTATACCTTGAGCTTTCATCTTCAAGGACTTGACAGTCGTATCTCCTGAACTTCTCTTATTTGGTTCATTTGCAAGTGGTTTCAATGAAGAAGCATGGAGCCACCCACCTGATGCAGCTTTTGAAATCAATGACTGTAGTATTGCTTTTGCATCTGGAATATCTAGAGATAAGTCATCAATATTATCAATCAATCTGCTAAACCCTTTTGACATTTGACTTGAATTGATTAAGCCTTCCTCTTCAGTCATCTTGAGCAAATCTACAATCCGCCCTTCAAATTTCCGCCTCTCCATTGCCAATATAAGAGCTTGCTTAACTATTTCATGGTGAAAGAACGGGACATGCAGGTCCTTAATACACCTGAAAGCCTCCTCCTTGCAACCGCTCACTACGTATTCTTTCAATAAGTGGCTTATCTTTTCCCTCACATTTTCAACAGTTTTGCTCTTAGCACTTCCCCATTTCCGCTCAATTACTTCTCCACATAAAGGGGTAGACAGATAGCATTTCTCAGCTCTTCTTAAAACTTCCCTTCCTTTTGAATCTTCCAATAAGGAATCCATTTGTTTTGATAAGAATGCAGGAGGAAGGATATCGTCAACTACTGCTCGAGATATGAATATAGCAAGCACTTCCACCACATTCGGTATATCCACGATCAAGTCATCTGCAGATTCAACTAAGTTGCAGAAACCTTGATAAACTTGTGAAGGATCAATCACTTGAGCATAAATTGAGGATAACAAAACAGCGGCCATTTCCTTCTCTTTGTCATGCCTATCCATTGCGACTGAAACCAACTTTTTAACAAAGTAGTAGTGATAGTTAGGCATGCCAAGGTCAGTTAGCTCGGTTGCAGTGCAGGAAATATCATCATTGATAAAGTACTCCTCGACAATAGCTGCAACTTTCTTTCTGTAGTCCTCAAATGCTTTGGCTTCTTCTTTCGAGCTGACCAAGTTATTTTCCTGCATCAACACTTGTATGTTACCATCCTAGTGCATGCAATTCCTAAAGGACAATAGATTAGGAAAATTTTCAAATCTAAAATACTATTCAACCTTGCAAGTGGTACCATGGTAAACAAGTGATTAATGTATACATTAGCTGCCCAAGAAAGAGTAAAAGAGAATGATGAAGCTTAAGGACCTTATTATTACTACAATTATGAACATCATGGTCAAGAATTGAAGCGTCTTTCTCAATTGAACTTCCTGCAAACAATAATAGGTTATTAGATGAAAGGAAAATGCTGTTAAACAGTATTCAAATATTCACATGGTTACAAGAACTATGGTTAGACTCGATGAACAAAACATTGTACAGAGGAATCTTATTTGAGAATGAAAAAAAATGTGGTACCCGTTTTAGCGCACCCATCACTAACAACTGAATGCTGATCATGCTTGATGGGCATTCCATTTGCTACTCCACTTTGACCATGTACACCTTCAGAACTTGTTGATTCTTGGGAGCAAGACGAAGAAATTTGCAGTGAGGAGCTACTAGATTTGGAATCAACATTCTCTGTGAAGTCCATGACCCTGAGCTCGGCAACTATTGAGCTGACCTAACGACTCTAGAAGAGCAGCCACACCTAACTAACAGATCAAAAATCGCTATCTTACTACACAAATATAAGAGCCAACTTGAAGCATTTAATCACAAATGGGTCCTGAATGTTCAACGACCTCCAAAGTAAAAAATACATAAAAAAATTCATGTAACATATGTTTTTTTCATCTTCCTCATAGTAAAAGTCGAATATAGTAAATCGTCAAAAGAGAAAATGGTAGTATGTAATTTCATCATCAAACTACACATTCCTCAGGCAATCATATTCAAGTCAACAACATATATGACTTAAGCACTCTGATTTTATCTATCTGCTTTTTCTACCTAGCAAAACATAATCATGTATATACATCAATGGAGGTGGCCCAATCTCTTAATTTTTGTTCGATCATAATTTGGATTTCTTAGAGCATTAATTTTCCATTTTTAAAAATTAACATTGGGCTTATTAAACACATAGAGCATTCATTTTTAAAAACTTTCTTGAATCAGACACACAACCCCTCAAGTGGAACTCAGGTCATTTCTGAATTTCGCCCCTAAATCATTTTAAATCAGACCTTTCAGCCCCAAATTTCAAATTTCAACCCAATAAGTTTTCGATTTCGAATATATCAAATCACCACATCAATCTTTTTCCACTTCAAAAACTCAGGCCAGATTCTTAGCTCGTGAATTACATTAACTTCAATTTCAATCGTATAGTTGGGGTGAGATGTTTGGGTTGGAAAAATTTTAGGGGTCGAGATACAATCCACCTTCAGATATCAATTAGGAAAATGCACATGAATTAGGAAGGGGCAACAAAAAAGGATGCTTCTTGACTGGAATTCAATCCCTTCCCCAATTATCTGAAGATTAGGTTTAAGACACAAGAGAAACACATTCTCTGAAATTCATATTGAATATAATCATGAGATGCAAAATCAACCGACCTAACCGGGAAAAAAAAATCAGATAATTATTCAAGGGGAAAACGGAATTCATGGCAGACAAAGGATTATGCCAAAAACAACACCAAGAAAAGAAAAAACAAGAAAAAGACGGGAACTTGCGCAGAGAAAAGGGATGAATGATCAGAAGTGTAACAAATAGAGAAAGCAACAAATATTTCACAGAAACGAACTCAACAATCAAGAATAAGGCAAAGCAAGATTTGAAATGAAAAGAACTCACAGATAATCCGATGGGAAGTGCAATTGCTCCTCCAGAACCAGAACAAAATGAAACAGAGAGAAGAAGCCACCGTCTTTGAAGCGGAAAGAGGGTGGCAAAAATCTCAGAGGATTGGATTGAAGACGAATTAGCAATAAGGGTGAATGGATAGGGATTTCATGAGGGATGAAGATGAAACAACCAGAGGAGCGAAATGAGAGGAGAGGAAGGGAGGAAGAGAAAACAAACGGTGGAACGCGCCTCGTGTAATTGTTGGTCGTCTTCGCCGATGTTCAAAACGGGGAAAATCAGAGACCCGTTTCGCGTGTCAACCAAACTGCTATTTGCAGCTTTTTCTTTTATTTTCTTCTTCACATCTGTCTTTTCTTCGTCACTTCTCTCTTCTTCACTCGTTTCGGTTCGGTTTTTACTTTTTAGTAATGAAATTACATTTTCCTAACCTATCAAGATATTGGCCGAAAAGACAAATAGGTATATTAAATGACCCCCTAAGACATATTGGTATATTAAAAGATTCAAGGGACAAATAGGTATATTAAAAGTGCTCTTGTGGACAAACTGGTATATTAAAAAACTTTTAAGGGACAAATAGCCCTTTTTGCCTCATTTGACTTCATTTCATTTGATTTTTCTTAATAAAAACATTTTCATATATTTTAAAATAATTATTTTTATTTAACTTTTATTCATTTGACTATATAATCATAAAAATAAAATTTGGATATATTTCTATCAAATTATAAACCTTTTTATTTTATGTTTCTATATGTTTGTAACTAATAATGATTTATAAAATATTATTACATAAAAATTTTATTGGTTTTTTGTACAAATACAAAAAAAACACATTTAATAGTTGGTTTACAAATCGCAAGTTAAAACACTTATTGCTTATTTTTAGAAAACAATTGATAATGATGATGATGATAATAATAATAATAATATTATTATTATTATTATTATTATTATTAACATATGAAATATAATTTTAACTAATTATTTCATATTTAACGGTTTTATAAAAATTCTCATATTTCATTTTTATTTAACATTTGTTGTGTGATTTCCAAACAAATACTAGCTCATATTTTTGTGGGGTAATTTAATTTGTGCAATTTATATAAACAACCATTGTAATAAAGTTTTTATTTAATAAAATGTATATAATATATATTATTAGTGACAAATAGTGATAAAAATTCAATAGTTTTATAATTTGATAGAAATATATACCAAATTTAATTATTTTTTTGATGATTATATAACCAAATGAATAAGATTATATGAGTATGTAACCAATTCATTTTCATACAAATATATTAACATGATTTTATTAAAAAAATAAAACGAAAAGGAAGTCCAATTATGTAAAAAGGGTTATTTGTCAACTAGAGTCTTTTAATATACCAATTTGTCCATTACATCACTTTTAATATACCTATTTGTCCCTAAAGGCTTTTAATATACCAATTTGTCCTCAGGGGGTCATTTAATATACTAATTTGTCTTTTTGGCCTCAAGATATTACATGGAAATACTTACCAAACAACCAATCAACAACAAAACGTAGAGCTATGTATAGTGATGAACAAAACCGGAAAAACGTAGAGGTTTTTTTTTTTTTTTTTTTTTTTTTGAATTCAGGCGAGAATTTGGGAGTGTCAACCACGGTTGTACTATCACCCAAAAGCGTCTTTGCGAACGAGATTTTAAAACTCTAGATCAGTGTTGTAAGATGATGAACCGGACTCCAAGGCCAAATGAGTGAGTCGATCAGCCACTATGTTCGCCTCCCTAAAAATGTGGGATATATAAGACGTCTCAAAAGAGCGAAGTAGACGAAGAGCATCCGACATAAGGATTTCGATCTCCCAAGGAGTGGACCACACACCATTAATCGCATTTACGATCGCGAGACAGTCTCCCTCCACCGCAACTCTTCGAATCCCCAACCTTCGAGCTTCCAGCAACCCAAGCTGTAGACCAACTGCCTCTGCTTGGATCGCAGACGCCATCCCACATCTACTAGCATTGCACGCAATCACCCTACCATCCTCATCTCTAATAACAAAACCTGCAGAAGCAGAGCCAGATAAGGATTTAGCGCCATCAAAATTATGTTTAAAGACGACATGCTCAGGTTTACGCCATCTAATGGTATTCATTTTGCGAGGGTTGTCTCTAGATTTGACTCTTATTATCTTTCCATCATCTTCGTCTGAATCATCTTGTTTAGTTTTTTTTTCCAGCTTTGCATGTGGTATTTAATTATGGCTACCAGTTCATCCGTTGTTCGTAAGCTCTGGTTGTCAAATATAATCTTATTTCTTTTCGTCCAAATGCACCATCAGGAGAAAGCCAAAATAGCCTTTTGCTCATGGTTTAGCTGTCGAAATATTTCATTGGTGATGGTCTTTATACTTTGATTACTTTTGTCAGCATTTGTTATTTTTCGTTCAATATCTCTATCCAGAGATCCAATGGTTTTTAAAGTTGTTTGACACTCCATGAGGAGATGGGTAGCGTCTTCCTCCCTAGAGTTACAGAAGATTCAATCCATGGGCGTATAAATCCTTTTGTTTTTGACTCTAGCTTTAGTAGGTAATCTGTCCAATCCTACTTTCCATAAGAAGTTTCTTATCTTTGGTGGTCAGTCAACTTTCCATATACCAGAGAATAATTCTATCTCATTGTCATTTGATTTTGTAATTAATTTTAAGGCGCTTGAAGTTGAAAACCAACCATCGAGGCTAGGTTTCCAATAGAGTCTGTCTTCAATTTCATGCGAAGGTAGAGGGATACTCGTAATTATCTCTACCAGGTCTGTAGTTAGAGCTATGTATAACCGGAAAATTTAAGGAAGGAATTAAGAAAAGTAATTTTACAATGTTTTATTGATAAAATACTACTCCGTAAATATATAAAAATACCAGTGAACATGATTTCGAAGATAGAACATGTTGGAATGTGAGTTGGGATAGATAACTTTTCCATCTCTTTGCAATAACCTTTGTGTGCACGAGTTTTAACAAAGTGATATTTCTTAGATTTGATCATTTGAGTGTATAGCGATGAAAGAAACTCCATTGAAAAATAATTTAAGGAGAACGATGTCATAATTCTCTTTTCTTATATCTTATGTAACAACACAGCAAAGGATATATAGCGTTCATTTACAAAATGTAACCCCTCCACCAGTGGCGGTCGTAGGATCCTCCGAAAGGTGGGGCGAAATTTTCTAGTGTGTACTGAGATATTGGTCTTGAATAAACTCCTTTACCTAAGCTACGATTTTCAACTTAGCAGTGTATTATAGAAAAGTAGGCTTACATTTGCTTTGTTGCTGTGATAGTTGTTTCTCATCATTCATTGGAAATTCAGGCATTTGTCATATTTAGGAGTGTAAACTTATCGAAATTCAATCATGTTAAATTCAAGGCTTTTGCATATTAGCTAGCTAGGACTGTAAACTCACCAACTTTATAATATCTTTTGGTTCCCAAAGACATGATAGAAATTGTGATTTGAATATTTAGGTTACGAAAATACAAATATTGCATAAAGCTTCACAAATTCAATTCACAAACCCCAAATTCAATTCATAAATTTCATTCTCAAAATCACATACACAATAATTAAAACACAAAATTTATTCTCAAAATCAAAACTCTAATGAAGATTTCACAAAATTTATTCTCATAATCAAATCATAATTTCACCAATTTTATGGGGTTTAATTAGTTTATAGCTAGATAATTTGTATATATTAGGGAGCTCAAGAAGTGGGAACATAATTAAATAAGGGGGTAGAAACATAGAGGGTAGGTGCAAGTGGAACAAAGAATAAAAAAAAACTTTTTTGAGGGAGGCGGATTTTTTTTATTTTAAAAAACGGCTAATTTCACCAATTTTATGGGGTTTAATTAGTTATAGTTAGATAATTTGTATATAATTGGAAAGTCGGAAAGTGGGAATATAATTAAATAAGGGTTAGAAACAAAGAAAGTGGGGTGTAAGTTGATCAAATAATAAAAAGGCGAAATTGCAGGAAACCACCCTTTAAATTTATTTTTGCAGCAAACCACCCTTTAAATATTGTAGTTTGCGGCAAACCACCCTTTAAAATACATTCATTTAAAAAACACCACCCATCATCACTTTTCATTAAAAATTTATCAAGTAAATCGAAATTAACTTTTTACCCCTTAATATATACTACATCCGTTCAGAAATAAGTGACGTTTGACTTTTTGACACGTTTTTTAAGGAGTTAAAAACTATATAAAATATAAAGTTTTAAATTGATTTTTAAAAATAATTTTATACATATTAGTTATAAGTTTAAAATTATTTAAAAAAATTAATTAAAAAAATTTAATATTTTATATAGTTTTTAGCTCCTTAAAAAACGTGTCGAAAAGTCAAACGACACTTATTAATGAACGGAGAGAGTATATTCTTTTAAGGATGTTAGAAAGAAAATTTTGTTATATTTTTGCGTTATCAATATAGCGATTGTAATCTTATTTAAAATATTTAACTAAATATAATTTTATATCAATCCAAGGAGAGAATAAACATTAAAAAATGTTTTCACTTAAGTCACTTAATATAATATATAAATATTTAGATATAGATATAGATTATATATTAATTCAATGTATTGAATTAAACTCATTGGTTTAAAAAAAATGTAGAATATCTTAAGGATTTTTAAAAAATATAATTGTAATTGAAGCTTATTGATTAAAACACCTAAAAATAAGTTGGTTATGGGATTCTAAAAAAAATGGGTTATGCCAAATCATCATAAGTACTTATATATTAATATATAGTAGATATAGATGACACATCATCTTAATTAAATTCTTATAAATTAATATTATATATAGATATATAGATTTAATATAATAAATAAATATTTAAATATAGATTCCAATGATTTCAAACATAATGTTTGAGAAAAGAAAAGAAGAGATTTCAAACGTAATGTCATTCATTAAATTGAAATTAAAAGCATAAAAATACAATTTATTTTCTTTCTAACAACCTTGAAATATAATATATATTTTAAGGGGGGGGGGGTAAAAGAGTAATTTTGGTTTAATTAATAGATTTTTAATTAAAAGTGTTGATGGGTGGTTTTTTCAAATGAATGTATTTTAAAGGGTGGTTTGTCGCAAACTACTATATTTAGAGGGTGGTTTGCCGCAAAAATAAATTTAAAGGGTGGTTTCATGCAAACAACCCTATTTAAAGGGTGGTTTCCTGCAATTTCGCCTAATAAAAAAGCTATTTTTAGAGAGGTGAAATTTGTTTTAAAAAATGAAGCTAATGAGACTTAAACCCCCCCCCCCCCAACCTTTGGTCTAACATTAGTTTTCTTCCTTCCCACCAACTAACTAAGCAAAGTAAACAATTGATTCTATTTTCATCATAATTTTACTTATTACAACACTTCTATATATATAAATTATTATTTTTTATTTTTCAAACCCCGGGCACGTTGATCGAAGGGTGGGGCTGGATTTCGCCCCTTCCCTCCACATGATTAAGAAGTTTGATAGGAATATTCAAATAATAAGAACGTAAAGTAAATTATTAATAAAGTTTTATCCTCTTACCAAAGCACAAAGGACTACATTATCAATGATGTGGTGGGATATATGGACAATTAATATTAGATATATAAACATAAATTGTATCCAGAATTCCTTCAAAGATGTTAAAAAATCATTTACTCTGCTTAACAACAGAGGATACAATTGGAGTGCGTGCTCCATGCCTCACATGGCCATCCAGCCTCCTGCTGCCATGGGACCCCACCCTATTGCACTGCCGTTCATCCGCACTATAACCCCGCCTACCCTCCTTCGGTCTACCGTCGCCGTGGCCACCGCCTTCCCCATCCTCCTTGGAGCTAACGCTTTGAGATTTCTTCCTTCCGGCCGGCCACCTTCGGCTGCGGCTTTCTTTGGGCCGCCCGCGATTTAGCCTCGGCTCCTCCCTCGGATCCGCCCTCTTCGAGTCACCCTCGACTTCGCTCTCACCTCCTTGCTCGGGTCTGCCTTCCCCCATCTGCTTCTTCGGCCCCTCTTATGGTGGTTCTGCTCCATCGTCGAACTTTGCTGTCGATGGGGATCTCGTCTCCGTTTGTCTCCTCGTGTCGGATCACTCCCTCCTTGCGGTTCTTCAGCCGCTCCTTCGTTCCTGGCCTTGTGCCTTTTCTTCTTCCGCTCTTTCAATCGCTTTACCGGTTCATTATTGTCCTTTTTGCTTCCTTGTCTCGTTTTAATTGCCTCTATTTGGGCCTATCCTTGTGATAGCCTACTTACGATCTCATTATCATCCTTGAGGGTTGAACTGGATTTATGGGGGTTTGATTGGGCTTTGGTGTGGTTAGTGTTTGAATCTGCCGGTTGGTGTGCTGTGCTATTCTTACTGTGTTGCAGGCTTATTGTGTACGGTGTTTGATTTGTCATGTTCGATGACGTCGTGGATGTGCGATCGATATCTGATGGCTCGTTTGAGTCCATAATCTGAGATGTCCGCTAGTGTCTCCAGATTTCTCTGTGTGCGTCGTCCCTTTGACCGATCGTTTTATTTGTCTTCTTGTCTTGTGATTGCAGTGAAGGATGGCTTGCACGTTTCCTTTTGTAATTTTATTTATGTCATTTGCTTCTGTAATCTCTTTTCTGTTATTTGCTTCTGTATTTGCTTCCTGTTGTACATGATGGTTTGTCCATCCTCCGGCTTGTCCGACCCCTCGGTTTCTCTAGGCTTGTCTAGTGAACCGAATTCTTATCTTGCTTAAAAAAAAAAAAGAGGATACAATTGGAAATAAATGCTCAAAGACGTAAAAATGCAATAGCACACGAGTAATGATTTAACAATTAATCTAAATTAGCAAGAAAACACCAAAAACAATCAAATTGCATCCCAAACTAAATCCTAATCAGAATAACCACTACAAAGATCTTCCAACCAGCTTAGGTACAATAGAATGCAGGTAGAGTGAATGTCTTCTCCGACAAAGAATGCTCCAGGAATGAACACACGGGAAAGGTCCAGAAGCCCATCTCGACGGCAACTTATCCCGCCGGATAAGCCGCCTGATTCGACTGAACAAGTAACAACCAAGCCGCCGACTGGAGTGGACACCAACGCAAATGAACAACCACCTATGACCACTGAAAGGGGAACTGTCATCTTTGGGGTTTCTCAATCCGATGCTGCACAAGCACACCAAACAGCCTTCCCCACCATCCAGGAAACTAATGCTAAGGGGATGACTTCGACGTCGTACAAGACAATGCTAGTCCAGGGGTAGGGGGAAGGCTTCGCCACCACCCACACCAATCCAGTCTACCAAGACGGGGAGCCTGAACCGGACTACAACACTGATGACGACATCATACCGGCTGACGATGATCCGGACTGCCCAACGATAGCGCTGAACAAAGCTGAGAAACTAGTGCTCCGAAGACCGTGGAGGGATACTCTAATCATTAAGTTGTTTGACAAGGGACCGGGTTATATGCAACTCTTTAGACGCCTTCAACAGAAGTGGGCGCTGTCAGCACCATTCTCCCTGATTGATCTGGGAAACGATTACTTCGTGGCAAGGTTTTCAAACCGGGCGGACTATGATCATGTTGTTATGGAGGGGCCATGGATGATCGGTGACAATTACTTGTCAATCAGAAAGTGGACGCCAAGGTTCGATACCAGCATCGACAAGATTACGACACTGACGGTCTGGGTGCGTATCCCGTGCTTACACATTGAGTATTTTGATAGGAGATTTCTGAGGAAGATTGGTAACAAGATCGGTAAGGTCCTCCGAATCGATAATACCATAGCAGCGGCGGAGAGGGGCCAATTCGCTAGGCTCAGTGTCGAGGTGGATCTCACGAAGCCTCTTCTCTCCAAATTCAAACTCGATGGGAGGACCTGGCCAATTCAGTACGAAGGTTTGCGGATGCTCTGTTTCAATTGTGGAAAGGTAGGCCACTCTCGGGATGAATGTGGTTCGTCGCCCACACAAGAGCCCCGTCAAGTCGATCATCCATCGACCACTGATCTGTCGAACAACAAGTTTGGGGGTTGGATGCAAGCGAAGAAGGTTTCTAGGAGGCGGCCACAACAATCTGCTCCGAAAAAAGGTGGTGCCGAGGAATTAACCGGTGAACATAAGGGTTCTCCGATGGCCAATTCCGGCGCCGGCACTGCAGATTCCCAGAACCCCTCGGGCGCGCCAGTTCATGAAATTCAAAATTCAGAAATTCAAAATTCGGAGATCTTGGGGAACACCACAATAGGCCAACCGTCGAGATTTGCGGTGTTGACCAATGAGGAATCAGTAGAAGAGGAGATTTCCGCTGAGGATATCTCGGTGAATAAGGAGTCCACAAGGGAGGCTGTTTTATCTTCTGAGAGAGAGAAAGATATGGACAAGATCAAAGCTACCAATCTAGAAAAAGATATTGAAAATAAAATCCCCCATATTCCAACTAATTCCGATCCCAATCATACCCCTCAGCCACAAAATCAGGGATCTACCTATTCCCAGCCGCCAAACACTGCCCCTCCTAAGCAACCTCAGAAGCCACAAACAGCCCCCACAAAATCTGCCCACTCGGCCAATTCCACCAAACACTCCACCTTTGTCCCTCTGAAATCAAACAAAATCATTCATCCGACGTCGCCCCAGAAACATGAACGACAACGTTCAACACCCCGCCCTAATGTCAACCCCGCGGGTCGAGGTGATGTACGTGGACAGTTCAGCCAGTTTCCTCCTGACAGACCGCCGGACAGTTCCAGTGCAGGCGAATCTCCCAAGAATCGCAGATACGATGATCGTAGAGTTTCTACCAATGGTAACGGAACTCCGCCCGATGCTCTGCAGGGTGGGGATCTCCCAAAGAACTTATAATGCGCTCGGTCGATTTGAGGAAGCAATCACCGCTTTCCTTTCCCAGAGCCCAGGAAGTCATCCAATGATTCTTCGTAACATTAATACATTAGTTTCTGCTATGAATAAGCTGAGTATTTTAGTTTGGAATACGAGAGGGGCGGCAAGCAATAACTTCTGCAACGCTCTCAGAGAATTAATCCATATTCATGATCCAAGGGTTATTGCGCTAGTGGAGCCACGCATCAGTGGAAATGAAGCAGATGAGGTTTGCCATCAGATTGGTTTCGATTCTTGGAGACGGGTTGAGGCGCAGGGTTTTTCAGGTGGGATTTGGGTCCTTTGGCGGGCAGCTGAGGTGACAATTGATATGATCAGCCTTTGACCCCAACACATTACCATGAAGGTGAGTCGAGTGGGTGAGGAACCCTGGATATTCTCGGCTGTTTACGGAGCTCCGGAACGGGTTAGGAGGCTGGACCTGTGGAATTCCTTGGAAGAATTTGCTGCTTCAAATAACAAACCGTGGCTCTTGGCCGACGACTTCAACGCGGTGCTACATCCCAATGAGCGCTCAAGCTCTTCTGTTGGTTCTAATAGATCGACACAATGCTTTCAGGATTTTGTGGAACTCCTTCAGCTGGTTGATTTAGGATATGATGGTATTCCTTTTACTTATTGGCATGGAAATGATCCCGAGACTCGCTACACAGTCAGGCTAGATAGAGGCCTATGTTCTCCTAGTTGGAAGCTACGGTTCCCGGATGCTGCGGTTAAGCACCTTTCGGCGCCTCACTCGGACCACGCCCCGCTCCTGATTATGCTTGAAGGGGAGTCGCAACCTTCCCTACAGCTCCGTCCGTTTAGGTTCGTTGCTTCGTGGATGTTGCACGAGGCTTTCAAAGATTTCCTTAAGGACCAGTGGAATGGGGACGTCTATGCTTGCTTGGCGCTGAATGAGTTCTCTAAGGACCTGAAGGAGTGGAATCGGGATGTGTATGGTAACATCTTTAAACGTAAGAGGCATCTTTGGGCTCGGCTGGATGGAGTTCGGAGGAAGCTTGCGACAAACCTGAACCGATACTATTTGAATTTGGAAAGGAGCATCTGCAGTGAACTGGCTGAGGTCCTGAACCATGAACAGCTACTATGGTTTCAGAAATCCAGGGAGTCTTTCTTAGTCGACGGGGATCGGAATACGAAGTACTATCACTTATCAACGATGGTTAGGCGTAGACGGAGCAAGATCACTGCGCTGCAATCGGAGACAGGCGAGTGGGTTACTAATACGGAAATGGTTATACATATGGTCCTTGAGTTCTTCCGCGACATCTACATAGCTGGCCAGAGCCAGGTTAGCCAGCCCCTTCTTCCCCCGTCGGAATTTCCACGGTTGTTGGCGGAGCATCAGGCTTCGATGAGTGCGCCTTTCCCGTCGTCAGAAGTGTGGGACGCTTTGAAGGGCATGGGACCTTACAAGGCGCCGGGACCCGACGGTTATCCCTCGGCCTTCTACCAAAGGAATTGGGATGTTGTTGGGCCGCAGGTTTCGGAAACGGTTCTGGGCATGTTGAACGATGGTATCTTCCCAGAAGCTATCGCTGACGCTCTTCTCGTGATGATACTGAAAACTCATATGCCATCTAAGCCTGCGCACTTCAGACCAATTGCTCTCCTCAACTCCATATTTAAGATGGCAACGAAGTGTATCGTCAATCGAATTAAGCCGATGCTGGAAGAGCTTCTTGCACCAACCCAAGCAAGCTTTGTTCCGGGACGCCAAATAATCGATAATGTTGTAATCGTCCAGGAGGTTCTGCACTCAATGGCTGAGAGACGGAGGAGACGATGGATGCTTGTAAAGGTGGATTTGGAGAAAGCCTATGACCGAATTGAATGGAGCTTCTTGAAGGATACGTTAGCACTGGCCGGGTTCCCTCATCACCTCATTGAGGTCATCATGAGATGTCAAACCGCAGGCAAGATGAAACTAATTTGGAATGGAGATGCAGATGGCGAAATCAAGGCTTCTCGCGGTATTCGTCAAGGCGACCCACTGTCGCCCTATCTATTTGTTCTATGTATGGAGCGGTTGTCTCACATCATCAATGAGGCCGTGAGACAAGGTTGGTGGAAGCCAATCAACCTGAGCGGTGTGTCACTGTCACACCTCTTCTTCGCAGACGACCTCATCCTCATGGCGGAAGCTTCGGTGGAACATGGGACGATCATTAAGTCCTGTCTAGACAGATTTTGTTCAAGTTCGGGTGAGAAGGTCAATTTTGCCAAGAGCTCTATTTTATTTTCAAGGAATGTCCCGGCCAATGTGAAGGGAAGCATAAGCAATGCCCTAGGCATCCCTATATCCACGGATTTTGGGAACTACTTGGGCGTGCCAACGGCGACAGGGAGAATGACGTCAGACCGCTATCAATTCCTCCTAGACAAGGTGACAGCTAGGCTACAAGGATGGAAAGCTAAGTCGCTCTCATTTGCCGGTAGAGTGACTCTCGCCAATTCTGTCCTTACCAGCCTCCCGGTCTATTCTATGCAATCGAGTATGTTGCCCAGAAGCATTTGCGATGATATCGACAAACAAGTTCGGGGGTTCATATGGGGATCGAAGGCTGAAAGAAGGAAGCCTCACCTTCTGAATTGGGAGACTATTTCCTCATCCAAGTCAAACGGTGGGCTCGGGGTCCGTTCGATGCGAGTACCGAACCAAGCAATCCTTGCCAAACTCAGCTGGCGGCTCTTGAAGAATCCGGACGCCCTTTGGAGCCGCGTAATTAGAGGAAAATATTGTCGGGGACGGGCTGATGTTGATATGTTTGAGAGAAGGACGAGCTCATCGAGCACTTGGAAAGGAATTCTACATGGTGTGGAAATACTTACCTCACAACTTAGAGTGGCGATTGGAAATGGTGAATCCACACTATTTTGGATTCACCCATGGCTCTCGGCTACTCCACTCATGGACAGTGCTTTGCATCCGGTCCCAGAGCATATGATTGGGGCAACTGTCGCCGAGATGACGATTCATGGGGCTTGGAACTGGCCATTACTCTCGCCGTATCTGGGACCAGAGGTCCTCCATCAGCTACATGCCATCTACCTCTCGAATAGGGAAGACAACAAGGATGAGCTAATCTGGGGCCTTACTCCCTCCGGCGCATTCACTACGAGCTCGGCATCGCGACTCATCCGACAAAATCAGGGTGGAGCGCCCCGGTCTGATGGTTGGAATCACATTTGGCGAACACCTACTCAGCAAAGGGCGCGGACCTTCCTCTATTTGGCCGCTCATGACTGTATCTCTACCAATGTGAATCGAGTCCGACGCCATTGTTCGAATTCTAATTCGTGCCCAAGATGCTCGGCGGTGGAGACAAGCCTTCACCTACTCCGGGACTGTCCAGCAGTCCATGGACAATGGATTAAGTCCTGTCAACCTGACCCTATTTCATTCTTCGAGCATGAGACTGTCAAAGAATGGATCTTCGCTAACACGAAGAAGGAAGATCAACATGCTACGCTATTCGCCTCGATGGTATGGGCAATCTGGAAGTGTCGGAATACCCTGATTTTCGATGGCAAAGATGAGATCGCCACAATTTTCATGAAGGCTAATCGGGATGCCCAAGACTACGGCCGATTGAAGATCGCCCCGCCGCTGCCATCTCTAGCTATGAGAAGCAACGTCGAGGGTAGCAGGACCTGGTGCCCACCACCTGAAGGCTGGATGAAATTGAATGTTGACGGCGCAACAAAGGGAAGCCCTGGAGAAGCTGGTGGGGGTGGCGTTTTCACTAACCACTCCGGCACCTTCCAGCTTGCTTTCACTTTCACCTGCGGCATTTGCAAGCCCCGCACGGCGGAGATTTGGTTAGCTTACCATGGCATCAAAACGGCGATGAATATGGGATATCAGAAGTTGATTCTCGAGACAGACTCTCGGGAAGTATGGGAGCTGCTCAATAGCCCGAAACCAAGCCATTCGATCGACCTCCATCTCGTCACTCAGTGTCGAAACTGGATCAGTCGTACTGGCTGGGAGGTCTCCGTTGTTCATGTCCGACGTCAGGCCAACTACTTGGCGGATACATTAGCTAAATCTGCATTTTTAAGTTCTGCACATTTCACTCTTTTCCCCAATATTCCTGCTTGTTTATGTAATGCTCTTGACATTTCTCCCATTTCAATAAATAGTTAGAGGCGTTGCCTCCCTTTGGATAAAAAAAAAATAATCCTAATCAGAATAATGTTTATTTTAAAATTGGTGTACCTAACAGATCATTACGCCTAAACCCTAAACATTATATATGGTGCAACGACGAAAACAAATGAATATTGTGTAATACTCCGTATATATTAATATGAATATTGAATTATGTGGATATGCCCAGGTGAATATTATGATGTATCAACATGCACTGTTCTAAAAAAAGGCCTGGGTCTTCGCCTAGACCCTTAAAGGCCCCCCACCTTTGAGTTTAGTCGCCTAGGCCCTTGAAGGCCTTGCGTGTTTGGCGAGTTAGTGAAAAAAACCATTTTGAGGTTTTAACTCTTAAAAACCCCCACATGTCGATCTCTCGATCTCTTAGTTCTCAACCTATATGCTCTCTTTTACTCTTGATCCCTCACTCATATAGTCATCTAACTCACGACTTAACTCCCGTTGTTAACGCCTAGACTATTAATTAAAGCTTATTTGTTTATATATGTTGTGAATTAAACTTTATTATTTTATATATGTATTGAATATGGCCTATGATTAAAAATACATCTCAAAATAGTAAATCCGCCTAGACCCCGCCCAATCCGCCTAGACCCTTGACCCTATCTAGCCGCCGAGCATCCGTCAAGCGTTTTTTGGAACATTGTCAACATGAATATAGTGTTATTCATTTTATATTATGTGAATATAAATAATATCATATTTATATACTCATATTTATATTATATTCATATTCGCACAACATAATATTCATATGTTCATATTCATATAATATAATATTCATATGAATATGACATAATATTCATTCGTTTCATTGTTACACCGGAATTAATTTCCGTTTTACTAAAATATTCATACATACATACACACACAAACACGCATACAAAAACAATACTCAATAATGAAAAGAAAAAAGGTATGATTTTTACTCAAAATAATAATAGTAATCGAGCTAAAAAACAATACTCAATAATGATCATTTGTTTTTATTATTTAACACACTTTTTAGTTTAATTCTAATAGTAATCGAGCTAAAAATTCATATTTTTAGTTCGATTCTTGTGAGAATTTGGCTAAAACGCTATGACCTTAAAAAGTTGTATGTTATTGACAATTCTAAATAGTGCCTCTTACATACATTGGAAATAGAGGTGTTTGTATAGATAAATCAATTTTATAAAGGGTTTGCATGGATAGACCACTTTTTGGACAAATTTAAAAGTGTGTTAGGGGGTTATTTGTGCAAATAAAATTAGTGGCCTCTTGGACAGGTAAGAGGTCTGATGTGAGGAGGGAACACGTGAGGAGGGAAGAGGAGAAAGTGATGGTGGGGTTTTGACGCCAAAAAATAGAGAGAGGGTGAGGTGATGGGCGATGTGATATTGTCATTTTCTCCCTTCTCCCTTCTTTTAGACGAGTATATATGCAAGTGCAATTTCTTGAGCCACTGCACTGACATGACATATTGAATGGAGTTATCCATCATGGGTTTCGTTTTCGCAACCAGATACCAAATTGCATTGGTATGCCTTATAAAGACTAGGTCGAGCTTACTACTCCCTATGTCTCGTACAAAGCAGGACCCATTGGATGGTTGTAAGTTATATCGTTCCTTCAACATATTTTTCTATGGATTACTTAAGTTTGAATGTAAACTAATCATTCTCTAGTATTTTTACAAGTATGGTTACGTTAGAATAGCCCACTGTCACTCATTTATCCTGAGTGGTATCCGACATCCAAGTGTCATTTATCATCAGGTTCAACTTCGCGATGGACCGTATCTAGCTTATCTTAGATTTTTTTTACATGTTACAAACATCTCAACCTGAATTATAAGTCATTTTTCCATCTAATTTCCATCATCAACCTCTTACGCATCCATAATTTTTTTTAATACTTTCAACACTCACCCGCTATTATCTATTATCTATTAATCTATTAATATTACTAATTCTGCTAGCATTCTGCTAGCATTTTGCTGACATGTCACGCGCACAATTAAAGTTGAATTTTTTATTCAAATAAGATTTTCTTATTGGTCAATATTATTATGGAAACTTTAAAATATTTGTTTCCTATTTTAAATATGATTTGAATCTGTTCTTTTTTTTTTTTCGGTTATATTGCCGTAAATATTGAGACATGTTTCCATTTTTTTTCCGATTGCAATATATCTATTATCTATCTATCTATTAATATTACTAATTCTACTAGCATTTTGCTAACGTGTCACGCCCACAATTAAAGTTGAATTTTTTATTCAAATGAGATTTTCTTATTGGTCAATATTATTATGGAAACTTTAAAATATTTGTTTCCTATTTTAAATATGATTTGAATCCGTTCCTTTTTTTTATTTTCGGTTATATTGCCGTAAATATTGAGACATGTTTCCATTTTTTTTTTCCGATTGCAATATATCTATTATCTATCTATCTATTAATATTTGTAACACCCCTTTTTATAACCCAAGGGAATGCCACAGCGCCAGTGATTACGCGGACTTTAATGTCTTTGTAACCACCTTAGGCTTATAGGGACATGCAACCATGCTCCCATAAACAAGATGATAATATTACATACTTAAATGCAATATAATTAAATCGCGGAAGACTTTAAATGAAACAAATAACTAAGTATACAACAACCTCGTTACAATTTGTCTTGATAGCAAATACAAGATAATATTTAAACTATTGAATTAAAACAACGGTAAATTACTAAAATATTTGAAGATGATTCCGACTCACATTTCCAACCTTCGACCTTGTAGTGCTTTATCTAAACCTGTGGAAACCAGCCATCCAAACAAAGGACGGTTAGTTCGCAAGAACTAGCAAGTGACGGCACGAAAGCAGAGACAACTTTGGATTCAAGTGACCATGAAACGGTAAGAATTAAATCCAAATGAGATTTGAATATTTGAAGTGAATTGGCTAATTTTGTAACCCGACCCTCCTATGACACGGATAACCCGTAAGGGTTGAGTAAGAAAAGATGTATTAGGAATCATATCCCGATTACGGATGGAATATGACATAGCTTGAAACAAATTATGATTATTACCCATTACATTGTTAATACATTGTTTATTATACTGTCTAAAACTAAGTATTGGTTCAAAAGGTACTCGATGTGGCCCAAAATCGACCCAGAGGGCAGGACTCTTTCGGAGAGTTTTAAACCGCGGGCTGAGACAGTCGATTAAGGGTTGATCTTGTGTCCCCCAATACCTAGTTCAAACTACACTCACTTACTCACATGACATGCATTTTACGTCTTTTATCCTTTTTATCGACTACTACCGGTCCCACTCTGTCTATAGTGGATAGCGACCTACAACCATTGGTTGTGTAACACCTCGCATGGAAGTGTAGTTTCATGAAACCTTAAGACCGAGGAGTAACGGCCCCGACCTACACTTTACTCACATTTCACTTTACCATTTCACATTGTTTTCGTTGATTGATTGATTACTTTACTTTACAATTCTTCATTAATAAAAAGGTGGGTATCTATGTCATTATTATATAGAGACGTCGAATAATAACATTACCCAATTATACTTGCCAAATTCAAACTGAACGGTTAATAAATCACACCAAACGGATGAATTGTAATTTATTTTAATTAATTTGGCAAGCATTCCAACGAAAAGAAAACAACAAGACACGAAGACACCAAATGAGCAAAAAGGCTCGGAAAGTCACTTGCCTCGATTTGGAGTTGCAAGCGTTAACGGTTGGCCGGACTCAAATTCCTTCGTATGAGTGCAAGGGTAGAATAGTCTGCAGAGTAACGAAATTGGAAGCAATTTATGCCCAAACAAAAACATGGTTAGAATCTGGAATTTTTAAAAACTGAGCAAGGGCATATTTTAGAAAAAACCGAACTTAGGAGGTTTGGTGTAGCATAAACCGGCGAGGTCCCGGCTCTACTTCGGCGAGATCCTGGCGGTGGAACGGGTCACGGCGGCGCACGAGGCTGGAGGCTACGGACTCGTGGTGACTGGGCGCTCCTCCGGGCGGCAGCTGGTGGCTCTGGCACCGAGTTGCTCCGACGAGGTTATTCGAAATTGGGGGTTTTGGATTCGGGACGATTTTCTGAAAACTTTGTAAAGGGAAACGTTGCTAGAGGCGTTTAGAATGCCATGGAATAGGTTGAGAGCTCGGAGATGGAGAGGAGTGGTGATGGTGTGCTTCGAAAGTGACCCCGAAAGAGGTATTTATAGTAGAAGGATTTGGGGACGAATTGAATTAAAATAATTCCACCAATCGATCAGATAATCACTCTTAACGCTATCCCGATCCTCAATTTGGTGAGATTCGGCCTGACTGGAGCGGATTGGGGTGATTTTCGAATTTGGGGATAAGTTCGTTCGGTTGAGTTTTTACCCCGAATCTCCAAATTGGTTACATAAATCTCATCTTCAACGAGTGTAGAACATTCTAGAAACAAAAACGGTTTGATTCGGGTGAGATTTGAGGAGGTCGAAAATCACCCAATTTCAACAGTGATTCTAATGGCTGGAGGTAGGGGAAGGGTTCAAGGGCCGGTTCAGCCATTTTCTTTTTATTCTCTAATGGTCCGGTTCGGTTCAAGTGAACCCAAAGGAAAAATGATTTAAACCTATAATTATATAACTATATATATATATATATATATATATATATATATATATATATATATATATATATATATATATATATATATATATATATATATATATATATATATATATATATATGCATCCGAAAATCTTATTTATTAAAATTCTACACAACTTAAATAATACAATAATAAAATATTTAAGTTAAATACATTTTATTTTATGCAACAATGGTTTACTATTACCTTATATTACATATATATATTTTACGGAAATTAAAATAAGTTATAACGATAAATCCCTCTTTATTTGAATAAAAATATGCAAACTTGTTTTAAAATAATATGACTTAAAATAAATAACTTACTTATTAAATTTCACTTAAACGAAAAAAAATGAACCGGGTAAAAATAGTTACGAACTTTATATACATTTAATTTTCAAAAATCATTATTCAACTCAATATAAAAGAATTTTTTTTATATATATAAATATATATTTTCTTAAAACGAAATCCCCAAAAATACTTTGGGGTATTTCAATATTACTAATTCTACTAGCATTTTGCTAACGTGTCACGCCCACAATTAAAGTTGAATTTTTTATTCAAATGAGATTTTCTTATTGGTCAATATTATTATGGAAACTTTAAAATATTTGTTTCCTATTTTAAATATGATTTGAATCCGTTCCTTTTTTTTATTTTCGGTTATATTGCCGTAAATATTGAGACATGTTTCCATTTTTTTTTTCGATTGCAATATATCTATTATCTATCTATTAATATGACTAATTCTACTAGCATTTTGCTAACGTGTCACGCCCATAATTAAAGTTGAATTTTTTATTCAAATGAGATTTTCTTATTGGTCAATATTATTATGGAAACTGTAAAATATTTGTTTCCTATTTTAAATATGATTTGAATCTGTTCCCTTTTTTTTCGGTTATATTGCCATAAATATTGAGACATGTTTCAATTTTTTTTTCCGATTGCAATATATCTATCTATCTATTAATCTATCTATCTATCTATTATTAATATTACTAATTCTGCTAGCATTTTGCTGACGTGTCACACCCACAATTAAAATTGAATTTTTTATTCAAATGAGATTTTCTTATTGGTCAATATTATTATGGAAACTTTCAAATATTTGTTTCCTATTTTAAATATGATTTGAATCCGTTCCTTTTTTTTATTTTCGGTTATATTGCCGTAAATATTGAGACATGTTTCCATTTTTTTTTCCGATTGCTATATATCTATTATCTATCTATCTATTAATATTACTAATTCTACTAGCATTTTGCTAACGTGTCACGCCCACAATTAAAGTTGAATTTTTTTATTCAAATGAGATTTTCGTATTGGTCAATATTATTATGGAAACTTTAAAATATTTGTTTCCTATTTTAAATATGATTTGAATCCGTTCCTTTTTTTTATTTTCGGTTATATTGCCGTAAATATTAAGACATGTTTCAATTTTTTTTTTTCCGATTGCAATATATCTATCTATCTATTAATATATCTATCTATTAATCTATTATTAATATTACTAATTCTGCTAGCATTTTGCTGACGTGTCACACCCACAATTAAAGTTGAATTTTCTATTCAAATGAGATTTTCTTATTGGTCAATATTATTATGGAAACTTTAAAATATTTGTTTCCTATTTTAAATATGATTTGAATCCATTCCTTTTTTTCGGTTATATTGCCGTAAATATATATATATAGTATTATATAGATATATAAAATAATGTTCAAATTAAAATGGATCAAGCTCCCGTGCCTTGAAGGCACGGGTATTACACTAGTATTTCACTATATCAAATAGACATATTGGAAATTTATTACAATAATCATAAATATAAAGTTAATACTTCATCCGTTAATTAAAACATGTCGTTGTAGAATGTAAATTTTGTTAAGAAAAACATGTTATTTTAGGTATTTTGGCATCTAGTTTACAAAATTGTCCTTGTAATGTTTAGACATGTCTTAGTTGTAGTTTTCAATAAAGTAAAAAGTAGAGTAATAATTATGGGTATAAGTGATCATGCACATTTAGGTAGTGTTAATATAAGCATTTAGATGAGTTTAGGTAGGGTAAAATGCATGAGTTTAAAGTAGTTTTCATGTTTTTATTATGTTTCAATTAGAGTCGGAATCTACAAGTTTTGTGCATAATTTCAGGTGATTGCAAGGAGGTGAAGCTAAGCTCGAGCCAATGCTCAAAGATTTGACGAAAATAGAAGAGCACGAGAGCCGAGGAGAGGAGCTAAACATGTAAAGGATTGGAGCTGTCCAAGCTGGGGGCACTGCACTAAAACGAGTCGTTTGAAGGCTGTATTTATCGGATCTGGGCGTACTTATACTTGTTGGAAAGAGGATTCGAAGACCTACAACTTTCATGTTTACGACTTTTCCAAATTCAGCCTTGAAAACAGAGAAAACGGGACTTCAATATGGCTGCTGAAAAGAACTCGGGTGGGTCACGAACAAACTCGACCGAGTTCTCTGGTTTCAGCCCGAGTTTGTTGTGCCGAGTGCAAGAAACAGCGTAACAGCTGTTACTTTATTTTTAATCTTAATTTCAATTAGGGGAGGACATGAAACGTTTGAGGGCTTGTTTTTGTTTTGGCCGATTGAACTGGGAGGTACGAAGAAACCAGGGGAGAGCTTTTGTTTTTGGATTTCTTTTCAACCGTGAACCACTAAACCTTTTTGCTTGGGGAAATTAATCGAAGCTTCAGGTTTTCTATTTCATTGTGAGATTTCTGTTCTTAATACTCCTCTTTGAATATTATCAATTCTTTGCGCGGATTGTTTAGGGTTTTCGTGAGTTTCCGTTAGTCTGATCAACTGATGCCTTTTCATGATAATCTATAGCTAGATATAGGTAATTTCTGGTTGAATTATCTATATTATTGTGTAGCAAAATATAAATTTCTGAAACTGGTTGATTTAGGGATTTGTATAGAGAATTGATTTGCAATCGATGCAATAACTGGTTGTGCGTGTCGATTGTCTTTGTTGATTTCCTTTAAGCTTAATCGATTATTGAATTGAATCTTGATAGTTTCAAGATTGTTTGATAATTAGGGTTTTCAGGGTCTGGTTGTCCTGTCAACTAGATTTGATAAGGAATTGGATTCAAAAGACCTAGTCTTTCCACAACAAAGTATTCAAGAGGAAGTTATCTGTTTGATTTCAATGATCAATGAATAAAACCTGAGTGCTGAGATTGATTGACCTGAGCTATTCTCTCTTATTTATTCATTCAATCTGTTTTATTTTATTGTTTTGCTTTTTACTTAGTTAGTCTGAATCATCATAATCCCCCCTCTTTGTTTCTTTAGTTCTTATTTAGCACACTTGACTTGCATACGAATCATTGACTCTCTGTGGGATCGACCCGTACTTGCCAAACTACATTAGTTAGGTTAGTCGGTTATATTTGATAGGATTTAAGGCGACTGAAAATCCTCTGTCAATAAGTGTATTTTTTGTTTGTTTTCTTAAAAAATGTGCAGATGTCTAAAATGATAAGTTTTAATTAACGAAGGGAGTAATAACAATAGACGTTGTATGCAATCCCTTGTGGACCCATACTAGTCGTTAGATTGACTTTCAAACTTCTCAAACATTTCACAATCATTTACAAATCTATTAAGCAACATCTATCAAACTCTTTTCCACAACCTCTTCCAGAACAACAAAATGCCATTACTGTCCCGTTTGTTTGTACTGTCAGACTAATTTGCAACCTCTTATTATTTTTTTTATTTTTTTTTTATTTTTTTTATTAGGTAAAGATTTGGATAGAGGGCTATCCAAGCGCATCCAGACGGATGAGATCTAGAAAATCTTTATTGGATGCTATATGTTCCCCATGAACAGAGTGACAAAGGTGTGCAACCTTATCAGTCACTCTGTTGCCAGCACGGGGTATGTGAGAAAAGGAAACTTTTCTCATATTTCGAATGATCTTCTGTATATCAGATAGGATCATTTCCACCTCCCAAGGACAACGTGTTGTACCTTGAAGATAGTCAATGATGATTTTTGAGTCACCTTCAATGATTAAATTTTTTATGTTCATTTTCTTGGCTTCCAGCACCCCCAACCTCAGGGTTGCTGACTCAGCCATTAGGGGTGATGAACGGCCAAGACGCAAACTAGAAATTTGAGAGGGTTCTCCATTCCAGTTGCGGATTATGATACCAGCGGTACTTGCCCCGCAACGAAGCGAAGAGCCATCGAAATTCAGTTTGTGCATTCCATACGGTGGTTTTCTCCATTTCGCGTGTTTGGTCTTTTCTGTTCTTCGATTGGTCTTGTTTTTCTTTGAGGGTTCCAGGGGTCGGGTGTGTTGATCTGATTCTTCGAGTAGACACGCCCGAGTCCAGTTTTCAGATTGTTTTTTTGAAAACATTTCAATGGTGTTGGTTGTCAGTGGCTGTTGGTTCCTAAAAACACATCCATTCCGGAAGTACCAAATCCCCCACCATCTTGTTACGATGTTTTGCATTTTTGCCTTTGATAAGGTACGCAACCAGTTTAGCAGATCCCCTATTTCCCTGGATCTACCAATGGTTTGCTTGAGTGTTTGTTGTTCATTTGGGGTTAGGTGGTTTGTAATCAAGTCTGAATAGCATTCTGTGAGAAGATGGATATCGTCCTCCACCCGGTCCGGGCATCGAACACAATCCGTAGGTACCGCTACACCACGTGAAGCAAGTTTGGCTTTGGTTGATAGACCCGAGTGAGCAATTTTCCATACGAAGTTTTTTATTTTAGGTTGGAGATCAAGTTGCCATATCCATTTATAGTCTCGCTATTCATTATCGTTGATGATGAATTTGTATGCGCAGGAGGTCGTAAACCACCCATACTTGTCTGGCCACCAATATAGCCTGTCCTCAAACGATGACACAGGTAGTGGAATCGAAATTATCTCATCAACTAGTTGTCTGGGTAGGACCCTATTGAGTTTTTCAACCCACGAATGGCCGTTTATGATATATTCGCTGACTGGTTCTTCCTTATCAAACTGATTTGGACAGTCTGACCGATCACATAAGGCTATCGCAGAAACCCAGTGATCGGTCCAGAATTTAACTGATTTACCATTTCCAATGGTCCAAATTATGCCTTCTTTGAATTTCTGGATCAAGTTTGTTAGTTTGGCCCATTGCCAGGACAAGTTGCCGGATTTATTATATTTTAAAATGTGTATGTTCTTGAGATATTTGTGGGTGATTACCTGGACCCAAGTGTTGTTGGGTTCAGCAAGAATTTTCCACAAGAGTTTTAATTGCAAGGCTTCGTTCATTTCTTTTGCTTTTCGTATTCCTAACCCACCCGATTTCTTTGATTTACAGATCTTGTCCCATCCGATAAGTGGTCTGTGTTGGGCATCCTTGTTCCAAAAGAAGCATCTATTTATCGAATCCAACTCCTTATGCATTGTGGCTAAAAGCATAAAGTTCTGCATTATATATAATGGTTTTGCTGTCAGGTTTGATCCAATAAGAGTTGCCCGACCTTGTTGAGATAATGAATCCGCCCTCCATTTACTAAGTTGGTTTTTGGTTTTCGTAATTACTTCCTTGAACGTGTCTTTGCTAACCCGCCCATTAATAATGGGGCAGCCAAGATATTTTTCTATAGCATTGGAATGGGTGATTCCGAGTGCACTTCCGATCTCAGAAATTCTGCTTCGGGTAATCCCGCCAGTGGCTTGGAAGGCCGATTTGTGATAGTTAACCTTCTGCCCAGATATTTAACAGTAGTCATCTAAAATTTCATTAACAGTGTGGCATGCTGTGTTGGTTCCTTTAAGAAAGATTAATATATCGTCTGCAAAGGCCAAGAAGGGAATACGAGGTCCCGACGTCCCGAAATTGAACCCGACAGCCTTGTTAGGGGACGCAGCCTCCCAAACAAGGCGTCGAGCTAAGGCTTCGGCCCCGAGTATAAATAAAAATGGTGAGATTGGGTCGCCTTGTCGTAGGCCTCTTGTAGGCGTAAACAGTTCTGTAGGTCCATTATTCACAAGCACAGAGAATGAAACAGAGGTAATGCATTCTTTAATCCAGTTTACAAACCTTGGGTGGAACCCAAATTTATTCATGATAGCTTCCGTAAAGTCCCAGTCAACACGGTCATAGGCCTTTTCCATATCTAATTTTAGAGCCAGCCATCCAGTCTTACCTTTTCTGGTTTTAAAGGAGTGAAAAATTTCATGGGCGATTAGTACATTATCTTGAATGACTCTGTCCAAGGCAAAGGCACCCTGGAGAGGGTTTATTAATTTCCCTAGAACCTTCTTCAAGCGTTCTGTTAAATTTTTTGAAATTATTTTATATATTGTTGAGCATGGACTAATGGGTCTGAAGTGACTCGTGGTAGTGGGGTTGTCTGTTTTTGGCAGAAGCGTAATGAACGTGTGATTTATTTGTTTGAGCATCCTTCCAGATAAGAAGAAACTCTTGACTGCCTTTATAACCGAGGGCCCAACCACATTCCATGATTCTTTGTAGAATTCAGCCGACATGTCGTCATGCCCCGGGGCCTTGTTCCATCCTAGGTTGAAAACTGCCGTCTTTATTTCCCCATTTGAGGGTATCGCTGTTAGCATTATGTTCTCCTCATTTGTGATATCATTGGAGATCAGATTGAGGAATTCGTTTAATTTAGCCATATTAATTGGCTGTTTTGTAAATCTTTTCTGGAAATCCTTTTTAATTTCATTGTTTATGTTGTCTTCTCCTGTTATCTGAGTGCCTTCCGATGTGGTTATGCTTCTAATGTACTTTCTGTTTCTTCTGCCAGAGGCGATTCTATGGAAATATCTGGTATTTGAGTCTGAGAGTTTAATATGTTTAGATTTTGCTCTCTGGTTCTAATATATTTTCTGGAATATGAGTAGTTTTTCTTTCTTCTTTATCAGGTTTGCTTCCTTTGTGTGCAAATTATTGTTTGTGTTATTTGCCATACCCTTTTGGATTTGGAGGAGCTGTGTTTCAACTATTTGCAGTTGTCTAAAGATGTTTCCAAATGTGTTTTTGTTCCAACTTTTTGCTTTGTCTTTTAACAATTTTGTTTTTCGGACCAGTTGGTACATAGCGGAACCGTGGCATTTTAATCGCCATACTTGTTTGACTATGTTTTTGAAGTCGTTCCGGCGTAGCCATACATTTTCGAATTTGAAGGGTGGGGGTTTGAAGCTTTGACTGGTATTTAATTCAACGGTAATAGAGCAGTGATCAGAGGATGTGAATGCACCGTTTTTTGTGTGAATGGTGGGGTACTTGATGTATTATGGCATGTTGAACTAAGACTCTGTCGATCTTTTCTTTTATGTTTCCTTGTTCTTCTTGTTTTTTCCTCCATGTAAATGGATTTCTCCATGACGGAATGTCTTCGAGAGAACATTGATTCTTAATTTCGGCGAGTCTGATAAATCTGCGTGGGTGAGTCACCGCACCGCCTTCTTTGTCAGCAAAACATCCAATTTCATTAAAATCACCCATGACTATACATGGGATAGTGGCCCGGTTTATCTGCTCTATTATCGGGGACCAGAATCCTGTTTTGTGTTGTTCTTTGGGTGGAGCGTATATGAACCATATTAGGCATGTGAAGTTGTCGATGATGTTTGCATATTTGATGGCAATAGCCCTTGGCATTTGCACCATGACCTCAATGGTTTCATTAATCATGGTGTTTTCCTTCCATAGTATACCCAGGCCACCAGACCTACCCGATGCCGACGACCAGATAGCTTTATCGAACCCCGCCCCCCCTCCATAACGAAGGTTCAGGGATGTGTTCCGTTTTGGTTTCAGCAAGCGCCAGTAGTTGTATGTGTTCTGATTTACACCAAGTGTTGATATCGATCCAGAATGTAGGACGACCAATTCCACGACAATTCCAGAAACTAATATTCATTATTAACTATTCTAAGAGCGAGCGAGACATGTACTCGCAATTCGCCACAGGCTTGACTCAAGAGGAGTGATTTGTGATACCGTGTATAAATTGATCTTTTTACAATGTTTTTATGTACTTGTTTAACTTTTCGATTTCTTGATTTTTGATGTGTCGAATACATTGTCTTGATTTGTGGTTTTTTATCCCGATAAAGGATATAATTTGTATTGTTACCCCAAGGAAGCCACCAGTAACGAGGGGGCAGCTCGGCCATAGCCTAACCAAACATGGTCGGGATAGCCCAAGGTTGGTTTGGATCAGGACTGCTGTGCTCCATTGCTATACCTAAGTTAGGAAATTCCCAGTATCTTAATTTCCCCGCATCGGAGGGATTAAGGAGAGATTCGTTCTTGCTTGTAAGATGAGTGGTCGTATAAGTTACAGAGGATTTAGGTGAAAGGGCCGAGAAGCAGCAATGACACTCAACACCCCAATCAAACAAGTAGACGAAATAATATAAATATGCTTCTATTAACATTTCATAGGTTTCATCCTTATATAGCAACATTTTCCACCTACTAAACATTTTCTTAAGCTTAGTTCTTAGCCTACTAGCAATATCATACAGACCACTAGCAATATCATACAAACCATGATTTTCAATTCGAGTAGTTACAAGTAGATTACAGTCCATCAAACTACCCAACTTGTTCATAATGCAAAAGAGAATTAAAGGTTTTATTTGACTTCCTAGGTTTATAAGTGCTTCAGAATGGAGGGTTAGATTCTTGTTGTACCTTCGAGCCTTGTTCCACCAGCTACCAGTGTTGTCACTCTTCATTGCGAGGCTTTTTCCCACCTCCTTCCTTCAGATAGGAAGAGGCCGTGTCAGAGTCTCCCATACCATTTCTCCTTTTTCCGGATTCAGACGTTGTAGTTGTTTCCATCCCCATCTGCTCCAGCCATTTGGCAACGGAACCAGAGTGTGTCGAGGGAGTAGCAGCGGTCTTGAAGGGCTCAGGACCCATTGCCGGGTCATACAGATTGGACAACGCGAACTCCACCCCCGGGGGGATCCCCTTTAATGCTTCTTCAAAGGTTTCATGACAGTAGAAATCCATGGGTTCAGCCAAGTCGTCTTCAAACAGTACATCCTCGTAGTCGAAGGTGTCATCATTATCCGGCTTTAGGAGAAATGGCAAGGGAGGCAACTCGGCCTGCAGTTCCTTAGTATCATCACAAGGAAGGGTCTCCTGAGCATCTCCAGTCGTCGGCATGGGCTCATCATCAATTGGTTTCGGTTCGATCATCGCCTCCCCACCCACATGAGAGGAGAAGCTCGAGGTCCTTCCAAACAGTTTGGACGAGGAGGATTCAGATTTATAGATGACATTGATCCCAATGTTCTTCAACAGCTCAGATTTAGGATTGCCTACCTTGGAGAATGGACCATCTGCTTTTCCTTTGGAGGCAACCTTGATCCACTCATGGTCATCATCATCGCTTGCCAGAATCTCCTGTCTCTTCTCCTTCAGTTTTGGCTTGGGGAGGGTGATGTTGATCGGGTTGTGCGCCAGTTGACGATGGGGGCAGTCCGAGAAGAAATGCTCAGGGGAGCCGCAGCTCCCGCATCCCTCAGGGAATTCTTCGAACCAAACTGGGTACTCTCGGAGCTTGTCGTTTTCATCCAGGACAAAAACTTTCTTGTCCGGAATCAGAGTGATATCAACATTGATGCAGATGCGTGGGTAACGAACTCTCACGCCCTTAGTGGTGAAAGCATCAAGTTTCAGAATGGTTCCGAGCCCATTTTCCTCAATGATCGTAGCTAAAACTTCCTGGCTCCGAGATATGAAACGGTCGCCCGAGATATAAAACTTCCTCAATGATCGTAGCTTATATACTCCGACGGGAGTCCCGGTATCCTAATCCACATATCCAGGGTGGATATGGATTCGGATGCAGGATCAAAGCCTTGTTTCCAGGGTTTGAGCAACAGAAGTTGCCCCAAGATATGAAACGGTCGCCCATTCCATACCCTGTCCCTATCCTCAGGAAGTGTAAATTTCATTTCAAACCAGTTATGGGATAGGGGGGTTACCTGGAAACCACCTTCCACGAATTTCCAGTCGAACCTTATCTTCTTCCGGATTTCTTTGATTTCCACAGGTTCGCTGATGATCGTGGCATACAGGGTTGTCTTTTGCATCTTTAGAATGTTGTCTTTAACTCCTGATAAGCGAGACCGGAGTCTAGCCACATCAAGAGCCGGTTTCTTCTTCCCTTTGGGAGGGTCTTTGATCGGGTTTTCACCCTGTTCCTTTGGGTCTAGTGGCCCATCGGAAGGATCAGTAGGCTCAGTAATCACAATTCCATGGCTATGCTTCCTCCTTGGTGCAGATTTTGATTCCTCCAGTTTGTGTTTTCCTTTGTCCAGCTTCCGAATAGCCATGCTCACAGAGAAAGGAAAGGTGTTATTAGCAATTTCAATTAGAACATTGGAAAGAGAAGGGGGATTGAGAGAGTAATAGTGCGAAATTGAGTGGTAAAATCTAGCTTCCTCGACGTCATATTTATAGGCAGAGCGAAGCACCTCAAGCGTAGGGCCAAAGGAATAGAGCGCCCCCGAGATCCGTACCTTCAATACCTTGCACAGAAGCTTCATCCATAAGGCGATTTTCTCCCCCGCCAAGCCGTCAATCAACTTGAAAGCCCCTATTAGCCTTGATTCGATCGGTATTAAAGGTGGTAAGAGCCAAGAACACTCCCACCACCACCAGAATTTGTACTTCGTACACCAAAGACGTCTGCAATCGACGCCATCATTGGCTGAATTGAATGCGCCATTGTTGCACAGTGAAAGAGCGCTCTTCCAAAGGAAGTAATTTTGATTAATTTTGCTAGGATTAGGGCTGATTTGTGTGGTGAGGGCATTTAATTTCTGAGATATAGGTTGAATTTGTGCCCGATTGACAACGCTCCAAGCAATCGATTGCAATTTGGGTTGAATTTCAGAGATTTGGGGCTTAGGGTTTGTGCGGATGATCAGGGACGGGAAGGGGGAGAAGGCTCTCTTCTCTCTCATGGTCGGTTTTAATTTGCAACCTCTTATGAAACTGAGTCCGCACCATCTTACAAAATTTTACGGTACATTCAACAAAAATTACCAATGTATTTAACTTTAAAAAAAAAAATATTTGAAGCACACCAGAGGAAAAAGTCCAAAGGAAGGAGCGTAGCGTGCTTCCGAAGCTTTCAAATGATTTAAATAATTAATTTAATCAAAATTTCCCCTTTAGTATAAACCACTAGCGTTAGCCCAAGTTTGACCACTCTGCCTGCAGACTCCTTCCGATTTCCCTTTCCCCTCATCCCATCTCTCTCTCATCTTCTTTCTCCTCCAACTTTTAGGGTTTTCGGGCCGACGAGCTGATCAACCCAATCTTTGATCACCTGAATCTCAATCGGTTGCCTCTCTTTCCTACCTACTTTAGTCTTTGCTATTTCCGTTGGTCCCTGAAAAATCCAAAACAAAACCTTGCTTTTGATGCCTTCGGAAGTGGCGACGGCGGATTTTAGGGAAGCGTGGCCACCTGGCTTCCGATTTCACCCTACTGATGAGGAGTTGATCCTCTACTATCTCAAGCGTAAGATCCGCCGGCGCAGGTTGAAGCTTGATGTCATTGGCGAGGTCGATGTCTACAAGTTTGATCCCGAGGAGTTGCCTGGTATGCCTAATCGTTGTTTTCTTCGGAATTTAATTGATTTCTCATATTTTATTTTTTTTCCTACTCGATGACTATTGAATTTGGATCTTGATTGAAAACTCTCTTTTCCCTTGTTGCTTGATTGAGCGTTGACTTTATTTATGTCCCACTGATACTTGTTTGATGATGAGTTCTTTCATTATTTTTTCTTGGACTGTGTTCGACAATTGCTTTTGTTGTGTTTGTTTGATGATTTTTGATAGAATTGGAGATCTCGGTCAAAGACCTTCGTTGACGGTGGTTTAACTGTGTGGATACATTCCATAGTTTTCTTCTTATGCTTATATCCTCTAGGATTTCTGATAATTTTCTAACTACTGAATTAGCTGTTGCTTCCTTCTCATGGTTAAAGTTAGTTCCAGTTTTAGGTTCTAGGACGGGAAATCAAAGCATGAGGAAGAAGGAATAGAGAAAGGGATGCACAGGGGGGGATTTAGCCTTCCCTTTTGCAACTTCTAAGATCTAATTAATAGTATCTGTTTATCAAGGTAATTGTTGTCTCTGCTTCAGCTTTTCGGGTCCATTGTGTACGTTTACTGGATTTGTCCCTGGCTAGATGTTCTGCTAGCTAGCATTTAGCCAGCCTGCTATTATTATAATTGTTGTTTTCCATGGAGTGATATGGTGTTATTGCTAGTCTTTTTTTGGTTCCCTTGAATGTAGTTCAGAGTTTTTTATTTGACCATATCCAGTGTTTATAATTATTATTGTCACTAAAAATTTGCTAATTTGTGATTAGATTGCAAATAGAGATTTATCATCATCTTTCTGTGAATCATGCTTGGTGGAAACTGACAGGGTTACGTTTTGTAATTCTGGTACAGGTCTGTCCATGCTAAAGACTGGGGATAGACAGTGGTTCTTTTTCAGTCCCAGGGATAGGAAATACCCAAATGGCTCTAGAGCAAACAGGGCAACTAGACATGGTTACTGGAAAGCAACTGGGAAGGATCGAACAATCACCTGCAGTTCTAGAAATGTTGGGTTAAAGAAAACTCTTGTCTTCTACAAAGGTCGGGCACCTACTGGACTACGCACAGATTGGGTCATGCATGAATACATATTGGAAGAAAGCGAGCTAAGGAGATGTGAAGATGCTAAGGTTTGCATCTTTAAGTTGACTATACTGGGTTGCTGTCATTTCTCAAAAAATTATCGTTTTATGTTTGCTGATGTTGTTTCATGTTTTTTTTTTTTTTCAGGATTACTATGTTCTGTACAAGGTCTTCAAGAAGAGTGGTGCTGGACCCAAAAATGGGGAACAGTATGGAGCCCCATTTAGGGAGGAGGATTGGGCTGATGATGAAGTAAGAGACCTCAGTAATTGCAATGACCAAAGCAATCATGTCAAGCAATCACATGTAATTGCGTCTCAAGTTCAATGCACATGGAATGATATTGAAGAATTCATGAAGCAAATTGTTGATGAACCTGCTCTTGAAGGAGTTGATATTAGTGACTTTGAATGTACTGCAGTGCCACAAGTAAGCTATCTTTTCTTCAAGGATTCTTGAAAAATTCTAAGAACATTTTCGAGGAGTTTAGAAGAATCTACTTTTACTCTTCAATTAGGATTTGGAAGATTATTTGTTTGAGACCATTTCTAGCTACTGCAAATGATTGGTTTCTCTTTACTTGCATGAAAATCTGTCTAGTGTGTTGCTTATTAGGATGTAAGCGTGCACAGTGGACGGTAAGGAATTTATATTGTGATGGATTAAGCAGTTTCTGGAGCATTTTGCTTTGTCTTTAATTCACAGGGATGAAACAAATGGTCTGTAGCTAGCCTTATTCACCGAATGGCCCTAATTAACTCTTATAGATTGTAATTGTGCATCAGTAGGAACTCTCATTTATGTGTTAGGCTAGGTAATTCGGATATTGCTGTTGTTATTTATATAAAAACTGTCTGCTTACATTTAGGTGTCCTCTATTGGTGGATTGTATGATAGGAAGATCAGTTAAAATGTTATTGTTGAGTTAAATTTATCTTACTTCTTGCTTAAACTAGTTTAGTTGAACAACTTGAACTACAAAGCTTATAATTGAGCTATTTGTATGTGGCAGGTCTTTGATGAAGGAGTTCAAAGTACGGTGTCTGAGATTTCTTTTGGCAACGCTGGAGATGCTGCCCTGTGTAAATTGCCTTCTCCCTACAGTCAACAGAATGTGGAGGGTCCTTTGGACTTGCCATTATCCTCCACCTCACAACTACTGTTGCCTGATGCATATGAGGTGGAATCTACTGGTGTGACTAACCTGGAGCAGTTTGTAATTGAGGAGGATTTCTTGGAAATGAATGATCTTCTGGATGGAGAAATTACCCGTGATGTTGTTGAAGTTACGCCAGCACCTGCTAACAGTGAACTTACTGCTAGGTCACAATGGGCTGAAGTCGATGGATTGGGTGAACTTGATTTGTATTATGATGCAGATATGTTTCTTCGTGATCTGGGTACAGTCAATCAAACTACAGAAACTGATTCTTATCTAGTTCTCCAAGCTAGTCAAATGATTAACCCGGATGATTTGGAGAGGAGACAAACTTCATATGCCATGAACAATGTAGGCACCCAGCATGATCAGACTTTGCGTTTTCCTAGTTTGGATGAGCCAAATCCACTTGCTATGCCCTTTTCAATTACAGGTATACTAATGCAGTTTTCGTAAAATATTAATCTCTCTGGTAATTGATTTTTCAATTTTCTTTTAAACTCTTCATTGTCATCTGGATGGAGCCCTTGTTAGTGAGCACAAGGATTTGATGTCTGAGTTTCAGAAATTTCATTGATGTTCATGTGTCCACTCTTTGTGAACCTTTCTCAGCACTTCTCCCATCTTATTCTTGTGTAAAATGGGTGCATGTGTTGTGCTTAAGCAAGATGCTGATCTGCTTCTCTTGGATGGGTTGTAATTGTAAATCAATTATATAGAAAGTTCCTATGTATTTTTTCTTTTCCTAGTGTAACAGTTTCTGGCCATGTTTAGGTGATGAATCTGGTGGGAACTTCACACTTAATGCCGCAGAATCAAATTCAAATCAAAATCAAATTGGAAAAGGTGTTGAAGGAGATGACAAGTGGTACACTTCTGCATTGTGGTCCTTTGTTGATTCAATCCCAACTACTCCTGCATCCGCAGCTGAAAGTGCTATGGTAAAATTCGAGAGAATGTCCAGTTTCACTCGGTTGAGAATGAATCTCAAAAGCACAACTGCGTCCACTGCTGAAGAAGCAGCAACCAGTCGGTCGAGAGGAGGTAGGGTCAAGGGATTCTTTCTTTTATCACTGATGGGGGCATTGCTTGCTTTTCTGTTTGTTTTAATAGGCACGTTCGGTAGGATTATGAAACCTCGTGATTATGTAGAATAAGTCCCTGAAAGTAAAAATTCAGAGGCCATATTTGATTGGAAGCTGAACCAACTTAGTAAATATTCCCGCCCCCTTGAGTTCTGATGTAGCTTTTAATTTTCCTACTGAAATGAGAAAATTTAAAGAAAAATGAAGAAAGAGAGTTTTGAATAGCAGTAAGTTTCTTTGCTATGATGATGCTCCCCGGATTTTACTCGGATTGTATTTTCATTTTCTCAATGCCTTATGCACTGATCTATTTCCTAATGTGAAGTTGTATCTGATTCTATTACCTTGATTTATGGATGAAAGCTAATGGCATCAAAAGTTCAGCCATGGAGCATTGATCTCTCTCACGAGAAACAAAGTCGAAGAGCTCTAATCAAGATTCTCTCTTGGTCGGGGACTCTTCATTTTTGACATTTTGTGATGTTACGCCGCTTCGACTCACCGAGTCTTGATTCATTTGTATTGTATTTTTAATGTACTGTTTACTTTTCTTCTAGATATATTTGGTAAATCTTATAAGTAGAGCAGGAACCATATCTGGTAACATTAGCGAGACTGAAGAGACTCACGAAGAAGATTGATTGGCGGTGTAGGATCTGTTTTATAAGATTTTCTCATTTCGTTAAATAATGCAGGATTGACAGGTTCTTCCATCATCGTTTTTGTAATGGAATGTTTCATTTTTTTTCTGTTCAAGTTGAAGCATGGTTGGTGAATATTCTTCATTCTAATGCTTGATGCCCGAAGGTTTTCATCCTTCAGGCTATCAGCTTCTTTTTCAATGTTGGTACTGCACAATTGGTTAATTGGCATGAAACCATTTCGGAATGGTTCAATCGGAAAGGACTTGTGGGTAGTGCCCACAGGTCCCGATTTGAACCCCGGATGGCCACTCTTTATTTACCAAATTCAAGGTTAATTGGCATGAAGAATGTAGTTGGAATGAGTTGGACTTATGCCTTGATTTGTTGGCTATTTCTCATCATTCGAAACCTTCACCTTCAAAAAAACTTAAAACTGAAAAAAGACGTTGCAACGACGAGGAAGCTGAAGCAGCCATTGCAACACCAGTCACCAATTATCGAATAACTAATGACATCAATTGGCTAGTCTATATAAATCTATTTGTCAAGCATATCCTTAGTGTTTGTGTTTCGGCTCCAGTATTTGTTGCACAGAGATGGCATGTACTAAAGTGATGACAACGAAGATGACGAAGAACTGGAGAGCAGCCATTGATTTTCCTCCAATTGACAGACAAAAGCCAAGTAGCAGAGCTTCAGCCTGACATTTATGAAACTTGCTTGCATATTCCAACCCTATCTGCATATTTAACTCGAGCATTTTCAATAAGAAAGATTCAGTGAAATTGGTGAATTTGTATGAAATTTGCTATCCTCGTCTACATTGTAACCAAGTGAAGAAGAGGCCATGTGATAATGGGTGGATTTCATGTTCATTTTCTGATGTATAGCAATCGGCTAGGCCGGCCAATTCCTAAACTAAAAGCGCCGATCTTGCTTAAGCTCCTTGATTTCTCTGACGATTCGGCCCGATTACACACTAGTTGCTGGTACGGAACGTAAGTCTTGAAATTATCTTAACAAAACTAAACTAATTAATAAACTAAACAAAAGCAAAACTAACTAATTTAAACTAATTGAACTTCAATGCTTAAAGCGACTAAAGAAAGAAAGCAAAGAAAGCGAAGAGAGTGATCGAAGGTTGCGAAGGCTCGCGAGGTCTCGCGGAACCGGCTCCGGGCGCGCCGGTGCGGACGCGGCTTGTTGGTTGCGATCGCTGGTGGCGAGGCGCGACTTCGCAGGAGTGAGCGACGCTGAAGCGCAGGAGCAGTGCTCCTCAGGGCGCGGCGTCGGTAGACTGCGAGGACGAGAGCAGGAGAGAGCACGAGGGATCGATCGAGGCGCGAGCGAGCGTGTGCGGGAGCGAGAGGGCGAGAGAGCGAGCACTGGGAGCGCGGTGCCGACGAGGATGCGCTCGCTGGGAGCGAGGGACGCCGCGGGCGTCACCAAGGTCCGGCTTCTCTTCGATGTGCTAGGTTCGGTGAAGAAGGTAATGGCTGGCTTTGGCTTTGATCAGGGATCAAAGTGACGGTGATGATAATGGTTGCCGAAGGTTATTAGACACACGAACCGGATAGCCTTTGGGATTGATAATCGAGAACCCTTTAATCTTATAAAGGGGTTTTTCAATTCTATTTAATCTGATTTAATTCAATAGAACTACAATGTTTAAATAGAAAACCTAAGAACCAATTCTACCGTTATAGAATTTAGGTTGATAAAGATAGAAATTTAATCCTAAAGATAAATAAACCTAGAAGATAAAACTTAATCTAAAATCCTAACCATCTAACTAAGAAATACTAAAAATAAGCAATTCTATAATTAGACTCCAACTAACATAGGAGTTACTAAAAATAGAATATATATAAAAAATAAGAAATATAAATAATAAAATAATTAACGCTGTTTCTTTAACGACTCCCAAGGTGGAGTCTTCTTCTTTCGCTTGAGGATGACATCATTCTCCTCCATTTGAAATCAACTCGTCATCGTCGTTATTTGACCCACAGAAGACCATCTTGACCTGCATCATTTTCCTTGCGAGTTTGATAGTTTGTTTGATTTCTTAGTCTTCACTCAACATCTTGCAAATGGATTCACCTACTACTGCCGAGTTTAAGAAGTATCGTGGGGTTAATTAGTTTAGAGGCCGTATACAGACAGGACGACCAATCGTATATTAATAAGATAAATTTTAATAATTTACATTTAAGTTCTTCACTTTAGAAAATATTTACAAATCGAATTGAGAGCTAAAGAAAACCAAACAAATTTATCCAAATACTTAACCCGTTCATCCAATAATGTAGTTGAATTTCTCTAATTTCCAAAGCATGCTAAACTCGTCGAATCTCGATTCATATTTTTCTTCCACTCTTTCTTTCGATTTTGGTGGTTTTCAGCAAGTTTTCAACAAATGTATTTAGTGTAGTTGTGGTGTTGATTTCATGAACGGTCTAGAAAGTGCTCGAATTTGTAAGTCGAGGAACCTGCAAATTAAGGGCGTGTTTGGGAACGGGATGAGTTTTTGGGGATTTGGTGGATTTGATGGAATGTGGTAGATGAGAATTGATTTTTGGGATGTAAAAGATGAAAAGTCAACATCCAATTTTTTGGGTTTTGTGTTTGGTTGTATTTTGATTTTTTTGTGGATGGAGTGACAAATAAAGACCGAAATATCCCCACTTACCCACATGAAATGACCAAATTGCCCCCACCCCATACCCCTCTTGATTTTTATCCCATTCATCAGGTTGTCCACATTATTGGTGGAGGGCGTCACCTGAGGAGTCCGAGGAAGAGCGGTGGCCATTGAAGCTGCTTCGAAGGTCGAAGAAGGAAGGAAACCCCACCACCGGCGCCGGAAAGCTGACAGCTACGGCGGCACCCTACGACGAAGCTCGGACTGGTCGCCTACCATGTAAGTTGTTCCCTTTTTCCACTTTACGAGTCTAAATCGAAAATTGATGAATTTGTTAGGGTTAGGTCGGAATTGAAATGGGGGAATAATGGGGGTTTGTTTCTGATTGGGGTCGGTTGTCATATGGAGTCGAGTGTTCTTCATGAATTACATGATTGTTGAGGGCGGGGATTGAGTACATCTTGTGACAGAACCAATTGAGTTTTCAGATTGGGCCGGTTGTCGTATGAATTCACCTATTGAGCTGAAGTTAATTGGGGTTGTTGTGTTGTGATTCCTGAATTTGCTGGTTTTGGTCTGGATTGTTTTCGTTTCGATTGAAGTTGAATTGAATGTTAATTTGGCTTGGAAAAATCGCTTGTTGTTGTGCATCGACGTCCATCGGCCCATCGCATTCATCGTCATCCTTCCATTCCAGATTGCGATGGATTCCACGCCCGTTCCCAATGACAAAGGTAAGCGAAAGGCAACGACTAATCGAAGGGGAAAAGCTAAGACACCCGCTAGTGATGACGACAAGGTCCCCGTTCCAGCCGCCTTCTACTGGTCGTACGACCTCACGATCAAGCTTATGCGAGTTCTCCTAGCATACTAGAAAAAAAAAAAGGAAGGGAGCAGGCCTTCCTGTGGGCTCCCCTAACTGCTCAGTTTGAGGAATTGACGGGGCAGAAGTGCAACACCAACACTCTTAAGAATCGCACTCGCGATATGAAAACTTATTACAACTGTTGGAAGGACCTGAAGAAGGATGAGACGGGGTTGGGTTGGGATCCCGTTAGAGGAACCATTATGGCGTCTGACGAATGGTGGGAGAAGAAAATTGCGGTACGCTCTCCTTTTGTGTTTGTGTCGTCTTGAGTGTGCACACCGCCATTACGAATGTCCCACAACTTTGCCTTCATTTCCAATTGAGCAGGTCGACCATAACTTCAGGAAGTTCCGAAAGAAGGGCATCCCTCCTGAGTTGGAGGACTTGTTTGACCAAGTGTACGGTGGCACCGTCGTGACCGGAGTACTGCGTCGCCCCTTCCATGGACCCTAAGGCACGGGCATCTCAGGAACCCCCCCACGCTGAAGGACAACTGGAGTGCATCTCGATCGATGACGAAGATGGTTGTCATGAAAATGGCAAAGACAATGCAAGTGACCCAAAGGGATCCCAATATGAGGGGGTAGAGGAGGAGTTTGATGAGCTGTTCCCTAGTCAGACCCGGACTCCATCTATGTCTCATGCAATGAACGACATCCTCGAGGATGACTCGAAGGACGGGAGCTCACCTGACAAGGCCCCTGCCTCCGAGCCTTCACATGGGGCAAGGTCTGGTCCTTCAACTGGTCCATCCACCAGCAAAAAGAGGGGTATGTCATCTTCCGGGTCTGGTGCATCAACCGTCGCTCCAAAATGCAACATTCGGAAGTCGGAGGGCTCCAAGCTTGCATCGCGACATATTGATTTGGCGGAAGACACCAACAGTTTACTGAAGGAGATGCTGGAGAGGGATGCGAGGAATGAGAGGGAGGAGGTGTCATCCAACAAACCTCATGGGACCACCCGGGAGGTAATGGACAATGATCGGTCAAGTTGATCGAGCTCGAGTGGCGGAGTCAAGGGGGTCTCATGCCCCTCTTCTCATTTGATGAACTATTTAGGTGTATGTATTCTTCTCGTCGATAGCTTCGTTTGATATATAATACGCCATAATTAAACATATGAATAAAAAGTTATGCATGTTTAAAAATTAAAAGTTATTAACCACTTTAATTTTATTTCAATAGCCTGTAATGTTTTTATATTTTACTTAAATTAATATTCACATACTGTAATTTATCTCGAGAACTTCGAAATGAGAGGTTACAATATTATTATTAACTATTATATTATATTATTTTTATTTTTATTTTTAATAATAATAATAATAATATTAACTATTATATTATATTATATTTTTAATTAACTTTATTATTTTTACCATTATTTTATTATTTTAAATATATTTTATTTTTAATTTTATTATTATTATATTGTATTTTGATTTCTATTATTATTTTTATCACTATTTTATTATTTAAAATACGTTTTGATTTTGATTTGGATTATTATATTTATTTTACAATTATTACTTTGTCATTATTTTGCTATCTAATATATATATATATATATATATATATATATATATTTATTCTATTTTAATTGTTTATAATAATAATATTTATTATTAATACTTATTGTATTATACTCCGTATTTCTATTACTATGATTACTTTTATCATTATTTTATTAATAATGTATATTTTTTGTTATAATAATAATTAAAAATAATATTATTATTATTTAGGGATGGTTCATTCCGAGAGCATACAAAACAATCAGCCCAATAAATGGATCACTATGATTTTCTCATTCTATTCTTATTCAGATTCCAACAGTTATACCAAACAGGACCGCATCATATTGAGTCATTAAACTTTACATATTTATTATAAAATGGCATCATTATTATCATATAAAAAAGATTTGTTTTTCTAAACAAATTAACAAAGCAATCTTATTTTAGTCCAAACCCACATCACCTCCCCATAAAAAAACGTGTTTTCTAAATACACCGTTAATTTTTACTAGATAAACCGTTAAACTTCGCAACTCTCTGCGGACCGAACTCCGCAACCCCTTGCGAATCTCCCCGGACATCGTGTCAAACACGCCCTAAAAGTCCATTGACAAAAGGTCTGCAAGACGTTGCAGAGAGAGGTCCGCATTAGGATGCGGAGTTGCCTAACCTATATGGAAAAAATAAATAATAAAAATAATAAAAACCTCTCAAACAAGTTAAGGTACGCAATTTGGTGCGTAACTTTTTTTTTTTTTTTTTTGAAAACCCCTCTTTCACAAAGGTTCCAACTTTGAACAAGTAGACTACGGAGCTTTCGATCGGAGGTCTGGGCGTCGTTGGAGGCTCACGATGGCTAGTCGGACCTACGTGGCACATGAGTGAGGAGGGTGGTGAAGTCCGAGGGTGGTTTGGATCGAAAACGAAGGAGAACAACTCACCGAAAGTTTGGTTCGCGATCGAATCGGGCGGCTTTCACAAAGATTCCAACTTTGAACAAGTGGACTTCGGAGCTCTCGATCGGAGGTCTGGGCATCGTCGGAGGCTCGCGATGGCTCGTCGGACCTGCGTGGCACAGGGTGAGGAGGGTGGTGAAGTCCGAGGGTGGTTTGGATCGAAAACGAAGGAGAACGACTCATCGAAAGTTTGGTTCGCGATTGAATTAGGCGGCATGGACAGAGCAAGAGGCGGTGTGGGGTGAAAGAGTTACGAATCTTGATGCGTACCTTTTTTTTCTTTTTTTTTGTTTATTTTTTTAAAAAAAATATCCAAAGTATTCCGTAACCGGATGGGACTTAACTCTGCAAGGAGTTGCGGAGATTAGCGGAGTAAAGGTTGTTTGGCACAACGCCAAAAGTATTCCGCAACAGGGTGCGTTAACTCCGCAAGGAGTTGCTGAGATTAACGGTGTATCCAGTAAAAATTAACGGTGTATTTAACCATTCCCTGAAAAAAAAAAAGGGGAAAATCTCCCGTCATTAAGACCAACACCATTTTAAAAGGCCTTACAAATTTGGGGTCGGACGACCGACCAAACTACCCTACCTTTGATTGGTTATCGGTTATCCTGTTCCTACCCCATTCCACCTAATTCTTTTGGTCCCCGTCTCTCTCCAATATTATCCATCTACCCATTTTTGGTCGTATATTATCACGAGATTCACGAGATTATGAGACAGGATATACCCGGCCTCTCTCCTGAGAATAAATCCGGTGTAAAAAAGCTTTTTTTTATTAGGAAATAATTTGAGACTGAAGATATCCGAAACTCCGAGAGGCCGACAAAGTCATCAGACGGTTGCGACCGTCTAACCATACAACCTAAAAACAAAAGAAAAAGTCTTTATGAGTACATTTAGAGTATCAGATTAAAAAAAAAAACCGAGATAAAATAACTTATAAACAATAACATTATTCTTAGGTATGAAGTGATTATTTATATATATATATATATATATATATATATATATATATATATATATATATATATATATATATATATATATATATATATATTACACTTTATGTAATATTTGGTGTTACGCAAAATTATTTTAATCATTGATAAAGAAAATTATAAATATGTTATAGTAGATATTTCTTACGCATTTGGAAAAAAAATATTTTTTTAAAAAAATTATAATTTAAAAAATAAAAATAAAAATAAAAAATTATTAATTTATGACTTCCACCCATATTTGTTTTTTAGAAAAATATTTTCATGAGTTTTAAAAATATTTTTTTTCACATGAATTATCAATTATAACATTGTTATAATTATTTCTTTTTAAAAAAATCAATAATGTTAATCTAAATAATGTTATATAATCGTGATTTGGTGAATTTTGTGGGACAGTTGTTGACAACAGGTCAATTTTGAGGTTGGTAGGCTGACAACAAAGGGTCGTTTGGTATTGATATCAGATATCTGATATCAGCCCCGATATCTGATATTTAGTGTTTGATATGACTAGACATCGATATCACTTAAACTGATATCGATATCTAGTGTTTGATATCTCTAGTATATCAATTGATATCTGATATCCGTGTTTGATAACACTCAGATATCGATATCAGTTGATATCTAGAAATCAAATTTGACCTATTTTGATATACTGATTTTTTGGGAGGTATCACTTGATATCGATATCTTGATATCAAAGATATCATCCGATATTGATATTTTGATATCTAGATATCGATACCAAATGACCCCAAGTGAATTTAAAGGTCTCAGGTGTGACTAGATCGTTACCATTTTAAGAGCTTACAAATTTGGGGTTGTAAATTTGATTATATATCGTGCGCCTTTGGTTATCCTACGCCATTCCTCTTCCTTAACCCCGTCTCTCTCGAATCTCCACGCATCAGTATTCAGTGGCACTCTCCTCTAACCAGTGTTCTCACGAGATTCACGACAAAGACGGGATTTGGTTATTTCATACTACGTATTATTTTATTTTATTTATATTTTGTTTCTTTCCCTTTCCATGAATATATTCTTCACATTATTGCTTAAATATAGTTTTGTTGACGTGCATTGATTTCGTTTTCGTCGGATCAATCTTTATTCGCTCTCGATCTGCATTTTGCAATTCAATCTATGATTGATCGTTTCGCAATCGATCTGTATGTATATGCGTTCCAATTCAGACTCTTCGTTATTGTTGTTGCAGTACTGCTGGTTTCACAACGGATCGAAGTCGCTCAGAGCTTCCATAAATCTTTCAGATCTGAGTGAATCGATGACCGCTGAATCAATTCGATCAGCCATTGAAATTTGAAATGAAGGCAGCTTGTACCACTGCAATCCTGCAGGTTCCATCTCCGGTGAGTCTCGGACGACCGAAGAGCAGATCGTTTGCTGGCCTGCAACCTCAATCTAGAACGAGATGCTGCAATTTCGGACTCCATTTTGCGGCCGAAGACGTTTATAGTACAAGGAGGATAAAGATGGCGACCAACTGTAGCATTTATGGATGGAAATTTTGTGTCAAAGCTTCTATAGATTCAGATCAAGGTAACTCTATTAGCTATCTCCATACATTAATTCATTTCAATTGCGCTGCATCTTTCAAAAATCTCTTCGGGCTCGTTTGGTATCCATATACGTATATTAGATATCAGATATGAGTATGAGATATCGATATCAGGGATATGGGTATCAATCTGATATCTGATATCCCTGTTTGGTATGCTGAGTATATCAGAATAGACTTCTTGAGCAAGTGAAAGAAGGGTGAGCTAATACAGTGATTTAAAATAGCTAATACAAGGATTTAAAATTCTCATATCGAAGAAATTCTTCAATTCGAAAATAGCTACCGCAAGAATTTAAAGTTCTCATGTTCTACGACATTCAATTTGAAAAAAAAAACCATAAGGAATTTAAAATATCCAACACAAAAACAATTGTGAATTTCAAACATAATCTTCCCAAATGATAGTAGTCTAGAACTTGTAAATCCAAAATAGGGTTGCTGGAACAATCACTCTTCTACACCCGGTTGCCCCAGGTAGCACTTGCAGGACCACGAAGCTGGGAAAGGATCCTTCGCACATACCTCACCTTCCACTCATCATTTGGGCAGCTGAAAAAGGTTCCAAGCTCATTTGGAGACTTCGTCATAACTCTAGAAGCATCAATCGCATCATCCTCTGTAATTCCGGGTAACATAGCTACCTCAGATAGCACCATCTCCACCCGAGTTTTATGTAACTCATCACGACTGTCGGCCCTCGCCATGGTGTCGTTCATCTTATCCAAGCTAGTACGGACCTCCGATATTACATATGCAACTGGGTCATTGCTTTGAGTAGCCCCAAGAGGACTTGGACCTACGGTTCTCCTCTTTGGAGCTGGTGGTCTAGAGCTTGCATCACTAGTGGAGTAGTCTTCTACATTCTCATAAATAAACTCAGGATCAACATTCATACTCCCAACCATCTCCTCACCGTCCTCAGTGTTGCCACCGGTTGCTCGATCAGGACCATAGATAAGATCCAACTTGTTATACAATGGAAATGCAGTTTTCCATAAACCTTTCGCCCTTGAGTGTAGCTGAAAATAATGAAAACATAAAGGAAAACCATAAACAAATCATCAAAAAAGGACAATCGACCTATTGGAACTTCATCTTTGACATTAACTTCAGAAATCCTACCTTAACAAAGTCATCAAAGGATTGTTTCTCACAGTTAATCATCGAGGTTGTTTCATCCCAAGTGAATCCAGATAACTTTATCATTTCATGAATGGCAGTATATTTCTCTTTTAGAAACTTCAACTTTGATTCAATTTGGGAAGCTTTCAGTCCATTTCCTGGAAAAAAAGTTTGCAAGCTTTTCCTCTAGGTGTTGATGGAAACCGTTTTTGAATCCACCTTCACATTTCCATCTAGGATCATTTTTTAGCTCCAACACATAATCTAAGATCGTTTCCTCCTCTGTCGAGGTCCACTTCCTCTTGTTTTTCCCACGTCCAGTTTCACTCGCAAAGCTCATCTAAACATATTCATAATTTCATATAATGCAATAAATAAGTCAAGTAATACATAGAGTTCAAAGAAAATAACTAGTAGATAGAGTTCAAAGAGAATAAAAGGAGTACATGGAGTTCATGAAGAATAACAAGTAGTACATAGAGTTCAAAGAGAATAACAAGGATTACATGGAGTTCAAGGAGAATAACAAATAGTACATCAAGTTGAACTAGACATCCAAGTAGCAAATCCATCCTGGGCTAAGGTATTTCTAAAACCAGTCCACTCTTCTTCATCTTCGTCGTTGAGGTCCTCAACAATATCAGTTGGCATGTATTTGCGAATAAGGTTGTGTAGTAAAGCACATGCGTAGACAATCCGACCTTGGATTCGTATTGGAAAAAATGAACGACTACGAAGAATACTCCATCTCCCTTATAGAAGCCCAAACGTTCTCTCTATGACATTTCTAGCTTTTGAATGTTTCATGTTGAAATATTCCTCGGGCTTTTCTGGTTGATAATCACCCCACTCTTTTAAATGATAACGATGACCTTTATAAGGAGCTAAGAACCATTCACAGTTGGTGTATCCAGCATCTACCAAGTAATAACATCCTTGACAACAACAAATGCTAATTAGGTTGTGCTTTTATATTTAAGTTTCTTTAATAATGTATTCGATTTTTACCTTTTGGGACTTTTAAACCATGTGGTCTAGAAATAGCATCACGAAGGACACGACCATCATGTGCAAAACCTTCCCAGCCAAGTAATACGTATATGAACTCCATATTGGGTGTACAAACACCCAACACATTCATCGCAAGATCTCCTTTTCTGGTTCGATATCTTGCTCTATCGATATTTGAAACATGAACACTAATATGGGTTCCATCTAAAGCTCTTAGGCAATTCTACAAAACAAAGAAGAATTGTATAGTTTTTAAGAAGTAATTACATTATATGAATGAATCTTATAAATTTAAATTGACGTTGTTGGTACCTTGAAAAGTTTCCATCGACCATCTTGGTAATCATCGGGTATAGGTGTAGGCTTTTTGAGTAAGTGATTGTGCAACTTGACTACCGCATGAAGACAAAAATTGAATTGTCTACTCACGCTCTCCCCACTCCTTACAAAGTAATTTGCTATTGATCTATTTTTCTTATGATGTGCCAATGTAAATAAAAACATTGCAACAATTTCTTCTACCTCCATATTTTTCGTCCTACGCAATCCCCCAATCTCTTGGACCATCTCACAAAGTATTCCAAATGTTTGCCTATTCACCCGAAGCTCGTTCTTACATATAACATCACTTTCTACAATCAACCTATTCAAATTGTCCAATCTATGGAGATTCTTCTTATCCCTTTCCTGTATTTGCACTTCCCTAATTTGTAGTGATTGTTCTCGATAGTGTGTAACAACAATCAAGATAAATTTCACAACAAGTGCGATTGTTCTTATAACAATTCTTTATCGTTCCGCCTTTCTCTTTATCGATTCAAGTTGAAATTCATCCACCTCAGCATATGCATCCATTTCTAATAAGCAGAACAACAAATCAATCACAAATCCTAACAATTGGTATAACAACAACTCTTTTTTTTTACACGTGATTTGGTGCTGAAATGTAGAGTTTTACCGAAATTGAAAATCATTTGGTATATTTCTTGGAGATTTTGATAATGCTGATATTTGGGGCGCACATTTGGTATATCAAGCAGCCTTCTAAAGTGACACACTTTGCTTGGATATTATATTGTTCTTTTCTTCTCAGTGTGAAAACTAATATTCAAGTACAAAGGGTTGTTGATTCTAGTGTTTGTGTCGTTCTCTAGTTGTAGAACCATTCAAACAACAGTGCACGCATTTTTTTATTTCTGTGAATCTAGGCTGGTTTGGGAGGCTCACCCTCGTCTAGTTTCGTTGTTCCGATTATCCATCTTGGCGTCATGGAAGATCGAAAGGCTCACAAGGGCTAGACGGAGAATAGAAACCCTAACCCTAGATCTAGAAATTTCTATGAATTTTGGAAATTATTAACAAATCGGAGACCGAAGTATAAAAGAATAGATAAAAAGTGAAGAACATACCTTGATTGGGTTGAGAATCCAAGCTTTAGGGAGAAATCCAAAGGCAAGTCGCTCTACAGAGAAGCGTTGAGGAAGAAAGAGGAGGAGCGTCTGTGTTGAGGAAGAAAGAAGAGAAGCGTCTTGTTTTGATATCCCCATTAGATGGGTATATCAAAATGGGCCAAAATACAAAGGAAGATAAAAATAGGTATATCGGATTGATATCCATATACTTATTTACCAAACACTAGGTATGGGTATGAGTGATACCCATACCCATATCCCATATAGGTATGGGTATGAAAATTTGTTGCTTTTTTTGGTGTTCAAATGTAAACTATTTAAGCATAAAATGTGTTCATTTGGACATTCACATTCTCCATATGCTAGACAAGGTTATGCCTTTTTAGGTGTTACAGTTACATTTATCTATTTATGTATCTTTGGTGATGCTATTGCTATGTACTATTTTGGTCGTGTGATTAAAGAAGGGATAAACAATAATACAAATTATTGAAATTTCAGAAACTTCAAACTTGTAACAAAAAAATGGACACCTTATCTAAGTCGAGATTTCGGTAAAATATGAACTGCAAAATGTACAGCTACGGCAGACACTCGGATCCGCATTGGAATCATGGGGTGCGCCAACATAGCCCGCAAGCTCTCCCGCGCCATCTCCCTCGTTTCCACGGAGGCTGTCATATACGCGGTGGCCAGCCGCTCCATCGGCAATGCTCGCCGCTTTGTCGCAGCCAATGGCTTACCAGCCGACGTGAAGCTGTACGGATCCTACGAGGAGCTCCTCAATGACCCCAACATAGAGGCAGTGTACGTGCCCCTCCCCACTGCCCTCCACCTACATTGGGCGGTGCTCGCCGCAGAGAAGAAGAAGCACATTCTCCTGGAGAAGCCCGTCACGCTCACCCTTGCGGAGTTGGATCGAATCTTGGAGGCTTGCAAATCCAATGGCGTGCAGTTCATGGACGGTACCATGTGGATGCATCACCCTAGGACGCGGAAGATTGAGGAGTTTCTTAAGGATGACCTCAACTTTGGGCGGCTTAAGAATGTAAGTAAATTTTGCCATTGCTACAGATGATATTGGGTTCCATCCTAAAACCAATTAGCAATAAGAAGAGTAGTTTTTTTTTTATATTAGAAACTCTTTGATCTCTTCACATCTCTCAACAGATACAAGTCATCTTCCATTTTGCCGCAAGCGATGCCTTCCTACAAGATGACATCCGCGTGAAGCCAGCGCTTGATGGACTTGGCGCTCTAGGTGACGTGGGCTGGTACTGCATCCGAGCGAGCTTGCTGGCAGCAGACTACGAGCTCCCAAAAGCCGTGACAGCTCTTCGTGGCACTGTCACTAACGATGCAGGAGTGATCCTATCATGTGGAGCGTCTCTGCTCTGGCCAAACGGAGTGGTAGGCACCTTCCAGTGCTCCTTCCTGTCCCATTTAACCATGGACATAACTGCCATTGGAACGAAGGGAACTCTTCGCGTCATAGACTTTGTCGTTCCTCAAGTAGAGAACATCGCTGCATTCTCTACTACCTCAAACACATCCTTCAGAGACATGGAAATCGGGTGGTCTCCTGCGCCTAGTGTGCACAGTGTGGCCACAGAGCTTCCGCAGGAGGCTCTTATGGTGAAGGAGTTTGCGAGTTTGGTTAGGAATGTAGCTCGAAATGGGTCGGAACCGGAGAGGAAGTGGGCAAATATAAGCAGGAAAACACAGGCAGTGCTTGATGCTGTTAAGGCCTCTATTCAGAGAGGCTATGAGCCGGTTGAAGTTGTGTTTTGAAGTAAATGTGCATGTGTAGTAATTTTTCTTGTTCAAACCTTTTGCTATTGGTTGCTATTACTATGGTTACTCTTTTTTGCTAAGGAAATAATGCCTTAGTTTCATAGTTTTGCAGTAAATCAATGCCTTTGCACTCCTATCTCTGTGTGCAGGGCTATCCCTTTGGGTAGCACCAGTATTAATTTTCAATTATACAATTGTTTCTATCAAAGCCCGACTCGTACCGATATCTGGAGGTCATGGACACGGACACACATGCGCTAATAGCCTAGCACACAAGCCATTCTAAAAGCAATTGACAATAGAAGAAGTAGTCTACCGACTTATATACTAAGACTTGTTGTTAGGCTCGACTTTTAATGTGAGACTCTTTTGGTCACATTCACATCTCTCAACATTTTCATATAAGTCACGGGTATTTATTAAAAAATTTGAGTTACATTCTAAATTTCTAATGTAAGTATTTTTAAAAGTTAAGTGGTAGTGATATGTTAAAAAATGTACAAAAGAATTCGATAATGTATGAAAATGATGAAATAGTACAAACAAAGAGTAAATAATAGCAAATATACCCAAAACTTGGCCCGTTTGCAAAAGTAACTCCCCCCAACAAAATTTGCAAAAGTGGCAATTGGGTCCAAAACTTGGCAAAACTAACCGGTTGCTCTAATTGTTATAGAAGGTAATGAAAGTTCAAAGAAGAGGAGGACGGGCCATCACGAGACCGACCGCCGATGACCGCTGCCTACACCCATCCATACCCTCCGCCGGTTGACTCTCATCCATACCCTCCGCCGTCGACCGCTGCCTACGCCCATCACGAGGCCCACGCTGCCGAATCTGGCGGCGCAGGAGGGGAGCTGCACCACAGTTTTCACCGCCCTCATATGCCTGGTTTCATTGCCGATCACATCCTCAACCACCATGGACACCAATCTGAGGGCGGGCCTATCCCTGAGCTTGCTAATAGGCTCTCTGTTAGGGTTTTTGCCAAGGCTGAAACGAACTTCATGCTCGCGATTCGCAATGGGATCGAAGGTCATTCTTGCCCGGTCCAATCCCAACGATCCCACTCGGGTAATCGTCTTCTGAATTTTTATTATTTGTGTTCAAGTTTCATCCTTTTTTTTGGTGTTGTTGTCTAATTAAGGTTTGTAGATTGAAATTGAAGCCTCATAATTGATTCTAACTTTTCACTGGGCCCTAGGATTTTTGTGTTTCTGATTGAAATTGAATCCTCAAATTGATCTTGCTGTTGATTTCTTGAGCTGATGATGATTGGTTGTGTGATGAAGCATTGGGTCAAAGACGAGAAGTACAACACGAAGGTGAAGGACCAAGATGGGCTACCTAGTTTTGCTTTGATGCTTATAAGCAATTGATAGTTGTTTTCTTATCTGGATGCTTATAGGCCGTTGATAGTTGAAATGATGGGTTTATTTTGGTGCAGGTGAAATTAATTGCATACAAATCTGATGTTCTTGACGAGTCAATCTTATGGACAGTGGGCAAGGACCTGGGTGAGGGCTACCGACATATTAGGATGATTAATAACATTCGACTAGTGGTGGATGCGGTCGATGGTGCTAAGAAGAATGGTGGTGTCCATATGAACGACACCCTTGCTACTGCTACAGATTGGAAGAAGCTTCTGCCTTCTCTTGGCTGCCACCAAAAGATTGCTCTTTTTTTAAGATTGTAGGACTCGTACATTTGGTTGCTTTTGTCGTTGTAGAACTCGTACATTTGGTTGCTTTTGATGGTTGTAGGACTCGTACCTTTGGTTGATTTTGATATATACCTTTACTTAATGGGTTTATGGGTTTATTGTTATTGTAAAACTTGGTTTTATCTGTCCGATTCCTATGTGTTGGCAAGGTATACACCTTTAATGGCAAGTAAATAAACATTATTGGCGCAAATAATGTCAAAACTGGCACAAAATAAATTATCATAAACTTCAGAAGACAGAAATTAGAAGCAAAGTCAAGGTAGTTCGCGTACAAAATAGTGTCAGGTGTTATTCTTTTATCGACATAGACTTAATTTGATTTTATTGGCTAGGGAAAATCATATACTGGCTAGTAAACAAAAAATCGCATACATTTGTCTTTTGCATTGTCGACAAACTAAACGGCTAGTTATGGACAATTAAAACCACCAAAACCCCAAAGTTTCCCTGAGTTACAAGCTAGCAAACTACCAAAATACTACATGTCTTTGGCCGAAACGTACAAGGGAAAGAGTCATGCTCCATCTCCACCCCTTGAGTTCTAATGCTTGAAAGCATCCCAATTACTTTCATCATCCACTTGAATCGGATGACATCCATCATTCTTCGTGTCGAGTAGGTATTTCAACTTCAACTCGTCGCAACTTGGATATACCGCGAGCTTCCTCATTATCTCATCTATGAGCATTGCCTTGTGAGAATTTCGACCTTCAAAAGACCTCTTCATGTGCGTGTGGAAACAACCCTCCAACACAGACCACCTTATCTGATTTTGCACCTCCTCTTTCGGCTTCACTAACAATTCCTCGTGAAGGTCGGTGTTGTTTCGTCGAGGGTCCCCTATATGCGGAAGAGTTTTGTCCAACGTTGCCTCCACATCCTCGGTGGACATCCTTGGAGCTTTCGGCCTCGAAACCACCCGTTCGGCCTCCTGCATCTCATTTTATCAGATGATATTTTCATACAACCCATTGATGATAGAAATTAAGATAATTGTTATTGTTATATTCGGACTTGAGTTTATCTGTTAGAGTCAAAAGAGTTGGCACGGGATATCCCTATACTGGCAGATGAATAGATGTTAGTGGCACGAAGAACAGATTCACTGACACGTAAGTCCTGTATTTATCTCTCTATCCAAAAAAATAATCTTACTTCGAAATACTTTTTTCCATAAACATATATAAAGTGAATGTCTATAGATAGATAAAATTAAATTAAGTTCAAAAATAAATTTATTTTTAAATTATAACAAATAAAAATGATTGAAAATTAGTTTAAAACAATTAAAATTTAAAACTCCCCCCTCCTCTTCAACTTTCTTGAACACTCTCTCACACACACATTTGGTCAGCTCACTAGCCGCCTCAAGCGATTCATCTTCCTTCACCTACTCTGACGGTCTTCCGGGCCAGATCCCCGCCGCCATCAACTGTTTCTCCATCAAAAACCTAGCAGTAACCTCCGCCGTCACCGATGGCATCTTTGTCGTTGGCCCTGTGGGGTTGCCTTCCCAACAACCCTTATCTTCTTGCTCCTTTTCGTCCCCCTATCCGCCGCTTTCTCGTAGTGGTGGATCTCTACAGCGCCGCCGTGGCGGCCTTCTTTAGCTTTCTGTGACTGCTTGCCCCTCCCCTTCCGTTGGCGCACTTCCCCTCAAATCCTTCTGATCCCCACTTCCAACCTCTCGATCCGCTGCCAATCTCTGCCTCCCGGACCTCCTCCCTCATCATAGTGCCAGTGTTATCGACTTCCTCCTCGTTAACCTCCGCCTTTCCCTCTCTCGCCTCTCCAGCACCTACTCCGGTGGGTTGAGCTACTGGACCAGAGCACCCACATCCCTAAACCGAAACGCATCTGCTTACACAAACTTTCCCTACAAATCTCACAAAAAAAATCTTTTATTAGTTGTCGAGCTTGCCCGTTGCTAGGGTTGGCATGGTACGGTAACCACCAAAAAATGGTGATTACCACGTACCAACCACCAACTAGTAGTACGCAAATTTTCATACCACGTACCAACCACAAGTCGTGGCTACCGCATATGTAGTAACCACGACTTGTGATTACCATCGGTACATTACCATGGTTACTGATAGATTACATAGGTCTTATATTGTATAGTGGGCCCAAAGGCCAAAATGCTCAATACCTTTGTAACCTATATATATGTTTATCAATGAATGGAAACCATCGAGGAGGGCATTACAATCAATCTCGTGATCGCACATGGTATCACAGCCTAAGATCCCAAAACCCTAAATTTTCTTTTCTCCTAACCCTAGCCGGCACCCCCTACCGCCGCCATCCTCACCTTGTCGCCGCCACCCTCCTCGGCCACCCTCCCGACGCCGACCTCCTCCCCCCCTCTCGGCTTCCCTTTGCCGACACCCCCTATCTCTTTCGCACCTCTCTCTCTCTCTCGTCCCAATGGCAGACACACCCGCCACCAAACCTCCCTTCCACTCCGCTCTCACGATCTCTAATATCAAAAACTGCATCCCCATTATTCTTGATCACGAATCCAGTTCCTACACCATGTGGTCGCACCTCTTCACGACCCATGTTAAGGCTCATAAGGTCCTCCACCACATCGACTCCTCCGTCGATCGCCCTGCTAGTGAAGACAACGACCTCTTCGCTCAACTCGACACCATTGTCCTTCAATGGATCTTCAACACCATCTCCAAAGATCTATTGACAACTATCCTTGACCCAAAAGACACCGCCTTGTATGCTTGGAAAAAGCTTTAAAATCTCTTTCAAGACAACAAGTCCACCCGTGTTGTCTATCTTGAGCACGAATTCTCAAGTTGCAAGCTTTCCTCGTTCCCGTTGATATCCGCCTATTGTCAGCACATCAAGACCCTGTCTGATCAATTGGGCGTCGTTGACTCCAAACCCAGCGCCACCCGCCTTGTCCTCCAGGTACTTTCGGGTCTTCCCTCTGAATACAATGCTGCTTCTACTCATATCCAGCAGACGGGACCTCTCCCTACATTCGACAAGACCCGGTCTCAATTGATCTTGGAGGAGACTCACCTTCATCGTCAGACCACCGAGAGACATTGAAGAGACCTATGCCCCGTAGCACAACCGCAACAACGACCAACCAGCGCAGAGAGGCCGCGGCCGCAACAATGGTCGGCGGCCGCAACAGTCCGATTCTTCTCGCCCCTCCTGGTATCCCACTCTCAGCTATCCGCCTTGGATGCCCTTTGGATACCCACCTGCAACATACCGCCCACCAGCCCCGTATCCCAACCGTCAGCAGGGAGCGGGCTTGTTGGGTCCTACTCCTCGACCCGCAGGTCACAAGGCCTACCCGTCTTCGTCTGATCAGGCCTACACTCCGACTGATGTGCATCACGCCTTCTCTTCCATGCAGCTGGCACCTCCTAACCCCGCTTGGTACATGGACACTGGCGCCACTTCTCATATGACGAACTCCTCAGGTACTCTCTCTCTTCTCTTTCTTTTAAGGGTCCTGCACATTCTATTATCGTCGGCAACGGTGGCCGCCTTGCTACTTCGGGCATTGGCCACGCCACATTACCAACCCCAACCAACCCATTACACCTCAACAACGTCCTCATTGCCCCCAAACTTGTCAAAAACCTTATCTCTGTCCGTCGGTTCACCACTGACAATAATGTTTCTCTTGTGTTTGATCCGTTTGGTGTCTCTGTGAATGATCTTACTACGGGGGTTACTCGCCTGAGATGTAATAACATCGGGGAGCTCTATCCTGTGTCGTCGCCCTCACCAGCCCGCCCGTCAAGTCCAGTCGCCCTCTAGGCATCGTCATCCAGTCTTTGGCATGCCCGCCTCGGTCATCCCAGTCATGTAGCTTTAGATTTACTTCGTTCTAAGAGTCTAGTTAAATGTAATAAAGAGCTTCGCTCTAGGTTATGTTCTTCATGTCAGTTAGGCAAGCATGTCAGACTTCCTTTTCAGCGGTCTTTAAACACTACTTTTGCCCCATTTGATATTATTCATAGTGATGTTTGGACATCTCTGTGCCTAGCAAGGAGGGTCATAAGTATTACCTTTTGTTTCTGGATGATTATACACATTTCTTATGGGTTTTCCTGTTGCATTTTAAATCTCAAGTGTTTCATCTCTTTGCCAAATTCCATGCTTACATCAAAACACAATTTCACACCTCTATCAAGTGTTTCCAATGTGACAATGGCCGTGAATTTGATAACAAAGAATTTCACACTTTCTTCAACACCAATGAGATCTCCTATCGCTTGTCTTGCCCTTATACCTCCCAACAGAATGGCAAGGCTGAACGAATCATCCGAACCATCACTAATATGATGCGCTTTCTCCTCTTCCACGCATCCATTCCCCTTCTCTATTGGCCTTACGCCTTAGCCACCACCTGCTACCTCCTAAACATTCTCCCTTCTACTACCCTCCGCCATCACTCACCAACTCATGCACTTTATTGCACTTTGCCTAGGTATGATCACCTTCGTACCTTTGGGTGCTTGTGCTTCCCCAATCAGTCATCCACCGCCCCTCACAAGCTTCACCCACGCTCTACTCCTTGTGTCTTTCTTGGCTATCCGTTTGATCGTCGCAGTTACCTCTGCCTCGATATCAAGACCCACAAGATCATTCTATCCCGTCATGTCACCTTTGATGAATCTCACTTCCCCTTTGCATCTCCTACACCTCCTGTGTCTCAGTCAGAGTCAAAGTCTTCGTTCCCTTACTTTCTTCTTCCCCAGAGCTCTCCCGGTGCTCCTGTCTCTGCCCCCTCCACCACCACCACCACCCCCTACCACCAGACCACACACCCGCAGTGTCTCCGGTGTCTTCCGACCCCGTCAGATCTTCTCCATGAACACCACACATCGCCCTGCCTTCAATTACCATCCATCCTATCCGTCATCCCCTCCCCACGATGTGATGTCGCGGCCGCAGCAAGATGATGCGACCGCAGCCAATCAAAACCCCATCACCCACCCTTCGCCCAACCTACTGCCGGCGACCGTAGCATCATGCCGCGACCGCGGCCAATCAACTTGTTGCGGGCTTGCAGCGCCTGCAGTCTTCCCCGCAACCTCCACCCCCCTGCATCCGTCCTTCCCGACTCCCAATCCCCCCTGCCTCCACCCCGACCTCCCTTTCCCCCATTCACACCTCCCACAAAACAGCCCTCCTCGACCCAAATTGGCAGGCGCCTATGCTCGACGAATACAGGGCCCTTACAAAGAATGGTACTTGGGTTCTTGTCCCTCGCCCTCCTGAGGCGAACGTCATTCGCTGTATGTGGCTCTTCCGTCACAAGTTCCGCTCTGATGGGCCGTTGGAGCGCTACAAAGCTCGTCTTGTGGTTAACGGTCGATCTCAGCAGGCAGGTATTGATTGTGATGAGACGTCCAGCCTCGTGGCCAAGCCTGCCACTATCCGAGTGGTATTGAGTTTAGCATTGTCGCGCAACTGGGCCATCCATCAGTTAGATGTCAAGAACGCTTTTCTGCATGGTCATCTGAATGAGATAGTCTACATGTTTCAGCCGCCGGGGTTTGCTGATGTTGATCGTCCCAAGCACGTATGCCTCCTGAAGCGCTCTCTGTATGGTCTGAAACAGGCTCCGTGAGCTTAGTTCCAGCGCTTTGCTTCACATCTACTACGCTTGGGTTTCATTGGCAGCCGTTCAGATACGTCTCTGTTTATCTATCGCAGAGGCTCACACATGGCCTTCCTCTTACTTTATGTCGACGACATCATTCTCACCGCCTCTTCTGATGCTCTTCGGATGTCTATTATTTCACAGTTGAGTGCGGAGTTCGACATGTCTGATCTAGTTGTCCTACTTCTTGGGAGTTGCTGTTCAGCGTCATGCGTTTGGCCTGTTTCTCTCTCAGAGTAAGTATGTTGCTGAGATTGTTGCTAGGGCCAAGATAAGTAACCGTAATCCTGTCGCCACCCCTATCGATACATCCAACAAGCTCAGTGCTCATTCTGGTCCTTTGGTTGATGATCCGACATTGTACAGGAGGAGCCTCGCTGGTGCACTTCAGTATCTTACCTTCACCAGGCCTGATATCAGTTACGCCGTTCAGTAGATATGCTTGTTCATGCATGCACCAAGGGAACCCCACTTTCAGGCCTTGAAGCGGATCATTCGATACATCTGCGGCACCCTCGAGCTAGGCACCACGATCACTCCTTCCTCTAAGCTTGATCTTGTTGCTTACACTGATGCGGATTGGGGTGGTTGTCCTGACACACGTCGCTCCACGTCTGGTTATTGTGTTTTCCTCAACGACACCCTTGTGTCGTGGTCAGCGAAGCGTCAGTCTGTCGTGTCTCGCTCTAGCGCTGAGGCAGAGTACAGAGGTGTTGCCAACGTTGTCTCCGAGTGGTCTTGGCTCCGCAATCTCCTTCTTGAGCTCCTTTGCCCTCTTCAGAAGGCCACTCTGGTCAACACCGACAACGTCTCCGCCATCTATCTGGCTAGCAACCCAGTCCAGCATCAACGTACGAAGCACATTGAGCTCGATCTCCACTTCGTCCGGGACAAGGTTGCCATTAGACATGTCCGCGTTCTACATGTCCCGTCCTCCTATCATTACGCTGATATATTCACCAAGTGTTTACCTCGACAATTGTTCATTGATTTTCGGTCCAGTCTCACTGTACGGGACCCTCCAGTTTCGACTACGGGGGTTTGATAGATTATAGAGGTCTTATATTGTATAGTGGGCCCAACGGCCTAAAGGCCCAATACCTTTGTAACATATATATATGTTTATCAATGAATGGAAACCCTCGAGGAGGACATTTAGGGGTGTGCATATCCGGGTACCCGACACGAACCGGATAATCGTGTCGGGTACCCGAAACTGTTTAGGTCAAATTGCCCGAACAGTACACGAACCATCTTAACCCGGGTACCCGACACGGTTAAGCTATTCGGTTCCGTATCAGATACCCGGGTACCCGCCACGAACCACTTCAAGCGTGGGAGGGAGAAACTGATCGTCGGCGTCTACATCTCTCCGACATCGTTCCAGAGAAATCCTCGCCTGAGATGTCTTCAAATCCTCTATTTCTCATCTTGCTGCCGAACGCCGACGATCTGGAGAAGATCGGCTTCTCTGTAGCACCCATTGTCGAGATCTGAAGCACCCATTCTGTAGCAGCCATTGTCGAGATCGACTTCTCTGTAGCACCAACGGAGATCTGAAGCACATTGTCGAGATCTGGAGGAGCAAACAAGGGGTTTCCGTGTCCGGTGTCCCAAAGAGTGAAGGAGGAGGAAAGAAGGGCGAGAAGAAGGAGATTGCCGAACGTCGATGAACACTGTAACACTGCAAATCAGGCCCTAATCAAAGACAGGAAAACGGAGATCGACCTCTTTGTAAAATCAAACCTCTGGAAATCTCCTTCTTCTCGCCGCTCGCTCTTCGATCTAGAGGAGCTTCTTCTCACCGCTGCTGGCTCTTCGGAGTTCGGCCTGGAGGAACAAGGCGGCTAGGGTAAAAAGAGACTGAATTAAATACAGAGTACTGAATACTGATTTTTTTTTTTAAAAAGCGAGTATACAGAGAAGAAAAAATGTTGCCAGGCAGGTTCGAACTCGAATCAGATGCTAAACACCCTAAACCCAGCGCTTCCCGCTACCAGTTGGAGAAACGAAACATATTGATACTTTGGGGGTTCTTTCTTTACTAATATTATACCACACTATCTAAAATTTAAAAAAAAAAAATTAATCGGTTCGTGTCGGGTACCCGATAAGGGGATTATCCCGATTCGAACACAAACCATTTACAACCGTGTTTTCTCGGTTCGTGTCATTATCGTGTCGTGTTTTTTCGGTTTCGGGTTTTTTCGTGTCGTGTTTTCGTGTCGTATTTTCGGTTTCGGGTTTTTCTGCACACCCCTAAGGACATTACAATCAATCTCGTGATCGCACAGTTACCATGCTGTAATTCTGTTTTTATTTTTTTGAAACCCTTGGTTATCGTTCGATAGTCATCAAAGTTATCCAACGAAAAAATATGGTTACAAAAAATTATATGGTTACCGGTACCACTTGTTAAAAGATCAAGTAAACCAAGTTCACAACCTGAAGTACAAACCAACCAAGGTCAAAGTCTTCAAACAAAACAAGTTCAATTGTTCAAACATTCAAAATGCTCATGCAAGTTCAAACAAAATAAGTTTAAAGTTTCAAACATTCAAAATGTCCCTACTGTTTCTAGTAGAAAAAGTAGAAAAGACCAATTTATGTCAAAATCAAAATACAAATATAAATTAAAAACTTTAAACTTTAAGGTAATAACAATAAAACATTAAATAAAAAAATTAATATATATATACTCGGTAACCATGGTATTCATATTTCATTATCATTACCGATTTACCGTACCACCTTCACATGGTTACCACCACCACGATGGTTACCGCCATGTTGGTTACCACAAGTGTGGTTACCAACATACTCGGTTTGTGGTTGGTACGTAGTTGGTATGGTAATTTTCGTACCATTTGCCAGCCCTACCCGTTTCTGTATTCGCAACCAGAATCGCAGCCGTCTAAACCATCTGAAACCAGAATCGTCGTCGCATCGACTAGCTTGCAGGCAAGTCGTCTACTCCACTCGAGGGTTCTGATTTTTTAGATGTTCTTACATATAAATTTATATACTTGTAATCCTAAATATTTTTTTTCTTTTTTTTCTTTTGACTGGTGGCCCTCTTCGTAGGGCCTTTCAAGCCATTTTTTTTATGGCTTCAAGATCGCTTTGTCGATCTACTTCTAGCCTATTGTAAAAAAAAACACACATGAGATCGAACTGTAATGCTAGCCAACGGTGCTACCGTGGTTGTGCTTGACTTGGTTCTTCGTCTGCTTTTTCGACATTGATAGTCTTCACTTCGCCTAGGCTCCGTTGTTTATATTACGGGGGCATGCCTATGTTGCATGCACCTCAATTTTCTAGTTAGTATTGTTGGCTTGTATTGTATCATAAGGGTTACTCCGTGTGTCGATCCATTGACCTCTCGAGAGACCGGGTACTGTGTTGCCTAATCTCTCGAATGTTTTTCTGTATAAAAAAAATTCACTCGGGCGGCAAGATTCAACGCTTAGAGCATCCGCACCGGGGAGCAAAATCACCCCATTTACTTGATCATTTGGTGGGGTCCTATTCATTTGCTCAAGCAAAATCAATTCGGAGCTCGCACCGGTCTTAAATTGCTTGAGCAATCAAATATTTACATTTGCTCCACCAATCACTTGAGCAAAATTTGCTCCATCGCTTGCTTGAGCAAGTAATGGGTGTGTGAAAATTTGTTTTACTTGAGCAAAAATTGCTTAAAGCATTATTTGCTTTTGGACCCACCAATTGCTTGAGCAAATACAATTTATGGGTGCAGATGCTCTTATGTGTGGAGGTGAATCACAAGAGGTTACGTGGGACCCCAATATAAAACTGGGTGGGCTGCTTATATATGCTTCTATAATGCCCTTTTGAATTCCAAGAGGTATTAAGCTCGATCATCCCTAATAATGCTTCTTTAACGATTGAGATGACAAACTCTTCATGACTTATATATAGGGTGTTGTTCATGTCACCATCAATCAACTTCCTTCTTTTCTCTCTCCTTTTCGATTTTTGGGCACCAACTAAAGTGGGCGCGAACATGTTTGCAAGGTCCTCTTTTCTTCTTTCCCTCCTACTTTAGCTGCTACCTTCCCTCCAGGTCAACCTTTTCATTTTGCAAAACTAGATCATATGCTAGTTTTGCAATTGTCAAAATCCTAGTGTATTATTGTTTGGTTTAGTTTTGCAAATGACCCTTGGTTAATTGGGTAGAGATATGTTGAGTGAGAGGAAGAGGTATACAATGTAAATAATTTATTTAAAATACTAAAACAGGTACCGCGTCAATGTCATGACGCAATTTTAAAAATAAAGTTTTAATAAATAAATAATAAAGTTTTAATAATAGAATAAAATAATATTATATTATTAAATAAAATGTCAATGTAATATTTTTAATTAAACTTATATAAGAATAAACTCATAAAAGAATGATATACTCCGTAATAAGCTCGTTTAAGCTCGTTGTTATATTAGGGAATTAAAATCCTATCTATTCGATTTTTTTTTATTATTCACACGCATGCGAACCGCGAACGCGAATCCAGGCCGCCCTCTCCTCATCCGGCTCTCCACTGGCTGCCGCCTGCCTTCGACTGTTCGACATGGACGCCGACCACCTTTGACCTCGGTTGTCCGCCTTCGACTGTTCGATATCGCCGTCCAACGTCTTCAATCAGAGATTCAGGATTCATGATTGATTAGGGTTGTTATCTGAGTCAAAGTTCGAGTTCGGCTCGTTCGATTTTTTTTTTTTTGGAAGCAAGGTAAAATTTAGAAAATCCGCCGACGACTGGACATCTTTCCTAGCGCGTCCAACTGGACGAGAACATCAAGTTCTGGATCCTCAAAGCTATCATCGGCAACAAGCCGAGCTTGAACAATGTTTTGAGCTCGATGCCGAGCCCGAGCCGAGCTCGGAAGTCGATGTGCAAATTTACGATATTGCCCTAGGGTTATAAAGCGCTTCATCCTCACTGCTTCAACCGCTTCTCCTTCTTCAAGCTTTAGCCGCTTCTCCCTCTTCTCTTTCCTAGTCTCTCAGTCGCTCTTTAATTAGTCCTTTCTTCCTTCCCTCAGACTAAGTTGCTCTTTGCTTTTTAATTATTCCTTCAATCGCCGGCACGTAGAAGGGTCGAACTGCTCGCCGGAGAACTCCTGCAGCAACATCGTTCGTTCCTCCTCTAATCCGCTTTCGTCGTTGTTCCTGGTTAATTCCTTAATCCCTCCGTGTTCATCTTCCTTACTCCCCTCCTCTAGTCCTCTAGTACAGCGGCGCCGGCGAATTCAACCCGTTACTCCCTCTCGGCTCCTCGTGGTTCTTCATTCATCGCTGGTTCGGCTTTCTCCAGCAGAACCACCAGGTTTGTCCTGCGCGAGTTCCTAGAACGGGCCACTGTAAATCTGAAACTTTTGCCTAGATTGAAATTGAAATTTTGCCTAGATTGAATTTTTTTTGCTATGTTGTTTATCTTCTTGTTCATCTTCCTGGGCGAGTTCCTCACTGTAAATATGAAAATTGTAGAATGAGCTACTAAAATTTGTAGAAGTATAACTTGAAATTTTGCCTAGATTGAAAAAATTTGCTATGTTGTTCCATCTTGTTCCTGCGGGAGTGCCTAGAACAAGGTTCTCGAGGCTCGTTCGAGCCTAATCAAGCCGAGCTCGAGTTTCACCTTGGACTCGCCAAGCTTGAGCACCAAAAAAAGCTCGAATAGTTTTTGGGCTTGAGCTCGGCTCGGCTCGTTTTCCGTTCGAGCCAAGCGTGAACCTGTCAAGCCCGGCTCATTCGGCTCAAATATCACCCCTAGGATTGATTAACCACTTGAGTTTCGATTCAAAGGTACATTTCCACTTTCTTATGTTAAAGTTTATGCATTATGAATTAGATTGTCAATTCAATTTGAAATACTTGAAAGTTAGAAGGTTAAATTTTCAAATTGAAGTGCAATTTTTTAATATGGATAGTTAGGGTTTGTGAGTTTTCAGCTCGTATATCGTCTTATTGTGGTGGTTTTGGTCTTGTTGGTTGCTACTGATAGTGTGAGTAGATTTGCGTAATAGGATTGGGAAATGAGTCCTTAATGATTCTCTGTTTTAGACCATTGAGAATGAAATTATCCTCAAACATTTTTAGAAAACGAAAACTCGCAAGATGAGATTACCCCCTTATCTTTCCAATGAGCTCGTTTGTAATATTGAATTGGTTCGTAGTATCGCTTGTAGTATTGAACTGATTCGTAGTATTGAATTGGTGTGTAGTAATGTATTTTTTTCGTCTTTTCTCATTATGTCCAATTCCTGGCTCCACCACTGCAAACAAGGTCTGGCTTTCTCTAATTGTTATTAAATTCGAATTACTGATTCCAAATTTCCAATCCAATTTTCTAGATTCATACCTTGCATGTTCGGTCATCTGTAGTGTGTTAGCAATATAAGTTGCGTTTGACGACTTTTCTGCTTGTTAATATTTATTACTTCTGATTTTAATGATGCTAATAGACTTAAAATTTATTGTCAGCAATCTTATTCTCTCCATCGAATCTCAAAATTGTTCTTTTCCTCCCCTATCAGATTTTGATGATTAATTGAGCTATAGTGGGTTACATTTGCAGGTAATTTGGGAGCAACAATGTCATCATTCAGAAATGCTATTCCCAGGAGGGCGCACAAGGAGCGATCTCAGCCGTGAGTCCCAAAATCCATCTGAGTGCATTCTTACTCTGGCCTTCGGCTGATTTGTCTGTGTTTATTTAAAATCACATGTACTTGAATATTTAGCTGTGTATTATGAAATTAAAAGCCATTGTAATTGCAAAATGCTAGAATAAGTGGGACAGATAATGCAACATTACTAATGTTAATCAACTACACAATGCAAATGCAAGCACAGCCAGTATGGCTGGATTCACTCACCTGTTTAATCTTATATCATGAAACTAGGTTCAGGTGGGGGGCTTTGTTTATTTCTAAAGCGGGGGTATAAATTGAGTATTCTGAAATGGAATTGAAGTTTTACATAATTTCTGGTATATCAGGGATTCTAGAAAAAAATTTGGGCTCCTTGAGAAGCATAAGGACTATGTCCAGCGTGCCAAAGCATTCCACCAAAAGGAGGAGACTCTTCGTGTAAGTTTCCTTAAATCATTTTATACTTGCAATGGAATGACTACATATTTGCTTGCTTATTTTATTGTGGTCAAGGAAGGCCTAATTAACTTACTGCCAACAAGCTCAAAATTTAGGTCGTGTTTCGACATCATATTGAGCAATTTTGAGTTATAAATAACTTATCAACATGTGAATGACTTACAAGTGACCTTATTAGCCGCTCATGAGTAATTTATATTCAAAAAGTAACTTTTAACCATGATTACATACAGTTAGATTCTTGATGAAGACGATCCACTAATGCATGAATTATATTGGGATTCTGCGAAGCATTCTTGTTTTCTTTGCTTGCTCTTATTCCTTCCATGTAATTTTCATCTTTCTTTCAGTGACATGTGCTTTTCTTTGGTACATCTACAGAAACTCAGGGAAAAAGCAGCTTTCAAAAATCCAGATGAATTTTATTTCAAGATGATTAAGACAAAAACGGTTAATGGAGTCCATAAACCTGAGTAATGTCTTCCTTGTTTTCTTCTTTTAATTTTCTAATCTACCTGATATGATCGATTTGTTAATCCATTTCTGTAACAACAGGAGTGAAGCAAATAAATACACACCAGAGGAACTCTTGCTTATGAAAACACAAGACATGGGATATATCCTCCAAAAGTTACAAAGTGAAAAGAAGGTAATTAGTACTTGCTGGTTCGACCTCGTGATGCTTGCTGAGTGGAATTTGCTCAAAGGAAGCTTCTGAGTAACAATAATATTCCATGTGCTGCAGAAACTTGAAAAACTCAAAGCTTCATTGCATTCTGTGGACGGTCATCCGTCTGAAGGACATTTTTACTTTGCTGAGGACAGGTTTGAGTTTCCTAACACGTGGATTTTCGTTTTTATGTTATTTATGCTTCTGTGATATTATTATGCAGTAATATTAGTATGTATTGCAACATGTTTTCTTCTATGCCTGATGTCCCTTCTTGATCACAGTTACTCATCCTTTTTTGTGTGCCATTATTTTTCTTTGCGATGGAAGTTTAGTTTGTCCCACCAGTTGATATGGCAGAAGATTTAGGGACATAGATGGTTTCATCACCTGATGAAAAGTAACGGGCTTTGGCAAAGGGACTTAGGGGGCATTTGTTAAGAGTATATAGATATCAGGCATGGGTATGGATATCGCACATGCCATATCTTGTGTTTGGTATATTAGTATATGGCCATATGGGTATCAAGTTGATATCTCCATATACTGACTTTGTTAATTTTTGACCCTTTTGATAAATTTATTTTTGGGGGTATAGAGCCTTTCTCCAAACTCCTTACCAACTCTTCTCTGTCGCTGCTTCTTGTGATTTGGTGTTTTTATTTGGTTAATTTCTAGCATACATAGTAACATCCTTTAATTTGTCCACGTAAATCAGTGCGTTGGCCAGTATTTTTAAGGTCAAACACTCACGAGAGATCTATATCAGTCCACAGGTTAAACTCATTTGCGAATATGATATGAAATACAATAAACTCCTGAACAGAATCCTTGACTCATGGAACAACATCCATTCATGATTGCCTGATAATCAACAATTGCTTGATGGAATCTATTTATTAAATTCTATTCATTTGGCCTATACTTTACTCATATTCGGATGCAATAGTTTTTGACATGTCATACCTTTTTTATTTTATGTACATTTAAAATATCTTGAATAACTGAAGTACTGATTAACATTTTGCTACAAAGTTGCAGTTAAGTTTTGATATGTAATTCTTATTTATAAAGGATTTCGGATATTGAATTTATTGATATAACAAGGCTTACTTGCCTCTCTCTGGCTCTTTTTTAATGAAAATCTTTTTTTACAGAGTAGTTTTGATTAATTATTTTGTGTTTCGAATCTTACTTCCATTCCATATCATTGTTTGGTCCATCTCTTTCATATGTTCTTTGTTATTATATATCCGACCCTAGTATTCTCATAGTGCCGTAGGAGGTAGAGGAGTAGGATTTTGATAATTGGTATCAATGTGATTAGCAGTGGTTTAGATGTGGAAAGAAATATTTGGGGTTTTGAATATGCGTGACCAATTAGAGCTTTTCCCTAGTCCATGTGTTTTGATGTTTGCAATTTATACCGGTATGATCTATTTTTATAAGAGTAGGGATGCTGATTATCCTATCAAAAATTAAGGGTGTACATCAAATCAAGGAAATGATTATGATGGCTGTAGATGATAGTGATGCTGACAATGCTGTTTGCTTTTAGTTTGCGAAAATGATTTGATTGATATAGTGATATGAATACTAGAAAGTAACCAGCAGATCACAACTAAAATCAACAGTCCTTATTTTCACATCTTTTGCGCTACTTTACTGCCAAACTTTCTATCAAGTTAAGAGGAATTCATGTTGCTTATGTTTGGTGTTATCTTTGCAGTCTACAAAATTGCCGTTTTGATTAGTTTTCAAAGTTCTTGCATTTGGTATTACATCTTCAGGAGCATAGTAATTATTTTAATGCATCCTCTGTTTTCAGCGACGAGGCTGAAGAAATCCGATCAAGATCAATGAAAAATGCAGAGTCTGATGTGCAGATAAATGTACCTAGTAAAATCAAAAGGTGAGTTAATATTGTCAATAATGCATTATCACGTTTGCGCTTTTCAGTTTCAATTCATCATTTTTTTGTTGCGTCAGTGAACTTGGATTTTCCATATATGGTCTGATCATGTTTTAAAAAATATATATATATACAAAGTAGTGAAAGAATTATTAAACTTCAACAGATTTATAAAAATGGAAAAATAAAATTTGAATATATGGCCAAATGCAATTTGCAGTCACATCCATGATGAGGGGCCAATGGGAATTTTTTTTTGACTGCAATGCTTCTGAAATGACTTTTGAATGCGGGCTAGTGAGAATTTGCTGCTTGAATTTTGATAGATATAGTTTCTATTTAATGCTTAAACCGTGATCTATTTGGTGATGAACCATGCCTAGGACCTTTATTTTGTAAAATAACTAAAGTATTCAGTCTCATCCCACTAATATTCCAAGAATAAATGAGTAGTTTGTCAATTCCCTATACCAGTAAAGATTGTTGTAGAACTTTCCATAGGCCACTGCCAAGTAAATCTTGTAGCCGTAGTACCAGATCCCTCATGGCTAAGTCTAGCTGTCTAGGTGGTCTAGGCAGGGAGTCTAGGTGTTGGGCCAGGTGGTTGCCTAAGTGGGCTAAGCGGCTAGGAGAGTAGGGGTTTTAAAATATCCATTATTATCTCTCTCCTCAGTCCTCACTCTCGAACCCAAGCCTGGCACTACCCCTAAATTAGTAAATTAGTAATTGATTCCTAAATTTTTTCATTATTTGTTGATTTGCTCGATTAGGTATCACCATGTCCCATTTATCAAGTGAAAATGCTTCATCAAAGGCTAATTTAGAACACTGAAATGCATGATTTTGAGTTTATTTTCCTTCAGAGATTACCAAGGCCCATGACTTTGAGTTTATGGATGATATCATGAATTATTTTTAGTCCTTATAATATGGATTATGGACATGTGCAAAGGGTTGTATTGAAACAATCAAGATTGCTCTAGGTTGAAATACAAAGAAATGATCAAGATTGTTCTAATTCCACCTAGGCCCCTGCCTAATGCCTTTTAGAATACTGCCATACGTTACTAACCAGACCTACCTTCATTATGCCCATTCTCTTTTATCCTTTACCTTTTCTTTCTATCCTTTACATTGCTTATCTCGACGTGTTTCTAATACGTGTTTTCCTAATCTTTTTTGGAGACATGTATATACATGTATATTTACTGATCTCACGGGGACTTACTGAGATTTTAACATTTTGTTCACAGGAAAACAGATGCTTCATACAGAGAACTTGAGGAAAGAACAAAAAAAGTGAACGCATTGGAAAGTATCTACATGGAGATGGCCTTGAAGAAGGAATTGCAGGTACTAGCATCTTATTCAATTATCTGTATTTGGGGTCTTTGTTGACTTAGTGTCTTGGGCATTGTTTCTACTTTCCATGGGTGGCCAAAGTTTCTTCACTGACCAACAAGTTCATTTAGGACATGTGGTAAATCTGACTATACTGTTTATTACTCCTTGTATTTCAAAATTTAAGTCACCTTCTATTCCGCACATTTTTCGAAAAAGGATAAAAACTACATAAAATAATAACTTTTTTTTATATAATTTCTTACCTATTACAAGTATGAAATTATATAAAAAAATTAATTAAAAAAAAAGTTAACGTTTTGTAGAGTTTTTAGTTTCTTAAAAAGCCTCTAAAAAAGTCAAACGACATGAATTATGAGATGGAGGGACTGAGGGAATGATTGTTTTACTGTTCAGTAATCCATTGTTATGGTTATCAATCAACCAAAAACTTGAGTAGATATTGTTTCAGTTGTGGTTATGTGGTTACCAAAAAATTTTAGATAGTTAATTTTCTCGGTTCAGCTTTCTGTTGCAGTTTTAGTTGGACACTTGTTATTGTCTCCTTTGAATTTGTGAAAATTGATGCCAATTTTCATTCTGGTCTGAATGCAGAAGAAGGGCAAGAAACGCAAGCTTCGGGAAGACGAACTTGACTGCCCAACCTCCATGCCAGTCTACAAGTGGCGTGCTGAGAGGAAGAGATGAATGAAAGCTCATCACATCCCCTTGTCATCCATGAAGTTCAAGAATTACTTGTGAGTTGTGGCTTGTAGGTGCTGTTCCATTGGAAGCCCTTTTTTTTTATATGTCTAAAACACTCGACACGTCCATAATGATTGATAGTTTTACCATATTTTAGCTGAATTCAGGTGCGTGTTTGGTCTGTGTATGTGATACTAGATTGACATCGCATCAATTTTTGTAGTAATTTAGTTACTTCACTGGGAATCAATTGATCCGGTTGCCCTTCATTGGTGTTAAATTTCCTTTAAACTTCATGATACTCAAAAAGCTTTTGTTACATACAAATACCAAATATACTCAAATTACTATTAGTAAAAAGTAACATCTCATTGCCAAGTAGAAAACATAAAGAAGTAAGGTCTCTCACCTCTCGTCATTAGAAGGCGCCTTCAAGTAATAATCAAATATTCAGCCTTCTTCGCACGAAGGCAAATCCAACAACGCAATGCATATGAGCTACGCAATTGGGGCGTGTTTGACAATAATAAAACCAATGTTGCTGATCCATGTCTTTGTCGCAAAAGTCATACCGTTAGGCTGCCTCGCGACGTAAATTAGAGGTGGGCACAAATTATTTTTTAAAATGATTTTTTTTAAATAAAATTTTATAAATATATACAATAAATATGAATGTGATTTGTTTAAAAAAAATTTAAGATAAACTAAAAATAAAGAATTTTGTGTTATAAACAATTGATTAAATTTTGGAGTCAACACTAGAGGATCTCCATCGGATTTTTCTTTGTGGATAAGCAACTAATCGTGAATAATTTGTTGTTTTCAAAGTCAATTATGGCTTTATGATCCAAAAAATCAGCTTTATCCACCTATCTCCATCGGAGTAATATCTTGACATTTCCCTCCCCTCATCCACCGAATTTTTATTTATTTGATGAAACCCTTATCTACTGATTGCATAATGAGTAAATGAAGAGCCATCATTGTTGAAGTCCCCATTCCATTAATTGACCGATCTTTGCCAGCTGTCACAATAAATGAAAGCCATCATTATTGAAGGATGCAACATTTTTTGTTTAGAGTTAGGTTCTACTCTCTTTATTCATTCGTTAAAACTTGTCTTTTTAACTAGCACAATATTTAAAAAATATTTAAATTAACTAAATTATCCATATTTTTATCTTAATTATCTCAAATAAAAATACAATCACATTTTTTAAGGTAATTTAAATTTTAAATAATGAGGGTAAGTTGAGAAATGTGTGGGTAAAATATATAAAGTGACAAGTTTTTTTTAACAAAATTAAAACTCTAAAATGATAAGATTTCACAAACGGAGTGAGTAGATCATTTGACTTCCTGATTCGAACCCCAGATAGTCGATCTCTATTTACTAAAATCAAATAAAACACAACCTTAATTCCAAATTGTTTTGATTTGGTTAGATTTAATATGATAATAAATGGATAACTAATACTATCTACTTAATGTTTGATTTTGGGGACTGTTATATGGACGGAGAATCTCGTGCCATCAGCACGGTGCTGAAACCGACATCCTAAGTCACCAAAAAAAAATGTACTTTTTTTTTTGGATGTCGCCAAGTTTTTCAACTAAAGATTATATAAAAGATAGTGAATACCAAAATAATACATTTCACTGGGATTATTTCGCCAAGTTTTTAAATCCCCAACATTCAAAATGTAAACATAAGTCCCTTTTGTTTTTTTCTTTTAACTTTTTACCATGGTTGAGCTTTCTTAAAGAGTTTTTAAAAGTATATCCTTCTCCCTAAATGATCTTAATTCGTTATCTCTGAACCAAGGTCAATGTTTGATAAAAACAAAAAAAATCAATCTTACTCATTGTATAAAATAATATTATTTTTGTAATATTTTCTTAAAACTTTAACACCCGTACTAAATATTTATTTTAAAATTTTAATATTTTATATAAGTATTAAAAAGAAAAAAGTCTATGTTTCAAATGGGACAAAGTACTCTAGAAGACTATGACTAAAATTAAATCCGTTGGAAGTCACTATCTCTATTTCACAACAACAGATATATGTATGGCTATGGCAATGGCAATGGGTGCACCCCAATTAACAAAACCCCACACTTAATTCGTTTCTTTGAAAGAAATAAAATGGTGACTCCCGGGAAGCACCTGATGTCCACCGTCCTCTGCCTACTGATCTCAACCGCCGTGGCGGCAGCCGCCGTGAAGGAGCGGTGCAACCCAGAGGACAAGAAAGTGCTGCTGAGCATCAAGGCATCCTTCAACAACGCCTACCAGTTCGCTTCGTGGTTCCCTGACAGGGACTGCTGCACCGACTGGTACATGGTCGAGTGCGACACCACCACCAACCGTATCATCTCCCTCACCGTCTTCGCAGACTCCAACACCACCGGCACCCTCCCTCCCGCCATCGGAGACCTCCCTTACCTCCAAGATCTCACCTTCCGCAAGCTCCCCAACCTCACCGGCACCATCCCCTCCACCGTCGCCAACCTCCAATACCTGACCATGGCTAGGTTCGACAATAACCAGCTGTCCGGCCCAATCCCTTCCTTCTTCCAGCGGATGAACAGCCTTTCCACCCTCGACCTCTCCTTCAACCGCTTCTCCGGGTCCATCCCACCGGAGCTGTCCCTCGCCACCAGCCTCATCTCCCTCGACCTCAGCCGCAACCTCCTCACCGGCCCCATCCCTGACAGCTTTGGCTACTTCAAGATCGGTGGTAAATCACCCGTATGTTTCTCATCTCCATATATCCTTTCTGCTTTTAATCCAAAAAAACTGGTTCAAAAGAAGCTGCTTATAGGGATCGACTCGATAAATTGTGCACGTTTTTAAGCTCAGTTTGCTCGATTTAAACTCAAATAGCTGGAATTTCGTAAAAATTTCCGTTACTTTATTATATTTTGAGTAAATAAAGTTAATTAATACTTGAAAAAAATTCGGTCCAAATTTAGACTCGGGTTGAGCTCGGTTCGTTCGAGCCCTAGCGACTGACATTTAACAATGGTGTGGCAGGAAATCTACGGAACGGCATTCTACCTGGTGCTATCGCACAACCAGCTGTCAGGTGCGATACCGAAGTCACTGGGAAAGCTAAACCTAGGGCGGTTCGACGTGAGCTACAACCGGCTGTGTGGGCCCATCCCGAACGTCGGCAACCTCACAAGCTTTGACCAGTCTGTGTATTCTCACAACAAATGTCTTTGTGGGGCTCCCTTGCCACTGTCCTGCAATTCTACTTCTAATTAATTCCTACTGTATTTGCTACCTACACATCCTGACATACGTCAGCGTGCTGCGCAGGCCATCGCTTCACTACAATAATACGAAGTCATGATTTATGGATCACGTGCGTTTATATATTTTATGTATGCATAAATACAAAAGTTTGTATATTGTGTAAGTAGATAGGATAAGAATGATTTATGGATGCAGGTCTCCTTGACCTCATCCACAAGGATGCTGTCGGGTAGGGTCAGCCCATCCGAATTCTTTCCTTATCAAAAAAAAAAAAAAGATAAGAATAATTGTGAAAGAAAACCTTGAAAGAAAAAATGAGTGAACCCCGTAATATAATTTAAAAATGGTTAATTTTTTTTAATAAGGTAATAATTCGAATGTCAGACATGTCTGACTCATCGAGAGGCCGATAAAGTCGGCGGACGGCGAACCGTCAAACATACAACCTAACAAATCAAAACATAAAACAATACAAAACGGTGCAAACTCAGGCATACACACTATGCAAAAGACGAAACCTAGCAGACCTAAACCATACTGGATGAGGCGAAGACGACGGACGAAGCCAAGCTCCACACTGAAGCAGAACTGTACGTAGGCCAGTGATACATCAAGATCCCGATCATCATGTGGGCAGTGAAGACGAAACTCCAGGGAAGCAGTCAACCCGAGTAGTGGAGACGGGAGACGCCACAAAACACACTACCACGACCCCAACCTATCCCGACTTCGACAACCAAAACCAAATCCACGGAGAAGAGCGTCAAATCACGCAACCGTAAAGCTGCAAACCGCCTGAGAAAGGAGCACCAGAAACCGATGAAAAAATATATACTCCCTCCGTAACAAAATAATTGTCCTTTTAGCTATTTTTTCTTGTAATAAAATATTTGTCCATTTGAACCTAATTAATGACAAAAATTTCTAATTTTATCAATTCATCTCATTAATTATATTTGATTTCCAAGATATTCTATTAATACTCCAACTTCCCATACTATTTTTTTTTTCATTGGTCCATTTTTTTTCCACATTATTTATTTACTAAATTTTTAACTATTTCACTTTCTAATTTTAGGTTTCTTAAGAAGTGTGAAAACCCCCAAAGGAATAATTATTTTGTTACGAAGGGAGTAGTTATTAAATATTTTCAAATTATCTATTTAGATCTACGTCTGCTTTTTAAATATGATTAAATCAGAAAAACCGATGAAAAAATATATAGTTATTAAATATTTTCAAATTATCTATTTAGATCTATGTCTGCTATTTAAATCTTTTTTTTATTAGAAAAAAATTCGAGGTCAGACGTACCTGGACCTCGATGGCCGACAAGTCAACAGACGGATAACTGTCTAATTAAGCAAACATACAAAAAATACAAGGTTGGTACAAAATACAGGCGAGAACTCTACAACAACGAAACTAAATACAACTAAATCGAAACAAGATGAGGACGTAGACGAAGGACGAAGCCAAACACTACCCCGAATTAGCAGCACCGTAGGTCAGCGACACATCAGGAGTCACATGTGGGCAGTGCAAACGAACCTCCAAGGAAACATTATTCCGGAGAAAGATGACGCCTCGATACACACTGCCACGACCCCGACCTATCCCGACTCCAACTGCCAGAACCCCATCAAACGGAGAAGAAAATCCAGTCGCGCCAAACGTAGAGTCACAACGCCTGAACCACAAGCACCATAAATCCAAGAGGGATTTTCGCAACCCCCACTTGGGAACCCAAGCGGAATTTTAATTAAGCCATTTCAGACGGTTTTAATTAATTATATATATATATATATATATATATAGGGAAGCTTTAAAATGTAAAAACTCTTTAACGTGTAAAATACGCTTAACGTGTAAAATTTGGGTTTAGGGGGCGCGCGCCGGAATTTTACTAAAAAAACCGGGTTGAACCGGAAAAAATAAAAATAAAACAGAAAAAAACCGGTCCCTTCCAAAAAACGCAGTGCGTTCGCGAGAAAACAGATTTCGAATATTCTGAACGAAGCAACAACAACAACAACATCAGAAGAAGAAATTTTCTGAAAAAGGTGCACAATATCTCCGTTCTTATTATAGATTCAAATTCGCATTCGTTACGGTATTAATCTGTCCAAAGTTCGGATTCGTTCTGAAAAAGGTGCACAATATCAGTGTAATTTGTGTAAACGAATTCCAGATTTTTAGTAAAAATAAAATTATAGGTTAAAACGAACCTAGGGTTTGAAGTTTGAAAAACAAAAAATGGTCGTCAATTAAAATACATTTGCACTTCGAAAATGCAAAAATTGAATAGAAAACACTGTTATTATACAATACGATCCTTATTTGCATGAAATTTATACGAATATAACCTCAAAGAACTGAGATATGAGAGTTTGCTGTCTGATCTTAATATTCAGTATAAAATGTTGGTTTAGCACTTATGTAATTATAAATTGCACTTTTGATAGATTGATGGCACTGGTTACAAAAATTCAATTTATCTGATAAGTTTTTCAATGTTGGTTTAACAGAAAATATGGAGTGTGTAACAGAGTCACATAATGAAAACGTAGGATCCTCAGCTGCTTCGACTACTGCAATCGTTTGTGCAACACCAAGCAGTGTTGATGTAGGCCCTGAAGTGAATATCAATAATCTGATAGTGCAACATCAGCTACCATACAGAGTGTTTGTGACACCAAACAACACGAGGTATTGGATACCGATTTGCAGTGAAGAGTTAGAGCCAAAAGAAGGGAAAGTGTTCCAGACATTGAATGAAGCTGTGAAGGCATATAAAGATTATGGATATAAAGCGGGATTTGATGTAAGACATGGGACCACAATTAATGTTAACGGGGTACAACAACTGAAGTACTTATACTGCAACATAGAAGGATACTTGAATGGTAAACAGTCAAAGAAGTTAAGAAAAAGATTATCTATACGAGTTGGTTGTACTGCTAAGATAATATACAAATATATACCTGAACAAGGATATGTGGTGACAAAATTTGAGGAGAAGCACACACATCCTTTTGTTGATGAGATCTGTAGGGTATACATGAAGAGTAATAGGAGGATGCAAAGTTATCATCAAAAATTTGTACTTGACTGTGCAAAACAAAGAGTTGGACCAGCAAAAGCATACAGATTATATAAAGAAATGGTGGGAGGATATAGCAATGTGTGTCCATCAGTGATTGATTTCACAAATCACAGAAGAGATCTTTTGGCTTATTTCAAAGGATCTGATGCGCAAGTTGTTATTGACAGATTCTTCCATAAGCAAGAAATATGCAGTGCATACTACTTTGCTTTTGATGTCGATGAAGACAATCAGTTGAACAGATTGTTCTGGTGTGATGCAGTAAGCAGAAAAAACTTCTCATTATTTGGGGATGTTATTTCATTTGATTCAACGTACAACACAAACAGGTATTAGAAATTATTCATATTGAACATTTACATACATCATATGTGTAAGCACTGTCATAGATTTTAGTTATAAAACAGACAAAATAAAGATTGCCTGATGTATTCACAAATATAGTAACCAGACTGCACGGATAGAATGTATAGATGCACAAAATCATGCATATTATGCACTGCAAGATCCAATAAGTGGACAACTACACAGCCTAGTGATCTTTTATTTATATGCATCTATAATAACAACTTTGTACATGTTTCTTTTGAAATTATTCTAATGTTCATAAGTGTCTTATATTAAAGGTACAAAATGGTGTTCAGTCCCTTCACATCATATGACCACCATAAATCATTGATGCTGCTAGCATCAGGGTTTTGATGAATGAGAATGTAGAGTCATATGTGTAGTTGTTTGAGCACTTCAAAAAAGCAATGGGTGGGAGTCCTAGAATTTTCACAACAGACCAGGATCCTTCAATGAAGATTGTTGTTCAAACTGTATTTCCAGAGGCTAGACACAGATTATGCATGTGGCATATCATGGACAAGCTATCTCAGAAAATAGACAACTCAATGAATGGATACTTCAAATTCAGTGACAAGTTGAGGAGTATTGTATGGAACAGGGAGAGTATGCCAGAACAATTTGAAAAGGACTGGAATGCCTTAATGGAAGAGTATGGAATGACAAGTCGCTCGTGGTTAAGTGAACTGTTTAGAATCAGAGACAAGTGGATCCCTGCATATTTTCAGAATGTGAAGCTTAGTGGATTGATTAAAACAACATCCATTTCAGAGAGCATGAACGGCTTCTTCCGTAAGTTCTCCAACTACACTGCAAATTTAATTGAGTTTATGTTGTATTATGAAAGTGGAATTGAAAATCAAAGGCATCTTCAAGGGAAGAAGAACTATGACTCTGAAATACTGGAACCAATTCTGATTTCGCCGCTTCCTCTAGAAAAGCATGCATCCACATTATACACAATAAAAATGTGGGGGAAATTTCACGAGGAATTGAAAGGAGCATTGTACAACTGCAGAGTGACAAATGTGACAGAGATTGATGAGTTGGAGATATACACTCTAAAGGAAAACAGCAAGATATACACTTTTGAGCACAAACTTGAAGATCATGATTGCTGCTGCTCTTGTAACTTGTTCAATAGGTTAGGATATCCATGCCGGCATATATTAACTGCTTTGAAGGATATACAACTTGAGAAGTTTCCAGAAACACTATTGCTTACTCGTTGGACCAAAGCAGCAAATTTGAGTAATGTTTTCACTTTGGATGATGTTGTGGCGAGACAATCAACTGCAAAGCAAGAACAAAAACTCCTCTTGACAAATATGTTAGCTGAATTTCATGCTTGTGTGGATTTAGTCAAGGACAATAGTGATCAGATTAAGTACTTAACATCTGCATTGACAAATGCAAAAAAAGAGCTCCAACAAAGTGCACACACATCAGCATCCACAACGGCTTCAAAGTCTGGTATGTATGATGGGTTTGATGGAGAAACCCAACATTATTAATTGCTTATTTACACCGTTTTATTAAAAAAAAAAGTCCAGAAATATATATTCAAAGTATACTAATTTTAATAAGTTTGTTAACTTGAAGCTGTGTTTGAAGAGTTTGCTGGAGTAAGCCTCCCGAAGATTGTGGTAATAAGAGACCCAAAACAAGCAAAGATAAAAGGCAGTGGGAAGAGGCTTAAAGGCGGGAAGGAATCATCAATTCAAACACAGAAAAAGGGGAAAAGAATATGCTCAATCTGCCTTGAATATGCACCTCACAACAGTAGGACATGTCCATTAAGGGAAACATAATATGAATAATAAGCACAATTTGTGATTGAATTTTATAAATGCACTTTATTATTAGAAAAATATTATACTTTGAGTTTTTTTTCACAGATGTTATGTAACAACTTTTATATTATGTTTATTACTCTCTCGATTTTGTATTCAGATAATATTTGATTGTGCAGTCCAATCACTTTTTATATTTTCCTTAGTACTATAAACAATAATTATTATAAAGAAAAAAGAAAAAAATCACGAATTACAAATTGATAGTACAGAGTAGAACCTCTTAATTATGACTTGCTTAGCAATATTGTGAAAATCTTAGACAAAGTGCAATTCAGATAATGATGGAAGTTCCATTCCAATAGACTCGTCTACACCCATCTAATCACAAATAAGTACTTCTTAATTAATGTTCAATCTGTAAACATCAATAAAAGACGAAAACCAATAGTATGAAAAGGGATTGTTTGAAAACAAGCGTATACAAAACACAGTTACTATAGTAATAAATATTTTATAAAGTTTAAAAAAAAATTAAATATAACAAGAACAAATTAAATAAATGACTTTTTTTTTTAAATATTAAGATTCAAGGGAAAATATAAAATAGAATAATGAAGTCTCCAACTAAAAAGAAGCATACAAACGGATACTTGTGCATGAAAATAAAAAATACCGTGTGAAGTAATTATTGCAGTTATGGGAAGTTGGGAAGTTTTAAACATTTACAAGGGTAATGATTACAGTTATAGGAAGTTGGGGACGGGTAATGGCTTTGGAAAACCGCCAATTGGATAAGGTCAATCAGATGATGGGAGTTGAACAGCCAAAAACAGGCTATATATACAGGGATCCTCCATCATAAACATATCACACAAAACGCCTAAAAAAGAAGTCTTCTTCTCTTACCCATCAAAAAACAGAAAAAACCCAACTTCAAAAGGAAAAGATGGAAGGATTCAACCCTTTTGTTTTTTGTGAAGAGTTCTACAAGATCAACGATGAGATAGACAACTACCTGTACCCAGGGTACCATATGTCTCTCCTGGAAGAGGCTGCAAAGACAAACACGAAGGCCATAAGGAAGGACCTTCTGGAAGCCGCCGAGAAGCATCAGCTTTTCCTGTTTGCCCTCAACCAGGAGAAAAATGCAAACGCCTACAAGATCTTAGAGGCAACTGAAAATGGGGAGCAGGAAATACTGGAGACGGTAAGTTATCAAACCTTTAAATAGTTTTATTTAAAATAAGATCCCAAAATTATTTAACTTTTGAGTATAAAAATTTATGTAGTTCCAAAAGAAACAAGAGCAAGTGGAGGCAGAACTGACGCAGTACAGGGGATACGTGACTGAATGCATCAGGGAGGTCTTTGAGGAAGAAGACAAGAGGAGGAGGAAGATTGCAAACTTCCTTGGAAGATAAGCAGTCAAGTGCATGAAGAAGAAGAAGTTGAAGAATACAGACTTTACTTTTGCAATATTAATTATATGTTTTATATGAAATGTCTGTATTTCTTCTTAATCTGAAGTATAAGTTTAAAACAATGGCATTTTGGGTTTTAAAAAAAATTATGCAGTTGTAACTATGAACTTTAAATTATAATATATGTATTGCAGTATATTTGCCTATGTGATTAAATGCAACAAGTAGGTATTTGAAGATGAAGAAAAGAGGAGGAGGAAAACTGCAGACGTTCTTGGAAGATAGGCAATCAAGAGCAAGGAGGAAGGAGAAGATTAAGAAGAAATCATATTTTACTTTTGAATAGTAACTGTACTTTTGAATTTTGTAATATTGAGGATTTCAGTATATTTGATATGTAACTGTAAAATTAAATATAATCTCAGTTAATATTATAAATATAAACTATGATTTATTTGCACAATATATTGTTGTCGATGCACAATAAGATGTTATGATTGCACAGAACAATATTACAATTGCACAACACAAGGTTACAAGTGCACAATAACAGAATAATAAATTGGACTTAAATGTGATTTTTAAACTATATAAAAAGCACACAAAGGACAATAGATTGACAAAACCCACAAAAAATATAAATAATAATAGATTTAAAGGCAAGTAAATAAGTAAATAACATTATATTTAAAATATGCACAATAAGATGTTATAGTTGCACAAAACGATATTGTGATTGCACATTATCTGAAATGCATTTTATAACTGCACATAATAAATTTGTAATTGCACAAAACGGGGATACTTGTGCACTACAACAGAAGTAAAAGGAAATTATACTTAAATGTGAGTTTTAAAGTCTATAAATTGCATACAAAGTAAAAGAAAATTACTACAACTAGAAAAAATTAAAAAAATAATAGAGTTAAAGAAAATTAGGTAATAAAAAACACAATGTTACATAAATAAAAAACACTTGTTAACTTTGCACAAGAATGTTGTATAATTGCACAAAACGACAATATGAGTGCACATAAAATATTGGGTCCCTTTGTAACTGCACATAATACAGTTATAATTGCACAAAACAGGGATGCTTTTGCACTATTGCATACGAAAAAGTAATTTAGGCTGAAATGTCAATTTTAAACTAATATAAAACGCCCACAAAGTAAAATAAATTCACAAAAATCAAAAATAAAAAATAAATTAAAATAAAAAAGAAAATAGGAATCCAGTCCGATATAAGAAATCAAACAGAGAAAGAGACGCCAACATAAAAGCATGAATAGATAGGCATCTCGATTATAAAAAATAAAGAGCATTCTATTGCATATGCACAATAGGGTGTTAAGGTTGCACAAAATTATATTATAATTGCACATATTAATATTAGGCCAGCATATGACTATATAATAATGTCATAACATAAAGACATAGGTACACGTTTAAAATAAAATATAAAACGCACAAAGATTCGAATTCGCACATAAAAAAAACACAACAATATATATAATGCCAACAACACCAAGCGTACAAACATAGAGTAAAATAGACAAAGATAGCCCAAAAAGGGAATCGTAAAGGGTTATACATTACAACACATGTAGGACACAAAATTTGTATACCCTTAAAAGTACTAAATGTCCAGGAAATACTAATGTTTGTTAACTACTCTTTCCTATCCCATCAATCCAACCGCAATTTCAGAGCATGAACACCTTTTAAGGTCAAGGATGCATGTGCCTTAGCTTGAACTGAAATTTCAGATCGAATTTCGTTGACATCAGAACAGATTATGTCAGTCATGTACTTCACACGCAGCTTTGAGATGTTCTTGTCAGTCCCGTGGTCAAAACCACACTTGAATCCCTTCTCCAATCCGACAAATGCCTCCATATGGCGCATCATGCAAATACGAAGCTTTTCTTCACTAGCCCAAGGGAGATAAATGTGTGATTGAGCACAAAGAGAAACTAACTCCGCTTTCTTCGAACATCCTTTAGACTTCAAATAATCAATCAACAAATGATGTTGCAAGAGAAGATAAGTAAAAGAAGAGATTACTATAAATGACAAACTAAAATTAAAATTAACAAAAGAAAAAGAATAATAATAAAAAAAGGACAAAAAGGAAAAAAGGGAGAGATAAGTATGAAGACTAACCAAAGTACCGACTGTATATTGAAAGATGGAAGTATCATTTGGATTATCCCTTGACACATCCAGGAATCGAACAGATTTCATCTTCAGATTAAAGACTACCATGGAATAGATTTTCGCATGATAAACACCAAATACAAACTATACCAAAATATAAAAAGAACAATTCAACAACAAATAAATGAAGGAAGATAAAGAGGAAGGTAGATTAAATAAAAAGAATTAAAAAGCATAAAAGAAAATAGAAACTCAAATACCATATCAACATCTTTCAACCGAATGTGAGAAGCAGCAGCCAGTTCAGAATCAAGACGGATACTAAATTTTGCAAGACGATCATTAAAGTCATCTCGAGGGGGATCTGGAGCAAATTGCTGGAAAAAAATAAAAAATATAGAACAAGGAAATAAACACAGGTAGAATGGTTAAAAAATAGAAACAAATGATAGGTAAAATGAAAAAGAAAAATATAACTTACAGAAGCCTGAAGAGATAAAAAAAATCCTTGATGGAGAAACAACACTTCTGTATTGTTCTTTATAATTAAGGACAGAAGCCCATGCAGTCACAACAGAGAGAGCCACTTCAAAATCTTCTTCAAGGGATTTAAAATCAGCTCTAATAACTACACCAGATGAATTCTTAAAAAGAACTTCACTGCAATAGGCAAAAAACAAATTATAATAAATAAGTATAACTCAAAGAAACTTAAATATAATAAAATAACTAAAGTAAAAAAAAGGGAAAAAAAGAGACTTACACATTAGAAGCTAATTTCTTAGACAAATATGCACAAATGCAACGCTCAATGTCAGACACACGCTCATTCACATCAACAACCCTAGAATAGTAAGGACTCTTCAAGGAATCAGCAGGTTTTGAAACCCTCTTACCCCCGACATCTTTCTCAATTTGATCAGCAGGGAAACCCCTAGTAGACCTACGTAAAGGCATGACAACAAGAGACTTGTGCTTCCTCTTAAACACTTTAGGAGTTGCACACTGAATGTCACTTGCTGTTGATATACCTAAAGAAGAAGCAGCATCTCCGCTAGAATATTCTTTGGCAATATCGACAACAGAGGAAGGAACACCAGTTACACCAACGACAACAGTCGGTACATCTCTAATATCTTTTTGTGCATCAACATTGGAGTTGGGTGCAGGTACAAACCCCTTTTGTGCAGACTGATCAGACTTGGTAAAATCTTTGGCAATTTATTCTTCAGTAGATTTTTTTTGAGATTGGAAAGCAGGATCAGAACCAAAAAGATCAAGCGATGGCTCAGCAGGAAGATTCATCGGCATAGTCCCCTTACCCTTAGATACTGCAGAATCACCCTTCTTTCCATCATCACATTCATTCTCAAAACAAACACCACCAAGCCCACCCTCAGATACATTCCCAATTGAACAAAAAGGATTATCAGTCCGACCAGACGAATTCATCTTACATTTATTAATGTAAGCTAACTCAATTTGTGTAAGAGCATCCAAAAACACAGGATCTAACCATAAAGGATCATGGGAGGAAATCCAAAAAGAAGCAGGGGAGTCACCCATATCAGAATGTTCTGCAGGGGCAGAAGCACCCTTATCACCCTCAAACTCCAAATCCATCAGCTTCTTTGCAGCATTACTAAGGGTTTTAACCATTTCATTCTCTTTAAATTCAGGAGGAATTTTATCAGTCAAATCAACAAACTCAGATATGGAAGTAGCAAGAGCAGCAGTTTTTTGAGCAAAGGATTGAATAAAATTGTACAAGGGAAAAAAAACACAAACACACACAAAAACAAAGAGAACTAAAATCAAATAAAACACCAAACAATAATATAAAAAAATAAACTATATATAAAAAATAGCAGAAACCTCAATAGGAGATGATTTTTTTGCAGAAACATGTAGATTGTCAGTAGGAGAAGCTGAAGGGGCAGCACATGGAGAAATAGGTTGATATACAGGAACAGATTGCCGTTCCTCAATTCTGCCACGTCCAAAGCCTCCACTGGAAAGATCATCGTCCTCACGTTGACGAAGCATAGGTGATGTCAAACCCATAAAAACAAGGAAAGACCGAGTTACTCTCCTCGACGAAGTACTTGAAAATAACTTCACCCTATCAATATAAAACAGCTAACAAACACAACCAAACAAACAAACAAAAAAAACAAGAAAACAGATAAGAAACAAATTATTATAAATACAAGAGATGATGATATAATAACACAACAAAAAAGTATAAAATGCAAAAGAGAAGGTGAAAAAAAAAAGAAGAAAAATACTCACAATGAGGAAGAGAATAGGACCTCTAAACTGACTGGTCTTGTTCTTGTCCCAAATTTTCTTGGAATCCACTAAGCTTTCAAGAACAAAAGCACACCAGTTCAATTCTTTGAAGTCTTCATTCCCCAAAAAAACTTTAACCAAATTGTGATTAACATTGCCATTTTGGATACTGTCCACAAGCAATGAATCAAATAACACACCAAAGTTGATGACAAATTTATCACCAGCATCAGCACCCATATGGTCAATAAGAATAGAAGGATTAATGGAATCTCCACCAGAAAACAAACTCTTCCACTTCGTAAGAACATCTGACTTCTCTTTAGAAGTTTTCCTACATATCAAATTCTTGCCCATAGGCAAGCCTAATGTAATATGAACATCAAGTTCAGTAATATCTAACCTACTTCCATCAGCCAATACCAAGCAACATCGATTGGCATCAAACTGCTCAACCAACCAATGACAAAGGCACAGAGGAAGATAATGAATTTCCAAATTCAATAAAGAACCAAAACATATCCTCTTGATACACTCCTTTTGTTTATCATTAAATCTACCCAATGCACACACAAACGCACGAGGATTTGACCTTATTTTCAAAGAGGGGTATTGATTAGCCCTTCTAACCCTCGACTTCTTAACAAAAACAGCACCAGACCCAACATCTTGGGGGGGCAGTTGTGGACTGGAGTGGCACATCAGAGGCTACAAATTGCACATTAGTCCCTTCAGATTGTAACTTTTCTCCAATATTTGGTTGCCCTTCCTTCTCAACAGGAACATCAGCTCCTGAAGGGACATCATTAGTCACATTATGCTAGGGATTAGTAGACAAAAATTCAGCACTGGGGCCTGAGGAAATACCATGGGAAACATATTTGGATAAACCACCTATACTATTATCAACTTCCCTTGATTTACGTATTAGAGGCACATTATCTTCTGATTCAACATCAGGTGACACCCCTTCCCCATCGGATACAGAAAACCCAGGGGAATCACGTGCCAAATCGATAGCTTTAGGAAGAGAGCGAGGGGCCGAGATTTCTTAATACGTTTTGAACGATAAGCAACAACAGCTAGAGCTTCACCATCAACCTTGGACCTTGTTCTTTTCCCTATAAGGAATAAAATAAGAAAAATATAAACAGACATAAAATCCTAACCACAAGTAAATTGAGCATAATTAGCAATAAATATATAAAATCTACAAAGGAGAATAAATGAACACCAAAAACAAACATAAACCGAACAACAAACAAAGTATAAACACAAATACACAATGAATATTAATAATAGCAAACACTTAAGATCATAAACGACTATAAAACAAAAAATATAATAACAAAAAACACATAAATCACGGAAAAAATAAAACGAAACAGGTTGAATAAGAAAAGGAACACAACAATTACACAAATACAAGCAATGAGGCGTAAAATCGCTGAATACAAGGGTAAAACATAAAAACGCACAAATTCGAAGTAAATAGAAACCTTAACAAACAGGACAACTTAAATAGGAGGGAGTAACAAGGAATCATTGCGCGTACCTACTGATGAACTTGACATAATGAAACGAGGACACCAAAGACACCGAAAAAAGCTCACCGGAGATCAAGGACACAGAAGAACGAGAAATCGAACGAGAGAGAGAGAGAGACAAAGAACAGAGCTGAAGATGATCTAAACACAAGGGAAAGAGATGAAACAGACTTAAAAAAACAGACAACCCAGCGCAAAACAGGCCCAGCAATTCAACGAAATAGTAATCCGAGCCCAATTATGTTAATTAAGGGAGTTTTACACGATAAACACTTTTTACACGTTAAGGAGTTTTTACATTTGAAGCAAACCCTATATATATATATATATATATATATATATATATATATATATATATATATATATATATAGGATAGATCATATGAGAACAGCCCTTAAAATGTATCATGAGAACAAATCTCATCCATTGATTTAGGGAAATTGGATGGCTGAGATTATTTCTTAATATTAATTAATTGAAAAATAAAATAGGAAAAAAACAACATCACTTCTATAATACGCGCGTGTAACCACCCACTCCAACCCTAATCCACAATTGTGCCATTCTGCTATAAAGGAAAGAGAAAGAGATCGAAGGAACAGCGATCGGGAGAAAGTGAAGGCTTCGAGCACTCAGGACTCCGGAGATCAGGCAGAAGCGAACCATCTCCTCCGGCGATCTCCTCCTGCGAAGGTGGCCGGTGTTCTAAGCCCGGATTTGAAGGAGGCGAGGGCGGCGGTGATACAAAAGCGGCGAGCAACGATTATGAAGGCGACGAGGGCAATTCGGCGCCGAGGCAAGGCGAAGGCGAGGATGCGACTCCGGCGATGGGAAGTCGAGTTGAAGGCCGTCGTGAGGCGAGACGAAGGCGTGGAGGCGACTCTGGCGATGTGAAGTCGAGTTAAAGGCCGGCGATTCAGAGGGATGAATGATCAATTGGGGTGGTTTGAAGATGGCAGCGATGACGGAGGGATGGAGGGACGGAGGCACGATGGCGCCGGTGAGGAAGATGGTGGAGGCGGGATGGTGGCGATGTCGTTAGATCTGGGCAGCAGTGGCGTTTTCTTTAGCAGGTTTCCTCCTGTTGTTCTTCCCCTGTTCCGAAATCATGTCCCTTGGGTGTCCTGTACGTTCTTTGATAGCAATGGAAGCTTCAATTCTTTGCAATTCTGCCGCTTCATCAGCTCGTGCACCATTTGGCATGTCTCTAAGTATATGATCTTCGGATCGTCCCTGTTTCTTGGATCGTCCCTGTTTCAATTTTTTCCAGATTGCGAAGGAGCCTCTCCGTGGTCGCCATAGTCGGCGGAGGAGACTCAGCGATAGAAATTAGGGCTTTCACGGGTCTGAACAAAAATTGGTAAGTTTGGCCATTATTTTGCGGTGAAATTGATTGTTTGATATTGTTGGATGATGGTTATTTAATTGAAGGTAAGTTTGAACCTGTCATTCTTCAATCAGAGTTATTCAGGGAAAAAGACGAATTATTCATTTGTATGGATCGATTTTGTGCTTAATGAGATGAGTTTTTTTTATTATGAATGAAAAATGCATCGATAACATCGAATAATTATGTGATACTATCGAATAATCTAGCAATATCATTGAATAGTTTTTAAAGGCTACCAAAAAAATCCAGATACCATCGCGTAATCTGTCGATACGAGCGAATAATTATTCATATACCACCGAATAATCATTAATCATTAAAAAACGACTGAATAATCAACCATTTGTAAAGGTTAACAAAAGAAAAATCCAGATACCATTGCATAATTTGTCCATACAATCGAATAATCTATATATACCATCGAATAATCCAGATATACCATCGAATAATTCCAAGAGAGTGCATCACACACGCTCCCAATTCAGCAAGTGGGCTAGAAAAAAACATGGGCCCCACTGATTTTTAATAAAAAAAAGCTAAAATTGTCTTTTAATCTCATCCATCAATTTCATCTAATCAACGGTCCAAATGTGTTCTCATGATACACAATAAGCCTTGAATACCCCTGAACCATCCTCTCTCTCTCTCTCTCTCTCTCTCTCTCTCTCTCTCTCTCTCTCTCTCTCTCTCTCTCTCTCTCTCTCTCTCTCTCTCTATATATATATATATATATATATATATATATATATATATATATATATATATATATATATATATATATATATATATATATATATATATATGGCGAAATTGCAGTAAACCACCCCTTAAATGGGGCCTTTTGCACAAAACCACCCCTTAAAATCTAAATTGCAGAAAACCACCCTCTAAAATCCAACTGTTAGCAAAGTCACACCCATTGACCAATTTCCATTTGTTGACTGTTAAAACGTAAGAAATGTCCTTTATACCCCTTATTTTTATTGCAGGCACCCATTGTTGAATAACTTGCTGTGAAGCAGTAAAGAAATTAGAAATGGCACCCTTTATTCCTCCCTCTCTCGATGTGTTTAATCATATCTCCCCTTTTCATTTTTCACCCCTCACTTCTAAATCTTGCAAAACTCAATTCCACCATTGCCAAAGATGTAGATTTCAATCTCCAAATTAAAGCTTTAGATCGAGACGGTCAGCAGAATCCTATAACTATGTAGTGTCCGAGTTCGAGTTTCTCCTTCCGCAGAAATAAGAACAACTCGAACAACGGCGCTTCTTCTTCTGTTCCCCTTGTTTGTTGGGATTGTGTATGTGCCTCTCTCTTTATACGGGGTTTCTGGTTCACGCCTTCTCCCCTCTAGTTGAATCCACTCCTCTTTTTTTCGAAAATTCGTCCAAAATTCGATCCTTGTGTGTGGATTTCAATCGCATCTTTCTGCAGTGGATTGGCATGTGGGGTTGTCGATCTCTATGAAACCCTTAGCTTTGTTGTTCGATATGGATCTCCAATTCCACTCAACTACAAGATTTATAGCGGCCAAATCTCCCAATTTTGAACTCAATCCCCTAATTTCAAAAGAAATTAAGTGCTTTGTTGCTTTGGTTCAAAAAAATTGAAGTTCAGGTCAATTTTTTTAACGTTAACCCAACTTAGAATTAGAGTAGAGGTTGTTTGAAATTTTGGAAAATTATGGAATTTAATTAGGTCAAGACTTTAGATGGTGAAAATTGGGGTAATTTGTGAGGATTTGTGATAGAAGGAATTGAAACAAAGAAGAACCCAAATCGATCTAGGTTTTCAGAGAAGCATCAACTCATCTTCAACATGGAGTTGGATATTTTCCAATGGGTTTGATATATTTAGTTTAAAAAAATTATTATTTTTTAATTATAAAATATAAATTGATTTGGGTGTGACTTTGCTAATTACAGTTGGATTAAAATGGTCATTGTCATTTTTTTAATTAAAAAATATAATTTTTTTTAATTAAAATGGTCATTGTAATTATTTGACAGAAGTTTGACGGGAAGATGATTTGGGTGTGACTTTGCTAACAGTTGGATTTTAGAGGGTGGTTTTCTGCAATTTAGATTTTAAGGGGTGGTTTTGTGCAAAAGGCTCTATTTAAAGGGTGGTTTTCTGCAATTTTCCATATATATATATATATATATATATATATATATATGGGATGGTTCAGAGGTACTCATGGCTTATTGTGTATCATGTGAACGCATCTGGGCCATTGATTGAATGAAATGGATGGATGAGATTAATAGGCAATTTTAGTTTTTTTTAATTAAAAATTAGTGGGGCCTACATCATTTTTTTGCCCACTTGCTGGATTGGGGGCGTGTGTAGTGCACTCTCTTTAAATTATTCGATGATATATCTGGATTATTCGATCGTATCGACGAATTGTGCGATGGTATATCAGGATTATTCAATGGTATCGCTTGATTATTCGATGGTATAACTTGATTATTCGATGGTATCGCTTGATTATTCGATAGTATAGCTTGATTATTCAATGGATAACTAAAATTATTCGATGGTATCATAGGATTATTTGATGGTATCGTATGATTATTCGATAGTATCGATGCATTTTTAATTCATATGACTGTCAAATAAAAAGAACAAATCATGAAACACAAAATCACAAAATCGATCCATACATATGAATAATTCGGCCTTCTCCCCGAATATGTCTTTCAATCGAGCAATTAAATCAATCAATTACAAACAAAAACGATATCAAAATAGCCTGAAATGTCAACAACCCAGAAATGTCAACCCAAGTTTCTAAGGTTTATTCAATCTCATAAATCAAAGAAAATGAGCCGACGGTTGTAATTGGAATCGCGTTTTCGAAGATGACCTGATAGTTGTAATTGGAATCGCAGCCCTCCGCCTCCGCAATCGCCATCGCCATTGTTGTCGTCACTGCCATCTTCGCCATCGCCATTGTTGTCGCCACTGCCACCTTCACCATCGCCGAAGTCGTCGCCTCCTTCGCCTGCCATCACCTCCGCCTCCACCCTCTCCTTCGAGTTTCCTTTGTCTTCAATGGACGACTCCGCGTGCAAGTCTACGATCCGATTGAACCCCAATGTAGAGGTGGCACCATGGGATCAATAAGGAAGAGCCATGGGAGCCATCGCCACCCCGCCGCACCGCACAACGTCTCCTCTTCGAGAGATGTCTCCTCTTCACCGGCCTTCACCTCTCACCGCCTCCCACAGTGTTGATGTTCTGCCCTCCCAATGACTGAATCGCCAGCCTTCGCCGCCCTCCCACTGATTTCGTCCGCCGGCCTTTGCACACTGGGAAGAGCTTCAGCATCTTGAAGAAGACGATTAAAAGGCATGTCAATCATAGGGTTTTACTCATTTACAAGCCACGCGCTCACATATTGGATTGAGATTATTTTTCCCAATTTTTTTACAAAATCCTCCTAATACGTGGCACAATCATAACCATTTTATTTTTTCTCAATCAAGAGTCTAGATTTGTTCACATGATACACAATAAGAGGTGAGTACATATGATCTATCCTATATATATATATATATATATATATATATATAACGATTACCAAATCGAATTAATCTAAATATATACATATTTATAAATAGAGAAATCCGAACAAAGTTTAAAATCTATATATACTTTTTATTTTTATTTTTATCATTTTTTTTTGTTTTAATTAGGTTTTCATGTTTCGGGTCAGCGTGGAGCTTGGCTTCAGTGTGGAGCTTGGCTTCGTCCGTCGCCTTCGCCTCATCCAGTATGGTTTAAGGTCTGCTAGGTTTCATCTTTTGCAGAGTGTGTATGTCTGAGTTTGCACCGTTTTGTATTGTTTTATGTTTTGATTTGTTAGGTTATATGTTTGACGGTTCGCCATCTGCCGACCTCTCGATGAGTCAGACATGTCTGACATTCGAATTATTACCTTATTAAAAAAATTAACCATTTTTAAATTATATTATGGGGTTGACTTATTTCTTTTTTAAGGTTTTCTTTCACAATTATTCTTATCCTATCTACTTGAGGACACACTATACAAACTTTTGCGTATTTATGCATACATAAAATATATAAACGCACGTGATCCATAAATCATGACTTCGTATTATTGTAGTGAAGCGATGGCCTGCGCAGCACGCTGACATATTTATAAATACAAGGTCTGCTATTTAAATATGATTAAATCTTACCCGATTAAAAAATCCGAATCGATTCACTTGAATCTAAAAATCTAGCCTCACACAAAATCCAAACCTGATCCATGATAATGCGGGACCATCCAAGACATCTTCGGACACATTTATAATTTGGGATGTACCTATGATTCGAGTTTGTGAGAATGATATCATCCTTAAGAGGAAGAAGAAGTCTCCCCCATGGGAGAAGATCCAAAGGTGCAAGCTTGATGGTCGTTCGTTTTTAGATTCGTTCAGCCGTTTGACAGCTTTTTAACGTCTTAGTAAAATGAGTCGTACGGATTCAATATTAATCGGATTGGATCGTGATATATCTTGTTGGAACGAGAACGAAGAGATCTACATCTTTGATGTTGAAGGTTTTTCCAGATTCGACCTAGAGCTTGGCTGAAAATCACATTCTTTGATGTTGTCATTGTTTTAGACGGGAATTCATTTTAAGTGTTGGAACTATCTTTGTTGCTATTTTTAGAGACCTTCTTTATATAAGTTATTTTAGATAATTTAGGGATTTATTTTAATTTCTATTATATTTATTATTTTTATTAAAATCAGCCCTAGGGTTTTCTATATTAGAACGGCTGATTCCTCCATTGTAAATCAGGCGCCTCTTTTCATCAATGAAATTTCCTTTGTGTGAAACACAATGAGAGAAAGTCGATCGATTCGTAGCGTGGCTCATCGATTGCAAAATTGGTAATGGATCTTGCTTGGTCTGCTTTGAGTTCATCAACCTCGCGAGAGCTTGGTGATCCTGGTAATCACAAGTCCCCAATTTGTGCCTCCAAGTTGTCCGCTTGGTTGTGTAAGGTTGTAGAGACGGGTTTTATAGTCGTTGGTATTTGGTTCCTATCCTCTTAAGAGGCCTGGGGTCTTTGCCTCGTTCTATTTTAGTTCGATTCGGTCCTTATCGGTCGTGTCTTGTTTTCAATTTCGAGTCTTTATTCTTGTTCATCGAGTCTTTGCTTCCGTTCTTGTTATTTCTAGTTTGATTGTCGAAGATCGGGCCATCCTACGGCTAACCACGTATCACATGCAACAACAACAAAAATCTCTAGTATCCTACTACACCTGAAAAACTTGAAAACACTTTGCAATCTAATCGTAATGGACTAGGATCCTTCCCTAATGAGATGTTTTCTAATATTGTCTTAGTAAACGAATCTTAGTCCTTGATTCAAATCAACAATTAAGATTAATAATTAAAATTAATAAATAATTAAATCTTATCGTAATCTTCTTCCTTGAATCCAATCTCATATGTGGAACAAATTAGTGCCAAATTAATCAACAACTAATCCATCGTCTTTCTGCTCATATTCTACTGTTTAAAAACAAAACAAATAAAAGTATACCGACCATAATCGATTAGATGTTGTTTTAAATTGAATTCCCAAACAAACTCAAAACTCAATGCCAGATCATATCTAGTCTTGGTAAATTCACTTGACAAAACTTGGTAATTAGGATAGGGACAATGCACAAGTTATTAATTAGATAATAGTCAATCGGTAACCGCATTCTCAAGAACAAGTTGACCATTTTGGAAGAGAGGTCTAAGAGATGGCATAGGCAACACCAAACGCTAGTGGTGGATCGCCAACGGCCCAACGTCGTCACCAAGGTTCGAGCTAGATCGAGAGGAGCCTACACCGAAGGTGCATCACCACCCAAACAGAGACCTAAGTTGGCATTGAATTGATGGACGGATTGGAGTGAAATTGAATTTGGGATAAGGATAAGGATTAATAATTTAATTATTAATTAACGTTTCGGCTATATACACCGCAAATCCATACGTTGTTAAGGACGTGCATGCACGTCGAAAGAAACGTGCATGCACATCCTTAAAGACGTGCGGGTGGGTTTGCACCCATCCGAGCCCGGACGTGCATGCACGTTTTTATTTATTTTTTAAAAACGTGCTTGCACGTCCTTAAGGATGTGCAATAGTGCACACTACTGGGTTAATAGGAAATCCCTAGGGTGATGAAGGTTGGAATTTCCAATGTTTTTAGCTAAAGCCTTATAAATTCCAACGTTTATTCCAAGGTTGGAATTTCCAATGTTTTTAACGTGGTAATCTTCAATGATTTGAAGTGTTGGAAAGAACCAACCATTGGAAATTCAATCATGTGATTCCAACAATCCAAAATTTTAAAATATATAAAAAAAAACCCCAATCTTTTCGATTATAAAAATCCTATAAAATGTCTATATAAGACATTTATAATATACACTTTAAATCTAATAAATCTTCAATATATTTAGTTTATATTGTACGTAGTTTATTTTTCAAATTTTATAACCTTTTATCAGTATTTTGTTATGATTTAACATAATATTTATCTAATATGAAACATCTTAACTTCATTTAAAAAAATCCATTCGTGTGACGACATCTTATGATCTCACAATTCAATTCTATAATCCAATTTTTACACCATATTACCGATCCGATCTAGAATCTCGATTTTAACAACATTTCTGATAACTAAGCATTGGAGATTTTTTAATGAATATATATAGATTATAAAATTAAATCATGCCCCATTCCAAAAATTCACAGTCAAGTTAAACAAAAAAGCTATAAAGTATACATCAATGAAGCTTTGATAAATGGAATTTAAGGCCAGTTTTATTTTATATAAATCAATAAAACTTTAGTATATGAAATTTAACTATGTACGTAAGTTTGATTTTATATAAACCAAGTATAAATCAACGAACTGAAATTTAATTAACTACTTGAATATGATGTTATTTATTTCATATTATGTAAGTATAAATAATATCATATCCGTATACTTATTTTTAATGTATATTTAACAACATCTCCAACGTTAACTACTATTGGAATGATTTTCCAACATTATAAACCCTTGGAAATGTTCATTAAAATCCTCCCGTCGGTCTTGACCCTTGGAAATTGAGCTCCCAGCGGTCTTAACCCTTGGAAATAAATTTCCAACACTTTTCTCGTTGGAATATTTGCACGTCGTTAAGCACGTGCAAATATTGCACGTTGTTAAGGACGTGCAAATATTGCACGTTGCTTTCGACGTGCAAACCCTAGTTTGCTAGTCGACGTGCACATTTCTACACTTGCACGTTGTTAACGACGTGCATGCACGTCAATAAGGACGTGCAAATCCTTAATCACCATTTGCGGTGCATATAACAACACCCTTAATTAATCATAGAGATTTATTCTTGGCCAATGGCCATTGATTGAATTTAAGAGCTAAGGGATGAGATCAACAAGATCCGGATGAGTGATAAACGCATTACCTCGCAAAGGGTGACTAAGGTATGCAACTTTATCTGTCACTCTATTACCAGTGCGAAGCATATGCGAAATATTTACTTCAGAAAATTGCTGACACAGCGTGAGAATATCTCCTATTAAAAGTTCAATCTCCCATGGACATTTTCCTTTTTTGTTGAGAATGTTAATGATAATTTGTGAATCACCCTTCACCTCCAGTTTCTTGATTCTAAGTTCCAAGACTTTCATTATGACACATCTCGAAGAGCAACAGCTTCGGTCATAGTAGCTGTTTTTACACCATATGAGTTGTAACCTATTGAGACAAAAAACCCAACCAATCTCCGATGATGAAGCCAATATGGCTATTCTCTCTAGGGATGGCTGAACCATCAAAATTTAATTTCAATTTATCGATGGAAGGTTTTTTCCACTTAACTTTATTTACTTTGGTACTTTTTTTCCTTACTCTATCCATTTTAGACTCTTCGTCATCTTCTTCAAAGGCCATCGCCTTGCTTCAATTTTCTTTATTAAATAGGATGAACCTTGGGATTTCTGTTTGACTTGGGATAGCTTGATCTCTAAATCTGACTTGGTTCCTGAAGAACCAAGTTTCCCACCATTTAGTAACCAAATCTCTCTTTTCCTCCTAGTCTAACTTTTTCCCAAGCAAAACCAGAATTTTTGACAGGTTTCTGGTGGTCGGAAGGATATTTTGTAGAATTTGTTGTACTTTAGGTATGCAAAGGGACGTCCCATGTTTGTTGAGAAGGCACTCGAGAAAGAGATGGGCATCGTCTTTATATTGACTATCACAGAGAATGCAAGAAGTGGGAACTGAGGCTCCACGTTGGGCAAGTCTTATGGATGTAGACAATCCATTTTAATTTGGCTTACTTTTCACATAAAGTTTTTAATCTTTGGAGAACAATGAACATGCCAAAGCCACTCATTTGGATAAGCATGTACCTTATCTAGGTTTGTGATTAATCTCATCGCACTAGCTGTGGTGAATCAACCATTCTTATCCGGTCACCAGTATAGTCTATCCGGCATATTCGACACCGGCAACGGAATCTCTAAGATATCCTTAACCAGGTCCTGATCACAAACGAGGCTGAGTTTCTCCACCCACCATTGACCCCCTAGTATGTAGTCGCTTACTTTTTCTGTTAAATTTATAGAGTCCGTGAGGTGCAATTTTTCACTTAAAGGTTTTGTATCTACCCAGTTATCGGTCCAAAAAACATTTAAACTTAGGGATAAGTTGACATAGATGCCTCCATTGCCAAGACATGTTTCCTCTTTTTTTGTATCTCATAAGTTCTTCTTCTTTCAAATATTTTTGTCTAATAACCTTAACCCACATGTTGAAGGGTTCAGCTAAAATTTTCCATAAAAGTTTAAGTTGAAGTGTTTCGTTCATATCTTTTGTTTTCCTAATGCCAAAGTCTCCTTTAGTTTTTGGTTTACATATCCTGTCCCAACCAATGGCAGCCACAGGGGGGTCGCCCTACCCTCCGGCGACGGAACTTCATAGTATTTTTTTAAAAAAATTAAATAAAAATAAGGTAAAAAATTAAAAAATTCGAAAAAGAACACAAGAGGTCATGAATTCAAATCTCATTCCTCCCTTTTTTGCACTACTTTTTATTCCTACCAAATTTTTCCTATTAATTATTTCTTTCAAAAATTGTGATTGGCTCATAAAACTACTTTTAAGGAGAAGCCGTCACGTGTCTCAGACGACTTCTCCTTTATTATATATATATATATATATATATATATATATATATATATATATATATATATATATATATATATATATATATATATATATATATATATATATATATATATATATATATATATATATATATATATATATATATATAAAATAGATTTATATATTCTTTATTTCTTTTAATTTAAATAAATTTTATATTAACGCACACTCTAAAATATATTAATATATTAAAATCAAATAACTTCTTTAGAAAAAAATTGTGTCGTGTGAATAATATAATTCTAAGAAATTTTTTTATACCTCTAAACAATTTGATATTTTTATATAAATATAATATAAACTTTAGACAACTTATTATTTTCACTTTATGAAGTTTTCATATCTCATGCAATAGATACTATTATACATATTCGCTCATAAATAATATTATATATATTTTTAAATTGAGTGAAAAGAAAGTTGATAGAATATATGGGTAGATAAAAAAAATTAATTGGGACCATATACATAGATTGATACAGATTGAGTTTAGTAAATAATATTATGTAAAAAAAGATATAAAATAAATGGACGAATAAAAATTATGGAGAGAATATCAAATTGGGACAAAATTTGTCTTATTCATATATATAGATATATTGATTAAATAGAGTTAGAATGAAATTTTATCATATCCATATATTCATTAATTAGATTGAGTCTAATTTTATCTTATGCATATATAAATATATTGATTAAGTAGAGTTAAAATAAAATTTTATCCAAAAATATATCTATATCTAATCAAATTGGGTCTAATTTTATATTATACATATATTAATTATTTCTTTCAAAAAAATTCAAAAAATGTGATTGGTTCATAAAACCACTTTTTAAGGAGAATGCGTCATATGTCTCATCCGACTTCTCCTATGTTATATATAAAATAGATAATAGATTTAGAATACTTTGATGATGTGTCAACATCTATATCATACATATTATAAAAAAATCGTTATAAGATTATATAAGATAGAGTAGATATTCCTTGGTTAATTAAATGCAGATATTTTCAACACAAAAACAGATATAAATACTTAGGGATATATATTTAAAAAAAAGCGAATTTTCTATCGTATACCCTTAGGGCATATGATAAGATATTAAATTGAGAAAGATTCCCTAAAAATAAGGTAAGCGATCTTAAAAATCTAATTAAAAAAATGCTAAATTAATTAGAATTTTTTTATAAAAAAAAATCTAAATTAAGGGTCTTGGCATAGGATAGAAAAATCTTTAAAAAAAAAAAAGAATTCAACATTATCATTTATCATAATCAGAAAACTTTCCTTAGATACACCGAAATCAGGAAGATATAATGATTTGGAATTGGAGGCCATGTATGAATAATTAAGTTAGGGAAAGCGCCAAAACTCCGCCCAATACCTATAAATACTTGCTTAATTAGTTGAATTGTCACGTACTCGATCTCGTATTCGTGTTCGTTTATGATTCCGATCAGAAACATGTATTCCGAACGGCAAAGCAAAGAAGGCGAGGGAGATGAGAGTGAAGGGATTGAAGCGCACTCATGTTGTCGAATCAGAACCAATGGAAGATCACCAAGAAACTCACGAAGAGCGATGTCACCCCCGAGCAGAACAGGCTTCTGATTGGGAAGTCGCTGGTTCAGGAGCACGTCCTTCCGCACCTAGACAAGCGCAGCAATGAACAGGTCCACTCCGACAACGGTCTCAGCGTTAGGGTTCGTGACGCCGACGACAAGGGGAAGAGCGAGGCTTTCCGCCTCAAGTTCAAGTGGTGGAAGTCAAGCGAATGCTTCGTGTTCATCCAAGGCTGGACCAATGATTTCGTGCACAGGAGGGGGCTCAAGAAGGGGGACGTCATTGGGATGTTTTGGTATGAAATCGATCGAGTCTTCGTCTTCTCCGTTCTCCAACGAGCCCCGCCGCCCGACCTCTAGACGCTCTTCGCCACCGCCTGATTTTTGTTTGTGCGTCTCCTGGGTTTTATTTTGCACGTCTGTAAAGTTTCTACAAGCCCTATATTTTTTCTGTCGGGTTACGTTGATTTATTATTATTTTTGCGATTATAAGGTCGGGATCTGCCAACTTAACACAAAAGCTTAAACTGATGTGTAGAGTTTGACCCCTTCCTTATAAGTTATAACACATCATTTTTAGTTTTCTACAATCAATGTGGCAGGAACACTCCCATACCAAACATCTCAATAATCTCCTACTACACTTTTCCTACTCCCCTTCTCCTTACATCACAAAAATATTTAACATCTATTTAATTTAAAAAATATATATAAAAACTATATTACCTCCGTCTGATAATACACGAGCTTTTAGAAATTTGCACAAATTTTAATAAAACACTTCACTTTAAAAAAAATCATCATCATTGCATTAACTTTTTCATAAATTTATTATTTTTTAACACCCACTATACATTTTAACCAATCAAACTCTTTTAAAAAGTCAATAACATAAAAATCAATACAAATCATTATAATCTCTCACCTAGAAAACATAAAAATCCATCTATTATCAGATGAAAACTTACAATCTCGTATTCAGGGTTGGGTCATTCGAGTTTCGGGTAGATTAGGTTTCTGGTCAATTACGTTACATGTCATTTTGGATTGAGGCAAAACTGGGTTTGTCCCGGTTTCAACTCAACCCAACGGGTAAAAAAACTCAAACTTTTTAAAGACTTTTTAAGAATATTAAAATATTATCAAAATTAAATTATAATTATGTAAGTGCTCTAAACATACCGTAATTATAAAATATATACGTTATTTAACTTATGAGTGAAATTAACGAACACAATTGCATGAGGACTCTGTGGGGGCATATGTGGTGTGGCTTCTAAATTATGATAACTCATTGGGTCTATTTTGACATAACAGATCATTGGGTCTCAATCCAAAATTATCGGGTCATTCGGGTTCGAATTGTTTCAGATTTTGGGTATAAATAACTGGGTTCAAACCCAAAAAATTACTGGGTATTCAAATTAAATTTTCTGGGTTGGGACAAATGTTTTGGGGTTGGGCGGTGGTAGGAAAATTACCATACCAACCGATTACCAACCGTACCAACCGGGCATTGGTACCAAGAAGTCGGTAACCGACTGAATCGGTAACCGAAATCTCGGTACCAAGGCTAGTCGGTACGGTACACGGTATGGACAACCCAAATACCGAGGCACCGTCGGTACCGAATATATATTTATTTATTTTTAAAAAAAAATTAAATATCGTGTAGGGCTGTGGACTACATTCGGTACCGTCGGTACCGAATATATATATATATATATATATTTTAAAAAAGAATTAAATATCAGTATCATCAGTACCACAGTGTATAAACTGCAAATTTAGGCATGAAAATAGTGTTTTCGGTTACCATGGTACCGACATTCGGTACCAATAGTTTCGGGAACCGAAACTAGTCAGTTGGTACGTGGTACAGAAAATCCCATATCGAGTGGTATCGGTAGGGTAAGTAGTAATCGAAAATTTACCATGGTACCGACGTACCGTATCGTACCAGCCCCTTTTGTTAGGTTTTTTTTTTTACGCAAGATAAGAATTAGGTCGGGTCGGCCGCAGCAGAGGCCCTTCCTAGCGCATCCTTCCGGACGAGAACTAGCAATTCTGGATCATACTCACAGCAAACGTCGGCAGGGGAGACATGGGCACTACGAGCAAGGTGGTCAGCCACAACATTCGATTCCCTGAAAATATGACGAATAGCAACATAAGTAAAGGATGAGATATTAGACAGTATATCAGCTTGTAGCATCTCTATTGTCCAGGGGCATTTCCAATCCCCCGGTAGAGCTTTTATCACTAGTAGGTTGTCTCATTCGATCAGAAGTGTAGATAGTTACAACTCCTTTGCTCGTAACAAACCCATTGCCACGAGGTATTACCTTTTTTGTTATAACTGGAAAGGTCGTGGCCTTTAAGGTATTTTTGTGAGATGACACGAACCCAGATGTTGTCTGGTTCAGAAATTATTTTCCAAAGAAGCTTCATCTGAAGAGTTATATTCATAGACTCCGTCTTATGAATCCCCAAACCACCTTTCATTGTGTTCGAACAGATTTTGTTCCAACTAATCAGCGGTGGAGCTGTAGAGGTTTTGTTCCAAAAAAATTGTCTATATACTTTGTCAAGTTCATGAAGAACATGAGAAGGTAGCAGGAAAGCTTGCATAAGAAAAATCGGTTTGGCACTCAGATTTGCTTTGATAAGCACCCGTCGCCCTTCGGCAGAAAGATTCGAGGCTTTCCATTTTGTGAGTTGGTTTTTGGTCTTGAGAACCACATCAGCGAATGTGTCCCTATTGGTCCTACCGTCAACGACAGGGCAGCCCCTTTGGACAAGTCTAACTTGGTAATCCAAACCAAAATAAGAATTTAAAAAAAATAAAAAAATTTGGATAATCCGCCGGCCGAATAACTTGGATAATGACGGCTTAAACGGGCTGATTACTCAGGCCCAGGTTGGGTGAAGCCCGACCCATACTTGTAAACTAATTTTTGCAAAACAGATTTTTTTTGGATAGGATTTGTGATTGATTTCGTGTGATTTACCCTTCCCAAAAAATAAAATCAAATAAAAGGCGACTTGGTTCTCTGATCTCTGTAATCTTTACACTGCAGTTTCAGTCCACGCCCTCATCTTCTCTCTCCCCCTCTTTACCGTCTTCGTAAGCCATCTCTTGTTTCTATTCTCGACTAATTCTTTGATTCTTTCTTCCGTTTCTGGTATTGCATCTTTTTCTGTGACCTCGATTCTCAGTGTTCGATATTTTTATTCTTTTTTTTTGGTAGGGTTTCGTGTTTTTTGTGTATCCTTGAATCGGTTTGTTTGATTGTGCTCACACAGTCCAACGAACTTGATAATTGGCTTTCCTACAAAACAAAATTCCATTTTTTAGCATTTCTGGTTCAGGATTTTCAGCGCTAATTGTTTCTTTAGGCCTTAATTCTTGATTCCACACAGGCGCAGTACAAAACTTTTTAATTGATCCATGTATTATACTAATTGTTTCTGATGATATGCTAGAATCTTTGTGTTGAATTGTGACAGTGGCGAACTTCGTTGCTAACTTCTTGATCGATCATTCAACATCTGGACAGTGGATAAAATATTGGCTTCTGATGTTGAATCAAATTTGATTGATCCTTGTACTTGTACTTCGCCTACTCTTAGGGCTTGTTAACTTGTTATGAGTCAAATTGATATGCGGAGTCTCTTTGAGTACATGTGTTCTTTGAGTACAAGTTTTATCTTAGTGGCTAATTTTACCTAAATTTAAGTGTCTAGAATATATTTTCAGTCCCTCGAGTGCACCGGATATGAAGATTAAACATCATCTGACAAAAACTTGGAGATTTTGTGTCATGATTTCTTTATTTGGCATATAAATGAATCTTTTGATATTCATGATTTGCGTTCTTTTAGATGATGCTCTGCTTAGCCTCTGGTAAATTCGTTTGCTTTAGAGGCATTTTGATTTTGCGCATCTCTCTTCCTTTTGTTTGATGGTTTGAATTCATTCTCTCTGTCTGACAGCACGTATACAGTATGGGGGGGAATTCAATAGAAGACGATTGGGATTTTCCCTCTCTTGCCAATGGACCTCGGACTATTGTTCTTGTTGGACGCACCGGAAATGGAAAAAGTGCTACGGGCAACAGTATTCTGGGAAGAAAGGTTTTTAAATCCAGACCAAGTTCATCTGGTGTCACAAGCACTACTGAGATTCAGAGTACTATGCTTAAAGATGGACAAGTTATCAATGTCATCGACACCCCAGGTGATGTTTACTTGATGCATGAATGTAACTCTTACTATATTGTAATTCCTTGATAAGGGATAACTTTGTGACTTTCGCAAAGGTTTTGTGATACATTTACTGTGTTTAACAATTTACCTCTCAATCGTTGCAGGATTATTTGACTTTACAGTTGGACCTGAATTTATTGGCAAAGAGATCGTGAAATGTATTGACTTGGCCAAGGAAGGAATTCATGCTGTGGTAGTAGTTTTTTCTGTTAGAACACGATTCTCGAAAGAAGAAGAAGCTGTGCTTCAGAGCTTGCAGACTTTTTTTGGGCCCAAGATAACTGATTACATGATTGTGGTTTTCTCGGGTGGGGATGAACTTGAAGATAGTGAGGAGACACTAGAAGGTTATCTTGGCCCAGAGTGCCCAGAACCGCTCAACGTAAGTGTTTTCTTCTGTACTTCTGAATTCCAGTTTATGTATTTAGAAGTTATTTAACGAATACGTTCAAAGCAGAGTATGATAAGCATTCTTAGCAATAATGAGAATGTAAAGATGTATAAAATGAATGTAAGTGTACGAGGCAAAAGATAATGTGAGATTGCTCCAAGTATGGAATGATTTAGTAGCTACTTCCTCCAAATCACAATACTGGTCTTTATAGCAACTCTCACATTTTTAAGGAAACCATCAAATATAATATTATACCTCATTATATATTTTATTTTGCTTTGTGTATGTAGTTAGTACTCTTTACGCAAGTGTGCAACAGAGAGCTGCTCAATTTGTGTCTCGTTGTTGCTAATAGAAACACCAACTCTTTGCTAACCTAAGGCTCGAGTTTTATTCATGGCGGAATTTTCATTTGTTTCTTAATATGTGCAATAACTAGGGAAATAGTTACGTTTTTTTTTTTGTTGTTTTTCCTTGGGCAGAACATTCTTCAAGTGTGTAAAAACCGTAAAGTCGTTTTTGACAACAAAACGAAGGATGAAAAGAAGAAATCATCACAACTTCAAGAGCTTCTTACCCTTGTGGATTCAGTAATAGTCGATAATGATGGACGACCTTACACTGACAGCTTGTTTGCTGAATTACGAGTGAGGATGCTATGAAGTTTTCACTGCATTTTTTTGTTCTTCCATGATGCTAATTAAATCCAAAACAGAGTGTCATCATTATGTTGTTTCCATTTATTGTCCAGAAAGGAGCGATGAAACTTCGGCACCAGGAAGAGGAGGTTAATGCCTTACAAGGGTACACGAAGCGAGAAATAACAGAGCTGAAGGATCAAATGCACAAATCATATGAGGAACAACTTAAACGAATTACTAAGCTGGTATAGTTCTCCTTCTCATGCAATCTCTCGGAAAACTCATTAATGATTTTATTTTTATGAGGTAGTAGAGTGAAGCTTAGGCTTGAACTGGTAAATATATTCGCAATTAATCACAAACTAAGTAACTTAATCTAAAAATATGTAATTAGGCCAGATTAAGAGTTTTAGTGTAAAATCAAACAAAGTGATGTACTATCTCCAAATTGTTCCTATAGAAGCAAAGCTCTCACCATGACACCGCCAAGAAGCCCAAAATACCATATACTGATATACCCCGTGCCAAGTTAAATACATAAAGTAATACACCATCTCCTCTAGTGTTTTAAACTTGCACATAGAGATTCCATCTTTACAAGCACTCCCAATTGAAGATGCACATTCACAAGGGGAGCATTTGATGTTACAAAAAATTGTTCTATCGTGTCTTCTCCATGTGTGAAGTAAACTAGAGTGCAAAATTTGCATTGGAAAATGGCCTGTGCAAACCAATTCAACCAAACAATGATACTATCTTCTCTATGCAACAACCCCAGCCAATGCCACACATGGGTTGCCACCTAACATAGGAAGATAGGAACCAAAATGTGTCTCAGTTTCACTTCATCTTTACACAGCTCACATAACAGGGAAATAGACGCACCCTACCATGAAGCCGCCCGTGCATCAAAAGGCTCCTCCTTAACCATTCCAAATAAAATGTTTACTTAACCCTTCGATCTTCTCAATGACCCCAGAAGGCAGCAAAACTCTTATGATTCCAGAAGCCCAAAATACCACCAATCACAGTTTTTATTAACTTCGTTCCTCCTGCATAGGAGTGAAGCGTAGGCAGTTCTAATAGGGTATGGAACTATTTTGGGCATCCTCATTCTATGGGGACGGGGCTTGAAGATTGTGTTTCCATTTAGAGAGAACTTAGTACTCTCATCCTAAAGGAGGAACAGGGAACATGAGGTTAGTGAATAGAAATGCAATGAAATGCCTTAGTTTTACCATTAATCTTTGCATTGAACTTCTATTATAGCTTTATTTAGGTTTTGCATACTTATGGGCATCTAAAAGGGATTCTTTGAAATCAGGATTCGAATTTTTCCACATCCCTAATTGATGTATTGAACACAGGCCAAATGGCATTTGACACACGTAAAGTACTCTCATGAGATGTTATTGCACCGCGTTAGTTAGCCTTGGATTTTTCTTTATTTGTTTGTACATGGTTAGATGTATCAGGGTGTTGGAATAGAAATGTTCTGTTTGTAGGTTTTCCATCTTCTTAGTAATTCCTGATTGGATGTCTTATTTGGCTGATTCAAACAGTATGAGATTTGAAATGTCATGTTAGTTGAAAAAGAAACCCCAGTTTGATATCAAGCTAGAATGTCAATTCTGAGAATCTCTGTTTGAAATTTGTGACCTATGTAGGTGAACTGCTTTAACTTAAACATCTATACAGGGGCTTTCATTCATTGCTGTTATGGTGGTGTTATTGCAATCATGAGCTTCGGTTCTCTTGCTTTCCTGCCTGAATAAGCTTTTCAGCTAACAGATACACCATATACTGTCTAAACTTAATTGTTTTCACTTTTTTCACTGGAGTTAATATTAACAGAATTCGTAAATATGCATGATTAAATGTAAAGAAGTGAATAGCACGAATATATGAGTAATAAATCATAACAGGCAAATATTCAATTTAGATGCTTTACTGTCCTTGCAATCCGACGAAATCAAATGTACAAAAATGAAACACTCCCTTATGATTGTTGAAAGGTAAAAATGTATTGTTTTGTGAATTTGTCAGTGTGTTTTTTGGAAATAAGGATAATTTGAGCAGGATTGGGTAGCCCTACGTGGTTTTGTTTGTACTTTTCTCGGCCCTTGTTTTTAGGTTATGTTTTCATTAGTATTTAGTAGGAAATGAAAACAAGGCCATTTTCACTAGATGTTGTAAATTGACAAAATCCTGCTAAGAGCTCTTTTTAGTATATATTTCACCAACTGATAAACATAGGGAATGGAAATCGTTAATATAATCCTCTGTTTGTTCTTTTGAGTGTGCAGTTTTATTGCAATTGAAGTAGTGGAATCTTGCAGAACTTCATTTATCTCTGGTCGAAGTTCAATTATATTTAAAACATTGTTTACATTGTTTGAGTTGAGATTTTAATGATATATTGCTACTGAATAAAGGTTGACAAATTTCAACTTTGCTTGTTGAGTTTCAATAAGCAGCAACTGGTACCAAATATTGGTAATGATATCTTCAAGTAGTATGTGGATTCCTTCACTTCCCTTGGCCTGATATCTTAACATTTAGGTTGAGTCGAAACTGAGAGAGACAACCAAGAGGCTGGAACAGCAGTTGGCTGTGGAGCATGCTGCTCGTCTGAAAGCAGAAGAGCTTGCACAAGCTGCACAGAAGGAATCTAGCGACGAGATCCGTAAGCTGAGGCAGAATCTAGAGAGAGCACAAAAGGAGACTGAGGAGCTCCGCAAGCAAGCTGCATCTGGAAAGTGCGTAATCCTGTGATGCATTACTGATCCCTATTCAGAGAACTCCCCTGTATATACACCTTCTATTGCTGTTTGAAAACCGAAACTTTTGCTGTGCAAGAATTTCAAGAACTTTAATTTGCGAGGGATTGATGATGAAATATTAGAGCTTTTCATGTCTCTCTCTCTCTCTCTCTCTCTCTCTCTCTCTCTCTCTCTCTCTATATATATATATATATATATATATATATATATATATATATAAACATACTGAGCATATATTATCTTTGGTTTCTTATTGAATTGGTTTCGAATTGAATTGGGTATTTATAGCTTAGTGAGTTAGAGGCTGAGTTGAGACAAACTCTCAAGGCTGGTTTTATTTCTTCATGATTCGCCGTGGATCCATTTTTATTGTTGTTGTTGTTTTGAAGACGATAGCCTATGCGTACATGGTTGATAGCCCGATGTTGAGCTCAGTAGTACCACAGTTTGATTGCAGAAGAAGAGTGAGGACGCATTCTTCATTGACGAGCCATGAGCAAGAAAGAGGATCTTGAGTTGGCATAAAAATAGGATCTTCAATAGTCACAGACAAAAGATTACTATGAGAAAATACAAGGGGGGCTTCAAAAGATAAATGTTCAGGATGCATAGTGTATGATGATATAGATGAATGAAAGGGAAGTTTATTTATGAACCAAAAAGGTTTTAATTTATAGACTCACATAGTCTGATAGCTAAATGAGGAACTGAAACCGGATGGAGCAGATGCTTGAAATCATATGTTGCCCATCACTTTTTGATGCTACAATCGCTTTACATATTCAATTCAATAACTGTTGAGATTTATATACTTCCTAAGTCATGTATTTATGTTTTATTATGTAATGTAATAGCTAGTACTTTTAGTAACTACAGTATGAGTTATAATATAAAGTTATGGAACTTGGGTGTTATTAGGCTTGGAGTTGATTGAATTGTGTCAATTGATGATCATGAAACTATCACCCTATTTTCAACACGTCGTAGACCCAATTCCTTCTTTTTTTTTGGTGAGCAACCGGGCAGAGCCCCCTCCACGAAGGGAGTTTATTAATTAACCAAAACCAGGAAATCAGGTAACATGAACACAGGGGAAAGCCATCCCCTTCATGTCACCCAACAAAATATGTTCGGCTCCCCGAGGGGGGCAATCAAAAATAATAGAGTCAACAACACAAACAGAAGCTAATGAGGCCAAGTAATCCGCAAGACGGTTAGCCTCCCGAAAGATATGACGGAATTGGATAGTCCAATTCCTACTTATGAAGCCATGGCACATAGACACCAGGCTAGTAGACTCAATTCCTTGCCGCAAGACCAAAACGAAGCGCTAGGGCTTCGACTATCAAGGCCACATCATGCCACAGTGGGAGCTGTTAGATGTTGTGATCTAACAAGTAGAATTTTCGATGACGAGCCCTAAAGTAACTAGACAAGAGCTTGGAGCCATCAAAATTTTGTTAAGCTCTCTAGCAGTTAGCCTAACAGAATCAAGAATGAGAGTGTAAGAGTATGTGTATTGAATCATGAATGAGAGTGTAGTTAGTTATCACATAGGCAGGGGCGGAACGTTTTGGAAAAAAAAATTGAGAAGGAAGGTATGGAAATTGAATGAGATAGACAGATGGCCCCCACACTTAATTTCTCCCCTCCTCTGTGTAGTGTCTACCTCCTCAGCTCCCCCAATTCCAAATCTCATTTATCCCATTTCAACTTCCCAGGACAGAAAGTAATTAATTGCTCCGTAGTATATTGCTTTTTATTTGAAACTTCTATTTAATCTTTCGCTCCTTCAATTTAACTTTCAATTACAATAAGTGCTATGCCATTGATTAGTATATTGGACAGTGCTATGCCGTAGAGTAGCAAATTGTAGGTTATACTCCCTCCGATCCAAAATATATATGTTGTTTGATTTTTTAGCACATATTTTAAGGAGCTAAAAACTATATAATATATTAATTTTTTATTATTATTTTTTTACAATCTAATACTTATTATCAACAAATATTAAGTTGTAAAAAAGTAATTTTAAAAAAGTTGATATTTTATATAGTTTTTACCTTCTTAAAATACGTATTGAAAAGTCAAACGACATATATTTTTGGATCGTAGATAGTAGTAAATTAGGATTATTAGCAAATAGTAGGATTATAGTAATTTAACTTTCAATATATTACTTTTCATTTTAGGCTCCGCCACTAATTTATTTTAATCATTGATTTGCTTTTCATTTGAGAAAGTTGGGTTCTTTAATCTTGATGAAAGGATTAGTATATTGCACAGTGCAATTCATGAGAAATTTAGGTTCCTAAAGTTTTTTTTTTTTAGATTTAGATAAGGTGTTATGTTGAAATTAATAAAATAGTCTTGGGGATGAGCTTCCCGGTTTGACCGGGTTATAAACCCTAAAAATATTATTATTAGTTCTTGTTAATGTTCGGCCCCCTCATTGTTAAGCTTGAGGTTCCGCTACTGCACATAGGCTTATATAGCCTGCACTCTCCTAACATCACTCCCTCTCTTACAAAAACCTGGCCCTCAAGGTTCAATGTAAAGAAAAATTTGGGAATTGGCGAATTATGTGCCCGGCTGGCTCCCATGTAGCCCCATCTACAGGAAGGTTTGCCCACTTGATTAGCCATTCAGTCACTGGTTCTCCGCTGGCTAAGTACTGCACTCTTCTGTCTAAGACAGTCTCTGGAGATGGCTAAGTACTGCACTCTTGTTGATTATCTCCAAGTAGCCTGTTGTAAGTATTTTCCATTGAAAGTTTTTCTGACGGCTAGATGGGTATTGTGGTCAATTGTCATGTATCCATTCTGGTGATGTCTTCCTAGAATACGTTTTTTGGAAACTTATATTGTAGTTATTGTAGTAGTCGTAGGTATCCCTCCTATTTCTTGACGTCCATAAAATTATCATAATTGAAGGCCATTTTGTTCTAATGGTCCAACCCCCTCCTCCCTCATATTGTTTCTCTAATGAGTGTAATAATAAATTTAGAAAAAAAATAAATTGTTTCCCTAATGATAAATAATCCAGTTAAATCTATTAAAACATAATCCAACCCGAAAAACCCGACTCGAATGCCTACAAAATTCTGAGTCAAGACCCACAATTTCACACCCGTTAAATTAAAAATGAATTTTTTTTTTTTTTTGGGTTAAACAAGTTCGGATCAACCCAGAAATGTTTTTTTGACACGGACCCAAAAAACTATAACTAGATCTAATACCGAAACATAAAGATTCAATACCAAAACCTCTAGAGATTGGACACTTCAACATGAATTCACATTCAAAATTCAAAATTTGAGTTGTAGCAGACAATTAGGTTTGGTGAGAGATTGTAGGTACGTTGTTGATTCTGTGCGACTATCCACGGACATATTTTTTTTAGATAATAACTCAAGTAGAGTAAGATGCTGCACATTCAGAACTCAAACTGTAACAAACACCCTATAAGATAAAGTGAAACAGAAGGATATTAAAAAAGAAAACAAGTCTGAGCTGTTTGAGAGGCATGAATGAACTTCACAAGGGAACTTCAATGACTTCGTGTGCTCGTAAGTTCAAGTGTCGTCTGCAGATCCAAGCGATCTGGCCACTGTCTCGGTACCTGACCCTCCACAGCCCAAACTTGTCCGCAATATCTCTACCTGTGGAGCATCTCCTCTCCCTCAAGAAGTCCAATACCCACTGCTGAGCTGCCCTTTGTTCTTGTTGGATATCCCGAGGATTCTGCCTTGCCCTGCTGCCGCTGCTTCCCACTGCAATCGCCCCAACAGCCCCAGCAGCGACAGCACCAGTGAGCAGCGAAGAGTCCACCAAGTGCCCAACTTCTCTGCTCAGGTCAGGTATCATTTCTCCCATGCCAACTGCCAAGTGCGCGCCTATTTTCAGTGCAAACGTCAACAGTTTCATGAACTTGGTCATGTAGGGAGCTAGGCACTTGACAGCCGTGTTGTCCACCTGCATTACCTCGCAGCCCATCTGGTCTTCCACCACGTGCATTTCTCTTCTGAACTCGCACAACATATGCAGCCGAAGTGCAGCCATCCCTGGGATGATGCTGCTCACCAGCCGCCTTGAGGAGTTCTCTGTTCTCACAAAGAAGAACATGTTTGGCACTTTTCTCTCCTCGAGCTGGACGTTGTAGTTCACCAGATGGTCTACCTTCCGATGAAGCTCAATCAAGAGCCTGTGCTCGTAGTACCTAAGACCTTGGATCTCCTGCTTCAGGTCTCTTATCTCTTCCTCGATGATCTTTAGTCGCTGCAGAACTTGTTCCACTCCCTTTGCGATCCCATTGAATGACGGGTTTACTTTGATGTCATTCGCAGCTGCAGACTCATGATCATCGGGCTCATTTGGGTTATTTTCGGCTGGGACTTGTAGCTCGGTTGCAAGGTTGTATAGGTCATGGTATCTCCTGTGGAGCACTTCGCGGAAGTCATCTTCCGAGAGGAGGTCTCTTGCAAAATCAAAGCCTGCTCGGACAACAGGCTTGCCTGAGTCAGAAACAGCGCTCCAGGTGTGCTGATAATCGTACATGCTGTCTGCTGGAACAGACAACAGTGCTTGCTTTAGCTGCTGTAGCGGAACAGATTGAGTTTTTCGGTATCTTGGAGGGGTGAGAAACTGCACACATTCTGGCCGAATAACGCTCTCAATCAGCATCAATCCATGGCATAGTTTCTGGATTGCTGGGATTATGAGCTGCTGGAAGAGCCTAAGAGTTTCCGTAACGTTCTTACTCGAGCACGCCAAGACATCAATGTAATAGCCAAGTCGGCCTCCAAGTTCAACTCTCACATGTATGCCATTGATATTGATAGATATCAGGTGTTTTTCGAGGGTGTAAGTTCCTCCATACTGGCTCTTCAATGCCATAATCTTATTATGGAGGTGCACCTGCAACACAAAAACAAAATGCACATTTTCTTGATCAGCTTGAAAACATAAAATTTTGAAAGGAAGAAGGCGTGTGGCGTAGTCTTCTTGCCTGTAGTCGAGGAAAGAAGCCTGGTGTCAAGAACATGTGACTTGAATCGTCACACTCGAGATGCCTTCCAATGTAGACACATTCAGTGGTAGCAAACTGCCACCTTTGAGGCTTTTGCCAGCCCTCTTCAAGGAGCAATGGGATCAGTAGTGGGGAATTCGGGTCAGAGGGATCTTGCTGATAACATAGCTCCAGTTTCAGCATCATCCTCACAAGATCACCCGGTTGCAAGTTCCCGAAAATCTTGTTGGTCATCCCTGGAATCTGACTCTGCAAGCTGCCTTTGAGGATTTTTTCCAACTCCTTCCTGCCAACGAATCCATCCTCTTCCGAGCTTTGCCTTTTGCTGCTTAATCTCACCAGCTGCCCGAGAACTTCCTCACAAAACCATTCGCAATCCAAGATTAGGAACCCGGGGTCATCAAAGTAAATCACTTCACCTATATGATGAAGGCAGCTGGCAATAGCCCTCCTCCTCATCTCGGTCTTTTCTACGATGTCATGCCTAGACCGTATCCTCAAGGGCGGGACCTTAGCTTGGCAAAGCTCACAAAACTCCTTCCAGCTCATTGCAGGCTTGTTGTTGTTCTCCAGTCTCCAATCTGATATGATTTTGATCATATCGTTGCATAGCTGGTAAACTCGAGGCACCCTTTGTAGTATTGTCTTGCTTGTTTGTTTAATATGTTGACTGAGCTTGCTCACTGATGTCGATGATCTTGCATCAACTGTAAACACAGATGGATAAAACTCAATGAAGCCATGAAACTTATCCCTAGTTCTTAGGATCGAGTTTACAATGGCCTGCAGGTTGTGTGATGACTGGTTAATCTTGTCGTAATGAGTTAGTACTATGGTTACACTTGGTAGCATGCGTTGTTGAACTGCCCTTTTTGAATTCGAGACTATGAATCTGAGCCAGTACTGAAGATCTTCTTCGATCTCCGTTGGATTCTTAGGTTCTTTGTTGTTTGGTTTTTGGAGCAGGCTAAGTATGATGAGGAAAAACGATGCACTTTCATGCCCGGGAAACATAAGATCATGAAGAGAATAGACCTCATGGTGACCCGCCAGATTCCATACAGAGATCTTCATATCTTCATCTTTGAATGTTCTTATCTTCATTCCCTCCACCCTAACCACTTGCTCAACCGGGTTTACAAGGCTCCGGACTTGGTCTAGGTAGGGAACCTTTGTTGGTGAAAGATTGTGTGCTATTGAATTGCAAAGAGTTGTTTTCCCTGCACTCAACAAAAGTAAAGAGAAACTCAGACGAACTCATATCACATTCAAGGCCTGAGGCACATGGTGCAATACCTCCTCATCGGTTTGAACCCTGGCATTGTCTTTGTATGACAATGAGCCATCAAAAAGGAGTTAGAAGCTTTGTGTTTCGGTGAATTCGGGAGCTTACCTGCATACTCTTGTCCACAAAGGAAAATCCTGCAACTTTTTGGCATGGTCATTGGCATGTCCTTGAGCGAGTCTATATCCGGCTCAGGCACCTCATTCTGACCAAGCTTGCTGTAAATCTGTTCAGCTTTCCCCGAGATTTGAATTGGGGTCCGGGCTAGATCAATGTCCTGAATCCAAGGATTCACTTGCAATGCACCCATAATGGCCTTGAACACTGCCTCTCCATCAACACCCTTGCATCCCTGTAGTGACAAGTGCTTTAAGTCCGCGTTCTTCTCCAATGCTTTGAAGATCCTCACAACATCTTCACACTTCAAGCTCTCATCGTCGTTTATACCAAGATGAGTCAAGCTTTGATTTGTCGATAGCATTTGTAGAATTGCCGCAATCCCATCTCTCCCAATCTTGGTCCTGCATCCTCCAAAGGATAAGCGCTTGAGTGTCACATTAGCCTGGAATTGTAAAGCTGAGAACCTGCTTAGTGGGCAAAGCAAATGCTCTACTCCAACACCAGAGAAGCAATTCCCATCAAGGGATAGGGTCTCTAAGTGGCGGTTCTTGAAGAGTCCAGCAGCTATGTACACAACTGCTTTGTTTTTAAGCCCACAGTTCGACAGCTTGAGCTCCTTGAGAGTCTGGTTCTGCTCTAGGGTCCACCTCAGCTCCTTTGCCCACCTTGAACGCAGCCTAATGCCAGTCATATCAAGCGACTTCACAGTCGTGTTAAACCCGAGTGCACAGGCAATCCTACAGGCTCCAGATACTGCAATCTTGAATACCCTTAGTGTGCCATTCTCAGGCACAAACTCAACCACCTTGGATGTACTTTCTTTACTTTCACAGCTCCAAACATGAACCTCTGTGGCCCGGTTCCTGGCTAAGATGGCTGATACAAGTGGAGTCGCGGTGTTGGAGCTTGAATCAAAGATTGTCAATAGCTTCAAAGACGGGTTCACCTCAATCATCTTGGAGAGCTCCTCTGCCCCTTCTGAACCAATTGAGTCCTCCCATATTTGGAGCTCCTCCAAGCTATCATTCACCGTCAGAGCGGATGCCAGGAATCCAGCTCCTGCAGCCCCAATATTCGATTCTGAAAACATGATCTCCTTGATCGCTCGATTCCTCGTCAATAAATCAGAAAGCACCTTCAAACACTCAAAGCTGAACCTGTTCTTGTAGAACAACATCTGCTCAATGCTGGTGGTGTTTGACAGCATCTCTGCAAGGCCTTGAATGTGGTCAAACTGCCAGTCTACTCGATGGAACTCAAGAGTCCTCAAGGAGGCGCATATAGTGCTCTTGGTGGCTTTCGTTGTCGACATCTCCGCAAGGAGATAAGGGAAGAGCGCATGGCTGTCCTTTGAAAGGGTTATCTTGAAAGAGGTCTCAGTCTCCTGGTAGCATGTTGAAGAGTGATGGTTGAGGTAAAATGAGATGTTTTGGAGGTTCGAAATGGTGCCGGATTCGAGCTGTTGAAGTACCCATTGGATATCTTTGAGTTTTTTATCTTCTTCTAATGCCATCTTTTGCAAGAATAAGCTTCAAAACAAGGTACATTCTATGGTACAATCAATTCTCATAACCCTCCAACAAGGAACTCAAATCCACACCACAGAAATCGAATTTTTGTTTCGTATCACTGGCAAAAGAGAGGGGTTCTTGAATATTGACACAGTAGCTGTCCGCCTGTGCCTGTGTAAAATCACAACTTGAATTTGTTAAATTCAATGATTAATCAGTTCAATGAATTTAACAATTTAACAACATAGCATTTCAAATTGGCAATGGACTCAGCAAAGGATTTACATTATAACCGCAGGACAGATTACTCAAATTGGCAATGAATTAATTACCTCTACTAAGATTTCAAATTCCAGGAATCTCAGATTTCTCAATGGGAAAAGAATTAACTATACTAAGCCTTCTCAATCGCCTGTACATGAATGAGAATGAGGAACGAAGTGACACGAGATTTCAGATTACCTGTGAGTGACCTATAAGACAACCCAACGAGGCAACGACGGTGAACAGAACGGGAGGAGGGTCGCCTACTGCTGCTGCTGTTCGCCGGCGCGGCTCGGAAGGAGGGCCGAACTGGAAGCTGTTGTTCTCCTTTCTCAGTTTCTCTAGTCGGACAGGGAACTGCTGTTCGGAAGGAGGCCGAACTGGAGTAGATCAATCACAAATCCAAAAACCTGAAACATTAATCTGGATAAGTAATGGACATAGGTGAGATCTGAAAACGGCACACAACTTGAATTGGGAGAAAGTAATTGAAAATTAAAGAAAGAAGAGCACATAGCACAAACCCTAATTAGTTGCATCAGCACCAAAATCATACGGAAATTCTTAACAGCAAGGAGATGAAAAGGTGATAAAAGCAACCCAGTTCAAACCCTGAAGAAAATACAGATGGGAATTAAGAAAAATCTGAACAAATTCAACCGAAAATGAGAATGAGTGAGAGCCTGAGTGACACACCTTTAGCTTTAGCAGCCTTCATTGTCTATTACTCCAGAGTCCAGACAAGCATTTCTGAACAAACCCAGTTTCCCACCTTGTTGTAGTATCTATGAATCTATCTATCTCATATTTATTTATACATTTTATTATTATTATTGGAAGCGGAAAGCGATTCGAGTATGAATACATCGAAAGACCCAAATCATATAGTATGATGATGGGAGGCATTAGGCAATGTGAAAGCGTCTTTGAAATCTTGTTTTTTTTTTAGTTTTAAAACTCCTTAATTAGGCCTTAAATTAAGGTAGGATTGAGGATGGGTTCCACAACCCGCTTTATGAACTCATTTTTCCCGCCTTTTCTTCTTGTTTTATTTTTATTTTTAGTTACAGAAAATGGTACCAAATAGACAAGTTTTTGGGCCTATTTGCAAAAAACACCTAGCAGGCAGCAGCCCATTTAATGTAGGCCGATTTGAAGAAATACATCAAATCGGTGTTCGGTTTGCAAAAGTATACTCATTTTCTGATAATAGCAAAAATAGAATAGGTGGGTTATTTGTGTTAAAAAATAGGTCATTTGTGCTAAAAAATAATGATTGATTTTACTTTTAAATTTAAATGTAAAAATCATTTAAATGAAAATTATGAATTAAAGAAAAGTAAAAAAAAGATTTAAAAAATAAAAATAATATTAAAATAATGCTTTTAATATTTTTTCCAATAAATTAAAAATAATAAAACTAACCGGATGAAATTCAAGACATGTCGAAGTTAACAAAGTTATTTGTTTTCACTGACAGGATTCATGTTCATAGTGACAGAATAAATGCTTACTTTGACAAGATTGAAGCTATAATCAGGAAAAGATTCACTAAAGATACGGTGAATCATATCTTCAATATTATTAACCATATTTACAAAAGGATTGTCAATATATGTTTTGAAACCATAATATTATAACATTGACAGGATGAATATCATTGTTGACAATGCTAATTGTGAACATTGGCAGGATGTGTTCAATAATCGGGGAGAGATTGAGTAAAGATTGGGATAGTACGCAACAAGCTAACAAGGCAGCTTCATCCATCAATGTGGCCCAAGAATCAAGTATTTACAAACTTGATTCTGTGACTGCAGCTTCGTGTAAGTCACCTGAGAAACCTTCAATTGCAAGACCCTCTAGCACACCTCTGATTCCTGCATCCAAGCCAGTTGTTACTCCGGTCGTATCTATGGTGCAAACACCACCAACTAATATCTCTGCTAAGAACAAATCCATATTTTGGTTATACATTAATAAAAATGTCCTACAGGAATCGACAAATCAATGATTCTTTTTCCCAGTTTATATGGGCAAATGTCATGATTCTGGTTCATGAATGAACACAGTGGATTAATCACTTAGACATGAATCATTGGCTCATTAGATAATTAATTGCACTACCAAGTGAACACGTAAAATCAAAACATGATTCAGGATTCAGAACATTAACATCATAGAAAGTCAAACCAAGAAACCTTAGCAAACATCAAGACAAATGATCCAATGGAGGATAACATAAAATTTCAAAAGCGGTTACATTTAATTCCACTACCAATCTTTTACTCATATTCTACAAAAACAGTCACAATTCAGTACACTAAAAACTTAACTACCTTCACTGATAACAATCTAATCATCATCGTTCGATCAAACAAAATAGAAGAAAATCAAGAAATGAAAGAGTTGAATCAAGAACTGATTCTCAAAACAAAACTCAGAACATCATCATTGTTCGATCAAACGAAATAGAATGAAAATCAAGAAATGGAAGAAGAGTTGGATCACGACCTGATTCTTAAAACAAAATTCAGAGCACTTCTAGATCGTTATGGTTTTCATCAAGTAAATCAGAGGGCACCGCAAAATTTCAGAAGCAACGTCTTTAAGCATATCGGAAGGGCAAGGGCACCAACGAGTTACTGCGGTAGAAAGGGCAACGATTGCGCCGGAGGGTGAGAGCGGTGAGTCAGAGCCGGAGCCGGAGGCTGAGAGAGGCTAAGGTCGGAAATTCGGGCTGCTCTTGGGGCCGGGCACGGGTTAAGATGGTAGAAGAGGGCAACGATGCGTAGGGTAAGGGCGGTGTGACCAGTGTCGCGAACTGATTGCACCGGAGAGAGGGCAGTGAGCCGGAGCCAGAGGCTAAGGGCGGGTTCGGATCATTGTTAGGGATTGGGAATGATTGAGATTGGGATTAACTTTTTTTTTTTTGAAATTACATAATTTTTTTTATTTAATATAATTTAAAAATATAAGAAAAATGATAAATACTAAAAAATATTTAAACTTTTTTTTCTTGATTTTTTGGTGTAGTGGGTAATTTTGATAATTAAATAAGGTATTTTTGCAAATTTTTAAATATTGATGCAATTGTTTTTAAACCTAGGTATTTTTGCAAACCAATTATCAAAGTGGGGTATTTACAAGTAATTCCCCTTTAATTTACTCCCTCCGTTAAGAAAAACATGTTGTTTTAGGAGTAAAATCTTGTTAAGAAAAACATGTCGTTTTAGGTATTTTGGTGTTCACTTTCCAAAATTACCCTTGTAAAGATTAAGGATTTGTTAGTTGTAGTTTTCAATAAAATGGAAAAGTAAAGTAATAATTAGGGGTATAAGAGTATTTTTGTGTGCTTTTATTTTATTTCTTAAAAAATGTGCGAATGTCTAAAACGACATGTTTTAATTAACGGAGGGAGTACAATTTAGACCCGTCTACCCCAAGCAAAAAAAATTATTGGTAATTTGTCACTGTTGAGAACCAGTTGTAGCAGGTACGCAGTGCGGGAGTTCTAAAATCAAAACGAGGGAGAGAGAACCGTCATTCCAGATTGAAGCGAGAGAGAGAGAGAGAGAGAGAGAGAGAGAGAGAGAGAGAGAGAGAGAGAGAGAGAGAGAGAGAGAGACGAAAAAACAAAAACTAGAGAGAAAGGAGGAGTGACGGGAGGAAGGAAGCGGATGGAGAAGAAGGGCGATTTCACCCAAAACTCTACCAAGGAGAAAGGAAGAGGTTGAAGAAGAAGGTAAGCAATTGTGGAGGTGTGTTTTGAGTTGCGATTTTGGGGTAATGGTGGTATGGTTACTGGCGGTTTTGTGAAGAAATTGAGTAATGGGGGGTGACATTGCAGTTGCCTAGCAGTAGATGAGGGGTTAGGGGCGCGTTTGAAGAGTCGATTTTGGGGAGTTGGGTGCGATTAGGGTTTATGGGTGTCGGGAAACGGATGGGTAAGGGTTAGGGGATGTTGGGTAAGAAATTGGGGACAAAAAGGGCAAGGAGGGAGTCGGATGGGTAGGGAATCCACAAGATTGGGGGTAATCGGCAGTGGATGTCTACACATCTGGTAGGACAGATTATCGAAGGTTGTGTCTGAAATTTTGGTAGAAGAGTTCGTAGGACTGGGTAATGAAATTGGTAGGAAAAATTTGAACAACTGGTATACCGAGTGAGGTGTAGGAACTTTTGCTGGATTGGTTTTGTAGTGTTGAAACCGTTAGTACCCACCAAGTGTTTGATGAAATGCCTTTATATATATGATGAATATTTGGTGATTTGGTTATGGTGAATCTCCTTGCCTATATGTTGTGTTCTGAAAGAGGTAAAATCAACAAAAACATGTAAGAAATGCGAAATAGGAGTATCCCGAGGAGGATAGCAGATATGGTAGGATACAGAAACGAAATTGGTAGGACATATTTGAAAAGTTGGTATGATAGAGTAGGTTTTTGGCTATATGTTCGAAACTTTATGTGTGACAGTAAACTTCCCCTTTGATGAAATGCCTATATGTTTGATGAATCGTTGGTTAATTGGTGTTGGTGAATTACTTTGGCTATCTCTTGGGTTGAGATAGAGGTAAAATGAACCAAACTTGTCTGAAATGCGAAATTGGTAGGACAGAAGAGGATATCCGAGTTGGTAGGAAATTAATATGCTATTGGTAGGATATATTTAAACTGTTGGTATGACCGATTTGGTGACTTGAATGTCTGAATGCATGTGTGTGGTGATTGTTGCAGGTACCTATTGTTCAATAAGCAAAAAAAAGTCAAAGGCTGGAAAGAAGAAAGTTAGGGGAGGACCTGAATGTCTGAATGCATTTGTGTGGTGATTGTGTTATTTACTTTAAGTACGCGATTCTTCAAATGGTATCAGCCTTTGACATTTTTTTTTCCAGCCTAACTTTCTTCTTTCTAGCCTTTGACATTTTTTTTGCTTATTGAACAATAGGTACCTGCAACACAATCACCACACACATGCATTCAGACATTCAGGTCACCAAATCGGTCATACCAACAGTTTAAATATATCCTACCAATAGCATATTAATTTCCCACCAACTCGGCTATCCTCTTCTGTCATACCAATTTTGCATTTCAGACAAGTTTGATTCATTTTACCTCTATCCCAACCCAAGAGATAGCCAAAGTAATTCACCAACACCAATTAACCAACGATTCATCAAACATATAGGCATTTCATAAAAGGGGAAGTTTACTGTCACACATAAAGTTTCAAACATATAGCCAAACACCTACTCTATCATACCAACTTTTCAAATATGTCCTACCATTTTCGTTTCCATATCCTACCATACCTGCTATCCTCCTCGGACCACTCCTATTTCGCATTTCTTACATGTTTTGTTGATTTTACCTCTTTCAGAACACAACATATAGGCAAGGAGATTCACCATAACCAAATTACCAAATATTAATCATATATATAGGCATTTCATCAAACACTTGGCGGGCACTAACGATTTCAACACTACAAAACCAATCCAGCAAAAATTCCTACACCTCACTCGGCATACCAGTTGTTCAAATTTTTCCTACCAATATCATTATCCATCCTACGAACTCTGCTACCAAAGTTACAGACACAACCTTCGATAATCTGTCCTACCAGATGTGCAGACATCCTCTATCGATTACCCCCAATCTTGTGGATTCCCTACCCATTCGACCCCCTCCTTGCCCTTTTGTCCCTAATTTCTTACCCAACATCCCCTATCCCTTACCCATCCTTTTCCCAACACCCAGAAACCCTAATCGCACCCAACTCCCTAAAATCAACTCTTTAAACGCGCCCCTAGCCCCTCATACTTCATTCATCTACTACTAGGCAACTTCAATGGCACCCTCATTCCTCAATTTCTTCACAAAACTGCCAGTAACCGCACCACCATTGCCCCAAAATCGCAACTCAAAACACACCTCCACAATTGCTTACCTTCTTCTTCAACCTCTTCCTTCCTCCTTGGTAGAGTTCTGGGCGAAATCGCCCTTCTTTTCCAACCGCTTCCTTCCTCCTGTCGCTCCTCCTTTCTCTCTGGTTTTTGTTTTTTCGTCTCTCTCTCTCTCTATCTATCTATCTCTCTCTCTCTCGCTTTAATCTGGAATGACGGTTCTCTCTCTCTCGTTTTTATTTTAGAACTCCTGCACTGCGTACCTGCTACAACCGGTTCTCAACAATGACAAATTACCGGCAGTTTTTTTTTGCTTGGGGTAGACGGGTCTATATTGTACATTAAATGGGCTGCTGGGTGTTTTTTGCAAATTGGCCCAAAAACTTGTCTATTTGGTACCATTTTCTCATTAAAAGTTGATAGTACTTGATGAATTTCCGTGTATTTTTGTTTTGTTTGATTATTCCATGCTCCTGTTTTACACAATATTATTGGTCGATTTTCGGTGTTGATGAGTTATTTTTGTCTAAAAAATTGTTGTCCATGTCAGAAGTTGGTATCGATAAAATTGACAATCACTTAATTGATGCCGAAAGCCAATGAACCTAGCGGAACCGTACGTACGGAACAACTTCTAAAAATGAATACCTAACTTATGCAAGAAATATATGGATGCATTTCTATAGATTGACGAATGTCAGAGGCAGTGTGTTGATTTCTTTCTTTCTAAAGGCATTTTGCATCAAAGATCTGCACCTGGTGTTCTTACTCAAAATGGAAGGGTTGAAAGGAAGCACATGCATTTGATAGAGACTGATCATGCTATTTGTTTACATGCTGGTTTGCCTGTGCATTTTTGGGAAGATTTTGTGCTTAGTGCCACTCATCTCATCAATAAGTTGCCTTCTTCCAAACTGAATTGGATGTCTCCTTATGAGGTACTTCATCGCAAACCTCCTTCTTATGATGACTTGTTGGATGCTTGTGCTATGCTACTGTTGATAAGATTCACAGAGATAAACTTGGTGTTACTTCTAGGAACTGCATCTTCTTAGGCTATCCTCCCAACCAAAAGGCTTTAATGCTTTTTGATTTAGACACCAAGAAGGTGATGATAAGTAGGAATGTTAAATTTGTGGAAAATATATTTCCCTTTAAGTTGGAGGATCTTAATGTTGTTCCTCAAGCTCCTGCACACGGTTTACCTTTGGTATCTCCAACAGCTAACAATGAGATTGAGCCTCTAGCTATGGCTCATCCTACTTCCACTCCTTTGATTGTTTTAGACTCTTTATCTATGGATTATGATACTGATGACTCAGTTTCAGTGTTCTTGCCAATTGATAACACGTCTCGAGAGATTTTTGTTTCTCCTCCAATTAGTAAGAGAGCTATGCATAGGCCTGCCAAGTTGAAAGATTTTGCTTGTTCATCCTTACCAAATGATGACTCATCCTCCGATTCCTTAAGTCCAGTCTTCCCTGTCATGGATTTGAGAGATGTGAGTCATTTTTCAGCTTCTTATCAGGCCTCTCTATTCAATGTATTCAAAATGTTTGAGCCTAACTCTTATGCTCAGGCTAAGGACAAGCCTAAATGGCAACTGACTATGCAAAAGGAATTAGAAGCTCTTGAAACCAATAAGACATGGGTCTTAACTTCTCTTCCCCCTGGTAAGAAAGCCATTGGCTTCAGATGGATTTTTAAAGTCAAATACAAACCTTCTGGTGATATTGAGAGGTAAAAAGCTCATTTAGTTGCTAAAGACTACAAACATACTTTCTCTCCAGTAGCCAAACTTGCAACTGTGCGTATTATTTTGGCCTTGGCTGATGCTAGAAACTGGTAGTTACATCAATTGGATGTTAACAATGCCTTCTTGCATGTTTTTTTTAGAAGAGGATGTTTATATGTTGCCTCCTCCCGTTTGACGGCACGGAAAACCTGTCGTTGATCCGTCAAAGAAAACTCAAACCTATAACTAGTATAGTAATAAGTAAGAGGTCGATTCACATGGAAAGTTATTATCCAAGTATGATTTAGATGCCAATTAAAGTAACCAAATGGGGGGGGGGGGGGTTAGTGTGAAAGTTCCGCCTTTTATCAAAGTGGATTGATGAAAGAAAAGTAAATGAATTTGGTTCAAACAATTACGAGAAGCAGTTCTACCTACAAATTTCCACTTTATTTGGTTTGAAACGATCCTTTTAACTTCTTTCCAATGTCTTTTTGTATTCCCCCAAACGTGTTCAGATTCAATCTGCAAAGTAACCACAAATTTGCGCAGAATCCGACTTCTTCCAGAATAATCACAAGATGCAAATTAACTACAGATTATGAACGAAATGCAACCTAACTAGCCTAAAAATGCCTATCTAAGATATGCATTATTAGTTACTCTGCTCCTTCTGGCTTGGTTGGCAAGCTTCAACGATCCTTATATGGATTAAAATAGGCTAGTAGACAGTGGAACTATGAATTGACAAAGTTTCTGCCCATGCTTGGTTATGTTCAATCCAAACATGATTATAACTTGTTCAAAAAGGGTAAAGGGCTTGATCTAACCATTGTTTTGGTGTATGTTGATGATACGTTGTTGTTAGGCAACATCTCCTCTGATATTGAGGCTACTAAGCATGCTTTACACAAGGCTTTCACTATAAAAAAAGCTTGGTATATATTGCTAGATATTTCTTGGGTATGGAAATATCAAGGAGTTCTAATGGTATTCTGTTGAACCAGAGGAAATATGTGCTTGATATTTAATTTGAAGGATGCCAATATGCTTGACTGTAAACCTGCTGAGTTTCCTATGCAACAAGGGGTCAAATTGTCTATTGAAGGTGATGATGGATATCCTCATCCAGACAGATACATGAGAATTGTTGGAAGGTTGTTGTATTTGACATTCACTCGGCCAGATATTTCTTACACTATGCAACAACTTAGCCAATTCCTTTAACATCCTCTTTGCTCTCTTTCTTACTCTGCTAAATCAGATTTAACTCTGTTTGCATATAGTGATGCAGATTGGGCCTCTTGTGCTTATATTTGCAGGTATTTAATTGGATATTGTGTATTTTTGGGGACTTCATTAGTTTCTTGGAAGACTAAGAAGCAAAAGGTAGTCTCCCAATCCTCCATGAAAGTGAATACAGGGCTATGCCAGCCACTGCTAATGAATTGGTTTGGATTGTTGGTGTTCTATCAGACCTTCATGTTAGCATTCCTTTGCATATTACCTTGTTTTGTGACAATCAGTCAGCCCAATATCTTGTTGCTAACCCTGTGTTTCATGAGAGAACTAAACACATCTGCGTTGATTGCCATTTTGTTCGTGATATGATTTAGGAAGGGTTCTTATGCACTGCTCACATCTCCACCACTCATCAAACTGTTGATATTATGATCAAGCCTTTAGGCACAGCTCAACATCAGTTTCTAAGGTCCAAGCTTGGCCTTTTCAATCCAATTGTCAGTCCAACTTGAGAGGGTATGTGAACTATAGGGTTTTGGCTCAATATTAACTCAATGTAATTCATATAAAGTGCCAGGGGTATTTTTCGTCTTTTACTAGTAAGGTTGTTAGTTAGTTGTTACAGCTCCTAGATTCTCCTTTATAAGAAGGTGAGCTCGGCTCTGTATTCCTCAAGAACTCAGTTCATTTGCTTCATTTCCAATTACAAATTTGAAGTCTATATGTTTTTCCTTAATTGAATAAGAATCAAATCTTGATTCTTCACAATATGCATGTCTAAAATATATTGGATCACCATTAATTGAGGTGTCAAAAAACTAATGTCATATTGCACTAGAAATCGACACATACGCGAATCACACTAAATTAAATGAGACTTTAGGTCTCTATTTTAGTACATTATATATAGATATTTACGTATTGACCTGATAAATGAGAGAAGTCGCAAGATGGCATCGTGATTGGATTCGTCCCAACCAATTGCCTTTCTTATTTGGCCTGAAGGTGGTCGCAAGATGACATCGTGATTGGATTCGTCCCAACCAAGTCGCAAGATGACATCGTGATTGAATTTTCCATCCTCTGGCCTGAAGGTGGTCGTGCTCCGGGGTCTCAGTGGTGCGAGTTCTCTTGGTGTCAACCACGGTGGTTGGCGTCTCCCCATCCTCGGGTAGATCTATTGGAAGAAAGGACTGGAAGACCAAATAACAGAACAAGAAAGAGCAAAAATGAATAGATCTGCGATCGAGGACCCATGAACAGGTTTGAGTATGCTCTCTTTCCCTTTCTTATGTTCTATCCTTCCATCTCACATGACCCGTTCGTGATGAAAAGATGTAAACTTGAACCCATAAATTTTTCGAAATCCAGTGGATCTACGATTTGGACTCTCGGCTTTTCTAAAACTTGGTTGATTGATGCTACTCCTTTTGCAAAAGTGGCGACGCATCGATCTAGAAGTCACCTACCGCTTATTCTGATCCCGATCTTGGGAATCAAAGAATACGAACCATTAATTTGGACTTGGAAATGTGGGACTAGTTATTCCTTCAACTTTGAGGGTTTGGATGAAGTGTTTGGAAACATGAACTCGGAACGGTGTTCATTATCCAATGATTTGATTTTGTTTAGTGTCTTGATCATTGAAATGCCCTATGAACAAAGAATCAATGAAAAAAGAATTGATAGAGCCCTATGTACAACTGAACCGACATATGAACAACCTATATCTCTATATGAACAATCTATAAGCAAGAATACAAGTTCCTCCATCTCTAGAAATAAAATGAATAGAAGTAAAACCAGCATCCATAACAATGTTCAGAAAGAACTGAAGTCAAAAAAGGAGACCAAAGGAAACGAAAGGATAAGCTATAAAACAGAAAGAACTCATAACTACAATGACCACATAACCACTGAGCAATTAAACAAGCATAGAAGGGAAACAAAGAGCGCAACAAAAACAGAAAATAGGAAGAATGAAAGGGACGAACACCAAGGAAGAACAAAACCAAGGAAGATGAAAAAAGGAGGTGTCTCGAAGATAAAATCCAAAAAACATAGTAGCAGCTGGAGAAAACAAATGGAGAAATTGAATCATGACCAGAAATACAAATTTTCTCATGAGCAGTTTTACAATCGTGTTTCTGTTGTGAATCATATCCCTTTTTTTTCATCAAGAAAATGACAAGAACGAGTATATTGTCAGTAAACATGTTATGTTATGGTATTGGTGCTTTAATGATCCAATCTATTTCGTCGACCTGGCAAAAACAAGAAACCGACTTGAAAAGACCATACTACATAAGATTTGGGAAATGAATATGGAAGTCATGAACAACACAAAAAGGAATCTAAATACATTGAAGTGCAATTATTATTGGTTTGATCTGAATTCTGGTAGTCGGATTGACATTTGTATCGTCCCTTTCATCAATTGGTTCGACCTTAATTTCTTCTCTCTTGAAACTTTTGGTACGAATCCTTCTACTTGCATCACGAACCAATACTTTGATCCAAGAAAAGATTATAGAACAGAAAACCCTAAATCAAATAGGTTAATATGAGACTATGCTCATGGAACATATGCGGGATAGGCCGCAATAACCTATGGACAGAAATAGACTCATTCTGTACAATAGAGAAAATCCACGTGATTGCCTTATTAGAAACAAAAACTAAACAACAACCAAATGAGACAGTTTGGAAATTAAAAAGATGGGTTTGATCATATGATCTGGGCCCCGGCAATAGGAAGGGCCGGAGGATTATGTGTTCTATGGAAAAGTCATAATCTTCGGAACGAATCACTAGAAATGGTGCATACGGACCAAAGATTTATAGTAATCAAGTATGAAAATAAAAATAGAAACATTACTATCAACATCATGTTCGTCTACGGACCACCTCATGAGAACGGAAAATCAAACTTCTGGACCGGACTACAACGATACGTCCAAACCTTGGAATGTCCATTCATGATCATGGGAGATCTAAATGAAATTCAAAATAGCTCAAAAAAAGAAGGAGGGATGGAAACACATCCGAATAGATATAGAATATTAACAGAATTCAAAGATAATTGCTTACTACAGGAAGTGCCTACAACTGGAAACATTTATACATGGAGGAAAAACAGATCCAATAACAATAACATCATGAAAAAACTTGATAGAACCTTAATATAAGAGCAAATACTCACTTGGTTCCCCAATATTACAACGAAAAATCATGCATTTACATCATCAGATCATTGTCCTATTGTAACAGAATTAGATAACCAAGAACAATACACGGCCCAACCATTCAAATTTGAAAAAATGTGGACTACATGAAAAGATTACCAACACGTGGTCCAACAGGCTTGGAGGTCAAATGTTGCGGGATCACCTATGTACAACCTGGTGAAAAAAACACAAATACTTAAGCGACTGTCTAAAGAATGGAATAAGAAAACATTTGGAAATATATTTCGTCAATTAAAAGAAATCGATGATTCACTCATCGCTCTACAAAATAGAAATGGAATATCCCAAACTGGAAACGATATCCAAAAGCAGACTAGACTCATAAATAAACGAGAGAAAATCTTATCATACCACAAAATGTATTGGAGTCAACGAGCAAAAACCAAACACCTTAAACTGACGGACTCAAACTCAAGGTATTTCCACCGAATGACATCAGGAAGGAGAAATAGAAAATTCATAAAGGAAATTCAAACAACAGATGGCACAGTAGTCACAGGAGAACAAAATATTACAAGAGAAATAAAAAACGACTTCGAAAAAAGGTTTAGGACGCAACCTATCAACCATAACCTTCTAAATGATTACCTCTCACTCATCAACACAGAAATCACTGCTGATGACAATTCGAAGCTAACTGAAAAGATATCGAACCAGGAAATTAAAAATGCCTTTTTCTTGATTGGAAAGGATAAATCCCCATGTCCTGATGGAATGTCAGCAGAATTTTACCAGAAATACTGGAATATTATAGGCCCATCAGTCATCAAGGCAATCAAAGGATTCTTCCATTCTAGTAGAATCCTAAAACAAATCAACCACACATTTATCACCCTGATCCCAAAGTGTGACAATCCGACAACTACTAACCACTTTAGACCAATAAGCCTATGTTCAACGATTTACAAAGCCATTGCCAAGATAATTGCAGAAAGGATGAAACCAATTTTAAAGAAAATTATTCACCCCCTCCAAGGGGCATTTGTATCTGAAAGGGCGATCCAAGACAATGTCCTAATAGCCCATGAAATTTTTCACTCATTTAAAAGTAGACGCGGAAAAGAAGGATGGATTGCCATCAAACTAGATATGGAAAAAGCATATGATATAGTAGAATGGGACTTCCTATTCAAAGTTTTAGAAAAATTTGGCTTCTGCCAAAAATTCCGGACATGGATAGAGCAATGTATCAAGACTGTCTCATTTTCAGTCTTGGTAAATGACAGCCCCACGGACCCTTTCATACCAGGGAGAGGCATCAGACAAGGAGACCCGCTCTCACCCTATCTATTTATCATAGGAGCAGAAATTCTTGCAAGAAAGCTACAAGCCACTTCGAACCAGACAGACAATTCCATCGGTTTTAAAATATCTAGATCAGGAATGAAAATCCCATTCCTATCCTTCGCGGACGATATGATGATATTCGCCAAGGCAAACCAAGCAGACAATTCCATCGGTTTTAAAATATGTCGAGTGGTAAAGAATATTATTGATGACTACTGTGCCATATTAGGACAAAAGGTCAATTTCCATAAATCGGCCTTTCAAACTACCCCAAAAGTCCCGATCAGTGCAAAACAATTGATCCAAAGTACGATCCATATAACAAATCAGATAGCACTTGATAAGTACCTCGGCTGTCCCATTATCAATGTTCGCATCAACCGAAACACATTTGAAGAAACAGTAAGCAAAACCAGGCAACAACTCACGAAATGGAAAGCCAACTCTCTCTCACAAGAAGGAAGGGCGACCCGAATAAGATCAAACCTGGCAACTAAGCCAAATTATATTATGCAGAATTTTATGCTCCCCACAACAATTCATAAAGAACTTGACCAGATAAATAGATGTTTCTTTTGGAACAAAGATCAATCATTTTCTCCCCTTATTGGTTGGGACAAGGTTTGTAAGCAGAAACGATTGGGATGCGCAGGAATACACAAAACAAAAGATATGAACCAAGCACTACAAATGAAATTGCTATGGAAAATCTTAGCAGAGCCATGTAACCCGTGGGTCCAAGTGATCAAAGAGAAATATTTGAAAGAAACACCCCTCCTTGAATACCAGCAAAAAGGTAATGCATCTTGGCAATGGGCAAAACTAATAGAACTAAAAGAAGAATTTTGCAAAGGGCTAATATGGCAAATAGAAATGGAAAGACTATTAAATTATGGAAGGATATCTGGCTAGACGGACAACCACTACAAGGTCGATAACATCCCAACATCATAATCAACGAAAATGACAAGACGGAAAAATACATCGACATTAACAAGAAATGGAATATTGATGAACTATCCAACATCCTCCCGAGGGATGTGGACATGTGGTCAATAAGATTGAAAACATCTACATACTAGAACACAACATAGAAGATAGACTATATTGGAAACCAAGTAAGAATGGTTGGTTCAACACAGAAAGTGCACTAGCACACATCACAAGGCAAAACACAGAAGAAACCAGTGACACGACATGGATATGGACCCTAGACACATTTCCGAAAGTTAAAAACTTCATTTGGAAACTTGCACTAGATGGAATCCCTACGAAGACCAGACAAGGAAACAAAGGAATTCATGTTCCACTAGCTTGCTCTCTGTGTGATCAGATGGATGAAAGCTCAATCCATCTCTTTACCGAATGCCCCCACACCCTAAAACTGATTCAAAAAATTGACCCGAATATTGAAAAAGTGATTCGAGACATCAACACTAGAAACACGTCGATCAAAGACATTGTATGCGAAATTTTTAATAAACTCAACCCTGAGCAAAAAGGAAGGCTTGCGACGACATGGTGGAGTCTATGGACAAGCAGGAATCGAAAAGTATTTGAAAACCTCAATACAACAGTCATTCGCACTATGGAGAAGTACTAAGCAACAAATATATAACTGGGCTGCCTCTAAATTGACCTTTGAAGAGGAGCCCACATACCATCATCAGAAAACTCGAGTAACTGAGCCACGGAGAAGAAGAAATTTGAGATGGAGCAAACCAGATGAGGGATCTTTCAAAATTAATTTCGACGGATCCAAACTTTCTTCGGGTGAAACTTCTGCAGGTTTTATTATCAGGGACCACAACGGGGCAATCATCGAGTGTGGAGGCTTCAAATGTGGGCACATCTCAGCTTTGGCTTTTGAGGCTATGGCGATCAAGGTCGGCATCGCCAAGGCGAAGGAGCTTCAGTTATCCAGCATCATGATTGAAGGCGACAGTCTGTCCGTCATCAACAGTTTGCGTGGTCTGTGGTGCTGCCCGTGGGAGATCGAGATGCTGATCTCCGACACCTTGTGCCTTCTCCGACATTTCACAAGGGTGCAATTCGTCCATGTTTTTCGAGAGGTCAACTCGCTGATTCTGCTCTACGTGTCTTCATCCACAAGGATGCTCTTGGGTGGTGGTCCAACAAGACCTGACCCCATCCAAATCTTTACCTTATAAAAAAAAAAATTAGCGGATTACCCATGGTCAAATGAGAGAGGGTCAAACTTGGGAATAAATGGAAATTGAGTGCCGGTGTATAATAATTATTAAAAAAAAAAAAAAAGTGAGACTGAGCTTTACAGCTGTTTTCATGGCTGATGGAATTTGGTTCTTTATGATGCACAACGTAAAATGGTTCGATGTACCTTAAAAAGTCGAATCTTTGGCAAATATAAAACTTTGGTTATTTTGGTTAAGTGAGTCAAACATGATTAGTTCAATGCTTCTTTTCATTAATTAGTATTACTGCGTCGGTGAACGCGGCCTTCCCACATTGCTTTCTTCACCAACACAATTACACAATCTATAGACTATATTTAATCTTCCATTTAAGAGAAAGTTTAGGATAAATGTGGATATAGTTACCCAAAAGAATAATATCAACTATTATCCGTGAATGAAAAATAATGTAAACGATGGGCTAACCGTAGTTTTGGGCGTGATCGATCCGGAACTATGGATCTGTTTTGGACGCGCGCGGGATTTTCCCACTAAATGCCAAATATGGTTGTGCTCTAGCGACGCTCTTGAAAAATGGGCTAACCGTAGTTGGTCACCCCAAATCCTTGCCTTATACTTTATCGAAAATAGGAAAAAATTATTCACCAAACCAAATAAAACGGCTTCTTGATGATGGATGTCAGATATGTAGGTCGGCCACCCATCCATATTTATAAATTGTAAATTGTAGACCATGAGTATTTCCTATAAAAAACACATACTGTATATCTTAGCCCCACCCACATATCCAAAGTTTCCAGACCATAAATTGTAGACCATGAGATTATAAGAGGGATCTATTTGACATATATCACTGGTAATCCTATACTCCGCAAGATATTAGAAATATAAATTCATAAAAAAAAATCTCAAAAGGTACTTATTAATGTAAAAAAAACTCCATAGTTAGGTAGTATAGACACAAAAAATATCTTTGCAGACATGTTACGGTCATTTTCCATCGTAGGGTAAAAATTGAATTTTTTATCTAATTTTGCTTTCATTAATAGGCCAAAATCCAATTTGAAAATTTTATTGTTAGCCTACTTTCAAACAAAAGGCCAAATTTGTTTTTTTTTTATAAGGAAATAATTCGAGGACCAGACATGCCTGGACTCTCAAGAGGCCGACAGAGTCGGCAGACGGCGAACCGTCAAACATACAATGAAATAAAAAGAAAACGGTGCAATACAAGAGCCACCAAATTTGGCTTCTTTTTTAGAAGGCCAAATGTGATTATTTATTTATTTATTTTTAATTGTTTGATTTTTATATAAATCTATAAACAATACCATTATAAATCTATATATTATATAATTATGATTTTTAATTTATAATAAAAGTTATAGTATTGTAAAGATATTCAAGATTTCTTCGATGTGACTATAATATTTGACATATTTGAATTATCATTGCATAAATAATATTTTTTTATAAAATGACATTCATCTTTTTTTAAGTATAGATTCATCAAAATTATACATCGAAAATAAATATTGAGTTCCTCCTGTTCAAATGAATCAGATATAGAATTAGAAATCCTAATAGTTTCTTTTGAAAAGTGAGATGATGATGATGATATTTGAGAAAAAATCATTGTTGATTCAAATCGAAAGGATAAAGATAGAAACGAGTAATAGTAATGAGATGAGAAAATGAAAATTTACATTAGTATTTATATGTAGTTTGGCCGGCTAAAATTAGCCTATGGGGGGGACAACAAAATTGTATAATAGGTTAAAAGAAATATATTCTCTTTTGATAGGTTATAACTTACAGGGGACATGCCCTAAGCTAAGACTATCCACAATGGTTAGGTGTGCAAATGTGCACATTTGCACAAGATGTGTATTTTTGCACATCACTTTTTAGCATTTTACTCCATTGGTTAAAGTGTGTATTTTTTGCGCACATCTCTTTTAATAACCAAGTAATCTATATTTATCTTCACATTTTAATTGTGATTTGTAAAGGCTCGGTTTTTTAAAATATTAATTTCGGAAAAAGAAAATCAAAATGAATTTAAAATAAAATTCCGACCCAAATTCTCCGACCTAAAAATCAATTCCGTCTTTCATTTCAGGTTTTGAACGATCAATCAGCGGAAATTTAAATTCCCGACCCGAGCTCTCGATTCCGTCACATTTCCGAATCCTTATCCTAATCCGACTCATCACCTCCTAATTGAGGTAAAATCTTATCCTCACCTCACCTCACCTCCCTCTCTACCTAATGTTACTTAATTTAACAAACAAACAAAACTCCTCTTCCAAAAAAAATCAGACGTGTTGCAATTGACCTTTGAAATCAGATTTTTGGGTTAGAACCCACAAACCCATTGCTGTCCATCCCTCCTCTCTCTCTCGGTACACTCTTCATCCCTCCTCCTCATTTCCGCCGCCACCACACCACCATCACCACACCTCCACCACGCCGCCACACCTCCCCGGAGCACTGCCGCCGCCACCAGCTCCCCTCTCTCCATTTCTCTCGACATTTCACTGTCAAACAAAAAAAAAGGGGCAAGCTTGCTCCCTTGAGCTCCCACCTCGCATCTCCACCACCGCCGCACCTCACCACCTCCACCATCACGCCTCACCACCGTCACCTCCCCGGAGCTCCGCCGTCGCCGCCAGCAACCACCACCGCCGCCGAGCGCCTCCTCGTCTCCTCCGCGTCCCCTGTTTCCCGTCAAGTTCGGTAAGCTCACTCCCTCTCGCTCTCAACCTCGCTTAAAGGGGCCACCTTTTGTGACCGAATACCTCTGATCCAGATCCGAGGAGCTTCCCCACGTCGCCGGCGAGCTCAGTCGAGCTCCGAGCTCCTCCGACGAGACCTCGAAACACCTCGGTGAGCCCTTCTTCCCCCTTCTTCCTTCCTTTCTTGTCCGAGGGTGGTGCGTCGGGGTGACCGACAAGACCAGGTGGCCGGAGCTCGGCTCCGCCGCCGCCGGAGCACCCCTCCTCCCTCTCTTTCCTCCTCCGCCATTTTTTTCTGGGCAAAAGCCCTGCGGGTTTCCCTTGTTCGGCCAAGGGAGGAAGAAGAAAGTGGTTGGGCCCTCCCCGTGGCCACGTCGGCTCACACCTCACCTGGGCCCCGCCCTTTTTTTTTTACACATCATCACTGGGTCCCCCTCCCCTTTTTATTTCCCCTAAACCCGGTTTTGTTTTAAAAAGGAGGAATAGAGGGTTGGGTTGTTGGGCCTGTTTTTGTTGGCCCGGGTTTTGGGTTTTAGGCACAACTAGTTGGGCCTATTTTAAAGGGGCCGGTTTTGGGTTTTATAAAATAAGAGGGTGGTTTTGGTGATTTAAAATAAAATAAGGGTTTGGTTTGGTAAATTAAAAAGGGATGTTTTGATTAAATAAATATTGTTGGGATTTTATAAATATTTTATAAAGATGCTAAAATAAAGTGATGTTAGAGGTAGTATGTAAATTATTGGGATTTAAAATATAAGATGTTGTTTGAGATTTAAAATGTGATATTGTGGTGATTTATTATTTGTGGTTAAAATGATATATGATTATGTTGAAGATGTGCAATTATATGCTAAGTAAGATTGTGAGATGATAGCATGCAAATTAGTTAAGTATGAAATGGGAATTATCTTGAGTTGATGAATTGGAGAATTATATTGAGTATGGTTGTGAGATGTTGAGATGATAGATTTCGAGAAAAGATTGATAATATGGAAATGATGATGTGACGGTTGTTATGTTAAGTTGTGAAGTTATATGTGTGATAATTCTATGCTTTGTGTGCCTTAGAAGATAGACTCATTCATGTACTATTACTTGTTAGGTGATCATCTGTGACGTGTTGGATTCATATTGCCTGGTTGATTGCCTTTTGCTGTTCTGCGATACCAGGTAAGTCTCTTCGGAGCTTACTCAGATTGAATAGAGTGATTCCCTGCTATAGGTGCATGATATACTAGGTGTTGCATTCATGATCAGCATGCCATGTAGTACCATGCTAGGTTGCATCGATCGTTGAGCATTCTATTTCTTTGTGCGTATGTAAACAGAACGGCCGTTATCTGTGAAGTAACTAGAGTCATTGCTAGGGTCATAGGGTAGCCCAGCTTCATCGGGTACCCTGAGTCAATCGAGTCATGCACTTCCTTTTATTATATGCCTGCGGGCTTTATTGTGGAGCGGGTTAGGCATGCGTGCCGCCCAATTATGAATGAATGCATTCACGAGCTGGCCAGTCTCCACCTATCGGAAGGGGTGGAGGTAGGAGAGGGATATACCACTTGGTATTCTATGCTAAGGCCTTACTATTATTATGCACTTGATCCTAGGAGCATGTTAGTGTGTTACTATTCCGCCATGCATCTAGAAGCATCTTTATTAGGAATAGCGTATATGTGTGCTTATGGTTGGGATGCAGAAAAGTGGGCATCGATCTGATCCCGCCCCATATCAATTTTTTTAGGTATTATCTATGTTCATCCTATCGGTGCTGTTTGCCTATTTGCACGGGTCATTTTGTCGGCGGAGAGTGAGCGTTGGAGTATAGACTTCACTAGACTCTGATTATATTTTGGATTTATACTTGACTCCGTTTTGACCCGGCTCTGCCGTGGCACCCTCTTGTATTACGCTTATTTCCGCTAGTCACACTATTTCCGATTTCCACGCTTAGACTTACGACAGGTACAGGGGACTTCCCCGGGGATTCCAACGATCCCTTCGATTTTGGGTATGAAATCCCCCTTTGAAAACGTTAAAGTAAGTTTGAAACCTTCAACCTGTACTCGGGGCGCAAGGTCCTTACGAGGGGTTTTATCCCTCGAAACGTAACCTGGGAATCATAATCCTGGGCCGTTACAAAGGGGTATCAGAGCCGAGGTTTTGCAATCCGAGTATGATAGGTTGAAGTGGTTTTGAGAATGGCCCAAGGTTTTCAAATGGTTTTCAAGTGGTTTTCAAATTGTTTTCAAGGGGCAAAATGAATTTAATTGGACATAACTATAAATTAATCAATTATGAATGGCAATCTCGTGGGGTAGAGACTATGCGATAGGCATCCCTTATGGATGTAGAATTCGGGGAAGGTAGGCAAAATACTAGCTTTCTTTTACAGATGGGTTATGAAGACTCCAAGGAACTCGAGGGTTGGAGTACAATGGGTTAGGAGGCCGTGAGGTATTTGCCCCTCCGGTTAGTCGTCCCCCGAAGGGCGACATAGATCGTCTCTGTGCTTGTATGTCTTAAATTCAATTGGGCCTGAGGGCGATCCTCCTTGAAGAGGGTCATATTGAATCGTTGAGTGCTTCTGTGCTGAGTGATATAATTATTGTTATGTAGCAAGTATGGTCGACACTAGACGTGGCTTAGATGGGCGTGGGGGTAGGGCGCGTCGCGGCAGGGGACGCCCTCGTCGAGTTGTCGCCGAGGGTGCTGAGGAGCGAGTTTCGCCACCGCGAGCTGATGACCGGGTGCCAGCTTCTCCAGAGACTAGGATTGGGCAGCTAGAGGCAGCGCTTCATGATATTCTGAGCGAGCTACGTGGAGGGGCTCGATCTACGGCGCCGACGCCAGAGGTTCCAGTTCAGCAGCCAGCCGAGCCTGTGGTCGATGCGTGCCCTGAGAAGCGCATCGATTGGGTCAAGAGGTTTTCTCAGTGTAGCCCGCCGGCTTTCGCGGGAGGCGTTGGAGATGACGTTGAGAGATGGCTGCGTGATATAGAGGGGTTATTTGACCATGTTGCTGTACCTGACTCTGAGAGACAGAGACTTGCTGCTGGACTTTTACGGGAGGACGCGAATGCCAGATGGTTTGGCTCCAAGAAGGAGCGGACCGAGTGGACTTACGACGACTTCAGATCCCTGATGCTGAGAGAGTACCGTCCACCAGGGATACAGTTGGCTAGGGAGGTATCTTTTATGCGCGGCATCTGTGACCGGTCGGCTTCTGTAGCTGCTATCGTTCGCCAGTTCAAGAGCGAGCTGATATACTGTGATCATCTATGTCCATCAGACGAGAGTCGGATCCGTATGCTGTCTATGAGATTGCCGCCCCCTGTACTTCTGCATGCGTCCAGCTTGGGAGCTGTCAGCTTTGAGCGATTTCTGGAGGTCATCCTTATGTACGATCAGCAGAGGATTCTGTGTGAGACCTCCTACTCTACTGTTCGCCCTGATGCGAAGAGGGCGCGTCCAGCCGACACCCGTGGAGACGACAGATCTAGGAGAGGAGCGTTTAGAGGAGGATATTACGGAGCTGCACAGAGAGCACCCCCAGTTCAGACTGCTTATGGAGGAGATGCCAGAGTGAGGACCTGCCATGGATGTTTCGGGAGGGGCCACTTCATTGCTTCTTGCCCAGACCGTTCGACTGTCTGCTTTACCTGTGGTACTATGGGGCACCGAGCTGCTACATGCCCTCAGAGTCGTGGAGCTCCAGCTACTGCACAACCACCGAGACTTCCTGTGGCTCCTCAGCCACCACTGCTGACATATCCCCAGGGCCAGGGTCAGGGCCAGGGACGAGGTGACCCTTCCGGCAGAGGCCGAGGCGGAGGTAGAGGAGGTAGAGGTTCTGGACGAGGACGTAGGGGACCATCTGGGTCAGGTCAGGGTCGTGGATCATCTTCTGCAGGACCGTCAGGGTCAGGGTATGATCGTGGCCAGAGTTCAGGAGGTCGAGGACCAGGATTACCCCCACCGCCCCGTGTATTTCAGATGCATGCTGATGACCGCTCAGCCCCGACTTCCGCAGGTACGATATTCTTCCATGATGAGTGCCTATCTATCCTGTTTGACACTGGTGCGACTCACTGCTTCATAGCAGAGGCGTGCGTGGCCAGGCTGAGCCTGAGCTGCACGAGTGGTTCACCCCTTACTATTGGTCTGGCGGATGGGGCCAAGGTTAGGACGAGTCGTGAGATTTTAGGGTGCCCCATTCGGATAGGTGAGCGAGAGTGGCCTACCGACCTTATAGTTATGCCTTTGAGGATGGACGATCTCATCTTGGGTATGGACTTCATGGACCACTACGGGGCTATTATCAACTTGCGGACGAGGACAGTGTCGATTTTGGCATCCGACGGGACCGAGCACCAGGTTTGGGGGAGCGACCCCAAGAGGAATGGATCACTCATCAGCGTAGTCAGAGCCGCCAGACTTTTAGACCAGGGTTGCGTCGGGTATTGGTGTTATGCTTTAGAGGTGGATCGCACGCACCCCAGTGTATCAGATGTTCCCGTTGTCAGAGACTTCGCAGATGTGTTTCCAGAGGAGCTACCAGGACTTCCCCCGCCGAGAGAGGTCGACTTTGCGATTGAGTTGGAGCCAGGCACCAGGCCTATCTCGCGAGTTCCTTACCGCATGGCACCGACGGAGATGGCCGAGCTGAAGGCTCAGCTAGAGGAGCTAGCTGAGAAGGGCTACATTCGGCCTAGTGCATCACCTTGGGGAGCGCCAGTGCTATTCGTCAAGAAGAAGGATGGGTCGTTGAGACTGTGCATTGATTATCGGGAGCTGAACCGGGCGACGGTGAAGAACCGTTATCCTCTTCCCCGGATTGACGATCTGATGGACCAGCTGCAGGGCGCCGTGGTTTTCTCGAAGATCGACTTGAGGTCGGGCTATCATCAGCTGAGGGTGAAGCCAGAGGATGTTTCGAAGACCGCTTTTCGGACCCGCTATGGTCACTACGAGTTCGTGGTCATGCCGTTTGGGCTTACGAATGCACCAGCCGCGTTCATGGAGCTCATGAACCGAGTGTTCATCGACTTCTTGGACAAGTTCGTCGTCGTCTTCATCGATGACATCTTAGTCTACTCGAGGAGTAGAGAGGAGCACGAGGAGCATTTGAGGATTGTGCTGGAGACGCTGAGGAAGCATCAGTTGTATGGGAAGTACAGCAAGTGTGAGTTCTGGCTCACAGAGGTGGCTTTCTTAGGCCACGTTATTTCAGCTGAGGGAGTTGCCGTGGATCCGGCAAAGATTGATGCCATTGTTGCTTGGGAGGTGCCCAAGAACGTTAGAGATATCCGCTCATTCCTGGGATTGGCTAGTTACTACAGGAGGTTCGTCCAGGGTTTCTCGAGTATTGCTAGACCGATGACACAGCTGCTGAAGAAGGACGTCCCCTTCGAGTGGAGTTCAGATTGTCAGGCCAGCTTTGAGCTTCTGAAGCAGAAGTTGACGACTGCTCCGGTGTTGGCTCTGCCAGATGGGACAGAGGACTTCGTTATCTACACAGATGCTTCGCATTCTGGCTTGGGTTGTGTTCTGCATCAGAGAGATCGGGTCATCGCTTATGCTTCGCGTCAGTTGAAGCCTCCAGAGGTGTCTTACCCCATCCATGATTTGGAGTTGGCAGCTGTGGTTCACGCTCTGAAGATCTGGAGACATTATCTGTATGGTACTTCTTGCAAGGTGATGACGGATCACAAGAGCTTGAAGTACATTTTCACGCAGAAGGAGCTCAACATGCGTCAGAGACGATGGTTGGAGCTTCTGAAGGACTATGACTTGGACATAGTCTATCATCCAGGGAAGGCCAATGTAGTGGCAGATGCGTTGAGTAGGAAGACTCATCATGAGGTGGCAGTTGAGAGGCTTACAGCTCAGCGAGATTTGCAGAGAGATCTGTCGAGATGCTGCTTTGAGGTGTGGATTCAGCGAGACCGCGGGCAGTTGTCGTTCTTAGAGGTGCAGGCAGAATTGACAGCAGAGATTCGGCAGGGTCAGGCAGATTGTCCAGAGATTGCAGTTCTGAGAGAGCGGATGGCTCAGGGCAGATTCAGAGAGCTTGCAGAGAGAGCAGACGGGATGCTGACCTTCCAGGGCAGAGTTGTAGTTCCATCGACGTCAGATTTGAGGCAGAGGATCATGCAGGAGGCTCACTCCACCCCTTATTCTGTCCATCCAGGGACGAATAAGATGTATCAGGATATGAGGAGGAGTTATTGGTGGCAGAGGATGAGAGCAGACATCACAGAGTTCGTGGCCAGATGTCAGGTTTGCCAGCAGGTTCGGATTGATCACCAGAGGCCGGGAGGACCCGTCCAGTCACTTCCAGTTCCCGAGTGGAAGTGGACGGATATCTCCATGGATTTCGTCACTGGGTTGAGGCGAGACGTCAGAGGATTTGACGCTATTTGGGTCGTGGTCGACAGGTTGACCAAGTCGGCCCATTTCATAGCTATTCAGGAGACATGGCCGGCTTCGAAGTTAGCAGACGAGTTCATTCGCCAGATCGTGAGGCTTCATGGAGTACCAGAGAGGATCGTATCTGATCGAGATGGGCGCTTCACCTCGAGGTTTTGGCAGCAGGTTCAGGAGAGTCTGGGCTCCAGATTGCATTTCAGTACGGCTTATCACCCGCAGACAGATGGCCAGAGCGAGAGGACGATTCAGACCTTGGAGGACATGTTGCGATCGTGCGTCTTGGATTGGGGTGACCATTGGGTCAAGCATCTACCGCTAGTGGAGTTTTCTTACAACAACAGCTATCACGCGTCGATCGAGATGGCCCCATATGAGGCCTTGTATGGGAGGCGATGCAAGTCGCCGGTTTGCTGGGACGAGCCTGCAGATATAGTTCTGTCGTTGCCCGAGATGGTCAGAGAGACAGTTGACAAGGTTGGTCGCATCCGAGAGCATATGAGGGTAGCCCAGGATCGACAGAAGAAGTATGCGGACAGACGGAGGACCGAGCTTGAGTTTGAGGTAGGCTCGCATGTATGGCTTCGAGTTTCGCCCACCAGGGGAGTTCGACGGTTCGACATCAAAGGGAAGTTGAGTCCGAGGTTCATTGGCCCATTTGAGATCCTAGAGAGAGTCGGTGTGGTAGCCTACCGTTTAGCCTTACCTCCATCCTTGGCCGGCGTCCATGACGTCTTTCATGTCTCCCAGCTCCGTCAGTATATTCCCGACCCTAGTCATGTCCTTGACCACTCAGACCTTCACATTGAGCCTGACCATACCTTTGTAGAGCGTCCGGTGAGGGTCCTTGATCGTCGTGTCAAGAAGCTTAGGAACAGGGAGGTTCCTTTGCTTCTGGTTCAGTGGTCTAGGAGGAGCCCTGAGGAGGCCACATGGGAGACCGAGGAGAGCATTCGGGCTAGCTATGGAGATGTCTTAGATGAGCTACTTGCGTCCTATGTTGAGCTGAGCGTAGACATTACCTTGACCTCTCGAGTGCGGTGAGTATGCCTAGTTAGTTGGTTGGGATTGGTTGGTAGTAACTCCTTGATTTGTGTGCTTATACGTGGTAGTTATGTGCAGATCCTTGGTGATATGATGTGATGAGCCTCGATGATATGATGATGTGCTAGATATTATGGTATGTGACTGTCTTTGACGTGCTATAATCCCCTGCTTATCTTGAGAATATGATAATTCTGCTATATCCACGATACCAAATGTTAGGAATGCTAGAGATTGAATTGTGGAATTATGATTTGACTCGGAACCTAGGAAGAGAATATGGGATTAGCCTTTAGAGGTGGATGTAGAATGATTGGGAAATTGGGAAATTTGGGAATGCCTTGTTTAATGTCGAATTTAAAGAATATCAAGTGGTGATTTAAAAGGAAACATAGATTTTGAGAACACTATTCCCACCCGAGCTTTCATTATGACGCCCCACGAAGTGGATACAAGCATGTATGGGGGCACCTGTAGATCGCTTGCTAAGACCTAGCGGAGATGTCATAATGGTTTTTGAGTTATGGTATGCCTGAGGAGTCGGAGTGGGGTGTGGTAGGGGCCCCTACCACATCCTTACTACGACCGATTGGGAGTATTATGATCATGACGACGGTACTGTGAGATCTCATGGGGGCACTTGTGAGGTACTTACGGGATCGATGACGTGATCCTTGGACTCACCGATTCCAACTTCATTCCCACTTTAGAATGGTTTTAGTCTCGGGGACGAGACTTGTTTTTAGAGGTGGATGATGTAAAGGCTCGGTTTTTTAAAATATTAATTTCGGAAAAAGAAAATCAAAATGAATTTAAAATAAAATTCCGACCCAAATTCTCCGACCTAAAAATCAATTCCGTCTTTCATTTCAGGTTTTGAACGATCAATCAGCGGAAATTTAAATTCCCGACCCGAGCTCTCGATTCCGTCACATTTCCGAATCCTTATCCTAATCCGACTCATCACCTCCTAATTGAGGTAAAATCTTATCCTCACCTCACCTCACCTCCCTCTCTACCTAATGTTACTTAATTTAACAAACAAACAAAACTCCTCTTCCAAAAAAAATCAGACGTGTTGCAATTGACCTTTGAAATCAGATTTTTGGGTTAGAACCCACAAACCCATTGCTGTCCATCCCTCCTCTCTCTCTCGGTACACTCTTCATCCCTCCTCCTCATTTCCGCCGCCACCACACCACCATCACCACACCTCCACCACGCCGCCACACCTCCCCGGAGCACTGCCGCCGCCACCAGCTCCCCTCTCTCCATTTCTCTCGACATTTCACTGTCAAACAAAAAAAAAAGGGGCAAGCTTGCTCCCTTGAGCTCCCACCTCGCATCTCCACCACCGCCGCACCTCACCACCTCCACCATCACGCCTCACCACCGTCACCTCCCCGGAGCTCCGCCGTCGCCGCCAGCAACCACCACCGCCGCCGAGCGCCTCCTCGTCTCCTCCGCGTCCCCTGTTTCCCGTCAAGTTCGGTAAGCTCACTCCCTCTCGCTCTCAACCTCGCTTAAAGGGGCCACCTTTTGTGACCGAATACCTCTGATCCAGATCCGAGGAGCTTCCCCACGTCGCCGGCGAGCTCAGTCGAGCTCCGAGCTCCTCCGACGAGACCTCGAAACACCTCGGTGAGCCCTTCTTCCCCCTTCTTCCTTCCTTTCTTGTCCGAGGGTGGTGCGTCGGGGTGACCGACAAGACCAGGTGGCCGGAGCTCGGCTCCGCCGCCGCCGGAGCACCCCTCCTCCCTCTCTTTCCTCCTCCGCCATTTTTTTCTGGGCAAAAGCCCTGCGGGTTTCCCTTGTTCGGCCAAGGGAGGAAGAAGAAAGTGGTTGGGCCCTCCCCGTGGCCACGTCGGCTCACACCTCACCTGGGCCCCGCCCTTTTTTTTTTACACATCATCACTGGGTCCCCCTCCCCTTTTTATTTCCCCTAAACCCGGTTTTGTTTTAAAAAGGAGGAATAGAGGGTTGGGTTGTTGGGCCTGTTTTTGTTGGCCCGGGTTTTGGGTTTTAGGCACAACTAGTTGGGCCTATTTTAAAGGGGCCGGTTTTGGGTTTTATAAAATAAGAGGGTGGTTTTGGTGATTTAAAATAAAATAAGGGTTTGGTTTGGTAAATTAAAAAGGGATGTTTTGATTAAATAAATATTGTTGGGATTTTATAAATATTTTATAAAGATGCTAAAATAAAGTGATGTTAGAGGTAGTATGTAAATTATTGGGATTTAAAATATAAGATGTTGTTTGAGATTTAAAATGTGATATTGTGGTGATTTATTATTTGTGGTTAAAATGATATATGATTATGTTGAAGATGTGCAATTATATGCTAAGTAAGATTGTGAGATGATAGCATGCAAATTAGTTAAGTATGAAATGGGAATTATCTTGAGTTGATGAATTGGAGAATTATATTGAGTATGGTTGTGAGATGTTGAGATGATAGATTTCGAGAAAAGATTGATAATATGGAAATGATGATGTGACGGTTGTTATGTTAAGTTGTGAAGTTATATGTGTGATAATTCTATGCTTTGTGTGCCTTAGAAGATAGACTCATTCATGTACTATTACTTGTTAGGTGATCATCTGTGACGTGTTGGATTCATATTGCCTGGTTGATTGCCTTTTGCTGTTCTGCGATACCAGGTAAGTCTCTTCGGAGCTTACTCAGATTGAATAGAGTGATTCCCTGCTATAGGTGCATGATATACTAGGTGTTGCATTCATGATCAGCATGCCATGTAGTACCATGCTAGGTTGCATCGATCGTTGAGCATTCTATTTCTTTGTGCGTATGTAAACAGAACGGCCGTTATCTGTGAAGTAACTAGAGTCATTGCTAGGGTCATAGGGTAGCCCAGCTTCATCGGGTACCCTGAGTCAATCGAGTCATGCACTTCCTTTTATTATATGCCTGCGGGCTTTATTGTGGAGCGGGTTAGGCATGCGTGCCGCCCAATTATGAATGAATGCATTCACGAGCTGGCCAGTCTCCACCTATCGGAAGGGGTGGAGGTAGGAGAGGGATATACCACTTGGTATTCTATGCTAAGGCCTTACTATTATTATGCACTTGATCCTAGGAGCATGTTAGTGTGTTACTATTCCGCCATGCATCTAGAAGCATCTTTATTAGGAATAGCGTATATGTGTGCTTATGGTTGGGATGCAGAAAAGTGGGCATCGATCTGATCCCGCCCCATATCAATTTTTTTAGGTATTATCTATGTTCATCCTATCGGTGCTGTTTGCCTATTTGCACGGGTCATTTTGTCGGCGGAGAGTGAGCGTTGGAGTATAGACTTCACTAGACTCTGATTATATTTTGGATTTATACTTGACTCCGTTTTGACCCGGCTCTGCCGTGGCACCCTCTTGTATTACGCTTATTTCCGCTAGTCACACTATTTCCGATTTCCACGCTTAGACTTACGACAGGTACAGGGGACTTCCCCGGGGATTCCAACGATCCCTTCGATTTTGGGTATGAAATCCCCCTTTGAAAACGTTAAAGTAAGTTTGAAACCTTCAACCTGTACTCGGGGCGCAAGGTCCTTACGAGGGGTTTTATCCCTCGAAACGTAACCTGGGAATCATAATCCTGGGCCGTTACATGATTAATATATATTAAAAATTAAATATGTATTTTGTATTATAAATTTTTATTACACGCATTTTGATATAAAAAATATAATTTTCACCACAATTTGAAAAATCAAATTTTCAATATTGTTCACAAAATTGGATGGTTATTTCTTAAAAAATGTATATCACTAATCTAAGTTAATTTTTTTTGTTAGATTTAAACTTAAATATTTAAATGAATTTCTTAGTCATTAGATGTGACTTTTTAAATGAAATTTATTAGATTAATTTAATTTATATTAAATCAAATTTAGTTATAAAAAAAGAAAAATTATAAAAAGTCATTTATGAAACCATGCCTTCTCTCTTCTCATTGGAGAAAACTTTTCTCCACTTTCTCAAAAAGTGGGAAAGTTTTTGCACATAGGGGGGATTTTGTGCTCAAATATACACACTTCATGCTCAAATGTACACATTTGAGCACCCACAAAACAACCATTGGAGCTCATAATTGTGTAAAATATACACATTTACACAATTGCACACCACCATTTGAGTTAGTCTAATGGTTGAACAAGTTTGTAAAAAAAATCTTTAAAAAATTTGGAAAAAAATACGCAATTTTTTTTAAACAAAATCAATTTGTCAACCTTGAAAAGATAATATTAACCAGTACAATTCCCGCGCCATGGCGCGATGATTTAAACTAAAATCTTAACAATATAAAAAATAATATTATAAAATAATAATAAAAGTTAAGATAAAATTCATTAAAATCTTTACCATAAATGTATCTTATAAATATCTCAAAAAATTATTTTTTAAAAAATATCATGTAACTTTATTTAAATATGGATATTTAAATCACTTAGTAAAAATAATAATATCATTGTAACTTTATTTAAATGTGATGTGGTATAACAGTTATCTAAAAAGTATTGGTTATGTCATATCATCAGAAAGGCTTATATATATTAAGTAGTATATATAGATTAGATATTTATAATATAAAAATATTTACATGTAGATTAATAGTAAGCATTAGATTATATTAAATTTGTCAAGCCTTGCTAGCTTAACTGGTAAGGATGACATGTAGTGACCAATAGGTCACGAGTTCGAATCCCCCCTCCCCCATATTGTAATGGCCTAAGTGCCTACCTATGAACCAAAAAAAAAGATTATATTAAATTTACTGTTTTGAATTAAGCCTAATAGTTAGATAATATATTAAAAATAAAAAAAGAAATGTGATTGGTTTAGAGGGAAGAAGAAGAAAAATTAAAGGAAAAAATAGATTGATTTAAAGAGATAAAAAGTAGGGATATCATATAGGCTAAAACTCTTTTATTTTAAGAATATATATATATATATATATATATATATATATATATATATATATATATATATATATATATATATATATATATATATATATATATAGTAAATGTGATAAAAATAAAAGAAAAATGTAATTTGTTAGAAAAGATAAAAAGAAGAAGAAACAAATAATTAAAGGAAATAAATTTGAGTTAAGCCCAGTACCTATATTAAATTAAATTAAATGTTTTGAATTAAGCCCCATTGTTAACAAATATGTATGAAATAAAAAAAGAATAGGATTGATTTAAAAATATAAAGGGAAAAATAAAAAGAATTATTAAATATAGGAGAGAGGAAAAAATAAAATAAAAAAGTAAAAAAAATAGGATTGTTTGAATTAACTAAAATTAAGGAGAACATGACATATAATCAAACTCTTCTAATTTAAAGTATTATATAGATTGTTAACAAATATGTATGAAATAAAAAAAGAATAGGATTGATTTAAAAATATAAAGGGAAAAATAAAAAGAATAATTAAATATAGGAGAGAGGAAAATTTTTTAAAAAAAAGTAAAAAAAATATAGGATTGTTTGAATTAACTAAAATCAAGGAGAACATGACACATCATCAAACTCTTCTAATTTAAAGTATTATATAGATTGTTAACAAATATGTATGAAATAAAAAAAGAATAGGATTGATTTAAAAATATAAAGGGAAAAATAAAAAGAATTATTAAATATAGGAGAGAGGAAAAAATAAAATAAAAAAGTAAAAAAAATAGGATTGTTTGAATTAACTAAAATTAAGGAGAACATGACATATAATCAAACTCTTCTAATTTAAAGTATTATATAGATTGTTAACAAATATGTATGAAATAAAAAAAGAATAGGATTGATTTAAAAATATAAAGGGAAAAATAAAAAGAATAATTAAATATAGGAGAGAGGAAATTTTTTTTAAAAAAAGTAAAAAAAATATAGGATTGTTTGAATTAACTAAAATCAAGGAGAACATGACACATCATCAAACTCTTCTAATTTAAAGTATTATATAGATTGTTAACAAATATGTATGAAATAAAAAAAGAATAGGATTGATTTAAAAATATAAAGGGAAAAATAAAAAGAATTATTAAATATAGGAGAGAGGAAAAAATAAAATAAAAAAGTAAAAAAAATAGGATTGTTTGAATTAACTAAAATTAAGGAGAACATGACATATAATCAAACTCTTCTAATTTAAAGTATTATATAGATTGTTAACAAATATGTATGAAATAAAAAAAGAATAGGATTGATTTAAAAATATAAAGGGAAAAATAAAAAGAATAATTAAATATAGGAGAGAGGAAAAAATTTTAAAAAAAAGTAAAAAAAATATAGGATTGTTTGAATGAACTAAAATCAAGGAGAACATGACACATCATCAAACTCTTCTAATTTAAAGTATTATATAGATTGTTAACAAATATGTATGAAATAAAAAAAGAATAGGATTGATTTAAAAATATAAAGGGAAAAATAAAAAGAATTATTAAATATAGGAGAGAGGAAAAAATAAAATAAAAAAGTAAAAAAAATAGGATTGTTTGAATTAACTAAAATTAAGGAGAACATGACATATAATCAAACTCTTCTAATTTAAAGTATTATATAGATTGTTAACAAATATGTATGAAATAAAAAAAGAATAGGATTGATTTAAAAATATAAAGGGAAAAATAAAAAGAATAATTAAATATAGGAGAGAGGAAATTTTTTTTAAAAAAAGTAAAAAAAATATAGGATTGTTTGAATTAACTAAAATCAAGGAGAACATGACACATCATCAAACTCTTCTAATTTAAAGTATTATATAGATTGTTAACAAATATGTATGAAATAAAAAAAGAATAGGATTGATTTAAAAATATAAAGGGAAAAATAAAAAGAATTATTAAATATAGGAGAGAGGAAAAAATAAAATAAAAAAGTAAAAAAAATAGGATTGTTTGAATTAACTAAAATTAAGGAGAACATGACATATAATCAAACTCTTCTAATTTAAAGTATTATATAGATTGTTAACAAATATGTATGAAATAAAAAAAGAATAGGATTGATTTAAAAATATAAAGGGAAAAATAAAAAGAATAATTAAATATAGGAGAGAGGAAAAAATTTTAAAAAAAAGTAAAAAAAATATAGGATTGTTTGAATGAACTAAAATCAAGGAGAACATGACACATCATCAAACTCTTCTAATTTAAAGTATTATATAGATTGTTAACAAATATGTATGAAATAAAAAAAGAATAGGATTGATTTAAAAATATAAAGGGAAAAATAAAAAGAATTATTAAATATAGGAGAGAGGAAAAAATAAAATAAAAAAGTAAAAAAAATAGGATTGTTTGAATTAACTAAAATTAAGGAGAACATGACATATAATCAAACTCTTCTAATTTAAAGTATTATATAGATTGTTAACAAATATGTATGAAATAAAAAAAGAATAGGATTGATTTAAAAATATAAAGGGAAAAATAAAAAGAATAATTAAATATAGGAGAGAGGAAAAAATTTTAAAAAAAAAGTAAAAAAAATATAGGATTGTTTGAATTAACTAAAATCAAGGAGAACATGACACATCATCAAACTCTTCTAATTTAAAGTATTATATAGATTGTTAACAAATATGTATGAAATAAAAAAAGAATAGGATTGATTTAAAAATATAAAGGGAAAAATAAAAAGAATTATTAAATATAGGAGGGAGGAAAAAATAAAATAAAAAAGTAAAAAAAATAGGATTGTTTGAATTAACTAAAATTAAGGAGAACATGACATATAATCAAACTCTTCTAATTTAAAGTATTATATAGATTGTTAACAAATATGTATGAAATAAAAAAAGAATAGGATTGATTTAAAAATATAAAGGGAAAAATAAAATGAATAATTAAATATAGGAAAGAGGAAATTTTTTTAAAAAAAAGTAAAAAAAATATAGGATTGTTTGAATGAACTAAAATCAAGGAGAACATGACACATCATCAAACTCTTCTAATTTAAAGTATTATATAGATTGTTAACAAATATGTATGAAATAAAAAAAGAATAGGATTGATTTAAAAATATAAAGGGAAAAATAAAAAGAATTATTAAATATAGGAGAGAGGAAAAAATAAAATAAAAAAGTAAAAAAAATAGGATTGTTTGAATTAACTAAAATTAAGGAGAACATGACATATAATCAAACTCTTCTAATTTAAAGTATTATATAGATTGTTAACAAATATGTATGAAATAAAAAAAGAATAGGATTGATTTAAAAATATAAAGGGAAAAATAAAAAGAATAATTAAATATAGGAGAGAGGAAAAAATTTTAAAAAAAAGTAAAAAAAATATAGGATTGTTTGAATGAACTAAAATCAAGGAGAACATGACACATCATCAAACTCTTCTAATTTAAAGTATTATATAGATTGTTAACAAATATGTATGAAATAAAAAAAGAATAGGATTGATTTAAAAATATAAAGGGAAAAATAAAAAGAATTATTAAATATAGGAGAGAGGAAAAATAAAATAAAAAAGTAAAAAAAATAGGATTGTTTGAATTAACTAAAATTAAGGAGAACATGACATATAATCAAACTCTTCTAATTTAAAGTATTATATAGATTGTTAACAAATATGTATGAAATAAAAAAAGAATAGGATTGATTTAAAAATATAAAGGGAAAAATAAAAAGAATAATTAAATATAGGAGAGAGGAAAAAATTTAAAAAAAAAAGTAAAAAAAATATAGGATTGTTTGAATTAACTAAAATCAAGGAGAACATGACACATCATCAAACTCTTCTAATTTAAAGTATTATATAGATTGTTAACAAATATGTATGAAATAAAAAAAGAATAGGATTGATTTAAAAATATAAAGGGAAAAATAAAAAGAATTATTAAATATAGGAGAGAGGAAAAATAAAATAAAAAAGTAAAAAAAATAGGATTGTTTGAATTAACTAAAATTAAGGAGAACATGACATATAATCAAACTCTTCTAATTTAAAGTATTATATAGATTGTTAACAAATATGTATGAAATAAAAAAAGAATAGGATTGATTTAAAAATATAAAGGGAAAAATAAAAAGAATAATTAAATATAGGAGAGAGGAAAAAATTTTAAAAAAAAAGTAAAAAAAATATAGGATTGTTTGAATTAACTAAAATCAAGGAGAACATGACACATCATCAAACTCTTCTAATTTAAAGTATTATATAGATTGTTAACAAATATGTATGAAATAAAAAAAGAATAGGATTGATTTAAAAATATAAAGGGAAAAATAAAAAGAATTATTAAATATAGGAGGGAGGAAAAAATAAAATAAAAAAGTAAAAAAAATAGGATTGTTTGAATTAACTAAAATTAAGGAGAACATGACATATAATCAAACTCTTCTAATTTAAAGTATTATATAGATTGTTAACAAATATGTATGAAATAAAAAAAGAATAGGATTGATTTAAAAATATAAAGGGAAAAATAAAAAGAATAATTAAATATAGGAAAGAGGAAATTTTTTTAAAAAAAAGTAAAAAAAATATAGGATTGTTTGAATGAACTAAAATCAAGGAGAACATGACACATCATCAAACTCTTCTAATTTAAAGTATTATATAGATTGTTAACAAATATGTATGAAATAAAAAAAGAATAGGATTGATTTAAAAATATAAAGGGAAAAATAAAAAGAATTATTAAATATAGGAGAGAGGAAAAAATAAAATAAAAAACTAAAAAAAATAGGATTGTTTGAATTAACTAAAATTAAGGAGAACATGACATATAATCAAACTCTTCTAATTTAAAGTATTATATAGATTGTTAACAAATATGTATGAAATAAAAAAAGAATAGGATTGATTTAAAAATATAAAGGGAAAAATAAAAAGAATAATTAAATATAGGAGAGAGGAAATTTTTTTTAAAAAAAGTAAAAAAAATATAGGATTGTTTGAATTAACTAAAATCAAGGAGAACATGACACATCATCAAACTCTTCTAATTTAAAGTATTATATAGATTGTTAACAAATATGTATGAAATAAAAAAAGAATAGGATTGATTTAAAAATATAAAGGGAAAAATAAAAAGAATTATTAAATATAGGAGAGAGGAAAAAATAAAATAAAAAAGTAAAAAAATAGGATTGTTTGAATTAACTAAAATTAAGGAGAACATGACATATAATCAAACTCTTCTAATTTAAAGTATTATATAGATTGTTAACAAATATGTATGAAATAAAAAAAGAATAGGATTGATTTAAAAATATAAAGGGAAAAATAAAAAGAATTATTAAATATAGGAGGGAGGAAAAAATAAAATAAAAAAGTAAAAAAAATAGGATTGTTTGAATTAACTAAAATTAAGGAGAACATGACATATAATCAAACTCTTCTAATTTAAAGTATTATATAGATTGTTAACAAATATGTATGAAATAAAAAAAGAATAGGATTGATTTAAAAATATAAAGGGAAAAATAAAAAGAATAATTAAATATAGGAGAGAGGAAAATTTTTTAAAAAAAAGTAAAAAAAATATAGGATTGTTTGAATTAACTAAAATCAAGGAGAACATGACACATCATCAAACTCTTCTAATTTAAAGTATTATATAGATTGTTAACAAATATGTATGAAATAAAAAAAGAATAGGATTGATTTAAAAATATAAAGGGAAAAATAAAAAGAATTATTAAATATAGGAGAGAGGAAAAAATAAAATAAAAAAGTAAAAAAAATAGGATTGTTTGAATTAACTAAAATTAAGGATAACATGACATATAATCAAACTCTTCTAATTTAAAGTATTATATAGATTGTTAACAAATATGTATGAAATAAAAAAAGAATAGGATTGATTTAAAAATATAAAGGGAAAAATAAAAAGAATAATTAAATATAGGAGAGAGGAAATTTTTTAAAAAAAAAGTAAAAAAAATATAGGATTGTTTGAATTAACTAAAATCAAGGAGAACATGACACATCATCAAACTCTTCTAATTTAAAGTATTATATAGATTGTTAACAAATATGTATGAAATAAAAAAAGAATAGGATTGATTTAAAAATATAAAGGGAAAAATAAAAAGAATTATTAAATATAGGAGAGAGGAAAAAATAAAATAAAAAAGTAAAAAAAATAGGATTGTTTGAATTAACTAAAATTAAGGAGAACATGACACATAATCAAACTCTTCTAATTTAAAGTATTATATAGATTCAAGTTTTTTCCTATCAGATCATTAAGATTTGAATAAACTTAGCCCTACACTTAGTTTATTTAAGGGGATCTTTACGGATGAGAATGTGAAATTTAAACTCGGAGAAAAGTTGGTTAGTAGAGATAGAATGTCTCAAATGGATAAGATGGTCCATTACCCAATTAACTTCCATGAAAATGTGCGAAATGTGGATGTCATAAAATTTCGAACATTCAGTCGAGAGTCAGAGATCGGCACCTTTTTTTTTATATAAGGAAAGAAATTCGATCATCTAGACAGGCCTAGAGAAACTAAGAGTCCAGACAAGCCGGGAGATGGACTAACCATCATGTACAACCTGAAGCAAATAACAGAACCAAATGACTGAAAATAAATAACAGGAATCAAATGACGGAATTGAAAAAGCAATAATAAAGTACAAGCTATATCCACACTACAACCACCAAGCTAGCAGAACCAACGACCGACCAGCAAAACGGAAGACGCACACAGAGACCTCTAGGGATCACTAGCTGCCGCCTCAACATGGATTCTAAACAGAATCAGTAGGCATCATCGCATTTCCACGGCGTCTACAAGCTCGACAAACCAGTCATCTTTCACGTGAAACCTGTACCACAGCAAGAAAAGCAAAGTACACCAACCCCGCGCACACCAAAACTCTAGCCAAAGCAAATCCCCAAAACCCAACTTACACCCTCAAGGACGATAACAAGATCGTAAAGGCTGCCACAAGGAAACCAAGATCGTAAAGGCTGCCACAAGGAAACCAAAATAGAGAAAACATATAAATCGGGAAAGGAATAAATAAGCAACAACAGTAAACAAGCTAAAAGACCATAAAGCGGTTAGTAAACTAACCAACAAGGCTCACAAATCCCCTTAATTCGTTTGATCCAAACAAATAGCACATTTTTTTGGGGGAAAAACAACACAAGCGTTATAATAACGCTGATCGGACTATCGGAGGGGATCCACTCCAACAAGAACACACAGGGCACGCTGGCGGCGCTTGAGGACGGATCTAGGCCACCGGTGGGAGGCATGGCAACGGAGTATCACCGGAATTGCGCGCCGCAAGTAGAGGGCGTCGACGACAGGGCAAACGGGTGGGGGATCTTGGTTGCGGTGAGGCAAGGCGCCATAGCGGAGAGCCAAGGAGGTGTTGGGTTAGGGGGCGAAGACACCCTGTAGAAGAAGGGATGTGTAGCCGTGTAGGGACAAGGGGGTGAAGGCCCTATAGATGGGATAGGAATCGAGGGAGGCCAACGAGACGCGACGGAGTTTGGTGTATGACGGTGGTGAGTCGAGGGCGAATAGCGGAGCCAAGATTGTTGGTGGCGGCGGCGGTAACCAAGGGCAACACGGGCAACGGGCGTTGCGGGAGGCGGCATGCCCTAGGTCAAAATGGGCTGGCCAAACGCTCTCAAAAGAGAGCATTAGGTTTTCTTCATTGACATCGCACATGTTAGAGATCGGCACCTTTACTTCCCAAGGGCGCCTCCAAGCTCTCTGCAAAGCCTAAATAATGCACAAATTATCACATTTAACGTGTAAATTATAGATATTGAATTTTATAGCTTTCTTTAGGTTGACCCCAAGAGCATAGGCCTTCACTCCGATGACTGAGCTAAAAGGGCATCTTCTAGCCTTCAAACACACAGCATTTGCCTTGTGATCATAAATCACACAAGCTACTACGAGAATCGCTTTTGGCCCTATTAGAAAGTAAAGATCCATCAAGGTTAAGTCTGTACCAATAAGGTTGGATTTTTCCATTTAATATTTGACTTCTTTCTGAGTTGGGAAGGTGAAGTCCTTCTAACATAGCTAGAAGCAAGGGAGTCGTCATCTAAACCCGTCAGGTCATTAACCCAACAAACACACTTTGTTGTTACAATCTCCAAACAAGTTAATAACTATACAATACTCAAATTGAATAATTACGCATTGCACTTGAATAACTAACCATTACAATCAAATAAATACTCATAATACAAGTAAATAACTTAACTACTTCACTTCAACTGAATAAATTATTGTAACTGGAAACTTATTGCGACCAAATAACTACACACTCTAACTGTATAACTACTAATCGCAAAGGAATAACTATCCATTGCAACTAAATACCAGGAACAATATTGAATAATTAATCACTACAACTAAATAATTACCATAACTAACTGACTACCCATGCACTATTGCACTATAACAGGGGGAGGATGATACACATATACCAAGTGTATGTTGGTGTATCTTTTTTCCATATGTAAAATTTTGTAAAATTTATCCACTACTTTTAAAATTGTAAAAACTAACCCTAAATTTTTTCTATAAAACTCTATTATACCCATATTATAAGGAATAAACCTTAAAATTTTCAATAGCCGTTAATGATACCCTAAATTTTAAATGGTGAACCCTAGAAAAATAAATTTTCAAAAAAAATAAAATTGGTGTATACATACACTAAGTGTATGTGTGGCCTTTCCTGGATAATTATTACAACTAAATAACTACCACTACAATTGAGTAACTACTCATCCCAAATGAACAATCAAATAACTACTCACTACCGGTGCTTTAAAAATCACGCCTATCCGGAACCTAAGCGTTAGGCAGAAGAGAACTTTTGAATTTTTAAGCCTAGGTGGGTATCTAGACAGAATCCAATTATGCGCCGCCTAGACCCTGCCTATTTCCACCTAGGCACCGCCTAAACCCGTCTGGCTTGGAAATTATTTAGATTTAGTGTCTTATAGGTAGGTGATAACTGAGAATGTGCATTCGTGAGCCCCAACGTACCTCGGACCCTTCACTTACTTTTCTCATGTCATATCATCTTAAGAGACTCATTCTAACTTTTTAATTTTTCACCCTCATTCGTGGCCCGAGTATTGGACCCTTAAATTAACTTTTATTATTTTCCCTTTTTATTTACTCAATAATAATAATAATAATAATAATAATAATAATAATAATAATGATGATGATGATGATGATAAATTTATAATAACATATCATAATTTTTTTTAATGCTTAAAAAAAGAAAATATGGTATTATTTAGATGATTTTTTTCACAAACATATGCAAGAGGGATATCTATGTGTAGATAAAATTAAATTAAATTCAAAAATAATTTTTTTATTTTTTTAAAACAATTGAAAAAGAACCGAAAATCATTTAAAAACAAATAAAATATAGAGCCCAACTTTTTGGGTCTCTTATATAAGAGACTCAAACCATGAGCTCTTATATTTATTTATTTTTTATGAGGTTTAGAGTCACCATTCGGCCGTGTACTTTTGCATTTATTTACTTTAGTGAGCACCGTAAATTTGGATTTATTAGTAAATTATGGATTATTATCATTACATTATATGAATTATTGACATGTGTTATACATTAAAATATAAAAAAAACAATCAAATTTATTATAAGTCTGTCTAAACCCTATCGCCTTTTAGAACATTGTCCATTACAATTGAATTAACTACTCACTCTAACTAAATAACTACAGTGATCGAAGAACATAGAATAAATGCCATGTCCATTTTTTTTATAAGGTAATAATTCGATGGTCAGACAGACCTGACTCACTGAGAGTCCAATAAAGTCGGTAAACGGCGAACCATCAAACATACAACCTAAACAGACAGAAATACAAACAACAAGCGAACTGAAACAAGCAGAACTAAACCCTACAACAAGACGACCCAAGAAGACTGAGGAAACCGGCGAAGAACGAAATCAAGCACCACCGACACCAAGCAGTGGCACCGCGGGCCAGCGGTACAACAAGACTCTAACTCTTGTGGGTAGTGCAGACAACTCCAAGGAAGATCAATCCCGGATACGGAGATGCCCTCAACGCACCACCTCGACCTCAGTCAGTCCAGACTCCACGCTCCCCAACGGCCCAACCAAGCAGAAGACCTCATAGAAACGTCGAAAGTAGAACCGCACACTGCTCGAAACAAAACACCAACTAGATTTTACATATAACAAATTAGTCATGCCATGTCCATTGATTGCACTAAAACCACTGTTTTGTAGGAAAACACGACCCAAATTTTTTTTTTTTCAAAGAACTATTATTTATTTATTTTCTTGTTTTTGTTTTTGTATAAAATGTTAAATTGTCATTCTTTTTTTGGATGGTTAAAACTTTTGTTTTTTCAAAGAACCATATATCCATGACCATTTGTGTCTAAAAATGCGTTAAAAAAAGTTATATTCTAACTTGTTATCTAATCTTTTCAAAACGAACCAAAGAACTAGAGAAGCTTGTGCTTCTCCATATCATGAAAGAATCGACAGAATAAACAACAGATGCAGTGCTATCTAGCTCAAGTGGTAAAGGAAGGAAGGAAGTTAGAAAGGAGAATCAAAAGGTCTTGGTTCAAATCTCAACTCCATTACTTTTTATTTGCTTTAAATATATTATTAATTCTTTTTCATTTTTCTTTATATTTTTTATTTCTATCAACTATTTCATTAAAAAAAAGTGATAATTATGTTTACATTATACATTAAACCTTTTATTTCAATATTCTTTTAAAAGTAATTCTTCTTGATTTTTTTTATATATTTTTTGTTTCTCTTCTATTTTTTTGGTTACTCTCAACTATTTAAATACAAAAATCATTAAAAAAATCACAGCTTTAGTTTTTTTTTTTTTTTAAATTCTTAATAAGTATACATACAAAAAAAAAACTTAGCACCCCCTGACGGAAATCCTGGCTCCGCCACTAAGCAGATGGCAAAACTATCGCGTCTAAAAGATAAACGCAACCACCTCATAAATTTTAATCTTAAATTCTGGAAACAGCGCAAGAGAATTAAGCATCTACAATTAGGTGACAGAAATACAAAATTCTATCAAATGTCAACGAAAATAAGAAATTTTAAGAATAGAACTAAAGTTTTCCAAAATAAAGACAAATTAATCAAAGAGGATAAAGATCAAATAACGAATGAGATCACTAATGAACTGACTGAAAGGTTTAAAGCACAAAATAAACCACAAATAGAACTTAATAAGTTGAATTAGATCGATTGAGGAAGATGAAAACCTCATTCGACCCCCTTCGAACAAGGAAATTAAAGATACTGTATTTAAGATGGCCAACGATAAAATCCCTGGTCCAGATGGGTATCCACTGCGGCTAAACTTACGAGATGGAAAGCCAGCCTGTTGAATTTTGGAGGATGGGTGACTCTTACTAATTTTATGCTTGCTACTCTTCCCATCTACTACATGGGGGTTGTTTATTTGCCGACTAGTGTGTGTAAGAAGATCGATAAGTTGTGTAGGAGTTCCCTATGGGGATCGACCGATATCAAACAGAGAGTGCATAAAGTGGCTCGGGAGGAAGTGACAAAGGCCAAGGATCTCGGTGGCCTTGGAGTGAAATATATAGAGAAGGCTAACTTGGCTCTAGTTGCGAAACTAGGGTGGCATTTTATCATGGGAGAGGATGGCCTATGGAGGAAGGTCTTGACTGAGAAATACACTGGCAAATCATTGGGTCCTTAGCCTGGGGTTTCTCACATTTGGAAAGGAATTCGACGCGATCTAGTGGAGGTGATCAATCCTGGGTTGAGATGGAACATCTGAATGGGAAAAACATACATTTCTGGAGAGATAGTTGGGTCATGGATGAACCGCTAAGTAATTTTATGATAGGGGTTGAGGCGAAAACTCAATTCAGACTGGTTATTGATCTTTGGGTTGATGGTAGGGGTTGGAAGTGGGATGAGCTCAGCCACCTCCTGCCTTCGAGTGTGATCTTGAAACTAGCGATGGTTGCTATCACAGAGGGAGAAGATATGCTCAAATGGAAGCACACCAAGGATGGGGACTATATGACGCGGTCGGTTACACGACTATCGACAAGTGGTATGAATGGCAGGGTAAAGATACCCTTTTCTTTAAGGCTATTTGGGCGCTGCGTATAAATGAAAGGGTATGTACTTTCGTTTGGCTGATGAGAAAGAGCGGTGTGCTTATGATTTATGAACATGGAGCAGGTGTGATGGGGTTTTGGTAACTCTTCCCTTTGTCCTATATGTAAACTTGCAGATGAGTCTCTCGAGCATCTTTTTAGGGATTGTGGTATTGCTAAAAAAATTTGGATGCAGGTCATTGGAATTGGTGGAACGAGGGACTTCTAGATGGAGGTTTGTAGACTTTTTGGATGGATGTTTGATGGTGCATGCTTGGGAGCGATCCAAGACTACAAGGCTGCTATTGAAAAACCTGGAGAGAACAAAAATGCGAGAGAGAAACAACGGTTGGACATCGGGTGGGAGCGACATGTGGACATCAGGTGGGACCACGAACGTCGTTGGCTTTCTCTTTAGCTTCAACATTGTGCTTCTTTGATCCTTTGTATCTCCTTCCTTAGCCTTCTTATGCTCCAAAATATGTCATTTAAGCTCCTCCAAGATCTCATCCAAGGTCAGAATGTAAAACTGCAGAATAAACACTTAATAGGCGTAGATTCCAAACTCGAACACTTCACAAGAAAGATACAGAAATAGACCAAAACATATGCAAAACTTTTAACTAAATACAATAAGAACTACCTATAATGCATATATGAAATATGCATTATCAACTACCTAGAATGTCTATGCAGAATATGTCTTATGAACGAGGACGTCCATCACCTTTTTCTCCAATGCCCAGTAACTTGGGCTCTGATAACAATTATGAACAATTAATGGGAAAATATATCATGTTCTCAAGACCAACATGAGACTTTTTAAACACCCTTACAATATTGAAAAAGACAACACAAATTTTACTAAATTTTTCTTCATATACAGGCAATCTGGGAACTAAGGAATAACATTATCTTCAACAAACACAAGGTATCAGCGCTAACACATTTTGCTCAACAGGTAATCTTCAATATATCAAACTGGAACCAGGCACAGACTAAGGAAAATAAGCAAAAGGAAACAAACTCAAAGTGTAAAGGCTCGGATTTTTAATTTATAAATTCTAATAAATAATAAAAATAAAATGGATTTAAGTCGGGAAAATAATAATAATAATAATTCGGATTTTTTTTTTTTGGGAAAACCCGTCCTTAAATTATTAAATCGAAATTTGAAACTCTTAAAGCCAATTCCGGCCCAATTTTATCCTTGAAGGACAATTCTATCGTTTTGCCTCGGCATTTGAAATAAACTTTGGGATGTCGATATCCTTGTAATTTTGAAGCGTTAACTTGATCGAGTCGGGATAAGATCGAGAGTGGGTTTCGGGATTTATTTTGGGTATTTTAAATTTAGGGTCTTGGAACCACTCTATAGACTTGTAGGCCTCTTCCTCTATCTATTTCCCAACTCCTTTTTCCCCTTTCCCTTTGCCTAGTAGCAACAACAGTAGATGCTCCTGAACTTGGAACAGAACCCACGCCAATCCATCCCTCCCCATTTCAATCCCCAACACCCCCTTATCTTCTCCTTCCTCTTTGGCCGGAGCAGCTCCTCCTCCTCTTTTCCGCCGCCATTCACCACCACCAGCCACCATCTTCCTCCTCCATCTCCCCTGTGAAGCCGCCACCGTCTCGCATCTCTCCCCCCCTGTCCTCCGTTGCCGAGCAGCAGCACTGGGAGTCGAGCTCTTTGCTCCTCCGACGTCCCAGGTAGGGGACCGACCGGCCAGGAGCCGCCAGTAGATAGCCGCCACGAGACCGCCGATGCCTCCCTCCTCTGTTTTTCTCGATTTCAAGCGGTAAGCCATCCGTCCTTCCCCTTCCACTCGATTCGAAGATAAAGGTTCGCCTTTAACCCCCAATCAATTTTCCTAGGACGAGCTCTCTTGATTCCATCTTCGTTGAAGACAATCGCGCCTCCGGCGAACATTCCGGCGAAGGATTCAACTCTCTCGGTGAGCTTGCTTTACTCCCCTCTTTCTTGCTCGCATCTGAATCCGTGTGTGTGGGTGTGTTCGGGGTTGGGGTTCGGTCGGAGTGAGTGAATCCCAGGCCGAGAGGCCGCCGGCGAGGCATGGGTTTCCTTCTTCTTCCTCCCGCATTTCTTTCCGTCGCCAGATCTGGGGGTTAGAGAAGGGTTCAGTGTGTTTTGTTTTGTTTTTGGGTTCGGTTCAGCTTTTTCTTTTCAGTGAACCGGTTCCCTCAATTTCCCGGTTCATTAAAATGGAAATGGGTTTTGGGCTTGTTTTGTTTGGGTTTGGGCCTAATTTTCCGGGTCCCCTTTTCTTCTTTTAATTTGGATCCGGGTTTGGGATTTTGGCTGAGCTGGGGACTGGGCCTATTTCGCTGGGCTTGTATTCGGGTTGGGCTCCGTGAATCCGGGTGAGGGCTGAAGATCAGGCTCTTCCTTTCTTTCTGGATCCGGGTTGAGTTGGTCTGGGCTTGGGCCGATTTTAAAGGGGTAAGCTTTTGGGCTTCTAGGTTTGTGTAGGTATTGTTTTGTTGTTATTGTTGTTGGGTTATATATATTATATGTTATGATTTATATTATTGTTAGTCTATTAGAACATTAATATTACTAATATGTGATATATTATGAGTATATATTATTCCCGATTTTTGAAAGATATATTTCCTGAAATTAAGATTATCCATTTTAAAGGGTTTTAAAATAATATTATTGAACTATGTATTTTGTGATGAGTAAATATTTTATCTTGGAAAGTATAAGATGATCTATTGTTATTAATTTATAAATGTGGTTTGGTGTTTATTTTAGCTAATACAATTTGGTGACCTAATTACACGGTTTTAGGTTTTGAAATAAAAATGCCGGAATTATTTTAATGGTATAAAATTGTAAGTTGATTAAAAATTTAATGTTTATAAAGGGATTTTGGCCAGACATGATTTGAGAATTGTTTTGAATATGAGTTGGATTAATTTGGGATTTAAGAGTTTGGAAAACGGTTTCACTATTGGTTGGTTTTGAGTATGTTGGGAACTTGAGTTTCGTATGTATGAATACCGGTCTGGTAGCTTATGGAATTGACTTGATGATAGGTGTGTATTGCTTTTGGACTTGCATTGGGCCCTTGCTTGTGTTATCTTGTTGTTCTGCATCTTCAGGTAAGTTCCCTAGGGGGCTTACTCAGGTTGGACATTCATGTATGTTGTTGCATTTTATGTTAGGTGTTGCATATGCATAAAAGTATGCCATGTAGTATCATGTTTAGGTTGCACTAACTGATTGAGCATCTGTTTACTTTATGCGTTTGAAACAGAACGGCCGTTATCTGTGATAGTCCTAGAGTCTTTGCTAGGGTCATAGGGTAGCCCAGCCTCATCGGGTACCCTGAGTCAATCGAGTCATGAACTTCCTTGTATTATGATATGCCTGCGGGCTTTATTGTGGAGCGGGTTAGGCATGCGTGCCCCCCGATTATGATGGAATGCATTCACGAGCTGGCCAGTCTCCACCTATCGGAAGGGGTGGAGGTAGGAGAGGGATATGCCGTTGGCATTGTCTTGGGCCCTTTACAGTATTTCTGCACATTGTTATGAACTAGGAGCATGCTAGTGTGTTTGAATTTCGTACTGCATTAGAGCATCTTTATTAGGTATAGCACATACTATGTGGCCTCAGCGAGGACTGCCAGTCCCGCATGAGTGGCTCGATCTGATTCCTTTCCCCGTTCTTCTTTTAAAGGTATTTCTGCAGATCTTGTTTGCTCCATGCTTATGTGACGGGAAACCCTTGGGCGAATCAAATAACCTGACTAATATTCTAACTTGGCAAATGGTAATCACTTGTTTATGATTTGGTTTTGACCCGATTATGTTGTGTCATTGTATCTTAACTTTGCCTCCGCTTTATTTCATTTGAATTGGATTTCACGACATAGTCTTAGGACATGTTAAGGGTACCCAACGGCCCTACGATACTTTAGGGTTTGAAATCCCTCTTTCCACTGACCTTTGAAATGAGTTTGAAACCTCGACCCGTACCTGGATTGCAAGATCCGAACAAGGGTTTTCATCCCTTGAAACGTAACCCGGAAATCATAATTACGGGCCGTTACACAAAGGGCATCCCACCTCGAGGCGTTTACAAAATAAACGTAGACTACTCAGTCAAACCATCAGGAGAATGCAACATCGGTGGTCTTATTCAGGATTGTAATGGTCAGTGATAGATTACATAGGTCTCCTCTTGTATAGTGGGCTAAAAGCCCGTTAAGGCCCAATACCTTTGTAACCTATATATATGTTTATTAATGAATGGAAACCCTCGAGGAGGACATTACAATCAATCTAATGATCTCACATGGTATCACAGCTTAAGATCCAAAGACCCAAATTTTTCTCTCTCCTTATTCTAAACCCTAGCCGCCACCCTCACCCCTTTGCCGCCACCCTCCCGCCGGCGCCTCCCTCCCCTCTCCTTGGCCACCACCGACACCACATCCCTCTCTCTCTTCTTATTCTAAACCCTAGCCACCACCCTCACCCCTTTGCCGCCACCCTCCCTCTGGCGCCTCCCTCCCCTCTCCTCGGCCACCACCGACACCACATCCTTCTCTCTCTCTCCCCTGTTACAATGGCCGACCCTCCCCCTACCACCAACAAACCGCCCTTCCTCTCCGCCCTCACGATCTCTAATATCAAAAACTGCATCCCTATCATTCTTGATCATGACTCCAGTACCTACACCATGTGGTCGCACCTCTTCACGACCCATGTTAAGACTCATAAAGTCCTCCACCATATTGACTCCTCCGTCAATCGCCATGAGAGTGAAGACGACGATCTCTTTGCTCAACTTGACACCATTGTCCTTCAATGAATCTTCAACACCATCTCAAAAGATCTATTGACCACCATCCTCAACCCCAAAGACAACGCCTTGGCTGCCTGGAAGAAGCTTCAGGATCTCTTCCAAGACAACAAGTCCACACGTGCTGTTTATCTCGAGCACGAATTCTCAAGTTGCAAGCTTTCCTCCTTTCCGTCGATATCCGCCTACTGTCAGCACATCAAGACCCTGGTTGATCAACTCGACGCCGTCGACTCCAAACCCAGTGCCACACGCCTCGTCCTCCAGGTACTCTCGGGTCTCCCTTCTGAATACAACACTGCTGCTACTCATATTCAGCAAACAAAACCTCTCCCTACATTCGAAAAGACTCGTTCCCAATTGATCTTGGAGGAGACTCGCCTTCAACGTCAGACCACATAAGCTGCCAGGGACAAGACGACATTGGTATCGTCCAGCGACATCGACGAAACCTTTGCCCCACAGCCCAGCCGAAACAACAACCAATAGCAGGGATCGAGAGGTGGCGGCCGCGGCCGCAGCACCCAGCGGCGGCCGCAGCAGTTCGACTCTCCCCATCCCTCTTGATACCCCAACCCAGGCTACCCCCCTTGGATGCCCTTTGGCTACCCCGGCTCGTCGTATCGTCCACCAGCCCCGTATCCCAACTGTCAGCAGGGCTTGTTGGGTCCTGCTCCTCGACCCGCCGGGCATCAGGCCTACCCGTCGTCGTCTGATCCGGCATACACTCCAACTGATGTTCATCACGCCTTCTCTTCGATGCAGTTGGCACCTCCTGACTCCGCTTGGTACATGGACACTAGCGCTACCTCTCATATGACGAACTCCTCATGTACTCTATCTTCTTTCTCTTTTAAGGGTCCTGCTCATTCTATTATCATCGAAAACGGTGGTCGCCTTGCTACTTCGGGCATTGGCCACGCCACACTACCAACCCCTACCAACCCGTTACACCTCAACAACGTCCTGGTTGCCCCCAAACTTGTCAAAAACCTTATCTCTGTCCGTTGGTTCACCACTAACAATAATGTTTCTCTTGTGTTTGATCCGTTTGGTTTCTCTATGAAGGATCTTACTGCGGGGGTTACTCGCCTGAGATTTAATAGCACCGGGGAGCTCTATCCTGTGTCTTCGCCCTCACCATCCAGCCCATCAGGTCCAGTCGCCCTCTCGGCATCATCGTCCAGTCTTTGGCATGCGCGCCTTGGTCATCCTAGTCCTGCAGTTTTAGATTTACTTCGTTCTAAAAGTCTTGTTCCATGTAATAAAGAGTCTCGCTCTAGTTTATGTTCTTCTTGTCAGTTAGGCAAGCATGTCAGACTCCCCTTTCAGCGGTCTTTCAATACTACTTTTGCACCTTTTGACATTATTCATAGTGATATTTGGACATCTCCTGTGCCTAGCAAGGAGGGTCATAAGTATTACCTTTTGTTCATGGATGATCACATTTCTTATGGATTTTTCCTTTGCACTTTAAATCTCAAGTGTTTCCTATCTTTTCCAAATTCCATACTTACATCAAAACACAATTTCACACCTCTATCAAGTGTTTCCAATGTAACAATGGTCGTGAATTTGACAACAAAGAATTTCACACTTTCTTTAACACCAATGGGATATCCTATCGCTTGTCCTGCCCCTATACCTCCCAACAAAATGGCAAGGCCAAACGAATCATCCGAACCATTACCAATATGATGCGCTCTCTCCTCTTCCACGCATCCATTCCCCTTATATACTGGCCTTACGCCTTAGCCACCACATGCTACCTCCTAAACATTCTCCCCTCCACCACCCTCAACCATCGCTCACCATTTCAGACACTGTATTGCACTTTGCCCAAGTATGATCACCTTCGTACCTTTGGGTGCTTGTGCTTTCCCAATCAGTCATCCACCGCCCCACACAAGCTTCACCCACGCTCCACCCCTTGTGTCTTTCTTGGTTACCCGTCTGATCACCTTCGTACCTTTGGATGCTGCGCCCGCAGCCCATCAAAACCCCACGCCCCCAACCTCACATCACCTACTGGCGGCGGCCGCAGCAGGGCATGCTGCGCCCGCCGCTTCATCCCCATGCTTAGCCCCTCTTGCCCCCGTCCTTCCCAACTCCCAATCACCCTCTGCCTCCACCCAGACCTCCCTCTCCCCCATTCCCACCTCCCACAAAATAGCCCTCCTCGACCCGAATTGGCAGGCGGCCATGCTCGACGAATACAGGGCCCTTACAAAGAATGATACTTGGGTTCTTGTTCCTCGCCCTCCTGAGGCGAACGTCATTCGTTGTATGTGGCTCTTTCGTCACAAGTTCCGCTCTGATGGGACGTTGGAGCGCTACAAGGCCCGTCTTGTGGTGAACGGTAGATCTCAGCAGGCAGGTATTGATTGTGATGAGACGTTCAGCCCTGTGGTCAAGCCTGCCACTATCCGAGTGGTCCTAAGTCTAGCTTTGTCGCGCAACTGGGCCATCCACCAGTTAGATGTCAAGAACGCCTTTCTGCATGGTCATCTGAACGAGACAGTTTACATGTTTCAGCCGCCGAAGTTTACTGATGCTGAGCGTCCAAAGCATGTCTGTCTCCTCAAGCGCTCTATGTATGGTCTGAAACAGGCTCCGCGAGCGTGGTTCCAGCGTTTTGCCTCTCATCTTCTCCGTTTGGGTTTCACTGGCAGCCGTTCGGATACCTCTCTGTTTATCTATCGCAAAGGCTCAGACTTGGCATTCCTGCTGATATATGTTGACGACATCATTCTCACCGCCTCTTCTAATGCTCTTCGGACGTCCATTATTTCGCAGTTGAGTGCGGAATTCGCCATGTCTGATCTGGGTCAGTTGTCTTACTTCTTGGGAGTTGTTGTTCAGCGTCATGCGTCTGGTCTGTTTCTTTCACAGAGTAAGTATGCTGCTGAGATTGTTGCTCGGGCTAAGATGGTCAACTGTAATCCAGTCGCCACCCCAGTCGATACATCCAACAAGCTAAGTGCTCATTCTGGTCCTTTGGTTGATGATCTGACCTTGTACAGGAGCCTCGCTGGTGCTCTTCAGTATCTCACTTTCACCAGGCCTGATATCAGTTACGCCGTTCAGCAGATCTGCTTGTTCATGCATGCACCTAGGGAACCTCACTTTCAGGCTTTGAAGCGGATTATTCGGTACATCAGCGGCACTCTTAAGCTTGGCACCACGATCACTCCTTCCTCTAAGCTTGATCTTGTTGCTTACACTGATGCGGATTCGGGTGGTTGTCCTGACACACGTCGCTCCACGTCTGGTTACTGTGTCTTCCTCAACGACACTCTTGTGTCTTGGTCAGCCAAGCGTCAGTCCGTCATGTCTCGCTCCAGCACTGAGGCCGAATACAGGGGTGTTGCCAACGTTGTCTCCGAGTGCTCTTGGCTCCGCAATCTTTTGCTTGAGCTACGATGCCCCTTGCAGAAGGTCACTCTGGTCTACACTGACAACGTCTCCGCCGTCTATCTGGCTAGCAACCTAGTCCAGCATCAACGCACGAAGCACATTGAGCTTGATCTCCACTTCGTCAGGGACAAGGTTGTCATTGGACATGTCCGCGTTCTACATGTCCCGTCCTCTTATCAATACGCTGATATATTCACCAAGGGTTTACCTAGACAGTTTTTCATTGATTTTCGTTCCAGTCTCACTGTACGGACCCCTCCCGTTTCGACTGCGGGGGTTTGATAGATTACATAGGTCTCCTCTTGTATAGTGGGCTAAAAGCCCGTTAAGGCCCAATATCTTTGTAACCTATATATATGTTTATCAATAAATGAAAACCCTCGAGGAGGACATTACAATCAATCTCATGATCTCACAGTCAGGTCATTGATATTTTTCAGAACACGGTTCAAAATGAAACGGTCATAGAAACAGAATCTATGGCCTTCTATACACGAGTAAAGTTAAGATAGCTCACAACCAAGGTCTAATGAACGTCATCATTGAAGGTGACAGTCTTAACGTTATTAAAGCAATGGAAGGTCACACCAATACCCCTTGAAACATTCTCAGAATGGTGGAGATGATACGAAGTAAGAAAAGTAGTTTCAGCAACATCAAATTCAAACACTACTATAAAGAATCTAATACAAGTGCCGACTATATTGCTAAAGCTAGAAGTACTTGTAATATGATCGAGGAACCTTCCTTTGAACATGAAATTATGTAACATCATCCTCTTAGAGAATCAAGGATGATCTCTTTCAAGCAGAGACATCCTACTTATTGTGGGGTGTAAAAAAAATCCAGAGAAATAAGGTTTCCAATTTTTCTATATTGCTATGTAAAGACTAAAAAACCCCAGCTACCAACTATTTTAACCGCCTAACTAACTAACCAATTTATTTCCTAAGCTAACTCTAAGCTACTAACTCAAATACACCTCATCACTTCCCCCTCAAGCTAGACAGAGAGGTAGGAGTAGCCCAAGCTTGCAACAAAGAAAATGATATTGAGTTTCATCCATTGCCCTTGTGAAGATATATCAATCCAAAACCTCTTTGAACCATGCATTTTTCTAATGAAATGACTATCAATCCAAATGTTTTTAGTCGTTTCATTCTACAAGTTGTGTGACCTTGTTATCACAATTCAAAAAGATGGGAAGAGATACATGAATATGAAGGTCTAAAACAAGACCATGAAGCCAAACCAATTCACTTGAAGCTAATGATATACTTCTATATATTCATTTTTAGCAATAGACTTTGAAATGTCTTTTTCTTTTTTTTACTCTTCTAACAGACATTATAATCATCCAGCTATGTCAAGGCTCTATAACAAATTGACTCAATTGCTACACGATATAAGTAATTCTAGTATATATGGTAAGTATCAAGTAAAATAATCTTTCAAGTTCCAACTAACCTCTTATACCCTTCTAGATTTGGACACCTCTCCATCACTTGGAGTTAGTTTCACGCATGTTGCATGGAAATTCTAATTGGTTTGTAGTCGGAAACTCCACCCTAGATAGGGGTGTGCATAATCGGGTACTGCCACGACACGATTATTCATGTCGGGTACCCGGTGAGAAATTCCACTAGGGGAGAGCCTCCATGTATGGATATGGAACGCTAAACTCCTTTGCATTTGTTTGACTGATTGATCGAATCTTTTAAATTTATAATTTCGTGATATTTCTTTCCTATTTCTATTATTGAGTAATTTTTTCCTCTGTTCTTATTGCTTGTGACTGTTTTTGTGTTTTATTGGAGTAGCTAACCAATATTGTTTGAATTCAATCCATCGTTAGATCTATAGGAGTTTCGTTAGTAGAATAATTTGGAGCGTAGTAGCAAGTTATGATCTTTTATGTCTATTTGCTTTAATTGATTGCAGAGGGAATAAAATACAATTAGATTATTGATTGTTTTGTGTTAATCATACCCTTAGGGCATTTTTATCGGTTCCTTTACTCCTCAAGATACTAGCAATTTTAATATTATAAAATTAGAACAGTACGTCTTTCGATACCAGTCCGATACTTTACTAGTAGCGATACCAGTCCATTTGCATTCAATGTTGCTCAGGCTAGCTGGAAAGTAATTTGGGCTTTCCTCCCTCTCTCCTGGACAAGTGTCACAACCAGATTTGCCTGCAAGAGGGGATGTCTCATGGATGACACTTGTCCTTATATGGACGGCAGTGATTTAGAGCTGGAAAATATTTGTTTAACATATTAAAATTAATATTTTCGTAATAAAAATTAAAAAAAAAATAAAATTAAAAATTACCACAATATTAGATTCATTTTTATCTACATGTAGACATCAATTTTGAATACGTTTGACTATATTTTAAAAATAAAATATTTATCTTTAATTATAAATATGCAAAATATTATCCGAAAAAATTATTTATAATTAACAAAGACTTTCAAAGAATAAATGATATGAGAAATGAAATAATTAATTATTAAAAATATATTTGTTAACATATAGTTCGCACTATTTAATTTATAAATAATATTAATTTAATAATAATATTTTCATAATAATAATAAATGAATATAATAATATAATCGAGAATAGAAATAATTGTTGGAGAGGGATATATTTGTAAATTTAATTGGTATGAAAAGATAGGTTTGGGGATATTAGAGATGCTATTGATAAAATAGGAAAAATGAGAATGTGATGCTAGGATGATGTGGCGGAAAGAGAAGAATAAAATATTAATATTCTTAGTATCTCTAGTATCACTTGATAAACATGGCCTTAGAACTCCCTCTACCTTGAATAGGTAAATAGTGAAATAAAGAGCGGTCATTCCGGGATTCGAACCGGGAACGTATGAGTACTACCCACATGTCCTTTCCGATTAGCCATTCCGGAAGGGTCAGAACTCCCTCTCCCACCAAACGAATATGCTCATGTTGCTCACGCCATGCCGCCAAATTCAGTCTCACCCTATGGACACTATGCATACTCCATAATATAATCATTGTGTCTAGAGCTGGCAATTCGGGTCATCCGGTCGGGTTCGGGTCGATCACATTTGGGTCGGGCACTGATGAGTCGGGTCAAAATTTCTGTGTCATTCTTGGTCGGGTCGGGTCGGGTCGGGTTCGGTCAAAATGAAATTCAGATTGGTCGGGTTTCGGTCAGAATCGGGTTGGACCCATTCGGGTTTTCGGTCAGAATCGGGTCAATCTCATTCGAGTTTCGGGTCGGTACTCGGGTCGGTCTCATTCAGGTTTCAAGTAGAAGCGGGTGAGGTCTACATTTGTTTTGAACTTTTAATCGTTTGAATTGAGTTTGTTAAATCATGTTCGTTCGAGATTTTCGGGTAATCAATTTTATTAAATCGAATATGTAATTCATGTTATTTATGTATTTCAAAAATTATTTTAGTAAAATTAAATATGATTCAATATATACTCTACTCATTGGCTCGTAAGCTCCAATGTTGTTAAAAACTTGATTCGATCCTACGATTCCGACGATCCTACGATCTAAAAATGGAAAAACCATCCTGATTTTTTTTTGCGATTATAACGATCCTATAAAATGTCTATTATAAAAAATTTATAATATTTATCCTTTATATCTAAGAAATTTGTAATATATTTAGTTAATTTATATTATATTTAGTTTATTTTTAAAATTTTACAATCTTTATGGATATTTTTTATGATTTAACATAGTATTTATCTAATCTTAAACATATTCGGGTCAGGTTGGGAGTCGGGTCAGTCGGGAGTCGGGTCGGGTTGGGATTCGGGTCGGGTTAAAATTCGGGTCGGGTTGGAATTCGGGTCGGGTTCGGGTTGAGTCGGGTTTGTCTGTATTCGAGTCACTTCGGGTTTCGGGTCAACATCGGTCGGGCTCGGTTTCGGATTCGGGTTATGCATAACGTCAAATTTTCGGGTTCGGTCGGGTTTTGGATCGGGTGAGTCGGTCGGGTTTCTCGGGTCGGATCAGGAATTGCCAAATTTTTTATTTAAATATTTGTCTAACCAGGTAGGTTGGATTATAGATAAAATAAAAAAATTTAAATTATTTTATCAATAATTTAACATTCTATTAAAGGGTAAATTACACATAACCACCCATAAATTATGGTACTTTTCACATAACCACCCATATAAACTTAAATTATAGTAAACCGCCCATAAATTAGTTATTTTTTCATGAGACCACCCACCCATTAAACTTCTATTTGTTTTGTTTAAAAAGATTAAAATACGCTTAATTTAAGCTTATTTGTATTTAATTCAATGATTTGTTTTCATAAGACTTCTCATTTGTGAAATAATCCGGTTTTACTTTTACCCTTTTAAAAAAGGATAAATTATAATAAAATTATTCATGTTCGGCTAATTTATCAAATGATATGTATAAGCTTAGCTTGTTTTTTAAATGATATGGTTTGTAATTTAATTATAATTCAATTATTTACTTCAGTTTATATATATGAGCAGTTGGTTGTATAACTAAAAATCTCATAAAAAATGAGGTAAAATAATAATTTAACTAAATAATCACATGCATTTGGATAAAACTATTACATTATATATAATTAATAAATTATGGAATCCAAACACACCCTTAATTTATCTTAAATTTTTTGTTTACCAAAGACGACCTTGTCTATTTTACATTATAAACATAATACAATTGGAATCCAAACACATACTTATATACATGCAACATCTTTCCTATACAAAGTACAAACAAATAAGCTTGAATTAGGGATATTTTAGTCATTTTAAACAAAACAAATAGAGGTTTAATGTGTGGGTGGTCATATGAAAATAAATCAAATTTATGAGTGGTTTAATGTAATTTAAGTTTTTCTGGGTGGTTATGTGAAAAGTAACATAATTTACGGGTAGTTATGTGTAATTTACCCTTCTAATAAATTCTAAAAGTTGGGTATGGGAAATTGGTTGGGTGGACTGTATGGTACTACAGTAAGTTTAAAAAAAATCAAATCCACCCCACGTAGGATACAGATTGAGATAGAGTAGATTATGAGGTGTTTAATCAACCGTAGGATCGTACATAGCTTTTTCAAATAGCAAACCATTTCACTCACCAATGACTTACCCAATGGAGTTACAAATGCGCCAAATACATCTCGTGACTCTTCCAAAAAGATACCTCTCCAGACATTCGATTAGATAGGGAACTTAATATCTCCATCCGCAAGAATCCTCTTAAATATTGGAAGTAAAACTTGTCTTGTCCAAATTTCTACTTGTATAAAAAAAAAATACTACCTCCGTTCCATAATACATGGGCTTTTCCTTTTTGACACGTTTTTTAAGGAGCGAAAAACTCTATAAAATATTATTTTTTTAATCAAATTTTTTATATCATTTGATATTTATTACTAATAAGTATCAAATTATATAAAAAATTTAATTAAAAAAATAATATTTCATATAGTTTTTCGCTCCTTAAAAAACGTGCCGAAAACTAAAAACCCATGTATTTTGGAACGGAGGGAGTAGAACTTATTACCCAATGGAGTGAGATTTACTAGGAGGCTTAAACGGGTAAACAAACAAGGTAGATGGAGCTATATGCAACAAAGCCGTCACTCGTCAATGGGGCTTTGACTTCGCTTATGATGACTGTACGTTGTTGCGAAAAGGGGCTTTGACTTGCAAAGACGGGATTGAACTGTCCTAAAGCATATGAGAGAGAAGAATTAAGTGAAGTGGTGATTAAGGCTTCGTTTGGATAGCATTATTATGATTTATAAACTTTGGTTTTTAGTTTATAATAGTTACTGTTTGGCAACGGCGTTTGGATTTTGGAATGTCAAAATTAAATTAAATCTGTACTTTTCTCCAACTCCACAGTCACATCTCTAACCAAACTCATCTTCCAGAACCCAAAACTCGGCACCAGACCCTGTAGCCTTCATCGCCTCTCGTCAGATTCTCGCCACCAGATCCAGTAGCCTTCATCGCCTTTCGCCGCGAGACCAGTTCCGGTTGCCTTGGCCACTTCTCGCCTTAAAACTAAGTTATTTTGGAAGACACTTTCCACAGATTTCCCTCGCAATTGCTCCATCTCTTGCCCTCCACCGCCACCATCTCTAAGCCTATGCTTCTGGAGGTTAATAGCAAACCTTAATTCTTCTTGAATTCTGAATCTCGGGTCCAATTTCAAAACCCAAATTTGAATTTGGGCTATTAGGGTTTGGGACGGGTGATTTTCGCCGAAGAAGAAGAAGAATAAGTCTCACTTGTCGACATCGCAGATTTAGACGATAGTCGACGGCGTTAGTGGAGAGAATATGACGGCGATTCCGGCGAATGGCGAGGTTGTTGGTCTACCAGACTACCAGGCTAATGGTGGGGGAAGATGAACAGTTGCAAAATCCATTACTGCTTTAAATAAAAAATTGTATATATTTTCTACAATAATTATATCATAAATCAAAACTTGTCACTACAATAAAACATTTTAAAAAATAAACATTAATGACATTATAAGTGGGATATGCAAACGGAGCCTAATTTGTTTAAGACGTTTGTTAAACTCATCTCCATTTTTATTTTTATTTTTTATAAAGAAAGCAATTCGAGGGTCAGACATACATGTTACCTCGAGAGGCCGTCAGAGTCGACATACGGCAAACTATCAAAACATGGTGACAAGCACACAATTCCAGATGAACAAGCAAACCTAAACCTAGCACTCTGGGGATAATAAAGACTAAGAACCGAAATCAAGCACCACCAAGTAGTGGCACCGCTGACCAGCGGTGCATCAGGAGTCTCTATGGGCAGTGAAGACGATTCTCCAAGAAAATTTCCGAATTACGAAGTCGCCTCGATACACACCACCTCGACCCCAGCCAGACTCGACTTCAAAACGCCAGAGCCCCAACTAAGAAGAGGATCATAAGACCAACCAAAATCACTACCGACAACCACCCTAGCAAGACGCACCTAGAAGCCATTTCGGGAGTTTGTTGGGCCCTTTTGGGAATATTTTTTTTGATTGGGTAAGAATTCGGGAGCATAAAACTACCCGATAGCATCTTTGCGGATGAGGTCAACAAGACCTGAATCATTGTGAAATGAGGTGGTGGGGGGCAACAGGAGCAAGGTGTGCAACCTTATCTGCTATAGTGTTACCGCTACGAAGGACGTGGGAGAACGACACTTCGTAAAACCCAGAAATGAGAGAGCTAATATCAGACATTATTAGCTCTATTTCCCAGGGGCATTTCGTTTTGAATCTCAAATGATCTATGATTATCAACGAGTCGCCTTCAATAACGAGACTGGGTATTCTCATTTCACAGGCCCTGAGGATTCCTTCTCTTAATGCTAGTGCCTCAGACATTAATGGTTTGTGTAGCCCAATTATTCTTCCCCCTAGGGCAGAGACATCACCCTTATCATCACGGATAATATACCCTACAGAGCTTTGTCTATGGCCAGATGTTGAGCCATCGAAATTTAGTTTCCATCTACCTCGGGGTGGCCTTTTCCATTTGCTTTTGTGCTTTGTCCTTGCATTAGTTGGGATCCTATTTACTTTGTTTCTGAGAACAGTATTTTCGCCTTCTATAAATCTATTAGCTTTTTCCCATTCGTTGTTAAACGAATTAGCCATTTGTAGGAATCCATCCGTACTCGGAAGCTTTTGTTGTTGGAAGATTAATTTATTCCGACATAACCAGGTTGTCCACCAGTGAAAAGCCAACCGGGTTCTTTGCTGGTCGTCAGTAGTCCAGCAGTGAAAGCCATTAGTGATTCAATGTTTCTTGACTCTTTGATCTTCTCACAAATTTTGGATTTTACTGCGTTGGGCAGATTTGGGCAACATAGCGAGTACTTGCATTCAAATAGAAGATGAGCAGTGTCTTCTTCATGATGGTCGCAGACCGCATAATAAGGTGGGATGACGATTCCTCTTCTAGATAGTCGGGCAGCTGTGGGTAGTCCATTGTGGCAGACTTTCCACATAAAATTCTTTATCTTTGGTGGGACATTTAGCTTCCAGATCCACGCATTGATGTCGTTTGTCATATCAATCGATTTCATATTCAGTTTATAAGCACTTGACGTAGTGAACCACCCTTTTTTGTCCGGCCACCAATACATTCTATGTTGAATTTGACTTACCGGTAAGGCACTTTTGGGATTTGGTTTCAACCATTTGGGTGGTTTTAATTGTACTAGAGTGTGTGTATATATAATTGTTTTATTTTTATTTTTATTTATTTTCGATTTGGGGTTAGCCAGTCGTATCATACCCACAACACCAAACGAGACGCCGGACAGAAGAACTCCACCAGTGACGTCAGCGAACGATGGCCCGGATAGAGAGCGTACATCGCAACGGTGAACTAGCAACATGCTTCAAATCGGTGCATTCGAGAGGAGGGAAGCACCGAGTGATCCAGAAAAAGACAATCCTGAAGTGAGGACGCCAGAGACAGGCCACACCTGCTCTCCAGTCCGGCACTCTAGGTCCGGGCCTCCGACCATCCTCCCCGACCTCCTCCCTCGCCCGCTCCGCCAGATCCCCAATCACCACCGGTGGAGGCTTCCTCGAAGCTAGAAGTAGAATCCTCGACCGGTTGAGGCTTCCTCGTCACCGCCAGATCCCCAATCTCAAATCGTCGGAGCTATGCCATGGTGGTCGGAGCCCTGGTCAGCGGCGAAAGCTTCGAGGTTGGCAACCCCCAATCTCAGATCGAAGAGGAAGCTTCGAGGCAGCCCAATCCCCAATCTCAAATCGTCGGAGCTATGCCATGGTGGTCGGAGCCCTGGTCAGCGGTGAAAGCTTCGAGGTCGGAGCCCTGAAGAGCGGACAAGGGAGGAGGTCGGGGGGATGGCCAGAGGCCCGGAGTGTCGGACTGGAGAGCAGGTGTGGGCGAGGGGCTTACAAATGAAACGCGGCCTAGAGCCGAGTTTCATTCAAATTCTATTTTTTTTAAACATACTTTTTTTAAACGCGATCTGAATGAAACGTGATCTAATACCGCGTTTCTCTGACTTTCCTGCAAATTATAAATATTTTTATAAATATTTTCAATGTGCGATTTTTTTTCGTAATTTTTTATTGGGACAATTTGCAAAATAGCCACGAAATAAGGCTGAATTTGCGAAATGTCCACGTTTTGGGACAAATTAGTGAATTAGCCGCTATATATATATACTAATTTGATCCTAATTAACATCCCCAAATTCTGATTTTGGACAAATCGAGAAACGCTCCTCGCTCGCCGCCGAGATCCACCGAGATCCGATGCCCCCTCCGACCACCAGATCGCTCCTTGTCGTCGCCGCTGCCGCTCCTTCTCTGATCGTCGGAGTTCGCATCTCGTTCTTCTGCACCAATCGTTCCTCCTGTCTCGTTCTTCTACACCAATCGAGATGCGGCAATCGATTGCAATCGTTCCTCCCGTCTCCTTCATCGATTGCAATCAAGATGCGACAATTGGATATGTGTGCGCAGCGGCGAGATCGAAGGAGGCCGGAGCGAGCGCGCGACGCCGGAGTGAGCCGGAGGCGGAGCCGGATCCAATTCCTAATCTGCGCGAGGATTCCGGATCTCGATTGCAATCGGAGGCGGAGGCGAGTGAAGGAGCGAGATCGGAGGCGGAGGCGACGAGGCGCAACGACGAGATCGAAGGATGCCGGAGCGAGCGAGCGACATCGGAGTGAGCAGGAGGCGGAGCCGGATCCAATTCCAGATCTGCGTGAAGATTCCGGAGGAAGGAGAAAGACTTTTTATTAAATTATAAAAATGACCCAATAAATATGGGAATTGTAAAAAATATCTATATTCTATTACAAAAATCACCCTATGAATATGAGAAATTAAAAAAACTATCTATATTTTATTATGTGACCCATAATCTATATTTTTATTTTTATTTTTGCACAACAAAATGTTACATTTGCACAACTTACATTTATATTTGGATTATTTGCACATCGTACTTTTATATTTGCACGAAAAAATGTAAAAAAAAATTAAAGTAAAAAACTAGACTTGAGTCATATTTGCTCAACATACACTTATATTTATATTTGGATGATGCTGAGCAAAAATAACATATAGTTGTGCAAAAATAACATATAGTTGAGCAAAAATAACATATACTTGAGCAAAAACTAGACTTGAGTCATAGTTGTGCAAAAATAACATATAGTTGAGCAAAAATAAGATGATGCTGACCAAAATTTCACCAATCCCTCATGTTGTGCAATTATTGTCTATTGATGAGCAAAAAATAAGACCATGTTGTGCAAAAATAAAAGCATGTTGAGCAATAATTTATTGAGAAAGTATGAAAATGTATTGAGATAAAATAAGATCATGTTGAATATAAATTCACAAGTCTTGATTGTTGTGCAAAAATAACATATAGTTGAGCAAAAATAAGATGATGTTGAGCAAAATTTCACCAATCCCCCATATTGTGCAATTATTGTCTATTGATGAGCAACTCTTACAACAAAGTCGTGCAACTCTTACAACAGAGTCGTGCAACTCTTAAAACAGAGTCGTGCAACACTTACAATAGAATCGTGCAACTCTTAAAACAGAGTCGTGCAACTCTTAAAGATAATGTTGAGCACATTTCCACCAATCCCCCATGTTGTGCAATTTTACTCTATTGATGGGCAAAAATAAGACCATGTTGTGCAATAATCTATTAAAAAAGTATAAAATTATATTTACAAAAAATAAGATTATGAGGAGACACAATTTCACAAGTCTCGATTGTTGTGCAAAAATAAAGAATTGTTTAGCAAAAATAAGAGCATGTTGTGCAATAATTTATTGAGAAAGTAGGAAATTTTATTGAGAGAAAATAAGATCATGTTAAGAACAATTTCACAAAGTCTCGATTGTTGTGCAAAAATAACCTGCCAAGTATCTAACAACGGATTTGTCGATATTAACCCCACTAAAATCGACAGAAACGCCACCCTGCATCATCTTAAGCTTATCCAAGAACTCAGTCAACTCTTAAAACAAGAGTCGTGCAACTCTTACAACAGAGTCGTGCAACTCTTAAAACATAGTCGTGCAACTCTTACAACAAAGGCGTGCAACTCTTACAACAGAGTCGTGCAAATATTTTGTCGTGCAAATATAAGAGGACGTTGTGCAAATATGATCGTAAGTTGTGCAAATATGATCCAAGGCTAGGTTTTTATTTTTTAATTTTTTTAACATTTTGTCGTGCAAATATTAGAGTACATTGTGCAAATATAACCGTAAGTTGTGCAAATATGACCAAAGTCTGTTTTTTTTTTTTTTACATTTTGTACATTGTGCAAATTTAAGAGTATGTTGTGCAAATATAACCATAAGGTGTGCAAATATGACCCAAGTCTAGTTTTTGTTTTTGTTTTTTTTACATATTGTCGTGCAAATATAAGAGTACGATGTGTACATATAATCGTATGTTGTGCAAAATATAATTTTTTTTTCCGCTTTTTTTTCGTTTCAAAACTTTTTGTTGTGCAAAAATAACTTTACGTTGTGCACATATATGGACGATCGAGTCGCAATCGACGAGCGATGAGATTCACATTCAAATCGCAATCTCTCTCCCATTCAAATTTAACCATAAGTTGTGCAAATATATAACATTTCGTTGTGCAAAAAAAAATAGTAGATTATGGATCACATAATTAAATATAGATAGTTTTTTTAATTTCTCATATTGATAGGGCAATTTTTGTAATTTAACACAAAAGTCCTTCTCCTTCCTACGATTATCAGTCGAAGAGGAACAGCTTGATCGGCGCCGGATTGCAATGGGAGTTCCTCGTTCAAGATCGGCGCCGGATCGGAGTCGAAGAGGAACAAGACGATCGGAATCGAAGAGGAACATAATGAATCAGAGTCGAAAAGGTCGAAGAGATCAGAATCAGATCCGACACCTCCCTCCCTCCCCGATTCCAGATCGGATCCGGTGCTCGCTCCCCGATTCCAGATCGGATCCGGCGCTCGATCGCCGTCGTCGTCGTCTCCGCCTTCGTCTCCGCTCCGCCTCGCCGCTGCTCGCTCGCTCGCTCCGCCTCGCTCGACGGCCGGATCTGAGCAACAGCTCCCTCAGCGCCGCTCATAGATCGATTTCGAGATCTGAAGCCGGAGACATGAATCAATTTCGAGATCTCGGATCTAGAATCGAAGGTGGCATCGGATGTGACCGACATCGGATGACAAAGCAACAGATACTGTCATGGCTGTTGATCCATTCCAGTTCTTCATATCCCACGCCGAAGGAGCTTCGCCTCCAGATCCGGCGACGAGCGAGAGGGCGAGGACGAGAGAGCGAGAGGGCGAGGACTAGAGAGCGAGAGGGCGAGCGAGCTCGAGGAAGCGGCCGGAGAGATCGAGGTAGCCGGAGAGATCGAGAGAGCCAGATATCTGAGCGATAGAGGTGAGCGAGCGAGAGAAAGAATGAGAGAGACACAATTAATTAGGGGTTATATAATGGACATTTTGCTAATTAGGGATTTTACAGTGAACAATTCACCAATTTATAAAAAAAAGTGCCAATTTGGCAAATTCTTTCTTTTTTATTTGTCTATAAATATTTTGGAAAAAAAAAATCCTCCAACAGGAGATCGAGTGTAGAGCCCACATTGGGGCCCACCAAAGTCCCGCCAACAAAAGGAAATTCAAGCGCGTCTTCAACAGTCACCCAAATCCTGCATTGTCGAAACCACAAAACCCATCCCCTGAAAACATACATACCTGCATCACCAACACCAACACCAACCAACCTCATCTCCATTGATCTTACGTGCTCTTCCTCCATTGGCTTTCTCTTCACACTCCCGTCCCTTTCACTTCCTCCTCCCAGCACCTTCATGGAAGCTCCCTCCATCCATCCCCCCACCACTCCCTTGTATATATAACTTCCAATGTCCACTCCAATTCAACCTGTACTGCACACTCCCCTTCAATCCACTTCCTCAATTCATCAATGGACGATTTCGATCACGATCACCACCCGCGCCGGGGCGTTTCCTCCAGCTACAGGGGGGTCAGGAAGCGACGTTGGGGGAAATGGGTTTCCGAAATCCGCGAGCCGGGGAAAAAGAATCGAATTTGGCTAGGCAGCTTCGACACCGCCGAGATGGCCGCCGCCGCCTACGACACCGCCGCCTTCCACTTCCGCGGCCACGGCGCCGTCCTCAATTTCCCGGAGCTCGCCGGCGCTCTCCCCCGCCCGATCGGTCCCTCCGCCGATGACATCCGCGCCGCCGCCCAGGAGGCCGCCACTAGCCTGAGGCGCCCTCCGGCAACGGCGTCGAGGGTTTCGTCGTCATCGGCCAGTCCAACCACTGTGGGGCTATCAGCGGGGGAGATTCAAGCTATACACGAGTCGCCGTTGGACTCGCCGGGGATGTGGATGGACATGGGAGAGGATCTGCTGCACGGCGGTACACTTGTGCCTTCTAACGGCTACGAGATGGACGAAGATGACTACTCGTATTACGCTACTGACCGTTCGATCTGGGATCCTTAGCCCTCTTTACTGACCGTTCGATCTGGGATCCTTAGCCCTCTTTCAACGGCTAGGATTGATTCTGTTGGTTCATTAACTGATTAATTAATACGTACGATTTGTGTAAGATGATGGTTAAGGGTGACTAATTAAGCTCTTATTCGTCGAAATTAGGGGATGTCATGCCACTTCGCATGATGGACTAATTAAGCTCTTGGTTGGAACTTGGAAGTGCCTACCTGATTATTTAGTTTTTTTTTTAATCGACATTTATTTTGTGTTACTTTAAATTGTTTGCACTGTATTTTTTTTTAACTGAGTTATTGATTTTAATTGAAGACTTGTTTGAGGATCGTCTTAATTAATTTTAATTGAAGAATTGTATGAGAATCGCTTTAAATTTTATAGTCAAAATATTTGTGGTTCGCTTCAAATGTATACCGTTTTGTTATCGGCACGGTGTCGATGCAGATTACCCAAGTCGGTACATATTTTGCCGAATCCGAGTGTCCAAGTCGGTAATACTGGATGTCGAATTAGAAGGACCAGGTCGGCACCAAGTATACCGAACCCGAATTACCACGTCGACAACCAATGACCGAGGTAATTTCAAATGCCTATAAATAGAAGCAATGTAGGAGTTAATTTCGAATGCAAATTTCATCGTAGCATCGGAGAAAAATGAAGTTACCGGAAGAAGATGGAGGAGGCAATTTATCGTTCGACATTTTTAGCTATAGTGATCCGGATGAGCTCATGAAGAATCTCGAGGTAAATTATTATTGTTAAAGTTTGTAAATATATATATATATATATATATATATATATATATATAGAATTATATATATATATATATATAATTATATAATTATATATATAGAATTATATAAAAAATTGTACATTATTCGGTGAGATCACAAATATTATTCATATGTAAGAGTAAGTTTGAAACAATTATCTATAAAAAATTATGGTTCGATGAGTGATTTTTGAGAGATTATTCGGTTAAACTCGAGAAATTATTCGTATATATGCATGCAATATTTTTGTCATGTTTTCTTGGGTATTTGGGAATGCATGAGTTATCCATAGTAATAATATAGAATTGTTCATTAATTAATATCTGATAAATTATTCGTAGAAACTCTAATTTTTCGTTGATATCTGATAAATTATTCATAGATATAACTGAATTAATGAGTAATTATTTTCAAGGTTTCTTTTATCCATTATTCATTGATATTTGTAAAATTATTCGTATAAATAACTCAATTATTCATAAATTCATGGTTTCACTTTGGAATTCATGTATAAATTGTGCTCGATATAAGAGATCATTAGAAAATACACAAGAGATTATTCGATTGTGTACAAGTAATTATTTGTATATATAAGCAATTTCATTTAATTAAACTGTGTTGGATATAAAAGATTATTCATATGTATATGAGCGATTATTCGTTAGAAACTATTATTCATTCGTAGAAATAACTTAATGACTTAGTTATTTTTTCCTATTTTTTTGGATATTTGAAAATTTATGGATTAAATATAGAAATAACTTAATTATCTATTAATATTACTAATTCTGCTAGCATTTTGCTGACGTGTCGCTCTGTAAATTAAAGTTGATTTTTTTAATCAAAAGTTTCTTTTCTTATTGATCAATGTTATTAAGGGAAGTTTAAATATTTGTTTCCCATATTATATTTATCACAATCGCATTAAAAATGTCTAGACAATTAATTCAAATGTCAAAATAAAAATATATTATCTATCTATTAATCTATTAATATTACTAATTCTGCTAGCATTTTGCTAACGTGTCGCTCTGTAAATTAAAGTTGATTTTTTTAATCAAAAGTTTCTTTTCTTATTGATTAATGTTATTAAGGGAAGTTTAAATATTTGTTTCCCATATTATATTTATCACAATCGTATTAAAAATGTCTAGACAATTAATTCAAATGTCAAAATAAAAATATATTATCTATTAATATTACTAATTCTGCTAGCATTTTGCTGACGTGTCGCTCTGTAAATTAAAGTTGATTTTTTTAATCAAATGGTATTTTCTTATTGTTGACATGTCACGCCCACAATTAAACTTAATTTTTTTATTCAAATGGTATTTTCTTATTGGTCAATATTATTGCTGAAATTTTAAAATACACGTTTCATATTTTGAACATATTTGTTTTCTATTTTTATACTAATCAAAAGTTTCTTTTCTTATTAATCGATATTAATAAGGGATGTTTTTTTCTTACAATTTACTTATTTTGCTTATTTTTGAAAAGTTTTTTTCTTACAATTTACTTATTTTAGACATCTTAAATGACTATCGAAAAATAAATAATATTTTAAGACTTACAAGCATTACTAATGATTATTTTACATCTTAGATGAGGCTTCTTAGATCACTTTTCTACCTTTTAGGATCTTTTTATTTTTACCATCTTACCTTTATTTTCACTATTAATTTCCCTCTCTTTCTAGCCATCTTTCTAATGAAAATAATGAATAAGTTATGTATATCTACATAACTTCAAAAGTATTCGCACAATCATGTGCTTATGACAATAATTATATACGGAGTATTTATTTCAATTATATTAGGTGGTGTGTTTGAGTATTATTACTACTTTACCTTATTAAATCATTTTAAAATTTTGTATTGTATCTCTTTCCAACTAATTTATAAATTACAAAAAAAAAACTTTATACGTACATATTTTTGTTATAAACAAGTATGCTAGCAGAATTAGTAATATTAATAGATAATATATTACTAATTCTGCTAGCATATTATAGATATAGATATATAAAATGATGTTCAAATTAAAATGGATCAAACTCCCGTGCCTTCAAAGCACGGGTATTACACTAGTTTATTTATATCTGACAAACTATTCGTAGTTATTTACTTATTCATTCATACTTGATAAATTATTCATAGCAACCATTGAATTCAGAGTAAATGTTTGTACGAATAATTGTCGTAAGTGTTGCAAAAAATTATTAAGTCTAAAAGTTATTTCTCGTTTTAAAAAAAAATTTGGTCAATATTTTTTTAAAACAAATTACGAAATCCATTTGTTGGCTATTTTCCGGTTGAAATTTTAATGAAAAGTGGGTGTTTTGATGTTTGTTCCACACGCACTCAGAGAATGGAGTGAACAAATTATGGCATGGGCCCCACAGTTTTTTTTTTTAAAAAAAATAAATTTAGAATCAATCCCCGCCCTCCATTTCATCCAATTCAATGGTCATGATTTGTTTATAAATTACATTGTAAGAGGTGTTTACAAAAGAACCTTCCCCTATATATAGACCTGTCAAAACACAACCCGACCCGGTGACCCGACCCGACCAACCCGAAAATTTTCCGACCCGAGCCCGAAAATTTTGACCCGAAATTTTTTTTCGACCCGAACCCGAAAAACCCGAAAATTTTCGGGTAATCTGGGTTTCGACCCGTTGACCCGATTGACCCGATAATTTTGACCCGATTTACCCGATTGACCCGGTTGATTTATAATTATATATAATTATTTTTTTATATATAATTAAAATTTATCACAAAATTATCAAATAATGATTTTTTTAATTTAAAAAAGAAAAATTTGACAAACCCGAAATCGACCCGAACCCGACCCGAAACCCGAGTTCGAGTCAACCCGAAAAACCCGAAACCCGTTTTACCCGAAACCCGAAGTGACCGGACCCGAACCCGACCCGAATGACCTGTTTGACAGGTCTATTTATATATATATATATATAGGATGGATAAATTGTACACAAGGCTTATGATGTACCTTGTGCACAAATTCTAACAATTGATTTAAAAATATAGATGGTCAAGATTGCGCCACGTAATGAATTGGTTTTTAAACAAAATTGGGGAAAACAAATGCCCAAAGCCCATGTTAATCGCGTGTACCTTCCTAGTCTTTACCTCTTCGCCATCTCTATGCTTCACCTTCGACAGGAGAGAGAGGGAAGGGCCTTGAGTTTGACCGGGGAGAGAGTGAATGAGGGCGCGAGCGTGAGCAACGGCGAGGACGAGACCCAGCGCCACGAGCACGACCTTCGTCGGCGACCTCCGCAAGCTCGTGCCCCTCTCCTTTCCATGGCGGCTAATCCACCTTCGATCTGCTCACTCCTTCAATGTGGCGTATCTGATGGTGATCCGAGGTCGAGCCCGATTAGATGAAGGCCGGCGGCAGCGATCGGGAGGGCGGCGATTCGTGTGCGATTGGAAGGACAGAGCGTCGACGTCGCAATCGGCGGTGGCGGCGAGATCCGATCTAGGCAATCGACGGCGGCGATTGGGCTGAATCCTCAAGTAAATTTCTCCTCTCCTCCTCCATTGAATCCTCAATTAAGTTTCTATAAACCTCAATTTTGAGATTTTGCTAAATTGATTAAATTTGTAAAACTTTATAATTGAATGGGTGAAATTGAAAATTATTTTTGATGGATTTGTGATTGAATTAGATTGATTGAGGGTTTTGGGCTTGAATATAAGATCATTGCGCTTAATTGATTGAGGGTTTTTGATGTTTTTGATGGATATGGGTTCGATCAAGGCGTTGCGAATCGATTCTTGGATCGAAGGAGTCCGGGCGAATCGACTCCAAGGGGCTACGAGGATGGTTTTTTTTGTCTTCGGTTGGTGCGAGACGGCCGGCGACCACCACTTCGTCCTATCGAACACGGTTAAAGCTTTCAACCATGAGCATTAGTCGTTCTTTCTTGTGGATACATGAAGCTGTTGAACATTGATCAAGCTTTCAACTTGAATTCCTGCTATATTTATTGCTTTGTTAACTGAATATATACTTTAGTTCAAGGGGAATGAAATATATATTTGCAGGTTTCACAATCACCCACCACCATCTACAGTATACATTTAACAAAGCATGTTCTCCTCTCCAGTAATATATTTATTGCTTAATCGGGTTAGGGTGGGTGGTTATGTTTGTGTTAGGGGTAGTCGGCGAAATCGGATTAAGCTAAAATTTATTGTTTAATTTCTCTCTTTATTCGGAGAAAAATGAAGAATTATTCAGATGTATGTGTCGAATTTAGTGTATGGTTTTTGAGATGCATAATTTGATTAATTATTCGTCAATTATTCAATCGAATGTGTCGATTTTTATTTACGAGTGGTAATGAGTTGTCAATTATTCGGTGAAATCTGATTCATTATTCGTCTGTATATGGACTCTTCGTTTGACAAACAACATAAAAAACCTCCATCGCATGAGTATGAATACACAACTAAAAATTATTCGCTGAAATGTAAAATATTATTCGTTGAAATATGAAGTATTGTTCGTATGAATCGTAAGTATTGTTTAGGGATTCGAGGTTTATTTTATCTGAAAATGATCAACAAATAGAATGTGACAAATTATTCAATGAAATTGGTAATTTTTTATATGAACTTGATGAAAAAAAATAACAAAATATTATTCGGTAGGATGTGAAATATTATTCGGTGGAATTGCCAAATATTTAAAACGAAATAAATCAGGTGGGTTTAAAAAAAACATTTATTTCTCACAAAAAAAATCATTTTTTCACACATATTTTATATATTTAAAAAAAAGGAAAAAAAAAGCAAAGGTGGGAATTGGGTTGGTACTTACACGCGCATGGAGGATGAAATGGTGGGAAGGGATTCTTTAGTGTACGGTGGACCCCACAAGAAATCAAAGGAAAATTAAAAAAATCATTTTTAATCGTGGCCGTCCATCTATATCTATTAACGGCCTGGATTTATGCACAAGGTATATCCTAAGGGGTGTGCACTCCTCCCTATATATATATATATATATATATATATATATATTGGAAATTTTTATATAATTATGGATATGCTGTTTGAATAGACTCATATTATAGCGAAAATTTTTCCTACATTTTTTAGCTATAGTGATCAAACAAAATTGTTTATATAGAGGGAACGTTTATATAATTATGGATATGTTGTTTCAATCTAATCATAATAAAGCAGAGTTGTGTAAAACGAAACCATCATATAATATAGCGTTATTGATAGTATTTTGTAAAATTCCATATAGTGAGATTGTGTGCGAAAAAGTTCTTAGTACATAAGTGACATTATGCAGGAACAAAACCAACCTCTAGATGTGGGCACAGAATATGGTTCGATGTTTATAGTTGATGGTTATTGGACTGATCAAGTAAACATCATGAAGGCATGGGCTAGATATGCAGGGAAGATAAAAAAAAATGGTATTTGTGATCACTCGGTCATGGAAGAACAAAATGAGTGGATTGGATACCTTTCGTTTAGTGTGTGATAAGTACGGAGGGGCTCGAGATATTCCAGATGTCGACTTGGATTTTCCTCCCGCATCGAGTAGGCGAGGGAGAACAACAAAGCTTGGATGCGAGTTTGAGCTGGATGGTCGTCAAAATGATGTTGACAATTGGACCATGAAGGTTATATGCGGTGTGCATAACCACAAGCTAAACAATTAGATGTTAGGACATCCCTATGTCGGTCGATTAACACCAAGTCAACATCGGCAAGTTCGTCGTGAATGACCTTGTCCCGACCTACCTCTAACTATCCACTTTATTTGGTTGAATTGATAAATAGATTGATGCATAACAATTTAGAGAAGATCGATCTACCTACAACTATCCACTTTATTTGGTTGAATTGATATTGTAACTTCCTCTTGTCCTTTTAGTCTTCCTATGAATGACCTTGTCCCGACCTAATATAGTTACTAGTCCAATCAGTCCTAGAAACCCTTATCAATCGAACAGTCCCTAAAGAAGGATTTAACCCAATTGATAGCTTTAAGTTCAGAGATTAACCAAGGTATTTACATTCCCTAAAGAGAGATTTAACAACACATCCAACTTCCTACACATCCAATTAGTTCAATCAGCCCTAAAGGGATAAGTTTGCTACTTAGGTTAAGGTTAACAATAAGGAATCTACAAAACCTTAGCAATTGAATTGATCTAACAAGTTGGCCAGACAAGGTAGAACAAAACAATAGACAACCAATCACAAAGAAGTTGAAGCATTCAAATATAGGAAACAAGGAACAAGATTCAGAAACTCACAATCAATCCAAATAAAGCTTCAAATTGCAAGTAGAACGAAGAGAGTTTAGCCGCTCATGGCGAACATCACTCCCTCTCCAATTGTCTGATAGAACGTAAGAATATAATAGAAGTTTTTTAAACTAACATAATAATCGGCCTTATAAAAGAGTCTAATCGGCCATAAAAACCAAACAAAGAAAACTAGGGTTTTCATAAGCAAAACGACGCGCAGACGTCAAATGCTGCGGCCGCGACTTCTTCCAAACCCGCCGCAAATTGATTGGACGCGGCCGCGGTATGGTTGCTGCGGCCGCAGCCAGGGGCCTTTCACGGAAAATCTATCCCGAATTTGCTCTTCTTGCCAACAGGAAAGTTGTAGTTCTCTGGAAGAGCTTTCCAACGCATGGTCATAATAGTCAATCGGACAACCGAGGCCTCCAGAAAGTGCAAAACAAGTTAAGCATGTCTCGTGACAACTTCTACAGACTTGTTCTTCGTTTAGGTCCGCCTCTTCTTCTCAGGACCTCTTGAGATCCTCATGTAAGCTTCTTCGATCAACTAGACATTCTCATCCAATGCGTTAACAACTCCTGTCTCATCATCAGATCCACGATTACCTGAAATAATCAATAAAAGTGTGTAGATTCCGACTCCACCAACATAGAGAGCAAATATGCAAATTGTACTTAAACCGTGCATGATATGCATCATAACTAAGATAAATGCAACCTATTATGCCTACCTAAATGTATGCTATCAATTGTATTGACAACATGGTCAATGAACAGGTAGACCAACTCAGAGGGTTCCTTGAGAAGTCACGGATGACAATCAAACGGTGTGTCATGGGTGAACCAATTTTCGCCCCGCTATTGATGCTGGTGACTGACGAGTGCTTCGAGTTTCTGCTGGCCAACTACAACAAGGCGAAGGCACTTCTGTCTAGTCATGATGGTGTTTGCAGGGATTGCTATTGGAGGGATGCTTACGGTGTTCCATGTGTACATGAGTTCTTAGACGCGATCTCCAACCGGCAACCTATTAGGCCCTCGCAGATTCATCCCTTCTGAAAACAAGTAATGCGGGATCCAGTGATTCCTCCCCAGGGATCCAGTGGCGGCAACGATGACACAACTCCAAATAGTCAAGAATTTGTCACCTTTCGAAGGGAGATTGATGGAAACAACCTCACGTCTGATCAGCAGGATTTGATGGGCGAGGCATACTTCAACATGAACAACCCTGGTTTGTCTACCATGAGAGAGCCAACGGGGATCCATCGAAAGGGTCGTCCCACATGGAGACGATCATTGCAGCGTGACCCATCTGGATTTGAGCACGGGAGACGAGAGGGTGCTGCTCGAGCGCGTGGTAGAGGCCGATCAAGAGGTAGAGGTCGGCAGGTAGATCCTTCGGTGATGTTGACTAATCACATCCATAAGTTCATGCTAAACTTTGTTGACAGAAGTTGCCCGGTTTCTGGTGATGGTTATTGCGGTTATCGTGCATTAGCGTTGGTTCTTGGGTATGGCGAAGACCAGTACGTGCAAGTTAGAATAGAGGTCGCTGCCGAGCTTCGAGCGAATAGGTGGTTGTACCAACCAACATCCCTATTACACTCGATTAACGATCTCATCGAGAATGTTGATCTGCAAGACCCTGCTCCTTGTTTACATCGTCATCAAAACTGGATGGAGGCACCTATGATCCCACTTGCTGTAGCAACCTTGTACCACAAGGTCGTTGTGGTCCTAAGTATCGACCATCCTCACACCTACTTTCCTATTGTCGCAAATGGGTCGAACCAAACTCCACCGACTGAGGTTATTACATTAGCCTAGCTGGAAAGAGTCCATTGGAGCCCCGTGTGGCCATTACAAGGGGCACCACTTCCTTCTACTGTACCAGAATGGTCACATTTCCACCACCTGAGTGTGAATGGCTGGGATACCCCATACAACAAGCGCATTCAACAATACATCAACTACCGTCAAGTTGAAAGGGCGGCCTAGTAGTTGTGATGATTTTCTTTTCACATATCGTACTTAATGGATTTGAATTGATGCAGCTATGTATTTTTTAATATTATGCAATATTAAAGTGTTAGCAATCCACAATACGTACAACTAATATTTAAGAATTGCAAAATGACATTGTTCATAAGTAGTATGGTCCATCCCAAAACAGAGTACAGAAATAACAAGAACAACTACTTGCAACGACAATACATAAACAACTACTTGGAACGACAATACAAAAACAACATCTTAGCAAGTTTCATACTAAATTTTCCATAAGGCCCGCCTCATTGCCTACATTATCAAAATAATCTTTATAAGGCCTGACATCCGTAACTTATAATATTAATTGTAATTTTCACATAGTTGGACCACATCTTAGCAAGTTTCATACTAAATTTTCCATAATTTTGGTCTTTCATACTAAATTATCCATTACTTGAACATTTAATATTAATTATCCATAAACTATGTGAAATATATTTATCCATTATGTGAACATAAATTCCATATCTAAATTTCACATAACTCAACCTACATTTCTCTAAATTCCATTTAAATCTACATTTTATCTAAATTCCATTTAAATCTACATTTTATCTAAATTCCATATCTAAATTCAATATCTCAATTCCATTTATAATTGCATAAAAAAATACAAAAGTAAATTTTACATAACTAAACCTACATTTTATCTTTATTTCTTTACAATCTATTTAAATATACATTTTATCTAAATTCCATATCTCTACATTCCATATCTAAATTCCATTTATAATAATTGCATTAAAATTTCCAAATGTAAATTTTACATAACTAAACCTACATTTTATATTTATTTCTATAAATTGTATTTAAATCTACATTTTACCTAAACTCCATATCTACATTCCATATCAAAATTCCATATCTAAATTTCATTTATAATTGCATTAAAAATTCCATATGTACATTTTACATAACTATACCTACTTTTTATCTTTATTTCTTTAAAATCTAGACCTATAATAACATAAAGTTAACAATAAATCTCGACATACCTCGGTCGCGGCTTGCGCTCGAGGATCGTTCGACGGGGGTTCAGGTGAAGGCTCTCGTGGATTGTTCGGCGATGGTTGAGGTGAAGGCGTAGCTGAGCTGCTCCTCGTTCGAAATATCATGTTGCGCCACTTCACCATGTCTTCTTCGAATATCTCTTCACAACAATTTCCCCGGGCTACCGACTTGGAGTGCTTACGAATAAGGTAAGTAGTAGTGTGTGAGTGGTGTGTGTAGTAGTGCAAAGTGAGGGCGTGGCTATTTATAACAAAGCATCGGGTGAGGTGACCCACTATGCCGACTATGCCGAGCTGGGAGTTTGGCAGCGACATCAGATGAGGTGACGGAAAGCTGAAGATTCCCTGCCACAAAGTTGCAGATGCCTGACGCTACAGTCGATGGGACATTGCCGACTTCGAGATCCGGCATCGGCTGTAGAGTGACGTGACTCGTCACAGTCGATGGGACGTGTCAGGTTGACCGTCCAATCCGTCTTCCATTCTGTCAGTCTGTGTCTGCCGGCCTGGAGAGTTGGCTTCGACACCCGAAATGCCGACTTGGGCGTTCGGCTTTGGAGTATTCTATGCCGACTTGGGCGTTTGGCATCGGTATCGTGTGTCTTGCGAGATGAAGGCCGTGCAAATAACAGAACCGAATGTAAATCATACGGAGTATCAATATTAACCACAATAGCTTTGTGTTGTTTTGTGTTTAAGGACTTGTTTGGTATCCATTTTCGGGAATTAAAACTGCGAATCGTAGTGGATGATTTCCGGTGTTTGGTATGATAAAAACTTGAAATCACAATGATTATCGAAGATCATCCATCCTCAATTTTGTAGTTCATTTCATTCTCATCAAAATGCTAGGTAATCCTTCATTCCCAATTTTGTAGGTCATTATTATTATTATTTTTATTATTATTATTATTATTATTATTATTATTATTATTATTATTATAATAAACGTAGGAGTTTACAATGAATTAGTGGGGAGCCGAGAGACAATCTGGGCCCCCACTCCTTTAGCAATAGAAAACCCTACCCTAGTAAAAATATGAGTTGCATTATGAGCCCCTATATCTTGAGCTTGAGCAAATTTCTGGATCCTCTTCAGAAGGGCTATGGCGTCTGCCTCAAGTTCCCCCAGTGCAGAAAAAGAGAAGGGTAAGAACCCATAACCAATAGCTTTACACTTATCTTGATACTTGACCCGCTTACGACGAGCCGCCTCGACCACCACCTGTCCTGGAACAAAATCAATAATCCCAGACTGCGTCAAAGGGGATGACCCTGTCAAGTCAACACAAACATCCAACCCTTCATCCCATGCATAAAGAAGCATGTCCGCAGGACGGAGGGGTTTCTCGTCTCCTCCCCACAGGCCAATATCAACCTCTTTACCAGCTGAGATCCCATAACGATAATAAACAATCACCAAAGTGTCACGAATAGCATTATGGCGATGCTTAATCCCCACAATACCAGCACATGACACTGCATGATCTCCAAAAATGTCTCCCTGAAATACCCTGGAACACGCAGAACAAGGTTCCGAAATGGAGAACAAAGGGATGCCTAATCGATAGCACATCACACAACGATACGTCTTACCATTCATAGTCTGACCTAGGCCTGAGATGGGGACAGCCCTAAGCCAATCAGTAGCATGGTCTTGACGCTGAGAACTCCACAAAGCCATCTGACGCGGTGATAAGGAAAAGGTATTCTCTGCATCTTTCGTAATCTGTGTGAAATATATGTCTGCCAGTTTCTTCATAAGTTTGGGGGCAACGATCTCACTTGGATTATGTAAAATATCAGTCCCTACCTTTGTATTGAAGACACGCACGACGTCATCGAAGGCATACCCAGGTGCTGTGACATTAGTATGCTGGAGAAGCTTAATCTGCAGGACAGCTGATTGCAAACGCGACGCCAGAAAAGCATAAAATAGAGCATCGCCTGCCGAATAAACACCGAGCCCCCCAAACTTGAAAGGCAACGTAGCAAGCCTCCATTGCCAATTGCCAAAACCTGGCCCAGAAGCAGTGACAATACGTTCCAGGGAACCTCGAAGAGCTAGATCAAACTTAAGCTGAGCAGATTCAAAGAGATTACAAGAAATTAGTGAGTAACCGAGATACAATTTGGGCACTCACTCCCTTAGTGATAACAAAACTAAGTCTAGTAAAAATAAAAGCAGCAGCACGAGCTCTAGCATCATGAGATACCAAAAATTTATGTATCCGCTTCAACAAGGCAATAGCATCCGTGTCCAGCTCCCCCGACGAAGAGAAGGAAAAGGGTAGAGAACCATAGCCAACCGTCATGCACAAATCCCGATACTTGACACACTTACGCTGAGCAGCATCAACAACAACACGGTCGGGCACAAAGTTAGATACTCCAGACTGAGTCAAGGGGGAGGATCCCGTTAGATCAACACACACATCCCACCCCCTGTTCCAAGAATAAAGGAGAAAGTCGGCCGGATGAAGAGACTTACCATGCCCATCAACCAAACCGATATCAACCTCCTTACCGGCAGAAATCTCAGCCCTATAGCAAATATCCAATAAGGTGCCGCGAACGAGGTTATATCGATGTTTGATGCCCACAATACCAGCACATGACACCGCATGATCACCAAAGACATCACCCTCAAAGACCCGAGAACACGCCGGACAAGGCCTAGACACCGTGAACAACGGAACACCCAATTGATAGTTAAGCACACTACGATAGCTAGGTCCTTCCATTTATAGTCTGTCCCAGTCCAGAAATAGGAACTGCACGCAACCAATCAGAGGAGTGAGCACCCTGCTAAAACTTCCATAATGCCACATGTCGCGGAGTCAAAGAGAAAACAGAGTCCGATGTAGCAACAACCTTCGCGAAATATATATCTGCCAATTTCTTCATAAGTTTGGGGGCAGCGATTTCACTAGGATTGCGTAGAAGATCAGAACTCGTGGTCTCATTAAAAACACGCCAAGCATCATCAAAAGTAGGACCAACAACCAACTCCAACAATGGGTCATTACGATTTTTTGATTCCATTCCGATTCCAATTCTCATTCCGTTTCCAACACTTATATCAAACGATGCCTAAATACTTTATGATTTAATATATATTATATTATATTTTTATATTCAATAATAATAATATATTTCTATTAATATTATTATTTTTATCAGTATTTTATTATATTTATACTTATATTATTATTATTATCAATACTTTATTATTTAATGTATATTATATTATATTTTTATTTTTAATAATAATAATATATTTCTATTACTATTATTATTTTAATCAATATTTTATTATTTTTATATATATAGTTTTATATTATTATTATATTATTAATTATATTATATTATATTTATACTTATATTATTATTATTATCAATATTTTATTATTTAATATATATTATATTATATTTTTATTTTTAATAATAATAATAATATATTAATATTAATATTATTACTTTTATCACTATTTTTTATTATTATTATTATTATTTTTTTTTTTTTTAAATTATTATTGTTATTATTATTATTATTATCCAATTACTATTTACAAGAAATTAGTGGGTAGCCGAGATACTATCTGGGCACCCACTCCCTTAGCGATAATAAAACTGAGTCTAGTGAAAATATAAGCGGCAACACGAGCCCCAGCATCATGAGATACGGAGAATTTCTGAATCCGCTTCAGCAAAGCAACCGCATCCGTATCTATTATTATTATTATTATTATTATTATTATTATTATTATTATTATTTCAAGAATGATCAATTCCCTCCGACAGCATACCAAACAACCAACTCCAACAATGGGTCATTACGATTTTTTGATTCCATTCTGATTCCGATTCTCATTCCGTTTCCATCACTTATACCAAACGAGGCCTAAAGAATTATAGATCTGAGTACCCAATCAAAATGTAAATAAAATATGGGATAGATTGAAGATGAAAGGTTTGATATTATTATAAGATATTTATAATTACAACATAGAATAGACTCTCCAACATAACGTTAGAAACTCTCAGAAAACATTAAATAGATAAAGCTAACGAGAGTAAATAAATACTCCCCACAAGCTTGGACATATAGATCATACATGCCAAGTTTGGATATGAACCACTGAAATCTACTAGGATGAAGCCCCTTGGTGAGAAGATCTACCAACTAAAATTTAGAGAAAACATGAGAAATTTGAATGATATATTTCTGCATCAATTTTTTCTTTGATGAAAATGTAGTCAATCTGCACGTGCTTTGTCTTGTCATGCTAAACAGGATCATCAGCTATGTTGATGGCAAACTTATTGTCATAAAATAGCCTCATAGGATCTTCCCACTGAACTCTTATGTCGTTTGAAATGATTCTCATCCATAATAATGCACAAATTTCATGTGCCAATGTACGAAATTCAACTTTAGCACTTGACCGTGCAACAACTCCTTGCTTCTTACTTCTCCAAGTAACCAAATTTCCACCAAAATATACACAAAAACATGTAGTGGAGCATCTGTCGGCCTACAATATCACAAGCATAGTCAGCATCCGTATAAGCTTATCACTTTGGGTGAACAAAAATATCTTTCCCCGTAGTACCTTTAACATATCTAAGTATCCTATATGCAGCTTTGGAGATGTAATTCTCTAGGACCTTGCATGAATTGACTGATGACACTTACTGAGAAAGCGATGTCCGGTCTAGTGTGAGCAAGATATATTAGTTTCCCACATAACTTTTGGTAGAGTTTGTTGTCCACTTCCGATTCAGTTTCAGCTTTGTCATTTTTCTAGTTGTAGTCAATAAGAGTGGTAGCTGGTTTCCAATCTTCCATCCCTTCCTCTTGGAGAAGATCCTTGGTATATTTTTTGCTGAGAGATGCATATACCAGATTTGGATCACGCTACTTCAATTCCCAAGAAGTATTCTAACTGACCAAGTTCCTTTACCTCAAATTCTCGAGTAAGTGTGGCTTTCAAACGAGCTTACTCGGTAGGGTCATTCTCCTTCATAATAATGTCATCCGTATAAACGAGAAGGATGCTTACTCCCTCGTGCCTTTCAAGTAAAGTATGTTCACCTTGACTCTTGAGTGTATCCTGCAACAAGCATCACACTTCTAAATCTGCCAACCCAGGCTTTCTTTAGCTTACAGACATGGCGAGGAGAGCTGGAAGAAAAACCTGGAGGTAAGCTCATATAGATATCCTCATTGTGATACCCATTGAGGAAAGCATTCTTCACATCAGACTGGTACAACTCTCAATCAAGATGAGTAACAGTAGATAAAAGCAAGTGAGATGTAGACATCTTGGCAACCCGAGAAAATGTTTCTTGATAATCCAAACCATAAGTTTAAGTGAAGCCATGAACCACTAGACGGGCTTTGTACCTAGCAAGAGAGGCATCAACATGGCACTTGACTGCATAGACTCCCTTGCAACTCACAATATTGTCACCAGGTGGACTATCCACTAACTCCCTCGTGTGATTGGCCTTAAGAGTTTCCATCTCTTCCGTCATAGCATGTCTTCACTCAGTTGATTAGAAGTTTTCTTTGACATTCTTAAGAATTCGAATATGAAAAACGTTAGTAAGAAATAGTCGATGTTGATTGGAAAATTTGGCAAGAGAAGCATAATTGGATAACGGATAAAGGGGACTTTTTGTACAAGCCCTTGAACCTTTACTAAGAGAAATTGGGAGGTCATGTGTTGGTGCTAATGGAGGTGTTGATGGGGATTGGGGAAATAGATATGGCAGTGCAACAAGCGCAGGACCCGAATCAGTGATTGTAACTAGTTTGCTAGAGGAAGAGGGGGCCCTCCTGAAGTACTTATCGAATCGACGAAAGGTGATTTGTGGAATTTTTTGTGGTGGTTGGGGTAAAGTATGAGCGGGAGGGATATCACCCTGTGATGAGGGTGGATTGTCTAAAGGTGATGTGGAGGTTTTAATGAGGGTATCGACAACAACAGTGAAGATGTCGGGGATGAAGGTATCATATGGACCAACATCATTACCAATAGATGAAGGTTGAGGGAAATGATGGGAGCCAAAGTAGGAGCCATTGAATTGATGGTTGTGAGCAATTCTGAAATAGACTCCCCACACTCAAGATTAGTAGGGACTTGAGCAGGCTGGAAGGGGTTGTAATATGGAGAATTTTAAGCAAAAGTAAGATATGTGGTAACATATGTGTGGTTGGTAAGAGGGCAGTAGCACTTGCAATCCTTCTTAGTGTTGGAATAACCTAAAAAGATGCATTTTTTAGCATGAGGATCAAGTTTAACTCGGTAGGGAGTATGAACATGGATGAATAAAGTACACCAAAAAATCCTAGGCTCTAATCCATGGCCAATCGAAAGATAGGGAAAGAAGGATTGGAGGTGAGGAGCTGGAGTTTGGTACTTGAGGGTTTTAGAAGGGGTTTGGTTAATTAAGTAGATAGTGGTGAGAGTTGCTTCCAATAAAACTTTAGAACATTAGACTCGAACATGATAGCCCTAGTAACATTTAAAATACAACCATTCCGCTCAGCAAGGCCATTTTGCTGCGGTGTATACACACAGGAAGACTCATGTATCATGCCTTTTGTGGTGAAAAAGGAGGATAAGGTTTTATTAAAGTAATCTCTGACATTATCAGATCGAATGCGTTGACTTGAAATGCCAAACTGATTAAGAATCATGGCATGAATCACATGGATGATATCACTAGCTTCATATTTTTGTTTAAGGAAGAACAACCAAGTGACTCGTGTGCAATCATCAATCAATGTAAGAAACCAAGTAGACCCCAAATATCACTATGAATTAACTCAAAAGAATGAACAAATCTTTTGCCTATACTAAGAAATGGGACACATTTGTGTTTGGCCTTTTCATAAGTAGGACAAACAAGACTTTCTGACTCTAAACCAACAAAGAAGAGTAGGAAATAGGTGCTTCATAAGGGTAAGGGATGGATGCCTACGCGATAGTGTTGCAGCCAAAGTTTGGTTGTATTTGTGGTGCTAAGGTAGGTGGCAGCAGTAGAGTGGCCCAAGATGTAAAGTTCCCCTCTTTCTCTATTATGTCCAATCATCTTCCCCAAGCCTTGCTCCGGTATTGCACAACCAGAACGAGAGAAAGTAATGCTACAGTTAAGATCATAAACCAACTTCTTAATTGATATGAAATTAGATGGGAGGTTAAGAATAAACAAAACATCGTTGAGGGGAAAAGGGGGGAAGGAAGCAATGGTGTCACTCCCTAGGATGGGAGATGATGTCCTATTTGTAGTAGTAAGGTGCTTCTTACAAGACAAGGGGCGATAAGAGACTGAAAAGGGTTGATCATTAGTCATATGATTAGTTGCATTGCTATTCAGAAGTCACTCCCTCACAAATCGATTCTTGATACTTGTAAGAGCCAGTGGCTCGGAAGAGGAGGAACTTGAGGAAGCGTGAAGGGTCTGCAACATGCTTTGGATATGCTTGCTTTGGGTCGCCACTTTAGCAGGAGAGGAAGAAGAGTTCCCGATGGTGAAGGCTTAAGCATTGTAAGCATGTGGCTGATTTGGCTGCAGATTAGAAGGTTGTTGTGTAGTGGAGGAGCCGGTTACAAGAGTCTTCTTCCCAAAATCTCGGGTAGGTGCCCTGCCTATTAGTTCCGTACATCTCTCCTTGGTGTGCCTGTATTTCTTGTAGTGAGTGCACCAAAGATAATTAATAGCCTTTTTCCAGACATTGAAAAAAGGGGCCATATCTTCGGCTGGAGCAGAGGAAGGATGGAGCATGATGCCCCTTCAGGCCTCTTTTGCTCGAACAATAGCAATATTCTCTATCAAGGAGGGAAGAGGCTTGGTGCCTAAAACTTGGATCCAGACTATATCAAACTCGGGATTCAAGGCAACAAGAAAGATGTAAGAGCAACTTCTGTCTACATAAATACGTTGTAGTTATTGCTAGGGTTGTTATATGAACTCTACAGCTCGACTCGAACTTGCTCACTTATTTAAACAAGCCGAGCTTGAACAAAAATTTAAGCTCGGTTAAAAGCTCGGCTCGTTCGAATAAAGCTCGAATAGCTTGAATTCTATGAAATTTCTAAAATTTCCTTTAATTTATCATGTTATAACCAAGTAGAACTATTTAAAGCTCAAAAAAAAGCTCGGCTTGAGCTCGTTCATTTTCTAAACAAGCCAAGCTTGAACAAAATAAAGAGCTCGTTTAAAAATTAGACTATGATTCCATAATAATTTACGTTATTTAGGATATTCATTTAGCATAGGTTTGTGTCATTTATCATGCTGTTTATGTGTTGTTAGAGGTTTTTCGTTTACTTTATAAGATAGAGATCTATTGCCTTTATGGTTGTATTTTTAGGAGTTTTCGGGAGCTAAGTGGAGATCGCTAGAGGACATTTGAGATGGGTACAGAAGCTAAGAAGAGCCAAGCGGAAATCATACACAAGGAACGAGGATAAGAAGCGAAGAAGCAAAAGTATAAAAAGCAAGGTGATTGTGCATCATAGGCTTCGCTGCAAAACAGAAGTGCACGGGCGTGCACCTTGGCCGCATGGGCATGCAAATGCCCGATCAGAGAAACAAGCCAACAGAGGAAAAGTGCGCGGGCGTGTGCCAAATTCGCACGGGTGTGCACACTAGGCGCGCGGGCGTGCACTTTTCAGTTCGGACAGAATTCACGATTTTCGACCCGGATACTTTTGACATTATTTTATTATTATTTTAGGGGTTTGATATTATTGTATTATTGGGTTGTCCTAGACTATATAAGAGGTGAAAACACATCTTTGAGGCTCTCTCGAAAACCCTAGTTTGGACGTTCAATTTCAAGACCTTTTGTGGAGTTGGATTTGAGAACTTTGTGAAGATTTGCTTGGAGATTTTCATTGTTTCAATTCAAGATTGGTATTTCCCCTTTAATCTTTCCTTTTCTTTTAAATTCCATGTTTCAATTTATTGATTTGATGATGAATTCTTTCATGCTTGGCTAAATTCTCCGTTATAGGGTTAGGGTGAACCCGACAATGTTGCAAATTGTTTGATTTCAATGTTTGTTTGAACTTAGTCTGATTTCTATAAATTGATTTGATCCTAGTTGCTTAACCTAATTGATGTGAATCGATTGGAATCCTTTTTAGATTCAAGATGCTACCGCAGCAAATCGAAATCGGATACTTGGATGGAATTCATATTCCGAAAGGGGGATTATGTCCATTGGAACCCTATGATTGAACTTGAGGAATCGACAATTGTTATTGTGACATTTAAACGATTGTTGAGGACTCTTGAGGATTAATAAATTATCGTAGATTCTTAGGTGTGAATCGGTTAGGCAGAACGCGATAGCGAAAAGTTTAATTGATTTTCTTCTAAGGTCTATAAAGAACTTAAAGGGTCTAGATTTGGTTAATTTAAACACAATTATTACAATATGCGACACCTGAGTAGTGATGACTTTAGATAATTTACCTTCAATTTGACATATTAAGAAGGTGAAGTTCGAGTGAACATCGGGTTGAATTCTTTGTGGCATTGTCGTGGGAATCCTTAACCTTGGAGTTACTTCTCATATATATTTTCTTCATAATCTTTGCTTGTTTTTATTAATTTAGTTGAAAATCAAATCTCTTTTTCCTGACATAGATTTTTAGTTCTAGATAACAATTGATACATATATATAATCCCCGTGATCGATAGGCTCGGCTTGGCTCGAGCTCATTTAACAAACGAACCAAGCTTGAAGTCTTGAACATGCCAAGCTCGACTCGTTTGGCTCGAATAACACACATAGTTATTGCTCATCAAGATCCTTCAACTTAAAATAAGAGCTTGAGATTGATCAATCTTGCCAAAGATTTTGCAGAATGGTGGCCAGCTCAGAAACCATTATTGAACCTTGCTTAGTGGAGTAGACCTTCACAAATAGTTCAAAGAGTTCAAAATTTATTGCTATGATATAAATTAAACAAAAGAGACCGTACAAAGATTTTAGCACAACATATATAGTCTAAACTAGGGCTCTCAATGTGAAGAATAAAGAAGATATGAATTGCAAAGGCTGGAGTTTCAAGAGAAGGGGGAGTTTAAGAAAGAGGAAATGGTAGTAAATAGCACAAAAAAAACTTGGCAAAACTAGCACTGCCCCTTGAAATTTAGCACACATAGCCCATTTTTGCCCAAATTTGCACAAAAGTGCAGGTTAAAACTCCCCCTTATAACCGGCTGTGGCCTTGATTTTACACCAAAAAAAAAGGAAAATAAAAGGAGAAGAGATGCATCATTGAAAATGCAGGCGGGAAGGAAAAAAAGGGGGAAGTTATTAAATGTCAATCCAATCACACTCCTCTCTCCCCATTTTGGTGATTTCAAAAATGGAAAAGCAAAGAGAGAGACCAGAGTGAGCAGTTACTAAGCGAGAGAGAGACCAAAAGCAAAGGAGAGAGAGCGCGCTTGGGAAGGAAGTTGGGAGATGGTTCATCATCGCCGGATTTGAAAGAGGAGAGGCCAGAGATTACTGAGCACCCACGAATGCCGACGACATAGTACACAGGTACGCCCCACTTGGTCTTCCTCTTCTCCCTTTGTTGGTACTGTGCGCAGGAGTGGGTTGGGAAGTAGTTGGTATAGGGGTTAAGGCAATGATGTCAATGGTGGCCTGAATAGTAGGTTGTGGAGGGGTGGCATTGGTGGCTACTATGGAAGAAAGAGGGTGGTTCATGGTGGCATTGATGGTTTTCGGTATGAAAAGGGGAAATCGGTGGTTAGGGTTTCGAATTAGGTGACAAGGGTTTCCAATTCGGAGAGAAGTGTTTCGAATTTTGTTGTGGTACTAGTTGAAAAAGGGAAAATGACAAAATGTGGATATTGGGATATATATGGATGTTGTAGGTGGGCGATTGAAGGAGGATTAAAGTTTTGATTGTGTTTGATTTGAAATTTGATGGTATGAAAGTCATAAGGGGTGACATGAGTTTCGAATTGAGGGACAAGGGTATCCAATTGAGTGAGAAGGGATTGGATATTTGTTTTTGTACTTCAATAAGGGGAAGTTTTTGGTGGTCCGATTGAAGAAGGATTGGGGAAATTGACATGGGATTTGAATTGAGGTATTTGGTGTGTTTGATTTGGAAATTGTTGCGTGACAGGGGTGTAGTGACATAGATTTGTCTGTTTGTTGACTGATGATTTAACATTATGTGACAAGGGGATATGAATTTAAGTGGAAAACTGATTTTGTTCGTCTGACCGAAATTGCAGGAAACAAATGGCGCGAACTAGGAATTTGATGCCGAGGGGAGGGGAATCCTCGAGTAAGCGGGAGCCCCAATACGCAGTCCTGAAAGATAAGCACTTCCGGACACGTGTGAACCAGGGATCAAAATTGTCGATGCTAACCTACCTCGACCCCTACGACTGGGAGAAGCTCCTTGATAACCAGCTCAGGGGGGTTGTCCAATTGGCGCATCGCGTCCAATTCTCGTCACAACTGGTGAATTATGTACTACAGCGCGAGGTTAAGACGAAGAAGAAGTGAGAGACGTGGTACATGATAAAGGGGAAGCTCCGATGGTTCTCGATCAAGGAGTTTGCCATAGTTACCGGGCTGCGGTGTGGTCGACCCAGGGGGGCTGAGATGGTGGACGACGAGAAAGCTATGAAGGGCTTTTTCTACAATGATAGGATGGCGGTGGGGATCTGGAGAACGAATTGAAGAATTCGCTGTTGAAGGAGCGGAACGCGAGAAAAAGATTTAAGCTCGTTCTTCTCTTCATCATCGAAAGAGTATTGCTGGGGGGAAGCAAGAAGTCGTTGCGGAGCTGGATTGTGAGGCTGGTGGAGAGTGTCAATAGGTTCTTTGCATTTCCATGGGGGAGGATCATTTATGAGGCCACACATGCGTTGTTGAACGGCCCCGTAAAGCGTCGGTTGGCTGACTTGAAGTCGGAAGATCGCAACAAGCGCAACAGTTATGGGCTGATGAGTTATCCGCTTTCCTTTCCGGTAACCTTCTCGACCACACCCATATTAATGTACAACGATAAGTTTATAATTCATACGTTGAAAAGTTTCTAATTTGATTTTTGTTAACAATATAAATAAAAAATATTATCATATTTTTATTAGTTATATTTTTGTTAGTTATATTTTGATAAAATTTTATGATGGCTTATTTGAATAAATCTTACAAAGATAAATATTAGAGTATCATCTTATAGCACTTTCGAAGTTTCTATATTGTAGTATTTTTTTTTGAAGCAAGATAAGAATTCAGTTCTCTTGACAAGCTTAGAGAAATGATATGTTGATCGTTTTGTACGACGACGTGTCTCTAGCGCGTTGTCGCAGAGTAGCACAATATGCAGTTGATACAGTAGTGCGCCCTGCCCAAGATGAGATGACAACATATGCGTTATTCGGATATATCCAACCATTCCTGAAGAATCTGTCGGTAGTTGTTCCGTTTAATACAACAACCCTTGCTGAAATGTTAAGTTAAAATTTGAAACTAGTAACAACGTCAAATCTGACGTTGCTAAGCCCTCCCATAAGATGCATTGGGGAAATTTGGACGTAGTAACAACGTCAAATTTGACGTTATTACAACGTTCAAATGGACGTTGCTAAGCCCGACGGAGCCCGCTTGAGTTCCAAGCTGCAATGTCCAAACCGACGTTGTAAGAGCATCGTATCCGACGTTGTTACAACGTCGGATCCCTTTCCCCTATGGTAAATACACCACCAAATACAACGTCGGATTGGACGCTCCTACAACGTCTAATCCAACGTTGCTACAACGTACAATCCGACGAAGTATTTGCGGTGTATACAGGGAACACGATTTTCAAATTTGGTTTCCTTTTTTAAATTAAGACACTCGTGTATTTGCTGTGCAAAATTTATAATTAATGATGCACTGTGGGAGGAGGGAGAAGCACGGCGCTCACAACCTAAACCTCTCGCTCTCGCTCTCGCTCTCGCTGTTGCTGTCGCTCTCATGGCCTCCATGGCTTGCTCTCGCAGCTACTCTTCCCCCGCTTCTAAACCTTCCTCTCCCGCTTTCACTTTCACAAAATCATCGCCAAGCGTCCATCGTTGCGGATTCCTCCGTCGCCATGCCCTCGTAAGTCTCTGATTCTACCGCCCAAAAGTTGCTCCTTTTGCATTCTTTGAGAATTTTGTGTGTAAATTTCTCAGTATGTTTGGGCATAGGAAGTTGGAATTGGAGCTTAAATTGAAACTTAAACTGAATTTGTGTGGATTAGAGGTGTACTTTGGCTGAGCAATTGAAGGTGGAAAATGGAAAACCCCGGGCTCCTCATCCCGTGGAACTGGTTCAGCCGTCGTTCCCAAGTTTTCTGACTTCCAGTAAGCATTTGGTTGATCCGATCAACAAAAATGGTACGCCTACTCGGCTCAAAATATTCTCTGGCTCAGCAAACCCAGCTCTTTCTCAGGTAAAGAGTTTTTGGCTTTTTCCCTTGTCTGTTCCATTAATATAGGTTTTTTTAAATGGTCGTATCTTTGAATTATGGAGGATCTGAGAGCTGGAGGCGGTTGAGTACTGCATGGTGAATGTTTACTTGGTCTTGGTATATCTGACAAACTTGGAAGGTTTTCACTTTCACAGTTAGGGACATGTCTTAATTTATTGTCCATATCTCTCAAATTTGTCTGGTTCATTGACCATGACATATATTTGAAGTTTTATTGATAATGAAGTGTGTATTTGTCATGACCTTTTGGTACAATTTTCTTTTGTAATTTTGTTAATTTCCCTAATTTATGTCAGGGATTGACTCATCCACGGATGCAACCATCATTGCATTTACCTGTAGTCTGTTCTGAAGGATCATTTTGTTGACTTGACTTAATTGGTTTCTCTTTGACTGGAGTGAGGGAAAAAGAGGCAAGTTTAAACTATGAAAACCAGATGTTTTATGAAAGTAACATTTGGGTTCCTTATTTTTACTCATTGCTTCATTACACAAATGCTTTAAGCTGCACAGGATTGTTTTTTTATCCAGTAATCCTTATATGGAAGCATGTCCTACTCTATTCCTTTAGACGTTTTTCATAACCTTTCTTTTTTAAATGAAGGTAAATATGTAATGAAGACTATAAACTAGATTTTTTACAATTTTATCAGGTGCCACTTGACCAAACTACAAGTGCATCCTTTTTCACTAGCCTTATTTGCACCCTGAAGACAAGCTATAGGAATGCTTCTGTTACGCATAGTATCAACTATCAACTACATTCATTAGCTTATTGTTTTAGGTTCCAATGTTGCAAGCTGCAACCACCAGCACTTATCTTGCTTCCACATATTGGCTTTGCCTACCCCTTTCATATAGAAGGGGTTTTGGGATCATCACTGATCTGTTATTATACTTTGCTGATCTTGTTAAAGGTTTTTTTCCACTGCCAATCAATCCTTGCCTGTTTTAATTTTGTTTTCATGTGTTAAATTGTTATAATGCATTGGTGATACTTTAAGGTAGAACAGTGAGCGAGCAATTTTTTGCTGAAAAAAAATCAATTAGGATGCAATGTTCTCATTTATTCTCTTCTGTACTTCTGTAGAGCATTGTATAATTGGGGTACATTGATTGTTGCAGATCTTAGATGCATGAAGTTGGAATGTTACAGATTTTGACATATTGGTTGTAAAATTATGATGTTTGATATATTGATTATAACATTATTGTCTTACAGGAAATTGCATGCTACATGGGTCTAGAGCTTGGAAAAATCCAAACAAAACGCTTTGCTGATGGTGAGATCTATGTTCAGTTGCAAGAAAGTGTTAGAGGGTGCGATGTGTACCTTGTTCAGCCCACAGGCCCTCCAGCAAATGAGAATCTTATGGAGCTTTTGATAATGGTAGATGCTTGTAGGAGAGCGTCAGCTAAAAATATTACAGCTGTCATACCCTATTTTGGTTATGCTAGAGCTGATAGAAAGGTATTCTATTTGTATCTTGTGTAGACTGTAATTTAGCTGTATGACAGAAAACTTCATTTGATTCCTAACAGAACTCCAATTATAAAATGCTCATTTTTTTCATTAGTTGAGTGGAACCCATCTGTGGAAGTTTTAAATTTGTAAATGAGATAAAATGGAGTAATGAGTCTCTTAACAAGCGTCTCTTTATATATTGCAAATTAAAAATTTACAAGCACCAAACTTCATTAGTTGCCATAAGCATTATTTATGGAAGACGAGGTAAGTAATTTCTAGATACTCCCTTTGCCCCATAATAAATGTCATTTTAGACTTTGGCACATATTTTAACGAAGATAGAAAAAATACTAATGCATCTCTAATTGCTAATTCGCACTTCTCTTCATGGAAAACTACTACTAACACCATTTATATTTTGTAATCATTGCATATGGGTAGTTTTGGAAAGGGATGCTAAAAGTTCTAAAATGGAAAGTATTTTTAGACAAAATTAAAATGATAGAATGACATTTATTATGGGACGAAGGGATTAGTAGAAAAGTATGTTTTCATTGAAATTAACATGTAATCTGCATAACCGCTGGCGCTTTTCATCAAGATTACCTTACTTTCAGTCATTTTCTCTCTCTGATGATTTAGAGAGTGCAGGGGAAATGCTCAGTGGAGATTGATTAGCATTTAGCAGCTCCTTTGGTTGCTTACTGAGTTTGCAATTTTTTTTGGCTTGCTATACTTGAACCACTTATTTGTTTTATTTTAGACACAAGGACGAGAGTCAATTGCAGCCAAACTAGTGGCAAACCTGATAACAGAAGCAGGTGCCAATCGAGTTCTTGCTTGCGATCTACATTCAGGACAGTCAATGGGTTATTTTGATATTCCCGTGGACCATATATATGGCCAGGTAAATCGCTCATCAAATATTTTATTTTGTTTGGAAACGTCATACTATTGTAATTGCCTTGTACTGTTAATGAGCTGCTCTTATTGCATAAATGCGAAGTTATTCGTTTTTATATTTATTTCAAATTTCAAATTCACAATACACTTTGCTAGAACAATTTCTGCAGAGAGGAAAAACACACACGAATGAACACAAAGTTTCAGTTAACCAAAGGGATGAACCACCATTTGGCCTGAAGTACCAAGCCACCAGCATTGACTATTGGAATAACACTCTCCCTGGTCAATGCAATCAGGCTATATTGCCTCTGATTACAAAATATCTCAGCATCATCCTACATTAAGAGCTAACCCCTTTATTTTTACACATGTCCATCCTTAAGCCACCTGATATCCTTACAACCTAACTGAAGTGATTCTAGACCCTTCTCAAGCTAGTAGCTTCCTGACAGTTTGCCCGTATATGTAAGAATGTCATGGAATATGGATCCTATTTGATAAAGGAAGTAACGAGCGATAATAGTAGCAAATGATTTGTTGGATTAATCAACTGATGAGAAATAGATTTTGCCAACTTTTGATGGGCTGAAGTCAATTTTTCAGGCACTGGGATTATTTTCCATCCATCATTAGCTAAGTAGAGCGTGTGATTTATTAGAAGATCCATGCATGTAGTGTGCCGTCATGGAGAAAGAAAGAGGAATTCCTTTTAAAGTTATAAGAAGTGAAACTATATTAATTTTTTCTTCCTTTTGTGTTCCAACTACATGTAAAAAAGATTTTGGATTGAAATCGAGAGATTTCTTGCTTTACAGAAATAGATAAAGGGAACAAATAAGTTGAGTCAGTATAGCTTAAGCCTTTTGTTATTTTAATAGGATGAGAAAGAAAGCTCATGAGGGTCGTGGTTGTTGGATAAGCTGTGTAGCTGACTGAGACTGAGAGAGATGTAGTGATGAAGTTGTGAAATTTTCTGGCTTTAGTGAAAGAGATAAAAGGGAAAAAATAAGTAGAGAAAATATAGCTCTTTTACACATATATTATTGAATGTGTTCATGGAGAAAATGGATACATGTAATCCTTTGAGACAATTTATTGGTTTACTCTTTTGCTCGTAAATGACCTCTCATTTGCTTGATGCTGTTTGATTGTTCTTGGTCCACTCTGATTTGTTTCGTGGTGGAAAAGGTGCAACCCAGGCTGAGAATCTGTATTGTTTCAAAGTTGTGATGCAGTAATAGACCCATCTCTATATCCATGTGCCAAACCCAGTGATTTGCTAATTTTAGCATTGATTTTTGTTTGTGATTTGTTGAATTATTCAGTTTCTCATCTCTGCCTTTAGCCTTGATGCTCTTTGATTGTTCTTGCTCCACTCTGATCCAGTTTCAAGGATTGAAGTTTGAAATTTATAATCTGTATAATTTTCGATATTTTGGCACTTTGCTTCTCATGATGTTGTTGAAATATGGGTTCTCCTTTGAATTTGAGGTTGAGATAGGTTGTTTGTGTGGTGAATTGTAGTTATGGGTTGTTAACTGTTTCACTCCCGTCAAATCCATTATTTGAATGATGCACAACTCTAGCTCTGCCTCATATGTCAGATTGGATTTGCTATTGTGCAGGTGAATAGATTTCTGTAGTTACACATTTTTTTGCTTCTTTAATTTATCTTTGGTGAATATTTTTATGCATCTATGTCAATTAATTTGTTCACTATAAACCATAAAGTACTCCGTTTTCAATAACTGACGTTTATGCAAATAACACACAAATTAAGGAAGTCCACAATAAGCATGATTATCTCCCAATGGCTCTGCAATTTCCGCCTATTTTACTCTTATTTTTTAAAATTTACTGATTATATAACACTCATTGAATTTTATTTTGGAACTTTATAATTATAAAAATTAAAAGGGAAAGGAGGTGGGATCATAGTAGATTAGTAGTGTAAAAAATGACACTTAATTTGCTTAATTGTAAAAACCTTAAAACGTTAGTTATAATAAAACGGAGGGAGTATTAAAGTTATTGATGATCTAAAGTGACAAGGAGTGGCTCACATCAAACACCTTTAACCAACCCACATTTTGAAACTGAATCAATGCATATCCCCTGATAAGACAATCCAGAATCTGTATACCTCCTGCAAAATCGTTTCAAATCTTTGCGACAAGACTTTCTGAAGGCTTGGGGATAATCTCATTGAGGATGCAGTTGGTCACTATGAAGTGTTAAAGTTATTGCTGGTTTGAAGTCCCAAGGAGTGGCTTTTACATTCAATTAGTTTTATACTGCCCGCCTCTTGAAACTGAATCCATACAAGTTCTCTGATAAGACAATCCAACCCCCCACAACATCATTTCAAAGCACTGTGGCAAGACCTGATGAATTGTATTGCATAACCATTACCTTGATTTAGTACAGGGTGTTTCCTTGTTTTGTTGGTTTCCAAACACAAAAAAACGGCTTTATGAAATGATCTGTAATGTTTGCTTATCAACCATGCTAATAAAAGTGGATGCAGTTCCATGATCTCCCATTTTGTCTCTGAAGTTGGTCTACTAAATTGTGCATATTTTGTGCTCCACTAGGCGGTCATACTTGATTACCTAGCAAGCAAGACCATTTCTTCAGAGGATTTGGTTGTAGTCTCTCCTGATGTTGGTGGGGTTGCTAGAGCTCGTGCTTTTGCAAAAAAGTTGTCCGATGCACCACTTGCTATTGTGGATAAAAGGCGCCACGGGCACAATGTTGCAGAGGTAATGCTCATCGATTCTTTCCCTATACACTTATTAATTTTGCAGAGGTTTTTATAGTAGATTGTCAGACCTGAAATACGAAGTTGTTTGTTTCTGGGCTGGCTAATTTCTTTAGGACTACTTCTCATGGACATCATGTATTTCTCATGTAGGTGATGAATTTGATAGGTGATGTCAAGGGCAAGGTGGCAGTTATGGTGGATGATATGATTGACACCGCTGGTGAGTTCTCTTTTATACACATCTTTGAATTTGAAAGTGTTGTGAAATGATGTGAAGTCCTTAAGATTTTTTTATAGTTTTACTTTCTGTCTTGTCTATTCTCATGGACATTATGGATTTTGTTTTGGGGCCTTAGTTTGGATAATTCTACTTCTGTTGCTGCTCTATTATAGGAAGAGAGGGAGAAAGGGGAGTAAAAGTTTGTGGGATGGGCGGGAGAGGGGATGAGATTGCTTTCATAGCTGACCCGAACAAGACCCAACCCCTCCCTATAATTACTTTAATTTTCTCATTTTTAAACACTTCAATAATGTGAGTTACATATAATGAGACCTAACATAACTAAATAAATGAAGTTTAATAGTCAATAATTAAGATAAACTAAAAATAATCATCATTCTATAATCAAACTAAATGTGACCCGAGTCACTCGACCAAACCCGAAGTCCATTTGACTCGAACTTACCCGATCTGAACATGACTGAACACATGGTATACCCGACATATGACCTGACCCGACATATAACCGAACCCGACCCGAACAACCCGATTGCCACCTCTAGCTACATGGATACATATTTTTGCTCCATCGGGTATTATTATATGTATTACACCTCACTTGGGGAATGGGTTGAACCAACAAAGGTGTTGGCACTATATCTGCTTGTCGAGTTTTGAATGAAGCTAAATGCAATACTGGTTCAATTCAACTGTTTCTTTCTATATTATTATAGCAAGCAGATTCTTTTGTTTTCCCCTTCTGAAAATCTCTGTCCATCCATTTTCCTTTAATTTTAAATCCAAAGTTTTGACATTTTAAATTGCAATATGTTAATCTTATTTTATTTAGTGTGAAAGCAGACCACTTTTGTCTTGATCTACCATTATTATTAAAGGATGTATTTCTTCTTGTTTTTTTTTTTTTTCTTGTTTGCTTTCAGTGTCAGGGGTTTAATTTGGTGTAAGGATTTATTTGGAAAGTTTTCTGGTCAAAATTACCATATGACAATGTGAATTCTTAAAATTTACTTATCTATAAAACATTTCATCATTTCCATCTGTATTGTAGGTACAATCACCGAAGGTGCATCTCTGTTGCATAAAGAGGGAGCCAGGGAAGTCTATGCTTGTTGCACCCATGCTGTATTTAGGTATGTATATGCAGAGTACTTGTATTGTATGACTTGCTTCATACTTTATACCTTTTGAGCAAACATCTTACATGATGTTGGAACTCATTTAAGGTGAAATGTGATTTTGAATTGTGTCTCACTTTAGTGATACAGACTAAATTGAATGTTGACTAGGATTTTTGTTGTTGCTGTTTTTTTCTTTCTTTTCTTGCTAGTTCATACCTGTGCTTTGCATGGCCTGTTAATTAAATTAAACTATTACATAATTCTTAGTGAAAAAATAAGTCATTATCTTATTCTTAACAAAAAAAATCTGTTGGCTGAATTCGTATGTTAAAACCAAAACTCATTCAACTTAATTTGCATCTAACTTAACCTAAATAATAATCATACTAGTACAGTTCTTGCACCATTGCGCGATTTTTTAAATAAAATCATAATAATATAGCAAATTAATATTATAAAATTAAATAGAAAATACTTTGTCGGGGAAAGGGTGCGTACTTTGTTTTAAATAGAAAATACTTATGTGTAACACCGAGTGTCACATGAATTGTAGTAGGTGATTTCAACTTGTATTGAAGGATCCAAGTTAACCTCCAATAATGCATCACGGAGAACTCCAACACTTCTGTTCACCATATGAAACATCTCTCGATCCAATTAACGAAGCACTCTCTTTGACAATTCTCACTTTCACTTTAAATTTGATATCATGTATAAATAGTTATTGGACGCATATTATAAGGGATAGGATATTACACAATCAGTAGGGATTGACAAAACTTGTATGGATACTTAAAAATTGAAATTAAATTGGATAATGTAAAAAAGAATTGTCCGGAAAAAAGAAGATATATATACCTTGGGATGATAGATATCACATTCTTTTTGCATAGACTGCACCATGAAGATCGATCTTGCTGTTTTATGCCTTTCGCGCAATATAAGAAGATATGTAGAACCAATTCTCACCGGTAAGTGAAATTATATTATTATCATTTTTAATTATAAAACTTAAAAATGAGATATATGAAAAATAAAAGCAATAGATAGTGTGTTGATATGTAGTATTTAATGAGAATAGTAGTACAAGTGTCCAACAGCCATAAAAACAAATAAAATAATGTGAAAATAGTAGATATAAAAATTATTGTAATATGTGCCACAATATTTACACATGGCAGAAAAACATTTCATGGAGAAAATGGGTGGGTGGGGGGGGGGGGAAATCAGAAGCTGATAATGGCAAGTCTTCCGATTTAGTATTGTATAAGATAAATTCAAAAGATATTTTGATGTTAGTTTTAAAAGAAGATAATGCAAGGGAATTTCTGCTTTCATTTTAATTTTGGTTTTAAAAAAATACAAAAGGAACTTCATTCCTTTGTTTTCATCATATTTATATATTTGAATATGCGTGGCTCACAATTTTCAATTGATCGAATCTGACTTCATTTCTTGGTGTAACCTAAGTGAGATGCAATTGGAAACCTCGTATACCCTAAGTACATTCCATTTTTGAAACCTTAGTCGCTCGTAAGTGAAGTTTTCCAAACATTATAACCCTATGTGAGATTTTCCCAAACTTCATGGTATTTAAGTTGGATTTTTCTTAAATTTTATGAGACACACAACACTAGACTAAGTCTAGCTTGTATTATATGGGTTTCATTGACTTTAGTTTTAATTGGGTTATGGATATGGTGTAGAGGAGGGAAATTCATGTTCTATTTTATAGTGGATAGAGAAGTGATTTCTTGTGATTAGGAAGGACAATCCTGCAATTTTGTTTGATTTCACTAGGACAATCCCGAGTTTTGGTTGTAATAGCCATGGTGTTAATGTGTTATATTGGCTTGGATATTATGAAAATGAAAAGCTTATTACTTGTCTTTAGTTCTATTTCACCGGTCATGAAGAAAATTGGTGCTAACGTTTGTAAAGTCTCAATGGCCCGGCTTATTTAGGCTCTGTTTGCATGACGACTCATTATCATTTATATTGAATGGTCATGCAAACAGAGCCTTAGTAATGTCCAATGCATGGTTATTAGGATCCCGATCCGGATCTTACGATCTTACGATTCTAGGCAAGGTTTTGATCCGGATCGGGCAAATAGACTCCTTCGTGCTAGGATCTACCTAGGATCCTATGGGATCGGTAGGATCTACCTAGGATCTACCGATCCTAGAAAAAATATCCGATCCTAGCAAAAATCATATTTATGTAATTGTGTTTGTTTTGTTTGGATATTGGGCCTTCTGGATACGATGGGCATTTTAATCTTTTAATTTTTTGGCATCCCATCTCCTTAGAAATTGAAGGCAGAATAGTGAAGACGTTGAATTGAAACCCTAAACCCTTTGTTTCGTTACTCAACTCGACAAATCCACGTATGAGTGTCTGAAATTGTTCATAATGTGGTTAATTACGATGATGACATTTGAAACTAGAGATGGCATTGGATATTTGGATGTGTGATTTATCTCTCGTATGTTTGTCATATTTTAAGACATTAATCTTGTCTGTTTGTCACCTTTTGAGACATTATTCTTGACAAATTATGAATGTTAAGTGCTTATTATTGGACTATTTTAGTTACTTAATTTGTTTAATGGATGAAAAACTTAGTTTTATTTTAAAATTAAGGTATTTGTTTAGGATGGTTTGTTTTTATTTTATTATTTATTTTATTTTTAATTTTTATCTAGGATCTTACGATCCTACGATCCGATCCTACGCCCTTGTCTCGATCCCACACTAGGATCCCGATCCTAAAAAACATGGTCCAAGGCATATTCCTTAAGATCCGGTTAAACCTTTTACTGCAAAGTGGGAAATATTTCTTTGAAGCCCAAAATGCTTTCTGTTCTTGACAGTGCTCTAAAAAGCACATATACACATATCGCCAAAACATATGATATTTACTATACACAAATTGTTTTTGATGTTTACATTAGTCCTGAAGTCGTGCTTCTTGCACTCACAGGAAAATTCTCTTCCAATATCCACATATGCATATTTACATATTGCAGAGGCATATGATATTTACTATAATCATGTTTAACTGGTGTTACTTTTTTCACATATTACCTATTTGTTTCAGAAAGCCTTGGATTATGTATGTAATTCATGCATTGTTTCTAGCCCATTTTTCTACAGTTTTATTCAACAGTAGTCCAAAGTGATGTTTATACGACTTTCCATGTCAAATTCTGCTGGTGCCCACAAAACTTCAAATGTTTCTTGGAAAATATGATCAAGTAACAATACTATGCTTTTTCGGTGATCAGAGATTCTCGCAAAATGTGATCCCAAAACCATGTAATTAAAACAATTGGCTAGGGATATGTGATAATAATGTAAGATGTTTCTTGGAAGTAAAATTCCTTTTTTGTGAACCATGAAATACGTAGTAATAGTGTAGTACAAAAACCCAAGCCTTCTTGATACGACATTATGCTATGTTTTGATTTGTTTATATAGGTTGCATGAATGATGCATTTGAATTAGTGTCCAACATCAATGATTCCTTTCATAGTTAAGACTATAACCCTTTTATTTAGCTCAAGAATATATTTTTTCCCTCTAGAATATCCTTTGGTTATTGAATCTTGGGTGGGGGGCCTAAATGCCCAAATAAACTTGCCTAAATAAATCTATTGGCAGAGGTATAGAGTTTGACAAGCATTATGGATTCATTTGGCTTGAACTTTTTGTTGACTGGATTGTTCTACATTTCCAAAAAATAATTCATCATTATTTTGATCAATCCTTGAAATATTTGCAGCCCTCCTGCGATAAAGAGGTTATCAAGCGGCTTATTTCAGGAAGTCATCGTAACAAATACCATTCCAGTTCCGGAGAAGAACTACTTTCCACAATTAACAGTCTTGTCTGTGGCAAACCTGCTTGGAGAGACCATTTGGCATGTTCATGATGACAATTGTTCTGTGAGTTCTTCCTTTCGATTAACTACTCGATACACAGAATTATAGGCTTTCTTGGATTTATTGCAGATTAAATATATATATATATATTTTTTTATTTTTTTTTGAAATCAATAATATTCTATAAATCAGAGAAGATCAATGTCCGCAAGGTCAGTGAGGCCTTGGGGAAAATGATCAAACCAAATACAAGATGAGCAATCATTCGGTAGAAGCCTAGCCGCGCAATGAGCGACAGTATTAGCGGTCCTACGAACATGTAGGAACGATGCACTAGCACTTTTGGGAAACAAATCAAGAATATCCTCACACACTAGGCCAATGTAAGAGGGTTTGCGGGCTGCAGTCTGCAGCTGCTGTATGAGATTGAAATCATCCGACTCCACCTGCACATGGTCGAAGGCGATGCCGGCCATGGATTGGACTCCAAAAAGAAGAGCTGAAGCCTCTGCTAAAGCTATAGACATGGTTCCTGGGAAGTGCTTCGACGCAGCCATGAGAATGGATCCGGAATGGTCACGGAGAACAGCACCAAGACAAATCGATCCGTGAATAAGAGCAGCATCTGTGTTAAGCTTGAGGGCTTCCGGCGGGGGAACGACCCAGGAGGAGGGGCTCGGAACAGATGGGATGCTCTGCGGGATAGCATTGATGGTGCACCGATAATCATAAACGATCCTCCTAAATCCATCCCTTAGGATCTCTGAGTTACAGGCATCATCCGAGAACATGGCATGGTTACGGAGTGTCCAGGCTACCCAGGCATTAGTGATCAAATCGCAGGCCCCTACCTCACCCTGAGAGCTGCGCACCTTGTCCAAAACTTGGATAGGTGGGTAGTCAAGCATTGTGGCCACAAGTGCAGCCGAGGAGGAGCCCGTCCAGGCAATCCCCGAGAAAGGACAAGCAAACAGAGCATGCCATACCGTTTCGTCTTCGGAATCGCAGCGAGGAGGAGCCGAGTGCAGATTAAATATTTAAATGCTCCTTCATGTTCCCATTTATTATTTCCTTAACACCCATTATCGTTGTTTATTGATGCCGAAGAATGATTATTGATAATATTGTCCATTCAGTATCCATAAGGGCCAACATCCAAGACCAACACCAGAAACATAAAATCCTACCCTAAATGCCAAACTCTAAACCCCTATGTTTTAGACCATTGAATTTCATATGTGGTTTCTTAATGAAACTATATTGGATCCGAAATCTTATTTGATCCACCTTTTTAGTCATCCTGATGTTTGATAATAATTGGAAAATATTGAATCACTTATCGGTCTGTGAAACTCAAGAACTCCTTGAAGGAAAAAAATGTGAGACTCTAGGTGTGGCTTTAAGTTCATGATTTTCAAATTATGACTTGACATAACTATTGGAGGATTTGTGCATTTATAATATTTATGCAAAGATACTATTGTTTGCTTTATGGAATCTCCTTTTGTCACTATTTTAATCTTATTAAAAATATGTCATTGACATTGACTTTCCTTTACTCTCAGGGTGGCTTTGAACCCTACTCAAGCTTGGGTATTGATTAAACCAAATAACAGAGATGAACCATTATGAACTTCCTGGCGGTCTTATACTTCAAGGCTTTGCTTGTATGGGAAAAAGTGGGAAGCTTCGTTTCCCTTCACTAGAAGAAAGATGAGTTAAATAATCCTCAATATTTATGTACTCTTTATCTTTGTGTTGGTACCTCTTGTTCTGGAACTTCCAGACCTGGTCTTCAATTACTGAATGTTGCACGTCCTCTGAGTCTCGAAATGTTGAATTAGGTGAAAAATCAGAGATAGACGAAAGACGGCTTTCTTTGCCCAACGCATTTTGTTGTAGAGTCTGTGGAGACAAATTTTGATGTATAACGTCTTTGGAAGTTGAGAAATATTTGGCTAGAATCAAAGCTCAAATGCCTTGTTAAAGGATTTTAGGAATTTGATGTTTTATTAGGTTTTAAGGAGTTCGATGTTATTGGGTTTTAACTTTTAACCGCTGTGTAAAGGAAAAACATTGCTTTAACTATGGCTAGAATTTGATCATGGTTATGAAGTGTTTTATGTTTGTGTATGATATGATATGGTATGGTCCCCCAAATTAGGATTGTCTAATGGTTAATTAAAAGTTGGATTTGGACCTTATAATATGAAAATAAAATTCCAACACGTTCCCATTTTTGACGAGCTGATTGAGATTCTTGGAATCTAGGCAATTTTGCTATCAATCAATCACGGTCTTGGATGAACGTGTATGTTCCATATATATGAGATGTCATCAAGATACTTGCCTTGAGAAGGTCCACCCCAAGCCCAGAAATAATCCAATCTAAAAGTGACCCAGACTTACCTAAGATACCACAATGATCATTCAAATGGATGATGTTACAGAGATCTCTAAATGTAGGGAGGTTCGATATCGTACAGATATTCCTAAACTTAGCTATATAATCAACTGTCGTGTTTGCTTCCTGTAGCAGTGTCTAAATTCGATGCTATCAAAGCTTGGGCTAAGTTTCCTGATTAGTTCCACTTCTCGTAGAATTTCCCATCTCACGCACTTTCTATCTTTGATCGCCTTGGTAACCTCCAAGCAGTCTCCTTCTATTATGACTCCTCTTAAACCTTTAGCTATCGCTAAGTCGTCACCTGCACATAAAGCAGTTGCTTTTGTTTGGATCGCATAAGTCGCATCCATTTTAGATTGAAATATATCAATCACAGAACCATTGTGGTCCCTAATAATCCCCCCACTTGGCAAATGCCAGTGAGTTTAAATGAACCATCTACGTTTATCTTGTAGATAGTCCTAGGTGATCTGGTCCATTTAGAATTATTACTTCTTTTTTCTGTTTTGTAGTGAGGATTCATTGTTAGATTTGTTGGCACCATGCAAATCCCGGAGATCCATTATTACTTTTATGGCCATTTGTTGAGGTGTGTCTGGTTTCTTCTGTTTGAAAATCATTTCATTCCTAGATGCTCGGACTTTTTGCCATATAAAACAAAGTTCTTCTAGTCTTTTTAGCCACATTTGTTGTTATAATACTATCGATATCGGCACAATGGTTGGGTATAAGTGTTGTGGTTTTATATAATCGTTGTTCGTAAGCCGCAATAGTGGCCCTAGTAAATGGGCAAAGGACAAGGAGGTGGTTGCTGTCTTCATTATTGTGGTTACAGAAACAGCAGTGAGAGGGAACTCTGTTAATATATCTGTTTAGTCTTTTGTGGTCAGATCGTCAGTAGTTATTTTCCAAATGAGGTTTTTTATTCTTGAGGGGGGGATTTAGTTTCCAAACCCACTTATATTCATCCGTGGAGGTGTTGTTGTTGATTATGTTTCTAGCCGATCTAGTAGTAAATTGACCATCTGAGTTAAATTTCCAAATTAATTTATCAAGAGTGTCCCACTTAGGGATTCGGATTTTTATGATATGTTGGACAATGCTACTTGGGAAGATCTCATTGAGGAGGGGGATATTCCATTATTTGAATGAATTGAAAAGTTGATGTACTTTAAGTTCAGGGCCAAAATGCTGTTGGTAGCTTATGAGATTATGGTTTGGTACCCAAGGGTCTTTCCATGCGCTTATAGATTCTCCGTTTCCAACAATCCAAAGTAACCCACGGAAAAAAATTTCTTTTGACTGTAAGAGTCTGCCAAATTGCCAGGATGTATTCTGGGATGTCCTTTCCATTAGGCTCTCTTATTGGAGATATTTTTCTTTAATTAATTTAACACAAATGTTGTTGGGCTCAGCATAAATTTTCCAAAGAAGTTTCATTTGGAGGTTGATGTTCATCTTCTCTGCAAGTTTTAGGCCTAGATCTCCTTGTTCTTTAGGTTTGCAAATTTTGTCTCAACTAATTAAGGGGGTGTATCTTTCTGATTGTAATTTGTTCCAAAAAAAAAATCTTCTGGATCTGGTCAATTTGGTTTAGAATGTCTTTTGGTAAGAGAAAGTTTTGCATTAGATAGTTGATTTTAGAACTTAAATTGGCTTGAATAAGAGTTGTTCGTCTTGCTTGAGAGAGAGAGAGAGAGGAAGCCTCCATTTATATAACTGTTTTTTCAAACTCTAGATGGCATCATCGAAGACAACATTTTTAACTCTTCCCCTTACAAGTGGGATGTCAAGGTATTTTTCGAGGGTTTTTGAAATCGGAATGTTCATATCACTAGCTAGAGAGGTGGCTAGATTTTGGCTTATATTTCCCGAGTTCCCGAGACTTGAAGAGAGCTCTTGATATAGTTTATGGAAAGTTCCGAGAGGTTTGAGAAGTTGTTAAGAATATATTTTTTTTATCGTGTGGAGACTCTTATGAGATGCTTTAGAAAAAATTATCGTGTCATCTGCAAAGGTGACAAAAGGGATTGGGGTACCATTTTTGGTTAGTTTAATCCCTATGAGTGCATCATCATAGGTTGCTTCTTCCATTAGTTCTTGAGCTAAGTTTTCCATAACCAAGATGAAAATGTAGGGGGCAAGTGGATCTCCTTGTCTTATCCCTCTCCCAAGTTTAAATTGCTTACTTGGCCGGTTGTTAACTAGTACTGAAAAGGTTGTCGTTGTGATGCAGTTCATGACCCAGTTGATCCACTGAGCGGCAAAGCCAAATTTTGATAATGTTGCTCTAATATACTCCCAATTGATTCTATCATATGCCTTTTCCATATCTAAAGTTATGGAATATTTCATGAGCGATAAGAGTATTGTCTTGAATGAATCTTTCTTCTATAAAGGCTCCTTGAAATGGATTGATCAGCTTGGGTAAAATGGGTTTAAGTCGGTTTGCTATAATTTTAGTTATAAGTTTATACATTGTATTGCAAAGGCTAATAGGCTTGTAGGAGTTGATGTTTAAGGGGTTTTCCACCTTTGGGATGAGAACAATGAAAGTTTGATTAATTTCAGAAAGCATACTTCCACCATGAAAGAAAGCTTTAACTGCTTTGCATAAAGAAGATCCGATGATTTTCCAATATTTTAAATAAAATTCCGGGGGTAGCCATCTGGGCCTGGTGTCTTATCTTCCGCCATGCTACTCAAGATATCTTTGATTTTTGCATTAGAGAGGAGGGTTATGAGAGTCTTATTCTCATCACGAGTAATCTGAGGTTTTATATATTTGATTTGTTCACTTGAAATAGGTGGCCTAGGCTGAGGTATTAATATATCAGACATTTCTTTTGTGATTTGATCCGTGATTTCATGTGCTTCAGTTAGGTGTGCACCATTTTTGGTGACGAAGGTAGTAGTACAATTTCTGAAGTTCCTAATTTTAACAATGGTTTAGTAATATCTAGTGTTTCTATCTCCTAGTTGTAGATGTTTTGTTTTAGCTCTTTGCTTCCAAAATTTCAAGTTGTATTCTAAAGAGAGTTGTCTTCTTTCTTTCCAATCTAGCAAGTTTACTGACATCTTTGGTTGTCAAAGAGCCCTAAGGGAGGTCTATTTGCAGCTTTTGGATATTATTGTCAACCACCTCAAGTTGTTTAATTAAGAATGTTGTTGTTATGTTTTTTACACCAAGACTTTATATTCCTTTTTAGGAGTTTCTGTTTTTGCATGAAGACATGTGCAAAGGATCTGACGAATTTATTTTTCCAAACCTGGTTAACTAAAGATTCAAAGTTAGGATTTGCGGACCAAACCATTTCAAAACGAAAGGGAGCTCCCTTTATACAGTCCGAGGATCCAATTTGTAGGGTAATAGGACAATGATCCGAGGAGGAGAAAGGATGACGAACCTTTAGATTTTTTTAATGTGACATAATATCTTGATGAGCTAGACTTCTATCAAGTTCTTCATATGTATTAGAGATATCATTTTTTTGTTTTTCCTCCATGTGAATAGAGAACCTATATAAGGGATGGTATGGAGGTTTAATTCTTCCTTAATTTCTTTAATCCTTCGAAATCTAGCAAGCGATGAGGTACAACCTCCAATTTTTTCAGTATCATTTTCTATGTCATTGAGGTCGCCTATGATCAAAACAGGAAGCATGTGCTTGTGAAGTGAAGTGATGATTTCATGCCATAAATCAGTTTTAATAGTGACCCAGACTTGCTCAAATCTCAACAGAGCAAGAAGTTGACAAAAAAGAACCATGACCATTGTGGTATACAAAATTTGTTTGGATTTCCTTATATTATAAGCATGTAATTATTTCCTTATATTATGTCTATAATGTAATTATAAATATAATTACTTTTCAAATGTTTATCTAACATAATTCACAATGTGTTAAAAATAATACGAATTTAAATAAAATAATTTCTAAATTGTTTCAATCAACTACATTGAAATTATAATATAATTATAAATCCTATGCAATAGTGAGTGCTTGTTTGATACAATTTACAAGCTATTTTATGTTAAATTCACTTTGTTTTAAACATATTGTGAGTTGTATTAAGATGTGTTTGGATTCCCATTGTAGTTTATAATGAATTTATATGTATTATAATGATAATTATGTTGATACAAATACCCCCGATCGTTAACCAATTCACCACAACTCTTTCCTCATTTTGATTGTTTTGCTCGACATCTATATTTTCCCTAGAAGTTCCACTAATGTTGCCTCTCCTATCACCCTCCTCGGTGCCATCACTAAGATCTGCTCCTTTTTCTTGCCTCTATTTCTCCTTCTCCAATCCACCAGATCTCTCTCTTCGGTCTCATTCTCCATCAAACCTTCTTAGAATTTTCATTTCAGGAATCAAAACCCCCCATTTAGTTTTGAAAAACTTAAACCCATTTCATTGGTTTTGAATTGTGGAATTGGAGTATGGTAATTTTGAATTTGATGCATTGTGTGATCGATGTGCGAAGTTGAATGTTTCATTCAGTGAACCCATAGACTTTGGGAATGTGTTTTGGCAATTGGGGTGAATCAATTAAAATTGCGATTCGATCTTTATGGAACTCAACGATTCACAAAGAGGAGGAGACAATGATTTGAGGATAGTCGGAAATTGTTGGAAAAAATAGGGTTTTCCACTTTGTGTGATTAAGATGGGCAAGACTTAAACTTTTGTATAAAAGTGGAACTTGTATTATATAATAGAAACACTTTATAAAAATACAACTCTCACTATATAATTTTTGTGGCTCACACGCTCACTCTTACTAGGGCCACTAGGCTAACTTGATCCCTCGACTTGCTTGGTTTTTGGATGATGCTTGGATGATTGGATTTTTTGGATGATTATATCTGGTACACTCATAGCTATTTATAGCCTTGCTATGTCGGTGGATTTGCACTCTCCATCACTAACCTTTACCTTTTTCAAAGCCCAAATTGTGCCTAAAATTTTCTAGGTAGTGTGTGCATATTTCTAGGCTAGTTCCTAGGACTTTCTTTTCTAAATTATTCTAGAGATCTCTTGTATATGGGCTAGGCAAATTTACCATTAATTTGTCCCGATACCTTCTTAGCCCATTAAGGAGGGAGCCCAACCATTCTCCCCCTTCCCGACTTAATCATAGGCGTGTGCGTGTCACAATGTCGAAGCCTTGACAACATTCTTCAAATTTCTTTGTTGGAATCACCTTGGCCATCATGTCGGATCGGTTCTTCTCCGTATGCTCATTGTCAAGTTGTAGAATCTTCTCTTCAAGAACATCTCAAATTCAATGATACCGAATATCGATGTGCTTTGAGCGGGAGTGATAGCGGGTTCTTTGCTAGGTGAATAGCACTTTAATTTTCATATTGCAAGACATATTTGTGTTGCTCTACTCCTAACTCGAGTGAGAAGCTCTTCATCCATATCATCTCTCCGCAAGCTTTCGTAGTTGCGATGTATTATGCTTCAGTGGTGGACAAGGCAACACTCTTTTATAACTTTGATTGTTAGGAAATTGCTCCCTCTACAGAGGTAGTTAGATAGCCTAAATTTGATTTTATGAAATCATTATCTCTGACCCAATCTGCATCTGTGTGTCCTTCTGACACAAGCTTCCCATTTCCAAAGCATAGGCACCTTCTAGAAGTACTATGTAGATACCAGAGGATCCATTTCATTATAGCCAGTGTTCCTTTCCCAGAATGGTCAAGAAGCGGCTTACGACCCTGACTGCATAGGCAATTGCGGGCCTCGTATAGACCATTGCGTACATGAGACTACTTCGTAGATACTGGAGGATCCATTTCACTGTATCCAGTGTTCCTTCCCCAGAACGGGCAAGAAGCGGCTTATGACCCTGACTGTGTAGGTGATTTCGGGCCTCGTACAAACTATTGCATACATGAGACTATCTACGACGGATGACTATGAAGTACTCCTTATCTCTTGTTTCTCCTTCTCACTTGTTGGACTTTGCTTCGAACTTAGCTTGAGGTGTCTAGCAAGTGGCGCACTGACAGACTTGGCCTTGTGCATGTTGAATCTCACCAACACCTTCTCGATGAATCTCTCTTGGGATACCCACAGTAACCTCCCCATTATATCACACGAGTGATTTTCATCCCATGGATTTGCCCTGTTGGTCCCAAGTCCTTCATTGAAAAGCATTTGCTCAAGTACTTCTTTAGATCAACTATCTTGTGGCGGTCATGTCCTACTATCAACATAGAACAAAGTATTTATAAACATATAATCTATGAAGACACAATGGTTACTCGTGGTTTTCTTAAAGTTGTGATATGCCATGAAGAAGTCAAACTTCTTGTACCATTACCTTGGTGCTTGTTTTAGGTCTATAGAGACTTTTTGTTAGTTTGCATACTAGATTTTCCTTATCTGGAACTTTGAATCCTTCCATGTATATCTCCTCTTCAAGGTCACCGTGAACATATCACCACCATCATAAATAGTTGTTTGTCGTGAGCTTGAACATGCCACCATTGTAAGTGACGCTTGTCTCCATCTTGATCCGCACGAGTTAACACTTTCCAAAAATGAACCCGGCTCTGATACCATTGTTGGTAAAAATCAGGGTTTGCCACTTCACGTGATTAAGATGTACAAGACTCACTTTTGTACAAAAATGGAACTTGTATTACATAGTGGAAACACTTTACAAAAATACAACTCTCACTATATAATTTTTGTGGCCCACACACTCACTCTTACTAGGCTAACTTGATCACTCTACTTGCTTGGTTTTTGGATTTTTTGGATGGTTACATTTGATACACTCATGGATATTTATACCCTTGCTATGTCGGTGTATTTGCACTCTCCATCACCAACCTTTACCTTTTTCAAAGACCAAAATTTTGTCTAGAATTTTCTAGGCAATGTGTACATATTTATAGGCCAGTTAATTTCTAGAAATTTCTTTTCTAAATTATTATAGAGATCTCTAATATGTGAATTAGTCAAATTTATCATTAGTTTGACCCAATATCTTCTTAGTCCATTAAGAAGGGAGCCCAACAGAAATAAGGGTAAAGTGGTAGTGAGGTGGTCGGGACAAGGGAGTAGCAGCATTTTTCGCCTGTGAGGGTGGAATGGGAGGTGGTTTCAAAATGTGAGACAACAACTTCAAGTAATATATTTATTTGGGAGTCAAACATATCTCGTATAATCGCTTTTCAAAACTTGACATCCAAACATTAATTATAATTAAAGTAAAGTATTTATAAACATATAATCTATGAGAATCCTTAAACTAACACTTGAAATGTGCTTATGTTTTATAATTACATTATCATAATACAATGGAATCCAAACAAACCCTATAGTGACATGGGCTGGGCTTGAAATGGGCCCAAATCGGCCCATGTTGGTGACCGTCGGATTGATGCCAACCCTCCCTTCGTTATCTACTTTCAGCTCTGTAGGATTTTCCTCCATTTCTCCCCTTCTCTCTTATATACTCTCTCTCGCTCCAATCCTCCACGCCCTAGCCTCCGCCCAAGCCGCCTTCTACTCTCTCTCCTCTTCATTATCCACTCTCTCATTTCTTCCCTCTTCGACTAAGGTACACTCATTTGCTGCTTTTACGTTATTCGTCATTTTTCATCAGTCGTTTTGATTTGTGCGTTTTTATCTAGGGTAGTGGTTTTTCGAATCAGGGAATTTGGTTAGGGGTTTATGATTGCAGGTGCCAATTTGTGATTACCTGTAGTTGCTTTTCTTGCTGTGGATTAATAAATCCACAAAATTGATTAAATTTGTGTTTCTGGATGTTTGAGGCTTCCATTGTGCCTTGTTATAGTCTTTATGTGGATGCATTTTTTGTGGGATCTTATTTCCAATTGAGATTCAGTGAGTTAGATGGATACGTTCTGTGTGAAATTGATGATTTTTTTTTCTTTTCACATCAGATGAATCGGGAGAGGCTCATGAAGATGGCTGGTGCAGTCCGCACCGGTGGAAAGGGGAGCGTGAGAAGGTGGGTTAATGCTAATTGATGTCTGGTTTAATGTGTTTACGCTATTAATTGAGTCATGGATCCATCAAAAACCGAAAGTGGGTCATTTAGAACTGTCAAGAACCCCCTGAAGTGAAGATAGGATTTGAACAATTCAGTGTCTTTGTTGTGCATCAAGCATTTGTTGAATGCCTAATATTTATCCTGAGGTGTTAGCTACATGGATGCCAGTGTGCAGTGGAATGAATAATCATTTCAGTTCATTACATTTCTCTGTAAGGTTGTATGTGATAAATATCTGGTCTTGATTGCAGAAAGAAGAAGGCAGTGCACAAAACCACCACCACAGATGACAAAAGGCTGCAGAGCACACTAAAGAGGATAGGGGTGAACTCTATCCCTGCAATCGAGGAAGTGAACATATTCAAGGATGATGTAGTTATTCAGTTCATCAATCCTAAAGGTCAGTTTACAAGCTATTTTTTACTTGAAAATGTTTTTGCGGGGGTTCCGGTTCTAGATCTTCGGTCGTATTTGCCAGACTATTGACCAAGGCTTTTATTTTCAGTTCAAGCTTCAATTGCAGCTAATACATGGGTTGTCAGCGGTTCGCCACAAACAAAGAGTATGCACTTTCCTTTCTGAAGTGTTCTATTTTTCATTTCCCCCTCTATCCCCTCAGGAATCATCCTTAACTTCTAGTTCTTACTGGCTACAGTCATGCCAATTTGTGGTCAATTTAACTTATTGAATATTTTGTTGTCCTCTTACAGAATTACAAGACATCCTGCCCGGAATAATCAATCAATTAGGTATACTTTATGTTCTCCTCAAGACGGAGTCTTTATTTTTCTACTGTTGGTCAGCTGCTTCGTGTGCAAAAGCTATTTAACCCTTAAATTTACCTTCTAATGCAGGCCCGGATAACTTGGACAACCTGAGGAAGCTTGCTGAGCAGTTCCAGAAGCAAGTCCCTGGAGCCCATGCCGATGCTGGTGAGAAGGTTGCAGGAGAGGATGATGATGAAGACGAGGTTCCAGAACTTGTCCCTGGGGAAACCTTTGAAGAAGCTGCAGAGGAAGCTAAGGCATCATCTTAGAGCCTTGTTGGGATTTCTTCACCCCGTTTCCCCCCCTTCTGGTTTGTGCCCCCAAAAGTTCTATATTAGTTTTGCTCCTATTTGACTTTTCAGCACAAGTGTACTACTGAATTTGCTCAGGCTAATTAAGTTTGTGACTTGTATTTTACTTAGAGAGGCAGATTTTGATTATGCAAATTCACTGAATGCACTTCAAATTTACTATACAATGTCTTAAAATGGAATTTGTCATGCATTGGAATAATCCAGTTGTGCTTGTTGCAACACATCCATGATTGGTTCCAGACTCCAGTCGCCTTGGACCTTAAGGCTATTTATAAGCTTTTGTATCGTTCACCAATAGGACAATTCGATTGGCTGCGTCAAGTGTTTGTATTGTTCACTAATAGGACACTTCGAATGGCTGCGTCATCAGTCTTAATAAGCTTTAGAAAGATTAGAGACCCAGCAACATATAATGAAAGCATTCAATCCATTCATTGATTTGGAAATAAAGGAAGATACAATCGAGTGGTGGTTAACAGTATATGCTGTGGTGCTATAATGGCAAAACTCAGCTCTTATTTTTTTACTACACAATGCTATGAATTACAACAATCACATTAGTCAAAATGGCGTTGTTCCAACTGAATAAAATCATCTTTATACTCCAGTGCCTGTTTTACAAATAAGTGGGTAAGCCATCAGCCATGAAGAGTCGTAGTGGCAAACTGGTTCTTATGACTTGGCTTTCCTCTTCTCATCCAGTGCCTGTTTTTGCGGTACAATAATTTAATTCAAGAAGAGTCGTAATGAGAAAACATGCACACTGCCACACTGGTATATTGGACCTAATTGAAAGGTGTAATCACAACCTTTGGGGTATATATGTTTAGTAGCACATCCAGTATATCCAGATCTTTTGAGAAACTATCTTTTTTAAGCTACCAATTTGGTCAGCACAAACAGTGATCAACAACACATGATATCCCAGGTTATATTCATGTTTTTCAACCAACATTTTTAACAAAACATCCCAGAACTGTAATCACCAACTGAATCATTCACAATGATAATACAAAGCGTAAAAAAAAACATGAAGATTACCTTGCTTTGAAACGTTCTCATTGTTAAAACAAGAGTATCACGCATTCTGCATACGATAAAGTGTTAACATGTCAGTATTGGCCAAGAAGTTCCTCTCAACAAAATAAAAGGGGAAAACAACTTTTTGTAGTGTTCACCAATATTCAATCCCCATCTTAAAAGATGCCAACTTTCAAGCTAAACATTCTTACCGAACATCATTATGTGTGTTGAAGGGATATACAGATCCATCTGAACATGTTAGTACAAACTGTGTTGATAATCCACATGGAACTTTAATCTGCGACCAAAAAATGAGAGAAAATTCTCAAACTAAAGAGTAAAAAGAAGATATGGTATCATCAACTAAAAGAAAACTATGACCTTCAAGCTTGGTTGTGTAAAATGACTATTTTGTTTATTCTTATTTGTAAAACAAATGATAATCAGAAGGGAAATCCTTCCAAGAGGACATAAAGACCAAACTTGTTTAGGCTGCTAATCACACGGGTTATCCCCCAGAAAGTAAAGTATTGATGGGATAAAATCCTACAGACAACATCAAGTCTATACATATTTAGTAAATTGTGTTCTGAACATTAAATTAAGAGAACAGAATTTCCAATCCTCTGGATTCCTTTTAATAGACTGATACAAACCTAAATTGTGCAAGTGATTAGTTTTAATGGTTATTTTCATTTTTGAGCATTATCTACTTAGTTCATTCAATATCCCATATTTCATCATACTGTCCACTTTTTCCATGCTTCTCATTATCCTGAATTTTCGTTATTAAGTTTTGGGAGTCAATTATTTTGTATTCTACTATAAGAAGAGGAACAGTTGCAGCTTGTAATTTTTTCATACATGTAATGGAATCACAAAACTGACTTCCCTCATTGGCAGAGTGCAAGTTTGTTCTCCAGTTTTACTATATTTTAACTTTTAATTGATTGGTTCCTAACAAAGACCCTCCAACCATGCAACTAATAATGACATATAAACAGACATGAACCTGTAGTGAACGAAGCAGTTGCATTAGAAGAATTGCAACAAAATGGTAAAAAAAAGAAAAGAAAAAAAGAAGCAGAATCTACCCAATACCACTCTACTTGTTCAATGGTTCAAGGATTTTGATAGTTCTCATACATGACTGTGACAATCAGATTAGAAGAGCGGGGTAGTACACATATCCCAAAAATTATAAAATAAGTTCAGTTTAGCTTGGGTAAAAAACATGTGCATTACTATCTATCCATGCAAGATAAATAAAATTCCATGGTTGATGCCAACCTTATGTGCAAGAATCCATTAGGGAAAAGCTTTCCTACTTGCATACAATCATAATGACATTTGAAAACGCTTGAAAGCATAGTTTTACATACCGATAAGTCCTTTGAAAACTTCTCAGCGATTTGTATGGTTCCTGTCATATCAATCGTAACTTGGAATCCTGAACTTCTGAGGGTAAGAGTTGCCGGTTCCCAATTTTCCGATACATCCATCTAGTGCATACCCCATCAGAAAACATTATGTTATGGAGTATAATGGATGTTACGCACCATTCCAATGGAATTGAGATGCATGAGGCTATCGTGGCACATTCACTATGATCCAAGAACGTATAATATCATTACTAATTGGAATCTATTTAACACGAGCTTCATTGAGTTTGTTTCCAATTATACAACTTGCTCTATACTCTTGAATTATGTTATAGATAGATTTTTCTACTTCTAAATGATGATGGTCTTTTAAAATGATGGTAAAACATGTATCTGCTTGAAATGGACGTCTGAAAGCTAGCAACTAAGACCAAAATGAGATGGTCAATGATCACTATGTTACACAAAATGATGCTTCAAGGAAAAAAACGTCATGGAAAGATAATCACATTATAGAGTGGAGACACCATTTGGTTGCTTGGAGGTTTGCTAATCTCAATCTCACTGTCAGTAACTAGGCATTTTAGTTGTGAGTAAAACTGAGAGGAAGAAATAGGGCTACACTTGCCTAATAGAGTAATAGAGTGAAAAGTCCACGACCTATACCAGAATCATTATGCCTAATGGCTTAAGGGAATACAAAGAGTTTGTCTAACAAGTATCATCATCAGTTACTTCAGCATATTAGTAGTATAAATAAGGGTGCTCTAACCCTAAATATGGGTACTTCAACCCTTATTAGGCATCCAGAAATTACTTTTAATTGTAAGGGTTGGGTCTCTTGGTGTATGTAATATCCTTTTCCAGGGGACTATTGCTCTGTTTTCCCCAAATCAGTGAACGTTTTGTGTAGTGCTTGTTAGGCTGAACTCTATTTTTTTTTAGCGCAAACACACTGGAAACTGGTAACCACATGAAGTCATGAACACAATGAAATAAAGGACATATTTAAGGAAATTTCCAAGTTTATAAATAAGCAACCCCGCATAAAAGAATGTCATCAGGCATATGATTGATAATAAAAAAAATTGTCATGCAACATACCATCATCAAAACACTGAAGGCAGCATCACCATTAGAAATGTATGTGTCTAGCTCTGATTGCATCTCTGGGTCTACAAAGAAAAGATATTTCAGATAACCACAAGGAAATGCAGTTACAGTCATTGAGGATTGTCCAAAAAGTAGCAGTAGCTTTCTTTTTTTTTTTTGAATAAAAAGTAGCAGTAGCTCAGTAACTGTAAACTAATGCAACAAATCCTATTGATTGAGAAACCAGAGAACGTCAATCATAGACAAAACAACTATATATACTTGTTCAGAAATATTATGGCGAAGTATCTAACAACAAAATTCTTGTCCAAGCAGAGAGGGATTGGTCCGTTAAATATTTTAAAGTACATTTCCCCTGCCTTAGACTGAGCTGGATCAGGATTCAGAATCATTTTCCCTCTTATAACCCTTAAGAATATATAGTGTAGAGGTCTATTATAGATTTTTAACTGGAAATTGGATATATTGGTTGTTTCAGTCAATAAAACAGTATGATTCAAGGGTAGCAGAGCTTGCCGTTGCTCTATCCAATCACACAAGGTGTTGATTGAAACTATTTTTACAAAGTAGATGCTTGTTATTGAATTGATAAGAGAGAATGAATCTTGACCGACAAACCCAGTGTTTTCTCAAAGTTTGTTCTCAATTTGCGTTATTATTTAAGTGATTAGTTAGCTCCTTAATTTTAGGATAGCTTAATTATACCCGCCATATTCATTTAATCATTGACAATAATATTAGGATCAGCTAAATAAAGATGGAGGTTATTTAAGGATTAGCTGATACCAATTCCCATCTTCAATAAATTTTTATTTTAACAATTCCGGTTATTCATTAGTATAATAGGATTAGCTAGTTGCTTTGTGGAATGACCTTCTAATTGCCTACAAAACTAGGTTAACGTTACCATGGGGGTGAATTACATCAGGTGCATTCAGCACACATTGCTGGGGTGTTTCCTCTTTCATCTATTTGGTTCCAGGGATGATAATCTCCCCATCATGATTCCATATACACCTCTTGCTCATTTATGGTTTAAACTGATTAGTTCTCCATTTATTTAATTCCAACTAATCCACAAATAACATTATACATTATATACATCTCTTAGATTTATATGACTGACTCCAAGTTTTTGCATAAAAATGAAGCAGCTTCAAAAGATGGAAGAAAAGCAAAAACAAACTGCAAATATTATTTTTGGACTGAACTGTCAATGAGCATTCCAGCAACTATGCATATGAAAGCAAGATCTCTAAAAGCTAAATAAACATTTGAATGAAACAAAAAGCTTACAATGTTCAGTACAATTCGCTTACCACATGTTATTTTATTCTGACCATTGGCAAACAGGTACACCATTTCTCCCTACTCAAAATAGTAAAATTACAACTTATTAGATACAAGATGCAAAGCACAGTATATACTCAAAATGGCAAACATGAAATGCCTTTGCATGCCACATTGTGCAGTGACAAAGGAAAGATGAAAATAAATTGGAAATTTCACCTCCCAGATCTAGCCCTCCCCTTGGGATTGGGCTAGCAATCCAAAAGTTGTACTAGCTTACCGACCTCCAAAAGTTGCATAAGTTAACAGAAAATGACATTCTCCTTAACTATATAAGAAAGTATCAACAAAAATATGCACCAACAAAAGCAATATATTATTTCTAAAGATTAGCTAATAATGGATAATGGAAGTGCAGAACTGAAAGGATAAACAGAACTCTATGAATCAAATACCAACCAAAAGATAGAAACGCAGGAAAACCAAAACTGAAAAGCTCACAGCGAGAATTCAAAGGGAATAATGCTATCCTAGACTACACTGGTATAAATGAAGATGGCTCTAAATAACTAGTAATCCACAGAGGGGTGGGGGGACAAACAAACAAAAAGAAAATTTTATGGAACCAGGTCAACCAGTACGCTAGAAGACAGTTAACTGCTCCTCCAGAAATTCTCAGATTTCTACTCCCTCCACAGTCTGTATATGAACATGAGAAGCTGCGTGCAGCGGATACCCCAATCCTGATCCTGCCCTCAGAATTAACAATGAAAAAGATGGTCACTGCCATGCCAAGACAAGGAAACAAAGATATTCCCCTTACATACACATCCAGCAATTGCTCTAGCTAACTCGAAAATATTGGTATCTCTCTACCAACTAAAGACCATGGCTTGTTGAAGGATCATTGATCTCCAATATCATCACTAAAGGAGAGCTATGGGTAGGAAAAAGAAGATTTGAATGTAAAATATTTACAAAATCACCTTAATTTTATCAACCAATAATCAAAAGAAAGATCTCTAAAGGCTAAGACATCCTCCTCCCATCAGAAAAGACATAGCAAGCAAACAACTATAAAGCATTCTGCAACAGGTTTTAAGGAGATCCCTTTAAAATGGTGTTACATGAGACCGCAGCTAGATAAACTCTCCCAGAAAGGCTCCTTTCGAATCCCATCCACAAAATGTCCTTTCTTGAAAGCCATAAATTCTGTTGATTCAAAAACTCAAGACACAAACAACTAAAATCAACAGTTCTATAAGATTCTTGATAAAGTGATTAGAGGCAATTACTTGTATGCAAGATATTTGCTTTCAATTTTGTGGATTTTGGATTCAAAAGAGCTTGGTGCAAGGAAACAGAATAGGAAGGGATTATGAAGATGGAGATAAAAAGATTATAAGAAAATCTGCCTCCCAACTGGAAGTCTAGAGCTCACCAACTCCCTCTTATGGGTGTTGTCAGGAAGAGAGATTAGAAGTTGATTCCCCATTTTATCCCTGAAAAAAGAAGTAAAGGGCACATCACATATGGAGAATAGAAGTAGATGAGGTAAAATATGTAAGAATTCAGAAGAAAATTTTGAAAGTAAGCTAGGAAAAGAATCTCACTTGGCAAGTGCAAGGCAAAACCCAAAAGTTTTCGGATATTCAATTTCCCTATTTAGCGGATAACCAACTCTAACAAAATAACCAGCTCTAAAGAAGATGCAACCAAACTGATGAATGCTGGAACCGAACGGTACTAAAGTTGAAAATACCGACTTGGTGGCCAATAAACTAGCAAGTTGGAAACTAAAAATAAGTGAAAACTTAACATAGTAGTGGAAACAAAAAGTGGCTACAATGTAGGAAAAAAGGTAAATAAGGAAAATCATCGAGAAAAATTGGCAGGTAGGAGTACTAGGTGTGTATCAGTGCATTCCCCATAGGAAGTCGCCTTGTCCATAAGGGGAACAAAATTTGAGGCAATATTTAACCATTTATAAACACGACCATTGGGTTGTAATTCCCCCTTTAGATATTGCAAGGCATGCGTCCAGAAATCAATGCTTGGGCCAACTTTGACATGGGCCACATGGCAGCCGAAGTTTTCGCAATACTCACTGATCAAAGGTACTCATTCAGATTTCGCAACTTTGGTGGCCCGTAGTACTCCTAAAAATCCTTTTTAAGTGACTTCCCATAAAGGATTTCCCTCCTGCCATTAATCCATGTGAATAGATCAAGCACATCACCCTCATAATGCTTGGAAACAACCTCAACTTTGAGATTTTCAGGGGTCGAAAAGTAACGAAAATACTTCTCATCCTTCGAAAGAATCAAAACTCATCCACATGGGTCACCCATGTACTTGGGGAAATCAACCTTGGCATGCCACATAGGAATGGAATATCCCTTTCGGCTATCTGAAGCATTCTCCATTTCATCCCACGAGCAGGGAACCTCCTGGGCTAGAGTACTTGACCTGGGAGCTCTGCTTTAAGTGAGAACATCAAGGGAATCAAGCTCAGAAGAAGTCATGTGTGGATAATGGTTCAACTTCGCAGTTAGGATTCTGATTATTGTAAGTGGAGGCTGATGGGTTTGGTTGCCAAGGGACTTGAAGTTTTGGTGGGTGGAAGTAGTGGTATTCTCCATGTCACGTCAGCAGACTTATTCAAATTCTGAAGAAATTTTTTAAAGATAAGTGAGCTAGGACAAGAACCTCACATTCAACAAAGATGAGGCAAAACTCAACAGATTTCCAATAATCAGCTCAAAGATTAAGTCTGACAGAATGCTAACATCCAACAAGCCTTATAGGGCGACAAAATCTAAGAAATCAACCAACTCCTTTGCAAAAAACTCATAATGTTAGAATTGGGATGTTAAGAAAACTCAGATATATTTAAATTTGCAGCTGCAAAGATTGACTAGGTTTGTATGAAGATATTAGAAAAGTTGGATCAGGGAAGTCAAAAATCTTTACAAAATCAACTGCAGAATAGCTCCATTTTAAAACAAATTCAAGGAAGGAAACAAGATACTTCCCATCAAACAAAATTAAGAGAATAAGGACAGATGAGAGAACTTGTACACAGAGCATCATTCACTTGTTCAAATATATGTATTTCACCAAATTACCCAATGAAAATAGTAAATTAGGGATTCAACTCACTATGAATATAATAATATATTTCTATTCCTGAAAACAAAAAAGGACAAGCCATCTTTCACCTTGCACTGAGGCAATAAACTAACCCTCTCAGCCTCTCCTGTTTCTTCCACAACAATCAATTATAAGCAAACTCTCCTCAACATTACTAATCTTTCTACAATCTACAATAACATGAAGGATAGCAACTGAACAAGCAAGTGTAATCGGCAGTCTCCCATCAAACAATTCATCTGAAACTCCGTCTATCACTATGCACGATTATTCGACGGATTAAACCAAGATAATTAACAATCCTACTTTGGGGAAAAAAGTAGTAAGAAAGTGATGCAGATCAAAGCTTAAGGCAGTCCCTACACACTTGAACTCACATGACATCCTAAGTATCTATTAGTTTCTAGAAATCTTCTAAGGCTCATCCTTATCATATGTAAGTCTAGATATTTCCCTTCCCATCCTTATCCCATCTAGATATTTTCACTTAATTCTAACTTCTAAGTATCCTCTAGAATCTTCCTTGGCATTAAGGGCTAAGCTTTTGTCACCTATAAACAGACCAAGGGTCAGCTATGTAATCATCTTTTGGAAATCAATCAAAAAGCCTTTTATTGAAGTGTCCTTCAATTGAGTTGGGTGTGAGATTCTAGCATTTCAACTTCGGAGAACCTTCAACTCTGCGAGAAAGCATGACTTAAATGTTCTAAATGACTTGAAGGTTATAAAATATTCAGAATTCTGATAAATGGTTGCTTGAGTTTGTTGCAAGTATGAGCATTAGGGACAATTATCGCTCAGCAATTAGCCATAACTTAGGAAAAAGAGAAAAAGAAACAACTACTAATCAAAAAATGTGGATTTACCTGGCGACCACTCTCATCCATTGGTATGCACTCAACAGCAATGTATTTGTCAACATCATCAGCAGTGACAACATACTCAGGATTTGTGGCACCTAAAGTAAAAGCCATAATAAAACTAATTGGTATGCAGTGTAGAATCAAGTGTAAGATACATCAACCAACAGCAGTTCTATTTTAACATAGTATTGCTCTGTATTTACCCTGTATATATTGTCTGGTTCCATCCTGAAGATGACGAACCCACTGCAATGAAAAATCAAAACCAAGAAGTTAAATAGCAGGCCAGAACACGGAAATTTTTTGAAAGTCTACCTTGAACGAATTTCAGAATCGTTTACCTGAAACACACAGAGAGATGTTCCATGGACAGGAAATCCACATCCAAGAAGTTTACTTCCCAATTTTGCTTCACCAATAATTTGGAACCCTTCTATTCCTGGTCCATCATCTAGTGTAACAAAGGTCAACCACTGGATCATTACATCATTTTAGATTTACAAAACTTAAGTTGAAGAGTACTTCAATCCAGATTTGAAAATCAACCAAGTAATCACATTTTATTCCTCGGAACTATATGCCAACCCTCTACCTTGATATAAAGATCCAAAAAGAGCACCATAGTTATGTTTTGTCCAAGAGGTCTATATAAACACTCAGTTTTCATTATGTCAGGCACTTTAGTTCATCGCAAGCTGCAGATGATTCAGAATCTTTCTTCCAACCCAGTCAATAACCTATTCTAAAAAAGGTCATTTCCTAATGCAGTCCGGCCAGTCTCCTGCCATAAAGATCTGGAACTGTGCCATGCAGCTGACAATAGCTAAGGAATGAACTCAGAGGCGTTCTTCTCTGGTATATTGGTTGGCTTCTTTACAGATTAATCTCTTTGGATATTGGTCTGCTGCTCTAAGGACTTAATCTCTTTGGCAAAACATGAGATGCACTAAATTTTTCTTTGAATTCACTTGACCAACTTCACATAGCATCAGTTTACTCATCCAGTCTCATACACTTTATTAGGAAGTACTATCTTCAAACTCAAACTTCTAAGTGCCCATTGGCCATGTGACATACTGACATATAGACAAGAAAAAATATGAAAAGAAAGGACTTGTGGGATCATTTAATATAGCATCAGTCATATGCCTACTAGGCTACTTCAGTACCCAAGCTAGATGAATCACTCAGCTCACAGTTTGGCAGCCTAACCTCTTTAGTTCTGGTACAGGCCAACTTGTTGGTTAGCCACTTTCACTAAAACATTAAAAAAATCACTAGAGTGTAGGGGCGAAAGAGAAAAGTAGTAATTGATCGTGAGTTGATAGAGGTCCTTTTCTTGTCAGAGGTCACAAGTTGCACCAAACATGGTACATTTATTCCAATCTACATTCTTTAGTTAAAGATGGATGGTTCCTATATGTAAGTCATATCATTAAGACCTCTTCATCTCTGGTAGAGTACTCATGGATTAGGATCAGATCAGTGTCACTGCCACGTTCATGGGTGAACTGATCAAACAAGCCAATCCAGTTTGTTCAACCCTGATGCTAAGCACTTGTAAAGCTAAGAAGCATCTAATAATTAAGGAATAATAGACTTACATGCATTCATAAGATGGTTGTCATTCATGGATCTTTGTTTGTCAGCATCAGCTTCAGCATTCAGTTCAGGATAGTGAGGACTAGATAAAGAAGACCATTCATTTTGTCTCTGCATAAAATAAACTAATATTAAAAATAATAAAAGGGAACGAAAGACAAAACAAATATTTCACTGTTGTGAAAATGCACCGGAGGCTGAAAATCTGGAGCATTAGGATGAGCGATATCTGTCTCATAAACTCCAACCTGAACACGGTTTCCATTCACAGTGTCCAATTCCCTTGTTTGCTCCTATTTTGAGAGAAAACTTGATATAAGATGTAGAATCCATTGTTGAAGTTCACCCATGAAATCCAAAAAGGAAATAATGGCCTAGAATTCTAGAAATTCATCTATACCTATGCATGCAATCAAATAAAGAGAAATGAATTAAAGCATGGGAAATATGGAATAACAGGGAGGAAAAGTGCACAAGCTACAAGGTTTTGATATATGTCATTAAAGATGTGCAAGTTCGAAGGCTTCGTAGGTAATTGAAACACTATAATCAAGTGTGATACTCAGGAAGTCACACAGAGAAAGTGAATTCTCAACAATTACACGATATTTCAGGATTCATTGATAAAAACACAAATGTTCCATCATCAGATAAAAGGAAAACCCAATCAAATAGCTTCTGAGCCTTGCAAAATCAAGAGCTTCTCCCCTACACATGGGCAGAATGCTTCCCGTGATCAAGCTAAACTCAGTTTAAGGTCCTACAGACAGCAAACCCATAACATATACTTACCAGGGAATACTCATTCTCTCAAAGTAGAAAAGAGTGTACATCACCAATGTAATCGAACAAACAATGCCCTTTTGGTGTGTGATGACAGAAACATAGCTTTCCCATCACCCCTTTCTTAAATCATGACTACCCTAAACTTTTTCCACCAAGAGAGCTCTTCAACAAATAATCTTAAAAAACTTAAGCTTAGCACGATTGTCCTTGCACTGAAACTAGGTTAACCTCTTTGTCATTTATATAACTTACCTTTTTCGAGACAATCTCTAGGAACATGACATTACCAGACACCTTATTCTATATTTTAATGTAAAATTTCACATCAATCTCATTTGAAATCACATTATTAACAAACCATCAACCTTGTATTCACTCCATAACCTCCCTGCAATGTTACCAAACCCTCCTGCTTTTAACCAAACACGTTCCAAAACGTCCCTTAAATTCACAACTTTTAAAATGAACAAAACCCTGAAATGAATCAAAAACTAGTTGATAGGAACTTCACCATTGAGAAATTGAAAGATGAAACATATCTTGTGTAGTTTTCTGATTGTATCCTGATTAAGGCAAAGGTTAGCTAGCTGGTATATTGTAGATAATTTCTAGCATCCACCATTATTCTTGTATTATTTTATTTTGATATGACCATTCTCTTAATCAAATGAAACAAAAACAATGAACAGTTGGAATCTCAATTTACACCCAGTTGTGCATCTTAAAATACCTCAAGAATTAGAAAAAGGTGTGTCTTTTCTTGAATATGAAAACCATACCATAGTGTGAGTACATAACTTTCATATATGGAAGGCATTAAGCAATAAATTAATTCTTATAGCGAGGCAACTAAAAGATATGTCCTAAAGTATTCAAAGTACAACAAACAAATACAAAAAGTCAACATTCAAAATCAAATCTCTGGAACGAAATCACTCTATTACAAATTGCGTCAAGAGTTCAATCCATTGTTAAAGCACTAGGGTTTTAACTTTGAGAAATTGCTTGAATAATATTTGTTGTTGTTCTATGGAATTTATCATTCAAAAGCATGCATATAAGTCCATGTTTCCACTTTCCAGCCCCATAATCAGAAAGTCCTTGTCACTGAAAGCTGACACAGTTTTCCAACCACTTGCAAAATTTGTAGCTTTGTCCCAGGAATGAATAAGTGCAAAAGAATCAGTTAGGAGCAACATGAAACTTAGAAAGTTCAATATTGTTAAACACTTACATCGGAAATTCTTATCTTCCATTGCAGTTGCTCATATAAGTGCTGCAAAACAAGTTTCAGGAAAAAGGAAAGAAATGACTATTAATCAAACCAAGTTGCACGGATTCAGATTGCAAATACCATGTTAAACTCCGGGAATCCCCGGTCGGGCCGTACGAAAAGGGAGTCGTGTCGGTTTTTTATTTTGTTTTTGATAATGAGGTCGGATCCACCCTTCTAATACAAAAACTTAAGCCATTATGTAGGGGCTTAACCCTCCCTTATATTTTGATATTTGATTTCCCCCAAACCAATATGAGATCGGCTATTTATTCTCATCAGTTCTTAATAATAGCATACAAGCATATTCTGCAGATAAGAAACTAGTCCTCAAACAATATTACATAAGAGAAACTGGCATTTACTCTATCAGAATGGACGCGTCTTTTAAATGAAATGAAATCCTCATTGGTGAATCTTTTCAAATATAATTTCAGCGATCTACGGGACATCCATTAAAAAAATATAATTACTTTTTCATACAAGGCATTCTTCTTATTTACTTTCACACATGAAACTATTTTGCTGATGCCATTTACTAGGTGTAGCATTAAAGAGGGATAATTTTTTGATCAAATATTTAGACATTACCTTGACACACATGGAAATGGAAGAAGCATTCACAACATTTGGCCATATGCCATATTCAGCCAACAAACCAAGTAGTGAAGTCATGAAGATATATTTTTCATCTTCTGCATCCTGAAAAGAAAAGTTGCAAGCTGAATAGGAATGAATGTGCATAAAGAGCTACATGGAACTTTTGGAAGAAACAACAAATGACTGGTATCCTTTTAGGAAAGAAATCAGGAGGAGAAAAACATAATGTCACACACAGCAAGTACAAGTAGCGTACATGAATTTCCTTTGATGCAAGAACTACATAGACATTAGAGTAAAAGAAGAGCATGGTTAGCACCAATTTAAGCTACTTATCTCATCCAACCCTTCATCTAGTAATGCGATGAATCTGACTAAAAAATTCCAGATCTCTAATACACATAGAAAGCTTTTTCGCAAAGAAAATGGCAATCAAACAAACAATCTTGACACAGACAACTAGTACCTTCAAATCATTGGCTAACCGCAAATTCTCACCAATGTCACCCTTTCTCTGAGCCAACTCCTTCAGCGCTGAAGTTATAGAATCCTTTTGTTTATCATCCATGGCCTATCATCAAAAACAATTGCATTACACAAACACTTTTAAGCAATTTAGAATGTCACAAGCAACAACCAAAGGAAAGTTATCAAGGATATGACTAAAACCATTCTAATATCCGATAATTTCCTCTCTGCTGCATATTTTTCATTTAGCAGCTGCATCTCCTGAAACATGAACCCACATAAGTTGTTCATTCAAACTAGTTACAGAAGAAAAAAGGAATATCGAATTCAATGCATATAGTACTAAACCTTACTACCTTAGTATAGGATTGGGCTATTTGTCTACGAAGAAACAAGATCTCCTTTTCTTTATCCTTCTGTCGTGCATGTAGGTCCTGCATTACAAGAAATTCCTAAAACTTATAAAGACAAACAAACCAAAAAATGATTTCAACGATCAAAAACACCAGCATAAGAACTCGCATACCATAGTTTCTTGATCCAGACCGCTTCCCCACAGGTCCCTCTCTTCTGTAAATCTCCATGAAACATAATTTATTTCAGCACCGCAAGGCAGGAAAAGAAATCTTGATTTCTTGTAAGAAAAACCCTAATTCTATTCAACAAATTGAATGCACAAGACTGAATTATCTATACCCGTTCAGCCTTGGGCGAGAATTATCAATAGGAATTGCTTGACCATCCATCATAGCCAACAAAACAATCTTAAATTGATTGGAAGAAGGTTTTCTACGTCACTCCCAAGCGAAAAGCTCACAAATTACGCAGAACAAACCATCATTCTGAAACTTTGATGGCAGGCACCGCGTGATATACAAATCAATTTCCTAGAATGTACCAAAATCAATTAAAAAGAATCAAAGACGAAAGTATTATCCACGAAACAATGAGCCAATAATTGAAATCGATGAACAGTCAACGAATTGAAATCGATGAGCAGTCAACGCAAAGTCATGAGCAATACAGTGAGATCTATTTCTGCAGTCATTAAACAAGAGAAAGTAAGGACCGAAATCGGAATGAGGTGGATGTCTGGATTAATCGCAGGGCGAGAAAGGCTTAGACGCCGATGGGAGCGAAGAGGCAGTGGACTTGGCGGCGGCGCGGTGATCGTGTGTGTGGTGTTACCGGCATGCCGGAGAGCGCCTGACGCCTGTTGCAGGCTTTAGTTGAAGTAGTTTGTGGTAGTTGTTTACATAAATTGCACAAACCACCATTTTGTTATCTTTTGTTATAAAGGTTATTACTCTTATTAGTGACAGAAGCTACATCAACTTCCCTAAAATTCTCCTAAAATGGAAATAGAATATAGTGGAGTATATTCTTATAGAAGGACTTTATTGTAAGTACACCCCTTATCATGTAATATGGGGGAGAATGATGTGTCATTGGATTTCTTTACATCAAAAGGTTAACATTAAACATTGCAAATAGAAAATGATAAAGCAAAAATTGGGTAGGACTACGTCATCCTTAAATAGATTCTGAAGGCTCTTAGAGATCAAACAAAAGTTGAATCTATACACCTTACTCTTTAAAGGATCACCTTTCACATGAAGGAAAAACACAAATGATATAAATAATACATATGAACGACTTGACCAAAATTTGGTGTACCAGGATATACTAACACGATACCAAGGGCTGCTAGTTTAGTATCATCCCTTCATAACCTCTGACCATTGTCTCATCACTTTTAAGCTTGGAGCGATGATCGCAAAAAAGGTTCACCTTTCATATTTGAAATGGCTTGGACAATCCTAACTACGAAAATCTCATTCGAAAAGTATGGGAAAACAAGCTTAGATGGATCATTTGCCTACAAACTAATGAAGAAACAAAAACTTTTAAAAAATACAAAAGATTGGTGCCAAAACCACTAAAATAACAACCAAATGCAACTACTAAAAGTCAAAAATGATACCGCTATACTTCAGCAAAAACTACCCTGGGGAACTATCACAAACCAAGAGAAATCTAGACTCTCCAGATTAGAAAACAAGAGACATCAACTATTAAAATTCAACCACCTCTTTTGGAATCAAAGGGCAAAAGTCAAGCATCTAAAATTAGCAGACAAAAACACCAAATATTATCAAGTTACCGCGAAAATCAAAGCTTTCAAAAATAGAACAAATACTTTTCCAGACAAAAGATGGAATCACCTTAGACAATAAAGAGGAAATTTTAAAAGTTATAACAGATGAAATGAAAGATAGATTTAAGATACAAAATAAATCAGCAATAAATTTGAAACAAATAAGAAATATTGAATATGAAATCACGCAAAAAGAAAATATAAGACTGATAAAACAGTCTACGAATCAAGAAATAAAAGAACGATTAAGAACATGGCAGAAGACAAAACACCGGGACCTAACGGATACCCACCGAAATTTTACTATAAATACTGGCATATTGTTGGACCATCGGTTTGTAGAGCGATTAAGGCCTTTTTCCATTATGAAAAATTGCTCTCAGAAACAAATTGTTGACTCCACCTTGATGATAATATGTGATATATTTTTTAGGTATGATGGAAGACAAATAAGATAGTATTTTATGCAAATATCAATTATATTTTGTGGTTGTTTTATTTATTATTCTCGGAATATATTTATTTGGCTCACAAAATTATATGTGCTATATATTTTAATCAGACCAATGTTCTAGAAGAATTGGTTTTAAATATATGCTTATTTACGTATTGTTTTTATCACAAATATTTGAAAAAGAAATTGCTTTTGGATTTGGGTGTTATTATGATTTGATTTGGCTACTTACGTGTTGTTTTAAATTGGCTGTTTGAAAAGTGGTTATTTATTTGGTTTATCTGTTAATTGTTTAACAAAATAGATTTGGATAAGATTTGATTTTTGCTATAAAGACTAACATGTGCAGGGACTTCAAATCTTTGTTCCACGTACAAAAAGCTTCAATTTGAATTGGATATTTAGTCCCAAGCCGGCACCAAATATCAAGGAGCAAATCTAAAAGTGGTTACATGTGATTTTTGTGGGCTGGTTTTTTGGAAGAGCAAGTGGAGAATTCAAATTCAAATGGGCTGATTTTTTGCAACCAAAAAATCAGATTTGGTGGAGTAAAAATCCAGGATTTCAAACGGCAAAAATTCAGCCCTGCAATATATAAAAGAAGGAGCAAGCGGTGAAGAAAAAAGATAGAACACAAGCGATCATTCAAGCAAGCACTTCAAAGCCAAAGCGATCATCTTCAAGCTTGATTTACTTTCTTTCTCTCCCTCGTTGTAATTGCTTTTATTTCTAGTTGAGAGAGAAGAAAAATCATGAGCGTTATAGGATAAATCATTCTCGTTATACTAAGAGTATCCCTATACTCAAACGTATACACACGTTGGTATGGTTAGGGCTATTATTTCACGAGCGTTTGGGTTGACTAGATAATAGCGGGTGAGGCTACGAGAAGGGTAGTTCTTCTAAATTGTATCTAGGACTCTAAGGGATTTGAGTTGACTAGGTAGGAGCGGGTAAGGCTTCGAGAGTTTAGAAGAAGGAAAGATCTTCTCGGTTGTATCTAGGATCCATAAGAAGTGAAATAATAGTTGTTGAATCATACGGGTTGGATAACCCTAAGCGGGGACGTAGGTTGGTTTAGAGCCGAACCTCGTTAACAAGTCCTGTGTTATTTATTTCTCTGTTAAATTTCTGACGTCTGATTTCATTGTAGAACTAGCAAGGCACGAAAAGTTTTGTTCAAGATCTTGAGATCGAGTTCAAGGCCTTGAAACTCGCTATCCAGCCCTTGAAGTTGCTTGCTCTACACGACTTTGCGAAAAGCGCCTATACTCTATTCAACCCCCCTTCTAGAGTATTTGTCTATTACTGTTAATTACTTTAAGTACTAGATTCTTCATAAACCAAACCCTCATTGCCTTAATCCCAAAAATTGACAATCCTCTAAATATAAATCACTATAGACCAATTAGTCTATTTAACACAATCTACAAAACAATACTCCCTCCGTTTGGCAAAACTTGTCGTTTTAGAGTTTTGTTTTTGTTCGGAAAAACTTGTCATTTTAGGTATTTTTGCTTTTACTTTACTAAAATGCCCTTGATTTGATTGATGTGTTGTGAGTTGTAGTTTTTGATAAAGTAAAAAGTAGAGTAATAATTGAGGGTAAATTAGTAAAAAAGAAGTGTAATTATTAGTTTTATTAAAAGTTGTGTGGAGAGTTAAAATGACAAGTTTTGCCGAACGGATGGAGTAACAAAAATCCTGGCTAACAGGCTAAAACCCATTCTCCCGCGAATAATTAGCATCTTCCAAAGTGCTTTTGTAGAAGGAAGATTAATTCAAGACAACACCCTAATAGTACACGAAATCTTTCATAACTTCCACAAACAAAAAAGTAAAAAAGGATGGATGACACTCAAGTTAGACATGGAAAAAGCGATAAAATTGATTGGAACTCCATCGAAAGAAGTGCTAACAAAGTTTGGTTTTCACCCAACTTGGATCAAATGGGTTATGAGTTGTATCACAACCCCCACCTTTTCGGTCTTGGTCAACAACACCCCTGGGACAACTTTTAATGCACAACGTGGAATTAGACAAGGTGACCCCTTAGCATCATACTTATTTATAATTGCGACGGAGTCTCTTTCTAGAAAACTTTATCAAGAATCCATACAGGACGATCCTCTAATTGGAATAAAACTCACCCCTCGTGGGAGACCGATTCCATTCCTCACATTTGCAGATGACACTATATTTTTTGCAAAGACATTAAATAAAAGCATTCACACAATACAAAACATGTTAAACAATTTCTCTAATCTATCAGGATTAACCATTAACTACAACAAAAGCTCATTACAAGTCTAAAAAAACATTAGTCAACAAAAGGCAAGGGACCTAGCGTAACAAATGAATATCCCTGTATCTTTTTTTTTTAATACCAATAATTAATGGCAGAATTAAAAATAGCGTCTTTGACGAGGCAATCCAAAGCCTATCAAAAGTACAATTATCAAATTGGAAAGCCTCCTCTCTATCCCAAGCGGGAAGGGTTGTTTTAATCCAAGCGAACCTGAGTCCAAAGACTAATTATCTCATTCAAAGTTTTTTACTCCCCAAAGGGGTCTTGGAAAAAATTGATAAAATAAACAAAGATTTCTATTGGAATAAACTGAGGTCACAGAGATATACACTCCTAATTAGCTGGGAAAAATTGTGTACTCCTAAAGAATCAGGCGGACTAGGTTTTAGAAGATCAGAGGAAATAAATATCAGCTTACAGATGAAACTACTGTGGACAGACCAGAACAACTTATGGGTTAAAGTGATCAAGAAAAAGTAACTACAAAATGAGACAATCTTAAATATATAAAACAAATTATAATACATCATGACAATTTGGACGACTACTCAACCTTAGAGACAAATTCAACAAAGGACTCATCTAGATTATTGGTAATGGGAAATAATAAATGTACGATTTTGCTATATGTACGGTGAAAATCTCGCCGGATGCACGGAAAGACTTCGCAACCGCGTATTGCGGATGCACGATCGAAAAGTCAAAATCTACAACCGTGTAGTCTGAATCCACGATCGATTAATTACTGGTGAATTAATTAATTTGTGCTCCGTATGTACAAAATTAGTTTGGAATGACTTTTCAAGAAGATAATCAAGAGGATTGCAGTCATTGCACCCTCCTTTTTATATATGTACAATCATATTGACTGTCAACTCACTAGCCCCCCCCCCCCTTCGAATACTCTGTATAATTAAACATTTAAACCTTAACCTTCTAACAGAGCGCAATGCAAAGTAAAAAAAAAGATGCAACTGCGCACTTCGAGTTCGCGGACTCGGATTTTTTTTAAAAAAAAGTCTGCAGCTGCGTATTACAAGTGCGCGAAACCGTGTAAACTGCGAGACAATCACCGTGTAAATAGTAAGTCCCAAAATGTATGGTCTGATCCATGGATAGATAACCTCTCTTTAGATTCTTTTAGGGGACAACAAAATGAAAACCTTAAAGTTGCAGATCTATAAGACTCCAAAAAAAAATGGAAAAGGGCTCTACTTCATGAGCTATTCCTGCCACAAATAGTGCAGACCATTCTGGCGATCCAAATCCCGAATTGAGACACAACAGATGAATTGATCTGGAAATTAAATCAAAACGGGGGTTTTCCCACAAAATCAACACAAAAAATCATAAATACTACAAGTAGAGCCAATGAAAATTACAAGTGGATATGGAAACTAAATCTTCCACCAAAAATAATGAATTTGTTATGGAAGTTGGTAAAAGATCGGGTTTAAATTTAATGGTTTTTATTTTCACAAGGCAAGTAGATCGGACAACAAAGCCAAACAAGACACAATTGCAAACAAATCGATATTACAAAAGGCCAAACCTAATATATATATATAAAGGAAAATCGAGCAACGAAGAGAAGAAAGAGAGATGTCCGTAAATCGAAGAGAAAAGGGAGAATGGACTATCAAAAGAGAAGGTCGAACATCGGTGGTGAGGTCCATTAATGGCAACATTGTGCTGGTTAATTTTTATTTATTTTTTTATTAGGAAATAATTCGAGGCCGGACAGGCCCGAACCTCGAGAGGCCGACAAAGTCGGCAGACGGCAAGGCGTCTAAACATACAATATAGCCGTCTAAACACTGTGCTGTTTAAGTTCATGTGCGAGAGCGTGATAGGCAGCACTCACAAGTCCAACGACAATAAAGAAATGGGTCCCAACTCCCGACATACATGAGACATCTAGCCTACCGGTATACATTTTGTTACTTAGAGCATCCCCAATGGTGGGGTGGCCCAAAACTTCTCTCTCCTTTTATCATTCGTCCACCTCATTTTTCACTAACTTTATTTTCAACTCTCCCCAATTTATTTTCACTTCCCACAATAGTCGGGTTCCTCAAATCACTTTTTCCATCTCACATCAAATAAAAAAGAAAGAAAAATGAATTATTATAGGGACACGTGGCCTCATTTTATTGGTTTCGGATTTGGAAAGATTCCTAATATATTGAGGCACCCCAAAAATCGGAAGGTTGTCTACAATAGTCGGGTTGCCCAAATGGGTGGAAAAAGTAAAGTGGGGAGCGCTCCCCACCGTTGCTGATGCTCTTAAAAATTACCTGGCCCATGGTTACAATTTCACAAAAAATACACAACCATGAAACTGAATAGGTTTGCAAACCCAATAAATATTTACATCCAATTGCCAACTTTTCTCCCAAGTCTCAAAAGAAAAATAAAATAACCAAAAGATTCAAAACAATAACGCCCCTACAGTCTACAGATATGCATCAGGGTTTTAGAAAGCTAGGGTTCTTCGCCCAACACCAATCAGCCATTAGTTTCAAAAAATTTACAGAATAAATACCGACTGAGCATCAATCAAAGTCAAAGAGGTTTGGCAGCTGCTTCCTCTATGTATTTCCTGGCTTCTGCTTCAGATAGTTGATCTCCTTCTACCAGTCCCCGGATCAAAGTGTTGGCATACTCTGTCCCAGGTGCATGAGTGGGTACTTCTCCAGATTTGAAATCCGCGACATCAAAAAGTTCACACCTGGAATAAGATGAGACGACCGAAGAGAAAAAGGGTAGTTTTAGATGTGGCCATATGCTGTGCAAGCGTTTCATGTAGAATAGGAGAGGATAGGATCATACGTCATGGTGATTATGGGAACGCCACACTCCTCTCCCAAGTACACGACATTGTGGTACCAGCCATGCTGCACAAGTAGTTGCAATACACTCAAAAGAATCACAAGAATCCCAAAACACAGGTCATACCAAAAAATAAAGAATGCAGGTATGATAAGAGAGAAATCACTGCACAAAATATTCATATTCCAAATATGTAAAGAAAAAACATAATAGTTCTGTAGTCGATATGCAAAAGATATTGATGTTTCACTCTCTAATCTCTACCCCTTCTCCTGATAAAAATGATATTATTTATTTTAGACACAAATTAATCACACTGATATTCAAACATACTAGGGAAAGGAAAGTGGAAAACTCGCTGAAGTCTGTGTAGGACAGATTGGTTTAATCTTTCAACTTTGCAGTATCAATGTATTATGTCTAGGATATAAATATACCCTGTAGCATATATATCCCGTGCTTTTAGACGACTAAAAGCAAGCTCAATAACATCATCTCCAAGTACCAAAGCAATGCAATGTGGCTAGAAAGCAGATAAGCATTTTACCCCAAAAACATTGTTGTATACCTTAATAGCATCAAGTGAAGCAGAGTGGTTAGTTCTGATGTTCTTCAAATCTTCCGCATTGAACAAGGGAGAAGACATGTCATAACTTGAAATGTTTTCTTGATGTAGAACATCATTAAACTGCTCTAATCTGTGAAGCGCAAGAAGAAAGCAACTGTGAAATTTATTGTAAAGCTTGGTTTAACAGTATAGAAAATTCAACGAATCTAGACACTAAATAAGGTACAAAATCTAGTTTGAAAATTATATGAAACCTATACGTATAAGTCACTTACGTAATCCTATACATGCAGATGTAAGCTTTATCCTCTGAACTACTTTCAGGATGCAGAAAAGCAACGCCTCCAGGGCCCCATGTATGAGTATGCTCACGACCAAAAAATAATCGATGAGAAACAACCTTCCACATTATCTCTTTAGGTGAGCTCTTATCCTCTGATCCAGAACACGACCTTTGCATACCTTCCACCTACATTAAAATCAGCAGAATTAGGGGAGCAAACAAACTATAATTTTGTAAATATTATTTAGTAAAAAGAGTTGAAGGTAGTATGTTTCTGAAAGGCAAAGAAAATTGCATTCTTCAGAGTATCACTTGTTTGCCAGAGGCAGTGTGTGTGTGGTAACTCGGAGTTCTCAAGGATGTACAACACGTGCTCTAGTCTATGAAAAACCTAGAAAGCTAGTGTAACAGAAACTCAAATATCTAGTTTAGCTGAACAAGCAAACAGATTAATGTTATATAAACAACAAATTGGAAACTTTACCTGTCCACCTTCAACATAACAAAGAAATCTAGCTTTCCACATATTGGAGCCATAAGAAGCATACCAAACATCAATCTCTTTGAGCTCTTTTCTCCAGACAGCAAGACCTCTATCATTTTGACCTGTACAATGTTTTTGAGTAGTTGAGACACTTTCTGTGTGCAGGAGGGTTTAAAGAGGGAAAGTAATTCCAAGAAAAATGATGCTTAGAGGAAGTTATTGAATAAATTTACCATGGTTACTAACAGTAAGCTCCGAAAAGGACTGAATAATATCCCCAGAGGGATCCTCACACTTTTCATTTTCAGAATCAGAGCTCAGGTCAATAATCTGTGACATACATAACCGAGAAATATGTGAACTGAAGACCTTCTCCACTTCAATAAGAATGACTGAAATGTATGTCTACCCACTCTTAATTGGAAAGTTAATCATCCATAATTTAATCAAACTTCCAAACAAGTTATAACTAGCTGCTATTCATAAATACTGGATGCCGATTCAGAAAAAATTTACAAACAATATACTGTATTAATCTAATCTGCAACTTACATGAACCAGAAATATCCACTCTTAGTTGCAACTTGCAAAGTCAAATCGTCCATAATGGAAGCAAACGTCCACACACCACAAATTGTTATTTTGCCAAATGGCTCTCAGGATCATAACATTTTCTTCATTTCATAAGTTCCTATTGTACTGGCTGATTACGATCACTTTCCAGATGCACTCCTACTCTCCTTAATTCTCTAAGTGCCAATTTTCACTCTTTCAAGAATGTCCTCTGTCATCCTGATTATCTCATGGAAAATCACTATTGATCTGGTTGAAAAGAGGAAAATAACTATCGACGCCCAAGATTCCACTTAATCCGCTGAGTTTTTCATTTGTTTAACATGCCTCATTAGATTCCCTATCATCAATGTAGGATGCTGTTACTGATTTTAAAAACAACTCTCCACAGTCCTCTAAAGTAAAACTCTCCACAGTCCTCTAAAGTAAAATTTTCACTTAAATATTCTGAATTTGACAAGGTTTCATGATATATACACCAAGCCCGTCTCTTTCAACATATATAGATGTTTGTAACAACATAATGAGGTCAGAATGTTACCTGGCGTGAAGATGTTGCATGGCTCGTCAATTTCTTTGGTAGCTCATATTCTAGGCTTGGCCAATATACCTTCAACTCTTGTCGAACCTATTACATATACATTTTACTTAGACGTAGCAATAGCATAATCAACACTTACACTTGTTCCACTCAAAATCTTACAGCTTCAATAATACGCCAAGTTGATTCGAAAGGATATGCCTCTGCAGATCCAGAAATAGGTTTCCCTTCCAGCAACACTTGAACACATGCAAGTACTGAATTTGCTAGGGACTGTAGATTATATCCTCCCTCCAAAGCAAGCACAATCTTCCCATCAGCAAAATCCATCAACTGGATAAAATGTGGAAAGCAGATTAGAAGCTAATACATTGGATAAGAAAATCCCAGAAGCAAGGTAAAACAGGGGATGTCAATTAGAACTTAATAATAACATATGAAACTGGCTAAACATATATGTACACATATATAAGGATAAAAACTCAAAAATATAAGGATGCTCACCTTTTTTAACAACATAGAATATCCATATGGTGTTACACGACAGCCACCAAGAGGATCGTTAACCGCTGCTCCAAAAAGTACATGAGCAAGAATTAGTATGATACTGAACTACAAATTCTTTTTGCATCTTTGCAATAATGGCTAAAAGATGACAATAGCTAGAACCTAAATATGTCCTAAATCAGTATATAAAAGACCCTTGCAAAATCATCATAAAGATCTGAAACTGTTCATACATGACCTAAATCCGTATATAAAAGACCCTTGCAAAATCAAACACTCAAATGAAATTGATCAAATGACAAGCTTAATGAACCTGCGTCAAATCCAGCAGACACAATGATCATATCAGGATTGAACTCCTTTGCAACCGGAATTAAAATATGATCCCAAACGGCCAGATAATCAGAGTCACCACATCGGCCATGCTCCCAGGGGACATTTATATTGTATCCAGTGCCAGGACCCTCTCCAATCATAGTATAAGATCCATCATCATTAGCAGGGTAGAAAGTTCCAAAATCGTGTCTATCCAAAAGAAATACAAAGGTATGTGATTATGAATTTTTTATGTAGGAAGGGGATAGTGACAGGAAATTCTGCCATATGCACATGCAGCTCCCTTGTTCAAAAAAACCGTTATCATGAAGCTCAAAAAGGAAAACAAGAACATGGTACAAAATAATATGATTTCAAGGAAATGACACAAGTGTTCATAAATATGTATGTTTACCTTCATTGCAGTAGTTATACATAATAAAAGAGTTTAAATGTTAGAGATAGTACCTGTGAACAGAGAAGAACAGAACACGGGAATCCTTCCAGAACATTTTTTGTGTGCCATTACCATGATGAACGTCCCAATCCACAATCATAATTTTACGAATACCTATATCAGGCTACAAATAGAACTTGTATAAGTTAACTCTCAAAAGGCATTTCATAATGATCATATTCCAATGCTAAAACTCATTTAAGTATTTACTAAAAATCAAGGCTTAAGCTCACTCTATTATTTAAAACATAGCTGGTTGCTAAAGCCACATTGTTGTAAAGACAAAAGCCCATAGGTTCATCTTCTTCAGCATGATGGCCAGGAGGCCTTACAATTGCAAAGGCAGAATTCAGATCCCCCTTAGCTACCTGTTCAACAGCCTGCTTATACAATTGTTCAGAGTTAGGATAGAAACAAAAGATGATACATATTCAATACAATAAAAAAAAACTTGCACACACGAACATGTGCGTGCACACAAATATATAAAGGCAGCATGCGATGCATACAAATATACTTGTAACTTGTATAACATATGAATACTGAAAAGGAGTCGTGTTTACCTCAATAACAGAACCAGCAGCAAGATAAGCAGCTTCAGATGAGCCTTTGTTAAAGTATATGGAATTAAACTTTGATGCAATTCTGTTCCTTTTTGAATTAAACCCTTTGCCGCTTATGCTTTTAATTAAATCAACATGCTTTTCAGAATGAACCAAGCGTATGGCATTGTATACGTCTTCTGATTGGTTGCCATTAAAAACCGTACATCTGAAGCAGTTAGATTAGCTTTAATAAATGGTAGTAAACAATCAAATATATGCACTATCATAATACCATAAAACTCATAGCTTGGAAAATGGATAAAATATCATTTCACTTTGAAGAAGTATTGAAAGATATGCCACCACAAGAGTAAGAATAGCAACTTCTGAGAAGCACAACAGGAATGCAGGAAATATATCTTTGTTATTAGTGTGCACAAGTATGTCAGCATTTAATATATGAATAATTACAAGGGTTGTACAGATAAAGTTGGTAACCACTCAAATTACCTCAAGTATCTAAACATTGCAACCATAGTTTTATCCATTCTTTACAAAGGACACAAACAAATAACATCATCAACTAGAGGGATGATTCAGTTGCATAACTAAAAATACATACTTGAATAAATGTCTTCATTTTATAAACTACTTAGAAGAAACACTAGAATATCATATTTACTAGACTAATGGTATCAGGAAAAAAAATCTTGCTTGGAGGTACATGTAGACATATGCATTACATTATGTAATGAATATATTTCTGGCTTAAAATCATCTAAAAAGCCTTCAGGTCCATCAGTGTTAAACTTTCATCATATCAAGACTTAGACTTGAAAAACTTAGTGTATAGCAATGTACTCCACCATTAAATGAGGGAACCCTCCGTAATAGATTTTTTTTTCTTTCTGTGACTTCTAACTCAATTATTACTTTATTCCATTTTACCGGTATACCTTCTAGATTTGTCTTTAGTTTAGTATGCGCGATTTTTTTTCTTTCTTTTACTTCTAACTCAATCATATTACTCTTTCACTTTATTACTTTATTCCATTTTATCAGAATACCTTCTACATTTGCCTTTAGTCTAGTATGGGCTTAGTTGATTCCAACTACATTTGACAATTTAAGTTTTGAAAAACTTAGTTTGTCACCTTCAGTACGACATGATTGAATTTAAAATACATCTCATTGATTCCTTCTCACACTCTTTCCCTTTGGAAAAAACAAACTAGATATGGCTTTTGAGCGATTGTTGTGATGTGCGCTTGATATTCAAAGCACCATTGGTAATAAAGGGTGCTCAACATTTTGCTGAGAAATGGCTTTTAAAGCATAAAGGCTGAATATTTAACATGATTTGAGCATCTCTACAACTTCAAGGCTTCTTATATTACTTGGAAAATATTATTTTGGCTTCAAAGCTAATTCAAGATCAAGGCAATTGACCACTAAGCAATAGCAACCAAAGAACAAAACAAACCCCTACCATTTGAGGAGATTGTTTACGAGACAAATACACAATGATATCTATACATCGTATTAGTCAACTGGTTCCCTTCAACTTCAATTAAGCAAACAATCCCCACCATGAACTATTTAACTCGACTAAACCAAGTTTATCGACATCAACGAAACTTCAAACACAGAATAAACAAAAAAATCCGAAAGACGGAATCACTAGTACGACTCTCAAAACTAGGTTTTAGAAAAGCAGAACGGAATGAGAGGGCGAGAGCAGAAAATGGAAACCTGTCAACTAATCCAGCACTCTGAAGCTTCTCCCAAATAGCCCTAACTCGATCAGGGCACTCGGGGTGGTGGTCATCATCTGGCGAGCTGTGAGCGCACATTCTCTCGTCGCATACCAGCCCGACGCGGCTCCGCACCGCATCGATTCCCCGAGAAGAATCCGCCATGGCTGGAAGAGGAATCGTCAGTGACGGTCAGAGCTTCGCCGGTTCAAAGTTCAAACAGAAAATGGAAAGTGAAAAGAACACAAAACAACTGAAATGGTGAAAGCCAAAAGGGCGTGGTCCGGTTACATATGTACCCAATCGTTTTATGACACGTTTACAGCTTTCTTTACGAATTTAAGCGAGCACATACTTTTTTTTTTTTATTATTATTAGGTAAGAATTCGGGTGAGTTATCTACCCGAAAGCATCATGCCGGATGAGGTCAAGAAGACCTGAATCATGAGATAAATCTGGTCCTTGGTAGAGTAGCTAAGGTGTGCAACCTTATCTGCCACTCTGTTACCAATCCGGGGAATATGGGATATCCCTATGTGTGGCATGTCTTGAAGTAATACGAGAATATCTGACATTATCATTTCTATTTCCCATGGGCAGTTTGTTTTAGTTTGTAAATAGTCAATGATTATTTTTGAATCTCCTTCTATGATTAGGTCACAAATTTTTAATTCTTTTGCCTTTTCAATGCCTTGTCTAAGTGCTAAAGCTTCCGCCATAATTGGAGATTGTCTACCGACTGGGCCGCCATCCATGAAAATAGGGTTACCATTCCAGTCCCGAATGATGTATCCTGTAGAGCTCTTGGAATTTGCAAAGCTCGATCCATCGAAATTTAATTTGTATTTGCCTTCCGGCGGTTTTCTCCATTGGTGGTTTGTCGTGATCTTTCTTGGTTTGTATTTGCTCTTACATGGGAGTTTTTGGTCTTCTCCTTTTATGCTTAGCTTGCATGCCCTTTTCCAATTCTCTAAGTTATCCAATATCATTCTTCTAATCCCTTCTGGGGAGGGGATTTTTCCGTCTCTAAATATAATTTGATTTCTGATGAACCAGATCGTCCACCATCTAATAGCTTTGGTTTGTTTGGTTTTTGTTGAGCACATAGATCCTATTATTTGCATAACTTTACCCATATCTCTGTTGTCTTCCAGAAGCGTGTTTATTTGTAAGGCTATGTCGCTTGGTAGTTGTTCTTGGGCGTCGTTAATGGGGCATTCCAGGAAAATGGGGATATCGTCTTCGGTGGAGCTATTGCAGAAGCGGCAAGTGGAGGGTACAGCTACTCCCTTTTGTGCCAGTCGAGTCGCAGTTGGGAGTCCCTTCTGCCTGATCTTCCAGATGAAGTTCTTAACTTTAGGAGGGGCGTCAATTTTCCAAATCCAGTTGGAGTCTTCCTGTATTATATTTGAGTTGGATGTTATTAGGTTATAGGCACTTGATGTTGTGAACCAGCCCTTTTTGGTCGGCCACCGGTACAACCTGTCTAGTAGAGGGGCTTTTGACAGTGGGATTTTCATAATTTCTTCTACTATTGTAGCTGGTAGGATCGGATCAAGTTTTTCTTTCCACCATTGTCCTCCCATGATGTATTCGCTTACTGTTTCATTTACGTTAACGATGAATTGGGGATCCACCCGATCAGTTAGAGGTTGTTTTGAGATCCAGTTGTCTTTCCAAAATTTGATTGTTTTTCCATCCCCGACTGTCCACATGAGTCCTGACTTAAACTTTGGGATTAGGAGGCGAAGTTTCGACCATTGCCAAGAAGCATTCCCTTTTTTCTCATAGTTTAGGATGTGGCTTTCCTTCAAGTATTTGTGCGAGATTATTTTGACCCAATTATTTTCTGGTTCTGATAGTATTTTCCATAGGAGTTTTAGCTGCGGTGCTTCATTCATGTCTTTGGATTTCCGCACACCGAGACCCCCGACGGCCTTCGATTTGCAGATTTTGTCCCATCTAATGAGAGGGATGTGTTGAGCATCTTTGTTCCAGAAGAAAGTTCCGTTGATTTGATCAAGTTGCTTGTGAATTGATGTAGGAAGCATGAAGCTTTGCATAGCGAAGAGTGGTTTTGACGATAAGTTTGATGCTATTAGGGTTGCTCGTCCTTGTTGGGATAAGGAGTTCGCCCGCCATTTACTTAGTTGATTCTTGGATTTGCATACTATTTCCCCAAATGTTTCCTTTGTGACTCGGCCGTTAATTATCGGACAACCCAAGTATTTTTCCAGGTTCCGTTCTAATGGTAAGTTAAGTATTGCTTGTAGCTCGCGTGCTCTTGTCCTGGGGATTCCCGGTGTGGTTTGAAATGATAATTTATGGTAATTAACTTTCTGACCGGAGAATTTACAGTAGTCTTCAATAATCTTCTTTGTTTTTGCACATGTCGTACTATTTCCTTTCGCAATTATGATAATGTCGTCTGCAAAGGCCAGAAAGGGAATCTTGGGGCCCGAATGGCCGATTTTAAAGCCTATGTTGTTGTTAGTTGATTCAGAATCTCTAGTTAGTTTACGAGCCAGAACTTCCGCTCCAAGGAGGAAGAGAAATGGGGATAGCGGGTCGCCTTGCCTTAGACCTCTTGTAGGTATGAAAGGTTCGATAGGTCCATTGTTAACAAGAACAGAGAAGGACACTGTGGTTACACATTCCATAATTATGTTCACAAACTTTTGATGGAATCCGAATCGTTGGAGTAATGACTTCGTAAATTGCCAGTCTACTCTATCGTATGCTTTTTCCATATCAAGCTTGATTGCAGTCCATCCTTTCGAACCCTTTCGGGTACGAAAGGAGTGGAAGATTTCGTGAGCAATGAGGATGTTATCTTGAATTGCTCTATCAGATACAAAGGCACCTTGTAGTGGGTGGATCAGTTTACCCATTATTGATTTCAATCGATCAGTGATGATCTTAGATATGATTTTATAGATAGTTGAGCAAAGGCTAATTGGTCGATAGTGTGTCGTCATTGTGGGATTATCATTTTTCGGGATGAGTAAGATAAACGTATGATTTATCTGCTTGAGTATGTTTCCGGTATGGTAGAAAGCTTTTACTGCCTTGATGATTCCTCCTCCTACAATGTCCCAGTATTTTTTATAAAATTCTGCTGTGAACCTATCAGGACCAGGGGATTTGTTGTTTCCGATTGTGAATGCCGCCCTCTTTATTTCACTATTGGTTGGTTGTTGGATTAAAAACCTGTTTTTCTCATCTGATATGATTGGGTTAATCATTGAGAGGTATTCTTCTAGTTGGTGATCTGAGTACGTTTGCTCTCGTCGAAATCTTTTTTCAAAGTCCGTTTGGATTTCCTTTTTAATATTTTCATCTCCTACTACTTGGGTGCCTTCTGCTGATATGATTGACTTGATAATTTTTCGATTGCGTCTTCCCGAAGCTACTCGATGGAAATAGGAGGAATTAGTATCCGCTAAATTTAGGTGTTTTGATTTAGCTCTTTGGTTCCAGTATGTTTTTTGAAAGAGGAGTAGTTTTTCTCTTTTTGCTAGGAGGGCTTGTTCTTTGGCTTGTGTGTTTATGTGTTGGCTTAGGTGAAATTTTGATTGGATTTCTAATAAAGATTCATCCACTTCTTGTAATTGTCTAAATATGTTTCCAAACGTTCTTTTATTCCAGGCCTTGGCTTTTTGTTTGAGGATTTTTGATCTGTACATGAGTTGAAACATTGCAGAGCCAGCGCAGGTTGCTCTCCAAGATTGTTTAACTATATTGCGGAAGTCTTTTCTTTGGAGCCATACATTTTCAAACTTGAACGGTGGTGGTTTGAAGGGGATATTTTTGGATAGGTTTATTGTAATTGGGCAATGGTCCGAGTTCGAGAATGTGCCGTTCTTAGTAATAAGATCCGGGAACATGTTGATAATAGGATGATGAACTAATACCCTGTCGAGTTTTTCATAAACATTATCCGGACCTACTTGTTTTTTCCTCCAAGTAAACGGGTTTCCAAAAGATGGGATTTCCACTAAAGAGCAAATATCCTTGAAGTCCAATAGTCTCTTGAATCTGTCGGGCGATGTTACAACCCCTCCACTTTTATCCGAAGGTTGACTTATGTCATTTAGATCACCCATTACTAGACATGGGAGATTGCTATGGGTAATAATTTGAGCGAGTGTATGCCAAAATTCTGCTTTCTCTACAAGTTGTGGTAGGGCATATACGAATAGCATAAGACACTGGAATCCTTCCGAGAGATTTTCATACTGTACACCAATGATTCTTGGGAGGTGTACTACCACCGATATTGTTTCATTAAGGAAGGAGTTTTCATTCCATAGTAGCGTAATGCCTCCTGATCGACCCGAAGCCGGGGACCAGCAGATGTTAGTGTATCCCGCCGTTTTCCAAAGAGATTCTTCCGGTTCGTTTTCAGTTTTAGTTTCCGATAGGATCATCATTTTAAGCGAGCACATACTGATACGGCAAGATTTCAAAAGAAGTTAAAGAGTTTATTTTCGAAAAATTTATAAATTTGTTCGAGAGCAAAATAGAAAAACATACTGAATTCGTTGAATTTTAGTGCCCATTTGATATAAAATCAAAATAAATTTTATATGAGAAAATATATTGTAAAGAAGTTTTATGAGTCTAAATGAGATAATAACTTTTTTTATGAAAAATAAGATAAGAGAGGTAATTATCAGATGAGCATAAGATTTACTTTCAAATGAGTGATGGAAACGAATTAAGGAAACAAAATAAATTTTTAATGGAAAATTGGAAGGTGTGGGTAATGATTAAATTTTCTAACAATTTGTCTTGATTTATAAATAAACTAAATTCATTTTGTTTTCTTTTTTGTTTTCTTTTTTTCTTTTTTTTTTATTAGGAAAAAATTCGGGGGAGAAAAAACTCTACTCGAATGCATCCTTTCGAATGAGGTCAAGAAGATCAGGATCATCCTGAATATTAGTACCCCCAAGCAGAGTGGCAAAGATGTGCAACCTTATCCGCCATTCTATTGCCTAATCGGGGTACATGGAGGAAAGAAACACTTTCCATATTTGTTAACATAGTTATAATATCTGACAAAATAAGTTCTATTTCTCATGGACATTTTGTTTTTCTATTGAGATGGTCAATAATTATTTCCGAGTCCCCTTCTATTTGAAGTTTGGTAATTCGTAGATTTATTGCGTTATGTATCCCGAGTTTTAAGGTAAGGGCTTCAACTTTTTATGGACTTTGATTACCCAGTTTTTTGTATCCTATGTTGATAGGCCGACCTTCCCAATTGCGAATAATAGTCCCATTTGTGCTGGTTATGTTAGAGAGGGAAGAATCGTCGAAGTTTAATTTTAGACTTCCTCTGGGTGGCTTACGCCATCTAATGTTTGTGCGTTTCGTTTTCCGTCGTCTTTCATGCTCGTTTCAAGGCTGCATGTCGGAATCAACCCCGAGACCGTCCTCAAAATTAGAGGATTTACTCCAATTTAGCTCGTGTGTTTTGATGATATTGAGTTTGGTGTCCCGACTGGGAATAGGAATCGACTTGAAGATAAGCTGATTTCGGGCATACCAGACAGTCCGCCAACAGAAGGCAAGCTTAGCCTTGGATTTATTATTAATGTTGTTCCTAATGTAGGCCATAACTGGTTTGATATCTCTCGAATGCTGAACATTGCCACAATAGTTGAGTTGATGTCGGTTGGGAATCTGAGAAGAGAGGTCGTGTATTGGCATTCCAAGAGAAGATGGGCATCATCCTCCACGACACAATTGCATAAACAACGTGTGGGGGGCACCGAAACGCATCGTTGGGCTAATCTGTCGGCAGGGGGAGATCATTTTGAGATATTTTTCATAAGAAATTTTTAATCTTTGGTGGAATGTCCAGGTTCCAATTCCAGATATTAGGATCAAGACACTGAGAAGACTGCCCTGAAATCAGTTTATAAGCACTCGAGGTGGAGAACCAACCTTCCCTACCCGACCACTAGTATAGACGGTCTTCAAGGGGAGCATACGGTAAAGGAATATCCAGGATTTCGTTGACAATGTTTAGGGGTAGCACCTGACGGAGCTTCTCCAACCACCATCTTCCGTCCATAATATATTCACTAATGGTCTCCTCCAGGTTACCAGTTGGATGACATTCACCCCTAGCAGTCAGCGAGAGGCAAGAGACCCAGTTATCTGACCAAAATTTTACCGATTTACCATTTCCTATGGACCAAATCAGCCCGATTTTGAAGGAGTCAATGAGGGTTATCAGTTTGGTCCATTGCCAAGATGAATCACCCTTTTTCCTATATTCTAGCAAATTCGAGGATCGGAGATACTTGTGTCTAATAATGGAGACCCGTACATTTAATGGTTCAGCTATAAATTTCCATAAAAGTTTCATTTTGAAGGCCTCATTCATATCTTTTAATTTCCATATTCCAAGCCCACCGGCCCTTTTTGATCTACAAATCCTATCCCAACTAATAAGAGGACGGTGTTGAAGATCCTTATTTCAGAAAAAAGTTCTGTTCACGTGATCTAATTCCTTATGTATCGAGGCCGGTAACAGGAAGTTTTGCATAGTGTGAAGGGGTTTGGATACTAAATTTGTGTTTATTAGGATGGCGCGACCTTGTTGTGAAAATGCATTAGCATGCCATTTACTTAACTATTCTTTGGATCTACATATGATGTCCTCAAATGTGGTTTTGCTTACCCTACCATTGATTATGGGGCAATCTAGATATTTCTCCAGAGAGGAGCCATTAGGAATATTTAGACAGTTGTTGAGTTCTGAAATCTTAGAGTTCGTAATTCTTTTTGTTGTTTGGAAACTAGATTTATGGTAATTAACCTTCTGACCAGAAACTTTACAATATGATTCAATTATTTTACTAACGTTGTGTCCTGCCTCGGTGCTTCCTTTAGAGAATATGATAATATTGTCCGCAAAGGAGAGGAACGGGATACGAGGGCCCCCTCGACCAAAAGCGAAACCTATTTGACTCTTTTCTGAGTTTGATTCCGCCGCAAGACTTCGTGCAAGAATCTCAGCTTCGAGAATAAAGAGAAAGGGGGTCACCCTTACGGATGCCCCATGTGGGGAAGAACATTTCCGTTGGGCCATTGTTTACCAGTATCGAGAACGAGACACTCAAGACACACTCCATAACCTAGGAGATGAATGTCAGGTGGAAACCAAAATTTTGGAGAACTCTATTGGTGAAGTTCCACTCAACTCTGTCGTATGCTTTTTCATCTAGGAGATGAATGTCGGGTGGAAACCAAATTTTTGGAGAACTCTATTGGTGAAGTTCCACTCAACTCTGTCGTATGCTTTTTCCATGTCTAGTTTTATCGCAAGCCAGCCCTCACGACCCTTTCGGAATCTGAAGGAATGAAAAATTTCGTGGGCTATAAGTGATGTATAGCAATTGGCTAGGCCGGCCAATTGCTAAACTGAAAGCGTCGATCTTACTTAGCTCGTTTAGCTCCTTGAATTTCTCTTGACGATTCGACACAAATTAACTAAACTAATTAATAACTAATTAAACAATATTTCTTAAGTTAAGAAATCCAACAACTACTACTACTATCGATGGAAATAGGAATCTAAAGATTTAAGCTACAGTGATAACTTAATTAATCTAATCTTAAAACTAATGAATTAGCAGCCAAACGTAAACAAGAAAAGCGGCGAAGAAGAAGGGTGCGAGGCTCCGGCGCGCGCTTGCTGGACGAGTCCCCGAGCACACAGGAGATAGCTCCTCAGGGTGTGCGGACGCGGAACGTTGCCGGCTTGCTGATGGCGAGTGGCTGCGATCGAGAGCAGGACAACGAGACGGCGAGGGTGCGCGAGCGGCTGGAACGCACACGAGCGCAGGGGCGCTAGCGCCTAGCGCAGGAGACCGGACGCGCTACCACCAAGCGTCGAGCTTCCTTGTAGCTTCGGCTTGGGTTCTAGGATTGTGTTTGGTTGGGCTCGATGATGTCGAACCAAGGTGACGGTGATGTGATGAAGAAGAACAAAAGGGCCTGGTGACGGAGGTTGAAGATGGTGATGAACGATGATGATGATTGGTTGCCGAAAGGTAATTGACACATGAACCGGATAGCGGGTTTGGGATTGATAATCGAGAACCCTTTAATCCATAAAGGAGTTTCTCAATTCTATTCAATCTGCTTAATTTCAATAGAACTACGATGTTTAAATAGAAAACCTAAGAACCAATTCTACCGTGTAAGATAGAATTTAGGTTGATAAAGATAGAATTTTAATCCTAAAGATAAATAAACCTAGATAAAACTTAATCTAAAATCCTAACCATCTAACCAAGAAATACTAAAAATAAGCAATTCTATAATTAGACTCCAACTAACATAGGAGTTACTGAAAATAGAATATATATAAAAAATAAGAAATATAAATAATAAAATAATTAACGTCGTTTCTTTAATGACTCCCAAGGTGGAGCCTTCTTCTTTCGCTTGAGGATGACATCATTCTCCTCCATTTGAAATCGACTCGTCCTCGAGTCGTCGCCTGGATCAAGATCGTTGTTTGACCCACAGAAGACCATCTTGACCCACATCAATAAGGACGTTATCTTGTATAGCTCTATCCGATACAAAGGCACCTTGAAGCGGGTGAATTAGTTTTCCAATGATAACTTTTATCCTTTCAGTGAGTATTTTTTATATGATTTTGTAGATTGTGGAACATAAGTTGATCGGGCAATAATGGTTCGTGGTTGTCGGTTTATCTCTTTATGGAAGGAGAGAGATGAAAGTATGATTAATTTGTTTTAGGATTTTCCCGGACAAGAAAAAACCCTTAACAACTCTAATTATGGACATACCAACATTATCCCAACATTCTTTGTAAAACTCGGCAGTAAAACCATCGGGGCCAGGGGATTTGTTCTTACCAAGGTTAAACACTACCGACTTAATTTCTTTGTTGGACGGGTGCCGGATAAGGAAAACATTTTCTTCCTCTGAGATAGCCGCCTATATAAGATTAAGCAATTCTTCTAATAATATGTCATCCGTTTATTCCTTTTTGAAACGTTTTTCAAAGTCCGATTTAATTTCATTTCTGACATTTTCTTCACCAACAATTATAGTGTTGTTACTAGAGAGTATGTTGCGGATTTGTTTTCGGTGTATCCGGCCCGTAGCCACACGATGAAAATACGAAGTGTTTGAATCTGATAGCTTGATATACTTTGTTTTGGCCCTTTGGTTCCAGAACCTCTTTTGGAAAAGGACGAGGCTTGAGTTAGCAGATTGGATCTTGAGCAATTCTTCATCAACCTCCTGCAATTGGCGAAAAATATTACCAAAAGTTGACTTATTTCATATTTTTGTTTTTTGTTTCAAAATTCGTTGTTAATTTGAACATTAATTGAAACACAGCAGAGCCGGGGCAAGTAGCTCGCCACAATTGTTTTACCAAATGATGAAAGTCTTTCCGCTACAGCCAGGCGTTTTCGAATTTAAACGGGGGGCTTTAAAGGCGACATCATTCACAAGTGAAATAAAGATAGGACAGTGATCGAATGTTGAAAAGGCCCCGTTCTTGGTGATAAGGTTTGGATAATTATTTAGAATTTGATAATGGACAAGCACTCTGTCGAGTTTTTTAAAGATGGTAAACTTTCCATTAACACTTTTTCTCCAAGTAAAAGGGTTTCCAAACAAGGGAAGGTCCACGAGGGAGCAATTGTTCTTGAATTGTAACAATCAAGTGAAGCGAGAAGGGCGGGTGGCAGATCCTGAAAGCTTGTCCTCGCTACAGGCAATTTCGAAGATGGTAAATTCATTTTGTTTTCATTTACCTTTCCAAATTTTATACCAAATGGAACCTAATATCAAATGCATGATAAACTCATTGAAATGTACGAAGAAATGGCTAGATATGATTGCCCAATTATTTTGATAACTTAAAGATGATTTTCAAATGGTTTTTGACGACTTTAATATGGTTTTCGATTACAATATCTGTCGAAACTAGGGTCAAGAATATGTGTTGTGGTGATATCGATCAAGATGAGCTTTTGTGGCTCAAACCGAGATGACGTCATTTACTATAGAACTTCCAGATTTAAAATCTAAGAGAGCAGTTCACACCGAGATGAGATTATCGATCATAAACTTTATGAAGAAGACAAAAATGGGTTACAACGAAAACGTGAGATCCTCGCCTTTGCAACTAGTATTCACAATGGAAATGGGAAAAGGTAGGAATACAAGGCAAAGAAGCAAATCATAGTTCATCACGCACAGGAAGATTCGGAAACATATTGTCAGCACCAGCAATTTGAGCATCTTTACCCATACCTGCTTTTATCATCAAGGTGACCTTCCGCTGTAGCATCAGCAGCCCAATTCGCTTCGAGACAACATAAAGGACGGCACAAGCAAACAACAAAAACCCAACTGTGATTATTATCCTGCGAGAGCCATTCCCTTTCAGTTATGTTTGGGTGCATGATATTCTAGAAGTAAAAGGTTTTTCGGGATCAAGTTCTTCACCTATCAATTACATCTTGACGCTGCATAGTGGAAAGAAGGTTTCGAGTACGCATCAGCAATGAGCGATGACCCTTGTATTCCGTTTCAGCCTTTTGCAGCACTCCAGTTGATTCCTCTACGAAATTCAAATGTTAAATTGTTAGTTGCTGAAGACCTAAAGAGAATGTATATTGGAGATATCAATGGGCTTCATTATGATAAAGGTGTTAGTGCTTGAACATACCGAATGCCATCAATGTGCTAGCACTCCTATCCACTTCCTATAGAAAAGAAGCATATACATGTTAAAGCAGAGGTAAGTAATCCTAGTCCAAGGTCTTAAATGAACAAAACTCGGTTTTTGAAACAAGTTAAAACCAAACACTGACCTGAACCATCAATTGACGAGTGCGTCTGAGGCTCTCGGTGATGCTTTCTGCAGCAGAAGTCATTCCAGCCTTTGTCCTTCACAAGAATGATTTAAAAAAAAATCATGTTTCCAAAAAAAAAACATTATTATACAATTTATACCCAATACATCAAGTCCCTCTTTGCCGAGAACAAATAAGAGAACATACTGCAGATTACGTCGGCGAACTGTAGACTCCGTTCCACCACCCAAAAGCAGCTCCCTCTACAGCAGTTAGCATATTCACTCAGCCAAAGTCCAATAACATCTCTTGCAAACATATACAACATTTCACAAAAAGTTTAATTGCTAAGCATCATCATACTAAAACACAACCTAGTTGCACTTGCCTTAATGTATCCTCACGAGTAACACCAGGACAAAACGAAAAATCACATAAAAATTAAAAGATGAGCAAGGCAACAATCTGAATATCATTTTCAGTATTAGCATAGGATCCGGAAACTTTTCTAAGGAAACAGTTGAAAAGGAACAGGAAACTAAGAAACATTAGAAGCCAATAATATTGAGGGGGAGCTTGATACGGATATTAAACATATGTATTACCTCTTCTTGAGCAGCAGTTCTCATGTTTGCCTTGGCTTGCAGATTTGCCTTCCTTAAAGCAAGTCGTAAACTACAAAAGAAAAGATATATGCATTACAGGAACGTCATCATCAACTTGTACTTGCCATGCATAAATTTCACATCGATAGCCGGAAAGAATTTGTCTTAGCCAATGAATGTCAGTTCATTTTCCCTTCTTTGTATACTCTCTTCCCTCTGGAAACCCCAGAAGGTCAAAAGACTGTTTTATGAGAAAGCAATACCTATGAGATTGTTGCTTCCAACTCTCAAGCAAAGACTGAGCTGACTCAACCTCGTCATAGGTTGGAAGTTGTGGTGCCAGCACATCCAGCTTGAACTGCAAAGAATCAAGCATGGCTAGTCCATCCTGAGCCAAAGCATTCAATCTTGGAAGGGAGCTCTTCTCTCCATCTGCACTTCTTGATTTTCCATACTGCTCTATCGCCTTGACATGTTCTTGAGTGCTGACCCACGTGTCACCCCATTCTTTTTTAACCTCTTCAACAGCCTTGACCACCTCATCCATGTGAAGACTAGTGTTTATTATAAAGACGTATGTCGCTGACAGCTCCTTACTTCAGTTCAAGGACAGAAGAACAAAATATCAGATAGTACCATAAAACAGCAGCTTTTCAAAGTGGAAAAAACAAGGTTTGTAACTGACAAAATACCAAAGTGCCTTGATATATAATATTTTGGGCACATTCAACAAAATTCTTCTACATCCCAAGTCATGTTCTAGTACTTTACAAAGAGAAAAGATCTTAGGGGAATAAATTTGGAGTTTCAATTCCATAATACTGAAGTCCATGTGATGAATGAATTGGCATCATCTATTCATCTGCAATCAAGCCATTACCAACCTAAAGTGTGAAGGCAACAAAAAACTACTCATATTACAATTCAGAGCCTAGGTGGTGAATACCAAAATTCAAACAGGTATATTATTCATACACATATGTACTGGTGAGTTGGTGCCTAGCTTAAATTATCTTTTACTCTTTAGCATACCCTAGTGACACACGACTTTTTTTTGGTCGAAAGTGACACTCATGGCTTATAACCGTAAAGAGCGAAATATCCAAAACTTCCTGAATCAGGACACAAATTCATGACTGTTCTAACTCTAGTATTGATAAAAGCAACGAACACAAACTTTTACTGACCACGATTAAAAACCTCATTGACCATCATTGAGATGAAGTTTCTTGAGCAATTAGATCAAATACTTTCAAATTTCTCAATTTGAAGTTACAGTTTCTCTCCTCTCTGTTATTTACAGAAAGTTGAGATTGTTTAATAATCTAGGGTTTGATCTAGTTAAAAAATCATCAGATCAAAGGGGGAAATTGAAGGGTTTTAATTTTAGTTAGCTGCTTTTTTGGCACTAGTGTACATTTTGCGTTTGTTGGCAGACTCACAATTTGCTCAATGCTCCTTTTCTTTTCTAATTTTAACTCTACATACATTTTCAATTGAGAACATCAGTTTTTATGAGGAAAAAGGGATATGTTCAACTCAATTCACCATTCCAACATTTTCACACACAATTTCATCAAAATTTGCATGAATTGGAATTAAATTTCAATTACCAGCCAAAGGAACGTAACATCAACCTCAGTTTTGGACAAAATACAGACAAATTCCCAACTTCTCCTGCAACCAAAATCTGAGATTTTGGCCATTCAATTTCCCATAAACAAACCAGTTGACATGGTGCCAAAATTTACCTCTTTCTGGCCATTCAAGGGCTCATCCAGCATCCAGACTGGAAGATCGAGGTAGAAAGTGACAGAAATTGAGAGGTCTCTGAGAGATTTTGGTGGGTGGGTAGGGAGAAACGCAGAGAGGGAAACTACTGAAAATTTTGGACTCCCCAAGGTCAACATCATCCAAACAAGCAAGGGTTTGCCAACTACTACCTCCGATCCAAAATACATGTCGTTTGACTTTTCAACACGTATTTTAAGGAGGTAAAAACTATATGAAATATCAACTTTTTTAAAATTATTTTTTTACAACTTAATATTTGTTGGTAATAAGTACGGAGTATTAAATTGTAAAAAAAAAAGTTAATATATTATATACTGTAGTTTTTAGCTCCTTAAAATACGTGCTAAAAGGTCAAACGACATGTATTTTGATCAAACGACATGTATTTTGGATCGGAGGGAGTACTTTGCAACTGCACAAATGGACAGAAAAGGGCCATCGGACTTGCCAACTACTTTGCATTTTAGCCCAATGGACAGAAAAGTACTACCCTTTCAAATTGCACAAAAATATCTCATGCTCAAAATCCTAATTGGGACTAGCAATAACAACTCCTAACCACACAACATCAATAGCAGTAACATCAAGGTTCCACAAACAAGATCAAAATCAACCACAGGAGGGACCCAAAGCGCCAAATCACAATTTTCCCCAAATCAATTACAACTATCGAAACCCTAGATATTGCAATTTCATCAATTCGCCAATGGAACTCAACAATAATATGTAAAATTAATGCAAAATAGAATAGAGTGAGAGATACTTACAGATTTTTGAAGAACAAGGGCCAATTAGGAGCAAAATCTGAAAATATAGGAAAGATATTTAGAAAGGGCTGAGGGGGGGTTTCGGGTGTGTTTGGGTTCCTGCAGGCGTGAGAGGGAAGGAAAAAGGAGGAGGCGGTGAGGGAGGAGGCCGGCGGCAGCGAAGAGAGGGCAAGTGGTGGTGGTTCTAGCTGGGTTGCAGCGGCGAGGAGCGAAGGAACAGCGAGATAAGGGGGAGTCGGTGAAGGGAAGAGAGCGACGGAACAGCGAGATAGGATCATACGCCGCAAACGATCATTAATGATTTGCACGTCCTTTATCAACGTTGCAAGTGTGAAACTGTGCACTTTAGCGAGTTTGCACGTCCTTACTAACGATCAAATATTGCACGTCGTTAATAACGTGCATTTGTGCACGTCGTTAATGACGTGCAATTGTGCACGTTTTAAATGACGTGCAAACCCTACTTAGGGTTTAACGTTTAGGGTTTAGGGTTTACCGATGGTTTTTTAGGGTTAATTGAAATAAATTGAAGGGTTTAGCTAGTGGAGGTTTATGATTTATGGTCTAAGTCATTCCCAGCATTGGTGAGTTTAATTGTCAATAATTGTTAAGATTTTCATTCGGATAATATGCAAATAATGTTACAAGGAACGAAAAAAAAGGTTTACATCCATAATTGTAATAAACTGGTGGAATAAAATCTAGGCAAAGTGTAAAGGGCGACCGGACTCGACACGTAAGGCTCGAAATCTGTCAAACCGAGCTTGAAAAGGAGCATCTCATCATTTGACGTTCGGTTGATGATGTGCGACCCATTCTGGCGCAGGCGGCGGTAGGGGTGATATACGAGTCATCGAGCTCGAGTATCTAGTGCTCAAGCTCGGCTCGTTTCTAAACGAGCCGAGCCCGAGCTCGAGCTCCATATGAAAACGAGCTTGAATAGATACTCGAGCTCGGCTCGCGAGCTCAGAAGGGGGCTCGAGCTCGTGAGCTCGCTTATACTCGAGCCGAGCCCGAACTCGAGCTCGTGAGCTCGATTGCTCGGTCACTAACCTACGCACTATGCACTATAATCTACCATGGAGCACCTATACTTCAAGGAAATCAATGTAATTTATGCACAAATTAATCAAATTAGGATCACAAAGTATCCATTGATTCCACTGTGCACAAGAAGCACAACATTCAACCTTAATCTATCCACAAATTTAACCAAATTTATGGACAAATACAAATGAATCTACGCACAAGCAGCACCGTCGAGCAGCGAGAGAGAGTACGGGGAATGGGCGTATACTGACGGGAGCAGATCTGACCGTCGAGCAAGGAGATAGCACGGAGGGCGATGACGGGAAGATGAGAGTTGAGAGAAGGGTGGAGTAGGGCACGACTAAAGACGGCGGAGCAACGAGATGACGACGGCGGAGCAGCGAGAGAGAGAGCATAAAGATGAGAGCGGAGACAGAGGCGCACTCAAGAGATGATGCCAGATCGACAACCAGAGCAATGGGAGATTGAGAGTCGGAGGCGGCGATGGAATTGGAGACAAGAGCTGGAGAGTGGATCAAGAGAATGGGAGATGGAATGGGTTGGGAAGCGGCGATGGTGGGGAGGGGTTAAATTAGACCTAGGGGTAAAACCGTAAATACATACATATATATATATATATATATATATATATATATATATATATATATATATATATATATATATATATATATATAAACGAGCAAATCGAGCCTACTCGAGCTCGTGGCGAGCTCAACTACAAGCTCGAACTCGACTCGTTTTCAAATTCGAACGAGCTCGAGCTGAGTTTTTTCCGAGCCGAGCCCGAGCCGCTTGAATAACACCCCTAGGCGGCGGAATAGGAGCGTTAGGACGCAACCAGACCTATGTGATGAAGGGAAAATAAGTGGTGCTTATCAACAAGTTTGGATTCGTTCAACAGATTTGACAGTTTTGCGACGTCTCAGTAAAATGGGTCGTTCGGAGTCCATATTGATCGGATTGGATCGTTCCATATCTTGTAGGAACGAGGACGAAGAGATCTACAACTTTGATTTTGAAGGTTTTTCCAGAATCTAGCGAGAACATGGCCGAAAATCAACATCTTTGCAGCTGTTCACTGTTTGGACGAAAATAATTATCTTTCCATATTTAATTTATCATTTTATCCTTATATTTATTTAGGAATAATGTAAATTAAAATAATATCTATTAGTTGACTTTTCAATTAATTGATATTATATCTAATTAGTTTTATCTTTATTAATTAAGATATTTTTATCTAGTTAGGATTAAGTTTGGCAAGCAATCCTTAGCATCTAAGGAAGTCAACCAAACCCTAGTTATTTTTCTATTTAAACGTTTCATTCATTCAATAAAAATAGATAGAATTGAATTTTTTGACAAAAGTCAGATTTGGAGAGTTCTCCTAGGGAGGAACCGAGTTCCCCTGCGTGGGATAGGTTTCGATGTGTTGTTCATAGCTTTGTTTGCTTTGTGTTCATCAACTTCGTAAGACTTGGTGATCCTGGTATCCACGAGCCCCCTCCTTGTGCCTCCAAGTTGTCCGTTTGATTGTGTAAGGTTGTAGAGGCGGGCTTTATAGTCGTTGGTATTTGGTTCCTACTCTCTTAGGAGGCCTGGGGTCTTTGCCTCGCTTTCAATTTCGAGTCTTTATTTTTGTTCATCGAGTCTTGCTTCCGTTCTTGCTATTTCTAGTTTGATTGTCGAAGATCGGGCCATCCTACGGCTAACCCCGTATTAAATTGGTATCAGAGCTTAGATTATCAACATCAAAAGTTGAGTCTTTTCTTTTGTTCATCATAAAAACACAAAAAAAAAACACAATTAAAGACTCGAAATTGAAAGTAAGACTCGACCGATAAGAACTGAATCGAACTAAAATAGAACGAGGCAAAGACCCCAAGCCTTCTAAGAGGGTAGGAACCAAATACCAACGACTATAAAGCCCGCCTCTACAACCTTACACAACCAAGCGGACAACTTGGAGGCACAAGGAGGGGGCTCGTGGATACCAGGATCACCAAGTCTTGCGAAGTTGATGAACACAAAGCAAACCAAGCTATGAACAAGACATCGAAACCTATCCCACGCAGAGGAACTCGATCGGTTCTTCCCTAGGAGAACTCTCCAAATCTGACTTTTGTCAAAAAATTCAATTCTATCTATTTTTATTGAATGAATGAAACGTTTAAATAGAAAAATAACTAGGGTTTGGTTGACTTCCTTAGAAGCTAAGGATTGCTTGTCAAACTTAATCCTAACTAGATAAAAATATCCTAATTAATAAAGATAAAACTAATTAGATATAATATCAATTAATTGAAAAGTCAAATGATAGATATTATTCTAATTTACATTATTCCTAAATAAATATAAGGATAAAATGATAAATTAAATATGGAAAGATAATTATTTTCGTCCAAACAGTGAACAACTGCAAAGATGTTGATTTTTCGGCCATATTCTCGCTAGATTCTGGAAAAACCTTCAACAACAAAGTTGTAGATCTCTTCGTCCTCGTTCTGACAAGGTATGACAGGATCCAATCCGATCAATATGAACTCCGAACGACCCATTTTACTGAGACGTCGCAAAACTGTCAAATCTGCTAAACGAATCCAAACTTGTTGATAAGCACCACTTATTTTCCCTTCATCACTATGAGAACGGAAAATTAGAGTTAGAGTATTGACATATAGATGAAAAGTAAAATAGGTAATAATATAAGATGTTTGAAGTCGTACCGCGGCAAAATGGTCTTGGTTTCCGATGCAGGCTAAACCAAGAGTTGTTAGCAGGTGTCGGCGAGGTCATGGGGAGACATGTGAACGGATGATGCCAAGCTAGGACGACGAGAGGAATCTGATATACCGTTGCAAATACTAAACTCATGATGGGTAGCTCTATCCACCGTCTCCTATCACCATGCACAGGTCCTGCCCATTTCTGGTTGTTGACGAACTGCTGGAATGGGTACCCTCCCATATAACAACCGGCGTAGAGATCGACGTGATCCTCCGAGCATAATAACGTTTTGAGTTCCGGGAAAGCAGACTCGCCGATCGGTGATGTCAATCACGCCAAAGCACGGTAGCCACAATGATCATCTCCAATAGTGTCCCTCACACCCTCAATATGTCCGAGCATGAAGGGATCAACGTTGTTTCGACCCTAGTTGAACCCTCCGAACACATCATCACCTCCACGTCGAGCTGAGGTCGCTTGTGGACGATGTTGAGCAACATGTCGAGCAGCACGTGCTTCTTCTCTCTCAAATCTTTCCCTTAACTCCTCGTATGACAACGGGTTGGTTCTGTATGCATTCCTTGACCCCCGAGGCCTCCCTTTCGATCGGACGCTTGCAGATGAGGGTGGGTGGAACTCATCGTCGCATACATTGTTGGAAGCCGTGTATGATGATAGCAACTCATACGACAGCGGGGTGTCGTCGATGTCAGTCCATGACAAATCCATCCAGAACAGGTGGATGTCCTCAGTGGGTATCGGAGTACCGGAATTGACGTATGCTTGAATCTCATGGATATAAGGGATCCCGTAACAAACCCTCCAATGTCGGTCCGTGCATTCCGGAGGAATGTTTTGGTTTACGACATCCTACCACAACTTGTACAGATAGTCGAAGCACTTTTTGGAGATTAAAGTCTTTACCTCATCAAAAAGGTTGACTTTATACGCCGCCGTTGGCCATTTGAAGCGGTCAATCTCCAAAGCAGTTTGCAGCTCATGCAGTTGGCAATCGTTGACTCTATGGATTGCATCGATCACAATGCGAAAGTCACCAGTCGATGAGTGCAGTGCCTCCCTGAGAACCTTGTGTTGACCCTCAACTCTGTAAACAGTTTCACGTAAACATTGAAGTTCATACCACTAAATGTTTGATGTCATATCATATTGTAATGGGATATATGAAGTAAGGTGTACCTGTTTGTTGTACGAGTGCCGAAATGGAAGACATTATCTACGTAGCATCGTACGATGTTCCTGCTGTACGGAAGTCACACCGCCTCTAAATACGCCACCACACATGAGAATGGGTGTCATGCAGTGTGTAGCGCCCGACGACATCGGTTGAATGATTCCTCCGACCTCGATTGGAACAACCCCCAACAGTTGCCTTTGAAGATGCCAGCGTGGTTTAAATTCTTTGTGATTTTCATAGCAACTTCCTCGCATCTTCTCGTCACGTGTAACCAGCAAAGGAGATGCTGGACGTTGGGGAAGACAACATTTAGCGCCGCCAAGAGCCCTAGCTCTCGATCAATCATAATAGCTTGAGGCTGAACCGTCCCAAGCAAGATCTGAAGTTGCCGCAACACCCAATCGTACGTGTCTTCGTTCTCGTGCGACATGAAGGCATAGGCGATGCAGTAAGTATGGCCTGAGGGTGTGAACCAGACCACCTCGCACATTGGAATCTCATATCTGCAAGTGTAAATATGTTACATGTAGAATACTTTATAATTGGATAGATGTGTAATAATGTAATCGTAATTAAGTAACTTACGCATTTGTTTTGTACGTGTTGTCCAATATGATGACGTAATCGAACCTTCGGAGTAGCCGTATCCCATCAGGATGCACTAGGAAGAGGTCGCTCAAGACGTCGTTGTCATCTGGATCTCATCTGAACTCGTAGTAGTATCCTCTTTCCCGCAGACGATGCAGGGTATCTTGGGTCATCGTCCGACTACCTCTTTCTTCGGCGGCCATCCTGTTGAGCGTGTTGGTAAGGGAACGCGATGACGCGACGCTAGTCTTATCCAACTACCTCAATTCGTACCCAATGACTTTTGGAGGAGTACCAATTTCCTTCATCCACCTAGCCATCTTCTTTTCCCCCTCTGTCATCTGTCCGGCGATGGCGTGACCCTTCAAGCTGGTGGGAAGCCCGTGGTTATGAACATCATGGGTTACCGTCATAACCAAGTGACCCGACGAGCCTTCGTGCCCGTGTAGAGAGAATGGACATCCGTTTATCTTCGATTGCGTGCTTCGGAGCTTCCTCTCGCGTGGTCGGTACTCCCCATACTGCTCGCAAGCAAGGAGAACCCCGCCTGGACAGTTTGACGCCCCCATCCAAGATCGCTTGATTACTAAAATCAAGCAGTGTTTCAGACCCTAACCCTCTCTCTGTGTCTCTCTCTCTCTCTCGGAATCTCTCTCTCGGATTCTCTTTGCTCGTCGTCGCCGGCAAACCCTAACCCTCTCTCTCGATCTGGTTGTAGTGGAGACGAAGGGGCACATCGTCTTCAATTTTAGATAATGTGTTTGCACGTCGAAAATGACGTGCATACAAGTTTTTATAAAATCTGGGCACGTTGGTTGCAAACTCACCTGCACGTTATTTTCGACGTGCAAACAAGTTAATTTCGACGTGCATGCAATTCATAATTAAAGTGCGGATTTGCGGTGTATATATCTGAAGCGTATGTATATAATAGTTTTAAAACTATTAAAAAAGGGAGAGTTTTTTTTTAAACTTTGAACTAGTTTAGTAACCCGTGCATTGCACAAATCTTTGTTTAAAAATATATGTTTATATAATTTCATTTATCATTGTTGACATAAATATTGAGTATAAGTATTACTAAGCAGCAAACAAATTAGCATTTTCTAACACATTGAGTAATGAAAAAATATAAAAATTCTAAATATCAAGAAACTTTAATAATTGGAATCAAATTGAGATAATTAAAAAAATATTATAAGTATTATTGAGTAGTTAAAAAAAGCAAAAAAAAATAAAAATATAAGCCCTTCTTTCATGCGTTCGACTTTGTTTAAATAGTTTTTTTTTATAATGAATGATTGTATCTTCGAACCCTGCACAAAATTTGTAAATTCAAATGTTTACACATGCAAATAAATTTAGTGTAAAAAACTAATCAATTGTTAAACTCAATTAACTTTTCATCTATTAAAATATTGTCTTTCGAATGAACTTGTTCAAGATCATTTTAGTTTATTGATCTTGATATTCTTAATATACGAACAATAATATTCCATCAGATTCATCTATTGTTTAGTTTTTGTAGTAGTATACTCATCCAGGTAATGAAATTTTCGGTTGCTACTGTCAGTGGCGGAACGTGAATTATATATTCGAGGGGCAGAAAAAATATTCGGGATTTTTTTTATATCACATTCACACCAATTTTTAAAATTATTGTTCTAAAAAGTTAATATTGAGATTTGAACCCGTAACCTACAGTTTAAAAAACTTCTCATTTACCAAATAAGCTAGAGAAATTAGTGTTTAAAATATTATTTTTCTATTAAATGTAATAACAATTTTTTTACTTATAACATTACTTTTTTTTTTCCGTTCGGAGGGGCTAAGACCACCTCCCGCCCCCAAGGAGTTCTACCCCTCGCTACTGTCAATGTTTTCATCGCCTCCATAAATGAAAATGAAAAGATGAATAATTAATCCTTGTAATGTCTGATAACAAAAAGATTATATATGTAAAACACACGCATAAACTAAATATTTAACGTACCTCTCTTTTGAACCTTCCTACCTTCCTATTGTTCTTCGCTACGAACACCTTACCTTTATTTGTCATCGTGGGCGATCTGAGCTAGCTCGATTGTACTCCTTATTTTTCACACGGCATACACTACACTCACAAGTCAGTCAATATGTATAAAACAGATTGCAATAGAATCCAAACAATAAGATTTGCAATTAACTGGATTTGGTTAGTTAGTTGACTGATGAGATATGGTTATATCCTGAGTTAATTAATATGAATATATATGAGATTTGGTTAGTTAGTTAGTTAAGTGAATGGAGATTTGCTTATATTTGAGTTAATTAATTAAATAATTAAAACTCATTTTAAATCGGATATGGCATACCGACCACCACTTTCCACCAACAAAAAAAGATATGGCAGATCACTTACGTACTATTAATTAATTAAATAGATTAAAAATATTGCACATATTTGCATTTATCCTCAGTCTCTTATTAATTATTATCTTTGCAATTTGTTATTAATGCTATCCTTAATAACTTTTAATTGGGTTTGTAAAATAACTTAATTAATTTAATTACTAATTAAAAATCCATACTTTAAAGGAGAAGGCGTCACATGGGCTGGACGACTTCTCCTTTAGTATTGATATATATTGATATATTGATATATACGGAGTATTATCCAAATAAAAATATATTCAAATATATAATCTCAACCAAATCCTCTTTTATTTATTAAATTATTGTAAGATAATATATATATATATATATATATATATATGTTGAAGATCAATATCAAAAACAAATCTCGTGGAATTTGCAAATCTAAGAAATCCCTTTATCACCTTCCATATCCTCTCCGATCACCAAGTATCCTGCTTTCTGTTCTAGTTAGGATAATCATCAATTTTGATGGGAATATAATTGAATTTTTTTAGGAAGAGATGAAAGAGCCTGAATTTGAAGCAGATAAAGAGGGATCGAGCTTGAATGTCTGTGAGAAATGTGGGGTGTTAAGAAACTCATACATTTGAAGCAACACATGCTAATTAATTAATTAATTAGAGATGTTGAGGTTGATCACGTTATTTGCCTAAGAAAATTAGTTTAGATTTTCAATCCAATATAATAGCTAGCTAGAATGAAAAAAATTCATATGGTATACACTGCAACCAGAAAGCAATATATAGATAAGAGATGACAATAGAATCCCAACAATAAAATCTGCATCTAATTGGATTTCGTTAGTTCAATTAATTAGATACGACATTCCACTTCAATAAGTTGTGGAGATGGAGATTCTCCTATATCCTCGGTTAGTTAATTAAATAGCTTTAAAATCATTTGTAATAAGATAAGGCATACCACTTTCCAATAAAAAAAAATATATGAAATACACTTAATAAGCTTGCTTTAACTAATTAAATTTATTAAAAATCATTTGCAATCAACATATTTGTATTTATCCGCTCAATTTGTTATTAATTGTTATCCTTAAGGTTGCAATCAACGTTTTTTCTGAATGTTTGTTGTTAATTGTTATCCTAATTTTATATATATATATATATATATATATATATATATATATATATATATATATATATATATAAATAAACGTTCAAATGAAAATGGGACTTAAAAAGAAAATTGCTCTTAAATGAAAATGGATTAATTAGGGGCGCGGATCCTGTATTGCTGTACATGCTTTTTAACGGGTCGGCCGGCCCAATTCATGTCTAATTCCCGTTTCTCCTCTGTCAGGTCATAGACCGTTCTCCCTTCCTCCCATGGCAGTCCGTCTCTCTCAATCGCTCATCTCTCTCCTCCCTCCTCATCGACATCCTCTCGTAGTCCCTCGTTGCCCCTCGCCGTCCTCAGGTATGGCTCACCCTCGTTCGCTACCTCTCTCGCCCTTTTCGAATCCAATCTAGCCGATTTCCGCCGCCGCTCATCATCCTCCGGCTTCCTCCTTCGCTCGTCGTCCTGTTTTCAGGTAATCGATTTGTGATTTCTCTATCTTTGGCTTGAACGATCAACCCGCTTCTGAATTTCAAGAAATTCGGCCTGAACGATCAGAAGGCTATTGTCGTGTTGTTGCTTCTGAGTTTTCGATTTGTGATTTCTCCAGATTTTTTTATTTCTCTTTATTCACTATTGTGGTTTCTCTATTTTTCACAAAATAGTGTTGTTGCTTCTGAGTTTCGAGTGCTTTTGTTGCTTTTGACTTTCTTGTTTTCGATTATTGTCAAGTGCCCTTGTTGCTTATGAATTTCCTCTTGTTGTTTCTTGCTTCTGAATGTTTCTTCTTGTTGTTCGAATTAGTTGCTTCTGAATGTTTTCAAGTGTTTTCGAGGCTCTGTTGCTGTTCGAATCAGTTGTTGTAGGTTAGTTCTTGCTGAATGCAGTTGTTCGAATCAGTTGATGTCTTCTGTTGAGATGGAATCAGTTAGTTCTGGCTGTCTTCAGTTGCTTTTGAATTTTTTTTAGTGTTTTCGAGTGCTCTGTTGTTGTTCGAATCAGTTGCTTCTGAATTTGCCTCTCGTAAATTTTCCAATTGATCATCCACCAGTGAAATTTTGTTACTGCAAGAGCCTGTACTCCCTGGTTGTGAAGAGTATGGTTAGTGGTCTGTGGGTTATGATTCATGTACGTGATTGGGTTTATATACTAATGGAATTTCAATTACAGAATATGGTGAGAGGTCTGTGGATTGAGATTCATGTGATTGTGTATATGACCTTTACATCTAAGATGTCGGCTGTGAAGAAAGAAATAAAATGCCCTTTATTATAAGAATTCTTAGTGTGTGATTAAGCTGTGGCATGTTTTTTCTATTGTATTACCCCCAATTTATTTTACCTTGTGAAAGGGATTTCCTCACCTCATGTTCTTAGGACATTAGGGCCATGGTGAAGATAAGCTTCTTATAATTGTCCATGCTTTCTCTCATAATAAATCTCAAATCATATTAGGACAAGCAAATGAAAAATCAGTTGATTAAATTGTTTATCTGCCTATGCAACTCCATTCACATGTTCTTTTTTTTTTATTTGTTATTAGTGGGTTTATCAGCTTGCAATAATATCTTATAAGCTTCTCAGCAGTTTCTTGGTTTAAGTATACTGAGAAGTAAGAGATAGAGCAAGGTAGAGGGTCCTTACTCTATCAAATTTTCCTCCACTCTTGTTTTCCACTTTGTTTGTTCTATCAGACTTGAAAACACCTTTTTGATGTAGTTGGGGGAAGGTCGAAAGGGTGATGATTGTTCTAAAGTTTGAGTTCTAAATCACAATAGGCATTTTGAATTGCAGTGTCATAATCGAAATGAATTTTCTATGCAACCTTTGCATCATTCTGTTGAACTGGGATACTTGGAAATTTGAATGGGAAAGCACCTACAATTATGCCATCAGCGATGAGGCGCCATTAACAATTGTTTAGCCTATTGCATTGCAAGGTGCGAAATCATAGGTGCTTTCGAGAACCTGTGGTCCGTCCTTGGAACCTAGGCAAAGCAAAATTCCTATCTAATATAATGTGCAATTTTAGTTTGATAAAGTGCATAAATAAGGTGATAAAATGCAAAAATAAAATGATGAAGTTTCTGCATATCCATCTTTCTCCTACACTAGAAAAGTTTCTGCATTCAGCTGACAGTATATCCATGTTGCAAATTTGTTGTCTAACAAGCTACTGGGTTTCATCACAAGTTCAGTGATGTTTTGAGAATGGAAGAATAAGATGATAAAGTGCAAGAATAAAATGATAAAGTGTATGAATAATAATATGAAGTGCATGAATAAGATTCTAAGGTGCACAATTAAGATTATAAAGTTCATAAATAAAATGATAAAGTGCAAGGATAAATCAATGAAGGGTATGAATAATAATAATACTAATACTAATACTAATACTAATAATAATAATAATAATAATAATAATAATAATAATAATATGAAGTGCATAAATGAGATTATGAAGTGCATAATTAAGAATATAAAGTGCATAAATAAAATAATAAAGTGGAAAAATAAAATCATGAAGTGCATGAATAAGATTATAAAGTGCACAAATAAAATTATAAAGTGCACAAATAACCTTATAAAGTGCAAGAATAATCATACAATGTGCAATAATAATAAAATTACGAAGTGCAAGAATAAGATTTTGAAGTGCACAATTAAGATTATAAATTGAAAAAATAAAATGATAAAATGCGATCATAAAGTGCATCAGCTTTGGCATGAGCATTAATAAGAAAGATGCTAAAGTGCAAGAAAAAAATGATGAAGTGCATAAATTAGATTATGAAGTGCACAATTAAAATTATAAAGTGCATAAATAAAATGATTAAGTGCAAGACTAAAATGATATTTTTACGCACTTTATATTATTGTTAATGCACCAATTTATGTATTTTATAATATTATTTATACACTTTATAATTTTATTCACACTTTATGATATTTTTTTTGCACTTTAGAGTATTAAAATGAATTAAAAATCTGATTTTTTTAGAAATTTAAATTCTATTTTTTTTCAGAAATCTATTTTTTCCATAAATCTGAAATAAGAAAGAAACTGCTTGTTTTCAGGCTCATACTTGTTGTTTTGGTATCCCCATCTTCAGTCATCATTCCCCCCTCCCCCCACCCCTCTCATTTAAGAGTTTAGACCTTTTGTGCACTTTATAATTTTTTTTTGGTGAACTTTATAATATTATTTTTGCACTTTATAATCTTGTTTGTGAACTTAGTAATCTTTTTTTATGCACTTTAATTTTTATCTCATGAACCTTATTAAGGCAAAACTTGCAGTTGCACCAGATTTTGCTTCTTCTATCATAGAGAGGGACACCAGTTGATTATTATCGAATCATTCATTACAGTAGAAGAGAAACAAACATCAATTATACATCAATATTCTTAGTCGCAACATTTCGATCTATCTATTAGCAGCGCTGAATACGATCAATCATATGTATCTCTGAACTTAATATTTTCAAGTCTATAAAGCTTACAAATTGAACCAAACATGCTTCCCTTTGTTTTTGTGTGTGTGCACCGTAGGACTGTACAACTCTAAAAAAGAGGCTAAAAAAGATGCTGCTGTTTTGAGATTGAAACTTGATACAGAGATGAGGAGGAAAGTATCAAAACGGGACGACAAGATCTCATCACTGAAAGGCACCTTAATAGACTGTGAAGCTGAAATCAAGAGGCTGAAAGATATGATAGCTGATGTTGACAAGAAATGCCCGCTGCAAGCTGAGCTATATAGGCTGACAGCTGAAAAGGATCGGGTAGAGCAGAAGCATAGAGAAGTAGAAGAGCACTGCTAAGCCTTAAATTAACATGTAGATGCAGAGAAGAAGCTGAGCGACGAAATTGAACTACTGAAGGTAGGCACTGAGAATAGAGAGCAGCTGGAAGCTTTAAAGCTTTACTTGTTGTTTATGGATAATTTTGTCTATGAATAAGATTTGAAATGTCTGTACAAGGTTTAGAGAAAGCCTATATGGGATTCGAACCCACACCATGTATATAATAACACATTGCTCTCCCATTGAGCTAATAGGCTTTACAAGGCAGTACATACATTTGTGACAAATTGCACTGAGATGACATGAAAATAAACTGAACATATATCTCCTCACAATCAGCTCCTCAGTCAAGAAATGAATGAAACTAAATCTCCTCAATTAGCTCAATCAACTCCTCATTTAAGACTTGAATGAAACTAAACTAAATAGAACTTCATTGTCATTGTAATTTCGCAAAGTTTCTTATCACACATAAATGAAATAGAACAAATTACATCATAAGAAATATACAATCAGTTGAGGCAATCCCATATTATAACCCGAAATCAAATTTAAGGAATAAGTTATTTTTCACTATTGGATATATATTAGGAAAGCTTCCATGTGGGCTAACACAACAACAATGAATAGTTTTGACACTTGAAAAATAAAACAAAGAGACAAAAGGGGCAAGGAGGGATTGGTCACAAATCAACAAATGAGAACTTCCAGATGTCTTGCATAATCACACAATAGACATTTTCTTTAAAACCTAACAAGCAAAAAATGTTATCAAGAAAGAGCACACAATTTTAGATTATGAGAATCGATTGGAAACCATGAAATTGGCACCGACTTAGCTCAAATTATAGACAAATGCAGAAGGCGAAGTGAAGGATTCAGTTCAAATGTAGCAAAGAACAAGTAAACAGAAGATGAAGGGGAAACCCTAACAACTAGAACATGAAAAATCAAGAGCATTGGAGAACCCTAACAAACAAAGCAACAAAAAAGGACCTATTCCAAACTCTGATTTTTCAAGCAAATGAAATGTCAGAGAGATGGAATCAAAAGAAGAAGAAGAAGGAAGATTAGGAGATTAGAGATGGATGGGTGATGGAAAGGAACTTACCAGTAGCGGTCCGAGTGGAGCGGGCAACGAAATGAGGCTCCTCGCGAGGGGGAAGGAAGCCATGGCCGCTCCGGGAGAGAGAAGAGAGCTGAGGCTCCTCGCGACCAGTTTCTCTTTGCTCATGAACCCTCTTCTCTTTACTTTGGCCGCCCGCTGCCACTTGCCAACCACCGTTTAGGATGAACTGAAGATAAAAAGAGCGAGAAAAAAAGATGAGTAATGAAGTTACTGTTAGCTATGCCACCTTTACACAGCGAGGATGAAATGAAATCAGGTCGACAAATACCTAACCCTAAGAGTGCGAGCAGTCAGTAGAAACACAAATTCAAAGCCTTAACAAATAAGAACACTCGAATCAAATCAAGCCGACGATGAACAAGCAAAAGATAAAACAGGAATCAAATTGAAATTATGATATGAATCAGGTGAAGGAAGCAAAGGGTGAGAAAGAAAGCAGAGATTAATGGAATACCTGAGAAGAGAGGAATCAAATGGGAGCAGAAGTTTACTAAATAAGAAAACATCTCCGTCTCAACTTCACAAGTTACCTACCTACATTAGCAAATTTGAGAATAAGAAATTCCTGACTAGCTCATTGATTTAAAGCTACTGCTAGACCGAATATGTTGTAAGTCCTACAATATTAATGCATAAACCTAATCGGTTATGCAAGAAGATCAGCAACTTTTACTTACAAATTACTAGCTATGCAAAGAGTATGACATATTGGGTTTATATGCAAAGAGGTGTGAGTGTATAGTTTGAACTAATCACAAAGAGGGGGGTATGACTGTGCAAATGGATTAAAGACAATAAGCAGCTCTGGTGCACAGGTGCACAGAGAGATCTTCTCCAACGCCAAATTAACAATAACCTTATTCCAAGTCTAATTTTCAGTATCCCAGCAAACAATACAGAGAGATCTTCTCCAACATCAAATTTCATACAATAAGCTCTTATCGATTTCTCATTAGAGAAACTTAAATACCTGTACAAAAACTTAACTATGGAAAGCAAGAACAACTAGGAGTCCAGGACAAACAAAACCACAAATTGGAAACCAAAGGAGGCCGGTGAGGGGATAGAAATCAAGAATTAAAAAAATTTATACCCAAATACCTTAAATCACTGGAACAATTTGAAACCATCGGCTCTCTCCCTCACCGGCGGCCTCTAGCGATTCTCAAACCTCTGGTAGCCCCGGCGTCGATCGCTTACTCTCACTCCAATTACTCTCAGGTCGCCGCAAAGATCGGCGTCTCCTATTACTCGAAGGAAGAGGAACGGAGAGATGGAGAGAGAGAACGACATTGAACAGAGAGAGAGGGACGGAGAGAGACGAAGCCCTAACACATATCAGAGAGAGAGGGTGCTGGATGAACCCATTTTTCTTTCAAACCAGTCCGGTTCATTTTTTTTTTAAAGCCAGACCCGCGCTCAGTTTTTTCCTTAATTAGCTCATTTTCACTTTAAGCATAATTTTCATTTTAACCTCACCCTATATATATATAGGTAAGCTTTAAAATGTAAAAACTCCTTAACGTGTAAAATACGCTTATCGTGTAAAATTTAATTTTATAATGGGAAACCGAACCGCGCCCCTATTTTTCTAAAAAAAACCGAACCGGTTTATTTTTTTAAAAAAAGAACCGTCTTCTTCTCCATTAATCCTCAGCGCTCGGATTCAGAATCAGACATGGCAGAAGGCGAGGCGGCGTCATCGACCATAGCAGGAGGCGGGGCATCGAGCATCGGACTGGCGTAAAGTCTCAATTGCCGGAATCCTCCTCCTCACAATCGTCGGAATCCTCGCAATCGTCGGAGTCCTTGCAATCGTCGGAAGCCTCGCAATAGTCGGAATCGAGCATCGAGCATTGCTTAATTCGACAAGGCGTGCGTGGATCCGGCGTCTCCTTCTCGCAATAGCCGGAATCCCCATCCGAATCATCGGAATCGACAAGCCACTCCACCTTGCCCAGCAACACCGGAGCGCCGATTCGCCGCCTTCGACCACCGCCTTCCCGGCATCGAAGCCACCAGAGATTGCCACCAACGGACTCGTCACGCCACCACGGTCCCGGATCTGTCTCCCTATTACGTCGCCGTGCCCTAGCCTGCCACCGGGAGCTTGCCGAAGTCCACCAGTACAACCGCCATTTGTAATCGGAGTTTTACAGTGGATGTGAGGAAGGGGATGATGAAATTACAATTTTTGTCCCATACTTTCCCTTTCTTCCAAAATACGCCCTTATCTCAATTTAATAAATTACAAAATTATTCCATAGTTTATAAACACACAACATAATATTATATTTGCACAACTTAAAATTATATTACAATTATTTAGATTGTTTGAATGATTTAGATTGAGATTGAAAACCTAGGTTTTGATTTAGGAGCGAAATTTGGGGCTTTTTGACAAAAGCAAAATTGATTGAAATTGATGATATGGTTGTGTTGTTGGGTTGATTTTGAGCTAATTTCATGTTCATATCATTGTCAAATTATTTATAGATCATTAGCTAATTGGATTTTAGAATTTTATAGTGCGATATGCTTTAGAATTTGGGGCTTTTGTCCAAAAGTCAAATTGATTGAAATTGATGATATTGTTTTGTTTTTGGGTTGATTTGGAATTAATTTCATGTTCATATCATTGTCAAATTGTTTATAGATCATTAGCTAATTGGATTTTAGAATTTTATAGTGCGATATGCTTTAGAATTTGGGGTTTTTTTCCAAAAACCAAATTGATTGAAATTGATGATATGGTTGTGTTGTTGGGTTGATTTGGAGCTAATTTCATGTTTATAGCATTGTCAAATTGTTTGTGAATCATGAGCTAATTGAATTTTAGAATTTAATTGCGATATGCTTTAGAATTTGAGATTTTTTTCCAACAGCCAAATTGACTGAAATTGATGATATGGTTGTGTTGTTGGGTTGATTTGGAGCTAATTTCATGTTTATAGCATTGTCAAATTGTTTGTGAATCATGACCTAATTGAATTTTATAAATTTATTGCAATATGCTTTAAGTCGATTAAGTTCTTCTATTTTAGCATAAAAATCATAATTTAGCCTATTAGCTCAATTGGTAGAGCAATGTGCGTTTGCACAAAAGATGTGGGTTCAAATCCCACATAGGTTACATAATAGACAAGAGCGCAACAATCGCAAATTGTTAATCATGCACATTATAATCTAAGTTATGCACTTTTTAACCTTAATTATGCACATTTTAATCTTATTTATGCACTTTAATTTTAAAAGCTTATACGTAAAAAAATCGATTTCAAACTTACATCTATCAACCTAAATTATCCGAGAGGTGAACCCAAACTCTCAAAAGTAAAAAAAAAACAAAATTAAGACATCGATTTCAAAAGCACATCTTTTGACTTATTAAGGCGCATTATGATCTTACATTTGCACAATTGTATTCTTAATCTGCACAATTGTATCTTACTTTTGCACAATTGTAGTTTAAATTTGCACAATTGTATCACACTTTAAATTTGCACAATTAAAGTTGCACAAATGCACTTCACAGTTCCACAAATGCACTTCACAGTTGCACAAAAGGTATCGAAAACGGGAAAAAGTGCATTTACCCATAAAATTAGACATATTTACCAATTTACCCATAAATTAAACATATTTCAATTATAAATTTTTATAATTGAAATAGACACATTAACCTATTTACCCCATAATGAATTATTTGTCTGCACAAAATAAACTTATATTTGCACAATAAGATGTTATATGTGCACAAAAGCAAGTTATACTTGCACAGTAGAAAATGTTACCACGAAAAAAAAAATTCTGGGCAAAAAAAAAAAATCGGGTCCAAGAAGGGGGGCAAGGGGGGGCACACGCATGGGCAGGGGGCAGACATTCTACTAATGAAATTAGGCCCATTAGTAATTAAATTAGGCCCATTAGCTAATTTTACGCGATAAGCAAATTTTACACGTTAAGGAGTTTTTACATTTGGAATTTTTTTCCGAAATATTCATAAATAAATAAATAATTACGTAAATATTCAACGTTTCAAAATAATTACAGAAATATTCATTTTTTGCAGGTGGGACAGAAAAACGCGGAGCCAGGCCGCGTTTTATGTATACAGCATGAGAGAGAATTGGCGCCCGGGAGGAAGTTTGAAATTTTAAAGGAGAAACGCGGTAAAAGAAAATAATCTAACTGGCACTAGAAACGCGGTCTGGGACCGCGTTTCTTGTGTTGGATGGGGACCCACTCGTCAGCTGTTGCTGACGGGGCTGGGGATAAATAGAGAAACGCGGTCCCAGACCGCGTTTCTCTTTTCAGTAAAAAAAAAAAATTGGTCAAAGGGGCATTGATTGTGGTGGTTGAACAATTAAACATAAAACGCGGTGGGGATCCGCGTTCACCGCGTTTTTGTTTACTAACCCTAAGTAACCGAAACCGCCTCTCTGCACTTCATCTTCTTCGTCCCTCTCCGTCCGCGACCACCTCCGTCCCTCTCACCAGCGACCACCTCTCTTTTTTGTCTAATCCCCCTCCATCTTGACAGGTATTTCGCATCCCCTCCATCTTATTGCAGATTCGAGGTTAGTTTTTTTTTTTTTTTTTTTTTTCGGTTTTTTCTTGATCGATTAGTTGATATGAGATGTTAATTCGAGTTTAGGGTTTTGTCTTTATGTAAATGCTGTGATAGTTGTGTGGTTGTGACAATAATTCGAGTTTAGTGTGATTTCTCTATTAATTTGTTTGTGGTTTGAAGAAATATGGATTAGGAGATGAGAGGTAGGGGTTAAAAAATGGGTTGGTAGATGAATGTTTGTGGATATTGATTAATTAGCGATTATTATAGATCCGAAATCTTATGATAGTTGTATATCCTAAATTGTGGGATAATTGCATGTTGAAACAATTACATTGTATGAATATTAGTTATATGTTATGTGGGATGAAATAATAAGGGAGTATATTCGAAGTGACATGAAAGAATTAGATTGTATGAATATGGGAAAGATTATGAAGTTTTGATTGAGAACATAATAAAATAATTGTATAATAATAGATTCTATATAAGAATTTGTTTTATAAAATAGTAGAATTTCATTAAGTTAAATATATATAGAGGAGAAAATGATGTAAATAATCGAATTTGATTGTCAAGGGATTGTAGGTTAAATAATTTTGAAATGCATGATAAAAAAAATAGATTCAGCATGTAATTTATTTGTTATTCTGAACAAATTAAGTTCTTTGTTTAGGGAGGCGAAAATGGCAATGGAAGTGAATCCCGGCCCGCTGGTGAATGAGGTTCTCCATAGACAACATCTTCACAGGTCAACTGATGTGTGGAATCGGGAGGAATATGTGAGTATTGTTTTCATGACGTATACAATTACATGAAACGTTACAAATAGATAAGATGCTTATGCTTGTGAGTTTTATTTTTGTAGACGAATGGTGTGATCCAACATAGACTGCACTTGCGTAAGTTTGGGCGAGATCTAGTTCCAGACCATAGAGTCATGCAGTACATAAAGTCGACGGGGTTCGAATGCATCTACAAGCTTGGTTCCCAGTTTCAGGTAGACAACGAGCTAATAACGACGCTCATAGAAAGATGGAGACCTGAGACCCACACCTTCCACTTCAATGTTGGGGAGGCCACTATCACGCTCCAAGATGTTTCAGTTATATTGGGGTTACGTGTTGATGGTCTGGCAGTTACTGGATCTGCATGCTACGATTGGCCAACTCTCGTTGAAGGATTGCTCGGGCAAAGACCCCCTCCACATCAGATTAGGGGTTTGTCTGTGAAGGTGGCTTGGCTTCGACAACTACTATTAGTGCCCTTACCAGAAGATGCGGGGGAACATGCAGTGCAGTGCCCGGCTAGGGCGTACATTCTACTACTCCTTGGAGGTGTCCTGTTCGCTGATAACAGTGGCGGTCAGGTGCAGTTACTGTACCTCCCACTGCTAATGGATTTGGAGGTTGCTAGCCAGTACAGCTGGGGCAGTGCAACACTTGCCTTCCTCTATCGACAGCTTTGTAGAGCTTCAGAACGAGAGAAAGTTGAGATCGTAGGTCCCGTCATCTTATTGCAGGTATGACAACCGGTTCATTGTATGTTTTTTCTAATTATATAACTTGTTACTTAATTAACTTCACAATGACACCAGTTGTGGGCATAGGAGCACATACCCATTGGACGACCACGCTGCATTGTCCCACTCGGTGAAGGTGACGACCAAAATGCAGTCCGAAGGGCGAGAAGGCGAGAAGCTAGGAAGAAGACATGCTATGCTACCGAGCCTCCTCCATTTAGCTCTCGATTTGTAGATGGGGAGGACTCTTTAGCTATGAGATGGCTTAATTGCTCATACTCCTACAATACTACCACGAAGACGTTGATGTACTACCGCGATGCATTCGATCGCCAAACTTCTGATCAGGTTAGTTAGTTTCTTTATTACTTTCCATCATCGTTTATGTTAGAATGACCAACAATCTTAAGGAAAGTGAAATGCATTACTTTAAAATCCAGTTTGTGTGGGAACCCTACTCCAGCGACGTGCTAGCTCACCTTGCACCCATTTATAAGGAAGGTGAGAATATCTGGCAATCTACCACACCTCTCATATGCTTCGAGATTGTAGAGGGGCACAACACGACGAGCAGATAGTCGCCATGTGCATCCACAACTGTCCTTCCTGTCACAAACAATTGTGTACCATTCTGGACTCGCCTTCTTCGTCCTGTATGGCTTACTCATACGCACAGAATACTCGGTCAAATCACATTTCAGCTACTCCAGCGAGTTGAACATTTGTCCCCGAAAAAACTGTCTTCCGTCATCTAATGGGACGTGTAAATTTAACCCTGGCCATGGAGTTGCTGTCAATGGATCAGCTTCAACTATATTCCAGTTCGGATTAGAGACCTCTCCCCTAATCGCAGCCTTCCTAGTAGCATCATCGTCCTCTTCAGAATTATCCAAGTCATCTTCATGATCAACACCAAGACCATCCACATAGATCTCACTCAGTTGTTCAAACCTTTGTTGAGGTATGTTGCTATGCTCATTCATCCTATATTTTTATTAACAATAAGTTAGTTAATCAACAAATATTAACTTCAAAATCCTACAAGCTCAACAACTTATTCATAATAATAATGACAAGTTCATATAAATCAATATAATCCTCCAACAACCATAAAATCATTATACTCTTTTAGCATATAATCTTATATCTTACTTACTATAAAGATTCAAAACACATCATGCTCGCAATAATAACTACATAATCCTGCGATTTTTTTTTAAGGAATCAAAACACATAATCACTCCAAAGCACAAGCATGAGAGACTAGATATTAAAGATTTCAAACATATTAATCATTCAATTAAGATCGAAAATAAGTCTAATAAGAGAGTGAAACTAACCTTAATGAAATCTTCAGACAACAAGGTGAAAGTATTACCTAACCTTAATGAAATCTTCAACCGGCACTATTTTGAGAGTTTCAGGCGAGAGAAGCAAGAGCAAAGAGGAAGAGATGAAGAATAGAAAGGGAGGAAGTTCCGGGTGTGTCATGTATATACCTAAAAACGCGGACTGTCTCCGCGCTTTTATGCCAGATTAGTCCGCGCTTTTATGCCAGATTCCCCTAACCTAGTAGGGGGAATCGTAGTAGAGAGCTATGGACCAGAAAAACGCGGTCAACCCCCGCGTTTTATTCGCAATTGCCCTAAAAGAACCTTTGACCATTTTTTTTTTTACTGAAAAGAGAAACGCGGTCTGGGACCGCGTTTCTCTATTTGTCCCCAGCCCCGTCAGCAACAGCTGACGAGTGGGTCCCCATCCAATACAAGAAACGCGGTCCCAGACCGCGTTTCTAGTGCAAGCTAGATTATTGTATTATTTTCTTTAATTTTCTTTTATTTTAAAGGAGAAACGCGGTCTGGGACCACGTTTCTTTCGTAAATTTCAAACTTCCTCCCGGGCGCCAATTCTCTCTCATGCTGTATACATAAAACGCGGCCTGGCTCCGCGTTTTTCTGTCCCACCTGCAAAAAATGAATATTTCTGTAATTATTTTGAAACGTTGAATATTTACGTAATTATTTATTTATTTATGAATATTTCGGAAAAAAATTCTTACATTTGAAGTAAACCCTATATATATATATATATTAATTAACTGGATTTGTAAAATAATTTAATTAATTGCTAATTTAAAATCCTTACTTTAAAGGAGAAGCCGCCACATGGGTTAGGCGACTTCTCCTTTAGTATTATAATAATATATTGATGGGGGCGGATTATTTGGAATTTTTGGTTAAAATTTGAAAATAAAAAATAAGCTATTTTTCGTAGCTTTTTACATGTTTATTTTGTTTATTTGATTTTGAAATTATCATAATACCCCTAATAACAACCAAATAAACTCCACTTTTTACAAATGAACTTTTTTTCCCTCATATGAAGTTTAGTGCTCGTTTGGATTGGTTTGAAAAACCCAAGAAGTTAAATATCCCAGGAAGTTGGATAGAATATCTACGTTTGGTTAGAAATTATCATCTCCAAAAACCCAGGAATTAAAATTCCTAGGAATTGAACTTCATGTGAAATACAGGAATTGGAATTACCAAGGAGGTACATGGTAAGACAACTTCCACCCTTTTTTTTACTAACAAAAATCCCTTATTTATCTCACTATATGGAAATCCACCATTTTTCCATTTTTCAACCAAACATGTTTCGTAAAATCCCAAAAAGTGTAATTCATGGGAAGTAGACTTCCCAGGAATTAAATTCCCGGGAAGTAGACTTCCTACATTTATCCAAACGAGCACTTATATTATTCCATAGTCTTTCAACCATTATTTTACACAATTTTTTAATTTTCAATTTCAACTGTTTTCAAATTTCAATCACTTTTTAAATTTCAAATGTTTAATTTTTTTTTCAATTTCAACAGTTTTTAAATTTCAATTTCAACCATAATACCCGACACGATTAATCGTGTCGGGTATCCGAATTCCTTAACGCCGAAAACTCCGATCTGAACATGAAACTATTAGTATCGGATATCCGACACGGAAACACAAAACGATTTCATGTCGGACACCTGTGTAATACGACACGAATCGTTTGTTCAAACAAATTGAGTTTTTTTTAGGGAGCAAATTTTCGGTCAAATTAATTAATTGTCTCCCACCTCTTCCAAATTAGCTAAAAGTCCACGACCTAAATCTGTGCCCCCCTCCCCTAAACCTCGCTCATCGCTTCTCTGCAGATGGACAAAACAATCAGAGATCCGACCCGCGCATTCCTCTCTTGCAATCGTCGCCGCCATTACTGTCCATGGTGGCTCACTTCCTCTCTTGCCATCGTCGCAGCCGTTTCCTGTCCCTGGTGGCTCGGATCTGGCGCCTGGTCTCGTTGTCTTCCTTGTTGTGAGCCTAATTCGCCATGTTTTACATCTACTTTTATATCGATTTCTGTATACATTTCATACATTTGGGTTAAAATAATACATAATTTTTGTGGTTTATGTTTATTTGCAATATATGGAGGTCTACACAAGTTTTTGTTATATTTCGCAGAAATCGGACACACTTTAGAGCTTAAAGGTAAGTCATGAAGAAGCTAAGGATGGTGCAGCTGGAGAAAACGTCATTTTTCACCATTCATCATTTCGAATCAAGCTTTGAAGTCTTCATGAGAGTTGTAGCCCTCGAAAATATCTTTCCAACGCATGTTCATATGCATCAATTGGACAAACGAGGACTCGGAAAAGTGCGTTTCAAGAACAGAGCAGAATGCTGGAAAATACAGAGGAGGTCGATTTCGACCAGAATTGGTCGATATCGACCTAATTTTGGTCGATTTTTCTCTTGGAGGCCAGGAATCGACCCAGAAAGCCGAAGGAGGAAAGAGGTGGTCGATATCGACCATGCCAGGTCGATATCGAGTTGGCCAAAATCGAGCAGAAACCCAGGAATCGACCAAGGAAGCTGAAGAGGAAAATTGCATCTCGATATCAACTTTAGCTAGTCGATATCGAGTTGAAGCCAGTCGATTTTCATCCCTTGGAGCCGAGATCAAGTCAGGAAGAGAAGCTGAGAATTGCAGGTCGATATCGACCTACCTAAGTCGATATCGAGTTGACACCCATTGACCGATTTCGAGCTAGTCCGAGTTCTAATCAAAGCTCTATCCAAAGTCCAATGGAGATATCCACAAGATCAAATTCTATCAAGATCTATCAAGATGGAAGAGATATTTATCTACTTTAGATATAATTGCTTTTAGATTTATTTCTTTTATTTCCAAATTTTATCTTATGTTATTAGATAGATTTAGATATAGTTGTTCTATCATAGAATAGCTACATGGAACACTATAAATGAGGCTTTAGGGGCTGAATTTTATTCATTCAATCAAGCAAAGTCGTCTTAGGGCGCAAGAAGAGAGGAGAGAGAGAGAGAGGAGGAGGAGGAGTCGAGAGAGAAAAAGGAGGAACGTTTGGAAGGTTTTGTAAGTTTTAGTTTGAATTTAATGATAAAGTTAGTTTCTTTCATTATGTCTTGTTTCTAATTTCCTTCTTCTAGGGTTGGGGTGATCCCAGCATACATATGTTGGGTTTGATTTATGAATTTATGAATGGTATGTCTTTATCATCATCTACCTATGTGCTTAATCCTTTGTGAAAGTTGATGAAATTCCTTATTTGTGATATTGAAGCGAAAGCGATCTTATTATAAATTTGGATAGTAATTAGGATTTATTTGCGAAAACCGACTAATCATAATTAAGAAAAGGTAGTAACACTTAGGGTTTATGCGAAAGCCTCTATATTCCTATTTGTTAATAACGAAAGTTATTTGATATAAAGCATGCATCTTTATGTGATTTATAATTTACACATATGTTTATTGTTGCGGTGATCCCTAATTTATAATTTACACATATGTTTATTGTTGCGGTGATCCCTAACCTTGGAAGTTTGCATCTTTTATTAATTTATTATTCTATTTTTGTTATTTTAAAAGTTTTTGCGCAACCCCTCGACATCAACCCACCATTCCCTCTCCATCCCTCGACATCGACCAAGTCTTAGCCGATGTCGACAACAACCTTCTCACCTTTTCCCGCTATCCCTGAACCCCAAAACACACTGATGATCTCTCTCCTGAGGACAAACCTGACTCCCCTATACTATAGCGGGGTCTTGACTACAAATTTATTTGGTCGAGAAACCCTCTCGTCATTCCTCAATCTCCCCTCCCTCCAATCTCTCATCCTCCACCACATTCTCCCTCTTCGCCTCGAATTCCCCACCCAAATTCGGCATCGCACTCTCTCCAACACTCGCCTCCTCCTGCACCGTTCGGCCACTTCGGCCTCTGGCGGATTCCTTGTGGAATCCGCCGAGGTGCTCTACCGCTCCGTTGTCACCTGCCCCGATGGCATCGTCCACGACATCGATAAGCTGCTCGTCCCTCAATTGGTACTCGACGAATTCAATCATCATTGTAGCCTCCGCTCCATCACCTGGGCTCCTCTCTTCGTCCTCGACCTGAGATACACTTGGATCTGATGCAGAACATCGACAGCTTCGAAGGAATCGAATCTGATTCGAATCTGATCGAGAAACCACGAAGAATTTGGAGAGATCAAGCAACAGTAGAGATCTGATGCAGAACATTGCTTAGGCGTTCCGGCGGGTTCCGCATCTCTCTGATGGGTGATGCGAAGAATTTGGAGAGATCTGGGAAGTTGCCGAAGAAGTTTTGGTTTCCGCATCTTCGAATCACGCCTATGTCGATCTGGCCATGCTTGGATCTGGAAGTTTTGGTTTTCAAATCTAGATACGTTGGAGTGGAGTGGTTTGATTTCAGATCTGGCCATAGCGAGATCTTCTCCCTCTTCCTAATCCATGAAAAGATTAGTGCTGAAATCAGCATAATTAAAAGCCTCTTAACTGTTGTCCAAGATGGAAGTCCGCTTGTTAGGGCTGAGGTTTGTGAATTTGTGTAGATAAGTATTTTACATATATATATATATATATATATATATATATATATATATATATATATATATATATATATATATATATATATATATATATATATAGGGTAGGGTTCAAGTGAGAATAGTATATACCGGTGAGAAAGGAAAGAAGCAATTTAATTGATGGAAACAGATCTGAATTTTAAAGTAAAAAAAACACCCCCACGCGCTTCCTGATCTTTCTCCTCAAATCCCTCCTCTCGAACTTCTCGCTCTGTCCTCTCGCACTTCTCGCTTCGAGCCCGCCACAACGCCGCACCTCCGATCGAGAACCCCGCCGCTGTGCTCCCACAATCGGATCTCGTCCTCTTGCCCTTCTCGCTCCCACAATCGCTCCCTTCTCTCCTTCTCCGATCTCGTCCCCTCGCTGCAACAATCGTCGTCGATGTCGATGCCCTTGTTTACTGTATGAAGAACCGATGTCGGCGAGCTGAACACACCTTGCCTCTCCCTCCATTCGTTCAGATCTGCAAGCTAGGGTCGTTCCTTCCCTCTTGCCGCTGGTGCCCTCTGAGTGCGAAGCTTACTGTCGGAGGGGGTGGGAGACTGGCACTTGGCGGCGAGATCGACAACGGGAGGCGAGGACGGAGACAACGGCGAGACCAACACGACTACGGCCGAGATTCATCTGCAATTTGCCTTAATTAAGCTAGATGACGTTAACTGAAAAAAGCAAATTGATTGGAGATGAAGAAAAGAATAAACTGGGTGGATGGAAATTGGAGTGAATTATCAGATTAATCAATATTAAAGGATTTCTTAATTTGTGGAATCGAATGAGCTGAATGGGAATTGGTGCAATTCAAATGGGTTTTGAACAGTTAAGCAGATGCAATTTTTTTTAGGGATTGCAATTGCACCACATTATACAATATAGAGACTATATATGAAGTTCTCTTTCTAATGCTTTTTGAATCGTTACAATAAGATGGAATGTTGGTTCATTAATAATGGTTCAGTACATGTATGTAAAGATTGGTTCATTGGATGTGATATATACGGTTTCACAAACTTGGATTTGGTACTCTCCATTACACAATGTCTTTTTAAAAAAAATTATAATAAAGCAGAGAAAAATAATATGACCATATAAAGAAGTAAATAGAAGTGGTTTATTAATTTTATAGCAATTGGTTCAGCACATATATAGAGAGTGATTCAGTGATTAAGTAGAGAGCGATTCAGTGACTAAATAGGTTGGTTCAGTGACTAAATAGAGTGTGGTTCAGTGATCGAATAGAGTGTGGTTCATTGATCGAATAGAGAGTGGTTCAACGATCGAATAAAGTTTGGTTCATTGATCACTTCTTTATAGCTTAATAGCTTGATGAACCACTTCTTGATAACTTGATTAACCACTTCTTTATAGCTTGATGAACCACTTCTTGATAACTTAATGAACCACCTCTTATAGGCTCATGAACCACTTCTTAATAGCTTGATGAACCACTTCTTAATCACTTGATGAACCACTTCTTAATCACTTGATGAACCACTTCATGGTTTAGTGACCGAATAGAGAGTGGTTCAGTGACTCAATAGAGGGTGGTTCAGTGACCGAATAGAGAGTGGTCCAGTGACTCAATAGAGGGTGGTTCAGTGACCGAATAGAGAATGATTCAGTAACTCAATAGAGGGTGGTTCATCAATTTTATAGTAAAAAAGTAGTGGTTAATGAAATAAGGGGTTCATCAGTGAGTAAATAGAGGTGGGTTCAGTGAGTAAATAGGTTGGTTCAGTGACTAAATAGAGGTTGATTCAATAAGTAAATAGGTTGGTTCAATGACTTAATAGAGGTTGGTTCAGTGACTAAATAGATATTGGTTCGGTGACTAAATAGAGGTTGGTTCAATTACTAAATAGAGGTTGGTTAAGTGAGTAAATACGTTGGTTCAGTGACTAAATAGAGGTTGGTTCAGTGAGTTACTCAAGGTTGGTTCAGGGATAAATATAGGTTGGTTCAGTTACCGAATAGAGAGTGGTTCAGTGACCAAATAGTGGTTCATGAGCCATTTATTTAAAAAAAACAAACAAATAGATAATTAAAAATTAATTAAAAGAAAATATAAGAGTAGTGATTCATGAAATAAAGAGTGTTGGTTCATCAAAAAAATATAAATTATAACCGGTAATTCAATTTTTAGTTAAATAAAACCCTTTAATAAATAGAATAAAGTAAAACAAATATCATTAAATACAAGTAAGTAAAGTTGTTAAAATGGTTTAAGTGTTGGGAGGGAAGCTAGAGGTTTTGGGTTCAATTCCCAAACCTATCACCGTTCACCATTTTGCTGTACAATTAATAAGCGCGTGTGCACACTCTCCGGATGCGAGTGGGGGAGCTTGCGCGCTGGACTTGGGCTGCTTTTGGAGATTTAGGCGCGCACGCGGGGAATTAATTTTTGACATTAATTTAATCCATATGGACCAATAAGATTGCTTCTTTCCTTCTCACTTTTGGTGACCTTTGCACCCGAACCCAACCCTATATATATATATATATATATATATATATATATATAGGGTTGGGTTCGGGTGCAAAGGTCACCAAAAGTGAGAAGGAAAGAAGCAATCTTATTGGTCCATATGGATTAAATTAATGTCAAAAATTATATATATATATATATATATATATATATATATATATATATATATATATATATATATATATATATATATATATATATATATATATATATATATATATATATTGGTAGACAGAACCTCATTATGACAGAAACTCTTCCCTTGAGAGAATGCCTTAAAAGGACTCAAGAACTACGAATCTGAAAAATAGAAATAGAAGGGGACTCACAAACAATCATCAGGTGCCTGAACAACAATTAAAAATTGTCCATGAGAAATTGCATTATTAATGGGAGACATCAAACTGATAACCAAATCTTTTGAGGATATTCTCTTTCGTGCCCCGCGAAGGTAACATGGTGGTTGATAAGGTTGTACACCTTGATCGTTCTATTATAGGGGTTTCAATTGCAGATTTCCTTGATCACATCGGTCAGGATACTATTGGTTAGATTAATACCAAGCGAATTCTTATATGATCGGAAAAAAATAGATAGATAGATAGGTATTATCATATTTTGAATAGGTGTTTATAGATAATTGCAGTAATTTTTTAATACGGAGTATTGTATTAGAATATTCCACCATCGATGGATGATAGTATATATTTATATTTCCAAGGATCAAAAAAAAGTATTTATATTTCCAAAAAGAATTATCAACCCTAATTGTTAAATCGTGGTGTTCTCCTCTCTGCCGTCTCTCTTGTTCTTCTTTCTCCATTGCCGCCGCCGGACTTGTCTCGGCAGACGCCAAAACCACCGGGCGACGCAGCCCTCCTCTGATTTTCCCTGTGAGTCGTTCTTCTATCTCGTCTCCTACTTTTCATCTTCTCTAAGGGCACTTTTAGTGTGAGTATATATTATATATAGTCGATATCAAGATATGCCTAACCGTACCTAGTATCATTGAATTGGTGTAGGGTTCTTCTTTCTCTGTAATTCCAATTGGTGAAAGAAATTGATCATCTTTTGATCCTCCACAATCCACATTACTTTTCTTGTTTGAATTTTGTCACTAAGGCCTCTAATCGTGCTATTCTTTATTAATTCAGAGCTGCGATGAGTCTACTAAGAAAGGAACTGACAGCTGACGAGCAAGCTATTTATGACACGATTAAGAGCACAGCAGACATGGGTATAATCAAACCACTACTGAAAAGGAAGCTGAAAACCATTCAAGATGGAGCATTCAATAACAGCATCAACAGCCTCCTAGAAATGCAGAAAATAAAATAAGTAATGGGTTTTCAAAACAAGCAAATCTATTTGATGGACAAGGAGATTGAGCCATCAAGTGTCCTAATTACTAGAAGCCCCTGGTACTCTCATGGAACCCTAGACTTCGAATTGATACATGGGATGAAGAAGTTTTGTATTAGGATAATACGCAGACATAAGGTTGCAACTGTTGAAACTATCTCTCAACGGGTCAACCATTCTAAAGCTTTTCAAGTCGAGATTTCTAAGGGGCATATCCACGAATTACTTAAGGTGCTTGTGTATGATGGTGACATTATGGAAGTGAAGAGCACTGGTTGTGGGGAGTATGCTTCGATTCCGACCGGGATGGTTTGCTATAAAATTGTTGGATCATCATCATATGATGCTACAATCAATGGCTAAGCTTCTCATTAGTCATTTGATGGTGTGCCTTTTTGTTTTTCACTCAATAAAATTAAGTTTTCATTATGTCTTCGATCATTTCGGAAACTGAGGTCAAGTTTAGCCAGTGTTAGACATTTAGCTGCCCTTTTCCTTTATCTACTTTGAAAGCCATACATTTAGCTGCCCTTTTCCTTTATCTACTTTGAAAGCCATGATGGTGCTTTCCTTCCATCTCATCTTGTTTATGCGCATCCTAATTTTCTTAGCTCTTGCTCTTGTAGTGTCATTTTTCCTTTTATTTTTTCTTTTGTATGTTTCTGGTGTGGAGTCTTGTCCTGCCTTTGAGGACTTGTCTTGGGTCACTAGAAAACACCCTCCCGACGAAAGGGTGCTTACAACTCGACCCCCAGACCCTGCTTTAAGCTGGACACACACGTTGTTTACTTTGAAAGCCAGGAAACATGAATGGTTTTTTTATTCTCTCTAATAAACTTTCAAATGTTATTCTATTGTATATGATTATAAGTTTAGACTATAAGAAGGAATGATCTTATATCTATCATCATCAATATATAGTACTTCGCAACTGATTTTTACTAATTTCATCCATCACTAGACACCACAAGTTCTTGCGGTGGCTTAAGCACTCCACAAGATACAGTGTGGAATCCTACCGTAGTTTGTGGTGGAAATAGTAAAACTTTGGTTCCAAAACCTTAGTCACCCCTACATCCAGTTGTCAAATGGAGCGATGCAGCTCAAGCTGTTAAGAAGATGAAAATTTAGGAGATCGACAACGATGGTGATTCTCAGATGGTAGACTGAGCAGGACATGGCAACTGAAGCCAGCACTTGAAAGTTGAAACTTATTGTTTGGGCTTTTCTGATTTTTGATGTAATCTAAGATTCTAGGGTGGAGTGAAACTCAAGTTTAATAGCTGCCTCTGCCTAAGATGTGTTTTTTTTTCTTTTTTCAAGTTGTCCAATGCAGTAGAGAGTGATTCCTTAATTTCAGTTACTGATATTGGATTGGAGTTGGGGTGAGGGTGTACCCAATCCATCGATTCCTCTAGCGTCTTGAGGATGTTATCGAAAAGCCCAGTGCCGATATATCTTTCGGAAACACCCTCTTGACCTTCCCGGAGATAATAGCAACTTTGCAGCAGAATCTATAAGGTTCAAAACATCACAGTAACTGCTGTAGAATAAAGGCAAAAGCTGCTAAACGCCCACAATGAATAATAAGGATTCACTATATAATGTATGTCAAAGAACTCAGCTTCTCAAAAATCTAGCAATACCCAGAAAAATGTTCCCTTCCGAATCAATTATTATGTGCCAACTGTGAATGATCCAGAAAGATACATGACATGGATCCATAATCAATTGTTTTCCCATGTTTCAAATACATTGTGTAGGAGAGAGCTCGTTCCAAGAGAGGGCATTGAAATGGCCTGGCAACTCAGTACAGGATGTACAGAGATAAGAACTGGTTTCGTCCTTCTCAAAGTTGCTCAACGGTAGCCTGGCAAAGTTCTATAAAATATCTGCAATTATTTCATAACCCTTTTCAACCTAAAAAAATATCACAAAGCTCCTTTTGGTGCACTAGTGGCAGTTCAAAGATTAATGTTGGTAAAATAAGCCAAAAGTGCCAAATCTAAAGCTCGTCATTTTGAAGGAAAATCCTTGAAAACCCCCTGATTCACATTAAACATGCAGTGTGCTTGTTGAAGACTGAACACCTAAAGCTCATCATTTTGAAGTACAAAACCTTTTTAGTTTCCGTTTTCATCGTTTTTATTAGGCTAAGTGGATGAAGCTACCAACAACAAGAAGAGATGGAAACTTACCAAGATATTAGGCATTCCCTTTTTCTGGCTTGTGCACAAGACTTCAATCCTCATCACTGTCATAAACAACTGCCATTCGACGATGGGCAGCAGGCTTCCTAGGAGGGGACTCCTCATCTGACTCAATCCCCTTGCGTTTAAGATTACCTCTCGAGTCCATAACTGTTGGCTGCTCAAAAGATACAAAATACACCAGGGTTAACATCTATACAGCCCGACATATGCCTAAATTTCACCAAAAAGACATTTAGAAAGGCCACTGAAGGGCAGAAATTGGTAAGACCAAGTACAAAATTTAACTAAAAGTGTGACACTGTCCAACAATAAAGGTTATATTCCCTATTTTTATCTGTCCGACCATTTCAAGTCCTAACTACTGCCTACACATTATGAAAGTGGTAGGTGAAATGGAGACAAGACATTACAATGTTTGATATAGATTGATTGAATAAGATGCCAGAATCAAGGGTTACACACACCAGGAATTGGTTATTTGCTTGACTTTTAACTTAAAAAATGTTTCCCAAAGTAAGAAAATACGAGTTCATATATCATGGCATGCACGACTAGTGGCAGCACACAAATATGAGTCCCCAAGATTGTACAGAATCGTACTTGCAGGAAACAGCTACATAGTTCATACATGCCAGACTTGCTTGTCACTATGTAAGCAACATTATAAATTAAAGTGGAAGGGATGTTAATACCTCAGCTTCCTCTGACGCTCCATCATCTCTTGCTTCCTCTTCTTCCGGTTCCTCCTCATCCTCAGAATCCACATATTCTGGTTCAGAGTCCTCGTATCTTTTCTGCTGGGGAGATTCTTCAGCTCCTTCTCCCTCAGTTTCATACTCAGACACTTCCCTCTCACTTTCAGAGAAATCCACTGGGCGCCGTGAAGGTTTCGCAGCAGGAATTGATGATTTGCGAGGAATATCTTTTGGTGCACGAGCCTAACAGCAGAGTAGCAGACAAGAACCAATCAAGAGTTGACCATTTAAATTTGCAAGGCAATGAAATATTCAGTTCATTAGGTCCAATAACAAAACCTTCTTTGCATTCATAATACGATTCTCAGCTCTAGCTTCTGCTTCAAAATCTTCTTCAAAACGATGTCGAGCACTGCGACGATCATAATACTGCTCTTCATCCTGTTGAAACGGGAACTAATTAATTAATTATTGCTCACTGAGGATCGGACATAATCCCAAAAACATGCCCTTGCTTGTGAGTAACCTTGCTTATTTACTGATTTCCATTTAAGGAAACTTTAATTTTTTTAATATGGTGAAAAGTGCAAGATATGAACTTGCCACCAAAGAGTCCTGGCATCATCTGGATAACAATTTGGCGAGCAATTTTGTTTTACAATAAGATGAACATGAAATGAAAATGTGTATCACTTCTGGATTACCAGATACGGCTCCTCTTATAATCAACACACACGTCTGTGTGATGTGCACACAATCCATACATATAACCATGTAAAATATATGCTCAAGTAGTTGTGTGAACAATAGATTAAAGTAATAGACCTCCTCAAGGGCATCCTCCAAGAAGCCAGGTGAGAGCTGGCGTCCCCTCTGTACTGGTTTTGAATACTTCCGATTGACCCTTTCCCGCTTTTTACTCAGCACCATGTTAGCCCTGATAGTTTGACTCTCAACCTATAGAAACAAAACAGGAGGAAATGGATTTTGACAGAACTCACCACCAGTTGCCATAATTTGTCAATTAAACAAAGTTAGTTACCTTAGCTTTCTGTTCCTTTTCCCTCTCAGGGTCCACATCAGTGACACAATTTTTTACTTTGTAGACCTTCTTATGTCGTGAGTCAACAAGGGCAGTCAACAAGCGATGGGAGTTTGATGATAAGGATGAGGGCATAAATCTCATCTTCCTCTGGAGCTTCCCTTGTGATTGTAACATACCCTAAATCACAAAGAGAAACATCAAATAATAACGCCCTTATCAACTTAAAATCATCATACAAGTTTCATAAAATAATTCAGAATAAACTATAGAGAGGATGCTTCACAAGTCCACAAGTATACCAAAGTCGTTGCCCAGCATTGCAACATGACGACAAAGAATCCATATACGAGATTGAGCATTGTACAAGTTATGACTTATGAGTTGGCAACATAATCATATACTCCATAACTTATCAGCATGAATCATTCTAATGGAATATCGACTATTCTTAGTTACCCTATCATGAGGATGCAGGGATACAAGCGTCAAACAGCTTTCAAGTTTCAGCAAAAAAAAAAAAAAAAAAAAAAAAAAAAAAAAAAGAGGATCTGTAGAAGAAGAGCATGCCTGAGATGCTAAGGCTGAGCTGTAATGTATATAACTATATATTGCATTTCATTTCTATCAAGGAAACTCTAAAATAATTCCAATTCCAAGAGGGCTATTGAGCCAAAACTGATATAGCCCAGTGATGCTAATAAAATTAAAGATTTGAGGATACATGCAATAGAAGGTCGAATCACCTTGAACTGAATTCTAAAGCATCTGATTATTCTGTGCCCACTGCTACATGAACATTAATCGAATACTGTTGTGTTTGTGAACATTATTTTTTCCACCTTTCTCTTGAGATTTGTTGTTACTTCTGTTTGCTCTTTTCAACTTCTACTTATTGAATTTATGACTGATCCTACTTTGTGATCTATAACATGGTTGGGAGATAGGACATAAATTATAGTTTCTTTTTTAAGAATATCGACAATTCAATCCTAAATAGGGAACCTTATTTATTTTTATGGTCCAAAACGAGGAGACGTAATTGATGTAGAAGGAAAAAAAAAAACAAGAGATCAAGTTAATCAGATAATAAGAATTAAGAAAGGTATACGTAGTGATGCAGAAAATGGTTGTGGCAGAGGGGAAAATAAAGTGGGTGAAATTGAAATCATGTATATTGGAGAAGATCCTTTTCTCTCCTTTCTACACTTGTTGCACAAATTACCTACTTACATACTAACTAAGCAAACAACTATAAAAGAACTGCATCAAAAAACAACACTCCCTATTGAAAGTTGTGTTAAAATACAAAACCTTTATGCAAATATATTATTTCTTAAACAAGGCTATGAATGGCAGAAAGGATATAATGATATATACTGTCCGCCAATTTAGAACAATAACATCAGCAGCAATAGAGAGGCCTGAAGTTTTCAATTTTCACTATCAAATCATCAATATCCCTGGAATATTATGCAACTATGCCAATAGCAAAGAACAACACAGCATAAAGGTAATGTACTTTTCGCCTCTCATTTATGATTAATCACATCAAAATGATGATGCCACCACACAATCAAGTTTACAAAAAAGCAACCTATTTCACAATCCTGCGATTTTTTCCCGCTATTAAATGATTTGGGCCCTCCCAAACCATGCATCATTTTCACACATGTCATTGTAGTTCTATACAGACCTAAAACATTCTGTTGTCCTACATTTATCTTCAGGAAACTTATAGGATTGTAAAGGATCTTCATGCGTTTCCAAAATTGACAACAACAGCTAGAGTTACCTTCCCATGCCTAAGGAAAAGTGCTGCATGATCATGCTGTGCATCTTGTACTGATATGTCAAGAACTTCCTTTCCAATTAAAAGCTGCAGACTTCCATCCGACCACCTCACAAATCGTGCATTGCTTTCATACTGGACAATGGACAACACAAAAGATGTTTCAATTCCATTTCTGGATGGGAAAGAGTAACTTAATGATTGATATATATCATGGAAATTAAATAGTGGAATTATTAGAAGATGCTCCAAGAGTTTACACTTACGGTGAAAGAACCATCTGCCTTTCTCACACTTCTCCAACGCACAATATTGTTCTCCAAACGAATTCGTTTCCTAGCTCCAGATTCATCAGTTACAAAGGCATCTTCTTCCACATATGTCTTAGGGTCAAAAGGCTTGGGATCGATGCCCATTATATTTGATACTCTGATAATATTCATCTACCAAAAAGAAGACGTTAATAAAAACAGCCAGAAAATGGATATATTCAGATTATTATAGCCCATAGTTATTTAAAAATTAAAAAAAAGAGGTAAAAAAAAGCAAAAAAAAAAAAAAGGTCAAGGGAAATAGACAAGAAACAAAAACACAAAACTACCAAGTAAAGATATCAAAATCATAACGGTCAGAAACCACAAAAGACCATTCAGTACAAATATACTTGATCGTACGATACAAAGACAAACCTGTTCTGGCTCTGCAGGTGGAGGACGTAGTGGTATCTCTAACTCCAAAGGAGGGCCAACGGGTTTGTCTTTGGATTTAGCCTCAATATTCTCTTCATCTGACTCATATTGAGCCTGGCGCGATTCATATTGATCATATTCATCTTGAACTAAATCATCTGCTCTGAAATTCTTCTCATCACTCTCTTCCTCTTCAACAGGGGATTTCTGGGCAAGCATAGTAATATCGCCTCTTTTACTCTTTTTGTTATAATAATGGAGCAATGACAAGAATCAACGCATAAAGTAATTAATGTGTAAGGTTTTACACTCATATATTCTTGCTCAACATTATTTTGCACAGCATATTCAGCCTCTTCTTCGTCAGAGTCCCCAAATACATCACGAATCTCATTAACTGGTTGTGGCATGTGCTTCTCATCCCTCTCCTCTTCAGCCGATCCTCTGATTAAAGCGTTGAGGCCATTATCAGAAATACATACAAATTAAATCAAGGATTGCCTGGTTTTAGGTAAAAACTTATTCTGCAGTTGGGAGTTAATAAATAACTCATTCAGAAAGCTTAGCAAAAGAATTTGAAGGGAAAAAACAGAACTTATAGTGACAAGCATCTATATGAACATACATAGATAATGCAAACAAACAAAATTTGAGATTAAAAAAAGGGAAAGGAGAAGGGGGAAAAAAGGCACTGGCTAATAAGAAATACTCTGTATTGCTTTAGAATAAAATCTAGGCAAAGTGTAAAGGGCGACCGGACTCGACACGTAAGGCTCGAAATCTGTCAAACCGAGCTTGAAAAGGAGCATCTCATCATTTGACGTTCGGTTGATGATGTGCGACCCATTCTGGCGCAGGCGGCGGTAGGGGTGATATACGAGTCATCGAGCTCGAGTATCTAGTGCTCAAGCTCGGCTCGTTTCTAAACGAGCCGAGCCCGAGCTCGAGCTCCATATGAAAACGAGCTTGAATAGATACTCGAGCTCGGCTCGCGAGCTCAGAAGGGGGCTCGAGCTCGTGAGCTCGCTTATACTCGAGCCGAGCCCGAACTCGAGCTCGTGAGCTCGATTGCTCGGTCACTAACCTACGCACTATGCACTATAATCTACCATGGAGCACCTATACTTCAAGGAAATCAATGTAATTTATGCACAAATTAATCAAATTAGGATCACAAAGTATCCATTGATTCCACTGTGCACAAGAAGCACAACATTCAACCTTAATCTATCCACAAATTTAACCAAATTTATGGACAAATACAAATGAATCTACGCACAAGCAGCACCGTCGAGCAGCGAGAGAGAGTACGGGGAATGGGCGTATACTGACGGGAGCAGATCTGACCGTCGAGCAAGGAGATAGCACGGAGGGCGATGACGGGAAGATGAGAGTTGAGAGAAGGGTGGAGTAGGGCACGACTAAAGACGGCGGAGCAACGAGATGACGACGGCGGAGCAGCGAGAGAGAGAGCATAAAGATGAGAGCGGAGACAGAGGCGCACTCAAGAGATGATGCCAGATCGACAACCAGAGCAATGGGAGATTGAGAGTCGGAGGCGGCGATGGAATTGGAGACAAGAGCTGGAGAGTGGATCAAGAGAATGGGAGATGGAATGGGTTGGGAAGCGGCGATGGTGGGGAGGGGTTAAATTAGACCTAGGGGTAAAACCGTAAATACATACATATATATATATATATATATATATATATATATATATATATATATATATATATATATATATATATATATATATATATATATATATATATATATATATATAAACGAGCAAATCGAGCCTACTCGAGCTCGTGGCGAGCTCAACTACAAGCTCGAACTCGACTCGTTTTCAAATTCGAACGAGCTCGAGCTGAGTTTTTTCCGAGCCGAGCCCGAGCCGCTTGAATAACACCCCTAGGCGGCGGAATAGGAGCGTTAGGACGCAACCAGACCTATGTGATGAAGGGAAAATAAGTGGTGCTTATCAACAAGTTTGGATTCGTTCAACAGATTTGACAGTTTTGCGACGTCTCAGTAAAATGGGTCGTTCGGAGTCCATATTGATCGGATTGGATCGTTCCATATCTTGTAGGAACGAGGACGAAGAGATCTACAACTTTGATTTTGAAGGTTTTTCCAGAATCTAGCGAGAACATGGCCGAAAATCAACATCTTTGCAGCTGTTCACTGTTTGGACGAAAATAATTATCTTTCCATATTTAATTTATCATTTTATCCTTATATTTATTTAGGAATAATGTAAATTAAAATAATATCTATTAGTTGACTTTTCAATTAATTGATATTATATCTAATTAGTTTTATCTTTATTAATTAAGATATTTTTATCTAGTTAGGATTAAGTTTGGCAAGCAATCCTTAGCATCTAAGGAAGTCAACCAAACCCTAGTTATTTTTCTATTTAAACGTTTCATTCATTCAATAAAAATAGATAGAATTGAATTTTTTGACAAAAGTCAGATTTGGAGAGTTCTCCTAGGGAGGAACCGAGTTCCCCTGCGTGGGATAGGTTTCGATGTGTTGTTCATAGCTTTGTTTGCTTTGTGTTCATCAACTTCGTAAGACTTGGTGATCCTGGTATCCACGAGCCCCCTCCTTGTGCCTCCAAGTTGTCCGTTTGATTGTGTAAGGTTGTAGAGGCGGGCTTTATAGTCGTTGGTATTTGGTTCCTACTCTCTTAGGAGGCCTGGGGTCTTTGCCTCGCTTTCAATTTCGAGTCTTTATTTTTGTTCATCGAGTCTTGCTTCCGTTCTTGCTATTTCTAGTTTGATTGTCGAAGATCGGGCCATCCTACGGCTAACCCCGTATTAAATTGGTATCAGAGCTTAGATTATCAACATCAAAAGTTGAGTCTTTTCTTTTGTTCATCATAAAAACACAAAAAAAAAACACAATTAAAGACTCGAAATTGAAAGTAAGACTCGACCGATAAGAACTGAATCGAACTAAAATAGAACGAGGCAAAGACCCCAAGCCTTCTAAGAGGGTAGGAACCAAATACCAACGACTATAAAGCCCGCCTCTACAACCTTACACAACCAAGCGGACAACTTGGAGGCACAAGGAGGGGGCTCGTGGATACCAGGATCACCAAGTCTTGCGAAGTTGATGAACACAAAGCAAACCAAGCTATGAACAAGACATCGAAACCTATCCCACGCAGAGGAACTCGATCGGTTCTTCCCTAGGAGAACTCTCCAAATCTGACTTTTGTCAAAAAATTCAATTCTATCTATTTTTATTGAATGAATGAAACGTTTAAATAGAAAAATAACTAGGGTTTGGTTGACTTCCTTAGAAGCTAAGGATTGCTTGTCAAACTTAATCCTAACTAGATAAAAATATCCTAATTAATAAAGATAAAACTAATTAGATATAATATCAATTAATTGAAAAGTCAAATGATAGATATTATTCTAATTTACATTATTCCTAAATAAATATAAGGATAAAATGATAAATTAAATATGGAAAGATAATTATTTTCGTCCAAACAGTGAACAACTGCAAAGATGTTGATTTTTCGGCCATATTCTCGCTAGATTCTGGAAAAACCTTCAACAACAAAGTTGTAGATCTCTTCGTCCTCGTTCTGACAAGGTATGACAGGATCCAATCCGATCAATATGAACTCCGAACGACCCATTTTACTGAGACGTCGCAAAACTGTCAAATCTGCTAAACGAATCCAAACTTGTTGATAAGCACCACTTATTTTCCCTTCATCACTATGAGAACGGAAAATTAGAGTTAGAGTATTGACATATAGATGAAAAGTAAAATAGGTAATAATATAAGATGTTTGAAGTCGTACCGCGGCAAAATGGTCTTGGTTTCCGATGCAGGCTAAACCAAGAGTTGTTAGCAGGTGTCGGCGAGGTCATGGGGAGACATGTGAACGGATGATGCCAAGCTAGGACGACGAGAGGAATCTGATATACCGTTGCAAATACTAAACTCATGATGGGTAGCTCTATCCACCGTCTCCTATCACCATGCACAGGTCCTGCCCATTTCTGGTTGTTGACGAACTGCTGGAATGGGTACCCTCCCATATAACAACCGGCGTAGAGATCGACGTGATCCTCCGAGCATAATAACGTTTTGAGTTCCGGGAAAGCAGACTCGCCGATCGGTGATGTCAATCACGCCAAAGCACGGTAGCCACAATGATCATCTCCAATAGTGTCCCTCACACCCTCAATATGTCCGAGCATGAAGGGATCAACGTTGTTTCGACCCTAGTTGAACCCTCCGAACACATCATCACCTCCACGTCGAGCTGAGGTCGCTTGTGGACGATGTTGAGCAACATGTCGAGCAGCACGTGCTTCTTCTCTCTCAAATCTTTCCCTTAACTCCTCGTATGACAACGGGTTGGTTCTGTATGCATTCCTTGACCCCCGAGGCCTCCCTTTCGATCGGACGCTTGCAGATGAGGGTGGGTGGAACTCATCGTCGCATACATTGTTGGAAGCCGTGTATGATGATAGCAACTCATACGACAGCGGGGTGTCGTCGATGTCAGTCCATGACAAATCCATCCAGAACAGGTGGATGTCCTCAGTGGGTATCGGAGTACCGGAATTGACGTATGCTTGAATCTCATGGATATAAGGGATCCCGTAACAAACCCTCCAATGTCGGTCCGTGCATTCCGGAGGAATGTTTTGGTTTACGACATCCTACCACAACTTGTACAGATAGTCGAAGCACTTTTTGGAGATTAAAGTCTTTACCTCATCAAAAAGGTTGACTTTATACGCCGCCGTTGGCCATTTGAAGCGGTCAATCTCCAAAGCAGTTTGCAGCTCATGCAGTTGGCAATCGTTGACTCTATGGATTGCATCGATCACAATGCGAAAGTCACCAGTCGATGAGTGCAGTGCCTCCCTGAGAACCTTGTGTTGACCCTCAACTCTGTAAACAGTTTCACGTAAACATTGAAGTTCATACCACTAAATGTTTGATGTCATATCATATTGTAATGGGATATATGAAGTAAGGTGTACCTGTTTGTTGTACGAGTGCCGAAATGGAAGACATTATCTACGTAGCATCGTACGATGTTCCTGCTGTACGGAAGTCACACCGCCTCTAAATACGCCACCACACATGAGAATGGGTGTCATGCAGTGTGTAGCGCCCGACGACATCGGTTGAATGATTCCTCCGACCTCGATTGGAACAACCCCCAACAGTTGCCTTTGAAGATGCCAGCGTGGTTTAAATTCTTTGTGATTTTCATAGCAACTTCCTCGCATCTTCTCGTCACGTGTAACCAGCAAAGGAGATGCTGGACGTTGGGGAAGACAACATTTAGCGCCGCCAAGAGCCCTAGCTCTCGATCAATCATAATAGCTTGAGGCTGAACCGTCCCAAGCAAGATCTGAAGTTGCCGCAACACCCAATCGTACGTGTCTTCGTTCTCGTGCGACATGAAGGCATAGGCGATGCAGTAAGTATGGCCTGAGGGTGTGAACCAGACCACCTCGCACATTGGAATCTCATATCTGCAAGTGTAAATATGTTACATGTAGAATACTTTATAATTGGATAGATGTGTAATAATGTAATCGTAATTAAGTAACTTACGCATTTGTTTTGTACGTGTTGTCCAATATGATGACGTAATCGAACCTTCGGAGTAGCCGTATCCCATCAGGATGCACTAGGAAGAGGTCGCTCAAGACGTCGTTGTCATCTGGATCTCATCTGAACTCGTAGTAGTATCCTCTTTCCCGCAGACGATGCAGGGTATCTTGGGTCATCGTCCGACTACCTCTTTCTTCGGCGGCCATCCTGTTGAGCGTGTTGGTAAGGGAACGCGATGACGCGACGCTAGTCTTATCCAACTACCTCAATTCGTACCCAATGACTTTTGGAGGAGTACCAATTTCCTTCATCCACCTAGCCATCTTCTTTTCCCCCTCTGTCATCTGTCCGGCGATGGCGTGACCCTTCAAGCTGGTGGGAAGCCCGTGGTTATGAACATCATGGGTTACCGTCATAACCAAGTGACCCGACGAGCCTTCGTGCCCGTGTAGAGAGAATGGACATCCGTTTATCTTCGATTGCGTGCTTCGGAGCTTCCTCTCGCGTGGTCGGTACTCCCCATACTGCTCGCAAGCAAGGAGAACCCCGCCTGGACAGTTTGACGCCCCCATCCAAGATCGCTTGATTACTAAAATCAAGCAGTGTTTCAGACCCTAACCCTCTCTCTGTGTCTCTCTCTCTCTCTCGGAATCTCTCTCTCGGATTCTCTTTGCTCGTCGTCGCCGGCAAACCCTAACCCTCTCTCTCGATCTGGTTGTAGTGGAGACGAAGGGGCACATCGTCTTCAATTTTAGATAATGTGTTTGCACGTCGAAAATGACGTGCATACAAGTTTTTATAAAATCTGGGCACGTTGGTTGCAAACTCACCTGCACGTTATTTTCGACGTGCAAACAAGTTAATTTCGACGTGCATGCAATTCATAATTAAAGTGCGGATTTGCGGTGTATATATCTGAAGCGTATGTATATAATAGTTTTAAAACTATTAAAAAAGGGAGAGTTTTTTTTTAAACTTTGAACTAGTTTAGTAACCCGTGCATTGCACAAATCTTTGTTTAAAAATATATGTTTATATAATTTCATTTATCATTGTTGACATAAATATTGAGTATAAGTATTACTAAGCAGCAAACAAATTAGCATTTTCTAACACATTGAGTAATGAAAAAATATAAAAATTCTAAATATCAAGAAACTTTAATAATTGGAATCAAATTGAGATAATTAAAAAAATATTATAAGTATTATTGAGTAGTTAAAAAAAGCAAAAAAAAATAAAAATATAAGCCCTTCTTTCATGCGTTCGACTTTGTTTAAATAGTTTTTTTTTATAATGAATGATTGTATCTTCGAACCCTGCACAAAATTTGTAAATTCAAATGTTTACACATGCAAATAAATTTAGTGTAAAAAACTAATCAATTGTTAAACTCAATTAACTTTTCATCTATTAAAATATTGTCTTTCGAATGAACTTGTTCAAGATCATTTTAGTTTATTGATCTTGATATTCTTAATATACGAACAATAATATTCCATCAGATTCATCTATTGTTTAGTTTTTGTAGTAGTATACTCATCCAGGTAATGAAATTTTCGGTTGCTACTGTCAGTGGCGGAACGTGAATTATATATTCGAGGGGCAGAAAAAATATTCGGGATTTTTTTTATATCACATTCACACCAATTTTTAAAATTATTGTTCTAAAAAGTTAATATTGAGATTTGAACCCGTAACCTACAGTTTAAAAAACTTCTCATTTACCAAATAAGCTAGAGAAATTAGTGTTTAAAATATTATTTTTCTATTAAATGTAATAACAATTTTTTTACTTATAACATTACTTTTTTTTTTCCGTTCGGAGGGGCTAAGACCACCTCCCGCCCCCAAGGAGTTCTACCCCTCGCTACTGTCAATGTTTTCATCGCCTCCATAAATGAAAATGAAAAGATGAATAATTAATCCTTGTAATGTCTGATAACAAAAAGATTATATATGTAAAACACACGCATAAACTAAATATTTAACGTACCTCTCTTTTGAACCTTCCTACCTTCCTATTGTTCTTCGCTACGAACACCTTACCTTTATTTGTCATCGTGGGCGATCTGAGCTAGCTCGATTGTACTCCTTATTTTTCACACGGCATACACTACACTCACAAGTCAGTCAATATGTATAAAACAGATTGCAATAGAATCCAAACAATAAGATTTGCAATTAACTGGATTTGGTTAGTTAGTTGACTGATGAGATATGGTTATATCCTGAGTTAATTAATATGAATATATATGAGATTTGGTTAGTTAGTTAGTTAAGTGAATGGAGATTTGCTTATATTTGAGTTAATTAATTAAATAATTAAAACTCATTTTAAATCGGATATGGCATACCGACCACCACTTTCCACCAACAAAAAAAGATATGGCAGATCACTTACGTACTATTAATTAATTAAATAGATTAAAAATATTGCACATATTTGCATTTATCCTCAGTCTCTTATTAATTATTATCTTTGCAATTTGTTATTAATGCTATCCTTAATAACTTTTAATTGGGTTTGTAAAATAACTTAATTAATTTAATTACTAATTAAAAATCCATACTTTAAAGGAGAAGGCGTCACATGGGCTGGACGACTTCTCCTTTAGTATTGATATATATTGATATATTGATATATACGGAGTATTATCCAAATAAAAATATATTCAAATATATAATCTCAACCAAATCCTCTTTTATTTATTAAATTATTGTAAGATAATATATATATATATATATATATATATATATATATATGTTGAAGATCAATATCAAAAACAAATCTCGTGGAATTTGCAAATCTAAGAAATCCCTTTATCACCTTCCATATCCTCTCCGATCACCAAGTATCCTGCTTTCTGTTCTAGTTAGGATAATCATCAATTTTGATGGGAATATAATTGAATTTTTTTAGGAAGAGATGAAAGAGCCTGAATTTGAAGCAGATAAAGAGGGATCGAGCTTGAATGTCTGTGAGAAATGTGGGGTGTTAAGAAACTCATACATTTGAAGCAACACATGCTAATTAATTAATTAATTAGAGATGTTGAGGTTGATCACGTTATTTGCCTAAGAAAATTAGTTTAGATTTTCAATCCAATATAATAGCTAGCTAGAATGAAAAAAATTCATATGGTATACACTGCAACCAGAAAGCAATATATAGATAAGAGATGACAATAGAATCCCAACAATAAAATCTGCATCTAATTGGATTTCGTTAGTTCAATTAATTAGATACGACATTCCACTTCAATAAGTTGTGGAGATGGAGATTCTCCTATATCCTCGGTTAGTTAATTAAATAGCTTTAAAATCATTTGTAATAAGATAAGGCATACCACTTTCCAATAAAAAAAAATATATGAAATACACTTAATAAGCTTGCTTTAACTAATTAAATTTATTAAAAATCATTTGCAATCAACATATTTGTATTTATCCGCTCAATTTGTTATTAATTGTTATCCTTAAGGTTGCAATCAACGTTTTTTCTGAATGTTTGTTGTTAATTGTTATCCTAATTTTATATATATATATATATATATATATATATATATATATATATATATATATATATATAAATAAACGTTCAAATGAAAATGGGACTTAAAAAGAAAATTGCTCTTAAATGAAAATGGATTAATTAGGGGCGCGGATCCTGTATTGCTGTACATGCTTTTTAACGGGTCGGCCGGCCCAATTCATGTCTAATTCCCGTTTCTCCTCTGTCAGGTCATAGACCGTTCTCCCTTCCTCCCATGGCAGTCCGTCTCTCTCAATCGCTCATCTCTCTCCTCCCTCCTCATCGACATCCTCTCGTAGTCCCTCGTTGCCCCTCGCCGTCCTCAGGTATGGCTCACCCTCGTTCGCTACCTCTCTCGCCCTTTTCGAATCCAATCTAGCCGATTTCCGCCGCCGCTCATCATCCTCCGGCTTCCTCCTTCGCTCGTCGTCCTGTTTTCAGGTAATCGATTTGTGATTTCTCTATCTTTGGCTTGAACGATCAACCCGCTTCTGAATTTCAAGAAATTCGGCCTGAACGATCAGAAGGCTATTGTCGTGTTGTTGCTTCTGAGTTTTCGATTTGTGATTTCTCCAGATTTTTTTATTTCTCTTTATTCACTATTGTGGTTTCTCTATTTTTCACAAAATAGTGTTGTTGCTTCTGAGTTTCGAGTGCTTTTGTTGCTTTTGACTTTCTTGTTTTCGATTATTGTCAAGTGCCCTTGTTGCTTATGAATTTCCTCTTGTTGTTTCTTGCTTCTGAATGTTTCTTCTTGTTGTTCGAATTAGTTGCTTCTGAATGTTTTCAAGTGTTTTCGAGGCTCTGTTGCTGTTCGAATCAGTTGTTGTAGGTTAGTTCTTGCTGAATGCAGTTGTTCGAATCAGTTGATGTCTTCTGTTGAGATGGAATCAGTTAGTTCTGGCTGTCTTCAGTTGCTTTTGAATTTTTTTTAGTGTTTTCGAGTGCTCTGTTGTTGTTCGAATCAGTTGCTTCTGAATTTGCCTCTCGTAAATTTTCCAATTGATCATCCACCAGTGAAATTTTGTTACTGCAAGAGCCTGTACTCCCTGGTTGTGAAGAGTATGGTTAGTGGTCTGTGGGTTATGATTCATGTACGTGATTGGGTTTATATACTAATGGAATTTCAATTACAGAATATGGTGAGAGGTCTGTGGATTGAGATTCATGTGATTGTGTATATGACCTTTACATCTAAGATGTCGGCTGTGAAGAAAGAAATAAAATGCCCTTTATTATAAGAATTCTTAGTGTGTGATTAAGCTGTGGCATGTTTTTTCTATTGTATTACCCCCAATTTATTTTACCTTGTGAAAGGGATTTCCTCACCTCATGTTCTTAGGACATTAGGGCCATGGTGAAGATAAGCTTCTTATAATTGTCCATGCTTTCTCTCATAATAAATCTCAAATCATATTAGGACAAGCAAATGAAAAATCAGTTGATTAAATTGTTTATCTGCCTATGCAACTCCATTCACATGTTCTTTTTTTTTTATTTGTTATTAGTGGGTTTATCAGCTTGCAATAATATCTTATAAGCTTCTCAGCAGTTTCTTGGTTTAAGTATACTGAGAAGTAAGAGATAGAGCAAGGTAGAGGGTCCTTACTCTATCAAATTTTCCTCCACTCTTGTTTTCCACTTTGTTTGTTCTATCAGACTTGAAAACACCTTTTTGATGTAGTTGGGGGAAGGTCGAAAGGGTGATGATTGTTCTAAAGTTTGAGTTCTAAATCACAATAGGCATTTTGAATTGCAGTGTCATAATCGAAATGAATTTTCTATGCAACCTTTGCATCATTCTGTTGAACTGGGATACTTGGAAATTTGAATGGGAAAGCACCTACAATTATGCCATCAGCGATGAGGCGCCATTAACAATTGTTTAGCCTATTGCATTGCAAGGTGCGAAATCATAGGTGCTTTCGAGAACCTGTGGTCCGTCCTTGGAACCTAGGCAAAGCAAAATTCCTATCTAATATAATGTGCAATTTTAGTTTGATAAAGTGCATAAATAAGGTGATAAAATGCAAAAATAAAATGATGAAGTTTCTGCATATCCATCTTTCTCCTACACTAGAAAAGTTTCTGCATTCAGCTGACAGTATATCCATGTTGCAAATTTGTTGTCTAACAAGCTACTGGGTTTCATCACAAGTTCAGTGATGTTTTGAGAATGGAAGAATAAGATGATAAAGTGCAAGAATAAAATGATAAAGTGTATGAATAATAATATGAAGTGCATGAATAAGATTCTAAGGTGCACAATTAAGATTATAAAGTTCATAAATAAAATGATAAAGTGCAAGGATAAATCAATGAAGGGTATGAATAATAATAATACTAATACTAATACTAATACTAATAATAATAATAATAATAATAATAATAATAATAATAATATGAAGTGCATAAATGAGATTATGAAGTGCATAATTAAGAATATAAAGTGCATAAATAAAATAATAAAGTGGAAAAATAAAATCATGAAGTGCATGAATAAGATTATAAAGTGCACAAATAAAATTATAAAGTGCACAAATAACCTTATAAAGTGCAAGAATAATCATACAATGTGCAATAATAATAAAATTACGAAGTGCAAGAATAAGATTTTGAAGTGCACAATTAAGATTATAAATTGAAAAAATAAAATGATAAAATGCGATCATAAAGTGCATCAGCTTTGGCATGAGCATTAATAAGAAAGATGCTAAAGTGCAAGAAAAAAATGATGAAGTGCATAAATTAGATTATGAAGTGCACAATTAAAATTATAAAGTGCATAAATAAAATGATTAAGTGCAAGACTAAAATGATATTTTTACGCACTTTATATTATTGTTAATGCACCAATTTATGTATTTTATAATATTATTTATACACTTTATAATTTTATTCACACTTTATGATATTTTTTTTGCACTTTAGAGTATTAAAATGAATTAAAAATCTGATTTTTTTAGAAATTTAAATTCTATTTTTTTTCAGAAATCTATTTTTTCCATAAATCTGAAATAAGAAAGAAACTGCTTGTTTTCAGGCTCATACTTGTTGTTTTGGTATCCCCATCTTCAGTCATCATTCCCCCCTCCCCCCACCCCTCTCATTTAAGAGTTTAGACCTTTTGTGCACTTTATAATTTTTTTTTGGTGAACTTTATAATATTATTTTTGCACTTTATAATCTTGTTTGTGAACTTAGTAATCTTTTTTTATGCACTTTAATTTTTATCTCATGAACCTTATTAAGGCAAAACTTGCAGTTGCACCAGATTTTGCTTCTTCTATCATAGAGAGGGACACCAGTTGATTATTATCGAATCATTCATTACAGTAGAAGAGAAACAAACATCAATTATACATCAATATTCTTAGTCGCAACATTTCGATCTATCTATTAGCAGCGCTGAATACGATCAATCATATGTATCTCTGAACTTAATATTTTCAAGTCTATAAAGCTTACAAATTGAACCAAACATGCTTCCCTTTGTTTTTGTGTGTGTGCACCGTAGGACTGTACAACTCTAAAAAAGAGGCTAAAAAAGATGCTGCTGTTTTGAGATTGAAACTTGATACAGAGATGAGGAGGAAAGTATCAAAACGGGACGACAAGATCTCATCACTGAAAGGCACCTTAATAGACTGTGAAGCTGAAATCAAGAGGCTGAAAGATATGATAGCTGATGTTGACAAGAAATGCCCGCTGCAAGCTGAGCTATATAGGCTGACAGCTGAAAAGGATCGGGTAGAGCAGAAGCATAGAGAAGTAGAAGAGCACTGCTAAGCCTTAAATTAACATGTAGATGCAGAGAAGAAGCTGAGCGACGAAATTGAACTACTGAAGGTAGGCACTGAGAATAGAGAGCAGCTGGAAGCTTTAAAGCTTTACTTGTTGTTTATGGATAATTTTGTCTATGAATAAGATTTGAAATGTCTGTACAAGGTTTAGAGAAAGCCTATATGGGATTCGAACCCACACCATGTATATAATAACACATTGCTCTCCCATTGAGCTAATAGGCTTTACAAGGCAGTACATACATTTGTGACAAATTGCACTGAGATGACATGAAAATAAACTGAACATATATCTCCTCACAATCAGCTCCTCAGTCAAGAAATGAATGAAACTAAATCTCCTCAATTAGCTCAATCAACTCCTCATTTAAGACTTGAATGAAACTAAACTAAATAGAACTTCATTGTCATTGTAATTTCGCAAAGTTTCTTATCACACATAAATGAAATAGAACAAATTACATCATAAGAAATATACAATCAGTTGAGGCAATCCCATATTATAACCCGAAATCAAATTTAAGGAATAAGTTATTTTTCACTATTGGATATATATTAGGAAAGCTTCCATGTGGGCTAACACAACAACAATGAATAGTTTTGACACTTGAAAAATAAAACAAAGAGACAAAAGGGGCAAGGAGGGATTGGTCACAAATCAACAAATGAGAACTTCCAGATGTCTTGCATAATCACACAATAGACATTTTCTTTAAAACCTAACAAGCAAAAAATGTTATCAAGAAAGAGCACACAATTTTAGATTATGAGAATCGATTGGAAACCATGAAATTGGCACCGACTTAGCTCAAATTATAGACAAATGCAGAAGGCGAAGTGAAGGATTCAGTTCAAATGTAGCAAAGAACAAGTAAACAGAAGATGAAGGGGAAACCCTAACAACTAGAACATGAAAAATCAAGAGCATTGGAGAACCCTAACAAACAAAGCAACAAAAAAGGACCTATTCCAAACTCTGATTTTTCAAGCAAATGAAATGTCAGAGAGATGGAATCAAAAGAAGAAGAAGAAGGAAGATTAGGAGATTAGAGATGGATGGGTGATGGAAAGGAACTTACCAGTAGCGGTCCGAGTGGAGCGGGCAACGAAATGAGGCTCCTCGCGAGGGGGAAGGAAGCCATGGCCGCTCCGGGAGAGAGAAGAGAGCTGAGGCTCCTCGCGACCAGTTTCTCTTTGCTCATGAACCCTCTTCTCTTTACTTTGGCCGCCCGCTGCCACTTGCCAACCACCGTTTAGGATGAACTGAAGATAAAAAGAGCGAGAAAAAAAGATGAGTAATGAAGTTACTGTTAGCTATGCCACCTTTACACAGCGAGGATGAAATGAAATCAGGTCGACAAATACCTAACCCTAAGAGTGCGAGCAGTCAGTAGAAACACAAATTCAAAGCCTTAACAAATAAGAACACTCGAATCAAATCAAGCCGACGATGAACAAGCAAAAGATAAAACAGGAATCAAATTGAAATTATGATATGAATCAGGTGAAGGAAGCAAAGGGTGAGAAAGAAAGCAGAGATTAATGGAATACCTGAGAAGAGAGGAATCAAATGGGAGCAGAAGTTTACTAAATAAGAAAACATCTCCGTCTCAACTTCACAAGTTACCTACCTACATTAGCAAATTTGAGAATAAGAAATTCCTGACTAGCTCATTGATTTAAAGCTACTGCTAGACCGAATATGTTGTAAGTCCTACAATATTAATGCATAAACCTAATCGGTTATGCAAGAAGATCAGCAACTTTTACTTACAAATTACTAGCTATGCAAAGAGTATGACATATTGGGTTTATATGCAAAGAGGTGTGAGTGTATAGTTTGAACTAATCACAAAGAGGGGGGTATGACTGTGCAAATGGATTAAAGACAATAAGCAGCTCTGGTGCACAGGTGCACAGAGAGATCTTCTCCAACGCCAAATTAACAATAACCTTATTCCAAGTCTAATTTTCAGTATCCCAGCAAACAATACAGAGAGATCTTCTCCAACATCAAATTTCATACAATAAGCTCTTATCGATTTCTCATTAGAGAAACTTAAATACCTGTACAAAAACTTAACTATGGAAAGCAAGAACAACTAGGAGTCCAGGACAAACAAAACCACAAATTGGAAACCAAAGGAGGCCGGTGAGGGGATAGAAATCAAGAATTAAAAAAATTTATACCCAAATACCTTAAATCACTGGAACAATTTGAAACCATCGGCTCTCTCCCTCACCGGCGGCCTCTAGCGATTCTCAAACCTCTGGTAGCCCCGGCGTCGATCGCTTACTCTCACTCCAATTACTCTCAGGTCGCCGCAAAGATCGGCGTCTCCTATTACTCGAAGGAAGAGGAACGGAGAGATGGAGAGAGAGAACGACATTGAACAGAGAGAGAGGGACGGAGAGAGACGAAGCCCTAACACATATCAGAGAGAGAGGGTGCTGGATGAACCCATTTTTCTTTCAAACCAGTCCGGTTCATTTTTTTTTTAAAGCCAGACCCGCGCTCAGTTTTTTCCTTAATTAGCTCATTTTCACTTTAAGCATAATTTTCATTTTAACCTCACCCTATATATATATAGGTAAGCTTTAAAATGTAAAAACTCCTTAACGTGTAAAATACGCTTATCGTGTAAAATTTAATTTTATAATGGGAAACCGAACCGCGCCCCTATTTTTCTAAAAAAAACCGAACCGGTTTATTTTTTTAAAAAAAGAACCGTCTTCTTCTCCATTAATCCTCAGCGCTCGGATTCAGAATCAGACATGGCAGAAGGCGAGGCGGCGTCATCGACCATAGCAGGAGGCGGGGCATCGAGCATCGGACTGGCGTAAAGTCTCAATTGCCGGAATCCTCCTCCTCACAATCGTCGGAATCCTCGCAATCGTCGGAGTCCTTGCAATCGTCGGAAGCCTCGCAATAGTCGGAATCGAGCATCGAGCATTGCTTAATTCGACAAGGCGTGCGTGGATCCGGCGTCTCCTTCTCGCAATAGCCGGAATCCCCATCCGAATCATCGGAATCGACAAGCCACTCCACCTTGCCCAGCAACACCGGAGCGCCGATTCGCCGCCTTCGACCACCGCCTTCCCGGCATCGAAGCCACCAGAGATTGCCACCAACGGACTCGTCACGCCACCACGGTCCCGGATCTGTCTCCCTATTACGTCGCCGTGCCCTAGCCTGCCACCGGGAGCTTGCCGAAGTCCACCAGTACAACCGCCATTTGTAATCGGAGTTTTACAGTGGATGTGAGGAAGGGGATGATGAAATTACAATTTTTGTCCCATACTTTCCCTTTCTTCCAAAATACGCCCTTATCTCAATTTAATAAATTACAAAATTATTCCATAGTTTATAAACACACAACATAATATTATATTTGCACAACTTAAAATTATATTACAATTATTTAGATTGTTTGAATGATTTAGATTGAGATTGAAAACCTAGGTTTTGATTTAGGAGCGAAATTTGGGGCTTTTTGACAAAAGCAAAATTGATTGAAATTGATGATATGGTTGTGTTGTTGGGTTGATTTTGAGCTAATTTCATGTTCATATCATTGTCAAATTATTTATAGATCATTAGCTAATTGGATTTTAGAATTTTATAGTGCGATATGCTTTAGAATTTGGGGCTTTTGTCCAAAAGTCAAATTGATTGAAATTGATGATATTGTTTTGTTTTTGGGTTGATTTGGAATTAATTTCATGTTCATATCATTGTCAAATTGTTTATAGATCATTAGCTAATTGGATTTTAGAATTTTATAGTGCGATATGCTTTAGAATTTGGGGTTTTTTTCCAAAAACCAAATTGATTGAAATTGATGATATGGTTGTGTTGTTGGGTTGATTTGGAGCTAATTTCATGTTTATAGCATTGTCAAATTGTTTGTGAATCATGAGCTAATTGAATTTTAGAATTTAATTGCGATATGCTTTAGAATTTGAGATTTTTTTCCAACAGCCAAATTGACTGAAATTGATGATATGGTTGTGTTGTTGGGTTGATTTGGAGCTAATTTCATGTTTATAGCATTGTCAAATTGTTTGTGAATCATGACCTAATTGAATTTTATAAATTTATTGCAATATGCTTTAAGTCGATTAAGTTCTTCTATTTTAGCATAAAAATCATAATTTAGCCTATTAGCTCAATTGGTAGAGCAATGTGCGTTTGCACAAAAGATGTGGGTTCAAATCCCACATAGGTTACATAATAGACAAGAGCGCAACAATCGCAAATTGTTAATCATGCACATTATAATCTAAGTTATGCACTTTTTAACCTTAATTATGCACATTTTAATCTTATTTATGCACTTTAATTTTAAAAGCTTATACGTAAAAAAATCGATTTCAAACTTACATCTATCAACCTAAATTATCCGAGAGGTGAACCCAAACTCTCAAAAGTAAAAAAAAAACAAAATTAAGACATCGATTTCAAAAGCACATCTTTTGACTTATTAAGGCGCATTATGATCTTACATTTGCACAATTGTATTCTTAATCTGCACAATTGTATCTTACTTTTGCACAATTGTAGTTTAAATTTGCACAATTGTATCACACTTTAAATTTGCACAATTAAAGTTGCACAAATGCACTTCACAGTTCCACAAATGCACTTCACAGTTGCACAAAAGGTATCGAAAACGGGAAAAAGTGCATTTACCCATAAAATTAGACATATTTACCAATTTACCCATAAATTAAACATATTTCAATTATAAATTTTTATAATTGAAATAGACACATTAACCTATTTACCCCATAATGAATTATTTGTCTGCACAAAATAAACTTATATTTGCACAATAAGATGTTATATGTGCACAAAAGCAAGTTATACTTGCACAGTAGAAAATGTTACCACGAAAAAAAAAATTCTGGGCAAAAAAAAAAAATCGGGTCCAAGAAGGGGGGCAAGGGGGGGCACACGCATGGGCAGGGGGCAGACATTCTACTAATGAAATTAGGCCCATTAGTAATTAAATTAGGCCCATTAGCTAATTTTACGCGATAAGCAAATTTTACACGTTAAGGAGTTTTTACATTTGGAATTTTTTTCCGAAATATTCATAAATAAATAAATAATTACGTAAATATTCAACGTTTCAAAATAATTACAGAAATATTCATTTTTTGCAGGTGGGACAGAAAAACGCGGAGCCAGGCCGCGTTTTATGTATACAGCATGAGAGAGAATTGGCGCCCGGGAGGAAGTTTGAAATTTTAAAGGAGAAACGCGGTAAAAGAAAATAATCTAACTGGCACTAGAAACGCGGTCTGGGACCGCGTTTCTTGTGTTGGATGGGGACCCACTCGTCAGCTGTTGCTGACGGGGCTGGGGATAAATAGAGAAACGCGGTCCCAGACCGCGTTTCTCTTTTCAGTAAAAAAAAAAAATTGGTCAAAGGGGCATTGATTGTGGTGGTTGAACAATTAAACATAAAACGCGGTGGGGATCCGCGTTCACCGCGTTTTTGTTTACTAACCCTAAGTAACCGAAACCGCCTCTCTGCACTTCATCTTCTTCGTCCCTCTCCGTCCGCGACCACCTCCGTCCCTCTCACCAGCGACCACCTCTCTTTTTTGTCTAATCCCCCTCCATCTTGACAGGTATTTCGCATCCCCTCCATCTTATTGCAGATTCGAGGTTAGTTTTTTTTTTTTTTTTTTTTTTCGGTTTTTTCTTGATCGATTAGTTGATATGAGATGTTAATTCGAGTTTAGGGTTTTGTCTTTATGTAAATGCTGTGATAGTTGTGTGGTTGTGACAATAATTCGAGTTTAGTGTGATTTCTCTATTAATTTGTTTGTGGTTTGAAGAAATATGGATTAGGAGATGAGAGGTAGGGGTTAAAAAATGGGTTGGTAGATGAATGTTTGTGGATATTGATTAATTAGCGATTATTATAGATCCGAAATCTTATGATAGTTGTATATCCTAAATTGTGGGATAATTGCATGTTGAAACAATTACATTGTATGAATATTAGTTATATGTTATGTGGGATGAAATAATAAGGGAGTATATTCGAAGTGACATGAAAGAATTAGATTGTATGAATATGGGAAAGATTATGAAGTTTTGATTGAGAACATAATAAAATAATTGTATAATAATAGATTCTATATAAGAATTTGTTTTATAAAATAGTAGAATTTCATTAAGTTAAATATATATAGAGGAGAAAATGATGTAAATAATCGAATTTGATTGTCAAGGGATTGTAGGTTAAATAATTTTGAAATGCATGATAAAAAAAATAGATTCAGCATGTAATTTATTTGTTATTCTGAACAAATTAAGTTCTTTGTTTAGGGAGGCGAAAATGGCAATGGAAGTGAATCCCGGCCCGCTGGTGAATGAGGTTCTCCATAGACAACATCTTCACAGGTCAACTGATGTGTGGAATCGGGAGGAATATGTGAGTATTGTTTTCATGACGTATACAATTACATGAAACGTTACAAATAGATAAGATGCTTATGCTTGTGAGTTTTATTTTTGTAGACGAATGGTGTGATCCAACATAGACTGCACTTGCGTAAGTTTGGGCGAGATCTAGTTCCAGACCATAGAGTCATGCAGTACATAAAGTCGACGGGGTTCGAATGCATCTACAAGCTTGGTTCCCAGTTTCAGGTAGACAACGAGCTAATAACGACGCTCATAGAAAGATGGAGACCTGAGACCCACACCTTCCACTTCAATGTTGGGGAGGCCACTATCACGCTCCAAGATGTTTCAGTTATATTGGGGTTACGTGTTGATGGTCTGGCAGTTACTGGATCTGCATGCTACGATTGGCCAACTCTCGTTGAAGGATTGCTCGGGCAAAGACCCCCTCCACATCAGATTAGGGGTTTGTCTGTGAAGGTGGCTTGGCTTCGACAACTACTATTAGTGCCCTTACCAGAAGATGCGGGGGAACATGCAGTGCAGTGCCCGGCTAGGGCGTACATTCTACTACTCCTTGGAGGTGTCCTGTTCGCTGATAACAGTGGCGGTCAGGTGCAGTTACTGTACCTCCCACTGCTAATGGATTTGGAGGTTGCTAGCCAGTACAGCTGGGGCAGTGCAACACTTGCCTTCCTCTATCGACAGCTTTGTAGAGCTTCAGAACGAGAGAAAGTTGAGATCGTAGGTCCCGTCATCTTATTGCAGGTATGACAACCGGTTCATTGTATGTTTTTTCTAATTATATAACTTGTTACTTAATTAACTTCACAATGACACCAGTTGTGGGCATAGGAGCACATACCCATTGGACGACCACGCTGCATTGTCCCACTCGGTGAAGGTGACGACCAAAATGCAGTCCGAAGGGCGAGAAGGCGAGAAGCTAGGAAGAAGACATGCTATGCTACCGAGCCTCCTCCATTTAGCTCTCGATTTGTAGATGGGGAGGACTCTTTAGCTATGAGATGGCTTAATTGCTCATACTCCTACAATACTACCACGAAGACGTTGATGTACTACCGCGATGCATTCGATCGCCAAACTTCTGATCAGGTTAGTTAGTTTCTTTATTACTTTCCATCATCGTTTATGTTAGAATGACCAACAATCTTAAGGAAAGTGAAATGCATTACTTTAAAATCCAGTTTGTGTGGGAACCCTACTCCAGCGACGTGCTAGCTCACCTTGCACCCATTTATAAGGAAGGTGAGAATATCTGGCAATCTACCACACCTCTCATATGCTTCGAGATTGTAGAGGGGCACAACACGACGAGCAGATAGTCGCCATGTGCATCCACAACTGTCCTTCCTGTCACAAACAATTGTGTACCATTCTGGACTCGCCTTCTTCGTCCTGTATGGCTTACTCATACGCACAGAATACTCGGTCAAATCACATTTCAGCTACTCCAGCGAGTTGAACATTTGTCCCCGAAAAAACTGTCTTCCGTCATCTAATGGGACGTGTAAATTTAACCCTGGCCATGGAGTTGCTGTCAATGGATCAGCTTCAACTATATTCCAGTTCGGATTAGAGACCTCTCCCCTAATCGCAGCCTTCCTAGTAGCATCATCGTCCTCTTCAGAATTATCCAAGTCATCTTCATGATCAACACCAAGACCATCCACATAGATCTCACTCAGTTGTTCAAACCTTTGTTGAGGTATGTTGCTATGCTCATTCATCCTATATTTTTATTAACAATAAGTTAGTTAATCAACAAATATTAACTTCAAAATCCTACAAGCTCAACAACTTATTCATAATAATAATGACAAGTTCATATAAATCAATATAATCCTCCAACAACCATAAAATCATTATACTCTTTTAGCATATAATCTTATATCTTACTTACTATAAAGATTCAAAACACATCATGCTCGCAATAATAACTACATAATCCTGCGATTTTTTTTTAAGGAATCAAAACACATAATCACTCCAAAGCACAAGCATGAGAGACTAGATATTAAAGATTTCAAACATATTAATCATTCAATTAAGATCGAAAATAAGTCTAATAAGAGAGTGAAACTAACCTTAATGAAATCTTCAGACAACAAGGTGAAAGTATTACCTAACCTTAATGAAATCTTCAACCGGCACTATTTTGAGAGTTTCAGGCGAGAGAAGCAAGAGCAAAGAGGAAGAGATGAAGAATAGAAAGGGAGGAAGTTCCGGGTGTGTCATGTATATACCTAAAAACGCGGACTGTCTCCGCGCTTTTATGCCAGATTAGTCCGCGCTTTTATGCCAGATTCCCCTAACCTAGTAGGGGGAATCGTAGTAGAGAGCTATGGACCAGAAAAACGCGGTCAACCCCCGCGTTTTATTCGCAATTGCCCTAAAAGAACCTTTGACCATTTTTTTTTTTACTGAAAAGAGAAACGCGGTCTGGGACCGCGTTTCTCTATTTGTCCCCAGCCCCGTCAGCAACAGCTGACGAGTGGGTCCCCATCCAATACAAGAAACGCGGTCCCAGACCGCGTTTCTAGTGCAAGCTAGATTATTGTATTATTTTCTTTAATTTTCTTTTATTTTAAAGGAGAAACGCGGTCTGGGACCACGTTTCTTTCGTAAATTTCAAACTTCCTCCCGGGCGCCAATTCTCTCTCATGCTGTATACATAAAACGCGGCCTGGCTCCGCGTTTTTCTGTCCCACCTGCAAAAAATGAATATTTCTGTAATTATTTTGAAACGTTGAATATTTACGTAATTATTTATTTATTTATGAATATTTCGGAAAAAAATTCTTACATTTGAAGTAAACCCTATATATATATATATATTAATTAACTGGATTTGTAAAATAATTTAATTAATTGCTAATTTAAAATCCTTACTTTAAAGGAGAAGCCGCCACATGGGTTAGGCGACTTCTCCTTTAGTATTATAATAATATATTGATGGGGGCGGATTATTTGGAATTTTTGGTTAAAATTTGAAAATAAAAAATAAGCTATTTTTCGTAGCTTTTTACATGTTTATTTTGTTTATTTGATTTTGAAATTATCATAATACCCCTAATAACAACCAAATAAACTCCACTTTTTACAAATGAACTTTTTTTCCCTCATATGAAGTTTAGTGCTCGTTTGGATTGGTTTGAAAAACCCAAGAAGTTAAATATCCCAGGAAGTTGGATAGAATATCTACGTTTGGTTAGAAATTATCATCTCCAAAAACCCAGGAATTAAAATTCCTAGGAATTGAACTTCATGTGAAATACAGGAATTGGAATTACCAAGGAGGTACATGGTAAGACAACTTCCACCCTTTTTTTTACTAACAAAAATCCCTTATTTATCTCACTATATGGAAATCCACCATTTTTCCATTTTTCAACCAAACATGTTTCGTAAAATCCCAAAAAGTGTAATTCATGGGAAGTAGACTTCCCAGGAATTAAATTCCCGGGAAGTAGACTTCCTACATTTATCCAAACGAGCACTTATATTATTCCATAGTCTTTCAACCATTATTTTACACAATTTTTTAATTTTCAATTTCAACTGTTTTCAAATTTCAATCACTTTTTAAATTTCAAATGTTTAATTTTTTTTTCAATTTCAACAGTTTTTAAATTTCAATTTCAACCATAATACCCGACACGATTAATCGTGTCGGGTATCCGAATTCCTTAACGCCGAAAACTCCGATCTGAACATGAAACTATTAGTATCGGATATCCGACACGGAAACACAAAACGATTTCATGTCGGACACCTGTGTAATACGACACGAATCGTTTGTTCAAACAAATTGAGTTTTTTTTAGGGAGCAAATTTTCGGTCAAATTAATTAATTGTCTCCCACCTCTTCCAAATTAGCTAAAAGTCCACGACCTAAATCTGTGCCCCCCTCCCCTAAACCTCGCTCATCGCTTCTCTGCAGATGGACAAAACAATCAGAGATCCGACCCGCGCATTCCTCTCTTGCAATCGTCGCCGCCATTACTGTCCATGGTGGCTCACTTCCTCTCTTGCCATCGTCGCAGCCGTTTCCTGTCCCTGGTGGCTCGGATCTGGCGCCTGGTCTCGTTGTCTTCCTTGTTGTGAGCCTAATTCGCCATGTTTTACATCTACTTTTATATCGATTTCTGTATACATTTCATACATTTGGGTTAAAATAATACATAATTTTTGTGGTTTATGTTTATTTGCAATATATGGAGGTCTACACAAGTTTTTGTTATATTTCGCAGAAATCGGACACACTTTAGAGCTTAAAGGTAAGTCATGAAGAAGCTAAGGATGGTGCAGCTGGAGAAAACGTCATTTTTCACCATTCATCATTTCGAATCAAGCTTTGAAGTCTTCATGAGAGTTGTAGCCCTCGAAAATATCTTTCCAACGCATGTTCATATGCATCAATTGGACAAACGAGGACTCGGAAAAGTGCGTTTCAAGAACAGAGCAGAATGCTGGAAAATACAGAGGAGGTCGATTTCGACCAGAATTGGTCGATATCGACCTAATTTTGGTCGATTTTTCTCTTGGAGGCCAGGAATCGACCCAGAAAGCCGAAGGAGGAAAGAGGTGGTCGATATCGACCATGCCAGGTCGATATCGAGTTGGCCAAAATCGAGCAGAAACCCAGGAATCGACCAAGGAAGCTGAAGAGGAAAATTGCATCTCGATATCAACTTTAGCTAGTCGATATCGAGTTGAAGCCAGTCGATTTTCATCCCTTGGAGCCGAGATCAAGTCAGGAAGAGAAGCTGAGAATTGCAGGTCGATATCGACCTACCTAAGTCGATATCGAGTTGACACCCATTGACCGATTTCGAGCTAGTCCGAGTTCTAATCAAAGCTCTATCCAAAGTCCAATGGAGATATCCACAAGATCAAATTCTATCAAGATCTATCAAGATGGAAGAGATATTTATCTACTTTAGATATAATTGCTTTTAGATTTATTTCTTTTATTTCCAAATTTTATCTTATGTTATTAGATAGATTTAGATATAGTTGTTCTATCATAGAATAGCTACATGGAACACTATAAATGAGGCTTTAGGGGCTGAATTTTATTCATTCAATCAAGCAAAGTCGTCTTAGGGCGCAAGAAGAGAGGAGAGAGAGAGAGAGGAGGAGGAGGAGTCGAGAGAGAAAAAGGAGGAACGTTTGGAAGGTTTTGTAAGTTTTAGTTTGAATTTAATGATAAAGTTAGTTTCTTTCATTATGTCTTGTTTCTAATTTCCTTCTTCTAGGGTTGGGGTGATCCCAGCATACATATGTTGGGTTTGATTTATGAATTTATGAATGGTATGTCTTTATCATCATCTACCTATGTGCTTAATCCTTTGTGAAAGTTGATGAAATTCCTTATTTGTGATATTGAAGCGAAAGCGATCTTATTATAAATTTGGATAGTAATTAGGATTTATTTGCGAAAACCGACTAATCATAATTAAGAAAAGGTAGTAACACTTAGGGTTTATGCGAAAGCCTCTATATTCCTATTTGTTAATAACGAAAGTTATTTGATATAAAGCATGCATCTTTATGTGATTTATAATTTACACATATGTTTATTGTTGCGGTGATCCCTAATTTATAATTTACACATATGTTTATTGTTGCGGTGATCCCTAACCTTGGAAGTTTGCATCTTTTATTAATTTATTATTCTATTTTTGTTATTTTAAAAGTTTTTGCGCAACCCCTCGACATCAACCCACCATTCCCTCTCCATCCCTCGACATCGACCAAGTCTTAGCCGATGTCGACAACAACCTTCTCACCTTTTCCCGCTATCCCTGAACCCCAAAACACACTGATGATCTCTCTCCTGAGGACAAACCTGACTCCCCTATACTATAGCGGGGTCTTGACTACAAATTTATTTGGTCGAGAAACCCTCTCGTCATTCCTCAATCTCCCCTCCCTCCAATCTCTCATCCTCCACCACATTCTCCCTCTTCGCCTCGAATTCCCCACCCAAATTCGGCATCGCACTCTCTCCAACACTCGCCTCCTCCTGCACCGTTCGGCCACTTCGGCCTCTGGCGGATTCCTTGTGGAATCCGCCGAGGTGCTCTACCGCTCCGTTGTCACCTGCCCCGATGGCATCGTCCACGACATCGATAAGCTGCTCGTCCCTCAATTGGTACTCGACGAATTCAATCATCATTGTAGCCTCCGCTCCATCACCTGGGCTCCTCTCTTCGTCCTCGACCTGAGATACACTTGGATCTGATGCAGAACATCGACAGCTTCGAAGGAATCGAATCTGATTCGAATCTGATCGAGAAACCACGAAGAATTTGGAGAGATCAAGCAACAGTAGAGATCTGATGCAGAACATTGCTTAGGCGTTCCGGCGGGTTCCGCATCTCTCTGATGGGTGATGCGAAGAATTTGGAGAGATCTGGGAAGTTGCCGAAGAAGTTTTGGTTTCCGCATCTTCGAATCACGCCTATGTCGATCTGGCCATGCTTGGATCTGGAAGTTTTGGTTTTCAAATCTAGATACGTTGGAGTGGAGTGGTTTGATTTCAGATCTGGCCATAGCGAGATCTTCTCCCTCTTCCTAATCCATGAAAAGATTAGTGCTGAAATCAGCATAATTAAAAGCCTCTTAACTGTTGTCCAAGATGGAAGTCCGCTTGTTAGGGCTGAGGTTTGTGAATTTGTGTAGATAAGTATTTTACTTTTATATATATATATATATATATATATATATATATATATATATATATATATATATATATATATATATATATATATATATAGGGTAGGGTTCAAGTGAGAATAGTATATACCGGTGAGAAAGGAAAGAAGCAATTTAATTGATGGAAACAGATCTGAATTTTAAAGTAAAAAAAACACCCCCACGCGCTTCCTGATCTTTCTCCTCAAATCCCTCCTCTCGAACTTCTCGCTCTGTCCTCTCGCACTTCTCGCTTCGAGCCCGCCACAACGCCGCACCTCCGATCGAGAACCCCGCCGCTGTGCTCCCACAATCGGATCTCGTCCTCTTGCCCTTCTCGCTCCCACAATCGCTCCCTTCTCTCCTTCTCCGATCTCGTCCCCTCGCTGCAACAATCGTCGTCGATGTCGATGCCCTTGTTTACTGTATGAAGAACCGATGTCGGCGAGCTGAACACACCTTGCCTCTCCCTCCATTCGTTCAGATCTGCAAGCTAGGGTCGTTCCTTCCCTCTTGCCGCTGGTGCCCTCTGAGTGCGAAGCTTACTGTCGGAGGGGGTGGGAGACTGGCACTTGGCGGCGAGATCGACAACGGGAGGCGAGGACGGAGACAACGGCGAGACCAACACGACTACGGCCGAGATTCATCTGCAATTTGCCTTAATTAAGCTAGATGACGTTAACTGAAAAAAGCAAATTGATTGGAGATGAAGAAAAGAATAAACTGGGTGGATGGAAATTGGAGTGAATTATCAGATTAATCAATATTAAAGGATTTCTTAATTTGTGGAATCGAATGAGCTGAATGGGAATTGGTGCAATTCAAATGGGTTTTGAACAGTTAAGCAGATGCAATTTTTTTTAGGGATTGCAATTGCACCACATTATACAATATAGAGACTATATATGAAGTTCTCTTTCTAATGCTTTTTGAATCGTTACAATAAGATGGAATGTTGGTTCATTAATAATGGTTCAGTACATGTATGTAAAGATTGGTTCATTGGATGTGATATATACGGTTTCACAAACTTGGATTTGGTACTCTCCATTACACAATGTCTTTTTAAAAAAAATTATAATAAAGCAGAGAAAAATAATATGACCATATAAAGAAGTAAATAGAAGTGGTTTATTAATTTTATAGCAATTGGTTCAGCACATATATAGAGAGTGATTCAGTGATTAAGTAGAGAGCGATTCAGTGACTAAATAGGTTGGTTCAGTGACTAAATAGAGTGTGGTTCAGTGATCGAATAGAGTGTGGTTCATTGATCGAATAGAGAGTGGTTCAACGATCGAATAAAGTTTGGTTCATTGATCACTTCTTTATAGCTTAATAGCTTGATGAACCACTTCTTGATAACTTGATTAACCACTTCTTTATAGCTTGATGAACCACTTCTTGATAACTTAATGAACCACCTCTTATAGGCTCATGAACCACTTCTTAATAGCTTGATGAACCACTTCTTAATCACTTGATGAACCACTTCTTAATCACTTGATGAACCACTTCATGGTTTAGTGACCGAATAGAGAGTGGTTCAGTGACTCAATAGAGGGTGGTTCAGTGACCGAATAGAGAGTGGTCCAGTGACTCAATAGAGGGTGGTTCAGTGACCGAATAGAGAATGATTCAGTAACTCAATAGAGGGTGGTTCATCAATTTTATAGTAAAAAAGTAGTGGTTAATGAAATAAGGGGTTCATCAGTGAGTAAATAGAGGTGGGTTCAGTGAGTAAATAGGTTGGTTCAGTGACTAAATAGAGGTTGATTCAATAAGTAAATAGGTTGGTTCAATGACTTAATAGAGGTTGGTTCAGTGACTAAATAGATATTGGTTCGGTGACTAAATAGAGGTTGGTTCAATTACTAAATAGAGGTTGGTTAAGTGAGTAAATACGTTGGTTCAGTGACTAAATAGAGGTTGGTTCAGTGAGTTACTCAAGGTTGGTTCAGGGATAAATATAGGTTGGTTCAGTTACCGAATAGAGAGTGGTTCAGTGACCAAATAGTGGTTCATGAGCCATTTATTTAAAAAAAACAAACAAATAGATAATTAAAAATTAATTAAAAGAAAATATAAGAGTAGTGATTCATGAAATAAAGAGTGTTGGTTCATCAAAAAAATATAAATTATAACCGGTAATTCAATTTTTAGTTAAATAAAACCCTTTAATAAATAGAATAAAGTAAAACAAATATCATTAAATACAAGTAAGTAAAGTTGTTAAAATGGTTTAAGTGTTGGGAGGGAAGCTAGAGGTTTTGGGTTCAATTCCCAAACCTATCACCGTTCACCATTTTGCTGTACAATTAATAAGCGCGTGTGCACACTCTCCGGATGCGAGTGGGGGAGCTTGCGCGCTGGACTTGGGCTGCTTTTGGAGATTTAGGCGCGCACGCGGGGAATTAATTTTTGACATTAATTTAATCCATATGGACCAATAAGATTGCTTCTTTCCTTCTCACTTTTGGTGACCTTTGCACCCGAACCCAACCCTATATATATATATATATATATATATATATATATATAGGGTTGGGTTCGGGTGCAAAGGTCACCAAAAGTGAGAAGGAAAGAAGCAATCTTATTGGTCCATATGGATTAAATTAATGTCAAAAATTATATATATATATATATATATATATATATATATATATATATATATATATATATATATATATATATATATATATATATATATATATATATATATATATATATTGGTAGACAGAACCTCATTATGACAGAAACTCTTCCCTTGAGAGAATGCCTTAAAAGGACTCAAGAACTACGAATCTGAAAAATAGAAATAGAAGGGGACTCACAAACAATCATCAGGTGCCTGAACAACAATTAAAAATTGTCCATGAGAAATTGCATTATTAATGGGAGACATCAAACTGATAACCAAATCTTTTGAGGATATTCTCTTTCGTGCCCCGCGAAGGTAACATGGTGGTTGATAAGGTTGTACACCTTGATCGTTCTATTATAGGGGTTTCAATTGCAGATTTCCTTGATCACATCGGTCAGGATACTATTGGTTAGATTAATACCAAGCGAATTCTTATATGATCGGAAAAAAATAGATAGATAGATAGGTATTATCATATTTTGAATAGGTGTTTATAGATAATTGCAGTAATTTTTTAATACGGAGTATTGTATTAGAATATTCCACCATCGATGGATGATAGTATATATTTATATTTCCAAGGATCAAAAAAAAGTATTTATATTTCCAAAAAGAATTATCAACCCTAATTGTTAAATCGTGGTGTTCTCCTCTCTGCCGTCTCTCTTGTTCTTCTTTCTCCATTGCCGCCGCCGGACTTGTCTCGGCAGACGCCAAAACCACCGGGCGACGCAGCCCTCCTCTGATTTTCCCTGTGAGTCGTTCTTCTATCTCGTCTCCTACTTTTCATCTTCTCTAAGGGCACTTTTAGTGTGAGTATATATTATATATAGTCGATATCAAGATATGCCTAACCGTACCTAGTATCATTGAATTGGTGTAGGGTTCTTCTTTCTCTGTAATTCCAATTGGTGAAAGAAATTGATCATCTTTTGATCCTCCACAATCCACATTACTTTTCTTGTTTGAATTTTGTCACTAAGGCCTCTAATCGTGCTATTCTTTATTAATTCAGAGCTGCGATGAGTCTACTAAGAAAGGAACTGACAGCTGACGAGCAAGCTATTTATGACACGATTAAGAGCACAGCAGACATGGGTATAATCAAACCACTACTGAAAAGGAAGCTGAAAACCATTCAAGATGGAGCATTCAATAACAGCATCAACAGCCTCCTAGAAATGCAGAAAATAAAATAAGTAATGGGTTTTCAAAACAAGCAAATCTATTTGATGGACAAGGAGATTGAGCCATCAAGTGTCCTAATTACTAGAAGCCCCTGGTACTCTCATGGAACCCTAGACTTCGAATTGATACATGGGATGAAGAAGTTTTGTATTAGGATAATACGCAGACATAAGGTTGCAACTGTTGAAACTATCTCTCAACGGGTCAACCATTCTAAAGCTTTTCAAGTCGAGATTTCTAAGGGGCATATCCACGAATTACTTAAGGTGCTTGTGTATGATGGTGACATTATGGAAGTGAAGAGCACTGGTTGTGGGGAGTATGCTTCGATTCCGACCGGGATGGTTTGCTATAAAATTGTTGGATCATCATCATATGATGCTACAATCAATGGCTAAGCTTCTCATTAGTCATTTGATGGTGTGCCTTTTTGTTTTTCACTCAATAAAATTAAGTTTTCATTATGTCTTCGATCATTTCGGAAACTGAGGTCAAGTTTAGCCAGTGTTAGACATTTAGCTGCCCTTTTCCTTTATCTACTTTGAAAGCCATACATTTAGCTGCCCTTTTCCTTTATCTACTTTGAAAGCCATGATGGTGCTTTCCTTCCATCTCATCTTGTTTATGCGCATCCTAATTTTCTTAGCTCTTGCTCTTGTAGTGTCATTTTTCCTTTTATTTTTTCTTTTGTATGTTTCTGGTGTGGAGTCTTGTCCTGCCTTTGAGGACTTGTCTTGGGTCACTAGAAAACACCCTCCCGACGAAAGGGTGCTTACAACTCGACCCCCAGACCCTGCTTTAAGCTGGACACACACGTTGTTTACTTTGAAAGCCAGGAAACATGAATGGTTTTTTTATTCTCTCTAATAAACTTTCAAATGTTATTCTATTGTATATGATTATAAGTTTAGACTATAAGAAGGAATGATCTTATATCTATCATCATCAATATATAGTACTTCGCAACTGATTTTTACTAATTTCATCCATCACTAGACACCACAAGTTCTTGCGGTGGCTTAAGCACTCCACAAGATACAGTGTGGAATCCTACCGTAGTTTGTGGTGGAAATAGTAAAACTTTGGTTCCAAAACCTTAGTCACCCCTACATCCAGTTGTCAAATGGAGCGATGCAGCTCAAGCTGTTAAGAAGATGAAAATTTAGGAGATCGACAACGATGGTGATTCTCAGATGGTAGACTGAGCAGGACATGGCAACTGAAGCCAGCACTTGAAAGTTGAAACTTATTGTTTGGGCTTTTCTGATTTTTGATGTAATCTAAGATTCTAGGGTGGAGTGAAACTCAAGTTTAATAGCTGCCTCTGCCTAAGATGTGTTTTTTTTTCTTTTTTCAAGTTGTCCAATGCAGTAGAGAGTGATTCCTTAATTTCAGTTACTGATATTGGATTGGAGTTGGGGTGAGGGTGTACCCAATCCATCGATTCCTCTAGCGTCTTGAGGATGTTATCGAAAAGCCCAGTGCCGATATATCTTTCGGAAACACCCTCTTGACCTTCCCGGAGATAATAGCAACTTTGCAGCAGAATCTATAAGGTTCAAAACATCACAGTAACTGCTGTAGAATAAAGGCAAAAGCTGCTAAACGCCCACAATGAATAATAAGGATTCACTATATAATGTATGTCAAAGAACTCAGCTTCTCAAAAATCTAGCAATACCCAGAAAAATGTTCCCTTCCGAATCAATTATTATGTGCCAACTGTGAATGATCCAGAAAGATACATGACATGGATCCATAATCAATTGTTTTCCCATGTTTCAAATACATTGTGTAGGAGAGAGCTCGTTCCAAGAGAGGGCATTGAAATGGCCTGGCAACTCAGTACAGGATGTACAGAGATAAGAACTGGTTTCGTCCTTCTCAAAGTTGCTCAACGGTAGCCTGGCAAAGTTCTATAAAATATCTGCAATTATTTCATAACCCTTTTCAACCTAAAAAAATATCACAAAGCTCCTTTTGGTGCACTAGTGGCAGTTCAAAGATTAATGTTGGTAAAATAAGCCAAAAGTGCCAAATCTAAAGCTCGTCATTTTGAAGGAAAATCCTTGAAAACCCCCTGATTCACATTAAACATGCAGTGTGCTTGTTGAAGACTGAACACCTAAAGCTCATCATTTTGAAGTACAAAACCTTTTTAGTTTCCGTTTTCATCGTTTTTATTAGGCTAAGTGGATGAAGCTACCAACAACAAGAAGAGATGGAAACTTACCAAGATATTAGGCATTCCCTTTTTCTGGCTTGTGCACAAGACTTCAATCCTCATCACTGTCATAAACAACTGCCATTCGACGATGGGCAGCAGGCTTCCTAGGAGGGGACTCCTCATCTGACTCAATCCCCTTGCGTTTAAGATTACCTCTCGAGTCCATAACTGTTGGCTGCTCAAAAGATACAAAATACACCAGGGTTAACATCTATACAGCCCGACATATGCCTAAATTTCACCAAAAAGACATTTAGAAAGGCCACTGAAGGGCAGAAATTGGTAAGACCAAGTACAAAATTTAACTAAAAGTGTGACACTGTCCAACAATAAAGGTTATATTCCCTATTTTTATCTGTCCGACCATTTCAAGTCCTAACTACTGCCTACACATTATGAAAGTGGTAGGTGAAATGGAGACAAGACATTACAATGTTTGATATAGATTGATTGAATAAGATGCCAGAATCAAGGGTTACACACACCAGGAATTGGTTATTTGCTTGACTTTTAACTTAAAAAATGTTTCCCAAAGTAAGAAAATACGAGTTCATATATCATGGCATGCACGACTAGTGGCAGCACACAAATATGAGTCCCCAAGATTGTACAGAATCGTACTTGCAGGAAACAGCTACATAGTTCATACATGCCAGACTTGCTTGTCACTATGTAAGCAACATTATAAATTAAAGTGGAAGGGATGTTAATACCTCAGCTTCCTCTGACGCTCCATCATCTCTTGCTTCCTCTTCTTCCGGTTCCTCCTCATCCTCAGAATCCACATATTCTGGTTCAGAGTCCTCGTATCTTTTCTGCTGGGGAGATTCTTCAGCTCCTTCTCCCTCAGTTTCATACTCAGACACTTCCCTCTCACTTTCAGAGAAATCCACTGGGCGCCGTGAAGGTTTCGCAGCAGGAATTGATGATTTGCGAGGAATATCTTTTGGTGCACGAGCCTAACAGCAGAGTAGCAGACAAGAACCAATCAAGAGTTGACCATTTAAATTTGCAAGGCAATGAAATATTCAGTTCATTAGGTCCAATAACAAAACCTTCTTTGCATTCATAATACGATTCTCAGCTCTAGCTTCTGCTTCAAAATCTTCTTCAAAACGATGTCGAGCACTGCGACGATCATAATACTGCTCTTCATCCTGTTGAAACGGGAACTAATTAATTAATTATTGCTCACTGAGGATCGGACATAATCCCAAAAACATGCCCTTGCTTGTGAGTAACCTTGCTTATTTACTGATTTCCATTTAAGGAAACTTTAATTTTTTTAATATGGTGAAAAGTGCAAGATATGAACTTGCCACCAAAGAGTCCTGGCATCATCTGGATAACAATTTGGCGAGCAATTTTGTTTTACAATAAGATGAACATGAAATGAAAATGTGTATCACTTCTGGATTACCAGATACGGCTCCTCTTATAATCAACACACACGTCTGTGTGATGTGCACACAATCCATACATATAACCATGTAAAATATATGCTCAAGTAGTTGTGTGAACAATAGATTAAAGTAATAGACCTCCTCAAGGGCATCCTCCAAGAAGCCAGGTGAGAGCTGGCGTCCCCTCTGTACTGGTTTTGAATACTTCCGATTGACCCTTTCCCGCTTTTTACTCAGCACCATGTTAGCCCTGATAGTTTGACTCTCAACCTATAGAAACAAAACAGGAGGAAATGGATTTTGACAGAACTCACCACCAGTTGCCATAATTTGTCAATTAAACAAAGTTAGTTACCTTAGCTTTCTGTTCCTTTTCCCTCTCAGGGTCCACATCAGTGACACAATTTTTTACTTTGTAGACCTTCTTATGTCGTGAGTCAACAAGGGCAGTCAACAAGCGATGGGAGTTTGATGATAAGGATGAGGGCATAAATCTCATCTTCCTCTGGAGCTTCCCTTGTGATTGTAACATACCCTAAATCACAAAGAGAAACATCAAATAATAACGCCCTTATCAACTTAAAATCATCATACAAGTTTCATAAAATAATTCAGAATAAACTATAGAGAGGATGCTTCACAAGTCCACAAGTATACCAAAGTCGTTGCCCAGCATTGCAACATGACGACAAAGAATCCATATACGAGATTGAGCATTGTACAAGTTATGACTTATGAGTTGGCAACATAATCATATACTCCATAACTTATCAGCATGAATCATTCTAATGGAATATCGACTATTCTTAGTTACCCTATCATGAGGATGCAGGGATACAAGCGTCAAACAGCTTTCAAGTTTCAGCAAAAAAAAAAAAAAAAAAAAAAAAAAAAAAAAAAGAGGATCTGTAGAAGAAGAGCATGCCTGAGATGCTAAGGCTGAGCTGTAATGTATATAACTATATATTGCATTTCATTTCTATCAAGGAAACTCTAAAATAATTCCAATTCCAAGAGGGCTATTGAGCCAAAACTGATATAGCCCAGTGATGCTAATAAAATTAAAGATTTGAGGATACATGCAATAGAAGGTCGAATCACCTTGAACTGAATTCTAAAGCATCTGATTATTCTGTGCCCACTGCTACATGAACATTAATCGAATACTGTTGTGTTTGTGAACATTATTTTTTCCACCTTTCTCTTGAGATTTGTTGTTACTTCTGTTTGCTCTTTTCAACTTCTACTTATTGAATTTATGACTGATCCTACTTTGTGATCTATAACATGGTTGGGAGATAGGACATAAATTATAGTTTCTTTTTTAAGAATATCGACAATTCAATCCTAAATAGGGAACCTTATTTATTTTTATGGTCCAAAACGAGGAGACGTAATTGATGTAGAAGGAAAAAAAAAAACAAGAGATCAAGTTAATCAGATAATAAGAATTAAGAAAGGTATACGTAGTGATGCAGAAAATGGTTGTGGCAGAGGGGAAAATAAAGTGGGTGAAATTGAAATCATGTATATTGGAGAAGATCCTTTTCTCTCCTTTCTACACTTGTTGCACAAATTACCTACTTACATACTAACTAAGCAAACAACTATAAAAGAACTGCATCAAAAAACAACACTCCCTATTGAAAGTTGTGTTAAAATACAAAACCTTTATGCAAATATATTATTTCTTAAACAAGGCTATGAATGGCAGAAAGGATATAATGATATATACTGTCCGCCAATTTAGAACAATAACATCAGCAGCAATAGAGAGGCCTGAAGTTTTCAATTTTCACTATCAAATCATCAATATCCCTGGAATATTATGCAACTATGCCAATAGCAAAGAACAACACAGCATAAAGGTAATGTACTTTTCGCCTCTCATTTATGATTAATCACATCAAAATGATGATGCCACCACACAATCAAGTTTACAAAAAAGCAACCTATTTCACAATCCTGCGATTTTTTCCCGCTATTAAATGATTTGGGCCCTCCCAAACCATGCATCATTTTCACACATGTCATTGTAGTTCTATACAGACCTAAAACATTCTGTTGTCCTACATTTATCTTCAGGAAACTTATAGGATTGTAAAGGATCTTCATGCGTTTCCAAAATTGACAACAACAGCTAGAGTTACCTTCCCATGCCTAAGGAAAAGTGCTGCATGATCATGCTGTGCATCTTGTACTGATATGTCAAGAACTTCCTTTCCAATTAAAAGCTGCAGACTTCCATCCGACCACCTCACAAATCGTGCATTGCTTTCATACTGGACAATGGACAACACAAAAGATGTTTCAATTCCATTTCTGGATGGGAAAGAGTAACTTAATGATTGATATATATCATGGAAATTAAATAGTGGAATTATTAGAAGATGCTCCAAGAGTTTACACTTACGGTGAAAGAACCATCTGCCTTTCTCACACTTCTCCAACGCACAATATTGTTCTCCAAACGAATTCGTTTCCTAGCTCCAGATTCATCAGTTACAAAGGCATCTTCTTCCACATATGTCTTAGGGTCAAAAGGCTTGGGATCGATGCCCATTATATTTGATACTCTGATAATATTCATCTACCAAAAAGAAGACGTTAATAAAAACAGCCAGAAAATGGATATATTCAGATTATTATAGCCCATAGTTATTTAAAAATTAAAAAAAAGAGGTAAAAAAAAGCAAAAAAAAAAAAAAGGTCAAGGGAAATAGACAAGAAACAAAAACACAAAACTACCAAGTAAAGATATCAAAATCATAACGGTCAGAAACCACAAAAGACCATTCAGTACAAATATACTTGATCGTACGATACAAAGACAAACCTGTTCTGGCTCTGCAGGTGGAGGACGTAGTGGTATCTCTAACTCCAAAGGAGGGCCAACGGGTTTGTCTTTGGATTTAGCCTCAATATTCTCTTCATCTGACTCATATTGAGCCTGGCGCGATTCATATTGATCATATTCATCTTGAACTAAATCATCTGCTCTGAAATTCTTCTCATCACTCTCTTCCTCTTCAACAGGGGATTTCTGGGCAAGCATAGTAATATCGCCTCTTTTACTCTTTTTGTTATAATAATGGAGCAATGACAAGAATCAACGCATAAAGTAATTAATGTGTAAGGTTTTACACTCATATATTCTTGCTCAACATTATTTTGCACAGCATATTCAGCCTCTTCTTCGTCAGAGTCCCCAAATACATCACGAATCTCATTAACTGGTTGTGGCATGTGCTTCTCATCCCTCTCCTCTTCAGCCGATCCTCTGATTAAAGCGTTGAGGCCATTATCAGAAATACATACAAATTAAATCAAGGATTGCCTGGTTTTAGGTAAAAACTTATTCTGCAGTTGGGAGTTAATAAATAACTCATTCAGAAAGCTTAGCAAAAGAATTTGAAGGGAAAAAACAGAACTTATAGTGACAAGCATCTATATGAACATACATAGATAATGCAAACAAACAAAATTTGAGATTAAAAAAAGGGAAAGGAGAAGGGGGAAAAAAGGCACTGGCTAATAAGAAATACTCTGTATTGCTTTAGAACCTCAAAATAATTGAGCTGGATAACTGCAAATAAATAACATCCAGAGGGCCAGAGATTGCAAACCAAGGCAATAAAGATTGTGAAAAACATGCAAGTATCAATTATCAACTGGAACATGCATTACCGGCAAGCAGTGTTTAAGAAAGCCAAGCCCAAGCGCGCTTAAGCCCGCTTAAGCCCAAGGCGGCAAGTATAGTGCCTGCCTTGGTCAAGGCACAGCAAGGGTGAAAAAGCCCACCCAAATCACACCAGGCGCTGCTTAAGTCCCAAGCGCTGAAGCTATAGGCGATGAGCTTTTCTTTTTTCTCCTTATTTTGGTTGATCATGATATATGAATTTAGAATTTTAGATACAATATTTCCATATCTTTCTTTTATTTGGAAATTATTTTGTTGAATTTTTTTTTTGAAGATTTTCGCATCTTTTTTTCTTCATAAATGTTCAGTCCTATCCTCTATTCTTCACGCCTCCTATTCTCCCTTTCTTCACTCTACTTTCCTCACAACTAGAAGGAGGAGGAGGATACATGTTTGTGGACAAAGCTGATGGGGACTTCGCTCCATGTCTCGACATTGAGGAAGGAGATGATGCAGATGATGTTGATGATTTTGCTTGACCTACTCCCTAACCATCCTTCCCATTCAACTTAATTTCTTTATGTTCTTTAATCTTCTATGCTTAGACTTATATTTAGTACTTTGTGATGCTTTATATTTGGGGATTTTACTTGCTTACTACCCAAAACTTGGTTGTATTACAATAATATGTTTTCGATCTGGTTTTATTTCATCAAGGACTGGTTCTATACCATTAAATTTGAGTTGTAAGGTGTTTTGAGATGTTTTATGAGTAATCCACCCCCTTTGCTCCCGAAGCCCTTAAGCTACAAGTATGTCTAATGCCTTGCGTCGCCTCTAGCGTGTTAAAACACTACATCCAAGAATACATAATCACAATCTAAAGGAACAGATCACTTATGTCACGACTCTTAGCAGCATAAAACATGAGATGCATAGTTGCATACATTTGAAAGGCTCGAGGAAACATAAGCATACCCGGAACTTCTAGCTAGATGACCATCATCATCTTCATGGTCAACATAGCGGTGATCTTCAGACCTGTCTGATCCACTGTCAACTACATCTCTCCTCCTACTTGTCGCTCCTCCTTGAACATACTCTCCTTTAGAATCACTGCCTGATTCTCTTGCCTCACTTTCATCTTGCTGCTCACCACCCTCTACTTCTTGGGAACTTTGTTCTCGTTCAGCCTCACTGTCTCCACCTTGTTGTTCTACTTCCTGAATCTCACCTTCGCTCTCCAAGTCTGCCTCACCTTGTCCCTCTGCATATTCTTCTCCTTCATGTTCCTGCCCTCCATCACCCTCATCCTGTTGCAACAATGTTTGGGACAAGAATCAAATGCAGATGTATGAAACAAAAAAGATATCAATCTATGTTCAAATCCACCATGACATTCAACGGGGATAGCAGCGAGTGATTTAAACCTCCAGCACCAAAGACAAGGGTAAACTAGAAATGTGGCTCATTCCATTTTTCTATGTTCTGACCCTTTTTTCAAATACAACATGTAGAAAGAAAAAAGAAAGAAGATAAAAGCAATCAGCTATTATGGTATCCTTACAGTGACAATTGTTTACTTCCCACCAAAATTTATGCTTTTGACCTAAAGTCTCGATCATACTAGCAAAATCAAACCCTTCCAAAGCAAAATCAACAACATACACGACATTAATATCAAAAGCTTCGAGATCCATCCAACAAGTAGCTAAAACCCTAACTTTCAAACATGAACGAGATCAGATTTTTTTAACGGGATAATCGTTCAACAACAGTTTCTGGCAGCTCGAAATCCTTGTACTGTAACACAAGAAAGGGATAAAAAAAAAATCCAAAGCAGCAAGAGAGGGAGAAAAGAATATTGATTACGGAGGGGTAATTAGGGTGGCGACTGGACTCGTGTTCAGAATCGACTTCAACTTCTTCCTCGTCTTCGGATTGATCCCCGAAGAGATTCTGCATCATCTGATGCCTCTTCTCTTCCTTCTTCATCTTTGCCCCCTTTCGAGAAAAACGAAGGGTGTCGATTTGCAGCTCCGCTGCGACTTGCAAGCAGAGCACAAATACTCCCTTCTCTCGGTTTTCACTGTTCTGTTTCCCCCTTCTCTGTTTTTTTCTTTTTTTAACTATCACAGATCAGCTTGTCGACTGCGAATGTTAGTACGACTGTAGTTATGTTTACCAAGATGCCCCATACATTAGGAATGTTAATATTTTGCCCTTTTCTTTGCGTCGTAATGTGACGGTCACATTATCCCGTTCCAATTTAGCATCTCAAAACTCATCTTTTTTAACCACTGTAATCTAATAATTATTTTTATTTTACGATTATATTATTATATTCGTTTTTATTTACCAAAATATTATTATTATATTTTTTATTTTTAAAAATGACTAGAATACTACTATTTTTTATATTTAAAAGTGACTAGGGTATTATCAAAGCATCAAGGAATATAGCGCCACGCCACTAATAACAGTTCTTGATTCTCAGTTAACCCCTCAAGAAAAACAAAAATTGGCATTCCACTGGTGGGCTATTTGGCTAATTCGTAACCACTTGATTTTTCAACAGCAAAAACCTCCTAATGTGGATAGTTTCTTACGAAGGGTTGAATCAAGTTTAAATGTCTGGAGTGACAATGAATCAACAAACCACAAAAACCCTCAAGGTAAAACATCTGCACATATGAAGACCGATAAATGGAAGAAATCGCCGACCGGTAAAATGAAACTAAACTTCGATGGGTTGGCCTCCACACATCGATCGAGTTTTATTGGTTACATTATTTGCAATGACAACGGACTACCTGAAGCAATGGGTTGTAGGTTAGTAGGGAAACAAACGTCGCTAATGGCATAAGCCTTGACACTAAGAGCTGGTGTCTTAAAAGCATTAGAATGAAAATTAATAGGCTTATTATCGAAGGAGATTCCCTTATTATCATTAATTATCTCAAAAATGGGACTAAGTGTCCATGGGAAATCGAACTACTTATGTTTGACATTAGCTCTCTTATTATAGGGTTTAAAGAAGTCTCATTCTCTCACATTTTTCGTAATGGTAACTGCGTGACAGATAAGGTTGCACACCTTGCTCATGTTACTGTTAACCCATCCCTACACACTGATTTAGGTCTGGGTGACCTCATCCGTAAGGATGCTATCAGATAGCGGTTTTTCGCATCCGAATTTTTACCTAATAAAAAAAGTGACTAGGGTATATGATTATTTAATGAAATCAATTTAAGATAATAATCCATTTTATTGATTAAAAACATAGATAATACACAGAAGACAACACTTTAGTGAAACACAACAAACTACATATGAAACAACAACACACATATAACCAACAATGCATGACAACAACACATAAAATACAATACGTAATGAAAGATAGTTCAACCATAACACAAGACAAAATACTAAAAACATCCTCATCACCATTGAGAAATTGATATCAGTCCCTACTCTCGTCAATGGTCTTCGCGATCTTTGCAATTATCACTTGCAACTTGTAGTTCTCCTCCTCTAGCTCTGAGATTTTAGTCTTTAGCTTGTCCATGATATCATTGAGGCGTGTCATGTTATACCAGAGTTCCCAATTATCCTTCCGCAATTGGTGTTTTTCATCACGCCAAGTGGAGATCATGCTTCGAATAGTGTTCTCGGCTTCAAAGCTTCCATTGTATAAAATCTCTTAAAACTCCTCTTTGTGCTCGCCTTAGTTGATATTTATCCTCGGCATTGAACCATGAGTCATTATAATTACCGGCTATTTGAGTAATGAGGGAATTTGAAAGTGAAGAGTGAAGGGATTTGAAAGTGCAACTTTGCAAGTATCGATACTTCGGCGATGTTTCACAGGTATCGCTTGCCCGGGATGCTTGCCACTATTTCATTTTTTTTATGCTTAGTATCAAAGCTACAAATATGCTGATAAAAAGGCCATTTTAAAACATACGGTAATACATGTGAGATTGAGATAATTCTCCCTTGCATCCTTTCTATTAATTCTAGCAATATGTAGTTTACATATTGACTTGCATAATAAGCTATCTAATTTACACAATATATATAATACACATATATTCTAATACTCCCCCGAAATCGAAAAAGGAGGAAGACAGACAGTGAGACTGTCTCTTTATTTATAGACATTTGTTGCATCTATTTAATCGGTATAAATTAAATGTCGTGTTGAACTTTAACTAGTTAACATAAAAAGATTTTTATCGTATGTGAAATGATGAAATATTCTAAATGATATATTTTATATGTTACGTAAATTAAAAATACATTATAATTATAAGTTTCCCTTTATCTTAAAATATGAAATTTTACCTTTACATAATAAAAAAAATTAATTATTTATTTACATAAATAAATAACTAAAACAAAATGAAATGTCCCAAAAATACTTTTGGGATATAATATAATGAAGATTTATTTATTTAAATTAGAAAAAAATACCCAAAAATACTTTGGGGTATTTCAGAGGCGGCCCAAACTTTAAAAATAAAACAAATAAAATAAAAATAAAAAATTTTGCTCGAAAGGGCTCTTTTAAATCCCGAAAGGGTTTGAGTAAACCCACCCAAAAAGGTTTGACTAAATCTTGCAAGGGCTTGACAATATTCTTGTAGGTGAAATCTTGTTGGCGTTTTGTTCGAGCAGCTTGCGGCTCTACTTTCGATGTTTATATGAGGTCTTCTGCTTGGTTGGGGAGTGTGGAGTCTGGAGTTGGGACTGGCTGGGGTCGAGGTGGTGCGCTCAGGACGACTCCGTATTCGGGATTGAGTTTCCTTGGAGTTCGTCTGTACTACCCACAGAAGATAGAGTCATGTTGTACCGCTGGCTCGCGGTGCCACTATTCGGTGGTGCTTGACTTCGTTCTTCAGCGGCTTCCTCAGCTTTCTTGGAGTTAGTCTTCTTGGATCGTCTCGTTGTAGATGTTTATTTCTGCTTGTTTCATTTCACTTGTTATCTGTATTTATGTATTTTAGGTTGTACGTTTGACGGTTCGCCGTTTGCCGACTTTGTCGGCCTCTCGATAGGCTTGTCTGACCTTCGAATTTTTACCTAATAAAAGGTCATAAAGTTTACAAGCATGGACATTCCCCAAAAAATTTAAAAATTATATCTTCAATTAAAAAAACGGTATTTCTAACCTATGCTGATGGAGGGATTTTAGTCGTCTCAATCCCTATAAAAAAATCCAAACTAACTAACTAAGTACAGCAAGCAAGTAAGGAGTTGATACCACATAGAATCAAATATTCCTAAGTAATGTCTATATACCCATCAAGAGAAAAGAGCTAGGGTAGTTGAGTATTGAGATTAGATAGAAGAAAATAAACTATAAACAAAATAATAAAGTTAACAATTGAGAAAATAGTTTTGTTTAACAATTGAGAAAATAGTTTTGTTTGATTAATTAATATCCACTTTCTCGGGTATTCTTGTCGTTCCTTCTATTAGTTGGGGGATCTGGCGTCCGGTGTCGGGTCTGGCCGGGGTCGAGGCGATATGTATCAAGGCGACTCCGTGTTCCGGAAATTTCCTAGGAGGATCGTCTTCACTGCCCACAAGGACTCTTGATGTACCGATGCCAGCAGTGTCATCTCTTGGTGGCGCTTGGCATCAGGTTGTAGTCTACGTTGTCCCCATTATATTAGGATTAGGTTCTTTTGTTCGCCTAGATTTGCTGCTTGTCACTATTTGTATTGCGCCTTCTTTTTTAGGTTGTATTTTTTACGGTTCGCCGTCTGTCGACTTTATCGACCACTCGAGGTGTAAGGTCTGTCTCACCCTCGAATTCTTACCTTATAAAAAAAAATCCATTTTCAACTCTTATTCCGATCATTGAAATCCCCTAAACCTATGGCTCTTGAGCAACCTATTGTGAAAATCAATTATACCTTGATAATAACTTTCAATTCCTTCCTTGCAATTAGTGACGATTATGTCAACCAGACTCTAAACACTTTTACTGATGAATAGCCTAGAAACTATCCAGATTCAATTGAACAATAGAAATACACACCAAGGAAATTCAATATGAACAATTGAATTAAAGCAACTAGCAATAAACTAATTGTATTTCAATTCTCATGCAATCAACTTAGTCAACTATCCCTAGAAGATCACAATTTGCTACTAAGATCCAAGTTCTTCAACTAGCGTCCCTATAGATTTAGCAATAGATTGAATTCAAGCAAATATTGGTTAGCTACTCCATTACACCAAATAATCAATCATAAACAAATAAATGTAGACAATTGAAATTACTTAGAACAAGAATGGTAAGGAAAATCTCACAGAGTTTAGAAATCGAACACTTCAATAAGAGAAAGTTTAACCCTCCAAAACCATGGAGGCTCTCCCCTATGGTTTCTCAAAAGTAAGTAAATTAGTCCTAAAATACGGATTAGATCTCCCTTCAAATATACCCTGAGAATTCCTTACATTGGTCATTAAATCCGGACCAAAATAATATAGAAAATCCTAAGAAAAAATCAAACAATCGGCATTTAACTTTCAGAGTCGGCAGAGGCTAGGCCACGGTTTTTTTGTCCCGAGCGCAGCTCTACTATTCAAGGCATTTTTCCCCTTTCGAATTTGGTCTTGACGTCAACATGAAAGTTGTAGCTCTCGGAAAGAGATTTCCAATGCATATTTATAATAGTTAATCGGACAATTGATGCCTCCAAAAAGTGCAAAACAAGTTCAGCTTGTCTGACAACAACTTCTGATGCCTTATTCTTCACTTAAGCTCTCGAACTTCAATTCCCTCCCGGGCTCTTCACTTGTCGTTGTCTTCTTGACTCTTTCTTCATACATGAGCTTCCTCATTCTTATCCGGATCCACATTTACCAATAAAAAACTCATAGATTACAACTCTACCAACATAACGAGTATAAATGCAAATATGCAACAAAACATGCAATATGGACATCTAAATTACGCTAAATGCATACTTATATACCTACCAAAATACGTGCTATCATATGCCCTAAGAGCAAGCCCAACAGCTTTGGTAAAAAAATCTCTAAAATAGAGATTAAAATATCAAAATCTCTAAAAAAAATTCACTCCAACTCCAACAGCTTCTCTATTTTACATATTTTTACATTTATTAAAAACTATAATAAATAAATGCATTTATGAAAGATATTTAATTCTACATTTCTAAAAACTTAATTTAAACTTAATTATAACATTTAGCCTCACATTGTCATTTGTTGGTGAACTATTATATGTTACCCATCCTCTTGCAAGACATTTTTTTATTATTATTATATTCCCATGTGATATTTTTTTAAAACAAAATCTAGCGATAAATTTGATATTTATTTTTTAAGTGGTATTAATATTAAATTTAGATTGTTACTATAAAAGTTATCATAAAATTGGATAAAATATTATTCAAAATTAATCTTATTATTTTCAATTAGTTAATATATATTTTATTATAAATTAGATTGGTGAATGATCTATATGATTAATTAATTAAATTAATTATCTAACAAGGCTTAATTTATCATTTATAAAAATAAAATCATTCCAATATGAGTTATGAGTTCAAGTGAATATTTTTTGAAGTGAAAATTTTATAGACTAATTTTTTAATGTGAATTTTATAGCATTAAATTGGATGAAATTAGTTGTGTTGTTTTATTTATAAAAGTTAACATAGAATTATGATGTTTTGTTCTATCTATATTGATTTAACATAATTAATTTATATATTGTATCAAATCATATCATTTTTTTAATTAATTTTTAAAAATAATTATATTTTTATTACTAGTAATTAAGTATGAAATTATAATTTTTTCTATATTATGGGTGAAAATGTGTGGCTGTATCATTAAATTCTATATAGGGACAAGTGAACATTAAATTATAGAGATCAACTTCTCTTCCTCCAAATTTAGAGATTTTTCCCTCTCTTCATCCATTTTTCTATTTTAAAGATGAGTTTGGAGAAGCTGTTGGAGAGAAAAAATGTCAATTTTCTCTAAAATCTCCCATTTTCTCTATTTTAGAGAAGTTGTGGGCTTGCTCTAAGGCCATGTTTATTAATGGATATTAGGTATACTAGGAATACTAATATTTTATTATTTTCTTTACGCCACATCATCATAGCCTCTCGGGCTAAGGATCGTCCGATCCACAATTCGGTAGTCCATTAGCTAGTCCATTTTTCTAATTGGTCCATTTAGAAATTAGTAGAACTTTTATTTATTTCACATGATTTTCTTTTAACATATTTTACCATGGACTAGGAAACGGACTACGAAATTTGGACTAGAAGATCCTTAGCCCAAAACTCATCTTATCCTACCAATTCAATTTACAAATATACCCATTTTCAACAATTATTTATATTCTTGATTATATTATTTTATTAATTTTTTAATATTAAAATATTATTTTTAAATTAATATTTTTTTACAAAATAAATGATGCAAACTATATATAACCAAATTTTATTCAAATAAAAAGTAATTATAATTAAACTTTTCGATATTATTTTGCGTAATTGTATTCCAATAAAAATATATTTTTTCTAAATATATTGAAAAATATTCAAAATTGATGTCTATATGTAGAGAAAAATGATTATAGTATTGTGGTAATTTTTTTAAAAGAACAAAATCAATTTTAACATCGAAAATTACATATATAATATATGTAATTTCTTTCAACCCAAATTGCACAGCAGTCGTCCATGTGCCAATCTCTCAAGCAATCCTCCCATCAGCCAACAACTCGGTGACACATGTCCTCCTCCATCATACTTTTCTCCCACTTTGGACACAATGAAACGCTACCGGGCCATCCAATCAATTTTCGAGGCCCGGATAAAAAATTTATTAATGATAAAATTATAAGTTTAGAAGCCTAGAGTATACAGATGAAACTTCTTGATGACTTCCATATTTGAAGTAATTTGGTGTATTTCCATATATTATAGAAATTTGGTGTTTATAGAAATTATTTACGTTATATTTCCGTATTTTAAGTAATTTTTTTTATTAAATTAAAGTTTTTGGCCTTTAGGTTGTGGATGCTTATTTAAATAAATTATATTTGTTCTACTTTTTTTTATAAAAAAAAACAGGTTTTAGTTTTCAAAATGATATAAATTAAAGGTAATTTTATGTATTCTTTTCTGAAATTAAATATATTGGTGAAGGATGTTTTGGTCCAGATTACATTAGGTTTTTTTAAAATCAAATATTGATCTAGGTTGTTTAATTTAGCTAAAAATATTATATAAGGTGGTTTTATAAAAGAAAAATTATAAAAGGTTGTTTGTTAAAAAAATAAAGTTGATTTTTTTACTAATAACCCTAAATCGATCTTTTATACGAGTTTTTTAAATTTAATCCTCTTTTAAGTAAAAATTATATTAATCTTGTTTTAATAAATTTAATCACTCTAATACATTTTCCTACAATCAAGCACTCCCTATAATTCAAATACTTTATTGAATCACGGAACCATTTAATAAAAGAAGTTACATTTTCCAAGCATAATTAATTGCAAAAGCATTTTTTTTGAAAAGGAAAAAAATGCATTTTCTTAGAAAAAAATTAGCCAAATGTCCATTTTACCAACCTTCTTTTGCAAAATGTCCACTTAAAAACAGTTTTTGATAAATGTCCATTTTTTTTTGGAAATCCCGTTTTGCCCCTGCCTTTATATTAATTATTAACCTGCCTCTTCCTCTTTTCAATGTCGGCGTCTTCTTCGTTCGCTCTGGAGGCTCACGGCCATGGCGGCGGCCGACGTCTTCCTCTTTGTTGATGTCCGTGTCTGTGCAGATCTACTGATCCGACGCTCAGTCCTCCTCTCTCTTCCTCTCTCGCACTGTCGCTCAGTCCTCTCGCCCTCTCTCCTGCTCGCAAAGCGCCGACAGGCTCCCTTGCAGCCAACCTCTCGCCGACTTGCACTCTCTTATGATTCTGGTTGTTTTCGAAAATATTGAAGATGAAGCAAGTGTTAATTCAAAAGGTAGCAACTCAATTGAAGATGAAGCATCTTGTTTCTAGGTTTTTGTTTTCTTTAGATTTAATTTGATGACAGTAGCTTTATAAGGGAGTGTGTGTTTGCAAATGATTTCGATTTCTAAGCTTCTCCTCGTATGCAAGATCGATTTTGCAAGAGGAAGAAGAGAGGTGTTGATTGAATCAGGGATTTAGATTGCTGTAAATTGGGGTCTATACCAGTGATTTTTTATTGAAGGAATATAACAGTGTACGTTGTCTTGCCTTTTTTTCTTGTATTTTTAGTCTTTGATAGGCCATTGGCTTGGATTGCTAGGGTTTGGAAGCCATAGCTATTGTGGTGAAAGCTTTTCACAAAAAAAAAAATAGCTACTGTCAAAGCTATGTATTATACATACATGATGCTTTAAATATAATTTTGTTAAGAGTAGTGGCACCCCATTACATATATTTAAGATAAATTATTTTACATATAAAATTAATTGATGACACCCCAGTACATATTAATTGATGACACCCCATTATAGCATAGTGACTTTGTATTTTGCAATTTTTATTTATTTATGATAATTTGAAGTGGTAATAATAGTGTGGTGACACTATATTTTAGTGATATTATACGTTTTTCTTATATTGCGCCTCGGTAAATGTTCAAAATTTATTGGTGACACGATTTTTGTGTGTCACCAATAGTGTCCACTAATAAGGGTGGTGACAACGATAAGGCTAGTGACAGCTATAGAGCTGATGACAGCGAAGGGTGGTGACAATGATAAGGGTGATGACAACGATAAGTGTGGTGACAGCGAGATCAGGTGGTGACAATGATAGTGGTGATGACAACGATAAGGGTGGTGACAGCGATAGGGGTGGTGACAGCGATAGGGGTGGTGACAACGATAAAAGTGGTGGTGACAATGATAGGAGTGGTGATGACAGTGATAGGAGTGGTGGTGACATCGATAAGGGTGATAACAACGATAAGGGTAGTGACAGCGATAGGGGTGGTGACAACGATAAAAGTGGTGGTGACAACGATAAAAGTGGTGGTGACAACGATATGAGTGGCGACACTGTTTTTATGTTGGTGACACCAATATTACCACTTGGCCATGCTTAAGGTTTTTCCTTTGGTGACGGCAGTGGTTACACTACTGTCACCAAATAAAAAAAATGTAAAAAAATGTCATTAAAAAAAGTTGTTACCATGTGTGATGACACCTCATCAAAACATTGTCCCTTGTCCTAGAGTTTTCCCTTGGTGACAGTAGTGGTGACACTATTTTTCCTTGGTGACACCACTAATAACTCTTCACTATTCTTTTCGCTTGCTACACTTGTGGTGACACCATTTTGTACACTCGTGGTGACACTATTTTTCTTTGATGACACGACTAATAACACTTTGAACATTTGTGGTGACACTATTTTTCTGTGATGACACGACTAATAACACTTGACCATTCTTTCCATTGATACACTTGTGGTGACACCACTTTGAACATTTGTGGTGACACTATTTTTCTTTGATGACACGACTAATAACACTTTGAACATTTATGGTGACACTATTTTTCTTTGATGACAAGACTAATAACACTTTGAACATTTGTGGTGACACTATTTTTCTTTGATGACACGACTAATAACACTTGAGCATTCTTTTCCTTGATAAACTTGTGATGACACCACTTTGAACATTTGTTGTGACACTATTTTTCTTTGATGACACGACTAATAACATTTGACCAATTTTTCCCTTGATACACTTGTGGTGACACCACTTTGAACATTTGTGGTGACACTATTTTTCTTTGATGACACGACTAATAACACTTGACCAATCTTTCCCTTGATACACTTGTGGTGACACCACTTTGAACATTTGTGGTGACACTATTTTTCTTTGATGACACGGCTAATAACACTTTGAACATTTGTGGTGACACTATTTTTCTTTGATGACACGACTAATAACACTTGACCATTCTTTCTATTGTTACAGTGGTGGTGACACCACTTTGTATGCTTGTGGTGACACTGTTTTTATGGCAGTGATACTACAAAACTATTAGCAATCTCAACCCCAAAACTAGAGTAATATACTACCTGCGTACTGATCTGAGCTTAATTAATTAATTATTGTAAACACAACCAAAACAAGATGGCACGTGTTTTGAGTGAATTTGGTAAGGTTTTTTTTTACTGATTTTTTCTTCATTTCATTTCATCTTCTTCAATCTCCCCCCTGTTTGTAACTGCCCCTGCTGCTTCGTTTTTTTATCAGCACTGCCCCTGCTTCTTTGAATCCCTTTTTCTCACTCAAAGCTTCCCAGGTTTTGAACTATTTGTTTTTGTAATTTTTTCAATCTCTTTTCAGATCGAGAGATATGATTAATCAATCGAAAGATAGTGTTTCTTCTTAATGCCAACACTCCAATGACATCAAATTACCTTGCCAAACAGCCCTATACCACTTCAGATTCCACTTAATTTCAACAATTAGTTACGATCATTGTCGGAGGTGGCGCGGTGGTGCCAGTGCAAAAATCCAAAAATTTTAATTCGGTGTCTGCGGTGCCTTTTAAGGCTTCGATCAGATCTTCAATTAGACCTTCACAATCACGGCTCATGGTCTTCAATGGCGTACCTGCAATCCTGCAATCAGACCACCGTTGCTTCCTTTATCGCCCCAATCCACCGGATCCCTCCTCCTTTCCCCCGCCTCCGCCTCCTCCCTTTGTCAATGTGGTTGCGCAACCTCCTGCTCCACCGGATCCCTCCTCCTTTCCCCCGCCTCCGCCTCCTCCCTCGGTCGGAGAGTCGGAAAGTCGCCGAAGTCGGAAGCGCCATCACTGGATCTGTCAAGAGAGAGAGAGCGATTTGATTTGGTTTTGAGAACCGAGAAGTGAATATGAGTTCAAGGGAAATGTTTTAATTAGTCATGGATAAAAATGTCAATTTAGGACATTTTGCAAAACAGCCCCATATTTTGAATAGTTACTAAAAAAATCCTTTTTTTTAAAAGGAAAAAAAATATACGATTGTAGCAGTTGGGGTTCAAACTCAAGGTGATACGCAAAAGGGCTCCGTTTCCATGTTCCATGAACCATCAGACAAACATGTATTTGTTGTCTCTTTCAAAAAAATAGATATATATGCTAAATTTAATAAAATGAGACTTCGTAAAATCAGAGGCCCTGGGCAAACGCCCCACTTGCCCTTGCCCAAGGTCGGGTCTGAAACGCTACATTTCGTAGCATGGAAACGGTAAACGTTCAAACGACACCATTTTACATTTGAGTTTTTGAAAAAACATTAAATGCAATATGACACAACTCTTTTTTAACCTCTAGTATCGATACTCCACCGATACTCCCCAAGCATCCCTTCCAAACGATACTACCACAAAACCAATTAAAAAAAAAATACTTTGTCTCTCCCCTAGTATGAAGTATCGGCGAATAGTAACAGACAAAAGTGCCCTAAGGGCGGAGATTAAGAAGCCTAATTAGGAAAGATTTCCTACCAAATAAAGTATCGATCCTAAAAAATTAATATTAAAAAAGGCTAAAATAGTTAAATTATGGGAAATAATTTCTAATCCGGCTTCTTATCCTATGTCCTTGGGTAGAGCTGATAATTCGGGTGATCCGGTCAGGTTCGGGTCGATCACATTCAGGTCGGGCCATTGATGAGTCGGGTCAACCCGGGTAAAATTTTTGCGTCGGGTCGGGTCGGACCGAATTCAGTCAAAATGAATCTCAGATTGGTCAGGTTTCGGTCTGAATCGGGTTGGACTCATTCGGATTTTCGATCAAATTGGGTCGGGCTTGTTCGGGTTTCAGGTTGGTCTCATTCAGGTCTCAAGTAGAAGCAGACCTATGTTTGTTTCAAACTTTCAATTGTTTGGGTTGAAATTATTGAATCATGCTCGTTCGGGACTTTCTGGTAATTGTTGAATCATGCTCGTTCGGGACTTTCTGGTAATCAATTTTATTAAGTTGAATATGTAATTCATGTTATTTGTGTATTTCAAAAAGTATTTTTCAAGTAAAATTAAATATGATTCAATATATACTCTACTCTTTGGCTCGCGAGCACGTTCAGGTCAAGTTCGGAGCTGGGAATCGGTCAGGTTTGGTTTGAGTTAGATCTAGGTCGACTCAAGTTTGTCTATATTCGAGTCAATTCAGGTATCGGGTCAATATCAGTCGGGCTCGGTTTAAGGTTATGCATAACGCTAAATTTTCAAGTTCGATCAGGTTTCGGTCCTGGTGAGTCGGTCGGGTTTCTCGGTTCGAGTCAAATCTTGTCAACTCTACCATTGAAGCATAGGATAGAAAAACCGAAAAAAAAAAACTACAAACTAAAATTGGGTTAGAAATTTAGTGTTCAATTTTAATTTATGATCTTCTACCCAAAAATTACACCATTAAACTCATTTACTGCAAATTGCACCATTAAATTTTAGCATTTTAGAGTTACTATAAAGTCGTCAAATCTTCAATTTTGATTGAAAAATGCAAAAATCAACTGACCCAAAATTGACCCGAAACAGGGATTTAGAGATTGACCCAGATCCACCCAACCCAAGACCCGTTTTATCCAAAACTAATTTTACCCAACCCAAACCTGACACGATAGATATGTCTAGGTTAAACCAATGCATTTTCTTGCAAGTTATGTCCTTTCTCAAGCGCCCAGTGCATATTTAAGGGGATTCTTAAACAGTATTTGCGATCAGTCCAATAGAAAAGTTGACAAATCTCGTAATTAACGTTGCAAATGCAAAAAGCTGGAATCTTGTTTATCATATCCTTTCATCTCCTGCGGGCACAACGGTCCTCCCAGCAGAAGAATATAGATCAGATTCAAGCTCCTTCAGACTAGCAGCTGCTTCTTCCCCAACTGTTGCAAGTCTGTTCTCTGTCTTTTCAGCCAGCTGGTTGAACTCCTGGATTCGTCGGTCCACGTGGTCATTTAAAGATGCAAATCCTGAAAAGATGGCAGTTTGCTTCAACTCCGACACCAATTTCAGCAATGAGTCGGCTGCTTGGACCTACCAACCAGAAATGCAAACATATAAAAAGGACCTAGTTCATCCCAAGTAGCTCCCCGCAATCAATATAGCAGTTTTACAATAGAGGCAATATAACGTGTGTTAAACCATAATCAAGATTCAGGACGGAAAACATTATGAAGCTCACCATTCTTGCTGCACGCACTTCCATCATGAAAGCTTCTTGTGTATTTCTGACCGGGGGGTCATTTACCTAAAAAAAAAAATAGAGGTCAGGCAACAGTAATCACATAATCAAATTGTACATATACTACAATTGAAAACTAGTAACTTGGCATTCATGTTGGTAAACTAAATATAAATTTAGTGCACAGAAATTACCATGCCGATCCAAACCATTCATTTTGTTTCTGATGGAGTTCATATGACATGAATTGTAAATCATATAGAAACATGATTTTTAAAGCTTCTGAGTTCTGTCCCTTGGATTTGACAAGATACCAAATGCCAGAGATTGTAAGGAGAGCATGAATATCTGTTGGCAATTGAAATAACTGACCACAATGGTAGTTAGAAACCTCATGAAAGCGAACTTCCACATCTTGGGGTGGGACTACCTATGGGCTCTGATTGAAAATGAAATGGGGTCGGTTGATGACTTGATGAGTTACTTATACTTAAGCACCTCGTAGTACTAGTTATTATTTCGTTGTTAGTAGTAAGAAACTATAAATTGCAAAAACAAAGACACTAAAGGACAGCAAACTTTCAGACATTAGCATGCATCAAATTTATGCTATTTTTACATAGCATGATTTGAAGCCAACACCGTTGGCATAAAAGTAACTTTTAGACTACATTCTACAGTCTGACAAATTCAAAATGAACATATAGCAGCAACTGTCTGCATTTTCTAAATATCAATAAGGCACCTCACGAGTTAAGTCTGACATAAAATACTTAATATGTAATTATAGGCCAGCATCAGCCAATCATTCCCCGTGCACCCAGCAAGGAACAGCACAAGCTGTGTCAAAAAGGGACCGAGTTTTCGGCATATGAAGCTATCTATGTGATTTAAACTTGTATCCCAAACTCACCCCAAATCCCACGTTCCCAGAGCCTCATTCATTCAGAAGTATTAAACCTCCAATACAGCTTCCATAAGGGAAGAGCAGAATATGCAATAAAATTTCAACAAACATTATAAGACATCATCACATGGAAGATCAAAATTTCGAGGGGAAAAGCTAAGGCATTTGGACTAACCCGAGCAACATTGACAAGGACAGTGAAGTTGTCAACAAGACTAGAAACATCTCCTTCCACTCTCTGCAACAGAGTCTTCTGCTTTTGAGCTGCTGCAGCAGCAGCTGCAGTTGTAGGCCCAGGTCCACCCCCTCCAGGACCTCCTTTGTTCATACCTCAAAATTTATATCATTAAACCTCAATGATGAATCTACTGGCAACACAACTTTCCTTCCAGAAAAACCTAAGCACAGCCAAAAAAAAGGGCTACGTTCAACTCAATTTACCATTCCACCATTTTCATACAAAGCAGCTTTTGGCACTAGTTACACTTCGCGTTTCCTGGCAAACTCACAATTTGTTCCATTGCTCCTTTTCGTTTCTAATTTTAAATCTACATAAAATTTTAACTGAAAACATCAGTAAGAGATAGTTTGCCAACTACTAAGTACTTCACAATTGCACAAATGGACAGAAAAGGGCCACAGGACTTACAAAGCAAAGTCCAAACCACACAACATCAATAGCAATAGCAGCATGGTTCCACAAACAAGCTCAAAATCAACCACAAGAGGGACCCAAAGCACCAAATAATTTTTTTCCCTAAATCAATTACAAATTATCCAAACCGTTTGCATTTCATCAAATCACCAATGGAACTCAACAAATAATATGTCAAATTAATGAAAAATAGAATAGAGTGAGAGAGAGACTTACAGATTCTCGAAGAACAAGGGCTAATTAGGAGCGAAATCTGAAAATCAAGGAAGATATTTTAGATAGGGGCGAGGGGGGGTTTCGGGTGTGTATGGGTAACTGCAGGCGCGAGGGGAGGGAGAAAGGAGCAGTGGTGAGAGCGGAGGCCGGCGACAGCGAAGAGAGGGTGAGTGGCGGTGGTTCTGGCTGGGTTGCAGCGGCGAGGTGCGAAGGGGAGAGAGGGAGCAGCGTCGAGTCGGTGAAGGGAAGAAAGGGAAGTGTGTAAACTGAAAGTTATTAAACGCGGCGTTAAAACTGCCCATATACGGATCCGAATCCTCTCCCAACGAAGAGGTTCCTGATATGCTTGCATTCATGCAACCCAATTCGATTTCTTAGCATACACACTCGATAACACTTCCGCTTTTCCCTTAATCAGCATAAGAACACTCCTTTACCTTTTCAACAATTCCACCCACATCCGTGCATCTCACTTTCGAGCCATTCGCCCACTTTTAAATCATTTTGATTTTTAATAAATATTTCATAATAATAATAATTATTATTATTATTATTTAAATATTATTGAAATCATATTTTTCTCAACAATTATATAAATAATAAAAATAACAATCCACGATAAAAAAAAAAACACAATTACGTAATCAAATTGCAATAATTCAGGTACAGGCAGGGCCGACCCTTGAAATTTTGGGGCTTAAGGCAATATAAGAAAATTAGGCCCCTAAAGTAAAAAAAAATGTAGTCGCATTTTTTTTTATTTTAAGAAAGAAAAACGCTAAAAATTCATTCAGGTAAAATATTATAATTATTCAAAAAAGCATCAAATCACATAAATATGTAATGTTATTGAAAAATCACCCTTCTTGCATTATTGAATGAAAAAGTGTCAATTAACAAAAGAAATTCAGGAATAGCCTACAACAATACGAAGGTAATAAACAACTGGAATTTAGTGATGATCACAATTCACAACAACAAATTTCAATAATTGAAGAATTGATAAAAGTAGGTAATTATGGGAAAATAAAATTGAGCAATTTATCAAAGCATGAATTGGATTTTATCGTCAATCTATAAAATTGAGTGATTGAGCAATTGATCCACTGTACGGGTGGTTTTGTGCAATGTGCCATATTTAACGGGTGGTTTTCTGCAATTTACCCATATATATATATATATATATATAGGGTTTTTAAAAATTGGGGCCCATATATTTTGGAGGCCCTAGGCCCAAGCCTACTTGGCCTATAACCAGGGCTGGCCCTTGGTACATGATTAAAATGAGCATCCAAAAAAATTCAAAACGCTTATTCAAAGAAAAAACAAAAGCTATTGATGGAATTCAAGCGTCATTTCTTCAACACTCAAATTTTTGCCATATATACTCAATTAAGTCGAACTTCCATTGATGATGTGAACCAGAATTTCGCAGAGCATCCCTATTAGTTAAGAAGGCGTTCATATCGGCTGGTATTCTTGTAGGGGTGGCTCTGACTCATGTAAATGGTCAAACTCGGCAGTATGAATATGTAGACGGTGGGTTTCACGTTCGTCTTCCACAATCATATTATGCAATATGATACACACCGTCGTTATTTTTCCAAGCAAATTCAAGTCCCAAACAAGAGCTAGTCGACGAATAATAGCAAAGCGTTGTTGTAGAACGCCAAATGCACGCTCCACATCCTTACGAGCTGACTCTTGGACTTGAGAAAACAACGTGTCATTCGCACCAAAGGGATGTCGAATCGATGGGATGAACGCTCGCCATGGCGGGTAAATTTCATCCGCGAAGAGGAGGGCGGAATAGTTTGGGTCAAGATGACTAGAAATAGAATTTTGTTGAGAGTATTGAGATAACATATCATAAAAGCTTGGAGGAAAGTTGAACGACGGTTGATTCGGATCCATTACGGAGAGGAGGGCGGAATTTGTTCTTTGAATACAGGTAAAACTAAATGGAAGGGGTGTATTGGGTTGCCGCTTGGATACGTCTGTTTATAGCCTTTTTTTTCATTACCAATAATCACACTTAGTGGCCGTCCCCGGATTGCTATCGTAGGTACGCTCTCGAGTACAGGAGCGCGAGGAGAATGGTCTTGGGGACGAATGGGAAGAGGACGAAGGTGCCTGCAGTTACCAGATGGATGGCGCCAGCTGCTGATTGGGTTAAAATTAACACTGATGTGGCGGTCAAGGGCTCCGGGCTGGCCGCTGCGGGTGGTGTGTGCAGGGATGAGAAGGGCGCCTGGCTTTCGGGCTTTATTTTCAACATTGGAGCTTGTTCAGTTTTAAACGCTGAGCTGTGGGGAATTGTTAAAGGACTGGAATTGGCCTGGGCTCAAGGCCATAGGAAGGTGATTTGTGAAACAGACTCTTTGGATGCCATTGATCTGCTGAAGAAAGGGGCGCCCCCGTCGCACCCGAGCGCTAGCCTGGTCCTTACCTGCCATGGCTTCTTAAGTAGGAGTTGGACTGTCGAACTCCGCCACACTCGTCGGGAAGGGAATCACCTTGCGGATTTCCTTGCTAACCTTGCTTTTTCTTCCTCTACTGGCTGTACTTTTCTGGACTTGGCACCTTCGGGTGCGCTTTGTTTTTTGCTTGGTGATGCCCAAGGGGTTGTGACGACCCACTTGAGTGTTACTTAATTGGTTGTCTTGTAAACTCTACGGGTTTGAGGGCCCTTTTCCTCGTTTATGTGTTTTTCACCAAAAAAAAAATAATCACACTTAGCTTATATGAATTATTTCATTTAGTTATTAATATATAATTTTATCCTTTTTTTTACTCAAATATGTGCGAAATGGGTGGTTATGGATAGTTAAAATTAAACTCTATTCAAATATATATTTTATTTTAAAAAAAATATTAAACAATTACAAAATTAGTTAACAAATTACAAAGTTAATTGTTAATCAAAATAATTAAGTTTGTCTTTGTATAGCCTACAATCCCCCCCCCCCCCAAAAAAAACAATGGCCTCTTTTCAATTGTAGCCTACAATTCCAAATTCTGCAGAATCACGTGTCTTGCTTCCATGTAATTGAATGGTGTGCCGCGTGCGCTTCAACCCAAATATAGTGTCGCTTCTGCAAGTTTTAATAAACCCAACTCTATGACATACTTCATTATTTTATTGTTTTTTCAGTCCAAGTTGTACTCTAAGAACACAGCTTGCCGCTCGGGTGTGCATGACCTTAATTATCCTTTTTATTTTTCTATCTCCTTCAGAAACTCATCTTATTTTTTTACCCACATCCCTACAACCCATTTTTATTATAAACTAAATAATATAAACTGAAAATAGCCCCACTATCTGCCCCAAACTCATCTCTTTCTCTTTCCTACCTTCTCACACATGCCTCCCACATTTTCTCTTTCTTGAGTTTTTAAGGGTTTCTTAGTAGTAAACCTATCACATCATTCCTTAACAAAATACACCCCTCCTTTATTATTCTATTATTAAGTTCTTTATTTTTATCTTTTAAACACCTCGATGTGGGTGATTAGATCCTAGCTATTCAAATAGATTGACCACCAAGATCTATTTCACACTAATTAAGACCATCCGCAACGAGGGAAACCTCTTCCCTTTTTTTTATTCCTTCTTCCTATCATAACTTTACACCTCATTTATATTTTTGTTTAAAATTATTTTCACTTTTTCCACCTCTTTCTAAAAGATTTCCACTACAACAATGGGAAACCTCTTTTACTCCTTTTCAAAATTATTTTCACTTTTTATTTTTTCTTTACATATCTTTTCCTTTATTATATGTGTATCATCATATATTATTGTCAATTATTTTTATTTATAATTTTATAAATAAATAAAATAGCAAGTACTCGGTATAAATATATTTTATTACATCTAGACTTAAATTAACAAAGTTAGAAACATTATAACATGCATAAATACTAGACGAGCTACCTATAAATTCGGATCATAGCCTTGGATATTTGGGTGTAGAAGGATTATTAAATATTTGTAACATCACTTGAAATTGAGGATTTTTAAGAAGATTTGGATCAAAAGACATATTTGGAATGGGTGGGTTATTTGAATTATTGTGATCTATAGTGGGAATAAGTGCAACTACAATACATCAAGATGTGGGTATGTATAGGGTAAAATTGGGCTCAAATTATAGAGAAAAATAAAAGTCAACCAATGAGATATTTTATTTAAAAAAATAATAACCAATGAGATATTTTATTTAAAAAAATAATAAAATATAAATATATTTTCTATTTCTTTTTATACATGTTTACAATTAATAAATATGAATGGAAAAGGGAAGATATTACTTTTTCATTAAAAAAAAAAAGAAAACAAAATTAGAAAATGGAAGATGTTACCTCTCTCTACCAAGTTAACCTCTTTCATCCCCTTACCTTAAGTAAAACCCACAACCATGAACTTACCTTTTAGTAACCTTAAAGTGAGCAAAACTCATGGTTGCTCATGCTCTAATTTATTTCGAATTTCTCCATTTCATTCAGTTTTTCTCGTTCACCACCCTCGTCATCCACTCACAATGCTTTGGGGTTATGCTGCCACTGTCCTCCCTCGTCGTAAGAAGTGCTCTTGGTATGGCATAAAGAAACCAGTTGTGAAGGTTTCATCTCTCGTGCCTTGCTTACGATGTGTTTGATATTGGGGATAATCAGAGATCATACATGCTTTAGATGATGCCCTAGTATGATAGGGATGTTGAAATAAGAAGTATAAATGAAAAGCTTATGGTGATTTGTGATCGTGATAGAGATGTTGAAATAGAAAGTATGAATGAAAAGCTTGTTGATATGGGATCGAAGGGAAAGGTTTTTGGGTTTGTTGAGTCATGAGTGTTTTTCCTTTTGTTTGAATGTGATGATTTTTTACCCGGGGGAAAAGGAGTTCTGTTGGTGGGAATGAGTGCTACTCCTATTGATAGCATGCATGCTCTCCAAATATGGGGTTGTTTGTGTTGCACTAGCAAAGCCATTGGGAGCTATTTCATGCTTCATGACTTAGTGACACTTTACATTGTCTATGTGGCTACTCATTCAGAAAATGTGTTTGAGAGAGCATCCATTAGAGGGCTGGGAATGAATATTGCAAAGTGTTGCATTCTTATTGAGGAGTTACAAATTCAATGCCTCTACTCAAATCTCATGGTTGACAACACTTGTTTTCGTGTTATAACACTTGTTTTCGACCCCCGTGGTGATCCTAAGGAATTTGTGTCCTTTAATTGATATGTAAAATACTAATGATATAATAGGATTAAAATGGAGATTTATAATCTGAATAATTTAGGTAATTATAATGTTTTGCTAGAAGCCAACTATAATTTATAGATTAAGTTGGATTTAATCTATTGCTATTTTATTCGGGTCCTATAAGGTCACACACAAAAGAGTATTAGGAATTGGATAATTGATTAATGATAATAATAAGTTATTATTGTTGATATAATATCTTTATGGAAAGATATTATGGATATAAGATAAAAGATAAAGGTAACTTATTATGAATAAGTTTGACCTAGTTTGTGCACTATATAAGGAGACTTATTGAGAATAGGCATTAACCTAAAATTTGGGCATTGTGTATTTTTTCTTCTCCCACCAAAAACCACTCTCATCCCTAAAGTGTTAGGTGTGGGTTGTAATTCTACGATCGTTCGTTCTAGCAAACGGAAACAAGGAGATCCAATCTCGTGCTCATGTGGACCAAGTAGAGGAGGAGTTGCGTTTGACACATGTCATTGTAAGCATGATTCATCAAATTTAAGATGTTTAAGAGCATCTGCATTAGAGACACCCAAAATGGGTGTCCTAACCTTTAAAAAAATTAATTTTGAGTGTTTAATGTCAAAATTAAGTTTCTAGCAGTAGGAATTTTGACAAAAAAATAAAGACACTAACTGCATTATTACTCCTGTACACTCTGACGCATTTATTATTATTTTTTTTAATTTGAAGACACCCACAAAATGGGGGATGTGGATGCTCTAAGGGTAAAAAAAATGCATATTAGTCCAAGAAAAAAGACAAAAAAAAACCGATAACTAATATGAACTGTACATCCAAGAATTCACATAGTAATCAAGACACAAAATAGATCACATGAATGGTTGACAAAAAGTACCAAATAACCCACCAGGATCAAAGTTTCATGTTCAAGAGTTACAATTAAGGTTGATATTGTAGGTCGAGCTCGACTCAAGAAAAGTTCGGCTCGAGTTTGTTTAAATCTGAAAACGAACCGAGTTCGAGCTCACAGTCAAACTCGTGACGAGCTCGAGTATACTCGGTTACTAGTTTCATGTACATTTACGTTTGTACCCTAGGTTTAATTTTAGCCAAAAAGACAGATTGGTATATTAAAATATCCCCAAGAGACGAGTTGGTATATTTAAAGATACTATGGACATATTGGTATATTTATGGTGTGTTTGACACGCTACCCCGTCCACCTTCATTTAAGGGGTGAGTTGAGTGGATTTTGCCCCACCCCATCCACCCTCTCTCACTAGACCTGGGCAAACGCGGGCCGGCCCGCCCGACCCGTCCCGCCCGCCCGCGAAATTGGACAGGCTTGGGTAGGGGGAAAAGCCCATGCGGGCTGCTAGGCCCGTAACGGGTACTCGTTATTTTTTTTAATATATATTATTAAATATATATATATTATTAATTTTAAATAATAAAAACATATAAAAACAGTAATATATGTGTATATATATGTAATAAATAATATTATCATTCATTTAAAAATATAAAAACAGTAACTATATATATATATATATTTTATTAGAGAACTATATATATGTGTAATATATACATTATACAGTAGGTATTTATTAAAAAAAAAACAGTAGACTTATGTAAATAATATGTATTCATTTTATATGTAACACACACATATATATATATATTAAAAATAGTAGGTAGTATATAAATAATATATATATATATATATATATATATATATTTATATATATTAAAATTGATTATAATAGGCTTAGTATAATCTTAATAAGAAAAATTGATTATATATATATATATAGGCTTAGTATATATTTATATATATATATTAAAATTGATTATAATAGGCTTAGTATAATCTTAATAAGAAAAATTAATTAGGTTTGCGGGTACCCGCGGGCTACCCGTGCCCGCATTCGCGGACGGGCTTGGACACGACTTCCAACCCGTTAAGCGGGCTTAGCCTGGCCCGCGCCCGCAACAACGGGACAAAATCTTGAGTAAAGCCTGTCTCAAGCCCAACCCGCGCCCGCGTTTGCCCGGGTCTATCTCTCACCAAGGTGGGAAATTTCATTCCACCTCCTTCCAACTCCTCTACCCCTTAAAAAAAGGGCGAAGAAAACACACCCTTAAATCGTTCAAAATTAAAACCCCAACCAACCTTTAATTAGGAAAAAAGAGTGATTTGTCCATTAGAACAATTTAAATATATCAATATGTCCCTAGTATTTTTAAATATATCAATTTGTCTCTTGGAGGTATTTGAATATACCAATTTGTCTTTTTGTCCGTCTAATTTTATCCTACCCTCCCCACAATGCCGTGTCGCCTACAATCTTTCATTTTCAACCTCTCAGGTCTCGAACTCTCATTCTCAGGCCGGCCGCCGGCGCCGCTCGCATTCTCCTCTAGCCGCCGCCACTCTAATCTCTCATCTCTCCACTGAAGCTGCTCGACGTACAGTTTACAGATCTGACCGCCACAACTCTAATCTTTCCTCTCCCCGCTCCGCTCTCCGCTCTCTGGTATGGACCCCTATTCACAGCTCATAGTCGGTACTTGGTGCTCCGTATCACTTAAGGGTTGTTTTTCCTTCGTACAAAAGATTTGGGGTCAGACATCCGAATAAATCAAGTTTAAGGGTCAACAAAGTAATTAAGCCTTAAAAAAAAAGGCAAGTGGAGCAGTCAAAGACTCAAAGGGGAACCAACTTGTCTGCTTCGAACGGTCAGATTTTCCGATTTCCCCATTTCTCAATTTCCCGTTCCCATCCGCTCCTCTCGCTTTCTCTTTCGAGACCTTCTCAACGATTTCTCAGTTTCTCTCCGCGTGCTTTGATTTCTCCCCCAATTTAATTTTGCTATTTGTTGACCTCGCTAAGCAAACCCCTACTAAATCTCCTTCTTATCTCTCGTCTCCCTCCGAATTTCACACCTCGGAGGTTCCTCTACTACCCGTTCATTTGAAATCTCAGGTACCCTAGAGTTTCTTTTTGATTTGCCTGTTTTTCATCCATGCTGGTTGGTTTGTTTGATGGTTCTTGGTGATTGGTGCGAATTTGAACTTGTTCTTCCTTTCTGGCGTGTGAATTTCGGATATTTGCTCGCATTGTTTGTTAATTTCAGATTTGTAGAGCGAAAACACGCATCATAGTTTGTGAGGTTTGGTTGTTGATGCTTGCAAGAAAGGTCTGAGATTGCTTATCTTACATGTGGATATAAGCTTTGTCGAGTAATAATCTTAGCCCTATTATTTTGAGTCTCCTTGAATTTCGCTTGGGTTTCGTAAACGATGATTTTGCAAGGTTTGGTTGCGTATGAGCGCTTATGCATTAGTACTCCCATTTCTGTTTTCAAGAGTCGGAATCTGGTATTCTCTTTCCCCTTTTCTGCTGATTCAGAAAGTTTGATCCTCGTACTTTCGAAAAAATAAAGAAGTTTGATTCTTGAGTATTCTTTCAATCCCACCTTCCCAAGTAGCAGTTCTTTTTCATGTTTATGTGGTCTGAATTTAGGATTATATTTTTCAAGTTTGTTTCATTTTGTTTCAAGTTTGACCAGATCATTCTTAATCTGAGCAGTTTGTGTTTACAGGCAATTGCAGATCTATTTTGAGCAGTGAGAACCCTTTATTGGTAGAAGTTAAGGATTACAGGATTCGAAAATGATGGGTTTGAAGAAGTCTCCCTTGCACAGATTGGCTAAGAACAACTCTGTTGATCCTCCAATTTCCAAAGGAAAAAGCTCAAACCCATTCGACTCCGACGACGAGTATGATGATAAGCAAACCCGTTTGTCCTCAAAGAGGACCTCTTCTGAACCCCTACCGAAGGTTCAAAGCTCGCAAACCAACCCGTTTGATGATTCTAATACTCCTGGGGACGAAGGGAGGCCATTGGCTGCCTCTAACTACTCATATGGGTATACACAACGAAACAAGTACAAGAATGACTTCCGTGACTCGGGTGGGCTGGAGAATCAAAGCGTGCAAGAATTGGAGAACTATGCTGTGTACAAGTCTGAGGAGACAACAAAAACAGTGAATAGCTGTTTGAAGTTAGCAGAGGACATTCGAGAGGGCGCAACTAACACATTAGTTACACTTCATCAGCAGGGCGAGCAGATCACTAGAACTCATATGGCAGCCGCTGAGATAGATCATGATCTGAGTCGGGTATCTCTCCTTCTGTTCACAGCTGCCCTGAATATTGCTCTTAGATTAACACTTTAATGAAACATCTTAAAACATATACATGACACCATGCACTTATGAAATTTACATTTGCACAGTACTGGTATCGAATTTGTTCACAGCTGCCCTGAATATTGCTCTTAGATTAACACTTTAATGAAACATCTTAAAACATATACATGACACCATACACTTATGAAATTTACATTTGCACAGTACTGGTATCGAATTTGTTTAAAGGCTGAAGTTTGTCTTTTGAAGTATTCATTAGGTGATCTAGTTCATACTAGATACTGTTTCAATTAGTTGCTCCACCTCTCATTCTCCATTTCCACGTATATGTGTGACATTATTATTATGATTCTGAAGCTGTTAAAAATCATATGCTTCTAAGGTAAATGGGTTTATGAAACGATTGAGTGACACCGTCAGTGTCAAAATCTTTTCAAGGAAATTATCAACAGTTCTGCTCGTGGAAGCAACATAAAATGAATGGAACCTCCAATGACATTTCATCAAGAGGAGGTTTAGATGATAAAATATGGATTTATTGATTCATTGTTATTCATTTATTCAGTAGATGTTAACACGTTCCAGCAACTTCCAATACAAAAGAAAAAACACATATTGTTAAGAGCTGTATATGAGCCTTTTATCATTTAGTTTTCTGTCAAAGTGATAACCAACAACAAACCTATAGTGTTTAGAAGAGAAGTTTTCATTTTTCCTTTTTCTCCTTTTCTTCCCCATCATGATCTTCCTGTCACAGCTATGGTAATATAGAATTCTTAAAGTCCCGATATTTTTTCAGGGTGAAAAGCTTTTGGGAAGTCTTGGGGGAATGTTTTCCAGGACATGGAAACCGACAAAGACACGCCCTATTACTGGTCCTACTATCATAAGAGGTACATCTCATTTTTGTATTACTTTGCATTGTAGAGCCTTTTGGGCTGTACTTGAGTGCTGATGATTCCTATTCTGCACAGATGACCCAGTTAGAAGAAAGGGTAATCATCTGCTGCAGAAGGAGAAGTTGGGGTTGTCATCTGCACCCACTGGGCGACCAAATTCACGGACTCCACCCCCTGAACCCACAGACGTATTTCAAAAAGTCGAGGTTTGCACTTTCAACCAATAGATTACCATACAACTTAAACTTCATTATATCCTACAGAGGAACATCAATAGAATGCATATTCATTCTTCTTTTTTTTTTTTTAAAAAAAAAATCTCTACCCATCTCTCTGGAGGGGAACAGTTTAACTCCTCATTGAGAATGTCTAATCCTTGATTAATTTTTCACGTGGCTTGTCAAGCAGTATGAAAAAGCAAAACAAGACGATGCACTTTCTGATCTGAGTGATCTATTAGGGGAGCTAAAGGAGATGGCTGTTGACATGGGGTCAGAGTTAGACAGGTTGGTCTTGCTAACAAATCCCACATGAACTCGTGGAATTTCTTTCCTTTAAACTCACTGTTTATAAACCTCTCAACATTCTCATATTCAATCTTAATCAAATCACTCCCACTCATGGGTCTTTTGTCAAAATAGTGTGAAGTAAAATCAATGAAAATAATGTTTTTCTCGAAACTAAACAACTCTCTGTTAATGAAAGTTAGTAAGTGGCAATGCTGCCCTCTTTTGTTCACAGAGGATAACATTGTCACTTATTTATGGTGTTTTTATTGGAAGATATTTCACCATAAATTTGTTAACAGGTTTGGTTTTGACTTTTGATTAATATTTTGGAAATAGTGGTGGTTCAACAAACCCTATTTTAGATGTGATCTATGAAATATTCCCTGTTTAGAATCTACTTCTTGAAATTGGATTCACTTGTGGGATTCATCTTCAATATAATAGGGTTGACATTGCTACTACTTTTTCAGGCAAGGGAAAGCATTGGACCCTCTTAACGATGATGTGGATGAGCTTGGTTTCCGAGTGCAAAATGCTAACAGAAGAGGAAGGCGACTTCTCAAAAAATGACGGAATTCTAATTTTCGTGGCTGCTATCGGCTGAACCTGCAGATTCTAGTTGTGAAATAATTGGCCATTCTGGATTTCTGGGTCATCATCCTTGTTTGTAATTCATTCAACTCCTGTTCAGATCCCGCCTTCCCCTCTGACCTGAAAAAAAGAAAAAGAAAAAAGACCTCTTACATGTATAGCTTGTATGGTACATTGCAGATTTGATGGTTTTGTTTTCTTTGGTGTATGTCACGGTGTTGTCTTCATATTATTTCCATGGTTTCGGCATGCAGAGAATTTGCTGAAAAATATAGCAAGGGGTGCAGGCTTGGGATTTGAACTTGTACTGAATTGTGGAATTTAACCTTTGTTAGCTGTCTGTCTGAACGTTTTTTTTTAATACAATGTGTACTAAAAAACCATCTACTCCGTCAGCACTTGGGCCACGATTCATTGGCTTCCCATTCAAAGCTCTAGAAGCTCGTCCTCAAGGACACTGTTGGATGTTGAATCAATCTCGTCCTCTCTCTATCTCAAACGCCTCTTGAATTGATCTCGCACACGTCCTGCATAATCCCATTCATGCCAGCAAGCGTTGGCGGCATGGCCTGTCACAGTGCAATTGTCAGCATCAGGAGGGAGAGAAGATCGGTGACAAACAACTTTATGTATTCGACCTGGTGTTGAAGTCGATCGTAGGATCTGGCATTCGTGTCGACAGGTCAAATCCGTTGGAGAAGAACTCACCCTTCATGGCTGTGACGAGCACGTCGGCTTTGGATGCTTGCGATTCAACTTGAGAAAGAGTCAATTGAATCGATGTCAGAGGGTTCTTTGAATCGATGTAGTCTTATACGCTCTAGTCTCTATGCATTAACCTTAGGAGCAGGGCTGGCCCCGAGCCTTTCGGGGCTAAAGACGGGGTCAAAATTGGTGCCTCCTTATTGAAAAATATAGTTGTAATTTTTTTTTTACTTCTATGAATGAAATATAAGATTAAACGCTTAAATAACATAAAACTACTAATTGGGGCCTCCTGATCACTTTCTTCTAATTTTTTTTTTAATTGATTGTGTGATTATTCAAAACATCTCCAAAAAAAAATCAAAACTAAGGCAAGTGACAAGCAATAGAGTGTATTATTAAACACTCATTAAAGCTAAATAGAGGGAAAAATAAGATTGGTTATTGAATTTGTGAAAGAGAGCGTCCAAGCACAAGAATGAGAGAAGAAGAACTGGGTCTGAAACGGTGACTGCAATCGAGTACCCTAACTAAAATAAAAGAAAATACCCTACATATATTTGTTTATCGAACTCCTCTTTGCATTTGAGCTTGATTTTTGTTACAAGTAGACTTTTCATCTGATATATAGTACCCCGTATGACTTATGAACTTTTTTAAACTTGGACCCATATCTGATATATATATTAATATACCTATGTGGTTTTTTTAAACTTGGGGTCCATATGCATTGGGGACCCTAGGCACAGACCTCTTGGGTCTAGCCCAAGGGTCGGCCCTTCTTAGGAGCTAATACATCAAAACTAGAAAAATGCCATTGTCTTTACCAAATATATATATATATAAAAAAAAATAATGCCTTTGTATATTCATCTTTCTTTTTTGGATTTGCTTATAGAGTTATAATGTGCCCATGGGTGATGAGACACGCATTAGAAAATCTCTTAAACAAAAAAAACCCGTGAAGAAACATGTAGATGTAGAAACACAAGGGATTCATTTATAGGCGGTTTTGCTATTGGGACGGTTTGTTATCGCCAAATGCATGGTGCTCGTCCTGATCTCCGGATTCGGCATCTCGGTTGCCGACACTGGAAGTTGGAGCCGGCAAAATGGTTGCCGACACCGGAAGCTGGAGTCGGCAATAAAATATCCTATTTTTAGCAATCGAAATCTCCTATAAATAGGTGGTAGTGGCAACGTTGAAATCACACTTCTTCAACCCTTTATAACTACCATCCCTCGAAAACTCCTCTAATACACAATATCATACTATTACGAAAAGTAAACGGTGATAGTATTATGTCCTCATCAAAAGACGGGGATGAAGTTGAGCTACCATTCGACATTTACAGTTATAGTGATCCGGAAGAGCTGGCGACGAATCTCAAAGTAAGTTGTTCATACAACATTATAGTTTTCAACAATATCTAATGTAGCTTGCTTGTTGGATTTTTTTTTAGAGCACTTGCTTGTTGGAATGATTGTGGTAGAATGTGTACCTAGGGTGGACTTTTCTATTGCTAAAGGAGTGGGGGCCCAGATTGTCTCTCGACTCCCCACTAGTTCTTTGTAAACTCCTATTCTTCTTCTTATTATAATAATAATAATAATAATAATAATAATAATAATAATATGCATGAACCATTTGCTTAGGACGAAAGTTATATTATGGGAACCATTTGTTTAGGACGAAAGTTATATTTATGCAGGAACAAAACCAACGTACCTTTGGATTTGGGTACGGATTACACGTCGATGTTTGAACTTGATGGGTTTTGGGCTGATGAAGTGAACATGAAGGCATGGGCTCGATATATAAGAAAGATAAAGAAGATGGTTTTTGTTATCAATCGGTCGTGGAAGAACAAAATGACTGGATTTGGAACTTTTCGTTTAGTGTGCGATAAATACGGAGGCCCTCGGGAGATTCGAGACGTAGACTCGGATTTTCCTCTTGCATCGGGTAGGCAAGGTAAATCGACGAAGCTCGGATGTGAGTTTGAGCTGGAGGGCTGTCAAAATGATGTGGATAACTGGACCATCAGAGTCGAATGTGGTGTCCATAACCACAAACTGTCGGATAAGATGCTTCGACATCCCTATGGTAGTCGATTAACATCTGCTCAACATCAGAAGGTCTGCTGTGACACCGTGATTGGGATTAGACCTCGAGATGTCCTACGCGGTTTGAAGATGATCCAGATTGCATGACCAACATTCGTCAAGTGTACAATGCTCAAGCGAAGCTTAAGAGAAGTGCTGCAGAGGGACGAATGGACCTACCGCAAGCGTTACACCAACTTGACCAAAAAGGATACTATATCGTCACTAGAAAGTCCACCGAGGCTGGAGGAAACGAGGTTAACGATATAATTTTGGTGCATCTGGACTCCCGCCATTTTCCGATGTTGTTTCCATACGTTATCGTGATGGTCACGACCTACAAGACGAAGGAGTAAGAGTTACCACTTGAAATACATAATTATGCATATGTCATAAGAGATCTTTCCAATTTGGTCTCGATGTCAACACAAAAGTTGTAGATCTCGAAGAGAGATTTCCAACGCATGGTTATAATAGTCAATCGGACCACCGAGGCCTCCAGAAAGTGCGAAACAAGTTCAGCTTGTCTGGCGACAATTTTTGATGACTTGTTCTTCACTTAGGCTCTCGAAATTCGACTTCGCTCCCGTGCTCTTCACTTTTCTTCCTCAACTTGAATCTTCCTTCATCCAAGAGTCTCCTCATTCCTCGTCGGATCCACATTTACCCGAAATTAACCATAAACACGTGTACATTCCGACTTTTCCAACACCACAAGTAAACATGTAATTGTAACTAAAATATGCAATATTCACAACTAAACTATGTTAAATGTAATCTATTATGCAATACTAATTATGCTCTACCACTTGGCTCATCGATTGCACCATTGGTATTGTTTCGGCTTGGTTTGTCTTGTGTTTGTCAATCTCGCGAAGCTTGGTGATCCCTGGTATCCCGTATCCACGAGCCCCTTTCTTGTGCCTCCAAGTTGGCCGCTTGGTTGTGTAGGGTTGTAGAAGCTGGTTATATGGTCATTGGTGTTGGATCTTGCCTTTCGAGCCAAGGGTCTTCATTTTGTTCCATATAGATCGCTTCACCCAATCTATCGTGTCTTTCAATTCATCAATTTCGAGTTCTTTAGTCCTTTTACAGTCGTGTCTTGTCCTCTTTGTTGAGTCGATATCCAGTCTTGTTTGAGTCTTGTTCTTGAATTGGAGTCTTGATTGTGGAAGATCGGGTCATCCTACGACTTACCCCGTATCAAATTTCCTGTTAATCAAAGCATAAAATGGAGAAGTTAAACAACTGCATATAAAAAATGCTTTCAATAGTAAGGGCCAAAAGGTGAGGCTCGTACCTTAGATGCAATACCGTGGACCAAAATCATTCTAGGATACACCAAGGGAACCACCAATGGAACAAAAACAGAAGAAACATAATTTACCCACTAGGAACGATCATCAACCCGACCTTCATTTCGCAAGCCAGTGCTCTTGATCAAAGCTGTGAAGAAGCAAATGTGTATCACCAAAGCAAGCACTCAAATGTAGAAAATGACTTCTAGTTCTAAGTATATAACGTTTTGAAATTTCAAATATTTAGTTGGAACTTATTTGAGTCGGAGCATGAAGAGCAAGACGGGATGGGGAGGAGTCGACATAGAAGAAGCGTGGAACGGCAGCCTCAAATCCGGTGTCGAGAGGTCGAGTCGGCGAGAGGATGAAGTGAACAAAGGCAATGTTTTTCCTTTTCTAAGTCTGGTGGCGAGGAGATCGAGGGGTCAAGATTTGAGAGAGGTGTAGTGCGGGTATGAAGAGCCATGGTTGATGTTTGGCTTCTGGATTTGGAAGATGAAGATGGGTGTGTGGCGCTCACGGTTTAGAGATAGTGTAAGCCCTGGTGAGAGAGAGGGAGAGGATGAGAGAAGTCATGGAATGAAAGGGCTTCATAGTTCTTTAGATCTGGCCAGAGATATAAATGGAAGAGGGGATTGGGTTTCCAAACATGAGAGGATGAGATGCTAAGCAGCCGAAGGGGCAAAGGGTTTATTTTTAAGAAACTAACAGAACCTCCGTTAAATCTAACCGAAAAGGGTATGAAGCGAAAAAAAGTATAAATTAAGGGGTACCAGATGAAATATGTTAAATAGTTGTATACCCCATGAATTAAGCCTTACCTCAGGGGTAACTCCTGAAATTTCCGTTTATAAAATTAAAAAGGATTATCTGCAATTTTACAAAAAATTGTCTTCCTAATAGAAAATAATCTATCTTGCTACTAGACTTATCCGTAACTCATTTAAAAGCATGGGGTTTTCTAATTGCATAACGGGGGAATATTACGAAAATAGCCCTGCCGGAGAGCAATCGTCCCCTTATCCGTTTTATCAATTTGCAGCCCCTCTTCTCACCACAACCCTCCCCTTTCCCCTTCCTTCCGCCATCTCCCTTTCTCACTCTCTCATTCCATCCATTTTCTTCTTCAGTTTTCCGCCATTCCCATGTTCAGAATCAGAGAGTCATAGAGGGAGAGAGACAACTTAGAAGATGTCATGTTTAGTGCCGCAGTTCAAATGCCAGCCAGACACCTTCTCCGTCAACTCCAAGATTCGTCCCCCAACCTCCTCCTTTTGTTGTATGTTTTTCTTCTTAATTTCTTCCATTATCATTGCCAATTTTATTTTTATTTTTCTCTTTCTCTTCCAATTGTTCATTGCCAATTTCCGTTTTTGGTTGCAGTATTTGACTTTTGTTGGATGATTACAGTTTCTTGCATTGATAGTGGGTTCTAGTTGTGTAAACGGAAGTCATAAATTGTGGAAAAGTTATCGTCTTTGCGCCCCTCTTTGATTAAACTATTGAAGCATTGCCAATTTGACCATCTTTTATGATACAGTTCGTTCCTTGTTCGTGTTTGGTTCTAGGTTTTTTGTTTTCCCACCTTGCATTGTACTATGTGAGTTGATTGATGAGATTGGGTGACAGTTAATTAATCAAAATAACGAAAGAAGAAATGAAGTCTGCAATTTGGTACTTTTGGAGGCATCCTATCTGAAATCTAAAATCTTGCTTGTGTTTGATGGTTGTTTATTTATAATTAAGTCTTATTTTTGTGGCAACCTAACTCAATTCAAATGTTCCACGTTTAATTATCACCTTTAAGTGTCATATCTTCATCTATCTTTTCTTTCACGACAACTAATGATTTTTTTAGCCTTTTTAGCACATGGATAAGTAGATGACTAGGCTCTTAAATACGTCAGTATGCTTGCTAGAGGCATTGGTTTTGGTTCTTGATTGACTTGAATCGTCATGGAATATATTTCAAATCTAATCAGAAACTCTCTCTGTCGATCCAAAGTGAAATATGATGCTCTTTGAGCTGTAGGGGCCTAATATCAGTTTACGTGTATTTCCAGTAGCATTCCATCCCTAGGTGATAGGAGTGATGTTTGAATGAAAAATTGATCCTTCTTTGTCACTTTGGGAACCTATTTTACTTTGCCGATTGAAATTATCTAATTGTTGTTGTTACTCTGCAGTTAAACATAGATCATTGTGTATCCGTGTGCGATGTATTGTCTCCACTGCACCATCAATCTCGAATGCAGAAACTGCAGTTCTCGATAGGATGAAGCTGCAAATACCTTCATTTAATGGGTGTTCCAATGTGCTTGCTCCAGAACCATTGACTTACTTGAGAACAAGGAATGAGGTATTTTAATATTAAGCAGTGCCCATAGAAGAAGTTTGATCTGTGTGTTCCTGATATTTATTGTATTGATTTTAGGAAGAATATGTGGCGCAACACCCTGTTAATGACATGAGATGGTTCTCAAACTCATTATACAACAAAGGAAGAGTTTGTTGTTAGACTTACTAGCTGTACATGTTGTTCTAGAGAGTAGAGATGCATGTGCTTGTGTTTGGATGATTGGTGGTGGTTTCTTGCTTGTTTGCAGACTTGGGATAAAATAAGAGTAATCACTCCTATCAAAATTAAGGCATCCCTGAGCTAGTTGTGACAGTGACATTTCAAGTTGTTATTTCCCTTTATTTGGCAATGATCAATTAGTTTATGGTAATAAAAATTATTTTAAGTTGAAAACTTTGGGGAAGGATCTAAGGGGAAACAAGACTGTGGATACAAAAATGATTATTTTTTTGAGAAAAAAAGGATTTCTATTGTATTGCATTAAGTAGAAAAAGGGAAGATCACAGGATTTGACTGACTTCAGAATTCCCCAATTCTTCTGATTGAAATTTTTATCCCTTCAAGATTCGAGTAATTTGGTTCTATGTTGCCTACCCAAAATTGCAGATAACACATTTTCGACACCAATGAGTTTCATTGTTGTAGCTAGTATTTTGCTCCTTATCAGCAAGTGGAGAACTTTATATTGCACACTCGATTAGTTTTATGGTAAATGTATCTGCAGGCTACAATGGCTTCAGAAACGCTGATCAACTGCAAAGAAGCTGTTATTGCTGCAGCTGCAGCTGAAGCTGTTGCATTAGCACGAGCAGCAGTTAAGTTTGCGAAAGACGCGACAATGCTGTCTGAAATTGATCAGAATGGAAAATCAGAATCAAAATCTGACTGTGCCTGGTCCGGTGGGGATTTTTTCAACGGTACAAGTTCTCAGCTCCTAGAAAGTGATCAGGCTGCTGGTATTACTGATTCAGTAGAGTCAGATACTAGTCTCATACCTGGCTACTCCATGCACTACCAAACGAACAAACACGATGATTTAGAGCCAACACTAGAAGAGCTTGAACTTTTGCAATCACAGCTATCTGAGAGTACAGCTGTCCGGTCCACACGTCAAGTAGAGAGAAAGGCCAAGAGAGCAAAGGCAGCAGAAAAAGCTGCTGATATTGTTCCCGTGAAAATAGTTTCTAGTCGGAAGAAGCGTGCGACCGTGCAAGATGTGAAGTATGCTGATCCCCTCCGTTATCTACGAGGGAGTGCCAGCGGTTCCAGGCTTCTCACAGCTAGTGAAGAGCAAGAGCTATCAGTAGGAATTCAGGTGCAGTATCGCAAGTTAATATTACTCTTGAATTATTTAGTTCTTATTTCTGTTACTATATGTTTTGATCCAATATATGTGCACTACTGCAGCAATGCTAGAAGTACATCTGACACTAGTTAGGTTTAAGAATATAAGTCGAATATTGGACCTTTACCTAGATAAAAAATATGATTCCTGCAATGAATTTTTTATTTCCTTTTCTGATTGCCTGACATATTCAAATGAATAGTGTGTTTTCCCTTCGTTTAGTTTCTGAAAAAGCTGGCTTAGTTTTCCTTATGCAAGTATGTGAATTACATCTCATTAGAAATTAGTAAGAGTTTGAGAATGAGGTGGAGAGGAAGTGAGAAGCCAAAAGCAAAGCTGTGATTAAACTAAACACTCATTACTTTGCCTTTGAAGGCGTTTTTTTTTTAATGTTGAGAAACTGTAGCTCATAGATAGAGTAACCGTAGCCAGCATTTTATATTGATTATAGTCTTCTGGAGGCGCATAGGTATTAAGGAAAATCCAAATTTTGAACTTTTTTTTTGACACTTTTTGGTGGGTCATGATTATTTGAAGCATTTGGCTGGACCTGTCTCTTTTTTTTTTTCCTGTCCTATGGTGCAAATTGGTCTTACCCTCAGTATTTTTTTCTAAAAAAGGAAGGTAATATAACAAATTGCCTCCCAAAAAAATGTGTATATTTATGCTCATGTGATTTTCCTTGCATTTTTCTTCTGTTGGATGCTCCACATCTTGTAACAGGGAATGCCAATATCAAACTCGTAATGATAAGTTTTTGAGTTTGTGTTTGAAGGACCCTCAAGTTAAAAACATGTATAGCCTAAAATCAAATCAACAAGGAGTAGGAAAGTCAATGAGCTTTTTTTCTTGTATAATTTACAAAACTGAAATTTTGCCGAGCACAGTAAATAGCCCCGGGAAAATGCGATAGTATTGATGTTTGGCCCCAGATTCCGCAGTACTATTCTATTAACCATGTTCTCCATCAATAAAAACAAGCCCAATGTTGTTAAACGTCTATGAGCAAGATATTCTTCTGCCTGATAATCATATGAAAAGTTATCTTTATTACGAAATTCAATTTGAAAAGTTTTCTTATTGGTTCATCAATTCTTGAGTTATTGAATTGAACAATCTTTGCTTTTGTGTTTACTTCTGAACAATCTTTGCTTTTGAATTGAACAATCGTTGCTGCACTCATGGACTTCTTATTATTGTCTAAGACCAGAAAATATAACATCAGAACTTTTCAAATGCATAAACAATTGAAAGTAAGCTAGTAATTAACCATTGGTGAATAATTTCTTATTCTGTAATCTGTAAATAATTATAAACCATCATATTTGTTGTTGACCCGTGGTTCATTTTCTATGGCTTGCTGAGGTTTAATACATCAATGTTGTGATCAAGAATCTGGCATCTTCCTTATCTCACATCAACAATCATGCCTAATTCTTTCCAAGATTGTTCTTTCATGTGATTCTATGCATCTGAATAACAAATGTCATGTGATTGGAAAACCTGTTGTTCAGGACTTGTTAAAACTAGAGAAGTTTTATCGGGACCTTGAGGAACGAGGCCTTGGTGAACCAACCTTTACACAGTGGGCTGATGCTGCAGGAGTTGACCACAGGACCCTGAGGAGGCGTTTAAGCCACGGTATTCAGTGCAAGGATAAAATGATCAAAAGCAACATTCGGCTTGTTATTTCAATTGCCAAGAAATACCAGGGAGCTGGGATGAATCTTCAAGATCTCGTTCAGGTTGCTACCCACTCTCATCTGCAATAAGTTCATTTACTGTCTAAATTGAATGAAAACAACGATGCAGGTTTTCCCTGCATTGAACAGACTTCGTAACTGAGACTCTTTTCTCAACTTTTCAGGAAGGATGTAGAGGACTTGTGAAGGGAGCGGAGAAATTTGACGCCTCAAAAGGCTTCAAATTTTCCACCTATGCTCATTGGTGGATTAAGCAAGCAGTTAGGAAATCTCTGACAGACCAGTCAAGGACAATTAGACTGCCTGTATGTTCTGCTCTGTACCGATAATACCAAGATTTGGTGTGCGTTTTCATTGACTTCGTGCTAATTGTTCTTTGGAATACAGTTCCATATGGTTGAAGCAACTTACAGAGTGAGGGAGGCAAGAAAGCAACTATACAGTGAAAATGGAAGACAACCCGAAAATGAAGAGGTTGCAGAAGCTGCAGGGCTTTCAATGAAGAGACTGAATGCCGTGCTAATGACTCCCAAGGCTCCAAGGTCTCTAGACCAGAAGTTCGGAATTAATGAGAGTCTCAAGCCTTCAGTGAGTTCTTTACATTTTATTTTATGAAAAGATAGGCTAAATAAACCACGGGTCTGTTTAACAAAACATTTCATTTGCCTTACAAGAGTACACAAGTTCTTTTAAAAAGTAGGTGATCTAATGGTCAAAATATACATTCCTCAGGAAGTGATCTCTGACCCAGAGGCTGAAACAACCGAAGACTTGCTGATAAAGCAGTTCATGAAGATTGATCTTGAGAAGGTATTGGACACCCTAACTCAGAGGGAGAAGCAGGTGGTCAAGTGGAGGTTCGGAATGGACGACGGGAGGATAAAGACATTGCAAGAGATAGGTGAGTTAATGGGTGTGAGTAGGGAGAGAATAAGGCAAATAGAGTCCTCTGCATTCAGGAAACTCAAGAGTAAGAAGAGAACTAAGCATTTACAACAATACCTCTTCATATAAACTCTCTTATTTGACCAGCACAAAAAGCTCAAAAATCACAATGTAGAAAATGCACTAGGAGTAATCAATTACTCGATCCTTTATTTTATTTTCCTATTTATTGTTGTTTTCCCCCCTGCCCTCGTTTCTGATGTATCTGGAAATTCATTTATTTCCCGTGAATTAATGAAAATAGGAGTTTTTTTGGCAATTATATACTGTCATAGGTTTAAATTTGTAGTCACTCCGGTCACAAATATTTGCACTTGATTGGGTGTAATTGTGTAAAGGATGGGTGTAATTAATTAGTATGAAAATTTAAAATATTTTTAATAGAAAATTTGATGTTTTGTATAATTATTGTTAAAGCATCAAACAATAGGAGGGAGTACCCGGAATATTATTTTACAAAGCATGTCTATCCTAAAGAAGTGTGCGTGAACGACATGTTTTTATCAAACGGAAGGAGTAACAACAACAACAAGCCTAGTAGACCAACAACAACAAGCCTAGTAGACCAAGGTTTGGTGTCTCATTGTAGTATTGTACGCTCTCTTACTTTCTGTATAACCTGAACCGGATGGAATCCCCTGTCCCTTGCCCGTGCATTTCCTTCCCCATCCCCCAATATCAAAAAAAAAAGGAAAATGAAGTTTGAAAAAAAAAAAGTAGTAAAGGGTTGAAATTTTGTGAGAGCCCGCTCTGAACCAATTGTCTGAACCTGAACATGTTAAAGTGCCTAAACTAAACAATGTCTATACCAATTGTTTGAAAAAGGACAAGCACACGGAAGCAAACATATACAAACAAGTAGGAGAATATAGAAGAACAACTCATATAAAAAGGATACTATCTCGATTAGCCCAATCTAGCCCTCTTTTTTTTTATTTTTTTTTTTATTTTGAAGGTAAATATATTGAAAAGAAAAGAAATATTTACAAAACGTTCACAAAAGGGACCATAGGCATTACTAAGGGACATAGCTAGCCTTTGAAGTGAGTAAGGCTCACATCCTTCGGTTCCTATGGGGGTGGTTAGGACTAAGCCCTTGTGTGGTTCCTATCTCATCAAGCCACAGCTATTCGAAGTCGGACACACACCTTAAGTGTAGCAAAATATACCCTCCCCTTCGGCTATGCCATTAAGGAGGTTATATCTCACTACACCGAGCACCTCATTAAGTCCATTTCTTACAAGCCTTTGATAAAGTCATTCTTGGTTTAGTTACAACCCAAACTATTAGGCAACTGGAAACAAAAGGTTGCCTAAATCCATATTGTACTAGGCTATTTGTAGGTAGATCAATGTAGGGAGACAAAAAGTGGTGTCTACATAAGCCCGCCTGGAGGGGGTTTGCCGAGCTGAAAAATAGTGAGTGTGAGCTGCTCAGCATCTTGTACACATGAACCTTTATGAGGTGTATGATTTCTTCTGGGCTTTTGGATACATTTTCAAAGATCCTCTCATTCCTTGACTTCCAAATGTAGTACACAGTTGCTCCTAGTCCAACTCTCTTTGCCTTTGAAATCCAGCCCCTCCCTTTAGCTTCTTTCTTCATCCATTTCAAAGCTCCTTGAATGGTGCTCATGCCTCTCCATATGCCTAGCCATGTCTTGATCTGTGTCCAACTTAGGGAAGAAAAATCACAAGCAAAGAATATATGCTCATGAGACTCAATAGCTTGATTACATAGTTTACAGGTCAAGTCCACTTCCCTTAGATGAATCTTGTCTTTTGTGGCTAATCTCCCTTTTGCAGCCAACCATAAGATGAAAGATTGTTTTGGTATTATGCTCGAATCCCATACTACTGCAGGCCAAGGTGGTTTTGGTTTCTTCTTTCTAAAGTGGTCATATGCAGCCCCAATTTTGAATTTTCCCCCTTGACACCAGGAGGTGAGGAGCTGTACAGCTCGATCTTCTGTACCTGCATAGGTTAGTAATTGGTTTTTGATATCCAATACCTTCTTAATTAGTGGGGAGTCATTTACTTTGTGGGCTTCCCATCCCCAAATGCCAGGCTGTTGTAGGTAATGGTGATGTATCCATCTGATCCAAAGAGAATCCTTCTTTCTCCATATGTCCCAAAGAAGCCTAGACAGGAAAGCTGTGTTCCACGATTTGAGATGTTTTAAGCCCAGACAACCTTCTGATTTTGGAACACAAACATCTGACCACTTGATCCTATGAGACTTCCAAAGGAACTTTGCACACAAACTATTAATTTTGTTAATTAAAACGGCAGGGGAAGGTAAGATGGAAAACCAGAAAGCTTGTATTCCTTGTAACACAGATCGTATGAGTTCAACCTTCCCTGCATAGAAGAGTGTTTTGGAGTTCCAATAACTTATGTTTGTGAGCAATTTATCTAGAAATGGAGAAAATTGTGAGATGGTGAGCCTTCCCGAGGAGATAGGTATGCCCAGATATCTGAAAGGAAAACTACCATGGGCAAAGCCTGTCCTATTCACTAAGAAATCTTTAGTTTCATCATTAACTCCTGCTAGGAAAAAAGAAGACTTAGAAGTACTTACCTCTAGACCTGATACTGCAGTGAAATGGTCTAAAGCATCCAGGAGTATCTTTATAGAGCTAATATCTCCTCTTGACATTAAAATAATATCATCTGCATAAGCTAGGTGGCTGATTTGCAGTGGACCACATTTAGGATGAAAGCTGAAAGTCGGATGCCGAGTCATGCATTTTAAAACTCTAGACAAGTAATCCATAGATAAGACAAAGATGAGGGGGGAAATTGGATCCCCCCTGTCTCAGGCCTCTCTTACCTTTAAAGTAACCATGCATGCTACCATTCAGATTAATAGAGAAAGAAGTAGTGGAGATGCATTCAAGTACCCATGATATGAATTTGCTTGGGAAATTTAAAGCATATAGCATTTGTTGTATGAATTTCCATGAGATAGAGTCATAGGCTTTTCTAAGATCCAAGTTGAGTATGCACCTAGGGCTAATTCTTTTCCTCGTGTATCTTCTGATCAGTTCTTGGAGTAGCATTATATTTTCATTCATTAATCTTCCTTCAATGAAACCAATCTGAGAGGGGGAGATAAGAGTGATAATCTTAGGTCTAAGTCTTGTAGCAAGTATTTTAGTTATTACCTTGTAAGTGACATTGCAACAAGAGATAGGTCTAAAGTCCCCTACAGCTTTAGCATTTGAACATTTGGCAATTAAAGCAATACTTGTGTGATTAATCTGCTTAAGGAGCTGCCCTGAGATAAAGAATTCCTGTACTGCCTTTACAAATTGGTCACCAGTTATCTCCCATGTATCTTTGAAGAATTTCGAGGTAAAACCATCTGGCCCAGGTGATTTGTCATCTCCAATATCCCACAGAGCCTGTTTGATTTCTTCTGCATTGACCTGCTGTATAAGGTCCTCATGACTATCACAATTCAGAAGCATGCCCCCTTCATTTACAAATCTCAGATTTATGTTGTCTGTCTCTCTGTTAGTTCCAAGCAGCCCCATGTAGAAATCTTCAAATTGAGTACCCACTTCCTCTAAAGACATAGTTTCTGAGCCATCTGCCTTTGTAAGCACACTAATGTGATTTCTTCTCATGTTTTTCTTCATTAACCAATGGAAGTAAGAGTTGCATTTGTCACCTTGGAATGTATGTCTGGCCTTAGCTAACTGGGAGTGAAATTTGAACTCTGCATCCTTCAGTCTGATGGTTTTCTTTTTGGAATTCTCCATGGCTTGTAGCAGAGCTTCAGATTCTGGGTCTTCTCTCAAGGCATTAAAGTTCTCCTCATATTCTTCTTCTGCTCTTCTTGCTCTAGATGTGATGTCTGAGAAATGCTTTTTATTCAAATCCTTCAGAGGTCTCTTTAGATTTTTAAGCTTTTTGCATAATAAGAATTGCTCAGCTCCTGCGCCTTGGAATTGCCAGTTCTCCATAACTGTATCTCTGAAGTGTGCATCTTGACCCCATATATTAAAGTATTTAAAACTGTTTTTCTTGGTCCTTTGCTGCTCCAGGATTTCCACCACAACTTGGGAGTGATCACAATATGCTTTAGGAGTTAAATAGTTGGCCTTGCAAAAATATTGTGATTCCTCCCATTCTTCATTAATCATAACCCTATCTATCTTGGTTGATTTCTTTCCTTTGAACCAAGTGTGGTCTTGCCCTGTCATATTCGCATCTCTTAGTCCAATAAATCTGAAATTTCATATGCTGTAACAGTTGAACCACACCTCCTTTCACAGGATCTCATAATGGCATTGAAGTCCCCTTGTATTATCCACGGCCCTTGCCTTGCTTCAGTTTCACCTTTTAAGTCGTTCCAAAGAGCTCTTCTCCTGACAATTGTATGCAAACCATAAACCTGGGCAAACTCAAACTCCTTCCCACTGGCCCTGCACCTTACCTGTCCACTTATCATCTGATCTGTGGTTTTTCGGTGTTGAAAGTCCACTCTTGAAGCATCCCAAATAATAACAATCCTACCTGCTGTACTGTAATCAAAATTATGCAAATACTGCCACTGACTGAAACCTTTACTCATTATATCTTCCAGCTTCCTTACTTCCAACTTTGTTTATATTATTCCTAAGAGAGAAATATCTTTCTCCCTTAGGAAAGTCCTCACAGCTTTTTGCTTAGGGGAGCTGTTGAAACCCCTAACATTCCAGGAGCCAAGTATCATTGGAGCCTCTTTTGAAGGGTGCTAGGCCCTTTGTCATAAGGAAGTCCTTTATCCCTCTTTCCTAATGGCCAGTTTTTGTGCCCCAAAACCAGGTTCTTCTGTTGTCTGTGAGTGAGATGAAGTTGCTGTTCTTCATCACTACTGTCTTCTGTAATTATCCCTTCTACAAAGGTGTCCTGTCTGAGTGGGGGGTTTTTATTTAACCTTTCACTTCTTCTAACTTCCCTATGCTCTTTCTCTGAAGGACATTTATCTTGCTTTGAGCCTTCAGTTGTGGTGTCTGTCATTTTCTCCTTCCCTTTGTTTGAGCATCTTTTGCGTCTCTCTCTTTCCTCTGGGAGAAATTGCTGTAAGGGAACCGTCTGTAGCCGAGCCTCATACGCTTGTTCTGCCTGTGTAGTGGTCACCTCCTCATGCCTTTCTTCCAAGGCTGTCAAAATCTGGAATCTATTTTTATCACTGAAACTCACCTTTTTCTCCCTCTGTTCCTTGTTTCTCCGTTGAAACTGTTTCAGGTCTTTATTATTCTTTTTGGTAGCTTCTCTATAGATCCTCTGGGTAGCCTCTAGATCAACAGCTATAGGGGGAGGGGGTGGGGAAGCCACCTATCAAAAGCCCAATCTAGCCCTCATCCACCCTGATAGTCGCTCTCCACTGTTTGCGATCTCTAGTCAAACCCACTGGTATCTATAACATCGTAAGATCCTGCCTAATGACCTCCCTCAATGACTTCTTGGGTCAACCTCTGCTATGCCGCAATCACTCGATTAAAAGATCACATCTACATATCAATTTATTCTCATCTCATTTGCCATAAGACTATTCATGATCTTCGTTGTCGTCCAACACTCTGCTCCGTATAACATTGCAAGCCTCACCAATGCTAGCAATACCATATAAAATTGACCCTGTAGTTTCAAAGACATTTGCATAAGACATGTGAGGTCGCACTTCATTTGTGCCATCCCTCTGAATCCGATGATTAACATGGATGATGGAACTGAAATTGTAATTTGAATTCAGGGTATTCAGCGGAATCTGATCAGACCATTAACAGTGTGATCAGTTACAATCTGTTAATTTTATCCAGTTCAACCGAAAAGGGATCAAACGATTTTAATCATAAAATGTAATACAAAGAGCGATTGCAAGAACATTGCCATGTCATTGTTCACGAGCAATATGAACAAACTAAACAACAGGACAGCTAGGATTACATATTTGAGCAACCTTTCAAGCCTAAAGGTCATACTTAACAAGATTTATGGATCACTACAGTACTTAGAAACCACGAAATAAATAGCATAGATACACATCCAAAGGCGAATCGGTTAGCCTCATGAAGCCTTTTGAGACACGACAAAGCTCCCGGGATCAACCGTTACACTTTTTGTGCAGTTGAAGGTTTTGTATATCCCCACAAGCCGGTCTGCCAACTCGAACATGTTGTTCCTAAGGCTGCAACACAGTACACAAGCCATGAGCAAACTGACGGGAATTAGACAAGTACAATAGGATATGAAAGCCCCACCTGATGATTATGAATTGCGCATCCTTTGTACGATCTTTGACATAATGCCCCACTATTGAAACGTTCTTGAAGTCTACAAAAAAGGGCAACAACTCGTATTGCTAAAAGCCAGGAAGGAGCAGGATTGAAACCAATGTAAAAACAAATAATAACAGGTAAAAAAATGCTTTAACGTACCAAGAGCAGCATCGATCTCGTCCATCACGTAAAGCGGCGTAGGCTTGTAATGATGAAGGGCAAAAACAAGAGCTAATGAGCTCAGAGTCTGAAAGAAATAAACAATCAAGCAAATTTCATTTGTTAGAAATGGCTTCTTTTCATTTGAGATTTTGAGGTTACATGCAAGAAAAAGAAGACGAGACTTGACATATTACCAATACCATAATGATAAACTAAAAAAAAAAAGTTTACCTTCTCACCGCCCGATAAGTTTGCAATGTTTTTCCAACTTTTCTTTGGTGGCCTAACACTAAAAACCACGCCTTCAGAGAAAGGATCCAGTGAGTCCACCAACTCAAGCTCTGCGTCACCTCCAAGCGTGATCATCTGTAGATTATTTCATAGCCAAAGCTCAAACAATCAGTGAAGATAGAGAACATGGTGATGAAAACGTCATAAATAAAATAGATAACCAACTGAAAGAATTAGAAGATAATCTTAGTAGTGGCACTTAATGATCACAAAATGCAACCTAAGGGGGTATAAGTAGAGGCACTTATTTACAAACCTGATACATTTCTTTCAACTTCAAAGATATTGCATTAAATCCAGCCATAAACTCGTCTAACCTGCAAGGGTAGTCAATATAGAGTAAATATTTGCATATGCAGATTAAAGCATTCATAGATATTTAAAATTCATGGACAGACTGAGTCTCGAAGGACATAGTGAAGCCCGCCTTCTCTTTTTTAAAAATTATGCTGCTTCTTTACCAAGTCACTAGACATAACAGAAAACTTTTCTATGGTTCCCAAAAAAGTAGATATGAAGGAAGAGTACACTTACCGTTTCTTTTTCAATTCATCATATTGCTTCTTTAAATCATCACGTTCTCGTGTAACCACATTAAGTTCCTCAACCCGTTCATTGTACAGAGCCAGCTTGCGTCGGAATCTAGAATTTAAAATTTTATTAGACAGATATATCATGAACATCAAAAAGATACAGTCATGAGGAGATAACATGTGAGGGGACATACTCTGCAATTGAATCAAGATTAGGATTCATCTCTTTAATTTGAGCTTCTAGACATGCCACCATCTCGAGGGCCCTTTTGAGATCACAGGGCTTGGTAAGATTCTCATCTGCCAGAGCCGCCTCAAGCTTGTCCATGTCAAGAGAATCTTGCTTTATTCTGCAATGAACAAAACAATTACATATGCCAGAAAATGCCATAGTTGAAAAATGAAGTGCTAGATGAAATTCCTACTGATCCATATGTTGTATGATAGAATTTTCCAATTCAGCGAGCTTCTTGCTGTAAGCTCTCTCCTTCATCTCTAATTCCTTGTGAATTTTCCTCATATCTTTAAGTTTGAAATCAGCATCAACCTGTTGAAACAACCAGTTACCCCTACATATTGGCAATCAAATTCAAATTTGAAGTCATATCAAATATGAAAGATTATAGAACCTCAGATGCCCGTAGCTCATCCACTGTCCTCTTTAAATTATCATAGTCAGCCTTTGATTTATCTAACACCTCCCTGTGTTCATTAATCAGCTAAATGGCGGAGAAATAGGAAAAACAACCAAAGGTAAATTAGAAACACAAAAAACCGAGCACAAAAAAAAGAAGCAATTTCTTGTGAACCACAAATGTAAAATGAATATTAGTGACTTCAGTCCAGCAGATTAAAGTAGCAATGATAGGAAACCTTCTGTGTCTCGTCGTATTTCTCTTTGCATTTGAACGCCTGCTGCTCTATCTCTTTGAAAGAGGAAATACTTTTTGTTTTCTCCTCCAGAATTCTCTCTCTTTCTTTCTTTGAATCCTCAATCCCCTTAGTTAACTTCTTTATATTCTTCTCCCCTGTTTCTATTTGGACTTTGAGGCGGTTGATCTCAGTTCCATTTTTGTCAATATCCTGTGGGGATTAAAAGCAATTAATCAGTTAGCAGTTGGCACGCATCCTTTAATTGTCAGGATTGCACTCTGCTGGAATTGGATGCACTTACTGACTGAATTTTATCCACTTTTGCCTTTTGTTTTCTCAGCCTTTCACCTCCAGCATTTTCGATTTTTGCCTGAAGCTCTGTAGCCTGCAGAGATGGGGCAGAAAGGGAAAACAATCACTTGACAGATGTGATATGATATAAACATCATCCCACTCAAAGTTTGAACTCGGAGGATAACACATGGGAAGCCAATACTCATTTTTTACCACACAACAGAGACAAACCTTCTCTTTAAGATGCCCAGAATTCTCAGCAAGTCTTTTAATTTCATCCTCTTCGGTAGAAATTGTTGTCTTGAGCTCTTTCAGCCTTTTAACTTCATCCACCTTTGGCTTTGATGCCTCCTTTAGGGAAATGACTTGACCCTCAAGATCCTTTTGCTGTTTTTGCAAACTATCAATCTGGCAAGTTTAAATGTCATGTACGTTAGTAACAGTATAACCAAAGGCAAATTCAAGAAATTAAACAATCCTTTACCTCTGAATGACTCTTCTTTAATTCCATTGCCAAGCGTTCAATAGTTTGGTCCAAAACCTGGTACTTTCTAACTGCATCAGCCTTCTCTTTTCGAATTTTGTCCAACTTATCGATCATTGCCTCTAGCTTCTCCTGAGCATCAGCAATTGCTTCCCTGGAAACAGTAGCAGCTCGAATGGATGTCCCCATTTTACCACCACGTGGCTTGCTTCCTCCACCACTCATTGTTCCAGCTTTCTCAAACAACACACCATCCAATGTAACCACCCGCTTAAATTCTTTATCTACACCATATGCTATGCGGGTTGCCTGCAAGAGCATCAATAAAAATCAGTATATAGATAGTTTGATGAATTGACAGAAATTGTCATAATTACAACTGATATACATGTACTGTTGGCAAGCTTCATATAGACAAAGAAGTTGTTTTACATTGATTATAACTAAAACGCACAGCTGCTAAATTGTTTACCTCACCAGCTTACTAAGACAAGTTCTTTTTGAAATTCAAATAAGGTTACCTCAAATTTCTTGCCAGAACTGCAAGGGCAAGATCCTCATAATTTTTATAGAATCCAGAAACAAGTATGACCTATAGCAGATTATTTGAAGCGGTGAATAAAACAGTAGTAGACTTGAGCACTACAGAAGTGTTTTGTCAAAATCTAATTAACTTTCAATCAACAGTAAAAATTACATAAATGCCAATCACAAGCCAAATCATAGGTCTGCAAAAGAGGAGTCCACCTGATCAATGTTGGCAGCAACAACTGTGTTCCGCAATACTTCACAAAAAGCAAGCTTCAATCTTTCATCCTTGACCTTTACCAGATCAAAAAGCCTTGGAACCCCTTCTGGTGTGTTTACTTTTTTTGACAATTCATTCCGATGCCTTTCTTGTTTTTCCTACAAGGAAAAATTAGTGTGTATTAGAAAAAACCATAAGACATACGCTGCCTAGAGAAAACAACTACTATTTCTTTAAAAATAGAAGCAGTAAATCCTGAACACAAGAAACTCTTGTTGCAACTTGCAAATGTCTAATGCCAAGATTCCCTTTCACGCATCTAAAGTTGAAATAAATGTGATGCACTGCAAACAAAGTTATTAATTTCATAACCACACACTATTCTTCATTGTCCTAATTCTGAAATGTAACAATTGCAAGTTTTTTTATGAAGATAGTAAACTAACAATTCGATGTAGCTTTTCTCTACTTGTCGGAAATCTAAGCAACAACAACAACAACAACCCAGTATATCCCGCAAAAGCAGGGTCTGGGGGGTCCGGATGTACGCACTCTTTCCCCGAGCAAGTCGAGAGAGTGTTTCCGATAGACCCAGAACAATAGGATACCAGAACAACAAGAAAGCATTACTCATAGAGGGAAAACTATATCAGAAACAAAGCAGGAAGAAGACAGGAAAATAGCAAGGACAATAGTCGAGAGAGTTTTTTTGGTTTGTCGGAAATCTAAGACAAACCAAAAAACATAGGATGTTGGAACTGTCTTGGAAGCATTCAATTTTTATCTAGGAAATGACACCATCAAAGATGATGAATACTGTCTTAGGTGCTGGAACACAACGCAGAAGTAAGCAGTCATAAAAATATAAATGTTACGGAGTATTAATAAAAACACCGACTATGGAGTCTGACCAGGATCATAAAGGTCGCAACACCAAGATTTTTCTCTCGAAGCAAGTCCACGCATTTTTGTGCTGCTTCAGCAGTCTCGACTACAATATAGTCAAGTCCGGCACATGCTGTTGATATAGCAACATCGTACTTTGCTGCAGCAGGTCAATGAGCAACATTAAATGAATGGCACAGAGAGGTGCATATAACCACTAACTTAAGCAAAGAGAAGGATGCTGTCAGCCCAATGGTCATGGACGGAGATAAAGAGTCAAATAAGATTCAGAACCATTAAATGCAACCATGTTAAGACTGCTTTTTGGATGCACTACACATCATACTTTCAGCGGTTTGGAACACACTATACATTATAAGCTCGTTATCAGGATATTATCAACACATTATACATTATAAATTCATTATCAGCACAAATTAGCTCTTTATTAGCACCATATAAGTAATCAACAAACTGCAGCGAATAATCCCTTATTCCATTAAGCTTTACTTGTATATGCAAGCCCAACTAAATTGTCTTTAAGTTATAAAATATAGTACACCTAAAATTAACCATGTGAGAAATTACATGCAATAACTTGCCTGAAAAAATTTATTTAATATGTCAAGCTAGTAGTGAAGGCACTTTGAGGTCTAAGTTTACACAGCTATTATCACTCTTAATATAGATCATCCGCTAGTCAATGAATTAAGGAATAGAAGAAGAAACTCCTACCATCAATAGCACCAAGATCACCTAGCCGCCCATATATTCCTTCAATCCGCTTTGTTTCTTTAGCTCGCAAAATCTCTTTCAGAACAGAGTTTTGGCTCTTTTCAGATTCTGAAACTGAGAGTAGCTCAGCAACCTTTTGTCTAGCAGCTTGTTCTAGAGGTATCAGGGATTCTTGCTCCTTGATGCACTCCTGCAAAACATGCAAGATCAGAATGCAACCCATACAGGCTCCAAAAAACCATACACAAGTAAAAGAACGAAAAAAACAGCAAATGACATATCAGGGTTGAAATAAGGCAAATAGAATGTGTTCAAGGATCTGGAGAGATACTTGTTCCACTCTGCGTGCTTCAGAAGCATCCTGTTCATGTTTCCCTAGTTCACTTTGAATTCTCGGTATGTCCTTCTTCTTGGCGTCTATTGTTTCTTGTACATCATTAATCATCTTTTGAGCATCCTGGAAAGCTTTAAGAGCGTTCTCATGCTGGAAAGTAAACATAAAACTTTCAAATTTGGAATATTCATGATGCACTAGAAATATTATTATCAATTCATAAATAAATCCATAAATGAAAATTCTTCCTTAGCCAAAATAAAAGCCAAACATCACTTTACAACATCCCTATCATTCACAGTTTTGAAGAGAATAGCTTGAAACAAGGAGTGTTCTAATGACACTAAGCGGTGAGTGAGGGACTAATGCCTAGGTGGCTAGGCGGGAGCCTAGGCAGAATTAGAACGATATTGATTAATTCCTTGTATTTCAACCCCTAGCCCATGTCCACTATAATCCATATAGACTAATAACAATTCAAAATGATGGTCCTTGACCAACTATAAAGCAAATAAACTCAAAAATCATGCATCCTACTTGAAAGCAAATAAACCTACCTAGACCGCAACCTAGGCGGTTTTATTTGCTTGTGATGAAGGAGCTGTGCTGCACAAGTCCCGCCTAGCTACCCACCTATACCACTAATCTCCTAGGTGATGGACTCCCGACTGCCTGGAAACTAGATTACCCTATGTCTCTTTTGTGATGCATTTTTCATTATAAAACCCACATGCCTTTCTACCCTCAAATTACTATAGACAATCAATGCTTCCCCAAGGAAGCAAGAATTGGTAGGGGATTTACAACACGAAATATTCTCAATAAGATGCCCCAGTCCAAATGGTAAAATATTGTTACATTATACATGAAAGATTATTAGAGAAATAATGAAATGCTATCACTAGACCAATAATAAACCATCACTTTCCCTTTCAATTTCCTTGATCATCTATATCCAACAGTACCTTTTCGTTTAGAAGCATGTATTCAGAACTAGCAACTTGAAGCTTTCCCTTATGCTCAATCAATTGCTTCTCCCAAGGCTCCAATTCAGCTCGAACCTTTGTCAACTCAGAGCGTAACCTCTCAGTCTCATCTTTTCATCAAATACAGAAAAATTTAGCAAGTATTGAGAAACAAGTATACCATAGAAAGCATAATCAGAGGGGGGAAAGCAGCATTAGAAATACTTCTCAGGGAAAGGCATAGATCTCTCCACCTTCAGTTGTGTTTTCATATTTGGAAATGATTGTAAATCAATGTTTGAAAATTCATCTCTAATGGATTTGGAAAATTTACAACTTTAGCTGCTTCTGATTCATAGTCAAACTTCTATCTCTACAGCATCAAGCATCAAAAACAGCATGATAAATGGGCACTAACTTGTTCAAAAGGCTTATCATCTTAACATGTTGAATCACTGCATAACAGGCAAGGATAATTGCAACCATGACTATTAACATGCATAAACCACAATAAATACACTATTTTACTTCACTAAGCACAATAAATACACTAGTTTACTTCATTGGTCCTTAAATCAACAGTTAATGTTCAATTGTGGTCAGACTTACTCTTCTTCAAGTCTTATTATTCATTTATGCTCAAATATTTCCCTATAAGTAAAGCTTTTTGCATAAGACAAAGTTATTGCACTACCATAAGTTTTAATACCTAACCTTAACAATTAAATGATTCTGAAGGTTTCAATATTGCTCCATAACTATCAATATTAGTATTAGAAAACTCAAGTTACCTTTGGATTTTTCCTTCAGTTCTTCTAGAATCTTCTCTTCATCAACTAATAGTTTCTGCAGTGATGGAATCTCTCCCTCCAGTCTGGGGATCGTATTTCTTGAGTCCTCGACCAACTTAGTAGTGTCATCGATCTTAGCTGAATCCTGCAATTGAAACCATTTGGGGGATACATGCAACCTTGTTATGGAATTACATGTGAAAAAGTATATTTCAATCTAGAATCTTACTTTGTAGTTATTTTGCAGGTAGATTTCCTGATTTCACAAAGTAATGACAGTTTTTCATTTATTGGAAAATATATAGCAAGTCTAATGCACTTCACTTCTACCTTTTCAACTTTGTCCTCGAGTTTTTTCACTTTCTGCTTTGTGTGCTTCAACTCCTCCCGAAACTTAACGTCCTGTCTCTCAAAATCCTTGAACTCTTCATTACACGTACTAAGGGTTTTATCAAGCTCCTAAAATTCCAAAAGCAAACATAATTAGTTTAGAATCTCATATTCATTCACCATAAGGAGTCAGAATATGTCCAAACTTGACACCAAATTCAAATATATAAAGCCAAAATGCTCCTGCAACATCTAATCCACTTTTGTGTATAAGAGATTCCCAACATGCACCAGAAGTAAGAAACTTGGTTGCCAGTAGTAATACATACCTCTTGTCTTTTAACATATTTTTTGTGTAAAGCCTCAAGTTCCTTCAACGATGTATTATTTTCATGGATTTTGTCTCTAAACAATGTAAAGGGAATTAGAGTCAGAGTATAATAAGTTCAGATAATATATTAAGAGATTAGCTCTTCCATCAAGCAAAATACCTTTTACACTTCAGATCTTCGTCAAAGGAAGACAATTCATTTTGTAAGGCAGAAAGTTTGCTTTTATTGTCTTCAGAAGCCAGCTTAGTAGCCTTCTCTTGCCATTTTGAAAGTGACAATTCCTTCAGCATATAATCTTCTGCCTCATTTTTTATATCCTATTGTGCATGACTGTGTTTAGAAGAAAGAAACATTGAAGGCAGAAATATAATTTTCAACATGCAGTGGAACATACCTCCAGGCTGTCTCTTTCTTTCTCTGCTAGCTTAACCATCTGCACTACCCCAGATCTTTTCTCATTGAGAGATTCTAAACTGTTTTGTAAAAAAAAAAAACAATAAAAAATACTTCAAATACCAACAAGGATACTAAAATAACAATAAAAATAGAGCTGACTGTTTAATAGTGGTAATCAGCTAATCACTCATAGCTATATCATGGTGCAATTTACAGCAACCAAATAAATACAAAATCAAAGCATTTCTACTTTATAAGATGAGTTTTCAATTAGATCAGATTCAACAGAATTGCTGCAAATTTCAAATAGTTAGCATGCCGTTCCAATGAAGCTACATTGGCATCAATTATTCAAGAAATATGTAAAAGACATCAACTTATCCACTGAGGCATCAATGATTGAGAAATAATGATTCCCACCAAAAAGACTAAACCACGAACTATATGACATGCAGTACAAATAAGTCATAATCCTCTGATGCAATATGATTCAATCATAAAAAAAATATAATGATGACAACTAGTATGACAGCTTTTAGAAGAAACAAATATATAGTGGCAAGAAACTTACAGTTTATAAGAGTCCTCAATCTTCTCAACATATTTATTAGTTCCAATAATGTCCTCCAGATATTCAAGAAAGCCTTCATCATGTGGTCCTTGCGCCTTTGGCTTCATCAGTGAAATTTGCTCAACCTCACCCTAACAAGATCAGAAATTCACCACGATGACTCAAAATATCTATACAATAGTAGAATAATCAATAATGGTTGAGGGAAAGATGATAACCTGAAGAATCAAGAACCTATTATTATCTAAGTCGACTCCTTTTTCTCTCAATTTCCTTGTAACCTCCGTGAAATTACTAGTCTTTTCATTGATAAAATATTTTGATGAGTTGTCCCGGAATGCTATCCTAGTAATCGAAAATTCACTTCCTGGAACAACTTCATATTCTCCATTATCCTGCAAACAAGAAACAAGTTCAAGAGACCTGCCCTAGTTAAAAATCTTTCGATAGGTTACATCACACAGAAACTCAAAAATCAGAGAAGGGTCAATCAGGTGATGACCAAATCAATGATTTCTTGAAAATGGACTGATACAGCTGCACTGTCTAGATTCTGATGGTTCGTAGAGTTGTGAATGAGCTCAGAGACTTTGTTCAAACGCATCTGCACAATTCCCCACGGAGCAGAAAAATTAAAAGCTCATCGTTCAAACATTTTAAAAGAAAAACGAGTACAACAAACAACACTAAAGGAAAGAAGTTAACATAACTTCAGCAATTAAGGCAACAAAATTTGAGTTGCAAACCAAATGAATTGGAAATTACCTGCTTTGCTCGTTTCCCAAATACAAAGAGCATCGCATCAATAACATTGCTCTTCCCACTACCATTCGGGCCAACCACCGCAGTAAAACTCTGATTCAGCAGGAGAAAAGCCAAATTCAGCAACTCAAAGCAGTCAAACAGAAACGAATTCGGGGAATAACCCTAAAAATCACAACTTCGGGGAAAGGAGCGGCAGAGAGAGAGAAACCCTAACCTTGTGGAAAGGGCCAACGCGCTGCTCGCCGGCGTAGGATTTGAAGTTCTTCATGACCATCTCCCTAATAAAGAGCCTTGGTGTGGCTCCTTTAGCGTTCCCGTGAGGTAACTCGGCCTCGTCAGCCATGAACGCATCGGTCGAACCCATTCCTCCTTGGTATGTCTCGCCTGCGAAATTAGATTCCTAAACCTGAGAATTTCAGCTTCAAATCCTCCGGATCTGAGTAATCGGAGATGCGATGGACAAATGAGTGAGTCTCAAATCTCAACACTCAGTATGCTTCGCGGTAGTTCTCTCTCTCTCCTTCCATGTCGGGAAATGGTGGAGAGGATTGAAAATGAAGAGGGTAAAGCATTTTTGGCGGGAAGTCGAAAGTTGCTCTAAATTTTTTGAAACCAGAGAACATTTATGGGCTCAATGAGCCCGAGTGGTAGATACAACGGCCCAATGTGAAGAGGCCCAAATCGTATAACCGCAAAGATATTTTTCCTCGATTTTTTATGAGTTTTTTTTAGTTGTGTAATCAAATGTTCACATAGAGTAAAATAATTACAAACACATTTACCATCAACGAATTTTTAGTCGTGCAAGAGAGTTGGGGATTTGACATCTCCTTGTTGAGGGGGATAATCTGTCGATTGTCAATTCTTTACGGGATATTTGGGAGTGCCTTTGATGCATTGAACTGGTTTTATCAGATATTCGTTCCATTGTTTCTGCGTTTGATTCGTTTTCTATTCGTCATATTTTCAGGGAATCCAATGGTGTTGCCGATAGGGTCGCGTACCTGGCTTACAACATCCCTGTCGACGATGATCTGTTGGCTGATCCGGTTCTGGAGGATCTCGTCCGAAAGGACGCTCTAAGATGGCGCTTTCTTCGCTAGGATTGCTCCATCTTAATTACTTTCCTTGCATTAAAAAAAAAACGAATTTTTATTTATTTATTTTGTGTAAAGGGAGACAAGTGCCTTGCTCTTATTCACATATCCTTAAATGTTTATGGAGACCCAATCTAACGAGTTTGAGGAGAAGAAGTTAGTTTCTATCGTTGACCTTCTTAGGGCATCTCCCATAGTAAGCCAAAAAATGGGTTTTTGGCCAAATTTTGCTCTCACCTTAGGCCAAAACTCATTTTAGCATTTTTGTATTTGGCCTAATTCCAAAACAAAGGCCAAATTTGGCTTCCACTTTTGGAAGGTCAAATCCTATTTATTTATTTAATTATTTATTTTTAAGTGTTTAATATTTATGTAAATTTATAAAAATAAAATTATAAATCTATATATTATATAGTTATGATTTTCAATTAAAAATAAAATTAGCATTATTGTTAAGATATTCAAGAGTTCTTCGATATGACTATAATATTTGACATATTTGAATTATTATTGCACAAATAATATTTTTAGAAAATGACATAAATCTTTTTTCTTATAGATTCATCAAAATTATAATAAAAAATAAATATTAAGTTGCTTAAAGTACTAAAGAAGAAAAAACAAATATAAAATGAAACAACCAACTATTGAATCATGGTCACATTTAATATTCTGGTAGATCCGCATTACTCTCTTCATAACCATTTCTTGTTCCGAAGCCATCACTTTGATCATCTTCATGCATACATACGACATAACACATTTTGATCCTGTTCAAATGAATCAAATATTGAATTAGAAATCTCAATAGTTTCATTTGAAAAGTGAGATGATGATGATGATATTTGAGAATAATTCATTGTTGATTCAAATCGAAATGATAACGATAGAATCGAGTGAAGGAAATGAGATATGAAGGTTCTATATTGTATGAGTATTTATATAAAATTAGCCTGTCAAATTTGGACAACGGTAGGAACAACTAAATCGTACAATCAGGGGCGGAGGGAGGGGGGGCATGAGGTGGCTCGAGCCCCCCCAAGTCGGGGGAAAACGTAAAAAAAAAATGTTTTTTTTTTGTAATTTTTGATAATTTAAGGGTTAAAATAGTTAAAAAGGATATTGAATCAATAAGTTTGCTTAGCTTAATTGGTATGGATTGAGAAATGTAATGAAAAGGTCTTGAGTTCAAATCCTTATAGCTTCATTTTAGGGATTTTTTTCCTCCTTTTAGCATTTTAAACTCAAAATAGCTATTTAAATCATACATTTAGTGTGTTTTATACTATATTTCTTATAACAAAAATTGTATCTTATATATATCTTCAAAAAAAAATCCCGAAAATTTAGTTGAGCCCCCCCCTCGGATTTCTTCTGGCTCCGCCCCTGCGTACAATAGGCCAAAAGAGAATATTTTATAGAATATTCTCTGTTGGTAGGTTATTTCTCTTAGCCATTATGGCCTACGGGGGAAGATGTTCTTAAAGACTATCAAAACCCCTGAAGAAATCTCGAAAAGGGTTAATTACATATTTAATATAGATATATTGTGTCTTACTTTTATATATGTTTTTAAAAGTTTCACAATTCTCGAAAAGGTTAAACTAAATCCCGAAAGGGCTTGATTAAAATCTCGCAAGGGCTTGTTTAAATCCCGAAAGGGTTTTCAGGTGCGTCTAGGTTGGTTCTCGGCGGCGTTTCTGAGAGTTCGTAGCGTTCCTATTCGTGGTTGGGGTCTGACGTCCGGTGTCAAGTCTGGCTAGGGTCGAGACGGTGTATATCGAGGCGACTCCGTGATCCGGATATTTTCTTGGAGGATCGTCTTCACTGCCCACAGGGACTCCTGTTGTTCCGCTGGCCAGCGGTGTCATTGTTTTGTGGCGCTTGGCATCTCGTTGTAGTCTATGTTGTCCACAACGTTTTAGGTTTAGGTCCAGTTGTTCACTTAGATACGTTTGCTTGCCACTTTTTTGTATTGCACCTTCTACTTTAGTTTGTATGTTTGACGGTTCGCCGTCTACCGACTTTGTCGGCCTCTCGAGGTGTCATGTCTGTCTGGCTCTCGAATTCTTACCTAATAAAAAAAAACTGAAGGAATCGGCAATTACACAAGATATAGAGCCATGTCTCCTCTAAATCACATGTTTGAAGACCATTAGTAAGTGTGAGGTGAAGACCAAATCGAATAGTATTGCGGAGAAATTTGTCATGCATCATTTACTATATGAAGTGTCTCACCCTCTTTTACATTGGGAGTCTCAAGACTCTCAATGAGTGATAAAACTTAGTTTTTCATTGCTTAGCGTGTTTATTTTGAGTCGTTTTAGTGTGTTTTAAAGTCATTAGTGGTAACTGAGTCAGTTTATCCAGATTTATAAATTCAAAGATCTACAAAAAAATTTGTATTTGCAGTGAATTTTGTGTTAAATGAAGAAGAAAATGATTAAAGTGTTCAAAGTTTGTGTTTCGAGGATTGAAAATTAAGAATGGAACTTATCAAAGTCACATAGGTATTCGAGTTAGTTTATGTCACGGTTGCAAATTCGAAGATTTACACATGTTGTGCTCTTTTTTTTTTCTTCTATTTTTTTTTTGTTATGCAACAATTTATGCTCTTTGATATCATGATAAGCTCTTGTTAGATACTTACAAAGAATAGAAACAGTGCAACATTAAGTACATGTAAACTATAACCATTACATATTTTTTTTATTAGGAAACAATTCGAGGGTCGGACATATCCGGCACCTCGAGAGGCCGACAAAGTCGACAAACGGCGAACAGTCTAAACAAACAACGAACTAAGCAAAAAAAGAGTGCAGTACAAATGGTGGAAACCGGAAAGCACACAAATGCAGTCGAACACGTGAACCAATCTGAAATATTCCACGGACAACGTAGACTAAGAGTCGGTGCCAAGCACCACCTATTGGTAATACCACTGGCCAGCGGTACATCAGGAGTCCATGTGAGCAGTGAATACGATCCTCCAAGGAAATTTTCGTCTCGTAGAGTCGCCTCGACCCCAACCAGAGCCGACACTAGATGTCAGAGCCCCGGCTCAAAAGAGGAACGCAACGAACAAACCAAACTCACGGGCGAGAACCTCCCATGTAAGAAGCACCAAGAAACCTTTTCGGGATTTTATTGAATCCCTTTCGAGATTTTGTTGAATACCTTTCGAAATTTAGTCAGACCATTTCAGGATATAGTTTTGCCCTTATCGGGCGGTTTTCCTCAAGGAATGAATAAGAACATATAAATCCTACCACAAAAAAAGTAAAATTGTGATCGGAAAAAATATATAATCAAATTCACCCATCTTTTTTCTCTGTTTTCCCCCCTTCCCCCCCCCCCCTTTTTTTTTCTTTCCCTTCCATTATGCCCAAAAGGGAGAAGGGTCTCACGATCGAACGGGACAGGTGCAGCCAATCGGTGGCCAGAAGACCGACGCTTGAGCCGGTGATGGAGGGGAGCAGGATGGGCTAAGGCCCCAAGCCCAATGACGGCGAACACTATCGAGCCGCCATAGGCGGCAAAGAGGGAGACGACCGAGAGCCCAGGATTGATGCGGCCTCTAGGAGACGCCGGAGTTTCAAATTAGCGACTTGATCAGGGAAATCGAAGGACGGGAACCCGAAAAACCACCAAAGACAAGATCGAATGAATCGGGGAAGAAGAATCCCAAATCTAGGGTTTGGTAGGGGGAAAGCATTTTGGCGGAAGCACAGGCCAAGGCCACCCGAGATCGACAATAGTGATGAAGAGAGGCGAGAGGATGGCCGACCAGAGAGGGTGGCGGAGGTGGGCCAAGAATCAAGGATGAGGAGGTGGTGGATGTGCGGGACTGCAATGTTGAAAGGGGTATTTGGGTTGGGATTTTGTAACCATTACGTATTTATTTACTCTTAGTACATATTTTTAATTTATTTTCTATGATTTTGGTAATGATTTTATATATAAACAGTTTTGTACAACCTAATTGGTCGGAAGTGGTTGATATTCATCGGGTTTTAATTCGACCTTTGTAGTACGTAATCCTTTAAAAGTACGTGATTCCCTTTTTTTAAGAATTTTCTTGGGTTGAAAAGGGATTCGACCACCTTATAGACCGAGACACCAAAAATCATTAAAAGATTTAATACGTAAGACTAGAACGAGGAGAAACTCTTTCTTATTTTTATAACAGGAGAGAAAACTCTTTATATAAATATGCAAGCGATAGAATTATCATATACAAAATAGAATAATATAAAAGATATAATATACATATCTTTTGTGGGTGTCATGAGTTTAAGATTCTCCAACCAACCCGACTCTACACCCTAGTGTCACCTTAACTTTAGTCTAAACTTCCTCCAATGATCCCTCTCTGATGCCATGTCTTCTGTGAGTGACATGAGGTTAAGACCTTGTATTAGATTTTTTTTTTAAAATTGTTAGGATGACCTCTTCCATGTCAAGCATCTCCGAAAACTAATCCTTCAAACTCAGGTATTCGAGTGCCTCCTTACTCTTTTAGTATATGAACAAACCAACATAGTCTTCTTTCCCTCAATTTATCCCTGATATTAGTCACTCCCTCTTTGTTATAGACAACTTAGTTATTGATCTTATATAACCTCGTGTCTTTAAACATCTATCAAAACATTCTCATTTTTTTCCACCATTAGTCTTTACTCTTGAACATTTGTAATAGTGCAAAACTTTTTCCTATATAATATAGTTGGCCGGCTTGATAACCACCTCATAGAATCCAACCTTGAGTTCTCAGGGTAACTTTCATATGGAACAAAACTCACGAGGGACTCTTCCACTTCGGTATTGAATATCCTTATTACAAATGAATTCGGTAATGAATATCCTTATCTACCCTCAATCGATCTGCATGAAAAATCTAGTCACTTGAAACTCTTCTTCATTTGTACGACATCCTCACCCAACGTTAATATCACCATTCACTTCTAATATCTCCACAAAATTGTACTCTACATTTTCAATCGTAGCTCTATTGATTCATTAACCCTTCAATTCCAGCGATATCCTTCAATGCTCAAGCTCATTGTAAACCCCAACTCGCAACTCATCTACCAACAGAATATTATTTGTAAGGGGTTCAATAAAAAGAAAGAACTGATAATGGCATGTTTGAATGGAGGTGGAGAAGATGGAGATATGAGGTGGAAAATGATGAAATTTCGGGAAAATTTGGACATCGTTGGTGTTTTGAATCATGGAAGATTATTTGTTAAGGTTATATTGTGAAATACCACTTTTACCCTCACATCCTATTTTCAACCTTAGCCAAATAAACTAACTATACATCCCAAACTCCTCACTGATCACAACCCATCATGTTAGCATCTGTTTTTCCATTAATTACTCACTCATCCCTCCTCAAATCTTACCTTAAACCTACTGCAACACACATGCAAACTCTCTTTTCTTTACACTCACATGCAACTTCCTACCAAAAAATAAATAAAAAAAGGCAATGGGATTGCAAATAGAGTTTGGGATTGTAGCAGCTTGGGGCTCTTGGTGTTAGGAACCTTAAAAGCAGCTTGCCTAAACAATGATGAAGGGAACCTTGACACTGTCTCCTCCACAAAGAAGCCAAATCCACCCACAAATTTCAGAAAAAACACTCACACCTCTCTCCACAAATCATAAATTGAAGGATGTTTCAATACCCTGGTCAGGATTGCTGGTGGAGCGGTCACTGCGTGGCAAGATCGGCTTGTCCTCGATGATTTCGAGCAACATGAGCGAGGGCGCCATCTTCCTTTTCTCGTGACGTGGCTTGTTGTGATTTTCTAGGGGAAATTGTGGATGAAAAGGGGATGAAATACTCATCCACCCCCTCCATCCTCACATCTGAAGGTGGGAAAAATGGTTGATATTCATCCCCTTGCACTCCCTCCACCCCCTGGGCTCCACCTCTTGTATCCCGCGCCAAACACTGAAGGCAAAATAACCCCCACCCAGGGTATCCCTTCCACCCCTAAAAAAATGTTGGAAAACAAGGCCTAAAGAGCCAATGTGGAGAAGGTGGAAAGGGAAGTATATTTTATAATCCCTTACTTTGCCCTTCGACATCCATAATCACCGCCAACGGAAACATCATATACTAATCGCATCCCCTCCGCTAATGGCCTTATTCGAATCCCTGATTTCTGATTTTCCGCCTTAACTCCCTCGCCGCCACTTCCCTCGACCCCCTATCGGTCGTTACAGATGACCTCCTCCACCCTTTTCGATGACTCTATCAAACTCCTCTGCCCTCTCTATCTTCTCGATCTCTTTTTATTTTTTGTGCCCTTGTGGTGATTCTGACCTGGTTTGGTTCTCTTTTCGATTTCAACCATGAAATTCTCCACCTTTAATTTCTTGTGTTGTTGCTTTTGTGTTCCAACCAACTACTTTTCTTTAATGTTTTGTTACCAAGTTGACCCTTCAATTACAAACTTTCAAAAGGCTTCAAAGTAGGGTTGCCCGAACGGAACCGGCCTAAACGTTTTGAGCGGGAACCGACGTCCCGAATTTTTTCGAGGTAGGGACCGAGGCCCGAAACGAGCACCGAAATTTCGATTTCGGTTTTAGGACCAAAAATATTAGCCCTTTGTTTTTTGTTCAAATTTCGAAATCAAATCAATCTAGTAAAAAATTAATTCATTTATCCCCTTCATTCGAAAACAAAGAGGGAACAAACAAATCAAATTTATTATCATCACAGTTGTAATTTTGATCGAATGAACAAAGATCCAGTAAAAAAATCAATTCATTTATCACCTTCCTTCGGAAACATACCATAAGATCTTGATGAGGACTGCATCAGGAGAAGGAAAGAGAAGAAGGAAGATGGAGAAAGGCCCTGAACACAGCACTCGCCTTATTGACACATGCAACAGAAAGCCCGGCGTCGAGGCAAATCATTGATAGAGCGAAAACGGAGAGCCACCAACCCAGATGCCACCAACGCACATCACATCGAAACCACACGTCTCGGATCCACTTGAAATTGTTGAATCATTTCATGATTCGACCCCAACGCACCCAAGACAAGGGAGAAGCAATGTGATGTGAACTTCCTTTAGAGGTTGGGTTTCTTTTGAAAGAGGTTGAGATTCAGTCCAAATCGCTACAAGAATAAAGAGGCAAGCTTCAAATTGAAGAAATCGGGGACGAGGATCTTATTTGGTTTTCTTTTAGATTTGAGGGTTTTGAAATGTTGAAAGTAGGGTGGTGTTCGAGCTTTGAGGCTAGGCTAGGGTTCTTTTGATTTTTTCCTCTCTATTTCCTTAGCTCCCGTTTTGTCACACTGTGTAAACTATTAGGTTTTTTAAGACTAATAATAAAATCGGCTTTTCGGTCCGAAATCGAATTTTTCGATTCGATTCCGATTTTCGGACTGAAATCGAATTTTAGATTCCCTCAACCTAAAGCCCGAACTGAATAATCCCGGGCCGGACTGAAACAACTTTTTTAGGTTCGATTTTCGGGTTGGGCCAGATTCTGAGCAATCCTACTTCAAAGGGATATAGGGATGTCATCCATCCTTTTAATTTGGGTAAAATCTCACATGATTTTGTGAATTTGGGTACAATTGACAAGAAACATTGTACCCCACCACCAAATAGTCGAGAAGGGAAGCTTCTGGAAGTGAAAGACATTGGTATTTTCTCCACAAATACCAAAAAAATAATTTTGTAATAATCAAACACCTAGCAAAGCTATAGCTATGTTTTTTTTAAACAAAAAATTTCACATTTCACACATCCATAATAACCTATAAAAAAAATCTCCACCTCCCTTAATCTACAAAAAATATTCTCCACCTCCCCCAAAAAGCAACTAGTGCAAAATGCAAACTTAATGTATGAACGCTAAAACTATAAATGTGCGCGTGTGTATATATCTTTGTTATAAAAGCAAAAACAAATATAGATATCTTTATTAGTCTTCTTGAGTTTTGAGATGCAAGCGAATAAGAAGACCATCTTGCGGAAGTGCAAAAGGTCCATATTGGATCTTATTTTGTGGGCCCATGATAGTCCATCTGTTACAATCAAATCAAACCATTATCAAAGTTAGGAAATACAACATGAAATAAAATGATGACTTATTAAGATGAATATGTTTGCATGACCCACTACATCATGATACAATAATACTTTTGAAAACTTATTGCTTTAATGTAAAAAGAAAATGGGAGACAATTTTGTAAATATATAGGCTTAATTAGTTACAAGGAGCATTTTTTAGTGCATGTGTTAATACTCTCTTTGTCGAAAAAACTTGTTGTTTGGTTTTTTTACACATTTTTTAAGAAGCTAAAATTATAGAATTGAAGAGGCACAGAGGGTGGTGGCATCGGGCGGTGGAAAGGAACACGGAGACAGGTAGAGACCGAAGTGATGGGAGCAAGAGAGGCAAAGAGATCGGGCAACTAAATGGTTAAATGTTATTTTATTTTATTTTTTGAACAAGGAAAAGATTCGAGAATCTAAGATGTGCGACTTTGTTAGCCACCTAGTTGACTTCACATAAGACATGGTTGGAGGACACTTCAACGAAGCCTCGAATCAGAATTAGAACATTTGTCATCACCATCTCAATTTCTCATGGGCAAGTCCACAATCCTTTGATTGAGTCGATAACCATCAGCCTGTCCCTCTTAGTCGTGATCCTAGTAAGCTCCATCTTCATAGTCATAACCAGGCTCGATGGAAGGGCCAACACATCTGCCATAAGGGCTGAATTATACCCACATAACAAGGCATTGTAGGCTCGAACACTTTGTCTATGGTCGCGTATAACGAACCTTGTTGGAGCTGCACATGTAGGCAAAATTGATCTTGAAGATTCCTTCAAGGGTTTTGTCCCAACATATCTATTTTCTTCTTTTGGGGTTTGAGATAATCCCTGGTTCTTTGTTTTTTTCTTCCTCACAATGTATTTGTTTCAACTGTTTCCAATTCTTTGATTGTTGTCTCAAAAAGCCTTTTTGTTTTGTATGTTCGTCAAACTTTGATCATCAAATATTATTTTATTCCTTATGATCCAAAGTCTCCACCACCAGGCTGTGAGGGATGTTTTCTGGTTCTTGATAAGCTTTAAAAAGATTTCAGCAACCACTTTTTTTAGTTGCTTTCCTTTTGTATCCATTGTCGCTATAATTCTTTCAATATCATTATCCATTATTTTGATGAGGTCAAGAGTATACATGCACCCTATAAATAAATGTTCCGCATCTTCTTCAACATTGTTGCAGAGGACACATGTGAGTGGAACTACAACACCTTTCAGAGTCAGTCAATTTTTTTTCATGGGCAGTCCATTCATTCCGAGTTTCTAAATAAAAAATTTCATCTTCGAAAAGCATTCAGTTTCCCATATCCATCCGTTATCATTTTCTCGTATTTTGTCACAAGACTCACAACCTGTTATTATGTCAAAAGAAAATGAAGTGGAGAACCATCCATGACGATTGACTTTCTAATAAAGTATATCTTCAATTTCATTCATTGAGATTTTGGTGTTCATTATTTTATTGATGATACACCGAGGGAGGATTTTTTCTCAGTTCTTCCCTTTTATGTTTTATCCATTTGGATGTAGTTTGCAACACGCTCTTGTTCATTAATACCAGTGTCAGTGATGTTTTTCCTAATTAGTTTCTCTCCTTCAAAGTATTCCTCTTTCCAGAACTTTATTGTTTTTCCATTGTCAACTTTTTAGATCAATCAATTGCAAAACTCTTCTTTTATTTTCATTAGTTTCTTTTACATCCATGATGCATTTTTTCAGTGTTCATATTCCCAAAGTTTGTCCTCCCTCAAGTATCTGTCTTTAACGACTTTCACCCAAAAGTTTTCAGGTTTTACTAAGATTTTCCATCAGAAATTCATTTTTTTGAACCGGAAAAAAATTGGCTGAAAGGGAGTCCCTCTCTAGTGATGCGGGACCATCCAAGACACTTTCCAAGACACCTTCGGATGATGTCCTTCTCAAGAGGAAGAAGAATGCTCCACCATGGGAGAAGGTCCAAAGGTGGAAGCTTGGCGTTAACTCGTTCAGACTTTTGACAGCTTTTTGACGTCTCTATAAAATGGGTCGTACGGATTCAATATTGATCGGATTGAGGCATGTCATACCTTTTCGGAACGAGGACGAAAAGATCTACAACTTTTCTGTTGAAGGTTTTTCTAGATTCGACCTCGAAATTAGCCGAAAATCACCATCTTAGAGTTGTCACTGTTTTTAGACGAATTTACCCTATTTTTAGTAACTTTTCTAATTAAGTTATTTTAGGAAAATTTAGAGGTTATTTTTATTAATTCCTTTAAGTGTTATTTTTATCTTCTTAGAACATTAGAATTGGCCCAGCAGCTCTTAGAGCCCTATATATGTTGATTCACCCCTTTGTAATTCAGTTGGATTTTCATGAATATAATTAGTTCTCTCAAAGTTGTGTGAAACACAATGAGTGGTTGTCGATTGAATAGAGTTGTGCTCTTCAATTGCAAATATTGGTATTGATCTAGCTTGGTTTGCTTTGAGTTCATCAACTTCGCAAGACTTGGTGATCCTAGTATTCACGAGCCCCCTCCTTGTGCCTCCAAGTTGTCCGCTTGGTTGTGTAGGGTTGCAGAGGCGGGTTATATAGTCATTGGTATTGGTTCCTACCTTCTACGGAAGCCTGGGTCTCTATCTTGTTCTATATAGATCGACTCAGTCCATATCAGGTCGTGTCTTTCAATTCTTGCTCATAAATTTCGAGTCTTTCTTTCATCATATTGTTGCGTTGTGTCTTTCTTTATTGTCGACATCAAGAACCCTTGTTCTTGGTGATTCTTGCTGCGTCTTTTATAGTTCTTGATCGATCTTGATTAAGTTCTTGCGTTTCTTGTTCAGTTCATGGAGTTTCTTGCTTGTTGTCGAAGATCGGACCATCACACGGCTAACCCTGTATCATCTAGCCAAGGGCATCGAGACAGATGAGTTCTGCTAGCGCAAAATCGTCAGGGACAGACCGACCGTAGAAGTCAAGATCAAGATGCAAGAGACGGTCAGCGATTCAGTTAGCTTCCCTGAAAATATGGCGGATCTGATATGAGGGGAAACAATGCAAAGACAGAATACTGTCAGAGATAAGCATTTCAACTTCCCCCGGACAAGACCAACTACCTTTTAGGCAGTTAATAGTAAGGTTTTGGAAGACTATTGATATAGAGATTTGATGCTGCTTGGATGCCTTTCAGAGAACATACCCTTCAGAACCAATGACCGAATCTAGTGGTGAAGGACCAACTCCCGAGGCGATAGGGATGCCCGTGTGATCACATACTATGAAATCATAGCTACCTTTTTTTAAAGGAGAAGGAGTTTCATCGTAGTTAAGTTTATGACAGTTCATTGGTGGTTTATGTTATTTTATCGTTTGTCGTGTTTTCCTCATGGTGGGATTGTATTTACCTGATGTTGTCATCACTCAATTTGACTTTGTTCTAATTATAGATATGCTTATTTGTGTAAGCAGAAATCATTCGAGGGTCGGGTGATATATTGTCAAAAAAAAGAACAAAGCCCCGCCGTAAGAAATTCATTTGAAATACGGATTTGGCCATAACACGGAGTATAGACTCAAACATCATTAGTAATCAACTGGCCTCTCTATAAGTTAATCTATAGCCAGAAGAAGCAATGATGGCTCTCCTGTCAATTGGATCTCATGGAATCGGAACAAAATACATATACAAAAGAAAAATATGAAATCAGTTCATAATACGTAGTGTTGCTCAAAAAGCAAACCAATCCGAAAATCGGGTATGGTCCATAAAATTTTAAAACAAAAAAGGATTTACTGATATTTTTAACACAATACTGTAGTGTAATTGAGTTTGTTCGGATCAATATATATAATATTATGGTGCCATTAACACCGGTCCTATTTAATTAACGATTTTTCTATATCCTATGCTAGACTCAAGTTAGAATTATATTTCAAATTTTAATTATTTTAGTTTTTCTTTTAATTAGATTTCTAGGGTCAATAATTCTTTTATTAGGGAATCTTTTCCAATTCAATTTCTTATGCTACAACTCTTAGGGCATAGGATATAAAGTTGTTTATTTAATTAGAATAATATATGCAACAAATTTATTTGTTACTATAAAATTGAATTTGGGGAAGTAGGAACCTGTATTTAGTAGCCAAGTGATGAACAAGGACCAAAATCTCCACCCTTGCAAGCTCATTTCCGGTGCAAGAGTGGATCCCATTCCCATATGGCAAGTACGTGTTTGGTTTCGGAGCCTCCTGTACGTACGTTTTGATCATTTAATTAATTTCGACCATAAATAAATTAAGTTAATGAAATTAATACGTACCTGAAATCTAGAAGGATCAAACTTTTGAGGGTAAGGGAAGTTGGAGGGGCAGTGATGAAGGTTTCTGAACAAGGGCAGCACTTTCCATCCCTTTGGTATCAAGTAGCCTGTACGTGTGAACCAACAATTGATAACATACTAATATATTGCTCAATAATGTCATATATATCTTGGAGTAAAGCAAATTAGATCAAAGGGAAAATTGAGGGTCGGAGCAGGTTTTCGGGATCGATCTAGACCTTGAAGCTCGACATCCTCAATGGCTTCTCGGAAGGTAAAAGAGAGAATGGAGGCCACCCGCAGGGTCTCCGATAGCACCCTTGATGTCAAGGGCATCCTCTTGGTGTCCTCCCAAGTTAGGCTCCTACTTCCTTCATCTTTGGCCTTCATTGCTATTATTCCCTCTTGCTCTTCCTGCAGGATCACTCAAATTCAATTAGGGCATGCCCTAATTATTAGATAAACCACCCCATAATTAGGAAATCTTTACAAAGCAACCTTAACAAAAGAATAGATTTTCATTGGGATCTCGATCAAGCACTCACCACAACATCCTTCAAAACGGAAGGGTTCTCCGCCAAGAACTTGAGGATCCACGTCAGCACACTAGCGGTGGTGTCGCGGGCAGCAAACAGGACCCCAATCACATTATCCGCGATCTGGTCATCCGTGAGGGCTTGGTCGTCGGACATGAGCGAAGCCAACAAGTCATTGCCACCGGAGGCAGTTGTTTGTTGCCTCCTGGCAGCTATCAGATCGGCAAGGATTTGAGAAAGGTCAGCGCGGGCCCTCATCGCCTTGCGGAAGAGGGTACCGGGGAGGTTGAGGGGCATCGAGTTGTAGCCTCTTTCGAGGGCGTTGTAGCATCGCTTTAGATCAGCCTCCTTTTGACTCCACTCGCCCTTCCCCAGGATGGTTAGCAGTGCCACGTTGAACGTGTACTGCAAATTGCAATTGCATACCAATTATACCAATTTTGGGGGAATAATTATTTTGTAATGAATTTTTTTCGTTTCGGCTATATACACCGCAAATCCGCACGTCCTTAACGACGTGCATGCACGTCGTAATTAACGTGCAAGGTGGATAGACCCTAAAGCGTGCCTACGTGCACGCCCGTATTTTTTTTTTTAAAAAAAAACCTATATGCAAGGACGTGCATGCACTTTGTTAAGGATGTGCATGCACGTCCTTAAGGACGTGCAAACCCTAGTTTGCTAACGACGTGCACATTTCCACACTTGCACGTTAATAAGGACGTGCAAATCCTTAATCGTCATTTGCGGTGTATATAGCAAGACCCATTTTTTTAAAAAAAAAACTTCAACCTATATATATATATATATATATATATATATATATATATATATATATATATATATATATATATATATATATATATATATATATATATATACACACACACACACACACATATATATAACCATTTAAATATATATAAGCAATTAACATTTTTACGTAAATGTCATTACCCCACATATTTTAACCTAGTACAGTACTCCCTCCGTTAATTATAACATGTTATTTTAGGATGCAAATCTTGTTAAGAAAAACTTGTCATTTTAGATATTTTGTCATTCATTTTACAAAATTGTCCTCGTAATGATTAAATATTTGTTAGTTGTAATTTTCAAGAAAGTAAAAAGTAGAATAATAATTATGAGTATAAATGTATTTTTGTTTGTTTCTTAATAAGTATGTAGATTTCTAAAATAACATGTTTTAATTAACGGAAAATGAGTGAATCAACACGTACATATGAGAATTCGCAATTTATCCATATATATCTAAGCTTTAAATGACAGGCTACGGAGTATATTCTATCGTTTTCACTCAATAAACTTAACTCACATTAATTTTCTACTTATGATTTTTACACATATTTTGCGGATATGCTATTCGCACGGTCACATATCGTCAAATGTACGGTGCCGAAGCTGAGTGCTAAAGTCGGCAAACAATATGCCTATGCCTAGTTCCGAAGTCGGCAAACAAAGCCTATGCTTAGAACGAGGAACCCATTTTTGATAATAAATTCCGAACACGTGACACAGTCGTTAGAGTAAGTTTTGCCTATGCTATTTATTACCAATAAACTTGATCTTAATTGCTAACTTTTTACAAGCACAAATAAACTCGACCAGCATAAAGAATTTAACAAAATTTCTCTGCAATTTTTCATGTATTATATAGAGAGACAGTTAATTAATTTTGTTCCATTAGTCAAATATCACCCACCTCATATTAGATTTTAGTCAAGAATATGTTAAAAGACGATTATATTATTAATTATTTTTCCATCAAGTTGAAAAATGAATGGTATACATGTACCGAAAGTTAAACGCAATATTATTAATTTCCGTTTGTTTAATTAATTAGTCAACTTATGTTATGTAATTATCATAGTGATCGAAGACTTTTTAAACCACTTATAAGACTGTTCCAAATATCATTTCACACAACTTGTATAAAAATTTATTATTTTATTTAAGAATAAAATATTTTCTTCTAAAAAAAATATATTTATAATTTTCCTGGTACATTAACTAATTAATTGAGGACGGTTAATTGACGCATCTAGCTAGCTTAATTACCGTTTTCATATGTTGGAAGGTGTTGATAGTAGAAGGGCCATGGAGGAAGGCGAGGCAGCCATCGGCGACGGAGTCGATGTCGGAGACGAACCCCTTAATAGACTCCGGGGAGAATGCTCGGAGGAGAAGCTTCCGGAGGCGTAAGTGGTAGTCCCCCTGGTGGAAGAACATCGCATGCTTCCCCAAAATCCTCTCCTTGCTCGCCGGAAAAGTGGGCCTGAACTTGCCGGCCCCGCCCACCAGCACGTACCTCACCGCCTCGGGACTCGAAACCATCACGCACCGGCATCCCAGCACGTGCGTCTTGAAAATTGACCCGTACTTGGCCTGTTTGGAGGCGAAGAAGAGGTTAGGGTTTCGGCCGGAGTAGAGCTGGAAGGTCTCTCCGATGTAGGGCCAGCCGAGGGAGCCGGGCGGAAGTTTCCGGCAGCCTGAGATGCGGCGGTGGAGGAGGAGTAGGAGGAGGAAGAGGGTGGCAAAGAGGAGGAGGAGAGCGGCGGAGAAGGTGGGGGAGGACATGGTGGCCGGCTGAGAATTGAATGAGGTAGCTAGGCGGACGATCAAAGTGAAGAGAGAGATTATATATTATATTTAAAGAGGGAAGTATATACAAACCCTTAATGTGAAGAGAAAGTTAAGGGGTCGGTTTGTTATTTATTAGCCGGTGTTTGGTTTTGTTATTTATTAGGTTGTTATTTATTAGGTGATTTTGTGTGATACATATATATTCATAATATTAGAGGCTTAGAGCCAACGTTTTATTTTACCTTATTTTTTATATTAGGAAATAATTCGAGAATCAGACAAACTTAGGTCTCCGAGAGGTCGAAAAAGTTGGCAGACGGCAAACAATAAAATAAAAAACGATGCAAACCAAAAGGCGGTAAAAAACCCGCCACAGTCGAATAAACGAGCCTAATCTAAAAAGTTGATGACAATGTATACTAAACTCGGAGCCAAGCGCCACCAGGAGTCCCTATGGGCGATGAAGACGAACCTCCAAGAAAATTTCCAAAAGATGAAGTCGCATCGATACACATCGCCACGATACCATCAAGACCCGACACCGGACGCAAGAGCCCTAACACATATTAGAACATCAACGAACAATTAGAACCGCAGACGAAAACCACCCTCGTAGAACGCACCAAGAACCCTTTCGGGATTCAATCAAGACCCTTACGGGATTTTTATTGGACCCTTTCGAGTTGGTTCTGTCTTTCCCTCTCGGGATTTTTTTTTTGTATTTCAATTACGGTTTGCCCCGGGCCCAAGGCTTTGCACATTTTTTGTCGGGCCTGACGCGTTTATGGGATTTCGCCTATACTTATTACCTCACTATGACGGCATAATGTCTTAAAATACTTGCAAACCTTAGACAGGTGGGATTATGATCAGATCGTATGCTTATTAGTCCAAGCGATGGGGGTTATGAGTTTGACTCGCGATAAATTAAGTTACTGTTCAATCGTCGTCTATAGAGGAAGCTAGGCGGGGTCGTTATCCCAAATAACGTCTTTCTCCGATCAAGGATCTTTAGAACTCAACTCCGGAGGTTTTGAGTCCGGGAGATAATCAGAGCTCTTATGCTTTTCTATCTTCAAAATCGGATCCTTTGAGGCCGGAGGGGGTATTTATAGGGAAACCAAGCGAGCAGGTGGCTGGCAACCTCGTGGTTCTATGTGGGACACGTGTAGCGCATGCCCACACACTTAGGGGCATAGGCAATACACGTGGAGTCATTAGAGGCGAGGTGCTTGCTAGAATTTCGGAGGTTTACGAGATACTTGGAGAATTCACTCTGATTCTTACACGGGGTTCAGGTCGCGAGGGAAACAAGGGTCGATAGTTCTTGGGGGCGCTAAGCCTAGTTCTTTGGGCTCGATCGGATACTTTGCTCGCGATGTACCACTGGTGGGACCGAACATCCTTTTGTGTGGGGCGACCCATTTATGACGTCATACTCTATGTTTATTATATAGCCTATTTTCTATGGCATCGTCAGGGCCCCAAGCCCAAGGACACTCACGACAGTCACGGGGCCAAAGGGCAAGAGAGAGCAATACCCTTCAATGCTTCAGTACATCGCACAAGAAGAAGGAAGTCTCCACCAGCGCCGGCGACAAAGCGGAGTGAGCCAAGCCAAGTGGAACGGCGCCGCCACCCTCTAGGCAGCGTAGGACCAACGCTGAATGCCGCAGAAGAGAGGGCAACGAGGGCCACATGCCGCACCGACAGCCATGAAAAACAAACAATAGCCTTTGGTTCGTCAATTAATTGAATCGTGGTTAGAATCATACCAGAATTGTCCAACGAGTGAATGAACAGAGGATTTTGAAGATATGCTACTGTAATGAGCCCATTCTGTATTTGCTCTCTCTCGTGGGATTGTTCTTCAGCCATGGCGATCTCACAGAGTAACAACAAGAACTAGATGAAGCGAAATCGAAGAGAACACCAAACGCGAAAGCAAGATCTAGATCACTGCAATCAATTCGATTACTCAGATGAAGAACAAACAATCGAATCGAGGAGAGATCTCCTGCAGCTCTGATACCATGTTGATTGATCAAGGGAAACACACACTCAGATTCAAGGAAGAGAAGAAAAACTAAACTCTCAAACATCGGAATTTTTAGGCTTCGAAAAAACGTCTTACAAAGAGGCATAACACCTCTAGTTATGTTTGTTACATGCTTCTAACAACCTACCCTCTTATTCCACTAATTACAGAAAAAGTCCCCTATTTCTACAATAGCTCACAACACTTATGAAATATCACTCTTTATGTTTCGAAAAGTTCATCAATCAAATCATTTTTCAATAGCTTCTCGCGACTACGAAACTCAGCTTTACTGATGAAGAATAAAATGCATTAATTATTAATTTAGTAATTAATTAACGTTTTGATACTGATGAAGAATAAAAGATTGGTAGTGCTGGGGTAGCTTTTTCTTTTTTTTTGATTAGGTAAGAATTTGGGTAGGAAACTACCCAAGAGCATCCAGGCGGATGAGATCCTGAAGATCTTCGTTAGTTGTTAGTTGGACCCTATAGGCAGAATGACAAAGGTGTGCAACCTTATCCGCCACTCTGTTGCCTGCACGGGGAGTATGAGAAAAGGAAACTTTCCTCATATTTCGAATGATGGATTGGATGTCGGACAAGGTCATTTCTACTTCCCACGGGCATCGGGTTTTGCCTCTCATGTAGTCAATAATGATTTTGGAGTCGCCTTCAAAGATAATGTCCTGGATATTTAATTTTTTGGCCTCCACCACCCCCAGCCGAAGAGCTGCGGCTTCAGCTTGTAGGGGTGATGAACGACCAAGTTTTAAGTATGACATTTGGATGGGGTTTGCGTTCCAGTCTCTGATGATCATACCAGCGGAGCTCGCCCCATTACGTAGTGCTGACCCATCGAAATTGATTTTATATGTTCCGCATGGTGGCCTTTTCCATTTATCGTGTTCCTTCTTTCAGTTTGTTTATAATTTTTAGTTTGTACGGAATATCTTACTTGTTGGTTCGTGTGATCATCATCCTCAAATTGGCATGCCCGGTTCCAGTTCTCCATTTGTTTTATGGAAAATGCGTCAATACTGTTTGCTGTGGGTGATTTTTGGTTTCTGAATGTTACCCCATTTCGGAAGTACCATATACCCCACCACCTTGTGACAATGGCTTGTATTTTTGTATTTGGTAGGTTGCGTAACCAGTTCATCATTTCACCTGTATCCCTGGTTCTAGCCGTAGTTTGTTGAAGTTTTTGTTTCTTTGTTTTACTTAGGTGATTTCTGATTTTCTGGTCATCTCGGGGAAACATTTTGTTAGAATATGGGTATCATCCTCCATACAGCCGTAGCACCGATCGCACGCCGAGGGCACAGAGACCCCACGTGAGGCGAGTCTGGCCTTAGTAGGCAAGCCCAACCGAGATATTTTCCACAGGAAGTTCTTTATTTTAGGTGGTAGATTCAGTTTCCATATCCATTCGTAATCTTTGTGTTCGTTTGCCGACTCATTCATGATAAATTTGTAGGCAGAAGAGGTAGTAAACCAACCGTGTTTGTCAGGCCACCAGTAGAGCCTGTCCTCTAATGGGGTAACAGGTAGCTGGACCGAGAGAATGTCATCCACCAACACACTCGGAAGCACCCTACGGAGTTTCTCCACCCACCATTGTCCATTTATAATATATTCGTTGACCGTTTCATTGCTATCAATTTGTGTCGGGCATTCCGGTCTGTCCCTTAGCGGTTTTTCAGATACCCAATTGTCAGTCCAGAATTTTACCGATTTTCCATTTTCAATGGCCCAGATGATCCCGATTTTGAACTTTTGTAGCAGGCTTGTTAATTTGGCCCATTGCCAGGACATATTCCCAGCTTTCTCGTACTTAAGTATATGTGTTCCCTTTAGATATTTGTATGTGATTACCTGAACCCATGTGCTGTTTGGTTCGGCTAAGATCTTCCATAGTAGTTTTAGTTGTAGAGCCTCATTCATTTCTTTAGCTTTTCTAATACCCAAGCCCCCTGCTTTCTTTGATTTACATATTTTGTCCCATCCAATTAATGGTCTGTGTTGCGCATCCTTGTTCCAGAAGAAACTTCTGTTAATCATGTCTAGCTCACTATGCATTGCGGCCAGTAGCATAAAGTTTTGCATTATGTATAATGGTTTTGCAGATAGGTTTGATCCTATGAGTGTGGCACGTCCCTGTTGAGATAATGAGTCCGCCCTCCATTTACTCAGTTGGTCTTTGGTTTTCGTGACAACTTCCTTAAATGTATCGTTATTGACTCTGCCGTTAATAATGGGACAACCAAGGTATTTTTCTACCGAGTGAGAGTGGTTGATGCCAAGCACTTGGCCGAGCTCGACCGTTCTTGAGCGAGTGACGTCGGGTGAGGCTTGGAAAGTTGATTTGTGGTAGTTCACTTTCTGCCCAGAGATTTGGCAGTAATCGTCTAGAATGGTTTTAACTTTGACGCATGCCTCATTGCTTCCTTTTAGGAAAATGAGTATGTCATCTGCAAACGCAAGAAATGGGATACAGGGGCCAGAATAGCCAAACCTGAACCCAAGCGATTTGTCAGGGGCCAGTGCCTCCTTGGCCAGTTTACGGGCCAAGACTTCTGCACCGAGGATAAACAGGAACGGTGATAAGGGATTTCCCTGTCGTAAGCCTCTTGTTGGGGTGAAGAGATCCGTAGGTCCATTATTCACTAATACAGAAAATGAGATAGATGTGATGCATTCCTTGATCCAATTTATAAAGGTTGGGAGGAATCCAAATTTTAACATGACAGCCTCTGTGAAGTCCCAGTCAACACGGTCATAGGCCTTCTCCATGTCTAACTTTAGGGCCAGCCACCCTGTCTTGCCCTTCCTAGTTTTGAAAGAATGGAAGATTTCATGAGCTATGAGTACATTATCTTGAATAGCTCTATCCGATACAAAGGCTCCTTGGTGCGGGTTAATCAGTTTTCCCAAAACTTTCTTCAGTCGCTCTGTTAATATTTTTGAAATAATTTTATAAATTGTTGAGCACAGACTAATGGGTCTGTAGTGACCCATTGTGGTTGGGTTATCTATTTTTGGTAGTAGTGTAATGAAAGTATGGTTTATTTGTTTAAGTAACCTTCCTGATAAGAAGAAGCTCTTTACTGCTCTAATAACCGAGGGGCCGACCACATCCCACGAGGCTTTGTAAAATTCAGCAGTTATGCCGTCAGGTCCTGGGGCCTTATTTCTTCCTAAGCACAATACTGCATTTTTTATTTCTCCGTTTGAGGGTATAGCTATTAACTCTGTGTTTTCCTCATTTGTTATATCTTGAGAGACTAGGGTAAGGAAGTCATTAAGTTTTGCCCTGTTAATTGGTTGTTTTGTAAATCTTTTTTGAAAGTCCTTTCTGATTTCATTATTTATGTTATTTTCACCTGTTATCTGAGTACCTTCAGAGGTTGTTATGCTACGGATGAATTTTCTGTTTCTTTTGCCCGATGCGATTCTATGAAAATATCCAGTATTGGAATCTGATAATTTAATATGCTTAGATTTTGCTCGTTGATTCCAGTATGCTTTCTGAAAGAGTAGTAGTCTTTCTTTTTTCTTGATCAAGTTAGTTTCTCTTTTGACCATGTTGCCTGTTGAGTTGTTTGGCCTATCTTGCTGTAATAGCAGAATATGCGTTTCTACTTTTTGCAGTTGCCTGAAGATGTTACCAAACGTGTTTTTATTCCAGCTCTTTGCTTTTTGTTTTAAGAGTTTCGTTTTCCTGACTAGCTGATACATTGCCGATCCATGACATTTAAGTCGCCATGCTTGTTTCACAATATTTTTAAAATCCTTCCTTTGTAGCCATACATTTTCAAATTTAAAGGGTGGGGGTTTGAATGTTTGACTGGTATTCAGTTCAATGGTGATTGAGCAATAATCAGATGATGTGAACGCACCATTTTTAGTGCAGATAGCGGGATACTGATGCATTATGTCAGGCTGAACTAGCACCCGGTCGATTTTTTCTTTTATGTTCCCAATGTCAGTCTGTTTCTTTCTCCATGTAAAAGGGTTTCCCCATGCAGGAATATCCACTAGTGAGCATTGGTTTTTGATGTCCTCGAGCCTAACAAACCTTCGTGGATGAGTTATCACACCGCCTTCTTTGTCCAAGAAGCACCATATTTCATTATAGTCACCCATGACGATGCATGGGAGTGCTGCATGTCTTATTTCCGCAATTACCCGGTTCCAAAATCTGGATTTATGTTGCTCCTGGGGGGGAGCATAGATGAACCAAATCAGACACGAAAAATTGTCTAAGGTGTTGGTATATTTGAGGACTATTGCTCTGGGCCATTGTGTTATCACTTCAATGGTTTCATTTAGCAGACACCTCTCTTTCCAGAGTATTCCCAAGCCACCGGCTTTACCAGTAGCTGGGGACCAAATTGCTTTATCGAATCCCGCCCCCTTCCATGTCAAAGGCGGAGGGATGTTTTCTGTTTTCGTTTCAGCAAGTGCTAGTAGTTGGATATGTTCGGATTTGCACCACGTGCTAATCTCTGTCCAAAACGTGGGTCGGCCGATCCCTCTACAGTTCCAAAAGCTAACTTTCATTAACTCCTGAATTTGGGGATAGCGAGAAAGGTCCTCGCAACACCCCATCATATAGGATCGCGTTTGTGTGTTTGTTACGGCACTTAAGTTTTGTTCTTTTTTGTTGCTTTATGAGCTGGTTCGAAATCCTTGTAGATAATAGAGTATGATAGTAAGTGAGAGTCCCACGAAAAAAAACGAATCCGTAGGACCAAACCCACAACTTTCTGTGACCCACCACTTCCTCCTTGGTGTGAGAAAGCAGCAAACCTTGTTGTTTTCTATCTAAAGGCTCCATCGGGGCTGATATCCCCTTTAGAGCCACCGGCCAAGGCATCTGGTCACCTTGTCCAGCCATAACAATTCTAAGATGGTCATCATGTTCGACCCGGTTGGTGTTTGAACTTGATACATTTTGTTTGATCACGTAATTTGTAGTTTTTGTATAAGAATAGTATTCTTGGTTGTTCGGCTTCAGATTCTCACAGTTGTTTTAAGTAGCGATTCTCACTATCTGATCAGAAAACAACACCAAGCAAACCAATATTAACCATAAGATGCAGGGGAAGGGATGCATTTCTAAGGTAGTCGGAATATCCAGGAATTTACCACTTTCAACAAAAGTTGTAATATCAGTCTCAAACACAAAAATCCAATTCAAGCACTTATTCATAACATAAGCTCTCGGGTTATAGTTGTAAGAAATTAGACGACGTTCATTAGAGTAGTAGTAGATGGGCATTCTAGTTGAAATAAGGGTTTTGATTAAAACAGCAGTCTCGTCCCCGTAACCCACCAAAATGGATAACAAGGATGTGTTTCAGTTAGAATTTCCAACAACTCCACCAAATGCAATTTTCAAAGACACAACAGCACTCTCACAAACAATGATTAATTGATTCAAGTAATTGAAAACGGAAAGATCCAGGACAGATGAAAACCTGTACTTCGGAGTCTCGCCAACAAGGTTCTTGTCAAACGGAGGGTCAAGCCGCTCAGGGACAAGGACCCGCCAGAAGACAGGGGTTCTCACCACAACCCACAGTATACGGGCAGGAAGAAATAGCAGGACCACGGAGACGAACCGGCCGACACAAACCCAGCCCCAACGCCACCCCAGACGCCGCCAACATACATATCTTTTCACGCAAATCTTCGATTCCGGACGTTTTTCCTCACAATCTTCAACTCTTTGGCACCCTAACCCTCCGAATTTGTGTGCCCTCGAAGGGAAGGGACTGATTTTGCTTTCGAAGAGCCAAGCCGCACTGATTTCGGCAGCCCTTCCATCATCTCTCAATTCCGATTCTTTGAAATTTTTTGAGGGGAATCTTACTCTCAACGTGTGCCATGGCGTCTCCTTCCGATCATCATACGAAATAATTGGAAACCAAGATTGAATCTGTTGGTGGTTGTTAATTTGGGGGCTAGGGTTTTTTGGGATTTTTGGGGTTTTCGGCATCGTATTTTTGGGAAGGTGATAGTGCTGGGGTAGCTTTGTTTACACTTGCACCGCTCACACCGTGTATATCTTTGCTTTGACCTTTTTTTTTTTTTTTAAAAAAAAATTTATCTTGGAGATGCGATATCATTTTTTTGTCTCATATCATTGTCCTTTTGTATTTGCTGATTTTAACATTTGATTTTTATTTTTATTTTTATTTCTATGTTCAGAATAACTCAAAACTATATAATTATAATCTATCGATTGAGACATTTAACTTTTTATTATTACATTTTACTTTTTCCAATTAAGTACATTTAATTGGCAAAAGATGCAAAATGCGGACAAGCATCTTTTTTGGTACATTATCATGCATAAAACCTGCAAATTGATACATGTCCAAAGGAGCTCGACATTCTGGTAGCCAAGACCACTTTCCTACGCGGCCTAACAAGGCAGGTGGCGATACGCCATATGTATCAAGTAGCCATATGTATCAAGTAGCTTAGTTCGGGCTGAAACGTAATCTACTCAAACCTAGTTAAAGATACAAACATCACACCACATTACAAGTACTAACTAGCGGCAGACACACAGGTGATCTGCTCAACTAACTTCAGTATCGCAGCTTTCAGCGCCTTCTCGTGGATGCAGTTGTAAGCCAGCAGATACATGTGCTATCATCAACAGTTAAAATGGAAATGAGGATTTTAAGACTAAATGTAAGGTTTAAACAGACGGGCAGGATGCAAAGTTACCAACATGTCTTGCTGCTTATTTGCCCCACACTGCTGCTGCCACTGTATCACGGAAAACAAAAGAAACCAGGCGTCAGAGTTCCAGTACAAGAATTGTTGCAACACTCTGTATAGTTTTACGGAGATCATTAAAAGCATATTATCAATCAAGATAAGTCGGCAGCATATTTGATTTTGTTACCAATGTCGACCTGGCTCTAAACTACATCAGTCATAGTAAATCATCGGCTTCAAACAGGTCTTAGGATCTAAGGATGTTCTTAAAAATATGTATGGATGCAGGGGAAAAAACCCGTCAAAAAGAACTCTGGTCTTGAACTCTTGATATCCCACTTACAGCATCAGGCTCCTCCTTGGTGAAAAAAGTGTGTGAAAGCAGCGTCCAGACACTCTACAAACCCAAAGCTCAGTTTTAGGATCCAAAATTGCTTCTTCACATGTCTTATCACAGACTGCACAGAATGGAAGAGTTGGTTACAATTTAGGAGAAACCCTGCAAGCATCTAAAGACCAAATTGTATGATTATGTATCTCCATAAACAGCATAACTAAACAACATGTCAGGCCTCATTTCTTTTACAAGACCTCAAAATAGGTGAAGCTACCTTACCATGAATGTTTCCAGTCTTTTCACATACAAAAACATTCCCGATTTTGTGGTAAGAACATGATTCCCTCAAGCATTCGTGGTCAATTGCAACCTTACCATTGAGGTCCTTACTACTTTTCTGAGCATCAATTTGATCAGCAACTGGATCATCATTCACCTACTCAAGCACATACAGATAATAAAAATAGCCTTTGGTTACCAAAGCTAAAACTTCTCAACACAAAAACCAAATGGAAGAAGATATGTAGCGAAGCAATAGATCAAGCTTACATATAGTAATCCAATGAATGAGCCAATGCCTAATGAGATTTCATAATTCTGTATATTATAAATATGTTGCCCATATATCTTAAATGGCTAACCAATGCAGATTATTTTCCTGTCTCCTAATGTCAAATTGTCCATCTTAGTATTCTACATAATCCAGATCTTTCTTGTCTTCTATGAATATGTCATGGTTGTCGTGAACAAATTTATTAATAAAATTCTCTTAACCAGCTTTCTTTCACAAGCATCATCGACAAACTTTTCTACGTGCTCTCCTCTATATATATATATCCAAACCTACATAACAGCTTGTATAAGATGATCTAATCAGTCCTGGTATGCAAATTTCTTCCTAGTTATTTTCATCCAAGCTGACTGAAGTTCTACACTACATGGTGAATGGACCATTTAAGGTCAGATATTTTCATTCAAGATGTGAACTTGTATTCCTCTATAACTTCAAATATTATAAATATATTGATGTTAGTTATAACAATACATAGCTTACGTACACTTGTTCTCCTAAATAGTTGCCTTCCACTTGCAAACATGGCTCTCTATCTGATATAGTTTCCTAATATCACGCAGAAACCTTAAATGCTCACACACACATAATGTTTCCTAATGTCACACAGAAACCTTAAATGATCTTGTTCAACACTAATAATTTCCAATATTGATTATCTCCAATGAACTTAACTTGTCTAGTTGCCTACTTAATCTATTCATCACAAAATCAAATAGTTCTCTACCACAAAATTTGAATCCTAGCTGCTTGTACATTTCATTTCATTCTATTATATACTATACCTCCAAAATTATTCAGTTTCAGTATATATAGCATATTCATACCACCAAAGTTATTCAATTTCAGCACATTGTTCTACATAGTATTTTATACCCACAAAGTTCTTCAGTTTCAGTGTATTGTTGTACACTATTCTGCAAATTTTATCAATCTTTTATCTTATATTACTCTTTTTATACCAATTTGTTTCTATTCACCTATATAATAGAAATTCGGCCAGTTTGGATGAAAATAGCTACCTGTGAAGGCAAAGGTGCCTCACTTCTCATTGAGGAATGCATCTGAATATAATACTCTTTAAACTCAGGATGACAATTCGTTGTGGTTTCTAATAAATCCGCTTCATCTTGCTGCAGTAGGAAAAATAAATCAATTAGAATTTGAGAGAACAAAAAGGTGCATAAACAAACTATGTTGTACAAAGGATTATTGGAAAGGTTCTATATAACACCAAACACTTGCATCATCATTTTTTTGTGCATAAGACATAAGCCTATTTTTCTATTCTAAAGGTAGCAATGCAAAAACTCATGATTATCAAGTTACATCATCTCCGTAAAAAAAAATTGATTTAAAAAAAAACCTGGATGTATAAGGTTTTCCATGAATATTCACACAGCCTTTTAGTTGGAGGCAACAAGCCCCATCGCAAACAATACCTACACAGTGAAAATGAGTTAAAATAAGAGGCAAGCACCTCATACTGTTCAGGACTTCAAACCCAAAAATACATAAGTTCCAGCACACATTGCTCTTATTGCCAATGATTTACCACACCATACTAAGAAAAATAGCATAGTGGCATAGAAATACACAGCTACTGAGATCACATGTTTATAAGCAAAAGGAATGTGTTGTTTCTTTCTACATGGTTCTAAATTATGCTGCATTTTAAACATTCGTGACTGTGCCATAGATGGGGAATTTTCTTTTACCTTCTGATTCATACTATATTGTTGAGATTTTTCAATGGGGTAAGCTAAGATACTGCTAAATTGTTAATGGGGAAACCCACATTATCACAAACTCTAAAAAAAATAAACAAAAACCAATAACTACCAATGTGGCATAGGGTTTTACTTCTAGTTAATCAAAGCTACTTATTACCAGAAATCATAATGCAATAATCTGTAGGCAAAACTTAGGCATTAACGCCCTCTTAGTACGAGTATAACATATTCCACTTCTATAGAGAAGCCATTTTTTTCACATCTTTTAGGCAATAAATCACATTTGTGAAGTATTCCTTGGGGCAATATTTTTAATAATCCAAGAAGTGTTTTTTGCAAATTAATTATAAGAGAACACAGAATTGGATAGGTAGGTACAAATTTTTTCACAGCAGGACTGCAGCATGGAAAAAGTTACAAATTGATGACACAAGCATAAGATCCCAATTCACTCATACTTAGCGCACCTCATAAAAATAATTTACCATCGGCTGAATGTCAGTATTTGTCTCATCGCGAGGAAAAGGGGAGGTCACTGATTGCGAATAGAATCTTATAGCGTTGCTATAGCGCGCTAGCACGCTATAACAACTTTTGAACCCACTAGCGCCTGCCTTGACAAAGGCGCCTATGGAGTGAAAGGCATCCCAGAAGCGCTCGAGGTACGCTATAGCGCGCCTTTTACCGCTTTTCCATTTTCTGTGCAAATTCTGATTTCATTGATTTATCCAGATTAATGACCTACCATTTGGTTTAACTATAAAATCTTTTCTTATCTTTTAGTTTTGGAAAATATATTTCAACAAAATTTGAAGAATTTATTTTCTGTATTCCATTGTTTTATCCTTTCCCTTTTTCAATAAATCTGATTAGCCCTCCTCAATTCCTCAACACGTCTGATTCCTCCCTTCATCCACACCTCCCATTCTACTTCTCTCCATTCTCTATCCTTCGCCCCTTCTGGATTTGCTTGCTGTTCGCTGCTGCTGCTGCTTGTTGTTCGCTGCTGCCGAGTTATTGCATTTAAGGTACTATTTCTTTCTTTTTTCCAATAACACCACTGTACGTTGGTTTGCTACTTGTATAGCTGGTTCTTTCTTCACTCTTATCATTTTCTTTCTTTCTCTCTTAGGTTAAAGTAGCATGGCAGGAGATGGCGCTGAACGACAAACTGATCCAGCCTGGAAGGATACAATCATACAAGTTTAAAGTGTTATTATATTATTAGGTTTTCAATTTGGTTTTAGTATCTATGATGCTTTAGACTTGGTTTTATTATATTATTAGGTTTTCAATTTGGTTTTATTTGATCATGAACATACTTTATACTATTAAAATTGAAAGTAACAAAACTTTAAAGTGTTTGTATATGCTTTATGGAAAAGCGACCGCCTTTGCCTCTAAAGCGCGCTATAGCGCTAGGCTAGTCCTATCTTCGCCGCCTCTAACTATTTTAAACAATGAGCACACCGCAGAAGAAAGTTGGGCAGTATGTTTACAGCAATGAAGAAAATAGAACCTTAATTGAATGTTATTAAAGCATATGATGAAACAAAGTTATACTCACAAGCGTCTCCATAGAGATCCGTCAGATGCCACATGGTTCATGAATTTACACACTCGAGAACATGAATTCAGATCCTAAAGATGGAAACAAAACAGGTAGTTAAGCCACTGATATATAAACCACATATAGTCACATAGAAAAAGACAAATGATAAATGATGCATACGATATTTCTCTTGAGAATCTAAAGATAAATAGTGTCTTAATACCATAATTTGGCTCAATCAGGTTTAAAAGCAATTTCATGGGAAACAATGAGGTTAGAGATAGTAGGAACCTCAGAAGACAGGAACTTGAGGATGTGATTAAAGAGCTCAGGGGGGATCTTGCTTAGTATCCCACCTTCCATGTTATTGGTATAGATGTTAGAACAATCCTCTACAGCAGTGCTCAAAGAGGCACTGCAATTTCCATCAACAAATTTATTTCCCTCGTCTATCCTATCATCCTCTCTACAAAACCTTTTTGCCGGTCTCTCCTCTTCCTCAGTGCCCTCTTCATCCTACAAGACAGCAGCAACAAGATTAAAAAATCTTCCATTTTTCTTTTCTAGTGGATGTGAATAGCTAGTTGTTTTGGAGTGCAAAAAGAAAAAAGTGCGCATGCATGCACACATCTGCTCAAATTAATAGTCTAGGCTCACAAGTCACAGCTTCACAAGTAACATCTTATATGATATGTTCATATCTAATATCTGATTCATATATGAGTACAATCCAGCCTTGGAACACGAGATTAGCCCTTCATCACACCTCCATCCAGGAGTATATAACAGATCTGGTCATAGAGAGAAGTCAAGCTTGAATGAAGTACAGAAACATCAGCTACTAATCGGTTATCTGGTATATTGTGACATCATGACATGAACATGAGATCATAATCAAAATGAAACCAAAATTTAAAAAAAAATTGTCAATGGAACTCGCTGTTCTGCATACAAACAACGGAAGTCAATATCAATAGACAACTTAAAATGAACATCAATCACCAACGACCAAGCAAATACACAAAATGCGAAATAAAATAACAAAAACAAATCGAAATAAAATAATACAATGGTAGAATAAAATAACTCAAAATCGGACAGTCGGAGGGAACCTGGTCAGAGTCCCAGGATAGGATTTCAGATTCGAGGAATTGCGGTAGGGTTTCGCCTTCCTCGTCGCAAAATGTCATACTGATTCTGAAACTATAAACAAGAGCTATGAAATTGAAATCGAGGAAAACCAATGAGAATTCACAAAAATTTGAAGAGGATATTAGCCGATTACACCACCTCAAATCCGCTGCAAATCCTAGTCCACGATTTCCCCTCACGATGAATCCCGGTGATGATGAGTGAGAAGGAGAACTACGTAAACGTGTTACGTGAGCTTTCGCGGGTGTGATTTCACGGGACGGGCTTTCATATTGGGCCTCCGTTAGAAAATAGATGAAGCCCAACTAGTAAAGTATATTGCAATTTCAATTGCAAGTATTGGTGCAGTCCAGTCCAGTATTTCCTCTGTTAATTAAAACTTGTCGTTTACTATTCAGGTACGTTTTTTAGAATGATAAAAATTATATAAAAGATTAATATATTTTTACATTTTATTTTATAAATTCATACTTAATTGTAATAAGTATGAAACTGTTAAGTTTTTTATTAAAAAGTTAATATTTTATATAGTTTTTAACACCTCAAAAAGTGTGCGTGAATAGTAAAACGTCAAGTTTTAATTAACGGATGGAGTATTATTTAGTGGTAGGAAATGGTAAATGAATCAGAAGAAGAGGAATTTTTGTTAGAAGGTGAAGACTCAAATGTACCCAGACTAACACGTCTAATGTGTTAAGAGATCAGATAAATAAATTATTTGATAGATAAATCATCACGAGAACAAATAAACAAAAGCATAAAAAGCAAGTTACCCCACACAAGTACAATCAAATGATTGGAAAAAAAAGACCAAGGAGGTCAGAAGTAGTCACCAATGGAAAAAAAAAACACAGAAGATACTCTTAGGGAATAACTGCATATACCTCATTTTAGACTTATTTATGAGCTTTTAGGTGTTGGTCACAAATTCATGGTTTATTGGGCGTGTTTGACTGGGGGTGGGAAGGGTGGGGGAGATATCAAATTTTTTTTGGAGAATCATGTCGGGGTGTTTGGTGCGAGATGACAGGGGTGGACGAGATGGAGGCGGAGGAGATGACGAGGGTGGAAAATGGCCATTTTTTAGTACCTTCATTTTTGGAGTGGGAGGAGGTTGAGGGATTTTTCCACCCCAATTCTCCAATTTTGCCCTTTCTTGATCTGAGCAATTCCTTCTTTCATTTTTCATTTCCTCTTGTATCCTCTTCTCGTATTTGCAACAATGGCGAAATTCGCTCCGGTAGTCCGACGCCACCCCGGACGGAGCAACTGGCGGCAGGAGTGACTGGAGCAATCAAGGTGTCAACTACACCACTTGGGCCGTCGGTCACCACTTGGATGCGCTGCCGCCATGCCACCCTAATCGAAGCGGAGAAGGCGAGGCGGGAAGAGGTCGAGCGGAGGCAATAGCTATGGTGGTGGAGGAGGAAAGAGGGAAAAGGCATGGTGATGGGAATGGTTTCACTCCTGTGCAACATCGGAGAGTATGGGGAGGTTGGAGACGGAGAGCTTGAGGTCGGCCATGGCGGATTTCTGGGATCTCTCAAATTGCTCACCCCGTCCCTCTTGAATTTCAGCAACCTATTCTTGCTAATTGAACTACAATTCCAGGAGTTGATTCAAGAATTAATTATAATGCCCCACTTTGCTATAATTTCAGGAATCGATTCAAGAATTGATTCAAGAATTGATTCAACAATTGATTGTAATGCCCCATTTGTTTATTCATATTTGAATTTGATATGCAATTCCAGAAAAATTGATTGTAATGCCCCACTTTGATTGATGGAAATTGAGCTGCACAGATACACTCTACCTGTTCAATTCGATTCAAGAGGGTAAAGGTGAGATTTTTTTTGTCTTTTCACTTTATTCCATAAAAAACCTATCTTCATTCAACCAAACACGCATGCGCTATATTTTTCAAAAAGTATCTCCACCTTATCTACCCCCAAAAAGTATATCCATTCCCTCCACCCCTAAAAAGTATATCCACTCGCTAAAAAATTTTCAGCTCCCAAACACGCCCCAAAGCAGGAGCAAGCAAAATTTGACATCCGCAAGTCGCTTAGCCTTCGAAACCATACAAATCAACAAACACATATGCCAACTGACACATTTAACCAAGTAAGATTGGTCAACAAATCTCAATTGTTCTATGTAATTTTCTTTTTCTTTGGTGATTCGTTTAAAAACTTTTAAATGTGCTCAGTTTAGTTACCCATTTCACACAATATTTCTTATTACTTTCATACTTTTATTATACAAATGTAATGACTTACATAATTTTTTAAGATAGTATGAACCTATAGTTCAACTAAATAGTAGGTTAACCATAAACTAAATCAATCAAAATTCAATTCAATTACCTCAATCAAAACCCATCTCAAGTCAAAACCCACCTCAAGTGTTAGAGAGGATTCACATAAAGCCCTAAAAATAACTAGACTCTTTTCTTTAATAGTTTAGAATAGATAATTTTGCACCAAATATACCAGTAAGAGTAACCTTTTGCAAAAATGCCCACCCCAAGGAAAGGCAAATCAAGCTAGGTAGAAAGGGAAGAAGGCCGATGGCGAGAATAACCACTCCGACAAACCAGGAAGTATTTGGGTTCAAAACCCTAATAATTGGGGACGTGGACCTAAGTTCCAAACCTTGCAATTGAGTAAACGTAACAAAATTGAAAGATTGTCATAGAAACTAAAAAAATAATTTGTTCGGATTTGGAAAGAAAAATAACGGGATATTTCAATTTGTCTGTATTTGGGTTTAACAATTTATATATAAAAAAATTATTAAAAATTAGGGCAAATTCATCCAATAAGATTTTTTTATAAAAAATTTAAATTAACCATAATCGTGAGGTCAAGTTGTTTGGATTTGTATTGTTAATATATTAAAGAAAATAAAATTCTAAAAATCACAAAATCTTATAGAGATTTATAATAAAATTGGACAAGAAAAAAAAAATATTTCACTTGCTTGATTTGTGTTAAAATCACTTTTTGTTGGGGTTCTAAAGGAGGGCATTGCCCTTTATTATTGTAAATCTTAGATTGTCGTCCCTTGAGAAGGGACTTGGTACAGATTGTCACGGAGGCACTCCGGAGTAGAAAAGAAATGGTAAATAGGAACATCTAAATGAACTGCCAATTTGCTAGCTTGTCTGCCTCCTTGTTCGCTTGCCTTTTTATATGACGGACTTGAACCTCCCTATTCCCGCTCCTCGTGGAGGCTTCTGCACTGCTGTACCAGGTGAAATTTATCATGCATCTCCTCCCCACCAGCTTTTGAATGCCCATTTCCCGGGTGATCATCAGCCCATAGACAATCGCCCACCCTTCGGCTTTCACTGCCGAACAGCTCCCACATTTGAAGGCATAATAAGCCCTGATAAAAGCCCCCTCGGAGTCTCGAAATAGGCCCCCGGCCTCCTCCTGCTAACCCTGGATTACCTTTGGACACACCGTCCGTATTCAATTTGATCCACCCCTGATATGGAGGAGACCACTTGGTAGGAGAATCTATGCCATGCGATTGTGTTGCTCCATTCCTCTTCTCCTTTTGTTGTAGATGAAGGTAAGATGAGACCTGCCTCCAAACTCTGCAGGCAAGCCTCTCTTTCACTGATTAGTTCTTTCATTATGAAAAGTTTTAAAGTGTACCAATTTTCAATATATATGTCCTTTTTTATTTGGCAGGGCAAGATAATATCTTAGAATTTGAGATGAATTTAAGTTTATTGATCGACATTGACGAAGAGTATGTTGGATTAGTATAAATAAGAACTTAAGTTGTTGACATGTTGTTATCATGCCTTAATTTGAGTGCAACTGAGTATTAAAGACAATTATTGATGTGATTTATTCTCATCAATTGATAGCTCCTAAGACATAGAATGATGAGTCAAATACATTAATATATATAAAAAACGCATAATAGTGCGCGTTTAGAACTAGTAACTATATATGAAAATTTTGCTAATAATTCAAATATGATTTAGAAAAATTTGATACTCCATCCGTCCAAGAATACATGGTCTTTTAGGCCTTAAAACTTTATCAAAAATACATGGCCTTTTAAATATATAGGTAATTATTACCTCTAAAATTACTATTTTTTTACTTGTTAAAATTAAATAAAACTCTTGGAAAAATTAAAGAAAACCCTTGAACTTCCAATTACTATTTTAACCTTTAATAATAATGATGAGATTTAATATGTAAAATAGGTTCCTTAATTAGCGTGCATGAGCCTAAAAGACATGTATTCTTGGACGGAGGGAGTATATGATTAACAAATCCTTGTAAAATACTCCCTCCGATTTTTAATATAAGGCGTTTGACTTTTATACACATAGTTTAAGTAGATAAAAACTATATAAAATATTAATTTTTTAATTAAATTTTTTCACGGTTTTTATCTTTTTAAACTACATGCATAAAAGTCAAACGCCTTATATTAAAAATCGAAGGGAGTATTAAGATTTGATTATTGTTGTATTACTTTAACTATTTATAATTGATTGAAAAGATTAATTAATAAATAATGATTTTATTAGTAGATCGATTATGTTAATTAGAGGTGGAACGACCATGATTAGCTATGATTTTTAAATTAAATTAATTAAGGTGGACCCAAGATTAATGTGAAAATTACACGTAAGATTTGGTGGATGATGCTTGTCACATAAGACATATAACTAGTATAGTCCCCGCGTCATGACGCGTATTTAACCAATATTAATTTTTGTTAAAATAGAAAAAAAAAAGATTTGATAAATAAATCCCATTGGTTAAATTTTTTATCATTTATCATTTGACATTTTATATAGATTAGGCTTGGTGGGTGAAATTCCAAAAATTAAGGTTATTATAAAACTAAAAATAGTTTTCATTATATATATATATATATATATATATATATATATATATATATATATATATATATATATATATATATATATATATATATATATATATATATAGATTGGTTGCTCCAAAAAAAATCATATATTTGGAACGTACAATATATATTTTTTTTAAAAAAGTTTTTAAAATTGATCCCATTGTTTAAAGAAAATAGCTTGAAATGGTATTGTATAATAAATATAGAATGAAATAATATTATATAGTTAGTATTAACTTTATTTTAAAAAGTTTTGAATTAATCCTATTGGTTGAAAAATATATTAAATATATAAAATAGATGTTGCCAAAAATATTAAATATATAAAATAGATGTTGCCAAAAATACCGGCTCGCGAGGATGTGACACGTGGCCAAAATGCTTTGGTTTTAAGTAATATATAGATAGATAGATTGGTTGAAAAATATATTAAATATATAAAATAGATGTTGCCAAAAATATTAAATATATAAAATAGATGTTGCCAAAAATACCGGCTCGCGAGGATGTGACACGTGGCCAAAATGCTTTGGTTTTAAGTAATATATAGATAGATAGATAGATGTTTAAAGAAAATAGCTTGAAATGATATTGTATAATAAATATAGAATGAAATAATATTATATAGTTAGTATTAACTTTATTTTAAAAAGTTTTGAATTAATCCTATTGGTTGAAAATGTAAAAAGTTTTGAATTAATCCTATTGGTTGAAAAATATATTAAATATATAAAATAGATGTTGCCAAAAATATTAAATATATAAAATAGATGTTGCCAAAAATACCGGCTCGCGAGGATGCGACACGTGGCCAAAATGCTTTGGTTTTAAGTAATATATAGAAGATAGATATAGATGGTTGAAAAATATATTAAATATATAAAATAGATGTTGCCAAAAATATTAAATATATAAAATAGATGTTGTCAAAAATACCGGCTCGCGAGGATGCGACAGGTGGCCAAAATGCTTTGGCTTTAAGTAATATATAGATATAGATAGATAGATATAGATGGTTGAAAAATATATTAAATATATAAAATAGATGTTGCCAAAAATATTAAATATATAAAATAGATATTGCCAAAAATACCGGCTCGCGAGGATGCGACACGTGGCCAAAATGCTTTGGTTTTAAGTAATATATAGAAGATAGATGGTTGAAAAATATATTAAATATATAAAATAGATGTTGCCAAAAATATTAAATATATAAAATAGATGTTGCCAAAAATACTGGCTCGCGAGGACGCGACACGTGGCCAAAATGCTTTGGTTTTAAGTAAGTAATATATATAGATGTAGATATATAGATAGATAGATAGATAGATGGTTGAAAAATATATTAAATATATAAAATAGATGTTGCCAAAAATATTAAATATATAAAATAGATGTTGCCAAAAATACCGGCTCACGAGGATGCGACAGGTGGCCAAAATGCTTTGGTTTTAAGTAATATATAGATAGATATAGATGGTTGAAAAATATATTAAATATATAAAATAGATGTTGCCAAAAATACCGGCTCGTGAGGATGCTGTAAAGACCGGGAAATTTTATAATATTAAATTATTAAAATAGTGATTTATAATCATTCCGATTCTAAGATTTTGGAGGTTTGGAATTTCCGTCATTGAGCTATTGGTTTTATTCTAAATATTTCAAAACGAGTTCCGGCATTATTTAGTTAAAAATTTAAAATATGATTTATCACGCTTCCATCTGCGAAAATTTAAAATAATATTTAGAGTTCTTTATTAAATTCGAAACTGAAAATTCGAAAAATCTTTCAATTCCGTCAGAATAAGATTGAGATAGCGGGTTTGGGGTTTAGTTTTTCGGTATTTTGAGCTTGGGTTGGGGACCACCTTCTACCTTGTCTCGTTCCTTCTTTTTATTCAAGACAACACCCCCACTCTTCCATTTGAATTGCTTCAGAGCATGCCTTTACTCTCCAACTCACTCTTTCCCATTTTGGTTAAACATCTCCCACACCCCCCTCTTCTCCACTACCCCTTAATTCCCAATCTTTTGGCAAAGGACAAACAAATCCTTGCCTTGAACTTGCAGATCAACCACGCCACTGTAGACCTGCAACCTCCCCTATCTCTAGCCCTCTCTTTGCTCCTTCAAACCCACACACCACATTCCTCCCTTCCCCATTCTCTCTTTGTTCAATCTCCACCCAACTACCCAAACCCCTCTTTTGCCCTTCTGAACACCGCAGGCACGAGCACCCCACCTCCTGCAACCACCCCGGCGCAGCACACCCGAGCTCTCCGTGCTTCCGTCTTCCAAGCCATCTCCGCGCGCTGTCCCCTGCTTCCGTGTACGAGCCCGAGCTGAGCAGCCCAACTTCGTTTCTTCCTCCCTTCATGACGAGCAGAAGCCCAGGAACGCACCCCTCCCCTAGACGTCGACGACCCGCCGCCAAGGAGCCGTCGGCGCCGCAATCCCTCTTATTCCCTATGATTTTCCCGGTTTCACGTCGACTATCTCCGGCGAGGACCTAACTCCGGCGAGGCTAGACGAGCACCGACGAAGCCTTCCCTAGCGCTTATACCGGCGAGATTTCGAGACCCCTCGGTGAGAACCTCTTCCTCTCCCTCTCCTTTCTTTGACCAATTTCGTGTCCATGGGTGTCGGGAATGAGGTTTGGAGCCATCGCCCCCGGTCGGCTTCCTCCCTTTCCCTCCATTTCCTCTATTTTCGCGCAGAGATTCCAAGGAAGAGGGTGATGAACAGTATCTTGGGTTTAGTTCTTTTTTTTTTTAGAAGGAAACCCGGTCTGGTTCACGTTTTAAATAAAAGAAATTTCGGGTTCGGTTTATGTAAATCAAAATCAGATTCAAGGCTAAAGGTTGTGGGCCTTTTCCTTGGGCTTTCAAATAGGGAAATAAGGAAGAGAATTGGCCTTTTTTTTTTTCTATTGCCTAATGGATTCTGATTTTCTTTTGATATTAATCCACTTATTTGATAAAATGTGTAAAAGGCGATAAAATAAATAATATATTTTAAGACTAACTTATACATACATATATAATATTTGGACTTGAATTTGGGAAGGGTTTTTAAAGGTTGGAAATTGTGTTAATAAAATTAAAATGAGAAATTTTAGAAATACCCTAGTCTTGTCGGGTTTTGACTAAGTACGATTTAAAAGAATTGTTTAAAAATGAGTTGACTTAACTTGAGATTTAAGAGTTTGGAAATATGGTCGGTAAGATTTTATCAATGGATTTGATTGGAAGTAAATGATTTTAGTTGATGTTGATCGTATCGGAAAGGTTTTGGAAATGGTTTTTCTATCGATTGGTTTTGAGGATGTTGAGAACTTGAGTTCTGTGTATAAATATTGGTCCGGTAGCTTATGGCAATGACTGGATGATAGGTGTGTATTGCGGTTGGATTGCTTTTGGACTTGCATTTGGGCCCTTGCTTGTGTTATCTTGCTGTTCTGCATTTTCAGGTAAGTTCCCTAGGGGGCTTACTCAGGTTGGACATTCATGCCTGTTGTTGCATTTTATGTTAGGTGTTGCATATGCATAAAAGCATGCCATGTAGTATCTTGTTTCGGTTGCACTAATTAAATGAGCATCTGCTTACTTAATGCGTTTGAAACAGAACGGCCGTTATCTGTTATAGTCCTAGAGTCTTTGCTAGGGTCATAGGGTAGCCCAGCCTCATCGGGTACCCTGAGTCAATCGAGTCATGAACTTCCTTATATTATGAGATGCATGCGGGCTTTATTGTGGAGCGGGTTAGGCATGCGTGCCGCCCGATTATGATGGAATGCATTCACGAGCTAGCCAGTCTCTGCACTATCGGAAGGGGGTGGAGGTAGGAGAGGGATATGCCACTTGGCATTGTCTTGGGCCCTTTACAGTATTTTTACACATTATTATAACTAGGAGCATGCTAGTGTATTTGACTTTCGTACTGCATTAGAGCATCTTTATTAGGTATAACACATACTATGTGGCCTCAGCGAGGACTGCCGGTCCCGCATGAGTGGCTCGATCTGACTCCTTTCCCCGTTCTTTTTGTAAGGTATTTTCTGCAGATTTTGATTGCTCGATGTCTATATGACGGGGTTTTCTTTTTGCGAATCGAACTCATTATAAATGGTAATCATCCACTTATGTTTTGGTTTTGACCCGGCTCTGCCGTGGCGCTTTGTATCTTAATTTTGCTTCCGTCCTGCTTCCGTTTGAAATGAATTTCACGAGTTAGTCCCTAGGACAGGTTAAGGGTACCCAATGGCCCTACGATATTTTCAGGGTTCGAAATCCCTCTTTATTACTGACCATAAAAATGAGTTTGAAACCTCGACCCGTACCTGGATTGCAAGATCCGAACAAGGGGTTTCATCCCTTGCAACGTAACCCGGAAATCATAATTTCGGGCCGTTACAAAGATGGTATCAAAGCTGAGGTTGTGCAATTCGGGTACGCAAGGGTCGAGTGTATGTTTTGGAAAATCGCCCATGAATTTCAAAGGATTTAAAAGGATTTTAAGAAGGGAAAAATGAACTTAAGATGTCTAACCAAAATTGGACCAAGTAATGAACTTGACTTGTGATAAAAAAGGAAAACCGACCAAACGGGTACGCGAGTAGGTAGTAAAGGCGCTAGACCACCCCTTTTGGGTGTAGTTGGGAACGGTAGACAAAATATCAGCTTGTTTTTACAGATTGGTTGGGATCTTATTTGGATGCCTTAACTATTGAGTGTTATTAACTGATTCTGTGCTCAGTGCTTGTTATGCTAGAGATCTGATTTGGTATGCCTAACAATGAGTTGTGTATTGACTGATCTGTATAAACGGGATAGCGAGAGTACCCTTATTTCCCTATGGTCAAGCCCAGCTTGTGTGAAACAGCCCCTTCCACTATGTTGTTAACCCCTGACTGGTCTATCGAGCCTTTCTCCCGGATGTCAGTGTCTTCCAAAGGGAATTTGGTTGGTAAACACATTGTGTCGGGAATCATGTATGGATGTGAAGGTTGTCTGAGCGAGTATTGGAAGGTGGTTCCTTATGTCACTTTAAGTCAAAAGTAAGGTGTTTCTGGGCTGTATTTCTTGATTCTTGTGACGATCAACCCGTGTCTTCTTGCCACAAGGAGTCATACCAGAGTCCCACGGGAAAGAGGGGTGAGAAGTCAGTCGGGAAAAGTCAACGGTTGCCCTTAGGAATCTCTGTCCGGTTGTAATGGTGACTCTCTCTGAATTGCATGACATGATTTTGTAGTCTCTAACACGTGCCTTATGAATAACCATTGGTGCCCAGTTGTTGTGTTCTATTTACATGTGTGACTAGTTACATTGCTTAAGTCTTGTGTTATGTATTGTCTTCTATCATGATTATATGTTGTTTATAGCATGCCTACTTGACATATTGTATTAATTGCGCTAATGATCAATTGAAAGCATGAACCATATGATATGAACCTATATGCTTGTTGTTTTGTCTGGGTTAGGTGCATGATAGTGTGATCAACTCCTCTTTGTATGAATGCTGATAGATGATCGTCTTAGCATGTTGGATGATGACGTGTCAATGCTTATTATCCTTTGGTAACAAGAATCTATAGTATTCCCATATGTTCTGTATTCGTCAGATTAATTAAGGTTGATTGTTTCGCAATTTGTGTTGTTGTGTGATTACTTGCGTTGGATGAAGAGTATGTGGTATAATTGAGTCTTGAGAAATGCCTGTTTTATCTTAATATGTGTTGGTTTGAGCTCATGTCCCCGTATTCTAGTCATATTGCCATTACTTAAACTCGTGTTATACATTGTACAACCTTCCTCATGTTTCTATGTTGTTGGAATGTGATTGAATTGATTTCTTACGTGTCGCCATGATTAGTTGAATGCATGTATCGTATGCCAAGTAGAGCCTTTAGTATCGTGTAGGATCCTTGGTTGTGACTCGTGTGAATTATGTCTTGCTTGCATTATTGCTGATTCTCTCTCGAGCTAGGTTCCTGATAGTGTGGTTCTTCCCTCTTCCTATTACCATAACATGTCTTACATATCCTGGCTAGATGATCACGTGTTGTACTTGTTATATGATGTGATGACTATTGTACCATATACGTGGTCTATGATGGTTCGTTCTTGGCACGATTATAACCTATCTCCCGTGATGTTATCTTGTTTACTCTGTGGTGATCCTTTTGCTTTCACGTACATCATACTGAACTCATTTAATCACTCTTGTCTATGCTCATGCCTTGTCATGTATCGCTAGCATCGTGTAGGACCTATGCTTCCTAAGTGTATCTCATTGTATGATTACATGCCATTCTGAACCTATAATATGATCCCTGTTATTAGTTGTGATGATTTCTATGCCGCCTTATGTATTTTCGTATGGTGCTTAGTTTGATCGTTATGATGTACATCACCATGCTATATTTGACCTCATCTGGTGCTGCATGTACCATTCTTGTACATTTTTTCATACTCATGATGCCTGTTATCTTCATTGAATCCCGCATGACTTCGAATCTTATATGATAATTACTGGTTCCACATATCCTGCTTGAAGTTGCTAGGCATATCTAGTTCCATGAAATAATAGACTGCTAGCTTGTCTCACATGCATCAGTGTAGGACTTGATTGTGCCTTTTGGAATGAATATGCATGTCGTTCTCTTTGAGATAGGTACATGTTAGTGTGGATTAATATGATTGATATGCCCCATGATGAATTTGTGTCTGATTGTCACAATTGCAACCTAATAGACTTTCATAAGGGCGTCGTTGCTATTCTCGGGTCGAAGTTTTGTCTCTAGTTGTCATCTTAGTATTGGTCTGTGGTTGGTTCCGAGAGGAACTTTGGGTTGTCTTCTCTTGTCACTCCCCTATCTCTGCTAACTTGGACCCTATGCGATACATTCGACGAGCAACCGCATGGAAGAGGGAACGAAAAGTTAGATAGCGATAGAGTAGTGCAGCAGAAGCTTGGGCCCATAACCCATGGGCCTCAGGATCAATGATGTCGACGGAACGAGCACGCATCGAGAATTGCGGACACTAAGTACGATATGACTTGCAAGCGGGAGTGTTCTCCGTTCGAATTGCTAACCCTTTTGAATTTATTGACGATGATATTGCATTGCCCTAGTGATGAGATTTACGTGTTGATGTGTTGACTTGATGATGACTGTTGCCTGATTGCCTGTTGCCTAAGATGATATGATTTGATGACTTGTAGATCTCGTGTACCATGGTGTCTTGACGTGTTGCTACTCTAAGTTGCTAAGCGTGATTTGAATTCCTTTGCTTGTAAAATGTGAACTACATATGCTAAGAAGCCTGAATTGTATCTGATAAGGTTATAATGCAACATGTTAGCTTGACTTGATTATGTTCATATATGATGTTGCGATGGTTATTGAGCATGATGGTAGACTGAGACTTGTTGAACCCATGATGTTATGTTTATGAATGCTAGTTGACATGATGTAGACCTTATTTTTTTGATGATTTTAATTATTGCTTCTTCCTTAAACCTGTGGGTGAGGTCGTTGGTAGCGTGGTAGGAGAGTGGTGAAAGAGCTTGAGTGGTTAGGATGGTCGGGGATGTTATGAGATAAGTCGCAAGAGAGAGATGTTGGTTTAGGTAAGACTGAGTGAGCTTTAGGAATTTTACAAGGCATGATGCTGGTGATATCTTGGGAAGTGTGGGAAGTGTAAGAAATGGCCTTAAGAGAAGTGAGGATATAGTATGAGAGGGTACTCGGGTGTGGAGTTAGAGATAGGAGTTGGATTCTTAGAGGTGGATGGTGTGTGGGAGTGCTTGATGGAATGAGGGGTGAGATTGGAATACCGAAATGAATTGGGATTTCTTCAGGGGATTTTGTCGGAGTTAGTGTTGTTGAGTCTAGAAGAGGATTAATCTTGGCTTGAGAGTGGGGATTGTGTTTTATTTTGGGTGGTATGATGTGATGAATTTTCTTGATTTTGTGATTTATTTATATCTGCTGGCATGATGTTAGATAACGACCATGATCAACCTGATATGGAATTACATGTTGATATGCAATATTGAAATCTAGTTGGTAGTGACAAGTGTTACCATGATATATTAATATCCTGTTATATTGGTTTAGAAGCATGTTAGGATGTGCTATGATATGATATATGAAGTAATGATGAGTATGAACTATGGGATAATGATGTGCTATTATGTGAAAGCATGATGTTTTATTATGTGGTAGTAAGCATGATGTGTACTATATGGTTGACAAGCATGATTATTGGTTATGCAAATGATGAATATGACTTGCAGTATGATCATGATTAGTATATATGAGATAATGGTGCATGATTTCTAAATGAATGTCATTCGATATTGTGATGAGTTAAGGTGATATCTTTCAGAGCATGCTGACATTTTGGTGAATTATATATTGCTTGATCTTCCTTTTTCTAAATCTAGCTTAATAGCATGACTTTGTTGAGTTGATATGTTAACGTGATGAATCTGTTCTACTTGTGTTGCAATATCGATATGCGATAGTGAGATTTGATGTGTACTGACGTACTAACCCCATAACATCTAACCCGTTGATTTCTGGACATGTGTGCTTACGTGATAAGTGATGAGCATTCGATTATGCACTTGTGATGTATTCAGTATGATGTAGATATACCTTATGATTTGTAGTATGTTGAGGGTTGCTGTTTCTTTGGTACTTGAGACTTGTTGGCATGTTTATGTTTATGTTAGACGGTTATGTGATGGTTTATAACTATGATATGATGTGGGACTTGCCATGTGTGAGATGGCTTATGGTATTATGCTTATATAAGAGTTGATGAGACTTTGATTTTGGTACTTGTTGAGTTGTGAATGATGTTGCATGATCTGGAAACTAGGAAGAGAATATGGGATTAGCCCTTAGAGGTGGATGATTCCACCTCCGAGCTTCTGTATTTGATTGATTGTTATGCGAGAAACTGATTTGATTTTGGAAGATTTTGACGAAATTTTGATCGAAAGGATTTTACTTATTTTGGTGTAAAGTTGCTTGGTTAAACGTCTTATTTAAATATTTTGAGCGGTTTGAAAAGAAATTACTTGATATTTTAAAGAATAAACGTTACCGAGAATTTTAACGATTTTGAGGCCAATCTTTTCCAATTGCGGAATCCCTTTTTGAAAATTTTCACACCCGGGCTTATATTATCACGCCTCATGAAGTGGATACAAGCATTTTATAGGGGCGCATATAAAATGCTTGCTAAGACCTAGTGGAGACGCTATGATTGTTTTTCGAGTTATGATGTGACCTAAAGGTCGGGGTAAGGGTGTGATAGGGGCCCATATCACATACTTGCTACGACCAATTGGGAATGTTATGATCACGTCAAGGGTGCTGTGAGGATCTCATACGGGCCCCTATGAGATGCTTACAGAATCAATGGCATGATCCTTAGACTCACCAATTTCAAACTTCATCCCCTTGTTTTAGAGTGATTTTAGTCTCGGGGACGAGACTTGTTTTTAGAGGTGGATGATGTAAAGACCGGGAAATTTTATAATATTAAATTATTAAAATAGTGATTTATAATCATTCCGATTCTAAGATTTTGGAGGTTTGGAATTTCCGTCATTGAGCTATTGGTTTTATTCTAAATATTTCAAAACGAGTTCCGGCATTATTTAGTTAAAAATTTAAAATATGATTTATCACGCTTCCATCTGCGAAAATTTAAAATAATATTTAGAGTTCTTTATTAAATACGAAACTGAAAATTCGAAAAATCTTTCAATTCCGTCAGAATAAGATTGAGATAGCGGGTTTGGGGTTTAGTTTTCCGGTATTTTGAGCTTGGGTTGGGGACCACCTTCTACCTTGTCTCGTTCCTTCTTTTTATTCAAGACAACACCCCCACTCTTCCATTTGAATTGCTTCAGAGCATGCCTTTACTCTCCAACTCACTCTTTCCCATTTTGGTTAAACATCTCCCACACCCCCCCTCTTCTCCACTACCCCTTAATTCCCAATCTTTTGGCAAAGGACAAACAAATCCTTGCCTTGAACTTGCAGATCAACCACGCCACTGCAGACCTGCAACCTCCCCTATCTCTAGCCCTCTTTTTGCTCCTTCAAACCCACACACCACATTCCTCCCTTCCCCATTCTCTCTTTGTTCAATCTCAACCCAACTACCCAAACCCCTCTTTTGCCCTTCTGAACACCGCAGGCACGAGCACCCCACCTCCTGCAACCACCCCGGCGCAGCACACCCGAGCTCTCCGTGCTTCCGTCTTCCAAGCCATCTCCGCGCGCTGTCCCCTGCTTCCGTGTACGAGCCCGAGCTGAGCAGCCCAACTTCGTTTCTTCCTCCCTTCATGACGAGCAGAAGCCCAGGAACGCACCCCTCCCCTAGACGTCGACGACCCGCCGCCAAGGAGCCGTCGGCGCCGCAATCCCTCTTATTCCCTATGATTTTCCCGGTTTCACGTCGACTATCTCCGGCGAGGACCTAACTCCGGCGAGGCTAGACGAGCACCGACGAAGCCTTCCCTAGCGCTTATACCGGCGAGATTTCGAGACCCCTCGGTGAGAACCTCTTCCTCTCCCTCTCCTTTCTTTGACCAATTTCGTGTCCATGGGTGTCGGGAATGAGGTTTGGAGCCATCGCCCCCGGTCGGCTTCCTCCCTTTCCCTCCATTTCCTCTATTTTCGCGCAGAGATTCCAAGGAAGAGGGTGATGAACAGTGTCTTGGGTTTAGTTCTTTTTTTTTTTAGAAGGAAACCCGGTCTGGTTCACGTTTTAAATAAAAGAAATTTCGGGTTCGGTTTATGTAAATCAAAATCAGATTCAAGGCTAAAGGTTGTGGGCCTTTTCCTTGGGCTTTCAAATAGGGAAATAAGGAAGAGAATTGGCCTTTTTTTTTCTTCTATTGCCTAATGGATTCTGATTTTCTTTTGATATTAATCCACTTATTTGATAAAATGTGTAAAAGGTGATAAAATAAATAATATATTTTAAGACTAACTTATACATAAATATATAATATTTGGACTTGAATTTGGGAAGAGTTTTTAAAGGTTGGAAATTGTGTTAATAAAATTAAAATGAGAAATTTTAGAAATACCCTAGTCTTGTCGGGTTTTGACTAAGTACGATTTAAAAGAATTGTTTAAAAATGAGTTGACTTAACTTGAGATTTAAGAGTTTGGAAATATGGTCGGTAAGATTTTATCAATGGATTTGATTGGAAGTAAATGATTTTAGTTGATATTGATCGTATCGGAAAGGTTTGGAAATGGTTTTTCTATCGATTGGTTTTGAGGATGTTGAGAACTTGAGTTCTGTGTATAAATATTGGTCCGGTAGCTTATGGCAATGACTGGATGATAGGTTTGTATTGCGGTTGGATTGCTTTTGGACTTGCGTTTGGGCCCTTGCTTGTGTTATCTTGTTGTTCTGCATTTTCAGGTAAGTTCCCTAAGGGGCTTACTCAGGTTTGACATTCATGCCTGTTGTTGCATTTTATGTTAGGTGTTGCATATGCATAAAAGCATGCCATGTAGTATCTTGTTTAGGTTGCACTAATTGAATGAGCATCTGCTTACTTAATGCGTTTGAAACAGAACGGCCGTTATCTGTGATAGTACTAGAGTCTTTGCTAGGGTCATAGGGTAGCCCAGCCTCATCGGGTACCCTGAGTCAATCGAGTCATGAACTTCCTTATATTATGAGATGCCTGCGGGCTTTATTGTGGAGCGGGTTAGGCATGCGTGCCGCCCGATTATGATGGAATGCATTCACGAGCTGGCCAGTCTCCGCCCTATCGGAAGGGGGTGGAGGTAGGAGAGGGATATGACACTTGGCATTGTCTTGGGCCCTTTACAGTATTTTTACACATTATTATAACTAGGAGCATGCTAGTGTGTTTGACTTTCGTACTGCATTAGAGCATCTTTATTAGGTATAGCACATACTATGTGGCCTCAGCGAGGACTGCCGGTCCCGCATGAGTGGCTCGATCTGACTCCTTTCCTCGTTATTTTTTTAAGGTATTTTCTGCAGATTTTGATTGCTCGATGTCTATATGACGGGGTTTCCTTTTTGCGAATTGAAGAACCTGGCTAAATCTCTAACTCATTATAAATGGTAATCATCCACTTATGTTTTGGTTTTGACCCGGCTCTGCCGTGACGCTTTGTATCTTAATTTTGCTTCCGTCCTGCTTCCGTTTGAAATGAATTTCGTGAGTTAGTCCCTAGGACAGGTTAAGGGTACCCAATGGCCCTACGGTATTTTCAGGGTTCGAAATCCCTCTTTATTACTGACCATAAAAATGAGTTTGAAACCTCGACCCGTACCTGGATTGCAAGATCCGAACAAGGGGTTTCATCCCTTGCAACGTAACCCGGAAATCATAATTTCGGGCCGTTACAGATGCGACACGTGGCCAAAATGCTTTAGTTTTAAGTAATATATAGATAGATAGATAGATAATAGTGGTAAAAAGACACATGTCATTAATGGATAGATCCAGTGTTCTAAATATCGGATATATCGGCGATATATCGGGGATATTTAGAACACGATACGATATTGGCTTATCGGTTGGATAATATCGGTCAACGCTATTTATCGGGTCAACGATCGATATATCGGTCAATATCGGGTTGACCGATTTATCACTCCCATTGTACGACATCGTTTTGGTTTTTTTTTTTTTTTTACGAAAGAAAAATGGAGATCTCATCTGAGAGATTCCATGGACATATGAAATCGATCCAAACCAAGACTTGCAAAGTTGCGAGAGGCAAATCTGTGCGACTGTGCGTGTGCTCTTCTCCGGCCGCCCTTGCTCGAGTTTCTTCTTTTCTGATCGGCGCCGCGGCCACCTTTGTTTCTTCTCCGGCGCGACACCTAACCTATGTCGACTCCTCCTTAACTGTTGAGTCTTCTCCATCGCGACCATCTTTGCTTCTGACTAGGTTACATCTTCTCCGGTCGCCTTTGCTTCTTCTTCGGCCTCCTCTGATATTCTCCGGTTGCCTCTGCAGTAGTGAGTCCCTCGGCAATCGGTAGTTCGGCGCACACAAGCAGTGTTCTAAACATCGGATATATCGGCCGGTATATCGGTGATATATCAGGGATATTTAGAACACGATACGATATCGGCTTATCGGTTGGATAATATCGGTCAATATCGGGTTGACCGATTTATCACTCCCATTGTACGACATCGTTTTTGTTTTTTTTGTTTTTTTTTTTTGTTTTTTTTACGAAAGAAAAATGGAGATCTCATCTGAGAGATTCCATGGACAGATGAAATCGATCCAAACCAAGACTTGCAAAGTTGCGAGAGGCAAATCTGTGCGACTGTGCGTGTGCTCTTCTCCGGCCGCCCTTGCTCGAGTTTCTTCTTTTCCGATCGGCGCCGCGGCCACCTCTGTTTCTTCTCCGGCGCGACACCTAACCTAAGTTGACTCCTCCTTAACTGTTGAGTCTTCTCCATCGCGACCATCTTTGCTTCTGACTAGGTTACATCTTCTCCGGTCGCCTTTGCTTCTTCTTCGGCCTCCCCTGATATTCTCCGGTTGCCTCTGCAGTAGTCAGTCCCTAGACAATCGGTAGTTCGGCGCACACAAGGTAAGTCAGCCTTCTTTTTAGGTTGAATACATTTTGAATTTTTTATTTTGGGAGCAAATTGGAGTCTGTAGTGGTTCTGGGCCGGTGGTCTATCCGATTTGTGGGTATGATTTTGGGAGCAAATGAGTTAATTGCATACATTGTATTTGGGAGCAATTTGGGACTGATTTGGAGCAATTTTACAATTTAAATATTATTTTTTATGTGTATTTTAAAATTTGTAGTATCAATATAATATTTACGGTTAAAAATTAGCGAATCCGATAAATCCGATATATCCCGATATATCATTTTTACTCTCAACCGATAAGACTTCGATACGCGATATTTAGACCATTGCACACAAGGTAAGTCAGCCTTCTATTTAGGTTGAATACATTTTGAATTTTTTTATTTTGGGAGCAAATTGGAGTCTGTAGTGGTTCTGGGCCGGTGGTCTATCCGATTTGTGGGTATGATTTTGGGAGCAAATGAGTTATTTGCATACATTGTATTTGGGAGCAATTTGGGACTGATTTGGAGCAATTTTACAATTTAAATATTATTTTTATGTGTATTTTAAAATTTGTAGTATAAATATAATATTTACGGTTAAAAATTAGCGAATCCGATAAATCCGACATATCCCGATATATCCCCGATATATCCTTTTTACTCTCAACTGATAAGACTCCGATACGCGATATTTAGACCATTGGATAGATCCCCTCTCATTTTTAATTTGATATCTAATAAATTTGTATATAAAATTGCATTAGTTATCTTGCTAATAGCAATTTTTGCATATTGCTTTTTTTTTATCCAAATTTTTGCATATTGCTAATAACAATTATGTACAACTTAGGAGTTAGGGTTTCTAATTCGAACAATTAAGTAAAGTACCCGTTAACTTGGAAACAGGATTTGATTTCATGTAAACATACAATACTTTGAAAATTTTCGACATATATAACATGAATTTGTCTTTGTTTTTTTATATGAAAGATTTAAAGGAAATGTGATTGGAATCAATAACAGATTTTTTTTTTTGCTGAAATTTATGACATTTTATTTCTAATCGGGCATACCCCAAATACAAGCATCAAGTACATTATCAGCTTTCAGAGAAGACAAAAGGCACCCATTCCCGGCATTGTCAATTGTCATGAATATAAATATTACAATGATACAAGTCTAGATTACTGATGAAGATACACGGCCGAATGAACTCGAAATTCTGATAACCAAGACCAATTTCGGATGCGGCATATGTATCAAGGCAGACGATTCCGCCACATGTATCAAGTAGATTCATAAACTTGAGTTGGGAGAAAGGATGTGTAACCTGAATCGACTTTCACAGCTAAGGCTGCATTAGTGCATTACAACTAACAGCACATACCACTGGTGATCGGCTCAGCAAAACCTCAATGTATCTTCAAGCTCCTTCTCATCGACGCAATTGTAGCCAAGTAAATATGCTCGTGCTGCCACAAACAGTTGAAACGGAAATGAGGATTTTAGGATGCAATGTAAAGTTTAAACAGACAGGGAGGTTGTGAAGTTGAGTCTCGTACCAAAACGGCCAGATCCCATGAATGGTTCAGCTTCATCTGGTGCCCCACCCTGCTGTTGTTCCTGTATCATCATAAACAAAATTAAAGAAATCAAGTGTCAAGAGTCATGGTATAAGAATTGTTCCAATACCTAATTTTAACAGCAATGAAAGGATATGTAGCGAAGGAATGTATTGGTAAGTAAACAAGTTGGATTCACATTTGTCAATGTCTAGACACGAAGCATTATCAACCAAGATAAGTCATGCTAGTAGCCAATGAAAGGATATGTAGCGAAGGAATGTATTGGAAAGTAAACAAGTTGGATTCACATTTGTCAATGTCTTGACACGAAGCATCATCAACCAAGATAAGCCATGGAAGTATTTGATTTAGTGAAATTAACAAACCATCTGTCAACTAGACCTCGCCCATAACAGATGCCCCAAACAGAACTCAAAATGCAAGGATGTTCTCTAATACTAAATAATTTGTTTAGTTCCTCAATATTGTGAAAGAACATAAATGCAGAAGAACGTCTACTTGGGATAAGGACATGTAAGCCAAGTAAACAAGAACAGTGGTCTAAAAAATACTACTTACAGCATCAGGATCCATCTCGCTAGGTGAAAGTACATTGTCAAAGCAGCGTCCAGATACGTGGCAAACCAAAAGCCCATTTTCAGGATCTATAAATATTTCTCGACATGTCTCGTCACAAACTGCACAGCGTTGAAGAATTGGGTGCAAGTTAGGAGAAACTCTTCAATCACTTACAAAATGAAATGCATTTCCAAAAGAAGGATAAGTAAAACAGAATATTAGGCCTCTACAAGGAAAAATACAGCTAATAGGTGAAGATATCTAACCATGAACATTTCCGGTCTTTTCACATACGAAAACGTTTCCAATTTGGTGATATGAACATGATTTCCCAGAGCAAGCATGGTCAACTGCAGCTTTACCATTGAGGCCCTTGCTAATTTTCCAAATATCAATTTGATCAGCAACAGTTTGATCGACAGTCACTCGATCATCACTTACCTTCTCAAGAAAAGACGACAAAACAATCCTTTTGTCAGTCACATTTTTTATAATGGTCGGTCCATTTTTATAAGCAAAAGCTTCTCAGCACAAATAAACAATGGAGAAACATAAATATAGTAATCTAACGAATAAACTGTCATAATTTCATAGTTGTGTATTATATATAAATTTGCTGCCTATATCATCGTATGTGGTTAAAGTGTTAAACCAATGCATGTTATTTCCCTATAAAGTTGTTACCTATGAAATTGTCAATATTGTAACCTACATAGTTCTTGGGGCTTGAGTGTGGTTCTTTGGTTTGTTTTATACAGTGTCCTTGAGATGCATGTAGTCCCCCTATCAATTTTTGGAGCATTTGAATTTTGAACCATAAAAATAATTGAATCTAAGTTTTTGTCTTGTTCTTATCATCTCCGAGTCTTTCGAAAACACCCACTCAAATACTCAATTAGCTCAAGGTAAAGGTGCGCACATCTCAACCCCAAACCATTCTTTAAGCAGGATTACACACGGTTGATAAGTAAGGTATCCTACATATTCCAGATCTGCTTTATTATCTTTATGTCTATGTCATGGTTATCTTTAACAAATTTAAACAAAACAGTTTACGTAGCAGATTTCACAAGCTTCTTAGCTACTTAGCTCCATAATACCCATTTGTCTTCTATAAACCTCGCCATATCTTGTTTTCTTTAATTCATACTCTTTCCAGGTATCATAAGTGCTCCCTCCCCTTCGTAGATAATTTCTACAAACCTGAAGAACATCTTGTATAAGATTATCTAAACCAAACTACTATATATAGTTCTCTATGAATGTACACTCTTTCTTCAATTTAGTTGACTTCCCTTTACTAGGCTAATGCCTAATACAAATCAACAGTCCCCTATAGGCCCACTTACGTGTGACTTCATCATAATATTCTGTTTCTAGATCCTACTAGCTTTGACCTAAACCTTCTAGAATTTGCTGACCATATGAGTAACAACTTCATTCTCCAGTATATTATAGCTCCAAAGCTATTCGGTACATTTTCATACATAGTATTCTACAGACTTTTTCATTCTCCTCTTCTATATGTGACTTCAACATATCATTGCCTAACCATCTGACCATGTGTAAACAACTTCATTCTCCTATATTGTTAGTACATGGCAGCATACTTGCATAATATTCTACAACCCTGCTAACTCTTCCCCCCTACATCACTCATTTTTTATATCAATTTGTTTAATTTATTCTCCTATATATGGTAAACTTCAGTCAGTTTGGATGATTATAGTTACCTGTGAAGGCAGAGGCGCTTGACTTCTCTTCGCAGAATGCATCTGAATGTAATACTCTTTAAACTCAGGTTGGCAATTCTGTGTAGATTCAATTAGATCTTCTTCATCTCGCTGCAATAGTTAATAATTGACATATTTATCAATAAGAAATAGACATTTAAATTGAACAAACAATGTGCATCAATTATGTAGTACAGAGGATTATTAGGTTTAGGTATATCTACAACGAAACAATAACATCATTGCTATTTTTATTTTGAAAAATACATTAATCTATTTTCAATTTCCAAAGGTGGCAAAACTAGAAATGACATGGCTAACAAGTTACATCATCTGAAAAATAGAATACCCGAATGTATAAGGTTTTCCAAGCACATTCACGTAGCCTTTTAGTTGGAGGCAGCAAGCCCCATCGCAAACAGTACCTACACAATGAAATTAAACTAACATGAGAAACTTGCCCATCTTACTAATCAGATCCAAATACCCTAATTCAAGTACACATTGCTTTTGTTGCCAATGTTTTACATCTAAACAAAGAGTAATATCCCAGTGGCATAGGGATGCACAGCAACTTAAATGACATTTCTACAAGCAGTCAAACGGAATGCCCCGTTTCTACCATTATTCTAAACTAAGCTGCATTTCAAATATTGTGCTATAGGTAACCTTTTCTTTGATCTTTAGTTATAAGAGAAACCAAAACTGAAAAGATAGGTACAGATTTCCGATGGCAGGACAGCGTTGAGTGTGGAAACAATTAACAATTAATTGCCACTAGCATAGCATCCAAAACATATGAGTATTACTAACCCTACTTCATGAAGTTAAAATATCATGGGCTGATATCTCATACACGTTGTTTTCACAGCCAGGAAAAAAGGTCACTGAGAATAAGAAAGCCAGAGAGTATTTTTATGGGGGTTAAAAAAGAACAGAACTGTATTTGAATGTTATGAAAGAATGCAAGAAAACAAAGTGACACTCACAAGCGTCTCCATAAATATTCATCAGCTGATACATGGTTCATGAATTTACAAACGCGAGAACATGAAATAAGATCCTGCAGATGTAACACAAAAAGATACATCAGCCACTGTATCCCATACATAGAGATAAATGGAACATGTGATACTTTTCTTCAGCAGTCCTGAAGATATACAAGATCTTAATATAATTAAATGTTTAAAAGCAAACTAAAGGGGCAAAATGAAGGCAATACATCATGAAAATAAAAATGGAGACAGTACTAACCTCACAAGACAGGAACTTGAGGATATTATTAAAGAGCTCAGGAGGAATTTTCCTTAATATTTCACTCTCTATTCTTTTAGCCTCCATCTTAATGGCATTGCTATTAGAACAGTAGTCTACAATTTTGCTCGAAGAGGCAATGCAGGTTCCTTCAACAATTTGATTTCTGTCATCCAAGCTTTCATCCTCTCTACAAAACCTCTTTGCCGGTCTCTCATTTTCCTCAATACCTTCTTCGTCCTAAAAAGACATCAACAAGAAGAAATTTTAAGAAGACTTCCATTTTCCCTTTTCAGTGCTTATGAATAGCTAGTCAATTTGGAGAGCAAATATGCTCTTAATTTCCTGACTGAATTTAAGCCCCGAAAAAAAGGAGGAAAATATACATGAAAACACACATACATTGCATAAATTAATATCATATGCCAACTCATCGGTGACAGAGATGAGATGATACGTCCATTGTTCAAATATGATATCTAACACAGTTATGAGTACAACAACAAAAATTGCCATTTTTAGTGTATCCAGGCGTTCCGGGGTTCTTATATTGACATACTCGCACAAGCATCAATGCAAGCACAACCACACCCATTCTTTCTAAACAAGGATGGATACCTTCTACTCTACTAGCGCACACACATGAACCTATTGTTTTAGATAGCACTCCATCAAGGGAGCTAGGGCTCTGTGCCCATTACAATATAGGGGGATTCGAACATGTAACTTACTAGTGACTACATGTCATCCTTATGTGTCATCACTAGTAAGGCTTGACCATTTGACACAGATATTGACCCTTTGATCACTGAGTCATCCAAGAAGCCACATAAATCCATTGTTCTTATTGTCATAGCGAGAGAGATTACACACCAAAGTCCAAACAAGGTCAAGCCTCAACTAATAGAGATATCAGCTACATATTGCTTATCTGGTTTATTGTGACTTTGAAGGGAATCGGTGATCTTCAACAAAGAAAAGGAACAAAATTTAAAACATCAACCGACAAATTTTAGGCTTACAAAACAATAAATAAATTTAAAGGTCGAAACATAAAAGACCACCAATCACCAGCTCCCAAGCACATCAAATTCGAAATAATTTACAATCACAAATCAAAATAATTGAGAAAAAGTAGGGAAGTCTGAAGAGGACCTGATCAGAGTCCCTGGAGAGGACTTCAGATTCGAGAAATTCCGCGAGGTTTTCGTCTTCGTCGTCCGAACCCGTCATCTTGAACCTGAAACTTAAAACAAAAGCTATCAAATCGAAATACAGGAAAACCTGTGGCAATTGAACTGAATTTGGCGAGGAATTTAGCCGATTATACCACCTCAAATCCGCTGCAAAATTCCAGTTCTCCGGGAATTCCCCTCTTCGCTGATGGGGGGCGATAACGCAGTGTTTTTTTCGATCGACAGTCGGTGGGGAGCGTACGGCGTGCACCCTACGCTGGTGCGGGCTAATGGGCCGGGCTTTGATGGTTGATCTAATTTAGCCTCAATTGGAAAATTGATGAAGCCCAACTATATTCGGATGGATTCGGGGTTCGAATGTTGGGAACGGATGTGAGTGAGCACTTCTCTATATATCGTTACTCCTGTAAAAGGAGGAAGTTTTTAGAGGGAATTTGTTAAAAGGGATCTTTTACCATATTTGATTAGGTAGTTAGCCTCCTTAATTTGTTTATTAGTCACAATCGCCCCTCTAATTATTTTTTTAGCCGTAGCAGTGATTCCTTCCTTCCTCCCATCTTCTTCCTCGGAGCTCACCGGATCTGGAGCTGACGAAGTCGGAGCCGCCCTCGGAGCTCACCGGATCTGGAGCTGACGAAGCCGGAGCCGCCCTCGGAGCTCACCGGATCTGGATTTTTCGACTCCCCTCCCATGGCGGCTGGGTTTGTAGCGAGGCTCGGTGGCAGCGGATCCGGGCTTTCGGTGGCCGGATCTGTGGTGTGGGTGGCCGGAGGGACTCGGATCTGGGGTGGCGGCGGTCGGCGAGGGCTGCTGTTGGGACTCGGGATCTGCCGGCGGTGTGGGAGCCGCCATCTCTGCAACTTTCCAACGGGGAAGAAGAAGAGTTTGTGTTGTGATTGCTAATAAATCACGAAATCGACCCGAAATTTTTAAAAATTACAGATTGGCCCTATATTTTATATAATTACATAAAGTGGCCTAAAACTTTCAGGGATGTATATTTTGCCCCTATGAAGTATTCACATATCCTGAAGATGATATGTAACCCCCGAAGTGGTTGACCCTATATTTTATTGATTCCGCATTATATTACTTACAATGATGCATTTTTTTTAGTTGATGACATGTTATAATAGGTGTTTTTACGTATACAACCAATATTAATGTCGTAGTAGTTCAAAGACGTATTTTTATATGTGCAATAAGGTGACAATATTTTGATTCCACGTTTTAAGCTCTTATGTCATCAATTATATAAAATTGTCACCGTAAATAATTTGTGATTAATGAAGCGCAATAACAAATGTCATCCATGAATAAAAATTTAATGAATATGTCACCACAAGTGATTGCATCAATGAAATGTAATCACAAACGTGTCATCAGTGAATGAAAGTATAATCGATGAAAATAAATCGATATACAATTGATTAAATTAAAAACATGTGGCATCAATCGATTTGATTAAAAAAAATGGCATCAAATAATTACATTATAAAAATGACATAAAATACCATTTTGAAAAATTTGTATCACATTAAAGAAAAAAAATGTCATCAAAATACTACTTTGAAAAAATATCATCAAAAATATGGCATCACGGTAAAAAAAATATCATCAAAAAATTGACATAAAAAAAGTGGCATCTGTCGTTAACAGTAAAAAAAAATGGCATCAATGATCAACGTGACATTACTGTAAACAAAAAATGTCATCAATGTTTAAAAAAAGTGACATTAAAAAAGTGTCATCCAATCATTTCATTAGAAAAGTGGCATCAAAGTGAAACTAAAATATAGTAAAATTTTGGAATCAAAACGGTAAAATATGGCATCACTAAAAAAAAAAAAAAAAAAAAAATGGCATCAAAATGGGTTGGTCAACGTTGACCGGTCAACGGTTGACCATTGACCAACCCACCCTATTGGGAAGGGGTCTAGGGCAAAACTAATTAAATTGATTTAGGGACTAAGTGACTAATTGAATATTCAAAAAAGGCCCTCTACCAAAATCACCCAAGTTTTTAAGTCTGTAGCTGCTAAAATAGACAAATCATGGCTGTTAATTGTTGTGAATACAGATGATCAACCGTTCAGGGCTCTCCACTTGCATAATGTCTCAATTGCCCATAATAGTTTGAATTTGAAAATATTTATTTTTTTGTTTCGATGTACCTTTTGGTCTTTTCATCTAACTCCACAATATCCCCTCCCCATCTCTTTCCTTAGCCCTCTCTCTCTCCCCGTGTGTTCGTTGCCTTCGCCGCAAATCGCATCCTTCCCGATTTCTCCGTCACTCGTGGTCACCGGCGTCTTGGTGCACCGCCTTTGCTCCCTCTTATCTACATCTACCCCTACCCACAGTCTCTCCTGCTTCCTAATTGATCCTCATCGTCGGCGCTGCCTCCGCCTCTCACTGCTTCTCCGCTCCTTTCCCTCACATCAAGGTATCCTCTTGCTCTAATTTCCTTTTTTTCATTCACAATTTTTGATTTCCCTGTTCTTGTACACTATTTCTTCCTTGCTCCTTCTTCATCTGTTTTTGTGCTCTCTTTTTCATTCCAGTGCCTCCAACTCCCTCTTGCCACCTCTTGTCGAAACCGACCGTCTTCCGTCTTCCTCTTACCGGCTCTTGCCCTCGGATTTAGGTAACTTTTGTTCCTTTGATGGTTCTCTTTTTCTTCTTCTTCTTCAACCTGTAAGTCTCTCTACATTCCCGTTCTTCTACTAGGACCGCCGATTTTGCCTTCCCGTACTTCTTCCAGGGCCATAGATTTGGTTGCATAACACACAAGTATATCCTTCCGCCTTCTAATTTCGATTCCCAATTCCAATTCCCTCTTGTTTATCCTATGACTTCTTTTCCCGTTTGCAGGTTCGCGTTTTTTGTTCACAGTTAGCCGGCCGGACCTATTCCTTTCCGTTTCCGGATGACTCTGGTGCCTACTGCTTCTTCTGCCCCTGTTTATTGTTCTCCCCCCGATCTATCTAGGTAAACTAATTACACTTCTATTATTTTATGCTTAAGATCTTTTGAGTTTGATTTCAGCCCCAATTTAAGCTCAGTGATCTACTTTAGGTATAGTTGTTCCTTTTTTTTTTTTTTGAGTCTTCAAATTGCGGGTGAGTTTCTTTGTGTAATTGGATTAGGGTCTTCAAATTTAGGATGTGACCATATCTAAAACTTGTTTAAGATTGGATATGTGGCGGTTAAGATGTTTGGATTACATAGCAGCTCATATGTCTCCTAACATTGGTTCTAGAGTCTTTTAATTAGTAACTTTGACAAAGAGGATATACATGAATAAAAGTTCTAAACAAAAATCCTAGACGGCCTACCTGAAACCATTTGTGATTGTATATCACTTACTTTTGCTCCATTTACTGTACAATGGTTGTTGCATCTCCATCTTCGCTTTGCCCTTTATTTTGTCTCTTCTCTGGATGATTGTGTGGATGATTGCAGGTTCAATTGACATGATTTAAGGACCCATAGTTTGCTTTTGTTCGTGGAACGTATTTTGCTGAATGATTTGTGTTAGTAACGTTTTCTATTGTGATGAACTTAGAGGAAAGATGTCACAGAAACACCAAGGAGGAGAGAAAATGGTTGTTTTCCAGATATGAGGAGCTCCCAGATTACATGAAGGACAATGAGTTCATAGTCAACTACTACATGGCTGAATGGTCTATCAAACAAGCCTTTCTCAGCTTGTTCCAATGGCACAATGAGACCCTCAACTGCTGGACGTATGGACCCCTTTTTTCGCTCAACATTTGAGATTCTGTGATATGGGTTTTGTTCCTTGCTGGATCAATTTTATTGGGTATGTTTTGATTTCTTCTGAAATTGCAGGCATTTGATTGGGGTTTTCTCTTCTTGGTGTTGACTGGTGTGAATGTTGCTCCTGTTCCTCAATCAGCCGATCTCTTTGGCATCTTAAGGTATGTTCAGTTGTTAATTAAGGGTTAATTTAATCCCTAATTCTAATACAGTTGGAGGTTTGATTGTATAGTTGAATTGGGGAAAATTGGGAGCATGTATAAAGACAAATGTGTTTTGTTGTGTGGGGAGAATGTTCATTCATTTTGGGTGTTGTACATGACAGAAGTATGATAAGCTGTAGAAATTATGATTATAGAGTCAATTTACGGAGTATTTGGCATCCATGATTTGATTTTTCTTCATTTATTTGTACTTGTATGATTGTAAACAACCTTGTGAAATTGTGAATGCCGTCTTTTGGCTTTGTTATAACTTATAAGTATTTGAATTTGAATTGTAGGTTTTGAATTGGAAGGTTCACTCAAAATCCCAATCAACCATTCTCCCATTATTTTGGATTCAATTTATTCATAGTAAGATGTGTCGGATTATTCAATTGAGTTACATTTTGACAAATCTATTTTTATCTCCAAAACTATAGAAACTAAAAGCCCTATTTGGATTGGAGTGTCACGTTTCCGAGCCAAAATAAAAACCAAAGTCGAAAGGGGAAGAGTCCAATCCAATAGGTTGAACCTGAACCGGTGCGTGTAGCGCAACCCATATGCCTAGTATATATAAAAGCGGGAATGAGGAATGAGGCTCAAAGTTGAGTTACAAATTTGCCCTTTATTTTCATTGCCTTATCAAATAACTACAATGTTGCCATTACTCCATTCATGTATCCTCCGTTTGACATTTACGCCTCCTCCAATTTTCACTGTAGGTTGTAGCGTCTTTCTCTTTCTCCCCTGGCTTCCGATTCAGGTCCTCTGCGTTCGGCACGTTTCAGATCCAACTCTTGTCCTCTCCATCTTAGCCTCCTTAGTGATACAGACAACCGCCTCTTCCTCTCCGCTTGCCTTTATTTTCCTTGTTGTCTCGGCTCAAGCCTCTTCTCTTCCTCTCGGTGATTCGGCGTTTCAATCTCTCCGATTGAAGCACTAAAAGACCAAGGTTTGTCATTGTGACTTTGTCATTCCTAATTTAATTCTAATTGTTATTTATTGTTTTATGCTGGTTTGAATTGCTGAATTCAATTTGTGCTTAAAAGGTTATTAGGGTTAGGTTGTGATTTGGTATTTTTGGAATTATAGATTGATGCTTTATTTGGTTGTTTTTTCCCCAATCGGTTTACTATTTCAATTGTTATCATGTCTATCCAATTAAGGGTCTTCGATCTGTTGAAGATTGATTGATTTATTGGTGATATAATCGGTTTTCATGAACTTATCATAAACGGTTAGGATGAGGCAATTCTGGGTAATTGGAAGTGTATAGTTGCAAGATATCAACCCGTAAAGTAGCTGCTAGATAGACAATTGCAGTCGATAAGATAAGTGGGGAAGCAATGAATGATGTGTATGACTAATTGAGTTATGAAAAAAATAGTGTAATGTAAAATGACTTGTGGGTTTAGAACTTAGAAGAAGATATATAGAATCAAATAACAAAAGATAGCAATTGATCATATCCCTCTAATAATTTAAGATAGAAAAATAAGCTACAGTTAATCTTATCACAACAATTGATATGTAAGCTACCTACTCATGAATTGTCTTTAGTTTTCTCCTTCCTTGGTGTTTGGTACTACAGTATTATTGTTGAGAGATCAAAATATCACACCAACGCTTTGAATAAGATAGAACAGGTTAGCTTTAGGTCTCTTTGTGCAGTATTTAGTTAAAGGCTTGATTTCACACCTAATCATAATTTTTTTGGATCAAACCGGATCAAAACTAGAAGAAGGTTTTGAAAATTTCAGATCTCTGACATCTATCAAAATTGGGATTTTTTATAGGTAAATACTTTGCCTTAATTTATAATTTTTTTTTGAAGATATTTTTAAGAATATAATCCTTACCTATATTCCTTGGTGTTTTGTTTGACCTTTTGCACTGCTTGTCTTTAATTCATATCGTGAGTAAAATCCAATAAATGGGTCAAAGCAAAGTCGATTCCTCAATCCTCATGGAGGTTTAATTTCTCCTCGTCCTCTTCCACACTTCCACCAAATGTCAATTCTAGAGTTCAAACCTCTCTCAGCACATGCAATCTCAGATTGAGATACCCACAACAACCAGATTCTGAGAGCTGCTGAGAGATTTATTTATAAGACTCATAACAATGGAATACGATATGATTTACAAAGTTCCAAGTACTGATTTTTTGCTCTTTATTTATTTGCTTTTTAATCCCTTTGCTCCACCCCTCTTTTAAACTCTACCAGAAGAGAAGGAAATGGTGTTGAAAGAGAAGTGCTAACAAAGGATAAGGAATCACTGCTGATGGAGAAGGAATTGCCTTCTAAGAAGGAGGAGGAGAGCTAAAAGATCCATGATCTGATGAAACAACTAGAGGGCAGTCAACAAGGTATATCTGTATTTGAGTTTGGCAATGGATAGGTCATTTGCAAAACATTTCTTATGCCTCAAATGTTCTTGGCAGAAAACAAGGCAACTGGAGATGTTGAATATCAGACCCTTGTAAATGAAAAGGACAAGAGGATAAAGGTTTGTGCAGACTGAGAAAGCAATAACAACTAAAGTGAGAAGTGTGGATGAGATTTTTCATCTTTTAATTGTTTTCTTAGTACAATTTTGTTTATGCTTAACTAACCAATGGGTGCGTACAATTATACCCTTGCTAGCCTGTAAGTATTTTTGAAAAATAGAAGTACACTATAATTAGATATGTAATTCTTTGTTTACTGCTTAAACTTTTGTTAACTTGCGTTTTTATTGGTAGGTAAAAAGTTTGAAGATGAACAAAAGAAACATAAAGAGGCTGTGAAAAGAATTTCTATTGAGCTTGAGAAGCTTGAGCATGCAAAGGATAGCCTGCTAGAGGTATGCAATTTTCTTCAAATTTAGGTTTTGTTCAAGCTTTCTGCAGGTTTTATCATTCTTTTTCTGTCTTGGAATATTGTTTTTTTTTTCCCAATCTTATGTTTAATGTCATCAAAGTTAATATTGTCCTGCACTTGATTGCTATTGCAAGGTAACCTATCCATCCCCATAGCAAAAAAGGTGAGAACTTAGCGTCAACCAGTTATCTGGATTGGATTAGCAAGAATTTGTATCACTGAGAATCTATTGGAAGTGGATTGGGAAGTAATTAACTCTTGACGACTTCAAGAAGGTCAGCGACCAGATTGCTTTTCTTGTTAATCTAAAGCCAAGTAGGAAATACGCCATGGAAGATTGGAAGACATCCATAAAGTAGATATTGATTCTCCATTCACTGGTTTCTCAAGCTTTCTCTTTTTCTTTTTATGGGTTGCTTCATGGTACACAAAATCATCCCATGCTTGTTTCAATCTCAAATCTGAGGAACACCTGACGTCATTCGCTTCCTTCTTGAACTTTAATGTTTGTAATTTGTAAATACATTGCATTATAGCAAGTAAAAGGATACCCGTGTTCACACACGGGGTTATAACTAGTCCCCGTGAAAAAGTTCAATCACAGTCACATTCATTGCCTGGACTCCCCGGGGGGTTACAGGGGGGAATGGTAAATTTAATCTTAGAAAATGCAAAATTATTAGAGGGGAAAACTCAACAAAGGTTGCTTCAAACTCAATTTTAATGGGGTCAAGTCCCCATCCGGTTAGGCGGGGGTTGTGTAGTTGTGTGCAACTCAAACAAATTTAGGAAAGTATCAGTTCTTAGAAGAAAGAGATTAATTGTTTGTAGGTTGAGGGAGACTGTTTGATGATCATCAATATTTTCAAGGGACTCTGTATATGTTCGTGGGATATAGAAATGATCTTCTCTGACTCGCTTTCTCTTTGCTAGTATTTCGACTCGATCACCTTTGCCCATACGTTTAGAGAAGGCCACTAAGTCGCGGATTGCATTGCTTCTGCTCGGTTGGCTTCAAACAATTCAGATTAGAGATCCTTCGAGATCGACGATCTCGTTTGAAAGGACGCCCTTGAATGGTTGTAACGGCCCATATAATATCAGGGTTACGTTTCGAATGTTGGATGCTGTGATGCATAAAATCCGCATCATGGTGGTTGAAGGAGATCGATCTTGATCCTCGACTCCACCCGAACCGTAGCCTGCAAAACAAGAACAACAAACGAGGTCGGGGCGAGGCTTGTCTCCCCCGGAGGACCCTCCGACGCTCAAGTCAGTCATTGTTCTCCTCAATTTGAATCAATATCCTCATATTTATACTAGTCGGGTATTAAATAACAAAAACCGTTACAATATTAAATAAAAGAAACCGTTACCGTATTTAATTCGGTCAGCGCTCTTAATGCACGAAACCGCTATCATAATCAATAGGTGAAACGGTAGCATCAATGACGTATTGAATACTCGAATTTATTGGTAAAAGACCAGAACGCCCTTGTGCTATGATGGCGGGATTTTCCCTATCTCAATTGCCCCTCGGGTTTCTTCTTCATATCTCGATGATGAAGGAAGCCAAAAAAAGTGATTGGCAAGGTTTGTCGAGTGAACGATGATTTTCCCGTAAATGTTAGTCGCTTGATCCGTAGTGGGCTATTGGCCGTAAGTGGCGATTCTCGGTGGCCGTAAGCGGCGATTTGGAGTGGCCGTAAGTGGCGATTTCATTGGGCTTAAGTGGCGATTTGGATTGGCCGTAAGTGGCGATTTCATTGGCCTTAAGTGGCGATTCGGATTGGCCGTAAGTGGCGATTTCATTGGCCTTAAGTGGCGATTCGGATTGGCCGTAAGTGGCGATTTCATTGGCCTTAAGTGGCGATTCTTCTGCCTTTACTGACATTTGCTTGGCCATAAGTGGCGAATCTTCACTTTCTTGAGTTGTTGTATGCCCCTGCACACAATCTGTATATTTTTGCGGAGAAGTAGTAGGCTAAAATTCTAGCTCGGAACTACACATTCATCTTTTCAATAAACATTTTTTAGAAGAATATTAATAAACAACCATGTCTGTATTAAGAAATTCTCCGCAAGTAAGGGGAATAGAAAACTTAGCTCACGAATTCCTTGCTTGAGTAATAGGATTCTCGGTGGCCTTGATTATTCCCGATTTTGCTGTAGTGTCATTCCTGACCTGGCTAGGAGCTGACTTTGGGTAAAATATCAAACCTCCAACTTGCCTTTTGCTTCTTTATAGCTCTCGATGCCTCGAATCATTTTGGTTGCCCCATCGTACTTTGTAGTATCGAATCTTGCTCCGATCCGATTGTGAGATTTGAACTTATGCTTCCCTCGAGGAGTACATTCGATGCTTGTTGCTCATACCTCTTTATCAATATCTATTCAAAAGTACAACACAAGCGAAGAAAACGAAAACAAAGCACAAGGCGTATCTGACTATCGAAACGACAAGAGTAAGAACATGATTAACTCAATTCAAACTCATTCATGCATTTGCAAAATAGTATCGTGAAACTCCCCTTATCCAGAAAATAAGGCAAATATATAATCACACCTTTGTAGATGATCATGCATTTTGTTCAAATTCACCCGTATGTTTGCACAAGGCAATCATAAAAGTCAAACGGGCAGTTGAAAAATGAGCAAATAGATGCAATTAACGCATAGAGACGAACAATAACACGCATAGTCATGACTAATACTACAATACCCCAGCAGTATGCAAACTAATGTTGTCACGAGAAACTAAATATCATCAACTAAAGACCAGTTTGAGCATCCTAGTTATAAATTAATACTCACTTCAATAAGGAGTTGTCCTCTAGACATGCTCATTAGTTCGTGACCCCAATCACATATGCATCAATTTTAACAATTCAAAGGATTGCAACACAATTAACCCACCAATTCAGCAGTTTAAAGAACATTAGCTCTACTGATTTCCACAAAGGCTCGAGACCTAGCAAGATGTCCTAGAAGTCAAGCTAAGTGATACACCAAAACCCCCTGAGTTCCACATAGGCATCAACAATTAGTATCTTATTCCAATCAAACTCCCTCATACGCTATTCTACTTAGCCAAAAAAAATACTTTAAAAGTAAAACATATGAATGGAATTACGGTCATCTAGCTTGCAATCAACAACTAATACAATTATCTTTGACCAAAAATGGTAATACAATTAATTTCTCCTTATAATTGCCCCGATGTAACAGCTAATAAGGGCAACCCAAATGACACTATCAATTTCATCAACAATCAACCGATTTGGCTAACAATTTGACAGGTTTCATATTTCAAAGCCCATGAAACAAGGTCGAGTGATTCAAACCTGCACTTACCGATTCAGATTTGGAGTCGAAATCTCGAGGTTAGCCATGAAGTTGTTAACGAAGACCGAGACCCATGACACTACGATGTTCGATGTCGGGGTACAACAATCATCCTCGCTTCCATCTCCTCCGCTTCACACGCCCGTGGTGTTCCTGTGGCCAGAGACGTACAGATGAACCACCGATGGAGCACCGACGACAGATCCTCTTTGGCGGGTGACGAAGTCGTGGCCCTCGGCGTGGATCTGGCGAATATCGAGGATTGACACCGCATTCGGCTCGAATTCAATATCACCAGTCCAAAATCGCCGTCGAGGAGATAACCGGATCTACTTCCCTCTCTCTCTCCCTCCTTTGATTTCAGATTCAGTTTCCAATCCAGGACCCCCTTTCTCATTGTAGATCGATTTTTTTTGGAGATCTATGAAGGAGATTGAACAAACGGCACCTCTGACCTGATGTGCTGACTGCGCTGGGCTTTACAGACGATCCAGGACTCGGCGACGTCGGTGAGGACGTAGGAGTCTCCGGTGGCGCTGGGAGAGAGATGGAAAGAGGGTGAATCCTGCCCGTCTAGTGAGCCGCGACGCCTCAGCCTTGTGGTCCGATGTCGACGGCGCCCTCCCCTAGGGTTTGTGGGCCAAAGCCGATCCTCCGGCCCTCCAGCGCCTCCTCCCAACACCAGTCCAAATCTTTCTTTTTCTTTATCTTTTTTTTTTAGATTTGGAAATCCGATCTCATGGCTTTTTGATCGAATTCCCCACGGACGGCGCCAATTGTGATGCATAAAATCGGCATCATGGTGGTTGAAGGAAATCGATCTTGATCCTTGACTCCACCCGAACCGTAGCCTGCAAAACAAGAACAACAAACGAGGTCGGGGCGAGGCTTGTCTCCCCCGGAGGACCCTTCGACGCTCAAGTCAGTCGTTGTTCTCCTCAATTTGAATCAATCTCCTCATATTTATACTAATCGGGTATTAAATAACAAAAACCGTTACAATATTAAATAAAAGAAACCGTTACCGTATTTAATTCGGTCAGCGCTCTTAATGCACGAAACCGCTATCGTAATCAATAGGTGAAACGGTAGCATCAATGACGTATTGAATACTCGAATTTATTGGTAAAAGACCAGAACACCCTTGTGCTATGATGGCGGGATTTTCCCTATCTCAGATACCTTCGTTCGGATCTTACAACCCAAGTACGGGTCGAGGTTTCAAAATCAAAAGAGTTAGACTTGAAAGAGGGGATTTCAAACCCCAAAATCCTATTGGCTAAGTCGCTCAAAAACCATTTTAAGTTCAAACGCATATAAAACGGAAATCAAGATACAACTTGCCACGACAGAGCTGGGTCAAACCTGATGTACGAGGAAATACGAGTACGAAATCATCCAAAGTATATATAAGTCTGGTGATAGTCAACTCTCGAAGACTCGGATGATGGAACGTCCCAAAAGAATCATCGTCATGAAGCATGGAGCAATCAAACATCTGCAAGCATACCTTAAAAAAGAATGGGGAAAGGAATTTAAATCACACTACGATCATATCATATACGGGACTCGGTCCCACTACGATCATATCATATACGCTATACCTAATAAAGATGCTCTAATGCAGGACAAGAATTTAAATCACACAAACTGCTGACGGTTTATATAATGCAGAAAGCGATTAAATGGATCCATACAAAATGCCAAGTGGGTGACATATCCCTCTCCTACCTCTGCATTCCTTCCCATCCATGCAGACCCTGGCCAGTACGATGCTATAGCATATCCAATCCATCATAATCAATGCACATCAATAATCATGCTCGTCAATAATCATGCTCATCTCGTAAATCAAGCTCGTATGATAAATCAAGCTCATCTCGTATCTCGTGACATAAATGACTCAATGAGGACAAAACCCAATGAGGCTGGGTTGTACACCCTAGCAAAAGACTCTAAAGACTCACAAATAACAGTCGTAATTCTCTTTCCAAACACATAAAGAAGACGGATGCTCATACATTGTGAGATTCCTAAGAAGGATACTACATGATCATGCTCTTATGCATATGCAACACATAGTATATCATATGGCTACATGCATGAGAGATCAATCTGAGTAAGCTCTCAAAGGAACTTACTTGAATACCCGAACAATAAAAGTAATAACAGATATCAGAAGTCCAAGCAAGTCACTAAGCACCTAACATATATGAATAATAAAAGAGGCGATAAGTTTAACATTCTAGCCAACTATTCATAGAGAAATACACACACGAAAAGCATTTCCAAAACATCGGATAAGTTAAAACGTTCAAACACTCGAGAAAACATCCAAAAGCCGAGATATCCGAAAGATTATCATTTCATATCAATTTCTCCATCATCGTTAATACGTCCAACGTCTCAATCTCAGTTCAAGGTCTCAGCCCAATCATCTAATAGTCAATCGGTTCAATGAAAACATAAGGTAAGGTCTAAATGTCAAGTTAATCAGTCCAGAAGTCCAGTTAAATAGGTCCCAAGGTTAAATTCCATGAAATGTAGTTATCTCAAAGCCATTCTCAATCGTTAAGTCCAGTTTATTTAGTCAAAGTGATGTCGTTGAAGGAATCCCGACATCTCAATTTTAAAACACAGAACCTTTCAAAAACCTTTCAAGAATATTTATGAAATACCAGTTCTAAAGATCATCAAACACTTGAATAACAACGAGGGTTCAAACCTTTCGAAAAACTTCAAAACAACCAAAGTATTCCAACATATTTAAATCAACAATCATCAAAACATTTTCATTTCCTTAAAATCATGCTTTATAAATATTATAATAATCCCACAAAATATATTTTAAATCCATTTATCAAAATCAACAATCAATAACAAACCCCAATTAAACTGGTTCAACCCAAAACCGAAACAAGTGTCTAGGAAGATTAGGAGATCAGAGCCGGCCTTGGCCAAGGCTCAGGTCGGGTTTCGCCGTAATGAAATGACCGCTCGCCACGGCGAAACACATCCCTTGAATCACGCGAAGAAAAGGCTCCCCAGGGCCGGCCCTTAGCCTTTCGGGGCTAAAGGCGGGGTCAAAGTTGGGGCCTCCTTATCAAAAAATATAGTTGTAATTTTATTTTTTTTACTTCTATGAATGAAATATAAGATTAAACGCTTAAATAACATAAAACTACTGATTGGGGCCTCTTGATCACTTTCTTCTAATTTTTTTCAATTGATTGTGATTATTCAAAACATCTCCAAAAAAAAAATTAAAACTAAGGTAGGTGACAAGCAGTTGAGTGTATTATTAAACACTCATTAAAGCTAAATAGAGGGGAAAACAAGATTGATTACCTTGTGAATTTGTGAAAGAGAACGTCCAAGCACAAGAATGAGAGAAGAAGAACTGGGTCTGAAACGGTGACTGCAATCGAGTACCCTAACTAAAATAAAAGAAAATACCCTACATATTTTTTTTCCCGAACTCCTCTTTGCATTTGAGTTTGATTTTTGTTACAAGTGGACTTTTCATCTGATATATACTACTTATGTGGTTTTTTAAACTTGGACCCATATCTGATATATATTAATATACCTATGTGCTTTTTTTAAACTTGGGGTCCATATGGATTGGGGGCCCTAGACACAAAGGCCTAGCCCAAGGGCCGGCCCTGAGGCTCCCACTAGCCGTGAGAGGCTCCTTTCGTTGCGGCGAAAGGCTTTCTTCTTCTTCCTTGTCCCAGTTCTAACTCGTCGTGGACCATGGTTTCGCCGTGGCGAGATACGAACTTTTTGACTCGCTTTTGCCTTGAATCCGATTCTTTCATTCCCAATCAAATTCTAGACTCAAGGACTACCCTCCCTGACCTCAACCAACACCAAAAGACACACACGCGGACCGGAGGGGGAGAGCGGAAGAGGGATTACCAATTATTCTTCGAAAAACTTCAAGGGCTTCGATGGTGGTTCTCTGAGCTCCAAAGTCGTCGAGAGTGTTTGCTTAGTGCCTAGGAAGGTCGAAAAATGATTAAAAGAGCTCTATACGAGGTTTGGGAGGGAAAACGAAAGCAAAATGGATAACCAACCTTTTGTGATAAGAACAAGGGAGACGAGGGAGGAGGAGCTAGATCTTCACCTTTATGGAGAAGTGAGTCAAGCTTCACCTTTATGAGGTTTAGAAAGGAAAGGAAGCAAGGAAAGGGAAAATGAGGGTGATTATCGTGAAGGAGAACGAACAAGGTGTCTTCTGGGCTTGGTCTCGCGGCGGCGAAATGGTCCTGCAACTTCTGTTTGCTTCGGAAATGGCGTTAGTGGTGGCTTCTCTTCAGCTGAGCTCGAAAGGGGGGATTTAGGAGGTGTGTTTGGGTGGTGTTTGGGCTTGAAAAACACAAAACAAGGGTGATTTGAGGGGGTTTAGAGATTGGACAATGGAGGAAAGAGGAGAGGGTTTTGGGGGTTTTGTTTGCTTGGGTTCAAAATGAGAGTGTGTGTGTGCGCGCTAGAAGTGAAAATGTCTTATTTACTAGCCGAAGTTGTATATGAAAGGCTTTGTCTTTGGATTCCAATTTCATTAAACTAATAAGGTTTTAACAGCTTGATATTCGCATAATCGCATGTGTCGACTTGGAAAGCCGATGTCGAAAATATGTTTTCAAACAAACAAAATTACTGATTCCGAAAGCCGCTGTTATGACCAGACATTTGTGCTCGACCTGAGACGATTGAAGTTTGTGCTCAACCCGAGACAACGAAGTAGGGAGCAGATAGGCCTGGTATGAGGACATGTCGTTGTGGAGTCAGAACGAAGAAGAAGATGAGGCCAATGATGGCGATCTTGGAAGGACTCCCTCGGAATTGATAACGACAATCCAGCTCCCCGGTTAGTGATGATCGATCTGAATCAATTTTGGAGGGGCCTCGAAATAGAAATCGGAGGCGGAATTGATGTTGGAGGGAGGCGAAATTGATGGTTGATGCCTCGTTTTGATGGAGGCGATAGTGACGGTGACGGGCTGATGTTGTAAGGAGGAAATCGAGTTCAAAATATAAAATATAAATCAAACCAGATTCGTGTCCACGCAAATAATTAGAGACCTCCTCCTGATGTAGCAGCGGGAAGTCAAGATCTATCCTCGAGGAAGCACGTCAGCGGATCTCAGGTAGCGGCAAATCTCAGAAACATAAAGACAGAAATAACAAAGAAAAGCGGAAAATAAAGCAAAGCACAGAACTTGGTCAATATCGACAACAATCCTCGATATCGAGTACAATATCGACGAACAGAACTCGAATTCTACAATCAGAAACTAAAACTCAGCAAAGTAACCCGAAGTCGAGTAGACCTTCCTCGATATCGAGTAAAACTACTCGATGTCGACAAAAATTGCTCGAAATTGACAAGGGACAGAAACTTAAAATTTGCAACTTTTCGCACGCAGAACACAAATTTCAATGAAATAAATTCAATAAACTAAAATACTTCCAAAATCAGGGTATCAACACCACAACGATAACCATGCAAAGTAACACATAAAGGCATAAAAGATCATGCTTTCCATCAAATAACTTTCGTTATTAACAAATAGGAATATAGAGGCTTTCGCATAAACCCTAATTGTTACTAACCCTTTTCACATAATTAACCCAAGTTGTATTAAGATCACTTTCGCTTCAATAACACAAACAAGGATCACCTTCAACTTTCGCAAAAGAATCACGCTCATATGGATAGAAAATGAATTGCATAAAAAGATCAAACCTTTACCGCATCACTTCACATGGCTACCGTCAGGCTCACCCCGACCCTAGAAATGGGTGGACTACTCGCTCTTCATCATCAAGAAACTCATCAAATAACAAAAGGAACTAACTTGGATTAAAATAAACCAAACAGAACTTACAACCAATCGAAGCCAAATTCCGCTTTCGCCTTTCCAACTTCTCTCGCCACAAGCTCTCTCCTCTACTCTCTCTATGTAACTAGTTATAACTGAAATTGAATGCTTAGAAATCAGCCCCTAAGGCCTTATTTATAGGCTTCCTATCCTTGCTAATCAAGGTAAGAAAGTCTATCTATATCTACTTACTTAAAGATAAATCATGGAAATAAATAAAACTAGGATTATATCTAATGTGTGGATAAAATATCTTCTCCCTTGACTTGATAGCTCTTGATAGATGTGGATAGAATTTCATCTCGAAAATATCACCATTGGCTTCGGGATAGAAAATTAACGAGATTCTCGGACTGCTCGGAATCCGCCACTGAGATTTCCTCGATATCGACTAGCGCTTTCTTCGTCTTGCGCTCAGTAACTCAATATCGGCTAACAGGACAGCACATCGACTTGACTTTTCCTCGATATCGAGTAATTTCCTCGATATCAACTAAGGCTTGGTCCGTCTTTAGCTTCTTCATCGATCTCGGCTCCAGGATGTGAAAATCGACCAAGTTTTCCTCGATATCGAGTAGATTTCCTCGATATCGAGTTGTAATGTCTCAGCTCCAGCTTCACTTGTCGATTCCTAGTGCTCCAGCTCGATTTGGCTTACTCGATGTCGACCAATTTGGTCGATGTCGAGTAAATGTTTCAGCTTTCTGCTCTGTTCTTGAAACGCACTTTCCCGAGTCATCGTTCGTCGGATTGACACATATGACCATGCGTTGGAAAGATCTTTTCGAGGGATACAACTCTCATGAAGACATCAAAGCTTGATTCAAAATGATGAATGCCGAAAAATGGCCTTTTCTCCAGTTGCACCATTCTTAGCTTCTCCATGAGTTTCCTTTAAGCTTCAAAGTGCGTCCGATTTCTGCGAAATATAACAAAAACTTGTGTAGACCTCCATAATTGGCAAATAAACATATACTACACATATTTTGTATTATTTTAACCCAAATGCATGAAATGCATGCAGAAATCGATATAAGAGTAAGTGTAAAACATGGCGAATTAGGCTCACAAAAGCTGATATTGGTGGTTGCTGGTGTTGTGTGATGGTAGTGGTCCGTTGTAGCGGTGATGTTTGGTAGAGGTGGCAGTGGTGATGAGGCCGATGATGGTTAGGCGCAACGACAAAGTGAGGACGGTGGTAGTTTGACGTTGCGTTAGTGAGAAGTGATGTGGTTGTGGTGGAAACTATATGGTGAGGGTGATACATGGGGTTGGGGATATGGGTTTTAGAGAGAGAGTTTCTTGCCTCTCTCTTGATTTCTTTGGAGTATATGGTTATATAATCTACATAACCTATATCACTTTATCTCATTTACCCTATGAATACCATTTTAAAAATTGGTTATTGAGATTACCAATTAGCTTAATCAATTTTAATGTTGATTGGTTTATTTCAAACCCAACAATCAACACTAATAAAATAAAGGGATATTTGCAAAACTAGACAAAAGATTAAAAAAAACTTGCACGTCTAGACCGATTCGGTTTTAATTTGCAAAAAACCGGGTTGGATCCACTTAAGATGTTACCTTTGGAGTAGCTAGCCAAGAGAGATGAGTATAAAAGAAATTGCAAAAGTAAAATCAAAGTATAACAAAAAAGCACAAAAATAAGAAATTGATTAAGGAGAGAAAAAAAAAGTACCGAAAAATGAGAAGAGAGAGATATTAAAAGATGAAAATTAATTAGGGGGAAGAAAAAAGTACAAAAAAATGAAGAAAGGAATTAATTAGGAGAATAAAGGTAAAAAATGATGGAGTACTGAAAGTAGGAGTTAGAAAGGGTCATCGGGGTGGGAAAATCACTTCCACCCCACGCACCCAGAAAATGAAGGTGGGAAAAATAAGTGTGCCGGCACCCCCTCGATCCCCTCCACCGCCTCGTCCAACCCATCATCCTTTGCCAAACAAGTCAGCACACTTTCCCTAAAAAAATTCGCCATCCCTCTCATCCTCTCTATCCCTTGCCAAACACACCCTTAATATTTAATCTGATAATCTTAATTATCAATATTTTCTTTTTCAAGCATTTTTTTATAACCCCTTTTCAAGCATTTATTTTATTTAAAGCATGTTATTTCATATTTTTAGTGCGTCTTCACATAAACTATTTTAATCTTCACATAGGACATTAAATAATCCAATAAGCGATTTTTAACAAAAAATGTAGGAAAAAACTCTCTCTTTCGAGAGGGGTGAAGAACCTGCCGGCTCTGGCTAATAACTCGGCTCCGGCCGTCTATCTCGGCTTCGGCCACCCATCTAGGCTTCGGACGTCTCATTCCGTCTCAGGCCTTCTAGGTTCTGGCTCGGTTTTGTCGGACCGGGTCTTGTTATCCCCTCCCATCCTGGGCGTTTTTTCGCCTCCGGTGTTGGTGGTCGCACCTCCGATTTGGGCTCACATCTCTTGGACATCAACCATCAGCATGCATCCTCATCTCTTGTTATCCCGTTTGATGTCCTCCATCTTCAATTGAGCTCTCCTTTCGATTCCCCCTCTTTTCGATTTGGGGCTTTTTGACCCTTTTCACCTCCCCTGATATCCTCTCCTTTTGCGATTCTATGTCTAAAATCTTTCCTTGCCGGGTGTTGTTGGTTCGAACCGCTGGTGCGGTTGGATTCTTATCGGCATCTTTGGGCTCGGACCTTCCTCTCCGGTGGGCTGCCGGCGGATCTATTCCTTTCCCGCCCTCGTTACCGCCGGTGCGGCTTCCGCCCCGCCTCCGTCCTCCCTCTCCTCGCCGGCGCTTGGCCTGATTGCTTGGCTGCGTGGTGAGCAAGGAGGATCCCCTTGTTGCTTTGTTGCAGGTACGTGACGTGCAAGGTTGCATCTCTGTCTTGCACGCCGCGTCTAATCCATCGCCTGCAATCTGGCCTGTGTTCATTGGGCCCGAGTAGCTCTTGTTTGGGCCCGGGGTTTGCTCAACCTTGGGCCCTAAGCAGGCCCGGAAAATAATTAAAAAATTCATATATATATATATATATATATATATATATATATATATATATATATATATATATATATATATATATATATATATATATATATATAATGCTTATATATTTTGCGTAAACCACCCGAAAGGGTTTGTTATAAATCCCGAAAGGGTTTGAGTAAATCCCGTAAGGGTTTGACGATATTTTTATTGGTGAGAAAATTCTGAATTGGATTCGTAGTGTTTGGCAGATTGCCGAATTGCTTGGTGGGGCTTTCGAGACTTGCAGTTTCTGAGCGATGTTTCTTCTTATTTGTCGACGTGCGAGAGGTCGTGGACGTGATCGAGACCTGATGGCTCATTGACAGAGTCCAAATCTGAGGTTTCCACTTAGTTCCCCAGGGATCCCCTGCGTTGCCTCTACCAACCGATGGATGAGTTGCCGCACACTGCTTCGGTTCTTTCATCGTTTGCTAGTCTTTGCCTTTATTTGCACTCTTGTAATTTGTCGGTTCTGCCTTATTGTTGATTTATGTCTTTAGCTTATTTTGACGGTTTATCCGTCGCCGAGTTTTTCGGCCTATCGACTCCCGGGCCTGTCCGGGCGTCGAATTCTTACTTAATCAAAAAATAAAAAATAAATAAAAAATTAATCTTCACATAAAATTTAATAAATATAATTTTAATATAATTAATATAATAAAATATAATTTATTAAATAAACTCGAAAGTGTAGATAAGAAAATTAAGAAATACTAGTATTACTAGTTTTTATATTAAAATCCGTCCAAAACATTAAGAATAGACTATAGTAGTATTACTCCAAAAACCCCATCCCTGATGGAAATGAACGCGCTTGTGTACGCGCCCCCAAAATCCCAAATCTTCCCCTTCCCATCCAACAACCCTAAACCTGCAATTCGTCATCGTCGACAATCGGCGAGGGTTCCGACCAAATTGATGGATGGCCTTCCTTCGTGTTTCAAAAATAATGCAATCCCCTTTGAAAACAAGGTTCAATTGAAGGTATTGAGAGCCAAAGATACGGAGGATAAAACGTTCTTCGACGGCAAGGGACCGGTTCTTCATCGGTCTCTGAGGAAGGATGTGCGCTGGCAGCACTTGGGGTTGCGGGTGGGATGGCTCTGCCTCCGGCCCTTGTGCTTTCGCCGGTGCGAGTCATCGATAGCTTGGTTTCATCTGTTGGGTTCGTCTCGCTCTTGGGATGGCGGTGAAGTCGGTGCGCCTGGGGTTGGGACTCCTTGTCTTGCGGGTGTCCTGGTTTGTCTTCTCCTTTGTCGGTTCCTTGGTGGATGGGTGGCGTTTGACTCCTTGCCAATCGGGTGTCGTGGTCACCGTTCCGGCTCCTCTGGTGCTGTTCCGGTGGAGTTTGTATCTCTCAACTCCACTTTTGTGGCCCTTTCGATGCGGATCAAATCATTCTTCTCATTCTCAGTTTTGCTCGCATCTAATTGCATCTTAATGTCCAGTAAATTCACCGCCTTTGGGTGGTTGGAAAACCCTGTGCTAGAGGCATTTGTCTCTACACCCCTTACCCCCCGATTTTCAGGCCTGAAAAACTCTGTGGTCTTAGGGGCTGTTATGGCTCCTTTACCCAGCTTAATTGAAGTGTTGATTCTTATAAATTATGGTTATGCTTCTCTGCACCTTGCTGCTGCATCAGAAGGTTTGCTTTTGCTCGATATCTCTTGCCTTCGCCTATCTATATTGGTTGACGTGGGCTACTCCCAGCTGGTCATTCGTTGGCCTAGTCTTCTGGTATCAACCTCTCTGTCATGGGTATTAATAATAGTTGTAAATTTCCTTTGTGTGGAAATTCATAATGCTGTCAAACTGATCACCCCCCTGATTAAAACTAACACCCTTAACACCTTGGTGAAATGCTTATTTTGGACAGTTTATTTGCTTTGCTAGTTATGTTTGATTAAAACTAGCACCCTCTCTTGGTGTCTATACAAAACTGTGAAGGTGGTTTATGCTCCTTCATCCCTCAAATCCCGAAAGGGCCCTAAAAAAATAGTGGATGACCTATCATCTAAAGGATTCGCTTCCGTTTTAGATGATGTTGTGAATCCCATGCTCTTCCCTTCAAAGGCTTTCCAACCCTTGGGGTCTGAGTTCATCAGTGATCTTGCTGTTGAACAGGTAAATCACAAGTTGGATAGACCGTTGGATGTACTCGTTCCGAAGGAATTTGTTAGTTTTATGAAATCGGCTCTCTCCTTTGCTACTCCTCACACCATTAAAATGGATAAAAATCATCTGCCTACTGAACCCGCAGCTGCTCCCTTTGGTGCTCCTGTATCTTCCCACCAGCTATCTGCGTATGTGTTGATTTGGGTATTTTATCTGCCTACATTCGGTCCCGACGATTGCGAGTTTGGATTCAATATAGTATATCCGGCAACTCCTGAACTGAAGGGTGAGCAAAACAGATGGTGTTCACAAGCTGTGTGTAATGTTGGTGTGCTGCATGACTGTTTTAAAGCTATTCCCTATAATATATGCATTGGTATGTTGTTGTTAGCAACTCATCTCCGGCTACCTTTGCTTGATAATCAGTTTGTTTGGGTTGTCTGCATTCTATGGAGGATTGGAAGCTGCAGTCTTGTTGTGTCTCAGCTTTTTAGTTCATTTTATATTTCATCGACACATTCATGGGTGGAGGGTGTCCTTAAGTTACTAGCTGCTGGTTTGTGGGCTGGTTGGCTCGGTTGGTGGAGTATGTTCTGCAAGCTATACATTAATCTGATCCCATTTTTGGTTTCTCTTCCATGCTTTGCTACACCTATTCCATATCAGTGTCTGGGGGGTTGTCCGGCTGAGTTGCTGCTGCTTCCTCTTTGTTGCTTTGAGTTGATTAATTGCAATCCTCTCCAAAGCTTAACCTCATCCGTTTGCATTCAATTTCCACACCTATTGTTCAAAGTTTCTATGACAAATCTGCTAGTGCTATATAATTTTCCTAATACTTATATCATGGTGGTGGGCTTTGGTCCATTCTGAAGGCTTGTGGTTTTGATGGACTTGCAATTGGTGGTTTTCTCTAGCTCAAAATCGTACAAGAGGTGCTGTTTCCTTCAACTTACATTTTTGTTTAATAATGATATAAAACGCTCTATTCTTAAGCATTTCTTGGAAAAAAATATTCACTTGTACAGTGTATTCACATGAATTCTCATTTGATAAAACAATTGGCAAATTAACAAAAAAAAGGAAAAATCTAAACACAAATCTTCAAATGAAGTACAAATACAAATCTCATAACAGATTATTCGCACAAAGGCTTTCCGATATGAGGACCCGTAAATTCCGTCCTTATATCTCTAAGGGTTATACATGAATATCTGCTATTGGAATTGTAGAGGAATAGGAAAAACAACTTTTTGGACCGAAATCAATACTCTATGTAAAAATGAGCATATCCAACTAATCGCACTAGCAGAAACAAAATCGGAATCCATTCCGGACGACAAACTTTGGAAATAAGCAGGCTTCGACGAGGCTATCTGGTCGCCTGCATCTAGTCGATCGGGTGGGCTAGGTATATTATGGAAATCCCACCAGTTATCAAATGAAATTATTTCGGTAGAATTCCATTTACCTCGAATTACAGGGCTACGTTATGAAAATATAAATGATAGTTTTAAATCTCTTCTTTTATTTGTATACGCCCCTCATGCCCCTCGGGAGAAGGACTCTTTCTGGGGATCACTAACTTCAATTGTAATGAACTCGAGCCTCCCTTGCATTGTGGTAGGTGACTTAAATGAAATCTTATGTAGCGAGGACAAGGCGGGAGGCGCTGATTCTCGTTCCTCCCGGTTCACAAGACTCCTACAATTCAAAAATGATTGCTCTCTTATGGATGTCCCTACTTTCGGGGATTCCTTCACATGGAGAAACACTCCGGACGGAGAGTACAATATCCATGAAAAACTGGACCGGGTCCTTGTTCATCACCAAATTATTCAGAAATTTCCCAACATCATTACTCATAACAAGGCTTTCTCATCATCAGATCACTGCCCCATATCATTTACCCTCGACAATGGTGCTATCTTCAAAGCGCCTCCTTTCAAGTTTGAGAACGCTTGGCTTCAACGCAAGGATTTTCGTAACATTGTCAAACAATCCTGGCGAGCTTCCTGCTCTGGATCCCTTATGTTTCAGCTTATCTTTAAACAAAAAATTCTAAAAAAGAAAGCAAAAGAATGGAATAGGCACACCTTCAGTAACATCTTCTGGCAGTTAAAGGAAGTAGAGAATGAACTACTAGCTATTCAGTCTACCATAGATGGAAATAACACACACAGAATCACTAGCAAAGAAAATTGCCTCATAAGGAAAAAAGAAAAGCTTCTCCTTTTTCAAAAAAACCTTTTGGAATCAAAGAGCAAAAACAAAACATCTCAAGCTTTCAGACTCTAACACTACGTATTTTCACCGTGTTGCTTCGGGTAGAAGACATAAAAAACAAATTCGTAACATTACCACCACGACAGGAACACTAATAATGGGAGAGGAGAATGTAAGAAATGAAATAAAAAACGATTTTGCGAAAAGATTCAGAAACGAGCCTATAAATGACAGACTTTTAAATGAAATGTTGAATGTAATTCATCCTTCAATCACTACCGAGGAAAATGAATTTCTTATTCGACATCCTTCTAATTATGAAATAAAATCGGCTGTGTTTAGCTTGGGTAAGAATAAATCTCTTGGTCTTGATGGATTTACCTCTGAATTCTATAAGAAATATTGGGATATTGTTGGTGTGTCCATCATTAAAGTTGTCAAGGGTTTCTTCCATTCCGGGAAGATGCTAAAACAAATTAACCACACGTTTTTATCACTTCTGCCAAAGAGAGACAACCCCACCACTACTAGCCACTACCGTCCAATCAGTTTATTCTCAAATTTATATAAAATCATATCTAAAATTCTGACAGAAAGACTAAAAAAAATTATCGGCAAATTAATTCATCCTTTACAGGGGGCCTTTGTGTCAGACAGAGCAATTCAAGATAATGTGCTTATTGCACACGAAATCTTTCACCCCTTCCGGTCGCGCTCAGGGCGTGAAGGTTGGCTGGCAATAAAGTTAGATATGGAGAAAGCATATGAGAGGGTTGATTGGAACTTCACGAGAAAGATCCTAGAAAAATTTGGATTCCACCATACGTTCATCTCTTGGGTCATGGAGTGTGTTACAACCGTCTCGTTCTCAGTCCTAGTTAATAATGGACCTACAAATATGTTCCTCCCCACTCGTGGTCTTCGTCAAGGGGATCCCCTATCTCCTTTTCTATTCATTCTGGATCACAGTCCAATTGGATTTACATTTGGGAGAAACGGCCCTAGGGTTCCTTTCTTGTCCTTTGCTGACGACATTATCATTTTCACCAAAGGCAGTATTGATGCAGGACTAAAATTCAAATCCATAATTGACACTTACTATAAAGATTCAGGACAAAAAGTTAATTACCACAAATCAAGCTTCCAAGCCACTAAAGGTATTCCTAACTCGAGGATCTCAAAGCTTAGAAATTGTTTGGAAATTACAAGTGAAAACTGTTTGGAGAAATACCTTGGTTGTCCAATTATTAATGGACGAGTTAACAAACACACATTTGAGGACATTATCTGTAAGACCAAAGAACAACTAAGCAAATGGCGTGCTAATGCGCTATACCAACAGGGTCGAGAAGTCCTAATCAATACCAACCTTTCTGCTAAACCTCTGTACACAATGCAAAACTTTATGCTACCTGCCTCAATTCACAAGGAACTTGATCAGATCAATGGGCAATTCTTCTGGAATAAAGATCTTCAACACCAGCCTCTTATCAGTTGGGATATGATATGTAGACCAAAAAAGTGTGGAGGATTAGGGATCAGGAAATCTAAAGAGGTGAATGAAGCTCTTCAAATGAAACTAATATGGAAAATTCTGGCTGAACCAGATAATGTTTGGGTCAGATTAATTAAATATAAGTACTTACGCTCTGCTAATATCCTGGAATACAAGAAAACTGGGAACTCCTCCTGGCAATGGGCCAAGCTCACTACCCTTATTGATAAGTTCAAAACGGGTCTTATTTGGTCTGTAGGAAATGGGAAGACAATCAAATTTTGGACAGATAACTGGATATCTACCTCCTCCCTACGGTCTAGGGATGATCGTCCACAAATTGGTAATTTAGAAGAAACCGTCAGTGACTACATCCTGGGAGGTAGATGGTGGAAGGAAAAACTACTCAATGTACTACCGGCTAACATAGTGCAGGAAATCTTAGAAATCCCCCTTCCCGTGTCTCCTTTTGAGGATCGCCTTTACTGGTGGCCGGATATGGAGGGTTGGTTCACCACTTCAAGTGCATACGAATTGATTACAACCCAATCATCGCTACACTCAGACGACAATGCCTGGATATGGAAATTGGATGTCCCGCCAAAGATCAAAAACTTTCTTTGGAAACTTTGCCAGAATGGTCTTCCAACTGCTTCCGGGTTAGCCCAACGGGGGTCTCATGTGCCTCCCACATGCAGTGTGTGCAATTGTGTGGCCGAGGATGAGGTTCACTTGCTGTTTGAATGGGGGTATATGCGTTCCCTTCTAAATTTCCCTCCTCTCACAAAATCGATAATATCCAGTATGATTAATCTCTTGCGAGACATACGACCTATCTTTTCGGTCATTGGAAACAACCTCACACCCACTGCCAAGGCGGAGCTTGCTTTCGTTTGGGTGGTCTGTGTGGTACTCTCGGAACCAACTTGTTTTTCAACAAGTTCCCTTCCCGCCTAAAGATACTCTAGTTCACATTGTTCAAACTCATAGGGACAATTGGAGTAGAACATCTCATATTGACGAGTGTCTAAATGAGGTCTCCCCCTCATGTACACAAAAAACAAACCACCCAAAGGACAAAAAATAAGGTCGTAAAGACTAAATGACGTAAACCACCAATGGGCACTTACAAACTAAATTTCGATGGCTCCACGCTTACAAACTCTATAAGCTCGGCGGGTTCCATTATCAGGGACTGGGACGGCAGGCCAATTAGCATATGCTACCGTAAATTGGGAAAACAAAGCCCCTTAAAAGAGGAAGCCCTTGCCCTAAAACTGGGAATCCAAAATGCTATCCAATTCAGTGTCGACAAAATCCACATCGAAGGAGATTCTAGTATAATTATTAATCACTTACTTGAAACATCGAAATGTCCTTGAGAGATCGAACTGATTATGTCAGATGTTAAAAGTCTTTTATCGACTTTGAAAGAAGTTTCTTTCTTTCATATTCCCCGTTTGGGCAATAGAGTGGCGGACAAGGTTGCACACCTTTGCCACTCTGTCCGGGGAGTCAATATTCACACTCTTTTTTTTAAGAGTTCGGGTTTTGTTGCCGTCGCCATCACCATGGCCTCCCTTCTAGCCTCCACCGCCTCACCGCCGGCTCTCGGCTCACCACCGCTCTCGGCCCACCTCTGCCTTACAAACGACCCTCCACCTAGGCTTCCCGTCGCTTTCGGCCACCGCCACCGACCATCCGCTGCCTCGCCCAACAGCTTCACCGCACAACAGCCCCGGTAGTCCTCGCCCTTGCCTGCAACTTTCAGCCCCGTCAGCCTCGGCCTCCGCGGCTCCGCCCTCGCGCTGAAGCTTGCCCGACAAGCTCTCGTCCTGCATCTCTCAACCCCCTAAGCCCCGCGGAAGTCCTCACCCTTCCGCGGCTCCGCTCCTGCCTCCCTCGGCTCCGCCATCCAGCCACCGATGTGGCACCTTCGGCTCCGCCATCCTGCCACCCTCCCCGTGGTTGCCAGCCTTCGCCTTGGCCCATGGTGATAGCGTTTGATCAACGCCTCCTTCTCTTCTTGGATAAACGAAATTAAAAATACAAATTTCAATCTTGCTAGTCTGGTCCTTTCCTTTTGATTGTTGTTTTATTTTTTCGCCTATTGCTCATCTTGTCCGTCTCTATTTTGGCTTGCATTTGTGCAGCCTAATATGATCTTGTTATCATCCTTGAGAGGTTAAGATGGGTTTTTGGGGTTTGAATGAGCAATGGTTTGGTTAGGATTTAGACTTGCAGATTGGTGTGCAGTGTTGTTCTTATTGTCCCGCAGGCTTCATGTGAACGGTGGTCGATTTACTATGTTCGTAGACGTCGTGGAAGTGTGATCGATATCCGAAGGCTCTGTTGGAGTCCATAATCTGAGATGTCCGCTAGGTTCCCTAGAGTTCTCTGTCTGTGTGCGTCTTCTCTTTGGCTGATCGGTTTGATTGTTCTGCTAGCTTGTAGTTTCGGTGTAGGATGACTTGTACGTTTATTACTGCTTTTATTTTTTGTCATTTGCTTTAGTCATTTGTTTATGTTTGTTTTTTCGATTGTACATGATGGTTAGTCTATCTACCGACTTGTTCGGTCTCTCGGTTTCTTTAGGCTTGTTTGGAAAACCGAATTCTTATCTTGCTATAAAAAAAAAAAAAAAAAGTACTCCGGTGGGCCGGTAGTGTAAAAAATGTGAACGGTAAAATTAATGTAGTCCTGCCAAACACACACTTTACGAGTCACGACACGCATACGTCGTGACAAAAACAGCGGTAGCTTACGTGGCATGTCCTCATCTCATCCCTTCCATTTACAGTCGCCCCCACGACCGTCTAAATCAATTTTCTTTTTCTTTTAAAAATCATGCGTGTATAACTATGCAGTCATCACCTCACATGGAGACCCTTTCACCCAAACGCCAAATCCGACCCCGTGAGGAGGAGCCAGAGCCACCAAACCCCCCTGAGGAAGTGCTTCGAAGAGAGGGGGAGAGGTCAGCCAAAATTAGGGCTTCTTGCACATCTCCGACTTTGGTTGCCCCTCCATCTCACACATTACCGAATCTCAGCGATTGCGCACCCCTCCCGGCCGTACCAATCGGGGGCTTGGATCTGATCCTCCTTCGTCTCACTTGTAAGCTGTTCCTCTTCTCACTGTTTTCTATTAGGTTTTGTTTAACTCTTCGGTTGCAGTCTTGAATGCCGTGTATTTTGTTTTTTGGATGATCAGCTGAGCTGACCTTTTCTAAGATGAAATCAGATCCATGACTTTTTTTCCTTTGATTCGTTCTTAGTCGAATGTATTCCTTCTGCCTGCAATCGTGTCTAGATAAGATAGGTTTGGGAATGAAGAATGTATCCTGTTTTCGCTAGCAAATTGATCATCTGATTATTGATTTTCTGCTACAAGGTCTGAACATTGATTGAAACAAGTTGAAGATTTGATTTATAATGGATTCTCTTATAATACTACTTTTTGGGGCAATATCTTATTGGTTTGCTAATTGTGGTGAGTAATGTATTCATAATCATGTCTTCTGGATGCAAGATTGTGTCTGTTTTTTACTTTTTATTATTCGGGAAGTACCAAATATGATTTGACTATTTTGTACTGCTGCCACAAATCTGGCTGTAGCTGCATCGCTCAGTTCACTATTTGATTCTATTGATGGATTAGTTATTGCTTATTTCTTGATAGTTCTGGTAAATGTTTCACATTGTATTTTGGTGTCTCTTTTATCTGAATGTGGAAAATGCGTTGCACAATGTCTTGTACTTTGCTGGCTGGACTAATGATCATTCATTGTTACTATTACTAAAGTAGTCATGCTATGTTTATCTTAGATTGTGATAGCTTCTACCTTTTTACTTTCGTATATATAGCCCATGCTCACATTTTTTGCTTTTGCCTGGCATTGCTGACTTCTTATATTGTTATATGGAATTTCGATTGCATTCTTTTCCCAGCCAATCTCTGACCATGGTGTTCTGGATTTTTGGCTATGGCTCATTGGTGTGGAACCCTGGGTTCCAATATGATGAAAAGGTGATTGGTTATGTTAAGGATTACAGGAGAACTTTTGATCTTGGTAAGCTATATTTATGTTTTTAAGTTAACCTTCATAAAATGTTTAGTAAATTCATTGATAAAACAGCAATAAGTTTAAGAGTTTAACTTGAGTTTCTTTTTAAACTAATCATGATGACATTAATGGTAAATTTGGTATGCATGTATTTTGATTTACCAGCATGTATTGATCACCGTGGTACGCCTGAGCACCCAGCAAGAACGTGTGCTTTGGAATACAATCCAGGATCCATTTGTGTAAGTGGGATCTTTATCTTTACATTGTGCTTGGTTTAAAATTAGGTACATTCATTCAAATGATCATCGCATTTAACACATGTTTATAATTATAGATTATTCCTTACCTATCTTCAACTTGATGTATGCCGTGTCATTTTCTTCAGTGGGGTGCTGCATACTGTGTAAGAGGAGGCCCTGAGAAGGAGAAAGCAACAATGGAGGTAATTGATCCTGACATTCCTCTATTCTTCGAGGCTATGTATTGACGCTCTTATTCACAAATCACTGGATAAAAACACTATTTTAGTCTATCATCTTGTAGGGCTTGGGCTTCTCAACTTGATAGAATAATCACCCTTCCCTGTAGAATGCTAAATTCTTTAATTTCTTGGTTTACGCTGCAGTACTTGGAACGTAGAGAATGTGAGTATGACCATAAGATTCATGTCGAGTTCTACAAGGTAAGAGTTGAAGACATCTTAAGTCATTTGCTTGTTGTTTTTCTTGCGACTTTTGTGCTCAACCCTTGGTCCTTGTTTCAGGAAGACGAAGAAGATCAAAAGCCAACACTGACGGATGTTATAGTGTAAGCTGTGGAAAAATCTCTCCCTATAGGATTCTGTCTTTTGTGCAAATGCTCTTAAGTTTTTATCAACTGCTTGATGCTTACCTGTGACGAATTCCCCATTTTTCGGTTGAACAGATTCATGGCGACTCCAGATACGGTTTCCAACAAATACTATCTAGGCCCAGCACCGCTAGATGAAATGGCTAGGTACTGGAATAATATGTCCGTTATCCTGGTATGGAATCGCATTCAATTAACAAGATTCGTATCCTCTCCTGCTGTTTTACCAATGCAGGCAAATATCAACTGCATTTGGTCCATGCGGGAATAACAAAGACTATCTTTTCTTGCTCGAGAAGGCCATGAACACCATTGGTAAATGACATGCCTATCTATGCACATTTAATATGTTACTCTTTTTGTGTGTGTGTTGGGTTGTTGTCTTGGTTCTTCAAAAAATTTCATTGGGTAAATTATACAAAATCATCCCTAGTTTTTTAGTCCACTTTACATTCAAGCCCCATGACCTCATTTATGAGCACAATTGCCTTTAGCAAATGTATTATCCATAATACTGATTTTAACCTTTCAAAAGCATTTTTGAAAAAAGTTTAAATGTCCAAAATGCGCCCATATTTGCGTAAACAAACTTGCTGAATAAGGGTTATATTGAACATTCATCTTATTTATTTATCGTTATTAATGTTTTACTAACTATGGAATGAATGTGGGTCTTGCAAAGTATGAAGTGTTTTTTTTGCATAGTGGACTAAATCTCGGGGTGGTTTTATGTAACTTACCCTTTTTGCATTTCAGTGATTCATCTAGCGTTGCTTGCATCTAACTCTGTTGTCGGATGCGATGATTTTAATAGGACATGAAGATGACATGGTGATTGAATTAGCCAATGAGGTGAGAAAGGTGCTTGGGATAGGCAACACTGGAGTGAAAGTGATCAAGGAGAAGCTGGTGGCAGGATCGGTACTGCCCAAAGCCCATTTTTCATCTCTTCCACTTCGCCCACTTTAAGAAGCTGTATCAATGTACTCATAACAACCAGAAAGGTTTGCTAACACCACTTCTTCTAAACACAGCAACCATCTACTCACCCGTTCCCGTTGCCTCCTTTGTTACCGTTTTTCCCCACTTCTGTTATGCCTAACTGGCTAACTTGCAGAGAGAAGACTTAAGTACACTATCTTATATGCTAGGGTTTGTTTAAAATTAGCTTTTGTACTAGACAACTGTGTGAAATCAGAAATAATGAATGGAGGATTAGCCATTTCGTTTGTTATTTTTTTGGGTCAAAACCAGTAGGGATGCTCGTCTATGTCAGGTAATATGTTCCCACTGGTCTCCCCTTACTGGAAAGGGTAGAAGAAAGGAGCAAGCTCAGCAGCAATGCTACGTTTTCTGTTTCATTGATTTTAGAAGGTGCTCTCATGCTCTGGATCAGTACATATATAGAGACATCTAGCAGGTTTTGCTCCCATCTGATTTGTCTTAGTGTGGTAGGTTTCAATACATTGATTCTGGGCCTAATACATAAGCTCTATGGGCTGGACTGACGTTGGCTCATCTGGCCTCGTACGTCTTGGGACAGCTTGGGATGGATGTAGAGAAAACGCGGAGCAGCAAGAGGCTTGGTCAGGGGATCGGCAAACATTGACATTTTTTATCCGATGGTGTAGCACTGGATTGATGGCAAGGTAGGTAGCTCCTAGATTGTCACATCAGAGAACAGGAGGATGTCGGAGTGGGATACAAATTTAAGAGATAAAGATTGTATCCATAGTGCCTCACAAGTAGCAAAGCTAAAGCTGCGATATTCGGCTTTGATAGATGAACGAACCATGGTATCCTTGCTTCTTTGAGCTCCAGGATATCAAATTATTGCCAAGAAAATGCAGTATGCACTTGTTGATTGGTGGTCATCAGAGTCCCTGGCCCAATCTGAATCCGAGTAAGCATGGAGGCATAAGCTTGCTTCTTGTAGATAGATGAAAACGAAGAGAAGAGGTGGCATCTAGGTACCGAAGTATCTGTTTTTTGGCCTCCCAATGGTGAAAACAAGGGTTGTGCATTGATTCACAAACTATGTTTACGGCAAATTGTTGAGAGATATGAATGAGACCAAAAGTGTCCCACATCAAAAGTTGAACATAACAAGCCTTAGTATATGAGCCGGTGGGCTAATCCTTCTATTGTCAATTGGTTTTAGAATGAAACCTCACTCGGCTTGTATGCTAGGCTACTGGCGCATGTGCACGGGCGCACATGACCCCAGTCATTGGTCCGAATCAAACTATGATACAAATGAAGCAATAGAGGGTCAACAAAGGGCAGACTAGTTGGTGTTGAGAGAGCCATTGGAGTGGCAACGTGACTTGAATCCTGCGTTTTAGTCTTCGCAAGCATATCACGAGTATAACATGATTAAGATAAATAAAAGTCCAATGAATTCCGGGATATTTCAATTTCAATAAAGAAAGGGTAAAATCCACCTATGGTCCCTGAACTTTGACCAAATGTTCAAACGGGTTCCTGAACTTTATTTTTGTTCATTGAAGTCCTGAACTTTGATACTTTGTAAACATTTGATCCCTCTGTTAGCAATGGCGGAGAGAGGGGTGGGCTGGTATGGGCCCCAGCCCACCCAAAAAAAAAATAAAAATTGAAGGTAGCGTGTTTGACACTACTAATTTCGCTCGTTTCTTATTCCCAATCCAAATTTGCCTTGAACCCTAACTCGTTGAAAGGAAGAGTCGAAGAATCGCTGAATCGTCGATTGAGGAGGCAAGATTTATACAACCTCTACTGGCAATAGGTAATCCTTCATCAATCACTCTCCTAGTTTCTTCTTCCGCTTTTACCCGAATTCTGAACCCGAACTCGTTGGCCTGAATCGCCTGAATGTGATCGGTGTTAGTTGTTTGCTTTATGAAATTGGATTGTTTGTTTTGATGTTGGAAATAGGTAATGTTTCTGTAGTTGTATGTTTTTCATTGCTTCTCTATCTATTCTGTACCAGAATTTGGATTGCTTCTCTATTTGTTTTCTTCTTCTGGTGTCGTTTTATGCTTCTGGCATTCTGCTGCTGTCGGTTTTGATCTGCTGTTGAGCCTGCTGTTGGTTTATATCTTATGCTACTCACTTGCTGTACTTTTATCTTTTACTACTGCTGTCGGCTTTTATCTTATGCTGCTCACCTGCTGTTGGTTTTTATTTTATGGGGTTTATGATGCTTCTGCTACTTGGGTGGGTTTATGCTTCTACTGCTTCTGCTGCTTGGTTTTTATTTTATGGGGTTTATGCTTCTACTTTATACAAACATGTAGAATAGCGGAATTGATGTAAAGTCCTCCTTGAGGGTTTCCATTCATTGATAAACATATATATAGGTTACAAAGGTATTGAGTCTTTTGGGCATTTGGGCCCACTATACAATATAAGACCTATGTAATCTATCAAACCCCCGCAGTCGAAACTGGAGGGGCCCGTACAGTGAGACTGGATCGAAAATCAATGCACAACTGTCGAAGTAAACTCTTGGTGAATATAGCCGCGTACTGATAGGAGGATGGGATATGTAGAACGCGGACATGTCCAATGGCAACCTTGTCCTGGACGAAGTGGAGATCGAGCTCAATGTGCTTCGTGCGTTGATGCTGGACTGGATTGCAAGCCAGATAGATGGTGGAGACGTTGTTAGTGTAGACCAGAGTGACCTTCTGAAGAGGGCAACGGAGCTCAAGAAGGAGATTGCAGAGCCAAGAGCACTCGGAGACAACGTTGGCAACACTCATGTACTCTGCCTCAACGCTGGAGCGAGACACGACTGATTGGCGCTTTGTTGACGACGACACAAGGGTGTCGTTGAGGAAGACATAGTAACCAGACGTGGAGCGACGCGTGTCAGGACAACCACCCCAATCCGTATCAGTGTAAGCAACAAGGTCAAGCTTAGAGGAAGGAATGATTGTGGTACCTAGCTCGAGGGTGCCGCTGATGTACCGAATGATCCGCTTCAATGCCTGAAAGTGGGGTTCCCTGGGTGCATGCATGAACAAGCTAATCTGCTGAACGGCGTAACTGATGTCAGGCCTGGTGAAGGTGAGATACTGAAGAGCACCAGCGAGGCTCCTATACAATGTCAGATCATCAACCAGAGGTCCAGAATGAGCACTGAGCTTGTTGGATGTATCGACTGGGGTGGCAACATGATTACAGTTACCCATCTTGGCCCGAGCAACAATCTCAGGAGCATACTTACTCTGAGAGAGAAACAGACCATACACATGACGCTGAACAACAACTCCCAAGAAGTAGGACAATTGACCAGATCAGACATGGCGAACTCCGCACTCAACTGCGAAATAATGGACATCCGAAGAGCATCAGAAGAGGTGGTGAGAATGATGTCGTCGACATATAGTAGCAGGAAGGCCATGTCTGAGCCTCTGCGATAGATAAACAGGGACGTATCCGAACGGCTGCCAATGAAACCCAAGCGGAGCAGATGCGAAGCAAAGCGCTGGAACCAAGCCCGCGGAGCCTGTTTCAGACCATACAGAGAGCGCTTCAGGAGATAGACGTGCTTGGGACGACCAGCATCAGCAAACCCCGGCGGCTGAAACATGTAGTCTGCCTCATTCAGATGGCCATGCAGAAAAGCGTTCTTGACATCTAATTGATGGATGGCCCAGTTGCGCGACAATGCTAAACTCAAAACCACTCGGATAGTGACAGGCTTGATCACGGGGCTAAATGTCTCATCACAATCAATACCTGCCTGCTGAGATCGACCGTTGACCACAAGACGGGCTTTGTAGCGCTCCAACGTCCCATCAAAGCGGAACTTGTGACAGAAGAGCCACATACATCGGATGACGTTCGCCTCAGGAGGGCGAGAGACAAGAACCCAAGTACCATTCTTCGTAAGGGCCCTGTATTCGTCGAGCATAGCCGCCTGCCAATTCGGGTCGAGGAGGGCTGTTTTGTGGGAGGTGGGAATGGGGGAAAGGGAGGTCGGGGTGGGGGCGGGGGGGGGGGGGGGGTCGGGAGTCGGGAAGGACGGAGGCAGGGCGATGTGTGGTAGTCATGGAGACGATCTGACGGGGTCGGAAGACACCGGAGACGTTGCGGGTGTGTGGTCTGGTGGTAGGGGTGGTGGTGGTGGTGGAGGGGGAGAAGTAGGAGCATCGGGAGAGCTCTGGGGAAGAAAAAAATGAGGGAATGATGACTCTGACTCTGACTGAAACACAGGAGGTGTGGAAGAGGGGAGAGGAGGAGGAGAAAAGGGAAAGCGAGACTCATCAAACGTGACATGACGTGACACAATAAGCTTATGGGTCTTGACATCGAGGCAAAGGTAACCGCGATGATCAGACGGATAGCCTAGGAAGACACATGGAGTGGAGCGCGGGTGAAGCTTGTGTGGGGCCGTGGAGGACTGGTTTGGGTAACACAAGCACCCGAAGGTGCGAATGTGATCATAACTAGGCATGGTGTAATAAATGTTTGAGCTGGCGAGCGATGGTGTAGGGTAGTGGATGGGAGAATGTTTAGGAGATAACATATGGTGGATAAGGCGTGAGGCCAATAGGGAAGGGGAATAGATGCGTGAAAGAGAAGAGAGTGCATCATGTTGGTAATGGTTCTGACGATTCGTTCAACCTTGCCATTCTGCTGAGAAGTATAGGGGCAAGACAAGCGATAGGAGATCCCATTTGTGGCAAAGAAAGAGTGAAAGTCTTTGTTGTCAAATTCACGACCATTGTCACATTGGAAACATTTGATGGATGTGTGAAACTGTGTTTTGATGTAGGCATGGAATCTGGCAAAGACAGGAAACACTTGGGACTTGAAATGCAACGGGAAGACCCGTAAAAAATGAATGTAATCATCAAGAAACAAGAGTTAGTACTTGTGACCCTCCTTGCTAGGCACATGAGAGGTCCAAATGTCACTATGAATGATATCAAAGGGAGCAAGGGTAGAGGTCAAAGACCGTTGGAACGGCAGTCTAGCATGTTTGCCTAACTGGCAGGAAGAGCATAAACCAGAGCGTTGGTCTTTAGTACAGATGACAAGACTCTGAGAACAGAGGACATCTAGAACGGCAACACTGGGATGACCTAGGCGTGCATGCCATAGGCTGGATGACGATGCCGAGAGGGCGACCGGGCACGACTGACTTGACGCAGGAGGTGGTGTGGCAGGGTAGATCTCCCCGGTGCTGTTACATCTCATGCGAGTAACCCCCGTAGTAAGATCGTTCACAGAGAAACCAAAGGGATCAAACATAAGGGAAACATTATTGTCGGTAGTGAATCGACGGACAGAGATAAGTTTTTTGACAATCTGTGGGGCAATGAGGACATTGTTAAGGTGTAGTTGGTAGGTTGGGGTATGTAATTTGGCATGGCCAATCCCCGAAGTAGCAAGACGACCACCATTGCCGACGATAATAGAGTGTGCAAGACCTTTAAAGGAAATAGAAAAGAGGTTACCTGAGGTGTTCGTCATATGGGAGGTGGCACTAGTGTCCATGTACCACGAAGAGTCGGGGGATGTCGGCTGCGTAGAGGAGAAGGCGTGATACATAGCTGGCGGAACATAGCCTGGATCAGGCGATGTCAGATAGGCCTGAGGACCGGCATGTCAAGGGGTAGGATATCCAGAGTATCGGTGCATTTTTTTTTAATTTTGTTTAATATTGGCCACCGAACTTAATAAATAATTAAGTCATGGCCAGAAACTAAAATAGAAAAACACAAGGGATGTTTGTGTAATTTCTTCAAAAGAGATTAAAAATCTCTACTTTCTCGAGCGCTAAATTGAACGGAAGTATGCCCGGAATTGGGCAGGTCAGGGAGAGGGAGGAGTCTGCGAGGGGTGGGGCTCGGATCTGGGGCCGGCGAGGACGAGGACTACTGAAAGCGAGGACGGGTACTGCGGGTGTGGTCGGCGGGCAAGCAGGACGAGAGGCCGGATCTGTGGATCTCCTCTGGCCGGATCTGGGCTAGGGGTGACGGGGTTTTAGTGTGCTCGAAAATGGAGGGCGAGCCGAGGGCCGGGGATGGTGGCCGGCGGGAGGGACCGCGAGAGGTGAGCAGGGAGAAGAGACGGGGTGCGTAGGAGGGGTGTTATGGTGGATGGCGGATCTGGGCTTAGAGACGGGGTGCAGAAGAGACGGGGTGCCGAGGAGAAGAGCAGGGATGCGAGGGAGATGACACCGGTGAACAGGGGTGTTGTGGTGGCCGGTGAGACGGGTGTTTGTGGGATGATCGACGAAAAAGGGGAAAGAGACGGGGGAGGCCGGTAAGAGAAGAGGGGAGGCGGGAGGATTAAATTAGGGTTCCGTGAGGAAGAAAAGGTTGTGATACCATGTAGAATGGCGGAATTGATATAAAGTCCTCCTTGAGGGTTTCCATTCATTGATAAACATATATATAGGTTACAAAGATATTGGATATTTGGACCCACTATACAATATAAGACCTATGTAATCTATCAAAACATAAGGGCTATTAGGCTAACCAAGCTAAATTTTAGCCTACTGTATACAAACATAAAAAAATAAGGTGGATGGGGACATGGGTTTATGAATTATGATGCTAAATTTCAGCCTGTCGTGACTCATCTTAAAATTTTTTTCCCCTATACCAAGTACCAACCAAGCTAAAATTATGAATGGTAGCAAGTAGCAACTAAGCTAAAAGGTCAAATCCATAAAACAGCAATTATCCCTTGTATTGAAAATTTCAAGAAATCATCCTAGATATTTCTAAAATAGTTGTTCGGTATTTCTTATATATATAGACTTTATGTTTGTATACAGAGTCCTTCTCTATTTCCCGACATTCGCAACAAAATGGCCGATTACTTTCTTGCTGATGTTTTGATCATTTATATCGAAAGAGAGTTTGCTAGTAAAATTGACATAAATTCTGTTATAGATGACTTTGCTAAGTCAAAAGGTCTTCGTGTTCGTTTTACTAATTAGTTCACTATATTGTAAACTAAACCTGTCAAAACATAACCCAACCCGACCGCCCGGAATTTTTTGGGTCAAGGCCCGAAAATTTTGAGCCAAAATTTTTTTTCGTCCCGAGCCCGAAAACCCGAAAATTTTCCGAGTAATCTGGGTTTTGACTCGGTGACCCGATTAACCTAGTAATTTTGACCCGATTTACCCGATTGACACGGTGACCCGATTGATTTATAAATAAATATAATTAAATTTATTTATATATAATTAAAATTTATCGTAAAATTATCAAATCATGATTTTTTTAATTTAAAAAAGAAAAAATTGACAAACCCGAAATCGACCCGAAACCCGGTCAAACCCGAGTTCTAGTCAACCCGGAAATACTCGGAACCCGTTTACCCGGGACCCGTTTTACCCGAGACCCGAAGTGACCCGACCCAAATGATCCGTTTGACAGGTCTATTGTAAACTGATCGTATGAACACTTTTTGTAATGATTTTGGTGTTGGAAAATTTGTAGATCAATTTATGCTTTTAGGTTCTTTGAATCTCGCCCACCCCTTGAGGGTGTCCTGGCTCCGCCACTGTCTGTTAGTAAATTTGTTAAATATGGGTTAAGTAATGATATGAAGTCAATGTATTTTTGTATTAATTACATGAGTTAGGTTATACAATTGTAATTGCCCGGTATTTGCTTTACTAAAGTAAAAAATTAAGCTTTTTTCTTCTCAAAAGTCATCATATATAATAGAGTTTTCTTAAAACAAAACATATTTTAAAATATATTTTTATCAAAAACACTTTCTATTTTTTTACCGAATGTTATAATTTTCCAACAATAGTTTATTTTAAAGTATTTTAATGACTAAAAATTCCTTATTTAATTAAAAACAGAGTTTATTTTGTTAACACAAATAGAATTTAATTTTTATAGCAAAAGTAGGTTTTTTTTTAACAAAACACATTTTAATTTTTTTAATTAAATAAGAAATTTTCAGTCATTAAAATACTTTAAAATAAAATATCAACGGAAAATTATACCATTTAGTTGGAAAAAATAAAGTTTTTTTATAGGAAAAATATTTTTTAAAAACATATATTTTTAATATAATATAATTTTTTTACTTTAGTAGTAAAACAAATACCAAGCAATTACATGTGTATAACCTAACTTATTCCTTTAATATACCAAAATACATTGAGTCTATATCATTATTTAACACATATTTAACAAATTTACTAACAGAGAGACCAAATGTGTACAAAATATCAAAGTTCAGGGACTTTAATGAACAAAAATAAAGTCCAGGGACTCGTTTGAACATTTAATCAAAGTTCATGGACTATAGGTAGATTTTACCCAATAAAGAAATGAAGATCACCCAAATCATTTTGACCATCCGCATTAGTGAATCCATTCCCAGATTCATAACTTACATTCTCAGTGCCCCATCAATTTAATAGCCCCATTTCAGATTATTATTTTTTCACCTCATTCTTGAACCCCGACCTTGGACTTATAACTTACTTTTCTTTATTTACCTTTTTTCTTAAATCAAATCTGTATATATTAAACTCATAATATAATGTAACTATTATTTTTATTATTAAAGTTTATTAATAAATTAAATATTATTATTTTTTATTATTAAAGATTAAATATTATTACTTATTAATAATGTAATTATTCATGGTTATTATTATCATTCAATACGAACAAAAACACATCTCATTAACTAAAGTCAAAGCTGAAGTGTTTATGTAATTTCACCTATACTTATTACCTCAAGGTGACGACGAATATTATTGGTTACCTGTAAAACCAATCAAGAAATATACCTATGAGGGATTCTTCGCGATGAACGTTGGTCGCGTATTTGCTTTTACTGTTCGATCCTCGTCTTTAGAGGATGTTTGATAAATGATGTTGCTTAAACCAGGAGCGTTCTTCTCTAATTATGGACTTCAAGAACTCAATTCCGAAGACTTTAACTCAGGGAAGGTTGCAGAGCTCTCTTTCTCTTTTACCAAAAATCGGATCCTTGTATTGTGGGAGCATGGGGGGTATTCATAGAGCGATTAAGCGGGTAGCTAGTTGGCGACCTCGTGGGTTGCTTGAGGACACGTGTAGCGCATGCCCTCTTGTACTAGAATTGGGCTTTGGAGAGGATGCCAGCAAGACAAATCCTACCTAGTGAGTTGCTTGATGATTTGGTTATCATAACAATCGCGATGTATGAGAATATTCACGATTGTTGGATCGCGATGTTTTGAGAATATCTGGAGAAGGGTTTTGGTTATGCTTTCTACCCTTTTTTTAATTGGTGGGTGGACTATTTCGGCCGTCATAAGTCGTATTTTCCAAGAGGGCTCTTTTTCATGACATCGTCATATCTCTCGGGACTTGATCGCGGTCATTTCATTCTCGCAAGTGAGTCTCGATAAAAAACGATGGTTTTATTGGGTTTTTCTTGCTCTATTGGCCTGATAATTCGGGGCCCAAACCAGACCCAGAGACTTAGCCCAAAGGGTGATTTGGGGGTGGTCCTACACAGACTATAAAAGGGTTTTTGGGGCTCTGATTTCTTTATTCCTATCTTCACAAGTGTTTTTACTAAAAAAAAAGGGTTTATGAGAGAGTGGAGAGAAAAGTTTAAAGGGTTTCCATCGTTTCCTGCTATTCTCCCTTGCTTCACGTGCTTTTTCGTCGTCTTTCAAGTAAATTAGTTCCCTTATTCTGTTTTTAGGGTCCTTCTCTACTTGTCACTTCCTTTGGGTTTTTTTTAAGAAGGGGTTTTGGGGTCAAAACGGAAATAAGGTTTCCGATGGTTATAGTCTCTCTTTCTTTTTCTCTCTAGGGTATCTTTCTAGGGAGCACCCGCCCTTTTGAGGTCAGGATGTGGTGGTTGGGGGCCACCCACTTGAGTTTCTTTTGCTTTCTGGAAGCGCTAGGGGCTCTGGGAGAGGCGGTTTCCACCGGAAAAATATCTTCCCACCGGAAAACGTTTTCCCATCGTCCGGGAAAGGGTGCTTTTAGTGCAGGGGGGTGAAATGTCACCACTCTTTCATCTTTTGAGGGGGTGACTCTTCATCTTCCTGACTTTGAGGTGTGTGACACGCCAGTAAAGTCCCTTTTGGGAAGATTTTTGGCGCCATTTTTTATGGCTTTGCGATATGTAGCAATCATCCCTCCCACTGCTAATTCAAACTTCGCGCATTTTCAGGCTTTCCTTGAGACTATTACTAGTCATGAGTTCGATCAGCGATAGTCAAAACGTTGATATTACACTTGCGGATGCTGAAGATGAGTCATTGGGGATATCTAGTCGCGGTGCTGAAGGGGATACAGAAGATATTGCTTCGAATTTGTCTGCGGCACCAATGAGGGCCGCAATTGCTGTGAAAAATCCTCGTGATGACCTCGACTCACGTCCCTTGTCAGGGCAAGTGAAAAAACCTCTAGTGAGGGGGAGCCCCGATTATTGTTCATGGTTGACTTTTCTGATGAGAAATGTCGCTATGTGTCCAATCTTGAGAAGAAAAGGAAACAAGTGCTTCAGAGAAAAGACCCGGGGATTGCCGATCAGAAGAGAAAAGCTCACGTGGTGAAGGGTGACTTTTTGATGCCCTCATATAGGTTATGAGAGATCACAGAATGCAGTTTCCGCGATGAGTACGAGCCGTCGGCATCCCCGCCAATACCTACGGTTTTTTCATAACGAATTCCTATGGTTAAGAGGGTCAAGAAAGACGCAGGGGAACAATCGGTGATGACACTGGAGGACGTGAGAATAGTGTCAAGACTTTTCCCTTGGCCAGTGGGAGTTGAGTTGGGCTTAGCTATCGGCGAATGAGGGTGCCTTGACTCCTATCCTGGTCATATGGTCCTCCACTTGGAGAGCGTGGTGCAGGGGTTTCACCTTCCTCTCCATCCTTTCTATCACCAATTCTTAGAGAGAGTGAATTTATGTCCGGCTCAATTGTCTTTCAACACTTGGATGTTCTTGGTAGTGTACATGATGAGGTGTGCGACAATCCGTCAAGAGCCGAGTTTGGAACACTTGTCCACCTTCGCGTCCATGCGAAAGGGTGTTCGCAGTTTGTTCATAGTTACCCTCGGGGGGAAGTTGACAAATAAGTTGTCCAGCAGTACATACTAGAGGAAGAAATGATTCCTAGTGAGGGATCATACTAGTTCTTCTTTGAATTTCCGTACCGATCCTGGGATATATAACAAATTTTTCAAAATTGAGACGCGCTCCTCTAAGTAGTGGGAGCAAAATTTCTTACGACCCGAGGGGCTTATAGAATATAGGAAAATCGTCACTTCCCTTCGGTTGGAGATGGCAGGCTTAAGCCTTTCTCATTCCCCCGGTGGGTGTTGTTTATTCCATCGCGATAAAAATTGATGGTGCATTTTTTGGGCGTATTTGAAAAGTTTTTAACGTTATTTTTCCTTTCATTTTTGCAGATATGTTGAACTTGGCCTTGATTTCTAAAAAGGCTCTAGAGTCTGAGGTGGATGAGCCGGATACAGCTCTGCGACGAAACTCGCCAGCTTCTGGGATCCCCCGAAGCTTGACAAAGGGGAAGGGTGTGGCTCCTCCATCGAGCGGCTTTCATCGCGGGGCCGGGAAGCCTGAAAACAAGGTCGTCCTCTCCGATTCCGAGGACCGACAAGTGGCCCCCACAAAGCCTCCATTGTCCAAAACTCTCAAATCAAAGAAGAAAATGAGGAGGGATGAGACGGTGGTTACCATAGCTGTGATTGGTTCGAACGATCACATAGTTAATGTTACTCACTTACTCCTAATGGGATCGCAACTACTTCGTACCGCCAACCGGGATTTGTCTTCCTAGAATCAAACAAACTTAACTTGCCGAAGAACTGTTTCCTGGCCGAGAGGGCTTACCTGGAGAGTCTGAGCGTCAACGTTCTGATTGGGGATGGCTGGAAAGCCGCGGAAGGGGTAAGCAAGCGATTCTTTAATATTTTTGCATTTTGTACTTTCCAATGGCTTTTCGTGTGATGTTTTCTCCTTTGGATTTTCAGGGGAGGTTCCACTGGGACGAGATCCAGAACTGCGTTGATTCGTTCGCGAAGGAGATGAAGGAGGAGAAAGAGAAAAGGAGGCAGAGCGGCAAAGAGAGAGTCCTGGCAAACAAAAGGGTTGCTGAGTTGGAGGAGGAGTTAGCCAACCATACCTCGCCTGTTGTTGGTGTCTCGGTAATCCTTCCTTATGATGAACGAGCCATGTTCTGCTTTGATACCCTGCATTATCATCACACCAGTCACAATGTACGTGATGATAAGGTTATATAAGATGTCACCTGAGCATTAAAACATGACAGAAACCATATCTCACCCTATACTTATCAAACTCCAAGTACATTTCGACCCTAAACATATCAGATGTCACTGTATTCAGATAAAACTTTATAAGCATTTTTAAGCTTCCATCAAATATACTCCGCGCTAGTTTGCATATTCACATGACAAGAGAAATATTGAACATGGCAACTAAATACTCAAAACAGGACATGAAAGAATGTGACAGCATTTCCATTCAATGGTCGAAGGTTTTACAAAAGTAATCACACCCAATAACTTGTTCCTGGAAATTTTAAATCCGCATCAACGTTCCTCAATTTCCCTCTCTAATAACCTATTCAATTTTCCCAATTTCGCCAATTTCACCAAATTCACCCAATACATGTGTCGATTTCCCCTAATTTGCGTCCCCATTCATGACCTTAATCATATCATCACGGCAATGGTACTTCCCTTTTCTCTCAGTCGCGAACACCCCCCGTTCCCACATTTTCAACCATTGTTTTCAAACTTGACACCGGTTACTTCCTACATGACATGGACGGATATTCCACCCCTTCATCCAATTGCAAACCATGGCAAATAAATTACGTTGTTCTTCAATCGGTCCCTCCTCCTTTCAATTTCTGAAATCGGTACTAAATCGGTAGAGTTAGGGTTTACTTACTTGAAAACCGACAATCCCTCTCTTCTAAACGCTGTCATGGTCATCTTCTTCCTTCAGTAGAGTTAGAGTTTCCTTCGATCCCGACTTCTTCTTCTCCTTTCTAGCAGGTTCGTCTTCTTCCTTGTGTGTTTCTTCCTCTTCCGTTTTTTTTCTCCTATGGCGATTTCAGAGGACTACCTCTTGCCCTCCTTCCTTTTTTTTTACGGCCCAATTTGACAGTTTTTTAAAAAATTGTCCTCTCTCTCCTCCTCTCTCCCACAGTCTCTCTCCCTTTCTTAATTATCCCCAACCTCCGGTTTCAACCTCACCTTTTTAACGGGCTAGGTTGCAAATTTTTAAGAGGGGAGGGTTAACCCTTGCAAATGATGTGGATAGTGGGTTGTGGGTGCAAACCCAGTCGGTTTTAGGGTTATTTTGTGCAATTCCCTCTTTTTAACGGGTTGGTTATGGTTTCATACCCTTCTCCTTCTCTTCGTTGGGGGAGTTAGATACGGATGCGGTTGCTTTGCTGAAGCGGATTCAGAAATTCTCTGTATCTCATGATGCATGGGCTCGTGCTACCGCTTATATTTTCACTAGACTCTGTTTTATTATCGCTAAGGGAGTGGATGCCCGGATAGTATCTCGGCTACCCACTAATTTCTTGTAAATAATAATTAAATAAAATATCTATAATAATAATAATAATAATAATAATAATCTTTTAAATTCTTTTAAAATAATAATAATAATAATAATAATAAAAGTTGAGTTAGGGCTCTTAAGCTGATGTGACGGCTGAAAAGTAAAACCATCGACAACAACGAGTAATCAAAACTCATTTCAACCACACTAGCAATTATTTCTGCCACATCAGCTTTCCACTAACTTTTAAGATTTTTACATTTTTCATCCACAACAAAGAGTCGCGCGAATGAAAACTCACTTTACACTTTTTTATATTTATTAAGCTAAATGTTGATTTATTTTACTTAAAAATTTTGGTTAATGATATTATTAATATTAATATTAACATTAATACGTATCATTAAAATAAAAAGGCATACAATTAAATTTAGAAATATTTTATTAACTTGATACACTGAAAAACACCCAAAAAAATTACACACCTTAAACTTGCAAACAACATATTACATTTGAAACAAAACACACTCGTACGATAAAATTAAACGTCATCTCCGGGAGTGCCAAATTTCTGTCATATATGTTCAATCAAGTCGACCTTGAGTCGATTATGCATACTCGTGTCTCGAAGTGCCAAATTTCTGCCATATATGTATTTTTATGGTGTAAGTTTATGTTGATTTAAGTTAATGTTGTTTGTGTGACTATAAATCTTTAACATATGGTAAACTTAGCGAATTTTTTTCTTCTTCCAAACATATACAAAATGGTTATCATTGGGTAGAGAAAAATAAATCGTATTCAAAAATATTTTTTTTAAAAATAAATTATTTATTTAACGAATAAATGGGGTTTTAATTTTAATTAAAACCACATGCCATGTGTCTAACCACTATTGGCTATCAAAAAAAAAATATCTGGATGACCCGCATCATCCATTGGCATCCCCCATCCATTTTTAAGCCGAATAAAAAAACTCTCTCTCCACTTTCTCCAAATTGCTGCTGAGCTGACATCCATTTTGAGTCACGCGAATCTTCGTTGCTGATGGTCTAAGAGCATATTTATCATTGAGCCCGTCCAGAGCTCATAATTTACTTTTCAACTGTCACATCACGCTTACGAACCTCAATTCAGTTTTTTACTTTTTCAGCAAATTATCCGTGAGCCCCATTCCAGACTCATAACTTCATAAATGTGTGATTTTTTTTTAAAAATCATACACAAAATGAGTGTCTATGAGTAGATAAAAATAAATTAAATTCAAAAATAAATTTTATTTATTTTTTATATCAAAAATAAGCCGAAAATCAATTTTAAAGAGTGAAATACAAGCTTTTCGAAAAAAAATAAATAAAAGTGGCCCACTTAGTGTACTTATGAGCCTTGCTTTATGGGGGGCGCTCATACGTGGGAGTGATTTTTTGGGGCTCACTTCCACCTCATCTTCCATCTTCATTTTTCTTTTTATTTTGTGCTGATGTGGATTATTGGTGAGCCTTGGGGCTCACCAATAAACATCCTCTAAGTCAAGACTTAAAGAGTCTGAAATGGGGCTCATCGATAAATATGCTCTTATAAAAGCTGATGTGAGAGCTGAAAAGTAAGTTAAGACTTAAGAGTCTGGATTGGGGCTCACCGATAAATATGCTCTTACAATTGGATTGAAAAACATTTATAATTTGTTATGATTTACTCAATAAATTTAATTGCCTACCTCATTTGTTGAAAAAAATTATTATTCACAAGTTGAAATTAAATTTAAGTCAAATAAAAATAAATTATAACAAACATATATGACATATTTTGTTGAATGAGTTTAACTTTCAAATATTAAATAACGTTTTTTAAAATGTTGACATTTATCTAATCGATTTGATTAAAAAAAATGCTAATTTTTAATTTTAAAAAACCAATTATGACTTGTTAAAAAAAAGTATATCATTATATGAAAGTCGAAACTGAGTATTTTTGTTTTAGTCAATCTATGCTATTGGTTAGATAGTTTATGCATTTCTGTGTGTATTTCTAGATTATTTTGAATAGCCTTTAGCTTATTCCTATACTTGATCTATACAATCTGCTTGTTAGTGATTTGTTATGTAAAAAATCTCTTTCAAATTTTATCATGTGGGATTTTTCGTAACAACCAATAAATAACATATATGGGGTCAACACTTCAATTTTATTTTACACAAATTGTTACCATGTTGCAATTTGTGCTCCCATTATGAACTATTTTTATAAATAAATGCCCATTATGGTCATTTTACCCTTATACATATATCATATCACAATTACTTTTACCAAACACTTATCAAGCTTATAAAAAAAATCAACCACTTATCTCAACCACTGCATGATTTGGTTATTCAATTCGCTTCAGCTATCAAGCCATCTTCACCTAACCTATAAGCTCCATTGCCAAATAGAGCCTCAATCATTTAGTATTTTCTTTCTGAAAAAAAAACAAGGTCTTATTTGGTATGGAAATATCAGTATGGATATAAGATATGTGTATGAGATGCTCCATATATACAGATTAAGGTTTAGTTATTGAGTATTTGGTATATTTCGATATATAGATTAAGGTTTTTTTTAATGCCGTTTTGATATCCGAACAAATCGGGAGATATGGGCGATTGACTCATTTCTCCTTTTCTGTTTGCTTATTCTTCTTTAAGATGTCATCTTTCTCATTCACAAGCAAGATACTTTTTCTCCTCTCTTCCTCCTCTTCGTCTCGTTTACTTGTTCATAGTCATCATCTTCTTGATGCTGTATAGATTATTCTTCTCTTCCATTCGATTCTTCATCTTCTTGATCAAGGGTTTATAAATTCTTCTTTTCTTCCATTCGATTCTTAAGGAGGATTTTACATATACTTCAATTGAGAGTCACCCTTAAGTTTCTTTGAATTTGACGTTTTTTTGAAGTGAAGGCTTGATATTCACGATTTTTTAGATGTTTGACCTTATTTTTAATTAGAATTTCAGATATTTTTTATATTTTTAATATATATATATATATATTTTTCTCCAAACATCAAATAACTTGATATCCATACCATATGGATCTCATACTCATATTTTGCTACACATGTCAGATGTATCATTTCCAAACGGCCCCTAAAATTTTTCAGTTGAGTTACTGAGTTGCATGAGAGATGTTTGTTGCCGGCCAATTTTGAGGTTCGACAAAGCGAGTTTCTGTCAAACCCTCTTCAACCCAACCGCTACATCCACAGCTCACTTCACCATCACATGCAATTGCAAATCCATCCCCCCTTAAATCCCTTCCTTGTATGCCCTGGATGTGGAAGCAACCAATTCAATGCACCCTCCCCTCCCCATTGTTGCTGACAACCCTAGTTAAACAGTTCCTGTCAAACCCTCCCCTCCTCCTTCCGCCGTTCCATCCAACCTGCATCACCGGCGCCGGAATTCATAGCACAACTCCTTGTCCGTCGCTTTCCTCTAATTCCTCCGCCCTCTTTCGAATTCATCAAGGTTCGCCCCCCTGTGCTTTCAATTGTTTTTTTTTTTAAAAAAAAATTGTGTTCTTACGGGGTTTGTCTAGGGTTTTGCAACTGATGCTGGCTGTTTTAGGGCCTCGGAACAGATGATTGGTTTGATTTGGTGGCCGGTTATTAGGGTTCCGGCTTTTGATTTTTCATCCGAATTTGACTCACTTTTTCGTTTTTTCTTTTCTTTTCACAATATTAGAACTTGGAATTGCTTGTTGTTTTTTGCTTTTCCTGTTGAAATTAGATTCCACAGCAGACAATTGATTAATCCCTACTATCAATGGGAATCCGTAACTGATATTGACACTGCAGGCTGTATGGTGATCGTGGTTAATTAATTTTGAGAGGTCCAAGACAAATAGACAATGTCTCATCCTCATATTTATAATCAGGTAACTGCGGAAGTAAAATCAAGTTTGACCAAGCGCCCAAGCCTTAATGTGCTTCTAATAACTTTTCTGTTTTATGTTTTTGTTGGATAGCCTCTTCATCATCCCGTTGTTGGCTCGGTTGGTCCTCTACAGAATGTTCCTCCATCCGTGCCAGCACAAGTAATGCGGCTTTTTCAGCTGGAGTTATAGTGTATGGTTCATTTTTGAGTTTATGGCTGGAGATTAATGTATTATCAATTTATGGTGTAGTTTCGCCCGGGTATTCCAGCACATCCCTCCCAGCAGTATATTCCGTCATCATCTCAACAATATCAACCTGGTGCATCGACTGGCCCTGCGATCAATGTAGGGTTACTGGCTCCAAACTCTCAACAACCTCAGTTTCGACCGCTGATCCAACAGCCACCTGCAAGGCCTGTCGGGCCAACTCTCATTCCTCCTTTACTCCACGTCCCTGCTCTTCAGGAAAACAGGCCCTTAACCGCTGGAGTACTGCCACCTCCAAATGCGCTAGCTTCTCACAGTTACTTGCCTAATTCAGGCAACCTAGGAACAGTTGTTCCTTCTTCCCATGATGTAAGCTGCCAGCAGATGGTACACTGTTCTTAATTTTGTTTTGGATAGTTTCTGTTATATATGGTATTTGGCTTTAATGGATTTCCCCTTTTCAGTTTATTTACGGTGTCTCACAAACAAGCAAAAATATTGCACCTCATTATCAATCTGTCCACCAAATAAATCATCCTACCATTTCTGCTGGCGAAGACGGCAAGGTGTCATCTGAGAATACTGGTTCGGTTGCTCATCCACCATCCACTGGACAAGAAGTTCCAGCTTCTGCTAATATAAATCCTGTACGTGTTGTATAGATTTATGCATTATGTTGTAAAGAGGTTGTCATGTAAATCCTTGTTGCTAAGAATTGGGGTGCTGAAGGTGAATTTGATCTTTTAAATGCAATTTTCTTTTTTCTTTCAGTTGAACCTACAGTTAAGCGGTGTTGTTGTGGTGATTTTGTTTATGTTTCAATTTTCAGGCAGCTAATTTCCAGCCGAAGCCCATTAAGAAATCTTCCTCAATTTGGATGGTGCATACTAAAGCTGATGGAAGAAGGTATTTAATTGGCGACAACTTATGTTCCTAAATGCGGGCTAATATTGCATTTACTGTTTTTCTTGTTTAAACTTGAGTAGCTTGGAAATAAAACAGCAAACTGCAATCATTCACTCTTGAAAAAGCAGGAAATGATGCAAAAAGGTTTTAAAAAATATTCATATTTAAAATTATATTTTGAAATATGAATATATGCATGCAATGAAAGTTTTTTCAAAAGTCATGTTACAGAAATTTAAATTACTCATGGACAAATCTTGGCTATTAGCCTGACCTGCACACTTGCAAGTATGAGCGGGAACAAGTAATGAAACTGTCTAAATTTACCAAGTTCTGACAGACTCTGATGTCTCTACCTGTACCCTAAAATGTATGTTAAGATTGCCTGAGTTTAGCCTGAACCTGGTTTTATGTAGATCTAATTTAGATAATGAAATCTCTAAAAAGGCAAATGAGGTAACGTGGACAAATTATTCTGCAGTGTGACTCCTTTGAAGGTTTATCACCATAGGAAATTAGCAGGGAGTACTAATATATTCTTTTATTATTTTCGTAAGTAGTTGTTTCTTTGCATTAACTATGTAAAGATAGAGGATGTTTTGGTAAGTGTTTCTTTGCTGTTTAGGTTAAACCACATGGGTTTTTTAGCAACTTTCGGTTTTAATAGGTTTGAGTTAAAATTTTAGAAAACTATTGCAGATTTAGGTTTTATGGTTCACCTTTTAGTTTAGGGCCTTGCATTTAGGATTAAGGTATATGCTTTAGTTCTTTAGGGTTGAGTTTCAGACATTAATCTTCACTTGTGTGTTGAGGATTTTTTTGATCTCTGAAGCTGTATTATGACAAGTACCTAATAGTTGTACCTTGAGTATTTTTTTGAAGATTGAGTATTTGAGTATAGTAGTATGCCAAATTAAGAAAGGTTGTTCTGAAGTTGTATTTTGAGGAATATAAACTTGAAGGTTGAGTTTTCTCCAATAGCATTTTTCATGGAAAGGTTTTTTGAAGTTGTATTTTGAGGGACACTGCATGTTTCCTCTCAATAGTGTATAGTAAAATCAGTCTTCCAAAGCATTTAGTTCTCATTTTGCTCCAAACACACATCCACAACTTGACACACATGACACATACACATATGTTTTCTTTTTGGCTGCCTTGGACTCAATCGATATCTATCAGTTGAACAATCTATTCCAAAGACAAGAGGCTGTCTCAAAATTAAGAAACAGATGTTCAGTAGTTGACGCCAAAAAGCTTAATCAGATTGGCTCATTACTTAATTTGACAATAGCATAAAGAATAGCACGAGTACCTGATTTCACATTTATAGAATTATACCTGGATGTATTATCCCCTGTTAAATTAGATTCTAAAGTGTTATATGCTTTTGCTGTGTAATGTCTCTCTCAACAAACACTGGTTTGTATGGTTTATTTTATCTCATTATTTCCGCTACACTTATTTTTTGGTCCAGATATTATTACAACAAGAAAACAAAGTTATCTAGTTGGGAGAAGCCTTTTGAATTGATGACAGAAATAGAGGTAAGTCATGTCAAGTAATCTGAATCTCAAATTATGGGATGGACACACATTATGTGGTTGCACATTTCCATTATGGGCTGACTACCATCTGTAGATAAGTTGCCTTGTTACATTGTTTCTATCTTTACCAGAGGGCAGATGCAACTACTGACTGGAAGGAATACATAAGTCCCGTGGGTGGAAAGTATGAGGGTAGAAAGTATGCCATCCAACTCTGTCTTCTGATTTTTGTTTCTAGAGTTTCTAAATCTTTATCGGTGCATCCAGTATTTGAATGTTAATTAGCTTTGCATTGCCAGGTATTACTATAACAAAGTTACAAAACAGTCAAAGTGGATAATACCTGAGGAATTAAAGGTTCTTATTTACTTGGGTCCTTTCTATGTGCTATACCTGACTGAATAATGGTATAACCTTCTTTTTCTGTTGGCTGAAGCTTGCCAGAGAGCAGGCAAAGAAGGCATCACCAATTGACACAAAGATTGACGCAGGAAGCCCTCCTGTTGCTTCAGATTCGGTTTCACTCCCAGCAGTTGAAGTGCCCTCTACTCATGATACCTCTTCCAGGCTGGTGTCAAGCCCAATGCCAGAACTGCCTTTGAATCCTGTCACTGTCCCTGCATCACCAAATGCTGCAGCCAATGGCTTATTACCCAGTACTATTAAGGACTCTGGGTTACAAAGTGATGCAGCTGATGTTCAGCCACCTACAGAGGGTGTCTCAGGAAGTGTTGCAGAATCAGTTGATGTCACTGCTGCTTCTGCTGATCTTGCTAGGTTATCTGTTTACATCTAACTTATTTTTTAAGACGTCACACGAATAATGTCTGAAACAAGGGAGGTTACAGTAATAATTTCCGTTTCAAAAACTTGCATGTCTTGTAGGAGTGATGGAATCAGTATTTCGGCTAATGAAGCTGTAACCCCAGTGGCGGTTTCTGAGCAAAATGATTCTGTGCAGCTTCCCGAGGTTAGTGATAGGCAGTCTTAGGAGTGAAGTGTTTCTGGTTTTTATTGCATTTGTATTACAGCTATTGAAATGATTGTGTGGTGTAGGAAGCTGATAAAGAAAAAGTTTCTGCAACTGAAAATGTTGCTGCATCAGAAGAAACATCAACTGAAGAATGTCCAGTGGTCTATCCTAGCAAACTGGTATATGCTATGATCTGGTGTTTTTACAGTCTATTTGTATACAAAAGACACTTTATTGAATATCTTTCCACATGCAGGAGGCTAAGAATGCCTTTAAAGAATTGTTGGAATCTGCAAACATTGAATCTGACTGGACCTGGGAGCAGGTATCCGATCCTGATGTGTTCAATTTTAATTTTCTTAACTCAATATCATGATCTCATCAGCTCTAATCTGCATTCACTGTGGTCTATTCTTTGTTGTGACAGGCCATGCGAGTTATCATCAACGACAAAAGATATTGTGCTTTAAAGTCACTTGCTGAACGAAAGCAAACTTTTAATGAGGTATTGATACTGTGGGTTTTTTTTTATATCATATGATGTAGCAAAATGTACAGAAAAGAGAGGCAGGATAACCTATATAGTTTAAACCACAATCAATTATAATTATGCAACATCTATCTATTATATGTATTATATTATATATAATAAAGGAGAAGTCGTATGTGACACATGACATCTTCTCCTTAATCGTAGTAGTATTAACCAATAAAAAAAAAATTCTCTCATCACCCTAATCAATCTCAAGATAATAGTTTTCCCAATTTTTTAGATATAGATATATTTTGGAAAGATTTTACCCAATTTTGTAAGATTTGGATAATTATATAAAAAGGAATTTATCTCATACACTTAATCAATATGTAGTATATAGTACTCCCTCCATTAATTAAAACTTGTCATTTTAGAAATCTACACACTTATTAAGAAAACAAACAAAAATACACTTATACCCCTAATCATTACTATACTTTTTTACTTTCTCAAAAACTACAACTAACAACTATCTAATCATTACAAGGGTAATTTCGTAAAGTAGATGACAAAATATCTAAAATGACAAGTTTTTCTTAACAAGATTTACTTTCTAAAACGACAAGTTTTAATTAAGAGAGGGAGTTTATCTTAAGATAGCATTTTTTTTAAAATTTCTATCTTCAAATCAATTCTATCCATAATCCATAAATTTTTTAAAAAAAAATATCTGATGCATGAAATATGGATACCTTTCATAAAGTTAAAATAATAAGTTGTCTGAGGTTTATATTACATTTATATAATAAAAGATCAAATCGTTTATGCCTATAAAAACCGCACATAGTTTGGGTACTGAACTAGCATATGCATGACATGGGTCCATAAAGAGGCTAAATAATCCACCAAGTTCAATTTTTTTTCTGGATGAATCTTCCATTTGTAATTGACTTACTGCACAGCAAAATAGCCTAGTTTCACAAGGTGGTAATCTTCCATTTTATTTTCGTAAAAAAAAAATGAGTTCTCGAGGATTCACCTTCGTGAGGCATTAGGTTTTATAAGAGATTTTTTTAAAGCAAAGAATTAGGAGAAGGATTAATGAGAGCAACGCTGAAAAGTTCATAATCATAAGAAAAGAAAAGAGGTAGGAAGACTTTGACACAGTAAGCAAATGGGATGATTCATCCATTCCCTTCCCATGTATCTGGATAAAAAAGAGAGAGAGATTCGAAGAAATGGATTTTCCTCATTTGTTGCCATAAACTTGGAAATAGTAGTAAATGGTCATTGTGGGACTACAGGAAATCTTAGTGAACTTCTCTAATACTCTACAAATGTATAGCAGTTTGATGAACTTTATTTACTCTTGTAGCATAGTTAGGGGTGGGCACAAATTCTGCAAATCCCGGTCTCCTCCCGGTCCCGTCTCGATCCCGGTGGAATTTGAAAAAAAAAAAGTGAATCCCGTCCCGCATAATTTATGCGTATACACACTATCCACTCCATCGGTTTATATATATGTATATATAATTGTATAATTATATATACAATTTGTGTATATATAGGGGAAATAAAAATATATAAAAAATATTATAGATTTATTTATATGTATTACGCTTTTGAAAACCGCAAAATGTATAGGAATTTTAGTTGTTTTTTTATAATATTTTTTATTTGAGGGACAGAGTTGGGCCTATCCCCTCTCGTGAGGGACAAGTCCCGTGCGGGATTAAAAATAATAGTGAATCTTGTCTTCGTCCTGTCCCACAAAAATTACGCGGAACGGGACGCGGGACGACCCCCATCCCGTCCTGCGCCCACCCTAAGCATAGGTATCGTCATGGATGAGAATATATTATTCTGTTAACCTACGTAGCATCTGTATAGAAAATGTCTAATGACTTCTCTAGTGTTCTATAAACAAGTAGCAATTTCATAATTAACCCATCTTTCTTATTAGTGTAGCATATATATGAATTTGACATTCACTTTTATTTGTAGTTTTTAAGTCAGAGGAAAAAACAGGATGCTGAGGAGAGGCGTGCTAAACAAAAAAAAGCAAGGGAAGAATTCAGGAGGATGTTAGAAGTAATATGTTAATCTTTTGTATATCTTCTTGAATTCTTCTACTTTCCTCTTTATATATATAGGGGTGTAAAAAGTCTCTTTTTGAAGTCCTGCTTCAATTTTGTTGCAGGAATGCAGTGAGCTGACTTCAGGGACTAGGTGGAGGTATCTTTTCATTCATTTTTCTACTCCAAGTAATGGTTCACACAAACAGGTGTAGCTTTAGTTAAACTGTAAACTTTAACAGCAAAGCAGTAAATATGTTTGGTGAAGACGAACGATTCAAAGCTGTTGAAAGATATAGAGATCGCGAGGATATCTTTGAAGATTACGTGTCTGAACTAGAAAAGAAGGTATGCTCCTTTTCGTGACTGTTCTCATATCCTTAATGAAATATCATCTGGACTAAGAGTTTTTTTTGCACACTATGCATTTCAGCATCTTAGATATCCATAAGACTAGCAGTTATCATTTTCAAGTCTAGCATATGAGTATGTCAATGAAATGCCCTTGTTCTGTTTCCATTTTTTGATAGTTTGAGAATCAATGCAATTTTCATTATTCGCAGTTATTACAGCTTAATATGTAAATTGTATACAAATTGTATGATTGTCAATTAGAGCCCTTTAAAGTCATAAGACTAACTCCAGTGATTAAGTGTGCAAATGTACACATTTGGACAAGGTGTTAAAAAATGCACATCACTTTTTAATATTTTACTCCATTGGTTAAATGTGTATTTTATAGACATCGATCTCTAAATAAATATGATTAAATTAAAAAGGAAAAAGAAAAACTTAAAAACAACCAATAGAAATGACCCCTACTTTATTAAGGTGATAAAAGCTTTTGCACATGAGGGAGGTGATATGCTTATATTTGAGCACTTTGTCTGCAAATGTGCACATTTTGAACACTCAAAAGTAACCATTGGAGCACATTTTGTATCAAAATATGCATATTTAAGCATTTGCATCATAATATTGAAGTTGGTCTACGGGTCTCATATCTTGTTAAGCCTCTAATGCAAGCACTTAATTCAGGTGTTATGCAAGCACTTAATTCAGGTGTTGTTGCTTTATCTTGTTTATTCTAAATTAATGAATATAATTTACACAGCCCCCTTCATATCCGTCTATTTGATTATTTGGGACTGTTTGTTTCGCAGAGGACGCCTCTTCCTTTCCTTGCATTCTCCCTTTATGATTGGTTAATGTATTTTTAATTTAAAACATATTATTTTGACTGATAAGGAATGTGCAAAAGCGGCTGAAGAGCACAAGCGTAATATAGTGGAGTTCAGGCAGTTTTTGGAATCTTGCGACTTCATTAAGGTATTAATTTATGTTTATTCTGAGTTTTTTTTTTAACAGTTCACATCTCAAGGCACACCTCGCTACTGCATAATTGAATCTTTTCAAATCTTTGATAATCAAACTTATTTGGGGAACAACATGTTGGTACTTTTGTCATTTAACTGAAAGTAAAAAAGTTGAAAGGAACTTGATAAGCACTTAATCAATCCAAGCACAAGTAATCAAGAAGGACTTTTGTGGTATCTAGAAGGGAGGATGTATTTATCTTGAATCCTTGATGCCTTTAATTCTTCCATTTCATAGTGTTTAGCTGTCAAGATGTGCAGCATGACTTTTCCTCCTGCATTTTTAGGCAAGCAGCCAGTGGCGTAAAGTCCAAGACCGGCTAGAGGTTGATGAAAGATGCATGCGCCTTGAGAAAATTGACCGTTTAGAAATCTTCCAGGTATGTGCTTTACATATTAGTGCAAGGTGATGCTAGATAGTATATCTAAAAGCTAGCAAAAAAATTACAGTATTAACTAGTTGAGGCCCAAAATCCCTCTCAACATGGAAAAAATCATTCAAAAACTGGCATGCATATTTTGTAATTGAAACTGTGATTCCTTTTATTTTCATAAATTTACATGATTGCCACATGAACACTAGATTTCTTTCAGTAGTTATATGCTTAAGCTCTTGAAGAGACAACTATTCTTCCAGCACATCATACATTCACTTTCAAAGAAGTCCCATGAATATTGGAGCAAAACTTCTCGGACATTTTACAACCCCCATATCACAGAAAGAGGTTATAAACTATTTCGATCCCATGGGCATTTATTTTTGACATTCTACCAGAGCACATGAACACTCCACAAAGAATATATTGCATAATTAAATGTAAACCTGAGAAAGCGCCTTTAAAATAAAAAAGCATAAAATGCTTTTTTCCGAGCACACACAAGCATGTTGGCTTAAAAAATCAGGATGAAAATTGCATAGATAAATTGAGAAACCAAGATGAGAAATATTTTTTCCTTGATAGAGAACAGATCTTTACTTAAGTCCTTCTGGTCCTACTTTCACAAATGAGATCCATTTATTAACCATTTAAAAATAGCAGCTTAGCATGCTGGAATTGATGTGTAGAAGCATAATAACTTCTTAATAAGGAAACAGGTGAGCAGATCTGTTCGGTTTAGAATATCGAGTATCAGGTGTGATCAATGCTCCTTAATCCACATTCAGATGTTACCTCAGTGTTTACACCACCCCTAGCTAGTTTTTCTCTCCATTTATCCATCTTTTAAGTATGTGATTTGCTATGTTGCTATAGTGATTTGATGATACTTTGCTTAAATTGTCGTTCCAACCTCTCCATGTGTTTAGAACAGTTAAGGGTAATTCACTCTGATTAGGCCTTACTACCTTGCCCAGACACCTCTTTCACATGCTTTTTCAGGATCTGCGAACCCTTAATTCAGCTTCTCTGAAATAGTCCTAGGAACCATAGAGAAAATTGCCTTGCTAAGCTAAGCAACTCAGAAGCAAGAGCAAAACAAAGAACACAAGACAAGTTTCCACTTGCCTCAATTCTCTTGATGTGTTAAATGTGTTTCTTTGACTACCCTTCAAGAAATATAGAAGATAGTTGAAATGTGACATTCATGTAATGTAAAATCTGGTATCCTATGACCTATGTTACTACAGGAATATGTACGGGATTTGGAGAAGCAAGAGGAAGAACAACGGAAAATACAGAAGGTAGTTTAATGTCCCATTTGCCATTTAATCAATTAGGGTGTATTTTTATCCTCAAGTATTATGTCTGTCTTTACAATGGAGAGAAAATTGCTGAATTTTCTCTTAGATGAAACTGATTATATAATCTGCATAAAGTACTTCAAATTGTTCAAATCTGAAGCTCTGTTTTTGATGTAGTGAGTTTGTGACCCTTGATTTCCCTCTCCCTCTCTCGTGTGTGGATCTTTGGGGTTCGGGGGTGGGCGTACTTTTGTGTGTACCTCTCTTACTTTCAGCCGATGGTTATACGACAGAGAACCACTCATTATTTATATTTGGATCATGTTCTAGGATTAGAAGATTACTTTTCATTTAGGTTTCTTTGAGTTTTCTGGGCTTAGCTCAGTTGTGTGATAGGTTTGTGTTAAGGATTAGTTGTTTCTCTATAAGTCAGTTTTTGAGTTATATATTTAAAAATGTGAACTTCATCAGTGAATAATTTTGGGAAAATTGATCATTGGGTCTAAGCAAAAATTAACCCAATTTATTGACTTGTATACAAAAAATGATGTGGGTTATTTGTTTTGTTCAACATTTTGTTGAATAAGTGATGTAGCAGCCGGGAAAGTGATTGAGACTCCACCTGAGTAAATAGAAGATTGAAGCGTGGACTTTAGAAGTTACTCTTTACTTGGCAAGTTGATATTTAATTTGCCAAGGTTGGAATTCGATTCGTTTACTTTTCAGCTGCAAGGTCAGCTTTCTGATCACAGTTTTGACTTGAAAAATGGGCCATACCATATTTGGTGTATAAGTCCGGTTGACCACTGGTGATTAGTTTCAAAAACGTTGAACTGCAACACATATGCTCATATTTTGCTCAACATTTTATTTTCTTTACATGTCCACCGTTATTTCTCAATAAAATTTCAATATTTATATTCTCTGCATCCATTTCTATATCCTATTCCACTCATACCAAGATATATGAGCTGCTGGTATTTTATCTTTGTAACAGTATCTTGATGTGCTTCTCTCACCTTTTGGGCATTGGGGAATCTGCATCTGTCATCTGTGTTTCTTTTTGACTTGCTGCTTCTGGTGTAATGTAGGAAGAAATAAGGAAATCTGAGCGTAAAAACCGTGATGAGTTTCGAAAATTGATGGAAGAGCACATTGCTGCTGGCATTCTCACTGCCAAATCTAACTGGCGTGAATTTCACTCAAAGGTTTGTTTGCTTTTTAAGTTTTGGTAGTTCCCACATAAGCTTTTTGACACACATGATGTTGTCTACTGCATCATGCACTTCTGTTCTTACAAATGATGCAACAAAGATTAAGATAAGTGGTTTTCAACTGGAAAAATCTCTCCTTTGACATTTTTTATTGGTATGCTTGCTCAATCTAGGTTAAAGATGAACCTGCATATCTCGCAGTCTCATCCAATAGCTCGGGATTTACACCCAAAGAATTGTTTGAGGATGTAGTGGAGGAACTTCAGCAACAGGTGAATGGACTAATTTCTCCTCTGTGCGTGGATACTGTTTTCATTTAGCATGACACCGTGAAAATCTTGGATGGTTGACTTACATAATTTTTTTTGCAAAAGTAAACATATTCTGATTGTTTTTGTATTATTAAATATTTTTTGTTTTAGTTGGGTTTTTTTTTAATGCAAAATCTGCTCTAGTGCTTTGACATCACCAGGAGTTTTTTTTTTTTTTTTAGCTCCTCTGTGACCACAATATGAGTTGTGAACAAACTTAGGCAACGTAAATAGAGTGCAATGCAACAACAGTGGTTTATTTGGTCAGCGTATTGGCTGTAAATATATGCTCCACACTTTTAAGTTATTTAGATGGTTACTTTTGAACTTCTCTGCTGCGGTGTCATTAGATTCATTTACAAGTTTCAACTTTTTTCTCAAGAGTACTTCTCTTCTGAAAGAGAGGCAAACAATTTTAGACTATAGTGCTACTTTGCAAGTTTAAAAACTTTATAGGCTATGGAAATCCAGTAGGGACATTTTTTTAAACAGGGAAAATTAAAAAAGACGCCTTAGCATTAATCATCATGAAATGATTTATTCTTCTTTCATTATTTTATAGGCATTCTTTGGTATTCTTCTTTCATTATTTTATAGGCATCAGCAGAATATCAATAGGGAAGCATTCTTTCACATCCCAAATAATGTGGTAACTGAATCTCTTATCATTGGGTTTAGATTCAGGCATCTGTGGTTGCAGAATGCTGGCTTGCTGTTCTCATTAATTCTTATTGGAAAAGGGGTTCTAACTTTGTACAACTAATGTATAATTTAATTGAGGGGTACTGTGACCTTGGAAAAATCTGGCTTTAGAAAGGTTGAATTATGATTAAGTGGGTGAAACTCGAGAAACTTTTGTGGGATTTTTTGGCCAACAATGATTTTCTTTTGGATTTAAAGTATGACTTAAAAGGATAAATCTGTGGTGCATCCTTAACGTCTGTTGGATTTCGAGCTTTACAAACTCAGCTTGAGGGGGAGTGTTGGATAAATTGGTTTTACTTTTATGTCACAAGTTAGTTGGTTGTTGCATTTAATGTGTTGCTTTAGTTTTAATTTTTAGCTGTAGGTTTATATTTCCTAGGCTGTTTTTTCTAGAGTTATTATGTCTTTTGTAGCTTTATTTTCCAGACAGCTTCAAAGGTCATCCCTTGTCTTTAAATAGTTGTTTTCTCCTAGAATAATATGACATGACAATATGAAGAAGAACTTAAACTTCTCTTTGTTCTTCCTCAAGATCCTCCCAAGATATGTTTCCGCTGTAATGATCTCAGTTTTACTAACAACATGTTCACATTTCTTGTACTCTTTTGGCAGTTCGAAGAAGATAGGTCTAGGATTAAGGATGCCTTGAAGTTGGAGAAGGTAAATGTTGACACTTTCTACTCCTGCATGCCTTTGTATACCCTAGAGTCTAATATTTTTTTTCTTATTAGATCATCGTGCAGTCAACTTGGAAGCTTCAAGACATGAAGGATGCAATTGAGAAGGAAATCAATTACAAAGCAATATCAGAAACGAACATGCAGGTATTGTCAGAGAGTCTATGTGCAACTGCAATTGCACTTAAATTGTATTTTTTTCGCTCACTACACACAGTTGCTTCTGCACTGCCCTTAACCTTCCCACTTGAGCTTGATTTTTTTTTTTTTTTTTGTAATCATGACAACTTTTGTTAATACTCCCTCTGTCTCGAAAACAAGTCGTTTTAGACTAGTTGAGTTGTATCAAAATACATGTCGTTTTAGGTTTTCTAGGTAGGGGGATAGTAATGATTTTTTATTGGTTTTTGTGTTGTTGACTTTTTAAAAGAGTTTGATTGGTTAAAAAATATAGTGGGTATTTAAAAACAATAAAATTAATGAAAAAATTTAGTGGAATGATGATGTTGATTGATGGGTGAGTGTTTTATTAAAACCAGTGCACAATGCTAAAACGACTTGTTTTTCGAGACGGAGGGAGTAGTACAGAAGTGGCAATATTCCTTTTCAAGTAATGAGGTTGTTTGTTAATCTTCAAAGACAAAGTTCTCTCTTGATTTGCAATAGCATGGATTCATTGCTTAATTTATGTATACCACTTTGGACTGTTTTATTTTTATCTTTTTTCACATTTTCCCCACTGGTGTGTTTAATCACATATTCACTTATCACTCAGATAATATATCAAGTTAGACAATCTTATTTGCAGATAGTGTTTAAGGAGTTACTTGAAAGAGCCAAAGAAAAGGAAGAGAAAGAAGCAAAGAAGCTCAAACGTCTTGGTGATGAATTCTTCAATTTTTTGTGTTCCTTGAAGGTCTGTGGCTTATCTTGTATCCGTGCTTACTTGAAGAAGTTTTCATTTACTGGTAACATCAGTTTTTATTTTCATTTATTATACGTTTCAACATTTCAGGACATTACCGCACATTCCAAATGGGACGAAGCTTTACCCCTGTTTGAACATTCTGAAGGATACAGGCATGCCTTGTCCTCCTTAGTTAATTTTTTTTAGCTTTACCTACCCATTTTGTATTGATTTAAACCTCACAAAATGATCTCCTTGTGGGGTTAAGCAGTGATACCTCATCAAATATGATATCTATGTAGCTTCTACTAAGGTAGAGCTCCCTCAAGGAGCTTGTATTCTGTTATGTGACCCCTCATTTCCATTGGAAGTATCTGTTTCCCTCAATTGATCTCCTTGTGGGGTTAAGCAGTGATACCTCATCAAATATGATATCTATGTAGCTTCTACTAAGGTAGAGCTCCCTCAAGGAGCTTGTATTCTGTTATGTGACCCCTCATTTCCATTGGAAGTATCTGTTTCCCTCAATTGAGCATCATGGACTCTGTAGGAAGGACGGGCAGATGTTCTTTATCCAGAACCGAACTCCAATATATATGTATAAAATTTCTGATTGTCCTATGTGGCATCTCTCTCACAAACTTCTTTTTTTGAACATAAGATCTCTCCTTGTTAACCCCAGTTGCACAAATCTTACTGAAACAAATCTCTTTAGAGCTCCTGATACCAAACCGGGTGGATACCTTTGTTGAACGAACAATTGCGTTCTGTCACTTGTAGGTCTATTGCTGATGAGGTCATCCTTAGGCAGATATTTGATGAATACACTGGGCAATTGAGAGAGAAGTATGAACGGAAACGAAAGGAGGAAAAGGTTTCTATCTATATGCACTATTCAGTCATTTAAATGATTAACTGCCTGACTTAACTTGCTTTATTTGCTCATGCCATTCTCATATTGTGCTCCTTTGTGGATGTAGTGGATTCTCGGTGATTAATTAACTTTCATCATATTTAAATGGTGTATTTGTTTGTCCTAGTTGTCTTTATAGCTTATTCAGAAACATAATTGCAGTTCATCTCCGTATGTTCTCCTATGCTATTGTTATGAAAATTTCATGAGTCGTATATGTAAAAGAACAGCAAGAGTATATCTATTTGCTTCAAACTAAATGAGTTCTGACATTTGTTGCTTTAAAGCATCGATAATACTATGTTTTGTGAGTTGTGACTTTTATCACTTTAGTAGTTTACTTGTAAAATGATTTGTTTACTGTCAATGTGTAGGAGGTTCATATTGAGGTCATTTCATTGTAGGGCAGGAACTCATGCATTTTTCGGGCTTATATTTGTTTTTCGTTTTTCTTTATCCAAATGCAAATATATTGGTTATCAAAAGACACATACATTGGGCATACCCCAGAATCATATAGAAAACCACATTGGCCTAGCCATGCACAAGCAATCTACATTGCAGAAATAGGTCTCCTATGAGTTAGTAAAATAGGATAGGAGGTAAGGCACATGGGGATTAGGCAAGCATAACCTTGGACACATGGGTCTTAATCCTATATACACTTTCCTCAATGTTAGTTGAAGTGTTCTAAAAATCCTAACCTTTCTAGCTCACAAAAAGTAAGAAAATTAGCAAAAGCCATTCTCTTCATCTTGCTAATCCAAAAGTTCATTTAACTTCCTTCTTGATCTTGAGTCACTTTGTAGCACTTGCAAGAGTACTCATTCTTTTTGGAAGAGAAATCCATTGTTGGATCCAACCCCAAAACGCAATGCAATAGGAGAACTTAAGAATGGTGTTCATGGGATTCACTCTATTAATCACAAAGAAGGCACTTTAGTCTATCTCTAGTCATAAGAAATCCTATTCTTTGTTGCTAGCAGAGATCTCACATCAAATTGTGTGATAAAATACATCTTACGAGTAAGAGAAGAGATCCACACCACTCTAAAACAGTGAACTTTAGGGCCTTGATTGCGAAGCCAATAATAAATTGTTCAAGTTTTGTCCACTTAACAATTTCAGTATGAGCCTTACCTATTGAGGCTTATATTTTTTGTTGTATGCAATGATATAAACAGAGAAGGGCGTGTATCCTTGAAATCAATCACATGCACTAACGATACGTTTCGCATTGGTTTGAAGAATTCATACTGGCAATCTACCCCTGGAAACGATCCAGGGGTTTAAGGATTTCCACAGAAGTCTGATCATGCTATTGAACCCTGTTGCACATAGAGTAGCCAAAGTGGTCTGTAAAGTGAATTATAGAAGTTGTCTTAAAAGTGAAAAGAAAAGGCATATATTAGATAGGTGCCTATGTTCCCAATTATGATTAGATATTCTGCAGTTCCTCTGGAATAATATAACCCACAAGACTTTTCTTCTTGAAAGATTGTTATTTCCCACCTGTTTCTCTTTCCATGTTTATTTGTTTGTGAAAAAAGGACATCAATGATTATAAATTTCTGCCCTTTTTTCAGGCAAGAAAAGAAAGAGAGAGAGAAAAAGAAAAGAATTCAAGAGAGCATAAAAGAAAGGCTAGAAGACATGAAAGGCATAGTAAAAAGGACCGTTATGAAAAGGATAATGCTGATGATGGAATTGAGCTTTCTGTTTCAAGTGAAAGCAGAAGACTGGGAAAAGAGAAGGACAAGAAACATCTTAAGTGGAATGAAAATGTAGAGGATGATATAGAATCAGATGGAAATGGTAAAGAATATTTTGGAAGTTCTCACAGACAAGGTGACCGAAAAAAGTCAAGACAGGTAGGTCTTTTGCATAAAACTTGCTGTCTTTTGCTAATGTGATTGCTGATTTAAGAACCCAAACATGTATATTGTCGTGATAGGATCGTGGAATTCCTGACTTTGATAATGAGAACAGGCGTAAGAAACGTAGGCGGCAGTATCGTAAACCCTCACAAAATAGAGCTGGATCCGAGGAACTTGAAGATGGGGAAGTCGGTAAGTCTTTTCTCAGTTTCATGTAGGTAACGAGTTTATTTTTCTTATTGTCAATTGTCAAAATGGGACAAGTCAATTTATTGCTTGGCCTTCCCTTCGTTGTTCACTGGTTGAAGAGAAGTTTTCAAATGACTCATCAGTCATCACTGATTAGAGAGCTTTTGTTAACTGCATCATGACATGGATTTGATGAGCTGCCTAATCAGGTTGCGAGTCTGAAAAACTGAAATAAACCAAGATCAAGATAAATTTTAGGCCAACACTTGAAAAACCTCGGATGTTGAAATTTAGCAACTGAAAAGAAAAGGAAAGAAGGGAGAAATTCGCCAGAACACTATAAATGGAATAGCTAGATTAGAACCATTCCGGAATGGCTCACCGGAAAGACTTGTGGGTAGTACTCATAGGTCCCCGGTTCGAACCCCGGAATGACCGCTCTTTATTTACCAATTCAAGGAATAACTAGATTAGGGAAACAAATAATTGGATAGCCCAAGAAGGAACCCTTACCGGTGAAGTTTCTGTTATAATGAATCTAACCACACCTCCTGCTCCATCTTCGATTCTCCTCCTCTTTGTTGGGGGGGGTGGGGGATATATCCTTTTGTGGGTTGAAGTTATTTCTAGTTGAAAATTTCTTGGGTGTAGTTTCCGGTCAGGTCACATTTTCATAGAAATGAGTGAGATACAGTTCCCGGTTGGTCTCATTTTCTTGGGTGTAGTATCTGATTTGCGCTCTACTTCTAGTATGGACCAATTTATGCTTTTCTGTTCTTTCAGAGATTTTGTGAACTCGATCCATGTAACTTGAGGATCATACATGTGGAACAAAGCCAGATGAGTCACCGATGAACAAAACCAGTGCGTTTTTCTGCTCTAGCATTTCCGACGAAGAACATACTTGTTAGCTTGTTTTTCCTTCCAGCGAGCACTACAAGCAGACTACAGTAGGTCAGGGAACTGGAGAAACACCAGTAATGGATGCCATAATTCCCCCCCAAAGCTGCTGGAGTTCCGTTCGTCGGATGTAATTATTTATACAAGGATTTGTTAGTGCACCTATTAAAAGTATGCAAGTTCACTTCAAGCTTTAACTTATCAAGTAGTTACTGAGTATTTGGACCCGTAATGAGGTTCAGGGAGCTTTTCTGTCATGCTTCCACATCTTTCTAGAATCTCATCTTGTAGCTCTTGCAATAATGTCCATGTAATTGCTGTTTGTGGAGGGGAAGTAAGAGGATGAGTTTTACTCCTTCCGTCTCGCAAAATATGTTGTTTTAGCTCTCTGTACACTTAATAATAAAATCTATGGTTACTTTACTTTTATAGGTTAAAATACCTAAAAATAGTAATTATTATTACCTGTAAAAAGAGCAATCATTACCTATAAAAATAATAATTATAGCTAAAAATAAGTTTTTCGATACAACTTTACTACTCTAAAACTATAAGTATTGTGAGACGGAGGGAGTAGCATTTTGCTTGTTAACTTGTTTCTAAGATTGGGTCAGTCGAGAAAAAGGGGCGACTGCTGGAATCATCTCTTGTGCCTAGTAGACGACGGGAAGCGAGGCTTTCACCTCATACCTGCAAGTGTCTTTTGCATCTTCTTTCATAGCTTGACATATGTGATTTCCTTTGTGGCTAGTCCTGCCCACCAGATCAGAGGAGGGATTGGGTTACTTTGGACTCCTATAGTCGTTTTTGGTGGTCGTTCTGACAAAAAAAAAAAAGAATTTATTTTCAGAAGATCCATTAGCAAGAGATGTAGACCCGAAACCCCTATCAAGAGTAATTGATTCATGCCCACCCTATTACACTAGCGCCCCCAATCTTGCCTCCAATCTGATTGTTCTAACAAAATTCAAGAATCTATTGCCCTCAAGTGATTCAAGTCTCTTCTATACCAAATTAACAAATTTCGATCTTAGGTTACGTTTGGTTAGCTATTTACTTCCAGAGAAGTACAAAAACCCAAGAAGTAATTGACAATGGGTATGTATGGTTGTTGAAAGTAGTTAAAAGTATATGTTTATTTTTTAATTAAGTTTTATGCGTGCATGGAAGCCTATTTTTAGGTAAAACTAGTTAAAAAAACGTGTTAAAAAATAAGCTAAGAGGCTATTTTGGTTTGAAAGTATCACAATACCCCTACTAACAATCAAATAAACTCCACTAATTACAAATAATTTTTTTTTCGCCCCATACGGAGATTATCCTGTTGATTAGATTTTTAACTACTTTTACCAACAGTTTATAAATTTTACTCTGTTTATAATTTTAGTCATTATTAACCCCGCCCCATACGAACCCAATATATGCGTTTGGTAAAAAAAAAAAAACTAAAAAAACACATGAATTGAAATTTCCAAGCATTGGAATTCCTTAAAAAAAAAGTAGAATTCAACTTACCACGAGGGGTGGGTAAGATCTACTTCCTTTTTTTTTTTCACCAAATCTCTTTTTTATTTAATTTTGATTAACAAAATTTTCAATTTATCCCTACAATAAGAGGGGTGTGTTAATAAAGAAAGGCTATAAGAGTAATTGTAAACAAATTGCTATGGGATTTTCATGTTCAACCAAACAAAATAGATGAATTGAGTTCATGTGAATTTAGTTTCAACCAAACACATTTTTATACTTTCCGAAAAGTAAAATTTATGGGAAGTTTATGTTACTTCCTAGGAAGTGAAATTCCATACGAGGCCTAGTTTACTAGTCTTGTGGGAGTTTATGATTAATTACTTTTTTTTTGGGTTAAAATATGATCAATTTCTTGAAACGGGAGTGTAAAGCAAAGAAATCCGAAATTGATCTCATACTCTCTCTCTCCCTCAACGTTGGGGGTTTCGAGGTTGTCGACTAATCTTCACAGGCCCAAGTCCGAGCATGCAAAGGACTCGAACAGCTAAGTCAAGCAATAAGTCACAAGGTAGGCTCATCTAAGTTAATGAAGGTTTGACCCACCTCCCTCTTACCACTAGAGTAAGGGTCATTGGTTGATCTCATATTCTCTTGAATCAAAATATATGAACAAAAATATGGAATGACCTCCCGTTGACCCAACCATCAAGATAACCTCTCACCGTTGCTATTTGCTAAGAACATGGATCTCTAATTGAAAATTTCTACCCAAGATTTTCAAGTAGTAACTTTGAAATAAGCAATGAAACGATCAGAGTTGTGACTTCGGAATAAGAAATGGTTTTGAAGAAAGTGATGTTGTTTGTAAGAATATTAGATATGATTATTGTTTTGATGTGTTTTTTGGATTTTTTTTTATTATTTTCAAATGTAGCAGTTTATGGAGCTCGGTATTTATTTATGAGGTATGGTTTTGATGAAGATGTAATAAAAAAATGAATGTGTTTATAAAGATATTATTCGTGCAAAGATAATCCAAACGTGTTAAATAACAAATATTATAGTTTTATCGAAGAACTCGACAATATTTTACAATACTATAACTTTTAATTTTGATAAAAACAAATATAATTAGATGCTTTATATATAATTTATTTTATGATTTATAAATTTATATTAATATTAAGCAATTAAAAATAAATTAATAAATAAATAATGTGAAATTCACATTTGACCTTCCAAAACATCAAGCCAAATTTGACTTTCGTTTTAGAAATAGGTCAAATTTTTTTTGACAAGGGTTTTGGCCTATGCTAGGAAGAAAAAAAAGGTCAAAACCCATTTTATACCTTATGATGGGAGATGTCCTCCTAACTGAGACAATTCATATATCATATTACCTCTTGGAACTTCAGAAAAAATTATTCCAACAACTTCATCCGTTCGACAAAATATATCATCACTGTTTAGACAAGTTTTTTAAAATAATAAAAACTATATAAAATATCTATTTTTTTTTTCCAAACAATTTCGTACATATAAGAAGTAAGTACAAAATAGTTTTTAAAATAATATAAAAATGCTAATATTTTATATAGTTTTTATCATCATAAAAAAGTGTACATAAATAGTAAATGACATATTTTGTTGAACGGATATAATACTTCTTTTTTTGAAAAAGATAAGAAACTATGACTCTTAATTTTGGTAAATAGAGAGCGGATATTCGGGGGTTCGAACAGTGACCTTTGGGTACTACCCAAGTCCTTTTCAGGTCAACCATTCCGAATGAATGGTTAAGAAACTAGGACTCGATTGTAAGGAAAAAAAAACATTAATTTGGGGCCATTGCCTTGTCCAAACTTGCCATTATTATCAAACACAATTGCCCAGGCAATAAGTTGTAATCCTATCAATTAATTACTGTATTGTCTTATTGACTATACACATGCACACCAAGCAATATAAATTTCACACAAATCAAAGAGCACATTATAAGCGGACAATACAACAACAAAACAAGAGTAGAATAAAATCACATACTAATCTTGAATGCCTAGCTTTCGATCAATAGAAATATAAAATCCAAATCAAGGAGATCTAGAGAGTAGAGAGCGATTATGATGGCTATGGGTATTTGTGAGAGAGAAAGCGTTTAGGGTTCAATTGGATTTAATCAACAAAAACATAAAAATCTCACACCAATCTTGGATGTCTAGCTTTCTATCAACATACATATTTGTAGAAGAATATAATTGATGTAAAGTCCTCCTCGAGGGTTTCATTCATTAGACAACGATATATATGTTAAAAGGTATTGGGCCTTTGAGCCCACTATACAACATGAGACCTATGTAATCCATCAAACCCCGCAGTCGAAAGTGGAGGGTCCCGTACTGTGACACTGGACCGAAAATCGAGGAACAACTGCCGAGGTAAACCCTTGGTGAAGATATCGGCGTACTGATAGGAGGACGGGACATGAAGAACACGAACATGTCCAAGAGCAACCTTGTCCCGAACGAAGTGGAGATCGAGCTCAATGTGCTTCGTTCGCTGATGCTGGACTGGGTTGCTGGTCAGATAGACGGCGGAGACGTTGTCGGTGTAGACCAGGGTGGCCTTCTAAAGAGGGCAGCGGAGCTCAAGAAGAAGATTGCGCAGCCAAGAGCACTCGGAGACAACGTTGACGACACCTCTATACTCTGCCTCGGCGCTAGAGAGAGACACCACAGACTGTCGCTTCGCAGACCACGACACAAGGGTGTCTTTGAGGAAGACACAATAGCCAGACGTGGAGCAACGTGTGTCAGGACAACCACCCCAATCCGCATTAGTGTAAGCGACGAGGTCAAGCTGAGAGGAAGGGGTGATTGTGGTGCACGGCTCGAGGGTACCGCTGATGTACCGGATGATCCGCTTCAAGGCCTGAAAGTGTGGTTCCCTTGGCGCATGCATGAACAGACAGATCTGCTGAACGACGTAACTGATGTCTGGCCTAGTGAACGTAAGATAGTGCAAAGCACTGGCGAGGCTCCGGTACAACATCGGATCATCAAACAGAGGACCAGAGTGAGCACTAAGCTTGTTGGAAGTATCCACAGGGGTGGCAACAGGCTTGTAGTTACTCATCTTGGCCCGAGCAACAATCTTGGCAGCATACTTACTCTGAGAGAGAAACAGCTCAGATGCATGACGCTGCACGACGACACCCAAGAAGTAAGACAACGGACCCAGATCTGACATGGCGAACTCGACACTCAACTGGGAAATAATAGACGTCCGAAGAGCATCAGAAGAGGCGGTGAGGATGATGTCATCGACATATAGTAACAGAAAGGTCATGTATGTGCCTCTGCGATAGATAAACAGAGACGTATCTGAGCGGCTGCCAACGAAGCCCAAGCGTAGCAGATGAGAAGCAAAGCGCTGGAACCAAGCCCGCGGAGCCTGTTTCAGACCATACAGAGAGCGCTTCAGGAGACACACGTGCTTGAGATGATCAATATCAGCGAACCCCGGCGGCTGAAACATGTAAAGTCCTCCTCGAGGGTTTCATTCATTAGACAACGATATATATAGGTTACAAGGTATTGGGCCTTTGGACCCACTATACAACATGAGACCTATGTAATCTATCAATATTAAATCCTATGGGTAGGGATTTATGATAAAATTCCAATACGTAGGATTACAATAAGACGAAAACTACTGCTTGGTTAGCTTCTTTATAGTATTGAAATTTGATGCTTGGTTAGGTTCTCTGTAGCGGTGGTGTGGACTTTAAAGTTCTTCATTAATTCTTATGAGTCGTAGATAATTTGAGGAATTTTTCAATGAATATTCCAAGTATGATTAAGATTTAAGAGCATTAGTGATCGATTGTGATGTTGTCACTTTCAATGGTGAAAATTCTAAATGAAAACTCTCATTTTTATCCATTCAAATGTGTCTTTTGTTTTTCAATATATTAACGGTTGCTGCATATATTTGCATAAAGTCAAAAGAAGTAGGATGAAATGGTCGTTCAATCAGATTTGTTTAATCTTGTAGAAATAAGAAGATTGTTCAATTTTAAGTTGAAGTTGAATTTGCCACCTCTATTAATTGTTATTGTTATTTTTGTTAAAAGTAATTGTTCATCATTGAAATGTCAAATTGGCCTTTCAAGAGAGGAGAAAGTGCTCTAAAAAACTATTCCACCAATCATGGCTTATAGGCCCTTCGAGCATATGATTATTTTACCAATCATGTTTTTGTTATTCAAATCCTGGCCGGATTTCAAATTTCAAATGACTGAGATGTCAAATATTCATAATCTCTTAGTTGGTGTTTTTTATAGTCTTTCAAGATTATGTAAAGAAACAAGGCCAATTTAAGGATAAGAAAATTGCAAAAAATAGCCAAATTTTTAGGGGTTGTTGCGCTCAATTGTCTGAACCATAAAAATGTAGAAAATAACCTCAAGTATCTACTTAGTTGTAGAAAATAGCCTCAAGCTACATTCAAATTCAAATAATTCCAAAAAAATAGCCTAAATAATTATTATTCTCAAAATCTACCACTTCTCATAAAAAAAATTGTCATTAAGTCATTATTAGCTAAATTCATCATTGAATTAATTATAAAAACTATCTTATACCATATAAATTTTGTAAATAAACAAATTTAACAAAAAACTACTAAAAATATCATAAGATCTTTATTTTTCTTAATAAAAATTTATTTTATCTTCATCCCACAATCTATTCAATGCTTAAATAAAAATCATTGCTGGTAAATATATGACGTATGCACACTTTTTTCTTCAATAGATAACAAACTACCCTAATTGTTAGGTTTAAAACAATATATAATGCAATTTCTTTGTTGTGCTAGTTTTGCTTAAAAGATCGCCCTAAATCGCTTATTATATCAATTATAAGTAGAAGCTTAAGTATTTATTGACCTTTAATGACATGCAAATAGTCTAATTACTTTTTTAAATAATAAATTTCAGTTATATTTATATGGTTTGAGATAGTTTTTATAATTAATTCAATTATGAGTTTATATAACAATAATTAAGTGTAACATATAAATTCAAATTAATTACAAAATCTCATAATTCAATTGTTTTGGAGAGATTTTGTAATTAATTTGAATTTGAATGCAACTTAAGGCTATTTTTCATAATTAATTTGAATTTGACGTTAATTATTTGAATTTGAATATAGCTTGAGGCTATTTTCTCAATTTTTTATAGTTCAGGATAATAAGCACAACAACCCTTAAATCTGAGATTTTTTTTTTGCAATTTTCCCTTTAAGTAAGTACACCAAATCGGTATTCTAGTTAAAAATATGCCATTTTTAGAGAATAATAAAAATAGGTTAGATGGGTCATTTTTGCTAAAAACAATAAGGGAAGATTTTACCTTTGAAAATGAGAATCTATATAATACTTTAAAACAGAAGACATTGTTGATGTGTTGTAGCATTTTTTTTTCCAATTACAATTAAGTAACTTTTAAATCAATTTTTATATTTAAGATTTTTACCCATTTACTAACCATCTATATAATACTTTAAAACATAAGACATTCTTGATGTGTCGTCCTCCCCTTAATTGTAGCATTTTTTTCCAATTACAATTAAGCAACTTTTAAATCAATTTTTATATTTAAGATTTTTACCCATTTACTAATTACTAACCATCTATATTCTATATAATACTTTAAAACAGAAGACATTGTTGATGTGTCGTCCTCCCCTTAATTGTAGCATTTTTTTTCCAATTACAATTAAGTAACTTTTAAATCAATTTCTATATTTAAGATTTTTACCCATTTACTAACCATCTATATAATACTTTAAAACAGAAGACATTGTTGATGTGTCGTCCTCCCCTTAATTGTAGAATTCTTTTTTCCAATTACAATTAAGTAACTTTTAAATCAATTTTTATATTTAAGATTTTTACCCATTTACTAACCATCTATATAATACTTTAAAACAAAAGACATTGTTGATGTGTCGTCCTCCCCTTAATTGTAGCATTTTTTTTTCCAATTACAATTAAGTAACTTTTAAATCAATTTTTATATTTAAGATTTTTACCCATTTACTAATTACTAACCATCTATATCTATATAATACTTTAAAACAGAAGACATTGTTGATGTGTCGTCCTCCCCTTAATTCTAGCATTTTTTTTTCCAATTACAATTAAGTAACTTTTAAATCAATTTTTATATTTAAGATTTTTACCCATTTACTAACCATTGGGTTTAATTTAATACATTGAATTAAATCTAATGTCTACTATTAATTTCTCTTATTATTTCTTTTCCTTTTTCTCTTCGCCTCTTTCACACATTTACATTTTCTCATTTTTAATTTTTACCCATTTAATAACCATCTATATAAATATATAATCTATATAGTACTTTAAAACAGAAGACGTTGTTGATGTGTCGTCCTCCCCTTAATTGTAGCATTTTTTTTTCCAATTACAATTAAGTAACTTTTAAACCAATTTTTATATTTAAGATTTTTACACATTTACTAATTACTAACCATCTATATAATACTTTAAAACAAAAGACATTGTTGATGTGTCGTCCTCCCCTTAATTGTAGCATTTTTTTTCCAATTACAATTAAGTAACTTTTAAATCAATTTTTATATTTAAGATTTTTACCCATTTACTAATTACTAACCATCTATATAATACTTTAAAACAGAAGACATTGTTGATGTGTCGTCCTCCCCTTAATTGTAGCATTTTTTTCCAATTACAATTAAGTAACTTTTAAATCAATTTTTATATTTAAGATTTTTACCCATTTACTAATTACTAACCATCTATATCTATATAATACTTTAAAACAGAAGACATTGTTGATGTGTCGTCCTCCTTTTAATTCTAGCATTTTTTTTTCCAATTACAATTAAGCAACTTTTAAATCAATTTTTATATTTAAGATTTTTACCCATTTACTAACCATTGGGTTTAATTTAATACATTGAATTAAATCTAATGTCTACTATTAATTTCTCTTATTATTTCTTTTCCTTTTTCTCTTCGCCTCTTTCACACATTTACATTTTCTCATTTTTAATTTTTACCCATTTAATAACCATCTATATAAATATATAATCTATATAATACTTTAAAACAGAAGACATTGTTGATGTGTCGTCCTCCCCTTAATTGTAGCATTTTTTTCCAATTACAATTAAGTAACTTTTAAATCAATTTTTATATTTAAGATTTTTACCCATTTACTAATTACTAACCATTGAGTTTAATTTAAAACATTGAATTAAATCTAATGTCTACTATTAATTTCTCTTATTATTTCTTTTCCTTTTTCTCTTCGTCTCTTTCACACATTTACATTTTCTCATTTTTATTTTTTACCCATTTACTAACCATTGAGTTTAATTCAAAATATTGAATTAAATCCAATGTCTACCTTTTTTATGAAGCCTAACTTTATGGTAAATATGTTTACCATTTTCTTAAAGATTTCAAGTCTACCTTCATTATTTTATCCAAACTTTTATGAATATTTTATAATATTAATTTATTATGTTGTTAAATTTTTATTTATTAAAAATCGCATCATGACGCGGGAATTGTACTAGTTTTGAATTAAAAGAAAAGTTAAAAAATGAAATATCTATTAAAATAATGCTTTTACTTTTTTTCCAGAAACTAATAAATAATAAACACTACAAGGAATAAAAATATTGCTTTACTAAGAGATTAGAAAAGGATTGTCAATACATGTGTCTACACATCATAACATTTTCACTTTGACAGGATGACTGTCTATGGTGACAAAGTTAAATATTTACGTTGAGATGATGAATGTCCATGGTGACAAAGTTAAATGTTTACATTGAGGAGCGATAATCAGGGAAAGAGAATAAAATTACGATTTTAACCTAAATCATAATTACGAGACTATTAACCCTAATTAGAAAAGGAATGCCAATACCAGGACAAAATAGGTCCATTTTTATCGATTTGGCAGAGAATATATTATTATTATTTTCAATTTATATAGTTTTTGTAATTTGACACTAAATTTAAAACAAAATAAAGCTACTTCGACATTCGACAACACCCTCTCGAGAGTATACCTGAGCTGCAGACCTTGCTTATGCAAAGGAGATATTCATATTCACCGATTACTAGAATCACCTCAAAGTGAGGCAAAAATGGAGAGGAAATAAAGAATAGACATTCATATTCATTCAGTATTATTGTCATTACAAAGGAACATTGTCCATTTTCCATTTCAAGTTGTAATTAAAAGATACAACTTCAAATTTCAGATCTACATTCTTCCATAATGTAGGGCTGGCATTCATCCAAAGATCATCATATACACAATCAAAGAATAAATTTAAATTTTGCCCTTTTCGAATCAGCGATGAGCCAAATCGACACCTTACAAAAATAAAAATAAAGAATTAATGTAAGCTTATATAGCAATATTGCAAGGAAAATAAAAATAAAAAAAACTTTTATTTTCTGGACACCATGTTTTATGGATTAAAATTTGTCCACCAGCCTCCATTATTGCAGCTTATCTTCATCACTTTGGTACATTGATCTTCAAGTCAAGCCCTATGTCCATGCCATTGTAAGCAAGCGGAGCATACATCCATAGATCGTCAGAGCTCAACAGCTGCAAGATGACGATAATCGAATTAAGAACAATAGATATAATAAAGTTTAACTGATATAAATAAGTTGGTTCAACTAGTACAGCATTTTTTGCCCAATCAAGCGGTGTATAATATCAATCAACGTCAAGTAGGCCAAAATCCAAATTATGCGAGATACGTGCGATTCTTAAAATTTTAAGGTGCTCTTTATCTGAAAACTGGAAATCTGAGTAGTGTGACTTTGATAGCTGCAAATACATGAATTAATTCCTATTTCATACCTTGATCTGAAGCTGTAGAAACTTGACATATTGCACAGCTTCCTCGAGCATTGTGCTGATATCAACCTACAATGTCACAGCAGGAAAGATAAATCAAAAGGCATTCATTATACGATCCATTTGAAAACAAATCAACCTATATGTGTGCGACCAACGCAAAGTGAATATTTTGAGAACTCACCTTTGTTCCATTGGGAACGAGGCTTTGTAAGATTCTCAATCGCTCGTTAATTCTCTCTCTCCTTTTCTGAAACATTAATTGAAGGAAGCATAGATTAGCAGACTAGTAGAACAAGTAGGCATCAAGAAAAAACCATTTAAGGTGATTGGTTCATTACCCTAGCATAGAGGCTCTGGGGATCAGTGGCAGAGCCCCTGCTGGCCCTTGTTTTACCGCTTGAGTTAAGAGTAGTCGAAGAAGTAGCCCCACCGTTATTCAACTCGAGGGATAAATTAGATTCATCCTCTGAACTGTAACTGCTGGAGCTCTGTCTATTTAGACGGCCATTGTTTTCCTCCTCAAATGAACCAGCTTTCTGCCTCTTCTTTGATTTGCTGGCATTCCTCTTCCCTTTTGGAGCCTAATTCATTATGACATTTCATTATTAATTATGAAAAACTATAAAACAGTCACAAAATCAGATAAGCATTGAAGGACAGGTTTGTAATACTTACATCTGATGCTCGAGAACGCTTCCTCGAAATGTCAGAGCAGTCGCTATTTTTATCTTCAAGTTCCGGTGACCTCTCAGATTCTCGTTTCGGCAACAAATGGCTATTGTCGGCATGTTCGACTTCACCGAGCCTTTCTTGATCCATGCTGTCATCCGCCTCCAATTTATCATCACGAAACTCAATCAACATTGCGTTGTTGTTACTCACCGACAAAAACTGATGTGTGTTATCACACACATAATAGTTCTCATGACCGGCAGTGGGGTATGTGACAATACCACTTCCTCCACTGTAACAACTTTCTTGAGAAAAAGAACCATACAAGTTAGAGTTAGCAGCTTCTGAGGAATAAACTGAACCTATGTTGAAGTTGTTAGACAACCAGGCCAAACTGGAACCCTCATCTACCGCGTCGTTTGTAGCTAGTGAACTATTAGTTGGAAACAACTGGGCCATAAAAGTAGCCTCCTCGTTGACATATACTCCATTGAAGGAGCTCCATTCTCCTCCTTCCATGATGGCCCCTCCTAGCTCCATTACCTCGTTTTCTTTTCTTTTCTTCCTTTTTCTGCTTTTTTTCTTTGGAGGAAAGAAAAAGATTTGTCAGATTACAAAGGGTGTTAATCGTCAGTGGAAGATCGATTTGTTCTATCGATGCTTATACAGAGAACTTGAGGAAGCTATTTATACAACATCTAGTGCAGAGAGAATGCTGCATTGGATTGACTCTGTCAGTACAATCATAATCAGATATGAACTCTGTACTACTAATATAAAAATACAAATGGTCCCTATCATCAAGCTAACTGAATTAGGTCTGAAGGCTGGGCCATGTACAAACAATACAGCTAGCAAACGGAGCAAGCATATAAACAATTGTTTGAGCATAATCCGCCTAATCGATGTCAGCTACATCAATGGATCAAACTCACTAAAATAATACAATAATAGTGATTACAGAGTAAAGGGACAATCATTAAGAAGGAACACTTCTGTTTTGGCCGTAATTAAATACTAAAGAATGAAAGCAGTACTCAGGATTATTTCTAAGGAGGGGACCATGAGGCAGTAGGACAGACGTGTATATTATTTATTATGAAAGAAATAGATTATTATGAAAAAAACTATTCCGTTACAAATAAATATAAGGAGAATAAAAAAAGAATATAGGATCATTGGACATTCCCAAAAGCTCCCATGAATCAGACAAGATATCTTCTGACATAAGTCATTGTCCATTCTACCCCTTAACTTGTCGTATATCAGCTAATTAAGTGTTATCAATGTTGGGTAGAAAATCATAAGACATTTATGATTTAGATGTTGAGCAAGAATTAACCAAGTTAACCTAAACGACATACCTAGACATACTGGTCAGCGTCTCATTTATATACATTAGATTCAAATAAGTAAAAACATATGGCATCCCCTAAAAAAACGGCCAACGCTGACCCAGAAGGTGAGTAATTATCTATCAAACGATCCAATGCTGCCTTTTAGAGAAAATGATGCTATTTTATAGCCTGAAATTACAAGTTTCTTATCACAGACTCACAGTAGCTCACTGAGGAGAAAAAGTTCGTCACCAATACGATGAATGCTACTCCGTTCCTTGATCTACATGTATCTTTGAAGGGAGTTGCACTTAGTTATTAGATAACAAAATCATTACAAGGATCATATAATTGGATAAAAAAAAAGACCAAAAAAAAAAACTATTTCTTGTAGGTTCCTGGTTAGTGTCGGTAGCTTGTATTTACTGGCTGATATCAGCACACATGCTGCTGATATTGGATTAAAAATAATTTAACTACTATTAATACATTTATCATAGTTGAGATCAAAAGCTATGCATGATGCTATTAAAAAAAATAAAAATAAAGCTATGCAAGATAATTTATGATCACTGTCAAAAGTTTCACTTGCATACATGAGACTTGATTAAACAGAGCAGATTAATTACATTTCAGGAATCTCTCTGGATAAATCTCAGGCACAACATTTACAACGCCACACATGGATTAATTTCATTTTAACCCAAACCTTAAAGAAACATTTGAATCAACAAATCAGACGGAAAATACACTGGAAACTGTAAAGGGAGAAAACGAATTCCCGCGTCCGGATCAAATCATAATCTAAAAAGAACATCAGCTAACCTAATCCCAAAGGTGGTTTGAAAAGCTATAATTAACACAAGCTAGGAATTCGATTTCATAAAGTAACTAGATTTCGTTAATAAACAATGCATCTAACAGAAATGGGAGATCTCTCTATCTGAAAATCGGGATAAAACAAACCCCAAATGGTACCTGCTTTGGCCAATTCTTCGATTTCCCCATCAGTGACAGAAACCCTATCCGCTAATCCCGGCGGTGTCCGCGACCTTCGAAATATCAAAACCCTAAGTTTACTTTCTCTCACTTCAAATTCGCTGCCGGCCATTGCACGATCTCCTCTCTCTCTCTCTCCCCCCCTCTTCCTCCCCGGAGAAGGGCAGTTAGGTGATTTTTTATTTTTTGATTTATGTATAATTTAATTCCGTTATAATTCTAACAAGGTACATCGTTTTTACTCGTAAAATACAAAAAGGAGGGAGGAAAATTATTAAAATACTCTATGATTTAATAAATGAAAGAAACAAAAGTCTCGCCAATATAGTAAAGTAATCTAGAAAGAAACAAAAATAGAGTTTAGATTATTTTATATATAAGAATATTCTTCTTTGAAGTTAGCACGATCATGAGATCTTACACCACATCCATTCGTTAATTAAAATTTGACGTTTTACTATTTATTTATGTTTTTTTAGATATTAAAAACTATATAAAATATTAACTTTTTAAATAATTTTTTAAAATAATTTCATACTTATTACTATTAATTTACAAAATTATTTAACTCACGTTATATTATTTTCAAAAAATATGTAAAATATACTACCTTCTTCCGAAAATACATATCATGTGACTATTTGACATGTTCTTTTAAACTATACTCCGTATAAAATATCAATTTTTTTAACATTTTTTTTTAATAATTACAAACTTATTACGGAGTATTATTTTATATAGTTTTCATCTCCTAATAAAATGTGTCAAAAAGGAAAAAGACATGTATTTCTAGACATAGATAGTGTGTGTATATATATATATACACACAAAAGATCAAATATACCTCTATAGCTTAACGGTTCAAGGAGTTGCTTCTGAGAGCATGTTTATCTTACTTTTCAACTGTCACGTCAGCTTAAGAGATCCAACCCAACTTTTCACTTTTCAGCAAATTATCAGTGAGTCCGCTCTGGGGCTCTTAACTTCAGTTTTAATCTATCCCTTTTTTTTCTTCAAATTTACAAACACAAGCTATTATTATTATTATATATTATTATTATTATTATATGATAAAAGTTTCTACATAAATTTGGTGGGCAGCCGAGATACTATCTGGGTGTCCACTCCCTTAGCGATAACAAAGTTCAATCTAGTAAAAATATAAGTCGCAACACGAGTCCCAACATCCTGAGATACTGAGAATTTCTGAATCCGCTTCAACAAGTCAACATCATTCGTATCTAACTCCCCCAGTGAAGAGAAGGAAAAGGGTAGAAAACCATAACCAACCGTCGTGCACAAATCTCGATACTTTGCACATTTACGCTAAGCAACATTAACAACAGCACGACTGGGCACGTATATAATGGATATTTGTCAAGCATTGGACAACGAGAAATTGTGCTGCACATTTTGGAGAGCCACGTAGCAACATGGAGACCCATTCATCCAAAGCAATTGCAGGGGTCATGGATCATGGAGAGTTGTGTTTTCCATCTGAAACATGGAGCCACAATTAGGAGGAAGATGCTACATGCAGTTGCTGTCATATTTTTTTTCTTTTGTTTGTATTGGTTCGATTAGATATCATTGTAATACATATTGATGATCCAGAAGTTCTTGTCTAGATGAGACATTGGGGCAAGTCTCTTTAAACGGGGGAGTATTGTTAGGATAGACCCATGAGCTGATGTAATCATAGGCTACTATATAAAGCCTTTGTAACTGATAGATTACATAGGTCTCCTCATGTATAGTGGGTCCAAAGGTTCAATACCTTTGTAACCTATATATATGTTTATCAATGAATGGAAACTCTCAAGGGGACTTTACATCAATCTTGTAATCTTCCATGGTATCAGAGTCTTTTTCTTCCTAACAGAACCCTAATTTTATCCTCCCGCCCCACCCCTCCTCTTCCGCCGCCTGCGTCGTCCCCTCACCGCCGATCTCTCTCTCCCCTCACATCACTCAGCCTCACCGTCCTCCTCTCTCGAATCGTCCCGTGAAGCCAAGCATTGAGCAGCCGTCCTCCCTCCCTCTCCAATCGTAGCCCAACTACCGCCAGACTACCGCACTCGCCTCGACCGCTGCAGCCACCGCCCTTGCAGTCACAGCCCCTCGCCGGAACCACACCCGCCTCCGGTTTGCCACCCCTGTTGTCGCCGACCCCATCGGCTCGAGCATCGCCGATCGACGCCTACCGTGAGCCATCGCCGCCGAGGAGTCATCGCCCCTGTTCTTCGCTGTACGTAGTCAAGGAGGAAGAAACCAGAGAGCTTTCAATCTCTTTTTTTAAAATTACATAAACTTCCCTATTATTTAGTCTATTCTCATTTTTGGCCCTGAATTAATTATTTATTAAGCTGTGTGGCCAATATTTCTAAATTATTCTGTTCTTACCCTAATTTAAATTTAGTTTTGTCCTTTCCAAAAAAGAAAAAGAAAAAGATGCATCCGTACTCTGGATATCCTGCCCCCGACGTGCCGGTTTTCAAACCTATTTGACATCGCCTGATCCAGGCTATGTTCCACCAACTCTGCATCACGCCTTCTCCTCTACACCGCTGACGTCCCCCGACTCTTCTTAGTACATGGACACTGGTGCCACCTCCAACATGACGAACACCTCAGGTATCCTCTCATCTATTTTCTTTAAGGGCCCTGCACACTCTATTATCGTCGGAAATGGTGGTCGTCTTGCTACTTTGGGAATTGGCCACGCCAAATTACAGACCCCAACCCACCCACTACACCTTCACAATGTCCTCATTGCCCCAAAGATTGTCAAAAACCTTATCTCTGTCCGTCGGTTCACTACTGACAACAACGTTTCCCTTGCCTTTGATCCCTATGGTTTCCCTGTGAACGATCTTACTACGGGGGTTACTCGCATGAGATGTAACAGCACCGGAGAGCTCTACCCCATCCAATCAGTCGTGCCCGGTCGCTTTCTCGGCATTGTCGTCCAGCCTGGGGCATGCACGCCTGGGCCATCCCAGTGCTGCCGTTCTTGATGTTCTCCATTCCCAGAGTCTTGTCACCTGTATTAAAGACCCACACTCTGGTTTATGCTCTTCTTGCCAACTAGGCAAACATGTCAGGCTACCATTCCAACTGTCTTTGACCTCTACCCTTGCTCCCTTTGATATCATTCATAGTGACATTTGGACCTCTCTTGTGCCTAGCAAGGAGGGTCACAAGTGCTACCTCTTGTTTCTTGATGATTACACTCATTTCTTATGAGTCTTCCCGTTGCATTTCAAGTCACAAGTGTTTCCTATCTTTGCCGAATTCCATGCCTACATCAAAACACAGTTTCACACTTCCATCAAATGTTTCCAATGTGACAATGGCCGTGAATTTGACAACAAAGACTTTCACTCTTTCTTTGACACAAATGGGATCTCCTATCGGTTGTCTTGCCCCCTATACCTCCCAGCAGAATGGCAAGGCCGAACGAATCATCATAACCATAACCAACATGATGCGCTCTCTCCTCTTCCACGCATCTCTTCCCCTTCCCTATTGGTCTCACGCCTTATCCACCACCCGTTATCTCCTAAACATCCTCTCATCTACCACCCTTCAACATCGCTTGCCAGGTCAGGCCCTCTATTGCACTTTGCCTAGGTATGATCACCTTCGTACCTTCGGGTGCTTGTGCTTCCCAAACCAATCATCCACCGCCCCACACAAGCTTCACCCGCGCTCCACTCCTTGTGTCTTCCTAGGCTATCCGTCTGATCATCGCAGTTACCTCTGCCTCGATATCAAGACCCATAAGCTCATTGTGTCTCGTCATGTCACCTTTGATGAGTCTCGCTTCCCCTTTGCTTCTCCTCCCCTCCCCTCTTCTACACCTCCTGTGTCTCAGTCAGAGTCAGAGTCATCGTTCCCTCACTTCCTTCTTCCCCAGAGCTCTCTCGGTGCTCCTGCCTCTCCCCCTCCTCCACCACCCCCACCCCCTACCACTAGACTACACACCCGCAGCGTCTCCGGTGTCTTCCGACCCTGTCAGATCGTCTCCATGAACACCACACATCCCCTCGCCTTCCCTCACCCTCCATATTCTCCGTCATCCCTTCCCCCGGCCAAGATGTCGCGGCCACAGCGTACCAAATTGCCCAACCCCGTCCCCCACCCACGCTACTGGCGGCGGCCGCAACATTATGTCGCGGCCATGCAATAAGCTGCAGGCTTGCTGCGCCCGCAGCCGCAGCCTTCCCCGTCGCCTCTACCTCTTTTTCCGACCTTTCCGAATCCCATCCCCCCTGCCTCCCCCCCCCGACCTCCCTTTCCCCCATCCCCACCTCCCACAAAACAACCCTCCTCGACCCGAATTGGTAGGCGGCTATGTTCGACGAATACAGGGCTCTTACAAAGAATGGTACTTGGGTTCTGGTCCCTCGCCCTCCTGAGGCGAATGTCATTCGTTGTATGTGGCTCTTCGATCACAAGTTCCGCTCTGATGGGACGTTAGAGCGCTACAAAGCACGTCTTGTGGTCAGCGGTCGATCTCAGCATGTAGGTATTAACTGTGATGAGACCTTCAGCCCCGTCGTCAAGCCTGCCACTATCCGAGTGGTGCTGATCTTAGCACTGTCACGCAACTGGGCCATTCATCAACTAGATGTCAAGAATGCTTTTCTTCATGGTCATCTGAATGAGACAGTCTACATGTTTCAGCCGCCGGGATTTGCTGATGTTGATCATCCCAAGAACGTCTGTCTCCTGAAGCACTCTCTGTATGGTCTAAAACAGGCTCCGCGGGCTTGGTTCCAGCGCTTTTCTTCACATCTACTACGCTTGGGCTTCATCGGCAGCCGCTTAGGTTCATCTCTGTTTATCTATCGCAGAGGCTCTTACATGGCCTTCCTGTTACTATATGTCGACGACATCATTCTCACCCCCTCTTCTGATGCTCTTCGGACGTCCATTATTTCGCAGTTGAGTGCGGAATTCGCCATGTCTGGTCTGGGTGAGTTGTCCTACTTCTTGGGAGTTGATGTTCAGTGTCATGCGTCTGGTCTGTTTCTCTCACAAAGTAAGTATTCTGCTGAGATTGTTGCTCGGGCTAAGATGGTCAACTGTAATCCAGCCGTCACCCCTGTCGATACATCCAACAAGCTCAGTGCTCACTCTGGTCCTTTGGTTGATGATCTGACATTGTACCGGAGCCTCGTTGGTGCTCTTCAGTATCTCACTTTCACCAGGCCTGATATCAGTTACGCCGTTCAGCAGGTCTGCTTGTTCATGCATGCTCCCAGGGAACCCCACTTTCAGGCCTTGAAGCGGATCATTCAGTACATTAGCGGCACCCTCGAGCTTGGCACCTCGATCACTCATTCCTCTAAGCTTGATCTTGTTGCTTACACTGATGCGGATTGGGGTGGTTGTCCTGACACACGTCGCTCCACGTCTGGTTACTGTGTCTTCCTTAACGACACCCTTGTGTCGTGGTCAGCCAAGCGTCAGTCTGTCGTGTCTCGCTCCAGTGCTGAAGCGGAATACAGAGGTGTTGCCAACGTTGTCTCCGAGTGCTCTTAGCTTCGCAATCTCCTGCTTGAGCTCTGTTTCCCTCTTCAGAAGGCCACTCTGGTCTACACTGACAACATCTCTGCCGTCTATCTGGCTAGCAACCCAGTCCAGCATCAACGCACGAAGCACATTGAGCTTGATCTCCACTTCGTCAGGGACAAGGTTGCCATTGGACATGTCCGCGTTCTGCATGTCCCGTCCTCTTATCAGTACGCTGATATATTTACCAAGGGTTTACCTAGACAATTGTTCATTGATTTTCGCTCCAGTCTCACTGTACGGCTCCCTCCAGTTTCGACTGCGGGGGTTTGATAGATTACATAGGTCTCCTAATGTATAGTGGGCCCAAAGGCCCAATATCTTTGTAACCTATATATATATATATATATATATATATATATATATATATATATATATATATATATATATGTTTATCAATGAATGGAAACCCTCAAGGGTACTTTACATTAATCTTGTAATCTTACAGTAACAATCTAAACAATCATCAGATAATCAATACACAAACTCCTTCCTATCTCTCCATTTGAATCTTTATTCTACCTTCTTCTCTTCTTTCTTAGTATCTCATAAATCTCCATGGAAGCTTAGCTTTTGCCTATCCGACCTCCGGGTCATGACAATATATTGACATCTTTTCTCTTGTGTTCAGTACAAAAATTTGAGATTATTGCTTGTTGTTGTTGTTGTTGTTTATGACTACGAAGTTGAAAAAATGAATGTGAAAATTGGTTTCCTTAATGGTGACTTAGATGAGAAAATTTATATGAGACAACCTAAAGGATGTGAGGACAAACTTAAACCTGATCATGTCTACTTGCTTAAAAAGTCCTTGTATGGTTTAAAATAGTACCATAGTCAATGGAACAAGAAATTTGATACATGCATGCTTAAACTTGGCTTTAAAATCAGTAGCCATGTTCCTTGCTTGGATTTACTTGTTGCTTAGTCTGATTCTCCCTTGTATATCTTGTTGTATATGGATGACATCCTTATTATTTGCATGTCTAGAGCAAAACTACTTGATGTCAAAGGTTCACTTAAGAAACTCTTTGACAGGAATGATCCGGGCCTAGCCCAGAATATTCTTAGAATAAGAATTTCAAGAGATATAGGAGTATACGTCAAATATTTTTGTCTCGAAGGACTATCTAATCAAAGAGGTTTCATGTTTCTAATGTCACGCTCACGCCTGCTCTTATTCCCTTAGGAGGGCATCTTGATCTCACAAAGAGGTGGGTGCCACTAAGTAATGAGGAGGAAGACTATATGAGACATGTACCTTATGATATTGTAGTAGGTTATGTTATACTCCCTCCGTTCTATTTTAAATGACGATTTTAGAGAATCTGTTGCATATCAAATTAATTGTCGTTCCATAAGTAATTAATTACTCCGGGTACATCACTACTGCATCCCACCAGCTTTTCATTTTTTTCCCTATTATTGTGAGTAATTTAAAATATAAAAAATGAAATTCAAAAAAAGTTTTCAATACGAGCAATTTGGATTGGTTAGAATAAAGTGCAATGATGAACTTGAGAGTTGCAGGCCCTCTGGGATTCAAGATGGGAGCTGTTGAATTGATGTGAGAGTACAAGAAATTAATTCACCTTAATTTGTGTGTTTTGCTTGTAAACGTCAACTAATTTCAAACGGAGGGAGTATGTGATATGATTTGTATCAGACCTAACCTTGCTTTTGTAGTAAGTGTGCTTAGTAGTTTCTTGTCCAATCCCTCATTGCTTTTGTAGTAAGTGTGGTTAGTAGTTTCTTGTCCAATCCCTCATAGCAACACTGGACTACCATGAAATTTCTCTTGAGATATATTGCATGAACACTAGATATTTGTCTGGTTTATGGTTTGCATACTTCACCCTCTGAGATATTTGGTTATGTGGACGTTGACTATGCTAATAACAAAGATAAAGGAAGTTCGCTACCTCTTTCATGTACACTTGGTGTGGAAACTGCATTACCTGGAAAGCATAGTTGCAACCCATTGTAGCTCTCTCCTCTACAGAGGCAAATTACAGTGGTGCAACTAAAGCTTCAAAGGAAACCATTTGGCTCCAAAATATACTTAAGTCTGTATTGCATATGGATAGTCAGAGTGCTCTATACTTGAGCAAAGATCCTGTTTATTATGAAAGGATTGACCACATTGACGTTGGATAACATTTTATTCGTGTTTTGGTTGCTAACAAATCTCTTTCTTGTCAAAAAGATTGATGGAAAGATCAATCATGCAGACTTTGGTACCAAGATTGTAACCACTGCAGGGAGTTCTGTACTTGATCGGATCCAACAGTTGCTGAGAACGAGTATGTCTAGCCGATGATAGAAAAAGAAAGTAAGATTTACTATGTGTGTAAAATTGTTAGGTTCATCTCTCTAGCCTAGTGTAATTCTAAGTGTTGTACATATGGATATTTGTGTATTTGTGGTGTTCTGATTGTATTGGTATTGGCCCATTAGGCCCAACACCGATTTCAAACAGCCCATGGGCTTCTAGCCCACTCGGAGACACATGCACACCTTCACGCAAGAGCTTGAAGCAATGATGTCATTTTGACTTTGCTGGCTTTATAAGGATAGAGGAAACCCTAGAAGCCAATCTAGAGGTGATTTGCTCTGTTCCTTGTCTTCATAGGCGATTTTTTGGGTTTCCATTCCCTAGTTTATCTAATACTCCCTCCCTCCAACAATAGTTGTCTTTGGACTATTCATGCACGCTTTGTAATGAGCTAAAAACTATATAAAATATCCATTTTTTAATTAATTTTTTAAAATAATTCTATACTTATTAGTAATATGTATGATATTATTTAAAAATATTTAATAAAATGTTGATATTTTATATAGTTTTTAGCTTCTTAAGAAAACGTGCATGAATAATAAAAGACATCTATTGTGGGACGGAGAAAGTAGCATACTAGAGTTCAAAGAGATTTGGAGCTACTTTGCCAGTTTGCCTACTAATTCTAACCTTGGTGACTGGTGTCCTAGTTGAGGCTAAGTGTCTTTGTTCCTCTCTAGTTTTCTTTGTATTTGGTGTTGATCGGGGTTGTAATCACTTTTCGATATCAATATATACAAGTTTTACTTTCTTTGTGCTGAATGTGAATCAAACACAGTTGCTGAATGTGAACCTGATTCTGATTCATGAGTGAATCATCATTACACAAATTAAATCAATTCAGGGCATACGGATCAGAAATTAAAGAAGATAACCTACATGTCATAAAGTTAACACAACTGAGGTTACGGCTAATCTCTGAGTTACAAACACATTAATTTGACATCTCTACAGCTAATCTAAACATAAGCCTATTATCTGTTTTAACTGGGGAGAACCTAGCAACTGGTGGAGTGCTAAAACACAACGAAGCTAACAAATCTGTACCCATCTGTATGTCCTGTCTCACTGCAAGGTCGTATCACCAGGGCCGTCCTAATCCTCCGAGACGCCGTGCCAGCTGCATGTCCTGTCTCACTGCAAGGTAAAAAAAAAAAAAAAAACTGGTTGAAGTAAACCATCGCAGAACATTGAAAACCATTAGTTTTTAATCAGATAATTAGAGCTTGTGGATCAGTTCACAAATTTCATTAGTTTACGAGAGTGCTAAAACTCTCAGGTAGAGAGATTATGCTCATCTTCTAAGTTCACAATTCAAAGGAAATTGTCATTTTTCATGTAGAGAGATAAGCATGTGTAGTGTCTACATTAAAACTAGCTTAAAGGAAAGAAAACAGCTATCAAAGAAGGGCAGCAATGAACTACTGCTTATTCAAGACAAATTGGATCAACATACAAGGTTCAACATAATGAGCTGAAGTTGCATCCTACGAGAAATTCAATATATTAACACTAAATACTCTAGCAATTATAAAGCCGAAAGATATGGAAATTTTAACCAGCATTCAACAACACTAGCCTACTCAGATGATCCAATTTGTCTTGAACAAGTAGTTCACTGCTACCCTTCTCTGCGCTTAAAGGAAATGCATTAACATACAAGGGGCTTGTTATGCATTAACATAAGCCAGCAGGCTGTGCAACAGTAAGCAACAACTTCGGGTACTTCATAGGAGAATATCAAGGTGGTCGCTTGTCAAGGAACATTTCAGTTATTTTTAAAATAGGAAACATAGGGTACACAGTACACAAAATGAAATCTATAGGGTTGAGGTGTTGCATAATTGCATACATGAAGAATTATTATAGCAGCAGCAAACATTCTGTTGGAATGTATAATTAAATGAAATTTCCAATTAACCCTGTCACCCGTTTAGTGACCGCCTACCCCTAAGATCGCTCCCATAACCGAGTTTTCAGGGACCATTATGTGTAAATTTGAACACCCCACCCCCTCCCCCCATATCTATTTAAACTTTGCCAATTTTTAAGACACCCTCCACCCACTTCCTCTTTTTCTTTTCTTTTCATTTTAGAATTGAATTGATTTGATTCAAATTAACCATTTAAAAGAAGATGTGCAAAAAATATACATTCTTACCAATGGAGTAAAAACTATCAAAAGTGGTGTGCATTTTTACATGCATTGTTCAAATTTGCACACCCAATGAATGTGGATCGTCTTATAATGTATTGTATGAGACCGTTGGTATTTTGCAAACAAAAGAGATGAATTGGGTGGCTCTTTGCAACTTTCAGTTCAATGGATGGTTTTTAAAGTTACGCATTTTAAACAGGTGGTTCAGCATAAATAATACTCTGTACTCTGTAGTATATAACATATTGGATCTCCATATGTATTTCTAGATTTTCCTTTTCTTAAAATCATCTCATTATTTTTCAATCATTGATCGTTCTTCCCTAGCCCGAAAATGTAGCTCTATTTTACCCTTCCCAAGACCCAAAAACTACAATCTCGTGAGAAAAAACTATAAAATGCAGTAAACTACAATCTCATGAGAAAAAAACTATACAATGCAGTAGCAAGTCAAATGAATATTCATACTGTTAAATAGTTTATTAAACAACACAGATTCAATGGGGAAAACCCTACAATTTCATCTTGCTCTACAAAGATGATGATGATAAATAAAATGTTCATTGCAAACCACCAACAAGACATTCTCCCGAAAGCATTTTAACATGAGGCAATTGCAGTAATTAAACAAATCCATACTTATTCAGTGAATTTCAAATGTTCCACAATTTCATTTATGTAAATAAACCCTTTTCCATCCTTCAGCAGAAGCCAGAAACAAGCTCTAGACCATAATAGATTACTGGGAGATAATAAAGGAATTAAAAAAAAAAAAAAAAGTGGTAGAAAAGGCCACATGAGATGGGAAACAAGCTCTAGATCATAATAGAATACTGGGAGATAATAACGGAATTCAAAAAGGTGGTAGAAAAGGCCGCATGAGATGGGGAGAAAAAACATGGGGCCCCAGAAAGTTCAGGACCATCAGTTAACTAATGTGTGAACAATTCAAACATTTGGAAACGAACAAAAACTAAGAAAATTGTATTTTTAATTGCCCTGAATCTTTATGACAAATCATTCCTTTTTAGATAGTCAAATATGAATTCGATATTTGTGCCAAAAGAAAGTCTAAAGATGAAAGCAAGCATTCTCCCAGAAGAAGGAAAACTTACTGAGTGTCACTCGTTTTGCATGAACAGCACAGATCATTGAATTGACGAACAAGCCCACAACAAAATCTTCTGCAGCCTACAACAATCAACAAAAAGAGTGATCCATCAAAATTAACTCAAAGCTCAACATAGGCGGTTTGTTCGTTTACTCGAGCATGAAATGTCAAGAGATGAGTAAACAGAAGTTCCAAACATCCTAGAATTCCAATTACCACAATGACATTCAGGGATTGTCAGGAAGATTTATACTTTGGAAGAGAATGTTAACCAATGATGTTATAGATCAACACTACACCAGAATATCATTTTATAGTGACAATTAAACCAAAACTAATAAATCCAATATAAGACACACGACTTGTAATATCATGTCAACACATACAAAATAAACATTTAATTATGATCACAGGCGCAAATTGTAACAAAGAAGTACCTCCTGAAGACAGACTAAGGCTTCAGCTTGCCAACGGGTAATAGATGGAGAAAAGTGGTTGGTAAGCTCTTTGACCTTAAATGAGATATAAGAACAGTCAACAGCAAATCTAATCATATGAGCAATTATATATATATCATAGAGAGAAATCCAGTCATATAAGGTATTTACTCATTGATATGAACACACAAATAAGTATGAAGGAGCCAAGTGGACAAGTATGAGATTTCTTCATGTGAAATAAGGAAAAAACTTCACAACTAAGGTAATATAACAGCACCCATTTACTAAAAGCCCCAATTATGACACTAAAATAAACTACAAGTATCATTTGGCAACAAAAACATGGAAACAATGAAATAAATTGAAAGAAAAATTCCAGTTAGATACATCATCATTTGGCGTGATTACATCTCTACAAGTACCATTCACATTAAAAAATGCCACTAGGGCCTGGCGTTTGAAACATTTTCATCCTAATCTACATCGTTTAGGGGCCATTTGGTTGTAAATTATGGAAACAGAAAGGAAACATATCTAATCCACATTTTACTTATTTTTCGTCAACCATAATTTTAGTTCTAACTTATGCTCTCCCATATTCCACATAAATTTTGTTTGGTGTCCCCTCCATTTCATTCCCATATTGGTCATGGTTTTCAAAATGAGGAATTCTTTCCATTACACCCTTCTCTAGTGTCACAAAAACATTGCACTTAAACAGAAATATATTAATTTCTTTCCAGAATTTGCAACCAAATGGGCACTTAAGGTATAACAAAAAGTTTCACACAAGTGCTACATGTTTTCAAGGTTAGGATAGGTGGAAGACATTTCCCAAAAGTTAAGATCTGTAATTATTATGCCAAACATTAGGATATCCAGACGAAATGCAAGCAAAATTGAAACATATGTAAACCGTTCAGCAGTCCAGCCTGACAGATAATTCAATTGTAGTTGAAATGCAACACACAATCAAGAAATGGACACAAATAAATAATCACCAAAAAGGGAACAATTTCAAAAATGGAAGATGAGATATAGAGGTTACAGTTCGAACGAACGGGGCACCAGGGATGAGGAGTGCGGTTGACTTCTGGTATCGGCGAATCTCCCTCAGGGCAACCGTCCCAGGCTTCGCTCTCCTAGGTTTTCGGGCCGAAGGCGTAGCAACTGCCCCAAAAAAACCCCAAAATTAGCGAAGTCAGAAGAAATTAGGGTTTTTAGCAGAGAAATAAAAATTGCAGAAATCAAACTTGAAGCACAAAATGGAGGAGGAGAGAAGTGAACCCGATTGACGACTTCTAGTGGATGCAGGGCGATGCGCAGTGTGCTTAACCCTAGCCATTGTCGAGTTGAGTTAACCCTTGGGAATTGGGGTCACCTCTCGTCTGTACCTCTGGAGCGGTGAGCGGAGGCTGACAACGGCGACGGTGGGGAAGGAGCGGCTGAAGGGCGGTGCGCCAAGTGCGCCGCCGGTGGAGACGCTCTCAACGTCACTCACCGACGTTTGGGAGTCCGAAAGCGAGAGAGAGAGAGGGTATCAGTAGAGAGTGTCAGAGTTGTGAAGGAAAGGCCAACGGTAACAATTTCCCCTCCCTCCGTCTAATTGCCGCTTATGCTAAGTTTCAAATTCTGCCTACGAGGGAAGAGAATGCAACGGTAACAATTTACCCAATCAGTTTTAATGATCCACTATATAAATTGACAATCGGATTTTCCACCAACGTACAATTGATTACTACTGGTTTATGAAATTGACAATCGGACTAAAAACTCCCATGTCATCTCCAATGTCATCTTAGACCATCTACATCAGTAAAATCCTATAAGATTTCTTAACTCCACTTTTTCACAATCTCTTTCCTTAAAAAACTCAATTTATATATAACCTTAATTTAGAAGACTTTACTTACAAGTCAATCTTAGAGGAGTTTTAGTAATATTGACCAATTATGTTTTTTTCCTTAATTTTTTTATTTCTCCTTTTCTCTTTTTTTTCCATTAATTTTTTTTAATCTTCCCTTCTCTTTTATTCTTAACATATTTACTAACAATTGGACTTAATTCAAAACATTGAATTCAATCTAATATAACCATTAGACTTAACTCACATTTATGTACTAACTATTCTATATATAACCTTAATTTAGAAGACTTTGCTTACGTGTCAATCTTAGAGGAGTTTTAGTAATATTGACCAATTATGTTTTTTTCCTTGATTTTTTTATTTCTCCTTTTCTCTTTTTTTCCATTAATTTTTTTTAATCCTCCATTCTCTTTTATTCTTAACATATTAACTAACAATCTATATATTCTATATATAACCTTAATTTAGAAGACTGTGCTTACATGTCAATCTTAGAGGAGTTTTAGTAATATTGACCAATTATGTTTTTTTCCTTGATTTTTTTATTTCTTCTTTTCTCTTTTTTTCCATTAATTTTTTTAATCCTCAATTATCTTTTATTCTTAACATATTTACTAATAATTGGACTTAATTCAAAACATTGAATTCAATCTAATATAACCATTAGGCTTAACTCACATTTATGTACTAACTATTGAGCTTAATTCAAAACATTGAATATAATTATTAGTTGCGACACATCACATTTAAATGCATGATTCAGATTTCAAAATTTCTAAAAAAGTTACAATAATATTGATATTATTATTACTGGGTGATTCAAAATATCTGAATTTATGTATTATGCTTTAGACGAGATACAAAAAAAAACATTTCAGAATTATAAGATACATTTATGGTAAAGTTTTTTTTATCTTAACTTTTATTAGTATTTTATAATATATTTATATATATTATTAACATTTTAGTTTTAAAAAATCGCGCCATGGCGCGGGAATTGTACTAGTTATATATTAAAATAGTTATAATAATATTATTTTTACATTATTTATAAACAAATTATAATTCGCATAAAATAATATAATAATGATAAATAATTAAGAATTTGTTTAGTAATTTTTTTTTACGAAATTAATATAATATCACATAAAGTACAAATAGACTCTAAATATTACGGGAATCGTCTTTACTTAAACCACAAAACATCAAAATACAAAGGGAAACAGAAATGACATACAAGAGTACATGAAATAGAAAGCATTGAAATACAAAGACATAGAAATGAAATCTAGAACAATATTTTAATTTCCCAAATATCCATTTCCGAACTTATGCCATATATGTTTGACCAGATCTTGCTTCGGTTGATAGTGTGTAATCCTATTTCGAAGTTGTGTTCGATTGTCAATGTATTCCTCCATGACCGCAGGTCGATTGGTGGAGTATGAAGTGTCAACACCCTCCACTTGGTCAAAATGTGAAAGATCAAAGGAAAGATTGTAGTCTTCTCGCTCGTCCTCCACTATCATATTATGCAAAATTATACACGCTTTCATTATTCTCCCCACCAGAGTAATATCCCAAGCAAGTGCTGGGTTTTTTTATTATGACAAATCGAGCATGCAGGACTCTAAAAGCTCGCTCCACATCTTTTCTAGTAGCCTCTTGGTATTGAACAAATAATTTAGCCTTCTCTCCTTATGGAAGTTTGATAGATGGTATGAAAGTCGCCCAATTAGGATAAATGTCATCGACTAGATAGTAACTTAAACGATATTGATGACCATTAACTTCGAAGTTAACCGGTGGAGACATCTCTTTCAATACATCATCGAATATAGGAGAACGATCAAGAACATTGATATCATTACACGTACTCGGGGTACCAAAGAATGCATGCCAAATCCATAGATCATATATTGCAACCGCCTCTAAAACGATGGTTGGTCTCCTGTATTTACCTTCGAACTGGCCTTTCCATGCAGTTGGGCAGTTCTTCCATTTCCAGTGGATGCAATCGATACTACCGATCATACCTGAGAATCCTCGTTGTGCTCCAACGTAAACAAGGCGTTGTATGTCTGAAGCATTTGGTATGCGAAGATATGAATCACGAAACGAAGCTATGACACCATCCACAAAGTTGGACAAGCATAGCTTGGCTATGCTTTCACCCAAACGAAGAGGATTGTACACATTGGTAGGATTATGTGGGGTATAATTTGGATATTCGGGTGTTGAATAATTATTAAACATTTGCAACATCACTTGAAATTGAGGATTTTTTAGAAGATTTGGATCAAAAGACATATTTGGAATGGGTGGAGTATTTGGATTATTGTGATCCATGGTTAAGAAAATATGTGCAACCACAATAGATCAAGATGGGGTTATATATAAGATAAAATTGGGCTCAAATTATAGAAAAAAATAAAATTAAACCAATGGAATATTTTATTTTATAAAATAATGAAATATAAATATATTTTTATTTTATTTTAAATCTTATTACAACTAATAAATCTAAATGTAAAATATATCAACCTATTTTATCATAAAAAAAAAATTAGAAAAGGGAAGAGGTTGGCTCTCTCTAACAAGGTAACCCCTTCCCACCTCTTACCTTAAGGTAAAGGCCACAACCATGGTCTTACCTTTTAGCAACCTTAAGGTTGTTAAAACCCATGGTTGCTCATGCTCTTAAGTGGGAGCCAAATCTCCTGTCCTCAACCTTGTTCCCCTCCTATCCCCCAACCCCCTCCCCCTCACAACCCCCAATTTAAAAGAAAATCAAAAAATAAATTAAATTAATGAAAGAATTAAAAAAAAGGGGATTTATATGAGAGGGGATAGGAGAAGGGGGACGGGAACGGGGACAGAGGATTAGCACGTTGTCTTGGATTGCTCTATCTTTGATAAAAGCTCCTTGCAGCGGGTGGATCAGTTTCTGTAACACCGTTTTTAGTCTCTCTGTGAGAATTTTCGCGATTGCCTTATAGAGCGTAGTACATAGGCTAATAAGTTTATAGTTGTTTGTTGTTCTTGTGTTGTCGCATATGGGGATTAAGAGCACACGCATCCCTGCAACCCAACAGGGTTCCTTATTTTCAATTTTTATCACTCTCTCTTCCCTTTATCCTTTTAACAACCCATTATACTTTTTTCACTCACATCGACAACTCATAAGGGTTCCTTAATTTTTTCAATTCTTTTACCAAGATTAAAAATAAAAAAAATCATATGATATAATAATAATTATATATGAATTTAAATTATCTAATATATTTATGTGTACACTAAATTAAATAATTATATATTCGTATTCTTTAGCATTATTTGAATAAATAATAATAATATGATTTTGAATCCGCAATTTTAGCACAAATGAAAAACTCGAAACATCATTGAAAATAGAAAAGATCGACATACATAGCATTTGCAATTGAAAAAGTGACACGCGAAATGAAATCAGACATGAACTCGGAATACGAAATGAAACCATACATGAAATCGAAATACGAAATAAAACCATACATGAAATTTTAATAAGTTCTAAACGTACACATCCCCAAACTTTTGCCAGATGTGTTCAACCAAATCTTCTTTGAGTTGATAGTGTGTGCCTCTGTTTCGAAGTTGCATTCGGTTGTCCAAGTACTTCTCCATGGGGGTTGGTCGCCTAGTAGAGTATGATGAGTCGTTATCCTCTGCATGATCAAACTGAGAGAAATCATAATTGAAACTATACGTTTCTCGTTCATCTTCCACTATCATGTTGTGCAATATTATACATGCTCTCATTATCTTTCCAACAAAATCAATATCCCAAGCAAGAGCTGGGTTCTTGATTATGGCAAATCCGAGCTTGTAATACGCCAAAAGCCCGCTCTACATCTTTGCGTGTTGCCTCTTGTAGTCGAGCAAATAATTTAGCCTTGTCCCCTTGCGGCAATGTGATTGATGGTATGAAAGTTGCCCAAGGTGGGTAAATCCCATCAACAAGATAGTAACTCGTGTTATACTCATGACCATTCACAGCAAAATTGACTTGTGGCAATAAACCTTGCAAGACATCATCAAAAACTGGAGAACGGTCAAGAACATTGATGTCATTACACGTACCTGGTGTTCCAAAAAATGCATGCCAAATCCATAAATCGTATGATGCAACCGCCTCAAGCACAATAGTTGGTTTTCCTTCTTTCCTTGAGAATTGACCTGCCCATGCAGTTGGGCAATTTTTCCATTCCCAATGCATACAATCGATGCTACCAATCATTCCAGGAAATCCTCACATCTCACCTACATGGAGTAATCGTTGCATGTCTGCTGCGGTTGGTCTTCGAAGGTACGTCTCGCCAAATGCAGAAATAATACCCTCAACGAACTTGGTTAAGCATTTCCTGCTAGTGGATTCACCAAGGCGTAGGTATTCATCAACAGCATCCGCAGCCACCCCGTATGCTAACATACGTATAGCTACCGTGCATTTCTGTAATGCAGAAAGACCCATCCTTCCAGTAGCATCTCACTTTTGTTGGAAATACTCTACATCATTTGACAATTGGTTCACAATGCGTAAGAATAAAGGTCTTCACATTCTGAACTGTCTTCTAAACATCGCATCGGGATACACCGGTGCTGGATCCTCTGAGAAGTAGTCATCGAATAGGCGTTGATGACCCTTTTTACGATGTCTTTCAATGTAAGCACGTCGACGTGGTCTAGACCTTTGCCCTTCGCCTCCATTCGAATTTTCTTGAGCAACACACATCCACTTCAAAAGAGTTTGGTCAATTTGTTCATCCAACTCATCAGAGGATGGCCCAGAAGAAGGCATGAGGAAATTGAATGAGGGTTTAAGGGGCTTCATAGTGATAGAAGAGTGTTTGAGGGTGAATTTGATGGAGATTGATTGTGTAAAACACTACCACTATATATATGAACAAAACACTGACTATTTGTAAGGAGCCAATTTGTCGTTTACTCTTCGGATCTTTTGTGGAGAATCCATTGGAACTTGCAGATGTTGGGTCTTCGCAATGGGTTGTCACATCTTCCCGACTTTTGCAGATATTCCATTGAAACTCATATCGACTCGATAATCACAAGGAGTTGTCACATCTTTCTAGCTTTTGCAGAGATTCCATTGGAACTCACCAACACATTAATTTTAAAAGATATTCCATTAGAACTCATAGATAAACATCATCAGCTGAATACATGAAAAAATAAAATAAACATTAAATGTAAAACATGTGAAGCTAGTCTTCACTTAGGAAATATAGATAAACATAGAACAACATAAATGATGAAGGATTACACTTAAAACATTGGCCATGTAGATAACTAATTGCTAGGAAACAACTCAGTTATAAGCATTTTCTTAATCATCTCTTCTTCTGGTGTAAGCTCCGATTTCGCCAGTAGAACTCCCAATGCGCTCATATTACTTGCACGCAAATAGTCGCTTGCAATCTTCTCTTGCTTCCCAATTTCCTCCCTCTTTTTCTTTCCTCTTTTGCCTCCCTATTTTCCATTAGCTTATTGTACAGTTCTTCAATTTGCTTTATAGAATCAGTGGAGCTTCCAACAACTTTATTTCCCTTGTTTGCTGCAGCCTTTGCAATCTTCTGCCCAATGGGTCTGGGTGGAGCACTTGTAGGGGTAGATCCCCCACTTGTAGAGTACGATCCATCTTCATTTAACTTTGATCGTTTAGAGCTCCCTCCAGTACTTGCAGATGCTGCCTTATACATACTTCTCCACTTTGGCTCGTTCCTCAACTCACGCCATGCATGCTCAAACACAAAATCGTATTTCATATCCTGTAGGAAAATTTCATGTGCCTTTTTTAAAACATCAATCCGACTTTGCCCACTGGATTGCAAATTTGAGGCTTGCTCATAAGCTCCCACAAATTTTGAAACATCAGGTGGCATTTTATGCCATCTTGCTTTGCATGTGGATGCAATCCTCTCAACACCATCCCCTCTATACATATTATAGTACTCAGCTACTTTCTCCCAAAAGGCAGTGAGGGTAGAATTTGCGGTTGATATAAGATATGTGCTAATGTTAATCCATGCACTTACCAGTAATAACTCTTCACTCTGGCCCCACTTCACTCGTTCACCGGTTGAGGGTCTTCCACTTCTCCCACGGGCGGCTCTTCCTCCTCTTCCACGGGCTCTTCCTCCTCTCCCACGGGTGGCTTGATCAAGGGTGCCATCTTCGGGGGTGGGTTGTATTTCATCTAGGCTTGTTGCCTCTTCTTGTGTGTTCCCTTGATGCATTTGAGAAGTGCTACTAGCTCCCGGAGTATTAGGAGAATGAGTTGTAAACATTTGAGAATGAGAAGAATTAGTAAGCTCCGATGGATTCATATAACCTTGATTTTGTGAAAAATACGGAGCACTTGGGTTACTTTCAAGGCCTTGAAAATATAACCCTGTTGGGGCTAGGCGTGGCCACGGGTTACGGGTCAACCCGTGACCCGGCGGGTCGTACGGGCCATTGACCCGGCGGGTCCGGGTTGACGGGTAGCCGGGTGGGGACGGGTAGCGGGTTAGGGTCGGGGGTTTTGCAACCCGTGACCCGGCGGGTCAACCCGCCTTTTCAAAATACTTTTTTTTTGGAAAAATTTATTTTTAATAAAATAAATTTATAATATCATGTAAGTTATGTAAATTATTCTTAAAATAACTCACAATAATACATAAACTAATATGCAAATTGCAATGTGAGACAAATAAACCCCATCCTTCTCCTTTTATAGAGTTGGAAGTCTTCCTTCCTTCCCCTCATTTCCAATGTGGGACAAATGCTTTGTCCCACATCGAAAATATGGAGTTAGAATGAGAAGGCCCGCTATATATATGTATCCCACTACCACATTTCTTCCACTTCACTTGTTTCCTACATTGGAAATTAAGTTGGAAATGAAGTTTGAGAAATATATTCTCATATTTTTCTCATACATCACACAATGAAATTATTGTGGATGAAAGAATTAATATGGAGATATAATCTTCCTACATTTTTAACACTTCATATCAAAGTGATAAAATGTGTTGTGAAGATAAAATCTTTACATATTATTTATTTATTTTAATAGTCATTTTAAAAAAATAATAATTTTTTTTTAAAATAATGTAACCCGCCGGGTCAACGGGTCGGTTGACCCCGTCAACCCGTGAGATTTACGGGTTAGAGTTCGGGTTGGCCAACCCTGACCCTTGACCCGGCGGGTCGAACCCGTTGACCCAGCGGGTCGAACTCGTTGACCCGACGGGTCCGACCCGTGGCCACGCTTAGTTGGGGCATTTGGATTGGGGTGATGGAGTTGGTAATTTTGAAAGGGTGGTGAGTTTTCAGACAAATCAAGAAAATTGAAAGGTAAATTAATAGAATGATGATAATCTTTTGGATGGTTTGGATCCATCTGAATTCTCAAACAACAGAGAAATAAAGAAACAAGAAAGAGTGGAATATGAGAATATGAGGAGATGTTTAGGTTGGATACCCTTTTATTGGCAAAATTGTAACTTATTTTGGTCTTTAAATTTTTTCCCCTTGTTTCATTAGAATTGTTTATTTTTAAAAACCTTTCAACCCAATTAATTTAATTTTTTTTCATTAATTAACTATATTCATGTTTTTTTACATATTAAAAAAATATGAACTTGCAAAATATATATACTTTAAAAAAAAGTACTAAATAAATAACATATCACAAAAAACAAAATTTATCAAAAAAAAAAATCAATGCGTACTTGATATTGCATTGGAATTCTGATGGTCATGTGATCCCCTCCTTGACTCCTCCTGCAGTCTGTAGCACATGTGGGCCCACTTTCTTTGTATTTCCTTTGTATTGTACCGGCTGTTTAACAAACAACCTGTCTCATCGTTGTTTGTAATTTTTTTGCAGGGATCCCTTTTTTTATTATTAGGTTGCTTAGCTATTAGGTTTAACAACCCCAATGTAGCTGCTCTAAGGATATAGGGTGTGTATGGTTGCATTTTTAACTACTAAAAAAGTAGTAGAATTAGGTAGTTTAAATTATAAGTTGCGCATGGTATAATTAATTTTAGCTAGTTTAGAGTTAAAATTGGGGGTTAAAAAAAAGCTTGTTTTTGAAGTTTTTTTTGGGTTTTGGGGGTTTATTTGATTTGAAAAGACAAGTATACCCCTAATAACAACCAAATAAACTCCACTTTAGTTTATATTTTTTCATAAATTTTTAACTACTTTTTATCAACAGTTTATAAATTTTACCATGTTTATAATTTTAGTGAGTTTATTAACTCCGTTCCATACGAACCCATAAACGTTTGATTAATTTGTCTAAGGATTTTTCCAGAATGAAAGAAGCCTTTGATTGCTTTTATAATTGACCGTCTAACAATGTCCCAGTATTGTTGGGAGAATTCTGTAGTCATACCATCGGGTTCGGGAGATTTGTCTTTCCTCATGGAGAAGAAAGCTCTTTTAATTTCCTGATTTGTTATTGGTTTTGTGAGGAAATCATTGTCTTGTTGAGATATTTCTAAGTTTATTAATTCTAGATATTCATTTATGAAATGTTGGTTAATCCTCTCTTCTTTGAATCACTTTTCAAAATCATTTCGAATCTCTCTTCTGATATTTTCGTCGCCTATAATTGTCGTTCCTTCCGTTGATACAATTTCTCAAATGATTTTTCTATTTATGCATCCCGTAGCAACCTTATGGTGATATCTTGAGTTCGTATCGGAATGCTTTATGTGTTTTGTTTTCATCCTTTTTTTGTTTTCGCCCTTTGTCGCCCTTCTGATATTTTACTATTGTTGTCACCTTGTTGTATCGAGATGTTTGTACTTTGTAGATTTGTCAGTTTTTCTTCTATATCCTTGAATTGTCGAAAGATGTTCCCGAAAGTTGTTTTATTCCACTTTTTTTGAGAGTTTTTTTTAGGTATTTTGTTTTCTTTGTTACTTGGAACATATGAGAGCCAGACCACGAGAGGTTCCAAGCGCGAGTAACAATATTGCGATAGTCCTTTCTTTGAAGCCACGTTTTCTCGAATTTGAAGGGTCTCGCTTTTGTTGTTTTGTTTGCTTTTAGTTCTATTGAGATCGGGCATTGGTCGGATGATGAGAAAACATAGTTTGTAGTAGCTACATTCGGGTACCATTGAAGAATTTGATCTTGGACCAAAGTCCGATCCAATTTTTCATAAATATTGTTTTTCATTGGTTTTATTTTTTCTCCAGGTAAAAGCATATTGCCAATTGTTGGGATATCTAGTAAATTACAAGCATCCTTGAAGGATAGGATTCTAGAAAATTTGGTTTGGTTTGGAATCGCGCCACCCAGCTTTTCAGCCGGACTTTGGATTTCATTTAGGTCACCCATGACTATAGTCGGGCACTCGAGTCGAAGGATATGGTCGGTTAGTTTTTGCCAGAATTTGTTTTTTCCAGGTTCTTGAGCCGGAGCATAGACAATGCAACATGCTAATTTAGTTCCCGCATTGCAGTCCTCGAAGATGAGGGTTGTGTATCGGTCATCTTTTTCTAGATTCGTTATCTTTCCCTTGACAAACTGGTAGTCTTTCCAAAGGATACAAATACCCCCGGACCTACCACGTGCCGGCGTCCAACGGATTGAGTCAAAACCAGCCTTTTTCCAAGTGGAATCCGATGGTTGGTTTTCGGTTTTCGTTTCCAAAAGTGCTAATACTTGTATATTTTCAATTTTACAGAATGTCTCTACTTCGGTCCAAAGGTTTCGTTACCTAGACCGCAACAATTCCACAAACAGCCCCACAATACATCAGAAACTAGAGTAAACAGAAACCCAGCTACAAAGGGGAGAACATAAACAAGAATCATAGTCACACCATCTCGCACAAAAAGGGTGCTTAACCAGCAACCCGACCACAACCTAAACAAAAAGGAGTCCAAAGGCAATTCGAATCGAGATGGTAGGAACATCATCATGTTTCTAGGATTACAGAGCAAACTTGGTGCACTTGTGCTAGTATTGATCGGATTCAAAAGTGAAACAAAAGGGCTTAACTTAGAAGACTTCATCATCCACACTTAATCTTCTTGATGGCTTGATCTTGCTTCATGGAGACAGACGATTCACCCTCTTCAACTTCAGTCTTTCTTTCCATATTCCAGACTTTGAGGGTACCTTTTTATTCACTTTGAGCTTTTCCATCTTGTTAGTGACCGAGAATTGTGATGTCCTGTCCTCTTCAGACTGCTCCAGTTGATCTTTGGTAAGAGATATTGGCAGTCGGCCTTCCACTTTGGATCGATTAAACAAGGGACAAGGGTTGTTCGATTTTGGATTATTTTGAATTTTTAGATAATGAATTTTGATAAAATTTAGATTCAGACAGATGGAGTTGTTAGTTTCGAAGCTTGCCAACTCCACCCACTACTTACAATCATTTAACCTTAAGATAACTTCATTTTTCCACGAACACATACAATTACAGTCATGAAAAAAATGCCCAGATCCTTTGCTTGGGACTTGCCCAGTCACCAGGTATTGATAAAAGCTTTTTCCACGTTCATTTGCATCCACTTATTCAAAAAGAAAAACTGCCCTGGGCAAAATTTGAAAGTGTTTTTATGACCAAATGAAAGTGCATTTTTGAAGTCCTTTAAAGTAGGTATTGTATAATTGTACATTAGCAAGCGTCATGCAAGGCCCATACACTAAACAAGTATCAAGTGCCAAAAGCTGCCCTAGAAATCTACATTGCCTAGTACCAAAAACTGGCACAAATCTATGGCAGCTGCTGCTCTCGATTTATCATACATCCACCGGAGGCAACATCTGATTGTGCTCAAGAAGATTTTACTGTCCGTCTAGGGTTGTTAGTGCTTCCTTGAGAAGTCCCTGAGCCTCTTCTCTCCTCCTACAGGAAGGGAAAACAATAGTCTATTGTTCAATGCTCCCAAGTCCCAAATATAACCAGGTTCCATCATATATACTCAGTTCCCAAAATGCATGAATCAATGAGCTATCAAACAATCCCAAGTTGCTAATGAATTTCAAGATTAAACATAACATGATGTGAAAGATATCATTCATAATTATCATGCCCTTTTCTTGGGGGTATGTCAGAGTATAAATTGGGGTTCTTGAAAGTTGAAACTAGTCCTTCGATTCACTCAATCCTCAATGAACTAGTCACTCAGATAATCTCCATATAAGTAGGCATACAAACTTGATGATATATGAGACCACAGGAAATTTCAGGGAAGAGTAATAGTACATGGTGCATGAACTCAAAACTAGGATTCATAAAGATATCCCCTAAATTTCAGCCAGCAAAAAAATCAGCAATGTGAGGCTTGCCATTTTCTCAAAATACAAAATGTAGCATACCTTTTGATGTCCTCCACAGCTTCCCTTCGGCGTTGTATTTGGAGTTCTAGAATGTGTATCAGTGTTGCTCTAGCCTAGCCACAATATCAACATATGAGGTCACCAAGATCACGAAAACGAAAAAAATTTAATGACTGAAACAATAGTAGGCATTTGGTATACGTGTTTGAGGAATGAGGAATTGGTTCAGGGAATCCAAATTGATTCCTCATGTTTGAGAAGCAATTTTGACGGACTGGAGTCGATACCCAAAACCCCTCAGGTAGCAGATTCTCACACCCCTCGGGTCTGGCTTATTCACTGGTGGGGGTCTTGGGGAAGGACACTTGTGAAGGGCAAGGTGGCCAAGTAGTCAACAAAATCAAAGGTTAAATAGTGTAAGTCGGAGGACGAGGCAAGTAAAGATGGAATACTCTTGAGCATAAACGACAACGAAGGAAAATGAATTTGGGTTAGGCTGTTAGGGTTCCACGGGGCTTCTCTCTCTTTACTGGGTATGCTTGAGGGTACTAGGAAGTAAGAGGAAGCAGAGAAAGAAACTTTCAAGTTGAGGAGAGCAAAAGGGAGATGAAGGGCCATAGGCAGAAGCATTAACGTCAACATGTTGATGAAGGAGGAAGACAGATGCACTAAATGTCAGGGATGATCTCTCAGGTTGACTGTGGAGGAACTCTGTAGTTGCGGACGAGGAGAGGTGAAGGAAAATGAAGGTTGCCAAGCTTCAGGTTGAGATGTTGAGGACAAAGAGGAAGAAGGATGAAAAAGGCATTGTAAGGTGATTGAGGGTGGTGATGATGGTAGTGGTAAGACTAGTCAACACTGATTTGATTCCAAAATACATTCAAAACATCAATTTTAGGAATGAAGCTCCAACCCTATTCCTAAACCCCATTACTCCTCAATCCAGTTCCCAACTTTAATTCAAAGCTCGAGTTACTAAGAAATGCTCCCTGAAAGGATTCAAATCTTACTTGGTGAGGCCGTAAAGAATTGAGGAGATGGTGCAGGTTTTTGAATATCACAGAGATCTCTTCTACTCTCCTTGCATACTGCGATGGCCTCTCAACAAGAATATCAGCTAGCTCCAGCAGATGCAGTTGCAGCTCCCTGTTAAGTGACTTCAATTCCTTCTTGAAATCTGGACATCCAGAAGATGAAAAACCCCTAAATTTCAACTTATCATGAAATCAATCAAGGCCAAAAACCTAAAAACAAAATAGATGTCCAAAAACAGGGCATGGATTTACAATTCTCATTTACAAGCCTTAAACTAGCAGGTACAAATGCAAATTCACATATATTTTCGGATACGGCTAGAAGTGCGACAATAACAATGGCAAGCAACAAAAAGATCCAAGAATGCCAAAGGAGCTTCCGCTATCCGTAAACGAATGTATTGAAACCCTGAGGCACGAAAACAATGTACCTAAACTCGGTCCTTTGGGATACAATTGCCTAACCCCTTGCTCTTCCAAGCTTGGTAGCGCTTCATCAGTCTATAAAAAAAAATGAGAGGCAATCGAAACAATGAGCATTAGAATCAGTAATCGAGAGATAAAAGGAAGTCAACAATGAAGGATTGAATAGAAAGGGAGAGCCGCATTACTGTGTAGTTAGCCCCGTAGCAAAGGTAGGTTCCTTCGACCGGAGGCGGCGGCTCGGGGGCCGATTTAGGGTTTTCGATGTAATCTTTGTAAAGTTTGTAGTACGGTGGTGGGGGTGGATAAGTCGCCGTCGCCATTTTCAGACAGATGTGAAACCCTAGCAAAACCAACAAATGGAAGACGATGATGAGCGGATGAAAGAGTATGGAAGCCTGGATGAATTGAGAACAAATATCCGATTGCGATTCAAATCTCCTCACAAATATCCAGATATACAATTCGAGTACCTGGATGAGATGAAACATTCCAAGATTCAACAAAAATGAAAAAACAAAGTTTCGACATACAAACTGGAGGCAGCGAAGATGGAGTTGAGAGCTATGTTACACAGGCACGGATACGAATACGGGGATATGACAATCCAAAAAATTTAGGATACGATATGGCAATGTGAATTATATGTTGTTTTAAATGTCTAAGCATAAATAATAGAGATATATCACCAAGAACTCTTCTTCCAACTCCTCATCAAGAGACAAATTAGGACGAATCATCCATTTCCACCTCGGCAATTACAACACTATGATATTGCAACCAAACAAACAAAGCAAATGGAACGGTTTAATTGTTTAGGTTTGGGGGTGTTAATTTGTCAAGCTTAATGTCTGTTGCAACCTGCGATTAAGCCCATAAGTTTCCTGGATCAGCTTACATTTCCATTCTGCTATAATTGTTGCCTGTTTAGTATTCATATTTATAACTGGCCATCCATCAAAGCCACAATGCCACCTTTCGATGACACACATCATATAGCTTAGAAGTATCCATATTTCAGTATCGATGGACGAATTAGATTTAGAAGGATAAGGTCGAAAATTTCAAAACTGAAAATTTGAGAAATCAACCGCTAGTTCGAGCCAAAAAATGGAAAATTGACGAACCTCAGTTGGTGAGTGGTAATCGGGCCGGTGAGGGGCTAAGGGCAAGCTCTCTGTGGCCGGTGAGGGTAGTCAATCTATATCAAATCGAAAATTGCATAATTTTAGATCTGAACCACAAATAGTGAATCAGTGGACAGTCGAAGCCGAAGGGAGAGAAGAAGAAGAAAGGAGAGACAAACCTGCTCAGACTTCAGGTGGCCGTCTCCGGTGGGCGATGGCTACTGGCACGGGCAGCGAGCGAGATAACAAGGAGAGAGGCGATGAGATTGAGAGCTTCTGTCTTCTGAGGGCGAGGCCGAGGAGCGTTTAAGTCAAGGTCGGTGAGGACGAGGTGCTAAAGGAAGAAAAAATCAAAAAGTGTGTGGCCATTTCCGAAATAAAAAACTAGGCAAGGACTAATCTGCAAAAACCGCCGCGTATATTCTCATACTAGTAAACCCCACCTCCACCTGGCCTTCAAATTTCGCGTTTCCAGAGAGAGAGAGAGTCCAAATTTTCAAAACTCCCATTTCAATTTTCCCATTTCAGAGAATTTCGCCCAACTCCCCGGCCGGTTCTCCTGGCCCCCTCGATCTCCTCTCCTAGGGTTTTAGCTTCCGATTCGAGATCTCTCTGAGATTTCGTCTCCATCGGCGGCTTTGATTTCTCCTCTCTCTATCAGATTCCAATTTGTTTGGGGGGAGACGAGCCATGGAGGCGATCGAGGATTTGTCTCAGCTGTCCGATGCGATGCGCCAAGCAGCAGCTGTGCTCGCCGATGAAGATTTGTCCGAGGGCTCTTCGTCTAGGCGGTCTGCGACCTTTCTCAATGTTGTTGCCCTCGGCAATGTTGTAAGTTGCATTTTCGGTTTCTGTTTGTCGACTGTCTTGAGCTTTGCTTGATTCTTGGTAAGGGATCTGATCCGATTTGGTGGTTAGATGCTGGAATGGTAGGGTACGAAGTGCTTAGATTGCATGGATGTAGCTTTGGATGTTTGGATGCTGTCAGGTTTGGGTCCCAAATATATATTTGGTTGGAAATCGTAGGAGAACAGGCATGTTTATAGGTTATTTTTTTGTGTATTGGGCTTACTCTGTGGGACAGTTTGTCTGAAATTTGGATGACGGAGAAAATGCAGTCGGTTGAAATAACTGCAAGGACATCTTATGTACTGGCGCTAGATTTCTAAAAGTTCTTTTGATTGAGAGGTAGCAGATACATAGTGAAACTTCATTTCTGTGCTTATAAGAGTTGCTGAACGAAGTTTGTCTGACTTTAAGAGTTGCTTGGTCCTTGGCCGTTCTTGCAAGATTAAATGTATTGGCATTCTTAATTAAAGGTAATTTCTGATTACCAACAGAAGATGAAGAGAACCATCACATATTGAGGTTGATAGCTTTCATTTATATTACTTATCATTATTCTTGGGGATGGAAGATTGAATCATACCACTTAGCTAGACTAATTGTTTTTGGTTTTCCCTTTAAATGGAAAACCTTTTGAAGTTTGTGCTCATTTTTACTAGATCCAATACTTTGTGTGTAGTGCAAATTGGATCAGTACAGTGTTTTCCTCGGGAGTCTGTGGGTGAGGATTAACACATATTACAATGTTTTTATTAGCAACACCAACAAACAACTATGTGTAATCATTGGCAATAGTCAGGTTTGGTAAGTGCCCGTTTGATTAGGGCCTGTCATGCAATTTTCCGGGTCACATGTCACACCCAAGAGCTGGAATGCATTAACAATTGATGTTCACTCTATTACTAATAGAACATGCTTGTTCTTTTGTGTTATTTTCAGACACTTGCAAAGTCTCTTGCTCACACCAATAGTTAGTGCTACTTTGTGCAATGATCCCTTTTTCGACACTGTCATTATAAATGCAAGTTGTAGTGCCTAGTGGTTACTTTGCCAAAAAGAACACAGGTGCTCTTTAGAAGTGTGTTTAAATGTCTTGATGTTACGGTAATGTTTGCTTATATGTTACCTCTAACTCATTGTTATGGTTACTTGTAAGCTATATAGACGCTGATTGATATAAGGGACTTAAAAGTCCGTTTCACAAAATCCAAATAGACTCTAGTACCATCCTGATGATAGCGAAAAAGGAAAAAAAACTTGATGGTTATAGAAATCCTTAGATCTATGTGGATTTTCAGTCGCATGAGCAGTCACACTGTGCCAAAAAAAGATGGGATTAAGATTCGAATCCCCAACCTATTGCCTTTAACACCATTATCCCGCGCATCCCAAGCCACATGAGCCAATTCACTTTATTGTTTCAATTGACACTATGTAATACTAGTACTATCACTATAGGACCGTACCTAAAATAAAATAAAATTAAACGGTTCGTGTCGGGTACCCAACAAGAGTATTTGCCCGAACCGAACACGAACCGTTTAATGTCGTGTTTTAGCGGTTCGTGTCATTTTCATGTCGTGTCTTTTCGGTTTCGTGTTTTATCGTGTCGTGTTTTCGTGTCGTGTTTTCGGTTTTGGGTTTTTATGGACACCCCTAATGAGCACTTGCACTTGAAGAGCAGCTTCAGTAGAGCAAGCATTAGGAAGCTCATGGTTGAGAAAAATGAAACATAATGCCTTTTCCACAACAGTTTACTTGTTATGGCATGCTATGAATAGTAAACCTTTTGCAAACATAGCCCAATATATTGATGGTATTGTTCATAGGATTCAGCTTCATATGTATAAGGTGATCTGGTTCCTTTGACCACTGTTGTATGGCTCATCCGCTATCTCTATTGATGAATCAATCGGGTAGACCTTGAGTATTTGTAACCTTTTTTTTTCGAATCATTTATACAAATTTTACATTTGGATAAAAAATAAAAAGTAAGTTTTACCGACTCCAGCTCCTAACGTAGTTTGGAAAATTGAAGCTGGATTCATTTTAACATTGGAATTGTGATGAGCCATAAAGATGATCTTGAATAGAGGAATGGCAAAAAGGAAAAAAGTAGAGACACCCTAGTCAGAAGCAGACAAGTACTTAACTTTTCTGCTATGAAGCTGTTATAGTTTGTATTGTGTGAAGTTCTGAACGTGAACCATGTGTGCTGAAATTTGGTTAGACTCTCTGCCTTTTTCTTACACATCCTCTTAAAGTTCTTATCCTGACACAATCCTCATGTGAAAGCATATAAAACAGGATGCTTTCTTTGTTCTATTTGGATGTTAATCTATTATTGTAGGACTTTTCAATAACCAATAGGCATTCATTGTTATTATTTTTGGTGGTGATTGTAGCTCTTTGAGGATTTGAAGGAAATTGACAGCAAAATAGACAGAAAGTTCTGTTTTCCATCCCGATCCTGGTCTTGATGGGGGTTTAGTTAGAATCTGTACCTTCCTTACTGGCTTACAGTGTGGAGCTGACAGGGTCACCAGATGAACGTATGCAACTATAGTTAACTCACCTATCCAACATGGAATATCTAAACTGGGACTATTTCTTCATTGCTTTTGCCTATATGGTTGTGAAAAATGTCTTCCTGTGTAAAGTAAGCATAGAAAGAATGCATATGCCATTGACCTGGATACATACCGTGCTTCTCTGTTCGTTTTGTGTTATATTGTTTTTATGTGGGTGGGTGGGGGTGGGGGGTCAAGATTTTTTGAGTTATGTTAGTTCTGTGTTTGTTTACGTTTCCCTTCCCTGTTTCACTGTGTGACTGCAGTAAATGGTAAACTGCTAGAATCATTCTGTTTGTTTGCCTTAGAGATCTCTTTTTATGAGAGTGATATAGTAATATATCCATCTGCCTCCAACTTATCAGGGTGCGGGTAAGTCAGCAGTGCTGAATAGTCTGATTGGACATCCTGTCTTGGTAAGCATCTGTCTAATAACATTTTCGTGTCTCAAATTTTGTTCATTTTCTTTTGAGCCCATCTTAAACATCATTTTGTCTTGGACAGCCAACCGGTGAAAATGGGGCGACAAGGGCTCCAATAAGCATCGATTTATATAGAGATAGCTCTCTTAACAGTAAATCACTTGTCCTGCAAATTGACAACAAGCCTCAACAGGTTTCTGCAAGTAAGGCCCTTGATAAACATAACCTTTTTTCCTATTTTCTATTTTTTTGTTTTAAAATTTTTTGGGCTTCTCCCATATCGTAAAACAATCCAATTAAAATGGATAAGTTTCAATTCCGTTCATAAATAGGTGCTCTTAGGCATTCTCTTCAGGAGAGGCTCAGCAAGAGTGTGTCTGGAAAGAGCCGTGATGAAATAAGTTTGAAGCTTCGCACGAGTACAGGTTTGTCTTGCTCTCAGCATTTGAATTGTCTCATAAGCTTTGCCGTGGATCTCATATGATATTTGTTGTGGACGTCAGGTGATTAAATTTAGAAATGTCGGCTTTAATGTTCGACTGCATTTATCTAATGCAGTTAAATGTGTTACGATTTATTTAGTTATTAGTAGTGTGTTTCTTTTAGTTGTACTAATTGTAGTATGATACTTTTAGTTGCCCTTTTTCAGTCGATTTTTCATGTTCGAAAATCGTCGGTATTTAATATTTCTAACTAGTATTTTATTTTGCCTAATTCAAATATTTTTTTTCAAGTTTTTAAAAGACAATGGCTATTGTTATTTTGTTAATTCTTAACATTACCATGGTTAAGTACTTAATTACTTTCTAAATTGTTAGATTTATTGTTATTTTATTTACAAAATTGACTTATTTTGTTATTTTATTTCCCATAGTCGATTTATCAACGTTGATGGATATTTTCTATATAATACAGGTTTAAAGTGTTCTCTTAATGGTATTTATCTACTACTATAATTGAGAAATTTAAAGTAACATATTTTAAACTATCGTTTGTAGCTGTGTCTGTGTCCTGTTATTTTGGAAATGCCACTTCCCTGTGCCCTGTGTTGGAAACCGTGCCCATGCTGCGTTCCCTCCTCATTTGCACATGCAACTATTGAAAAATCAATGTGTTAAACTACTTATATGAGGAGATGAAATACCATCTTAAATAGCTCTTTTACGTTTTCTTGTGACTGTTTTAGACTTTTAGTGTCACTGATCATTATAGAAGATGGATTTTCTAATACAGTTGGATACACTATCACATATTGTATTTCTAATGTTGTTTCTATAATACGGACCGGAATGTGAACTATACATCAAATGTCAATTAACTGTATTTTTTTTGGCAGCTCCACCATTGAAACTGATTGATCTGCCCGGAGTAGACCAGCGGAGTACAGATGAATCAGTGGTAACGCGATCATTATTTTTCTTTGAGGATTACTGATTTGAGGCTATTTTTTTGTTTTGTTTAATTTGCACCGTACAAGCAACATACTATTCTTCCTTTGGCTATAGTTTCACTTTCAATCAACGTTGTCTTCAGATCAGTGATTATATTGGGCGCAATGATGCAATTTTGCTAGTAGTAATTCCCGCTGCCCAGGCGCCAGAGGTGTCTTCATCCAGAGGAATTAGAATTGCAAAGGAGTATGACTCAGAGGGTAAGCTACTGCCTTGTGTCTTTTTTCCCTTGCGGGTCTTGCGACCTACCATAAATAAATTATGCTTGGGTTGTTCACTCTTCAATTCCTTTTCTTGGCTTTTGGGGGGTAAATGTCACTTCTTTCTCGTAAGCAACTACGTATGAATAATGTCTGATCAAGCTGTGCCTGTAACAAAACTTTTTTCAACCCTACCAAGTTTCTCCAAATAATTCAATTAAAAATTAAAAATGAGCTTAAACCCAAAGCCACTTGACAACCAAAGTGAGCTTTATAGCATATGCCACATGTGGATCATGTCCCATAAACCTAATTTTATGTGCTGCCGACGTTTGAGTCATGAATTTTATCCTTTTTATAGGAACCAGAACAATTGGTGTCATTAGCAAAATTGACCAGGCGGCGGGAGAATCCAAGGCTCTGGCAGCTGTGCAGGCTCTCCTAATGGGCCAAGGACCAAGAAGTACAGCAGACATACCATGGGTTGCTTTAATTGGTCAGTCTGTTTCCATTGCTACCGCACAGTCTGGAAATCCTGGATCCGATAACTCTCTAGAAACTGCCTGGCGGGCAGAGAGTGAAAGTCTTAAATCAATATTAACTGGGGCTCCTCAGAATAAGCTTGGTAGAATAGCCTTGGTGGAAACGCTAGCTAGCCAAATACGAAATCGTATGAGAGTTCGAATACCGAATCTCCTCTCAGGGTATTCATTCACCATTCCCCCCTGCAAATTAGTTATTTCTTGAAAAAAAGTTTATTTTTATTTTGAATGCTGTATTCATTGCATCCTTTACTAATCGAGTAATTATTTATTTTTGTTTCTAGTTAATGTTGAAAGTATCTTGGGCATGTGCCTTTTTCTATTTGATTATTAATAAGGGTTTATTAACACATTGTCTTTTTTGTTTACCAAATAAGTTGCTGGGAACAGATCTAATATTTATTAATCTTTGGTTGATTCTTCTTCCATTGACTGATCTATTATTTTGCTTGCTATAGTCTTCAAGGGAAGTCACAGATTATTCAGGATGAACTGGTAAAACTTGGTGAATCTATGGTGAGCAGTCCAGAAGGAACAAGAGCATTAGCGCTGGAGCTTTGTCGTGAATTTGAAGATAAATTTCTTCGGCATATCACTGGTGGTGAGGTAATACTTGATTTGGTTCTTGAATTACATTCATTATTATGCTTCTAGGATCTTTATCGCAGAATAAACTGTCCAACATTTGTGAAATACAACCTTCTGAACATATGAACTATTGATCATACATTGATACTAAACTTGTTATGTCTTGTTTGCTGCTGATCTTGGTGTTTGCTTTATTTGGATTTTGCTTGGAAATATTCAGGGCAATGGGTATAAGATTGTTGCCAGCTTTGAAGGGAACTTTCCTAACAGAATTAAGCAACTTCCATTGGACAGACATTTTGACATGAATAATGTCAAAAGGGTATGTTTTTCTATTTGCATTTTGCTTACCCAACTGAAAATATAAAGGGAACCTTGTGTACTCATATTTCCCTCCTTGGCAACACCTTCCCTTGGTTTAGACTCACCCTTGCATATTTTGTTTCACCTTTTTTGTTGGATCAGATTGTTCTGGAAGCAGACGGATATCAACCATATCTTATTTCTCCTGAAAAGGGTTTGAGATCATTAATAAAAATTGTCCTTGAGTTGGCAAAAGAACCATCACGTCTTTGTGTTGATGAGGTAGGTTTCAATTTCACATTTCCGGTTCTTATGCTTCTCTTCTGTTTGGTGTGGAGTTTATTGTACTTATTGTTTTCTTGATCTACCATTCTGCCTGAGAACCTGAACTCTTTCTTCTCTCTCCGTGCGTGTTTCAATTTATTTACCCCTTGGAGGTAAATGTGCAATGCTGATTGATTTGATCGTTTTTTTTTCTTTTTGTATGCATTCCTAGTTTTAGTTATTTTCACCCGACTGTTGGTTCTGATGGAAAAAGGATCCATGGATATTCTGACTACAGTGGTTGTATTTTAGGATGATGACAACTTTCGATTATCATTTGCCGACCCTGAACATCTAACTACCACTTTTGATGATAATTTATTAATCTTCCCAGTTGTTTTTATGCCGATTCCATTGCTGTTCTGCCTATGTATACTTTTACTTGCTGGCACATCTTAATTAATTCAGTTCAGCTCTATCTAGGATCTAGGACATGCTTTTAAACTGGCATTCTCTTCTTTAGTTTCCAGAAATATCAATCGCTTTTTAACTTCATATTTCTATTAGGTATCTCATGAACTCACTCCTGAGGCTCTTTTAAGAAATTGCTAGGTTGATTGAAAAATGGTTTGGTTCAGTGCCTTGGTGTTATGATATTTTACTCGTGGACCTATTGAGCGGTTGCTTACTTGCTTAGGCTTTGTTTAGAGAAGAGTCTGTGGTGCTGCTAGCTGAAGATGAAATGAGAGATTACCTTCTTTTTTCTAGAAAGCCAAAATAGGTTCTTAAAGGAAGTTTCATTGAAAACCCACCCTTGGTTGATCAACATTTATACTCTTAATTCTCTGTTCTCTAAAAGATTTCAAATGAATCAAATGACAAGAAAAGTGCTTAGGGATGCTGGTTTCACGATTGTGTGCAGTTTCTTCTTTTTAACCTCTAAGCTTCATATGTTATTTGTTTATCCTTCTGGAAAAATAAAACAGGTGCATCATGTGCTTGTTGATATTGTTTCTCAATCTGCCAATGCAACTCCAGGTCTTGGCAGATATCCGACGTATAAGAGAGAGGTATGATGAAAATGTGATTGATATGTTAGTAATTATACAGTTGATGAAACTGATGATTTTTATGAAAACAAACAGGTTGTCGCAATTGCTACTTCAGCATTAGAAGTATTTAAAAATGAAGCAAAGAAAATGGTGGTTGCATTAGTTGATATGGAGCGTGTATTTGTTCCCCCTCAACACTTCATTCGTTTGGTGCAGAGACGGTATGCTTATTTTTCTGTGTTTATTTAAAGATCTATTTAGTAGGCATTTGATGCATAGTATAATATGTGGTATCTAAGTTTGTTTTCTTTCCGTGCCTACTACCGCATTTGGCTTGGTTAATTGCCTGGTTCTGAACTTCTAATTCTTCACTTATTACTCTGACAATAATCTGCTCTCTAGACATCCATGCAATACAAAGATAGCTTAAGTTTAGCAATAATCTGTTAATTTGTGGTCTACTCAAGTACTCCCTATAATATTTCTTAACAAATTCCAGGATGGAGAGGCAGCGCCGTGAAGATGATGTAAAGACTCGATCTTCTAAAAAAGCAACCGAAGCAGAGCAGTCAATCTTAAACAGGGTATTTACCAATTTTTATAACTGAACCTTCAAGTCATCTTTTGAAACCCACCATTTTTTAAATTCTAGTTCTGATACTTGCTATTTAGATGGTTTATCAAAAAGAGCTGAAATAAGACTATGGCCAAAATTGAATCAAGCTGTCTATATCTCTGTTTTTCCTTAGGCATCAAGTCCACAAACTGGAAATCAACAAGGTGGAAGTAGTTTAAAATCTATGAAAGACAAATCCGGTCAACAAGATAAAGATGCTCAAGAGGGATCTGGCTTGAAGGTTGCTGGACCAGAGGGGGAGATAACAGCAGGTTAAACTTAAATTCAGTCTTTCAAAATCAAATAAAAATATCTGGAAAATACCAAATTGGGTATTACTAGATGAAATATCTTCAGCGCAGCTGAAGAAATTTTAATGGGATTATGTGTTAAAAGGTCAAAAAAGGTTTCATGCACACGGGGCAGGACCCTGGTGTTGAGAACTTGATGTATTATTTTGCATTTGTAATGGCTTTGCTCATGATAGAGAGAGAACCTGTGTTGAATGTTAACATCCGAGTGTTCTGAGTTCTTGTGTTAGATTAAACAAGTTCTTTCTCAGATGATAGACATCCTTCGTCTACGTCACATTTGCATCAGTTTGTTACATTAATAGATTTCGGGTTTTACTAGCTGTGATGCCGTGTTGTTCGGCAGTTGGGTTTTGCTTATTGTGAACTAGTATCTTGGTCTCCCTAACTTATGGGATGATTGAACCTGCCTGTATCTTTCATATCTTAGTGTTGTTTGAATGATGACATCTTTTCCTAATTTCTAGCTAATCCCTCCAGGCTTTTTGTTGAAGAAAAGTGCTAAAACTAATGGTTGGGGTAAGCGATGGTTTGTTCTGAATGAGAAAACTGGAAAGGTTGGTTATTTTTATCTTTGAGAAATGTTATCGTGACTCAGTTTTTTGTACAGACAATTGATGACTTCAATATATCTTTCCTTTCAGCTTGGATACACAAAAAAGCAAGAAGAAAGACATTTTCGAGGTGTTATCACATTAGAGGTAGGAAAGATGCTTGTTAATCAGAATTTGTACTGTCATCTTTAGTCTGGGCAGGACAATTATTATGATCATTGATTCTTTAGCTCAAAATCCACTGCCCGGGCACCTTTTGTATCCGTTCTGTTTATTTTTCTTCATGTGGATTTTAATAGCTATGAATTATTACATTTCCATGAGTTCCCTTGATTGCCTTTCCTAGATTATACTTTAACATCTATTAATGTTTAAGAACTTTACTCTTAATTTATGTTCAGCTTTTATCTAATAAATATGAGGTTGAAATACTGCAATCCTGTTTTACTTCAAATCTTAGCTCTCTAGTTTGATCCAATTTCAAAAGCTTGCTTGCATTTAGTAGTAATATACTAAATATACTATATAACATCATAAGATCCTGAATTGGGTTAAAATAAAATGGATTACACTTTGGTCCTTTTTGAAGCTTTTATTGGACCTCATGTTAAACTTAAAATGATGTTAGTCCATGATTAGTTTCTTTGGGTGGGTTATAAATTGTTGGAGAAACAATAATTTGTGGATTAGTTAAAGGAATTTTCTAATGTGTGTCCACGGGCACACATTAGACAACCTAAAAAATGAAATTCTTTTTTGAAAAGATGCATTGAAAGTAGGGTTTCTTCCCTCTTTTTTCCCCCCTTTTTTTAAACGTTTATACGGTTTGTTCATGGGCACATGTTAGAAAAACCGTTAGTTAAATTGCCTCATTGTTATTTGGAATTTTTAGCTTATTGAACCTATAGGACTCTTACCACATACATGATCATAGGAATGCAACATTGAAGAAATTTCTGAAGACGAGGAGACCTCCACAAAAAGTTCACAAGATAAAAAGGCAAATGGGGTCGAGTCCAGTAAAGTACCCAGTGTTGCGTTCAAGTTGACCAGCAAAGTTCCGTATAAGACCGTTCTTAAAGGTACTGCAATAATTCTCATCAAGTTATTGTTGTGGTTCTCCATCTCCAGTAACCAGCTGCAATTTCTGCGTTTGGTTGATTAACTGATTTATATAATGACGCAGCACATAGTGCTGTTATTTTGAAGGCTGAAAGTGTAGCAGATAAGACCGAGTGGCTGAACAAGTTGAGCACTATTGCTCACCCTATTAAAGGGGCGCAAAGTGGAGAACATGGGCAGGGCATGCGTCAGAGTCTCTCTGATGGTTCCCTTGTGAGTTTCTGATATCAAATGTTTTCTTGATTCTCTCTGTGACAGGAGGTCTTTCAAATGTTGTTGATTTAACGAACTCATATTTCCTAGTTTCAGTCGCTTATTGTGAATGTTGTAAGCCTTTATCCACTAAATCGGGAAAGTTTTGCAGACATTATAATTTTGATATAGCAATTGGAATTAAGCTCTGTTGCTGGAAATGATTGAGCAAAATGAAGCATTTGATGATATGAAAAATGACCGAAAATAATACCAACTATTAGATATGAACCAAAAATAATATGAACAAAAAAAAATCTCAAAATAGTACAACTTATCAACCTATAAACTAAAAATAATAGTTGGTATTATTTGAAGTCATTTTTCCTTGATGATATTACTTTTGGTGATAGGAATTAAGCTCTGTTTCTTATTACTATTGGTTCAAATCTGGTAGTTGGTATTATTTGAAGTCATTTTTCCTTGATGATATTGATAAAATAATACTTTCTTCTTTTTTCCGTTGAAATCTTCTTGAATCTGGATAGGTAGTATGATGTTCATTAGGGTGTCTGCTTCAAAGCATTTAAGATAAGTAGCAGTCTTTCAAACAGTTGTGTATCTTGTGAATTATTTTCTGATTTTCCGTCAAGCATTGTAGTTCTTTTTCAGTGCTCTTGTTTGGATGGAATGACATTTTGCAATACCTTGGCAGGACACATTGTCTAGACGACCTGCAGACCCTGAGGAAGAGCTTCGATGGATGGCCCAAGAAGTCCGTGGCTATGTGGAAGCTGTTCTTAACAGTCTTGCAGCCAATGTGCCAAAAGTCGGTTATTCGTAATGTCTTATTTCGTTCTCCGTTCAGATGTTTATTTTGCAATATTGACTTCAACCATATTGTGTAACCACTGTAACAGGCTGTAGTTCTTTGCCAAGTCGAGAAGGCAAAAGAAGACATGCTTAATCAATTATACAGTTCTATCAGGTTAGGGTCCCATGGTTACTTGTAATTTCATTTGGTTGTGAGATATGGATGTTGATTGTGTAATCTGGTATAATTTCCAATTTTCTTAGATCTATCTTTTAATAAATATGTTAATTATTTGATCTTGTTCAAGAGAACTTTGATGCCTTACCCTGGCATAATAGACCCTGTAACTATTTTTGTTTAATGTATACTAAACTTTTCTGAGTATTGCTCAGTAAAATATTTGTAGGTGATATTGGTTAAAGGTATACTAGCGGATGACAAGTACTCTAGCTTTTGATATGGGAAACATTAACTCCTGTTGGAGACTCCTATGTAACGTTGGGAATGTCTGTGCTTCTATGGATATCTTGATAAATGAGGGGTGATTAACTTTTAACTAATATATAATAGAAATGCAATATCGTCTTGCCCATGTATTGATCTCAGACTATCTTCTCATCTTATGCTACCTTGAACCATCGGCGCTGTGACAAATTTCCAAAAGTGGGTACGAGATCATTTATGATCTTGGACTATTCTTATACTACGTATATATTTTATTATCAAGGTAGTTTTATAAAATGTAGTTTCAGCTAAAGAGAGTTCCTTTCTTGAACTATTCTGTTCAATCTTTTTCATGTTCTGACATCTTGCATTTTTAGTGCACAAAGCTCAACAAAGATTGAAGAGCTTCTACAAGAGGATGGCAATGTGAAGCGGAAAAGAGAGCGTTACCAAAAACAGTCATCTGTTCTTTCAAAGCTTGTGAGACAGCTGAGCATTCACGATAATCAGGCAGCTGCTGCAGCTTCCAGCTGGTCTGATGGTGGCTCTGGGCCAGGTAAAAATGCTTAGCGCTTTAGTATCTACTTTCAATGTACTAGTTGGTCGGTTTGCTTCTAATTTGTATGTACATGAGGTTTCAAATGACCCTCTGTAATGAATAAGAAGAGTTGATAGCTCATATGAGACATGGCAAGTTAAAACCTGGAGATAAATTATACCAATATAACATAATAACCTCAAATCTGAAACTCGGATTTTCTTGGCATCAGGTGGTTAGTTGGAACTTACATGAATGTTTATTTTCTGTCGATGTGCTTATTTCCTTTTACTTAGCAGAAAGCAGCCCAAGAACTGGGGGTTCATCAGGTGATGATTGGAGGACAGCATTTGACGCCGCTGCAAATGGCCCAACTGATTCGTCAAGATTTGGGTCCAGCCATAGTCGGCGGTACAGTGACCCTGATCAAAATGGAGATGTAAGATCCTCTAGCTCAAACAGTCGTCGCACGCCAAACAGGTTGCCTCCTGCACCACCCTCGTCAGGCTCATCCAACAGATACTAGATGAAGTTGATGAGAACTTCACTTAATTCTTCTATTCTCATTTGCTGGATGTTGTCTCCTGCTCAGGTATGAGAGCCTTTATTCACATCGGCTAGTTTTATACACACTAGTTTGTAGAACTGGAGTAGGAGTCCTTGTAGATAGATATTGCCAGCATTTCTGGTCTTCAGCCCCTCCGTAATATACACATTGCTGCTCAGTTTTCAGTTATGCCTGCTATATACGCTGACAAAATTTTCGCAGTGCTGTTGCTAACAGTGGGGTGCTATATATTATTTCAACTCACATTTGATTGCGGACAATGTATGTGCCTTTTTGCATCTATTGGACGGATTGGTGTGTTCTTGGTAGTTTCTGTATACATACCTGTCTTGGTCATACTCGTTCTCAATTTTGTTATGCTGTCATTTTTGCTCAAATTGACTTGTGATGATTTTTCTGATACTTTTGTACGTTGGTTAATCATTTTGCGAGGATCTTGATGTAAGAACTTTATGGGATTCGTTCTTTTTTGCTTACTTTGTAACCATGATGTGGGGAATTGTCTGGGAGTCTATTTCCATGATTACTTGTTATGTATTTTTTTCTTCACTGAAAAAATTGTTTGTGTTGCTCTAGGGTGTTATTCGAGCTGAACGAGCGGAGCTTGGCATGTTTAAGTTTGGTTCATTTGTTAAACGAGCTGAGCCGAGCCTAATTTTTAAACGAGTTTTTTATTTTGTTCAAGTTTGGCTTGTTTGGGAAAAGAACGAGTTGGAGGCGAGCTACTTGGTTATAACATTATAAACTTAAATAAAATTTGAGAAATTCCATAGAATTTGAGCTATTCGAGCTTTATTCGAACAAACCGAGTTTTTAACTGAGCTTAAAATTTTGTTCAAGCTCGTTTTGTTTAAATAAGTGAGTGAGGTGGAGTCGAGTTTTTTGAGCCGATTTCGAGCCAAACTCAAGCTTTTTGAGTTGATTTCAAGCCAAACTCGAGCTGTTCAGTTGATATAACAACCCATGAGCAAGATCTTTATATCTTTGCGTTGTACATCCTACCATTGACTCCATACGAATATAATTCATATGAATATTCACACGTACGAATAATTATTTTACGCTAAATGAATACTACCTCCGTTCGGAAATATAAGTCCATTGACTTTTCGGCACGCTTTTTAAGGAGCTAAAAACTATATAAAATAATATTTTTTTCATTAAATTTTTTACATAGTCTTATAGATATTACTAATAAGTATATAGTTATGTAAAAAAATTAATAAAAAAATTATTATTTTATATAGTTTTTAACTCATTAAAAAGCGTGCCAAAAAGTCAATGGACTTATATTTCCGAACGGAGGGAGTAATAATTATGGTGTTACCTACGAATAATTAGTTTGTTCACAGTCACACCGTATATCAAAAGTACGTTGTAGGGGGGCATTTTACAACCAACATAAGAAGCCACGAAAGACAGCTTTTCACCCCCTCACCATGACAACAACAGAGTATTATGATCTTGTCTATGTACACTGACTTATCATTATGTACAATTCAGTTGTACAGTACAGTATACAATAACATCATATGATACTCGAAATCTTGATTCTTATACCTACAACTCTGCTAGTGGTCTACTTAGATGGCCTCTTTTTTAGGCTCCCAGCAAAGATCAATGGTCCACTATGGTAGGAAAATGATCTACCTTTATTAAGCAAATTAAGCTTCAAAATCCCAGTTTGTATGTATGTTGTCCCTGAAGGGGCCCTGCATCATTGAGTAGCTTCATAGCGAGCCTGACCTGCAAAAGCCATTGAAAAATCAACCAATTAACATATACGTGTCATGTTCTCACTTTCACATTCAAGGAGCTTGATGAAGCCAGTATGTTTCATCTGATAGTAGTGCTTGTTCAGGTAATAAAAGAGAAACCAATATGTTTTGAAGAAACACCTTGGCCTCATCAAGTTTTCGTAGAAGGGAAGTAGCGATACTGTTATACATCCGTAGTTGTGACTTGCAGTTGTGAGTCATGGCTTCTATAGCAGGTCCATTTTCAGGAGACTAGAATGAGTCGAGTATTGTGGAGGATAAGGCATTAGTTTCTTCCTAAAATTATTCTATTGGGTTACAGGCTACAACTGTAAAAACACGAGCCAAAATCATTCACAATTACATAAAATTGGCTAATTTTAAAGTTATGCCTTTTTTTGTTCTGGTTAGACTGTATGAGCAACGGAATCAAAATACACCAATCAGCGGCCTTGAGCAAATAATTTCCAACATTAATATGCTGTTATGCCATTAATCCATTTAAGTGTGAAATATATAAGAGTGTGTTTGGGTGTTGTGTTTATAGGGTGCATGGGATGGGAAAATAGCTTTTGGGAAACGCAGTGAGGGGTCAAGATATATACGCCACTCCAAGCAAATTGAGACATAGTTTCCCAAAGACTCAGAGACGACAAGAGTAAGACAAAAAACCAAATTACGCTATGTGACAAATTTAGGGATTTTTAGTTAAAATGCTCCATAAATTGATAAGGGGGCTATATTCATCTCAAATGCATTGTATAGAAACAGCCAAAAAGCAACATTCAAGCACCATGTCACTATTACTAGTGCTTCACTTACCAAACACGTCCCAACCTCAACAAAATGGATCATATGAATGAACAATCTTGAATACCAGAAAGGCCGGAAGAACTCAGTAAGCAACACCATCATTCATGATTCATGTTTACACTAATAAATAGGTCAATAAGATTACGAGGTTAAAACACCTCAGCACACAAGAATCCATTCCAACTCAATGTTTTTGGTTACCAATACTAGCAAACTTGGAACGACAAATACATATAGTAATCCACCAGGAAGAATGCTCGGAAGCTAGGAAAAAATGGCCCCGATGAAGCAAGCCAAGACCCAAGTGCCTAAGGATACTCGGATCACCGGGGAAGCGTTCTTCCCACCAGGGGTAGGCACCGGCGCTGGAGAGGCAACTTCACTTGCCCCGACGCTTCCTCCAGGGGAATTGGCGATGGAATCCGGGGCTCCAACAGGTGATACAGCTGCAGGTTCACACCAACACTGTTACAATTGCTCTACTTTATACTCATATATGGTTCTTCGGTTACTCGATCAAAACAAAGCCCCTCAAGCTTTTGAAACCAGTTGGATTAATGAAGCAACATAAGCCCATCCACCACGCAACTTTTAGCAACATGAACACATTTGAAGATCGATTTTATTATCAATGATTAATGTTTCTTCTAAAGATAGATGTGCTTAGCAAGAAATGTTGTTGAATTCGACATCAAATTTATTTGTTGGTAACTTGTTGGTGGGTGACCAAGGAATAAGGATCGTGTGTACAACCATTTTGAAATGGTTTAACCAAAAATGACTTACAGATAGTACCTAAAAGACAAAGGCCCCAGTTCGAACCAGGGAGGGATAGAAGGCCACATATAACCGGAAAACATTCTCATCAACAAAAGCTAAATCTCATGTAGTAGTCAATGCCCACCTACCAAAAGAACCCCACTAGCCGAAAACATAATCAAGCAAAATTAATCATTGATAATAAAATCATTTCACTAACAAAAAGAATTTATTCCAGTCCGCTTACAATTTTTAAAAAGGAACACTATTGATCATAAAAAAGGAATATATTCATATTAATTTACACAAAAATTCAAACATTTAACGTGTTTTTATTTTTGTTTTATAATGATTTATTCCAATACATACGGTATGTAATAGAACTTTAATTTTTGAGATAGATTAAATGAATAAATTCTTATTTATCAACCATAAACACAAAGATCAAGTTTTAACTCTTATGATTATGAACCATCATCTTCAATTCATACAATGAACACTCACCAGGCGCTGTAGTCGGCGAAAGCGTAACTGCAACAAACAAAAACCAGCAGACAAAAACAACAAATCCAGAATCAAAACCCTAACATTTCAAAATCACAATGATCGCTGTTTAGAGAGAGAGAGAGAGATGGATGTACCTCCGCAGTTCTTGGCAGAGGGAGTGGTGACATCGCAGGCGGCAGGGAGAGCAAGCGCCTTGGTGAGATTGAGGGAGACGCCAAAGCTAGCGCTGTTCTTGAAGGCGTCGCAGAGGCACTGAGCGTCGGTGCGGAGCACCGTCTTCAGCCCCGAGCAGCACTGCCCCTCCGGCTTCGCCACCGTGCTCCCGTTCGTAACGAAAGTCAAGCAATCCGCCATCCCTAGAACCAGCGTCGAGCAGTCCACCGCCGGAGGCGTCTCCGCTCCCTTCGCCTCCATCGCCATAAGTAGCACGAAGATCGCAACCGCCGTCATCGACATTTCTCTCCTCATTTTCTCCCGCGCAGGATGAACAAACGCCGAGCAATTGAGGAAGGGGGAGAGAGAAGGAGACTGATATTTGAGTTGGTGCGGAGGTTTAGCTGTGGCTTGGATTGATTAAATTGGAGAGTGTGGAGGTGGAGGCGATGATTGCGGGTGGGTAAAGGAGGAGAGAGAACGCACGGGGGGAGTTCGAATCGGTGGCGTGCTTGATGAGAGCGGCCATGGGAGACAGCTCGAAAAGTTGGAGGAGAGAGGAAAGGGGAGTGGACACGTGGCGTAATCTGAGGAGCATTTCTGCTATGAAGCTGTTAACTTATAATCTGTGTTGTGTGAAGTTGTGAATGTGAACCATGAATGCTGAAATTTGGTTAGACTCAGGGCGGAGGGAGGGGGAATGAGGTGGCTCGAGCCCCTGGGTCGGGGGAAAATGCAAAAAAAAGAAAAAAAAAAAGTATTTTTTTTGTAATTTTTGATAATTTAAGGGTTAAAAATAGTTAAAAAGAGCATTGAATCAATAAGTTTGCTTAACTTAGTTGATATGGGTTGAGGAATAGAATGACTTGAGTTCAAATCTTATAATTTCATTTTAGGGATTTTTTTCTCCTTTTAGCATTTTAAACTCAAAATAGCTATTTAAATCATACATTTAGTGTGTTTTATACTATATTTCTTATAACAAAAATTGTATCTTATATATATCTTCAAAAAAAAAATTCCGAAAATTTAGTTGAGCCCCCTTCTCTCCTTTTAGCATTTTAAACTCAAAATAGCTATTTAAATCATACATTTAGTGTGTTTTATACTATATTTCTTATAACAAAAATTGTATCTTATATATATCTTCAAAAAAAAAATTCCGAAAATTTAGTTGAGCCCCCCTCGGATTTTTTCTGGCTCCACCCCTGGTTAGACTCTGTCTTTTTCTTACACATCCTCTTAAAGTTCTTATCCCGACACAATCCTATTGTGAAAGCATATCAGGCAGGATGCTACTCCCTCCGTTCCAAAATAAAAGTCGTTTGACTTTTCTGCACGCATTTTAAGAAGATCAAAATTATATAAAATATTATTTTTTAATGAATTTGTTTTTATAGGAATACCGACTATGAAATTATTGAAAAAAATTGATTAAAAAATAATATTTTAGTGCGACACTTATTTTGGAACGGAGGGAGTATATTTTTTCTATTTAGAAATTCATCTATTATTGTAGGATTTTTCAATAACCGATAGGCATTCATTGTTTTTTTTGTTTTTTTTTTGTGTGGCGATTGTAGCTCTTTGAGGATTTGAAGGAAATTGACAGCAAAATAGACAGATCTAATAGTATATAATAATCTTTGGTTGATTCTTCTTCCGATGACTGATCTTATATTTCGCTTGCTATAGGCTTCAAGGGAAGTCACAGTCACAGATTATTCAGGATGAACTGGTAAAACTTGGTGAATCTATGGTAAGCAGTCCAGAAGGAACAAGAGTGTTAGCACTGGAGCTTTGTCGTAAATTTGAAGAGAAATTTCTTCGGCATATCACTTGAGTTGCGAGTATAGTAGACAAGCTACGGGAGCGTAGATTGCATTGGTTTGGGCACGTGCTTCGGAGGCCGTCTGAAGCTCCGGTTCGTAGGTATGAGAGTTTGGATTTTGGAGATATCCACTGGGGGAGAGGTAGACCGGAGAAGAGCTGGAAGGAGGTCATTCGTCACGATCTCAATCTTCTGAACCTGTCGGAAGATATGACTTCGAATAAGGATCACTGGAGGAGGTGCATTCGGGTAGTGGATGTATATGTATAGAGTTTTGGGTCTTGATGTTTTGCTCTTTTGTCCTTGCTATATTCCTGTCTTCTTCCTGCTTCGTTGTTGATTCTTTGAGTTCTGCTTGTAGTTCTTGTATCCTATTGTTCTGGGTCTATCGGAAACACTTTCTCGACTTGTTTGGGAAAAGAGTGCGTACATCCTGACTCCCCAGACCCTGCTTTTGCGGGATATACTAGGTTGTTGTTGTTGTATTATGTTTTAGGATCTTTATGGCACAAAAAACTGTCCAACATTTGTAAAATTTAACCTTATGAACATATGAACTATTGATCATACATTGATACTAAACTTGTTATGTCTTGTTTGCTGCTGATCTTGGTGTTTGCTTTATTTTGATTTTGCTTGGAATATTCAGGGCAATGGGTATAAGATTGTTGCCAGCTTTGAAGGCAACTTTCCTAACAGAATTAAGCAACTTCCATTGGACAGACATTTTGACATGAATAATGTCAAAAGGGTATGTCTTTCTATTTGCATTTTGCTTACCCAACTGAAAATATAAAGGGAAACTTGTGTACTCATATATGATTATGATATATCCCTCCCTGGCAACACCTTCCCTTGGTTTAGTCTCACCCTTGCATATCTTTTTTGTTGGATCAGATTGTTCTGGAAGCAGACGGATATCAACCATATCTTATTTCTCCTGAAAAGGGTTTGAGATCATTCATAAAAATTGTCCTTGAGTTGGCAAAAGAACCATCACGTCTTTGTGTTGACGAGGTAGGTTTCAGTTTCACATTTCCAGTTCTCATGGCTCTCTTCTTTTTCGCAGTGATGTTGCTACCAGTGGGGGTGCTATATATTATTTCAACTCACATTTGATTGCGGACAATGTATGTGCCTTTTGGCATCTATTTGACGGATTGGTGTGTTCTTGGTAGTTTCTGTATACATACCTGTCTTGGTCATACTCGTCATTTTTTTTATGCTTTCATTTTTGCTTAAATTGACTTGTGATGATTTTTCTGATACTTTTGTACGTTGGTTAATCATTTTGTGAGGATCTTGAACCCAAACCCCTCTATATGTTTAAGGTTGTAAGAACTTTATGGGGTTCGAGAGCATTCCGCCAGTTCTTGTCTGGGAGTCTATTTCCATTACTACTTGTCCTACAATCAACATACGAAGATGGAGCTTTTCGTCCCCCTCACCATGACAGCAACAGAGTATTATGATTATGATGTTGTATATGTACACTGACTTATCATTATGTACAATCCAATTGAACAATATACAGTATGACATCATATGATACTCGAAATCTTGATTCTTATACCTACAACTCTGCTGGTGGTCTACTTTTGATGGCCTCTTCTTTAGGCTCCCAGCAAAGAATCCAAAGATCAATGGTCCACAATGGTCGTAAAAAGATCTGCCTTTATTAAGCAAATTAAGCTTCAAAATCCCAGTCTGTATGTATGTCGTCCTTGAAGGGGCCTGCATCATTGAGTAGCTTCATAGCGAGCCTCACCTACAAAAGCCATTGAAAAATCAACCAATTAACATATATGTGCCATGTTCTCGCTTTCACATTCAAGTAGTGCCTAGGTAATAAAGGAGAAACCAATATGTTTGGAAGAAACAACTTGGCCTCGTCAAATTTTCGTACAAGGGAAGTAGGATACTGTTATACAACCATAGTTGTGACTTGTAGCTGTGAGTCCATGGCTATTTCTGTAGCAGGTCCGTTTTAATGGCATTAATCCATTAAGCGTGAAATATCTAAATTACCCCTTACTAATACATACTTGTCAACCTGCTTAAAGCAAAGTGTGAGGGGTCAAGATTTATGCACCACACCCCAAGCAAATTGAGACGGAGTTTCCAAAAGACTTAGAGACGACAAGAGTAAGACAGAAAACCAAATTATGCTATGTGACAAAAATAACTGAATCAAGGGATTTTTAGTTAAAATGTTTCACAAATTGATATGGGGGCTATATTCATCTCAAAGGCATTGTATAGAAACAGCAAAGAGCCGCACTCAAGCAGGATAAAGGATGATCTCCTCATAAAGAGTCATCTTGTGCAAAACAACCTAAATAATGGGTGGTTTTGCAAACTTACCCATAACGGAATTGTCAAATCATTTTCAGCAATTTTAGGGTTCGTTTGGCTTAAATTTTGGAAATGTAAAGGGAAAAGAAATGAATGTAATCTATTTATAATTTAAGATACATTTTGAAAAATTTAATAATTACCCTCTTCTCCCAACTTTTTATACAGAATTGGTTTTGTTTCCTCCCCTTTCAATCATTCATTTGAACAAAGGGGTAACCATATCCCGTATACTCATCTAATCATTACCTCAAGTATCTTATTTTTCATACAAAAAATAGTATTCTTCTATCATTTAGATATATTTTCCTATACAAAATTTGTTTCCATTCCGTAACCTTACATACTTATACCAAACGAGCCCTTTAAGTGTGATTTACATTAGTTTAAGAGGTAAAAATTATGAATAGTTTCTCAACTTCCCGTGTTGATTAAATGGCAAACAAGAATTCGAACAAAATGATGCGAAAGTGTTTTATAATTCCTACTGTATTATTTTAGCCGGAATCATGCTATTTGACATTTTTGTACAAGAATTGTTGTTTTATTGAATGATGAGCAGGTTTATCAACATAGAACAGCCTTCAGTTGACCACATTGAACTTGGGCTTTTAATTGGTTGGGTGCAAAAATGCCTTCCTTCTAGATTTAGTAAAAACAATGGAGGTTTTGACTTCATTTTAGTGAAAGTTAAAAGGGACCGTTCAAGGGAGAATACTTTCCTCATCTTTCATAACCAACTAATTTGTTTAAAAGGGGCTTATGTAACGCAGTCAACTAATATCCCTAATAGTTGGACTTGGAGCTCATGCTTCCAATAACACCAGCACATGCACACATAACAGCAGGCTTCTTGGGAAAGCGAACATACCTGGGCCGATTCTCGGGTTAGAAAGTCTTGTATGGCTCCCCGAAAATCTTCATCAACAATGTAGTGGCCACTGTAAGTCGCCACGGGGAGGTAACCTCTGTGGATTTTGTGCTCACCTTGAGCACCTGCCTCAACTTTGTCCAGGTTGAGCTCAATAGCTGCTTCTATTGCCTGTAATATAATATTAAATTAGTAATTAGTAATGCTACAATCTTGGTAGTAGCTTAACGCAAGCTAGAGTTTCTGTGGACGAAATTAGGTATGTCCAACTCCAAACGCCCCATCAATCATTTTGGCTATTTCAACGTAGTTAGATTGCATAAACTGAACAATCACATTTAGTGCCACATCAATCCCACTGATATATCCTTTTTATCTTTATAATCAAGATAATTTACATCATTACAACGCCTCAAGCATTAAGGATAATTTGGTTGTACAATCATTGAAAATCTATGTGCCCTACTGCCATCACAAAAATAGGAAAAACAAATAGAGAATTCTATGAAGGGTGATACATTATTTATTAGATGGCAGAAGATCTTACAGCCGTAGTTTCATCCTCTCAAAACAATGTCACTGTTCTCATTGGTTAATGTGTCTTTACTTTGTATGAATGCTATATTTTCAAGACAAAGAAGAGAAAATACCTAACTCTATTATGGTATGATTTTTTTTCTCCTCCAAACAAAAAGTGATAGGGCTTACCTGATAATAACATGCCTCAAAATGCAAACTTGGGTAGTAAGAATCTGGGAGGCACCCCCATAATCGTCCATATAATGTATCTCCACCAATGAGGTTAAGAGCTCCTGCAATGGGTTCATCGCATTCTTCAGCGATGACAAGAAGCACTTGATCCCCCAACTTGGATGCCATGTTGTGAAAAAATTCTCTGGTCAAGTAAGCAGTGCCCCACCTACAGATTAATGAACGGTATTCTTCAGACTAATGCTCTTCATGACACCAACCAAGAGAGTGTGGGAAAGAGAGAGAGCTTATTGTCTGTGGTGTTCCGATAGAACTTGTAAAAGGTATCCCAGTGCTTTGACTGCAAAAATGAATTCAAACAAATTCAACAGCATTCTGGAACAGTGAGGGAGTTCTGATACAGAGATCTAAATTTGTCACGGTAAACAGGACCATCCTGCCAAAGAAAAAACTCAAGAAGATAGTAAACGAGCTCCCTTTTCAGCCATGTGTCACAAAAGCCTTATGTTGGTTGGAAACATGTTTTTGGATCATTGAGCTCCAGGCTTTGGTCTTTCAGTGAAACTAAACAAGAGGCTGCATCTTCATTAAATTTTTAGTCTGAGGCACATTTAGCTATCCATTTTTTATTATTATTATTATTATTATTATAGACAATTACTTCAACTCCCCCCCCCCCCCCCCCTCACATATGCACAAGCAAACAAACAAACAAACGAAAAAACACCCTACACATACACATGACACAGATGTTCATGTTAGTCTTTGTATACCCAGAATTGGTCTAGCATATATACATTGACAAAAACCAGAACTAAATAAAAAAATCATGAACTTTTTAAGCACAGTCAAACTATGTTCTTTTAAAAAATGTCTCAGTTACCTTTATTTCATGTCCTCTAAGGCGCTTCATGGTTAAATTCTGTACAGAAATCTGCACAAAGCAAGATAGGGCCATATCAAACACATTATGATGCTTGAAAAAGGAAATCAGAATGGCTCAAGATTCGTGTTTTTTCCTTTTATAGCCAATCGTAGGCTGAATCCTACTTTTACTTCTTCCTCGACCCTTCCAATTCGCCTACTAGGAACTTTAATATTATCATTTGTAAAATGCTGAGCATATGGTGACACATTCATATTGTTGGTTTAAATAACAATTTCTAGAAGAACTATCTTCATAAATCTTTTTCACAATGATAGATACGGGTCTGTTTGGCATCCTATCATTAATCGTTGTAATAGGCACCTGATGCTTTGTAAGGCCTTATTTGAAATAATTGGTGATTGGCTCTAAAATGCCTTATTTCACAGTAACTGTGTTTTATAAAAAGCCATCGATCTCCGAGCGAGCTCATATTGACATGAGGCTGCCTCTTTTCAATGCTGGGAGTGAAGCGAACATTGTAAGAGCTATCTATTCAATCGGGGAGATGGCAAGCAGAACGCATCAATCATTAATCCAGCCAATACCTAAAAAAAAACTCATTTTTCTATCAGCTCATTTTAAGAAATCAACATATCGTGTCAAATGGACCCATAATGGAATATATATGAACAAGAAACAGAGTAAAGATGTCATAATATACAGAAACCTGACCTTTTTGCGCTCTTGACGGATATTCTTCCTCTTATTTTGTTTCAAATCCATCAAGAACTCATCAAAACTGCAACAAAGAAAATAACTTATATATAAAAGATACTCCTACTTTCACAAAGGAAGTGCATATAAAGATGAACAATAAAAAAAAAAAAAGGGTGAAATAGTTCCACAGTAAATTACGTATCAGTAAGATTAGCTCAGCAAACAGTAGATAGATGAACGAAAAGACCATATAGTTTATCTCTCTCTCTCTCACACACACACACACACACGGAAATAGTTCCATAGTAAATTACGTATCAGTAAGATTAGCTCAGCAAACAGTAGATAGATGAACGAAAAAGACCACATAGTTTATCTCAAACCGGACATGTGATCCATTGAGAATAGTTTAGACATTGATATATGTGATCCATTGAGAGTATTTTAGACATTGATATGGATGCATTAATTAATACTAATAAGTAATGCATAGATGCTACCGTATCTTATTTTAAGATACATGGAGAGTTATATAGAATATATAATCTGCAGGGTGAGTACACTTTTTGCTTTTAAAGATCACTTAGATATTAATCATCTTATCTATGATTTAGTTGGGGGTGAGGGCCCGTACCTCAAACATACATCTACATATGCATCCATTAGATAAGTTGTTAATTGTTATGAGAGAGAAGGCAAGAGTTTATTGGCAGGTACTATTCACACTTACATTTCATATATGCCATTATTCTTTTCTAAAAGGCAAACAAACCTCATTACAATGAAAGGAAATGGATAATGTAGAAACATAATGTGGGAGATTAGTCAGGTAAAGAGTTGGAGAATAGAAAATCTCGCATCTAATAATTCTAGCAGAAAGGTGCAAATACATAAAGAGGAAGATAATTATAAGGACTGGAGCCTAGGAAACTAAGAAGCTTCAAGGTACAAAAGGCTATATATACTAACAGTAGAAAAGCACACTTTTCATGGATTACTTGCAGTCCACGGCTTTATATATCTATTAGAAGCTAGAAAACCTTACTTCTTGTAATTTCGATTCTTCCAATGATACTGCATGCCTATTCTCTGGAGAAATCCCTTCTCCTTCAAAGTATTGGCCTCAATTCTAGATGGAAATGTGACATGCACTGATGAGACCCGAAACTGTTGGAACAATACAACATCATATATCAGAGTATCAGACATTGCATATGATAAAGCAGGAAACAATACAGATATGCAAACATGAGAAGAAACAGAAAGGAGAGGTTTTGATAGCACTCATCAAATGTATCAGAAAAGAAAACTTCTGTTGAAAAATACCATTCTGTACATGAAACTTAAAACTAAACTCTATAGTTCAGCAACTTATAATTTCACCCCCTTGAACTATGAGTCTAAGACACTGAAAATCATTGACAAGGATGAATGGGAATAAGATCCTCTATGATGCACCTTGGAGACACTATAAAAAACTGGAACTCACATTCTTCAGGAGCAGTAACCCTCAGATAGTTCTGTATCAAGATATCACTTTTATTTGTAACAAACAAAGTGAAACAACAAAGCACTAAAGGGTTATAAAGGCCCCAAAAGGCTTTCTAATTTCACTTGCATTCATATCAATTGACACCTCTTCAACATTGACATATTGTGGGAATTATATCAGTTTGTGATTAACATAACCCAACAGCTCAAGGAAAAAAAAAAGGATAACAAATTAACAAATATCTTATATTTTGTATCTTAAATTGAGTAAATGACTTTAGTGCTCATTTGGTTGGCTATCAAAATCACTGGAAATACAAAATCCCATGAGGTAGTATTCAATATTGTGATTTGAAAAAAAAAAAAATCAAGTTACTCTGAAATGGAGGAATTATAGTTACCATGTGGGGGTGGTGGGTAAGATGAACTTCCACCTATATTTCTTCTTTTTCCCTTTTAAATCACAAAATACTTGTTTTCCCATGAGTCAAATATATATTTTTCATGGATAACGGTTGTAAACGGATAATAGTAGATTTGAATAATTTCCCATCAAAGTTCACATTCAACCAAAAAAAATGCAGTAATTTAATTCCTGCAAAATTAATTTTAACCAAATGTGGTTTCTTAAATAACAGAATACATTTCCAAGAAAGTTTTCTTTACTTCATGTTCAACCATACAAGCACTTGGATGGTTGAAGAATAAAATTAAAAGAGAAAAATTAGTTACTTGAGTTTCCCCTAAATGCAAATGTACGACCAAATGTAACTCAAAAGACAATCCTATACCAATGGAGAATAAGCCAAGCTAGCTACCTGCAATCAATTACAGGCAATTAATCAACTAAATGTGTACCTATAGAACATTGTCTTAATTAAGCATACACATAAGAAGAATATTGCACACATTTTTATCAGCCAACAAATATGGAAAATAGCAAATAAAGAGGGAAGATGATCAAATACCTTTACCGTCAGTTCCTTGAGTGCAGATATCAAGATGTCTAAAATCTCATCTCTGTAGGAAGTATTACGAACTAAAATTCTTGGACCCGTTACTGGTGAGAAAGGGACACAGGACTGCAGCTTTGGATAGTATCTTGAACCATAAGAATAGTAGGCATCAGCCCAAGAATGATCAAAGACATATTCCCCAAGAGAATGGCTGCAACAACAACAACCCAGCGTTTCCCGCAATCAAGCGGGGTCTGGGGGTCAGAATGGCTGCTTCCAATTTAAATTGAAAACCAACATTCAGTATTTATAATGTACCCAGAGAACGAGCAAATCCAAACATTGTCTAAAATATACCTCTTAAGATATAGGGGAATAACTCCAAGAACATTGCTGAACTCATCCTTAGCAATTATGTGTGTCGGAGACCATCCTGTTTCCTGAGCGATAAGAGGTTCAAATTGAAGTAATTATTTAGTTTTAGCATATAGAAAGACATCAAAATAATGCAAACCTTCACAGAACAATTTGACTCCTCCAAACTTGAGAGAAAACCATGCATAATAAATGGGTTCAGCTTAGCAGGAGAACAAGAATCCATGGCACATTCATCCCAGTCTCTTGATGAAACCTCTGAGATTGAAGAAATCACAGAAACTGATATCTTCGTTGGACCAAGTGAGTTTCCCAAGGTTTGCTAGAAGGAAAAAAATCAATAAATATAGGTAACATTATAGAAATCTTACAGGTAAAAGGGGTTGCTTCGAAAAAACTTCATAAGGAATAATAAGGAATTACCTCTGAGCCCGAACCTTTCAGAAGAAAATCCCCGAGCGAAAGATTAGTATCAGTGACCTTCACTGTCTTCTTAGGACCCCAAAACATTGCCCTGATTGTAAACTTAGTATACAAGTTTTTGGTAATCTGTCGAGATGATGTGTAATCCTACAAATCACAAATTAAACCGAAAAGTACTTTAATAAAAGATCAAGTTTTTCCTTCATGGAAATTGAACCAAACTGCAACCTCTGCAATGCAGATTTTGAAACACATCAACACCTCTTTTTTAAGTGCAAGTTATGTAGAGAGACTGGGGTAGAGATCAAACTGTGACTGGACATGACCAGAGGAATGTGGACTCCTGCTATCGTGGCTAAATGACTTACAAGAGAAGCAAGATATGTCTTTTTTTTTATCATTTAATTTACAGTTTAATATTTTTACATTTGGCTCAAAAATAAAAGTCAAAATAAGAAGAGAGCTGATAGTGCAAAAAAGCAAGTTTGGGAGTATAATAGCAAAGATTTTTTATTTTTTATTTTTGTCAAGGATATATAGGTATGTTGACTGTAATCTCACAACAGCTTGTCCTAAGTGTATCTCATCTCAATCATGCCACGAGATCCAGAAACCGTCCTGTATTGTGCTTGATACCAGAGTGTTTTATTAGTTATTTCCTCATCTATAAAAAGGGGAAAATTAAAGCCATGGACCTGAAAAAACATGATATTTCCCTTGTAGTATTCCACTTGAAGAACTAATCGAATGATTCTTCTTCATGGCATGAGAGCAAAACTTCCTTTATAATTCTGATTAAAAACCCCAAACTCATATTTTACAAAGCTAAATTACAAGCAAAAATGACCAGCGTCACCTTTAGTAAATTGAGATCAATCAATGAAGAGGCACATCTAAGGTCCTAGAATGAATTTCAAAGTCAAAAAAAAAATTGTTGGATAGCTTGCTCCCCTTTAATAGTCCAACCCTAGCTATCCACACATTATCTATTTTTAAAGAACTTCCTCAAATACTCCAAGAATTAATCATAACAAGTGGCATAACCACTTTCCAACCACAAACCTTGATGAAGAGAAACAAATTACTGAATTTTAACCATCTCTATGCATGAAATATCGGTCATTTCAACAACTTCCAGAAACCAGATACTCAAAGATCCCCAAAGGATTTTTCAATCAATGCCACCAGATAGTCGACTAACAAAGTAGGACAAGAGAGGAAGTTACAGGGATAAACTTGGAAATCAAATCTCATTTTATTAAGGGAAATCAAATCAAATCTCATTTTATTAACGGAAATCAAATCTCATTTTATTTCCTGCAGATCCAATAGTTACAACAATGAATGTCTTGTAAAGGGATGTACAGTACTTTGCTAGCAACTGATTTGACATATACCATCTTAAACAAAAATCCACACTTTCAATTGACAATTTGACATATACCATCTTGCTCAATGTTTCAACACAGTCATATAATATAAACTGTTTTTTACTTCTGAGAACGGTCTAACACTTGATTGAACAAACACGTCAATAAAGCAAAAGCACAGGACAATAAATCATCAATTCTTGAATTCATTAGATAAAATCAAGAATAAGAACACAGAGAATGATCCAAAATTCATACCTGCAAACAGAGCTGGTACGGACAAGCAAAATTCGAGCGAAGCATCTCAAAAATCGACTAGAAATCGGAAAATTAGAGCAATCGAGGCGAAAGAGAAGAGCCAGCTGGTACCCTTCTGGAGGATAGAACCCGTGAACTCGACCTAGTAAGATCCGATGGGACGGGAATAGCCATGAAACGAGTGTGCTCAAAGAAGCGGAGGAGAAGACATTTATCAGATAGTTCTTTTTATTTTATTTTTTATTTTTATTTTAATTTTGTTGGTGGGAAATAGGAAGACACGAATTTGATATCCCCCAAATGTCACGCACCGATCGGGGGTGGCTTACTGGTGGAGAGTAAGACTATGTTTATCAAGGGATACTAAAAATACTAGAAATATTGGTATTTTATTCATCTCTTTCCGCCACATTATTCTAGCATCTCATTCTTATTTTTTCCATTTTATCAATAACATCCCCAGTATCCTTAAATCTAACTTTTCCTACCAACTCAATTTACAAATATACCCCTCTCCCAATAATTATTTTCATTCTCGATTATATTATTATATTCATTTATTATTATTAAAATATTAATATTAAATCAATATTATCTTCCAAAGTCTTCCATGATTATAATTCATTTTTTCGGTTCATTTTTTTGCATATTTACAATCGAAGAGAATTTTTTTAAAAAAATAAATATAGTCAAACATATTCAAAATTGATGTCTACATTTAGATAAAATCGAATCTAGTATTGTGATAATTTGTTATTTTTTATTTTTTACATATTTAATACCGAAATATGAATTTAAACTTGTAAATATAAATTTGAACAACACTAAATCACAACCGTCCACCACAAGCCACGTGGCAGTCATGCAAATCATCTCTCTACGAGCCAACCACAACATGACACATGTCACCTTTATCTTCCCTTTGCAACTGTTGAAGGTAATTTGCAACCCAACAACGTGAATAATTAATGCTGAGCCTGACACACCCTTAAATTTGATGTCCAAGTATCGGTACTGGGGGAGTATCCCCCTAGTATCCGAAAGCCTTTACCTTCATTATTTTACTAATAAAACTCCTAGTACATGTGCTTGTTTTTCTACCGATAAATATGCTCTAAGAGCATCCCAAGAGCATCTCTAAATTTTCTTCAAAATGGAGAATGAAAATCCATCTTCTCTAATTTTTTTTAATCAAATTCCAACAGTTTCTCCATTTTAGAGAATTATAATTTAATTTTTTAATTGTAAATTAAAAAATAGGCAGTAAAACTACAAACACAAAAGATGCACAGGTGAACAAGATTCCAAGAAATGAAATGGAAGCAATGAACCAATAGCCCGGTGAAAATGAATTCCAACTACGGAAATTGGATTAATTAATCCTTTTGACTTTTGCAACCGAGATTGTACTGCAAGCAAGCAATAAGAATCTGTCATGCAAGCAATAAGCGATGAATTTTTCGCGTGAAAGTGATAATGATGGGAAAAAAACCAAATTCAGAGAGAGGGAGAATCGGGAGAGACAAATTGTCACATGATGAATTTATGTTGAAGAAGAACTCCCCTGTTGCACAGAAATGGTTGAATAGGTTCAATTGCAGTTTTAGGTCGGAAGAACGCGAGAAAGAGAAGGAATAAGGTATCGCCAAAAATTTTAGCGTTGCTGCAGATATGGGGCAAGGAAGGGTATTTGCCCTACCTATCTCTATTTTGGAGATTGGATTGGGGAAATTATTGGGCCAAATATAAGCCCAATATTCCCCAAAAGTCCAATTTTCTCCAAAATAGAGCATCTCTTGGGGATGCTCTAAGGGAATGTCAGGAGGTCTCGGGTTCGATCTCTACTTTTGTCCATTCGGCTAGGGCACATATTTGTCCCCAAATGTGGGTTTGAAGCTTAATCAATATACCTTATTTTTTTATTTTTTACTATTTATTTTGCTTATTATGTTGTATGCTATGACGGTTCGCCGTCTGCCGACCTAGTCTGCCTCTTGAGTTGTCGGTCTGTACGGCTATCGAATTATTTCATTATCAAAGAAAAAAGAAATAGATATGTATAAATGGATGATTTTACTAAGTGTACCTTTATGAAAATTTAATTAGCTAAGTGCATTATAAACATTTTTAATTTGTTGACATGTACCTTTCCCAAATAACACGCCACCTAATTCCATCGTTCTTTCCAAAATACCTTCTTCATATCTATGCTTCTATGCTTCCAAGCGCGGGTGAAGCTCCTCCGGATCTCAAATTGCAGAGCTTCACGTCGGAGCGCGCCACTAAAATCGATCTCAGATCACCCAAAATCAACATGAACCAGTATAGTTCCCGCGCCATTTAAAAAAAATTAATAATAAAATAAATTAATATCATACTATTAATTAAAATTTTAGTTTAATATTTTGGATTAAAATTATAAGAACAAACTCATAAGAAGAGAGTATAATAGGTTTATTCAAGATAGACTCCATTGTGATAGTATATGCTGAGTTACAAATAGATAGACACTATATATTAATTTAATATTTTGAATTAAACCCATTGGTTATTTCAAAGATAAAAATCAATTGCAAAAAAAAAAAAAAAAAAGGAAAAGGTAAAGAAAATGATTGGTTGAAAATGAGAGGATTAAGGTGAATGTCACACATAGACAAAAACTCTTCTGTTTTAAGAGTTTTTATTATGCATTAATAGATATAGATACTTGAAAATCGACCTGGTCAATCGTCCAAAAGGGAGCCCCAGATTGTGATTCCAAATCACTTCCGAATCCAAAATCTACACGAATCCTCCAAAATCAAGTTGCCAGATTGCGCGACTTCTGTCACCCATGGCCAACATCAAATCAAAATAGAATCAGACACCAATAAGATATGCACGATTTGATATATAATCGAGGTACGTACCACAAATTTTCCAACTAAAATTCAGTTTGTATATCTCAATTGCATAACCTAGGGTTACATCTAATTAGTACCTCTTAATCGAGCCCTTGTGATTTTTCATTGAAATTAAATATGTTTGTAAGTGGTACTATGATGAAAGAGCATGAATTTTGGCAGAATGTGAATTTGTAAAATGAAATGTGTTGTTGTGTTGGTGACTCTTGAATATGTTTCGTGTGAACCGATGGAGCTCAAAAGTTTGACTGTGTTTTGAAGGTGATCAATTGAAGATGACAAATGGTTACTGTGAGTATGTTGGTGAATTTGTTTTAATAAGACATTCGTAATTCAAAAAAAATATTGAGTTGGATTCATTTAAACAAATTATTAGTGATAGATTTGAAATTTGCCTAGAAATATACAATATGAACTAAAGTTGAGTCACTTTCATCCTTTACAAAAATTGAAAGCTCCATTTACAATCAACAAAAATGAAGATCTAAAGGCATTCATGGATAATTGGATATAAACGAGGCGCCTCAGGTTTTATGGTCTTTGCCATTACATATTTTAGCAAAGAAAAAGATGAATGGGAGTCAGATCACTATAATTGTTTAGGAAACAAGTGCGGTACGGTAACAGTGTCTAATGAGTATGTTCAACCGTTCAAGATACAAGTGTTGATGACACATTAGCTCTCACTACTAATGTTGTTGCCTCAAAAGATAGAGAGTACTGCAATGATGAAGATCTTTATGAGAATGAGAAAGAGGAGATTGATTTTATCTATGTCGAGCAAATTTTCAACTCAAAACTTTATTTAAGGACTGCAATGACTAAAATGGCAGTGAAATAGAACTTCTAATTTTGAGTGAAGAAATCAACACATATAAAGTACAAGGTCGTTTGTATTGATGTTAGCTGCAAGTGGACAGTGATAGCTACAAGTGTGAATAATTCAAGTTACTTTGAGATTAGAAGGATGAATGAAGATCACAATTGTTAATTTTTTGTTAGAAGTAGAGAACATCAGAAACCGTCAATTGTTAATTTTTTGTTAGAAGTAGAGAACATCAGAAACCGTCATATTAATCTATAGCGGAAAAGATTAAGATAAGGTATGATTGCAGAAACTTGTATTAATTATAGTATATCATTTGTATGAATGAAGATCACAATTGTTGTGTGTTCGGAATTCAATTTGCTTACTTTTTCCATATAATTGATGAAACTTGCATGAAAACTCTCTGAAAAAGTTGTCGTGTGTTTGGAATTCGAGTTGCGTACTTTTTCCATATAATGGAGTGCTTAACTATTAGACTTATGCGTAGCTATAAATAAAATCTGACGTTGAAAGAAACTCCTGCAGTGGGGTTGCTCATTTTTGTCTAACATTTATAATTGTTTTGGTATTTAAGACATTTTTTGCAACTTTGATGAAAAGTGACTCTTGAATAGAATGGTAATTGACCTTTGTAGCTGGACAATATGTAAATAAAATTGTATGTTTGATGAAACTTGTATTAATTATAGTATATCATAATAATTACAACATGTATGCCACATAATGAATTCTTGCTTGTTCTACAAAATAATAGGTACAAAGGTGTTGCAAAAGGGGCAAATTCTATGCAGATTTGAAATGCAATGCAAAAGAAATTTATCCACAATGTGAGCTACTAGAAGGCATGGAAAACAAAAGGATTGACACAAGACTTGATAAGAGGTACACCGGAGGAAAACTATGGAATGTTGCCATCATACGTACTTTCACATGATACATCAAGTAAACCCAGGGACATAAACGTGTAGTTGGTTCAAGTATGCATTATATTCTTCTCTTTCACAACATCCATTAAAGGATTTAATCTGATGGGAAAGGTACACACTATAGAATTTGTTTGATAGAAGTGTGCTGTTAAACAATTTTAAAAACTATAAATTTCATTATGTAGGTTATCATGGTAGATGCTGCTTTTCTACATGGAAAATTAAGAGGAATTTTCATTACAACAATAACACAGGATGCTAATAGACATGTATATCCTCTTGCATTTGGGGTGACAGACTTCTATCAACAAGGTTGTATAGGCTGTATCATTCCAAGTACACATGAACTATAGAGGCTCCATCTGATAGGCACGTGAGCATCGACAAGGTTGTATAGGCTGTATAAAGTCCTGCAAAGCATGTGATCTGCATACGCCATTTGAAATAAAACATAAGGGCAAGATACAAACACCGAGTTATACTTCACTTTGTCAGTAAAGCATCCGAAAGCTACATAATAAGAGAATTTAAAGGCTACTTCCAAAGTATTTATGGCATCAACAACGAGATTAGGAAATACATTCAAGATGCAGACATTAAAAAATGGTCAAGGGTTCACTTCGAAGGTGACAGGTACAATCTTATTACAACAAATAATGTAGAGTGTATAAATATACAATGCCCATGGCAAAAGACCTTCGCCAAATCAGCACATAGCAACACAAGTAAGACATGCGATATCATAATGCAAGTATTCTTAAAAAAATAAGGAGGAAGGAGTCGGATCGAGCCATGCATGCGGGTCCGGTAGTCCTCGCTGAAGCCACATAATACATGTTATACCTTATAAAGATGCTATAATGCAGGACAAGAATATTAACACTCAAGCATGCTAGCGGTTTATATATGCAGAAAGTGGTACATTAAGATCCTACACAAAATGCCAAGTGACATATCCATCTCCTACCTCTACACCCATTCTTGTTAGTGTAGACACCGGCCAAGTTCATGCTAGCTCATTGTATAATGTTATGTCTCATGTTCATTTCATATGTCATGCTTTATTGTTTCATTTTTCAGAATATACTAACATGATCCCAATGAAGCTGGGTTGTTCTATGACCCTAGGAAACGACTATACGACACACATTAACGACCGTTCTCTACCAAACACATAGAGTAAATAGATGCTCATTTGAATAGTGCAACCTAAGGAGGATACTACATGGTCATGCTTTTATGCAATGCAAACACCTAGTTTACTACATGACCACATGCATGAGAGTCCAACCTGAGTAAGCCCCTAAGGAACATAACTGGATGTGCAGAACAACAAAAGGCAATAATCCAGGAATATAACTAGTCAACACGTCACAGATGATCACCTAGCATACATATAATTAATATAATGAGTCTACTTCTAAAGCTACACTAAGCATGTAATATCACACACATAAGTACATATATTTAGATGATGAGTTAAGTTGGTACTTGATAACCATAGATCTCAGCATTCATCAGTTCATCTCATATCTCATATCATAAACTTGCATAGTTCATCAAGTACCAATTACTAAACTCATCATCTCAATATCTCATCAATTCCTGATCATCTCGGAACGAATAACGCATATATAATCATGTTCACATCATCATATCATAGCATGCTAGCATATCATATCATAACTCATGCTTAAGAATATATCTCAGCGTGCTATAGTTCACACTTAACATTTATATAAACATATAGCATATTTATATCATAATAATATCAACATATCACAAGTCATACTTCATGATTAGCATTTATCAACACGTCATAATCCCTTACCGAACAGCAGTACGTGTTCTAAAAATCGCGCCTAGGCACCGCCTAGGCGGCGCCGGGGCGCTAAGCAGAGGAGCACCTAGGAATTTTTACGTCTAGGCAGGTCTCTAGGTGGAAATCCACGTGGACACTTCCTAGGTGCCGCCTAGACCCCGCTTAGGACCGTCTAGTACCACCTAGGCACCGCTTAAGACCATTTAGTCAGACGATTATTTAGTTTTAGCATCTAGGGAGGTAATTAGTCAAGTTAGGTTTTTTTTAATACCCTAAGTCAGGATGTATTTGATTTTGAGTCGTACTTATGGTTTTGGATTTTATGAGGTCTGGAGTCGCTGATCGGACGCGTACTTTAGCGTTTATTTACTTTAGTATTAGTTAAACATCACAAATTTGGGTTTATGAGTGATATTATGGATTATTATTACATTATATGAATTATTGATATGTTTTATATGTTAAAATATAAAACAATATTCAAGTTTGTTCTAAGTCTGCCTAGGCACCCACCTAACCGCCTAGGCGTTAGGCGGCCACCCGCCGCCTAGAGGTCGCCTAGCGATATCAGACATCATAGCAATATTATCACACTAACCCGCTCTCAATCATATCATAAGATAACATCATGCTCGCACAAAGAACTTCTCAAATCGTAATAGCATATAAGATTAACCAAGTTAGTCAACGAGTCAAGGCAAGTTAGAATTCTCAAGTTAGTTCAAATCCGTTTTCAAAACAACCTTTAAAACATATTTGTCCCAAAACCATGAAAACCCAAGATCTTTAGTCAAACCCCCAATTCATTTCATTAGGTAAATCCGACACGTTCAAAGCATTTTTCTAACCCTTTTTGAGTGAATAAAACGACTTTCCGATCTTCGAAATCGTCACTTTAAATACCTTTTGAAATTCAAAGTTTATCCAATAACTCATGCATTTTAGACCTCAAGAATCATTAAAATCATTTTTGAAAACATTGCACAAACCCCAACCAAATCAACTAACCCAAAACCAGCTAAAAAGGGGCATTTCGCCACGGAGAAACTATTTCGCCACAACGAAACACAGTTTCTCCGTGGCGAAATCCACCTAGTGACCACCCCGCGAGCCGGGGGTCCTCAAGATCATGAAAGGCCTTTTCCGCGGTCGTGGCGAAGCCGAGTTCTCAAGTCCAACCTTGGGTTCATACTTGACGCGGCGACGAGGAGCACTCGTCGCGGTGAGACCCGTTCCTCAGGTCCTAGGGGTGGCCAGCGGCACTTGGGCCGCACCCGCGTCTTTACAATTCGTGAATCAATCGCCTAGTGTTCACTTCCTGAGTTACAAACTCTCGAGTATAACACTCTCTCAAAATATATCCTATAAGCTCACTGTGTAACTCTCAAATGCTTTGAAACAAAAGATACGACTCTTAACACTTAGCAGAGAGCACACGAAGAAGACAGATTGACTTGAAGGCTTGAGTGCGAATGAATGCTTGTGTTCAACTGTAAAGGCTTGGATTTTTAAATCCTAAAATTTTCGGAAAAAAAAAAGGAGATGAAGGCGGGAGTCTTCAGCTTTCAAAGGAAGGAGATGAAGACGTGGGTCCCTCCTAAAATTATTTATATTAATTTATTATTATTGAACCGGTTGAGATTTAATTAAATGGGTTCGGTTCGGTTCGGTTGGGCTTAGATGGGGTTGGTTTGGTTCGGATTTAACCGTTTACTTATTTAAATAATTAATGGTATTTAAAATAGAATATAATATTATTGGGGGTTAAAATATATTATTTGGACTTATAGATTTTAAAAGTAATTTGAAAAAGAATTTTACGGGTATTTTCAAGGGTCGGAATCCTTAACTATTTAGTTCGGATTTGAAACGATTTTGGAACTAACTTGGGAATTATACTTGCTTGATGACTAACTAGCATGATAGTATGATCGTTTGATTAACAGGATATGTGTGACTAATAACATGATACTGTGGTGATTTTTAAAAGAGATTAAATGTTCAATATTTATGATGATGATGATATATATAGATGGAAAGTATAAGTATGATATATACAGGGAGTATATTTTTAAACTGATGAGTTGACAAGTATGATATATACAGGGAGTATATTTTTAGATTATTTATTGGGATTTATATTTAATTAGTTGTTGGAGATTTTATGCAGGATTTGATTTGGTTACTGGAAATTTGGGGTTGAATTTCTATAAGCTTCGTTGATGATTTTGTGGAGCAATCTTCAAATTCAAAAGGCTGTTGGTTTGTTGAGATCTTCAAGAGATTTGGTTGAACCAATCTCCAGCTGAACACATGGTTTCAAACCAAACCAAATTCCAGGTGTAGCTCCTAGAATGCAAGAAAGACTGATAACTCCACTCCCTTGATGAAAATCGAAAAAGGTTTCAAAGGCTTTGACACAAAGCTTGTGTCAAAGATCTTGAAGCTACAGTTGTGTTAATGAAACACAAAACCTATATTGTATGTATTTTATTATCTTATATTATATAAGTATGGTGTCCGAATATTATTCTATATATTATATGCTAACCATACATCAAAGTTTCGAGATATCTCCTTCCTTAAAGCTGAAGAATATGAAGAATCAAATCGGTTGGATTGGGGCTTCACAGTTTCCATCTTTAGAAGATTGCGAAGATAATCTTTGGCCATGATCTGAAGTAGCCGTTATGAAAAGACCCTTCCTTCAATTGACACCGATTTGATCAAGTATAAAAGGAGATGAAGAAGAGAGAGAGGACTGACGAACACTTACGAATATCAACGCTCTACATTGCACACTCAGCCCTCAGTTTACGATCTCTTTTCAGTGTGTTCTCTCTACTTGTTCTTAAGAGTCTTATATTTTGTTACAAAGCATTTGAGAGTTACACAGTGAGCTTATAGGATATATTCTGAGAGAGTGTTATACTCGAGAGTTTGTAACTCAGGAAGTGGACACTAGGCGATTGATTCAGGAAGTGTAAGAGGATTGTACTAGATAGCTGCGAGAGGTGGGGCTCTTCTAGATTGGTCTAGGACTCCAAGGGAACATGAGTTGACTAGATTACAATTGTATAGGAGAGAGGCTTCTCGGTGAGCTATTAGGATCCTAAGTCTTGTGAATCAATAAAGCGGGTTGAATCCTAGGGTTGTGGAAGAACCCTAGGCGGGGACGTAGGCCAAGTTTGTGCCGAACCTCGTTAACAATTCATTGCGTCATTTACTTATTGCTTTACCATATTTACGCACTTGTTTCGAATTTTATAACTCTGTTGTGATTCAGGTTTGCCAAAAGAAAGAATTACGTCTAATCTCAAAAGGTTTTGCAAGTGCTTCAAAAGTCTTGAGATTATCTGCGAAAATCCGGCATACTCTATTCAACCCCCCTTCTAGAGTATCTTTATATTACTTTGTTATACATTATCGAATCTTCAAAGACCTTACTAGTTGATAATAAGGCCTTACTGGTTCTAATGAAAGGCAAAACCGTGGTTTTCAGGTTTTGGTAAGATCTTACCATATAGGCTGAAATGTTACACAGGCTCAACGTAAACGAGTCTGTTCTTAGTGGGCCTATTTTATTGAGACTACAATTCTGATTCTAAGGACCAATATATTATTGGGCCTAGGTTTTAATTAATGGGCCAACATTGAAGTTCAAATACGTATTCAGACTTTGGTCTTTATTTTTGGTTATAGGTTTTAAACTTCTATCTTATCTTAACCCATATTTGTTAAATTTATTTGTTGAGATTCTTCAGGGATTTGGTTGAACATTCCTCAACTCTTTCAAATGCTTCAAGTGATCAAATCCCTGCATATCCTAGTGAAGCTTCTGGAACATTTTCAAAAGGCGGTTGCTCCTCCCAAGTGGAGATCGTGCAACGTTACTCAATATCCTAGAAGCTGATTTCAAACGTTCAATTAAAAGATTGGATGGGCTGGCCTTTATAAGGAGAAGAGGAGGATTGCAGTCCGTACAAGTTTGATCTCCAGCGCACAAAGTCTTCAACAATCTTTTGTCTCATGCACCAATCGATCTCGCATCTCTCTTTGGTTTGAGCGTTTTATTTCTTCGAGAGTGTGAGGTTTCCATTGAGCTTTGTCGTACAATTCATTTTAGATTATACTAAGGGTTCTTTACCCAAACGTATAGGGTACTCCGGTATCCATAGAACTTTGTTTCACTGGTATGCTTGGGTTGCTAGATAGGAAGTTAGTATAGAAGAGGGAAGGTCTTCTAGAGGTTGTATCTAGGGCTCATAAGTAGAAGTGAAATAAAGTTGTGTTGAATCCTACAGGTTGGATAACCCTAGGCGGGGACGTAGGCCGGTTGTGCTGAACCTCGTTAACAACTCTTGTGTCCTTTACTTTTTGTTCTTTTCATTCAAGCTTGTGTTTGCCTTACTTCTTATTCGCTCTTTGTCTTAACTTGTTTTTGTTTTTTAAATAAGGTCTTATCTCGGGTGGTAAGGTCTTACAATTTCTGTAATTGTGAAAAGTTGTCATACTCTATTCTTCCCCTCTTGCTCGAGTATTTGTTAGCCTTTTATCTGCCTATTTCGCACTTCAATTGGTATCAGAGCCTAACTCACGTACCTTAGATTTTACTATCTGTGAGTCTAACCATGGCAGGTGAAGGTCAAGGAGGCTTCAATGAGGAAGATCCCTTCGAATTGATCACAAGGGGACTTGCTCGGATTCTAAAGATGAAGAATCAATTCTCAAACCGAGAATATGCGAGATCATCAAAGCATAAAGGTAAGTCTTCTAACCCTAATAAAATGAAAAAAAATCTAACATGCTATGAATGTGGTGAAACAGATCACTTGAAGAAGAAGTGTCCTCAAAAGAAGAAGATCAAGCAGAAGAAGAATGATCGAAAGAAAGACGATTCAGATTCTTTAAGTGAATCGGAATTAGAGAATGATCCAGTAAATCTTTTCTTGATGGCAAAGACTGATGAAAACCACGATCAACATCTAGATGGAGTGGTAAGAAATCTTATATCTAGTCCTATTGATGTTCTCTCAGAATTTCGGAAAAATATGATTTCGAATGAAGAAAACTGCAGCAAAGATATCAACACCTTGAAAGAGAAGGTAAAGGATCAAGAGGTATGCATAAGGAAGTTGTCGCACAAGTTGCAAGATCTTGAAAATCAAAATCCGGATCTTATCACTGAGGTTAAGACCTCACGATCGGAAAATTCCGAACTTAAGGCAAACCTCTCTTCTCTCAAGGCTCGTAACAATGACCTTGAGATTGAAAAAGTGAAATTATCTGAAAAGTGTCAAGATCAACAAACAGCCCTGGTGCAATTCACTAGATCCAAAGCTACTCTTGACAAGATGCTTGGAGAACAACAACTTTCCATGAACTGGAGTGGTATAGGATATAATAGAAACTTTCCTGTAAAACCTACTACCACGTTTGTTAAGGCAAAAGGAAGTTGGCGATCTCCTACTTGTTTCTTTTGTTGCAAAAAGGGTCATGTAAAGGAAACCTGTCTTTATAGGAGAAAGGACCCTTACATCATTAGAAATACCTTTCATGTACGTTTAAATGAACAAGTGAAACAAATTTGGGTTCCTAAAGGGACAAGACCGCCAAACTTGGTCTATCCTAATTATGAATCTAAATTTGTACATTGGTCTAGCCAAAAAGGTTGATGTTTGTTCGTTTTGCAGGATATCACCAAGATTAAAGAGCATAAATGGATTGGAACAATCGCTCTTGGTGATAAAGGATAATTTTTTATATACTTAAATGTTATGTGATACTAATGATGTTATACTACATGCTTGTTATATGATGCTTATTCGTATATGTTGCAATAGTATATGTAATTTGCATATAATTGATATTTGTTTTGCCTTCCATCAAGGGGGAGATTGTTGACTCTATTTTGATGTTATATTATATGTTGGTTAGTATGATGGAAGACAAAGAAATGTAGTATTTGTTTTATGCAAATATCAATTAGATTATTTATTGGGATTTATATTTAATTAGTTGTTGGAGATTTTGTGCAGGATTTGATTTGGTTGTTGGAAATTCGGGGTTGACTTTCTATAAGCTTCGTTGATGATTTTGTTAAGCAATCTTCAAATTCAAAAGGTTGATGATTTGTTGAGATCTTCAAGAGATTTGGTTGAACCAATCTCCAGCCGAACACAACGTTTAAATATAAACCAAACTCCAGGTGTAGCTTCTGGAATGCAAGAAAGACCATACTAGTTGATTATAAGGCTTTACTGGTTCTAATGAAAGGCAAAACCGTGGTTTTTAGGTTTTGGTAAGATCTTACCATATAGGCTGAAATGTTACACAGGCTCAACGTAAATGAGCTTGTTCTTAGTGGGCCTATTTGACTGAGACTACAATTCTGATTCTAAGGACCAATATATTATTGGGCCTAGGTTTTAATTAATGGGCTAGCATTGAAGTTCAAATACGTATTCAGACTTTGGTCTTTATTTTGGGTTATAGGTTTTAAACTTCTATCTTATCTTAACCCATATTGGTTAACTTTATTTGTTGAGATTCTCCAGGGATTTGGTTGAACATTCCTCAACTCTTTCAAATGCTTCAAGTGATCAAATCCCTGCATATTCTCGTGAAGCTTTTGGACCATTTTCAAAAGGCGGTTGCTCCTCCTAGGCGGAGATCATGCAATGTTAAACGTTCAATTAAAAGATTGGACGGGCTGTCCTTTATAAGGAGAAGAGGAGGATTGCAGTCAGTACAAGTTTGATCTCTAGCGCACAAAGTCTTCGGCAATCTTTTGTTTCCTGCACCAATCGATCTCGCATCTCTCGTCGGTTTGAGCATTTTATTTCTTTGAGAGTGTGAGGTTTCCATTGAGCTTTATCGTACAATTCATTTTAGGTTATACTAAGGGTTCTTTACCCAAACGTATAGGGTATTCCGGTACCCATAGAACTTTGTTTTACTAGTGTGCTTGGGTTGCGAGATAGGAAGTTAGTCTAGAAGAGGGAAGGTCTTCTAGAGGTTGTATCTAGGGCTCATAAGGAGAAGTGAAATAAAGTTGTGTTGAATCCTACGGGTTGGATAACCCTAGGCGGGGACGTAGTTCGGTTGTGCTGAACCTCGTTAATAACTCTCGCGTCCTTTACTTTATGTTCTTTTCATTCAAGCTTGTGTTTGCCTTACTTCTTATTCGCTCTTTGTCTTAACTTGTTTCTGTTTTTCAGATAAGGTCTTATCTTAGGTGGTAAGGTCTAACAATTTATGTAATTGCGAAAAGTTTCCATACTCTATTCTTCCCCCCTTGCTAGAGTATTTGTTAGCCTTTTATCTGCCTAATCCGCACTTCAGGTATCATATAGAATTTGTTCATCTTCCCACTTACGATCAAGTCTTAAGGCATGAAAAAAGGGTGGTGCGGGTCTAGGAACCTTAGAAGATCACTCCTTTAACAATTTCTTCGCGGATGGATCAGTGTCGAAAATCGGATCACCCAATAACAGGGGCATCGACCGCCGGTTGATGGTGTTGTGTTTTTCGAGTTCTCTTCTCCTTGTTCCTCCACTTCAATCACCTCCTTAGGCCTTTATTCTAAACTTTTAGTGGGTAATTTCACTTTTTTACCTCCTCTAAGGATCATGACACTTACATTTTCCTTCGGATTAACTACCACTTGCACGCGACGATAACTTACCTGAATCCTTAGCTTTTAATTCTCCAATTTCTTTAGCCATTTGACTCAAAAACTTCTCCTGGACACTCATCTTGTCCAAAAATAACCTTAAAGTCTCTTTTTTTTCTTCATGTTGAGGATTTCTTGAATGATTCTCATATTGGCCCCTTCCTTGATATGACACTTGTTGCTGCTGGCCCCTACCATTGAATCCACTTTGATAGTTTGAGTTAGAGCTCGAATTGTAGAAGTTGTTATCAAAGTTGCGGCGAGGTCCATAATCCACAACATTGAGATCAACAACTTCTTCTTGAATCAACAGGCACTTATCATTAGGATGATTTGGATCTCCGTAGACTCCGCATGATCTAGGTTATTGTGATTGATTCAATTGTATAGCCATCTTGTTGACGATCTCAGTAAGCATATCTAAATCACCTCTGCAATTTTCTTCAGAATTATCCAATCTATGAACTCCTCTAACTCTTTGGTATTTCCCATATTGCTGCGAAGCATTGGCTAAACCTTCGAAAATTTGCATTGCATCCTGAGGTGTTTTATCCAAAACATCTCGTCCACTAGTAGATTGATAACACTCCTATCTCTATCAAACATGCCTTCATATAGATATAACACTAAATCATCCTCGGGTATACCATGTTGTGGACAACTACCCTTACGCCTCTTGAATCTCTCAACATACTTATAAAGACTCTTTGTAGGTGATTGCTCAAATACTAGACAACTCCTTCTTGAGTTTGTTGAGGCGAGTAGCAGGAAAATACTTTTGAAGGAAAACTTTCTTTAACTCAAACCAAGTAGTATTGCTTTTAGGAGGAAGGTAATATAACCAATCTCTAACTGAATCTTTTAGGGTAAAGGGGAACACTCTAAGCATCAATTAGTCATCGGTTAGGCCTTGGGGTCTAAGTCTATCGCAGACACTAGCAAAGTTTACGTGGTGTTTCTTTGGTTCCTTGATAATGCATATTTCATATAAGCATTATAGGTGTTTCTTATTCCTATTAGGTATTAGTTTTGTTATGTTTTGAGTCTAGTTCCGTATATTACTTGTGGAGTATTCGAGTTCGGAATCTATGCGTTTTTAGTGTTTATTCTGCAGATTTACATTCCGACCTTGGATGCACTTTGGGAAGAGCTTAAGAAGCATGCTTTGGAGCATATGGAGGCTAGGAAAGAGCTAAGGAGGAGCAATGAGGCACGACATTGGAATTCGTTGAAGGAATTTGAGGAATGTCGAGCACTGCAGAGACGGGCGTCTGCCGTCCTTTGCACGGCGCCCACCGTTGGCCCAGGTCACGGATACACAGTTTTTTATCCGAAGATTATTATTTTATATTATTTCTTATTATTTCTTCTAGGGTTTTGCCGACCCTTGTGAGACCTTTTAAGATTGTTTTCAGTTTTTTTCGCTGTGTGTGTGGCTATTGTGTAAGACGATGAACACCATTAGAGAGAGAGAGAGAGAGAGAGAGAGAGAGAGAGAGAGAGAGAGAGAGAGAGAGAGAGAGAGAATTAGCCTCTGAGTTATCATCTTATGCTTAATTTATATTTGTGTTCCTTCCTATGCCTGATCAACATGTTAGGAATTGCATCTCTAGCTATGAATTCATTGTTGTTTTCTCGATAGCAAACAAAGGTATTGATGATAGTGATGTCTCTTTGTCTTTGTAGTGGATGATTTCAATTGATCTAAGTTGAGGATATTTGATTAAGATTGAGTTTGGTATGCGCATATCTATCTTGATTGTGTAGAGTCAATGTGCCTTATTGCTCATTAAGCTTTCCACTCTTTTAGAATGAAGAAGGGTAAGGCAGGTTTACTGGCCATCAAGCTTGATCTAGAGAAAGCTTACAACCGTGTAGAATGGTCCTTTCTGTACAGAATTCTCGGCCGTTTCGGTTTCCATCTGACTTTTGTTAGTTGGATTGCAGAATGTATTTCGATTGTTTCTTTCTTTGTGCTTGTTAATGATGGGCCAACTAATCAATTCTTTCCAACGAGAGGTCTGCGCCAAGGTGATCCTTTGTCCCCGTTTCTCTTCATCATGTCTGTTGAGATCCTAGCACATACACTCCAAAAAGAGGCAATCTCTCATAAGGATTTGGGCTTATCCTTCTTAAAAAATGGCGTCAAGATTCCTTTCCTGGCTTTCGCCGATGATATCATCATTTTCTCACAAGCATTAGATTCAGCGGCTAGGAAAATTTTCGCCTCCTTGGCTTGTTACTGCCAGATTTCAGGTCAGAAAATAAACTATCATAAATCTTGCTTCCAGGTTTCTTCTAATGTACAAAATTCAACCATTGCAACTTAAGTCTTGTCTGAGCATCGATCATACAATTGCTATAGAAAAATATCTTGGATGTCCGGTCATTAATGGGAAAGTAAACAAAGACACTTTTGCTGAAGTGGTTCTTAAGTAAAAAAAAACAACTTTCTAAATGGAAGGCGTCCACACTATTTGCAGAAGACAGGAAAGTCCTTATTAATTCTAACTTGGCAGCTCAACCTCTTTTTCTCATGCAATCTTTTATGCTACCTAAGTCAATTTTAATCGTGCTTGATAAGGTATACACATCGTTCTTCTAGAATAAACAACCTGCCTTTACGCCCCTTATTAGTTGGGACAAAACTTGTTCTGACACATTGGATGGGGGTCTTTAGTCTGTACAAAGCTGAAACCATGAATACATCCCTCCAAAAGAAACTATTGTGGAAAATATTAGTTGAACCGCATAATGTCTGGGTAAGAGTCATCTATGAAAAATATCTTAAAACAATAGATTTGTTTTCTTATTCAAAACGTGGTTCCTCCTCTTGGCAGTGGGCAAAGTTGTTGCCTTTGTGATCGTTGTTTGATTCTGGTTTACACTGGAGTGTTGGGGACGGCCACACTCTCCGGTTCTGGTATGATAGATGAGCTTATGATATTTGTTTACTTAACTTTTCTGTTACTTCTCTTTCCGAGGATCAGCTCCTTTGGAAGGCTGATCGGTTTATTCTCCCAAATGGTTCTTGGAACAAGGAGCTTCCGTAGGAAGACCTCCTACAATTACTACCGAACTCGGTGAGTAGTCACCTAAGTACCATCCATCTACCTGTCACACAGGTTACTGATCGTATGTCTTGGGGTCCCAGCCCGTCTAACTGGTTTACAACCAAATCAGCTTCTTCACTTATACTGAATGACAACAAACTGGTTCCTTTCAAATGTCCTTGGATTTGGAAACTTGACATCCCACCAAAAGTTAGACACTTCCCGTGGAAAATCTCACGTGATGGTTTACCCACGAAAGAACGTTTATTGCGGTCTGATATCTCAGTTCCTATGCCTTGCATTTTCTGTGATTGTCCTTACGAAACAACCCAGCATATCCTAATAGATTGTCCCATGACTAAACAACTACTATGTGTTCTTGACGTCTCTGTGCCAACTGCCGATTTATGTCAGTTTGAGTTTAACAGATACGATGTTGCTCTCAACAGCATTCACTCCTGTATTGGTCATCAGGCCATGATAAATGTGGCCTTCGCTTGGTGGGCTATATGGTTTCAGAGGAACAACTTTGTGCTTGGCAATAATGGCCGCATTGATCTACATCAAATTAAGGTTTTCCTAATTACAACTAAACAAACATGGTCCCAAGCCCGACTGTTTAACACTAATTGGGATGAAGTAATGCACAACCCTCCTAGGAATCCAAAACAAAACTATGACAAAAAAGTCATCCCTAAACGGCTTCACAAATCCATACTCTGGGAATCTCCACCAACAAATTCTTGCAAACTAAACTTTAACGGTTCTTTCGATAATTGTGGTAACGCTTCTTACGGATTCATCATTCATAATGACCTCGCCAGTCCAATCAACTGCGGTTCTGGTCTTTGCCCAGGAGTTCCAATTGTGTTTGTAGAAGCGTTGGACCTGCTAAAAGGAATTTTGAGAGCTAAACAGCTTGGATTGGAAAACCGTGATAACTTGATGGTCATCAACGCTAGTTTGGGTATCTGGCAATGCATGTGTGTCATCGATTTGCCGGTGACTGATGTTATTCATTAAGTCAATTCTTTTAATTCGATTTCTATTCATCATATTTTCAGGGAATCCAATTCAGTTGCTGATAGGATCGCTCATCTGACCTACTGTATCCCTGCCAACGTAGATTTATTGCAAGATCCAGAGCTTTAAGTTCTCGTCCGGAAGGACGCTCTAGGACTAGGATGACTTGTGTTTGGTCATTCTGTCTCTAATTTCTTTCCTTGTAGTCAAAAAAATAAAATTATTACGATTGGCTTTGTACATAATTGACTATATATATATATATAATATAGGGGAGGGTTGAAGTGAGAAGAATTCGGTCCGGTGAGAAGGAAAGAACTAATCTGATTGGTCAATACGGATCTGATTTTTAATTATAAAAAAAAAAACTCTCACGCGCTTAAATCTGATTCCTTGTGCGGTTGCGCCTCCTCTCCATCGATTTCCTCTTTCCCCTGCTACGAGTTCCCCGCCTTCCACCTCATCCGGCACCTCGCCTCCAGGAAGGCCAAGCTCCTCCACCGCCGCTATCACCGCTACCCCTTCGACCATGCCACCGTCGCTGTCGTCGTCCTCCTCAATCCCCATCCGATCAATGGTTCCAAATTCTTCCACCGACATCCGGCTGCAGGCATCGCTCTCTCCGATCCGCCAACTAAGCCATCGCTCTCCCCGACTACAAGGTAAACCACCACGCCACCATCGTCGTCAATTACGCCACCGCCGTCGGTGCCAGATCTGGCAATTTTGAGGCGGTTCTCATCTCGTTCATGGCGAGGCATTGGCGGCCAGTGTTTTACTCCTTTGGATGGAGCAAATCAGCAACTTGCTCTATTTCGAAGCCGTAAACAGGAGAAGGATTAAAGTGAGAATTAATTCTTTACTAATGTTGGGCGACCGGAGCATGAAGGAGGGGAACAAAATGGAGTTGCTTGCGGTGTGCATTGGATGAAATATCTCTTTCATGTTTACAAATTGAAATCTTTTAATCTCTCTTTCAAGTTCATTTCAATGTTTTAGTCTCATTAAAGAAAAAATAAACAAGTTTGTTTAAGTTTTATGTTTTTTTTTTTGGTAATTAATAAGTGGTTCAAAATTTTTATACAAAGTGGTTCGGGGTTTTTAAACCAAGTGGTTCAAGGTTTTTATACAAAGTTGTTCATGAAGTTATACCAATTGATTAGGTTGGTTCAGTGACTTAATAGAGGTTGGTTCGGTGACTAAATAGAGGTTGGTTCGGTAACTAAATAAAGGTTGGTTCAGTAACTAAATAAACGTTGGTTCAGTGAGTAAATAAGTTGGTTCAGTGACTTAATAGAGATTGGTTCGGTGACTAAATAGATGTTGGTTCGGTGACTAAATAGAGGTTGGTTCAGTGACTAAATAGAGGTTGGTTCAGTGAATAAATAGGTTGGTTCATTGACTAAATAGAGGTGGGTTCAGTGAGTAAATAGGTTGGTTCAGTGAGTAAATAGGTTGGTTCAGTGACTAAATAGAGGTTGATTCAATAAGTAAATAGGTTGGTTCAGTGACTTAATAGAGGTTGGTTCAATGACTAAATAGATGTTGGTTCGGTGACTAAATATCGGTTGGTTCAGTGACTAAATAGGGGTTAGTTCAGTGAGTAAATAGGTTGGTTTAGTGACTAAATAGAGGTTGGTTCAGTGACTAAATAGAAGTTGGTTTAATGACTAAATAGAGGTTGGTTCAATGACTAAATAAAGGTTGGTTCAGTGAGTAAATATGTTGATTTAGTGACTAAATAGAGGTTGGTTCAGTGACTAAATAGAGGTTGGTTCAGTGAGTTACTCGAGGTTGGTTCAGGGATAAATATAGGTTGGTTCAGTTATCGAATAAAGAGTGGTTCAGTGACCGAATAGAGGGTGGTTTAGTGACTCAACTAGGGGTGTGTAGAAAAACCCGAAACCGAAAACACGATACGAAAACACGGCAACACGACACGAAAAAACCCGAAAACGAAAAAACACGACACGAAAATGACACGAACCGAGAAAACACGGCTGTAAACGGTTTGTGTTCGGGTCGGGCAAATCGCCTTGTCGGGTACCCGACACGAACCGTTTAATTTTTATTTTTTTTAGGTTTGGAATAATAGTATTATTATATATAAAGTCCAACAAGTATCAATATGTTCTGTTAGCTCATTTGGTTGTAGCCTTGTGCCCAGATATGCTATCGACTCGAGTGCCCAGGTTCGATTCCCGCTAGATCATGTGGTCATTTTTTTCCTACTCCCTTCTCGCCCTTTTCTTTTAATTAAATATATATTTCTATGTTATGTTGAAACTAAAAAAACCCTAGTCGCCGACAGTCTCTTTCCTCTTCAAAAAATCCAGACGCTTTTCCATTCTTCCTCCATGCTCCAGTGGTCTCTCTCACTCGCTCTCTTGCTCTCCGCCATGGAAGAAGCCAAGAAGGTTCCATTTTCGACAAAAAATTCAGACGCTCTTCCGCCATGGCGCCATCGGAGAAGCACAGGCGACCTTCACCTCCTCCAGTGCGCTCGCCTTCACCTCTTCGATCCCTCACTCCCTTGCTCTTCCATCTTTTCAGATTTGGCCAAAAGTTTCTACCGCCACCGCCCACCGGATGCCGCTATCACTAGTCGCCACCACCACCAGACGTCATCCTCTTCCTCACAACTTCCCGGAGCTCTTCAGATCTGGCCAGATCTCCCTTGATTTCTTTCCAATTTTCGGTTTCTCCTCCTCCTCCCTTCTCGTTTTGGGTGGTTGTTGTTGAAGCCTCTGGTTCTGCTTCCCCAATTCAACAATGGCCGGATCTGGAATCGGATTTAGCGTTTTTATGTGCAGATTCTCAATCTCTTGCTCATTGATTTTTTTAACGGTTCGTGGCGTGTTAACCGGTATCCGACACGGAACCGAATACCTTAACCGTGTCGGATACCCGGGTTATGATGGTTCGAATACGCTTCGGCCATATTGAGCTTATCGGTTTCGGGTACCCGACACGATTATCCGGTTCGTGTCGGGTACCCGGTTATGCACACCCCTAGACTCAACTATAAAAATTTCAACCATAAAAATGTGAAATTTTAAGGGCAAAATATATATTAATATGTCGATTAATATGTAATTAATAAATTTTGGTGGGAACATTTTAATTATTGATGTGTAATTACAAGGGGCGTTGATTGCAAGAAAGGAATGAATTTCACATTTTTAAAGGGCATTTATTAATTATATGTTGGTTTATTAATGTGTAATGACAAGTAAGTTTATTTTAATTACTTCTTACTGTAATATGCAAGGAAGTTGTTGTGGAGCATTGGTATTAGGCATTTGAAATATGTCGTGTGAACTGTGAACAACGGTTCGATTTCACTAACTAATAAATATTAGTAGATGCCACTGATGACAAAAGATACTAACTGGCAAAATGGTTGAGGTGTTGTAGGCTATACCAAGGTCGGAGGTTCAATCCCCAGCGTACGCAGTTTGCCGTTTGGCTAGGCGAGTGGGGGACGCGCGCGTTTTTTTAATTAATTGAGATTACAGCACAATGCAAAGTGTTCACACATTCATATGAACATTACATAACCGTAATTAGTAATTTGTGAAAGAAGGAAACAACTTAAACAGTATATTTTCAAATCAATAAATATTTTTTTTATTGCTATATATATTATGTAAGTTTCTTCCGGGAAAAATAGCCATCCGTCTTGTTTCAATAAATATCCGTCTTCTCTCGCTCTTCGCCTTTTTCGCGGCCGTGCTTCATTTCCTCGTATTGTTTGGGTGTCCGTCTGTTGGTTCGTGGTTAGTTTCGGTTGAGGAGCAGTTTTGCAGCCCTGGTTGATCGAAGTGATCGTGTTGGTGGTGTTTGTGGTCTCCGAAAATCCCTCATCTAGGTGGGGGGAACGTCATGTGATCCACACTTCGCCAGGAGTCGTCTTTGCCTTACGAGGAGTTCTGCTTTCCGTTTTTCCGGCGGCGAGCCATCGTGTCAGCTGGTGTTGTCCCATGTGCTCGCTATCCACTTCGTCACGCCGGGCTTCCTTCCTCTCGATGTTGTGTCCGCTGGATTGCTTAAGGTTTGATGTTTTTTCCGGGTTTGCTTTAGGTGTTTTTTTTTTTTTTATGTATTTTGTGTTTATATTTCTTTCGGATCTTCGTGATCTCATCCTTCGGGATGCTCTCGAGTTGGCTAACCACCACCCGGATTTTTTCATTATAAAAAAAAAACAAAAAATAATAATATCCAAACAACAAAATGGTGAACCGGCCAATAACCTTTTTTTCTTCCCCTGTTTTTGGCCTATAAGGTGGCTGTTGACCCATTAAGTATATATATATAATATATTTTTCATCAATAATATGTCATCAAGTTAGCAAATGTTTTATTTGTTCTACCGATAATTCGCATCCAAAACATCAGAGACATGCAATAAGCGTTTTTACAGATCCCTTCGGCCTTCCTTCATCCGTTCTTCTATGGCATCTCAGATCCCCTTTCTCCTCTATTCTTTCTGTATCTACGCCCGAACTTTCCCGTCGGCCTCTTCTCCCCTTCTCTTGGTACCGTCTCCTTGTCGCTCGTGACCTCCAGTTCAGGATGGAGAGGAAACAGAGGAGGATGCACGAAGACGCCGCTTCCTGTCGATCGGATCTAGGGATATCTATGCCGGAGTCCGACCCTCGCTCTGCGATTGGCGATTACAAAGAGATGAAATTAATTTCAGATAAGTGAATTTCTACTTAATTTCTAATTTACCAATTGCGTTTTTAGTTCATATGGTGGATTGTAGATCTTGTTGTTCACACTTCACATTGATGTTTTGTGCCTTAATTTGTTTTTAAGTGATGATTTGAGTTCATCAGCAAATAGTTATGTGCACTATAAGCAGAGCCGTCCAATAAATTTTGGAGGCCCGAGTCATAAGTTTACTACTGATATTTTTCAATAAAATTAATATTAACGATTTTTTTTATCATAGTATATCATATGTACTAAATTATTTGTATTATATTTTTTGTATTTGAAGTAAACTTTAAGTTATTAGAAAATTTGTTTTAACTACTTGTGGATACTTATTTTGGATAAATTATTTTTATATTCTTGTTTAGAAAAGCGAGTTTTAGTTTTGAAAAATATAAATTTGACACAATTTTGAGTAATTATTGTGAAATTAAATATATGGGTGAAGAACTGAAGGGTGTTTTGATAAAAATTGCATAACGTTTTTTCATATTTATGAAATACAGTATTAATCTAGGTGGTTCAATTTATTTCAAAATATTATATAAGATGGTTTTATAAAAGAAAATTTATAGAAGATGGTTGGTTAAATCTAAAAGGGATTTTAAAGAAGTAATCCTAAATTTTATAATTTAATCATCTCTCGGTAGAAAATTTATATTAGTTTTATTAACATTTGATTAATTTACTACATTTTCTAGCACAAAAAAATTACTATATTTTCTTTTTCTTTTTTTGTGGGAGAATTTACTACCGTACATTTTTTTTAAACAATCATTAAAGTAGAAATGGAAAGATTCAACTAATTACATTAATGACTAATACTCGGTAATGAATATAATGAGTAAATGCTATTAAAAAAGGAGGGGGATATAACCATACAAATAAAAAAAGAAAAAAAAAAAGAAAGGGTGAAAATATGTAGCAACTGAGATTCGAACTCTGGCCAGAAGAAAAAGAAAGTGCTACTATCCTTCCAGCCAATCAGCATAGCGAAGAAAGTAATTTGTTACTTTGTAAACATTTTATAATATATACTATTGTAACATTTACTAACGAGGCCCTGTAAAATCGGAGGCCCTGGACAAGCGCCCACTTCCCCCTTGTCCAGGGTCGGACCTGACTGTAAGGGTTTAGCTGTGGCGACGTTCTCTTCTGAGGATGCTGATGCCATGAGTGAGGCCAAGGATGTAGTTGTTCAGGCTATTGTTGAATTTGTTAAGGCACCTGATATGTTCCGGGTATTTCATGTTCTGAACTTCTAGACTGTCTGAATTTGTTGAACTGAAATAGGTCAAGACATAACCTTTACTCTAGAGAGTGTCATGTGTAGGGATTTCGAAGAGTATGGATTAGTTTAATTGAAGCATATGTTGCCTGTTTCTTTGTCGGGGGAGTAGAGAATTGCTAGAAAACATTCTGAGAGCTTTTAAATGTTCATACATTGTTTGTTTTCGAAATTTGCAAATAGGAGAGTTATTAAGAATCATATAACCCCTGCGAATGCTCCTTACATATTCAAGTTAGGCTTGGGGAGCATCAATGATCCCTGATCGTTTTTCATCTGAATTTTCTCCGTAGGAGGCACTTGTTTGGTGCATAGAGATAATATAATATTGTATATAATAAAGTTTCTTTTTATAATTCTCCTATTGAAATTTTGATAAGAAAATTGCTCATGTAAAAGGAACATGTTTAGTGGTGGTTTTGCATATAGAGATCATCTAGAAGAACTTTTTTTCGACAAGAGCATTTTCTTTATAAATGGGTGTATGTTATTTATTATGCAAAATATTAGAGTTAATGGCTAGTGGTACTTTTGTATGAGAACAAGTTAAACTCACTGAAGGAATGATCTCTTATTTCTTTGATGTAGTGGGTCGATTGTGTCTCTCAACTTCTGCGGATGTACCCCTTTGCTTTCGAGTTTTCATCGGTAATTCTAGGTCACATTGATGAATTATATAGTAAAACGTTTCATGAAAGTATTTCTCAGTTGACACCATCTTTTGAATCCAGGCTTTTCTGGTGGATTTCTTGGACTGTGTTCTTTCTCGTCACTTTTGGAACTTTTTGTGTAACAGTTAACTACCTCCATTGATATCTACATACATGAATTATAATTTGGCTCTTTTCCTTTCTCTGCTTTTGTTGTTTTCCCAGTTGGGCGTGGAGTAGGAGACATTTTCAACAGTGCCATATCACTTAACTCAAGTAGTCGAAATTACGAATAATATTCCTACTATATGAATATCATTTTGAAGAACCATTCTGTGTGTTAGTACAAAACCATCATGCGTCGAGTACATGCCATTTTACCTGTCTCTGTCAACCTTCTTGATGAGCACATCATTATGTTTGTATGCAGTGAATGGTTCTGTTTTGGGCATATTAGTGAACACTGTGCAACTGCAAAGGCAAAGAAATTCAGCAGGGATTTCTCATATATGGATTCTGAGGAGGTCCGTTTCTGATCAGAAAGTGAAAGTAAAAGATGGAAGTGTGGAAGAGCCTACAGAGGTTATGATTTTGTCTGTCATAGATGCAAGTGAATGCGGTGTAGATGTCTCATACAGAAATAGCGAGACTCGGGCTAAGGAAGATACACTTAAGGCTAAGGCAGTAAAGATTGTGCCAGCTCAAGACAGGAACTTAAGGGAGTGCAATAATGATGTGGTTGTTGGTGTTGTTTTACAGAATACGACCTGCACTGATGTTGTTATGCAGAATTCGACCTACTCTGCTGTTGTTATACAGAATTCGACCTGCTCGGATGTTATGATAGCATCCACACAACATGGGAAAGATGCAAACACTTGGTATGAAGCATCCAAGAAGAAAACCTTTGAGAAACACTGGGTGGTCTTTCTTTGTTGTTGTGTTTGCTTTCATTGTCAGTAGCTTGTCATGTGTTCTGAGTTCCTGTCATCATGGTCTTCTCGATATGTTTAATCTCTAAGGTCTAGCTGTGATTAAGTCATCAAGGGCTAGCTTGTCAACATACAGTGGTTTTTGGGAGTTCACTTTGGTCATGTCAAATGTTCATATTAAAAATTCGAGCCTTTGCATTCCTCCTCTTCACGGGAAGACAATCACGACCTCTATTAGTTTACATGCATAACAAAGTTTACAATCACGACCTCTATTAGTTTACATGCATTCCTCCTGTCATCATGGTCTTCTCGATATGTTTAATCTCTAAGGTCTAGCTGTGATTAAGTCATCAAGGGCTAGCTTGTCAACATACAGTGGTTTTTTGGAGTCCACTTTGGTCATGTCAAATGTTCATATTAAAAATTCGAGCCTTTGCATTCCTCCTCTTCACGGGAAGACAATCACGACCTCTATTAGTTTACATGCATAACAAAGTTTACAAGTGTTTTTTTTTACAGTAGGCAAACATTAGGGGTGATTACAGAGACTGTAATCCACCAGCAATAACACCAGTTCTTGCTATTTAGTCAGCAACCTTGTTTACTTTTCTGAAATAGTTTCTGAACTCTATTTGATCAAAGAAGGTCTTCATTTGGTGGATTTTTCTAGACTTGACAAAGTAATTCCCATTTGACATTTTTGCCTTCGTTGATAGCTTTTATAATCTCTTGGTTGTCTCCCTCCAAGATTATCTTTTTCAATCCTCTCCTTCGTGCGTGCTTCATCCCTAGTTGAATCACGATGGCTTTTATTTGGAGAATATTTCCCCTACCAGATTCCTGGTAAAAATATATCCCTTATATGGTCCAATGGGTCACGAATGACTCCCCCCACTTAATTGGCAAGTGCATGTGGGTTTAACAGAGCCATCTACATTGATTTTGTAGACAGCTCCTTGCGGTTTAACCCATTTTGCCTTCACCCTTCTCCTTTTTGTTTTATTCTTATCGTTGTCGTTAGTAATGTAGTTTCAGTCTTTGATGTTTGCAATAACTGCTTGTACTAGAGAGCTAGGCATAGCTAAAATTTTATTCTTGAAAATTTGATCATTTCTTGTTTCCCAAATAGTCTGCCATATAAAGACGAGGTCCTCAAAGTTGCTATTTTCCTTTGTAATTTGGTCTCAGCTCCGGGGAGGGGTGGGGTGGGGGGGGGGGGGGGGGGGGGGGGTGGAGCAACCCCCATTTAGATGTAGGAAATAGTTTTTTGTTATTTGTTCATATAGGGCAATTACATTTCTGGTGTAGGAGCAGTTATAAAATAGATGATGTGTGTTTTCGTCCTCCTGATTACACATGCAGTATTGACTTGGGACTCTATTTATATATCTGTTTAGTTTTTGTTTTGTGGGTAGACTATCCACCACCATCTTCCACAAAAGTTTTTTTTTTTGCCTCGGGGGTAAATTTAACTTCTAGATCCATTTATAGTCCTCAGAGATTAGGTCTCTGTTGTTTATTATTAATTTTGTTGATTTCGTAGTGAATTTTACCGAAGGGTCAGGTTTCCAGATAAGAGTTTCCTCATTATCCCAATCAGGGATTTGTATTTCTAGGATTTCCTTTCGAACGTCGACAGAGAAAATGCTACTAATGAGCGGGTCATTCCAGGTTTTTTTTACTAAGATCACTAACCTTCATATTTGGGTCATGGCTGTCCAAATAATTGGCGAGAAGGCGGGTTGGGAGCTAAGGGTCTTGCCAGACATTTATTGAGTTATCATCTCCTAATAACCAAAGGATGCCTTGTTCGAGTTTATCCCTTATGGACAGTAATCCACCAAATTGCCAGGAGGTAGACTGATTTGATCTCTGTCTAATTCCTTCTTTTTCCAGGTTATTTTCTTTTATCACTCTTACCCAGATATTGTTTTCATTTGTGTATAGTTTCCACAACAACTTCATTTGGAGGCTTATCTTCAGCTTTCCTTATGCCCAAACCACCTTGTTGTTTGCTTTTGCATATATTATCCCAGGAGATTAGGGGTGTATATCTTTCAGATTGCAGTTAGTTCTAAAAGAAATTTTTGTTCACTTGATCAAAAATTTCTTTTGCATTAGGTAATTTGTTTTAGAGCTCAAGTTTGCTTGAATGAGCGTAGCCCTACCTTCCTGTGATAATGCATAGGCCTTCCATTTCGTTAATTGTTTCTTAAGGTTTTGGATAGCTTCCCCAAAGATACTGTTTTTAATTTGACCATTTATTATAGGAATACCTAGATATTTTTCAAGAGATTTTGAGATCGGTATACCCATACTTTATGCTAGATCTCTAGCTAAGTTCTGGTTTACATTTAATGAGCATTGGATTGAGCTCTTATTGTAATTTATTGTAAGTGCAGAGAGGTTAGATAAATTATTTATCATGTTTCGTATAGTGTTAAGGCTTGTGTGTGCTGCTTTTGCAAAAATTATCGTGTCATCTGCAAAGGTCAGAAAAGGTACAGGGGTTCCCATTTTGGTTAATTTAATTTCAACCAGAGCATCCTCCAGTAAAGCTTCCTTATGAAATTCTCCTGTTAAACTTTCCACTAAGGAGCCATAAGGTCTCCTTGTCTAATTCCTCTATTTGGTTTGAATTGTTGTTCGGTGCGATTATTTACTAAAATTGAGAGAGTGGCAGTGGAGATGCATTTCATGACCCACCCTACGTACCTAACTTGGGTGGAAGCCATTACTATTTAATACTACCTCAATAAAGCTCTAATTGATTTTATCATATGCTTTTTCCATGTAAAGTTTTAGTGTCATCCATCCTTTTCGATCTTTTTATTTTTGGAAACTGTGAAAGATTTCATGAGCAATCAACATGTTATCTTAAATGGCTCTACCTTCCACAAAAGCACCTTGGAAGGGGTTGATAATTTTTGGAAGGATTGGTTTTAATCCGTTGGCAAGAATCTTGGAAATAACCTTATATATGGTGTTGCAAAGACTAATGGGCCAATAATGGTTGATATTCATTAGGTTATCCATTTTCGGAATAAGAGCTATAAATGTTTGATTTATCTCATATAGAATCTTCCATGAGTGGAAAAGGATTTAATTGCTTTGCAAAAAGATTGCCCAACAATGTGCCAGTACTTTTTGTAAAATTCCGGTGGGTAGTCTTTTCGGCCCGGGGTCTTATCTTTTGCCATCTCATCTATCGTGTTCTTAATTTCTGCAGAGGTTGGGGGTTTGATTAGTCTTGCATTTTCCTCATTTATGATCTGGGGTTGGATATTCCAAACATCTTGTGGTTGGACTTGTCTTTGTTGATTTTCTATGAATCTCTCATACATTTCCTTGGTAATTTGTTTCGATATACAATCCAATCCGCTAATAATTATCCGTTTTTGGAGACAAAGGAATTTGTAGATCGTCTGAAATTTTTAACTCTAGTTGTTACTTGGAAGTATTTCGTATTTCTATCATATAGCTGAAAGTAGTTAGCCTTAGCTCTTTGCTTCCAAAAGTTAAAATTGCATTCCATTAGTCTGAGTTTTTTATGCTTCAGTCTGTCTAGCTTTGCCTGTCTTGAATTGTGATATCTCCCCATGGTAGTTTCCTTTGGAAATCTAGGATTTAAGACTCTACTTGACGTAGCTGACTTGATATATTGTTCCTTTGGCTTTTGTACCACTTCTTGGTATTTGGTTTTAAGAGATTTTGTTTTTGCATTAAGTTATATCCAAAGGATCCTTTAAAATTGTTGTTCCAGACTTTGTTTACCATATATTCATAGGCATCTTTTTTTTTTTTTTGGTGAACAAGCTTGGAGAAGAAGACTCCAAGGGAAACAAACGGACTACACAACAATGGAACGGGGAGTAGTCCTTCCCCTACAATCGTCCTCCATCAGGCTCGAAATACCATCTGGTGGCTCGTCTAGGCAATGGTAACCTATCGGGAAATCATGGGTGATCCCTGCGAGGGCGTCAGCGATAAAGTTCGCCTCCCTAAAGACATGTTCGAATTGGATGGTCCAATTCAACCTACGAAAGCCTTGGCAGCGAAAAACCAGGCTAGACGTCGGATGGTACTCCCTCACCCCATTCTGGATCAAATGCAGTGCAGTCAGCGAGTCTGATTCGACGACAACCTTGTGCCGGCCCAGCTCCCACGCCAAGTTAAGCCCTCTGATAATACTCCAAAATTCAGCTACAATCACCGGAACGCTCCCAATCTTCTGAACAAATCCTCCCAGCCAGTGAGCATCAGCTTCCCTAATCAGACCTCTCGCAGCACCTTCGCATTTCCTGTCAACCGAACCATCAACGTTCACCTTGTCCCAGCCCTCCTCCGGTCTCTCCCAACCAATATACTTGGTCACGCTTTCCTTTCCGGTCCTTGCTCCGGTCCCATAGTTCCAGGCCAATAGGCATCATTTGTTGTCCAAGCCATTTCAAATCTAAAAAAAAAAAGAACCTTTTTGAGTTTCAGCTTTTCCAACTTGAATTGAAGAGTAATCGGACAATGGTCAGAAGATGAGAAAGAATGATGCTTAACTTGTAGAGTAGGAAACCAAGTTATATATAATGTCTTGGTGAGCTAGAATTCTATCTAGTCTTTCATAAGTGTTATTCACACTTTGCTTATTTTTTCGTCAGGTAAATGGGGAACCAGTGTAAGGTATATATAGTATGAAGGTTTATTTTTTCTTTCATATTTTTAAGCCTTCTAACTCTAGACAAATTCGGGATATTTTCTCCAATCTTCTCAGTATTATTTTCAATATCATTGAGGTCTCTTATAATAAGAACTGCCAGTAGGTATTATTTATGAGCTGTAGTACAGATTTCTTCCCAGAATTGGGTTTTCTCTTGCTCGACCAAAAGGGCATAGACAAAAAGTAGAGCAATATCATGGTTTTCTATACTGGTTTTAATCATGATGAATCGGTTAGATTGATCTAAAATTGCACTTTCATCAATTGCATTTGCTTTGTACAGAATCCACAAGCCATTAGTACCAATAGACTTGATACACAAGGCCTTGTGGAACCCTAAAGCTTTCAACTATACCTCAGGAGGACCTTTTGTAGTTTTTGTTTCAACTAGAACCATAAGGTCTAGTTTGTTAATGTTAAGTTTCTGATTTGGTGGAGTTCTTGCCAAAGTACGTAGAGGATTCCTAGCTAGTTCCTCTAATATTCCAATATCCTATATTAATTATAAGGATTCCATTGAAAATAATATTTAGCATGGTACGTATTGGAGATAAGAGTGCAGAGAAAGTTTACAAGTGTTGTTGAGAATAATCTGAAATAGTTATAAGTTTACATAACAAAGCTTGCAAAAAAAAAAAAAAACCGTCACCAATAATATCACGGTTGATAAGGGTGCATGGTGACACGAACTTCGTTAAAAAAAAAAGTAAAAAAAGTTGTTATTTGTCACCAAGAATGTCACCACTAATAACTGATCTCTTTAAAAAACTGTAAAAAAAAGGTGTTACCACATATGTAACTAACAGTGTCACCACTAATAAGAGTGATATGACACAAACCTCATAAAAAAAGTTGTCGTAAAAAAAAGGTTTCACTACAAGTGTCATCACTGATAAAGGCGGTGACACTTACCTCGTAAAAAAAATTGATTAGGGAGTATTAAATTGTGAAATGGGCACAGATGTATGCAGCCGTAAATAATACTTCCTCCATTCGGCAAAACATGTCACTTTATTATTCACGCACGTTTTTTTAGGGGATAAAGACTATATAGAATATCTAGTTTTTTAAATAATTTTTTTAACAATTTCGTAGTTATTATCAATAAGTACAAACTTGTTGAAAAAAATTTATAAAAAAATAAATATTTTATATAGTTTTTATCATTCTAAAAAAAATGTGCGTGAATAGTAAACGACATATTTTGCCGAACAGAGATAGTAATATTATATTTTTTTAACCACTTTAATTTAACATGTGTACGTCTATCTTTATTTTTATTTAAACTAATTTATTTTACCAGTAGGTTAGATTAATTGAATTTATTTTTTAACTTAAACAATCAATTTTACATACTATTTTTAATGTATCGATATAATTATTTTTCCTACTAGAAAATTTTCACATAAACTATTTTATGTTTATTATTCAACACATTTTTAAGGATAATAAAAATTATTGTTTTGTACGTAACTTTTTTTTTCATAATGTTAAACTTATTACTTATTAAAAATAAAATAATAAAATATATTTTATTAATAAACCAAGTAATTAAGGACGCGGTGGTAATAAGATAGAAAATAAATAATAGATTTGTGAATGTGAAAAAATTTAAAAAGTTTGAGATGAACAGGCGGTGAAAATCTTCATTCACAAGTTCATTAAACGTTAATCTTAATTTTAACTTATTTAAAATAATATAATATTAAAACCATATTCGCCCTAAAAGGCTAGAAATTTTACCAAATAAAGCGTAATTAAGTATTGATTTTATTTCCTATAAGCTCTTTATAATTTATTGACTAACACAATAACCCATTTTAAATTCTTTTATCAACCATTTACATATGGTGACAAATTTATATATAGTAAACAAGAGTGACTCTTATTACTATTTCTTAAGTCGTCGATGGCTTAAGAAATAATATTATTATATGCATGTGAAGCCTAAAACTTTTGAATAATTGAACAGGGAATTGTTCAAATTAAAAATGTTTTTAATGTAACTGTAAAATGATCGAATTTTAGCCCCAGTTGGGGTGTGGCTCAGTGGTGGGGTGCAAGGAGGATGTCATGAGGTCTCGGATTCGATCCCTATCTCCGCCTCTTTCCTTAGATGAAAATTCAAGATTTGCTTTGCTCCTTTTCAGTGGGTCAAGCCGGTCGGTGCAAGCCGGTTTACCTAGTGTGTGGTTTTTGCCGGCTGAGTCATGTGTCCGGGGTTTGCCACCAAATGTGGGTTCCTCGTCATAAAAAAAATGATCAAATTTTAGTGCATTAATAAATGATTTATAATTAAACGTATATGTAAAATGAATTTTAGTGCATTAAAAATAAATTTATGATTAACATTTTGCTTTTTTAACCTAAATTTACAGTGATGAAATTCAGTAAAGTACATAATTAATTATTGGCTAAACTAATTAAAATAATTCAACCTTTGAAGGGGTGTAAAAAAATATCCCCACCTTTCAAAAGTAAGAAAAATAACCCAATCTTTAGGAGATGCATGTGGTAACAAAGTATCTCAGTTGTTTTTACGACTATAAATATATGAGTAAAAATGATTACATACAATTGACAAAATTAAGATTTTGGTGAATTTTGGATGATATTGACTTATTTTAATGAGAATGAGATCATTTACCCAATTTTAATATCATTGTTTTTACCCAATTTATGGTTGAAAAAATGACTCGAGATATTTTGTTATATCATTTCCCCCGAAGGTCGGGTTATTTTTCTTACAGTTGAAAGGTTATTTTCTTAACACCCCCTCCAAATGTTAGGTTATTTTAATTAGTTTCCACTTCCTTTACAAAAAAAAAATGCACTTCGCGATCTATAAACAACTTATATTAGACTAACTCCAATGGTAGTGTGCAATTATGTAAATGTGTATATTTTACACAATTTTGGGCTCCAATGGTTGTTTTATGGGTGCTCAAATGTGTACATTTGAGCATGAAGTGTGTATATTTGAGCACTCAATCCCACTATGTGCAAAAACTTTCCCACTTTTTGAGAAAGTAGATAAAAGTTTTATCCAATGAGAAGAGAGAATGCATGATCTCATAAATAACTTTTTTTTAATAACTAAATTTGATTTAATATAAATTAAATTAATCTAATAAATTTCATTTAAAAAGTCACGTAGATTAAGAAGTTCATTTAAATATTTAAGTCTAAATCTAACAAAAAAAATTAAGTTAGTTTAGGGATATACATTTTTTAAAAAATAACCATACAATTTTGTGAACAATATTGAAAATTTTGATTTTTCAAATTGTGGTGAAAATTCTATTTTTTTTATATCAAAATGTGTGTAATAAAAATTTATAATACAAAATACATATTTAATTTTTAAAAGATATTATTCACAATTAAAATGTGAAGATAAATATAGATTGCTTGGTTATTAAAAGAGGTGTGTGCAAAAAATACACACTTTAACCAATGGAGTAAAATGCTAAAAAGTGGTGTGCAAAAATACACATCTTGTGCAAATGCGGTGAAAATCATCTAGTCCAACACTGTAGTCCATTTTTATGGTCCCTTAAATTTCATTGGCCGATAAGCATTAAACAAAATTATAAGGTACAAACATTTAAATAAGAAAATTATTAGAAAATTTAATTTAGCCAATGAGATAATTTGGACTACGATATGGACTATATACTACAAGAAAAAACATTTTGGGCGACAAAAATATTAGTCGCCAAAAGGCCTAATTTTGTCGCCCAAACAATACCGTGACGAACATAATGTCGTCACACGTTTGTCGCACCTTCCCCGTTGCCCAAAGTCTTGCGTGACAAAACTTTTTTTCGTCACTCTATATTATGATTTGTGACGAAATCATTTTTTGATGCCCAAATCTTTCAATGACGAATATATGACTTTGTCGCCCTAACACTTCAGTGACAAATATTATGAATCGTCGCCCAAACTCTTTGGTGACAAATAACTTGCTTAGTCGCACAAAAACTTTTGCAACAAATAGCCTTGTTTGTAGCCCAAATTCTATAGTGACAAATGCATTATTCATAGCCCAAAGTCTACGGTGACAAATACACTATTTCGTCACCCAAAGTATTTGGTGACAAATGATTTAATTCGTAGCCCAAGCTTTATGATGACCAATAGGCTATTTTCTCACCCAAACTCTTGAGTGACGTTTACTCTATTTGGTCGCCCATATTCATTGGTGACAAATTCTCTCATTCGTCATTCAAACTCGTTGGCAACCAAATTTCGCTTTTGTCGCCCAAAACATGATCGAATTGCTAGTTATATGTTTGGTGACAATTTGTATGATTTGTCGCCCCTTTCTTTGGTGACAAACCATAATTTTCGTAGCCCTAATCTATCATGATGAAATTACATATTTTGTCACCCAAATTTTTAAGGACCAAATATCATACAAAATGACCATTTTGTCATATTTATGCCGCAATTGACACCTATTTAAAATCGAATACATGAAATAAACACATGCCAAGCTTGTATTTAGAGAAAAGTAGAATACTAGAAGTCGAAATAACAAAAATAACTTCAATATCTAGTTGAAACCATAAAAGTGTACGACTAACGTAGTTTTATGAAAAAACTTCCAAAACTTACGTCCATCACAAGTTAAACTACCAAAAATAAAAACAAGAATGATATGAATCCATCTAATATTTGTAGGTTCATTAGGAAAAACATACTAATTAACTTCAAAGTAAAAAGCCAGCAAATGGTCTTCATTCCCCGTAACAGTAAATTGCGCACTAGCAAACGGTCAACGGTTTAATCCATCTCGTAAACCCCCCAGCATCATTATCTACATTCGCAAAATCAAGAAAATATTAGAATAGAAATGCATAAAAACACATAATATCATTATATATGTCAATGTTATATGGTTACCCATCCCTGTCCAACCAAAAAAAGCATCAAAATGAGCATCCTTACCCAACTAAACAGAGCATCAAAATGAGCATCCAAATCCAACCACTTATACTATAAAATAGTTCAACCAAAAACATGATCTATCTCGATGTAGAAGAGACTCAATAACATAATCTTGATCGCAAGTACCCAAGAACATAAAATAGAAAGCTAAATTAAACTTATTAGGTGAAAGTATCTTAAACGGAAAGCTAAATATGTACCTCATTTCTGGTGCTGGAAGTTCCTTGATGTGATTGAACGCACTTGCTCTTGCATCATTTGAAGAACATAATCCTTCATTTTCTCCTCTCGCTCTTTCATGTCAGCCTCCATTTTTTCCTCTCGCTCTTTTATTCTTTCTTCTCTGGTTCATGCATCTTGTTTCATCTTTTCAATCTCTTCAACTTTATTTTCTTGAAGCGCTTCAATTTGCTCTTTCAATTGAATTTCTCTCTCTCTTGAATGCCTTTCCAGTTGATCGAACCGCTCTACCATTTAAGTTGCAATATGTGTATCACCTTCACCATATGCCGATGTCCTATCTCTCATGGACTTGGATGGTTTAGGTCCAACTCATAAACCCTTTATATAGCCCGAGCTTGATCCTAATACTCGCAGGTATGCTTCTTCAACCGTTAGGTTATCAGCACCATATAATTCGAGGTGCTCCTCATGGAGTTGTTTAAATTCTTCTAATTTCTCCTCAGCAAACTTGTCCATTGATTTATCTTTATGCCTAATTTAAATACAATAAAATAGATTGTAAGCATAAATTTTGATGATATTAATTATTTTCTGGTAAAATATACTTTTAAGGTAAAGATATGATACCTTTTGGTCACTTCCCACAATCTAACATACTCGGGTTCAAGTAACGGAGGTGGTGGTGGTGGTTCACTAGCTCCTTCAGTGGCTTCTGTGGATCCATCAGTTCCTACTTCAGGATTTTGTGTGGCTGGTGCTTGCGACGCAGTGGTATGAAATATATTTTTTCGCTGCAAAGTAAAAAGACTTAATAATGCTTAAACTTTAATTTGTTTTTGGCATGAAAGATTGAAAGTGTGGCAACATAAGAAATGGAACTCTATGTAGGTGGGAACTAACATCAAACAAAACAACAACATAAAGTGGTAACTTACCAGACAATCAAGAATTCTAGCTATTGACTTAGATCCTTGAATAAGTGGAACCTTTGAAGGACATGTACAACCTTTGAAGCCTAGGAATAAGTGGAAAATGACGTAGGACAAGTTGAGGAATTCTACCTCCCTTTTCCAACCCCTCACCGTCACTATCACTATCATCATGTCCGTCGGTGTTCTCTTTCCATCTAGAACAACCACATGTAGGACAAACATCACAATTTGCATACTCTTTCCGAAATAAAACACAATGGTTTATACATGCATCAATCTTTACGTAATTCAAACCCAAATCTCTAGTGTACTTCTTTGCCTCATATGAGCTCTTCGGAAAAGTGTCATCAAAACCAAAGGCTCTATGTAATGCATTCAAAAATGACTTGTCACTCCATTTGTGACTGGCTTTTATATGACGTAAAGTTATAATAAACTCCAACTTCGAAAAATGTCTTACACTCTGGATACAAATCTTCTTCTACACTTCTCAACAATCTAATAAAATTTTTTGGCATCTCCAAATTTTCTGTTGGCATCTCCAACTCTTCTGCTGTCATCGACCCATTGTATTCAACTCCCATATTTGAATTGTTATTCTCTAAGCTAGCCGGAAGTTGTACATTCATTGCCTCATGTAACAAAGGTGTCATGTCATCTCTCATCGTATCATCAACAACATTTACCTCATCTCCTCTATATCCATCATCACTTCCTCTATTTTGAATAGGATCTTCTCCATGAAACTCCCAAGGATTATAGCTATTCATAACTCCATATAGCATCAAGTGGTCCCACATTTTATCTCGATCAATAAAATAAGTCATCAAACAACTCATACAAGGACATCGTAACACAACATCTTTATCTTTGCCCTTAAATGAAAATTCTAAAAAATTAAGCACCCCTTCTACATATTCTGGTTTCCTCCTATCAAATGCACTTCTATTGATCAGCCACTTTCGGTCGTTAACCATGCTTCAAATGTAGATAAAAAGGAAAATTCAGGTAAATGTATAAACCACAAGATTTGATAGGCAACTAGCACCAAGAACAAAGATCAGGAATGAGAATTTCATTCATTTCAGGCCATCCAAAACTAAAACCAACATACTAGGCATGTAAAATATTTATGTTGCAAACTAAGAAACTAGAAGAAATCTAGCAATATCCACATAATACCAAAGATTTGAATTGATCATGCTAGAGCATGTCCTCCAAACTCTCTTATGAAATGAAATAAAAAACATACCTGTTCAAGCAACCTTGTAATCACAGTGAAGATGTCCAACTGATTTCCAATGAGAGAAAGGAAAATGCCTTGCAAAACCAGAAACAAAAATCACATAAATTTACACTGAATACAAAATGATTTAAACTGTACGTGTACGAAGGGGTTTGAACTGAATTTGAGAATTTTATGTAAATCCACGTAATACCAAATGATAGAATAACTGAATTTGGGAAAGAAAAAAAATCTAAGAAGAAATAAATTTCTTGTTCATTCATTAAAAATAGCAGCTTTCTTCTTTTTTTTAGGAAAGACGGGTAAGTTAGTGTACATGATAATCGATAGAAATAGTTAAGTTTAATTACTTTCTGATAGATTTACCCACATCTCTTAACAACGGGTTTGAAATTGTAAAGATCAACAACCAAATTATGATTGAAAACCTGAGCAATCAAGCTATTTTTAGAGACATACCTAATGAAGCGACCCTGCAAGCGAATACGATGATGCCCCCCCCCCCCCCCCCAATCAAAGACGATGGTTCCTGATTAAAAGAAATTGTGATAAGTATGTCGGTCAATTGATGCGAGTAGATCAATTGGTATTCATATAACATCTACATAGTATATATAAACATATATTCATATAATAGCTATATAAGTACATAGATATATAATAGTAGCATATAAATATATAAATATATGTAATTAAAAATAAAGCTACCACTACCCTACCTACACAGCACGTACACAATTAGTAAAATACTACCCACACACCAACCTAAATTGCATACACACAACGAACAAAAGGTGCTACATCCTGATGACTGAATATCACCTAAAATAACACACTACAGATGACACAGTAGATGGTACTCTACAAAACACCACTGGTAAGTTTAGCTCCACAGACATCGCCAACAACCAGCCCGACCGAGCGCAAAATGTTGGCATTTGAACCTATTACGACTGAATTTAAAACATTTGGAAGCAAATTCCTTCCATTCACAGTTCACGATACTCAAGGTCCCTGCCAATAAGACTAGGAATAGAAACGCATGCATTGACAATTTCACTCCTTTCAGTCAATTTATAAGTTATTTCTATAGTAATCAAACAAGTACCTATCGATTTGAACAAATCATGTGACTCTGAAGAACTTCCCTTTCAGATTAACACAAAAATATGAACAGCTAGGTTAAAATTCCAAATACAAATAAGTTATGATGGGAAAACTCAAGAAGCGATTGTTACTTGATGTGAGCTTGAAATAGAAGATCGACGAAGATTATTAACTCAGAATCATACCTTGATCAAGTGACCTTGCAATCGAAGATGAAATTTTCTGCACAATATTGAAGGAGAGAAACGAAGATGTCGAGCAAAACCGTAAAGGAAATCGATCAATTGGAGAGATTTTCTGGTAACCAAAATTATGTTGAGAGGATTGATTTATCCTAAAATCGTGTTTAATTTGGAATTGAAAAATTCCCGGAAAACTTCCCATTTTTGTCCCGCCTTCTAGCACATTTGGGGTGACAAACACATACTTAGTCATCCTAAATGTCAATGGGCAACAAACGTGTCAAGTTGTCACCCTAGGTTCTGGCATTTTTTTTTAGCAAAAGGTTTTGAATTAATTTGAGATATACTTAATTATTACTCATTTTAATCTAAAATATATGTCTAATTATTACTCATTTCAATCTAAAATATACGTCGTTTCACTTTTCAATACGTATTTTTAAAAGTTAAAAACTTAATAAAAAATCAAAAAAATATTAATTTTTTATAACTAAATATTTATTAGTTTTGAGTAATAAATAGTAACAAACTAATAATAAAAAAGTTAATATACTATATAGTTTTTAGCTCCTTAAAACACGTGTTAGAAAGTCAAACAATGTGCATTAAAATATGGATCGGAGAGGATAAAATATCAAAAACAAAATTCATCTGAGTTTCAGATAAATAGGATTTCAGATCAATTGGGTTTTAAATCGAGTTACACCAAGTTTTGTTCTGGTTTCGGGTCGATCCAACGAGAAAAAAACAAACACTTTATAAGGACTTTGTAAGAATATTAAAACATAATTAAAATTAAATTATAATATCATGAAATAAAATCTAACTAATCTAAGGAATTTAAGGATTAACAAGATAAAAATATCTTAAATAAACCACATATATATAGATATGTAGATCCCTTCAAGGATTCCGGGTTAGAACTTTATGATTTCGGGTCGTAATCTGCAGACGACATATTCTGACCCCATAAAAGACTTGAATATCGACCCGAAAGTTAACTACAACATTTTTAATTAGAAGTATTCCAACCCGAAACTTTAAGAGACCAACCCGGAACTTCGTAGCTTCGAAAATTTCGTCATTTCGGGTCGGTATATATGGATATCGGGTCAGAACTTTGAGTCCACATCAACTTCTTCACTCGATTTTTCTATATTTTAGGTCGAATTTGCCAAAACGTTCAACATCAAAGTTGTATATCTTTCACTAAGCTTTTCAACAAGCTATAAAACGACTCGATTCGATTTTTTTAGGGCTCAAATGACTCATTTTACCTAGACATCACCAAGTAGGAATGTACGGAAAACATCGACTCGACAATAAGCTCTTCTTAAATTGATTCTTAGTACATGGGACCGCTATGCAAAACTTTTCCAGCGTCTGTGAAAATCTCGAACTTGATTTTATGAATCTTATTTCATTATGATTTCAAAATTAATTACATCAAACAAAAGCTCCAAATTACCTAAAATCACATAAAACGTACACAAGTGTGTACGTAAACATCTATTCTAAAAACAAAATCAAAAACTATATTGACATGGAAAACATATAAAAAAGACTTAATACCTACTATAAATTATATCCTATAAAATGTAAAATATGATGATATTGGATCTTGGTCTCCGGGTTGAATCCCATAAATTTTCGGGCATTCGGACCGGTCAGGTACGTTTTCCGAGTTAGGTCACGTTAATTTTGACAAATCTAGTAAATAAATATGGTAACTTAAATTAATTAAACTCCCACCGTTCTAAAAATATATATTATTTACTAGTTATGCACATTTTAAATAATTAATTAGTTATTCATTTTTTTCATTAAAAAAAACTCTTTTTTTTCCTCATAATTACTATATATACACACTAACACGAATGCTCTGGACAACAAATAAGATATAAAACCTTCAAATAAGATATAAAACCTTCAAAGATTAAGGTGTCATATAAAACCTTAATCTAAAGGTGACAAACATTAATTTGTCGCACAAAACCCTTCAAATATGGTGACAAACTCGTAATTGTCGCACAAAGGCTTTCCATTAGAGCAACAAATGTAATTTTGTTGCACAAAACCTGCAGGTAGGGCGACAAAACAGCTATTTGTCACACTAGGACCCTTCTGTAGGATGACAAATATATATTTGTTGCACAATATGTTCTTTAAGGGCGACAAATACCCTTTCAATTAAGGCGACAAGTTCGCTTCTGCCGCACAATGCTTGTTTTCGAAGACTAAAATGTATTTGTCGCTCAAAAGAAAATTGCTTGTGCGACAAAAAACTAATTTCATCACAAAAAATAAACATCAAAGGCGACAACCCATCATTTTGTCGCCAATGCATGCAATGGGCAATGAAACATTTTTCGTGTCGCCATACACAATCATTGTGCGATTAATCGTATTTTTGTCACGCAATTCTAGCTTTTGGCGACAAAAATTGCAATGTCGCCCTAGATATTTGATTTTGTCGCCCAAACCCTCTTTTCTTGTAATAGCGGACTAGACGATCCTCGTTGCACATTTGCACACCTAACCATTGTGGATAGTCTTACTTTATTGGAATTGGAATATACCAAATTTCTCTCCAATTTGAATCTCACAGAACATGTACCATTTTAAACAGAACCATTTACTCCCGAGCTAATTGCACAATCAAACAACGAGATCATATCATATATTCATATTCATATGCACTATAACGATTTTGGAACACATATTTAAGGCAATATATACTACTTAGCTTCAAAATAAATGAAATGATAACGATCGATCCCTTTTAATTAAGATATAATACATTCGCGGGTTTTGAGTTTTTTCATATCAAATACACTTAATAGAGATGTTGTGGGTACGTCTCAACTCTCAATTGTAACACCCCATGTCGAATATATGAAAATGAGTATGTTTATACTCATTTTATTCATACGAAAATGTCTGCGAAAATTTTACTCACCAAATCGAGGGACCTCCACAAAATAATGATTAAATAGATTATTTGCAGCACTTTCTCGATCACGATAAATGGTAATGTGACAGGAACTCCACATCTTCATCTTGATTGAACATCATCTTCTTCATTGTTGATATGTTTCGACACGAGTAAATTGTTATTGACATACCTACGACGTAACCCATTTTTATCCTTTTCAAATGAATCAAAGATTGAATTGGAAATCTCAATAGTTTCATTTGAAGAGTGAGATGATGATGATATTTGAGAAGAATTCATTGTTGATTCAAATCAATATCATAACGATATAATCGAGTGACGGAAATGAGATGTTAAAGTTCTAAATTATATTAGTATTTATAGAAAATTTGCCTGCCAAAATTGGCCTAGTGGAAATAACAAAATCGTATAATAGGTCAAAAGAGAATATTTTATAGAATATTTTCTTTTGTTAGGCTATTTCGCCTAGCCATTATAGCCTACGGAGGAAGATACTCTAATAAGCTCTTTTTTTTTTTTTTGTGTGTGTGTTTGTTTTGGGAATCAAGTGACCCTTCAGCCCAAAACCCACCACCGCCGCAACCGTTGTTCTTGACTCCGACAACACATTCATTCTGCTAACCTACCTCCACTTCAATCTCTACTCAGATGTTTTGCTTAAATAAGAATAGATCTGTCGTCGCCGCCTCTCCTAGCCTTCATCCTCCAGTGGCCCTGTGTGGCTGCTCTCCACCACCCCAACCTTCATCCTCCGACGCCTCCCTAATTGTCAACTTCTCACTGTTTCTGACCTGTGTTGGTTCTAAGCGGCGTCAAGATGTCGATCCCCCTTTACCACCTAGCGGTCCACTCCACCCCATCCTCCAACGGCCCCCTCCTCAACCCCGACCCCATCACCACCCTCACCGTCCAGGACACCCTCTCCTTCGTTGCCGCCCTCCTCCTCGATCCCTTGCTGATGTAACAATGGTGTCAACTATCACTGCGGCGTCCACCTCCTCTCCTACTCCTACCTCACAGGCGCCCTCTGTGGTTGCTTGATTCCCTGCTGAGTTAGAGAATATTACCAAAAAAACTCCTAAAACACTCTGAAACAATCGACGCTGCCACCATGCAATCCCAAATCTCTTTTACCAAATCTGTTTCTATCCCCCAGATCCAAACAAATTCCCCACCCCAACCTCTCAAATCTATTAAATCCAAACACAATGTCGTCAATCTCAACACCAAGAAGAGGGACTATGAAGAAGCTGGAGAATCTCTAGGCAGCCCAGATTCTTCAATTGGCTTAATCTAAACCCTTCATGAATCTCAAAATTAAAATCATTTTTCTACCTTCAAATAAAAAAATCCTCAAACAACCTTGTGTTTTGAACACAAAATTTTATGAAACCTTCTTTAAAACTAATTTTTATTTCTCAAAATTTTCTTTATGCCAACACCACATGAATATGTAGACGAGCTTGCTTGTCACCACATCTGAAGCCAGACCCACTTGTTACCGTTTACAAAGCAACTATATATGCCAAGGTCAACAAATTCCTCGACTTGCATGCAAACCGCCTAAGGGAAAGGTTTGAAGCAATTGTTTAGATGATTGCTTTGTCGATCTACTGCGAAAAAAAAAGTGAGATTAATAAAATAACTAAGAAGCTGGATTTACTTGACACGAGTTGGTAAACTTACAAGACTTGGGATCTTACATATTATTGTATAGTTCCCTCTACATACTAAGGGAAGGTTTTTTTTTTTTTTTAAAAAAAAACTTTTTATAAATTTATTTTTATGTAAATTTTATTCAAAATCGACCAGAATATCATTCATTTAATTTATAATCAATGTTACAACAGTCTCCAGTTCTGCCCTAATTAAAGGACATTGCAGCTATATATTTAATTATAACATTTTTGTTAAATATACATAACTCTTATGTCTATTTTGTTTTTTTTAATTGAACCTACACTAGAAAATTAACTACGTAACGTACTGATTTCGGGAGAAGGAAAAAAAAAAATTAACATATAATAGCGACATTCAGAAATGAATGAAAAAAGAGGAAAAATTGGATAAATATATAGGTAATGAAAACTTCAAAAAAAAAAAAAAAAAAGAGAGATAAACTATGGGCAAGTGGATCCTAACAAGTGGGCATATTTTATATCGGCAACTTGCAAGTCTTTAATTAAAGAATCAATTATGCAAAAACATGTTACCCAGTTCGCTGTACCTGGACTAGTTCATTTTACATCCTCCCCCTTTTCCTTTTTCTTTTTTTTATATTTATTATCATTTTTCCCAAAACGATCCATCGAAGATATTTTATATATATATAGACCCCTAAATTGGACAAGTTGATGAAAGTAGTAATACTAAAATTTAGGGGCCAAAAAATAAGGCTGCCAAATTGAGAAAGCTATGTATCCCAATCCAAATCAAAACTCATCCCATGAAGGCTCAGGCAGCCACCTGACCCGGTACGGGTCGGCTCCGAGCTCGGTGTTCGAGTCGTCGGACGTAGTCCTTGGGGCGGGGCTCCATTCCTCGCAAGGCAGCGGGGTCATGGCAGGGTTCGCGGGGCCGATGACAAGTAGTAATAGTCACGGTGGTGGGGGTGTAAGTAGTAACCTCACCATAGGCATCGCGGCGTCTTCATCGAACTCGATGCATCCGCATTCGAGTGGGTTGATTCGACATAGCAGCTCGCCTCCCGGATTCCTTCAACACCTCGCTACTTCGAATGTCGGTATGTATATATATATATATGCTTCTTGTGTTTCAAATTTATACTGTGTGTTTCCAAATTTGGATGAGTCCCTCTTCAATTTAATTGCCTTGTTTGGTAAATATTATGAGTGGAGAGTACGACGTTGAAGCCGTAAATGCAGTGCAAAAATTCCTAAATTAAATCATCTATCTATCTGTCTAGGTTGTACGAATATAAATTAAAACGGTGATGGATCATAGCCCCCCAAATTGTGAGATAAAATACTATACATACTCTTTACTTTAGATGGTTAATTTGAATTGGTAGGAATAGTTGTATGCGCGCACATTACTATAGGAGCATAGCTAGCAAGTCGGTGCGCCTAAAGGTCTATTCGTCGACATGGCTAGAACATATGGATAGATAGATAGATATATAAACCGAAATGCAAGAGATCGATCGATCGAGTATATATTTTTTGTTTGATGGATCATATATGCTAGCTAGGTAATTATCCATTTACAAATATATTTTCGATGGGTTTAATGTCATATATCAATTAGGTGTCTAATTGAATTTCAGTAGCAAGCTAAGCTAAACTAGGATCATATATGGCAATTCCTCATGATTTTGCATAAAAATTAGGGCTAACACTATTCATACCTAAGCATGAACTGGGCTTTCGATCGAATCAATTCGATCTGGTCCTATATATATTCTTAGGTGTTAATTCAATTCTTGTTAGCGCAGCCCCATTCAATATAATTAATTCATCTAAACATATATATATATATATACTACGTACTTTAGGACCAGCTCTTTGCATTTAATTTATTTATAATGCCCAACCCCAATTTTGGTCACGTACTAATCATGCATTCAACTTGCTTTCTATCCCATAAAATGCATGCCGTTTAGTCTTAATGTCTTAACATCAATCACTCGCTTCATTTAAGTACGTACTCCAAAATCGATCTCTTATTCATCCATGCCATTTTTATCTTCTTTTACTAATTAATACTCTAGTATGTTACTACCTCCAATCTCAAAATATATGTTGTTTGACTTTTCAACACGTATTTTAAGAAAGTAAAAGCTATATAAAATATCAACTTTTTTTAAATTATTTTTTTACAACTTAATATTGGTTGGTAATAAGTATTAAATTGTAAAAAAAAATTAATAATAAAAAAGTAAATATATTATATAGTTTTTAGCTTCTTAAAAATACGTATTAAAAAGTCAAACGACGTGTATTTTGGATCAGAGAGCACTAGTTTAATTTGTTTTTTGCAATTGCACATTAATTTCGGTAGCTAGCTTAAACCAATTAACGGTTTGATTACCGTAAGTAGGTAAATTATAAAGAGATTCTGCGGAGTATATACTATTGAATATTCCTAGCTAGTCATTTTGGGAATCCTACAAAACCCTACCAATTAATAAATCTATAACTATAATGGGTATTTCTTTTAAAAAAAATATATATATTTATTATAATGAAAACCTGTTGTATTTGCAAGTTGGAACTGAGACCTGGTTTTAGGGAAAACAGCAGCGCCTGAAACAGCCACCATATTACCGGCCTATTTAGCATTGGATTTTACTATTTATATACAGTATGTGTGTGTGTGTGTTTTCATCGACATGGTGAATTCATGACAAATAATTGCACTATTTTATTGTAAATATATTCTACTCATTTTTATTATTATAGGTACACGTTTGTCATTTTCGGAAAAAAAAGGTTAATTATTATTGCTCAAAATCATACTCTTAATGGAATATTATTGGAGAATAAAAATAAATAAAAGGGGTGTGTTAAAACTGATGGACATTTTTTTATAGGTTGACTTGTGAAATTAAGCTGATGGCTAACAAGTGCCAAGTCATTTAAACACCCTTAAATGGAATATTAGAGGAGGGCCGGGGGAGACTTTGATTTGTTAGATCTGTCATTTAAACACCCGTTTTTCCTTTAAATATTTGGCATTTCTCATTTTCAGACAATTTAAATTATGAAGTGAGATTTTATTGCAGTTGATAAATAATTTATGATAGAATTCATCATTTTTTAACCTTTTATTTTAAATTTTATGGTTAAAGTTAAATATTTATTGATCCTTTAGTTTACCAACCCTCGAATTGAATTTCAACCAGCCCTCGAATTTAAATTTTAAAAAAATAGAGTTATAAAATTTGATATTTTTAAAAAATTTAATTTTGTACTGTAAAAAAATTTTAATTTTGTAAAAAAACATAAGAAAATCAAACGATAAATTTAATGAAAAACTTCATCAAGCAGACCAATAAGCTAGGCTCGTTTGAAATTTAATGACGTTGTAGGAAATCTGGTTTCCGACGTCATTAATTACTCATTCTATCCACCAAATATTAAATCTAATGGTTTTGAGCCTACTTGACCTTTCTATAAGTGGTATCATAGGGGGAAAAATTGTTAATATTTATTAATTGTTCGGGGTACTAATTTAACATACTTATACGTACTCTATATAACACAGGTTATAAAAACTGTGTATTTATGCACGAATAAATTTATCTAGCTAGCCTAGGTATTGTCGTTGACCGACTAACCAAAATTTATAATTAAACTGTTATTGAAAAAAAAAAGTAAAATGAAAGCCCATAATGTCATACTCCGTATATAATTAGTATATATATTGATCAACTTTATAATTAATTAATGATAATTAATAATAAATATCTATAATCAGAAAGGATAGATTAGAGGGACAAGTGGAGCAAGTGGGTTTTTTATATGGACAACTTGATGATGTTACCGAACTAATTTTTACAGAGAAGAATTTGAACCAGTCAGCAATTCAATGAATGATAACTTATGATGAATTAATCCATTCATATTCAATCATTTTTTTTTGTCGAACAATTCAATCATTTATAATAATATACAGGAAATATTTAATTTTTTCACTTGTTTATTTTTTTATTATTTACAAAAAAAAAACTATTCCCTATCAGTACCTTTTAGATATGCTGATTTAAATTGTAAAAAGGCTATATATAAAGTGAATTTTTTTTATTTTACTTTTAATATATTTTAATAATTATTTTATAAATTAAAATGAGTGGATTAATATTTGAATAAAAAAATTAAAAGGAAACACCATAAGGATTTTACCATGATAATTTTATAATTGATAAAACATTTAAAGTGATTTATTTTTATGAAGTACAAGTATTCATACAGTGCGTACAAAGCATTCGCGAATCCAAAGTGACACCGGACTGTTGTTCACCCCGATCTAGGAAAAAAAAAAGAATAAAATATATAATATAATTAAGTATCTTTAATGATTTAGTGGTTGAACACTTGAACCTACTATATTCTAAATAGAATTCAATCAACATTTATTCGAGTAAATTAAGGCACATATTTATATTTATTTTTTTCTCAATTTATTTTTCAATATTTTAAAATACTTATAATTTATAATTAAATAATACTGTAATATTTTTTTTTACAAATTTAAGATTTTTAAAATACTTATTTTTTTTCTTACCTGATACAAAGTCTTGTTTCAAAAAAAAAAAAAAAATAGAAAGTTTATTGTAATGTCAAATAGGGGGGAAAGGAAAATATTTGGATAATAGCAAGTTGCAAGGCAAGGAGGGTGGCAGTGGCAGCGGCACCTTCAACTCAGCTGTATGATGATATGAATATATCCTGATCCACGTACGTGGCCCTCCGGCATCCTTTCATTCTTATCCCCTTGCCTCTCACGTGACCCTCACGTGCTTTTTAGGGTTTCTTCTTCCACGTGACTCTCACGTGTTTTCTAGGGCTTTCAAAATCTCCCCTCTTTTTTTAATCCTCCCTTGGGGTGAACTATTGTGCTGTGCCTTAATTCGATTCATAATCTTTGTTTGAAGCCATATATATGTTGGTAGAATTAATGGAATGTAGAAAACGCGTGCATTGCAGGCTTCACATTTACAAAAGGGGGTGAAAGCTACAGCAATCAGCAATCCAGTCATGGTCACAGGCAATCAAGATTAGGAGGAGGATCTCAACTCAACTTCACAAACCAAGGCGATCATTCAACCCTCAAAAGGGCAGCATCATCATCGTCGTCGCATTCCAACAGGTCCTCTAATGGCTTCTCGATTGGTCCATGGGAAGACGGACAATCCATGGTGTTTGGTGCCAGTTCAAGTAAACGTCCAAAGAATGTCAGTGATGAGCTTCTAAACAGTCTCTCTGCTATGGATTCACAGGCATATATCCATATTAATCCATATACAAAAATCTATAACATATATATATATATATATATATATATATATATATATATATATATATATATATATATATATATATATATATATATATATATATATATATATATATATATATATATATATATATATATATATGTATATATATATATGTATGTATGTATATCTTGAATGTATGTTGCATCCATTAATATTACATGTACAAATATGTGTGTATACACTTACGCAGATTGAGTTGTCGGAGATGATGCATATACCTGAGGATTCGGTGGCTTGCAAAGTGCGTGCTAAGCGTGGCTGCGCTACACACCCTAGAAGCATCGCTGAGAGGGTAAGTTCCTAGTTTTCATCTATACATCGATCTAGGTCAAGTTATGAAGCCTACTGAAGTCCGTTGTGACTCGTAAGCCGAATGAGTTCCATCATAAAACCAATTGACAATAGGATTAGCAGCCCATAACTTACATACTAAGGTTTGTTTGTATGTTCATATTTTTTCAATGTGGGATTCTTTCATCTTTTAACATCTCTCAACAAAGCCAATGGGTGGTTAATTTATATTTTTATTATACTAATTTCTATATTAGGACCTTATTTGTCGCCCCGGAGCGATGAATAGAAAAACCATATATATACATGAATTTGAATGAAATGACTATGATATTAAAATATATATATATATAATATATAATAAGATATTTTTATAGAATTAATTTTGTGATTAAAAAATGAAATAATTTGATATTAGATCGGTATTACTTAATTCCTATGAATATAATTAAAAATCGTGTCTAAAATGAAGGAAATGGATGTTGCAGGAGAGGAGAACCAGAATAAGTGGGAAACTGAAGAAACTACAAGAACTTGTCCCCAACATGGATAAGGTAAATTACCAAAATTCAATTTATGTACGTATACGTGTTCCTTTTAATTTTGCTTTTGTTGCTAAAAAAAATACCACTGCTTTTCTCTTCTTTGAAGAATATATTCAGGCTACATTTGGCAAAAGCAAGTAGTTTTTTGGAGCGGTTTTGATATTATATAGTATTAAATGAAATATATAAATATAAAATTTTAAAATCTAAGCTTTTCAAGAGCAACTCACCCAAGTTTTTGAGAGCTTTTGATTTTTATTCACAAATTTTTATCAGCTACCCTAACAGCTAAGGTTATCAAATTAAACGTACGTACACTATATTAGCTTATTAACATATATAATTAATACAAATAATCAATGAGCTTCAGCTACTACAACAACTACGATTTTGTCAAACACATCTCAATCTGCATGTACTGCATTTGAAAACTTGGTTTTGTAAGCTGTATATGCTGTAAGATTTTTGTTGAGTCACGGACATCTTGTCAAAAAAAAAAAGATCAATTTTTGAAGAATAAAGATAGAACTTGAATGAATGAGAAACCTAGGACCTATAAACCCTACAGTATTCCGATATATACGTCCTGATCGAACAGTTGCTCTTAATACAAACTCTAAAAAGTAAGGGTGGGCATGGGACGGGATTGGGGTAATCCTGCGTCCCCTCCCTCGTATTTTTTACGGGACGGGATTGATGATTTTTTTTTCAAATCCCGCAGGGTCTTATCCCTCACGGGACGAGACGGGATTTGTCCCTCATAAAAAAAATTAAAAAATAATCCAATTACCTTGAAAAAAAAAGTTAAAAAACAGTAAGTGTTTATCAAAACACCAAAATACATAATTACATGAAGTACTACTGTACTAGTAGTAAAATGCAGTAAGTAAAAATACAATAAGTAAAATTGAAACAAAATACAGTAAAAAAAATAGCAAGTAAAAAAAAATACAGTAAGTACTACATATATATAATTAATCCCATTACAAAATACAAAAGTCTTATTTTAGTTAATTCAATATTTCTTGGATGTTTTAATGTTTTATTATTATTTAAAATTTAAATATTGGGTTTAAATAAATGTTAAGGTATAATATAAATATATTATTATATGTTTATATTAATTTTAATTATATATACGGGATTTGCGGGATTCGAACTCTTCGTCCCGTGTCCCGTCCCGCATGCTTTTTGCGGGACGGGACGCGGGACGAAGAGTTCGAATCCCGCAAATCCTGTCCCGTCCCGCATATATATAAAAAAATTATATATATAATTAAAATTAATGCCATGGGGAGAGAGTCGAACTCGGCCGAGCAAGGAGAGAGATGGGAAGTTGGAATTGTAGAAGAAGAGTAATGTGACACCGAAGGGGAAAGGGGAGGGGTACAAACCTTATAACCACCAAACATCCAATAAGTTTTTTAAAAAAAAAACAAAAACCATACCTTCCACATCTCAAAAAAATCTCCATATCCATAATCTCAAAAAATAATCTCCATCCCAAAAAAATCCCTCAGTTATCAAACACAGCCTTAGTCGTGTACCACCCATTGGAAGAGGGCGCGCTTCAAGTCGTATAATGTATATATATTATCGTCATTGATGTCTTATCATCCTATCTTCTTCACCAGAAGATTGTCATCAATGAGAATAGAAATCTTTAAAGATAAAGGATTGTCGTAAATCCAATGATCTGTCTAGAAGCTGACAGAGCATCCATCGTACAATACACTATACAACAACCTTGCCTCGGAATGAGGTCGAAAAGACATCAATTTTGACCATTGTCATGATATGCATGCGCTTCGTAATATACTACAAGACAGTAGTGCCTTTAAGATACATCTTAATAATCACCCGAACCCACACATTAGATGGTATAACTACGATTTCCCAAAGCAACTTCACCTGGAGGACTATATTGATCATAGTCTCGGCTTTTAGACACACACCTATCCTCATCGTATCCGGGCAAATGTTGCCCCAACTTATTTAAGGTATGAAGCTTACTTATTTCAAAAGAATTGGCTATAAACTTTGTCAAATAAGAAATCCTCAACTTGTTAGTTTTAGGGTTGCTTAGATACTTTCTATTGTAGAGTTTGTTCACTGTGTCTTTTTCTGCTTTTCTATTGTATGTTAGGCAATTTTGTTTGCCGATTTGTCGGCCTGTTGAGATCAAGTTAGTCTTGATCTCTTGAATTATTACTTTATCAAAAAAAAAATATCATCTGAATGTTGTAAGGGCTATTTTCTTAATTTGCTTTGCTGGTTGATTATTCAATTTGTATTGTTTTTAGTTTCTCATTTTTTAGTTTTTTTTTTTCTCACCCCTAAAATGGAGTGCAGCAAACAAGTTATTCGGAAATGCTGGATCTGGCAATTCAACACATAGCAGGCCTCCAATTTCAAATTCAGGTATATATTACTTCTATATATCAAATATATCGATCAGTTTTCCTTTTATTCAATTTGTTGTGAATTTCCCCGAGTGAATACCGTTAAAGAGAAGGAGAATGAACAATATAACACAAAGGATTTCCGTGTTCTGGCAAGAACCACGCATAACACCCTACAGAGAGGTTTTTCTCTGTAGCTAGGGTTTCTTATTATTATGATGTTTTGATGGATACACTGACACATCATAACTTGCTATAGATAAATTGACTTGGACCCCAATCCTATTTATCTATCTACTTAGAATGATTAATTGTCTCTTACAACAAGCCTCCATTATCTAATATTTCTCGTACAAGTGGAGTTGGGTTTAACTACACTAAATCTGGCTGTTTTGAAGAAATTATGTTGAGTTTTGGAAGAAGATTGTGTTATCTATGGCAAAACCATCATTTTCCTTTGGGTCAAATTAACTACAAGTAATTTCTTGCTTTGGCAAGACTAAAATGGGGATATGTATATATATAAGTTTAACGGTTTGTTTGTGACATTTGTGGATGCAGAAACTCAACAAAGATTTGAATAATTGTACGTGTGGATGCAAGCCGAAATCATGACACTACGCCCTACTCGCTCCAAAACAAGGATATTGCTCACAATCACATATGGATTGGATATATAGGAGCGATTCAAGTGATAGTTATTAGTTCGGCTAGACAGTTTTCACCAGAAGAATCGAGATGTCCACCCTCTCTAGCTAATTTATGTGTATATAGACACACTATGTACGTTTTTGCTTAACTACGAGAGAGATTATCGTACGTGTATACCATACTATCATCACTTCCATCTAACAATGGTTCTTCGGTTAGGAGAGTGTGTACACCTTTATTCATGTTCAAATGCTTCCACAGGTGAAGAGGGGCCTGAATCTATTAGGGATTCAAGTAGGGATCAACCTCAAAATTTATTTGAACCAACCAAATAATACTTTTGTATGTACTTCTCTTGGAAAATCCGTAATCATAAGTCAGTAGTACCTGTGGATGGGTCGACATTTTGTGTTGTTCATCTACTAGCTTCCAATCCTTTGGGAAATTAAGCAATCGACTTGATGACTCTACCTTGATCAACACAAAACTTTGTCATATACTCGGTAATTTTATGGGTTTGATGAAAGTCAAAACCTATTCTATATTGTGTTAAGATTTTGGGCTTTATTGCTATTACCTTTTGTTATTTGATCTAACCGGCAGGAATGGCACAAATCAACTCAATTCATCATCAAACGGTTGTTGCTTCTAGAAGGAGATAGAATTGGTTGAGAAAATCTTTAAGTATCCAAGTTGTTACAAGAAGATCTTCAACGGTATTCTCCCTTCTTCTCTCCGGACGTGGTGGAACAAAATTTCAAACGGCTCTTCTGAAGATTGCCATGGACGACTTCAAGCAGTACCTATATAAGTAGATCGAAGTCAAGCAGTGGAACATACAAGTCTTGCTCACTCATCTCCAATGTCTTCACTGCATTCGATCTTCAAGCTCTCGAGCTCTCTCAAGGCCTCTACTTTACTGTTTTATCTTTTGGTGTTGCGAGAGTTTTTCATTGAGCGTTATTGTACAAGTCATAAGTGTATACTAAGAGTATACCTCTACTCAAATGTATTCACTAGACTATTATTTCAACAAGAGCTTGGGTTGACTAGATATAGAAGCGGGTTAGGCTTCGAGAGGTAGAAGAAGGGAAGTTCTTCTAGGTTGTATATATCTAGGATCCATAATGAGTGAAATAATAGTGTTTTTGAATCTTACAGGTTGGATAACCCTAGGCGAGGACGTAGGCCAAGTTCGTGCCGAACCTCGATAACAATTCGTGTGTCCTTATTTTACTTCCAGTTATTTTATTTCCATGTATTTGATATAAGATTTCGCAAAGGTTTTAACCAGTTCCTAGAGAATTGACAAGACCTTGATCTCAGTTACAAGACCTTAAATCTTATCTCAAGGCCTCGACTCTGAGACTGCGAAAATCAGTCATACTCTATTCATCCCCTCTTCTAGAGTATTGTTTATTACTTGTTTTACCTACGTTGACTCTTCACGACTTTCAAATTGAATGTCGGTTTTCGGTTGAAATACATGATAGGGAAATGAGATTGGAATTTTTCAAATCAATAGTTTTCGTCAACTTCTCTCCAAGTTCGGAGGAGGTGATATGAGGAATGAAACAGAAGAATATAACTAATCAAATTAATTGGAATTTGGTTATTCACCATGTACGAGGATTCACGCTAAGCATCCATGCATGGCTGAATGGTGAAAGCGTCAAACTCATAATTGAGAGAGAGAGAGAGTTATTAGAATTGTGGGTAACAAGCAACAGTTGAATCTTAATGGAATTCGTTTCATTTTCTTTTCCGTTTGCAAGATGTTCAACCAAACCAACCATTTTGTCCCTTCAAATTCAAGGTCAGTCTAAATTAACCTTCGTGCAGAATGCACGTGTGTGATGCGTTTTAGTAACACAATATTACACTTGTTATAAGTTGTTAAATGCTTGAGAATAATGATTCATATTGTCAATCTGTTTGATATTCAGCACGGCCATAACATCGATCACCGGCTTCTCAAGTCGATAGACATTTTAAATTGACACCAGCCCAATGAAACCGACTTTCCAAGTTTATAACATCTTTTTGTAGGATAATATGTTAGCTTCAGTAAGTTTTGGGCTAATCTTTGTAATTAGGAGAAATAAAGGGACACGTGTATGGTGGAGGTTGTTTCCCGCCTATAGTTTGTTAGGCCTTCTGGGTATAAAAGAGGGCAAGCTCCCTCTCCAGATCTCTGTGACATTTTACAGAAATTCATCAATGGAGAAACTCCAATTTGCTTGTTCTCCTTTCATCTGATCTTTGTTCATCTTCAAGTCACTCAATCATTCGATCTACATGGTATCAGAGCATCAGATTGAGCGAATTCGTTGAAGCTTGAAGAAAGAGGATAACGATGGCAGCAAGGTATCCGACGGCAGCTGAGTTGCAGAGTCCATTGTTTTTGCATCCATCTGATGGACCTGGAACGATCACGGTGTCGGAAAAGCTTGCAGGAGCGAGCAATTACAGATCCTGACGACGGAGCATGGAGATCAATCTCTCAACCAAGCGCAAACTGGGATTTGTGAAAGGGACGGTGGTGCGATCTTCAGATGATGCTCTGAAGGCGGAGCAATGGGACACTTGCAACATCCTGGTAATCGCCTGGATCATGAATTCCGTTTCTGAATCCATTGCAAAATCAGTGTTGTATATTGATTCTGCACATGAGATTTGGATTCAGTTGGAAAAGAGATTTTCGTTGAGCAATGGCTCGCGAAAATACAAACTGAACAAAGAAATCTATGCTATGAGACAGAATGGATGTAATGTAAATGAACATTACACTCGTATGAAATCTCTGTGGGAAGAGATAGATGCCATGGATGTGTTGCCAAAATTGGTCAATGTCAGTGCAGATGTTCTTGAATATCTGAGATGAATTGATCAATTGAAACAAGAGACGAGACTGTTTCAGTTCTTGAATGGTCTTTGTAATTAGGAGAAATAAAGGGACACGTGTATGGTGGAGGTTGTTTCCCGCCTATAGTTTGTTAGGCCTTCTGGGTATAAAAGAGGGCAAGCTCCCTCTCCAGATCTGTGTGACATTTTACAGAAATTCATCAATGGAGAAACTCCAATTTGCTTGTTCTCCTTTCATCTGATCTTTGTTCATCTTCAATTCACTCAATCATTCGATCTACACTTTTTTGAACCCCAAACGCTACCCTTACCGACTTGAGAGGCGGTGTCGACGTAGCCACCAAAAAAAATGTCTACGGCTTCAAAAGTTAGCCTAATGATCATGCTATTGACGACATTTTTACAAATGGGCCGCTTGGGATGTTTATTGGTGGCCCAAAAATGACAAGTGGGCTGGATTATGGGACAAAATACACTTGTATGCAGAATTTTAGACTTGAGTACATGCAGACTTTTAATAGAAGTATCATTCCACTTATATTTTGTAAGGGTGTTGTTAGATACACCGTAAATCCTACATCAAAAGTGCACGTCGGAATTAACGTGTAGGCCTTTTCAATTAATTAACACGCTAAAAAAATTAATCAATCCACGGTGTATTTAGTTTCTCCGATTTTGTAAGGATTGCATATATTTCTTATCACTTTATTCTTGTCCACCCCCTATTTTAATCGAATCAATAAAGACTTTAAGGCCCCTAATGGGGTGGCTCAATGGTAAGGAGTAAGGGAATGGAAGGTCCCGAATTCGATCTCTGCCTCCACCCTTTCTCTTGGTGAAATAATCAAGATTCACCTTGCTTATTGTCATTGGATTTAGCCTTACCTGGCACATTACCCTCGTTAACAAAAAAATAAAGAATTTAAGAAAAAACCAGTCAACAAAATCAAGTTTCACTACAAATCATAACTAAATGCTAAATTTTGTATTTGCCTAGAAAACTTGAAAACAACACTTTAAGAGTTGATCAAAATTTACCTAAAAGGACACTTGGAAGAGTTGAAGTTGATCGAAGGGAGTATAATACAAGTTTTTAGTATCTCTCCTACGGGAACAAGCGTTTTTATTTTTATCCTAACAAAATCCCTAATTGGGACGGTGAAATCTAATCAATGGAAGTGAAAAATCACCCCTGTAAAAACCCACAGGAAGTGTAATTGGGAAACTCTCAGTTTTGCATTTCATTCCATCTTCCTAGAGCTTGTCCCACGCGTATCCTATCGCCGCGTTTGATGCAGAATCTGAAATCTGAGGCTTCCCCCTCACGTGATTTAGACACGGGGGCTTGGAAGATGAGAACCACAGTCGACCCCATGTTAAATGCCGCAAGCTGAAATATGTTTCCATTGAAGAACAGGCGTCATTATGTATACATGAAGTAGCAAAATACATGAGAGCTCCAGGTGTTCAACAGAACTCTTGTCTTCCAATGAAACTCGGATATGAATTTTGCAGGTCTTACCTCGTCTCCTTTCCTAAGCGTCACACCTACACCTTCTGGTTCATAAACTCGCTCCTGAGGCGGCTCTGCCTGCAGTAGCTTCTTTCGTGGTTGGTTTGTCCTCAGATCTGGTTCAATGGAGAGCTGCAGCAAAAGGGTCCAAACAATCAAAACAAATAAAACAGAAGTAATTATTAAGCTTTCAAAATATGCCACTCAAAGGGATAAATAAACATTTAACTTGTCAAGATATCTCAACAAGAAATCTAATCCAAATTGAATACACGTGTATGTGAAAATCCAAGTATGGCTTCACAAAATGCAAGTATTGTCATTTACTGATTCATACTCTATAGAAAGTACTCGGACAAACTATGCACATAAAGGCATATGCAATCTAGAGACATAACTTTTTCCTTTTTACTTGAAGTTGTTCCTTTAAAGGTCAAAGGATTGCATATGAATATGAGAAACTATTGCATCTAATAATATTTTCTGTTTGCAATAGAATTGTTTGACTGAGGTTGGGCAGGAATTGTTTGACGACGTGGCTGGGCAGAATTAGACTAGAATGAGTTTTAGATTGCAAAAACAACAAAATCAAGTTATGGGATATCAGCAGGAGATTTAGAGGAAATTTTTTTATTTGGGGATTGGTTTGCTGTAAACATACACCAGGTGAGCAATTTCAGCATTCAGACTTTTCTTAGCTGTAATATTGTTTTGACTCTTAGAACTACAGTGTGTTTTCAAAAATCTTCGTCCAACAAGTGGATTTTTTAAGAGTGCAAAGCCCCTTAGTAACAAAACTCAAGATCCCCTTAAGTCATCTGTATAAATGCATCTTAACCTTCTCTAGGTTGAAATTGACATCTTATAGTAACAAACTTAACTCTATTGGCCAATTTTTTTTTTCCACTAGAAAACAAAATTCTGTTTTCTTTTCTGCACAAATTAAAATCAGATGGCTATGGTCTAGTATCTTACAAGTTGTTTTTCAGTTATTTTTATCAATTCATCATGGCCACATGTGGGTCAGTTGTTCACTAATCACTAGTCACAGACAGTGTGATTTCACGGTATAAACTAATACCAAAGTAATAACCGCTAACATATTACTAATAGTTTCAATTATGATAATTTAGTCACGTAATGACTTTGTCCATAACAAAAGACTCTTTGCCGGTGGCAGTAACACTAGTAAGACAATCATGAAAGTGGGAACTTACCTCAATTGAACCAATATTTGTTGCCCCAACTGCTGTAACCGCCATATAACCTTGTTGCCACTGCCCTTCTAACACAACCTAGAAAGTAGGAGCATAAGAATAACTGTCTAATAACCGTGTAAATGAAGGAAGCAGATGAACAATAGGACTATAGAAGAGAGCAACAAATGCAGCAAAGCGAGGAGCTATCATCCACTTGGCAGTTGGCCAATGCTATACATTCTTCATAGAAAATTCCAACATGCTCTGGAACCAACCAATCACATCTGGCCTCCACAATTAACACTTCAACCAGGGCAAGCAAGAAATCATCCCTTGTTGAGGCCATGATTAGCAGGATCAAGAATAAAATATACAGCTAATGCAAGGTTCTGTACTCATATCCTCAAGTCTTGTTTCCGAATGGCAAACCTCAAATCATGATGTAAATATAAATTTCCACAACATGTTCTAGTCTGAGCCTAGGCCTAGCACTGTAACCGCAAAGCTGACCGAGATAGTCCAGCAATCCTGAGTATGCACCGAGGACTTGTACAATTTGTTATCTATATATTTAGATTTGCCAAATAAAAAAATTGATATGCGAGTATCAGGTCCCTTTTCTTTTCTTGTATTACCCAACTTTGATGAGCCATTTAAAGTGGATTATGATGCCAACTGGAATAACATTGCACCAGTTTCCATCAATCTAATCTTCCATCAACCTAACTGGTGGAAACTGGTGCAACTACAAAAAATTTCCACTTGAATAAGTAATAGGATAAGTAACTGATGTGCAGTCATCTATCTCTTATAAAGCCTTTTTACAATGTTGAAAAAATCATATTTAGCTAATAAAGGACTGCACATCAGTTAGTGGTTTGAGTTAGAGGCAACTACAATTTTTTTCTCAATACTCTAAGAACCAAAGACACCATTTGCCAAATAAAAATTATAAAGGAGATCTTCAATTTGGATTGATGCCTAATTGGGAGCAAATCCTCTTGCTTTGGGTCCTTAAAGATGGTTTTCAATAAACAAAGAATGAATTCTCGATTACAACAAACTTGGAACTATTATGCATAAACCCAAATAAGGCCGAGTTTGGCTAGCTATTTATTTCTCGGTAAGTGAAAAAAAAACATAAAGTATTGAGAAGATATGCATTTGGTAAAAAAAAAACTAAAAATCCCAGGAATCTAGAATTCCGACAAAAAGGTGGAATTCAACTTACCATAACGGGGTGGATAAGATCTACATTCCTTTTTTTACCCAAATCTCTTTTTTATTTTCTTTTTATTATGAAAATTTCCAATTTATCCATACAACAAGAGGGGTGTGTTAATAAATAAAGATTATAAGAATAATTTTAAACAAATTGCTATGAGATTTTCATGTTCAACCAATCAAAATGTAGTAATTGGGTTAATGTGAATTTAGTTTCAACCATACACATTTTCATACTTCTCAGGACGTAATATTCATGGGAAGTCTATTTCCTAGGAAGAGCAATTACGTTTAACCAAACGAGACCCAAGTGAATGTTTATTGAATTTGAAGGCATGCATACCCTTTCATTCTCAACACAGAGATTTCTGATTGTCCTAGCTGCACGTTCATTGACTGGATACAAACGACCTGCAATTTACGATGTTGAAAAATGATTTAAAGTCCACTATTCTTATGTCATGATGATAAAATCTTAGAAAACAAAAAAAGTAAAAAACCTTCTTAAAACAGCACCATGTAGAAACAATCACTTTACAACAAGAATAATCAGAAATGTTAAAAACATTTAGGATGCTGAGAGTTGGATCAAAAGATTCTGGATAATGAGTTTATCTGAATAGGATTTGAACAAACTATTTTACTTCTACAAACCTGAGAAGTGTCGGCGAACAAAAACGTTCCAATCAACAGGAGAATGTACACGGTGGTAGTCTCCTGGGCTTAAGTAAAGCACACAGTAGAAGAGACCTTTCATTGGGCTGCAATAAAATAAAGTTTAAGAGAGCTTCAAATTTTCCATGTGCTTTTACTACATCCAAATTACATGCACAAAAAAAAAAAAAAAAAAAAAAAAACACACCCGCCAACATCAAGGACGAAAGAGATCTTACAGTTCATTCAAAAACAGCGCCCAGAAAAAGAAGAAAATATAATTCCAATAACCCAGAGATCAAGGAGCTAGCTTGTAACCCCTTAAGAAATAACTGTACATTGACTTTAGCTTACATTTCACTGTCAGTGTTCCAGAATTAGTGTTTACCATCCTTACTACATAGGTAGTATGTAGCAGCATCCATTTCAATTAGTAACACTATTAGATGTCTTCACAACACCAATCTTACTACTCCCTCAACTCCAAGGTAGATGACACAATGTTCATTTAGGATGTTCTATCATTTGTCAGAAATTATCAAAGTATGTATAAGACCCCTAAAGTCAGAGCAACAAATGATTCTTCCCTCTTTCCTTAACTTCAAGATGGGCCATCAGTATAATAGTGACCTAGTTTGTCATTGAACATCTTGACATGACTTACTCATTATTTAATGCTGCAGGTCAGGTACTCAGGTAGGCTTTTATCACATTTTAAATATTTTTCATAAGCTTAAATCATAATTATGGAGTGTTGAATATTTAACATAAATGCACACTCAATACTGATTCCATAGATGGATAAGGTAAAAAGAGCATTACAGCAGGATTCAACCCAAAAATGTACCGAGAAGGAGAAGGGTCCACAACTTTAGGCGAAGCAAGTGAAACTCTCCACCATGACTTGTCACTTCCATCAACTGTAGAATCATGTCCCTTGCTGTCAATTTCATCTTCATTTTGTTGAACAACCATAGGCAAGAATGACCTTGCTCCAAGAAGAGATAATGCAGGATAGGATAACCCCTTAACTTGCTCAATCATAGCACCAGTTCCTCTCAACTCCCCGACTCTCATAACAATGCCATCAACAGGGCTTATCTGTGAAGACAATAGTTGAATGAAAACAAAAGAGCCCAAAATCTTATAAGATTTCTAAATAAAACACCAAAGAATGTTAAGTTACCAGACATTGTTGATCAGGATCTATTGGCCTGGATCCTTCCCTTAGGCTATGGCTGAAGAATTCTCGCAAAGAAGCATAGTTTTCCAAAGGCAAAGCCACTTCTTCTAAGTCTGCAGAGTGCATATATTCCCACACCCAACATAAAAAGGAAGACAGAGACAATATAGCAAAGAGAAAGAGAGCAAAATATAGAAGTAATATGTAAGATATTCAAGTTCTATGCAAATTGAATTAAACAAAACATAACCATCACCATAGACCATACTTGTATGAAAAGCTCTAGCCCATGCTTTATAAGCATAAGGACGCAAGAAAACAGGAAGCTCCTATAAAACAAAATTTTAATGCAGAGGTTAAAAGATAACAGAGAAAAAATTTACAGCAAAAAGGGGACATAAAACCCAAAAAAAGAGGTTTCTCTCACCACACTCATCAAGGAACCCCATACTCGTGAAATAAAACGCAGAGGAACCATCTCTAGAAATGATGCCTGTTTCGTACGGAAACAAAGATGAAAAGTACAATTATTCTGGAGACAATCAATAAGATACAAGTGAAAGACATGCTTGCAAATTTTAGGAATATTACCTTCACATCAGGTTTGAACCCCAATTCAATTCCTTTTACTCTGGCCTCTTCCGTCTATCACAAAGTAATTTGTAGCAAAGTAATTAGTGGAAAAGAGAAATGAACATAGCACATCTCAAATTCTAGGCACTTGAACTAGCATCTTCATTTGAAAACATCTTTGATTACAAATACGTAATGAAGGAGAGAATCGGACAAAAAGGTATCAATTAGCAAACAAATACTTGTGTACAAAACCACAGCTTAGATGTGCCTAGGCTCTAGGTGTGAGGCACATTAATCCAAACACCTTGCTTGGTCAAGGAAAAATTGCTTCCAACTAGTCAAAATGAAGTGTCATAAAGCACTAAGGTTCCAGCTTCTTGAGTCAAAATGCCTCTTGTCACTCTTTCTTGCAACCTATTTTCCACTCTTTCTTTATTGTAGTAATTTTCCAGAAAATAATTACTCCCCTTGCCTTGTAAATATTGAAGTTAATTCTTGTATGTTTTCTGCTATTAAATCATTTGCTAGCCTAAGCAAATCTATTTGACTGTTTACCTAACAAATTTTTCTTAGTTATGATACCAAAATGTATCAAATTTATAGTCTAGTTTTATGAGTTATGAGATAAACATCAAGTGTATAAATGTCACTTCAAAGAATCACCAGTCAGTACCCCGGGGAACAAAAAATCTGAGCTAATATAGATATCAGTATTTAGGATGATTTGAATTTTTCAATTAAAAAAATCCAATTTTTTTTGTTGTATAAACTTCACATCCAGATTCATCTTCAAACAAGCACCACACAGAGTAGCAAATGGAAACATGATAAAAATAGCAGCAGTAATGGAGTATCAGGTGATGGAAATCACCTTCTTGTCTTCATAGAGTCGACGGGCATGAAGAGCACCAAGCATGAGTATAGTGGCCACAGTCGCTCCTTTCCCTACAAACGAACTCCCTAAAAAGCAAAAGACACAGCAGCGAAACGAATTTCAAAAACCAAGACAGAACAAATACAAAAACAAGGGGTTGAAAGAAAAGAAGGGAAAAGCAAACCCTGGGAGGAATTAGAGCGGGAGCCGCCGGCAGCGGCGCCATTGGAGGCGGAATAAGCTCTGGAGGAGGAGTGGAGCTTCTTGAAGAAGGAGCCGCTGCAGTAGCGGAAGCGGCGCTGGAGATGGTGGAAGTGAGAGGGAGAGAAAAGTGGGGGAAACCGCATTGGAACCCTAGACCTCATCAATTCATGGCAGGAGTAGAAGAGAACCGTGCTGCAGTGCGCTGAATCGGTGGAGAGAAATGGCGAAATTGAAACCTGCAGAAATCTGGAAGGAGCGAGTTGGCCAAATTGAAACCCTGAGCGGCACCGATAGATGGGAAGAGAGATTGATTGAAAGCTTTGAAATTGGTGAGGCTGAGGAAGCGGGAAGGCGAAGTGAGAGAGATTTTGGAACAAGACACTTCCACAAGAGGTCGACGAAGCAGCGCTTTCTTCGTCTCTTGTTTGAGTTGTTGACTTGTTGCACAATTTTTATTTTTATAAGCGATGGAAAAGTTAGAATAGAACTGACGCCGCATAACAATCCTCCATACTGGATTCCTGGAGAGTGTTTTTGAACAAACCTTCGACAGAGATATTGTAAGTAGTCCTAGGCAAACGCGGGTAGATCACTCGGCCCATCTCGCCCGTCCACATTTGCGAGCGGGTTTGGACATAGGTCGAAGTCCATGCAAGCGTGGACAAAACAATGAACCTGTTGTGGACTGCTAGGCCCACAACGGGTACCCGCCTTTTTTTATATTAAAATTAATATATTAACATTAGGGTGATCCTCTTCATAAGACATTAGGACTACTAGAGGTGGATCTCCAACACTTTGTAGGCCTCCTTGGGCGTCCTCCTCATGAAGTAACCTCGAGTACTCGTCCGCACCTTGCGGCTCAGTTGACGGTCCGTGAACAGCCTCTTGTGGCAGTGAAAGAGGCTGAAAGCGTCTCTTACCATTTCAACATTGGTCAGCCGATGAACCCCTTCACTCTGAGACATCACAGGCCATCAACCGGCTGTGGGACAGAGACATCACTCGCTCGAGGTACTTGATGATCCCAACGAGAAACAGCAGGCAGGTGGAAACCCACAGGCCAGTGCGTTGCGTCGACCTTAAGAGGACACCAAGAGCGACGTAGGCCTGGGTACCCAGATGCAGGGCCGTGCGGAGCCACAGCTCGGTGTCCGCAACCGCTAGAGCAGTGATGGTGTCAGGGCCGCCCAGGTGGATCAGCAAAAACTGTGCCCAAAACGCAAAGAGGTAGCCCTAAGCAGGGGCGGATCTACTTGTTACATGTGGGATGCTCAAGCATCCCAAAAAAAAATAAAAAAAAATAAATAAATAAAAATTAGTGTTAATTTCTTAATATTTTCCATTAAGTATCCCCGACCCGGGAAAAAAATTACAAAAGAAATTTTATTTTACCCTTAAACATTCTCGGAATGATAAAATTTTTACCTTTAAGTATCCCTGAAATGACGGTCCAGGATCCGACCCTAGCCCTGAGGACTAGTGTCCGTAGACTTGATAATGAGGGCGATGGCTTGCGTGGCGACCCAATCGGCGAGGAGATAGGAGAGCCAAAGGGTGGCGCGGGACAAGAGGTTGCGAGTGCGTTTTCGAAAGGGGCCGATAAGATGAGGATGAGTTGGAGGGTGAAGCTCGCAACTATGAAGGTTCTTGATCGAGCACAACGGACAACCTAATCTCACCTACTCAGGTAGGGTGAATGATGCCGTGGAAGCCAATGAGATTTGAGAGATTACAATATGAGAAAACAACGTAGGATGCCAATGTATTGGGAGCACTCCATCTATAACATATGTGTTATTTCGGATTTAATTTTATATTATAAAAATTATATGTACCCTTTATATACTTATTAATATGTTTATAACTTTTATTATAAAAATAATGTTTTTTTTAAATAAAAATCTATTTTCTACAACAATTAATATTTATAATATTTAAAGTATAATTTTTTAAATTTAAAATTTATAAATATTTAATATAAGATTACACTCAAAATAAGGTTGAGAACACCTAATCCACACTTATGGTCAATAATATAGTCCATATCGCGTGATTTTTAACCCGTGAGAAAACCTGTGGTAATATATTACCACTACCCTCAACTATCAAGATATTTTTATTACATTTAAAAGTTGATGATATATTTTTACCATACCCTCAACGGTGGGGGTATTTTAATTAGTTTTCCCTAACTTTTATTATAAAAACTAATGTTTTTTAAAAGAAATTAAAAATATATTTTCTACAACAATTAATATTTATAATATTTAAAGCATAATTTTTTAAACTTAAAATTTATAAACATTAATTAATACTCCCTCCGTCCAATAATACATGGGTTTTTAGAGGTAAATTTTTGTCCAACAATAGATGGGCTTTTATGTTTTCTTGGTAAGAAGTTGTAATGATTTGTATTGGTTTGTGTGTTGTTGACTTTTTAAAATAATTTGATTGGTTAAAATGTGTAGTGGGTGTTTAAAAATAATAAAATTTATGAAAAAGTTAGTGTAATGATGATGTTTTTTTAAAAGTAAAGTGTTTTATTAAAACTTGTGCAAAATGCTAAAAGCTCATGTATTTTAGGACGGATGGAGTATAACATTACACTCACAATAAGATTGAGTGAGCCTAATCCATGCTTATGGTCTATAATATAGTCCATATATATCGCGTGATTGGATGTGCCGAATTATTTAATTATTTTTCTTAATAAAGGAGATAGTTTTATAATTGATTTCAACTAATAAAAAAAAATAGACGAACTATAGAAGGGACTATATATGCAGATGATAGCATCCTCGCCGCGTATAGACGCTCCACTAATCACAGTTATAGACCACCCCACTAGCTAATTTGTACTAAATTATTTATTTTGAGCAGCAACTTGGTACTACTAAATTAGTAATTAATTTCTCCGCGAAATGTGCCGACAAGCATGAGTGCATGACCAACGAGTCTATTTACAGAAACGATTTTTTTTGTTTCAAATGAAAAGCATATTTAGGACCATTCTAATAAGGAAATAAGAAATCAAGCTCCTGATCTATTGATAATTGACAAAGAAATTAAACAATTTTCTAACCTTTACCAAAGAGATTAAACATTGTATGTAGAGACGAACACAAGGGGCAGTCATCTACCTCTCCTTAACCTTGCAATTCACAAAAATTCCTTATTCTAGTCAAATTCATTTTGATGTATAATACATCCAAATTCAACACTATATTAAAATGTTATCAACATTCGAATCAATCACTTTATATTCTAGTTTGATTGAGCCTGGTTAGTTTCGGCGTTGTGCAGTTTGATATATTCCCTGGTTCAGGTCAAGTTTGGGTTCGTGAGAGTTGTCGGGTTTCTCGGATCAGCACTGCGCTAGCCATCTCTAATGGACTTTTGGACATCGCATAAGTGATTAATTGCATTGCGGATTGTTATATAGCTGAAGTTTAAATCAACCTGAAATCGAAAAACGGTATTTCTACTCTATGCCCTTCAAAGATGGCTGTCATAAATGATTGAGATGAGAATGAACCACAACAATCTTTCCAAATGCAAACAAAACCTAACAAAGTCAAAAGAGATGTTATATTCAGGTTGTTGACCATATGTTTTTACCTTTCTTTCATAAGAATGTCTTCCTACGAACTCGTGTCAGAGTCGGATCCAGAGTTTGCGTGTGAATTAAAAGGCATCATCCTATTTGTGTTTGCTACAAGCGGTGGGAGTCCATCATCATCGCTTGAGTTGTTATCGCCTTCGTTTTGTGTAGATGTAAGTTCCTCTGAAATTTGGTCTGAGCTGCCACTCCCGGATGAATTGAATGCTTCTGGCCTGTAGCAAGGGGTATGGAGAAAAGTCATCACCATCCAAATAAGAAAAATAAACAAGAAACGGGCATTAGCAATTTCTTGGCTTTCTAGGCAAGGCCCGGATGAATTGTGATTCTAACATAAAAGCTTAACACCGTGTAGCATGGAAGCTAACATATGAATCTTTTTAAATCAAGTGATAAGCCACTAGCAGTTACTAGGTAGGGTACTACTCAGTCCACTACATATCTGCAGTGTCAATCATAAAAAAGTTTTTTTTTTTTAAGTTAGTGCATTACACAACAAAGGCAAAGGCAAAGGCAAACTATCAATAGGAAAGAAAACAGATTACAATTTATATTGGTAAAAGAGAGGAAATTCTCTTGCTAACTTACTACTGGGTAACTTTGTATCCTTGCTAGAAAAACCAGAAAAAGGGAAAATAAAGCAATATTAAGAAACCAGAAGATTTTATAAGTAGAACCCTTAAAATACTTGAACCAATCACTAGTGGTTATCCTCGAGAAAATTGGCAAATAAGCCAAGTTGAAAGGAGCAGGGTTTATCTAGTGACTAATATTTAAGGTGTTGGAGCAGAGAAATATGCACCATTGTTGAGATTTCTGAAGTTTTCGAACTTGTTCGTAAAAGAGAACCCGGGAGACTATACATTCCACTTTGCTACCAGATTTATGAGCCTCCTCTCTACCACTGTCATCAACCAGTACAAAACTACCTGCGAATTATCAGACATGATTCATCATCAGCTTCAAGACAATAGCGACTCCGTTGAAAAGAAAGCAACGTTTTACCAATCTAAATTCCAGAATTTTGCTCGTTCTCCTAGTAGTTGCCTGCCATAATCCAGTTATCCAGATACAATCTAAACAATCTAGAGGTGACCAATAATGGCAGAAAGCACCATTTTTTATTTCCTATTTCATAGGGGGCTGTTTGGTATCCATTCCAAGGACTCAGGAATGAATGATTCCAGATTTGGTGTATGATAGAGACAAAAGTTGGAATCATGTTGATTCCAAGGTTTAGTCCATTCCATGTTTTGAGGTTTTTTTCATTCCAAGGAAAAAAATCATGGAACAACTCATTCCAATGCTTAACTTATGATTCTTATTATTAATATAACAATCATTATTAATATATTTATAATTGCAATAATAAATATTATTAATAATGATATAATAACTTTATTATTCATTCGAATTTTTATTAATTATTTTATTATTATTATCATTATCTCATCATTATTATTTATTTTATCCTATTATCATTATTATTCAAGAATAGTTTGTTCCGACAACATACTAAACAAAAGGCTTGAATTGCTCATTCCAATTTTCGGATTCCATTCCGATTCTTGCCGACATATACCATATAGGACCTTAGAAAGTACACATCTAACTACTACAGAGACAAAAGCAACATGCATTATGTGAAACTTGGTGAAAACATATGCTAAACGATTTCCCATTTGTGGATACTTACCCTTCTTTACCCACACGCTTTTGTGAAACCTAGCCGGAAACAATGCCAACGATTTATCGCCTTTAGCATCCATTACCTGTGATGTAGTTGAAAACCAAATTAGCCACACGCTCGGACATGATGAGATCAAAACTAATACGCATGTCCTTACAAGAATAAAATAGTTGTTTTTAAATATCAAATAAGATATGGATCAATTTACATTAACACTAAAAGAGATGTTGGTATACAATTTACATAGGGGCACAACTTAATAAGATTTTTGAAAAATCACCAACCTTGCCCGAAAATTCCTGTTGGTTGGAAAAGAGGATTAAAATTGTCAAAAGATAGTGTAGTAACTATTTGGCAAAGAATAAGAAGATATTTTTAGGCAACATATCAACAAGAGGTAAAGGGCAAGCCTTCATCATTATCAACCCTTCGTTTGAATATCAGATTGCTAAGAGAAGTGGCTCTCTTCTATATCTATTTGATGTATATGCACTCAGAAAAATGGATAAACTCTTCTATATCTCTTCCACTTATGCTTATGCTCCAGTGGCATAAGATCTAATATTTTCTCCTCCCTTTTCCATTTCACATATTTCCCTTTTAGCTAATGAATAGTTCTCTTCACATGCCCATTCCAATCAAAATTTGGAGAGGCCAAAAGTAATTTAATAAGTATTAGGATCATACCTCAATAATATTGGAACCTCTGAGGGACACTACCTGCATTATACTTTGTCCTTCGTCAAAAGCTATGTTCTCATCCTCCACTTCCCTCTTCAAATTCTTTATTCCTATTCCCATTGTCTTCGCAATATATGTTTGGAAGCACACTTCCACAATAACAATCTTCACAAGGAAAGTAATTTTATGGTTAGTGCAAATATATCTATGTGAAGATAGCTAAGTAATCAATCGATTCAATCCCAACTAAGAAAGGGGATTTGTTTTTCAGATCACTCTATAGTCCATCATGCATTCATACTAATCAAAACAGATGCTCTTTCCTAGGGCTACTAACATCGAAAGAAAATGAATGTACTAAGCCTCGGTAGATAACTTCCAAATTGCAAACAAAATGACCAGAAAAGCCCTAATTTCAATGATTATAGGAATAATGACAAAACCAAACAGAATTTGGAGCCCAGAAACGCCTAAATCGATTCTTCTGACCACACCCAAACAATCTAAATTGAAAATTTACATCTCAATCAATTAGAAAGCCTCTAATCCAATCCAGGATAATTTCTTTGCAGAAGCAATCAGTAATTTTAGACGGAATTCCCCTGGTCGTGGTAGAGTGACTAAAAGTAAGCAGTAATTGAGCGAGAGCGAGAGCGAGAGAGAGGAACTTACATCGAAGGAGGGAGTGTGACGAAGAATGGGACAGAAGTAGAAACAATTGACGGCCAAAAGCCAAGGGGGGAGGAGGAGGAGGAATCCGAATTTGTAGAGCCTGCGAGGGGAGCGTAGGGCAGCGAGAAAAAGGAGAGTGAGGAGGAAGGATGTGTAACTTGAATCTGTAGAGTCGTTGAAGTTGATGGAGCGAACACGACGAGAGACAACGTAAGGAAAGCGAGTGATTGAGAAACAACGGGAGATGAAACTGAAAGACAAGCCCCGGGAATGGGATGGATGGGCCGCCTCTTTTCAACGCTGCATACATTTTGTTGGGCTGCTGCCTGCTGCTATCTAGGAGACCAGAATTCGAAACTTGGGTGGCTAAATTTACCTTGATAACCTGCGAAAAACAATGATAAAAAATACATAATAGTTATTCACACTGTCAATTTATCCCCTTCAATACGGAAAGCTACCGTAATGGCACATCACGGGTACGTGGTTGGCCTTCCTATAAAGGATGAACTAGAGGTTTTAATTGAATGTATGTTTGATCTGATGAAAGTCACCGGTATGAATAGAGATACAGTACTGAATTTGTTATCTCTATAGAGAGATACTCTCAACAACACCATTAATACAAAATACATCTTAATTGAACGGATAAATATCCGGAATAATAGAAACTAATTTCTAACTTCTGATTCTCCCTTATCACACCCCCTCAAGCTGGACGCCAGGGAGGAGAGTCCGAGCTTGCGAACAAGTAGTTCAAACTGCTGTCTTTGCAGAGGTTTTGTCAATGCATCGACAAGTTGATCATTCAAAGATACCCTTTCTGGACTTGTTCAAGAACAAAATGGAATGCCAGGGCAATATGCTTCATTCGATAATGGAAGACCGGATTAGAGCTCAAACTTTTGGCTCCCAAGTTGTCACAATAAAGGACTGGCTGTGCAGGAAGGTGGACGCCCAATTCGGACAGCAAATAAGTTAGCCATAACAGTTCACGGAGGTTAGTTTGATGATGTTTGGGAATTGAACAACGGTGAAGGGACGGGTGGGTTCAGCGTCATTCGGGATTTGAAGGTTGTTGGATTGGTTGTTGACAACCATGACAGGAATGGAAGAAAGGCGTTTGGTTGGAAAAAAAATGATCAGGCTCTTGATACCATATAAAGGATGAGTTAGAGGTTTTAATTGAATGTATATTTGATCTAATGAAAGCCACCAGTATAAATAGAGATACAGGACTGAGTTTGTTATCTCTATAGAGAGATACTCTCAACAACACCATAAATACAAAATACATCTTAATTGAACGGATAAATATCCGGAATAATAGAAACTAATTTTTAACTTCTTATTCTCCCTTATCACTTCATTCCTCTCTCCTACTCGCGTCTAGTCGTCGCTAAACCCCCTCGTTGGCGCCTGTCTCTATCTCTTCAACCCAACGATGGCAGCCAATCAGCCATGAGAGTGATGCTCTTTGCCGCTGTGCTAGCCTTCCTCCGCCAGCACTCCGCCTGGGTTTAGGATTTCCACTGCCGCCTCTCCCTCCGCCTCCAACCCATATTTGAAATTGAACCCTTCCAGTCGAGCTCGACAATGACGGATCTGAAAGGGAAAAAAATCAAGCACGACCGCGTCGTCGTCGACCTCAGCAGCCCCTCCTGCCACTGCCGCCTCTCCCTTCGCCTGCAATCCCTCCTCCGTTGCCGCAAATCTGGTAGCTTCTCCGGATCTGAAATTGCAACCCTAACATACCTCTCCCTCCTCCTCCGCCCGCACTCCCTCCTATCATTGCAACACTAACAATCCTAAACCCGGATCTGAAATTGCAACCCTTCCAAATTTCCAATCGAGCTCAACAATGGCAGATCTGAAGGGAAAAAATAAAAAATAGCGCGTCTGCGCACTGCGAGTACGCGAGTCCATCCGTGTGAAAGGCAAAAAATTTGCCGTGTAAATAGTAACACCCTAAAAATACCATCCAAAAATGATGATAAAATTCATACACTTATACTCCCTCTGTCCAATAATACATTGGTTTTTTGAGGTAAATTTTTGTCTAATAATACATGGAGTACATATTAAGGAAACTGTAATGATTTGTATTGATTTGTGTGTTGTTGATTTTTTAAAATAACGGAAATTTCACGAGGTACCCCCGAGGTATCGCGAAATTCACGCGTTGACCACTTCTTTTACCTCTTTCACGTGGTACCCCTGAGGTTTGGGATTCTTTCACCTCGTGCCCCTCCCTCTTATTTTTAACATTTTCCGTTAAGTTTTAATTTAAAAAAAAAAACCAATATTCTTTAACCTGTACGTTTCTCACGCGATTTGCCGAGACGAGAAACCCTTCAAGCGAAGAACTGCTGGACTCCACAGGCGAGCGACAGGCGGTCTCCGGCGTCGGCGGTGGCGGTGGTCTCCGGCGTAGGTGAAAGAATCCAGCAGTTCTTCGCTCGAGACCGCCGGTCAGATCTGGGTGAATCCCGCTCATTTTCTTCCCCGTCTTCCTCCCAAATCCCATGGCCAGATCGCCGCCGGAGAAGTACTGCACCTCCAAGATCGCGACAAGGACCAGGTACTGTACCTCCGGGATCCCGATCTCGACAGATCCGTTCAGATTTCTACACCTTTCCTCCTTTGTTTCCTCTCGGTAAAGACCCAGTTGCAGATCGAGTTCTCTTCCTTAGAGAATTTTCGAATCGTGATCGAATTTCCCCAAGCGGATCTAAGGTAAGAAGCTTGTTTTGATGTCGTCACTGGCATATTGGTCGTCGGTGCTGGAAGAGGTGTCGTCACTTCTTCTCCTCCGGTAGGGACTACTCTTAACGGCGTCGTTGAATTCTTTCTCAAGCTCCGCGGTTACACCTTTCTCATCTCCCAGATCGAGGTCTTGTTCGTCGTCGTTGCATTCGCTCCAATTCCCACTGATTGTTCCAAATCTGCCGCACTTACACAACAATGTCTATGACCTCGGAGCAATTTTTTAATCTCATTGTGAAATTGCTTCGTGGTTCATCCGATTTCATTTTGCTCACAAAGTCAACGCCTCAATTGGGATTTATTTTCCATTGTTTATTGATCGGATTAGCCTTGATTTAATTAATCTTGGTTAATCAATTCCATTTGAATTGCAATTTGAAGGGTTTATTGAAGATCTGAGATTGGAGACCGCCGCCACCGCCGACGCCGGAGACCGCCTGTGGGTATATTGTTTTTTTTTTTAATTAAAACTTAATGGAAAATGTTAAAAATAAGAGGGAGGGGCACGAGGTGAAAGAATCCCAAACCTCAGGGGTACCACATGAAAAAGGTAAAAGAAGTGGTTACCGCGTGAATTTCGCGATACCTCGGAGGTACCTCGTAAAATTTCCGTTAAAATAATTTGATTGGTTAAAATGTGAAGTGGGTGTTAAAAAATACTAATAAAATTTATGATAAAGTTAGTGCAATGATGATGTTTTTTAAAAGTAAAGTGTTTTATTAAAACTTGTGCAAAAATACTAAAAGTCCATGTATTTTAGGACGGATGTAGTATTATATATTCATCCCCGCTTCAACAGAATGATTATACATTTACATCCACGAAAAATAACTATAGTATAAATTCATAGAAAACTACTTAAATTGTTCCCTTCGTTTACTTAATGCATAAAATTCATCGATAATCTCAACCGAACCAATAGTATCAAAAATATCTTTCTCCATGTACCATCATAAAATCAGCAAGAAAATAATCACTCATCCTAGTTACTTCAACTAACACAAACAGTGTTCTTGTTCAAACAAATTCTTCACACGACTCTAAGACGGTGCAGACACTGCCTAGCTAGGTTGGTTCTTAGGCAAAAATCCGCCTAGTCACCACCTAGACATCGCCTAGACCCCGCCTAGTCTTTCCTAGGTGTCGCCTAGTCCAAGCTAGACACCGCTTATGCTCGTTTAGTCAAGCGATTATTTAGTTTTAGCGTCTAGGTAGGTGATTAGTTGACTTAAAGTTTTTTTTATCCTCTAAGTCAAGATATTTTTTTAGTCGAACCTATGGTTATGAATTTTAGGAAGTTTGGAGTCGCTAGTTGGACACGTACTTTAGCGTGTATTTACTTTAATGTTAGTTAAGCACTACAATTTGAGTTTATGAGTGATATTATGGAATTATTATTATATTATATGAATTATTGACATGTGTTATACGTTAAAATATAATGAAATACCTAGTCAAGTTTGTTTTAAGTCCGCCTAAGCGCCGCCTCTAGACACCCGCCTAACCGGCAGGTACTGCTTAGTCTTTTAGAACATTGATTAAGGTAGATGTGATACATATGCAAAAACTGATTTGTTTTAAGAGTTTATATAAATATATAAATTTAATATTTTGAATTAAACCCATTGGCTATTTCAAATATGAAAATCGGTGGCAAAGAGGGGGGAAAGGGGGAAAAGAAAAAAAGTGTTTGGTTGATATAACTTAGACGAAAACTCTTCTGTTTAAAGAGTTTAGATATATAGAATAGATGATTATTATTTCAAATATGAAAATCGATTGTAAAAAGGAAACAATAAAATAAAAAATGATCGGCAGATAAAGAGAGAATTAAAGTGAATATGACAAATAGGCGAAAACCCTTATATTAGTGGAAAATATTGGTGACTCCTCGAGCTCAACGACGGGTCCTTCTCGAAGAATCTCTAGGTCATTGTTGACTCCTCGGTGGCGCCGCTCGCGGGACTGGTTCACACCAGTAATTGCTTGTGATCAATTTTGGGATTTAAGTTGTTCAATTTGCTGGTTACGATGCTGATTTTGACTTTCTCTTTTAATTTCGAAAGTGTTGCAACTTTGAGAAATGATGTCATTTTGATCTCCTTCCTCTGGCTTCTTCATCCTCTTCATCTTCTAATGCTCAATTGCCCTCTTCGTCTATGCCTCACACCAGATTGAACTAGCAGTACAAACGAGGGCCGGAGTGTCCAAATAGGTTCATGAGGATGGAGAGAAGGAAGATGGAAGCCATGGGATAGATAGAGAGGTACATGATGGAGATGGAGAACAAGAGAGTGCAGAAGATTCTTGTTGTACAACAAAAAATAGTTGATATGATCTCTAGAGCTTTTGATGACAATGTTCTGCAGTTGGTGACAATAGGACGTTGATGACACTATCATATTGTTGGTGATAATAAATTACTAAAGTAGGTTGGTGATAATAGGGGGTGGTGATAATGCTCTCTATTTAGAGATAATAGATTGGTGACAATGTTCTCTATTTAGAGATAATAGATTGGTGACAATGTTTTATATTTGGTAACAATTGGTTTGTGAGTTGTGACAATGTTTGGTGTCAATGTTCACTTGTTGATGAAAATAATTTGATGACAGTGTTTCGTAGTTGTTGACAATAGGTTGATGACAATATTTTATAGTTGGTGATAATATGTAGTTAGTGAAAATTGGCGGTGACAATATTTTATAGTAGGTGATAAAAAGTTGGCGGCAATGTTCTGTAGTTGATGACAATGTTCTGTAATTGATGACAATATGTTGGTGATAGTCTTCACAAGTACAAGAAAAAAATTCGTTAAATGACACCATAAAAGTCAGTTGTCGATCACCAAAATAATTGTCACAAACGACTGCCATCGGAAAAATATATGCAAATGTCACAAAAAAACTGCCATAAAATGTAGGCATTGACCGAAATGGTCAATGTTGACTAGTCAATGTCAAAATTAAAAATAATCAAAGGGGTGGAGGGAGGGCTAGAGATGTGGAAGGAAGGGTAAAAATGTCAAAAATAAAAATTTACTTAATTTATTTAAAAAGGTCATTTGGCTAATAAACCCATGGATAGTGATTGGACATTTACTTAATTATGATAATTTTTAGAGAAAATGTGATTGGATATACCAAAATATTGTAGACGTTGTAAAAGTAGCTCCCCTTGGAAAAAAAAATTGCATGAATAACATTTTGGCCCACAAAATAGCAAAATTAACCGGCTTTAAAACCTTCCATTCAAGTAAAAAAAAAAGAGAGAGAAGAGATAACATTAAATGTGATGGGAGAGGAGAGAGGGAGAGGGTGGAGAGAGAGAAAGGAAACATTAAATGAAAAAGGAAGAGAAATGAGCATTAAATGTGTAAGAGCATCCACATTCGTCGTACCCATTAGGGTTCCTTAACTCCACTTTTTATCTTTCTCTCTCTTTAAACAACTCATTATACATTTCCACTCGCATCCCTTGAACCCATGTAGGGTTCCTTAACTCCCATTTTTATCTTTTATCAATTCTTTCAACTTTTTTTATTCATTTACCAAAATTATAATAATATATTATAATAATAATATTTATATTATATAATATAAATATTTGTATATATGAATTTAATTATCTAATTTATATGTACAATAAATTAATTGTTTTCTATTTTTTGTAAAATTTTAAAAAAATAAAAGATAATATCAATTTATTTATCTGTTTTAACACAAAATAAAGATTCAAAAGTTAATTGCAATTAGAAAACTTAATTGAAACTAAGTTAAAAAAACATCGAAATACAAAATGAAATCACACATGAAAGCGAAATACAAAATCAAACCACACATAAAATTAATAAGTTCTAAACATAAGCATGCCCAAACTTTTGCCATATGTGTTCAACTAAATCTTCTTTGAGCTGATAGTGAGTGCCCCTATTTCGAAGTCGCATTCGGTTGTTCAGGTACTTGTCCATGGATGCAGGTCGCCTAGTAGAGTATGATGGGTCGTTACCCTTCAGTGCTGGCAGAAGAAGGGGTGTTCACACTTCTCCACTTTGGCTCATTCTTTAAAACACGCCATGCATGTTCGAATACAAAGTCGTATGAGATATCCTGGCGGAAAATTTCATGTGCCTTTTTTAACACATCAACCTGACTTTGCCCACTAGATTGCAAATTCGATGCTTGCTCATAAGCTCCAACAAATTTTGATACATCCGGTGACATTTTATGCCATCTTGATTTGCATGTTGATGTAATCCTCTCTACACCATCCCCTCTATGCATGTTGAAGTACTCAGCAACTCGCTCCCAAAATCCCGTAAGTGTGGAATTTGTGGTTGTTATAGGATCCGTGCTAATGTTAATCCATGCACTAACCAGTAACAAATCTTCCCCTTGGCTCCACTTCACTCTTTCTCCAGTGGAAGAGCCACCTCTTCCACGACCAGCTCTACCAGCTCTTCCCCGGGCTCTACCTCGAGTGGATCGTTGCCGAGAAGGGACATCATCTTCATGAGTGGGTTGGATTTCATCTAGACTCGGAACTTCTTCTTGTGTGCCCCCTTGATGCATTTGAGTGCTACTAATGCTTCGAAGGGTATTTGGAGAATGAGATGTAAACATTTGAGGATGCGAAAAAATTTGAGATTGTATTGGGTTTGCGTACAAAGCAAAGGCTGATGGATTATGGTAACCCTGATTTGGTTGAAAATTCGAACCACTTGGGTTACCATGAAAATATGATGTTGGGGGGGCATTTGGAATGGGTCGACCGAGTTGATAATTTTGAAAGGAAGGTGAGCTTTCCGTCAAATCAAGAAAATTTGAAGGAAAGTTGATTTTATTGTGAGAATCTTCTGTGTGGTTTGGATCCATCTCAACAACTAATGCAAAGTGATGAAAACAAACTCTATATGAGATGAAAGAGTAGAAGATGAAAGTGTGAGGAAATGGGCTAGTAGAGATCCTTTTTATAGAGGAAAATTAGAGGATTTTTTTTATTTTATTTACTATATATTATATTTTGTTGTTATTTAAACCCAAATGCACACATATTATATATTAATTATTGATTTTTTTTCTTCATTAACATATACAATATTGGTGTCTATTGATAGATATTTTTTTTTAAGAATTTCTAAAGTATTAAAAAATTAAAAAATAAATAAATTATGTCCGAAATTAGCCTAAAATTAAGATATAGTAGTAATGACCCACAATAATTAAATCCCACATATGCCATGTGTCACTCCCTCCTCTTCCCAATTTCCCCCAAGCATTTCCCAATTCCCCCCAAAGCATGCTCACGGTAATTCACAATTCCCTTCCCAATTTTGTAGGTGTGGTCCCCAAATTTGTAGGTTGTGGTCCCTATTTTCAACTTTTTGACCAGCATTTAAGAGTTCCTTGGTAAGGGACATGTCCCATCGTTTTTAGTTTCATTTTGTATAATTTCAAATAAAAAAACATTAGATTTCTTAAAATGGGGTTAAAGAACCCCCATTGTGGGTGCTCTAAGAGAGAGGGAGAATATTAGATTTTCGCAAAGGAGAGAGGTAGAGGAGCAGTGCAGATTTTCTACATCACACCCTCCTCACATCCCTACACCACAAAAATATTTTAACATTTATTTTATCTTAAAAAAAATTTAAAAATTATATTTATATTATTAACATCTATTTTTATATATTTATAAAATTTTATTTTGAAAAATAATGTTTTACCATTTTTAAAAATTAAAAAGACAATATTTAACAAAATACAATTGTTAAAAATTTTAAAACATGATTTTTCAAAATAAAATTTTATAAATATATAAAAGTAGATGTTTATAATATAAATGTAATTTTTATAATTTTTTTAAGATAAAATAAATGTTAAAATATTTTTGTGATGTAGGGAGGGGAGTATATTTGTGTTGTAGGAGATCTCATTTGGTAAAGGAGAGGGAAAATGAAAGTGGTGTCATTGAAGAAGGACCGAAAACACGGACAACTCAGTGATCAGTTGCATGTCAACAAATACGAAATACGTGCCAAGAACTTAATATTGTGTGCCGACCGAACGTTAAATCGTGTCAGCAACTTAAGATTCCACATTGTATGATTTGTGGACTTCATTGATTTGTTAGTAATTTGTAGGCATCAAAATATCATTGGAATGGAAATTTATTTTTATGGAACAAGTTTAGATGTTGGTGGCACGTAAACCATAATAACTGGCACATGAATTTTATCCGACACGTAAATAAATGTCCAGAAAATAATCTCACTTCGAATTTTTTTTTCCATAAACATATATAAAGTGGGTGTCTATAAATAGATAAAATTAAATTAAGTTCAAAAATAAATTTATTTTTTAATTTTAACTAATGAAAATAACCGAAAATTAGTTTAAAACAATTAAAATTCAAGACTTCCCGCTTGAGCTGCAACTTGTTACACCTTTTGTCCAAAAAATTGCAAAAATATCAATTCCCTCCCCCTTGAAATTTTGACTGCTAGTCTGCTACTTTTGCCAAAAGGTGAGTTTTTTGGTATATTCTTGCAATTTTGCCTAATTTTTATGGTCATTTACTAAATTAAGCCATTATTAATAGTTTATACGGTATAAAATAGGGTAGATAAAAACAAATTGAGTTTATATATATATATATATATATATATATATATATATATATATATATATATATATATATTGGTCAGCAGTTTATACAATATATATAAAATATGGATAGATATCATTTGTACTAACTTTCCAAGGGGGTTTGCTTTTTCCTTGTGGTTGATTTGATGAGGTTAATTAATAATCCTCGGCCCTTGTAGTCACCGCTCGCCACCACCGTCGGATCCTCGGGGTCTCTACCCCCGCCCCGCCCCATCTTCTTCCCTCTCCTCGGAGTCGTGCGATTTCCGTTCTGGGCAAGGGGATCTTACCCCTCCGGCGCCGCCTTCAGAGTCTCCAGTTTCCCCCTATGGGTTTCTGTCTCCTCCCTTTGTCGGTTGTCGATATTTTCGTTTCCGTCTCTGGGCTTGGCTTTTGCCGCCACCCTCTATTGTACGTCTTGGGGTCGGAGTTTGCGCTGCCGTTCGCCTTGGATCTCACCTCCGTCGGTTCTCGGTTGGTCCTGGTGATTCAGTCCCGTCCGACCCGTCTTTCGCCGCCTTCCGTCGGCGTTCTGGTCCGCTCACCCCACGCTTGCCTTCCCTCATCTCCTGATGTATGGTCGGCGGCGACATGGGTAACAGCTCCCTTGTGCTAGGTTGAAGACGGCGCCTCTTCCTTTCTCTTTAGCATGTGGGTTGGGCCCCAACTTGTGCTTTGGGCCCATCATTTGCCTTGGGCCCAAAGCTCCCCAAAATCTTAAAAAATAAATAAATAAATAAATAAATATAAATATAAATATAAATATAAATAAATAAATTATGGTTGTACTTCCCGGCTTGTTCCTGTTGGTGCAGTGCAAGCACTTGTCGGCCTTTATGTTGTACTTCCTAGATTCTTCCCGCGCTCTTCGTCCTCCTTGCGGTTGTGCTTCTTTTGCTCGTGTGGTTGGTGTCCGTCTGTAGCTAGGTTCGTGGTTAGTTTCGGTTGAGGAGCAGTTCTGCGGCCCTGGTTGATCAACGTGATCGTGTTGGTGGTGTTTGTGGTCTCCGAAGATCCCTCATCCAGGTGGGGGGAACGTCGTGTGATCCACACTTCCCCAGGCGTCGCCTTTGCCTTAAGAGGATTTCTGCTTTCCGTCTTTCCGGCGGCGAGACATCGTGTCAGCTTGAGTTGTCCCATGCGCTCGCTATCCACTTCTCCGCGACGACTTCCTTCCTCTCGATGTTGTGTCCGCTAGGTTGCTTAGGTCTTGGGTTTTTTCCGGGTTTACTTTTGATGCTTTTTGATGTAGTTTATGTTATATTTTCTATTTTCGTTGTTGTATGTTTAGACGGCTTGCGGTCTGCCGACTTTGTCGGCCTCTCGAGGTCCCGGCCTGTCCGGCCTCGAATTATTTCCTTATCAAATAAAAAATAAAAAAATGAACCTGTTATTCTTGCAATTTTGGAGGGCTCATTGCTACTTTTGCAAATTTTTTAAGAGCGAGTTACTTTTGCAAAACGTGAAATTTTTTGGTATTTCTCATCCTATTCTCTCTAAAAAAAAGAGAAGAAATAACATTAAAGAGGAAATGACATTGGATATACCAAAACATGGGAGATTTTGCAAAAGTAACCCCCCTAGAAAAATTTGCATAAATAGCATTTATATATGTCTACAAAATGACAAAAATAACCGGTTTTAAAACCACCCATTCAAATAAAGAAAGGAGAGAGATGATATAGCATTAAATGTGATGGGAGAGGAAAAAGAGAAAGGGAGACATAGAGCATTAAATGCTGCAGAGGAGAGAGTATGAGAGAGAATAGAATGGGAAGAGAGAGGGAGAACATTAATTGTAAAAGGGAGTCATCAATTTTTTGCAGAGGAGAGAGGGGGGAGATGAAGAGAGTGTGATGAAGAAGACCCCGGCAACCACTCAGAATATACATGCTCGAAATATACATGTCAATAGTAAGAATATCCGTGCCGGTAGCAAGAATACTTGTGCCAAGTTCTTGATTTTCCATGCCAGGCATAAATTTTGTCTGACACGTATGTTTGGACTTGGGTGCATTTATGAGAAATCTCAATCATTTTTGGCACGAGTTTACTCGTTGATGGAACGCGTTTACTAGTTGGTGGCATATAAAATATATTGACTCTCACATTAACATTTTTAGGCGGAACCCTGAAAGCATTAAATACTCTACTTGTATTTAATGCAACTCTCTATTCCCTATACTTTTCACCTCTCTCCTCTGCCACCACTGCACTTCCTTTTTTTTATTTTTAATTTTGTAATCTTCAACCGGTAAACAAGGTAAAGTTTTTTTTTGCAAAAGTAACCCCTTGCAATTTTTCCAATGGCACTGCCATTTATGCAAACCCCATTTATTTTTGGTATATGGAGAGGAGAGAGGGAGAAAACATTAAATGACAAGGGAAGAGAAAGGAACAACCTATTACACCTTTTGCCCAAAAAATTGCAAAAATAGCAATTCCCTCCCCCTTGCAATTTTGACAGTAGCAACAGTGCTACCTTTGCCAAAAGGTGAGTTTTTTGGTATATTCTTGCAATTTTGCCTAATTTTTATGGTCATTTACTAAATTAAGCCATTATTAATAGTTTATACGGTATAAAATACAGTAGATAAAAACAAATTAAGAGTTTATATATATATATATTGGTCGGCAGTTTATATGGAGTATTATATACTACTCCATCCGTCCAAAAATACATGGTCTTTTAGACTCTTGTACATTAATTAAGGAAACTTATTTATATTTAAATCTCATTATTATTATAGAGGGGGAGTTCTTGAATTTTACCTACAATTGTATTTTTTTAAGAGTAATAATTATCCTACAAACCTAAAAACTCATGTATTTTTGACAAAAGTCTAAGGTCTAAAAGTCAATGTATTTTAGGACGGAGGAGTGAGTATAAAATATGGATAGATATATCATTTGTACCAAACTCCAGTGATTCCTGCAGGTGGATTGCATTAGAAATTTAAGTTAGGGCCGGTTTTCTTTCTTAAAATCCAAACCACCACAAATTCAAAATCAATTCAGGTTGAACAAAAAAAGAAGAAGAAGAACACCCTAGAACAACTACGCCAGGCAAACGCCAGATCGACCATTCAGACGAAAGAGAGAATTAAATCTCCGCAACTGCAACAATGGCGGCGAGTGCCATCAAGCTTGCGATCGGCGACTTCATTCTGACGTTCATGTGGGTATTCTGCGCCTCGCCGCTGGGGATCGGGACGTCCCTCATCGCCGACGCGATCGGCGTCAAGGGATCACTTACGCTCGTGATAATGACGTCTCTGATCGCCACTCTCGTCTTCGTGTTCGATTTCATTGGAGCACTCCTCGGCGGCGCCACCTTCAACCCCACCGCAACCGCCGCCTTCAATGCCGCCGGCGTCTCCAAGGACTCCCTCTTCTCCATGGCTCTCCGCTTCCCCGCTCAGGTCTTTCTTCAATTTTATTTATTTATTTTTCGGTTTTAATTTTGGATTCGGTTTCCGGTAATGCTAAGTTTGATGGTTGGGAATTAATTGGGATGATAATTAACCTAATTCCTTCTCCTTCTGTCAGGATCATTTTAAGTGATATGATTACTCCTTTAATTAAATTAGCTAGGCTAAATTGGATGATGATGATGATGATGATGCAATTACAGTCACAGATGGAATAATTAAAACTTAAATCTTTAACACTGACTGTAAAATCTAAAAAACCAAACAAATACATTATACATCTCTTTTGTAAAATACATGGGAATCTCATAGCAGACCGAGAATGGACGCAAGCAAAATGGTCCATAGTATGTGAATCCTTAAACAATATATAAAGCTACATGTAGTCTGCCATACGGTTGGACCGCGATGAGAGGGACTTTTGCTTATTATTGGAGATGATCGAATGTAGATTGTTTTGTGGATTATGAGGGTTGAGAAATCTCGTTGATGTTTGGTGGAATGGGAAGTGTTGTTGGGCAGGTAAGAGAAAAAGACAATAACCCCTACGTGCTACAATCCCTTCAATATCAAAAAACATATATATATATATATATATATATATATATATATATATGATTGTTCAACATATTAATAATCCCTTTAATCCACATCGACAATCCCATCAATTTCATGTCAAACACCATTACACGCAACTCGATGCAGTTCCTACAATCTCCCCAATCCCCATAATCCCTATCCAACACCACACCCTAAAATGGAGGCAAAAGATTTATTTTAGACCATACATATAATATATATAGGTCTACATGTAAGATACAAAGTGATGGAGTTCATCTTTTGATTTACATTTAGATGTTACGTGCTTGATGCATTCACTAACCATTTTTGTTCTCAAGTAGATGAACTATATATCCAACGTTGTACTACTATATGCGCACAATATATATTAGTGACTACTGATGTTTGAATTGCTTAAGGCTGGGGGTGCTGTTGGAGGTGCGATGGCGATCATGAAAGTATTGCCGGAGGAGTACAAGCATATGATGGAAGGGCCTTCTCTAAAAGTGGACATCCACACCGGAGCCATTGCAGAGACGGTGCTCACTTTCCTCATAACCTTGGCTGTGCTCATAATCATAGTCAAGGTCCCCGGTGGTACAGTCGTCAAGACTTGCCTGCTCTCTGTGGCTACCGTCGCTGTCATTGTTCCGGGCGCTGCCTACACCGGCCCTTCCTTGAATCCTGCTAACGTTAGTTTCTTACTCTCCCTCCCTTTCACTACGTACACTTGTTTAATTTCCTATCTAGCTCTCGTTTATTACCTTATAATATAAAATCAAAAATAAACCCGACCCTAACAGGAAGCAGATGTACAAGAGTTGAGTTAATTATGAGTGTGGTTTGTTAAGGACAGGCATTCGGGTGGGCATACGTGAACAAGTGGCACGACACATGGGAGCAGCTGTACGTCTATTGGATCTGCCCTTTCGTTGGGGCGATCGCTGCGGCTATCGTGTTTCGGGTATTCTTCCCTCTGCGCAAGAAGCAGCAGCCCAAGAAGTCCAGGAAGGTGGAATAGTAGAGGCCTGTTGCCATTGTCCATTCAATTCCTAATCTGTGGCTATGCCATCATCTATATCTTTTCTTAAAGAGGATCTGCTTTATCCACTATGGAATAGTTATAATATTTTATCAATGTTTGCTCTTTTTTTATAAGTTTTTATTTTTTTAAATGAAAGTAAATTAGTAGTTTATTAATTATGCCAACTTTTTGTTTTGGTATCTTTCAATCTTGGAGTATGAAGATATAAATAAATTGAAGTATGTACGTATTGAATTGAATGAGTTTGAATAGAAAAGGGCGGATGGACGCACTTGAGATCATCGAGTATTAAATTAAATTAAATAGAGAAACTTTCACCAACGGGAGAATCTCTATGCAAATCCTCTTGCATACGTCTCCGTGACTTATTGTAACTGTAAGACTGTCACGTCATCACCAATTTCCTTCTTTTTTGCACTAAAATTTCCCTCCACCGCCAATTTTCTTTCACCTATTGCATTTTCATTGACCAAAAACTCCCCTACCATTTTCCTACCACAACATCCCAAATTGGAGAGAACAACAGATCGTCGATCATTCATGACATTGAGAGGGAGTGTTTCTCCGGCGAAGATTTGGCCTCACTCCTCAGTACTTCCAAGACCTTGGTGTGGCTGTAAATTCACAATTCTTCACCCCAATCTGCCTTTCCCACTCAACTAAAACCATCCATCCAATGAAACGTCGACATTGAAGATGAAGAGAGAGGTCTCCGATTCTCCATTCAGAAATCCGATGTTTTCTTCTTCTTGGTGGTCGGCGATTTGGAGAGCAAGAGAGAAGCTGCTTTTGGGGTAAATCTTCTCTTCAGGTGCTTAAGGGCAATTTTGCTATTTAGAAACTTTTCAGGGTTAGTTTTGTCATTTCAAACTCTGCAACTGATAAAACTACGAAAAATGCTTGCTTGATGCAGATTTGATCTCTCGTTTTCTCTGCTAGTGGTTGACCGGTTTTCCTGGATTGGGTGATTCAGGAAAGCGCTGTGAATGGAGACGTTGCCGGTCGACCTTTCCCATAAGATCTTCTGCATCTTGGATCATCAAAATCTAGCTGCTGCTCAACTAGGTGAGCTAACTCCCACTAATCCACCTCTCCCAATTCCTCAATTTCCTATCAAACTCTTTATGATTCGTTATTTATAGTGCATCATATCTTACTCCCTGATGGATCTGAGCTCGGTTTTGTTTCATTTCTTGCAAATTGCCCAATGTCTCTGGTTCAAATTGTGAGATCATACCTCAATCCCACTGTTTGGTGCCTTCTGAACTACAATTTTGATGTTAGAGATGTTCAGTGTCCTAATTCTTTACATAATTACATGTTAATCAATGTTGATCAGGATCCTTGATTTGTTGTTTCATTGAGACCTTGTCTAGTTCTTATAGTGAGGCATAAATATCAGGTTATTACTCAATTTTGTAACAGTTCCCTATGGACAGTCCTGAGTTTGGTCTCATATGGAATTTTTGTGCAATTGAGGGAAATTCTTATATTCGACAGCTCCATACCAATTTTCTTAGTTAGGTTGATCAAACTCTAATTGGAAATTTGTCGAAACTTGTCGTTCTGCCTTCAAGTGGTGAAACTAGTGAAATTTGGAAAGTTCTGATTTTTGGTGAAATTGGAGATGTCTTAAATTTAGAGATGATACCCATATATTGTGTACTTTGAAATTTAATAGCGGGAATTCGATTGAAAGCTCTGTGGATGCTTTATCATTAGTATGTATAGTAACTGACTAGGTTGGGATTCGTAGTATATGCTTTTAGATATTTGTCTGATAGAACAGTACCACTGAACTGAGGAACCAGGAGTTTTGCAAGTAAGCTGCTCTATCATTTGAATGGTTGTGAATTTTTGACATCCAAGTTATCTGCAACTAACCCCGGTTCCTTTGGTAATCAACGTACGCAGGAATATTGAAAGGGTAGATGATTGCTAAATTTCTACCAATCTAACTAGGTGTAGGAAGCCATATATCTCAACTCCTTAAACTTGATGTTACAGTTCACCAGAAATACTAATACATGTGTTGAGATTGATAGAGGAATATTAAAAAGGATAGTTGGAAACTGGAAGTAAACCTCAACAAGTATCTGGCTTCAATAGCATAAATCGAATATGGTATTTCAGACTCCTAGTCCTTACACTTGCTTTCAAAATGGGAAAGAGGAAACAGGTTATCGGAAAAGAACCAAAGCTAATTCAATGCAGAGATGTCGGGTAGTGATGTTCTCTTAGACCAAGAAGTGGTCCATAATTTGCTCGAGCGTAGAATGTTGTTTTACGCATTTCTGCCTTTCATTAACTACCTGTCATAAACCTTGAAATTGTTTAATTACATCAGTTTAGAATTTAAACACCAAAAAATGAGTTGCTAAAATAATTCTTTATGCTCTGTGCCTCTAGTTTGCAGAAAGTGGAAAGGTCTTGCCTCTGAAAACAGTCTATGGGCTAATCTCTTCATAGAAAGATGGGGAGAAGATCAGGCTGCCTTCTTCAACCCTTCAAGTGCGCAATCATGGAGGCACGTTTATTCTGTGCAAGATCGCTGTGACCGCTATGGATTGTAAGTTACCAAGCAATTTACGCTTTCCTAAATGAATGCATAAAAATGTCTGTGGTTATCTGGTTTGACAGATGAAAAGATGTAAAGAAATTCAAACTCCATAGCATCAATGTTAATCACTGCAGTTTTTTTTTTCATCCTTATGGTGTTGGTTTCAGGGGAGTGAAGATAATCCGAGAGGGTGTGGACTACTACCTCATTTCACGTGGTGAGATCCAAAGGCACCTGGGGTCGAAGAAACAGCGGAAGAGGCAACTTCCTAACATATCCAAAGCCCAGGCGGACAAAGATGGGGAAGAATCTTCGGAAATAGAAGCCGGCTGTAGCATATTTGACAAAATCCTCTGCTTCATCGGAGACTTGGAAACCGCCTCTGTAGAAGCCAAACGTAGCCGGAAGTTGTAAATCTAACCAGTTAATTCAAAATGTCAAGAATAAAGCAGTAGCTAATGCCTTTTTATGGTGAAATCCCAGATTTGTTGTAAGTCTATTCATGTTGTATGCATAAATATGTCAAGCATTCACTTGGTTGATTGAATTTCAGGAATTTGTAATTAGAAAATCATAGTTTTATTCCTCTTTTTTAGGCATTTGATCCAAAATTGATCCTTTGGAATGACAAATCTCTGTTTTTATAGACCTATCAATTATATTGGAAATGTTAACCGTTTGAGTTGCATAGTTTGAATTATGACACTACACGCCTTCCCCAGCGCAATCTTTGCAGACGTGTTGAGTCTCTGTGGTGGCACTAACATAAACTGATTGAAAATCCATGTACAGAAGCAGTGTTTGGAGAAAATTTCTCAAGTAGCCAGATCAATTGAACCATACGAATTGCATGTTTAAGCCAGACACTATGGATACAAACGAAGTACCCAGCTGCAAAAAAATGAGCTCTGATGACATCGGCACTTCAAAGTACAACAGCTGAAGACGATGGAGTAGCCAAATGGCAAGACAGTCAAAACACTCACTTTTGGAACCCATTTAAGCCAGTCAGGATCTCTCCATATGAAAAGGGTTGAAGAAGACCCTTCAGGACAGGAGCAACTCTCAATCACTCAGCTTACAGACATTGATGAACTTCTGAACTGCATTATGATACTGTGTTCCCTGGGAGAAGAAGTTAATGAAACAACAAGACCAGGATATGTAAGGGAACGACTGGAGCAGGAGAGAGAAACCATGTAAGGTGAAAATGTCATAGTTTATAATTCTAAGGCTAAAAGTTGATAATTATTGCTATTGTTGTCTACAATTGTAAATGGAAATAACATAATGAACAAATGAGTTGTATTAGCATGAGTCTCATAGTTTTCTTGAAATATGACGTGTTGATGGAAAATTTCCCGTGAAAGGCCTAAAATCTAGTTCACATTGCTTTGCACATCAAAATAATATTATAGATATTAATGAAACAACAAGACCAGTATTAATGCTATGTGCAAAACACGGGATTTGTTTAAGAAAAAGGTCAATTGCACAAAAATAAATAATTTGTTTATTTTTGAGATATGCATAATTTGTGATTCATGCAAGAAATTGTAATGTTTAGTCCAAGGTTAAAAAAAAGGGACAAGGTTCAATAGTTTTAACTTTCACCCATGTTCCTGCATATCAAATGATGAGCAAAGCAAACAGTTCCATAACGAAACAAAAATTGAGGAAGAGTATTGTACCTCCCAGTACAATTGATTACAATCCGTGCACTGCCAAAACTCCAAATTTTTGTCAAATAGACAGTTTGGGATCTTTTGGAAGCCTTTTGCAGCCTCTTGAGCCTCTTCCATGTTTAGTGGTCTTTGAATAAATCTTCCGTTGCATTTAGTGCACCTCGACATTAGCTTATCCTCCGAAATTTTCAGCTGGAAAGTCTCAATGACCTGCATGAATCTTGTTTAGAAGTTTTAACAGCATCAAGAAAGGAAGCAATATGAGTAGCATCGGAGACACCACAAACAAGCACATCAGAAAGGATAGAAATGCCAAAGCAAAGTCCCAAACACACTTCAAAAACCCTGTGCCCACATTAGCCTTTACTCCCCAACTTGAAGTTTGCACTCCCAGAACCATATTAATCCAAAATGAAATGGAGAGCCCTAGTCCTAAAAGCTAGTTCAAGAGCTATGACTTGGGAGACACATAATCCACACATCAAATACACGACTGATTTGGGATCTGTTATGTATAATCGAACCTTAGGACTCCTCAGAACAAGGATAATTTTCTGCTATCTGTATTCCATTATGTTAAGCTCATCAATAACAACGTTTAGCATATTATTTTGGGTAGTAATGAATAAGAAGGTTCTAACCCCTTTTAATCCCATTATGATAAGAGAATCTAATCTATAACATTTTAAGCAAAATTAAGTGATAGTAGCAGTTAATCTAATCTGCGGAATAATGATTGTGCCATCAGTATTTCTCGCCCCCAAAAATGCATCCATAAAAAGACCCATTCTTAAACTTGCAATAGCACTTCCCATCCCATAAATACCTCCAAGAAAGCTGGTTGCATGCCTTTGGTATGTACAAGGACATGATAACAGTGTCATCCATGATACCAATTGATACAAGACTAATTCAGGAATTAAATCCAGAAAGGCTGGTACAATAGATAGGAAAGTTCATGTGCTGACTATATAAATCCCACATGAACCCCTATACATTGAAATATTGAATGTATTGGCAATGATATATGGTAATAGTATGAACCATAGAGTTGCCCTAGCTTGACTTACTTCTATCAAATATACAGTCTATTATTAGACCAAAAGAGTAACCAATATGCATATTCTGAATGCCCTAAAATGCAATAATAATAAATAAATAAACAAATAAGTTTACACTATAAATTATTATTTAGAAAGTTACAAATAAAAGAAAGACAATACAAATGTTCTGCTAAATTCAATTAGAGCATATACTCTGATTGAAACACCTGCAATTACCTCTAGGAGTTGATCATTCTTAAGAAGGCTCTTCACTCTGTAGATCTGATTTTCTATGAGATATTCATGCCGTAATAATTTTGCATCTCTTGTCAAAAGCACTCTTTTTTCTTTGTCTGCTTGCTCTATTAATTCCCTGTGGGATTTATATAGCCAGCACATGAATGAATATAGTAGTGTTGTTGTTTAATCAACATTAAATTATCTTCTACGGAAATCTATTATTCACACCTGGCTTCAGGTCTTTTATTGATTGGAATTGCAGCATCAATGCCAACACAGCGTAAATGTTTTGCTAATCCTTCCACCTGAAAATAAAAAAGGAATGACCCCATGTTTGAGAAGATAATACATCAGACATATACGAAACATTGCATGAGATTATTAAAGAGAAACTGTCGAACAGGATAATGGCAGAAAAGGGAGAGCAAATTATGGCGCTGCAGATAAGTTCATCACAGCAAAGATCAAATAGAACTTACCATTACATCACAAAGGAACTTTGGAAATCCATCGCCTCCAATTGACAAATCCCACGGTGGAGGACCTTGCCAACTATCAAGTGCTTCTGGATGTTTTACTCTTTGTTTTATATCCAAGGGAGCTTGTTTTTTTGGCTTCTTTTTAGAATTTCTATGCTTTCTGTCTGATTCCTTCAATAAAATTTTACTTCCATATTTGTGAACAATTTTCAAGAGTGAGCCATCCAAAGAAGTGGCCTTGCTCGATATCGATTCAGAAACAACATATGCTGAAGGTTCACTGATTAAAACTTCAGAGGTGATTGCCCTGATTGTATGAGAGGCACTATATGATGAAGTTAAAATTCTCTTTTCGATACCTGGTTCTTCAAGAATCTGTTTCAATCCAATATTTATACTAGAAGAATGGACTTCTGCTAAATTATGTAATGAATCACCTACATTATTTACATAAAGCAAAAGTTGCTTAGAGAATAAACAAGAACAAAAATGAAAAGATATATAGGAACTTATGCTATCCTATGCAAGCTTCTGACAGACAATGAATCAACAAGCATATCAGATATTTTCTGCTACTGGTACAGTAGGAGATACATGACTCGAAATGATAATAAACATTAAACAGGACATCATCATTAACAAATCTTCATTGAAATTTGACAAATCAAGCCTTTGCCACATTGAAAAAGGATTAAGAAGAAAAATAATACCCGACACTACGGACCTTCTTTATTAGCCTTCACTTCGAAAATAGCAAATATGTCAAGAAGACACTGAGCGTCAGCAGCTGCATATGCCTTTTGCTCCTCTGTAAGAGGGCGACTTGACCAGTCACTGCATTGAAGTTCCTTGAGAATTTAAGGAAATGTGAATATGTATCAGACACTTCATCTTTTCGTAAGAAAGCAGAAATCCAAAACATTTCACAAAATATAAGCAGACATCCTAAGAGGCCCAAGATTTGACTCGTTTCACATACAAACTGTCGCTAAACAGTTTTGAGTTATATCATCCATCACAAATTACAGTTGATATGAGTGCGAATTTTTTTTTTATTTCATGTCAAAATTCAAAAGGGTCACAGACTAATTATCATACAAAGGACTGGTTAGCTAACCTTGGAAATAGTGAATCCCAGCAGCTCAGCACATATAGTTGCCAAACTCTTCACATCCTTTGATGCCCTCCTAGACGATTGTTTTGGTTGCATGAAATGGTGCACACTGGTTATATCAAGATAGGGCTCCACCTATACAAAATTCAAAAATACATCAGAAATTCCATAATTCAAAGGCCTAATACAACTTCTATTCAAATTTTCCATACATACTGCTTTTAGTTATAAAGAAAGGGGGGGGGGGGGGGGGTGGAAGAAACCTTTGTTCTGGAAATTATACAAGTTCATCATATTAAAACTTATAAAATCGAAAACAAAAGGGGAAAATTACACAACACACCACGCAACCGGATAAATGCATTAAAAAATCTCGCAGTCAGATGGCATGAATTTACAATCATCCAATCCATGATTTAAATGCCTGATAAGATTCGCATTCAAAATTCTTAGAGCTTCATCCAACCGCTTGAACTTAAACAAGATTGCATGAAACATTTTAAAATTGCAATAACGAGGGGGGAAATACAATACATTACGGAATAAGATAAATGCATAAAAATATGGCAATCAGATTGCATGAATTTTCAACATCAATGCACGAACAAGCATCAATAGCTAGAATTTCAATTGGAAACGAATCCAGCATCAAAGAGGATTGAATGAAAATAAGCCAATAAAACAATTACCTAAATGGTAAGAAATCTCACCCGATCGAAACCAGGCTCGTAACCTTGAGCACAGAAGGTAGACGACAAGTAAACCAAATCCTGCTTGAACTTAAACCCTAATTTCAACACATCGGGAGAGACGAGCATTTGTCTCAACAGCTCGTAGATGGAATCAAGAGGGAGAGATTGCAAGTCGACAAGGAAAATGAGCGAGTCCTCCCGGTCGGAGGGACTCGTGAGGCAAGCGAGCTGGAGGAGAGAGACGGTGGGGAAAACCGGGGGCTGAGAGTGGCTGCGAATGGGCTTCCATTCGGCGTCGAGGGCGACGAGCGAAGAGTGAGTCAAAGAGCGAGTCAGCAGAGCGAACTCGGGCGAGTCAACGGCGGAGACCCAATAGATGTTCAGCCGCTTCGGATAAGCGGCGACGTTGCCGTCCATCGTGTGTAGATAACCTCTGAAAATTCGGAATTTGAGATTGGAGAGAGATGATAATGATGGTAATAAAGAACCCCACCCATATTTGGTTTGTATTGCACCTGAGGGGCACATGGGAGGTTAAAAATAGACGTGACGAATGTGTAGTGTAATGTCTAAAATTGATAGAGGTCTAGGAAGAATGTCGGAAATAATCATTTCAACTTTTCAAGGGCATTTCCAAATACCTTTTAAGTATATTGATAATGCAAAGGTTATCGCTTTCTATTTTGATGTTCTGCATATTAAGTTCTAATGTTTTACGGATTCCCTCTTTCAAAATTGTAGCCTCAGCTCTGATAACCGAGCATGACAGGATGCTGGCATCCTTCATCGAGACCCAATTGGCTTTTAAGTGTATTGATAATGCAAAGGTTATCACTTTCTATTTCGATGTTCTGAATATTAATTAAGTTCTAATGATTTAAGGATTCCTTCTCTCAGAGTTGTAGCTTCAGCTCTAATGATTTACGGATTTACGACAGGATGCTGGCATCCTTCATCGAGACCCAATTGGCTTCTTGATCCCGGATCACAAAGCCAATTGCGGAGTTCCCGTTATCCCGAAATGACCCATCAAAATTTAGCTTGAAACTTTAGTCTTTTGCTTTTTCCCAATAGCGGAGCCAGAACCCGAAGAGGGCGGGGGTACACCGATGATAAACGACAATGAATAACACAAACTCGTACAATGCATAACGTCTTTAACAATACAAAATTGTGATAAAAAATAAAAGAGTTCACTAGTGCAAAAAATTCGTCATTGCTAATTAGAGTTTTATAATAAAATAGTTCAACTCGACAGGGGTAAATTCATTTTATAGATTTTTCATACCTTAAAAATGTTAAATGATAACCTCGTTAATTATCATTGCGTTTGAAAATATTTTTTTCAACTTAGCAGACAAAACTCACAAAGAGAAAATCTTCTCTTATCTTGTAGCGTAAATATGGCTTGATAATACGGTTAATACCCATAGCAGGGAAATTTCTTTACAATATAGTTTTTGCAACCGGTAACACAACGAGACAACGTACTAAATCAAAAGCTTTGTGAATTTATACATCGATTATCTTTTTAGAAATATCACTAATATCTTGCAAAGTATAAAATCTGACATTTTCCATCATTTAAACTTTCATAATTTATTACCTAATTGTGGAATAAATAATATAACCTCTCATTTTAAAGATATGTCAATCAAAATAAAATATAAAAATATCGTGGGTTATTTAAATAAGATTTAAAGCTATAAATTCGTAGCTTTTTACTCCTGCAAGAGAGCCTCCCCACGCAATGGCCAATAGCATATTCCGATATTCCAGAGGACCGTTAGGGTTTTGGGCGGCCATTTACCCCTACCGCCAATTTCGCCTCTCTCCCTCCCTCGGTTCTTCCTCTCTCTTCGCGACAAAATCGTTTCTGCAAAATTAGATGCTATTCTTCCATGGCGAGAGGCCGTATAACGTATCTACTGCGCCGTTGCTTGTCGAACAACAAACATTCCGAATCCCAGCTTCGGGCTTTCCGATCCAACCCCCGATTTCTCCACCACATTCCCGGGGTCAACAGAAATTCGCAATGTTCTGTTGGAGAAAGTCGGTTTTCTACCATAACTTCGAATTCAGGCGCTCATTTCTACTTGCGTACAGCGAGCTTCGACCTTGTTCATCAGAAGCCGTTTTCCACGGATGCACCAAGTGATGTTGTTGCGGATGCCGCCGAGTCTGTGGCGGTTGTTGGCGGCGATCTGTTGAGCTCGGAGGAGAAGGAGCTTATGGCTTCGCGTGATCCTGTAGAGATTTACAAGCAGCTAAAGGATGCAGAGAAGGCCGATAAGCAAACGAGAGCGGATTGGAGCGTATTGAATTTGGTTTTCCAGAGCTTTGCGAAATCCGGGTGGGCTTCAAATCAAGCTTTGGCTATATACATCGGTGCGTCCTTTTTCCCTACTGCTGCTCACAAGTTTAAGAATTTCTTCTTGCGGAGGTGTCCGGCTGATGTCGGCAAGTACTTGGTTTCTCTTGGTCCCGGCGATGAAGCAGATAAGTTTCTCTTTCCTATTTTTGTTGAGTTTTGTTTGGAGGAGTTTCAGGATGAGATTAGACGGTTTAGGGGTATGGTGCAATCGGCCGATCTTACAAAGCCTCATACCTGGTTTCCCTTTGCCAGGGCAATGAAGAGGAAGATTGTTTATCATTGTGGACCGACTAATAGTGGTAAAACTTATAATGCTTTGCAACGTTTTATGGAAGCAGAGAAGGGGATTTATTGTAGCCCTCTTAGGTTGTTGGCAATGGAGGTGTTTGATAAGGTGAATTCACATGGTGTGTATTGTAGTTTGCTTACTGGGCAGGAGAAGAAGAGGGTTCCATTTTCTAATCATGTATCCTGTACAGTTGAGATGGTTGGGACAGATGAGTTGTATGATGTTGCTGTTATTGACGAGATTCAAATGATGGCAGATTCTTGCAGAGGTTATGCTTGGACTAGGGCGTTGTTGGGTTTGAAGGCCGACGAAATTCATCTGTGTGGGGATCCTAGTGTTCTTGACATAGTCCGTAAAATCTGTTTAGAAACAGGGGATGATTTGGTGGAGGAGCAGTATGAGCGGTTCAAGCCACTGGTGGTTGAAGCCAAGACTTTGCAAGGTGATCTTAGAAATGTGCGATCAGGTGATTGTATAGTTGCATTTTCTAGGCGGGAGATATTTGAGGTGAAAATGGCTATTGAGAAGCAGACCAATCACCGGTGTTGTGTTATATATGGTGCTTTGCCACCTGAAACTCGTAGGCAGCAAGCCACTCTTTTTAATGAGTCGGATAATGAATTCGATATCTTGGTTGCCAGTGATGCTATTGGAATGGGTTTGAATCTCAATATTAGAAGGGTTATTTTCTACAACCTTTCAAAATACAATGGAGATAAAGTTGTTCCTGTGCCAGCATCACAAGTGAAACAAATTGCAGGCAGGGCTGGTCGTAGAGGAAGTCGATATCCGGAAGGATTGACAACCACCTTGCAGAAAGAAGATCTGGAGTACCTGATTGAGTGTTTGAAGCAACCTTTTGAGGAAGTTAAGAAAGTGGGCCTCTTTCCCTTCTTTGAGCAGGTTGAACTGTTTGCTGGGCAACTGCCTGATATTACCTTTTGTCAGCTTCTTGAGAAGTTTGCTTCAAGTTGCCGCCTTGATGGATCGTACTTTTTGTCCCGCCATGATCATATAAAAAAGATAGCAAATATGCTGGAGAAGGTTCCAGGCTTATCACTGGAGGATCGTTTTAATTTCTGCTTTTCTCCTGTCAATATTAGGGATCCAAAGGCTATGTACCATCTTCTAAGGTTTGCTTCATCATACAGTCAAAATCTCCCTGTCAATATAGCAATGGGAATACCAAAGGCTTCTGCTCGAAATGATTCTGAGCTTTTGGACTTGGAGACAAAGCATCAGGTATGTTCAATGTATCTATGGCTGTCAAACCACTTCAAGGAGGATAATTTCCCCTTTAAGAAGAAGGCCGAGGCAATGGCATCAGATATAGCTGAGTTATTGGGGGAGTCTCTTGCCAAAGCTAACTGGAAACCAGAATCAAGACAGGGAGGTAAACCAAAGACTGAAAGAAAAGATGTTCATGGAGGGCCAAGGCCTGAGAGTAAGGATGGTGTTCATGAAAGGCCGCAGTCCCTGATTAAGTTATTTGACAAGTAAGTGGACCAAATCTATGCTTAACATATTCTTTTGGACATTCCATGAAGTGGAAGCATTCTTTATTGCCAACTAAAAGCTCTTGCTCTGAGAACTACAAAAACTCTACTTCCAATGTTAGCTGTGTTTGAAAAAAAGAAACCAGGGTCAGGAAATGTTATTTGACATGGTTGTGCTGTCTTTTGATCATATCGATAAATACTTACAAAAAGGACAGTTAAGAATAATTTTGATAGGAGGTAGGGTAAGAAGTGGAAGTATTCAAGCTGATGCATGAGTTAATTTTGATGAGAGAGAATGATTTTATCGAGCAGTTACTGTCATAGATTGGGATTATTACCCAGGAAGATTGTATTATGATTGTTTGCGGAGGGCACCAAGATTTGTGTTCTTTTCCCTTGTTTTATAGGAAGATATCTTATCGTCCTTTCCTAATGCTTCAATTTATGTCATTGAACAAGGTAATAAACTCAACACATAATATTGTTAGATGACACATTCGTTCCTCAACTTTAACGGTAAAATGTATTAAAAATCAGTTCAACTGGGAAAAAAAATTAGATTGACATCTGAGTTAAGTCTTAAATTTGGTTTTGAAACTGCATTATCGTCCATTACTCGACTTTCACCTTATGTAGATCCTCCCTTGGTTCCATTGTCCCATGCTTTCACCCTCCACATTTCTTCTCTCTTTAGCTTCTTTATGTTGACAGTCTGCTGATCCACATCATCATTAACTCAAAACGGTATAGGGAGAGAGAACTTATCATCACTCCCATTCCTTGAAGCTTATGAAATTATCTACTGGAATGCTAGTTTTTTACCTCAAGAAAGTGGCACCTTGGGCTTATGAAACTTATGAAAGGAAGCAGTCTTTGAAGCCTCAAGAGGCACCTTGGGCTTGGGCATTACTTCGTGACAGTTTCCCCTTTAGTCTACTTGCCCTCATTCTTATTGTGCAGTTTGGTAAGCATTTCTCAGATAAAAGCCTACAGGGGGGTAACCATTTCTTTCAACTTCTTTTTTGGTAGTTCAGGCACCGTGGGCTTGTAGATGAATTATGGGAAATCAGATCATCAGTGATCTCATGGCTTTTGCATTTGGGTTCTGTAGGAATCTTCATTCTGTTTGATAGTTCAGGTTTCATTAACTTGGGTTCACAACAGCCATGGTAAAGTAAAAGCTAAAGTCTTGTTAGTTGTTATACTTATCCAGACAATCTCCATGCATGCCATGAGCTGGTTGTGGTCTCCAAGAACTGAAAAGGTCTACGTGTATTTGTGCTATGTGTGTGTGTGAGAGATAGTGCGTACATCCGGAACCCCAGACCTCGCTTAATCGTGGGATATACTGGATTGTTGTTGTTGTTGTTGTTGTGTGCGCGTGCGAGAGAGAGAACATTCTCTAGACCTAAGTCAAAGTAGTTGTGAGTTATAGTAAAAATCCAATCATTCCCGTCATGATGCCTGCATTAAACACAAGCTGTCCTTTTTCGATCTTCTAGCATGTTTTTGTGATTAGCAGTTGCGAGTGAGCAAGGATGGATCGTGTTTGATTTCTTATGATATAGACATCCATAGAACCAGTTGATAGTGTAATTTACATATTGTTTTTTTTAAAGCAATTTGAAAATAATCCTAGAATTGATGTTGTGAACTTTTTCTAATGTGTAAACAAATGTTGAAAGACCATTTTATTTCGAAAAGAGTTTTAATTGCTAAAACGTCATGGATGTTTGGTTATAGACAGACATGATTCATAGTTACTTCTTATGTGCCCTGCCCCTCTTCTCATTATCCTTGCTGCCAGAAACATGGACACGGCTATTGGCATTTTAAAGGAGATTGAGAATTTGAACCTAGCAAAAACCTCCTTGTCACTATTTAGAATTCTCCCTAGCTCACCACTCCCAATTATTGAACAAACATCTCATGGAAGCTTAAACATGCATGCTGATTTGGATTTTGCTGCAATCATGTGTAGTTAGTGTTCTAAAAGACAGCCTAGGCCTAGAGAGCTTCCTGTTATGGGGCTAATTGGTTGTTCTAATGCGGGTTTGATTCCTGGGCATTCTCTAGGCGGATCTAGACGGGTTGGGCTAGGTATAGTTACCCAAAACCAGAGCACCCTTCCCTCCTTCACCCGGGTCCAATTGGAGGTGGATCTGGATGGGTCAGGCTAGGTATAGATACCAGATCACCTCCCTCTCTCTCTGCACCTTCATTGATCATGAAGAAGGGGTTGGGCTATATGACTTAGAATGTGCCTTGTATGGATTATGGATAGGGGGTTGATAACTTAAATAATTGATTGATTGGTGCCCTCATAGCCATCTAGGCCTCCTCATCACCAAACTTTTGTCTAGCATCTTTTAGAACATTGTGTGTAGTTGATAACTTGTACAACTGATCGATTGGCATATTTATTTGGAGATATGTTTGTACATAATCTAATGAACTGGTATGAGTGTTAAGAGAAATGATCTCGGACAAGGAGTTGATGCTTTTTCTTTTTATCTTATATTTGCAGGAAAAGGAAAGAAAAAACTACATTGACATGATATAGAGGAGATACCAACAATAGTGGCCTTTCTAAGGTATATTACATCTCTTGCATGTCCATGCTATGTACTTGTTTATCCTCTCCGGTTCCTTCATGTTTTTAGCTCTAAAATTTAGTTCATGCTTGTTTTAATTTTTTTTTTTTAATCTAGTATTCAAATTTCCTGTAATTTTGAAGTACGTGTATAAGCAAGCTTAAACCTTCAACTCAAGTGGTTAATTTTTATGTACTAGGCAATAACCGCGCGCGATGCGCGCGGTTTTGTCGTTTTTTCATTCTTTATATATGTATCATTGTGTTGTTATATTTTTTTTGACGTCAAAATTTTTGTTGTTTTGAAAATTCATGAAAGTCATAGTTTGCTTGTATTTTGAGAACATAATTTAAATCTTGTAAAACCGTATAATTCATTTGGTGTATACTGTATACACATCTGTAAAATGCTATAACAGATACAACACTTGAACAAAATGAAAAAAAAAATCAGTAAGGCAACCTCTTGAGGATTGGCAATATCACTGTAACGACCAGCCAGAATGATTGAAAAATATGAACGTTGTCTGTAAATCTGGCTGATCTTAATGTTTCATCAATTTGGATGTTTTAACTTTAACTACTTTTCTTTTCCTGGTGGGATAGTTCATGGCTCTGGCGGGACATAAGCAGTTTCACATTTCCACTGCATGAACTCCATCAGACATCAGTAGGCCAAGCAGGAATTTTTTTTTTCTGGTGTTCCATTTAATAAATGTAATATTGGCTGAGCGATATTCTGTTCATGCCTCGTCTTACACTTCATTGCCATTTTCTAATATCTTTTGCTTTTGTACCGCTGTTGTGCTGAATAGATTTTGCTTAGTCTGCAATCTGAATCTTTATTTTAAATTTATTTGTTGCTCTCTTTTTTTTGCCTTATCCTTGTCCCTCCCTGTGTTCTTGATGTACTGTCCATCCCCTTGACTATTTATCACAGAGCTGCAAGTTTGGCAGATGTTTCACCAGTATCAACTCCCTTGGCACTACGTGTGGAGCCCAAGCTTAAGAGAGGGATATAGGTATCTCCTTCTTTGACACCAGTTGATTCCATTCATGTGGTTAAATCACATCTATTATTGGGGCCATTGAAACAACCATGTCCATTTTCAACTGCGCATCATCAATTATGATTTATGATTTGATAAGTTCTGTGTTTCTTTCGGGCAGCAAGATTTACTTAACAAAGTCGTGGAAATCAAGCCAAAGCGGCAGAAAGTTTCGAGTCCATCTGATTGAAATAGGTCTAATACAGGTTCAGATAATCCTCCTACGACAGATAGCAATCATTTCAAGGCTTCCATTCAGCGACCAAATGAAGAAGGAGATGGAAGGGCAAAGAAAAGTGAAGTCGAAGATGTAACCAAAGTGGACAACCCTGTCAAAACCCTTCTGGGTCTGGCATACGATAGTTCAGACAGCCAAGGCTGAAGAATAGCGTTATCCAGGCGCTGTGTTACTTTGCCTAGGCACTGTATTTTAGTCCTCTTTTGCTATCGAGAATGTAGTTTGCATAGATTATAAGGAACTCAACGGAATAATTTTTCCAAACAGCTTACTCAAACTCCATTAGCTCTTTACTTCTAACGTAGAATGATCTTGACTGGTGAAAGAAAAATGGTGTTTCTATTTGCTTGTTTGCTTTGGCATCTTGGCTACGACAATGCAACTGTAGCTTCGGATCTTATGATTGGCCTTGACTGATACAATTTGAAAATTTTTGGATTAGGATTAAGCAGATTGCATGAGACGACTAAACCTTTTGATGATCTGAACTCAAAATGGCAGATCATAATTTGAAATTTTTTGGCATCTGTGTACAGTTGGGGCATCCCGCATAGTACACAATCAGTGACCATACATCAAAACCTTCAATGCCAAGAGAAGAAAGAAATGAGCTATTTGAAAGAAGGCCAGATCTCTGTTGCTGCGGAGGAAGGGACATATCCCTCAAAACAACAATGAACTTAGAGAAGAAAGAAGCAAATTTCTGATAGTCTCCCAAGGTGCATGATGATCCAGCAGAAAGCTTCACATCAGTCTCCATAGAAGTAGATCTTTCATTGCACGAACTGAACTCCCGAACCCAAGGAATCCCACCATTAGCCATAGTCAATATCACATTTCAGCTTTTCACTTCTCAAAGCCTAGTAATGCAATAAAAATGAGGTTTTATTACCAGCAGATCCATTTATTCATACTTCAGAATCAGTCTCATAACAGCAAGCCACTGGAAAGTGGAAACTACAAGCCACCTCCGCATTTTCTGCCATCCAAACAAAATGGTTTGCTTAGCATTCATATCAAACTCTCTTGCAGAGTCACCATTTGCAAAGCTAAATTGTTTTGTCGTTAAGAAGACCAATAAATACAATGCACTTAGATTCTAGATGATTCGTATATATATAGCAATGCACTTTTCATTCAGCAAACAATATCCTGGGGCTAAAATGAGAATAAATTTGGAGCAATGCAAATTATTTATAGTTTATACCTCTCCTTTTTATTATTCTTGTTTAAAACAAGGCTTTCAAGCTCCAGCAAACCAATCCCCAAGAGAAGGGATGGCCAAGGTAGAACCATAGAAAGCCAAAACTACCATCCATTACCTGAAATCCTTGTATCAGTTTCATTGCCATTTTGTTGGGCCAGTAATCTTGACAGAGAAAACTACTAACATGAAGATATATCCCTTTCATAAGTCATACCATTGGTTGATGATTCATCACCCTTGAATTAGGCAGCAGGCAAATCTTTTCCCTTTCATACGAGCTGGAAGGAGAAACATGCTCATGGATGCAGCTAGTCTCTTAGTTCTTCATGGCACCATAGATTCTCATCCCTACACACAACAAGAAGAAAAGTGAAAAAAAAAAATGACAAAAAACTTAAGGGAGAGACGACAATAGATGTTTATGATTCTAGGCTTTGGGTTTTCTAAAAACCACCCGAGAAGCTTGCAAAAGACATATTCTAAAACTGTTTGAAAGCGTTCCAAATTCCTCAATAAAAGCTTATATTTACGAATATATGCAAATGAGAAATTGAAGACAATGAAACAATATAGGAAACTATTTTGGAGTTACCTGCTGTCGTTATTAATTGTGTCTAATCCACTGGGTGAATTAATAAGCGATCTGCTATCCTTGGTTAAGTCTTTAGCATCTAATATGTGAAAAGATCAACTTTTATTACACTTGTAATTTTAAGGTGCATATATAATTTCAATAGCAACGAGACTCCTACCAATTTTAACTTTTAAAAATGCCATGAACACCCTCACATGATCTGTTAGATCCTAACATATGTTGAGGTGTGCTAGCATGATGCAGTAAGATGAAAGAGTTGCAAAAATAAGTAAAAATGCACCTTTGTGTAGGCTGAATTTTATCGCAGTGATCACATGTTTTTTTTTTATCATGAAGAACATATAAATGGCAAGTTCACTGCTAATTAATCACATTATTACAGCACCATCTGAGACAGTAGCGAACACTCTATACTATGGTATCTGAATTCATGAACATCCCAACGTTGGGTATATGGGCATTCAGATGAAGAAGAAAAAAAGCATCCAAAAAAATTACAATCAATCCTGAACTTAAATTTGATGATTTTAGAGAAATTTTGAGAATGCTACGGTAAGTAACTGAAAACACTATACTGACGAAGAAAAGAAGCATCTGAAAAAATACCTTACTTTAGCAAGAGAATACCCAAATTCCAAATAAGGTTCTACACTTGAACTGCATTTCTTTATATTGCGGAACTGAGTTTTTTGTTGTTTAGAGCTTGTGTGTTTAAATTTGTTAATAAAGCTAAAGGGCCAGTTCAACTTAGCTTCATCCAGATTAATCAGATAAATAAGCATAAATTAGGGCTGAAATCAAACTAAACAGATCTAAATTCAAGATAAATTAGGGCTGACAACCTATGTTACTATGATACTATCCTTTGTCCATTTTCAACACCAGCAGGACAGAATCTCAAGTCTAAACCATAATTTCGCATTTTTGCAACAAATGGGTTTGTATCTACAAATTACCAAGAAAATTGGTTTGATATTGCAACAATAACCATAAAAAAACTTCTCATGTTTAGCAAACCTAGTGCCAAGATTTATGAATCAGTTCAGTAAGGAAACTTGACAACAAAATACAAGGCAATGCAAATCTTTTGTGTATCACGTGGCACCAATAGATACAAAAATTTGAATTTTAGATTAACTAAGCTAAACGAAAATATGTATTCTTTATTTATTCTAGTATAAATAAATCCATATAATTTGTATTGAAGTATTTGTAAGAAAAGAAATATGCATAATCTCAATAAAATAGAATAGAATAAAAGTTTGCATTTCCCATTATCAGTAATCCTCACTCGTCACCTTGCGCAATCCACACATTAAAATTATTAAATTAGTACTAAAAAAAGATTGCAAGGAGATAATTCTTTTTTTTGATAGGATATCTGAAACTAAATCTCGCTAATCCCTGAATAAAATTTTCATAAAAAGGGCATTCTTATCTCAAATTCTTTTATGCAAACAAGTATACTGTGGTATTTCTTTGGAATTTTTGCAACATATAAAAGAAGACGTTTTTTTTCTTTCTTCTTTTTACCAGCATATTTAGCTCGTACAATATTTAACAGAAGACAATCAAGACATGTAGTAGTTGTCTAATTATATCTTAATTAGGGAAATATGGAATCCAGTTTATCGGCTTAATTTGATAGGCCAAATGTTAGTATACTTTTCTTTTTTTATCTACGTCATCATTTATCCTATTTAGATATAGAATGTAATGATCTTTCTTTTTTACCTCAGTAAAGTAAATTGAAAGTCCTTGAGAAATTATAACGCAAACAAAAGCTTTTACTTAGGGAATAACCCGATGAGTAAAAAAATAAATTAGATCGTTATAATTGCAGGACAAAGACTAAATTAAAACACAAATAATTACCGGCTACCAGTTGAGGTTATTTTCAAATACAATAGCGTAATTCCTTAAGTGATATCTATTCTAAACACTTCATCACTAATGCTTGGAAATAAGTCCACTAAAAACATCACTTTAAAAGGAATTATCAAAGCAAAGTTTGAGTTTCAAACTACAATATCCCTGACCTTGAATGTATATCCAAAAAATTCAGTTTCTTGTACACTTAGTTTCCAGATTTATTTTTATGAGGAAAACAAGCAAATTAGAAGAACACATTGCTTACTTTCAAGTTTCAACTATCCAAACTCTTGCGAAATGATATTTTATAATTTTGCCTGCCTTATGATTCACATTAACAAAACACTTTATTAACCCTTTTATTATTATAATTATTATTATACTCCCTCCGTCCAACAATACATGAGTTTTTAGATGTAAATTTTTGTCCAATAATAGATGGACTTTTAGGTTTTCTAGGTAAAAAGTTATAATGATTTATATTGGTTTGTGTGTTGTTGACTTTTTAAAATAATTTGATTGGTTAAAATGTGTAGTGGGTGTTAAAAAATAATAAAATTTATGAAAAAGTTAGTGCAATGATGATGTTTTTTTAAAAGTAAGGTGTTTTATTAAAATTTGTGCAAAATGCTAAAAGGCAATGTATTTTAGGACGGAGGGAGTACTAAATTTAAAACACCATAAAATTTTCAATTAAAACAGAACAACTACTACGAAAGTCCAAGAAAGGTGAAAGAGCCTTGCTTTTTTCATCGGGTTTCAAAGGATGCAAAATAAATGTATTTCTAAAATCAGTAAATTCAAAATTTCTATTTAACCAAATTCTCAAATTCAAACACCTAAACCCTAAATTACGGAAATTTCAAAAGATTAATCGAAGACATATCTTCTATTGGGCAAAAGATCATCCATCGGCGCCGCCCCCTCACATCCTTGTCGGCGACTTCGTCTCCGTTGAAAGACAGTAGGTAAGGCAGCCTTCCGAATTGGCTTACCTGTTCTGGCTAAGCCACCGTGTGAACCCAAACCCCATTCGTAATTAGTAGCCGTCGAAAACGGGTCAAGAGTGGCAGGGGATTGACTCGCAAGGAATTCCCTCTTATCCCCAAATCGAACCCTAAACTGAAAGCAGAAGAGAAAAAGAGGCTTACACAATACAATCGAAAGGAAAATAGGGTGAATTGGCCGGATAGTGGAGGACGCAGCCGGAGGCGGAATTCATGAACCAAAGGGCGATGGAAGGAGAAGAGATGAGATGCGCTTTGAAGGGTACCGATATGAAAGGTAATGGCCAAGAGCCAAATGAATAGTGATTAGACATACTTGAACTTTTGCTCTGCAAATTAAGTTCTATAGTTTTGCTCCTTATCCAACCCTCGTGAAACTGCGCTACCCTTGTGCTATGGTTGTCAACCCTTTGTTTACTGTAAATTTTCAAGATAAATATTTTGCAGAATCCCAATTTCTTGTAGCTGCCTTGGATATTTTCTTTGTCATTGCGTATTAAAATCTAGAAAATGGATAGTATGAGCTGAGATGATTGCTTGAACATAGTAAAGATTATGTGATTAAATACTTATAGCATGGCATCTGTGGTGATGCTACTTTGTTATGCTTGGTTAAATTAACCTTTTGAGGCACAAACTCAATGTCTGGTGCTGTTTCTGAATATTGAATGAAATATGATTTATTTCTTTTTTTTTTTAAGCTATCTTCATATTTGAGCACGTTTTCTCATTCCATGGGTAATTAGCATTGGTTTTTCGTGTATGCATCATATGAATGGTGACAATATGTCATTGGATGTGCATTGCTGATTGTTTATACATGCATCTTATGACTTTATAGTTTCATGAAGTACGTGCACCCACGCTCAGTACATACATATGGAGATCTTTGAGGAAAGTTTGAAGGTCCTATCATCCCTGTGGCCAAATTGCCTCGCTCCTAGTCCTCATAGTTTGTAGCAAGTTGATGCATTTGGAAGGATGCGGTGCTGCTGTTATAGAGATCTGCTTGTGCACTAAGAAATTCCAGGCATCATATGCATGGTAAATTGTTCCTTTGCTTTGTTTTTTCTTTTGGTAGAATGATAAATTGGTTACTAATGCTTGCTGTCGATGATCTACCAAAGGGCAATGGGGGCATTAAACAAAAAAAACATACTTGGGGGAAGACATCATGCAAACATAAATAACCAAAGGAATGCACATAAATCAAATCAAATTGTGCAATGTCAAATTATTATGGTAAATTTGGATAGCAAAATCCATACCCATCTCTTCCTCAACTTAAACTCTAAAATGAATTAAAAATCAGTAAGACTGGGGAAACAATTAGATTAAAATCCGAGTTAAGACTTAAATTTAGTTTTGAATCCGCATTATTCTCCATTAGTCCGATCCTCCCTTGGTTCCATTTGTCCCATGCTTCCACCATCCACATTTCATTTCTCTTTAGCTTCTTTTTGCCAATCCCATTCCTTGAAACTTGTGAACTTATCTAGTGGAGTGCTAGTTATTTTACCTAAAGAAAGTAGCACCTTAGGCTTATAAAACTCAAACTCATGAAAGAAAGAAAGAAAGAAAGTGGTCTTTGAAGCCTAAAGAGGTGCCTTGGGCTTGGGCTGCCTCATTCTTATTTGTGCTTTTGGTAAGCATTTGTCAGCTAAAAGCTTACAGGGAGGGGGGGCTAAATCTTTCTTTCAACTTCTTTTGTGGTAGTTTAGGCACCTTGGGCCTCCTGAATCTTCTTGTCTTCTTAATATTTTCTTCAAGGTACAAGCATATCCCATGAAATCTCCCAGCTCCCATTTAGGTTTCCTATATATGGAATTCAAGATGTTTAGTTTGCAATAGAAATATATTTGCTCGGCAAACAGAAGTTGCTTGCTTTGCTCATCAAACAAAGGTGAACAAGGGTGCTTTTGTGCAGCCCACCTAGTAATGATAATTTTTTGGGATTAGAGTGGGAAGTAGGTACAATCTGCACTATCTTCTTCACATAGAGATAGGTAAAAGCTGGCAGAAAAGACAAATTTAAAGTATAGATCTTTTAATGGTCGTTCTGATATTATAAGTAACCAAGGAACTTATGTAAATGAAATCAAACTGTGCAATATATGTAAAATTCTTGTGATAAATTTGAAGAAAAAAAGGTCATACATGGAAGGAAGCCCAACAATTCTGGATTTTATAAACTCTGCAACAGTGACTATCTGGTTTGCAAACTCTGCAATGTAAAACTCTTGAGACCATGCCGGGAGGAGCTGTTAATTTTAAATCTAGATTTTGGCCTGTAAAAACCATACATGGAAATGGAAGGGAACCAAAGCATAAACATAGGGAAAAAATGTCTCCCCTCCTCCTTTTTCCGGGCTTGGGACCGGTTGTGTATGTACGAAAATACACATACACAAGCGGAGTTAAAAACATGTCATCAACTAGCTTAGCTAGCTAATAGCATTGTACTAATATATATGCATGAATTAGTTGTCATGGGAAATCCCCAAAAATCAAAGTTCGACTCACACCTTGAAAACCAGCATCGCCAATGCAGGGACTGTACGTAACATACGAGCAAAAGAGCGTATGTATCTCGAGTTCACTGCTATCTTGAGTTTGGAATAGTCCGAATCGGGATGGCCATATTTGAACAAGTGTAAGTGGGCAAGTAAAACCAGCATCATATAAAACAAAAAGGGGGAAGAGAGAGATATAATACAGCATATAGTCGGAGACATCACCTATCCATCGAACAAGACCGTAAGTGTAAAAAGGGAGATTTATTCTGAACTCATGATCTCGTGGGTTTTTTTAAATGCGACTCTTGTGATTAATAAGCTAATTAATGGAATGCCAACAATTAGGTACTAATTTCTCCTAAACAGAGGTGCAGCAGAGGTGTGTCCCCCGAGGGCTACCAACATACTCATTCTACCGCCTTATTTTTAATCAGTCACGGTTTGACGCGAGTGCCATACATTGTTAGTGTACCAGACACCCGGTTACTAAGTGACTTAATATTAGATAGATGATAGTAGCTGGGGCAGATGAGCATGGCCGTCACCTCGAGCTTTAGACCACTTTCTCTCCGTGTCTAGTCTCTTTGATCGAGACCGTTCACGTTACTGGGCACTTGTTTGGGTTTGCTTTCTCTAAGAGTTGGCACGAGTCAAGCATATATATGATATAACGCCACAGAGAGCAGAGCTAGCTTTCCATCAAGAACCAAGTGCAAAGTACGACTTGCCGATGCCAAGGTTAGTAACCGAACTATACATAGTATATATATTTGGTAGGGGGAGTGGGGATGATGCCAATTTTACGTACCGTTAAAAAAAGAGAGGTGAGGTGATGAGGCCAATTTAAGCAATGAAGCAACCGATGTCTCGATGGATGTAGCTAGCTGGTGGACTCGACGATCCGAGCCAATGAGTGCAGGTTAATTCTGACGAGGGTATCCAGGAAGGTGCGGGTCTCCTCCTTGGTATTGGGAGCCGGTGTGTCAAGCACATATGAATGGACCACGATGGTCTCGAAGAGTCCAACCGGGTGGAGGGACGTCATAGAGCTGAAGTTTCTGAGTGGGCGCCTGTCTTCCGAATCCCAGTCGACACAAGTGTAGGCCATGACATGCCTATCGTCGTCTAGGAGGTCCAGACGCTCGATGCATGAGTCGAAGGGAAGGGTGGAGTTGACGTCGACCTTGCGTAGGGTTGGGCTCAGCATCTCACAACCCGTGACGAATGGCTGATAGGCTTGGGGATTCTCGAAATGGCGCACGATTGGCCAGACCCGGTTGATGGGGGCCCGGATGTGTTGTAGGACGAATGAAGAACATTGGTGAGGCCTGACCTCAACCGAGTGGAAGGACACCACCTCATCCGGTATTTTGGGATGCTCGAGTTGCTGTACTGGCTTCATCATCATCATCTGCAATTAATTGCAAATCAAACAATCGGTATTTTACCTAATTAATTAATATTATTAGTATTACTAAACTAAACGAAACAAGAATCACGAAAAAAGCATTATTCAATCCATTCTTAAGTATATTATTATTATATTAAACGTATCAACTAGATGATAAACCTAATCGATCGATCAAAAGCCCAAGTCGGTGAAGTCGGTGTAAATTAATTAAACCTAGCTAATCATCACTCAAGTTTGAATTGCTCATGGATCCATAATCGATTGCATAATACAGTAATTCACAACATATTATATATAAACCGATCGATCCAAGTAATTATACAAATTAATTAATCGATCCAATTAGAAAACCGAATGCACGAACGAAATTAAAGATCAAACTACCTCTTTCTTCTTCTCTTCGATTGTGTTTACAATATTGCTGCTGCTTTGGTACGTGCTTGTTTCATACCCAACATTGCCTATTTATAGATATCTATCTATCTTAATTTGGAAACAAAATCTAAATCAAATTTACATGGTCTATCTAAAGAAAATTATACTATATTAAAAGAGAAGCCCTAATGCCACATGTCGTTTCCTCATGCAATGTTATTTTTGTAAGGTATTATTTACACAATATCATTTAATTATGATAATTAAATTATCTAATATTATTTACACAATATCATTTCATACTACATTTTTAACCAATGAGATTAATTCAAAATATTTTTTAAATAAAGCTAATAATAACTATACAATATTATTTCATTATATATAATTACATGATATCATTTCATGCTATTTAAAAAAAACAATGAGATTAAATCAAAACTTTAAAAAAATACATAGTTCCAAATATATGATTTTTTCTCCGGAGCAACATGTCTCTCTCCCTTTCTATATATATGTATAATGAAAACTATTTTTTGTATATATATAATCTATCTATATATCTATATCTATATACTATATTAAAATTTTAAGGGTAAAATATACATTAGCATGCCTTTTAATGTGTAATTTATAAATTTATATGAAAATATTTTAATTATAATAAGAATATATATATATATATATATATATACACACACACACACACACACACACGCATAGTAGTGGTTCATAAGATAAATAGCAGTGGTTCATGAAATAAATAGTAGCGATTCATTAAATATTAGTGGTTTATGAAATAAATGGTGGGTGAAACACATATGAGATGTATAAGCCGTGAACCACATGTGAGTAAGGATTGTGCAATTTCTTTTAAGCGAAATATTTTACATTAATATATTTACTATCATTTTTCTAAATACAAAAAATGCAATTAATCTATCTATCTATCATGAAATAAATAATATATTATCTATCCAAATAAAATTTACATTATCTTCCTATCTAATAGTGGTTCATGAAATAAATAGTAGTGGTTCATGAAATAAATGGTGGTTGGACCACATGTGAGTTGTATAAGTCATGAACCACACGAGAGATTGTGCAATTTCTTTTAATTGAAATATTTTACATTAATATATTTACTATCCTTTTTTTGAATAAAAAAATTCAAATATAAAAATGTAAAAATTTTAAGGGTGAAATATACATTAACATGTCTCTTAATGTGTAATTTATAAATTTATATGAAAATATTTTTATTATAATAAATAAATATATATATATATATAGGGGGTGGATCCTGCGAGAACACCCCTTAAAATAGAAACTAGGAACAAATCTTACCCATAGAATCTAAAGAAATCAAGGGTCTAGATTAATCCTGATTTTCATTTTTATTTTAAGCAAAAAAGGGGTGGACCCCACACTTTTACATCTCACGCGCATTACTTACAGTTACACCAATCTGTAGCATTGTTTTGATAGCTGAGCACTTTTCTTATTTTTTATTTTGTTTTTTTTGTTTGGCTTTTTTTTTCTCATTTGTTATGATGAAATTAAATTGTGTAGTTAATTAGAAAGATTATTCATATTTAAGGATAATTATTTAGTTAAATTTAATAGATTATTCGATTAAATTATATAGATTATTCGTGTAGAAAAAGACAATTATTTACACATTTATGGTTTTGTTTTGTTTTTTTTACAATTGATATTAAGATAATTTCGTTGAAATTAAATTATTCGGTTAAAGTAGAAAGATTATTCGTATTCAAAGGGTGATTATTCAATTAAATTTTTGAGATTTTTCCATTAAATTTATGAGATTATTCATTTAAATTATAGATATTATTCGTATTTAAGAGGAATATTCATTATTTATAAATTTATTAGTTTTGAGAATTTTAGATTATGATATTATTTGAATAACATAGTTATTAAAGTCAAACGAATTCGTATTATATTATTCATCGATATTGGAAAGGTTATTCGTATATGTAACATGAATTCATTTTACTTTAATAAATATGTTATTTGGTTAAATTTGAAAGATTATTCGTATTTAAGAAAATGATTATTTGGTTAAATATGATATATTATTCGTTAAAAATAACAATCAACAAAATTGTACATTATTCGGTGAAATCGCAAAGAGTATTCATATATGTAAGAGGAAAGTTGAAACAAATATATATAAAAATTATGCATTATAAAATGAGTATTTTTAAAAAAAATCTCGACCATTCAATTGAAAGAAAACAAAGGCCTGCATTAATCATGAATTTTATTTTCAAAAAATGGAAAAATAGGGGACCTCAAAAATTCACACAGTAAAGAGCATTACTAAATTATTCGGTTAATAGAGGATAATTATTCGGTTAAATTTAATATATTTGAGAGATTATTCGTACGTAAGATGACAATTATTTGTAAATTTATTAGTTTTGGAGAGATTAAAATAATAACTAAAAATTTAGAATCATTATTCGGTAAATCGAAAATTATTATTCGTATATATATAATTATTATTTGAATAGTACAATAATTATCATGTAAAAAAAAGGCAAAATTATATATAAAAAAAAAAAAGGAAATGGAACCCACTTCCATATTGTTACAAATTGTTCACCTTCTCGGAGCAAAACTACAAATTGTTCAAAAAAAAAAATGAAGACAATGGCCAGTGGGCCCCGCACGACAATAAGGTATTAAGGTGTATTCCAGTCGCTATAAACGAGAGTGGGAAAATTTTATGGTGGGCCTCACGCTTTTTTTAAAGGGTGATTTTGGTGGATGGCCTTTTTTAATATTCAATTGGGCACTTAAGCCCCAAATCAATTTAATTAATTTAATGTAGACCCCTTCCCAATAGAGTGGGTTGGTCAATGGTCAGCCGTTTGACCATTGACCAGTCAACGTTGACTAACCCATTTTGATGCCATTTTTTTTTTATGTCATATTTTAGCGTTTTGATGCCAAAATTTTACTATATTTTATTTTCACTTTGATGCCACTTTTCTAATGAAATGATTGGATGAGACTTTTTTAATGTCACTTTTTTTAAACATTGATGACATTTTTAGTTTACAGTAATGTCACGTTGATCATTGATGCCATTTTTTTTTACTGTTAACGACAGATGCCACTTTTTTTTATGTCAATTTTTTGATGATATTTTTTTTTACCGTGATGCCATATTTTTTATTATATTTTTTCAAAGTAGTATTTTGATGACATTTTTTTCTTTAATGTGATACAAAATTTTCAAAATGGTATTTTGATGTCATTTTTATAATGTAATTATTTGATGCCATTTTTTTTTAATCAAATCGATTGATGCCACATCTTTTTAATTTAATCAATTGTATATCGATTTATTTTCATCGATTATACTTTCATTTACTGATGACACGTTTGTAATTACACTTCATTGATGCAATCACTTGTGGTGACATATTCATTAAATTTTTATTCATGGATGACATTTGTTATTACGCTTCATTAATCACAATTGTTTATGGTGACAATTTTATATAATTGATGACATAAGAGCTTAAAACGTGGAATCAAAATATTATCACCTTATTGCACATATAAAAATACAAAGTCTTTGAAACTACAACATTAATATTAGTTGTATACGTAAAAAGACCTATTATAGCATGTCATCAACTAAAAAAATGCATCAATGTAAGTAATATAATGTGGAATCAATAAAATCAATACAAGGTGTCATAACCATCCAAGAATGGTGAAGTTATTTTTAAAAAAAAATGACGATGAAATGAAGTGGCACATATTTAGTTAACTGGAATTGAAAATGCAGTTAACAACTTTAATTTCCACAATTGGGAAATTTGTTTAAAATTTTTTGGGCAAAGTGGGGAGTTATTGCACTGTTTCTATTTTTTACACAGTTACACATATTCAATGGTATAAAGCAGAGGAAATTGGCTGAGCCTATTTTTTTTTATCTTCCCCATTCGGCTACACTACACCCATCAAGGAAAATGAAGGCAACGACAGGCTTCTTTATGCTGGTTTTCTTTTTCTTCTTGGGTTCACCTGCAAACAACACACAAACAACAAAAATAAACACCAGCAAACAAAGAAAAATACAAACCAGAAGCAAAGCTCAGCGACAGCAGAAAAGAAGAAGGATGCAAGGCAGATTTAATGGCATCCTAATTTCAAAGTTCATTTTATCTAAAACACCGGTCTTGATTCCATTCTCTTACAACATATTCACCCTGAATTTGAAGACATGTGAACAAGATCATACAGCAAGAAATTTTAAACCACATAAAACTTCAAGAATCTCACAAATGAAATAAAGGATCCATGATCAAAATTACCAAAGTATCCCGGGTCTGCAAACAAGGGGATAAATCCCACATTGAGATCAGAAAACATGTCATAATCAGTAGCTAGTATCACCATTCATTTTAAGAGAATTACCTGCAATAAATAACAGGGTTCATCTTCCATCCAAAGTGTGGATAGCACCAGCAGCTCCATTCTCCTTATCGTTTTCGCATCAAAAACATACTTGGAACCTATCTGCAATAAAAAAAAAATGAAAGCAATGGTCAAATTCATAATTGGCCAAATCAAACATTGATGGAAACAGAACAAACTAATTCAAAGAGAAGCTGCACTAAAATGCCAACAATAACTTATGGCGTCTACAACGATTAGCATTTCGATAACTAATTTTATAAGTTGGAAACACAATGACCCTTGTCGCATTCAATTCATTAAGCTGCCACTAAACAAAAGCAACAAAAACTCCAAAATAAGCACAAGGATGAAATTAGGATATGAGATGAAAAGCCTTCATTTGCTGGCATAGGGTTGTGATGATGTCGTTTTTCTCTTTCGGCTGCTGGCATGTTCAAAGCATAAGTAATAGCAAAAGAAACCTCCATCAAGTTCCAAGGATTCACCAATGTAGCCCAAGCACCATAAATTCACCAAGTAACAATAAGGACAGTAAATTCAATAAAACAAGCCAGATGATATTGCCAAAAAGACACATGAGCTGAGAGTGGATACCTCGTTGAGAGGATCAGATCCACCAAGTAAATCTATTTCATCGCCATCCTTTTGGTTCTTGATTCCACATAAAAAGGAAAAAAATGTGCATCAGTAGCGTAAAGGAGGAATTGAACTGCATGAAAAAAGAACAAGTACCTCATCAAAAGCTTTAGCCATTTCAGCAAGCTGATCATATGTTGGCTTGTCAAAAGGTTTTGTAGCATCACATAGAATACTGGGGTCAGTCTCCAAATCCCCATCTCCAACTTCCTCCCAGTCGAAATCCTGCATCACGATAAAATATAGATAGCTAATTAGTATATCTTTTCATATGATAGACTGATGAAACAAGAACATGACAGAATAAAGTACCTCATCAACTGCACCCAATGACTGTACGTTCCCGAATCTCAATCAAAGTATTAGCTAGTAAGGAAAACATCTGCAACATCATGCAAACTAGTTATATTCCTAATTTGATGCAAGAGAAGCATGATTCTCATCTTTATTGAGATTTGCAAGCCAACGCATTTATTAGATATCGAAAGACTTTAGTTGCAGTTCAGTAGTTCACACTAGCACCAAAATAAGGTATCACACAGGGAAATAAATCCACAAAACTAGGATAATAACGACTGCAAATAGACCCTAATCAGACAATAACACCTTAAAAAACTCAACTGGTACAAAGTTCAAGTGGAAATTGAAATTCATTAAAGATATAGACTGGCAGAAAGATTAACCTAGAACAACAAAACAGACTCAATTCATCTAGGCATTTCATCAAACATCATGGATGCACCTATTACCTCACCCAATTCAAAGCTATTCAGCACCTTCAAATTTCCCCTAATTTCTCCTAAATTTGAAAACCTAATGATACACAAAGAGTACAGCAGCAAAACTAAATAATCAGCAAAAAGAATACATAAACGAGAAGAAAATGGAAGCAATTTTACAAAATTGGGGACAATTGCAGCCAACATCAAAACCCTAATCACAACCAAAAATCAAATACAAGTAGATTGGGGACAACTAAATGCCATCAAAATTCCAAGTAGCGAATTCCCAATTGGAACCCCATCCAGTAAGTCCCGTCGATTCGGTGCCAGTGCCCGCCCGAAGATGGTTCGATGGTCGATCCAGGAGCAAGCAAATTCAACCCTAACCTGAAACCCTAACCCGCAATCTCAGATCTAGGAGAAGAGAAGAAGAGTGTACCTGGAATCACAGAATCGAAATCGCGTGACGAAGTAGAGGAGATGAGAGATGGAATCGCAAGGATGTTCTCCAGCGAACTCTACAGCTACTTGCAGATGAGATCAGACAGGGAGGAGGTCAAGCGACGGTGACGGCGGGTGCATGACGAGGAACACCGAGATTGATCGGGGCGGATGCCGGAGGAGAGGCCGAGAGGAAGAGAGCCGGAGATGAGGAGGAGAAGCGCCTTCTTCTTCATCGGCCATGGATGGGGCATTGGAGGAGGAAGAATCGTTCGGGAAGGAGGAACGACGGGCGCCCAGGAGAACCAGTTGTGGGAGGAAGGGTTTAACGCGGCCAAAAACAAATTAGAGGGGCCTAACGCGTCTAAAAAAATAATTAAAGAGGCTAACTACTTAACTAAAGATGCTTAAAGGTTCATTTCAGCAAATTCCCTCTTTTTTAAAAGCAAAATCAGAAATTAGAGATTTAATTTCAACCCTTGATTTTAACAAATCCTACGGTCGAAATTTGTTCATACGTTCCCACCCTAAGGGGTGTTCTTATATGATCCACACTCTCTATATATATAGAGAGAGAATGGGTAACTTGTGCACAAGGCTTAGGGTGTACCTTGTGCACAAATCCAGGCCTTCGATTGAGTTGAGAGGAATGGCCAAGATTAATCTAGTTTGTTTTTTCTTTTTTTCTTTTTTTAAATGTGGGCCCCATACAAATTTACAATCACATTCAATACATGGGGCGTGAGTTGCAATTGCTGTCTTCCATCTCTTTCCTCCTCCATTAGATTGGCACAGAACGCTCCACCCTTCCCTCCCTCCGCCAGTCTGATATGGATGCAGTGTTAGCGACAACGGGTCTCAGAGTGAGCAATGTCGGGGTGAATACGACCGAACAAGGGTATCTTGAAGGCCGACGACCGAGAAAGGGGATCTTGAAGGCGATTTAGAAAGCGGCGGCGGCGATTTGAAGGGATCTCGAAGGCCTACGGAACGGCGGCGCCCCGGTTCTCCTCCTTGGCCTCGGTTATTTTCCGATCTCAACTTGGCCTTCATTTGCTTTTCATTTTTCATTTTTCAATTTTTTTTTTGTGGGAGAGGGGGGGGGGGTAACGAAGGCTTCGGCCGATCGAAATGGGAGGATTGGGTAGGCGATGGGTAGGGGGGGTGGGGGTGCTGTAGTGGTGGGGTGGGGGGCTGAGTAATTAGGGCATCGACAAAATTGGGTTAGGGACTTGGGGTTGAAATTTGTTGCTTATTTCCATATTATTCGAGGGAAACGAAGAATTATTCAAATTTATGTGTTGAATTTAGTGTAGGGTTTTCGACGTGGATAATTTGATTCATTATTCTTCAATTATTCATAATTGTGTGTCGATTTTTTGTTGCTAAGTTGATCAATTATTCGGTGAAATATGATTTATTATTCGTCAGTAGATGAAGTCTTCGGTTTGACGAAAAACGTAAGCACGAGTAGAATTACACAATTAAACATTATTCGGTGGAATTTGAAATATTATTTGGTGAAATTTGAAACAATATTCGGTGGAATTTGAAACATTATTCGTTGAAATATGAAGTATTGTTTAGGGATTTAGTGTTTATTTTATCTGAAATTGATGGGAAAAAAACATTATTCAGTAGGATGAGACAAATTATTCAGTTGAATTGGTAAATTTTGATTTGAACTAGGTAAAAAAAAAACATAATATTATTCAGTAGTATGTGAAACATTATTCAGTGAAATTGGTAAAAAAAAAATTAAACAGAGAAATCAGATCAAAAAAAAATATATCCATTGTTTAAAAAAAAGGACTCACAAAAAAATATTGATTTGGTTTGATTTGTGGGTTAAAATAAAATAAAAAAATCCGTTGTTGCAAGCTATTAGTTTTTTTTCCCTAAAATCACACGTATCGATTTTTTTTCTTACGAGCCCCACATGATTGGAATCAGATTTTTTAATCCCCAATATCAAATCAAAATTTTCACATTTGCTTATATCCTTCCAGATAATAAAAAAATATCTTTCAAAAAAATTCAAATTGGATTGGTGATGAGTACACGCGCAAGGTAATGGGTGTGATTGGTTTTCGTGGGTCCTACCTATTTTTTTATAGCAAAAATTTTAAAAAATCCTTTTAATCAAGACCTTCCATCTTCTATCGATTAACGATCCAGATTTGTGCACTAGATACACTATAAGGGTTGTGCACAAGGAAACCACTCCCTATATATATATATATATATATATATATATATATATATATATATATATATATATATATATATATATATATATATATAGAGAGAGAGAGAGAGAGAGTATGGATCATTTGTTCACAAGTCTTAGGGTGTATCTTGTACACAAATTCTGTCCATTAATTGAGATGAGACGTAGAGTTGAGATTAAATGAGTTTTTTTTCCTAATTTTTTAAATAAAAGCTGTGGGCCCATACACAATTAATCTCAAATCTAAAACATGGAGAGCGTGAGCGCGTCGTAAATTCCCAATAGTCTTCTTCATCATGAAAATTTGTGAACCAGAAGAACACCGAGTTGTGGCTGATCGGCGGCGAATAGGGCTGAATTTCCGGAGACCGTCATCGAGGCGAGCGGAGGTGAGGCGCAATTGATCGAGCAGAGTCAAGTCGGGGCTAGGTTCGGCTTTCCGAGCGGTGGTGCGATTAGGAGGCCGGCGGTTAGGCGTGGCGAGGCGGTGCTAGGGCCTTTGTTTCGGGCGAATCGAGGCTAAGGGACTGCGAGTAGGCTGTTGTGGACTTCGTTTGGTGCGGATAGGAGGCTGCGAGATCGGACGAGGAGATTGCGAAATCGTTTGATGCGGTGGGTATTGTACTACTATGTAACGCAGGCAACAGTGGGGGGTGGGGTGGGGAGGGGGGTGGGTGGGTGGGTTGGGGGTAGGTATTGGGCAACGAACGGTGACGGTGGGTATGGTGGGGGGTGGGAGGGAGGTTGGGGGGTTTGGGTGGTCGGTGAAATCGGGTTAGGGCTAAAATTTATTGTTTAATTAATACTCCGTATGTGATTAGTACGATTCCCGTGCCATGGCGCGATTTTTTTATAAATAATATTTAGATATAGATAAATCATAGACATTAGATTTAATTCAATATTGTTAATTAAACCCATTGATTAGTAAATGTATTAAAAATAATAGAAAAAAATACACTTGGGTTAAAGAGAAAAAGAGAAAAATAAATAATAAATAGTGAAAGATAAAAGTTTTGAATTAATCCCATTGGTTAAAAAATGTAACATTAAATAATATTACGTAATTAATATTATAATATTTTTCAAAAAAAAAATATTAGAAAATATAATTACCATAATAAAAATGATATTATGTAAATAATATTTCCACAAATAACTTTTAACATAGAGAGGACATGTGACATTACTTAATATAGTATATAGATATAGATAGTTAGTAAATGAATTTGAGTTAACCCCAATAGTTAATCCCAATAGTTAGTAAGATTACAGAAAAAAAGGAATTAAAAGAAAAAAGGAGAATTAAAAAAAAAAGATTAAAGAGAAAAAAGAAAATTATAATTAGTCAAAACCCCTAAAATCTCTCTAATGTTGACACCTCAGCATAAACTCTTCTAAATTAAGAGTTTATATAGATATAGATAGTTAGTAAAATTAAATCAAAAGGAGAATTAAAGGAAAAAGAAAAAAAATTAGAATTAAAGAAAATCAAAGAAAAATGAAAAAAAAAATTGGTCAAGACTCCTAAAATTCCTCTAAGCTTGACACATCATCCTAAACTCTTCTAAATTAAGAGTTTATATAGATTATCGTATTATTCGGGGAAAATGAATAAATATTCAGACTATGTGTCGAATTTAGTGAGGGTTTTGGAGATGTATAGTTTGATTCGTTATTCGTCAATTATTCAGATATATGTGTTGATTGTTGGTTACTAGTGGTAGTGAGTTGGTAAATTATTCAGTGAAATTTGATTCATTATTCGTCAGTATATGGAGTCTTTGGTTTGACGAACAACATAAAAAAACATTCATCGTACGAGTATAACTACACAACTAAACATTATTCGGTGAAATATGAAACATTATTCGGTGAAATATGAAATATTACTCGTATAAATTGTAAGAATTGTTTATGGATTTGGGGTTTCTTTTATCTGAAATTAACGAACAAAAAAACATTATTTGGTGAAATGTGAAACATTATTCGGTGAAATATAAAACATTATTCGTATAAATCGTAAGAATTGTTTAGTGATTTGGTGTTTCTGTTATCTGAAATTAACAAACAAAAAAAACATTATTCGGTGAAATATTAAACATTATTCGTATAAATCGTAAGAATTGTTTAGAGATTTGGGGTTTCTTTTATTTGAAATTAACGAACAAAAAAACATCATTATTTAGTAGCATGTGACAAATTATTCGGTGGAATCGGTAAATTTTGATTTGAAATGGATGGAAAAAAATATCATAACATTATTCGGTAGTATTGAAATATTATTCGGTGGAATTGCGAATTTTTTAAAACGAAGTAAATCAAGTGGGTCCCACCAATGAATATTTTATATATTAAAAAAAACTATTAAAATTGAAATTTACTTCCCTAACATTTCTACTCTAATTTATTGATAATATTTCTATTAAATATTGTATTAAAGAGTTTGTAGCTTAAAATGACTCGTGTCACTCCTATTTTATTTCAGTATTTGTCACATCGAAAAAAAAAATACAGAAGCTCCATGAGTCAAAATTAATAATCTTTATAAAAAAAAACAAGAGGGGGAGGAGGGTTAAGCACACGCGCATGAAAGATGGGGTGGTTTGTTTTTATACGTGGGGCCCTCAAACTATCAAAGGAAAATTAAAAACAAACCTTTTAATCATAGTCGTCCATCTCCTCCCTATTAACGGTCCAGATTTGTGTACAAGGTACACTCTAAGGGTTGTGAACACCAGAACCACACCCTATATATATATATATAGAGAGAGAGATTAGGTAAATTGTGCACACCCCTTAGGTGTACTTTGTGCACAATTTGTAGCCTTTGATTGAGATGAGATAGAGGGTTGAGATTAATTTATTTTTTTTCTAATTTTTAATTAATAAATTGTGGGCCCCAATAGATTTCAACCTAGCAGCAAGGGGAGCGCGTGTGATTTGGAAAATATAAACCTAATCCCAATCTTTCTTCTTCATCGGTCGATATGTGGAGCCCAAAAATCATCCGAAGGTTCCTGTGCGGCGGTTCCTGTGCGGTGGAGGCGATGGAGGCAAGGCTGGCGGCGGAATCATGGTGCGAAGGCGATGGGGTGTGGGGTGTGGGGTGTGGGTGACGGTTTCTCTAGCACCTTCAATTCCTCTCTCCTCTCGCTCAGGTCGGATTCAGGAGACGGTGGGGTGCGAAGGCGGCGGCGGATTCAAGAGATGAGGCTGCGGGTGTGGGGTGTGGCCATGGGTGACGGTGGGGTGCGAAGGCGGCGGCAGATTCAGGAGACGAGGGTGGAGAACGAAGAAAACCCTAGATCCTAAAATAAAAATCGATGATGATGGATGCCTATCTCATACCCTGGTTCCCAATTGCAAATTGCAATCGGCGGCGGCAAGAGGCGAAGGTCGGCGATGATGTGAGGAATTGAAGGCTGGTGGTGAGGCGGGAGCGAAGGCCTGCGAGAGGCGACGGTCGATCCGCCTACTTCACGCATGCGAGAGGACGAGGGATCCTTCACGGTGGCGAACTGCGCCGTCTTGCCGGCCAATGGCTAAGGGGGCGAGCTCCTTCCCCGTGGCCTTCTTCTTCCATCGGCGAAGGCGACACTGTGCAGACGGAGATCCAAATCGGCGATTGGCGTGGTGGTTGCCTCACAGGATCATCGCGGCCCACCATAGATTCAGGCCAACTGGATTCCTCCTCCCTGTCAATTCCTCCTCGCGGTCACCACGGTGGCGAACTGCGCAATTATTTATTTATTTATTTATGAATTTGGGATTATTCGGTCGGATATAGGATATTATTCGGTGGGATATAGAATATTATTCGGTGATATTGTATAATTATTCATAGAAATCAGGGTTTTTTTTATGAATTTGGGGTTTATGAAATATGAAACATTGTTTGGTGAATTTTGAAGCATTATTCGGTGAAATATGTAACATTATTCGGTAATATGTGTCTAATTATTCCGTGGAGTTGGTGAATTTTTACATAAGATGGATTGAAAAAGATAAAAAAAAAACATTATTATTAAAAAAAAAAAATTCGGTATAATGTAAAATATTATTCAGTTGAATTAACGGATTTTTAAGACAAACAAAATCATGCTATTTTTATATATAAATAAAAAAAATATACAAATAGTGGGGAATGATTTGTTTATTAAAACAGCCTTTAAAAAAAAATGGGATGGGTGAACATCACGTAGGAGGGAAGGAGAGAGTGGGAGAGGGTGATTGTTTTTTGGAAAGGGGGCCCCACAAATTAAAAAAAGAAGAAGAGAAAATCACTTTTAATCCTGGCCCTCCATTCCCTCTACATCGATGGTTCATATACGTGCACAAGATATATATATATATATATATCCACCCCTTATACTTATAAAAACAGAAGCAACGTCTTTGTAAAAATTTGCGCCACGTGTCCTAACAGTTTTGAGTATCTCACGCACGTTCTCCGTTTGCCCTCTCTCTCCTCTCTGAGCGCCCCCACTCCATCGGCAATTGAAAGCTTCCATGGTAGGCAGTTTAAGCCGCTTCTCCTTCAACTGCTAAAATCCCTTTCTCACTCCACGTTCTCTTCAACTGCTAAAATCCCTTTATCAAATTGAAGTAACTAGGATTCCATGATTCCTCAAAGCGTTATTCATGCCCTTTCTTCCTCAAAGGTAATTTCTTTTATTCTCCCCTTTGAAATCCTTTCATGGGTTATCTTGCGGTTCCGTCGATCTGTTTCTCAAACGATATGTTTATTCATGCCCTTTCTTCCTCAAACGATCTGTTTCTCTTTGAAATCCTTCCATGGGTTCCGTCGATCTAAAAATCTTCTGTCTCTAGCATCTTTCTTGGCGATTTGAGTTATCTTGCGGTTCTCACTTATCTCGAAGCCAAATATGATCTCCCATGGAATCTGTTGCTCGCAAGTTTGATGTCGACGACGACTTTGGAGGAGCCAATTGAAGGCCAGACACCGACTGTGGTGGGGAGACACACCGACTGTGGAGCCAATCGCTTGCCCTTCTTCAACTGCTCTCCCCCACTTATTCAATATATTGCTGAGTTTTTCTTATTGAGCTTTACAAATTGCATATTATTAGAATGCTCTTGATATGATTTCTTTGTTGGTTTGTGTTTGATGTGGTGATCAGTCGGGGCGGCTGGAGGTAAGAATCAATTGCAATCGAATGCGGGATGTGGGATGCATCAAATGGAGGTAAAACGCTCTATGTTCGCTCTTTGATTACCAACTGGATCTATATACTAGGTTTGATTAATTTGGAGGATTTTTGTTAATATATTGCACACAAGGTGTTCGATGAAATGCTTATAGGTTGATTAATTTGGAGGATTTTGATTGATATTGCACACAAAGTGTTCGATGAAATGCTTATAGGTATATTTTGCGTCAATATATTGCAGTGCCTTCTTGAGTGTCAACTAGATCAAAAAGGCTTCATAGTATATCCCACCCTAATACTAAAGTCGGACTGAGAGGAAAATAATCCATACTAAAATGGACTTGGGTTTAGGATTTGAATTAACAATGCATATAAGGTGTTTGATAAAATGCTCAAAAGAAATTATATAGAATCTTATTTGTGTTGTTGTGTTTTGTTGATGGTTGTTGAATTTTTTTGCCTATGCTAATTTCCAATTTCAGCTTGACGTAATTCCACCAAAACCTTATCATGATTTGTTTATTTGATGATTTTTCAAGTGTTATGAGTATTTTTGAGCTATCCTAACACCCTTGATCTACTCAAGGTGGATGCAAGCTCCTATTATCTTAATTGTTGTTCTTCATTGATTTTGTTTTGCTGCTAAGGATGAAGGTTATATAGTCTTCTCTACTCTTAATGCAATATTTATGTTGTGCCAAATTTGATGCAGATTGATGAGTGTTTCTTCCTTTAACCGAGGATCGATTAGGAAGATGGGGTACAATGATTATTCACAGGTTCGCCATCAATCTCTTCTTCAGAGTTAGTCATTGCCTACTTCTTTGATTTGCGTTTATATTTTTTGTAACTTCATTTCTTTAACTCCGTGACACTCTTTATGGTCGTTTAAAATTCAATTGTTATTCTTTCCCCACAAGTCTCACACACACAATATATCACACATTTTACTTCTATAAACAAACTTTTGATCTTCCCATGTGCCTAGACTTTTGTTTGTAGCTTATGTCATAAACAGGGTTGAAAAGGATAATAAGACCTTTACCAATATATAATTTAAATATAATGCTTACATTTTATTGTTCTTATTATGATCATATGTTTTTTCATGCCACCCTATGAAATGGGCTGAAAGAAGTAATTATTTTCAACTATTTTGGATTTTTTTTGTCATTTATTGTTTAATTACCCACCTTTAATTTAAAATAAATTAAATAATTAGATTCCCCCGTAGAAACAAGTGTTAAGCTACCTAATACTTGTACGTGATAAATTTTGCTTCTAATTGCGGTAATTTTGTTCTTGTGTAGTTCAATATATAGAAAATATTAAGGATTAGTGAGGACTTCATTTGTCATGTTGAGTCTCTATATATGGTTATTTAGTAATAGACTATCGTTGATGCCATAATAGTGATTAAAAAAATAAGGAACAACTATAACAATTCTATTTGACTCAGTGAGGTTTGGCTCTAATTGGTTAGTCATATTCAATTCTATTTCTAATTCAACAATATATGTTTTCTAAATAATCAATAAATTAGAACCTTTCTTTTCTCTATCAGTTAATACATCGAGGGGGCCTTCTTATTTTGTATTATATGGATTTTATTGACCCAACATGTGCTACAATTGCTATGACTGCCTTAAAGGTGAATTGCATGTTCTACTAGCTCAAGTGTTGCTAATCGGTAGTTATGGTGGACTGATTGTTTTGGTTTGATAAGGTTACTAAGGTTTATAAAATTGCAATGTCCAATTGTATGATGTGCTTTAACTTATTTCAAAGCTTCAATTTTCTTGCTCGCTTTTTGTATGCTTACAAATTACTTATGTCTGACTGTGGTTCCTGATTAAACTTAGTACAATTTTGATGAATTCATTCTTTTAATAGATTGATTGTATTCGTAACTGTGGTTTACAATTGCTTCTTTTGGATATGTGCTCAACAATTGGGGTTTGGGTGTTTCGATTCGGGGAATTCGGATCCTCTTCAAAGAGTTTAATGAAACATTGCCTATTGAAACAATGGTTTGGGCATCACATCACTCAGAGGAGCTATGTAGACAAGTCTACATTAGTTCTGGGTTTGAAACTGTGGTTTGGGCATGACTTTGTCTTAGTTTTCTGTGTAGTTCGGTTTATTTTGGAGTTTAGTTTGGGATCTGATTTGTTTTCTACTTGATTAAAATTAAATAATTTTGTCATCATTATAAATATAAACTAAATAGATATGGTTTTGTAAAGAATGTTGAAACGTTATTGTTTTGATTCAGAAAATTATGAGTACATAGTATTAAATAATTTTGGAGATAATTGTTCACTTGAGTTGCTTACTCAACTCAATTTTTGCGAGAAAGATGAAGTTTATTGAATTGAAGCCACTGATTTGGTCTTGGTTTAATGAATTTTTAATATAGTTAGCTGGTATTCTTTTCTGTATTATGTTGGAGTATGAAATCTTGAGGTTTTGATGTTGCACCTTACCGCATGGCTAAAATTGAGCGTTGTTGAAAGCTGAACTGAATAAACCATTTTGTCGTCTTAACCAATCGAACAAAAGTATTCAATCAGATTGGGCACTCCCAAGGATAAGCACTGCCACAAGAAATTGCTTCTTCCTTCTCCTTGTGATGGTAGTTTTGTGTAAAATATGTCTAATTGATTTCTGACTTTCATCACATTTTGATTGCAAGCTTTAATAATTTTTTTGTATGTTCAACTTCTTCCAGTTTGACTGCATCTATTTGTGCTTCGATCTCTTTCCATGATCAATAATTTTTTTTCTTCAATCATGTTGGACATCGTCTTCAATCTACTTGTGTGTTCATATATTGACTTGAATTTTGTTGTTTTGGTGTTGTCTTATTAGCCAAAGATCTAGATTTCTCGTGGCAGTGCTTATCCTTATGAGTGGGATAACTCAAGATCAAGACAAACTTCGGATAAATGTGGTGCAATTTTGATTTGTGTCATGGCCTAATCAGTGGATTGGCTGTAACAAAAGTTAGTACCCTTCCAAACATTGAAATTACATATCTTATTGCTTGTGATTGATCCAATTTCATTAGCTGCATAAGTATTTGATGACCTTAGCTCATGATGCAATGCTAGAGCTCTTATATTCCAATACTTATGAAAGTCAATAGTTTATATAGATTAATCTCTATTTAGGACCGTGATCCATTTTGACAAGTGTGTGACACCTACTTAAGCGTCTCCTAATTAAATAAAAACTCTAACACATTGCACAACACATAAAATCCTTCTCTACTAGGGACCTTGAGAATTTGTTTTCAGATTTCTTTCATCACTTTCTTGAGAAGAATATGATAAAAGAAATCATCTATGGTAGGTCAATTTGGAATAATTGGACTCCCATGATAACAAACACGAACTTAAAACAAGTATAATCATAAATCAATCATTTTCTTTAGCCCATTTCACACGCGTGAAATATATTATGATGATGGAAAATCAGATTTCAATATAAAATAAAATAATAATAATAATGTAAAAACATTTGAAAATAAATAATCTATTATAGCCTTATAGGTCAAAATTAAAAAGAAACTATTAATAAATACTTGACAAAATGCTCATCACCCAAATTAGGGACAACCGAACAATGTATATGGGTGTTGTGATGCCTATATGTTTTTTTTTTCCAGTTATTTGTATATACTTTGGGGCACTTTGATTGTATATAATATAATGTATATACACAATTTGTGTTTAATAAACATAAAATTTTAGATGAATTTCACATTTCATGATATTTATGATTAGCCCAATGAAACTATATGTTCATAGGAATGACATTTGGGGAAACACATGACATATTACTCAAACTAATTGCTTTCAATGTAGGATATTTCGTATGAGTGTGGTTAAATATTCATGGCTGTGAAAATATCATGACACGTACATTTACCTTTTCAGTGTGAATATTTGGTACGGAAGCAAAGAATGTTGTCCACAAAGAAGTTTTTTCAAAACATATGACCCTTCTTTACTTATGTGGTAAGTGTTTGTATACAAGTGTGTATCACATATTCATTCGTTCTTGTGAGTATATAGAATTGTCAAATTTGAATATGCTTTGTTTTGGCACAATCTTTTCGCAGGCATTTCCCACTTCGATCACTTTATGACATGTAGTTCTGGACAAAGGATGTGTATTAGTGTGTCATAGGTAGGGTTTCATAACGGAATGACGCAAGGTGATGCACATCATGTTTGTACATAAATTGTCTACCTACTTTAAATTTGGTTATTGTTCAATTTGTCTATACTAAAAATCATTTTACCGCTTGATGACATAATTTTCTTTGTTGGTCTTATCACTTTTTAAATTTGTTATTGTGAATGTGATTTTATCATATACTGGGTAATAATTGATATCATGAAAAATTATCAAATCAGATGTATTCATTGTATTAAGGTAAAACACGACTAAATTTAATGAAAAATACACACCCGTACATGGTACGGGAAAAGTACTAGTATATATATATATATATATATATATATATATATATATATATATATATATATATATATATATATATATATATATATATATATATATATATATATATATATATATATATATATATATATATATATATATATATATCACCTACTACAACGGTTTTTAAGAAACGCTTAAAACCGCCACATTAGACATGATAACTGCCACAATAGAGGATCTATTGTGGCAGTTTTTCATCAACTACTTTGGCGGTTTATTTTATTAGAAAAATAAATAAATGCACAAAATAATATATAAATTAAATAAATAATTAACAAAACAAACACATAAATATACCAATAAATAAAGAAATAAATTACGTACAAACTAAAATAAATTAGTATAAGTAAAGAAAAAAATACTACATAAAGGAAAATAAATAAGAGAAAAAATTAACTCAATATTTACAAAAAAAAATGATTTATTTATTTTATTGCATTTAATTGAATTTTATTTTTAAAAAATATTCTAAGATTTTAAATCAATACAATTTAATATTAGTTAATTTATCAATGAATCAATTTAATTTATTTAAATATGTTTTATAATTATATTAATTATTTATATACATATATATATTTATAGTAATTATATCAATTAATTATTTATATACATATATATATTTATATTAATTATTTATAAATTATATTAATTTTTATTATTAATTATTAATTTATTTATTTATGTAAACATATTATTTTCATTTTATTTATTTATTATGTATTTTTTTTATATAAATAGATTATTTTATTTTATTTTATTATTTATTGTTTTATATTTTTATATGTTTTATTTTTATTTTATTTACTCCACACTTGTGGAAACACACAGGAATACGCTAGCGGGCGAGTATTTATACCTTGCATGTGTCCCCAGGTGTTCAACTTACCAACTTTTTTTTTCGATGACAAGGAAGTGAAGGAACCCACATACAACTACAATGTTCAATGATTAGGGGCGAGGGTGGGTTCAGATTGTTACATGAGCGGTATAGTATGGGCTAATGGACTATAGTTGAGCTGGATTTATAGAATAATGGGCTATAGTACATACATTTAAATATAACGACAAAATGGGAAAAATAATGTTATTATTCATAATTGAACTCTCGCTTTTATATATAGAATAGAAGTAGATATGTAAGATTAAGAGGTAAGATAAGATATATTTTTAAATCACTTACCTAAGTTTGAAAATGCTCAGTTGCTTGCTCAAAAGAAAAAAAAATGCTGAGTTGCAAATAGCTTTTCAAAGTAGGGAGTGATGTGTCCACGGATAAGTTCCTCCACTTCTAAAAGTAAAAGCTCTCCTTCACCAGTTCTCATTTGTGAATAAAAGCCCAAGAAAACCACGCAGTTAAGGGAAAGACGCCAAAAGTTGTAACCTCATCGCACACGCAGATTCCAAACCATTTGTTGAATCTTCTCTCATCTGCTTTTCGCTTTCTGTCTCTCTCCTGATTTCGGAATCCCGAATCCCCCCACTTCCTTCCTGTATCCACTCCACAAAAGTGACAAAACCCTTCCCCAAATTCGGAGGTCAAAGAGTCCAGTGTTGTGAGGGCTTCATGAGTACTCATGGGGTGGATGCCTCGCTCCTGCAGAACGATCTCCTCCAGGTATTGTTCATCTCGGAGTGTCTCTCCATCCTTGTCATGCTTCAGAGTTCAAACCCTAGCTTTTTTCCTCGAGGCTTTTCTCATCCTATTTCGAATTTGGATTTCGAATTTTCTGTTTCATTGAATTAACCCTGTGCCAAAAATTTCTGTTTCCTTTTGCGGTCATTGCATGAGCTTTAATTGAGAGAGTTTCATTGTTTTGATCATTTGCTGACTGCTTTCCCCCACCTTCTTTTATACGAGTGGGAAGTTGGAACTTCTATGATGCTTAATTGCTTATCAACATGACAAGCCAACAATCTATTTGTGCTTTTGCTTGATTTGTTGTGACTTGTGAGCTTATACCTTGTTCTTGCATCTGTTTGCAATTTTGCCGCCTACAGAATGAAAAAGATGAACGCTACACCGGAGATGGCTCTGTTGATCTCAAGGGGAATCCTGTGTTGAAGGAAAATACGGGAAATTGGAAAGCATGTCCTTTCATTCTCAGTATGTGAGCATCTCCTTTTCTGGATCAGCACTACTTTATTAGTTGTGCTTCTAACTTGTATGAGCTGTGCAGGCACTGAGTGCTGTGAGCGTCTTGCTTATTATGGTATTGCTACCAATCTCGTCACTTACCTCACTGATAAATTACACGAGGGAAATGCCTCTGCTGCAACAAATGTTACCACATGGACTGGGACATGTTACCTTGCACCCCTTATTGGAGCCGTCTTAGCTGATGCATATTGGGGAAGATACTGGACTATTGCTGTGTTCAGTACAATCTACTTCATTGTAATTACCATGCCCTTTATATTCTTTGCACTTCTTTTTAAGTTTATCATGGGATTCATTAGAGATAAGATGCAGTTTTCCATTTTCCATATCCTGAAACAAATTGCTTGGTTAGTGGGATATTGACCTATTAGGAAAGTATTCGTTGAAAGTGTGCTTTCTCCATTTTCGAGTAGTGTCTCATGTGTCTGGTCCTCTGTTCCTAATCAGGATATTCATGAGCTCAGATGTGTCTGAACTTGCATTTTGTATTTCTTTGCAGCTGTATAGTCTCTTCATTTTCGTGATTATTATAGATATCTGATTATTTTAAACTTTCTTTTCTGGTGTTAGTAATTATTATCTCCTATCCTTGTGCAATTAGGGAATGTGCACCTTGACTCTATCTGCAGCAGTTCCTGCATTTCAACCTTCTGAATGTGTGGGATCCGTTTGCCCCTCAGCCACATTCCTGCAGTATGCTGTGTTCTTTTTGGGGCTCTATCTTATCGCACTTGGGACTGGAGGCATTAAACCTTGTGTCTCATCTTTTGGTGCCGATCAGTTCGATGATACTGATACCAGAGAGAGGGTCAAGAAGGGCTCCTTTTTTAACTGGTTTTACTTCTCTATAAATATCGGTGCTTTAGTATCTAGTACTTTTATTGTTTGGATCCAAGAAAATGCTGGTTGGGGATTAGGTTTTGGAATTCCTGCATTATTCATGGGACTTGCTATTGCAAGTTTCTTCTCTGGAACACCTCTATATAGGTTTCAAAAACCTGGAGGAAGCCCACTCACAAGAATGTGTCAGGTTTTGGTTGCTTCTTTTCGGAAATCTAGACTGGATGTTCCACAAGACAGCAGCCTCTTATATGAAACCCCTGATAAAGATTCTGTCATTGAAGGGAGTCGAAAACTGGAGCACACTGATGAGCTGAAGTAATTATCTCTACTCTCCTTGCTTTATTGGTCATACAACTCAAAACTTAAATGCATTTTGACTCTCATTATGTAAGTTTGCACCATTGTAACTTATTCTGCCATTGAAGGGAGTTGAAAACTTGAGCGCACTTGTGAACTGAAGTAATTATCTCTATGCTCCTTGCTTTATTGGTCATATAGTTCATACCTCAAATGGATTTTTTCTCTTCTTAGGTGTGTTTGTATCATAGTAACTTATTCCACTACTTTGCAACATTAGTTGATTCTTCATTATATTGCGTAAGGTTCTACTCGTGGCTTTTCTTGTTTTTGTTTGTGATGGACGGATGGACCTGCCTCCGTGATGGTTGAGTGACGGCTTTTGATAGGGATGTTGTTGCTGCTCTTCTTTATTTTTTTTAGCTAAATAAAATTTTATCTCAATGCCTAAAACCAGCTATTTGAAGCTGTTGTTCTAAATTTAAGAAAATTTCATCTTGATGCCGTTTCATCATGTACCTCAAATTGTTGATATTATGTTCTATATTTAAGAAAATGTTAAAATATCCCACCCAAATTATTTTACAAACCGATGAATTATCATGAAATTTTCAATCTCTAGTGAGTCAAATGCCACATTGAGATGCAATCAGTGTTTATTCTGTTGAAACATATCTTTTGCTATCAAAAGAGCATTTTAATTTTTAATTTAGTTTAATTGAAGTGTGATCGTCTTCCCCCAGTCAGGGTGGTAGAATGGTATTGATAGATTCCACTGAGTACGATGGACTCGTACACAGGACACCACTCAAGCAATTGATTTGCAAGAGGAAAACCACTCTAGGCAAATACCAAGAGGACAATTTGTGCAGGAGAATTCCCACTTTTGTGACTCAATTGATTGATAAACTTTTCATGTCCTTACAAATAAACTTAACTAAGACTTAAATAGCCTACTGCAGAAACTACCCATAACTACCCACTAAACCCACTAACTTCTAATGCACTACAAATGAAGGAAACTAACTTTGACTCTTCCCCTTCAAATAACTACCCTAAAAATAGAAGAATAAACACTAGAATTAAATACTGAAATAATATAAATTAAGCTAAGCTAATTGGATTCCTGGGATCGTATCATTGCATGCCCCTCAAAAATCGCCTTGTCCACAAGGCGAAATTTTAGGCACCCCTATTGGCCTTCTATGTAACCGCACCCATGTAGCTTCCCCATGGTTCCTCTATGCCTTGACTAGCTCGTGACATTTCTGGCCCTTCTTCGAAAAAGAGGATGGTGATGGAGGACTTTTGATTTTGTGGGATATCACGGTTGAGGCCCTTGAGGAGGAGACTGGTGATAAGTGGTAGGATATGAGAGGGCTGAAATGTGGGGTTATTAAGAGCTCTGGGACATTCTTCTTCATCAGATTTTGCCTCAATCTCCCCCTCTTTTGTCACCTGAGCAACCTTCACATCCTCCTCTGCTGCCACTGCAGCCTCCATTTCCTCTGCTGCCATTAGACCAGCCTCCATTTCCTCTTCTGCATCAGCTTTCAGAGGCTCCTCCTTTGCTGTCACTGTAGCAACCTTCATCTCCTCTTCTGCTGCAGCTTTCTTTTTCTCTAAAACCACTGCAGCCGCTTTCATTGGCTCCATTGTTTCAGGGATGTTGTTGATGGGCTGTTGAGGGCCATAGTACACCTGCAGCCTTGAAACTTCAGCACTCAAAAGAGGCAGAATTTTCTTCAATTGAGAGATAACCGAAGCTAGTTCGTCAGTATAGGTGTAGTAGGTTGATGGATATGGTGGAAAGTTGTGGTGGTGGTTGTGGTGGAACGAAGGATAACGGGCTGACACCATCACCACGTCGGATCGACGAGGCTCTGATACCAAATTGATAGATTCCACTGAGTACGATGGACTCGTACACAGGACACCACTCAAGCAATTGATTTGCAAGAGGAAAACCACTCTAGGCAAATACCAAGAGGACAATTTGTGCAGGAGAATTCCCACTTTTGTGACTCAATTGATTGATAAACTTTTCATGTCCTTACAAATAAACTTAACTAAGACTTAAATAGCCTACTGCAGAAACTACCCATAACTACCCACTAAACCCACTAACTTCTAATGCACTACAAATGAAGGAAACTAACTTTGACTCTTCCCCTTCAAATAACTACCCTAAAAATAGAAGAATAAACACTAGAATTAAATACTGAAATAATATAAATTAAGCTAAGCTAATTGGATTCCTGGGATCGTATCAGGTATCCATGACTGCTACTGCTATAATGCTGCTTGATTCACATATCATGGTTTTGCTTTCTTGATTCCTTAAGTTGGTCCAAACCTTCTATACCCGCTTGACTAAGCTGCAATTTCTTAATTTTGCCATGTAATTAAATATCATGCCTTGCATTATTTTTTCTGCAGGTGCCTGGATAAAGCAGCTGTCTTAACAGATTCTGAAATGAAAGGTGAAGAATTTTCGAACCCCTGGACGCTGTGCACTGTAACACAGGTGGAGGAGCTTAAGATCTTGATTCGCATGTTTCCCATCTGGTCAACAGGCATTGTCTTTTCAGCTGTTTATGCCCAGATGTCTACCATGTTCGTCGAGCAAGGGAAGGTTATGGACACAACCGTCGGCTCCTTCACCATCCCTGCAGCCTCTCTATCCACCTTTGACGTCTTAAGTGTCATTTTCTGGGTCCCTGTCTATGACAAGTTCCTCGTCCCCATAGCTAGAAGGTTCACCGGCAAGGAAAGAGGTTTCTCGGAGTTGCAAAGAATGGGGATCGGCCTCTTCATCTCAATCTTTTCCATGACTGCTGCTGCTTTGGTTGAGATCAAACGCTTGCAACTTGCAAAAGAACTTGGCTTGGTTGATGAAGATGTGGCTGTGCCTCTCAGCATTCTGTGGCAAATCCCGCAGTACTTCCTTGTAGGAGCGGCTGAGGTGTTCACCTTCATTGGGCAGTTAGAATTCTTCTACGACCAATCTCCTGACGCCATGCGCAGTCTCTGCAGTGCACTCTCTCTTCTCACCACTTCTTTGGGAAGTTATCTGAGCTCGTTGATAGTGACTATTGTGACTGCTGTGACAACTTCGGGTGGACAATCTGGTTGGATACCAGATAATTTGAACGAAGGCCATCTTGATTATTTCTTCTGGCTTCTTGGAGGGCTGAGCCTTTTGAATCTGCTCGTATACATTGTCTTTGCTTTGAGGTACAAGCGAAAGAAGGCAACCACCGTTTGAGAGCTCTAGCAGACTGTAACCAAGCCTCTCGATCATCTGTCATTGGGTACACTGTATCATATTTGATATTATGAAATTTCCCAGTTTCCTATAGGCCGAAGAAAGATGGTTGGTCATCTGTACAGGTGAAGTTATTTGGTTTCCTGATCAAAAGCAAGAAGGGTGCGTCTGTACAGCTAATGGTAAATCACTTGAATTTTTCTCTCTTTTCAAATTGCTTTGCTTATCAATGCACTTGTCCGGAGTTGACAAATGACTTGTTTTTCATCATAAATACTGTTGTTTTGTTAATGTTTTTTTTTTGTCAAAATTGCATGCAGTTTCCTTCTAAATACATGAAACCATAATCTTAGAACTCTAGATTAGAGAGTGAAATAGATCGGGTGATGAAGGTGTGCTGTGAATACATGGACAAACGAGTTTGATGAAAGACACTCTAGTCTAACTCTTTATGTGAAACTGTTATTTCACTAATAAACGCCTAAATGTCGCCACACAGGGAGATGCACAAATCAACAAATGGGAAAAGCTGGGTGTTTGGATTTCTTTATAATACAATTATAAATTAAATGCATCAATATATTGTTTGACTTGCACAGATTTTAGTGTATTTTATATTTATAATACAATTATAAATCAAGCTAGAGTCGGGTTGGGTTTGCCTGTGTTCGAATCTATTTTGAGCCAGGTCAGGTTCAGTGATGATGCTAGATTTTAAGGTTTGGTTGTCCCGAGCGGGTGAGTCGGTCAGATTTTTCTGGTCAGATTGTACCAAACTCTAGTAATGACATTTAAATCAGTGACAAGTCGACTGACCGGATAACGGGGTCTGATGTCCCTTCAACCATACCCATCACCGGATTTTTGTTGGGGGCTCGTATAATCAACTAGAGGGGCCAGTTCACCCAGGTCCATTCATCCACCCTCTAGATGTGCATGAATTGGGTAGACGGGTGGACTGGGCGGTTGAGTTGGTGAGCCCATACGTATATGGTGACCAAGTCGTGGGTTGTACACTGAGTGGTGCATCATGTTCTGCATTGGTATGTATATTGTCATACTTGAAAATCCGGCTTACTATTCACATTGTGTCATCTCGCCAAATACTCGGAGATGTCACCAACTTCCAGTATCGGAGGGGGTGTTCAGGGACTTGTTGACTTTGGATATCTGTGGTAGCAAAGGAGACATAACAGCTTCGATGGGCGTGAAGGGTATGCCGACTTCGGATATTGGTGACGGTGGTTGCTTAGTCATTGTTGACTTTTGATAACGGTGGCAACAACCGTGAATTTCACGAGGTAATAGGACGAGTCCGTTTTAATAAACGAACAGGAAAAGTAGGAAGAAAAAGGGTACGTACGTTATGCACTAATTGTTGCTTAAAATCATATAGCATGCATTTCTTCTTTGAAATTCCTGATGGACAATTGGAGGGATCATCTCCCCGTGAGTGGCAATCGCCCCCCTTAATTCGTTGCATTATTCCATTTCCATTTATTAGAGATTGAAACACGTAACCTCTACACGCCGGCGGAGGTGTTACAATAAACTAGCGAAGCTAGCACGAGGCCTGCATATGGCGACCAACTCATGGGTTTTCCCCATTGTAATCGCTGCCCCCGACTCCTCCATGTCCACCGCTCTCCCGTCCACACTCTCCCACTCGAAGCACTGAATCCACGTTGCCAATGTCAACATCATCATCCTCATCGCTAAGCTAGAACCCGGGCACACCCTCCTCCCCACCCCGAATGGTGCGAACCTGAACGCAGCGTCTCCACCTCCAGCTACATCCCCCTCGAACCTCTCGGGCCGAAACACTAGTGGCTCCTCCCAGATTTTCGGGTCTCGGTGCAGCGCCCACGCGTTGACGAGCAGGATGGTGCCCTTGGGGACGAAGTAGCCGCCAATTGTTGTGTCTGCGGTGGAGAAGTGCGGTATGAGAAGTGGGGCAACCGGGAAGAGGCGAAGCGTCTCGTGGATGATGCAGCGGAGGTAGGGGAGGCTGGGGAGGTCGGAGTCGTCGACAAGGCGGGAGGTCCCTACATGGGCGTCGATATCAGATCTGGCCTTGTGGAGGACGGCAGGGTGGTTGAGGAGGAGGGACATCGCCCACTCCATGGTCCGGGCGGAGGTGTCGGTTCCTGCAGTCAGCATCATCTGATTCACTAAATTTCAGTCCAAACTCCAATATATATACTCCATTCATTCAACAACGGGTATTGTTTTTTTTTTTTCATACTAAAAATTATATAAAATATTAATTTTTTTTAATTTAAAATAAATTTATGTTAACACCTATTCTACTAATTAATTACTATACAAATATATACCGAGTAAGTACTTAAGAAGACCTTGAGCGGATGGCCAACTCTCTTCATCATATATCCAAAGTTAAAAAAGTTGCAATTGAAGATAGAACATCAATTAATTGTTTATTTTTACTCAAGTGGAAGATATGAATTTCACTTTATATACTTTCAAAAAAGTCAAACTCACACGAGAATAGGAGGTAGCACGTGTTCCTTGAGAGAGAGATTTTTCATCAAATAATTATGCCTAAAAGTCAATTTTATTGAAAAGATTTTGTTTTGGAAAAGTTTTGATTTAGGTGGTGGACCATATAATCACCACATACAGATTTATTGATTCTATCGTAAAATCATATTATAATATACGTAGTAATAATTGGATACCCAATATTTTTAATTGGTTATAATATTTATTGATTATATATATCATATTATAAATATTTTGTTTTGGATAGCCAATAATTAACTTCAATGATTTATTTTATTATTAGATATAATAGATACTACGTAATAGATTAGCCTACGATTTAACCAATTTATTTTTAAACTATTTTTATCCTGAATAAAATAATAAAACATAATCAATTCAATGAAAAATGCAAATCAAATATACTAACTAGTTTCACTTTTTTACTCATATTTTTAAGAATAAAAAATTACTACGTATATCTTTTGAAAAAAAAAAAACGAGCTAGTTACTCACCAGTAAGACACCTTTGAGAATATCGTCGGTGTAGCAATCCGGCTCCGCTTTCTGCAACTCCAACAACTCCTCCACCATCACCTTCTTCTTCCTCTCTCCGTCGGCCGCCCCGTCGACGTTTTTCCTAATCCGGGCCTCCTCCAGCAAACCTGCTAAGACCCGATCCCTGGTCGCAGAAAGGCTCCGAATCCGCTTCTCCAATCCCTTGGATCCCACCCACCTCAACACCGGGAAGAAATCGAACACATTTATAAACTTGATCGGAACGAAGATGTCGTCTTCGGGCCCGCTCTTCGACCTCCTCCCCATCACAACCCTCATCACTACATTCGTGGTCAACTCGATAAACGCCTTGCGGAGATCCACTTTCATGCCCGAATCGGGCCCCAGTAGGGTCTGCCGGGCGATGTGGCGGACCTCCTCCGTGCGGATGGAGGCGGAGTCTTGGATCCGCTGGGGAGAGAGGGCGTGCAGGGCGGTGATGCGGCGGAGCCTGCGCCAGAGGGCACCGTATGGGACCCACGCGAGGGTTGTGTAGTCGTAGCTGGTGACCTCAGCGGCAAGGAAGCTGGGAGGGCGGTTGGCGAAAGCGACGTCGTTTTTGGAGAAGCAGTCCTCGATCACTTGAGGAGAGGAGACCACCAGGAAGGGGAGGCAGCCGAGGCGGAGGCGGAAGATGGGGCCGTAGCGGCCGGAAAGCGACTGTAAGGAGCGGTGGAGGGGGCCCTTGAGGAGGTGAATGTGGCCCAGTATGGGGAGGCTCAGTGGGGTCGGTGGTAATTTTGGGGCATTTGAGGGGCGAGTTTTGTATTGGAAAATCAGGATGACTGCAATTGTTATGAGAGTGAAGTAATAGACTAATTCGGCCCCCATTATTTTGTGTGTTGTCGGAAGAGATCGCGGTGGATACGAGTACGCAGGGGATGGAAGATATATATGGGGTATTTGAAATAATCGTTAAAATATTATTTAAATATTGAAAACTGGTTATCAAGAGCACGAGGCCATCCAATGACTTTTTGAGGCCGGTTCAATAAGTAGAAGAAATCAACGAGATTCTACAATTTCAAACTGTTATGGAAAATTCTGGCTGAGCCAGATAGTGTTTGGATTACTCTGATTAGACACAAATATCTTCATTCTGTCACCATTTTCGACTACACAATAACCGGATTTGTCTCTTGACAATGGTCCAAGCTGTCAGCTTTAACTGATAAATTTAAGACATGGCTTATATGGTCTGTAGGAAATGGAAAATCAATCAAATTCTGGATTGATAATTGAATTACGACATCTTCACTGCTATCTAGAGATAATTGCCCCAAATCAATAATATGGAAGAAATTATTAGTGACTACATTATGGGGGTAGATGGTGGTTGAAAAAGTTACAAAATGCGCCACCTAATTACATAGTTAATGAAATTCTAGACATCCCGCTACCCGCTTCTCATTTTGAGGATCGACTCTACTGGTGGCCTGATCGTGAGGGGTGGTTTTCCACTACAAGCGCATACAAATTAATGACAGCTCAATCATCCTTACACTTAGACAATAACGCCTGGATATGGAAGGTGAACATTCCGCATAAGGTTAAAAATTACATTTGGAAGATTTCTCATGATGGGCTCCCAACTGCTTCTAGGCTTTTCTGTAGGGGTGTCTCTATCCCTTCCACGTGTAGTCTATGCAACGGTGCGGTGGAAGATGAGGTCCACCTCATGCTTCAATGCCCCTACGTACGTTCTATCTACCAATTTCCTTCTCGGGTACAATCAACTATTACAAGCTTGATAGTTCAATCACGCGACATTAAACCTATCCTGTCGTCCATTGGGAACGATCTCAATTCTTCTGCCAAAGAGATGCTTGCCTTTTCTTGGTGGTCGATTTGGTATATTCGGAACAATCACTTGTTTCGGCAGGAACCTCTTCCGCAGAAGACCACAGTTTTACGCATAATCAAATCCCGTATCGATAACCGGAGGAAAACAAACTGTTTAGAGACTGGCCTAGATGAGGACTTTCCCAAAGTCCCAAATATCTCCAGCCCCCTGAAAAGGAAAAAGAACCAAAGAAGGATTGAGTGGCGTAAACCACCAAGGGGCACGCTTAAGCTAAATTTTGATGGATCAACGCTAATAAACAATGACAATACGGCGGGCGCCATTATCGGGGACTGGAAAGGTCAACCAATACGGCTCTGTTATCAAAAGCTTGGCAAACAAAACTCTCTCAAAGCGGAAACTCTTGCTATTAAAATGGGCATCCAACAGATTCTTTAACTACATATTGACAAAATCCATATCAAAGCGGAAGCTCTTTTTTCTTAAAATGGGCATCTAACAAGCATCTAATAACTCTTTCTTCTTCTTTTTTTAAATATGTCAACAATAAAAGTAATCAAAATAAAAGGAAATGAAAATAAAAACCATATCCAATTAATTATTTTTTAGGATATGTGCAATACTATTTGATTAAAAAGAATTAACAACAATGCTAAAAAATTACTCCGTATAACATTTATCCCGTTTTGGAAAAAGCAAACCAATTATAAAAGGGGCCCACAAAATTGCAAGAGGTGGGAAACTGGGAATCGAATCGAACGTGGGTTGAATTCCAATACCTCTGCATGGCTACAACTGGGTCAGACTTTCTTTTTTGTTACTATAGGCAACAAAATTAGGCAAAATTGCAGAAAACCACCCTTTAAATAGGGTGTTTTGTGTGAAATCACCCATTAAAATGAAAATTGCAGAAAACCGCCCGTTAAAACCGTTTTCTTTGCAAAGTCACATCTCTTCCGTTAATTGAATATTAAAGTGCGTGAAAATCAATTATATCCCTTGTTTTTATTATTATTTTACTTTATCCAATTAGTATTAATTAATTTTTACCCTTTTCACATATTTTTCAAAAGTAATTTATTTTATAAAATATCATTTTTTATATATAATTTCACACTTACTAATAAAACACTCTATAAAAAGTAGATATAATTAATGTTTTATATATTTTAAAAAGTATATATTACTAAAGGGCTATTTGAAGAAAATAAATTTTAGAAAAATGATATTTCATATAGTTTTTATTATTCTAAAAATATATTCACTATTCCATATACATTTTTATAATAATAAAAACTATATGAAACATTATTTAAAAAAAATATTTTCTGAAAGTAGCCCTATTATTACACATTTTTTATATGTATAAAACATAAATTAAACGTCAATTTTTATAGAGTTTTTTTTGTAAGTATGAAATTATTTTTTTGATATTTTATAGTGTTTTTTGCTTTTAAAAAACATGTGAAAAAGTTAAATATCAACTAATACCAATTAAATTGAGTAAACTAATAATAAAAATAAGGAGTATAATTGAATTTCCACACAATTTGAACACCCTTATGGATGAAAGCTCAGGTTGAGAGAGAGGCTCTGCCTTTCTCTCTCCAAAAACCCAAAATTGTACTATCCTAAAAATCCCGTCCACCACGGCGCCGCCTTCACCATTCGGTCTCACCAGCCTACCTCCGTCATCTGCCTCCAAACCCCGCCTCCTATGCCTCGTTGTCTCCCTCCATATCGGGTAGATACCAATCCTTCAACTCTTCATCCCTTTCCTCCACTATCCAATCCCTTTTCTAAACCCTAATTGCGGTTCCCCCAACCCTCATGTTGTTGTTTTCTCCTCAAATTGGGTTGAATTGTTGGACGATTTAGGGATCTCGTCTCTTGTTTTCCCTGGATTGTCCTCCAATTTGGGGTTTCGAAGCCTCCACGCTCCCGGTCGTGGTTCCTCTCCCGCTTCCCACGACGTCGTCTCCTGGCTCCGGTCTGTTGGTGCCATTCACCTGGCCTCGCCTGCCCCCTATCTTCGTCGACAGGGTCTCTCCGGTTGGTGTCTGGCCGATGGGATCATGCGGTGTTTCTGTACGACTTCCCTCAGATCCCCCGAAAGGGTTTGCCCCAAATTGGGGAAAAAATAAAAAATAAAGGAAAAATAAATAAATAAAATAAAATTGGTGTGTTTGTACGACTTCCTGTAAGGGCTTGAAAATCCCGCCAGGGTTTGAATAAATTCTCTTTCGTCTGAAAGGGATTCAAGGTGCACGTCTTTAAGGTGGTTCTTGGTTGTGATCTCTGTCGCTGCTCTTGGCGTTCCTCTTCCGTGTTGGAGCTATGGCAACCGGTGTCGGGATTGGCTAGGGTCGTGGCGGTGTGTATCAAGGCAACTCCGCGTGTAGGAAATTCCTTGGAGGATCGTCTTCAGTGCCCACAGGACTGGCTCCTGATTTACCGCTGGCCAACGGTGTCGCCGCCTGGGGATGCTTGGCATCGGATCTTGTCTACGTTGTCTCCAGCATGTACGGGTTTGGCTCGCTTGCTCGTCCGGGTTTACGCCTCCCATTTTGTGGTTGTTGCACCTTTTTATATGTAGTGACGGTTTCACCGTCTGCCGACTTCGTCGGCCTCTTGAATTGTCATGTATGCCTGACTCTCGAATTATTTTCTAATCAAAAAAAAAAAAAACCCTTATGGACGGCTCTAAGAGCATTCCAAATCTTTTGGTCCTCACAATGTCCTTTGAACTTTCTCCCTGGGCACGTCCTTTCCATAGGTCCCTTCTCACAATTTTTTTTTTTATATATTTTTCAATCTATTTTTTAATTTTAATTTAAATTTAGTTTTTTAATGGGGGAATTTGCTAAAAATACCTTTTAGAAAATCTAATTAGATAATTAGCCTTCTCCAAAATAAAATTAGGTGGAGATGTACCACATTCAACTAGTGTAGGAATGGTCAATGATCAACTATTTGACCGGTGACTGGTGGACCGTTGACCATTGACCAGTCAGCGTTGATCAACTTGTTCGGATTTTTTTTTGATGCCATTTTTTGTAATGCATTTTTTTTATGACATTTTTTGTGATGCCGTTTTTTAATCGTTGACCACTGATGCCACTCTTTTGATGCCATTTTTTCAAAGTAATGCTTTGATATCATTTTTTCAAAGTAGTGTTTTAATGTCATTTTTTTCTTTAATGTGATGCCACTTTTTAAAGTAGTGGTTTGATGCCATTGTTCTAATGTAATTGTTTGATGCCACTTTCCTAATCAAATCGTTTGATGTCACTTTTTTAATTAATCTGTTGTATATCGATATATTGTCACTCGTTATACTTTTATTCATTGATGACAGATTTGTGATTGCACTTCATTGATGCAGTCATTTGTGATGACATTTTTATACAATTGATAACAAAAGGGCATGCATAAAATCTGAGTGATTAAACTTCATTAATGACATCTTTTATTGATGATTTTTATTCATTGATGACATTTGTGATTATACCTTATTGATTTCAATAATTTGTGATGACATTAAGGGACCGTTTGAAAAGGGTATATAGATATAGGATATAAGCTATGGGTATGAGATATAAGTATCAAGATATCGGTATTGGATATGGGTATGTGATTGATATCCATATCTTATATCCGCGTTTGGAAATAGTACGTATATAGAGATATTAGATTTTTAAAAAAAAAATTGGGGCAAAATAAGCCCAACTCATCTTCATCTCTTTGCCTTATATCATCCAAATTTGGGGCAAAAAAATTACAGGAGCAATTGGATGGTGTCGGTTCATCGCCTGAACTAGGGTTGTGCAGAAAAATACGACACGGTTGACACGATACGAAACCGCAACAAAACGATACGAAAAAACACGAAACGATAAAGATATGACACGAAACGGTAAAACACGATAATAATCGTGTCGTGTTCGGATCGGCATTTTTCCCTTGTCGGGTATCCGATACGACACGATAATATTTTTTATTTTTTTTATAATCTTAGTTTTCTGTGATAATACATATATAATAAATGTTAAGGAGCATCACGTAACTCCATTTGCCCAGGTGGTTAGGTGTGCTACTCGCGTGCGTCTGAGAGACAACTCGTCTAGGGTTCGAATCCAGATACTCTAAATTTTTTGTTTTTCCATCCTTTCATTCTTTTTTTTTACTGTCCAAGTGTCTAGGGCTTTGCGAGGGGTCTTCTTCTTCCATTTTCCAGACTCGGCCGCCACCCACATCAGATCCACTCCAGACTCGCCGCCCTTCCCACATCTCGAGCTCTCCTCTCCGGCTCTCCTCAGTCTCGTCTCGAGCCCTCTCTTCTCCTATCCTCTAGCCCCAGCCAACAGCTCGGCAGTTCGCCTCTCCTCTCCGGCTCTTCTCAGTCCTCACTCCCTCGCAATATCCTTAGCCCACGGCTCGCCGGTTGCTATCAGCCAGCCCACGCCGTCGCCGTCGCCTGTCGAATCCTCTCGTAGTCTCTTTCTTCAGATCTACATCCGGCGCTTCAGATCCGACACCTACGCTCACTTCAGATCCTGTAAGTTATTTCTAGGCTCTAGGTGCTCGACCGATCGTTGTTGTTTTTCAATTTGTGGTTCAATCGTGGCTCGTGAGTGTTGAATTAGAGAATGTGGCATGTGATGAAAAGGTGGCCTATGGGTGTTTTTCAATCTGTGCTCAAAATTGATGATTTTTTCAATCTGTATTGTAGAGCCATTAGCAAAATTGATCGGTGTTGATTTGCAATTTTCAAAATAAAAAAGTTTTTCACAAATGTCGTGTCGTCTTGTGTTATACGGGTATCCGACACGAAACCGTGTCGTGTTATCATGTCGGATACCCGGTAGTTATCGTGTCGTGTTCGGATCGGCACTTTTCCCCTTATCGGTTTCATATTTTTGTCGTGTCGTGTCGGATACCCGGTTATGCACAACCCTAGCCTGAACCTAATTGGTGAGCAATTGGATTTGGGTTCATCCCTTCGGCAATATCTCCCCTGGAAAGTACTTTTCTCCATTGGATTTGATAGATTTGTTAGGGAGCATTACTTTTCTCCCCTCTTTCCTGGTGATTCATCGGTACTTTTCTCCATTGAATTAGATAGATTTGATAGCTCAAAAATATACATATACAATACTCCTCCATAGTCTTATCATATTCTTCCAATCTCCCTAACAAATTTTCTAACTCCTCAGCCACTCTTTTCCGGTGATTCACCAGTCATCTATCTAATCCAATTGGATTTGGGTTTAAACTAATGGAGAAGGCCCCAATGAATTCCAATTGGATTTGTGGTCAGCCATGGACGATGTGGAATGGCAGTCGACGGTGGTGGTACTGATGGAAACCTAGAAGCGAATATGTAAAAGAGAGGAACCTATATACCCCAATTTGAAGAGATATCCAAAGCTACCCCAATTTGAAGAGATATTCAAAGCTAAAGAAAATCCTCAAATCAATATATAGATATTGTTAAAATATACCAAACTGAGATATAGATATTGAGATTTCTATCCCCATAGTCTATATCTATCTACCCTTACCAAACAAGCCCTAAATTGTTTATTGATGACATCGATAACATTTTTATACAATTGATAACATATGAGCATAAAATGTGATTACACTTCATTGATGATATTTTTATTGACGACACATTTGTGATTACACTTCTTGAAATGGTAAATATATAGGTATGGAGATTAACATAGTTACAAAACAATAAGACCAAGCCTATGGTTAATTTTCCAGATATTCAAGCTCCCGTCTCCGTTCTTGAATTCACGAACATCATACTCCAATCTGTTACTTTGGGGATCTAAATAATTTTCATCAAAGAAGAAAATCTTCAAAAACTCAAATTTAAGGCCATTTCACCAGGAAGAAAAAGAAAAGAATTATACATAAGTTTAATTATCTTACAACTCTTCGAAGAACAAGTTAGATGAGCAGAGCTTCTGCAGAGAGTCCACTACTAGAATTCTGTTATTTAACATCGGGTGATTAATATCTGTCAAAAAAACCTGTCATGTTAAACAATTTTTTAACACCGGTTTCTAAATTTGAGATGTAAAAAATAAAATAGACATCGTCCTATTTTTTTTGACCGATGTTAAAAGTTTTCTTTGGAAAAAAAATTGAAGCGCGGAACTCAAGTTCCGAATTATTTAAAAAGCCCGCTTGCGGGATCCCTCAATTTTTTCCCAACACTTCGAATTTTTTTTTATCCCCAAACTCAGTTTCCCAAAAACACTATCCCCTTTCCTGATTCCGTTCCGCTGAAGCGACTCTCTCCATGACCTACCTTCTTCCTCTCAAATCAACCCTCTCTCCAAACTCCAACTCTTAGCACTGCAACATCTCCCGCCGCCTCGATCCGCCTTGCAGACCCTACTTCCGAGACCATCCGCAAAGAGGAGCGCCGCCTACACCAGATCTGCGACGGAGAGCGTCTCTCAATGCCCCGCGCCTGAGTCACCGTTGTCAAAGCTCCCTCCTACGTCCATCGATTTCACCACTGGCGTCTCTCCTGCAACGCCGGTAATCTCCAATTTGTTGTTCAATTTAGCTTTCGATTTGGCTTTTCTTCTGCGCCAATTTTAGGGTTTTGGACATTTTTTTTAATTTTATGCTGGGGATAGATTTCTTATGCTATTCAGTGTTACTTGAAGAAGATGAGGAGGAGGAGAAGGAGAAGGGAGGTGAGGGGAAGAGAAAAGTGCCGCCTCCACTGTCGTCATCTTCGGAGGTCGAGGAGAGTGGTTGGCGTGCGGAGGGCCGCGTTAGGGCTTAGGGTTTGTGAATTTGTGGCTTGTTTGATTTCTTTCTCTGTAATGGCTTCTGACAAGAATCGTGGCTGGGCTATTAACTCCTTTGATCGATACAAGGAGTTCAGGTTTGAAATTTGGGTTCTTTGCATTCATCACCTGAATTTGGATTTTTTGTTTGTAGTGTCACGAATAATCAAAATCAACTGCATTCATCATCTGAATTTGGTTCTTTGCATTCGTTGTGTTGTATGTTTCAGTGTTTTGTCTTTGACCTAGCTCCCTCTCTCTCTTTAGGTGCCGGATCTACTGGCAGATGCGTTGGAGACAGGTGAGTCCTCTTATCTGATCAATTTCTTGTTTTTTCTGGTGTGGTGTGTAGTTAATTTCTTCATTCGGGATTGGTTATGTGAAAAAATATGAAAAATTACAACAACCGAAGAATATCAGTGAAATTGCCAAACAAACAATTTTTTTTTTTTTTATGTTCTTGGTTGAGGTTACCGAAGAATATATGAGGAAGAGTGGTGATATTGATGGAAGCAAGAAAGTTGGACTATGGAGAGTTGTTGTTGTTCGTAATATTACTTACGTAGATGCAAGGCGTACTGGAAAGGCAAGCCTCTACATGATTGATCAATTCAATTGCCTCTGTTGGTTACTTACTGGATTGTTGAAACTTGTCAGAAGTTGATAATTTTGTGTATATAAAGTACTGCATTCCTTTTGTGTCTGACTTCCGTTAACTAATATGACAGATTCCAAAGCTTCTAATGCATAGACTTTTTCCCAATGCTCGCTACTCTATATGTTGATCCATATCAAATTTTAGAAAGGTAATGTTACCTCTTTGTGTCTACTTTTCAATCATTAATTCCATTACGATGTCATCCAATTATATTGGTTTACTTTTCCCTATGTTGTATGGTGATATTAATGTCTTTGGTAGCCATGGAGATATTGATGTGAGCCATCCAGACTTCTTCAGTTCTGCAAAGCTCAATGGTTACCTCCCTCCCAATAAAGAGGTCCTGTTGCTTTCATAATCTCTTGCTTATGTACTTTCTGTCTTTCCTTATAGAAGTTCAGTGAAAGTTTTGCTAATTGAAGTGCCATATTACTTCTCTTAAAATTAACCAAAAGATATCGTTGAACATAGACAAATCTCTTAGAGCAAGTTTAGAAGTAGTTTTGCTAATTGAATGAACTGTTTCCATGTTGAAATTCTTGAAATAGTGTCATTTTACTCGGTCGTTTTTTAGTAAATTTATTTCTGTGCCGTTTTACTTGGTCTTTGTTTCGATAACTTACAAGGTGATAATGTACTTGCTCAATTTGTTGTTATAGATAAATTGCTTGCCTTTGATAGCATTTATGTGGGCTATAGGATGTCCTGTAGATACTGACACGTTCAATTGTGACCAAAGAGAAAAGAAAGCACTTATCCTGTATGGCCATATTGATTGTACTAATCTTGTGTTGTAATTTAGTAGTTTGAATAAGTGCATGTGTAATCTCCATTTATCTCTGTCCAAATCATTAAACTGTCTTTGGTTCCTGAAATGACCTTGCATTATAGAGGTGATGTGCCTCGTGTTGATGGACAACTGGCTGTGGCAAGGGCTTTCGGAGATAAGAGCTTGAAGGTTCATCTTAGCTCCGATCCTGATATAATAATAAAGGCGGTTGATGAATAGACTGAGTTTCTCATTTTGGAAAGTGACGGCCTATGGAAGGTATGATCAACTTTGGTGTTACCCGATCACAAATCTTCTTTTATGCGGTCTGAACCATACTTTGCTATAACTTTCCGAGTTACGCAGGTAATGTCGAATCAAGAAGCAGTGGAGTGCATCAGAAACACCAAGAATCCACAGTTAGCAGCAGCAAAACGCCTGACAGAGGAAGCTGTTTCTAGGAAAAGCAAAGACAACATCTCATGCATTGTGGTGAGGTTAGTTCAATGATGCCTCAGAAAACCTACTGGTCCAAGCGTGTGATGTATCTTCTGCTTTAAGTTGATATATGAAAATGAGGAGCGAATTCACACATTAGGTATAGCTAAGCGACATCACATGAGAAGGATCAAACGACTACTAGAGTCGGGTTTGTGGGTGTGGGTATGACCTTCTGAATCTGAAAGAAGATTACAAGGGGTGGAAGTACAAGACCAACTCCGAGCTGATGGGTATTGAGCTGACAGAGTGACAGAGCAAGAGAAAGTGGAAGCAAAAACATGGCGCTGTTTCATTCGCATGTAAGTGCAATTTCTTCTAAAGTATTTGCCATGACTGCTGTTTTATGTATGGATTTTGGTCCTTGCAAATTGCAATGCCGGATTATTTTTTGCGGTTTCGAGAAAGTAGGTAGAACTTTAGGTTGAAGCTGATAGGAAAACCCTCTAATTTCTACTCAAAAGGAAATAGATTGTGCTTACCTTGAATGAAACCCAAATGCCAAAAACTTGTATAGCTGCTAGGTTGAAGTTGATAGGAAAACCCTCTAATTCCTGCTTAAAGGAAGGCTTCTCATGAATGCTTATGTATTAATTCCATTGTTTTGGAGTGGAAATGCTTTTTGACAGTTAAATTCATTTGGCAGTGGAAATACGATAATGATATGTTTCATTAACTTGAACAATTCATACCAATATTGGTTTGAATTGTTCAAGTTAAGAAATATTTAACATGATTTAAAATTCATTTTTATTAGACCACTTCTACTCTTTCTTTGTAAAGAATTATGGAAATATTTTTGGATGAGGGGTACTTGGTTTCACATGCTCTTTTTGCTATTATGTAAGTACATGCTATCTAATTTAAAGCCTATTAGCTCAAATGGTAGAGCATTGTGTTCAAACACAAAGATGTGGGTTCAATTTCCGCATAGGCTACGATAATAAAAAAACCCCTGCAAATATGTCATTTAACATTGGGTAGTAGCCGATGTTTTTTAAAAAAAAATCGATGTCTATGTGGGGGATGTAAAAAGTCAAAACTTTTTAACATCGGGTAATAGCCGATGTCTTTGTATGTTATAACATCGGTTATATTTTATAATCGATGTTATAGGACAACAAAGACATCAGATTTAAAAATATAAACGATGTTATAACATACAAAGACATCGGTTCTGGCCGATGTGAAAAACTTTTGACTTTTTACATCCCCACATAGACATCGATTTTTTTTTTAAAGACATCGACTATTACCCGATGTTAAATAGCAAATTTCTAGTAGTGGTCCAACTTGAGTGCTTCAACAATTACACTGCAGGAAAGAAACGTTGATTCAAACACACTAACACTTCTACAAATAATGCAGCTCAAAACTAACCCAACCCTCCAAGCTGAACAAGTCATCAAATTTATCAATTACCTTTGCTAACATTCGGTATGCATTTTTGTTACTTAATTTACTCATTCAATGCTCTTTTGTTGGCCATTTCAACAATTAGCAATGTTCCAAGTGCAATTAGCAATGTGGCAAGTGAAGACATAGCAGAAGACAAAGGTCACTATCCTACGAAGGACTCCATACAACAAGAATCGAATTACTTTAGGTTCAATCATAAATAAAAAAACCGCAACACTAAGCACATCAACACGCATGCCTATAGTATATGGCTAAGCCAGTTAGAGCCATTGTGAACCTACTTTAGGCTAATTCAACAAATAAACTTGAAAAGCAAGCTCGATGTGGCTACCAGCAGTTTGGCTACCCGGGCAGCGTATCCAATCGTTAGACACATAAGGAACCAAGTGCGGCCAATTGCCTAGTTTAACATGATATAACAAGCACAATCAAACTACTACAAATCAAAGTTCATTCTCTATACTAGGCGAGATGGATTCGTACAAAATTAAGCAATCAATTGCTAAAAACGTTTTCTGAATCTTTCAATTAAACAAAATGTACGCTAATCGGTCAAACCGAGGAGCAAAGATCGACATGCAAATCCATACACAATTCGACCAAGTTCCCAGGGGAAATTAACCCTAAAAATAACGAAGGAAATTGAGAGCGGATTCGGAGAAGGACGAACCTTTACAACGAAATCGTAGACACCTTTGGCACTTGATTTGGATGCGATAGCCATGGAATTGATCGGATCTCATTGAGGGATGTGGCATCGAGTAACATCTTGACCTAACCCCGAGTCCAAGGGCTTGAGGGAGCCGGACGAAATCAACTGAATAAGGGTTTGAGGGAGCGCGATGTAGATATGAGATCTCCTTCCTTTTATGTCTCATTCGCGGAGCACGAGAGCAGATCGTCGGAGGGAAGAGGAGGAGAAGTGGTGGTGATGGTGGTCGTGAAAGAGAAGAGGAGTTGAAGCGCCCATGGGTGGAGATTAGAAAACGTGTATGCACGTAAAAAATGACATGCATCACTAACCAACTAACATAGATCCTATGTAGTAGTTTGACACAAAATAAAACTGACACTTGAACTACTGAAACTAAGCTAACTTTACAACCAAGATAACCAACTAACATAAACTTAAACTTAGAAATAAAATGTGAATTATATTTCAACACCTCCTCTTTATTCACATTTCCTTCATGCCAATTTTCTCAACAAAGAAGTAATGCTTGACACCACTTAAAGCCTTAGAGCATCAAAATTAGTGACAATTTTTTTTTTTTTTTAAAAAGGAAATTGTATGAGCCCAGCCCCAAAGTCCCTTATATAATGGCCTGGAAAAAGGCAACAAGGATCCTCTACTTCAAACCCTACACCACTCCCTACAACACTTAATTATTTTTGTTTAAAATATATCTTTAAAAAAAATTAAAAAATTATATTCACATTTTAAACAACTATATTTATATGTTTATAAAATTTTATTTGAAAAAATTATGTTTTACAATTTTTTAAAAATTAAAAAGACAAATTTTTGCAAATTCTATTTATAAAAATTTTGAAAACATAATTTTTCAAAATAAAAGTTTATAAACATATAGATATAGTTGTTTAAAATGTGAATATAATTTTTTATTTTTTTTTAAAGATATATTTTAAATAAAAATAATTTTGTGATGTAGGGGATGATGTAGGGTGTGAAGTAGGAGATCTTTGTTGGGAAAAAGGTGGGCTCATGAACCCCTGTGCACTTTTTACTTACAAATTTGGGCAAAAAAAACAAATCTGTTTGGTGCTGCACTCATCACATCAATTCATTTTTTTTTTCAAAATGTTTTTCCGTAATTATCTCACAATAAAAAAAACAAATAAATTTATTTTCTAATATAATATAATTTTATCTACGTATAAACATCTATTTTTCATATATTTAGGGAAACAATTTCATTCAAATAATACCCACATATTCGTTCTTTTTAGAATATATATATATTTTATTTTAGAATCTATATATTCTTTGTTGAAAATAATACCCACATATACGTATAAACACCCATTTAGGGTTTTCTATATCTTCGCTTGACCGTTTGTTCTCTATGGGATTACACACTGTGAAATCCATCCCTCCTAAGTGTCATTTAGGTTTTTCTCGGGTTTTAAAAGTGGTATTAGATGGTGTGGCTGACTCTCCTGGTGACCTCTCTTGCTGGATTCGCTTACTTGTGATGCCTCTTTGTATACTTAAAACCTTTTCTCCGCGGAGTAATCTTGAGTGTAGGACTGCTGTCAAGCGTCAGCGTCAAGAGGAGTCTATTGCTAGTGCTATTCGTGCTTGGGGTGTGTTCGAGTGCTTTCTTCAGCGGGTATAGCTCCTTATTCTGATGCCACTCTTGCGGCCCTGCAGGATAAGCACCCCACTGCCCCGTCTCCCAACTTGCCGCCTTTGCTTATTGATCACCATCCTCTCGTTGCCTCTTCGACTGTTGTTTTGGATATGATTAGGAGTTTCCTGCGTGGCACGTCATGTGGGAGGGATGGGTTTCGTGCTCAGTATCTTTTGGATTGTTTGGGTGGAGCGGCTGTCGCTGTTTCAGATGATTTGATCGCCTCTATTACTCGGGCGGTTAATGTTTTTCTTGAAGGCCGTTGTCCGCAGGCTCTGGGTGAGTATATTGCTAGTGCTCCGCTCACACCGCTTGTTAAACCAGGTGGAGGTATACGTCCTATTGCTGTTGACACTGTTTGGAGATGCCTTGTCTCTAAGGTTGGTGCTTGTTTGGTCGGTCCCTCTTTGTCTGGTTATTTTGCAGGCCTTCAGTTTGGGGTCGGGGTATCCGGTGGCGGAGAGACTATTCTACATGCTTTGAATCGGTTCGTTGAGACTCGTGGTAGTGAGGAGGGTCTCTCCATGCTGTTGGTTGACTTCCAGAATGCGTTCAACTTAGTTGATCGTGTGACCATCTTACAGGAAGTTCGCCATCACTGCCCGGCTCTATCCCGATGGGTGGAGTTTTGTTACTCTAGTCCAGCCCGACTGTATTATGGGGAGCATAACTTATGGTCCTGTCGGGGGGTTCAACAAGGAGATCTGTTGGGCCCTCTGCTCTTTGCTTTGGCGCTGCATCCTTTAGTGTGCAAGATCAGAGACTCTTTTGACCTAAGTCTGCAGGCTTGGTACTTAGATGATGGCACTGTTGTTGGGGATTCTTTGGTTGTGGGGAAGGTCTTGGATCTGATTATGGAAGATGGTTCCCGCCTTGGTCTTCATCTTAATGTGGATAAGACCGAGGTTTTTCGGCCTACAGAAGACCCTAGGAGTTGGCTTCCTGGTGTTTTCCCCCCCTCTATTGCTCGGCCATTGCGCGGTGTCAAGGTTTTGGGGGGGGGGGGGGGCTGTGAGTGTATGCTCTGATTTCAGCAGCGAACTTGTGGCAAGGAAAGTGACTAGGACCATAGAGCTTATGGATTCTGTCGCGAGGATTGATGGCCCTCAGTGCGAGTTGCTTCTGCTTCGGGCTTGTACGAGTATTTCTAAGCTTTACTTTTCCTTGCGTACTTGTTCTCCGCGTGCATTTGGGTCAGCCCACCTTTCCTTTGACGAGGCACTTCGTTCTAGTTTGGAACATATTGTCACTAAGTCTGGGCCTGGGTTTGGAGATTGGCAGTGGAGGCTCGCCACATTCCCTTTTCATTTTGGTGGACTTGGAGTGTATGCTGCTGGTGATGTCATACATTATGCTTTTTTGGTGTCTCGTTTGCAGTCTGCTGAGTTGCAAGCTAAGATCTTACGATCTTCTGGTATCATTGCTGCTGGGCATACTTTTGATGATGCTTGTCGCTCCTTTAATGAGGTCACGGGTTCTGATCTTCTACGCAATCCTAGTGAAATCGCTGCCCCCAAACTTATGAAGAAACTGACAGATATATATTTCGCGAAGGTTGCTGCTACATCAGAATCTGTTTTCTCATTGACTCCGCGACAGGTGGCATTATGGAAGTCTCAGCAGGGTGCTCACTCATCTGATTGGTTGCGTGCAGTTCCTATTTCTGGGTTAGGGCAGACTATGAATGGAAGGACCTATCGTAGTGTGCTTAGCTATCGATTGGGAGTTTCATTGTTCGCGGTGTCCAGACCATGTTCCGCTTGTTCTCGGATCTTTGATGGTGATGTCTACGGTGACCATGCTGTGTCTTGCGCTGGTTCCGTGGGCATTAAACATCGACATAACCTCGTTCGCGACACCTTATTGGATATCTGTTACAGGTCTGAGATTTCTGCCGGTAAGGAGGTTGATATCGGTTTGATTGATGGGCATGATAATCCTCTTCGTCCGACGGATTTGCTACTTTATTCCTGGGACAGAGGGCGGGATGTTTCTGTCGATCTGACGGGATCCTCCCCTTTGACTCAGTCTGGGATGTCTGACTTTGTGCCTGGTCGTGTTGTTGTTGATGCTGCTCGGCGTAAGTGTGCTAAGCATCGAGATTTGTGCACGACGACTGGTTATGGTTTCATACCCTTCTCCTTCTCTTCATTGGGGGAGCTAGATACAGATGTAGCTGCTTTGCTGAAGCGGATTCAGAAATTCTCCGTATCTCAGGATGTCGGGGCTCGTGCTGCCGCTTATATTTTCACTAGACTCAGTTTTATTATCGCTAATAGACCTGAGCATGGGCCGGGCCGGGCGGGCTTGGGCCGGGCCTCTGGCATTTTAGTGGCTCACTGTACCGGGTTGGGCTTGGGCCAGACCCACTTTATGGGCCTAGTACCTTGCCCAAGCCCGTCCTTGTTAGCGGGCCGAGCCGCCCACCGGGCCTACTGGGCTTTTTTTTTGTTAGGAAATTTTTCAGAACGGAAAACCCTACCCGATAGAACAACCAGTTATATTACTAAATTTTTCTTTTAGCTAATATTCATGAATCAAAGACAATTAAAGACATGACCCGTATAAATCTATACTATATATATAACATAATATAATACACTACACTACTGTTTTGAAAAAAAAAAATATATATAAATATACACTGTATTATATATATACACACTATATACACATACTGTATAAATATATATACACACACTATAAATATATATAGTTAAAAAATATAAATATACACATACTGTATAAATATATAGTTTGTATTTATGATAAAAAAATCATTATATAATTATTTAAATGTATTATATGTATAATATTATAATATTAATATATACCGGCCCGCTTGGGCCTCATATTCTGCCCAAGCCCAGTCCGATGGGCCTACCGGGCCGGGCCTATCGGCCCGCTTGGGCCGATTGTTCTACCCAAGCTCGCCTTTTTTTCCGGGCGGCCGGGGTTGGGCGGGCTGGGCGGGCTAGCCCAGGTCTGCTCAGGTCTAATCGCTAAGGGAGTGGGTGCCTAGATAGTATCTCGGCTACCCACTAATTTCTTGTAAATAGTAATTGGTTAATAGAAGCAAGTTTATAATTAAAAAAAATAAAAAAAATAAAAAGGAATAATTTATTAATTAAAAAGAGAAATAGTAAAAAGTAAGTTAAGGGTCCAAGACTCGGGCTCACGAATGAAGGTGCAAATAATAAAAAGTTGGAACGGATCCCTTAGACTGATGTGGCAAAGAAAGAATAAGTTACGGGCCCGGGTTGGGGTTCACGAATGTGCATGCTCTTAGTGAACAAATCTACATCCTGCTCATTAGTCCCACAGAACTCGAGCACAACCTTATCTTTAGCCACAAGCTCCCAGCCGATGAAATGATGATGAACATCAATGTGCTTGGTTTGGGTATGAAAGGTTGGATTCTTTATCATAGCTATAGTAGACTTGTTGCTACACCACATTTCAACAGCTTCTGTGTGATTGCAACCTAAATCAAACAACAACTTTTTCAACCACAGTGCCTACCTAGCAGCAGCCCCTACACCAACATATTCAACCAATTAAGATGACAAAGCTATGGTTTCTTGTTTCTTAGAACTCCACGTGGTAGCCCCTGAACCCAAGCTATAAATAGAACCTGAAGTGCTGTTTTTGCCATCCAAACATCCAACCCAATCACTGTCAGTATGGCTTTGCAACTTCAAAATTTCTACTATGTCATACCAAATGCCAAACTTCAAAGTACCAGGCACATACTTGAGGATTCTCTTTACTGCTTCTAGATGCAGCTTGGTTGGACTGTGTGATGGGAGGTTTTCTCGACCAAATAATTTATAGTCAAGAACCCGCTATAGTATAGGGAGTCAGGTTCGTCCTCATGAGAGAAGTCGAGCGGTAGCAATCGACGTTGAGGGATGGAGAGGGAGTGGTGGTCAATGTCGAGTGTTTGTGCAGAAATTAAAATAACAAAATAAAACAATAAAGGTGCAAACATCCAATATTAGGGATCACCACAACAATAAAAATATGTGTAGATCATGAATCAGATAAAGAAGCATGTTTTGCATCAAATAATCAACTTTCGCTAATTCCAACAATTTAGGCAAATTGACTTTCATAAATAAACCTAATTGTTTCTACCTTTTTTTAATTAGGTTTAATAAACTCGCGAATAAAAATCGTAATTACTATCCAAGTTTGCAACATGAATTTGAATTCTCATCCAAGGGTTAAGCATAGAGGTAGATGAGGATAGAAACATACACAATTATGAATTCATCGATTAAGAACACATGTCTATCGTTGGGCTCACCCCAACCCTAGAAGAGAAGAACTAGAAACAAAACATGAAAATAAACAACTTTAAAATGAACCAAAAACTTAAACTTACAAAATCTTCCATTCGTCTCTCTCTCTCTCTCTCTCTCCTTCCTCTCCTAACTATTTGCGCCCGAAGACGACTTTGCTTGAATGAATAGAATCCTAGGCCTAGGGCCTTTATTTATAGTAGACTAATCCTTGCTAGCCAAGGAAAACTAATAATAAAATAAATAGAAATATATCTATCTTTCATCTAAATCCCATCTATCTAAGAAGTCTATCTCAATCATAAGAAAAGATAGATAAAAGGTGGAAAGATGGATAAAATATCTTGTGCATAATAATCTTTGAAAGATTCGGCCCAATCCGCTCCGCGTCCGCTGCGTTTCAGATCCAGTCGACGTCGACCAGAGTGATCATCGTCGAGCACTCATCATCTGTGGTCTCGAGCAGTAGTCGACATCGAGTAAAAAGTTGTCAACATCGAGTGTTTGGTCCACGCCGAGTGAAGACAGGTCTATGTCGACCTCTTTTAAGCTTTTTCAACATTCAGCTCTGTCTTGAAACACACTTTTCCGAATCCTCGTTCATTTGATTGATGCATATGAATATGGGTTAGAAAGCTCTTTTTGAGAAATACAACTCTCATGAAGGCATTAGAACATGATTCAAAATGATGAATGGTGAAAAGTAGCGTTTTCTCCGGCTGCATCATCCTGCGCTCTTCCTTAGCTTCTCCAATGTCTACTACATGAGTTTCCTTTAAGCTCCAAAGTGCATCCAAACCTCTCCAAATCAGCTATATATACTTGAAAACCACACCAAAGCTTGTGTAGACTCCATATCTTGCAATATTAAGCATAACTACACATTTTCCATACTTTCCCAATACAAAATACGCATAAAAGACTCAAATAAGACTATAAACATGACTCTAAACAAGACCAAAAACGAGGACATCAAATCACCCCATACTTAAGCTTGCTTGTACGTCCTCAACCAATACCCTTAACTCGTCACACAGATAGAGCAAAAACACTCTCAACATCATAGACCTTGTTCTTATATTACCACTAACAACTTGATGCCACCCTTGCAACGGTACTTTGCCTCAACCATTACTTTTCCTTCATAACTTTCACACAAAAGGAGGGTTAAATAAAAGCACAATTTTCAAGATAAATGCAACAATAATCAAACGGACTTTGTAGGCTCATAGAGAAGTTGAGGGTAATAAGCATTAAGGTGGGATAATATTTGGCCTTGTGGTGCTAATGATCCAAGAAAATGAAGTATATTTCCAACAACTTTCTTACCACATTAACCCTTCTTCCTTTGATTTCCTCACATTTCTCTCTTCATTCTTTGCCTTTTTCACTAATTTGCTTTTACCTCTCTAACCTTAGCAATGCCTTCTTGCGAGTCGCATGAATGACCCCAGATACTTAGTGCTTTGGATTGATCCTCACCTTGTGTCCCATCTCGCCTAAACTAACATCTCAAGCAAGCAGGGTTGATCATCCCTAAACTCCTGGGTGGTCGAGTTTTCTTTCACTCATTAAATTTTCCATATATAATCATCTTCATCCTGTCATCAAACTTTAATATAATCACTACTAGAATTTTGTCATTAGACATCACACAATTTACATTAGTCAGAAAAACGCATGATGTTAAATAACTATATAACATTGATATCTAAATTTGTGATGTCAATAAAAACAAAAACATCAGTCTTTTTTATCCATAAATGTTAAAAACACCGTTTAAAATTTTCAAAACCCGCTCTCTTTTCAAAATAGGCAAATCCCTCTTTTTTATGTCACCCACACACGTCATCCTCTCTATTCTTCTCCTTCCCTCATATCTAAACCTATCTTCCTCCCAATTTTATATCTAAAGCTATTTTTCTTTAATTTTCACTGTCACCCTTTATCTTTCAGATCTAAACTCTCCACCAAAATCCTTGATTTCCATACTAGATCGACCCACTTCCTCTCCGAATTTAGGGTTCCAGCAGCTCGAGATGAATATGAAGAGAGGCGATTGTGGCATTGCAACACAAGCTCCAAACAATCGAAGACGGACTCGAACACGCACCGTCGCGCTGTGTTTGGAGTAGCTAAGGTTATGAATCTGAACCAAAATCTCCTTCTCCGTTTCTCCCTTCGTCGTTCTCTCAAGGAGAAAAAAACAGAAATCAATTAAGTTTGAAGGAGAAAAATAAATAAAGATGGTGTCTTTTAAGATAGAATGTCTGCTGCTGCACAGCCATGGCTAATGATTTTATGTTATGTGTAATGACCCATCATCCTCAGATGAGTCTCCTTCACACACACAAATTAAGGATGGGAGCAGTCGTCAGGAAGCCTCCGAAGAAACGAGGGGCTAATTGGACCAATTAAAGTATATATGGAAAAAAGACACCAGTTGGAAGAGCAAACGCTTAAGGATGATGAGGCTGCGAGGAGCCGAGGAAGGCTCAAGAGGAGGCAAAGATTGCAAATGCAAAATGTAACAAGATGAGTGAGCAGTTATCCACTAGTCAACTCTCCCTCACCGGCCATTTCCAAATACGAACTTTATTGGTTTCATCAGCACATAATGGTCTGACAAGGCCGGATATCCCAATATACAGGAGACGAACATTTTTCGGTCGCTTGGATGTGATACAAGGGACAATGGTTCGTCTCTTTACTGCTCTAGGGTCGTTGTACAAGGGACGAACCTCAGGGGACGAATATACGTCTCAAGAAACTGAATGCGACCAAAACACCATTCCGGAGACGACTTCTGTCCGTGTCCAGAGATAGTTGAATAGTTGATATTATTTTGAGTAATTTTTCCTTTTAAATATATATATTTTGAAAATATATTTTTTCATAATAAAATTTTATATACGTATAAATATAAGTGTGTAAAATACAAATATAAATTTTAAAATTTATTAATTTTAAAATAAAATTAAACCTCAAATATTTTATGTGGTGTAGGTGATGGCGCATCCGCACTGCAACACACAACGTTGGAAGTTACGTAACGTAACAAATTCCAGCTTTGTATTTATGTTTGCTTTTAATATGAAGCCTTGTATTTTAGGTAGAAGAGAAATCGGAAATGGACCCGGTGGGGGTGGCCTATTAGTAAGGAGGAAGGGGAGGGGTAAGGGGTTCGATCTCTTCTTTTGCCTCATTTCTTGGTGAAAATCCAAGGTTTACCTTGCTCTTTATCCGTGGGTCGAGCCGGTCGGCACTACTTAGTACGTGGCTCTTGCCGGCTGAGTCATGTGCTCGGAGTTTGCCACCGAAGGTGGTTCCTCGTCATAAAAAAAAAAAAAAAATGGGAAATGGTATCCCCGGTGACCCCCACAACGTTGGAAAGTTACGTAACGTAACAACCTTGGAATTACTTTACCGTACGTAGACTAGTGAAGTCAAGCGGTTATCCACTAGTCAACTCTCCCTCACCGGCCATTACAAAATACGTACCGACTCTTCTCAAGTCGATCTGAATCTGATCCATGTAACTGTACCATCATCTTCCTCCTCTCCACACCATCTATTCTATTCTATGGGTACTCTTACCGACAACGCTTCCCACACCGACATCGATCTTCTCCTGCTGGTATTCCTTCTCCCTGATTTTACTTCTTCTCTACGTTTTCAATTTGTAGAATCTTTTAGTTTATTAAATTCTGTTTTTTTCTTTCCCCTAAAAATTGAATTCATGCTTTGGAATTGTTTATTAGTTGTTTGTTTGGGATTTTGTGCCCTTCATGCTAGCTTTTTCTATCTAACTGATTAAAAAAAGAATTTCCTCAACTGTCTGATATGATATGATATATACCTGATTTGGAGTGGCATGGGCCTGCGATAAGGCTATTAAATTGACACCGATCAGATATATATATGAACCTACCCATACAAATATACAATAAGGTATTTGAAAAAAGAAAGAGAATAACAATAACAATGTGTGATATTGTAGTCAAACATATATGCCTTATTTAGCTTAATTCAGCATCATTTGTGAGTGACCGCGTGGATATGGTTCTACTGTTGAATATATGTTGTATCATACCCTTCAGAATGAGAAAGATGATCGCTACACTGGAGATGGATCGGTTGACATCAAGGGGAATCCGGCCTTGAAGGAAAAGTCGGGAAACTGGAGAGCTTGTTTTTTCATTCTTGGTATTACTTTAGGACCCGAGCTGGGTCATTTTTTTGGAATTTGCACTTCCCTAGCTACTAGACAGCTGCGTACTTGAGTTGTGTTGTGTGCTTTTTGTTTCCATCTGCAGGAAATGAATCCTGCGAGCGTCTTGCGTACCATGGCATCGGTTATAACCTTGTCAGTTATCTCACCCAAAGTTTACATCAACGAAACATTTCGGCTGCAAGAAGCGTCAACACATGGGCTGGCACTTGTTACCTCACTCCCCTCGTTGGAGCTTTCTTAGCTGATGCATATTGGGGAAGATATTGCACAATTGCCGTTTTCGCTACCATCTACTTCATCGTAGCTATGCTGCCCTTTTATTCTCTCTACGTACTGAGCTACTGTATATATGATCCTATTAACAACCATTTTTCATTTATATGGCTGTGCTGTGCAATTAGGGAATCTGCACTTTGACGATATCTGCAGCGGTTCCTGCATTCCATCCGACAGAATGTGTGGGATCCGTTTGCCCTTCAGCATCGTTTCTGCAGTATTCTGTATTCACATTGGGGCTCTATCTCATTGCACTGGGGATGGGGGGTGTTAAACCGTGCGCCACATCTTTTGGTGCTGATCAGTTTGATGATACTGATCCAAAAGAGAGGCTGCGGATGGGATCCTTTTTTAACTGGCTTTACTTCTCTACAAACATCGGCGCCCTTGTTTCGAGCACTTTGATCATTTGGTGCCAAGAAAATGTTGGTTGGGGATTAGGTTTTGGAATCCCTGCATTCTTCATCGGAATTTCTACTCTCAGTTTCTTCGCTGGTACGCCTCTGTATAGATTTCACAAGCCTGGAGGAAGCCCAATTCCACGAGTATGCCAGGTTTTAGCTGCTGCTGTGCGGAAATGGAGAATCGTTGTACCACAGGACACCAGCCTCTTGTATGAAACTTCCGATAAAGTTTCTGTAATTCAAGGGAATCGAAAGCTGAAGCACACTGATGAATTCGCGTAATTACTTTGATCCTCACTCGATTGAGCAACATTCAATCCGCGAAGATCGATCTTGCTGACATTTTATTTTATTTTATTTTGGATGCTGCAGGTGCCTAGATAGAGCAGCTGTTGTGACAGATTCTGATATGATGTGTGAGGAGTTTTCGAATCCCTGGAGATTGTGCACTATAACACAAGTGGAGGAGCTGAAGATCTTGATTCGGATGCTTCCCATCTGGACAGCGGGCATCTTCTTTAGAGCTGTCGTTTCCCAGAAGTCTACACTGTTCGTGGAGCAAGGGGCGGTCATGGACAGAGCCTTCAGCTCCTTGACGATTCCGGCAGCGTCTCTTTCCAGCTTCGATCTCATCAGCGTCATTATGTTGGCCCCTGTCTATGACAAGGTCCTCGTCCCGTTAGCTAGAAACATCACTGGCAAGGAAAGAGGCTTCTCGGAGCTGCAAAGAATGGGGATCGGCATCTTCATCTCAACCATTGCCATGGTGGCTGCTGCAGTTGTGGAGATGAAGCGGTTGCAGCTGGCAAGAAGCGAGGAGGTGCCGCTCAGTATCATGTGGCAAATCCCACAGTACTTCCTGGTGGGGACGGCTGAGATGTTCACTGTGGTCGGACAGTTGGAATTCTTCTACGGCCAATCACCTGATGGGATGCGCAGTCTTTGTAGCGCAATGCCTCTTATCGCCTCTTCGTTGGGATATTACTTGAGCTCGTTGATAGTGACGGTTGCTGGTGGGCAATTCGGATGGGTAACGGATAACTTGAATGAGGGCCAACTCGACTACTTCTTCTGGCTGCTATCGGGGGTGAGCTTCTTGAATCTGCTCGTCTACATAGCCTTCGCTACCAGGTACAAGGAGAAGATGAGGACGAGAACGCACTGAGACGCCTCTAAGATTAGATTGGTATCCATTTGTATTGGTATTGGAGTTGCTTGAATTGGTTTCCTAATCAACCACAAATGTGCGTGACTCTGCGTAGCCAGATCCGTAGCCAGATCATTCATTGATGAAAAATCAAGATAAATACTCGGAAACATTTGTGAATTAATTGATCAAATGACATCAACAACTTAAAAATCAAACATAAAAACAGAGAGAACAAGTACAACAGCCCAACTCAACAGTGGCTACATGCAATAAAAGGAGTACACAACAAGAAGATAACAAGCTGGATTATTTTGATTGCAGGCTCTCTCTACCAACGATCCCGGCATGTGTGAGCAAAGTCCATAGATGAGTTATGAACTCGCCACCGTTGACAAGGTGCTTTGCGTGCTCATTTGCATCGTTGGATGGTGCTAAGAACAGGATCAATTCCACCCAAAAATCAGCCAACACCTTCCACATTACGCTTTCATCTAATCTCTTCAATTCCTCTGCTAAATGTAAACCCATCTCCATTAAGCTTTGACCCTCCTCCAGAGACGGACGGTTACCTTGCTCCAAACCCACAGCCGCTACACCGACCTTGTTCAAACGGCTGTCTTGGCCACATGTTGTTGTCGCCTTTTTAATAAACCTGAAAATTGTTTTAAACATGCTGCAACATTGTGGTTTGAGCTCCGTCCTGGCATCAGATACTGCTTTCTCGAAAATCCACTGTGTCATGTAAACATGATCCGGGAGGAGTTTGGGGACAAATGCCACCAAGTAGGCACAATACTTGGATAGGGAAGTCGCTACCTGAAAGTTGGGATCATTTGGTCTTGAACCGCGACATGAGAGTGGAATGCAAGAAGATGCCTTTATTCGGTCTTTCTCACACATGCTTGTGGCTATGTGCCAAACAAGAATGATGCGCGTGACCTCTTCGCTTTTACAAGCCCATGAGAGCTTATCATCCACCTTATTTCTCCGCAACGACTCCAATCCATTTGACAGCTTTGGACCATCCATCTCCCTGCGTATAGACACGATGACCGCCTCCATAACATGGGATGATAAGCTAGTGGGCGCGCTCTCCTTCTGCCCAATCATAGGAAGCTCCATGTATCCATTTAAGATCCACCTGAAACACAACTTGAAAGGCGTGTTTTTGTACGAATCGAGCAACGAATACTGGTGAAGCTTCCTATGCCATGGTCTAAGGCGAGGCCTGAAGAGAGGCTGATGGCATAAATTGCACAACATCCACTCTTTAACCTTTCCTACCATCTCTAACTCCCACCATTTTCTATTTTGTTTCTTGGTAGAATCCCACCATTTGTTCTGAACATAGCTACAAACCCATTTCATTTTGTTCCATCTTGAGGTGACCATGTTCACTATATGAACTAACTCAACAAGACTGAGGACATAGATAATGATTCTGGTTATATTGTATTGGAGACTGCTAATTTCATACCAATATGTAGGGCTGCTAGCGTGCTTCATGTCGTTAATTGTCTTGAGGGTGATGAAGGATACCTGTAAATAGCAAGCCAATACGACTATCCGAACAAATAGGAAGCCAACTCCACTGCAGTAGGTTGCAAAGTAGTTGGTATAGAAATAGTCGCGGAGGAACTGAAGCTCTAGCTCCAACACCCTAAACACCCGGTCAGAGGTGGCCGCCTTGTTATCCTTGATCAGCAACACGTCCCTGACGAACTTCCATGGGTTGTGATGATCACGAGACGCCTCTGGAAGTCGGTGATCGGCGAACATAGGGAGGAGGCGCCAAAACAATGCAAAGGAAAGACAGGTGTCCTTCAAATGCCCATTCGTATCTTCACTACGCAACAACTTCCCCTCGCACTGCCATATCTTATCGATGGTCGCGAGGTGTTCAGGAAGCAGCTTCTTCTTGTGAAGAGGAGGGTAGACAGAAGGGCCCACCAGTCTAAGCGCCTCCTCCACTCCCACCAAGTATCTATAGTCTTGAATGGGGCAGCTGCCAGCTTGATTCTCTTGCAAATGATAGTTGGATTTATGATCGCATTCGCCTTTCATGTACTCGACGATGATCGTGGTGACACGATCAAGGCCAAGACGCGACCTGCAAGCATAGATTAAGGCCAACTTCTTCTCCCTGAGCTTCAGGAGGAACAAAGCCCAGAGCAGGAGGATGGGGATCCAGAAAGTATCTATCTTGTAGGTGAAGAAGATGACCAAGAAAAGCCATATAGAAGGCAGCATTTTGTCCCAAAGGAACCGCTTCCGAGTCGCCTCATTTTCCTCCAGGCTTTGGGAGGCGGTGTTGTCTGCAGCTCAGTCTAGGACCACCAGGAACACCGCCCAAACAACCGTGACTCTATCAACTACGGCAGTGTCGTTGAGAAGACCGAGGACGTAATTGAGGGCCGGGGTGGTGAGATAGCCGGCCGCCAAGAGGAGGAAGCTGACGAAGCCCCACGCCCTTCTGTGCCGGATGGCACGTAAGAGAAGCACCTTTACTATCAGAATTGCGGTGAGGAGGAAGAGGGCGTCTGCTTTGTATTTCTTTACTTGTGGATCCTTCCAGAAACTGCTTGTGGTTGGATCCACCACATCGGTGTTAGAGATCCCACTCATTTTCGCAGATTAACCCGTACTGTGTCGCTAGAACATAAAGCGTTATTAGCGACCAAAGTTTTAGGTGGAGAATTACAAGGAAGAGCTTTTGAATCAAGAGATTAATTAAGAGATGGTTGCATGTTTGGGAGAGGAGATGGGCAGTGTATATATAAGTGTGATCGATCCACCTCCATCAAATGATCAAAATTAAATTGGCCGTTGACCAAAATATAACACAAAAAATGTAAAAACAAAATTAATCACATGGGTTCTAATTATATTTTAGTACTTGTTTATTTGTGTATTTTAGATCGAGGAACAGACAGACTGGAATAACATGCATTCGCGAATAATTACGGACAATACATATAATTAGTTGAAATTATACACACAAAAAAAGACTAGATTTATTTATATTAATTGACTCTGACCAAGCTAGAATATGAAAGTAAACCACTTGTGCATTACTGCATTTCTTTTGATGTTCGGATCGATTGATTTAATTTTACAGAAAACAAACCAACAAACTGTTGGCGGAGTCTCATGCTATGTATTGACCTAGTGGTAAGGAGCAAGGGGAGGGGTAAAGAGATTTCGGGTTCGATCCCTGCTTCCGCCGGTTTACCTTGCTCCTTATCAGTGGGTCGAGCTCTCCTTACCAGTGGGTCGAGCTTTTCCCTGCCCTAGTGAAAATCCAAGGTTTATCTTGCTCCTTACCAGTGGGTCGAGCCGGTCGGCGCAAGCCGGTTTTCCTAGTACGTGACTCTTGCAGGCTGGGTCACGTGCTCGGTTTGCCACCGAAGGTGTGTTCCTCGTCGTCAAAAAAAATATATAAACATAGTTTTTTTAAAAAAATTAATATATATATAATAATTAAGTGTAACACCGAGTGTAACACCCGATATTACAGGGGATCCTCACTGCATTTCGATAGGCTTATTGCATGTTTATTAGTTAATTTACATTGTTATTCATTTGGGCATTCGAGTTTGGAATCCACGTATTTTCTACTTATTATGCACATTTACTGTTCGAGCTTGAAGAGAGGCTAATGTTGGACTAAAAGATATGAGAAGTGGTTGGTATTGAGTTTATAAGAAGGTAAGAGGGGTCACATGAGGAGCCATGAGGAAGAGAATCAAAGACCCAACACAGGAAAAGCGGCGCCCGCCGTTGTCGCAGATTCAGTAAACGTCGATCTTTATCCGAATAATTAATTAGAAAACTATTATTATATTTTCTAGGGTTTTATGAGGGACGACTATTAGCCTATTTAGGCTGGTTCTCAGTAGCTTTTAAAAGAGACGGAACTTACTTTAGGATTGAAGAGAGTTTTCTCAAGTTATGAGTAACTAATTAAACTAATTGTTTCGTCTGCGATTCGAAGACATGGTTGGTTGAATTGTAAGGCTTTGATTTCTAACTTATTCCCTTGATTATTTCATTACTCCTGTACTTATTGTCATGTTGTTAATTATCTCTTGACTGATCACCTTGATAAAATTGCATTTTGTCAGGGTTTTAATTGATTAGTAAGGATAATTACGCCTTTAATTTGTAGCAATCACAAGTAAGAGATTCCGCAAAGCAGATCTTGGTTGTGCAGGGTAACAACATCTTGGTTAAATACCGGTTCCTAAGTTGTTAGGGTTAAAGAAGTGACATGTCTTGGCATCAAACTAGTGGCTTAGGAGGGTTGGTACTGCCATTCTGCCAAGTACTTTGGAAATTTGTGGTATTTGTATGCTAAATCCAGACAGGGCGTGGGTTGCATATATAAAGGTGTAAGGGATTGACATGTTTGCAAAAAGTGTCAGTCTCTATAAAAAAAAAAGTCAGAATAACATTTAAATTGCATTAGGATAACTAGAAATCAAGTCAAGGACCATGAACACCAACCATTGTTGAAAATTGCAGTTGAAGCGCTTTACTCCTATGGGAAACCAACTCATAATCATTCCTCTGTAACCTCTGTTTACTTTCTTTCCTTTATTTTACACTTATCAATCTTGTTATTTATTAATTTTAGTTAGTATAAGAACGCGGTTAGACAATATCTCTTCATGGGTTCGAGTTTTTCTTACTTACTATACTCGTTTCTTAGTCTGGGTTATTATTACTGGTTTTGACATGGAACAACAACCATTATGCTCAGTCAAATTTTGGCGCCGTTGCCGATGAGATTACTTTAGTGTTTGTGTACATGTTTTCTTTATTGTTAACTTAGGTGTATATACCATTTTGCATGGTCCATACTCGTCCTACTAATTCATCTCATTTGCCTTTTAATCCAGAAATTGGAAGATACCTTTCTAGGTTAAGAAGAAGAATGTGAGCTCAACCAATGAGAAGAAGGAGAAGAGATGAATCCCAACAACAATGATCCTTCTAGAGGGGGAATTCCACAACAACAACAACAACAACAACAACAATGGTGATGATGAGGATGTTTAGGCACCTCATAGGAGACACCTGAGATGTTTAAAGGAGACCAATCTGACATCGCAATTGCTTGCGATCAGGCTCTCAGCTCTCCCTAATTAAGGGGTCAAGATTTGAATATAAGTCCATTTGGTATACTATTTTGTCAGTTTTTCATGGAATGGATGGAGAGGAGCCCATCAAGAATCTCGTAGAGTTCAACAGTGTATGTGACAGACTGAGACCTTAAGGCTTGAATGATGATCAAATCATGCTTAGAGTGTTCCCTTTCACTCTAAAGGATGCGGCAAGTGATGGGCTCTACTACCTTCCAACAGAGAGCATTACTACATGGGTAGGATTGATGAAAGCTTTCTTGCAGAAATACTTCCCTGCCACTCAACAAAAGCTCAAGAAGGAATTGACAAGCATAGAGCGATCCCCCACGGAGAGTCTCTATGAGTATATTGAGAGGTTGAAGAATCTTAAAGCTAGTGCCCGCAACATGGCATACTAGAGGATGATCTAGTCCTCTATATATATCTATAAGAAGGCTTGCTTGATCATGAGCGTAGCATCATCAATGCCACAAGTGGCGGGGATGTCTTAGACAATACACCTGAGGAGGCAATGCAAAATTTTGAAGGCCTAGCGAACGCTTCGCAGCAATATGGAAAACATCAAGGTGTCAGAGGAGTCCGTATACTGGATAACTCTAGAGGGAGTCGTGGTAATGAACTTGACAAGATCCCTGACATTGTCAAGAATATGGCACTACAGATGACTGAAATTAAATGACCAAGGCCATGCGGAGTCTGTGGAGACGCAACTCATCCTAATGATCGTTGCCCGCTCATTCGAGAGGAAGTTGCTGATGTAAATGTTATGGGAGATTATGGACCTCACCAAAACTTTGGTAACAACTTTTATAATTCTAATTACAATTCAAATTATCAAAGTGGTTTCAATGGCAGGATGAATCGGTAGCAGCAGCAACAAGCACCTTATCATGGAAGGGGCTAGTATGAAAATCGTCAGAGGAATCCTCCACATGATGACTCAATCAAGGATGAGACCCTAAGGTGCTTGTCGTCTCCAGTTCAACCACTCTTTCCACTCAATTTATAACAACCCTCTCTTCCTTACTTCCAGTGAAAAATCTTAGGGATGCTCATTTTTTCCTTGGAATCCAAATTACCCACTCCTCTGATGGGTTTTACCTTAATCAATCAAAATGCATTTGCGATATCTCCTTATTCGGTCTCGAATGGACAAAGCCAAACCAATTCTCACTCCAATGTCCCCGAATTTCTTGAGTGAAAGTATGTACCGCTGCTTCCCTCTTATTTGATGACATTCCCTTGTATCGGAGCATTGCAGGTAGTCTGAAATATTTGGCATTCACTCGCCTGGATACTTCCTTTGCTGTGAACAAGATTTGCCAATTTATGCATCAACCTCGCCAAGTGCACTGGAAAGCTGCAAAGTGGATTCTCCGCTATCTCGCCACAACTGTTGATCCTAATTTCTTCATATCTGCTCCCACACCGTGCCATCTTTCAACCTTCTCAGATGTCGATCGGGCTAGTGATCACACTGATCGCCGCTCCACATGAGCTTATTGCGTCTTCCTCGGCTACAATCTCATTTCATCGAGTTCCAGAAAGCAACAGACTGTAGCTCGCTCATCCACATAAGTCGAATACCGTGCTCTAGCTCAAGCAACTTGTGAAATTCTATGGTTGCAGTCTATGCTGGCATACCTTCACATCCCTCTTAAGCTCCGCCTACTATGTAGTGTGACAACCTAGGCGCCACCTACATTGCTCTAAATCCAATTTTACACCACCGCATCAAGCACCTCTCCCTCGACTATCATTTTGTTCGGGAGAGAGTCCAAGCCAAAACATTGCAGGTCTCCTTTGTTTCGTCAAAGGATCAGATTGCTAATGCCCTTACAAAGCCCCTTGCCAGGTCTTCATTTGAATTCCTCCGCTCCAAACTCTGCCTTCACGAGTTCGGATCGAGGGGGCCTACTAGGGCAAATACACAATCACAAATATTATTGTAATTCATGTAGGTGAATGAGCTGTATTCACATTCCTCATATGATGTCATAGGACACCCATGATGATATCATGATTGTGACATCACCACCCACTAGGGTTATAGTTTTGGAGCCTATATAAACCCTGTAATGAATGTTACATAAATCAAGGCAGCCTTTTCATATTTTTCGGTGCCTTCAATCATTATAATACTACCACTCCCCACCTAGGGTGTTATTCGAGCCGAGCTTGACGTGTTCAAGCTTGTTCCTTTTTTAAATGAGCTCGAGCCGAGCCGGACCTAATTTTTAAACGAGCTTTTTATTTTGTTCAAGCTCGGCTTGGTTAGGAAATGAACAAGCTCGAGCCGAGCTTTTTTCGAGCTGTAAGTAGTTCTACTTGGTTATAACATGTTAACTTAAAGGAAATTTTAGAAATTTCATAGAATTCGAGCTTTATTCGAACGAGCCGAGTTTTCAACCGAGCTTAAAATTTTGTTCAAGCTCGGCTTGTTTAACTAAGTGAACGAGCTCGAGTCGAGTTTTTTTTGAGCCGATCCCGAGCCGAACTCGAACTGTTCAGTTCATATAACAGTCCTATCCCCACTCTTCCAACTAAACTAAACTATCTTTGTGGTTTTTTAATCATTTTACACTCTTTTATCCAAACAATTGGTAAAAATTACCAAAACAATCTATTTTTTTTTTTTTTTTTTACGTTTTTCTTCTTGGCTAAAGGAGGCTTCAGCCACCCTAACACCTGCAGATCCGTCAATGGGTTCATGTGATCCACGTTCATGTGCAGGCATCATATTCAGAAGGACATTGATGTGTAGTGTATTTACTTTTTGCGTTATAATTATCATCGATCGCAATTTTCCAACTTTGTCTCAAAGTGCCCATTCATTGCACTATTTTTGTTTGTAATACACAACTTGAGAGTACTGTTATATGGTCTTCGTCAGCCTTTCCCATCTTCGCCGACGAGTCTACGACGAGTCCACGACTCCCTTTATCTTGTACCAAAGGAAAAAAAAATTAAAATCATTCCGGAATGGCTCACCGGAAAAGACTTGCGGGTAGTATACAAAGATCCCCGGATAACCACTCTTTATTTACCAATTCAAGAAAAAAAAAATTTAAAAAACGACTTTCTTTGTCGGATCGATGGAATTGAAAAAAATAGATTTCCATAACGGTTTTGCAAGAGGGAATAAAAGATCTTAGAGGATATTTGGGACAAATTGGCTAGCTGGGATGGGTAGGCACAAATTCAGGCAATTAAGATCAATCTGGTAAAATCTGATTTTATTTTTTTTCTTTCGTTATTTGGGTAATTAAGATCTCGAGCCGAGTTTTATACGAACCGATTCTGGTCTCACATAACACCCCTGTCCAAAACCATGAAATCAACCGGAATTTTCCAAAAAGGTTAGGTAGATAGATTGAAAAGTCAGGGCATTTCAATTTCTCGTGGTCACTTCAAATTATTCTGAAAATCATGAACAAGTAATCAACCTAAACAAGTTGCACTCTAATAAAACGGAAAAAAAAAACACTAAAATGAACAAGTAATCAAATTACACTTCTCTTCCGGTGATTATTTGTTTTTTCTTAATTCTTTTTGGTCCCACCGATTTTTGGGACTTATAAATGTGCTCTCCTCCTCCCATGCATTGCATCCAACCATCGAAGTAACTCATCACCAATCAAACACTCGATTGATCTCCACCCATCTCCCACCACATTAAAAAAAAAATGGCGGTAGATTACGGGAGCCCTCCCGAGAAGAGCCCCCTGAACAAGTTTTTCAATAGCCCGAATGTAAAGCATTATAAGGTGGATGCGTTGTTCATCCTGACTGCAGTGCTGATAGGGAAAGTTCTGATCCTGCGTGCCATTCGCCACAGAAAGCCGTGGGGGGTCGTCACTTTCCTCCTCATGGTGGCCGGCTACTTGGGCAACCCTGCTATAACTTACGTCATCGGTCTTATGAGTGACGACGCTGCCAACGTAAGCGATATCACTGTCCTGTGGGCGGTGTTCCTGGTGGTCCTTGATGGCACTGTGGACAACACAGCCTCCCGGAGCCTAGAGGAAAACGAGGCCACTCGCAAGCGCTTCCTTTGGGACAGAATGTTGCCTTCGCTCTGGCTTTTATTCCTCCTCTTCGTAATCATCTCCCCTGATGTTATATGGATGCCGTCCCTCCTCCTCTGGGTGTTGTACCTCCTCAAGCTCAGGGAGAAGAAAATGGCCCTCATTTACGCTTGCAGGTCGCGTGTTGGCCTTTATCGGGTCACCACCGCTGTTGTGGAGTACATGAGAGGCGAATCCACTAGCACTACTACTACCACTACCACTACCATTCAAGACTACCAGTATTTGGTGGGAGTTAAGGAGGCGCTTAACCAGGTGGTCTCTCCTGTGTACCCACCACTCCACAAGGACAATCTACATCCCGACAAGCTCGCTACTATCGACAAGATATGGCAGTGTGACGGCAAGTTGTTGGGTGCTGACGATACGGATGGCCATTTGAAGGACACTTGCCTTTCCTTTGCATTGTTTTGGCGCCTCCTCCCTAGGTTTGCTGATTACAATCCGCCTAAGGAATCGAGTGACAAGGCATGGAAATTCGTCAGAGATGTGTTTTTAGCCAATGATGATGATGAAGAAAAAAATATCAACTACAAAAGGGTGTATAGAGTTGTTGAGTTGGAGCTTCAATACCTCCGCGACTATTTCTACACCAACTACTTTTGCATCTATCGGAGTGGTGCTCAATTCTTGCTAGTTCGGGTGGTCTTCGTGGCTATCTATCTTCTGGTGTCCTTCACCACGCTCAAGACTATTAATATGCGTGAAAGGAAGGATGAATCTTCTCACTGGTATGACGTTAGCCATCTTCAACTCTTAATAACCAAAATTGTTATCTATACCATCTGTGTTGTAGAATTAGCTCATATCGTCAACATGACCACCTCAAGATGGAACAAAGTCAAATGGATTTGTAGTTACGTCCAGAATGAGTGGTGGAAGACGAGGAGAGGAAAGGTTAAAGAGTGGTTGTTGTTCAATTTATGCTATCAACCATTCTTCAAACCTTGTGTTAGACCATGGCATAGACAGCTTCGCCAATATTCGTTGCTCGATTCATACGGGCACACCCCTTTGAAATTGCGGTTCAAGTGGGTCTTAGAGGGGTACATGGAGCTTCCCATAATTGGCCAAAAGGAGATTGCACCAACCAGTCTATCGAACCATGTTATGCATAGAGTCCTCGTATCTCTACGGACAAATGGTCCAAAGTTACGAAATGGAGTGGAGTCGTTGCGTCAATATGACGCATACAATAAGCTCTCATGGGCTTGTAACAGCAACGAGACCACTCGCATCATTCTTGTTTGGCACATAGCCACCAGCAAATGTGAGAAAGACCGAAAAAAGGTATCTTGTTGTTGCATACCCTTATCATGTTGTGGTTCGTGTCCGAAGATCGAGAATCCCAATTTTCGGGTAGCAACTTCCCTATCCAAGTATTGTGCTTACTTGGTGGCATTCGTCCCCAAACTCCTCCCGGATCATGTTTACATGACACAATGGATTTTCGAGCAAGCAGTATCTCAAGCTAGGAAAGAGCTCAAACCGAAATGTTGCAGTATGTTTAACAAACTCATCAAGTTAATCACAAAGGCAACTAGCTGCTGTTTGGAGAACAACAGTTCGGAGAAGACAGCTAGCTGTTTGGAGCAGGGAGTAAGTCCGTCTTTGGAGCAGGGTGAAAACATGATGAAGATGGGTTTGATTTTAGCAGAACAAATCAAGGGATTAGGAGATGAAAACTTATGGTGGGAGGTGTTGGCCGATTTTTGGGCGGAGTTGATCCTATTCTTGGCTCCATCCGATGATGCAAATGAGCACGCAAAGCACCTTGTCACCGGTGGCGAGTTCATAACTCATCTATGGGCTTTGCTTACACATGCTGGGATTGTTGATAGAGACGATGATCACTTGGGTGATAATTAAGCCTGTTAAAAATTGAACCAACACCCATCTATCTTATAGATCTATTGTACTTATATCTTTTAACCCTAATCTCTCTTATCTCTCTCCACTCCCGTTCCTTCCAGATTTGAGATCTCGATCTCTCTCCCATGGTCGCTCGTCCATGGCTACCTCCAGATCTGATGCCCTTCCTTCCCTCCCCCCCCCCCCTTCTCTCCCACGGTCGCTCCTCTGATGCTCTCTGATTGCTTGCTCTCTGTCCGCACTCTTCCTCCGTCTCAAGGCCGCCTCCCATCTTCCTCCGTCTCGCCTTCTCCGCTGGAATCGGCGGCCTCCTCTTCGGCTACGACACCAGTCGCAGTCGCCGGAGATGTTGCTGCTGCAGCAACGAAGCAGCGACGGATGAAGGAGGTCCGAGAATCGCAATCCCTTGCCTTTGAGAGGTCTTCGACACTTCCAGTCGCAGTCGCCGGAGATGTTGCTGCTGCAGCGACGAAGTACCGACGGAGGAAGGAGGTCCGAGCTGTGTCCGATTGCGAGTCTGCTCGGCGTTTGTCGACGAGCAAAACTCCACCGCCGGCCGCATCTGGTCCAGTTTGTGTGCGGTCGAGATTTTCGCTAGAAATCCTAGATCTAGGAGAGCGAGGATTGCGGTGTGTTGGTCGAGGATCGCTCTTCAACTCCGATCGTTCCTCCGCCGACGATTTTCCTAGATGTGAATTGCGGAACGCACAACCGAGATTGAAGGCAAGGAGTCGGCGTTGGTGGTCCGGAGTGTTGACGTCCCCCTCCTTTGTCTTCAGTAGTATTTGAGTCGGAGCTTCTAGAAACCATGGAGTGTTAATCAATTCAACAAGATCGAGTGCAATTGATCGAGTCTAGGTTTTTGGATCGAGATTGAGTCCATTGCAAAGTTGAGATTTGTAGTGGTTGAAGATCGAGACGGTGAAGAGAGTAGTCCAGATCCATGGAACACAAAATCATCACCGTCAGCGCTGACATGGTCGGTTCTTGGTAGTGGCTGCTATGATGTAACATGTCGCTGCTCATATAGATTTTGCTGGAAGGTAACTTCGAACTTCTTTTCCTCAGTATAAATGGATTCTTTGTTGTCCTCTGTTTTCCTTTCCATTGGTGTTTGTTCTCTTTTATCATCTTTTCCTTTTGTATGAAGCATTGCATTAAACTTTGCAGTGTACAGAAGAAACTCACAGTCCAATTGATTGTGGGACTTTGGCCAACTGGACTTCAAGTGCATTAAGTTGTTTTATTGCTTACATATTCAAGTGCATATATTTAGGCAATTTTTTCCCTAGAAATAATCTTTATTTTTTTAGTTTTTTGGTAGTGGCTTAGTTTTGGTCTTAATTTATTTTTTTATGAAAGCATATTTGTTTGGATAGTTTCTCCAATTTATTTTAGCGCTACATTGTTTTTAGTTAGATATTATATATGTAGATATATATGTATGCTTGAGTCTTTAAAAATTAGTTCGTTTTTTAGTGCTAACATCGTTTTTATGCGTATTTTTATGTGCTGATATCGTTTTTATGCATATTTTTTAGTGTTGACATCGTTTTTATGCATATTTTGTAGTGTTGACATCGTTTTAGTTGGATATTATATATGTATGCTTGAGTCCTTAAAAATTGGTTTATTTTTTAGTGTTGACATAGTTTTTATGCGTATTTTTTAGTGCTGACATCGTTTTTAATTTGATATTATATATGTAAGTATTTATGTATGCTTGAGTCCTTAAAAATTGGTTTATTTCTTAGTGCTGACATCGTTTTTATACGTATTTTTTTAGTGATGACATCGTTTTTATGCATATTTTTATGTAGGTACATATTTGCTGACATCGTTTTTGCAATATAAGAGATGGATGAGGAAGGAGGTCAACATCGTCGGCGTCGAAAAATTCTTTGTTTTAATTGTTTGCCGTTATTATTATTTTTTTGGTGGGAAAACCTGGGGAGAGACCCCAGTACACAAATGGAGAGGAAAATGCAGTAAAAGGAAAGAAGAAGCAGGCGAGCTAATCCGGGCACAACCGGTCTCTCGCCTTTCCTTGGGCGTCCTCCAACAGGCTTCGTGAGCAGCCATCCGGCGGCTCCGGAAGGAGATGCGAGCCAATCGGTAATGAGAAAGCAAAGGCAGCAATGGCATTTGCGACCATATTCGCCTCTCGATAGATATATCGAAATTGGATTGACCAATCTCTACTCATGAAGCCGTGGCACATGTACATCAGGCTGAAGAGGGGATGCGACTCTTTGACACCCTCTGTTATGAGCTTCACCAGTAGCTCAGAATCCGACTCCACGATGACTTTCTTGCATCCTAGCGACCAAGCCAGCTTCAATCCTTCAAAGATACCCCAGCCTTCAACCCAAGGGACCGAGCAGGACCCTAAGTTAGCGGCAAATCCGCCAAGCCATCCCGTCGTGTCGTCCCTCACGGCTCCTCCAGCAGCAACCCTGCCTCCGTCACGTAGTGCCCCGTCTGTGTTAACCTTAACCCAGCCAACCTCTGGCTTCTCCCACCTAATCTTCTTCCATAGACGAACTCTGGGCATGATCTTGCTCCCATTATTCAGCATAGCCTTCCGGTACAGACGCACCTCTTCAAAGCAGCCTCCCACTGTTAACACAGGGTCCTTCCCATCCCGAAACACATCGACATTCCGCTTCTTCCATATGCCCCAAGTCGCGACCGCGAATAAGCTGCTCCAATCAACCCCTTCCTCAACACTGTCTGAGCTCAAGATATTCTGTCTGAGCCACGTCGCGAATGGCACTTGCCAACAGCTGTTCCTCCGCTCCACCGGGACAACCTGCAACCAAAACTCGTCAGCAGTACCACAATCCCTAAATAGATGTTCGAGAGACTCATCGGAAGTTTTATAGATTGGGCACAGAGCAGAATTACCAAAGCCTCGACGAACACGTTCAAGGTTGGTGAGAATCCCCCCCTTGCTCATGAGCCACACAAAAGAACGCACCCTTTCGTTGACCTCTAACTTCCAGATTTTCTTGAAGAAATGGCCATCATTCTGTTGCCAAATTTTCCACTTGCAAATATTAATATACCTAGTATTAGTCGAATACTCACCATCACTGGTATGCTTCTAGCTCGGGGTGTCTTCGCCTTCGGTCAAGGCAACCGCAGCGAGTCTAAGGAGGGCACCGGCCGGAGCTACAGATTCCAATCTATCCCAGCGCCACCCCCTACCCTGTTCCCACATATCCGCCACCGAAACCGGCTGGACATCGAACATCGTACTCAATGGGTCTTCGAATAACCACGAATCTTCCCAGAAGTTCACGTTTTCTCCATCCCTAACATTCCATCTAAGGCCCGGACTCACAACCTCACTAAGCCCTTTCCTGATTCCCTTCCAAATATGCGAGGCACCACTCGACTTTCCAAGAGCCGTTCCGATGTATTTTCCTTTCAGAACCTCCGCCCAAAGGTCGTCCTTGCCCATGAGAAAGCGCCATCCCAGCTTGGCGACAAGGGCAAGATTAAGCTCATACCGTTATTCTTTGTTTCTCACTTTGTTCTCCCCCTTTTATATTTTATATAAAAAATTTAATGTTATGTGATTTGTGAAATCCAAATAATTGGTAATGACTTAATACATCAAATATATTGATCTTCGATGTCATCACCGTCGGCGTCAGCATCCTCGTAGAGGGCGTCAGCAAGGGTTGACGCGCGAAAATCTGCTGCCGCGGAGGGGGGCCAAGGGGGCACGCAGGAGGGGCACAAGGGTTGTATACTTTGCAAATTTTTCCCAAACTTTGTATACTTTGCTAATTTGACCATCTTATTTGTGTAGTTTGCAAACCATTCCGATCAAATATGATGATTACGGAATATGATATGAAGATTATTATTTATATATGTGAATGTGAAGGAGGTGTGCTGTGAATGCGAATCAATATATCCAGCCAGCACGTCTATATCCCAAAGTGTAATTTGGACAGATTATTAAGACGAAGTCAAAATCAAATGAACTAAAATTAATGATCGTGGACCATTCCAAATCTTCATAATATATCTCTACCATTTTCTTTAATTTATTAATTTGTTATCGACTAAATTTGGGGATTGGTTTATAAGCTATAGGTCGACGATGATGATGATCATAAATATATCCTCACAACTCATCTCTTAAAAGCCAAGGGGAAAATGGAGGGGTTGACTAATGAAATGGGGAAGACAATAAGCTTGTCTGATCATCACAATCAACACCAAGTAGGAGGATCCGGATCCGGAGCCGGAGGAGGTGCGGAACAAGAGGAAGAGAGGGGGGCCAACAACAAAGGGAAGAAGAAGAAGGGTGGTGGTGCTGGTGGCAATGCCACAGGAGGAGGAGGAGGAGGGATGCTGAGGACTCCGGCTGACGTCTACGACCACCCTACTTTCTACTCCTTTATTCTTGATATGCCTGGAGTTGATACTCAAAACATTAAGGTAATTGCAAGTATGTATATAGTTGCATATATTTGATTAGCAACATTAAGGTAATTGCAAGTATGTATATAGTTGCATATATATATATTTGATTAGCGGATGTTTGGTTCAAATAGAGATATCAGGATTATCAGGTATATATGAATTGCAGGAATTTGGGTTTGAAGGTATCAATTAATATATAGGCCGGGCTGGAAAATTGGAATTCTATCCCTACATTGTAGGATTGGTGATTTTGGGTAAGATTTATAAATCACATACAAGATCGGGGGTCGTGTTCACACGTGCGCATATGCGCTTCCATCTTCTTTGAAGTCTGTTGGGACTCGGGATCGGGTTCCATTCTAAAACCAATGGATAAATGACAATAGGAGAAGTAATCCACTAACTTATATGCTAAGACTTCTTTGTTCATATAATCAATGTGGGCAGGGACGGAGCCAGGAGTTTATCGAAGGGGGGGCGAACTTTTATACAAATTGTTGATTCATTTTTCGGTAGATTTTTCTATAGTTTAGAAAAGCATAACTATGATATTTAATTTACATTGAATGGTGATATATTTTAGTTCAATACAAGGTTTTCTTAGTTCAAAACACAATGTTTTTTTACTCAAAATTGTAGTGTTTTAGTTTAAAACTATGTCATTAGTTGTTATATTGTTATTTTCTCTTTAAAAGGAAAATGATGTCATTTTAATCTATAACAAAATTATTTTTCGTCAAAAAATATTGTTTGAAACCCACAAAGTCATATGCAACTTGTTGTTCTCTTATCATCCAATAACATGTAACAAGATATACAAACTTTAAACTAGCATAATTTCTTATATAATTATCGAATTTAGTAATATAACCTCTTGTTTCGAAGCTCTTAGGTTGAATTACATTACCAAAATATCAAATTAAGTAAAATATAAAGCATCATGATTTATTAAAAGACATTTGAAATAATTAATATGTGTTTAACTTTCAAACGTTCATAACTTTTTACTCGGTTATCGGATTCAGGTTTATAATATATCAAAACGAAGCTATCGACGAGTAGAATAAATATAGGTAATTTGTCGGATGAAGGGGGGGAGGGGGGGGGGCGAATGCTACCGCTTGCCCCCGCCTAGCTCCGCCTATGAATGTGGGACTCTCTTTTGGTCTCTTCACATCTTTCATTCTCTCAACAAAGTCATTCAAACTTGGTAAAGGAAATTTAACAACTTTTGCTCATAACAATGACCTTAAATTTTAAAATATTTATCCATCAGGCAAAAAATACGAAAATTGGTGATGAAAGTACTCCCCTAAAATAAATTTGATGACAAATTAAATGATAATGAAGGTTAATTTGCACAGGTGAAAGTAGAAAATGGAGTTCTACACGTAACAGGGAAAAGGAAGAAGAACAAGCAAAATGAGTCAGAAGATCAAACAACGTCGTCTTCTTCGATGAGTAACGAAGGAGGGGGAGTGAAGGCCCTGAGGCTTGAAAGAAGAAGAGCTCGGTACATGCGAAAGTTCACCCTCCCGCCGACCGCTAACCCGGAGGACGTCAACGCTACTTACAAGGATGGTGTGCTTACCATCTCCATTTCCAAGATCCCTTCCTCAATCTCTCAATAATTTGCTAACTGAAATCCCAACGTATTGTTCCTATGGTTCTATCTCAAAACTGTCTCATCTCTCTAACTATTTATCTTCAAATTATACGGACTATCACTCTTTTGTGCACTAAAGCCTGCTTCCCAATTCTAAGTTAATTAGTTTCATGGATATTTGATATATATGATTTTGAGGTAGTATGCATTGGCAGATGTTAAGGAGGCTCGAGTCCCCTAGCCCGAAAGAACATAGAAAAAAATTCACGTGTTTTTTTGGTAATTTTTACAAAATTTGGAGATAAAAGAGTTTAAAAAGTGTATAGATTTTTTTTTTTTAAAAATCACTTAGTTGGTGAAGACTGAAGAGGGTATTTGTTACTTTTGAGATTATAGATTCAAACCTCTTTAATCTCGCTTTTCTACAATTTTTGTTTCTTTTAATTTCATTTACTAAAAATATCTAATTAAATACTAACAAACTTAAGATTTTCTTCAATATATTTAAATAAAAATATTCTTTTTAATATATACCTAAAAAAAATGCTTTTGTAGATGTGTTTGCTTGTATTTGGCACCATCTTTGTATTTTATATTTGTTTAGACGGTTTTCCGTCTGCCGACTTGTCGGCCATCAATGTTCAGACTTGTCTGGCCTCGAATTTTTACCTAATCAAAAAAAAAATCTCATTTCTGATAATTTTTATTTTCCTTAATTTTTTGTATTAATATTTTTTTTGGTTAAACTGGGAGCTAGAGCCCCATGTATTAATAATCATCAATATATATATATATATATATATATATATATATATATATATAAAATACTAAAACAGAGACGTGAAAATCCTATGTGACGGGTTCTGGTCGAATTCGCTTGCGTGTCGTTCTCTGGTGCAATATAGGTCTGGGTTTTTGACACGTCAATTAATGATGATCCAATAAATTTAAGTCACAGATGATAACCCTATCTATTTATACAAGTGTCATCTTATGTGTCTATTTTAATTAATGATTAAATTAATTTTTAGTATAAATATTCAACCTCATATCTTGCCAATCTTATCATCAGCCCTTTTGCAAATCTTATCATCAGCTCTCATCATTTAGCCTAGAGCTGGCAAGTCGGTCGTTCGGGTCGGGTTCGGGTCAGGCTTGCTCGGGTCGGGTCACTGACGCATCGGGTTAGTTCGGGTAAATTTTATGGTCGGGTCGGGTCGGGTTCGGCCATAATGAATTTTAGATTGGTCGGGTTTCGGGTTAAATCGGGTCATGCCCATTCGGGTTCGGGTCAAAGCGGGTCGGGCTCGTTCGGGTTTCGGGTCAAGAGACGGGTCGGTCTCATTTGAGTTTCAAATCAAAGTGGGTATAGTTTGTTTGAGTTTTCGGTCGAATCATATTCGATCTGTTTGGATAATTAGGTTGATTTTGACTCTGTTGAATAAATAAATATGTAATTTATTTAAAATAAATGATTTTGACTCGGTTGAATACTTGAATATGTAATTTTGACTCAGTTGAATACATTCATTGTCATTGACTCATCGGTTGTCGACCGATTTTCAAAAAAGTCATAATTGAAAATTCGGTATTCGGCAACATCGTTTTTTTTAAACATTTATACCAATTGATCGGTGCTATAATTAAATCAAATTAATTGTACATTTAGGATTTAATCTTATTTTAACTAGCAAGTTGCAAATGAGCTTATTTGTGATTTGACTATATCATTGACCCATTTCATTTTCAATACCCATTACATTTTTAGCTTTTAGCCCATTAAATTTTTTTTTTGAAAGTCATTATTATTAGGGTAATCTGCAGGAAACCACTCCTTAAATATGGTCTTTTGCACAAAACCACCCCTTAAAATCGAAATTGCAGAAAACCACCCTTTAAATGGTATCTATTACCAAATCGCCACCCTACACTACTGTTCTGTCAATGTTCCGTTAAATATGGGAAATGACTATTTCACCCCTATTTTTTCATCATTGAAATAAGGACATATTTTATTAAAATGAAAAGTATAGGAGGAAGAATGAAATTAATTCATCTTCCTCCCCAAATCGACACCCAGCGTATCAGACCAAGACATCGGCGGCGCGCAATAGACTTCGACGAGGCTTCGGTGGGTTCCCGGTGGAGTTTGGAGGCACGGAAAGGCAAGAGGTCGGAGGCTATGAACTTCTGGTGGTGCGGTGGATCTCCTGGTGGTGCAATGAGGCGGCGAAAACGACGGCAAGGTGGCGGGCTGCAACCTCCGGCTAGCTTATGTCGAAAATGGAATCCGATTATTTTGCACAGTTTTGAGAGGGATTTTTACACTAAAATGACGCTTGAGGTATAAGGAACGCAATAGAGTAGATTAAGAGCTCGGATTTTAGCCAACAATGGTGGAATAGGGTCCTAAAGAGAATGAAATCCCCTTTTGGAGGGCGAGTGGATGGAGTCCCTAAAACCCACAATTGAATACATCAATCTCTTTCATTTTATTTGTTGATTGATTTTGTATATTCAATTATAAGAATATACTTCAAAATCATCCAAAACGACGTCGATTTCAATTTGGGGAAAAAACGAACTTGAACGGAATTGAGGTTGAATCATTCGATTAAATTCCAAATTGAACACGTTTTTTAGATGAGGAGAGTGATTAGAACTTAATGGAGGTATTTTGTAGGTGAAACAATGAAAATTAACCAACCCCCATTGAAGCCCCTACCCCCCAATTTGGAGGAAGAAGACAATGAGTTGACTCGGCCGAGTTGGGCAGGTGGACTCACTGAGTAAGCTCACCCTTGAGTTCTAACAGATCTTTTGACAGAAAATTGGTGTGGGGTGGCGATTTGGTAATGGATACCATTTAAAAGGTGGTTTTCTGCAATTGCGATTTGAAGGGGTGGTTTTGTGCAAAAGATCATATTTAAGGGGTGGTTTTCTGCAGATTACCCTTATTATTAATATTAGTTTTTAACAAATCTATATATAAATAATTAATTCTATCAAAATATAATAATATAGAGTTGGGTCGGATTCATAGTCGGGTCGGGTTTAGAGTCGGGTCAGGTTTGGGTCGGTCGGGTTTATCTGTTTTCGGGTCTGTTTCGAGTTGGGTCAGGTTTGGGTCGGGTCGGTCTCGGGTTTGGGTTACGGATGACTCCAGATTTTCGAGTTTCGGTCGGATTCGAGTCCGGGTGAGTCGGGTCGGGTTTTCGGGTCGGACCAGATTTTACCAACTCTAATTTAGCCCCCCTAATATTTTTCTGAATCCATCACTAGTAAATAGTAATATATGTGTACGTGATAGTAGATGGGGGGCATGTTTAGCTTGGAATGAATTATGAAATACGAATCTCTGCTTGTAAAAAGAAATTTATATTTAAGATAGTATATTGTTCATATGAATAATTTGAGTTACGAAATACAAATCTTGTAGCACTAGTTGCGAACCGTTAACCACCAATAAAACTCTTAAGTAAAGTTATCCCAAACCCGTACCTTAGCAAACACAAACAAAATACAAACCAATCGACCAAAGAAACATAAAATAAACCACACAATGGCCATTGTCCTGGTTCCTTAGAACCCCCATGCTTCTGCGATGACTCTCTACAGCGATCCTCTGTGACTTGTTCTTAACTCTCTCTTCTCTTCCTCCTCCTCTGAGCGTTCTTTGATTTTTCAACCGAAGAAGAAAATTTTTTCCTTCTTAATTTCATTTCTTTTTAATATCATTTTTACCATTAAACTCATCTTACAAAATCCTCTAAAAATGAAGGAAGATAATCTATATAAACTCTTAATTTAGAAGAGTTTAAGATGATGTGTCAAGTTTAGAGGAATTTTAGGAGTCACGACCAATCATTTTTTTTTTGTCATTTTTCTTTGATTTTCTTTAATTCTATTTTTTTTTCTTCTTTTTCCTTTTAATTATTTTTATTTTCTTTACTTTTACTAACTATCTATATAAACTCTTAATTTAGAAGAGTTTAAGATGATGTGTCAAGTTTTAGGAGTCACGACCAATCATTTTTTTTTTGTCATTTTTCTTTGATTTTCTTTAATTCTTTTTTTTTCTTCTTTTTTCTTCTTTTTCCTTTTAATTATTTTTATTTTCTTTACTTTTACTAACTATTGGGTTTAATTCAAAACATTGATCTTAGCCTAAATTATAATTTTAGTAGTTTTTTTTCTCTAAAAAAACAATCTATATAAACTCTTAATTTAGAAGAGTTTAAGATGATGTGTCAAGTTTAGAGGAATTTTAGGAGCCACGACCAATCATTTTTTTTTGTCATTTTTCTTTGATTTTCTTTAATTCTAATTTTTTTTTTCTTCTTTTTTCTTCTTTTTCCTTTTAATTATTTTTATTTTCTTTACTTTTACTAACTATTGGGTTTAATTCAAAACATTGATCTTAGCCTAGATTATAATTTTAGCAGTTTTTTTTCTCTAAAAAAACAATGGGATTAATTCAAAACATAAAATTAATAATAAGAAAATATAAAATTAATATTAGTAATCTATATCTATATCTATATATATATATCTATATATACTAATTTAATCATTTTCTCAACCCATGAGTTTAATTCAAAATATTTAATTATCTGAACTTTTACAATTATGTTATAATATTAATTTAATATATATTAGTAAGATTTTATTTGTAAAAAATCGCATCATGACGCGGGGATCATACTAGTATCCTTTAATTTGAAAATTAATCTCGTACCAAAAGAAAACTTTCCACCAATACAGAGATCTTCTTTATTTTTCAAATATGACCCAACTCAGATCTTCGAGAATACATCACGTGGATATCTTGTGTAGAGTCAACCAAATATTTTGTCAAATTCTTCATTCGGCAATGCCATCCGTCAATAAGGGTCCATAGGATCTACCTCCACACACTAGTAGAAAAGCAGTAATATACCCCGAACGTTTTTATATATATACCCCGGATCTGACAATATAGTGCTCCGGGGTAGAGTAAGGTGGGGTTAATACTCGGTCCGACTTTAGACCCCGAATATATTTTTTAAAAATCCGGGGTATAAAACCTAGCCAAATTTCAAAAAATACTTACAAATATTACCATTGAGATTTTTGCAAATACCAAAACAATGAAGTTCCAAAAGACCCTCATGATTTCCTAGCACTGTCGTTTGGGGGGAAAATTGTTGTTTCGAACTAAAAAGCGTTGTCTTATCTAACACATCAGCATTTAAAATCAAATGCCATAGTTCTTGTCTGCTTGTGTGAGATGTGAAAGTGTCTCATGCCGAAATTACGAGTATAAAAAGTCGTGTATATAAGCTTAAGAACTACTCTTCCTATTATCGCAAAGTCACAAACCCTTTCAACACGTATCCTAACCGGTCGGGTGACTTGAACCCGTGGAATTTCCGGGTTATGGTCACCTCCCCCAACCCTTAACCCGACGGGTCGGACCCATGGTCATGTCTAAGAGAGAGGGAAGGGAGTAGAGAAGTCATAGGAGGGAAGAGCTTGAGAGCTCTTTGGATCTAGCAAGAGAAAGCAATGGAAGAGGGATGATGGGGTTTTCGGATCTGAGAGAATGACTGAATGAGAGGCGGAGCGACGTTGGGTTTCTTCAAGATTTCCTCTCTTATTTTTTTCAATTTAAATAAAAAACCTTGAATCCGGTTTTTTTGGTCCAAAACCAAAAAAATCGGTTCGGTTTCGGTTTTCGGCCCGAAATCGAAAATCAGAAAAACTAGGATCGTAGCTCGATCCGCATACTACTCAAGCTGAATTGAAATCGGTTTTTTCAGTTCGGTTTCAATTCGATTTTCGGACCGGTTCAATTTTTGAACAACCCTAATCTAGATGAGAAAGAGATGATCAAAGAACCACCTACGTAACAATCGGAACAGACCACGATAGCGGAAAATCATAAAACATGGAAAAAAACCAAAGGAAGGATTTATGAAACTTAACTTTGATGGTGCAAATATTCCATCTGGACTCACTGCTTTTGGTTATGTCATTCGTGATGAACAGGGAAGATTTGTCAAGTGCAGGATGTAGAGTTGCAGGAAGACTTCTGCATTGCAAGTTGTGGTCTTAGGACTGCATCGTGGGATGCTAGAAGCTAAGAAGATGGGGATTACTTATCTCGAGGTGGAGGGTGACTCTTTAACATTTATTAATATCTTAAAGATGGTGTGAAAGTGTCCGTGGGAGATAGAGATGACAATGTCGGATGCGCTTGCCATCGATAATCCCTAGTGTCTGCATCGTTCTCCCATTCCTTTAGAGAAGGCAATCGGGTTATAGACCGTCTCACTCACCTTGGTTTACTTCGAACTCCATTGACCGGAGGTCTGATGCAGTGATCGACGATCTCGTCCTTCAACGGTGAGCGCTTCGTCCGTCGTCTTTGTCCACGTCCTGTTTGATTTAGGGCTGTTTGGTTTCGTTTTTTTAGGGTGCATTTCCCAAAATTTGCATCATTTTGTATTGTTTGTTTGTTTGATTTGTAGACGGTTCTATTATCTGCCGATTTGGTCGGCCTTCGAGTCTCAAATAGGAGTGAACTCGAATTCTTACCTAAATAATAATTAAAAAAAAAAAACACGCCCTTAAGCAGCACTACCAGCAGCCGCGACATTTAAAAGTTAAAACCCAAACCCCGACTCCCGGCGTCTACTCTGCTCCGAGTCTCCCAATCACTGGAAATTTACCCTAGATAGTAGTAAACCCCCAAACCCCAAACCCCAAACCTACCCCTCTCTCTCTCAACCCTTTCCTTCTCGCAGCTTCCCACTCCCCAGCAAGCTTCAATGGCTGCCTCGCGTCGTCTTTTGTCGTCTCTTCTTTCCGCCGAAACGACATCCTTCGTGAAGCAGTCGGTCCACCGCCCTGATTTCTTCCGATCCTTCGCCGCCGCTGCCTCGCCGAAGGCCGCTGCCTCCTCCTCCGCCAAACCGGCCGTTCCTAGGGCCCCGACAGGAATCATGAAGCCCCTTCCCGTCTCCCCTGCAATGCAGAAGTTCCTCGGCGGAGTCTCTGAGGCTCCCCGCACCCTCGCTCTCAAGCAAATCTGGGCTTACATTAAGCAGAACAATCTTCAGGTTTCATTTCTCCTTCTCTTTCGTTCCGCATTTAACGAATCTCACGGAATTTTTTGTTTGAATTTGTTAGTATAATCCTTCACTCATTGTGCGAAATTAGAAACAGTTGATCTGTGGCTTTGATTTGTGCAGTTGATTTCATTTACACTAATTTTGTCCGGCCAGAAAAGTATGATATTTCTATGAGATAGGAGGAACCACTTGCCGTCTTGCCTCACGAGGAATTGTAAATAGATTACAGATTACTAAGAAATATGTTTGCTGCAATGCAAGGGTTTCTTCATATTAAGAGATAAATATGAGTCATCCGGGTTGTGATGATAGCTGTCTTAAGTTAGCTCTTCAGAGTAGTTGGTGGAATCAACCTTGAAAAAAGAAACTTGAATTACACAAAACATTCTGACTTTTAAGCTAGCTGATTAGGTGTTTATAGTTAACTTTGCTCTTGAGACTTAAGTGAAGTGATTGTTGAAGTTTACCTTGAAATTAGGTGTTTATAGTTACTTAATCTAGCTGATATAAGTAAGGTGTCCTTAATTAAGTTAGCTCTTCGAAGAAGTAGTTGGTGAAGTTTGCCTTGAAAATGGGCCTTTTTTTGTAATTCAAGTTAATCTGATTTTTTTTTTATAATGGTGCATTAGACATCTTTATATTTTTTGGAGTGGAAACTATACACACTGCAAATCATTGTCAAATACGACATGGCACCACGTTCTTGTCGACGTGGAAGAGTGTCGTTGGGTTGGACGTTGAGTAATTATCTTCTAACCATCACAGAGACTATTAGAGCATGATTAATTAGAAATTACGCATGTCTAATTGAACGGCACCCCACGTTGGATCGAACGTGATTTGCGAGATGTGATTTGCGTTGTATCTAACAACCTCTTTTTGAGGTGTTGGTGATTAATCTATTTTACTATGTGATTTCTTATCCTTTCTTTTATATTCCTTTCCCTTGTTTCCTGAATTTGTGGAACCATTAAACATGGTTCTCTTTGAGGTCATTTTGCTTATGCTGTGATCTTTTCCCTGTTGTCCTGTTAACTGCATTTCAAAAGATAAAAGTGGAACTGAGCTGAGAATATGATTTAATTCTTTGCTTTAATGATTCTCTTTTGTTTACATTTCTCTTGCATGGTTCTTTTCATTGCAGACAGACATCAGGGCTTTCTACTCCCTTTCCCTTCATTTCCCCTCTACTCCTGTAATATCCTTGTCGTTTCCTATTGTAACCTGTCTTGTTCTTTGATTTCCAGGACCCTGCTAACAAGAAGATTATCATCTGTGATGAGAAGCTGAAATCAATCTTCGCTGGAAAGGAACGAGTGGGGTTTCTTGAAATTGCAGGTTTAATCAGCCCACATTTCCTAAAGTAAAAGCACCCAGATTCCAGGTTTTTGTTTCAGAAGTTGCCCGAAAACCCACCAGTCAACAGCACATCACTAGGAAAGAAAATGTATGGCTAGCCCTTTCTGCTGTTATTTTGCATTTTGTTTAAGCTGCTGTATTCTTGAAACTGGGTTAGAACCTTACTTGAACAGGATAACCATTCCGGAATGGCTCACCGGAAAGGACTTGTGGGTAGTACCCATAGGTCCCCGGTTCGAACCCCGGAATGGCCGCTCCTTATTTTACCTATTCAAGGGTTAGAACCTTGTCGAAAAGGGTGTTTATATGCTCTTTGAACTTACTAATCTGTGACCTGCGTTTGTAGATCTTGAAATTTGCGTACGGATTCCTCATCTTGTTCATGCGTAGGTATTCCTTCTCTTATGCATGCTTTTAGTTGTTCTCTGATTAACAAACTCTTCTACAACATAAATGAAAACGCAGTGGTTGGGGGAGGTGAAACTTATTCATGTGCTTAAACAAGCTAATGCTACAGCTGACTACCCTTCAGTTGTCTGCTGATTTTGCTTATTTGCCGTTTCCACTGGGATTGCATCAGGGCTTGTCTTTGAAAGGATCTTGTTCCTTCTGAGGTTTGGGTTTATTTTGTGTCTCCTTCCTAATTGTTGGTACATCCGTACATAAATTCAGTGAACATGTATATAACCTCTCATGTATTTTTGTAGGCAGAGTAAACTACACAAAAGGCACCTAGTTTAGCTTATTTTGTAGAAAGTCTGCTTTGATTATTTTGGAGAAAAAGATTTCCGCAAAAAAAAAATTGTTAACTTAATATATGGTTATAATGTGTAGAAAATTATTATAAGACACAATCTCGCTCTCTCTCTCTATATATATACATATATATTAGTTGATTGATAAAAATATAAATCAAAACTATTTATACTCATATTTACCAAAAATATTAATAGATAAATATTTGATGAATATTTTGCTTATATCTAAATTAGTTTTTGGTATAAACAATTATTTATATCGAAAATAATTATTTGATAGTTGTTTTATTTTTATCTATATTATTTTTTGGGAGAATGAATGATTTATATCTAAATTAATTTTATTTTATATATTTTGCATACTATGATCATTATTACTTTAATTATCATATTGTAATTCAGAATTCTTGCTTTTGTCATATTTTTAACGTTTCTTTTATAGATAATAGATCTCATTTTTAAATATTGTGTTATCATATTTCCGTGAATGGGATGGGACACACACCAGTTAAAATTAAAATTATATTTAATTATCTTGTAATTCAATTTGCTAGCAATTAAATATTGATACTTATTTTAGCCTCGCAAATCAAGATAGATATCAATTCGTGAAAACTTAATCTACCCATTAATCCACCTCGAATATATGGATGAAAATCTAAATAAATGGATATATAAGTTGACGATGAATTAATAAATGATGGATCGAACCAAATATGGATAAAGAAGTGTTCGATCTATCATTCGATCCACTAAAATTATTTATTATATGAAACTTGATCATATTTTTTATGCATCTTATTTATTATATGTATGTAACTTGATTTGATAGTTTGAGCTTTTGTTTATATGTAAGTTGCTGAGTAATATGTAGTACTCCCTCTATCCAAGAATACATGGCCTTTTAGGCTCATGCACGCTAATTAAGGAACTTATTTTACATCTTAAATCTCATCATTATTATTAAAGGTTAAAATAGTAATTGGAAGTTCAAGGGTTTTCTTTAATTTTTCCAAGAGTTTTATTTAATTTTAACAAGTAAAAAAGTAGTAATTTTAGAGGTAATAATTACCTATACATCTAAAAGGCCATGTATTTTTGACAAAGTTTCAATGCCTAAAAGGCCATGTATTCTTGGACGGAGGGAGTATAATTTAGTATATTAAAATTTTCTTTTTTTATTTAGTTGTATTTTCATTTTGTAAATCACGGTAGATGTTTACATGAAATTTCTTATCCATATATTTCACTTATAACCGGTCCATTTTCATCCCTGCTCGCAAACCATATAAAAAACTATGGAAAACATTCTCATTTGGACGTGTATAGTACGTAGACTTATCCACGGATCTGATCTACCATATTATTTATTTTCATTCTCATATGGAAAATATTCTCATGATCTACCATATTATTTATTTTCGTTCTCATCAATCTGATAAATTAAAAAACTCCACATTTTCCCTATCAGTCCGTTGACCCAAACCTGTCAGCATTTTCCCTATTAATCCGTTGAACCAAACCCGTCGACCTGACCCTTGGACAACTGTAGTGGTTCGGAGTATTTGTTTTGCAAAAGTAAAGGGTTTCTGGAAGTGTCAAATTACTAGCAAAACTTTAGGAGGGTTGGGCACTAAAATGAAAATTTTGTTATAAAAAGATGGTAGTTTAATAGGATCATGGTCAATATATTAAGAGTTCAAATGTGAGGTTATCTTTTGGGTCAAAGTGCTGACCCAAGCTCAGCTATCTACGGTTGAAGTAGTGGCACTGAGTTTGATAAAAATGAACATCCACTCATTGGGTTAAGTCGTCCTTTCAATTCTTTGCTTATGTAAGGGTCAATCAATTTTGGGGTGATATAGAGGAAGGTTTCGCATACTTGAGAACAACAAATATCAAGACCATAGAACCTATGATCCGAGCTGGTTTTGCAGGAGGGCCCTTTGCTTATCCAAGATCCGAGCTCTTACATAAGGTTCTAAGCTTTGAGCGGAGAGGGTTGGAATCTCCGGAGCTTGTTATGGATTACCATATATAATGCGCATAGCCACATGAGCTTTCTTGCTGAATTGTCTACAGGCTCTTGATGTTAACTTGACATGCATTCTTACATGCTAGCAAACAAGTCCCGAATTCGTCCACAACACTCGAGAGTTTTCCTACAAATTCTGTGTTATAAATGCCAAAGTACAGGCCACATTCACAAATTGGGCGGATTTGGCAACTGCACTGGCTAGATGCCATTTAGAGTTGAAGAAGATGAGAGGATAGGGAAAGGATCGCTACTGAAATGTCTTAAATACACTGTTAGCACCGAAACATTGTCAAACTTGGATTTTGTACCCCGCAAAAATCTATCAAACTAATGCACAAATCATATTTCACAACTAAATCCAGGCATCCACCAACATTGGAGTTTGATTAATTTGCACTTGTTGGCTTCCAAGCACAACACTTACGATATGACTCCATAATCCATATATATTCAAACATGATAAATTCTGGAGGTGAACAGAGACCCAAAAGAAAACCTAAAATGCAAGGCTCCCAATTTGAAGTTCAAGCATAAGGGGTGAAGCGCCCACTGACAGAAAAGTCCGAATACAAATGACGTATTTGAGCCTTTTGAAAACATCCCAAACATGCAGGTGGAAAAAAGCTTGCCTGCATATATTTGAAAACATCCCAAACATGCAAGTGGAAAACATCCCAAAAACATATAGTTCAACATACAATCCGCAGCAGCAAAAAAAAAAAGAGCCAACAGTTGATAGCTGTCATAGCTCCCAAGTATGGGGGTGATTGTTTCCAACTCCAGAAACTGAACACAAGAACAGATTGGTGAATGGGTAGGGCATACATACATGTTAAACGCGCATTGTTACAAAGTTACTTTCCACCGCAGTCAAAGGAACTTCCTGTGAGGTCTCCCTGCGTCCTCATCTTGCATATGCTGCAAACACCATTAGCAATGTCAATGAATTTGATGAAAAGTAAAGAGCATGAGCATTTTTAATCCAATGTTTGTGTATTCATGCCTGCATATATTTACGAGATATTAATGGGATAGAAGCAGGTGCCAAAGGGCCAAAGCCTTTCGTAATTTCATTTAATGCTTAGAGCTTGAAACAACTCGCGTGGGTTTCATAATCTGTTCATATCATACAATCAGACTTATAGATAATAATGAACCCATTCCTTGGCACAAGTATTTCCTTTCATCCATCTGGATCATCTCCTATGTGCTCTACAGAGTTGTGGAGTGCAGGATTTTGGTTATTCATTTCCTCACCTAGTGATTCTCCATCTCCTCAATCGACCTCTATACACATTATAGCATGACCTTCTTACTTGCATCTCTCATACTCTCTTCTAAACATATCAGACCCCACCTTTGGGGGGTCATTCACATTTATAACATCTGAATACAACTATTGTTCACCCATTTATCACCTTTCTTATCTTCTTAATTTGCATCTTAACTTCTCCAGCCTAACTCTCAATATACTGATTCTGATCCTGCTCCTCCAACAGTATACAGTTACACCTCGATCAACTTTGGGCTTCATTAACTAGTCTAACCTGTTGTTAATCTAATAAAGACCAATAGGAGACTTGTTCACACATAACTCGTTTGTGACATTCAGCATTGCTAGTATTCCTTCAGAAAGACACATGTGGTACTGGTACATAGCTACTACTGAATCAATTAGATAGGACCCTTCACCCTTCCTCCAAGTAAAGGTCTGCAACTTAAAGGCATACCAATCATCTTAAGTGGTAAAACCACTTTAGATGATTGAGTAGGCTTCTGAAAAGGCTAAACTAAACTAGAAAAGCTGACGAATTACACAGGAGAAAAAAGACCATTGAGTAGGTTTCTGAAAAATCTTATTGATATCATCTTTGAAAAGTTCAAATAAAGTAAAACATGCCACTAAAATGATCTGAAACTCCCAAAATCCTATACCTGTTTAAAAATTGTTGCAGTTTCTACTTTCCTTTCATCGGCAACTATGAACTATGCTCTAACTCCTCTAAGAATAGTAGGAATTCAAGCAAAGGAACAATTTTATGCATAGTTCATCCAAAATCTACGCCCATTGTGGATTAATACCTAACCACAATTCAAGTAATACAGAAAGCTGCATTAGACAGGGCCCAATCAAGTAATCAGGTATACCAAATGGCTAGAGAAAATTACTGATCAAACTTGAGGAGATCCATCTTTTTATTTGTCATTCAGCAACAAAAGATCAACCAGGGTACTTCTGATTAGAGAAGAGAGAATGTTTATCAAGCTTCGAAAATCAAACAAAGATCAAGCTAGGGCATTAAGGTCAAAATTTGAAATGCATCGGGGAGAAGATTCAAAATACCAGACCATAACAGAAACATCAGATTCAATTTAACATGTCAAATCAAACCCTAAAGCATATGAAAATATAAAATCAAACAATTAGGGCACAGATGGAATAAAAACAGGATGAATCGAAGAAACGAAACATGAATTCCCAATAACAATACAACAGATATGAGAGAGAGGAGAGAGTACAAATTCGCGGACGATGCCCTTGTAGACGAGAATAGGAATGGCAATGCCGAAGAAGCCGACAAGGGCGAAGTTACGGCGGGTCCAACGGAAGTTGTGCTCGAGATTCTCCCTGGCGGTTCCCCAATCCTCTATGAACTTGTTCTTGTTTGCTTCCATACCTCCCCCCATCTCTCTCTCTCTCTCTCTCTCTCTCTCGGTATGCAGCGCCGCAGCGGACGGCGAACTGAGAGCTCCCCCACTTGCGCTTGCCTTGCCTATAGAGAGAACACGTGTGTCGGGTTTGGATGTATTTCTTCTTGGTGAAAATGTTGTAGAATCACCCTTTTGCAAATAATCATCCTTTATTAAAAAATTTGCAAATAATCACCTATTATATACAAATTGGTTGCAACTAATCACTTATACATAGGCCTATCGACGGGTCAGCAATTGATGACTCGAACCCGAACACGTGGAGAGGCGGGTCGGTTAAGGTGACCCGACGGGTCGTTGGGTCGGATTTTTTTTAATTTCGCCTTCTTTAGAAAAAAAAAATCGACTCGGAGAGTCATTTGTTCAAAACCCTCAACCCTAACCCGAAACAGTGACCCGCCACGACCTGTGATCAGCCTCACTAGGACCCGTCTGGTCACAGGTTGACCTGTGACCCGTGAACAGGTCTACCCATACCCACTTTTCTTGTTGATTCTAATTAACTTTTTCCAATTTCTAAACAAAAAGGGCGATGAATGTCTAGAGCTTCATGTTTCATCACCTCCACCAATGACGGCCTCTCTGGTGGAATCTCCTAATGTTAATCGGGTCTTGTTCGGGGGATTGATCGTATAATTCTCTCTCTCTCTCTCTGACTAATCAGATTGGAAATTTGATTTGGTTGTGACTAGACCTGTCAATCAAGTCATTCAGGTCGGGTTCGGGACAGGTCATTCGAGTTTCGGGTAAAACGGGTCCGGGGTAGATCCGGGTTGACTTGAACTCGGGTTTGACCCGATTTTAGGTCAAATCGGATCGATTTCGGGCTTGTCAATTTTTTATTTTTTAAATTAAAAAAATTATAATTTGGTAATATTGTGATAATTTTAAAATGCTAAAATTAAAGATGTTGTTCAAAAGTTCTAGTGTTTGTAATTATATAATATATCTGATCTAAAATACTTATTTTTTATTATTTCTCATAATTTTTAATAAAATTTAAAAATATAAGTATTTTTAGTGGCTTAGTGGTTGAGCACTTGAGCCCATCCCATTTTAAACATAAATCAATCAACCTTGTTCCAATCCTACTAAACATATATTTTCATTTTTTCATCAATCAATTTTCCATTACTTTAAAATTCTTATAATTTATTTGGTATTTTATAATTAAATAATAATAATTTTTCTTACAAATTTAAGATATTATCTTCATTTATTCTTACAAATTTAAGATATTATCTTCATAGTTTTTTTTAAAAAAAAACTATTTCTTATAAAAATAATATAAAAGTTATCCATAAAAAATTGTCCCTACCTCGAAAAAATTTCTCCACCCCTAACCTCTTCCATACTGCTACCTCATTGCCGTCTCTTCAGGATAGAAAACTTCTTATTCACGTCTATAAATATGTCATTGGATGATGGTTTAACAAAGCCTAATCACATCCAAACCTTTACTTGTAAAAAAAAGTGAGACGTTGATGATTAAAGAGAAAAAAAATTACCCTTTGGCGTTTTAGATGTATTCGATTATGATTGGTTTGCCTTTCGATTATTTCAACTATTCCATGTTCATGAACATTTCAAGTTTGAGATATTGAGGTTCTTCTTATTTCAAGTTTGGTCATGTGTGTTTCAGGTTGGGATTTTCACACCATGTACGAATATGTTTTATAACTTTGATACTTGTTGACATCGCTGATGGAAGTATGGAAGATTCAGATGCATATGGAACCCTTTCTCGGATCATTCTCTTTATGTACAGTATATTCGAATTTAACCTAAACTCACCCCATCAGAAGTAGGAAGAGATGGTGAAAGTTTCAACTGATAACCTATTAAATTCCAGTTTTGAGTGCGTGCCAAACAAGTGACCTAGCTACTGTTTTTAAGACAGATTTTGTCATGCCAAATACACCACAGAAATGACAGCATGGTTGCCCAAAAACCATCAAACTCAAACGGGATAAAATTCTGTAGCAAGTTACTGGTATTAAGGAAAATGGAAGATTATCTGAGTGATGATATCTTGTCTGCAAAATATCAAAATTATACAAGTTTATGCAATCAGGAAAGACCCTTCATACACAGGACAATGACAGGGTTTCGAGCCCAAATTATTAACTGAAAAACTAATCCAGGGAGGAGTCATTGCCACCTCGTTCAGGAAGGATGAACAATGCAGCAACTGAATTAAATCTCCTGCCAACAGGGAAGACATCTGGTACAAGGCAGCAAGAAAGTTCAGTGTATGCAGAACTGTAAGTAAGCATATATAACAAAATAGTTCAAGAATTGAAATCTTAATATTGTTTCAAGTGAATATGAATTTAATATACAATCGATCAAATTTGACCATTAGATTTAAAATTGAACCTCTCTCTCCCACCCTCCCCTTCCACACCAACTTCTTTTCATAGCAGCAAATAGAGCCACTAAGGTACCCTCGTATTTTCCAATCCATCAAACACGTCTAGTGTTCCTTTTGGAATAATTAATGTGATGTTCAAGATTAGTAATTTATTTGAAACATTCTCTCCTCAAATCACAATACCACTATGTATTACATACGATAGGCCTGTAACTGCCAACGTCCCTCGAGTCATATCTTTTTCTATTCTCTAGTCTGACTTGTAGTGCTTTTGAGTTTTTACATAACTAGGATACCTAAATTTCTGATGCTTAAACGCAGTTTCTTTTTGACGATACCAAAACTTATACTTCTGACATAGACACACTTGTTACTTAATCTTTTAATTCTTAGATATGATCCCAAAAATAAAAATGATACTCACTTGGTGGCTAACTTCACCTTATGCTTCATAATCGAGAAGCATATAATGTAGCTTGCACCTACTCAATTACTAAATAAATGACTAAATGGAAATTTCGGGAGGTAACCTGAGGTTGAGCGTGATTCGCACGGTAAACAGGATTTTTTCAAAATTTCACCAAGTAATTCTGAGCTTTCAAAACATTTTGTGTCACACCAAAAATCATTGTTTTGATAGAAAAATGGTAGTTTAAACTCTTTTGAGGTGAATAATGTAATTTTTATAAATATTATGGAGTCTTTTTATAATACAACACATCTTCAAAGTAAACAGAAGTGGAAAACATCGGTGCTTAGGGGGAAAACCACCAACGTCGGGTGACTGGAGACGGAACAACATGTTACTTATTGTGAGGGCTAGCTGTGGAAGTGGCTGGTGGAGGTTGTGGCGTGGTGGCTACAGTGGTGGTTGGCGGTGGAGTGAGATTTGAAGGTGAATTGAGAATTAGAAGGCTTTGATAAGTTATTAAATTTCTCAAATTTGTTCACATTGATTGAGATGAGTGACATCGATACAAAATTAGCTCCAATTCATGGTTGAAAGCTTGGAATTTGGAATTTTAGGGTTTACGGTTCCTCAATTTTAGGGTTTCTTTCATGATCTGTAAAAGGATTTAAAAGTAGCTTCAATTAAATTGCTTATTGTCGGAATTATATCATGTCAAAGCAGCTTGAAGTTTCCTCTATAAACGAATTATGAACGTTTTTCAACTCTTTCCATTCATTAATCAGTTTGATATTTGATAGTTGTGGGAAATGTAAATTGCTGGTGGTGAGCATTGTGTTATAGCTCCAATCATTTAGCTCCTTCCCTATAGCCACCACTGCCAGCAACCTCTGTTGCCACCCCCCACAGTAGTAGGTTGTCCCGGCGTCAATGATTTCCCCACATTATAGAGGATGATGATGTGCTGTAATGTTAAAAGACTCCACATTATTTTGAAAAAATTACATCATTCATCCCAAAAGAGTTCAAACTACAGTTTTTCTATCAAAACAAAGATCTTGGGCACGACACAAAATGTTTTGAAAGTTCAGGGTTACTTGGCAAAAATTTGAAAAACCTTGATCACCATGTGAATTACACTTAACCTCGGGATTACCTCGTGAAATTTCTGCATAATTAAATCTAACATTTTAAAATTCATGTATACAATTATAACAAAAAATCAACCTGGTGAAAATCTATTTTATCGAACTTTGCTATAAAAGATACAAATATTTCAGGGCTGGACTATATCAGCTGCAAAATACCATAATTCGTAAGAATTCAAAAGAGATTGAACACATTTCAGGGCTGGACTGTATAAGCTCCTTAAAGAAGAAAATGGTTTGAGTACTCTAAAAAGGCACCCCGGTCACAGAAAACAAGTTTGACAGAAGCCAGGTTCATAGCTTATCTCAGATGTGAAAAAAAGAATCCATAGCATTATGAAATATAAACAGAAAGAACTAAGAGAGCACTATCTAACGTTCCTAACCCCAGGAAAAGAAACAAAAAGACAGAGTCTTTATTGCAGCAATAAGGTTTACAGTTTACACTAATGCTAAATTGAAGAAACAAAAGACAGTTCCAACCATCAATTATCAAATCCTAGAGATAACTTGAATATTATATCTTCACTATTCAACACAGACAATTCATTCAAGATTTTCATAAAGCAAGCACAAGTTATACAATGTCAAATAAAATTGAAACAGAAAGGGGCATGAATATTAATCACAACATATCCCATCTGCAAAACCAGCCAAACCTCATCTCATATGATTGAAAATCTAGATCTAACCTACAGCATACATGTTCTTCCGACACTCTTGATTCAATTCAAGACAGTATAAGGATAGAATCAATCGGCGGCAATTTCGCCAAACAACAAGTCCTAACAAAACCATTTTGAAATGCTAATTGCTCAAACCCTAATTTCCCAAAAATGTATATCATAAAAAACAATAAATCCGAAATCTAAAACCTTGGATCCATACAGAAGAGAGAGAAAGCACATCTGACCTCATTTTTGATAGCCGCCACCGCGAGCGCTATAATCCTCCTCAACAATAGCAGTCAAATAAGGGATGGGGAAATCGGAGGGCTCGAAGCTCCTCTCCTTGGCCGTCTTGTCAACATCGGCTTTGGTGAGGATCGTGCGGCGGATGGGAGGACGGTTACGGCGCTGGTCGCGGGTGTGGTACTTGATGTCGAAAACCGTCTCGGGGTTAGAGGTGGGGATGATCGCCCTCTGCGGCACCGTTGCGGGGCAGAAAACTCTGTACTCCGTCGCCTTAGGAACAGAAGGGAGATACTCAGGGGAGGCGCAGGGGCCGGTGAATTCCCACGGCATCTTCAGGTGGCGTCTCAGCGACTGGAACCACGACTTGGCGGCGCCGGAACCCGACATCGTTGATTCAGAACCAGAGAGAGAGAAGAGGATGAGTCTATTGCGGGGAGATTAGGGAGGGCGTGTCCTGTGTTCTTGGTGCGGTGAAATACTGAATTAGCCCCGTTTGTCAAAAGCCTACTTTTTTTTTAAGGGTTTGATTGAGGTGAAAAAAAAAATTTTTTTTTTTATATAAGGCGAAAATTTAGGGTTGGCCAACTTCAGTTGGGCCAATGTTAAGGTCGTCGTGATGAACGAGACTATCAATCTCGTTCCATGTAAATACGTCAGCCTAGTAACAACATTGTTTTCTTCCATGTAAATGTGTTTGAAGGTGACCCGGCAAACGCTCGACACAATCCAAGGGCATCCAATCTCAGCATCTCAACTTCCCACGGGACCTTCCAAGTGCTTTTGAGAGCATTGAGTTCACCTGCTAGACTTGACAAATTTAGGGAGTATGTTGTGATGGAGAAATGTGGGGTTGTGCGAAAGCAAATGTTCCTTTAGATGTTGTGACAAAGAGGAATAACACTTACCTTATGTTGGAAGCAGCATTGAAGTACGAAGCTGTATTTGCGAGGATGACAGAAGAAGATGTGAACTTTATGACATACTTTGTGGCTGATAACAAGGCAGGATCTTCAACTTCCGATTAGGGTTGTGCCAATCATTTTGAAGGCCCTGTTCGGAATTAAAATTGATCATATTAATTAATTATTATATTTTTTGCTAAATTTATAAGTATTTATATTTTATTAAAATACTACTATATTTATAAAATTTTAGATTAAATTTATCAATTGTTTAAGAATAAAATAGTCATTAATTATTTTTAAATACTTTTTTACCTAAAGATAATTTGGGTGGTTATTAAAAGTACGTACATATATATAGTTTTGTGTATTTTTCTTTAACTTTGCTTTTTACCTTTTGAAAAATGAATTAATTTCATTAGGTGTTGTAAGTTTAAAAAATATTATTGTATCAGGCAAATAACCCCGGGTTTATTTGGAGAATTATTTATCTTCTTGAGAAAAATATACTCACAACAAGTTTTAAATTTTAAAGATAAAAACTACTTTAATTCACTTTAATGATTATGAGTTTGTTTGAATTCCAAATCAATCAATTATGTTTATAAATATAAACAATTTTAAAGTATTTAACTAGCACAATTTATATTGTATTTAAAATAAAATATTTAATTATATCAATCTTAAAATATAATTATAAATAATCCATATAAAAGGAAACAAAATCACCAAATAAAAATAAATACGCCAAATAAAAAGTAATAGGCCCATTGGGCCTTAGTTTCATCTCCTTTCGGAGTGAATTAAAGCAAAATAAAGATAAAATAGTTAGTAAATTAAACTTTGCTGGGCCGGAGAGTCGAACTTGGGATCATAGGCCACACGCAAGCCCTGCTACCACCAATGTTCCAAAAAACGCTTGGCGGATGCTCGGCGAAGGTATGAGTTCAAGGGTCTAGGCGGACTCGGCAGGGTCTAGGCGGACTTTTTTTATTTTGACATGTATTTTTACTTTTAAGCCATGTCAAAGACCTAAATCACTCAATAAAGGCTATATAAACTAATAAACTTTCATAAGCTTCGTAGTTCCATATTGTTTTTAACATTTTCCAAAGTCAAAAGTATAAACCATAACGCTTCCCATTCAACCGGCACAAAATAAATAACATAAAATATAATCAAAGTCTAAAACAACCTACATGTTGTAACATAAAACATTAATCTTCTAGACTTTTATGTCTATATTTCCTAAGTCTTTACCATCAAGCTCCATGTCCGACTTAAGGTCAAACTCATCATCTTGATCTTTACCATCAAGCTCCATGTCCGACTTAAGGTCAAACTCATCATCTTGATCCTCATCCATCTCCGGCTCAGTGCCATCGGAAACAAAATCATCTTCTTCGGGCTCTCTCAATTCTTCCAAACGGCGACTCCTTGGTTGCAATTCCTCATCTACTCCAATACGCGTTGAGCCGAGTTCGACCTCATCATCATCTTCATCCACTCCATTAATCATCCATGACTGGGGACTAGCATACTCATTTGATAGAAGAGCATCCACTCTCTCCTTTTGATTCTTCTTTCTTTTCTTCATTAATCTTGCATTGAATTGGACATAAACTAGTTTGTCCAATGTGGCGGTATCTAGTCTATTCCTCTTCTTTGTGTGAACCTATATAACATTTCAGAGATTGGGTATTAGGCTATTAGCAAATAACAACTAAAAGAATAAGAAGGAAAGATATAACAATTTATTTCAAATTACCATTTTAAATACACTCTAATTTCTTTCACAACCGAATGAGCTTATTGTCAAAGAAAGAATCCTCTTTGCAACATTTCGGAGATTGAGTACATTGATGCCATAGTTAGACCACCATCCAACTACATAATAAAAATCAAGTATTAAGTTTAATTATATGAAAACTAGTAAATAAAAAAAAACGGTAGATTTAATTATAATGCATAAGTTTAAAAAAAACTAGTGCTTTTGTATCAGACCTCTTCTACCCCTTCCATTCAATCGTAGATGGATTCTATGGATGACGGCAGCAAATGGCAATAGAGGTTGGGAGGTGTCGATGGAAGTTAATGGAAAAGGATTGGAGTGATGATTTTGGATAGACTTGAAATTATTTCCTTATTTTGTCTCTTTTTTTTCCTTATTTCTCTATTAACTAAACAAAATTTGAGTTTAACCTTTTTTATTTTATTTTTCTTGGGTAAACTAATTAAAATACCCCACATTTAGAGGTATAGTAAAAACATATCATCAACTTTTAAATGTAATAAAAATATCCCGACCTTTGCAGTTAGTGTGGTAATATATTACCACAAGTTTTTTAATGAGTCAAAAATGCTGACAAGGCAGCCTACGTGCATTTTTTACAAGAGTTTTCTTGAACAGTAGTATCCTTAGGAAAAAAAAATAAAGAGTTGGATCGGGTTCATACCCAACGCCTTTTCCTCCCTCATAACTTCTTCCGTGGACCGTGGTCGCCTCTTGAATTGTCTTCCAGGTCTTCCAGGTAGCTCATGGTTCCTCTTCAATGTCAGTCTTCCTCCCTTGTGTTGGACTATCTTGAGTTGTCTCTCTCACATCTTCTTCCCCTTTGATTCGTTCACGGATTTGGGTGGGTAAGTTTTTTTTCCCCCTCTTCGTTGTTGTTGTTGTTGTTGTTGGTTTAGTTTTGTTGTCGGTTTGGTATTAGGAATAACCGTGTTGTGTTAATTTGATGCAATTTTGAGCAAATTAGTTGCTTGGTTGAATCAATTTCGTTTTTCGGGTTTAATTTGTTATCATTTTATTTTTTATTTAAGGAAACCGATCAAGAAAACCTAATTTTAGTGCTAATTTGTAAAAAAAGACTTCTACGTATGTTGTCTTGTAAAAAAAAATCCACGTAGGTTGTCTTGTCATCATTTTCTATCCGTGAGAAAACACAGGGTAATATATTACCACCACCCTCAAAAGTCAAAATATTTTTATTATATTTGAAAGTTGAGGATATATTTTTAATATATCAAAATGTGAGATATTTTAATTAATTTTCCATTTTTTTCACTAAATGATTCGTTTACTTTTCTTTTATTTTCTCCAAACAAACGGCCCTCAATGTGTGACGTGTGTAAGTACAAGATAAGGCCCCTGCATTTGTCCCCCTGCACTGTCCCTTCTCACAAACTCTATTTATTTTTATTGTTTTAATTTATTTTTTATTTATTGTTTTTGTTTCCTTTTTCTTTTTAATTAAGGTTTGTGAAGGGGGACGAGAGAAGGGGACAAGGAAGGGGGACAGAGAACAAGATAAGGCCTCAAATTGTGGAGGAATGAAAGAAGGGTTTTGTTTGTCGACACGTAATTAATTACTCCGCAATAAGTAGACAACGAAAGATGGGTATGTAAGTATGTTGTTAGAGAAGCCCTGAAATTGATTAATTAAGCGACAAAAAAAAAAAATGCTGTAAGCTGGTACGAAGGAACCCATAATTTGTCTTCCACCCCTTCCAATTCAATCATCGAATCCCCCCAAATCTCTTTGTTTTGGCCTTCAATTCTTACAAATTTGGTTCCACTCATTTGGGGAGTAAATCTTTTCCAATGAATCTTACTGTTTGCAATTTTTAATCCATATTTTCATGTACATGTACATGATTCCTTAATGTAAATACCGAAATTCGAACATAGGTTCGATAGTTGGATAGGCTTTACATATTTTCATTTATTGTGCACTTTATTCTACATAAATTACTAGTAATGTTAACATGCACAACCTCCGTAAAAGTCCTAAAAAATGCACACACTTTATTGTTTCCAAGTTTTCCTCCGGACTAGGAAGTTTAAGACACACCTCGAGCCTCCAATATATTCGTTTCACTTTTAAGAAAAAAAATCTTAGGAATTATGGGTTTTTCGATTAACACCTGCAAATTAAAAGTGGATAACTAGTATGTAATTAAAACACTCCAATCATCAGATAAATTAACCACACGATACGACACAAAATAAAGAATATTCCATTCACTCAATGTGGATTTTTACTCTGCCACTCATGTACTGATGTACGGAATTGTAGATCGAGACAGGTGGGTAAAGACTAAAAGAGGAGTGTACAATTGGGATATATACTTATCGATAACGAGATCGAGGAGAGGAAGACGTCCCCTTGAAGTTTTATGTTGAAGTTGTATATCTACAGTTGTACCTATATGGCTATATATATATATATATTAATACTGTGTTGTATTGTACGTATGTATTGGATTGTAGCTAGTTCTACTTGATATATGCGGCTGCGGATCATCACTTCAACCTGGACTGTACAGAAGAAATTAATTGAGACAACAGTACAACCTACAAGCTGAAGCAAGGCACCTTCCCAGTTCCCACCAGCAGAAGCCACCACTAGTCCACTATGACTATATACCTCTCCTTCAGCCCCACCCTCGTGACCTTTCTTGTTTCTTCCCTAAACTACCAAAAAACAACCTACCCGGCCTTTAATTCTACACGTCACTCCTTTTGGTTTTCCCCAGACCTAGTATGATTAAACCCGGTAAATGAGGGCTGCACTCGGGTTATTTGGCTTGTATTCGATGCCAAGAGTTTGGTGCGTGCATAATGTCGTGTATTCATACACCCCAAGTCTAATTTTTATACTTTCAACTAATTAATAGCGAGTATTAATTACTAGTAAGTAGGTCGATTCTAGCATGCGACTTTGGTCAAACGTATTAAGTAAGCGAGCAATTCGTAAAGAAGACAATAGTAACGATGAGCGGAAAATAGTAAACGAAATATTAATGACTGCAAATGAGAATATATAATATGACAAGAAATATATAGCTTTACTTATATATTCGCAACATTGGTAAATCCATTATCATTAGGTTGTTTGGTTATGTTTGGCTATCTTAGTGTCGGTTTGTGCACATAGTTAAATGTCTTCCTGATTCGATCACTATTAACTCCCCCCTTATAAACTCTTGCATGAGGATTGAGAAGCAATAAGTCCCTTGACGAGGGAAAAACTTGTCGTTGATCCTTTCAAACAAAACTCAAACTTGTAAACTAGTATAGTGAATAAGCATAAGATCGATCCCACAAGGAACTTTTCCATTCGAGTGTGATTCAGTTGTCAATTGAGTAACCAAATGGGGTTTTATAGTGCAAAAGATCCGTCTTTTATCTAAGCAGAAGAATGAAAGCAATACTAAATAAACTTGATTTAGACAATATGGGGAAATAGTCCTACCTTCAATTATCCACTTTATTTAGTTAAGTTGATCCTTGTAACGTCCTTCCGTCCTTTTAGGTTTCCAATGAATGTCCTTGTCCCAATCTAATATAGTTTTTAGTCCAGCCAGTCCCAGAAACCCTTATCTCATGAGCGATTTCTAAAGAAAGATCATGATTTGACCCAATCAATAGCTTTGAGTTTAGAGATTAACCAAGGTATTTGCAATTTCTAAAGAGGGATATCACAACACATCCAACTTTTCTTACCCATCCAATTAATTCAACCAGCCCTAAAGGGATAAGTTTGCCACTTGGGTTAAGGTTCACAATCAGGAATCTACAAAACCCTAGCAATTGAATTGATTCTAACAAGTTGGCCAGACAAGATAGAACAAAACAATCAAACATTAAGCGCAAAAAAGTCGAAACATTCAATATAGGAATTGAGGAACGAGATTCAGAAACTCGATCACAACTCAATCCAAACAAAGCTTCAAATTGTAGATAGAACAAAGGGAGTTTAGTTGCTCATGGAGAACATTGCTCTCTCTATCTAATTGTCTGTTGAATGGTGAATAGAATAGTAGATAGTAGAATTAGGGTTAAACCCACGTACTTAAACTTAAAAGTCGACAAAAACTTAATAGAACTAGGTTTAGAATAAAATAAAACGACATGTGCCGCTGATGACCAATGAAGTGGTCGCGGGACAGATGTCGCAGTCGTTGTCTGTGTGAAACCATCTTCTTCTGGCTGGGAGGATGCGGCGGTTGCGGCAAGGGTGCAGCGGCCACTGCCTATGGACGTCGCGACTTCTTCTGTTGCCCTCTACATAAGTGCTCAGCCTCACTTCTTCTCTTCAATGTTCAGTCTTTAGCTTTGTATTTCAATTCCATGATCATTACATCCCCTTGTAATGTTCGAATCATTCACTCTGCAAAATAAACCACAAATTCGCGCTGAATCCGAACTCTTCCAAAATAATCATAGAATGCAATTTAACTCCAAAACATGCACCAAATGCAACCTAACTAGCCTAAAAATGCTTATAATTTCTATCTAAAATACGCATTATCATCCCTAATCATACAAGCATATAATTCATGTAACTCTCGCATATTCGACGTGTAACCTGGTTATCAACCCATCTATTACTTTTGCTAAGAATAAGACTAAATTACCTGTCATTACCCTTTCATATTCATGAATCCCAACCTGTTCATCAAGACATGTTTAGCTATAATCACTTAACATGTTGTTTACCTATCTTAGTGGTCAATTAAGACAAATAAACAACATAACATGTAAAGAACAAGAGTAATGAATAACTAATTAAATACGCATAAACCAAATAATAACTATATAAAATAGTATTCAAACAACCCTCACATGTCTCTAAACAATGCATAAAATATAAGCAAAACTATATAAAAGGTTTACCCAAGCATGGCTTACCGAAATAGCGGAAAAGAAAAAATAAGAAGTGAAGAGATGTGTTGTGTGTTGAGATGTGTGAATGTGAGGCAGATGAGAGTTGTATTTATAGGCATAGAGGTAGGAGTCGGAGATCATAAGGTAGAAGAAAAGCCCAATGGGCCAGATTCGCCCTCGGAGGAAATCTTCCATAATCTGCATCGGCGGGCGCCGACAAGGTATTTGCCGCGGAACCTTCAACGGGTAATGTGAGTCGACGAGCGCCGGTCCCTGGGCCGCCTCGATCTGCATTGACTTCATTTCTTCTTCTTCTTTTCTTGTCTTGCTTGTTTGTCCTTCCGTCTTCTTCCTTAAGCTTCTAAGGCTTCGTATTATAGCTTTCCTCTTTTTCCTTTAGCTAGCTTGATTTCCATGAATATGCATAGATAGGCATAAAACGCGTAGATTCTGAACTTTTCAACTTTCAAGGCAATGAACGTACTTTATGCTAAAAACCTAACTAAATACAGCCTAAATGACTTAAGAATGACTTAGAATGCCTGTGCAAATCATGCATTATCTCAAATCCCCCACACTTACATTTTGCTAGTCCTCGAGAAAAATCATTTTAAAACATAATCATTGTATCCCACAAACATAACATACTCTTCATGAATTAGCCATTCTTAAAAAGTAACATCTTAAGTAAGTGCAAACAATGGTAAAGTAGACTAACGTCCTATACATGTATATGTACGATCAAGTAGCCCGTATGCCTTATCTATCCAACCTCACAAGGAGTATATGTTTCGCTCGTTCTCGTGTGTTTAGGCTTTAAGATCAACTCTCAACTCACAACTCACAACTCAATTCTTTACACAAAAATCATCTTAAGCATTTTATATAGCATTATCTCCACCCAATATTTCAAAACAAATAAGTAACACTAAGAGGACTTTCGCTCAATGAAATACTTAAAAAAAGACTCCATTCAGCGGGGTAGTAAAATTTTATAAACCGATTTAATCCAAAATAATAGGGTGATTTAGGTAAGTAGGCTATTTAGAACTTTCAATTAGCTAATTAGATAATAAACTTGTTTAATTAGGTTAGTTAGTCCATTTCCCAAATGGGGTATTAAAGTCAATGGTCAACATTGATTGGTCAAACAGTTGACCGTTGACCGGTCAACGTTTAAAAAAAAAAAAATTTTAGTGATGCCATTTTTTTACCGTTTTGATTCCATTTTTTATTACATTTTATTTTCACTTTAATGACATTTTTTTCATACCTTGATGACATTTTTTTTGTACTGTGATGACACGTCGACCATTAATGCCAATTCTTTGTTACTTTTGACTACTAATGACACTTTTTTAAAGTCAATTTTTTTTATGATTTTTTTTACCGTGATTCCATATTTTTCAAAGTACTGTTTTGTTGACATTTTTTTTCTTTAATGTGATGCAACTTTTTCAAATTAGTGTTTTGATGCCATTTTTCTAATTTAATTATTTGATGCCATTTTTTTAATCAAATCGTTTGATGCATTTTTTTTTTGAATTTAATCAATTGTATATCGATAAATTTTCATTGATTCTACTTTTATTCACTGATGACACGTTTGTGATTACATTTCATTGATGCAATCACTTGTGGTGGCATGTTTATTACATTTTTATACAATTGATGACAAGGAATCATAAAATTTGATTAAACTTCTTTGATGACATCTTTTAATGATGATTTTTTTAACGTTTTTGCGGGACGAGACCGAGATTTGCGGGATTTTTTCCCACCCTAATTTAAATTTTGATTAATGGATAATAATCTTAGATTGGACTAGATTGCCCCTTTTCCCTTCTCAACTTCCATAATCTTCAATCAAACAGATCATCATCATCATTCCATTTGAGCTGATTCAATCTTTCTTCTCTAATCTATTGCCAATTAAAAAAAAACAAAGAAGTGAATATGATCATACAAGAATTATAATAATCATTCAAAAAAACTTTGTGCTTAATCACAAGCAGAAGCTGCAATTGCAAATGCATCTGCACTTGGGACATTTCCAGTCAAAAAGGTGTTGCCTCCTCCACCTTTTCTCCATACCTAATTACAAAAAAATGAAAACTATAAACATCAAAACAAACAAGCTACAACACAGGAGTATACAACTTAATAAACATTGAAGCCAATAATGCACAAAACTAGTGTGCATGAATATTCAACAACCAGATCATAGTATGTACGTATTATAAGCATCAGTTATTACGAACAATTGCAATGTTAGTAAACAAGAGTTAGATACATAATCTTAATTATTGAAGCAAAAACAGTAAGTGGGAATATTAAACATCCCAAATGTCATCAAATAGTTGGAAGCTTCCATGAAAATGCCATTGATTTAATCTCATTATGGATTGTAGCTGTACTTATCAGAGTGCTAAACAGCAAGTAAAAAATCTCTCCTTTGGACCATTAATATTTATAACAATGAAAATATCATCACCAAAAATCAGCTCCTATTCGACATGTAAGCACCAAGTCTGCTGATGAATCGAAGCCTGTCATGAACAACAGCATGTGTGGAAGCAACAGATGCAACTCGAGCAGCAGCTGTTACAGCGGCTGCAACTTGATTTGCGACACGGGTTGCTGATCACATTTGAGTCAAATCCTACTTAAACAAATTTGAGTAAAGTTCACATTGATCAAATAATATGAAATTTCAAAAACAAAGAGTAAAATGGGAATCAAAAGTAAATACCCCAATCTTATGAATTTCATCATCCTATTAGCACATCACACAATCGAACCATATCTCTCAATCAAAAGCCATGATTTCATCAAAATGTACAATATGAGATTCTAAGCAAGAAAATCATGTACATTAAGAAATCAGATTGCTAAAGCAAGCCTTATAGCTTCTTCTCTCCAAACATTTTATCATGTAAGAGATTCAACAAGCCATGAATTCAAACCCTCATCAAACTTGATGCAGAAGAGTCCATTGATGCAATCATTTAAGATGTTTTACTGAATTTGCAAGGACTGATGAACAGCAAGCCTTACAGCTTCTTCTCTCGAAACATTTTTTTTTGCAAGATGAACAGCAATACAATTTAAGCAAGAAAGTAATCAATAAAATGTAGTATTGAACTACTGACCAAGCCAAAACATGAATTCCTCAAGCGGGTTAATAAGATGCAGTCCTGATTTAGCTATGTATATAGTGCACAAAATCAAATTCACATATAAATACTTCATAATCCAGCTAAACATGTACCAAATCAAGATCTCTGATCATCGATTGTTCAAATTCAAAATTTGATCAGCAACAAATTAATCTGTATTCTTCCAGGCATCAGAATCAAATCCAAGAAAAAATTGATGACAGAACTCAAATTAGTTAGGTTAAAAGCTAATCTCGAACACATCCGCTTCAAAATTACTACTAGTTTCAAATTGAAGCTCGCAGAGGTAATCGATTAAACGATGATAGTACGAAGAGGCAAAAAAAGGAGAAAGATGGAGGCAATACTCAAACCACGGCATCCATCGGCCATGGTAATGCAAAAATCAACGAAAAGCAGGAAGCAAAATTAGAATCCGATAAAGACATTTGGTCGGAGAAGATCATCTGGCGTCGGGAAGGAGAGGCATCATCTGTCGTCGGTTATACGGTGGCGCTCCCCAATTTTCTTCCCCGCTGTTGGCATCTTCAGATCTGAAAGACAGGGAGAGACTTTGGGTCTCAGACCGCAACAGAGAGAGCGAGAGCGACCAAGGACGCCGAGGCGGTGACGGCCACGAGGACGCCGAGGGTTTCTCGGTCGGAGAAGAACCAGCCGAGGAGAACGAAGGGCTATCGGAGGGGGAGGAGGTACAGGAAGGTCAGGCGGAGAGGAGGCGGTTTTAACTGACCTAAAAAACGATGATGGTTATGACTCCTAAAAAAACATTTAAATTAGCTACTAACCTAATTAAAACATTCTAGATGCCTAAACACGCAAATTTTCTCAAAATAATATACACCCTCCGTCTCGTTATAGTTGTTGTTTTAGAGTAGTAAACTTGTATAAAAAAACTTGTTGTTTTAGATATAATTATTATTTTTATAGGTAATTATTGCTCTTTTTATAGGTAATAATTACTGTTTTTACGTATTTTATCTTATATTAAAGCAAAAAAAAAAATATATTAATAAGTGTGTAAATATAAAACAATAAGTTTTGCAATGGGAATAAAGTAAGTAACAATCGTCTCCAAAATTTTTATTGCCTTGGCCGCTAACTCCGTACGATTACGATTGTGAGTAAGGGCGGGCCCACCTCTCCACACAAACCTCTAGTTCATTATTTACTACTCGACAATCGACACCATATTTTATCACACACCTCATCATCCCCGACCTCTCAATTCTCAAGTCTCAACCATCCATGGTTAGCCTCCTGCTAACATGCCTTCCTTCCCCATTTCCAACCTTACTCTTCCCTGGTAATCCAATCCTCTCTTCCTCCCTTTTTCTAGTTTACCATCTCCATTGCAAAATTCAATTGCTTCAATAATTATATAATTTTGATTTCCCTGTCTTCGATCAAAATTCAATCTTTTTTTTTTTTTTTTAATATTTTGATTCCAGGTGCTTTCAGATTAAACGCAGCCCTAATGCAGACTCCCCCGCCGGCGCCGCCACGGTAGAAGACGTCAACAGTAGCACCACCACCACCACCACTACAACCAGCAGCAACACCAGCACCAGCACCTCCACCCCGACCCCAACCCCACCCTCTTCCAGCAGCCCCGGCGAGTGCTACGCCTGCACCCAGGTCGGCCTCCCCGTCTTCCACTCCACCAGCTGCGACAGCGCCTCCCACCACCCCGAATGGCAGGCCTCGGCGGGCTCCTCCCTCTTCCCCGTCCAATCCAGGCCCGGCCCGGCCCGCTCCAGGAGCAAGGGCCTGGGACTGGCGTCGCCGACGATTGCCCTGCTGTTCGGGACGATACTGGACCCGAGGAGCGAGTACGTGAGGAGGTGGAACCGGGCGATCCTGGTGGCGCGTGGGGTGGCGCTGGCCGTCGACCCGCTCTTCTTCTACGCGATATCGGTGGGGGCGAAAGGGGGCCCGTGCCTGTCGATAGACCTGTGGCTGGCGGTTGTGGTGAGCGTGCTACGCACGTGCGTGGATGGGGTCCACCTGTTCCACCTCTGGCTCCAGTTTCGGCTTGCTTACGTGTCAAGGGAGTCGCTCGTGGTTGGATGCGGAAAGCTCGTGTGGGACGCACGTGCGATTGCGGGTCACTATGTGAGGTCACTCAAGGGCTTCTGGTTCGACGTGTTCGTCATCCTTCCTATACCTCAGGTTCATTCTCTTTACCTCCATTCAATCATCTGAAGGTGTAATGGGAAATAATTATAACAGCAATCATGTCAAAGTGTATTGGGAAAACATTACAGGGTAGCGACGGTCGAATCAAACATCTTATATAGTCAATATGACAAGTGTTCATATAAATATAAACATAAACATATGCGAATCATTTAGGGTATGTTTGGCAAAAGCAAGTAGCTTTTCAGAGCTTTTGGTTTTGATATTCTATAATATTAAATGAAATAAATATAAGATTTTAGTTTAATTAGATTTTAAAAGCTTTTGAAATCTAAACTTTTCAACAGCTATTCACCCAAGCTTTTCGGAGCTTTTGGTTTTTTATTCACAAGTTTTTAACAGCTACCCTAACAGCTGGATTTACCAAAGATTGTACTAGCTTATTAACATATATTTAACTCAAATAACCCAACAGCTTCCATTTTGCCAAACACATCCTTAATTGAAGTTTTCTGCATAACAACCGTTATGATCCTTTTCTCACACGTTGCTTTACTTTTTACTAACTTTATTTTTAAACATATACCTAAGTGAAAACTTAGGTATATGCTAACTGGACCCATATAAATGGAAAGAACTTACTAGCATATAGCTAAGTGAAAACTTAGGTATATGCTAACTCAATATAAATATGACACCTAAGTGAAAAAAGCACACACAACTGGACCCATTATAAAATTTTGCCACGGTAATTTTGGATCATGGAGAATACGGATTAGTGGATTACTGGTTTTGGTCCTTGGTTCTTGTTTTAGACCTGTCAATTGATTAGATTGGTCTCCCAAGTTCTAGTCAATGCTGATTTACGAGATCAAATAAAGATGTATCTTTACTCTTATAAGGTTATTAGAGGTAATTTTGATATGGTAGTTTCTCAGTACATGATCCAGTGGCAGTAGCAACCTTAACTAGCTAGAGACACTGATTCATCAGATTTGTTGTTGTTGCAGGCCGTCTTCTGGTGTTTCGTTCCGCGATTAGTGAGAGAAGAACGGATAAAGCTTCTGATGGTCATACTTCTCATCGCGTTTCTTGTACAATTCTTGCCCAAAGTTCTCCACAGCCTCTCACTGATGAGGAGAATGCAGAAGGTTACAGGCTACATCTTCGGCACCATTTGGTGGGGCTTCGGCCTCAACCTCATTGCCTACTTCATCGCTTCTCATGTAAGTTGTACCGTGTGGTTCGTGTTAGCACTTAGCTGTAGCCTTTCTAGCTAGCTAGCTTGTAACCTTTTGTTGCTGTCTGGAGGACTGCAGGCAATAGGAGGATGCTGGTACGTTCTTTCCATACAACGCGTCGCCTCCTGCCTTGCCCAGCAATGCAATGAAAGCACCAAATGTAGTCTTTCCCTATCTTGCTCGAAGCAGAGCTGCTACCAGTATCTCCTCCCTTCGAAAACGCTAGGAAATCCCTGTGGCTTCAACTCTACCATACTCAGAAAGTCACTGTGCTTGGATGAGGATGGTCCCTTTCCATATGGCATCTATGGTTCCGCTTTGCCTGTCATCTCCACCAAATCCATCTTCGTCAAGATACTTTATCCCATCTCTTGGGGACTATACCAGCTCAGGTACGGTAAATCACCATTCCAACGTACACTTGAGATCGAGATTGGGATTTGAGTGAATTAAACCAACAGGCTAGCTAGGGAATCTTGATGATCCATGTTTTTGTTTCAGCACTTTCGGGAACAACCTGTCCCCAACGAGCCACTGGTCCGAGGTGCTCTTCTCAATAGTTCTTGTGCTTGCAGGACTAATGCTCTTCACTCTATTGATAGGAAACATTCAGGTAGGTGATTTAATTAAAGCAAGCAGAAGCAAAAGTAAGTATGTAAATAGTCTTTTAATTAATAATTTGTTGGAAAACTATAATAAATATATATATATATATATATATATATATATATATATATATATATATATATATATATATATATATATATATATCCAATCCAGCTGTTTCTGCACACGGTGATGTCGAACAAGAGAAAGATGCAGCTGAGATGCAGAGACATGGAATGGTGGATGAATAGGAGACAATTGCCTTCTAGGCTTAGGCACAGAGTGCGACAATTCGAGCGTCAGAGTTGGATAGCATCCGGGGCAGTTGATGAGATGGAACTCATCAAAGACTTACCTGAGGGCCTCCGAAGGGACATTAAGCGCTACCTCTGCTTAGACCTCATCAAGAAGGTACATACAGGCATCCATCCGCATCTTTCAATTCGCTAGTGAATCAATCATGTTGTGAATTGGTATGCGCGCAGGTGCCTCTTTTCGACTGCTTGGATGATTTGATTCTCGACAACATATGTGACCGCGTTAAGCCCCTCATCTACTCAAGAGACGAAAAGGTGAATCCCTTGGGCTAAAATTGCCTCAACTCAAGTCTCAAGTCATGAATGAATCTGTGTATATGCTAATTTGTTTAAGGCTACCATGAGTAATGCGACAGATAATGAGGGAAGGAGATCCGGTGCAGCGGATGGTGTTCATGGTTAGAGGGCGCATAAGGAGCAGTCAGAGCCTCAGCAAAGGCCATATAGCAACAGATTTCTTAGAGCCAGGGGCGTTCTTAGGGGACGAACTGCTGTCTTGGTGCCTCAGGAGGCCCTTCAATCACCGACTTCCGGCGTCTTCGGCTACTTTCATCTGCCTTGAGTCCACCGAGGCCTTTGCTCTCGACGCTTACGACCTTCGCTACATAACCGAGCACTTCCGCTACAAGTTCGCTAACGAAAATATGAAGAGGACGCTGAGGTATATATGCTTTTAGTTTTATTATTAATTCAATTCACGGTAAAAGCGTCGTTAAAACGGAGAATCACACCTTAACGCAACAGGTATCATTCGTCGACCTGGAGGACCTGGGCGGCAGTGAACATACAGCTAGCGTGGCGAAGTTACATGAAGAGAATGAGGGGTTCAGTGAATCATGCAACGATGGCACGCAATGGCGAGGCTGATGATGCGAATTGGCTGCGACACTACGCCGTGGCATTCATGTCCTTGAGGCCTCATGACCATCTTGAATGAAAACACCCAAACTTTGGTAATTCTACTATGTTTATCCATCTTCATCCGGTGGCTATAGAGATCAATAAGGAGGCCGAATATCGAGTCCATTTCTTTATACATGAATATCTATGTAACGGTTTATTAGTACATTCATTGAAAATATTGTGGGGAGGGATATATCATATATGTGTGAATAATTCTCACACCTTATGAGATCATTTTCATTTGTTATATACTAAACCTATACTCCCTCCGATCGGAAATATTTGATGTTTTAGGAGGTAAAATTTGATTAACAATATTTGATATTTTAGAAGTAATAATTACATTGTTTTTACTTTTGCACTAATAACAATATAATTTGTACTTCTGGTCGCAAAAACATATCATTTTTAGAGGTTCGATTTTGTTTATAAAAATTTGTACTCTCTACGGTCGCGAAAACATGTTTTCGCGAACGGAGGGAGTGCTTTTTTTTTTGGTTTAATCAATCACATTCGTGCATAAAAAATGTGATTGGGGAGTAAAAATTATTTAATGGAGTATTTAAAGGTGAAAGTGACACTTCTTAATCTTTGTGCAAATTTGTTAATAATGCATAGCTAATGTTGGGTTCCCTCTTTAATCCCTATAAAGCCCAAGATTATGGGTTTAAAATCATTGGGCCAATTTAGTTGTTGTTGGGCTCGGACAAGGTATTGGGAGAGATCTCTAGGCTATTTATTCTTGCAAGTAGGCTCCTTAGAGCACCCACAATGGGGGTGTCTTAACCCAAAAATAAGAAATCAATTATTAAAAAATTGAAGAAGATGGGGGAATAGTTTAGGAATAATGTGAAAGGTTTCATACTAATAAACCTTTAAAAACCAAGAGAGAGAAAGAAATGGAGAAGAGGTGGGCCAACACGAGGAGAGAGAATGAGAGTAAAAAAGGGTGTCACTATATACACCGCAAATCCGGATTAAGAATTTGCACGTCCTTAAGGACGTGCATGCATGTCGTTAACAACGTGCAAGTGTAGAACTGTGCACGTCGACTAGCAAACTAGGGTTTGCACGTCGAAAGCAACGTGCAATATTAACGACGTGCAAATATTCCAACCGTCATGTTCCAAGAGTGAAATATGTTGGAATATTTTCCAACGGTGAAAAGTGTTGGAATATTTTAATGAACATTTCCAAGGGTTTAAAATGTTGGAAAATCATTCCAATAGTAGTTAGCGTTGGAAATGTTGTTAAATACGTAGTATACATTAAAAAACAAACAATTAATTAGTTCCGGAAGTTGCAGGTGAAAAAAATCCTGAGTTTGTTTTGATTGTGGTAGAACATGTACATATTCTAATTAATTATTTTTATTAAGCATCTAATAGGTGTATATATATAGGGTAAGGTTCAGATGAAATGAAAAATACGGTGAAATGAATGAATATGGTGTCATATATAAATATCATGTTATTTTTAAATGAATATATGAATATTAGGTTATTTGAATATGAATATAATGTAAAAATAAGTATACGGATATGATATTATTTATACTTACATAATATGAAATAAATAACATCATATTCAAGTAGTTAATTAAATTTCAGTTCGTTGATTTATACTTGGTTTATATAAAATCAAACTTACGTACGTAGTTAAATTTCATATACTAAAGTTTTATTGATTTATATAAAATCAAACTGGCCTTAAATTCCATTTATCAAAGCTTCATTGATGTATACTTTATAGCTTTTTTGTTTAACTTGACTGTGAATTTGAAAAATATTATGTTAAATCATAACAAAATACCGATAAAAGGTTATAAAATTTGAAAAATAAACTACGTACAATATAAACTAAATATATTGAAGATTTATTAGATTTAAAGTGTATATTATAAATGTCTTATATAGACATTTTATAGGATTTTTATAATCGAAAAGATTGGGGTCTTTTTTTATATATATTTTAAAAAACTTGGATTGTTGGAATCACATGATTGAATTTCCAACGGTTGGTTCTTTCCAACACTTCAAATCATTGGAGATTACCACGTTAAAAACATTGGAAATTCCAACCTTGGAATAAACGTTGGAATTTCCAAGGCTTTAGCTAAAAACATTGGAAATTCCAACCTTCATCACCCTAGGGATTTCCTATTAATCCAGTAGCGTGCACTATTGCCCGTCCTTAATGACGTGCAAACACATTTTTAAAAAATAAATAAAAACGTGCATGCACGTCCGGGCTCGGGTGGCTGCAAACCCACTTGCACGTCCTTAACAACGTGTGGATTTGCGGTGTATATAGCCGAAACGGTAAAAAAAGAGGCAGGTCCCGATAAAGAGATAAAATGGGGTTTTAAAGGGTTTTAGGGATGTGGATGAAAATTTGTATTGGGTTTTTTAAGGAGAGAGAAATATAAAAAGTGGAGTTAAGGAACCCGAGTGGGTTTCACGAATGCGGATGCTCTTAATCAGTCTAAGATAAATCCATGGAGGGGGAGTCTAGATTTATCAAATGACATATCTCCACTTTAGGGGTCGGTGGATGAAAGGCTATACATAACCGATGAAGTGCACCAATGTGATCCGTCCAAAACTTAAGAGAGTCTTGAGTGTCGTTTGACTTTTTAACACATATTTGAAGGAGTTAAAAACTATATAAAATATCAGTTTTTTTAAAATTATTTTTTTACAACTTAATATTTGTTGGTAATAAGTATTAGATTATAAAAAACAATAAAAAAAAAAGTTAATATATTATATAGTTTTTAGCTCTTTAAAATACGTGTTAAAAAATCAAACGACATCTTTTTTGGATCAGATAGTGTACAAATTATAAGGAAGCTAGCTTGAGTGACCAAAAATATATATAATGGGAGTTATATCTTGTAAAGTATGTTCACTGTATAATATAGTCGATTTCCCCCCAACAGTAGTATTCTAGTTCGGTTCATTTCAAAAAGATATTAGCTTCTGCGGATCAAGATGGAGAATAACGTCATTTACAATGGTGGTATGTCCATGTTCACGACGGACAACTACTCTTATTGAAAGTCGATGCCGAAGGATCATTTCAATTGTAAGGAGTTGTACGAACTCGTCTTCAACAAGAACAATCTGCAAGGAAAGAGCGAGAAGAAGTGGGATCTCTTTAATTAGAAGGTTGTCGCTATGATATGTAAGTACCGAAGTACATCAATAAAACTCTTTTTGAGCATGTCTATACTTGCACAAATGTTTTTGAATTGTGGACAAAGCTTGAATCCATGATTGAAAAGAAATCCATTATTTGGATTTGGAGATTTAAAAAGAATTTGGAAAAGAATTTCAAGGTTGGAAAGTGATTTAATAAATAAATTGAAAAAAGGAATTTTGCGAGTATTTTCAATGGTCGGAATGCTTAACTATTTTACTCGAATTTTGAAACAGTTTTGGAACTAACCTGGGAATTATACTTGTTCGGTGACTAACTAGCATGATCGTTTGACTAACAGCGTGATATGTGTGACTAATAGCATGACTTGTGGTGATTTATTATAAGAAGTTAGATGCTAGTTACTTATGATGATGATATACATATTTATATGCTAATGAAATGGTAATATGCGAATTCGACTAAGTATGATATGGAGATTGTCTAAGCTAATGAGTTGGCAAGTTATGATGAAAACGATATGAAATAAGAGATGATTGATCATGATGAGTTGAAAGTATGATGGATGCGAACTTATTTATTTATCTGCTTGTATGAGTGTGTGATATATGTGTTGAGAGTGGATATGGAATTATACTCGGTATATTCTCGTTATGTATTTAGGTGACACTCTGTGCGCTTGTTGTGTGTCGGGTGCCTATATTGCTCTTTTGCTAGCCAGGTAAGTCCTCCGGAGCTTACTCGGTAACCAGGACCTCAAGCCTAATGTGTCATATAGTATGTAAGTGTTGCATCTCGCATGTCATGTAGTATCATGCTAGGGTTTGCACGAACGAATGAGCATTTCTATTCTGTATGCGTATGTAGACAGAACGACCGTTATAGGTGTTACCAGATAGGACTTTTTCTTTATTCTTGTCATCTTAGTTAATGCTTATTATAGGAAGTTGCTTGCATAACGCGGTAAGCTTTTTGGTAGTAAGTGTCATAGGGCTCTTAGAGCCTAGGTATTATATAAGTGTCGTTGCTTGCCTTCCCTTTGTAGTTAGTAGATTCATTATGGGAGGGGGTTGGCCTACACCCTAGGGTGAGGTAGTTCCTTTTTGTAATGATTTACTATAGGATTCCTTATGAGCCTAGAGGGACGTGCTACTTGGGAGGGGCAGACGATTCTTGCCTAGTTGACAAGACGAGCAAACCGAAGCCAATTTATGTGAGGTGACAGGAAGACAATGACTCGAAATTAAGCAACGAGGGATGGACTCATGAGGATGAGCGAGCCGGTGGTGCCAGCAGTCAGCAGAAACACACTCATCAAGAAAGACAGACGGACTACTCGAGGGCTCAAGTTGACGAGGAAGGCACAAGAGTTAGCATGAAACTCAACATAGGTATTGTTATCGCAAGAAATTTGAGAGATACTTAATAAGTTTCTAGCAAGTTTTGGGACAAAGTGAATATTGTTATTTAATTTGAGGGATTTGGAAGCATGTGAAACAGGGAGAATAAAATGCCCTAGATGAGTAATGGGAAGGGACATATAGTTTCCGATAACTAGATTGCCATTGCCATTGTAGGGGGAGTGTGACTGGAAGGTGTTCATGTCAGCAGTGGCATGGTTGCTTGCCCTGGAGTCAATTATCTAGGGATCAATGATCTCTGATTGAGAGGGAGCAGAATAAGCAGCCTTGTTGGAATGTTCAGACCGAGCCAGAGCCTCCTGAGCAAGGCGGTGAGTCACCGGAAAGTCGGATATATTGAGGTGTTGGAAACAGCTGAACGCCTATGTCGCGTCTGCGGGCGATCAGTAGAGCCTCTCTCGCGGCCTCTGTCGCGCCCGTGTCCAAGTCCCCGCATTGTAGTAACATCAGCCGCTGGTTGCTCAACATCGAGGGATGGACGAGAATCTTCCTCTGGATGTTGCTCCTTTTACAGGAGATGACCGAGAAGCTCAACAGAGGAGAGGGGCTCATTGGAGAGAGCAACAGCAGAGCGGAATGATGAGTATTGAGATCCAAGACCAAAGAGGATGAAGGTCACAAGATCCGAATCGGAGATGGCACACAAGCTTTCAGTGAGTTCATCAACAATGACACGTTTCTGCTCTACATAATCAATAACAGACAGATTGCCCTTCGTGAAGGTCTAAAGTTGATGCAGAAGGTGCATCTGGCGAGCACGGGTTTGAGGAGCAAACATCCGAGCAAGAATGTCACATGCTTCAACGGTGGTGGTAGCCCGATCGACATACCCAAGGATGGGTGTGGTGAGTGTCGAGCGGACCCATAGAAGCACTAGGCGTTCCTTGCGAACCCAAGCGAGATACTCGGGATTTGAGATGTTGGGGGGGAGGGGGGGAGGGGGGCGACACTTGGGTTTTTGACTTAGCAGCAAAGGTGGCTAGGGTAGATATATCGAGGCAGCCGGGATGGTCGATGAGGAAAGGACATCCTCGACATTGGATGGAATAGTGGTCGGTGGTGGTGGCGTCTAGGTTAGTAAGGAGGCAAAATAGAAGGCCTCCAAAGCCAAACGAACATTGGTTCGTCATAATGAGTAGTTGTTGCGATCAAGGCGAATACCGAAGTTGGGGAGATGGAAGTTTAGAGAGCTGCCATCAGAGGAGGCCGAGAAGAGCATTGGGTGAGCGAGGTGGGATTGTTTGACATCTTGATCGTGGGGATCAAGAGGGTAGGCTGATACCATGTAAAGATATGCAGGAGAACATGATTTTTTCTATATTGATTATATGTACGTATATATAGTACAATAGAGGAGAGTTCTAGACTTTACCTTTACAGAATAAATCTTAACAACAGAAAATAAAAAGATAAATATAAAAGATATTTTCTATATACACAATACACAATCTAAACTAACACTAAAGAAGAGATGCTCCTGGTTCCCATGTACGTCTAGCGGCCACACGTCTAAGCACATCATTTACTAACTAAGTTGATGACACAAGGATTTTATCTTAAAATCAATTGACATGAGGAGTCAAGTGACTCATATGCAATATTTGGATGTTTTATATTTCACATCTGAAAAATACTGAAATGTAACATAAAAGAAATTTTAAGCCCCTAATTACTTTTTTTATTCATAAGATAATATTAAACCCTAATGTGGTATTCTTAACTTCAACATCGGAGATAATCCCAACCCTATCGACTTATTATTAGTAGTGATTAACACATAACACCAAACACACTCCGCCCTCGCCTTTAAATCTGCAACTGAGTTGGTAACCGAGCCTTTAAATCTTGGTTTCTTCAAAATGAGTAACTAATTAGGATGAAGATTCTCTCTTTAACAGTTGACTTTTTTTTTTTTATTATTATTTGAAGAAAAAAAATTGTCTTAATTTAATGTCACCAACTCACTGATCATTAAAGTCACCAACTCAAATGTAGAATTATTTGTATAAAAAGGAGCACGCCCGGCGACATTGGATCTGAACCTCCTAATTTAACTTGCACCTTCGGGGAACCCCAAAAGCTGCTTTCCCCTCTTTTAAGTTTTAATTAATTAAGCTCCCTTCACAATCAACACTCACTGAGGAGTTTGGGATTCAGAGCAAGACCCATTTCTGATAAGAGGGAAAGGAATAATGGGTCGTTCTTACTTTCTCCTATTTATCCTTGTTTCACTGATTCTGGCTCTCTCCTTTTCCACTGGTAATGCAGGGGAATCGGTTTCCGTTACCCCTTGTTTGGTTCAGAAATATGTGATGCCTCTTTGTGGTATGTTCCGTTTCTGAATGTGTTTGTGTTTTTTTATCACATCACAGGTTGTGGGCGGATTTTGGTCGTATCTTTTAGAGGAGATGAGCTTCATCCCATCGTTGTAAAGGTGATTTCTTCGCTGGATTTTATTCCCTATGATATATATACCATGATTGGAATTTAGGATTTGCCTTCTTATAGTTGATAAGAAAAGATTGCTTTTAGATTCAAAAGTTGTTTTTATTTATGAAAGTTAAGATGATCTTTGTTAAATGCAAATGATTTTAAAGCCCGGTTATGTAGTGTGATTTATTTACCAAAAATTTTCAAAATCACATCAATAATATTGATCTATAAACATATCCATGATCGATCAAATAGGTGCATTTGATAGTAATTAGATTGAGTGCAACTCAAATTGCCTTTTATGTCACCAATTGTTCACAAAACTAGTGGCAAATCTAATGTTCCAAAGCTGGATAAGCGAAAATATTCATGATAAAGACAAAATTTTACAAGTCAAAAATCAATTAAGGAAACTATACCCAACCCGGTAACAACTCGTTTGAGATTTTTATAACTCTTAATAAATTAAACTAATCTAGCGTACGTACTATGCAAAAAGGTCTATCAATTTCCAGATCTTGAAAACAAAAAATTGTATAGTAAATGCATTTCACAAGAGTCGAAAGAACAACATATGGAAAGAAAGTTCAACATCTCTTCACTGAACTAAGGAATTGGTTTTACTGTTAAAAGATGCACACACTTGTGTAATTTTGTTTGTAGAGTAATATGAGTTGAATTTTCTTGAAATAAAGGCTAGTTCTGTTAGTCAGATGCGCTCAACGTCTCAAAAATACATTGATCATTGATGTGGCATTTAATTTTCCGTTACTAATATCATCATATACTAAACTTGAGTATGGATATAAGATTAGTTTGTACTTTGTAGTGTTTATGTTTACTCTATATATGTTGATGTTGATATATAGGAGTCAGGAAAAAAGGCAAGAGAGACAGTAGAGTTGATGGATTACTCAGATCCAGGTCCCAACTTCAATTCGAGATCTGGTTTACCAATCACTAACCCTTCACCCTCCCCTTCTCCACCATCTGTGCCTCCCATGACACCACCCATTGATCAACCTTCAATTCATCAATGATATATATTGTTTTATCTTTATCACAGCAACAACAACAACAACAACAAATAGTTGACAAAATAAAAGCTCTGAATGATATAAGAAGAAAATTTGAAAGATAATGGTCTTCGATTCTTCGCTGTAAGGCGATTAGTTGGCTTGTTCTGATTTAAGTTGCTTCTTCATTCAAGGATAAAAGTTAATACAGGACTTTGTATGGTGAGCTTATTTTCATTTCACCGTCTAATATTTTTGTGTAATTCTATTAATTTAGGGTGTTTTTATCTTATCCGATTGGGGTTACCAAGTTTTAAAGATGGAAATAATGACATGCATATTCAGTTATTCACTACCTCCATCTGTATTTTATAACCATTCAACAAATATACACGTATATTTGTCAAATGGTCTCAGAAAGATGTGATATAGTACGTAGTGCTTGTGATCTCTACTTTTCGTGTTCTTTAAAGCATCAAAATCATAAGGAATAACTCTAAGAATTCTATTGTCTTTTCATATACCATTTTAATCGTTGTTTATGGAATTTGACCTTAGCACCGATTTGACATTTGTCATATATGGTCATGTTTAGTCATCAGATTAGGAATAAAGGCCATTTCATCGAGCCAACTTATAGATTTCGCATTCACATATCCTATATAATCTAGCATTATACAAATCAATAGACTCAGCAATATAAATAGATGAAGTAACATCCTCGTTATTGTCAACCAAATTCCATGGCCTCAAGTCTCAACGCTTGCAAAATGTCATATTTGTAGCATTTTCCTACAAATTCACCATTTTTAGTTAAGATTATTTTCCAACTTTAGACACTTGTTTAATTCCATTTATAAGTGTTTAATTCCATTTATCTCAAGCAAACCAAATGAAATCATTAATCATGTTTCTACATAAAGAATGAACATAAAACACATTCACAAGTAACTTACTTTCTTGATATGAGCTTGAGTGTCATATTCCCTTTGCCAACTGTTGGTGCGAATCTGCGAATGTAGCTTCAATTTGATTTGTAAAACCGCTTTAGAAAATCGATGAAAAACCCGTGTTTAAAAGTGTTTAAGGCTGTGGCGTGGCATAAATGAAACCACTGCCTTAGAAGCGAAATCGCCCTGACACCACGGTGCAGGTCGGCTACTGGCGTCGCTCCCCAAGGATACACAACAGCTTCTCAGGCGTGCACTCGCCGTCGAAGCAAAGGAACCACCCAGGACCCAGAACGGCTTACAGAAGAAGAGAGAAGGAGGAGATCGATAAAGCTCTGTGTGCTGAAACTGGAAGGGAAAACGTCGGTTTTAAAACAAAGGAAGACGCTCCACGTTTGCAGAAATCTCGGAAAAAAATAAAAATTGTTTTTCAAAACGTTTGACATAATTGAATTAGTCAAAACCCTAATTCAACACTATCTGAGGCCTTTTAATTGATGAAATTAAAACACGACGCAAAATGTGACCAGCACCCCACCGCGCACGTGGCACGAACACGGACCGGACCGACGGCGGTGGTGGTGGTGCGCGCGTGTGAGACTCATATCCCAACTCTCAATGACCCCTTGAAAAACTCCTCCTTAAAAACAACTCCTCAACCCATTTTGTAATCAATCTGGGACTCAAGAAGTTCAAAAGACACATTTGAAAAAAAACCCACTTGAACATTTCTCCAACAGTCCCCCACAAATGTGAGGAACTGGGGTTTTTAAAACAAAAACATCGTTCTGAGCTGGTTTCGTGGAGAGAGTACTTAAATGATGGTGAACGAATCTTGAACCAACACATAGTGAAGCTGAGTATCTCGCATGTCATGGAAGTGAACGAATCTTGAACTTCCAGACTCGTGAGTTGACTCAACAGCACATACCTTTACCACTGCCCTGGTGGTTCCGCGATCTAACTGTCAACTGTAATACTCATCTCATACCTTGGGTGCTGAAGAGTGCTCTAGAAAGACAACCCTAGTCTTCCATAGAAGGCGACTAACCCTTCACACTCTCGTAGGTGATTCCATCAAGTCCTTCTCAATAGGACCACCCTTACAGGGCTATGGTATCATTAAGAGCACAAGGCTCAACCTCTACAGTTTTCGGTGAACCCATCAAGTCCTTCTCAATAGGACCACCCAACTCTGGGCTATGGACTCATTAAGAGTTCTAGACTCATCCTTTCTCATACACCTGTCTTGCGAATGGGTATGGTGTATCTCAGCTCACGTGGGTTTGAGCCTCATTCCCTTAGATGATTCAAGGACCATCCTTCTGTTCAGCCCTTTCGTCAACGGATCTGCCAGATTCTTCTCGGACCATCCTCCAAGCAAATGACATCGGTAGCAAGCAACTGTCTCACAACTTTATGTCTAATCCATATGTGTCTCTTCTTACCATTGTAAGTATTGTTGTTAGCTACACAAATAGTATATTGTGAGTCACAATGTAGAGAAATAGTTGGGGTCTTATGCCCCCACAAAGGTAAGTCAGCCAGTAAGCTTCTCAACCATTCAGCCTCTTGACCAGCTAAATCTAATCCTATGGACTCAGATTCCATAGTTGATCTAGCAATGCAAGTTTGTTTTGATGACTTCCATGATATAGCACCACTACATAAAGTAAACACATAACCACTAGTGGAGCTAACCTCATCATTGTCAGTGACCTAGTTTGCATCACAGTATCCCTCTAAAGCATGGGGATAACCCACATAATGTAAACCCCAATCAAAGGTGCCTTTAAGATATCTCAATAATCTGTTAAGTGCAATCCAATGCTCACTACTGGGGTTATGGGTATATCTACTGAGTCTACTAACAACATATGCAATATTAGGCCGAGTATAACTCAGAAACATTAAACTCCCAATTATTTTAGCATACTCATTTTGGGACACACCAATTACAAAAAAAAATTTCAATTGCATGCTAGCATCATAAGGAGTTCTAACTGGCACAACATCAAATTTATCAAACCTTTTCAACATTTTCTCTACATAATGAGGCTGTGATAAAATGAAGTCATTTCCTTTTCTAGTTACTTTAACTCCTAGAATGACATCAACTTCACCCATTTCTTTCATCTCAAACTTAGATGACAAAAACTGTTTGGTTGTGTTTATAGCATTTATGTGAGATCCAAATAACAACATGTCATCCACATATAAACATATAATCACACAATCGTCACCAGACCTCTTAGAATAGACACAGGCATCAGATCCGTTTACCTCAAATCCAAAGCTTAGGATAGTTGTGTGAAACTTCTCATACCATTGCTTTGGTGCTTGCTTGAGTCCATACAATGACTTCTGTAGCTTGCACACTTTGTTTTCCTGTCCTGGAACAATGCACCCTGGAGGTTGTTCCATATAAATTCCTCATTTAGATCACCATTCAAAAATGCAGCTTTAACATCCATATGATGAACAAGCATTTTATGGCTAGAAGCCAAAGCAAACAATGCACGAATGGTAGCAATTTTGGTAACAGGAGAATAAGTGTCAAAGAAGTCAATGCCATATCTCTGAGTGAATCCTCTTATAACTAGTCTTGCCTTATATCTATCCACTAAGCCATCCACTTTAAGCTTCTTCTTAAAGATCCACTTACAACTAATGGCTCTATTTCCTTTAGGCATATCAACTAGTTCCCATGTGTGATTAGACACAATGGATTCTATCTCACTCTTAATAGCATCTTTCCATAAACTAGCATCAAGTGAACTTATTGCCTCATCATAGGTCTTAGGATCATCTTCTATCATATGAAGACTAATGAACGTCTCATCTAGTTCATTTAAATCATTCAGTTCAACTAGAAATGCAGTCACAAAATCAGGACCAAAACTAGTTTCCTTCCTACGCCTTTTACTTTTCCCAGGTTCATCATGATCAACACGAGCATTAGGCACAACAGTATTAGGCATGGATGAAGATGCATCATGAGATGAAGAATCATTAGCAGGCAATGCAGATTTCTTTAAAGGAAAGACATGCTCAAAGAAAATAGCATCACGATATTCACACAAGGTACGATCACTCAAGCACATAAAACGATATGCAGCACTGTTTTCAGCATAACCAATCATAATTGCATCAAAAGTCTTAGATCCAATAGTATCAACTTTGAACGAAGGTAACCCCACCTTAGCTAGACACCCCCACACCTTTAAGAATTTCATATTAGGCGGATGCCTTTTCCAAAGCTCATAAGGTGTCTTGTCAAGCTTCTTGTGAGGTACCTTATTCAAAATATGATTTGCGGACAATACAGTTTCCCCCCACATATTATCAGGCAAACCAGAACTAGAAAGCATAGCATTCATCATTTCCTTTAAAGTTCTGTTTTTCCTTTCAGCAATACCATTTTGTTGTGGGCTATAGGGAGCTGTAAATTCATGAATAATGCCATTTTGTTCACAGAATTGTCTCAAAGAATGAGTGACATATTCACCGCCTCTATCAGATCTAAGCCTTTTAATCTTTCAATTTAATTTGTTTTCTACTTTATCTTTATACACATAAAACATGCTTTCTGCTTCATCTTTAGACCTAAGCAAGTATACCTTGGTATATCTAGAATGGCCATCCACAAATGTGATATAGTAGCGCTTGCCACCTCTACTCTCAGTGTTCTTAAAATACGCCAAATCAGAATGGACTAACTCCAACAATTCAGTTGTCCTTTCTAACACCGTTTTAAAAGGTTGTTTATGAAATTTAGTCTCAACACATATTTCACATCTGTTATGGTCATGTTTTGATAGGCTAGGAATCAAACCCATATCATGCAATCGACATACAGATTTTGCATTCACATGTCCTAGTCTAGCATGCCATAAATCAACAGACTCAACAATATAAGCAGAAGTAGAAGCATTCTCATTATTCTCAATCATGGTCTCAAGCACATACAGAAAATCAGCCCTATAAGCCTTTCCTACAAATTCTCCATTTTTTGTTAACACCATTTTGTCAGCATCAGTCACTTGCTTAATTCCAACTATCTCAAGTAAACCACATGAAATTAGATTTCGGCGCAGAGAAAGAACATAAAGCACATTCACTACGGTAAGAGACTTCCTTGAGGTGAGCTTGAGTGCAACCTTCCCTTTGCCTAGCACTCGAGAGATGCTCGAGTTGCCCATGTAGACCTGGTCGATGTCTGTAGCATCCTCAAACTCAGCAAACAGATCCTTGTTGGTGCAGAAGTGTCGAGTAGCTCCGATGTCCAAGAGCCAATCGACCTGGCCGCCTACATGGTTGACTTCATTGCAGTGTTCTAAAAATCGCGCCTGGGCGCCACCTAGGCGCTAGGCGGGACGGGACCTAGGAATTTTTAAGCCTAGGCGGACCTCTAGGCGGAAACTCATTCAAGAACCGCCTAGGCGCCACCTAGGCACCGTTTGGTCCCGCCTAGGCACCGCCTAGTCCAGCGATTATTCAATTTGACTTTCTAAGCATATGATTAGTTGGCTTAGGGTCTTTTTATCCCCCATGTCGGGATGCATTTGCTTTTTAGTCGAACTTATAGTTTTGGATTTTAGGAGGTTTAGAGTTGTTAGTGAGACATGTACTTTTGCGTTTATTTACTTTAGTGTTAGTTAACTACTACAAATTTGGGTTTATGAGTGATATTATGGATTATTATTACATTATATGAATTATTGACAAGTGTTATTCATCAAAATATAAGGAAATAATCAAGTTTGTTCTAAGTCCGCCTAGGCGCCGCCTAGGCATCCACCTAGCCGCCTAGGCGCTAGGCGGCCACCCGCCGCCTAGTGGCCGCCTAGCGCCTTTTAGAACATTGCTTCAGTGATCATTGATATCGGCTGGTTGTTGTCTTGGATAACGTTGGCTTGCTGCTGAGCTGGAGCTGCGGGCTTGTTCTGTTGCTGTCCTTGGTTCTGGATGTCAGCCCGATTGCGACACTGCCAAGCCTTATGGCCTGGCTTGCCACATACATAGCAGCCGATCCCAGTGCCTCCCTGTTTCTGCTGCTGTTTGTCCGGCTGATTGCTAGACTTTTTGAACTTCTGACCCTTCTTTGGTTTCATGTTTGGCTTAGAACCTCCAGACTTGTTTCCTTGCTTGGACCTATCAGATTTCACAGAAGATTCAACCAGATTAGCCTTCACAGTATCAGCAGATTTAGGCTTGGGTTTGTCTTTGAGGCGATTAGCCTCTTCGATCTTCATGTGACCGACGAGCTCTTCCAGGGTCAGATCCTTCTTTTTGTGCTTCAAATGGTTGCGATATCCAGCCCACGAGTCATGCAACTTTTTGATAAGAAAATTCGCATGCAGGATCTCGCACATCTTCATGCCTTCGGAGAGTATGTCAGCCACCAGATTCTCATACTCATGCACTTGGTCCATGATTGGCTTATCATCGACCATCTTGAACTGCATAAACTTTCCCACAACATATTTCTTTTTCCCTGCATCGCCAGCCCCATATTTCTTCTCCAGCAGATCCCAAATAAATTTAGCAGATTTATGAACAGAGATCAGATCAAAAATAGGGTTCGAGACATGGCTGAGAAGATGGCCTCGCACGGACTTGTTGTCGGACTCTTACTGTTTAGCCCGAGCGAGGTCATCATCAGTAACCTTCTTACCCTTGTCGACAGCATCACCATCGTCATCAACGACAACAGTCTTACCCTTGTTGTCGCCGACAATGGTGGAAGAGGAGGTTGTCGCAGCCGCAGGGGCCTCCTGAATGAGGACGTAGTCGATCTCCATTTGATCGAAGAAGATGAGCATCTTCTGCGACCATCGCTTGTAGTTGGTCCCATCCAGCGGCTCTAATTTCGACAGATCCAAGAGCGGTTTGAAGAACTGAAACGCCATCGCAGAAACAAAGGATTTCGCTTCTAAATTGTTGGTGCGAATCTGCGAATGTAGCCTCAATTTGATTTGTAAAACCGCTTTAGAAAATCGATGAAAACCCGTGTTTAAAAGTGTTTAAGGCTGTGGCGTGGTATAAATGGAACCACTGCCTTAGAAGCGAAATCGCCCCGACACCACGGTGCAGGTCGGCTACTGGCGTCACCCCCCAAGGATACACAGCGGCTTCTCAGGCATGCACTCGCCGTCGAAGCAAAAGAACCACCCAGGATCCAGAACGGCTTACAGAAGAAGAGAGAAGGAGGAGATCGATAAAGCTCTGTGTGCTGAAACTGGAAGGGAAAACGTCGGTTTTAAAACAAAGGAAGACACTCCACGTTTGCAGAAATCTCGAAAAAAAAATAAAAACTGTTTTTCAAAACGTTTGACAGAATTAAATTAGTCAAAACCCTAATTCAACATCCCACCGTGCACGTGTCACGGACCGTCGGCGGTGGTGGTGCGCGCGTGTGGGACTCCTATCCCAACTCTCAATGACCCCTTGAAAAACTCCTCCTTAAAAACAACCCATTAACCCCTTTTGTAATCAATGTGAGACTCAAGAAGTTCAAAAGACACATTTGAAAAAAACTCCACTTGAACATTTCTCCAACACCAACAACCAAAGAGACATTTGAGTTGCCCAAGTAAACCCGATCAATATCGATCTATTTCTTCTTTAAATAATATAGATATAAATAAAATAATATCTACCAAATAATTAATTTTGATATGTTAGATAAAGATTCAAAGCCCCTGGAATTTTTTTAGAAAACAATTAATTAGTAGCTACTTTTCCATAACAATTCAATCTCTTTTCCCCTAAATTTCATAAATAACACAATCACATCAAAACCCTAGATAAAAGTGACAATTTGTGAAATTATTCCGGCAGTGGATCACGTGAGGAGCAAGCGTCGAGTCACATCATCTTTAGGTTTGATCATGATTATAACTTATAAGATTATGATTCATCGATCTTTTTAACCCAAAAATTTAAGTCAATGTGTAAGACTTTTACCCTATCCTTATAACCCACTATTTTTCCCCCTATTTTTCAATGTTGAACTTAAATATTAAACACTCATTTTTTAACACAATTCAGGACATACACTATCAAACAAATAAAACACAATGTAGACCCAAAATCACATCCATAGCATAGGACCATAAAATAGGAGTTTTATTCTTCAAAAGCACACCTTCAACCATAGCAAAGATACATAGGTCTTACTAGTTAGAATATGAAGCAAAGCATCAAAGAAACAATCTTCAACTGTGATTGCAATCAACAAGCAAATAACAAACAATGATTCACGAGCCAATATTATGATGTGTGTCCTCCATCCCCGACATGAGTAATATAATATTAATCAATCATCGTACCCCCTGTGGCGGTGGTGGTGGTGGCGGCGTTGCTTCTTTTCCTCATCAGAGTCGTCAGAGCTGGAGTCATCGCCACCCTGACATTTGCATATAGTCAAAACCAAGGAAAGCAAGCCGCGATTCTTACGTAATAACAATGTTTGTTACGTACATCGAGCGATTAGCAACTCAAAACTGGATCTATGTTGGAATTTGGATCTATATCAGTCTGACATAGATTCAAAGACAGCTATCTGACATTGTCAAATAGTTGTCTTTGGGTATAGTTAAATGTGGTTTCGAAATTAAGGGTGATATTGTGTAAAATGACCAAAGTAACGGGTGGTTTTGTACGATTGCCCTAAAGTTTACCTAAAGCTTGAAAATTGGGTGCACTTTGGAAAAGGATAAAACATGCATCTACAGTATTTTATATCTTTTTATGTTTAAATTATAAAAAAAACTGACATGTTTTAGTTAAGGAAAAATGATTCAAAATAATATCAACTATGAGATGTGAACCAAAAATAATACAAACTATAAAAAGTCTCAAAATAATATAAACTATCCACCTATAAACCAAAAATAATATAAACTTTAAAATCAATCAAAAATAATACAATAAATGAAAATTTGACTTTAAATAATACAAACTTTTGAATTTAAATTAGGATAAGATTCGGAATAAAATTTTATTTATCAAAATTATAAAAAAATCTATAATTATTCATACATTGCACAAATCCGCCTTTTATATTTTAAATACATCAAGCCCATTATTTGGTCATCCAACTTTGTATAATACAACCCTATTTTTAGAAATTACACAAAGTTACATGCATGAATTCTAGGATATGATTCTATTTTATTTTATTTTAGAATAATTATGGATAAAGTGGATGTGATTTTATTTAATTTCAAAATAAAAAACTGTTTTTTTGTAAAGTTGAATAAATAAATAGCGGTTTTGGTGTATTTAAAAATAAAAGGGATGAATTTGTGCAAAGTGTGAATGTATACAAATATTTTTGTAATTTTAGTAAATAATGTTTTGTAAAATTTCATAGTTTGTACTACCTTTGATCCAAAATATATGTCGTTTGACTTTTCAACACGTATTTTAAGGAGCTAAAAACTATATAATATATTGACTTTATTATTATTATTATTATTTTACAATTTAATACTTATTACCAAAAAATATTAAGTTGTGAAAAAAATATTTTAAAAAAGTTGATATTTTATATAGTTTTTAGCTTCTTAATTAAAATATATACTAAGAAGTCAAACGGCATGTATTTTGGATCGGAGGGAGTATTATTTTTAGTTGATTTTAAAGTTTGTATTATTTTTGGTTTATAGGTAGATAGTTTGTATTATTTTGAGACTTTTTTTAGTTCGTATTATATTTAGTTCATATCTCATAGTTGGTATTATTTTAAGTTATTTTTTCTTTACTTAATTAATAAAAAATTTATATAATTTTTAGCCCTTTTAAAAATATATGTGTGAATAATAAATTTATATTTTTTCCGTTAAATAAAACATGGCATTATATATAGAGTAAATTTTGTTGATTAAAAGATGACATTTTATGTATTTTGGTGTTATAAATTACCTTTGTAATTATTATTGAGTTGTTAGTTAAAGTTTTTGAGAAAATGAAAAATTAAATTAATAATTAAGGGTATGGTAATTGTATTTTGTTTGTGTTCTTTAAAAAGTATAAAAAAGAATGTTAAAATTGCCAGTTTTATTTAACAGATGGCGGATAAATTATGTATGTTTTAATTAAAACTTGGCCATTTGACCTTTTCTTCTTTTTTGGGATGGAAATTAAAGTTGACCTCTTCTTGGATCTGCTTGTATATTAAAAAAAAAAAAAATTAAAGGGCCTTCTTAATTGAACTTACAACTCTGCACGTTGATTAACTTGATAGATCTGATTAGAGACATGTACTGTGTACTTAAGCATCTTAATTTGTCCTCCCTCCGTCCAAGAATACATGGTCTTTTAGTCTCATGCACGTTAATTAAGAAAATTATTTTACATCTTAAATCTCATCATTATCATTAAAGGTTAAAATAGTAATTGGAAGTTCAAGGATTTTCTTAAATTTTTCCAAAAGTTTTATTTAATTTTAACAAGTAAAAAGTAGTAATTTTAAAGGTAATAATTACATATACATCTAAAAAACCATGTATTTTTAATAAAGTTTTAAGGCCTAAAAAGCTATGTATTCTTGGATGGAGGGAGTATTAATTAATGTGTTATGTGTGGGTTTCAATTTCAACAGCGCTATGCATGTGAATGAGACAATTGGATTAATCGATGACAATCTCACCGGCCTCCACTCAATGGGTACTCGTTTCTTTCGATCCGATAAAATAGGTGAAATTTTATTACAAGAGGGATATTAAATGGAAGACACGTGAGTGGAGTATTTCTTATTCGACCCATTTGTTATAAAACAAATACTCCATACGTATATGTCTTTTTAGAACGGAATACGGGAATTAAAGAGTAGGTTAAGTATAATTTACTAATAGTCTAGTACATAAGCCGATCGGGGTTCCATCCTAAAATCAATTTGGCAATAAAAAGAGTAATCAACTAGTTTATATATTAAGTCTTCTTTGTTTATATTATCGATGTGAGACTCTTTTGATCTCTTCACATATTTCATTCTCTCAACTTTGGTATTAGTGTATTTGTTTTTTTTTTTTTAATTTGTGAGGAGAAGAGTAAGAATGATGTAAAAATTAGAGTAATGATTAGATGTAAAAGTAGGTTAGATGTAATGATTAAATCTAAAAAGACACGTATTTTTGATAAAATTTTATGGGCTAAAAAGACATGTATTTTGAGACAAATGAAGTATTATATTATATATACACATTAAATGATTAATATATGAACTTGTGCATGGTACGCATTATAATTTTTTTTCTTTTGGTTATTTTATTCAAATTAAGTATATTGTGAGTTTTTTTTTTTAGTTTAAATTGGTTTTTTGTAAGGGTTTTTTGAGATGTGATCCGAATATTCATTTGATCTATCTGGCTAACTAATGGATGATGGGTGGATAGAATATGTGAAATTAGAAGCGAATGATGAGTGATTCGGATGGAGATTTCTGAACAGACCATCCACTCCACCCACTATCTAATACATGCAGTATCATCCTCCTTACTCGGTTCAGGTTTGGATAATATTGGATCTGATTTTGGATAGGTTATTATTTGGATAATTTGATGTAAATAGTCACATTGAATTTAAGTCATAATTACAAGACAACTTCTAGGATTAAAAAATCGAATTTATTTCACTTTTGAGTTTGGGTTCGGGTGAATTCATCAAAGTTTTTTCATGGGTCATTTTAGAGATGAAGTTATAATTACATGTTGAATTTGAGTCGTTTTATAGCTGAACTTTTTTCATGGGTCCTTTATTTCGATAAAACACAGCGGTCGGTAAAACATTCGAACTAGATCCCGGCCCACAATGCAAATAATTCCATTTTTTTTATTAAAAAAAAAAAAAGTAAAAGTTGGGTATAAACTGTAGTTTCAAATTAAATCGATCCGGCTCAAAATTAATCAAGGTAAAGAAAACTCACATGCTTCTTGTAACCATGGCGTGGATTCTCATACGCCTGAGCAGGCCCACCAAACTCCCTTTCTCCGTAAGCCGGCGGGGGCTGCCCAGGTGGGGGAGGACCAAAATATCCAGGTGGGCCGTAGAAGGGAGGAGGGGGGCCACCATAGAAGGGAGGAGGGGGCCGGGAGGCGGGGCGAGAGTAGCTCCTGTACTCGTTGTCGAGGGCCTCTTCGGCGTAGGCTGAGGGCTGGGAATACGACGAGTAGCTCGGACGATCTTGCTCAACTGCGTATGAGGAGGTGGTGGTGGAAGGAGGGTAGCACGTCTCGGCGGAGGCCGGCAGAGATCGGCCATAGGTGATAACGATGTCGTACCCGCCGGAGTAGGGGGTCGAATCGTACTCATCGAAGTCAACGTCGACGCCACTGGCGCCGGTGCGATCTCTTGCGTAATACGACATCGTTTTAGAGTTGACTTGCTTCTGGTTTTGCACCAGATTCAGATTGGAAAATGAAAAGGTCCTCCTGAATCCAAGTAGATCACCAGTGCAGTGTATAAATAGGGGAGTCGATCAACTCGAGATGCAACGACGCCGTATGAGTTATCACCGAAAACCGAACATAATCATCCGTCATTTTGATCTTTTAAAGAACATAAGTTATTTTATCAAAAATTATACACTTTCCAGTTCCCACGTCATGACATAATTTTTCAAAACTAAAATATTAATAATATATATAAAATATTAATAAAAGTTAAGATAAAAATCTTTAAAAAAATTTACCATTTATATAAATGTATCTTATAACTCTTTCATAAAATTATTTTTTTAAAACCTCATGTAAAGTATAATACATAAATATAATTATAACTTTGTGTAAATGTGATTTGTCGTAACCAATAGTTGTATTCAATGTTTTTAATTAGGAAAATTGCAAAAAATAGTCTAGCCTTTAGGGGTTGTTCCGCTTAATAGCATGAACTATCAAAAATGCAAAAAATAGCCCCAAGTATTTACTTGGTTGCAGAAAATAGGCTCAAACTACATTCCAATTCAAATAATTATATATATAAAAAAGTCTTAGGTTTATTGTCGTTCAATCGCTCTCCTGTCACTATGCCGGTTTATTGTCGTTCATTTTCTTCTCAGTCCCGTCTTATCTGCCTCTATTGTGGTTTGCCCTTGTGGTAGCCTACTCACGATCATGTTATCATCTTTGAAGGTTTTAGATGAGTTTGGGAGGTTTGAATAGGCAATAGTGTGGCTAGCTAGCTAGGGTTTGAGTAGTTTGCGGGTTGGTGTGCTTTCCTGTTCTTGGTATGGTGCAGGCTTCATGTGAACGGTGGTTGATTTTCCATCCTCTGTGGAAATGAAAATCCTCAGAGTTCTTTCTATGCGTCTTCCTTTTGTCCGGTCGAGTCATTTATCCCGCTTGCTTGTGGTTTACAAACTACAATGTAGGATGACTTGTACGTTTCTTTTTGTAATTTCTTTTATGTCATTGGTGTTATTTTTTTGTCATTTCCTTCTGTGTTTTGCTTTCATCTGTACATGATGATTAGTGTTGTGTTTCCCTCCTATATGGGGGAAGAGTCCAATGGACTATTTACCATATGGTTTTTACCATGTGAAGTTTTACCCTACCTCCTTTATAAAAGGGAATGCCTTTTCCATTTGGGAAAGTAAGAGAGAGAAAACAAAGAGTGAGAAAGGGAGAAAAGAGAGAGCTTGGAGAGGAATCCCGTATGCCCTTGTTCAGCCCATTTTGAAGTGCCCCGATCGACGACCAAACGACCTCCGATTGGGACGATTTTCTGGTATGTTGTTCACCTCATCATAGGCTTCATTTTGTACGGTTGGATCGTCGTTTTGAGCCTCCAATCTCAGATCCCCTTTGCTTGTGTTCTTTCTTGGGTTGTTGTTGATTTCCACCAATTGGGTGATGAAATTGGAGATTTGTCCAAGCTTGTTGATGCTTGATGATGTTGTATGCCTCTAGCTTTGTCTAGGGAAGATTGTACCCACTTGTTATTGTTGATAGTGGAAGTTTCTGTCTCCCGTGGTTTTTTCCCCGTTTTGGGGTTTCCACGTAAATCTGGTGTTCTTTGTGCTTGGTTATTTTATCTTCTGTTTGTGTCTGATTGTTGGTTTGGGTTGCTTGAGTTTGGCTCTCTGGTTTACAGTTCTTGTCCATCCCGATTCGTGTGTGTAAAAAGGGGTGTGTCTGACGTCCCCTTGCTTCCCGGCACAACAGACTGGTATCAGAGCATTTGGTTTAGGATGGAGGAAAAGAACAGTTTTCAGGGAATGATTGTGTTGAATTCGGGCAACTACTCAGATTGGAAGATAAAGATGGAAGATCTTTTGTATGTGAAAGATTTGTATGAGCCGATTGTGCATAAAGAGATTCCAACGGGTGTCATTGATGTTGAATGGAAAATTCTGAATCGAAAAGCGGTAGCTACGATCAGACAATTTGTTGATGTGAGTGTGCTCCAGCATATTGCCAATGACACGAATGCTTATGAGTTATGGTATAAGCTTGAAGGGATGTATGAGAGGAAGAATGCCCTCAACAAGGCGTCATTGATGAGAAAGCTTGTGAAATTGGAGTACAAAGATGGTGAGAGCATTGTTGTGCATTTGAGCACATTTCAGGGATTTGTGAATCAGTTAGCTTCTGCGAAAATGTCGTTAGATGATGAGTTGCAGGCTCTACTACTTCTCTCCTCATTGCCGGATAGTTGGGGCACACTTGTCGTGTCACTTAGTAATTCCGCTCCGGAAGGCAAGCTGACTATGGAATGTGTGAAAGCCAGTCTTTTGAATGAAGAGACTAGAAGGAAGGAGATGGGTGTCTCCTCACAGTCAGAAGCTAATGTGACGCAGGGTTCTGGTAACAATAGAGGAAGGAGTAAGCAACGACAACAGCAGAACAGAGACAAGTCCAAAGGGAGATCGAAGTCTAGAAGCAAGTACATTTGCTATTATTGTGAGAAGCCGGGTCACATTCAAAAGTATTGCCGAAAGTTCAAGAGGGACAAAGGCAAAGAACCTGAGAAGTCAGAGACTTCGAGAAATCAAGAAGATAAAGACACTGCCGCTCTTACAATCAGTGATGACATAGTGGAGTTGTTTGTGGCGGCTGATGAAGGTTCCTTGAATCTTGCAAGTGGTGAGTGCACTTGGATTGTTGATTCAGCTGCTTCATATCACATTACTCCACATAAGGAGTACTTCTCGTCTTACACTTGTGGAGATTTTGGCCGTGTGAGGATGGGAAATGATGGCGTGTCCAATGTTGTTGGCATGGGCACAGTTTGTTTGTTGACATCCACTGGTTGCAGTTTGATTTTGAGAAATGTTCGCCATGTTCCTGATATCATATTGAATTTGATATCTTCTGGGATACTTGATGATGATGGGTATGCTCAAAATGCACAAGGCGGTGTTTGGAAGTGCTCCAAGGGAAACTTGATTGTAGCCCGGGCAAAGAAGCAAAATACCATGTATGTGATGCAAGCCAAGATTTGCAGAGAAGAAGCAAATGTGATTGATGATGGTGTCGGAGAGCTATGGCACAAGCGGCTTGGACACATGAGCGAGAGGGGTTTGCAAATGCTTGCCAAGAAGGACATTCTCCCGTATATGCAAGGTATTTCTCTCAAACCTTGTGTTGATTGCCTAGCTGGAAAGCAACATCGAGTAGCATTTCATACTCGACCTCCATCTAGAAGAAAGCATGCATTAGATCTTGTTCATACTGATGTGTGCTCTATGGATTGCAAATCACTTGGTGGAGCACAATATTTTATCACTTTTATTGATGACTACTCTAGAAAATTATGGGCTTTTGTGTTGAAAAGCAAAGATCAGGTTCTGACAGTTTTTAAGGAGTTCCAAGCCAGAGTTGAACGAGAGACTGGTTTGAAGTTGAAGTGTGTCAGATCAGATAATGGTGGAGAGTACAGGGGTCCGTTTGAGCAGTATTGCAAGAGTCAGGGCATCAGGCTTGAGAAAACAGTTCCGAAGATGCCACAACTGAATGGGCTTGCAGAGAGGATGAACAGAACCATAGCAGAAAGAGTCAGAAGTATGTTGTCGACTGCAAAGCTGCCAAAGTCCTATTGGGCGGAGGCAATGTTGACTGCTGTGTATCTCATCAACCGCTCGCCTTCAGTTCCTCTTGATGGTGATGTTCCACAGAGGGTTTGGACTGGGAGAGATGTTTCCTTCCAGCATTTGAGAGTCTTTGAATGCCTAGCATATGTTCATGTTGCTAGAGATCAGAGATCCAAGCTTGATAGCAAGACAAAGCCATGCATCTTCCTAGGGTACTCAGAGGATGAATTTGGGTACAGATTGTGGGATCTTACAGACAAGAAAGTGGTCAGAAGCAGAGATGTTGTGTTCATGGAAGACAAGACTATTGATGACTGGAAGCTCCAGCGACCGTCGTCTTCCTCTCCTGCTCCAGTCACATTTGATCCCGTTTTTCCTCAAGTTGTGTAGAGAAGTTCAGTTCAGAATCAGCAGGAAGGTGAGCATGATGATGGTGATGTTGATCCACCAGAAGTTCCACAACCTCAACAAGAGGAGCCCCCTATCCAACCTGAAGTTGAGTTGAGAAGATCCACCAGAGAGAGACAGACTTCCTCCCGATACTCAACCAACGATTATGTGTTGTTGACTGATTCAGGAGAGCCTGAATGCTATGAGGAAGCTATGTCAGATGTGCATCAGAAAGAGTGGTACAATGCCATGCAGGATGAGATGAGTTCCTTGCATGAGAACCACACCTATGACTTGGTGAAATTGCCTAAGGGCAAGAAAGCTCTCAAGAACAAATGGGTTTTTCGTTTGAAGTCTGGAGAAGATGGTACACCTCCCAGGTTCAAAGCCAGAGTTGTGGTGAAGGGTTTTGAGCAGAAAAAGGGTGTAGATTTCGATGAAATTTTCTCTCCAGTTGTGAAGATGTCATCCATCCGGGTTGTTCTAGGCATGGCTGCTAGCATGGACCTAGAGGTCGAGCAGCTTGATGTGAAAACCGCCTTCCTTCATGGTGATTTGAAAGAAGAAATCTACATGGAGCAACCTGAAGGTTTTGAAGTCAAGGGAAAAGAGAAGATGGTTTGTCGTCTCAGAAAGAGCTTGTATGGTTTGAAACAAGCGCCTCGGCAATGGTACAAGAAGTTCGAGTCTTTTATGATCGACCACAAATTTCACAAGACACATGCCGACCACTGCGTGTTTGTGAAGAATTACGCCGAAGGTGACTTTCTGATTCTCTTGCTTTATGTGGATGATATGCTTATTGTTGGTCGGGATACCAACAAGATTGCTAGTTTGAAAACTGCGTTGAAGAAGTCCTTTGCTATGAAGGACCTTGGCCCTGCAAGAAATATTTTGGGTATGCAGATTACCCGTGACAGAAAGAATCAGAAGTTGTGGATATCACAAGAAAGATACATTGAGAAGGTGCTGCAAAGATTCAACATGGACAAGGCTAAACCCGTGAGTTCTCCACTTGCAGTGAACATGAAGCTGAGTTCTGATCAGTGTCCTACAAGTGAGAAAGAGAAACAGGAGATGAAGAAGGTGCCTTATGCTTCAGCCGTTGGTAGTCTGATGTATGCCATGGTTTGCACTAGGCCAGACATCGCCTATGGAGTTGGGGTTATCAGCAGGTTCATGAGTAATCCTGGAAAGGAGCATTGGGCTGCAGTGAAATGGATTCTCAAGTATCTCAGAGGCACTTCGAGAGTGTGTTTGTGCTTTGGTCCTGGAAAACCTATGCTTGATGGTTTTACAGATGCAGACATGTCAGGTGATATTGACACGAGCCGATCCACATCTGGATATCTGATTACATTCGCAGGGGGAGCAGTCTCATGGCAATCGAGACTGCAGAAGTGTGTTGCTTTGTCAACGACAGAAGCAGAGTATATGGCTGCAGTTGAAGCTGGTAAGGAGCTGATATGGATGAGAGACTTCCTAGAGGAGTTGGGAGTGGAGCAAGCTAGCTACCCACTCTATTGTGACAATCAGAGTGCCATCCACCTTGCCAAGAATGCCGCCTACCATTCTCGAACCAAGCACATACGAAGAAGGTATCATTGGCTTCGAGAAAGAGTAGAAGATGAAGATTTTGAGCTCATGAAGATCCACACAAATGAAAACGGATCAGATATGCTGACGAAGACTTTGTCAAAGGAGAAGCTCATCAAGTGCCGCTCAAAGGCGGGCTTGCTCGAGCCCCCCATATAGGATTGAGGGGGAGCTATGTTGTGTTTCCCTCCTATATGGGGGAAGAGTCCAATGGACTATTTACCATATGGTTTTTACCATGTGAAGTTTTACCCTACCTCCTTTATAAAAGGGAATGCCTTTTCCATTTGGGAAAGTAAGAGAGAGAAAACAAAGAGTGAGAAAGGGAGAAAAGAGAGAGCTTGGAGAGGAATCCCGTATGCCCTTGTTCAGCCCATTTTGAAGTGCCCCGATCGACGACCAAACGACCTCCGATTGGGACGATTTTCTGGTATGTTGTTCACCTCATCATAGGCTTCATTTTGTACGGTTGGATCGTCGTTTTGAGCCTCCAATCTCAGATCCCCTTTGCTTGTGTTCTTTCTTGGGTTGTTGTTGATTTCCACCAATTGGGTGATGAAATTGGAGATTTGTCCAAGCTTGTTGATGCTTGATGATGTTGTATGCCTCTAGCTTTGTCTAGGGAAGATTGTACCCACTTGTTATTGTTGATAGTGGAAGTTTCTGTCTCCCGTGGTTTTTTCCCCGTTTTGGGGTTTCCACGTAAATCTGGTGTTCTTTGTGCTTGGTTATTTTATCTTCTGTTTGTGTCTGATTGTTGGTTTGGGTTGCTTGAGTTTGGCTCTCTGGTTTACAGTTCTTGTCCATCCCGATTCGTGTGTGTAAAAAGGGGTGTGTCTGACGTCCCCTTGCTTCCCGGCACAACAATTAGTCTATATACCAGCTTGTCCAATCTCTCAGTTTCTCTAAACATGTCTAGATAATCGAATTTCTTTCCTAATTTTTTTAAAAAAATCGAGTATGGTGTGCATATAAAAATGTATAAGTGTGACTAAAAGAGGGCCATTAATTAGGGCATTACATTATGGAGTATAGAAAAATTAGGTCGGATTGAATACAATTCTAAAGATAAGAAGATGATTTTGTTTAAAATGATCTTATACAAGATGGAAAAGGAGTGGGAGTTTCAAACGTGCATCCATTATATCCATTATCCATATATATATACATACACATTTTCTTGTTTTATTCAACTTGAAAATCGATCAGTGTGCGGAGAAGTGGTTGGACACTTGGACAGGACGTGCAAACACATAATTGACCGATGCCCTCGTACAAATTAACACATTAATCCTTACTATAAATATAAGATCCAATAAGTTCAAAAAACCAAAGGTGCCCTAATTTGTGCCAAAAAAGGCAAAATATAAGCAACCTCTATTATCATTACAATTTGAAATCGTGAGACCATGGGGTGTGTATGGTTGTACTTTTAGCTGTTAAAAAAGTAGTAAAATTACGAGGTTAAAATAAACATATGTAGTTGTTTTAGGCACCGATGTTTATCATAATAGAGTGTCAGAAGTTAAAAATGTATAGATTTGGAAGATAGAATGGTTTACAAAAGTTAAAAAATTCCTATGAAAACCAATACAAAAAAAAGATTACCAATAAAATTAAGACTTTGTGAAAGGGGGTGTCATTTCCACTCAAGTGCATTTTTCGTTCCCACACATTAGAGGATATTGAACATATTTTTACTCAATGTAAACACTATGAATTAATTAGGACAATTTACAATGGAATTGAATCGCACATAAAACGGTGAATCTATACGAAAAGACAACTAAGAAAATTATAATTGAGATTTTTTCATCATTGGATACGAAACTAAAAAACATATCTCGCCACAATTTGGAGGGCATTCTGGACAATCAGAAACAAAATAATTTTTAACGACATTACCCTAGCTATCAACTAAACAATCGCAAATAGGATACTTAAGGCAACGACTACAAAACTGGAATCAATCTAAACAATTGTTTTAGGAAGAAACTAAATCAAAGGAACTAAAGAATAAAGATAATACCAAAAGCAAGGAAGACACGAAATCTTAGATGGAAAAAGCCTCCGGACGGGGTAGTCAAGATTAATTTTGACGGATTCGGGTTACTTTATGGAGAAGTCGTTGCGGGTTTTGTCATCCGATACAGAAACGGTGAGGTCACGACTTATGTCGCCGAACATTGTGGGTCCGTCTTGGCGCTTATAACAGAAGCCTTGGTCTTAGAATAGGGTTGATGTCTACCAAGGAGCTTGGACATCAGAAAATCGAAGTGGAAGGATGGGATAGCTCAACTATCATTAATGCGCTTAAAGGGAGTTGGACGTGTTCTCAAGAGATTGAGATGATGGTTTCGAACTGCCTCATTCTACTTCAAGACTTTGAGTATGATCTTATTTGTCACATCTTTTGGGAAGTTAACCAAGTGGCCGATAAAGAAACCTCTTTAGCTTTCTTAGTGGACGTTGCATCGATTATAGCGGATCACTTTGTCAGAAGGACCTGACCTTCATCCAAAACCTTTCCTCTCTTAGAAAAAAAAAAAATTTAACCCAAGAGAGTGACATAGTATGGATATGAGGAATGAAATGTCACCCAAAAGTCAAAAAAAATATGTGAAAACTTGCTATGCATGGTACCCTAACGGAAATAAATAAATAAATAAAACACTAGCTGAAAAACAAGAAGTTGTGTTCTTGTTGTACATCTTCTGTAACCACCCGAATGAAGACTCTGAACATTTGTTCACTTATTGTATCCACCCACTTCAAATGATCAAAGCAGAGAAGGAAAATGAGAAAAATCTTCTCCAAGAAAACTTCCTTAGCCGCTATTTGGTGGGGGTTATGGACCACCAGGAACAAAATAGTCTTCAACGACAAAAACTATGTAAACATCAGGAAACGAGAAGCATATTTACGACAACTGCTGCAAAAATTACAAGGCTCCAAAATATCATTATGGAGGGACATGGAAATTACAATAACTCGACAACAATTGACATCTAGACACAGGAAAAACATTAGGTGGACAAAACCAACTGTAAACCACTTCAAGATCAGTTTTGATGGTTCCAAACTCTCCTCAGGTTTGGCTTCAATTAGATTTGTTATTCGTGATCACGCTGGTATTGTTTTGTGTTCTGGATCTTCGCAATGCAGTTCCGTATCTCCATTGATGGTCGAAACATTAGCACTCCACTCAGACCTTGTGGTGGCAAGAGAATTAGACACTCGTAGTTATCAAGACAATTTTAGAGTCTAAAATCTCCTAAGATGATTGCCACGCATATTCAATTTCTCATATAGTAATTTGAGTAGGCGTTCCTCTCCTGTCTTCCACAAAATCAACCGAATAATGAAAAATGTCTCATCTTTCATCTTTGACACTTGATAAATCATGGATTCATGGAGCTCACCCATCACATTGAGAGTTCTTATGAATAAGAAGAAGAGAAAGATGGAGACCTCCAACGGCAACTAGCCAACTACCATTTTAAAATTCTCAAACTAAAAAAATTGAAACCCAACTATCGCTCTCCTCCACCTCCTCCTACATGAGAAGAATCAATGGCTCTACCCTCCTCCAAGCCAGAAAATCAGCCAACCAGATCTCCAAAATTCGCCCCGCCCAACCACATCCACCTGCTCCAAATTCATCCTCTTCTCCGTTCGACGATCTGATTCGAGGCCTTTCCACTAAAGGTTCGCGTTCGCCCCATGATGCACTGTTAGCGTTCAGATTGATGCGACAAAGAGGCGTCAAACCCAGTAGTTTCACTTATCCTTTCGTTGTCAAGGCGGCAGCTTCCCTCGAGGCCCTCAACGTTGGCAAACAGGTACATGGAGATGCTCTCAAGCATGGGCTCCACACCAGTGTTTATGCTGGGAATTCCTTTATTCATTTCTATGGGCGCTGTAGGGATGTCGATAGTGCCTACAAGGTGTTTGATGAAATGTCTGTTAGAACGCTTGTCTCATGGAACAGTGTGATTGGATCTTGTGTTGATAATTCCCAGTTTCAAGATGCCCTCGAGATTTTCAGGCGTTTGCGGAATCATGGGATTGATCCGGATCAGACCACCATGGTCGCTCTACTTTCATGCTATGCTGAGCTGGGTAATTTGAATTTTGGTAGGTGGGTTCATTGCCAAGTAGTGGTAAAAGGGCTAGCCATTAACTGCCAACTGGGCACTGCCTTTGTTGAGATGTATGCTAAGTGTGGAAGCTTGGATTATGCGAGCCTCGTCTTTGATCGAATGTGTGATCGGAATGTCTGGACTTGGAGTTCCATGATTCTCGGTCTAGCTCAACATGGGTTTTTCGCGAAAGCCCTGAAGCTCTACTCGGAAATGGAAAACGCATCCATATCACCCAACCATGTCACATTCTTGGGCGTCCTTTGTGCTTGCAGCCATGGCGGACTCATAGCCGAAGGGTACCGATACTTCCATGAGATGGAGCATGTATACAGAATTAAACCTACATTGACTCACTACGGAGCCATGGTAGACATGCTATGCAGAGCCGGCTGCTTAGACGAAGCTTACAGTTTCATCCAGAAAATGCACATTGAGCCTGATGCAGTGGTGTGGAGGATGTTCCTCAGCGCATGCAGCTTGCATCGCGCCGATGATCGCGATGCCTTCGCCACAAACGCAGTGGAAAGGTTGATGGAGTTGGAACCACAAAGAGCAGGAAACTTTGTTATAGTCGCTAACAAGTTGTCCAACGTCGGAATGTGGGAGGAAGCTGCAGCTCTCAGGAGTAGTTCGGATAAGATAGCCGGTGAGAGTTGTATTGAGATAGAAGGATCGATACATAGGTTTGTTTCGGGGAGTGGTAGCTCTAAGCATCAATTAGATATGTTTCGGGTACTGGATGCATTAGGTTTGCATATGAAGAAGGCAAATTATGCAAATGACATGTAGAAGCAGTTTCATTATTTGTCCATTAAAAAAAACTGTTAAAAAAGGTATTGTCAAGAATGGGATTCGAACCCATGCCCTTTTTCGGACCAGTACCTGAAACTGGCGCCTTAGACCAACTCGGCCATCTTGACTTATATGATTAGCTGTACAAAACAAAAAATAAGCTGAGTTGGCGAGAGATGAGGACATCTGATATGAATGAATGGGATGGGTGATCTCAACCGTAATGAAAGCTACTCGAGGCACCGTTGCTTTTGGGCTATGGGAGGGAACATTTCGAAACTTGGGTACTACACTGAAATTAAAAGGGACTTTGTTCATAAGATCATGTACAACCATATTTCTCTTTTAAATTTTTATCCACTTATCATCATTTGACACTTCATTTATTTTTTTCTTTAAATAATTTTGTAGTTTTTCTACCTCTTCCTAAAAGGTTTACCTTGCAACCATGAGGTAACCTTGTTCCATCACTTTTTCCATCTCATTAGTTTTATTTATAAATAAAATTAAAAAGTGTTTGATATTAATATTTTTTTTATTACATTAGATGAAAAATAAAAAAAATAATAACATTATTATAATAGGTCAAGATGAGTATATATAGGAAAAAATTATACTCAAATTATGGAGAAAAATTAAATAAAATTAATGGTATAATTATTATTTGAAAATAATAATAATAAATAAATATTATAAATACATTTGAATAATTAATACATCAAATAAATATAGTAATAAGAGGGTGGGGACCACTTGTGGTGAAAGAGGTTACCTTAGTGGGAAGGGGTAACCCCTTCCAACCTCTTCCCTTAAGTTTTGGCTTGCAACCATGGGTTTACCTATAAGATAAGTAAAACCCATGGTTGCACATGGTCCAAGGCTCGTTTTTGCCACAGTTCTTGCTGTAATTGTTCAATGTTGAGCATATTGATACTCGAAACAAAATATCCAAAAACATGTACTAACAGGCACAGGGAGACTGACAGATTGAGCTATTGACTGATCTGAATATTACAAATCAATGTACTGTATTTAGTTTCTTAGTTGCCTTCTGCTGAATGCAAAACGGCCTTAATTGCAACCCAAAATAAAACTTTTTGAACCGCAAAACTCCAGCAAAATAACCACTATGAACCAGGAACGGGCAAAAGATACCGAGAAGCTCGGAGAAATACAGGTTGCAGTTCACTGACATCATGTTTCGAGATTCTTCATGGGTAGAGGAGACCCCATAATCAACGAGAGAGTTGCTCTGTGCTGCAAGTCAAGCACTTGTTTCCTCAAGATTTACAGGCAACTCCAATGTTTCACTGCCCCTCTGTACCTTCAAGATGACTTTGTCACCCACGTTATAGTCCTCCAATACTTTGCTCAACTCTGCTTTGTATTTTACCTGATCATTTTAAACTCAATCTTTAGAAAGAAAGTGGTGAAAACAGTGACAAATCCAGATCATAGCAGATTAAAAACAATAAGATGAAAATTTGAAACAACAAAATTATCTATAAGCTTACTTCTTCTTACTCAACCATGCTTAATTTACAAAATAAGACTGGTCATGGCTATTTGATATTCAGAACTTGATGCACTCTACCAATTTTCGGTTATAACCAATCAGGGCAAAAAACGGATGTATCGTGTATATCGGGATTTAGTTGTCCAGTTTTTTGTCAAATTCTTTATGCCTAAGAATGACCTCTAAATAAACAAAAGAAAACAGCCAAAAAAGAGAGACATCCCAGCAGAATTGTCCAGCTTTAGAAGAAAAAAATAACAAAAACATGCATTGAAACACCCCAAAATAGTTGGAACATAACATTTGGTTTTCATCAACAATCAAAAGTTTCAGATGCAACAGTAATCTGTATCCCAAAATGCAACGTATAAGACGAAACGTATCAGAGTTGGACTCAGAATTTCTATTCCAGGATAAGAGAGAATAGGGTGCGTTAATGTCATTTCAGTGAGAAAAAACAATACCATAGGAGTGAATAGTTGATCCTCCATTATACATGCTTCTTAGTTTGAATAATCAGTACTTAATAACAATGATATGCTGCCCGCCTAGGTAGGGGAAAAACTTACAGGTTTATTATCTACTGCAAGAATGATGTCGCCTAGTACAAGGTTTCCTGCAAAACCCCTGGTCGTTGGAAGCAATCCTGCCTTGGCAGCCAGACTATTTCCAGGAACCTTCCACGTTCACAGGAGATTACAAAACACATCAATCAAGCAGCAGAAATCAAAATTATCACTCCTTATGTTGGTTTCAGAAAACCTGAAAAGCATCAGCTTGGAATTGAGGTTACACTTACCTGCAAAATAAGGGCTCCACTCCGTACATTGAGTTGATTTGCTATCATGTCAGAAGCAATATCAACATTTAAACCAGCTCGAACTGCCTAAAAACAGAAGTTACCAGAAGCAAGAGAATGTTAAGCTCAATGTCATGCTCCAAATCAGAAATACTCCTTGTATTTTCTTTCTTTGGCCTTATTTGGCACAAAGAGACTTCCATTAAAGATATGGATCAGATTACAATTTCCACTTCAACTTCTTAAATAAGTTGTTCACGTAAGCCCTGATATATAGTCTCAACCACATACACTTCATATCGTCAGTCAACTTGTTAGGAAGCTGAAAATACTTGTATAGCTGAAACAATGCTTGACTTTAGTTTGCGCTTCTATCCTAAACCAAACAGAATCTAGTCTTGTCATGCTCTTCATATGGATTTCCCTATCCAATCGACTTCTCCACTCTTCATAATATGTTTGTAGAAATGGAAGAGTACTAGAAAACACAGAAAGAAAAAGAAAAAAAAAAAAGGGCATTGGTTTGTAATTGATAACTTTTATCACTAAAATCGGATAATTTTTTTTATATAAATATTATACATATGAATTTTGTAATTGATAACCTTGATCACTGAAATATTATCAAATGTATAGTTTTCTCTCTTCATATCCTTTCATAAAAAATGTAATATCATAAACATTACAGAATAATTGTTGATAAACTTTTGCTTGTCCATATTCTTTCAAATTGGTATTGTTTTTTCATATTTTAAATATGACAAATGTAATATTTATTGGTTGATAAAAACCTTATTCTAACAATTAGTCTATTTATTGGCAAAAAAGCTTCTTTTATATGATATATGATATCTACATATATCTTTTAAAAATAAGATGTGTTGTCAAAGTTTTTTTGTTATAACATTTGATATTTATTGGTCAAAAGCTTCTCTTTAATGGTGGAACATTTATCAGCAAAAAAGCTTCTTTTATAGTATGTGTATATATAGATATAGATATAGATATAGATACTCACTTTCCCAAACTGGATCAGTTGAGGTATTATTCTGCTTACAGTAGAGGATGGAATGGCAAAACCTACCCCAGCAGATGTGCCTATAGAATACCAACAGAATTTAGGATCAAACTTGTACTTGAATATTATTTATAGAAATAATATTGAAGTAAGTTAATCATAGAATTTCAGGAAACATATACTAGCAGAGGGGGAGCTAGATGGGGTCCTCGGGGGTCATGTGGCCCTCCCTTCATCCGACAAATTACTTAGGTGTATTCTCCTCGTCGATAGCTTCGTTTTGATGTATAATACGCTCTAATCTGACATCTGAGTAAAAAGTTATGAATGTTTGAAAATTGTAGGTGTATTAATCACTTTAATTTTATTTCAATAGATTATAATACTTTTATATTTTACTTAAATTGACATTCACATATTATAATTCATCTCGAGAGCTTCAAAACCATAGGTTATATTAGTTATTTTGAGAATTTGGTAAGAAGTTACGCAAGTTTAAAATTTTTATATCTAGTTATACATTATTACATGTTAAGAATACAATGTTTATTTATTGTATTTTATATCCTTATTTTCGTTGGCCAAAATAGAAAATTGGTATTTAAAACTGACAAAGTTGGACACTTGGGTATTTAAAATGACTTCAGTGCCAAATTGGTATTCAAAACTACATCGATGGACAAATTGGTATTTTTTTTGTCGGAATTTCGATTTTCATGCGCGTGACTCCTACGTGTATACTGAACCTTTTTTGTTTAGCTTGGACCGGTTTTTTTCTCCTAATAAAATATCTGAATCCCTATTGAATCGGAGAGTTACGCGCAAGAAAACCGAAATTCCGACGACAAAAAATACCAATTTGTCCATTGGTGCAGTTTTAAATACCAATTTGGCACCGAAGTCTTTTTAAATAACCAAATGTCCAACCTCGCCAGTTTTAAATACCTATTTCGTATTTTGGCCTATTTTCGTTTTATATCTTTATAGTAGGTTGTAATACCGTTTGACACTAATTTGTAACGTCGATTGACACTAGTTTGTACTATCGAACACATTGTGTGTTTTACGACTTTTTTCTCGATTTTATTGTCCACTACTATGGTGACTCCTCGCTCAAAACTTTCTGGCTCCGTCCCGGTATACTAGGCATAAGTGATCAGATTAATCTGCTAACTCTTCATGCTTGATATATGGTAATTTCTTTTTTTTTTTTTTTTTTGAAATCGTATATAGTAATTTCTAAACATGAACAGCTAGGAAGAATGAGTCATAATATATGGCTTCTTTTATCACCCATTATCACCTTATCGATTATCTTATAGAGAAGTTGTTTACATTAAGCACATCTTACACCCAAACCAACCACGGGCCAAGGAGAATATGTAAATCAATAAGCTTTCATTGTAGAAAGAAAGTGTAGATGATATGGCTTGCCTTTGGAGGAATTTCCCATTTTTTAAGCAACAGCACAACTTCACAACTACTGGTGAATGAAGTGCTCTAAAATTTTCAAACTGCTTATGATAATTAGAGCTGACAATTCTTCAACCTCAGTAAGTGCTACATTGTAGATAAAGATCAAAATGGTGAAAAATAAAAATAGTACACTTGCCAGTTTGAGTAAATATCGCAGTATTGATCCCAATCAGATTGCCTTTGGAATTCAAAAGTGGGCCCCCACTGCCATTATTATAAACAAAAACAGTCAAGTCGAGCAAGCAAGAAACAGTATCAAAAGTTGTTCAACTGTGCAAGAAAAAGTATCAAAATCTATTCAACTGTGCAACAAAGAAGATCCAGAATAAGTTGTATTGGGTCACTCTAAATAAAATCATATAATAAAATTGACATTAAATACATAAAAAGGGAACCTGTTTCCAGGATTAATTGCTGCATCTGTCTGAATCCCGCCACCAATTGTCACTCCTGTTTGGCTAAAGATGTCTCGATTCAGTCCACTTATTACCCCAACTGTAAGAGTATGATCGAATCCAAAAGGATTTCCAATTGCTAAGCATTGTTGACCAACCCTCAGAGAAGACGAATCGCCAACCTTGATGGGCTGCAGCAGATCTTCTGCTCCTTCCACCTGGAACACTATTAGAATGTCTGACCGGAAAACTAATGGTACTATAGAAGCAACTATTATGAATTGGATTAATGTTTGAGCAGGTATTACATTAAAACATGGCATAGGAATAGACTGAGTAGCATACTCCAATCATTCCAATCATCTATAGCATCTTTGTAGACGAGAAAATCATAATATACTGAAAATCACAAGTATAAAGCCAAATAAAAGCTTGCTTCGAAGTAATCTTTATCGATCGTTCATTTACTAGTAGTTCTTTTTTTTTATCCAAGTGTAAATGTATAAACAATTAAAAAAAATACTACAGATACTAAGGACACACCCCGTGGAAAAGACCACCAACATCAATCTACCAAAAGTGCCTAACCTGTCCATCACTTAAAAGACTACCAAAAAACGCTAAGTATAAATTACCAATATCATGATTATTTGAATCACTTGTCTACTTATTAAAGTAAATCTATTCTGTCAATCCCTTGAACATTGGAGTTCAGTGAAAGCGTACTAAAAAGGGATAACTCATATAACATAAGATGTCTGCTTGTGCTGGAATACAAACTGCATCAGACCACAAAAGGTTGCTGCATCACGAGTTTACAAGTTCGACATAGCAATTTTACAAGTCCCACATTGTAACTCCTTACAACCCTGCAAACATGCAGCTTGATACTGCTAGTTGGTAATCTAAGTATGACTTGAAGTAGTTCTACTACATTCTAAATTCCATCAATAGTTTTCGATTTACATCCAAAAGATGAACGCACAAATAAGAAAATTTTAAAATTCTACTACATTCAGTTTACATGTTGAATGTGCTGAGAATATTAAGAAAGCTGAATATCAGACAACTTGCTAAAGAGTTTTAAAATCTTTTAGAATTTACATCTAGAAAGTAAAAGGAGAAATAGAAATATAAGGTCACCTTCAACACAGCAAGGTCTTTTGTGCGATCTGCTCCAACTAATTTTCCTTCAAAATTCTTCTGTACCCTGTTAAATGTTCCAGATTAGCACACATGGAAAATTGTAATGCTTGAGAAGAAGAAAAAAATTCAATTAGCAAGCAACAAGAAATATACTGTACTAGGCTTGCTATCCCTTGAAAAGTGTGTAAAAGTCTTACCCATCAGAAACTAGGATGTTCACTCGTGCAACAACTTGCCCAGAGCTTGGATTTCTTGAAAGAGAACTTCCTATTACTAAGTTCAGAAGTTAAGAGGTCAAGTTGCATTTATCAAGGTTATAATAGTACACACTAATCACCACCGTAAAGATATACATGAAAAAATGACATACGAAAGCTAGATAATCAAGCATCTGAAAAAAGGTACTGTATTTTACTATTGGGAAACATAAAGTTACATGTTTCAAAATAGTACAATACTTTCAGAAGAGAACGACTGAACAATCTGCTACCCATTTCTTAGTAGTTAACTTGTATGATATAAATACTAATAATTTTGGACAACACAAATTGCTAAGAATTTTGGACAGAACAGACTGCTACAAATTTCTTATAATCGTTATGACAAAGTTGCGGAAAACAATTTAGAAGGGACCGACTGAATATTAAGATGGAAAAAAGCTTCCAATTTCCCACTTCATAAAAGTGAAAAGAAAATAGAAACAATCTAAATACCAAATTTGCAAGGTAAAGTGTGCCAGCTAGGCATAAGGGAACCCGACAACAAGCAATATACCCTAGCAAAGCAAGAGGTGGACCTAACATGGGGTCATGTATCCACGAATAGCAAGCCCAGGGCCTCCCTTTTGAAGTGAATTTATGTTTCCCCTTTTATTCCTACGGCTACCTACTCCTTGGTCAATCTGTGTATTCTGCTAAGTACAGCTCAGTAAATCTTTATGCTTTGTCCCTCCCTGCTCGTGCATTCTACTTCTCTACTTCATTTTGTTTTTTTGGGTTTTGCATAAATTGTGTAGTTTCACTGAGTATTGTACTTTTTTATCAGTTGCATTTTGTAGTTCATGGTTATTAACCAGGGTGGCTAATAAATTACAATTTCGAGTGATAATATATATGCCATTGATTCATTGAAGAATTCATGGTACAACTTAGGATTGAGTTTCTGGTACGACACATGATAAACTTTTCTTTAACTGAATCACAATGGAATCAATTTTAAGGACCAATATCATGCGTCACCTTCTTTCCAAAGTATTATATTGCCCAGGTTAAAGAATGCTAGTAGAAATGTTAAGGCAGGATTATCAAGTCAAAAACCTATTCATGATTAGTAGCCCACTAGTTCTGGTTCCATTATCTTTACTTGCTAGGATTCACGCCACTAGATTTGGTGTAATTTGCATATATCTAGAAGATGGTTTTTTACTTTAAAATAAATTAGGTTTGGCAGTAGTTGTGCAGTGTGTGTACCTCTGATAACAATTTCAATTTTTTCAATATAGGAAAATTGAGCTTTGGGTCATCATCTAAGTACGAGATCCATGTTCCAGATTTTTTTGCATTTCCTACTTTCACTAGCACTTTAAATTTGCATAGTAGAAACCTTATTAAGATTGATGCATGTCCATAGAAAACAATTCAATAGACTTCTTTATTTGCACAAGGAGATGAATAACACAAATGTTGAGGCATCACTCAGGATTCCTCAGGAGGATAGACTTGTGTCAATAAACCCTCTCGTTGAAAGTAAAGTATACTTCAAAAATTGCATTTCAGAAAGAGAACAAATTTTAAACTACATACCATGGTAATTGGTAACAATATGGCCTTGTTGATCCCAGACTACTCCTGAACCATTTCCTTCAGGAACCTGCCAAATGTATGCAATCAATAACAAACAACAATTCAAAACAGTTTAAGATGGACCCTTCAATCTAGTCGGAAATGTAACCCTGCTACATGACTTGAACAAGATATTCTTAAGGTAATCAGTCAAGTTACCTCAACAACGCCAGTAACGTTAAGCTGGGGTCGCAATGTCACATCAAAAATATTGACAACTGAGTAAGTGTTCTTCTCAAAGAGTTGGACTATTCGTTCCTGCCAAGCACACAAACATCAATTCACCTGCCATTACATCCAATTCAACAAGTGTAAAAGTTATACAAAAGTAAGCCATGAGCTGCAGGATGGAGTGAATGATCTTCTACAGGTGAAAAGAACCTCTGAGGGGAATAGGGCTCCAGAGGAATATACAGGTGGGGTTACTTGCTCAACAGTCACAGATGGATCCCCTAATGCATATGCTGTAATTTACAAAATTCCATCAAGAGGCCAGTCGAGAATGTAAACACTTTAATTGAAATAAGTTCTCCCCATACAGAATCTCCAAAAGGAAACCAAAACCACATTTAAGAATACCAATAGGGAATACCACACAAAAGTTCCCATAATTTAAGCTACTTTGCACAAAACAACTTGTCAAGTTATCATAACCTATCTTACCCAAAAACAATTTGGAAACATGGAAACGCGGAGACACATGCTGATGAAAAACTGTGGTAACTATAATTGGAATTGATGTTTCCTCTTGTGTGTCAATTTGTTTCCCATTCTCATATCTATTCTTTAGCAAGTTACACCCCACTCACCACCAAATGTTCAATCAACATACTTCTCTTCAGAAATATTTAGTGCAACCATTTTTCAATACAGTATGTGCCAACATTTTGAAATTTCACATTTCTTCCGAACAAAATGGGTATGGAGGATGAAACACTAACTAGTGGAGCATGAACGATGTGAGTTAAACGCAATATCAATCATAACGGATGGTTATTTGTGGAGTTTATGCATAGCAATTAGTACCTTGAGGAGGGGGTTAAAGCGGGAAATAATAGGTGCGAACCTGGCAAGTACCTTGAAGAATGAGAAGATGAGAACACCGCCAAGGTTGCAAAGAATGCCCGGCGACTCATACAGGGAAGGTTCCTCCTCATCACGTTCGCCCAATTCATCGTTTCACCATCGCTAACGCTCTCATTTTCAACCCTAGGAGAGAGAAAACGACGGCAAGTAAGAACAAGAGCACAAACCACAACGACGTCGATTTACAACAGCGGGAGCAGAACAGAACCAAAAATAACCACCAGAAACAAAAATGCGGAAGAAATTAAACGGCGGGATGCGAAATTGGGGAAGAAATTACCGGCGTAGATGATTGGAATTGGAAGAAATGGGGGGATCGTCGGAGTGAGAGCAAACGGTGGAGGAGACGCCATTGGAGAAGAGATCGCGGCGACAGAATAAGCTTTGAGGGAGGGAGGACAGCACCACCGGCATTTTTGTTGCAGCTTCCGGATGTTGAAGATGAAGACGAACTGAAGATGGTAGTTCCGTTCTTCACTCCTATGCCTACCTCAGCTACCTGCAGGAAATTTCAGACCACACGTGGGATAAGATAGAGAAATTTCACTTGTCACCTTTAAAATAGAGAAAATTTCATCAATTCTCCCTTAAATCAGAAAGTTACACAATAGCACTCGTGAATTTGATTTGTCTTTCAAATGGAAAGATCGGATGCTTACAAATTTGATCGGAAACTAGTTTTATTACCCGCATCGTACGCAAGTTTTTTTTATAAATTTTATTTATATATAATAATTTTTATTGATTGAAATAAATTAATAGATTAATTTTTATAGTAATAATTTTTAGGTATACATAAAGTACTCACATTTTATTTTTATATAAAAAGTATTTTTTTCCAAAGTGGTCGAAATCAAAGCTCTATAGAGCCGTTCGAAGCAAAAAAGCAGCCCTTATTCCATTTCATTTTCCTTTCTGGATAAATCTTCTTAATAAACATAAACCATTTTCGGTAGTAAGGCAAACTAATGATTAAGGCATTGGTCATTCGTTGCCTTATTCTTCTCATTCTAACTTCTTTTCATTTGCGGGTCTCCTCCCTTTTGCTTGGAAAGCGCACGGGAGATATTTTGGCTTTCTTGGCGTGCTCCTAATGGATCATTCCTTTTTCCGACATACGAGATAATGGATTTCACTAAATCGATCAAAGTCGCAAAGTCATAGAAATTTTAAAAATATCTTGAATAATGATTGGAAATATATTTATGAAAATAGATTAATGTTTTATACACACAGGATGACACGTATATAAATAGATTAAGTCGTTTTAAGTCGTTGTAAGATATGACTTAAATTTATTGGATATTCATTAAACCCAATATAAAGAAATTGGAGTATTAAATAATAAAAATAATTAAAGGTAAAATATTAACTTCACATGGATAAGATTGTTAACTTAGATATAAAGTATAAAAAGATTACACAAAATACCCTAAGATAAAACATTCTATTAATGACCACGTAAAACTTAATATAACATATTAATCAAGATAAAATAACACCAACATAATTATGCCTAAATGTTGACCAAAAAAAATGGCTTACCAATGGAAAACCGAAACAAAGAACAAGAGCCCCCATTATGCATATAGTCTATCTCGCACCTGGAAATAAAAATTGCACCTATTTGCAATCGAGACCTCCAGTACTTCAACTTTTTTGTTCATTTCAAAAACATAAATGCACCGACCTACCCAAAGTGGTAGGTGGTGGTTCACGAACAAGATCTCAATTACACACCCCGCATCAAAATGTTCAGTTTGCGTAGAAGAAGCACCCTGTATAGTGCAATTGTGACAACCACAAAACGATACAGCAACATACATTTCTGATTCAAAAAGGTGCAGTTCTCATAAAATACCTCCAACTACACAAGACAAGACTCAGATGAGCCACCAAATCTAACTACACAGGACGAGATTAAACTACAACACCTCTAATTTTGACGGCAAAGAAAATGAATTTGTAAATTCCATTAGCTTGAATGCAGACCTTCTCAAACTCAAAGACTGGCGAACTTACAAGTCTTCAATTTCCTCTAGCGATGAAAAATTCAAATCTATCTTGTCCAGTTCTTCTTGACTAATAACATGTGTTTTGACCAGTTTCTGCAGCGAATAATCTGGTGCCTGTCCTGCTGGAAAACCGGGTTCAGTTATTCGCACCTCTGAGTTTTCAGCGCTTTCTGGTGCTCTCTTTGGATAAGAAGTAAGCTGAGACATCATCTGCAAACACAGATTTAAATCATCCTCATTTCGAGCTTTGTTTATCTTATCATTCAGCTGGCTCAATAATGATGCTTTCTCATCACCCGGAATCTTTGCTTTCTTTGGGGTTGGATCATGCTCCATGCTGTCATTAATGTCCTCATTACTATCTTTCTCACTGTGTTTCGTAAGTTCTACCAACCCTTGTTGGACGACATTCTGTATCCTCTTTCTGAATTTGTCACTTCTGATGGGATCTGATCTCAATATTGCTTTCATGCCTGAGAGCATTTTTGTCTTGTCAAGAACCGAGGAATCGCTGTCCATAGGTGTTGTAGCCTCTAAATCAAAAACCTCCTCCAACAAACTGATATTCTGCATGTACCGGTCAAAGGCTTCATTTTCTGCCTCAATATTCCCGTCTCTGAATTCTTTCAACTTAGAAAACCTCCATTCATTGATAGTGATAGCATCCTGTATTACGACTCACATAAGTGAACCTGCAGACATGATACCACAAAACGGCTATGGTTATAAAAAAAAAAAGACGTTCACCTTTCTAGTTAGTGGCTTCCTTGAACGAAGAGGAATATGCACATTGTTGAACTGCGCAAAAGTGCTAGATAGTTGCCGGATTGAAGCTGGTCTGCTAGCAGGCCTGCAATATGAAACCTAATTTTATATCAGAATGCATAACTGCTACGGAATAGTAAGACATGATATGAATCTAATGAAAGGTAAGGCATAATAGCCGTGCATGTAAGGAATGGCTTAAACAAAAATCTGTGGTAAACTACACAGCCACCCTTTATATAGGCTGCTGATTGAACAAAACCGCTGTTTATGCAAAATCATTTATAACCACCACCAGTTATAAGCATAATCATATTTAATGACCCGTTAAAATTTAACATCAATCCCTGTTCTTAGGGGTGGGTGCGGGACGGGACGGGACGGGATGGGGTCGTCCCGCGTCCTGTCCCGGGTAATTTTTGCGTGACGGGACCGGGATGGGATTCTCTATTTTTTTTTTCCAGTCTTGCGCGGGCCCTATCCCTCACGAGAAGGGACGGAACGGGCCTTGTCCCTCAAATAAAAAAATATTTTAAATTTAAATTCTCTAACATTTTATAATTTCTAAAAGATATAACACCTATAAATTTACAATATTTTTATATTTTAAAGTTTCTCATATATATACCCACATTATATATTGTATATACCCACAATATTATACAAATATACACTATGTATACACTGCGTATATATAAACACACATATTGACATGCATTGACATTGCATATACATTGACAAATGACAATGTATATATATTAACACTGCATATATGATATATACTTACGTAATACGTATACTGTATTTATGTATATACTGTATAATATATTAATATAAAAATATATATAATATATATGCGGGACGGGACAGGATTTGCGGGATGAAGAATCTTCGTCCCGCGTCCCGGGACAAGGGACGGGATTCACTTTTTTTTTTCAAATCCCACCGGATCAGGACGGAACCGGAACGGGACCGAGGCAGGCCCAGGATTTGCAGGATTTATGCCCACCCCTACCTGTTCTACCCTCCAAAAACATTTAAAAATTGCATAAATGTCCAATATGCTCCTTCAAATTTTATTTTATTTTGGAATTGTATTTTATCACAGGTGACTTTACGTAATTTACTAACGATGCTAAATTGAAAGCACATTCTAACATTATGAAAAATTAGTGAAAAAACTAGAAGAAGTGGGACCTGAACAGAGTAATAGAAAGAACACATGAAATGTCCAACAAAACCCTCCCATCACAGATTAGCAAGTTTCTAATATCCATTACTCCATGCTTCACAGAGAATTTGCTCTAAACAGGAAACAGGTAGGTAAAGGGAAACATATAGGTAAAAGACATTTGAGCTCTAACTTCAAATAAATACAGCAAAAACATCAGCAAAGGCCAATACTCAATAGTAACAATAAGCAACTATAAACCTTGCATGTATATCTTGCACATCAAAATGAAAATTTCCCTTCCTAGAAATTATTTGACTGCAATAAGCCATCAAATTATATAAAGTAACAAGAAAAAGAGCTTCTTACAAAATTGCAACAGAAGTTTAACAGATCCATTTACCCTGAGGGTGATACTTCAATTGGCGGCTGATCAGAATGAGAAGTGTTTGAGGGAGATCTATCGGCAAGAGTTGCATTTGGTCTCAATACTTCAACATCAAGGAAACAAATAAATTGTCGAGTAAGGAAAAGGGTAGTAAAAAATAAAGTAATACTGTAACAAAATACTTCAACAAACATGACATATATGTTAGACAAAGAATGCAAATTGAACACATAGTAACTGTCGGTTGATTACACAGTCTGCATATGGACAATGGCATGTCTTTACCTCTTTATGAAAAATAAGATCATGTGCACAATCAGCACGTGGAAGTAAATATCCCTTTAAGCAAACTAAGTTGATAGAGCTTACAACATACCATGTATGTGACAAGGATTTTGAGCTTTTGAGCAGCAACTTTTGCAAGATTGAAAAGGACACCTGAAGCATATCAATAACAAAAAAAAAGGGAGATAAGTCATGCTATAAATTAAAGCACTAAGCCATATGGTCTATGTCGGCATGGATGGCTTAATTTTGATCAGCTCAGACCCTCTGTGAACTGTGTGTTCACTAATTTGCAAATTGTATGCACATTATATTTTCAGTGGTTGGGTATTTTTAATACCTATTTCCTCAAATCTCACAACAATAATCCATATTACCCAGAAGAAGCCAATTCCAGCACAGACAATGAAATCAAAGAAATGCACTTTGAAGCAACTATTCCAGCAAATGACCTGGGGTAAACAATGAATACCAATCTCTGAAGGTATTTACCAGTGGATCATTTCATTCCTAGAACTAACTCAATGAAGTGCTGGTAGTTGCATTCTCAAATAACAAATGGATGTTAGAATTCACTATGATTTTCTCGGAAAAGGGACTACTCAATACTCTTGGAGATGTGTGCTAAAAAAACTACTCCGTAGAAAACGTTCAAGCATTCATGGATTCTAATGAAAACCTCCACGGATGCACTTTCCTGAGTTTGTTGTTGGTTTAGCATAGTAAACATCAGAATGGGAAGAATATCAAATGTCAAGATGCCAAGGGAGAAGGGTTCAATGCTATTTTTTCTTTTCTCTATTTTCCTTTATTTTTTATTTTTCAATTCTTCTATTCAGTAAAGATCTACGGATTACGCATTGTACCACTATAGAAAAGTTAGTTAATTACTATGCAACACTTGATTCCAGTCTCCAGATAACTATTAAAATATACACTCTTAGAGTCTTCGGTGTAATTTTTCTAATCAATTTGTAGAAACGGAGTTAAAAGATTTCCTCAACATTAAATAAGCGATGATGGGGGTACTGCCTGAAGATTCTTAAGACAACTTATTTTCTTTCACTGTCTCTTTACCTAGTCTTAATTATACCAAATGCCACCTAAATGTTTAAGGAAATAATTCAAGCTGAGAGACCGGCTGATATCCTATGAAAGATACGAAAAGGCAAGTTTTATTCACTCTCCAATCAACCATCAGAGTCAGCACAATAATTCGGATCAAAAAAAATATGTACTCTTATCATTCCAAACTGGAGTATATAAGAGTCTCCGACTCCTAGCTAGGGTTCAAAAATTCACCGAATATTACTTGTTAGTCCATGGATTATGAACTGACTCAAAGCCTAATACAAATTAGCATTGCTTCAAACCGATTGTGAAACAGAATTACTTGCACACAGAATTTGAGTGAGCAAACCCTAGGTTTCCCAAAATCCAACCAATTGCACAAAATTCAAGCCAAAGAATTCCAGGACAAGTTCAATTTACAGAGCCAAATGACGAATTCAAGCAGAGAAAAAAGACCATAAATTGAGACGAGAGGTTACCGAGAGCGAGCTACGTTTCCGCACTTAATGCACTTGGGCTTATTGAGACCGCGAAGATTTTTAGGCGGCTCCGAGCGTTGCAAAGTTATAGTCGGAAGAGCGGAGGTTTTGGCGACAGCCGGAGCTGAGGACGGGGATGCACCAACGGAAGAGGACGGCGAGGCGGCAGCAGATAGAACGGCGGGAGAGGCCGGCGACGCGGCAAGAGAAGGAGGGGCAGCAGCCTGGATGGGGATGGGGGTGGGGGTGGGGGTAGTGGCGGTGGGGATGGATACAGAAGAGACGGTGGAGACCGTGACGGCGTTAGTCGCCGCCGGCGAAACGGCGGCCATTTCTGAGTTCTGAGAGCGTTGTTTGGAAGACGGGTTAATTTGATATTCTTTTTAGTTTTTATCTTACAGTATCTTTTTATTTCCCTTTTTATGTTGGGTGGAAGCTCGAATTTGTGGGCCCTAGCCCAATGGGGGCCATCAGTTTTTTTTCCCGATAGTATCCTTGCGGATGAGTGGCAATGGGTCGGGTGATGGGTGGATGATCTACTTCCGTCACCCGACCCACCACCCAAAATCCTTCACCCTACCCGATCCATCACTCACCAAATATTTCACCCGCTCCGTCTACCCACCACCCACCGGGTGGATCGGGTGATAATTCGGGTGAAATACAAGACATCAAATTCATCAAAAAAAATTATTGAAAAATATACATCAAACACATCGACGAATAAACAAGTACCAAATATAGTCAAATTCGGTCAAATAAGTGTAAACATTCACAACTTTCAACACTTCAAGCTAGAGAAAACATTACAACAATTATGAATAAAAGAGAAGAGAAAAAATAATCTTCAACGACTAAAGCCTTCAAGCTCGAAATCATTTATAGGTATCTTGAATTAGGGTTTATGGGGGTATATTAGTAATTTCACATATAAAATATAATTATATAATATAAGTCGGGTGACGGATCGGGTGATGGGTCGGGAATGTCTTCACCCGAATCCTACCCGACCCATCACCCGTTCACCCATCACCCATTTAATAACTGTTTTATTTCGGATTTTCACCCACTTTTTCGAGTCGGGTGAGACGGATATCCGTCGGGTGCGGGTGAAATTGTCATCCCTAGGTCAAGACCTGAATCAATGTAAATGTCCAAACCCCTGGCAAAGCGGCAAAGGTGTGCAACCTTATCAGCCACTCTATTGTCATTTCAGGGCACGTGAGATAAAGAGACTTCTCTCACACTCGACATGAATGTTTTGATATCGGACATTACCAATTCAATTTCTCATAGACATGTGAAGTTTGTTTTTAAATGATTTATGATTATAAGAGAGTCTCCTTCAATTTGTAACTTGTTTATTCTCAATGCACGAGTTTGGATTACCCCATATCTTAAACTCAATGTCTCGGCTTTCAAAGGGGTCTGGTTGTCAATTCTGTCATAGTCAATGTGGATCGTTCTTCCTTCACGATCTCGAATGACGTAGTCAATTGAGATGTCGTTGTTGTCAATTAGTTGCATTATTCTTTCGAGTACATTGAATATCACCCTCGTTTCCATGCATGAAGGTTTTCTTCCAATTTTCCAAGTGAGTTGGGATGATGTGTTTAATGTATTCCCGATTTGGAATGGGTTCATTCTTGAAGATTGTTTGATTTCTGATGTACCATATAGTCCATCAGGTTACTGCTAGTTTCTCCTTCTAAGATTTTGTCAGAGAGCTACCAATTAATGACGGGATAGGAGAGAAATCTCTTGAATTTGCAATCAAGTTAATTATAGCCTTATTTGCACTCGCGGACAATGGAAGATGGAACTTAGAAAACTGGCATTCCACGAAGAGATGTGTTTCATCTTCAGTGACATTGTTACAGAGTACACAAGTTGTTGGTACGGAGACCCCTTTATGGGATAGACGGGTAGTCGTTTGAATACCCTTATGTCCTAGTTTCCATAGGAAGTACTTAATTTTTGGCGTCGTGTCAGTTTTCCAAATCCATGAATTAATATCTTCATTCTGGCTTTTATTTTTAGTGATTAGTTTGTAAGCGCTAGCCGTTGTAAATCATCCCTCCCTATCTGACCACCAATATAGTATGTCTTCAAATGTACTTTTAGGAAGGGGAATATCCAATATTTCTCTTGCTATGCTACGTGAGATTGTGTTCTACAATTTTTCCTCTCATCATTTTCCTCCTAATATATAATCGCTCGCTGTTTCGTTATCATCGTGCATGGTAGGACACTCACCCCTTTTGACTATCGACGAAGTTGTAAGCCAGTTATCGGTCCATAACTTAATAGATTTATCATTTCCCTCCGACCAGATAAGACCAGTTTTAAATTTTTCAAAAATAGGAGTTAGTTTCGACCATTACCAATACGAACCCCCACTTTTCTTGTAGTTTAACATGTGTTGTTTTCAAATACTTGTACTGAATTAATTTTACCCATATATTCTCTAGTTCCGCAAGAATTTCCAAAAGAGTTTCACTTGGAGTGCCTCATTCATATCCTTGGATTTTCGAATACCTAAACCTCCCCTACCTTTTGGTCTACAAATTTTGTCTCAGCTAATCAGAGGCCGATTTGGAGATCTTTATTCTAGAATAAAGATCTATTTATTTGATCTAGTTCATTATGAATTGTGCTGGGAAGCATAAAACTTTGATTTGTATATAAGGGTTTTGATGTCAGGTTTGTGCCGATAAGGACAGTGCATCCATGTTGTGATAGTGTATTCGCACACCATTTACTAAGTTGCTCTTTTGATATACAAACGATTTCCTCGAAAGTTTGTCTATTTACTCTCTCGTTGATAATAGGGCAACCAAGGTATTTTTCAATCGCAATTTGATTTGATATACACAAGCATCTTTTCAGTTCTTCGATTATGGATCTAGGGATTCCTTTCATGGTTTGGAAAGCAGATTTGTGATAATTAACTTTTTGCCCTGAAATGCTACAATATTCATCTATAATTGATTTAGCTTTTAAGCAAGCTGATGTGTTGTCTTTGGTGAAGATAATAATATCGTCAACGAAGGCAAGGAAAGGGATATGTAGTCCGTCCTTCCCGAATTTAAAACCAATAAGGTCATTACTCATGTTTGCTTCATGTGAGGGTTTTCTCGCCAAAACCTCTGCCCCCAAAATGAAGAGAAACGGGGATAAGAGGATTTCCTTGTCGAAGATCTCTAGTTGGTCTATGTAACTCTGTTGGCCCATTGTTGACGAGCACGAAGAACGACACTGTAGATATACATTCCATAATCCATTTAATAAAAGTCGGGTGGAAGCTAAATTTCTCCAATACCGCCCTTGTAAAATTCCAATCTAATATATCATAAGCTTTTTCCATATCCATCTTTATTGTCATCCACCCCTCTTTACCTTTTATGCTATGAAAATAATGGAAAAGTTCATGGGCTATAAGAACATTGTCCTGTATAGCCCTATCCGACACAAAAGCTCCTTGCAGAGGGTGGATAAGTTTATCAATTATATTTTTCAATCTCTCCGTCAGAATTTTGGAAATGATTTTATAAATAGTAGAGCATAAGTTGATTGGTCTCTAATGTGAAGTCATAGAGGGATTATCGCATTTTGGTATAAGGGAAATAAATGTATGGTTTATTTGGCAGAGAATTCTTCCAGAAAGGAATAATCCTTTAACCGCTTTGATGATCGATCCACTAATAATGTCCCAATATTTTTTGTATAATTCTACAGTCATTCCATTTAGACCTAGTGATTTATTATTGTCAAGGCTAAACACTACCTTTTCTATTTCCCCATTGCTCGGATGCTAGGTAAGGTAACTATTTTCCTCATTGGTTATTGTCGGGGTGACAAGATTTGGGTATTCTTTTAAGAGATTGTCATTTATCCTTTCCTCTTTAAACCTTTTCTCGAAATCTTTAAGGGATTGCATTTCTGATATTTTCATCACCCTCAATATATGTACCTTCGTTGGAAGTAATAGATCTAATGATTTTTCTATTCCTTCCGCCAGTTGTTACCCTATGAAAATAGGTTGTGTTTGAGTCTGTTAGTTTTAGATGTTTCGTTTTGGCCATTTGGTTCCAATACTTCTTCTGAAACAGAAGAAGCTTCTCTTTCTTTTGTAGGTGATTTTTTTCTTTGGCTCTATATTCCAACCAATTATGTTGAGTCATTCGTTGTTGTATTTCCATAAGGCTGCTTTCGACTTCTTGGAGTTGCCGGAATATATTTCCGAATGTTTTCTTATTCCACTCCTTTGCTTTTTGTTTAAGCAATTTGGTTTTGTATACAACTTGAAACATAGTAGAACCTGTACACAACGCTCGCCAAGCTTGTTTAACAATATTGCGAAAATCCTTCCTTTGTAGCCAAATATTTTCAAACTTAAGTGGATGTGGTTTATGAATTACACCATTATCAAGGTTTATTGTAATGGGACAATGGTCTAACGAGGAAAACGCTCCATTTAAAGCTATTAGTTTCGGAAAAAATAGGAGAATTTGATGTTGAACAAGTACTCTATAAAGTTTCTCAATAATGTTGTCATCCCCTTCGGGTTTTTTCCTCCAAGTGAAGTGGTTCCCCATAGTGGGTAGATCAATCATAGAACAAACGATTTTGAAATTAGCTAGTCTTTGGAATCTATGAGTATTGATTTCTGTCCCACCAATTTTGTCCGAGCTACAATAAATTTCGTTAAGATCCCCCATCACGATACATGGAACTATGGAAGGGTTGAGCCGGTGACTAGTTCCGTTAGGGTTTTCCAGAATTCGTCTTTTTCCCTCAACCCCGGAGGGACATAAACAAAGAATAGCATTATAGGAGAATCATATTGTGAGCTTTTGTATTTAACACCTACTAGACATATACCCGCGCCAATGGCGCACAATTTAATAGTAAAGTTGTGAATATTAAATAATACCAAAAATTTACCGACAAAAATACACATATTAGTGGTTAGAAAATAACAAAGTAAAGTGTATAATACATAGTATGTAAACGGTTGGAATGATTTCGTAAACGCTTACAAACTGCTCAGACAAGGCAACTACTATTGTCATAAAGATATAATCATATTGAAATATTCCATAAGTGGATATATATTATGAATTAAACTAACCATTTGAATTTTCGTGCATTAAAAAATGGGTAGATGAGTGAAAAAGAAATCAAAAGTATAGATTAGATATTGGATAGCAAAGTAGATATTTATATATTTAGGTAATATTGAAAGTGTGTACATGTTATCCTAAAAAGAATATGAATATGAATTATAATTATAATAATTATAAAATCAATTAAGCTATTTTAGGCGATAGTTGACTTACCAAAAACATATGCTAATTATCATAAAAAAAGGAAATTATATTATATTCCCGCGCCATATCGTGATTTTTTATAAATAAAAGCCTAGTGGTATATTAAATTAATATTATAAAATAATAGTAAAAGTTTAGATAATTAAATATTTTGAATTAAACTCATTGGTTGAAAAATCAATTAAAGTAGTATATATATACATATTACTAATATTAATTTTATGTTTTCTTATTATTAATTTTATGTTTTGAATTAATCCCATTAAATGTTTTGAATTAATTAACCCATTGGTTGAAAAAGCAATTAAAGTAGTATACTAATATTGATTTTATGTTTCCTTATTATTAACTTAATGTTTTGAATTAATCCCATTGTTTTTTTTAAAACTACTAAAATTGTAATTTAGGCTAAGGTGATTGGTTAAAAGGCCTAGGATTAAGGAGAGGTCGTCACATCATCGGTAAAGCTTTTGTTTTGTTAGTTAGTAATAGATTATTCTGGGGAGGTGGATTTCTAACACGATTGTCTCATTGATAAGGTGGTTCGTCTTCCAAAAGATACACAGACCAACCGATTTGCCTTGAGTAGGTGACCAAATTGTGTTATCAAACCCAACATTCTTCCATACAGTTTCATTCGGAATATTTTTCAATTTTCGTCTCTGCTAGAGCAAGGAACTTGATATGGTTATTTTTACACCATGTGTTGATATTGGTCCATAATGTTGTTTTTCCTACAAATCTTACAAATCTTCTAATCATTTAACCAATTTCTTCCAATCATTTAACCAATTTCTTCCTTCACAACCCATTCAAATATTGCTAATGATTAATCTTCCATCAACTCCATTCAATAATATTTTAATATTCTAGCTCCATAGAATTTATACATTTAAACCTACTGTATCCGTTTCTCAAATAATTTTGATTGATTTGAGAAGTGTAACATGATGTGTAACATAGAAAGATTCATAAAGGACTAGACTCGTTTTTTTAAGTCAAGAACTACAATGTTAAAAGAAGTGTACGTGGAAGCAGTCGATCTACTATTGTTCGTCAAATTCGAAGTACTGATTGGTTTGAGAAAAAAATTCATCATGACAACTAAAGATTTCGAACAATGCCATAGTGAGGAAAATGAGCAAAATGGTATGTTAAAAGAAAATTGATATGTAACCATTCCGGAATGGCTCAACTGGAAAGGACTTGCGGTTAGTGACCAAAGGTCCCCGGTTCGAACCCGGATGACCGCTTTTTATTTTCCGGTCCCGGTTTGAGGTCAAAGTAAACCGTATTAGGCGTCTTCGACAAGACTGCACACATTGGTCACTCTATTCCTACATGTTCAATATCTCAACATCAAAATCTCTATGATCTAGGCTGTGTTTTCCGTCTCAATTTTTTTAAGAGGTGGAGATTATTTTTACGGGGTGGAAGAGATGGAGATATATTTTACGGGGTGGAAAGGATGGGGATGAAATTCACAAAGTATCTCGTATGATGTTTGGTTGATTGAGGGTTATTGAAGGTGGAAATCAAGTAAATTACCAATATTGCCCTCAAAATTTTTTTTTGGCTGTGCTTTTACCCTTCTGCTTGCAGTTCCCGACCAGCACTTGAAGGAGGGGAAGCCTGCGTCGACGTCCTTCGACTCCTCCGAGCAGATCCGGCCTTTCTGCTTCACCGAAGCCGACGACAACGCAAGGGAGGATTCCGCTTGAGCCCCCAACGGCGCAGACATGTGAGTTTCTCCTTCTCTCCCTCCAACCCCTTTGAAATGGATGGATTGTGTTGATAGGGTTTGCCATGGGGGGTTCCGACTTTGGACTCCTGAAATTCTGAAGAGGTTGCTGCAATTTCCCTTTGTTCTTGGTAGTTTCGAATTCCAATAGTTCAAAATCACATTCATATAGGCACTGCTACCCCCAAATCCTCCTGCTATGTCGAAAATCTGGCAACTGGTTAACGGCTGTGCTTCTGAAATTTCCCTTTGTCGTCTGTGTAATATGAAACCTGTAAAGAGAATTGTTTTAGAACTTGTATACATTTAAGATCTTGTAGGCACTGCTACCCCCAAATTCTCCTGGCTATGTCTCAAATCTGGCAACTTGTATACATTTAACAAAATAATCTGTCATCAATTGACTGGAGTTCACTTTAATACATTTAAGATCTGTTAGAACTTGTACACCTGCACATATAAGACATGTGTATCCAAATCATTTCCATAGTTATCTATATTTGCATAACGTGTAAAACAATATCACTGCACTAGTGCAAATAAGGCTTATGATGATCAACAGAATCCCGTATGCATAGCTAAGGCAGCACTACTACATATGTGATTCTTTATGTTTGCATTTTTTAAATTTACCTTATGTCCACTTCCCAAATAGCTCCCAAACTCCACTCATTTTAATTTTGTCGATTTCTCCCATATACTGATAAGTGATGTGCTTGATTTCAATTACCTGCTTCGATTGTTAGGATAAGATGTTGTTCCACTGTCAAACGTTAGTGGCAATCTCAATTTTATTCAATATTGGCAATCTCATTTTTAGTGAATATTGGTGATTTCAATTACCTGCTTGAATTGTTAGGATAAAATGTTGTTCCAATGTCCAATTGCCTATAATTATCCTATGAATTTGTAGTTAACAGTTTTGTGAGCTGGATTTTTTATGTTAGTTGATGCCTGGTATGTTAATGTCTAAAAGTCCTACATCTGATGCGTTCATGTAGTACACCGGATGCTTTTATGTGTGTAGGTGTCGCTATTTTCCCGATTGCGTGCACTTTCCGTGTTATCCGTTGTTGCTTAAGAGTCCTACGTGATCTGAACTAATACATTGCCGTTGTTAGTTTCGTGGGTGGAGGATTTGTGAGCATAGCACCTAAAAAAACAAATAACCCCAGCGACACATCGGCCCCGAAATAAACCCCGTTCTACTGGACGTCTGAACTATCCAAGACCCTTGTCGAACTCCTACTCGCTTACCAGCAATCCGTTGGTAGAGAGCAACCGATTGCGTGGAAGAAGTTGAAGGATGAATTTGAGGCGTCGACCGAAAAGAAGTGCAATTTCCACACTTTAAAAAACCATAACCGGGACATGAAGGCGGACTGGTCAAAGTGGAAAGCCCTCAAACACGGGGAGACGGGCCTCGGATGGGATGCAACAAAGGGGACCATCGCCGCGACAGATGAGTGGTGGGCTAAGAAACTCAAGGTACGTCGTCGTCATTGTTGTCGTTATGTTCATATGTCGCAATCGTATTTCGATGTGTGGTGGTCCCATGTCTTCCCGTTATGGCCAGGGTCATCCCGAGTTCAGTCGCTTTCGGAAGAAGGGTGTCCCCCCCGAGCTAGAGGAGTTATGGACCCAATTGTATGACGGAGCAGTCGCCACGGGGGAGTACTGCATCGCCCCCTCCATGGCCGCCTCGGAAGGGCGTCATGGAGAAGAACGACATGACGATCATAGCGGCTATGCCGATGACAATGATTACAACTGCGATGATGAGGATGGGGACGAGAGGGACTGTGGGTCTCAAGTCGACCCACTGCTGAGGGGAGGCGAGTACATAGAGGAACTGGATGACCTCTTTCCTCACCCGTCGGTGCATGTCACTCCCACACCCGAGGGAGACGGCGTTGGTGATAACACATGTGAGAGGCCCACTCCCACTGCTCCCCATGTACGTGCATCAGGGTCCACTCCGGGACATCTGAATAGGGGTAAGCGCCCTGTCAGACCCGATTCCACAAGTACTCAGGACCCGGGAAAGCGGAGCCAGCGGAGGTCGTCGGGCTCAAGGTTGTTTGAGCAGCATGTGGAGAACGAGAAGGAGACAAACAGCTTGATACGTTCCCTGTTGGTTCCTGACGAGGCTTCTTCTACAAAGCTTATTACCCATGTCACAGCCGACGCCCTGCACATCGTCGAAGAAATGGTAAGGGAAGGCCTACTGACTATGGGGGAGCCCCTCTGGTGCTTCACGGTATCCCTCATGCGCGATCTGGAGCAGCGCGACCTCTTCATGAATCTCAACCAGAACGACGCCAGGCTGAAGTGGTTGGAATGGGTATACCACATGGAAGATGGCCGTCTTACAATTCCTAAGAAGTAGAGTGTCTGAGGGGGAGCCCCTCTGGTGCTTCACGGAATGGGACACCTTGTTTTTCGTACGTAGACACTTTTATGTCATGCCGGCTGGAATACTTTCTATGTTACGTTTGATTTAGTTCAAGGACATCTGTTCCGAGAGGAACGCGTTGAGTCGTAGATTCTATGAATTTGTGTGCTTCGTACTGGGATTTACTCTCGTGTTTGTACGATGTGTAGGTCAGCAACATATAAAGTGAGTCAACATTCTTGATGCTTGGTTGTGGACATCACTTGGTTGTTGTATTCTTATTCATGCTTGAGCCGTAGATTCTATGACTTCTGTGTGTTTTACTCTATAATTCATGTTATTTACCATCATTTGTTATTTACCATGTTATTTACCAGCAACATATAAAGTGGCCGCTTCGTACTGGTTTTTAGTCTCGTGTTTGGTGAACCATCGCAGGACGATCGCTGAACGTAATAGGGAACGCCGTAGACATAATCGGCGATTGGTGGCGCTTTTGCTCATCAGGAAGAAACGGGCGACTCCAATGGTTGAGTACTACACGAAATACATTCATAGGATCCCCTGCTACACGTCGCCGTACACGGGGGCGAAGTGGGTCGACGATATTCTAACGCACCCGTCGGAGGTCAGGTTTGTCAACGCCTTCCGCATGGAGAAGCACGTCTTCCGTCGGCTTTGCGGTGTCCTAGAGCATAGGTATGGCCTCCGTGGATCGGTGCAGCTATCGGTCACGGAGAAGGTTGCCATCTTCGTTCATACGATGGCCGTGGGAGCAAGCCAACGCACCGCCTCTGAGCGTTTCCAGCGGTCGACGCATACGATATCTGAGGCGATTGGCGATGTGCTTGAAGCTGTTGTTGGAAGATCACGAGGCTTTGTTGGGCTAGCAAAGGACGTCATCAAGCCGTCCGATCCCACTTTCCGTGAAGTTTCTGCTCGCATTAGAGACAACAGAAGGTACTGGCCCTTCTTCCAGGGCTGTATAGGGGCGATAGACGGAACCCACATCGAGTGTACAATACCAGTCGAACAACAACAACGATTTCGGGGACGAAAAGGCATTTGTACATTCAACGTCATGGCAGTATGCGACTTCGATCTGCACTTCACATTCATATCGGCCGGATGGGAAGGAAGTGCGCACGACGTCCGGGTATTTGATCATGCGTTGCGGAACCCCAGCTTGAACTTCCCCCATCCCCCACCGGGTCGCTACTACGTATGTGACAAGGGCTATCCAGAACGGGAGGGTTACTTGGTACCGTACAACAACACGAAATATCACCGTCCGACGTTTCAGGCAGAGGCCCCATCGAACGAGAAGGAATCGTTCAACAAGTCACATTCGTCGCTTCGAGGTGCAATTGAACGCTCATTCAGCATTTACAAGAAGCAATGGAAGATCACACATTGCCCCCCATCTTACTCGATTCGGAAGCAGGTTGACATTATTACAGCGTGTTTCGCATTGCACAACTTTGTCCGACAACATAGGGAATGCGCTTACATTGATGAGGAGGACGACCCTCGTTCGTACGGCAGAGTTGGACCTGAGGATGACTCTGATGAGGAGGACGATGTCGCCTCAGCTGAGGTTGGCCGGTATGCTGATCGGAATCTGGAAGCCGTTAGGCGGATGAGGCTCTTACGGGACACCATAGCATCGCAGATATGGAACGATCAAAGAGGACGCCGGTTATGAGTTGATATCATATCTTAGGCGATTCCCCATTTTGTGTCCACGGGGATTGTGTTCCTATCGGTGGTTGGTTATGTTATTTTGGGTCTAGGATGTATGGTCTATTGGGTGTTGGATGTATGCAAACAAACAGTTGGTTCCGTAGCAGTTGACGTCGATAAATGACTTATCCTTATTTGACCAAAGCTTACATTGTCCGGATACAACCTAACTCCGCAACTTCTTCATCTACACACCCTAATCTACACATACAACATTACCATGAACACTCTCCATCAAGAAGAGGAGATACGTGAACACATGATTTTACTATTTCTATATTAATTGGGTGGTTGAAATTATAGTGCACATACAAGAAGACAATACGGTGTGATTGCATCCTTGTCTTATATGATATGAAATTATGCAAAAGGAGGAGTTGTACCTAAAAATTTAATTAGTTCAAACCATAAAGGGGCATACATCGAATTGCTCCATAAACTACAAGTGCAACGTCTAATGTCGGAACGACCTAAGGCTTAATGTGCACAGTTCAGTCACACATACAACACATGAAGGTCGGAACGACCTTCATATCATAATGTCATCACACAATTAATCCCTGACATCACCGTTGGTTTCGATGCGTGGGAGACTTACAAAAAACAGCATCGAAACCACACCCACGGGGATTGAGACAAAAAGGGATTCCCCGGACAACCAAAATGTACACAACGGTGATGTTAGGGGGAACGGTCAATGTTTTCAGCCTTACACGCAGCTACACAAAATGCAGGCAGACAACCGTCAATTACTTGTAAGGTTTAGGCTACATACTATATACAACATTACCTTCATGGACTCCACCATCGCCGACATCAGGTAAGGCGGTGGACTATGACAGCCAACAACCCGAAGATAGCCACTAAGGCGAAGAGCAGTGCAACTGTAAGGGCAATCTTCTTCTCGTCCGACTCCTGAAGCCTAGCCCAAAGTGTGACGACGTAGGTAGAGAGGGAAGAAACCCTCTCCATCAGCTCCTGGATGGTGGCATCAGAAATTACTAGCTGACGGTCACGGTCCTCCGGAAAACCCTCCAGCTGGAATATGCGCTCTTGCAGGACCTCAGTTGGATCGTTCAAGTCAGGAAGTTCGGGGCCGTTGTTCGAGCTACCGTGATCGTCACTAGTTGGGGGGGGGGGGTGACAGGTTCATTGGACGGCCCTCCCACCTCATGATGATCCCACTACATTGACACATAAAATGGTGGGTCAGTAGCTTATATGAAATTTTGGTGAAGAACTATATGGATATGATTAACATCTACTCAAACAAGGCAAGTGGTTAGGACTCACATTGTCCGGATAGCCGTAGGGGTAGTCCCCCCTAATCCACCAGTATGCATCTGGATCTCCCGATTGGTAGCTGAAGTCAGAGTCGGAGTCCGAGTTCACCATGGTAATCTAATACACACGAAAATTAACACAACATATGGAGGGTGTAAGGCATTAGCACAACCAACAAAACAATGAACGATGTAAATGAAAGGTCCCAAAATTCATCTAACAAACCTCAGCCAACCATATTATGAAATGGAAGTCTATAATCTAGCAAGTTCACAAGGAGCAGATATTACATCGAGTTTTCGTTCAAATCAAATCAGCATAAGCAATGAGTGCACATTGAATTTAACATGTGAAAGTGAATGCACATGGGCAAACAAAGAGCAACACACAAGGCTGTGTTTTCTCAGCTGGTAAGAGCACAAATGCAGCATTACCACCCCTAAAATCATATGTAGATCGTAATGTCTATCCCTAACAATCAACCTCAATTGCATACCCATTAACTAACATATGAACATCCTTTCAGAACAAGAAATTGGGACATCAAAAGTATCAATCGAAAGAACCAATGTGAAACCTTGAAAAGCCCCAAATTGGAGCCTTTATCAGAAACCCTAATGTCGAAAATCTCGACGGCATTCAACTGAACTATGGCAACCATCGACGCCATTAGCCTGGAATCAGCAATTCGACATTCACAGCACCAATACAAGTTCAAACACACAACAATCATGGACGACATTGGACTGATTGGATTGTGTGAAGGTGTCGAAACCTCTTCAAAGAAGAGAACAGCAACCGAACATGACAGCACAACGAAGACGACCACACAAACACACACCCAGATCGACGCTAGAGGACAGAGCCTTACCTTGTCGTCGGAGATTGCTTCGCCTCGCCGGTGAGGGATCGTTCTTCTTCGATTGCTGCTCTCGCCTTCGTCGTCGCCTGCTGCAGCTCTCTCCTCTCTCCTCTCGATTTTTCTAGGGTTGTGGTATGTTGAGGGGCAAATCGGGATCTTTGAGATCCTCCATCCCGTCTACCTTGCCCCCCCAAGGTAGGGAAATCCGCCCATCTCCACCCAGATCCACCTCCGTATCACTCCCCAGCTCCACCCCATCCATCTCCTGCCAAACGCGCCTTGCAGCAGATCCACCCCCTATCTCCAACTGCTCCATCCCTTTAATGAAGGACGGAAAACACAGCCCTAATCCGAAATGATGATCTCGGTTCGCCAAATTAACCATGGCCTACTGAATTGTTACTTAATCAAAAAAATAAAAATAAAATGTAAATAACAAAAATAAAAATAACGTCGTTTTCGGGTTCCCAAAACCTAGCCTCAAAAACACACATCTCCGTCTCTCCCGAAGTGCTGAAGTCGAACTTGAACAGAAAAGGGGCGAATTCCGTCCCGTCTGTCGCCTCGCCGTCGCTGAGTGCATCTCCGCCCATCGCCGGCGCCGAGCTCCATCTCCAATCGTCGGCCGCGGAGATCCATCTCCATTCTCGACTGTGAATCCCGTTGCTTTTCTCCTACCTGTTGGGCTCTGAATCCCGTCCCTTCTCGCCGTTCTCGGCTTCTCCCATCCATCGCCGCTGACCTGACCTCTGTCGGCCGTCGCCGTTTGACAAGCCCCATCTGAAGTCGACCTTCATTGCCTTGCCGAGCCCCATCTTCTCCCGTCCTCCAGTACACAGTCTGCACAAATCACACAGTAAGTTATCCTAACCCCAATTTATTTATTTGATTATTTCCTATCGACTGTTGTCCATTTTCTAATTTACAAAATTATTGATTGAAATTGGGTTATTTCCTATTGATTGAAATTGGGTTATGTACTGATTGAAATTGGTTATCCCCATATTACAGTAAATTAGCATTTTTGGTGGTGGGTATGGATTTGAGATTGATATTGAATTATGTTTGTGTGAAGTTGTATTTTATTTGAATAGGAACATGGATAAATTTGTTATCCGAACTAAGAATACATCTGTCCTAAGGTTGGGTCCTCTACTACTCCCAGACAATCTCCCAGACAATCTGACGGAAGTGTCCCAAATGTTGGGTCCTTATATCATTTGACACTAGTTTGCAATATCGAACACTTTGTGTGTTCTGTAAGACTTCTTTTTCTATATTGCTTTTGGTATTTTTGTGTCCTCCTCGGACCTTTCCGGATCCGCCACTGGTTGTAACGGAGGGTAATGTATTGTCACACTCTCATCTATGGTCTTTGTACTATTATAGTGCATTGTTGCATTTTGTTTGGTTTTTAGAATTGATGAGGTTTTCATGAGACAACTATGGTTAGTCCATAACTCAATGTTACTCTTCTTATGCTTCTTTCTGTCATGTCTGCATAAGGAGCGATTATGTTCACTTGAATTTCGATTTGAAATCTGATAGATTTAGTGTGAATTACTTAGTTGGGGAAGTGCATTGCATTCCTTACACAGTCTCACCTTGCACATGGAAGTTCTGTTTTTATACTACCTAGCTTGTTTTTGTCAATTTCTTGGGCGCCTTAGGTGCATCCTTCTCTAAAAAAGATATCTGTATGAAGTTACAACTGTGGAACTGCGAAATTGGAACCATATTGGTTTTTATTTTTGTTTTAAGATTATAAGGCTGGAATCCACCTTCTAACACAAAAGCTTCCAATGTGTAGGGTTTCACCCCTACCCTTATATTTTTGGTACTCCCTCCGTCAAAAAATACATGGACTTTTACTATTCATGCACGGTTTTTTAGGAGCTAAAAACTATATAAAATATTAACTTTTTTATTAATTTTTTTTAATAATTACAAACTTATTGATAATAAGTTTGTAATTATTAAAAAAAATTAATAAAAAAGTTAATATTTTATATAGTTTTTATCTTCTTAAAAAAGCGTGCATGAATAGTAAAGTCCATGTATTTTTGGACGGAGGTAGTATTATTTTATCTCCCTAACCGGTGTGGAATCCAACACAAATCAAATTTGTTAGTAAAACTTGGAGAGATAATAATGCGTTACAAAGGGAGAAACCCAGAACGAGTACAAGAAAGGATGGAAGTCTAAGGGTTACAATCTGAAAATACAAGGAGTAATTGCATCTAGTACCTAGAAAACATAATAATTATGTCTAAAAGTAGACTAGGGATGCTTGTAGTCTGCATAACACAACTTAGAAGAAAAGTAAGACTATCATATGTACAAAAAATTTCAGACTTCCTAAAATTTTGAGAAGACCATTACCTACATACATTCCATGTTTACAGTGCTGCGTATATATCAATCATTTATATGTTACATCTCACTATACACAGGCCTTTCTTAAATAGGGTTGCAGCTAGTGAATGCTTGATCATGTGATCCTCCTTATTCTTTTGAGGCCGCTTGGAGATTACTGTGTGATGAATAGTCAATCAACCAGGATGTTTTACTTATCTGGTAAGATTTTTTTTTCCCGAAACTTTATGAAGGACATACTTCTAAAATGCTTTTGGCCTTTGAACCTTTCATGTGAAATGCAGCTTGTCTTTCCCATTGAGGGCCACATTTTCCAAGTTGAGCATAAAAGGGGAAATAACAGTTCACTCTAATCATCCGGAATGGACGATCTTATTACCATCTCTTCCTCTGACAGTGATAGCGAGTTTGATACAGATGATGAGCCTTTTAATACAAATGAGAGAGCTGCAGGTCAGCATCAGTAGCTAGTGATTTTCTGTTTTTATACTTCTTCATTTGATTGATATCTTGTAAATGCATTCAAATTCAGGTTACAGAGAGCACTCTGGATACATTTCTTCCCAGCAAGTTGCAATGGGTAGCAGTGATGCTGATTTTCAGTCAGCATCTCAAAGAAACTTTTCTGGTTCTGAATATCAAAAGCATTCAATGGAGCTAAACAAGCGGGTCCTTCCACCTTCACTTTCTGCAGCACCTAGTAATTATGAAAAGAGTGAGCATGGCCATCGGATTAGTGGCAGTGCAAGGCCTTACACTTTAGCAGGGCCTAGCTTACTGAATGTTAGGAATCGTGAAAAAGAAAACATAAGTAGGAACAATGACAATGATGTCATGACACTTGTTAAAGGTGGAGCAAGGATTCTTCCACCTTCACTTTCTGCAGCACCTAGTAATTATGGAAATAGTGAGCGTGTCCATCAGATTAATGGAAGTGCAAGGCCTTATGCTTTAGCAGGGCCTAGCTTGCTGAATGGCAAGAATCGTGAAATAGAAAACATAAGTAGGAACAATGACAATGATGTCATGATGCTTGATAAAGGTGGAACAAGGATTCTTCCCCCTTGGACACGCACACTCCCTGTTTCTTCCGGACGTTATGCTGTTTCTGTTGACTCTACTGATCCATTTAGGACTAGTGATGGAGCGACAGATGAGAGATCTGTTTTTCAAGAGGTGATGCAGGTATGGTTTTCCAGTTTTCCAATGAGGCTATGAAATTTGATGATTTGGCTGTGTACGATGAATGGCTTGACAAATGTTGAACGTAACAATTAGTTACGTCATGATTGCTTGTATTGACTTGTTCGAAGGAAAATGACTTGATTTCAGGCCTCCTCTCTTCTCCATGCTCCAGTTTCTATTTTCCATGTAAAGGAAGTTCGTGATTTGTATGAACAACCTGAGTCCAATCTTACTATTCTTCCTTCCTCTTCCTCATTTCTGTCTATCTTCTTTGCATTAGTGTATGGATAATGATGAGTACTATTTAGAAATTGTATTTAAAGGTTATGGAAGTCTAACTTCTTTTTTGTCCAATCTCTAATCCATGCTTTAGTCATGGCTAGTTTCTTTATGTGTGCCCAGCAAAAGCAAGTAATCATAAATTTCGACTTAGCTTGGTCTTTTGATACATAAATTACCTATACATCCTACCAAAAGATGTCAGATCAAGTGTGAGTGTGTATGTATCCTGCCACACATGATAAAATATATTTGTTGAATAATATTTCCTTTTTTAAGTTCCTAATTAATTTTACAACTGAAATATCATGGGTTGTGCCATAAGTTTTCCCCACTTCCATTTTATATGCAGGATCTTAATCAACCTAAACAAGAACTTGAAATACCTGTAGGGCGTTTGACAGTCCCTCTTTTGAGGCACCAGGTATCTTTCATCTAATTTATTTTCATTGATTCTGCAAGAATTTTTTGATTCATTGGATTCTTTTTGGCTGTTAGGTTAACATATGTATTTTGTTGGTTAAGCTATGTATTAAATATTTTTATCAGGCAGACTTTTGTATTCCTTGGCTATTGTTTGACATAATTAATGTGCTACAGGTATTAGGGGTTATTCACTTTATTAGGAGTGTGATAATAAACCAATTAGTTGTAATTTTATTAGTTATAATGACTATCTTCATTTTTCTCATTTCCTAGTTAATGTCTTTTGTTTCCCACATCCTCATTTTCCTAGTTCTATGGCACTTTCCTATTGGGTAGTCCATTTTCTCCATGTCGCCCATTATCCTGATTTTTTTTTCTTGTTGCCGTATTTCAAGTTTTAGAAGTTAGTTATTTTGCTTTTTGTTTATTCTATTACTCCGTATAATAACTGCAGTCCATTGTTGTGCTTGTAAGTATTAAGGGTAATTACTCTATTAGATGTGTAATAATGTAATTATTAGATTCCTTTTTGCTCTTTTTTCTGATTATAATCTTTCGACTTGCTGTCATCATCCTGTATGTAGCCAGTGGATCTTCCAAATAATATAGAACCGGAAATATTCTCTGTTTACTCGCAGTTTTCGGTGTTTTTACTTTCTTGTTTTGTTTCTTGAATGTACTTGAAAAGTTAACACTTGTGTGGTAACTAAGTTCTTTTTGTTTTTATTTGCAATAGAAAATTGCTTTGGCATGGATGCGACAAAAAGAAGCAAGACCATTTTGCGTGGGTGGGATGCTTGCGGATGACCAGGTTTATTTGTTTTTCTGGTTTATCTGACTTTATGTATTTATTTATTTATTCCTTACTCATGCTATGTATGAATTTCAGGGTTTAGGAAAGACTGTCTCCATAATTGCCCTTATACAGATGGAGAAATACTTGGAGGAGCAGTCTAAGTCTGAGGATCACAAAAATAGCAAAATCGAAGCTCTAAATCTGGACGACGATGATGATAATGGGATTGCTATTTTGGATGATGTGAATCTGACAGAGGATTCTAATGGCCATAGTACTATAAAAGAGATCTCGTCACAGCATGCATCTAGTAGTCAGAAGAGTTCATCACAGCAGGCATCTAATAAGCAGAGACCAGCTGCAGGAACATTGGTTGTTTGTCCTGCCACAGTTCTTAGGCAGTGGGACAGGGAGTTGGCTGATAAAGTCACTGAAGAAGCTAAGCTAAAAGTTTTACTCTACCATGGAAGTAATAGGACAAAGGATCCTTCAGAGCTGGCCACATACGATGTGGTTCTCACAACATATGCTATTGTCACCAATGAGGTTCCTAAACAATCACTAGAAGAGGATGAAACTGAGCAATTTTCTCAGGGGGAGAAGAGGAAAAAACCATCTAGTTTCAGCAAGAAAGGGAAGGGAAGGAAAGGAATTGATAGCGGCATGTTTGATGATTCTGGTACTCTTGCTAAAGTTCGCTGGCAGAGGGTGGTACTTGATGAAGCTCAAATGATAAAGAACCATAGAACACAGGTAGCTAGAGCTTGCTGCGGGTTGCGAGCCAAAAAAAGGTGGTGTTTATCTGGGACCCCGATACAGAATTCAATCGATGAGTTATTCAGTTACTTCAGATTTTTGAAGTATGATCCTTATTCTTCTTATAAAGCATTTTGTGAAGGAATAAAAGGTCCAATATCGAGAGATTCAAAATCTGGTTACCAAAAGCTTCAAATAGTCCTAAAGACTGTAATGCTGCGTCGCACAAAAGGTAAGTTGATTATTTTGTTTTAGTTTTATATTTCAGCTTTCTACTTCTAATTTTGATTTGTTAGGATACATATTGTTATTGCATTATGATATTCCATTAATGATAGTACTCCCTCTGAGTCTGATCAACTTTACAGTGGCGTTTTATGAAGTAAAATTTGATTAATTGCAAGTGTCGTTTTAGGTTTTCTAGGCAACTTAGCATTGATTTACGAGATTTTTCAGGGACAGTTGTCTTTTTTGACTACTTTTTGCTCAAATTGTTCATTGATGGTTTGAAAAAGGGTGATTTGATATATGTAATTATTACAAAATGTAAGTGAATTGATATTTTTCTTAAAACATGTGCTCAAGCCTAAAACGACACTTATTGTTGATTGAAGGGCATGATTCCTTTCATAAAAAAGGTTCATTGATTTACTTTAGTGATAATGCTAATTTGGTAGAGCTAATTTGTTTGTACAATTTAGTAATTGGATTGGAACTTGTATAACTTGCTGTTTTTATATTGTTTCATAACATGATCATCATGGGCCTGTTTTGTGCAGGAACATTAATTAATGGGCAGCCTATTATTAACTTGCCTCCGAAGTTTGTTGAAATGAAAAGTGTGGAGTTCACTGCAGAGGAAAGAAAGTTCTATGTTGAGCTAGAAACTGCTTCGAAGAAACAATTCAAGGTCCTTTCCTTACTGTTTTCCATTTCTTTTCTGGCCTGAGTAATGTGGTACAATTATTTAGGCTTGGTTTTACATTTCATGTTGCATGAATAACAAGTGTCTAGGTACAAATTTGTAGGGTGTCATTTGGTGATGCAGATGTCCATGTATTTGCCTTTCACTTGCTTCAAGCATATGATATGCAGTTATTGGCTTTGATGTGACCTATCTTTTCTTGGTGTAAGATGATTACATCAAATTATTTGGCCTCTATTTCTCATATTTCAATCCAGCTTATTTACTTTTCTTTTCATTGCTTTGTCAAATTTTAACCAGGTTTGCAATTGTTTTATTTCTGATTCCTTCATCTCTGTAGTACAGAATAAGTATTCTGTCACTAAGCTTCCCTATAGTTTCTTACTATTACGGTGTCTCTTACTCTGGTAATTTTGCAGTTGTATCCTATCACTAATCTTCCCTATTAGGTTGTTACTCTTACTGTGCTTGCTTTGTGTAATTCATCCACAAAATCTGGTAATTTTACGGTGGTTGTTCTCACTGTATCTCTTGTCTTCCTCCTGCTGCTCTTTATTTTTACATGAGGCAGTGGTTATGAAAATGCTCAATACTCGGTGGAAACATTGAACTTTGGGTGGATGAGTGGTTGAGGAGTTAACCTTGTTGGTGATAGGGATCAAGGATTCAACATGTCAAGAACGTTTTATTAGATACTTATTTTCCTTTTTCTTCATTCCTGAATCGTTCTCTGATGCTTTTGTAAAAGGCACTTTTTTGTCGGAATATGCTGCATGGGATGTGTCATCTTAGTTTGTCTTGTGAGAATATATGCAATATCATCTTGAGTTTTGAAGCAAAATATTTATCTTGCAGGCTTATGCTGATTCTGGAACAGTAAATCAGAACTATGCAAACATCTTACTGATGCTTTTGCGCCTTCGGCAGGCTTGTGACCATCCACATCTTGTCTATCGATATGGTTCTGACTCCGTTAGAAAAAAATATTCCGTACAGACATCGAAACAACTTCCCAAGGACAAATTGATGAATCTTTTAAATCGCCTGCAGTCCTCACCCATCTGCCTAATTTGTAATGTATGTCTTCCCCTTTACCTATATTTCTTACTGATTTTATGTCTGATCAAATAGGATTAGTAGCTGTGATAGGTTTGCGAAGTCAAGATTGGCTCCTGTGAATTTACTTTGACACATATAGCTTTGCTTGATGTGCATTACTAAAATTTTGCTAATGATGCTATTTACCACATATACCGACCGCAAAATGATCAGTTGCATGAATGTGCCTGCACACATTTGTAGACTTGTATTATGTGTAGGAGATTCGCAGTGTATTGTTTAGTGGGCGAGGAATTCATGATTTATTAATATCATCAGTTTTATATGTTTTCTGATAAAATTGTACGACTTGTGTTTTCTGCTCGTGTCATTTAAGTGTTCACTTTTCTCCTGTTGAATACACGTTTTCTGATAGTTCTTATGTTTCCCTTTTAAATGCTATTTGTTGATTACCATACCTTCATTATTGACTGCATTAGCATTCTCTGTTCAAAGAGCATCAAATCATTGGGTTATTTTGAACCGTTAGCCTGAGCTATATATCTTTTCTGCCTTGCTAAATATGTAGGACCCTCCTGAAGATGCTGTCATTTCCAAGTGTGGTCATGTGTTCTGTGAGCAGTGTGTATCAGAACGCTTGAATGGAGATGACAACACTTGTCCTAAAAGCACATGCAAACAACAACTGAGCACCAATATCTTATTTTCAAAAGGTGATCTGAAGTCCTGCCTGCGAGATGACAGTGAAAGCAGCCTGGCAAATGATGATCAACATGACGAGAATTTGTCAGTTATATCGAAGGATTATGCCTCTTCCAAGATCAGGGCAGTGCTTGACATAGTGAATTCACTTAGTGAAGAGAGTATTCCCTGCATAGATCTGGACGAGTCAGTGGAAAACGGTGGATCAACTTTAGGTTCAAATGAAACCAACGTTCATAGCTCTGAACCCGCTGGTGGAAGAAAAAAAACTATAATCTTCTCCCAGTGGACCCGAATGCTAGACCTGATGGAAACATCGTTGTGGCAGGCTAACATTCATCATCGTAGACTTGATGGGACTATGACTTTGGTTGCTAGAGACAAAGCTGTGAGAGAGTTCAATACTAATCCTGAGGTTTGATGCCTGGTTTCTGAAAGCAACTGAGATTTATCTCAGGATTACCCTATGATTTTGTGTTTTTTTGGATTAAGTTCAGGAGCTGTAATCTCGTTGTTTTCCTTTCCAAGTTCCAATTGTGTTGTCTTTTCTCATTATGGTTTATGATTATTCTTGCTTGCAGGTGACTGTTATGTTGATGTCATTGAAGGCTGGAAATCTTGGTCTAAATATGGTTGCAGCTTGTCATGTTATTCTTTTGGATCTCTGGTGGAATCCAACTACTGAAGATCAAGCTATTGATCGAGCGCATAGAATTGGACAGACTCGTGCAGTAACTGTATCTCGTCTTACAATAAAAGATACTGTAGAGGACCGAATATTATCGCTCCAGGTACTCCTAAATCTCAACTTGTTGGAGATTTTGTTTATCGGTTTAAAATTTAGACCTAAGCTCTCATATTAGACGATAAATGACCTCAAAAATAGCTGTGGCATGTAACTTTTTAGTATTTTGCAGAATCTGCAAAGTACAAGTTAACGGGCTGGATTATAAAGATTATAGATGAAAATCTTGATCCTAGATAAGTAAAATTATGGATCTTTGGCAGGAAGAAAAGAGGAAAATGGTGGCAGCTGCATTTGGAGAAGAAAATGGCGGAGGATCTACTCGCCTCACCGCACAAGATCTGAGATTTCTGTTCATGGGAGCCTGATATAGTTTAGTTGTATGTGTCTGTATTTGCCTTTTGCTCGCTCTGCTCTGCTCTCGTCTTCGATAGAAGTTCTTAGCTAGTACGTAAAATGCGTTGTACGAGAATGGTTAAAATCCATTCCTCTTGCAGTCGGCTTCCGATCAATTGAGGGAAATTTTTCTAGGTCTGACGAAGGGAATGCCCGCAGCCGAGATCCTTTTGTATATGTATATAGGTCTCTCTAGTGACCCTGTTAGCTAATACAAAACTTAAATCAATCTCTCTTGCCTGTTTGCTGTCTCGGTTTGTGATTTGTGGTGTTGTTTCTGTCTTGTGGGTAGTACCCATAGATCCCCGGTTCGATCCCCGGAATGACCGCTCTTTATTTACCTATTCAAGGAGCGGCTGATCAATCGGTAATGTGATTTCTCTTAAGAAAATTGAAAGATTTACACAATACATTTTAATTGAAAAACAACTAAAATAATTATAATATATCGTATAATTGTTTCACCCATAATAAAAATATGGGTTTATAGGAGTCAAATAATTTGCAAACATCTGACATCTTGTTATTTGAGAAATACTTTGTGTAAATTAATACCTATATTTTAGGTTATTATGTGGGTACGAGAATGGGGTTGGTTAATAAATAAATTATTGGGGGGATAATGGGTGAAAAATCATCTATTTTTCACTCGCTTCGCTAGCATCACTCATCACCCATTTGTTGGTTTTCACTTGCAAAATTAAGGAGGGTGGAGTATATTCAAAAAAAAAAAAAAAAAAAAAAAAGAGGGTGGAGTAGGTGAATCGAATACCCACGAGTTATTTCTATCCCTAACCCTTTTAAAGATTTGTTCTAATTCAGACACATTTTTATTAGTATAATTTACAATTAATAGCAAATTTAACATAAAATACTTTATAAATTATGTTGTTCAATTATATTAAGCTTAAAATGTAATTATTAAATTTATGTAACATGTAATTATTAACTATATAAACTGTGTCCCATGACCCCGCTCCAATGGTCTTATTGACCAAATGGGATCAGTTGTCCCAAATGAGACAACCTCCCGTATTCACCTCCCCTCACCCACAAGATAAAAAAATGATTAAAATTTGTAAAAAAAATAAAAAATAGTAAAAGGTGGGATTTTGTGAGAAGGGACAGGGAGATAGGGAGGAGTTCGGGACCGTGGATCCACACTACTTATTGACGGATGAAACAAAAGAAATAATATAAAAAATGATTCCGATTTTGAAAGTTAGGAAAGAAATATGGTTTTAATCCGCGTTTTTCTATTCCCAAATAAAAATAAATATTTTAGTAATTTTAAGTTTGAGTTGATGAATGTTTTGTTATTTTTTAAATTTTTAGTGAATATTTTAAAAAGATTAAATGAAAAAAAAAACCGATTGAGATTTCAGGAAGATATTAGCGCATGACGCACGTGTACACGACCCCGATCCCGAGTCCAATGAGCTTTCACTAATCTAGATAGCTATAGAATGAAATCACAATTTGATGCACATAATTTGGATGATTCAATTCCCACGTACGCATCCCTCAAAATTCATCATTAAAAATGGATGTAAAATGGAAGATGATGAGATCCGGGAAATTGGAAAAGAAGGCAATTGGGATGAATGCAGCTATAGGCTATAGCTAGCTAGTAATTATAATGATCCACGGATCTCCTGCAAATGGAGAGGAGAACGATGAAGATGGCTAGTCCTCCGATTATTCCAACTATTATCGCCACCACCTTCCCTACATCGTCTTGTTGTTTCGTCATCTCATCTGTTTCCATCCAATTTCAACTATTCAGTCAATCCATCAAAATATATATATATGTATAAAAGTAGGTTAATGTGAATGAAAGATAAACGCCAACAATTAAGAGGAAAAATCCCTAGAAAAATGAGTTCGAAAGGATTACGTTTTAGTCTAGAACGATCTCATTTTAATTTACAACAACTTTGTTTGAGTTTTTATGTCTAAAAGATGACCTCTTTTGTTAGTTTATGTGGCTGTCACCAATGGCTTATCAAAGGTGAAATGACCGAGCTGAAACTGTGGTTTGAAATTGGGGATTAAGGTTTTTGCTTTGGTAGATTGATTAGGGTTGATTAATTGAGTTTGATTTGGTTTTCATAGGGCTCTTTCAACATTTTTTTTCCCTTCATTCTTTGTCCTTTTTTTTTTTAAAATAAAAAGCGCCAAGGTGATTTCTCCCCTTTTTTTTTCGAAAAAAAAAAGTTATTTATTTGAAATCATTGAAACATCATTATTTGACGGTCATATATGGCCAATGCTTACGGCTTAAGCAAAAGCGAACCACTTTTGAAACATTGTATGTAGCCTAGGCACCCAACAAAATTAGACGATGTTTAAAATGTTTCAAGGACATAAAAATATTATAATATGGTCGAATTTAAGTAGAGATATATTAAAATTACTTTATTAATAAAATAGATAATTTATTCATTTTCGAAAATCTTTCATTCAAATCATTGATAATATGAACATATATATACAACTCATTGTTCCAGACTTATTAAAACCACCGTTTTAAAATAAAACAATGACATTTTGAACTGAAATAATTTCATTTCGAACCATATTGTAGTAGTAGATTATATCCTAATCCTGTAAGCAACCTTTCGGGCTATGATTATGTTTGGATAGTTATGATTTATGACTTATAAATTATAATGTACAATATTGTGACTTATAACAGTTATAAGTTATAAGGCTGTGTTTTCCTCACCACATCTTTCTCATCAATCAAGCACCAATTGGTTATGAAAAGAATAACAACAACAATAGGGAAGGGAATTGAATCATATCATCCTCACCATACTAACTGTTTTAAGCTTGGAAAAATTGGATATGGAGACACGAATCGAGAATAACACGGACACGAAAAGAAAAATTGGATATGGAGACATGAATCATATCCATGTTTTTTCAGTTTATGAGATTCCCTAGTAAAGAAATAGACACTTAAGAGTTAAAAACCACAATGTGATTGGTGATGCACTCCACCAGAAGGTACATAAAAGAGCCCTTCAATTCCCTCTTTATTAGCTTTAGTTGAATGCCTTTTCCTCAATCTCTATAAAGTAGTGAGTAGTGACTGCACCATATGCTTATTTGCAATTGAATATATATGTTTCCTAATTTAATTATATGTTAATGCTCTATTAATTTCATAAATGGATTTATATATTAATTAGTTGATTATATATTTTACCTGAAATTGAGTTGATGTCCGAGTAACCTGATGCCCAGTACTGAGCATAGCACTTGCCCAAGAACACATGAGCTGCAGCCGAGGAGCCGCACAGCGTCTTCAGCTTGTCCACCGCCTGAGCCAGGCACGCGGAGCAGTCCCCCTGGCTCAGGTCCCCGGTGCACTGCGCCAGCCCTTGCACCGTCCCCGAGCCACTCGACTTGAACCCCGTGGAGGCCTGCAAAGCCGCCAACACATCATCCCTCCTTTGAAGGAAGCCGGCATCGCCATCCAGCCGACTCTTACTGCACTTGTTGTACACAAGTGCTGTGTCCATCCCATTGAGGAAATCGGCGTGCTCGTACCTGACGTAGCAGCCCTCCAGCTGCAGGCTGGCACCGTACGAGTAAGGGCAGACCAGCGTTATCTGGCTCGCCGCGCTTTGGACGCAGCTTCCGCAGTCTGAAGGCTTGAGGTCTCCCCGGCATTGGTAGAGGCCGAATAGGGCCGACTCTGGTGGCGCTGTTGAGTTGTTTCCTACGGCGAAGCTGTTGTACAAGGATTGGGAGGCTGATGAGGATGCGGAGACTAGGAAGGAGTTGATGCTTTGCGCGAATGGGGACCCACCTGGTTGGTATTTCTCTTGGGAGCAGCCAGCGTAGATGAACACATAACCGCTGGCTGCACCGCTATAGAGGACGAGGATGAGGATGAAGAGAGGTGGGTGTTTTTTGTGTAGGGGCATGGTGTGATCGATGAAGAGCTTAATATTTGGTGTTGGTTTTCATGTGTTGCTAGTGATTGCTACCTTGCTAGCTCAAGTGTTTTTTTTAGTGATTTTTGTAAAGATGGATGATTAGGAGAAGCAATTTTAAAGGGGATTGAGACATTTGAGTCTGCATTGGTTGCTTTTTGCATTTTTTTTAATGCTTTATCCTGTGACACATTTGACCCAATTGTGTACAAATATATAGAATATATTTGTTATTATTATATATCCCCATAGGATGCTAAAATAATTTAAGTAGAAACCCGCACTGCACATCAAAAAGAGGGAAAAGATGGAATCTATTGAAATCCCATTTCATTTTATTACATTTTATGTCCTCTGTTTTCTTTTCTTGCAAATAATGTCCACTGTGAGGACCACTTTGTTTGGCTAGCTGGCAAGGTGTTTTGTCCAGACTATTTAAAACCTCTCCTTTCAGTTTTTTTTTTGTGATGAGTGAATGAAGGTGCAACAATGGCTGTAAACCCTAAATGAAGTTATCATCGATCCTCTTCCATTAACGACCTTATTTGATCTTGCTCTTTTGAGCTAAATGTTGCTTGCCGCTTGTTGGTGAGCACTTGCTGAGTGTAGATCTAGCAATAAAGCTAGATTTTTACATCTGTCCTTGTGATCTCAATCCCTAGAAAATACCTGGCAACACCTAGATCCTTAATAGTATAAGCACTGTGTCAAGTGCCTTCTTTATATGCTATTGATCTCCTCAATGTCATCTTCTGTCAATAGCAGATCATTAACATAAACTAGGGCCGCAACTTTCCCCTTAGGAACTTGCTTAATGAACAATGAGTAATCATTTTTTTACTGCACATAACCATCGGAGATCAAAAACTGTGATAACTCAGAATTCCATTGCCTGGATGCCTGTTTTAGCCCATATAAGGACTTTATCAGTTTGCAAACTTGTCCTAGCTTGGTGTCATACCCTTCTGGTGGGATCATGTACACATCTTCCTCCAGATTTCCATGCAAGAATGCATTGTTAATATCCAATTGGAACACTTGTCAATCCTTCTTGGTAACCATGGAGAAAATCAATCTCACTGTGGCAAGTTTAGCAACCGGTGAGAAGGCGTGCTTATAGTCCTTCCCTTCTACTTGGTTGTAGCCTTTTGCTACCAACCTTGCTTTATACCTCTCTACTGATGCATCATGCCTGTACTTCACTTTGTACATCCATTTGCAGCCTATTGCCTTCTCATCATGTGGCAAAAAATTTAAACCATCAAAAGTGCTCATAACGAGCTGAGATCCTAGGTTATATATCAGAATTAGCAAGAAATAAAGGATCAGCCAAGTACCTTGACTCTCCTGGTTTCCGAGACTCCCATGTTTAGAGTTATCATCAGTCATGGCTAAAACTCCAAACAACTTCACTAAGACAACGGAAAAGGATCAAGAACATGTATGGCTCTTGTTTCTAAACCTCACAAGGCATGGTCTGTCTTATGCTATTCAACATTTGAGTCAATTCATGAGTAGCCCCAGAGAACCGCATATGGATGCTGCAATGCATGTGATAATTAAGATACCTTAACTTGTAGGGACAGTTGGGCTATGATTATTCATGGCAAAGGAATTTGTGTTTGATATTGCATGATACTGTGATGCAGACTGGGGAGCGTGTGCATTACAGTGCTAGATCACTCACAGGCTATTGTGTGTACTTTGGAAGTTCATTGATTTCATGGAAAACGAAGAAGCAGCAAACTGTTTCAAAATCCTCAGTTGAGTCAGAATACAAGAGAATGTCCAAAACTGCTAGTGAACTAGTATGGATTGAAGGGTTGCTGTGTGATCTATCAGTGAAAGTGCCTTTGCCTATTACATTGCATTGTGATAGTAAAACAACTATTTATATAGCTGCAAATCCTGTATTCCATGAACGAACAAAACACATCAAGGTGGATTGCCACTTCATCAGAGAAAAGGTCCTTGAAGGCTTCATCCACACACCTCATATCCGGACAGGGATGCAGATTGCTGATGTTATGACCAAGCCTATTAGAGAAGAGCAGCTAAAATTTTTTATCAGCAAGTTGGGACATGTATATCCATCCCCAAGTCCGGCCAACTTGAGGAGGGGGTACTGAAATCCCATTTCATTTTATTACATTTTATGTCCTATGTTTTCTTTTCTTGCAAATAATGTCCTCTGTGAGGACCACTTTGTTTTGCTAGCTGGCAAAGTGTTTTGTCCGGACTATTTAAACCTCTCATTTCAATTTTTTTTTTGTGATGAGTGAATGAAGGTGCAGTAATGGCTGTAAACCCTAAATGAAGTTATCCTCCTCTTCCATTAACGACCTTATTTGATCATGCTCTTTGAGCTAAATTTTGCTTGCCTCTTGTTGGTGAGCACTTGCTGAGTGGGGATCTAGCAATAAAGCTAGACCTTTATAGAATCTATTAATTTGTTTGTGGGTGACGAGGGACGAAATTGTAGGGTCGGTTAAAAATTTCCTTATTTCAAGGATTAAAAAAAATATCATTTTTAATGCTTTTTGCTCGACTGCTTATTAGAAAAACTATTTGGAAATATATATAGTTATAATGCATATAGTCAGGGCCAGACCTGAGATTTTCAATGTCTGATGTGAAATTTTAAAATGGGCCCTGGCCTTTACCATTTTCAAGAATAACAAAGCGAACATCAAACTAAAAAAAATACATAATTAGTTACATAGAGGTTGGTTCCGGTGTACTCAGCCCTCAACGTGTATCATGTGAACAAATCTGGGTCGTTGATTAAATGAAATGAATGATTGAGATTAATAGACAATTTTAGTTTTTTTTTAATTAAAAATCAGCGGGACCCATATTTTTTCTTGCCCACTTGCTGAATTGGAGGCGTTGTGGTGCACTCTCTTTAAATTATTCAATGGTATATCTCGATTATTTGACCGTATCGACATATTATGCAATGATATCGATGGATTATGCGATGATATCTGGATTTTATTTTTGTTACCCTTTACAAATGATTGATTATTCGGTCGTCTATGAATGATTATTCAATGGTATACATATGATTATTCTCGTATATGAGTGATTATTCACTCGTATATATATGTCTGATAATTCGTTCCACAAACTAATTATTCGGTGATATCGCTTGATTATTCGATGGTGTCACAGTATTATTAGGTTACTTATGTCATTTTAACAAATAACTAAAAATTATTCGATGATATCGCTTGATTATTCGATGATATTGCTTGATTATTCAATGATATTGTTTGATTATTTAATGGTATCGCTTGATTATTCAATGGTGTCGATGCATTTTTCATTTATATAACCACAACATAAAAAAAACCATCTCATAAAGCACACAATTAATTCATACATATGAATAATTCGACTTTTCCTCCGAATACTTCTTAAATCTCATGAAAACATACAAAATCGATTATTATCTCTATCAATTACCAACATATATACGAATAATGATTCGGAGGTAGTCTACTAATGAATCATTCGTAACCCAAATTAGATCATAAATTTGAACTTCATACATATCTCGCATTAAAAAATGTGCAGAAACAAACAACACTCTTTCAATTCAAACGCTCTCTAGCAACAACCCATTACAAATCCTAATATTTGTAGACTAGAACAAGGATTCAAACACATCAAGATGAAAAGCATACTGCATGAAATTTACTTTTCGAAAAAAATGCACATCAGGGAAAAATAATTTGACATAAAATACTTACTGATGCCCTGGAATAGAGTGAAGAACAACGGAACAATTTCTAGATCCGCAGAATCCCAAACTAACCCTAAATGAACTCAAATCATGAACATTATCCATCGCGTACGAGCCGATCGAGCGGACCCGAAGAGAGATTGGCGGCCCTCAATCCCTTCGTCGTCGCTGCCATCCCTTCGATCGAGCAGACCCGAAGAGAGATTGTGCGGATGTGCGGAAGAGGGATCCTTCCCTTACCGGTCGTTCGATTCAATTCGCTCGGACGCCTCCTCCGACCTTCAACTCGACTTCCCACCTCCGAATCGCCTCCTAGCCTTCCCTTGGCCTCATCTGTAACAGCCCTGTCCCACATCGGATATTATAAGGATGTTAGGAGTGATTTGGAAGTGATTAAAGCCCTACCCATGTCACAAGAGCTCTTCTTTTTCAGGCTCCAAGTGAGGACAACGGACCTGAGAGGGCTAGGTGGCATGGGCTGGTGCCTCTTAAGACCCCGGGTCTTACAGATGGTATCAGAGCCGACTTCGAGGCCGGAGGTACTTTGACAGTATGCTCGGGTACGCTCCACCCGGAGGGCAGTCCCTTGGGCCTGACGGGGTCGTCAGTGCTTTAAGTAGGGGAGATGATAACACCCCCGTCCCACATTGGATATCATAAGGATGTTGAGAGTGATTTATAAGTGATTCAAGCCCTACCTATGTCACAAGAGCTCTTCCTTTTCAGGCTCCAAGTGAGGACAACGGACCTGAGAGGGTTAGGTGACATGGGATGACGCCTCTTAAGACCCCGGGTCTTACAATATTGATTACCGAAGAATACCGATTATTGTTGGGTTCCTGAAGGCTGAAATGCAAGTGTGCAAAGGGAAGCTCTAGTACTGAAGTAGGATCTTGAAATTATAAGGCCTGAATTTGCAGATGAAAATCCACAGCCTCCACAGGGAAGATCGTCTCAATCATTTGTATGTAACATCTTGCGTGGTCGCGGAGCAAGGTCGAGGACATCGCTATGGCTGAATAAGTTTACAACTGCTTAGAAATTAGAATTGATTTGCATTTGCTTTTCTTGTCAACAAAATATGGTTAAAGCATTTTTTATGAGGGTGAGATGGGAGGACACAAGTTCTTGAAAACTGATTGACATGAATGCAGACTTTGCTCTGGTTGTTATTCGACTCCACTCTTTCATCTGTTGATTCGATGACATTGACAGGATTTTACAACTGAAAAACAACTGTTGCTTGGATTAAACAACTGCTGCATTTTTTGCATATACAAGGGACTCAAATAACTCAGTTGTTACTTACATTCACCATGTACTTGATATCGTTAATGGACTTCATGATCACCAACCACCTCTTTCTCTGATAAATCCTTCCATAAATGATATGATGCTCAATTCGGTAGGCAACGGCCTACAACAGTGGATCCCCAACCTGGTCTAGAAAAGGAAAATGAATGAGAGGTGAGGATTCCATTGATCAGATTTTAATTGATTTCTCTTTCCATGTCCTCTACTCTGACTTGGAGGTGGATTTAGCTCGTCAGGTATGGGTATGCAATACCAAAAGCAAAGGTAGAAGACTATAAAAAATCCACTACAGATTTTAATATAAAAATTTGGAAGACTGAAGACTAGGATGACTCGTCCTCTACGAGACGAAGATGGTAAAAAGCTATACAAGATCAAAGAAAATCCTTTATCGCAACAAGCATAGTCCCGAGGTTGAGGTGTTTGCGACGACTTTTAGGCCATGCTATATGCGTCACGGGTTGGGGCTCAAGCTACGTGAATAAAAAGATCCTTGTTTGAGAGTATTAGAACTCGTATGACCTATCTTTTGGTGAAAAAAGATTTGGAGAAATTCCAAAACACGGGTTATACTTTTGGACGACTTTTTGTGTATTCATTCTATTTTGGCATCTTAGGGGTTTTCGTTAATGATTCAAAATAGTTTCCAGCATGGTTCATTATTGTTCTATACTAGTTGGTGATGCTAACGAATAAGACCCTAAATGGGTTAACGAGTTGATCACATTCTGTTTTAAAAAGTCAATCACTCCGAATCACTCAAAATCAGATTAATACAGTAATTAATAGCGGTGCTTTCAATACTTGTAAAATATTGAATACGTACCCGTTATCTTTTAATCACTTGTGTCAATGGTTTTGGTTTCGGTTTCTTTCATTAATTATTATTATTATTATTATTATTATTATTGTATCTTAATCGCAAGGAATTTACTCCCATGACGAGCATCCGAATTACAAGCTCAACTCAACCACGCCTTTCTCATTGTCGGGTAAGAGATAGACGAATTCGGCACCCCCTACTGGACCGTAAAAAACAGTTGGAGAACCGATACTTGGGGCATTCAATTGGGATCGGTGGATTTGGGCGGATCCTTCGTGGACGTAACATTGACAACATTTTGCACAAGGCTTTCTATCATGTGTATGAAGCTAATGGAAGCGGATCGTTGAGGTCTTGAGGCGGATCACTCAAGGTCGGCTTTCTCCAAATTTAACTTAAATTTAGGTGTTCAGTACGTGTGTACGTTTCTCTTTCGATACTTAATACCTGATCTTGTAGTTGATGTTATCTTCTTAAATCGAACCCGCTTCATAAAACCAATAGCATCATCTCCTAATTCCCCAAAAGTAGAGAATGCAAATGCCATGAAGCAATGCCCCTTTATCAGCACAAATATCTGCGTATGGTAGTGGTGTGATGCAGAATGTTGTTACCTTTCTACAACACTAGGGTTGTGCATCGGTCTAAAACCTAACCGAACCGGGCCGAACCAAAACCGAAAATCTCAAAATTTCAAACCGAAAGACGATCCGAAAGATTTAGGTTCGGTTCGGTTATTTACCAGTTTGGTTTGTGTTCGGTTCAGTTTTAACATAATTGAACCGAATTTCCATAAAAAAAAATAAGGTATACAAATATATATACACTGCATTTGTACTTATGTGTATATATACACATATATATACCTATTTCAATATAAGGTATATACACATATATATACCTATTTCGACGGGGTGCGTTGGATCCGCAGGAATTGGTAAAACATGTCTCCAGTTCTGACTTGTCCGACAGAGGCTATCATAAACGCCCCTGTCCACTGCGGGTTGTTCAACAACTAATACCAAACGCGCTTGGCTATCTTCACCCTATCCACCCAACATAATTTATCACAACCTATCACTATTAGATAAACCCAAATATGTATGAGATAAAATCAAATCTACTTAGATAGATAGCTAGTTAGTTAAGATAAAGATTCATGTTGAGAAGAAATACAAGTCAAGTTACAATCACAACATATAAACATATTTTTGGATTTCACACTTACAGTAACAATATCAGCGACGTGTGAGGCGGTGAAACCAGTCCGAGCTCCGAGGTATATGACCTTGGAACCGATCACCAGTCGAATGCTCTGTATCCCGTTGAGCATAGCTGCAGCCAACTTTGACATCACGGGATAGATGGTCCTATACGTGATGCCATCTAGCTTGTGTAACCTCTCACCATACAAGCTTTCTGAACCACCCTTGCTCCTGGTCCAAATAGCAGTCACGCCATGTGCCCTCGACCAATAGACTCTTGGGCCAAAAGTCGGGTGCTTTTGGATGGGAAATCCAACCTTCAAAACACTCAAATAAGCAAACAAAGTAAGTGTACCAGTCCATAACACTAGTAGAAGAAGGTAAAAAAAATCAAAACAAAAAGAACTGAACAATAAACAAGCAGGCAAACAAACATAGATCGAAACAAGTAAACAAAATGTCCAAGTTCAAGCTACAATCCATAACAATAGTAGAAGAAGGTAACAAAAATCAAAACAAAAAGATTTGAACACTAAACAAGTAGGCAAACAAACACAGATCGAAACAAGTAAACAAAATGTCCAAGTTAAAGCTACAGTCCATAACACTAGTAGAAGAACGTAACACAGATGGAAACAAGCAGAGGCAAACAAACACAGATCGAAACAAGTAAACAAAATGTCCAAGTTAAAGCTACAATCCATAACACTAGTAGAAGAACTAAACACAGGTGGAAACAAGCAGAAGCAAATAAACACAGATCAAAACAAGTAGGCAAACAAACAGAGATAAAAACAAGTAGAAATCAATTAATGACATCAATGAACTCTCGCAAATGGGAGAAAGTAATTGAAAAACATGGAAAGAGAACCCTAGATCAAGCAAGCAATTTCTAGCTACCGTCCATAACACTAGTAGAAGAAGGTAACAAAAATCAAAACAAAAAGAGTTGAACAATGAACAAGCGGGCAAACAAACACAGATCGAAACAAGTAAACAAAATGTCCAAGTTCAAGCTAGCAATTACACAGTGGAATCAGCACGAATCTTGACATAAATCAATTAATGACATCAATGAACTCCTACAAATTGGAGAAAGTAATTGAAGAACATGGAAAGAGAACCCTAGATCAAGCAAGCAATTGAAGAACATAGAAAAAGAACCCTAGATCAAGCGTAATTGAAGAACATGGAAAGAGAAATCAATTAAAATCTAATCAATGGAATCCTCACCTCTCATCTGGCCATTTTCTTCTCTTCCAAGCTTTTCTTTCGGGAGTGAGGGACGAAGTATATATAGTAGGAAGGGAGTGGGGTTTGGGAACGGAACGTGGAATTGGGGAAGGGAGTGAGGGTTGTCACTTGTCTCCGTACAGGGAGCCGAGCCCGGGCATTTGCAAATTTACAACAACCTTTTACCCCATCTTCTTCAATTCGAATTTACAGGTTAAAAAAAAATTTGTGTCATTAAAAATTTAGTTGGATTTGTTACCACGGGGATCAGACGCCCCCATGGTCATACTCCTATCAATACACTACAACAACCCGAGTTCGAATCCTGACAGGGGGTGTTTATCCCCCTTTTTTTTTGCCCTATTTTTCTTTCTCTCGTTCATTTTCCTTTTCTAGATCAGGTTGGGGATCCACTGCTGTAGGCTGTAGCCTACCGAATTGAGCATCATATCATTTGTGGAAGGATTTATCAGAGAAAGAGGTGGTTGGTGATCATGAAGTCCATTAACGATATCAAGTTCATGGTGAATGTAAGTAACAATTGAGTTATTTGAGTCCCTTGTATATGCAAAAAATGCAGCAGTTGTTTAATCCAAGCAACAACTGTTTTTCAGTTGTAAAATCCTGTCAATGTCATCGAATCAATAGATGAAAGAGTGGAGTCGAATAACAACCAGAGCAAAGTCTGCATTCCTGTCAATCAGTTTTCAAGAACTTGTGTCCTCCCATCTCACCCTCATAAAAAATGCTTTAACCATATTTTATTGACAAGAAAAGCAAATGCAAATCAATTCTAATTTCTAAGCAGTTATAAGCTTATTCAGCCATAGCGATGCCCTTGACCTTGCTCCGCGACCACGTAAGATGTTACATACAAATGATTGAGATGATCTTCCCTTTGGAGGTTGTGGATTTTCATGTGCAAATTCAGGCCTTACAATTTCAAGATCCTACTTCAGTACTAGAGCTTCCCTTTGCACACTTGCATTTCAGCCTTCAGGAACCCAACAGTAATCGGTATTCTTTGGTAATCAGTACTGTAAACTCGGGGTCTTAAGAGGCGCCAGTCCATGTCACCTAGCCCTCTCAGGTCCGTTGTCCTCACTTGGAGCCTGAAAAGGAAGAGCTCTTGTGACATAGGTAGGGCTTGAATCACTTATAAATCACTCCCAACATTCTTATGATATTCGATGTGGGATGGGGGTGTTACAATCTCCCCCACTTAAAGCACTGACGATCGACCCCGTCAGGTCCAAGGGACTGCCCTCCGAGAGGAGCATACCTGAGCATACTATCGATGCACCTCCGAGCCCGGAGTTGGCTCTGATACCATTTGTAAGACATGTGGTCTTAAGAGGCGCTACCCCATGCCAGCTAGCCCTCTCAGGTCCGTTGTCCTCACTTGGAGCCTGAAAAGGAAGAGTTCTTGTGACATGGGTAGGGCTTTAATCACTTATATGTAAATCACTCCCAACATCCTTATAATATTCGATGTGGGACAAGGGTGTTACAATCTCCCCCACTTAAAGCACTGACGACCCCGTCAGGCCCAAGGGACTTCCCTCCGGGAGGAGTGTACCTGAACATACTGTTAGCACACCTCCAAGCCCGGAACCTGGCTCTGATACCATCTATAAGACCCGGGGTCTTAAGAGGCACCAGCCCATGTCACCTAGCCCTCTCAAGTCCGTTGTCCTTACTTGGAGCCTGAAAAGGAAGAGCTCTTGTGACATAGGTAGGGCTTGAATCACTTATAAATCACTCCCAACATCCTTATGATATCCGATGTGGGACGGGGGTGTTACATCAGCAGCGAATCACCTTCTCGCCTTTGCCTGGCCTCAGCGGTGAATCGCCTCCTCGCCTCCACATCCCCTGGGCTCTCCGTCTTCGACCTTCTTCAACAGCCTTCACATTCTTCGGCTTTGCCCTTTCATTCTGTCTAATGTGAGGTTGAAAATGATGAAGATAAAGGGTAGGGTTTGTTTTAAATTACACACGCTTAATATTGATGTAGGAGGCTGTTTTTTTTAAAATAAAATTACAATTATTTAATTACACACAGAGAGGTTGGTTTCGTGTATTATGTACACAAATCAGGACCGTTGATTAATTGAAATGGGTGGATGTGATTATTATGCATTTTTCCTTTTTTTTTTATAAATTAAAAACGGTAGGACCCACCAATTTTTTTGGGCTAACTTGCCCCATTCCTACGGTCCTACCGCGTGAGTTGAAATGGAAGGGTGTGTAATGTGTTTGTGTTAATTTGTGGGGCCGATTGTAAGGGTGTTTTTTTTTTGTGAAATCTTGTAGATTTTTTTATTGTTCGAAAACCTAGTGGATATATGTTGAATTGTAAAAATTATTCGATGATATCGCTAGATTATTCGATGGTATTGTAGGTTATTCGATAGTGTCACTTGATTATTTGATGGTGTAACCGTATTATTTGGTTACTTATGTCATTAACAAATAACTAAAAATTATTCGATGGTATCTCTGGATTATACTTTATGGTATTGCTTGATTATTCGATGGTATCGATGGATTATTCTATGGCGTTACATTATTATTTGGTTACTTATGTTATTATAACAAATAACTAAAATTTATTCGATGCTATCGCTGGATTATTCGATGGTATCGCTTGATTATTTATCCTTACAAACGAATAATTTTTTTTAAGTTATTCGATGATATCACTTGATTAATCGATGTTATCGCTTGATTATTCGATATTATCGCTTGATTATTCGAAAGTAGTCGACAGTATCATTAGATTTGGCTCTATTTTTTTTTTTGGAAACCCAAATCCCAACAATGAACAACAGTTAACCTCCATGAAATGCCTAAAACACCAAATATCGGGTTTGTGCAATGATATCAAACAACAAGAACAAGTACATAGACAAGTGACATAAATATATGGACTTCGATCATGCTTCAAACAACCCATCGAGAGCCTAATTTTTAATTCAAGTGACAAACTTCATGCTTCAAATTAGAGATTCTCAAAATTAACCCCAAAATCGGCTTGGTCGATACTTCATGCTTAACATCGAGTAGGAATGCCTGAAGCCGATTTTGAGAATTTTTAATTCAAGTGACAAACTTCATGCTTCAAATTAGAAATTCAAGTGACAAACTTGGTCGATATCGAGTGGATCACATTGATTTCAGGCATTCGTACTCAACGTGATCCACTCGATATCGACCAAGTAAGGTCGATGTCGACCTCTTTGACAGTTTCAAGCATTCTGCATCCGTCTTGAAACGCAGTTTCTCGAGTCCTCATTTGTCCGATTGACACATATGAATATGCGTTGGAAAGCTATTTTTGAGGACTACAACTCTCATGAAGGTATCAGAACTTGACTCAGAATGATGAATGGTGAAAAGTGGCGTTTTCTCCAACTGCACTATCATGTGCTTTTCCTTAGCTTCTCCAATGTCTCATGACTTTCCTTTAAGCTTCAAAGTGCGTTCGATTTCTGCGAAATTAAAAAGAAACTTGTGTAGACCTCCATATATTGCAAATAAACATAAACTACACAAATCTCATGCTTTCCCAATATAAAAAATATAAAATATGGATAGAAATCGAAGTAAAAGTAGATGCAAAACATGGTGAAATAGACACACATCAACCTTTGCACCCGCATTCACTACAAAAAATAAACAAATATATTCCCAGCAAAATTAATACAACCCGCGTGTGAAGCACACGGGGTCACACATAGTTAGAGCATGCTTGGCGGCAAAATATTGTAGGGATACTTGTAATATTCATAATAAAATAATGTAGAAATAGGGAGGAGGGATACTAGACTACTAGAGTGATACTTACCGAGTATCGATACTTGGAAAGACAAGGAGATATGTGTCAAGGGCAAGCTGTTCGGTGGTATTTTCCCCAGAATTTGACGTCGGTTTGAAAGAGGGAGTGTCCAAATGTTGAGTTCTGGAGTGGCAGGGCACGTGTCATGTCTGCATTGGTTGTAGATCTGCACGGTTGAATGAAGGCCATGTGCCGCGATCTGGACGGCAGCTGGGCAACACAATTAAAATGTTGAAAATATAAAAATAAAAAATAAAAAATTATCACAATACTAGATTCATTTTTCTCTACACATTGATATCAATTTCGAATATGTTTGGCCATATTTTTAAAAAATATTTTTTTGGTATACAATTACGTATAATAATATCCGAAAAATTATTGAAAAATTATTTTAATTATTTTTCAATGTTACAAATTATAAATGTAAGAAGATGGGTTTATTTTTCTGGAATAAAATACTATGCAATATTTTAACTATTAGATATCAATAGTAATATTTTAATAATAAAAAATGCATGTAATAATATAATCGAGAATGAAAAAATAATTGTTAAAGAGAGGGATATTCGTAAATTGAATTGATAGGAAATGATGAATTTTGAAATGCTAGAAATGCTATTAATAAAGTGGAAAAAATTGGAATGAGATGTTAGAATGATGCGGCAGTACGTAAGAGAAAAATAAAATATTAATATTCCTAATATCCCTAGCATCCTTGATAAACACGACCTTAGGGTAAAAAATACAACTTATTTTGAAAGTTGGGAAGTGATTGAAATTTGTCCTTTCATACAGTGGAGTAGACCTGTCAAACAGGTCGGGTTGTCTCGGGTTCGGGTCCTGACGAAACACCAACAAATAAATAATAATATTTACGGTATCATGAGTAAGTAAGAATATATAATAAGGTTCCCCGCTATACAAATAGGGCCTTACAAGTATGAAGAATAGGCGAATACAAATTAAGATACCGACATAAGACGTCCGCGGACGATAAATCGCCCGCGGCTCTAACACATATGCCATGACACTTGGCATCCATGCCTCCCTCCCACATGTCATAAAACATGTGACATTTGGCAACAAGTAGACTTGCATGAAGGGGGGCTAGTACTATAAATAAGAGGTCGAGGGCTCATTATTAGGAGTCGGAAAGGGGGATCTCTAACGGTTTAGGCCGGATTCCCTAGCTTTGAGCCCCCCTTCAAGCGGGATTAGTCTCGGCTGATAAAAAACCGACGTTGATGAAACTTCCTAATGGGGGAGGCCCCAAAGGGTTCCATGCTTCTCGCGGCACAGGTTGGACCGCGCCGAGTCTCTTGGTGCCGGTCAGGTAAGCCCGTTTGAGAGCACCCTAGGTCTCATGGGATCCACCCCCGGGTCCCACAGAAAGTGGAAACCTGAAATCCGAGTTTCGTCAGGTCCATTTCAGGTCGGGTCATTTCGGGTTACGGTTCGTGAAATGCTCAACTCAGACCCATATTTAACGGGTTCGGGTTGACCCAACGGGTCAATAAAGCTACTCATCCATAATTTTTTAAATGTCATTTACTATTTATACATGTTATTTTAAAATGATAAAATTATGTAAAATATCAATAAAAATTTATTACTTGTTATAATTTCATTCGTTTTAGTTTTTGAAGTATGAAATTATATATAATATATAAATTGATATTTTATATAATTATTATCATCCTTAAAACATACATGAATAGTAAATGACATTTAAAAGTAAACAGATGGAGTATTTTTAATGACTATTTACATAGTTCCAAAATCTAAAATTGTTATATTATTGAAAAATAATAATTAATGTTGCTACAATATAATTTTATATACATAACAAATTATAATGTTAAATTATAAAGTAAAGTTGATGATGAAAAATATAATATACAATCCTAATTATTATCAATAATATATTTCAATATTAGGTTAAATTGTAATTTATTTATGTTTTTATTATCTTAAAGCTTGACCCAACGGGTAACCCACGGGTTGACCTAACCCGACCCGGGAATTTGCGGGTTGAAAGGGTTCGGATTGCTTCAGATTTCGGGTTGAAATATTTGCGCCAAAACTCACGTTTTACTAGTCGAGTCGGGTCACGTTTTGACGGGTCTAAAGTGGAGTACTGTGCTTTTAAGTTGGGCAAACGTAGCAAAGAAATAAGTACTCCGTAGACCGTAGTTTAGAGGACCGTACAATAAATACCTAACCCCCATAACTTCCAATGTGCTGAGTTTACTCCGTAATACCGCTTATAGATTGGGTAAATTACATCAATGGTCTCTAAATTTTACATGTTTTTTCTTGTTAATCCATAATTTTTAAGTCATTCTAATAAAGTCCCTAAACTATTAAAATGATTGCACCATCCATCCTTCCAACCATAAATCTCCACCAAATTTTATGCTAATTACAAAAAATACCAATAAATTTGTCAATGTTTACAAAACACTCATAAATTAAAATTTTGAAATAAAATAAAATAATTTGGAGTTTTGTTTTCAATCAACCACCCAAAACCTTTACAATATTTAGAAATAATTTTATTAGGTTCATAAAATAATGTCCAAATTATACAAAAATATCAATAAACTAGGAAGTTTTCACAAAACCACTTGTAAATTCAATTATTTTTTTTACAAATAACTCAACTAAAGAACCACCATAAAATTTCAATGTAAAAACAAAAATGCTACATTATCAGTTTATCACTTAATATCTCAAAGTCTAGAAAAATGTTTAATCAACATTGTTTATTTTATTTGACCTTTTTCTTAAAAATTCAATGATTTTCAAACAATTATTAAATGATATGGATTGTATGGTTCTTTAACCCTAGATTGAATAGTTTTTTTAATATATTTTTCTAGTTATGGGCCAGTAAAAAAAATGTAGATAGGAGTGTTTTTGTGTAATTTTTTTATTATCTTATTCAACTAATTTAACCATTGCTAACATTGAAAGGGTTTAGTGTTTTTCTTATTCAACTAATTTTTGGCAGTTTTGTATACTTTCATTATTTATGAGCCACTTTTTAATTTCTTCGCTTTCTTACAAGTCAATTTAGTCATTTTGAAATATTAGATGGGGGTAAGTGTGATATCTCAAAACTAAAAATCTCAAAGTTGGGGGATTTCCTATATTTTTCCAATTCATGGGTAGTTTGTGAAAATTCTCCTAATTGAAGGCAATTTTGTGTAATTTATTCATAATATTTAATGGAGATCCGGCGATTTTTTGATGGAAGGGCTAATGATGCAATCATTTTAATAGTTTAGAGATCTAAGTGGAAAGACTTAAAATTTAGGGACTAATAAGAAAATGATTACAAACTTTAGAGATCGTCAGTATAATTGACCCCTTATTGATTTCATCTTCAAGCTAAGAATAATCCCCTCGGAAGTTTCTCGATCCCCACATGCTTTCTTTCTCTCTCCCAAACAAAACAAAAATAAAAAATAAAAAATAAAATAAAATTACTCGCGTTGCCTACTTCAAAATCTTCAAAGTCGTCGCTTTTACTCCAAATTCACCTCTTAACCCCTCTGACTCACTCCATACGCTCTCAATCTCTCTCTCTCTCCCTCTTGCATTATCAGGTTCGTTAATGGAGATTCGTCTTGTTTTCTATCTCTCCCTATGTTTCTTCCTCCTGTTCTCCGATCGATGCCATGGCGGATGGCTCAACAACGCAAAGAGGTAATCTCCATATCTAATTTTGACCTGTTCCGCTGTTAATTTCTCTTCTTTTTGCAACGTTTCAGCATTGATTTCTGATTTTTCTTATCTGCTTGTTTATGGATGTGGAGTGGATCGGTGCTTAGAATGAAGACTGATTCGGCCTCTCTTGGACTCGATCCCTCGCGTGTTACTCAGCTCTCTTGGACTCCCAGGTTCCTCCTTTTTCCTTCGTGTTTTTGTTACCTGAATCTGTGATTCCGTAGACGAATTTCGAAAATGCAGTGCTGAAATTAATTGTTTCTTACATGCTATTGGGGGATCTCGCAGGGCGTTCCTTTACAACGGTTTTCTGACCGAATATGAGTGCGACCACCTTATAAAGCTGGTTAGTTTGTGGCTCTTTGTCTCTTTTGTTTTATCCGAATATGAGTGCGACCACCTTATAAAGCTGGTTACTTCAAACTTTCCCCCTTTGGTATTGTGCATCAATTTGTTAGGCCAAGGACAAGCTAGAGAAATCAATGGTAGCTGATAATGAATCCGGTAAGAGTATACCGAGTGAGGTTCGGACCAGTTCAGGCATGTTTCTTCAGAAAGCTCAGGTTTGATTTGTTTTTAATACACGCCGTTTGGGTTTCATTGTTCCCCCACAAGCTGCCTGATTCCTCAGAATCTGTGATAATGATTTATTGATTAATTTTATGATACATTCCTTGTTTTGATCAGGTTTGCTTGCTTTACTCTCTTTGCATAATTGAGAAATGTTTTGGTGCTAAAAAAGAATTATTCAGAGGATGACATAATAGACGACATTAACTGTCCTTCCTTCTGGAAAATGTAACAGATAGAGTGTTAATGGACTTCCTGTCTCATACCTCCTTTCTATTGTTTTGTTATTTCTTACACGCTGATTATAAGATTCTTGACCCCAGTCAAATCTTATACTTCTGTATATGTTGATCTATTTCACTTTTAAACAATATCTAGACCCCCTTGTCTAGATGATATAGCCATTACTGTTGTGTCATCACAAGCCTTGACCTCCCTCTTTCTCTAACCAAAGAGTAGTGGTAGAGGCCCTTGTTAAAGAATTGGGGCATCATAATCACTAGCCAGTTTTTTTTCGTGTTTTTCTTAGTTTTTTGTTTGATATTCAGTTGTTGTAGGTATAGATCGTGAACTTGGTGGCTAAGTGAAGAAACAAATGAAATGGAAAATAAAAACCACTTCATACCCACAAATTCTGGATTTTTGCCGCCTATAATTCTACCAATTTAGTATCTTCTTTCACCACATGCTGCATATCATTTTTCTCTGATCCTTGCTTGAGTGTCTGACCACTGTCATCCCTATAGCACTCCATCTGCCTTCTACATTCGGACATCCTGTCTTTCCTTTTTTTTTTCTTTCTATTTTTTACTTTTTGGGATGTGATGTTTTCCTATTCCCGAAAAAAATAGGAAAAGGAAAATATGTACTGTTTCAATTTCTGGCTCCCGAACTTGCCTGGTCTATGGGTTGTTCCTTGGATTGCCCTGCTTTTTTTTATGATCTTTATCATTGGAATGTCAAGTAACCATTCATAAGAAGGAAACAATTATGCACCTTCAAAAGATCCCCCTTCTCTGCCAAAGGCAGCAGCTGTTTATTGTTGAAATTATGAGGTCCATTATCCCATTATAGTTCTTTATGGAATACTGTCGTGCATTATGATATGAAAGTGAAAGTAAAAAGGAAATTTAGTTCACTTGACATTTAACGTATACATCCTTATCAAGTAGTAATATAATAAGATGGTGATCAGATCCCAAATTGTTGAGGCATACTGTATGTAGGGCATGTGCACTCATTATTGTCATTTTTTGCAATTATTTCTACAACGAAATGCAAGGTTTAACAGATTTGACTATTTTTTTCTTAAGAATGTTCAACCTATGTATTTTTAAGACAATGACATGGAAATGGTAGCACTTACAATCTTCTCTTGTTTAACTCTGAAGGATGAGGTTGTTGCTAGAATTGAGCAGAGAATTGCTGCTTGGACGTTTCTTCCTGCCGGTGTGTACTCTACTACTCCTTTCTATCTAGTAGTTTTGTACACATACATACTGTGTGCACTTATTTATTCTAATTTATTATGTGGATAATTCGAATCTAATTCAACTATATCTTATCACACCATTACGTGGCCTGTGTTGAATATTGCAAAAAATTTGGGCCACCTTTACTGATTTGATTTAACCGTGTAAATAACCAGAAAATGGCGAATCTATTCAGATACTGAAGTATGAGCTTGGTCAAAAGTATGAACCTCATTTTGATTACTTCCATGATAAGGTCAACCAACAATTAGGTGGTCATCGTATTGCCACTGTTCTCATGTATCTGTCCAATGTTGAGAAGGGCGGTGAGACGATCTTTCCTAATGCGAAGGTATTTGCCTGTCCATTCTCCAGAGATGTTGCTCTCAGGCTCTCAGCGCATTTGTTTTTCAGTTTAATACAGCTTCTCTCTCCACAGGGTGTAGAACAACCTAAGGATGATACCTGGTCTGAGTGTGCCAAAAAGGGTTATTCAGGTAAAAGCCTTGTATTGTCAATCCTCCAATTTGGCTGTTTCAATTCAAGCATGCATAATAAATTAATAATCCTTTTCTGCTGGGTGTACTAGAACCATTTATTGCTATTTTTGCCCACATATTTTGCTAGTGGTAACAGTTGTTTATGTTTTGAAGTTTTCTACTGTAATGAAACTAATTGAAAAAGAATTCAGTATCACAGACTATGCTTGGAAAGCCATAGCTAAAGCAAGGTTTCACATCTTGACTCAATGAAGGTAAAAAAACATGATCCAGAAAACAAGCCGAAGGGTCTGTTGTCTTAGGGAAGCTTGCATATATTGATGCTTTTAGGGAGGCAAAGGCGTTGAATCATCTATTTGCATTTTGACTATCTTGTCACGAATGTGCTCATATTTTCATGCTTGATTCTTGTGTTGCACCTTGAATTCCCTTTGGGCCATTTGCAGATATAGGCCAAATTTGTTCAACTATTACCTATTGATGTATGTATATTTTTCTGTTCCTTCTATTTGGATTTTCTTTGAGTGCCATTGATGTGACAACAATGTGTGCCGTGTTTCAAAAGTTTGTGTGGGTGGCATTTGCAGTGAAACCTGAGAAGGGTGATGCGTTGCTGTTCTTCAGCCTCCATCCCGACGCAACAACCGACACAGACAGTTTGCATGGGAGCTGCCCTGTTATCGAGGGCGAGAAGTGGTCTGCAACCAAGTGGATTCATGTAAGGTCTTTTGACAAGCCAACCAGCTCCAACACGGATGGAGAGTGTGTGGACGAGAGCCCGAACTGCCCCCAGTGGGCCCGTGCCGGGGAGTGCAAGAAGAACCCCCTATACATGGTAGGGAACAATGAAATGAAGGGGTTCTGTAGGCAGAGTTGCAAGGTCTGTTGATTGAAAGAGTGCATATCAGCGATGGATCTATCTAATGTCACAAATTTGGGCGGTTATTATTTCAGAACTAGATGTATATATATGAGAACGTTGCTCGATTTGAGATACATGTACTGTCGGCTGATTTTTCTACACTGATATACTAATCATCGTACTCAACCATTAAGTGTTTGATTATGATAACTTTACTGGTACTCTGTCCGGGTTTTTCGATCGAAGTTGGTAAATCAACGGAGTTTGTGCAGAGATGGCTTGTAATCTCCTCTCTGTTGGAGGTTTTCACTACCCGGTATGTACTCCTGAATTGGGAGGGTTATCTCTCTGTTTATCTTATCCTTTGTCTATAAATTGAACCTTGGTTGGATCTCTCCCCACATCCAACTCGCTCCTTATATGGCACTATAATTGGAGAGCAAATGGAAACTAAGGCCATCAGGAAGAAAATTCGCTATGACTAGCGGTCTAGCGCTTTCTTGCGGGCGGCTTCCAGATCATTCCAACCTCAAACAATTGGTTTGAGTTGAAACTCGATCTGCCTAAAGATAGGGAGAGGGTCTGGTTGTGATGAGTCAACTGCTTTTACTCAAGCCATGGTCCGTCGATTTGAACTCAGTGCTATATTCATGGGGTGAGGTTTCCGGGTCTACCTTCACAATACTTGAGTGATGAGGTTTTCACCTCAATAGTGGAAGAAAACAACTTAGAGTGTGTTTGGTAACCATAGCTGAATGGGTAGCTGAAGCCTGAAGCTGAATGAGTAGCTGAAGCTGAATGGTTTATTATGTAAGCTGAAGCTGAATGGTTTATTATGTAAGCTGAATGGTCTAATACTGTGTTTGGTAAACTTAGCGGAATGGATAGCTGATAAAAGAAGAGATTTGTGTTATTGTGTATATAAAAAGAAAAGCTCTGGAAAGCTGGGGTGGGTAGCTGGTAGAAATTCAATTCCAAAACGCTAATTAACTAATAATGCTAGCTTTATTTAATTTAAAACTATATAATATTAAAACAGGCTCCAAAACGCTACTTGTGTTGACAAACACACCCTTAGTCTCCATTTAATTTCTTAATTTATATCCGTTGGGTGTGTACATGTGGAAAAGTATCCCACGTTGGAATTTGAGATAGTTCCAAGCTAATATATAAGTAGGTTCGTTACTTCTCTTAATGTCAATTGGTGAGTTGAAATGGGTAAGCTGAAACCCCATTTACTTTAGGCTTGAGGCTGAAGAACTGGATCAAGCAAGAAACAAAAAAAACTCTAGGAGAAAAACAAGGCAAATAGGATGAAAAAAAGATAGTTGTTATTGCATACTGGAAGGTCAAATTAGGTGTAAGTTGATTGATGCTGAAGATATGGAAACTTGCTACTCTGATGTGGTCATGTTTGAATGCGAAGATCAGAAAGAAAGAAACCATGGAAGAAGAGGGAGAAACTAACAGAATTTGTTATTTGTTCTGAACAATATGTCCGATCGAGTACAGAGATCAGTTCGAACTATATACAACAAAATTAAAGATGTACATGATCTAACCATATTACCCTTGTCAGTTATACAAAATTATATCCTAATAGGTCAATCGTATCCCGTTTCGAGTATCCCAGGCGTACTAACCGTTCGTCACAGGTTGTGAAATGCTCAGCCCAACCCTATGCAAAGTCCACGTCAACTCCGCCCTCCCCTTTGACTCGAGCCTTGAGCGCTCGACCTCTTGGACGACGATAGGCACGTCATGGCCTACACCTTGGTTGACTGGGATTCATACGATAGGCGCCCACTCACCAATTACTACTATGTGACGTCCCTCCACTAGGTCGGACTCGAGACCATCGCAATGCACTTGTATGTACTCGACACACCCGCTCCCAACGCCAAGGAAGAGACTTGCACTTTCCTCGATACCATCGTCACATTTAAACAGTATTACACCGACTAATCGGACGGTAATGATTAATGTTAATAGGTGTATTTTTTGGAATAAGAGCAATGCATGTTGTATTTACTTCATTGAGAAGCACACCAGAATGAAAGAAGGATTTAACAGCTTTGCAAACTAATTTACCCACTATATCCCAGTATTTTTTATAAAACTCCGGTGGAAAACCATCTGGACCTGGAGTTTTATCGTCTGTCATTGAATTGAGAATAGGATATCCTTAATATTATTATATACAATTGATAATAAGTGTTATAATGCTTACATAGCCTTGACTATCAACATTCAACACCACCAAATCCAATAGCCGTTCGGAACCTTTGATCTCCTTTTTTTTTTTTTTTTTTTTTATACAAGGCAAGGATTTGGGGATGGTCAACCGCGGTTGAACCACCGCCCAATAGCGTCCTGACGGACGACATCGTCAATGTCATCAGGCATCAGCTCGGTGACAAACGACGTAGAGAAGCCCAAATGCGCCAGTCTGTCGGCAACCTGGTTCCCCTCTTTGAAGATGTGTGAGAAGCTAATACTCTCGAAAGTGCGGCAGAGGCACTGTCGGCAACCTGGATCCTCCGATCTCCTTTGGTTGTCCCTTCGGTGTATTATAAAATAATCGATATTTTAATTATCTATATTTTTTTAAAAATTGAATTTTCATAATAAAATTTTATAAACATATTAATATAAGGGTATCAAATCTATTTTTTTTAAAAAAATATTTATTTATATCCGAAATAATTTTGTGATACATCGGGACTAGAGGTGGCAATCGGGCGGGTCGGGTCGGGTTCGGGTTTGGTTAGTCGGGTTTCGGGTCATTCGAGTTTCGGGTAATGTCTAATAATTTGGTCATTCGATTGGGTCGGGTTTGGGTTTCGGTTGTATCGGGTTTCGGTTATTCGGGTTTCGGTTGTCTCGGGTTTCAGTTATTTCAGGTTTGGATTGTCTGGAGTTTTCATTATTTCAATATTCATTTTTAAAAATATACTAGAATATATCTTAAAGTTCGGGTTATTTCGGTTTTCGGTTATAACGGGTTCGGGTCTTAATGGGTTTCGGTTGAATCGGATTCGGTTCATTCGAATTTGGGTGAGTTACGGTTATCGGTTATTCAGATTTCAGGTCCAAAATGGGTCGGTGTTCAGGTGAATCGGTTCCGATTCGGGTTTTCGGGTTCAGGTCGAGTTTTGCCAGCTCTAATCGGGACCACCAAACAAGATCAGAGAGAGGATCCGAACTGCAAGTCTGCACCAATAGGACATATTGCGAACAGATAACCTTCTCTTGAATGTCAGAACAACAAGATTTGGTATGATTATACTTGGCCTTCCAGTATCTATACTCTTATTACTAGTGATACCATCTTCACTCATGCATAATATGCATTGCATTGCATTTTTTCTTGTCATTTCCTTCAATTCCATTACTAAGGTGTGCCACTTCAGCGCTACTACTTCTTTTAACACTAGCTAGAACGACATCGTTTCGTAGACCATATAAATTATTATGCACCCTTTAGAAACTCTCTTTCATAGGCTACTTACATTGCTCTACAAGACATCCCTTTGAGTAGCCGAAGGATTTGTAGCCAAAATATGGTGAGCAACATTAACTCCCAAGAGCATTCAATGCCTCAGCTCCTAAAACGAAAATATGCCCACATTTGAATCCACCACAATCGATGATTGAACTATGGTGATCCCTGGATCTGAGGCCATCAAGCGATGAGGAGATAGGCAAGAGAGTGATGATGAGGCCATCAAGCGAGGAAGAAGAGAGATGTTGCTATGTAAGAGATACTTCAAAAGAACGGAAAGTTAACATTGCTATTTTTTTGGTAAGCAAAAAGACAAGCTCGTCAACTCATATTAAGCGATAGAAGTCATACGTGACATACAAACTCCTCTAAGGTCATCCAAAAGAATGCAACTAGTGTTCATATGAGGATCTTCCAAAATATGTCAACCTAAACTAAATAAAAAGGCAAAATTAGCAAGTGAGTTTGTCACCATAGTGCCTTCCTGTAGCACATGACTAAACTTGATAATCCAGTCTCGTTTGATGAAGCCATGGTAGCAAGTGACTATGATGAACAACATGTGCAACTCATCCACACCTTTTTGCAGGAATCCCAACACTGGTTGGGAGTTAACATTAACCATCAATCTATGAAACCCCAAATCCCAGGCAAATTCTAAGTTGAATTTCGCTCTTGACCGCGAGCTCAACCACGGGTGTCATAGCTAATGAGCGTAAAACAGTCATTGCTCTTGCCAAAGATAACCTGCACTCAACAAGCTAGTATAGTTGGGAAGTACGGATGTCGATCCAAGGGAAGCTTAACATTTCCTTATGTCTATCGCTTGTCAACAATTGAAGAAAGTAGATTGATGGTTATAGAGGTGATTATAAGAATAAAAGAATAAGAAAGCAGAATAAGAGTGGATTGTAAAGCAATCGAGAACGAATCAGTTTCCCTTTAAATTCGCAACAATAGTTGGTATATTAATCACTGAATTCTCTCTAGCTATCTTAACTCTATTTGTTATTCTAGTCATTGGTTATATAGACATGGCAAACTATCATGCCCCTTACTCTAGCATGGGGATGAGTAGCACTAAGTCCCAATAGACTAGCACCGAAGCAATATCACTCCCGTCTTAGCAACTTGTCACCTAGTTATCAACTTAGCTATTGCCTTCACTAAAAGTGATATTCTCTAGATGTCAATCTCCCTAAATAATCCAGATTCCCGAACCATTCCTAGATGATGTGTTTGCTACTTCAGGTTAAAGCCCGCAAGCGGATACAAATATAACCCTAGGGTGATGCGACTATATCAAGATGATTAGGCTAGATACAATCAGCTAGAGATGGCAAATGGTACGTAAAATACCATACCAACCACGTACCAACCACAAACCGACTATGTTGGTAACCATCGTGGTGGTAACCACGTGAAGGTGGTACGGTAATGGTAATGGAATCTGAATACCATGGTTACCATGATTACCGAGTATATATATAAATATTTTTATTTAATATTTTATTATTATTACCTTTGAGTTTTAAGTTTTCAATTTATATTTTTTGTTTTGATTTTGACCTAAATCGATCATTTCTATTTTTTTCTACTAGAAATAATAGGAGCATTTTGAATGTTTGAAGACGTTGAATTTGTTTTGTTTCAACTTGCAGGAACATTTTGAATGTTTGAACAATTGAACTTTGTTTGTTTCTTCAAGACTTTGAACTTTGTTGGTTTGAATTGGTTTGTACTTTAAGTTGAACTTGATTTATTTGATCTTTTAAAAGATGGTAGCCATATTATTTTTTGTAACCATATTTTTTTGTTCGATAACTTTGATGACCACCAAAAGGTAGTCAAGGGGTTTAAAAAAAATACAAACAGAATTGAAGCTTGGTAACCATGGTAATTTACCGATGGTAACCACAAAATGTGGCTACCACATATGCAGTAACCACGACATGTGGTTGGTACGTAGTATGAAAATTTGCGTACCACCAGTTTGTGGTTGGTACGTAGTAATCACCATTTTTTTGTGGTAACCATACCATGCCAACCCTACCATCAGCAACATAGCAATTCAGAACAAAGGAGATTGAAATAATGAAATAGAAATAACTTAGAAAGTAATTCTTACAAACCAACAATGTCTAGAACTTGCAAGAAAAACCGAAAAAGAATTTAGTTACTCATAACATACCTAAAACCTTCAAATCTGGAATAGTTCATGAAACCCAAATGTACGGATTTTTCACGAGGTAACCCTATGGTTACGCCTATTTCGCATGGTAAATAAAAGTTTCTGATACTTCGCCTAGTAACCCTGAGCTTTCGAAAAAATTTGTCTCGTGCCCAGAACTTTTGTTTTGACCAAAAATCAACATTTTTAAGTTATAGGCGGGTAAATAATATATTATTAACAAAATTTGTGGAGCTTTTTCAAAAATACCAACACATCCCCTTCGTAGCTGGAGAAACAGGATCGAGTAGCAGTAGCAGGGGATAACACGAGTGGCTTTGGCGGCAACCGGTGGCTCCAGCGGCGGCGACGGGTGAGAAAGGGCGGCGGGCGGTTGCAGCGGATGGCTGGCATTGGGTGGCGACTAGCTCGCTTGCTGAAATCGAGTTTGAGTAGATTGTTCATCCCGTCGATTGATTCCGGGATTGAGCCTTCGAAGCGATTGCCGCTCAAATCGAAAACCCTAAAACTCCGCAAATCCCCAATTTTAGGAGAGACCAAACATTAAGAGGGATCTCGCCTTCTAGATGGTTCTGATAATGGGGAGCTCCGGCCTCGAGGAGCAATAGCCAGCCGATTTCGGCCGGAATAGAACCTGTGACACTCGTTCCGGTGACCATCAACCTTCTCAGAGAGTCAGAGAGGAGAAATTATCGATGGAGCCGCCGAGAGTGCCGAAGAGCGCGGGGTTTTCGATGAAGACGAGCTCCTCCAGATCTGATCCGGAGCCAAATTCGGGGAAGGAGACGGTGGATGTGGTGAAGCAATTGTAAAAGAAGAGCTTGCAGAGGTGGGGGGAGCCGGAGACCGGGGATGTGGTGAACAGGTGAAGTAATCGTATTTCTAAAAAAGCTCCACAAATTTTGTTAATATTATATTATTTACCCGCATATAACTTAAAAATGTTGATTTTTGGCCAAAACAAAAGTTCCGGGCGCGAGACAAATTTTTTCGAAAGCTTAGAGTTACTAGGCGAAATATTAGAAATTCTTGCTTACCATTCGAAATAGGCGTAATCACACGGTTATATCGCAAAAAATCCGTAAATTGTATGAATTGCATTATTAAAGTGAATGAAAGATGTCTATTTAGAGCATCTTTAATTGTGGTATTGATGTTGAGTATCATAGCTACTCCCTCCGTCTCGAAATTCATGTCGTTTTAGTTCTTTAGTTTTGTATCAAAATAGATGTCGTTTTAAGTTTTCTAGGTAGTGGATAGTAATGATTTGTATTGATTTGTGTGTTGTTGACTTTTTTAAATGTTTTGATTGGTTAAAAAATGTAGTGGGTAATAAAATTAATGAAAAAGTTAGTCGAATGATGATGTTGATTTATGGATGAGTGTTTTTATTAAAATTTGTGCATAAGGCTAAAACGACATGAATTTCGAGACGGAGGGAGTATTTTTTATAATAAAATACTATAAAATGTGGGAGAACCAATAAAGTGAGTATCATAATATGATACCCACCTCACAAAAATTTCTTGGTTTAATAAAAAAAACTGACATTTTATTTTGTTTTTCTTTTTAAAAATTATCTATGATACTTGGAGTACCATGAATAAAGATGGTCTTATAGGACTAAAAGTTGTTGAGAAATCCTAGTTCCATCAGCTTTCCAATGGATAAACATTAGCCAATTGGATAGATTTTTTGGTAATTAAAAAAGAGATTCAGATTTATCCTTATCAGTGGGCACCACTGTCTATCAACGGATGCCAATCCACTTAGCGGATGCCGCTCTCTATCCGCGGGCACCGAAGCCCTTCATTTTGCTCCTTGTCTTCATCTCAGCTTTCCTCGATTAGTCTTGTTGACCTTCTTTAAGCTCCTTTTCCAGACTTTCCTTAGCTCCATTTTAGCGCTAGCTTCTCGTCCCTTTTGAAGTTCAAATATGTAACTTTGTGAAATAATTCGAAAAATGTGTAGATACCGAATTCGACGACTACATGACCGACTATGCAAATTATCCTTAAAACATGCAACATGTACATAAAAAATAAGCTAAAACTATCTATAATGGCTATCTAAAAATACATAATAAATAACCATCCCTAGACAGGCGGCATATCCCCTATCCATTCCCCATTTTTGTTTCTAAGCTCACTCCATGTAGCAGTCGCGTTTGAATTTCGCTGAAATGCATAATTGAAGACTTGAAGTCCAGTTTGAACTAACCATTAGTTGGTTTATGCCATCTCACAAGCACTTCCCTTCCACCATTCTTTGGCTTGTCTCATCAACAACCAGTAAATACTAAATTCACCACTCTAAGCCTCTTTTAAATAAAGATAGATCTATCGCAAACATAGACTTCATCGAAGAAGAGCCCCTGATTCCTCTATTTCCATAGTTTAACATTGTTACTTGCTTTTGGTATATAAAAAAAATAGAAATAGTCATCCCTATTGGTTATAATTTGACCCCAAGATTGTAGCTAGTGTTACTTTTTTTTTTTTTTTTTTTTAAATGTGGGATATCAACAAACTATCATTGGATAACATAAAGATACCCATCCATATACCCCATAAAGGAGTGAAGATCTTCTACAAGCTTATATAAGACCTTTTGTGTGACACAAAAATATTTATAATATAAATTTACAATAAAAAAAAATTCAAATATTATATTTATATTTCAAACCATTATTAGTATATGTTTATAAAAAAAATTTGATGAAAATACATATTTTACTTTTTTATATAAATGAAAGATTGATTATTTTACAATATGATTTTATAAACATATACTAATAATGGTTTGAAATATAAATATAATTTTTAAAATTTTTTTATTATAAATTTATAGCATAAATATTTTTATGCCATATACAAGAAGATCTTCTCGCCCCACAAACAGGTACGGTTTTCCAATCACCCCATGACACATCGAACAAGTAGCAACGCTGACGTGTCAATATTCAATGGTTTAATTATTTTTTTAAATACTCCGTAAATTTAAATAATCCTAAAAAATAGTTTCATTTTTCTTAAAAAAAAAGTAAAATAGATCCAAAAATTATTTAGTTACAACAAGAGCTCCAAAAAAAAAAAACGATCAATCCCGTATTTCCCACCAGTTGGTTCTCTCTCCTCCTCGTCTGTACATCTCTTCATCTTCTCCGGCAGGCTCCTCCTCGCCACTGACGTATTTCTCTTGCATCCCAATTGGAAATGAATCTTTGACATTTCCTTGAGATAGCATTTCAGCAAGGGAAAGAGGAGATAGAAATTGGCTTAAATAAGGAAAAATTGAGAAAGGGGGAAACGGGAGAAAAAATCATGGCGAGTAATAATTACAAATTGTTTGGATGTTTTACAAGGAAGTTCAAGCTTGCAGAAGCCCGACCTCCGGTAGATGTCAATGAGGTGTTTTCCAGGTACGCCGATGACGGTGCAAGCATGAGCGCCCCTCAACTCCTGCGGTTTTTGGTGGAGGTTCAAGGTGTGGAGGAGGCAAATGCCAAATCTCAATCCCAGCAGATCTATGACCACATGATTCAGAAGCGGAAGCACCTAAACCGTTTCTCGAAGCAGCAAGGACTCTCCCTCGATGATTTCTTCGCCTACCTCTTCGATCGCGATCTTAATGGCCCCATCACAATTCAGGCAATGCATCTTTTTTATTTTTTCTTCCAGATTTTGATAAGATTATTGATTTTGGGGAACCTGTTTGATGAATTTGATAGTTTTGTTGTGGAGATTAGAGTAATGAGTTTGGTGCCGATTGAGATTTTTTTTGCAATTTGATCCTTCATTTTCTCTTTAAAATGCCTCTCAACTCTCAAGTCTCAACATTCATTTTTTCCCTTTTATGCTTTATTCTTCAATAGATTGTGAAATACATTGAATTAAGAATAGTCTAGAAGATTAAGACTATGAGGAAATGGATGGTTTGTTAAGTTTCTACTTTTTTTTATTGTCTGGAGATCACAATTTCACAAAACTGCACACATGATTTTTTCTCTTGTAGAATTTGAACTTTCTTGATGTGGCTATTAATGGTCCTTGGGTGATTAAATGATGGTGTTTTGCCTCTAATCTTAAAAAAAAACACTTTATATGTGGTTTGCTCAGGTGCATAATGACATGACTGCTCCATTGCAACATTATTTCATTTATACTGGTCACAATTCATATCTGACCGGCAACCAACTCAGCAGTGACTGCAGCGATGTCCCTATCATCAAGGCACTACAAAGAGGCATCAGAGTGATTGAGTTAGACATATGGCCGAATTCCACAAAAGACGACATCAATGTTCTCCATGGAAGGTATCATGCCAACATTTTTTTGACAAAAAATTGTCCTTGGCTGTTCTTTTTAGCATGGAAACAATGTTGAATTAGTCATGAAATCTCTTCAGAACCTTGACAACTCCAGTGCCTCTTATCCAATGCTTCAAATCAATAAAAGAACATGCATTTGAAATTTCACCTTATCCTGTGATAATCACATTGGAAGACCATCTTACGGCAGACCTTCAATCTAAAGTGGCTAAGGTATGTGTACTACAGTCTCTAATACAACTCTTTCAATCTATGTAGTCTATTAGATGACAAGCCATTTTGTTTCTAGATGGTGACAGAAATATTTGGAAACATGTTATTCTACCCTCGGTCTGAGAATTTACTAGAGGAAATTCCTTCTCCAGAGGAATTGAAATATAAGATTATTCTTTCAACCAAACCTCCAAAAGAGTACCTAGAAACCAAGGAAAGCAAAGAAAAGCAAGAAAGGAAACCATCCGAAAGTGAAATGACGTGTCAAGAAGCACTAGGGGATGAGACACCATGTAATAGCGATAGTGATATGGAGGAAGAAGACACTGATGCCACCAATGCTAAATCAACATCAGCACCAGAGTATGTACATCTCATTGCAATACAGGCAGGGAAGCCTAAGAATGGTCTAAAGGAGGAACTCACTGCTGATTCTGAAAACGTTAGGCGGCTTAGTTTGAGTGAACATGCGCTTGGAAAGGCAGCTTCACAACTCGGAATGGATATTGTGAGGTGAAATATAGTTTAATTTGCACTTTTGTTTTGTTTCCTTTCTTTGATGAAACAGTGAAGGAAGTTGTTTTTATTCTTCATTATAGGTTTACACAAAAAAACTTTCTTCGTATTTATCCCAAGGGAACCCGTATAAGATCTTCAAATTACCAACCAATGGTTGCATGGTCACATGGAGCTCAAATGGTCGCGTTTAACATGCAAGTTAGTTCTTCCATCCTGCATATCAACATTAAGCCTTTGAGTTCAATGCTTTGGCCAAAATTGTATGACTTTTCTCTATTCTTTAAAAGTATTTGGGTAAAGAGAGGTAAATAGTTGAGAGCATAGAAACTGAAATGTTTAATTTTGCTATTGATGAAAGGTGGGAGAGAAAACAGAAGGAAGAGGGGATACTACAGAGGATCAAGGAATTTAAAGAGGGAATGTTGGAAATTTTTTAATCAGTACTATCATCCAGTCATTCCAAAAATCAACAATTCACCATTTTAGTCCAATTTAAGGGCAAATACAAATTCTATCAGAACAAGAATGATAATCTATTTAAAATCAAGGTAAGAGAAACCTATAAGATGAATGAAAGAAATAATATCAAATTCTAACTGAGGTCTATTCTTGACAATATGTGATCTATCTGCTATTGGTTATCTATGGCAACAAACACATTCTTGAACATCTCTTCTTGTGACAGGGATATGGAAGCTCTCTTTGGTTAATGCATGGGATGTTCAGATCAAATGGTGGGTGTGGCTATGTGAAAAAGCCTGAGATTTTAATGAAAAAGAATCTTGATGGCGAAGATGATGTGTTCAATCCAAGTGTTTCACTACCTGTGAAGAAAGTCTTAAAGGCATCTTTGATCCTTCAACAATGTCTGATGCAGTTTGCGTTTATTGGTTATCAAAATTGTTTCTCATTGAAATTTTATTACTTAACAGATTACTGTATACATGGGTAACGGGTGGAATCTGGATTACGGAAAAACACATTTTGATTCATATTCTCCACCAGATTTTTACACAAAGGTTAGTCCTTTCATCTTCAACTCGTTTTCTAGTCCATATATGTTGTTGTCTTGTGGATTCCATATGCTGATTAGATATTAAAATATAATCAGCTACTTAGATAAACCACATAAGCATGTGCCATATAGGAGGAATTGAGAAGATAATAGTTTACTCTGTTCCAAGTATAGCTTGTGCAAAAGTTCAAGAGCATACAATAATGGAACCACAACAGAAATTTCTTCAGACTAATGTTCTCTTATTTCATCGTGTACAAAACTTTTTAAAAAGCGCGTATAAGGCCAATTTTTCTTTAAATTTTAGGTGAGGCATGGGGTATAAAAGAAAAACTTGTGTATTTTGTCCAATGGCCCTTGAAGAATATATGATATTTGGATGGCAAGTTAGAAGTCTTGGGAATTCCCTTGGTGGTGGTTCAGCAGAGTTTGACCCTATCTAAATCTTTACCTTATCAACAAACAAAAGTCTTGAGAATTCAAGCTTTAATAGGGTATATTTGGCATGCCACGCTATCGTGTTGTTTTTAAATGTGTATCTTTAAAAATGTTATAGAAATGGAAGTTGTAAGATAAACTTTGTCATGCCAAACAGACCTTATACAAGCTCTTCTGCATTTACGAGTGATTTATGATACACACAACTAATGATGAATTTGATGACATTTTTGTGGAATGTAGCTACAAGTTGTCGGCGTTCCCACTGATTGTAGGAAGCAGAAAACTAGGGTTATTGAAGATAGTTGGGTGCCCATTTGGGATGAGGAGCTAAGCTTCACACTCACTGTACCTGAGCTGGCTTTACTTCAAATACAAGTAAAGGAACGCGACATGTCAGAGAAGGATGATTTCGGAGGACAGACATGCTTGCCGATCTCTGAGATAAGAAAAGGATTCCGAGCAATCCCTCTCTTCGATAAGAAAGGAGATCAACTTCCCAACTCAAAACTTTTGTTGAGATTCGAGTTTCTCTAGACCCCACGGTATGCAACCCTGTTGATAAATTCAAGCAAGTAAAGAGGTTTGTATACTTAAGAACTTGCATTTTTTATCTTGATACTATTTGAAGACTCCAATCTATGGATGAAGATTTGGGGGGTGGGGGGTGGGGTCAAATTCAGTTGCTTAATATATTCCTTTATTCTTGTGGTGTATTAAGTGTATATATTGTTGTTATGATGTATCAACTGAGATAATTAATTATACTTGCATATCTTCTTTTTAGTAACCATATTTATATATCTTATTCTTTATTGTTCATTCATATTTCATAGATCGAGCATATTTGACTCATCTTTCTTGCAATAAATAATTTTATTAGAATGTAAGAATTTTCAGCAATCAAATTTCTATATTGTACATTTCTTAAAGAGATAAATGTATAGTGATCAAAAGATCTAGTTACAAGGGAAAGTTAGCCCAACGTCCAACACCAAAATGTCCCAAAGGTTGTTGGTGCGCGCTAGAATGTCGTATTTTCTAACACCCTAAATAATAATATCTATACATTCAACTAATATCGAGTATTAGCACCAAGTACGTGTCGATCCCACGGAGAGTGCATGCGACTTTGGCTAGACGTATTAAGCAAGTAGATCGTAACGATAGCAATATAGTATAAATGAAAGGAGCAGTAGTAATAACAATTATTGAAACAAGAGATCATAATATAAGGAGAATATAGTTTCACTTATATATAATTGCAACATTGGTGATTCCATGATCATCTGGTTGTTTGGTTATGCTTGACTATCTTAGTGTTGGTTTGTGCACAGAGTTGTATAGCTTCCTGATTTGATCAATATCAACTCCCTAAACTCTTGCATGAGTGGCAGGAGAAATGTCGCTAGGTTTCACCTAGCCAAAAGTAGTAATAACCCAAACTAACAAACTAACTAGTAAACTAGTATATCTGAAAAGTATGGGGTCGAACCCACAGAGAAACAAGTACTTCAGTGCAATGTGTATTTATCAATTATGATAATAAAGATAGAATAGGAACATGAATGGAGATATATAATGCAATTAAACTAAGATAAAGATATGAATAAGAATAATTAGAAGATAAGAGATAAGAGTGTGGTTTCGCATATAATTCGCAACATTGGTTGATTTTACTTGATCCTTGAGGTGATTTTGATATTATTTATAGGCTTATGTCGAATACTTAATTTTAATCGATTGTTCCGCAAAGATACAATCTCTTATTTAATATCACTAAAGAATAGCATTAACGATTCGAGTACTTAGGACCAATTGACATGTCAATTCAATGCAATTAGGAAACAAATGAACAACCCATTCGACCCTAGTAATCTATTAGATATAGATCAATTGTTATTATCCACTACAAAGGCATAGAAATATCACTAAATCAATGACTCTGTTTACTATCTAGAAACCAACAACAGATTCATAGCATAGATGCGAATTCTAACTAGATGACCAGTCATAGAAAGAAACACAGATATAATATAATCAATGAAGAACAAGAAGATAAATAAACTTATAAATAACATAAATCAAGTCTCACAATCAACCAACCAAGTCTTGAATCATAGAAAAATCACAAGAATTCTAGGTATGCATAAAGTACCTTGAATCTCTAAACTTAAATCCTCCCATCTCTCTTTATTGTAATTAGTTTATGGAGGAATAGATCAATGGAATTCATTCTCAAAACCTACTACAAAATATGTCTAATATAAGGCTCAAAGCCATCAGCAAAAACCCTAGAAAGAATAGACAAAAGTTTCCATAAGATCATATTCGGCTGATCTTTGCAGATTCGAAAACAACGAGACCGGCGGGTGCCACACTTCAGCTTTGATAGCTTCGACAAACTGAACTTGTAACGCACTTTCTGGAGTCATCTTTTGTCCGATTGATGCATATGAATATGCGTTGGAAAGCTCTTTTCAAGCATTACAACTATCATGAAGACCATAGAAGCTAATTCCAAATTATCAGAACCTTAAACATGGGATTTCTCCATGTTCTTCATTTCCGCTCTTGTTCCTTAGCTCTTCTTAGTCCATTTTCTCCATGCTTTCTCCACCTTTCGAGCTCGGACATTATAATCTACAAATAAGCACTAAAAAACATAGATCATGAACTTCGACTACCAAATGATCAATAATGCAAATAAGCTTATTAAACATGCAATATGAACACAATAATGCACCTAAGACCACTTATAATGCCTATATAAAATATGCATTATCAATGAGGTTCAAGAAGCAATAAGTACCTAATCATTTAAGCACATAATTCATGTAATTCCTGCATATTCGACTCGTCACCTGGTTGTCAACTCAGATATCGCTTTCGCTAAGAATAACATTTAATTGTCTGTCATTACTCTTTCATATGCATGAATTCCACCTGTTCATCAAGATATGTTTGCTACTTTATCAGATTAAGGCCCATAATAGTGAATTTAGCTATAATCACTTGGCACATTGTTTTTCTATCCTAGTGGCAAGTTAAGACGAATAAACAACATAAACATGTAAGAACAACAGTAATGAATAACCAAATATGCATAAATCAAATATAAACTATAAAATAGTATGCAAACAACCTTCGCATGTCCTTAACCAATGCATAAAATATAAACAAAACTACATAAAAGGTTTAGCCAAACATGGTTTACTGAAAACGACGAAAAGGAAAAAGAGAGAAATAGAGAGAAGTGATGTGTGAGCTGTGTTGTGAATGGTTGAGAGGAGATATGTATTTATAGGCTTAGGAAACCCTATGAGTTGGCCAACTTAAGGTAGAAGTAAAGCCCAATAGGTCGGACTCGGCCAATAAGATTATGCTTAGATACGATGATTGGCAAGAGCCGGTGCTCAACGGCGGGCGCCGAAGTCTCTAGCGGATGCTGATGGATCGGCGGGGGCCGCTAGTGTTTTGCGGGCGCCGCCTTTGCAGACATCTTATTTCTTCGTTTCTTGGCTTGTTCACGTCTTCTTTCATCTTTTGCCTTGGCTCTTCTTAGGCTTCTATGGTTCCAGAATGTAGATTTCCTCTTCTCCTTCAGCTTGGTTCTGAGAATTGCATACAAAGGCATAAAGTGCGTATTTCGCCATTTTGCAACATAAGAGATAATGAATGTACTTTATGCTAAAAATATATCTAAATGCAATCTAAATGACTTAAGAATGACTCAAAATGTCTAAATAAATCATGCATTATCAATTGTATACCACAAAAATCTACCTAATAAAAAGATATATATATATATATATATATATATATATATATATATATATATATATATATATATATATATATATATATATATATATATATATATATATATATATATATATATATATATATATATATATATATATATATCATGCCAGTGACTCTAACTAACTCACTCAGTTACTCGAACCCTACCTTGTATAGCTTCCTAATCCACCTTCTGTCTCTAGGTGTTTTGCCTTTACACAAGAGAGATATTATGGGTTTACAAAATGCAATAACATGATTAGCCCACACAATCGGGTCACATACTTCCTTTCTAAATACAACACCATTTCTAGCAATCCACAAGACATATGAAAGCCATGAATACATTAAGTTTAATTAGCATGAAAGATTGCTTCTTTTCTCACCGCTATAGGTTCATTGGCAAACTATCGTAGCCACACACAAATATATATCATCCTGGATCTGTAACGGCCCAGATTATAATATCCGGGTTACATTTAAAAGGGAGAATTACCTTTAACTAGATCTTTTAATCCAAGTACGAATTGTTTGGAAAACAAAGAGTAAAGTATTTTAAAGGAGGGATTTCGAACCCTAAACTGATCGAGAGTCCACTAGGGAATTAATGCTTACGCGTCTGTACCTGTCCTAATTGCCACTACTCGCAAAATCAAGTAAACCAAAACCAAGGCATAAAGAAATCCGAAAGGAAAATCATACAAGAGTTTCCACGACAGAGTCGAGCCAAAACCAAAACATAAGTATAAAAAGGGTAATCAAGTAGGTAAAGTCTCTCTCGCTCTCACTAGTCTCCCAAGATCAAGCCCCGCCATAGAAGCAAATCAACAACCATCATCAGTAAGTGGTATGGGTACCTAAAACTATAACCATGGAGTCAATCATCGAGCCACATCATTCGTGTGCTAAGGCACAACTGATGGCTATATAGCATACAACATAAACCTGATAACATGTCTAATGCAGTACATGAATTTAAACACACACGCATGCTCATAACATAAATTAAAGAAAAGCGGTAAATGGGCCCAACACAGAATACCAACTGGCATATCCCTCTCCTACTACCACACACTAGTAGAAAAATGTGAATATATCACGCTACATAAGAGGCCGGATGTGGGAAATCCGGGGTATAATATGCTTCCAAGTTTTTATCTTTTTTTTTTAAAAAAAAATGATAGAGTATATAGCCCGGATATATGGCACGCCCGGGTTAAAATGTCATGGGTAAGTTTCCACAAGCTAAATCAAATAACCCGAACCATCCATATCCGGGTTATTATGCTAATCTAATGACCCGGGCGTGCCCTCTATCCGATAGGTCCGGGCTAATATGTACCCGCTCCACCAATTTCCAGAAAAAACCCGCACCACCACCCGGGACATAAAACATGGGCGCGAAAGTGAAAAAAAAAGAGCACAAAGTATGAAATTAATTGAAACTTGGAATTCAGTTCTCGTCGTGGGTGTACACCCATGTTGCTAGTGTGGTACTCGGTCGTGGTCAAAAGGCTCATTAAGGTATGAACCAAATGGGGCTTAATTGTCCTTATGACCCTAGGAAAAGAATCCTAGACTCACATAATGGTCGTTCTACCAAAGACATAGAGAACATATAATCAGTCAATAGTGCAGTCAATAGTGCAGTTCCTATGCATGCTACTACGTGAATGTTTTGCACCTAGCATACTATATAACACTCAGGCATGAGAGTTCGATGTAATGAGTAAGTTTCAGAGAACTTACCTGGATCAGCAACAAGCAGCTACCGAGTACCTATCGTAGTCATACAAGATATCATAAGTATCCATAATCCATACACATAATCAAACCATATTCAAATAGTTGACCAAAGCAAACTAATATTTTTAAGTGCCTTCTTATGAACTAACCCAATATGTAATCAATATAATTTCAACACATCACATATGTTTATCTCGGTTTCGATAGGAACAAACCCGATCTCATGCTCATGTTATAGATTCGGGTCATAGTCTGACTTAACTCTTATTAGAATTAATTCAAATCGAACTATCTTTATACTCAAAACTAAACTAGGGGTGGAATTGGTACATTACCAATTCATTTTTCCATTTATAATGTAACAATCAATTTGAATTGGTAATCATAAAATCCCTACCATTACCAACCACAAAGGGTTGTACCAACTTAATTATTTACTGTGAGATCATGAGATTGATTGTAATGTCCTCCTTGAGGGTTTCCATTTATTGATATAGCATATATATAGGTTATAAAGGTATTGGGTCTTAATGGGCTTTTAGCCCACTATACAATATGAGACCTATGTAATCTATCAAACCCCCGCAGTCGAGACGGGAGGGGTCCGTACAGTGAGACTGGAACAAAAATCAATGAACAACTGTCTAGGTAAACGCTTGGTGAATATATCAGCGTACTGATAAGAGGACGGGACATGTAGAACGCGGACATGTCCAATGGCAACCTTGTCCCTGACGAAGTGGAGATCAAGCTCAATGTGCTTCGTGCGTTGATGCTGGACTGGGTTGCTAGCCAGGTAGATGGCGGAGACGTTGTCAGTGTAGACCAGAGTGGCCTTCTACAAGGGGCATCGTAGCTCAAGCAGGAGAATGCGGAGCCAAGAGCACTCGGAGACAACGTTGGCAACACCCCTGTATTCGGCTTCAGCGCTGGAGCGAGACACGACGGACTGACGCTTGGCTGACCAAGATACAAGAGTGTCATTGAGGAAGACACAGTAACCAGACGTGGAGCGACGTGTGTCTGGACAACCACCCCAATCCGCATCAGTGTAAGCCACAAGATCAAGCTTAGAGGAAGGAGTGATGGTGGTGCCGAGCTCGAGGGTGCCGCTGATGTACCGAATGATCCGCTTCAAAGCCTGAAAGTGAGGTTCCCTAGGGGCATGCATGAACAAGCAGATCTGCTGAACGGCGTAACTGATATCAGGCCTGGTGAAAGTGAGATATTGAAGAGCACCAGCGAGGCTCCTGTATAGTGTGGGATCGTCAACCAAAGGACCAGAATGAGCACTGAGCTTGTTGGATGTATCGACTGGGGTCGCGACGGGATTACAGTTGACCATCTTAGCCCGAGCAACAATCTCAGCAGCATACTTACTTTGCGAGAGAAACAGACCAGACGCATGCCGCTGAACAGCAACTCCCAAGAAGTAAGACAGCTGACCCAGATCAGACATGGCGAATTCCGCACTCAACTGCAAGATTATAGACGTCCGAAGAGCATCAGAAGAGGCGGTGAGAATGATGTCGTCGACATAAAGCAGCAGGAATGCCAAGTCTGAGCCTCTGCGATAGATAAACAGAGACGTATCCGAACGGCTGCCAGTGAAACCCAAACGGAGCAGATGAGAGGCAAAACGCTGGAACCACGCCCGCGGAGCCTGTTTCAGACCATATAGAGAGCGCTTGAGGAGACATACATGCTTTGGACTAGGGGTGGGCACAAATCCCGCAAATCCCGATCCCGTCCCGATCCCGGTGGGATTTAGGACAAAATAGTGAATCCCGTCCCGCAAAAATTATGCGGGACGAAACGCGGAACGATCCCGGTGGGATCCCGCAAATCCCGTCCCGTTGCTTTGCTGAAGCGGATTCAGAAATTTTCGGTATCTCAGGATGCTGGGGCTCGTGCTGCCGCTTATATTTTTACTAGACTTAGTTTTGTTATCGCTAAAGGAGTGGGTGCCCAGATAGTATCTCGGGTGCCTACTAATTTCTTGTAAATATGTTCATTTTATAATAATAATAATAATAATAATAATAATAATAATAATAATAATAATAATAATAATAATATAATATTATAGAATAATAATAATATATTATTAGTATTATTATTTTGAGAAAATTTTATAATTATAATTATAATCATAATCTTCCATTTATAATAATAATATTATTTGTTTATAATAATAATAATATTATTATTTGAGCAAATATTATTTATACTTATAATAATAATTTTCAATTTATAATAATAATTTATTATAATATTATTATTATTATATAATATTATAATTTAATTTAATCATAATATTACTTTATAATAAAATTATTATTATTATTATTATTATTATATTCTATAATATTTTTTCTTGTAAAGTATAATTATTTTATAATAATAACAATAAAAATAAGTAATATTATTATTATTATTTAATTATAACGTGGCATTATTATTATTATTATTATTATTATTATTATTATTATTATTATTATTATTATTATACCCGTTTAGAGCTACAAGAGGCAAATAGCTAAATACGGTATTCTTCCCAACTATCAATCGATAATGAGACAGTATCCGGTGAATCTCGTCTCAATTCCTTTCCATCCCGATCTAGTAAGATAATGTAGCCAAATATGTTTAACATTATAATTAATTATACAATCATTGTATGAATTAATAATAGTATTATAATATTAATAATAATAATAATATTATTATTATTGAATAATATAGTTGAGAATAATACCGTATTAAACATATTATACAAATTAATGAATTATGAAAGCATTTTTCACTTTGCAAATTTATATAATATTTTATTATTTTTATTTGCAGGACAAGGCCCGTCCCGTCCCGATCCCGTCCCGTCCAGACACCATCCCGTCCCGATCCAGTCCCGAAAAAAAAGTGTCAATCCCGTCCCGTAAAAATTTCGCGAGACGAGTCCCGTCCCGGCTCAATCCCGTCCCGTGCCCACCCCTACTTTGGACGCTCATCATCAGTAAACCCCGGCGGCTGAAACATGTAAACTGTATCGTTCAGATGACCATGCAGAAAGGCGTTCTTGACATCTAACTGATGGATGGCCCAGTTGCGCGACAGAGCCAGACTCAGGACCACTCGGATAGTGGCAGGCTTGACCACAGGGCTGAAGGTCTCATCACAATCAATACCGGCCTGCTGAGATCTACCGTTCATCACAAGACGGGCCTTGTAGTGCTCCAACGTCCCATCAGAACGGAACTTCTGACGAAAGAGCCACATACAGCGAATGACGTTCGCCTCAGGAGGGCGAGGAACAAGAACCCAAGTACCATTCTTCGTAAGGGCCCTGTATTCGTCGAGCATAGCCGCCTGCCAATTCGGGTCGAGGAGGGTTGTTTTGTGGGAGGTGGGAACGGGGGAGAGGGAGGTCTGGGTGGGGGCAAAGGGTGAATGGGAGTCGGGAAGGACGGGGGCAAGAGGGGCTAAGCAAGGGGAAGAGGCGGCGGGCGGATCAAAGGCGGCGAGGGTTGCGGCGGGCGCCGCATGACTTGCGGCGGCCGCCGCCAAGGAGGGGTTTAAGGCTGCGGGTGTAGCATTTGTACATGCGGCGGGCGCCGCATGACTTGCGGTGGGCGCCGCCAAGAAAGGGTTTAAGGTTGCGGACGCAACATTTTTACATGCGGCGGGCGCCGCACGTAGGTGAGGCGAGGTTGTTAGGCGAGGTGATGGGAGGTGGATAGCGGGGTGATGGTCGGTGGTCATGGAGATGATCTGACGGGGTCTGAAGACACCGGAGACGATGCGGGTGTGTGGTCTGGTGGTAAGGGGTGGTGGGGGAGGTGGGGGAGGGGGAGACGCAGGAGCACCGGGAGAGCTCTGGGGAAGAATGAAGTGAGGGAATGGTGACTCAGACTCTGTCGACGACACAGGGGGTGTGGGAGACGCGAAGGGAAATCGTGACTCATCAAAGGTGACATGATTAGAGAGAATGATCCTGTGAGTCTTGATATCGAAGCAAATGTAATCTCGATGATCAGGCAGGTAGCCAAGAAAACACAAGGGGTAGAGCGTGGGTGAAGCTTGTGGGGGGGCGGTGGATGACTGATTAGGGAAGCACAAGCAACCAAAGGTACGAAGGTGATCATATATGGGCAAAGTGTAATACAGTGCATGAAACGGTGAGCGGTGGCTGAGGGTGGTGGAAGGGAGAATGTTGAGGAGATAGCATGTGGTGGCCAAGGCGTAAGGCCAATAAAGGAGGGGAATGAATGCGTGGAAGAGGAGAGTGCGCATCATATTGGTAATGGTTCGGATGATTCGTTCAGCCTTGCCATTTTGTTGAGAGGTGTAGGGGCAGGACAAGCGATAGGAGATCCCATTAGTATTAAAGAAAGTGTGAAAATCTTTGTTGTCAAATTCGCGACCATTGTCGCATTGAAAACACTTGACAGAGGTGTGAAACTGTGTTTTGATGTAAGCGTGGAATTTGGCAAAGATAGGGAACACTTGAGATTTAAAGTGCAAAGGGAAAACCCATAAGAAATGTGTATAATCATCCAGAAACAAGAGGTAATACTTATGACCCTCCTTGCTAGGCACAGGAGATGTCCAAATATCACTATGAATAATATCAAAAGGTGCAAATGTAGTGTTTAAAGATCGCTGAAAAGGAAGTCTGACATGCTTGCCTAACTGACAAGACGAACATAAACTAGAGCGATGCTCTTTATTACATTGGACAAGACTCTTAGAACGAAGTAAATCTAAAACTGCAGAACTGGGATGACCAAGGCGTGCATGCCAAAGACTGGATGATGATGCCGAGAGGGCGACTGGACTAGACAGGCTGGATGGTGAGGGCGACGACATAGGATAGAGCTCCCCGGTGCTATTACATCTCAGGCGAGTAACCCCCGTAGTAAGATCCTTCACAGAGAAACCAAACGGATCAAACACAAGAGAAACATTATTGTCAGTGGTGAACCGACGGACAGAGATAAGGTTTTTGACAAGTTTGGGGGCAACAAGGACGTTGTTGAGGTGCAAAGGGTTGGTAGTGTGGTGTGGCCAATGCCCGAAGTAGCAAGGCGACCACCGTTGCCGACGATAATAGAATGAGCAGGACCCTTAAAAGAAAAAGAGGAGAGAGTACCTGAGGAGTTCGTCATATGAGAGGTAGCGCCAGTGTCCATGTACCAAGCGGCGCCAGGGGGTGTCAGCTGCATTGAGGAGAAGGCATTGTGCACATCAGTCGGGTATGCCTGATCAGACGACGGGTATGCCCGATGACTAACAGGGCGGGGAGCAGGACCCAACAAGCCCTGCTGACGGTTGGGATACGGGGCTGGTCCACGAAACGACGCACCGGGGTAGCCATAGGGCATCCAAGGAGTGTAGCCAGGGTTGGGGTACCAAGAGGGGTGGCGGGGATCATACTGCTGCGGGCGGCCATTGCTGTGACCATTGCCGCGGCCGCCGCCTCTTGGTCCCTGCTGGTCGTTGCTGCGGCCAGGCTGGAGGGCAAGCTGCTCGATGATGTCACTGGATGAGACCAACGTCTTTTTGTCTTTGGCGGCGTCGGTTGTCTGACGTTGAAGGCGAGTCTCCTCCAGGATCAGTTGAGACCGGGTCTTCTCGAATGTAGGGAGAGGTTCCGTCTACTGTATATGAGTAGCAGCAACATTGTATTCGGAAGGGAGGCCCGAGAGTACTTGGAGGACGAGACGGGTGGCGCTGGGTTTGGAGTCGATGGCGTCGAGCTGATGAGTCAGGGTCTTGATGTGCTGACAGTAGGCAGATATCGACGGGAAAGAAGAAAGCTTGCAACTTGAGAATTCGTGCTCGAGATAGACAACACGGGTGGACTTGTTGTCTTGAAAGATATCCTGAAGTTTCTTCCAAGCATTCAAGGCGGAGTCTTTGGGGTCGAGTATGGTGGTCAATAGATCTTTTGATATGGTGTTGAATATCCATTGAAGGACAATGGTGTCAAGTTGAGCGAAGAGATCGTCGTCTTCGCTTTCAGGGCGTTTGGCGGAGGAGTCAATGTGGTGGATGACTTTATGAGCCTTAACATGGGTCGTGAAGAGGTGCGACCACATGGTGTAGGTACTGGATTCATGATCAAGAATGATAGGGATGCAATTTTTGATATTGGAGATGGTTATGGCGGAATGGAAGGGTGATTTGGTGGCGGTGGGTTCGGTGGTCATTATGACGAGAAGGATGGAGAGAGAGAGGATTGATGGGGAGACGGCAAGGGGACGGGGAGGCCGACGACAAGGGGGGAGGGTGGCGGCGAGGAGAGAGAGAGAGAGGTGGCCGAGGTGAGTGGGGGCGAGGAGAGAGAGAGAGAGGCGGCGGCTAGGTGGCGGCGAGGAGAGAGAGAGGTGGCGGCTAGGGCTAGGGTTAGAGAAAAAGAAATTTAGGGTCTTTGGATCTTAGGATGTGATACCATGTGAGATCATGGGATTGATTGTAATGTCCTCCTTGAGGGTTTCCATTCATTGATATAACATATATATAAGTTACAAAGGTATTGGGCCTTAATGGGCTTTTAGTCCACTATACAATATGAGACCTATGTAATCTATCAGTTACCAATTAAGTTGGTTGGTCCGTGTTGGTAATGGTAATTTACCAACTTTCGAGTGTTGAGAAAAAAACATACAAATATAATACATGTTAATTAATTAAAACGTATAAGCTATTCCAACACTTAGGTTTTCATCCGAACCGACTATATTTAAGCACGAAAGCAACATAAAACTTAAAAGTTATTACAAGGTGTTTAAGCACTAAAGCAAAAGCAACATAGTAGTAGGAAGATACTAGCCCGACTAATGTTATAGGTTTTCGTCTTAATCGAGGTTGAGTTAGTATTCCTCCCTTTATTGAAAGCATTTTCTGAGGAAAAAAAGTTAAAAAAAATAAAAATAAAAGTTAAAAACTTAAAACAATTACAAAATAAATTAAAAAAATAAAAATAAAAATAGATATAATTGGTTCAGTAGGAATTGGTTGGTATTACCGTAACAAGCAATTTCAAATTGGCTGATAATGGTAATACCAACCTTTTCATTTTCATTATCGTACCAAGTTCCAAATCAATTATATTGGATGGTAGACGTTGGTTTGATTTTCATGGTAATTTTTCACAACCCTACTTAAAACCTAACCTTATCGAAAGGAAATTCAAGTCAATCAACTGGTAAATCAATCCCAACCCAATCCATTTGCTCGATTCAATTAGGCAAGATATTAAGAATTAAAACAGTAGAAGTTCCATCAAAGAAAAAGGTCTGAGGTTTAATTTTCTAAGTACTAATACACATTCATTTTTGCAAACCAATTATCAAAGTGGGGTATTTAGTAGTAATTCCCCAAGATAAAAAGTATAATGAAATATTGAAGATTTAAAAAGAGCAATTTGCACCAATATACCAAAAAAATATGAGATTTGCAAAAATAACTATGACATTGATAAATTACAAACAGTGGGCCCAATGCCATTTTTGCAAAAAAAATGCCCACTTGCTTAGTCGGTTGCAGGTCGGATAGGAGGAGGAAGTGTCGAACAGGGGAGAGAGAGAGAGAGAGAGAGAGAGAGGAAGAGAGCAACGAAGAAGGAGGCTCTCAACGGAGAAGGAGGCACAAGAGGCTATCGACGAAGGCGAATCAGTTCGATGGGAGGAAGTTGTAACCAGCGGAAGATGGAGGAGGAATCCGACGCGAAGAAACCGAATCTGGTGAAACAAATTCGAACACAAGTAAGTAAATTCGTTCTTGAATCTATGAAACCCTAACTAAATCCGAACAAATTGTTCTGCAATGTGTGATTTTTGAATGGGGGATTTCAATTTGAAACCCTAACACATTGAGAAATTTGGGTCGGAATTTCAGTGTCAAACCGTAACTCCGAGGGGCAACAGATGCTGGGGAGAATGGGTTTTCAATTTGAGGGCTTTCAATTTATGGAATATGCCGAGTTGTGGTCCTTGGGGAGAATGTGTTGAATGGGGTTGAAATTATTTGAATGTACAAACCCTAACCTTATGGGTAGTGGGCGGTTTGAGGATGAAATTGAAGGTCGAAATATGGTAGAAAGGAATTGAAAACCCCAATTAATATTTGAAATCTATATTTTGAAAACTTGAAAAGGGTATGCGGATTCGTTCCTCTGGCTTGGTGAAACGATTGGATGGCTAGATTTAGTAACTTGTGTGTCGCTCTCTTCGAATTGGGGAAGTTCGATAGATGTTGGGTTTCTAATGATGTTGGATATGATAAAGGGGAATTTGAATGATATAAGGAATGTGTGCTTATGAGTTTGAAAATTGAGAACTTGAAGAGAATTTGAAGATTGGGGTTGTTTGTAAATAGTTGCATATAAATATAATGCTCACGATTGGTGATAGTTGTACATCTTTGAAAGTTTTTGCTATGTGTTGAAGTATGCTGTGATTGAAACGGAGCAGAGATACACTACGCGAATCTGATTTTAGTTGAGCATATGAGCATGTGTATTTGTGTAGTTGTAGCTGTGTTGGTGATGTTAATCGTTTCCTGTGATATATGTGCAACCGACACTAGCTCTCCCTTCGGAAATGTATTTTCGATGGAGGTCGAACCACTTCTCGAAGATGGGCCTCCTCAATGGAATGGACGAGACCCTATCTGCGGCGGATTGGAAAATCTTGAAGGAATGCATGCTAGCTAGGGGGCATTGTAATAATCGGGAATAATGTGTCGTATTGCTGCATCCTAATCCACTACTTTCTTAAGCAACAGCTCAAGACCTTTAGTACTTCGTTATGTTTGGTTTAGGTCTTAAATGTTTCCTTCCTTTTGATGACTGGTCTTGTATATTCTAGATTTCTGTGTGGATGGTTTTATGGATGGTTGTTCTGAATATTGCGTTCTGACTGCTTTAGTTTGCGTTTAACGTTGTCTATCCTGCTGTTGGGATCGAAGTTTTTGATATTGACAAGATCTGGCAGGAGTTAGTCCTATATTGGTTGAGACGTCGTTTTTAATGGCAAGAAAAAATATTTACTGGCTAGTAAGCATAAATCGCTAAAATTCGTGTTTCGCATCTTAGGCAAACAAAACGGACAACCCCATAGTGTAAGTTACGTACATGTAAAATAACAAAAATTATCCTTCGCCTATGTAAAAGAAGAGGCGTCCTTAAGACGAGCGTCATATGATGACCTTACCATTCCACACTTGCTTATGTCACCCCCGTACATAATCTCCTACTCCGACAAGCTCTCCAAGTGGAAGGAAACCACCCTCCTCCTAGGGTCACCCCCGTACTTGGTATCCTCGTCATCACTACTGACACATTTGAAAACCAGCGTTCAAACGTTTTCACCTTTTGGACTTAAGTTGTTATGGACTCATTTCGTTTGGGTTTAATGTTCGATATCCTTCTGCTGGGAAGTTTTTGAGATAGATAAGATCTGTCAGTGGTTATTCTTTTATTGGCTTAGATATCGATTTTATTGGCAAGGAAAAATTATCTACTGGCTAGTAAGCAAAAATCACAAACATTCGTCTTTTGCATCGTCGTCAAACTATTGTGATTTTGTGCTTTGTATTACGTAATATTGTGCTTTGGACATTACTGTGATTTTGTGTTTTGTATTTCATAATGTTGTGAATGAAGATGTAAAAGTAGTCCAACACAAACAAAAGATATAACCAATTGGACTGTTTGTTGTGAATGAAACTGTCAGTTATGTCACCTTTACATAACCCTAAAGTTTCAAGAAAATGTGTAACCAATTTGACGAGTACCCTAACTTCAAAATAGAATATCTATAAGTCCAACACAAACAGCAGCAGTAAAGTGTCAGACCAGATAAACGAATATCATTACGTCTTCAACGAGGCGCACGACCCATCCTTTGACATATATTCTTGCTGATATCCCCTGGCAGGAGGATTCCCTCTATAATGAGGAGGAGAGCAAACTTTAGTAGGGGACATTATTCCCGATCATCACAATGCATCCAAGCCTGCTTTCCTTCAACATCTTCCAGTCCACAGCAGTGAGGCCTTCGTCCATGCGATCCAGGAGGGCCATCTTGGAGAAGTGGTTAGACCTCCCTCTGAAGTACTTCTCTGGGGGAAGAGCTAATGTCGATTGCACATATATCACACTAAACGATTAACATCACCAAAATAAATACACGAAATTATTCGACGTGTCAATATACAGGTATTTACCTTTTTGCTTGACAGCTTAACAAGGTTTTTTCCCTTTTACAGTACGCATCGCTGCAGGGGGTTTAATCTGTGATCCAACTGTACAAGTTCGTGCTAGTATAGGAAAAATCATTGCCAGTACAGGCATAATTCTTGCCAGTAAAAATATATGTCTGTCACTACAGAAACCATTAAACAGATCAAACAACTACAAAAATGACACAACTACACATGCTCAACTAAAAGAGATGCTATTCAGACAGATTCTCATATGAGTCATATGGTCAAATGCTCAACTGAAACGAATCAAGAATGCAACAAATGAAACAACTACACAATAGTCTCAACTCTCACAAACTTATGCAATACACATATCAGAGACTTATGCATGAGATGCATTCGAATCCTTAAAATTCCTTCACCCTCTATTTAAAAAAAACGATCTAGATAGGGTTTGACACAATTTTTTTGCACATCAGATTTGGGATTGAATCCAACACTAAAAGATGAGGGTTCACTAATTTGGTTTCACACCAATTTTCTCACCATCAACCTCCCTTCGCCTCCCCTTATCTTTCCTTCGCCGGATTCCTCCTCTCTCGATGCCTCTTCTTTCTTCCTTCGTCCTCAATTTCCAAACTCATACGCACCAATTTCGTATACCATTCACCTTCCCCTTTACCACATCCAACATCATTTGAAACCCATCTCTCCCCTACTTCCCCAATTCGAAGCCAACACGGAAATTACTAAACCTAGCCATTCAACCGCTTCCCCAATCCAGACGAACAATTCCGCTCGCCTTTGACAAGCTAGTTGGACCCATCATTCGAAACCCATCTCTCCTCTACTTCCCCAATTGGCGGTTTTCATTTCGTTTCTACCCTATTTGGACCTTCAATTTTATCCTCAACTAAGCATCAATGGTGAATCCTCACCCCTATCCCCAAACCGTCCACCACCATAAGGTTAGGGTTTGTACATTCAAATATTTTGAACCTCATTCACCTCAAGGATCCCAACTCGAAATTCCATAAATTGAAACCCCAAAATGACATTAAAGGAGGTAGAATAGAGATAGAGAATGAGAGCTAACCTCTCTTCAATGGCAGTTCGTCCCATAAACTGTCTCTCCTCTCTTCAATGGCGGTTCGTCCCTAAGGGATTGGGCATTTTTGTCATTTTTGCAATTTGGGCAAGGAGGAGCTATTTTTGCAAACGACCCAACAAATTGGTATATTGGCTGCTATTTTGTCATTTAAAAAAGAAAATAATCTTTATAAGAAATTAAAAAGACTAAAAAGAAAAAAAAACAATCTTTATAAGAAGTTAAAGACACTAATTTTATAAGTATTATTTTTTTTTTTTACAGTGGGCAAACAGACGGAGCTATTACAAATAATGTAAACGTGCTCCGGGATCATCCTTACGGATGATGGTACAAAGTTCCCTTTTAAAAGGGATTGTAGATCTATCACTAATGATACCCCTAGTAGCTATATAATCTGTAACTTTGTTCGCCTCTCTGTAGATGTGTCTGTACTCAACCTTTTCAAATTTTGTCTCCATGATCTTGATCTGTTCAATTTGGCGTAAAATCTCCCATCTGCTATCTCGTTCTTTCGCGAGAATCCTCATCAGCTCTTGGTTGTCGCCTTCTACTATTATGTGTCTTATTCCTAGTGTTGTGGCTACTTTCATCCCTTCTAGTACTGCTGCTGCCTCCATTTGAATAATTGTACCTTGAACAATTTCCTGGTAGAAAATGTCAGTTACATGGCCCCGTGAATCACGAATGATTCCACCCACCTGACAAGCGCTCGTGGGTTTGACAGAACCATCTACGTTAATCTTGTAGATGGCTCCTACTGGTCTAGTCCAACTAGTTCTAGACCTTTTCTTCCTATTGTTAACATCTTTTTTTGTACTAGTAGGATTTGTTGTTCTCCACTCCTGTATATCTTTAATAATACAGTTAATTAGGTTGCAGAACGTGTCCGGGCTCATTTGTTTAAATATTTGCTTGTTTCTGGTTTCCCAGATTCTTTCCCAAATAACGACTAGTTCTTCAAAAAATTGGTTTCCTTGCTTGATTTGGGTAATATTGTCACATAGGGGTCCTTGTAAGGAGAGGTTGTGAAAGAGCTTACCTGTTGTATGTTCGAACCGGGCTATTAGCTCCTTTGAAAAGGAGCACTTTGTAAAGAGATGAGTGGCATCCTCGTTTTCTTGACTACACAGGGAACATGTATGAGGGACTCTATTGATGTACCTATTAAGCCTGCTAGTCGTAGGGAGAGCGTCTATTTTAATTTTTCAAACTAGGTTTTTAAGCCGAGGAGGAAGATTAAGATTCCAGATCCAGTTATGGTTTTCGATGTTGTGGTTATGAGTGTTGGTAATCTTTTTAGCCGATTTAGTTGAGAAATTACCTGTGGGATTAGGCCTCCAGATTAGCTTATCATGAGCTTGCCATGAGGGGATATTGAGGGATAAGATACGATTAGTTATATCTTGGGGAAAGAGACTCTGGATAAGGGGCTTATTCCAAAGCTTTTGAGGGGTCAGGAGGTGACTGACTTTCATGTTTGGATCATTGTTACTCATGAAGGTTTTGAGGCATTTATCAGGAACCCAAGGATCTTTCCAGATATTTATTTGGTTACCATCTCCTATAATCCAAAGTAGGCCTTTCTCAAATAAATCTCTAAGGGATAGAAGTCTGCCAAATTGCCAAGAGGTGGCTTGATTTGTTTTGTCCCTGATGCTGCTATCTTGTAAATATTTTTCTTTGATGACTCTAACCCAAATGTTATTTTCATTTGTATAAAGTTTCCGAAGGAGTTTAAACTGAAGGTAAAAAGAAGATTTTACGTTTGTAAATAAAAAATTAATACACATTCAAAAGAAGATAAAAAGTATAATTAATGTAAATAAAAAATTTGTTACTATTTTTAAAAAAGTGTTTTAGTATAAATTCATCAGAAATTTAAAATTTTAAAATATTAGTAATAAACATGGTAGAAGAGTAAAAATTTTACGTTTGTATTTGAATTTAATAAGATTTTAATACATGAGTATGAAATATAATAAGCTTATTACAAATACATTTTATGTGGTAACGTAAAGAATTTAAAGTCATTTATTAAAAAAATTATTAACTTAAACATATATAAAATTCTTTGATGGTAAACTAGTTCCTAGTAGTTGATAAATTAGAATTAATTATCAAGAGAGTTAAGGTGCAAGTGGCCTATAAATAGGAGCATGAGATATTGGCCATGCATCATTCCAAGCAAGTGAGCATCCAAATAGATAAAGAGTTCCAAGTGTGCGAACCTAGTAAGAATGTAAGTGAGCCACAAGATATACAGTTAAAAGTCTCTTAATCTAAAAGAGAATCTTTGTCCATCTTATTCTCATAAAGAGGGTAGAACTTATACAGAGTTGCCCATCTTCCTTATTGTTCAATTGGAACAACACACTGTTTCATCTTCTTCTTTGATTTCAGCCGCGCTGTAATCTGTTGATGGGTAGGAAGGGAGAGAGGACCCCAAGATGTCAGGCTGTATGTATGTATGTATGTATCTGAAACTAGGGCTGGGGAAATTTTCCCATGAAAACCATACCAAGACATGCCACCCGAACCAATTAAATTGGTACGGTATACCGTACCAACTTCCAGAAGTCGGCATGGTAATGGTAATCAAAACAGAAAAGTTGGGATTACCATTACCAACCGACTTTCAATTGGTTGGTATGGTAATTACCAACCAAATATTACCAATATATATTTGGGGTTTTTAAAAGCTTATTTCTATTTTTTAAAAGCTTATTTCTAGACTTTCTACTGTTTGTTATTACTGTTCGTTATTGCTAATTTGCTATCTGTTATTGCTGTTGTTCAACCTTTTTCATTTTTATTTGCTATTTTGTTCAAGACTTGCAGTTTTCACAATTTGTGTGGTTTTTTATGCTATCTTTTATTGTTGTATAGGATAATCTTTTTATTGTTGTTCGTTATTTCTAATCTGTTATTGCTATATAGGAGAATCTTTTTTTTTTTGCAAGCTATTCAGGTTAATTAGTACTAATACCTATTTCTTTTTTATTTATTATTTTGTTTTTGATATTAAGTAATAACTAATAAGTATTATCTATTAACTTGATTTCTTTTTATATTTTTTATTTTCAAAAAATGCTTTTAATCAAGGGAGGAATGCTAGCTCGGCCTCGGTTCAGACTAAAACCTAAATGTTATTTGGAAGCTAGTAGACATTATATTTTGAATATTATCGGGTCTATTTAAGTCTTTATATTGCTTTTGTGCTTAAATGTATGAACAATTTAAATATTTATGTTGCTACTTATAAATTTTAAATTTTAATTAAGTTGTATTGCCTTTGATTATTCGTATGTTTTTTTCTTCAACACAAAAAACATGGTAAATTACCATTACCAACATGTACCAATCAATTTAATTGGTTACCAATTGAGTTGTTATAAGCCCTTCGGTGGTTGGTAATGGTTTAGATTTTAAGATTACCAATTATAATTGGTTGGTACGTGGTAATGGAAAAAACTAATTAATATTGTACCAATTCCACCCCTATCTGAAACAAGTTCCTGGGCAACAGTTGTATGCTTTCATTACTGACAGATAAATGTTACAAAGTGCTGCACATTACATCACCAATTCAATGAGAATGGGCAAATTTTATGTTTAAAGAAAGACAATCAAGTGTGCATCCTCACTTGGCATAAATACATGAATAGATACTTGAATTCTATGAATATGCACAAGATTTTATCAACCGCCAAAAATGGAAGCTAACTTCGAAAAAGGAGCAGTCCAAAGCAAGTTATAAATAGATCGACATCTCTCTGTATATGTGCATCATAACTGCCACCATTTACGGCTTTCCATCTGCTTGGCAAGCTGCTGGGCCAATGATGCAAAGTTTTCAGCTCCGCTTTGCAACTCTTCTGTGTTTTTCGTGAGCCTCTGCAATATTCAACGGCATAGACAGCGAGTGATTGTAGTTCATGAGAATGCAAAAGAACTAGGCAGTAAACAAGTTCTGACAGATAACCCCCACTGTGTGTTGTGATTGACGGAAATAGGATAACAGAAAGTGGGGATATAAAGGTCTACTTTCAACTAAACAGACACGATCAACCCACTCAAAACACTTCTCTTAACATTGAAAATCCAGAACTTTGTAATTTAAAACAATTAGGAACAAAGACACACTTGTGTCCTACCTCGAGTTTTTCTTGGCGTTCTAGAAGCTTGTTTTTTGCTTCCTTGGCAGCAGCAGCAGCATCCTGATAGGAATTCATGTTAGGATAATTAGGACATTCAGCGAGTGAGTATTCTTAAACTCCCCTCGAGTACTTACCGAGACTGGTCTATACTTTGCCTTAATTTCATCAATTGATCGCTGTTTCGGCTTAGCATATGAATTTGAAGTCCCCCCCTCGAACAATTTAGCCCTCTCCTTTTTCTCGTCTGCATGGGAAAATAATCATCATAGGTTTGTGACCTAAAGTTCAATTAAAAAACATGATGGGTTCTAGTCATACCTTTACCACTGGGTTTGCCTTGGTGATTTATAGGTTCAATCCGCAAGGGTTCATCAATGTGAATATCATCTGGAAACAACAGAGAGGAATGTATTAAACGAGATGAAAAGGACAGAGAGGAATGTATTAAACGAGATGAAAAGGAAGGAGACCAATGTATCAGAATGGCTAACCTATGTTTAGCTCCACAACTTCTTTATTAGAGCCTGTAGGTTCTGGGGGAAGTTTGAAAAATATTCTTTTCAAAATCACAGAGTCGACTTTTTGTGCCTCTACAGGATCCACAGAATCATCTTTACTCAATCCGAAGCCCTTGACTAGACCAGCAAACATTCCCGGTATAATCTCCTGTCGGAACATAAAAACTAATAACGTACTAAACTTTTGACAAGGGAAAATAGAAGTTACAAACTATTTCCACCTTATTTTTCTTTTGACTCGGAGAGACAGCAAGATCAGCACTATATGCAGCAGCAAGGGTCTTATCATGAAGGCATGGCAAGGACTGCGGAATCCTGTGCAAGTCGAGGAGATCCTTTCAGCTAATAGAAATTGATACACAGAATGTCTAACCTACTTCCAATCATAGCATACATGTCTGAACCAAATGCACATCTTTCATGCTTACATTTACTTACTAGGTTGCTATAGGCTTTTAATGTCATTACTATTAATTAAGTTTTACAGCTGTTTAAAGGTGTTTACTTTTTCCTGCTGCATTTATTCTTCGTATCTTCCTAGTTTGTATTCTGTAACAACTGATTTTCCTCTTGTCCATCCCTCTCTCTTTTCTGCAGCAGCGGTAAGCTTCTCTGCACTAAAGTCTATCACGAGCTTCAACACCGGGGGCAAGAAATCGATTGGGGAGGTATGCTCTGGGGAAAATTTCAGAATCGCAAATGGGCTTTCATTTCATGGCTGGCCTCAAGAAAACGCCTTCAAAGTTCAAACTGGTGTAAAGGCTCGACACTGGCTACGAGACAGTGTGGCTAGCTGTTCTCTTTGCAATGACGATGTAGAGACCGAGGATCACCTATGGTTCCAATGCCGATTGCCGAGTGACTTGTGCAGTGCAGCAGAAGCTTTTTGACTGGGCTGGAATGCATTGCCGATTCTCCTCCATTGAAGAATGGCTCCACTGGTTCGCCCAAGAGCCTCCGAAGATTAAGAAGACAGCGCTATTCCAAGTTAAACTTCTTGTTTTTCAAGCAACAATTTATTTTACTTGGATGTTTAGAAACAAACATCGCTTTTGTAATGAACCGTTTGAGGTCTCTAGATGTACCTCGGAGATTGTGGCAAGGTGTTGATCCAGGATATCCATAAAGTGTAGAAACAAATCACTTGTGGATATCTTGAATCGAAGGGGATTCCATAGTTGAGGATTTAGCTGATTCTTTGTGGGTATTGGGGACTAGCTAGGTGTTGAGTTAGGTAGATGTTTCTGTGCATGTTAGGCGGTTTTTGGTGATGTTTTTGGTGGGTATAGGGAGCTTTTGGGTATAGAGTTACTCCCCTCTTACACGAGACCCTTGGCTTGGTCTCGTCTTTTGTAGTTCCTTTCTTCTATGGGTGTTTCATTCACCCCAGCTATATATTTACCTTTTCAGATCCCTCTCTCTTTTCTCTTCTCCAACTCTCTCATTTCCTAAAATGGTATCAGAGCTCAAACACTGTGTGTGTGCCTTTTTAATATACAGGCACAGGCAAGGTATGATCACAAGAAAATTTAACTCTGAAATGACCAAATTATATTTTGCAAGTCGTTAACAGGTATATTCAGCAAAATGATAACGATGTATATGTAAACTTGTAAGTTTATGAAAGAATGCTAGAAAGGAGGGAGATAGTTGAGATACCTGAAGTCATTTTCAAATGATAAAAGAGAGATGACTGCAAATTCACATCCATTCACCTGGAAAATCAAACAAAAAAACTGAAACTCGTCAAATGCTGTAGCACGTACATGTGCTACTTTAAGATTCATCAGAGAATGCAAATCTGGGGGAATACACATTGAGCAGGCAGACTGCAGATTTGGGCAACCATAACAGGAATATCCTCACACAAATAGAAGATAAAACTGCAATAGTCTCAAGTTTCATTTACTTGATGGATCAGCCACAGGTTCTATTACGAATCCAGATAATAAGCATCAAAGGGGGCTCCCATTTCATCATGCACAATAAAAATTATCCAGTGTCTAATAGAGCTCATTAGTCCTTATCTGAAGAGGGCCAAAGAGGCCTACTCTAAGGGTTCATAGTTTACATGACAATTTTCAGCAGACAGTAAGAATGTGTTCAGTATAATGCAAAATACTGGCCACAAATTGTCCCACATACTTTTTCTTGATCGATTTTATAAAGTCTCAATTTGGGTCTCAAAATTTGATGTTTGATCCAGATTGTGGACTGCTTGAAAAATCACTTATTGCTTATTTTCATATAGCATAAAACCCAAAATCACAAAACATTTGTCAAGTCTTATGTCACCCAAAGGAACCTTGACATAATATCCATGACATAAACTCTACACCTTTGACGCATGCCATCAGTATTGCAAGAGTGACTCAGACAGTATCGTATTGCGTTTCAAGCTCACTTATGAATCGACAAATATAACTAACTAATTCTAATTCAACATTAAAAAAGTTGCAAAAAATATTCACATATATGTTGAAATTATATCAACTCTCTTACTATTAGCTGAAAATTTCCGAGCACATACCTAATTAGATTTTACAGTAGCATATTCCTTGACTATACATTTTTTTCAGGGCTGATTTTTGGTGTGCTAGCTGGTCATGATATGCTACTATGTTTGCCGAGTTATTGAACTGATTTCTATGTAAGCCAACTACACCTTTTAGAAAAGCAATAGGCCTTCGTCCATCTTCCAGTCTCCCATCCACTAAGTAATTATATATTATCTAATGTATATTTATAAATGAATGCATTCGTTTAAACACCAGCTTGACTCTATGAAGATAGGGTATTTGAGTAGCTTCAGCAAAAGATCACCCACCTTTCCCAAAATGAAAAACAATTGAAAAAAGTTAATATGATCATTCAGTATATGCACATGAATACATAAGAACACGGAAAATGATGGAAGGTATTGGCCATCCAAAAATAGGGAAGATGCAAACCATCACAATTTGTCCATTATCGGTAGAGCTTAAAGTTTTCTCCATGTTGGTCTTGAAGTTCCATCTTATAACTGACGCTAAGGAGCACTCTTCAATTACTTTAAGCTTTGGTAATGACCTGTTCATTATGTGAAGTAAATTATGAGAATACATGAGTACATATCAAGATTCAAAGGTCAGATACAACTTCCAAGTGCAATCTTAACAAAGGATCATGACAAAAGTTTATCTCTTAATCAACTGCATTTCTGTGACAAAAATGTTCAATGTAGGGCAATGGCTTAGGGTAACTATTTGGGACAACGTAAAGTTTAGGAATTAAACACCCGCCAAAATTAATGTACACAATTAATTTTAAAAAATAAAGTTAGTGTTCGGTATTGGGCTAACTAAATGAACTAACAGAAGAGAGCCACACATTTTGGTCATCCATCAATAGAATTCCATTTCTCAGGAAGAGAACAAGTGCAAAAAATACCTAATTTCAATAACTCCAGTATGATAGAGGATGATGAGCCTGCTTTCTTTTCCATCTTTAATGCAAGTAGAGATCCAGCAAATTTTATTTTGAACTTTTACTTCAAAAATGGGGTTAGTGTGATCCTGTATCAAGTAATAAAAGTTTAGCTAGCACAAATGAACACATGAGGCAGAAAGAGTGCAATATGTAAATGAGTAGAACCTGAAACAGAGACTGCAAAGAGTATAATTGCAATTGGTTAGTCAAACAAACTAAAATGAGTGAGCCCACTGGTCTCTTTCCTGCAACTGCATCCCCATGAGATGCTTCTGGTCGAACTTCAATAGACCCACTCTGGCTGAGATCACTTATTTTTGCATGTTCTCCTTTTCCCTCATTGTTTGCAAATGGTGGCTGCAAGTTTTCTCCACCAGCTGCTGCAGTGGAAGGCTTATCATCTGTAGATACACAATTCTTAGAAAGCCGACCTACATTCTGTCAAGATAATAAACTATCCCAAATTAATTACTTGCCTAGAATGCACATTGACACTGCACTTGACTCTTCACCAGGGCAAACAGAATGGGAACAAATCATACTGCCTGTTGTGCTATCAAGCAAAGAAAAATGTGAATCTCCTCTTAGTACGAAAACTAGTTCCTTGGCAGGTTCACTGAGCTCTTCAGATTCAGAATGCTGCTTATTTGCAGTGATGTTATGTCCATTCCACAAAGTTCGGAGATCGAGTGAAATGACAGAGGATAACTGTTGAGTCTCTGTAAGAAACAACACTGATAATGCCCCAACATCAACGATTCCAACCTGAAGGGAGACTTAAAAAGGTGAACCCACATAATGGAATTGATGAGACACAAAATAACCAGTAGGCTGTTTGAGATGAAGACTCCTCTATTGATGATTCTCACCTGACCACTTTCATATCCCACAGCAAGCCTGTCTCCAAGATTTGTGTATTTCAATGTGGAAACAGGGGAAGGGCACAGAGAAAAAATGGCTGAGCAATGAGGTCCATTTCCTCGATCCAACTTATGAGCTAAAAACAAATCAGACAGAAGGGTTTTTTTTTTGTCAAACTAGAAAAATTGAGACAGTTCTAGATGCAAAGGATAGATCTTGGGAAAAGATAAAACTAATACTGCATGCCAAATGCATAAAAAATTTAAATATCCATGTCATGCAAGAGAGATGATCAATAATTCGCTTAATTACAAGCTACATAAAATTTATGTTACAGAGATCAAATGTTTCATAGTTTTTTACATCACAGACTTCTTAGCAAACTGTAAGAATGTGTTTAATTTAGTGCAAAATGTAAAGGCATTTGATTGCCAACTGCAACTGCAAAAAGAAGGGGGATTGATATACAAAGATAACAAATATATATTAAGATATCATACCTTCCTTTCCAGCTTCTGTTACATGAAGTAATATGGTTTCATTGGGGCTGCTTCTTAATGTATAAAGCCTAACCTAGAAGAACATCAATGGAGAACAAAAAAAAAAGTCAATAGAGTAATTTAATCCATTGGAAAAAATGTAGCAAGTGGATATGTTTACTACCAAACCACTTTCACTCCCAATCCCCAAACTGAGAGCTGAGGAAGAAAAGTCCATGGCAGAAACTGATGCTGTTGAACCAGCAATATTGACACCTTTGATCTGTCCATGATCAGATATATTAAATCGACAGACGAAAGTTATTCATTGAACCCTTTTGAAGATGAAATTATTGGAAAATTTAGTAACACGAGACTAGGATACACAATACACAAACCTCTGACTCCAAAACAAAAAGAGGCATCAGCACTGGGTATGTAGAATCCCATATTCTTACAGATCCATCTTTGTAGCCAGCTATGTACAATCTCTCTATTACCATCTCTCCTGACAAAGGCAGGTTACAAGGAACTCCTCCACTAAGTGGCCATTTTGTGTTCTTGCCAATTTGTACATGTGGTGCATGTGATTTTCTACTTGAGGCCATCTAAGTAACAAAACAGAAGCACAAACATTGATGGGATATACACAACAGGAAAGAGATTTGACATTGAAACTTGAATTCTCTACATCCAAATAGGGCTACCAGTACCTCCAAAAAAGCCTTTGAACATTCTGCATCTATAGGCAACGAACAGAGCCTTCCGATACTCAACTGTGGTTCTACTGTTGGTACAAAGCAAGAATACTGAACAGGAAACGGAGACACATTCTCTTGATGAGCAACCAAGGCTGACAAACAGGAATCATCATAAAATTGCAGTTGACCAGGATTTGTCAAAATGAACAGTGATGCCATGTCTTCATTTTCCTTTGTATCAAAATTTCTTAACAGTAGCATATCAGCAAAAGATCCATGAAGAGTCAGGTCTACACGTGCTACACTCTTCAAAGCTTCTCTCCCAGAGGCCCACTCAAGACTCAGAACCTGTAGAGAACATGCAAACTCCAATTATCTCAAAAGCATAAATTTATTCTGCCCAAGATGAGCGATGATAATGCTTCTTTCAAAGGCCTAAACAGAAATTTCAGATAATAACCTCCCATACCAAAGACAACTTGCATCTTACATGTTTCAAGTTCAATATGCAACCTATCCCTTAGTCTTTACACAGTCATGGAGGCTAATGAAGGGCGGACATGAAAATGCAAATGAAGGCCCTTGAAGGAGACAACCAGGGGAAGGATAGCAACCAAAGAAGTAAATCAGAGACAGAACAAGATCGCAACCATTAGTGGAGGACATCCTTTTGCATAGAAAAAGAAAGAGAAGAACAAAACTGCACAACAAAAGCTGTGGCATCTACTTCCTTTTGCAACTGCCAAGCCTGTATTGTTCTTAACCTATATGATTTCTTTCACCCAGGGAACTTTAGGGATACTAATGTATGGTATTGCAACATCCTTGATGGCATAGCCGAAGGGGATGCTTCAATACTCTACATTTGTGTGTGTGTGTCCGACTTCTGATAGCCTAGGCTTGAAGAGATAGGATCCACACTGGACACTGTCCATCCACCCCACATGGCAGAGCCTCGTGGATTAGAGTCCACAGGTTACTAGGCTACGCTAGGAGCTTACATATAGGCCCATTTTGGTAGCAAATGATCCCTATGGAACCTTGTTATCTTGTAAATATTTCCTAAGTTTTCAATATATTTTGACCTTAAAACAAAAAACAAAAAAAAAACACAAAGCAATAAAAGAGGGAATGCAGCACATTAGAAACCTGAGACAAATGAATATCCAGCCAATTTTTTAAAGTAGAATGAATTCTGGCAAAATGGTCCATGGTTGAAGAATGGGTATCCAGAACTATGAAATTAATGCTATAATCAAATCCAACAAAAGCTTTATACTATAATAAATTGCAGCACAAGATCGTACAAAAAAGGCAAAAATGCAAGGTGAAGCACATGGCAAGTAACTCAAGAACTGGACATGGACATACTGACTCATTTCTTTCCATAATAAACCACAAACCAAAGATTGCGGTGTTGAATAGGAATTAGGAGACATACTGTCAGAACTTCAGCGGTTCCAATTTCATCACCACCATATACAAAGAGCCGCCCTCCATTACTAATGTTTTTGTTCAATGTGCCTGGGCACCAGTTTAAGAGAATCACTGGGAATCTTTTATCGGCTGATGAGATTTGCAGCTTGAACACATTATTGGCAGGATTTTCAGGTTTATGATCTTTGGTCGGGGAATCATTTCTTAGATCCCATAATATGACATCTCCATCTACATAACCAACAGCTAAAATTGAGCCATCCAAGGATGCCCAACAGAGAGAACTGATTTCTTTATCGGCTTGCTCATCATCTGATGCTTCATTACTTTGCTCAAGCCCTGTATCCTTTGCCGAATCATCTATGGATTTGTCCTTCAATCGGAGATCCTTACATCCCCTTGTAAGAACCAGTTTATCTTCAAAGATATCCCAGAGAACAATCATCCCATTATCAAAAGCAAAAATAACCCTGGAAACAAAGATAATATTGAGTTAAACATATAACTTGGACAGGCTCTTAATTCCAACTAATGCTGAAACACATACCTAAGAAACATTTCAAGGTCAAAAGAATGAGAAACTATATATGATGCACAAATATGAATACTGATCCCAGGACTCTCATTTTTACAATCAGATCAAATGTAATAAAACATCAATATTTCAGCATAATATAGCAAATATTTCCCTGGTCGTCATTTGGGTTGGACCATTAGATATGGTTAAAAAAAAATGTGCCACTTAAATTACACAGAGGTAAAAGTTTACAACAAGATTGCTAAACTATCCAACCGAAAAATAGCAAATATGGAATACACAATGAAAGAATAGAAGGTTAGGTTGAAAGGTATTGGGGTAATGCTCCTTAAGTCCCAATATTTTAGTCTCTTTTCTATCAAAGTGTTATCACTTATTACAAATGCCATTTGATCTGTATTAATGTTCCAAAAAATATATTAGCCAAAGTTGGGAGTATATTTGAAAACTCTTATAATACTAATTTAATCTGAAGATTGTAGCTTGAGGATTGTTTTTTTAAAAAGTAGAAACTTCCTTCCCAAAGAAGATTGAAAATCTGGAAAAAAATACTAAAACGGCAATAAATTAAGTTCATTTATAATCACAAAGAAGCAGTAGTTGGTTTTTCATGGGAAAAACTCTGGGGTTCACTCTTCACGGGAGAGGAACCAGGCTTGTTTATTGTGGAAGGAGCGGAAAAGAATAAACATAAAGAAAATAACGCTAACAGATGAGGGTTTGAGACTAGGGAATCAAAATGAGGGTATGTACATTTCCTGTTTCAAACACAAGCAGTTTCAGTGAATCCGAAATCAATTCCTTATTGAGGTAAAAGGTACCAAACATCTCCCTTACACCCCCTTCAATAACTCATCCTAAGATATTCACCTCTAGATTGGTAGACCACCAAACTTGTATCACAAAATGAAAGTTGTTTTGGGGGCACATTTTAGAAGTGGTTCAGGGAAGTGGCCCATGGCTGTTTGTGAAGGATATTATGTAGGTTTAAGTATTTGACCCGTAATGTTAGATAGCACATGTTATTATTAAGAGAATAGAAACATCTATTTAAAGTAGCATATCACAACTAGGACTAATTTAGCCTCTTGAAAATTCGAACCACAAGAACAGAAAAAGGAAGTTCCAAATTTTGGATCTTTATTCTTACCTATTTCCACGAGAACATGGCTGGGAAATAACTCCCACAATAGAATGTTTATTGAGTGATGCGAACCCTATTGCTTCTGTAGATAAACCAATAAGAAAACCATGTACAACTTCAGAGAAAACTCAAGGACGGCAAATTATCATATTTCAGGCTAATACACCCCAACTTCCAAATATAGCGACACGGATGGCAAGAAAAGGAAAAGACCAATTGATGAGAGTAAAGTTTATCAAATTATTGGATTTCATTTCTAGTTTTGGATTTTGGCATGCACATTCCACTTTCTCACATAGGCTGAAGCCTAGAGTTTACTTAATGATCAAATAAAATATACTGTATTTTATCCTTTCTGTAAACTTCGTGTCATCTTTATGTCAAGTTAGGAAGTATTATAGATACATTCAAGTTGAAGTCTTTTAAGTATTAGAGTGCAATATCGACTGATTATACACTTTTTCGTGGGAGAAGGAACAGAATCACCCATTGAAAAAGGGGCCTCTTCAAAATTACGTCATGCACAACTTCTGAATATTCCAGACATTGTAGTGCTTGATAACTTTAAATCACCATGACAAGCAGATATCAGGTCATATACAGAATCGAGTTATCAACTATCATCTTTTCCGTATTGACTTGGACCTGAGCAAGGGAGAGAATGGGTTGGACTGCTGGACGGTTGGCCTGGTTGGGCTGGGGACATTGCCCATACCCGGCCCAACAGCCCTTTTTTATTTTTATTTTTTGGGGGGTATTTTTCATGTGTGCGCGCGCGAATGGAGCTTAGACCTTGTCCATACCCACCTGTTTGTGCGGGCAGATGGACAGGGCTGGGCCAACTTTGTAAGGAAACTTCTCTGTGTAAATATTATATTTGAGGCATGTTTGCATTATAACATCAATAAACTATCTATCATCTGAGACTTTCAATCCCTGTGCAGATGAAACATTTAAGTTTTTCTCACAATATTTTAAAGTGAAGAAATAATTAGCACAGGAAGTGTATCAGAACTCAGTAAGCTTCCTCTCCAGGTTTCAATAATAAAAAGCAGCTGACTAATTCAAGTTCAGATGAGAGATTGCTTTTTCTGCCACTAAATAAACAGTGTTGTGTGTATGCCGCATTGACTTATTTATTTAATCTATACAAAGTGATGGCCAATAGTCAACAAACAGAATTATTAAAAGCAAAAATCACTAAACTGCATAAATGTACACAAAAAAGTAACCAGCAGTTAACCAAATGGGACCAACAATGGGGAGATAATCAAAATGAATACCAGATATGGATTTACAAGAAATCTGATATGGAAGTTGCAGAAGTTTTCGTTCTTCAACATTATACTCTAAAACATACACGGACCCGCATTCATCGCCTATGTACCTGCAAACTCAAGATAGAGCGTGTCAGACCACTTCCATCGATGAAAGCTTCTTCTAAAGTACCAAATTGAAATGATATGGATATGATCACACATATAATTGGTGCCATTGACAACTGAGAAAGCTGTTATATTGATTTTCCATTGCAAGCTGGAGGCAATACATCTATGCTCCAGGTCCCAAACCTGCCATTTTAAAGTCCATGTACATTGATACAAGAAGAAGGCAGATCAAAAGTTCATAAATCGAGGCACTAAAAAGTTAAGGCCAAAATGATGACGGAGAATGATTACCGTCACATCATTTTCATTTGAGATGCCCACTACAAATCCTTGATTTTGCAGAAACTGTTGCAATATAAAGATGCAGGAAAGAAGTGATTACGAATAGTGTAGGAAATACTCTATTAATGAACTATAATAGTTTAGAACACTATTGGAACAAGTTCAGCATGCTTCCTTAGCAACTAGGATAAGCATTTCCAAAAATATGTGAGGTAAAGTGACACAAGTTGTGTCACGACTCACTTTATCCCGGAAATGTTGATCATTGATACAATAGGGTGGAAAATGAATAAAGCGTTCTAGCATTATCAAATATTCCATACATATTTCATAGTGTTTTCCTGTCACTGTTTGCAAGCTCATACAAGAAATGAATCCAATAAAATCGGCTATCCTAGGTACACTACATTGTCATAAGATAAGACTTACTAGACCTAGTTACATACTAATTCCCATATGGCACAAAGCAAGTAAAACAGTTTCATAAATCAACTAAAACCAAATTGGATAAATTAGGTCAAACAAAATTCATTACAGTTCAGGATATTGATGTAACCAACTATATGATACAGATATTCACATGCGAAGCATTTTATATCTAATGAAGTAGGTTTTAAGGAAAGGGGGTGTTTCCTGGACTATAGATATATTAATACCTCTAAGTTTTTGAAAGGCAATGACTTAGGAGATATGAGAAGACCTTCAATATTGTCATTTCCGATTACTTTAATCCTCCCATCCCTATCAAAATACAAACATCCAAATGTAGGAGTTCAGTACAATAATTAAGGATACTATGAAAAATGTAATGTGTAAATACATAATAAAGCAAGTACAAGCAGTTATTTTTAGTCAACCAGCAAAACTAGAAAAAATTTGCTAGTGTTCAATGTTGCATTGCATTTTCCTTTCCTTTTACACTCATGCAAAAATAAAACAAAAAAATCATATGAACATCAAAGATGATCAAACTACGGTTTAGCAGTATCAAGGGTTTGAGAAAGAAGAGAACCATTACACCTTAATAGAATGAAAAGGCCTGTAACAGTCCAAATATATTGAAGAGTTTTAACTCACAGTGTTCCAAGTGCCAAAATATGCTGGATGGGATCATAAGCAAGACGAGACGCAGTAGAGGGGATCCCATAATGGATAATTACATTAGGGTTTAACTCTGATGTTTTACTTTGATGTGGGGATTTCTGCATTGAAAAGTCTCATGTTAAAACATTCATCAGAGCAGAGAAGGACAAGCAAAACAAGAAAATACAGTAAATGTGCCAGTAGTGACATCAACCTTGCCCATTTATAGATCCAAAAACTGGAAGCAGGTCATTTTATTATGACTGTTTCCGTGAAAAGTGTCCTGGCATTGTCAAAAGTGTCCTTTTGTTCATTTATTGCCCTTTTATAACGATTCTCCGATATTCTAATGACTTATTATGTTGTATGGGTTGAAACTCTACGCGGCAAAATGAAAACTCAAGTGTATGACATTTTTTTTTATGGGAGAAAGAGTTGTGTGCGTGTCTTTCACTTCCTCAGCCTCAAGACCCAGCACGAAGTCACGGCCTAGACAAAGTGATCAAAAGGGTTCAACTGTGTGTCAATGAATGTGCTTGGGGTTAAAAGCATACCCCCACTTCCGTTAGCATGATAAGACACAAACCTAATTGAAATGAATTGGCAACTTATTTAGCAACTCATTAATCTTCTGAACAACAAATCATTGTTTCTCCAAAGAAAGGGAAAGATTAAGCAAAAAGGATCATATAAGTCCTAATGCCCTATCAATATGGAGAAACTAAGCAGAGTTAAAGAAATTAAATTCCCAACATCAGCATGTGTCCAACACATCTTAAATTTGCTGAAAAAACAGTTATAAATCCAACTGAAGGCCAGAAAAATTCTTCTAGGCGGGAAAGGCTTGAGAGTTGAGACTATAAGTAGAGTTTCAAACTAACACAAGCTTGCTTCCTACTAATTTTACTTCAGGGGGAAAAAAAAGGCAACTATAGGAATAAAAGATCAACCTTTAGATAACTAGATACTTTGACACCAAAACACGCCAGTTTAGTTGGCAATCATCCCTATTTGATTTGACCGTTTTGATGCCCCAAAAAAACCCTAGATACTCTAATAACCAGGAACCATTTTACCTCAAATTAAGCAGTAGCTGCAAAAAGAAGTATAAATTCCCCAAGTATTTTACAGTTACGATCATCGCCCATCCACAATCATCACAGTCTCTAGATTATTCATCTTCCACCAATAAGCTCCCAATTCCACACAGGGATATTCAATTTCAGCTAAACGCCACAGAAGGTCAATGATAAACACAAAATGATAGTCATAGTTGTGTCGCATGCATATGTAACGAGAACACCATTCAATTCCCGATTAGACCTAGATGAAAAATTACGATTCCACAAAATTAAATAGGTGACGCCGAACGAAATACACGCATCCGACCAATCTTTTAAAGCCAATTTCAACATACAAGCTCGTGAGAATATAACCACAGGGAAAGAGAGAGAACCTGAGGATTCGGGGAGAGCTTGTTCAAGATCTTGTTGAACATGGCGAAGTCCGAACGAGAGGAATCAAAAAAGGGTCGAACGGAATCGACGTAACGTACCTATCATGGCATCTACAAGGGGTTAGAAATTGGTGCAATCGTGTAAATGATTAATCAAAATTGGGTAATCGGAAGTCGGAAATTTGAATTTGAAATGGAGAAACAGGAGATGAAATATTGTTTGATGCATCACCTTTGATGTCGATGAAGTTGAATTTGTAGTGTGTGAGAGATAGGAGACGGATTCGTTGGAAATTTTTGTCGTTCGCTCTTTGGTTGCGCTGAAAAAATTACCATTCAAAGCCAGTCCTTTTTTAATACATTAAAAATATACGGAGTATTTTTTTTTATTTTTTAAATACAAACTACACACTGCAAATTAACAACTAATCCATGTATCTATATCTATATATAACCTCAATTTAAAAGACTTTGCTTACGTGTCAATCTTAAAAGAGTTTTAATTTTGACCAATTAATTTTTTTTCCTACATTTTTTTATTTCTCCTTTTCCTTTTTCCATTAATTTTTTTTAATCCTCCATTCTCTTTTACTCTTAACATATTTACTAACAATCTATACATAACCTTAATTTAGAAGATTTTGCTTACGTGTCAATCTTAGAGGAGTTTTAGGAATATTGACCAATTATTATTTTTTCCTTCATTTTTTTATTTCTCCTTTTCCCTTTTTTCCATTAATTTTTTTTAATCCTCCATTCTCTTTTATTCTTAACATATTTACTAACAATTGGGCTTAATTCAAAACATTTAATTCAATCTAATATAATCATTATGCTTAACTCACATTTATGTACTAACTATTGAGCTTAATTCAAAATATCTATATCTATATATAACCTTAATTTAGAAGACTTTGCTTACGTGTCAATCTTAGAGGAGTTTTATGAATATTGATCAATTAATTTTTTTTTCCTTCATTTTTTTATTTCTCCTTTTCCCTTTTTTCCATTAATTTTTTTAATCATCCATTCTCTTTTATTCTTAACATATTTACTAACAATCTATATATCTATATATAACCTTAATTTAGAAGACTTTACTTACGTGTCAATATTAGAAGAGTTTTACGAATATTGACCAATTAATTTTTTTTCCTTCATTTTTCTATTTCTCCTTTTCCCTTTTTTCTATTAATTTTTTTTAATCCTCAATTCTCTTTTATTCTTAACATATTTACTAACAATCTATATATCTATATATAACCTTAATTTAGAAGATTTTGCTTACGTGTCAATCTTAGAGGAGTTTTAGGAATATTGACCAATTAATTTTTTTTCCTTTATTTTTTTATTTCTCCTTTTCCCTTTTTTTCATTAATTTTTTTAATCCTCCATTCTCTTTTATTCGTAACATCTATATTATAATACTAAAGGAGAAGTCGCCTACGACATGTGGCTGCTTCTCCTTTAATGTAGCCCTTTTTTTTATTTTTTTTTATTAATCGATATTTTAATATTTTTAATCGATTAGATAAGTGTTAATTTAACAAACAATTAAAACAAATTAAAAAGAAAAATGATCTAAATTAGTTGAGATCTTGATTTTTATGATTGATGATTTGGATCCCCTAAAATCCCTCATCCGGTGTAGGTTTGTTTTTATTTTGAAGATTACTTTATTTATGTTAATTTTTAATAATACTAATCCCTCATCCGGCCTTCTTAAGTTTTAAAGCTTTTCTAATTTAGTTGAGATCTTTGTATATATGATTGATGATTTGGTTCCTTCATAAATCCGGCGTAGCTTCTTTTTTTTTAAGATTAAATTGTTTATTTGTTTATTTTAATTTCGAGTTGAAGATTAAACCCGCGTAGCTTTAATTTGTTTGTTAAATTAAAGCTTATCCAATTTAGTTGAGATCCTAACCAATTCTTTAAATAATTAACTACTTGAGATGATGATTTATTGAAAATACACGAGAGCATTATTTTACCACTTGAGATGATGCAAATCAATGCACACAATTAAGCAACCTAATCTAGGTTAGTTAAAGTAGGACAACACATAACAAAATATTAAAAGATTATATACTCCCTCCGTTCGGCAAAACTTGTCATTTTAACTCTCCACACAACTTTTAATAAAACTAATAATTACACTTCTTTTTTACTAATTTGCCCTCAATTATTACCCTACTTTTTACTTTATCAAAAACTACAACTCACAACACATCAATCAAATCAATGGCATTTTAGTAAAGTAGAAGCAAAAATATCTAAAATGACAAGTTTTTCCGAACAAAAACAAAACTCTAAAACGACAAGTTTTGCCGAACGGAGGGAGTAATTTGGAAAATCACATATAATATGAAAGGAGTGTACGTTTAAAGATATAATATTAAAGGAGTATATGGCTAAATCCATATCTACAGTCCTAATCCCATGATTTTTGGATATACCCACATCTTACCTAATTCTAGAAAATATAATTAAATAATTAACTACTTTATCTAATAGTTAACTCGCTCCCATATCTTAGTGCATTATGTATTTAGATCTTACCTTATCTATATCTAATTTAGAAGATATAATCAAATCTTAACTAATTAGAAAATTTTATTAAGTAATTATCTTCCTTATCTAATTAGTTAACTCTCAAATCTTAGTGTATATCCTACCTTATCTGAATAAATAAATAAACCGAATTAATTTATTTATTTTTTAGAGATCTTATCTAAATAAATTAATAACCGAATTAATTAATTAATAACCGAATTAATTTTTTAGAGATCTTGCTTGGTCACATTGGCGCGCCTGAAGAGGATATTGCGCCTGAAGAGGATATTGCATGATATATACTATCTTTAGGGGATCTGCTTAAATCAAATTGAAGAGGATATTGCAATCTTTCATCCTATCTATCACGTTCACTCTAAATCCATCTTCATCGATCAGTCTCTGCAAACCCACAAACATCTGCCGAAGATCACAAACCACCACTAGCTCCGATCGTCCTCGACCACGATTCCGGTGAATTCAAGGCCGACGACCACCACCACAGGTCTCCTCCAACACCCAGGAAGCCACCGTGCAAGCCCCGACGCAGCAGCTCACCGGAAAGACGTCCGAAACAACGTCGGAAGTTTCTACGGAAAGTGATCGACTGGCCTATTTTCGGGCTGCGCCACCACCATCGCCGTGGTCCAACGCCGTCGAATCAAACTTTGGCGTAAACCCTGCAGTACCCTCTGTCATAAACATCTTTTATTTTTCTCAAAGCTTCTCGGAGTTGCCCGAACCGAAGCCTCCCTGTTCACTGGTGAGCAGTTTGCTGTGCAGAAAAAACGTAAATTTCATATCAACAATATATGATAAATGAAATTATATAAACATATATTTTTAAATAAAGATCCGTGAAATGCACGGGGTACTAAGCTAGTATTTACTAACAATCTATATCTATATATAACCTTAATTTAGAAGACTTTGCTTACGTGTCAATCTTAGAGGAGTTTTAGGAATATTGACCAATTAATTTTTTTTCCTTCATTTTTTTATTTCTCCTTTTCCCTTTTTTCCATTAATTTTTTTAATCCTCCATTCTCTTTTATTCATAACATATTTACTAACAATCTATATATAATCTTAATTTAGAAGACTTTGTTTACGTGTCAATCTTAGAGGAGTTTTAGGAATATTGACCAATTAATTTTTTTTCCTTTATTTTTTTATTTCTCCTTTTCCCTTTTTTCATTAATTTTTTTTAATCCTCCATTCTCTTTTATTCGTAACATATTTACTAACAATCTATATCTATATATAACCTTAATTTAGAAGACTTTGCTTACGTGTCAATCTTAGAGGAGTTTTAGAAATATTGACCAATTAATTTTGTTTCCTTCATTTTTTTATTTATCCTTTTCACTTTTTTCCATTAATTTTTTTTAATCCTCCATTCTCTTTTATTCATAACATATTTATTAACATCTATATATAACCTTAATTTAGAAGACTTTGCTTACGTGTCAATCTTAGAGGAGTTTTAGAAATATTGACCAATTAATTTTGTTTCCTTCATTTTTTTATTTATCCTTTTCCCTTTTTTCCATTAATTTTTTTTAATCCTCCATTCTCTTTTATTCATAACATATTTATTAACAATTGAGCTTAATTCAAAACATTGCATTCAATCTAATATAACCATTAGGCTTAACTCACATTTATGTATTAACTATTGAGCTTAATTCAAAACATTGAATATAATTATTAGTTGTGACACATCACTTTTAAATGCATGATTCAGATTTCAAAATTTCTAAAAAAGTTACAATGGTATTGATATTATTATTACCTGGGTGATTTAAAATATCTAAATTTATGTATTATACTTTAGATGATATATAAAAAAATTATTTTAGAATTATAAGATACATTTATGGTAAAGTTTTTTTTATCTTAACTTTTATTGGTATTTTATAATATATTTATATATATTATTAATATTTTAGTTTTAAAAAACCGCGCCATGGCGCGGGAATTGTACTAGTTTTCATAAAAACAACTAATCCAATTAAAGGTGCGTGGTTTTTTTTTTGATTCGGTAAACATTCAAATGCATTCCACAAAGAACACTAATCGATAGCATACTTTCGGATGAGGTTCATCAGACCGGGTTAAGAAAAATTGGCTCTCATACTAGAACAGTTGTGGCTAAGGTGTGCGACCTTATCAGTCACTCTATTAACACTACGGTAAATAGGAGAAAAGGAAATCGTATTGATTTTTGAAAGCATGAACTTAATATCCATTAATAGAAGTTCGATTTTCCATGGACAGTTTACACTATACTTTAGATAATTTATAATTGTGAGGAAGTCTCCCTCAACGATGAGATTTTCAATTTGCAAATCGATAGCCTTTAATACTCCTTCTCTTAGAGCTAGTCCTTCTGCCATGAGTGGTGTTTGACGACCAATACTTCTTCCTCCAAGATGAATTACTCCCAGTCTCGAATAATGTAGTCAATGGAACTCTATTTGCTATTCAATGAGGAGCCATCGAAATGTAGTTTGAGGGTACCACGAGGAGGTTTTTTCCATCTAGATGTTCTTGCAGCTATAGTCTTAGACTTTGGCCGGTGAGTATTTCCAATCTTTGTGCATTCCGGTCGCTTATCCCAATTAACACGATTAGTTGTTTCCCAATTAGATTTATATGAGTCAATCATTTTATTAAATCCTTCCAAGGAAGGTAATTTTTCACTTCTGAAGATAAACTTGTTACAAGTATTCCAAGTTGTCCATCAGCTAAACGCCATATTTGCCTTTTCTTTACTTGAAAGGGTTCTCCTAAGGTAAGCCATTATTTGACTCGGATTTCTAGATCTAGAAATGATATCATTGATGTGAGTCTTATGATGTGGGTGCATGTTTTGGAAGAAATTATTAAACTTGAATTCAAAGAAGAAGTGAACAACATCTTCTTTGTGATGGTTACAGAGCGAACAATAGGAAGGGATCGCAACACCTTGTTCGGCTAGCCGAGAAGCCGTTGGTAGGGCATTGTGGCCTAGTTTCCACAAAAAAAATTCAATTTTAGAAGGTACATCAATTTTCCATATCTACGTATTTTCATCAAAGGGATCATTCATAGATCGAGATGATAGCTTGTACGCACTTGACGTGTTGAACCAACCCTTTTTAGCTGGCCACCAATAAAGGTGATCCTCTATCGAATTAATTGGTAGTGGGATGTTTGAAATATGTTCCGCAATATCAAATTGAAGGGTAGGGTGTAATTTATCGGTATCTCATTTGTTGTTAGTGATGTAATCGCTCACTTTCTCATTAACATTAATGGTGTCAGAGCATCTACAGTGTTGCAGTAGATTTGGAGCTAAGGCCGCCCACTGGTCATTCCTACCATTCCAGAAGTTGATAGTCCTCCCATTCCTACCGTCCAAGCAATTCCATCTTTGAACATCGGGATTAATGTGCGCAGTTTAGACCATTAACAAGACGCATTACTCTGACTCCTGTAGTTAAATATGTCCATGAATTTTAAATACTTATATTGAATAATCCTTATCCAAATAGTATCTGGTTCAGCCAGAATTTTCCAAAAAAGCTTGAGTTGAAGAGCGTCATTCATATGTTTTGATTTTCAGAGGCCCAGTCCTCCCTGCTCCTTTCGTTTGCAGATCTTGTCCCAACTGATTAATGGTTTATAGCTTGCGTCTTTATTCCAAAAGAATGATCTATTAATTTGATCTAGCTTGTTATGTACATGTATTGGGAGCATGAAGCTTTGCATGACATAAAGTGGTTTTGAGGCAAGATTAGATGCAATAAGAGTGCATCATCCTTGTTGAGAAAGAGTGTCAGCTCTCCATTTTGTTGGTTGGATTGCTAATTTGATAATAATATCTTCAAAAGTAGATTTATTAACCCTGTCATTGACAATAGGACATCCTAGGTATTTGTCTAGATTAATTTCTTTATAATGCTCAGGCATCCTTCAATTAGCAAAATTCTGGCTCTTGGGATATCCGATGTGACCTGAAATGCGGATTTGTGATATTTAACTTGTTGTCCCGACATGAAACTATATGTGTCAATGATTTCTTTTACCATTTGGCAAGCAGTTAGATTACCTTTTGAGAAAATGATAATGTCGTCTGGAAATACAAGGAAAGGAATACGGGGGCCCCCTTGCCCAAAAGGGAAACCAATCAGATTATCAAAGATATGGCTTCAAGATTAAGCTACTGGCTAACACTTCAGCCCTTAAAATGAAGAGGAAAGGGGATAAAGGGTCACCTTGCCTAATGCCCCTAGATGGTTTAAATACATTCGTAGATTCATTATTGACTAATATTGATAATGAGACAGATGTTACACATTCCATGATGAGATTGACAAATTTATGGTGAAATCCAAATTTTTGTAAAACTAGTTTTGTAAAATTTCATTCAACCCGATCATAAGCCTTTTCCATATCTAACTTTATGGCTAGCCACCCGTCTTTCCCTTTTCTACTCTTAAATGAGTGGAATATTTCGTGGGCTATAAGAACATTATCTTGGATTGATCTATCAACCACAAAAGCACCTTGTAAAGGGTAGATAAGTTCAACCATGATCGATTTCAATCTCTCGGTTAAAATTTTTGATATAACTTTATAGATGGTGGAACAGAGGTTGATAGACCTACAATCTATAGTCTTACTAGGGTGCTCACATTTTGGGAGGAGAGTAATAAAGGTATGGTTTACCTGTCGTTGGATGTTTCTAGAATGGCAAAAAGCTTTTACGGCACGGATAATATCAGCACCTACAATCTCCCAATATGTTTTATAAAATTCGGTAGTCATTCCATCAGATCCTGAAGATTTGTTCGAGCCGAGGTTGAACACGACTATTTTGATTTCACTGTTGGATGGAAGAGCAATAAGCCGTTCATTTTCCTTGAACGATATAACCATGTCTATTACATCCAAATATTCTTCAATTATCCCCGTATTTATTGCGAATCCCATAAATCGACGTTCAAAATCTCTTTTTATTTCCTCTCGGATATTATTATTTCCCACAATAAGGGTGTCATCAGCTAAACAGATGTTTCTGATCAATTTTCTATTTCTTCTTCCTATCGCCACACGGTGGAAGTATGCAGAGTTGGAATCAGATAATTTCAGGTGTTTCGCTTTAGCACGTTGGCTCCAATAAACTTTTTGGAAATGTAGCAAACATTCCTTCTTTTTATCTAGTTGTCTCTCTTTTTGTAGAGAATATCTTGTTTGATGATTGTTGTTCGAGGAATGTAATTCAATGAGAGTTTTGTCGAAGGAAGCAAGTTGACGGAATATGTTACCGAACGTAGATTTATTCCACTCCTTAGCTTTCTGCTTAAGAATCTTTGTTTTAAACATGACGTTAAACATGGCTGAGCCATTGCAAGATGCTCGCCATGATTGTTTGACAATATTTCTAAAGTATTTTCTTTGAGTCCAAACATTCTCAAACTTAAATGGCGACAGTCTAACACAATCCGTTGTAGGTATCACGATCGAGATAAGACAGTGATCAGACATGGAAAATGCCCCATTAAACGTTTGTAAATCCGAAAAGGTTTCAAGGATTTGGTGTTGTACCAAAACACGATCATGTTTTTCCCAAATATTCCCTTCTCCGTCAATCTTTTTCCTCCATGTAAAATAATTCCCAGTAGGTGGTAAATCAATCAGGGAGCAGTCATTCATGAAAGACGTTAGTCTATGGAACCGACTGAGTTATTCTCAATACCGCCACTTTTTTCTCGATTTGAACCAATCTTATTTAGGTCTCCATAACCATACATATCATTCTTTCGTTGGAAATAATATTTTTGAGGGATATCTAAAACAACTTTTTGTCTGTTTCTCGTGGGGGGCCATACATAATCGGAATGAGGCACGAAAAATCCTTCTCAAGATTAGTATATTTGAGACCAGTAATGCGAGTCATGTGGATAACGACGAAATTTGTTCGTTAAATAAACTACTCTCATTCCAAAAAACACCCAGACCGCCCGCCCTAGCGTTACCAGGAGACCACACAACATTTGTGAACCCGATGCTTCTCCATGTTTTTTCATCTGAGATTCTTTTAGTTCTAGTTTCGACAAGGGAAATTAGTTGGATATGATCATTGATCTGCATAGCTTTAAGCTCCGTCCATAGGTTTTTGTTTCCCGTACCTCCAGAATTCCAATAACATATTTTCATAAAAACCTGATTTAGGTCCATGGACAAGATTGTAGGAAGAAGCATGAACCGAAAACCAATTACCTAGTAGAGTCTTCATAGGATGATTATTTGGTGACTTGTCTGATAATCCAATTGAGACACCAGTAATTCGTGGCATATAAATCAAATTGTCAATAAAATGCTAATCATTTCTTGCTTACACATTATTGTATAAGTTAGAAAACTTTGAACCAACCAAAGTAAGGGTTCACATTCTTCATTGCAAGTAATAGTGTTCTGCACCTCTTCGTATTCGGCCAGCGTCCTATGACCGGGTTTGGATGAAGAAATAGTTTCCCCATAATGGAGTTTGACCAAGTTTTTAATCACACCAAAACCCTTGTAAGCCACTGGAAAAATATTTTTCCAGCAGTAGATTTGCAATCATTTTAGTGTAATCGTGAAGAAATGAATTGTCATATATATTACTCCAACCGATAAAAAGGCTATTTAAAACTACCCAAGTGCTAATTCTCCTAAATTTATGGTAGCAAGGCAGGAAGCTTAACCAATCAGATTGAATGACAATTAGACATGCTTTTGGCTTATAAAGAATTGAAATAAGTAAGGTTCACCATTTAGGAATGAACTAGCTTAGTACCCCGTGCATTGCACGGATCTTTTTTTAAAATATATGTTTATATAATTTCATTTATCATTTTTTCATCGATACCAAAACTTGTAAGCATTACTTGTAACCATCCAATATACATATGGAGATAATAATCTTGCATACAAAAATGAATAGGGATTTGAATTATTGTATATAGCATGTGGTGGAAAACATCTGTATAAAAAAAGTCACAGATGTATTTTCTCTAGCAAACTGGTAAGAAGAAGAAGTAAATAAAAATAATTAAAGATACATTACCTAAACAATAGAACCTATGAGATTTGGTTTTATCTTTTAATTAACATACACATGGTTCAAAATTAAATGAATGAATCAATTTTGAGTTATTTATCTAAAAAAATAGAAATTAAAACTAAAACCGAAATATTCTATAGTAATTTGTGGAATAAAAAATATAACAAAAAAAATAGAATCAAATATTTTCTTGAACAAATGGCAAGTTATAATGTAATCAAATTTGATTTTTTGAGATAAATATGATTTTATTTGATCTTATCCCAGTGAATATCTAAACTAACAAACAAATCATATCTTAAGTGATTTGTTTAGCAAAATCTTCCATAAATTTAATTATATACCCATGACTAAATTATAATTGAAAATCTAAAATTTATTGATTAAAAAGTGGTTCAAAAGATTAATTAGCAAAATCTTCCATAAATTTAATTATATAACCATGACTCCATGAGAATATACGGAGGATGTCTGAACGAATGCAGCTAACTAAAACCATAAATAAAATAAATGAAATCTGCATTAGCTTGCCCCTATATTTATAAGATGAAACCAAAAGATTATTTAGATAACTTCAAATCAAATCGAATTGGAAGTATTTAGTGTTACATTGAATGATTTCACGTACATCTTGACTAAGGATCTTCCACGTAGCAACACAAAGTTGATCAATTTCACATCAATTTTTCGAGTAGTTAAGCACAACTGGACATAATTCCAAGTAGAATCAATGGAATCGTAATTAATCGGATAAACTGAGAAAAACAATAAGAGAGGGAAGTTGGGGTGGGATTAAAATCAAGTAAATTAGGGTAGAATCAATAACATGCATCTGCAAATATGATTATGTTAGATTAAGATATAAAAGCAATACAGCAGCACAAAAGCAAATGAATATACTCCGTAAAAATGTGAACAATTGAATCAGGAAGAGTTAGGGTAGTATTTATAACAGTAGCAGTGTAGTACTACGATTTTGGCGATGTGAATACTTTTTTTTAAAAATTCAAAATTGTAACCAAATCAGATTAGTTACTCTAAAGAATTGGAAAAACAAAAATTGATTTCAAAATTCAAAATTTTAACCAAATCAGAGATAATTGATTTTAGATATCTACTCTGAATTAATAAATAATTGTCAATAAAAATAAAAATTGACTAATCTGATTATGAAACTTGGAATGGACTAATCTGATTTTTTTAAAAATTATTTTAGTGATAAGATTGCAATAGATCCAGTAAGAGATTACATTACAAAGTGATAAGATAAGATTGGTGATTAAAAAAAACAAAGTGATAAGATCTGCGTAAGTTTCTAGATTCTGGATTTGCATATATCATCATGCAAACAATAAGATTACGTTTTGGTTAGTTAGTTATTTTAGATATGGCATATCAATTAGGTTAATTAGTACTTTAATTTTTAAATCTAATTCTTTTTTTATTATTAATCTTAAAAAAAAAAAGCTAACAAATCCTACTAATTAAAAAATCTATAAAAAAAAATAACTAACAAATCCTACTTTAAAGGAGAAGTCGCCACATGTCGTAGGCGACTTCTCCATTAGTATTATAAACTAGTACAGTACCCGTGCCCGAGGCACGGGAGTATATGAACACATTGTAATCAATATGCATATGTTATAATTGGTTTTTCTAACTGGTGATCTTGTGACATATTTTTTTATATAAATTTTGAATTCAGAAAAATATTATATGAGATTAAATAATTGGGCAATTTGCTAAACTAACACACTTTGCCCAAAAAGCTTGCGATCCACTTTTTTTTTTATATAAATTTTAAATTTGGAACCTCCCACGTTAAAAAAAAAAGAGTTAAAGCTTCACATATACCCCCTTCATTTTTTTAGTGTGATTTACCAAATCTGAATGGTGTCACAATAAAAAAAAAAGATTCGTAATTGGAAAAATTCGAGAGAAAACAATAACATGCATTAAAGAACCAAGATTAGACCTGTAAAATAATTTTTTTTTAAATATGGAAGAAAAAAGAGTTGAAAAGCGAGAAATGTAAAGGCTCGGATTTTTAAATCCTAATTTCTCGGTAAAAGAAAATCAAAATGAACTTAAAAGCGGAATTTGAAGGAAAACTCGTTAAATCGGATTTTAGAACTCATGGAACGGATTTCCGACCTCGAATAAAATTCTAGAAACTAACTCAACATGACGACATCATCCTCGAAATTTCGAAAATATAATTGATCGAGAGAGCTGGACTCGAGAGACCAATCGTCGAAAATTCCAAATTTCTGACTCGGAACCACAAATTTCGTAATCTTTCACCAATTATTATCTAATTTCAATCTCCATCTCACTCTTTTCAATTTGGGTAAAATCTTATCCTCTCATCCTGAAGTTTCAAAAGCCAGCTTGATTTCTTGTTTTGGGACTAGTAGCAATCCACACCTTTCCCTTCCTTACAGTTGTTGTTCCCCCATTTTGGCAATCTACAGCCCTCACGCCAACCCTCCCCTCCTTGATAGTTGATTCAAATGGTTTCAGACACACAAACCCTTTTTTTAATATCCATGTTCTCACCAAACCAAACAACACCTTTCATTTTCTGAATTGGTCAAACACTCTGCCTACCTGCTTCATCTCTTCAAAGAAAAAGGCAGAACTTTGCTCATTCTCCCCATATTTCATTTTCAACCCAAAAAAACCAAACTCCCCCCTTCTCCCCCTTTTTAGTTACTGAGGAACAAATCAACCTATCCCCCTCCTCCTTGTTGATTGCCGCCCCCACCACACCGTCACCACCACAGACAGCGTCACCTCCATCGTCGGCCACCAAACGCAGCGACACCCCCACCCTATTTCGGAAATCACCCCAGATCCGCCCGAGCGCCAAGCACCTCGGATCCTCTTCCTGTCCGTTCACTGCGAGTCAACCACCAGAGCTTCTTTGCACTCCTCTTCTACGTCCCCGCGCAGCCGACCAGTCCAGGAGCAACCCGAACCGCCGTGGACGTCGTCCTTCCTCCTCTGCTCCCCTGTTTTCCCGATCGAGCACCTCGGTAAGCTCCTTTCCCTTTTTCCGACCAAACACCCCGAAAAGCTTCACCTTTCACACATTTACTTCCGATCTAGGCCGAGGAACGTAGCCCGAGCCCCGGGCGAGCCCCAATCGAGTCCCGACGGTGAACTCCGGCGAGTCGACGCTCCTCGGTGAGCTTCCCAAACCCCTCCTTTTCAATCCTAGTCCCGATTTCGTGCTTCTTGTGCTAACTTATCGAAGAGAGACAGTGAGTAACGGGGAGGCCGAGAGTGAGGTCGAGAGCGTGAGGATGGGAGGTCAGCGTTAGCGGTGAGCAGGGCCGGGAGCGAGCGAGCAGGTCAGAGCGGGTGCGAGAGGGCTGAGAGCGAGATCGGGAGAGAGAGGAGGAAGCCTGAGCAAGCTGCAATCGACCATCGCTAAGAGCTCCATCGGCGGCGCTCAGCCCCGTCACTTTCAGGCTCCCTCTTTCTCTCGCTTCTTGATTTGCCGAAGAAGAGGAAGGTTGAAGGAGACTGCGGGCCCCAGCTTGCCACATCAGCAACCTGGGCCACTCCTTTCTTTCTTTCCTTCTGAGGCCGGAATTAGGGGAGTATGAGGATGGATTTTGGGCCTATTTTGTTGGGCCTATTCATTTAAAAACAAATCAAATGAACCTTGACCCATTTCTATTAACATATGTTCGGTTTTTGAAATATAAAAAGCAAGTGAAGCTCGGTTTTAGTATTTAATAAAATAAAGGGTTCAGTCTGTAATTTTTATAAAATAAGGGCGGTTTTGGTAGATTAATATATGAATGATTTTATTTAATAAAAGTGGTTGGGATTTCAAAGGAATTTGGTGAGCATTCTCAAGATGACGGAATTTCTAACTAGTTAACTTGGTTTTCGAATCGGTTTTCGGGATTAACTCGGGAATTGTGTGATCGGTGACTAACTAGCATGATTGATGTGAATGATTGTCTAATAGCATGATTGGGTGACTAATAGCATGATGAGATGTTAGAGTTATGTTATCGCCTGTCTATACCGTATGATTATATATGATGAACGGTTGAGATATTAAAAATGTGGATATGCTATTATGAGAATGCGAAAGTGGTTGAATGGAATATGGAGAATGATGTGGTTTTATGGATTGTGGTGATATGATGAATGGTTGAACTCGACGGAATGATGATTGCGATATGGTTTCTATTCCCGTTGTATGTTGTGCTCGAGTGCTTGGATAATTAGATGTAGACTTATACATACATGTTCTGATGTGTATCTAGGTGATACTTTATGATTATGAATGATGTATGGCAGACCTTCTATTATGCTGTTCTGCATAGCCAGGTGAGTTCCTATATGAGCTCACTCAGATTCGAAAAGAGATCTCCCTGCTTGTAGCCATGTGCATACTAGGTGCTTGCATTCATAATAAAGCATGTCATGTAGTATCCTGCTAGGATTGCACTCATGATTGAGCATTCGTTTACTCATTGCTTTTGTAAACAGAACGGCCGTTATCTGTGAAGTAACTAGAGTCATTGCTAGGGTTATAGGACGACCTAGTCTCATCGGGTCCCGTCCTGAGTCAATCGAGTCATGAACTTCCTTATATTATGAGATGCCTGCGGGCTTTATTGTGGATACGGGTTGGGCATGCGTGCCACCCGATTATATGGAATGCATTCACGAGCTGGCCAGTCTCCGCCCTATCGGAAGGGGGTGGAGGTAGGAGAGGGATATACCACTTGGTATTCGGTGTTAAGGCCTTATTATATTTATGCACTTGATCTTAGGACCATGCTAGTGTGTTAATATTCCGCCTTGCATCTAGAAGCATCTTTATTAGGACTAGCGTGTGTATATGTCTGCTTGTTTGGGATTATATTGCGTAGGGCTTCGATCTGACACCGCCCCGCATACATTTTTTTTTAGGTTTGTTTTACAGCATGATTATTCTTTGTTTCCGTGACGTGGGAACTCTCTTGGGCGATCTCAAAGAAACGGTTTAACTCCACTAACATTGTATATTAAATTTCGATGAATACGCTTATTAATTTGGTTTTGACTCGGCTCTGCCGTGTCACCCTCTTGTATTACACCTTGATTATACTATTTGCATGACTGTTGGTTTTCCACGCTTAGACTTATGACAGGTACAGGGGACTTCCCCGGGGATTCCAACGATCCCTCCGAATTTTGGGTATGAAATCCCACTTCAAAATGTTATGATAGAATTTCAAACTTTCAACCTGTACTCGGGGCGCAAGATCCTAACGAGGGGTTTCATCCCTCGAAACGTAACCCGGGAATCATAATCCCGGGACGTTACAAAGATGGTATCAGAGCTCAGGTTATGCAAACCGAGTATGATAGGTTGAAGCGGTTTTGAAAATGGCCCAAAGTTTTCAAATGGTTTTCAAAATGTTTTAGAAAGGGCAAATGAATTTAATATGGCTAACTCAAATGCACTAAACATGAACTTGACTCAATAAATACGGTAATCAAACAAAGGGAAACGAGTGGGTAGTAAAGGCACTAGACCATCCCTATTGGATGTAGTTGGGAACGGGTAGGAAAAATATAGCTTGTTCTTTTACAGGTGGACTTGAAGACTCCAAGGAACCCGAAGGTTGGAGTGACATGGGTTAGGAGACTATGAGGTATTTGCCCTTCCGGTCGGCCGTCCCTCAAAGGACGGCCTAAATCATCTCTGTGATTATATGTGTTATATCCAACTGGGCCCGAGGGCGATCCTCCTCGAAGGGGATCATATTAATTCCGTTGATTGCTTCCTTGTTGGGTGCTATTGTGTTTAGGATAGAGAACTAATCAGTATGCTTTAACTTAAATGTGTGAGTGGGATAGCGGGAGGAAACATTGTCCCTATGTAGTCCGAATTTTGGGTATGAAATCCCACTTCAAAATGTTATGATAGAATTTCAAACTTTCAACCTGTACTCGGGGCGCAAGATCCTAACGAGGGGTTTCATCCCTCGAAACGTAACCCGGGAATCATAATCCCGGGCCGTTACAAGAAATTAATAACTTAAAGTTACGAAGAATATTCAAGAAGGACAGTTAAAGATCCACCTATACTGCTATACATGATTCATTTTAATATTTGATTTATTTAGTGTATATTAAATTTTTGTTAAAGATACAAATGTAAAATCTCCTTCCTTTTATTTTTTTTATATCAAACCCTTTATTATATTTGAAGATTCAACAAAATATATTTTATAATGAAAGTATATTTTATATGCAATTTATTAATAAATATCTTGATATATATTCAAATGATATTTTGGCAACATAAAAAATAATTAAGGCATCAATATTATATTAGTCTTATAAGTAAATATTTTATATCAATCACGTAACTTCAAATATTTTTTTTCGTCAAATACACTCACAAAAAAAATTCATTTGATAAAAAAAGTAAGAATACCTATTTGGATGAAAAGCTTCTTAGGGAAGATTGGCCAAATTTAACAAATACTCCGTATTAGAATGAAAAGAATTTTTTTAATTTTTTAATATTTAATTAATATCGATAATTGATTAATTTAAATGAACACATAAATACTTTCAACCAATAAGAATATTTAACAATTAGGGAGAAGAAATAATTAACTTATCAATCAATGAAATGTCGGGCAAATTTTTAAAAAACAAATGAAATGAGCAAGCATAATTTAAAATGAGCGAGCATGATTTTACTTGGTTTAGATCCAACCCTTGAATCAAAATCCCGCTTAGCAAGCCCGGTTTATTTATTTATTTAATAATAAAAGTAGGTTTAACAAATTAAAAAAAGGTCTACTTGAAATCAAATCTTTTTGGTGAGTAATTAAGTAAGTTAATTAGTAAAAGTCAATTAAATAGGAAGGTGGACCCATAATTGATGGAAATCTTCCACGTAAGCCTAATTTTAAGGATTGTGCGACATCTGGCATCTTCAACATGTGTTTTAGTATTATATATATATATATATATATATATATATATATATATTAGATAAATAGATTCATTAGTGAAAGATGCTTGGTTATAGATAGAATTACTCATGGAAGAAGGACTATCAAGGTATCCATGCCTATAGTATTTTCGAGAAGGATGAACCTCTCTTTTATAGAAAATATTCCTACTTAAAATTTCATCATAAGCTTGACTTTGAATGCTAGCAAACAAACCAACATTATTTGGTTACCCTGCAATCTATATTTAGATTGATCAAAAAAGTTTATTGGAGCAGTTGTACCCCTAAAGCTAATCCTTTTACAAAAAAAAAAGTAATCTCAAAGAAGACAAAAAAGTCTTATACAAACGAATAAATATGTTACAGTAGGTGATTAAGAGTTGGGTAGAAGTGTTAATATATGATGAATACCACATGGTTTTTCTCCAACAGTGCCCAAAAGAGGCACTTAGGCGAGGAAGGAGACGGATAAGACAACATAAAGTCCCAGAATTCTTCAATATAATGGTTTGCCTAGCCTTATTAATAAGTCCTTGAATTTATGACAGTAACAAAGGCAACATAAACTTTTTGCCCAACAAGCAGGAGCTTCAATAGAATAAGAGTCCATCATTCAAGTGTTTAACATATCAAGCCATTGTAAATTACAGGAAATTTTGAACACCCTAAAGTACATAAAATTAGTTTCATACATATCAACGATTAGAGTGTTGCTCGAGAATTTAATCAGAAGATAAAACATATCTAGATTAACTCTCAAGCTGTTGTTGATGGCCAACAGAGCAACTAGATTTACAACTACTACAATTTAGATAGCACGGTATATTTTTAAAGAAACGTGATTTTATTATTACACTTTGCCACCAACAGATAGAAGAAGAGGTTTTAGATTCATGATGAAAGCCACCTAGATATTCAAGAGCAAGCCAGAAAGGCTCTAGATTAGGCCTAATGGAAAGAAATTTAATAGACATTTACTTATAGGCAAGGTTAACACGCAACAACATGCTTTGCACACAAACACAACACAAATGTTTCCCTAAGAGAACAACTTGGCTGCCGATATCAATTATGAGAACAACAACATACTTAATTGCCCTGGAGAGCAAGCAACTCCACACTTTAATGGTGCACCACTTGAATCGCTTCACATCCTTGGATTTCTGCTTAATGGTTTGCTCATCCTTGGAACCCAAAGGCTCCTCGATAAGTTTAACGCCCTTCGGCAGTTTAAAGCCCTTGTGGGGGTTTGACATGAAAGGAGCAGGATCTTCTACTCTCATAGGTTGTTTACCTCTTTCAACTCTAGATGGAGCCATGACATACACACATACAGAGACAATAGACTTAGAGTGGAAAGTAAATAGAAATGCCGAAGAATAGATCAAAGAAGGGGGATGGGAGCAGAACCCCCAGGTCACACCCCTTAGCTTAAATAAAGCAGAGGTTAGAGAGAGATAGAGAACGAACCCAATCGAAGAGCAAACGAGGTCCCCGGTTCCACTCCAAATTGTAGAGCAGCAGACAATCAAACTCCAAACCGATCAAATAAGGGCCAATAAGAAACATTCAGTCGTACTCAATCACTCAGATCTACAAATCGTACAAATCAGATCAAGCCAATGAGGAGGCCGATTTGACCAAACCTTGGCGAATCTCATCATCAAACTCCACAATCGATTATAAGCGATTATATTAGGGAGGAGAGTTCTAAGACTGATTCCACACGAAAGTCCCAATTTAGAGAATACACATGCCCTTTCAGATAACTCATCCACACAGTAGACATGTAGGTGATCGGTAGCGAGACGAAGAAGAAGCGTAGGGCCATCAACAGCCCGGAAGAGATGGATCGGAGGTTCAGATTGGGCTTTGTACGGGAGAGCGATTAGAATCCCTAATAAGATAGGGAATTGTAGACAAGGAAAGAGGAGCTCTGCAAAGGATGATAGAGAGGGGAGTTCGCCAGCGCGTGAGGCACGTACTCTTCTTAGGGAAAGGGTTCTAATAGGAAGGGTTTTCTTTTTGTGTGGGTGGGGATTATTTTAGAGGATTGAGATTATTTTTTGGATAATAAGAATGAATATTACTCTCTCCGTCCTAAAATACATTGTCTTTTAGCATTTTGCACAAGTTTTAATAAAATACTTTACTTTTAAAAAAAATCATCATTACACTAACTTTTTCATAAATTTTATTATTTTTTAACACTCACTACACATTTTAACCAATCAAATTATTTTAAAAAGTCAACATCACACAAACCAATACAAATCATTACAACTTCCTACCTAGAAAACATAAAAGTCCATCTATTGTTGGACAAAATTTTACCTTTAAAAACCCATGTATTGTTGGACGGAGGGAGTAGTATTTTTTTAGAATTGTCGAGGGTATGAGATGGAGATTTTTATTTTGAAAATAATCTCCATTAAAAAACGATTTTATAATATTGAGGGAAAACTATTAAGGGTGGATGATATTAGGAAATAAATTAAACAAAGTTTATTGTTTTATGTTTTATTATTATTATTATGTAATTTGAATTAGTCAACGGTGGTTGAGAAATTCTCTCCACTTCCTATCTTCATTATCTACTGATGTACTTTAAATATTGAAGATGTTTAATGAAAAGTGATCAGTTGAATTTATCATATCTTTCTCTCTATATGGTATCAGAGCCACTGGTTCTCAAAATCAAAATTTTCTCTACAATGGCAAATCAATCTCATCAAATCCCCAATCCCCTTGAACCCCTCAAACCCTTCCAGATTATAAATTTTTCCAACTGTCTTAAACTTACCCCCACAAATTATATCACTTGACTCAATCAAGTGGAATCTCTCCTTGTTGGCCATGATCTCCTATCTTACGTCGACGACACAATCACAGAACCCCCGCCTACCACTGGCACTGGTGAATCAGTAGCCCCTAACCCGACTCACCAAACATGGCGTCGCCAAGATAACCTTCTCAAAGGCGGCCTCATTGGCACCCTATCCCAACCGGTTGCATCTCTTGTAACTAGGGCTACAACCTCTCGCCAAGTTTGGACCATTCTCGAGTCCACTTATGCTAAACCATCTAGAGCACACATTGCTCTCCTCAAAGAACGCCTCAACTCTGTCACCAAGGGCAGCAAGTCTATCACTGACTTCCTTCACGAAGTCTCTGGCATCTGCGATCTCCTTGCTCAATTGGGTAAACCTCAAGATCCGGAGGACATCACTGATGCAGTCCTCAAAGGCCTCGACTCCTCTTATCAGGCTATCATTGACGGCATCCGAGCTCGTGACACCCCTATCCAATTTCCAGATCTCCACGAAAAGCTCCTCTCTCATGAAACTTATCTCCTCTACAAAGACCCCGCCACCCTCTCCTCTCGCATCCCGTCTACAACCATGTCTATGCAAACTCGACCGCCCAAAAATAGGCCATCCAAACCATCCTCCCAACCTCCCTCCTTTTCGCCCCAGCCATACCGGCCACCCTCACATTTTGTCCCACCGCCACCACCCCCTTACGGTGCTGTCAATCAGCCTCCTCCCCGACCCTTTCTTGGCAAGTGCCAATGGTGTCGTCTCCCTGGTCACGTCTTAGCCCACTGCCCTGCGTTTCAGCAGGTTGCCCCATCCCTTCGACCCCCTGCCACTTACCGCCCTCTCTTGCCTCAACCCCAGGCTAACAGTGCCGCTACCCAACCATCCTCGCAGCCATGGTTGGTTGACAGTGGTGCTTCGCACCACGTCACAAGCGATCTCTCTAACCTCGCCCAACACTACCCCTATGACGGACCTGATGAGCTTCACGTTGGTAATGGTCTTGGTTTAACTATTTCTAGTGTTGGTCAATCAGTTTTACATCATTCTTCCAAACGTTTTAATTTAAATAATGTGTTACATGTTCCATCAATTGCCAAAAACATCCTTTCTGTTTCTAAATTCACTGCTCAAAATCGAGTTTCAATAACCTTCTTGCCCACTTCTTTTATTGTCCAGGATCTATTCTCGGGCAATATCCTGGTCAGTGGCCATCTTAAAGACGACGTCTACACATGGCCATCATCTTCCCCCACATCGTCCGTCGTTAATCATGTCTCCCTAGGCTCGGCTTGGCACCATCGGCTTGGCCATCCATCCCCTTCAGTTTTTCGTACCATCAGCACTTTATTTAACATTGGTTCTTTGAATTCTCCTTTGGATTTTTGTAACTCATGTTCCATTAATAAAGCGCATAAGCTTCCATTTCATTGTTCTTCCATTCGTTCTTCCTCCCCACTAGAAGTTGTGTTTTCAGATGTTTGGACTTGTCCAGTCTTATCGTTCGATGGGTTTAAATATTATATAATTTTTGTGGATCATTTCACCAAATACATATGGTTTTATCCCCTAAAGAAGAAATCCGACACATTAACTACATTTTCCGCTTTCAAATCTCTTGTCGAAAATAAGTTCAACACAAAAATAAAAACACTCTATTCGGATAATGGAGGAGAATTCATTGCCCTCCGATCTCTCCTTGCCTCCTCAGGTATCTCCCATTTTACCTCACCTCCACACACTCCCGAGCATAACGGGTATGCCGAGCGTCGACATCGTCATATTGTTGAGACCGGTCTTGCCCTAATGTCACACTCAGGGTTACCCCACAAATTTTGGCCATTCTCTTTTGCTACCGCAGTCTACCTTATCAATCGTCTCCCCACTCCCACTCTTCAAAACAAATCTCCCTTTTTGACACTTTTTGGAACGGTACCTAATTATGCAAAATTAAAATGTTTTTGTTTGTCTTTGTTTTCCACTATTACGACCATACACTAAAAATAAAATGGAACCGAGGTCCGCCACGTGTGTGTTTGTTGGTTATTCGCTTACACAAAGTGCCTATTTTTGCCTCGACCCTCGAACATATCGTATATACACATCCCGCCATGTCACCTTTGTCGAATCTCACTACCCGTTTACCCATCTCCCTACCTCTCAGTCTCACTCTCCTTCTGAACCGATACAAACCCATCATATTGGGCCAATTTTCCCATCCCCTCCCACTAATCTTACCCCGTTAGCATCTTCCCCTCATTTACCTGATTCGTCTCCCACTCTCTCCCCGAATCTGGAACCCAATCCCACTCCCTTATCCACCCCTAACCACCTAACAAACCCAAATATTCCCCCGTTAATTAATCCCCCAAGATTAATTAATTCCCCTTCCACAACTACCTCCACTACTCACCCTAGTCTTCTGCCCCACCCCCCTATCAGGCCCATCCCACTCACCCCTCCCTTGGCTACTACCCCAACTCCTACTTCCCCTCTCACCACTCTCAACGTGGCCTCCCCCTCCCCTCTTTCCACACCCCCATCTGAACAAATTTTAAGCAATTCACCCCCATCCATTCCCTCACACCCTAATCCCGCTCCACCATCGGTGACTCCCCTCACGCCACTCCCGCCTCAAATAATCACACGATCCAAAAACAACATCTACAAACCCATCTCCAAACTCAATCTCAATGTTCAACTCTCAATCCACAAGGAGCCACAAAATATCACCCAAGCCCTCAAAGACCCTGATTGGCGTAATGCTATGTCTAAGGAATATGAGGCCCTCTCTTCCAACCACACATGGACCCTTGTCCCACGTCTCCCCTCTCAAAATGTCGTTGGTTGCAAATGGGTGTTCCGGGTTAAGACTAATCCGGATGGCACTCTCGATCGATACAAGGCGAGACTCGTGGCTAAGGGCTTCCATCAACGCCCGGGGTGTGACTTCACTGAGACATTTAGCCCCGTCATCAAGCCAGTTACCGTCCGAACCGTCTTATCTTTGGTCGTCCAATCCGGCTGGCCTATTCGCCAACTCGACATCAATAATGCCTTCCTTCAAGGCACTCTCACCGACGATGTCTACATGGAACAACCCCCTGGGTTCACCGATAAAACCCAGCCCACATCAGTTTGCAAACTTCACAAGGCCATCTATGGTCTCAAACAGGCCCCAAGGACTTGGTACACCGAACTTCGCCTTCACCTACTTTCCATTGGCTTCACCAACTCCATCTCTGATGCCTCTCTCTTCATTCTCCGCCATCAGTCAACCACAATCTATCTCCTTGTCTATGTCGATGATATCATTATCACCGGTAACAACCCTTCTCATCTAGAGTCTTTTATCTCTTCCCTTTCCACCCGCTTCTCCCTAAAAGACCTAGGTCCTCTCTCTTATTTTCTAGGAGTTGAGGTTCTCTCCACTTCAACAGGCCTCTTCCTAAGCCAACAAAAATACATCCAAGACCTCCTCTCTAAGACCAATATGCTAAACTGTCATCCCGTCTCCACCCCAATGGATCCAAACACCTCCCTCACAAAAAATTCCAGCCCTTGTATTGACAATCCTACTGAATATAGAATGATTGTTGGTACTCTTCAATACCTCTCTCTCACTCGTCCTGATGTTGCCTTCTCTGTCAATAAGCTATCGCAGTTCATGCAATCCCCAACCAATGAACACTGGACTGCACTCAAACGTGTCCTACGATACCTCCGGGGCACTATTGATCACGGCATCATCATCCACAACTCTGGCAACTGCGCCCTTCACGCCTTCTCCGACGCAGATTGGGCAGGTAACAAGGATGACTACACCTCTACATCCGGCTACATATTCTTTCTTGGTCGTACTCCCATCTCATGGTCCTCTAGGAAGCAACGAACTGTGTCTCGATCCTCGACTGAGGCCGAGTACAAGTCTCTTGCAGACGCCGCTGCTGAACTGGTCTGGATCCGCTCTCTCCTGATGGAGCTCGGCATCCTCAACATCCCTCAACCAACCCTATATTGTGACAACGTTGGTGCAATAAGCCTTAGCTCTAATCCTGTCTTTCACTCCAGAATGAAGCACGTGGCCTTGGCGTTTCACTTCGTTCGCGAACAGGTTCAGCTAGGTGCCCTCCGAGTGTCTTATGTTCACACCGATGATCAACTTGCGGATTGTCTCACCAAACCTCTTCTTCGCCCTCGGCTACACGTTCTGCTATCCAAGATTGGACTTCGTTCACCGTAGTCTATCTTGTCGGGGCGTATTAGGAAATAAATTAAACAAAGTTTATTGTTTTATGTTTTATTATTATTATTATGTAATTTGAATTAGTCAACGGTGGTTGAGAAATTCTCTCCACTTTCTATCTCCATTATCTACTGATGCTTTAAATATTGAAGATGTTTAATAAAAAGTGATCAGTTGAATTTATCATATCTTTCTCTCTATAAGACGTATATGTTTGGGGCGTTGAGAAGGAAAATTACATTTTTACCCTCATTAAAAAATAAAGAGTTGGAAGACATTCCAACTCCTACACAATCACACAACACGATTCCACCGGCAAGAAAATTGCAGCCATTAGTTCCAGTAGCAACCCCAGCAACAGTACGTAGGCAACAACTCCAGTAGGGAAGGAGATCTGAGAATACCACACCTTTTTAAAATGCACATTGCTCGTGAGCTTCTCAATTCTCATAAAGTGACTTATATACTGGGTATTTTTTTTCCAATTCAGACTGGGTATTTTTTTTCGTTTGTTTGCTTGTTAATTTGGTGATGAGGTGTATAAGATTCTTGATTTATATTTCTTTTTTTTTCGACCAGGAAAGAATTCGGGTAGAGATACATCTATCCGAGAGCATCCTTTCGGATGAGGTCCAGGAGACCTAAATCATAACAATCATTATCAATATCGGTAGAGTGACCAAGATGTGCAATCTTGTCTGTCACTCCATTCGTCGATCTATATACATGGGAAAACTTTATAGATTGAATTTTCCTCATATCTGATTTGATATATGAAAGAAGTAATTCAACTTCCAATGTCGGCATGGCCATTGGCTATTACTCCCTCTGTTAATTAAAACTTGTCATTTACTATTCATGTACGCTTTTTTAGAATGATAAAAACTATATAAAATATTTACATTTTGTACATTTGTTTTTATAAATTCATACTTAATTGTAATAAGTATAAAATCATTAAAAAATTATTAAAAAGTTGATATTTTTTTTATAGTTTTTAACACCTAAAAAAAACGTGCGTAAATAGTAAAACGTCAAATTTTAATTAACGGAGGGAGTATTATTTTTCAAGCGATTCTTTAGGTTTCCCCATGTATTTCTATTTAGCCATGACAACTGATTTGATTTATATTTCTATTTAGCCATGATAACTGATTCTTTAGGTTTTCTTATAAGAAAGGGCTCCAATCTAGAATTATAGTGCTCATTATGTATCCCGATAATGTTGGAAGTACTTGGAAACATGAGTGTCGGATCCTTTTAGAAATAGATCATCTTTTCTCAAATTCATGTGGTTAAATAATGTTGAATTATATTTTACGGAGATATTGTATGCGTGTCCCAATGGGCTAAACATTGTAGGATGGTATTTTTGTCTTTATGATTATTCCAAATGTTGGCTTAGCTTGTGCATATATATATATACTAGGTCATTAATTGCGCGCATCTCCTCGCAATGTTTTGTCTTCATATGATATGTGTTCGCTGCATTGATGTTATTTTTTTTTTTTTTGATTAGGTAAGGATTCGGGTGAGTTATCTACCCGAAAGCATCCTGCCGGATGAGGTCAAGAAGACCTGAATCATGAGATAAATCTGGTCCCCTGGTAGAGTAGCTAAGGTGTGCAACCTTATCTGCCACTCTGTTACCAATCCGGGGAATATGGGATATCCCTATGTGTTGTATGTCTTGAAGTAATACGAGAATATCTGACATTATCATTTCTATTTCCCATGGGCAGTTTGTTTTAGTTTGTAAATAGTCAATGATTATTTTTAAATCTCCTTTTATGATTAGGTCACAAATTTTTAATTCTTTTGCCTTTTCAATGCCTTGTCTAAGTGCTAAAGCTTCCGCCATAATTGGAGATTGTCTACCGACTGGGCCGCCATCCATGAAAATAGGGTTACCGTTCCAATCCCGAATGATGTATCCTGTAGAGCTCTTGGAATTTGCAAAGCTCGATCCATCGAAGTTTAATTTGTATTTGCCTTCCGGCGGTTTTCTCCATTGGTGGTTTGTCGTGATCTTTCTTGGTTTGTATTTGCTCTTACATGGGAGTTTTTGGTCTTCTCCTTTTATGCCTAGCTTGCAGGCCCTTTTCCAATTCTCTAAGTTATCCAATATCATTCTTCTAATCCCTTCTGGGGAGGGGATTTTTCCGTCTCTAAATATAATTTGATTTCTGATGAACCAGATCGTCCACCATCTAATAGCTATGGTTTGTTTGGTTTTTGTTGAGCACATAGATCCTATTATTTGCAGAACTTTACCCATATCTCTGTTGTCTTCCAAAAGCGTGTTTATTTGTAAGGCTATGTCGCTTGGTAGTTGTTCTTGGGCGTCGTTAATGGGGCATTCCAGGAAAATGTGGATATCGTCTTCGGTGGAGCTATTGCAGAAGCAGCAAGTGGAGGGTACATCTACTCCCTTTTGTGCCAGTCGAGTCGCAGTTGGGAGTCCCTTCTGCCTGATCTTCCAGATGAAGTTCTTAACTTTAGGAGGGGCGTCAATTTTCCAAATCCAGTTGGAGTCTTCATGTATTATATTTGAGTTGGATGTTATTAGGTTATAGGCACTTGATGTTGTGAACCAGCCCTTTTTGGCCGGCCACCAGTACAACCTGTCTAGTAGAGGGGCTTTTGGCAGTGGGATTTTCATAATTTCTTCTACTATTGTAGCTGGTAGGATCGGATCAAGTTTTTCTTTCCACCATTGTCCTCCCATGATGTATTCGCTTACTGTTTCATTTACGTTAACGATGAATTGGGGATCCACCCGATCAGTTAAAGGTTGTTTTGAGATCCAGTTGTCTTTCCAAAATTTGATTGTTTTTCCATCCCCGACTGTCCACACGAGTCCTGACTTAAACTTTGGGATTAGGAGGCGAAGTTTCGACCATTGCCAGGAAGCATTCCCTTTTTTCTCATAGTTTATGATGTGGCTTTCCTTCAAGTATTTGTGCGAGATTATTTTGACCCAATTATTTTCTGGTTCTGATAGTATTTTCCATAGGAGTTTTAGCTGCAGTGCTTCATTCATGTCTTTGGATTTCCGCACACCGAGACCCCCGACGGCCTTCGATTTGCAGATTTTGTCCCAGCTAATGAGAGGGTTGTGTTGAGTATCTTTGTTCCAGAAGAAAGTTCTGTTGATTTGATCAAGTTGCTTGTGAATTGATATAGGAAGCATGAAGCTTTGCATAGCGAAGAGTGGTTTTGACGATAAGTTTGATGCTATTAGGGTTGCTCGTCCTTGTTGGGATAAGGAGTTCGCCCGCCATTTACTTAGTTGATTCTTGGATTTGCATACTATTTCCCCAAATGTTTCCTTTGTGACTCGGTCGTTAATTATCGGACAACCCAAGTATTTTTCCAGGTTCCGTTCTAATGGTATGTTAAGTATTGCTTGTAACTCGCGTGCTCTTGTCCTGGGGATTCCCGGTGTGGTTTGAAATGATGATTTATGGTAATTAACTTTCTGACCGGAGAATTTACAGTAGTCTTCAATAATCTCCTTTGTTTTTGCACATGCCGTACTATTTCCTTTCGTAAATATGATAATGTCGTCTGCAAAGGCCAGAAAGGGAATCTTGGGGCCCGAATGGCCGATTTTAAAGCCTATGTTGTTGTTAGTTGATTCAGAATCTCTAGTTAGTTTACGAGCCAGGACTTCCGCTCCAAGGAGGAAGAGAAATGGGGATAGCGGGTCGCCTTACCTTAGACCTCTTGTAGGTATGAAAGGTTCGGTAGGTCCATTGTTAACAAGAACAGAGAAGGACACTGTGGTTACACATTCCATAATTATGTTCACAAACTTTTGATGGAATCTGAATCGTTGGAGTAATAACTTCGTAAATTGCCAGTCTACTCTATCGTATGCTTTTTCCATATCAAGCTTGATTGCAGTCCATCCTTTCGAACCCTTTCTGGTACGAAAGGAGTGGAAGATTTCGTGAGCAATGAGGATGTTATCTTGAATTGCTCGATCAGATACAAAGGCACCTTGTAGTGGGTGGATCAGTTTACCCATTATTGATTTCAATCGATCAGTGATGATATTAGATATGATTTTATAGATAGTTGAGCAAAGGCTAATTGGTCGATAGTGTGTCGTCATTGTGGGGTTATCATTTTTTGGGATGAGTGAGATAAACGTATGATTTATCTGCTTGAGTATGTTTCCGGTATGCTAGAAAGCTTTTACTGCCTTGATGATTCCTCGTCCTACAATGTCCCAGTATTTTTTTATAAAATTCTGTTGTGAACCCATCAGGGCCAGGGGATTTGTTGTTTCCAATTGTGAATGCCGCCCTCTTTATTTCACTATTGGTTGGTTGTTGGATTAAAAACCTGTTTTCCTCATCTGATATGATTGGGTTAATCATTGAGAGGTATTCTTCTAGTTGGTGATCTGAGTACGCTTGCTCTCGTCGAAATCTTTTTTCAAAGTCCATTTGGATTTCCTTTTTAATATTTTCATCTCCTACTACTTGGGTGCCTTCTGCTGATATGATTGACTTGATAATTTTTCGATTGCGTCTTCCCGAAGCCACTCGATGGAAATAGGAGGAATTAGTATCCGCTAATTTTAGGTGTTTTGATTTAGCTCTTTGGTTCCAGTATGTTTTTTGAAAGAGGAGTAGTTTTTCTCTTTTTGCTAGGAGGGCTTGTTCTTTGGCTTGTGTGTTTATGTGTTGGCTTAGGTGAACTTTTGATTGGATTTCTAATAAAGATTCATCCACTTCTTGTAATTGTCTAAATATGTTTCCAAACGTTCTTTTATTCCAGTCCTTGGCTTTTTGTTTGAGGATTTTTGATCTGTACATGAGTTGAAACATTGCAGAGCCAGCACAGGTTGCTCTCCAAGATTGTTTAACTATATTGCGGAAGTCTTTTCTTTGGAGCCATACATTTTCAAACTTGAACGGTGGTGGTTTGAAGGGGATATTTTTGGATAGGTTGATTGTAATTGGGCAATGGTCCGAGTTCGAAAATGTGCCGTTCTTAGTAATAAGATCCGGGAACATGTTGATAATAGGATGATGAACTAATACCCTGTCGAGTTTTTCATAAACATTATCCGGACCTACTTGTTTTTTCCTCCAAGTAAACGGGTTTCCAAAAGATGGGATTTCCACTAAAGAGCAAGTATCCTTGAAGTCCAATAGTCTCTTAAATCTGTCGGGCGATGTTACAGCCCCTCCACTTTTATCCGAAGGTTGACTTATGTCATTTAGATCACCCATTACTAGACATGGGAGATTGCTTTGGGTAATAATTTGAGCGAGTGTATGCCAAAATTCTACTTTCTCTACAAGTTGTGGTGGGGCATATACGAATAGCATAAGACACTGGAATCCTTCCGAGAGATTTTCATACTGTACACCAATGATTCTTGGGAGGTGTACTACCACCGATATTGTTTCATTAAGGAAGGAATTTTCATTCCATAGTAGCGTAATGCCTCCTGATCGACCCGAAGCCGGGGACCAGCAGATGTTAGTGTATCCCGCCGTTTTCCAAAGAGATTCTTCCGGTTCGTTTTCAGTTTTAGTTTCCGATAGGATCATCATTTGTACATGATCTGTCATACGCAGGCATTGATATCTGTCCAGAAGGTTCTTTTTCCGATGCCCCTACAGTTCCAATACCTTATTATCATAATTCCCCTGTGTCGATATAGGCAAACATGGTGCGTTTCAGCCCCCCTTTTAGCAGCTACTCGTAAGATTTGGGAATTTACCATACTAATTTGATAGCATGTCAAGTTGATCCTTAGGGGTTCTAATTTTGTGCCAGAATGTTTTTTATTTGGTTTTAACAACCTCCTTATACACTCGAGTACTGTTTTCCTTGTTTCGTTTATGAGTTTATTTACCCAAATAAAGTTTGTTAGGCGTAGGCAATTAATAACTAGTCTTTGATAAATTAGTTTCCCAAGTCTAAATTGGAGCATACTTTGACAATTAAAGACTCCACCGTAGCATTTATAGCATTTACCCCACCTTTTAGCAATACCTTGCAAGAACTTGATCTCTCTGAACCATGCTAGAAACAACAGCACATTAAAATCGGATTCATTAGCAAGGTACCTAGACCTGTGATAAGATTTTATACACAAACAACGTGAAACAAAATCAGGTTGTAAATTATATCTCAAGAGGTCAATATAAGACCCACTTGCTAATATCCTACCACACATGAGGATATGTTTGTAAACTGACAAAGGTTGAGCAAACCTGCGCAAGGACTCGTTATAATGTTTGAAAAGGATATTGATAATCATATCACCACGATCAGTGGGATTCCTATGAAAGTTGTTAGGCGAATTCCACAAGTAGGTGTGGAAAAAACCATGGTTACCCCACCAGAAAAAACTCATGGTAGCCCAAGTTTCCTCAGAGCAAACATGTGAACAAGGGGTGTGCACTTCACACCCTGCACCACTATCATCCTACTAAAGTTACGGAGAGCACCATCGAGTACCCAATACACAGGAAACATACAGTCCAATTGGAAGTTTAGAAACAGAAGGGGATCACATTGAAAGATACTTCTAGGGGATCTACATGAACTATTATAACTTCTCGTAAATGTTTTCTTTTCATGACTAGTTGGCAGTCGTTTAGATTTTAATGGTACACACAAGCATTTCCATTGCAAATGATGAATAACCAACACAATACTATCAAAGATTCTCATCAAAGCCCACCAGAAACGAAAATTTTCAGATGTACACAAGCATAGCCAGTAGGTAGACAAGAACCAGAAAATTGCAACTGGAATGAGTAGACAACCACCAATAAGGAATTTCCACACATACCTTAATTGTTTCCAAATCTCCTTGACCTCCTTGGGATCATCAGTGATTTTTGCACAGATGGGTGACGGGTTAAGCACATAAAAATTCTCCTGAACTCGACCAAGAAGAGCTGGCGAGTTCTCCTTCTTGTTTGTGCGCCCTTTGTACTTCTTCTCAAGTAAGGACTTCGACTTGAAATCTTGTTTCTCATTAAAGCAAGGCTGCTCCTTAGTGAGTTTAGGGCCCTCCGGCAATGGTTTCTCTATAGCATCGGGGTGCCCGACAGTGAGTTTTATGCCCTCCGGCAATTTGGGACCCTTTCGGGGGTTAGACTTTGGAGAAGCAGGATCATCTGCTTCCCATGGTTTTTCCTTTTTAAAAACTCCAAAAGGAGCCGTAAGAGACACAAGAACACGAAGTAGATTAGACGAATTGACAGTATTCAGAATCAATTGGAAGGAAGTACTAATAGGGAAAGGGTGAATATGCACAATAATGTATATGTCATCAAGAAAAAAACACGTAGACTAAAATACAGGCAACTCCACCGGAAACTTGGTAGTCAGAAAACTCCTCGTCGAGTCGAATCTGGATATGCATCATCCAAATAAAAAACAGATTATGGGAACTCACCTGACCCATTCCCGTCTGAGCTCAACAATCCCAATATAAAATTATTACATGCATTGAGAGAACGAGGAGAAACTCACTGGAGGGGATTGAGGAGGGAGAGTCACTCATAGGCAGCGGGAGAACATCAGGTGTGAGTTCTTTAGCTTCAGCTTAGGGAGAGCAAGGTTCAGAGCACTCAGTGATCTAGTGCACCAACGACTATGGTATCGGATGTATGGTGAAATGATAGATTAAATTGCAGTAAGTAATGAGGACAGTGGAAATGATTATTAAAAGGAGCCAGATTTGCTATACCTTGACCCCAACTACTAAAATATTTAATCTTACTACTATACACTATTATAAAGCAATAAGCCAATAACTAACTTGTTGCATTATAGTCATTTATAAAGGCTCTAACATTTGCACTTATGTTTCCGGCCATACACGCTTCCCTTCATCTAGATCAGGAAAATGTCCCAAATACACACATTAGACAATTGGGAAAAAAAGAAAGGAAAACAAGAACAAACCTCAAGCTGCTCATTAAGATGTTTCTAAACCTCGATCTGCATCCTAACTTCCTTAGTGTCTCGTTAATCTGTAATCCCCTGAAAAAAGAGCAAAAAATATTTGTTTGTCTCATCGGATTGGAGTTCCGGTCCATCGGAACGTATCGAGTATGGATTCCACCGGCGTATTTCTATAGAAGAGGTTAAGGAAGCTGTCTGTAGGATGAAGAACGGTAGAGCTTCGGGCCCAGACGATATCCCAGGGGATGTTTGGAAATGGTTAGGGGCCAAAGGGTTGGTTTGGCTTACTTCGCTTTTCAATACAATCCTAAGGTCAGCTAAGATGCCTGCGGAATGGAGACTTAGTAAATTGGTCCCAGTCTACAAGAACAAGGGGGATGTTCAATGTTGCAGTAACTACAGAGGAATCAAGCTGCTGAGTCACACGATGAAGTTATGGGAAAGAGTTGTAGGAGTCAGACTTCAGAGATTGGTCAGCGTTTCCGAGAATCAGTTTGGCTTCGTCCCGGGCAGATCAACAGTGGAGGCTATCCACCTGCTTAGGCGTTTGATCGAGATGCACAGAGACAGGAAGAAGAATCTGCATATGGCCTTCATTGATATAGAAAAAGCATACGATAAGGTTTCGAGAGGGCTACTTTGGAGTTGCTTGGTAGAGAAGGGAGTACCGGGGTCGTATATCAGAGTCATCAGGGATATGTACGAGGGTTCGCTGACAAGTGTTAGAACGCCATGTGGTGATTCTGAGTATTTTGAGGTTCGTGTGGGGCTTCACCAGGGTTCAGCGCTCAGTCCGTTTCTTTTCACTCTAGTTTTGGATACTCTTTCTGCTCCACTCCAAGAAGAGGTTCCATGGTGCATGCTGTTTGCTGACGACATTGTTCTTGTGGACAACTCAAGATCGGGTTTGGATCGCAGACTAGAAAACTGGAGAGAGGTGTTGGAGTCTAAGGGATTCAGAATGAGTAGGTCCAAATCCGAGTATGTTCAGTTTCGTTTTGGCGCTGACAGGGACCCAGGGGCATCAGTTTCATTGGGGGACGTTATTGTCCCAAGGAAAGAGTATTTCAAGTACCTTGGGTCGTACGTCCAAAGTGATGGGGGTGTCGACAGAGATATCGAACATCGAGTCCAGGCGGGATGGCTGAGATGGAGAAGAGCGTCAGGGGTGCTATGTGATAAGAAAGTTCCGACTAAATTGAAAGGGAAGTTCTACAAGGTTGCTGTTAGGCCGACCTTATTGTATGGTTCAGAGTGCTGGCCCGTCACCAAAGCTCAAGAACAGAAGTTGGCAGTGGCTGAGATAAGGATGTTGCGATGGATGTGTGGGCATACGAGACTTGACAGAATCAGAAATGAAGACATTAGGAGTAAAGTTGGAGTTGCAAGTATTGTGGACAAGCTGAGAGAGTCCAGATTGCGGTGGTTTGGGCACGTTCGGCGGAGACCTGGATCGGCGCCTGTTCGTAGGTGTGAGAGTTTGGAGTTTGGAGCTATTTGTAGGGGTAGAGGTAGACCGAAAAAGAGTTGGATGGAGGTTATTAGGCAGGATCTTAATCTGCTCAACTTATCGGAAGAATTGACTTTGGACAGAGACCGTTGGAGGAGGGCTATTCGGGCTTCGGATGTGTAGCAGTACTAGGCTGGGGTTTTGTTCTATTGTGGTTGCTTTTATTCCGCCTCCCTCTTTGCTTCTTCGTGCCTCTTTTTCTACTGTTTAGCGTGCTTTGATGGGATTGATATGCCTACTATTTTGGGTCTATCGGAAACACTCTCTCGATGTACTCGGGGAAAGAGTGCGTACATCCTGACCCCCCAGACCCTGCTTAATTGCGGGATTTACTGGGTAGTTGTTGTTGTTGTTGTTGTTGTAAAGATGAGTTTGCATCACTTAGAAGTATAACAAACTGTTAAAAACATGTTTCATAGATTCAAAATAGGTTTAGCAACTCACGGGGAGAATCCTTGCTGGCTAGCTACCATCACGAGAATATTTCTTCTCATCTTTTGTACCTAAGAGCGACGTATCCATTAACGTCCGGATCGCAACCTTCAAATTACATCATAATAATTACAAGTGGAGTACTTATACCATCTGTTGGAGACTCTGGTAGATACTAAACAATATTTCTCCTTTCACAAAGATAAAAACAAAAAATAGTATGAAAATGTAATGCAAATAAAGACTCAGACAAAAAAAGTGATGAATACGCAATTCAATAAATTGCAATGTTATGAAGAAAACCCTCTCCCTCGATCAATGTAGAAGAAATCCAACTAAATAGGGAGTTGACATATGGCAGTTAGTGTGGTGCTAAGGCTGTAATGCTATACCCAAAAAATAGATATCACTAAAAAAATGAAACTGTAAATGGCGTTTAACATGATAAATGGTCAAACCAGCTAAACTCATCACTCTAAATACGCCTTTAGGTGTTGCCCCTACTTGGATATCTTGTCTAAATTCTTCAATGCCCAGGTCAATCCATCTGACTGAAAATCCCTACAAAAAATAGAAAATCTATTAGCATGGTAAACACAAGAAAGTGACTCAAAAACGAATCATTCTTAACTTCATTGAGTATAACTAACTGAATAGGGGCCGGGACTTCTATCTCCAACAGACAAAATATAAACAAATAGAATTGGTATATTCATGTGAAATAGGATGGTTCGTTTCACACCTACAAAAGTAAATGGATATGCGATTGTTACTTGTTTTGACTACCATTAATGCCATTTTCAACGGCAAGAACACCACCACCAAATAGTAATTCAAACCAAAGTAATTTTCAATATCGAATTAGATTTTAGGAAAAAAAAAAAATCAATCCCCACTCCCCACACCAAACATTGCAAAAAGAATAAATGGGAAAAGAGAAATGCAACACCAGATCATCCAGCAAAAGCACAACAAAACATGTGAATAAAAATGAAACACCAAGGAATCATCTTACCGTTAAGGACAAGTATGATAGTTCAAACTCTATCTCAAGCTTCCATTCATTATGAAAGCCAAAGAATTGGGAATGGAACTCAGACAGAAAGCTATATATGAAAATTTTAACATGTTTTTATTAACTGAACTCAATTTGAAATTGAAGAGCGAAAAGAACCTCATGCAGTTGGACAGTTTCATTCACTGTGTTTAAGAAGTTCAATTTACACCAATACCCTGACAATAATAAAATTGGACACTTCTGTTTTTCGGGAACGTTTTCCTAGTGCTTGAAATCGTAGGTGTTTAGGTTTTGATCTTGAGCAAATGTACATAAGGTCTTAACTAACCTAGAAGCCAAATACCTTGAGCTGTCTCATTTTTCAAGAGACCACATTTGTCAATCAATACAATTACTGAGTATAATCGGTTTCAGTGTTGGTATCCATTTCTATGGTGGATCCATACCAAGTAAAAACTTGGAAATCAAGCAATCTCCATAAGAATGTAACAGGATGTTAAACAGTCCAGAGGCTCTATAGATGCGCACTCCCGACAATAACACAAAGTCTCAACTGCATGTCAATCATCATTTCACACTGAATTATGCAACTAAAAGTTAGAAGATTGAGACGCAAAGTCAGAGAGGGAGAGGAGAGGCTTTGTGGACTGCGCATGGCGGAAGCGGAGAATCCGAGTGTTGATCTAGACCTAACAGCTCCCCAACTTATCATAATAAATCAACGTAATACTCATCAAAACCATTATATATATATACAAGTAAACTTTCTGCCCTAGAAAAGGATGATCAATGCATATCCAATCTGAATGAGTGATCGGGAATCAAACAAACGCATTGCTCAAAGACAACAAATTAAAACGGATCACACAATCAGGCGAAGCCAATTATAAACTTGAAAATTGATTGAGAAGATACTGGAAATGATATATCTCGTACAAATTTATTATAATGAAGATGAGAGGGAGAAAATTCAACCTTGATGAATCCAATCTTCATGGCGTTGCTGCGGAAGCACTGCCTGCAGTACATGAGCCCGTACTTGCAAATCAAACCGTGGAGGTTACCGCACACACGGCTGCCAATTGATCAGATAATCAGTTTTCCAAACTCAATAGCATCAATGTTCAATTTCAAACATACAGACGATCAGCAATGAATAGAGATGATGAAGAAAGAGACAAATTACCAAGTTCGAGAGGCCGGGCCATAGCTCTTGGGGTGCGAGTTCCAGACGTTGGAGTGTCCCATTTTCTCTGCGTTGATGGCGGTCGGTTGAAGGATCTCTTAGGTTTGGCCCTTCAAAGCACAGCGCCGCTTCGATGGTAGAGAAAACCCTAGGGGGGTGAGCACGGTTTATGTATTTTTTCCAAATCAGAGCGGGGTTTCGCCATAACACAACCCTTGTGAGCTTTTCTTTTCTCCTAGATCTAGCCTTGTTGGATCAAAACGGTTCTCGATTGGCTTGGGGATTCGGGGCTCACCGGTGGAGTCTTTACACGCATAATTGGGTGCGCCCAATTTCTCGTCTTTGCCTTCAATTTCCACCGTCCTCGAGTTCTCCGTCGTTCGGCTCTCTCTTCAATTTGTTTTGAATTTTCAGTCTTGCTCTCTGTTCGTCGATCGATTACATCGACTGAGTTGACCTGGTTCTAGGTTTACCAAAATAAATATCCGAGAGAGATTTTTAGGGTTCTGATTTCCAAATTCGGGATCAAATGTTTTTAGAGCCTACATGAATTACCTCATGCTGATGCGCTGGATTCGAATCGGGCACTCTTTCTCCGTCGTCTTTCTGTACTGGTTCTACGTGTTCTCATGAAATGTCTCCCTTGAAGATCGTTTGATTTAGATTGGTGAACACCATCTTTGGGATGATCGGGGACGGAGCAAAGAAAAGGAAAGAGAGGCAGAACCAGAGAGAGGGAGCGGGAAGGGAGAAGAGAAAGGGGAAGCTCTGCGAGCTCAGAGGCGGCGATTTTGGAACATGTAGAAAGAAAGGGCAAGTTACAGATCTAACCTTAAATCAGGTGAATAATGAGAAAATAAAGTAAGGGCAAAATGGTAATCAGCATTAATAAACAGTAAAATTATAGTTGGGCTTTTATATAGTAACTAGTGCAGTGCCCGCGCCATGGCGCGGTTTTGTTAAAAAAATCTTAATAATAAAAAAATTATTATTATATAATTAAATAAATGATTGACAAAAGCAACATCAACTAATAAATATACGGAGTTAATAAAGTAAAAAATATGTAAAAACCATAAAATGAAAGTGGTTATGACACATTAGCAAAAATATTCTGTTTTCATCAATAATTAGATATAGATAGATGGTTAAAAACGTATAAATTTTCAATTTTTAACAATGTATGAGATCATAACATCAAAATGTTTCTTATTTAATATTTAGATATAGATTATAGTTTAATTTAATCTTTAGAATTAAATCAATTGATTAGAAAATGTAAAATATATTAATTTAATATATTAAATTAAACCAATTGATTCGATAATGTAAAATATGTTAAGTAAATAAAAAATCTCAATTATAATTTGATTGATTAAAAATTTATTGGTTCAAATGTTTTGAATCGAACCTATTGATTAGAAAATGTAGTATGTGTTAATATATATTAATTTAATATTTTGAATTAAACCTACTAATTAAAAATATAGAATATGTTAATTACGTAAATAAATAAAACGATTATCTTAAATAGTTATTCGTTAATATATGGTGTAACTTTATCGAAAAATAGTTTTGAATTAATCACATTGCTTAAAACATAAGAATTAGTTTAACATATTATATAGATATACATATATATATAGATAAATTATAATAAAATTATATAATTAAAAATGCTTATGTTTTAATATATTATATAGATGATATATATATATATATAGGGAAGCTTTAAAATGTAAAATATCCTTAACGTGTAAAATTTGCTTAACGTGTAAAATTTTATATTTTTAATCAATCAACACACGCGCTCCGACTTTGTTCGAAGACCACCTGCACCAGCATCGAGCAGCGACTTCTCTCGGCCTCCCACACCCACCTCGAGCCACCTCCGGCTACCAGCCCTAGCCGCACTCGAGCCCACGTCTGTGCGCACCTCCAGAGCCTAGCACCCGCCTGGTTCGAGCCCTGCAGCCGCACCCAGCAAGCCCTGAACCCCCCGTCCTCACCCGCACTATTCGACATCGATCTTCGCCCTTCCATAGTCCGTCGAGCCACCTTTGACCCACCAGCCACACCACCCTCGAACCCCCTCACTCAGGCGCACCCCCCGACACCGGATCCCACTTGGTCCGTGCCCACACCGAGCCCATCTTCCCCAACAGCGCTAATCGGTTCTTTTGGCTCGGAATACCTTCGAAATCCCGATTTTGCTCCTTGTTTCCACTCGAATTTGGTATGATTTCTAACTCTAAACTTGTTTATTACAGTTATTTGGATTGTTTGAATGATTTAGGTTGAGATTGAAAACCTAGGGTTTGATTTAGAAGCGGAATTTGGGGCTTTTTGACAAAAGCCAAATTGATTGAAATTGATGATATGGTTGTGTTTTTGGGTTGATTTTGAGCTAATTTCATGTTCATATCATTGTCAAATTGTTTATAGATCATTAGCTAATTGGATTTTAGAATTTTATAGTGCGATATGCTTTAGAATTTGGGGCTTTTTGCCAAAAGCTAAATTGATTGAAATTGATGATATGGTTGTGTTGTTGGGTTGATTTTGAGCTAATTTCATGTTCATATCATTGTCAAATTGTTTATGGATCATGAGCTAATTTAATTTTAGAATTTTATATTGCGATATGTTTTAGAATTTGGGGCTTTTTGCCAAAAGCAAAATTGACTGAAATTGATGATATGGTTGTGTTGTTGGGTTGATTTGGAGCTAATTTCATGTTCATAGCATTGTCAAATTGTTTATGGATCAGGATCTAATTGAAGTTTGGAATTTTATATTGCGATATGCTTTAGAATTTGGGGTTTTTTGCCAACAGCCAAATTGACTGAAATTGATGATATGGTTGTGTTGTTGGGTTGATTTGGAGCTAATTTCATGTTTATAGCATTGTCAAATTGTTTGTGAATCATGAGCTAATTGAATTTTAGAATTTTATTGCAATATGCTTTAAGTCGATTAGGTTTTTCTATTTTAGCATAAAAATCATAATTTAGCCTATTAGCTCAATTGGTAGAGCAATGTGCATTTGCACAAAAGATGTGGGTTCAAATCCCACATAGGTTACATAATAGACAAGAGCACAACAATCGCAAATTGTTAATCATGCACATTATAATCTAAGTTATGCACTTTTTAACCTTAATTATGCACATTTTAATCTTATTTATGCACTTTAATTTTAAAAGCTTATACGTAAAAAAATCGATTTCAAACTTACATCTATCAACCTAAATTATCCGAGAGGTGAAACCAAACTCTCAAAAGTAAAAAAAAACAAAATTAAAACATCGATTTCAAAAGCACATCTTTTGTCTTATTAATGCACATTATGATCTTACATTTGCACAATTGTATTCTTAATCTGCACAATTGTATCTTACTTTTGCACAATTTTAGTTTAAATTTGCACAATTGTATCCTACTTTAAATTTGCACAATTAAAGTTGCACAAATGCACTTTACAGTTGCACAAATGCACTTCACAGTTGCACAAATGCACTCCACAGTTCCACAAATGCACTTCAAAGTTGCACAAAAGGTATCGAAAACGGGAAAAAGTGCATTTACCCATAAAATTAGACATATTTACCAATTTACCCATAAATTAAATATATTTCAATTATAAATTTTTATAATTGAAATAGGCACATTTACCTATTTACCCTATAATGAATTATTTGTCTGCACAAAATAAACTTATATTTGCACAATAAGATGTTATATGTGCACAAAAGCAAGTTATACTTGCACAACAGAAAGTGTTACCACGAAAAAAAAAATTCTGGGCAAAAAAAAATTCTGGGCAAAAAAAAATAAAAAAATCGGGTCCGAGAAGGGGGGCAAGGGGGGGCACACGCATGGGCAGGGGGGGCAGACATTCTACTAATTAAATTAGGCCCATTAGTAATTAAATTAGGCCCATTAGCTAATTTTACGCGATAAGCAAATTTTGCACGTTAAAGAGTTTTTACATTTGAATATATATATATATATATATATATATATATATATATATATATATATATATATATATATATAATATATATATATATATATATATATATATATATATATATATATATATATATATATATATATATATATATATATATATATATATATATATATATATATAGGGAGTGGTTCCAGAGTGCACACCCCTTAGGGTGTGCATTGTGCACAAATATTATTCGGTGAAATTTTAAGCATTATTCGGTGAAATGTGAAACATTCTACCGAACACTGCTATGTTTTTTTTTTCCGTTCAGTTCAGATGAAAACGTCCCAATTCCACTGAATAATTTATAACATTCTACCGAATAATGTTTAGTTTTTTTATTTATCCATTTCAAATAAAAGAAACCTCAATTCACTAAACAATAGTTACAATTTATATGGAATGCCTCAAATTTCACCAAATAATATTTCACATTCCCCTAAACAATACTCACATTTCACCGAATAATGCTTCAAATTTCACTGAATAATGTTTTACATTTCACCGAATAATATTTTGTGCACAATGCACATCCTAAGCCTTGTGCACAAGTTACCCTCTCTCTCTCTCTCTCTCTCTCTCTCTCTCTCTCTCTCTCTCTCTCTCTCTCTCTCTCTCTCTCTCTCTCTCTCTCTCTATATATATATATATATATATATATATATATATATATATATATATATATATATATATATATATATATATATATATATATATATATATAACAATCTCTTTTTTATTTTTGTTATTTTCCTCGTGGACGAAAATCTAGCTACTGGGTGTGTATGGTTACCAGTTTATTTTTTTTAACAGTTAAAAATTTTAACTACTTTTTACCAACAGTTTATAAATTTTACCCTGTTTATAATTTTAGTCAGTTTATTAACTCCGTCACATACGAACCCACTATAGTTTTTCTCATATCCATGACAACAATCAAAGTAACGTTGGCGATAATGAGGAGTATGTCTTGGTAGACTGGTGATAGCATGCATTTAGGTAGACATAATATGTTGCATTTTGCTTAGTTTGATGTATATATTGCATAATGTAGTGATTGTAGTCCACCTTCTGCATATGCACTCACTTAGGGCTGGGTCAAATCCATCATTACAAATCAACCAATTTTGTACCATTCAAACCAATTTAAATTGGCATCGATTAAATTGGTTACCAATTATATTGGTACAATATTACTGAGCCAATTCATCAAACTCGGTTGGTAATGGTCATGAGATTGACGAAATTTGTATTACCATTACTAACCAATTTTATATATATATATATATATATATATATATATATATATATATATATATATATATATATATATATATATATATATATATATATATAAATTAATTAAAGATTAATATAAATGAAGAATAGATTTTTGGCGTACAAAATCAATTCATATTGCTAAATCTGATTTCTCTATGTTTTCTGCATTACTATTCTCTAACTTTTCTCTCTGATTTCTCTATGATTTTTACTCTTCAACATCAAACTCTTTCACACTTCAAAAATCGAAATTTCACTCCATCGCCTCTCCGCCTAGGGTTTTGAATTTCTATTGCTAAATCTGCTAATCACTTCGTCGACGCCCAACCTCACATGCTCCGACCTTCTCTCTATATAGTCTCTCTCGGGTGAGTAAAGTTCTTCAATTCTTTGACTTGAAAGAGTCGAAATTGATGTGGTCCTATCTGTGTAATATCTTATTTCTTCTTTCACTTGAAATAGTCGAAATTGATGGGTTGATGGCTTGATGCTTCCTCTTTGAGTTCAATATTTTTCTTGTTAATTACTTGAAAGAGTCAAAATTGATGGGTTGATGCTTCCTCTTTAAGTTCAATTTTTTTTATTACTTGAAAGAGTCGAAATTGATGGGTTGATGTTTCCTCTTCGACTTCAATATGTTTTTTTTATTGCTTGAAAGAGTCGAAATTCATGGGTTGATGCTTGCTCTCTCAGTTCAATATTTTTCTTATTATTTCAGGAATAAGAATTAATATGGATATGCATTCATCACAAAGTCAAACAAGTGTTTGCGGTTCTACCCCATCAATTAGATCTTTTGCAAATGTGGAGACCACTGCTCCCTTGTCAGAGCAACCTCAATGACCAGTTACATTGAATAATCCCCCACCAGTTGTTAAGAAAAGGAAAGAGCCATTAAACAAAGCCATACGTGGGATCATTTTACAAAGAGTAAGGTCCCAGGTACCGAGGCAATTGATCCACAATGGTGCACCTGCAACTATTGTGGTGATAGAGTGGTGTGTGATAAATAGAAGAATGTGACTAACTCAATGTGGAACTATGCTATGAAGTGTAAGTTTCACCCTATGTGTGACAAGGATCCGAAACAATCGAAGTTGTCGGTAAGTAATATTACTGGAGGCACTGGATACCACAAATATAATAAGAAGAGATGTGATGATAGGTGTATTGAAATGATTATAAAGGATTAACTCCCCTTTCGGGTTGTAGAGAAAGAAGGATTCTTGGCTTTTTGCAAGGAGATGGAACCTAACTGGAAACCCATAAATAGGAAGCAAATTGCAAAGGGTGTTTTGGACAAGTTGTAACACCCACGTCCCACATCGGATATCATAAGGATGCTAATTGGAAGCTTCACAAAAGGATTATTAGTTTTGCAATATCGCTAGTCACAAAAGGGATGACATTGGTAGGATGATAGAGCAATGTTTGAGGGAGTTGGTCACAAACGTGTTTACGATAATTGTGGACAAAGTTAGTGCCAATGATGTGGTTGTGGTATACATGAAAAGAAGGCTTACAAGTTATAAGACTTTGACGTTCGATGGTGATTTTGTGCATATGAGATGTTCATGCCACATTATCAATCCGATTGTGAAGGATGGTTTGAAGGAGTTAGAGGATGGAATTACAACCATTGGAATTGTGCAAAGTATGCTAGGTCTTCTTCTCAGGGACTTGACAAGTTCAGGGAGTTTGCTGTTTTGGAACAGTGTCAGGAAAATGCTAATGTTCCATTAGATGTCGTTACAAGATGGAATAGCACATATTTTATGCTCGAATCTGCATTGACCTATGAGCAAACATTCAACAGAATGGATGAAGATGATCCTGCATTCAAGAGCTATTTTGAAGAGAAATATAAAGTTGGGAAGAAAAGGGATGGACTTCCATGTTATGATGACTGGAGGAATGCACAAGCCTTTTGTGTATTTTTGAAGAAGTTTTACGATGCTACCTTGAAACCCAGACTACCCAGTGCATGGAAGAACATAACGACAAACCTATTATGTAACCTAGGTTTTGATTTAGGAGCGGAATTTGGGGCTTTTTGCCAAAAGCCAAATTGATTGAAATTGATGATATGGTTGTGTTGTTGGGTTGATTTTGAGCTAATTTCATGTTCATATCATTGTCAAATTGTTTATGGATCATGAGCTAATTTAATTTTAGAATTTTATATTGCGATATGTTTTAGAATTTGGGGCTTTTTGCCAAAAGCAAAATTGACTTAAATTAATGATATGGTTGTGTTGTTGGGTTGATTTGGAGCTAATTTCATGTACATAGCATTGTCAAATTGTTTATGGATCATGATCTAATTGAAGTTTGGAATTTTATATTGCGATATGCTTTAGAATTTGGGGTTTTTTGCCAACAGCCAAATTGACTGAAATTGATGATATGGTTGTGTTGTTGGGTTGATTTGGAGCTAATTTCATGTTTATAGCATTGTCAAATTGTTTGTGAATCATGAGCTAATTGAATTTTAGAATTTTATTGCAATATGCTTTAGGTCGATTATGTTCTTCTATTTTAGCATGAAAATCATAATTTAGCATATTAGCTCAATTGGTAGAGCAATGTGAGTTTGCACAAAAGATGTGGGTTCAAATCCCACATAGGTTACATAATAGACAAGAGCGCAACAATCGCAAATTATTAATCATGCACATTATAATCTAAGTTATGCACTTTTTAACCTTAATTATGCACATTTTAATCTTATTTATGCACTTTAATTTTAAAAGCTTATACGTAAAAAAATCGATTTCAATCTTACATCTATCAACCTAAATTATCCGAGAGGTGAACCCAAACTCTCAAAAGTAAAAAAAAAACAAAATTAAAACATCGATTTCAAAAGCACATCTTTTGTCTTATTAATGCACATTATGATCTTACATTTGCACAATTGTATTCTTAATCTGCACAATTGTATCTTACTTTTGCACAATTGTAGTTTAAATTTACACAATTGTATCCTACTTTAAATTTGCACAATTGCACAATTAAAGCTGCACAAATGCACTTTACAGTTGCACAAATGCACTACACAGTTGCACAAATGCACTCCACAGTTCCACAAATGCACTTCACAGTTGCACAAAAGGTATCGAAAACGGGAAAAAGTGCATTTACCCATAAAATTAGACATATTTACCAATTTACCCATAAATTAAACATATTTCAATTATAAATTTTTATAATTGAAATAGACACATTTACCTTTTTACCTCATAATGAATTATTTTGTCTGCACAAAATAAACTTATATTTGCACAATCAGATGTTATATGTGCACAAAAGCAAGTTATACTTGCACAGCAGAAAGTGTTATCACAAAAAAAAAAAATCTGAACCAAAAAAAAAAATTATATATATATATAAAAAAAAAGGGTCCGGGAAGGGGGGCAAGGGGGGGCACACGCATGGGCAAGGGAGGGGGGGCAGATATTCTACTAATGGAATTAGGCCCATTAGTAATTAAATTAGGCTCATTAGTAATTAAATTAGGCCCATTAGCAAATTTTACGCGATAAGCAAATTTTACACGTTAAGGAGTTTTTACATTTGAAGTAAACCCTATATATATATATATATATATATATATATATATATATATATATATATATATATATATATATATATATATATATATATATATGAGGACGGATCAAATGTTTACAACTTTTAATGTGTTTTGTGTTAACAAATAATAGTTGTTGATTGAATGAAGATGGAAGGCTGTGATTAATCAAAGATTTTAATATTTTATTTTTATTAAAAAAGTGGGACCCAGCCATATAACTGCTCCACTCTCACAATTGTAGAGCGTGTGATGCAAGCAAACAATTATATGCTTAAAACTGGGTGTGAGAAAATTAGGGAAAGCGTTGAATTTTTTTTTGCCAATTTGCACCAATTAATCTGCTATTTGAAATCTTTGAAAATCATATCGACGATTTTCATCAGAGGACGGTGAAGAAGAGGAAGAAGAAAATCGGATGGAAACTCAGTGATGGATGCATGTAATGGGTTGGAAAACGTAATTTGCAATTGAACTATTCGATGTTGGGAAGCAAGTATTCGTTGTAACTATGAAATTTTTGTTGCTGAGGGCGGTTGTCGGATGCAAAAACACATGGACGTAACTATTTTTTGGATTAATTGGCATCAACAACAATTGTAAAAGGTGCACCACAGTCACTCAATTATTCATCAATAATTGTGAAATATGCACCACAGTCACTCAATTAATAGTGAAATTTTTTATTAATTGGCATCAACAATTATTCATCAATATTCGGCAAAATTTATGAAATATGCACCTCAGTCACTCAATTATTCATCAAAACCATGAATAATTATTCATCAACCTTAGCAATATTCATCACAGAGTAATCGCAGTATTCAAAGTATTCATCAGTATTCGGTAAAATTCAAGGAATATTCATCAAAATCTCACAATTATTCATCAAAGTTTTTGATCTTCACCATTTTCTAAGTTGTTGTCATCAATATTCGGCAAAATTTAGTATATATTCATCACTTTCAATCAATTATTCATCAATGTTGCAAAGAGTATTTAGCAAAGATTCATCAAATAATTGAAATCGCACATGCCCTCAATTACAATTAATTTCGACCGATATTAATTAATCTAGGCTAGATCAAACACCAATTGGGTGAGCAATTCGAAATCAAACTCAAATAGTTGACTTTTATAAAAATAAGAATTGAATTGCGAGAGGCAAAATTCAATTGAAATTCCACAAAAACACCAACACCAATTACAAAGTGGTTCGTGAGGATACCAATCTCAAATTTTAAAGGCAAATCGCAAGCACCCCATGAGAGAGAACACGCGCTTATGGAACCCAGTTAGTGGGGATTTTTTTATTTTAATAATATATTTAATTAAAAAGGGGAATAATCTCATCCATCAATTTTTCCTCAATCTATGACTGTGATTTGTTAACACAAAACACATTAAGGGTTGTTTAATTACACTAGACCTATGGCTGTGATTTTCCCTCAATCTATGACTGTGATTTTCCCTCAATATATGTATTATTAATACATTTGAGTTATTAACATACTAAATAAATATGAATAACATGTAGTGACCCACATGTGTTAAAAAAAAAGAGTAAAAATAATACTTTTTTCAATCTATCCATTTTAGTTTGAGTTATTTCAAATTCCAAAGTAATAGACTGTAACGGCCCAGAATTATGATTTCCGGGTTACGTTTCAAGGGATAAAACCCCTTGTTCGGATCTTGCAATCCAGGTACGGGTCGAGGTTTCAAACTCATTAAGATTAGTAGAAGGAGGGATTTCAAACCCTAAAACCCTCGAAGGGCCATTAGGTACCCTTTACCTGTCCTAAGACTATGTCGCAAAATCCAATTCAATCGAAAGTAAAGCGGAAGCAAAACTAGGATACAATGCCACGACAAAGCCGGGTCAAACCAAATCATAAGCAAGTGATTACCATTTTACCAAGTTAGAATATTAGCTAGGTTCTTCGTTTCGCCAAAGGGTTTCCCGTCACAGAAGCAAGGAGCAAACAAGATCTGCAGAAAATACCTTAAAAAAAAGAACGGGGAAAGGAGTCAGATCGAGCCACTCATGCGGGACCGGCAGTCCTCGCTGAGGCCACATAGTATGTGCTATACCTAATAAAGATGCTCTAATGCAGTACGAAAGTCAAACACACTAGCATGCTTCTGGTTATAATAATGTATAAAAATACTGTAAAGGGTCCAAGACAATGCCAAGGGGCATATCCCTCTCCTACCTCCACCCCTTCCGATAGGCGGAGACTGGCCAGCTCGTGAATGCATTCCGTCGTAATCGGGGGGCACGCATGCCTAACCCGCTCCACAATAAAGCCCGCAGGCATCTCATAATATAAGGAAGTTCATGACTCGATTGACTCAGGGTACCCGATGAGGCTGGGCTACCCTATGACCCTAGCAAAGACTCTAGGACTATCACAGATAACGGCCGTTCTGTTTCAAACGCATAAAGTAAGCAGATGCTCATTCAATTAGTGCAACCTAAACAGGATACTACATGACATGCTATTATGCATATGCAACACCTAACATAAAATGCAACAACAGGCATGAATGTCCAATCTGAGTAAGCCCCTAGGGAACTTACCTGAAGTCTTCACATCCAATTAACCAGCAAACAAGTCACTAGATACTCGTCCATCGGCCAACAAGTCACTCAGAGAATCATCCAATCACACTAGCAAGTATTAAGCAAGGAACAACTCATCAATACATATTTAATTAACGGACAACCAGATTTTCAAGTCAACACAAGATTCAACAATATCTCATTTAGATTCAACAATATCTCATTCGAATAATCTAGCATTCTCATCATGACCATCATTCTCAATTAACCTTATTCTCATCACACATGAAACTTAGTTCAAGATCATCACTCAAATATCTTACTTCACATCAAGCTCAAGTTTTCCTTAACCATTTGCTTAATTAATTCATCACGTGTCAAGTCCTCAAATACTCAACAAAACCTTAAGTTCTCAAAACCAAAGATCGACAAGTCTTATTTATCAAAAACTTGCATAGTAAATCATGCTCAACGAATAAACCAAGGTAAGTTGATATTTCACGAAATCATTTATACGTTCAACTATAAGAACTACTCGGCAACAAACACTACAATAAAGCTTAAAGACATATGGGTATAATAATTTGTAAAGCATCCTTGTACAGTCTCACTACCAAATGCATAACTCATATAACACAAAACTTACGAATATAACAAGTTCTCCAAATGTCTTTTATATCTTATAAGCTTAACCAAGTCTTGACTAACTCTTATAAGATCTTATGAATCAATTCAGTTCATCAGGAATGAGATTGTCACAATTAAATAAACCAAGGGAAGTCGACAAGAATCACTTTTATCAAATCGCGTAATTAAGGAAGCCATTATAAGTCACATTTCTAAAACCCTTTATGAATTCAGTTATTACTAAATCACCCAATGGAAACTTGAAGTCAACACAAGCAAGTTAAAACATAACAAGTCCACATCCATATTCGATCAAACCATCTCGACGAGCCTAAGGACTCGGAGCCACAACTCATACCTCGATTTGATTCAGTCAATATTCAACCTCAATTGCAATTCTCCAATAAGTAACCCAGTTGTAATGAGTAGTTAAATGAGACTAGCAAAACTAATCCCAACAGTAACATAAGCAAACTTTCAAGGACAATATGATTTTAAATCCAATTCAATCAGTCAACGACATTCTTCGTTCGAACCCCAAACCAGTATCAGTCATCCACTAAAACCATATTCAATCGAAAATTGAAACTAATTAAACGAACAAGGAGGGGAGCCCAGGAGGTGTACCCAAAATCCCGACGAACAAGAAGGTCAAGGCTCGGAGGAGAGGGCTCGGCATTGGTGACCTAGAACTCCGACTGCGTGGTGTAGGTGGAACAGAGCTTCTATCTGGGCCCGCGGCGGCTCCCGGGTGCGGACAAGGTGGCCGGACCTCAACGTCGGAGAAAGAGGAGGCGGCGTTTCCTTCGTCGATCCGTCAGGCGCGTACGAGAGGGAGAGGGAGGAGAGAGGAAGGCGGCATCGCTTCGTTCTGCTCCTCCGGCCTGTCTTCATATCGGCGAGGCCACTGGAAGTGGCAACCGCTGTGAATCCGGTGTGGTGAGGAGCGAGAGTCTGGGTGCGGCGAGGCGCGACGAAGAGCGAGAGAGAGAGAGGGAGCCATGCGTGTAGAGCTCGGGAACCGGGGGCAAGAAAGGGGAGGATGAACGGAGGGAGGACGCGGGAGAGAGGAGCAGGAGAGGCTGCTCTCAGATCTGAAATGATGTAGAGGAGGAAGAGGATAGCGGCTGATTTGGGTTTCAAGGCTGTGTACCCATTCCATTAGGGTTAGATAATATTATGAGAAATCACAAAAACCAGCCCGTTATTTCTGTTTTGTAATAGTTATACCACAATTAAATTATAAAATCCCACTATTAAATTCTAACTACGTTAAAATGTCGGAATTTGCTTCGAATAAAATAAATCATTTTGATCGAGGACGGAGGTTTTTAAAATTGGTGAAATCCCACAATTTTAATATTGAAGTTAAATTATAATTTATAAAATAATATTTTTAAATATCAAGCCTTTACATAGACTGCCTTAATTCTTTTCGTTAATTAAAACATGACGTTTAAGTATTTTACTATTCGCTCACGCTTTTTTAGTTGTTAAAAAACTATATAAAATATTAAATTTTAAAATAATAATAAGTATGAATTTATAAAAATAAGCTTAAAAAATAATTAATATTTTATATAATTTTTATCATTTAAAAAAAACGTACTCCGCATATAAATAGTAAATAATATTACTCCGAATTGACTATTCCGTAGTTGAAATGAAATCTTATGGAAGCCTACCTTTTAAAGTTTGAGATCCTCAAAATTTGGATCTGCGACATGATTGAATTCCATCACATTTCGATGTGCAATATGCTATATAGTTTCATTATAAATTAAATCTAGTGGACTTGTACGTTGGTTTAATTTTTGTTAACAAGGTGAGGGGACTTTTGGGCATAGAAATTGGGCATTCCACACTTCAACATATAAGCGTGGCCACGGGTCCGATCCAACGGATTGATGTGTTCGAACCATCGGGTTAAGGGTTAAAGAGGGTCAGGGTTAAAGAGGGGTGACCCGACCACTAATTCGGAAATTCAACGGGTCCACGGGTTCAGGTCACCCGACAGGTCACAGAGTCAACGTGTTGGCCCGCCACTTAGGGTTCGAGTTGAACGGGTTAGCGCTTTGCGATGGTTTGATAGTTGAGACTTTGATTTGAAAATACCGTTTCGTGTGTATTATTTTCATCAAACGTAAATAAACCCAAAAAAATATCAAAATCAAGTGTCAACTTACTAATGTGATCAAACACATTACTCAACCCTTCCGATGGGCTATACGTTATCTGTTTCGAGTTTAAATCCATCATCTTAAGCGCTATCTTTTCGGTGGGAGCACCACCCCTCCTCCGGGAGTATAAACCCGTCCCTCTGGGGTCTCGTAAGCTTGCCGTCTACTCTTCTCGAAGCCAGATTTGGTGTCGAGTTCCTTTATCTCCTCCGGGAGCCTAAACCCACCCCCTTCGGGTTTTCGTAAGCTTTCCTTTTACACTCCTCGACGTTAGATCTGGCTGCCGAGCCCTTGAATCATTGTTTTGGCGTTTGATTGCTGGGTGTGTAAGCTTTCTCACGCTCATTCCAAAGAATCGGATCGTTTCGCTCCCGACCAGGGTGGTTGGTCTTGCCTTCTTTGTGCAATCTAATGGATTTGTGCGGGTAGGGGTGGTGTCGTGGTGGGCGGATTGAGGCCTTCGTGGTTTTCAATTTCCCCTCCCCTACTATCTCTCATCCCGCCCCTTTCAATTATTGTGCGGTCTCGTGTCCATCTGCTTGCTCGTTGCCGATGAGTGGTTGTCTCCTTGCCTCACTCGTCGTCGTCGTGCGGGTTGCCACTAGACCCATCTCTGATCCGACGTCGTTTCGACTTGCTTGTCCAGTGTTGGTACCCGTCTTCGCTGTCAACCCGTCTCACTGCCTTCTTCTTGGGATCCTTCGCCCCTCCCTCTTCGGTGGCTTCCCGATTTCATTTTGTCGGGTTTGCTGTCATCCTGGGCCGCCAACGTCTACAAATTCGACCGCTTTGCCGACATCAAATTCAGCGTGGTTGCCCTTGGCCTCCCCTGACTGCGAAACCTAGTGCTTTGGGCCCAATGCTAATCCTTGGGCCCGAGGCAGGCCAAACTAAAAATAAAAAATAAAATAATGATAATAAAAATAAAATAAAATAAAATAAAATATTCAATATTTTAACCTCGAAAGTAAATCCCGCTAGGGTTCCAAATTCCGCTCGTATGGGCGTATACTAAATCTCGTTAGGGTTGATTGAATCCCAAAAGGGTTTCTGGTGCTCTATACTCAAGCGGATCAGAGTTTGGCTCTGCGGTGGCACGACTTGGCGATCTTCTCCATGGATTTGGTTTTGGTTGTCGGAGTCGGGATAGATTGGGGTCGTGGTTGTGTGTATCGTGGTGTCTCCACTACTTGGGTTGACTACTTCCCTAGAGTTTGTCCTCACTGCCCACAGGATGATCGAGTCCTGATGTATCGCTGACATACGGTTCTGCTTCAGAGTGTGGCTAGACTTCGTTTGTCATCTTCGACCTCGTCCTGTTTGGTTTAGATCTTCCTGGTTTTGTTTTTTTGTAGAGTGTATTTCCCTGAGTTTGCACCGATTTTGTATTATTTTATGTTTGGTTTTTAGACCTAGCGGCCCTGAGTTTCAGAGATGGCTGAACTCGAATTATTACCGAATCCAAAAATTTTTATACTAATGTCAATATTTTAAGTGAGAAACAACACCAAATTTATTGTTTTCTTTCAATTCCTTTTTTTAAAATGTTTTGAAAAAATATCCCGTTGGAACTAGAAGTGGCCATGTCTATATGGGTGTGTTTGGCCAAATGATAGCGGTTAGAATAGTTGAAGCGGATGGGATAGCTACAACTGTTGGATTATTTGTGTTAAATATAGGTTAATAAATCAGTATAACATTTTTTAACCCAAAAAAACAACTAATATAACGTTTGGTAACCTAATTTTTAGGGTAGCTAATGAAAAACTTGTATATAAAAAAATCAAAAGTTTCAAAAAATTTGGGTGATTAACCGTTAAAAAGCTTAGATTTTAAAAACTAATTAAATTAAAGTCTTATATTTATTTTATTTAATACTCTATAATATCAAAATTATAAACTTTTATCAAACGGATAGTTTGGGTGAATTGACAATGGATGAATGGATGACAACATCAATTAAAAGGTAGTTGATTGAAAAACTCATGTTTATAACCTAAACAGCGTTTGCTCCAAGTATGCTGTCACCTGCTTAATGTAATTGGTTCGATATGAAACTCGACAGAAAATAAAAAACGACCGAAAATGAAATCTACTAGAAACTGCCCACAAGCCTTCAAACTCACTCCTAGTCCTCGCTCCTGTCTCTCTCTCTCTCTTGCTGTTCGGAAAACAGAGGATCAAAGCAAAGCTATAATAAAAGCCCAGAGGAAGAACAACAGCAAAGGGAGGTTCGATGATGAAGACATCTCTCCTTTCTTCAGTAAAACACCCAACTCCCCTTTCACCAAACTCTTTGCTTTCTCCGTAATCATCAACCAACCTCCGATCTCTCTTTCATCAGCTATGGTCCTCTGTTTCCATCTCTATATCTCTCGATCAACTCTCCCCGCATTCACTCACTCAATTTCCCCCTTCGACTTGGCAGATTTTGATGCATTTCCCTCGCCGGAAGCCGCCGCAGGCATCACTGGAATCCACCGCAATGAAGCAGCTGCAGCACGGCGGGGGATTCGGCCGCAAGAACAAGAACGGCGTCTCCGCTTTCATCGTCGTCTCCTCGATCTTCCTCTTTGCCGTCTTCATGTACAACGAGGACGTCAAATCCATCGCCGAATTCCCCTTCTCCAGCCCCAAATCTCCAGAAACCCCTGTTTCTGAGGACAAATCCGCCCCTGCCCCTGCTCTGATCAAATCAAGAACGGAACTTGAAACCGGGGACGCGGGCCCCATAAAAGAAGCGGAGGAGGAGAGCAAGATTGAACAGAAAACGGCGAGACCAGAGGAGGAGGAAGAGGAAGAGGAAGAAGAGGATGAGGAGGAGGAAATCCAATTGCCGCCGGAGGACTGCGATCTGTTTACAGGGGAGTGGGTGTTCGATAACGTCACCCACCCGCTATACAAGGAGAGCGAATGCGAGTTCTTGACGGAGCAAGTGACGTGTATGAGGAACGGGAGGAAGGATTCACTGTACCAGAACTGGAAGTGGCAGCCCAGAGATTGCTCATTGCCAAAGTAACGATAAAGACTCAACCTTTCCTCATCATTTTAAGCTTCAATTTCTGCAATTGAATGTTAATGGATGGATTTTTGTTCGTGCTGGGGTGCAGATTCAGGGCGAAGAGGTTGCTGGAGAAGCTTAGAGGGAAGCGATTGATGTTTGTGGGAGACTCACTGAACAGGAACCAGTGGGAATCAATGGTGTGTTTCGTTCAATCGGTGGTTCCTCCCGGCCGGAAGAGTTTGACCAAGTCCGGATCTTTCAATATCTTCAGGCTTCAGGTTCCCCCTCTTTTACCTAAATTACACAAAACCACCCTTAATATATACTTTTCATAAAAAATGACCTCTAAATTTAACTTTCTTCCACTCATGTCATGTGACTCATCACTCTTTTATGCTTTTCTATTTAAAACCACTTCAATTAATTTATTCTATAACAATGCAGAATTTATTAAACAATGTTAAGCTAATTGTGCTGAAAATGTATTTTTTCTTCTTCTACATTTGAGGACCTCTTGATTTCTGTGGATATAGCTTAGTTTTGAGGCAGGGACCGACAAAAGTCTATTTTTTACTCAAAAAAAAAGGGTGCCTCATATAGGATGGGACGATTGGAAAAATTATTAATTGGTGAGTGGCCCACAAATTGATATGGTTTGGGAAATTTTAGACCAAGAAAAAGTAACCATAATGTGAAGAGGACACACCATGATGGCATTTATGAGGTATTCTATTCATATTATTGTTTTATTTGCTCACTATATTATGTAAGTTGGCTTCTTTTTTTTTTGGTCTAGTGATAATTTAAGAAACGGCCAACAACTTGGTTGCAATTGTGAAATGTGGTCCAGTTAATTTAGTTACATTTATTCTACTAATTGGCATTAACCATTAAAAAAAAATGAATGTTTAAATATGAGTTGTTATTAGTAAAAACGTTTGTATTTGGGGTAAATTCTATGCCTATATTTTGCTTTTTTCGAAGGGAAAAAAAGGGTGACCAGATTGTGGGGTCATGTAGATCTGCATATTGGCAACAAATCTTAACATTCACAACTCAGTTTTTGTGTATTATATACTTTTGGCTTTGAGTGTATATTATTTTTTTTCTAAACAATTAATAATATAATTCTAAAGTAAATATGAAAAAAAAAAATCCAAACCAAAAGTGAAAGAAAAAGCAAAAGGAAAAAGGAAGTAGAAGATGCTTGATAGTGGAAGGGTTAGGACTTAGGAGGTAGGAAGGAAGGACCATTAAGCACTTATAATTATACAGTAATGTTTATTGATTAGATAAGGCCATACGTAATAAATATAGTGTGAAATTGAAAATGAATTTAATGGCAGGATTATAATGCAACGGTGGAATTCTATTGGGCCCCATTTCTAGTGGAGTCAAATTCGGATAATCCGAAAATGCACAGTATACTAGACCGGATCATCATGCCCGGATCCATCAAAAAGCACGCAGTCAACTGGAAGAACGTTGACTACCTCATCTTCAACACCTACATTTGGTGGATGAACACTTTCACCATGAAAGTGTTGTAAGTCTTCAACAATCGACGATCTATTTTGAAACATTTTCGATCCCTCATTCGGATATATAAATGATATTTTCGATCCCTGATTCGAATAGGCGAGGATCCTTCGACCAAGGGGCGACAGAGTACGACGAAGTAGACCGGCCGGTGGCTTATAGAAAGGTGCTCAAGACATGGGCCAAGTGGGTCGATAACAACATCGATCCCAACCGAACCAGTGTTTTCTTCATGAGCATGTCCCCTGTTCATATCAAGTAAGTGAATTCGACAATTTATATATATAGACAATAGATCATTTGTGAACCCTCCTTAATTGATAGGATGAATGTAGGAGTATGGATTGGAACAACCCGGACGGGATAAAGTGCGCCAAGGAGACGATGCCGGTGTTGAACATGACGACGCCGTTGGAGGTGGGGACAGACATGAGGTTTTTCGAGGTGGCCCACAACATAACGCAGTCGATGAAGAGAGTGCCTGTCAGCTTCCTCAACGTCACAGCCCTGTCAGAATATCGTAAGGATGCCCACACCTCCGTTTACACCATCCGGCAAGGGAAGCTCCTCACGCCCGAACAGATGGCCGACCCGGATAACTTCGCGGACTGCATCCACTGGTGCCTCCCGGGTCTACCCGACACGTGGAACGAGTTCCTCTATACACGTATTCTTTCCCGAACCTCCTAGCACGTGCAACCCTGTCCTCCTTTTTTTTTTTGTAGAAATGTAATTTTCTTTTATACTCGTCTTATTATTTTTCCTCTAAATTTTCCTTTATCTGCGTGGAGAAGGAAAAACTTTGGAATTTCATAATTTTGCCCTCCATGTGGGTAAAATTTTGCAGGTGCAAATTGGCATAACAGAATTACTAAAAGGTTAGGTTATTACTGTGATTACTTGTAAGTTGGATATTTGTAATGAATTTTTTTTTTTTGATTTGGAATTTAGTATCAATAATGTAAAATTTTTGTTATTTTCTTCGAGTTGTTTTCTAAAATATTCAAAAATCTAAAAAATAATTATCGAAATATTAGTTGTCATAAACTATTTACAAAAATATTCATTTCAACTTCACTTGGAGCGAGGTTATTGCCAAGATGTTTTGATTAAACTATACAAGTCCTTTTAAACTTTTGAATTTTTTTATTAATTGGATCGAAAAAACTAACAAATTCATGATAGATCATCAACTCATCCAATTTTTTTTTTGATAAGGTAATAATTCGAGATCAGATATACCTGAATCTCGATGGCCGACAAGTCGGCAGACGAAAACCGTCAAGACATACAAACGAAAACAAAAGTGGTGCAATACAACAAGTGGACATGCACCCTACAAGAAACGTACGAGCCAAGGCAAAACTAAATCTAACACGATGGGGACGTAGTGCAGGATTCTAGAATTGATGTAAAGTCCTCCTTGAGGTTTTCTATTCATTGATAAACATATATATAGGTTACAAAGGTATTGGGCCTTTGGGCCCACTATACAATATAAGACCTATGTAATCTATCAAACCCCCACATTTGAAACTGAAGGGTCCCGTACAGTGAGACTAGACCGAAAATCAATGAACAACTGCCGAGGTAAACCCTTGGTGAAGATATTAGCATACTGATAGGAGGACGGGACATGTAGAACGCAGACATGTCCAATGGCAACCTTGTCCCGGACGAAGTGGAGATCGAGCTCAATGTGCTCCGTGCGCTGATGTTGGACTGGGTTGCTAGCCAGATAGATGGCGGAGACGTTGTCAGTGTAGACCAGGGTGGCCTTCTGAAGAGGGCATCGGAGCTCAAGAAGGAGATTGCGGAGCCAAGAGCACTCGGAGACAACGTTGGCAACACCCTTGTACTCTGCCTCGGTGCTGGAGCGAGACACGAGAGACTGTCGCTTTGCTGACCAGGACACTAGGGTGTCGTTGAGGAAAACACTGTATCCAGACGTGGAGCGATGTGTGTTAGGACAACCACCCCAATCCGCATCAGTGTAAGCAACGAGGTCAAGCTAAGAGGAAGGAGTGATCGTGGTGCCTAGCTCGAGGGTGCCGCTGATGTACCTGATGACCTGCTTCAAGGCCTGAAAGTGGGGTTCCTTGGGCGCATGCATGAACAAGCAGATCTTCTAAACGGCTTAACTGATATTAGGCCTGATGAAGGTAAGATACTGAAGTGCACCAGCAAGGCTCATGTACAACGTCGGATCATCAACCAAAGGATCAGAATAAGCACTGAGCTTGTTTGATGTATCCATAGGGGTGGCTACTGGCTTACAGTTACTCATCTTGGCCCGAGAAACAATCTCAGAAGCATACTTACTTTGAGAGAGAAACAGCCCAGACGCATGACGCTGAACAACAACTCCCAAGAAGTAAGACAATGGACCCAGATCTGACATGGCGAACTCAACACTCAACTGCGAAATAATAGACGTCCGAAGAGCATCGGAAGAGGCGGTGAGAATGTTGTCGTCGACATACAGTAATAGGAAGGCCATGTCTGAGCCTCGACTGTAGATAAACAGAGACGTATCCGAGCGGCTGCCAGTGAAGCCCAAGCGTAGCAGATGAGAAGCAAAGCGCTGGAACCAAGCCCGCGAAGTCTGTTTCAGATCATATAGAAAGCGCTTCAGGAGACAGACGTGCTTGGGATGATCCGCTTCAGCAAACCCCGGCGGATGAAACATATAGACTGTCTCATTCAGATGGACATGAAGAAAAGCATTCTTGACATCCAACTGATGAATGGCAAGTTGCGTGACAATGCTAAGCTCAACACCACTCGGATAGTGGCAGGCTTGACCACGGGGCTGAACGTCTCATCACAATCAATTCCCGCCTACTGAGATCGACCGTTGACCACAAGATGGGCTTTGTAGCGCTCCAACGTCCCGTCAGAGCGGAACTTGTGCCGGAAGAGCCACATGCAGCGAATAATGTTTGCCTCAGGAGGGCGAGGGACCAGAACCCAAGTATCATTCCTTGTAAGGGCCCTGTATTCGTCGAGCATAGCCGCCTGCCAATTCGGGTCGAGGAGGGCTGTTTTGTGGGAGGTGGCGATGGGGGAAAGGGAGGTTGGGGTAGAGACAGGGGGGGATTGGGAGTCGGGAAGGATGGAAAGGGAAGCGGGAGGGGAGGCTGCGGCCGCGGCAGGGCCGCATCGAGTTGATTGGCTACGGCCGCAGCATGGTGCTGTGGCCACTTCCAGTAGCGAGGGTGTGGGTAGGGTGTGGGGTGATTGATTGGCTGCAGCCGCGACATCAGGATTGGCGGGGCGATGGGAAACGAGGAAGATGAAGGGGAAGGGGAGGTGGGGCGATGTGTGGTGGTCATGGAGACGATCTAGCGGGGTTAGAAGACACCGGAGACGTTGTGGGTGTGTGGTCTGGAGGTAGGAGGTGGTGGTGGTGGTGGGGGAGAGGCAGGAGCACCGGGAGAGCTCTGGGGAAGAAAAAAGTGAGGGAAGGAAGACTCAGACTCAGGCTGAGACATAGGAGGTGCCGAAGATGGGGGAGGAGGAGAAAAGGGAAAGCGAGACTCATCAAACGTGACATGACGTGACACAATAAGCTTATGGGTCTTGACATCAAGGCAAAGGTAACCGCGATGATCAGACGGATAGCCTAGGAAGACACATGGGGTGGAGCGCGGGTGAAGCTTGTGTGGGGCGGTGGAGGACTGGTTTGGGAAGCACAAGCACCCGAAGGTACGAAGGTGATCATACCTAGGCAAGGTGCAATAGAGTGCCTGAGTTGGCAAGCGATGGTGTAGGGTAGTAGACGGGAGAATGTTGAACAGATAACAAGTGGTTGATAAGGCGTAATGTCAATAGGTAAGGGGAATAGATGCGTTAAAGAGGAAAGAGCGCATCATGTTGGTTATGGTTCTAATTATTCGTTCGGCCTTGCCATTCTGCTGGGAAGTATAGGGGCAAGACAACCGATAGGAGATCCCATTTATGGCGAAGAAAGAGTGAAAATCTTTGTTGTCAAATTCACGGCCATTATCACATTGGAAGCATTTTGATGGATGTATGAAACTGTGTTTTGATGTAGGCATGAAATTTGGCAAAGATAGGAAACACTTGGGACATGAAATGCAACGGGAAGACCCATCAGAAATGAGTGTGATCATCAAGGAACAAGAGGTAGTTCTTGTGACCCTCCTTGCTGGGCACATGAGAGGTCCATATGTCACTATGAATGATATCAAAAGGAGTAAGGGTGGAGTTCAAGGACCGTTGGAAAGGCAGTCGGGCATGTTTGCCTAACTGACAGGACGAGCATAGACTAGAGCGTAGGTCTTTAGGACAGGTGACAAGACTATGAGAACGGAGAACATCGAGAACGGCAGCACTGGGATGGCCCAGGCGTGCATGCCACATGCTGGACGATGATGCCGAGAGGGCGACCGGGCACGACTGACTGAACGCAGGAGGTGGTGTGACAGGGTAGAGCTCCCCGGTGATGTTACATCTCATGCGAGTAACCCCCGTAGTAAGATCGTTCACAGAGAAACCAAAGGGATCAAACGCAAGAGAAACGTTATTGTCAGTAGTGAACCAACGGACAAAAATAAGGTTTTTGACAATCTTTAGGGCAATGAGGACATTGTTAAGGTGAAGTGGGTGGGTTGGGGTATGTAATTTGGCGTGGCCAATCCCTGAAGTAGCAAGACGACCACCATTGTCGACGATAATAGAGTGTGCAGGGCCCTTAAAGGAAATAGATGAGAGGTTACCTGAGGAGTTCGTCATGTGAGAGGTGGCACTAGTGTCCATGTACCAAGAAGATTCGGAAGATGTCGGCTGCATAGAGGAGAAGACGTGATGCCCATCAGGCGGAACATAGCCTTGATCAGACGATGTCAGATAGGCCTGAGGCCGGCATGTCGCAGGGCAGGAGAGCCGGAGTGTATCCAATTAGGGTTGAAGCTAGGCACCGGGGACCATCAAGGGGCGGCGGTCGAAGGAGGAGGGCCGCGAGTCCTCGTATGTTGAGGCTGCTGCAGATGTCGATGTCGCGGCCGTTGCATATGCCGCGGCCGCAGCTGATGAGGTCGGAGACCATTTTTTTTTCAGAACAAAAAGAGGCGGGGCAGCGTGATTTTCGGCGGCTATGGGCAGCGGAAATCAGAGGTGGCACAGACCAAAGACAGTGATGGCCGATGGCAATCGGAGGCGGCGACAAAGCACTCAAAGACGGAGGCGGCTCGAACGCAGGTCATCGACGTCTCGGCAGGGGTCGGGGCAGTTGCGCACGGCTTAGGAGGAATGGGAGAGAAGAGGAAGACGGTGGTTCTGGCTGCGCAGCGGCTTGGGAGAAAGACGGGCGCTTGCCGGTAAGAGAAGAGGAGAGACGAGAGGATCAAATTAGGGTTCCGTGAGGAAGAAAATGTTGTGATACCCTGTAGGATTCTAGAATTGATGTAAAGTCCTCCTTGAGGGTTCCATTCATTGATAAACATATATATATAGGTTACAAAGGTATTGAGCTTTTGGGCCTTTGGGCCCACTATACAATATAAGACCTATGTAATCTATCACGTAGACTACGGACGAAAGTCAAGCACCATCCTACAACAGCACCGCTGGCCGGCGATACATCAGGACTCCCTGTGGGTGATGAAGACGAACCTCCAGGAAGCTCCTTCCCGTACGCGGAGTCGCCCCGTACACACCACCTCGATCCCAGTCAGACCCGACTCCGACTGCCAGAACCCCAACATAGAAGAAGAACGCCCAAGCCGCACCAAAGAGAGACACACGCCACTCGAACAAACCACACCACGAAGGACCGATCACAATAGACCGGTCAAGCCCAAAGCGGGGTTTAATCGAAGCTCTTTCGAGCGGTTTTTCAAGCCCATACGGTATTTTCATTGAAGCTTCTTTAAAATATAAATATAGAATATATATTCAAAGACATAAATAAATAAATATTTATGTAATAAATATATATGGGCCATAACAATTTTTTATTTTTTTCCTTTCCTAGATACTTTGAGCCCAAGCCAAAACCTTGGGCCCAAAGGAAAAAAAGTTGTGCTCAATACTACGGGCCTAAGGCAGCCTGCAAGAGGCCAAGCAGCACAGAGGGTTTTACATCACATAAACTCCGACCAGCAGAGACACCAGCAGCCGCCGGCATGAGGACGTCGCCAACGCCGGCGCCACTGAGAGGAGGTCGTCGAGAGGTGTGATGGATGAAGGCTGGCCAGAGGAGCAGCGGCGAGGAAGCCCCACCAAACCACAACCCAACCAAAGGTGAACAACCACCGAGAGGAGGTGGTGATACATAGAGAAGAAGCAGAGGAACCAGCCCGAGGAAGGCCGGCGAGGAGGCGACGGGAACAACAGACCGAACGAATCTGACCGATATGATGCGAAATCAGAAGAGGTGGTTCCGAATTGGGTCACGCCTAGGAGAGGACAAGAAACAACACCATACCCAGACCCCGACAAGGAGGACATCGGCGGGTGACGAGCCGGAGGCAGGTGACGAGCCAGAGGCGTTTTTGGGGTCGGAAAATCAGGAAGAAGAGAAATAAACCCTAAATCTGAAGTTCCAAGCAGATTGATTCGAATTTGTTAAGATTGAAAGGGGAAACGAGATCAACAAACATGGACCTGTGAAAGCCCCAGAGAGAGAGAGCAATTTGTTCGATTAAGAATTGTTCGGAAGAAGAAGGTTTCGTACTTGTGAACGGAGGGTTAGATGTCGGTGACCGGAGTAAGGTGGCGCAGTACGTCTCCAAAGAGGGGGGTTTTCTAGCCTCCGAAGAGGTGGTTTTCAGGCCTCCGGAGAGGTGGTTTTCAGTCCTCCGAAGAGGATAGTTTTCCGGCGCAAGTGATTGGCGGTGATGGTGTTCTCCGACCCTAAAATGGGGGTTTTACTCGAGCTCAAAAGAGAGCGTTTTTATTTTGTAAACTTATCAACTCATCCAATTATTTCCTTTCAAATGAACAATTAATATTCCATTAAAATTTAATAACATTATTTTATGGTTATGGATAAATATCTGAAATCTTCATTCCCCTTGTAAACTCCTTAAGGGTCATTTGAAATCCTAATGAACACATCAGTTCCTTCTCTACTTCTCCTCTATCATGTCTACTATTCTCTATTTTACCACATGTGCGGTTATTAGCAAAATTTTGTTCAAAGAAGAGATAAATCAATTTAATTCCATAAGTGGATGCATTAATGTTATATCATTATGGAAGTAATGAATTAAATGTTACTCCGTATTTCAATCCATGAAGTGGTTAAATCAAAGTGTTGAATTAATCATACTAGTTTCTATATCTCATGAAGTGGATATAAACTAATTTCAACCATGAAGTGTTGAATTAGTCCAATTTTGCAGATCTTTTGAAGTGGATATAAACTAATTTCAACAAGTGTCGAATTAATCAAAATTTTCATATCCCCCGAAGTGGATATAAACTAATTCAATCATGAAGTGTTGAATCAATCAAATTTGTAATATTCTCTAAAGTGGATAAACTAATTTCAATCCCTTGAAGCAATTGAATCAATTTGTCGTATCCCTTGAAGTGATGTTCTTTTTAATTATATTTTATCCCTGAAGTGATAATCTATCTCCATATCATGATATATGTATGTGGACGATACCTCTATAAGTTTATATATTTGATACTTAACGACATATTTTTTTAAATTTTTTTTCTTTAACGTATACTATTATATCTTTTTTTTATTAGGAAAGAAATTCGCTTCTCTTGACAAGCCTCGAGAAAACGAGAGACCGGACTAGTCGGTAGATAGACTAACCATCATGTACAGCAGAAAAAATATTGAAATAAATGAAAGAATTGATAATACCAAAGGAACTAATATAAATTAAAGTCACGTAGGGCAAACAACCAGACCAAAAAAAGAAAAGAGAAACAGGTTGACAGACTGCCCAACAACACGGGAGGGTCTGGGGAAGAAGTTGTGGACACCTCAGATTATGGACTCCTTAAGAGCCTTCAGACGTCGATCACAAATCCATGGCTAAGCTAGATCATTTGGCAAAGGAATAAGTGTAGCCCCAAAGTATATAACAAAAAGAACTCTATTGCTTCCCTTCAATACTACGGTGTAAAAAACACACCATCCCAACCCGTTCAATCCAACTTCAAGCACCCAATTGACCAATCAACAATCCAAAACTCACCTAAAACCCTCCGCCATAGTAACAAAGACCACGAAAAGGCCACCACAAGGGTAGACCAAAAACGAGGCGGATGAAATGAGCTCTAAAAGAGATTAAACAAAAAAGGCACTGAAGTAGAGACAAAGGAACGGTTGGACATATATAAGAGCCGACTAGGCAACATAGGTAGAATAACAAATAAAATCAAACCAAATACTAAGAATGATTTTGGTTCGAAGGCCCCCAAATTCTCGATATATAAAAAATATGAAATTGGCAGCGGAGCCCAGGAGAGCAAACTCATGCGTTCAAAGAGGTTGATGTGTCGATCGGTGGATGCAGGGGGTTGAGCCACCAGGCCGGAGGGGGAGAAGCTGAGGCGGATGATGCCAAACCCGAGGTTCAGAAGTGGAAACGTAGAGCCACAATGTGGGGGGGGGGGGGGGGGGGGGGCGAAGACGACGAGGGAGGGAGTTGCCGAGGTTGTAGGAATAGGCGGCGAAGGTAAGCTCCCTAATTAAGGAGGAAGACAAGTGTGTGCGGGTGGCGGCGGAGCCGAAGAGCAAGCGCTTGGAGAGCAGGGCTAACGACGGCTAGCGATGTGGGAGATGACCTAGGTCATGGCTGAAGACTATTATATCTTTATTATATGTTGTACACATATACGACATTCGACAATTGCATTCTTATACTCTCTTTTTTCCCTAACTCCAAAAGAGTAAAGGAATTTATAAACTCTAAAAGAGTAAATGACTCTTATAAACTCCAAAAGATTATATAATCATATTTTTACTATTTGTATTGTTGAAGAAGTACATGCATGGAATGTGAGTTTACGACATATTTAGAACTATTTTTATTTGATCGGTACAACCAATATATATAACCATAAAACACGATATGATTAAAAAGGTCACTTTCTCACAACCCGTTAAGCATGAAGCGTGCCCCTTTGGTAGATGATGTGAAAAAGGTCAATTAAGGTTAAGCACTTAACCAAAGTCATTGTTGTGGCTTATAAAGGTCGTTTTTCTATGATTAATTCTAATGTCCTGAAGAATATTATGAATAAGGATAAATTGTATCTAATACATACACATATATAGTTGGTCATTACTCTCATACATATATTATGACACTAACAAAAGTTGTACGTGAAAATACTGATTTATATAATGACATTTAAAATTTTAATTAAATGCATCACCATATACAAATCTCAATTGAATCATGGGCATTTGTAGTGTCATATTATTTTTAAAAACTTGAAATTAATTTTCTTAAACAATTGTGCAAGTACGTGGAAGAATCGTGGTGAATATTGTATCCTATATAAGAGCATTAATATTATTAATATTGTTACATGAAGTAACAATGACATAAATACTTGAATGAGCATGGTATTGATTCTATTGAATACCAATTTCTCACGTTTAATATAACAATCTAAAAGCAAGTCCTAAAGAAACGAGAATGTATACATCTTGTTTATTTAAAATTTATTTATCCCATTAAAACTTATTATATTACTAACTAGAAGTTAGTCGATAAAAAAAAAATTTGTGAATTTGGTCATTCAAGTGAAATGATGATGATAGGATCATTGATGAAGCGTTCCTAGAAATTCACCTATATTTATTACCTCAAGATGACGATATATGTCCCTAATTACCTGCGAAGCCAACTGGAGGGAGTGCTCATGCGCAATTTAGTTCTTTGATATGAGTTGGCGTTTTGCGGATAATATGTTCCTCACGATGAGGTTTGATCACATTCAATATTCACTGTTCAATCGTCGTCTTTATAGGAAATTTACCAGACGATGTTCTGTTCTAGAGACGTTCTTCTCTGATTAAAGGTTTCAGGAACTCAACTATGAGGACTTTATCTCAGGGAGGATTGAAGAGCTCTTATTTCTCTTCCTAAAATCGGATCCCTTCTCTGAGGTTTAAAGGGGGTATTTATAGAGTTACTAAGCGAGCAGCTCGCTGGCGACCTCGTGGTCTGGCAGATGACACATGCAAGCCATGCTCTCATGCCAGAGGGTTTGAGTTGTTTATACGTGTCGATGTCAGCGAAGAGGTGCTTGGCCAACGAGCTGCTTGCTCTTGTTATAGGGTGCGATGACGCGGGGCTTTTGCTTTGCCTAGTGTAACTGGTATACTGGTATGTTTGTAATTACCAGAGCCTTGATCACGATCCATGTGTAAGTCAATAAGATGGTCTCTGATCATGGTTTGGGCGACAGGGGGCTCGCGATGTATGATATGATACCTAGTGTGACTTTTGCGTTGGGTTATCCATTTATGACGTCTTACCTCGATTAATTAAGGGGGCTATTTTCCAAGACATCGTCAATTGAAATTCACATAAACACTCATTAAATAGCACTAAAAGATCCTAGGACCCGAAGATCCTTAAAATTTTAAAATATGATTTTTTTTTAAAAAAAAAAATTAATACTCCCTCCGTTCTAAAATATAAGACTTTTACTATTCACGCACGTTTTATTAGGATGTTAAAAACTATATAAAATATTAATTTTTTTATTATTTTTTTTAATAATCTCGTACTTATTAGTAAGAAGCATGAGATTATTAAAAAAAATTAATATTTTATATAGTTTTCATCATCATAAAAAAGCGTGCGTAAATAGTAAAAGTCTTATATTTTAGAACGGGGGAGTAACATATAAGATAGATTGTTTGAATATAAATATAATTTTTATAACTTTTTAAAGATAAAATTAAAGTTAAAATAATTTTATATTACACTGAGCGATATACAAAGTGAAGTAAAAGGGATCTCTAATGCTTGTATGGATGAGGAGCATAGAAAGCCGAACGAGATTCAGTTGAAATTGGATGACATAATGAAAAGAGACTCAATTAACGATAGGAAATCAAACTCTTCAAATAACGTTGATATGGTGATAATATGAGGAACACCAAGATTGTTATTCTAGGGTTTTTAATTTTTCCTTTTATTCATTGATTTCTTTCTAGCTTGATTCTTTTTATGAATTAATTTCTTCATCTCTCTCAACCTACACGCAAAAAATCTCAATCATCCATTGTTCGAGTTTGGGAATTGATTATACAATTTGGAGATTTTCTAACGTAAACGCTCCAATTTTCTTATTCTTGTACAAGTTTGGAAGCAAATTTTGACTATTGGAGGAGGAGGACATGACTTCGGACAGAGACCATTGGAGGAGGAGCATTCGAGCTGCTGATGTGTAGTGTCCTTTGTTATGGTTTTGATTTGAACTGTGCCCTTATTTCCTTTCTTGCTTCTTCCCTGCGCCGTCCCTCTACTTTGTGTGTATTGCCCTTTTGTTTTGGGTCTATCAAAAATACTCTCTTGATCTGTTCGGGGTATGAGTACGTACATCTTGACTCCTCAGACCCCGCTCTACAACGGGATTAACTGAGTTGTTGTTGTTGTATCTTCCACTATGCCAATAGTTTATTTATTTTTTTTGGCACTATGCCAATAGTTGTTGGAGAGATTTGAAAACCCTCAATTTCCTTCAAAGTTATAGTAGCAAACCTGACTTATAATAAATACTCTTAATTAGAAAACTAGAATTCATACCGCCATTGTTTCTCTCTAGAATTGTAATAGACATCCAACATTCCGCGTATATAAGAACATACTGTATTTGATTAATTTCAAAAGTGAGATTTAAATTTTTTTTAGCTTCATTATCATAATAAAATTTATTATAGCCATTATTAAGGAATCTATTCATAATTATGGTTTTATTTAAGTATTATTTGTTTTTTCTATATATACCAATAATTGTAAAAATAAAAATTAAAAAGAGATTTATAAATTTCATGCATTAGATATGGACACTACATTATACATAATGATAAGTACCTTCATATAAGTAAATTTCACACATAAGTATTGTACTAGCTAGTTTTCTCTAAATTTTATAACTTTTTCTATTTTATATGAGTTGTTGGAGATGTTGTGTGTTTCAAAATGAAATTTTGTAAAATATTTTTTTGTTGTTTTTTAGGAAAAATAACCAAAAATAATATGAAGTATCAAATTTGAATAAAAATAATACGAACTTTAGAAATATACTAAATTCCATAAAACCACCCTTTAAATACACCATTTGCACAAAACCACCCCTCAAATTGAAAATTACAACATATCACTCTTAAAAAGTTAGATGCTTGCAAAAGACCACCCATCTCACCTTTTCCGTTAAAATTCCTGTTAAATGCGTGAAATTACCATTCTGCCCTTTTACTTTCAATATATTTGAAGGGTAAAAGGAGATTGCCCTTCAACGAATTAATTTCATTTTTCATCTGAGGAGAGGATTGAGAAGTGAATGATGAACCCTATGAGAACCTGGAACCAACTAAATCATGGATGACCAACTTTAAACCAACTAAATGAAAGATAAAACACCTCATAATTGCCAACAAATAAACCAAGATATTGGTGATGAAGAGAAAATAGTAATTTTGCACTTTTAACATCAAACTTAACATAAAAGTGAGACGAGTGGTCTTTTGCAAACATCTAGCTTTTAAAGGGTGATTTCATGGAATTTTTAATTTAGAGGTTGTTTTGTGTAAAATGGTGTATTTAAAGGGTGCTTTTCTGGAATTTACCCTTAGAAATAATAATTTTATATACAAACTATCATCTTATTAACAACAAATAATATAATTGAGTTTTTCGATGAATTTTTCGACTAAGTCTGCTACGTAGATGTTGGAAATACACGTAACATTGATACAATTTGCCATCTCACCTTTGACGCCACTTTATTTTTTATTTTCCATGAAATTTTAAAATAAAATTTAAAAATGAGGGGAGATATGATCAAACAACATAGAAAAGTAAATTGCGATGGGTCTTGGAATCATAATGGAATGACGACGCATGAGTTTGTAATTCGAGGCCCGTCAACAACTCCAATTTCTTCTGGTTGGGATAGGTGTTCATCATATTTTTAGGAAAGTGAATGTTGTGGCAGATAAAATTGCGCATCTTGCTTAAGTATCTCTGTCGATGGATGTTTGAAGGATGATGCAGAACTTTATGTTTTCGTTCGGAGGGACGCTCTAGGAGAGAGCACTGCTCGACAGTGGAGGCCCTGTTCCTAATTTCTTTTCTAGCTTAAAAAAATATAGAAAGAAAGGATCATCCAGATTCAAACATATCTCTGTACGCCTTTGCAAATTTTTTGTATTCTTGATATGATATAACAAAATTTGATTATTTTATTTTGAATGAAAGAGAGGAGATAACACATTCAAGCAATTGACATCGAGTGAGCACCACCACCATATAGCAGCATGTATCAGTACCACCGCTAGCAAGTTGAGCAATTAGAAATCAGGGTTTAGGTTTTGCAAATCAAATTAGAAATCTGGATTCCTGAAGTAAACAGAAAACCAACAACTCAATCACAAAATCCAGATCCAAAAAACTCAGACCGCCCTCTTGTTCTTCACTTTTGGGATCTCAGCATTGGCATTTGGCAGCAAGATTCACGGCGTCAATCTGTTCTCTCCTCTCTCCGTGTCTTCTCTCCCTAGGGCTCAAGTAAATTTTTTTTAAGTGCAGCCTTATTGTAATGGTTATGATTCCTTCCATAAAAAGAAAGTTCCATTGCCGAAGAAGGCAAATAAAGGAGTATAACTTTCGGTATACAAACGATCAAACCTAGAAGAACAAGTTCTCTGTCACTGTACCTGTTAAAAGTGTAGCATCCATATTCTATGTATCTTGAAGACACAGAACTGGTAGAACAGAAGCCTTGAAATCGTCATAAAACCTTTGCTCTGAAAACCTGCCTGCCCGTTTTCTTGCAGCCGCAGCCATCTTACCTTTTTCACTCTCTGACATCCGTAGAACCTCAAGGATGGCATCTGCATATTCATCCACTGTCTGTGCAAGAAATCCCGTTTGCTGCCCGTCTTCATCCAAGACTATGTCCATTCTCGGACCTGCTGAATTGTGCGCTGAAAAAAAAAAAGGATGAGTAAAATACATTACCTGCATCAATTGAATGGATAGTGAAGTGGGACAGCTTGTTGGGTATGAATGTTGTTCAAGGTACTCACCAATTGGGATCGCGCCAGCAGCCATATACTCAACAACGCTAATACCGAAGTGTTCATCTATCATGGTGTGGATCCCTGCCATGGCACCTCCCAGAAGCTTAACCAAGTCCCTGCAGTCACCGAGATTGACCAAAGCTCATGCATAAATCCTAATGTGGAATTGTTTGTAACAGTTTGCTGTTTTGCACTGAGAAGGGGTACCATTTCAACTTATATACATTTATTTGAAGATCCAAAATGCAGAATATTCTAATTTTGATGATGGTGGTTTAAAATGTGTAGCTTCCTATCTACTACAACAAATCCCAGTGTAACTCTATGAATATTAATAGGTTTAAAACAATTAGCTGAATTTGCCCTGCAGATCATAGTCAATGTTCTACAGTATACCAAGTTCAAGTATAACAACAAAATACCTCTTTACAAAAACAAGAGAAGAGCTATCTACATTTGAAAGTGCACTGAGTTAGAAGGATGTGGTTAATCGCTCACAAGATTTGACGAGTCCAACCTAATAACTTGGTCAAGGGGTATGAGAACTTGCTTCATGGAGCTGGGCTAAAACATTTTGGTTTTTAAACTTAATTCATGATACCTGAAATCTGTTCCCCATACCCGAGCTAACCCTTGGATTTGTGTGACAGTGTAGTCTGTGTCATGTGTGTTTCCATGCTTTCAAACCCGATTCCTAACTTGAACCAAATGCACATAATCATCTATCAAATTCCAACTTGGATAATTTCAAAACCTGGTTTCTTATTTCAAACCCATAGCCAGATATGAACCAAATGACACTTGATGAATTGTGGCTCAAATCCACACAAATAAACCCAAAAAAGAGAGACCTCTGTGTCAATGCTTGAGAGGTCCGGACACAAATTCCAGAAAAGAAAGAGGGAGGGAGGGAACAATGAATTTATATCTGCACTCAGCGTTGAACAAAGAATGCAGCTGCCAACGGTTTTAGACAGGCTCATACTTTAAAGATTAAAGAATGAACAATGAAAACGCCAAGTTTTTTGGTCAAGAAACAACCACTGCAAAATGAAATTATGATGAAGATGGTAAACAAAAAAGTAATAATACAAGATTTGTGCTAAAATATGTCATAGTGCCATATCTTATTTTTAACTTTCCTATTCTAATTTTCTAGAATAGAAGATCCCATACAGAGAAAGACCAGTAGCAGTGAGAATTTGTTAGTGATATAACAAACACTATAATTGCAGCATCACTTGAAGGTGAAGGCCCTTAGAAGTCCATATTTTCCAATCGTGAATGTAAATAAGATGTCATATAGTTGACATTGCTGCTACTCACGGAAAGACTCTTCATTTTAGCAAAGTCACATGTGCGGAAAAATAGGGAAGTTCAATTTTTACTAAAACTGAAGTTTAAGCTGTCTGAATTTTTCTGGTTTTCTACAACACACATATAACAAATTTGCATTATTATTCTAATAGTGACAAGGCAATCAGGTTATGAAATAATAAAGCCAATGAAGGAAAGCTGGCTATACAAATAATACCAAACATGAATTATGATTCTTGTGAATTTTTCAACAAAGACAACAAGTTATTAAGAGCTAACCTGTACATGATATTCTTGTGGAATTCCACTTGATTTTTGATCTTCAACTCAGTAGCTTGTTCCTCTAACCTTTTCAATCTATCTTCATCAGCCTTATTACGACAACTACCCACAAGCTGCAGTTTAGGCTTAGGTAAGCTAGCATCCAGCTTACTGATCGCTTTTGCGAATGCCTGAAGCTGAAGAGCATGCGCCTGATACAAGAGCAGATAAATTGGCAGAAGTCATTAACAACTTTTAGATGCCCAAGAATGTTTGCTCCAACTATGATGTCCAGTACCTTGTTTCTACAAGGTTTAGACAAATGCCCACCTTCTCACCTTCTCAGGACGAAATTGAGCAACTGATATGATTATTGGAATTTCGCTCGGTCTTTCAAGTGGAAGAACCTGTTTGACAAAGTGACATTCAAAATAATGGAAATCAACTTGAGGAATAAAAACATAAATTTAGATCATAGAAATAGCTGTAAGTTTCTCATCAATTGTGAAAAGAGAAAGTTTCCGTTACTAGAATACAGCACACATAGACTCTCCAAAGAGAAAGTAGAGGACCAGGTTTGAAGGATTTCCACAAGGAAGATGATTTTTAAGCATTTTATTTGACCAATATGAAGTGTGAACTGTGAACTATATAAACAGAGGCAAATACACCTTAAGGTAAACAGCTACAAAGAGAGACACAAAAAGCCCACAGGCCCACAACAAATTAAGAATCAAAGTCACCAAACTGCATCTATCGTGATTGTTGAGTGAGGCTTTCTCATTCAGTATATAATGAGTAAAAAGCATTAATCACCTGCAACCCTGACGTGTCACAAGGAGGATAGACTCTTCTGGTACGTTCAGGGATCTTCCAAAGCTTTTCAATATGGCCTTGAGTCCATGAAGAGTTTACCATAGCCAAGTGAGCACAGGAGCCAACTAGCCCATACATCAAACCAAATATCGAATAATAAATAAACTTGCACCAGGATAACCAAGTACTGCAATCCAAACATAAAATTGTGAGAAGTGAGAACAATTGGAAAATAGCCAGAATTGATTTACAAAGACATTTGTACAAAAAAATTTCTAAATGAACTTAAGACTCAATATTTACAGAATAATGACAAGGAGTTTTAAAATCCAACTCAAATTTGAAACAGGAAATGCCCAATAAATGAAAATTAGAGAATAGCGGTGAAAGGATTCTTGGAAGGGTGAGTTTAACGGAAAACAATTAAACCAAGTAAATTCTCACAGCAAAGCACCAGAATAAGATAGTTTGCCTTCAATAAAAAGTTCATCAACAAGACTCAAGTACCCAGATATATTCATCACCAAAGTCCCTAAAAGAAGAGGAAGACACATAAAGTTAAATCAGATTCATACCTTTGAGCAATCCGAGAATCATTATTGTACATGGCATTACGTTGACGAACACGAGATAACATATCTGTACTTATTGTAGGGTAATGTGTATAGCAGATGACTGTGCATCCGAACACACGAGCAAGGGGGTATGTAAAAGCATAGCCACTGGTGTCAATATAGTACAAAGGGGTTAACTTGAGTAGGGCTTCACATGCAAGGTAGACAGAGCCAAAACTCTGGCCAATCATAGTGAAGCGAGGATAAGTGTTTTCTTCAATCCATTTCCTTTTAGTTAAATGCACAACCTGAACAGTGAACACAGAAAAATAATGGTTTCAGGGGCAATTCATGGCACTAGAAACTAGAGATGACCCACAGCTGCAGGGCAAATCACCAGGAGTTCATTCCATAATCAATCGGCTAAAGAGATATAGGGCCTACATAAGGTAAAGCCTCACAAATACAAATCTAAGTATGTCCGAGGTTAAACCCTCTAAATTATAGTTGGGCTAATCCAATCATGTCACCACCATGTGAGGTTAGAACAATTCCCTTAAAGCTTAACTGAATCGCTCCCAAGTCCTTAAAGCACAACCTTGATCTTTCTGACCCTTCAAGCAATATCTGTGTGCGTACCACATTTTGCTAGTTGGTTTGTGGAATTAAGAACTGTGCTGAGGAATCTCAAACCAAAATCCTCACTGGGGGTTTTTTATTTTCCTTTTTTCAGCCCAATTCCCCAAACTCTAGGCATCGAGTTCCTACACCCAAGTTTTCATGCTTAGTGAGTTCCCATCCTCTACATCTCTTGATTCCTAATAAAAACCAGAACCCCGAACACCATACCAAGATTTGAACAAAACACCACCTTAAGCGTTTCCTATGCCAGATCATGAAAAATGGTGAAAATCAGATTGGGAAAAAGAACATCGCTATCCATCTTCCCACCAAAAGAAGGCCCAATTTTATCACAAAAGCATATTCATTTGTACCATAATCTGAATTTAATTGTCACACAATTGAATCCACAGCTACGAAGATTGAGAATTTGCCCCGATTCGACAGCGAAAATAAACCCCCCATTGCATTCGATCAATATAACAACAGACAAAAGAAGTAAAATTAAACCTAAAATAGAGAAATAGAAGAAAGCAACGGAGCCGAAAGAGATGAATCAGAGACCTTGGGAGGAAACAACAGATGGACTCCGAATCGATCGGAGGCGCGACGGGAAAGGCTATCGGGGGAAGCATCGTGATCTCCAGTGTAGATGAAGCAGTCAAGGTCGGGCCTTTCGTCCTGGATGGCCTTAACGGCACACCAGAGAACCCGCTCTCCTCCACCGCCGTCGTTGGTGTACGGGTGGAAGAATCCGACGGCTCTTTTCGTGGTTACGCATCGCTTGACCGCGATTTGGAGAAGTCGGAAGATGAAGGAGAGAGGGAAGAAGGCAAGAGTCCACAGCAGAGAAGCCATTGGCGAACTTGCATACGTTGGTCGGCGGGGTGGCGTTGGTTAGGCCTCCGGTGTTTGTTCCAACCAGTTCTGTCACGGCCTAAAATCATTTTGTATAACATACGGAGTAATATTTTATCTTTTTCATACAGTATCAAATTAGTACAGTCAAATTTAATGGAGTAATATTTATAAATAAAGCTAATAAATGAAAATAATATTCGAAAAATGTTTTATCATTTAAATTCATAATTAATTTATGAAAAAACTAAATACATCGTTAATTTTTATTGGATATACCGCTTATCTTCGCAACTCCTTGCATAAACATGTCTGCTATCGGTTGCATACTACTTTGGAGGTCATGCCAAACACGTTCTTGTGGGAATTTCAAAAGTTTGAAGGAAAAAAAAAACGAAAATTAAATGTAGGGACTCATACCTATATGTAAAAAACAATTAAAAAAAACTCAAAATAGTCCGCACAAAGTCAAGAACGGTTTTTTTAAAAAAAAATTGCGTGCGCCTTTTTTTTATATAAAAAAATTCCCATTAGTCCGCAAGTAGTTGCGGACCGAAGATATGTAATGTTGGTTGTTTGGCACGGTGCCCACTGCATTTTGCAACTGGGTGCGAAATTTACAAACTCAAGATTATTGTACCACATAGAAAGTTAATGATTACATACCCTGTATCTAACCTATATAGTCTTGGAGAATTTTGATGAGATGTCTATTTTGAATATTTAATTAGATAATATCCATTTCGTTTGTCATTTAAGTAAATGTTTACAATATTTTTGAAATTCTCAAACTACTCGTTTCTAATTTGATTGTTGCCTTCCCCTTTGGATACATCTCTTTTATAACTAATCTTTGCTTTCAAGTGTCATTCCTAAAATAGTGATGTGGATCAAGATGGTCTTATGTGGTCAAACAATGATCTTGATCCAGACGAGCTCTCAAGATCGATTCGAGGGTTATTGATGGCAAAGAGTGTCGTCCTCAAGTGGAAGAAGAACACGCCACCATGGCTTGATGAGAAGAAAAGATATTTTAATTATTCAGTTGTTATTAGTTTTTAGTTCTTTCCATATTTAGTAACTCCTATATAATTAGATATATTTATGTAATGTCTTATTTTTAGTAATACTTAGTTAAATAAATAAAAGTGGAAAAGGAAAGTCTATCTCTCTAAGATATTCTCCTAGACCACTAAGTAGGAATATTTATCTATGATTTTATTTAATTTATTCTATCTAGGGTTTTTAGAATTAGGAGTCTATTTAAAGACATTCTCTACATCGAATAAAATTATATTGGAATTAATATTGAAGAAACATTTTTGGCTAAAAAGGTTCTTCATTTCCCCAATCCAAAAGCTTTTGCCTTCAAGTTATTGTTCGATCAATCTTGTGGGAATTTGTACAGGAGATGACGAGAAGGTCGTCCACATAAACTAAGATAAATACATAGTGAAGATCTGAACGAAAAGAGAAGAGGGAAGAATCAAATGTGGAGGGAGAGAAGCCAAGGTCAATCCTCGAGAACCAAGCACGGGGTGTCTATTTCAAACCGTAGAGTGAAAGATATGTAATTTACAATAAAAGAGGGATACTGAGGATTGATGAAACCTTGGTGGTTGTGAGATGAAAACTTCTTCTTTGAGTGTCCCAAGAAGGAATGAGTTCCGTACGTCTAACTGGCGAGCATCCCAATTGCGCATTGAGGCAAGAGAGAAGAGGAGGTGTATGATTGATGTCTTGACGACAGGGATAAAAGTGTCATGGTAATCTAGGCCATGAAGCTGATGGTAGCCTTTAGCAACCGACCGGGCTTTCCAGCATTCGATTGAGCCATCCGAAAATCATTTTGTTTTGAAAACCCATTTGACGCCCAAGACTCTGGAGGAGGTAGTTGGTGGGACAAGGGTCCATGTTTGGATTTGGAGAAGAGCCTGAAACTCGGCATTTATGGTTGATCGCCATTCGGGGTATTTGGCAGCCGCGGTGTATGAAGAGGGCTCTTCGGGAATGGAAGTAGTGGTAAGACAGTGCGGTTTGGTAGAGGAGGACGGCCAATGAATGGTTCCATCGGTTCGTATGAGAGGCCCGGTGATAGAATCCTTTGAGCGGGTGATCATAGGATGGGAGGACGTCGATAGAGGAGGAGAGGAGGAAGACGACATCTGTGGAGTCTCTGGAGATGGCATCTCATAATAGGGATTAACAGAAGGAGAATTGGGCCTGCTAGGTGAACCGAGTGGGTCGGGTTTCGGTGAAGCATCGAGAAGCGGTGTTGGGCCAGTAGGAGATGGTTGGGCATAGGTGGAGGAGGGTTTAAATTGATTTGAACTGGAAAAGGACAACGAGCAGTTGGTTTTAGGGAGGTAATATAGAAGGAGTTTGCAAAAGGGTAGATTCCTCATGAAATCGAACATCCCATGAGATATAGATTTTGTCATGGATCCAATCATAACAAGTATAACCATGATGATTTGGAGTGTAACCCAAGAAAACACAAGGTGAGGAGCAAAAATCAAGCTTATGAGATCGGCAGGGACAAAGATGTGGAAAAAAAAAGCACCTAAAAACTCGTAACAAAGAGTATCGGGTGATTTCCCAAAAAGATAGTCAAACGGGGTTTTGTTAGAAAGGAGCAGGGTGGGAAGTCGATGTTGAAGATAGATTGCGGCTTGGACTACAAAGTCACAAAACTACAAGGGAATGGAAGCTTCTTTGAGAAAAGCAAGGGCCATGTCGACATTGCGCCGATGGCGACTCTCAACTGTCCCATTTTGTGAATGAAAATAGGGGCAAGTTAGTCTATGACCGATGCCCAATTGGTGAAAGAGAGGGGAAAGGGGTTTGAATTGATGTCATTATTAGTTTGGACGGAAATAATAGTGGTGGAAAAGAAATTGGTCACAAGCTTAATGAAGCGAGTAACAATGGAAGACACATCAGATAGAGGCAGTGATGGTGGAGTTGAGGGCTGGTAGAGGGTCGATCTTCACCGGAAAGACATACAAAGAAGATCATTGTCTGCAAATCACGAACGATGAATGATCGAAGAAAAATTCAAAAAAGACCTGATTATCTATGCAATTTTTTTTAATAGATAACAAGTTTTTGGTTAAAGAAGAAGCATGAAGAAGATGTTTTAAATGCGCGCCAAGGGTGATTAGAGGCAAGAAATGAGGCATAACCATGGTTTCGAATTGGTGCCATACCGTCGATCTGTAACCATGAGAAATCTGCTTTGTTCTGCTATACGGAAGAAAATCAAGCCAAAGATTGTCGATATCGGGGGTGAATTGATAATTCAAATATGTATTCGGATACCAATTGGATATGGTGTTGTACGCCTGGTGCGATCGAGGAGGAGGTTGTTGCAAGGAATGATCAAATCGATATCAACACTTGAAGGTTGTGTGACCCTTTTTATCTCACAATTGACAGACTGGCCTTGTGTCAGGTTCCCCGGAGAAATTATAGTCCCGACCCTGTCCAACGCTTCCTCTTCCCCTGGAGAAGGAAGCTCGTCCCCTAGTGTCAGATGAGCCTTGTCCACTGGTGTAACTACCACGAGAAGTGCTCCCTCTATAACTACCGCGACCTCCACGAGCACTAGTGAAATTTGCTTCAGGTGTGGTTATGTTGGTGGTGTTGACCGGGAGAGGGGGAGCACCCAAGATGGAGGAAGTGTGACGAGAGAGATGAGCTTCATGGTTCATCAAGTAGAACATGACATAATCTGAGGATGGCATGGTTAAATGAGTAGAAATGGAAGAGATTACATGCATACTCACTGCCTAGACCGTAGAAGAGTTGAATAATAAAATATTCATCAGTGATGACACGTCCAGACCCATGAATAGTGTTGATAATTGATTTCACCTCGTTGAAATAATCCGAGATGGATTTTGAGCTCTTCTTCAACATGTTGCAAGTTGAAGTCGAGACTGCATAATTTGTGCGTTGGAGTGAGTTGCGAACATTGTGTGAAGTCGAGTCCAGATATCAATGGAGGTGGTGCATTCAAGGACTTGGACCATGATCAATTCTGTAAGGAATGAGGTTAAGATGGTAATCAAAAGATTATCCTTTGAGAACCAGTCAATGTAATTTGGAGAGGTTTCATCATTGGGTTAGGTTTAGATCCATCAACAAAATAGAAAAGATTATTAGCCTTGAGGTAAGATGAAATTTACTTCTTCCACATGGGAAACTTCCCATTAGTGAGCTTAATGGTGTTGAGTATTGAGAAATAGGTAGGGATAAAGTTGAGTTGGAGGAGGAAGAAACATGTAATTTCAAGGTAGGAAGAAAGAGAAATTGAAAAAAAAGAGCAGTTTTGGAAGCTAAGTCAGTGGATATGAAGACAATTTTCAAAAGAAAGAAGGTGAGTTGGTGACTCATAATGAAATAGAATCCTGGATCGAGACGTTGACATGATGTTCTGATACCATGCTGACAAATGAACTGTCAGTTATCGATTGCCATCCTCAAAATACAATTCTCCATTCATAATCTATCTAAGTATACATCAGTACAATATATATGCACAAAGAGAACGTGGGGCAATTGTTGCGGTTGCTGTAGCACTAATATTGAGCTTAGGGATAGACCTCATTTAGGCTAATATATGGGCTAATGGAACAATATTTAATCTATTATATATGGTATTCTAGTATTATGCATTTCGGTGGCCCGTTTATACCATTTCCTTTATATATACTGGCTAGTTTTGTTTTTTTGAAGCTAACGATTTAGTCCATCTCGCGCATAACTAGTTTTATAGCAAGTAGTTTTGTGTATGTAGTTTAGATCCTAACTGGCGTAGTACCCGTGCGCAACGCACTGGATTTGTAAAGTATATTATATTTTATAGAAGATATTTTCATAATTTATTTATATTATTATATATTAGATGTATTATACTATTATAATAATAAGAAAACGATATAACAAAATAAAATAAATTTGGATAAAAAAAATAGTGCTTAAATTATATCAATATATAATATATGTGGCAAAATGTCAATGTCCCACCTTCCTAGCAGAGTCGGGTTTGAGATTTGAAATGTCTGAGGCAGGATATAAAAATGTGGCCCTCTACTATTATTTTTTGTTGTGTTAATGGATTGGAAGGTAAGACCAAATAATTTTGTAGTTCGACTACATATTACACAAACTCTAGGTGAATGGAGTCTTAAAAACTTTTGGATGGAGATCACATAAAAATGAGAGAAGAAATATTCTTATAATGAACTTAAAAGTACAAAAAAATGCTTCATCCGTCTCAAAATATAGGTTATTTTATTTTTTTGATATGTTTTTTAAGAAGCTAAAAACTATATCAAATATTATTTTTTATTAGTTTTATTTGAGCATGTTATATGATTTCAATTTCTAAATAGAACATTTATTATTATATATTAGGCGAAAGCATGGATAGTTAGCTTAGTGTCATAAAACATATGACAAATAAAAAAAATGAATGAAAATCTTTTGGATCTCAAGCTTGTACTTTCAATTTATCTGTAAGAAGAAGAAGAAGAAGAAGAAGAACCATTAAACAAAATGGAGATTGGGAATCGAGCTCATAACCTATTGATAATGAAAATCTTGATCTTGGATTCAAATTTTAATTCCCGTGCCTCGTATAAATGTTAAAATTTAATTAGATGAATATTTTATTATAATATGTTAAAGTACTAAAAATTATTTTTATCTTTAGCTTTGAATTAATTCGTATTTGTATTTGAACTTTTTTATATTTCCTCTAATATCTTTTACTTCATAAGATTTAAAAAAAAAAAAGTCTAGTTTAATCTATTTTCACCTATTTCGACATATATTATGCAAAACTACATTTCTATAAAATATAACGTAAGTATATCATTATGAGGTCGGGTGCAACCTCTCTACAAACATCTGGATAAATGATAAATTTTGATCATTATATATGATCAACATGGAATTCAAAACTAGTTACCTAAACCACCCTTGGTACGGTTGTTGATGCATATTGATACAAAGGCGCCTCATCAACCAAATTAATTGCTTACGATAATAATTGATTAGTTATGGAAAACACTTCGAAAGAAAACAATAACATGCATTAAATAATCAAGATTGTACCTTTAAAATAAATAAAAATAAATAAAAACATACGGAAAAAAAAGAGTTAAAAGTGAGAAAATAATCAAAAGTTATATATGAGGGAGATTCAAGACAAAGAGTTAAAGCTTCAAACCAATGACCCTTTGCTTTAATGGTAAGGGAGAGGTGGCTCTTGCAAAAGGTCAAGGGTTCAAATCTCACCACTTGCAAAAGGTCAAGGGTTTAATTAGTGGATGCTCAAGTCTTCATTGGTTTGGGTGAGCCTGTCTGGTGGATTCTCGCCGGGCTTACCGATTTAAGTCCTTTGCAAGCTAGTTCTCGAGCCTGTGGGGGATTAGTACTCAAAAATCTCGGAACCCCCCACAGTACAAAAAGAAAAGAGTTAAAGCTTCACATATACTCCCTTCTTTTTTAGTATGATTTACCCAAATCTAAATGGTGTCACAATTAAAAAAAAATTGATTACTAAATTGAAACAATTCGAAAGAAAACAATAACATGCATATTAAAGAACCAATATTAAAGCTCTAAAACAATTTTTTTTAAAATATGGAAGAAAAGAGAGTTGAAAAGTGATCAAATAACTTAAAGTTACGAAGGAGATTCAAGAAGGAAATTTTTAAAGTTTCACCTATACATGATTCATTTTAATATTTCATTTAATTGACTTTAAATGTTTTCACAATTAAAAAATAAAATAAAAAGTAAGCTATGTCTTTAGTGAATGCTAAATTTTTCTTAAAGATACAAATGTAAAATTTCCTTTTTTTATATATATATCAGGTCCTTTATTAAATTAGAAGATTCAACGAAATGTATTTGCTGAAAGTATATTTTATAAGGATCTTAATATATATTCAAAATATTTTTAGATTTAAATGATATTTTAACAACATTAAAAAATAATTAAGGCATTGATATTGGTCATATAAATAAGTGATAATCAGGGTGTGTTTTGATTCCAATTACATTTTAATCATAATGCACTTATAAATATAAACACTTGAGTAGTATTTGGTTAACAAATTTTATAATGTGCTTAAAATGATATACCTTTTAAATAAAATACCTTCTAAATTGTGTCAATAAACAACCACTATTGTGTAAATTTTTTAATTACATTATATAAACATAATTTACTATGCATTTAATTTAAAGTTTACATTATTTTAAAAATTGTTAACCAAACACTATTCAAACATTTATGCATTATAATTAAAATATATTGGAATCCAAAGACACCTTCACATAACGTCAATTTTTTTTTCAAACACACTCATAAAATAAATTATTTGATTAAAAAAATGTAAGAATAACTATTTGGATGAAAAGCTTCCTAGGGAAGATTAAACAAATTTAACACATACTCCGTATTAGAATGAAAAGAAATTTTTAAAATTTTTTAATGTCTAACAATTATCGATGATTGATTAATTTAAACAAACACATAAATAAACCAATAAGAATATTTGACAATTAGGGAAAAGAAATAATTAATTTATCATTTAAACAAAAGTGGGGTCATGTTAAATTTAAAGCTGCCACATAGCCTATTTTGAAGGATTTGCTGCCATGTGGCATTTACAATTAAGGCATTGATATTGGTCATATAAATAAGTGATAATCAGGGTGTGTTTGGATTCCAATTACATTTTAATCATAATGTACTTATAAATATAAACACTTGAGTAGTATTTGGTTAACAAGTTTTATAATGTGCTTAAAATGATATACCTTTTAAATAAAATACCTTCTAAATTGTGTCAATAAACAACCACTATTGTGTAAATTTTTTAATTACATTATATAAACATAATTTACTATGCATTTAATTTAAAGTTTACATTATTTTAAAAATTGTAAAAAATGTTAACCAAACACTATTCAAACATTTATGCATTATAATTAAAATATATTGGAATCCAAAGACACCTTCACATAACGTCAATTTTTTTTTTCAAATACACTCATAAAATAAATTATTTGATTAAAAAAAATGTAAGAATAACTATTTGGATGAAAAGCTTCCTAGGGAAGATTAAGCAAATTTAACACATACTCCGTATTAGAATGAAAAGAAAATTTTAAATTTTTTTAATGTCTAACAATTATCGATGATTGATTAATTTAAACAAACACATAAATAAACCAATAAGAATATTTGACAATTAGGGAAAAGAAATAATTAATTTATCATTTAAACAAAAGTGGGGTCATGTTAAATTTAAAGCTGCCTCATAGCCTATTTTGAAGGATTTGCTGTCATGTGGCATCTACAACATTTGTTTTAGTATTATATTAGATATATTACGGACTACTCGATCACCCGTTCGGCAAAAACATATTTACTATTCACACACATTCTTAAGATGATAAAAACTATAAAAATCATTACTCCCTCCATTTCAAAATAATTAAAGGGGATTTGCAAAAATAACCCAAATATCCGGTCCCCTTTCCACCCCCAATCCCTTATCCAATCAAATTGCAAAAATGTAACCTTCCCCTTCAAAATCCCTTGTTACCTCACCTGTAGCAGCCCGTGGAGAGAGAGAGAGAGAGAGAGAGAGAGAGAGAGAGAGAGAGAGAGAGAGAGAGAGAGAGAGAGAGAGTATGTAGAGGAGAGAGAGGACATGATCTCGTCACCCATCCAAAACTCTTTCTCTCTATGCCTCTCTCCATCGAAGAGCTCCATTGAAGAGTTTATTTATTCTTTGATTTCTCTGTCTTCTATCTCTCTACCTTCAAGAGTGACGGGATCTCCATTGGAGCTCGAATTCGTCCTGCGCCGCTGGTACGGTGTGAACCGCCACCAGAGCCCTGTTTTGGTGCATTCGTCCTTCACCTTCGTTGTGATGGTTTTTCCAGGTCAATTCGAGGCGAGTGGAGGCCGGATTTGGAGTAGAGGAGGTGGAATCGAAGTGGAGGAGCCCTCGCAGAGGATTGATGATCCGCTTTGTTTTTTTTATTGATGAATGAACAATATATATCAATTTTCCACTCTATGGTTTATTAGTGGACACCCTTTGGTACTCTACTGGACGCCCAATGATTTCCTACTTGATCACCCGTTGTTTCCTGTCTTGCGTGTTGTTTAATATTTTCTTGGTTCTAATGTCGCCCTCCCCCCTAAGCCTAGGAGGTAAAAGAGAGAGGACAGAGGGGATAAGACAGAGACAGAGATAGAACCACCCAGAGAGGACCTGTACGAGCTTAGGGGGGAAGAGTGACGGTAAGGGGGAATTAATATAATTTGAATTAGATCTTAAGTTTCAGAGAAAAACCATCGAAACATTAATATAATTTGAATTAAATATTAAGTTTCAGAGAAAAACCATCGAAAAAGAAGCAAGTGGGTTGGAGTTTATTTGCAGTTTGACGTGTAAGCAGGTAGTTTTAACTGGACACCAAAAGCAAAACAACATGCCACCTATTGGAATCGACTGGACATGAGTTATCAAAGAAACAGATTCACCATCGACTTCAGATAGAAAATGGGTAAGTTTGCTTTAGATTTGAAGGAGACATCTCTCGCATAACCTTTATCGAAAGCAAATTTGCCCATTTTCTATCCGAAGTCGATGGAGAATTTATTTCTCCGATAACTCTTATCCAGCCGATTCCAATATGTTTCTTCGAAGTGAAACAACAACAGTAAAGTCGCAGAGGAGAGAGGACTCTTCCATCTCTCTCTGTCCTATCCTCATTGATCTTTCTCATCTGCAACTTTTCTTTTCTTTTTCACACACTCTCTCTCCTCCGTAGGTTTTCTCTCTCCTATGCAGACTTTTTTTTACTTCTCTCTCTCACCCTTTCTGATTTTTACCAGGTGTCAATAACTGGAAGCCCAAACGCCCCCCCCCCCCCCCCCACTTACATGCTATTGGGAGAACATTTTACGACATATCCGGTTTGGCCTAATTGAAAATCGGGTTGAGTTAACCTTGCAAATAAACCGGTTTTTTTTGAGTTATTTTGTACATTTCCCTCGTAATTAAATGTCATTTGACTTTTGTGCACGTTTTTTAAGAGGTAAAAACTCTATAAAATATTGTTTTTTTAATCAATTTTTTTTATTATAAATTGATACTTATAAAAAAGTTGATATACATACTTTTTAACAATTTCATACTTTTTACTAATAAGTACGAAATTCTTTTAAAAAAAATATAAAAAAAGTTGATATTTTATAGTATAGTTTTCATCTTTCTAAAAAACTTACGTAAATAGTAAATGATATACATATATTTTAATTTTTATCAGACAATATATTATTTGAATGATGGGATCAATTAGACAATATATTATTTGAATGATGGGATCAATTATATAATTTTTTCGGATATTATTTGGAGTGTGAGATAAAGACATGCATATATCCCGCAAATGTTCAAGCAGTAATTCAAATAAAGATTACAGCCCATTTAGAAGTACGTAAAAAGGAAAATTAAAGGAAAAAAGAGACAAATTAAGTATGCAAAAGTAATTTTTTACCTTATATATAGTTGTCTGTTGTATTACCAAAGAGATCTCACTTAGTTCTAGCTAGCATAAGATACAAATATATATTGTCCTCATTCACAAATTTAGATCAAGTGCACTACCTGCACCTTTGTCTGCTACTGATGATGAAATCCTTGCAAACTTTCTAGTTCCATGGCCTCCTCCTCCTCTGGCCTTATCCAGCCCTGATAATGACGAAGAGGGCGGAAACAATGAAAGCGACAAGTCAGTCTCCGCCTCTTCTTCGCGATCAGTAGGCATTAGTCCAAGGGAGAGGCTCAGATCTATGTCGGCATCTGACTCTGAGCACTTCCTCTTTGCTCTTGCAATGGTATTGCTGCTAGAGCAACTAGGCTTAGATTCAACAAGGATAGCAATGGGTTCGGTGGTGGTGATAGTGCTCCTGTTAGGGTTGATATCTCCGGCATTTGGCCTAACTGAAGATCTCCAAGAGAGATGGGTGTTATTATTATATGGCGGAAGTGCTTGTTGGGGTTTTGAGGAAGTCGGATGATGCTCGTTGTAGGACGATGAAGAAGGGATTCCTACATGGGAACTTGAAGCTTTACTTGCTAAGATCCTTTCACCAAATAGGGATCCATAAAACCCTTGCCTTGCCTTCTCCAATGCTTTATTGATCTCGTTCGAGTAATTGGTGTTGTAGATTTGGTTTAACACTAGGTCTTTGTTCCACGGCAAATCACTGCTTCTGAATAGAAATCAATTAGTGATCGATCAGTTATATGTATATAAGAACAATTATGAGATGGTACTTGGTGATTTTCCTAACTATATATATATATATATATATATATATATATATATATATATATATATATATATATATATATATATGATTTTATGTATGTAGGGTTTGGATTGATCCATCTTTTGTACCGTGAATCGGAAGCTGGTCTTGGATTGATCCCTTGAAGCATTGGAAGTTGGCTGAAGTTGTATATATGCTGCTGTTTTCTTCCATCTCCAAAAGGTCCCGGATCGATGATAGCTGTTACACACAATTAATATCAAATAAGCTGAACACAAACCCTAAAATCTGCCTTCATAAATCTTGATGTGTATGTATATATGGAGCTTGAATTGCTATATATAGATATATGACGAAGATTGATTACCTTGATTCGATTCATCGATCTTTTTGCTCCTATACATCTGAAAGAATTGAAGAAATTATCCAAAGAAAAAAATCAGATCCAGAAATCTAATTAAAAGATCCAAATCCAATTGGAAATTATAAGTAACTTTCAATTATGATATATTGTGCACCTGAAGATGGCTCTTCACATGAGCTATGCTTAACCCTTTGATATTCATGAGCTGAAGTACCAATTTCGGTGTCGCTCCTGCATTAATTAACTAAACTTTGTTATAGAATATACAATATATATATATATATATATATATTGGCATCTAGCTAGCTAAAATAGCTGTAACATAGCTAATTAATCAAGTGGATCAAGTTAAAGAAGAAGATCTGAACAAAAAAGGGCTAAAACTACTCAAGTTGAATGAAACAAAGACTCACTATCTTGGCCTCCTAGCCTTTCGACAGCGTGAACGAAGCAAAGGTGAAGATCAGGAGTCCAACGAAGCCTCGGCATCTTGGACCGATTATACTGCCTAACAGATCCGGAAGCACGCTTCTTCTCGCTCTCCTCAACTGTGCTGCTACTCGAGGTGGTTGCCCCACTCTTCAGCTTCATGTTATCATTGTCTTCATTTTCACCGATCGGGAGCTCTTCTTCTTCTTCTTGCTCCTGGTTGTCGTCAGACCCGCCATCTCCATCACCAGCCATGGAGTAGTACCGATCCCTTACAATACAATCACTTGCCTCCATATGATCAACTTAATTTTGGTGTAATGATTGGTTTCGATTTCTAGGGTTTCTGAAATGGAAAGAGGAATTGAAATGAAACAAGATGAAGCAGGTGAGTTGTTGGAGAAGGAAATTCCAATCCCTGAAATTCCTGTATTACATCATCACCTCTAACCTAATCATCTATATATGACAATTGTATTTGAATGGGATGGTCGATATGTATATATAATATATATGTGTATAAATTTATACACATATATATTTGTGGTTGGTATATAGTTTCATGGACTTGCGCGCATTAATTGGGCAGCAAGGTAGGAAGAAGGGGGAAAAAGAATTTAAGGTGAACAGAGATAATATAGCAAGGAGATTACAGTTAAATTAATTACAATCTTGACACCTACGTCCATTTTGAAAAGTTAGATTTTTTTTTCTCATAAAAATAATAAAAATAATGTTTCACATGCATGTGATTTAATTAAAAATGCATATATTAATTGGAAAGCACAGTCTAGAAAAACCCATCAGTGAAATCAGTGTGATGGACTGATGGGTTACTAGCTTCAACTAATTGTGAGATCAAAGTTGAATTTCATTAGGAATGATGGTTAAATTCATTAATAAAGTTTAGAGAATGTATAATTAAGGATAAAATTAATGAAGCACACCCCAAAATGCACTTTTTATTCAACTGCGCGCATTATTCAAATAGATGCTTCTAACCATTGCCAAGGTAAGAAAATTGCACTCAGGGTCAAGGAGATATATTAAGAACAAGGATCAATGATTATAAACTATAACTGTGTGTGGTAGCAGTAGATTCATATCTCATATATATCATATACGGAGTACGTATACTCTTTTTAAACGGGCTAGCTCTTATAATAATAATAATAATAATAATAATAATAGTAATAATAATAATAAGTGAATTCAAGTGAATTCCTCTACCAATAAATTGCTCTGCTAGGGCATAGGCGATGATCGGAGATGAATTGCTCTACCAACAAGTGAATTCCTCACGAATTTGCTTGGCAATATCATAATCAATCATCCTCACGAGATTGATTAATGATTGGTGGAGTAATTAAATAATTTTGGTGAAATTTACTACTCCCTCGTTCAATTTCATTTGATTTCAAGTTTGGAAAAGTCAACGTTGCTTTGGTAGGCTGGTGTCCATCTTCAGGCCGATTTCAATTTCATTATCACGGGGTTGAGTTCAAGTTTGAAGTGGCGGCGGCATATCGTACTCCTTCTTCAGGTCAGTGTCCATCTTGGCATTTGGGTAGGCCGGCCTGTCGGAGTCGGCGTCGACACAGTTATGCCCGACCTTGTTCGTTACCATTGTCCTTTTGTGGGTCTTTGTGGGTGCCTTGATGGTGGTGGTAGAGGTCTTGTTAAAACCTCCATGCTCAGGCACCTTCGTGACCGACATTGTAGTGTTGACGCTCAGAACCTCGTTCACGACACTTTATTGGATATCTGCTATAGAGCTGGGATTTCAGCTGGTAAGGAGGTTGATATCGGTTTGATTGATGGGCATGATAAGCCCCTTCGTCCGGCGGATCTGCTCCTTTATTGCTGGGATAGGGGGCGGGACGTGTGTGTTGATCTGACGGGATCCTCCCCCTTGACTCAGTCTGCAGTGTCTAACTTTGTGCCCGGCCGTGTTGTTGTTGATGCTGCCCGACGTAAGTGTGCCAAGTATCGTGAGTTGTGCACGACAGCTGGGTATGGTTTCCTACCCTTCTCCTTCTCTTCGTTGGGGGAGTTAGATACAGATGTTGTAGCTTTGCTGAAGCGGATTCAGAAATTCTCGGTATCTCAAGATGCTGGGGCTCGGGCTGCCACTTATATTTTTACTAGACTAAGCTTTGTTATCGCTAAGGGAGTGGGTGCCCAGATAGTATCTCGGCTACCCACTAATTTCTTGTAAATTGTCTGCTAGGGCAAGGCGACCAGTGCGATCAGGGCGACGTTCGGCGGTGGCCGTCTCTCCGGAGGATCTCGGTGGCCGGAGTCGACATACCTGAGGCCGGAGCGTGGCTAGGCAAAGGCGCGTTTCTTCTTCGGCGGAATCTGGGTGCAACGTCCTCCTCGGCTCCCCTTTTGATTCAGCGTTCGGTGACGGTGGTTTGCGAGTCTCCTGTTGTGGTTCAATCCGTGTTGATCGGTGCCGGTGTTTAGCAATGGGGGTCTCCTTGGTGGTTTGTGGCGCGCCTGGAACCAATCAACTCGAACCAATAGGTCACCGCTGCTTCATCGATAGTTGCTTGGACTAGGGTCGTCGGGGTCGCCCTGGCTCGTCGGTCTTCATCTTCTCCAGGTTTGTCTTCTATCTCTTGGGCATGTAGTGCTGGTGGTGCGTGGCTGCGAGGGTTGGTCAGGCCGGTCGTGGCGGCGCCGGTGTGTGCTGCGTCGCTCTTGTTCTATTTCCACGTTTGTATCGCTGCTTGTCCAGGATTTGCTTCTGGTTGGCTTCCATTTGTTGTTTATTTGGCATTGCTATTGGAGCTATTTGCTCCTTTTGGTATTATTTGTTTGTACTGTTGGCATCGTTTAGTCTCCGCAATTCGTCAAGTTTTTCAAGTTGTGCACGAGGATGTCTCTCTCTCAATCAGATGGCCGGTTTCATTGCCCTTTTCGGGGGCATGAGGGGTGTAGGGATGGTCGTCCGGCGAATACTGGTCTCACGTCAAAGTATTTTGTTGATCACCTCTCTAGGCATTTCAGTACTCCAGAGGCAGTTGAGAAGTACAAGAGGGTCATTTCTTCTGACAGGTTTGTTTATGATTTGTTAGCTGCCAACCTTGAACAGGCGGGTCGTTGGTTGTGTGGCACGTGTCTACGCAATCACACGGTCAAGATGGCATGCAAGCATGGAGGTATAGGAATCCCTATCGCTGGACCGGGGTGTAGTGGTAACAGTGAGTTGTTTGTCATCTATGGTATTCCTAGACCGTCGGGTTCCCCATGTTTATCGGCTCCTATTTGTCAGTTCTCCACAGAGGTCCGTGATGTTGATACAACTAGGCCAAGGGAATTGGTTTTTTATGAGCATTTATTTGAGCATTTCCTTGAGCAACGGTTGGTAACTTGCAAAAGTATCCCTTATAAGCTTCGTCTTGATTTTGGGAGGGTGTATCTTGAAGCTCTTTCAAGGGTTATTGCTCAACCATCGGATGTTTCTTGTTGGGTTCAGTTGTTTGTTCTCCCGGCATGTGTTCTAAGTATGGTTGAACGGGGTCGGCCTAAAGGCATTGCTGATAGTAGGAAAAGGGAGCAGGTTGCGTCTATGGCCGCTGCCTTGGCCTTGTGGAGAGAGTCCGGAGGGAGGCAATCTCTGGTTCATGATATACTCACTCCCTCTGCCTCTTGCGATTTCGATCAATTAGAGAAGAAAAAAGACATGTCTCAGTTTGAGTTAAATGTGGTTCAGTGTAAACGGAAAATGGGAGATGGACATTATGCTGCTGCTATTAGGGTCCTGATGTCCTCGGGGGTTGCTCCGTTCAATGATGACACAGTTGCTGAGCTTCTTGCTAAGCACCCTATTTCTCCCCCGCCGGTTGTTTCAAGTGATCCTTTCTCAGCTCTGGCTTTGTCGGTTAGTAAAGAGTTAGTTCTCAATAGGATCAGGAGCTTCCCCAAAGGTACCTCTTGTGGAAAGGATGGTCTTAGAGCGCAACATTTTGTTGAGATTCTGAGTGGAGCTTGTGACGGCATCGCCAGTGAGCTTCTTGCAGCCATTACGAGTGTTGTTAACCTTTTTCTGTCGGGTGCTTGTCCTCGGGCACTAGCCGAATTTGTTGCGAGTGCTCCCTTGATTCCATTGTTGAAACCTGGAGGGGGTGTTCGCTCTATTGCGGTAGGATCTATTTGGAGGAGGCTGGTTTCTAAATCGGCTGCTTCTATTGTCGTTAAGGAACTCAGCAGTTATTTAGGTACACACCAGTTTGGAGTGGGTGTGTCCGGGGGTGGGGAAGCTATCCTCCACTCAGTTAACAGGCTTCTGTTTGATAAAGGTATGGATAACGACAGGTCCTTACTAACGGTGGACTTTTCTAATGCATTTAATCTCGTTGATAGAAGTGCATTGATCCGCGAAGTGCGCACCCGGTGTCCCTCTATTGCTCCGTGGGTTGAATTCTGCTATGCCCAGCCCGCTCGTCTCTATTGGCGGGATGTTCCTTTGCGCTCTTGTCAAGGTGTGCAACAAGGTGATCCTCTTGGTCCGCTTTTGTTTGCTTTAGTGTTGCACCCGCTTGTCTCCAAAATTAGTAAATCTTGTGCTCTTGACATCAACGCTTGGTACTTAGATGACGGTACTCTAGCAGGGGATACCGGTGAGGTTGCTAAAGCTCTTGATATTGTGGTGAAGGAGGGGCCGAAGTTGGGGTTATTCATTAACATTCAGAAAACTGAACTATTCTGGCCAACTGTAGACCCGAGGAGCTTCGAAGTTGGTTTGTTCCCGCCTGACATTTCTAGACCCGAATTGGGAGTGAAATTGTTAGGCGAACCGGCCAGCAGCAGTGGTACATTTTGTAATAGCTTGGTTATGAAGAGAGTTGAAAAATCGATAGAGGTTCTAAAGGCTGTGAGGAAGCTAGAGGATCCCCAATGTGAATTGCTCCTTCTAAGGAATTGTATTGGGGTCTCGAGATTGTTATTTGCCCTTCGAACGTGCCCCCTCATGCCCTCCCAGGTGCAATTAGTTGTTTCGATGATGAGCTTCGGGTCTTCCTTGAACATGTTACTACTGCAGGGGGTCCGGGGTTTGGTTCATGGCAATGGCGTCAGGCCACTCTTCCGTTAAAACTTGGTGGGTTTGGTGTGCTCACTGCGCACGATGTTAGTCATTTTGCTTTCATCGCTTCTCGTCTTCAAACGACTAAGCTTCAAACTTCTATTTTGAGTAATTCAACGCCATCGCCGTCTAGGTGTCCTGACATTGGCTCTGACAATGTTCTCACCCAATCCATCTCGAGGTATGTCACTTGTGTTGGTTCGAATATTGATGACTTGGCTGTATCCCCCGCCCCCAAAAAATTCATGTCAGTATTGGCGGATCGATACTTCAAGTTCATTGACGACAACTTAGTGACTATGCTCAGTCCGACGCCAAGGCAGCTACACATTCTGCAAGCTGTGAGAGGGGAAAGAGCGCAGGATTTTTTGTTGACTGTTCCCATTGAGGGTCTTGCTCAGACTATGCCATCTCGACAGTTTCGTTCTGTTCTCCAATACCATCTGTCGATCCCTATGTTTAGTGGCTATTCGACTTGTCCTAGTTGTGAGCTTGACAGGATGGACCCATTTGGAGACCATGCTTTACATTGCATCCGAGGCATCGGGTCTAAGCACCGACATAACATGGTTCGAGATGTTTTGGCAGACATTTGTTATAAAGCGGGCATTGCAGTTCAGAAGGAAGCTCATACAGGTATGAGCAGTGATGACGGTGTTGAGCTGAGGCCGGGTGATCTGCTTGTTTATGGATGAGACAAGGGGAGAGACACTTGTATCGATGTGGTCGGGGCTTCACCGTTCACGACTAGAGCCAATGACTCATTTGTACTTGGCAAGGCGGTCTCTCAAGCCACTGACAGAAAGAAGAAGAAGTACGCTGATGTTTGTGCTGTTAAAGGGTATGGCTTCATGGCTTTTGCGTTCTCTACATTTGGTGAATTGGGAGTCGATGCTATTGGTTTTTTAAAACGGGTTCAGTTGGTTATGAGAAGTCACGGGTCGTCATCTGTTAATGGCGATTTCATATTTCATAGAGTTGGTTTTACTATTTAAAAAGGTGTTGGAGCTCAATTTGTTACGAGGCTCCCATCTAACTTTGTGTAAGTCATTTCTATAATTATAATAATAATATTTATAAAATAATAATAATAATAATAAATAATAATAATTATTATTATTATAATAATAATTATTATTATTATTATTATAAAGATGGCTTACATAAAGTTGGTTGGAAGCCTCGTAACAAATTGGGCTCCAACGCCTTTTTGAATAGTGAAACCAACTATATGAAAAACAAAATCGCCGTTAACAAACCCCGTACCATGACTTTTCGTAACCAACTGAACCCGCTTCAAAAAACCAATAGCCTTATCTCCCAATTCTCCCAAAGTAGAAAACGCAAATGCCATGAAGCAATACCCCTTAGCAGCACAAATATTTGTATACTTCTTCTCCTTCCTTTCCGTTGCTTGAGAGACTGCCTTGCCTGGTAAAAAGGAGTCATTGGCTTTAGTTGTGAACGGCGAAGCTCCAACTACGTCAACACAAGTGTCTCTACCCCCATCCCACCCATAAACCAGTAGATCACCCGGCCTCAAACTCTTTTTGAATAGTGAAACCAACTATATGAAATATGAAATCACCATCATCATCATCATCATCATCATTATTATTATTATTATTATTATTATTATTATTATTATTATATATAACTCCAAATAGTATATAGAAAACAAATAATCAAATGTTTACAAGAAGTTAGCCGACAACCGAGAAACAAGCTGCGCACCAACCCCTTTAGCAATGGAAAAACAAACTCTGGTAAAAATATGAGCAGCTAGACGAGAACTAGAATCTAAGGCTAAAGAAAAAGAGCGGATCCGTATATGTGACCTATAGGTTCACCAGATTTTAATATGTCTATATATTTTGATTTAACTGAAAAGTAAATACATATATGGCTATATAGTTGTATCATAAAATCTTTATATATAGAATTAATTAGGGTTTGGTTATTCCATTCAAATTAATATATACAGTATATATTATCGAGAGTGCTTAGTACGAGATAGTTGGTGAGATTGATCGAAGGTTGTGTGGATTTACAATAGATAGTTTTCACTGTGAATCACCCCCTAGATGTACGTTTATCATGGTACATTGATTTGTTACCAAAAAAAAATTGAGCATTAAGCTGCATGGAATCCAATGCGAAAGTGGTGGGCAATGTCTTAATATATAAAACAATTAAGAAAATAAAATAATTAATTGTTGTTGATTGGGATTTTGGATGTTTGTTGGAAGCGGGCATCGTGCATTATTTCCAAAGTGTTATTTCGTTGACTCTTTCTCTCTCTAAGGCCAATTTTATCGGGATGTGAAGCATGGATGCATATATATAATTTTATATCTATATAGATCGATAGATAAATTGTGTTATTTATTATTATTTTCTATAAATCATATCAAAATATTATTATAATATTTTTTTGTTATTAATTAATTTTAATATATGTATATAGATAGTAACCATCCACACTTTGTATACTATTTAAGGTTATAGATCATATCATATGTCATATGGATAGTTTTTTGGCGCAAATACCATATATTAGTACAGTACTATATTAGGGCAGTAGAAGAAATGGTGTAGTTATATATATAGCATCTCTTTCACTAGTTTGCAATCTATTACTGTCTCCGATCCTAAAAGATTTTCGTTTGACTTTTTAACACATATTTTAAAGAGCTAAAAAATATTTAATATATTAACTTTTTTATTATTATTTTTTTATAATCTAATACTTATTACCAACAAATATTAAGTTATAAAAAAATAATTTTTAAAAAGTTGATATTTTATATAGTTTTTAGCTCCTTAAAATATGTGTTAAAAAGTCAAACGACAATCTTTTTGGATCGGAGGGAGTACTTGACAAGCTGAACAACATAGGTAAAACCAAGAAAGATGAGAGGAAGACCCAGGATAACTTGAACAAAAAGAAAAGATGGAAGAACTTATAAAGTGGAACCAAATTATATATGACAAAAGCACAAATCCACTCTATAAACGCATTAGAACCATTAATGGAAATGAACTGTACGACAAAGCTAAGGTAAACATCGGCCTCGAAACCAGGACACTGTGAATATGAAAACGAAAAATTCATACCAAAATAAGTTAAAATGAAGATTTGTACATGGAATTGTTGTGGGATTGGGAAAAGAAACATTTGGACCGAGGTAGAAACTTTATGTAAAATAAAAAATATACAAATTCTGGTTCTTATGGAAACAAGAACGAAATCGCAACCCTTGGAAGCTGTTTGGAAAAAGGCGGGCTTCGATTCGATTTGTTGGGTTTCTGCAAAGGGTAGATCGGGTGGGATATGCGCCTTATGGAAAGACTACCAAATCCCTAGTGCGAGAATTTCTATTCTGAGAATGGACGATCGATTCATTACTATGAAAATAGAAGACAATAACATCAGTTCGACCTTTGCTTGCTGGTTTGTTTATCCGCCTGCTCAAGAGTCAAGAGGGTGAAAAACCCCTATTATGGCACAAGCTCCAAGACTTCAAGGGTTCGACATCCCTTCCATTGTGATGGGGGATTTAAATGAGATCCAATGTTGCTCCGAAAAAATGGGGGGTGTACCCCCTAACTCGAACAGATTTCAAAGACTATTAACCTTAAGAACCAATGTAACCTGCTTGATATCCCAACGCTCGAAAATGGTTTCACCTGGAGAAAAAATAGAACGGATGTGAACAACATCTATGAAAAATTAGATAGGACTCTTGTACAAGACCAAATCCTACAATGATATCCACAAATAGCAACTAGAAACTACGCTTTCTCATCCTCGGATCACTGTCCAATTTCTATAGAAATAAAAAACAATGGAAGTTAAAAGACAAGACCTTTCAAATTTGAGAAAATGTGGCTCCAAAGAAAAGACTACCGAAACATTGTGGCCCGAGCAAGGCGAATGTCTTATGTTGGGTCACATATGTTTCAAGTAGTTAAGAAAACGCAAACACTCAAAAGATTAACCAAAGAATGGAATAAAACTACTTTTGGAAATATCTTCCGCCCATTGAAAGACATTGAAGATAAATTAATTGATAGAACTACAAACGAATTACCAAAGCCAAAGCCAGCAATCTAGAAACAATAACAAACAACTACAACTTATAAATAAAAAGAACAAGTTATTATAGTTTCATAAAATGTATCGGAGTCAAAGAGTGAAGACAAAACATCTGAAACTATCGGATACGAACTCAGGTTATCACCACAAAGTAGCAACAGCTCGCCGAAACAAAAAAAAAAGAAAGATAAATACGAACCCAAAGTGGAACTACAATCATGGGTGAAGAAAACATCAGAGAAGAAATCGGGGTGGACTTTGAAAAGAGGTTTAAAAAAGAACAAATCAACAGACGACTACTGGAAGAATACCTCTCCCTGATAAACCCGGAGATCACCGACGATGACAATGACCTGGTCACAAGACCAATCACAAATCAAGAAATAAAAAACGTTGTCTTCTCCATTGGAAAAAACAAATCCCCAGGTTCGGATGGTATGACTGCTGAATTTTACCAGCAATACTGGGATCTGGTGGGACCATCAATTATAAAAGCTATCAAAGGCTTTTTTCACGCCGGACGGATGTTAAGACAAATAAATCAAATGTTTATCACCCTAATTCCAAAATGTGATGACCCGAAAACAACGAATAATTATAGACCAATCAGTCTCTACACGACCATTTATAAGACCATTGCGAAAATATTGGCGGATAGAATGAAACCCTTCTTCAGTAAAATTATCCATCCACTGCAAGGAGCTTTTATAACCGACAGAGCAATTCAAGACAATGTGTTAATCGCCCACAAGATTTTTCACACCTTTCGAAGAAAGAAATGCCGAGAGGATGGATTGCAATTAAATTAGACATAGAGAAAGCCTATAATAGAGTGGATTGGGATTTTTTCCTTTCTACCATGGAAAGATTTGGGTTCTGCATAAAATTTTGCGATTGGATTAAGGAGTGCATCCAAACCGTATCGTTCTCCATTCTCGTAAAGGACGAACCGACTAAAATATTTCAGCCACTTAGAAGCTTGAGACAAGGTGACCTAATATCTCCGTGCCTATTCATCATAGGTGCAGAAATGCTAGCCAGGAGAGTCCAATATCAATGTGACCAAACTAGAAACTCTATTGGCTTTAAGATATCTAGAAATGGTGATCATAATTCCATTCCTTTCTTTTGCCGATGACATAATGATATTTTCTTAAGCGACTCGGAAGCATGCTCGACAGTGAAAAAGATTCTGGACGAATACTGTCATATCTTTGGGAAAAAAAAAATTCCAAAAATCAGCTTTCCAGGTTACCAGTGGAATCTCAAATGAACGAAAACAACATGAACAACTTCAGAACTGCCTACAAATTTCGAATCAAGCATCTCTAGAAAAATACATGGGTTGCCCTATCATTAATGGCAGAGTATCAAAGGAGACATTTGGTGAGGTTCTGGGGAAAACAAAGAACCAATTAACAAAATGGAAAGCAAATGAATTATCCCAACAAGGAAGAGCGATTATAGTCAAAGCGACTTTAGCTGCCAAACCGAATTATATGATGCAAAATTTCATACTTCCTGCAAGCATACATTCAGATCTTGACCAAATTAACAGATTTTTTTTCTGGAATAAGGACTCACTGTACAAGCCTTTAATTGGTTGGGACAAAGTCTGCAAACCAAAAAATGAAGGCGGGCTTGGCATAAACAAAACAAAAGATATGAACAAGACCCTTCAAATAAAATTATTATGGAAAATTCTAGCTGAGCCTCAAAATGGATGGGTGAAAATTATTAGAGAAAAATATCTTAAAGATGACAACATTTCGGATTACAAAAAGAAGAAAAACACTTCATGGCAATGGGCCAAATTGATGGAATTAAAAGATGAATTCTGTCAAGGGCTTATATGGCAAATTGGCAACGGGAAACCGATTAGATTTTGGAAGGACAAATGGCTATATAATGAGAATTGTCTTTGAGAAATTCGAGTGCAAGACTAAATAGAAGAATCCGAAAGAATTGACCAGTTTATAAAACCAGACATAACTTGGAATGAAGAAAGATTGAAACAAAACCTCCTAGTGAATGTTGTAGATGAGATCCTAAGAATCCATATCCCTAAAATAGATATTGAAGATAGATTATATTGGAAAGCTAGCAGAAACGGCTGGTTTTCCACGACTAGTGCTTTAATTTGGACCGTATCATAAAACCAAGAAGAGCTAGTTGTGATCCATTAGAGTGAATATGGAAGATTGACTGTCCGCCGAAAATTAAAACCTTTCTTTGGAAAAATATCCTTAATGGAACCCCAACGAAAATCAGACTTAGGAACAAAGGAATTGATGTCCTTTTGGGTTGTCCCCTCTGCAAAAATTGCGAAGAAGACGCAACCCACTTATTCACGGCATGCCCGACATCTTTGAAACTAATTGGAAGAATGGACAAGCTTACTGAAAGAATAATACGAAATACTGACAAAACTAACAAGACCTACAAGATGATAAGTGGTGAAATCTTCTCCCAGCTATCAACTACTCAGAAATCGATACTAGCGTTCTCCTTATGGGGGATCTGGTCTATGAGGAACAAAATTCTTTTCGAAAATCATGATGCCAGAAATATATATGGAACAATGGATAAAAATTATTACACAATATAGGTTATCTTAATTGGAAAAAAGCTCTAGAATATGATCTAGAGAACGAGGGATTCATGAAGCTTAATTTTGATGGAGCCAAGGTCGCGTCTGGGTAAGCTGTTGATGGGTTTGTTATCCGCGATTACAGTGGTAGAGTGGTGTCCTGCGGTGCGCATGGACTTGGGAGCGCTTCTTCAATACAAGCTAAGTGTCTTGGTCTTCACGCCGACCTTCTTTCTGTTGTTAAGATGGGTTTCTCGCGTCTTGTGGTGGAAGGAGACTGTCTAACTGTTGTCAACGCCCTACGTGGGATCGGTACTTGCCCGTGGACTATTGAGATGGTGATTACCGATGTTCTCGGCCTCTGCAAATCCGTCGAGGCCATCGATTTCTCCCACACGTTACGAGAAGGCAACCAGGTCGCTGACAGATTGGCGCATGCTGGTTTGATCTCCTCTTTCTCTGCTGAGCAGTGCCTAGTTGAGATTGAGGATTTAGCCCGTAAGGATGCCACTGCGCAGTGGTTCAACCGATGTTGACCACCCCCAAACTTTCGCCTTGTATAAAAAAAACTACTTTGCAACCTATCTATATACATATATTAAAACCGAAGCATAACATCCTGATACGTTTAGGATCCCCGATCCTTCGCATGTGGGCTCGGAATCAAGAACCCCAAACTTGTTGATGGCCCGATCTTGCAATATTCTTGATATCCTTGATGTTTACAAGTAGTTACAATAAAAGGGTTCGAACTATTGCGAAAGAAACGAAAACAAACAAACAAAAACTAAGGGAAACAACCACGGAAAAGACAAGTAACTGCGAGGTCGCCGGGATGGCCGCGGGGCGGCCAAGGGAGCCGCGGGGCGGCCCGGACAGTGGCGACGGTTCTGGCAGACTCAGCGACAACTTCTCTGATCCAGCGACGGTTTCTCAGGATGGGTTTCTCCTTTGTGCTGGTTTGGGATTGTGTTTAGATCTTGTTTGGTATCGGATGAGCAAGAACATAAATTGATTGCGAAGGCTTTTGGATTGGGAGATTGAAGAATCTTTTTAATCCTAAAAAGGGTTCCTCAATATAATTTCCAATCTGAATAATTCAAAGCTTACAATGTTGTTTAAATAGAAAAATATACCAATTCTATCTTTGCAAAAGATAGAGCTTTGGTTAGATAAAGATAAATAAAATATCTAAAGATAGCTAATTCTTTCCTAAGATAAATCAAACCTAATAAAGATAGATAAATAACAACTTGGTGGAAAAGGAATTACCTAGATGAGATATTTTCCTTCCACCTTATTATTTCTTAATTGCATAAAATAAATATATCTAATTAATTAAATTCGAAATTAACTAAATAAATATGTGGAAATTCGTCCAAACAGTGACAGCTGCAAAGATGATGAATTTCGGCCATTCTCGACGTCGATTTTGGAGAAACCTTTAACAGCAAAGTTGTAGATCTTTTCGTCCTCGTTCCAAAAAAGTATGGCACGACCTCATCCGATAAATATGGACTCCGAACGACCCGTTTTACTGAGACATCGAAATGCTGTCAACCCATTAAGAACGAACCCAAATTTGAACATTAGCTCACCTTGCTCCTTTGGACCTTGTTCCATGGTGGAGCCTTCTTCCTCCTTTTGAGGATGACACTCTTCGCCATCAATAGCCCTCGAATCGGTCTTGAGAGCTCGTCTGGATCAAGATCATTGTTGGACCCACAAAATGCCATCTTGATATGCATCACATCCTGTGTGGCGTGTTATGGTTGATCTCAGGAAGAAAAAATAATACAGTAATATATTGTTTATAGAAAGCTATATAAGTCACAATCTCTAGCCCTCTCCGTGTGTGTGTGTGTGTGTGTATATATATATATATATATATATATATATATATATATATATATATATATATATATATATATATATATATATATTAGTTAATTGGAAAAATATAAAGAAAAAATATTTCATAGTCATACTTACCGAAACTATTAATAGATAAATATGTACTATTTGATAGTGCGATTTTATTTATATCTAGATTTTTTCAGTGGAGGGAATTATTTATATCAAAATTAATTATTTAATCATTTTTATTTTATTTATACCTATATTGTTTTTGAGCCAAAATAAATTATTAAAATATTATATAGTCATAATATGTAGTCACAATCCATCCGTGCATAGATATTTTCGTAAACTAACGTAATAAATATGCAGTACATATTTAATAAAAAAGAATATTAAAATATTTTTAAAAATAAATTATCTATTATATTACATGAGATTTAATTAGCAATATATAAGAAAAAAAATATTTAGGTCAAACTAAATTTATTTATATCTATATTATTTTTTGGTGGGAAAAATTATTTATATTTAGATTTTTATTTATTTATTAGAATCTATTTAGATTATTTTCCGTGCATGGGAAGGGACTTACACTAGGAATAAAATAAAATGAAATACTCCCTCCGTTCCAAAATAGATGGCCTTTTACTTTTTAACACGTTTTTTAAGGAGCGGAAAACTCTATAAAATATTATTTATTTGATTAAAATTTTTATACTATTTGATACTTATTACTAATAAGTATCTAATTATATAAAAAAATTTAATTAAAAAATAATATTTCATAGAGTTTTTCGCTCTTTAAAAAGCGTGCCGAAAAGTAAAAGACCATGTATTTTGAAACGGAGGGAGTACAATTTAGTTGTTACACCAGCCCTAAACATTGAGAAATTAAATTAACAGTATAGCAAAATAAACTTACTCTTTTAGTCATACAAACCTACCTATATTGTTCACTCCCCTATCGGCTATCGCATAATTCAAATTACATTTACACATCCTCTCTCTCTCTCTCTCTCTCTCTCTCTCTCTCTCTCTCTCTCTATATATATATATATATATATATATATATATATATATATATATATATATATATATATATTTTTACATTTACACATCCTCTCTCTCTCTCTCTATATATATATATATATATATATATATATATATATATATATATATATATATATATATATATATATATATATATATATATATATGTATATGTATATGTATATATATGTATATGTATATATATATATGTACATATATATAGAGAGTGGGTATATTGTGCACACCCCTTAGGGTGTACTTTGTGCACAATTGTAGACCATCGATCTAAATTGAATGGAGGGAGGAGAAAGGCCCAGGTGTCCCGTCTATTTTTTTTTAAAAAAAAATCAAAAATCAAACTCCATCCCACAATATCCTAGCGTATAGCGCGTAGAACCCTAAGCCCCAATTTCTTATTCTCCACCATTTTCTTCGTCGTTTGTACCAGTTGAACCAAGGAGACCCAAGGAGAGGCGAAGCCATGGAAGTTCACCGTTGCCTTCACCGGTCGACGGAGGCAAGCTGAGGGGAGGAAAGGCGTGACCAGGCGGAGGCGAGGCCAAGGCGGCGGTGGATTCGAAGAGAGCCCAGACGACGGTGAATCGATGGTGATTCGATGGCGATGCGAGGCGGAGGAAAATCGATTGTGATTCGGCGGCGAGGAGGGGAAGCCAAGTCTGCCCGATTTTTCGCCAATGGTCGGGGGTTCGAGGAGTAGTCGTCTTCCTTCGGTTGGTGCGAGGGTCGATCTCGAATCGGAGTCGGGGCAAGGCGGTGCGAGGGTTGATTCCGACTTCAGCACTGCCCTCACGGCGGGGGCTGCTTGCTCTGGGTCTGGGTCGCCGGCAGGGGCTGCTTGCTCTCGGACTCGCTCGTTGTCGCCGACGGTGAATAGAGGTCCAACCTCCCCTCTAGATCTCCTCCTCCCCTCTTCATCAAAGAATAGGCTGAGTTAAGCCATTTCCCTCCCTCTGTTCTCTTTTGCTTCTTTATTTCTACAGTGAGTTAATTTGAATTAATTTAGAACGATATTGTATTGAATTTCATGCTGCTTCTCAATTGATTAGGCTATTTCTCACAAGAAATATGATACGGTGCATGATTATGAACATATCTTGAATATTATTCGTTCAAATGTAAAAGTTTATTCTTGACAATTGTCAATTTGTTCATGATTATTCAATTAAATCCGATACATTATTCAGTGGAATTTATGAAATTTTGGATGAAAATATAAATTTTGGATGAAAATATGATACAGTTACAATTATTCGGTAAATGTGAAACATTATTCGGTGAATTATAAGGTATTAGTCATATAAATTGTAAGTATTTTTTAGGGATTTGGAGTTTCTATTATCTGAAATTGATGGACGGAAAGACAAGATATTATTAGGTAGCATTTGACAAATTATTCAATGGAATTAGGATGAAAATGGAAAATATAAAATTATTCGGTAGCTTGTGAAACATTATTCAGATGAATTAACAAAATGTTAACAACAACAAAATCAGATCCAAAATATATTTCGCCGAATAAAGTCACATCCCAATTGTCAATCTGTTAATAACTACCACTATTCAACCGAATAATGTTACAATATTTCGTTTGTTGATTCTATTACCCTAAAAATATAAACACTGAACCGAATAATGTAACAAGTGATTGGATACAAAAAAAATTATTATAATATTTTTTTCGTTACTGAAAAATCAATATAATATATAGTTATAGAATCATGAAATTGTGCTTCAACCAAAAAATTTGTATGGTCCCATTTGCTTAAAAATGCTAAGAATTGGGGTTAGTTTTTTTTTAAAAAAAAAACCGTGAATCCCTGGAAAAAAAAAACAAAAAAAGAAAGGAAAGGGCTCCACTATGCACCCACGCCGCACGCGCCATGTACTAGAGAGTCAGTGGGTTTCTTTGTATGTGGTCCTCCATATTTAAAGCAAAAATAAATAAAAACCTCTTTTAATCGTGGCCATCCATTTCATCCATCCAATGGTTTAAATTTGTGCACAAAGTACACTATAAGGGGTGTGCACTCTGGAACCACTCCCTATATATATATATGTGTGCGTGCGTGCGTGCGTGCGTGCGTGCGTGCGTGCGTGCGTGCGTGCGTGTGTGTGTGTGGGGGGGGGTTTGCATCCAGACCAAAAAAATATATATTAAAATTGTTGCATATATCAAATTAATCAAATTGTTGCATATATCAAAGACCGCAACTAGTTGCTTGCAAAAATTGATATGTTGACCCGGCCAGGTACAAAAGAAAGACTTTGGACTGGACCTGATCAAGTTAAAGACTTAATTAATTTAGGCAGCTAGCTAGAGGAATATATAAAGCAGCAGTTTCTTCCTTTTTAATTTTATTATTTTAAATTTAAGGATACTTTTAGAAGAGGAATTATATGGATGAATGATATATTTTAATTTTAAAGATGTGTGTGAATGCATGGATGAATTTAATGACCGGAGACCATGCAAAAATATTCGGCACTCGTGTGCGTTGTTGTTGGGTGTGCCGTGTGTGTAAGTATTTATTGGCATGGCTTAAAGTGAAATAAAAAGGAACAACAAATATCACTTTCATGAAATGTAAAGCTGTATATATATATAGCAAGTATTAATTAAAGTAAGGGGGGCTAATTAAACGGCTACATATACTTCTATTGAATGAATGTTTCACGGAAATCTTGAGGGGGGCTCAAAAGCCCAGCTGTCCTTCCAACTAAATTCAAATAAATGACATATATACAGTAATATATATGGCCTTTGGCAAAAGTATATGAAGAATGAAAAGGGCCAGGTTTGGAAAGTATGAGTTGGATAGGTGTTGTGGATGGCAAAATTTAAATTTTTTCCAACAAAAAAAATATTGTTGACCTTGAATAATGCAATCCTGAAGAATTTCGGTTGTCACTCGAAAATTTTAACTTGTCACATACTATTTTTTTTTTTATCACATGTTCTCTTGCCGCATCATCGTCTCTTTCTCCTTTACTCCCTTTATAGTTTGTTAATACTCTTTATGTTAACACTGGGATGAAGACTCACAACACCTCTTTTTGGAAGGTCCTAAATCTATACATCTAGTCAGCAAAATGGACCCCATGACACATGACATTGACGATGTCACGAAAAAAACTCTCTCAGAAAATATGACTTATGACGTTACAAATAGGTCACCCACCAATAAGAAAGAACAAAGGGCCGGACTGACCAAACCCTCTCCAGAAAACTCAAACATCACGAAGCAACAATCGCGACTGCACCACTACATCGTGATTGTTGCGCTAACCACGTCATCAAACAGCTCGATGGTCAAGGCTCACCTCGCTGGCATCATCTCCAAAGCCTAAATCTCATGCATGAGGGCATGGGCTACACGTGTCCTCAACCAACCCACGAGGTCACCAACTAGTTGCTCGCTTGATCACCCTATAAATACCCCCCATCCACCCAAATCATAAGGATCCGATTTTTGAGAAAACAGAAGAGCTCTGCAACCTTCTTTAAGTTAAAGTCCTCGAAACTGAGTTCTTGAAGTCCGCAATCAAAGAAGAACGTTTCTAGAGTTATAACATCATTTCTCAACACCCTCTAAAGACGACGAGTGAATAGTGAATACCAGACGCGATCAAAGTTCATCGCGAAAAACATATCACCACCCAACCCGATCGATTTACGACAAGGAAAGGATCTCACGAGAACATGTTTCTTGAATTGATTGGCTTTACATGTAATCAAGGACATTTGTCGTCACCTTGAGGTAATAAGTATAGGTGAAATTCCATAAACACTTCGTTGACACCGTCTGTAGGAACCTTTCACGACAAGAGGTTCCTCGTAGAAATATGCTTTACTTTTTAAGTTTTCGTGATTTTTTAAAATCTTAAAATCCATTGTTTTATATCCCTCGCAAGTATACTTGTTTTACTCCTTGAACTAGCTTTATAGAAACATGAACTTTACACTGTTCAGCGAAGAATTCAAAAACCAATGTCACGACGAAGGATGGGCCAATGGATTGAACCCCAACGATCCTCCTAACGAAGAGGTTCACCCTCAACAAGATGAGGACATTACTCAACAACCGTTCTGAAATGTCGCTCCAGCGCCTCCGTCTGGTCAATATGGGACATGGGGAGGATTTCCCCCGTATCAATACTTCGCGAGCAGCTACCCTCAGAATCCTTTTTACAGTCAGTCCGCGAACATGGTTCCCCCCCCCCCCCCCCCCAAATATGATCCCTATGGCTACTACCAGCAGGAAGGCCCAACTCGTTCCACGTTCAATCATTTTTCTAACCCAGTTGACCTTCTGTAACACCCCCTTTTATAACCCAAAGGAATGTCACAGCGCCAGTGATTACGCGGACTTTAATGTCTTTGTAACCACCTTAGGCTTATAGGGACATGTAACCATGCTCCCATAAACAAGATGATAACATTAAATACATAAATAAAATACAATTAAATCGCGGAAGACTTTAAGTGAAACAAATAACTAAGTATACAACAACATCGTTACAATTTGTCTTGATAGCAACTACAAGATAATATTTAAACTATTGAATTAAAACAACGGTAAAATACTAAAATATTTGAAGATGATTCCGACTCACTTTTCCAACCTTCGACCTTGCAGTGCTTTATCTAAACCTGTGGAAACCAGCCATCCAAACAAAGGACGGTTAGTTCGCGAGAACTAGCAAGTGACGGCACGAAAGCAGAGACAACTTTGGATTCAAGTGACCATGAAACGGTAAGAATTAAATCCAAATGAGATTTGAATATTTGAAGTGAATTGGCTTATTTGTAACCCGACCCCCCTGTGACACGGATAATCCAAAAGGATTGAGTAACAAAAGATGTATTAGGAATTATATTCCGATTAAGGATGGAATATGACATAGCTTGAAACGATTCATGATTACTACCCATTACATTATTAATACGTTTTTATTATAATGTCTAAACTAAGTATTGGTTCAAAAGGTACTCGATGTGGCCCAAAATCGACCCAGAGGGCAGGACTCTTCCGGAGAGTTTTAAACCGCGGGCTGAGACAGTCGATTAAGGGTTGATCTTATGTCCCCCAATACCTAGTTCAAACCATGTTTGTTACTTGTACATTATCATTATTCTTCACTCACTTACTCACATGATATGCATTTTACGTCTTTTATCTTTTTATCGACTATTACCGGTCCCACTCTGTCTATAGTGGATAGCGACCTACAACCATTGGTTGTGTAACACCTCGCATGGAAGTGTAGTTTCATGAAACCTTAAGACCGAGGAGTAACGGCCCCGACCTACACTTTACTCACACTCACTTTACCATTTCACATTGCTTTTCGTTGATTGATTGACTACTTTACTTTACAATTCTTCACATTACTTTACGATTTTATGATTCACATTGCTTTTGATTGGTTTGGATTCGATTTAGTTTCACTCGCAACAACAGATCCTCACATTATTACTAATTATTTACAATATTGATCACAACGAAATAAACATAATGGATACATAAAAGAAACATATCCCTTTCTTAAATGGGTAATGTTATTATTCGACGTCTCTGTATAATAATGACATAGATACCCACCTTTTTATTAAAGCATGATTATTCAACCGTCAATTTGAATTTGGCAAGTATAAATGGGTAATGTTATTATTCGACGTCTCTGTATAATAATGACATAGATACCCACCTTTTTATTAAAGCATGATTATTTTGTTCTTCATGCTAATTGGTTAAGAAAGGGATATGTTTCTTTTATGTATCCATTATGTTTATATCGTTGTGATCAATATTGTAAATAATTAGTAATAATGTGAGGATCGGTTGTTGCGAGTGAAACTAAATCGAATCCAAACCAATCAAAAGCAATGTGAATCATAAAATCGTAAAGTAATGTGAAGAATTGTAAAGTAAAGTAGTCAATCAATCAACGAAAAGCAATGTGAAATGGTAAAGTGAAGTGTGAGTAAAGTGTAGGTCGGGGCCGTTACTCCTCGGTCTTAAGGTTTCATGAAACTACACTTCCATGCGAGGCGTTACACAACCAATGGTTGTAGGTCGCTATCCACTATAGACAGAGTGGGACCGGTAATAGTCGATAAAAAAGATAAAAGACGTAAAATGCATATCATGTGAGTAAGTGAGTGAAGAATAATGATAATATACAAGTAACAAACATGGTTTGAACTAGGTATTGGGGGACATAAGATCAACCCTTAATCGACTGTCTCAGCCCGCGGTTTAAAACTCTCCGGAAGAGTCCTGCCCTCTGGGTCGATTTTGGGCCACATCGAGTACCTTTTGAACCAATACTTAGTTTAGACATTATAATAAAAACGTATTAATAATGTAATGGGTAGTAATCATGAATCGTTTCAAGCTATGTCATATTCCATCCTTAATCGGAATATGATTCCTAATACATCTTTTGTTACTCAATCCTTTTGGATTATCCGGGTCATAGGAGGGTCGGGTCACAAATAAGCCAATTCACTTCAAATATTCAAATCTCATTTGGATTTAATTCTTACCGTTTCATGGTCACTTGAATCCAAAGTTGTCTCTGCTTTCGTGCCGTCACTTGCTAGTTCTCGCGAACTAACCGTTCTTTGTTTGGATGGCTGGTTTCCACAGGTTTAGATAAAGCACTACAAGGTCGAAGGTCGGAAATGTGAGTCGGAATCGTCTTCAAACATTTTTAATAGTTACTATTGTTTTGATTTAAGAGTTTTCTTCTTCATATATCTTGTAATTGCTATCGAAACATTGTAACGGTGTTGTTGTATATTTCATTATTTACTTCATTTGAAGTCTTCCGCGATTTAATTATATTTCCTTTAAGTATTTAATATTATCATCTTGTTTATGGGAGCATGGTTGCATGTCCCTATAAGCCTGAGGTGGTTATTAAGACATTAAAGTCCGAGTAACCACTGGCGCTGTGGCATTCCCTTTGGTTATAAAAGGGGGTGTTACAGAAGGTTGTAACACCCCTTTTATAACCCAAAGGAATGTCACAGCGCCAGTGATTACGCGGACTTTAATGTCTTTGTAACCACCTTAGGCTTATAGGGACATGTAACCATGCTCCCATAAACAAGATGATAACATTAAATACATAAATAAAATACAATTAAATCGCGGAAGACTTTAAGTGAAACAAATAACTAAGTATACAACAACATCGTTACAATTTGTCTTGATAGCAACTACAAGATAATATTTAAACTATTGAATTAAAACAACGGTAAAATACTAAAATATTTGAAGATGATTCCGACTCACTTTTCCAACCTTCGACCTTGCAGTGCTTTATCTAAACCTGTGGAAACCAGCCATCCAAACAAAGGACGGTTAGTTCGCGAGAACTAGCAAGTGACGGCACGAAAGCAGAGACAACTTTGGATTCAAGTGACCATGAAACGGTAAGAATTAAATCCAAATGAGATTTGAATATTTGAAGTGAATTGGCTTATTTGTAACCCGACCCTCCTGTGACACGGATAATCCAAAAGGATTGAGTAACAAAAGATGTATTAGGAATCATATTCCGATTAAGGATGGAATATGACATAGCTTGAAACGATTCATGATTACTACCCATTACATTATTAATACGTTTTTATTATAATGTCTAAACTAAGTATTGGTTCAAAAGGGTACTCGATGTGGCCCAAAATCGACCCAGAGGGCAGGACTCTTCCGGAGAGTTTTAAACCGCGGGCTGAGACAGTCGATTAAGGGTTGATCTTGTGTTCCCCAATACCTAGTTCAAACCATGTTTGTTACTTGTACATTATCATTATTCTTCACTCACTTACTCACATGATATGCATTTTACGTCTTTTATCTTTTTATCGACTATTACTGGTCCCACTCTGTCTATAGTGGATAGCGACCTACAACCATTGGTTGTGTAACACTTCGCATGGAAGTGTAGTTTCATGAAACCTTAAGACCGAGGAGTAACGGCCCCGACCTACACTTTACTCACACTTCACTTTACCATTTCACATTGCTTTTCGTTGATTGATTGACTACTTTACTTTATAATTCTTCACATTACTTTACGATTTTAAATTTATGATTCACATTGCTTTTGATTGGTTTGGATTCGATTTAGTTTCACTCGCAACAACCGATCCTCACATTATTACTAATTATTTACAATATTGATCACAACGAAATAAACATAATGGATACATAAAAGAAACATATCCCTTTCTTAACCAATTAGCATTAATAAAAATGTGGGTATCTATGTCATTATTATAGAGAGACGTCGAATAATAACATTACCCATTTATACTTGCCAAATTCAAATTGACGGTTGAATAAATCACACAAAGCGGATGGATTGCAATTTATTTTAATTAATTTGGCAAGCATTCCAACGGAAAGAAACAACTATAGACACGAAAGGCACAAGTGAGCAGAAAGGCTCGGAAGGTCACTTGCCTCGATTTGGAGTTGCAAGCGTTGACGGTTGGTCGGATTCGAATTCCTTCGTATGAGCGCAAGGGTAGAATAGTCTCTGCGGAGTAACGAAATTGGAAGCAATTTATGCCCAAACAAAAACATGGGTTAGAATCTGGAATTTTTAAAAACTGAGAAAGGGCATATTTTAGAAAAAACCGAACTTAGGGAGGTTTGGTGTAATTAGATCACCTTCTTCCTTCTCCCGACACTTTCAACAGTAGCATAAACCGGCGAGGTCCCGGCTCTACTTCGGCGAGATCCTGGCGGTGGCACGGGTCACGGCGGCGCACGAGGCTGGCGGATACGGGCTCGTGGTGACTGGGCGCTCCTCCGGGTGGCGGCTGGTGGCCCCGGCAGCGGCGGACGAGGGCTACCGAGTGGCTCCGACGAGGATACTCGAAATTGGGGGTTTTGGATTCGGGATGAGTTTCTGATAACTTTGTGAAGGGAAACGTTGCTAGAGGCGTTTAGAATGCCATGGAATAGGTTGAGAGCTCGGAGATGGAGAGGAGTGGTGATGGTGTGCTTCGAAAGTGATACCGAAAGAGGTATTTATAGTAGAAGGATTTGGGGACGAATTGAATTAAAATAATTCCACAAATCGATCAGATAATCACTCTTAACGCTATCCCGATCCTCAATTTGGTGAGATTCGGCCTGACTGAAGCGGATTGGGGTGATTTTCGAAATTGGAGATAAGCTCGTTCGGTTGCGTTTTTATACCGAATCACAAAATTGGTTACATAAATCTCATCTGTAACGAGTAGGGAACATTCTAGAAACAAAATCGTTGAGTGTCGGGCGAGATTTGCGGGAGGTAAAAATCACCCAATTTCAACAGTGAACGCAGGCGGGAGGTTGAAGAAGAAGCGGTTCAGTGAACCCGGTTCACACATTTTCTTTTCTTTTTTGATGGTTCGGTTCAAGTAAACTCAAAAGAAAACCGGTTTAGCCTTTACTTATTTATAATATATACATATACCTATATTTATCCGAAAATTTTATTTCTTAAAATTCTACACAGCTTAAATAATAAAATATTTAATTTAAATACATTTTGTTTTATGCAACAATGGTTTATTATCACCTTATATTACATGTATACATTTTACGGAAACTAAAATAAGTTATAACGATAAATCTCTCTTTATTTGAATAAAAATATGCAAACTTGTTTTAAAATAATATGACTTAAAATAAATAACTTATTTATTAAATTTCACTTAAGCGAATAAAAAATGAATGTGTCAAAATAGTTACAAACTTTATATACATTTAACTTCCAAAAATCATTATTAAGTTCAAAAATAAAAGAACTTTTATATAAATATATATTTTCTTAAAAATAAATCCCCAAAAATACTTTGGGGTATTTCAGTTGACGATCCGCCAAATCCCGATCCAAATCGCGACAACATCAATGCTAACAAAAGAGCCCACGACAACAATGCTGTGGACATCTCTTCACGTCAAATTCATCATGAGGGCCCAATCCGATTCGCAAAGACGAACACACGTTCCCCTTCGCTTTTTGCAGAGAGATACACGAGGCACCCGTCCCGAAAAGGTAGAGATATATATATATCAATCGTGAAATACATTGGGAATTCCGACCCCAACGACCACATGAACCAGTTCACAACATTGACAAGCACGCATGCCTCCCCTAACAAAAATGAATAAGCCAAAATTGGATTTTGGCTTATTTTTGCTTCCAACATAGGCCAAAACCCAATTTATCATTTTTTAGGCTTATTTCCAAATGAAAGTCTAAATTTGTTTTTTTTTTCGGAAGGCCAAATGTAATTTTTTTTTAAATATTTATTTCCAATTGTTTAATATTTATATAAGTCTATAAATAATACAATTATAAATATATACTCTGTATTATATAATTATGATTTTTAATTAAAAATAAAAGTTACAGTATTGTTAAAATATTCAAGAGTTATTTGATATGACTATAATATTTGTCATATTTGAATTATCGTTGGATAAATCATATTTTTAGAAAATGACATTCAACTTTTGTTATTATAGATTCATCAAAATTATACATCGAAAAGATAAAGATATGACCTAGTGATGGAAATTAGATGTGAAAGTGAAAATTTAAATTAATATTTATAATATGCCAAAAGAGGTTATTCTATAGTATAAAATTATGTTGTGTACATAGCCACACCTTGGTCTATAAAAGGACTTGAGGAAGGCTCATTTGGGTATGTTGAATGATAAGTCAAGTTTCTTTAGTCACTCTCTTACCTTCTCCTACATCTCCCCCTTTGTAATTCCCCTTCTTCTTCCCTATCTTCTACTTACTATCTCTTTCTATCTTCATCAGTTCGGTATTCGACGGTTAGCTCGTCGATCTTCTAACCAATTCACACGGTTGGGGTCAAGGATCACAACAAGTTTGGTATCAGAGCACCGGTCTTGGACACGCATAGACCTATATTCCAAAACACAAATTGGAGCGTCGATAATGGCGGTTGTACCAACAACCACATACGTCAATGGCAGAAGGTGGGTGTTGGAAGACATTGGAGATTCTGTTGCAAGAATTCAGGAAGAGCTTCCATGGACGTCGGTGATGGCTAAGTCCAAGATGGTGAAAAATGTTATGATCTCATATATTAGGTATGGTATTAGATTAGGGAAGTTTAGGGTATAAATATACCCTTATACATTGTAATTGATCATGAAAAGAATAATCAAAATACGTACCTTTTACTCTCTCAACTAATCTCTCTTTCAATTTCTCCCTCTCTCGTTCTATCTCATTCTTCTTCCCTAAAGTCATGCACTCAACCCCTCTGAATTCCTATCACCTTTCCAAATTCAACTATAATAATCCAAATCCCCTTAAAATCATAACCGATTATCTTTTTATAGGCTATTTAATTCTAAGAGGGAATTGCACATACTAACCCAAAAACCCGAAAGTGTTGCAAGGTTAACCCAACCCGGTTTATAATTGGGTGAAACCGGATAATTGGGAAACCCTTGGAGCCGGTAGCAGGTAAGGGAGGGGGGGTGCAACCTTCCAATGTGTGACACCTGGCCAGAGAGAGAGAGAGAGGGAACAAGTCCCGTCTGCAGAGGAGAGAGGCGGAGAGAGAGAAAAATCAATTGAGAAATGACAGGAGAGAGGGAGAGAGAGAGAGAGGTGAAAAAGAAAAGTGAAGTATGAGAGGAGAGAGAGATCAGTAGAGTGTCAGTGAGGGGGTATAAAAAGATACTGTTACTCTTTCACTTCAAAGAAGCATTTGGGCGGGGGTTTATTTGCATTTTGACGTGTCAGTAGTTAGTTTTAACTGGACACCCAAAGCAAAATCACATGACACATATTGGAATCAACTGAACAAGATTTATCGGAGAAACAGATTCTCCATCGACTTCGGATAGAAAATGGGCAAGTTTGCTTTCGATAAAGGTTATGCGAGAGGTGTCTCCCTCAAATCTCAAGCAAATTTACCCATTTTCTATCTGAAGTCGATGGTGAATCTGTTTCTCAAATAACTCATGTCCAGTCGATTCCAATATGTGTCATGTCGTTTTGCTTTGGGTGTCCAGTTAAAACTAACTGCTTACATGTCAACCTGCAAATAAACCCCACCCAATTGCTTCTTCTTCGAAGTGAAACAGCAACAGTAAAGTTGCAGAGAAGAGAGGACCCTTCCATCTCTCTCTGTCCTATCCCCACTGATCTCTCTCTCTCTTCTGCAACTTTACTTTTCTTTTTTCACATACACATACTCTCTCTCTCTCCCTCTCTCCTCTGCAGGCTTTCTCTTTCCACTGCAGACCTTCTTTTACTTTTCTCTCTCTGTCTTATCCTCACTAATCTCTCTCTCTCTCTCTCTCATATGCAACTTTACTTTTATTTTTCACTCCTCTCTCTCTCTCTCTCTCTCTCATGTCCTCTATCTCCTCTATCTCCTCTGCATACTTTCTCTCTCTCTCTCTCTGATTTTTTTTTATCGAAAGCAAACTTACCCATTTTTTATCCGAAGTCGATGGTGAATATGTTTCTCCGATAACTCTTGTCCAGTCGGTTCCAATATGTGGCATGTCGTTTTGCTTTTGGTGTCCAGTTAAAACTAACTGCTTACACGTCAAACTGCAAATAAACCCCAGCTCGATCACTTGCTTCTCCTTCGATGGTTTTTCTCTGAAACTTAAGATTTAATTCAAATTATATTAATGGTTCGATGGTTTTTCTCTGAAACTTAAGATTTAATTCAAATTATATTAGTTCCCCCTTACCGTCACTCCCCCCCCCCCTCTATCTTTGTCTCTGTCTTATCCCCTCTACCCTCTCTCTTTTTACCGCCTGGGTTTAGGGGGGAGGGCTACACTAGAACCAGGAAAACATTAAACCATACCTCGCCTGACTACTACAAACATGACAGGTTGAGTTATAAACATGACATCTGACTACTACAAGCATGACAGAAATCAAAGTGTCGACAAATCCATTAAATGTTCAAAGGTATCGCAAGATTAAACATATCCAAGTCGCCCTACTCCTGGTATTTCGTATTCCACATAGCCGTTCCCAAATTTCCCCAATTCCCCCAAAATCCCCAATTCCTCCAATTTCGCCAATCCTCCCATTCCCCCAATTTCCCCATCTAACTACAACCAATATATCCATTTTCGGGGTGTGTGGCCTGTTTGATGTCCGCCTCTACTTCTCCTTTGCAGACTTGCTCTTGTTCTTCTTCGAACTCCTTCATCTTCTTCCTTCCGTTTTTTATTTTCTGTGAGAGAGAGAGATGGAGCAACTATCGACAGTTGAATTGACATGCTTTTGTCAATTAACTCCCCCCACACGTCTCCCTCTCTCTGCTCCATCAATGCAACCGGTCTCTCTCCCTATTGTAACCGGTTGAGCTGCAAATTTTAAAGGGTTTGGGCAAACTTTTTGCAAATAATATGGATAGGAGATAGGGAGTGCAACCCAATCGGGTTTTTAGGTTAGTTTTGCAAATAACCCTAATTCTAATTGTACAAGAGAGCGGCACATGTCATCCACTATTGCATCTTCTTTGAGTGCACTAGGCCACTAGGGGCCACAAATCCACAATATGTGCCTCCGCCTTTTTATTTATGGTTTATCGTAGGTAGCCAATGGTGGAATGCTATGTGTTTCAACGGAATGGTTTATGCCCAATGATGTCGTTTTGTGCCCACCCCTTTGCAAAAAAAAATATAAAAAAATGGCACTGCTATATGTACCAAATTCTATATATGTTTGCCTTACAAGGTGACACGTGTCCAATAATCATTACGAAATTTTTAAAAAATAACATAAACGGATCATGATTTTGAAAAATAATACAAATGGATCCATAATCCATGTAAATAAACAACAGATCTTTAATACGTTCGTTTATATATATATTTTCTAATTTTTTTCAAAAATTTTAAACTTGTTTTTATAAATAAAATGAATAAATCATATATCCATTACTTATATTAAACTTTGATCCATTCGGTACTTTTTTAATGTTAGATGTAGTTAATGCTAAATAAAATACGTGTTTGACTTAAGTTCAAATGGATCTATGATCCATTTGCCGCATATAGCACCTGTTATCAGTACCTATAGCCTTGTCTAAAAAATTGAAATAGCACAAGGCTTCCGCATCCCAAAAGAGCGATGCTCGAAGCTTTTCTATTAAACAAATAATTTCTCTCTCCTAGCATCTCTCCAAACTACCGATAAAATTGCCCTAAGTCGACCTGACTCAAAGTGATCAATGACTAAATTTGACAAACTCAGAATGCCCCGTAAGAGTGCGACGACACAGATTACAAAAGGAAATGAAATAAAAGTCTGTAAACCGCATCCTACACAGCACACCAGCAAACCAAACTACTCAACACTGCAGATGATCATTGGCTCAATGCCAACCATGTAAGAGAAGCTAAGAACGAATGCAGGCATGTTAGTTCCCCTATCCAATGTAATGGAAATGATCAAAAAGCAATTGTTCTGAAATAGTAACAAAACGAAATCAAATGTCTGTCCTAATTTTTCGATTCAGTTACCAACTGGTTCTCTAAAACCTAAAACTATCAATTGCGAGTATATACATCATATTTACTGCATCTATAACCCTTTCAAAAGGGAAAGAGATTAAATCGCATCTTACCTGTACTCAGCCAAGCAAAATTCTGTTGGATCACTAGATGTCGGTGAAGTATGGATAGATGACAAGGGAAGTTAGAAGAGGGTTATCAAGAATGCTGCAGCAGACTAGGAAGCTTTTCTGTCTACCAATATATGTATCAAAAGAGGCTGAAATGTAGCAACTGAGGCACCCGACATCTTATCCTTGGAAAATTCAAGCTCAGTTACTCCGGAATTTAGAATGTTCGCTCCCCACCTGAGTGAGCAATGCCATTATATCTCATCAGTCTTGAAGTTTTGGTTTCTCAAATTCTAGCTGGCATGCTTGATTCTAGCAAACACGACAAATTTCTGTAGCACATCCAGAATGAAAAACAGTTGAGGAAAATTTTGATAATAAGGATGTATTTGCATGACAAAATAGTAGAATGTTAGACCAATAATTTATGAAAACCGGCTAGGATGTATGTAGCTTATAAACTAATATCTAAGCAACTAGGCAAACACGTCTTAAGAAAAATGATTCAACACTGAATGGCTAATCTTAACATCATACAACCGTTGCAAAAAAATTTTAGTATGTAAAGGTAAAAGGTAGGTTGTATCCTATAAGGAGGCTCAACCAACTATTTCCTCATTTTTCAGTAGGAGCCAATAAAGCAAATCTTTAAAGATCCTTGGATGGTATACCTGTCGATTTTTTCACGTGTGTTTGTTACAATAAGCTTATTTCGGTCTTTCCTCTATGTAGTTTCCCAAGTATCTTTTATTCTTTCCTATAAATATCACCCCCCTGGTAATCAACTAATTATTTTAACTTGTATAATTGATACTTGCCCAAGGTTCATCCCTCTAATTAACTTTGAAATTTGTTTGCAAAAGTTAATCTCTCTTATTGGGAATACAGCTAAAGTTTCCCTCATTCTTGATCTATTAGAGTTGTGATCGTGCTAGAATTCAGGAACACGCAACTTTGATTAACATACAAAACACACACACAAACAAGAATAATGTCTAATGGAAAGTGGGAAACCCAGGAATTTACTAAGCCTTCTAGATGAGGATCACCCCAAACTAGCCTAAGGCAAATGCCTTTCCAGTTGATCCTCTTAGATGACAACACCTTAGGCTAGTCCCTTATTTATACCACTACTATTATGCGAAGGACACTGGCTTAGCCGTTTCTAATGCTCAAGCCTATTTCTTTTTTTTTTCTAAAATAATAATCTAACCTAGTTCCCTATATTCTTATAAGGGACATTTCACTACCTAACAATGTCACCTACGGCTAGAAATCACCCACGGGCCATCTAGCCTGATAATAGATGTGAAAACCGAAAAATATTAATAAAGAAACGAGTAACAAATGGGGGGAGGTGAATCGGGTGATATATTTTCCACCCATTGCCTGACCCGCTTACCCACCAATAACACCCTTACCCTAAGTCCTCTGGTGACAACCTTACCCCGGGTCGTAGGTGAGTCCTCCTAGTCCTACTGGCCACATATTGTCTCTATGTGTTTTATTTATTCATTTATTTGAAGTTCCGGTTAGATTGAAAGTATTAGGCATGTGGAATTTCTTGCTTGAATTGGTCTATATTTGGTTTAGAGTTCAAATTTGACTTGGGGTTTAGTTTAACTGTGTTTACAAGTGCTATGTGAGCCCATCGCCCGATTAAACACCCAACCACCCAATGGATTGGGTGACGGGTGAAACATTAGGCGGGTGGGTGATGGGGCAGGTGATTTCTACTCCCCTTAAAGAAGCCTTGCCCTCAAGGCTGGAGTCAAAATCAATCAAGGGTAAGCTGAGTTTGATGAGTGCAAGGCGGGAAGATCCCAACATGCAAGTGAACCTTCAAATGTCACCTGGATCATCTGTTGCATCATCTTTTCTTCCACTTAGTTGGAAAGAAAAGGATCCATTGGTGTTGACAAGGATGGGGGAGACTGAATGATGATCAACTGGTGGTTGAGGTTGGTAGCGGATGTCCCCAACAAAGCCATCCTGATGATTAAGAATATTGTCCCAAACTAAGCATTAACCAGAATTTTCTTGATGCTTGTTCTGTACCTAGTCCTGTCCAACAGCGAATTAGGTGGGAGGTTTGGCCAAGGAGGTGGCCTTGTGTGGGTAGATGATGCCGATTCCCGTAGATAACTCCCTAACTTTCAGGGATTGCTTAGGCTTAAAGGGCAGCACAGACAGATCAGAATCCTAAGTTCAACAAGTGCTTTTTAAGATGGCAAATCCCCACTCTTTGACGTTTGGCTGCATTTCCAGTTCATCTGTCATAATTGCAATGGGCCAAGCTGTTTCCCCTTGTTCTTCCATTTCTACTTGTTGCAATATCCACCGCTAGGGTGGGGGGTGAGAGGCCTCACTTCCAACAGCCATAATTCCCCTTGATTAGTTGTCTTCTGCTGCTCATCCATAGGACCAGGAGGCTTCCCTTCAAACTAGCTTAATTCCCTACATTCTTATACTCTTAATTACAAGGCACATTTCACTACTTAACAGTTGAGTTTAAAAGTAGAAGTTTGACTGGTTTCTTCCACCAAATAAATTTACTGAATCTGACTCTGTTACTTTTAAAAACAGACCCATTGTTTTAGTCCCATTTTTGTTGCAAATTTATCACAGCTTATTGTGCTACTTTATCCAAATCCTCAACCCAGATTCGGGGAATAATAAGACATCAATCATCATGTTACATTAATAAGGTAGTAGGAATACAAAACTGAGGATATTCATTTGGACAATTTTTTCTAGTGTTTAAGGCGTGAAGTGCACTGAGGCAGATAGGGTCATCATAGGGGGGCAACTAAGTGCAATGAAAAATCAGGTGAACCTCACTTCAATTAGACACATTTAAAATTTTGACAGTTAGGTATCATAAACATGAAAAGTTACTAATAAAGAGCTGAATAAGTAATCTAGATCAACAAATAATAAATTAAAACATACTACAAAAACACTATTTAATCGGCTGAATTGTTTTCCTATCGGGTATCACTGTACTATGAAGGGTGCTTCACTTCACGGCATGTTGCCTAGTAAAAACTGTCTTCCCAAGCCCAGGGCAAAGCAAAGGCTTTCAGATAAGGTGCTTTATCCTAGCTTAGTGCACCTAGGAGCACCGGTTTAATTTTTAAACACGTATTTCCTCCACTGATCTTTGAGGGCAAAGGAAATTGTTCAGTTTTTCTAGCTATAAGAAAAAAACACATTAAGCAAGAAATGATGGTTACATTTTTCATAGCACTTCAAAAAATGATTAAAAAAAAAATGAGAGCAATTTAAGTTATTAACAACTCTTCACATAAATGATAAAGTAGAGCAAAGTATCTCACCAAGGATATCATGAGGAGGTCTAGACTTTAGCCATGAGCGCCTCAGCAATGGAAGAATTGAGATCTTCTCGAGATTGTGATCGTCGGCTTTGTAAACGCATTTGACTTCGATGTGGAGACCAGATGGAACCGATGACATTGTTTTCCAATTGCATCTGCCCTATGCTACCAGAGGAAAAGCTAGACAGAAAACTGCTACTTCCAGAATATATGGAAGTTTCACTTAGCTGAACGCCACTTTCACTTAACCGATGAACTGCCCCAAAGGGTCTCACTTGTTCAGCTGTAGTTGGACTTAGAGGCATCTTAACTCTTCCATCCCCTGGACAATCAAAATTTTCAAATAGGTGAATAACACGCAAGCAAGAATAGAAAAAGCAACCGATTAAATTTGTTTGGTCATGTGCAGAGGAAAGATCAGGTGTATGTGCGTAGGTGCGACAACTTGAGTATCGAAAATCGCCGCTGGGGTAGCGGTCGACCGGAGAAGAGGTGGGAGGAGGTTGTTAGACGGGATCTGGACATTTTGGGACTCACTGAGGAGATGACACGTGATAGGTCCAGTGAAGGAGTGCGATCCGAGTAGACGAGGGGTAATCGTGTGAGCCATATTATTCATCGGCCTTCCTTGGCCTACAACCCCTTCCTATCACTAACTATTTTTATTTTTATTTTAATCTATTTTCTATACTATTTTGTTACCTATTGGTCTCTTCTTGGGTCACTCAGAAACATCCTTTCAACTTAGTTGGGAAAAGGGTGTGTACATCTCGACCCCAGACCCCGCTTGGAGCGAGATATTCCTGGAAATGTTGTTGTTGTTGTAACAGATTAAATTTGTTTGACAGAAGTTGTATCCATTCAGCAGTTTTGACCAATCTTGAGCTGCTATTTTAAGAGCCGAAATCCAGATTGATAAAAGGTGCCATGAAATGCATGTCTGAAGACATCCCAGTTAGATGGAAGCATGGATTCTAATTAGTGTTTTTGCAAGCCTATGCATAGACAGTGAGTCTCAAGTGGAATGGACAACTGAACAAGCAAACAACACACTCAACTGATGTTTTCCCTGATTTTTGTTCTTCAAGATTATTCATGACATCATGCAGTGAAAAGATACCCTAATAATTAGATCCTATAATCTCCTGACCACCCACAACTTTTCTGTATTAAACTAATTTTATTGTCAAAACCAATACTGAAAAAGTGAAAAGATTATCTAATGCGGTGGGATCTTAAAGCCTGTGTGTGGGTGGGTTGGGGGGGGGGGGGGGGGGAGGAGAACTAAAATAGATAATTGGGAAAAGGCAATGCAGCAAGCCAATGCAAATAAAGGAAATTCAAAGTAACAGTATCAAATACAAATTAATACTGATGCTCATGTTACCTGAACTGATAGGGCTCCAACGCTGGAACCGGAAAGGAGATGGTATATTGAGAACTGATGTGCCTGATCCATTGTTATGCCTGAAGAGGGGAATGTATGGCCTATGGAGAAGTCTTGGAAGCCATTTCCCAGTGCAATATAAGGCAAAAAATAAAATTGACGAAATGAGAAAAATAGCTAGAAGATAAGTGGGGTTTATCTTCATTTGGAGTAATTCATAACTCCGTAGCTCACTTCTAGTTGAAAAAGCCTTTCCAGCCTCCACCAAAGCAACACCAAGAGTCCAGGTAATGCTCCCAGAGCCTATGATAATTTGCTCGTCAGTAATGTGCAAACCTTCCCTCAACAACGAAACAACATAAGGTGCCCTAAAGCAGTATTGTTCTATGAAGGGTTGAGGAGGAACACTTTTATGTGCAACTTCCCATGTTTTATCACAGAATTCATGCCCTTTCTGCAATACATTGTCCAGACTAGCTTCAGAAGTCAAGTTGAAGAACCGATAGACCACAAAAAACCCAGACATCGCATAAAATTGGCCAAAAGGATGAGGAAGATCATTATTAAGAGCACAAGGGTGGACTTGACAGTCAATTCCAGGACTAAGATTTGACCATTCAGACAAATTGACAGCAATCTTTGCCAGTGCGCTACATTCTCCCCAGTTGGGAGCACCAGTTAGCCACACAGGAATCCCAGGTTTACCCCTCTTGCTGAGACTCTTTCCTCCATGAAGAGGACTCCCAGATTCCTGGGATTCTGTAGCACAGTTAGAGCATATGTACTTCTCCTTATATCCAGTCTGGAGACAAGGATGTTTGATTTCTAATTTTCCATTTAATAATTCTGAAGTATCAATATTTAGACGCATCTTCAGAAGATGAACTACAGACTTGTCGAAGGCATCATTTAAACCATACCCTGAGAGAGAATAGGCACTAAGATGGTGGTTGACAGGTCCAATGCTAAGATCTAAGCTTGTTTCCTTATGTGCAAGCTTCTTGGTCTCAAAAGTAACTTGTAAGGATGAACCACCTAAATCAAGTGCACCAAATGTAGCCTTCTTAGGCATGGATCCCAATATACGTGTTTGATAGTTAAGAGCTATCCATCCATAATAAGCTTCCTCCATTCCAGTAATAATCTTGACCCATTCTCTTTCACATCGGAAGGGAGAATTCTTTAGTATGGGCCACACATTATCAAGAAGCCATGTTGAGTCAGATGTTGGTAACCTGCGGACCCCAGCAGTAGCATGTAGGAAAAGTGAGGTGGTTCTATGCGAATTCTTCGGAATCTGCTTCTCTGCCCATTGAATGAGTGGCTTCACTGCCGCTTTCAAACCAGTTCCATTGTGTACCAACTTATCAAGTCCAGGCTCAGTTTCCATCCGGTCGTAAGCACGACCAGTTTGTCCTTTGGGTTTTTTACGAAACTCTGAGTAAGATCTTAAAACAAGAGGAAGATTTTGATTTTTATTGTAGTTCACTAATGCCTCATAAATGTAAACACGGGTTCCTGTACTCCCACAATCAAGCACGACGTAGAACCTGGAAGCTCCTCCATGCCAATAAGTGTAGTAATATTGCACAAGTAAGAACAGAAGGAAGGCAAACAAAATCAGTAGAAGTAAAACTACAAGCAGCCGAATCCATCTTTTCCTCAGAACTGGGCTTCCTACCGGTGCTTTCTCCTTTAAGAAGATGGCACCTGTGCTCTCCCTCCTTAATGTATGAGGATGCTTTGCATCAGTCACAGGCTGAAGTTCACCATCCTCTAGATCAAGTCGGCGATATGTAGACAAGTCTTGTAAGGATGAAGACAGCCGCAAGTTGCTCATCTGCCCATAGTTGCCAAAACCAAAACTCTGGATGTAGCTAGTAGGAGACGACAACCCCGTTGGCAGGTAAGGAATAGAAGAAGAATGACGCAATGGCTTTGAATTTGCCGCGGCTGAGATGATATCCACAATTTTGCTAAAAACCATTTCCTTGAAACTTATTATACCAGGATGGTTCTCAGTGCACCCTACTTAGTGTTGCTCCAATGGGCCTGTCTTCAGATTCACATGTATTCAACCATATCAAATCATCATAATTGCATATATATCATCATGGCTGCAACTGCCATAAACAAACACAGAAATCAGAACAATTTTAGCTTCTCTTTCACTAAGGTGATACAAGGAGATTTCAAAAACACAAATGTCAGTACCAGGTATACCATTGCAAACTACACTGCCTCATTTCTAGGATCAAATTGCAAACACATAGTTAATTATGGATTACAACCCACCTTACAACTATGATTCAAGATAAAGTCTTAACTCCCAAAGAGAAACAGTTAGAAGCTACATAAACATAGTCAATGATAATGATAGATAATTCCCCTGAAGTGATTCCTCAAAACTCTTGTGCAAAATTAGCGTACCGACACAGAAATTTCATTAAATTAAACCTAGAAGACTCAAATTCAGATCACATGTCCCAGGAAAACGACCATCAGATCACCTCAAAAGCCAAATACAGTCAAGTGGCCACTTCATAATCCTTAAACAACTTCCATTTTCCCGTACAAAACTTAAAATCAGATTTTAAGAAACCGCAAAATGCAAGTTCACAGATCCACCAAAAACCGCAAATCGATCGCCTCAACATTCTCACTCTTTGCAACAGGAAATCACAACAATCAGAACAGCTCGCAAAAGAAAATGAAAATAAAATAATAATAAAAATCATATAATTCAAGTGAGACAGAGGCAAATTGCCGAAAAACCTCAATCAAGCATGGATTTTCGAAGCGCGGCAGATCAAGGGCATTTCCGACCTTGCTGACTCACTCTTCTCCAAGAGTACATTGATGAGCGGGGAACTCTCCAAAGAGAAGAGAAGTTAGGGATGATATGGGGAGGTACGGAGTGAAGAGAGAATTTACGCGAGGTGAGGGGTTGGGGAAATGGCAGATCGACCTCTTCTTCCTTCCACCGTCTGTCGTGCTTTTGTTTTGAGGATCCCACGCCCACGGAGACGATGATGGTGGTGGTGCCCCAATTTCCAAGTTGTGACGTATTTTTCCTTTTTTCGTTTTGGTTTTTTTCAGCTTATTTATGATAGAGGAAAAAAAAATGCTCCATTCAATGGTCTAGTGTTGTGGAGTAAGAGTATCTTCTCCATAGGTCATAATGACCAGGGAAAATAACCTATCAAAAGAGTAAAAATATTCTCTTTTGACCTATTATACGACTTTGTTGTTCCTATCGTAGGCCAATTTTGTTGGCTAAATTTCCTAAATACTAATATAATTTACAACTTTTACATCTCATTTCCGTCACTCGATTCCATCTTTAGTACATTAAGCAACATAATATTTATTTTTTATTATAATTTTGATGAATCTGTAATAAAAAAGATTAATGTCATTTTCTAAAAATACTATTTATGCAATGATAATTTAAGCTTGTCAAGATAATATTTATGCAACATAATATTTATGCAATTATAATTTTGAGCTTGTCAAGATTTTGAAGGATATAAGGATTGACATTGTTTGTCTTCAGGCAGGGCCGGCCTTGAGCATAGGCCAAAGAGGCCGTCGCCTCGAGCCCCCGATCTGGTAAGGGCCCCGTAAAAAAAATGTATAATGTATATAATTAAGGTAATATGTATATAAATATTTTGTATTATGTATAAGTAAAAAAAACTCATTAATGTTAATTAGGATATAAACAAAACATGTACATTTGTCACATAACTTGTTAACTTGTTTAATCTTCAATCTAAGTGAATAAATGACGGATATATAGTCCAAGATAACCTTATCTTAATTTCGATTTTACAAATAATACAAGGTGATTTTTTAGTAAAAAAAGATTTTATTTGTAATTTTGTATGGCCAATTTTGATATTGCTACATGTTAAGTTTAACTTTAATTACCGTCGAAAAACGAAGACATTATAAAAAATACTTTTCGAACTTTATTTATCACTAGTAAAGTCTCTCATTCTTTTTATATTACTAATAGGGAAATCTATTAACCTCAATTAAATAAGTATAATGATATAAAATCGTTGTTTTGAATCGTATAATGACAATGTATAACATTAGATGTATACTACGAATCATTAATTAGTGATGAAAATATATAGAACTCAAATTTACTAGTGTTAAATTAAGTTTAAAATTTATACTTTAAAATAATTTATTTAAAAATATATTTTGTGACTAAATTTGTAGTAAAGGGACCTTTTTTTTTTCCCCGCCTATAGCCCAAAAAAGGTCAGGGTCGGCCCTGTCTTCAGGAGACTAATGGGTGGGGAGAAAGGCTTGTCAGGTGGATGAGTGGAAGTTGTGATACTCGGGTCTAGATAGGAGGAACGGGGTTGGCATTGTGGTCGGGGATCGTTGAAAGGATCAAGTTGTGCATGTGGAGCGGGTGAATGGCCGTCTGATGGCAATCAAATTAGTGGAGGGCTTATTCCTGAATGTTATTTGTGCTTATGCTCCACAAGTGGGTCGAAGTGTGGAAGAGAAGAGATTATTTTGGGACTCTCTAGATGCTTTGGTGGGGACTATCCCAGTGTCTGAGCAGTATGTGATAGGCGGGGATTTTAACGATCACATTGGCAAAGGTAATGATGGGTTTGAATAGGCACATGTAGGTTTTGGTTACGAAGAGAGGAATGATGGGGGTATTGCATTGCTAGAGTTCGTCGCTGCTTTCGGGAGTGTCATCTACAACTCATGGTTTCGAAAGAGAGATTCTCACTTGATCACTTTCGCGAGTATAGTTGGTAGGTCTCAGATTGACTACTTTCTGGTTAGAAAGAGTGACAGAATCAGTTATAAGGATTGTAAGGTGATTCCCAGTGGTGGGGGTGAGGCATGCAGGCGGGAGGTCGAGAGGTGGTCCGCGCGAGGAAAGCGTGTGAGCTTAGAGAGAGAGAGAGAGAATTCAACTCAACATCATTGAAGGAAACTACGATCTTACATTCAAACAACCATTACAGGTGATGACACTACATAATGAAAGTCAAAATAAAATGGTGCAAGCGAAACAGTTTTGAATATATATATCTCTAGTAGTTCTCGCGTTATTACAAGTTTATTTTAAAATTAATAAAATAATGATGATGTAACACATTGTTATGATAAATATGTAAATATATATGTGAAAGTTAAAAGAAAAAGATTAATCATCTTCAAATTAAGGAACATTTATATTATATGGGATGATTTGGTTTATTAGAAGAAACACTATCGATCATCTCCTTGGCTACCAAATTTTTGTCAAATATGCTCAATCAAATCCGTCTTGAGTTGATTGTTATCTCGTAGTCCGGCTCAATTTCGAATGAAGGTGTGCATTTGAGCGGGTAAACTAATCGAGGTTGTTTCGTCATTTACTACTTGATCGAAGTCTGATGTGTGCCATGTTGTCATTGGTACACCGTACACCTAGCGTTCATATTCAACCTCATGGTGGAGCATATGACAAAATAATTTTTTCTATCAATCAAATAAAGGTCCTAAAACCATGTTGGATGACAAACGATAACAAATCGAGCTTGTAGCACTCTAAACTCTTACTCAACAAGCTTCTTTTAGCTTGTCTAACTCGTTACCTTATTCACCCATCTACGATCCTTGGGTGATTTGTAGAGATGGAAATCAACACGCGGAGACTTGATCTATCAATTAATACACCATGAATATATGGATGAAAATCTGAATAAATGGATAAATAAGTGGATGATGGATTAATAGATAATGGGTTGGATATGATATGGATGAATGGGTGTCCAATCCATCACCCGATCCACTAAAACTGTTTATTATATGGAATTTGATCATATTTTTTACTAATCTTATTTATTATATGTAACTTAATTTGGTAGTTTGAGCTTTTGTATTTGTGTAAGTTGATGAGTAATTTAAAAAAAAAATTTAATTTAACTTATTTAGTTTTATTTCAATTTTAAAAATTATGGACATTTACATAGAAATTTTCACCCATATATTTTCCCAAAAACACCGAATATCCCGATCCATTTCCATCCCTAGTGATTTGCACTTGCACCTCAAAGTTGTTTGTGATTTACGGTTTTCAATTACTCGCTTTGCCCAATTCTTGGGTACACTTGCCCATAAAGACAACTTCATTCCTACCTATAAAAGCACAAAAAACCAACAGCCTTGCACGGAAGACAGGGTTACTGCAAATGAAATTGAACAAAAACCAACAGCCTTGCACGGAAGACAGGGTTACTGCAAATGAAATTGAACACCACAGACTACTGTTTCAACGAACCCAGACAATTTTCAAAAAATGTCGTTACTCAGCAGTGGGCAGTTACATGAATCTGTGATGAACAATCTTGAAGGATAAGAAGACTTGGGAGTTCAGATGTCAGCATCCAAAAGTGTTAAATGAGTATAGCCAACGTAGCCCAACCCAACCTGCTCCTAGCTGAGCCAAAAAGTGAAAACCTTTGCTATTGCTAGATGGATGATCTGGTCATGGCTGAAAATACAGTTCCGGATGCATCAAAAAGGATCCGTTACTACAACTCGTTTCTTCCAGAGTTTGTATTGTCTTCACTGATGGGAAACAACCAGCGATACAATAGTGCTAACTTACCGGGCTCGGGATCATTTGACTTGACAACATGGCAAACGGAGTTGTAGTTGTGTTTCAGGTGTGGAGCAACTATTTTTTCCTGAAATAGGAAGAACATTCTTATACAGGTGAGACTTGAATATTCGTGCTTGCCCAAAATTTTCAAACTTTCCAGAGACTAATGATATCTGAAGGAGGAAGAAGAAGAAAATAAGAAAATGAACTTGATTAATACGTTGGTACACACTATACGCTTATCCGCTTCTTTTTTTTCTTTTTCTTTTTCTTTACAAGAATCTAATCTGAATAAGAAAATTGTTGGTCAAGTAGTAGCATGATACCTTGAAAACATCAAATGGACAAAAATCGGAATTGCCACAACCCTGTCAAATGCAAGCAACCATCAAACGTTAAGCTGGAGAATTCCAATAAAGAGAAGAACAGATGGAAAATTTTAATAGAATGAAGATGGAAAGGGGGGCTACTGGGAAAAATGCTACAAAACAGGACATTGTGCTGAAAGCAAACATCTGTGACAAAGTTCATAACTGAACTAATGCATTAATACAAGGATAAATTTTCCAGAAAATATCTACTGATCATAACAACCAGAAATATCTCAAAACTTTCAGCATCACAATTTAACAAGGTTATAATAGGGTCAGCCACAAACTCCTCTATCCATCTGATTATCCAGCCATGTTCTATTAAACTCGAGGGAATTAATGCATCCAAGGAACCAAGTAATTCTCCATCTTCCTCCCCTCAAACTTTAAATATTATGATATCTATTCTGTATCCAAGGAACCAACTAAACTACTGCCTGTCTTAAATAGAACATTGCAAACCAGCCTCCAATCAGATACTCTTTCTATGAATAAAAGCTACTTCACCGAAATGCTTGCTTATCAATTAGTACTTCAATCACAAGACATTTGGGGGTTTTCATTCAGGATTCATCAGCTAGTCGATGTTTACCGGCAATGGAATGGGTTGTTCATTGTGCAATGCATGGACAAAGTATTTGCTTGCATTGTTAGCCGCCGGGCAACTATATAGCACCAACATATTGTTCCCAGCAAATGGAGCTACAAAACTGCCCCTCCAGGCTCTTTTCTGAGGGGGCTTTAGAGGAAGTTCCAATGGTTGTTCTCTCAGCATTTGATTAAAATCTGGAACCGGACCATAGAATGTAAGAAGAGGGTCAAATCATAAATTCATCATAGCTGGAGAAAAAGCAACAAAATGCACAAAGAAATAACAATATGAAGAATATATAAGAAGGATCATCACCTGATTCTTCGAGAAACAGACCAAGCAGACATGAGAATGGAACTATAGTCTCTGCATGTGCAAAACGAAGTCTAGATTTTTCATAACTTCCAGTCGGTTTTGCTTCTACAATGAGTCAGAAGTAACAAAAAACTCCATATAGTCAGCACTGTATCTGAAAACGCTCCATATATAAAGCCTTTGCAGCAAAAATATTAAATTAGTTTCTCTCATAGAAAATTAGAAACTGAAACATGGAAAATTACAAGATAAATATTGATGCAAGTATCGTTGCTTTAGCATGGAGGAAACATCAAACAAGAATCTGGAACTTCAATTTCAATCCAAATTAATGTATGCCCTTTCCAGAATGCCGAAAGCCCTATTCAGATTTAAAAAATATCCACTTCCTAAATAACTAAATATCCTTTTAAGAGGAGATTTGTGCACTGCAGATATGGGCTGTGTAAATGAATGAGGGAAGTTGGAGACAAAGATAAGTGAAAATAAAAAAATATACCAGCAAAATAAATTATACTCCCTCCGGCCTCCACACCAAAAAGATCTCATTCTTGCTAAGAAATATTTTTTTGTTTTAGACTTTCTAGACAACAAATTAATGATGAGTTATTAACTAAGTCCAAGAAACTAGGGGGACTGAACTATGCTTAAGTTCAGAATTGCATGATTCACATCATTCTCTCTTGAGTTAGCTAAAGAGAAAATATAGGTTATATCACTAGTAAAATCTCAGCATCGACAATTGCATTTTTATCTGACTTGGAGGCATTTTTCATGTTCTTATAGGTATCTAGAATCTCAGAAATTAAATAGACTCTTGGGCTCTAGGCATTATAAGATACTACTGTGTATCTGATCGCCGCCATTGGGATTAGTGCCAATGAAGTATAACAAAGTTCCAAATTTCATAAAACATTAATGGAGAATCAAGTTATGAAATTCAAAATGATGATTTGTCCCCTCGAATAATCACAGATAAATCACTATTGCTTTTCAGTTTTCCCCCTTAATTCCTTCTCTAGAGCAATCAAAATGCTTCATTCATTTCGAACTGGATAATTTGTTATAATAAATTATAAATCTATTGAAACATTACCTTCATTAGCCTTTATTGCAGATTCCATCGACAGATAAACATCATTAAGCAATGGTACTCCCATCCGGTAGTTCAACGATTTACCATATCCTTTTAAGACAAATAATTCCAAATCATCGGTCCACTCCAGCATAGCAACCTAAGCAACAACATATAATAAAGATTAGAATGGAAAAGCATATCATAGCCAGTTCCACAATTAGATAACTAAACAAGAAGTCCGATTCAAAGTGCTTAACAAAGTGCCTCTTCTACACCAGCAAAGTCACTACGAAAAAGAAAATAATTTAGAACCTTTAGTCAAAGCAACACCTTTGAACTGTACCATATCAACCACTCATCACTATGAGTAGCAAAACTTCACAGTACTAGATGTTAAGATTGAAAATCATTTGCGTCTGCCTCGTCCAGAAAGGAGAATACTCAAAAGTGAAGAAGGCAGCTACGGATGACAAAATGCATGGTACCTCAGACGGAGAGAACAGTTGACAAGCTTGATCAGTGATGTCCAACAAGGATGCTTCCTATCATCATATAGATGTTAACATCAGCAACAGGACTAACGGTTCTTGCTCCTAATATAAATGACTAAACAACAGGTCAAAGTCTTTCCTAAGACATAATAGTATAAAGATCACCTGTTTACATAGGAACCAGAGAGAGGAGATATGTTGTCTACTGAAATTGAGTTCATGTCTTCTAGACAGCGAATCAGTAATCTCATTGAAGATAGGCTCCTTAAGCTTTTCAACAGCAGGTTCCTGGCTTTTCCGAAGTGCCTGCAATCACATTGTCTCAGACTTGATTAGATGGACAAAGAAGCAAAACACATGCAAAAGACAAACATACTTAACTGTCACATAATAAAAGACAGAAATATACATGCTCACGAGAAATGACAGAAATGACCAGTAGAACAAAAAGGCATAACACAGCCAGTAAGCCAAGGGGGGAAAAAAAAAGAAGCAATGGGTCAGCTTGGGAAAGATGTTACAATAGGTTTAAAAATTGAAAGTTGAAAAGAATCCATATTCTTAAACACAGAAGCATGCTTCCAAGAGCAAAGCAACCGAACTTAATAAATTAGGTCATAGGAAGAATGAGGGGGGAATGGGTCGGCTTGCGAACGATGCTTTATGGAGATCACAAACACAAAGAAAAGAAGACACCAACATCTTATTATATTAGGTTATATTTATAATTCAAGCAACAACTGAAACTTGCCTTGTAGCTTTGACAAGTATCATGAAACCTCAACAATGTATCACTCGCTCGACTCTCAGAAGTGATAGCAAAAGCACGATTTTTCTCTTGTCCAAGGGTCCCATTGCCCCTAAAGAGGCCCATTCCAAATGCCACAGCACTTGCTGATGCCCGTGGAACCTGTGGGAAGCAAACAAAAAATGTGCATAAGAACCTGGGGGAAAATCAACACAAATGAAGAGTGCATGTTTCTGTCTCTGATAGGCTGAAAGCTGACAAAGGATGAATGTAGATGACCACCTGTGTTGCTTTTATAGGGTATACATCTGGGTGGTAATCATCACTAAACAAATCTGCATATCTTTCTTTGATCCTTAGACCAAGTTCATAGAGTTCCCTTTCCCCTTTTATGATCAATTCTCCTCCCTTTAGTTTTCCTTTCCATGGAGATTTCCACCCATTGAACCAAGAAGGTATCTTCTCTCGAGGCACTTTGTTTTTCTCAGCATCTGTCACAAGCATCTCAAGTGCATCGCTTAGCATCTCTAATTCCTTCATTCGTTTCTTTGTAGGGGAACGAGTTCCATGTCGTGCCTGTTGCAAAAAACAAAAAATGTATCAACAAGTATATCTACAATTATGGCATGGGTCCAAATATGGGCAGATATGCACAATAAGTGACAAGTGCTCAAAATGTCCTCCATGGACAATGAACAAAATCACATGATATGCAACAACAATACCACCATGGTGAATCCAGCTCTTTGTACACAAGGCATGCCACTCCCTATGTCAATGCAAGTAGTCTGTGGAAATTTGATTGTTTTCCCTTTATTTATAGCTTTTTCTCTTTCGATTTACACTAGGTTTATGAAGTGTGTAGCAACGAGTCAAATAGTAGATTTACAGTGGCTCCAAGGTACAAACCCATCAGCACTTGTAGTGAATTTAAGTATTCTTATTGCATTTATTAGATTCAAATAGCTTCTCCTTTTACAATCTCAAAACATGCAGCTTTCAGATCATATAGAAATCTCATATTCAACCTCCTCCAAGGCAACTTAGCACATCAACAATCATCACAAGCAGATAAGTCTCTCGTCATTTTTCCTGATCAAGCCATTCAAATGAAAAACCATAGGAAATCGAAAGAAGAAGTTGAGAGAAGAAGATCTCACCACAAGATTGAGATGAATAGGCTTACACTCGTCTGGGATTTTCGTAGGGACAAAGGAATTATCCACAACACCTTTCACGGCATCATATCTGCGAACAACAAAATTCGCCCGTCAATCGAAAGGGTTCACCATCAGACAGCATGTAAATTACAAATAACCCAAAACCACCCCAAGATCAAAACGAAACAACCAACTGAAATGAAGTAGAAACACACATTTCCCAGCAAGCAACGCATTGAAATTCGATGAAATTCTAAAGAGAGGGGGAGAGGACCTGGAAACAGTGGAGAGATGAAGACGAACGTCGAACAATTCATCGGCGGCGAGCAAGGGGGAATAGAGAGCGGAGGCAAGTAGGAGGAGGGGGAGGACGAACGTAGCCGGCATTTGGAGGCTGGAATCCACTAATTTCTTCTGCATTAAGCTTTTCCGTGTTTCTGAATCCACGGAAATTGGGAACTTGGAATCGAGGAATGGGGTTTGAAGGTTGAAAGATTGTATTTGTCGTCATGGATATTGAGTAGGGCTCTTCATAACCGGGTATCCAACACGACAGCACACGGTAAGTCGGATACACGAAATTGATAACCCTGGAAAAGATCGATCCGAACAAGACACGATAAGTATCGGGTATCCGACACGGAACGAACAAGACACGATAAGTATCGGGTATCCGACACGAAATCGTTCCGTGTCGGATACCCGTGTAACACGACACGAACCATTTTTAAAAAAAAATCGAAATTTTTTTGGGTGAAGTTTTGTTTTCTGAATATATTGTGTACTGTATGAGTAAAACTGCAAGTACACAACAGCAAGTAATTTGAACCATATGCAATACAATAGTTCAATACAATCGTTCAATACTTTCAAAACATTACAACAGCGAAATCCATTGGATGAAAACAAAAACGGTCAGCCAAGAAACTTACCGGATCTGAACAAGAGGATAGGCGACCGCGAGAGCAAGCAATTGAGCGAGAGGAGAGTGCGAGTCTGACTAATTGCGAGCTCTGGAGAGGACGAGTCGGCGAGTAAGAGCAAGCGTGAGAGGATGGGAGGCGGAGAGGGCAAGTCGGCAGCTAAGGGTTTGTTAATTTCGATATGTCATAAAACCTAGTAAAGGGTTAAAAAAAGAAGAAAAGGGAGAGAGACCCAGATTCGAACTCTAGACCTCCTGTTCATACCAAAATTACAAGCGCTCAACAAAACCAACTGAGCCGCCTGACTTTTAGTATAGGCAATTATTGTATTTGTACTATCTCTATGAATATTTTTAAAATAAAATAAAATTAACGTGTCCTGTCGGATACCCGACAAGAGAAATATGCCGATCCGAACACGACACGTTTATTGTTGTATTTTACCGATTCATATCATAATCGTGTCGTATTTATATCGTTTCGTGTTTTTTCGCGTCGTTTTGTTGCGATTTCGTGTCGTGTCAACCGTGTCGTATGATTCTGCACATCCCTAATATTGAGAAGGGGTTTTGGATTTTTACGAGAGAAGTTCGTTCAATACGTTTTATTTTTTTCTTTTTTCTTTTTTTTATACAAGGCGAAAATTTGGGTGATCAACTGCGGTTGAACCACTTGAACCCATCCCAATCAAAGATGCAACACTATACACCATTAAAACCCATGAAGTAACTTGGCGCAAGGCCTCTTGCTTTGAAAGTTTCTTTGAAAAAGACTCCTCTCATCAAACACAAAACCACACACAAATTAAAAAGAAAAACAAACACAAAAACATTGTTTAATTAAAATTTGATGGCTCTTCTGTTATGGACAATGTCCGTACGGCTGGTATAATTATTCGGGACTAGGACGGCTGTCCAATCCACATTAGATACCAAAAACTTGGTAAGCAGAGCCCCCCTGAAAGCTGAAGCTCTCGCTTTAAAGCTCGGTATTCACAACTCTCTACAACTATATATTGAAAAAATCCAAATCGAGGTGGATTCCAACGTAATCATAAACCACCTAAAAAAATATGCAAAATGTCCCTGGAAAATAGAACTCATCATGTCGGATATTAAAGTTATACTATTAACTTTGAAAGAAGTATCTTTTTTTCACGTACCCTTATGCAACAAAGTGGCGGATAAGGTTGCACACATTTGCCACTTTGCCAGGGGTATTGAAATCCATAATAATACAGGTCTTTGTGACCTCATCCGAAAGGATGCTATCAGATAGATCTTGGCTCGCCTGAAATCTTTCCTAATCCAAAAAAAAACTGTGGTTGAAACACTACCCAATAGCGTCCTTACTCCTTACGGACGATGTCCTCGATCTTAGTTAGGCATCACACCTTGGCTAAGGTCGAAAATAAACCAATATGCGCCAAATTGTCTGCTACCCGGTTGCCCTCCCGATTGCCTTGCAAAGGTCGAGGACGTCGGAGATCGTCATCTCAATGACCACGAGCACATCCATATCCCTTTGAGGGCATTGACGACAACCAAGGAGTCGCCTTCCACCTCGAGGTGAGTAACCCCCCTCTTCACAACTTCCACCAGGCCGACATGAAGATCGAGACTCTCAGCTTGAAGCGCAAAAATCTTTCCAAGGCTATGTGCTCCGTAGGACACCACTCTTCCATGGACCATGGCTATCACGGATGACAAAGCCTGCTGCAACATGCCTCCAAGCGACCTTCACTCCATCAAAATTTAGTTTCATGAAGCATAACTTTTTTCTGACGTCTAGTTCTGTTTTGATGATTGTGTGGTCGTATTGTTACCTTGTCATCTTCTGGATCCTCTTGCGCTTTTTTCCAAATTATCTTATATTGTTTTATATTCTTTATCCATTGTTCCATATTCCTAACATCGTGGTTTTCGAAAAGGATTTTATTCCTCATTGACCATATGCCCCAAAGGGAGAAAGCTAGTATTGATTTATGTGTAGCCGTAAGTTTTGAAAAAAAAAGTGATTATCACCTTATAGATCTTGTTAGTTTTATCTATATTTTGAATTATTTTTCAATCCATTTCTCCATTCTACCAACAAGTGTCAAAGATATTGGACATTCTGTAAATAAATGGTTGCAAAGAGGACAACCTAGTGGTACATCAATACCTTTGTTTCTTAGTCGGATTTTCGTTGGGGTTCCATTAAAGATGTTTTACCATAGGAAGATTTTAATTTTCGGAGGACATTCAATTTTCCATATCCAGTCTAGTAGGTCGATGTTATCTCTACTTCTTTTGGTGATATATATGGTCTAGAGCGCTCGCCATTGAGAACCATCCATTTATGCTGGCTTTCCAATATAATCTATCTTCGATCTTTGTTGCATGGATATGGATTTGAAGGATCTCTTCCACAATATGCATAAGGAGATTGTCTTTTAATCTTTCTGTATTCCATGTTTGTTTGGTTTTATATATTGGTCAACCGTTTCGTTCTCTTCTATCTGGTCTTGTAGCCGGTTTTCTTGTAAATGTATTTCATTGTTTATCCATTTGTCCTTCCAAAATCTTATAGATTTCCCATTTCCAATTTGTCATATAAGCCCTTTGCAGAATTCGTCATTTATCGATCTCCATCAATTTTGCCCCTTGCCATGATGTGTTTTTCTTCTTTTTGTAGTCCCAAATGTTATTCGTTTTCAGATATTTTTCTCTAATTATTTTTACCCACTCATTATAAGGTTCCGCAAGTATTTTCCATAATAACTTCATATGAAGTGCCCTATTCATATCTTTTGTCTTGTTAAGGCCTAGGTCGCCCTCGTATTTCGGTCTGCATACTTTATACCGACCAATAAGTGGTTTATATGTCAGATTCTTATTCCAGAAGAAACATATGTTAATTCGGTCAAGTTCAGTATGTATGCTTGCATGAGGCATGAAGTTTTGCATCATATAGCTCGGTTTGGTAGATAAATTCACTTTGACTAGGATAGTTCTTCCTTGTTGGGTTAGTTCATTTTCTCTCCACTTTGTTAATTGGTTCTTTGTTTTCCTCGATACCTCTTCAAATGTATCCTTATTCACTCTTGCCATTTATGATAAGGAAACCGAGGTATTTTTTTAGTGTAGCTCGGTTTGTAATTTGCAGGCAAGATTGAATTCATTGTTTTTGGTCATTCGAGATCCCTTGTGTAACTTGGAATGGTGAATTTTGGAAGTTTTTTTTGGCGGAGATCTCGTAGTATTCATCCAATATCTTTTTCACTGTTGTACATGCTTCCGGGGTCGCTTTGGCGAATATCATTATATCGTCGGCAAAGGAAAGAAATGGAACATGAATTCCATTTCAAAACACCTTGAAACCAATTGTGTTTCTAGTTTGGTCACATTGTATTTGGAGTTTCTTGGCTAGAATCTTTGCACCTATGATGAATAGGTACGAGGATATTGGGTCTCCTTGTCTCAAGCTCCTATAGGGGCGAAACATTTTAGTTGGTTCATCATTCACCAGAACAGAGAAAGATACAGTTTGGATACATTCTTTAATCCAATCATAGAATTTTTATAGAAGCAAAACTTTTCCATAATAGCAAAGATGAAATCCTAACCCACTCTGTCACAAGCTTTCTCCATATCTAACTTAATTATTGCGATCCATCCGTCACGTCCTTTCTTGTTTCGAAATGTGTGAAAAATTTCATGTGCAATTAGAATTGGGTAATATGTCATCTATATATATAGATATATATTTTTTAGAACATATATAGTCTATATTTATATATTTTTAAAATAGAATAATTACTCTCTCTCTTTCTCACCGATCACAATTTTTTTTAATTATTTTTCTTTTTTTCTGTATCTATTTAAATCACCCAAATTTTTTTCTTTTATTTTTAACACGTACATTTACTAACTATTGGACTTAATTTAAAACATTGAATTCAATCTATTGTCTACTCTTAAACCATAGGTAAATCTTTATACGTGTATATTATCCTGTATGTTATGAGTAATTTTTTTTATTAGCTCTTTAAACCAATCAAGTATTTTTTCCTTTAATTATTTTTCTTCTTTTTTCATTTATCTCTTTAAATCAATCACATTTTTTCTTTTATTTTTATTAAATTTACTAACTAACTAACTAACTAACTAACTAACTAACTATATATATATATATATATATATATATATATATTCTTAACACTAGTTACAATGATATTATTACTATTATTATTATTATTATTATTATTTTAAACAAAGTAATAGAATTTTTTTTCGAAATATTCATAAATAATTAAATAATTACACAAATATTCAACGTTTCAAAATAATTACAGAAATATTCATTTTTTGCAGGTGGAGCAGAAAAACGCGGACCCAGACCGCGTTTTATTCACAGAACAGGAGAGAGAATTGGCGCCTGGACGGGGGTTTGAACTTTACGAAAGAAATGCGGTCCCAGACCGCGTTTCTAGTTTAAAATAAAATGAAAAATGGAGAATAAAATACAGCTGCCTACCTGGCACTAAAAACGCAGTCTGGGACCGCGTTTTTAGTCTTGACCTAGGACCCACTGGTCAGCTGTTGCTGACGAGGATGGGACATAATATAGAAACGCGGTCTGGGACCGCGTTTCTCTATTTGGCACAGAAAAGAAAAATGGTCAAAGGGGCATTGATTGTGGTTGTTGAATCTTTAAACGGAAAACGCGGAGCCACACCGCGTTTTTGTTTAATAACCCTAAAAGAAACCGCCTCTCCACTTCATCTTCTTCGTCCCTCTCCGTCCGCCTGGTTCTTCAGAGGTTTTCGTCCCTCTCGCCAGCGACCACCTCTCTTTTTCGTCTAACCCCCCTCCATCTTGACAGGTTATTCGCATCCCCTCCATCTTGTATCGCAGATTCGAGGTTAGTTTTTTTTTTCTTTTTCGGTTTTGTCTTGAACGATTAGGAGGTATGAGATGTTAAGGGTTGTTCTTTATTTAGATGGTGTGATAGTTGTGTGGTTGTGACAATAATTCGAGTTTAGTGTGATTTCTTTATTAATTTGTTTTTGGTTTGAAGAAATATGGATTAGGAGATGAGATGTAGGGGTTAAATAATGGGTTGATAGTTGAATGTTTGTGGATATTGATTAATTAGCGATTATTATAGATCCGAAATCTTATGATAGTTGTAGATCTGAAATTGTGGGATAATTGCATCTTGAAACAATTACATTGTATGAATATGAGTTATATGTTATGTGGGATGAAATAATAAGGGAGTATATTTGAAGTGACATGAAAGAATTAGATTGTATGAATATGGGAAAGATTAGGAAGTTTTGATTGAGAACATAATAAAATAATTGTATAATAATAGATTCTATATAAGAATTTGTTTTATAAAATAGTAGAATTTCATTAAGTTAAATATATATAGAGGAGAAAACAATGTAAATAATCGAATTTGATTGTTAAGTGATTGTAGGTTAAATAATTTTGAAATGCATGATAAAAAAATAGATTCAGTATGTAATTTATTTGTGATTCTGAACAAATTAAGTTCTTTGTTTAGGGAGGCGAAAATGGCAATGCAAGTGAATCTCGACCCGTTGGTGAATGAGGTTCTCCATAGACAACATCTTCATAGGTCAACTGATGTGTGGAATCGGGAGGAATATGTGAGTATTGTTTTCATGACGTATACAATTACATGAAACGTTACAAATAGATCAGATGCTTATGCTTGTGAGTTTTATATTTGTAGACGAATGGTGTGATCCAACATAGACTGCACTTGCGTAAGTTTGGGCGAGATCTAGTTACATACCATAGAGTCATGCAGTACATAAAGTCGACAAGATTCGAATGCATCTACAAGCTTGGTTCCCAGTTTGAGTTAGACAACGAGCTAATAACGACGCTCATAGAAAGAAGGAGACCTGAGACCCACACCTTCCACTTCAATGTTGGGGAGGCCACTATCACGCTCCAAGATGTTTCAGTTATATTGGGGTTACGTGTTGATGGTCTGGCAGTTACTGGATATGCATGCTACGATTGGCCAACTCTCGCTGAAACATTGCTCGGGCAAAGACCCCTTCCATATCAGATTAGGGGTTCGTCTGTGAAGGTGGCTTGGCTTCGACAACTGCTATTAGTGCCCTTACCAGAAGATGCGGCGGAACATGCAGTGCAGTGCCAGGCTAGTGCGTACATTCTACTGCTATTGGGAGGTGTCCTGTTCGCCGATAACAGTGGCGGTCAGGTGCAATTACTGTACCTCCCACTGCTAATGGATTTGGAGGTTGTTAGCCAGTACAACTGGGGCAGTGCAACATTGGCCTTCCTCTATCGACAGCTTTGTAGAGCTTCAGAACGAGAGAAAGTTGAGATCGTAGGTCCCGTCATCTTATTGCAGGTATGACAACTGCTTCATTGTATGTTTTTTCTAATTATATAACTTGTTACATTATTAACTTCACAATGACACCAGCTGTGGGCATGGGAGCGCATACCCATTGGACGACCACGCTGCATTGTCCCCCTCGGTGAAGGTGACGACCAAAATGCAGTTCGAAGGGCGAGAAGCTAGGAAGAAGACATGCTATGCTACCGAAGCTCCTCCATTTAGCTCCCGATTTGTAGATGGGGAGGACTCTTTAGCTATGAGATGGCTTAATTACTCATACTCCTACGGAACTACCACGAAGACGTTGATGTACTACCGCGATGCATTCGATCGCCAAACTTCTGATCAGGTTAGTCAGTTTCTTGATTACTTTCTATCATCGTTTATGTTAGAATGACCAACAATCTTAAGGAAAGTGAAATGCATTACTTTCCAATCCAGTTTGTGTGGGAACCCTACTCCAGCGACGTGCTAGCTCACCTTGCACCCATTTGTAAGGAAGGTGAGAATATCTGGCAATCTACCACACCTCTCATATGCTTCGAGATTGTAGAGGAGCACCACCCAGAGCGTGTTTGCCGCCAGTTTAGGGATGTGCAGGTGGTCCCCCCAGCGTGTGGATATGATGAAGTGTTGCACAAGATGGATCGATGGGGAAAACTCCAGCACAACTGGACCGAAGTCCATGCAAAGTGGATCCAGTTGTGGAATGATCGGGAAAACTCTGTTCAGGCCGTAGCTGAGGTGGACGATGAGGACGAGGCTATTGCACAATATATGACTTGGTACACACATATTACCAGACGCCTCATTAGCCCACCTGCTAGTGCGCCGACGGGGGTTTATCAAGCAGTTGCTCCTGACTACCATATGATGGTGAGCTAGACAACCTATCTTTACATATTTGACTTATTGAATTAAGTTAGACAACATCGCTTTACATATTCGACTTGTTAAATTAATTTGACTTGCTTTTCAGGGGAACTTTGTTATGGATGTCAGTGCTCGAGCTACCCAACTGCAGAAGAGTCGCATAATTTCTACGCTGCACATCAATACAACTCGATGATGGGAAAGCTGGATGAATATTGCAACTACATTCCAGCGCAGGGAGCACAGCTTCTAAGTCAAGTGACCTACAACCCCTCTTAACCACAACTTCCGACTGGACCCAGAGTGCAGCGACCACCTCAACCAGAAATGCCACCAACAGGTTATGGAGTGTCCTCACAACTTGAGATGCAGACACAGTCATCCATGGTTTTTCCTTCCTATCCATCATACGATTCGCAGGGTGGCACACCCCCTTTCGCGATGGACCCATACAACCAACCCCGATTAATCTTCCCCCGGTCCACCTTTGTCGCGGGCGGCGGATCTGCTTCGATCCAGTTTGGTCCTGTTCCCACTTCGACCCAGTTCGGGTATGCTCTTACATTCTTGACCACCCCGCCTCTTCATCATGGTCGGATTGTGTATGCCGACCCCAACAACCTATACGGGCCCACACGTCCATCTGGACCTGCTCCAGACCCGAACTTGTTCTCCCAACCCGACGATGAGGATGATGAGTAGGTCGTGTTGCAGCTTGTGTTTGTTTTTTATTTGGGGATGTTGCTATATACGCTATTGTAGTTTCATCTGATTTAGTTTCCATAACATGTGTGCTTAACCGACCATACATAAAACATAGTTCAACTCCACTTAATAATTCTGAAAACATAGATAAAACATACCACCATCGTGCAAATTGATAACAAAGCAGTTAATGAGTTCTTAAAAGGAAGACAAACTCGACAAACGGACTAACAACAAATACCAACAATACATAAGAGATGTAGAAGATGCATACTGCTCACGAGCCAGATGGGCCCGCACTACTCGGGCAACTTCTTCTGTTGTGCCCATACCCTCGACATTTGCCACAACGGACTTCACCTGGGACTCCTAAATCCATCTCATTCCGAATCCTTCGTGATGGAGTTCGCCCAACATCTCGTAGACGCGATTGATCGGCGACCAACCTGGGACCTCCAACTTCTGGCCAGCTGAATGGCTCACCCACAGGCATAAATGTCGGTTGGTATGTCAACCAGTATAACTCCAAAGTAAAGTACCTCTCTACTAATGGCACGAAGAAAAGGCTCTGAAATCTGCAAACCGCCAAGGCATGTGCGCATGGTATCCTCAGCAACTTCCAACTGGCACATGTACATGTCCTGCGATGTAATAACACTGTGTACGACCGCCCACTTCTCCTACCTTGTGACCCCCGCGGGTTCAAAATCACCTCAAATATTCCATTCTGCAAATCAAATGATATGACGTGTGCATTTCTTCCAGCTTCCACAATTACTGCTATCTTGTCATTGGTTGCCTTCGTTAGTGGGAAACCGCCCGAGATGCGAGCGCCATCTTCCCCTCTCCTCTGCACGAAGTAACTGTTCACCTTATAAAAGGTCTGTCGAACAAGAGCTGTTATCGGAAGATTCCTCCCACCCTTCAGAACACCATTAAAAACCTCAGATAAGTTTGTTGTCATCACACCATACCTCGCCCCCATCCTTGGAGATGGCCCACTTCTCTGGCTCAATCGCAGCTAAGTACTCCCAAGCCTCAGCGTTCATCTGCTGGAGGGCGCGACATCCCTTCTCGAACCCGCTTGTGGTGAGCTGGTAAGCAGTCGAGCCAACCATTTCTTTCACCTTGTGATCGTGGAACATGGAGTTCACATTGGACTTCAAGTGTCGAATGCATATCCGATGATGTGAACTCGGCGCCCTCCATCTAAGCAGCTCCTCGATGGTCTTCAGGATGCCTGCATGTCTATCTGAAATAACACATATTCCGAGTCTCTGAGTGACGCGTCTCCCTATATAATCCATGAACCAAGCCCAACTATCTCCATTTTCACTCTCCACAATGGCAAATGCCAGAGGGAAAATCTAATCATTTGCATCCATACCCATTGCAATTAACACAACATGCTTGTACTTTCCATACAGATGGGTGCCATCGATCGATATCAAAGGACGACAGTGTGCAAACCCAGAAATGGATGGTGCAAAAGCCTAGAATACACGACCAAATATCTTCTCCTGTGAATTTAGGGACTCCAGATGGCACCATTCAACCACTATTCCCGGATTTGTAGCTTGTAGCGCAACCATGAACCTTGGCAACTCCGTACGACTCCTCCCAATCATCATAGATCTCTGTAATAGCTTTCTGCTTTGCCCTCCAGGCTTTCATGTATGAGACAGAAATCCCATACCTTGTAGTCAGATGCCCAAGTATAGTACTTGGTTTCGTGTCTTGATCCTTGCGAAGAAACCCAAGAATCCCACCTCTAATGAAACTGGAGGTGACGTTACGATTATCCAACTGCAAAACCTCTCCAACACAATTAGATGCATGAGGCCCATTGTATTTTACGACCATCCACATATCAACAGTTCGATCAACACGACGAGCAGATAGTCGCCATGTGCATCCACAACTGTCCTTCCTGTCACAAACAACTGTGTACCATTTTGGACTCGCCTTCTTCGTCCTGTATGGCTTACTCATACGCACATAATACTCGGTCAAATCACATTTCAGCTCCTCCAGCGAGTTGAACATCTGTCCCCGAAAAAACTGTCTTCTATCATCTAATGGGACGTGTAAATTTAACCCTGGCCATGGAGTTGCTGTCATTGGATCAGCTTCAACTATATTCCAGTTCGGATTAGAGGCCTCTCCCCTAATCGCAGCCTCCCTAGTAGCATCATCGTCCTCTTCAGAATTATCCAAGTCATCTTCATGATCAACACCAAGACCATCCACATAGATCTCACTCAGTTGTTCAAACCCTTGTTGAGGTATGTTGCTATGCTCATTCATCCTATATTTTTATTAACATTAAGTTAGTTCATCAACAAATATTAACTACAAAATCCTACAAGTTCAACAACTTATTCATAATAACAATGACAAGTTCATATAAATCAATATAATCCTCCAACAATCATAAAATCATTATACTGTTTAGCATATAATCTTACATCTTACTTACTACTGTATAAAGATTCAAAACACATAATCTTACATCTTACTCGCAATAATAACTACATAATCCTGCGATTTTTTATTAAGGAATCAAAACACATAATCGCTCCTAAGCACAAGCATGAGAGACTAGATATTAAAGATTTCAAACATATTAATCATTCAATTAAGATCGAAAAAAAGTCTAATAAGAGAGTGAAACTAACCTTAATAAAATCTTCAGACAACAATGTGAAAGTATTACAGATTGAAAAATTGATAGTTGCAACAAGCACTATTTTGAGAGTTTCATGCGAGAGAAGCAAGAGCAAAGAGGAAGAGATGATGAATAGCAAGGGAGGAAGTTCCGTGTTCGTGATGTATATACCTAAAAACGCGGACTGACTCCGCGCTTTTATGCTCAGATTCCCCTAACCTAGTAGGGAGGAATCGTAGCAGAGAGTTATGGACCAGAAAAACGCGGTCTAGCCCCGCGTTTTATTTGGAATTGCCCTAAAAGAACCTTTGACCAGGTGTTTTTTTTTTTTCCGAAAAGAGAAACGCGGTCCTAGACCGCGTTTCTCTATTTGTCCCATCCCCGTCAGCTATTGCTGACGAGTGGGTCCCTAGTCAACACAAGAAACGCGGTCCAAGACCGCGTTTCTAGTGCCAGATAGACACATGTATTATATTCTTTAATTTTCTTTTATTTTAAAGAGAAACGCGGTCCCAGACCGCTTTTTTTTTCCGTAAATTTTAAACTTTCTCCCGGGCGCCAATTCTCTCTCATGCTGTATGAATAAAACGCGGTCTGGCTCCGCGTTTTTCTGTCCCACCTGCAAAAAATGAATATTTCTGTAATTAGTTTCAAACATTGAATATTTACGTAATTATTTAATTAATTATGAATATTTCGAAAAAAAATTCAAAGTAATAATGATATTATCATATTTTTACTAACCCGTAAGAGTGATTTAAAATATCTATATCTATAAACGCTACTTAATGAGATTTAAAAAAATAATTTTATGAAATTATTTATAAGATACTTTTATGGCAATGATTTCTATCCATCCTTTTATTAATATTTTATAAAATTATTTTATCATATTATTAAGATTATATTTTAAAAAATTTATGCAATGACACGGGGACTGTACTAGTTAGTGTGATTTGCGCTAATGTACCTACTCGTTTTTCAAAGTGTAAAAATAATCATGGGGGAAATTTGCAACTGATCTTAAAATGGTATGGATTTGTAAAGCCTAAGCTCCTTCTCGTACAATTATTAAACTTAATGTTCCACTGCATGCCTAGGTGACTGTTTTAATTCACAAATTGATTTAATGAGAAGACAAGCATAGTCATGGTGAACAGAATTGACAAAACCCTTGAGTTGTTTCATGTATATAGTTTCATTCAGATCACCATGTAAGAAGGCTATTTTGACATCTTTTTGCTCCGATTTATAGTTATACATAACAGACATAGCAAGAAGTAATCTCATAGTATCCACCCCTTATACTTATAAAAACAGATAAGAAGCACGGTTTTCACTTTCTCACCCACGTTCTCTTGCCTGTGACTACCAAAAACTGAAATTGAAGCCATCAACTCTCCCTAAAAAAAACCTCCTTCACGCATTATCTGTTATCAATTTTTTAGGTTTTGGGTTTGGAAACGGTCGGTGAGGGAGCAAGAGGCATTGCTAGGGGGGAGAGGGGCGCTGGGCCTCGGGTCTGTCGGAGAAGAGGGCGGAATCCCAGAGCCAAGAAGCAGTTAGAGGACATTCGCACCCTCGCCGACTATAACATCCAGGGACCAGAAGTCGACGCTCCACCCGGTGCTTCGCCTCCGTGGTGGTCCTAAGAAGAGAAAGAAGAAGACCTACACCAAGCCAAAGAAGATTAGGAACAAGCACAAGAAGGTGAAGCTCGCCGTCTTGCAATTCTTCAAGGTTGATGATTATGGGTTCAGAGGCTTAGGATGGAGTGCCCTAACGACGAGTGTGGTGCCGGAAATTTCATAGCCAACCACCACGACCGCCATTACTATGGTAAGTTTAGCCTCACCTACCTCTACAAGGCAAGCGACGATTGATTTTCGTGATTGCGGATTGCGAAGATCGTTCCTTTTATTTTCAATGAGAATTTCAATTCTTCAAATTTAGCTGCTTTTATGATTCCATCTGTTTAGACAATTCATGATTAATCAATTGTAGTTTACTCCAAAAAAAAAGAGTTGGTACTTTTTCAGAAATGCTTCAAGGATAGAATTTGCCGCACAAACCCTAAACCCCTTTCTCTAATCTCTCGCATCTGGTTGTTCTGGTCCTAACCCTTGAATCGGCTACTTCTGCACAGATCCTTCTGGTCCTAACGCCACCTATACTCCCCGTCACTTCTGCTGGCGTGGGAAGATATGAGCAAAAGTTGCCAGAGTTGGAGGCCAAGTCACTCAAAGAGTTGCTGACTCAACTGCTAGCGCTTGAGGCTGAGGCAAAGCACCCTTTTTTGCCACCATTGCCGCCCTCGGAGGAGACGGTGCCTTTAGAGGCTGAGGAGACAACGTTGATGCTGGATTTGATAATGTATGGATTCTTAGGTGCTTTCTCTCAATCTCGATTTCTGAATTTATGTTCGATTTTAATTTCCTTGCTGTTTATTTGTTGCTATTCTATTTAGATGTCTGTTTTGCACATAATGCACTTGCCATTCGGAGCTTGGGTTTGATTCATCATTGATTCTTTTTCTTTTTCGAATCTTAAGTATTCCAATTTTGATATGAATTAAGAAAATGAAACTAATGGAAAATGAGAGAAAAAAAAGGAGGCAGAGAAAAATCAAGGTTGTTATGGATTCAACTTAAGTATTCCAATTTTGATATGCATTTGTTGCTTTTCATAAAAAGCTAATTCTGGATTGGGTTGCCGCCCATGATCTCGAAGATGAAATGAAAATCAAGATTCTTGTCACATTATGTTATTTCTTTATGCTCTAGCTGACCGTCCTTTGACGAATTAATACATTTTGTATATGTTTGGGTGCTTACAAGTTTACATATTGTAGAATCCTGAAAATTACCAACACGGCATGGTGTCAGCTCAAGGTTGGTATCATCAATATGCTCAAATTCAATCTGTTATAGTGTGATTTCTGTCATCAAGTACCAAAAAGTTAGCATAAATAGTTAAGAGCAATTCCTAATGAAAAAATAAATAAATTTTTTAAAACAAGAGACATATGGTTAAACTTAAATTTTTTGGCATGGACGGGGTGAGGTTTTGACAAGAGTGGGAAAGGGAATGTGTTATTGTTATATTGTAAATCCTTTGTGCTTCAATTGTCTGATTGCTTTTTAAAAATTGCTAGAACGCCAATGATTTCTTGGTTCCGGGAGGATTTGGTGATAGAGGGTTTCAAGGGAAAGTTCTTGCTGCTAAGTATGCTAGAGAAAACCGAGTCCCATACCTTGGAATTTTTCTGGGCATGCAGGTGGCTGTGATAAAACATGTCAGATCAGTTCTTGGTGTAAAGGATGCAAACAGCATAGAGTTTGATCCCGACACCTGAATTCCATATGTTATATTTGTGCCTGCATTTGTGACTTCATCTGTTAGCATAAAGGAAGAAGCCAATTTCATTCATTTCAGAGCAAGCACTAGATTTCTTTATTGTATTTGGCAGGGTTCAAAAACACATATGGGAGGAACTATGCGACTTGTGTCAAGGAGAACATACTTCCAAGTTGAGGAATGCAAATCAGCAAAGATGTAAGACCACAAATAATTTTGTTCAGGAATGTAGAGTTGTACATACACGTTTTGAATGATTTCTGATTATGGTGTTTTGAATGTGTTAGGTATAGCAATGTAAGTTATGTGGATGAAAGACATCTTCACATATACGAGGTTTGTTGAAATATTTCACAACTTTTCTCATGCATGAGACAGGGGTCATCACTTATCATTGGCAATCTTATAGCTTAAAGCACCTTTTATTCATGTAGGTTAATCCTGAATTTGTCGACCAAATTGAGAGTGCAGAATTGATTTTCACGGGTAAAGATGAAACTGGCATGAGATTGGAGGTTAGGAATTTTCTATTGTTTTGCGGTTTAGGTCTCATTTCCTTCTCATCCATGGTAAATTCCTTTTTGATTTCAATCTTAGATTTGATTTTTTTTTCGGGGGTTCTACCTAGGAATAGAAATCGAGTTTTCATCCTTCTCGTCCATGGTAACTTCTTTTTTTTTTTGGGTTCTAAAGCCTGAAATATGACGGCAAGTAAATTTCTATCATGACAGTTGAATGCAAGTTAGCTATCCCTAGAATTTAAAGGTAAGTTTAGCTATCTCTGAAATCTGACATGACAGTTGAATGCAATTTAGCTATCCCTAGAATTTAAAGGTAAGTTTAGTTATATGTGAAATATGAAAATACGAAGTCAATGTAGCTATCTTTGAAACACGAAATCCTAGCTATCTTTAAACTTCAAAATATGAAGGCAGTGACGGCTGATGGAAAAATAGATTTCACAACTAATAATTTCTGAAATCAATTTTTTCTTAAATCAATAGTTATTTTGAACTCAAGGTCATGCTACCTGGAATGGTATTTGGTCTATGTCCAGTATATCGGTTTTTTCTCTTGGCAATGCTTAAAGCTAAAAGACGAGAAGACGAGAAGAAATAGATTTCATCAAAGAAGTAACCTTCTGAAAAATAGATTTGATGAAATTTGTTGCTTTCCTGTTATGACAAGGTGAATTAACCTAATGAAAGGGAGAATTGTAAGACGTCAAAGTTTGATCATTAGTACTATTGATTTTGACTTGGTATTTACTATTTAGTAAGATTTGGTTGATTTTGGATGTCTTTGTAATATGCAATTTTGTACAGAACTTTCTATTCCTTTTAGATTATAATATGAATTATAATTATAATATGAAATTGCAGATTAAAAGAGGAAATTTAGATCTGTTTGACATGAATTATGTGATTGTATTATCTTTGTTTGGAATACTGTGTTCACTTTTATGAAAATGAAATGGTTTTTTCACTTTTCAGTAATGCTAGCTTTTCAATAGGCTAATATGTTTGGTATTCTCTACAAAGAAAGTGCTTGTAATTGTGAGTGATCAAGTGCATTCTGTAAAAGATCTTGAAATACCTTCTCGAGCATGTAATTGACGCAGCTTCATGGTGTCTTCATTTTCTTGTACAGGTGAAATGGTGTGTCAAACTTTTATTGCTTGACAACAAACTCTGGCTAGGTTGTGTAGTCCCTTTGCTTGCTTAGAATTCTTATGTATTAATCTCTAAATCATCTTTTCTCTATCACTAAAAATACTGAATTCTGGTGTTACAATGACTTACATAAATCTAGCTGGATACTATAATGTCTTAAGGCTACAACTATTTAGCTTAAGGATCTTTGCTGAGTTATGCAATGGCAGTTGAACAGTAGTCATAGATGATTGCTTTTGTCCCCCACGTGTTAGAGCTTGCAAGTTAACTTCTTTCTCATGTTATTTGCAGAAAGCCAAGGGCTTAATGGAGCCAAGTAGCAGCCCGGCCCCTGCATAACTGCTTGAGCTACAAGAGCACTATATGTACCAAATAGGACACTCGAAAGAATACACTTTGAAACTGTGAGGATATGCAGCATATAATGCAGTAAGCTTCTTGCTTGTGATATTATTGTTATAATATGTAACATTGACTTTGAAACCATGAGAGGAACCTACCATATGCTAATTGAGAGAAGGTTCCAGGAAGAGGGTGGTATTGGAAAAGCAGAGGGATCAGATAGGGAGAGAGCCTGGAAAGCTATGTGGAAATTGAACATCATTCCGAAGGCGAAATCCCTAGTGTGGAGAGCGGTGGGAGATGCTATACCCAGGAAGTCAAATCTCATGAAACGAAAGGTTTTAGAGGAAGATTTATGTGATCTGTGCGGGAGACAAGAGACTGTTTTCCATGCTTTGTACGAATGTAGACTGGCGATGAAAGCATGGAGCGAAGTGCCAAGGGTGGCTAGGCACTGGAAAGGAGCAACTTCGGTTCTGGAGGCCTTTATGTCGACCTTCATCTCAGCTTCGATCGAGGATAGGCAATGTTGGGTAGTGATTCTATGGAAAATTTGGCAAGCTAGGAGTAAACAATTTTTCGAGGGATCTGTTGTACAACTCGCCGAGGTAGTTAGAATGGCATTGGCAACGGTGATGGATTTCAGAAAGTATACAAATCACATGAGAGCGTGTAATAGGCCTGCTGAGGAGACAGGTGGAAAAAGGTGGATGAAACCGTTGTAGGGGATTACAAAATTTAACTGCGACGTTGGAGTTTCGAACAAAGGAAGGGTGTCCATTGGATTTGTTCAAAGGGAGGATGATGGGAGTTTTCAGGCAGCAGGACATAAATCGATTCAGGCCACAAACGATGTGGAGATTGCAGAGGCGGAATCCATTAGATGGGCTGTGAGGTTTGCAAAAGAAAGAGGTGATGCGGGACCATCCAAGACACCTTCGGACACACCTATACTTGGGGATGGACCTATGATTCGAGCTCACGAGAATGAAGTCATCCTCAAGAAGAAGAAGAAGGCTCCACCATGGGAGAAGGTCTAAAGGTGAAAGCTTGATGGTCGTTCGTTTTTAGATTCGTTCAGCCGTTTGACAGTTTTTCGACGTCTCAGTAAAATGAGTCGTAAGGATTCAATATTAATCGGATTGGATCGTGCCATACCTTGTCGGAACGAGGACGAAGAGATCTACATCTTTGTTGTTGAAGGTTTTTTCAGATTCGACCTAGAACTTGATCTAAAATCAACATCTTTGAGGCTGTCAAATGTTTAGACGAGAATTTATCCTATTTTTAGTATTTCTTTTAGGGTTATTTTAATTAATTCTTTAAGTTATTATTTTAATTAATTTAGGCCGAAATTCAGTCTTGTTAGGTTAAATAGTCGGCCTCCTTTATGAAAATTTCATTTTGTGTGAAACACAATTGAGAAAAAGTCAATCGATTGCAACTATTGGTATAGATCTAACTTGGTTTGCTTTGAGTTCGTCAACCTCGCGAGAGCTTGGTGATCCAGGTAATCACAAGTCCCCTCCTTGTGCCTCCAAGTTGTCCGCTTGGTTGTGTAAGGTTGTAGAGGCGGGCTTTATAGTCGTTGGTATTTGGTTCCTACCCTCTTAGGAGACCTGGGGTCTTTGCCTCGTTCTATTTTAGTTCGAATCACCCATCTATCGGTCTTTAATTCATTATTTTGTCGAGTCTAAGTTGCTGCGTTTTGTTTCTTTCGTGTCGATATCGAGTCGTCGTTTGAGTTTCTTGAGTCGTTTGCTTCCGTTCTTGTCTTTGAGTCTTGATTGTCGAAGATCGGGCCATCCTACGGCTAACCCCGTATCAAGAGGCTTACAACATGTGCAGTTGGAGACGAATTGCTTGTCCCTCGTATCTAGGCTGTCGGCAGGGAATTCAGGCAGGGGAACATTAGGCCTCATCATCCGAGCTGTTATGGAGGATGCAAAGGGCTTTGCGTAGGTCAGCTGGACTCATGTTAGACGTGAAGGGAATAGAGTAGCTCATAGCATAGCTTCTCTTAGTGTCATGGATTCTTCATTGTTCTTTAGTCTTGAGTTACTTTCAGACACTGTCATTACACAAATTCTGATTGAAATGCAATGAGCTCCAGGAGCTTGATCTCAAAAAAAGAAAGTACATGAACTTGATAATGATCTTCTAGCTCTAATTGCGCTCTATGCATTTTTTTCTTTAGAGCATCTGATTCGTTGTTCCTAATTTCACCTAACCTAAGATGGTATGCTTTCATAAACCTTTTTTTACCTTACAAATAAAATAATACTAGTATAGTCCCCGCGCCATGGCGCGTATTTTGGAAACATCTATTTTTTTTAAAATAGAAAAACAAAAAAATTGATAAATAAATCCCATTGGTTAAAAAAATGTTTAATTGTTTTTATCATTTATCATTTGACATTTTATATAGATTAGGCTTGGTGGGTGAAATTCCAAAAATTAAGGTTATAGAATGAATATAGTTAGTATTAACTTTATTTGACATTTTTATAATAAATATAGAATGAAATAATATTATATAGTTAGTATTAACTTTATTTTAAAAAGTTTTGAATTAATCCTATTGGTTTTGAATTAATCCTATTGGTTGAAAAATGTATTAAATATATAAAATAGATGTTTCCAAAAATATCGGCTCGCGAGAATGCGACACGTGGCCAAAAGACTTTGGTTTTAAGTAATATATAGACTATTGGTTTTGAATTAATCCTATTGGTTGAAAAATGTATTAAATATATAAAATAGATGTTTCCAAAAATATCGGCTCGCGAGAATGCGACACGTGGCCAAAAGGCTTTGGTTTTAAGTAATATATAGATATAGATAGATAGATAGATGGTTTTGAATTAATCCTATTGGTTGAAAAATGTATTAAATATATAAAATAGATGTTTCCAAAAATATCGGCTCGCGAGAATGCGACACGTGGCCAAAAGGCTTTGGTTTTAAGTAATATATAGATAGATGGTTGAAAAATGTATTAAATATATAAAATAGATGTTTCCAAAAATATCGGCTCGCGAGAATGCGACACGTGGCCAAAAGACTTTGGTTTTAAGTAATATATAGACTATTGGTTTTGAATTAATCCTATTGGTTGAAAAATGTATTAAATATATAAAATAGATGTTTCCAAAAATATCGGCTCGCGAGAATGCGACACGTGGCCAAAAGGCTTTGGTTTTAAGTAATATATAGATATAGATAGATAGATAGATGGTTTTGAATTAATCCTATTGGTTGAAAAATGTATTAAATATATAAAATAGATGTTTCCAAAAATATCGGCTCGCGAGAATGCGACACGTGGCCAAAAGGCTTTGGTTTTAAGTAATATATAGATGGTTGAAAAATGTATTAAATATATAAAATAGATGTTTCCAAAAATATCGGCTCGCGAGAATGCGACACGTGGCCAAAAGGCTTTGGTTTTAAGTAATATATAGATAGATGGTTGAAAAATGTATTAAATATATAAAATAGATGTTTCCAAAAATATCGGCTCGCGAGAATGCGACACGTGGCCAAAAGGCTTTGGTTTTAAGTAATATATAGATATAGATTGGTTGAAAAATGTATTAAATATATAAAATGGATGTTTCCAAAAATATCGGCTCGCGAGAATGCGACACGTGGCCAAAAGGCTTTGGTTTTAAGTAATATATAGATAGATAGATGGTTGAAAAATGTAAAAAGTTTTGAATTAATCCTATTGGTTTTGAATTAATCCTATTGGTTGAAAAATGTATTAAATATATAAAATAGATGTTTCCAAAAATATCGGCTCGCGAGAATGCGACACGTGGCCAAAAGGCTTTGGTTGTAAGTAATATATAGATTGGTTGAAAAATGTATTAAATATATAAAATAGATGTTTCCAAAAATATCGGCTCGCGAGAATGCGACACGTGGCCAAAAGGCTTTGGTTTTAAGTAATATATAGATAGATAGATGGTTGAAAAATGTATTAAATATATAAAATAGATGTTTCCAAAAATATCGGCTCGCGAGAATGCGACACGTGGCCAAAAGGCTTTGGTTTTAAGTAATATATAGATAGATATAGATTGGTTTTGAATTAATCCTATTGGTTGAAAAATGTATTAAATATATAAAATAGATGTTTCCAAAAATATCGGCTCGCAAGGATGCGACACGTGGCCAAAAGGCTTTGGTTTTAAGTAATATATAGATAGATTTGACATTTTTATAATAAATATAGAATGAAATAATATTATATAGTTAGTATTAACTTTATTTTACAAAGTTTTGAATTAATCCTATTGGTTGAAAACTGTAAAAAGTTTTGAATTAATCCTATTGGTTTTGAATTAATCCTATTGGTTGAAAAATGTATTAAATATATATAATAGATATTTCCAAAAATATCGGCTCGCGAGAATGCGACACGTGGCCAAAAGGTTTGGTTTTAAGTAATATATAAATATAAATTGGTTGAAAAATGTATTAAATATATAAATTAGATGTTTCCAAAAATATCGGCTCGCGAGGATGCGACACGTGACCAAAAGGCTTTGGTTTTAAGTAATATATAGATAGATGTTTTTAAATATGTTTATACCTTATGGATGGACACTTATTATTTTTTTGACTATTTACAATTTTTTTGAGGCATAAAATCTCTCAGCAGTGTGAGTGAGGTATCAAATATGAATCTCTCGCAAGCAGGAATCGAACTTGCGCTAGCGGATCAAGTCACAAGCTTATAGACCGACTAAAGAGGGGCTGTCCCAGAGAGGAAAAGGGAAAAAACCCGCTCCTTCTTAACGAGTGATTAGCTTGCCATTCTCTAAAGAAAGGGCTGACCCTACCATTTTTTTTCTTTCTTTGACTTTAATGTTGGCTACGGAGAAGATCAGCTTAGAATAATTTAAATGTTGAGGGATTATAGCATTTTTTTAGCTTATCTCAAACTGATTTTGGCGCAAAAAAAGCAATTGATTCATCTATTTTCAAACTGAACAACGAACAAATAGTACTATTGAGATTCCATCTGTACGGACTTGATCGCCTTCATCTATGAAATCCAAATCAAGTTACAAGCAAGTAAGACATCAAATCATAAGAAAAAATGAATTAATTTGTAGGTATTTGTATATTCTTTTTTATTTTAGGGACATGTCTCATCCCATCTTGGCCCGTAAGTGTTGCCTGATTGATTTTAACTTTGATAAATTATCATTCTCAATCCATCAATTGTGGTTTGGTAAGGGTCATGTCTCATCCCATCTTTCGACGTGTTTGATAAATTATCTTTGCATCAATAAGGTGTAACAATTAATTTTGCCTTTTCAGATTTTAATTTTTTCATATCGATTTCAATTTTTTCATATCTATCCATTTTCAATTTGCAGTAGAAAGGGCCTCCTATTACCTTTGCCCTCCTCTGCAGGTTTTTCTTTCTGGGTTCAATTGGGTATGTTATAATGATTTTAGATTTTCAATATTTATCAATAAGGATGTGGTGATGGAATTTGGATACTAATTTTGCGCTCTCCTTTTTTTTTTTGGTGTTTGTGAAGGATTTGCTTGTCGTAAATATCTGCATATGCCGGAATCAATTACAACTCTCCTACATTAGGAGCTGCCTAGGAGTTGCCATTGGCAATCTGATCCCTGCCTTCACTTTTCTTCTTGCAGGCTGCCTTGGCCCTTGGGTATGTTTCAATTTTCAAGTTTTGATCTTTGGATGCATTTCAAGTGTTGAAATCGATGCTTTAGCCTTGTATTTGGCAGTTGGTGATAGGCGACTTAGGTCATGTCTTAATGTGATTGATTAGGATGGAGAAGAATGATCTAAGGAAAAGTACCGGTCAGACAAAATCTGTGGGTATAGTTGGGGTATACATGAATTGAATATGTTAAACCAATTGTCTTGGATGCTTTATTACGAACTCGCGAGGCCAAGTTCACAAGCATTTGTTCTGTCAAATATCTCCGGACTTCTTCTTGCAATGCAAGAACCATAAGCTTCAAATTGTGAGGAAAACTAGCATAGAAGAATTGCAGAAAGTTTCCACTTGATCCATCTTTTTTTTAATAAGCATTTTTTTTCAATATTTTGCTCATGCATATTCATGCAAATTATGTTTGTAACTTAACATATATACTATTTGTGAACTAGCTCACCCGAAAGGTCTAAAAGGGATGCATTTGATGTTTGTTAAGTATGTGTAAATGTATTCTCAGTTGGCTATGCGTAAGCAAGGTTCATTGTTGTTCTCTTTCAACTATATATATATGCACAACGAGGGCATTTTATTTTTCTAAGTAATTTAACACATAGTAATTATTTTAAAATAATTAAAATTGCTTACTCAAACCTCGACTTAGGAGTGTTTGCCGTTTGGTTGATGGCTATGCTTTTATTTATATAGTCCTGTAAATGAGGAAAAGTCTAAAGTGGAAACTAAAGAGATCAACGAATATAAAGATGACACACAACCCTTGAGTTATAAGTGTGCAATGTGTCTTAAACTCTTAGGTCATCAATCAAGAAGAATTTTCCAATTTGAGAGATATAACTTCTTTTTTATTTAAATGTAATGAATAGCGCGCATGACAACAATTTAAATGAAACGAAATATATTCATGGTATGAGGAATAACTAAAGCGGTAGATTTCAATAAAAATTCTCGCATGTATAAGGTACGGGAAAAGTACTAGTTATACTTAATAACAGGAGCAAAAATCTCATTGTCGTCTTGTCCTTCTTTTGAGTGAACTCTTTGGAAACAAGTCTAACTTTATGCCTTGGGGGATCACTCTTAGAGGTACCTCGTTTAATTTTAAAAACCCATTTGCAATCAATCAACCTAGCACTAGCAGGTTTCTTAGTAATTTACATGTGTTATTTTGATTCATAAACTCCTCCTGCATATATATCATTTTCGAAGTCTTAAGAGTAAGCACATTTGATAATTTGTTCACAAGTTTCAGGGTATACACAAATACAATATCAAAAACAATACAAGCAAACTCAACCAAATTAGTATGAAGAACTTGTTTACAATATCAAAAACAATGTTCTCTTCAGTTCCATCATCACCAAGGATGAAGAACTTGTTTACAATGAAATTGTTATCTTCTATAGATTAGTATGGGAAGTAGATGACATAACATTGTTAAAGTGTGGGCAAATTTTTTAATGTCTAATATTTTTTAAAGCGGAGAAGGGACTTTAATAAATTTATCCCAAATCATCCTATCACACTTTTTCCATCTTCCCTATATATGAACTTATGTTCTTGAATTTACATGTTTCATCTCTTGTAAGCTTACGTCCTTCTTCACCCCATCTCGTAGGCGACTCATTGGACTTTCACAACAAAAAAGCTCAAGAAACTCAAAACGATCCAAATTACAAATTATTGATCGTTAATTTAATATTCTTTCCATTAATTAACACTTGTTACTCTAAAGTTTTGCACAGTTTTTAAACAAACAAAAATACACTTATAACCCTAATTATTAATGTATTTTTACACTTTTTTGAAAACTACAAATCTAATCATTACAGTGGCAATTTTGTAAAGTAGATGACAAAATACCTAAAATGACATGTTTTTCTTAACAAGATTTACTTTCTAAAACGACATGTTTTAATTAATGGAGGGAGTAAATAGTATAGATAATTTCCTTTGTTGTTGTCATATATATAGTGACAACCACTCACTCATAATGGATCTGGCTAGTTATAGGGATGTAGTTGTGTATGGGGCATAAAATTGAAACAAAAATAACATTAATTAAATTGTATGGAATATAAGGGCTTGTTTGGTTGAATGCGGGAAGTACAATTCCCAGGAACTTACTTCCCATGAATTGAATTCCCGTGAAATGCACTTCCCATGAATTAAAATAAGTTGTTTGGTTGAATTTTGATTTTTAGTGATATAAAGAGGAAAATAAATAAATCCATGTTAAAAAGGGGTGGAAGTTGAACTTACCTAATCCCTCATAGGTAAGTGAACTTCCTACAATTTGTAGGAATTGAAATTCCTGAAAAGTTGAATTCTTATATCATTCTGTCAACCAAACACAGGAATATATCCTACTTCCTGGGTTTTTTAACTTTATGTGTTTTTAACTGATCACTAACCAAACGAGGCCTAAATCAATGAATTAAACATGAGCCTATCAACTATAGCATGACAAATCATTGTACAGTACTGATAGTTTCACCGGTTTTGCAACTTCTAACCACCACTTTGACGTTTCTTTTCCATCCCCAACCGCGGTTGACGCTGATCTCGCAACATTGTCTTTGTGGTACCTGCTTCTCTCGTACATTCACAACAAAAATTAAGACCCATCAGTCATCACCCACAAAATTTAATGATACAACCAACTGCATATATAATATACATATACATATAAGTACTCGTGTTTCACCTAATTAATTTGTGTTTCATCATTCATCGTTAGCTATAGATTTTTCATTTATATATACATACACATATAAGAAAATAATTAAATTTTCGAGGTGTAGTATTTTTATTGAAAATCTTGATGTGCAACTTACGCACTACAACATAACCATCATTGATGGACGAAACGAGAGCTTAGATTGAGAGAGAAGAAATATAAGAGAGGAAAAGGGGGGAAACTAATTTATGTATATTTCTTTTTTGTGTTATCAAAACATATATGTGAAGTTCTATTGGCCAATCCAATCTAGTACAAATTTATATTTGGCAAAGATATAATATACAATTCATATAATCCTAATACCCCTCAAGCTGGTGGTAGAGCATATCGAGCAACTCCAGCTTGAGCACCACAACCATGAAGAAGCTTAATCAAGGAATTCACAAGTTGGGGTGTTGTGGCATAATGGGATAAATCAATCAATTCAAGTTTTTCCAAAGTCGAAGTGGCACTCAAAATCAATATGTTTGGTGGTTCGTGCAAAACGATTTTTTTTTTTTTGCAATGAATATAGATGCTAACGATTTTTTTTAGTTGTCTCAACTGGTAGGCATTTGTAAGGATCGGATTTTAGAATTTTCAAAATTGGAAAGTTTTCGAAAAACTCGTACTCGAGCAATTTCTATTTTTGGGAAGTCTTTGAAAAATATCCCGACACGCTTTTAAATTTCAATTTTGCCGGATTCTAATCCTTATCTATCGGAGTTCGATTTTGAGAATTTCGAGAGTCGTATGAAATGAATTTAAATTCCAGGTCGGATTTTCGAGATGTCGGGTTTCGAGATGGGACTTTGAGATTCAAGGTCAGAAGAGCGGAATCATTCCTCACTCTCTCTCTCTCACTCCTGACGCTTCTCTCTCTCTCCCCCCTCCCCTTAAGTTGTATTCTACCTCATTAAAACCCTAATGAGTCTCTCTCTCTCTCTCTCTCTCTCTTTCCTCCCAATTTGAAGATTCACCATTCTCCCCTTTTATCCATGATCTCTCCCTCCTCTCATCTCTCATATCTTGTTTTTCCAGAACCTAAATAGCCTCAAAACACCATCCAGAAGATCTCCTCTCTCAAAACAACCCCAAAATAAAGATCGGAAGGCCGTTTTCAATATCGGAAACCGTTCTCTGCTCCTCGTCGTGGCCGCGACTTGCCCCTTTCGCCACCACGAAGACGAACCCAGGTGAAGTGTTCATCCTCGTGGTCGTGACACCCATCTTCGCCACCGCGACTCCGTGCCCAATTGCGTTGTTTGCTTGGTAAAATGCCTCGTTCTCCCTCGATTATTCTAATCCTTTTTCAATTCCGATTGTTGTCGCTAATTCCTTACTTCTTCCTCTATCTTCTAAGGTCAAGAACGGTCAGATCTAACAACTTTTGGAGTGGATTCAAGCCATTTCTTTACCCATTTCCTTGTTTTGAGAAAGGTAAGCTTTCCCTCATTTCAAATATCTCGTTTTGGGGCTAGATCTCTGTAAATGCTCTATTTTAACCAAGATCTATCCCTCCTAGGCCTTGCCGTAGCACAATCTCATTGAATCGAAGCCCAATGACTCTCTTCTCTTAAGATTTTCGAAGAGCCTCAAAGAGGCGGGGTAATCCCTCTTCCGCTCTCCCTTCTAGTCCTTGTTTGGAATCTTTTGTGTGTTCATAGTGTCGGTTTTTGAGCTAGAAGTGTTTTAAAACAAGTTTGAATGAAAACGGAGTTGAAACACACAAAAACGAACAAGGTCTGGTTCGAATCTCGCTACGGCGAAACCATGGTCTGCGCGGCGAGGATGAACGCTGGGCCCCAGGTTTAAAGACAACTCTTGCGGCCGCGACCACGGGTTTCGCCGCCGCAGAATCCTCGTGTCGCGGCCAGCGAGGGGATTCTTCTCGCGGGGAGCTCTCGGAGGATCCTGCGGCCGTGACCGGCCCTCTCGCGACCGCGAGAGGGCCGATCACTCCTCTTTAGGATCCGTTGTTGGATTTTTTATCCGATCCTTTTTTCGAATATGTTTTAGATGAAGGATGATTTTAGAAGCAAGATTTTGGAATATTATTTTAATATTAAATATTTTGGGATTTTGACGGAACTTGAACTATCGGGTTTTATGCTTGGAAAACATATTGAAGAATTTAATTAAAATGTCGGGATTCTTTGTCTTGGTTTAATGATCGAAGTTGGTTTTGGAAATGAGTTTAATGAAATGAGTATTGATGGGATTGAGATGATTGGATGGCCTTGTTTTGGTGTTTTATAATATCGAAAGACTTTGAAATGGTTTCACTCCCGCTTGGTTTTGGAAAAGTTTTGGAACTCGATTTCTCTGTGTATGAGTGGTAGTATGGTAGCTGATTGAAATCTATGTGATTATAGGAGATTGCCGATTGTGGGATTCTGCTTTCTATACCAACATCTAGAAGCGGCTTTATCATAAGGATTATCCCCCTTTTTTTGTTGTTGTGTAGATCTCATTATAAGCATCATGAAGAACTCCAACAAGTTCTGTTCCTCCACATATTCAATGAATTTCTTTGCTTCTCCCCAATTGTAGATTAGAAAACTCTGGATACTTGCTATCTAATCCCACAAAGATTTCTTTTTGTTGTAATATGTATGTCATAATCAAATTAAATCTACTCACTAGACTTAGCTCTTGCTACATAGCATATAGTTGAGCTACACTAGTCTGTCTATAACAAGCTTATAATTGCCTTTAGATCCATGCTGTAGTGTTTGTGTAAATCACGCTGCTCTAGATCTTGGTGCTTATGCTCATGATCAACCAAGAGGTAACCATGTCATTGCACCTTTACCAATGAATATATTCTAGATCTGTTGTGGCAAAAATTGAAATTGTGCCATCAACAAAACTGAATTTGTTCTTTACAAAGAACACGATCTTCATGGACCTTTGCTACTCTTTGAAGCTATGTCTGTCGAAAAGTGGAATGAGAGAATGAGGCCTGGATGATTTGATGGATGAAGGTAGTATAAACATTGATTGTCATTGATCTCTCTTCTTCGACTATCATAGCTGAGATCTTTTGTGGATTATGGATTTATCTTATATTATTGTCTCCTGTTGTGAGTTCTAGAACACATAAAAAGGAATCTTGCTTTGATACCATGAAAATCTTGAGGTGAAGCTTAGGTAGTTAGATTAACTGCCATTGACAAATGAAACGAAAGTTTGGATTAAGAGAAAAAAAAAAACAGAGGAAACAGAGAGGAAAGAGGGAAAAACTGATTTATGTGCATTTTCTTATGTGTTTTTAAAAGCATATATGTGAAGTTCTTTTAGGTCGAAGGCACAATCTTATATCCAACCCATCTCTATATCAAGACCAAACATACAATACAATCCAAATAATTTATCCCAATAGTTATCTTACTAATGAGTTATAACTAAGTGTGTGAATAGGTGTAAAATAATGATTTAGTAAGTCATTTTTTTTTTTTAAAAAGAAAATAACAAGACGAAAGAAAAAGAAATAATTAGAAGTGCGTACCGTTAGCCAGTTCGCAGGGTTCATCTTAGAAGCCACCACAATGATCTCATCCACATTGGATGCATCTTTATAGGATGATGATTGTTCACTACACGAGAGCTTCTCATTTTCCATATAAACCACCTTCTTATATGCACTTAGGGTTACATTCCCGCCATTGATCTCCTCCACTTTGTCAAGAAAGTAAAAAATAGGGCTACTTGGGTCACAAGGATCAGCCTTCAATGACCTTGTGTTGAACTCGAACGGGCCCTCTTTGAGGCTACGCCACGTCTTGAAGGTGAGCAGTGGCAACTGAAGCTCCCGAGCCGTGAGGAGCGACGGGTAAAGTTGCACAGTGTAACCCCATGAAACGGAGATGGACCATTTGAGGGTGGGGCTATAGCAGATGCTCTGTTGGAGGGTCCTTGGTGGGTCCAAATTGTACGCTCGTTCTAGTGTGGCAAGTGAAGCCAACTTGGTTTAGTGAGGGAACAACGGATCCACTGCCTCAAGGTGATGAAGCGAAACTAGTGGTGTCACCGGATGTGCTGCCAGCAGGCCATATGGGTTGCCTTTAATATCGAGCTGCATCCCCAACAAGTTCATATTGATCGGCTTAACAATCAACGTCATTTTAACTTTCATTTTTTTTCCCAAATATATTTTATAATTGTAAATCTATCTCATTAAAAACTATAAACTTATACAAACAATGTTGTTGAATGGAAAGAATATTTAATATTTTTATCATTCAATAATAAAAATATGTATCTTATATCTATGACAAAAAAATCACTTGTAAAGAGTTTTCTCTCCAATATATGGACAATCGAAATTCTAACACATGTCTCACTTATTTTAAGGAGTTATTTATTTGTAGTCACTACACGCTACACCATGTATCATAATAATTACTTATTATACCTAAATAATTAACTACATGGTATATATGTACGTGTCATTATAGGTGAATATCTACTCAATACAACTGAATAACTCGCTAAAAGGCACGAGACACATGTCAGCTCAATATGTGTCTACAAATTGTCATATGGAAACCGTGTTTGCAAGTGACTCTTTTCCCTATATGGAATAAAAAGGTAGCAAAGAATATAAATGCCTCAATATACATATCCTAAACCCCCTTACCCTATATGGAATACACTAATGAGATGAATTTTTTAGAGCATCCACAATGCTAGGAAGGTAAGCTCCCTAATTCCCCCTTTTCATCTTATTTGGACAACCCCTACTACTATAATAAAAGATCAAAGAGGGCAATTTTTCTAGTGAAGTTGTTCATGGCTAGTAGTGGTTTAGAATAAGACAAACAATGGTTTAGTTACAGTTTAATTCATAGGGATGGTTGTGATAGCGATTTACAATTCCCAGATCTAAGGAGGTTGTTTGAATGTAACTAAAGAGACGATTCATGGAAATAAAAATTAAAACTTGTGAGACCACTTTATTTCTCGGTTCTTTATCACAGAGTTTTCAAAATAGCTCTAAATTAAAACAATGTGTTTTATATATAATTTTTCATTCGCTATAAATCGAGCCTAATATTGGTATAAATTTTCATCAATTTCACTAAATATTTATTCATAAATTTAGTTAAATAATTTAAATTATCAAAGAAAAATGATTATTAAGTAACCATTTTTTGAACTAAATTATTTTAATATTTAAACACGAGGAAAAATGATAATTTTACCCAAAATATCATAGAGAAATGATTGAAGTCCTCCAATGTGGGAGATTTAAGAAGTTAAATGAATAAAATTACTGGAAAATGAGGCGGAGTCGTAGAGGTAAGAGAAAATGAGAGAAAAGAAAGAGGAAAAAGGTACCTAGGGATTATGACAATTTCATCAATCCTCACCCGAACCCAAATCAACTAACTTGTAAGAGTATGCGTAAAACAAACAACCCACTAGAGAATTCTTGAAAAGAGAAACCCTCTCCCGTATAAAAAGAACGCGCCTACCTCTTCCCTCACGCGCCCCCAATTCGCCCAAAAACCTAGCTATCTTCAACCAATCCCTCCTTATTACCATGGATTTCGACGAGATCCAAACAAAAACAGCGTGCTTTATCATCACTGTGGCCATCCCGAGTGCCTCTATAGGTTCTCCCCTGCGTAGATCACCCCAATCTCTTTCGGAGGGATGTTTCTTTGGGGGGTTCTCTTTGGTTGCAATTGCTGGCCACAAATACGGGCCCTATCTGTATAGGAGCCGAGAAAAGAAAAAAGTTATGAGAAATTTCAGAAAAAGGAAGAAGGGATCTCTCAGCCGGGGCAGGAAGAGTTACGGATCGATGTCAAGAATTTCGTGTGGGGATGCATCTGGAGGGTACAATCGAAGTACAGGCGGGATTGGGTTGTGGGAGGTCGCCTTTGCTGCTTTCCTCCAATCGGTTTCCAGATTGGCTTTATGGCCCCCGGATGGGGCGATTCGGTTCAGGTACAATCTAATACCCAAGGGGAGGGAGCTTTCCCTTCCCTTTCGTCTAATTATCCTTATTAGTTGGGAGTTTTGCCTCCTGACTTCGCATTCTGTGAAGTGGGCTCGTGCCCCTTCACCCCCTACATCCCGAAAGGGTTCTCAAAATTTGTGGAATAACCAAATTTCTGGCAAGTTCTTTCTCAAACTCTTGGTTTTAATTATTCTCACTTGTGGTATTTGTTTGCAAATGGAATATATGGTTCTGACACACTTCTTGGTGTATTTGTTGCGCTTTATACAAAACCACACCGTCTACTGGTGTTTGATCAAACCCGTGTTTGAGGCGTATGCCTCTTCACACCATACCCCCCGAAAGGGCTCGGAACAATCTGTGGCTTTTGTGACCTCTAATAGTTTTACCAACTTTTCTGGTGAGGGCGCAACTTTCACGGCTGATCCATCCATGCTTGGGAACTCTGTGTGGCCTATGAACGTCCGGGTGATACTATGCCCTCTTTGCACTCGGCCTCCAGGTATAACTCATCTGTATCTTGACTACATCCCTGATGATGCATGTCTGGGGTTTATGATGTTTTGTCTCATGAAAATCACCCTTTGCTTTTCGGGGGTGGATGGAAATAGGCTTGATGATGGTGTTGTGCAGTTGCTTGATTCTCCTGCTAAACTGTTGGGCAAAATCTCTGCAAGCATACTAAACAGATTATCTGAATCTAGTTTAACTGAATTGTCCTATGCTTCTATTGCTGCTCCTCATGTTTCTTTTTTCAAGATATATGAGTTTGAGCAGCTAGAAGGATGGAACCCTGTTACCCCCACTCCTGACTATTGCAAAGGTGACTTCCATGTAGTCTATATTACATTTTCCCAGCTGAAGGGAAATTGCAAAAAAGCCCGGACAAGTGAACATTTTTACTACTTTAACAAGTCTATTTGTGATTTACAATTATTCAACAAATGTTTTCTACTTCTAAAGAACTACTGGGAACATTCGAGCTGGGTTTGCCCTACCACCTGTATACTCTCATATTGGCTTCTGGTTTTGTGGAAAGTTGCTGTTTTTCACCCTTGGAAAAGTCTGTATAATGATCGTTTGAATAATTATCATTCGAGCAAAAGACTTATATCTCTCGTCCTTTATCATATTTATTGGATTGTGAATGATGAAATTTGGTATTTTGTTGCTGTTTTCTATCCTTGTCATATAGCAATCACTAAAGTGAAACAATCTTTCTTCAAACCCACTTGTATCGGCAAATTTGATCTCATTGAGTCATCCTTTCAAATTAGCTACGTTCAAAATTTAATCTCATGGAAAAATTGTTGTAAAATAAATTGGAATCCTGGGGGTATTCAATGGTGCTGTTCTTGGCCTTGTAACAAGCTTTGTGTGTTTCTTAGGCTACGGGGAATTTGGCTCCCTCTTCATCTACATGCTAGATTAGTCAACAAAGGCATAGTGCAAACACTTGAGAAGGGTGTAAATGGGTTTTATGAGCCACCAATCACGGTTGTGTACTATGCCATGTTTAACTATGTTCAACTGTGTACTATACCTTGGATTACCTATGCATATAAGGGGAACCAAAATATTTACAAATTCTTAGACAAAAGCAAGAATGTTGGGATCTTACCTGAGATCGCCACACATAAAACAAAGTGGTCATGATTATACGATACTGGAACTGTAGGGGTATTGGAAAAAATACCTTCTGGATCAACATGAATTAATGGCGCTCACTAGATCATGTACAAATGCTAATCTTAGCAGAAACAAAGACTGAATCAGAACCAAAGGAATCTCTTTGGAAAAATGCGGGATTCACAAACATGTGTTGGTCCCTGGCTTCTGGACGTGCCGGGGGTATTGCTTTATTCTGGAATGAAAACTCTTTCATAGACGAAACCATCTCGGTGATTATCCATCTCCCAAAAATTATTGGCGTAAAATACAAGAACACAAAAGAGAACTTTGAGTGTCTAATGTTTTTTGTATACGCCCCCCTAACCCCTCAGAAAAAGAGGACTTTTGGAGACACCTATATGAGTTGATTACCCAAAGTGACATTCCATGCTTAGTTATGGGAGACTTAAACGAAATAAGCCAACCATCGGATAAGAGTGGAGGGGCTGAAACCCACCCGGGAAGATTCCTAAGAATAATGGAATTCAAAGATGCATGCTCCTTGATGGAGATCCCCTCGTACGACAACCCATTTACTTGGAGAAAGAAGCAATTTGGCCCAGATAACATTTGGGAAAAACTTGACAGGGTGCTAGTCCATCATGAAATAATCGACATGTTCCCCGATTTGGCAACTAAAAATGGAGCATTCTCTAACTCGGACCATTGTCCTATCTCAATTAACATTTCCAAAAATACTAGCTTCAAACCTCCCCCTTTTAAATTCGAGAACATTTGGTTGCAAAGAAGAGATTTTCGAAATATTGTTAAGCAAGCTTGGAGAGCTTCTTGTGCAGGCTCTGCTATGTTCCGAATTACACACAAATCAAAGATCCTCAAACAAAAGGCTAAAATATGGAATAAGAAAACATTTGGAAACGTCTTCCGACAATTACAAGAAGTTGACGAGGCCCTAATCGAAATACAATCAAGCCAACAAACTAACCAAAACCCAGAATCATACACAAAAGAACAAAATCTCTTGTCTAAAAGAGAAAAGCTACTCCTTTTCCATAAAACTTACTGGAACCAAAGAGCTAAATCAAAACACCTAAAATTAGCAGACACCAACTCCTCATATTTCCATAGAGTAGCCACAGGGAGAAGAAATCGGAAGATAATTAGAACAATTACCTCAGCAGAAGGTACCAACATAATTGGCGATGAAAATATTAAAAGAGAAATTCAAAGAGACTTTGAGATAAGATTTAGTCGAGAACAAATGTTTATGGCCCCTCAATTAGAAGAATACCTTTCAGGAATCAACCCAGTCATTACAGAAGAGGAAAACAAATCACTAATTCGGCAACCAACAAATAGTGAAATCAAAAAAGCAGTCTTCTCAATAGGGAACAACAAATCCCCCGGCCCTGATGGAATGACGGCTGAGTTCTACAAAAAATATTGGGACATCGTTGGCTCCGATATTATCCGAGCTACAAAAGCTTTCTTTCACTCTGGCAAACTGTTAAAACAAATTAACCATACTTTTATCTCCCTTATACCAAAAAACGAAAAACCCTCCATGACTACACACTATCGCCCGATTAGCCTATGTTCTACCGTATATAAAATCATCTCAAATATTATAACAGAACGAATGAAAATGGTAATAGGAAAACTTATACACCTATTACAAGGAGCCTTTGTTTCCAACAGAGCAATCCAAGACAATATCCTAATAGCACACGAGATATTCCACTCCTTTCGCACTAGAAAAGGTACTAAGGGATGGGCTGCAATAAAACTTGATATGGAGAAAGCATACGACAGAGTAGATTGGCATTTCACGAAAGCAGTTCTCCAGAAATTTGGATTCAACCAAAAATTTATGGACATTATTATGGAGTGTGTGACCACAGTCTCTTTCTCTGTTTTAGTAAACAATGGCCCTACAGATCTTTTCAAACCTTCTAGGGGTTTGAGGCAAGGGGACCCCCTCTCCCCGTTTCTCTTCCTTCTCGGGGCAGAAATCCTTGCTCGTAAACTCTCGTGGGAAGCAGAATCTAACCACAACAACATCGGATTTAAATTTGGCCATTTGGGGCCCTGCGTTCCGTTCTTGGCCTTTGCGGACGACATAATAATATTTTCGAAAGGAAGTAACTCTGCATGTACAAAAGTCAAAGAGATAATTGAAGACTACTGTAAATTCTCAGGGTAAAAAGTAAATTACCATAAATTGTCCTTTCAAACCACCCCAGGTATTCCTAGATCAAGAGCCAGAGATCTTGAAGGAATTTTAAACATACCCCTAGAACGCAACCTGGAAAAATACTTAGGCTGACCCATCATAAATGGAAGGGTTACCAAGGAAACTTTCGGCGAAATGATATGCAAATCTAAAGATCAATTGAGCAAATGGCGTGCTAATGCTCTTTCACAACAGGGCAGAGCAACCCTAATAGTATCAAATTTATCATCAAAACCTTTATACTCAATGCAGAGCTTCATGCTCCCGGCAACGGTCCACAAACAACTAGATCAAATCAACCGAACCTTCTTCTGGAACAAAGATGTGCAACATAGCCCATTAATCAGTTGGGACAAAATATGTAAAAAAAAAAATGGATGGAGGACTGGGAATTAGAAAAACTAAAGATATGAATGAAGCTCTTCAACTAAAACTCCTCTGGAAAATTCTGGCTGAACCGGAAAATAACTGGGTCAAAATCATACAATACAAATATCTGAAAGATAACCACATCCTTACCTATTGCAAAAAAGGTAATGCCTCGTGGCAATGGTCGAAACTGAGCTCTCTAATCCCAAAATTCAAAACAGGACTCATCTGGCAGGTGGGGGATGGGAAATCAATTAAGTTTTGAGAAGACAACTGGGTAGCAACGACACCTTTAAAGGACAAAATAGACTCTCAGCATAACATTAATCCACATGATTTCGTAAGCAACTACATTATAGGAGGACAATGGTGGAAGGAGAAACTTGTATCAGTGCTTCCTAAGCCTATAGTAGAGGATATTATGAAAATTCCCTTGCCAATTACCCCCCTTGCAGACAGACTATATTGGTGGCCAGCCAAAAAGGGCTGGTTCACAACGACAAGTGCCTATGACTTAATCTCATCCACACCACAAAGACCTTCGGATGAATTCTCATGGATCTGGAAACTCGACGCCCCACCAAAAGTTAAGAACTTTATTTGGAAAATAAAACAAAAAGGTTTCGCCACGGCTACCCGTCTGGCCATAAAAGGGGTGGCGGTACCAAACACATGTAGCTTGTGCAACCAGTTCGCGGAAGATGATATTCACCTATTCATAGAATGTCCGATCAACAATTTCCAACAACAATTCCCTGGACAAATATCTCAAAACATTAACAACCTAATTACAGAAAACAGAGATATGAATCAAATTCTACAAATTTTAGGTTCCACTCTTCCGATGGAGAAGAAACAACAGATAGCAATCAGATGGTGGACCATTTGGTTTATAAGGAATCAAACAATCTTTAGAAATGAAACCATCCCCTCTGCAGATGCTATTAAGAAAATGATCACGAACAATATTGATAACTGGATGAAAGCTTGCAGATGGAATGAAATGGAGAATGACGGCATACAGAAACAAAGTAAGGGAAAAGGGCTATCTGGGAATAATAGGAAAACCTATCGTTGGAGGAAACCTCCGGCAGGCAAATATAAGCTAAACTTTGACGGATCATTTAAATCAACCACAAACAGTTCCATTGGATACATCATCAGAGACTGGCGTGGAGATCCAATCAACATTGGTGGAAATGCTAATGGTGGTCAATCACCTCTTATAGCGAAAGCCTTAGCCCTACGTCTAGGGACTGAAAAAGCTAGAGAACTACAGATACTCGATCTAATAATAGAAGGAGACTCTAAGATTATCACGGACTATGTAAGATCACAAGTTGGATTTCCTTGGGAAATAGAAATGGTTATGTCAGATATTCAAAGGCTTCTAAAAGGAATAAATAATGTTAGTATATCACATATTCCCCGTATTGGTAACCGGGTAGCAGATAAGGTTGCACACCTTTGCTACTCTACCAGGGGGCCTGAGCTATACCTAGATACAGGTCTTCTTGACCTCATCCGACAGGATGCTTTCGGATAGGGTTTTTCCATCCGAATTTTTACCTAATAAAAAAAAAACTTGTAAGAGTGGGTGAAAACCTAAAAAAAGACGAGTTGTAACCTGGATGGTGGGTGTGCGAGTGATTGGTTGGTTTAGATTGGATGTGGCATGTGGGGGATGATTTTTTTTCCACCCATTATTGTCACTTACTCACCACCCATCACCCCCACTAGTCCACTACCCACCAAGTATGTAGCATGGACACTCTCCTACAGGCTACAGATGCAATATCTTAGTCCGATATATACTTGGATACAACACGACACAAGAGCACTACAAAAAAAAAAATTAAATTGGCCACGCTAGCTAGCTTTAGCAAGGGTCGACTTGGCGTGGCAATTGGTACCATTTGCCACCGATGGTAGCTTCGACAAGGGATTTGCCATCGCAATTGGTACCTATTTAGCTTAGACAAGGATTTTGCCACACTATCTAGCTTCGACATTCTTATACAGTGGCTAACTAAAGACGCGAGTGTTAACCCTATATACTCTCCGCCTCTCAATGGAATGAAAAAAAGAGAATGTGATTTCAAAACCCGACCCCGAAACCCTAAAATCACTAAGCAACCACAAATTTTGACAAGAAGATCAAATCAAGGTACCTACACAAGCAAAAATCAAAGAGTACTACAGAAAAAAAGATAATCGAAGGAGGAGTAAAGAGAATGAAAGAAAAAAGGAGCACTACCTGGGAAAGGAGAAGAGAAGAAAGAGGGCAGAAGGGAGGCATGAGCTACAGATCTGCCAAAATCGAAACAAAAAGAAGCAAAAAAGGCAGAACCGGAAGGAATGTAAGGAAAAAAAGGAAGAAAGAAGAAGGTAGGATCTAAAATCGAGTAAGGAGAGAGGAAGAAAGAAGGAGGAGGAGGCGCAGAAAGGGCTTCTCAACTACACAAAGGGTTCGGGTTCGGAAACCTGTCGGGGGGGGGGGGGGGGGGGAGAGGAAGGGGTCGGAGACGCTGATTCTTGAATCAGGCCGCTATTAATCCATTCAACATCGTCTTTGGTACGATTTCTTTCCTTTTCCCTCTTTGATTATGTGTTGCGTTGAATCTTGCTCTCTCTCAGCCGATTTTCGAACGTATTTCGGTGTCATGTCGTTTGTCTTTGAATCCTCTTCATGTTCTTAACTTGACATCTATGACATGTTTGTGATTGTTTTCCTTGCTAAGGTTAAACCAACAGGCTGCAGTTAGATTCGAAAGGTTGCAACCGATTTCCTTTTTTAATCTAGGGTTTTTTTTTTATGGATGAAGAGTTAATCGAATTGACTTCTATTTGATTCTCTAATTCAGAAGGAAGGAAAAAAAATCAGTTTGCTTTGTATATTTTGATTTTGATGAGGATATAACAATGTCAATCTGGTTTTCAAAATTGCATTCAGTAGTGCTGGAATTTCAGAAACTAGGTTAGGAAATTCATCAATCCATTGTAAGGTTGATCATTTATTAGAATCTCTAGGGAAATTAGGTTAGGAAAAAGTTAATAGGTCATTCATATTAGGTGCAAAATTTGTGAATCTAGTTCATTTTGAACTCAAAATAGATTAAGAAGCCAAATTTTAGTTCTTGGGTTTTAGAATCTAAATCCTTGTTTCAAAATCTAACATCCAAGGTTTTGTTTCAATTTAAAGCTTAAACTGTCAATTCCTTTTTTCTGCACTGCTCATTGATTCTAGTAGGGCATCATCCTTGTGCTTGTTATAGAAATTCATTCCGGGGAGATGGGGCTTAGTACTTCCTCTAGATGTTTCCAGATCACAATATCCCCACAGTTTCAGGCTAATAATGCAGTACTAGCATGATTTATTTTTCATTTGCTCAACTAGTGTCAGCTACAACTTAGTTCACACTGATATTGCTTGGTTATAGATATGTTTTGATATGTTTTGAACTTGCACAATTTATGCATCTCTAGCACGTTAATATTTGGTGCAACATGTCTTCTAAATGGAGCAAGAAGATTATGAGAAAGAGCAGATTAATTGGAGCTTCATTGAGTTTGTTGATAACCAAGATATTCTAGATCTAATAGAAAAGGTTTGTATTTTCTTAAATATATTGAAACTATTTATCCATTTGTCTTTCTTTTGTTTTTTTTTTCTCTTTTAGTTTCAATATGCGATCTTGTGTGGTTTCAAATATATGTGCTTTATGTTGATCCTTTGAGAGTGTTGATAGTATAAATGTTTTACGTAGGTTGATTACTGAAAATAGTATAAATGGTTTGGTAGCAATGTAGGATGTAAGCGAGTGGATAATAGAAGATAAGAGAATCAAAATGATGTGTGCATGATTCGTATGTTTGAATTACTTATTAAAATATACACGAAGTTAAATCTATCTCCATTTACGTACTTTTTAGCATTCAAACGTTTTGTGAGCCTTTGTTGGTCTGGATGGTGCATATCTTCTGGTCTTGTAAAGTAGCTTTGCAGTATCCGACCTTGAAATGTTTTATTATGAGCATTTGATATTGGCATATATGATCAATCTATTCCCAAAGCACAGTCTGAAAATGGTACTTTAAATTGTAAATAATAGCATTTGATGATAGCTTGTAAGTCCCAACTATCTGATCCTGCTTTCTTACCTGATGGTTCATGTCTATTTGCTGAAATCACTGTGTGGAATACATTTTATTGGCCTTTTAAGAATAACGAGCTTGGATCTGATTCTCTGGACAACTAAAATGGATGCTTTTTTAGCATCCTATGTATTTTTGTAGTGCTTACACTTTCAATAAGAAATATATATGAGTGCTTGTTTATCCGTGTGAAATCAATTTCACACGGATAAACAACACTTTCAATAAGAAATATATGAGTACTTGTTTGAACTTTGAATTTCACATATCTATAACATGGGTTCTTCTGAACTTGTATAAGGTGAATTTGAAAGGAGAATATATAGATTCGATCAAGTGCAACTTGTTGATTGGTATTGTTGTTTACTGACATTTTAATGGTCAGTTCACCTTTTATGTTTATGTTAGGAATGTGGGATACTTCCATATTCAGTTAGCAGCACTACCTGGTCTATGATAAGTACTGGTACACAACTTACTACGGAGTAGTTTATTTCATCTCTTTCTCGGCATGAATAAACTTCGAGCTAATAGTGTTTTCTAATAGGCAATTATCTTTTGGCCAAGGTAATGTTGTCCCTGATGAGATGGGTTTAGAGGCACAAGCATAGTTTAACATGTCTGACTTGAAGAGACGGACAAGAGCTTGCTAATACTAGTAAAAACCAGAGGCCGATTCTTTTTTTTTTGGCCGCACACCTAAGTCCCCTCTTCTTTTACATTTATTGTATATAAATTATGTAGCTTTTTATATTTGTAAAATTTATAATTATTTATACAATAAAATGTATATATTTATTATACTATATAAATTATATAGTTTTTGACATTTTATTATATATGTAAATGTTGTATAATTAATGAAATTTTATTATATATGTAAATTGTGTATTATTTTATTTTTTTAAAAAAAATATTGAACTTTTTAACCCGGATCTGAAGAATCTGGGCTAAAAAGCAGTTTTTTTTTTTAATTTCCACCCATACTTTAGCTACGGCAACTTGCCGTGGCAAATGTGTAGTGTCTTTTGTTGGGGTTGCTTTGCCATGGCTAATTTTTTTTGCGATGACTCTTTGCTGAAGCTACCAAATTTTGCGACCGCCCAATTCGCCACGCCTCCATTAGTCATCGCAGAGCCGAAGCTAGATGCCTTTTGCCACCACAAAAGGGCCTTTTGCCACGGGATTTCGCCGAAGCTAACTTTTTTTTGTAGTGGAATATTTCCCCTTCTCTCATGACCCTCTCTCCCCTCTCTTTAGATTTTTTTTTTGTTCATATTTAAACTATCGAATACTCCTCTGTTAATTAAAACATGTTATTTTAGACATTTACACATTTTTTAAGAAAGCAAATAAAAGCAAACAAAAATACACTTATACCCCTAATTATTACTTTACTTTTTCACTTTATTGAAAACTACAACTAACAAATACTTAATTATTACAAGAGTAATTTTGGAAAGTGAACACCAAAATATCTATAGCGACATGTTTTTCTTAACAAGAGATTTTACTTCTAAAACGACATATTTTTCTTAACAGAGAGAGTATATTATTTGATTTTGATTTCAAGTTACATTCATATATAATTATATTATATCTAAAATTTAATTAAAAAAAAACTCATCAAAGTAATAGTGATCAATTATCATCCAAAAATGATTGGTTTAGGTTAACCCATATTGGAGATCAAGATCTAACATCTTTTCAAAACCTAGTTTGATATTCACATTATTAATTTTTTGCCAAGTGTATAGTATCAACACTGGCTCCAGAGTTGATATATATTTTTACCTAAAAATAATATATTAAATCAACTTATTTGAATCTGGAGACATTTTACCGACTTGATAAATCGGTGTCGACGGACTATTTTTAAGTCAAAATGTCCGCAGACTTCTATGTATGTTTTTTTTTTTTAAAAAAAAAAGGGGAAAGGAAGAGGAAAAAAGGATGCACCTGGTGGAAACCCGATTCTCGAGTGAGGGCGACACCGAGCTCTCCAACACAGGCGGAGATCTTCTCATCGGAGCCGTAGAAATTGGTATACCTCCGCACACAACCTTCGATGACAGCTGCCAGTTGGCTCGCCAGCGGGTAGCTGATAGCGAAGCCTCCCCCTCCAAACGCCGTCTCATGCGAGTGCAACTCATTCTGCTCTACGCTTTCCGATGATCCTCCGATGTACCACATCCGACGGTGGTCGTATCGCGACAGCACCGTCACGAGGTTCTCCTTGAAGAACACCGTGTCGTCGTCCCCCATCACGAACCACCTCACCTCAGGCTCATCCTCTCCCCTGGCCGCCAGCTCATCGAACGCCGCCTTGGCTATCCTGGCGATCCGATCCGACTCCCTGTTGTCCCGGCTCGGATCGAACTTGATGACCCGGTAAGCGGGGTAGTTGGCCATCCAGGTGTAGTTCTCCGGAGGGGGTTCGTCCAGCCAGACGAAACCCCTGGTGGAGTTTGGGGCCCACCACATTCCCGAGTAGTGGCTGCGCCGGTCCCAGGTGGAGGCGGAGCCGGCTATGCTGAAGACAATGTGGGAAAGGGTGGTTGGCGCCGCCGCTTGGGGACTGCAGGTGGCGACCGTACGCGTACCGGTGGAGGTGATCCACCGGTGAGTGTGAGTCGGGGTCGCGTAGGGATCGAAGGGGGTGAAGTAGTTAAAGTAGACAAGCAGGGAGATTGAGAAGGTGAGGAGGGCGCAAATAGTAAAACTGGATTTCATGATGTTAGTTATTGAATATATATCGGAGATCGACCGACGACACGTCGAATCGACGTTGCTGCTTTGCTCGTCGATTCCGAGTGCAATGCAACACAACCTTAATTAAACAACTTTTTTTTATAAAATAAACTTTTCCAAATAATATTCCGTACAACAAGTCAAAACTAATCTCAACTTGACTTAATTATCTCAATTAAAATGCCAACGAGTGGCTAAATGTAGCTATAGATGTATATAGATTCGAGGGAAGGGATATTTAATTTACTCGTCCTAACACAAAACTATTTTAATGTGCATTTTATTTTTATATCTTTGGAAATTTTTATCTGGAAAAATTATTTATTAATTTTTTTTTTAAAAAAGATGACATTTTATAAAAATATAATTTTAAAACATAATTTTTCAAAATAAAATTTTATACCCATATAAAAATACGAATATAACTTTTGTAATTAGATAAAATAAAGATTAAAATATATTTATTTTACATTGAATGAAGTAACAAGTAAAGTAGGGGATCGGATGGTACCATGGAAAATTGGAAATCCCTGTTTTTTTTTAAAAAAAAATAATAATAATTTGTCAAGCCTTGCTAACTTATCTGGTTAAGAACGACATACAGTGACCAATAAGTCACGAGTTTGAATCCCCCTCCCCCATATTGTAATGGCCTAAGTGCCTACCTATGAACCAAAAAAAAAGGAAATAATTTGCAATCCCAGACGACAATAGAAATCAGGGAAAAATGAGAGGTCGAAGAGAATTGGCAGATGGGTTACCCGTCATGAAACAACCTTAAAAAAGCAAAATACAAAAGGACACCCGAAAACCAAAGATCTCAACCAAGAAGACCAGCAGAGAGAAAGTCGATGGACACTGAGTTTTGAGAGAGAGCTGCGAATGCCGAGAACATGGGAAAGTTGATGGACTGACACGACGTCTCTACGTCGGGGAGATAGATGCAGAAACCCATCAGCGGAAAAGGCGCCACCTAGGGAAGTGAGGATCGACGACGTTCCCCCCACCTGGATGAGAGATCTTCGAGGATCACAGACATTGCCACAGTCAACTCGAACAACAGGGCGCCCGAGACTGCAATTTCATCCGAAACCAAACGAAGCCACACCCAATAAACGACTCCACTCGGAAGGACAAAAAACCAAGATCAAAGGTATTGGGAAATAGGGTTAACGAATGAGATAGTAGAGAAGACTTAAGTTGGTAATAAATATATATTTTATATATAAATAAATATATAAAAATATATAAAAAGTTTATATATTGTGTGAATTTATATATTTTCCTTTTAATGATGGACCTAAATACACTCACAAAATAAAAGGAAAATATATAGTTTTTTTTTTTTGACCTTGGCGTGCAAGGAAGAAGAAAACCCTTGCACGCCAAGGGAAGACAGGTGCTCGGAATGTGTCAGCGCAGAATACGGAGTGGCTGGAAGCCCAATGAAGGCTAAAACGGCCGACGATGATGGTAGATCCACCAGGGATGGTCGGGTCCCGTCAATTTTACATCGGCAGTGGAATATATGGTTGGGGATGGATCTGTGCTCGGAAAACAGATCGAGACACAGATCTGGAAATCCGGTGAAAAAATCCGGTTGGGTCGATGATGTTGAGGGGGGTGGACGGGGTCAAAGCGTGGATTGAGGCGAAGCGGAGCGACGTACGCCGGACCATCGAGGATAGAGGCAACCCGAAGGGGCACGCGGAGAGGAGGGGATAGCGAATCAAGGATGAATAGGGAGGTGCGCAATCGAGTCAGTGCTGGGGAGAGGGTTGGAATCGAGGTGTCGAAGGTCAACACCGGCAGAGGAAGTACCGGGGGTGGAGGCAGATCGGGGTGGACGGACTAAGGAACCCAATACCGGGGGACGTGGTCGCAACGACCTTTTATATAATAATAATTAGAAAAAAGGGCATTGGTCGCAGCAACCATTTTACATACCGATCGCTGCGACCATTTTTTTTTTTGAAAAAAAAAATACACTTTTTAGCCCGGTTCTTTCCAAAACTGAGCTAAAAACATACACTTTTTTAGCTCAGTTGTTGTCAGAACCGAGTTAAAAATTCTCTATTGCAAAAAAAAATGGTCTTCTTCTACTCTTCTTCTCCATCATCTGTGCAAAACATAGGGCATTTTCCATTAATGGCGAATCCTTTTTGACAATTTCAATCAATATTTAGCAATTTTGAATGAACTTTAACTACCTAAATTCAATAAAAAAATATCAATTAATAGTTTACTATCAAATCTAACTTGAATTTCAAATGAAATTGATGAAACCCTAAAAGACTGAAATTCAGATTTCGAATCTCGCAATCCCCCAATCGTATGCATATTTCGCTCTCTTATCAGCCTCATGAAATCTCGATCTCTCTAATAGAATTTCTTCAAATCCCATTTCTTCAAAGCCCATTCTACAGTTGAGATTAATGTGCAGGTGGTCGTTGATAGTTGGGTAGATTCTAGGGAGGATATAAAGAGATCAAGAATGAATGGAACACTCACATCGCAACCGCCTCGACCAGTGTTGCTATAAACGGCCTCCTCGTCACATGTACAATTGCGTTGGAGAGAGAAGGAGAGCTCGGTGGAATCCATGGAGTCGAAGCCGGATGCGTGTGAAGAGAGCTAGGAGAAGACTCAAATTAGGAGTGAGATGTGAGGGGTAATATGGTATGTAATTATTGTGAGAATTAGGGGTAAACTATTTGTTGCTTTTATTCACAGGCATGGATTTGGTGACATAAGTATCTTTTTCGGGGATGGTAATTGATTGCAGGGTTATACAAGAATGAATTTATATGTTGACAGTTTTGTTTCTTCCCCTGTATGAACATTAAAAGTATTGCTTAAGGACAAGCAAGATTAAGTATGGGGTGTTAATGTGCGCTCAATTTACCATGTTTTGCATCTACTTTTACTTCGATTTATGTCCATATTTTATACTTTGGGTACAGAAAGTATAGGGTTTGTGTTGTTTATGCTTATATGCAATATATGGAGGTCTACACAAGTTTTTGTTTAATTTTGCAGAAACCGGACGCACTTTGGAGTTTAAAAGAAAGCCATGAAGACATTTGGAGAAGCTAAGGAAGAGCACATGATGGTGCAGCTAAAGAAAATGTCACTTTTCACTATTCATCATTCTAAATCAAGTTCTGATGTCTTCATGAGAGTTGTAGCCCTCGAAAAGAGCTTTCCAACTCATATTCATATGCGTCAATCGGACGAACAAGGACTCGGGAAAGTGCGTTTCAAAACGGAGCAGAATTCTGAAAGTTGACAATGCCCTCGAAATCGACCAAAGTGACTCGATATCGAGTCTTATCACTCGATATCGAGTGGAGTCTCACCAGGAATCGAGTCCCCTGAAGAACACAAGCCATTTCGACTGAAGAAGGAGTCGATATCGAGTCCTATCACTCGATATCGAGTGGAACTCACCAGAAATCGACCGAGGAGTCAAAATCGAGTGAAGCAGAAACACGGGACGAAGACGAGTCGATATCAAGCCATCTTGATCGATATCGAGTGGATCAACAGAGGCCTAATCTGAGTCCGATTTCGAGTGGCATTTACTTGCACATGAAGGAAAGAGATTTTATCTATAGTTGAACATTTATCCTCTTAGGTGAATTTTATATATACCTAGGGGAGTTTATTCCTTTTATTATTTTTATTTGGAATGTTTTATCTTAAGTAAGTAGGATCTTTTATCTTAGGAATTAGATAGAGTTGTTCTATCCTAGAATAGCTAGGGTTGAGCACTATAAATAAAGCATTGGAGACTGGTTTTTCATTTATTATTTTTATTTGGAATGGTTGTAAGTTTAGAATTTTATTTTATGTTAAAGTTATTTTCTTTTAACATGTTTTGTTTCTAATTAATTTCCTTCTTCTAGGGTTGGGGTGATCCCAACATAGATATATGTATTTGATTTATGAATTCATGATTATATATGTCTTTATTATCTTCTATCCTATATGCATAATTCTTCTACGAGAGTAGTAAGTGATCCTTATTTATGATATTAAAGCGAAAATGATCTTATTGTTGGATTAATTATCAAAAAGGGATAGTAACACTTAGGGTTTATGCGAGAGCCTCTATATTCTTATGTGTTAATAACGAAAGTTATTTGATATAAAGCATGCATCTTTATGTGATTTATAATCTACACATATGTTTATTGCTTTGGTAACCCCTAAATTTTGCATCTTTATTTGTTTTATTTCCTTATTTTGATTCTGCACAGATTATACTTGACACCAACCACCATTCTCTCTCCATCCCTCGATATCGACCAACTCTTAGCCGGCGTCGACAACAACCTTACACCTCTTCCCACCATCCCTGAACCCCGAAACACACTAAACTTAGAATCGCTGTCATCTCTCCTGAGGACGAACCTGACTCCACTATCCTATAGCGGAGTCTTGACTATAAATTTATTTGGTCGAGAAACCCTCTCGTCAGAAAGGAAGCTTGATGATTGAGTAATCTGGTTCATTCATGACACCCATGTTTGCAACTCGCGTCAAAAGATGCTCAAGTGGACTTTATTCAAGTAATTTGAGGTGTTGATAGACCGGGGCCATTCATGGCACCCATGTTTGCGACTCACCTAAAGAATACACCAAAGCCGAAAGAAAGCAAGCAATAGAAAAAAAAACAAGAGCCGAAAAAAAAGCGAGAAGAGAAAGAGAGAGAAGTCTAGAGCCAAATTGTTCACTTTCATTGTTTTTCTTCCGCAAGTAATGACATTTCGGATTTGGTGATGTTGTTGTCAATTTCTTTGAGCTTAGTTGCATTTTGGCTTGAGTTTAGAGTTGTACTTGGAAGCCTAAACACTTGATAGCATGAGTGAAACACATTATCCCTGGCAAGGTTGGATGATTTCTACTCTTATTCTTTGATCATTAGATACCTGAGACGATGTTGTGTCACTTGATCATGTGTTCCTTGAAAAATTTGGATTTTGATTTGTTTTTGTAAGGCTATTGCCAGGGCCGGACCTGAGATTTTGAATGCCTGATGCGAGATTTCAAAATGGGCCCTTTCCTTTTTTCAACCATAACAAAACAAACATCAAGGTATAAAAACATAAAAAACAAATAGCAACAACATTCAGCAACATCAGTGATGAAATTAAGCAACATTCAGTGCTCAAAAAAACATTCAGCGATGATTTTCGATCCTATTGCAAAAATTCAGTGATGACCGACATCTAACAACAACTGAATGGATGAATGGAATCTCATCTCACAAATTCACAAATTTATTTCTCAAAAACATAAACCACAATTCCAAAGCCAAAGCACAAATTCACAAATTTATTTATCAAAACCACAAATTCTAATCACAAACCCTAACCAAAATTTCCCCAAATTGATTCTCAAATCAACAACTAATCTAAATGGATTCTCATCTCAACCAATTGAACTTAAAAACAATCAAATTAAAAGGTAGAAGAACAAAACAACTAACCTTAGAAGCTCTCAATCGAAGAAGGACAAAGGCAGATCTGCAGCCTCTGCTGTGCAGCCTGTATGGGAGGAGTTCGCCGTCGACTGTCGAGTGCTGGATGGAGGTCGGCGGCTCGGCCGGAGGTCGATCTTGCGGCGGCGGCGGCTTAGGGATTCGGCTCTTTCTACTGCGTTTCGCCTTCGGGCTCCGGGGTCTCTCACTCTCTCTGTGCGTCTATGCAAAAAAAAAGAGAGCTTTTGACGTCTTTGATATTTTTTAAAATAAAAAAAAGAGGCAAAATGCAAAATATATGATTCGAACTTGAGTTAAAACGCTCACCCTCCCACCTTCTTATTCATGTCCTTATCCGCTGAGCCAAGTCGCACTTGTAGTTCTAACTTGTATTAAATTATTTTTAATATATATTATACATACATAGATATGGACATTGGGCCCCTAATAAATGTGGGCCTGAGGCGACGGCCTCTTGGGCCTCGCCTCAGGTCCGGGCCTGGCTATTGCATGAATGGTGAGTTCGTAGGTATAAATTGCTTTTATTAATCGCTCGAGGACTAGCGAAGCTTAAGTGTGGGGGAGTGTGATAACGCATATTTTATATAAGCATTGTAGGTAGTTGTTATTGCATTTAGGATAGTTTATATCATGTTTATTGAGTAGTTCACGTTATTAGTAGTTTGTCTTGCAAGTTTGGAATCTACTCTCTTTTTGTGCTTATTCGTAGATTTACATTCCGACGCTTGGAAGGATGCATTTGTGGCATTGCCAAGGATGAGTATGGAGAGCTAGAAACATGAGGAAATCATTGAAGAAGGCAAGAAGAGGCGTAGGAAAGAGTTAGGTTGGATTCAGAAGCGATTAAGACGAAGAACACGTACTGTGGTCCAGGGTCGTCCAATGAATTTTAGGGGCCCTGTTCAATATTACCCTAACCTTAAAATATTTGATATTTTGTTCGATTTTCTAATTATTAAAAAAATATTTTATGTGTAATTTTTAACTTATTAAAAAATGTGTCAACTTGTTAAGCATGCATAAACTATTTTGATACGAATAGAGTACTTATTACATTTACTAATCTTTAAAAAACATGTAGCATGTAAATTAGTGTAAAATGTAATAAATTTAAAATAGGACTTCTTCCTATTAGATTTTAAGTCATATATTTTAACTCTTTAATTGTGTATCAATACATATATATGAGTGTTATAGTATTTTCACATTAAAAAACCCATTTATTGTGTGAAGTTATAATTTACAAATAAAATTTTGAATATATGTGAAAAATCTTAAAATATCATAAATTATACTCCAATACAAGGGTTTGTATTAAAATAACAAATAAAAATAGTTAATGAGGAGGTCTCATAACTAAAATAGTTTTTCCTTTTCCGGTAATTAGAAAATGTTTAAATGACTGAAAAAAATAGATGGAAAAAAAAATCGGTATAGCTACTATATAGAGAGTCGAACCCACGACCTAATGACATTTAGTTGGGTCAAATACCATTAGGCCAAAGTAACTTTTTGATACAAAGGGGATCAAAAAATATAAATACTAGTAATAAATTATAAAATGGGGCCCTAGCAAATTTGGGGGCCTTGTTCCATTGAGCTCTTTGAACCTGTCAATGGGCGGGCCTGCTGTGGTCACGACGCCCGCCGCCAGTCACACGGTGCCCGCCGCCCATGCCGATACGGGATTGCGATTCCTTTCTTTTGGAAACTAATTAGGTTTAAGTTTTAGATATCTATGTTGGCCGACTTTAACCTAAGAGGAGAGAGACCTAATGGAGAAGACTCCAATAGAGATATTGAGAGGAAAACCTTCCATGATTTGTGAGACTTAATTTCTATCTAAACCTCTTTTGTTTCGCCTGTAATTAAGAGACATAGTTATATGATTTGTGAGACTTAATTTCTATCTATTCTAAGTTTGATTGGTTCAATATCTTTGTTCTTCATTGATTGATTGCATGTATTTCCTCTTGATTGGCCACCTTGATGGAATTTGCTTTCTAGCTAAAGGTTTGATTATCCCTTATAAGTTAATTGAATCAGTAGCACAACATAGCCAATTGATCTCGTGAAAGCATCAATTGGGTGTGTAGGGGATATTGACAATTCTACTTTATCAATTGCATCGATTAGGGTTAGAGAGTTGCACCTCTATCTTTGGTTGTTTATGTGATTGACATTGTTAAATTGCTTAGGATTGGAGTGATCCACCATTAGATGAATCAAACAATGAAGAATAGGATAGACTCAAGGATCAAAGCCATAATCATTGTTGATGAATTGTAAGGGAAAACTATCTCATTCTTAATTATCACCAATTCACCATTCTTAGTTTTATAATAGGGTAAAATCCACCTATAGTCCCTGAACTTTGATCAAATGTTCAAACGGATCCCTAAACTTTATTTTTTTCCATTAAAGTCTCTGAACTTTGATACATTGTACACATTTGGTCCCTCTATTAGTAAATTTGTTAAATATGTGTTAAATAATGATATAGATTCAATGTATTTTGGTATATTAATGGAATAAGTTAGGTTATACACATGTAATTGCTTGATATTTGTTTTACTAAAGTAAAAAAATTATATTATATTAAAAATATATGTTTTTAAAAAATATTTTTTATAATAAAAAAAAAACTTTCTATTTTCCAACAAAATGGCATAATTTTCCGTTGATATTTTATTTTAAAGTATTTTAATGACCGAAAATTTCTTATTTAATTAAAAAAATTAAAATGTGTTTTGTTAAAAAAAACTCTACTTTTGCTATAAAAAAGAAATTCTATTTTTGTTAACTAAATAAACTATGTTTTTAATTAAAAAAGGAAATTTTAGTCATTAAAATACTTTAAAATAAATTATTATTGGAAAATTATAACATTTGGTAACAAAAATAGAAATTTTTTTGATAAAAATATATTTTAAAATATACTTTGTTTTAAGAAAAATCTATTATATATGATGACTTTTGAGAAGAAAAAAGCTTAATTTTTTACTTTAGTAAAACAAATACCGGGCAATTACAAATGTATAACCCAACTCATGTAATTAATATAAAAATACATTGATTCCATATCATTACTTGACACATATTTAACAAATTTACTAACAGAGGGACCAAATGTGTACAAAGTATCAAAGTTTAGGGACTTGAATGAACAAAAATAGAGTTCAGGGACCCGTTTGAACATTTGATTAAAATTTAGGGACCATAAGTGAATTTTACCCTTTTATAATACTCAATTGCCTTATTACTCGATTACTCTTTGACCTTGTTCTCTTTTTTCATAGCAATTTGATAGACAAGAAAGGTATTCTCTCCATGAGATCGACTTCTTACTATTCCGCTATACTAGTTATTAGGGTGCTAGTTGAATTGTTGATTTGTGATATATTTTTTTAGTGTTATAGAAATGTAACGACATTTTGCACTAGATCTTTCTCAATTTGAGACATAGGATAGAAATACTTTTTGCAAAAATATTGTCGCATATTATTCCCTACTATGGAAATTTTCTCCGGCAGGCTTTATTGCTAATTTTTTTTGTTTATTTGCGGGTAGTAATTACCTATCTACTTGCATTGCATGTTGTCATTCATTACTTCTCTTCGAGGGCATGCTCATTTGTTAATTAAACAAAAAAGAGGAGAAATTATAAGATCGAAAAAAAAATAAAAAATTCATGGTTGCCTTATTTTATCGTTTTAATTCGTCCTTAGATCGATGTGATTACATTATATATATCGCGTGGTCAAAACAAGGAGAATCTTTTTTTGTGTCTATGACGTAGATGGCTGCATGATCTTAAATCTTGCAACCTCAAATTGTCTGTGTATTTCTCCATATTTTTTTAGATAAGTAAATAATTCAAAATATCAAACAATACATTTAGTTGATAAATTAAGATGTTGGAAAGCCTCCTCACAAATTATATGGCTCTAAATCACTCGTCCTTAAATGTGTCCCTCTTTTCTATCCCCTAACCTCTAATCAAAATCTTTTCTTCACTTTCTACTCCAATCCCTACGTCACTAAATTATATTAACATTTATTTAATTCTAATATATATATATATATATATATATATATATATATATATATATATATATATATATATATATAGAATGGGTAACTTGTGCACACCTTTTAAGGTGTATTTTGTGCACAATTGTAGGTCATTGATCAGGTGTTGATGAATGGTTGAGATTAAAAGTAGTTTTTCTATTTTTTTTAATCTAAATTAGTGTGGGGCCCGCGCACAAAGTAAATTGGAGCCACTCTCTTTCAAAAGATGTGAGGCGCGTGTGATGGTGGGAATGGGGTTGTGATTTTGGCTTCTTGTGGGGCCTGCAAATCCACAATTTCCATAAACCGGAGGTTTTTGTTTGGATATAGAAAGATTTGATAGGTAATTATTTATTTTTATATTCATATTAATGGAAAAAGAAACAGGTTTTGAACAATTTGCATAGATATACCAAAAAAGAATTTTCTTTGCAAAAATGTCAGTGGGAGGTAGAAATTGCAAAGGGGTGACAAAATGACACCTTTGCAAATTACTTCCACCCGGTTGCAGGTTGCAACAGAAAAAAGGTGGGACATGGGTAGGACATGTGTCGAAATTCTAGAGGAGGGAGTGTGTTAATTTGGACAAAAAAAAATAAAAAATGAAGGAGTTGCAGAGGCTAAGAGTGATGTCCTGTTGAGAGGGAGAGAGAGTGAGAGGGGTTGAAATGATAGCATTTAATGCTAGATGAGAGAGATAATCTCACTTTTTACAAAGAAAAGTTCCCGCCAAAGTAATTTGGAGGGAAACAACATGAGGAGTTAGGCGGGTTGCAGAGAGAATATAAAAGGAGATGGGTGGGCTGGACAGGTGGACCTAAAAGTGAAAAACAACCGATTGTCCATGACTGCCATTAACGTCAAGTTGGAAGAATAACACCCAGAAATTCAGTTACTAGCTAGGCAAAGGGAAATCCTAGTCATCAACGGAATATATATTGACATACACATGAACAAATGTGGCAATTGCGTACCTGATATACATCAACGATAATGGGTAAGTAGTATGGAATGGTATGGTGGTCAATGCATCTTTCCGCACATCTCGATCACTCACCAATGAACCCGTGATGCACGCGACCCAAGTTCTCAAGCCTTTTCCATGCCACTTACCACCGGAGGCAAGCAACTTCTCCCAAAGATCAGTCGAAGTAGCCCCGAGTGCCCCACAAAATGAGCAACAAAAAGGGCTCAAAATCATACATGAGCGACGAGGAAAAAACAACTCAAACAATCAAGTTCCGGGCCATGGCACGGACAACTCGAGACGTATCGAAGTGAAAGATGAGTTAGAACCAAGAAAAGGCTATGCAAGGATTGTGTCGAAAGAAACAGGTGCAACAATGGAGCTCTGTGGTGGCCGCAACTGATGCCAGAAGTTGGGCTCTCGACCACATTTGGGTGGTTCCTGCACAACATGACATTTTTGTGCGCTCCTTGAGCACCCGACGATGATCTCTGCGTGCCCCCGACTCGATTTTCCAATATTATGCCATACCAACTACAGCCGAAGGCCCACAAATGCCCCCGAAGATCGATCGATTCAGTCTCGGACACCACGCAAAAGGAACCATAAAAATTAAGCATATATATGGCGCTCGTCTTAAGGACGTCTCTTCTTTTGCATAAGAGAATGATGGTTTTTGTTATTTTTCATGTACATAATTGACACTATGGGGTTGTCCGTTTTGTTTCCCTAAGATGCGCAACATGAATGATTGTGATTTATGCTTACTAGCCAATAAATACCTTTGTCTTGCCATTAAAAACGATGTCTTAGCCAATATAAGACTAATCCCTGTCGAATTTTGTCAATCTCAAAAACTTCCCAACTGTAGGATAGACAATATTAAGCACAAACTAAACAGTCAGAACTGACAACTAACCATAAAACCATCCATATATAAATCCAGAACATAAGGGATCAGTCATCAAAAGGGAGGAAACATTTTAGACCTAAAAAAACACAATGAAGTACTAAAGCTAATGTCGGTTGCTTTCCTTCAACATTTTCTAGTCTGCAGCAGCGAAGGATTGGTCCATGCGATCCAGGAGGCCCGTCTTCGAGAAGTTGTTAGACCTCCCTCTAAAGCTAATGTCGGCTGCACATATATCACACTTCACGATTAATATCACCAACACAAATACAAGACATCATTAATCTACAATATATAGCTATTTACCTTCTTGCTCGACGGTGTGTAGACGTACATTCCCTTCTTTAATTCTAGGCATGGCTGCGGGGGGTTTCAAACCTGTGAAAAAATTGTACAACTTAGTCTCAGGTTGGTAACACTAGGCAGTAAAGGTCGTATGCTAATCAACAGACGAACATAAGGACATTTGCATTGCATTACCCAAAATGCAACTATCGGTTAGTTTCGTGCGAGTCCTAAAATCAACTAAAGTCAATATACTCATGCAGTTATAAAAACAACAATATGAAGTTACATACAAGTCCACATGCATGATTGTCTTGACAATATCTAATCATGTTGGATTCCTAACACAACAAAAAATCTTCCCTCATTTAACTCTAGTCATGGTTGCTCAGTGTGAACCTGTGACATCATTGAACAACCTGTTCAGAGGTTGGTAACACCAATGCCAGTAAATAAAAAAAGCTAGCCAGTACTGAAATAATTCTTGTCATGCAAAAAAAAAGTGCCTACCAGGATAGAAATGCTCAGATGTTCAAATGCTCATATGCTCATGTCACAACAATGTATGCAAGTAAGGAAAACAATGTATGACTTCTTTTGCAGATGCATTAACAAGATTATGAAATACAAACCACGAAATCTCAATTTGTCCAACTATAACCAGTGCATTTCTAACAATAATGCCAGTAAAGAAAAAAACCTAGCCAGTAATGCAACAATAGATGCCAATAAATACTCCGGTATAAATTGTCTACTACGGCAGTTATTTATAAAATTTCTCTCTTCAAAAAGATGTGCAGATGCTCGTGTCACAACAGTGCATAATGCAACAATAAACACAATCTAAGACTAATTTTGCATCTGCCTTGTCAACATTATGTAATACAAAGCACAAAATCACATTATTCTACAACTTTAACCTCTAACAAAAACCATTATAACCTCTAACTAAAACCATTATAAATTTTCATTTTGGGTAAAAATTCGAAAGGATTTGAGTACCTGTATTCCATCTTGTTGTTGGTGTTGATTGAACTCCTCATTGAGCAACTATTCACGACATTTTTTAAGCACCACACGAGTAGCGTTTTCGCCACGAGCCACACGCAGACAGAACGACCAACTAACCGGAGGGAGGAGGACACCAGGATGCAAGAACGCCTCCCCAGCCACCCAAGCCGCCTCCACCGGACATCTTTCCGAAAAGACCCATGCAAATTTAATCCATTTTCTTTGATATTCTCTCCTCTGATTCTCCAAATTTCACTAATTTTACTCTTATTTGGTAGCAAGAATTACAATTTGTTCTTTGGGATGATTTGGGATTTACCGTCGGATTCTTTTGCTTCGGACACCGCCTTTGGAAGCTTCATTTTTTAGGGGAAGACTCTTTTGCTGGTGATCTGTGGTGGTCGGCGTCGATTTTTCTTCACTCCGGTTGGGGCTCGGTGGCTGGCCGACGACGGCGGATGGTGAGGAGGTTAGGGTTTCCTGGTTTACCTCTTGGTCTTTCTTTCTCTCTCATCTTTCTCTCTTGATGATATGACTAATAAAATAAAACTTTTCTCTCTTAATGGGTGTCCATCCGGTTTTCCAGTTTTTTTTTACCTGTTAGTTTTGTAAAATTTTAGACATTTTTGACATATTTACAAATTTGGGCAGGGGAGGGTCAGATCTGCAAAGGACACAAATTTTTGGTATATTAGATGCTATTTTCTCACAGGTTTTTGGATTATTTTTAAAAATAAAAAATAAAATAGTTAGTGGATGGAAAAGAAAGACTTGACAGGTAATTGTCATAAGCCGGTTTTTGGATTTTTTAAAAAATAAAATAAAATGGTTAGTGATTTATAAAATCAATAATGATGTATATCCCCTCAAATAATTCTAAATCATTTTTTTTGTTATAAAGATCTGACAATTTCAAATAATGTTATAAAGATTTGGCAATTTTTTTGATATTACCTATCTAAAATAATTTTAAAAAAATGTGACAATTCCATCTAATAATATTTTGCATTCCACCGAATAATGTTATGTTATCTTTTTTCATTTAGTTAAGATCACTAATTATCAATTCCAATGAATAATTTGTCCCTTTCTACCGAATATGTTTTACTTTTTTCCATCAATTTTGGATAAAAGAAACCCAAAATCCTCAACAATACTTACAATTTATACGAATAATGCTTCGTATTTCAACAAATAATGCTTCATATTTCATCGAATAATATTTACTTGTGTAATTATACTCATGTTGACGAATAATGAATCAAATTTCACCGAATAATTGCACCAAATTTCATCGAATAATTGCATAACCATTGTGAATAAGTTTTTAAAATTATTCAGTTGAATCGGTAGATTTAGTGCGTACATTGAATGATAATTAGGAGATTATTCAATAGAATTCTTATTTTTACTAAGTATACATAAGCGATAATAATTGTATTATCGTTGTGAATAAGTAAATATTTAGAATTATTCGATTAAATCGATCGATTTAACGTGTACATTGAACTACAATTGATGGATTATTCGGTCAAATTCTAATTTTTGGTCCAATGAATACTAACTACACATCTAGTCACCTGGTGCTATTGATTCCCCTTTGCAAATCCCCTCTCGGGCGATTTTGAGAAGCCAGTGCCTCTGGTAGGCGGTGTTGCCGCCGCCGCCGGCCACCTGTGCCCGTCTCATCTTCTGAGTATGGCGGAGGGGAAGGGAAATTAACGACAATCGTGCCCATCTCATCGATGACGGTGGTGTAGACCCCCGTGCCTCAACTTATTGCCCGGAGATCCAGGTTCCGCCACCGGTGGGCTCAGATCTAGGGAGTGGCGGTGTCTGATGGGGGTTCTCCGACCTCGACGGCTCTCCCTCGCTCGCTCAGGGAAGCGGGCGGCCATGGTTACAGCCCCATCTCCCTGGCTCGTCCTCGGCCTAATCAATTGCAGCAGCGTCCATCTCCCTAAACCAATGGCCCTGCGATTCCCCGACCGTGGAAGGAGGCTCGATGGCACGAGCGGCGCTCAACCACCCCTTGTCAGATGAATCCATTCGGCCCCGGCAACCGCCGGAACTGCCCACGCACTCGAAACAGCCCATCGGAGAAGACGATTCCTCCTTGTGTGCCTCCGCCTCGATGTCGATGCTCCTCTATTACCCTGGCCGCCGGATCTGTGTTGAAATAATGTGAGGAAGAAGGCGAGGGTTTTAATTTACCTTTTTCACACGCGCCTCACCTTCCCAGATTTGAGTGAAAATTGAGTTTTTTTTTAATCACCCGGACACATGGCGGAGTCTAGGCCATCCGATTCACTATGATCAATGGCTATTATTTGTGCACTAGATACACTATAAGGGGTGTCCACAAGGGAACCACTCCCTATATATATATATATATATATATATATATATATATATATATATATATATATTATTACACAAAATATAATTTTAAAAAATTTTAAAATATGATTTTTCAAAATAAAAGTTTATAAATATATAAAAATAGATTGTTAAAATATGAATATATTTTTAATGATATTTTTAAAAATTATATAAATGTGAAAATAATTTAGTGGTGTAGAGAATGTTGTAGTAATTAATGTTGTAGGTGATCTCCATTGCCAAACCTCCTCCCCCTCACAACCTTAAAATTAAAAAAAAAAACATGCAAAAATAAAATAAATTAAAAAACAAATTGAAAGAATTTTAAAAAAAATGTAAATTTGTGAGTTGGGAAAGGGCAGGGGATCGATACATTTGAGGATAGAGGATTCGGACCCAAATTTTGTCCTAAAGCAACGGGGAAAAAAAATTCCTAACATAATAATCAGACATGTTTAATTAACACTTCAAGTTAGTGGAAGTAGACAACGGCGGATCCTGAACTTGTTGATTGAGGGGGCGAAAAAATACGATAAAAAAATATTGTATGTAAAATTAAAATCATCAATATTATATTATTATGTTTCCTGAACTTGCATGATTCATTTCATGGTTTTTCAATATTTCAATATAACCTCCTAATTTGAACTTCTCGAATATAGTTATATTATTAAGATATGAAATTAATAAATGATAATTATAATAAAAATATATCGGTTTGGTAAATAATGTATGAAATATTGTAATTCAGTGCTGAAATTTGAAACGCTTATAACTTTTTGCTCAGATATCGGAATTGAGCTTATAATATATCAAATCGAAGCTATCGACGAGAGCAATATGTATGTTAAATTTCATTTTCAATTAGGAGGGGGGGAAGACTACCACCACTGTCCCTAAAGAGGATCCGCCTTTGGAAGTAGATGAAGATTAAAGTAAAAACCCCACATATCAATTGAAATAAACATCTTTTAGAAAACCGGCTTGCTATCCACACGGTTTCGTTTCGCCAAACACACAATAAGTTCATCGGTTTTCGAGGTCGACAAATGTCCGGTTAATCTGATCTAGCTCTTTGTGTATTGTGCATGGTAACATGAAGTTCTGCATTGTGTAGTGATTTCAGAGCTAGGTTTGTTCCTATCAAAACCGCACGTCCTTATTGTGATAGTTAATTAGCTCTCCATTTACTTAGTTGGTCTTTTGGTTTGTCCCTATCAAAACCGCACGTCTTTAGAGCAAGATTATTAGTGAGCCCAAAGGCTCACCAATAATCCACCTAGGCAAAAAAAAAAAGGAAAATGTGCGGTGGCTCATGAGCCCCGAAAAGCATACCTTGCAGACAAGCTCGGGCTCACAAGGGAGACAGGTGGGCCACGACCCACAACTTTTTTTGGTGAAATTCCACCCTCAAAACGACGCCGTTTCCTCACCCAAAGAAGCGAAATGCGGCGTTTTTGCCTTGCCACTCGAGTGATGCAATGCTGCCATGCGACCCAACTAGGGCACGCCACATGGCAGCGCTGGTTTATTTTTTTTAAATCGAATTTTCTCTCATTGCAATGAACATGTTTTTTCGGAAGAGAAGAACATAGCCAGTTGCAGGAAAAGTCTCTTGCAATCGAAAAGCGAGAAAGAGAGATTATGATAATGAGAGAAAAGCTCCGAACAGAGGAAGAAAGCTTTGCTAGGGACAAAGATGTACTAGCAAAGAGTACATCTAAGGCTAAACATCATTTCCAGCTTGCCACACAGAGACGGGAAGGCCTAGAAAAGACAGAGCAGGAAGGCAAGGCGAAGCTGGAGGATCTCAATTCGAAGAAGGCTCACCTCCAATCTCTAATTGCCGCTTTTGCTTCATTTGCCTCTATTTAGTTAGTGGATCTTTTTCTTATCCTTTTTGTTGCTGGTTGGTTTTTTTTTATGCATATCCTTTAGGAACTTTTAGGCCCCTATTTGATTTTGCACATTCATTTTTTTTTTATGAATATATGCAAAAATTTGTAAACACTCTTTTCTTTTTTAGATACAAGAGCTATGCAGAAATTAATATTGATAAGAATTGTGATGACGAATATCAAATCAACATAACTTATTTCCATGTCATTAATATGACAACATTCACTCTTGCTTCTTGGGTAGGACAAGTATATGCCCCTGCATGTATATTGCATGTACTCAAAACAGTTCCTCTCCCTACTCTTCTATTGATCACCCACATTAATTAAACTAAGAAAGCTTAGGCTTAACACTCGACATGAAGAGTGACAGCGCCCCTTGTATTTTATAAGTCAGGTTCTAGAATTAATTTGTCGAATTCCAACATGAACTCATTTTATTTAAGCAATATTTCAACACCAACATGAACTTGACCAAAACACTGGTCTACCCTTAAGAGTGACACCTTCATACGAAAGATGTACTCACTCTCCTTTTAAGAGGGCAATTGGTATTGTGTTTATTTTTGGGGCTGGATCTAGCGTTTTCGACTAGCTAGACTACCTAACTACCCTCTTTCTAAGGGATCAAGTCATTCGTGGTTCTTTCGGGCACCCATTTTTCACATATGCTCTAAGGCGCCTCGATTTCGGACTAATTTCAAGTCCATGTTTTCATTTCATTTCTTTTCACCGGGATTTTTTTCTCTTTTTTTCTTCTTCTTTTTCTTCTCTTTTTTCCTTTTTTCCCAAAAATGACCCGACTATCATATGCGAACCTGGAATTTTTTTTACGCGACTGAATTTGACAAATGTTTTGATGTCAAATGTCATATGTACTCCTTCTTCACAAATTTTCCGTTCACACACGAGTACACCACTTCACCTTTGGTATTTGAAAGTTCATATGCACCTTTGGGAAAAACTTTGGTCACTACCTATAAGGACCCTCCCATTTCGATTTGAACTTTCCTTGCACTTTTCGATTGATGACAATTGGTCGACGAATGGTAAGAACCAAGTTTCCAATAGCGAATGAGCGAAACTTGACCCACTTGTTGAATGCCCCAGCAACTCGAGCCTGATAGATTTCAAGCTTTAGTTGTGTTACTAAGTTGTATGGTGTACAACCCGTCGACGTTCGGGTTGTAGTCCGGTAAGCCCATAGTGCATCCGATAGCCATTCATGCCAATCTCTCTTCGATTTTGAGACCATCTTTTTGAATTTTGCATGACATTTTATTAAATGCTTCAGCTTGGCCATTTGATAAAGAATTATAGCTAGATGAAAAGCTATGTTTAAACCTGAATTTCTCACTCAACTTCACCAACATTTGATTCTTGAAGTAAAGAGCATTATCGGAGATGATTTCTGAAGGTACTCCATATCGATAAATCAAATGAGTCATTATAAAATTGGCTACTTCTTTAGCTCCCACCTCCTTCAAAGGTATAGCTTCGTCCCAATTGGAGAAATAATCTGTAGCCGCCAAAATATATTGGTGACCTTAGCAAGAAGAGGGCTTTATGCTCCCTACCACATCAAGACCCCATGCATGGAATGGCCATGATAAAGTAGTAGGATGTACCATTTGAGAAGGTTGATGTATGAAGTCGCTGTGAATTTGGCAATCGTGGCAAGCTTTAGAGAACTCCACAACATCTTTCACCATAGTAGTCCAATAGTAGCCTAACCGTTTGATTTGATTAGCCAATTTAGGACCTGATGGATGCGCTCCACACTCCAACATGAGTTTCGTCTAGAATGTATTTAGCTTCTTCTTTGGACAACATCTTAGCAAGATTCCATCAAACGTTCTTCGATACAACGTATCATTCTTAAGTAAGAATCTTGACACTCGTCTTTTAACCATCATCCTCCTTTTCGCATCATTGGGGAGGACTCCATGACGAAGATATTCAATAAGTGGTTCTCGTCAATCCATTTCTTCCTCAATTTCATAAACGAAGGCGATTTCCACTTCTTCTTTTGGCTCATCTCGCTTTGAGGATGGTATAAGCAGATGATGTTCACCAATGGTAATCTGAATTTCTCTTTCATTTGGTAACGTCAACGATGAAGCTAATTTTTCCAATGCATCTACCTTGTCATTCTCACACATCGATACATGCACCACTTCAATTTGACGGAATTGATGTGTGAGACATTTAGCTCTTTGATGTAAAGGGGTCAAGTTTGAGTTTTTGACCTCGTATTGCCCATTTAACTGTCTAATGACTAATTGAGAATCACTAAACACCTTTAATGGAACAATACCCATTTCAAGAGCTATCTCCAAGTCGATAATGAGTGCCTACACTAGGGAATGACTTCATATGGAGGAAAAATAGAGAAGATATCAACAACATCTTTGAGAAACTTGACAGAACTATAGAACAAAGTCAAATTTTACAATGGCACCCGTACATTGCAACTAAAAATCATGTTTTATCCTTATCTGACCACTGCCCAATATCCGTGGAACTTAGAACACCCAGAGCAGGAAAGCAAGACAATTCAAATTTGAGAAAATGCAACTACATAAAGGAAAGACTATAAAAATATAGTAGCCCCAAGCGTGATGAACACCATATATTGGATCCTTAATGCTCCAAGTGCTGAAGAAAACACAACTACTAAAAACCTAACAAAGGAGTGGAACAAAACTATATTTGGAAACATTTTCCGACAACTAAAATATATAGAGGAAAAATTGACAGAACTGCAAAAGTACAACATTCATACTCAAAAACATGAAAATAGCAAGCACTAGCAAAGACTAATAAACAAAAATAATAAAATATTACAATACCATAAACTGTATTGGAGTCAAAGAGCAAAAACTAAACATTTAAGACTATTGGATACAAACTCCTGATACCACCACAAAGTTGTCTTTGGGCGACGAAATAGAAAAATAATAAGAGAAGTAATAACCCAAGAAGGAACAACAATAATAGGGTAAGAAAACATTAGAAAAGAGATCAAAGACGATTTTAAAAAAAAGTTTAGAAAGAGCAAATAAATGATCAACTACTAGGGAATACTTGAGCTTGATAAATGGAAAAATCACAAACAAGGACAATGACTTATTCACAAAATCAGTTACAAACCAAGAAGTAAAAAAAAAACTTTTTTCTCAATTGGAAAAAATAAATCTCCAGGACCTTATGGCATGACAACAAAATTCTATCAACACTACTGGGATATATTTGGACCATCGCTTGTCAAAAGGTACTGAAGGATTTTTCTCCTCTAGAAGGATGCTAAGACTAATGAACCAAACATTTATCACACCGATTCCAAAATGCAACCACCCGATGACAACAAACAATTATAGACCAATTAACCTTTGCTTAACAGTTTATAAAGCAATATATAGCAAGATTTTGGAAAAAAACAATGAAAACAATTTTGAAAAAACTCATTCCCCCGATGCAAGGTGCATTTGTATCTAATAGAGTAATACAAGACAATGTTCTCATTGCTAATGAAAATTTTCATTCATTCAGACAAAGAAAATGAAAAGAAGGTTGGATGGTAGTTAAATTAGATATGAAAAAAGTGTATGACATAATGGACTGGGATTTCATCAATGGAGTGATGAAAAAAAAATAGATTCTGTCAAAAATTATGCGGATGGATCAAAGAATGCACCCAAATGGTTTCATTCTCAATATTGGTAAACGATGAACCAACGGAGACCTTCCAACCACAAAAGGAATTATGATAGGGCGACCCCATTTCCCCTAACCTATTTATATTAGGAGCAGATGTTCTTGCTAGAAAACTCCAACAAAAATGTGAATAGCAAAAGAACACTATTGAATTCCATATAACCTGCAGAAATGGAACTTGGATACCCTTCTTATCCTTTGCAGACGACATAATGATCTATGCTAAAGCAGTTTAGGAGGGTTGTAGCTAGGGAAGTAAAATCGATAATATATGAGTACTGTCAAATCTCTGATCAAAAGGTAAACTTCCAGAAGCTGGAGTTTCAAGTGACAAAAGGAGTCCCACACGACCACATAATGCAAAAAATATAAGCAAAACTAGATTAATCGCCCAGAAGATAGGGATCAATCGCCTGGAGCTAGATTAATTAAAGGAGACTGCATGACGATCGATCATTAATACTTTCAAGAGATTCTGGAGATGTCCGATGATCTACTCAGATACCTTAGTTTGCCCATACATTTAGAGAAGACAACCAAGTCGCGGATCGCATTACTCATATTCGGTTGGCTTCAGACAACTCAGATTGAAGATCTCTCGAGATTGATAATCTCATTAGAAATGACGTCCTTGAACAGCAGGGCCGTTCCGTTATATTATGAGGCATTGTGCAACTTCTATGTCGAGACATTTTTTTTAACTAATTCAAAGGGAAAAAAATAGTCCACCAGAGGTTAAAGGGATAAAACAATAACAAAAAAAAAATCGAAATAAGCTATTGTATTTTTTGGCTTCCATGATGTATTAACAAGCTGATGTATTTTTTGGCTTCTATGATGTATTATTTTTGGGAAAAAAAAGCGAAACAAGCTGTTGTATTATTGGGGGAAAAATGGGAAAATAAAGGGGCTGATGTTGGAGCTAACACAAGCTGCCGGTTCTTTTGGAAAAAAGAGAATAAGGAGTTGTCGTTGTTGAGATTTGAACTCAGCCCAACTTGGAGCTAACACAAGCTTTTACCAATCTACCGCATCAATTTGATAAAATTGGCAATTTGTTTGTATATATACATACTATAAAATCTATATGAGACCCTCAGTGCAAGTGCACATTTCGCACAGCTCATAGACCGGCCCCGTTGAACAGTAATACAAACCCTACCCAAATTATCGTCTTTTATATATATATATATATATATAAAAAGAAAAATAGTTGGAGAAGCGTGGTCAATGGTCATTAGTGAACAGCTTACCTATCGTGGATGGACAAATTTAAATGTGAAGAAAGGCAAGGCTTTTGATATCCACTTGCAAGACAAGTTGCAATTAGTTCCATATAGTACAAAAACAAGTTGCATATATAATGTAAACAATTATTTAAAAAGATTTTATTTGCTTGCTTGTCCATTTTTAAATCCAATCCAATGGGTTTAATAATTCGCAGTACAGTACAAGTGCAAGTTGGACGTGAAGGTTTAAATTAGGGCCAAGTTGCACCATCGGATCACTTTTAGATACTTGCTATCTCCCGGCCTATATGTTTTCTTTTCTCATTCCTTCCTTTGATCCCTTCTAAAAGTATATATCCATTTGCCAATCCACTGAATTAATCAACATTTACCCACTCTTTTTTTCTTAATTAATTACCACTCTCATCCGCTTAAATTAATTGACCATAATAAAATACTGTAGTAAGTATTAAATTTGGTTTAAGGATGATGTACCTCCTATTTGTACCTAATACTAAAGAATGAAAAAACCCAATAAATCAACTAGTTTTTTTTTTTAATTATTAACTGCATTTTAAAATTATACTCCATCTGCTCGTTAATGCATTATTTGTATAGTTTCTCAATATAAATCATAGTATTACTTAATATTTTCCCTAAAATTACCAATAACTTCAATTTGAGGATAAATTAATTACTTTATACATAGGTAAATTTAGACCGTCTATTTTATTCATTTTATTAATTAACGCCTAAATTCAAATGTCTTATCCATTTTTTAATATTCAATTTGCAAATTGCGAACTTATAAATAAATAAAAATCATACATGCTAAAAATAAACAAGCAATGACGATCTACCTGGTGACTGTACAGCTGATAAATTGCTCCTAAAGGATGAATATATCACCCCGTCCAGGATATATCAAGTAGCTTAATTTATATATATGTACTAATTAAAAGTTACAATTTACATGAATGACTTATTTTCCTATAATATCAGAAACAAAATACACTCCACCAAACATTTTGAAAAAAAAATTACATATGGTTCCAAAGAAAGTTAAAAAAAAAAAAAAAAAAAAGTAAAGAAACTGAATAACCAAGACATATAGTGATGAGTAATGACCTTCCCCTCAGTGTTAATCACCGTAATTAAGAGATGTACTGTTAAGATTAAATACTTTCAAAAAGACGTCGGACTTTCACACTGTAAATTTCCCCGCAGATCCCAATTCCCAACCTAAATTAACCAAGATCCAAAAACTTTAATTCCACGACTCGACAAGGTGAAAACCAGAGGGTAAAAAAACCACAACGGTAAAACAGCCTCAAAACGGCGTCGTATCAGTAAACGACGGAATCTCTCGCGCGCTTCTCGGCGATCTTAGCGAGCGAGTTCAAGTTACACCGAACAATGGTGTCGGCGAAAACGCAGGTCTCGTCGCGCGTGTTCCCGTCGGGAACGTCGACCACGTACGACTCCACCACCACCGTGCCTCCGCCGACATACGCGTGGAGCGTCATCACAGAATGGTAGTTATTAAGTCGGTGCTCGCCGCCGACAACGCTGAAGCTGATGACGTACCGCTCATCATCAAGAACTTCAAGCCTCTCGGTGCTCCAGGCAGCCGGCAAGCCGGAGATCACGCTGACCTCCCGGAGAGTGCCGACGTCGCCGTCGCCGACGACGATTTGGCAGCTCTTGAGGAAGTGCTTGTAGGTGAGGGGATTGTCGAAGCGGCGGACGACGGACCAGACGGCATCGATGGGGGCGGGGATGTGGCGGACGACGGCGGAGCAAGCTTGGTCGGGGCCGACGCGGCGGCTGTGGAAGTGGTAGAGCGTGTCGGGGTTTTGGTTGAGGAGAGAGGAGGCGTGCTGGGAGATCTCTCTGATGATCGGAAATGGTACAGAACAGAGCTTTATGGGGAGGTGGTGGTTGTAGAAGTCGGAAGCGGCGGGGCCGGAGATGTTCTGGACCATGGCGGAAGGCATATATATATGGATCTGTACTGGCCGCGCGCGGAGAGGAGCAGGTGAGGAGATGGATGTGAACAAAAGGGGGGGATGGGGGAGAGGGGGGAGAGGGAGAGGGGTGTTATGAGGAGGACGTACAGGGGGGCAGGATGAGGAGGAGGAGAAGAAGAGATGAAGGCGGGAGCAAGTGGGAGGGTCAAGTTGCAGGTTGTTTGGAAAAAGCATATATCGGGTAGGTGCACCCGGCCCCTGACCCTGACGGGATTTTCCTTCTTTTTTTTTTTTTTGTGAATTATTATTATTATTACTCTATTATTTTATTGATGCAAGTGGCCAGTTTGGAGATTTTAATGTTTGTCTGTTTTTTTTTATATTATTAATATACCAATATAAATCTCCATTTATACAAATATATAATGGGATAATTATTTGTATTTAACCAATTTGGTATGTTATTACAAAGCATGTGGACTTGGTGGCTCCGAAATGGGTCAGAGTTGTTTCGTTCTTATTTTTGAAGAGGGTTAAAGACCTCATTTTTTGATGCAATACTGAGTATTAATGCTGGATAATTACGAAATAATTGTCTCTTTCGGTGAATTTTTTTATTTTTACACTAAGATTAAATGTATTATAGAGTTATTACACTAAAATTAAACGCATTGTATAGATAAATAAAAAAAACATTCATTTTTCCTTGGGAGTACAAATATGGGCAAATTGAGCCATAAAATGACATAAAACATTCATTACATTGTTTAATAAAAATGTAGATAATGATTGTATTTAATGTTAGATTCTCTTTTTTCCTTTTTAATTTTAGGTTCCTTAAAAACTGTGAAAATGACCAAATGGACAATTATTTTGTTACGGAGTGAGTAACTTATCTATATAAACTCTTAATTTAGAAGAGTTTAGGATGACGTGTCATTCTTAGAGACATTTTAGGAGTCTTAACTAATCATTATTATTTTTTTCATTTTTTTTATTTTCTTTAATTTTCCTTTTTTATTCATTTTTCTTTAATTCTTTTTTTCTTTAATTTTACTAACTATCTATATAAACTCTTAATTTAGAAGAGTTTAAGATGACGTGTCATTCTTAGAGACATTTTAGGAGTCTTAACTAATCATTATTATTTTTTTCATTTTTTTTATTTTCTTTAATTCTCCTTTTTTATTCATTTTTCTTTAATTCTTTTTTTCTTTAATTTTACTAACTATTGGGCTTAATTCAAAACATTGAATTTAATATAATATAACTATTGGGTTTAATCAAATTTATTTACTAATTATCTATATAAACTCTTAATTTAGAAGAGTTTAGGATGATGTGTCATTCTTAGAGACATTTTAGGAGTCTTAACTAATCATTATTATTTTTTTTTCATTTTTTTTATTTTCTTTAATTCTCCTTTTTTATTCATTTTTCTTTAATTTTTTTTTTTCCTTTAATTTTACTAACTATTGGGCTTAATTCAAAACATTGAATTTAATCTAATATAACTATTGGGTTTAATCAAATTTATTTACTAACTATCTATATAAACTCTTAATTTAGAAGAGTTTAGGATGATGTGTCATTCTCAGACACATTTTAGTAGTCTTAACTAATCATTTTTTTTTCAATTTTTTTATTTTCTTTAATTCTCCTTTTTTATTCATTTTTCTTTAATTCTTTTTTTTTTCCTTTAATTTTACTAACTATCTATATCTATATAAACTCTTAATTTAGAAGAGTTTAGGATGATGTGTCATTCTTAGAGACATTTTAGGAGTCTTAACTAATCATTATTATTTTTTCCATTTTTTTATTTTCTTTAATTCTCCTTTTTTATTCATTTTTCTTTAATTCTTTTTTTTTTCCTTTAATTTTACTAACTATTGAGCTTAATTCAAAACATTGAATTTAATCTAATATAACTATTGGGTTTAATCAAATTTATTTACTAACTATTGGACTTAATTCAAAACATTGAATAATTATGGATTATGACACATCACAATTAAACAATGTTATAATGATATTGATATTATTATTACTAAGTAATTTAAAATATCTATATTTATGTATTATACTCTACATAAGATTTAAAAAAAAATTCTGAGATAATTATAAGATACATTTATTGTAAAGTTTTTTTTTATGATTTTTATCTTAACATTTATTAATATTTTTATATATTATATTTTAGTTTTAAAAAAACGCGCCATGGCGCGGGAATCGTACTAGTTTCCAATAAAAGATGACTTAAGTGGGGGGTGGAAGGAAATTATCTCTTGCATAAATAGTACTGTATTTCACACTCCTTCTGTAACAAAATAATTTGTCTTTTGGCTATTTTTTCTTGTTACAAAATATTTGTCCTTTTGAATCTAATTAATGACAAAAAAAAATTTAATTTTATTAATTCATCTCATTAATTGTATTTGATTTCCAAGATACTTTATTAATACTTCAACTTCCCACACTATTCCTTTTTTTCATTGGTCTATTTTTTTCCAAATTATTTATTTGCTAAAATTTTAACTATTCTTCTTTCTATTTTTAGCTTTCTTAAAAAGTGTGAAACTGACCAAAAAGCCAATTATTCTGTTACGGAGGGAGTATCATAATATACGGGGTTTTGAAGTGTAATTTTGTTGTTGTTGTTTGTTATTTTGTAATTTGAATATCGATTTTTCTAGGATGCCTTGGAGTATAGAATAAACTTTTCGTTTTATAGTGAAATTATATCAAAATTTTAAATTAGATTCTTAGGATTGCTTATTTTTGCTAAGATATCTTTTTCCAATTAGAATCTTATCCTATGCACTTAGCATAAGATAGAAATACCTTTTTTTTTAGACTTACTTTTTTTTTGGGTTTGGAGTAGTGGATGTACGCAGATATGGTAGGACTAGCATTTGGGGTCATTAGGGATGGTTTGGAGGGTATAGGGGAATCCTTTTGTTTTTTCGATTTCTTTATCTTACATGAGACCCTTAGTTTGGTCTTATACTTTTGTATTTTGGTAACTCACCACATCTATATATTTACCTATTCAAGAAATACCTTCTGAATATTACTAAATTTTACTTGTCATTCGAATAAAGTATCATGACATTGAAACACTATTGTGTAAAAAAAACACACTCGAGTCACAAATGTTTCTAAAAAGAAAAAAAATAATCATGGATACATATAATTTTGTTGTTGTTATTTTGTACTTTGAACATTACTATCCTCTATTTTATATCCTTACTTGAAAGTGACAAGGACATTATCTCTTTCTTTTACGGGGTAGAAAGGGTTGATATTTGTCACTCCGATATGTCAAGGATGGTGGGAATATGAAGGGAGAAGCTCGCGGTGGATGTCATTGTGGATTGCGTTGAGTTGTCTTACCTGCCCGCCTCGAAGGAGGGATGTGACATTTATGAGGAAAAATATGCATAAGTAGTTACTGAAGGAGACCAATGTACAGTGCAAATATCTGAACCTTCTAACGCAAGAACAGATAACAATCGAGGCGGGGCTTGCCACCCATGGAGGTTAGAGTTTAATGGAGGCTAGGATGTAGTGTTTAGAAGATACCTCATCAAGAGTATGAAAATGTCCTCTTATAATATTAGTTTAAGGAGGGGTTAGATAATTTTCCCTAGGGGATTATTATTTTTTCCTCTCATGACCCTTTCAAAGTATGTGACAATGCTGAGTTGGATGTGTATAATGTTCTAAACTCCATGTCGGGGATGGTTTGACCCATAGAAATCTATGCTTTCATGCGCTATATGGGAACCATCTATGCCACTCAAGACATCTCCTTTCATGCATATTCTATGGAAAAGGCGACTAGTGATCGTCTTCTATCCGCTTAATTCATTCGTGAGAGATATTGGATTAAGCGTGTCACCCATTAAACTTGATGTGGACGAGTGGGAAAAAGACCGTGAACCTAAAAGAAGAATCCATCGTCTACCAAAGGTGCAGTATATGGTGGGGGAAACATAAGCCGTGGATCGGAACAGACTAAGTGTGATTAACTTTTTCGAACTACTAATAGTAGCATAAGGGGCACCTACTCCGTTCACCATCCCCTTACTCTAGCATGCCACCCGTTATGTATAGATTTAGTAGGTTGCTTACTCCGATCATCACTAGGTCCATTACTCTAACATTGGTTTTTTCATTAAGTCCCAAACTTCTAGCATCTAAATACTATCACTTCTATCTCGTCAACTTTCTCACCTAGTTGTCAGCCTCGCTATCGCTTCCACTAAAAGTGATAAATCCTAGATGTCAAATGATAATGCATGATTTGTATAGGCATTTTAGGTAAGTCTTAAGCCATTTAGGTTGCATTTAGACATGTTTTTTCCGCATAAAGTGCATTCATTTTCTCTTAAGTTGCAAAGTTCGAAATCTATGCATTTTATACCTATTTATGCAGATTCTCGAAACCAAGCCTATGTGATGTGATCCTAGTCGTTGTCAATGAGCTCAACTCCTTTGAACAAAGCTTTGTTGTTGGAGCCGAATATCAACTCTCGTTTGAGAAAACTATATGACAACACTGCGGTATTTTGACTCTTTCGGGTTGTATAAAATTCCGATATAAGTTGATGAGCACTTTTTGGAAATCTATTTTAAGTGACTAAAACTTCGACGAAGGACATATCTTCTAAATCAGCTCTGAAGAAGCCTTAATTTGATGTTCTTTTCAACATTCTAAATTTGGATGAATTTTTCATACTTTTGATTTTATCAAAATAAGTCTCATAAGTCACATCGATTAGAGATGATTGGGGGATATATTTTCACTCTATATATTTCTTCTAAGAACATCATTTTAAGGAAGTCAAGTTGAGTTGAGTTAGAGGTTAAGCCACTAATAGCTTCCTATGATTCCGGATTAAGGATTGAGTTCTTGGTGAGAGGCTAAGAGCAAACCCTTGGGTGAGATTCCGAGGGAGACACCCTAGTGAGAGGAGAAGGTGTCAAAGGGTCGAGATCCTCGGAGTTCTATTGCGAGAGGATTGAGATCGAGTGTAGGAGATTCAAGGGTGAGAGGCCTGCGAATGTTGCTCCACATATCTTTTTTTTTTTTCCAGTTTCCATAAACCCAAAAAATTAGCGAGACTTGGTCAATCCCGATCCTCGGATGTCATCATTGAGGAGCGGAGTGAAGCTACACTCTAGAGCTAGGAAAGTCTTAGAAGAGTCAAGGATGAAGACAAGAGAAGAAGCAAAGAAGCCAAGACGAGAAAAAATGAAGAAGAAGGCTTCTGCAGAGGTAGCGCACACGACTCCCTAGCAACGTGATGCGAGCTATAATGTCATATGTTCTAACACTCCAAATAGTAATATCTCTACCCTCAACTAATAACGAGAATTATCAGCAAGTAAAGGTCGATCCCATTGAGAGTGCGGGCAACTTTGGCAAATCGTAAGGTGTAAGCAAGCGAATCGTAACCGTAAAAGAAACAGAGAAAAGAGCAATAGTATTAGCAATGATTTGAGATAAGAGAATAATAATATGATGAAAATATAGCTTCACTTATAACCGCAACATTGATAACTTCATGACCATCAGGTTGTTCTGGTTATGCTTGGCTATCTTAGTGCCAATTTGTGTACAGAGTTTGTATAGCTTCTTGATTTGATCACTATCAACTTCCTGAAATCTTGCATGGGGGTCGAGACGCAATAAGTCCCTAATCATCTAAGCATATAATTCATGTACTTAATTCCCGCATATTCGATGTGTCACCTGATTGTCAACCCAGCTATCGTTATGCTAAGAATAACATTCAATTACCTATCATTACTCTCACATATGCATGAATTCCAACCGGTTCATCAAGATATGTTTGCTACTTTATAGGATTAAGGCCCGCAATAGCGGATATAACTATAATAACTTAGCACGTTGTTTATCTATCCTAATGGCCAGTTAAGACAAATAAACAACATAAACATATATAGAACAAGAGTAATGAATAACCAAATATGAATAAACCATGAATTAACTACGAAATAGTATTAAAAACTGTAAATAACGGAATTTCGAGTTTCTAAAAAGGGAAAGTTTCGGAAAACCGTCCTCGAGCAAATTCCATTTTTAGAAGCTTTTCAATATATTCTGACATGCTTTAGGTTTTAATTGATGGATTTTAAATCTTGGTTACTTGATTTCGATTTTTGGGAATTTCGGACGGCTTTGGAAACGAATTTGGGATTTTGGGTCAGATTTTTGGAAACGTCGGATTTTGGGATGGGATGTCGGGATTCAAGGTTGGAAGAGCGGTATCACTCTCTCTCTCTCTCTCTCTCCTCCCACACGCACACTCTCTCTCTTCTCTCTCCTCCATAAAGTGTTTCGTCTTTTAACTCGTGAAAACCCTAGAGGAGCCTTTTGCCTCCCCTATATAAATGCTCACCAATCCCCAAAGGATCCTCAAGCCTCCAAATCTGAGCCAAAGAAGAAAACCCTAGCCTTCAAAGATCCCAACTTGAAGAATCAAAAACCCAAAATCCCCAAAACTCAAAATCCACACTTTCCTCTCCTTGAATCCATGTCTCTCTCCTTTCATCTTCCATTTCTTGTTTCCCATACCCTACATGGTCTCTAAACTCCCTCAAGAAGATCTCCTCTCAAGAAAACAACCCCAAAATCAGATTCAGATCGTCGTTTCCATCGGAAATGGACGTTTCTGGGCAAAGTCGTCGCCGCGAGTATGAACACAGAATAACAAGTTCATGCTCGCCACCGCAAGTTCATGTTCTCCGCCGCAACAAGTGATTTTCTCCGCCGCGAGTTCATGTTCGCCGCTGCGACAAGTGATTTTTTCCGCCGCGACTCCGAGTCCAGATTTGGCGACGTCCTAGTAAAATCCTTCGTTCTCCTTCGTTATAGCTCCGTTTTCTTCCCCGTTTATTTATACTTGCTCCTCACTCTCCCCTCTACCTTATGAGGTCAAGAAAAAGCTATATCTAACACCTTGAGAAGCGGATCTGAGCCCATTCCTTCCTTTTCTCTTTGTTTTTGGGCAAGTTAAGTTGTCCCTCTTCGAATCCTCTCGTTTTGGATCTAAATCTTTGCAAAGGTCTTCTTTTAAGCTATATCTATCTTTCTTAGGCCTTTTCTTAGCAATTTTTTGTCGAATCGAAGTCAAAGGACTCCCTTCCCTCAAGATTTTGAAGAGCCTCAAAGAGGATAGGTAATCCCTCTTCCACTCTCTCTTCTAGTCCTTGTTTGAGGTCTTTTGTCTGTCTATTGGAGAGTATTTTTGTGTTATTCGGATGGTTTTTTTTAGTTATAAACGTTATAAAACAAGTTTGAATGAAAACGGATTTAGAACAATTAAGAACGAGCAAAAAACGAACAAGGTAGGGTTCGAGTCTCGCCGCGGCGAAACCATGGTCGCCGTGGCGAGGATGAACACAATGATTCAGAGGTGAAGACAATCTTTTGCGGTCGCGACCGCGGTTCTTGCGACCGTGAGTTCCGTGTTTCGCGGCCAGCAAAGGTTGCCTTCTCGCACCAGAAACGGAGAACATCTTGCGGCCGCGACCGAGTTGTATTGAAGGATTTCATTTTCTTGTCGGGATTCTTTAACTTGGTTTTATGATCGAGTTGGTTTTGGAAATGAGTTTGGAAATATTGTCGGTAAGATTTATCGATGGGTTTTATTGGAAGTAAATGGTTTTGGTTGATGTTGGTTTTGAAAAGGAAATTAGGAGAATGATTTTGGTTGATGTTGATCATAACGGAAATGTTTTGGAAAATGGTTTTACAATCGATCGGTTTTGAGGATATTGAGGACTTGGGTTTCGTGTGTATGAATGTTGGTCCGGTATCTTATGGCGATGACTTGATGATAGGTGTGTATTGCTTTTGGATTGCTTTGGACTTGCATTTGGGCCTTTTCTTGTGTTATCTTGCTATTTTGCATCTTTAGGTAAGTATCCTACGGGACTTACTCAGTAACTTGGAAGTCCTGCCTGATGTGTCATATGATGTGTAGTTTGTTGCATATTAAAGCATGACATGTAGTATCATGCTAGGATTGCATTGAACTGAGCATGTGGTTACTATGTGTGTTTGAATACAGAACGATCATTTTCTGTGATAGTCCTAGAGTCTTTGCTAGGGTCACAGGGTAGCCCAGCCTCATCGGGTGCCCTGAGTCAATCGAGTCAATATGAGCACGTTACTATAGCCCAACAGTATCGGGCAAACTTGGTTACTTTATGTTGATGTTTATTCCATGGCTTGTCCACCACCAGGAGGAAATGGAAACCGAGAGCTGGCCAGTCTCTGCACTAACGGAAAGGGGTGCAGAGGTAGGAGAAGTATATGTCACTTGGCATTGTCTTGGGCCCTTTACAGTTTTTCTGCATATTATAACTGTTAAAGCATGCTTATGTGATTTAATTATTGTATTGCATTAGTCATCCTTTATCCTAGGAATAGGCATGTTATGTGGCCTCAGCATGGTCAGAGGACCCGCAGGCGATTACCAGGCCTGACTTTGTGGTTAGTGTCAGGTATCGCTCCTTGATTGCTCCTTGCTTCTGTGACGGGAAACCATTGGCGAATCGAAGAACCTGGCTAACCGTCTAACCCGGTATAAATGATAATATTCCGCTTAAGTTTTGGTTTTGACCCGGCTCTGCCGTGGCACCTTGTAAACTATTCTTGCTTCCGTTTTACTTTCGTTTGAATTGGTTTTCACGACATAGTCTTAGGATAGGTTAAGGGTACCCAACGGCCCTCCGAGATTCTAGGGTTTGAAATCCCTTTTCCCGCTGACCTTGAAAATGAGTTTGAAACCTCGACCGATACCTGGATTGCAAGATTCGAACAAGGAGTTTCATCCCTTGAAACGTGACCCGGAAATCATAATTCTGGGGCCATTACAAAAAGCCCTCACGTTTCCTAAACCAATGTATTGAAATATAAGCAAAACTATATAAAAGTTTTAACTGAGTATGGCTTATTGAAACGATAAGAAATGAGAGAAAGATTTGTGAATTGTGTTGTGTGTGATATGGTGTGTGGAACGGCTAAGATGAGAGCTGTATTTATAGTGATAGGAAACCCTAGGAGTCGAAAAGGTAGGGTAGAAGTAAGACCCAATGGGCTAGATTCGGTCGTAGAGAATCTGCTCAGATACAAATCTTTGCACAAACCGACACTAAGATAGCCAATGATAACCAAAACAACTTGATGATTATGAAGTACCAATGTTGCGATTATAAGTGAAGCTAAATTATCATCATTACTATTATCTCTTATTTTTCAACCATTGTTATTACTATTGCTCTCTTACTATTGTTATTGTTACGATTCACCAGCTTACATATTCTGTGTAGCCAAAGTCGCACACACTCTCTATGGGATTGGCCTTTACTTGTTGCTAATGCTCGTTATTTTTTAGGGTAGAGATATTACTATTTGGGGTGTTACAACACACATCATTCTAGTGTGTGCCATCAACCTTCCCACACCATTAAGATTTTTGAACCGTTCCTACAAGACGCTCTCGCTACTTATGGATTAAGGCCCTGTAAAAGATGCTATAATCCTAGTGCGATGCGATTCTATCTAGGTGGCCAATCAAGACAAATTCAATAATCATCAGCAATATCAGTGCAAGAAAGATTGAAATAAACTTAAATAGAAATTACCATGAATCAACCATCACAATTCATTAACCATGCCTTGAAACGTGAGTAAAACTAAAGAAAGCTAGGTTTAGTCGCTCATGGTTTACCTCAAAACCCTAGAATGAATAAAATGTAAAGCAGAAATTGCTGTCTCTGAAGAATTCCTTCCTTAAAACCCTAAATGAAGTAGGTTATTTATAGTGCTAGGGTTCACCAAAAACCCTAAGAAAACCGACCAAAATAGGATAGAAACAAATCTTTATAAGATGTCAGCCCCCATCGGCGGGCTCCGATCCTTAGCGGTCCAAAATCCTCATCTTCTCTTCCATATGCATTCAGCTCGTCCCTTGTCTTGGCTCGTTTAAGATCCTTCTTGTACATGTTTACTCCTCTCATATGCCATCCTTAGTAGCTCCAGTGCGTGGCTCCAGGACTCCAACATCGCCCTCTTGATCCACCCTCCGAGTCTGGATCCGCGAATCTGCACAATTAACCATAAAAAGCGTATATTTCAAACTTCGACCACCTAATGATAAGAAATGCGAAATAACAAGAAAACATGTAATATGCACCTTACATATTAAGGACGGGATGTAGCGGCGAGATGGGGTCCGTTCCAACTCGCCCCTTTTTATATAAATAAAAGTATATATAAAAAAGGAAAAATTAATTAAAAAAAAATTACTATGTATATTTGCTTATAAGAATAAGAGTCTTTTTAATGAAAATTATGTGTATGTGTGAAGTTTAGTCTACTTAATCCATCCGAATTTTAATTTCTGGTTCCATGTCGGCTAGATTAGTTGTTAATATAGTTATTGAATTTTATGTTATTAATACGGTTTCGCTATATACACCTCAAACCCTGCACGTCGGAATTGATGTGCAGGGTTAAAGTAGATTAATTTTTTTTTTTAAAGTGTTAATAAGTGAGAAAGGGTTGCACGTTGAATATGATGTGCATTTCTGATGAAAGTTTTGTGGTGTATCTAACAACACCCTATTAATATTACATATTCAACTTATTAGCCACCAAATTTGATAATATATATACGGAGTAACGATTATGTATCAACTAATAAATTATTCCACTTGCTATTAGAATGATCAAACACCGTGTTCAAATATTGTTAAAATTTGGGGCAATCGAGAATATGCAACTGCTAAATTCTTTAATAATGACTAAGGAGTAGCAAATAGCTATGATTAGTAGCTGCACATGCAACTTGAAATGAAACTATTAGCTGGTTAATTATCATTAAATAAAGTATCATCCCTCTATTAATTAAAACATACTCCGATTGTAATAATCCGATTATAAATATAAAACATTGAATTTTTGTGCACATAATTAAAGAGGTAAAAACTATATAAAATATTGATTTTTAATTATTTTTTATATTATAATACTTACTCCTTAAACTACGTGGTGTAGGACGAACGTCGTTGGCACTTTCACCCTTTGCCAAATAGTAATAAAATCCAAACTTAAACACACAATCAATAGATTAAAGCAACCAATCACTTGATTAACTAAATAACTACTTGTATAGCGATGAAGACCGGTGTCGAACCCACAGGGAGAAGCGATTTCCTATTCAATAACTCTAAACAAACACTCTTAAAGCAAAACAATTATTCTTGACAAATAGCAAATAAGTAAAAATAACCAGATTGCAAATCACAAAGCAAATAGCTATCAAAGTAGAAACAACATTTCACCTGCAATTCTCTGACAATGGTTTGGAATTCATGGTCCTCGGATTGATGTATCAATTATTCATATTCCTATGTCTACTTGACTAAAATTGAGAGATTCGCAGAGATTCACTCATCTTATTCAATATCACTAAAGAATAGCATTAGGAACTCAAGTTATCAAGACCAATTGACACATTATTGACTCTACACAATTAAGACTAATAGGCGCATACCGAACTCACCCCCAATCAAATATCCTCAACATAGAGCAATTGAAATCATCCACTAACAAAGACATAGAGACATTACTATCATCTGTACCTTTGTTAGCTATCGAGAAAACAACAACGAATTTATAGCTAAAGATGCAATTCCTAACATGTTCATCAGGTATAGAAAGGAACACAAATATAAATTAAGCACAAGATGGTAACTAAGAACATGAATAATCAAATAGAATCAAATCCTCACTATCCAAACAACCATGTCTTCGAATCACATGCGAAACTATGAGTTTAGCAACTCATAGGCCAATTATCTCTCTCTCTCTCTCTCTCTCTAATTGAGTTCATAGTCCCTCTCAAAAACACAACTCTCTCTTTTTTCTCAAAAGAACTGAAAAATAACTAATAAAGTCTCCCAAAGGTCGGTCAAACCCTAGTAGCAAATAATAGAAAATAATATAAAATATTGCTCTTCGGATCCAAAACTGCGTTCCGGAAATCTGACCCACGACAGGCGCCGTGCAAGGGGCGGCGAGCGCTGTCTCTGCAGTGTCCAACATTCTTCAATTTCCTTCAACGGATTCCAATGTCGTGCCTCCTTGCTCCTCCTTAGATTCTCCTTAGCCTCCATATGCTCCCAAAATATGCTTCTTAAACGCATAGATTTCGAACTCGAATACTTCACAAGTAATAAACGGAACTAGACTCAAAACATAACAAAACCACTACCTAATAGCAATAAGAAACACCTATAATGCATATATGAAATATGCATTATCACTACGTGCCAAAGTCAAATGTCTTATATTTACAATATGAGGGACAAAGTATAAAATATTAACATTTTTTTATATTTCTTTTTATAAATTCATACTTAATAGTAACGCGTTCATTATATACACCGCAAATTAACGTCGTATCCGACGTTATCACAACACCCAATCCGACGTTGTGCAACGTCAAATCCCACGTTGTTGCTCGACTTTTCATTTTCACTTGGGAAAAAAATTGAACGATGTAAAAACGTCGAATCCAACGTTGTCCATAACGTCAAATTAGACTTTGCAGTATGAAAGCCCAATGGGTTCAATCGGGTTTCACTAAAGAAGTACAACGCCCAATTGAACGTTGCATTCAAAATGTCTAATTAGACAATGTAGGTTTAGGCTTGGCTAAAGAAGTGCAACGTGCAATTGAACATTGCATTCAAAACGTCTAATTAGACATTGTAGGAGGTGACCGAAGATACTAGAATGAGCTGCCAAATCATGGGTCTTGTGTTTGCGACAGTCTACCAAGTGTCAGCCCCTCGTTCTCTTATCTTGGCACTAGCCTTTTATGTGCCCCCTATGTACACCGAAAAACCAAATAACGCTCCTCAAAAGGTCACGCTAGGGTTGACATGCATCGAGAACCAAGATCATTTTGTCGGGGTGAGTTTTATATGTGATAGTAGTTCATCCATAAATAACATTTCAATTGGAATTCTACAATTCTTATTGTAGATATATATGGTTACGTCGCAACGCTCCTTTACCTCCGTCAATGCATGAATGGATGACATACCATCACCCGAGCGTCAATGGTTGGGATACTCCTTTCATGATCAATTTGAAAGATTTAGGCCCCGTTTGGTACGAAAGTAGTAATCGAAATGGGAAATGGAAATGGGAATGAGAATAAAAAATTGGAATCAACCATTACCAAGGCATGTTGTTTGGTATAAAGTTGGAATGAGAAATTCAAAATTTTAACCTAAAAACACACAAATTCAACCTATCCACTTCAAAATCACACAAATAAAATTTATCAAATTAATCATGAAGTAAACAAATTCAAGTTATCAATTTCAAAAATTCATTAAAAAAATTCACAATTTGTTTAAGAAATATGGAGGAGGGTTGAACAGTATAGCAGTATCGTAATGTTCGACGGCAGCACAAGGAACCTGAGGGTGGGCTGGGCGGTGGTGAGAGAGGAAGGAGGAGAGTGAGGGCGACCGGGCTGGGAGGTAGTGACAGTCTGACAGAGGAGAAGGAGGGCGAGGACGATGGGCTGGGCGGCAGGCAGGAGGGAGGGCGAGGGCAACTAGGCGGCAGGCAAGAGGGAGAATGACGACGGCGAGGGCAGGGCAGGCAGGAGGGAGACGACGATGGCTGACGGCTGGTAGGAGGTAGATCTGGATGACGGAGGATGACGACGATGGAGGACGACGACGATACCATCAAATCTGGTCCATAGCGGCGGAGACATATCTAGTTGGGGCAGAGGACGGTGGTGGCTGCAACTTCATCGGCGGATTGGACGGATGCTATGAAGATGAAGAACAACGAGGGTTGTTGAGATGAGGAGCAGCAGAAACATCGCTTGAGGGAAATTGGGAATGTGTGATTCCCCACCTTTTGGGCTGAAATGAAATGGGCTTCAAACTGGGGATGGATGGATTACTGGTAATCATTCTCATTACCCATTTTTGCTCTACCAAACATTAAAACGGGAATCCTTCATTCCGATTACCAAATTTTGATTCCCGGTAATCCATACCAAACAGGCCCTTAGAGTATTGCGAGTCCGGGAAGGTCGTCACCTACACCATGTTTATCCGTTGTACTTTTATGTTGGACGTTGTAAAATAAAAAAAAAATCCATACCCTATCATGGGTATTAAGTATGTAAACCAAGTACTGTAACGTTCAATTGGACGTTATATATCCATACTACAACGTCCGATTGGACGTTGTTAATTAAGTGGCCAGCTCAGGGCCACTTTACAATATCCAATTGGACGTTGCAATCTACCCGACCCGACCCGTCCTTGCCTAAATTCACAACGTCCCAAGGTTCAAATTGCAACGTTAGATTTAACGTTGTACTTTAATTAACGCTACAACATCGAATCCGACGTTGATTAACAGCTCTAATTCGCGGATTTGCGGTGGATAAAGGAAGTAAGGAACACCCTAGTATGAAATTATTTTATAAAATTATTAAAAAGGTTAATATTTTATATAGTTTTTAACACCTAAAATAGCGTACGTGAATAGTAAACGTCAAGTTTAATTACGGAGGGAGAGAAGAGTATGCATTTTAATTTTGCCCTTACAACACTTTTTTTGTCGAGGGTGATTTGTTTTGAAATCATAATCTTTCCGTTTCAAAATATATGGGTATTTTATAATTATTATTTCAAAATAGATAGTTTTTTATATTTTCTAGGTAGGTTATTGTAATCCCTCCGTTTGCAAATACGGAGTAAATGACTTTTTGAAGCTTAACACGTATTTTTAGGAGGGTACAAACTTTATAAAATATTAAAATATTAATTATTTATATATATATATATATATACTATTATACTTATAATTAATAAATACTTAGTATGAGTTTGTAAAAAAAATTAAAAATTAATATTTAATATTTTTATCACCTTAAAATGCGTACATGAACAATAAAAAATCAATTATTTGGGAACGGAGGGAGTAATAATTATATTGATTTGTGTGTTGTTAACTTTTTAAAATATTTTGGTTGGTTAAATTGTATAGTGTGTATAAAAAAAATTATATAAAAAAAAGTTAATAAAATGATGATATTTTTTTAAAAGTAAAGTGTTTGATTAAATTTGTACAAATGACTAAAAAAAACCCATGGGTTTTGTAACCACAAGAGTATAATATTTCAACATGGCATTTTTATTTGTTTTCAACATGGCATTTTTATTTGTTTGCGAAATTTCAATATGACTTTTTGTTAGCATTACTAATGGGATAGATAAATACACAAGTTGGGTTTTGAATTAGTCCAAGTTAGTGAAAGAGCACCACTTGTTAGTTCCTTATGCGATTTTACTTCCAGAAAGCAAGAATGTAGTTGTACACTTTATCGGTATAATATTCTATCCATCCGTTAACTAAAATATGTCATTTTAAAAAATTATATATTTAAAAATAAAATAAAATAAAAATACACTTATATTCATAAATTTATTTTTTCACTTTATTGAAATCTATAAGTAACATTGTTTCAATCTTTACAAGTGCATTTTTTAAAATGGATACAAAAATAGTTAAAATAATTTTTTTATAACAACATTTTTTTCCCTTTAAAACTTACTACTTACATAAAATGGGCATTTATTTGATTTTATTTTGATTAAGTAATAATTCGAGCTCAGACATATCTGAAACTCAAGAGACCAATAAGTGGGCAGATGGGTGAACCTTCGAATATACAATAAAGCCGAAAATATATGAAAAGAAAAAAGGCGCAATCAACATGGTGATCGGTCTTTTTTTTTTTTTTTGATTAGGTAAAAATTCGATGGCCAGACAGGGTTTTGTCCAAAAAAAAAAAAAAAGCTTGCAATACCCACCCGAAAGGGTTTGTCTAAATCCCGTAAGGGTTCTTTGGTGCGTTATATATACATGGTGGCTCTCGGCGACGTTTTCGGTTGTTCTTGGCGGTCCTAGTCTGAGTTGGGACTCTAGTGTCCGGTGTCGGGTCTGACTGGGGTCGTGACGGTGTGCATCGAGGCGACTCCGTATTACGGAAATTTTCTTGGAGGTTCGTCTTAATCGCCCACAGGAGGGACTCTTGATGTACCGCTGGCCAGCGGTGTCATCGCTTGGTGGCGCTTGGCTCCGGAGTTTGTTCGTGTTGTTCTCAGCTCTTTTTGGTTAGGTTTGTCTGTTCGTCTGGGGTTGTTGTAGCGGTCTTTTTTTTTTTATTCGGCGCCGACGAGTCAGATGAGCGGACCCGACCCCCGCCTCCTGATCGAGGTCCAATGGGGGTTAAGTGGTCTCTCTTAAGAACATTCTATGTTTTTAAATTCTGAATTTGAATATCTAACTTCTAACTATCTATCTACCTATCTAACTTCTATCTATCTATCTAATCTAATCTAACTATCTAACTATATATATAAAGTTGGGTTTTGCCCCATTCATTGCACATATTAAATGATTAAAACAATAACCTAATATATATTAAAAATTAGCACCAAAAATCAAAACGTTGTTCTAGCCTAATGGTTAAGGAATGATTTATATGCAAAAGATCAAGAGTATAACTCTTCTTAACTACACTATTTTGTATTTTCTTAATTATATTAGTTTAATGCCTTGAATTTATTAGACAAAACAAATACTTACAAACAAATCTAATATATATTTAAGATTAGCTTAAGAAAAAGTTGTTGTAGCTTATTGGTTATGGGTATTAGTTTCAATCCACCATGTCAAGGGATCAAATCTCTATATGACTACAACATTTTTTGAGTTTATAGTATATTATTTTTTTATTTGTTTTAAACCTAAACACAACAATATTTCTAAAGCAATTATCATTTTCTTTGCTTATATCATTGAATTGCATGTAGAAGTGATTAAGAAGATAAATAGAGTCAAGTTAATATATTTGTCAAATTTACCAATGACCTCTTGCCCTAGTGGTAAGAGTGAGGTGCTTCTTTGTGCCTCACTACCATGAGGTCAATAGTTCAAATCCCACTAGGAGCAATTTGTGCTTGAGTGGGTACTCATGCCTTGGTTTACCTTGGCATGGGTTAGTCTGTTTGCCGCTTGGCTTACCCGGCTCGAGTGCTTTGCAGGCTAGTGCTCGGCCCGTGGAGGATTAGTCGATAACCTCGGAACCTCCACGTCATAAAATATATATATATATTTGTCAAATTTCAAAGATAAATAAACATATTAAAACTTTTAGAGATAAAAATTATTAGTAATAAAATTACATAATATATTAATTAAAAATATATTAAAATAAGTCTCATGCGTAGCACGGGCATGCTCACTAGTTTAGTTAAGGATAAAGAGTTCCCAAATAATTTATTACAATCCTTGTAGGCATGGGTTTAGCCTGTCTTGCGGCTTGCCGCTTGGCTTACCCGGCTCGAGTGCTTTGCAGGCTAGTGGTCGGCCCGTGGAGGATTAGTTGATAACCTCGGAACCTCCACACCATTATAAATAATAATAAAAATCCTTGTAGCCAATATACTTTTATGCATTTTTTTAATAGGTAAATAATATGATGCATTGACTAAGTAGTGATCCTCCTTAATCATCCATATGGATGACGTTACAAAGCTGCTTGTTCAAAGGGAGGGTCGTCAAATTACAAGTTTCTGTAGTCCTAACTATATAATCAGTATTGGAGTTCGATTCCCTATAGTAGTTTTTTAAGGAATCATCCCCCCCCCCCCTCCATCTCTCCACGAGAGGGGGAAGGGTCCGAAAGGACCAATACAAACGGGCTTCACCTCCTCGGGTCAACACACAGGTCAACCCCCAAGGAGATTTGGCCAAACAAAATAACAAGAGTATGCTGAAGCTGGCATGCAAGCCATTTTGACACATACAATTCAAGAAGTTAAGAAAACAAACCAAAGGGGCATGTCCATTAGCACGAGGGCCTACAGAACCCTACCAAAGTACAAACAAAAACAAGCATGTTTCGAGGGCACGCAGTCCCCATAGGACACATACCTAAAACCAAATAATTTATCCAATATAAACCGCCACTAGTCACAAGGGAAGTAATAAGCCAGCACAAGAGTAACTCGTTTCTTCTCCACCTCATGAAGAGGAAATATATCATGAAGGAGGTGAAAAATATGGGTAATAATCAGCTTAACGACCACATCATCCGAGATCTGGTTCCCATAGAATACGAAGGCATTGCGGGCATGCCAAACATAATAGATCGAGGCTTTGGCCTCTCGATGCACAACCCCTGTCTTTGGCATTACTACAAAGCCAACGAAGAGTCCTAGGCAAGCTAGAGAGCTCCACCGAAATACCAAGCCTCGACCCGACTTTCCTCCATTTTTACTTTGTGTAGTGGCAATTGAAGAAGAGGTGTTCATGGGTTTCCAAAATGTCTTCATTGCAAAATCTACAAGCGGGGTCAATATCCAAAAAGAGCATTCGATCATGGGTAGAAAGCCTACCAAGGGTGGCAAGCCAAATGATGAACGAGTGCTTAGGTGTGTTGTTCTTCGCCCACACCTCCTTCCACCATTGGATCTTCAATTTCTTCTCCCGGAAAGCCTCATAGGCTTTAGAAACTTTGAACCTATCGCCCTTACACCAAGACAAAAGAGTATTTTCAAAAGTATGGTCAAGGAATATTACCTCATCTCTAGCCTTCAATATGGCTTTAATGAAGGGTGAGTCACGCTAATGGATCTCCTAATTAATAACCTCATTGACCTCAAGATATTTGTGATAAACTCAACGAACCCAAAGACTATGTTTTTTGAATGAATGTTCCATAGGTGCTTGCACATAAAATCTCGGTTCCAAGCATAGATATCGAGGAGGCCAAGACCTCCTTCTTGCTTCGGCTTGCAAACTCTACTCCACTTCACTCTAGGCCATTTCCATAGGAAGTTTTTGCTCAAGGAAATGAGGAATCGAAGAACTGAGTCCGGCATAGGAAAGATCAATAACCAAAATACCTCAATCCCTCGAAGCACCGAAGCAATAAGCTCTCTTCTTCCTGCATAAGACAAGTGTTTAGCAGCCCAAACATTTAATTTCTTACCCATTTTCTCAAGGAGAGGCCCATAGTGAATGACTCTAAGGCCATGAGGGCTGATGGGCACTCCCAAGTAGTGAAAGATAAAACGCCCATGTGAAACCCGATCTCGGTTACGATTCCCACTGCCTCAATGGGAGGAATCGGGCCAAGGAAAGCAACAAATTTGTTTTGGTTAACAGCGAGGCCAGCCATGTCTTCAAACTTACGGAGGCAGCCCATGAGCATTTCACCGAATCCAAGTCTCCCCTGCAAAACATTACTTTATCATCAGCAAAGTCAAGGTGAGCAATCTTAAGTTTATCACAATGTTGATGAAAATGGAACCGAGGGTTGCTAATTTCAGCTTTGAATAATTGAGAAAAGAACTCCATGGAGATAACAAAGAGTAAGGGAGAGAGAGGATTGCCTTGGCGAAGACCTCGTTTACCTTCGAAGTGCCCATGCAATTCATTATTTACCTTGATGGAGAAAGATGAAGTAGTTACGTATTCCATGATCCATCCCACAAAGCTGAGAGGAAGACCGATTCCCCTCAAAGTAAACTCAAGGAAAGACCATGAAAGCGTGTCATAAGCTTTTGCAAGGTCCACATTTAGAAAGCATCATTTGGTATCTCGTGTAATATTACATCTTCGAAGAAGCTCTTGGATGAGGAATATCTTTTCACTCATTAGGCGCCCTGGGATGAAGGTCACTTCATCGGGGTCGACAATGTATTCCAAGCAAGAGGCAAGTCTAGAAGTGAGGATTTTCGAGATTACCTTGTAGATGACGTTGCAGCAGGATATGGGTCGGTATTGGTCGACTTGAGCAGCTCCTTCAACCTTGGGTATGAGACTTACAATCGTATGACGGAGTTGCCGGATCAGAAGGACACCATTGCGGAAGAACTCCTTGACAACTGCACAAAGTTCTCCCTTGGTGAATCCCATGAGGCTTTGAAAAAACAAGAGGTAAACCCATCCGGCCCCAGGGCCTTATGTTCACCAATAAACCAAAAATCTTTCTTGATCTCTTCATTCGAAACATCCGCAACAAGCATCTCTTTGTCATCCTCCTTAACCGAGGCTCCCCTAGCAAAACACCTAGAATCAATATTCGAAGAAGCCCATGCGATGCCAAAAAGACCATGGTATTGACAAATTCATTAGCCACTTCTAGAGAAGAAGTAGTGTTAGTGCCATCAAGCCAAATTATAGATGTAATATGGCTACGATGCCCTCTAGCTTACATCAAGGAGGGGAAATATTTCGAGCGCTTGTCACTTTTAAGGATATATTCAGCCTTTATATGTTGGCGAAGAAAACTCAATTCCTCTTTGTTGAGGCAAGCAACAACCATTTTAGCAAGAGCGAGGGCCTTCCTAGTTTGCACACAGTCAGGGTGTTCACGGGCTGCTTCCATGGTATAGTAGTGTTTGAAAATAATGTTGCTGAATTTTTCCTTAGTATGATGAATCTTCTCAATCATTCTGTAAATTTCCCAAGGAGTATTGGCGTTGTCATTGATGACATTGCTGACTCCAAGACCATCTCCTTTAATAATGACCTTCCGTAGCCTCCTGTCGAGGGCTATCTGTAACCCCGGCGCAAAAGGCATAGTTTTAAACATTTTGAGTGACTAAATCAAAATTAATTGATGAATAATTTAGAGGACAAAAGCTAAAATATAACGTGCCTAATGATATATGGTTGATATTCTTTCTATCGTTTTCACTTATTGGGTGTATAACTTACGCGGACATAACATTTCATTGCACATTCATGCAAAATAAATTAAAAATATATCGCTAATAATAGTCATCATTATAAAACTAATTAATGAATAAAAGAATGAACAAAAAAATGAGACTTTTGACCTATTAGAATAGTCCAGTAAATCTACAATTAATTAGAGGCAATCCTACGAACTTACTCAAGATAAAATGAAAAAGAGATTAGAAATTCAGTTACTAAAACTGTATAAACAAAAAAATACAATAAAATATTCCAATTAATTAAGAGTAGATCAAGTGTACTCAAATTAGTAATGGAAAGAGTATTCATGAAGAAAAATTATATAAGTAGACGAAAGTCTTATGTTTTATCTTCACTTCTAGAAGTACAAGAAATAGAAATCAAATGGATTGATATTAGAAATCTCTAAATCTATTAAAATGTACCAATTTTACATGGTTCTATTTTTGTGATAAATCACTACAATATTAAGTAAAAATAAAGATGACTTTGTGAACGCGTACTATCAAATATTACTTCAAGATCGAACAAAGAAACTATTATATACTATTATAAGTGATAACGTAAATGACCAATGGTAACAAATCTTATAAATAAAAAAAAATAGAAAAAAAAAACTAAAATGAAATTGAAATATAATTATCAAGAATAAAATTCCATTTGGATATGGAAAATCCGATCTTATATATAAATAGAGGATTGCAGCTCCTCTTCTTTTTCTCCGGTATAGATAAAATGAAAAATAGAGGATTGCTCCTCCTTTTCTTTTTCTTCGGTCCCACCAACGCAAAAGCTCTATCAGCAGTTCCACACTTTGATTGTTTTCTTGCAGATACAGATGAAGGAGATAATTCTACAACCTTCGATCATATTGGTAGATGGTACAACTTGATTCATAATGTCATGATGGGGCAAGAGTGATTGAGTAATTTCATTGGTGGGTCATCGGTTGGGGTGGGTACTCGTGTGTGTAGACTCTTTGTGTGATAACCATAAAAGATATGATTCAACAGTGGGATCCTCCCTTTCATCGGGGAAAGACATCAAAAGAGAATCCAAATATTCACCATAAGTAGGATAGATGTTGTCCTACCATGAAAAACAAAGTTTCACCAAGACTCACAATTGGATAATTATAATACTCCCTCCGTCCAATAATACATGGGTTTTTAGAGGTAAATTTTTGTCCAACAATAGATGGGCTTTTATGTTTTCTAGGTAGAAAGTTGTGATGATTTGTATTGGTTTGTGTGTTGTTGATTTTTTAAAATAATTTGATTGGTAAAATGTGTAGTGGGTGTTAAAAAATAATAAAATTTATGTAAAAGTTAGTGCAATGATAATGTTTTTTTAAAAGTAAAGTGTTTTATTAAAACATGTGCAAAAGGCTAAAAACCCATGTATTTTAGGACGGAGGGGGTACAATAAGAAATGATTAAAAAGGAAATATACATAATCAAAGCAATGTAATTAACAAAGAAAAGAATATCATATAGAAAGATTTTTCAAAATGGAATAAAAGTATAAACAAAAAAAAGATAGAACATTACCATGCGTGTCTTAAGAAATTCAATCTCAAGATGGGGAGAAGGGACAATCCTAGTAGCTGATAAACACTCCCATTTAATAGAAGAATGATCTATGTTATCAACTACAAACTTGCAATGAACAATTGGTGACATCTATGGAAAATCCTCTAAGATCCAAACCTAGGATGACAAGTTAAAAAAAAAATGTAAGACATATTACATATAATAGAATACAAATACTAAAAAAAGCAAAACAAAAAAACACACAAATGGCAAGTAAAGGAACCTGCAAAGCTAGCTAGTGGAAAACCTAACAAGTTAAAACCACTTCTTGTCTTTGAATTGACACATTTTAATTTCCAACTTTCTGTGGAGTCTTCTTAGAAATCTTCTGGGTACTCTTCTTCGTACTTTTCTTTTAATGCTCAGACAATTTAAGATAGACGATTAACTTTCATCAAACACAATATAGTTTAGTTTACCCCATGGATAATCACTAAACCTACTCATATCAGAAACGAGGGACACAATTTTCTCCCTAACCCAACCACCACAATGAGGTAACAACACCCCATCGATTATCAATACATAATCCATAAGAAGTTTCTTGGGTAACTCCTTTGGTGTTTTGCAAAAGAGATCTACCATGCACTTATCTACCCCTAACACAGATCGAATGTCTACAGAAGGGACTTCAACAACATGATCAGAGGAACCCTTTAAACCCGTGACAACAGCAAATTCAGACAAGGAAAACCTATAAGGGTGGACAAATTTCAATTTAAACCACATTTCCCTAGTTTTGGTGGTTTTAACCTTATAAAAAATGAAATAATTGAAAAGTTGTTGTGCAAACTTTAACTTATCAAAAAACCAAATAACACAACGCAGAAAAGAAGTAGACAATGAAGATCATTCAACAAGATACACTTCCCCTTCAATGACAGAAATTATATCAACACGAGGATAGAGAATATATTTCCCATAAAATTATCCCTATCTTCACAAAGTTAATCAAATACCTATATAAAACAAACATAATTGTAACTATAATGAAAAAGCTAAACAACATAGAAAACATAAGATCAATCAAGGGAATTAAACAGAGAAGTAACAAAGCGGGCAAGAGGAAGGTCTCGTTGACATCACTGTTAGGAAGAAGGAAAGTTGTAGACATAAACAACAAGTAAATGGAATCGATCAATATCACAAAATAGGAACAATGTCATCAACACAACAATGACATTAAATGCAACAATGTGAACTGAAGCTAGAAAACACTAATTAAAATAATTACAACTAAATTGGAAACAAGTAAATGGCATCAAAATAAAAATAAAAATGACAACAATGTAAGTGATCTAACACAGGTTTCCTACAAAAGTGTAAAAAGGTAAATTGATTTCCCCTAATTTCGAAACCCTAAATATAGCCAAAGAGTACAACAGAGTTGAAAACCAAAAAATCAACAACAATATAATGCAAAACAAACAGATACATAAAAGAATATGAAGAAAATGAGATTAAAACATTAAATATATACATACCCGGAGACACTTCCATTGAACGACAATTTGAGAAAGAGCACGAAAAAACTGAAGAAGGTAGGTAAGGAGAAGGAGAAAGGTAGCACGAGAGAAAAGAAGACTGTTACTAGAGGTAGATGGAAGAAGAAGACAATGACACCGCTGGAAAAGGAATAAGGAAAGGGGAATCACCGACAACGAGGAGGAAGAAGCTCGATGGGAGGAGGAAGGAAGACGGGATACACAGAGGGGGAGGGGAATTGAAAGAGGTATAGCATGTCTCATTTAATTTTGAAAGTGGACAAATAACTACTTTAATTTTCAAAGGGGTACAATCGACCAAATTTCATCTACTTTTTCCCTATCTATAACATAAGGGCTACATACAATATAGAAAAAGAGTTGTTAACAAGATTATTTCTACAAAATTACATACAGGTCCTTTCCACTTTTTAAAATAATTACAAACTTGTCCGGGAGAAATAAATCCCTAAACGTCTTCAGCCGCACAAAGCTAAGCTCAACCATATTGAACAAGGTTCACAACACCGCCAGCATTGGAAGAAAGCTTGCCCTTTTACTGCAGATTTGTATAGATTTGCTAAGGATTTTGATAGATCTATCAATTCGAAGGTAATAATTTTGATTATATTAGGTTTAATTGGTATTTTTTTTGTGAGATTGAGTTAAGGTTTTTTGAAATTAGAATTGAAATTCATGAATTGTTAGTTGTTTCTGTTTTTTGTTTGGTTATTGTAGATTTGTGTAATGTGGATGTAAAATTATGAGTAGAAAATTACAATGAAATGGAATAAAGCGGGAGTTGTTTGTGATCTGGTTCGATTCGGATTGTTGCTGTCGGAGGTGAAAGGTGGGCAAGCATATGAACTAACCTCAATGGTTGAGCGTATGTAGTTAGCTCACCGACAGCAGCCAAGGCTATGTAATAGCCTCGTCACGAACAACCGAGCTTCAGCAGTATGCTCATCTCTTGTAGTCGGGTCTAAGGAGGTGATTCATGGGTCTGTTCTATTTGGGTCTTGAGATCCATTCTTGGGGTATCTTTGTGGGGTTAAATGGATGATATATGGCTGGTGAAGCAAGGGTGGGTGTGGTTGCAATCACAGAAGCATGGGTTTTTAAGCACGAGGGCGTGTGTTGGATGTGCAGGGGCTAGGTTTTGGGTGGCTATGGCGCTATTGGTCATTCGTTTGTTGTGGGGACAGGAAATTTTGAGAGTTTGTAGCTTTGGTGTTGTTTTATTCAAGGGTTTCTTACCAAACCGGGTTCGGATTTTTGTTTGGGCTTGGTTCGGCAGCGCTTCTGGTTATGATGTTAGTTTGACATCGATTTTATGCTTGGTGTATGTCCTGGTTAGTATGGTAATTTACTAATTTAAGCTTCTCTGTAAGAACATTGTCATCATGAGTGAGGCTCCACACGAGAGTATGAGTGTATCATTCCATTACTTGTGGCCTGATAGCTTGATAGCAGTTTAGTGTAAGGGTGTGATTGAGGCTCGTTAGATTTTGGCCAAGGTACGAGTGAGGATCGGCAAATTTTGGTGAGGATACAAGTGAGGCTCTGGTAGCTTCTGTGTGAGGGTTTATGAGGGTGGCTCGGTGACATTGAGTGAGACACACATAAGGCTTTCAAAGACGTCAACAGAATGCAAAAATGACTACAAAAGACTCAGAAAGATTGATTTGCTTGGACATACTTTGAAGGGTACCATATACCAAATGGATACAAACCTTAGTGTTGATTATTCCTTCTTCTTGATAAGCATTGATTTCTTTTGAAATGGTTATATGCAATCCGTGGATTGTAGCTTATGAAACCAATGCAAAACCTTATTAGCTTGTTGGTTCACGAGGTCAACATCTTGATGGAGGGCAATTGTTATAGCTACCGTTTTCCATTTACTGCCATTTTTTTCTTTCTTATTTGCACTTGTTAACAAAAAGAAAAAGTTCATTGTGAATTTTTTGGATGATGAACTTAAGCGAATGATTCTCATTCATGGATCTCTTGTGTATTTCAAAGAATCAGCTGAGGCAACTGTTGATGTTGTAATGTTCATATGTTCGATCTATTCTATTTCCATTCTATTAACTTCTGCTCAGATTATCAAAGACACAATATGCAAGAAAACTCCTTAACTATTGAGTTCTTTTTCTATTGCTAATATATTAGATTTCCATAGCATAAAAACAATCACTACCAATGGCTTGAAGCTACATTGGAAGAATGAGTTTAAAACTACATTGGAAGTAATTCACTATGAAACATTGTAACAAATAGTTACATATGCACATGAGGGATAATGCAAATATTGCTTATATCTGTCTGCATCAACGAGGAAATGCATGAAGTTCGGCTTACATAAACAAGGCTATTTTATAGCACGCCATTATCCACCGAGCTCCCTCATTAACCTCGTTCAATGAATCTATGGTCATTTATTTACCTCACCTTCTCAGAGCTTCAACATATTTTTCAAACGACAACCAATAATAATAGTCGAAAGTCATTTGATAATCATCCGAAGCGATTAAGTGAGTATCGATCAATTCATTCCTTGATAAATTACACTGGCTTTCTAGCACAACAATTTGTTCAACCGATGGAGTATTTGGATGAACGTACTCAGGCTTTTTCAAATCACTCTGATTCTTAGATGAGAGTGTTTTGCGCCTATTTGCAATTTGTCTTTAAAAAAATTAAAAATGACTTGTATGTAATTTAGTTAAAATTATCTTGTCAATATTCATTTGGATGTATTGCCTCTAGCATTTTATAATAAGTCTTCAAACCCTAATAAATTTCACCCCATTTGAAAATTTAAGTCGGTATATAAACTATGTACCTTGAATAGGTAAATAAAGAGCAGTCATTCTGGGGTTCGAACCGGGGACCTATGGGTACTACCCACAAGTCCTTTCCGGTGAGCCATTCCGAAATGGTTATATAAACTTTGTACCATGCATGGGCCTCTGTCTCTAATGAAATATATTTAGTTCAATATATATATAATTTAGTTTAATTATTAATTAGGTGGTTCGGGTCATTTGCACAATGAACATCCGCAAATTCCAAGAACGTGACTCAGTCGGCAAGAGTCACACACCCGATAAATTGGCTTGCAGCAATCGTTCGTGATGAATCCCTGCGGGTCATATGACGTGGGGGTCCCTACGTCCGAGCGCATATGCGCACCCGAGCCGAGCACACAAGACCAACGGGGTTCCATCCTAAAAACCAATTGACAATAAGATGAGTGGCCCACTGACTTATATATAAGGCTCGGGGTTCCGTGTTTTTCGATATGGGACAAAGATCCCAAGACATCACAACACACCCCCTCAAGTGCATCTACCTGGCCCCGTAATATAAGCCGAGCCGAGCACACAAGACCAACGGGGTTCCATCCTAAAAACCAATTGACAATAAGATGAGTGGCCCACTGACTTATATATAAGGCTCGGGGTTCCGTGTTTTTCGATGTGTGTTGTGAGCTGAATCTGTCATGTTTTACAGTAACTTTTATATCGATTTCTGCATACATTGCATGCATTTGGGCTAAAATAATACAGAATCTGTGTAAGTTATGTTTATTTGCAATATATGGAGGTCTACACAAGTTTTTGTTATATTTGGCAGAAATCGGACGCACTTTGGAGCTTAAAGGAAACTCATGGAGGAGCTAAGAATGGTGCAGCTGGAGAAGAGGCCATTTTTCACCATTCTTTGTTCTGAATCAAGCTTTGATGTCTTCATGAGAGTTGTAGCCCTCGAAAAAAGCTTTCCAACGCATGGTCATATGCATCAATCCGACGAACGAGGACTCGGGAAAGTGCGTTTTAAGAACAGAGCAGAAAGCTGAGAAATCTTTACTCGAGATCGAATACACTCTACTCGAGATCGAGGAGAGCCTGGTCGAGAAAGAGCTGATCGAGAAGCCGAGGACGAAGACGCAGACCACCTCTACTCGATCTCGAGAAGGCTTAGTCGAGATCGAGGAGCCCGGAGCCAAGGTCCGAGCATGTCGAGTAGATCCACCCGACCAAGCTAGCCAGACGACGAATCCTACTCGATACAGAGTAGGGCTACTCGAGATCGACTAGACCTCCGAGCCATGTCCGAGCCTTGTCGAGCACCAGTCGCCCGAGAACACCAGTCGACGACGAATCCTAGTCGATGTCGACGAGCCCTTGTCGATGTCGAGTAGACCAGCTTCTGGAAATGCGTCGCCGTGAGCAGTCCGAGTAGAGTTGGGAATCCTTGGGGCCGAAGAAATCCGAGATTGCCGAGATACATCAAGTTCTATCCATGGAAGGGGAATCTATCAACATGAAGAAACTTACCTATTTAGATTTATTTTTTCCCTTTTAGATTTAATTTCCTTATTGCTTTTATTTATCTTTAAACATTTTAGATATAATTTTAGATATAGATAGGAGATTCTATCCTTGATTAGCAAGGAATAGAAAGCTATAAATAAAGCCCTAGGGGCTGGTTTTTCATTCATTCCATCAACAATTCAATTTCAGAGAGAAGTAAGGAGGAGTAGGGAGAGAGAAGTAGTTCCACAGAGAAGTTTTAGGAGTTCAAAGGTTTTAGGATTTTGGCATTCTGCGAAAGTTGATTGTCGGGATTGTAAAGGCTTTGAATATAGTTTAATGCAAGTTTCTTTTCATCAATCAATGTCTGCAATTGCGATGAGGCGTGAGTAGTCCACCCACTTCTGGGGCTGGGGTGAGCCCGACGGTGGCCATGTGAGGTGATGCGGTAAAGGTCAGATCTTTTTATGCAATTCGTCTTCTATCCCTATGAGCATGATTCTTTTGCGAGAGTTGAAGGTGATCCTTGTTTGTATTATTGAAGCGAAAGTGGTCTTAATGCAACTTGGATTAATTATGTGAAAAGGGTTAGTAACAATTAGGGTTTATGCGAAAGCCTCTATATGCCTATTTATTAACAATGAAAGTTGTTTGATGGAAAGCATGATCTTTTATGCCTTTATGTGTTACTTTGCATGGTTATCGTTGTGGTGTTGATACCCTGGCCTTGGAAGTCTTTTATTATATTGATTTATTTCTGTCGAAAATCTGAGTTTTGGTTCGAAATTTGCAATTTAAAGTTTCTGTCTTTCTTGTCAATACAGAGGAGAGTCTCGTCGATATCGAGTAGGACCTTAGTCGATATCGAGTACGGTTTTGGTCTATGTCGAGTTGATTTTCTGCTTCTGTCGTCGATTTGCAGTTTCTGTCTTTTACTGTTCCTTGTCGATCTCGAGTACCAGCTTGTCGAGATCGAGTTAGTTGATGTCTTTGCTTTTATTTCTGCTTTCATTTGCCTTTTCTGTTATTTCTTTCTTTGTTCCTTTTATTTCTGTCTTTCTGCTGCTTGTCTGTGAGAATCTGTTGCTACCTAAGAACTGCTGACGTGCTTCCTCGTGGATTCGATCTTGACAACCTTCTACTACAAAGGGAGGAAGTCTTGTATTTATTTGCTGAGACAGGGAAGTCAGTCTGATCTTTACTTTATATTTATTTCATACTTGACCATCCTCCTGCAAACAACAATGTGGGACAAAGATCCCAAGACATCACAACACACCCCCTCAAGTGCATCTACCTGGCCCCGCAATATAAGCCTTGCACTTGACGTCTTGATCCTTAAGGCCGGCTATCCCAGTAGATAGATCGACTAGGGTCCCGAACAGCACCACTCTGATACCGTGATGAATTCTGGCGGGTCATATGACGTGGGGGGTCCTCACATCCGAGCGCATATGTGCACCCGAGCCGAGCCCACAAGACCAACGGGGTTCTATCCTAAAACCAATTGGTAATATGAGAAGTGACCCAATGACTTATATACAAGGCCCGAGGTTCCGTGTTTTTCGATGTGGGACAAAGATCCCATGACATCACAACAGTTTGGCCCACTAGTAGGGAGCAAGACAAACCTTGCTCCACACCACTGGGCCACCCCAACTACGCCTAAAACTATAAGGTAAGGGTAAAGTTTTTACAGTGACTGGTTCCACTATTTCGCGGCTCAATTCTGATTTGACCCTACGGATTAGTATAATATACCGTTTAGTCCTACCATTTTAAAGAGTTTTTTTATAGAGAAACTCAATTCCACTTACGCAGAGTAAGACTCGATTTCGATACCTTTCTTTAGAATACCTTAGTCATTGTCACTATGACAAGAGGACTTCACTCACATCTTTTTTTTTTTTTTCTCCTCCTGTACAAAAAGGCTTACAAGGTAATGGATTTAGAGAGACAAGATTTTATTTTCAAGGAATGTAAGTTTTCATGAATCTATATTAATTCCCGTCTTCAAACCAAGGTTCTCAACCAAATGCCTCATTTTAACCCCTTTTTCCATCTTTACCTTTTGTTATCGATGATCCTGATTATATTCATCTCATGGCACTGATGTCTCGATCTGTACCCACTCCTTCACCCTCTGGTTTTCATGGCCCTCAAACACCTACACCTCTTTCTTTGTCAATTGCCTCTCAGGAGGTCCACCAGAGAACATCTTCCTTTATCTTATCTCAATGTGATTTGGTGTGTCACTCTGTTTATACAGATACACCGTACTCTACTCCCCGTCCACACACATTAACGTCATTATTGCCTACTTTGCAATGGCGGAGCCAGAATTTTTTTTGAAGAAAACGCAATTATATATGTGCAGTATCGTTTTGAATTAAAGCGGCATAAATACGATAACAAATGATGTTATGCTAAGATTAAACATCGTTAGTTGTTTATAATAAAGTTAAATGACGTAGTTTTTTTCCGTTAAAAAAATATAAATAAATAAATGATCGAATAGCCGAAGAAAAAAATTAACAAAATATAAGAAACATAATATAATAAACATTGAGTCAATATATGACTTGTTGTACTTTTAATATGCAATTACTTCTTACCTAATTGTCAAAATGAATAATATCATCTATCATTTTAAAACTCGAAAGATGAATTATAGTACGTGAATATCAATCTAAATATAAACAAAAGCTATCAATGAAAATAATACACATAGGGAGTTCGTTGGATGAGGAGGGAGCACGTGCTAGTGTGCTATGCCCCTCTTGGCTCCACCCCAGACTACTTGTTTTGCTTTTCATACCATTATATTGTTACTCATCCATTAATTATCACAGCCAAGCATATATTGGTGGATCTCATTAGTGAAGATTAGATCATGGGCCTCGGTGAATTTTTTCAAAATATACAGTATTATGTAAAATAATTTCAATACATTTAGTTAAAATATATATATAGTGGATAGATCCAGTATATGAACACTAAATAAGAAATAGATAAATGATAATTACCCCACTCAAAAATAAAATTAGTTTTTATACGTACCCCTTCCTATGGAGCATTAACGGTCCACGTTGACCGTTGATTGATTCATTAAGATTTTTTTTTTTATGGTTGATGCCACTTTTTACCGTTGATGTCATTTTTTCAAAGTAATGTTTGATGTCATTTTTCAAAGTAGCTAGTGCTTTGATGCCAAATTTTTAATGTAATTTTTTTTTCTTTAATGAGATGCAAAATTTTCAAAGTTGTGTTTTGATACCATTATTCTAATGTAATTATTTGATGTCATTTTCTTAATCAAATCGTTTGATGCCACTTTTTTAATTAATCAATTGTATATCGATATAGTGTCTTTGATTCTACTTTTTTTCCCCACCGATGACACATTTGTGATTACACTTCATTGATGCAAACTTTTGTGGTGACATTTTTATAACATTTTTATACAATTGATGACACAAGGACATGCATAAAATGTAAGTGATTAAACTTCATCGATGATATCTTTTTACTGATGAAGTTTATTTATTGATGACATTTGTGATTACTTACACCTCATTGATCTCAATTATTTGTAATGGCATTATTTGTTGATGACAATTTTTTTGATACAATCATTTGATGCCACTTTTTTTAATCAAATTGTTTGATACCACTTTTTTAATTAATCAATTGTATATCGATATATTTTTATTTATTCTACTTGTATTCATTGATGACATATTTGTAATTACACTTCATTGATGCTATCATTTGTGGTGACATTTTTATACAATTGATGATACAAGAGCATAAAATGTGATTAAATTTCATTGATGACATCTTTTTAATGATGACTTTTATTTATTGATGACATTTGTGATTACACCCCATTGATCTTAATCATTTGTGATGACATTGTTCGTTGATGACATCTTTTTAATGATGAATTTTATTTATTGATGACATTTGTTTTTTTTTTATTAGGTAAAAATTCAAAGGTCAGACATGTCTGACTCATCGAGAGGCCGACAGAGTTGGCAGACGGCGAACCGTCTAGCATAGAAATCTAAAAACAGAAATACAAAGTGAAATGAACCCAGCAGAAACAAATCTAAAACAGAACGTTCCAAGAAGACCAAACACCCAAAAAGCTGAGGAACCACCGAAGAACGCAGCCAAGCACCACCGAACAGCAGCACCGCGGGCCAGTAGTACAGCAGGACTCTAACTCCTGTGGGTAATGCAGACGAACTCCAATGAAACTCTATCCCGGATACGGAGCCGCCCTGAGTGCACCACCACCACCCTAGTCAGACCCGACTACAGACTCCACACCCCCTCAACCAAGCAGAAGATCTCCTAGAAACATCGGAAACAGAGCTGCAAACTGCTCGAAACAAAACGCCAATCAACTTTCACCTACAAAAATATTGTCCCGGATACGGAGCCGCCCTGAGTGCACCACACGACCCCAGCCAGACCCGACTACATACTCCACGCCCCCTCAACCAAGCAGAAGATCTCCTAAAAACATCGGAAACAGAGCCGCAAACTGCTCGAAACAAAACGCCAATCAACTTTCACCTACAAAAATATCAACAAGCCCTTGCGGGATTTTCTCACGCCCTTGCGGGATTTTCTCAAACCCTTTCGGGTGGTTATACTCAAAACCCTTAGGGAAGACCCTAAGGGGTAGGCATGTCAAGACCTCTATCTGGGATTTTTTTTTCCCCTCTCTTTTGTGGCTTAGCGTGCAAGGCCAAATTGACAGCTTGGATGCCAAGGACTTGTTGTTCACCCGTGCACGGCACGACAAGGAAGGACCTCAACGGAGAGATGAGACTCGAATTTTGACCGACGGCGACAGCAAGACGCCGACAAGAGCACTCACAGAGGTAGACAACGACGCCACCCATCCGGCCACCGGAGCAGAGCACCGACGAAAGGGATGGAGGCAGCAAGGCGCACAGGAAGGAAGCGAAGGCCCAAAGACCGCCGAAAAGGAGAATCGACGGACCACAACCGGCAAGGATGGACCCCAACGAGGATGATGGTGAAGGAGGACGACCTCGGTTCGGTAGGGATGAAGACACAAAGGGCGGCAGGGAAGAAGACACAAAGGGGAAGAAGAGACCACTGGCCATCCTCACCCAGCCCCAATTCGAATGGTTGAATTACAAAGACCCATCACCCCAAAAGCCAATTAAGGGGAAATCAGTCTGGGTAAACGATTGGAATGTCTGCAACTCCAATTAGAAGAGATCGGAGGAGAGAGACAGTTAGATTTTCACAAGATTTGGGGACAAAAATTAGGTTAACATTGGGGGGTTTTGACACGGAGGCCACCGAGACTCGAAAGAGACCCGACACCGAGAGAACTCAAGAGATGGAGGGACAAGCAGCGGCGCCGAGGGAGGCCGGAGGAGGAGACGAAGTTGGGGAACGCGAGATCAGCGCCAACAAGCCGGATGGCCCTGAACGACCAAATTTGGCGATTTTCCGGCGAGAAGCTGGACACTAGAAACCAAGGAAATCAATAGAAGGGGATGGATCTACAAAATAATTTTTGGAAGGCTGAATTGGCTATTAAAGGGTTGATTGGGGAGGATGAACCATTGTGAGATTGAAAGAGGAGGAGCCGAATTGATTTAACAAAAAACAAATTGGAGACAAGCCGATTGAATCAAAGATTGAAATTCCCAATTGGGTTTTCAAAAGGGGGATTTTCTAGGGAGAGGGAGAGCCCCTCTCTCTAGAACCCTTTGATTTTAAAAGAGTCTTTTTTCGATCAATGTATGAAATTTTATTGATGACATTTGTAATTACACCTCATTGATCTTAATCATTTATGATGATATTGTTTGTTGATGACATTTTTATTGATAATATTTTGATTACACGCATGAAGCATAAAAGTGAAAAAGAGTCCATGACTATTTTATCTTGAAAAATGAAAATTAGATTGACTAGTATAAAAACAGGCTTAGTTTCAAACACATCTCCTAAGCAGTGAAAAAACTACTCCCTCTGTCCAAAAATAGATGGACTTTTACTATTCATGCACGCTTTTTTAGGAGTTAAAAACTATATAAAATATTAACTTTTTTATTTATTTTTTTAATAATTACAAACTTATTATCAATAAGTTTGTAATTATTAAAAAAATTAATAAAAAAGTTAATATTTTATATAGTTTTTACCTTCTTAAAAAAGCGTGCGTAAATAGTAAAGGCAATGTATTTTTGGACGGAGGTAATATTAAATTTACGGCTAATGGGTCCTACTACACAAGACCACTCCTAATACACAAGTTTTGCTTTGGAGAAGCTATGTATGGGTTTCTAAGGCATAAAGTAAACAACAGCAGCAACCCACTCCAAAGCATCAAAGATACTCTCTTCCTAAATTCAAATGGATTTCAATGAAAGGAACTTTCAAACACAGTCTCACAAGAAACAGAAGACTATTAGTGTGGTCATGTCATATGCTGAAATCAACATATATAAACTGCACAAAGTTTCCAACTTCATTTCATGTGTTAACATTTCAATTCATATAGTTACATTCAACACCTCTTGTACATAAACTACACTTTTTCTTAAGAGTTTAAAAAGTTATAAAATGATTGGTATGAGTATTCAATGGCCAACAAAGTGACTTTAATCACATTTAGTTTTGTGTAGCCTACCCTACAAAACAGCTTAATTCCCACATTTCAGAAAGCTAGGAACTTGAAATCTACCATCAAACTCCCAAATCACCAGATTTCAGTACCAAAATTCATACCCCAAACACCCTCGACAAGAAACAAGATCAAAAAATTGCCCCAAATCCACAAACCCGCATACCTGAATTCAATGGTATGTAATAGACCGACCCGGAAGTGAAATTGTTCAGATCCAAAACCCCATTCACCTGCTCGATACTATCCATGTTCACACCAAATCGACTAGCAAGAGACCCAACTGAATCTTGATCTGAAACCCCATTCACCTGCTTGATACGATCCATGCTCACTCCAAATTGTTTGGATGGCATCAGGTATGGAAGCAGGTTTCCTCACTTGAAGCTATTGTTGCAACAAGAGCAGAGATGACACCTTTTCTAGTATTATTACATTCTGTCTTGGAAGCTTCAGACATTTATCAGAAGCATTATTAGCATTTTGATCCACACAGGGGACATACTGCTGATTCTGCTGATCATATGAATACCAGATCCAATTGTTGCCATCGTAATACAGGCCTGGAATAAGCAACACAGTTAGACGGTAAACGAACACAAGCCCAACCAGAGTTGAATAAGCAAAGTTGAACCAACATCTAAACATTAAAAAAAATCAGCAAGTTAGGTTCCTAATCTTTGATGAAAAAAAGCATCTGAATCCAGCAGCAAACATTCAGATGAGACACCAGAATCAGCCAAACATCACAGCCAACTATAAACTGGTTTTTTTCTATAGAAATCAGCTCTTAAATTGCATATTTTGATAGTAAAACAGATCCACATTTAGCTCCTTTAAACCAACATCCAAACCTAAAAAAAAATCAGCAAGTTCAGCTCCAAATATTTGATCGAAAAAATTGTCAGGGAGGTATTCATTCACTTTGTCTATGAGACTGGTGGGAATAGGATTTTCCCTGCAAGTAGAGTGTCCAGATAAACAAAAAGCATTAAAACAGTCTCAAAGTTAAATGTGAAATCAAGTATTCAAGAATTAAAACACTGCCACATGAATTGATCTTTCCGTTTTCTTGCAAGCTCTGTTCTAAATACGGCTAAAGCACCTAAAATATGTTCACACGGCAGGCAACCAATCAATGCCAATACAATGTTGCAGTTTGCAAACAGGATGCCAGTAAACATCAAACACATAATTCGAGCCAAGTTCACATTGATCAAATAGTATGAAATTTCAAAAACAAACAGCGTAAAATGGAAATCAAAAGCAATTACCCCAATCTTATGAATTTCATCATCTCCTATTAACACATCACGCAATCGAACCATAAGAGTATCTCTCAATCTTTTTTTTTTCATCACAAACTTTTAGCATCATATCTAAGCCCCCAAACCCCCAATTACAAAGTCAGCCTTCAGCTGAAGCCCCCAGTTTCCTAACTCATTCGCCTCAACTTCATCTAATAAAGAACAAAGAGAAAGGAGAAGCAATCAGAGCTTTTGAAGAATCCCATAAAAGATGGAATGGATTCAACTGATAATCAATTACTGTACTACAAAACACAACAGCAGGATCAAACAGAAAGTTGAAAATACTTACTCAGTGACAGAATTAGATCTAGAATCACAAGAAAATCCAAAATTGGTGTTCGATTTAGAATCTCATGGAGGCTTACTCGAGCTCGAGATCAAAATCCTTTCTAATTCAAGTGAATCGGACGGAGTAACGGAAAATAGAGCGAGAGAAGAAAAGTGGGTGATCAACAAGCAGAAGACCTAATTTCTAAGCTAGAGATATATGCAAAAGAATTAACAAGCAACCACAAGTTTTTATCAGCGAGAGGTAAGTTACCTGAGCCAAAATCAGAGGCCGAGCTAGAGGTATGGCCTCAATATGGAAGGAGGCGGCGCCACCGATACCTGGCTTGGAGGACGAGAGCGAGAGGATGGTGAAGGACGACTGCGAATCCCTGGAAGCGAAGAAGGAAAAGAATCGAGGCTGAGGACGCCGGAACTGGAAGCAAAACTGGAGGAGAAGCAAGGGAGAAGGAAGGGAGAAGGTGGAGGGCGACTGCGAAACGCCATGGGAGGGAAGGAAACGGCGAGCGCGAGAATGAAGGACGGAAGGGGGAAGGGGTACAGGGGGCAAAAAAAAAAAAAAAAAAAAAAAAAGGGTTATAGCACAGCTCAATTAATTTTGTAAGGGCATAAGGGCAAGTTTAAAGGGGTACTTGAGGTGGGATAGTAGGAGTTTTTATGAATAAAAAATTGGATAGGGTTCAAGATCCTTCTATATGGATATTAGACCATCCGTAATCATAAGGTTAGCTCTTATCTAATTTTTTTTTCTCTCTCCCTATAATATTTTGACACCTCATTTATTTTTTCTTTTAAATATTTTTTCACTTTATCAACCTCTTTCTTTAAGGTTTTCATATTTTTACTCCACAACCATGAGTTTACCTCATCATTATCTTTTTCCCATTTATTTATACCCACTATATGATTTCCACCAATCATAATATTATTAGTTAAATAAAAAAACATAAAAATAAATAAAGCATCATGCTTTTGCACATGGTCCAAGGCAGATCCTACCTCTCCACACCAAGGTAACCCCTTCCCTCTCTTTACCTTAAGGTTTTGCCTACAACCATGGGGTTACCTTTTAGCAACCTTAAGGTGAGCAAAACTCATGGTTGCTCATGCTCTTAGGGGTAGTATTCTTCCAAGTATCCTATTTGGACACTGATACGTTTACCACCCGAGTAAATTTACCCGGGGGCATAAACGTAAAAGCACGCGGGTGCTTGCAAAAAAAAAAAAGAAAAGCAATTAGCAGCTTTAAGTAGGTTAGTTAATTAGGCTCCAATTAGGCTAATAATGACGCTCCTCTCCCTCTCTCCCATTCAATGCGTACGCGGGCTCCCAATGGAGCTTCATCGTTCTTCTTCTCCAACGTTCCTCCGATTCAAAACAGAGAAAAGCAACTCGGAAAAACTCCAAGAAACTCTCTTCTCCAACGTTCTTCGATTAAACTACAACTCTCTTCCACCCAGATTCAAAGTGCGATTAAACTGCGAGATCGAAGAACAAGGTCAGTTTTTTTTTATATAATTATGTCGTTTATCCATGCCCAGATTCAAAGTCCATATCGCCTCCATTGTATGTCCTTGATTAGCAAGGAATAGAAGGCTATAAATAAAGCCCTAGGGGCTGGTTTTTCATTCATTCCATCAACAATTCAATTTCAGAGAGAAGTAAGGAGGAGTAGGGAGAGAGAAGTAGTTCCACAGAGAAGTTTTAGGAGTTCAAAGGTTTTAGGATTTTGGCATTCTGCGAAAGTTGATTGTCGGGATTGTAAAGGCTTTGAATATAGTTTAATGCAAGTTTCTTTTCATCAATCAATGTCTGCAATTGCGATGAGGCGTGAGTAGTCCACCCACTTCTGGGGCTGGGGTGAGCCCGACGGTGGCCATGTGAGGTGATGCGGTAAAGGTCATATCTTTTTATGCAATTCGTCTTCTATCCCTATGAGCATGATTCTTTTGCGAGAGTTGAAGGTGATCCTTGTTTGTATTATTGAAGCGAAAGTGGTCTTAATGCAACTTGGATTAATTATGTGAAAAGGGTTAGTAACAATTAGGGTTTATGCGAAAGCCTCTATATGCCTATTTATTAACAATGAAAGTTGTTTGATGGAAAGCATGATCTTTTATGCCTTTATGTGTTACTTTGCATGGTTATCGTTGTGGTGTTGATACCCTGGCCTTGGAAGTCTTTTATTATATTGATTTATTTCTGTCGAAAATCTGAGTTTTGGTTCGAAATTTGCAATTTAAAGTTTCTGTCTTTCTTGTCAATACAGAGGAGAGTCTCGTCGATATCGAGTAGGACCTTAGTCGATATCGAGTACGGTTTTGGTCTATGTCGAGTTGATTTTCTGCTTCTGTCGTCGATTTGCAGTTTCTGTCTTTTACTGTTCCTTGTCGATCTCGAGTACCAGCTTGTCGAGATCGAGTTAGTTGATGTCTTTGCTTTTATTTCTGCTTTCATTTGCCTTTTCTGTTATTTCTTTCTTTGTTCCTTTTATTTCTGTCTTTCTGCTGCTTGTCTGTGAGAATCTGTTGCTACCTAAGAACTGCTGACGTGCTTCCTCGTGGATTCGATCTTGACAACCTTCTACTACAAAGGGAGGAAGTCTTGTATTTATTTGCTGAGACAGGGAAGTCAGTCTGATCTTTACTTTATATTTATTTCATACTTGACCATCCTCCTGCAAACAACAATGTGGGACAAAGATCCCAAGACATCACAACACACCCCCTCAAGTGCATCTACCTGGCCCCGCAATATAAGCCTTGCACTTGACGTCTTGATCCTTAAGGCCGGCTATCCCAGTAGATAGATCGACTAGGGTCCCGAACAGCACCACTCTGATACCGTGATGAATTCTGGCGGGTCATATGACGTGGGGGGTCCTCACATCCGAGCGCATATGTGCACCCGAGCCGAGCCCACAAGACCAACGGGGTTCTATCCTAAAACCAATTGATAATATGAGAAGTGACCCAATGACTTATATACAAGGCCCGAGGTTCCGTGTTTTTCGATGTGGGACAAAGATCCCATGACATCACAACAGTTTGGCCCACTAGTAGGGAGCAAGACAAACCTTGCTCCACACCACTGGGCCACCCCAACTACGCCTAAAACTATAAGGTAAGGGTAAAGTTTTTACAGTGACTGGTTCCACTATTTCGCGGCTCAATTCTGATTTGACCCTACGGATTAGTATAATATACCGTTTAGTCCTACCATTTTAAAGAGTTTTTTTATAGAGAAACTCAATTCCACTTACGCAGAGTAAGACTCGATTTCGATACCTTTCTTTAGAATACCTTAGTCATTGTCACTATGACAAGAGGACTTCACTCACATCTTTTTTTTTTTTTTTCTCCTCCTGTACAAAAAAAAAAAGAAAAGCAATTAGCAGCTTTAAGTAGGTTAGTTAATTAGGCTCCAATTAGGCTAATAATGACGCTCCTCTCCCTCTCTCCCATTCAATGCGTACGCGGGCTCCCAATGGAGCTTCATCGTTCTTCTTCTCCAACGTTCCTCCGATTCAAAACAGAGAAAAGCAACTCGGAAAAACTCCAAGCAACTCTCTTCTCCAACGTTCTTCGATTAAACTACAACTCTCTTCCACCCAGATTCAAAGTGCGATTAAACTGCGAGATCGAAGAACAAGGTCAGTTTTTTTTTATATAATTATGTCGTTTATCCATGCCCAGATTCAAAGTCCATATCGCCTCCATTGTATGTCCTTGGATCGATTAAACTGCAATTCCCTATCTCAATGGATTGTTAATTAGCGTTCTGGGTGGTTTAGGGTTAATTAGGGTTCTGGGTGTGGTTTAGGGTTCATTTGAAATCGATTGTGGTTCTGCAGGGTGGTTTAGGGCAATTTCGGTTTATTTGCTTGATTCCAAATCTAGATTGTAAATTAAGATGATTAAATTGTATAATTTTCGTTTATTTGCTTAATTCGAAATCGATTATCTAGGGAAACCCGGAGGCAATCTTTCAGCAAGGAATGGTAAGATGTTGATTATGGATCATTGGTTCTCGGTGTGTGCTTGATCATAGTTCTCATAGCTTCATTTCAAATTGCAGGTTAAATTCTTCACAAAATGCGATCACGATGCAGGCATTCAAGATCTTCTAAAGGCGTCGGAGTTGGGACACGACGTGGCAAGCTATGCTTGTGGCATAGCTATGTGTTGTTGGGGATATGAAGAGCTCAAACCCAAAGGCTTTGCATTACTTAATAGTGTGAAACATAAGTTGGGCTATAAAATAATTTCGTGTCGCCGGAGAGTTGCTGATCTACTTCATGATATTATCGTAATTGCTCGAAGACCTTCCTTCAACTAGAAGCGGAACACATGTACAAATATCACCAATGGAACATCAATTCGGAGTTGTCGAAGATCAAACCCCTGGAAAGCATTTCAGCTCCTTGCTGAAGATAAAGATGACGCTCTTTCTTGTGAGGAATGCACGTGCACAATTGAGTGTGGGTTCGTCGAGGGTATGATTCGGTGGATTACACGAAATATGGTGGAATAAAAAACTGCTTCAGTTTGGTCGATTAAGTTTGGTTAATTTTGATACTATATCTAATGTGTTATTATAACATATAAAGATATTATTGTTACTGTATCCAAATATGGTCAATTGGGAGCTCAGAAAAAAATGATCAATTGAGAAACTATATCTAAATATGAATAGTATTTATCCCATAATTAAATAAATTTAACAATGCCATACGATAAATATTATTAAAAAAAATTGCTAAATAACAAGAAAGGTAAAAAGAGATTTGCACCCAATGATAAATCTTTTTTCTTTTATGCAAACACAAGGATAATATTCTCACAAAGATTGTTGCACCAAAGGCGGCTAAAGTATTGATTTTCCGGAATAAAAAAATAATTCGATTGTTTCATATCAAATGTAAATTACTCTTGTATGCATATTTCCAATTATATATCAATCTTGATGTATAATATTTGAACGATCAAATATCTTAATTCTAATATATATGTCAATTCAAGAATATTAATCTAGTTGATCGATCGAGATAGTTTAACCCTAACCCTAAACCCTAAACCCTAAACCCTTAACCCTTAATCCTTAACCCTTATAGTCTATCGAGATGGTTTGTTTTGTATATCACGAGATTAGAAGTTATAAAATGTATTTCATTGTTTAAATATTATATATAGTGTATAAAAGACTAAAAATATTTCGATGTGTATTAAGTTTTTTTTTTTCTGTGTAATGTATATATATTTGTGTGTTTAGTAACCACGCGGATCAGACGCCCCCTTGGTCACTCACCTTTCACACCACTACGCCAACCCGAGTTCAAATCCTCCCAGGGGTGATGTATCCCAGTTTTTTTTGCTCCACAATTACCAACGGTAAAAAAAAAATTTAAGCAAATAAAGTAGCCACACAGCTCTCTCCCATAGGCCGGATTCATAGCACACGGATCACGAAATGCGGACCGTTGGATTGAATTTAATCTGAGGGCAATAAATGCCCGCCTGTTTTTATTTTTTTTTTTCTTTTTCGAGATCAATTTTAATCTTATAACTATGTTTACTATATTTTTTTATTATAAATATATAAAATATTTAAGTTCAAATATTATAAATTATGAGATTATCCGAATTCATCACTGTAATTATATATTTTTGCTTTGTTTTATTCAATCTTATAATTTAAAGTATTTCATCAAAAAATAATTTAAAGTATTGATTTTCCTGAATAAAAAAATAATTCGATTGTTTCATATCAAATGTTAATTACTCTTGTATGCATATTTGCAATTATATATCAATCTTGATGTATAATATTTGAACGATCAAATATCTTAATTCTAACATATAAGTCAATTCAAGAATATTAATCTAGTAGATCGACATATAAGAATAGTATTTAAAAAAAATGTTAATAAAAATAATAGAATAACTTGCATATATCGATCGGTTTGAATTGTTTTGTAACATTGTTAATAAAAAGATTTCCTCGATCGATCGAGATAGTACTTTGATCGATCGAGATAGTTTAACCCTAACCCTAAACCCTAAACCCTAAGCCCTAAACCCTAATCCCTTAACCTTTAACCCTTAATCCTTAACCCTTATAGTCTACTGAGATGGTTTGTTTTGCTTGTTTAAACTAAAATGTGAATCTTACACACATGTGTCCAAGTGATCTATAATATTCATCGAAATAGTACTTTGATCGAGCGAGGTATAGTTTAAACCCTAAACCCTAGAGTATTATAGTCTATCAAGATAGTTTGTTTCTCTTGTGTAAACAAATTGAAATGTGAATGTTATACATATGTCTAATTCCAATTATAAATCTTATGTCTCGTTTTCAATTGTTTCGCTTGTGTAAACGATTCAAGAAAGTCATTCGAGTTATTTTCTCTCGAGAAAGCCTCCTTAATCATGAAGTGAGGGTTTAGACATTTGTTTCCTATTTGTATATCACGAGATTAGAAGTTATAAAATGTATTTCATTGTTTAAATATTATATATAGTGTATAAAAGACTAAAAATATTTCGATGTGTATTAAGTTCTTTTTTTTTTTCAGTGTAATGTATATATATTTGTGTGTTCAGTAACCACGGGGATCAGACGCCCCCTTGGTCACTCACCTTTCACACCACTACGCCAACCCGAGTTCGAATCCTCCCAGGGGTGATGTATCCCAGTTTTTTTTTGCTCCACAATTACCAATGGTAAAAAAAAAAAATTTAAGCAAATAAAGTAGCCACACGGCTCTCTCCCATAGGCCGGATTTAGAGCACACGGATCACGAAATGCGGACCGTTGGATTGAATTTAATCCGATGGCAATAAATGCCCGCGTGCTTTTTTTTTTTTTTTCTTTTTCGAGATCAATTTTAATCTTATAACTATGTTTGCTATATTTTTTTTATTATAAATATATAAAATATTTAAGTTCAAATATTATATATTATGAGATTATCCGAATTCATCACTGTAATTATATATTTTTGCTTTGTTTTATTCAATCTTATAATTTCAAGTATTTCATCAAAAAAATAATTTGAAGTATTGATTTTCCCGAATAAAAAAATAATTCGATTGTTTCATATCAAATGTGAATTACTCTTGTATGCATATTTGCAATTATATATCAATCTTGATGTATAATATTTGAACGACCAAATATCTTAATTCTAACATATAAGTCAATTCAAGAATATTAATCTAGTAGATCGACATATAAGAATAGTATTTAAAAAAAATGTTAATAAAAACAATAGAATAACTTGCATATATCGATCGGTTTGAGTTGTTTTGTAACATTGTTAATAAAAAGATTTTCTCGATCGATCGAGATAGTACTTTGATCGATCGAGATAGTTTAACCCTAAACCCTAAGCCCTAAACCCTAAGCCCTAAACCCTAAACCCTTAACTCTTAACCCTTAATCCTTAACCCTTATAGTCTACCGAGATGGTTTGTTTTGCTTGTTTAAACTAAAATGTGAATCTCACACACATGTGTCCAAGTGATCTATAAGATTCATCGAAATAGTACTTTGATCGATCGAGGTATAGTTTAAACCTTAAACCCTAAACCCTAGAGTATTATAGTCTATCAAGATAGTTTGTTTCTCTTGTGTAAACAAATTGAAATGTGAATGTTATACATATGTCTAATTCCAATTATAAATCTTATGTCTCGTTTTCAATTGTTTCGCTTGTGTAAACGATTCAAGAAAGTCATTCGAGTTATTTTCTCTTAAGAAAGCCTCATTAATCATGAAGCGAGGATTTAGACATTTGTTTCCTATTTGTATATCACGAGATTAGAAGTTATAAAATGTATTTCATTGTTTAAATATTATATATAGTGTACAAAAGACTAAAAATATTTTGATGTGTATTAAGTTCTTTTTTTTTTCTGTGTAATGTATATATATTTGTGTGTTTAGTAACCACGGGGATCAGACGCCCCCTTGGTCACTTACCTTTCACATTGCCATAGTATCCCGGGTTCGAATCCTTCCAGAGGCGCGAAGTCCCTTTTTTTTCTCTTTGTTTTTTTCTCCATTACATCTTCCCGCCTCTTGTTCAAAGGGAGGGAGTTTTATAAGTTTTTCCCGCCGCGCCTGTTTTTCAGAGGGAGGGAGTTTGTTTTTTTTCACAACAATTATCTCCCTCATCATCCTATTGAGCTTTCACGGACAGCACAAGCACTCCACCTCTTCGAAATTCGATTATTGAGTGAGAAAAAAGCGAGAGATTTGAGATGTCTGTGCAGCCTAGCAGTGGGGACTCAACATGGAGTGCAAATTCTCGGAGAAGAGGTTTGTTGTGCTAACATCACCGCCCTGCCACACTTCAAACTTGCAAGAACGAAGAAAATGCCGGTAGACAGTTTTACGGTTGTTCCTTGTGGAAGGTAAGATTTGGTGCCGATTGAGATTTATTTGTTTGTACTCCCGTTTAGCAACTTATATGGCCAGTTTATCAATATCCAATGCAGTTTGGTCAAGGCTGCGAATTTTTTCAATGGGTCGATGGTGGAAAAGGGACATCGAATGTTGGTCGTGCAATGGAAAACCCGAACGTGTTCCATGGAGGTCAGGCTCAGGCTGTTACTTGCGAACATCATATCAGATTGCAAGTAGAAAATTTTGTGTTGAGAGTGGTGGTTTGTTTCATGTTTGTAATGCTAGTGATACTGCTGTTCAAAATGTAATGGTCTCCATTTTATGATTGAAGAGGTGATGATCGAACCTTTCTTCTAGTATTAAGTCCGATGAATGACAATGGATCCTCATTTGCTTTTGTATGAAATTTGTGATTGAAGACGTTAATTTTATCATATGCTTATGAATCAAAATGAATCCTCATATGCTTATAAAAATCTTGTTCTAAAAATGCTTATAAAAATCTTGTTATAAAATTTTTATCAAAAATGCTTATAAAAATCTTATAAAAATGCTTATGAATGACGAATCCTCATATGCTTAAAAAATGCTTATAAAAATCTTGTTATAAAATTTTATCAAAAATGCTTATAAAAATCTTATAAAAATGCTTATGAATGACGAATCCTCATATGCCTTGACATTTTTATGATTATAAAACTTTATCATAACAAAGTATGCATTGATATTTATATGGTTCTAAACCTTGATATTTGTATGGTTATAAAATTTTACCATAACTCATAAAAACAGAGTTAGTTCTAGGCAAAAAACACTTTAAATAAGACCTTAGATCACTAATGAAGTAATGAACATTTAATTGGTAACACACAAAGCTGGCCCATTAAAAATCCGGCCCAATATGCGGTTTGGATTACAGTTCATGATGGAAGAGTATGTGAAGTTGTATGTGAAATTGTATGTGAAATTGTATGTGAAGTTCATGATGAAAAACTTGCTCTTTGAACATGAAATCCCAATCATTTAATCAACCAAACATATAATCGACAAAAATATTTAATCAAGCAGTGCTGGAAGAGTAACATTTATTCAACAAAAACAGTGCTGGAGAGTAACAAACTTGGAACATCAGCATACTGATCAAATTATCCAAACATGCCCTCGATACATTACACACCTTGAAAGAAAGGAGTGGAAGTGGATGCAGTATCATCAAGCCGTCGAGCATGGCTCTCTCCACTGGAAACTTCCGATGCGTTCAATTGATACTGATCTTCAGACACATCTCGTTCACCGAACAATTCATTGCACAGGTCCACGATCTCTCCAGTCATACCACCATTCTTAATCAACTTGTATGACGGGCCTTGCTACAAAAACATTTTGCAAAAAACGACATATAATCAATAGTGTGCTAGTGAAAATTGTTTGATAGAACGAAACACACATATACTTTGAAACCACTAACCTTGGACTCCCACCATCATTCGGGTGCATTAACCTCACATTTGTGGAGGGATATATTGACCATTGGGTCATCAAAAAGAGAGAGCCACACCGCGTAATCTTCTCAAATCGTCTCGAACTTGTGTCGTATGATCGTTGGAGTAGCTATTATCCTTTGTTCATCACGAAGTTGTTCGTGGATGACATTCCAGACTATGGAGGTGGTGTTTCCATCATTGCTTCTATTTACTGCGCATATCTCTACCAAAGCCTTGGTTTCTGCAGTTGTCCAAGTGCTCCAGGGGTATGTCTTTATCTTCAACGCCATCAGTGGTTGATTGAAGAAGATGGGGGTTGATTGAATGAAGAAGACGGGGGTTGATTGAAGAAGATGAGGGAGATATATGAGGCTCCAATAGTTGGTGATGCTAGGGAGATTCCACCCGTGAAGCCCCCTGTTGTAGTAGCAGTACCACTGATGGCGTGAAGGGAGAGCTGCAGCAGCTGAAGACGTGAAGGGAGAGCTGCAGCAGCTGGCCGAGAATCCTCCACAGTCCACCCGTGATCACCTATGCAGGCCTAGCTAATGAAGGGGGAATAGCTATACAACATATATACACAATACAATACACAAACATATATCATATACATTATGAAGATTGAAACAAGGTGAAATTAGGAGAGAAAGAGAGAGAGCTGATGAGCCAAAAATTCTGTTGGATTTCTTGCACTTATCCGAAATGAGTTACATGTATAGTGAGCAAAGCTCACAATTTATAACCACTGTCTAACAACTTCTCTAACAAACTACTTTACAAGCCTAATCACAAGTTATAACCACTGTCTAACACAATGTACCCTTATACACATTAAACATATATCATATATATACAAGTTAATTTTTGATATCAAACATATATCATATACATTAAACATATATCATATACAAGTTAATTTTTGATATCAAACATATATCATATACACTAAACATATATCATATACAAGTTAATTTTTGATACCAAACATACATCATATACATTAAACATATATCATATACAAGTTAATTTTTGATATCAAACATATATCATATATATTAGATCTTAATTAAAAACATACTTTACTAAAAAAAAATTATAACACAGGATACGATTTTATATATATATATATATATATATATATATAAACATATTATATTGTTAGGGTATATACCCAAGGGTTATATACATTGTAACCCAAGGGTTACAATGGGTAATAACTATATATATTATAGGATTATAAAATTAATAACATTTATAATATAATGTAATCACATTTTATTACATAAGGTAGATTATAATGTAACAACTATATACTATGTTAATGTAATCACATTTATAATATATTCTAGGAGTAGGGGTGATATTAAATAAGGTAGTTAGACATCCTAGAAAAGCAATTATCACTTAATCATGTTTCTACCTCATTAATTATCTTTGTCCCCCACTACAATTACTTTTGTTTTTTTTTTATTTAAAAAATAGGGGGGTATTCCTACCCGGGTGATAAACGAAGATTTGTCCATCCCATTTGCATCAAGAAGGGGCCACGTGTCAACCTAGGAGAGAAGGGATAATAGACGGCTATGATTTTTTGGTTGGATGGTTGAGATTTAAGTTGTTGGGTGATTTTTTACAAGTAGAAAATACATTTTTTGACATTGAAAATGCAAAAAAAAATTTTATAAAAATAACCAAAATACTATATTCATTTTTCTGTACATATAGACATCAATTTTGAATATATTTGATTAAATTTTGAAAAAAATATTTGTTCAAATCCAATTATATGTAATAATACCTTGAAAATATTTTTACTTATATTTCATTAACTTTGACTATTAGTAATAATAATCATTTGAAGAATTTATAATGTTGTTTAAAAAATATAAAATATGTGATATATGGTAATAATTTTCATGATGTATCTACAAATATGGTTATATATGCAGTCACCGAGTTAGTTTATAAATAATATTAATTTATGAATAGTATTTTTTTACGATATTTAAATGAATTTTTTTATGAATAATATTTTTAAATGAGATTTATGAATATTATAAATTAATCTAGATTAGAGAAAATGAGTCGAGAGGGGTATAATCGTAAATTGATTTGGTAGAAAATGATGGAAATAATTATGGGAGAGGGGTATAATTGTAAATTGATTTGATAAGAAAAGATAGGTTTTGGGATACTAGGGATACTATTGATAAAGTGGGGAAAATGAGAATGAGATGCTTTGATGATGTGGCGGAAAAAAAAGAATAAAATATTATTATTTCTAGTATCCCTAGTATTCCTTGATAAGCATGGCCTAATTACCTAAACAACGTCTTAAAAAGGAGTCAGGATCCTCTACACTAGACCTGTCAAACGGGTCATTCGGGTCGGGTTCGGGTCAGGTCACTTCGGGTTTCGGGTAAAACGGGTTTCGGGTTTTTCGGGTTGACTCGAACTCGGGTTTGACCGGGTTTCGGGTCGATTTCGGGTTTGTCAATTTTTTCTTTTTTAAATTAAAAAAATTATGATTTGATAATTTTGTGATAAATTTTAATTATATAAAAAAAATTTAATTATATATAATTATAAATCAACTGGGTCAATCGGGTCAAAATTACTGGGTCAATCGGGTCACCGGGTCGAAACCCAGATTACCCGAAAAATTTCGGGTTTTTCGGGTTCGGGTCGAAAAAAAAATTCGGGTCAAAAATTCCGGGTTCGGGTCGGAAATTTTTCGGGTCGATCGGGTCGGGTTGTGTTTTGACAGGTCTACTCTACACCCCTCCGTGAGACACCCGGTGTGACACAAAATTATTTTGGGTATAATTTCATTTAAAAAAAATTTAAAAAATTATATTTATATTCTATATACATATATTCACATGTTTATAAACTTTCATAATAAAAAATGTTGTTTTAAAAAAATATAAAAATTATTTTATCAAATATTTGTTATTTTAATTATATATATTTTTTAAAATTTGATTTTTCAAGAAATAAGTTTATAGACATATAAATATAAATATATAGAATATAAATATAATTTTTTAATTTTTTTTAAAATGAAATTATATCAAAAATAATTTTGTGTCAAACCGGGTGTCTCACGGAGGGGTGTAGAGGATCCTGACTCCTTAAAAAGGTACATTAGAGCAACTTTTCTCAATTTTTTTTTTGATTAGGAAAGGACTCGGACGAGCAAGCTCTGCCCGGCAGCATCCTTGTGGATGAGGTCTAAAAGACCTAAATCGTTGTGAATATCGACTCCCCGGGCAGAGTAACAAATGTGCAACCTTATCGGCCACTCTATTGCCCAAGCGGGCACATGAAAGAAGAAAACTTCTTTCAAAGTCGATAGAAGAACTTTTACCTCAGATAAAATTAGCTCAATTTCCCAAGGACATTTAGATTTTCTGTTTAAGTGATCAATGATTGTACTAGAATCACATTCGATGTGGATTTTGTCCATATTGAGTTGAAGAACGTGTTGGATTCCCATTTTAAGAGCAAGTGCTTCCGTTTAAGAGGATTTTGTTTACCAAGTTTTTTATAACACGTTTGTATTGGTTGACCAATCCAGTCCCGGAACTTTTCTCAACGATAAAGGCCTAAATGTCCAAAAAAAAAAAAAGAGTTTTTCGGAAAAACACAAATCAATTACCAAACAATCAAGTCTAGTGAGTTTCCTATGCTAGATGAACCACAATTTACCCATAAACTCACCCAAATAATAAGCAATATTCAACGATAGAAATTAAAAAGAAAAACAAACAACATTGTCTTTGCCCAAAAATGGAGGCCTATATGTGTCTATATAATATGAATTGACTCCTAGCACACGGGTAGATCCGATGGCGGCTCCTGTAGAGTCTCCAAAACTCCGACTCCATCGTCAACGATGAACGCCATTGCGAGACCCCATGTGATGTGCACATCCAAGTGGCAATGCATCAGCCAAACCCCTATCAATTTCATTCCAAATTTGAGATTTAGAGCATATATACTATACATTAATTAGTTGGTTACTGTTTTATTGGTTTGTAGTTACCTGGATTGTCCGCGACGAATCTGATGACCGCCCACCCATTGACGGGCACGCCAACCGTGTTCCTCATAGGCGGATCCACCAGGTTGAACTTGGCGGTGTCCGTCTTAGGGTTGAAGTTTCCGAACCCGGTTGCAACGATGTAGAAGTCGTAGCCATGGAGATGGATAGGGTGGTTTTCCGCGGCAAAGATGCTGGTCCCTTGCAGCACAATCTGGACAGTTGCACCGTAGTTGAGCTTGTAAACCTTGGTGCCCGCGGTGGGTTGCCAGAGGGAACGACTGACGTTCCCGGTGTAGTCGAATTGGACCGGTGGGTTGGCCGGGAAGTCGGTGGTGAACACCCCGGGGATGCCCTCCTTGTGTGCTTGAAGGAGGGACCAGTTGGAGGGGAGGATAAAAGAGACATTGTTCATGCTGGCGGTGAACCGGGTTCCGTTGGGGCCCTGGCATTGTGATTTGCTAAAGTTCGGTGGGCAACTGTTGAGGCCTAATCCGACTGTGAAGAAGAGGCTCTCGTCGACATTTTGGGGCACGGGGACCTTCTTGGGGCTTCTGAAGTTGCTTGAGAATGTTGTGACCGTGTTGGTGTCGTTAAAAGCCGGGAGGCTAGGGAAGACTGGAGGACTAGAGGAGGGATTGGAACTGCACTTGGTGGTGCAAGGGACCGAATTGTATTGTAGGATGGCGGTTGCAGTGGTGTTGTCGAAGGGCGCATTTTGGGCGCTCTGGTAGGGCTTGGCGGCCATGTAGTAGCGGCCTGGCGCCTGGTCTCCTGTGATCAAGACATCGGTTGTCTGTCCGGGGCCTACCATGATGACGTTGGTGGTGAAGGGTTTAAGATAGGAGGCATCGGCTCCCACCACCGTCATCTTATGGTTAGCTACGGAAAAGAAGAGCTCTTGGTTCAAAGCCGAGTTGATTACTCGTAAGAGATGGGTCTCACCAGAAGCAATGGGGACGATCACGGTGTCTATAACCACAAAAGAATTGTTAGATAAAAAAAAAAAACAGGGGAGGTGTGTGCAAAATTGAAGTATTAGATGCGTCATGTTAACCTTGGTTGGAGCAGTTGTAGAGGTCTCCTGGCTGGCCATTAATGGTGTAGGCATCGGAGACATTGGGAGCAGCTCCGGTTCTGGTCGCCTGCCTTATGACTTGGACGGGATCAGCCCTCCACCATTCCCCGAGAAGTAGTGGAGTTTCGCGGCTGGGGGTGGGGAAAGGGTAGGATGATCCTTGCTTGGGTCGGATGACGAGAGCTCCATAAACGGTGGCTCGGAGCCAGGAGCTGTGAGCATGCCACCATAGAGTACCCTCTTGTCCTTGGATGGTAAACCTGTAAGTGTAACTCCCTCCGGGCCTGATCGGGCACTGGGTAACGAACTCCGGCCCATCGGCCCACCCTGTTCTCATTTGTCTGACTCCATGCCTACCACAAATAGTCATATGAATTTAAAAAATAAAAAGCAACAGGTAAATGTAATGGTTCTTTCAATAATTAGTACGTACCAGTGGATGGTAACGTTGTATTTGGCCTTGTTGATCACTTTGATGACAAGACTATCTCCATTACTAACCACCAAGGTCGGGCCGGGGAGCTGTCCGTTCACCGTGATGGCGTTTGTTGTTTGGCACAGCCTCTTCACTGGCGTCGATTGGACCTGCATGCACAAACATGATTCATAAATTCGCCATGACTCGATTAATCGGAAAATTAGATTTTTATAAGCAAGGAGGGAAGGAGACTTATATGCATACAACAAAAGTATGAGAGTGGGTTGCGGCCGAAGCCAATGATGACATTAATGTGAAATATGCCAATAGGAGAAAGAAGCAAAGCTTCTTCTGCTTCAACGAAAGCATCTTTTTTGAAAGCTTAAAGCCTAGTGTCTGTGGTACGTTAATTGTGTGTGTGTGGGGGTGTGAAGACTTAAAGAGCCAATTCAAATGGGATTGAATTGTTGAGATGGAAGGGTAGGGTGTGTATTTATAGGTGAACAAGACTACCATGGATGGGTTTTTCACTTATTCTAAGGTTGGCGAATTAGGTTTGTATATTCAACCTAAACATTTTATTTCATCTTTTTTTATATAAAAAAATTCGGTAGTTACATCACTTACATCTTTGTCTAAATTTTTTAGGCTTTGTTTTTTCTTTGTGTAGGTAAGTAGCTCGGGGTAGCCAGGGTAGGAGACTTGCCACATAAATAAAGGTTATTGGTAACAAGGTAGAAATCTCGCACAATATACACGGTGTCGGTCACAATTTCAGTTCCCGTAGGAAATTATCTAAAAATAATAATAAAATGGGTTTAAAAAACGAAGAAGTAATTGGGTCCAATATCCATTTACATAAATCTATTAACTAAATGTCCACCTTAAAATTTTTTTTCTTAGTAATTGTATGTCCAAAAACTTTTCATAATTCTCCTTTTACCATTGCCTTTTTAATTAGCCATCTTATTATTTCAGAACCATCGTTTAACAATTGTCCAAAAATTTTTTTTTTAATAATTGTCCAAAAACTTTTCATAGTTTTTATTAATAAGGATTACAAAAGTAATTTAACACAAATTCTCATAAAAGTTCATATTCAACTAAACAAAACGCTTTATTTTAATTTACATGAAGTTAAAGTTATGCAAACATGTTTTCTTAAATTATAGGAAGTCCAATATCCATGAACTTAATTTCCCATAAAGTGTACTTCCCAAGTTCATTTTTAGATCACTTAGTCCCAATGGAAATAATGGCTAGTTTGCTTATATGGGCACCTAAACCCGTTTATTTTGGAGAAATATTTATCTTTCCAAGAAAAACACACTAACAACAATTTTTATAATTTAAAGATACAAGCTATTCTAATTTAATTCACTTTTCCGTTTTAAATTAGACTAGTACAATTCTCGCGCCATGGCGCGTTTGCGAGGATATAAAGGAAAATAAAATAATTATTATAATATGAACAAAAAACAATGAAAAAATTACAAATGGTGAATTATGTTAACACATCTATTATCTATTATAAAGATATAAATATTTAAATGCAATATTATTATTTGGGGATGATGAAGGTGTTTTAGAAACTGGGAAGAGAAGGTAGGAGGCCGGAAAAAAAAAATAGAAAATTCTCTATTGGTTGAAATAGCTAAAATGAAGATAAAAGCTATTCTAATTTAATTCACTTTTCCATTTTAAATTAGATTATAACCTGTTCTGGTATGGAGAGTCTTTAGAAAATCTGAAAATATCTAATTAAAGTTTTGGCAATTTAATAACCGATTAGACTCATACACCTTAATAATGTATAACGAATATATAAGCTTGTTGATATATAAATGATTTGATTGTTTAGGTGCAGGGTGCACCAATAATTGGTTGAATAAGTACTTGATTTTGCATTATGCACCAATATGAAACTAACTACTTTATCAACAAATCATATGTGAATGTGAAATAAAATGTGTGAGAGCACAAGTTTAGATTTTGTTTGCCACATTAGGTTTAGATTATGTTTGACAAAATGAGTGTTGAGAATATGCATACCCATTAAGAGGAGTTTGGTGCACCTACTGCTGCCCTATTCAATTCAATTCAAACAACTGAAAATGTAGCATCAAAATTAAGATATCTTACCATCTTTTTGCCTTTATTCCAACTTGTGAAATGCAAGGATACTTGGTTTGCAAGTCTATCTATCTCCTATCTACTCCCCCCAATTAATTAGCTTCCATCATTTTCACTTACTACAACAACATACTGTATATATAGCTACATCTTAATAGCCTACAAACTTCCCTTTTTAATCAAATTCATATAGCTTGCAAAGCAACGCCAAGACGATTTTCGAACTAGAATATATATATATATATATATATATATATATATATATATATATATATATATATATATATATATATATATTGTGATGCAAATTGTTGCTGAGAATGAACGCTAGCTACATTAATTGCAATACGGACACCCTAGGGGTTTTCTCTCTTTGAGAATAATATACCATTCATTATCGACATGAAAACCCTAGGGGTGTCCTCTCTTTGAGAATAATATACCGTTCATTATCGATACACACACACAAAAGCTTAATTTCTAGCTTGCATTACAAAATAAAAAATATAATAATAACAAAAGTTCATGTTGTTCAATAGAATATAATTGAACACACAAACGCGTGAGAGTTGGTTGTTTAGATTTTGAGTATAAAGGTTATTGTAAAAACACAGATTTCGGATCTAAACCCTAGAATAGAGATAGTGAAGAGCTAAGCACAGATAAATGAAAGCGAGAGAGGACACAATGATTGATGACGCAGTTCGGTTACCCTACTCTGCGGAGCCTTAAGAGGGAGAGACTCAAACCCATGAATCTACTAAGTATGATCGAATATAAGACATGGATACAGATGACAGACAAACTAGAAAGTAACCCTAGATCTAGCGGCTCAGGCAAGCAGGTAATCAAGGAGAAACTCGAAGTATAGGAACAGATACTCCCTTTCACTCCATCTGAGAAGACGAAGACGAACTGAAGTTGGTGAAGAGCCAAGGTTGAACACCAAGCAACTTCTTCTTCCTATGATGAGCTCGGAATCCTTGGATCACGTTAGGAGCTTGGAAATCAAGCTCGTCGGAGTGTGGAACAGCAAGCGTCGCCGCGGATCGCCGAAAGCGCCGCTAGGGTTTCTCTCTCTCTCTCTCTCTCTCTCTCTCTCTCTCTCTCTCTCTCTCTCTCTCTCTCTCTCTTTCGGAGCGGAAGCGATGGAATGAGCTCTTAACCCTTTAGGGTTTCCAGAAGGCGAGGCTTTATACCCGAGCTCCAACTAAAGGAAACGCTGCGTTTCAGTTAAGCAAGAGCATGGGCTAATAGAGCCGTTGGAGCCTTCAGAAAACAGTTGGGCCGAGAGTAGTAGAGAGTTGGGCCAGAGCTATAGGAATGGGCCAACGTCTTCAGCTACAACCTTAGGACATAGAGCCACACCAAGTTAGCTTATCACCATGGAACCCATAGGTCTTAGCCGAGCCTGCCGAGCCTCTTCCACTTGAACCATAGCCCGAGCCACCTTAGATCTGGGTCCTAGTTTTTGCCTAGTCATCCAAGCATCCAAAGCCCCTAGTACATATGCATCTAGATTACATTTAGGCATAACAGTTATCTTAATTATTATATTGATATATCCATACCTAAGTGGTGATTTGCATTGAAAAATAGTATATTGTTTTCGTTACTTTTGTTTTGTTATCTCTACATACTACTATTACTATAATCATATATAAAAATAAGAAATCAAAAGCGAGAGTGAGAAAATAAAATATGCCTAATTATAAGGTTAGTATATATGCAGATTGTTGAAGAACAAGGAAAGACACTTTAGAGGCGAGTTGATTTCAAATCTCTCTTTTTGATTGTTGAACAAATAGTTTCGTATATAGATAAAAGAAAACGTACCTTTGATATAAAAAATAAATTAAAAAATACTAGTTGGGTAGTTTGTTGTTGTCAACCCATTTGACTTCTTCCCTTCTAGACCACAGCTAATAAATAATTATTTTGATTGGTTAGAAAATTTGCTTTTTAATTCATAAAATCCATCCATTGAACATCAACAACTCCCATTTATTAAAAGTTACCTACATACATACAAGTCTCAAATGAGGATAACAAAGTATTTACTAATAAATCAATAAATTAGAAAATTAAGCAATATAGTTTCTATAGAAAAAATATATATATAACTGAAATTTAGCTCAATATACCCGCCCCTTTCAAAAGTTAATTAGATCTCCCTTTTTTAACCCTTTCATTCTCTTTGTCAAACCTGAGAGCCCTCGTCCATTGCAATTTTCGATCTCTCTCAACCTCTGATGGCCTTCGTTCCCTTCTCCTCTCTCGCCTTCATCGACCTTGAATCCCCCTTCGTTAAACCCTCGAACTTGAATCTAGGGTTTTTGGCTACTTCTTCTACCTCTTAAGGCTCATGTTTTGCATCGCAACAATGGTGGTGCAGGATTCGCTCTTTTGGCTCGCATAGTTTCCACCCCCGCAATCAAGCTTCCCACAACTCTCGATTTCGAGACCTCCGTGTTTCGGAAGGAGAAAGTCAGCCTAGCAGGCAACGATGAGATCCGCTGATTGAAAGTTCAGTGATTGCAAAGTTTTGATTATGTATTCCTTGAATCCAATTTAGGTTTTGTTTGATATTTTATTGTGTATCTTGTGTTTTCGGCTATGAATTTTGATAGTATATTGTGAGAGGAGGGAGACACTTGTTTCCTCTTTTAACAGATGCGTTCAAGGGGATTAAGCAGATTGGAGCCATCGGCTAGGGTTCTCATGTGTTGTAACGGCCCAAATATATATAAATATTCGGGTTACGTTTCAAAGGTTGGATACCTTTGTTCGGATCTTGCAATCCAGGTACGGGTCAAGGTTTCAAACCTCAAAAGTTAGTGTGAAGCGGGGATTTCGAACCCCAAAACAAGCGAAGGGTCGTTGGGTACTCAAAACCTGTCCTATAGACTAAGTCGCTCAAATTCATTTTAAGAGAAAAACATGAAAAGTGAAATCAGGATACAACTTGCCACGGCAGAGCCAGGTCAAAACCAAAACACGTAATCAAAATATATAAAACGTCCAAGTCAAAGTCTGGTTGGAGTTAGTCTCTCAGTCGTCAATCGTCCAATGAGGTACGTACCCCATCATAGAAGTAAAGAATTGAACAAGCATTAATCTGCAAACAGGCCTAAAAAATAATACATGGAGTGGGATTAGATTGAGGCTCAAACACGTGACTAGGTCCCACTGTAGGCACACATATATGTTATTCCTAAATAAAGATGCTTCTAATACATAACGGAATTTAAACACACAAATAATGCTTATCAGGATACATAATATGTAGAAGTACGATCAATGACCCAAAGAATGCCAAGTTGCATATCCCTCTCCTACATATGCCCCCTTTCCTGGGTAGACACGGGCCAGTTTGGTGCTATAGCATAGCAATCTCATCATCATCTGTGTGTGTGTGTGTGTGTGTGCATCAATAATCAGTCATCATCATCATCTCGTCAACATGCTCATATAAGTCAAACTCATCTCGTATCTCATGAAAATAATGACTCAGGACAAACCTGATGAAACTAGGCTATCCTATGACCCTAGCAAAGACTCTATGACTCACAGATAACGACCGTTCTGTTTCCAAACACATTGAGTAAATGAATGATCATTCAAGTGTGCAAGCCTAAGTAGGATACTACATGAATCATGTTCTTATGCATATGCAACACCTAATATATCATGTGACTACATGTATATGAGAATCAATCTGAGTAAGCTCTGCAAGGGAACTTACCTGCAAAGCCAAACAGAAAAGGCAATGACAGGTAACAGAAGTCCACAAGTCAACAAGCACCTAATATAAATAATAAGGGCGATAAGCTAAACAATTCTACTAACTATTCACAAAGAGACCACATACCCAAAACATTTCCAAAACCATCCGATAGTCAAATCATTTCAAACCCATTTCGAAATACGAGAACCATCTGAAAGACGAGATATCTAAAGATTTTCAATTCATATCGATACTCATAACTCATCATCATTCATATGTCCAATTCAATCTCCAATCCAGTTCCAATCATATCACAATCAATCGGTCCAATCAAGTTAGGTCAATCCGTTAAACAAGGTTCGTGAAACATGGTTAACTCAAGGTCTTTCTCAAATCATTAAGTCTATTTAACAAGTCGAAGTTATTGTTAAAGGAATCTCGGCATCTCGGTTTGGAACAAAAAGCCTTTTGAAAGTATTTTCGCAACATTCAAACAAATACAATCAAACACTTTTCAAAATTCGTCAAAATCATATATAGGTTGGTTCAACCAAAAAACCAAGCCAAAGGACCCGAGAGATAAAGGGGAAATGCCTCGGCCTAGGCTGTTGGGACATCCTAGGCTCCCCGCGAAGATAAGCTTTTGCTGGCCACGAGGAAGCCCTTTCTCCACGGCGAAAGTCCCACTCATGGCCGCAAAATGCCATCTTCTACTCTAGTGACTTTCGTTCTAACTCGTCGCGACAACCATGGTTTTGCTTCATCTGGGTTTGACTCGTTTTTTCCTTGAATCCACTCCTTTCTTTGTCAAACCAAAACCAACTAAAGCAAAACCCAACCCGCATCAAAACATTAAACAGCATAAAAAGACTCTAACTAGGACTAGAGGGGGAGAGCGGAAGAGGGGTTACCAAGGTCTTTAAGGAGAGTCTTCAAGATTGATCCAATGGTGGCTTCCTAAGCTCCAAATCGACGGAAAGATGAACGACCAAGCCTAAGAAAGGTAGAGGATGAGTAAAGGTCCTCTTTTATGAAGGTTTGAGACCAAAACGAGAAAAAGTGAGAGAAACTTAGCTCACCTTCGAAAAAACAGAGGAGGGAGGAAGGATAAGGCTCGATCTTGTACTTCCAGGTGTTAGATCCACTCCGATTAAACCTTAGAAGGTGTAAAACTCAGTAAAGGTACACTTTTAAAAATTTTGGAAGGGAAAACTAGCAAGAGGAGGGAGAACTAGCGGTGGCAACTGGGCTCCTGCAGCTTTTGGGTTCTGGCTTGCGACGGCGACAGAGATCCGGTGGCAGCGAAATCATCCAGCAGCTATTGTTTCTCTTGGAATCGACGACTAGCCTTCGTTTTCTTTACTTGGTCTTCAAAGATGAGAGAAAAGGAGGTGTTTGGGGTGGTGTTTGACCTGAAAGAAACACAAATGAAGGGGTTTGGTGGTGGGTTTGAAGATTGAAATGGAGAATGGAGGAAAGTGTCTAGGGTTTCTCCTTTGGTTTCCAAACGGGAGAGAGGGAGTAGGGTTTGTGTTTGGTGGATTCTATGTATATACAGGAGGCAACGTGAGCTATTAGGGTTAATGGAGAAAAGGACAAAAGAGTGAAGGAGAGAGTAGTGTATGTGGGGGGGGGGGGGGGGAGGGGGAGAGAGAGAGAGAGAGAGAGATGGTCCTGCTAGGTCCGACTCTGAATCCGACAATCTATCCCAAATCCCGATTCTCGAAAATCCAAATCGAAATTTTAAATTGTTTCAAAACAACCACGAGGCTCTAAGTTTTCAAATCCGAAACTCAATAGTGAAAATAAGACTTGTCCAATCTTAAATTCAAAGGGATGCCGAAATTATTTCAAAGGGTTTCCAAAAATGGTAAGTTGCTCAAGGACGGATTTTTCGAAAACTTTCCAAATTGGGTAATAAAATAATAATTAAATTTTCGATCTTTACATTCATCCACCTCTAAAAACAAGTCTCGTCCTCGAGACTAAAAACCTTCAAAACCAAACAAGCCTCTCAACTTTCAAAACTATTCAAAACCTTTCAAAATCCAAGTCAGCCCTTTTTCAAAATCCTTCAAATCCCCGATTAGCCAATTAAATCTCAAAATTCAAGATTTGAAAACATCCACCTCTAAGAGCTAATCCCATATTCTCTCCCTAGTTTCTAGAGTCAAGTCAGATCTACCAGTCTCAATTCCAAGCAAGAATCATAAGCCATCAAAAGTGCACAATCTCATATAACATGAAACCCACATCGCTCCAAACAGTACGTCATACGACGAGTCTCATAACATATCCCAACATAGTACTAAACATCAAATATCTCAACATCGTACCAAAACTCATAATACGTATCTCAACATCATACTAATACCATAACAAGTGTCTCAACATCACACTTTAAGTCCTAACAAAGTGCATCATCGACCATCACAGCTAATGGTTCAAATGAAAATGGTTCTTAATTGCTACACCAGTTAGCAACGGCAAGGGTTTCCCGTGACAAATGATAGGCTTTTGCCACTGCTTTGCTACGGCGTTGGTCCCGTCACATCACTTTAAGAGGACACCCCTCAACATTAGCAACGGCAAAGGTGTGCCGTTGCTAGCAATTGCGGAAAAACAAAAAATAGCTACCCCAAATCGCCACGGATTTGATTTCCCGTTGCCAATGTCTTATTTTTTTTGTATTTTCCTATAAAATAACCCAACCATAATTGAACCCGTATAAAAAGGGTTTTCTCTTCAACCCAGCGTCGCCCCTCATTTTTCAGACCCCTCAACCTCTTGACGTTCTTCTCGCCCTCTGCTCTCCTCTCTTTCGAAAACCTCCGTGGCTCCGTTAAACCCCTTCTCTCCCCTCCAAGCTTCCATGGCTACCTCTCTTCCTTCCCCACCCAAGTCCTTCACCCCGTCTCGCCTTGTCTGTCGTTGCTGGGAGCCAGGAGCGCTGCGAAGAATTACCTCACTGTGGTGCCCAGATCCAAAGCTCGGACGCCGAAGAGCTACCTAGGTCCTTCTCCCCCATCTCAATACCACTCGAAAGTCTCACCTCTCTTCAGATCTCACTCTGCCGTGTCCGGGAGCCAGGAGCGCTCCAACGATTTTTCTTCTCGTTGTTCCCAGATCCAAAGCTCGGCTCTTCTACCGGTACATCCCTCCTCCCCATTTTCCTGGCCTTACTCATCTACTCTGACTCCAACAATAAAACACGCTTGTTCAATCTTTACTTCATTTTCCGCTGGATCTAGGGTTTTATTTCTTTATCTATCTTCAAAATGGTCACATTCGATTTTCCTTTTCTTTATGAATTCCGCCCCCTTTTTTTCACCTAAATTCGTGCACTGTCAATTCGAGGAAGTTTGGGAATGAGTTTCGTTATGAGCTGAAGTTTCTCTCTTTGGGAAATCTTGCTATCTTGCCACTGCTGCTAGTTTTAACTGACTTAGCTTTTGTCTTAGATGCTAAAATCTCATTACTACTAAAATTCGAGATACAATAGTAATTTTCCATGTTTGATTGATTTTTAGATAGGAATTTTGTGGTTGAGCTAATTTGACTTGTATTTTGAAGCTTATACTGCATGTTTTTTTTAAGGAAATTGCTCTAAATGTTTCTAGTTGCCATAAGAACTTGAAATTGATTTGTATTTATCAGAATGAGTTAACAAAATTAATTTCGTTGTTGTGAGTTTAGATTTTGGGGTTTTAACTGATTTGGTCGTGTTAGGATTTTATTTCTCTTTTTTAATTGCTTTTTTGGATGTGTGCAGAGATGGTGGAAAGGAGAGCCGCTCACTGATGGTTGATTTGATTTTCTTCCCCATTGTCTCCAAGTTTTGAGTTTTGTTATTCAAGTATGAGGTATGTCCTATGTCGAATTCTTTCTAAATTTCATGCTAGAATCTGTATTTGTGTTGTATTTAAAAGGAAAGGAAATGACCTTGGAGTATAATTGTCTATATTTACATGTTGATGTTAGGTTCTTCTGTGTTTCTGTTGTGTAGAGGGTATCCCTGCTGATACTTACCTTGAATCTAGTTTTGAGTTTGTGTTTGAATACAATCTTATAAGTTTTCTAGAGAATTTAGATATTCGATATCTAGAAAGTTTTTTTTTTTACCTTCATTCATTAGTAAAATTGGACTTACGTACTCTATTTAATTGTTGAAATACCATCTCTTCAATTCTGATTTTTCTGTGTCTCTAAGGCAGAATTCACTGTTTATTCATGCATCCTTTCTTTGGTTCATCAGTTGAAGATTTGGTGGTTTATGTTAAGATAAAACTACAATATTCGGGATGTGCTTGGATTGTAATTTAATTGTTCCTATTATTGGTAAATTTCAAACACCTGAGTCTTTTGTTGTATGTTGCATATTCAAGGCACCCTAATATTAGCAGCCAGAGTGGTGCAATCTGCTTAGACATCTTGAAGGATCAGTGGAGTCCTGCATTGACTTTGAAGACAACGCTTTTGTCCATACAAGCCTTGCTTTCCTCTCTAGAACCTAATGATCCACAAGATGCTGTGGTGGCACAACAGGTTGCGTTACTATTTTAGAAACCAACATTTATCCTATTGGTGCTATCATGTTTTTTTCTTAATCCCCGTCTTATTGAAGGATGCGTGATGTCAATGTGGTGCTTTCATTGCTATTCGATTGATTATAGTGATATTCCATATTTTTGTGCAGTACCTCAGAGAGTATCAAACCTTCCTAGGCACAGCGCGCTACTGGACAGAAGCTTTTGCCAAGACATCATCTCGCATTCTTGCGGGGCAGAGGAAAAGGTGAAGAGTAATTACCTTTAAATCTTCTCAAAACAAGAATGTGGAAAGCAAAGTATTGGCATATATTCTGACTGGGATCCTTCGTAACGTATGATATAGGTACAAAAGCTTGTGGAGATGGGCTTTCCAGAAGCCTTGGTGAGAAGTACACTAGACGAAGTCGGAGGTGACCAGAACTCGGCTCTTGAAAAACTTTGCATGAGTTAAGTCCTCACAAAAACTTCCATCTGCTGATCATGAAAGACTCACATTTGCTATTGATTTTAAGGAGTATTTACAGTATTGATAAATATGAGTTAGTCCAGCACGTGCATTATGATTTTTAGCTCATTGCCTTTTATTTCAGCTAATCATAGGCAAATCCGTGCTTTTCCATAGAACTTGCTAGTTATCATTCTTCTTCGTATGGTACACAGCAGAACTTGTTTTCATGATCTGGGACGGTAAAAGAAAGTACCTATCTGTTTGCTTTGCTTAGTTTGTTGGAAAAGCACACAAGTATATAAAAGTTCTGTTTGCTTTGCTTAGTTTGCAAAAGCACATACGTATATAAAAGTTGGAAACTGCAGTCGTATGATATTTTCAACACTTGCTCTTTCTTTCTCTATATATCAGGTGTGTGCATTAGTTCTACTAACATTTTTTCTTATGATATTTTCATTTTCATTCTTTAGTTGCTATGGTTATGGGAATTGTTGAAGAGCTGGACCACAATTGTTCAAATGTGATCCAGCTGGTCACTTTTTTGGTCACCGGGTACATAAATAGCCACATTTTCTCTATGTCTATGCTTGTTCTTTTGCTCTAAAAAGTGAAAATGTAACATTCTTGATCTTTTTGTTCACGTGAAGACAAGCATGCCTTTATGTTCCGTTCTTGTGAAAGGACATGTGAAATTCATTATCTGCTTGAAGCTTAAGCTCATTGCATAGAAAAATAATAAAAGAAAAAGAAAATCTCATGAAAGGTTGTTGGTTAGTTTTCAGATTATATTTTTTAGTTGAGGGAAACTAGGATAGTCTTGCATCTTTCATCCCCTCTTATTGTTACTGGAAGGAGAAAAAGTGAGGTAAAGTCTGCAATAAAGCATCACTTCAGGAAAAAACAAGTGGACAACCATAATTATTTGATATTAATCTATATCTACTTACAGTTTGTCTAGGTTAGTTAAATTCGTCTTTGAGGTTGGAGTTGACCATCTCATGCCTTTCATGATATTTTGGAAATTATGAGTTTAATAAACTAAGGTAATATATTTTGGTTTACATATGTGATTGTGATTTTCATTTTTTTTTTGTATTATGCATTTGGACCATAGCTTCTAATTACTAAAAACTAAAATAGAAGTCTTTTGTCTTGCATCCAAAATAAGGTCATCACTCGTATTTACACCTATATTATTTTGTGATCGATGAGTTTTCATGTATTAACCATTAACTTTATTAATTGCTTAGAATTTATTCTTATAGTTTGAAAAATCAGTAGTGGGTAACTAGTTTACCTTTAAATCATGTGTGCTTCTTGTCATACAAATTAATCTAATGATTACTAGTTTGCATATAGGTCTATCTAGCATCTATATTACAATGCCTATAGACAAGTGCAAATTCACACGCTCAAGTTAGACATGAGGTATGCTTATTCTGATTCTTGAGTTATTTTAAGTTAGACATGCATTGAACTATCAGCAGTTACATGATCTTTCCTCTCCCAAATTAAGATTTGAGAGCTCGCATGAACAAATAGATGAATAATAGTTTTAATTAAGCTCGTCTAAGCTTATACTTTATGACACTTCTATGTTAATCGACTGATACACCATGTTCAGATGTTCAAATTCAGCTTGTCTAAGGTTTCTGATTTTTCCAGAAGCAAAGCTAAACACAATGTCTAGCTGTTAAAATTCAGCTCTTTTAAGTTTATACTTTATGTTTGATGTTTATGAGTTATTATTAATGTTTATAGTTGTGCAACCCTTTGTGTTTTTCTTGTCACTTGGCAATATATGCTAGTTTTTTTTTAGAAGGAGATATCATTTAAGTTTTCAGTTAACAATTATTAAAGTTCTATTCATAGGCATTTTATTTTCTTCCCAATCTCTTATATTTCCTTATATCTTTGTCGTGTTTTGTTTTAGCCTATGTCAAGTGTTCATCATAAGGAGTCAATTGGAGATGACATTGGACTCTTACTATCAGAAGACGAGGAAGCTGGTAAAGAAAATGATGAAGGAGATTCACCTAAGAAGGGAGCTTAAGCAAAAATGACGAAGAAGATTCAACTAAGAAAGGAGCTTAAGAAGATTCACCTAAGAAATAAGTTTTGGGTAATCTTAAATGTCAAAACTACAACTCACTTCTACGTTATGTTATGAAATACTCTTTTGATGTATATCAATTGATGCTAATCGACTGAATTATCATTTTGTATAGCGTAATGTAAGCCTAGGATCAACTGAATTATCATTTTGTATAGCGTAAGATGATTCGAATTGTTATCTAATTAGGTGTATGAATGTTGATGCACTGATCTAGCTAGCAAATGAAAAATACAGGTGTTATAGCCTATCCTATAGGGCCACATTACATCAATGGCTACGGCATAGGTAGTGGCAAATTGTAAATACATAAACTACCCTTTAATATGCTGAAATAAGGGCGGGAAAAACCTTTGCATCGGCAAGTGCCGTCGCAAAAAATGGAGGGAAAACTTTCATTTGGAGGGAATGGCTAATTGTTTTGTGACGGCATGTGCCGTCGCAAGTTATAGTAGCAAATTCACTGGTTGCAACTGCCATCGCTTAACCCGTCGCAAATATTTGGCCACAGATCAATGCCGTCACCAGTCATTATTTGCTACTCTAGAGCTAGCGACCGACTGTTTACCGTCGCAGAGCCGTGGCAAAAAAAAAATTGCGACGGCAAACCTACTTTTTGCGACCGAAGTTAGCCGTTTCTAAAGCAATTTTTTTGTGGTGTAAAATGAAAATCTCTCTTAAAATGAAAATGGTCCAATTTGAAGGTAAATGAGTCTAATTTAAAGGTAAATGGGTCTAATTAAATGACTAATACATAAATGGGCCTAATTAATGTGTAAATAGACCTAATTTTATGGGGTAAATGGATAAATGGGTAAATGACCCTAATTATGAGGTAAATGTCACCACTTATCCCATGCTTTCTATTTCTACCAATATCGCCTTTATTTCAATTATAAAAATTACATATTTTAGCCCATAATTTTTATTTGAAATAATAATATAAGGTGCATCTATAAGATTACAAAATGCAACAAAATATGCTACATCACATTTTTTGTCTTTATTTTAAAAAGTGAAAAATATGAGATTACAAAATATAAAGTGAACAAATAATACAATAAGGTTATTATTAATAAATGTTCATTTTCACAATGTAAAGTAAGTTTCCTACCAAAATTTTTCTTTATGGATTGCTATTTTTCTGGCGGTTTTGCACTTTAATGCAACATGTACCATTAAAAGCTAATTAGCTCAAAAATGGTATAACGATGTGTCCATGCACAAAGGTTCGAGTTCAAAATACCGCATAGGCTATTTATGGTTGTTTTCTCTTTGTTCCCGTTTATGAATAAGATTGTAAAGTGCGATAATAAAATGATAACGTGCATAAATAAGACGATAAAGTGCATATATAACATTATGGTGTGCAAATATAATATTATGTTGTGTAAATATAATATTATGTTGTGCAAATAAAATGATAATTAAGTGCAAGAATAAAATGATGGTGTATAAAAAATAAAAATAATATGAAGTGCGTGAGTAAGATTATGATGTGCACAATTAAGATTATAATGTGCATAAATAAAATGATAAATTGCAAGAATAAAATGATAAAGGGCATAAATAAGATTATGAAGTGCACACCTAAGTTTATAAAGTGTATAAATAAAATGATAAAGTGCAAGAACAAAATGATCGATGAAGTATATGAATTAGATTATACATGAAGTGCACACTTCATATTATAAAGTGCATAAATAAAATGATAAAGTGCAATTTGATTTATTATTTATGCACTTAATATTGAAGATTCACCTAATAGCATTTAAACCCAAATAAAAATTACAGATTAAAATCTGTAATTTTTACAATTAAAATAGGGCAATATTTATAGAAATAGAAAGTATGGGGAGATTGTTTGTAATTTTAGCATCTCCTTCCTCCTCCCGTACCAAGCACGCAGTTCCTCTCCCGGCGGCCGGCGACATCTTTAATCGTTGACGACATCGACATGGAGACCCACCTCGGCCCAATCCCCCTGTAGTAGGCCCGAACCCCTCCTTCCCTTACCAAACTCGCCACCGTCCTCCTCTCCCCCTCCGCCACCTGCATCCTCGTCTTCGCTGTGTCCAGCGGCGTCATCACCAGCGCTGACAACCCACTCGTCACCACCGCGCTCGCCCCCTACACACCCACCGCCACCGCCGTCTCCGCCCCGTGGAAGTCCCATTCCTTGAGCCCGGATTCGGTCCATGAGCCGCTGGCTGAGGGCTTTTTGCAGAATTCAAAATCGACACTCCGAAGCCTCGGTAGAGCCCCCGGATTCCGTCCCGGAGGAGGATCTTCTTGCAGCATTCGGCGCCAGTGAGGGCTTCGCCGGAGACCATGAGCCGCTGGCTGATGACGTCGACCAAGGTCCAGACTAGCTGGGCGGCAACGGAAGCAGTGAGGCCCTAGCCGCCTAACGAACTAGCAGAGGGGAAAGTAGTTGAATTTGGTAGACAAGAAAGAAGATTGGGTCGGACCCTTTTTATTCTTTTAAAACCAAGCTCATTTTCTCTTTAAGAGTGATTTTCATATTAAGACCCTTTTTCATTATAACTGATAGATTACATGAATAGATTACATGGGCTTTATATTGTATAGTGGGCAAAAAGCCCCAAATCAGTTGTAACCTATATATATGTTTAATCAATGAATGAAACCCTCGGGGAAGACTTTACATCAATTATGTCATTCTATATGGTTTCAGAGCCTTTTCTTCCTTACGGAACCCTAATTTGATCCTCCCGCCTCACCTAATTTTCTCTTCTTCTCCCTCCCTCAAACTGGCCTACACAGACCCCATCACGCAGCCCGCCACCGTCTGCATCTCTCTCTCTCTCTCCCTCTCTCTCTCACTTCCTCCAGCAACCACAGATCTCGCTTCTTCTTTCCTCCGCCCCACAAGCCTCGCTTCTTCTTCTCGCTCTCTTTCCGCGCTTCTCTTGCACCCACATATCCGGCCACCAGCAGCCATAGATCCGGCCACCAGCAGCCACAGATCCGCCAGATTCAAGCCTCCCTCGCTCCCTCTTGCTCTCGTCCTGCTCGCCCGCCAACCACACCCACAGATCCCGTCCTCGCCGCCCCCAGTTCATCTACCCATCACCACCACCGCACCCTCTATTTCCCTTCTTTTCCGAGCCCCACCCTTCGCTCTCAACCAATCTCCCTCCGACCACCACACAGCAGACCCATCCCTCTCCCAGACCCGCCCAATTCCGGCCGTGAAGTCTCATGCGAGAGAGGGACGAGTACAAATCCGGTGATCCGAGCCGCAGCAATCACCCTTAGTTCAATTTAGTTCAATTTAGTTCCTCCATTCAATTTAGTTCCTTGTGCTCTTGAAAAAAAAATGCAACCGTACTCCGGATATCTTGCCCCTCGACATGCCGGTCCTCAGGCCTATCTGACATCGTCTGATCCAAGCTAGGTTCCACTTGCTATGCATCACGCCTTCTCCTCTACGCAACCGACATTCCCCGACTCTTCGTGGTACATGGACACTGGTGTCACCTTCCATATGACGAACTCCTCAGGTAACCTCTCTTCTATTTCCTTTCAAGGTCCCGCACACTTTATTATCGTCGGCAATGGTGGTCTCCTTGCTACTTCGAGAATCGTCCATGCCAAATTACAGACCCCAACCCACCCATTACACCTTAACAATGTCCTCATTGCCCCAAAGATTGTCAAAAACCTTATCTATGTCTGTCGGTTCACTACTGACAATAATGTTTCCCTTACTTTTGATCTCTTTGGTTTCTCTGTGAACGATCTTACTACGGGGGTTACTCGCATGAGATGTAACAACACCGGGGAGCTCTACCCTGTCACACCGCCTCCTGCGTCCCGTCAGTCCTGCCCGGTCGCCCTCTCGGCATCGTCGTCCAGTCTGTGACATGCACGCCTGGGTCATCCCAGTGTTGCCGTTCTAGATGTCCTCCGTTCTCAGAGTCTTGTCACCTGTAATAAAGACCTACGCTCTAATTTATGCTCTACCTGTCAGTTAGGCAAACATGCAAAACTGCCGTTCCAACGGTCTTTGAACTCCACCCTTGCTCCTTTTGAAATCATTCATAGTGATATTTGGACCTCTCCTGTGTCTAGCAAGGAGGGTCACAAGTACTACCTCTTGTTTCTTGATGATTACACTCATTTATTATGGGTCTTCCCGTTGCATTTCAAGTCCCAAGTGTTTCCTATCTTTGTCAAGTTTCATGCCTACATCAAAACCCAGTTTCAAACATCCATCAAATGCTTCCAATGTGACAATGGTCGTGAATTTGACAACAAAGACTTTCACTCTTTCTTCACCACACATGGGATCTCCTATTGGTTGTCTTGCCCCTATACTTCCCAGCAGAATGGCAAGGCTGAACGAATCATTAGAACCATAACCAACATGATGCGCTCTCTCCTCTTTCACGCATCTATTCCCCTTACCTATTGGCCTCACGCCTTATCAACCACATGTTATCTCCTCAACATTCTCCCATCTACTACCCTACACCGTCGCTCGCCAACTCAGGCACTCTATTGCACCTGGCCTAGGTATGATCACCTTCGTACCTTCGGGTGCTTGTGCTTCCCAAACCAGTCCTCCACCGCCCCACACAAACTTCACCCGCACTCTACTCCATGTGTCTTCCTAGGCTATCCGTCTGATCATCGTGGTTATCTTTGTCTCGATGTTCGGAGCCATAAGCTTATTGTGTCCCGTCATGTCACATTTGATGAGTCTCGTTTTCCCTTCTCTTCTCCTCTTCTCCCATCTCCGACACCTCCTACGTCCCAGTCTGATTCAGAGTCTTCCTTCCCATACTTTCTCCTTCCCCAGAGCTCTACCGGTGCTCCTGCCTCTCCCCCTACACCGCCACCTCCTCCTCCTACCACCGGACCGCACATCCGTAGCATCTCCGATGTCTTCAGACCTCGTCAGATCGTCTCTATGAACGCCACCCTGCACCCCACCAAACCTCCTCCTGTGTACTCCCGACCACCCCCTCCATCACCCCAGATGCTGCGGCTGCGGCATATCAACCTGTGCCGCGGCCGCAGCCTTTTGTCGCGCCCGCCGCACAGCCTGTTACCGCTCCCACATATTCCCAAATCTCTCCTGCCTCAAACCCGACCTCCCTTTCCCCCATCCTCACCTCCCACAAAACAGCCATCCTCGACCCGAATTGGCGGGCGGCTATGCTCGACGAATACAGGGCCCTTAAGTTATGGTTCCTCGCCCTCCTGAGGCGAACGTCATTTGCTGCATGTGGCTCTTCCGCCACAACTTCCGCTCTGATGGGACGTTGGAGCGCTACAAAGCCCATCTTGTGGTCAACGGTCGGTCCCAGCAGACAGGTATTGATTGTGATGAGACGTTCAGCCCCGTGGTCAAGCATGTCACTATCCGAGTGGTGTTGAGCTTAGCTTTGTCGCGACATTGGACTATTCATGAGTTGGATGTCAAGAACGCCTTTCTGCATGGCCATCTGAATGAGACAATTTACATGTTTCAGCCGCCGGGGTTTGCTGATGTTGATCGTCCCAAGCACGTGTGTCTCCTGAAGCGCTCTCTGTATGGTCTGAAACAGGCTCCGCGGGTTTGGTTCCAACGCTTTTCTTCTCATCTGCTACGCTTGGGCTTCATTGGCAGTTGCTCAGATACATCTCTGTTTATCTATCGCAGAGGCTCAGACATGGCTTTTCTGTTGCTATATGTCGACGACATCATCATCACCGCCTCTTCTGATGCTCTTCGGACGTCTATTATTTCGCAGTTCAGTGCCGAGTTCGCCATGTCAGATCTGGGTCCGTTGTCTTACTTCTTGGGAGTCGTTGTTCAGCGTCATGCGTCTGGGTTGTTTCTCTCTCAAAGTAAGTATGCTGCTGAGATTGTTGCTCGGGCCAAGATGAGTAACTGCAAGCCAGTGGTCACCCATGTGGATACATCCAACAAGCTCAGTGCTCATTCTGGTCCTCTGTTTGATGATCTGACGTTGTACAGGAGCCTCGCCGGTGCATTGCAGTATCTTACGTTCACAAGGCCCGACATCAGTTACGCCGTTTAGCAGATCTGTCTGTTCATGCATGCGCCCAGGGAACCCCACTTTCAGGCCTTGAAGCGGATCATCCGGTACATCAGCGGCACCCTCGAGCTGGGCACCAAAATCACTCCTTCCTCTAGGCATGACCTCGTTGCTTACACTACTGCAGATTGGGGTAGTTGTCTTGACACGCGTCGCTCCACGTCTGGATACTATGTTTTCCTCAACGACACCCTTGTGTCGTGGTCCGCGAAGCGACAGTCGGTGGTGTCTCGCTTTATCGCCGAGGCATAGTACAAAGGTGTTGCCAACGTTGTCTCCGAGTGCTCTTGGCTCCGCAATCTCCTTCTTGAGCTCAAATGCCCTCTTCAGAAGGCCACCCTGGTCTACACCGACAAAGTATCCGCTGTTTAACTGGCAAACAACCCAGTCGAGCATCAGCGCACGAAGCACGTACATTGAGCTCGATCTCAACTTCGTCTGAGACAAGGTTGCTATTGGACATGTCCGTTTTCTACATGTTCCGTCCTCCTATTAGTACGCTGATATATTCACCAAGGGTTTACCTCGACAGTTGTTCCTTGATTTTCGGTCAAGTCTCACTGTACGGGACCCTCCACTTTCGATTGCGGGGGTTTGATATATTACATGGGTTTTATATTGTATAGTGGGCCAAAAGGCCCAAATCCATTGTAATATATATATATTGTTTAATCAATTAATGAAACCCTCGGGGAGGACTTTACATCAATTCTGACATTCTATAATAACCACACCCTATATATATATATATATACAAGGTCGGACCTGAGGGGAGGCAAATGTGGTCTCTGCCTTGGGCCCAAAATTTAAAGGGGGCCCAATTTTTTTTAATTTTTTAAGTATATGGATTTTTTTTATAAGTAAGTTTAACTAAAGCATTATAGTGTATAGGTAAAAAATCTCATTATTTCCCATCAGTTCATGACTCAATTCTCTTTGTAACCCATTAATTTGGTTGTATTATTTCCACCAAAATTTCATTTAATAATCACTAAAAACCACCAATAAAATAGAAATTATCCATTATATATGATTATGAAAAAAAAAACAAATTTTTATTAATGTTTTATTTCGTTTTATCTTGTGCAACTTTATATTTAAAAAAAAATAGATTTTCACAAATCCTTTCTAAAAGAATAATTACCCAAAATCACGAACAAAAAAAATATTTAAAACCACCCATATTGAGCTTTTTTCTATATAAAAATAGCTAAATAAAATAAATGAACGAAATGATAGAGAAAATTCTCAACAAAAAAAATTGTAGAGGGCCCCATTTTTATATCCGGCCATGGGCATTTCAAATCCCAGGTCCGGCCCTATATATATATATATATATATATATATATATATATATATATATATATATATATATATATATATATATAATTAAAATATATTCATTTAAATTTATAAATTACACATTAAGAGACATGTTAATGTATATTTCACCCTAAAAATTTTCACATCTTTATATTTGATTTTTTTTTATTTAAAAAAAGGATAGTAAATATATTAATGTAAAATATTTCACTTAAAAGAGATTGCACAATCCTTACTCACATGTGGTTCACGGCTTATACATCTCATGTGTTTCACCCACCATTTATTTCATAAACCAATAATATTTAATAAATCGCTACTATTTATTTCATAAATCACAGCTATTTATCTCATGAACCACTACTATGTGTGTGTATATATATATTCTTATTATAATTAAAATATTTTCATATAAATTACACATTAAGAGGCATGTTAATGTATATTTCACCCTTAAAATTTTCATATTTTTATAGTTGAATTTTCTATTTTAAAAAGTGAATAGTAAATATATCAATGCAAATTTTTTTTTGATGAAATAATGTAAAATATTTCACGACTTATACAAATCAGGTACATTAACTCCATCGTCACATACAAATCAGGTACTTACGTTAATCAGGTACGTACATTAGGGTGCAAGAACTCTACGAAAGGAGGATGAAGAGAAACTCGTCGAGAGTGCTTTACCACGGAGGGTGTTATAATCAAGCCCCAACCGATCTCTAACCATTAACAACCACTGACCCTGATGACAAAGAACATAGCAGATTCACAACCCCAAAGAATTATAATTGATTCAAGATGAGTGGAAGAAGCCAAATTCCGCTGTCCAAATACTTATAATGAGTCAACAAGATGAGGCATAGTTTTTTCGATACCTCAAGTGAAAAGCGAACTTTCGTATTGAAGCTCTTAATATTCGGGTATGACTCAGAGCAGAACGGACTTGTCCCCTTGCATTTGCAATTTAGAGCCCATCTTTGTTGATAGGATTCACCTCTTAATCAGTCATCACCACTGGAGGAGAAGCAAATCAGCATCACTGGTGAGAGAGACAAAAAGCAGAGACAATATTACTGAAACCCAATACATTCCAGTGATCTCTTTAAGATGATAGCACTGGCCTGAATTTGCCACATATATGGATTCGTTTGGATGGTCAACTATTATGATTTATAATGCACAATTTTGCATTATAATTATAATATATATTATAAACAAAATCGTGCATTATAAGTTATAATAATTGGTCATCCAAACATACCTATAATGGCTCCTCTTTAAACTACTCTCTCTTAACTAATAAAAAATGCATAACAAATTCTTTTAAGTTCGATTCAACATATTCAAGTCTTCAAACAAGGCCTACACAACCAACAACACATTCAAGTTGAAGTATTCACCAGAAAATCCCCTAAAAAATCAGCAACACATTCAAGCAACCTGTGTTTAAGACGAGCAAATATATTTCAGTTGCAAACTAAACATGTTTTTCACTCCACTTTTGTATTTGGTAGATACACAACCAGTCTCAAATGAAGAAAGAAAAAGCCCCAAGTGACAACACCTAACCGCAAACAAAATCGCAAGCAAGAAAAAGCCGAGAGCCAATAGAATTTGGACATTGGAGGCAGAGCAACTGAAAAATGGGGAAAGAAACAACCAATATAAACTCACTGTTAAGGAGAAGAGGAGATTGTAATTGATAAACCAAGCATGGTCAGGAAGGGTCGGGACTAATATGGTCATCGAAATCGCCAATGAAGCTGGAAGATGTTCACGTGAGATCTTCGAATCAAGCCCCTTAGTTCGAGCATCGCCTCCCATAGCGACGGCTCCGGCACTGGTGTCGGAGATTCTAGGCCGGCCGTGCCCCCTCCTTCTCCTCCGGTAAGATGCTTCGAACGAGTGGAAGCCCCCCCTGTGACAGGGGTTAGATTAGGAAAGAACAAAAAGTTACAAGGTACACAAACGAGTCAAGGTGACCCTTGAGCATTGTTCCGAAGCAACTCCTCCAAGAAAGGCGGGGGAGGATCAAGGTAAACACAACCAAAAGAAAAGGAAAAAAGAAAAGGAAAAAAGCAAAGGAAGCTAGAGAATCTGCAGGGAGATTAGCTTCACGAAAAACATGTCGAATTTGGACAACCCAATTTCTACGAATGAAGCCATGGCAAAGAGCAACCAGGCTAGCGCACGGGTGAGTCGGTTTAAGCTTCTTCTTCAAAAAATTAATGGTGATGAGGGAGTCCGACTCACAGACCACCTTCTTAACCCCAATCTCCCACACCATTTGGAGAGCACTTGCAATACCCATATCTCAGCATTCGCAACCATGCAAGCACCCAAGTTGTGAACGAATCCCTGCACCCAGTCTCCATTTTCATCACGAAGGACTCCTCCCGTAGCGGCGATTCCAGAACTCTGCACAGCTCCCTCCGTGTTCAGTTTCCACCATCCCTGATCTGGACGTTCCCACCCAACTTCGACATGGGTCTTGCTCCTTGTTTGGCAGGCTTCTTTTCCTTCCACCGGCGCTTGCTTGTATTCAGCAGCCATAGCCACACACCGCGTCATGGACAGGGGCTGTGGGTTTGTGCTCTTGAAGACAACGTTGTTCCTCCTCAACCAAATCATCCAAAGTGCCAAGGCGAACACTGCATTCCACTCAACGACATTCCACACGCTCCTTCTTGACAGCAGGTTGGCACGAAGCCAAGAGGCGAAGGGAAGCGAGAAGAAACCCTCGACTTCCCTTGCCGTTTTGAACTGCAACCAAAAAACATTAGCAGCATCGCAATCTCTGAAAAGGTCAGTCAAAGACTCAAGTCCAGTTACACAGACAGGGCAGACCCCCGAGCTACAGATATGCCTTCGCATACGCTCGAGATTCGTCAAGATCCCCCCTTTACTAACCAACCACATGAAGCTTCTAATTCTCTCATTTACTTTGAGTTTCCAAATATTATGAAATAAAGCAGAGTATGTGAACCGTAAATTATTCATACCTTGGATAGCATTGTATCCGGAGCTAACCGAGTATTCCCCTTCATTGCTATTGTTCCATCTTCTAACATCCTCTCTATCCGAGACGGCAAGCGCATCGAGTTTAAGGGTTGTTAACGCTGGCAGAATGTGTGCAAACCGCTGCAAGTCCCAGCCATTGCTGATGTCCCACAGGTCCGCCACCAAGCACAATGGGTCGTCGACATCGGTATCGTCACTCACCATATCGATTAGCAGGGAGGCTTACACACACTTGTCCTGCCAAAATCTGATCTTCATCCCGTTTCCCAGCCGACAACTGACATTCGGATAGATAACAACGCTCATAGCAGTCGATATACTCTTCCAAAAGGGGGAGGCTGCACTAGAAGCACCAAGGGATCTCCCGACATATTTACTTAAGAGTAAATCCTTCCACACCCCTTTCTCATATTGCATCAGTCTCCATCCCAATTTAGCAACGAGCGCGAGGTTCATATCCGCCAAACACTTGATCCCTAATCCTTCGATTGAGCATGGCTTGATGATTTCCGACCAGACAACTTTATGCAACTTCCTCTTCTCCTTCGTCGAACCCCAGAGGAAACTCCGGTATATCTTCTCCAGCTCCTTACAGGTCCCATCCGGCATCAGAATCGTCGACATGGAGTAGACCGGCATGGAGGATAGAACCGATCTGATGAGCGTCGTCCTATCGGCAAATGTTAAGCAACTTCGCCAACACGTGTTCCTTTTCTTTTTGTAGTCCCAGATGTTGTCGTTATGTAGATATTTTTCTCTCACAATTCTTACCCATTCATTGGTTGGTTCCTTAAGAATCTTCCAAAGGAGCTTCATTTGGAGCGTTTTATTCATATCTTTGGTCTTTACTGGTCCTAGGCCCCCCTCTTTCTTTGGTCTACAGACTTTTTCCAAGCGATGAGAGGATTGAGATCAAGTGTAGGGGATTCAAGGGTGAGAGGTCTGCGAATCTTGCTCCATATATCCCTTCTTTTCAGTTTTCATAAACCACAAAAATTAGTCCCACAAAAAGAGTGTTCGAAAGCTCGAGCCTTGGTCGATCCGGTCCTCGGATCTCATCAAGTGGTATCAGAGCTAATCGACTCGAGTCCATCGAGCTTCGATAATTGAGTGGTTTCTTCCTAGTCAAAATGTTCAAGAAGACGAGTTCCAAGCTTTTGTCCGAAGAGTACATCCGATGGGCCATTCGAGCCTATGATGATGGGTACCTTCATTGGAGCGAAATGGATGGTGCTACATATGATGTAACTGATCAAGAGCTCCGGAGGAGATATCGAAAGAGAAGGGCTCGAGAGGATGAAGCTCGGCATAAGAAGAAAGTTGAACCACCTTGGCAAGAGATCCGCAAGCTCGCGGAAGAGTCAATGCAACAGGTATGGGAAATGCGAAAAGTCGTCAACACATTGGGGTCGACGCTATCGAAGCCCACAACAGCCCCACATCTTTCTTCAAGGACATCATCCTCTACCGTCATGGGTGAAGCACTTGAGATTAAAGAAGGGCAGTCCAAAGATGGTTCGATCATGTCTGAGCTTAAGAAAGATGAGGAAATCATCCAACTTTCTAATGTTGCGCTTTCCAAGAAGGAGAAATGGACGCCAACCGAGGTACCTATCTTTCTTAATTCCATGTCGACTAAGTGGTTGGATGCAACCCCTTTCATTCCCTGTTGCTTGCCTTTCACGATTCATGAAAAAGAGGGGATTCAAGATCCGATCAAGGAAGAAGAAGCATGTTCAAAGAAGTCGCTCGTTTCCATCACGAATTCGAGGACGAATCCTTTTCAAGGGGAGGAGGATGATGTGATCATAATCGTCAATGAGTTCAACGGCTTTATCTTACAAAGCTTTGTCTCTAGAGCCAAACATCAACCCTCGTTTGAGAAAACTGCGTGGCGACACCGTCGTATTTTGGCTCTCTTGGGCTGCATAAAATTCCAATTGAAGCCGTTGAGCACTTGTTGGAAAGCTATTTTAAGCGGCTACAACTTCTATGACGAACACGTCTCCTAAATCAGCCTTGAAGATGCTCGAATTCGACATTCTTTTCAGAAGTTAAAATCTAAATGATTTTCATGCTTTTATTTCTATTTAAATAAATCCCACATCGATTAGCGATGCTTGGGGGCTATATTTTCATCCTATATATTTCTTGTAAGAACTTCATGTTAAATCAAGTCAAGTTGAGTTTAGTTAAAGTTTGAGCCACTAATAGCTTCCTATGATTCCGGGTTAAGGATCGAGTTCTTGGTGAGAGGCTAAGAGCGAACCCTTTGGTGAGAGGCCAAGGGTGACACCCTAGTGAGAGGCGAAGGTGTCAAAGGGTCGAGATCCTCAGAGTGCGATTCCGAGAGGATTGAGATCAAGTGTAGGGGATTCAAGGGTGAGAGGCCTGCGAATCTTGCTTCACATATCCCTTCTTTTCAGTTTTCATAAACCACAAAAATTAGTCCCACAAAAAGAGTGTTCGAAAGCTCGAGCCTTGGTCGATCCGGTCCTTGGATCTCATCAGGTTTGTACTGATGTCACTAAAATAGTCATGTTGAAATGCACAGTTTAGCTCCATATTCTATACACTTTGCATATTCCGGGTTCGGAATATGTCGAATTTATGTAATATGTGCTTATTTACAAGAAATGGAGATCTACATAAGTTTTGATTTAATATTACAGAATTTGGAGCCATTTCGGGACAAAACCAAGAAGCAAAGATGGAGGCTGAAGATTACTCAATATCGACTTCTTTTCCTCGATATCGACAAACAACGTCTGCGCACACCATGATCGAGGACAGCCATGTCGAGAAGCTGAGGAACAAAGTTACCCGACTCCAGGACACTCCTCGATATCGAGTTAGTTACTCGATATCGACGAAGCCTTGAAGACCAGCCCGGAGTCGAGGAAGAAGCCTGATTGAGGAGCCGTAGAGAGCTACTTGACTTGACCAGACAACCGGACACTGAGCGACACTCTCCTCGATATCGACAAACCTAGAGCATATGTCCGAAGCAATGTCGAAGAGAGGCTACTCGACAACACCAAGCCAGCCTAGTCGATGAACCAAGTTCCTCGATATCGACGAGTTTACTCGATATCGAGGACACCAGAAGCGCGCACCCGAGCCATGTCGAACACCAACTAATCGAGCATGCCGCTGAAGCTGAAGTCGACGCCAACTTTACTCGATATCGAGTAAAGTTGGCGTCGACTATCGTCATGTCCTTTTCATTTTTTTAAAAATAATTACAAATAGACCCGAGAGACGAAGAGGAACCGAAATACCGATGTCTCGAAACTATCGTCAATCTCATTGAATGTGATGAAAAATAGTATTCCCTCGCCACAGTTCTTCAAGCATTTGGTGGAACCTGGGCCAATTTCTATGAGGCAAATACATACCCTTGCCCTAGTTCATCGAGCATGTGTCTTCTCTTCGACTAGGTTTGTCGAGTTGAGGGCTTGAGCTCGGCCCAGTTTGCCAAGTAATTCTTGACCCATAAATCGAGCATTTCTAACCCCCCCCCCCCCCCCCCGTTGACACCAAACTTACAAATACAGCCCTGCTATCATAATAACAATAGCAAAATACAACAAAAAAACTCAAAAAACAACTGAAAGAAGATATCTTCACTCTCTGCGATTGATGCAGGAGCACCTGAAGCACCCGCCTTGCCAGTCGGACCAGTGACTCGGAGTCAAGCCAAACTGATCACTGACAAGCTCGTCGGCTTGGTGTGCTATCTAGGGCAACGGACCGGAGTGTCGAGCGTCGGAGACTTAGGTCCTACTCCGAAGGCTGTCGTGGTGTCCGGACCAGCAGCGACGTAGCCTTGCAGAAGAAGTCAGATCGGAAACCTTCAGGGACTTTCCGTTTTGGAGTCTGGAAGTTTTAAGGAACTCTATCTATATTTAATTAGTTAGTACTAATGTAATACCCGTGCCTTGAAGGCACGGGAGCTTGATCCATTTTAATTTGAACATCATTTTATATATCTATATAATACTATATTAATGTATATATATACGTGTTTACAACAAAAATATGTATAAATTATTTTCTTATAATTTATAAATTAGTTGGAAAAATATACGATACAAATTTTGAAAATGATTTAATAAGGTAAAGTAGTAATAATACTCAAACACACCATCTAATATAATTTGAAATAAATATATAATTATTATCATTAGCATAGATCTAAAAAGTAAAATATAAGCTCCCGTACAAATATTAAAAAATCATAAGCACATGATTGTGTGAATAATTTTGAAGTTAAATATGTAGATGTACATAACTTATTGATTATTTTCATGAGAAAGATGGTTAGAAAGATAGAAAAATAAATAGTGAAAATAAAGGTAAGATGGTAAAAAAAAATCCTTAAAGGTAGAAAAGTGATCTAAGAAGCCTCATCCAAGATGTAAAATAAGCATTAGTAATGCTTGTGAGTCTTAAAATATTATTTATTTTTCGATAGTCATTTAAGATGTCTAAAATGATTAAATTATAAAAATACACTTATTTGGCTCTAATTGATTTTTATAATTAATTTTTGAAATCGAATATTTACAAATTGATTATTACATGTTCGTTGTATGTAGACATTGTGGGGAATATTGCAATCGGTTAAAAATGATAAATCAACAATTTCAATATCCAAGAAAAAAAAATCAGCCAAGATTTGATGAATGTTCAATGTACGTAGACGATTAAAATAGATCACAAATTGACATACAACATATCAAATTAAACAATATTTTAGTATAAATAGGAAACAAATGTGTTTAAAATAGGAAACAGATATTTTAAAATTTCAGCAATAATATTGATCAATAAGAAAATATCATTTGAATAAAAAATTCAAGTTTAATTGTGAGCGTGACACATCAGCAATATAACCGAAAAGAGATTGCAATCGGGAAAAAAATGGATACATGTCTCAATATTTACGACAATATAACCGAAAATAAAAAAAAGGGAATGGATTCAAATCATATTTAAAATAGGAAACAAATATTTTAAAGTTTCCATAATAATATTGACCAATAAGAAAATCTCATTTGAATAAAAAATTCAACTTTAATTCTGGGCGTGACATGTCAGTGAAATGCTAGCAGAATTAGTAATATATATATTGCAATCGGAAAATAATTCCTAACTCTATCATTGTTCACATACTCACAATTTTTATCATATTTTATGTTTTTTTTTGGTAAGCAACAATTGAGGAAGACCTTAGTTGAACATTATTTATGTTAATTAATTGAGATATAACATCTTTTCATGAGTTTGCGCTATTTGACTACCCCTCTACCCCCCCCCCCCCCCGAATATTCAACAGTATATGGTGTGCACCATATAACAACATTTTCTCTCGATATTCAACAATGACATATATATGTGTGGCTTTATTTAGTTGATTAAATTTCTGACTTAGCTCATATAGATTTTATTTTATTTTTGTTTAAAATAAGATGATATGCAAAGATTATTAAAATAAAATGAAAAAAAGATGAAAAATACAAGTGTACGTAGTTTCCTGTGTTAAAAAATATGCAAACATAAATAAAATGATAAATATATGTAGTTGTCAATTTTAAAAGATTTGTATACAAAGATTATTAAAACTGAGATAATTGTGTGACATAATATGTGGCATTGTGACATGGCAAAATGTGATTGGCTAAAATTTTGGGCGGGAAATTTTTTCACCAAAAGCTGACATGTGGCAGTTCAGCTTCTGCTTTAGTATTGTATAGGATATAGATCGTTAAAAATGTAGTATGAAATGATATTGTGTAAATAATATTAGATAATTTAATTATCATAATTAAATGATATTGTGTAAATAATACCTTACAAAAATAACATTGCATGAGGAAACGACATGTGGCATTAGGGCTTCTCTTTTAATATAGTATAATTTTCTTTAGATAGACCATGTAAATTTGATTTAGATTTTGTTTCCAAATTAAGATAGATAGATATCTATAAATAGGCAATGTTGGGTATGAAACAAGCACGTACCAAAGCAGCAGCAATATTGTAAACACAATCGAAGAGAAGAAGAAAGAGGTAGTTTGATCTTTAATTTCGTTCGTGCATTCGGTTTTCTAATTGGATCGATTAATTAATTTGTATAATTACTTGGATCGATCGGTTTATATATAATATGTTGTGAATTACTGTATTATGCAATCGATTATGGATCCATGAGCAATTCAAACTTGAGTGATGATTAGCTAGGTTTAATTAATTTACACCGACTTCACCGACTTGGGCTTTTGATCGATCGATTAGGTTTATCATCTAGTTGATACGTTTAATATAATAATAATATACTTAAGAATGGATTGAATAATGCTTTTTTCGTGATTCTTGTTTCGTTTAGTTTAGTAATACTAATAATATTAATTAATTAGGTAAAATACCGATTGTTTGATTTGCAATTAATTGCAGATGATGATGATGAAGCCAGTACAGCAACTCGAGCATCCCAAAATACCGGATGAGGTGGTGTCCTTCCACTCGGTTGAGGTCAGGCCTCACCAATGTTCTTCATTCGTCCTACAACACATCCGGGCCCCCATCAACCGGGTCTGGCCAATCGTGCGCCATTTCGAGAATCCCCAAGCCTATCAGCCATTCGTCACGGGTTGTGAGATGCTGAGCCCAACCCTACGCAAGGTCGACGTCAACTCCACCCTTCCCTTCGACTCATGCATCGAGCGTCTGGACCTCCTAGACGACGATAGGCATGTCATGGCCTACACTTGTGTCGACTGGGATTCGGAAGACAGGCGCCCACTCAGAAACTTCAGCTCTATGACGTCCCTCCACCCGGTTGGACTCTTCGAGACCATCGTGGTCCATATATGTGCTTGACACACCGGCTCCCAATACCAAGGAGGAGACCCGCACCTTCCTGGATACCCTCGTCAGAATTAACCTGCACTCATTGGCTCGGATCGTCGAGTCCACCAGCTAGCTACATCCATCGAGACATCGAGTTCGTTTGTTAGCATCTATACGAATCAGGTACATCGTCACATACAAATCAGGTACGTACGTACGTTAATTAGATATGCAATTCTTTCCCAGATTCCCCTACCTTCTACTTTAATTTCTAAATGATTATTTTAATTATAATATATATCATAAACTAGTAATTATATATATTGCTTAAATATATAATAATAGTAATAGTAATAATAATTAATAATAATAATATTATTATTATTATAATAGTAATAGTAATAATAATATTATAATAGTAGTAATAATAATAATAATAATAACAATGACCGTAAAGTTATTGTTATTATTATTCAAATAATAACATCAATGTTAGCATTGAGGTTAATAGTACTCACATATATCACAATATAGAATATGAACGTATATATCGAAGGAATTAGGACATGATTGTTCAAATTTGAGGGATTACGATTTATTAGAAAATTGAGGAATTAGGACTTGATTGTTAGAAATTGAGGAATCAGGACTTTATTAAAAAAATAAAAATAAGGAATTGTGGCTTCATTGTTGGAAATTGAAGAATTAGAACTTGATTATTGGAGATTGAGGAATTAGACCTTTATTAGAAGAAAAAAAAAATTGAGGAATTGAAGAATAGGGATTCATTGAGGAATTAGGGAAATTGAAGAATAGGGATTCACTGATTGCTGGCCTGGAAATTGAGGGATTAGGGATTCACTGATTGCTGGCCTGGAAACTGAGGGATTAGGGATTCATTGTTACAAATTGAGGAATTAGGACTTGATTGTTGCAAATTATTGAAGAACTTGAACTTGATTATTGGAAATTGAGGAATTAGGGCTTGATTGTTCGAAATTGAGGAACTAGGACCTTATTGGGGGAAAAAAAAATTGAGGAATTCGGAATTTATCATATAATTGTGAGTAGGCATTTTGATTTTCTTTGCTATTTGTGTGTTTGCTGCATTACTTAATATGGATTGTGTAGCTTTCAGATTTCTTCTGATGATTACGTACAACATTAACGTACTATATATATATATATATATATATATATTATATATATATATATATATATATATATATATTATAGGATCATATTGCATACATATGAAAAAGAAAATCATGAATTAGATACATGATATAGAAAATTAAAGGAAAATAAAATAAATAAGAATAAAAAAAGAGAATAAAAGGTTTAAAAAAAAAACAGAAAACATGATATATGTAATTGAATGGGTTGTGAGAAATGGGAAAGAGGAACCACGATAGATCAGAGCTTGTAAATGTACTCATCACCACCACCCGCCTGCCTATTCATATACTCCTTACGCAGTATATTAGTACGTACGTACGTTCGAGATCGAGTCAACTTGTACCTGTTTAGTTCACTGTCTTGAGTTTCAACCATACATGTTCGAATCGGTTGCTTCATTGCTTAAATTGGCCTCATCACCTCACCTCTCTTTTTTTAACGGTACGTAAAATTGGCATCATCCCCACTCCCCCTACCAAATATATATACTATGTATAGTTCGGTCACTAACCTTGGCATCGGCAAGTCGTACTTTGCACTTGGTTCTTGATGGAAAGCTAGCTCTGCTCTCTGTGGCGTTATATCATATATATGCTTGACTCGTGCCAACTCTTAGAGAAAGCAAACCCAAACAAGTGCCCAGTAACGTGAACACGGTCTCGATCAAAGAGACTAGACACGGAGAGAAAGTGGTCTAAAGCTCGAGGTGACGGCCATGCTCATCTGCCCCAGCTACTATCATCTATCTAATATTAAGTCACTTAGTAACCGGGTGTCTGGTACACTAACAATGTATGGCACTCGCGTCAAACCGTGACTGATTAAAAATAAGGCGGTAGAATGAGTATGTTGGTAGCCCTCGGGGGACACACCTCTGCTGCACCTCTGTTTAGGAGAAATTAGTACCTAAGAGTTGGCATTCCATTAATTAGCTTATTAATCACAAGAGTCGCATTTTAAAAAACCCACGAGATCATGAGTTCAGAATAAATCTCCCTTTTTACTTACGGCCTTGTTCGATGGATAGGTGATGTCTCCGACTATATGCTGTATTATATCTCTCTCTTCCCCCTTTTTGTTTTATTTGATGCTTGTTTTACTTGCCCACTTACACTTGTTCAAATATGGCCATCCCGATTCGGACTGTTCCAAACTCAAGATAGCGGTGAACTCAGACATACATAAGCTCTTTTGCTCGTATGTTACGTACAGTCCCTCCATTGGCGATGCTGGTTTACAAGGTGTGAGTCGAACATTGATTTTTGGGGATTTCCCATGACACCTAATTCATGCATATATATTAGTACAATGCTATTAGCTAGCTAAGCTAGTTGATGACATGTTTTTAACTCCGCTTGTGTCTGTGTATTTTCGTACATACACAACCGGTCCCAAGCCCGGAAAAAGGAGGAGGGGAGACATTTTATTTTTACATTGCAGATTTTGCAAACCAGCTAGTCACAATTGCAGAGTTTATAATTAAAATCCAGAATTGATCATTACCTTCCATGTATGTATAACCTTTTTTTCTTCAAATTTATCACAAGAATTTTACATTGCACGGTTTGATTTCATTTACATAAGTTCCTTGGTTACTTATAATACCAGAACGACCATTAAAAGATCTATACTTTAAAGATGTCTTTTCTGCCAGCTTTTACCTATCTCTATATGAAGGAGATAATGCAGATTGTACCTACTTCCCACTCTAATCCCGAAAAATTATCATTACTAGGAGACCTAAATGGGATAATGCAGAAGCACCCTTGTTCATCTTTGTTTGATGAGCAAAGCAAGCAACTTCTGTTTAACCCGAGCAAATATATTGATCTATTGCAAACTAAACATCTTGAATGCCATAGGAGACCTAAATGGGAGCTGGGAGATTTCATGGGATATGCTTGTACCATGAAGAAGATATTATGAAGATTCAGGAGGCCCAACCCTACCAGAATATCGAAATAATCAAAGATAACCCTCGTTCAAGTTAATGAGGATCCGATTTCCCATAATGCATCTACAAGCCTAATAAGACTGAGGCAACCCAAGCCCAAGGCACCTCTTGAGGCTTCAAAGACTACTTTCTTTCTTTCTTTCATGAGTTTTATAAGCCCAAGGTGCTACTTTCTTTAGGTAAAATAACTAGCACTCCACTAGATAAGTTCACAAGTTTCAAGGAACGGGAGTGATTGGCAAAAAGAAGCTAAAGAGAAATGAAATGTGGATAGTGGAAGCATGGAACAAATGGAACCAAGGGAGGATCGGACTAATGGAGAATAATGCGGATTCAAAACTAAATTTAATTCTTAACTCAGATTTTAATCTCATTGTTTCCCCAGTCTTACGGATTTTTAATTCATTTTAGAGTTTAAGTTGAGGAACAGATGGGTATGGCTTTTGCTATCCAAATTTACCATAATAATTTGACATTGCAAAATTTGTTTTGATTTATGTGCATTCCTTTGGTTATTTATAATAACAAAACGACCATATATTAATAGATACTGTAAATGATACACACATAGGTATGTTTCTTGTTCCAGATATCTATATGAAGAAGATAACGCAGATTATATTCAGTTCCTTAAACTCTTTCTTTGTGCAATCTCTGTCTCTAATCCTACATCCGTAAATCAAGAAGAAAAGAGAGAACAGAATTCAGAAAAACATACCATTACTAGGTGAGCTGTACAGAAGCACCCTTTGTTCACTTGTGTTGATGAGCAAAGCAAGAAACCTGTGTTTAAGACGAGCAAATATATTTCAGTTGCCAACTAAACATGTTTTTAACTCCACTTTTGTATTTGGTAGATACACAATCAGTCTCAAAACCAGACATTTTTTTTATGTTTCTTGAGGTGAAAAAAAAACTAGGATTCCAGTGGAAAAGTTCATAAGTTTCAAGGTCAGCAGATTGTCAAATGAAGAAAGCTACAGAGAAACGAAATGTGAAAGCATGATTGGGAGAATGGAGCCAAGGGAGAATCTACCTAAGGTGAAAATGGAGTAATAGCTTCAACACTAAATTTAATTTAGACTTAACTTTTATATATATACGTAGTATTTGATTTGATGATGGTGTTGTCCTCTGTCATGGAAGCCGATACTTATTCTTTCTTACTTTAATAAATTTGCACTAAAGCTGCAAGATAAAAACACAAGGGTTTTATCTCACTTTTTAAGCCACTTTGAAGACCCAAAACTATCCTCTTATGATTGTGGCCGGAAAAGCAGCAGTAGATAATTGGAATTCATGACAGAAGCCTGTGAGACTGACAAGATTGGATAATAAAAGAAAGATTATCCAGATTAATAACTTCAAACCCCCAAGTGACAACACCTAACAGCAAACAAAATCGAAAGCAACAGAAAGCCGAGAGCCAATAGAATTTGGACATTGGAGACAGAGCAACTGAAAAATGGGGAAAGAAACAACCAATATAAACTCACTGTTAAGGAAAACAGGAGATTGTAATTGATAAACCAAGCATGGTCAGGAAGGGTCGGGACTGATATGGTCATTGAAGTCGCCAATGAAGCTGGAAGATGTTCACGTGAGATCTTCGAATCAAGCCCCAACCATGCCTCCCAATCTCTAACCCACTGGATCTGTAATTGGGTATGAGATTGGAAGCCTGAAGCAACTAAGAACATACAATTCAAAATACAAATGAAATCCAATTCAGGAAACCACTACAATTAACTTGAAAAGGAAAAAAAAAATTAGGGTGCTAGAACTCAACGAAAGGAGGATGAAGAGAAACTCATCGAGAGTGCTTTACCACGGAGGGTGTTATAATCTAGCCCCAACCATGCCTCCCGATCTCTAACCATTAACAACCACTGACCCTGATGACAAAGAACATAGCAGATTCACAACCCCAAAGAATTATAATTGATTCAAGATGAGTGGAAGAAGCCAAATTCAGCTGTCCAAATACTTATAATGAGTCAACAAGATGAGGCATAGTTTTTTCGATACCTCAAGTGAAAAGCAAACTTTCGTATTGAAGCTCTTAATATTCGGGTGTGACTCAGAGCAGAACGGACTTGTCCCCTTGCATTTGCAATTTAGAGCCCATCTTTGTTGATAGGATTCACCTCTTAATCAGTCATCACCACTTGAAAGTAGCTGTTAAAGAGGAGAAGCAAATCAGCATCACTGGTGAGAGAGACAAAAAGAAGAGACAATATTACTGAAACCCAATACATTCCAGTGATCTCTTTAAGATGATAACACTGGCCTGAATTTGCCACATATATGGATTCGTTTGGATGGTCAACTATTATGATTTATAATGCACAATTTTGCATTATAATTATAATATATATTATAAACAAAATTGTGCATTATAAGTTATAATAATTAGCCATCCAAACATACCTATAATGTCTCCTCTTTAAACTACTCTCTCTTAACTAATAAAAAATGCATAGCAAATTCTTTTAAGTTCGATTCAACATATTCAAGTCTTCAAACAAAGGCTACAAAACCAACAACACATTCAAGTTGAGGTATTCACCAGAAAATCCCCTAAAAAATCAGCAACTGCACAAATCCAACGGTCTCCTCAAGCTCATCCCAGGAAAACATCCACTAAAGCTGCAAGATAAAAACATAAGGGTCTTATCACCATCTACTAAAGCAAACAAGCAATTCAAACTCTTGAAAATCAGATCAAGAACTGAACAAATATAAAAAAAAAAAAAAATCGATCAACTCAAGCACATCCCAAATTTGGGTGAAGAACGGACTCAATGCCCAATCATGCTTTCCGTATTCTGCTTTCAGATTGTGAACTATTGTTCGGAGGAGATTACCTTCTCCTCCACCACCAATGGACTCTTTGTTCTTTTTAAATGAGTGAAATTGGGAAAAGTTGAAGAACGCAATGCAGTGCATGACCTGTTGTTATAATGTAGCAGATACAATTCATGTAATTCACCTTATAAGATGTTTAAGAGCTTAAAATATATGCTTATCAACCTTTCAAAATACGTTTGTCAACCTAAATTCATTCAACCTAAAACACCCACAAATCTGGAAATTAGAGTTCATAAGTAAGAAAAATAAGATGAGACCTGGATATGTAAAACAAAAACAAAGAATGCATTCGAGCAAAGAAGTTCACCCGCTGGTTTTCTTCAAATGCATGAAGGTATAGTAACCACCATGATTTTAGACAATTATATATATACACACACAATATACCCACACCAATCTCTCATGTCGACATCAATTCTAACCAAACATTGTAATTGAGGATAAAACCCCAATGTGCTTAGTTAGTTTGCATCTGAATGGGTTGAATGGGTTCTCTGTCAAGCAAAATATGCACTATGAAACTAAATTACAATACAGATTTGAGAAAACTGAGCATGGAGCTTACACTTAAAATAATAGTGAAATTAATTTGTCAAGTCCATATCTTTTAGGGACGGATCAATGGTTCTACTTGAGATTCTACTTTATAGCATTTCATTACTTATCTGTGAAAGAACACCACTCGATACTCAATTCTGTTACATTCAAAAACAATGCATGAATTTTAATCACCGGTTCATTGAGCATTTTCAGTAATAAGTGTAAAATGTTCCAATATGAAAAATATGAACTACCAGAGAGTGATTGTGAAGGAGGTTTTTCTGGACCAGCAGGAGCAGCACCTTGCTCAACAAAATTATCAAGAAAGCCAAGAGCCAAGGGTTATAGACCTATGTGGTTGAGATCATTCAGATGCATGATCCAAAAGCATCGAGTGCTTCATGAGCAAATCCAAAGTCAAGTATATCTTATCGATGTCGAAATGTGACTCATCGGCTGTAACGAATTCATGGACGACTGAACCAAACTCGATCCAACTAGACCCTCTATTCTTTCTCACTCGGCGATCTTTTATCATGGCTCTCACTTTGGCAACACCATCCCACCTTCTAGCAGCAGCATATACGTTAGATAAAAGGGTGTAATTGCCGGAATTATCAGGCTCAATCTTGAACAGCTCATAGGCAGCCACTTCAGCAAGTGCGACATTGCGGTGGACCCTACAGGCTGATAGCAGAGCTCCCCAAACAATGGCACCAGGTGCCATGGGCATAGTGGTTATAAGGTTGTATGCATCATCGAGGCATCCAGTGCGCCCAAGCAGGTCCACCATGCACGCATAATGCCTTTCATCAGGTCGTATCCCAAAACACTCGGTCATTTGCTTGAAGTATCTTTTCCCTTCACCAACAAGGCCACCGTGATTGCAAGCACTCAATAGTGCCAAAAGGACTACTCCATCGGGTCTGATTTTCTCCTTTAGCATTTCATGAAATAAATTTATGGCTTCTTGACCTAGTCCGTGATTTGCAAAAGCCGAAATCATAGTGCTATAACAAAGCAAGTCCTTCCGGTTTGCCATCCTGAACGTCTCCAGAGCCTTTTCAATGCTTCCACATTTAGCGTACATATCGATCATAGCAGTGATGAGCTGCAAACCGGAGAAATGTCCACTTTCCAAGAACCTGCTGACCACCGACTCACCAGTCTCCATAATCCCCAGCCGCGAGCAAGCTGAGATGGTTCCCAAAACAAATGTCTCATCTGGCTTGATACCTTGATCCTTGAACTGTTCAAACAAATGTAAAGCTGCATGTGGGTGCCCGTTCTTAGCATAGCTGCTAATCATTGTGGACCAAGTCACCAGATTTTTTTCGGGCATCTCATCAAACAAACGCCTTGCATTGTCCACGTCACCAGCTTTCATGTACCCATCAATCATGATGTTCCATGACATAACATTTCGGTTTGGAATTCGAAGAAAGAACTCTTCAGCAGAATCTATATTTCCGGCTTTACAGAACCCTGAGAGCATCATATTCCAAGTCCCTGTAGCATGCATGGGCATTAGTTCAAAGATGAGACTCGCATTTGTTATGTCGTCGCTATCAACATACCCAGAAACCATGACATTCCATGAGGCCAAATCCTTTTCCGGCATTTCCTCGAAGAGATTCCTAGCTCTGACCATATCTTTGACCATGATGTAAGCAGATATCATGCTGGTCCAAGAAATCACATTTTTCTCAGGCATTTCATAAAACAGGTCACGAGCATCATCTGTCTTGTAGTTGTTCCCGTAACCTGAAATCATGGAATTCCAAGAGATGACATCTCTTTCATCCATCTCATCAAACACCCTCCTGGCAGACTCTACTTCCCCACACCTCATGAAGAAGTCTATCATTGCATTTTGGACAATAACATCGTATCCAAATCCGCATTTCAACACAAGTCCAAGAGTAGCTCTTCCATCTTGTAACCTTTCCTGCCTAGCCAAACCCTTCAACAAGGAGGATATAGTGAAGTTAAGGGGAGGAACACCCTCCTTCCACATTCTCCGGAAGAAGTAAAAAGCTTCTGTGTAGCAGCGATTTTCAATGTAACCATGAAGCAAAGCAGTCCAAAGAAAGGGATTTGGTTCAGAAATTTTACCAAACAACTTGTGTGCACAACTGACGAAGCCATAACGGGAATACAAACGGATAAGCTTGTTAAGGATCAGGTCAGAGGCGGCAAAAGATCCTTCAATCAAGAGACGGGCATGGACAGATTTGAGATGTTTGATTGTTTGACAGCTGCTGAGAAGCTGGAGAGGTGAAAGAGTCATCTCCAAACACAATGCCCAGAAATGACTTTGTTTTCCTCTTAAACCCAAGGGGTGATGAGGTTAAAATCTTCTCATTGGTAAGCACTTTTGTCAATATCCAACACGTTTGAATCTTTGGGTCCTTCAAACCAAGCCTTCCACAATAGATTAAGAGGACCTTTTGTTCTGCAAGTCAAGCTTAAGCTTTTATTTTATGCGTACATAAACTGAGAATAGATTTTAAGGAAACTAACTATTTCGGTGAAAGATGCATTAACCCTTGCAAGCGCTGATAAGGATTGGCATTAACGGTTCTTACTCTTAACAGACAACTGATTCAATCCATCCTGCACAGACAATCATACTATAATTCAGCTTATACATATTTAGTTGCAGTTTTTTACAGTGGATTTTGTTTTGGATTCATAGATTTCCACAATAATATTTTGAACATCAATTCGATATCAAAAATCTCTACCTACTGTCACATCTGCTAATACTTGAATCGATATAACCCACACCAACATTCAAGGTTTCTAGCGTTCTCTTTTAGCATGCTAATAACTATAACTCGACCTCTCAATTGTGTCATTCGGGTCGGGTTTAGGTTCGGGTCGGGTCATTACGAGTTTCAGTTAAAATAGTTTTCAGGAAAACCCGGGTCGACCCGGGTTAATAGGATTCATCTCTTAATCAGTTATGACCACTTGGAAGTAGCTGCTAAAGAGGAGAAGCAAATCAGCATCACAGGTGAGAGGCAAAAAGAAGACACAATATTTCTGAAACCTAATACGTGGTACATTATAGTGATCTCTTTACGATGATAACACTGGACTAAATTTGCCACATAATGTCTCCTCTTTAAATTACACTTTTTAAACTAATAAAAAAATGCATAACTAATTCTTTTAAGTTTGATTCAACAGATTTTTAAATTCATTTTATGTGTTGAGTTTATATATTACCTTATTCATATATTGAAATGAATTGAAACTTTCGGAAAGGGAAAAGAACATGAATCATAAATAGTATCCTCCAGCAACCAATCCTAACACGAAATCTTCCTCGAGGCTACAAGAACTAGGGAAAAGAACACAAATCATAGCCTCAACATAATGTACAGTCAATACAGAAGGCCGACACTCGATGGAATGTCCAAAAATAGATTTGGTCCACTTACTTGTCAATTCAATCATGAACATCATCCTTACTTTCGGGCCTTTTCCCCCTCAATGAGCATCTTATGTCTTGATTCTGATTCCGGTTGAGCATTTGGCTTCTCCTTCAGAACCTCCTAACCCTGAGACATTGATATTAAGAAGACAAGTAGATTCAGGATGCTGGACCTTCCTAAGTCCTAATGCTATATAGCCAGAAGAAATAATCAATAAGGTCTTTATTCAAGTTAATCAGGGTGCAGTCATTGCAGCTATCATGATCAATGAGCTCAAATAAATAGTTGCCCATAGACACGGTGAGAAGTGCAAATCAGGAGATTGGTGGTACAAGAACACCAACTTTCAGATTAGGCTAAAAATTAGGGTAAGAAGCAATTCCAATTTGAGCTAATTAGGGTAGGAATGGACATATTATTAGTTTAGTAAGCTAGTTCAGAAAAGAATCAGTTCTAAATCCAACTAAATAATCTCACATCATCACCGTCCGATCAAAGGAACCAACCAGTGCAAGTCCGAATCAGTAGTAGAAACCTCAATCACCATCGAAAAAATCCAAAGGAATCATTCCAATCAGTAGCATACACATTCAAAATCAGATGGTTGACCATTGACCAGGTACTTGGAAAGAAATCCAATCACAAAAAGAAGCAAACGATAACTGGGTTAAACTGAATGGAATTGAATGGAAGGCTTACTCACCAACAGTTGAAATCGGGATCAACGATTGGGTACCGAGAATAATCCCTACAACCGATAAGATGGAAGAAGGAAATGGAAGTCTCCAACAGGGGCAATCTGCGAGCAGTGAAGGGGACACCGGAGCAAAGGAGAAGTCTGAGTGGGGAGCGGGTTTCAGAGCGAGAGTGGGGAGGGAGCGAATTTGATTAACAACCGAGCGTGTAGGAGGACTGGAGGAGGAAGGATTGATTCACATTTCACAATTACACTTATGTTTGGCTTTTCGGTAATATTTTAAAAAGTTGTTAATTTCATATCTATTATTTATTAATTTCATACTTATTAATAATAGATATAAAATTATTAAAAAATATATAAATTGATATTTTATATAATTTTTAACATTTATAGTAAAAATCAAATATTTTAGATCTAGTTTGACATATCTCACTCTTATACCAAGCATATGTCTTACCAAATATCAGTTCAGACTGGGATCTTAATACGAAAAATCTACAAAACTCTTGCAACATTGTGATAAGTATAATCCTACCAAGTTAGTCAAACAAGCAAGGATCACAAACATTCAAGCAATAAGTGCAAGAGAGAAATGCTTAGACTTAACCATGGCTCCAAATAGTGTGGAAAAACATGAAATGGGGGTGAAGATCTCCAAATAGTGTCAGATTTGCCTAATTTGCAATCAATTTGAAGGAACATGTCAAGTGCACGCCCTCTACCATTTAGGAAGATAAATGAAGAGAGTTTTAGAAGACATTCTCTATTGCAATAGGAGAAATAAAGATCATCCCCAACAAGAAGCAGTGAAATAGAGAATGAAAGGAGGCTGGCTGCCATTGACGTCAAATGAAGAGAATAAAGGCATCAAATGAAGAGAACAAAAGCAGTACACTGCAAACAAAGGTGAGAGCTTTCATAACTGATTTAGCACAAACTCTACAAGTAATCAAAATGAAGTTCTGGTGGTCACTAACACAAGTAAATGACAACTAAAATGTCAAATGTTTCTTCCTTTTCTAAGTAGCTAATCAAATTAAAATAAAGTGCAGATTCGTATATAAAACATTTTCAGACTGGATGAATTTCAAGAGATGAAGTTTAAACTAAAGTCTAGAATCATGGAGAATAAAAGGCATACCATGACTGACGACGATCGACGAAGGGAGTAGAGGCCCCGATAGGTGACGGCGACAGAGTGGGCTAACGAGAATCGCCGCCATCAACTTCAATTGACCGGTGTTGCCATCTTTGTACCTCGGCGGCGGCTGGATGCCCGGAGCAAGAAGAGTCCTCCAGCACAGCAATTTGGGGGTTAGGGTTCTATACGTGAAATTGACGACTATCGAGTAAGGAGCAACAAGCCCTCTCTCTGGACTCTGGCGCAGTCGATAGGAAGGAGCCACTGTGTTAGTTGGGTTTTTTTTTTTTTTTGTTTAATTATTTTCCTTTTTATTTGATAAAACTTAACTGTGAGGTTATAAATTTAACGGAAGGGTATGGACCGAAAATTTTACAAACCTTAGGGCTACCACGAATTTCACTATATCCCGGGGTACCGGTGAAATTTCCGTTACTTTTTTTTTTTTATTATTAGGAAATAATCCGGGTGAGAGAGCTCAGCCCGCGGCATCCTTACGGATGAGGTCGAGGAGACCAACATTGTTATGGATATCGACACCCCAAACAGAGTGACAAAGGTGTGCAACCTTATCCGCCACTCTATTACCTAATCGGGGTATATGAGAGAAGTTTCCTTCTCTCAAGGTCGATAAAAGGAGTTTAATGTCTGATAGGATCAGTTCTATTTCCCAAGGGCATTTAACCTGTTTGTCAAAATACTTTATAATTACAAGGGAGTCGCCTTCGATGACTAGTTTGTTTATTTGAAGTTGTATCGCATGTTGAACTCCTAATTTAAGTGTTAACGCTTCCGCCATAAGGGGACTTTTCTTTCCTAACTTTTGATATCCTATGTGTATTGGATGACCGACCCAGTCCCTAATTATCGTACCAGCAGTGCTTATTCCATCCGCTACAGTAGACCCATCAAAATTGAGTTTAAAGCACCCCCAAGGCGGGTTTTTCCATTTGATCATCCGATGATTTGGTTTCTTCCTGTGTTGATTGGAGCGACCTTGTTGCTGATGTATGACCTCATCCAGGACAGTTTCTAGACAAGATGTTCTGCGCCAATTTTCAATATGTGTTTTTATAAGATGATATGCACTATCTTTATTAGGGATTGGGCTATTTGCAAAGATCACTTGATTTCTAATATACCAAATCGACCACCAAGTAATGGCAAGTTCTGCTTTTTCCTTGTTCGCAAGACTCTTACCAAGGAGCGTCAAGATCTGTTTGAAGTCTCTCGACTGATTCGTCAAATTTGAAATTGAACTACTAATAGGGTGCGGGATATGGATTAGTGGTTTTGTGTACTAGCATTCTAAAAGTAGATGAGTATCATCCTCATAGGCATCATTACAAAGACTGCACATTGATGGGACCGAGACTCCCCGGAGAGCGAGTCTAGCAGCAGTAGGTAGTCCATCTTGACTTGTTTTCCATAGGAAGTTCTTGACTTTGGGCGGGGCGTCCAAATTCCAGATCCAGGAATTTGGATCCGGAATGATTAAGGATTGATTTGTGAGTAGTTTGTATGTGCTGGCAGTAGTGAACCAACATGCTCTGTCGGGCCACCAATATAATCTGTCTTCAACCATTGATATAGGAAGAGGAATATCTATTATCTCTTTAACTATGTTATCGGGTAGTATTTCGTGCAATTTTTCTAACCACCATTTACCGCCCACAATATAGTCACTGACAAGTTCATCCATATTTTCAATCATAGAGCAATCTACTCTAGATTGTAGGGAGGAAGTCGTAATCCAGTTGTCTGTCCAGAACTTAATGGACCTGCCATTTCCAACAGACCAGATAAGGCCAGTTTTGAATTTGTCAAGCAGAGACGAAAGCTTGGCCCACTGCCAAGACGAAGCCCCGCGTCTCCTATATTCCAATATATTTGTTGAGTGGAGATACTTGAACCTAATAATGCTCACCCAAGTGGAGATACTTGAAATTTCCGTTACACTACACTTATGTTTGGCTTTTCGGTAATATTTTAAAAACTGTTAATTTTGTCTATTAGTTATTAATTTCATACTTATTAATAATAGATATAAAATTATTAAAAAATATATAAATTGATATTTTATATAATTTTTAACATTTATAGTAAAAATCAAATATTTTAGATAGAGTTTGACATATCTCACTCTTATACCAAGCATATGTCACTCTTACCAAATATCAGTTCAGATTGGGATCTTAATACGAAAAATCTACAAAACTCTTACAACATTTTAATAAGTATAATCCTACCAAGTTAGTCAAACAAGCAAGGACCACAAACATTCAAGCAATAAGCACAAGAGGAAGTCGATAACAAGATGTGTTTTGTCAATTGACAAGATGAACTTTATATAATTACACTCATGTCCTTTTCATTTTTTTAAAAATAATTACAAATAGACCCGAGAGACGAAGAGGAACCGAAATACCGATGTCTCGAAACTATCGTCAATCTCATTGAATGTGATGAAAAATAGTATTCCCTCGCCACAGTTCTTCAAGCATTTGGTGGAACCTGGGCCAATTTCTATGAGGCAAATACATACCCTTGCCCTAGTTCATCGAGCATGTGTCTTCTCTTCGACTAGGTTTGTCGAGTTGAGGGCTTGAGCTCGGCCCAGTTTGCCAAGTAATTCTTGACCCATAAATCGAGCATTTCTAACCCCCCCCCCCCCCCCGTTGACACCAAACTTACAAATACAGCCCTGCTATCATAATAACAATAGCAAAATACAACAAAAAAACTCAAAAAACAACTGAAAGAAGATATCTTCACTCTCTGCGATTGATGCAGGAGCACCTGAAGCACCCGCCTTGCCAGTCGGACCAGTGACTCGGAGTCAAGCCAAACTGATCACTGACAAGCTCGTCGGCTTGGTGTGCTATCTAGGGCAACGGACCGGAGTGTCGAGCGTCGGAGACTTAGGTCCTACTCCGAAGGCTGTCGTGGTGTCCGGACCAGCAGCGACGTAGCCTTGCAGAAGAAGTCAGATCGGAAACCTTCAGGGACTTTCCGTTTTGGAGTCTGGAAGTTTTAAGGAACTCTATCTATATTTAATTAGTTAGTACTAATGTAATACCCGTGCCTTGAAGGCACGGGAGCTTGATCCATTTTAATTTGAACATCATTTTATATATCTATATAATACTATATTAATGTATATATATACGTGTTTACAACAAAAATATGTATAAATTATTTTCTTATAATTTATAAATTAGTTGGAAAAATATACGATACAAATTTTGAAAATGATTTAATAAGGTAAAGTAGTAATAATACTCAAACACACCATCTAATATAATTTGAAATAAATATATAATTATTATCATTAGCATAGATCTAAAAAGTAAAATATAAGCTCCCGTACAAATATTAAAAAATCATAAGCACATGATTGTGTGAATAATTTTGAAGTTAAATATGTAGATGTACATAACTTATTGATTATTTTCATGAGAAAGATGGTTAGAAAGATAGAAAAATAAATAGTGAAAATAAAGGTAAGATGGTAAAAAAAAATCCTTAAAGGTAGAAAAGTGATCTAAGAAGCCTCATCCAAGATGTAAAATAAGCATTAGTAATGCTTGTGAGTCTTAAAATATTATTTATTTTTCGATAGTCATTTAAGATGTCTAAAATGATTAAATTATAAAAATACACTTATTTGGCTCTAATTGATTTTTATAATTAATTTTTGAAATCGAATATTTACAAATTGATTATTACATGTTCGTTGTATGTAGACATTGTGGGGAATATTGCAATCGGTTAAAAATGATAAATCAACAATTTCAATATCCAAGAAAAAAAAATCAGCCAAGATTTGATGAATGTTCAATGTACGTAGACGATTAAAATAGATCACAAATTGACATACAACATATCAAATTAAACAATATTTTAGTATAAATAGGAAACAAATGTGTTTAAAATAGGAAACAGATATTTTAAAATTTCAGCAATAATATTGATCAATAAGAAAATACCATTTGAATAAAAAATTCAAGTTTAATTGTGAGCGTGACACATCAGCAATATAACCGAAAAGAGATTGCAATCGGGAAAAAAATGGATACATGTCTCAATATTTACGACAATATAACCGAAAATAAAAAAAAGGGAATGGATTCAAATCATATTTAAAATAGGAAACAAATATTTTAAAGTTTCCATAATAATATTGACCAATAAGAAAATCTCATTTGAATAAAAAATTCAACTTTAATTCTGGGCGTGACATGTCAGCGAAATGCTAGCAGAATTAGTAATATATATATTGCAATCGGAAAAAAAAGATATGGAAACATGTCTCAATATTTACGGCAATATAACCGAAAATAAAAAAAAAGGAACGGATTCAAATCATATTTAAAATAGGAAACAAATATTTTAAAGTTTCCATAATAATATTGACCAATAAGAAAATCTCATTTGAATAAAAAATTCAACTTTAATTGTGGGCGTGATACGTCAGCAAAATGCTAGCAGTATTAGTAATATTAATAGATAGATAGATTTTAATATTCTAGGTGATATTTTAATATTAGAATTAAATAGATTTATTTCCCGAATAGATAAACTCTAGTCTTTTCTATTTAAACTATTTTTGCCATCTTGGAAAGCACGTTCAATATTATTCAGAAGCTTTTGCTCAAACCCTAAGTCAAGTTCCTCTTGCATTCTTGCTCGTACGATTGCGATTTCAATCCGTTTGTGCCGTTTTGTCTCTCTCGTTATCTGTCTCGCTGAGTAGGTGATCCAAGGAGAAAGTCCACGTCCTCTTGATCCAAGACGGGCTTGCATCAAGTTGCAGAACGAGGTCTTTTGCTCAGGGACTTGTGCCGACGAGTGGTTTAATCTCTTAGGTATAAGTATTCCGGCCAACTGATTGCCTTTGAACCTCATATCTTTACTTTCGTTGAATCTGTCATATTCTTAACATCAGTTTTTTGTCCGAAAACTAATGTCTTTGAGTCTTCTGTTATCAGTCCGAAATCCAACCGACGTCTAATCTTCTGTTTGTGTTTGTTTTCGGGAGTCTTTATTGGAACGATCAGACAACCCCACATCAGCGATCCCTCGTTAAACCCTCGGGTATGTATAACAAAGTAAGATCCCGCCTTATGACTTCCCTCTAGGACTTCTCGAGTCGACTTCTGCTACGCCGCAAACGCTCGATCGGAAGAATATCACATCTACGTACTGGAGCTTCTGGAACTCTTCTACGCACATTCCCAAACCATCTGAGCCTAGATTCCCTCAACTTGTCCTTTATACAACAAACTACTACTTTCCCACGGATTATCTCGTTTCTGATTCTGTCCAAGCAAGTGTGTCCGCACATCCATCCATCTGAGCATCCTCACCTGAGCTACCATAAGATTCTGTTCCTAAATCTTCGTAGTCGCACAACACTCTACTCCATACAACATAGCCGGCCTCACTACAACCTTATAAAATTTACCTTTTAATTCCAATGACACTATCTTATCACATAAGACGACTGAGACCACTCTCCATGTTTATAAAAATTTATAAACATGTAAATATAAGTGTATGAAATATAAAATATATTTTTTAATTTTTTTTTAACCTCAAATAATTTTATGGTGCATCGTGTGTTGCAGGAAATTCGCATTGATAACTAAATCGATCTCTTACCTGAAGAATGCGAAATCGAAAGGTCTTGGTGAAGAAGGCGCAATCCAATAGGCCAACAAAAGCAACTGGACATTAGTAATTTTCAAAAGCAAATCAATAGATCAAATCAATTGCAAAGCTTGCAAACCTCATCGCTAGACTGAAGTTCGTCGTCATGGAAGGAGCAACCGAGGACGGAAATGGAGACAAGCAAAGAAGATGAGAAACTGAAGAGCAGAAGACATGAACAATTCGGTCTTTTCTAATCTCAAACGCTCTTCAAATTTCATCCAAACATGCCCCCAAATTAGTAGTAGTTAGTTACTGTTGTTCAATGGGATTCTCGGAAGAGCAAAATTTCTCATTTCTTTCTCCACAAAAGAGAAACACACGCAACAAAACACACAGCAACCAATATGAATTAGAAATTCAATACCTATTTACAAGCAACATTCTGTCTAAATCACTAAAATCAAATCAGGAAAAAAAAATCGCCAAAGAGAACATCACTTTCACATGAATGAAAGAATCCTTAGCCCTACAGAAACTAAACCAGTGGGAACAAAAAAGAGAGGAAAAAACACCCCTTTCACTCACTTGCAGAAGGGGCTGCAGCGCCCTCGTCTCCGGAACTCGACATCCCCTCCAGCTGCTGCATCACCTGCAGCGCCTCAGGGCGAGCCGAAGGCGACGGATCAACACAGTGCAAGGCCAGCTTCAGAGTGTTGAGCAGCTCGTCACCGATAACAGACGCGTCACTCATCAGCTCAACATCGAAAACCTCGCTGGTCCACTCTTCTTTCACAATGGAAGCCACCCATTGTGGCAGATCCACCCCATCCGTCGCCTGCTTCGGGGACTTGCCCGTTAATAGCTCCAGTATGATCACTCCAAGGCTGTAGACGTCCGTCTTCGTGTTGGCGTTCTTCAGCTTCGACAGCTCTGGGGCCCGGTACCCCAGCGCCCCAGCTGCCGCTATCACGTTGGTGCTTGCACCTGCTGTCATCAGCTTGGATAGCCCGTAATCCGATATCTTGGCATTGTAGTCTTCATCAATTAGGACATTGCTTGATGTGAGGTTTCCATGGATGATCTTCGCATTGTTGTGAAGGTAGATCAATCCTCTTGTGATCCCTTTGATTATCCTCATCCTTATTTGCCAATTCACTTGCTCTTCCGGCTCTCTAGCTGCATTCCACAATAACAAATCGATATATGCCGATTTTACTTTAGTATAACACACGAAAGCGATTTTAGTATAAAACTGAAAACTCGAACAAGGGGTCACACACTTACAGTGCAAGAAGGCTGCAAGGCTTCCTTTAGGGATGTAGTCGAAGACGAGAAGCTTCTCGCCTTTCGGCCCCATGTAGTAAGCTCTCAATGGAAGAAGATTAGGGTTTCTAATCTTCCCAAGAACATTGACCTCAGCTTCAAACTCCTTATGGCCTCTTGTGATCTTCTCCCTCAATCTCTTCACTGCAACTTGATTTCCGTCCTCCAATGTGGCTTTGTAAACAGTCCCATATGTGCTTTTCCCCATTATCTCAGCTGTTGCACATAACAGATCATCGGCAGTGAAGATCTGTGGCCCATCGAAATGCACCAGCTTCCCACCTGCCTCCCCACCTGACTCAACATCAGCAGCTGAGGAGCCACCAGGAGCACCGCCTTTCTCCGTGGATCTTGGGGCGCCAGCTGCGCCTTCTTCCTTGGATCTGGAAGACGCTCTTTTGCTCACCAGGCAGCATAGGAGGATGCAGCAGAGGATAAGCAGGACAATTAGTAGAGACCCCGCAGCTATTAGGATTATGTCTTTGAGACCCAGCTTGTGATGGTGACTCTTTGGGTGAGATGGGCTGATTGCAGGAGGGGGACCTAGAGAAGGGCAAATGGTAGAAGGGCTATACCCACAGAGCCCGAGGTTTCCCAAGTACGAGCTTGAATTGAACCTCGAGGCGAGCCTAACAGGGACCTGACCCGAGAGGTTGTTGTAAGACACATTGAACGAGGTAAGGCTGAGGAGTTGAGAAATTGAGTCTGGGATCTCGTCAGTGAGGTTGTTGTAGGACAGATCGAGCGATTTGAGGGTTGAGATGTTCCCTATCGATTCGGGGATGGGGCCGGAGATTCGGTTTCTCCTCAAATTGAGAAGAGACAGGTTGTGGAGTGACCCTATGTCATCAGGTAACAAGCCATGGAGATCGTTAGACTCCAAATTGAAGGTTGCAAGAGAGGACAAGTTAGACAGGCTACTAGGGATGCTGCCATTGATGGAATTGTGGGACAATTCGAGCACCCGAAGGCTCGAAAGACCCCCAATTGCATCAGGGAGAGGGCCAGAGAGGTTGTTGTATTGGAGGTTGAGGAAAGTAAGAGTCTTGGAGCGAGTTAAGCTACTGGGAATTGGGCCTGACAGTGAATTAAAGCTGAGATTGAGCCAATAGAGCCTTGTTGAGTTAGCAAGACTAGGAGGAATCAACCCAGAAAGGGTATTGTTACTGAGATCAAGGGTTTGAAGAACGGGGCAAAGCCCTAAAGAATTAGGGATTGACCCAGTAAGCCTATTGTTGAACAGCTGGAGACCCCTGAGATTAGGGAGGAGCCCTAAAGAGGAAGGGATAGAGCCCCCCAACATGTTATCATGGAGGCTGAGCTTCCTCAGGGCTTGAAGCTGCCCAATCTTGTCAGTGATGGTGCCAGCTAACCCCTTCCATGGGAGCTGTATCACAATCACCTGTCCCTTAGCACACTTGATCCCAGCCCACTTACCAGAGCAAGCCCCCAATCCACTGTCATTCCAGCTCCTCAAGAACCCCTTTGGGTCTACCAGCTCCTCCTTGAATGCCTGCAGTCCTTGGAAATCCGCCTGTGTGATGATGATCCCATCCCAATCCTGAGATGACGCCCTGTGGAAGACGAGGGCAATGGCGATGAGGATAATGAAATTACCAAATTGCCCTCCCGGGTTCTTCCTCCACATCCTCTTCTTGCTGTGAAATTGAAAGTTTTTTATCTCTCTCTAACTCTGAATTCGCTCTCTAATGCATCTTTTTTTGTGTCTGGAGATGAGGTAGAACAGTTGAAAAAGGGTTTTGTAGAGAGTGGAATTTGGGAGGGTTATCTGAGGAAAGACACGTGAAGCTCAGAGAGACGAATCTTGTGGCTTCTGTTCTGGGAGAAATAAAATCCACACAGCAGACAAAATGGTCAGCGAAATTACAATAACCCTAACGGCTAGTTTTCATCTTTGCAAATCCCCAGTTTTTTTGTATTTTTCAGATCAGAGCTCTCTCTGAATCCGCTCCGCTCCTCCCCTCACACGACCGCAGTAGCACTCCCAGTCCCAACGGCTACATTTCTTGATGCTGGGGTAGGCAATTAATACCTATGGTTTTACGGATTTGCCCCTGTGGTTTGGTGGTAATTGCAATTGCGTAACTCCCTTCGCTTTCGTGGTAGTTAGTGGTTGGGGACCTGGGCTGGGGTTAACCTCAGGGAAGTGGCTTTTAAAGAGGATTTTGGTAATTCGAGGTTTAATCAAACATGAAATGAAATCAACATTTAAATCATACACTAAGGTGGACTAACTTTTGACCATGACCTGTCCTTTTCCTCTTGGAATTTGGTTACTTAAATTTGTAGTTTGATTTGCATTTAGGGATTGGATTATTGAATTTATTGGAGTAGTTCTTGTGATTATAATAAGGAGTATTGTCAATAGATTTTAAAATCTCTTTCTTTGCTGTACTTCAAATTGGTATTATTCCTATGGTACAAACAAATTATACTCCATTCTGATAGCTCAGTTTTGCATCACCCTAATTTTATTTCAAATAATTATATACAGTATTGTACAATTAATTTTTATAAAATTTTGTGTCTTTTTGGATTGTGTTCATTTCTTTAAGAATTCAGTATTGTTTCCGTTAATTTTTTTTTTTACTCCGTACTGTAGGTTGTGCATAATGTTTTGAAAAAATTTACATTGTAATAAAGCCCCATTATTCAACTAAGAAAAGGAGCACTACATCCGAATGGAATAGGTTAAAGTAACGTTACATTTTATATTCAATGAGATAGGAAATAAATAAGAGTTGAATTATCTTTAGTAGTTTCATCTAGGGCAGTTTAGAATTAGGTTAACCGAATTGAACCGAAAAAATCGGACCTAAACCGGAACAAGGTGTTTCGGTTTAAATTTTCGGTTCAGAAAATTTTTAATTTCGATTTTCATTTCGGTTTGGTTAAACTGGAAAAAAAAAACACCGATTTTTTTAAGCGCGTGTTTGGCAAAATGGGTCTTTTTTAGGGGTCGTGTGTTTTAGGAGGTGGAGATTATTTTTGAGGTTTATGGACTTGTGGGTAGTACTCATAGGTCCCCGGTTCGAACCCCGAATTAGCCGCTCTTTATTTACTAATTCAAGGAAGGTGGAGTTTATTTTTTTAAATAAACTTGTAAAAAACCTGAATTGTGTTTGGTGGTTATAGGGTTTGGGAGATGTTTTTAGGGTTAAAATTACTGAAATGTCCTCATGAATATTCAACTACGCCCAACAAGCCAACACAGTCGTCACCTCCTTCTTCCCCAAATCCTCCTCCTCCTTCCGAGCTTCCGGCTCCCAATCCCCTCCAATTGCAACAAGATTTGATGAATCAAATCTCCAATTGATTCACCAGCAGGCGCCTATCGCTTCCTCCGCCGCTTTCTGGCCTTCGACGGTTCATCCGCCGCTTCCTGGCCTTAATTCGACACTTCCTCTGCCTCTTCTTGGACCTACGCCATCTTCTAGCAGTGCAACGTCGATCCCATCGGCCATTCGCTGCTCGGATGGAGTACGTGATGGTTACTACAATGGCGGCGATTCTGGGAACAAGAGTGCGTCTTCTTCCGCCGCCGTCGGTCCTTGTTCAGGTATGCGCCGAAGAATCCCGCAGAGCAGGAGCACAGGAGTCGTCCTTGTTCAAGGGCAAAATTGAACTACGAAATTGGCACCTGATAAAAAGCCTCCGGAAGCTACCCTGTGAGGGTTTCCATTTTCGGTGAATTTCAACTCTTCAAACCTCCAACTGCAACTCTTCAAACCTGTTTGCCAAACACCATCGGAAGAACTTTTTTTTTTGGAGGCACCTGTTGAAACTTGATGAAACCTTTTGAAACCCAATGCCAAACACGCGCTAAGTTTATATTTTAATGCCAATAACCCATTAGAATTAGCCGTGTAGCCGCTCCGCTCACAAGTCGTCCTCGATCTCCAAATCTCCATAGTCCAAATCCCACCTCAGCCCCAAGCTATTCACCGCTGCCACTCCGAGTCTCTCTGTTCTTCAACTGCCGATGAGGTGGCCGACCACCACTAGCCCACCAGCTCATCCTCCCTCATGTCTCTCATCCATCCTTCACGCTTGACTTCTCGGCGTCCAACAAGCAGTGCTGTGTAGTTTTGTTTGTTAAGTCACTAGTTAGTCTTTTTTAGTTTTCAATTTCAATGTTGTGCACTTGTGCAGTTTTTTTTTCCTATTGGGTTAATTCGAATGAAATTCCTACAAGCTCAAATTGCTCAATTAAATTTTGTTCACTTAGGTTCAGAATCGAACCGAACCGGCTAAAAACCTAACCAAACCTATTAGTTTCAGTTCACTTTTTGATATACTTTTTTAGGGATTTCGGTTTTCGGTTTGGCCCGGCTAGGCTCAGTTTTAGGCCGATGAACAATCCTAGTTTCATCAACTTGTGGTGGAGTTGGGAAATTATCTCACAAAATTATAAATTTTAAAAAAATTGGGTAAGATTTTTAAGCAGAAGTATATCTAATTATTAAACAAAAATTGACACTTGAGATATTCTCAACTCTATCACAGATGTGTTGGACAAATTGAACCAACGATAAAGAGAGAAATGAAGAGAAGGAAAGAGAAAAAGAGAGCACCCAAGCCAGAAAACATTAACCCCAAAATCCATCGCCGCCAATCAGCAACAAAGGATCGACCCAACCAAATCGAACATGGATCTCTATCAAAGAAGCATTCCCCTCCCCAAAAAAAGCTTTGAAAGGTGACATCTAGAGCCAATGCCTCCGTTGGTGTTTCACCACACCTCCCAAAAATCAAATTGTATGTGCATCTCCTTTGTAATCTCTTACAAAAATAGAGAGATTTGGGGCCATATAAAGGAGAACTAATTTTGAGGAAAAGAGAGCCAAAATCTCATGGATGTTTGAGAAAAGACGTCCACTGGCGGTGGTAGGGGTGACGGTGGGACTGACTCTAGTTCTTGTTTTCTTTCGTCCTTTGGTATGCGTTCCTTGATCCATGTTGTTGGCACTTGGCACAATTGTTGATCAAGTGGCGTTGCAAAGTTCATAGGCATCATTTTCTGATGACATATTCAAACCTGGCTTGTGTGTTTGGTTGTATACATGTACTCTCTCACCTCTAAACTTATATCCATAATGAGAGCCTACAAAATCACATAGTCCGATACTCCAATCCCACAAGCAGTATTGTGCACTTGTGCAGTGTTGTGCGCCTCTACAGTTTTGTTTGTTAAGTCACTAGTTTGTCTTGTTTCCTTTCCAATTTCACTGTTGTGCACTTGTGAAGTACTGTGCAGTTTTTTTTCTTGTTGGGTTAATTCGAATGAAATTCCCACAAGCTCAAATTACTCAATTAAATTCGGTTCAAAACCGAATTGAACCGATGCCGAACCGGCTAAAACCCAAATCAAAGATATTAGTTTCAGTTTGGTTTTCGGTTTACTTTTTTGAGGATTTCGATTTTTGGTCCTGATCGGTTTTGTCCGGTTCGGCTCAGTTTTAGGCCGATGAACCGCCCTAGGTTCATCGACTTGTGGTGGAGTTGGGAAATTGTCTCACAAAATTATAAATTATAAAAATTTTGGGTGAGATTTTTAAGTAGAAATATATCTAATTATTAAAATAATTAACACTTGAGATATTCTCAACTCTATCACAGAGATGTTAAATAAATTGAACCCACAACAAAGAGAGGGAAAGAGACAGAGAGAGCATCCAAGCAAGAAAACACTAACCCCTAAATCCACCATCGCCAATCAGCAACAAAGGACCCAACCAAATCGAACATGGATCTCCATCAAAGAAGCATTCCCCTAAAAAAAAGTTTCGAAAGGTGACACCTAGAGCCAATGCACCCGTTTGTGTTTCACCACACTTCCCAAAAATCAAATTGTGCATCTTCTTTGTAATTTCTTAAAAAAATAGAGAGATTTGGAGCCATAGAAAAGTGAATTTTGAGGAAAAGAGAGCCAAAATCTCATGGGTGTTTGAGGAAAGACGTCCACTGACAGTGTTTGGGGTGACGGTGGGGTTGACTCTAGTTCTTGTTTTCTTTCGTCCTTTGGTATGCTTTCCTTGCTCCATGTTGTTGGCACTTGGCACGATTGTTGATCAAGTGGCGCTGCAAAGTTCATATGCATCATTTTTCGATGGCAGATCCGAACATGGCTTGTGTGTTTGATGGTATACATGTACTCTCTCACCTCTGAACTTATCCATAATGAGAGCCTAGAAAATCACTTAGTCCGATACTTCAATCCCACAAGCAGTGTTGTGCGCCTGTGCAGTTTTGTTTGTTAAGTCACTAGTTTGTCTTGTTTCGTTTCCAATTTCACTGTTGTGCACTTGTGCAGTGTTGTACGGTTTTTTTCTTGTTGGGTTAATTCGAATGAAATGCCCACAAGCTCAAAGTGCTCAATTAAATTTGGTTTAAAACCGAACTGAACCGAAACCGAACCGGCTAAAAAACCGAACCAAACCTATTAGTTTCGGTTCGGTTTACTTTTTTGGGGGGATTTCGGTTTTCGGTTTGGTCCGATTCGTCTCAGTTTTAGGCCGATGAACAACCATAGTTTCATCAACTTGTGGTGGAGTTAGGATATTGTCTCACAAAACTATAAATTTAAAAAAAAAATGGGTGAGATTTTTAAGTAGAAGTATATATAATTATTAAAAAAGGTTTAATTACATTAAATATCCTGACCTTAATTTGTAGATAGTTGCACTTAATATCCCGACCTTGTAAGATTTCACGAAATATCCTAAACTTTGGTATTAGTTGCGCTCTCTACCCTGGATGAGTTTCTTAAATTAATAAAATCACTAACATTTTATGAAAATTACATAAAAGCACCCATATTTATAAAAAAATTTCAATAATCCCTCATTTTAATCAAAATAAAAAAGAAATTTATAATGCGCGCTCTAAAAAAATTAAAATAAGATCAATTACTTAAAAATAAATTTATCTCTTATCATATCTTATATTCCTTAAAAATATATTTTTATAAATCCATAGTTATAATTTACGTAAGATTAATATGCAAATACCGTATTTTATACCCAATTAATCAAGTTTTCATGAGTATATATCTGATTTCGCCCATTTTTAATACTCCCTCCGTTCGGCAAAATATGTCGTTTCCTATTCACGTGCGTTTTTTTAGAATGATAAAAACTATCTACAATATTCATTTTTTTATAAAAACAATTTCACAAGTTTGTACTTATTAATAATAACTACGAAGTTGTTACGTGCATTAATAGTAAAGTGACATGTTTTGCCGAACGGAGGGAGTATATGTTTATCATATCTTTATTAATTATAAACAATTATCATATATTTTACTGTTTCTTTTTTTTAATATATTTAATTTTATTTTTTAAAAAGTATTATGTTTATGTATAGCTAGCATTTCTTCAATAATCTTTTTTTAATGCTATCGAAATTAGATGGAAAATATTTTCTTAAGATTCAATCACCAGATACCACATAAGATGTTATGTATTAGTTTTAGTATATACTCCGTAGTATAAAATAACATGGACCAAAAAGAATATATATTATATTAATTATTTTCATTAATAATATTAATTATTTAAAGGAGTAGGTGTTGGCTATTGCAAATGATTTTGAGGGGTGGGGATTTGCGATTTTTGAGTTTTAAATATATTAGGGGTTCATTAAAAATATTTTATGAATATGGGCGATTTTTTGTAATATTTTCATTATTTGTGTAATTTTTCAATTTAAGAAACTTATCTAGGGTAGAGAGCGCAACTAACAATAAAGCTCAGGATATTTCGCGAAATCTTACAAGGTTGGGATATTAAACGCAACTATCCATAAAAATCAGGATATTTAGCGCAATTAACCCTTAAAAAAATTAACACTTAAGATATTCTCAACTCTATCACAGAGATATTGGACAAATTGAAACCACAATAAAGAGAGAAGTGAAGAGAGGGAAAGAGAAAGAAGGAGAAAGCATCCAAGCTAGAAATCACTAACCCCAAAATCCACCGCCGCCAATCAGCAACAAATGACCTAACCAAATCGAACATGGGTCTCCATCAAAGAAGCATCCCCCTCCAATAAAAAGCTTCGAAAGGTGACATCTAGAGCCAATGCATCCGTTGGTGTTTCACCGCACCTCCCAAAAATCAAATTGTGCGTCTCCTTTGTAATCTCTTACAAAAATAGAGAGATTTGGAGTCATAGAAAGGAGAATTTGAGGAAAAGAGAGCCAAAACTTGATGAGTGTTTAAGGAAAGACGTCCACTTGCGGTAGTTGGGGTGACAATGGGGCTGACTCTAGTTCTTGTTTTCTTTCAATCTTTGGTGTGCGTTCTTTCGTTCCAACGTTGTTAATTGTGTGCTAATTTCACTTATCGGATGTTGTAATAACGTTGAATTAGACGTTGTTACAACGTCAAATTGAACGTTGCTAATACGGGTCAAATCGGGTCTAATATAAGATATTAAGAAAATAAATTATTTTTTTACTTACAACATCCTTTTGGACGTTTTTTTTTTTGTGAGTGTGGGTGGGTGGGTGTGAAAATATTTATTTACCCTAGCAACGTCGGATCCGAGGTTGTTAGCCCGGTTCGGTCCGAGCCGATCTTTCACTTCACATATTACAACTTTGGATCCGACGTTGTGATATAATTAATGCTACAACGCCGAATCCGACGTTAATTAACAGTCTAATCCGCGAGTTTGCTGTGTGTATATAGGGACACACTTAAATCTATATTCATATAATATGAGCATCCTCTAATGTATAGCATAACATGTATATTTAATAATAACATTAGCTTTGTTTGTAATATTGACATGCGGGGTTACAATACATTTATCATAACAATGGTATTTATTGTAATACATGAAAAATTACACCAAATTATTCATTGTATCACAATATGGAATCTCTATGATACGGTAGTATTGTATAAAAAGTAATATTGTATTATAATAAAAGGCGAAATCTTGTATCACATTACATAAGCTATTGTGTTACCATAATATTGAGATGTGTTACAATAATAATATTAATTGTAATGTACGTACTTAGATATTTTATTAGGGATTATATATATAATAAACTATTATTTTTGTCCTTATAAAATATATTGTCTTTGACTTTTTATCCATTTTTCAATTTATTAAGATGTTAACTTTTTTAAAAATAAATAAGCATTGAATTAAGAGTATAATTGGAATAATATATGTGAAAATATCTATTTAATTAAAGAATTTATTTTGGGGTTTATACACTTTAAAAAATAATAAAAATGGTCGATAAATCCCATTATTTTTTTTATTAATTTCATGAGATGGTAATCCATACCTAGTTTTTTTTTTTAATATCCAGGTATCCCAAGCTTACACTTAGACTAGTCCTGAACCTCAAGTCTCCGGCCCCTCATCGACTTGAGGAGATAAACCGCGGGATGTGCCTCATCAATGGTCCAACCACCCCCCTTTATACCCTTTGACTCCAGAAAGCCCACTCCACAAGAGAAACAAATAATGTTTCTCCTGAGAATCGAACCTCCCACCCGAAGCTTCTAAACCCAGCGTAGGGTGACCTTTCGTATGCAAGCTAGTGTCCATGATGCAATTACATCAACATACAAAAAAAAAATAATATGAAAGTGTTGGTGTATGAAACATACGTAGTTTTTACAATGATACAAAAGGGTAGAAGGACTAGAAGGTCAAAGGCGTTATTGTGGAATTCGGGGATCTTTTTTTATTGTTTTGAAATTGAGTAGGACATCTCCCATGGTAAGTCAAAAAATGGGTTTTGGTCAAATTTTGCTCCCACCTTAGATCAAAACCTATTTTAGCCTTTTTGTGTTTGACCTAATTCTAAAACAAATGTCAAATTTGGCTTCCAGTATTGGAAGGCCAAATCCTATTTGTTTATTTATTTATTTATTTTAAGCATTTAATATTTATGTAAATTTATAAAAATACAATTATAAATATATATATTATATAGTTATGATTTTCAATTAAAAATAAAATTTGTATTATTGTTAAGATATTCAAGAGTTCTTCGATATGACTATAATATTTGACATATTTGAATTATTATTGCACAAATAATATTTTTAGAAAATGACATAAATCTTTTTTCTTATAGATTCATCAAAATTATAACAAAAAATAAATATTAAGTTGCTTAAAGTACTAAAGACGAAAAAACAAATATAAAATGAAACAACTAACTATTGAATCATGGTCACATTTAATATTCTGGTAGTACGCATTACTCTCTTCATAACCATTTCCTGTTCCGAAGCCATCACTTTGATCATCTTCATGCATACATACGACATAAAACATTTTGATCATGTTCAAATGAATCAAAGATTGAATTGTAAATCTCAATAGTTTCATTTGAAGAGTGAGATGATGATGATATTTGAGAAGAATTCATTGTTGATTCAAATCGAAATGATAACGATAGAATCGAGTGACGGAAATGAGATATGAAAGTTCTAAATTGTATGAATATTTATAGAAAATTAGCCTGTCAAATTTGGCATACGGTGGGAACAACCAAACCGCACAATAGGCCAAAAGATAACATTTTATAGAATATTCTCTTTTGGTAGGCTATTTCCCCTAGCCATTATGGCCTACGGGGGAAGATTTTTTTATATTTTTTTTTATTAGGTAAAAATTCGAAGGTCAGACAGGCCTGACTCTTCGAGAGGCCGACAAAGTCGGCAGACGGCGAACCGTCTAACGGAACAAACTAAAAACACAAATACAGATAACAAGCGTAATGAACCAAGCAGAAATAAACTCTACTACAAAACACTCTAAGAAGACCAAACACCCAAAAAGCTGAGGAAGTCGCCGAAGAATGCAGCCAAGCACTACCGAACAGTAGCACCGCAGGCCAGTAGTACAGCAGGACACTATCTCCTGTGGGTAGTGCAGATGAACTCCAAGGAAACTCTATCCCGGATACGGAGTCGCCCTGAGCGCACCACCTCGACCTCAGCCAGACCCGACTACAGACTTCACGCCCCCCTCAACCAAGCAAAAGATCTCCTAGAAACATCGGAAGCAGAGCCGCAAACTGCTAGAAACAAAACGCCAACAAGCTTTCACATACAAAAATATCAACAAGCCTTTGCGGAATTTTCTCAAACCCTTTCGGGTGGATTTACTCAAACCCTTACGGGAATTTGATAGAGCCCTTTCGGGAGGGATTTAGACAAAGCCCTTTCGAGCTTCTCTTTTTTTTTTTGACATATTCTCATCCTTGGGCCCGAAGGGCCCGAAGCCTGAAGGACAAGGAAGGGTGAGATGAACGGAGCCATTGGCAGAACCGGACGGTGACTGGATAGGGGAGGCTGAGGGTGGCGAAGCCGCCAAAGAGGACGCCGGACCACCACGCGTAGCCACCCAATAGAAGGTGGATTACCATCTTCACAAACCCAAGCGGAAGAAGAAGGGGCCAAAAGCCCCAATCGGAGCAAGAAACCACAAACCACTCTCGCCAGGCAAAAACGGGGGAATATCAAAGAGATGTGGCCACATGAACCTCAACCCCACAAAAGCCCCAACCAAATCAGATGAGGGAGGAGATCCAACACCCACCCCGAACCGAGAAACCCTAGAAACGGAGACCAGGGCCCCAATCGGACACAAAGATGAAAGGATCTACACCACCAGAAGAAGAGGATGAGAACAAGTGGAGAAAGGTACCCATGGAGGTGAGGGTGGCCGGAGAGAAGCATCAATTGGAGACCAATGAGGGCGCCGTTCGAAACCTCCAAGACCGGCAACTAGATAAACCAAGACGTCGATAAGAAGGAGATTAGACCAAAAAACGGAGCGATTAGATAGAGGAAGGTCCCAATTTGAGTGAAAGAGGAGACGATTTAGGCAAGAAATTTGATTGAAAACGACCGGGCTCAACAATGGGATACACAATTGGGAGTTTCTCTCTCATGAGAGAGAAACTCCCCAAATTCCACTCGTTGTTGTAGAGATGAGTTAGGCGCCTACAGGGGAAGATGCTCTTATAGGTATAAATATTGACATTTATTTTATTTTATTTTTCTAAAAAGATTTTTTTACCCCGTGCAAAATTATAATGTCTTCCTAATAGAAGATAGCCATAATCATCATTTCGAATGATTAAACCAACGGATATTCTTATGAGAAGAATAATATAATAAAATTCACCACTATATTTTCTTCAACAATGGTGGATCTTAAAATTTTCTAATATAAGTTGTTTAAACTATCATTGCCTAGCCAAATTGAATAGCCCGAGAAAAGCTTACAATGGATCTGCGATCAACTAATATTCTCCAACCAAAATAGTAATCAAATTCACATCCTTCAATTCACATCCTTCAATTGGAATTGCTACTAGACTCAACTTATCCATATATTTATTTGTACTAGTTTTATATGTTTTTGTTATGTTTGTAATCCTTGTAATAAGTTGTAAAACAAGACAATAGTTTATTTGATTTTGTAAGATGCACTAGTAACTAGGACAGGTTCTCTAAAGGCTCTACAAGACTTAGTCATTGCCATGATCAAGGAAAAACTCATTGGACCCATGGTTGCACCATGATTAGGTCAAATGGCTAACCTTGATCCATTAGGTGAAGCTAAGTATGTATGATGCCTTATAAGAGTTTGTTGGGTCCGTTTGTGTTTGATGCTTGCAGGCTTGAGCTCACACAAATTTGGGCCTATTCCATCTGGCCCAAATCTGAGCCCATTTCTCTTGGCTCTCTTTCGACCGTTGTAACCCTAGCCTATTTAAGCTCTCTTCTGGATACCTAAGAGAACTGTAGCATCGTCTCACTCTCTCTGGTAAGCCAAGGGCCGACTGGGTTAGGGTTTGGGAGAAAACACAAGGGTTTGGCTTCCTGGCCACCTGACGTCGGCGATTCTCTTCAAGGGTGCTCTTCTGGGTTGATGCTACCTGAGTACCTGCTTGTTTGACGAAGAAGAAGAATGGAGGGTTCTGCAAGGAGAAATCTCCCCTGAGATTTCTCGGTGTCCTTCACGGACTTTCTCTAACCCTATTCCTCGTTTATCTTCTTTGTCCTTTATTGTTAGAATCGCGTCTTAGATCTAGTGCATCTGAAACCTTTGTAACCTGTCTTGAACCTTTGGTTGCTTAGTAAAATTGGGTGAACCTCCCCTCTTGAGGTTCCGCGGATGTAGGGAAACTGAACCGCGTAAACAAAGCTTTGTGTCTCTCGTTTATGCATGTTTATCGCTTTACTTGAGTTTATCGCGAACTATTCGAAGTGAGAAACCCTAGATCGAACAGTTTTTATACGTGTGTGAAGTGATGATACTTTGAAATTAGCTCATTTTGACTAGCACCGACTAACATAAATATTCATTCGGTAAGTGTCGTAGTTGTGAGTTATTGTCGATATCATAATAGACATAAGCCCCAAACCCCAAAAGGACCACCAACATGAATGACTCAAACTAGGACATAAGGAACAAAGATTGCAAACCCAATTTACGTGGCTTCCCATCATTAATTTTATACCAACGAGTGCAACAAACATTCCCATTAAATTACTTCTCACCAAAGCTCCACACATCTTAGTTACAACAGTATTTATGTCAGTGCTCGTTTCACATGTTAAGTCATTAAATCCCTTTAACAACGAGGGAGGAGTTGTTGCTGCAAAGAGTGGATGAGTGCTTTGCAACAAACCAAACTTAAACAACAAAGAGTGGATGAGAATTTTATATGCTTGCTTGCAATTGAGTTTGGGTGTCAGCACAAGGAAATGAGTGATCGACAAGCCGCAAGACATTCTCAAACCAAACTCTTGAGTAGAGCTAGCAATACCCGACTCGACTCACGAAAACCGATCTGGTTGATCTTGGCCCGAATTCGACCAACATCCGAATAAAAAATAGTTTGGATCCAAGGCCAACCTATTGGATCCGATTTAAGCCTGCATCCGAAAGCAATCCGAACTCAATAATAACCCGAATTTGATTATATCCGAATAGATCGACCCAGAATCCGAAATTGCCCGACTCGAATGACGATACCCTAAAAATACCATCGGTCGGATGCCGCGATGAGTTGAGAATTGAGATGGATAAGTTATTATTAATAAAAAGTGAAAAAAACTTAGATTTTGAATGGATGTTGTATTGATTAAGAATTGATAAACATTAGTTTAATCTATATAAAAAAGATAACTATCTCATAAAATATATAAATATGGCTATAAAATCAAATTAAAACTTATAACCCAAATTTTAAACTCAAATTGAAACTTCAATGAAATACAAGTTTGATTGGACTAAAACTGGATTTGATTTATCTAATGCGATTCATGCGAGTTCGATTTGACTGAGATTGATTTGATCGAACTCGTTTGGATCGAAATTCGATTTGTTCGAACTCATTCAGATCGAAATTGAATTATCCCGAACTAAATAAGACTCGAAAACTCAATTATATCTGATAAAATAATGCACGAATGAACTATATCCGACCCAACTCGAATTGTCAACAAACGTGATTCAACCTTTGCAAGTAGATTTGCCATGAGAGGTAACACAATCCGATCCAACTCACCCAAACCCAAACTTTTGCTGATAACTCAAAAACCGACTAGACCTCAGTTAACCCCATAACTAAAAAAACCCAACACGATCCAAACCCGATTCAATGCCCAGCCAAAATAGATCTAAATCCGAACTGAAGATACATTTCAACTATTTACAATTATTTTACTTAAAATTATTATATTATTATATAATTTTTAACCTTAACCAATTATGACCCGATGCGAAATAACTCTACCAATATTGCCCCGACCTCAAATTGATCCAACCCAATTGTGACCCAACCCAGGCCAGCCTCGATGAGACCCAACCCAATATATATATGACTAAAACTATATGGCTTGGTTGCCACCTCTACTTTACTCATAAAGGCCTGCATCATCCTAGCCCGCTGGTAAGCTAGAAGACTTGGGTGTATTGGATGCTTTTGGATTGTATTTGACCCATTTTGTCACGTGGGTTCCTTTAAGAGTTCAAACATTTCAGCTTGGTAGTTCAAATCAAGCCAGATGCTTATAATAAGTAGACAAAGGTTTTTAAAGTAGTTGTCCATTGTCAAGTATTAGAAGCAAGAATTTGCATATTTTCAAGATTTTGTCAAAATGAGATCTAGCACGTTGTAATGACCTAGAATCCCTCGTTCATAATCATGTGGGTCAGATCCCCCATTCATAGCTTACAGAGGAGTCAAGATCTTCTACACCCCTCGGTGAGACACCCGGTGTGACACCAAATTATTTTGGGTATAATTTCATTTTAAAAAAAAATATAAAAATTATATTTATATTTTATACATTTATATTTATATATCTATAAATTTTCATAATGAAAAATGATGTTTTAAAAAAATATAAAAATTATTTTATCAAATATTTGTTATTTTAATTATATATATTTTTTGAAAATTGTTTTTTCATGAAAAAAGTTTATAGACATAAAAATATAAATGTATAGAATATAAATATAATTTTTAAATTTTTTTTAAAATGAAATTATACTCAAAATAATTTTGTGTGACACCGGGTGTCTCACCAAAGGGTGTAGAGGATCCTGACTCCTTACAGAGTGCTAGCGACTTCCGGTATGCATGAGTGCATCCATAAGCTCATATGGGAAACTGCCACTGATCACATCTTTCATCTAGCTCAAGACAAACTTCCCAGCGTGTAAACTACCCTAAGTGGGGAAGCAACATAGCTGAATCGTACCAAGTTTCCCAACCTGTGAGGCTTTGATTCACTTCTATCTATTCCAATGGCTTCAGCCACACCAAACAGAACACACGAGTGAAACGACGACAAAAGGCAGAGCAATTTCAGCACTGATAGTTTACAAAGAATCAAAGGTTTTTTTAACTCATCACAGTCAAGACTGAACGCCAGCCAATGACATTAACCTCCAATGTCTGTAGCTCCTATCAAATTCCAAATCCCTCAAGGTAACTCAATCTATACAAGCACAAAATTCACCATTTAACATGAATGGCCCAAGTAGTAGTACTAGTTCAACTCAATCACATTCCGATTCTAAGACTTCTTCTATGTGACTATATTCAACCCTTTGACAACACCTGTCAACCAAGGATCAGAGATACTCAACTTCTACTAACCTGAATACAGCTATGATAGTGGCTTTCGTATCACCCATCATACAATCAGCGTATGCAGACTGATAATTCCATACAAGGCACTATGAAGTATGAACATCAGCGATAACTGATAACAGTAGACCCATGAAACTATTTGTGATATTCTGAACATCTCATCAATAAGATAGTTAGATGTCTCAACCGCGAACATAAACAGTTCTTCAACTATCAAATTCAAACAGCTATTATCCCAATAGCTACTATATGAACAACAGCCTCTTTGACATGAAGCAGAAAGACAGGCACAAAGATTTGGCTTCAAAATAACACACCTGAACTGATGATCATCTCAAGAATAACAATTCATCAAATCAAACAGCAAGAACAAGCTAATTAACCGAACCAAAAACTGGAATAAGGCCAAAGGAAAATTAAAAATATGACAAATTTCTATTGCTCAATATCCGATCTGCAATACATAGCTGGCAATCTTAACAATCAAACTCATGTTCGATCAAATCCAGCAAAACAATCAATTTCCTAAGCCCCAAAGCCTCAAATTTCTAGTGAAGAAAGTAAAGAACAGAACAGAGCGATAAATCAGAAGCCTATAGGTACCAGATCCAAATTCAGATCCGTGAGAAGAAAGAAAGATCAGCCGACCTTAAACCCTTCCGGCGACAGGAACAGCAGCAGCAGCGGCAGCAGAAGAGGCGGCACCGCCGAGGAAGGACAAGAAACCGGTGTTGATCGGCTCTTGTTCATCCAAGAACAGATCCTCGGGAACCCTAAAGGCGCCGTGAGCAGCGATTATAGCAAAACCGACCATGATAGCGGAGATCAACACAGATCCGACGCTGGTGAGGAAGATGACGACAACGGTGAGGAGGAGGAGGACACCTAGGGTTTCGCGATCGGAGAAAGTGCGGCCGAAGAGGACGACGGGCTGGTCAGCGGGGCGGAAGAGGTAGAGGAAGATCCAGGAGGCGAGGAGGCAGAGGAGGACGAGGAGGGAGAAGGGGTGGGAGATGAGGGAGACGGTGAGGACGAGGGCGAGGAGGGAGAGATAGTTGACGCGGAAGTAGGAGAAGTTGCGGCGGACGCGGGAGGCGGCGACGGAGAGGGAGTCAGGGCGGGAGAAGGCGGAGCGGTCGACGAGCTCCAGCCAGGGGCGGCGCTGGGAGAAGCTCTGGCCGAGGGAGGAGGAGAGGCGGGAGACGAAGGCGCGGAGGGCGGGGGTGGTGAGGAAGGCTGGTTGGGAAGAAGGTGCTGCTGCTGAAGCTTGCTGGTTGGAGATCGGGAGTGTCGCCGGCGACGACATCGAGTTGGCGGCGACGGCGAAGGGGGGAGGGTTGGGGTTGGGAGACTAGAGGATGGACGGGCGGTTGACCGTGAAAGAAGAAGAAAAGGGGGGAAAAGATGCGCAGCGTGAGTGGAGGTGGGGGTGTCGTGTCGGTGCCGTCTGGATCTGGGATTTCGGTGATCGTATGAGTTCCTTTCTCGGTTGATTGATTTGAGGATAATACATTAATCACTTTAAATAATAAATATAAGAGAAAATTGTAGCCAATATACCATTTTATCATTCCTTTGCAAAGATGTCTCTCTCATAAAAAATTAGTTAAATGTCAAAAAGTAACTTTTATTTGCAAAAATAACAAGTCATTCTTACGCATTATAGTGGGTTAAAATTTTTGGAGGAAGTTTGAAATTTTGGAGGTGGTTTGAGCGGGATTTATGGCAAAGCAAAGGAGGGAGAGAGAGTTCACAACAGCTGAACATGAGAAGGAAGAAGGGGAAGTGGAGGCATGAGGCTGATGGCGGCGGGGTGGAGGGCGACGGTCGTGGTGGCTCATCCTCTTTTTTTTTTTTTTTTGGATTTTGTGAAAGGGAAAATGGAAATGTGTGGAAGTCGGTCAGATTTGTGGAGATGGAGGGAGATTTATGGAGGAAGGGTGGTAGAGATGGTTGGATGGGGTTCACTCCGGCCACAACGACTCTTTGCCTCGCCGGACTCCAAGGTGAAGTGGATGGTTGAACAGTGGAGGGTTAAACAGGGGTTAGTCTTATATTGACTAAGAGATCGTAGTTAGTGGCTATGGAAAAGTAGTAACTGGCTAGCAAGCGTAAATCGTAACTTTTTCTTTTTTTTTTTGCGGGAGTTTGAAATTTTTGAGGTGTGTTTGGGTGGGAATTAAGACAAAGCAAATGAGGGAGAGCGAGGGAGAGAGAGAGGGTTCACAATAGCCGAACAGGAGAAGGAAGAAGGGGAAGTGGAGGCCTGAGGCTGATGACGGCGGGGTGGAAGGCAGCGGTCGTGGTGACTCTTCCTCTTTTTTTTTTTTTTTTTTGTGGATTTTGTGAAATGGAAAATGGAAATGTGTGGAGGTCAGTCGGATTTGTGGAGATGGAGGGAGATTTGTGGATGAATGGTGGTAGAGATGGATGGAGGGGGTTCACTCCGGCCACGACAACTCTTTGCCTCATCGGACACCAAGGTAAAGCGGAGGGTTGAACAGGGGTTAGTCTTATATTGGTTAAGAGATCGTAGTCAGTGGCTAGGCAAGAGTAGTTACTGGCTAGTAAGCGTAAATCGTAAATTAAGATCAAGATACGATGTATATTGAACTTTACTTCGAAATATTTTTTTCCATAAACATGTATAAAGTGGGCGTCTATAGATAGATAAAATTAAATTAAGTTCAAAAATAAATTTATTTTTTAATTTTAACAAATAAAAATGGCCAAAAATTAGTTTAAAACAATTCAAGTGGGTCTCCCTCTCTCCTCCTCTCTCTCCCCCTTGGTTACCTTCAACCTGTTGGGAAGGTGCCCAAATTTTTTGCAAAAATGACATTTTGTCATTCCCATGCAAATAATCCACCTCATGATTATTTTTGCAAAGTTGGGTGTGAATTGGTATATTGGTGCAAATTATCCTAAATATAACTAGTTTATCGTAGAGTAAATAGTATCCAATATACCACTTTGTTGGGTTCTTTGCAAAAATGACAATCCTCTTCAAAATTTGCAAAAGTAGCAATTAAGCCCAAAATTTGGCAAAAATAACTGGTTATCTTGACCTCTTTTCACAGGTCACCTGTTCAACCAAACCCTCGCCGCCTCCACCTCATTCTTCTCTCCGGCCGTTCCCAGCCCTTCACGAGCCACCTCCGGCCAACCCCTCCTGCCAGACCGTTTCATTGTAGAGAAGCGAAGACTGAAGAAGCGAATCGTTGTTCCCCCAGTCTCCATCGCCATCTTCATTTCTTCGTCCTCGGAATCTCCAATCTCCAGATCGAAGATGGGGAAGAGCCACAAGCCATGGATCTTCTCTCTCCTTTGTGCTCTCCTCTTCTTCGTCGCTCCGTTGCTCTCCTTTTTCAATTTGTTCCATCTTCATCTGTTGTTGGCTTGAGGATTTTGAAACAATGTCGATCTTTCACGAAATTCTCTTTCCGGTTCTTGTGTACAAGAACCCTAATTCCTCTGCTGGAACCACAACAAATGGATCCCGATGAGAAGGTCCTTAATCCCGCTAGTGATGGCGCCAATCCGAACCCTGATATTATCGAGGATTTCGGGGAGGTGTTGGTAAGGTCCTTAAATCCCTAATCAGTAAGCACCACCTATTAATTCATCTTTTCGATTCGGGTTGTTTAAATCTTATAATAGTTTGCAATTTTAGTTTGAATTGGGTTGCTTTCACCCCTTCTTTCAATTTAAAATTTGCATATTTTCGAATTTGGATTGTTTGTAGACTACATAGGCTCGCAATTTCAGTTTGATTTGGGTTGGTTATAGCTCATAAAAGCTTGCAATTTCAGGCTAGGAATGTGAAATTTATTACGCACGCAAGGTGCTCGATGAAATGCTAACTAATTAATGGGGTGTAAATAGAGAACGTTGGTGTTATATTGTTACATTTTGTTTGACGTGGATATTTAACTATTTTTTGAATTATACTAACGCATGATCATGTTATTAGTAGAAGTGACTTGGTATAAATTACAATTTTGGATCATTAGTAATGTTTTACATCTCATTTAGTCCATGAGTGTACCGAACAATACAAGAAATCAAGATAAATGTTAATAGGAGCAGCTGAATGTGACATAAATTGATCCCAAAGGTTTAACTTTAACACTCGCAAGTCAGAAAATTCCCAAAAAGCTTGCTAAATTATGTAATAACATATCCAACATCTCAAAGGAGTGTGGGAAGATTATCTTGCTTTGTATCTTCCTTCCCCTCACAAACCGATATTCATGTGATGTTACAAAGTTATGATGCTAGTTTGAATTTTTTTAAATCATACAGTATTGAAGTGTGATGCATTGAGATTTGTTCAGTAGGCTGCACATGGAAACACGGTTGTGTAGTTGTGTCATTTGTGTAATGTTATATGTTTTGGCAGACGTATTATTTTGATTGGCTAGACATATGTATATATTGGCAAGGATTATTGCTAAAATGGGTATTATCTGAACACATGTATGACAGATTAAGGAGACAATGAGAAAAATGAAAGGAAAAATTGTATTTTATAATCTTGTTAATGCAGCTGCAAAAGTAGTCATACATTGTTTCCCTTTGTTGCATAATGCATTGTTGTGACATGAACATATAAGCATCTCAGCATTTCTATCATGGTAGACATTTTTTTTTTGCATGGCAAGAATTATTTCATGACTGGCTAGCTTTTTTTATTTACTGTCGTTGGTGTTACCAACCTCTGAACAGGTTATTCAATCATGCATGTGGACTCGTATGCAACTTCATATTTTTGTATTTGTGTTGGTGATATTAATCGTGAAGTGGGATATATGTGCATCCGACATTAGCTTTAGAGGGAGGTCTAGCCACTTCTCGAAGATGGGCCTCCTGGATCACATGAACCAAGCCCTCGTTGCTGCATATTGGAAGATGTTGAAGGAAAGCAGCCGACATTAGCTTTAGTACTTCGTTGTGTTTGTTTTAGGTCTAAAACGTTTCCTCCCTTTTGATGACTGGTCCCTTATGTTCTGGATTTATGTATGGATGGTTTTATGGTTGGTTGTTTTGAATGGTGTTCTAACTTCTATAGTTTGTGCTTAATACTGTCTATCCTGCTGTTGTGAAGATTCTGAGATTGACAAGATCCGACATGGATTTGTCTTATATTGGCTAAGACGAGATCCGACAGGGGTTACTTCTACATTGGCTAAGACATCGTTGTGACTGGCTAGAAAATAGTATTTACTGGCTAGTAATTTACATTGCAAATATTCGGGTTTTGCATCTTAGGCAAACAAAATAGACAACCACATATTTTACCTTGAGTTCATGCAAAATAACAAAAACCATCCTTCGCCGACTGAAAAGAAAAGGTGTCCGTACGATGAGCGGCATATGATGACCTTACCATTCCACACTTACTTAGGTTTTAATTGTTTAATTATTTCCACCTTTTGGATGACTTGTGTTTGATTACTGATAAGGTATGTTGTGGTCTTGTGGTCACTTGTTTATATGTGTTATGGATGGTTATTGTGAATTCTGCATTATGACGCATTTCGTTTGAGTTTAATGGTCGATATACTTAGGATGAGAAGTTTATGAGATAGATAAGATATGTCAGGGGTTATTATCTTATTGGCATAGACTTTGATTTTATTGGCTAGGGAAAATCATATACTGGCTAGTAAACAAAAAATCGCATACATTTGTCTTTTGCATCGTCGACAAACTAAACGGCCAGTTATGTACATTCAAAACCACCAAAACCCCAAAGTGTCATTGAGTTACAAGCAAACTAACAAAATACTACATTCGACTACGCAAAAGAAGAGTTACCCAACTAGACATCAATTTCTTCACCTTGCCACGCCATGCTTGCTTATGTCCTCCGACGCTTTCGGCGAAGGAACTCTCCCTAAGACGTGTACCTGCTTGTCTCCGTTATCTTGCTCCTGACGGACCCAAATGACATGCTCTTCTCTATGAGCATTGCCCCCTCCTCCATGTCCATGTCGGGAGCTTTACCTTTCATCTCCGAAGCAACGATTGTCGGTTCTACCCATTATGTTGTTTTGTACTTAACTTGTTATGTATTGGTTAGGAAATTTAGTACTTTGTAGTTTTTGGTTCAGGTCTTAATTGTTTAATCGTTTCCACGTCGGGAGCTTTACCTTTCATCTCCGGAGCAACGATTGTAGGTTTTGCCCAGGTTTTCTTGTTTATCTTACCAGTTGTGTGAATTTCTGTGCCAGCTGAATTGTTGTATTTGCCATCCAAATGGTTATCCATGCCATACTCCAAATTGAGATCAAGATGCGATATAGACCAAACTTTACTTCAAAATATTTTTTTCCATAAACATATACAAAATGGGTGTCTATAGATAGATAAAATTAAATTAAGTTCAAAAATAAATTTATTTTTTAATTTTAACAAATAAAAATGGATGAAATTTAGTTTAAAACAATTAAAATTTAAGTTGAGCCACTTGTCACAATCTCATTTGCCCCCTTTCAAATTTGGTGGGAAGGAGCCCTGGCGCCATTCTTCCTTCTTTTAACCGGGTAAGGGTTGAATATGTAACTTTTTTATTTGCAAAACTAACCTTCCACTAACACTTTGCAATTTGTGCTATGACAATGTCATTTTTGCAAAGTCCAAATTTTTTTGGTATATTGATGCAAAATGGCCTTTATCGTATGCATATGTTTTTTTATAAAATAATTTCTAAAACATTTATATAAGTAAAATAGAATTATCATAGATTTTTATAATATCTTTCAAATTTAATCAACTTAGAATTTGGTTCAAAATATTTAAGACTAAATATGATAATAAACGGACAACATATCACTTTATTTAATTATTATTTGAATTTAAATAAATTTTGTATTAACACCCTTATAATTTTTCCTTTAATAGAGAAAATTTGCGCATTCGGTTGCAAATTTTCGGCCATATTGAGGGAGTGTCCACCAAGTGTGATTTATTGGGGTTTTATCCACCTAAAATTTTATGGACAAAATTGCCCTTATATACATATGTGTGTATGCGGTTGTACAGATGTTCTCTCTCCATCACTTTTCTTCAACATGCTGGCTTCTTCAATGCGATTTGCTCTCTCTTTCCAACGTTCGAGCGGTTTTGCAGTTTTATCTAAAATCTCTCTTCGATTTTGTTTGAATGACAGAGAACAAAGCATCTGACGAGATTGAGGCAGTGGATGTTGCTGCAATGGAAATTAAAACTACAAGCGATCCTTCAAATGAGGGTGTGTTTTGTGTGTTTATAGTGTTATACCGATTTTGCAATTTTATCCGAAATCTCTGTTCGATTTTTGTTGAATGGCAGAGAACAAAGCATCTAACGAGATCGAGGCAGTGGATGTTGCTGCAATGGACAGTAAAACTGCAAGCGATCCTTCAAATGAGGGGTGTGTTTTCTGTGTTTATAGTGTAATCCCGGTTTTTCGTTTTTTCTCCTTATTGTTGTAAATTTTTAATTGACGCCGAATGTGTATGATTTGCAGTGAACAAAGCTCCTTCGGAGAATGAGGAACTAGAGATTCCTATCGTTGAAGGAAGTAGTTCAAGCGGTTCTTCAAGCGAAGGTGTGTAGTTTTTGTTCTAGGGTTTTTGTTTAATTTTTTTCCCCACTTTTTTCTTGTTTTTCTCTCTCGAATCTAAGCATGCATCCGGGAATGTTTCTTGTTTTGTCTCAATCAATGCATAATCTTTAAAATACCTATTTCAGCATTTTTCTTTTCATTCATGCTCACACTGTGTTTGTGTTTCTTTTGTCTTTTTTTAGATGATATTGCTTCTGGAAGCGATCTTCAAGAATATAAATTTCAATTTGATGAGAGTATATGTTTTTTTTTATACTTTATTGTTGTCTTTTGTGTTTAGGTTTACGCATGCTTATGAATGTGTTTTTGTAACAGAGACTGAAGTACTGCATTCCTGTAAAGGTTAGATTTTGTGCAAAATCCAATGTTTACTGTTTTCAAAATGCGTGTGAATGATGCATATTCTCTTCGCAGGGAGTGTTCGATACGACATAGTTATCTGGAAGCACAAGAGCTTTTTGATGGTGACCTGGTAATATTTTTACGTTAAATCTATCTTACTTCAATCTTCTTTTTTGATTAGGTACATTTTTATAATTTCAGCTATTTTATGGTGTGTTTTTTTTGGTTAGGCACCCATGTTCCCAAATTTTGGCGAGTTTGCAAGAGCCACAAGGATGGTGTTTAAAGATGAAGTTGCTCACCCTATTCTTGATTATATAGTTGAACCTGTTTTTTCACAACTTGAGAGTGATACCCTGTATGATTGTCGAAGAATGAGGAAAAATGCATATGGTATGAGGTTAAGTTACCTTATGGAAGGTGATTTATCATTGGATATACGTTCTGCTGAAACCCAAGGGGAGGAACAACATGAAGGCAATGAAGGTTCAAGTGCTGCAGGTACCAAGAAGCGAAAGTCTGAGAGTAAAGATCTGTCGTTGGTGAAGAAACAGAAAATTGAAGAAAGCAAACCTACTACGGTGAGGAGGGGTCGGTCTGCTGGTTTAGTTCGAGCTCAAGCTGATGTCATTTCTAAACCATCCTGGGAAATTGCTTCTTCTAAAAAAAAGGAAGATGAAGGGTAAGAAAATTTCAGTTGTAAGGAAGGCACCAACTTTGTCAACTGAGGATGCAATTGCGAAACCTAAATTTATATTTCGCACAAGAGATAAGCCAGTTTCTGAATATTCTAGTGATTTGTTTATGCCGATTGAAGTTGCACATCCATCTTTTCATCGAGTTGCTGAAACTGGGTTGAGGCCGTCCATTGAGGTTGCACCTGCAAAGGATTTTGGTTTGTTTAATGTAAGGAAAGCACCGACTTTGTCAACTGATGATGCAATTGCGAAACCTAGATTTGTATTTCGCACGAGAGGCAAGTCAGTTTCTAAAGATTCTAGTGATTTGTTTATGCCCATTGAAGTTGCATGTCCATTTTTCATGGAGTTGCTGAAAATGGGTTGAGGCCGTCCATTGAGGTTGCACATGCAAAGGATTCTGGTTTGTTTAATGATGGGAAGGATGATGATGATGATGGAGTAGCAAAGGATTTTTTTTTGGGGGGGGGGGGGGGAGGGGTTGTGGCTGAAGAAGGTAAGTATGTAGAGGATAGAGGAACCGAGGAGGATGTGATGAATGCTGAAACATATGAGCATTTAAACATGGAAGGCACTGAGAAAGTTGTGATGAGATCTGTCAAAGATGATCACAACAAAGAAGGAGTTGGAAAAGACGTGTTGGGGGTTGTGACAGATGATTTCAGCAAACAAGTGGAACCTCCTAGCTGGGTGAAGAAAATACAGAAGAGGTTAGATAAGCTTGAAGAGTTGCCTCAAAGAGTTACAGATTTGGCTGGGAGGTTGGACATGCTTGAGAAACGCATGTCAACATGCATAAAAATGGTGGCTATTGTTGATGATCTTGTGGAGAAGGTACATTCATTAGAAAATAGGTTTACAATGCACGAGTCAATACTTTCTAGGACTCAGTTATCTAATGTTTTACCTAGCGACCCAGTGTTTACAAAGGTTGTGAATGATGTATTGGTTGATATTGAGAAAGACATACCAGCAGAGGGCATGTTGGATATTCAAGAAGAGGTATCTAGTGAGAAGTTAGGTCAACCAATTAATTAATACAGATGTTTCAGCATCTGCAAATGAGGTCATATCTATTACATTAGTTGAAGGGCAGAGGTCATTGGATTCATGTTCAGGGAAACTATTTTCGGTTGACTTAGGGCGCGACTCTAATGTGGATTTGAAGGGTGTGGAGCAGTGTTAAGCCAAAGGATTATGGGGTGGAAGTTGCTGGACTAAAAGTTGTTGAAACAAAAGTTGGTGATTTGAAAGGCGTTGAAACAAAAGATGTTGAAATGAAAGATGTTAAAGCCGCATCAACTCATGCGCAAGTAGTTAACAATGGTGATGAACCCTGATCTTTGGGACTGAATGAAGGTGAAGGTGATGTTGAAACAAACGATGCTGGAACAAAAGGTGATGGTGGTGTTTTAAAGACCCCACCTCATGAAAAAACAATAGATGTCAATGATGATGAAGGGGATGACGACAAGGTGTCGAAGGAAGCACGTATTGAGTGAGATACAATTGCTAAAGATCCTACATGCATAAAAGAAATTGAAGATTTCAGGCATTCAAAGCGTCTTCCAAAAACAAGTACTATTCTTCTGAGCCCATATGTTGCTGAGAAGATAAGGATCCCGAAGTATATGGAAAAAAAATCATTGCTCAGTAAGGAGAATCATGACTTCATGTATGGTTGTATTAAAGGCTCAAGGTATATCCATCTTTATTGTCATGTGTTTTCGAGTGCTTTAGTAATAAGTATTTTGTTGACTCATGAATTTTTATTCTTGTAATAATTTTTTGTAGGGTTTTTCAGTACGTTCAATGAGAGTTAGAAAAGAGAAGTCATTTTTCAAAAACATTGTCAGGAAGGATGGATGGCTTAATATCGATGTAAGCATGTTGAAACTATCTACTTTTTCAAAACCTTTTGAGTGATGTAACTATGTATGTTTTATGTTATTATGATATGTTTTAAACAAATAGCTTACACTCTTTACTGGTTCAGCACCTTGAAGCAGGATTGGTTCACATGAGGAAGAGAATTAGTGAGGATCTTGGCAGTTTTGAAGACATTGTTTTGATGGATCCTATTTTTCATCAAAAGTATCTCCCAGAATGTTCGTCATCATATGAAGAATCAAGCCATGTTGAACAATTCACTGCAAGCTATTTCTTGGGCTTATATCCTAGTGATTATCCAACGAGTTGGGAGTCAGTAACAAAGGTTTACACTCTATTTAACATAAACAACGAGCATTGGGTTGCCCTGGAGATAGTCTTTGCTGAAATGGTTATAAATGTCTATGATTTCAATCACTATATTGTGTCTGGTGAAAAGCTTGTTGAATATTTGTGCCCAATGTCCGAATGGTTGCCAATACATTTGGATAAGGCTGAGGTAATACCAAACTTTAAACCCTCTACATTCCACATTCACAAGGTCCCTGATCTAGTGCATGATACAAGTAGGTATGAAAATCTACTTTATAATATTTTGAAAGTCATTTATAAGCATGTGCGGTTGTGCTTGATATAACTATGTTTTGTTGCATTTTTTCCAGGGCGTCTTGTAGGGTCTTCGTACTCAAAGAAATTGAAGCACTGGTATTTGGGGGAGATGTCAAGAAGTTTACCAATGAAAGAATCTTCCGCTACCGAGAGCTTATGGTCTCAAACTTGATGCAAGAGAGATGGAGCTTTAAAGTCTAGATAATTGCATCTTTCAGATTTAGGCATTTCAAGACATTCAGTTAAGAGTAGATAGTTTGACCCTTTTTTTGGATGTATTTCTGTATTTTCAGCAAATATTATGGACATCAGCTCTTTTTTTTTTGTATATGCTTGTATGATCTGCATATTCTAGGCATTTCAATGGCATTTTCAAGCCCTTGAAATTGACATTCAGTTAATGTTTTGTTGTAAATATTTCAGTGTTCTTGTTTTCAGCAAGTTCTGTGGTCAACGTTTTTGTTTCAGCAAGTTATAATTCAAAATCTTTAATTATATGAACTTTTACTATTATTTTATAATATTAATTTAACACATTATTAAAATTTTATCTATTAAAAATCGCGCCATGGCGCGGAGATCATGCTAGTATCTATATATCTATATCTATATAAACTCTTAATTTGGAAGTGTTGACCAATCTTTTTTTTTTTCCATTTTTCTTTGATTTTCTATAATTCTCTTTTTTTCTTCTTTTTTCTTTAATTCTCTTTCTCTTTAAAAAAAATTTAATCTATTGAAGAATCAGTGGTCATCTTCTCCTTAATCACCTCATCTATATAAACTCTTAATTTTGAAGAGTTTAGGATGATGTGTCAATCTTAGAGGTATTTTAAGAGTGTTGACCAATTTTTTTTATTTTTTTTTGCCATTTTTCTTCTTTTTCCTTTAATTCTCTTTCTCTTTAAAAAAAAATTTAATCTGTTGAAGAATCAGTGGTCATCTTCTCCTTAATCATCTCATTTCCACCAATTAATTTTTTTTGCCCTTTTTTAATTATTTATTTCATTTATTTTTATTATTATTACCTTTATCTATGTAAATCAATCACATTTTTTCTTTTATTATTAACGTATTTACTAACTATCTATATAATCTACATCTATATAAACTCTTAATTTGGAAAAGTTTAGGATGATGTGTCAATCTTAGAGGCATTTTAGGAGTGTTGACCAATTATTATTTTTGCCATTTTTCTTTGATTTTCTTTAATTCTCTTTTTTTCTTCTTTTTCCTTTAATTCTCTTTCTCTTTAAAAAAAAAATTAATATGTTGAACAATAATTGATCATCTTCTCCTTAATCATCTCATTTCCACCAATTAATTTTTTTGCCCTTTTTTAATTATTTATTTCCTTTATTTTTTATTATTACCTTTATCAATGTAAATCAATCACATTTTTTCTTTTATTATTAACATATTTACTAACTATTGAGCTTAATTCAAAACATTGAATTCAATCTAATATAACTATTTGGCTTAACTCAAATTTATTTTCTAACTATTGGGTTTAATTCAAAACATTGAATATACCTATTCATTATGACACATCATATTTAAGCAACATTACATTGATATTGATATTAGAATTTTTTTTCAAAATATTCACAAATAAATAAATAATTACGAAAATATTCACTGTTTTAAACATTTTACAAAAATATTCATTTTTTTGCAGGGTCGTCAGAAAAACACGGTTTGAAACCGCGTCTTATGTGTAAGATGTGAAATTCAATTGGCGCCCAGGAGGGGGTTTGAAAGTTGACAAAGAAACGCGGTCTGAAATCGCGTTTCTTGGTCAACATTCCACCTGGCAACACAGACGACCAGGAGAGCTGATGTGGCACAAAGAAACGCGGTTTGAAACCACGTTTCTCTGTGTGATTTCAGAGGAAAACCAGAGGTTCGCCTGGTTGATTTGATGACACCAATAAAACGCGGCCTCATGCCGCGTTTTATGACCAATATTATTCTGAAACAGATTCTCCCCTAATGCTAGGGGGAATCTCTGTAACCCTAAGTAAAAACGTGGTTTGATCTCGCGTTTTTAGTTTGATCAAATTATTGAAGCTTCGTTGCCCCTTGTTCATCTTCCTCCTTTGATGGTTTCCATCTCAAAACGATCTCAAAACGCTCTCCAATATCCACGTTATCTCACATTTAGTTAAGGTAAGTTATTGTTTTTATTATAGATTCTCGCAGTTATTTCGATGATATATGTATTTGCTATCGTCATTGAGAAATTTGAGGATTGATTATATAATTTTTTTTTATTGTGGATAGCATATACAAGTTTGGATGGATTACGTAGTTTTTAGCATGAATGAGCTTGGATTACGTAATTTCATTGGTATATACAAGTTTGGATTACATATACAAGTTTGGATTACGTAATTTCATTGACATATGAACGAGTTTATGAAATTTGGCAGTTACTATCGAAAGTAATTAGAAATTTGATCTTATGTTGATAAGATTAGTGAGAGCATATAACATTTGTAATAAGCTAACTTTTTTCATTGACAACGTAGGATGGATGGAGTTAACAAAATATTCGAGGTAAATGAGATATACGTTGATGCTCTTGGCGTTGATCACGAAGACGACTTGGACGAGTCTGAGGAGGACGATGAAGCAACTAGGGAGGCGGCGGTTGAGGATGAGGCCATTAATCCCAATTGAAATATTGTGGAATCTGATCCAATGATAACAAATTCTTGGCAAGAATTAAATTCGCACGCACAAGAAGATGATGGAAGACAGTTTTTTCGCGGGCAACTATTCAACTCATTCGGCGAGTTGAAATGTGAGTTGAAGGAGTATTCTATTAAAATGAGGAAGCCATATCGTACAAAAAAGGCGAGTCTAGATTGGTACACAGTCGTCTGTGATAGGAAGGACAATTGTGGGTGCCCGTGGAGATTATCTGCTCGTCGTTTAGACAGAACTGTTGAAATGTGGACAATTGTTAATTATAGTGGGCCTCATGCGCCTAACTGTAGCTCTGAAAAGTTGGCGATAGAGGAAAGAAAAGGTTGCACTTCCCCAACTATACTGGCCATCAGCCTCCAAGTCCGCTAGCAATGGAAGGTAAAGTAATTGCACCTGGCCACCGCTAGTATCAGCAAATAGAACCCCAGCCATAGGCAATAAAATGTATGCCCTATCTTGGCACTGAATGGCATGTTCCTCAGCATCTTCTGGTAAGGGCATATGGAGCAGCTGTCGTAGCCAGGCCACCTTCACCAAAGATCCCCTAATCTGATTCAACGGGGGTCTTTGCCCAAGCAATGTTTCTGCAATGGTTGGCCAATCGTACCATGCAGATCCAGTAACTGCAAGACAATCAACACGCAGACCCAGTAGAACTGACACATCTTGGAGTGTGATTTTCGTCTCCCCAACGTTCAAGTGAAAGGTATGGGTCTCAAGTCTCCATCTCTCTATTAACGTTGTCGTTAATTCATTGTCTATCTCGAACGTGGACCTAAGCTTGTATATACCGTGAAATCCTGCCAACTGTATATATTGTAGGACTCGAGGGTCAGGAGCTAGATCTCTCCCGAACTTGCGCAAGTGCATCCTGTGTTGGATAACACCATTCGTCTGCAAATGTAACACTTACAAACATTAGGTATCCGATCTATATGTTCCATTCAATTTACTTTTACCACTCGGTGAAAATAGTATATACTTACATATTCCTCGCGAGTCCATACATCAATTGACCTGTGGAGATGTTGTCTGTGGAGCACCTCGTTGTTGAGCGGACCAAGATTCAGTTGCATTTCCATTTATAACTCCCTAACATAAAGAAAGTATTTTTTTTACAAACTTACAGAAAAAAAGGTTCTGAATCTAAATAACTATATGTTAATCAAAATCTATTCTCCTACAATCTAATCAGTTCTAATTGAATTCTATTCGATCTCCTACAATCACATACAATCTCTTCTCTGGTTACTGTATACTAATTAAATTCTTCATTCCAAATATTTTTGCTATTTCAATATCTTCTCCTTCTATTTTGTGAATCTAAATTTATACTATAAAAAATATGTTGTGAATATAAATTTATTAACCTAAGTATATAATACACTATAAACTTATAATTGTAAAAATCTAAATTTATTAACTTATTAACATCTTTTTTATAAATATATTTTTACAATTTCATGTATAATCACCCATCACAATTTCTCATCTACAAAATCAATTCACACAACCGAAATTAATAAAAAATCTTCCCGTTTCAACAATTACAAATTTCATATCTATACTAATCACAATTTCAACTCACAATTTCATATCTATACTATCAACAATTTCAACTCACAATTTCATATATATACTATCAACAATTTCAACTCACAATTTCATATCTATACTAACCACAATTTCAATTCACAACCGATTCAACTCATTATTTCATATCTATACTAATCATCCATCACTACATAGAACTCTACAACATTCAAATTTCATTACCATTACCAAAACCAAACTTAAACTACCAAAACCAAACTTAAACTATCAAAACTTCCGAAATTTGCTACTGCTTCAATAATGCAAGGGCTTTTGCTCACGTTTAGGATAAAAAAAACCCGAATATAAAATAGAAAAAAAAACTAACCTTTGTATTTCCGGATGAGAGATGAAGGGGATGACGAAGGAATCTTGAGTTGAAGGTTGAAGATGATGGTAATTGATGAGGATTTGAGGGTTTGGGAGCAGGAACCGCCGAATGAATTGAAGAATCGGAGGTTGAAGACGATTAGATGCAATTAATAGGGTAGGAGGCGGTTTTGGTAGGGTTTCATAAATGCCACACATAAACCGTGGTTTGGAACCGCGTTTTTGGGTCCAGAATCTTTGACTTTTTTTTCTGACATCCACACAGAGAAACACGGTTTCAAACCGCGTTTCTTGTGCCACATCAGCTCGTGTCTCCAGTCGTCATGCCAGGTGGAATGTTGAGACCGCGTTTCTTTGTCAATTTTCAAAACCCCTCCCAGGCGCCAATCGAATTTCAGATTTTACACATAACACGCGGTTTCAAACCGCATTTTTCTGACTGCCCTGCAAAAAATGAATATTTTCGTAATTATTTATTTATTTGTGAATATTTTGAAAAAAAAATCTTGATAATATTAATACTGAGTGATTTAAAATATCTATATTTATGTATTATACTTTACATAAGATTTAAAAAATAATAATTTTATGAGAAAATTATAAGATACTTTTATGGTAAAGTTTTTTATGATTTTTATCTTAATGTTTATTAATATTTTAAAATATTACTCCCTCCGTCCAAAAATACATTGCCTTTTAGGCCTCGAAATTTTGTCGGAAATACATGGACTTTTAGATGTGTAGGTAGTAATTATTACCTCTAAAGTACATTTAACTCTAAAATTTACCCCGTAATCTATAATATATATCTAGTTGTGTTCAGCCCACCATAAATGCTATAAATGTGTTCTCGGTTATCCGCTTAACCGGTTATCCGCACTGTGGGATTAAATGTTGAATTTAATCTCACAACCTTGCTATAAAATATTGTGTAATCACTAGCTACCTTGCTATAATATTTTGTTAAATGAAACATACATCGCATTAATTTTACTTTTTAGAGATGATAAATAGGAAATTAAAATGGGTTAGTCCAAAGGTTGAGAGTTTTTCTTTGGTTAAATGTTAGATTTTTCTTATAAATAGTCAATTGTTTCAATGTTATCTTCTAAAACTCAATTTTTTTGCAAACAAATAAGAGATGAATCATATATTGTTAGGTGGCATTTTCTAATCCTTTTTTTCTTACAATTTTTTATTATTTATTGCTTTAATATATTGTTTCATTGTACTTTCTTATTTCTATTATGATATTATGCATGATTTTATTTTTCATTTTTTATGTTGTTACTTTATACTATCATATTTTATTTTGCATTTCTTAATTTTTTTTATAATAATATAGGGTTTTTAGTTTTCTTTAATTGCTATTAAGTTTTTATGAACCATTGTTGCAAGAAGACTCATATTTGGAGGTTTTATTAATCATTTATTTGTTTCCCCCTATTTTTGTTTATTTTTTTCTATAATCAATTTATTTTTTTATTGCACTTTCTTATTTATATAGTAGATTATATATGATTTTATTTTCCTTTTTTGTTATTTTATATCATATATTATTTCTTATTTGTTTAAATAATCTTTAATTATTATTTTTCTCTATTTTGATTTCTTTTTTTTTGTTGATATATGGAAAAACTTACAAACATGCACCATTGTTGAAAGAAGAATCATATTCACCAAGACGGGATCTTAACGAGAAATAAATATATTAATGGACCGATCTCTCTCTCTCTCTCTATTCAATTTATATTAATATGTCACCTTTAGTTTAATGAGTGTGGTTGTAGTTGTAGTGCGTTGAAATACATGTTTAAGCACAGAGGTATATTTAAAGTAAAAATAAAAAAAATAAAAATACATGGAGTAGTTATGTACCTTATTTATTTACATGTTTCCTCCTATATACTTGCATATAGATGCATACTTGCAAAATCTTTCACTTCATGATTGGAAGAGAAGAGCTCAAAATGTTAAGCTTATTTATAAATATATTATGGATGACTATAAATAATACTGAGCTTTCTTCTCAAATCTATATAAACCAAATATATTCATAATAAAATCAATTCCACGTAGTTTAACTATATATAATTATTTCTTTGATATAATTTCCGATAATAAGAACCAATCATATAAAACTTTAATACCATATGATTTGATAAACTTTAATACCATATGATTCGATCTGATTAAATTATGTCCCGTGCGTATACACGGGCATGCCCCCTAGTTTACCTTAATATGAATAATCAAAGGTTTTAACTTTTAACCTTTAATACTAATGATGAGGAAAATTAAGAGGTAAAATAGGTTTCTTAATTCGCGTGCACAAGCCTAAAAGGCAATGTATTTTTGGACGGAGGGAGTATATATATTATTAATATTTTAGTTTAAAAAAAATTGCGCCATGACGTGGGAATCGTACTAGTAAACATTAAATCATATAAAATTTAAATTACAATTGAATTTCAACATCCATCTTCCCGATATCTGAACGTCTTACATAACACCATAATTTCAACTTTGTTTCGTCAAAGAAGAACTGTAACGTTAAAGTAGACGTTATCTAGTAATATCCCGTTGGTTTAATCCTCGGATAGGTAAATAAAGAGCGGTCATTCCGCCATTCCGGAATGGTTCTGTTGGTTTAATCCGTAGTAATAACGTTCGACCGATCCGATTATTCACTGGATAACGGACAATGTCGTCAACTTCTCCGCTCAATAACTTCGGATTGTGGTTAATCGTCTAATTCAACGTCTAAAAGATGATAAATTCGATTGGTTCCCCGTACAATAAAACGCAGCATATCTTTTCCTGTTGCACAGGGCAGGTGGCGGAGTTTCCAAAGTACTTTGAGCTCATTTCCTTCCCCCCTCTCTCTCTCTCTGTGATCCACCTCCATCCCTCCCCTCTCATTTCCCCCTTCTTCTCCGATATCTCTCTCGATTCTTTGTTTCTCTGCGCTTTCTCCGTCGCTCCTTTAATTTTCCATGGAGTCCACCGCCGCTCTTCGCTCTTTTGACTGTAAGTCTCCCTGTCGGTCTTTGCTTTTTCTCAGTGAACGAACTGCAACAACAAAATGTCTTCATCGCTCAATTTGTAATGGAACTGGGAAATTCTACTGGAATTCAAATCCTTCACTGTTTACAGAAATTATCTTCTTCATTTTCTAAGCTTAGATCGGAGTGGAATTCATTTCTTGTTCAAATTGATTTTCTGCGATTCTCAGATTCTCTCTTTGCTGTATAGCTTGTTGGAATTCTTCATTGGTGAAATTGACAATGCTGTATTAGCTATGTTCCATGAGTGATGAATCTACAGTTTAGTTAATTATCCTGTACCTAAGTGGAATTCTGAAATATCTGTTTCAAAAATCACTGGTTGATCTTTGATGTCAATCTCGCTTCAATTAAGAACCTATTTCATGTGTTTGGCGTAGTTCTTGAAGGTATCTATATCTTCTTTACTTCGCCTCTTCTTTTATTATGGGATTCTTTATAACGAACAGGAAGAGGTTGAAATATGTACATCAAGCAGAGTTGATAACGTCACTTATTGGGAGATAATCAGACTTTTTTTTAAGAAAAATGTGAATGTTGATTCATATCAGTAGTACTGAACTTGAGTGCACTATTGCTGAACTTTCCAAATGGATAATTTTGTTATTCTGGGGGTTCTTATAATCTTATCTGTTCACTATGTTTCCTATTCCTTGAGTTATCCATGAATTTGATTTCATTTCTTTCCTTCTTTGATCTTTCCTCTGTTTTTTCATGCACCAGTTTGGGTAGTGGTATAGTAATTGTCATTGAGAAAGTCCCTCAATAATTGTATAGTGTTTGAAGTAACCTTTGAAGTTTCTGCTCTCCTTTTATGTAATTATATGGTTTGATGTTTTGGCTCTTTACTGCTTAGGAGGATTTTATGTTACTATAGGTTGATAGCAAATATCAGTATTATTCTTGGTGCCATGGAGAACCATAATCTGTCTTTGGTTGAAGTATCGTATTAATTCGTCGTGATTTTGAGATAACATTGGTCGCTTACTTTGATCCTTATTGCAGGTCCTGCCACTTACATGTCACATATCTTGTCAGTACCTGAGAAGTGTAATGTGGCTGCATGGCCAACCTCTATTAGATTATCTGCTTTATCTAGTGGAAAGCTTAGTTCATCCACCAGAAGAGTAAGAGTCCTGGTTCCCAGTGCAAAGACATCGGAAACAGCTTTGTCCTTTGAATCTGATGGTGAGTTCTATTTAGTCATTCGATTAATCTTTCACTTTGTATCTGACTTATATCTGCCAATCATCTTAATATATTTTGAATGGTTAACTGAGTTATCATAAGAGAAACTTGTTTTCAAATTATTGTTCACATAAGTAGGCATGTAGTCAATAGAGGTGTATCCTATTGATTGATCTTACCAGGATTAGAGGCATGGATTTCTTTTGCTTCAAAACCATCTCGTATGTTTTGCATGGACAAAAAAGCATGTTTGAGAAGATAAGCTGTATTACCATGCCAACCAAAGGCATCCAACTTTACAATCAGTACTAAGGTGGCACTGAGTTAGCTTAAGTGCTTAACTATGTCCTAGCATTCAAGGCCCTTCCTTCTTGGTCTCTTTCACTTCATCTTGCTAATTACGAATTAGGCTGTCAACATTTCAGTGTGTAGTGTACTTGCTATCCACATTTTCCGCTTTGCTACAATTCAGAATTAATATCCTATCAAGGCTTCTTCTTAGTCCCACAATTGAAGCTATTTCTTAGGTTGCCTAGGAGGAATCTACACATTTATCAGAATATTATTATTCTTTCCTGTTCTGTGCTTGCTTACCCCAATTCTAACACTGCTGTCTTCGACATGAATTGCTGGCTGATATTCCTCCTATAAGTTTTTGGAAGCTAGCATCTGTGATATTTGAAATCCTCTTTTATTGCCAATTTTAGCATGTGTCTCTAAATATGATATCATGATTATCAACAGTTCCAACAAATGGCAGTCCCAAAATTCAGAATGAGAAGAATGTTTTACCAAGTACTACTTTTCCAGATGCATTTGAGGTGAATGGCATGTCCCTTTCTGTAATCAATTCTTTGGAGACCCTAAAGATGTTTGTGCACAATATTTTTTTTTTTTTCTTGTACAATGTATCACTACTTATTTCATAATTTTAATTTTGGCCACCTTTTTTCTATAATAACTTCTCAGACATTGCTTACGGAAGTCTGTGACGAAACCAGTGTCGCTGAACTGAAACTAAAGGTAAGGTTCTACTCGCATCAGTTGAACATATTTTACAAATCTGGGTGATATACCCTGATATAATTAAAAGATGTCCATGCTTGTTTATTGGATGGGTAATTTACTTTCCCATTTTTTCCATCTCCAAAAAGTTGTGATATTTTTTTGTTTTTTTTCGAAAATAGGATAGATTCTGCCCTAAATAAATGAATTTCATTAAACACGCTTGTTACAGTTCGGTCTTTTGAGTTTGGAATCATGGTGGCTGAGGTTGAATAGGATCTGAGCATTGGGTCCTTCAATACTGGATTTTTCTTTTTTCATACTCTCTACTGACGGGCAACATTTATGTTGGTCATTAAATGAGGATCTCATTATGAATTATTGAATTCCATGAGTCAGATTGAATTTTATGCTGTGTCTGTTGAACCATAATCATCCAAGTCATTATCCTCTCCTTATGAAGGAACATGAATGTGTTGTCAGTTTTCTAGCTCACTGTTCCCATCAACGATCTCGTCATATATATTTATGAAATTTGTAACATTTACTATATTTTTGTTATTTAATGTTGCATATATGTTTAATGAAATGATGAATATTTGTTTTCTAATATAGAAGTTTGATAAAAAAAACTATATTATGGTTTCAAAGATTGGTAGTATTGAGATGCATGTTAAGCGAAATATTGGAGCCACAAATGCTCCTGTTGCCATCAATTCACCAGTTGTAGCTCCCCCTATCCCAAGTGAGCCCATGGATCAATCAGGTCTTGCTAAGCCTTCACCAGCATCTCCTAAATCATCTCCAGAGCAACCAAACCCATTTGTAAAGGCATCCTCGGCGAAGTTTGGAAAGCTATCTGCCTTGGAAGCTTCTGGCTCCAGTGGCTTTAAGCTTGTATCATCACCAGCAGTATGTATTATAATGTTTATTTGCTTGCATTGTTCAGAATATGTTTGCCTTCAATTTACAGTTGCAAACTTTCCTACAGGTGGGAACATTTTCCAGGGGAAGGACAGTTAAGGGGAAGAAGCAACCTCCTGTCTGCAAAGAGGTAATGTTGTTTGTCTTCTTTCTCTTTAGATCTTCTTTGATCTTATTGTTAAAGGCTATATAAGTTGAGACCCTCCATCTTTCTTTGTAGTTTTAAACTTCATTGTTGAATTTTTAATCATGAACTGACTGAAAGACTGTTTACTTTAATGTTTGTGTTGCACTTTTTGCTGTATCTGACAAATTCTTAAATGAAAAAAGGGTGATCTTATCAAGGAGGATCAGGTGATAGGTTACGTGGATCAGTTTGGAACTCAGCTTCCTATCAAGGTAAACATTTCTCTGCAGTCCAGTTTATTTATGTTCTTTGCTTGTGGCATGTGATCGTTGCTAGATTTTTCCTTACTAATGCTGGATAAACAGTCCGATGTGGATGGAGAGCTCTTGAAGGTCCTCTTTGATGAAGGAGGTAATTCACTGAAATTCTATCTTCGTTGTCATGATTTATTTTGTGCCATGAATGGATTGATTGAGAAGGCTAAGCATCAATATATTAAGACTGAGAGTGGACTTTTCAAATGTGTAACATGGGTACAAACTGTGCTTTTGAACAGTCACATGAGCTAGTGAATAAGCACGGTAAAAAGTTCATGTGAACTTTGTTGGGGATATATTAAAAGGTTGTCACTACTCACTACTAAGCCGTATGATTCCACCCTGGATTTCTGTCATTTATGCAACCCTCCACCCTTAAAGCAAATAAACTGCATTTTCTTGTTTTCTATCATCTGTATGATGTGTAGGTTTCAGTCAGGGTTGCTGAATAGGGAGTTAGCGGTGATCGGGAATAAAAGACTAGCTTTATGCAATTTCAACTTATTATTTTATACTACTAGCAATTAGATCTTCATTAACAGCTCAGTTTTCTCTTTCCTCATTGCAGAAGCTGTTGGTTATGGGGATCCCCTTGTAGCCATCTTGCCATCTTTTCATGGTTTAATTTGGCCTTGAACTCGACGACCTTTCTTTGAAGTAGGGTTTAATTTGGCCTTTTAATCTTTCGATTCTTTTCCACATTGGCCGGGTCCTTTGTCTTCTGAAGTCAGCCATAGATGGTTGTTAATCTGAATCTGAAAAGAAGATTAACTTGTTTTTAGGTTTGTTGTAACACCTGTTGTATCACATCACCCACTGTTATATTCTGCTGTTTGCGATTCTCATGCGATGTGATTATCAATGAACGTGTTGAGCCCGCCTGCACATTCCTCTACGCTTTCAATCTTTTTCATTCTCTGCACATTACGCTTCTTTAGCCAATTGCACTAATGTCATTTTCTTTCAGTCTTGTGTATGCTTTTATTGCTTTGGGTAATTTCTTCTTCATTCCTTTTATTAGAGCCTACAAAATCTGACCTGACCCGAGAAGGCGAGAACCCGACCTGACTCACCTGAATCCATACCCGACAGAAACCCAAAAATTTAGTATCATGCAAAACTCAAACCCGACCCATTTTTGACCCAATACCCGAATAAACACGAGCATAAACAAATCCAACCTATACTTGACCTGTCCTTTACCCGACCCGAGCAAGACCAGACTCATCTTTTTCAGTCAACAATTAAGATAAACAAAAAATAATTATCATTTTATAATAAAACTAAATGTAATCCGACTTGGCCCAACTCGAACCCGAACTCCATTTGACCCAAACTTACCTGACCCGAATCCGACCGAACGTACAATATATCCGACATATGACACAATTCGACATCTGACTGAACCCGACCCGAATAGCCCAATTGTCACCTATAACCTTGGGCATTATCGCGCCAGTTATTCTAGAGCAAGATCGTGGGCAAACCCCGCATGTCATAAAATCTACGAGATATCTGTTTTGATGCATACAAAGCACAACCTTTCCAGCATCATAGATGCTGGAAGGAGCAACCCAAAAGATAAAGCATAATGCAGAAAGGAGCAATAAGGCACATTGTCCAGGTTGGATCTCCGGGGCAGGTAAGATAATTTTGTAACTCTAGACCAATGCAAAGTTGGAAAGTTTAACTCAAATCATACTTGACTCACCAAGCCAGACTCAACCTAAACCCAAATCAGTGCACATCTATGACCTATGATTCATAGTGAGACAATTCACACCAAACTCACACCAAAAAGATCGCCAAATGCTAATATAGACATTGGACAGCTGCAGCTAATACGATAACCATTTTTGCCAGTCATGAAGCTAGCACACAAAATCAGAGCATATCTATGCACATGCCCCAGAGTTTCGGTCTTTAAATTTTTACTAGTACCTATGCACATAACTAAGGTTTTCCTTCGGTTTCGGGTTGTTGATTAGGGGGGCAATGTGGATGGATTTTCTAACCACAACGTGTCTGAACTACAAGAGTTACCAATTTACTTCTGTACTTGTAACGTCAGCCCTATGATCAGTCATTTATGGAGCAATAGCCACTGCTGAGAAAGCCGACCTCTTCCCAACTGATTCTGAGTTAGTCAGTTGCCAGCCGTAGCCTTCAGAATAACATTCAACCTGCCAGAAGAAGAGAAAGGTTAAAAGTTTTGCTACTACTCAAAAGTAAACCTACAGGCTACAGATCAATCACCCATGCTGTTCTAACTGCAGTGAACACTTGAGTAATGAAAGAATTTGAAAAAAACGCACCGATGCTAAAATCTCTCCACTGTTTGTAATTCCTCCAATGGAATACATCGAACTACCGATGGTTGCCGCACCAAAATAGCCCCTAGAAGTATTTAAAGGTTCAGCCATCATCCATTTTCCAACGCGAGGATCATAAACCTCAACACTTGACACCATTCCCCCACCATCATATCCACCAACAGCATACCTGCCAAAAAAGGTACTCCCTCCGTATCAAAATTTAAGTCATTTTAGCCTTATGCACATATTTTAATAAAAACACTCATACATCAATCAACATCATCATTCCTCTAACTTTTTCATTAATTTTATTACCCACTACATTTTTTAACCAATCAAAACCTTTAAAAAAGTCAACAACACACAAATCAATACAAATCATTACTATCCACTACCTAGAAAACCTAAAATGACATCTATTTTGATACAAAACCAAAGAGCTAAAACGACATCTATTTCGAGACGGAGGGAGTATGATTTAAGTGATGCTCGGTTGTAAGGCATATACGAAAACTCACTAGCCTTCTACCAAGAGGTTGAATTATTCTCCTGTAGCTGGACTTAGGAAGGCTAGGAGAAAATCAGTTAAAATCAACCCTAAAATTTCCTGATGAGGAATGCATGAGAATGGAGAGTAATAAGGTGTTGATAACATGGACAGGAGACAAACATTACAACATGCCACAGGATCCTAGGATGGCAACCAAACTGCCTTTATCCTTCAACTGAACCCAATTAACCGATTCAAATATGTATGAACTGGAGCTGAAGCTGTTTCTGAGGAGTTTATATGGTAAAAAAAGCAAACACTTACAGCTTTTCATTCAGAACAGAGACGCAGTGGCAACCTCTCCTCGTGTGCATACTCTGGAGTGCAGTCCATGAGCGCGCCCGTGGATCAAAACCTTCCACAGAACTGCATTAACATGCTGTTTAGTACATCTAAAATCCCTCCTAATCATACAAGTGACAATTCATCAAGTTGCATAAACATCGGTCAGGCTAGTCCTCTTATGTAAGACCACTAATGCATTCATTGGCCAATTCACATCAACATATATGACCGCTGATGCAATCGAGTCTATTTTAGTATGAGTTAGATATAGAAGTATTCCTCTCGAATTATTCATGCATATAAGAGGAAGAATTCAGAACCTTGGAAAATATGTTTGGTTTTCCTTTGTTTCAAGCAGTGTCAACATTAGGAGGATAGGATGACATGTGGTTTCTGTCATAAACATCCATGTGGAACAACATCGGATGTACAAAGCAAAGAGCAAGGGTATGTAATGGAATGCAACTTACCTTATATAATTTTTTCCATCATATCCACCAACAGCGTAAAACAAGCCCTTGATCTCAGCTGCAGCAGAAGCAAAACGCTGAAAGAACAAAATTCAAGGAAAAAAATCAGATAGCTGTGAGGAACCATCTAGACGTACCCATTTGGTTAACAAAGATTTAAAGTTCAATACATTGGATTCAAGACACAGAAGGGCACAGGGTTTCGTGTTCAATGTGCTGGTTCCCAGGATTCTAGTTAGTCTTATTCCCTTTGTTCTGATAGTTTTAAATGTTTTGAAATGGCAAGAAGAAAAAGTTTCGACAGCTAGAGTGAGACCATTTGCATGCAATTCCACTAAATACGGATATGAAAAAGACATGTGCATGGTTCTTAAGGATTAAGCTAGAACCAAAAGAACAAGTCATTAACATTTAATCGTAGTATGAACCAAAAGAACAAAACCTGAATAGTATGAACCAATCAGCCAATTAATAAAAACTGGAAAGTGAACCCCATTTTTTAAATACTGAAGATTCACACAATTACAAGTAAAGGATTACTACCTTTTGCAGCATTGATGGAGCGCTGATCCATTTCCCATAACCTATATCAAGCATTTCTACATCTCTGAAACAATCTTTTCCATTACCACCTCCTATTGCAAAGATTTTGTTGTCCAAACCAACTCCTACCATACTTCCTTTCTTCTTACTCAAAGAAGGGCAATAAGCCCAGGAATCATTTCTTAGGTTGTACAGTTCAACTTCAAACAGGCAAAGGAAATTTCTGAGTTAGAATATCATATTGAAGCAAATTGGCTTCAACGAAATGAACTTAAACTGGAGAAGTGACTGTTATTACCTGTATCATGCCACATATTGCCATCTCCTCCACCCAGCACATAGAACTCATTGTTTAGTTGTACAGAAGTGGCATATGGACGCACATTGTTCATCGACTTCAATGATATAATATGATCCACATAAGGGAAATAGGAGTCCAAAGCTGGCTGAAAAAGAGCACCATCATATCCTCCCGCTAGAAGTATTGAATGTCCGAAGTTTAATGGAGAATACAAGGATTTGTTGAACTGTTCTTCATCAACCAGTCCGGTTGAAAGTCGAGATGCAGGTTCCATCATCCTCAAATCCTCCTCCAGTGTTTCAGTTTTTGATTGCACCTGGAATGTCATAGAATGAATTAATGAGGTATTGGAACATGGAGCATTTGTAGAGTTGATAGAAGTGGTGGAAGATCAGAGAAAGAGGAAAGAAAATAAAATTCTAAAAGAGACAAATCCTTATTGCATTGTTGAATACCAAGCACAGTTTATGCAAGAGCTAAACTAATTACAAGATGTTGGAATATGGGTTGTCCCACATTGAAAATATTGAGATGTCTAGTGGGCTACTTCTATCATTGTCAATTGGTTTTGAGATGAAACCCGCCATTTCTCGAGGAGACTTGGTGAGATGTCTATACTTCCCTTTTCCCTTGAGATATTGTAGGCTGGCTGAGCATTCAAAAGATCTGCCTTTTGAGAAGGAGCTAAACTAGAATTAATTCCAGTTTCAGACATGGTGAAAAAGACCAAGGTAGTGTAGCAGTGAAGGCTACAAAAGAGGAAAAACTGTAGCAATGAAGGCTGCAGCTTGAAAAGGCAACTATGGGGGTTGCTGGAAAGGACACAGAGAGCCCGTGGGATCAAAGAAAACCAGGCAGCTCCGATACCATGTGAGTAATTCTGAGAGAGATAATGTTTCTCAATACATTGAAAATCCAGAATAAATAATGTTTCTCAATACATTGAAAATCCAGAATAAATATAAAAGAGAGGATGGATGTCTTAGGGTTACAATTTGAAAGTAAAATATCTAATACCTACTGTATTACCTAGAACATAATAATATTTATGTCTAAAAGTAGACTAGGAATGCTAATAAATGCTAAATGTCTGCCTAACACAACTTACAAGTAAAATACAACTAACTTGAACAATAACTTTCTGACATTAATTTATTATATACCCAACACAAGAAGTGAAAGAATAAAACTGGATTCCGTATGAAATGCAGAGATTCTTAGAAAATTGGTAGGGGCACAAAAATATAGATCAAATCTGAAAATTCCAAAGAACTCTCTAAATAAAGTCATTTTAAAGTTTGCAAGCTAGACTACAATGTAGGACAATTTCACCCATGAATAAGATAGACTATGTTAACACATAAATGAAAGGAATTGACAAAGCTCATACTTGCTCCTGCTTCAAGGAATGATCTATATGTTCTTGAATTAACTGAGATAATTTCGACTTTTCCATAGCATGTAAGAGCTGTAACCAAATAAAAGGAAGTGTCAAGATATTGCTAGACATTAACGGTAACGGACAAAAACATAAACCTCAATCAAAAACCAAATTAGAATAATACCTTGACTACAAATGAACGAAGATCAGATAGTGCCATTTTCAATATAATTTCTTCTGTAAAGCTTGTAAGGTCAAGTACTTCATCAGCAGATGGTGATATAAGAGACTCGGAGCCATTGTTCTCTTTTCCTTTATCGGCCAAAGCTGAAATATTAGCGCCATTATCTTTGGACAATTCAAGTCTTGGCTTTTGCATGCTTGGGTCCTGGCTTTCTACACTGTGAGAATCCACATCACAAGAGAATCCCCACTCTATATTAGACTGACGTGAAGAGTTCTCTGAAAGGATGGTTTTAGTTTCATCATCAGAAACAATAGAATTCTCATTTGAGTGTGGGATCATTGCATCAGGAGCAACCAAAAGATTCTCTTCAAAGCTTTCTTCAGAGCTATCTACTTGCATGCCCCCACTGTGAGCAGCACTTTCATGTCTTTGATCTTCCAGTAGCATGTTTTCACCATCAGAGCAATATATAGATTCCCAATCCATATCATATTTGCTTGGACATACAATGTTTGGGGCAGTTTCTTGTTCCTTGGTAGCATTGGCTTCAGGAGGATGTTTAAACAAAGAGCACCATGACTTTTCAGGGAAGGAAGTAATAAGGTCTTTCTGTTTTTGACATGGCTCCTGTCCAATCAAAGTTTGACTTATGCTAGAAGTACTCACACTTGGCGAGTCCCTTTCAAGTGAACTAGTGCCTTTGTGTCCTGTTCTTGTGTGTACTTTGGGAGTACACTGCCTTGAGATACTTTGAGGGCCAGTTGATGCCATGAATAAAGCTAGCATGTGATGAGTTTGGGACTTGTCCAGTTCAAACCAAAACAGGGATTCTTCAAAATAGTTTTTAGCAATAATAGGCCTGAATTGATCCTCGGTCAAAGGTTGACATTGTTTGCGGATTCTCACCTTAACCTAACAAGCAAACACCCTATCAGTTACTTCTCACCATTATATAGCACATAAACTCCTTATCAACATTATAAGCATGAAAAAATGTAATGAAAATTTCAATTTACCTGAGCAGGAAATTGTGTCACCTCATCACCGTCGAATGTCCAAGCATATTTGTTAATATTCATTTGACCCTCACTTTGGGCCTCAAAGATACCATGGAGCTTCCTGTCACTGTAGTTGAACAGGAACAGAGGCATTCCAGGCCCAACATTCCTTACATATGAATAATGAATCGTTGGTAAACCTGTTGACAGTTTTTTATGTAAGAATTAACACTTACGCACAGAAAAGTAACATGGCAGTGATGACTATAGACAAATTATATTGAGGCATGCAGATAATATACAACTTACTTACCAAACAACTGCTTGAACATGCATTCTTTGAAGGTGCTATGTTTGCATCCAAATATAACTCCTCCAAGTTCTGCTTTCTTCAAGTTCCTAGCGGCAGGTGCACCGATGCTTCTAATTCTATGCCCGGTAGGATTTTCCTTCAGTTTCATATGTGTTTTCTTATGATCCATATTTCTGGAAAACAAATTATACCAAATGAAAAAAATTTAATACTGAAGAAAGAAAGAATTAAGGGGATCAAATGTGGCCAAGGTTCTAAGAGAATCTGAAGTACCAAACATCAATGCAAACCACCTTCATTTACATATACTAGTAAGCAAGTTTTATAATGTATCTTGAAGCAACTAAGACCAGATAATTTGTACATTGGATGCACTGGAATTGGAAATTTTGCACATGCAACCAGTACCTAATGTTTTAGCTAGAAACAAAACAAATCCAAAATATGCCAGGAAAGTGGAAAACCTCCATTTGGCAGGAAATAAGTTTTCCCTAAATCATGTATTGAAAAATTGCGACTATAAATGACTTTTTTCTATAAGGTGCACTTCTAAGTTTTCTTGAAGTTGCATGAGAAAATCAAACAAGAAAGCAATAAATAAAAGACCAAGTTGCATGAGAAAATTAAAGTGTTAGGGTGAGGATCATTTGGGGCCTTTTAGCCAAACAATAAGCAAAGTGAAGAAACACCCAAACCACACTTAGGAGTTAGGATTAACTGGAAAGGTCTAATTTGTAAACCTTACGCTGCAGTTAACCTCATTTACCGTCAGATTTCAAATATTCAAGAGAAAGAGTTACTGATCACATTAAATACATGATCAACCATATGGCAGCGATTGGTACAATCTCCTTCCTTTTTGGCACAAGTTCTACAATGCTGAATTTACCAAACCACAACAAGATACAACACCAGTATAAAACGACATTGATACAAATTCGTACTTTTGTACAACTAACCTAAATTTCAAAATTCAAGCAAGACACGACAAGAATCGTGAAATCAAAAGAAATCCATCTCAGCTACGACCTGAATGTACCAGAGTTCAAGTTGGAGAAGGACTGGAGAACCAAAATCCAAACCAAAGCCTCAAAGACGAATCCATTCCAAACAATAATGTTTTCAGAAACAGGAAACCAAAGAAACGCGTTTTTTTCCTCCAAATCTCACGGTAAACTAGATAACCAAAATAACTAAACTGCAAAGAGAAAAAAGAGATTACCTTGCTCGAAGAGAAAGCGACATCGCAGAGAGTAGAGCCTCGGGCGACGACCACGGACCAGGAAGACCACCGACCACCACCGGAAACGAAGAAGAGCACAAACTGGACAGGAGCCACCAGCGACCACGATCGGCGCCGAAGAGCTTCCACCGGCCTCACTGGAGGACAAACACTGTAGACGGGGAGCAAAGCGAGCAAAGAGAAAGAGGTATGGAGGATCGATCTTCACTGAGCTCGCGGAAATGGAGAGAGAGGGGAATGGGGAGTGTATTTTTGCGCGAAATGGCAACGAGTAATAAAGCAAGTTTCCTTTCATCAAAATAAAGCAAGTTTCCTGAAACGGCAGAATAGTACATCTGTGAAATTACTAAAATACCCTTCACTCGGAACATCTGACGGTCATGATCGATCCACCTTATGGGGGGGTGTATGGATGTGGCTACATTGGATAGTGATCACATTTGATTGATTTCACAGGGAGGGAGGGAGAGAGGAGAAATGGGAATTCCATTTCCCGATTCACACATTTTTGTGTAAACTGTAAACTGGAAGAAAAAAAAATTTAATTGCTTTTTTTTCCCAAACATAGCAACATCTTAAATTAACTGGGTATAACATTTAAACATTACAACTTAGTAACGAATTTTGACCATACATGTTCTGTTTTTTTTTGGTAATAATATTATTCAATTTAATTCTTTTGTTAGAATGGTATAAACAATTTTACATTGTACGTTTAATCAAAATAAATAGATACCCAAATGAACTAGCAGATTGGATAAAGGTGGTAATCGGGTGGGTCAGATGACTAAAATCAGGTTTAGATTTGATCATTCAGATTTTTAGTAATTTTGAATCATTTGGTCATTTGAGTTGGGTTGGATTGGATCAGATTGAATGAAGTTTATACTCATTTTAGGTTTCAATTATCTCTTGTTTTAATTATCTTCGGTTTTGGGATGATTTCAACATTCGTATTTAAAATTGGGTAAATTACATGTTTCATCCCTAACCTTTGCACTATTTTCCTATTTGGTCCCTAACCTTTCATTTGTTCTATTTAGGTCCCTAAGCTAAGTGATTACATGCACCCAAAAGTCCTTCTGTTCAATGTTCCGTTAACATGGTGTTAATGAGCTGATGTGGCGAAAAAATTCATCCAAGTTGGTATATTGAAAGAGTGAAGATCATCTATTACACTTTGTGCAAGTTATATAAAATTATTTTATGCCAAAATATTGATAAAAAAAATTTCAAAAAATTATAATATTGTTATAATTAATTATTCATACATGCAAGGGCGGATCTAAAAATATTTTCGGGGTGGGCACAAATTTTTATGGATATTTTTTATATATTTATAGTAGAAATAATTTTTTAAATATATATGAAGATAATATCTTAAATTTATAAGAAATTATTATTATTTAATTGTAAAATACCAAATAAATTATAAGAATTTTAAAATAATGGAAAATAGATTGAGGAAAAAAATTAAAATATGTGCCTAGTGAGATTTGAACAATGACTGATTAAATTCTATTTAAAATGAGGTGGGCTTAACAATTAAGCCACTAAAGATATTTTTATTTTACCCTTTAATTTTTTTTACATAACACATATATTCTTCTATTTTTTTTCGGATCGGGGTGGGCGACGGCCCGATGCCGCCACCCTTGGATCCGCCACTGCATACATGTGGAAAAATATTTAAGAAAATATGATAATTTTAATAGTGTATGAATCATCCGTGATTGAGAAAAATGAGTTTATATATATGTTAATGGTTGAATAGGACTGAAAATCATTTATTATATATACATTGTGTAACACTCGGTGTTAGTGTTACACAAAATTGATTTAACTCAAAATCGTTGATAATTTTTTTTTAAAAAATTATAATTATATTATAATTGATGATTCTTACACGTCTGAAAAAAATATTTAGAAAAATTATAGGGGTACAAAAAATATTTAAAGACAATAAATGATTTTCATTCCTCACTATTAACATTACTATTGTAACACATTTTACTATTATAAGTACATATATATATATGTGTGTGTGTGTGTATGCTATAAATTAGTGTATGATTGTATTATATGAATGTAGAATTTCAAAAAAAAAAGTGTAATATCTTTAAGGATTATTTAAAATAGTTTTCAAATTTATTATTAAATTATATTAACTTTGTATTAAACCAAAATATTTAAGGGTAAACAAGTAATAACACTAACAAAAGAGTGTATACTTATAATATTTGTTATGGGATCTATTAACTACAAAAATTATCAAAGAGTGTACTTTACTAATCCTCCAATTGTCTAAAACTTACATTTTAAAAATAATTTTGACAAAAATATTATTATTTTGTGATTTCTAATCATATATTTTTTTTAGAAAAATATTGTCAAGATTTTTTTTTTAAAATCAAATGTGTATCAATCATCAATTATAACATTTTTGAAATTTTTTAATCAATATTTTTGACATAAAATAATTTTGTGCTACACCAAATGTCACACTTTCCATATATACCGAATTGGATAAAAAAAATTGTCAAATCAGCTAATTAACATCATGTTAAGGGAACAATAAACGGAAAGACTTTTGGTGGATGTAATCACTAATCACATAGTTTAGGGACCTAAATAGAACAAATGAAAGGTTAGGGACCAAAGTAGAAAATGTTGCAAAGGTTAGGGATGATACATGTAATTTACCCTTTAAAATTTTATTAGTATGTATCTTAAGTTCAAGCTATTTTAGGTTTTGGTCAATTATAATGGTTCTTGTCGTATTGGATTTTGGTTGAAACGGATTCAATTCATTTGAGTTTGGGTTAGTTTGAGTATCAGGTTAAAATGAGTCCGATCATGTTGATTTTCAAGTGTTGTATTGTACTAAATTTTTAAAGATTTGGGTCAAATCAATTTTGGCTGGATGGAATCATGTTTTCGAGTTCGGATCGCACCTTATCAAATCTAGGATTAGAGGAAGAAGAAGATCAAAATAGCTTTCATCTTTGAGGATGAAATGGATAAAAAAGATAAGAGAGAAAAGGGATAAATTGTTATAATATTATTTTGTATTATCTTATTGGTTTTGGATAAACACTGAAAACTATAGTTCTTTTATATAAAGAGTTATTTGGAATCCTAACAAACAACGAGGAACGTCTAATCCACAATTATAGTCCATACCGTAGTCCAAATTATCTTATTGGCTAAATTGAAATTTCTAATTATTTTCTTAAATAAGTGTTTGTACTTTATAATTTATTTTAATGCTTGCCAACAAATAAAATTAAAGGGATCATAAAAATGGACTACGTGTTGGACTAGACGATTTTCACTGCCTAACGAACACATCAATCCATTCTTTTTCTCCCTTCTATTACTCTTTTTATTTTGTTACACATTATTAGTCTAAATTTGCTCGATGATTGAAAGATAGTGCAAGCAGGGACGCAACCAGAAATCTTTGAGCGATATATATATATATATATATATATATATATATATATATATATATATATATATATATATATATATATATATATATATATATATATATATATATATATATATATATATATATATATATATATACACACACACACACACGGTGTCATTTTATATTAAAGTAGCATAACGATCTCTATATAATATAATAATTATAACGTTTTATTTTAAGATAACATGACTTTGATTTATGATAAAACTCTATTATTTTTTCTCCATTAAAAAATAAACAAATATAAATAAACAAATGAAATAGCCGAAGAAAAAACACAATAAATAAATATTGAGTCAATATTTAACTTGTTGTATTCTTAACATGTAAGTGTATAACTAGATATAAACAATTTAAACTTACGTAACTTCTTACCAAATTCTCAAAATAAGTAATATAATCTATGGTTTTGAAGCTCTCGAGATGAATTATAATATGTGAATGTCAATTTAAGTAAAATATATAAAAATATTATAGTCTATTGAAATAAAATTAAAGTGATTAATACACCAAACATTCATAACTTTTTAATCAAATGCCGGATTAGAGTGTATTATATATCAGAACGAAGCTATTGACGATGAAAATACACCTACATAATTTATCGGATAGGGGGAGAGGTTTTACGTGAAAACCCCCCCCTCCCCCCCAAGACCCTCCTTGGCTCCGCCTCTTAGTGCAAGGTCAATACCACCAAACTCTTGATATCACTTTGCTGGGTTTGTTTAGAATCGATTGTTTTTTTTTATTTACTTTGTTCGAATATGTTTCCGAAATCCTTTTTTTCACCTCCTTGTTATGTTAATTACTTCTTCAAACTAATTGATCCGTATGGAACAGCCTATTTGGTATATACCTAGGGGTGGCCACGGGTTACGGGTCGACCCGTGACCCGACGGGTCGTGCGGGTCAATGACCCGGCAGGTCATGACCCGACGGGTCAATCCGCCATCCCAATTATTTTTTTTGAAAAAAATATATTTTTTATGTTTATAATAATTATTATGTATATTATTATTAGAATAATTCATAATATATAAACATAAACTAGTTTGCAATGTGCAATGTGGGTCAAAAGCACTATCACCCTTCCCTTTTTATAGATTTGAAAGACATCCCCTATTCTCTCAAGTTTCAATGTGGGACAATTGTCCCACATTGAAAGTTAAGAGTTAGAATGAGAAGGGATGGATGTATATATACGTGTACTCCATTCTACCTTAACCCTCACTCTTCACTTTAAGCATTATTTCTTATATTTCTTATAATGAAATGAAGTAAAGTTTGAGAAGTTTTATATATCCCTACATTTATATTGTAGTGGATGAAAGAAGTTTTATAAAAATATAAAATTTCTCATGTTTTTTTCCACTTCATATTAAAATGAAATGGATATAAAAAGTGATATGTAGAAAAAGTCTTTACCTATCATTTTTTTAAAAAAAATTTAGTCAAAAATATTAAAAAAAATAATATTTTTTTTTAATTTGGGAATCCGACGAGTCAACGGGTCGACCCGAACCCGCCAACCCGTGGAATTCCCGGGTTACTTTCTTTTGCCTGATTCCATTTGAATTTGTTATAATTATTTTTGGTTTCAGTTTAAATACTTGGATAAATTTTACTATTGCATTATCTATCTATCCTTTGTAAGCTTTTATTCGATTTCGATCATGAAATCTATAACAAGTAAGATCTAGATTTTACATTAATCAACCTCTGATAACCTACAAGGAAACATATACAAAAAAATACCGGTATAAGTGGGTTTGATGTGGAAACAAGATTCAGGATACGAGTAAACAATCTTTTCTCCTCCTTACCCTTTTCTTTTAGTTGTTTTATGATGGATTAAAACCCTCTATTTCGAGTGTGGAAGTATACCCACTGTTCTAAAAAAACCTTCAAGACCCGCCTAGACCCCGCCTAAACCCTTGAACTCACACCACCGCCAAGGCCGTCAAGGTCATAAAAACCCGCCTAGACTGCAAAGACCTGCCATGAAATCCGCCTAGACCCCGTCTACACCCCGCCTAGACCCTTGACCCTACCCTACCGCCAAGCACCCGCCAAGCGTTTTTTGGAACATTGAGTATACCGGTATAACATCTACAACTTCAGAACTCCAACGTTCTTCATTCATGTATATATTAACTAACACACTTAATAGTGTTCATAACCTCACAAGAAAGCTATCGGCTATAAGTGGGTTTTATGAGTGAAATACAACTCAGACAGCAGCATCGAGCATCACAAAGCTTGGCTTGTGGCTCATGGAAATCGGTAGATTGAGGGCACTGACTTCTTTGAAACTCTTGCTCCATAAATTGGTGTTTGTAAATCTCCACAAATTGGTGTTTGTAAAGGTATTTCTTGCAGTTGCCTCTATTAAGAATTGGGAACTTCATTAGATGGATGTATTTCTTTATGGTGACCTTGATGAAGAGGTCTATATGTCTATACCACCAGGCCTCTCTTCTGCTGGCACTCGCAAGGTCCGACGAATCAGAATCTCACTCTATGGCCTTCGTTAAGCTTCCCGAAATTGGAACTCTAAGCCGACTTCCACTCTCCGACACGTTGGTTTCTCCCAGTCCTATCCCAACTACTCTCTCTCCTCGTTTGCTCGATCAGGGATCATTCTTCATGTACTTATCTATGTTGATGATTTGATAATTACTGGGAACAACTGTGACTCAATCGCTAGATTCAAGGCTTATCTTCACTCTTGTTTTCATATGAAGAATCTCGACCCACTCAAGTACTTTCTTGGCATTGAGGTATCGCGGACTTCCTCTGGTATTCTTCTTTCATAGTCTAAACACACGCTGGATATTCTTGGTGAAGTTGGCCTCCTTGGTTCCAAACCTACTGCTTTTCCTATGGAGCAAAATCATAAACTTGCTCTTGACACCAAGCCCCTTCTCCAGCAGCCGGATAGGTATCCTCGGATAATCGATTGTCTTATCTACTTGACGATCACTAGGCCAGACCTTTGTTACTCAATTCATGTTCTAGCTTAATTTATGCAACAACCTCAACATGCTCATTGGACGCCTGCATTGCGAGTCTTAGAGTATCTCAAGGGCTGGCTTGCTCAAGGCGTCTTTCCTTCTCGCCATAGGGATCTTCGTTTGCTTGCTTATTGTGACTTACACAGTGTTCTAAAAATCGTGCCTAGGCACTGCCTAGGTGCCGCCTGGGCGCTAGGCGAGAGGGCACCTAGGATATTTTAAGCCTAGGCTGCCTTCTAGGCGGAAATCCGCCTAGTCCTACCTAGGTGCCGCCTAGACGGGCATAGGGCCGCCTATAGCCCAACGATTATTCAATTTTACCTTCTAGGCATGTGATTAGTCGACTTATGGTTTTTTTTTATCACCCAATTCGGGATGTATATGCCATTGAGTCCAACAAATTGTTTTAGATTTTAGGAGGTTTAGAGTCACTAGTCGTCGGATGCGTACTTTTTGTGTTTGTTTACTTTAGTGTTAGTTAAGCACCCCAAATTTGGGTTTATAAGTGATATTATGAATTATTATTACATTATATGAGTTACTGACATGTGATATGCGTTAAAATATAAGGAAATAATCAAGTTTGTTCTAAGTCCGCCTAGGCACCCGTCTCGCCGCCTAATCGCTAGGCGGCCACCCATCTTCTAGCGGCCGCCTAACATCTTTTAGAACATTGGACTCAGACTATGCCACTTGTACTCTTACTCGTCGACCACTCACTAGGTACATCATTAAACTAGGTGAATCTCCGGTCTCATGGATAGCAAAGAAGCAAATGACAGTCTCTCGTTCTTCTGCTGAGGCTGAATACAGGGTGATGGCAACAACTTCTTACGAGTTGGTTTGGCTAAAAGCTTTTCTACACTTTCTAGGCATTCGTCATCATAGTCATATGCATTTGTGGTGCAATAATCAGTTGGCGCTTCACATCGCCACTAATCCCGTCTTCCACAAGCACACGAAGCATATTGAAGTCGATTGCCACATTGTGCGTGATCATGTTAAGTTCGACAACATTGCGTTGTTTCATGTTCTTTCATCAAATCAACTCGCAGACATCTTCACCAAGGCTCTCGGGCATCAACAATTTCACTTCTTCTTAGACAAGTTGGGCATTCATCATCACCATGCTCCAACTTGAGGGGGGAGTTTTGTGGAATATGAGTATCTTGGTTGTTATGTATAGAATCAATCCAATATCTTCGATATCTTTGTTAGGATAGAATTTTCCATGTAAATGTATTATATAAACTCAAGTCAATCAATGAAAGAATCATCTTTTGCCTTCTAAAAATTCTTTAGTCATTCACAACAACAACAGCAACAACAACAACAATTCAGTATTTCCCGCAGTTAAGCGGAGTCTGGGGGGTCAAGATGTACGCACTCTTTCCCCAAACTAGTTGAGAGAGTATTTTCAAAAGACCCAAGAGAACGAGAAAAAAAGTGTAGGGGACCAAATAGAGATAAAGTAGGGGGTGCAATAAAAGAAACATATGTGCAACTAAAATTAGAGGTAGAGAAGCAAAAAACACAAAAGTATAAAAATCTGCCGCTTGAATACTCCTCCTTTAGTGATCTATATCTATAGTCATTTCTTCCGTGAGGGTCAGGAAAGTCAGATCTTGATGAATGATCTCCATCCAACTTTTCTTTGGTCTACCCCTTCTCCTCCGAGCAACTCCTAGCTAAATCCAAACTCTCACATCTACAGACAGCCGCCGCCGCCGATGAGAGTCTTCTCTGGAAGTGTCAAAACCATCATGTGCGATACATGCGAGATAAATTAAGGCGAATTTGCGAAAATACTCAACCAAAAAAAAAGGTTAAAAAAATACCCCAATTTCTCCCAAATTGCAAAGGATGCCTAATTTGGCATATTTGTAATAAAAGAATTGTGTGTTTAATCATTTTTTAAAATTAAAATAAATGTATAAAATTAGTATTTTCTGAAATTAAAAATTAAGAAATATGATTTTCGAATATTAAAAAAAACATATATTTTTGGAAAATGCAATAAATATGATTTTGACATCTAAAAAGATAGAATTATGGAAAATGGAAAAAAAACATAAATTCTTTTTTTTTATAAAAACAAAAATTCAAAAAAAAAAACAGATTTTGAGAAATTGGAAAAAAAAACATATTTTCGAGAATATATTAAAAAACAGATTTTTGAAAATTGGGAAAAATAGGATTGCGAAAACGTGTTGTTATGTATCTTGACATGTCTAACAAATATCCTGTCAACATGTAAGTACCATCCTGTGAGCAATTGTTTTGTCATCCTGTCATGTGGATAAGAAAATCCTGTCGAAGTAAATTATTTTTCCCGTCACATTGTGTGATCATGTCAAGTGCAAAAAAACAGGTGAATGATATCCCGACCGAACAAAAGACCATGAATCATAGACGGAGATGAATAGACAAGCAGAAGAGACGGTTCATGGAGCAAGCATATCAAGTGAATCACTCTATGGAGCTTAAGTGACGTTCCACGACTCGGGGGAGACCTTCACGAGTCGTGAGAAGTTGTTCGGGCTATTTTGTGAGCTGCTGAGAAATCCCACAACTCATATTGGGAGACCCTTCCCGAGTCGTGAAGGTTTATTCTGACTGTTTTGTGACATGCTGAGAAGTTCCACGACTTGTGGGAGGCCCTTCATGACTCACGATTTATGTATCCTGACATGTTTAAAAACATTTCCTGTTAGTATTTTAGTAACATCCTGTCAATATCTGTTTTTTCATCCTGTCACGTGGATAAAAATATCCTGCCAAATAATTTGTTTTTTCCTGTCGTATGGTTGTTGCAAAACCGATGGTGAATGATGTCCCAACCGAACAAAAGACCAGGATTCCGGGTGCACTGCACGGCTACAACATTTGCTTGATTGAAGTTGGCTCCATTTTGTTATGTATTCTGACATGTTTATAAAAATTTCCTGTCAGTATTTTAGTAGCATCCTATCAAGATTTGTTTGGTTATCCTGTCAGGTTGATAAGAATACCTTGTCATAGTATTTGTATTTTCCTGTCAGGCTGTAGGTGTGTTCCTGTCAAGTGTCAAAACCGATGGTGAATGATGTCCCAAACGAACAAAAGTCCAGGATTTCGGGTGCACTGCACGACTATGACATTTGCTTGATTGAAGTTGGCTCGATTTTGTTATGTATGCTGACATGTTTATAAAAATTTCCTATCAGTATTTTATTAGCATTCTGTCAAGATTTGTTTTTTAATCATGTCATGTTGATAATAATACCTTGTCATAGTATTTGTTTTTTCCAGTCAGGTTAGAGGTGTTAGCATTTGCATATTCCTGTGATCAGAAACCACCCTTCATCGATCATTTCAGTAACTCAAAGTAAGAACCGCTATTTTCTGCTTTAGCGAGGAGGAAGTTATATGTCAATATGAGTCGAGTCTAGTACAAAGTTCAAAACCAAAATACTAAACCCACAATTGTTAAGCCTAAGGTTTTCAAAGTGTTCATCACTCTCTTCGTCTGAAAAGTAATTAACACTTTGATAATATCTCTTTCACGTCTTCTTCGGCAACCAAAATTGCGTGGACTTGCAATGCTTTGTTGGCCAACTCTTTCTCTAGTTGCTTGTGGTCAGACTCCTACTCGGAAGACCATCGTATACCACGAGGAATTTCATCTTCATTCAACTTCCTCGCATAAAGGATTGCAATCTCAGGCACAACTTCATATATCCAAATCTACAATAACATTCAACAATACTCAACATAACAAATTTCTATAACTAAAAAGGCAACACTTCCATTTGTTATTCACTCGCTTCATTAGTTCATGGCGAAATTGGGTATATAACCATGGAAACTTTATTAATTGGTTATATACCCATCAAAACTTCAAAATTGTTTATATACCCATTAAATCATTTATATTTTGTTTAATTGTCCATCATATATTTAATTTAAACTATTAAATGTAAAAATTATTAAAATTTAATTATTTAAATATCAAAATTAGTTAATTTTTAAATAATTATTAAAATGAGACATTAATTTCAATTTCTCTCAAACTAAGTAATATTTATTTAATTTGATGTGATTTTACATTAAAAAAATATGTATTTTATTTCATTACTATGGTTTATGGTCATTTTTATAACTTAATAAAATCTTTGGATTAAAATATAATTATATTTACGTTGAAGTTTAACTTTTATATTAAAATTTTAATTATATTTTCTATCCAATAATTGTAAAGTGATAAATTTTATAATTATTTAACTTTAGTATATAATTAAATTTTAATCTAATTTTCACTCAATAATATTAGATCAAATATATTATGTACAATGAAACAAAATTTAAATGATTTAATGGGTATATAAACAATTTTGAAGTTTCGATGGGTATATACCCAATTAATAAAGTTTCCATGGGTATATACCCGATTTCGCCTTAGTTCATTCAATGACCAATACATAAAATTTGCATATTCCTGTCATCATCATCATAATAACTCCATTTGAACGCCCAATCGTGAAAATAATCCAAATATATTATACATTGCCTTTTATAATAGCTAAATAAGAATCAAACAAATAACTAGTGGCTAGTAAGAAATTACCTGAAAAGCAAGAGGCAATCCTTGACAACCCAAATATTCGCCTAGATAACTATTAGTTAAGCATTGCAGTTTGGAGATTTTTTTATCAGTTCCATTCATTTTCCTCTGTTTCTTCATACAATCCACTCAACCACAACCAAAGACAGAATCACCAAATAATTGCACTTACATCTTTTTTGAAGACTTTCCCCTTGACTTTGTCATTGGCGGGTGCTTTTGTCCGCTTCCTCTTCCATCGTTATACTTCATCCCCGTCAATGCCTTTGATCTCCTTTGATCGACAAGGGGTAGAATCTTTCCCACCTCTTGTAATGGCCATGGCTGAGAGACATAATTCGGGTTTAGAATGAACAAAATCAGGATGTAGCTTCTTTTTACATTATAAGTTATCTGATCAGTGAGAAACTAATGTTTTTTCATCATTTAATCTGATAATTTATTTTCCTTGCAGAAATAGAGAAATCAATCAAATGAAGAACAATATGAAATCTGGCAATAGTTTGGCCTTTCTTTCTCGGCAAACCTAAATAGATGAATTTTTATTTACAATTAGATAGTGAACTATTACGTTGTTCCCAATTAGCGATAAATTTAAAAGACCTAATTATAGAAGGGATTAAAAAATTCAATTTTTTTAAAAAAAAAGCTATTCCAATTGATTCTCTAATTTTTTTTTTTGCTAGTCCAATACAAGCTACGTCTACATATCGAAGAGGGAGAGATCCGTGGAAGGTGAGAGTATCTTTCTTTCTCATGATATTAATGAACTAGAACACTCAAACCAGGTCAATCTACCACATACACTGTTGTTATGCCTCTAAAGGGTTTTGGAGAGCACAGTTTGCAATCTGGACATAAAAAGGGCAACCTGATTGAATATAAAAAGGTATCGTCTAATGCTCAAATTTCTCTCGCTTAATTGACAATTTTAGTAGCTTGGGTGAAGGAATTTCCATCGAAATATGCTAATACCTAAATAGATCATCCATGAACCCAAAATCGAAAACCCTAGAGTATGGAATGCTAATTTTGGTAGAAATCGGATTCAATGTTTCAATCACCAACAATTGCAATTTAAAGCAGAGGCAAGCAATTAACAGATCATCAACAATCAACTCCTACCGTAAGTATGAGATGCAATAGCCACTGCAGTAATAAACACAAGAGAATGGAGGAATCAATTAACAAACCTAGGGTTTCTCAAATTTCGATCATCAACAGTTGCAATTGAAAGCAGAGGTAAACAATTAACAGCCCATCAACAATCAACTCCTACCCTAAGTTTCAGATGCACTAGCCACTGCAGTAATAAACACAAGAGAATGGAGGAATCGAGTAACAAACCTAGAGGAGGTCGACGCTGTCGAGAGGAGCAGAGGATTGATGATTTATGGCGGCGGTGGTGGTTGATGATTTAGGGTGGTGTTTTTGCTGCATGAGACGACGGTGGAGGCGGAACGGTGGTGTTTGGTGATTTGGGGCGAGAGGAGCAGCACGGACGGAAGTACGGAAGACTGTCGAGAGGAGCATATGAGGATACTTAGAGGAGGTCGGCTGCCAGATGAGAGGAGGACTGATGGCGAGACTGAAGAGAGGAATCCGGTGAGCAGTCGCCGGCGGAGAAGGCGTGGCGAAGAGGAGAAAGGAAGGCTGTTGGGTACTGTTACGGGTTCCTTTTGGTGCACAGAGTATCGGATCTGGGCAGGAGGGGCGTCTGGTGGTGGTACGCAGGTCGGGCAGTGGTTGGAGAGCGAAGGTGTGACGATGGTGGCTTGCGGGCGGAGAAGGCTCTTCTCTTCGCTCGTGTTCATCATTCTGGGGAGAAGAGATTCTTGTTTTTCTAATTAATTTTTTTCTGATTTTTTTTTCACTTTTTATCTTGTCCAATTTGCATAGATATAAAAAAAAGAGTATTTGAAATTAATATTATAAAATTTTAAGAAACTTTTTCCCCAGCCGGCCCTAAAAACTCTCTATGGAGAGTTCGTTCTTTCGTTGCCTCGCGCTCTCACGGCTTGCCGCCGCCTTGGCCACCACCACACCAACACACCGTCTGCTCCCGCTGCCAACCACCATGGCCCATCGCCTTCCACCATCACTTGCCTCCATCCCTCGCCTGTTGCTTCTCGCCGCTCTCCCGCACCTACACGACCATGGTTTGCCGCCTCCATGGCCAACGCTACACCAGCATCCCACCTGCTCCCGATGCCAACCACCATAGCCCGCCTTCTCCTACCGTCGCTTCCACTTTCCCTCCCTCACTTGTTGCGTCTCCACGCCCACGACCACCGCCTCGCTGCCTCACTGCCTCGTGACCTCGTCGCTTCTCCATAGCCTACAGGCTCCTCCCTCTGTTACATCTCCCTTGGCTTCCGGTTCCTCCTTTCGCCGTCCTCGACTCCAGCCACACCAGGGCTACCGCGGCTCCGCCTTTTGGCTCATCTCTTGGTCCAGCCCTCTTCGAGTTCTCCCTCGCCTCTGTCCTCGGCTTCGGCCTCGGTCGGTCCTTCTCAGCAGCGCCACCAGCCTTTTTGTTTGTTATAGTCCGCTCTTTCAGTCGCTTTCTGGTTCATCTCTGCCCGGTTTCTCTTCCTTGGCTTGTTTTGTATCGCCTCTTGTAGGCTTATCCTTGTGGTAGCCTGCCCACGATTTTATTATCGTCCTTGAGGGTTGAGACAAGGTCTTGGTGTTTGATTGTGCTTTGGTGTGGTTTGTGGTTGTATTGCGGGTTAATGTACCGTGCTATTCTTGTTGTTTTGCAGACTTCTTGTGAGCGTTGATTGATGTGTCATGTTCGATGACGTCGTGGATGTGCGATTGACATCTGAAGGCTCTTCGAGTCCATAATCTGAGGTGTCCGCTGGTCCCCAGAGTTCGATGTGTGTGTTGTCCCTTTGGCTAGTCGTTTCATTCTTCTTTAGCTTGTGTTGCGCAGTGTAGGATGGCTTGTACGTTCCTTGTTTTTATTTTCTCTCATTTGCTTATGTTATTAATTTCTGTCATTTGCTTCAGTTTTTGCTTCTGTTGTACATGATGGTTAGTCCATCCACCGGCTTGTTCGGTCTCTCGGTTTCTCTAGGCTTGTCTAGAGAACTGAATTTCTTATCTTGCTTCAAAAAAAAAATATACCAAAAAAAATTACCTTTGCAAAAATGTTAGTGGGGGGTAGAAATTGCAAAGAGGTGATAAAATGACACTTTTGCAAATTACTTCCATCCAGTTGCAGGTTGCAACATAAAAAAGGTGGGGCATGGGTAGGATAGGTGTCGAAATTCTAGAGGAGGGATGTGTTAATTTGGACAAAAAAAATCATTGAAGTTGAGAGTGACGTTCTATGGAGAGAGAGTGAGAGAGGTTGAAATGATAGCATTTAATGCTAGATGAGAGAGATGATCTCATTTTTCACAAAGAAAAGTTCCCGCCAAGGCAATTTGGAGGGAAACATGGGGAGTTAGGCGGGTTGCAGAGGGAATATAAAAGAGATGGGTGGGCTGGACAAGTGTACCCAAAAGTGAAAAACAACCGATTGTCCATGACTGTTATTAACGTCAAGTTGGAAGAATAACACCTAGAAATTCAGTTACTAGCTAGGCAAAGGGAAATCCTAGTCATCAACGGAATATATATTGACATACAAAGGGATACACGTGGCAATTGTGTACTTGATATACATCAACGATAATGGGTAAGTATGAAATGGTATGGTGGTCAATGCATCTTTGTGCACATCTCGATCGCTCACCAATGAACCCAACATGCCCGCGACCCAAGTTCTCAAGCCTTTTCCATGCCACTTATCGCCGAAGGCAAACAAGTTCCCCCAAAGATCGGTCGAAGCAGCCCCGAGTGCCCCACAAAATGAGCAACAAAAAGGGCTCAAAATCATACATGAGCGGCGTGGAAAAAACTGGTCAAACAATCAAGTTTTGGGCCATGGCATGGACAAATCGAGGCGTATCCAAGTGAATGATGAGTTAGAACCAAGAAAAGGCTATGCAAGGATTGTGTCGAAAGAAACAGCTGCAACAATGAATCTCTGTGGTAGCCGCAACTGATGCCAGAAGTTGGGCTCTCGACCACATTTGGGTGATTCATTCACAACATGACATTTTTGTGCGCTTCTTGAGCACCCGACGATGATCTCTGCGTGGCCCCGACTCAATTTTCCAATATTATGCCATACCAACTACATCCGAAGACCCACAAATGCCCCCGAAGATCGATCGAGTCAGTCTCGAACACCATGTAAAAGGAACCATAAAAAGCATATATATGGTGCTCGTTTTAAGAACGTCTCTTCTTTTGCATAGGAAAAGGATGGTTTTTGTTATTTTGCATGTACGTAATTGACACTATGGGGTTGTCCATTTTGTTTCCCTAAGATGCGCAACACGAATGATTGTGATTTATGCTTACTAGCCAGTAAATACTTTTGTTTTGCCATTAAAAACGATGTCTTAGCCAATATAAGACTAATCTCTATCGGATCTTGTCAATCTCAAAAACTTCCCAACTGCAGGATAGACAATATCAAGCACAAACTAAAGCAGTCAGAACAACATTCAGGACAACTAACCATAAAACCATCCATACATAAATCTAGAACATAAGGGATCAGTCATCAAAAGGGGGAGGAAACGTTTTAGACCTAAACCAAACACAACGAAGTACTAAAGCTAATGTCGGCTGCTTTCCTTCAACATGCTCCAATCTGCAGCAGCGAGGGCTTGGTCCATGCGATCCAGGGGGGCGTCTTTGAGAAGTGGTTAGACTTCCCTCTAAAGCGAATGTCGACTGCACATATATGAAGTTGCATACGAGTCCACATGCATGATTGTCTTGCCAATGTCTGACCATGTTGGATTCCTAACACAACAAAAAGTCTTCCCTCCTTTATCTCTAGTAATGGCTGCTCAGTGTGAACCTGTGACATCATTGAACAACCTGTTCAGAGGTTGGTAACACCAATGACAGTAAATAAAAAAAAAGCTAGCCAGTACTGAAATAATTCTTGCCATGCAAAAAAAAAAAAAATGTCTGCCAGGATAGAAATGCTCAGATGCTCATGTCACAACAATGTATGCAATAAAGGGAAACAATGTATGACTGCTTTTGCAGCTGCATTAACAAGATTATGAAATACAAACCACGAAATCTCAGTTTGTCCAACTATAATCAGTGCATTTGTAACAATAATGTCAGTAAAGAAAAAAACCTAGCCAGTAATGCAACAATAGATGCCAAATAAATATAAATTGTCTGCTATGCGTAGATACTCATGTCACAACAGTGCATAATGCAACAATAAACACAATCTAAGACTAATTTTGCACCTGCCTTGTGAACATTATGTAATACAAAGCACAAAATCACATTATTCTACAACTTTAACCTCTAACTGAAACCATTATAAGCGAACAACTGCCCCTTCCCCATATCCGACTCACCCATTTTATTAACTTAACCCAGTTGCGAAAGTCCAAACCCCAATGCTCCCCAACCTCCCCAATTCGAATTTCAAATCTCATAATAACATCTCCTGCCAACCTAACTTTTCCTCATGTCAGGCGTGTGAACCTGCAGTCCAACACCCACACTGTCAATGGAGGTTTTCAAATCCATTCTACCCTATTTCGACCTTCAATTTCATCATTCAATGGTGATTTCCCAACTATATCACCAAGGCGTCCAACACCCACAAGGTTAGGGTTTGTAAATCCTCTCTCCCCGTTCTCCCCAACGTCCCCAGTTCTACATTCAATAAATTCAACTCTCCAAACAGGGTTTTCACAAGATTAAGAGGGAGAGGATGAGAGCTTACTTGATTTCGCAGGGGGGTGTTCTTCTTCAAAAGGGTTGGAAGTGTTGTTCTCTTCGTCCTCGTCGACCTCCCTTTTCGATTCGCCTGGCCCCCTTTTCTTTCTCTCTCTCAATTGCGGTTTGAAGGTGCTTCAACGACGATTTTCTTCACAAATCTTCAATGACGGTTCTCTTCAACAATCTTCAATGGTGGTTCCTCTCTTCTCGTTTGAAGTTGCAACTGAAATGAGAGGGGAAACGCTCAAAAAAAATGAAAGGGGAGGATTTGGACATTTGATTTGAGTTTGATGGGTGTTTTATTAAAATTTAATTATGGCCCCCATCCGGTTTTCCAGTTTTTTCCCACTTGTTAGTTTTGCAAAATTTTGAACATTTTTGACACATTTACAAATTTGGGCGGGGGAGTCAGATCTGCCAACAACCCAAAATTTTGGTATATTGAATGTCATTTTCTCTTTTATCTTCCATTTACGGTAAAAGCATTTTTCACCTTTTTTTCTCTTTCTTTTTGTTTTTCTGTTTTTTTTTTCGTTTTTATTACAAAATAGAAAAATATGTTTTTTTGTTTTTTTTATTTATTTCACGTAATTTTTTTCTTTTGGGCACATTTGTAATTTTATTAGGCATTTTTGCAATAAAGTTAGACATTTTTACAATACATATTTGCAAATCTCCTATAAAGTTTGGGTATTTTTTGCTATTCTTCCATAAATTAACATTAACTTTATGGAAAGTATGGTCCTTATTCTGTAATTTTCCTATCCTTCTAGCTCACTCCCTTATTTCCCTCTTTTATGTTTCTGCATTATGTAATAAAGCTGTAAATCAGCTTGGACTGTTGTGACCGCCTTGCTGTGCAGCTCACGTGATTTGAGGTACTATAAAACCTCACATCTGTCAATTCTCAGGTAGGGTTTTCGATTGGGATTGCTACCTCCTAAAAGGGGCCATTGGCCATCATTGAATGAAAGGGATTGGGGAGCAAATTCTAGCTGTTTTTGCCTTGCATTTACACTGAGAAATCAGTATTCTGTTATCTTTTGATCTTCAGTTTTCACATGGTATTAGAGCGAGAGGGAGTAGATCCTTTATTTTTCTGATTCTGGGATTGTTGGTTGATGTTCAGTAGCCAAGACGTCATGAGTAATGAGGAGAGACAGGTAGCAACTGAGACTCCACAAGGTAATCTCAGTGATCCCTTACATTTATCCAATTCTGATCACCCTGGTGCTCAGTTGGTTTCAATTCCATTTGATGGATCTAATTATGTGACTTGGAGTAGAGGAATCGTGATGGCTTTAGGGGCCAAGTGTAAGTTGGGATTTATTAATGGTAAATGTGCTAAGCCAGCAAGTGGTAATGATCTAGAGAGATGGATTCGTGCAGACTATATGGTTAGATGTTGGCTTTTGAACTCTATGACTAAGAATATTGCAGAGGCATTTATATTTCTTGAGTCATCTAAGCTTCTTTGGGATGAGATTGTGGAGAGGTTCAATCAGTCAAATGCTCCTAGGATCTATCAGGTCAGGAAGAAACTTGGGAATATTACTCAAGGCAACATGTCTTTAGCAGAGTTGTACAACACCTTCAAGAAACTATGGGATGAGCTGCAGGTCCTTGAAGGCATTCCTGAGTGTACTTGTGGTGCTCATTAATCAGTGTACATGTGGGGTTACAAAGAAGCTTATTGAGATGGATTCCAGGAACAAAGTAATGCAGCTGTTAATGAGTCTGAATGAGAATTTTGATGGGGCAAGGAACCAGATTCTGGCTATGGATCCTATTCCAGTCTTGAACAAGGCTTATTACATCCTTCAACAAGTAGAAGGAGGGAAGGATGCATCCACAGATGCTCAGACAATTACCACTGAGAATAGTGCCTTTGCTGCAAACAGATTTGGGAATTTGCAATATCAGAGTGGAATAGCTGGGAATCAGTCTGGCAAGAGAGATTGGAAGGAGCTTAAAAGGCTGAAGTATGAGAAAAAATGCAGTAATTGTGGATACAGAGGGCACACAGCTGCTGAGTGTTTCAAACTCCATGGAGTTCCTGATTGGTTCAAGAGTTTGAAAGAAAGGGAGAAGATCAATGGCACAGGAAGGAGCTCTGCCAATGCTGCTGGCAATATGAGCTCAAATATGTCACAAAACAATCCTTTAGATGATGAAGTCAGTGATCGAAGTCAAGCTGATGGGCAGATGGATTCAGTTATGGTCAATGCTGTCTTTCAAGAGGTCATGAAGAAGATGAAAGGGAAAAGTAATGCAGACATGTCCTTTGCAAATTTTGCAGGAAAAATTTGCACTTCCACTGTAAATGTTTCTATTGCAAATAATCCAATTGTTGAATGGATAATTGACACTGGTGCCAGTGATCACATGATGCCTAGAGGGCATTATTGTTCAGTAACTATCAAACTGGATAAACCTGTGCATATTGGCCTACCTGATGGCTCTATTAAGGTGATGACAGAAATGGGAAATTTACAGTTGACTGAGAAAGTGGCTCTCAATGGGGTCTTTCTTGTACCTGACTTTCAACACAGATTATTGTCAGTGGGAAAGTTGCTTGATGACAATGATTTGATTGCTGTATTTACTAGAAATGCTTGCTTTGTTCAGGACCCTGGAACTGATCAGACTGTGCTAGCTGGGGAGAGGAAACATGGGCTATACAAAGTTCTCTCTTCAGATCAAGTAGAGAAATGGAAGCTGGATCAGAACACAAATAAAGCTGGGAAGATGTGTTCAGTTTTTGCATCGATCTAGTTCTTTTAATAGAAACAGATTATCTTTAGATCTTTTTCATGCCAGACTGGGGCACAGTTCTGTATCTAAATTGAGGCATTTGCACTTATTTAATCATGCAAAATTGAATGGTTTTGTTTGTGAATCATGTTCTGTTTCTAAGCATCACAGATTGCCATTTGAGAGGTGTGTTGATATGGCTAAGCAGCCTTTTGATCTTGTGCATATGGATGTTTGGGGGCCTTATAAGACCCTCACTTATAATGGGTTTCGGTATTTTCTCACCATTCTTGATGATAATACTAGATCAACCTGGGTCTTCCTGCTTAAGACCAAGATGCAAGTCTTTAAAATTATAACAGAATTTGTGGCATATGTGAAGAATCAGTTTGGAAGATCAGTCAAATGTTTTAGGACTGACAATGGAACAGAATTCACATCTAATCAACGCAGAGAGTTCTTTGCTTCTGAAGGGATCTTGCATCAAAGATCTGTTCCATATACTCCTCAACAAAATGGGAGGGTGGAGAGAAAACATAGGCACCTTGTTGAAACTGCAAGGGCAATGAGGATTCATGTTGGCTTGCCTATAAAATTTTGGGGAGATTGCATACTAGTAGCTACTTATGTGATAAATAAAATGCCAACAGAAATATTAAGGTGGTGCTCACCTTATGAGAAATTATTCAACAAATCACCCACTTTTGATGAGCTGAGGGTGATTGGTTGTTTGTGCTATGCACATGTCCCAGGATCAAAACATGATAAAACGGGACCAAAGGCTAGGAGATGTGTCCTATTGGGATATCCATATGGACAAAAGGCTTACAAGCTTTGGGATTTAGACCAGAGGATAACTTTTAATAGTAGAGATGTTGTCTTTTATGAAGAAACTCTTCCATTCATAAAGACATCTGAAACAGATAATGCAGTAGAGCAGGTGAAAATACACAGTTTGCCCTTAGTAAATCCAGCTGCAGATTATGGTGATCATCAGTTTCCTTTGATCAGTACTCAGGAATCTCCTCAAAGTACTTCAGAATCTGCTCAGAACATTGTGTAGGACTCCCTTAGTCCTGAAAGCTCAGATGTTGCCAGTATTGAACAAGTTTCTTACAATCAGCAAGTAGTTTCAGAAACCTCAAGCTCACTACCTCTTAATGATGAGAATCAGTTTCCTCCTCTAAGGAGAACTGCAAGAGAAGTGGCTAGGCCTAGAAGGCTCAATGATTATGTCTGCAGCTATCCAAGAAGAAATGAATCCACATCACAATCATTCTTAGCTTCATGTATAGAAGATACATATGATCAGAAGTCCAATTTCTTGCAGTCTTTTTGCTTAATGGCTAGCATACAAGAGCCATATACATACTCCCAAGCAGTGCAAGACAAGAGATGGATTGCTGCTATGGATAAAGAAGTGCAGGCACTCCAACAGAACAAGACATGGGTAATGGTGGATTTGCCTCAAGGGATGAAAGCTATAGGGAGCAAATGGGTTTACAAGATAAAGTACAAGCCAGATGGAAGCATAGAAAGATTCAAGGCCAGATTGGTAGCCAAGGGCTATAATCAAATCAAAGGGAAAGATTATAAACACACTTTCTCACCTGTTGCCAAATTTCCTACAGTGAGAATCTTGATTGCTTTAACAACCATTAAAGACTGGAATTTGCACCAGTTAGACATTAATAATGCCTTCCTCCATGGTCACTTGGAGGAAGAGGTGTATATGAAGGCACTAGAAGGATATGAAATGGGAACTTCAGGGCAGGTTTGTAAACTACAGAAGTCCATCTATGGTCTCAAGCAAGCCTCAAGGCAGTGGAATACTGAACTCTGTCAGTTTTTAACTAAGAGAGGATTTCATCAATCCATTGAAGATTATTCCTTGTTTACCAAGATTACATCCATTGGGATGGTGATTGCATTAGTATATGTGGATGATTTATTATTAACTGGGAATGATGAGATTGAAATCAGAAGCACTAAGGAAGCATTGCACAGGAAATTCACTATTAAGGATCTGGGAATAGCTAGATACTTCCTAGGACTTGAGATATCAAGAGTCAAGGAAGGAACTTTCTTACACCAGAGAAAGTATATCATGGACATCCTGCAAGATTGTAACTTGTCTGACTGCAAAGCTGCTTTGTTTCCCTTACAGAGAGGTTTGAAGCTCTCAACTGATTCAGGAAGGATCATGGATGATCCTGAGATTTATAGAAGGTTAGTGGGGAGGCTATTGTTTCTCAATTTAACAAGGCCAGACATCTCTTATGTTGTTCAGCACCTTAGTCAATTTATGACTGAACCTCGCGTACCACATTATAAAGCAGCTGTGCATGTGGTTAAGTATTTGAAGGGGACCATTGCTGTTGGTCTGTATTATCCTAGGAATTCTCATCCTAGTGTTGTTGCATACTGTGATGCAGACTGGGGAGCTTGCCAGTTCAGTGCCAGATCTTTAACTGGATACTCTATATTTCTTGGTAACTCATTAGTATCATGGAAAACTAAGAAGCAGAGCACAGTATCAAAATCATCAGCTGAAGCTGAATACAGGAGTATGTCAATGACAACAAGTGAGATTATATGGGTAGAAGGAGTGTTGAAGACCATGCACTGCCAGGTTCCTTTACCCATTCCCTTGTACTGTGATAACAAAGCAGCCTTGCATATAGCTGAGAATCCAGTTTTTCATGAACGAACCAAACACTTGAAGATTGATTGCCACTTTATAAGAGAAAGGTTGCAGGCAGGATTCATACAATCTCAACACATCCGGACAGGAGTGCAGGTTGCAGACATTTTGACTAAACCACTTGGAGATAAACACCATCACTTCCTTGCTTCCAAGTTGGGTCTTGTTGGCTTTGCACCAAGCCCAACTTGAAGGGGGGATATGGAAAGTATGGTCCTTATTCTGTAATTTTCCTATCCTTCTAGCTCACTCCCTTATTTCCCTCTTTTATGTTTCCAGCCAATTCAAGACTTGCACAATGCCTTGATTTCAGCTTATGCAAATCGAACTCCAATGAATTCGCATCAAACTTTATCCAAAGGGACAGCTTATGAAGGTGTTCGCATTGGTTGCTAACAAAATCATATATAGCTTCCAGTTGCGCTTCGCTACATATTTTTGTTAGTTTCAGTTCCTGCAAACCAGTGCTAACATATCTCATCTCTTTAGTCACCCATTCACCGCTTGACGCCCTCAAAACTTGCAGCTTACTTTTATTGTCTACTCCCAAATTTCCACCTCCAGTTTCGTTCATACTATGTAAGGGTAAAGAGAGATGTCTAAGGTCCTCCATTCTACCCACCATATTATCCGGTATTTCACTATATTGGACATCACAGATGAAGGTAATCAAGTTTCTTAGCCTTTTAATGGACTCTAGACTTTCTTGGCTTACACGACAAGATTCATTGAGTTCCAAGTACCTTAAGAGAATGAGGTCACTTATTGGCATTTGCAAATCAACGCCTTGAAGACATAGAACCCGAAGAAACTTCATCTGCTTTGATGGAAAGTTTAACTCACTTAGGCCTCCACGATTATCAGCAAGCCATATATATACGATCTGAGACGCGGATTGTTGATTTCAACATGAATGTCCCTACATTTCGAAAGTTAAACATTAACCTCAATCCAATTATTTACACCTTTGTGCAGAGATATATTAGTTGGGGCTTCCATACCTGTGATGGATGATAATCCGATTTGAGTAGTTAGATCTTTGAGCCATAGAGGTTGACATTGAAGTCGAAGGCTTTGATATCTCGAAGAGCCTCCAATCTTTTGCTTTGCGAATACAAAGATCCCGTATCAAATCATGTATCCGAATTATAGTAATATCTCCTCCATCATCTTTTTCACTGATTTCGACCATGGATCGGTGGACCAACTCATCCAGGTAATTCATAGCTACCTCCTCAAGTGTATCAGTACCGAAAAATGGATCTACCTTAATAAACCCTTCTGCAATCCATAAATGAATCAATCTTTCCACATCTATATCACTATCTTCCGGGAATATACCTAAATAAGCGAAACAAGGCTTCAAGATATAAGGCAAATCAAAATAGCTGAGTTCCAACATTTCACTCACTACTCCATAGTCATCCTCTCCACCTTTCTGCCTCATTATCCTCCGAACTACGTCTTTCTTAGTCGTTTCCCACTCATGTAATGTCGTTTTTGAACTTAGAAGTCCGCCAAGTGCAACTATGGCAAGTGGTAACCCCCCACATTTCTCTAGCATCTCCTCTCCCAGATGCACAAATTCAACCCCAAGATACCACTTACTGTCATCCGAATTGTTCCTATCAAGTGTCTTGATGAACAGATCCCAACTCTCTTGTGGAGTGAGTGGACGCATTTTATGGATGGAGAAGTCATGTTGAGGAAAGTCGAAGATTTCCTTGTTGCGAGTAGTAACCAAAACTCGACTAGTTCTTCCTCCGCTATTAGCTGATCTTAACACTGGGAGTAATTCCAGTAGAGCTTCAACCTCCCAAACATCATCAAGAACAAAGAAACACGACCTATCACAGAGGAATTTTTTAAGCTTAAGATCTAACTTTTCCTTACCATCTAGAACTGCTACTCCAACCTGCTGACATAATTGGAGGAGGAGTTGGTCTTTATCCCAATCTTGAGAAACACAGACCCATGCCGATTTATCGAAGTGCTCCGAAATTCGCTTGTCGTTGTAAACCACTCGTGCAGTGGTGGTTTTCCCCGCGCCTCCCATGCCGAAAATCGCCAGATCTTTCGAAAGCTTGGCCTCCACTGCAACTAATTGGCCAAGATAAGTTTCGACATCTTCCTCAAATCGGACAATGAACTCTTCCTTGATGATGTCGGGGTGAGTTTGAAGCCTCCGCCTGCGAGTGAATCGGGGAGATTCACTTGAAAGTTGATACCTTTTAAGGCAATGGACAGCATCTTGTAATCGTTCTCTAAGATCTTTAGCCCACTTGAGCGTCGAGCGTTTGCGTTTAAGAGAGTTTGAGATGTGGGAAGCGCGTGACACGAGTCCTCGAGCCCAACCTTGGTCAGGTCGTTGGTCTCCTTGGTGGTAGAGTGAGTCGATCAAGTCTTCAATCTCATCGAGTATCGACATGACTTGTCGCACTTTAACTTGCAACTCGTTGATGATGTTTGATTGACGTTGGACTTGATCCACATCTCTGAGCAAAATTTGGGCCATCTCCACCCCTTGTAGCAAGCTTTTGATGTCCTCTTCTGAATCTCTGCAGATGACTTTGAATTCACCGGTCAAGAGATCAGTGAGTCTTTCAAACACGAAGGTGAAACACTCAAAACTCATATTTGAGTTTATGGGAGATAAGTTCAAAGATGGCGCGCGGAGAAGTTTGGTGCTGGAGGATTGATGAATCCATCACCGGCCGGCCTATTAATTACTGTAATTAAAATGGAGTAGTCAAAGAGGTGCAGCTAACGATGGAGCTAGCAACCAATCAACCGTACCGTACCGGCCATGTGCACTTTGATTCCTTAAATCAATTGCAATTGCCTTCTTTGCAAGAAAATGTCGGGCTTCAACTTCACTTTAGACTCCAACTTATCCAATAGCTGTCAATATATATCTATATGCAATTTCTGCATCGATCAATATCTCGAATTCTCAATAGTCAATACTAACAAAACAATCATATCATTAATTTAGACTCCGTTCGTGGTTAGTAAATTGTAGGACCCAAACTACATGCTGTACATAAAACCTTCATTAAATGAAGTTGATGTAGACAAATAATTTTGTTGTTCAACTTTTTCTTTAAATTTCAATTATTTGATTTTTTTAATGTAACATCCTAGATTTAATTTGTTCATAATTTATCCCGTGAAAGACGTTTACACTGAATCCATCCGTGAGAGAGGCTTGTTGGAATATGGGGTTTGTCCCATATTGAAAATATTGGGATGTCATTAACAACATATAAGCTTGGCGGGTTACTCCTCTCATTATCATTGATTTTGATCTCGTTGGATTTGTATGTTGTTCGTGTCTCCCTTCGTGTGGGTCCACACACGATCTCCATCCAACTTTAACATGGTATCAGAGCCGGTTTCGACTAATTTCGGTCTCATTTAAGCGCATGTGGGCCATGTGGCATATTGAGATGTCATGAACAACATATAAAGCCGGGTTCGACTAATTTCGGTCTCATTTAAGCGCATGTGGCATATTGAGATGTCGATCATGAACAACATATAAAGCTAGCTTGGCGGACTACTCCTCTCATTGTTAATTGGTTTTGAGATGGATCCCCGTTGAGTTTGTGTGTTGTTCGTATCTCTTGTACGTGGGCCCGCACACGACCTCCCTTCAGCTTGTCTTTAGCCCCACCGAGCCAAGCCGACTTTAACAGTTGCGGGTGTGGGAGTGGTAGAGGGGTGGATCTCGTGCAAGTAGTTGTTATGGCGTAAGCTAAGCATGTACATAGTGAAACTATTTGAATTGAATATATTTATCATGAACATAACATTGTAACTATTCATATGCATGTACAAATCCATTCATATTTAACAACGTGATTATTCGTATGTATTACTTATGAATAATGACACTAGTACCTATGAATAATTTCATTGTACACAACTTGTAATCTCATTCGTTAACCCCTCTTAATTTGATGCTCTAGAATTACTCATAAATTACACAACAAGCCCTCTACTTACCCATGATCTATTTCTACGAGCAAGGACACAAGTACACGACAATCCTAAAAAAAAAACATAGAATAATACAAACGCGATAAGGAAATTCACACCAAACTTGTATTTCCGATCGAATCCAAAGCAATACTACGTACTTAATTTGATAGGTTTGATACCAAAATTTACACCTAATGCGTAGTAGATTAAGTTTTAAGGGATAATTGGGATGAAAATTATTTTTCTGGATTATGATGGTGGAGAAGATAGAGATTATCGTTGGTGTTTGGCGGAATGGTGAGTTTTTTTTTTGGTGAAAATTAAAATCATCAAAATGTCCCCATAATAAAGGGTGTCCCTATATACACCGCAAATCCACGTATTAGAGCTGCTAGTCAACGTCGGATTCGATGTTGTAACGTTAAATATACTACAAGTTCGGATCCAACGTTGTAATAGGTGAAGTGAAGGATCGGATCAGGCCGAACCGGGCTAACAACGTTGGATCAGATGTTGCTAGGTTACATATCACACAATTTTTCACACTCACAGCAACAACAACAAAAAACACAACGTTCTTTTGGACGTTGTTACTAATCTTTTTTTGGTTTTTTTAATATATTATATTAGGCTCGATCTGACCCGTATTAAAAACGTTCAATTTGACGTTGTAATAACGTCTAATTCAACGTTGTTACATCGTCCAAAATTTCTAAGTGAAATTACAACGTCAGATTCAACGTTGTTACAACGTCTAATTCAACCCCCTTACTCTCCTTTCTCAGCAAAGACTTGGTTACACACATAATGGTGTTGGGCAACCCAACCCTCATAGCTTCATTGCCCCGAGCAAATCCGACAACGTAGACGGGTCGTCTTCGATGAGATTTATGTAGTCTACCATCCGAGAGTCTTCATAGACTATTTCCCTACAAACCATATTTATGGATTGTACCATCTGAGGTGTGGACTGGGACGGAACTAGGATTAGAATTTTGGGTGGGCTAAATTTGGGAGGGGGGGGGGGGGGGGATATAATAAGGAATTCATATGGATACAAACTAGATTTATGGATTGTACCATTTGAGGTGTGGGCAGGGAATCCAGGGATGGAACCAGGATTAGAATTTTGGGTGGGCTAAAATTGGGGAAAAATATAAGAGGGAATGCATATGGAAAAAATAGAAAAAAGGGGGAAATTGGTACACGAGGACGCTCGAACCTAAGACCAAGGGGAAGTAAACACACAGTCCTAACCATTAGGCCAAGGAATCACAAATGTTTCATATGCTTTGTTATTTTATTTATAGAAAAATGGGGTGGGTTGCAACATATATCAACCCACCTCTAGTTCTATGGATGGGTGTGGGACATACTGTAGGTGGATCTCATGGGCATTTTGTCAAAAAGTTGGTGGGCGTCTTTGTTGGAGATTGTGAATGAAATGTGCAACAATTTGGGCTTTGTGTTGATTGAGCACAATGAAGAGACATGGGTGGTGTGCACAACGAACAACAAAGTGAGGGCAATTGTGATCTGCTGAGGATGATCCAGCGATTTCATTATGTCTACACTCTCATATGAGGATGGAGATTATCTTGCAAATAATACACTATAGCTAGATATAGTCTAGATCGATCTAGACAATCTAAAGAAAGAGGATTACGAGAGAAGGGATTAGTGTAGACAGGATGTGTCTACTATAATCTTTGTGATTATCTTATATATCTGAGGATGAATATTTTTTTGAAGTGTCAAACAAATGTCATGTCATGTTTGAGTGTCGAAGAAGGATACGTCGCCTTCCTAAAAAATTTCGTGCTAGACATGTTCCTACGTACACTAAAGAGTGTTAGGCCTTGTTAACCCACTACCCAATGACATATCCTAACAAGAAATTGTCGTAGTTGCGTCACATTGTCTGCCACTTGTTTGACCTCGCAAAAGATGTATATGTAGGACGACAAACACTCAAAACACCGAAGAAGCTATAGAATGTTCGTGATGATCATCTATCTCCCAAGGACATTTCCACTTTCCACATATGTAGTTAATGACTAAGAATATCTCCTTCGACATAGATGCGTTGGAAGCCGAGGTATCTTGCTTCCACTACTAGGTTAGAACAGAGCGCTAGAGCGTCTATCATCAAAGAGGATGCAACATCACAAGGAAAGCCACTAGAGGCCATGATTGAGATCATTTCCCCCCTATATATGGTGTAAAACCTATATTTTTTTACTTGACTCATCACATGTGTCTACTATAATCTTCGTGATTATCTTATATATTGTTGAGCATAGGCTAATTGGGTTGTATTGATTTGTGGTATTCAGGTTTTCATATTTTTGGTATTATTGATATAAAGGAGTCATCTATCGCTCTTGTAACATCATCTCCTACATTATCTCAATATTTCTAGTATAATTCAGCTATCATTCCGTCATGTTCGGTGATATATTTTTGCCAATAGAAAACGTAGCTCACTTAATTTCACTACTGGATATCGCGTTCTAGTGAGCTTTTCGGTGTCCTCGTCTATAATTTTCATTGAAATTAATTCAATTAAATTATTCATTTTCTATTTATTTTGGTATGTTTAATTTCCTCCTCTATTATACTATCGGCTAGCTGGAGATGTTTTGTGTTAAACATATTGGGTTCTCTCCCTGGGTACTGCGGTTGCTACTGGAGCTTGTGAAATAAATTGATCAAAGATCACTTTTATACTGCATAAGCAGCAAAACAAGGCAAAATGTAAAGGAAGAAGTTGTAAAATCAGTGATGAAGCATCACTGTTTCATTGAACTAAAATGGAAATATGAACAGAGGCGGCAGGAGCTCTTACTCCCTTTCACCAATTCCCAAAACCCTACAAAATCAGTGATTGAGTCCAGCTTATATAGCATGGAATACTCATCAATGATTGGTCGATCATAAGAGGACAAAAGAGCAGCTGTAAGCAGTCCTTATTACAGTTGAAATGAAAACAAAATGCAGCTGAAATGAAAGTGAAATAAAGGTGAAACTGAGAGCTGAAATGTGAGCAAATGATCACAGCAATGTGATCAATGTATGCATCCTAAGATGCATGAGCATAACTTTCACATCCCCCCCTCAAGTTGGGTTTGTTGAGAATCCTACAAGACCCAACTTGAGAGAGAAAAATAGGTGTTGTCTCTCTCCCAAAGGTTTGGTGAGCACATCAGCAAGCTGCACTCTTGTTTTGACATGTTGGGGATGAACAAAGCCAGACACCAGATATTTCCGTATGAAGTGGCAATCAATCTTCAAGTGCTTTGTTCTTTCATGAAACACTGGATTCTCTGCTATGTGGATGGCTGATCTGTTATCACAGTATAGAGGAATAGGCTTTGGAACATCAATATCCAGTGCTTGAAGTATGTCATCCACCCAAATAAGCTCACTAGTGGTAGTAGACATGCTCCTGTATTCAGCTTCAGCAGAGGATTTTGAGACAGTGTTTTGCTTCTTAGTTTTCCAAGAGATCAGGCTATCTCCTAAGAAAACACAATATCCTGTCAATGACTTTGCCTTGAAATGGCAAGTGCCCCAATCAGCATTACAATAAGCTGACAAATTCATTAATGAGGAGCTAGTATAAAAGAGACCAACAACAAGACTCCCTTTCAAATATCTCACAACATGTAAGGCAACTTCATAGTGAGGGATTCTAGGCTCAGTCATGAACTGACTTAGATGCTGGACAACATATGTAACATCGGGCCTGGTAAGATTGAGGAATAATAACCTCCCTATCAGTCTTCTGTATACTTCAGGATCAGTCATAACTTCTCCTTCATCAATAGATAGCTTTAATCCCCTAGAAAGAGGAAAAACTACTGGCTTGCAGTCTAATAGATGGCAATCAGATAGAATGTCAATGATATATTTCCTTTGATGAAGTTGAGTTCCAGAAATATTTCTAGAAATTTCCAATCCAAGGAAGTATCTAGCATGACCCAAGTCCTTGATGGTGAAGGCATGATGCAGAGCCAGTTTAGTTTGATTGATGTATTCCTCATCATCCCAAGTCAATAGTAAATCATCCACATAGACAAGAGATGTCACAATACCAGTTTTCACTCTCTTCACAAAGAGAGAATAATCACCTAGACACTGCACATATCCTAGGCCAGTAAGAAACTTACAGAGCTCAACATTCCATTGCCTGGATGCCTGCTTAAGCCCATATAGAGACTTCTTGAGCCTGCACACTTGGTGGGGATTAGACATATCATAGCCTTCAGGTGGTTGCATGAATACCTCTTCTTCCAAATGTCCATGCAAGAATGCATTGTTCACATCTAGTTGATGTAGAGGCCAGTTCTTAGAAGTTGCTAGAGCCAATATCAATCTCACAGTACTGAACTTAGCAACAGGAGAGAAAGTGTGTTTGAAATCCTTTCCCTTTATCTGGTTATAGCCCTTAGCAACTAATCTTGCCTTAAACCTTTCCATAGAGCCATCAGGCCTGTATTTAATTTTATATACCCACTTGCTTCCTATAGCTTTCTTTCCTGGAGGAAGATCCACCATCTCCCAAGTTTCATTTGCTTCCAGAGCTTCAATTTCATCTCTCATAGCATGTACCCAATGATCCTCCTTAACTGCATGCTTATAGTGTACAGGTTCATGTATGTTTGCCATAAGTACAAATGAGGAAATAAATTTAGGGTCTCTGTCATGAGACTGATCAAGGCAAGTGGCAAGGAAGCTCTGTGAATGAGTAGATTCACTTCTTCTACTCTAACAAACAAAATCCTGCAGATGTTTTGGTTTGGTTACATTCCTTGATGATCTTCTCAAGGGAGGAAACTCAACTATATCATCAAGGAAGTTGGGACTATGTGTTTGGGTATGTGTTTGGGTATGTATTTGAGGAGATGGTAAAGAGGGACTATGTGTTGTTGATGAAGTGGTTGTGTCTGGAACCACTTCATCAACAAAGCTGTGTGTTGGACTGGGTGGATTTAGAATGAAGGTATTAGAATAATGTGGTTCGTTGCCATCATCTGTAGCAGGATTTACAAGAGGTAAGGGTATGTATTCATGAGTAAGTGGTGTTGCTTGCTGCAATTTCTCTTCCTTAAAAGGAAACATTTTCTCCTGAAAAACCACATCTCTGCTAATGAATGTGATTCTGGATTCAATATCCCAGACTTTATAAGCTTTCTGACCATGTGGATAGCTAAGAAAAATACATCTCCTTCCCTTTGCAGACATCTTGTCCTTCCCAGGTTGGTTCACTGAAGCATAGCATAGACATCCTGGCACCCTTAATTCATTATAAGTTGCAGGCCTTTTGAACAATACTTCATATGGAGATTTCCAGTTCAAGGCTTCAACAGGCAATTTATTGATCACATAAGTGGCAGAGAGAATGCACTCTCCCCAAAACTTGATTGGCAATCCAGCATGCAATCTCATGCTTCTGGCAGTTTCTACAAGATGCCTGTGTTTCCTCTCCACTCTTCCATTTTGCTGTGGAGTATAAGGCACAGTCTTCTCATGAATAATTCCTTTCTCAGCAAATAGCTCTTGACACTGCCTTGATGTGAACTCTGACCCATTATCTGTTCTTATGCATTTCACAGCACACTCAAACTGATTTCCCACATAGGCTAGGAAATCTGTAATGGTTTTGAATACCTGCATTTTATTTTGAGCAAAAAGGTCCAAGTAATTCTTGAACAATCATCTAAAATGGTCAAAAAATACTGGAAACCATTATAAGTTAAGCTCATGTATGGACCCCATAAGTCCATATGTATAAGATCAAAAGGCTTATCTGCCTTGCTCAAACTTCTTTCAAAAGGGACCCTGTGATGTTTGCATAAAGCACAAGTATCACAATGAAAATTTTCTAAATCTATCTGCCTCACAAACTGCAACTGTCTCATCTTTGAAACTGAACTGTGTCCAAGTCTAGCATGTGTTACATCTAAATCACAGCTAGCTTTATTACAAGAAACTGAAGGTAAATCACAAAACTTCTTCTTGATTCCCCAGCTCTTAGCTTGATCCACTGATAGCACCTTATAGAGCCCATGTCTCCTTTCTCCAGATAGCTTCACTTCCTTAGTTCCAGGGTCCTGAATATAACAAGATGTACGAGTAAATACAGCAATCAGATCATTATCATCTAATAATCTCCCAACTGATAATAAGCTATGCTTGAAGTCTGGCACCAGTAGTATGTCATTCAACCATATAGTGTCATTTATCTGTAATCTTCCTGATTCAGTAACTGACTTCACAATGCCATCGGGTAGCCCTATGAGCACAGGTTTACTGAGTCTCATTTTTTGATGAGAAAAGAGATCAATAGGCATCATGTGATCACTGGCACCTGTATCTACAATCCATTCATCTCTGGCTTGTAAAGACAAGTTAACAGAACTAGCATAGGTTAACAGATTACCTGTAAAGTTGGCATATGCATTCTCTGTTTGCCCTTTGCCTTTCATCCTCTTAAGCACTTCTTGGTACACAGCATTCACCATGGCATTATCAACTTGCCCATCTTTGTTTCCTGAGCTCTCTTCAAGAGAGCTATTCATCATTCCTCCATTCATGGATCCTGCTGCATTAGCTGAACTTTTCCCTGGTTGGCTGTTCCTTTGGCTCTCCTTCAGTTCTTTGAACCAATCAGGCACACCATGTAGCTTAAAGCATTGGTCAGATGTATGACCTTTCCAGCCACAGTGAGTACATTTAGAGGCCTGCTTGATTCTCTTCAGTTCCTTCCAGTCCCTTTTCTGACCTTGTGCACCAAAGGATGCACTGTTTTGAGTGTAAGATCCACCTCCTTGACCATTATAAGACTGATTCCCCTGAGTGGACTGGTAGCTCTTGTTGGCAGCAAAGGCACTAGCATCAGTCATGCTATTTAGACCCCCACCTGATGCTCCACTTCCCATGTCAAGTTGTTGCAGAATGTAATAACCTTTGCCCACAGTTGGCAAAGGATACATAACCAAAATAGAGTTCCTAGCTGCATCATAACTGTCATTCAGGCTAGCCAACAACTGCATCAGTCTGTTTCTATCTTCCATCTCATTGATCTGTTTGGCCAGATTGCATCCACAGTTCTTCATAGCTCCACAAGAACATTCAGGCTTCCTCTCTAACACTTGGAGCTCATCCCAGTGTTTCTTGAGAGTGTTAAATAAGTCTGCAAGATTCATATTTCCCTGGCTCACATTGTTAAGTTTCTTCTTTATACGAAAAATCAAAGGAGCATTTATCTAACTGTATCTTTCCACTATTTCATCCCATAGCTCTCTAGTTGACTCAACATACATTAAGCTCTCAGCAATGTTCTTGTTCATAGAGTTTAATATCCAACATCTCACCATGAAATCTGCTCTTATCCATCTCTGAAGATTCATCCCTTCCGCTGCAGGCTTAACACAACAGAATAAGGCATCATTCAAGTTACCTTGGTTGTTGACATCTACCTCTGTTGGAATAACAACATTTTCTGGATTTGCCATCTTCTTCCTTGCTTAATCAATGCGGAATTCTTCATATCGTGAGCCTAAACTATGATACCATATGAAATAACGGTGGGTCATCCGACATGGGGGGGCCACGCACGCCCAAGCGCATAATGCACACCAAGCCGAGCACACAAGTCGAGTGAGGTTCCATCATAAAACCAATTGGTGTTAGGTGGGGTAGCCCACCGGTTTATATGCAAGGCTTGGATACAATTTCTAACCAATGTGGGACACTCCCACAATCATATTCTCCATAGAGCTGATTTGTGTAACGGTACCTCGGTTCTGTTTGCGGAAACACTAGGTCTCAAGATGGGGATTCTTTGTGCTAAGCAACAATGTATTACCAATTTACTTATAGAGGGAGATAACCTCATGGTTGTTAGAGTTTTGCTAGGGGATTGGCAATGTGGAACATTGAGCTCCTGCAATCTGACATTCTGATTGATCTTTTGTTGTTTTCTAATGTTGCGACTCGTCATATTTTTAGGGAATCTAATGCTGTTGCAGTTCGACTCGCTCATCTGGCTTACAGTCTCCCTGCCGACAATCACTTTGAAGATGATCCAGAACTTCAGGTTCTCATTCAGAAAGATGTGTTAGAATAAACGGTCTCGCGGGATCGTCCGACTTAATCTTTATCTGATTAAAAAAAAAAACATATTGGGTCCTGAATTATCGGATTTAATAAATGCAGTAAAAGTTGGACGCGTAAACAAAATAGCTGCGGATAACAGAAAGGTCGAATAGTGCACCAAAACCACAATGTTTTCCGTCTCACACCTAACGGTCGTGCACTGATCCCCGAGTGACCGTTGACGTAGACTCTATACAAACGTAAGCTGCTGAAATCTTACACGGTTAAATCAACCAATTACCGCCGTAAAAAACAGAAGGAGATCCAACCACATCACCATCTTCTCCCCGATTCGTTCCTAAACAAAACCTCCTTTTTTTCCACTTTGCTTCCCACTGCGTTTTCCAATTTGAAAGCTCATATTTCGCTTTCCTTCCCCACCAATTCAATCATAAAAGGAAATAAATCCCCCAAATCAAACACACATACAATACAGTCAACAAATTCATTCAGCATCAAAATTTAATTTAATTAAAACAAGATGGGAAACGCCCTCACATTTCTCTACAGAAGCTGCTGCGATCCCACTGAGGAATCTCTCGGCCACCACGGCGTCACCGCCCAATCCGTCGGCGTCTCCGCCCTCGCCCACGACATCCTCCACTTTGAGGTCACCTCCCAGGTATCTTTTTAATTCCAATCCCCGGCCTATACCATTTTTTTCATGCGTAATTGCGCATCTGTGTAGTTAATTATTAGGTTTTTAATCAAGAATTTGGGAAATCGGTGGATCCTAGGTTCCGGAAGGGCTCAACAAGCATGTGGTTTCATCAAAGAAGGCTCAATCCAACTGGTACTAATTACAGCTTTCAGCTTACAGTTGATTGGACTAGCTTGATTGATTTAATTGAATTTTGGGTAAAAAAAATGGCAGGTATAGAAAGCTTCAACAAGCATGGAAGGAAGCAAAACCACCGCCCAGAACCCCAGAGGAGGCCTCCAGGCTTGTCATAGACACCCTCAAGAGACACCAGAAGGCTGATGTTGAGGTATTCCATTTATGTTAACTAATCGAAAGCTTCGGTAAATCCGAATGCCATAAAACTGAGTCAGCTCAACCACAACCACCTATAAAACTTTGTTTTAGGAGAAATTTCTTCAAATCACTCTCTATATATAGATAGGCCTTATCATTTGCAAAGATTGAATCTATGCCTATTAGCCGCAGTTTCTTGAATTGTCGTGCAACTTTGGCAGGTCTAGCTTTGTTACTTTGTATAACTGTGATGAAATTGTATGTATTTTCCTCGCCATTAAATTGGGAATTTAGATCGAATTGGGTAAATTAGTGAAGTTTCTATGCATGAAGGAGACTTTATTTTGCATTATAAAGCAAGCCAACTTATGGATAGTTGCCAAACCATGAAAACAACTAACTGCCATGAAAGGTTTACTTATACTCAGCACGCGTCTTAAAAGTTCGTCCTTGTGACTGTTGTACTTTCCTTCATTTTGGTAAATAGAGAGCGATCATCCAAGGTTCGAACTAAGGACTTTTGAGTACTACCCGCAAGTTCTTTCTGACTGAACCATTCCAGAATGGTTCTATTGTACTTTCATAGCTCACAATGATTCGCGTTGTTTGTTTTGATGTTTGAACAGGGACTGCTTGCTTACTATAGGCTTCCCCTCCCAGACACACTCAGCAAACTGTCTCCAGGTGTCCATTCAGCTCCTCAAGGAGTGAAGTTTGAGCTTAACACCCTCCCGGTAAGAACTCACTCATATATATATGATTCCTCATTTAGCTCAAGATTGATATAAGCTTCACCTGAATGATTGAGCTATTGTTTTGGATTGTTAAGGTGGACGAAAAAGCTGTGGCAGATGGAGATACTGTAACGGTGTATGTCAGCACAACCGACCCTAGGGAGTCATCTTGTGTTCCTAAGGAAGTCCAGCTTGCAGCCGTTCAGAGATCCAAAGCACGGGCTGTCAAGAATTATGACAAGGCAGACGCGCTTCAGAAGAAGATAGTCGAATCTGGTTATAGGTAAAAGTCCACCTACTGCTTTGTCAATCAACTGATCATAGCTCCTTTACAAACTGAATCCCGTTGTTTAAAGCTTGCAATTTTAAGATGATACATTTGAAACTCAAGTAATAAAGCTGTAATAAATTTATAAGAACAAAAGACTAAAAACACTTCAAAACTAAAAACTGCGAAATCACGACATTACCAAGCTAGTCAGCTCTAAACTTCTAAAAAGAGGGTTTACATTGTCTTGAGTTTTGTTATTTAACAGGGTACTAAATATTCAAAATCAAGAGGTTCTAGCTAAAAAGTACCGCATTCGACTAAGGTATATATCTAATCTTCATGATGTTTTGAATTTTGTGTATATATGCCTTTTCTAAGCCAGTTTTTTCCACTTTGTTTCGATTCCTGATGTTTGTGGTCCACCAGCGGAATAGATGCACCAGAAAGTGCAATGCCTTATGGAAAAGAGGCAAAAGAGGAGCTGCTGAAGTTAGTTAAGGGGAAGCCCTTGAAAATTTTGGTGTATACAGAAGACCGTTACAATCGCAGTGTAGGAGATATATACTGCAATGGCATCTTTGTACAGGTACAATTCTACACTGTCCCCTGATAAATGTTAAAACAAGATGACATCTACATTTGAGACTTCTACAAATTACAATAAAAGCTTTCCTTATTGTGGCTTACAAATTAGAATAAGCCTTTGTTGGACAAACTACACAGCCACTCTGAATTTGGCCAATGTTTTCAAAAACAACCGTTTATAATGAACGTTGCATTGAACACCTTCATTGCTATTTACGCTTACCTAGTAATTTAGCACACAAATTTCTACTTCAGATTCAGACACATTGAATTTGTTGTTTCCTTCTCTTTGCATAAGTGAAAGTTATTTCAAAGCATCCTTTGTAATGTCGAAATAGTCATGGGTGAATAATAGCTCAAAAGCATCCTAATTCTGCTTTTTGTGCTTCCAAATCTTATGAAAACAGGAATGGATGCTCAAGAAGGGAATGGCATGGCATTACACAGCTTACGACAACCGTATCGAACTGGCAAATGTATGTAGCAAGAGCATCATCTTTGCTAAATACACCAAGTTTCCTCCAAAAACATGCATCTTTTTTACAAGAAAACTAACGTTTTTTCTTATTGTTTGCAGTGGGAGAAACAGGCACGAGCAAAAAGGCTTGGCTTGTGGGCTTCATCGAACCCAGAAGAGCCATGGCAGTGGAGAAAGAATCGTCGAGAAGGAAGATGATGACAACGATAAAAGAAAATGAAAGCAATATTTTTAGCATCCATCCCTTGCAGCAATGTAATAGTAATGTTGTGTTTGTATATTAAGACTAGGTGGCAATAATTTCACAGGATTGCTGCAAATTGTATAAGTTATGTGTGTGTATTGTTCAAGAATTCCAAATACAGTACAGGAACAAAGCAAATGTAAGTCAGATTTTCTCCAATTTAAACCGGTCTGTCTTAAATCAAGAAATAAATCAAGGAAAACAAATATAATATTGTGAATCGTGCAATGATTATTTGCTATAAAAATGCATCTGCATTCTTCGAAAGAGAAACAATATGATGAATCTTTCTGTCTACATTGCATTGGTTTCTTGGTGAAGTGCTGAAAAATTACATCTCACATGTAATATTGGCTTGGGAGTAAGCAAGCATTTCCTGAGGCTGAGCAGAGAAATATCAATGCTTTCATCCAGTCTCCGTTGACAGAAAGAAGTTCCTTCTGAGTTGACTTGGTTTCATTATCATACTCTTCCTTCAGTCCACTACTAAGACGAAAGTCGCAGCTTAAGTAAAGAACTATATTCAAGACCTATATCTCAGTACGCACTAGGAACACATGACTCACCCCAAGGCTGTCCATAGAAAATCCATTTTTCCGGAGATTATATGGGATAGCTTAGGCAAAGGTTCACCTGTAGATTAGGTTTCAGCAATGCTTAGAACCTTTACCGTTGGAGGCAAAAATCCAAACCTGATGTCGTCCAGCCGAGTAGGATATTAGATATTTGCCGGGACAAGTAGTAATAAGGACTGAAAACAAGCACAAGCTGTTGAGTACCACCACCCTTGGCAAAAATCAACATAAAATTGAGACTTTATGAATGCACAGGGAAAACCAAAGAAGCTGCAAATCATATTCATCAAACATTTTCTACAGCACAAAAGCGTGTTGCTACAAATGCTTTCAATGAACTTCTAACAATTTGGCTTGGGAAGGGCATCTTTTAGTGAATATTTTCTATGTTAACATATCCATCAAACATCGTCACTGAAAAGAATATCAAGGGAAGGGAAGATCTTCCTGCAGTCCTGGGCACTGACCTTCCTTAGAACAAGTGTATTTTGCATACATTTTCCTTTCACTTTTCACCACCCATAAGTGCATCGGATTCTGAGTCACTAGCATTATAACCTATCAAAGAAGAAACAAACAATCAGGGGTTGCTCAAGTGAAATTATTTTACATGAGTAAAGAGGGTATGCAGCAGGAAGACCTGGTGGTTTATGACCGACTTTCAGAGCTGAAGAACGACACTTTGAAGCTTTATTGATCCAACTTTGTCCCTAAATTACAAAAAAAAAAAAAAAAAAAAAGGCATCCTTGGGCATTAGTTAATTTGAAAAGAGGACATATTGTGTGTAATGAATTGTTCCAGTTGATTATTGTCAGAAAAGCATATGAAAAGATTTTCTCACATAATGCGAAGGAGACAAGACAATTTATAAGTAAAAAATAAGCACACAAAAAAAATGCATTGAACTCTTGTTAATCAAATTAATCAAGATGGTTGACCAAAAAAAAATCAAATTAATCAAGATAACTATTAACTAGTATGTCAGCTTCAAATAAGGGGAAAAGAAGGTTCCTGCAAGGACAGCATTCCTTAGCCAACAAAATAACCTATCAGGGCAGTAACACACTAACACACTGAGCATATATGCCATCATTAAATGTGGAAGTAACAACGGATTCGGAATCTTAAGGATTGGAGAATTTATGATTTTGAATTTTAACTTTCGAACTTACAGGTATCGAACCATTAATCTTACTCTATCTGACTGACTATATGAAAAACAAATTTACAACATTGCAATCCAGCACCATGACAGATTCATAATGATCTAAAAGTATAGCTGTTTGATCCTAATATTTCCTCATTTAAGCTCTTCCCCTGTTTCCTCTCCATCACTGCCTAGTGCCTACAAGGGCACAAGCCTACAACAATATCAAGTTAAAAATGTCTGCGAGAATTTTTAGTGTCCATAGGTTACATGAAACCACTGCCTGTCTTACAAACTACTACATCTTCGAATTTATGTAGTTTACTGATATGTAGTAATTAATTACAAATAGCATAATTCAGCAAGTTAAAAAAGGTGGTTCAAACTCGAGTATCAGGTTGAAATGAGTGACTGAGTTTCCAAGGGATGCAGTTGTTACTTCAAATCTCATAAAAAGAATTAGGCTTAATCAAGGAATGAGTAACTGATTCAAGAACACAATCTTAATGGAGATGGGTATGAGTCTATGAGAGCTTGATTCAATGGGGTTTTTTTTTTGGAGTGGAGATTTTTAAGGGTGTGTTCGGTATGAACTATGAACTGATTTTGGTATTGGATGAATGGAGTATGGGCATGGGAGGTATCAAGATTATGGGTATGGCAATGGATTTCATTCCAATACCTGTCAATTCCAAATGGGGGTATCGCGGGTTGATTGATTCTCATTATCATTTGAACCCAATACCTAATGCATACCAAGCATTTGAGAATGGGACAGGAGGTAATTCCATTTCCAAATCTCCACAATCAAATGCACCAATCAACTAATCTATTTCAAATCCTCCATCAGCATATGTCAAATCCCCAAACTTTATGGCAATCAACTCTCGGTAATTACAATATATGGACAACTAAATCTGCAAGAAACCCTAAGAGATGAAAAGGAAATTGGGAAAAGAAGAGACCTTGGCAGGATTTGAGGGGACGCCATAGCCGCTATGATACATCTGACCGACCAAAACCATCATCGCAATGTCACCGGATCTAGCCTCCTTAAGGGTGTCATCGAACCACCGCTTGGCACAATCCGAAACCACCGCCGACAAAGGCATCCTCCCGCGCTGAGTCAGCCCGTCCGAGACACCCGAGGTCGTCTCCATCTTGAGCTTCAATTTCTGCTGCTCGCCCGGATCCACGCGAGCCCGACTCGGATTCGGAACGGATTGCTGCCTTCTCTTAGCGAGCTTCGGGTTCGCCTGCGAAACTACCTTGGCCAAATCCAGTAATCTACTCGTGGCGAGTGCAAGCGATTTTCCCATTAAAATTGAGGCCTTTTTCAACTCCTGCTGCTAGAGTTTGCGGAAAATGGAATTATACGGGAAGACATGGGAATGAGAGTGGGGAAAAAGAGTGATTTGATTTGATGGAATTATCTTCAGAGTTGAGAAGGTCCTACCCTACCTACTCCTACGACGAGTGATCGTTGACGACGCTGTGGTGGGGACCACTAGGGAGTCTGGCGTCTGGCCTCTGGTAGACCCGGGCAAACGCGGGTACGGGCCAGGCTTTACCCGAGATTTTATCCCGTTGTTGCGGCGTGAGCCGGACTAAGCCTGCTTAACGGGTTGAAAATCGTGTTCAAACCTGCCCGCGAATGCGGATGTGGGTAGTCCGTGGGTACCCGCAAACCTAATCAATTTTTCTTATTAAAGCTATACCGGTGAGGACGATGTCAGGTCATGGTGCTGGATTGCACGACTATTCTAGAATAAATCCTACATTGAAAAAACCTTAAATCTCTAACCCTAAATTCCTACAGTCAAAAGTAAGAACGGAGACTTACCTAGAATAGTCGTCGATGCCGATGCCGACAGTCTCCCTCCTCGCGTCTCCTTTCGATCTCTCCCTCTCGCTCTTGAATCGTTGTATAACGACTCATAAGGTACACTTCATTGTTTTATTTTAACAAACTTATTACTCCGTCGTCTTCACAACTCACCGACGCAACAGGGAGAGCTCCGACTTGACGTTGTCCTCACCGGCGTGCTCTCTGTCGTCGTCCTCACTTGCCTCGTCGTGCTCTCTCTCTGCCCGTTCTTTCTTTCTTTCTTTCTTTTTTTAATTCCAAAAGTAACGGAGTTCTCAAAATCTTTTAAAATTTAATCGCGAGGGTGCGACGTGAAAAGAATCAAAACCCTAGGGGCATCACATGAAACATACAAAAGAGTTGTATATCTCGAAAAAATTGCAATACTTTAAAGGCGCCTCGCGAAATTTCCGTTAAAAAAATCATTAACACTCGGTCAATCTTTAACAAAAAACCGAAGAAAAGACCCCACATTCATGTGAAGAGGGCGAGAGGCAGGCGGAGTGCCAGACTCCTCTTCACCGGCCACATCTTCACCGTCGCCTCTTCACCGGCCTCTACTTGCACGGTCACTAGACTCCTCTTTGTTGGCCTCCTCTTGCAAAATCATCTGATTCCTCATCCCTGGCCTTATGTTGTACGATTGTAGCTATGTTCATTCGACCACTAAACTCTAATCGCAGATCTCTTCTCGCATAGTCTCCCCCAACCTCCAATTCTTCTCGACATCTTCTCTTGGTGTTTCTCCTTGTTTGAATTCGAAGTGGTGGCAGTCGACTCCATCGCATGCTCCCTTCAATCCCATGTAAGTCATCGTATCTCCTTATTCGTTTAAAACAGTGAATGTTACCATTGACGTGAACACGATCGTTAATCAATTGTTCAAATTTAGAAGTTTTGCTAGGATTTTGGCTTGTCACTTCTCCCCTCTCTGAATGACGCTAGGGATTGAACTTATTCGTTCAATTTCGTGGCTTACTTGTTAGTGGGAGCAGCCACCAGTGTGCTAGCTCGCAGACGTCGAGAGCTCTGAGCTCCATAGTCAACCCGATTATTGGATGTATTTACTGTGGTATGCATTGGTTATTGTTTACCTTGTTCTTACATTATAATTGTGTGGCGTGCCTTCTTTTTTGTTAGATTCATAAAACCTTTTTAGCTTGTGTTTGTTCCTTTTTTTTTGGTCAACAAACGAGGGCTAGATCCCTCTAATATATAAAGGCAGTAAAACGAGACGGGCTACACAAAAGTAAGTCGGGGAGTAGTCCTTCCCCTAGTATCCTCCTCAATGAGATAAATAGAGTCCAAAAGAGGCTCAGAAATAATGTGTACTCCTAATGGAAAATTGCGAGCTGCATTAGCGAGGGAGTTGGCGACGAAATTTGCTTCCTTATAGACCCGTTGAAACCGGATCTCCCAGTTCCGTTTGGTAAAGCCATGGCAACAACGAGCCAGGCTAGCAAGAGGGTGACTATCCTCAACCCCGTCTTATATGAGCTTGATTGCAATATGTGAGTCCGACTCCACGATAACCTTCCGGAATCCCAGGTCTCAAACCAATCGCAAGCTTGTGTTTGTTTCTCATTTGGTTGCCTCTGCAACTTGTAGTTCAATTTTTAAAGCAGAATATGGTAATTTGTGCTAGTTAATCTCAGTTTTATCCTGATAGATTGACTTAAACATGTACTTGATTGTTATTTGTAAATAAAAGAAATGAAGAAACAGATGCTAGCTAATTAGTCTTAGTTTTTTTGTTCCTGATAAAGTGGCTTCAAAGTTTAATGACTATATATATTTATATGTATGTATACAACTTAAATATAGGTTTATATATATTAGCCTATTAGTTCAAATGGAAGAGCAAATATCGATGTGGGTTCGAATCCCACATAGGCTACAAATCTTTGCTTTTGTTTATTCTTGCAATTGACATTTTCAATTCATTAAGAACCTCCATTTTATTCTTATCGATGGAACTGAATATTTTACATTGAAGGATATCAAAAGATATTGGGGTTGAATATCGATGGAACTGAACGCCTTAGCTTGGTAGGAATAACCACTCCAACTCCAGCAGAACTTTTGAATGACTGAATTCACAAGCAATGCATTTTTTCAATGATGTACAATGGGGTAATGTATTGTATCTGAGATGTATGATAGCTTAAATCACATTCATTTCTTTAATAATCATAGGGGAAAGAATGTCAAACTATTTTCTCAAATTAAGTGAAGAAATTAATTAAATGGTTAAAGAATTCAATAAGCCTACGTGGGATTTGAACCCATGTCCTTGTGCACGAGCACAATGCTCTTCCGTTTGAGCTAATAGGCTAAAAAAAACACGCTTATTGTCATAGATTTTAATTAATCTTCAAACGATATATGTTTAAGCTACTATTATGTTTTTATCTCACATTCAGTTGCTATCTAACTCATATATTAGAGTTGAATCAAATCAAATTATCCACAAAATGCAAACCAAAGAAATGTTCTATATCTTGACATTTCAAGCTTTTGAATCTATATGATAAAGAAAGCAACAGAGCAAAAAGAAGTTTTGTGTCTATCTCTTCTGTAAGCATACATGCCATCGAAACTAAAGGTTTCCGACGAATAATTTTCAAGGAGAAACTACAAGAAGATTCAATCCATCAAAACAGAAGCAAGGAGGCCAGGAGATTCACACCTCCTGATGGTGAGCAGTTGACAAAGAATCATCTCACATTTTCACCAAAGGAGCAAATTCACACCTGCATACCAAAGAGTTACGAGCAAGGAGGAGATTTCCCAATTTGCAGAGCTTAAAATTCTCCTTTTTTTATTAGAATAATATTCAAAATACCATAAAATCCATTTGTATCATAAGTAGAGCTAAAAAATCAACACATATGTCATGAAAAAAAAAAAAAAAATACAAAACAGAACAAGAGTGAAAAAAAAATCCAAGACACTAGCTAAACATTAAACACAACAGCAATCGGATCAACCCACGTAAATCTGACCCTAATTTTGATACATTTTTCACATCAAATTTGAGTTGCACATCTCAACCAAATCGAATTGGATTCTTTTAAATTTGCTTCCAACGATTACAATAGACTAACAAAATCTGCAACATTTTCAACTAAAAACGGAAGAGAATATAAAACTAAATCTAATTTGATCAATGTATCATACATTTTTTAAAAACAAACATCATAGTATCATACTAAAATGGATTATTTGAATGACAACAAACATATCATTTCTAAAGCTAAAACTAAATCTAATTTGATCATGTATCATACAATAGCTCAATTTTTAAAGGGACGAGATTTTTAAAAACTAAAAATCATGCTAGTTCAACAACTTTGCATCCTCGCTTCTAAGATTATAATCTCTGACCCTAAATCCGAAAGTATAATAAATAGAAATAGGACATTAAATCCTAAATCTGAAATTCTAATCTTTAACCCTAATTTCAAATTTTTAATCCAATTAAATCCCCTAATCAACTCACAAAATCCCCTAATCCCTAAATCCTAAATTTCGGAAAATTGAAGCGAAAAATACCTACTTGTGCTAATTAAAAGTCGCCGACGTTGTTCATCGCGCACTACCCACGCTCGTCGGCATCGGTTTCAGCGTCCACTCCTTAATTCCTTGGTCAACGCCAAGGATCTTCCTGGTCCAATCGTCTCTTGTTCGCTCCACTACGTGAATTTGCTTCTAATCTCCTATGAGAAGAATCGGATCTGTCACGAGAGAGATTTACTCACCTTCACCTTCGGCACCAATTGAGCTCCACCAGTTTCAATCTAGTCGGCATCGTATCGGACCCCTCGTCTCGCTCTCTCCCTCTCTCGCGACCTCCCTCTTCGCTCATTGCCTTTTCGCCTGTCGTCTTCTCTCTCTCGCGCGACCTGCCATTCCCTTAGATTCATTTATTTAATTTTTTTTAATTAAAATGTTAACAGAATGGACGGAGAGACACGACGTGAAAAAATTACAAACCTCAGGGGCATTTCACAAATTATGTAAAACTTTCATACACCCGACGAATTTGGCCATACCTCAGGGGCAACAGACGAAAATTCTGTTAATAAAATCATTGATATTTTATATAACTTTTATCATTTTTAAAAAGCGTGCCAAAGGTAAAACGAAAATTATATTGTGGGATCTAATATAACTAAATAAATGATGTTTAAAGTTAATACTCCATCCGTTTGGCAAAACATATCGTTTAATATTCATACACACTTTTTTAGATGATAAATATATAAAATATCTATTTTTATTAAAAAAAATTAACAATTTCGTAGTTACTATCAATAAGTACAAAATTGTTAAAAAATTTATAAAAATGAATATTTTATAGTTTTTGTCATCCTAAAAAAGTGTGCATGATTAGTAAACGACATGTTTTTTCTGAACGGAGGGAGTAATTAAGATAAAAAAATCAATTTGACTCGAACTTATCCAACCCAAAAACTTACTTGACTCGATCTGAACCTAGACGAACATACAATATACCCGACATATGAATTATAATGGGTATACCTAAACCCAACCCGAAAAGCCTGATTGCCAGTTTTCCACCTCTACCCAACGGTGTAACTTTTAGTGTGCCACGTGATTATTTTGGGCAGAATTTTATTTTGATTTTTTTAAAATTATATTTATATTTCATACACTTATATTTTTGGTGTTTTCCATATAGATATACCAATTCACTTGCACTTTCGAAAAAATATCATGACATTATGTAATTTGCACAGGGGGAGAAATGACATTTGTTACAATTTTTTCCACCTAAAATGTTGGTAGTAGGTCAGGCTGGGAGAGATGGGAAGAGTGCAGTCTAGATCACCTACACCTTTTCCCGTAACTCTCGGTGCATCACTTAGGTTGTGTTTGACAGCATAATAGCATATGGAGGTTATATAGATTAATAAGATTTTTTGTAGACGTTATGAGATGAAAATAGATTGTGTAGATTAATGTGATTTCTGTAGAGGTTAGGAGATGGAGATTTATTTGACCAGAAATCTCAAAAAGGTGTTTGGTTGGCAGAAGATTGTATTGTATTTCAAAGGTGATAAATGACCTTTATACCCCCACATTTTATAAACCTCATACCCCTCTCCATTTTCAATTAGTTCTTCGGTTCCCCAGACGTCTTCCACGGACATCGCACGGTCACAAACACTGCCAGAAATGGAGGGGGTTTAGGGTTCGTCAGCCGCCACCATCATATCTGAGGGGGTTTTCAGGTCCTGGAGCCCATGGACATCGCACGGTCGGCACTAGATCTGCAGGTTTTGAAGGATGGTGGCCGCTTCTTCGTCGGCCGCCACCGTCACCGCATGGTCGCCCCTCCAGGCGCCCCCGTCGGCTTCGTTGTGATCCCAACTCGGCCTCCCATCTCCAGATTTGAGCGACCCGAGCTCGTCCAACACCCGTCGCTTCCCCTTGTTGATGCCGCCGTCCATCGTTGATGTCGTCGGCCATCGTTGAAGCCAAACGACGAAATTAGAGGGGAGGGAGAAGAGGAACTCACCTTGGTAGTGGAAGAAGACGAAGATGGAGGTGGTGGGGCTCTGCTTCCAGATCTGAAAAGGGGGCGCTTCAAATGTGGAGAGAGGAGGGGCAATTTTGTGAGATATGAATCTCGGGAATCCCTAAATCTCGTTAATCTTGCCCATCGAAGATTTTAGATTGCTCTATTTTTCATCTCATGAAATCTGCAGAATCTCCATCATGATAGTGCATCCGAACACGCTTGGGAGGAAATTGTGTAATTTCTTAATCTCCTAAAATCTACAAATCTCCTATTTTAAGGCAACTAAACACAGCCTTAGGTTGTGTTCGGCTGCCAGCTTCCATTAGATTTCATTAGATTTGGGGATTAAAAAAAATCCTCGTGCGCTAGTGTTCGGTTGTGCATAGGAGATGGGGATTAAGGGATTTAAGGGTATTTCATCAGATGAAAAATGTAGAAATCTGAAATCTCCCCTGGCCAAGATTAAAGAGATTTGGAGATTACAGAGATTTGGAGATTTGGACAGTCTTGCCCCTCATTCATTTCATGCTTCTCTCACCATCATATCCGGAGAACACCTAGTGTCGCTTCCTCCATTGACAACTTCTCCCATTTTCAAGGTATGTTCATATTCTCCCTCACCTCTACTCTCCTCTATTGTCTCAGTGTGGGTACGAATGAGGGTCGGCGACCAACCATGGTGGATTGAAAGGGGGATTTGGGTCTAGGCCGGCGACCATCCATCACCCATCCGCCATTGAATCACCGGCGTTGAGGGAGGCGGCGAATGTGGAGGAGCATCTGTTGTGAGTTGAATCTGCCATATTTTAAACTAACTTTTATATCATTTTCTGCATACATTTCATGCATTTGGGCTAGAATAGTACAGAATCTATGTAGTTTATGTTTATTTGTCAAATTATGGAATCTACACCAGTTTCTGTTTAATTTCGCAGAATTCGAGGCAATTTACAGCAATTCTGAGAAAGGTTGGAAAAGCTCGGAAATCACCTACAGAAGTCCAAGATCAAAGGACTACAGAACCAAGGATGAATCAAGCTGGAGCCCAGAAGTTATTCGATATCGAGTTATTTTACTCGATATCGACAAAGATGTCCGAACAGGCCTTGTCGACTAGGAGCTGAGAGCCAGAGCCAACCCGACTCCACAACTTTACTCGATATCGACAAGATCTGCACCGCTTGTCTGAGCTGGATCGAGGACCAGCTACTCGAGATGCCAAGCCACTGAAGTCGACGACACCATTTTACTCGATATCGAGTAAATAACTCGATATCGAGGAAACCTTCCAGAAGACGCGTAACGCGTTGAGCTGTTCTACGTGGATTGGGATTCCTTGGAGCTGAAGATAGTCCGAATCTATCCAAGTTCTATCAAGTTCTATCTATGGAGAAGATCTTACCCACACAAGAAGATATTTTGCAATTTTAGATATAATTTCCCTTTTTGATTTAATTCATTTATTGTATTTATTTATCTTTAAGCTTTTAGATAATTAGATTTAGATAGAGATAAGATGTTCTTTCCTTGATTAGCGGGGTTTGAGCACTATAAATAAAGCCTTAGGGGCTGGTTTTTTATTCATTCAATTTCAGAGACAATTAGTTACATAAAGAGAGAAGGAGAAGAGGTTGTAAGTTTGAGTTTATTTAATGCAAGTTAGTTCTTTTTCATCAAAGATGTCTGTGATTGCGATGAAGAGCGAGTAGTTCACCCACTTCTGGGGCTGGGGTGAGCCCGACGGTGGCCATGTAAGGTGATGCGGTAAAGGTACAATCTTTTTATGCAATCCATCTTCTATCCCTATGAGCATGATTCTTTTGCGAAAGTTGAAGATGATCCTTGTTTGTGTTATTGAAGCGAAAATGATCTTAATGCAACTTGGGTTAATTATGTGAAAAAGGGTTAGTAACAATTAGGGTTTATGCGAAAGCCTCTATATGCCTATTTGTTAATAACGAAAGTTATTTGATGGAAAGCATGATCTTTTATGTCTTTATGTGTTACTTTTCATGGTTATCGTTGTGGTGTTGATACCCTGGCTTTGGAATTATTTTAGTTTATTGATTTATTTCACCGAAATCTGAGATTCTGTGTTCGAAGTTTGCACTTTTTAAGGTTTCTGTCTTTTACTCGATCTCGGGAAAGTTTAGTCGATATCGAGTTGGTTGTACTCGATATCGAGGAAGGTTTTGCTCGATATTCTCTTTTTCTGGTTTTCTGTTGCTGTTGGTCGATTTCTGATTCTGCTGTCGACATAGCTGTTGTCGATATCGACCAATTCAGTTGCTTTACTTTTGTTTCTGCTTTAGGTTTGTTATTTCTGTCTTTCTGCTTTTCTATCTGCGAGATTTACAGCTATCTGAGATCCGCTGACACGCTTCCTCGTGGATCGATCCTGACTTCCCACTACTGCATAGGAGGGAGTCTTGTAATCATTTGCGTGGACATAATCTGGTTTGATTTATTTTATTATATTTTGATCTCGATTTCCTCTTACAACAAATTGGCGCCGTTGCCGGGGAAGCAATCATTCGCGCCTTAGGTAGTCGGATCTCACTTTTCTTTTGAGTTACTTCACAGGTATATGCGCCGTTCTGGTCGAACACCTGAGTTTGACGCCTTAGACGAACCGGAGCGCCTTATACACATCCAAGATAAACTGAAAAGAGCCATGGCGGCTGCAGAGACACAGGAACAGCTGATTGAGAGGCTTACGAGGGAACTAGTCGCTAAAGATACTACTATCGCCACTGAGAGAGTAGCCAGGGAACATGAAGCTGAGCGTGCGAGGCAAGCAGAAGCTGAGCTTGCCCTATACCCAACCACTGCAGAGGATTATATGCACCCGACTCTCGTCGGGCCTGAATCGGCCATTCTAATCCCTGAAAATAACTATGAAATTCGCACTCAATTCCTTATTGAAATTAAAAATCATGCTTTTCATGGTAGATTTAATGAATACCCTATGCGGCATATTACCAACTTTACTGACATGTGTCGTACTCTTGCTGAAGGTACCACCTTGGCGTACATCCTGATGAAGGCCTTTCGCTGGTCCCTATCTGGTCCAGCATTGAAGTGGCTTGAAGGGCTGAAACCGCGATCCCTCACGACATGGGCTCAAGTTAAGCTGGAATTTCTCAATAAATTCTTTCCTCCTGCTAAGACAGCGCTCCTTCGCCAGAAGATCACATCTTTCAAACAGCAGTCTGGGGAGCCGCTGGCAAAGGCTTGGGAACGCTATAAGGATCTACTGCGATCATGCCCTACACATGGACAGCAACCCTGCTTAGTTCAAGAGATCTTCTTCAATTCTCTGGACTTGGCTGCAAAGGATAGAATCAACACATATACTCACTATGAGTATCTGACAATGTCGCCTGCTAACGCATGGGCTGCTCTCGACAAGCTGACCAATTATGACAACAAGTATGGAACTCCAGTCAACTATGAGGAGAACCCCTACGCCAGGCCAGCACCATCCATGCCCCTCTATGAGCCCCCTAAGGAGATTGATCCAGATGTAAGGGAGCAGTACTATAGAGATCAGAATAAGAAGCTCCTCAAAAAAGTAAAGTATCTTTCTGTCAACCAGCCTTATATTGAATGTGGATCACAGAGGCACACCACTACTGAGTGCCCACACACAGAGCAAGTCAGGCTGGCAGAATACAATGAAGAGGCAGCTTACGCAGGGGGTCCCAATCGCTACATGGGAGACCCAAGGTTCCATCAACCACAATGGAACCAAGGTGCCCCTAAGAACCCCCCACCCTACAGAGCCCCAGGACATCTGGAAAGGGACCAGAAGAGGGATGATCTACAGACAATCCTAGAGGAAATGAGGAAGAACCATTCAGACACCAAGCAGTCTTTCAATTCAGTCTACACTCAGATATAAGGTGTCAACTCGAGGTTTTGGAAGATTGATATATGGCGGAAGTCAATGGAGACACAGATTGGCCAGCTAGCAGCAGGAATCCCCAAACAGTCAGGTTCTCTCCCTGGATCTTCAGAACCAAATCCTAAGGGAAAGACTGGACACATCGCTGCTGTAAAACTCAGAAGCGGCCATCAACTACAAGAGCCAGAGGTCGGAAAGCAGCAAAACGGAGGAGAACAACAACTCGATATCGACCAAACCTTGGTTGATATTGACAAAAGACAACTCGATATCGAGGAAGGTCTCCTCGATATCGACGACAAAGTAGGCCAACCTTCGTCTGCACAACACAACAACTCAAAATCGACTACAGTAGTCGATATCGAGGAAAAAGAAGTCGACATCGGGGAAAGTCCAGTCGATACTGACCCAACTACTACACCTCCGACATCTGTTCTGGCTCCGAATCAGAAAAAGAAGCTGCCTTTCCCCACAAAATCTCCTAAGGACCCAGCAGAGAAGAAATTTCAGCGCTTCATTAAGATGCTTCAAAAGCTCAATGTCACCATTCCCTTCACAGAAGCTCTCAATGAAAATGCCATCCTATGTCAAGTTCCTGAAAGAGATTCTAAGCAAGAAAAGGTCAATGGCTGAGATTACAGAGGAATGCAGCCATATGGACATCCTTGAGAAGAGGTCAGATCCAGATAAGTTTGCTATAACCATTGGATTTGGTCAATATAAATTTAATGCTTTATGTGATCTTGGAGCCAGTGTGAGTATAATGCCTTTAACAATTTGGTCCAAGATTAAGATAGGTGCCCTAGAGCCTGTGGATGCTAAGCTATATATGGCCAATAACACGGTGGTCATTCCAACAGGCATGGTGGACAATGTGCCAGTACAAGTAGGTAAATTCTTTGTCCCTGCTGATTTCTTAGTTATTGATATGGAGAAGGACCCTGCTTGTCCAATTATTCTAGGAAGACCCTTCTTGGCGACGGTGGATGCCAACATAAGCGTGAGGAAAGGAGTGCTCACTTTCAACATCAGCGATGAGGTAATTGAGTATTCCTTTAATAAAACTGAAAGGCATACAGGTCCCATGGAAGAGGTAAAATCTATCTCAGCTGGTTACATCACTTGCGAGGAGCCCAAGGTAAGAAATATGACTCCTGAAGAGCTGGAAAAGAGGGATATGGAGGCTCGGATGGAGGAGATCATGGCCATCCTAAAGGAAGAAACAAATAATCCACTCGACACGGACCAAGGTACCTCGTTATGGACTAACTATTTTTCGGATGCCTTGACAGGATGCAAGTATGGGGTCGTAGTCGACCAGAATTCCTCGATATCGAGGACTTTGTTCGATATCGACCAAGCTCAGAACCCACCAGTGCCACCACCAGCAGTGGCGTCGTCGAGCAGCCAGACAGAAGCCACAGACTCCTCGATATCGACTAAATTAGTCGATATCGACCAAAACCTAGCTGCATCGACTTCGCCTTCCTCGACCAGCAAGCCACTGGAGGCCAAGGAACACTCCTCGATATCGACCAACACCCATCTCCCTCAGCATCCTCGAGAAGTCCACCACCAGAAGCTGAAAACTTGTCGATATCGAGTACAGTTACTCGAGATCGACCAAACACTGTGGTCCCTGATTCCGTTTCTGTGAATGTAAGCCAAGGTATGGATCTTTCTTCTCCTATTTCCATTAAAGATCTATCTATACATGGGAGAGGTTTGCCTTGGTATGTGCGCTTATGTAGGATTTCCAATGATGAGCCTAAGGAGTATGAAGTTGGAGACAAGCTCTATGTTTCCAAATCAAAAGATCATTGGTTTCCTAACAAATTCAACAAGAAGAGGATGAGACCTTTCGTGGTGAACAAGATCCATTCTGGAGGATTGTAGCTGATGGACAAGAATGGAGTCCTATTTGAAGCCCAAGCTACATGGGCCCTGCAAATGCCACCTTGAGCTTAATGGAGAAAGTCGGCCTAGCGACTATAAAATCTTGAGCGTGTACATAGACATTTACTTTTTGGGACTTTTTAGACATTGTTGCTTTTTGTTTGTTTTTAATTTTGAACTTTTTAGTTTTTCTATTGTGGGTATATGTCTTCCATATTTTTCAGGTCTGTGGGATAGAAGCAAGCTATATTCAGACTCGGCCCAAGCATTAGCACTCGACATTTTGAAGCCCTGCACACCTGTCTAGTATGGATGGCAATGGGTGGATGGTCCAAATTTTCACCCGATCCACCACCCGACCCGACCCACCACCCGCCAACCCTATCACCCGCCCCGTTTCACCCGTCACCCGTCGGGTAATCGGGTGGATCGGGTGAAAATTCGGGTGAAAAACATCTCGTCCAATTTAACAAATTAAAAAAAAAACAGCCCCTGTTTGAAATAATTTTATTAAAAAAACTGTTTTAACAAATTAAAAAACAAACAACCGCCACTGTTTGTTAAATTAAAAAAAACTGTTTATAACAAATTAAAAAATGTTTAACAAATTAAAAAAAAAACAGCCCTGTTTGTTTTTTAATAAAAAAAACAGCCCTTGTTTTAACAAATTATGGTTTGATAAAAAATATTACACATATATACATAAAAAATATATCGGATGATGTCGGGTGATGGGTCGGGTGACGGGTCGGGTGATGGGTGAAACTACTGTCACCCGAATCCGACCCGACCCGTCACCCGTTCACCCGTCACCCATTTAATACCTACACTTTGTATCGGATTTTCACCCGATTTTCTGGATCGGGTGAAGCGGATACCCGTCGGATGCGGGTGAGATTGCCACCCCTACTGTCTAGTGAGTTTCTTTCCTTACCCTTGTTTTTTATACAGTGAGGGCACTGTAATGTTTAAGTATGGGGTGGGGGAAGGGCTTACTTTATGCATATTTGATTGTCTAGAATTTATTTCTTTGAATTGCTACATGGCTATTTTGGAATTCATTATTGATTTATGGGCTTATATGCATGTTTTCCAAAAGTTTGAAAAAAATGACCCCCATTGAAAAAATTTACCCCCATTGAAAAAAATTTGATTAATGTCAAGGAAGCTATATTGAACTCGACAATGCAAAATTGGATTCATTAGAGATATAGCATGAAATTGCCTAGTAAAGGGAAGTCACAATGAAGCGCATTATTTGTTGAAAACCATGAAAGGAGGTAAAAATTTGATGTTGCTTTTGACATATTGTATGATAAAAGGATGGAGGACTTTATATTTCCATATAATGCTCATATGTTTATATTCCCTAGCCATACCTATGCTTATGCATCACAAAAGCCATATTATGCCTTATTTCATATATTGCTCCACACGATCTAAATATTTTCCATTCTTTACCTTATTTCCATCCGGGGATTATGTTGAAAATGATGCTACATTATGGAGATTGTTATATGGTTGTTGTGTTGTTATATCATTATTTGGAGTTTGGTAGGAAATTGTTTGAAAAATATGGAAAATTGAATGAGAGAGAAAAAATCCAATCACCTCAGGAGATAAAGGTAGATTGACCCTGCTTGCTGAGATAATAGTTCAGTGAGATGGGACATACATTGTGAGGAGTCCAAAGCACTAAGTATCCGGGGCCATTCAAAACACCCATGTTTGCGACTCCCGAGAAGGCAGTGCAGAGGTTAGAGAGGTAAAAGCATTATTATTGAAAAAAGAGCATTATCGAATGTGATGAATCAAAGGAAAAAAGAATGTGGAAATTCTGTTTGGAAATACTCCATTTCCCCGGATCATTAGCACCACATTGCCAAAAATTGCCCACCTTTAGCCTTTTATCAATCTACCCCTTATTGAGCTTAAATTAAAGTCCTCTTGATTATTAATGCTTTGTCACGAATGTATGTTTTGCATAACCCTCCTTTTGTGAGTAGATGTTGCTTTTTAATTGCACATGCATGTATTTGTGACACTAGTACCTTTTCGAGTATGGTAATTAATTGCAGGGACATATAAGAATGAATCTAATATGTTGAGAGTTTTGATTTCTTCCCCTGAATGACAAGTAAAACTATTGCTTGAGGACAAGCAAGCTTAAGCATGGGGTGTTTGTTGTGAGTTGAATCTACCATGTTTTACACTAACTTTTATATCGTTTTCTGCATACATGTCATGCATTTGGGCTAGAATAGTACAGAATCTATGTAGTTTATGTTTATTTGTCAAATTATGGAATCTACACCAGTTTCTGTTTAATTTCGCAGAATTCGAGGCAATTTACAGCAATTCCGAGAAAGGTTGGAAAAGCTCGGAAATCAGCTACAGAAGTCCAAGATCAAAGGACTATAGAACCAAGGATGAATCAAGCTGGAGCCCAGAAGTTATTCGATATCGAGTTATTTTACTCGATATCGACAAAGATGTCCGAACAGGCCTTGTCGACAAGGAGCTGATCGAGGATCTGAGAGCCAGAGCCAACCCGACTCCACAACTTTACTCGATATCGAGTATTTTACTTGATATCGACAAGATCTGCACCGCTTGTCCAAGCCGGATCAAGGTCCAGCTAGTCGAGATGCCAAGCCACTGAAGTCGACGACACCAGTTTACTCGATATCGAGTACATAACTCGATATCGAGGAAACCTTCCAGAAGTCGCGTAACGCGTTGAGCTGTCCTACGCGGATTGGGATTCCTTGGAGCCGAAGATAGTCTGAATCTATCCAAGTCCTATCAAGTTCTATCTATGGAGAAGATCTTACCCACACAAGAAGATATTTTGCTATTTTAGATATAATTTCCCTTTTTGATTAAATTCCTTTGTTGCATTTATTTATCTTTAAGCTTTTAGATAATTAGATTTAGATAGAGATAAGATGTTCTTTCCTTGATTAGCGGGGTTTGAGCACTATAAATAAAGCCTTAGGGGCTGGTTTTTTATTCATTCAATTTCAGAGACAATTAGTTACATAAAGAGAGAAGGAGAAGAGGTTGTAAGTTTGAGTTTATTTAATGCAAGTTAGTTCTTTTTCATCAAAGATGTCTGCGATTGCGATGAAGAGCGAGTAGTTCACCCACTTCTGGGGCTGGGGTGAGCCCGACGGTGGCCATATAAGGTGATGCGGTAAAGGTATAATCTTTTTATGCAATCCGTCTTCTATCCCTATGAGCATGATTCTTTTGCGAAAGTTGAAGGTGATCCTTGTTTGTGTTATTGAAGCGAAAGTGATCTTAATGCAACTTGGGTTAATTATGTGAAAAAAGGTTAGTAACAATTAGGGTTTATGCGAAAGCCTCTATATGCCTATTTGTTAATAACGAAAGTTATTTGATGGAAAGCATGATCTTTTATGTCTTTATGTGTTACTTTTCATGGTTATCGTTGTGGTGTTGATACCCTGGCTTTGGAAGTATTTTAGTTTATTGATTTATTTCACAGAAATCTGAGATTCTGTGTTCGAAGTTTGCACTTTTTAAGGTTTCTGTCTTTTACTCGATCTCGGGAAAGTTTAGTCGATATCGAGTTGGTTGTACTCGATATCGAGGAAGGTTTTGCTCGATATTCTCTTTTTATGGTTTTCTGTTGCTGTTGGTCGATTTCTGATTCTGTTGTCGACATAGCTGTTGTCGATATCGACCAATTCTGTTGCTTTACTTTTGTTTCTGCTTTAGCTTTGTTATTTCTGTCTTTCTACTTTTTTGTCTGTGAGATTTACAGCTACCTGAGATCCGCTGACACACTTCCTCGTGGATCGATCCTGACTTCCCACTACTGCATAAGGAGGGAGTCTTGTAATCATTTGTGTGGGCATAATCTGGTTTGATTTATTTTATTATATTTTGAACTCGATTTCCTCTTACAAACAGCATCCGCCATTGACATCCGCACCGGCGTCGAACTCCATTCCCACACGTCGAACTCATGTAGCCCTCGAATAGTCGTCGAACTTCATTCGTCGCCGCCTCTCCGCTCCTACCCATTCGCCGCCGCCTTGCTCCGAGACGAACACGATTTCTCGGACCCCTGTAGCACCGACCATGGACAGCCACACCAACCTCGCAATCCCGAGCACAAAGCCTCCACTGCATCGCCATATCCCGATTTGATGAATTCCGTAGATTTGAAATTCCACTCCTCAAATTGAGAATTTCAATTGCTAATTTGATGAATTCCGTAAATGAAAATGGGAGAAGCCCTAATTATTGCTCAAGGAAATTGGGCAGGAAATGGAAATCTGACTGGTCGGGTGGGAATGAGGAGGAAGACAATGTCACGAGGGGGGCATGAGCAGGGTAGGGGTTAATAATTTTAGGGGTAGAGTGGTAATTTTCAACCTTCCAAATACATCAAAATCTTCTACCTACTAAACACCTTTTCAAGATTTCTGGCCACATAAATCTCCATCTCCTAACATCTACACAAATCCCATTAATCTTCAAAATCTATCTCCATCTCCTAACATCTACAAAAATCTCATTAATCTACAAAATCTCCATCTGCCGTCAAACACAACCTTAATATTGTCAGGCCTATGACCCAACAATTTAAAGTTTTGTTACACTTGACATATATCTTTTTTTTTTAGGAAAGATTGTAAATTTTTTTGGGTGCCCAAATTATTAATTTTTGGTGCGATTAATAGATGCCTTGTATATAACTCGAAAGAAAAGATAAAGTATTTTCTCGGGTTCTTCGGAAGAATCACTTAATTAACTAAAGATCACTAGATTCGTGTAGTTTGAAGGGATGTTATTTGAGCCGAACGATCCAAGTATTGCTTGTTCATATTTAGCTCGTTTAAAAATGAGTCGAGCCTAAATTCGGGCTTGAGCTTAAAAATGTGTTCATACTTAGCTCGTTTAGGAAATGAACGAGTTCAAACTGGGCTTTTTTCGAGTATTGAGCAGTGATATTTGCTAAAAAATATAGTAACTTAAAGGAAATTTTAGAAATTTAACAAAATTCGAGCTTAAATCAAGCTAGCCGAATTTTGAACCGAGCTTAAATATTTGTTTATACTCGGCTTATTTAGAAAAGGAAAAATAACTAAAAATAATATGAACTATCGAGTGTGAACAAAAAATAATATGAACTTTGAAAATTACAATTTGGTATACAAACTATATCTTATTAAACCAAAATTGATAGTGTCTAGAATTCTCAAACAAAATATTAATTTGGGCTTAAAATATAATAAACATGAAGTGAATCGATCCAAAACACCAGAATACATAAACAGAAACTTAAGCAATGATAATGAACAAGTTTACAACCCAGCAAAACCAAAGAAAAAGCAGAAAGTAGAGATTGTAGCGACGATTAGCCTCAACGAGGACACCAGCCACCAAGGTCAAAACCTAGAGGGCAAAGAGGCTACAAATCTCTCTCAACACAATGTCACTGAGTGTATTTGGATGGAAGGGAGCTCGATCTACGCTCACAAAGGCCGGAAAGGGATGGAACCCTAGAATCGCCTCAGGAGACAAGAACAGAGCTACAGTAAGCAACAACCCTCTCAACTCTCGGATTAGGGTTTTGGAAACTCTTATAAAGGAGAGCGCTTCAGCTGTACGACGTCGTTGCCCAACCTCATCAAGAGAGGCTGAAGACATCCTTGTGGGCTTCTAGCCCATAGGATAGCTGAGATCAGTTTTGGCCCAAAACCAATACAATCAGCTTTATATATAATACATCCAATATACACTTAGAATTAGTTAAGTGAGATGTGCCTAACAAAACAAGAAAGTGTGGGCAAAAATCATAGAATTATAAAGTAAATTACGTACGGAGTACTGTTTATCATCGTCTTCCTCCTCTAATTGCGTCTTCATTCACCAAACCCCAATTTATTCATCCTCCATTTTCTTCATTTCCAATTCTGCAATCGGAGGTTTAATGTGATGATTGAAGTTGAATTTCTTGGTATTTATTTCTTTATTATTATTATTTTCAGATTTGCTATTCGTTTCAATTCCCTCCTTCGGAGCTTCAACAATGGCCCCCCAATGACAAATTGACAGTCCAATCTCCGGAGCGGTGGAGCCGGACATGGCAAGGGCATCAACTCCTCCCGTCCCCTACCGTCACCCTCACAGATGTCATGAAAGCCCCATTCGCCCCGATGTTGTAGCCTGCGTCCTCCCCCAATCTCTGATAACTCTGGCCAGCCTTGTCGCCTCCAAGCAAGTCGGCCACTAGCCATCCACCAAATCCCGGGGAACCGGTCGTGCTGTGTTTCGTATCCTTTGTGCTGCCGATGTTGTATGCGCACACTGTGTCCAATTGCCGATTGACAGTCGATGGTGACAGTACGGACAACCTGTGCTACAGAAGAAGATTTCTCCCATCCAGATCTGGTGGCGCTATCTCTGCATGACTGCATCTGCCTCGTCAAGTGGTGTTGGGGAGGATGATAAATTTCTTAATTTTACAAAGTTTATTCCCAAACTTTCTAGTTAATTATATTTTGAGGTCAACGTAATTTTTGTTATCGAATTATAGCCCCTCATATCTATATTGGTTTAATATGTTAAAAATTATAATTTTTAAAGTTCCTATTATTTTTTATTGGTTTACCGTTCGATAGATTGTATTATTTTCAGTCATTTTTTCTTTAGAAAATGAATGAGGTCGAACTGAGTTTTTATCGAATCGAGTTTGAGTCGAGCTTAAACTACTCGGCTCACATAACAACATAGTAGTGTTAGAATGTTTATAAGCATTTTATGTGGCTCATGTGATTAGGTTTAATTGAGTATTTGGTCCATGTATATTATGTTGTTGAATTTAATATAAGAGTCAAAACCGTGATGGATCGGTCTCGATTAAGGAATTAAATCCGGGGGTAATTATATACTCCCTCATCCCTTGCCTATAACATATTAAAGTTTGTCTTTCTCATAAAATCAATATAATGGGATTTATTAAAAGAGAAAAAGAAAAAGAAAAAGAAAATAAAAGAAAAGAAAGGACGGTTATTCTTCTTTCTTTTTATTTTTTTACGGTTTCTTCTTCCTCTCCCTGATGTGTAACGTCTCTTCCCTGAAGTGAAAGAGAAAGGTAGTAGAAGTCTCTTCTATCAGAGACAGATTAAGGAAAAGGCTAAGGGGCCAAAAGTTGATTAACGGTTCCGCTACGAAGACGCTAATAGATCAAGATTAGTCTTCGGTATAGAATTATGATTTGAATTGTATGAAATCTAGATTCTGGTTTGATTGATTTTATGATTTCGCGAAATCGAATATAATTCTTACAATTGGTATCAGAGCGGGTTTAGATTTCTACAATTCACCATCAAAGTGATGCATTCGGATGATCGGATTATGTATTTGCTGATTTGGATTGAACCGACTGCGAAAAGTTGATATATACACGTATGTCGATTCATTCAACCGAATTCGGATGAAAAACTCGCCGATGTGCCGTCATTATTGACTTGAATTTGTGGAATTCAAATGTTGAATTCTTCATTGAAAAGTTTGCCTTGTCGTCACTTGCACTGGTTAATTTGTGTTGATTATGGTTTCATGAATTAGCACTAGTATGTTTCTATTTGTTAAAGTAGTGCCGGTTAATTATATTAAAGGATTGGAGTTTGCCGATTTTAAGGATTTTGCCGATTGCAATTAGTTTATGAAATATTGAATGGCATGTAATGAATCAGCGTAGTGGTTTTAGGTTTAACCTAAAATTCGCATAGTATAAAGGTTATATGCGTTATATGGTTTAATCGCATTATAAAAGATATCTATCTATGCATTAAGGTATGTTAGTTCATTTGACTAAATTATGTGAGGAACTTGTTAGTCACTAAAGTGACCTCGTTAAAAGGAAATTTAGACTTTGATTTATGGTTGTCAATTGTTCATGATTAAAGGATGCTAAATGACATAAAAGGTTGATTGAACAATTGGTTTTATTGACTATAATTCTTGGAGATCACCCAAAGGTGGATCATTGAATATAGTTGATAATATTAAGGGATGATTTATCACACCTAGGATGGATAGTATGTATATCCAAAGATAACATGCTTATTTGTCTAATGTGTGTGGTGATTGTCTATTAAAGTTTATATATTTTAGCATCGATGATTGTATGTGTATTTGAGTATTGCCCAAAGGTTGCTTGAATACATGTTTTAAGGTTTATTGTCTGAATCTGTATTAAATTTTCAAAGCACTAATAGGTAAGCATGTATAATTGTTTGCAGCTTCATCAAATATCTTTGCATCTGCAAACTCTGTTGTGAAATTCAATGGGCTCAACTATGATGATTGGTCCGAACAGATCCGATTCACATTGGGTATTATGTCCTTGGACCTTGCAATCATTACAGATGTACCACCCGTTGCCATTACAGAGGCTAGCTCCGACGCAGAAAAGTCATTTCATGAGTTGTGGGAGCGGTCTAACCGGCTGGGTTTGAGCCTTATGAGGATGAAGGTGGCAGAAAATCTTAAGCCATCTCTTCCTAAGACAGAGAGCGCAAGGGAATTCTTATTTGCAATGAAAGAGTATTCAAAGTTGGATCTGGATGACAAGTCAATTGTAGGCAACATTATGTCTGAGCTGACTACGAAGAGATTTGACTGGTCTCAGTCTATCCATGATCATGTGATGCATATGTCCATGGGGATGAACGTAAATGGGACATTCCTTGACCAGTTCGTCATCAACTCTCTACCTCATGAGTTTGATCAGTTCCAGGTGCATTACAACACCATTAAGGAAAAATGGAACATTAAAGAGTTAACGACCATGCTCGTACAGGAGGAAAGGAGATTAAAGCAAAAGATGACAGAACAATCAGTTCATCTCATGGGTCATAATGGTGCTAGCAGCAGTAAAGGAAAGCCAAGTAGGAAGGACAAGAAGGACAAGGATTCGCTGAAAGTAAGTGATGGTCATGTTCATAAAGAAGTGAAGTGTTTCTTTTGCAAGAAATTGGGACACTTCAAGAAGGATTGTCCGAAAAGAAAGGCATGGTTCGAAAAGAAAGGTATTCATTATTGTTCTGTTTGCTTTGAATCGAACCTTATGGAAGTGCCTAATAATACTTGGTGGATAGATTCAGGTGCTACTACTCATGTTTCTCATATTGAACAGGGATTCAGTACGATCCAGCCCATAAAAGGAAGTGAACGGTACTTATTCATGGGGAACAGGATGAAGGCACGCATTGAAGGTATTGGGACGTACAGATTGATCATGGATACTGGTTGTCACATAGATCTTAAGGGTTGTCTCTATTAACCTGATTGTGCCAGAAATCTTGTTTCTATTAGTAGACTGGACGATTTAGGTTTTGATGTTAAGTTTGGACATGGTAGTTTTTCATTGTACCGGAATGATTACTTTTATGGTAGTGGTACTTTGATTGATTCACTTTACAAGTTCAATCTTGTTGTTAAATTTTCTGAATCCATTATGTATGTTGAAAGTAATGTGGGAATTAAGCGTAGTGCCTCTAATGAAAGTTCTGCTTACTTGTGGCATAAAAGATTAGGTCACATTTTCAAGGAAAGGTTAATGAGGTTGACGAAGAGTGAAATTCTTCCTCATTTGGATTTTAGTGATCTTGATGTGTGTGTAGACTGCATTAAGGGAAAACAGACTAAGCACACGACAAAGAAACCAGCCACAAGAAGTACTTAGCTTCTTGAGTTAATTCACACCAATATTTGTGGTCCATTTGACGTTCCTTCTTGGAATGAAGAAAGGTACTTCATCACTTTCATTGATGATTACTCACGGTACGGTTACATATATCTATTGCATGAAAAGGCTCAGTCTGTGAATGTCCTAAAATTGTTTATTGAAGAAGTGGAAAGGCAATTAGATAGAAAAGTAAAGATAGTGAGATCTGATCGAGGTGGTGAGTTTTATGGAAAATACAATGAGAGTGGACAATGTCCAGGTCCATTCGCAAAGTTCCTCGAAATTAGAGGTATTTATGCGCAATACACAATGTCCGGTACACCTCAGCAGAATGGTGTTGCTGAAAGGCGGAATCGTACATTAATTGAAATGGTTAGGAGTATGTTAAGCAATTACACCTTACCTCTTGCATTGTGGACACACGCATTAATGACTGCGACATACCTACTTAACCGGATTCCTAGTAAGGCAGTTCCTAAGACCCCTTATGAACTGTGGACAGGAAGGAAACCCAGTTTAAGGCACCTTCGGGTTTAGGGTTGTCAAACAGAAGTAAGGGTGTACAATCCACAAGAAAATAAGCTTGATCCGCGGACAATCAGTGGTTTCTTCATTGGCTATCCAGAAAAGTCCAAGGGGTACAGGTTTTATTGCCCTAACCATAGTACGAGAATAGTTGAGACGAGTAATGCTAGGTTCATCGAGAATGGTCAAACTAGTGGGAGTGGTGAACCACGAAAGGTGGACATTCAAGAAATTCGGGTTGAAGTTCCTTCACCTGTTATTTCTTCTAAGGTTGTTGTGCCAGTTGTCGTATCACAGCTTGATGACACAATGGAACAACAAGATGATGTCCAAATCCCACATCATGAGGATGTAGAAGATGAGCCAGTCACAGTACAGGAAGAGATAAGTATACCACATGAACCGCTAAGGCGATCAGTAAGGGAAAGAAGATCAGCCATTTCAGATGATTATGTGGTCTATGCTCTTGAAGATGAATGTGACTTAAGCATTGATGAAGATCCAATCTCATTCAAGAAAGCTATGAAAAGTAACAATTCTGATTTGTGGTTAAATGCCATGAAGGAAGAAATGCAGCCGATGGGTGACAACAAAGTCTGGGATTTGGTTGAGTTGCCTGAAGGTTCCAGGACAGTTGGGTCAAAGTGGGTCTTTAAAACCAAACGAGACTCGAAGGGGAACAATGAAAGGTATAAGGCTAGACCTGTTGCTAAAGGTTTCACTCAGAAAGACGGCATTGAGTACAAGGAGACCTTCGCTCCAGTTTCAAAGAAGGACTCTTTGAGAATTGTTTTGGCTTTGGTGGCTCATTATGATCTCGAGCTTCACCAAATGGATGTGAAAACCGCCTTTCTCAATGGTGAACTAGAGGAGGAAGTTTACATGGACCAACCTGAAGGGTTTCTGGCCACAAGAAAGGAAAACTTGGTGTGTAAGCTGAGAAAGTCAATATATGGACTAAAACAAGCTTCTCGACAGTGGTACTTAAAGTTTGATGATACTATCACGTCATATGGTTTTGTAGAGATTGTCGTTGATCGATGTATCTACATGAAGATTAGTGGGAGCAATTTTGTTGTTTTAGTTCTGTATGTTAATGACATTCTGCTAGCTGCAAATGATAATGACTTGTTACATGATGTAAAGAAGTATCTCTCCGAGAACTTTGAAATGAAGGATTTGGGTGAGGCATCCTTTGTGATTGGGATAGAGATATTCCGTAATAGAACACAAGGATTGTTGGGATTGTCTCAGAAGAGTTATATTCAAAAGATCTTAGAGAGATACAGAATGGATAAATGCTCTGCAGGGGTAGTTCCAATACAGAAAGGGGACAAGTTCAGTAAAATGCAATGTCCTAGAAATGAGTTGGAACGAAAGGAAATGGAGAATATTCCCTATGCATCAGTGGTGGGGAGTTTGAACTATGTTCAGACTTGTACTCGACCCGATATCAGCTTTGTTGTAGGAATGCTGGGTCGATATCAAAGTAACCCTGGATTGGACCACTGGAAAGCTGCTAAAAAGGTTCTTAGATACTTGCAAGGCACCAAGGAGCACATGCTTACATATAGGAGATCCGATCATCTTGAGGTCATTGGATATTAAGATTCAGATTTTGTCGGATGCGTTGATAGTAGGAAATCGATATTTGGCTACTTGTTCCTACTAGCTGGCATGGGGCAGTATCATGGAAGAGTGGAAAGTAATCTGTCATTGCTACTTCCACTATGGAGGCTGAATTTGTGGCATGCTTTGAGGCCACGATTCATGCATTGTGGATGCGGAACTTTATCTCAGGGCTTGGGATTGTCGACAGTATAGCCAGGCCGCTGAGAATTTATTGTGATAACACCGCATCCGTCTTCTTCTCAAAGAACGACAAGTACTCGAGGGGTGCTAAGCACATGGAGTTGAAGTTCTTGTTGGTGAAGAAGGAAGTACAGAAACGTAGAGTGTCTTTTGAGCACATCAAGACGAATCTCATGATCGCAGATCCGCTGACTAAGGGTTTGCCGTCCAAGGCGTTCATTGGCCATGTAGAGCGTATGGCAGTGGCGGAACCTGTACGAAAGTTTTGCAGGGGCCAAAAAAATTTCTAGGAGGCTCATCTCTACGCCATTTTCACTTATACGGAAAAAAAAAGTACATATATAGAAGGGGACTTGATACCAAAACACCATACAAAAACTAAATTATAACGAATTCTATCTAAATAGTACTCTACATTTTTATTTTCTTTTGAAGAATGAATCAATGGTTTTCATCCTCTTTATTCTGAATTAGGATTTTTAAGATATTCTAGTATTTCACTGTTTGAATTAGGATTTAGGAGATATGTATTCTTTTTAATTAAGAGATCGATATGATATTAAGTGGTTATTAAAAATATGAAAGATGAAAATAATTTTTTTTCCAACTAAATAAAATCTTAACGTTAGGAAATATAAATGTTCTAAACAAATAAAAATAAAAAAGAAAGGAAATCTAACTTAAAAAAAAAACTAGCCAACTTTAGGAAATCTAAATGTAAATATGCAATCTGTAGGCAGTACCACTGTACCAGGTCCAACTATTACTCCTATTTCCTACTTACTGTAACATACTGTCGTATATACATATTATTAAAAAAAAATTCGGGGTGGCCATGGCCCCCACCCGCCCCTTAAACCTTCCACCACTGGCGTATGGGCATTACTGATAGAGCCTTGCTATTATGATTTTAGCTCATTATGGTTATGACACTTTCTGTATACACTTATGTTATTTTTCTGCATTATCAGACATGTTATCATTATGGTGTTTATGCATACTTATAGTTTCTTGATGACATGTTGTTTGAGACTTACAGCTATCCTTATATTTAAATAATAACTGAATTTAGATTGTTCCGTGATACATGGAAGGAATCATGTCGCTCAATGACTTGTGACCGCCATGATCCGATCAATTGTAATTCTGTAAAGGTTATATTCACTTTATGGACCTTATATATTATAGCTGTACATTTAAAGTTTCAATTAAGCCATCAAGTCATCACACGAGCCAAGTGGGAGAATGTTAGAATGTTTATAAGCATTTTATATGGCTCATGTGATTAGGTTTAATTGAGTATTTGGTCCATGTATATTATGTTGTTGGATTTAATATAAGAGTCGAAACCGTGATGGATCGGTCTCGATTAAGGAATTAAATCCGGGGGTAATTATATACTCCCTCATCCCTTGCCTATAACATATTAAAGTTTGTCTTTCTCATAAAATTAATATAATGGCAGGATATAATGGGATTTATTATATTCCCATTTCTCATAAAATCCCATTATATTCCCATTTCAGAATATAATGGGATTTATTAAAAGGGAAAAAGAAAAAGGAAAAGAAAATAAAAGAAAAGAAAGGACGGTTATTCTTCTTTCTTTTTATTTTTTTACGGTTTATTCTTCCTCTCCCTGATGTGTAACGTCTCTTCCCTGAAGTGAAAAAGAAAGGCAGTAGAGGTCTCTTCCATCAGAGACAGATTAAGGAAAAGGCTAAGGGGCGAGAAGTTGATTAACGGTTCCGCTACAAAGACGCTAATAGATCAAGGTTAGTGTTCGGTATAGAATTAAGATTTGAATTGTATGAAATCTAGATCCTGATTTGATTAATTTCATGATCGAAATCGAATAGAATTCTTACAAGTAGTTTCAGATCATCCTCCATTCCATCATATCGATTTCCATGGGCGTTGAGAAACCAAGTCCTATTAGTCCATTACCATCCATAAGATCACTCTTTCCCGCAGCTTAGTTGGTAACAATTTTTTTTTTTTTTTTGTATATAGATTAAAGAGAGTTATAATAAAATTTTAGCATGACTTGCCCATTAATAAGTAACAGTTGCTGAGCTGCAAAGTAAAAGAAACCAGCAATAAAGTAAAGATTTCATACGTATTTCAAAGCTCGATCGATCGATTTCCCACTTAATACACAATTTCCGTTTTTGCTTGTCCTATTTTTGAGAAGCTGACACTGATGATATTCATCCCATCTTTTGCGTTGTCATGTTTAGTTTTTGCATTTCTTACTTTCAGGTAGCTGTCTCATGAATTCCTTTTTTAAGGCTTACGAATGAACAAGTACGTAAAACCCCTCAATGTACGTATTTAAATCAATTAACTTCATAAATTATATATATTTTAAAATTGAAAAACTTTTCTAAATCTACAACAATATTTAAAAAAATAAATAAATAAATGCAGAACTTTTAAAGGTTTAAAAAATAATTTAAAAATATTGGAGAACTTTTAGATAATCTCTTAAAGACTGATGCGAGCCTTTATGAGTCGATCTATTATATACTACATCAATTATATATTTTTTTATATATAATAAAGGAGAAGTCGGGTGAGACACATGACGGCTTCTCCTTACAAGTAGTCATATGAACCAATCATTTTTGTAAAAGAAATAATTAATATGTGTACAAGATAAAATTAGATATATCTATTAAATCAATCAATATATTTATATATGCATAAGCTAAAATTTTATTATAACTCTATTTAATCAATATATCTATATATGCATAAGATAAATTTTGACCCGATTTGATTAGATATGGATATATTTTTAGATGACATTAACCAAATTTAAATACTACGTACTCCTTATTTAATATAAGATTTTACCTATTATATAAGATAAGATTTTACCTATGTAACATATGTAACCAATTTTAGAAGATATATATAATAGATATAATAAATAATAAGTTGTAGGTAACATATGACATCTTCTCCTTATCTTAATAGTAATAACCAATCAAAAAAATTTATCTCCACCTTAATCAATTTTAAGATAATAGTTTTAATAAGTTTTTAGACATATATATTTTGGAAAGATTTTACCCAATTTTGTAAGATTTTGATAATAATTATATAAAATTTTGATAATACTTTCAATATATTAATGAGAATCAATTGTAATTTTATTTAAATTGTATAACAATTCAAAAGTGTTGAAATAAATTAATTAGCTTTCTGAACGGATATTTATATTTTTTTTTGTGCTATATATTAAATTTATTTAATTGTAAAAAACCCGCATACGGTACTAGTGCGGGTATTGAACTAGTTAGTACGTATACTTTTAATAAATGATACATAAGTGTTTACCACAAAATAAATGATATAACTAATTAATAAAAGACATTTAATTATTAGGAAAGGGAGGGAGTATATACTTTTAATTAAGTATTTAATTATAAATCACCATTGAGTTAATTTGATTTGTCAATGTGAAACCAATGAAAGTATATATATTCTACGATATTTCCGATAGCTTCTCAACTGAGACTAGCTAGCCAACATATATATGGTTTTACATTTTGGAATACGTATAGTTAGTTCAATTCATAGCTTATCTTATCATCAAACCAAACAAAGCGTTAAAATCATAAAAATAGGAAAAGCGATCGAAGTAGTCAACACAACACAGGCGGAGTACACAATACGTCTTTTATTGCAAACTGGGAGAACGGCATTAATTATTTTGATGAGGACCTGCACCACACACAAACCCCAAACCAAACACGACCTTAATACCACCAACAAAGAAACAAGCGACGACACAGTGAATAATTAAATAAATAAAAACTACGATCGAAATTAAAGTTGCGGGTCAGAGAGCGAGCAGGAGCCCCGGAACAGATTTACCAACGTGGTTGTCGAGGCTGCTCTCCCAAATGGCCTCGCAGTGGTTCCCCGAGACAGTTATTTCGGAGTTGCGGAGGCGGGTGACGGTGACGGCGGTGTTAAAGTACTCGCGGACGTGGGTGATTATCCCATGGGTGACGGTCCAGGCGTGGACCCAGGAGATGCAGCGGGCGGGGTCGCAGCCCTCGGCGAGGACGAGGGGGCCGAAGGCGGAGATGGAGGCCGGGGTGAAGGCGAAAGGGTGGGAGCCGCCGCCGCCGGTGAGGAGGAGGTTGAGAAACTGGGCGGAAGGGGGACCATGGAACCACCACTCCAAGTCAGGGGCGAGGAGGGAGTGGACGGAGGCCACGTCGCGGGAGTTCAAGGCGTCGTAGAGGGCGACCACCAGCCGCTCATTGACATTACCCGCCTGGTCAGCCAGCTCTCTTTGGAAGGAGGAGATTTTGGGGTTTCGGATGGATGGACGGACGTCGCTTGCTTGTGTTAGGACTTAGGAGGGGTGGGGGATGGGGTGAATCAAAAATTTTGAGTTTTTTATTTAAATATATATACTCCGTCTATGGGGTTGAGAGGGGCCGTCTGAAGTGGGCCACCAGGGGATTTGCTGTGGCCCGTTTCCACCCAAGCAAATCCTCTCCCCAAACCTAAAAATATGACTTCTAAATAAAATCATATTTATACGAATATAAAGTCGGTTTGGAAAGGGTATATAGATATAGGATATATGTTATGTGTATAAGATATAGATATTAAGCTATCGGTATTGGGTACGGGTATGGGATTGATATCTATATTTTATATCTGACGTTTGGAAAGAGTATATAGATATCAGATATTTTTTTTAAAAAAAAAAAAACCAAAAACCTGCAAAAAAGAATTCCTCTATTTAGAACAAATCCAAAGCAAAAAAAAATTCGAAAGAAATAGGCGAACCAAAGCGAACAGATGCAAGTGGGTGTGAAAAACTCCTCAATTTTGAACAAATCCAAAGCAAAAAAAATTCAAAAAGAAATAGGCGATAAAAATCAAACAGATGCAAGTGGGTGTGAAAATTTCGAACAGAAATAGAAGAGGTGTAAGGACTTAAGCAAGTGACGGGTGAAAAAGAAGAAGAAATCGAACAGATGCAAGGATTGACGGTGAAGAAGACGAAATCGAATAGATGCAAGGATCGATTAGGGTTCGAACAGATGCAAGGAGAAGAAGAAGAAGAAATCGAACAGATGAAGAGGAAGGAGGAGGAGAAGAAAAAAGTCGCTGGTATGTGGATCCTATAGCCCCCAATTTCCACCGATATCCAAAAGTGAAAAATAGCCTATAATCACTATATGGAGATATAGAATTGATATCTATATACCAATTTGGATAAATATACCAAACATGGTATATAGATATTGAGATTTCTATACTCATAGCCTATATCTATATACCAAACAGTATTACGAAGTATTACTACAATTATAAAATAGAGACGTTATTTAATTTATTTATAATTGATATTAATGAATACAGTTGTACAACGAATCCGTGTAAGTTATATGTAGATGCATGTATGGTGTGTATATTATGTTATCTTACTGGGTCGATTTAAACTCAACGGATCATTAGATATCATATCAACCCTAAAATTACTAGGTGTGATTTAAGTTTAGATTCAAATCCAAAAAATTATGGATTATATTTTGCTTGCTATTTTGACTTATCTATAGGGAAGATCCCCACTCTCGCCCAATATGGGGTGACGTGAAGGTTGGGAAGTAGTGGGGGCGCACGGCACGCTGAAGCCAAACGTTTCAAATTATGGTATTATTAAATGCGGGAGAGAGGGGGTTACGTTAATAGGCAGGGAATTAAGGAAGTCGGAAATTTGATTTTCCAACACACTTCCTTTATTTACCTTCTTTGGTATTTGAAGGCAAGCGTTTTCCTTGCTTTGGTAAAAGTTTGTGTGGGTGATGCCGTGATGTTGATGCAACGTACATTGGAAATACAGTCATGCATACTGTGCAGTAGTAATGGAAATAGGTTTCCACCGAGGTTCTACTTGTATAATCAAACCTACATTCAGGCTTCTCTCAAGTTCACTGTTCATATATATATACGAGCCGTCACGAATGTTGCAGGTGATGATCATTGTGGGTATAAATCTTTTGTTTGTGTTCCGAACTTGGGGCAAGACGCATGGTTACGAGTTCGATGGGAGTTGATCGTTGAGTTGCAGCTGCATGCAAATCGATACCATTACTATCATGCCTTAGATGGGCTCATCATGAGGGTCAATTACTTCGGCACGTGTCATGATGCTACTTATTGGATGGAGATTCCGATCATGGACGAGGTGTTTTCCACGCTGCACCAGCGTCCTTTGGTGATATTATCGCAGATGATGCCTATGTTGTGCTTGTCTCTGTACGCCACTTGCGGCCCGTCAGTACCGTCCTATGAAGAGTTAGATGAGATAGCTTTAGTCAGCAACAACAACCACTTTGTACCGGTACGTTTCGTATTCCATAGTCATTCGTTTCTTAAAGTTTCGTTGTTCACTTCTAATGTCAATATTCACATGTTATCCGCAGATTTGGTTGTTGCCTGGAGGCTGGATTGCCTCTGCCGCCGGTATACACTACCTGGAAGCAGCATCACGATCCCACAGTCAACGGGTGGGACAAGCAGTTTGCTGCGAGGATTGCACAATACAAAGCCTACCGTCGTCGAGATGGTGGTCGTCCGCTGCGCTATTAACACTTTTCATTTTCCTGTGTCATTTTGCGAAGTAGATATCTTGACTTCTTCGGTTACTAGATATGTTGCCAGTGTCATTTTCCGAACTGCGTTCTATGATGTATGATATTTTTCAAACCACGTTTTTTATGATGCTTGACATTTTCCAAACTCCAGTTTTTTGTTGTACTATTAATTGGTTTGTCTTCGTTTATTTTGGTAAATATAGATAAACCATATTCGAGAATCGATTCGGGGACCGTCGGATACTACCATGATAAGTACTTTAGTTGCTTATTATATACTCATTCTTCTAAGCAAAACATATCATTTACAGGTTCTTAAATTTACGTGCGTTTTTAAGATAATAAAAATTATATAAAACATAAATTTTTTAAATTCATTTATGTAAAAATATATATTTCAAAAAAAAAATTTATAGAGTTTTTACCGGGCTATTATTAATGTTTTCGACTCACCGCATTTGTTGGCGGTGGGTGACAGGATCGGTCCAGTCCGATCCACACTTCAACTTCTGAATATGAGCGGCCCAAGGCCCACCGCCAACGTATGCAGTGGGATTCAAACGGAACGGGGTGGTCCACCGGTCAGTACAACGGTGGGCTTGTATACTCATCAACCCACCGCTATGTATGACTTGGGCCATTTAGATCCACCGTTACTTGGTGCGGTGGCCTCATTGACTGTCATTAAAGTCACCGCTAACATATGCGTTAATTAGCGGTGGAAATAGTAAAAATTAGAGGTGAAGATATCATCCTACATTCCCAATAGATGCTTCATTTTGGATCCCCAATAGATGCTTCATAGATCGGAGAAAAGTTAATTTTTACCACATTTTTAGGTTCCGTTACACACTCGAGAAAAATTATATTTCATGAGTAATGTATATTGAACGACGATATCGATGCTACTATTATACGTATTGATAAATGTACCTTTTACAACAATCAAATAGGGGAAAAAGCATTTATCTCATTGGACATGACTAATGTCGGTGGACTCTCGTGCCTTTCAACGTCTACCTGGAAATTCATTTGGCACTTCCGAATGGCGAAAACAGAACCGGGTTGAATCCAGTGATTAAGTAAACCCAGCACCAGCGGATCCATCCCAAAGAAATTAAAAATTCACGGGAGGACATGCATTATCACTGTATTTTGTTCTTTATATAAAGGTTAAACAAAGGACAAGGTTACAGAGGAGTATCAAACTGATAAGAACTGGCTAGATCGAAAACGTGAATAGTTATCATGTAACAACTGAGATGATGCTTCTGATTCCTACTCTTACTTCGACCGCTTATCTGTTCATTCTCCTCGCCTGCTGAGGCCAAGAACCACTACAAGTGGTGTCTCAAGAAACCTCATAAATCATGACGCCTGCAAACATAAACACAATATATTTGGCTCAGGAATCGGCGTTTCATCACTTTCATGTTTCTCAGGAGTGTGTTTATTTACCCAAAAAAAAAAAAAAAAGAAAAGAGCATTGCTATAAGCTGCTGGCTCACTTGGATGAGGGCAAAGGAACAAATGCAGGGACACTTAATTGTTTTGTTGAATCAAACTATTCAAAGTCAATTTAGGTTTATATGAAAAGCTAGCAACTTCAAGTTGCTTTCTATCCAAGCATTATTATCACAAAAGTATAACTAATCTGATACTTCAAATTTATGGTGAAAAATCATGTTAAATCCCGATCCCACAGACAATTATGGATAGTGCTTCTCATCAAATAGTCTGAAAAAAAGGGTTATGCTTTTCATGTGGTTGGATATCCATCCTGTTCATCAGATTAGACTTGTAAGTTTTAACTAAAAAACGGAGGCAGGCAATGACACAAGTCAAATTTCACACTATACAAGAGCCGGTTAGCCCTCCTCCGGGTTTTGCAGTAGAAGGGCCAAGGGAGTTCACTAACCTGCTCTTTTTAGTTGGGACAACCAGACCCCTTTTCTCAAGGCTTTTAAATCGGTCCCTTGCAAGCGTGCAGCAGCCCTTCATAAAATCAAAATTTAGACTATAAGTTTTATGCCTCAGCTGGAAAGGGGGGGGGGGGGGGGGGGGGCCTGAATTTACAGGAGTATACAAATAAGTGATGAACAAACCTTCAGCTTCCGTAATGACCCAGAAATTTCTTCAGATAAAAGGACTTGAACAGGGGCAGGCTCAAATCTGAAAATAACACATCAACTTGTGAAAATTTTATGGTTAAAAATCACATATTTGTGATAGACATTAGACAAGTATACAGCCAATCACATATAATGGAATTATGGAAGATAAAAATAAGAAGGCCAACAAGATTTAAGAATTATACTGAAACAGGTATTTTAGATGAGAAACAAAGTACAAGAGAAAGTTTCAATAACATACTTGCGCTTCCCAAGACGAGGGGGGCAAGACTTCAATCTTTCTTGCTTTCCAACAATAAGTCTCAAATTCCTTTTCTTGCTTTCCTCCTCTTCTTCAACTATTTCTTGCATTATATCTGATATGCTGAAATATAAAAAGAAGAAACCATACAAATAAGGGAGTTGTATCAGAAAGGATTGTAAAACAACCAAAATATTCTTACCAGTCAATCTCTTTTGAGAGGTTCTCTTTCTTCTTTGCCTCAGATTCTGCCTTTTGCTGCTCCTTTCGCCTGGCTCTTCGGTTCGACACAACTCGAGTTACCCTCTTTGTCTTAGAGGACCTGATGCACCGTCATAAATAAACAATCAGTGTGTGACAATAACATCAACACTACATAAAACCCATATGTAGCAAAAGAGAGGTCAATAATAAATAACTAGTTTAACCCCCCTGTATAAACAACAAACACAGCAATACGGTAATACATATATAAAATCATATTGATTTAACTAATTCATTCAAAGTACAACTTTAAAAGAACACAGTAACACCAAGCAAAAAATCATACTTTGCTTGCAAAAATTGGATGCAAGCAGAAAATATCACGAATGCAATGTATTCAGAAGTCAAACAGACAGACTAGTATAATGGAAAGTACCAGTCATGTTTAAAAATGAGACAAACCTGTTTTCAGCTGTAGTGTCATCATCTCCAGAAGGTGTTTTATCATCAGCATCGTCTTCACTTCCAGAGTCTGCATCCATAAAGTATCTCTGGAGAACATCAAAATTAGTTCCGCCATTTTTTGTTTCAATTTCCAAATTTGAGCATTCACGTTTGGCAAAGGAACCAGATTAGAATTAGATGTCTTCTCAATGGAGCCATTTTTAATCAGATTTATCTTTACAAAACTAAAAAGCATGGAAGTGAAAGCTATGGGATACGTAATTGAGCAAACATGTGATTTGAGTGATAGTATTAAGAATAGCAAGTGGTAATGATGATAGAACGGAATTAGGAGATCATCATACCTTTTCACTTTTTACGAAAATTACAGAAGGACATCCATAAGAATAGAAATTAGGAGAGTCCAATATTATAATTCAATTCAATGAAATGGAGAATCAGTGTCACAATTGTTTGAGAACAAAGATATATCAACAAATACAAACTTACTTCTTCTTCATCAATAACCTCTCTAGCAGCAATTAACGGAATAGGTTGAGGCCCTAACTCGCTCTGATAAACCTTTCTCATCTCATCTGCCACTGCACGGGCCAACATATCCTGATTTTTTATGAAAAGGAACATTAGTAATGCACTTTTTTCATTTTACGATTCACAAAGGTTCAAAAAAACGCAGAGATATTTCATAGATAACCTTGTGACTCTCAGGCTCTGGATTGAATGAACATCCAGCGGGTTCTACTTCTACAGCAGGAATAGCAGTTTTTACTTGCTGCAAAAAAAATTCATTTCACCAAAATCAGCATATGGTACAGAAAACATTTAAGCAACTTTGAAGAGATTCTGGAAATAGATTACTATTGTAACATTCAAATGATACTATAAATTATGTGCAACTTTCAAGTGAACCTAAAACTGAAATTTCAAGTAAACATAGACACAAGCACAAACATTCAATTGCACTGATTCCTTGAAGTCACTTAACAGTTACTAAATTAGCACAACTTGCTATTCACAAACAAATGCTGAAGAAAACAATAAGTGTACATGCACATTCTTATATCACCGTGAATCGTAAAAAAAAAATCTCATATCATATACCTTTTTTCCCTTTATGGAATCATAACCTGTGATTAAAAAAAGAAGAACAAAAATGATACTTCTATGATCAGTATTTTACTTATATATATATATATAAAAAAAAAAAAGGAAATCCAAAACATAAACCAACATAGGCAGTACCTTCAACGGACCAAACATCCACTAAGCCAGACTCTTGCTTTCCACCATCTCCCTAATAGTAAGCAATCCCAAAATCCAAATCAATTAATCAACTACACATAACACATGAGAGATTTCAAAATAATTTGCTTCCTAAGTAAAGAAATTCTCCCATACACTTGCTTTGGTGCTGTCAACAACCGAAGCATCCACGTCCATATCAGCTTTATTTGCTTGCTTATCAGATTTCTTCTTTTTCTTCTTCAAAGTTGAGGAAGGGATGACCTGAACAAAGGGATTTTTCTGCAAAACACTCTCATAACGAAGCACCTTCTCCCTAGTCCTTTCAACCTTCCGCTTCACATCCACATCTAATGTTCCAACAGCACCACGAAACAAAGGCGAAAAAAAACAATTCAGCTTTCAGGGAGAAAAATGTAGCGCAAAATTGAAGGTCTCAAGCTTAACACGGACAAATGCAACTTGCTAAACTAAGCTTAACATGGACAAATAAAATCGACAGCGAAAAGATAATTAATAGGGGAGAGAGAACCAGTGGATTTGTCGAGGAAGAAGAGGGAGTCGGAGGGGAGAGAACGGAGATTGCCGCCGGAGAGGGCGTCCTTAGTGGCCTTCTCGTTGAAGTCGTCGAAGGCTTCGGAGCTTATCTTCCTCCAAGCCTTCTTCCCTTTCCGAGCGCTCTTCGACCTCGAATTGGACTTCTTCATCCCAATTTCTCTGAGAGGTCTTCGCTGCAAACTCCCTTGCGGCGGCCGGAGAAACGAGGGCTTGAAGGAAATCAAAAGAGAAGCTATGGCCGACGGTTTATCCTTTTGTTTCAAAAAACAAATCTACCAAATCAAGTTCGAGTTGGGCCGGGCTTTTCAGTTAGGCCCACTCAACCCGGCCCAGTCATCATATAATGACCTTTTTAATTTGAGATATAAATTATCGTTGGGGTTATTGACAAGTATAACTAAATTACACACAAATCCTTTTTCACTTTAGAAAATACTAGCTCACTAACCGTGCTTTACATGTCAAAACGACTATTAATAAGATAAGTATAATTAAATTACACACAAATTCTTTTTTCTTTATAAAGTATTTACAAAGTGAATCGATATCTAAACGAATCATAATCCAACTCAAAACTAGCCTTAAACTCAAATTTAATTCAATTAGGTGATGGAGAAGGAGAAGTCGATCTCAAAGGTTGGCCTCTAGAGCTGGGAAGGAGAAGTCTTATCAGAATCTACAGTTGGAAACCCCAAAGGCGACGACGACGGAGCATCAGTTGATGGAGAAGGCTAGGAGAGTTGGATATTTTTATCGACGAAGAAGGCACTAGAGGAGAATTGATATCCGCTGACGACGACGAGCCAGACACCTAACCTCTCATGTTTCTGGTTTGAATCATTTTAGAAACATGTTGATGTTTTCAAATTACAATATCAAATAACATTGGACTAAACTATTCGTGCTTTCAACTCCGATAAAAAAGATTACCTCTTTTCAACTGAAGCTACAACTTTCGTCAACAACCTATGATCAAGAATAGGTTGCCCACGGTCTATGATCTGACCGTGCTGCCACCACCTTTTTACGTTTGTTTTCTTTAGTCAAGAGTTGTACCATGAACCACGCCCACATTTTTGAGTTATCAATCTACATTATCACGAAGTCTAGAACGTCATTTCAGTTGGTGAGTGTGGGTATATATGTGTACATGAATCCTATGTGTTTTTGTAAAGCTATGTGTGTCGTATATGAAGCCTATGTGTGTATATGAAACCTATATGAATGCGATTTCGGTTATCAATTATTTTGCAACTAGCGTCAGTTTCCATTTGTGAAAGGAAACCGTGATTATTAATCATGTTACTAGCTTTATGCTCATGTATAACAGGGATGAAAACAAGAGAACGGGGGTTTTCTTCCTTTTGGAGCTAATCAACTTCTACGTAACATCTTTAAAAAAATAAAAAACTTCTGCATAACAAAAAAACATAGGAGGAAAAATAAGGGGTACAACAAATCAAACAACAGGAAGAACACCAACAAAAGTCACAGAAACCTCTCGAACCAGGGTAGTGTTCTTTGCCTCGATTTCGACCGTTTGCTTGATTCTCAAACCCCCAACAAATCTACCTAGTTTTAACGTTAATTTTAAGCATGTGTCGGGTTTCAAAATTACTAAATTGCTCTAACTGAGGCCGAAGTGTTGTCGAAATCCATTCTTGAAACCCATCCATGAAAACGTTACTTAGCTTTAAGCATGTGTCATGGTCTTCAGAATCCTAGAATCGCCCTAAACATAGGCGAAGCCCTGAATTCAATAGGTTCGATTCTCAACAAAATACCGTTGATCCATTAAAAAAAATTCATGAATTATAAAAGGTGAACCCAACAAAGGCCATTCAAGCCGGATCGGAGTCCCAAACATCTTCAACTGAACAGCAAATAAAGGCAAGCATTGAGAGAAGCAATTATGGTTTAAGTTACTATACAGATGTCTGTTACCACGTTTGAATAGACAGTTCTTATCTCCAACGTTTTCATGGCACACCTCAGCACCAAATTGACATCAAGTTATGTAACGAGAGAGGCCATTTTGAACAGCTAAATTACACCGAAAGTGACGATGAATCCAGAGAAAGGGAAGAAGGAGACGGTTTCTCCCAAAGGGAAAGGAAAATTGGAAAAAAGTCAACAAGACCTATGTGCCAAGTGTTAGTGGGCCAAAGGTCGATGATGGGCCCAAGGAGGGTAAGGTTGTTAACAAGGCCAGTGCGGCCCATATTACCAAACAGGCGGGCTCTGATGGACCGATTACAGATCTCAAGCTTAAGACTTTCCAAGCCTCGAAGTTTAAAATAAAAGGCCAGAAAAAAGCTAATAATGCCAGAGGATTGAAATTGGTAGGTAACTTAGTGGTGTCCTACGAGAATGAGATCGAAATTCCGAAAAAGATGTTGGAGGACACCGACAGCAAGAAAGGCTCCGATCCTTTTTGCCCAACGCCCGGAAAAGATGTGAATTGGGTGGGCTACCAATCGAGCTCCTCGTCTCCCCCTTAGAAGGGAAATTCTGGGTTTCGGTGATGCCCGCGACATCACGAGAGGAGCCAAGTCCAGCACAAGCCGAGAGTGTTGAGAAGGGGATTTGATCTCTAGCTCTCCCTTTTCTGCCTTTGTTTTCTGTCATTTCCTCCCTTTGATTGTCCCAGTTCGTCTCATGGATAATAGAACTAATATATTATTTTGTAACTGTTTTGGCGCAGGTAAGAAGATTTTTGGCAGAGCTATTCGCTACATTCGTCAGCACTACGTTGTGGATATGCTTGCGCTTATGGAAACCCGTGTATCGGGTGAGAGAGCTAAGGAAGTTTGCGATAAGTTAAGTTTCTCGAATTGTGTTCGCATTGAAGCCACTGGTTTTGCAGCAGGAAAATCACAGATTAGACGTTCACGAGAAGACTTCAGACTTCATTCATCATTCCTGGGTAATAGGAGGGATTAGAGTCCACTTGGTTGCTGTTTATCCTCCTCCTACTATGGCTAGGCGGGCGCTGCTTTGGAGTAACCTCAAGACCTGTCTTGAAAGTATTAAAGGGCCACTGGTGGTGGGAGGTGATTTTAATTGTATTATTAGCCCTGATGTAACTTTCGGGGGTTCTGGTGCTCTCCATTAGGATGCTAATATCTTCCGGGATTTGATTAATCGCTGCGACTTATTGGATTTTGGCTTCTCCGACCTTGATTTTACTTGGAGTAAGGTTTTTTTAGGTGAGCGGGTGATCTCTAAGCATTTGGATAGAGTTCACTTTAACTTGGAATGGAGGATGAAGTGGCCAGATGCTAGGGTGCGGCATCTTCCCTGCTATTCGTCGGACCACTACCCGCTCCTTCTAGAGTTCAACCCGTCTATCACCAGAAACTGCAGGAGACGGCCATTCCGGTTCGAGGTAGCATGGATGACTCAAAAGGAGTTCCCGGGGTTCATTGATGCCAAATGGAACCGTGATTGCGAGGTGCTCGAGGCGCTGGAAAAACTAAGTATCGATCTCCGTAAATGGAATAAGGAGGTTTTCAGGAACATTCAAACTCAGAAAGACCACCTGCTGCACGCTCTTGAAAATATTCAAACCAAAAATGCTAGATGGACCTCTCCGATGGGTTTCGAATAAGAGACTAAGATCCACCAAGCCTTGGAAGATCCACCAAGCCTTGGAAGATACTCTTGAGCAAGAGGAGATCCCATGGTTTCCGAAATCTCGCAAAAAGTGGCTGGTCTTTTTAGAAAGAAACACGGGGTTCTTCCACGCCTCTACTGTTCTGCGAAGGAAACATAATAGGGTTGAAGGTTTGAGAGCTGACAATGGGAATTGGATCGAGAAGAAAGAGGAGTTAGAAGCTATGACACTGAATTACTTTAAAAGTCTTTACACCGCTAATAGTAAAGGCTTGAAAATGGATGAGGTGTCGTGTGCCTTTCCTCGGCTCCTTGATCAGACGAGAGAGGATTTTTGCTCTTCTTTCTCAGGAGAGGGAATAAGGAAAGTGTTCAGGCAGATGAGCGCTTACAAAGCTCCGGGTATCGATGTTTTCTAGTCAGCTTTCTTCAATAAGTGATGGGATGCTGTTGGCAGATCTGTTGTTGAGTTTATTAAGAGTTTTTTCTCCTCCTCAAAGATCCCAATTGGAGTGAATGATACTCTTATTACGCTTCTTCTCAAGGTTGGGAAACCTGAGAAGATCCAACAGTTCCGCTCTATTAGTCTTTGCAACGTCATATATAAAGCCATCACGAAGATCTTGGCCACCCGCTTGAAGCCGCATATGGGAAAACTTGTGGGGCCGACTCAGCGGAGCTTCATTCTCGGGAGGCTCATCTTGGACGACATAGTCGTTGCGCAAGAGGTGGTCCATTCAATGAGGCAAGAACAAGGTACCAAAGGGTGGATGTGTTTAATTAAAACTTGATCTTGAAAAGGCTTACGATAGATTGAGTTGGGATTTTATCGAAGACACTTTGAACCGAGTCAATCTTCCGTCTGTTTGGATCAGCTGGGTCATGGAGTGTATCTGGACGCCGAGATTAATGCAAGTCTTATGGAACGGGGAGGTCACTGAACTATTCACCCCAACCCAGGGTATTCGGCAAGGCGACCCCATCTCGCCATACATATTCATTTTGTGTATGGAGAGGCTTAACCACATTATTTCTAAAGCTGTTGAAAATGAGGAATGGAAGCCGATCTGCATTGCGAGGGGAGGTCCCAAGCTGTCTCATTTATTCTTTGCAGACAACATTATCTTATTCGCGGAGGCGTCCATTGCCCAGGTTAAGGTTATCCGGGGATGTATGAATTTGTTCTGCAGCAACTTGGGCCAGAAGGTTAGCTTTTAAAAATCCAAAGTTTTCATCTCCAAGAACGTGAAATAGGATCTCCGTGAGAAGATCCAGTTTGAGAGCGGTATTGAGCCTACGAGGGATCTTGGTCACTATCTCGGCATCTCAATCCTTCACAAGCGCGTCAACCAAGGTACGTTCTCCTCTATTTTCGATAAATTTGCTTGCAAACTTGCAGGATGGAAAGCCTTTATGCTTAGTTTTGCTAGCAGAATTACCCTCACTAGGATGGTGCTGTCAACGATTCTTGTTTATTCGATGATAACCATGATCCTCCCGGAGGGTAGTTGTAAGAAGATTGAGAAGGTTTGTAGGAGCTTCATCTGGAATCCATCCCCTGAAAGGTGATGCCTTCACAAAGTGGCTTGGGACGAAATCACTCTTCCGAAGGAACTCGGAGATTTGGGGATAAGACGTATGAAGAATTTGAACATGTCCTTGGTGGCTAAGCTTGGTTGGAGGCTGATGCAAGATGAAAGAGGGTTGCGGACTGATGTTCTCTTTAGCAAATATGTCAATAAGGCGATGGGAAGATCGATAGGAGCCTCCTACGTTTGGAAAGGAACTGTGAAAGGCGGTGGATGAAGTGCTCAAACCCAATGTCCGAAGGTGTTTGGGCAATGGGCAGAATACCATGTTTTGGTCCGACGTTTGGGTTGAAAGCGAGCCTTTAGTTTCGCTGGTGCCGAGGGGACATCCGACTAACACTGGAAGCACTACTGTGGCGGATATATGGGACTCCGAGATCGGGTGGAAGTGGTAGTATTTCTCTCCGCTCCTCCCAGCCGGCCTCGACCCTCCTAGAGATCGGACCGTCACGCCGGAGCATTGCCTGAACTTGGCGAAAGAGCATGGCCGGGCTAAACGGAATCTGGTGGCTACAACGGTGGAGAAGACTAGAGTTCACTTGAACATTTGCTGGGCACCTCCTGAAAGTGGTTGGGTGAAGATGAACGCAGATGGCGCTGCCTCGGCGGGTGGTGTGATCCGCAATGATCAAGGAGATTGGTTAGTGGGTTACGCCCATAACATCGGTGCTTGCTATGTGACTAACGCTGAATTATGGGCCATTGCTAAAGGTCTCGAGGTGGCCTAGATGTGAGGGTACATGAAGGTGATTTGCGAATCCGACTCGGAGGTGGTGCTGAATCTGATTAAGAAGACAGTGAACCCATCTCATCCGAGTGCTAGCTTGGTTTTGTGTTGCCAAGGCTTCCTTAGTAGGGACTTGATTGTCCAGTTCCGTCATACTATGTTCCCACTAATGGGGTTGGCTTGCTACTGAATGACGCGCAGAAGGTTTCGAAGACCCAGCTTCGGGTTGTTTAGTAAGCGCGCTTGCCCTGTTAGAGGCTTAATAAAATGTGGTCTTGTCCCCGGTTTTTTCACCAAAAAAAAAGGTTGCCGTTTTGAACTAAAACACCATTGTTTTGGGAAGAAAAAAAAACATCGTTGTTTTGAACTGAAAAAATATTATAAATTAAAACATCGTTGTTTAAATTAAAATATTATAATTTTAATCCGTTAAACTAATGAAAAAATGTATCGAATAATTACTGAGTAAAAATTCCATATCCCTTCTGTAAGTTTCTGTTTCCATCATTGATGATATACAAAGTAGTCAACAGAATTGACATCTTTTAAAAGTGAGGATATGACCGCAATTAAGTAGAGAAGATAGTTGAAGAAAGCACCGCCTTGTTGGATGCATTATATGCATTTTCATGACTCACTCACAAGTCACAACTATATGCTAGTATATACTGGCTGTAAATAATAGATATAATTAAAAATAATTAATAATATGGCCCACCTCATTTGGCATCACATAATCTACCACATGCATGTATATGCATACTATTCTTGCATGATTAACGCTTTGGACAATGACATTCCCAAACTATTCCAACCTTTATCTCATAAATCACAATAAGACATAATACGAGATGATGAGATGAGTGTCATCCTATTAACAAATTAATGATGGGTGTTTGATAAATCTACTACATGATTTAATCTATATTAATTCAAATATCGACAATTAGAGGTAACAATCAGCTAGTCAAATCATGTTCAACACCTGGATTAATTTCTGGTTTGATCTATATTCAGTACTCCGTATGTTAATTTGAATTAAATTTGTAAATCATAATGTAATTGTACGTCAATCAATATTAAGTGATCGATCATGAGACTAGTTCAGATAATCTATTTTTATCTCAAATTTAATTAGGTTCGACTCAATTTCAACCCAGGCTTATTTATTGTAGGATGATAAATACTTTTTGAAAAATATTGAAAGAAAATCATATTTTTTTAAAAAAATATGTTGTAAATGAAAAAAAATTAGGATTGAAAAGTGTGGCAGAAACAACCGTAAATTGCGTTTTAAATATGTGACATTGATAGTAAAAAAATTCATAGGAATAAAAATTAGAAGATTTTTAAAAAAAATATATGTGTAGCATAATTAATATTTTTATGAAAAATATTAAAAGAAAAGTAGAAAACTATAAAATGTGATTTAAATATACATTCATAATAGGATCGAAAAATGTGGTATGAATAAAAAGTATTGTAAAAAAATAAACAATAGGATTTGAACCATGACATCTTACATTACCCATGCTTTCTTTTTCCGTTTATTTACCAACTAAGCTAGACAACGTTTGTATTCATTTTTGCATATTTATTTATTTATTTACCTTAAGTTTTTTTTTAAAAAAAATACCACATTTTTCTGTCACTGGGTCGATCGACCCCTGTACCCCCTGGCCACCACGTAGTGATTTAAATTTCAAATCAAACACTTTGGACAAACGGTTACACACCTTCTAATTAAAATAATGATCGAATACAACGTAATTAGAAATGTAATTACACCTTAATACTAGTATATGATCTCCATATAAAGTGGAATTATCGATTTCCATATGTAATGCTGCAAAGAAACGACAAGATTAATTGAACATTAATATATATTGTAGCTGGTACGTATAGCATTAGGATGCGGATATCCGATTGGCTAATTGGCCTTCCGACAATTGGTTCGGATCTCGCCTTGGGTACCCGTAAGAGGACTAATGTTGCCCATCCTGACCATGGCCTTGGCGAAGTCTGTAAAGAACTTGGATTGGTTTTTAACGAATCTCTTCACTAAATAGTCGGCTCTGTTACCATTGTAGAGCTCTTGGTCGGAATGGAGGAGCCCTTTCTTACTCAGCAAATTCCCGTAATACTTGTTGTCAAAGTGGAGATCCGTTTGCCGATCAAGCCCTTGCAAAACGGTGTCGTTTCCACTCACAGGGCAAAAGCTTTGCAACGACTTGGCGAACGACGAGTCGATATCCGTGTCATTGTAAATCCTTGCCCTGAATGTAGTGCACCTTGCAAACCCTATTGTGTGCGACCCTACGAAAAGCAATACCAACATCTCTTATTTCTCACTTTCATTAATGTGATTTTCATTAATGTAATAGAGACGTTTGGATAAAATGTGAGGGTAACGGACCTGAAAGGGCAACCATGTCCTTAAAGGAGAGACCCTGCACGGCGAAGCTTGCAGTCAAGTTGGTGAGGTTGAAGGTTGGCGCCGGTATGAATGTGTTTGCTGCCGTTATGTTTGCCGTTAGAGAGTCTCTTCTTCCTAGCTTTACCTTCCATGTGGGCCCTCCCAACTGTTTCATGCATTATAATAGTTATATATATGTATAAACAAATTAACAAAGGGTATATGAAAATTGATTTGGTTTATATTTTTGTATATATGTAAGTTATATATATATATATGCATATGTGCATGTACGTATTTAAATACAGATGATTCCGTACGTAATGTGAGATTTTATAATATGATTAAAATAACCTAAATAGAGAATGCAAGACCAAATAATTCATCAGAAGATGAATAATGTAGCTAGGATATGGATGTGTCTTGGTGGTGAATCCAACAAATACTTACTTGTCGTATTTGTATGTAGTAATAATATATGTAGAAGCTTGCTTCTTTCTTAGCTAGTTATATATATCCCTATCAAAGAACCAAGCTTGCTTCTTTATTTTGTTACTAATGATATATGTGAGATATATTGATAAGTATCAATCTTTGCTTAATCAGTTTTAAATTAAGTTCGGTTTTATGTTTTTTAAAACTGGTTTCTTAATATATATAATAATAATAATAATAATATATCATATTTAGACTAGTCTAAACACTATTACATCCTATTTCATTGTGACATACACGGAGTGTCGGTGTTATTTACAGTAGCTATTTTGATATAAAAAAAAAAATTTAACTTTGGGAAAAAAAAAAAACAACACAAAAACTACAATCTTAAAACCGAAACAAACAAGGCCTTAACTTCATATTAAGCTGATCCAAACAAGCCTGTAATATTATCTAGCAATTAATAAAATGAGTTGAAAATGTATATGTAGCATCAGATCCTTAATTTGTGGACAGGATTACCGAAAACATATATACAAAGTGGGTCATTTCAAACACTATATATGTTTGACAAAGAACGATAAATAATGTCTAATATCTCCCAAATATTGGATAAAAAAATAAAAAGAAATAAAGAAATAAATAAGTAGGACCAGTGTGGCTTGTTCTTTTCCTTTCTATGATATGGTCATACAGTGTATTACCATGTGATCCCTCTTTCTATATTTTATGGTCTCTAATTAAAGTAAAATAAAGTGTTCGATGCTTGTCTATTAGCATTATTCTATTATCCCTTTGGTATAAACAACATAACCAGATTCGATTAATTAATTTAATTAAATACTCCGTATATACAAGATTGAAGATTGATTAATTAGGAAGAGCACAAAAAAAAAAAATGAATAAACTTACATAAACAGTGGAGTCGCGAGCGGCTACAGCCAGAAGATCAGCACAAGACACCACCCCAGGGCAAGCCTTCTCAAGACTAGCCTTAATGTGATCCACCACTTCGAATCCTCGAATCGACCCATTGTTAGGCCTCGCGGTTTTCTCCCCAGTAAACGTCGAGTTGTCATCCAGCAACACCGATCCATCGCAGCCCTGTTCCAACACTAGTCATTTAGAACGACGTCGAATATATATTTGGATGTATGTCTGTACAATTAGGTTATCGATAATTACATTGACGAAGCAGTCATGGAAGTGCAGGCGGAGGAGGGAAGCTCCGACACGAGTCTCATTCTTGATTGCTGCCACGATTCCCTCCTCGATAATTGAGAGAGCATTTGGGCAAGCGGAGGAGTAGAAGTCGGTGGAGAGCTTGTTGGAGAAGACTGGTTGGAGGGAGAGGGAGGAGAGGATTATGAGAAGTGCTGGAAGGAGGAGTGTGTTGATGGAGGCCATGTTTTGTGGAGTGTAAATTGAATGAATAATTGTTTGGTTATGGAAGTAAAGAAGTTGAGATGGTTTTTATAGAAAGTTAAAGAGGCTAAAATTTGGGTAATATATATTTCATATTTGTACGTAACTGCAATGACATATATGCGTAGAGTTCATATGGGCGCAATCATTTGTTTTTAATTACGCGTTTATAATTAATTTTGGAATCAATTCTTAACTAATGAAGGTTAGCTGGAATTCAAGATATTTAATTGATTGGCATCCTATCATTCTCATATATATGAATCGTACGTATCAAGTGTTTTTATATTCTTGTGAAATTCCAACGATTCCCATCGGTTGAGAAGAGAGAATGAGAGATGTGAAGAGACCAAAACAATCACATATTGATAGTATAAAAGATTAAGTTATAGTATATAAACTAGTGAATTTCTCCTCCTATCGTCAACTGGTTTTAATTAGGATGGAACTTATGGGAGTGTGGTATAGTGTGGGTTAAACCATTCCGGAATGGCTCACCGGAAAGGACTTATGGGTAGTATCCATAGGTCCCCGGTTCGAACCCCGGAATGACCGCTCTTTATTTACCAATTCAAGGTATAGTGTGGGTTAGTTTGTAACCTTAGTTAGATATAAGGTTCGTATGGGACGGGATTAATAAATTGACTAAAATTATAAACAGGGTAAAATTTATAAACTGTTGGTAAAATTAGTTAAAAATTCAAACAACAAGATAATCTCCGTTTGGGGCGAAAAACAGTTTATTTGTAAAAAGTGGAGTTTATTTGGGGCGAAAAATTGTGGTACTTTCAAACCAAATAAGATAAAAGAGAAGGGGTAAAATAGTAATTATGGAATATAAACCCCAAAATAAGCTCCAATCTGCAGCTTATTTTTAAACCTTTTTTTTTAACTGATTATAACTTATTTGCTGTTCCCATACACCCTTTAAACCGATTTATTTTTTTAACAGCTAATAATTTCACACTTTTTAACCGGTTTACCCCGATGCCATACACACCCATAGTTTAAACAGATTGGGGTTGTTAGAACCATGGTTAGATGGGTGTGTTAGGGAGCTATTTGTATAAATAGAGAGCAAGTGTTGTACTTGAGGTAACTGATTTCAATACAACAGAAAATTCCCCAAAACCTCCATTGCTTTCGGTTGCTCTCTTCTTCAATCGGAGATATCAGATCTCAGCTAGATCTAGCTAAGGCTTAATATGGTATCAGAGCAATCACATCTGTAATCGATCTGGTGTGTGCTTTCTTCGATCCTGTCATCGTCAACAATGGAGAACTCTGAAAACGAAGTCCAAGGTGATCAAGGTGGATCGTCGTCAACTAATGGAGGTCGGAATTTAGGAGCAAATCACTCGGATCCTTTGTTCCTATTGAATTCCGACCATCCAGGGATGGTTCTTGTCTCAGCGCAGTTCAACGGCACCAACTTCCATAGCTGGAGCCGAGCTGTACGAATGGCATTGGGAGCTAAGATGAAATTAGGTTTTATATATCAATGGTAAGTTTGAGCCCCCTTCTGAAGTTTATGAGGACTATGATCGCTGGCTGAGATGTGATTACATGGTCACTAGTTGGATTATAAATTCAATGAAACCGGAGCTGGCAAAGAGCTTCGTGTATGTGAACTCTGCTAAGAATCTGTGGGAGGAGATCCATGAGCGATTCGCGGAATCCAATGCTCCATTGGTCGATCAGATCAAGAAGGACATTTATCAGTTCAAGCAAGATAATCTGAGTGTTGTAGACTAGCTATTACAACAAACACAAGAAAGCATGATATGAACTTATGGAAGTCGAATCAATTCCGATCTGCAAATGTGGAGGTTTGAAAGTGTGATCATGTGGCATATTGAAGAAGCTGGTTGAGAGAGATGCCACAACCTGCTTGATGCAGTTTCTGATGGGACTCTCGGATACCTTTGAAGGAATTTGGAGTCAAATCCTGTCAATGGACCCTCTCTCTTCTGTGAATCGGGCTTTCCACATGGTGTTGTAGATCGAAAGCCAAAAAGGGATAATTGGTGCCTCATCCCGTCAGCATGAAGTCTTGGCTACTCGATCATTCTCCAATCCTAACAATAACGCAAAGTCTAGTGGTGGATCTCAGGCGAGTTCATCTAAATCCAATGATCAGAAGAAGGATAGCAAGAAGGCTAAGATGGACATGTTTTGCAACTACCGTAAGGAGCGTGGCCATGTCAAGGAAACCTGCTTCAAGCTCGTAAGGTTTCCTGACTGGTACAGTGGTCCCAAGCATCCACAACCAGACAAAGTGGTGGCAATTCAAGTGTACAGGATGTTATGGATGTTGATAGTCCTCTCAGTTCTGATGCTTGTGTTTCTGTTAATGCGCGCTGCTCCATCTAACAACTCTGTAGGTGGTCTAGATTTGTCGCTTGTGAATGTTGTAGTTGCAGAGGTAATTCGTGCTATGAAAGGGAAGGCTCCTATGGATCCAAATGCTTCAGGCTCTAGTTCCATAAACTTCGCAGATATGGTGTCCTTTCCTCATCATGGACATAGACGAACTGCTTCCAATCCCACTTGGATTATGGACTCTGGAGCATCAGATCACATTGTTTGCAATGATGCTGTGTTTTCCAATATGAAGCAGCTTGCCAAGTCAATTGTGATAGGGTTTCCAAAAGGAATTACACAAGGAGTAAAGTATTCTGGGAGTGTGCATCCTACTCATAATATTTTACTCCATGATGTATTATACATGCCTTGTTATAAATACAATCTACTGTCCGTTTCAAAGCTGCTAGAGGATGACAAGAGCTTGTTTGTTTTCTCCAAACGAAAATGCTGGATACAGGACATTTCAACTGATCAAGTCGTTGCTACTGGTGCTAGAGAGGGTGGATTCTACAAGCTTGATGGTGTTTCCTGCTTACCTGCACACACTGGTGTTAGACGCCTTGATACCTCTCCTGCAAGAGGCAATGTGAGTTGTCTTAGCTTGTTGCTTCAGTATAGACAAGTTTAATAAGTGTGCATCATGCCGGACTTGGACATGTTTCTTTGTCTAAAATGTGTATGTTTGAATGTGCTAAGGGACCTGTTTTGAAACACTTTACATGTGATATATGTGTGGACACATAAAGGTCTCTATCTGGCTACTGTGCGTTCTTAGGCTCTTCTTTGGCGTAACGGAACACCAAGAAACAAAAGGTTGTATCTAAATCCTCGATTGAGAGTGAGTACATGAGTATGTCAATTGCATCAGGTGACCTTGTTTGGATGCAGGGTCTTCTCTCTGACTTGGGTATTGAAGTTTATTTGCCAATAACCCTGAATTGTGACAATAGATCAGCTCAACAACTAGGCATCAATATATCCAGTCTTCCATGAGCGTACTAAGCATGTGAGGATTGATTCACATTTCATTCGTGAAATGGTTCAATGAGGATTCATCAAAACTGCTCATGTTCCATTTTCACTACAAGTTGTAGACATTCTTACCAAGGCATTGGGGGCTAAACAACATTGTTTTCTCCGGTCCAAGTTGGGCCTAATCCTAGCTTCCTTGTATATATAGGTCCAGCTTGAGGAGGGTATATGAGTGTGTGTATGACCATGCGATGGCGTCGAGATACGCAACAACCGAGGGGCAATTTGGTACTTTCGGTTGGCTTTCTGACAACTTGCTCACCCCTAACAAGCTTATATTAGGCGTGCGGGAGAGTTAGTTTTGTAACTAACCTTTTCTTGAATGTTGTAAACTCTCTTTCTTTAATGGAGTTTTGTGTTTTTTTCTTCCCTTGATTTCTACTGCGATTCACACCGGCTTTATGGTTTTCTACTTCTTAAAAAAAAAAAATCAACCAATTCGAAATTGATCCAAATCGACTAAAAATCGGATTAAGTCTGGGTTTAGATCAACTCAAGTCTACCCGATTTTACTCGAAATTCGAAGTGATCCAATTCAAACCCTACCCAAATTCATCCTGTTCATATTAGTCTAATAACGGTAATATATGAGTTTTCATCCGACAAAAAGAAACGGAGTATTGAAGTAGCAAAGATTTGCACTTTTGACTTGTCACAACTCACAATTAATTAAGTTAATTAATCCGTAACTTTGTTACTCCATCCGGAGTATTAATTAAAGCAGAAACATTAATATATCGATGTAGTTATCGATTAATGTCAATTGTAAAATAGTTTCAATTTTCAAATGAGGGGATCGATATTTGTGTCGGCCAAAACATCATATCCGATCCCGTCACAACTTTACTTTTAATATTCACGCCATATTTAAGATTTCAAATAAGTACTGCACTATGATAATAACTTAACGTACCTACTATACACCGATATAGCTTAACCTCAAAATCAGTTAGTAATTACTCCACTCCCTAATTCACTCTAATATACCTACATTGACAACCCAACTTTCCTACATTATGTATTTATGTCGTTGATTGATTAGTTTTTTTCTCCACATCACAGCTAAGATTTTGATAAGGATTGATTAAAGTATATAAGTACATCATATTTCTATAAGATTTTAACTAAAATTTATAATAATAACTATTATCCAACTGTATATATATAAATTTGTGGAAAAAAAATGACTTCACGTGAATTAAGTTATCAATCTCCAATCTTCCATCTTGGATGCACAATTCGCATTTTAATTTACTTAATTTTTTTTATAAAAAAATTCTAATTACATTAAAAAATATCCTCTTATACTCCCTCTGTTAATTAAAATTTGTTATTTTGGAGTTTTGCACACTTTTTAAGAAAATCAGTGTTTTAAAAATCGAGCCTAGGCACCGCCTAGACGCTAGGCGGGAGGACACTTAGGAATTTTTAAGCCTAGCCAGCATTCTAGGCGGAAATCCGCCTATGCACCGTCTAGTCCCACTTAGGCGCTGCCTAAACTCCGCCTAGGCCCGCCTTGGCCCCGCCTAGCCCAACGATTATTCAATTTTAGCTTCTAAGTATGTGATTAGTCGACTTAGGGTTTTTTTATCACTCAAGTGGGGATGTATTTGCCATTGAGTCGAACCTATTGTTTTAGATTTTAGGAGGTTTAGAGTCACTATTCGGATGCATACTTTTTGCGTTTATTTACTTTAGTGTTAGTTAAGCACCACAAATTTAGGTTTATAAGTGATATTATGAATTATTATTACATTATATGAGTTATTGACATGTGATATGCGTTAAAATATAAGAAAATAATCAAGTTTGTTCTAAATCCGCCTAGGCGCTAGATGGACACCCACCGCCTAGCGCCTTTTAGAACATTGAAGAAAACAAATAAAAATATACTTATATTCCTGATTATTACTCTATTTTTTTTTACTCCTACTAAAAAACTACAACTAACATCTATCTAATTATTATAAGAACAAATTTTGTAAAGTAGATGACGATTACTAAATTAAATAATAATTTTAGATGTAAAATTTAGAGGAAACTTCCATCATACATAATTGTAACCCGGAATCCTTTTATTGCAATTACTTGAATTCTTAATAATTTGTTTGATTTATTGGTCTTCATCATGACTATGACAAAATTGAAATGATAATTTGTTTTGATATGTATTTTTTTCACAAAAAAAAAAGGATAATACTGATTCATTTGATATGACACATTTAAATGGTGATCTAACGTGTACATAGCTTTGCCTTCTAAAGGTAGTATACATTATAATTATATTGAACACCAAATTGGATGAGTAGTTTGGTCGGGAGACAAAGGACATGACTCTGGTGGGTCCCCCATAACGATTTTTACCGCGCATCGTGGGTTCTGGCGGGGCCCGGGCCCTCCGTCCTTGCCCGGCAATTGGCGAAGCTAAAGCCGTTAGATGCGGGGCAGAGTAAATCATCGGACGGGCAGCAAGTTGCCACGTGTATATACTGTAGGTGGGTGATCAATAAAGCTAGCTAGTTGTAGCGTTGTACGAACAACCCTAAAGGCTACATACAATATGACAATGACCACTTGAAATTGAGAGGGTTGAAACTTCCTTATCGATCACGTAGTGCCAATATGCATCTTCTCCTGTCCTCTTCGATTACAAACATCAAATTGGTATCATTTGAAGAATCAATTAATATATGTGTAATTGCAATGCAAGGTGTCCCAGCTAGCTCATGTCCAGTCCATGACTCCATAGTCCATATATGCGTGTATTTACCCTCCACGGTATCGCCCGTCTTTGATTATGATAGTTTTAAATGATGGAAATTAGATGCGCAGCGGAAGTTTTAGAAACTATTTTCTATCATCTAATCACAAGGATCTTCATGCATAAAATCGATAGATTAAATCATTGTTCATAGGAGATACCTCTTGATGCGTGAACCGGATCTAAACGGAGAGGATTCGGAAGAGAACTAGAGCCCCACGTGTTGCTCCTCTACTTGGTCCACAAGAGCCCGGTCTAGATCTCCTTTGCCTTCGACTGCTAGGACGAAGATCGAAAGGTGAACAATCAAATGCTCTTGATTGATGATGGTAGAGTTCCGCCCTCACGTCTGTTGAAGCGGCCAAACTCACGTTCTCTCTTTTTGGGATGTGATTAGGTCAAGTCCCAATAAGCCCATCTTTATAAGCTTATATTTATACCTTACTTGATTAATTATTTATTTCACAAATAAATCTTATCTCATTATTATTAATATATATCTAATATACGCTAATAATAAAATCATCTATCTTTTGATCAAGCCCGTCAACTCTAAGTGTGTGACCGCATAGGACCCGTTTATAATAGCCATGGGTTTAACCCGTTTAAGCCCATTAATCGTAGTTGGCTTCTAGCAAAGCATTACGACTCCTAAAATAATCGGATTGAATATCTCTATCAATTGTCCTATTCCATAATTAGTCATTGCACAATAAATTAAAGGACACAATTCCTTCAATCTCCCACTTGTCCTTAAACAAGTGTGCAATTTCAGATACCCGTGTCTCTTAATGTCATATTTGATGATATGATGACATTCATATCTTTTATCAAATATATTCCTTGAACTCCGAGTTCGAACTGTCAATTAAACGGATGATTACAAATAATTCATCCGAGCATGGCCATGCATTTCCAGTTCTTGCTCTTCAAGTGGCCTAGACACCATTCCTTTTCAATGCATCACAGTATACACGAAGAAGGAGGACACCTACAGTCTTGTATGACTATGGCTCCCACTCAACTTTTGGCAATCCCAACTACGACCTTTATAACTCCCTGTTACGGAAAGCGTTTAGCCGTGTCAAAGAAATACCAATCATCAAGAGAGACCATAACACACTCATGTATGAGGAATCTACTAATCATGGTTTAACTTAAGACTCCGCAATCCCTTTTGTAGAGTCTTAAGGTGGGTCTGTCCTATATGTATCATCCATACATATATATATGTAATTGACTAGACATCTCCATGTCCCTATAGCCCATGAAACCTGGCGCTATCAGTCAACTTACAATATAGTCATTTAATAAAATCACCTATGTCCAATTTGATGATTTCAGACTACGGACTTGTGATAATTCATAACTGCATTTCACTTAATGGGGTTTCATTTACCAAAACACTTAAGATAAGCCCATTTGCGAACTACGAATTATTTGGACATTTTATTTATTATCGTTCAACACAATATATAAATAAAGATGAAATATCATATATCATAAAATCATCTAGTCGAACATAAACTTAGTGTCTAACACTCTAAACATAAAATGTAATAGAAAGCAATCTCAAAGCCATTCTCCAATGTGTTTGAGACCCTTAGTCCTAGTGTGACTATCATGCTTGGGCCTAGGCATAGGCTTTGTCAATGGATCTGCAATGTTGTCATCTGTATGCACCTTACACATCTTAATGTCACCCTCGGTGACTATGCGTCGAATAAGGTAATACTTCCTCATAACGTGTCTGGATTTGGAGCTCGAGCTCGGTTCCTTGGCCTGGGATATGGCACCATTGTTGTCACAATGGATGTCAATAGGCCCTGATATGCTAGGAACAACACCGAGTTCATCTATGAACTTTCTCATCCAGACAACCTCCTTAGCCGCTTCACTAGCAGCTATATATTCAGCCTCTGTCGTAGAATCGGCAACTGTGTCTTGTTTAGAGATCTTCCAGCTCACAGCTCCACCATTAAGGACGAAAACATATCCCGATTGAGACTCAAAGCCATCTCGGTCAGTCTGGAAGCTCGCATCAGTATAGCCTTGCACGATCAAGTTGTCATCACCCCCGTATACTAAGAAATCATCCTTAGTTCTTCTCAAGTACTTCAGGATGTTCTTAGCTGCACACCAATGTGCCTCTCCTGGATTCGATTGGTATCTGCTACACATACTCAAAGCATATGCAACATCAGGTCGTGTACACACCATGGCATACATGATAGATCCTATAGCATAAGCATAAGGAATCTTACTCATCTTTTCTAGCTCAGTAGGTGTCTTAGGACACTGCTTCTTACTGAGATATACACCATGTTGCATAGGTAGAAACCCTTTCTTGGAATCTTGCATTTTGAATCTGTTGAGAATCTTATCTATATAAGTTCCTTGACTCAATCCGAGCAATCTCTTAGATCTATCTCTATAGATCTTTATTCCAAGTATGTACTCTGCCTCTCCCAAGTCTTTCATTGAGAAACATTTCTTCAGCCTTTCCTTAACGGACTCTAGCATCGGAATGTCATTCCCAATAAGTAGTATGTCATCCACATACAAAACTAGGAAGACCACTTTACTCCCACTAAACTTCTTGTATACACAAGGGTCCTCTTCACATCTGATGAAATCAAACTCTTTGATCTTCTCGTCAAATCGAAAGTTCCAACTCCTGGATGCTTGCTTAAGTCCATATATAGATCTCTTAAGCTTGCATACCTTCCCGACACTACTTGGATCTTCAAAACCCTCTGGTTGTGTCATATACACATCCTCTTCCAAGAATCCATTCAGGAAGGCGGTTTTGACATCCATTTGCCAAATCTCATAATCATAATAAGTGGCAATAGCAAGGATTATCCTAATGGATCTTATCATGACAACTGGTGAAAAGGTCTCATCATAGTCTATACCATGAATCTGTTTAAAACCTTTGGCAACTAATCTTGCCTTGTATACAGATACCTTTCCATCCTTATCTGTCTTAAGTTTGAAAACCCATTTGCTCCCTATGGGTTTTACCCCATCTGGCAAATCTATCAAGTCCCATACTTGATTTTCAAACATTGAATCCATTTCGGATCTCATGGCCTCAAGCCATTTCTTGGAGTCTGGACCCGTCGTTGCTTGCTTATAGGTATTAGGCTCATCATGTTCTAGCAGAAGAACATCAAGGTTTACATTCAAGATGAAATCATCATAACGTCTTGGTTGTACCCTTGGCCTATCTGATCTACGGGTGGGTTCAACTGGTTCAACAACTGGAGCTGGAACAGTTTCCACAACTATTTGTGGATCCTCTTGTTCCGGTTCTTGGATGATTTGGGGCCCTTGGCCTTCCAAAACCATCAACTCGTCATCGACATCATCTATGCCATCTCGTTGTTGAGTTTGTTGCTCTTCATCATGAACTGGTTCAAGATGAATATTTCTCCCACTTGACTTATTGGAAATGAACTCTCTTTCCAAAAAGACACTATCCCTTGCAACAAACACATTTTGTTCAGCGGGATTATAGAAGTAATATCCAAAACTACCTTTTGGATACCCTATAAAATAGCATTTATCTGATTTAGGGGCAAGCTTATCCGTTTGTAAACGTTTTACATAAGCTTCACATCCCCATATCTTCATAAAAGACAATTTTGGAACCTTTGCAGTCCATATCTCATAGGGAGTTTTGTCTATAGCTCTAGACGGAGTCCTTTTTAGTGTAAGTACGGCAGTTGTGAGGGCATATCCCCAGAAGGATACCGGAAGGTCAGCAAAACTCATCATAGATCGGACCATGTCTAACAGGGTCCTGTTTCTCCTTTCAGATACACCGTTAAGCTGTGGTGTTCCTGGAGTAGACAATTGTGTTACTATCCCACAATTTTTCAAATGATGATCAAATTCATGGCTCAAGTACTCACCACCACGATCTGATCGAAGTGCTTTTATTTTCTTGCCAGTTTGAGTCTCTACCTCATTTTGAAATTCCTTGAACTTTTCAAAGGATTCCGATTTATGTGACATAAGGTAAATATATCCATATCTACTCATGTCATTAGTAAATGTGATGAAGTATTTATAACCACCTCTAGCTTCTGTACTCATTGGCCCACATACATCAGTATGTATAATGCCCAATAGCTCATTAGCCCTTTCATTTGTTCCTTTGAAAGGTGACCTTGTCATCTTGCCCATCAAACATGACTCACATGTATCAATGGATTCCCAATCGACGTCTTTTAGAAGTCCATCTCTATGGAGCTTCTTCATGCGGTCTAAACTGATGTGACCCAAACGACAGTGCCATAGGTAGGCTTCACTTAAATTACTTGATTTTTGCCTTTTTGTATTTATGTTATATGATTCTGTTGTAAGGTCGAATACAAATATTCCATTAATATCTTAAGCACGAGCATAGAAGATATCATTCTTGTGAATAATTATACCTTCATCTGTAGTGCTAAAATTAAAACCTTCAGAATAAATTACTGCAGCCAAAACAAGGTTCTTTGTAATGCTAGGAACAAAATAACAATTATTTAGTTCTAAGATTAAACCAGAAGGAAGAGATAAACTAAAATCTCCTACGACAAGTGCAGCAACGCTTGCTCCATTTCCAACGCGTAGCTCTATCTCCCCTTTCTTCACTTGTCTCCTATTTCTTAGTCCCTGCACATTTGAAATAATGTGAGCACCACATGCGGTATCTAATACCCAAGTAGGACCATTATCTAATGTGCAAACATTGGTTGACAGTAATTCAATAACATAAATACCTGAAGTGTTGGAACTCAAAGTCCAATTCTTCTTGTCTTCCAGGTACTTGGGACAGTTTCTCTTCCAGTGTCCCTTCGCCTTGCAATGGAAACAATCATGGTCTGCAGCCACTCTTGGCTTCTCACCTCCCTTAGGTTTTGCAAATTTCTTGCCTTTCTCTGGGGGATTGTTCCTATTCTTGGCTACCTTCTTAAACCCTTTCCCTTTATTGACATTAAGAACTTCTTTCTTGTTGTCAGTAGGAGTATTCTGCTCAGCAGCTTTGAGCATACCATGGAGTTCATTCAGGTTCTTCTTGAGACTATGCATATGATAGTTCATCCTGAATGAGGCAAATCCATCATGCAATGAGTGCAACACGACATCTGTGGCCAACTCTTGGTCATATGGGGTGCCTAGTGTCTCCATACGGCTAAAAAGCCCAATCATGTTAAACACATGAGGACCTACTGGCTTCCCCTTCACAAGCTTGCTATCTAGTATAGCTTTGTGAGTTTCATATCGTTCAATCCTTGCTTGTTCCTGAAACAACACTTTCAGGTTGGTGATGATTGTGTAAGCATCCTGATGTTCAAACCTCTTTTGAAGATCAGGTTCCATGCCTGCTAGCATCAGACAAGTGACAGGCAAAGACTCACTCCTAAGCTTTACTTCATTAGCCTTCTCCTCATCTGATGAGGTATCGGTAATGACAGGGATAGGGGTTGATAGGACATCTTCACGCCCCTCAGACCTGAGGACGATTCTCAGATTCCTTTCCCAATCGAGAAAATTCGTTCCATTCAGTTTGTTTTTCTCAACTATTGAGCACAGGGTGAATTTCAAGTTATCGTTCGACATAATGCCTATATAAAAAAAAAAGAAAAAGGAAATGACATACAAATCAGTTTATGTTCGAAATGCAAATTACTTAGGATTAAACACCTTTAAAATAACTAAATGCGCATTTTATTCAAATTGTTATTGTTCCTGGTGAATAAAATGATTCCAAGATCCCATTACACACAAGACCCAACGTACTTTTGCACTGCCTTGAGTCTTGTATGCTCAAGGTAAGTAACAATTACTAATTATAACTCCTTATAATTCTTGGTTGATGATCCACATCCAATGTAAAATCATCCTATGCCTCAAGATCCAAAACTTTGCCTTTTGGTCTCTCGTTGGGTACGACCATATCAAAGCTTATGAACCCCTTGTATAGATTCACCCTCATTAGCCCAAGATTATGGAAAGACACCCTCACTTTTGTGAAGCCCATCCAACCAAAAATCCAGAACTTAATGGGTTATGATATGAAAAGGCATTGCCCCAATTTACCTTAGGAACTTAAGTCTTTTATTTGTCTTTATTTATAAGTGAAAAAATATCATAAATAAAAACAACATAAAACTTAAAATAAGGCATTCAAAATGCAATGAAATTGTGATCCTAGTATGGCCCCTACGATGCATAAAATAAAGATCTAATCTTCATGGGTCTCCACCCTCGCGCCCTTCATGGATCTCCATCCTTGAACTTCTTATGTCTTCTTGTCTTCTTGTATTAATTACAATATCTTCTAATAATCTAATTACTGAAAATAAATTACAAAAATACAAAACGATACGCAGATCGTGTACAAAAAAGCATAACGATACGCAGATCGTATTTATGGGCCATACTAGTCACCTTATGTATGCAAGTAATATATCATAATATAAAACAAGCATAATAAATCCATGAACATTCTTGATATTTTAATTCAAAAACTAGCAATAATATATATGGAATTAAATTTATGGTAACTATTACCTTGTATAATTGGATAGAAAATTTTTATTAGGGATAAGATATCTACCATATCTAATTAAGGTAATTTAAGATTTTACACTAAAATCATAAATATTTCCATAACCCTAATTCCACCTCCATCAACTCCCACTTAAATTTTGTAACAATTACAAACTTTTGACAATTGTAGGAATAGGTTTTCATAAAACTCAAAACTTTGAGAAATTAATGTATGAATCAAATTCACACAAAATTTGTCAACTTTTATGCATCAAAATCATAAAATTCCCAATTTCTTAAATTCAAATCAACTCATACAAAATCAAATATTTCATAATTTATACAAGAAATCATATCTCTCACATAAATTATACAAATTGATTAAAAGTGCCAAAAAAAAACTTTTTTTTTTTTCGAAATCAGAATAATGAACTGACCCTTTGCAGAATTACATTAACAGACCCTTTGCACAATTGCAATAGCCGATTATCATCCACTGTAATCAATTGCCAGGGATTAAAGTAAAAACAAATTCAATCGTCAATTGCAGAGTGAGGCCAAAGTGCGGCGTTGGGTTGAAATTTTAATTTCGATCGTGAACTAGTTTCACATATCAAATTAATTTTACCAATCAATTAAAATCATAATTTTAATCATATAAATTATTCCATAAACATATTGCTAAATTGAATTAAAACTAACAAAAATTAATCGATCATATCAATTTATGCAAGATGCTCTGATGCCACTGATGGAAATTAGATGTGCAGCGGAAGTTTTAGAAACTATTTTCTATCATCTAATCGCAAGGATCTTCATGCATAAAATCGATAGATTAAATCATTGTTCATAGGAGATACCTCTTGATGCGTGAACCAGATCTAAACGGAGAGGATTCGGAAGAGAACTAGAGCCCCACGTGTTGCTCCTCTACTTGGTCCACAAGAGCCCAGTCTAGATCTCCTTTGCCTTCGACTGCTAGGACGAAGATCGAAAGGTGAACAATCAAATGCTCTTGATTGATGATGGTAGAGTTCCGCCCTCACGTCTGTTGAAGCGGCCAAACTCACGTTCTCTCTTTTTGGGATGTGATTAGGTCAAGTCCCAATAAGCCCATCTTTATAAGCTTATATTTATACCTTACTTGATTAATTATTTATTTCACAAATAAATCTTATCCCATTATTATTAATATATATCTAATATACACTAATAATAAAATCATCTATCTTTTGATCAAGCCCGTCAACTCTAAGTGTGTGACCGCATAGGACCCGTTTATAATAGCCATGGGTTTAACCCGTTTAAGTCCATTAATCGTAGTTGGCTTCTAGCAAAGCATTACGACTCCTAAAATAATCGGATTGAATATCTCTATCAATTGTCCTATTCCATAATTAGTCATTGCACAATAAATTAAAGGACACAATTCCTTCATTAAAAACATATACTCCCTCTGTTAAAGAAAATATGTCGTTTAATGAATAAAATTTTGTTAAAAAAACCCTGTTATTTTAGGTATTTTGATGTTCACTTTCCAATATTATCATTGTAATGAAGTGAATAAGTAAGTAATAATTAGGTGTATAAGTATATTTTTGTTTGCTTTAATTTGTTTTCTTAAAAAACATACAAATGTTTAAAACGATACGTTTTAATTAACGGATGCGAAATTGTCTATTGAAGGGTGGTTCTAAAAGGGCCCAACTAGTTTCCAATTGCAATTATAGCCTCGTTTTTTATTTTCCAAAAAAAAAAATTTTAGACCTTTGAATGGATACTTAATGTGGTGATAACACCTTATATAAATGGTTCTCATTTAGAAAAAGTATATAGATATATAGATATTTTAAAATGATATCATTGACGGGTCCGATCTAGTGACAAGGACAGGCTGGGCGACCATCTAGGACCCAGTCCGTGTGAGGGCCCAACTCGGAAATGCATGCATATTTAACTATTTTGCACAAAATATGTTGTCTTGTTTTTATAAATGTTTAAAAAAACTCAAATTTAATTACTAATTTAAAAAACCTAATAAATATAAAGTCCAACCTTAAAATCTCAATAAGTGAATCAGAACTCTTCTTCTTTCCTTATTTTGATTGAATGGTGTTGTTATCAATTGAGAACGAAGCTTCAAAACTCCATTGATGCAATTTAAGATGCACCTCCGCATGTCCCACCTTCACCCATGGCTCTCACCGCTATTCGCACCTCCCTTCAACAATGGCGCTGTCGTCTCGGGCATCCTCATGAGGCTATCCTTCGGCGCTTAGTTTCTACTTTCAATCTTCCGCTCACTTCGAATAAAACACTTGCTGTTTGTGGCTCCTGTCAGTTGGGGATAAGTCACCGCTTTAATCTTCTTGCTTCTCATATTCCCTCGAAAAAACCTTTTGATTTGATCTATTCGGATGTTTGGGGCCCTGCTCCGTTATTGTCTTTGAATGGTAATCACTATTTCATTTTATTCATGGATGATTGCACTAAATTTGTATGGATTTATTTCTTGCAAACAAAATCTTAGGTTCACTCCACGTTTATGCACTTCCACACCATGATCAAAACACAATTTCAATGCGATATCAAAGCCATTCAAACTAATGGGGGCGGGGAGTTTCGAGCTCTTACCTCCTTCCTCCAAATACATGGCATCAACCATCAAATCTCTTGTCCATATACCCAAGAATAGAATATTATGGAGCGATTGAACGTCGAAACGGGATTGTGCTTGAAAAGGGCCTAGTGCTTCTTGCTCAATCCTCACTTCCCAAAAGTTTCCGGGAACACGCTTTCAAAACCGCCATTTATCTCCACAATCGTACAATCACACCCTCTCTTGCGTATATTGCTCCATATCAAGAACTTTACCACGAATCGCCGAATTTTGTTTTTTTTTTAAGCCTTTGGGTGCCTATGTTTTCCATTTCTTCGCCCTTACACCAACAACAAAATGGATTTTAGATCTCTTCCTTGTGTTTTTGTTGGTTATAGTTCTTCTCACTAGGGTTATCTTTGTCTTCATCAGCCCACTTCACATGTTTATGTCTCCCGCCATGTGGTCTTTAATGAAGAAAGCTTTCCTTTTGCTATTGAACAACCCTCATGCGTATGCCTGAGCCCATCGCCTGCCAGTCCCTCTGCTTCCCCGGCGTTACTTGCCTTTGCTACCCCGCCTGTTGTGCCTTCGCCACCACCATCTCCTCCAACTTCCACTGCACCATCCCAACATTTCACCCCTACCTCCTCCACCCCTGACCCGCCCCCTTCTCACTACCAAAACTCCATTGCAAGCTCTCGTGCCAAGCAAACTCCCCATGCCTCCATACCTTCCTATTACCGTTCGTCCGATACAAGCCATCATCCAATGGAAACAAGGGCAAACATCACTCAAACCAAGTGCCCTCACTTCCTCTCTTGTTCCAAATATTGAACCCAAAACTATCTCCCAAGCCATGAAACATGAGTGCTGGCAACTTGCGATGAAAGCTGAATTTGGTGCCTTAATGAGGAATAACACTTGGTCACTCGTTCCTCGCCTTAACCATGCTAATCTTGTTGGTTGCAAGTGGATTTTCATGATCAAGCGTCACTCCGATGGATCAATCGAACGGTACAAAGCCCGTTTGGTCGCAAAAGGGTTCAGCTAGGAAGAGGGGGTTGATTTCTTTGACACATTCAGCCCGATGATCAAGCCTACAACCATCCGACTTGTCTTATCCATTGCCTTATCCCGCGGCTGGCCCATCAAGCAGCTCAACATCAATAATGCGTTCTTAAATGGTGATCTCCAGGAAGAAGTCTATATGGAACAACCCAAGGGGTTTGAAGATCCATCTTCCCCGACCCATGTTTGCCGCTTGCACAAGGCTCTCTACGGACTCAAGCAAGCTCCGCGAGCTTGGTTCAACAAGCTCAAGTCCTACCTTGTCACCCACGGATTCCAGGCTTTGTCAATCGGACACATCGTTGTTTGTCCATTCCACACCTTCGGCAAGCATTTACATATTTATTTATGTTGATGATTTAATTATAACAGGCAGCAATCCGAACCTCATTCGTGGCTTCATCACCGCCCTCAATTCCACCTTTTCCCTCAAAGATCTCGGTAAACTCCACTACTTTCTCGGCATTCACATCACTCTCAGTCCCGAAGGCTTGTCTCTATCTCTCAGCAAAGCTACATTCAGGACATCATACACCGCAGCAAGATGGTTGATTCCCATCCCATTGCCACGCATGCAGATCCTTCCTCCCACCTGACACTGGAAGGAGAGCCTTTTCACGATCCTACCCTCTACCGGCAAAAAGTTGGCTCTCTACAATATGCCACAATCACTCGCCCGGATATTGCGTTCGCCGTCAACTGAGTCTGTCAATATATGCACTCTCCGACTGTCACCCATTGGCAATCCACTAAACGCATCCTCCGTTATCTCAATGGTACCCTTCACTTGGGGCTGCACTTCCAGCCTACCAGCGCTCCTTTTCTCCTTGCATACTCCGACGCCGGTTGGGTATCTGACCCCGATGACTGTCAATCCCAATATGGCTTCGCCATCTTCCATGGTTGCAATCTTATTAGTTGGACGTCTCGGAAACGAAAGGTTGTGGCCATATCGAGTATCGAAGCGGAGTACCGGGCTATAACTTACATCATTATTGAATTAATTTGGGTGCAACAATTTCTCAAGGACTTGCAGGTTCATACCCAGCACCCTCCAACAATCCTTTTTGACAACGTTGGTGCAGTCTTCCTGTGCAAAAATCCTGTGATCAGCACTCGGTCGAAACACATCAAGCTTGATTTCCACTTCATCCGTGAGCAGGTTGACTCAGGCGATCTTCACATCAGCCACGTTTCTTCAAAAGATCAACTCGCAGACATCTTCACGAAACCGCTAAGCAAGGGTCGTATCGCTTGGCTTCGCTCCAAGCTCCAAGTTTGTCCCGCTCTTGGTCTTGCCGGGGGGGTAACAAGATCAGTTAGATTAGTTAACCCACACTCCTATTTCATAGCTAAATGGGTTCACCATATCCTAGTGTATCTTAACCTATCACCCACTCTCCTGAAGTATAGGTTGTAGTGGTTCCACTCTTTTCTCAACTTTCTCTCATTCTTATGTATTATATATAGATGTAAATTCTGAATATAGAAAATCAATCAGAAGATATTTTTCAACTCAATTACCTTTGAGCTTTCAAGAACCAACCGGATTGATTCGATCCCCAATATAGTTTGTCAGAAAGAGTGGTGATAGGCAAAGGTATATTGCAAATGTGATTTATATCTTGTGCCGGCATTAGACCAGCTAAGTACCTAAAGTCCACCAAGATCTTGTTTCTTATTGGCAGAGATTAAACCTATTCAATAATATTATCGTTCTTTACCCTCGTGACAAAAATCTAGGGTCGCCACTAGTAATAGAATAGCAAGTAATTAATAAAATCTCAACTTGAAAAAAAAACACAATATAGATATGGAGAATATGGCCATTCTATGTAATTTTCTTATGTTTCTACCTCACTTCCTCATTTCCCTCCTTTATGTTTCTGAATCTGTAATAAAGTTGTATGCATCTTGGATTGTAGTGACTGTGATGGTGTGTAGATCACGTGGTTTGGGGGACTATAAAACATCTGATAACTCCTTCCCTTGATGAAAATCGGAATAAATGTTTCAAAGACCTTGACAGGATGTTTGTGTCAAAGGTCTTGGAGCATTAACAGTTGATGAAATACAAAACCTGTTTTATATGTCCGAATATTATTTAATATCATTATATACTTCCTTTATATTATATATATGTAACTAATCTTTTCAGGAAGTATTTTCGAAATCACTTCTTTCCTTATGGTGGATATTGAGGAAGATCTTTTTAGAGAGATCATGTCTTCGAAAGTGTCCAAAAATAGAAGATCCGGGCGCGCCATGATCCAAACTAGCCGTTGTTGAAGATCCGGTGTTGAAGGTCCTTATGCACCATGTTACTTCTATAAAGGAAAGGAAGAAGAAGACAGAACACACAAGTGCTACACAAGCTTTCATTCATTCAAGCGAGATCTGTCTTCCAAGTGTACTCTCTGCTAGCGCTCAAGAGTTTGTTGTTTTATTTCAAAGCCTTTGAGAGTCACTGTGAGCTTATAGGATATATTCATTTATAGTGTTACTCGAGAGTTTGTAACTCGGGAAGTTGCACTAGGCTATTGATTTGTGAGAGTAAGAGGATTGTACTAGATAGTTGAGAGAGGTGGGGCTCTTCTAGACTGGTCTAGGACTCCAAGGGAACGTGAGTTGACTAGATTGCAATTGTATAGGAGAGAGGCTTCTCGGTGAGCTATTAGGATCCTAAGCTAAGCGAATCAATAAAGCCTTTTGAATCCTAGGGTTGTGGAAGAACCCTAGGCGGGGACGTAGGCCAAGTTCGTGCCGAACCTCGTAAACAATTACTCGTGTCCCTTATCTATTGCTTTACCTTATTTCAGCACTTGGTTCGATTGTCTAACTTTGTGATTCAGGTTTAATCTCAAAGGGTTTTCTACGAGCTCCAAAAGTCTTGAGACTTTCTGCGAAAAACGGGCATACTCTATTCAACCCCTCTTCTAGAGTATTTCTATATTACATTGTTTTACATTATCGAACCTTCAACATCAAATCTGTCACCTCTCAGGTAGGGTTTTCCATTGGGATTGCTACCTTCCTAAGGGGGCCATTGGCCGCCAGTGAATGAAAGGAAAAAGGGAGTGGCTTCTAACTGTTTTTGCCTTGCATTTACACTGAGTTTCCAGTGTTCTGTTGATCTTTGATCATCATTTTCACATGGTATCAGAGCGACATGGAGTAGATCCTTCGTTTTTGTGATTCTGGGATTGTTGATTGATGTTCAGAAGCCAAGACATCATGAGTAATGAAGAGAGACAGGTAGTTGGTGACCCTTCACAAGGTAATCTTGGTGACCCTTTGCATTTGTCTAATTCTGATCACCCCGGTGTTCAGTTGGTTGCAATTTCGTTTGATGGATCTAATTATATGACTTGGAGTAGAGGAATTGTGATGGCTCTAGGGGCTAAATGTAAACTGGGATTTATTAATGGTAAATGTTCTAAGCCAGCAGCAAGTGGAAATGACCTGGAGAGATGGATTCGTGCAGACTATATGGTTAGATGTTGGCTCTTAAATTCTATGACTAAGAATATTGCAGAGGCATTTATATTAATTGACTCATCAAAACTTCTTTGGGATGAGATAGTAGAGAGATTCAGTCAATCTAATGCTCCTAGGATCTATCAGGTGAGGAAGAAACTTGGGACTATTACTCAAGGTAACATGTCTTTAGCAGATTTGTACAACACCTTCAAGAAACTTTGGGATGAGCTTCGGGTTCTTGAAGGCATCCCTGAGTGTTCTTGTGGTGCTCTTAATCAGTGCACTTGTGGGATTACAAATAAGTTTACTGAGATGGATTCAAGGAACAAGGGGACGCAGCTATTAATGATCCTGAATGAGAATTTTGATGGTGAAAGGAATCAGATTCTGGTTATGGATCCTATTCCACTATTGAACAAAGCTTATTACATCCTTCAACAAGTTGAAAGAGGGAAAGATGCATCCACAGATACTCAAACTGTTACCACTGAGAACAGTGCCTTTGCTGCAAACAGGTTTGGAAATATGCAATATCAGGGTGGGTCATCTGGAAGCCAGTCTGTCAGGAAGGATTGGAAGGAGCTTAAGAGATTGAAATATGAGAAGAAATGCAGTCACTGTGGGTACAGGGGTCACACAGCTGCTGAGTGTTTCAAGACCTTGAAGGAAAAGGAGAAGATCAATGGCACAGGAAGGAGCTCTGCTAATGCAGCTGGTAACATGACCTCAAATATGTCACAAAACAGTCCTCTAGATGATGAAGTCAGTGACAGAAGCCAAGTTGATGGGCAGATGGATTCAGCTATGGTCGATGCTTTATATCAAGAGGTCATGAAGAAGATGAGAGGGAAAAGTAATGCAGACATGTCCTTTGCAAATTTTGCAGGTAAAATTTTCACTTCTAATGTGAATGTTTCTATTGCAAATAATCCTATAGTTGAATGGATAATTGACACTGGTGTCAGTGATCACATGATGCCTAGAGGGCACTATAGTTCAGTAACTGTTAAACTTGATAAACCTGTGCATATTGGACTACCTGATGGCTCTATTAAGGTGGTGACTGAAATGGGAAACTTACAGTTGACTGAGAAAGTTACTCTGAATGGGGTCCTTCTTGTGCTTGATTTCCAACACATTATTATCAGTGGGAAAGCTACTTGATGACAATGATTTGATTGTTGTATTTACTAGACATGCTTGCTTTGTTCAGGACCCTGGAACTGATCAGATTGTGCTAGCTAGAGAGAGGAATCATGGTCTGTACAAAGTCCTTTCTTCAGATCAAGTAGAGGAATGGAAGCTGGATCAGAACACCAATAAAGCTGGGAAAATGTGTTCAGTTTTTGCATTTAGTTCTTTTAATAGAAACATATTGTCTTTAGATCTTTTTCATGCCAGACTGGAGCACATTTCTATATCTAAATTGAGGCATTTGCACTTGTTTAATCAGGCAGAATTGAATGGTTTTGTTTGTGAATCATGTTCAGTTGCTAAGCATCACAGATTGGCATTTGAGAGATGTGTTGAAATTGCTAAGCAACCTTTTGATCTGGTGCACATGAATATTTGGGGGCCTTATAAGACCCTTACTTATAATGGTTTTCAATACTTTCTCCCCATTCTGGATGATAACACCAGATCAACCTGGTTTTTTCTTCTTAAAAATAAGACACAAGTATTTAAAGTTATAACTGAATTTGTGGCATATGTGAAAAATCAGTTTGGAAGGTCAGTCAAGTGCTTTAGGACTGACAATGGAACATAATTTGCCTCTAATCAATGCAAAGAATTCTTTTCTTCTGAAGGAATTTCGCATCAGAAATATGTTTCATATATAAACTCCTCAACAAAATGGGAGGGTCAAGAGAAAACATAGGCATCTTGTTGAAACTGTAAGGGAAATGAGAATTCATGCAGGTTTGCCTACAAGATTTTGGGGAGATTGCATCTTAGCAGCTACTTATGTGATAAACAAGATGCCAACAGAAACATTAGGGTGGTCTTCACCTTATGAAAAATTATTCAACAAGTCACCCTTGTTTGATGAATTGAGGGTGATTGGTTGTTTGTGCTATGCACATGTCCCTAGGATAAAGTATGACAAAATGGGACCAAAGGCTAGGAAATGTGTTCTATTGGGATATCCATATGGACAAAAGGCTTAAAAGCTTTGGGACTTGGATCAAAAGATAACATTTAATAGTAGGCCGGGATGTTGTCTTTCATGAAGACACATTTCCTTTCATTAAATCCTTTGAGAAGAGCAATACAGGAGAGCAATTGAGACTGAATAGCCTGCCCTTAGTCAATCCAATTGCAGACTGCCATGATTACCAATTTCCTTTGACCAGTACTCAGAAGATTTCTCAAGAAAGTTCAGATTCAAATCAGAACATTGTGCAAGACTCCCTTAGTCCTGGAAATACAAATGTTTCCAGTAATGAACAGATGTCTCACAACCAGCAAGTTGCTTCAGAAAACTCAAGTTCATTACCTCTTAATTATGAGAGTCAATTCCCTCCTTTGAGAAGAACAACCGGGGAATTGTCTAGGCCTAGAAGGCTTATTGATTATGTGTGCAGTTATCCAGGGAGAAATGCATCTATTTTACAGTCTTCCTTAGCTTCATGTATAGAGGATGCATATGATTAGCAGTCAAACTTTTTGCACTCCTTTTGCTTAATGGCTAGTATCCAGGAGCCATATACATATTCTCAGGCAATATAGGACAAGAGATGGATTACTGTTGTGGACAAAGAAGTGCAAGCACTTCAACAGAATAAGACTTGGGTAATGATGGATTTACCTCAAGGAATGAAGGCAATAGGGAGCAAATGGGTGTACAAGATAAAGTACAAGCCCGATGGAAGTATAGAGAGGTTCAAGGCTAGATTGGTAGCTAAAGGCTACAATCAAGTCAAAGGGAAAGATTATAAGCACACTTTCTCACCTGTTGCAAAGTTTCCTACAGTGAGAATTTTGATTGCCTTATCAACTATTAAGGACTGGAGCCTGCACCAGTTAGAGATCAACAATGCCTTCCCTCATGGCTATTTGGAGGAAGAAGTGTATATGAAACCTCCTGAAGGGTGTGAAATGGGACTCCCAGGGCAAGTATGCAAGTTACAGAGGTCTATCTATGGGCTCAAACAAGCCTCTAGACAGTGGAATGTAGAACTTTATCAGTTTTTGACTCAGAAAAGATATCATCAGTCTATAGAGGATTATTCTTTATTCACTAAACTAACATCCACTGGGATGGTTGTTGCACTGGTTTATGTGGATGATTTACTCTTAACTAGGAATGATGAGGTTGAAATCAGAAGTACTAAAGAAGCATTGCACAAAAAATTCACTATTAAAGATCTAGGAATAGCCATATATTTTCTGGGACTTGAGATATCAAGGGTCAAAGAAGGAACCTTCTTACATCAGAGGAAGTACATTATGGACATCTTGCAAGATTGTGATTTGTTTGATTGTAAAGCTACTCTGTTTCCCTTACAGAGAGGTATTAAACTCTCAACTGATGCAGGGATGATCATTTGATTTACAGAAGGTTGGTGGGGAGATTATTGTTCCTCAACTTGACAAGACCAGACATATCTTATGTTGTACAACACCTTAGCCAGTTCATGACTGAGCCTCGTGAACCACATTATGAAGCAGCTTTACATGTGGTTAAATACTTGAAAGGGACCATTGCTGTTGGTCTATATTATCCCAGGAATTCATATCCTAGCATTGTTGCATACCGTGATGCAGACTGGGGAGCATGTCAGTTTAGTGCAAGATCTTTGACTGGTTACTCTATATTTCTGGGACAATCATTAGTGTCATGGAAGACTAAGAAACAAAGCACGGTTTCAAAATCTTCAGCAGAAGCTGAGTGCAGGAGTATGTCCATGACAACAAGTGAAATCATATGGGTTGAAGGTGTTTTGAAGACTATGCAATGCCATGTACCTTTACCCATTCCTCTCTATTGTGACAACAAGGCAACAATCCATATATCAGATAATCCAGTTTTTCATGAAATAACAAAACATTTGAAGATTGATTGCCATTTCATACGAGAGAGGTTGCATGCAGGATTCATTCAACCTCAACACATCATAATTGGAGTGCAGGTTGCAGACATTTTAACTAAACCACTTGGAGATAAGCATCATCACTTTCTTGCTTCCAAGTTGGGTCTTGTTGGCTTTGCACCAAGTCCAACTTAAAGGGGGGGTATGGAGAATATGACCATTCTATGTAATTTTCTTATGTTTCTAGCTCACTTCCTCATTTCCCTCCTTTATGTTTCTAAATCTGTAATAAAGCTGTATGCAGGTTGGACTGTAGTGACTGTGATGGTGTGCAGATCACGTGGATTGGGGTACTATAAAACCACAAATTTGTCACCTCTTAGACAGAGTTTTCTATTGGGATTGCTACCTTCCTAAAGGGGTTATTGGCCGTCAGTGAATGAAAGGAAAAAAGGAGTGGCTTCTTACTGTTTTTACCTTGCATTTACACTGAGTTTTGAGTTTTCAGTGTTCTGTTGATCTTTGATATATCATCATTTTCACAATAGAGAAACACATATGAATTCCTCCGATCAATTGAATATATATATTCATGGGATTTATCGCCAAAATGGCAAAAAAACTTTTGATAATATAATGAGCATATATAGATTTATTGCAACGGACAAGTTCCTTAGGGCGGGGGCCCCATTTCCACGCGCAATGCAACTCCACCTAACACGTACACGTACTGTTAACCACACTAATAATTAATCATGTGATTAACATCCAACATATATATTACTATATTTTCATGCACGTACGTACCATATATATAATCAAATAAATAAAAATGACAATTATTTAATTAATATAGCTATCACAATCATTTATTAATTAATTCATTTTCGCATTGAACACAAAACCAACCATACGGGCGTCTGCATCCATATTTCCGGATAAGCGCGCGGCAACCGACGGCGACGTCTATGGCAGCTAGTTGGCCTTACGGCAATTAAGGCGAATCTCGCCCTTCTTACCCGTAAGAGGCTTGATGTTGCCCATGTTTATCATAGACTTTGCGAAGTTTGCGAAGAAGTAGGACTGATCCGAAGCGAACTTCTTGGTGAGGGTGTCGGCAGAGTTGCCGTTGTAGAGCTCTTGGTCCGAGTGGAGGAGCCCCTTCTTCACCAGCATGTTCTGGTAGTACTTGTTGTCGAACTTGCCCTTGGTTTGGAGGTCCAGCCCTCGCACTACCTTCGTGCTCCCCGCTTTTGGGCACTTTATCTGGAGCTTCTTCGCAAAAGAGGAGTCGATGTTGGTGTCGGTGTAGATCCTCTTCGCATACACTACGCATCTCGCTAACCCGATCGTGTGTCCTCCTTCAAGATGTAACAAACTAGGATATATTCCTTGAATCCTAGCCTATTCTATTCCATCTTTTTAAATAAAAAGAAGGAAAATGAGTACGTACGTAGGGGGGTTAAGACTGAAGAAAAGAGTGGTACCTGAAAGAGTAACCATATCGGTGAAAGAGAGACCCACAGCTTTAAAATTGTTAGTAAGAACGGTGAGGTTAGAAGAAGGTGCCGGCAGAAATGTGTTTGCTTTTGTAAAGTTTGCCGTTACAGAGTCTCTTCTTCCTAGCTGTACACTCCATGTTGGCCCACCCAACTGCATTTTATACGCCCATCCCATTTGTTTTTTAAATTAACAAACAAAAATAATATATATATATATATATATATATATATATATATATATATATATATATATATATATATATATATATATATATATATATATATATATGTGAATCAATTAGCTAGGGAACATTCAATTCAATGTTATGTAAATATGATATATGTTTGCATAGTTGGGTTAGCTGGCATGTAGCTTTCTATGTGTTACAACCACACTTACTCTTCTTATAAATTACATCCACAAGCATGTATGATCAAACAACTTAATTATTACTTATAGATCCTCGAGATATATATGAACATCCCACATTGATAATATAAGAAGTTGATGGACTACTCGTTTTAATGTAAATTGAGTTGTGTGCTTGGCCTTGGTTATGTACAAATTTTCATTTATTGGATATTTGTTTATCTAAGTATAATTTTCAATTCTCAATCTGACATAACATTAACAATCAAACAAATACCTAGCTAGGGTAAAAAAATTAATAAATATATACTTGGTATAATATAAGTGGCTATTTTTTTTATATATAGTTACGAAAATACTATACAAGGTATATATGCATCCTGCATGGAGGTCGGACCGACGGAAAAGCTACTGATCAAATTATAATACTCCTAATAACGATAAAAATAAACTCCACTTTTTATAAATAAACTCTTTTTCATCTTATACCGTGTTTATATTATTTCATAATCTTTAAACCTTTATTTTACACAAATTTTCAATTTCAACTATTTTTAAATTTTAGTCAGTTTTTTAACACCGTTCCGTATGGACCCCTAGTCGATTGTGAAATGAAAAAAGTAATATATGTAAAAGGTAGGTAGCATACGCACATAAACAGTAGAATCACGGGCTGCGATGGCAAGAAGATCAGCACAAGAGACTACGCCTGGACATGCCTTCTCTAACTTGGCTTTGATCGCATCTACCACCTCGAATCCTCTAATCGACCCGTTGTTTGGAGCGGCCGTCTTCTCACCCTTGAAAGTCGAGTTATCGTCCAACAACACGGATCCATCACATCCCTATATATATATAACATCGATCACCAATATTCATAATTATCATACCTTTAATCAGCTCATATATATAGTCGATCATAATATAAATATGTGTAGGTGATCATATATACGTACGTTTACGAAGCAGTCGTGGAAGTGAAGGCGAAGTAAGGAGGCTCCGATCCTGGTCTCCTTGTTGATGGCCTTGATGACTCCTTTCCGAACAATGGATTCGGCTTGAGGGCAGCTTGACGAGTAGAAGTTTGGATGTAGCCAAGCTCTTGCCGGTTGAAGAGATAGACTAATCAGGATGAATAGGGAGACAAGAGCTAGAAGATTGGGTTTGATAGGGGCCATTTCTCTCTCTCTCTCTCTCTCTATATATATATATCCACGTATATGTTCTTGACAAAGAGATCGAGTGTGGCGCTCCTTTTATAAGTGAGGACGACCAAGCTAGCTAGGTCTCTTCAATGTCGACGTTGATATATTGTATAGTATGACCTAGTCAAATATATATATATGCACCATGCATATATCGATCGTTGATTAATCAGTATATTGCAGTGCCTTTTGTAACATGCAAATTTAAAGCTGGTCAAGATGTGATGTATATGTCATTTATCTATGAATTAATTAATTAATGGTTTTGGTGGATGAGTTTGAGTTCCGGCCCATGTTATCATGTTGCTTGCTTGAGATTAGGGTTGGAAATTGATTGGATGATATAAATGGGTGAATCGTAAACTGCTCCAATTGCTCCTATATCTCCTAATTAGTAACTTGATTTATCCATTACCCGTTACTTAATTTGTTCTACTCGTATTCAGGCCGGATACTATTAATTTAAACTTGTTTGAGTGGGCTCAGTGGCGGGTCGGGGCTTTATTTTTTTTATTTTTTATTTTTTATTAGGTAAAAATTCGAGGTCAGACGGGCCTGAACCTCGATGGCCGATAAAATTGGCAGACAGTAAACTGTCAAATAAAAAAAATACAAAGCGGTGCACAACACACGCGAGAGCTCTACATAAACGACGGACAAAGCAAAGCACCACCAGAAGCAGTACTGCAGGCCAGCGACGCATCTGGACCCGAACCGGGTCGGGGCTTTATGGTGGCTGAATCTCCTAACAAGAAAAAGATAACTCAGCCTACCAAAAAAAAAAAAATCACTACAAAAATTTTACGGGATATTTTAGTAGTTTTTACTAATTTTTTATTTATCAAAGGATGTCAAAGGAGTAAGGAACCACTAAGATAGTTTATATTACATTATTATACTTGAGTGGGAGGGGTATTTTCCTCCTCCAAAAGAAATTAATCGACAATATAAAGATTAATTAGAAAGGGCGACCCCAGGTTTGGTTAAATTTTCATTAACCAAACCTTTTTTCTCCTTCCTAGCGCATCCTTATGATGTGAACTCAAAGTTCTGGATCATCTTTCAAGCAGACGTCGGTAGGGATACTGTAGACGAGACGAGCGAGCCTATTTACTACAACATTAGATTTCCTAAAAATATGACGAATAACAATATTAAAAAATAACGAAAAATCTAACAGAATGTCAGATCGTAGACGCTCAATGTTCTAGGGACATTAATTTCCAATCACCCATGAGAGCTTTGACAACCACAAGATTATCTCCTTCAATTAGCAAAGTGGTGAGATGAAGTTGTTTATCCTGGAGAATACTCATCTTAAGGCCAACCGCTTCTGCTTACAAAATCAAAGTGTGGTTGCACAAACCATTGCCAAGAGACACGATGTTTCCTAAGGAATCGCGAAGGGCAATCCCACAGGAAGCATCCCTGTGCGTGGGTGCGCATAGATCCATCAAAATTTAACTTAATCGAGTTATTGGGAGGCTAGCTTAGCCCAAAATCCATTTCTTTTCGGATCATGTCCCCCCCCCCCCCCCCCGGAATGTTAGGACTACCTAAAATAGTACTCACTGTACTAGACTTAACCACCTTCGAATCATCCATGTTGCAATGCTTAGTCACCGCCCAAGACTCGACATTTTATAAGTAAAAAATTTTCAAATCGGTGATAGATACCAAGTTGATGTGATCGAATGATAGTTTATTCCTATAGAACCAGATAGCCTATCAATAGGTTGCTAAATTATCCATATTTGTTTTTTCCAACATTTTTTTTGATATCGTTGAGGGGGAGAGGAACAACAGGTAGATGATTATTGTTGGTATTCGTGTATATGTGAATCCTAAGTTCATGCCTTAGATGAGAAAGGGATGTCATTCAAATGGGGTCCGGCGCAAGAAGAGGTTTTTGCTACACTTCAGGAGCAATTGACGAATGCTCCGTTACTGGCACTTCCTGATTTCTCAAAGACTTTTGAGATTGAGTGTGATGCATCTGGGGTTGGTATTGGTGGTGTGTTGATGCAGGAAGGTTGGTCTATCGTTTACTTTAGCGAGAAGCTAGGAGAAGCTACAGAGAATTACTCTAACACTACCTACGGAAAGGAGTTGTATGCCTTGGTTCGTGTTTTACAGACTTGGGCTCATTACTTGTTGCCCCATGAGTTCGTTATACATACTGACCATGAGGACTTGAAGTATCTACGGAGCCAAAACACCCTTAGCGCTCGCTATATGCTAAGTGGATTGAGTTCATCGAGGCTTTTCCTTATGTGGTCAAGTAAAAGAAGGGGAAGGACAACATCATCACTGACGCCCTCTCTCGTAGGTATTCTCTTCTCTCTACTCTTGAAGCTCGTGTTCTTGGATTTTCTATGCTACTTGATCTCTACTCTGCTGATGATGATTTTGGGGATATATTCTATCAATGTGTGCAATCTGCTGGTTCCCCTGGTGGTTACAGTTATTTTGTGCAGGATGGTTACTTATTTATGGCCTCCCGCCTTTGTGTGACTCGTTGTTCGGTTCGATCGTTGCTTGTTTTAGATGCACATGGAGGTGGGTTGATGGGGCATTTTGGGTTTGCTAAGACCTTAGGCATTTTGAAGGATCATTTTTACTAGCCTAGGATGCGATCTGATGTTGAGAAATATTATGCTAGTTGTGTTACTTGTGCTAAAGCTAAGTTTCGGCCGAACCCGAATGGCCTATACCTTCCCCTACCTCTAGCTAGTGCCCCGTGGGAGGACATTTCAATGGATTTTGTGCTAGGCTTGCCTAAGACTAGGAAAGGCCATGATTATGTATTTGTTGTGGTAGATCGGTTTTCTAAGATGGCCCATTTCATATCTTACTCTAGGACTGATGATGCTTCTCATGTCGCTACCTTATTCTTTGATCATATTGTGAAGCTACATGGGGTGCCTAAATCTATTGTTTCTGATAGGGACTCTAAATTCGTTAGCTACTTCTGGAAGACCTTGTGGGCTAAACTAGGTACCAAGATGTTATTTTCTACGTCTAGCCACCCTCAAGCAGATGGTTAGGCTGAGGTAGTTAATAGGACTTTAGGGGTTTTATTGTGTACTATTCTTGCTACTAACTTGCGCAGGTGGGAGAATTGTTTATCCTATGTCGAGTTTGCTTACAATCGGGTAGCGTATTCCGCCACCAAGATGTCTCTTTTTGAGGTGGTTTATGGTCGAAATCCCCACACACCATTGGATTTGGCACCGGAACCCCTATCGTCTCCCGAGGGCCTTACTGTTAAGTCCCGAGATGAGTTAGTGAAGTCTTTGCATGAGCGAGTTCGGCTACAGCTAGAGCATCGAACTCAACAGTATGTGAAGCAGGCCAAGAAGCATCGGAAGGAGCTATTATTGGAGGTTGGAGACTTGGTTTGGGTTCACCTCCGGAAGGATCGATTTCCAGCTTTGCGGCAATCTAAGTTGCGGCCAAGAGTTAATGGGCCGTTCATGGTTCTAGAGAAGATTAACGACAACACTTACCGGATTGATCTCCCAAGGAAGTATGGTGTTCATGATGTTTTTAACGTCTGTGACTTAGCTCCATTTCGTGCAGAGGATGGGCTACTCGAGGAGCTGGCGGATTCGGGGTCGAATCCTTTTCGGGGGGGGGGGGGGGGGAGGAGGAGGATGTGACCCTCGACGAAGCTAGCTTATCTGACAATGGGGTTGGTGATCTAGATGCTAGGGATGGAGCTCCGATAGATACTATTGAAGATGATAACGATGAGGAGATGGAGAGAAGCCACTTTTACCTCGAGCCACCCCATCATTGACAAGAGCTCGAGCTCGCCTACTTGGTCAATCAGTTCTTATCTTTGAGCAGTCACCACCACACACGATCACTCTGCTACAAGTTAAGTCTGAATTGGCGTCGACCAAGAATTAATTAGAGGGGATGCCAAGCTATTTTTTTTTCAAAGTCTGAACATATGGCTTTTGGTTGGGATTTTACTAGACTAAATATAGCCTTGTTAATTCGTTTGGGATTTCACTTGCCAAGTCCGAATATATAGCTATATTTATTTATTTTGCATTTGTCTTTTGGTTTCTTTTAGCTTTATGGCTTCATACAAATCCTATAAATATGCAAGCTTGACATTTGTTTTAAACAAGTTGAATTTTGAGAAAAGTTAAGTCATTTAGCTTCTAGTGATTCGGGGGTCAAGAATCTCGTTCTTAGGTGAGAGGCTGGGAACAAAACCTCCAGTGAGAGGCTGAAAGAGATTCCTTAGTGAGAGACGACGGAATCAAAGGGTCAGAAACACTCAGAGTGCGAGGCTGAGAGTGTGGAAGATCCAGTGTTGGAGAGAGCTCAGAGTGCGAGGCCGAGAGAGATCTTGCATCACATATCCCTCAACCTTCATCCCCTACTTTACCACCATTCCAAGGCCTTCCACAACCCCATCATCACCCTCAAATCACCCCCAAAACGCCACTCCAAAATAGACCCTCAATCCCTCTCAAACGAGCCTCGTCCGGAATCGTCTCTACACAAGTGACGTCTCGGTAAAACGTTTCTTCCCGTTTCGTTTGACCTCCGATTGAAGAGATCTGCCCCCATACGCGACCGCGACTTCAAGATATACAAAACTAGTACTCGCACGCCCCCAGAAGCCAACCCAATCGACAGGAAATCGGCATTCTTTTTTTATTGATATGCTGCTCTGGAAACTGCCAACAACTTCCCGACTTCTCGGAACTCTCATCGCCGGTCCTTTTTCTCGAGTCCGGGCCCGAGCACGTCACTTTGGTTGGGATACGGGACATGCCTCTAATGGTTTTTAAAATCGTGACCGGCAGCTCACGGTTTTGAACTTCGTGATCAGCCTAGGTTCTAGGGTTTTGAAAACTAAAACCACATAATTTTCTCACGGTTTTGAAAAATAAAAACGGGGCCATATAAATGGCTAGATTTTCACCGTGTGGATTGGCTCCCCCTTAAGAAAATCAACAAATATATTATTTTACCATCATTTATTACACTATTTTTTTACTTTATCAAAACTACAACTAACAATCAATTACAATGACATTTTTGTAATGTAAATGTCAAAATACCTATAATGACATGTTTTTTGAGCAAAAATAATACTCGAAAATGACATGTTTTGTCGAACGGAGGAAGTAAGTTTTATAAAACTTAAAACTAAAAATTGTATAACTATGTTTATAAACTGTGAACACTATAAAAGTTTACTTAAAACTGTAAAAATATAACACTTTACAAACAATAAAAGTTTACTTAAACTATAAAACTGTAAAACTAGCTATAAACTATAAAACTATAAGAATATACAACTATAAACTAAACTTAAAAGTTTATAAAAAGGAAGTTTTATAAGTTTTATAATTAATTTTAGAAAACTAATTTTAGAAAACAAAGTTTTACTACTAGTTTAATAAAACTTAAAATTGTGTGAAAAGGAAGTTTTATATGTTTTATAACTAGGTTTAGAAAACTAAGAGTTTATAAGCTACTTAGACTTTTATAAGTTGTATAACCAATTTTGGAAAACTAAGTTTTACAAAACTACTTAAAAGTCTATATAAAGGAAGTTCTATAAGTTTTATAAAACTTAAGAAGTCTATAAAAAAGAAAAAAGAGGTTTTATAACATGTATAAGTATAACTATATTCAGGAAACTAGGTTTTTTAGATTTTATAAAATTACTCTATTAGCCCTATTAAAAAAAGATAGAAGGTTTGTAAGATGTGATTTATAAATTAAAAACTCTTAAGACCTTTTTTTTAAAAGTTTTGTAAACTGATAACTAAAAATATCTTAGGCTTTTTTTTTGTAAATTGAAAACTGATTTAAGTTTTTTAAACTTACTGTTTTTTTTGTCCTATTTTTTTTTAGGTAGGGGAGTGGTTGCTATAAGGCCGGCAAAAAAAGATTTGACTCCCCTCAAATACTGTAGGATGAAGTTTAAAAAATCCTAACCATCAAAAGATGAGTGGGTGGTAAAGATTGCCCCTCCTTTGGGTTTCACCCTAGCCTAATTAATTTTTTCTTTTCCTAAAATTAAAATTTGTGAGGAGAAAACAAACTTGATCGTCCAGTACGGAACCGAAATCAAACCCGAAAAAAAAAGAGAAGGGTGCATGTTTGAAATTATGCAATTGGGTAACAAAAGGTATCAATCAAGCTTAGATCGGACAAAATGGAAAACCTCCATGGAAGGATTCGAGTTCTAGAATGCAGAAGAAGAAAATGAGTTTGTTACAGCTTCTAACAGCATTTCCCGTCTTATAAAGGCAGCTGTGTTTTAGGGGTGAAATGTCGAGATTACCCCTGCTGTCTATTGTGCTCTCTCAGCTCTCACTTGCATACACGAGATGTAAGGAGCTTGTACTCTTCAATCCCTTACATACATACTCACTCACATACCCCCCTCAAGCTGAGCCTAGAGCAGGAAGAACTAGGCCAAGCTTGGCTCGGAAAAATTCATTCTATTTAGCTCCAAGAGCTTTAGTGAAGATATCAGCTACTTGGAGAGAAGTTGGGACGTGCACTGTGTTGAGGAAGCCAGCAGACACCATCTCTCAAATAAAATGGGCATCAATTCTCACATGTTTGGTGCGCTCATGGAAGATAGGATTGAGAGCCAACTGTTAGGCTGATTTGTTATCACAATACAAAGGAACAGGAAGTGAAATGTGGATATCAATGTCAGAAAGAATGCCTTGCATCTACACTAGCTCACTAGCCACATAAGACATAGCCCGGGATTCACTTTCTGTTGAGGATTTGGACACCACCTTTTGTTTCTTAGTCTTCCAAGACACCAAGGAAGAGCCAAGATACACACAGTACCCAGATAGGGAGCGTCCAGTGTCTAAGCAGTTGCCCCAATCAGCATCAGTAAATGCTTGAACTTGCAATGAGGACTGGGAAGAGTAAGAGAGGGCAAGGTTAAATGTGCGTTTGAGATATCTGAGGAGGTACATGAGGACATCCCAGTGTGGTTTCAATGGGGATTGAAGGAACTAACTGAGTTGCTAGACTGTATAGGAAATGTCTGGCCGAGTGAGTGTAAGGTAAAGCAGCCTCCCAACTAGTCTTCTGTAGTCTTCTGGATTGGGAATAGGATCATCTATGCTGCCAGACAATTTAACCTCATGCTGCATAGGAAATGATGCTTCCTTGCAACCATCCATTTGTGCATCAGTAAGAATATCCAATACATACTTCCTTTGATTCAACAAGATGCCTGCAGAAGATCTAGATATTTCCATGCCAAGGAAATACCTTGCAGCCCCAAGATCTTTGATGGTGAATTGCTTGTGCAAAACAGATTTAGTATTTTCAATTTCAGTGCTTGAACTTCCCATGATGAGCATATCATCAACATAAACAAGAGCTAATGTCATGTGGTTGTCTGATTTCTTAACAAACAGAGAGAAGTCATGGGAAGACTGAGCATATCCTAATGTGATCATGAACCTTATGAGTTCACCATTCCACTGGCGATTGGCTTGCTTCAGCCCATATAGGGATCTAGTCAGCTTACAAACACTTCCACTTGCCAATTTATATCCAGGAGGGGGACTCATGTAGACCTCTTCTTCTAAGTAACCATGCAAAAATGCATTGTTGACATCCAATTGATGCAACATCCAACCCCTACAAGCAGCAATAACAAGAAAGATTCTCATTGTGGATAGCTTAGCAATAGGTGAGAATGTTTCTTTGTAGTCTCTGTCCTTCACCTGATTATAGCCTTTTGCTACCAATCTTGCCTTATACCTCTCAACTGTGCCATCAACCCTGTATTTGACCTTGAAGATCCATTTACAACCTATTGGTTTCTTTCCTGGGGGAAGACCAGTGACCTCCCAAGTGTGATTATCTGTGAGTGCCAACAGTTCCTTTTCCATTGCAGTTTCCCATTCAGTAATTCCCTTAGCTTGAGAGTATGAATTTGGTTCAAAAATGGAACAAGCATTGACCAGGGAATGAACATAATTTTGGGAAAGGTGAGAAAGATTTGTGATGGCAAAAACAACAAAGGAGTCAGATTGAGATGAATCAAGGCTACCTCTGATTGGAAGATGGGAATAAGCAAAATCATTGAGTCTAGCAGGCCTGGAGATGTGTCTTCTTAGATTTATATGAGAAATAGGAGATGGAGAAGAGGCAAATTGTTGAGCAGGAGGTGTTGATTGAGAGGATGGTGAGGAATCTGAAACATGCAGGTCATCTAGTGAATGAGAAAGGGAATGAGAGTTAGTTGGAGGTGTCTCGTTTGTGGTAGGAAAAATGATAGATGGAAGACTGCTAGTGATTGGTGTCCATTCATGCTCAAAATCTGAGTACTCCATGGTATGCAGGTCAATAGGTTGAGGTTGATGCTGCACCTTTGCAGTTTCCTTGAAAGGGAATATCTGCTCTTCAAATTTCACATGTCTACTAATAATAACAACCCTTTTTTCAAGATCATATAGCTTGTATGCCTTCTGATTTGGAGGATACCCAAGGAAGATGCATCTTCTAGCCACAATCCCCAACTTATCTCTAGGATCATTTGGTTGGACAGCATAACATAGGCAACCAATGATCTTTAGCGGGTCATAGCTAGGTGTTGTATGGTAGAGAACTTCAAATGGAGATTTCCATTTCAGGATAGAGGTGGGCATTTTTTTAATGAGGTGAGTGGCACCAAGGACACAGTCTCCCCAAAATTTCAAAGGGAGGCCAGCATGCATCCTAATGGCTCTAGCAGTTTCTAAAAGATGTCTATGCTTTCTTTCTACTCTCCCATTCTGTTCATGAACACCTGGAGCAGCTCTCTAGTGAATGATTCCTCTTGACTCAAACAAATCCCTGCAACCTTTCTGGGTAAATTCAGTCCCATTGTCAGTTCTGACTGTCTTAACAGATACTTTGAACTGATTCTCAACCATGTTCAGAAAGGTTGTAATCAACCTTAGCACTTGCATCTTATCTTGCATTAAGTAAACCCAAGTGCATCTAGAACAGTCATCTAGTATGGTGAGGAAATATCTTGCCCCACACATAGTTGGGACTCTATAGGGTCCCCAAACATCAATATGTAAAAGATGGAAGACATTATCAGCAATGGATAAACTTCTATCAAACTGTATCTTGTGTGCTTTAGTCATGGCACATACATCACAGTGCAATGTCTAAAGATCAACATCAGTACAACCAGGAACATATTGAAGTTTAGAAAAAGAAATATGATCCAATCTGGCATGCATCAATAGCATGTTATTACAACTCACATTGTTCAAAGAAGCAAAATATTGTGACTGAGGCTGCACCTTCACACCAGTTCTCAACACATATAGGCCCTTGTCTTCATGACTTTTAGCAATGATCCTTCTAGTTGTAAGGTCATGTAACCAACATCCCATACTGTCAAAACTGAACCTCAAATGCTGCTCAACTAGACATTTTGAAACAGATAGCAAATTATGCCTAAACTGAGGCACCAACAACACATGATTCAATACCAAATCAGGACTCAATCTGACTGTACCAAATTTGGTGACTATAATGCATTTGCCATCAGGCAACCTAAGTTTGATTGCAGTCTTGAAGTCAAAAACTTCTGAGAAAATCTGACAATCAAAAGCAATATGATATGTGGCACCAGAATCGACAATCCACATATCATGTTGTGATTTATTCACTCCAATGAGAAAAGAAGAGCTTAGAGTACCTGCAAAGTGCACTATGGCCTGATTGGCAGTGCTATCAACACTCTCCACCTGGGATTTCCCTTTCATTAATTTCAAAACTTCCTGAAACACAACATGAACCACTGCTTGGTCAGGTTTGCTGGTGTTGTAACCATCTTCCTCAAAGGGACTCTCCTGTTGTGTAGAGTCAAATTGTGCTGCAAACTTCCCAGTAGGCCTAGGCTTCCCTTCATCCTTAGGTCCCCTAAATCACTCAGGATATCCAATGAGCTTGAAACAAAACTCCTTGGTATGGCCTCTCTCACCACAATGATCACATTTTCTTTCCAGCTTAGCCTTTTTATAATCTCTATAACTCTGCTCAGTGTTCTTATCATAATACTTCGACTGCTCTCCAGTCCTGAAATCTCTGTATCCCTTTGCAGCATTTGCCTCACTATCCAGTTGATAGTTTCTATCAATCTGCCCAAATCTGTCTTGAGAAAACCTGTCAAATTGTCTTGACACATTCAAGGCATTTTGCTCACCTTGAATTGCCTTGGTAACTCCCTTGGATCTTTCTATTTGTGTAGCCATTTGAAAGGCTTTATTAATCTCTGGCATAGGATCCTTAGACAGTATGTTGCTTCTTAGATTCTCATAAACATCATTCAAACCCATCAAAAATTGCATGACCTTTGCTTTCTCCTCTCGGTCAACAATCCTTTTCAGTAAGCACAACTGCAACCATTTATTCCTCCACAATTGCAAACAGGAACAGCATCTAGAGACTTCAGTTCATCCCAAATCTTGCTTAATTTTCCAAAATCAGTCCCTACAGACAGATTATCTTGTCTGAGATTGGCTAAATCCCTTCGCAACTAATAGACTAAAGGATCATTGGACTCAAAGAACCTTTCCTTGACTTCATCCCACAGTTCTCTTGTTGTTTCAACATACATAAGACTCTCTGCTACCTCTCTAGTCATCGAATTAAACAACCAACACATTACCATCTGATCTGCACGTATCCAATTTTCGAAATCATTGCTTCCTTCTAATGGCTTCACAAAACTCCCAGTTATGAATCCGAGCTTAACTTTGGCTCCTAGTGCCATCTTAACACCTCTACTCCAACTTGTAAAGTTGGTTCAATTGAAGAGATTCGATAATAAAACCATTCCTGGATGGTCCGAATTTGACAGAAACAAAGGATTCACATGAGCATTTGACATACCTTGCATCATATCCCCAATCCCTGGATTCGGAATATTCCAACCTCTGCCGACACTTGATCCTGGTGCAGGAGGAGTGAGAAAAGTTCCTCTTCCTTGTCCATCATTCTCGCCTCCAACACTAGATGTCTGTCATGCTCCTCTTCCAACCATGTCGATCACAATAACTTCAGATCTCACTGGATTTGCAGCAATTCGTAACACGAGCTCCGGAAAAACACCAAAGCTTCGAAAAATGCAGAAAAACAAAGCGAGAACCAGCAAAAAACACAAATCGTAACTCACAGCTCTAATACCATTTGAAATTATGCAATTGAGTAACAAAAGGTATCAATCAAGCTTAGATCGGACAAAATGGAAAACCTCCATGGGAGGATTCGAGTTCTAGAATGCAGAAGAAGAAAATGAGTTTGTTACAGCTTCTAACAGCATTTCCCACCTTATAAAGGCAGCTGTGTTTTAGGGGTGAATGACGAGATTACCCCTGTTGTCTATTGTGCTCTCTCGGCTCTCACTTGCATACACGAGATGTAAGGAGCTTGTGCTCTTCAATCCCTTACATACATACTCACTCACAACATGGATTACCCAAGCTGCAAAGAAGAGGAAAGAGCCTGAGGATCGAGTCATGGAAGAAGCGCAAAGGGCCAAGGAAGAAGCGCAAAATTAAAGGCGAATGAGGAATTTCAACAATCATGTGCCAAAATCTGACAATGTGGCATCCAAAAATGAAGCGCTGAAGGAGGGTGTTGCTGCATTCGAGAAGAGAATGATACGATGGATTTCATCAGCACAAGGTCGAGCTCACAACCTTTCCCTTCGTCTGCACTGCCTTCGTCGTCTCAGTCCTCGCCTTGGCAACCCTTTCCTTCGCAAGTAGTGGATTGAATATTATAAAATCCCATTTTGTGAACTTATCTATATCTTGAAACTTGGTGGCATTTATCTGATAAACTTGCATATATCTTGAAACTTGGTGACATTTTTTGGTTGTTAGATCAAACTAGACTTCCCATTTTGTGAATGGAAGTAGTTAAACATGGTAAATTTGTGCATAATGCAATAGGTGAATGCAAGTAGGCAAACATGGCACCAATTTTTGAAGGTTGTTATTTTGGTATGAAGTTTGTGGATGCTTGGTATGAATGTGTAGGTTTTGCGATTGTTTTAGTGAATGCAAGTACCAATTGGTGCAAGCTGCGGTTGTGAGTTTGTGAACGCTTTGGTGTGCACAACTTGTAGTTTGGTTTTGGTGTGCACAACTTGTAGTTATATCAAAACCTGCATTTACACAAAAATCTGGTTTTTTGTGTAAATGCAGGTTAATTTTGATATAAAATAGGGGGCAAGCTGACCGCTTTAAATTTTTATGTAATACAAAAACACGCTCTGGTGACAAAGAAATGCACACAAACTCGTTGCTTCAATTAAAAAAAACATGTGACATTGGGGCGAGGGACTTTCTAGCTACATGCTGCCTAATAATCACTTCGAATAAAAAAATTATAGACTACATTGGGGTGACGAACTCATGTCAAATTATCTAGTCACTTAGAATCTTAGGGACGAACTTAGTAATTTATCTCTTTGCCTCAAATCACCTTTTATTTTCTAAAAAAAATCACATCATCCATTGAGGCGACGAACATGTATCAAGTGATCTAATCTAGCGATGAACATATGTGGAGTGATCCCGTCACCTAAAATTACTTCTATTTTTTGAAAAATCATAGATTACATTTGGGCGACGAAAGTGATGGTCACCAGAGATATGAAGAGACAAATAATGTTGGTCCATACATGTTCAAACGATGAACGTTAGTCGTCACCTAACATCTAATCAATGGTCGCTTGAATGCTAATGAGTGGGTTTGAAAGGCCCTTGCGGCTTTGACAAATTCCATGCAGTGAACAAATTCTGACCGTTTGAGTAGGTTCAGGCGACGGAGGTACTTACACTTGTCGCCTGAATACTCTCGAGACGACTAACTCAATGCAACGACATGTCATGCAATGAATGTTCGTCACTTGAATGTCTCAGCGACCAAAACCTTCTACCAGATGAAGGCTAGGGTTCGCTGCCTGAATAGTGCATCCTACCCATTCGAGTCACACAATACATTGAGTGATGGTTAAAACATTAGACATGTGGGTAATAAATATGGTGAATTACTTTAACAGAACGACTGTAAAAAGACCTCTACTCATCCATTGTCCAACTCATTTCCACCCTTAATTACTAGGTTGAATTGCTTTTAGGTAATGTTAAGGTGGTTTTTCAACCCAGGGTTAAAAATGTCGAAGATAATGATGGAAATTAGATGTGCAACGGAAGTTTTAGAAATTGTGAGGGCATATCCCTAGAAGGATACCGGAAGGTCAGCAGAACTCATCATAGATCGGACCATGTCTAACAGGGTCCTGTTTCTCCTTTCAGATACACCGTTAAGCTGTGGTGTTCCTGGAGTAGACAATTGTGTTACTATCCCACAATTTTTCAAATGATGATCAAATTCATGGCTCAAGTACTCACACCACGATCTGATCGAAGTGCTTTTATTTTCTTGCCAGTTTGAGTCTCTACCTCATTTTGAAATTCCTTGAACTTTTCAAAAGATTCCGATTTATGTGACATAAGGTAAATATATCCATATCTACTCATGTCATCAGTAAATGTGATGAAGTATTTATAACCACCTCTAGCTTCTGTACTCATTGGCCCACATACATCAGTATGTATAATGCCCAATAGCTCAGTAGCCCTTTCATTTGTTCCTTTGAAAGGTGACTTTGTCATCTTGCCTATCAAATATGACTCACATGTATCAATGGATTCACAATCCACGTCTTTTAGAAGTCCATCTTTATGGAGCTTCTTCATGCGATCTAAACTGATGTGACCCAAACGACAGTGCCATAGGTAGGCTTCACTCAACTTACTTGATTTTTTTTTTTTTTGCCTTTTTGTATTTATGTTATAAGATTCTGTTGTAAGGCCGAATACAAATATTCCATTAATATCTTGAGCACGAGCATAGAAGATATCATTCTTGTGAATAATTATACCTTCATCTGTAGTGCTAAAATTAAAACCTTGAGAATAAATTACTGCAGCCGAAACAAGGTTCTTTGTAATGCTAGGAACAAAATAACAATTACTTAGTTCTAAGATTAAACCAGAAGGAAGAGATAAACTAAAATCTCCTACGACAAGTGCAGCAACGCTTGCTCCATTTCCAACACGTAGCTCTATCTCCCCTTTCTTCACTTGTCTCCTATTTCTTTGTCCCTTCACATTTGAAATAATGTGAGCACCACATGCGGTATCCAATACCAAAGTAGGACCATTATCTAATGTGAAGACATTGGTTGACAGTAATTCAATAACATAAATACCTGAAGTGTTGGAACTCAAAGTCCCATTCTTCTTGTCTTCCAGGTACTTGGGACAATTTCTTTTCCAGTGTCCCTTAGCCTTACAGTGGAAACAATCATGGTCTGCAGCCACCCTTGGCTTCTCACCAACCTTAGGTTTTGCACCTTCCTTGCCCTTCCCTTGGGTATTGTTCTTGTTCTAGGCTACCTTCTTGAACCCTTTCCCTCTGTTGACGTTAAGAACTTCCTTCTTGCTGTCAGTGGGAGTATTCTGCTCAGCAGCTTTGAGCATACCATGGAGTTCGTTCAGGTTTTTCTTAATACCATGCATATGGTAGTTCATCCTGAATGATGCAAAGCCATCATGTAAGGAGTGCAAGACGATATCTGTGGCCAACTCTTGGTCATATGGGGTGCCCAGTGTCTCCATACGGCTAAAAAGACAGATCATGTTGATCACATGGGGACCTACTGGCTTTCTCTTCACAAGCTTGCTATCCAGTATAGCCTTGGGAGTTTCATATCGTTCAATCCTTACCTGTGCCTGAAACAACATTTTCAGGTTGGTGATGATAGAGTAGGCATCCTGGTATTCAAACCTCTTATGAAGGTCAGGTTCCATGCTTGCTAGCATCAAACAAGTGACAGGTAAAGAATCACTCCTTAACTCCATTTCTCTAACTATCTCCTCATCCGATGAGGCATCGGTAATAGTAGGGATAGGGTTTGTTAGGACGTCCTCACGCCCTTCAGACTTGAGAACAATTCTCAGATTCCTTTCCCAATCAAGAAAGTTCGTTCCATTCAATTTGTTTTTCTCAACTATTGAGCGCGGGGTGAAATTTAAGTTATCATTAGACATAATGCCTATATAAAAGGAAATGACATACAAATCAGTTTATGTTCGAAATGCAAATTACCTAGGATTAAACACCTTTAAAATAAGTAAATGCGCATTTTATTCAAATTGTTATTGTTCCTGGTGAATAAAATGATTCCAAGATCCCATTACACACAAGACCCAACGTACTTTTGCACTGCCTTGAGTCTTGTATGCTCAAGGTAAGTAACAATTACTAATTATAACTCCTTATAATTCTTGGTTGATGATCCACATCCAATGTAAAATCATCCTATGCCTCAAGATCCAAAACTTTGTCTTTTGGTCTCTCGTTGGGTACAACCATATCAAAGCTTATGAACCCCTTGTATAGATTCACCCTCATTAGCCCAAGATTATGGAAAAACACCCTCACTTTTGTGAAGCCCATCCAACCAAAAATCCAGAACTTAATGGGTTATGATATGAAAAGGCATTGCCCCAATTTACCTTAGGAACTTAAGTCTTTTATTTGTCTTTATTTATAAGTGAAAAAATATCATAAATAAAAAACAACATAAAACTTAAAATAAGGCATTCAAAATGCAATGAAATTGTGATCCTAGTATGGCCCCTACGATGCATAATATAAAGATCTAATCTTCATGGGTCTTCACCCTCGCGCCCTTCATGGATCTCCATCCTTGAACTTCTACTGTCTTCTTGTCTTCTTGTATTAATTACAATATTTTCTAATAATCTAATTACTGAAAATAAATTACAAAAATACATAACGATACGCAGACCGTGTACAAAAAAACATAACGATACGCAGATCGTATTTATGGGCCATACTAGTCACCTTATGCAATAATATCAAATATTAAAAATATTAATCACAATTAATATAAACAAGAAATAGAATATTAATCATATTAATAAACTATTTAACTCAAATCAATTAAATTATCTAATAAAATAACTAATTTAATATTCTTGATATTTAAATCAAAATTAGCAATCACATATATGGAATAAATTTTATGGTAACTCTTACCTTGTATAATTGGATAGAATATTTTATTAGAGATAAAGATATCCATCATATCTAATTAAGGTAATTTAAGATCTTACACTAAAACCATAATATACCTTTCTTAACCCTAATTGCCGCCCCCATCCACTCCCACTCAAATTTTGTAACAATTACAAACTTAGACAATTGTAGGATTAAGATGGTAAGTTTTCATAAAACTTAAACTTTTGACAGATTAATATATGAATCAAATTCACATAAAATTTATCACCTTTATGCATCAAAATCATAAAATTCTCAATTTCATAAATTTTAAATCAACTTGTACTTTCATAAAATCAAATATTTCATAGTTTATACAAAAAATCACATCTTTCATATAAATTATACAAATTGATTTGACCAATCGATTTCAAAACCAACTGTTTTTAAAAAAAAATAAAAAAAGTATTGATGCATCATTCGAGTGAATCCAATCACGTGATCGGCAATTAGACTTTCTATGATTCCAAATTAATTAGACTTTCTATGATCAATTAGACTACGTAAACATTGATTCCAAATTAATTAAATCTAACAAGAAGTCTACGTATACATTGATCGGCAAGACTGTGTAAACATTGATCGGCAATTAGACTTTCTATATTGTCCAAGAAGTCTACGTAAACATTGATTCCAAATCAATTAGACTTTCTATTATCAATCGAAACAAAGGTTGGCGGCTTACGGTAGGAACCAAATTCCGTAAACTAATTTTACGTACATACAGTATATTCGACCCATAAAAATCATATTTTTTTAATTATACAAATTATTCCATATATCAATTGTATTGCTAAATTGAATTAAAAACTAACAAGAAAATCAATCGACCATATCAATTTATGCAAGATGCTCTGATGCCACTGATGGAAATTAGATGCGCAACGGAAGTTTTAGAAACTATTTTCTATCATCTAATTCAAGGATCTTCATGCATAAAATCGATAGATCAAATCATTGTTCATAGGAGATACCTCTTGATGCGTGAACCGGATCTAAACGGGGAGGATTCGGAAGAGAACTAGAGCCCCACGTGTTGCTCCTCTACTTGGTCCACAAGAGTCCGGTCTAGATCTCCTTTGCCTTCGACTGCTAGGACGAAGATCGAAAGGTGAACAATCAAATTGCTCTTGATTGATGATGGTGGAATTCCGCCTTCACACTCCGTTGAAGCGGCAAGACTCACGCTACACTCTCTCGGATGTGTTAATTAATTAGGTTAAGTCACTTATAAGCCCATCTTTATAAGCTTATATTTATACCTTACTTGATTAATTATTTATTTCACAAATAAATCTTATCCCATTATTATTAATATATATCTAATATACACTAATAATAAAATCATCTATCTTTTGATCAAGCCCGTCAACTCTAAGTGTGTGACCGCATAGGACCCGTTTATAATAGTCATGGGTTTAACCCGTTTAAGCCCATTAATCGTAGTTGGCTTCTAGCAAAGCATTACGATTCCTAAAATAATCGGATTGAATATCTCTATCAATTGTCCTATTCCATAATTAGTCATTGCACAATAAATTAAAGGACACAATTCCTTCAGATAAAACGTTTTTCATATTATTTGGATCGGGAAATTTAGGATTGAATTTGGTCACAGTCATGGGCATAGTAAAATAGTAGTTGTATTTATTGTAATTAGGTACATATTTAAGAAGAGAGGCCAGCATGCAGCAACTCTACAATTGTTTTGTTTTGAATAATTGGTTCACAACAGCTCTGTTGTATAATTCGAGAATTATATATATATAACTGCTCCTTAATTACTTTGTCTGGTGATTATCATCAGATAGTATAACTATCAATGTATGAATGTATCATAGAAAAGTTAGACGGATCATTAAAAATATGATTATGTGTTACTGTATTTGGGAGTTAAATTTGGCATTGTTTAATATATATACGGATCGATCAATGTGGAATCGGAGATACAACGTACGTGTGGCACCAATTATTTGGGCAAAATTGAATTGGTCAAATTTGGATGAATATAATGAATATGATAGATAAGTTCCAACTATTTAGTCGGCTCTTATATGAAACTAGTACGGGTTTTTTAAAATTAATTTAAGTATACTTATTTATTTTTCGGATGTTATCATATTAATCAGTGCATTTTAAATGATGCATGTATAATACATAGTACTCGTTTGGGAAATATATAATGTTTCTCAGACGAGTATTCGATTTCCTTTAATTTTCCTTCAATTTATGTCATTTACCAGCCGTAGATGAAAATGTGTTTTCAACGATCTTGATCGAGAGGTTGTTGGCTGAAACAGCCGTTGTCACGCCCTATTTTTGTATCTACTGGTTTTTTTTTATCCTAATGCAATATCTCAATACATTTAATAGGATTAATGAGCAGCTAGATCACCCTATATCACTACATAATCCAATGCAAATTTGGCAACAAATCTGCATATGAACAAAGGCCACCAAATATCACTACATAATAACAAATTATCATACCAAAGCATCAACCCACATGAGACAAATATCACTCGACTGCACCGTAAACTGAACCAAGAAAAGCATAGACATTGAACGATAAAAGTATAGACAGATCTCACATATATCCAGGTGAGGTATTCGGTCTTTCAAACCATTTACTCTTTGTTATTTGTCCTCTTTTATGTTGTTGAAATTGAATCATGAATTCATGATTGACTATCAATCCCACTATAAGTTTAATGTTTTTTTTTTTAATTATGTTAAAAGTGAATTGTGATTGAATCGGTGATTTTTTGCATACATTTTGCATTTTAATTTTATTCTAAGTTTAATATTTGTAAGTGCCACCATTCAAAAATTAATTGTCAAAACAATTGCTACCAAAATCAAATTTTTTAAAACCTCTTTGTCAAAACAATTGCTACCAAAATCACATTTTTTAAAACCTCTTATCTATCCTAGATATCTTGAAATGATGGTTGAGAATTAAAAGTCGTCATTTCGAAAGGTATAGCCAAAAAGTTATGAATTTTGACCAAAAAGAAAATAAATATACATTTTGTGGGTCTTAAAAAATTGAACAAAAAAAAAACTAATATCTCCAACATGAAAATTTTAAATCATATTTGATTCCAAATATCCTAATTGATATCCCTATCAATTTTCAACATTTAAAAATCTTTCAAAAATATTTTGCAAATTTATTGAACATTATTAATTTATGGAATATTTAGCCTTAAAAAACTAACATGCATTACAAAGAAATTATGAATAAATTCACGTTTTTAATAAACATTATTCTATATAGATCTTAAATGTAATAGACAAAAAATAACTTGTTAGGAGTAGAAAAGTTTATGAATTTTGAAAAAAATGTGCATTTTGTTGACGTTAATCTTAAAATAATGAAGGAAAAACATAATCCAAAAAATTAAAAATTTAAATCTATGTTTCCTTTAAGGATTATAAATATTCTAGATTGAGATATGAGTTACAAGAAAAAATAAATTTGCATTTATTAGGCCTTTGAAAATTGAATAAGAAAAATAGTGTTCCCGGAATGAAATATTTAAATATATATTAAATATTAAGATATATAGAAGGGGAAGAAATTACATTTTATGAGCTACGAGGTAAAGTTTATGAATTTCAAAAAGAAAAAAATGTGACAAAATAAAAAAAATCTATATTAATTGTATACATTCTACTTCTAGATGACACTTATTATAATTTTCAATCTTTTAAGACATTCAATAAATATTTTATGAATTTATAAAAAAAAAGACAGTTTTTTACTCTTTTCGGACGGTAAATATTTATCAGAATTTCTAATCGCATAGCTTCATAATAATTTTGTAAAGCTTAAATTTGTGAGTATTAGCCTTTAAAATTTTATTATAAAAGTAAATTATAACCAAAATAAGATTCTAAAAATTAACTTTTTTTTTTTACAGTAGGCAACCAGTTGAATGTCTTAACACAAGATCATTCTTGATCATCCTGACGGATGACACTTATTCTAGACATCTTAATTGACCATTTGAAGAAAAAAAAATTAATGTTTGAAGACTTACAAGTATATGTTACTATAATACTATACTAGTATAATTCCCGCGCTATGGCACGTTTGCGGGGAAAAAAAATATATAAAATATTTATTATAAGGAATAACCACAAACACTTAATTACAATGAGTAATGTATCTCACAAAGCCGATCCTTTTTTCTAATATTCGCATAAATCGTAATCCCCCATCTCCTTACCAAGAATGTGAAATACTTAATATTATAAGTCTTCAACTTCTGCTCAAGATCAGAACGTTGTGCCTGGAAGGGAAAAAATTTACTTAACAAAACTACAAAGAAAAGTATTAGACAAAATGTCAATTATCATCATTATTTCGTATTGTCCATTTAGCTTTTGATTTTAAGCAATCAAATAATAATGAAATTCAGGTGCAACTTTTGTCTCAGGCATTGTAGTTGCAGAAAAATAACCTAAAAAATGTTATTGCATGTTGAATTGCCATTGAATAAACACAACAAAAATTAATACACTGTGTTGAGTGGCCAAACCATTTACCTGGAATATAGAATTTGTAAAATCTATTCCAAAAAATATATACTTTGTGAAGAGATTAAGAAGGAAAAAAGTAATTGAGTTAAAAAAATCTTAATGGAGACATTAAAAAAACATCAATTAAAAGGGAAAATTCAAAACATTATCCACACTAAAAAAATGCGAGGGATAATCAGATAACTTATTGTTTGGAAAACTCTCGAACACATAAAACATTATCCACACTCAAAATATAATAAATTGACATGTACATGTATGCCTACCTCATTACATGGAGGTTCAGGACCAAGCATAGCCTCTGTTATTTCCCTCTTCTTGACTTTAGTCAATCCATTCATCGCCTTGTTGCACTGGGATACTTATCAGTTATCATCGGCAATGACCTATAACCAAAAGGCAAAGACTCTTAGTGTAGTGATCCAAAAATATAATTGGTAATCAAGTGTCATTTCATATTGGATATTTGAAAATCATCTATCAATATTAGAACAAATAAGCAAAAGGCAAAATTAATACAACGACAATAAAATATCAAAGGGACAAACTCACATTTATGTTGCCCCCTTCCAGCCACATTTCCCACGGAAGCATTGGACTAAGTGAATGGTCAATTTCATTCAAAATATTTCTACAACAAGGTTTATAATTGTACTTAGCCATGTCATCACGATATCCAGTTCTACAAAGTAAGAAGATTGTGTACAACATGGTATAGGAAAGAAAATAAATACAGAAGGAAAAGAATATATTATACTTAATTTAATTTAGATGGATACAATGTAAAGGATGATATAAGAGGAAGTCAAACCGATTAAGAAAGAAGAGTACAAGAGTATATATGAAAGTATATTGGAAAGAATAAAAAAAATAAGAAAACCGCCTGCTTAAATTAGGAAAGAATAATTGATTTGGAGTAAAGATAACCATACAATTTGAGGAAGATTCAAATTTTGTTATGGCAGTGAAAATACTATCCAGAAGATTCAACATAAGAAAACAATATTGATATACCAGCCAAACTTTGGCTTTAGCATCCCATGTCTCGCCGCTTTTGGATAAACTGCTATTGCTTTATCTGTCAATTGGGGCAAAAAAAACATAATAGTAATTAAAATCTCCATGTGAAAATAAGAAAGAAAAATTAAGTACCTTTGTTACCCTTAATCTAAAATTAGACTACCTTTTTAAATTTGCAAGTTAAGCTTTCTATAAATCTGGGTGTTGTACAGTTTATTCCTGCTGCATCAACCCTTTTGCTTTTGTTGATGATGTCAAGACAAAGAAACAATACTAAAATCATAAACTGAAGTATTTTGATCTTGTCACACCACTACCACTACTCTCAAACATGACTAAGGCATACTGTGAACAATGGAGATATAGACAACAGTTCACAAGAGTACATATTCATAAAGCAATTTCATCAAAAAAGAGATATCAGCTCCAAAAGACTTGTATTTCAGCATCATAAATAAATTTTTAATAAATAAAGTTGTAATAAAAAGACTAATTTTGTTTAATATAGGAGAAAATGTATATTTTTTTTAATCTAAAAAGACTAAGTGCTCGTTTGGATTAATTTGAAAAACCCAGAAAGTTGAATATCCCAGGAAGTTGGATAGAATATCTGCGTTTGGTTAAAAAATTTCATCTCCAAAAACCCAGGAATTGAAATTCCTAGGAATTGAACTTCCTGTGAAATACAGGAATTGGAATTACTAAGGGGTACATGGTAAGACAACTTCCACCCTTTTTTTACTAATAAAAATCTCTTATTTATCTTACTATATCAAATCCACCATTTTTTCATTTTTCAACCAAACCTGTTTCATAAAATCACAGAAAGTATAATTCATGGGAAGTAGATTTCCCAGGAATTAAATTCCCGGGAAGTAGACTTCCCACATTTATCCAAACGAGCACTAAGATTGATTTTTAAATAAAAAATGCATAAATTTTCAAAAGAATCTAGGAGAAAATGCGTAATTTTTTTTTAATCTAAAAAGACTAAGATTGGTTTTAAAAAACTAAAGAGTTAAATCAAATTTAGGGATGCCTAATAATCTTACATAAAAAAAATTGTAAGGGACAATCAAATAACTTACTTATTGTTTGGAAAACTCTTAGTCACACAAAACATTACCACACTAAAAAATTAATAAATTGACATGTAAATGTTTGCCTACCTCCTTACATGGAGTTTCAAGACCAAGTATAGCCTCTGTTATTTCCCTTTTCTTGACTTTAGTCATTCCATTCATCACCTTTTTGGGATACTTAACATCAGCAATGGCATGTAACCAAAATGTAAGGACTGCTATAAAATAATCTATCAATATTAGAACAAATAAGCAAAAGGCAAAATTAATACAACTGCTATAAAATATCAAAGGGACAAACTCACATTAATGTTTCCCTTTCCGGCCACAAGCTGAAATGTCCAATGAGCTGAAATCGAATAAGTGCACATTCACCACATGTATACATCTCAAACCATTTCAATGATCAAACCTGTATTGTCTGCTCATTGGTTTTGGAGTGTCCATCGAATCATAATTTGAAAACAAACAAACAACCAGATAACAATTATAGTTCTCAACAAAGATACAAAACTGAAATTGATCAAACAAAGGCAAGCCCTAATTTGTAATTAAAAAGAACAAGAGAGAGGATTAAATTCAAAGAAAGGGATTTGAGGCTTACGCTTCGACATTGGCAGCGGAAGTTCCTGGATCATGAACTAAAATCGTCGAGATCCAAACGAACAACAAATTAGGGGAACGAAGCCCTAGAAATGATAAAATGTGATGAAGAAAACAAATTCAAAATTTGGGAAAAGGGAGAGAAATAAGAACGGTTACCTACCAGCAAAGTCCGCCTATGAGCAGCCATGGTTATTCAAATTCCCGAAAGCAACACATGGAACAACCCAAATCCCTAAATCAACTCAAAGCTTAAACCCAAATTCGACTTGGAGGTTTCGACAGATGAAAATCGCGACTCAACTTCAGCCCTAAATCAATAAATCAGGTGTGAATCGTCTAGGATGAGGCCGCAACCAAAAAACCATACATCAATTATCTTCAGTAGAAGCGTAAGGGGAACAAAAATTGAAGCGAACGGAGAGTGATTACCAGAAAGACAAACCTAGAACGGCCAGAGAGTGATCCAACGAACAACAATCTCAAGGAGGGTGACGCCCATGGATGCGAGAGCAGGAACTTTCATGAATGAGGATGAGCGATTTTGAGATCTGAATATGAGAGAGGAGAAAGCTAGATCTGAATCCTCAATTTTGAAAATAAGGGTCCAAATAAGGGAAACCCTCTTGATAATCGATCAAGGACAGAAGAAGGAAGAAGACAGAAAATCAAGAGGGCGAATCGGAGGGGCAGACGACGCAGCCAAGGAAGCTAAGGTTGGAGGCGGATCGAGATCGCAAGCCGAAGGGTGTCGGAGGGAGAAGAGAAAGAGGAGAACGGGGGCAAGCGAAGAAGCAGAGAAAGAGGGCGAAGAGGAGGAAGGGTGTAGCCTTACCGGTGGAAGAGGAAAAGCGAAGGAACCAGTAGAGCGAAGGAGAAATAGATGAAATTGTCGGAATGGATTCCTGAGTACTGATTCCAAGCAGGAACGTCTAACCCTAAGTGGGGAAAAAAAGAAATAAAAAGAAAAAGAAAAAATTTGATTGGACGAAAAAGAGTGAATTGATGAGAGACTGCCACGTCAGCTAAAAGTATTCTGAATTAAGTTATTATATAGATATAGATAGAATGACATTCAAATTTAGTATTTGCTTTTAGAAATCTCAAGGCATACACTAGTTGAATAATATATAACATCCATGTATGATTCGATATTTAAGTAGTGGGATTAGTTACAACATGTACACAGTACACATGATATCATTCATGATAATGCCTTTCCCACAAGGTATAGAAAGCAGCAAATTAAAGGACTCCTATCTCCCCAGATACATTTCGTACAAATGCCTTTCCAACCACCTGAATACCTGATCATTGCTATTAACGTGTGTTGTCAATTCTGACACAACATAGCACCAAGAAGACAATAAAAATTTGTTGGTGACTAATATGCAGAACCATGTCTTCCGGCCTTGGTGGGAAATACTCTGCTTCCATTTCTAAAACATTGAGAGAAGGGAAATTCTCTTCATGCATATCATACCTTATTCTCTCCAAATGCCTTCACAGAAACTTTTCATTATGGAATCCTTGCTTAGGGTTAAAAAAGGTTGTCTGCTTGCAAGCTAGGACCTTATTTCTTGTCTCATTTACAGAGGTTTCAAGTCCACAAGAATTGCAGAAGAATTCCAGACCCGCCTCCTGAATCAAATTTAAGATCAAGCACTACCCTATACATAAAAAAATAATCAAAACATGCTTCATAGAAATGAGAGCATACCTGCATCCTTAATATTTTTGACAGTTTTGAAAGTGGATGGGGATGAAGCTTGTAACCACCTTGATTCAAAAGCATTCCAAAGCTTTTGCTCGAACCTTTAAAAGACAAAAGGCGAAACCAGATCAATGGAATTGCCCTTTATCTGGCATTCTTTTATGTGGTAAGAAATAAGCTATTCCACCAAGCACCATTGCATTAGCATTTAGCAGTGTAGTTAATATCGGAAACTAAAAGGTGCACAAAGCAAGCACATATCATGTTGCATCCACAATTAAATGCCAGCTAAGTTTATGATAAATCATAATATCAAGTACATCGAAAATTCGAACAATTAAGCTCAAGATATGAGATGGCTACAGAAAAATGAAACAAAGAGTGCAGAAGGATGACAGGTTACTCGATGCAAAATGAGACGATAAATTGAATCAACCTCATTAGCATAAGGTTTAACTAAGCAAAACTGCAGATAATTAAGTTCCCTCTGCAGCCACAGTAAAAAAGAAATGCCAATAATTGCCCATTTGATAAAACCTGAGATACACACACACACACACACACACAACCCCCTAGCTAGCAAGAAAGAAAGCACCAAGGTCTAATATCGCTCTGAAAGATACTAATATCTATATCCTCCCAGGCTACACCACAAAAGTAAACTTACTAGATTACTGTTATATACTAAATTTTCTGGACTTTCAGATTTATCTATTTCAGATTTTAAATAGACTTCATTATTAGATTTTCATATTGGGATGACAGCAAGAGTGCTAGCATGTCACCTTCTAGTGTAAAAGGTGGTGGCTCCTTAAATTTCCCTTAATAAGCTGATCTTGAACAAAACCTAGGCCTCCTACTTCTTTCCAGTCAAACATGTTCCATAAAATTCAAATATGCCTACCCGGAGATGGCCAAATGCATACAAATTCTTGCCTGAAATTGATTATGGGGCAGTTTATCATCGGAATCAAGCTCTAAAACAGTAATTAACCAACTGCAGTCACCAATATTCAGACACAAATTGGAACAAAATAGCAAAAGGAGTCCAGATTTACCTTCTTCGGGGTGAGTTATCTGCGATTGGACAACGGAAGCGAAGCAAAGAGCCGAGAGGAAGAGGACCAACACAACAACAAAAGTCCTATTTCCCAAAGGATAAGGATAAAGGAAGAGAAGAGACAAAAAAGATATGATAATATATTGGGAATGCACCACAGATGGAAAGTATAGTCTATAGAGAGTTTCTATTCTTCTAATGTGTTCAAACAGAGGCATTTCAACTAACATGTAAATTCGTAGGTCAAATCAAGCAGAAAAAAAAAAGGAGTAAACTAACAAAAAAAAAATCAGAAAATCAACTATATAAGCTAAGCTAACATCAAATTGAATAAACGTCCAAATATCGAACAGAGCACAATAAAAGCCACACGTAATATGGTCAAAAGAACTATTTTAACTAAAATAGTATAATCATAATCACCATTCATTTAATTTCACCCTATATATTATTATTTAGAGTTTAGACATCAATCACCACCTAAATTGAACCCAATATCCACCCAATTTCAATGAGATACTAATATTAAAAAGAAAAACCAAATATTAGATCAGACACAAATTCATTGAGTTACTATATTGTATGAAAATACCAATAGAACTCATCAAAATTTTATATTAGAATATAGATTAAAAATCAAATTTGCTAGATCGATTAGTCTTTGCTAACACTTTATGTACTTTCTTTTGGAGATTGTAATTCATTTTCTTGAATAAATCTCGCATCAAAAGAGGGGATAGAGAGCTCAGAGTTCATCTTCTACAATTTTTCCTCAAAGAGCATAGATATCAACTGACGAGAGAGCTCAAAGTGCTAGTTCCTAACAGAATCCTAATAAAGGAAAAGACAAAAAGTAATGAGAGAAATACTTACAAAGTCATCTATATATCAAGCGGAGATGGGAAATTGAAGAACAAGAGTAAGGTGAGTCATTGTTCTTGCTTCTTGTTGGCATCCACGGTTGTCCCGACAAGGGCAACACACAATAACAAATTCAACAACAACAACCAAGCATAGCCACAAGTCTTACAAATATTGCAAATTAACAACAATCAAGCATCAATCGATGACTACTAAAGTCAATAAACGCCATAAAACAATTCTTATCAAGTTGCATATCAAATAGCAAGATCAATTCAACCCTAAAACTCAACAATCCCCAAATTTGCAATTTCTCACCCAAACTACAAATTCTAGCCCCCTATGGTGTAAAAAAAAATCCTGAAACCCGAATAGCACTTACAACAACTTAATGAACAAAGAGATTCAGCACCTATCCAGTTTCGGACCTTGCTTTTGATCTCCACAGAAGCAACAACCGAGAGGGGCAATTGAACCTCCACTGCAGGGGCTTTCTTGATCTACGTACATCCCCAATCTACAATCACCTTCCAGCAGCAACTCCTAAATTACACAAATTTAGCAACAACTTAAATCAATCACCTTCCAGCAGCAACTTTAGCACAAATAAGGTTTAGTTTCGCCCAAACAACTCTTAAATTACACAAATTTATTCAATTTGAGAAAACCTAGAAATTGGGGTTTTGAAACTTTACCTTAAATATTCAGTGGAGAGAGGAAAGAGGAGAAGAGGCTGACCGGGAATGGTGGTCGGAGCTGGGTGCCGGAGGTGTCGCCGTTGTGGCTGGGTGAGTTCGGTCGAGGCCTGGTGGCGATGGAGTGACTTCCGGCGGCTAAGGACTCGAGAGGAGAGGGAGTTGGAGAGCGGATCGTGGGAGAGAGAGACGTGTGATTAGGGAGAATGCGGGTAATGATTAGAAGAGTGTAGGTGGTATGGTTATTAAACCTCCAGTTCAATAAGAAAATCGGACGACTATTTGTCTCTCTACATGGTATCGAGCCTTAACCTAGTTTTATTCCACAAAATACTAGAATTTTTTTGAGAAAATTTGTGCTCAACCCGCAAATTTTAGGTCAAATTAATTATTTATCTCCCACCTTTTCTAAATTTGATAAAAGTCCACCACCCAAATTTGTGCCCCCTACTCTAAACCTAATCCAAATCCATTGGCCCTTATCTTTTTCTTCATCGAAATCTAACAGCCATCTACACCGATGGCGATGGTGTCGAACTAAGAAAGGGAGCTGATGGCGATGGCGATGGCTCCACCAGAATCTCGCCGATCCTCCGACGGTTCGCATCTCCATCGGAATCCCCAACGTAGCCTCCTCCGTCACCAGCGAGAGAGAAAGGGAACGGAGACGGAGACGGAGACGGAGACAGACGCTGTTTGATCTGGATCTGATCAGTTTTTATCGCAATTGGAATTCGAGCGTCTCACTTCAGCGATCGATCTCGTCAATTTGTTACGATCGTCGAGTTTTCAAGTCCATCTGCCTGCAATCGTCTATCCATGGCCGCTGATTTGAAGCTAAACCTGTCTTCCTCCTCGTCTCTGTCTTCCTCTGATTCCATGGTCGCTGATTCCATGGCCAGATCTGGCTGGATCTTCAACAGCGCCCAATTCCAGATCCGGCGAGCATCTATCGCGCTCCTCGGCCGCCGCTCTTCAACAGCGCCTCGTTCCAGATGCGCTCTTCAAAAGCGCCTCAATCCAGATGCGTTCCAGATGCTGAAACAAATCTGAGACCCTAGTCCGACGGAAAGGAGCCGAACGTCGATTCAGATCTGAGATCCACGGCTTCCTCACCTCCATCTCCCATTCTCGTCCTTCCTTGTCCGCGCTTCCCTCTGTAGAAGAGAACAGCGTTTTCTCCATTTCAGCAAGACTGAGGATCACCTTCGAGATAAATCGGACAGGGAGATGTTGAGGTAGCAAGGTCCTCCTCCCCCGTTTCAGCAAGTTCCGGCGAGCAACAAGGTTTATTTCGGCTCCTCCGGTGCAGATCCACCGCCTCCGGGGTGCAGATCCTCCGTCCGATTTGGCGGTTATGTGCGATTGCGAGTCTGTAGTCGGGTCTCTTCCTCCTCCCGCGCTCTGTGTTCTTCCATATCTACCATGGCGGCTGCCAGATTTGAGATCTGCAATTACCTTGCAATCTCATGTCCGCACTTTCCCGTGGATAACAGTGGCAAGAGCATCTAGGTAATCTGAAGTTCTTTTTCATCAAGAATCAACCTACTTTCTTTGAATCCATTCCTGAAATCAACCTACTTTCTTTGAATCTAAAATACCAATTTTTCCGACCGAGGCCCTGATTTCTTTATTTAGATTTGATGTTTTAACATGAAATTAAGTTTTGATCGATCAATAGTATTTGGTATTTTAGATTTTCAATGTTATTAAAGTCAGTCTCACCGGTGTCATGTATACAGACCGTTCCAATATTAATCAATCAAGAAGATCCATGTAAGAGCTTTTTCAGTTCATCAACCATCAAGCTCTAGTTAAGATGTGTTTTGTCCTACAGAAGCTAACGGGTGTTCTGTAACAATGCAAGATGTAGGGCAAAAAGACTAATTAATTGCATTGACATATAGAATAAGATTCAAGCAAATGATGTGGTGTCTTCACTTTTCAAGTAGCTGCATTGACCTTCTTTTGCAACTTCTGAATAATGCAGAGTAGATATAGAATACATGTTTGAATGTGCTTTTCCGATCTCTCCCTGTCTAAATCTAGATCTATTACATGAGGATGAGCGAAGGAAGCTTGTTACATCACCCTTTCTGATTGCTTTATACTACCAAGGAATTGATAATCTAGTTGAGGTCTAGATTTGTTTAGTTTATTCAAATAGCTACTTCAGCATTTTTTGGATTTTTTTTTTTTTAGCATTTCAGCATTACATACAAGCATATATTCCAGATTTCATCGTTTGGTTGATTGGAATGGAAAAATGTTGGTTGCAAATTGATATTTAGGGATAATCTATTAGAAAAAAGGGATAGTTGTCAAGGATTAACTCCATTTAATCTAATAGACTAGCAAAATTAATTCTTACTAGCAAAATTCATTATGCTGAAATGCTGAAATTAATTCTTATAAAACTGTTTGAGCTACTATATATTACACACAAGCATATATTTTAGCATTTCAGCATTTTTGAAAAAAATCTCCATTTCAGCATTCTTATTTTAGCAAAATTAATTCTTACTAGCATTTCAGCATTTCAGCAACTCTGGTGTCGAAGTGATGACGTGAAAAAAAAAAACAACAATTTCAGAAACACGATTTCAGCAAAATTATTTTTTATTAGCAAAATTCATTATGCTGAAATGCGGAAATTAATTCTTATAAATTTGTATGGGCTACTATATCTTACACACAAACATATATTTCAGCATTTCTTTGGAAAAAAATCCGATTTCAACAACTTCGGAAGTGGTGATGCGAAAAAAAAAAGGAAAAAAAAATCCGATTTCAGCAACACGGTTTCAGCAATTCCGTTTCGGCAACGCGAAAAAAAAAACTGGAAAAAAAATGAAGCAGGGGTTGCTGAAACCGTATGTGCTGAAACAGGGATTTCAATAACACGGGAAAAATGGGAAAAAAAATTGAAACAGGGATTGCTGAAACTGTATGTGCTGAAACCGTATGTGCTGAAACGGTTTCAGCAATTCTGTTTTAGCAACGAGAAAAAAAAAACTGAAACAGGGATTGCTGAAAACCGTATGTGCTGAAAAAGAAGTTTCAGCAACTTTGGAAACGCGGGTATAAAAAAAAACTGAAAAAAAAAAAATGAGGCGGGAGGGGGGCACAGGGACCAAGGGGGGCGGTGGACATTTTGGTAATATGGAGGAGGTGGGAGCCTTTTTCCTAAAAGGTCCAAAAATTAGGACATTCTAGTAATCAGTAATCACCCCTATTTTTTTTCTTGGTCAATTGATCATCCCACCATGTCCAACAGCAACAGTGACGATGAAAACCCCACGGCGGTTGTGCCGAGGAGACGTTGGATCCAACGTCTTACTATTATCTTCATCCTTCGAACAATCCAAGGATGAATATTGCGCTGGCCATTAGGAAAGGTACCAAATTTCAGGAGTGGGAGAAAGGTTTGTGTAACTCGTTTCGAGTCAAACGCAAATACAAGTTTCTTGATGGTTCCATCATGAAACCAGACGAGGACTCACCCGACATTGAAGATTGGTGGAACGTCAATTCCATGCTCGTCAGATGGATCATGCAATCCATCGATCCGTCCCTCCGCTCATCAATCTCCTACAACTGTCAAAGATATGTGGGATTCCCTTCGTCAACGATTCTCCGTTGGGAATGCTCATCAGATTCATCAACTGTGTTATGAGATCGCGCGGTCTGAGTTGAATGGGCAGAGTATTGACGCCTACTTTGCTCGTCTTCAACATCTGTGGAATGAATTGACCACGTACGTTCCTCCGCTATCATGTGAATGTGGCGGTTGCACGTGTCAACTGAATTCCAAACTCCATAAGTGGAGGGAGGAAGAATTTGTTCATCAATTTCTAATGGGTTTGGATGCAACCGCCTATGGCACTATGCGATCTACAATTTTTGCAAAGGATACTCTACCCGGTATCAATCGGGTCTATTAGTTGGTTGTCCGGGAGGAACAAGCCATGATGACCAACTTGGAGAAACAGACCAAGGCAGATGCGGCCGCGTTTGCTGCAATCCGAATGACGAAAGAGAAATGTCATTAGATTTCATTTCTCTAAAGAAATCACCCAAACTAAAAAATTCACTAGCAACCTAGTATAACGGATAAGTAAGCGGTCGAAACTACATAGAAACAAGTACCTCAATGCAATGTGTATTTACCAATTATGATAACAAAGATGGAATAGAAATATGAATGAAGATACACAGTGCAAACAAACTAAGATAAAGATATGAATAGGAACAAAGATAAGATATAAGATAAGAGTATGGTTTGCCTACAATTCGTAACATTGGTTGATTTACTTGATTCTTGAGTTGATTGCAATATTATTCCTAAGCCTATGTCGACTACCTTTAATCAATTGTTCCGCAAGGAGACACCCATCTTATTCAATATTACTAAAGAATAGCATAAACGATTCGAGTTCTTAAGACCAATTGACATAACTATTCAATGCAATTAGGAAACAAAGAAATCACCCATTCTGCCTTAATAACATCTATTCGGCATAGATCAAGTGTTATCACCCACTACAAAGGCATAGAAATATTACTAAATCAATGAATTCGTTTGCTATCTAGAAACAAACAACGGATTCATGACATAGATGCAATTCCTAACTAGATGGTCATTCATGGAAATGAACACAAATATAATCAATGAAGACCAAGATAATAAATAAACTCATGAATAATATAGAAATCAAGTCTCACAATCAATTAACCAAGTCTTGAATCATAGCAAAACCACAAGAGTTCTAGGCAACAACGTTCCTTGAATCCCTAAACTTAAATCCTCTCATTGTAATGAGTTTACGGGAAATGGAATGAATGATTTAGAACAACTAAAACCTACTGAAATATGACCTAATATAGCCTCCTTCAGCCGGCCAAAAACCCTAGGAAAGATAGATAAAAGTTTCCATAAAGAAAGACTTGGACCGCGTATCGCAAATCCGGATCTGACAAGAACGGTGGGCGTCGTGGAAAAGGCGACGGGCGTCATCCGTACGATGTGACAACTTTCATAGACTGAACTTGTAACGCACTTTCTGGAGTCATTTTTTGTCCGATTGACGCATATGAATATGCATTGGAAAGCTTTTTCCAGGAACCACGATTCTCATGAAGATCTTAGAAGCTAACTCCAATTTCTCAAAACCTTAAAGATGGGATTTATCCATGTCCATTTCCACTCTTGTTCCTTAGCTCTCCTTTGTGGCTTCATCCATTTGCTCCATTCTTTCTCCACCTTTCGAAACCGGATCTTATAACCTACAAATAAACACTAGAAACCATAGATTGTGTTCCTTTCTATGATTGATCACCATGTTAGGAATTGCATCTTAGCTATGAATCCGTTGTTGTATTTTTTATAGAAAACGAAGGTATTGAAGTAGTGATATTTGTTTGTCTTTGTAGTAGATGATTTTAATTGATCTATGTTGAGGAGTGTCGATTAGGGCTGATCTAGGGTTGTTCCGATTTGTCTTAATTGCATTGAATCAATATGCCAATTGGTCTAATTACTTGAGTCCTTAATGCTATTTTTAGTGATATTGAATAAGATGATTGTATCCCTGTAGATCTCTCAACTTTAGTCAAGTAGACATATGTTTATGAATAATTAATGAATCAATCCTAGGATCATGAATCTCAACCATTGTCAGAGAATTACAGATGAAATATCTTCTTTACCTTATTATCAATTTGCTTTGCAATCCTAAAGTTGGTTACTTTATTTCCTTGTTATTTGTCCTAAATCATTTTTTTGTCATAAGAGTCTTTCGTAAGAGCTATTGAGTAGTGAATCGCTTCTCCATGTGGGTTCGACTCCGAACTTCATCGCTATACTAGTAGTTATTTGGTTTATCAATTCATTGATTTGCTAATCTATTGGTTTTATGCTTGAGTTTGGATTTTATTACTATTTGGCAAAGGGCGAAAATGCCAACGACGTTCATCCCGAACCGGCGCCAAAATTTGTTAGGAGGGAAATCAAGTATGAAATAATCATAAAATATAAATATCAAACCAAATTCCTAGTCCATGCAAATAAAATTACAAGAATCCCTTCCACTGTAGTGGTAGGGAATCAGGATCGATCCACGAGGAAGCTTGTCAGCGCTCGCCTAGATAGTCTCTCGAAAACGTCCCCTGGAGTCGACCAGAAGATCACTCAACGTCGACTGGATTAGTCGATGTCGAGTCAAAGGCAGTCGATTTCTAGTGAAAGCCTTCAAAACAACACATAAACACTCGACGTCAAGTTGGTGGACTCGATGTCGACTCAGTGATCACTCGATATCGACTCAGATGGGTCGATGTCGAGTCAGTTTTGCAGAAAAACAGTACGCAACCGAAAGTAAATAATGTCGGAAAAGTGCGTCCGAAGAATTATAGGATGAAATAGAAGTAATATACAGAAAAACGCGGGTTTGTGTTGATAATATCACTTAACTAAGAAACTTCCAAAGCCGGGGAATTTACCTCAACGATAACCATATAAGTATTATGTTAAATTCATAAAGATATATGCTTTTCACCAAATAACTTTCTTATTAACAAATAGGAACATAGAGGCTTTCGCATAAACCCTAAGTGTTACCATCCCAATTTTATAATTAATCCAAATTCATATAAGATCACTTTCGCTTCAATATTATAAATAATAATCACCTACTACTGTCGTAGAAGAATTATGCAAATAGTATAGAAGATGAATAACATATAAAGATCATACCTATAGGAATATACTCACATGGCTATCGTCAGGCTCACCCCGACCCTAGAAGTAAGGGGACTAGTCGCACTTCATCATACCAAACATCATCATAATCGACATAAAAATAACTACTTGAATTGAAATAAAAAATAACTTACAATCGAACAAAGCCAAACCGCTCTCACTCTCCAACCTTACTCGGCCTCCACTCTCTCTCTCTCTCTCTCTCTCTCTCTCTACTTTCTATTGCCTAAACTATATAAACACAATTGCTTGTGTGCTGGAATGAATGAAAAACTAGCCCATGTGGCTTTATTCACGGGGCTCAATCCTTACTACCCAAGGTGAGAAAATATCTATCATCTATCTAAAGATAAAAGTTTCCTAATAAATAAATATGAAAGAAATAAAAAACCCCTATGTAAAATAGGATTTAACCAAAGAGGATAAATGATCATCAAAGGGAGATAAAAGATCTTCGATTTAGCCCTTAAGCAATCTCCCTCGGATAAGGATTCGTCAAAACGCGTCGGACAACTTCTACAGGTCACTCGATATCAAGTCAAAGGACTCGACATCGACTCATGTTGCTGGTCACGAGTCATGCTTCACTCGACATCGACTCTTGTGGTGTGTGTCAAGTCCTTATTCACTCGATATCAAGTGTAAGGGTCAATATCGAGTGGTCTTGATGCATGTCGAGTGGCTTTCTCTTCATGGCTTCAAGTGTGGCTTGCCTTCACTCGACGTTGAGTCGGTTAGTAGACGTCGAGTGGATCAATAGACATCGAGTATGTTCCCAACTTCGTTCCTTCTTCTCCGAATTGCTCCAAAATGCTTATGATTTATGCGAAATTAAATAAGAACTTGTGTAGATCTCTATATATTGCAAATAACCATAAACAACACAAATTCTATACTTTTCTAACCCAAAAGTATAAAACATAGACAAAAATCAGGAAAAAAAAAAGATAGCGGAAAACATGGCAAAATAGGCGCACATCAACTAGCTAGTTTCTTCAAGTACTTTTACGCGAAAAAATCAATTATAATATATTTTATTTAAGGGACAAGGCTTTCTGTAATGTCTCGTACTCTCGCAACAGACAAGGCTTTTGTTAAATTTTTTTAAAAAAGTGATCGAATCTCATCTCAGTCCCATCCCACAAAAACTACGTGGGATGGGGAAATGATAAGGTACAACCCTATCCCGTCCCAACTCATCCCCCACCCAGCCATATCCTGGATCCTTTAGTTAACTTAAGAGTACTTTAGAGTTATGCATAACTCGAACCCAAAACCAAGACTAATCGATATTGACCCAATACCCAAATTGACCCGAATATAGACAAATCTAACACAACTAATCAGATCCGACTAAACAAGACCTGACCCGACTCCCAACCCTACCCGAATATCCTACCACATCAAATAAAATAGGGAAAAAAGGGCATGAATCTCACTTTTGGGATGCATCCCATTTAGGGCTGGAAATTACCTGCGGCTAACCGCTCCAACCGCTCCACCCATATTAATTTTGTAGGCGTAAACCCGCAAAAAATGGGTGAATTGTGGAGCGAGTGTGGGTGAGGCGGGTGATAAATGGATTTTGGGTGAAGATTTTTCACCCATCACCCGCCCCAATAGTCCACCCATTAACCCGCCCCCCAAAAACCCTAAAAATCTATATGTGTACGATTTTACTATTTTACCTATTTTAAAGTATAACCTCTAGAAACCCTAATCTTCTTACGACACTATGCTCTTACTCCTCCTTAGCCTCCACTCCAATCCACCTTCCACTTCCAAAGTTCCAGTTACTCGGATGTCCATCCACCGGCAGCCGTGAGACCCTAATCTTCCAAAGTTCCAATTACTCGGATGTCCCTAATATGCTATTATCTACTCTTCCATATCCATTCTCATCTATTTTAGTTTCATTATGTAATTTTTAGTAACATGTTATTGTGATGTATGCGTGTATAACACACATTTGAATTCCACGAACTCATATTTGTAGTATTTATAAATTAAATTTTAAATTTTTTATTCATCTTTCAAAGTTACTCAAAAAATCATAACTATACCAATTGGGTACCTGTTCCACCCACATCATCCACACTAGCCAGATGAGGGTGAAGAAGTTTGCGGGTGATGGATGGAGCGGATGAGATTATTTACCCGTGGGGCGGGTGATGGAGTAGCTTCATCCACTCATAACCCGCCCGATTTTCACACCTAATCCCCTTTAATGGGGTTTATGGGCACAATTACTAAGATATATGAATGGAGGACGTGATATTATTGGACTCCGAATTGGTGAAACGAGGTCGCTTTGCGTGGTAGTAGCATCAAAGTACGTGATGCGTTGCATTGTCAATTTGTCACAAAATGCAAAAAATAAAATAAAAAAATTGAAGGTCGGCGCTGCCACGCGTATCTACTCAGGGTGTGCGTGGCAACACTGGTTAATTAAAACTTTAAAATGGTCATTTCAGTCATTTACTTTTTATAAAAAAAATATTTTTGAATTAATGTAATTTATTCTTATCTACCCATTAACACCCACCTATATTGTATGTGTTGCTTTCACTTCATTGAACGAGATGTTATTTTTATTATGAAATTATGATAATTATTAATTAAATAATTACTAATAATTAATATTAATAATAAAAATACAAATTGGAAGTGAGACATAAATTATGAGTTTAATTTGCAAAGAAATCATTTAATTATAAAGGGAAAATAAATAAAACGGATATTCTATCCTATATATGCCCCAAGGGCAATAGATAAGAGGTCATATTGGGAAATATTTCCCCTACATACACATACACCTGTTTAGCCATTTTTAAATTAGATTATGGGGTTCACCCATTTTCTTTTAGGGTTTTCTTTCCCAATAAAGTATTCTTATCATATGCCCTTAAGGCACACAATAGACAAACCGTAAATAAAATTATGAATAATGTCGGAGTTCATGAATAGAGGTTGTAAAAAACAGAAATGAAATGCTTATACTGATGTAGCGCTGAAAAATAAAGTGATGAATCCAGGGTTCGAGTGCATTAATGTGCATGCTCTAATAGCTTCAAATTTCATAACAACAACAATAGTCTCAATATATCTCACTCTGAATAGGCTCAAAGCTACCTCAATTAGTGATTAGTGGCAATGTTGAAACTAAGTGATGAATCATGGTCCAAGTAGGGTGGAGTAGGGACATCAATAACACCTTCAAGCATCAAAGTAACTTGCCTCATTGTAGGCCTAAGATTCGGATCTTCTTGAATACACCAAATGGCCACTTCTACAAACTTTGATACCCTCTTATAGTCATCAAGAGCCTCCATGTCATCTTCAACTAGAGTTCTTACATCTCCCAACTGATAACAATCCATAGCCCAATCAGTCAATATCACATGTTCCTCCTCAGTAGATCCCATGTTTATGCATCTTCTACAAGAGAGAATCTCTAATAACACCACCCCAAAGCTATACACATCCACCTTCACCGTCACCGGCTTGTTCCTGAACCATTCAGGGGCGACATAGCCCTTCGTTCCTCTTACCTCCGTGTGCGTTTGGGATTGGTTTAGATTCAATAGCTTTGACAGACCAAAGTCGGAGATCCGAGCTTCAAAGTAGTCATCCAAGAGAATGTTTTGGGGCTTTATATCGCAATGAATGATCTGATTTTCACACTCTTCATGTAAATACAAGATCCCCTTTGCAACACCTTGAGCTATTCGGACCCTCTCAAACCATTTGGGCCTTGTTTCTCCAAACAGAAAGTCGGCTAGACTGCCATTGCTCATGAATTCGTATACAAGCATACGATGCTCATCTTCCTCGCAGAATCCAATTAGCCGGACTAGATTTCTGTGGTGAGTTTTCCCGATGACACTCACCTCGGTTTTGAATTCCTTATCAGCTTCCCTCAACACAGCTCGATCAATCTTCTTAACCGCAACTAGCATTTGAGAGCCATAAATAATGCCTTTGTAGACGATAGCGCAGGCTCCTCGCCCAAGCTCATCTTTGAACCCATCAGTTGCTTCCTCTAGCTCCTTGTAGGTGAAGCAACTTGTACTCTTCCGTGTACCAACAATACTTTTAACGGTATGTGGCACTCGATGCTTCCTACGACGAAAGAACCAACAACCCAAGACGATACCAAACAATAAGAAGTTAATGAAAACAGAAGCTCCTATGATTGTAGAAATCAAAGGGTTCATACCCTTCCAATGTTTCATCACAATGGGGATTGGGATGTCATCATAATTGGCATCACTCACTTTGAGGAAAGCGGTGCTTGTTTGGTCGATCCGACCATTTATGAGTGGGAGCCCCTTCTTCCAACAAGTTTCATCACTTACAATGACAGCTACACACTGGAAGTCATTTAAGCAGGACTTTTGGCACTCATCTTCACTCATTGGGTTGATCATATCGTAATCTTGGTTCGGCCAATTCGTCATGGGTAGTTTTTCTAGCCTATAATCAACTTTCAGATTATATCCCATCCTGAAATCAGGTTTGCAACTTCCAAAAGTATCATTAGGATCAACCAAAGAGTAGTTTGGTGGGCATTCACATGTCGGCCTCGGATAATCGCCATTGTAAACCATCTTGCAAATGCTATTGTATCCACAAACCCCACCATCCATTGTTCCAGTTTTGTCTGAACAAATATTTTTTGACTGCCAATCTATCACAGACCATGATGAAGTTCCATTTGTGGTTTGTTTCTTGTGGTAATACCAAACTAATAATCCATCAAAATTCAGCGTGGCCCTGAAATAGAAGTCCTCTTTAGGTGATGGTATATATTTTCCTGCCAAAAGATCAAGTGCTAGTGCTCCGTCCTGCTTTATGATGTACATGTGGCCCGAGACATCATAACTCAGCATAACACCTGAAATAAGAAATTCAACCATCACCTACTAGAACATGATCACTTTACATAGTTAGTTAGACCATTAATTAATGTACATCAAAACCAATTGACTGTATATGTTAAAATTGGCTAGCCCAGTGTGGTCAAGACAAGCACACCTACGAGGCTACGAGAGATACGAACATCACATGCAAAAATCCAACGTACATGGTTCCATCTCAAAATAAATTGACAATAAGATAACTAGCCTGCCAGCTTATATATTGTTGATATCTAAATATTTTCAATGTGGGACAATCCATATTCTAATATATACAAACTAGTCAAGACCTGATATTGTAAGTACTCCTGGTTAAGGAGAAATATGTTAAATAAAAAAAACATATCAAAAAATTGGCAATGGTAAGAGTACAACCCTTATTTGTTAATCCTCGTTCGAAAAAACATGCCGTTTACGCTTATCACTTTGTTTGGCAAAATAAATAGTTTTTTAACGTTTTGATTTGATATTATATAGTTTTAATTGAAATAAATATAAGATTTTAGTTTAATTAGTTTTTTAAATAATAGTTTTTCAACAACTACGACTCACCCAAATTTTTCGGCAGCTAGGTTCCTAAAATCACACTAGCTTATTAAGATATATTCAACACAAATAATTTATCAGTTTCAAGTGATGAAATCCGATCCGTTAGTAGCCTAGCATATTAGCCGAGTGGGGTTCTATCCTAAAAATCAACTAGCAATAGGAGTAGTTCACTGCCTCACTCGCTTATATATTAAGGCTTTATTTTTCATGTTTTCAATTTGGGACTCTTTGGTCTCTTCACATACATATGACAACGAAAAATTCCAAATAAATCTATTAATGAAAAGTAGTATATATTTGGTAAATGAAATTAAGAACGAACCTGAGTTTGAAGCATTGTTAGGGTCGCGAGTACCACTGTCGTAGTAAGCACCATCATAGGCAAAGTCAGTGAGCAAATTCCTTGTATTAAGAACAAGGTTCCCATCATCCAGCAGCCTCAGTTGAAACTTTCCCCTTGTGAAGTTTGTGTTCGAATGCTTCGAGTAAACCTTTCCTCCACCGGATTGCAAATTCCCCATCGTCTGAGAGGGCAAAAGCGTATCCCTTGGATCATCAAAGCTTTGCCAGAGGGTATCGCCTTCGGTTCCCTTGATTAGTAGGCTTCCAGTATCATTCAAGAAACAAGAGGTAGCTAAACCCGTAAAGGTAAGGTTGAATAGATTGTTGCCTTGAGGATCCTGAAGAACAATCCCCTTATCCGCGGTGCACGTTACCAATGATCCTTTCGGTGCAAGGATGCCATCGGCACCTGCATACCAAACTATGGTATCCGGTATTTTGGCATACCATATGGAGAGTAAGTAGTTGGTGTCATCAATCTGAGTGAAACCGAAGGCGAAGTCACCCGAAGGAGAGCGCCAAGAAGAGTTGTTTGTGGTAAGGGTGGTTCCGACTTTTATGGGAGAGGTTTGCTGAGCAATGGAGCATACAACCGGCAAGAGTATGAACTGAAGGAATAAGGAGGTGAAAAGAGGTAAAGCCATAGATATGATTTGCCAAATGTAAGCTATAATATATATGGTTGATATGTGTGAGGAATGGTTCATATTTATGAATACAAAATTTGAAGAAAAGTCTTGCAACTGGTGAGACTTGGAAAATAGTGGGGTGAGTTAAAAATCTATTGGTAGGGCGGCTTGTTTGGTTAGCTTGTTACTTCTTGGAAAGTGTAAATTGTTGAAAAGGAGCTCAAACGTCTCAAAGTGGTAGTGTTTGGTTAGGGTGTGTTAGACACATCGTAATTTCGGATTATGTTAGTGTACGTTTGAATCGACATGGTACCATGTCTGAATCTATGTGAAAGTAGATACTGAAAATCGAAGGTCAATTGGAGTTTAGGATGTCACGTTCATATCGAAGTGTACCACGTTCATATCGACGTGATGTCCTAAACCCTGATTTGTAATTACTTAGTTATTACGATGTTGTACTGGAAAAATATGAAAAAGGTGAAGTTTCAAGCTAGGAATTGCATTTTCAACGTCCAAAATAGAATTTTGCAAAAAAATAATAATATTAATTTGTACGAAGAAACTGAAAAAGGTGAAGTTTTGAATGTTAGCAATATTGGATATCACTATTACTGATTAACAATGGCGGCGACGATGTTGTGATTATGGTTAAATGGAAAAATACTTATTTTCACTAAATGTCGGTTGTGTTGGGGTTATATTTATCATTAAGTTTTATAAATAGTCGTATGTAAGGTGTAGGTCTTACACTAGTTAAGATAAACTAAGACACAACAATAAGGATAAATACACACATCATTAACCAAGAAAAGATTAAATACTATTAGAATCGTGTGTGGGTTGAGCGAATCTGAACATATAGTGGAATCTGAAGGTGGAAGAATTTGAGTGTTTGGAGGGAAAATTTTCTCTGGGATAAATGTGTAAAATTGTATAATCAGCATAAGCTATACTCCGTACCAGTTTGTATAACAAAATGATACGGGCCGGCCCACTATACATAAATACTATGGGCCAAACTATCATAACCCAGCTATACAAGTATAACCCGGTACAAGACCGAATTTTTTTTCAAAATATTCACGAAAAAAAAATATTTAATAAAATATTTACAGTTTTAAACTATTTACAAAAATATTCATTTTTGTCAAGACAAACGGAAAAACGCGGTATAAAACCGTGTTTTATGTATAAAATGAAATTTGAAATTTGAGGAAAGGCTGGAAAAAAATGGAAGAAACGCGAACTTAAACCGCGTTTTTATGTTAAAAAAATTTACACCGTGATTAAATGAGTTAGTAGATGTTTTTGAAAAAAATAAACATAAACCGGGGTTTGAACCCGTGGTTTATTAGAAAAGTTACGCCCCTCAAGCTTCCTCCATGGCTGGCGAGAGCTCGGCTGCCTGAATTCCTCCGCCAGTTGCTTCGCTTCCTGCCGGCGACTCCTCCCACCCTCCACCACCGCCTGCAACTCTCCTCCTTTGCCTTCGACCTCGCTTTCCTCGCCGTCGACCCTTGTAATGCATGAAATCTGCATCGCCATCGTTGTTGAAGACGATCGATTTCGCTAATCAACTCCATTCGAACCTTAGCCTGCAAAGCAAGAACAAACGAGGTCGGGGCGGGGCTCGTCTCCCCCGAAGGACCCTCTGACGCTCAAGTCAGTCCTCCTTTTTCAAGAAAGAGTTTCTTTCCCGTATTTATATTAGTTGAGCACAAAAGAAACGGTCAAGGTACTTAAATTAAAGGAATTGAAACGATTTTAATATTTAATAAAAGAAACTTTTACCGTATTTAATTCGGTCAACGCTCTTAATGCACGAAACCACTATCGTAATCAATAGGCGAAACGGTAGCATCAATGTCGTATTGAATACTCGAATTATTGGTAAAAGACCAAAATGCCCTTGTTCTATCATGTCGGGATTTTCCCTATCACAATTGCCCCTCGGGTTTCTTCTTCATGTCTCAATGATGAAGGAAGCCGAAAAAAGTGCATGGCGGAGCTTGTCGAGTGAGCGACGATTTTGTCATAGATGGCAATCATTGACTCGTAGTTGGCTATTGGTCGTAAGTGGCTATCGTGACTGTAAGCGGCTACCATTGCCGTAATTGGCTATTGGCCATAATTGGCTATCGTGGCCGTAATTGGCTATTGGTCGTAATTGGCTAATTTGGCCTTGAGCGGCTAAGTTGGCCTTGAGCGGCTAAGTTGGCCTTGATCGGCTAAGTTGGCCTTGATCGGCTAAGTTGGCCTTGAGCGGCCAATGTGGCCTTGAGCGGCTAAGTTGGCCTTAATTGGCTAATGTGGTCTTGATCGGCTAAGTTGGCCTTGATCGGCTAATGTGGCCTTGAGCGGCTAAGTTGACCTTGATCGGCTAATGTGGCCTTGAGCAGCTAAGTTGGCCTTGATCGGCTAATGTGGCCTTGATCGGCTAAGAAATCATGAAAATTGGCTTACGTGATCATGAGTCTAGAGATCGAAGCTTCCCCTGTGTCATTTTCTCTCTGAATCCATCGGAAATAGGGGCTGTACCGCTGTAGCCTGTAGGGACAAAAATCTGCAACCTTGAAAGTCTGGGCCGCTCACTGTAATTACTTGGAAGGTTCGGGCTAATTTCGCAATTTGTGAGAGTTCCGAGCCAATTTTTTAGTTTAGCCCTAACTTTGCATCTTCCTCGTTTATCTTTTAGAATTGCAGATGACGGCGGCGGCGAGAGACTCCACGGGCGCGCCTGACCTATCGACACCGATCGTGGTCCAGTAGAGACTCGATGGAGGCCCAGCGCCGATGGCGTGGACGTGACAAACAATAGGAGGTGAGGTGTACTGGGCGCCCGCCCGGAGAGGCAGCGCGGTGGTCTTGACGTGGTCCTGCGGCGGCGATGTATTTGCAGATGACATCCTCGGCCCTTAATTTGAATTCGATAGGACGAAAGGCGACAACGGCGAACGGAATTGATATGACAACGGCTGGGCTAATTCCATTTCTATTTTCGCTAAACTTTCTTGCTTTCATGAAGCCGACCTTAACAGACATCTCTTCCATTTTCCTAGATGGAAGATCCGGTGAATCAATGAAATTGGATGCCGCTTACCTAGATGCGGTGCTTTTCCCGAGCCCAAGGAGAGAAGTGAATCCCTGCAGGCTGCTGATCCTCCGTCGCGGTTCTACCAAATCGCCGCCCTGTACACCGATTGGGAAATAGACGAAGAACGGTGGTGGAGGAGGAGTCCGGCATGCCCCTGGCTGTGCCCCTAACACCGGTAAGCACCATGGACAAGCACCCTGGTTGTGCCCTGACACCCGATGACGGTGGTAGCCGTGGACCCGTGGTAGGGCCTTTCATCTTGTTGATTAGGGTTCCGATTTTAATGCTTTTTGATCGGATTCCCACGTAATGCATGAAATCTGCATCGTCATCGTTGTTGAAGGAGATCGATTTCGCTGATCAATTCCATTCGAACCTTAGCCTGCAAAGCAAGAACAAACGAGGTCGGGGCGGGGCTCGTCTCCCCAGAGAACCCTCCGACGCTCAAGTCGGTCCTCCTTTCAAGAAAGAGTTTCTTTCCCATATTTATATTAGTTGAGCACAAAAGAAACGGTCAAGGTACTTAATTAAAGGAATTGAAACGGTTTTAATATTTAATAAAAGAAACTATTACCGTATTTAATTCGATTAACGCTCTTAATGCACGAAACCGCTATCGTAATCAATAGGTGAAACGATAGCATCAATGTCGTATTGAATACTCGAATTATTGGTAAAAGACCAGAACGCCCTTGTGCTATCATGTCGGGATTTTCCCTATCACAACCCCCAATTTGAAATTTGAATCCCCATTCGCCACCTCTTGTTGGCCCCTCCGTCACTTGTCGAGGTTGAATCTATTCGAAATTGGGTGTTCGATTTGAAACCCTTAGTCGCAGTCTATTCTATTTCCCAACATAGACGGCGATTATGTATAAAAAATCAGATTGAATGTCGGCCCCTCCCTCGATTTGAAATTGGGTGTCAACGGTGAGGAAAGCGAAGTCCGAGGCGAAGGAAGAGAGTTACAGGAGGTGGTGGAGGGTGGGAGGAGGTGAAACCACTAGCGGACGAATTCGAGCAACGGAGCTCTCGGATCTCGGCAATGGAGGAAGCATGAAGAGGATGGACGCTTTTCTTAATAAACCGCGGTTTGAACCCGCGGTTTATGTGTTTTTTCCAAAACCATCTACTAACTTATTTAATGACGTGGACTTTTTTACATAAAAGACGCGGTTTAAGTACGCGTTTCTTTCATTTATTTTTACTTCAATTTCCCCTCCAATTTCAGATTTCATTTTATACCTAAGACGCAGTTTCATACAACGTTTTTATATTCATCCTGACAAAAATGAATATTTTGGTAAATAGTTTGTTAAATATATTTTTTTCCATTAATATTTTGAAAAAAAATTCACCATTTATCTGATGAAATTAATTCTACTTCTAATTCTTACATGTCTATATATGATGATGAAAATCAGTAGCAACGTACGGTGAAAGGAAGATTCATCTCTGACTCGAGAAGCGCATGTGGTGGATAATCTGCCTCATCCCACCCATGACTCGAAGCACAGGGTTCGACTCGCTTTTCCTGCAAAACGAAGTCGGTGATGGATTGTTGGATGTGCAACCTAATGAGTCATGGTTGCTAATTCCTAGAATCGGAATCCCAAGGAATCTTGATACCAGAAGCCATGTTAGCAATTATTCCAATTAATCAAGTGTTGGTCACAGTGTGGTTGGAGTGTGAGATTGAAATGGATTTCGAGTCCTTGGGGGGCCTCTTTCTCCTTCTCTAGGTTTGTGCTTTTGGGCCCTTTCTTGTTCTTGAGTAAGTGTGGTCGAAGTGTGTGAGTGAAAGGTCCGGCGAGCTTCCCCTACACCTCTCTAGGTCCGGCGAGCTTCCCCGGCGAGAAAGATTTCATGTCATTCCATCGGTTCAGCAAAACATGTCTACACACTTCCCCCTCTGGCAAAAAAAAAAAAAAATCTAAAACGACGTCGTTTTGCATAGGTTTGTTTAATTTTCAAATTTAGGCTACAGAGGTACACATACACGGGAGAGAAGGGAAAAGACATGCGAGGTTGCGAGGGCGAACGATGGACAATTGAGGTGCGAGGCTCCTGATTCGCATGTGCGAAAGGATGCTGCACCGCTACTGGTTCTGGCCACTGGCTTCGAGGTGCGAGGCACGGTGCAAGGCAACTGGCGGGGGTGGCAGGCCTGATGGCTGAATCCATTGCTTGTGTGCTACTAAGCCTCCTGTAAAGAGAAAAGGAGTGTGTAAGTTTCCCCTGAATTTGAGATTTTATGAAGGTTTACGCACTTTATAAAATATAATATTTTTTTAATTAAATTTTTTTCATAATCTTATACTTAGTATGAAATTATATAAAAAAATTAATTAAAAATATATTTTATATAGTTTTTATCTCTTTAAAAAACGTGCACTACAAGACAAATGACAAATAATTCCAAACGGAGGGAGTATTACCCAGTGCTATATGAGATCCCTCGAGATGACAAACAGCCCAACCTTATAACAGAATATGTTTTAAGTCAAAATTTGAATAAAAAGTACTCCCTCCTTGATTAAAATATCATTTAATTTTCAACACAATGTTGAATAAGTTAAATTTAGGACTCATTTAGTTAAACACAATAACTACATAATTCTAAACTTTTAAGGAATTGCACTTTATATGAATTGAAAAAAATAATATTATGCTTGCATTTTAATGTGTCAAAAATAAAATGAGTGAAGAAGAAAATTTATAAAGAAAAAGGGTGTGATTGAAACTTACCTAATAATACCCCTAGGTAAATGAAAAATCATATACATTATTCACACTAGCTATTTCTTTAGTTATCCTACTTCATGGAGGACAGACAAATAAATAAATATATATATATATATGGAAGCTTTAAAATATAAAAACTCCTTAACGTGTAAAATCCGTTTAACGTGTAAAATCTAATTTTTTTAATAAATCAACACGCGCTTCACTGGACAACGTACAGCGGTTCTCTCTCGGCCTCCCGCTGCAGCGCACCCACCCCACGTCGAGCCACCTCCGGCCACCACCGCCTGGCCGCGCTCGAGCCAACCCCTGGGCGCACCCCTCGAGCCCAGACGCGCCCACCTTGCCCATCTGAAGGCTCACGTCGTATGTTCGCTCGTCGGCCTCCCACGCCACCCACGAGCCACCTCCGGCCACCAGCCCCCACCAGCTCGAACCCCCTCCCTCAGGCGCACCCCCTGAGCCCAGAACCCCCATGGTTCGAACCCAGCCGAGTTCACACCGAGCCCATCTCTAGCTCCCGACAGACCTGTTCGAAGTTTTTGGCTCGATTTACCTTCGAAAACTCGATTTTCTCTTTGTTTCAACTCGAATTTGGTATGATATCTAACCCTAAAATTGTTTATTACAATTATTTAGATTGTTTGAATGATTTAGGTTGAGATTGAAAATCTAGGGTTTGATTTAGGAGCGGAATTTGGGGCTTTTTGCCAAATGCCAAATTGATTGAAATTGATGATATGGTTGTGTTGTTGGGTTGATTTGGAGCTAATTTCATGTTCATATCATTGTCAAATTGTTTATGGATCATGAGCTAATTGAATTTTAGAATTTTAGGTTGCGATATGTTTTAGAATTTGGGGCTTTTTGCCAAAAGCCAAATTGATTGAAATTGATGATATGGTTGTGTTGTTGGGTTGATTTTGAGCTAATTTCATGTTCATATCATTGTCAAATTGTTTATGGATCATGATCTAATTGAAGTTTGGAATTTTATATTGCGATATGCTTTAGAATTTGGGGTTTTTTGCCAACAGCCAAATTGACTGAAATTGATGATATGGTTGTGTTGTTGGGTTGATTTGGAGCTAATTTCATGTTTATAGCATTGTCAAATTGTTTGTGAATCATGAGCTAATTGAATTTTATAATTTTATTGCAATATGCTTTAGGTCGATTAGGTTCTTCTATTTTAGCATAAAAATCATAATTTAGCCTATTAGCTCAATTGGTAGAGCAATGTGCATTTGCACAAAAGATGTGGGTTCAAATTAGGGGTGGGCACTAATCCCGCAAATCCCGATCCCGTCCCGGTCCCGTCCCGATCCCGTCCCGATCCCGGTGGAATTTAGGACAAAATAGCGAATCCCGTCCCGATCCCGTCCCGCAAAAATTATGCGGGACGAAACGCGGGACGATCCCGGTGGGATCCCGCAAATCCCGTCCCGTCCCGCATATTATAATAATAATAATGATAATGTTTATAATAATAATAATGATAATTTTTATAATATTATAGAATAATAATAATATATTATTAGTATTATTATTTTAAGCAAATATTATAATTATAAATAATCTTCCATTTATAATAATAATAATATTCGTTTATAATAATAATATTATTATTATTTGAGCAAATATTATTTATAATTATAATAATAATTTTCAATTTATAATAATAATATTATTATTGTATAATATTATAATATAATTTACTAATAATATTACTTTATAATAAAATTATTTTTATTATTATATTATTATTATATCATATTATATTTTTTTCTTGTAAAGTATAATTATTTTATAATAATAACAATAAAAATAAGTAATATTATTATTATTATTATTTTATTTGTTTTTAATTTTAACGTGGCATTATTGTTATTGTTATTGTTATTGTTATACCCATTTAGAGCTACAAGAGGCAAATAGCTAAATACGGTATTCTTCCCAACTATCAATCGATAATGAGACAGTATCTGGTGAATCTCGTCTCGATCCCTTTCCGTCTCGATCTAGTAAGATAATGTATTCAAATATGTTGAACATTATAATTAATTATACAATCATTGTATGAATTAATAATAGTCTTATAATATTAATATTAATAATAATATTATTATTATTATTACTGAATAATATAGTTGAGAAGAATACCGTATTCAACATATTATACAAATTAATGAATTATGAAAGTATTTTTCACTTTGCAAATTTATATAATATTTTATTATTTTTATTTGCGGGACAAGGCCCGTCCCGTCCCGATCCCGTCCCGTAAAAATTTCGCGGGACGAGTCCCGTCCCGGCTCAATCCCGTCCCGTGCCCACCCCTAGTTCAAATCCCACATAGGTTACATAATAGACAAGAGCGCAACAATCGCAAATTGTTAATCATGCACATTATAATCTAAGTTATGCACCTTTTAACCTTAATTATGCACATTTTAATCTTATTTATGCACTTTAATTTTAAAAGCTTATACGTAAAAAAATCGATTTCAAACTTACATCTATCAACCTAAATTATCCGAGAGGTGAACCCAAACTCTCAAAAGTAAAAAAAATAAAATTAAAACATCGATTTCAAAAGCACATCTTTTGACTTATTAATGCACATTATGATCTTACATTTGCACAATTGTATTCTTAATCTGCACAATTGTATCTTACTTTTGCACAATTGTAGTTTAAATTTGCACAATTGTATCCTACTTTAAATTTGCACAATTGCACAATTAAAGTTGCACAAATGCATTTTACACTTGCACAAATGCACTTCACAGTTGCACAAATGCACTCCACAGTTCCACAAATGCACTTCACAATTGCACAAAAGGTATCGAAAATGGGAAAAAGTGCATTTACCCATAAAATTAGACATATTTATCAATTTACCCATAAATTAAACATATTTCAATTATAAATTTTTATAATTGAAATAGGCACATTTACCTATTTACCCCATAATGAATTATTTGTCTGCACAAAATAAACTTATATTTGCACAATAAGATGTTATATGTGCACAAAAGCAAGTTATACTTGCACAGCAGAAAGTGTTACCACGAAAAAAAAATTCTGGGCAAAAAAAAAAAAAAAAAAAAATCGGGTCCGAGAAGGGGGCAAGGGGGGCACACGCATGGGCAAGGGGCAGACATTCTACTAATGAAATTAGGCCCATTAGTATTTGAATTAGGCCCATTAGTAATTAAATTAGGTCCATTAGCTAATTTTACGCGATAAGCAAATTTTACACGTTAAGGAGTTTTTACATTTGAAGTAATATATATATATATATATATATATATATATATATATATATATATATATTTAATCTTAAATATTTTATAATATAATTTATAATCTCTTAAAAACATACTCCCTCCGGTCTTTTATAATTGTAATTTGAAGGTATTTTGCATTTAGCAAAATATTTAACGTTATTAATAAGTCCCACAACTTTTCTTAATTCATTCCAATTTCTCTACTAGCATTGAATAGTGGGTATATTTTAATTAAGGTGGAAGTAGTTGATAATGAAATTGTTTGGTTTGGTTGGAGGGAGAGAGACTAGCTAGAGAGGTATCCCACCCCCACCTACTTCCTTCTAACTTCCGGGATCATAAAAAATTCCACAATTCTTCACCGAATCTCCCCATTTTTTTGACAAAAAAACACTAATTGTGGCTCTTAAACTTCCAATTGTACACACTCCTTTATTAATTACGACCACTTATATTCTAATTATGTATAGTTAGCATAAGGCCATGGCTTTCACACATCTTTCTCAAGTCAATATATTTAGCCTATTATATTGAATTGTTTACCAATATGTAATAAATTGTTAAGACTTCTCATTCTCATCTCTTTCAATCATCCTATTGAAACTCCTATTCATTACTACCTCCGTTCGGTAATATAAGATCTTTTACTTTTTGGCACGTAGGTTAAGAAGCTAAATACTATATAAAATATTAATTTTTTTAAAATTAATTTTTTACAATATAACACTTTTTATTAATAAGTATTAAAATGTAAAAAATTAATTTTAAAAAAATTAATATTTCATATAGTATTTAGCTCCTTAAACTACGTGCCGAAAAGTAAATGATCTTATATATTTGAACGGAGGGAGTAATAATTATAATTAATTTAAATAATAAATTGTTCTCTATGTAAGTGATAACATCATGTGATATGAATAAATTTAATTAATTTTGATCAACTAAATAATGTTAAAATCAATTGGGTTTAATGTAATTAGCTCTTAAATTTTAATAAAACATCAATTATATTTAATCAATAATTGATTTATGTATTTAATATTATCAAAACATATATCGACTTCTTTATTCATATAAAAAGTTTTAGATTAACCCCGCGTATATGCATAAGCCAAAACACTAGTGTTATATTAAAGCGAAGAAATATAGTAGTACTATGCGTCATCCTATAAAAATTATTATAGAATTTTTTTTCCTGTTCAAATTAAATTATTTATCTCAAAAAAAAAGTTGAAAATATGTTAAAGATAACAATATCTTATTTTGATTGATTTGCACTTAAAAAATATAATCTTATTTTGATCGATTGATTTACAATTCAAAATTATTTGGAATGAGTTGTACCTCAAAATTTAGCTTATTTATTTATTTATTTATTTTACAAATTTGAGGTTTAAGAATATCATTTCTAATTAGACTTTATATATCACATGGGCTAATTAATTAGTAATTACTCCCTCCGATTCAAAATACATGTCGTATTTTAAGGAGCTAAAAACTATATAATATATTAACTTTTTTTTTACAATTTAATACTTATTACCAACAAATATTAAGTTGTAAAAAAATAATTTAAAAAAAGTTGATAATTTATATAGTTTTTATTTCTTAAAATACGTGTTGAAAAGTCACATATATTTTAGATAGGAGATACTAGTAAATAAAGTTGGGAAGCCCTTTATTCTTTAACTTTATTGTCGTGCAGGTAGAAAATATAAACAAATCCATGCAAGTTTGAAACGCAAAAAGTGATGGATCAGGAACATGAAGCCTCAGCTATAAATAGCCCACAAATGCTCCTCAGTTTCGTCGTATCCCAACACAAAAATCAATACTCGATCTTATATAAGCAATTGATCGAGTTTGAGCAAATATAATTTGAGTAATTAAGATCGAAAATGGCGTCTCCTTGCTCGATCTTGGTGATCGCATTCGCCGTTGCTTCTGTATGTGTTGGAAGCTCAAACGCTCAGCTTTCAACCGAGTTCTACTCCAGCTCATGCCCCCGCCTCTTCGACACCGTCAACTCGGTTGTTCGGTCCGCCATCCAGAAGGAAGCCCGCATGGGTGCTTCCTTGCTCCGTCTCTTCTTCCACGACTGCTTCGTTAACGTAATCAATCCATCAATCATCCATCTGTTTTATCGTTTTATCAGCATCTAGCTTGTACCGTACGTCATCATCGATTTAATTAGTGTTATGACTTATAGGGATGCGATGGCTCGGTGCTACTTGATGGTAGGACTAATGAGAAATTTGCAGCCCCCAACTTCCAATCCGCCAGAGGCTTTGAGGTGATCGACCAAATCAAATCGGCTGTTGAGAAGGTGTGTCCAGGCGTCGTCTCGTGTGCTGACATTGTCGCAGTTACAGCACGTGACTCCGTTGTTAATGTAAGTTTTTCAATCCCTTCTAATACAAAAGCTTAAGCCAATGCATAGGACCTAATATATATATGATTGATGACATTGACAGCTAGGGGGACCATACTGGAAGGTGAAGTTGGGAAGGAGAGATGCAAGGACAGCAAGCCAAGCAGCCGCGAATTCGAGCATTCCTCGTCCAACATCAAGCCTCGGCACGCTCCTCTCCAGCTTCAGCGCCCAGGGGCTTTCCCTCCAGGACATGGTTGCCCTCTCAGGTGCTCATACAATAGGGCAAGCAAGGTGCACCAGCTTCAGAGGACACATATACAATGACACCAACATAGATGCGTCGTTTGCGCAGACAAGGAAGTCGGGCTGCCCCAAGAACTCAGGCAATGGAGACTCGAACCTTGCACCTCTTGACCTCCAGACCCCAACCCGCTTCGACAACGCCTACTACAAGAACCTGGTGAGTAACAAGGGACTGTTGCACTCGGACCAGCAGCTCTACAGTGGAGGCTCCACCAACTCCCTGGTTCAATCCTACACCTCCAACCCTTCGTCTTTTGTCTCTCACTTCGTCGCGGCCATGATCAAGATGGGAGACATTAAGCCGCTTACTGGCTCCCAGGGTGAGATCAGGAAGAACTGCAGGAACCCTAATTAGTAATTAACTAATTGGGTGGATATATGGACATGAATTTCTATCAATGAGCGTTAGATTATATGTTGTGGGATTTTAGTGCTCTATATTTCTTGGCATGTTTTTCCTCTTTTTGTGTGTGTGTGTGTGAGAGAGAGAGAGAACTCAGGGCAATTTGTGGTGTGGGATTGTAGTTTTTCAATTTCGAAAGTTAATTTACATGTTAATTAAGGGTTTGAAGATCGAGCCTTTTATTATAATGTGTCATTTATATCAAGGTATACTTACAAGAAAAATACCTAATATTTGTAGGTGTTAGGATTGTCGAGAAAAAATACATAAAATCCACTCACATCCTTAGGTGTTAGAAAAAAGCAAATGTCTGTTATCAATATGCTAAGCTCATGGACCTAATAAAAGTTCTTTTAAAAATGTCTAATTTGTAACGTGAGAAATGGAGAATCAATTAACTTCTGGATAGATAGACGAGCTTCAGCCACCTCGACTATTGAAAAACTTGCTCCCATATGGCATTCTAATAAACCAAAAGGTTAGCAAATACATTAACTACAACAAGAAATGAAAAGAGCACATCATACATTGAATACTCTCGAGAAAGTTAGCGGAAGAAGTATTTCAAATACATATATCAATAATGAGATGCAAGACATACTATATTGGTGGTCAAACAGAGACGATTGGGTTAACAAAGCCAGCGTCATGAAATTTATCACCAAAACAACAGCCATCGTATCCCACCAAACAAATCTAAATGGATCTCAAAAGTCTATAACTATTCCAAAATTGAAAACTTTTTATGGAAAATTAGATAAAAATGACTTCCAATGAAGACAAGACTAACACAATAAGGAATATAATTGAAGCACGTACCCCTTGAATATTCTTTCAGTAAATATTCATGCGAAGACTCAATTCATATCTTTTTTTAATGTCCATACTCACTCCAAATTATGAGTATATTTAGAACTAACATAACTCGAAATTTGAGAAGCCTTAATACTCAAAATATAAATATAGAAGATCTTATGAGAGAACTTGACACTAGACTATGAACAAAAGAAAATGAGACTCTGGTGATGGTTTGGTCGAGCATTTGACAATTTTGGAATAGATCTTTTTTGTCCAATAATGTCAGCCGCCATCCCAAGATGTTAAATGATTCATACAACCAACATCCGAGATAAAACAAAGCATTTCCAAGATCCAAGAATCGGGATAAAACAAAGCCTTTCCAAGATGAGGAAGGAGAATACTTGACTAGACCCGTCAATTGTCCAAAAAAAAAATGGTGAAAGCCAAGAAATGGATTTGTTAAACTAAATTTTTACATATTTGTACGTGATAGGACAAAATGGTCAAAGCAAGGAAATGGATTTTTTACATAAACAATCAGACTTGAAAACGGAAGCAATTGTTCTCCTAAAAGGTATCTATCCTGCAAAAGAATTGGGTGTGAATCAAATTGAGAGAGATAATCTCTTTGTCAACATTAATTTGTTAAAAGAAGAATAGAAATGTCGACATTGAAATGATCATATACGACTCTCGTTTTCACCTTTAATCTTTTCAGACAATTTTAATTAACCATGTGTTCAATGAAGGTAACTTGGTAGCTAATAAAGTTGCACAACTTACCTTAACCACCAAGCTAATGGAGCTCATATCCAGAATCACCAAGGCCTCCTCACACACACACCAATGCGCGCGGACGCACACAAAATAAAAATAAATAAAAAAATTGAATGTACTAGTATCTCTTATTTTCCACACAAATTTGTTTCAATTCCATCGTTTTAATAATCAATTTTAAAATGATGAACCAATCTCCTACTCTAACCTCGTAAAATTTAGCATTTTTCTCATCTTTAAACTCATAAAACTTTTCTGGAATATACTTTTTCCATACAAAATTTGTTTTTATTTCCCTTTCAATTACACATATGCCAAACAGGCCCTAAGTCACCACTTGTTTGGGATGAAAATCAGAATATTGAAAATAGAAATTGACACTTCAAGTGTAATAAAAATCGCAAAAATGAATGAGAAACACACAATGAATTATCACAAAAGAAATAAAGTCGGATATAAGTTGACATCTGTATAAGTTTTATCTTTATATGGCCATATGGGTATTAAGTATTAACCCAAGAGAGAGAGAAAAAAAACTGTTTTACAATTACTAATTAGCCAACCAATAAATGGTTGTCTTTGTTCAAGAAAAATCCTAGACAAAATTATAGCTAACCAAAAGTAAGCTGATTTCTTGCGCCTCCAAAGGAGCTTTAAACAAACCTGAATTGAACTCTTGCCTTAAACTGTACAGTAGGATAATGCATCAAAATGCGCCCAAAGCTTCTGTTCAAGGTTGGCTTAACTTGTCCAGCAAACAGAAAGTTGTAGATCCATCATCTCTGAACATCCTTCGGGTGGTGCGACTGTGGGCTTTCACTAGGAGCCTCGAGTTTCACAAGTTGTCCATGTCGTCTTCCTAAATGTATTGCAGTTGCAATCCATATGACACATACCTGTGAAATTGTGGCCAAGTCATTTCTTTTCATTTCTTTCTTATAGCAGAGATCAAAGTTAAATGAAAGCTAAACAAATAATCTGCATATGTTGTCTTCTCTCAAAGACTTCACTTCAGCTTAGCCTCTAAACAGTAAACAGGTTTCTCATTCAAGTAAAAATTTCATTTCCACTTCATGTCCAAACAAAACACGAAATCCCTGTGGTATGTAACTCTATATTTGTACTTGCTTTTCCATGAGGTGCACACAGTTTGATTTAACATCCATTGATATCCCTCTATTTTAGGACTTGCTGAATCTTTTTCTTTTGGTAGGGTTTAAGTCACATGCATCCTATTTTTGAGCAATTTTAAGTGGCTCCAAGTTACAGAACTAAAATATCTCGAATATTGTGGTTTCAGTAAATTACAAGTGGGAGAAATAATATAAAGGATATTTTTATAATTCTTTTTCTACCAATTGGAGCAAATTATCAACGCTAAAACAGTAGACAGTTTTGCATTTCTTTTGAGATTTTGTAACCACGATATAAAATAAGGCAAATAAGCTTACAGGCAGAGCATATAGTGACACAGTGGACGGTTTTGAATGTAAGGTGCCAAACAGGACCTTGAACATGCCTGCTGCTGTAGCATCTCCAAGCCTTTGAACTATAACATCTATGCATACCTGCAAGAAATCCGGCAGCCGAGCCATAAATTAACTTTTGTATGTCCAACATATACAACACAAAGGCAAATTCCATTCTGTATAAAGGAAAACAAGACATCAGCACATGATATAAGAGGAATCTTTGGCAAATTATGTCACTCCCAGACAGAAACTCATTGATCAAGGGTTTTTTTCCTTAAATTGTTTAATAAAGCTGACTGGTCAGTCAGGTGGATATCAAAAAGATGGAAGGTCCTAAACATAAACATATTGTAGGTAGCCAGAATATGCAAAAAAAAGAGGGACATGAATGAGTACCTTAGCTTTATATTTCTCCTCTTGTGACACAACAGTAAAAAGGAGTTCCCTTCCTGGCCTGGCTACAACATAAGTAACAACCTACAGAAAGTATACAAAAGCCAATGAAGATGCTTCTATTGAAGAAAATATCCAAACCCAGCCATTCACCCCAAAAAATTGGAAACTAAACTGACCAACCGACAAACAGTTGTAAATAATCAATGACTTGTTCACTTCTGACAATCTATTCAGTTTCCTTGAACTGATCGCAGTTTGTAGGTTGGTGGTCTACCATTCTTATAAATCTTTTATTTAACCAAGTAAAATATATAAAGCATCAATGTTCCATATAAGTACTTGTCTGAAGATATTTCAGAGCATTGTTTAGAAAGGTTAAAAACCAATTTGGTGTCTTGTCCAAAAAAAAAGCAAATAAAATCATCATATCGTCTTTTGATTAATCCAATTGAAACTAGCAAATTTATTCATATTAGCCAAACAGATTTTGAATTCACCTTAAATAAACTACAAGGTAGAGAGTTCGTACAAACATCAATCCAGATCATGGTAAAGTGAACTCTAATCATTTTATCTTTTCCATAAAACCTACCAACCCTAGGCCCTAGGGTTATACTAGACAATCTTTCCACAATAGAAAAAGACTATAGCATACTGAAAGACAAGATCATATAACATCGAAGCCAAGAAAGCATATATCTTTAACCTGAGGAACTGTACATTTAACACAAAAGACGTATGCACTCTTTAATGGACAACGTAATCACCTGAAAAGTGAAGAGAGAGGGTGGAAAACTACACAAATGATAACAGCACAAACCTTTCTCATAGTTTCAGTGATGGCGACTGCAATCCACGTTGGCCAAACAGCAATAGCAACTAAATTCAACAAGGCAGATGATGGAGCAGAACAAATTGCAACAGTGACCCCAGCACCAGCAAGTATTCGCCCCTGGTTCCCGGAAAATGAGAGAATCAGAAACAATCCCTTAAAACTTTATGTCAGTTTAATTCTTGCTGGAAATTATGTGTATTAGCCATAATTTGCACAAATGTAATTTACTAATGATATTATTGATATGAGATTATTTTAAATGAAAAAGAACTTGAAGTTGTGCGTTGATAAAAAAAAGAGACATGCACGTGTTATTCAGGTGTGTTTGGATTCCAATGCAATTTAATTATAATGCATAAACACTTGAACAATGTTTGTTTAACACATTTCTCAATGTATTTAAAATAACGTAAATTTTAAATAAAATACCTTGTAAAGTAGGTCAATCAAACATCTACTATTGCGTAAAAAGTACTAACCAAACACTATTTACTGTTTGTTTAACACATTTCACAATGTATTTAAAATCACGTAAATTTTAAATAAAATACCTTGTAAAGTAAGTCAATCAAACATCTACTATTGCATAAAAAGGTACTAACCAAACACTATTTAAGAGTTTATGCATTATAATTAAAATGCATTGGAATCCAAACAAAACCTAAATGTTATTGGATCTATTTATGAAGAAATATATAAATAACTGACACACAGGCTTAAGTCAACAACCAGTATACCGTTAAAGTCATTTGTCCAGCAAGGATAAATATGGCAATAAAGCTGTTTATCTGGGCAAACAATTTTCTTCTACCAACAGCACTTGAAGTTGTCATGGCAATTACTGTGACCTTCTGCAATTACAAAAGGAAAAGAAAAAGAAGTTGAAGGAGATATTCATGTGAAGAAATGAAACTCAAAACACTTCCAGCAGCTTGTATTTAACTTTGTTATAGCAATGTTATATATGGCCTTCAACTTTTAATCTAAACTGCCATCAGAAGAAAGTGACCATTCCACTTTAAAGAAAGAGATATTTTGAGTTTAAACATAAAGTGGCAATCTAGGTTAACAAGATAACTATCCCTTTGCAATCAAAACATCATATTAATAATCAGCACTAATTCAAGTCTCTTAATACATATACAATTACTTGCTGAGATTCACCAAATCGAATAAGCATACAATTTTTCCCCCCTTTTGTTATTCAAATAGCCTGATGGATTCTAGAATATCTGGTTTAGCAGGAGGTAAACACTGCATTATTCAAACACCTACATATATTCATTATTAGAGTTTAGACCGTTATCAGCCCAAAGAGAAAAACACAGATACTACTATTGAAAATAAACAAAAAAGAGGACAATGATCTGTCATAAGTACAGCAGATATCTGTAATCCTCTCACCTGAAAGTAGAAGAACGAAGAAACAACAGCACTTAGCCATAAAAACAGTGATACATATAGCAAATAACTTGATGCCAGTATCAGCCGCAATCCATCCAACATGACCCAGAGCTGTAACTTTGCTTTAGAAGTAGATGACTTGGGAGAAGATCCTTTGATTGAAGATACAGCTCCATCCAAATGCCCAAGATGATCAGACTCTGGTTTACTTTGACAAGATCTACAAAGTCATTCTTTTCAGTCATGGGTAAGTAGCCTAAGAAATTCTATAAAGAGAAATATGAGCTTCTGGAAATATGAACTTTTGCATTTTTTGTTAACTGACTCGCCTAATATTATGACAAAAAGAAAAGTTGAAATAGATGGTTTAGGAAATATGAACTTTTGCATTTTTTGTTAACTTTTGTCAATTGTCATATAATTTGACTTTCAACGTTTCAAATGTCCCACAGAAAGTTGTTTTCAAACTCTATTTTGAGGGGGGGGGGGGGACTTAAAAAGTGGGAACTCAAAAGCAGTGTGTAAAAAAGTAACTGCCTGATCATGGCGCCAACGCGCCTAGGATTCAGATTCGAAAGTCTAAACCATACCAAACATGTCCTAAACCATCTATTTCAAGCAAATACATTTCTGCACCTCCATTTCCTTTATGACTAAAGTTCTATTTATCCGTTTTCATCTGTGAAAGAATGGATGAACATGAACTACTATCCAATTTACATGACTCACTTTACAGGAGAGTGCTCTTCAGAGGGATGAAAGCCATCCTGATCAATCCCTTTCGATGATTGTGCAGCTAGTTCCATCAGGAATGCGGCAAATAGGAGCAAGACTGAAAGGTTACACACATTACAGAGAAAAACAATGAATGCAATTCACACACGTTTAGCCTTGGAAAAACTTAATATTGCTAACAAGTGAAAGGATAATACTTACATGGCCCCAACCAAGCCATTGCTGTGGCAAATAACGAGCCAAATAGCTGACCAAGTGTAGCACCGGCACCAATAAAACCAAAAAGTCTTGAACCTGACTGGATACAAAAGAGAGTTACTATGGGTGCATAAAAATATGCAATTTCGATGTTACATAAAAACCATAAACTGGTGCACGAACCTCGTTATCCATAACATCAATCACTCTTGCCCAGGTGGAAGAGATTGTAATCAGGTTAAGCAGAGCAATCTTCAGAAGAACAGTCATCAGAAGCTCGTATTTGGATGAAAAACAACTATAACAGAATTTCGAATACAGATATAATCATACCCAGAGGAAAAATCCGATTCTCACAGTGATGTAAGACCATGAATGCATATCCCAACCCGAAGAATTTGCGGCTTTGCCTTGGCCATCTATGTTTTGCAATGCCAACTCTGAATCCTAATAACAGAAGCAAGACATGATGAGCGAATAAAGTAGCCAATCACACAAGTACACAAATACCGAAGTCGAGAATCATTTCCTTTCTCACCTTTACATTGGATAGCATCACCCCGGGTGAAGATGAATGCCATAGAATAAAAAAAGCAATGAGTGAAAGGCTGAAAAATCTGTGTATGAGTACCAGTGCCTGTAAATAAGGGAAGAACCCGTTACAAAACGGTGCACAGCAGGGGAAATCGGTATATAGTTCAGTAAAAGAATGGAAATTAATAAAGTATTATTTTTAGGATTTCAAGTATCTCTAATATGTTATACAAACAACTCCATAATTTTCTCACCTGCAATGGTGCGATGTGAGGAGTGCAAACCGCTGAATGGCCCGACTCAAAAAATCAAACAAGTTGAAGACAGAGCTTCATAGAACAAGGGAGACACAAAGTGCCAAAGTGGCATATACTGTGAGTCGGTGATACACAATATCCTGTTCCTTTTGAGGGAGAAGTGTTACTAAGTTTCTACTGTCCATTATCTCATAGGTGACTATGGCTCAAACCTAAACAAAATACTTTTCCTTATTAGATGTAATTTTAGTTCATAGAACCAATTTTTGCAAAATTTTCAATTCGTTGGAGTTTGTTTGTCCTCCTAGGCGTTATCAAATGCATAGGACATATCCTTTATTGCTCAAATACACCCTAAGGATTTGACTGCTCAGATAAACCAACTAGGCTCCTTCAAATGCTTAAAAAGGGATATTTTCTTTTAAAATCACCTAAAGTGGGGGCTTTTCTCTCTAAACCACCAATATTTCAAAATTTATGGAAAAAAAACATAGTATTTCAATTTTTATCAAAATCCTAATGGGGTTTTTTTAGAAAATGATGGTTAATAAATAACACTCACAAATGAAGCTGATACCCTTACTTTATGAATAAAAAGAAGAAATATTTACCAACAAGGAAAGGCTAACAATAACATTTATGATTTTTTATTCTTTTTGAAAACCATCATTTCAATGGGTTTTGTTAACTGCCGTTATATAAAATACATTAGAAAATGTGGTTCAGATCAAAACTAAAGGTAAAATAGGAAAATCAATAATCTATTGATGAATGATGATGATCCAAAAATATTTTGTAATAACATAGCGAACCAAATCATTACACAGTTTACACTCTAATCCACTAACAAAACAAAATCTCCCGGTGGCTTTCTGACCATTTACTCCTGCATGTAAGACACCTCACATTCTACCGATTTAAGAAGATAGCTCGCCACTAATCTCTAACTTTAACATATGAAAAAGTCAAAAACAAACTAGAAAATGTCTGTACTAGTCTGCCCACACCGTACTAGTTTGGTTCACCATGGTGCATTACTAGTATGACCATTTCTAGGCCATCATGAATAGCGTGAATTATATTTCCATTTCCCAAAAATCAAAAATTGAGATTGTATTTCCATTTAGGGGTGCTTTGACAGAAAAAAATTACAGAACCCCAAACCTAACAGCCTAAAATTGCAAGTAAAGCGATAAATAAAAGGAATTCATTAGAAACAAGCAATCAGGGGAGAAGCCAAATACCCTGCATCTGGAGAGATTCGGCAGAGAGAAAACAAGAGTAGAAATTGGGGCAGCGATCAAGGTGAGGAGGAGAGATCCAATGAAAAGTGCCGGGAGAGTGGAAAGTCCCAACGACAACGCCCCTTCATCCCGCAACGGTAACACCACAAAGTAAGCACTCAAAATCTGCGCAGGAAAAAAATAAAAAAGCCAATGATTTAGGTTAAAGTTGAATTCAACATGTGGTTACGGAGGAAAAAAGAAGGAAGTTTGGGATTACGAAGAAGAAGCAGGAGGAGGAGTGAAGAAGGGGGGAGATCTCGTGGGTTCGAATTGAGACGAAGGTTGAGAGAATCGCCTCCCACCGAGACCGATCGATCCTCATCTCCTTCCTGCAGTGAGAATGGCGATGGTACACCCATTCTCTGATTTTGATCGTCAGTTGACACGCACTCCGATTCCGAGTCATTTGGATTCGCTTGTTTAGGTAAACCGGGTAGAACCCGACCCGGTCCAAATTATTTTCACCCAATTTCTCCAAACCAAAGGGACTTTGGAGGGTTTTTTCAAAAAATTAATTCCTTTTTATATGGTGATTTGGTTATATAAATCATTTTGAATTATTTAATTAGGTACTTAGACCCTAAACTAATTTAACAAGGCGGGGTAGACTCTTCCCTCTTTCCTTTCATGTCCCACTTTACCCTTCAGTGCATGAGCAACAATGAGTTTTATTTATCTTAAAGTTGCTAAAAGGTAAACTCATGATTGTAGTGTTTACCTTAAGATAAGGGAATGGAGGAGGTTATCTTTCTTTTTTTTTTCTTTTTTTTTTTGAAGCAGATAAAGATTAGGTCGGACGATCCCGAGAGATCGCTCTTCCTAGTGCATCCTTTCGAATGAGAACCCTCAGTTCTGGATCATCTTCTAAACGTCCGTCGGCAGGAAGACGGTGGGCCAGATGTGCTAGACGATCTGCAACAGCATTAGATTCCCTGAAAATATGAAATGGTTCATCTATTTAAGACTGGCCTTATTTGGTCAGTAGGAAATGGTTCATCTATCAAATTTTGGACGAATAATTGGATTACAACAAGCTCTCTACTATCTAGGGAGGATTGCCCCCAAATGAACAACATGGAAGAAACTGTCAGTGACTATATTTTAGGTGGTAGATGGTGGACGGAAAAACTTAGTAATACATTACCAAATGACGTAGTCAAAGAAATCCTGGACATTCCACTTCTCGTTTCCCCCTTTGAGGATCGCTTATATTGGTGGCCTGATAGGGCTGGTTGGTTCACCACGTCAAGCGCTTATAAGCTAATCACAGCTCAATCCTCACTGAGTATAGACAATAACGCCTGGATATGGAATTTGGATATTCCGCCTAAGATAAAAAAAAATTCTATGGAAAGTTTGTCAGAATGGTCTCCCTACTGCCTCTAGGCTGGCGCAACGTGGGACTTCTATACCTTCCATCTGTCAGTTGTGCAACTGTGCAGTTGAAGATGACGTTCACTTCTTACTAGAATGCCCATATGTACGCCCTCTCTTTCACTTACCTACACACGTAAAATCAACTATATCCACTATGATAAATCATTCACGGGAAATAAAACCTATCTTTTCATTCATTGGAAACAAGCTTACATCCGTTGCCAAGGTGGAGCTTGCCTTTTCTTGGTGGACGGCTTGGTACATTCGAAACCAATTTGTTTTTAGACAAGTCCCCATACCCCATAGAGAAAGTTCACTACGTATCATTAAAACCCATAAGGAAAATTGGAGTAAAACAGCTCACTTTGAGTATAGCTTGGATGAGGACTTCCCCTTACGCACACAAATCTCCAAGCATCCAAGGACAAAAAGAAAGCATGGTAACATTACTTGGCGAAAACCCCCTAGGGGAACTTTTAAGTTAAATTTTGATGGATCCACACTTCCAAACAATGAGAGCTCGGCTAGAGCCGTAATCCGGAATTGGGAAGGACATCCGACACACATCTGTTATAAAAAACTTGGCAAACAAAGTCCTTTGAAAGCGGAAGCGCTTGCTCTTAAACTGGGAATCCAAAAGGTTTTACAACTCCGTATCAATAAACTCCACATTGAAGGTAACTCCATGATAATCATAAACCATCTAAATAAAACATCTACCTGTCCTTGGGAAATCGAACTGATTTTATCAGACATTAAATTTCTACTATCGACTTTGAAAGAAGTTTCTTTCTTTCATGTTCCCCGATTAGGCAATAGAGTGGCTGATAAGGTTGCACATCTTTGCCACTCTGCCTAGGGTGTCGATATTAACAACGATTCTGGTCTTCTAGACCTCATCCGTAAGGATGCCATCGGGTAGAGCTCGCTCGCCCGAATTCTTTCCTAATCAAAAAATAAAAATAAAAATATGGTTGTGGATTGTCTCATTCCATTTCTTCTTCCCACTTTGACCATCGATGCCACTGTTTTGTGATGCCAACTTTACATCATTGACCACTGATTCCACTTTTTGACACAAATTTTTTGATGTCATTTTTTTTTACCGTGATGCCATGCATTTTTTCAAAATAGTGTTTTGATGCCATTTTTTTTAATGATATTTTTTCTTTAATGTGATGCCACTTTTTTAAAGTAGTGTTTTGATGCTATTTTTTTAATGTAATTATTTGATGACACTTTTTTAATCAAATCGTTTGATGCCACTTTTGTAATTAAGTAAATTATATATCGATATATTTTCATTGATTCTAGTATTCTACTTTTATTCAATGATGAGTGATGACACACTTGTGATTAAACTTCATTGATCCGAAGCATTTGTGATGAGTGATAACATTGATAACACGATTGTGATTACATTTCATTGATCTTAATCATTTGTGATGACATTCTTTGTTGATGATGTTTTTATACAATTGATGACATATGAGCTTAATACCTAATTACACTTCATTGATGACATCATTTTATTGATAACAATTTTATTGATGACTTTTATTCATTGATGACACACTTGTAAGTACAGTTAATTGATCTCAATCATTTGTAATGATATTTTTATAAAATCGGTGACATTGAAGTATGAAATGTGGAATCAAAACAGTGTCACCAAACAAGGCAATAAGATGTCTTAAAATCAAAAGTTCGGGAGTTAATGATGACAACAAATTGTTTCTATTTTATTGGCCACTAAAATTTTCATTGCAAAAAGACATAGATTTTGTCACAAAAATATGTGAATGATTCAAAAATAGCCTATGCTGGATTTGAACTCGCATCTATGTGCTTAAGCACAACGCTCTACCAATTTAAGCTAATAGGCTTTAATTTAGCTATAATAAAATAAGTGAAAGGGTTTAGTAAGCAAAGACAAGCATGACTCAAAAATTCCCACAGCTGCTAAACTTACTGTCTGTGGCTGCGGATTCTCGACCGATTGTCCTACTTGTCACTCCCACCTTGAAGATATCAACCATATTCTACTTGATTGTCCCTTCACACGTCAAACATTTGCTGTTTTAAAACCAAAGGTAGCCCTCATTATGATGAAATTTCAAAATTTTGATGTTCCCATATAGCATCTTCTAAATGATATAAAAAAAACTTGAAACTTCTGACTTCATTTTACTTATAACTATTAACTGCTTGGTGGTGTATTTGGTTCTTCATAAATCAAGCTCTTTTTCAGAACCATACACAAGACCCTAACACTATTGTTCTTCTGCTATAGAAACTATCAAATTATAATCATGATAATAGAAACCATTCGACTATTAATAAACCTACAAACAAGCGGGCAAAAGTCAAATGGTCCAAATTACCACCACAAACGCACCTTAAACTAAATTTTGATGTTGCCCTCTCAACCAATAGCAATGCCACTTACGAGTATATCATCCGAAACCACCTTGGTAATATAATCCACTCTGAAGCTGGGACTTCGTCTTTGTCCTCGGTCTTTGGCTGTGAGACTTTTGCTCTTTGGAAAGGTTTCATGCAAGCACGTGAACTAAAAATCTACAAACTCCTAATTAAAGGCGATAATATTGCTGTCATTAACCACACTAATATGGGAATTTCCTCCTGCTACAAGGTTTTCATTCTGTGTCTATTAAGCACATATTTAGAGAGGCTAATCGAACTCCCGATTTGCTCTCTTATTTCCAATTCTCCTTGTCTAGTTCGATCTCGCCCCAGATCAAACTCTGTCGATCTCATTCGCTTGGATGCTCTTGATTGATTGCTTACAATTGACCAATTTCTTACTAATTAAAAAAAAAAAGGTATTTAATCGAAAAAGCTACCTAGAATAGAATAGAATAACAGATTTAAAAAGGCCAATTTGCTAAACTAGACCAAAAAAGAGGCCTATTTGCTAAACTAGACTACTAGCCCAAAAATTGGTCCAAACTAACTTCTCTACCCCAATGCAAATTTAATTGCCGGTTTTTTGTAACTGTAGACAACCGGCTGTAGAGGGTGGGGATTTCTGAAATTAAAACGAGAGGGAGGGAGAGAGACGGTGAAGTGTAAAAAGGAGGAGGGAGAGAGACGGATGACCAAATCTCATCCCCAATTCCGCAGGCAAAGATTCTCCAATTCCATACAAGTTCTCTAATTCCGTCGTTTTTGCCTTTTCTCTTGCTCGGAGATCCACCCTAGAAATCGGAAGAAGACAAAGATGAAGGAATCAACAAACAACCTCGCCAGATTTTGGTGTCGGCGGGGGCGGGGGCGTCGGGAGCTGAGTCTGAGACCACCCGTCTTCCAACCACCAATCTCTCGCTCTTTGCGGTGATTGCGGCTGATACGTCGGCGAACCCGGCGACCGGTACCCCTCTCTCTCTCTCTCTTAATTTTGGTTGTCTCGTTTCAGATCCTTCGATTTGATCGATCTATATGGTTTATCCTTTTCTTGCAGAGTTCAGTTCACGGAGTACATCCAGAGGAACGTGGCGCTTTACCAGTACAGAAACGGGATCCCCTTGAGCACTGCTGCCGCCGCTAACTTCACCCGCGGCGAACTCGCCACTGCCCTTCGTAAGGTCTCTCTCTCTCCTTCTCATGTGAAGATCCAATATCGTTCCTTTAACTAGTGTGTAACTTGAATTGGGAGTTCTCTTACATTCTGAGTACCTTAGGGTATTTTTGGTACCATTCCTGATCCAGGAAAACCCTCTCTTTAATCTTTGTATCGAAATTCAACCAAACCCCAACTATCAAAATTGAAAATTCCATACCCAAATTGGTAGCTGATATCTTGATAGGGCCATAGGGGTATGGATACCAAAAAGCCCTCTCTTTGTATCTTGGCCTGCTGATAATTAAAGGAGAGATAAGAGTTGTTACTTGTTAGTTTCAGTTTCTAATAATTAACTTGAAGATCTGATGCCAAGGGAAAAAATAGTAGAATGTGCAACCTAGTTTGACAGTTTCCAGCGTAGTGGCTTGCTTATAGTTAACTGGGAAGATGTTTTGAATTCACAAATTTTACATCTTTGTTTTAACCTCTGTCAGCTTCCTTCGTCGTATGAAGGATTATGACCTCTAGCTTTTTCTTCTTAGCTTGTGTTGTATTGCAAGTGCAGATTCAGATGCTGCACCTATTATGTTTGTTTAAACCTTGCTGCTAGAAACCACAATTTTCCAATCACCCATCTTAGCAAGTTGCTGGTCTTGGAGGGTTTTGTCCCATAATTGATCTCTCAGCATCTCAGTTATGGTAAAAGAAACGTGAATTGTGACCTTAAACTAGTTTTGGTTTCTTTTAGAGGAATTTATCCGGGAGAAATACCTTTATTGGTAAAATATTTTCTAACTATTGGTAGGATTTAAATACCTTATTGGTAAGATGATGGATACTACAACAGAGATGGGGTGATGGATATTACAACGGATATATCAAGACTAGAAAGACAATCCCTGCAGCAGAAGTTTGTGTTGACAAACTGGGTTTGCGGAGAAGTGAACAGCTGAGAGACCTTTACGAGTCACATCTAGAAGGGGACTCTGATTTAGGAAGTATGAGGCCTGCTGTATTGTCTCCGGAAGACCTCTCTGATCTTGAGTGGTACTAGTTAGTTTGCATGTCCTTTTCGTTCAAAGTTGATCAGAGGTACTGATTTCTTCGTAAATTGTCACTTAATGTTGCCTCTTTAACAATAAAAATCAAATCATTCAATTACGTGCTTAAACGACTTAAATACGATGAATTTCTTAATTCAGACTTTATGTGGGTCTTTACCATATCAAACATGGAACTTCATTCATCTTTTACCTCATAGTGTATGTTGTTATTTGTGAGTGACATTTTATGGCATTGTAAAACTAGGAGCTTAACAGCATAAGCTTTGACATTCTTCATCAGTTTGCCTGGAAAAGCATTTGCGACAGGTTAATTTGTCTGGCTCTGCAATGCTCAAGATGCCGATAATAAACAGTTCTCTCGCTCTTTACTAGCGAAGGTTAGTTATTTTGGTTACTTCCATTTCATTTTCACTTTTATCTTTTTGGTTACTACCGATAATAACCAGTCCAATGTTTTCCGTAACTCTATTTTTTGTTATTATTGTTATGATCCTTGTACAGTAGGGAAGGCAAATTTTTTCTCGAATTACTGACATCGGATAACTCAAATTCTTCATAGGATAGTGATTTGCTTACAAGAGAGAGAAACAAGTGCGCTAAATGAACTCATCAAAAGTGATTGAGCTGAAAATTAGATCTAGCATGTAAACTATACTAATCCCCTTGACTTTCAAACGTGACAAATAACCCAAATTCAATGTCCTGTCCATAGACAAAGATAGAAATGACCTTGATAGAGAGGAAGCATGATTCTCAAACAGGATAGACATGTAGGGAGCATTAATGATTTTTGCAAAACATGACCTTCATATGAGTTATTGACATTTTTATCTCGGTCTCTCATCTGGTTCTATTTCTTATGAGGCTACATAACCTGAGATTCTCAACACATCACTCTCAATAATTCATTTCTAGAGTTACTTATTTGGACAGTGTGAATAGCTGCTATCAATGAAAATTTCATATTTGTATAGACTTGTTTTGGTAACCTGTTGCATCCCCTAAGATTTCGTCGTTGGTTTTCAAGAAAGGCAAAGACCCAAGATTGGAATTGCTAATCCCAAGAGCATGTTGTATTTGTTGAATATTAATTGGGTATAATTATTATCAAATCAATGAAGATCAACTGAAGTAACTATCTTGATCAAGTTCAGGTTTTGTTTTTCGAGAAATGAGTTCTGTTTTTTAGCACTAGAGTTGGTAGCAGGTTCTTAAGCTCTAAATGTCCTTACGCTGATTAAATAAGTGAACCTAACTAGAAAGATCACTATAAAAGCCTGATACGGAGTATGCGTTCATAATGAAGATGGATGGAAAATAGCCTATTAGCTCAATTGGTAGAGCGTTGTGTTTGCACACAAAGATGTGAGTTCGACTCTCACATAGGCTAATACGGAGTATGCCTTCATATCTCTATGGACTTATACGATTGAACATGGTAGGAAATATATACACTAATGGCAGGACAAATTTGTGAATCTGGTACGACAAATTTATGAATTATGAATATCTCTGAACTTATAAAATTATGAACTTGGTAGGAAATATATAGACTAGTGGTCGGACAAATTTGTGAATCTGGTAGGATAAATATACGATATTGGTATGATAAAAATGTAATCACCGAAATTCCTAAGTGTATAACTTGACACTAATGATAGGATATATTTACACGAATGGTAAGATATATTTGTACTATTGGCAAAGAAGTAGAATTAATATTGACCAATCCACAAATCCCAGACTAGTAATCATTGAGGCATGAATTGACCCTAATCTCAATCTCAATTACCAATCCATAAATCCCAATCTCAATCCAATTTCTATCAATCAAAATTCATGAATCCAATCTAATTCAATTCTAGAACGACTGAATTAGAGCCTCTTCCCTTGGATATAATGTTACTTAGGTTTCCTTCATCTTCTGCTGTAGATTGAAAACCCTCTACCCTTGGTTGTTTTTTTTGAAAAATGTGGAACATAATTTACTACGGTTTCTAGCTTGATTTTCCTTGAAAACTATTTAAATTGGTATGATAGATGCACAAAAATGGTAGGATATATGAAAACTAATGGTTGGAGAAAACAACGATATCGGTAGGATACGAAAGGTAGGATTGATGGAAACTAATGGTAGAAGAAAACAACGATATTGGTAGGATCATAATGGAAACCCAGTAATTCCTGTATAACTTGACACTAATGGTAGGATAGATGCACACTGATGGTACGATATATTTATACTATTGGAAAAATGTAAATGCATAATTGACTTTACGAAAAAAATTTACTTCCACATGAATCTCAAGCTTATATATGTGCTTGGGGAACACCCATCAATGCAATGATTGCATTTTCCCCTCATAAATGCTCCCCCCTTCCCTCAATGAAGAACCCCGTTTTGACGCCAAAATTACACCGACAGCCCGCCAAAACAGCTACGGTCAATCCGTTCCAAATTTCTCCAAATTTTCAGGTATGGTAAGACATTTTAAGCCTATTGGTAGGATAACTATATGCTATTGATTAGATAACTGTACCATATTGGTCAGACAGATGCTCTCCCTCTTCCCCCAATGAAGAACCCTTTTTTGGTGCCAAAATTGACATTCCGCCAAAATCGCCATGGACATTCCCCTCCATATTATCTTCAAAATTTCAATGTATGGTAGGATAAGTTTGTCCTATCGGTAAGACACATGTCGGCTATTGGTAAAATATTTGTCCTCTATTGGTAAGTCAACCGTTTCCAGTTCACAAAAATGAAGGTGATGCTTTGCCCTCAACTTTTCACTCGTCTCTTATGTTGGCTCCCTTTTTTGCAGAGCATTTAATAAGGAATGACACCCATAAATCAAGATTTTCTAAGGGTTGATTGACACCCTTAATTCAATCATTGAAATTTCCCCTCATAAATGCCTCAATTTTCCTACTTTATTTGAGCCACACACCATGTCCAGCACCTCCCCTCCTGATTTTTGTTTTTTCAAATGATGGAGCTACAGTGCTCAACTCCCATTCACCTGCTACCTCCACTGCCGGTGGTATTTTTACATTTGCAAAAATACACCACTTTCTACCCCTAGCTAATTTTTTAGGTACATGTCCAAAAAGGCCCATTTTTTCCTCGTTTAAAAACTCTCTCCGATAGAGCGGTCGCAGCGGCTGCTGCAGTGTGGCCCTCTATCAAAAATTTATCACTCTTTTCTTCCCTTTTGCCTCACTCTCAGTCTCACTTTCCCTTCTCTGCTTCCTCTCCCAACCTCCGATTGAACAGCCATGGAGGATCAGAAAGTCTTAGATCTAGTGAAAGAGCTCGTTCGTCGTTTGCCCTCCCCTAACCCTCTCCCAGATTCACTTGACCTAAATCGATCTCTGCGCTACGCGATCCGCATCCTCTCTAGCCGGATGACGCCTTCAATTTCACCCGACGAGTCCGCCATGGCTGAATCCATCAAGCGCCACCTCGTCACCCAAGGTAAGTCCTCCGAGGCTCTCACTTTTGCCGATCTCTACTCTAAATTCACCGCCAAAACTGGCCCCGGCAGCATCAACAACAAGTCTGCGGTGCTCTATTTGCTTAGGGTTATCTCCGAAGATCACCGAAAGAACTCTAGGAATCATTCTAGCTTTAGGGTTTCTAGCAATGCGCTTGTTGATCCCAGTGTCTCTGAATTCAGTGGCAATTGTAAGGGCTTGCGTAGCGGTGGGGTGCTATTGGTGTCCAAGGACCCCGAAAATATTCGAGATGTGGCTTTCGGGGAGTTCTCCGATTTGTTCAACGAAGAGAATGAGGTTTCTGAAGATGTTTTAGTCAGGAATGTGCTGTATGCTTGCCAGGGGATTGATGGCAGGCATGTTAAGTTTGATGCTAAAGAAGAGAGGTATTTGCTGGCTCCCTCAATTAGGGTTTCAAGAGCTTCTAGGAACATGGTTAACAGGCTATGTGAGCTGGGATGCTTGTTCAGGAAAGTTAAAGCCTACATATCAGAGAGTATGGACAGGTTTTCCACGGAGGATGTTGGAACAGTTGGGCAAGCCTTTTGCGCTGCACTGGAAGATGAGTTTACCGAGTATTATAAGCTTTTGGCGGTACTTGAAGCGCAAGCCATGAATCATATTCCGGTGGGCAATTATCTCTCGCTGCGGAGGTTATCGGTTTGGTTTGCGGAGCCAATTGTGAAGATGAAGCTAATGGCTGTGTTGGTTGATAGTTGTAAGGTTTTGAGGGGTGGAGCAATGGCTGGGGCAATTCACATCCATGCCCAGCATGGGGATCCGATGGTGAATGAGTTCATGAAAGGGCTGCTTCGACGGGTCTGTTCACCCCTGTTTGAAATGGTTAGGAGTTGGGTGTTGGAAGGTGAGCTTGAAGATGTATTTGCAGAGTTTTTCATTGTTGCCCAACCTGTAAAAGCTGAGTCATTATGGAGGGATGGGTATCAGCTCCGTGCAGGAATGCTACCTTCCTTCATTTCCCAATCCCTTGCTCAGCGCATCCTTCGGACAGGGAAGTCCATAAATTTCTTACGCGTCTGCTGTGAGGATCGTGGCTGGGCAGATGCTGCTACAGAAGCAGCAGCTGCTGCTGGAACAACCACTGGCAGAGGCGGGTTAGGATATGGTGAAACTGACGCTCTTGAATTGCTGGTTGATGAAGCAGCTAAGAGAATAGATAAACATTTGCTGGATGTTATGTACAACCGGTACAAATTCAAAGAGCATTGCCTAGCAATTAAGCGATATTTGTTACTGGGGCAGGGGGACTTTGTTCAATATTTGATGGATATAGTTGGTTCAGATCTCTCAGAACCTGCTAACACCATCAGTACGTTTAAGCTAGCTGGTTTGCTGGAAACTGCTGTCCGAGCATCCAATGCACAGTATGATGACAGGGACATATTAGATAGGTTGCGAGTAAAAATGATGCCCCATAACACGGGTGACAGGGGTTGGGATGTGTTCTCATTGGAATACGATGCTGGAGTCCCGCTGAACACTGTATTCACTGAATCGGTTATGGGAAGGTACTTGAGAATATTTAATTTCTTGTGGAAGCTGAAGCGAGTTGAGCATGCATTGATCAATGGTTGGAAGACAATGAAACCAAATTGCATCACAGCCCTTTCCATCAAGCTACAACGCACAGTTAAGACGCAGTTACACTCAACGCTGAGGCAGTGGCAGGTTCTTTGGGATGAGATGAACCATTTCATATCGAACTTGCAATATTACATAATGTTTGAAGTGTTGGAGGTGTCTTGGTCTAATTTCTTGAGTGAAACAGAAGCAGCAAAGGATCTTGATGATCTGCTGGCAGCCCATGAAAAGTATCTCCTCTCTATTGTTGAGAAGTCTCTTCTTGGAGAACGATCAAAGAATCTATATGAGACCCTTTTTGTTTTGTTTGACCTTACACTGCAGTTCAGAAGCCTGGCAGATCGGTTATTTGAAGGGATCCTAGAGTTGCAGACGAGGTAATTAAGTCTTATACTCTTCTATGAAATCTGGGGTTTGTGTATATTCTTTTTTTTTTTAGGATGTCCTGTCCTGGAACTGAATTAAACCCGTCTACTCATTACTCAGGTCAATAGATGCCTCAGAGCCTGGTTCCTGGGCGGTTGACGGTAGAAAGGCGTTAAGCCAGCAAGCAGGCAAGTTTCTCGGCCACATGGAAAAGGAATTGTTTGATATTGGTAGCCGATATTCGTCCCTCTTGAAAGAATTTCTTTCTCAGCTGCCCGTGCAACAACATGTTGATCTCAAGTTCTTACTTTTCCGGCTTGATTTCACTGAATTCTATAGCCGTTTGAAGGTGTAAGCTTTCAGTAAATTGTTTCCTACTTTTTCCAAAATCGGATGTGGAACCATGTAAGGTGTAAGGACTGATTGTTCATTTGCCAAAGCTAATTTTGCATTGTAGATTTGTAGTAATTCATTTAGTTTTTAGCTTCATATAGGCATTTAGTCAGTATTGTTGTACAACTGGATTGTTTTAAGGGAAATTTACAGAAAACCACCCCTTAAATATGGGTGTTTTCACTTAACCACCCCTTAAATTCAAAATTACAGAAAATCACCCTTTAAATAATCTATTTTTATTAATTTATCATTCAAAATATTATATTTTAATGTCTTTAAACTCAAATTTGATTATAAATATATTCAAAATTTGAATTTAAGGGCTCAATTATATTTTAGTGATCATTTTATTTATTTTTAAAAAATATTAAGAAATAGTTAATAATTTTCAACTTAAAATATATGAGTTTGATCCATTTTCTTTGTTATATGTAACTTTTTTCTTTAAATTTACCTAAATTTTAAAAAATTAGGTTGTCAATTAATCATATAACTTAAATATAATTATTAAGATAATAATTGTAGGCTATATTTATTATTGTTTTTTTAAAATAAATAAAATTATCCCTAAAATATAATCGAGCCCTTAAATTAAAATTTTGAATATATTTATAATCAAATTTAAGTTTTAAAATATTAAAATATAATACATTTAATGATAAATTATTGAAAATAGATGAGGGGTGGTGAGTTGTAAGTAAAAACCATTTAAAGGGTGGTTATCTGTAATTTTTAATTTAAGGGGTAGTTAAGTGAAAACACCCATATTTAAGGGGTGATTTTCTGTAAATTTCCCTTGTTTAAATGCTAAATTTCCTAATCGAATTGAGCATAATATAATGGGTATATAACTACTATATTACTACATGTAGATTTCATAGGAGAGGATAGCTGCTATTAGCTAACATAAAGAATTCCTGAACAAAAAATAAGCAACATAAAGAATTACATATATGCAGTTTGACAAAGAGAAAATGGTACTCAATATACCAACTATTTCCTTTTCAAAAAAAAAAAATTTCCTTGACCGAATAGCACTAAGAGACGTATGTACCACCATCTGACTTGGGTTTAATGGGGCGCTACTTTTCCACTATTTTGGGCATTTTCTCGTTAATTCCGATTCAACAGGACCCCTCATTGTGCATGCAGAATGTTTCAAAGCGAGGCTCAATAAGGTCAGCATTATCCTCATCCAGCTGCTCGTGACATGCCTTACCACTCGAACTCAGCTGGATTAGTGTCCTCATAGTCTTGGATGATGAAAGAGTTCCTTTTCTTATATTGTCGTCATCTAGTGTACAGAAACGGTACATCTCTGAAGGAATGGAACACCTAGGTGTCCGTGCCTTGGCAGATAGTTTGTTGAGATCCTCCACACAACGACTAGGCCTCTGCGGATCAACTTTATCTTTCGTGTTGTGGGTGGATACCTTCTGCAAGCAACAAGATGAATACAACTTTGTAGAAACAACAACAACAACAAAAAAAGCATACAATGTAATTACACTGAGATTTAACAGATATCTGAGGGGTCTAGAAAGCAATTAGGTGAAGCTTTGGGGAAATGGAAAAAGGTCCATATATTCATTTCTTAAGCAATTGCCAACATGAAATGAAAAAGCTAGGAACGGCAGCAAGGGTGTGCATTATGTACCTGAGAAAGATTAATGGTAAAATTCCTCCGTTTAGACATGTCCGGTTCAAGAGTGGAAGTCAAGAGGATTTGAACAACTTCACTCATGCTAGGACGGGTATCAGGATCGGGGACCAGGCACTCCTTCGCTAAGTAGGCCATAATCTGCATCTCTTCTACAGGGAAGTTCCCTTGCAGCTGTGGATCAGGTAACTCCGTAATAACTTGCCTGCTAACTTGTAAGCGAGGTGCAGCCTGCAGGAAAGAGGGAAGCACTAAAAACTTAGCTGACCTGTTTCTTGAGTTAAGTACTTCCCTGTAGAAACTGAGCAACCCAACCCCCCTTAAATTCAACAAGAATTAACATACCCAATTTACAAGGCTTTCTTCTCTGTTACAGTCGGAGATATAAATGGGTTTCCGGCCAGTTATCAGCTCAAGAAGAACTACCCCGAAACTGAAAACATCAGATTTCAGTGATGCTTTCCCCGTAATAGCATACTCTGGAGCGAAATAGCCAAAGGTTCCTTGCATTCTAGCAGGAGAGGAACAGAAGCTTGTAAGTCCATCAGTCTTCAAGTGTTTTGCCATGCCAAGATCAGTTATCTGAATATTGTAAGACTTTTTTTCAGAATCAACTATGGTATTTATACCAAAAAAAAAAGTCGGAGAAGAAAAGCATGTTCGATGAGGACATGTTTAGATCATCTTTGATTTACATTTATAGCCACAGGATGGAGGAAGACAATGAATAGTTGTGAAAAAATAATTCCGTTATCAATCAATCGGTATGATGCAAGCATGCTGTCAAGATTTTCCTTACCTTTGGTCTCCAATTTTCATCTAGAAGAATGTTACAAGATTTAACATCTCTATGCAAGATTCTCGGAGCAGCTGCATCATGGAGATACTCTAAGCCTCTGGCAGCTCCAAGGGCAACAGACACACGGGTTTTCCAGTCTAGATATTTTCCTGAAGATCCATCAAGGCATTCTCTCAGATTACCATTAGACATGAACTCAAATACCAATAGCCTTTCAGTTCGTCTTCCCACAGCTTCAGAGCAGTAACCAATCAAGGGAACTACGTGGCAGTGATGGAGTCTTGATATAAGTTCAATCTGTGAAAATGTTAGTACAAGGTTACCAACCCAACTCCGACCTGATTTTAAGAGAATATATAAAACATCATTTAAGAAAAAAGTTAAGCCAGATTAATACCTCTGTCAGAAACATGGAATCTGCATCATAGTTACTAGGAGTTTTCATTCGCTTGACTGCTACTGCTTTACCATCCTTAAGACGACCACGGTAAACATGACTGCTTGCCCCAAGTCCGATTAGATTTGAATCGGAAAATTTATTTGTTGCATGTTCCAAATCAGAGTATGAAAACTGAATGATTGTGCCATGAATTCTTCCAGATCTACTTTTAAACAGATGAGAGACCTTGTTGATGTAACCTATAAGAGGAAAGAAAAAATAAGTTCAATCATGAGACCAACGGTGCTAAAACAATATAACCATGTATCGCTTCCCATGATCATACACGTAGCAATTTTGAGTGAGTGCACACTGTTTGGAGTAGAAATTGCAACTGATATCAGGAAGATGAAGATTTGTTGATCATAATCAACCTACCTGCAATCGGTTTTACTGTAAAACGGAAGGAAAGCTTGGATTCTATAAACGAAAAATGACTATGGCTAATCAGATTGGCTCCGCTGTTTTGACTAGATCCCCCATCTGATGAGAATGCTGATGGTTTGAGCTTCTCCTTTTGACGGATAAAGCAGATCACTGATGCAACAAATGCCAAAGCGAATACTACACATACAGACAGCAAAAATACGATTGCTTTGCTTGAAATGAACTCTCTTGGTGCTCGTACAGCAGGAGAAGAACCTGTTTTGGGCGGGGAAATAAAAATTTATAATCCTCCCATCAGATAATTGATCAAAAAGTACAAACCTGTAAAGTTAATCACTCATTTGATTGACATATGCTGTGCAGCCAAGCAAATAGGATTTTTCACATAGATAGCAACCCGTTTCATAGAGAGGAAGAGATGGGGGAAAAAGAACGGTTATACACACTCGGATATTGACCAATGTTGCTTAATAAAAGTGAAGACATGATAGAAAAAATAAAGAAAGGTTGAATTTATAGAAAGAGTTTATAGTTTATACGGTTTTTTAAAATTTAAAATTAGAATTTATTATAAAAAGAAATCTATTATAGAATTAAAGCTATCTATTAAAATATATAAATTTTTATGATTTCATTTTATATAGATAGAAGTTTACAAAAAAGGATATTGTATTTTTTATAAAATAGAAAATATATATTTATATGATTTTCCTTTTATATAGATAATATATATTTTATATAGGGACCACTGAAGGAGGTGCATTCGAGTTGCGGATGTATAGAGTTTTGGGCCTTGATGTTTTGTACTTTTGTCCTTGCTTCATTTCTGTCTTCTTCCTGCTTCGTTTCTGATTCTGCTTCCCTTCTATGAGTCATGCTTTCTTGTAATTCTTGTATCCTATTGTTCTGGGTCTATCGGAAAGACTCTCTCGACTTGTTCGAGGAAAGAGTGCGTACATCCTGACCTCCAGACCCTACTTTTGCGAAATATATTGGGTTGTTGTTGTTATAGATAAAATGTTACACATGTAGAAGGAATGTATTATTTCAATTATTGTTTAACTAGTGTAGGTCACATCCCGTGTACGGAGAATAAATTAAACAATATTATAAATAATCTAGATAGATTCTAATGAATAAAAAAAATATAAATATAAATAAATTTTTCCACCAAAAAATAATAGAGATATAAATAAAATTAGATCGACATATTATATATAAATATTTTTTTTCTAATCTATCATTAATCAAATCTCATGTAATATAATAAATAGTTGATTTTTCAAAATATTTTAATATTTATTTATTAAATATGTAGTACATATTTATTACATTAGTTTACTAAAATATCCATGCATGTACGTACGTACACACACATATATAGGTGATAGGAGCAATTGCAAGGCTTTCCCTCTTCCTGGTTAGAACTCTATCATAGTTTCCCCTCACATCCTGGACAGAGGTCCGTAACTTCACTAAAAATGTGTGGTGACAGCAAGGATAGGATGCAATATATGTTAGGAAAGCGTGAAAGAAAATTATGCATTAATTGACCTCCAACTGAAATAAGAAAGCAAATACTCCAATGGTGCATTAACTGTAAGACCCAAAACTTTTATTGATATTAACTATATATAATAAAAAGAGATGCAGCAAAATAATATACAGAATGAATTACCAGAGATGCAATTGCAAGCCGCAAAGCAATTTGGGTTATTATCAGCTGCAAGCAATGGGAATCTACCATGACTGCACGCACATTTCCATGTGTTGTAACTTGGACTTCCTACAGCTGTATGTGTTTGAGATAAAACATGTAAAACAAGAAAAATCTCATTCTGTGTTCTAAAATCCGGAAAAAAAAAAAAGATACAAATATTCAGACATTTATGCATGCATCGGAGATAGGTAGACTAACAAGGAGAAGATGTAAGACACTTTCTCAACTTCAAGAGCAAGTTATACTGGTTGAGCCGGTAAAAAACACAAGATACCAGGAGTGTTATGACCATACCCTCCAACTCATCTACACTTTCTCAACTTCAAGATTCATAAATATTTGAGACGCTAATTAAGTTGCTCAAACACCAAAACTAGTTTGTTCATGCCATCTCGATAGTGAAAGGCAAGACTCCTTATTCAACCATTTATTCTGTGGTTTAACCAGTTACACGTCTCAAGGGTTTGAAAACCACAAAATCTTGCTTCCAGATTACTTCCCTAGCAATATAACAATAAATAATATTCAGCAGAACTTAACCTGATATAAGGCTGCATTACTTACGAGATTCACAATCACAAGATGCAGAGCAATTGGATGCAGTTACAGCGCTTTCACTAAATTGATGATCTGAAAAACAAGTGCAGGTCCATATAGTGCCACCTGTGTTCGGAGACACCTCTGGAAACAAGAGATTTGGATAATGCCCATTAGCATTCTGAAGCGACATATGCACAAGTTCATTATCTCATTTCATGAATGAAAACACAAGAAGGTCTAAGACAATTGTTGTGATAGAATATGGCTGCAACTTTAGCATAAGTTATGCACCAAATAAAAAGAAAAGAAAATTCTCAGAAACAACCAAGGAGATGGTTGCATATGTAAATAGGGCACCAACCACATGCAATTGCTTCAAACAAGACGAGAAAGGTGAAACAAACATAAGTTCCCTCCTGAAGCAGCTTCATGGATTCTGCCATCAAAACAAGTATAGCCAATTAGAATCATGTTTCAAACTTTATTTCAGCTGCAATCTAGGTGAACCATGATTATACCAATTTCTGCAACTATTATTAAATTTAAATAAATACAACCCTGGAACATCAGCTAGTGAACCATCAAATTTTATCTTACACTTGAGAAACTGGATAGTGATACCTCAAAAACCATTTCCTTTTCATTAGCAAGTGTGCATGCTACTGTCAATATTTTAAACAGGAGTAACCAAAAACTAACATAATAATAACAATAACAATTATATTCATCGAAAAAAGAGAAAGCCAAAACTGGAAGCCTTGGCTCAGTCAAAACTAAAAGTGGGATATCTTAGTTGACGTTGCTACAGAAGCCCACATAAGTGCCAATGGCAATAGCATTGGACCAAAATCAACAAGCAACAGAACCATGAAGGATAATTTAGCCAGAGGATTGTACTGAGATGAATCATCTTACAGCTATGCCAGCATAGGTGCCATAAGAAACATAGAGAAAAACAGAAAGGCGTAAAATGAGGCCGGAGGATTCATTTCAGTGCCATATCAAACTGGAAGAGACTCAATTCAAATCCTCACGGGCTTTCAAAATTTGCAGGCCTGTCAACACCATCGAGAAAATTACAGAGGTGTCTTTGCCCTTGAAAAGAATCAGGTATTCTTACTAGATTGCACAAACTTGTACTGTATTGCATTGTATTTATTCAAAAGCAACAATATGCCTTGGGTATTCTCAAAATCTAAACGATTCTCAAGTGTAAAATACAGTATGAAAAAGTTTGCAACTCAACATACATACTGGATTGGACATATTCCATAAAATTGGAGAGGCAAAGCTTCCAGTGCAAGCAGGCTGCTTAGTGCATGATTGGCCAAAAAACCCCATTCGTTGGACTAGTTTATTCAAGCAAAGCTTTCAAAATATACATCAATCAATCCAAGAAGTTTACAGAAAGAAAAGACTGAAAACACTCGCTTCAATTAAAACAAACTTGCTATTTGTGCGTGTTTTCAGCATATTAGATTCCAGCTCAAGACAATATATATGCAGCTATGAAACAAATACCACAAAAATAAAAGCATTAATAGAACATCCTTTTCAATATGTGCTGAAAAATGTCCTCAAAAGACTAGAACGGGAACCACATGCCACAGAAAACGAAAAGATATACAAGGCAAACAAAGTCGGGATTGGAACAAAGTAGGGGACAAAAGTGTATTACCTTCTTCCTTTTTGTCTATGTATCCTTTCCAACCTTCAAATTATCAGCATTTTTGGTTCTTGTAATTCCAAACCTGAAGCATCTTCTCCGTCACCACATTGCTATCCGCAACGAATACATAAAAGGTAAAAAAATAAATCATTATTAGATGGGCCAGCTAAAAGCATGAGTCGGTTATTAAACCATCCCCTATCCGTGGAAAATAATAACCATTTCTTTCAACCCAAAAAAGAATCTGGTGCTTTAATCCCAGGCTCTCCACGAGTAGTTAGGTGAATATTTATAGCGAAACAATGATCAGCCGATTTCAAACAAAAGTTGACATAGGCCTAAATGCCAATAGTAAATCCAGCAGGTATATTAGAAAAGTATGCCTTATTTTTTGCACAAGAATAAAGCAACTTCTCAACCACCATAACTAGAGATGAATTAACTTGATTTTTTATTTCTCAAACACAAAGCAATAAAATACTCAAATTATTATTCTATTCCATGATTCTATCTCTTCTTATATATATGAAGGGTCCTCAAACATACAAATTCTGTCAATGATATAGTACATGTATAAATGTCATTATCAATCAGATTGACGACAATCAAAGCAAGCATATTTTTAAACCAGATTTGAAAAAAAATGAATAACCAAAAAAAAATGTGATTAAAAAATGATAGTAGTAATCTACAACTCATACCATAACAAGAGCAATGATGACTTCTCAGCGCCAAATTTGAACTTTCGCCAGCTACACCAGATCTCTAGCTGTTCTCTTTGAGAATCCAAAGTCAAGAAAGTGCCAAGGAAACAAAAAAGAAATTTGGTATAATTTACTCAATTTGTTATTAGCGTGAGCTAAGAAAGACATTAAATAATGAGCTTGATAGCGAAGTACCAGGGATCAACATCCACCAACAACCAAGTAATTCAAATCCAATCCAAAACTCTAAATTAGCATTGCGATTAATCAAAACGCCGACTGATTCGTTGACGAATGAACCTCATGTACAGTGACCCATCACCTATAATTGAAGATTGTAGTAATGCAGGGCACTCATTTCAAATTTAACGCTGGACAAGAAATATAAAATTTCTACCGACACTGACAAAGTCTGTCATGGCGCGAGCATCAGACCAATATTCAATTAAGAAATGCTAGTGTACACAGCTATAGATTACAATAGACGTAGTGGAGCCCCAATCCGGAGATAGATTTCGAAGACTTGTAAAGAAAGCAAGAAAAACGAAGATGAATTTAGTATCAGAAGAAACAAAACAAGGGTACCTGAGCATTTCTGCTGGTCATGGAAGGATTAAGGGCGTGCTCGGCTAGGGGTTTTAGGGGATTGTTGGTTTTTTTTTAAAAAAACAACAAGCTCGAGCTGGTGTTTGGCAAGGGATTGGCGGGGGTTGGCAACTTCCGGGTTAGATTATCCGGGGTTCTTCAAGGCCAATAATCCTACCCTTGCTGGGCAAGGTTGTCGGGTTGTCGAATTCAAAAACCCCATTGCTGACGCCTTTGCCCCTGATTAGCGAGAGACGGAGGGAGCCGAAGCCATGGGAGCTCGGATCCGGAGACCTGGGCGAGAGACGGAGGGAGCCGGAGCCATGGGAGCTTGGATCCGGATATCTGGGATAGAGACGGAGGGAGTGCGAGGGCCGCCATGGGAGCTTGGAGCCGGAGCCATGGGTGGAGGCGAGTTTGAGGGAGGTGAGGTCGACGAGGACAAAGAGGTGAGTAGAGACGGAGACGAAATCGGAGGCGGAGCCATGGGTGCGGCGGTGAATGAGAGGGAAAAGAGGAGGAAGGAGAGGATGGAAGTCATGGAAGCCTTGGAAGGAGAGAGGCAGGGAGCCACGGAAGCCAGGGAAGGAGAGGGAAAAGAGGAGGAAGGAGATACGCAGGGAGAGAGACGCTATTTTTGTCTTTTCATTATTGACCTAAAAAATTAACCTTCAAGAGCAGAGAAAGCTCTTTCATGGAAGAACAAAGGACTAGAGATTCATGTGTTTATTCTCAAGTGGGATTACAAGTTTTAGGCTTCTCTCACCGTACGCTATAAAATGGGTTTTAGCCTTTTTTTTCTTTTATCATAGGTTAAAACCCATTTTGACCAAAAATTTTTTGGCCTATTTCTAAAATGAATGCCAAATTTGGCTTGAAATTTTAGAAGGCCAAATGTGAATTCCACTATTTTTATTTATTTATTTTTAATTGTTCATTATTAATATAAATTTATAAATCACACAATTAATTGTATATAAACTATCTAATTATATTTTTTTTATCAAAACTAAAAGTTATAGTTTGTAAAGATATTGATGAGTTCTTTGATATGACTATAACTAGTACTTTTCCCGAACTATGTTCGGTTTTTTTCAGTATATTTTCGGTTGAACGTCAATTTTCAACTAATATACTTCTCACCTTGCTGTTCTTCGAAATCTTTGGTTGTTATAGTAAATTCATTTATCTAGACAATTGATACTCTAAATCTTTGGTTGCTATAACCACCCACTAATCCCACAACTTTCAACTTCATGGCCATTAACTATTTCACACCATTGTTGTGAAACGTGCTGAGATAAAACTATGGATTCATCATTGTGATGGTTTTAAGGTGCGGCGTGTTACCATAGGAGTCCATATATTCCAAATGTAACCCAACGACAACAAATTTGTAGGTTTTTATATTCATAGTGTATTAGATATTAAAAAATGTATTTCATGGTCATTAACAATTTCACACCATTGTTGTGAAACGTGCTGAGATAAAACGGCCGATTCATCATTGTGATGGTTTCAAGGTGTGACATGTTACCATTGGAGCACATATATTCCAAATGTAACCACCATTTGACAATTTCTTTTCAAATGTTAATATATCTCGGGTTTTTTTAGTCGTATTGTATTCTATATTGACAATTGTTTTTCATGACCATAATATACTTCACACCACAACTGTAACCTCATTGCCCCCATATGAAATGCAGTGTCAAACACACAATTAAATAACACAAACACAAAATTATATTATTATTATCCCAAACCAGAGTAAACGTAACCATAGAAACAACAACATAAGCAAATGGTTCACATCATACACCTCAACAGAGCAAAAGCATACAAATGCCCATTCATAACCCCATACCATACGAAATTAGATAGATAAGATATCTACATGACCTATTTATTCGATCATGTACCTAAACTTAGGCTGACCAATCGAGTCATAATCAACAAAATCAAAATGCGGGCGCATTTCATGGACGCGAAATTCTTTTGTATACTCGGTGAGTGGGAAGTGAACTACATACTTACGATCTCGCTTATTGCAGCGAATAACGTTACCATGCCAATATCCATCCCTGTCATTGCAATCAACAGAATCCCCAACATCATATTCACTTATCGGCTCTTCGGGTGGAATAGGACGAACTCGACCAGCTAGTACGATTTCCTTCAGACTTCGACGACCGTCATTACTCTTCAATGAGATATACTTGACCTCATAGTGCATCCGGTTTACCACACGTCTAACAATTGCTTCGTAAAAGGAGCCCCAAAACCCCTCCTCTCCTCCAATAACCTCAACAACGTCCCCTTTCTTAAATAAGGGACCCTCCGGTGATGTTACAAAGTAAAATTAGTTTACAGAAAACCCACAATAATGTTGTACATTCAACTAAATAACACCAATTCAATTACTAAAATACGCTCATATACGAAGTCATAAACAATGTAATAAAGTAAGAAATGTCACTTACCATAAATTACACGTTGACGACGACCGGGAGGACCTCTCCTTGTACATTCGGAGGAGACGGTGACTGTGAAGGAGCTCCAGACGATGAAGACATTGTGGTAAGGAAAATGGGCGTGCTGAGAGATGCCTTATTATCAATTGAACTCATGGTATTTATAGGCAAAAAAATGAATGAGTGAATGAGCGAGCCATTGGTGATTGTGACCACACAACAATTGAAATATTATATAATAAGTAATAACATCAACTATGGTCTGAAATTTTGACCATTGAACACATTGATTGTATAAATTGCAAATAGAGGTAGTTGGTGTGACAGACCTTTCACATCCATGATAGATAACACAGCACCTTGGGGGAAACAATTCATAGACCAAATAGTTTCTCTAAAATAGTTTGATTTTAAATTGTCCTCATTGTTTGGTATTACCCAACTGTATCTAGTAAAAATCAGTAGCAAGCTGGCTTCTGTTTTTTTTGTTTCTTAGCAATCAAAATCAGTAGCAATTTGTTATCCTCTTCAAATCACAACCTCTTCAAAGATATATGATGACAAAGTATGAAATATGAAGAAATAAGTTAACATACATTAAATATGAGCCAAAAGAAACATGAATGTGAACACTAACCTTGATTTGTTGTTGAGAAATGTGGTTGCAAGACTGGCACTAAAGCCTCTGCACAATCTTTTTGGTGGTCTTAGCCTGTTAGAGAGAGCAAATGCAATGCTTTTAAATTCAGTAAAAAACAAACTAAAAATTAACTTGAAACATAAAACATGCTCTTAGAGTTGGTTTAGAAATTGAAATTAGAACTCAACCTTCGTGTACTGAATCACCTTGTGCAGTGGTGTGTTTCCTGCACTCTTTGGCCCTGCAACAAGTCTTTTTTGTCCTTGGGACGTTCACTTGTCACATCAAGGTTGCACATTGGTTAACTGAATGAATGAAAACACAATGAACCATGGAAGGACCAACTGATAAAGGGAAAAGGTTTATAACATTGAATTAAACACATTGAATGAATGAGCTTGATGATTTATGTAAGAAGTGCAAGAACGTGATAGCGCACAGGTTTAACTAAGAGAAAAATGAAACTTTTTTCATAGGAAATCAACAAAAGATGCCAGGTTTAAATTACCAAGCACATTCAATCAGTATTAAATCCTACAACTACTAATGTGCTGAATTTCACATTTAGTAATTGAATAAATTTCTGTATCTAATATTGTTAACGAAATGATTACAATACCACAAAATTAGGGGCAATACAAAAGCAAGATTCAAACAATTTGTTAGGGCAAGTAGGGTTGGCATGGTACGGTAACCACCAAAAAATGGTGATTACCACGTACCAACCACAAACTGGTGGTACGTAAATTTTCATACCACGTACCAACCACAAGTCGTGGTTACCGCATATGTGGTAACCACGACTTGTGGTTGCCATCGGTACATTACCATGGTTACCAAGCTGTGATTCAGTTTGTATTTTTTTGAAACCCCTTGGCTACCTTCCGGTAATCTTCAAAGTTATCGAATGAAAAAATATGATTACCAAAAATAATATGGTTACCGCCTATTATAAGTTCAAATAAATCAAGTTCACAACCTAAAGTACAAACCAACCAAGTTCAAAGTCTTGAAACAAACCAAGTTCAATTGTTCAAACATTCAAAATGTTCGTGCAAGTTCAAACAAAACAAGGTCAAAGTCTTCAAACATTCAAAATGTTCATACTGTTTCTAGTAGAAAAAATAGAAAAGACCAATTTAGGTCAAAATCAAAACACAAAATATAAATTAAAAACTTAAAACTTAAAGGTAATAACAATAAAACATTAAATAAAAAATATAAATATATATACTTGGTAACCATGGTATTCATATTTCATTACCATTACCGTACCATCTTAATGTGGTTACCGCCAAGATGGTTACCACCATGTTGGTTACCACAAGTGTGGTTACCAACATAGTCGTTTTGTGGTTGGTACGTGGTTGGTATGGTAATTTCCGTACCATTTGCCAGCCCTAAGGGCAAGTGCACAACCAGTAGAGGCTATAATGCAGACCATATGGAAGTGAAAAATCAATAGCATAGGAGTATATCCATCATAACAACAGTACACCATGGCTCCCAACATTCAGAATTTAAAAAAAAAATCAAATACATACCCGGATTCGATCACGATCAGAGGCGGAAGCCAATATAACTAGCACTAATTAATAGTATAGAATCTCCCTTAATTAGTTTAATTGTTTAATTACTGCACCGACCACTTTCATTACGATCAAGACAAGAAATCTCATAATTAGGCCCTAAAACCCCTCACCATAATTATTTGCGGAGTAATCTACTGTCTTCACAAATTAGGTAGGTCTTTAAATTTTCTTTTTATTATTCTTTCAAAACTATTTATTAATTTAATGCCTAAATTTCATAATTAGAGTTTTGAATTGTTTGATAATTTGATTATAGAAACTAGGATCAATATATTTTAATTAATATACCGTTGTTTATACTTTACATAATCTATTATTTTATTAAGTTTATTTTATACTACAAAATTACTAGGATGAATTTGTGTAAAATTTTGTTTTTATATAATAATTTCCCGATGGAATACTATGAAAATCATATTTTGACCCGACAAAGTTTATTAGTTTCTTAATCATGAAAATTTTTCCGCTCACCTAACTTTGAAACACTAGATCCGCCACTGATCACAATCTCTACTGGCTCCCAACTATCACATTTCCTTCTCCATTTGGCAAGAGCAAGTTGATTCTCTTGATTAAAGTTCAAAATTTCAATGCCCAGATAGTACGTTATACTTCGAATAACCGAGCCAATATGTATAAGCCCTAATTTGTAAGGAATCAAATCAGTCAAAAGAATGAATTAAGTAATTAACAGAGGAAAGAAAGAGGAAAGAAGGATAGTACCAAGTTTCCGAGTCGCCGGGCGATTGAGCCGCCTCCCGCCATCGACACCCTCATCTGCCCCGACATCGACCGATCAACACCCGAGTGACCACGTCTGCACCGGAAACTTGCGGGATCGTTAAGATTGGTCCTCTGTGGACCGAAGTACAACTTCTCTTCCTCGCGACTTCTCTTGCAACTTCTCTTCCTCGCGGCGTAATTGGCCATATCAAAACCTAATTCAAGCCCCAAAAATCCAAAACCTAATTCAAGCCCCAAAAATCCAAAATCCTCAATAAGTTAAGGGGAGAATAGGAGTTCCAGATTAATTAAAAACCATCACAAGCACGTCTGCACCAAAAACTTATTGGGGAAGAGAGGAAGTATCGTCAGGTGCGAGGAGGAGATGAGAGATGTGATGCCATCAAGATGGGTCCTTTGTGGGCCAAGGCGGTTCGAGGACCCGATCATCCCGAGAAAGAAGAAGGCGCCACCATGGATTCAATTCAAGCTTGTTGAAGGGTCGACATCGAGGGTCCTAGGCTCGGCGCCAAGGATTCGGTAGGAATGGCCGGTTTTGGCTTGGATAATTATTTTACCTATTTCTATCTATTTTAATTATTTTTATTTAGTTATTTAGGAGAATAATATTAAGGAGATATTTATCTCCTCGCTCATTAAGAAACTATTATTTTTACCTATTTTTAGTCATTTTAGATAGATAGAATATTATTAGTATTTATCTTAGGATTTTTAGTTAATTATTTTTATTTGTGAGATAGTTAGGGTTTCTTTGCAGAGGAGCCAATCTCATTTATTTAAGTTGTAAGTTGTCTTCATTTTAAAGAGGTTGAAATTAAAAGAGAAACACTTGACTAAGTGCTTTCTCTTCGTCAACCCTGATCGCTCTTCATCTTTACGTTCTAAATTTCACGTTCTCAATCCAAACCCTAATCTCTTTATCTCAATCACGCGCCGATCGAAATTCAATTCCATTGCAATTTGTGTGTGACGTAATTCTCGAGTGATTTCGGAAGTGGCTGCCTAATTTCGATCGACAATTTGCGAAATCAACCGCAATTGTTGACTTATGTTGCCAATTCCTTTTCATTAGGAAATTCATGGAGTTGGAACCAGAAGTCAACGGAGGAGTTTGTACTGCTTGCTTGTGGAATTGAATTCCAATTCCACCATTGGAAAGGTTAATTAGCATCTCGCTAATTAATTAGTCAACTTACCCCGTACATGCACTGTAGTCGTCATCTCTTCCGAACACCGTGATGTTCTCTCGCATCAAGATGGGAGCAGTTGTAGCCTTGCATGGAGAACGTGGGGGAGAGAGGGTTGAAATTTTTTGTTTTTAATTTTGCCCAAAGAAGGACATGTGGCTCATTCTTTTACAAAGAGGCTGCTTCTAAAATTATAAGTATAAGGGGTGGATATTTAATATGTTTGATTATATTTGCATAAATAATTAATATGTTTAGAAAAACATATTCATTTTATATTATTATATCTTCATCAAAATCATATCTCATAAATAAATATCGAGTGCATAAATTACTATATTTGAAAATAATAATAAAAAATCCCAAAACACATCAAAACCATAATATGAAGTCAATTTATAAATAGAACAATTATAAATCTATATATTATATAGTTATGATTTCCAATTAAAAATAAATTTTGTAGTATTGTTAAGATATTCAAGAGTTCTTCGATATGACTATAATATTTGACATATTTGAATTATTATTGCATAAATAATATTTTTAGAAAATGATATTAATATTTTTTTTATAGATTCATCAAAATTATAATAAAAAATAAGTATTAAGTTGCTTAAAGTACTAAAGAAGAAAAATCAAATATAAATTGAAACAACCAACTATTGAATCATCGTCAAATGAATCAATGATTGAATTATAAATCTCAATAGTTTCATTTAAAGAGTGAGATGATGATGATATTTGTATTGAATTCATTGTTTATTCAAATCGAAAAGGATAACGATAGAATCGAGTGACGGAAAGGAGTGTGAAAGTTCTAAATTACATGAGTATTTATAGAAAATTTGCCTGCCAAATTTGGCCTACGGTGGGAACAGCAAAACCATTTAATAGGCCTGTTGGAGGGTAAAAATTGACGAATTTTTTTCTCAATTCATGATTACAAATTATCACATTCATCAAATGTCAAACAATGTGATAAATTGTATTCAAATTAAATTCAAATCCAATGTTGGGCCTGGAAAAGTCCATTGGAAGCCCATCCCACACAAACTCATCACATCAAAAAAAAAAGTCAGAGAACTGTTAAATATAGCAGTTGAATGAGAGCCTTCAATCTCAACTACTCTCTCCTACAGACTACAATTAATTAAAAAAAACTGTACGGGAACAAAACTAGCAGGACGTGGTGTAACACCCCGTCCCACATCGGATATCATAAGGATGTTGAGAGTGATTTATAAGTGATTCAAGCCCTACCCATGTTACAAGAGCTTTTCCTTTCCAGGCTCCAAGTGAGGACAACGGACCTGAGAGGGCTAGGTGGCATGGGCTGGCGCCTCTTAAGACCCCGGGTCTTACAGGTGGTATCAGAGCCGACTCCGGACTCGGAGGTGCGCCGACAGTATGCTCGGGTACGCTCCTCCCGGAGGGCAGTCCCTTGGGCCTGACAGGGTCGTCAGTGCTTTAAGTGGGGGAGATTGTAACACCCCGTCCCACATCGGATATCATAAGGATGTTGAGAGTGATTTATAAGTGATTAAAGCCCTACCCATGTACAAGAGCTCTTCCTTTTCAGGCTCCAAGTGAGAACAACGGATCTAAGAGGGCTAGGTGGCATGGGCTGGCGTCTCTTAAGACTCCGGGTCTTACACGTGGGGACTGGGAAGGGTGGTTTCCTTTAGTAACCTCCCTATTTCACCTACTCTATAAAAGCTACTGTTGCAGTTTATTTTAAGGTCCAACTGGCTTTTATCCCTTCCGGCTGGCTTCTTCTTCTTCTTAACAGGAGCAAAAGCAAACACATCTTCTCCCTCCTAGCCGGTTGGCAACTGTAAAAGCAAACAGTTGTTGCTAGCTCTTCCTTTCCTCTTCCTGCTTCAAACAAAACTCCACCTGCAACCACAAACCAAACAAAAATACAATCGGCAAAAGAGAAGAAGGAGGACTCCATTAGTGCTGTTGTTTGAACTCCAAAACAGAGGGTATATCCTCACTTGTTTTCTTTGTTTGCAGGTATAAAAAATGAAGGAAGATGGCAGATCAATTGCTTGGATACCAGTACTCTCACCTAAGTGGTTGAGCCCGATAATAGGCTTAAGTACAAGATTACTTTTACCTAGGGTTCAACCTTATAATAGGTTGAGGGTACTCTCTCGTAGACGGCTTGAAATTTATTTTCGCCGCTACAATCGATACCGGCGCGGATCGGTTATAGGGACGAAGTGCTGCCGGATTTTGCCTGGAACTCACAAGCAATGAATTGCTGAGTTCCATGGACTATCGAAAATAAACTGAATATGGGACAAGTTGTGTTCTGTCAAACAACAACACAAGACCAGGCAAGGCAGTCAAAAGGCACTAGTTGCTGGGATAGAAAAATGACACCCGCATGAACAAGCAAAATAGCATCAAGCTAAGCTGAGCACCATGTGAGGCAATTAAAAAAAAATGATAAAAACATCAATTTGGGACTTACAAGAGCAATTCCACAAACTGGAGCAAGCCAAAATCAGCCTATGTCTACCCAAAATTGAGATCCCAATTCGGAAGAGACAAAAGAGGCAAATTGATTGCCCTAAACAGCACAGTCCAAATCAAATAAATCCCAAACCCTAGCTTAATTGCTACCAAATTGCAATCAGCAGGCCAACCCCTAAACTGTGTCTCCGGTTGCTACCAAATTGCAACTAGTGTAAATAGATCCCAATTCGAGTCGCATGAGCCTTAGCTCCGGCCGGCCTCCTCTTTCGACTGTCTATCCAAACCCAAAAATCCCAAATTACAAAGTATCAAAAATCAACCCTAGATGATTTCTCAAATCCCAAATCATCCAAATTAGGGGCCAATCGCAAGGGAGAGGAGAAAACCAAACTTGCTGCCCCCTTTCTTCGCACAAACCCTTGACATCTCCAATTGGCGGAGGCTTGTTTCGGGTTGCTGAACCATTTGCTTATGTTGATGGCTAATTAAGCCCGGTTAACAAATGTGAATTTGGGCTTTACCCATTACAATTATATGGGTTTGGGTCAGTGCCAAGTGCCAACCGAAGCCGGAGTGTGTGCCCAAAGCAATGTGGCATATATGTGCATTTATAACATGCTACGTATAACTCCCAGCTCATTTCATATAACTTTTGTTTAATTACCAAACTTATCCACAAAAATATGAGAATTATAATTCGCATAAATTGGAAATTGAGTTTAATAAAATCATAAAATTAAACTCATAAAAATTCCGTTGCCAGTTTATTTATGTGGGTAAATCTCAAGTCGGCTCCAATAAAAACGGAGTCAAAACCTCAAATCAAGTTTTACCAAATATAAACTTGGTTTTTTTTTTCTTGAGAACTATGCAAGATTTGATCCCGTCCAAACGGGTACGTAGGTAGCTCGACATAAAGCAAAAAGCTCGTCGAGTTCAATCGTCAAATAAAAATTAAATCGGTTCGTTCAGAACTACGTATAGACTTGATACTCTTTTACGAGTTACGTAAGAAATTCGATATTAAAATTCAATATATATTGGATTCAGTCGTCTGCCTCTAAATTCACTTCTAAATGAATATGAGGTCAAACCCAATTAAATTAAAATGGTTCTTAAGGAACTACGAGTGATTTGATACTCGTTTACGAGTTACGTAGGAAATCCGGTATAAAATTCAATATGTATCGGATTCAGTCGCCCTTCCCAAATTAAATCAAATTTTTTCTTTCAGAACTACGTATAGACTTGATACTCTCTTACGAGTTACGTAGGAAATTCGGTATGAATTTTTAAATACGCCGAATTCAGTCATCGGTTACAAATTAAATCAAATTTGTTTCTCTACAGAACTACGCCTGATTTGATTCTGATTTATCGGATACGTAGGCCACCGGACATAAAGCTAAAGCTCGTCTGGTTCAATCGACAAACCAAAAAATCAAATTAGTTCTAAAAAGAACTACGTAAGACTCGATACTCGTTTACGAGTTACGTAGGAAATTCGATATTAAAATTCAATATATATCGGATTCAGTCGCCCGTTTCAAATCAAATCAAATTTGCCTTTGGTAGAACTACGTAAAGACTTGACGCCGTAAAAACGGCTACGTAGGTAACCCGATATTAAATCCTAAAAATATATCAGGTATAGTCGTCCACCTCTAAATTCACCTTTAAATGAATATGAGGTCAAACCAAACAAATTAAATTGGTTCGTTACAAAACTGCATGTGATTTGATCCTTTTCAAAAGGGTACGTAGGAAACTCACGAACGAGTTCAATCACGATCTCCAAATTGACCTTTAAGTCAAATCTCAAATCAAAACAAATCAAATTCCACTTTCAAAGTCAAACCGTTTTCTATGCAGATGATAGGCGGGTTACTTGAGTTACCCTTCCGAGAAGGTGGGCTCAGGCTACTTGGGTGGAGTGTTGTTCGAGCTACCCTTCCTAGAAGATGGGCTTGAACTTCATCCTATGATGCATACGAGAAAACGAAACTAAATCCAAACTCAAACACTCTGAACTACGTAAGGCTTGATTCTCTTCCAAGACATACGTAGGCAACCCATTAAAATTCGGGTGCAGCCCAAATCACAAAAACCATTCAAATCTTGGTATTGATACGACTTCGAATCAAGAGGATAACCAAAAGGGGTCGAACTCAAATATTAAAAATTAAATAAAATGTGTTGTACAATTATATCGCGCATTTTTGTCCAACAATGCCAAAAGAGAATATTCTATAGAATATTCTCTTTTGGTAGGCTATTTCCCTTGACTATTCTAGTCTACGGGGGAAGATGCTCTTATATAGGCAAACTAGAGAATAAGTACATAAATGGGTCGGGGGGTTTAGGGAGGTGGAACATCCACAACTAGTGGCTTTATAACCCTCCCCTTGGGATGTACACCTATAACCTTACAATCTGTCTCGTTAAAAACCTCGCCTATAAAATCTCAATGGGACAAAAACTAGGACTAAGGGAAAAAAGAGTATATATCTGATGTCATTACATACGCTTTGGTGATACTGCCTCGTTAAAAACCTTGTCAGGAAAACCCGGTGGGGAAAAACCTGATCGAAGGGAAAAAGAGTGCAGTGCGTATATTTCCCCCCTGAATTCAACATTCTTCTTGCAGCTTTCTCGTCCCCATAAGCTCTTCGAACTTTCTGATAATGCTGACCTCATGAGCTGCATGGTCGAGTCTGAATATTATGATGCAATAGACTTCCTTGTTTTTGGTGATGAGCTGCTTTCAATGCACAAATATGAGGTACTTCAGGACCTAGTGTGCCTTTCACCGTTTGATATAGGGAATTTGATGTATAGATGGTGTATAAGTTGCCTCATTAAAAACCTTACCTTGGAAAAACCCAGTGGGATAAAAACCAAGATTAAGGAAAAGAGTACAACGTTGTGTAAAGTACTTCAGGACTCAATACACTATGTTACCACTTACACAATACTTCAAGTACTATAAGCACCCTTTGTCTTAATCGTGTACATATGACGAGGCTTTCATATTGATGCTTCGGGCATTTCAAATTTATCGATCATTTTTACTTATATTCTTTTATTAATGATCAATTTGAGTATACAATTACTATGCCCGTCAATTACGGTTAGTGTCGATTCATCGACAACCAAAGATTATATCCACTACAAGTGAATATATTTTCATATCATCCACTCTAGACTTTTATGCAATCTATCTTGCTATATATCTTATAGCTTCATTTCGCTTATTGCGGTTTTGTATAAACACCCACTTAAAACCAATGATGTTATACTATCCGATGTTGGAACTACGGGTCCAATAGGATCATGCTTAAAGAATTCATCATGAATTCCTTGTTTCTATCTCTTTTACCCATCATTTCGATATCAACATCCATTATTTGATTGATGATCATCAGATTTCCATGAGCTCTTTCCACTTATGGGGAATCCTGAAGTGAGATCCTAGTGATCTCCAACACTTCTGGTGTATCTGAGAATCACTTGATTTTTGTTTGCTCTTTCCACTTTTGAGGCAGAGTCGATCGTACCGATAGAATATAGGGAATAAGAGAGCAGAGAAAAGCTCTTTCATGGAAGAACAAAGGAGTAGAGAGGAGACTTCTCATTCATGTGTCTATTCTCAAGTGGGATTACAAGCCCTTATATAGGCAACGTAGAGAATAAGTACATAAATGGGTCGGGGGTTTAGGGAGGTGGAACATCCACAACTAGTGGCTTTATAACACCATCTCTTTTATTCCCATAACTCATACAATAATTTTTACTTCATATGACCTTGCCAAACTCACCCTAAACCAACTCCCACCCAAATCAATCATCTACCGGGTGATATATGGATTAGGTTATGGGTTGGTTCGGAGTGCTCAAGCCCACCCATATTTCACTGACCAGATATGTCCAATATAGTATAGGTCCGGTCCCGTGCACGAAAAATACATTAATACAATATTATAAATGATTTAGATAGATTCCAATAAATAAATACAAATAGATATAAATAAAATTAGTTCGATATATTATATATAATCTAAATATCTTTTATTTAGATCAACCAGGCATTCATTACATTAGTACTGAAAACAAAAAACCCAACAACGACGGCTCATTATAGACCTATAAGTTTGTGCTCTACGATCTACAAGATAATCGAAAAAATTCTAGCTGACATACTAAAAAGGTTAATGACTAAGCTCATACACCCTCAGCAAGGAGCATTCATATAAAACCGAGCTATCCATGACAACATTTTTATTGCTAAATCTTTCATTCACTCACACAGAAAAAAGGAAAGAATGGATGGATGGCCATAAAATGGGACATGGAAAAAGTCTACGACAGAGTTGAATGAGAATTCCTTTTTCAAGTTCTAGAGAAATTCGGCTTCTACACCAGATTCTGTAAATGGATTGAGCAAGGCGTGAAAACTGTCTCTTTTTCAATCATAGTCAATGATGGACCCGCGGAACCTTTCAACCCAGCAAGAGGCCTACGACAAAGGGACTCACTATCCCCACTCCTATTTATTTTAGGAGCAGAAATACTAGCCCAAAAATTACAAATAGAAAGAAACCAAGTAGACCAAGAAATAGGATTCAACGTACATTACTAGATTGGGCCCCCGATTTCCATTTATATCCTTCGCGGATGACATGATGATCTTTACGAAAGCTAGTTGTTCATTTGTTATTAAAATTAAAGGAATTATTGATGAATACTACTCGATCTCGGGTCAGCTTGTTAACTTCCATAAATCGGCTTTCCAAACGACCCCAAAGATACCAGAATCTCTAAAACAAGAAATCCAACGTATAATAAATATCACAAACCAGAACAAATTGGACAAATATCTTGGTTGTCCAATCATAAATTGTAAAGTCAATAAAACAATTGTAAAGACTCGGATTTTCAAATACGATTTTTTCAGGAAAAGGGAATTAAAAATGAATTTAAAACAGATTTAAAACTCATTAAGCAGATTTCCGACCTGAATTTAAAGATTTGACAAGTGATTTATGTCCTTTCACCCCGAGAAATTAAAATAATTGCGGATGTCGATATCCTTTCGATTTTAAAAATCTAATTGATCGAGTAAGCGAAATTCGGGGAAACTAACATTTGGAGACTAATTTCGGGGTTCAAAATTCACGTATTCGGGATTTATTTCTGGGTATTTGTTTACCCAATTTCACACTCAATCCCTCAACCATACCTCCTTCAAATCACCCCCATCATTCATCACCATTCCCACGCCATCCCTTCACCGTCACCATCTCCCGCTCTCTTCTTGCCTTCACCATCACCAACTCCCATCGGAGACTCTCCTCACGCCTTCACCATACTCAGTACCATCACCCGTAGCTACCATCACCATCTTAGTTCTTCATCGCCATCACCATCTCGACCACCGACGATCACCACCAAGCTCCATCGTCACCTCCTGTTCACATTTCCAAACACCCCCACACACCACCCTTCTCTGGAGCACCAAGCACAGCAGTCTTTTGACACCCCTCAGTGCCACCGGAAGTAGCTGAAGCGCCATCGACCATCGCCTCCTCTGTTCGAGCGTGTATAACGTTCCAGTAAGCCGTTCAATTTCGTTTCCAATCCAAACCACTCTCGAGCCCTACCATCACGCTCACCCATGTCCGACGCAGGTTCGACGAGCCATCGCAAGCCTATGACGATGCCCAGAACTCCGATTGAGAGCTCCGAAGTCGCAATTACCTCGGTGAGCTTCCGCCATTTCCTTCCTTCCTCGATTCGCATTCGTGTTTTTTTTTGTAAATAGCCAAAAATCAAGAAATAATTAGGAAATAGCCAAATTTCGAAGGACATAACTTTAGTAAATCCAGAGTCGTTGTTCTAAACAGCGACTCTGGGTCTTCCACCCGGTCAAAGGGAATCTCTGCACCCCTGCCCTACTTGTCTCCTCTGCCGAAGGGAATATATTCCCTGGTGAGTCGCTTTTCAGAACAACGACTCACCCTTCTCCTCCCTCAAACACCGTAACCTCCCCTCTATTTAACCTAGCGCCATTAGAGTCGACACAACCACATTTTGTTTACATATATTTACGAAATATATATGTATTCGTAAACTGAGGTAACGGGTAATTTATACCCGACGTTATGAAAATCGACAGAACTTTAGTAAATCCATATTGTTTATGTTGTAAGAACTTTAGTAAATCCAAAAAATATGGGAAAGTTGGTAGTATTGTTCGATTGGAAAAGTAAGTGAAATGTCAACTAGATGTTAGTTGTAGATTGCAAATTATGGATAAAGATGGTATTATTGTTCGACTGCAGATTATAGATGCGGATGTCTAAAAGATGTCTAAGTAACTGAAAATCCAAACCAGAACTTAGTAAAACTTATAATATCCAAACCATAATACTAAAATAATCCTATCGTCTACCACTACTACGTTGTATATGATCCTCCTCCTCACTGTCATCGTCATCCCCCTCCTCATCATCTCCACTCTCCTCATCTGTATGGTCCTTCTGGTTACCCTCTTGCTGGATGTTCTCCTCCCACACTGATGTCCAAGTTTTATGTCATATTTTTGTGCTTAATTTTGTTCCTTATTTCATCAATTTATATATTATGGGTTGGGAATATAACGAATTTGTGTAGTTTATGATTATTTGCAAGAAATAGAGGTCTACACAAGTTTCTGTTTAATATTTCCAAATTTGGAGCGAAATCGGAGCAAAACCAAGAAGTACAGAAGTCACTCGACGTCTTCTAAAGAGACTCAACATCGAGTGAAAAGCCCTGACGTCGAGTGAACTAACACACACATCCAGAGAAGCTGAACAAGAGACTCGACGTCGACACACTCACTCGACATCGAGTGAAGATGAACTCGACATCTGCCTGAAGACATAAGCTTAGAAGTATATTAGACCCCGGATTTCCTACATCCGGCCTCTTAAGTAGCATGCTATATTCACATTTTTCTACTAGTGCACGACAAGTGGAGGACAACTCGACACGACACAAGTAACTCGACGTCTAGTGGACCTACTCGACGTCGACTGGACAACTCGACGTCGACTGGAATTTCTGTTGGACCGAGAACGAATGGGCCGATCCATTTGCGAGAAGAGGAAGACTTGGCCCCAAAGGAAAGATCATCTACCATCTATCTATCCAAGTTATATTCTAGTGGGAGAAGATTTATTTACCTAATGGAGAATTTCTATTTACTTAGTTAGATTTATCTTCCTTTTATATAATTTTATATCTTCTAGATTTAGATAGAAATTGCTTTCCTTGATTAACAAGGATTAAGCCCTAGGGGCTAGTTGTTATTCATTCAATTCTAGAGCAGGTTATTCACATACAATTTAGGTTTTCAAAGGTTTTAGGGTTTTGGCTCTTTAGCGAAAGTTGGAGTACCGGAATTGTAAAGACTTTGATTTAGTAATGCAAGTTATTTCTTCTTCAATTATGTCGATTGCTATGATGAGGTGTGAGTAGCTCACCAACTTCTAGGGTCGAGACGAGCCCGACGATAGCCATGCAAGTAGAATCAATAAATCGCAAAGATAGGAACTTTATCGATAAAGGAAACGAGTGAACTCTGAGCTGACTTCAGGACGTGATTTGCTGGCTATCTGAGATCCGCTGACCCGCTTCCTCGTGGATCGATCCTGACTATCTTCTACTACAACGGGAGGGAGTCTTGTAATTATTTGCTTGGAAAGGAATCGGTTTGCTTTATTTTATTTATATTTTATTTGCAAATTCTCGATTTCCTACTTCAACACATACCACATCCTCGACTAATGTAGGCGGGAAGGCGGGTTGTCGGGGTCGTATGCGGTAGGCAAGAGATTCTTGCACATTCTGATTGCTCGTTGAAGTAGAGGGTGGAAGTGGACCCATATAATGTAACGGCATCGAGAGCATCGCTGTAAATGAGGAGCTCGCATCATATGAAGGGCCAACATCTGCAGGCATATGTGATGGTGCACCCCAGTAGGAGGCAGGAAATGTCTGTTCTGTCCACTGGGAGAGTGAAGAAGGAATGTACTCAGAAGCTGATGGAGGTGTGCACCCGAACGACGATGCGAACCGAGCACTCGAAGGCTGAGCATATACAGATGGGTGCACATGGCCAACAGATCCCATACGTCGTTGGACCATACCCGGACCACTCAGCATATCCGGGGCCGAATCGAATCCTAAAGGCCCAGCATACCCAAACTGGCTTCCATCTCCCGAACGATGGGTTTGGTGCGGGGTAGATTGCGAAAAAGATGCGCCTGTTCCGATGAAACCACCGCCAAAGTAAGCCTGGTCAAAAGAAACTCGACCTAATACCTCTGAGCTTTGTGAGGAGACGTACTCCCCAAAGGATGCCACAGTACCGGCCACACCAGAATAGTCGCGCAGCTGGGATGCTTGTTGCGCGATCTGACCTACTTGGTGCCCTCGATCGCCAACGTCAGCTGCGTAGTGCCCCTAAAAATAGATGTGAGTATACATGAGTAACGCTGACCCTAGCCCATGGTATTGCAACAATTGATATAAACTACTCGCTCACCAGAGAGTAAATGTCAGGTGCGACCGGCTGGTATCGTGCGGGCAGAGCAATAGCTTGTCGGCTGATAAACAAGCGGGTGCGTGCTCTATACCAACACATGTACTCATCATGCGCATATAAGGGGACTCCTCACGATTGTTCCAGGCATTAATATGCTCCTCAACCAAATCTAGGAGGCACGATCAAGGTCATCATCACTTCCATTGGACAACTCTTTGTGCAACAGAAAAGAAGAGAGGTGTTGCTAATGAGAAAGAAAGTGAGAGATTCACCTTCATAATAATGCCAACATTGGAAGTTCATTTGTTGGAACCAGAAAAGGGATATGCTGTGGTGATTAAAAAACTTTCATATGATTAATGTCGTATAACATTTTAAAAATCATCTTGAGAAAAATATTTAACGAGTACTTCAAATTTCAATAGTTAACTTGATGACAATGATATATCAAAAGACAAGTTTATCAGTCTAACTCAGCACTCACATGCCTACAACAAGGGAAGTATAGATTAAATGACTAAATTAAACAAAATCTGCAACAGAGCATTCAAGGCAATTGTTAAAATTAAACAAATAAATATGCAATTGATTAACACTATCTACACAACTCATATTCAATGACTAAACCATTTCTCCTTGCATTTTTTGATCCCTTTAGAAAGAGCATAGCCAATATGGAAGCTGAAACCTTGAAAAATAATCGATATATTCGATGAGAGGCTCAAATCTCATAGAGTTCTATTTCATGTTATTTTCAACCCGACAAAGAAAAATCATTCGAGAGCAAATTAAGGGCTCGAAAACAAATTGATGTTATCTACAAACATCCTCCTAGATTTGGTTGATGTTCTTTCTATTTGCAAGCAAAATTTGAAACCCGAAATTCGAAACTTAACTCAACAATCAAGCAATCCTAAATTTCGAACTTTAGAACCCATTTTTTTTTTTTTTTTAAAAAGGGACATACGTGTTAGTGACACTAGATTGTTCCGGCGGATTGGCGACGCCTCCACTATCCCTTCAGGCACCTCTGACGGGTCCTGCAGCTGCCTTCCAGCTCGCCTCTCTTTGTTTCCTCTATGTCGTCGGACTCTTCTTCTCCACCTGTCTTCCTTTCATTATTCTCGTCTTTTTTTTACAGAAAAACCAAACGGAGATGTGAGAGGCTGTTAGTTTTAACTGAGCAAGGGCGTCGTTCGAATTTCGTATAATTAGGGTATCGAGCGAAATTTGTGAATCTTTTGTACACCGTGCGAAAAAGGCAATACCTAGGGGGTACCGGTTGAAATTTTCGTTAAAAAAACACTAGACAAAGAGAGTTGAGAGTCGAACTCATAACACTTCGTTGATACAAGTTAGTAGGGTTGGGCACAAATCCCACAAATTCCGATCCCGTCCCGGTCCCGTCCCGATCTCGGTGGGATTTAGGACAAAATAGCGAATCCCGTCTCGATCCCGTCCCGCAAAAATTATGCGGGACTAAACGTGGGACGATCCCGGTGGGATCCCGCAAATCCCGTCCTGTCCCGCATATAATAATAATAATAATAATTTTTATAATAATAATAATATTATAATCTTATAGAATAATAATATATTATTAGTATTATTATTTTGAGCAAATATTATAATTATAATCATAATCTTCCATTTGTAATAATAATAATATTATTATTATTTGAGCAAATATTATTTATAACTATAATAATAATTTTCAATTTATAATAATAATTTATTATAATATAATTTAATAATAATATTACTTTATAATAAAATTATTATTATTATATTATGATATTATTATTATATCATATTATATTTTTTTCTTGTAAAGTGTAATTATTTTATAATAATAACAATAAAAATAAGTAATATTATTATTATTATTATTTTATTTTTTTTAATTATAACGTGGCATTATTATTATTATTATTATTATTATTATTATTATTATTATTATTATTATTATTATACCCATTTAGATCTACAAGAGGCAAATAGCTAAATACGATATTCTTTCCAACTATCAATCGATAATGAGACAATATTTGGTGAATCTCGTCTTAATCCCTTTCCGTCCCGATGTAGTAAGATAATGTAGCCAAATATGTTGAACATTATAATTAATTATACAATCATTGTATGAATTAATAATAGTATTATAATATTAATATTAATAACAATAATAATAATCTTATTATTGAATAATATAGTTGAGAAGAATACCGTATTCAACATATTATTTTTATTTGCGGGACAAGGCCCGTCCCGTCCCGTCCAGACACCATCCCGTCCCGAAAAAAAAGTGTCAATCCCGTCCCGTAAAAATTTCGCGGGACGAGTCCCGTCCCGGCTCAATCCCGTCCCGACGTGCCCACCCCTACAAGTTAGTATCCCATAACCATCTATGCTAATGCGTACAAGTGGTTAATTTTCAAAGAAACTAAATGTAAATAATACTTATTTACAATTTTAATATATTTTTTAAAATAATCGTGTTGTGTCAGGTACCCTAATAACTAAAAATGGCGATTTGAACATAACCCTATAATTTTCGTGGTTGGTGTCATATAATTTTCGTGGTTGGTGTCATATTCGTGTCGTATTTTTTTTGTATCGTGATTTTTGTTTGTTATATCGTCATGTTATCGTGTTTTGCTAGTCATGTTATATTTTTCTACCCGATAACTAATAGGAAAAGGTCTACAGACATCTGTTTATTTGTAAAACGGTTATGACATGTTTTGAACTCAAAAAGTTTTTTGAAATACTCCATTCACATGCATCCAGAATACTTGTGATTGAGATTTTAGGAGTGTGTCAATTTACACACATCCACGATGTGTTCTGGAGGTGTAATAAGTGATTTTTTAGAAACATAAAAAATACTAATTCCTAGTATTTTGAGAAGAAGACCATAAAATAGGGCAATATATATCGCAATAATGTAGTAAAAAGTAGGCAAAACTAATTAAAATATTCCAACATTTGGACGAGTGTCAAAAAAAATACATCCACCTTTCAATTGTAAAAAAACTCACGACGTGTTTTCAATTGTAAAAAAAATACATCTACCTTTCAATGAGACAGTATTTGGTGAATCTCGTCTCAATCCCTTTCCGTCCCGATCTAGTAAGATAATGTAGCCAAATATGTTGAACATTATAATTAATTATATAATCATTGTATGAATTAATAATAGTATTATAATATTAATATTAATAATATTATTATTGAATAATATAGTTGAGAAGAATACCGTATTCAACATATTATACAAATTAATGAATTATGAAAGAATTTTTTACTTTGCAAATTTATATAATATTTTATTAATTTTATTTGCGGGACAAGGCCCGTCCCGTCCCGTCCAGACATCATCCCGTCCTGATCCTGTCCCGAAAAAAAGTGTCAATCCCGTCCTGTAAAAATTTCGCGGGACGAGTCCTGTCACGGCTCAATCCCGTCCCGTCCCATGTCCACCCCTAGAAATTATTATTTAGGAGATGAAGATACTTTTTGGGGATGAAGATGGTAGAGATATTTTTTTGGATGGAGATGATGAAGATTATTGGTAGAAAATAATCCCCTGTGTGTTTGGTTGAGTGAGGATTAATGTTTTTATGGAATAGTGGAAAAAGACACAAATGCCCTTACTTTTACCCTTTTGAATACCCCTTGCAACATTATTGTAGAAACATAAAGGTTGTGTGTCGTAGCCGCTGCAATCTCTCTCTCCTCCTTGATCAAGCATAGACAAGAACACGTGATACATATCAATAAGAACAAGATGATAAATAGACTCCCAAATAACTAATTGAAATCAAATCATCACAATTCATTCAACCATGTCTTCGAATCACATGTGAAACTATGAGTTTAGCAGCTCATAGCTAAAGTAATGCTCATCTCTCTCAATGTATCTCACGTCTCTCAACAATGTGGCACACGACACAAATAAGATGAAAACAACTTAAATAGAGTCGTGCAAAACCCTAGAGAATAAGATAATAATGGATCGAATAGAATCTTCGGACTTAATTTGGCAATTGCTGACACGGAAGACCGACGGGCGCCGGGTGAATAGTGGCGGGCGTCGCTCCTCAGGCTCCACGATCATTCTTTAGTTTTGACGTTGTGCTTCCTTGCTCCCTTGATGCTCCTTCCTTAGCCTTCCTTATGCTCCAAAATCAGTTATTTAATTCCTCCAAGATCCCATCAAAGCTCGGAATGTAAAACTGCAAAATAAACAATAAAAAGACGTAGATTCTGAACTTGAATACTTCACAAGAAAGATATAGAAATAGACCAAAACATATGCAATACCCCTATCTAAATGCAATAAGAAGTACTTATAATGCATATCTAAAATATGCATTATCACCTGTCCACCCCCATCGTCCCCACCCGGTCCGCCCCCTCCCAAACATGCCGGTACAAATCCCGAAAAAAAAAAATCACCCCCACCCACCTCGTCCCCGAACACGCCCTTAATCTCTGGGGAGGTGGTAACAAAGTATCTCGATTTTTTTCCGACTATAAATCCGGACAAAAACGATGACATATAATTGGCGAAATTAAGATTTTAGTGAATTTTAGATGATATTGACTTGTTTTAATAGGAATGATATTATTTGACCAATTTTATATAATTGCTTTAACCCAATTTATGATCGAAAGAATAAATTGGAAAACTTTATTATTACCTTATCATAAAAATTAGGTAATTTTTTTTTAACAATTGAAAGATTTAGATATACTTTTAAAACTCCTGCAAAAAATTGAATTATTTGCTATTTTGCCCTTAGATTTGAGTCATTTGACCAAAAATTGAGTACCTTTTTTATTGCTTCCTTCTTTCGTCGTGCAATATATTCCTGTGTATATAATTATATCGTAATGTAAAATCCCTAATTTCTTCAGGTTCACCCCCAAAATACAAAATCCCTAATCTCCCAAAATTTCTCTGCTTTGATTCTTTCGTAATTCGTATGATCGATAGGTCGCTGGCATACCGGTTCTATTCCTGATCTGATCGAATTCTCGCTTTCTGGAGGAGGAAAGTTTGTGTTTTTTCCACAATCGAGAAGAAGAATCTGCGGCGTTGCCATGAAAAAGAAGCTCGATACACGTTTTCCTGCTGTGAGATTTCTCTTTTTTCCCTCTCCCTTTCTTTTCGATTAATTATTTTTATTTGCGTTTTTTCCTGTTTTAAAATTCCTTTCTTGTAGTAGATCTGATTATGGCTTCTCTGACATCGGTTGCTTACCATTTCTGACTTCTTATGTGGGTTTTTTGAGAGTTTTTTCGTGAGATTGCTTTTGTTCTTTTACTTTTCGATATTGCTCGTGTTATTTAGGTTTTGCAGTGTTGTTGATTGCTGTGCAGTTTGAATTGTGTGTTCCTCTATGTTCTGCAGTTTGACTATTCTCCCTGGGAGGGGGGATTTCACTGTTTGCATCTCTAGAACTCAGTCATAGATTTTGAATTTTGGTAGAAAATCAGTGATGATGTCTATGAATCTGTAATACCGATAAATAAACTTCTCCGTGTAGTGGAGAGCTTGACTGATTGCTCGTCTTAAGAACCAGCTTTGAATTTTTTATTTTCCTGGGATACACGAAAATGATGTTCTGTTATTTCATCTCATTTTGAATGCTTAGGAACTGAGGGTTGTACCCGAAATACGTTAGAGTTAAGTTGCTGGCCAAGAATTTTATCTCATCTGTATCTATATCTACTCTAACGAAACCGAAATCCTTCCCTCTATGGCCGCCTTGGATCTACTGTCACCAATGGATGGTGCAGTACCCACTGATGACCTCAAGAGCTCTGGTGTGTGTTTCAGACTTGCAGCTGAGAGGTGCATGAAATAGTCAACCTTTTCCAAAACAATGCTTTATGGGTTCCCGCTGAGTGTTTGCTTCAGTTGATGGCACAGGTATTCAATAGAAAATGAGGGAATGGGAGGCAAAGTAATGACTTTGGGGAAGGAAGGGCCCAATGACTGTGGTGAAAAAAGTAATGGTGCAGCCATAGGTGCTGGGCAGATTAAAGAAGAAGGCTGATAAAAAAAAGATGCTATAGGTGGATTAGTTTTACTCTTGGGATTTGGACCAAGGGTCTGGGATTTTCTTTCCCTTTCCTATCTTGAGAAGAGAAGAGGAGACTGGATAATAGAGGCCATGGATAGGTTTTAAAGTTCACCACCAAAAGAATATTTAATCCATCTAGAATGTGCCACATGGTATCTATTGCTAAGGATGGTTTGTATGGGTGCTAACTGCTGAGTGGAAAAAAAAAAAAAAAAAAATTTTTTTGGGGGGGGGGGGATGGGGGTTGGAATAAACAGCACGGTTGGATTTGGAGGTAATGAGGAAGTAGGGTGGTTTGCTTTATTTGCTTGTTCGTTTCTCTTATGTTTTCTTTATTCTGTTGTGCCATACTCTTTATTTTGCATAGGATGTCGTGGGAATTCCCAGGACTGCGGGTTTGTAATTATTAAGGAATGTGTAGCCCTTATACAAGCCAAATGTTAATTTGCTATTAGAGCAAATAGGGGATTGCTTCACTCTTTACAAGCCAAATGTTAATTTGGTTGACTTCCCTAAACCTTGTCCCGATGTTTCCTTAACACATCTTGCACTTGTGCTTCTGTGCATGCAGTTATTTTTGTTTGTTTCAATGAATTTGGTAAAACATTTGCAACTTATAATTAAATATTATCAAAGTTGTTATTTCTAATATGTTTGCTTGAACTTTTGTGCTTCTATCTCCTTCCATAGAATTAGGTTTGGACTCGAGTCATGTTGTTCTTGCTTAACTTGTTATACAGTTGATTAAGAATTATGCTCACTTTTATTTCTTCACATGCTCAAAGTAGGGGAAACTAACAAAGCAGATGACAGTCATCTGTTTTGGAGAATCAACGCCATTTTTCAATCTCTCAGTGAAATGACCAATTGGAATTTATGTTGCAGGCTCGAATAAAGAAAATAATGCAAGCTGATGAGGATGTAGGGAAGATAGCAATGGCAGTTCCTGTTCTAGTCTGTGAGTTATTTTAAGTCTTGACTTTCATGTTTAAAGTATTGTCAATCTTGCTTATACCCTTAGCTTTTGATGATGCAGCTAAGGCATTGGAATTGTTTCTTCAAGACCTGTGTGACCGGACATATAAAATCACACTTCAGAGGGGTGCAAGGACTGTGAGTGCAGTTCACTTGTAAGTGGAGAATACAATCCCTCGTCTTTACTGTATGGCTGATTGACTGTTATTAGTTCACTCTATGCATCTTTGTGCCTTTTTTAAAAAACAAAATTAAAAGATGATTCACATTTCTTCTTGCTGTATTGATGTGCTTAGGCTATTTACTTGACCTTCATTTGGCATCTTAAGGAAAACTTATGCATGATGTATTCTGCCTCTCCTTTTTTCCCAAATCACATCGTGTTTCCTTTTTTAGACTCTCCTGCAGTTTGCGTCAAGGGATGGAGGTTGGTTTTGTGTTATAAATTGGCCAGAACAATGAGGGAGTATATTAAGGACAGGTGAAACAATAGCATTGCGAAAACAATATAGGAATCACGGGTGGGCAGTGCAAATGTTGGTAATTTTGTAGTTTTGTACTGTAATGATGAACATGAGATGAGCAACCACCCATCAAATACTTATTTCTGCAAACACTTCAGAAGTGATGACTGTTGAGAATTTTAGTTGGTCTAAACTCTTATACTCCATGCCACGCGAACCACATATACTTATTCTCAACATGGTGGGGCCACTAGCAGCTAATAACTTCATAAATTAAACCAGAGCCTATATATCAAGTAATATATTGCCTTTTAAAAACATTTTGGTGTTTTCTATTTTTTATGAGGTTAGCAAGGCTCAAAAGTAGTGACCCCAGTTAACATGTAGGTTTATACACCTGTCTTTTAGTTTTAATTCTTTTTTTTTTCTTCATATTTTATTTTTATTTTTAAAGCATCAAAGTTAAGGTGATCTCTCACTGGTAAATGCAGGAAGCATTGTATAAATACCTTTGGTGTATTTGATTTCTTGAAAGGTGTTGTGAATAAGGTTCCTGATTATGGTCATTCAGATGTTGCTGCAGACGAGAGAGGTTCTTTAAAAAGAAGGTTAACAGATTCTACTCTTATCATAATTGTCATGACCTATTGACTCAGTAGTTAGATCCAATTAGGTTTTCTGTGTGGTTTCTTATCAATTTTTAAAAAATATAATTCTTGTTACAAGTTATTCACATAAAATTAATAGATATGGAATATTTTATATTTGGCAGGAAGCCAACAGATGAATACCATGACAGTGATGAAGAATTGAAGAAAAGCAGGGTGGTCAGTTGCACTTTTCCAATTCTTCGCATGTGTTCCTGTTTACTAGTGAAATCAAATTGGTCAATATTGTGAAATCAAATACCTATGCAACAGTAGCAAGATAAGAAGACATGAACTTCTTTGCACTGTGCAGTTTTCTTGAAAATAAAACATGAAAAAGGAGCACCGTTAACATGTGTGGTTTGATAAAAATTGAAAATAGAGCCTTTTGAAAATTTTAAAATAGGGATGGTTTGGAGAAAATCCTTCATTGAGGATGTTTTTATGGAAGTTTCCTTAAATCTTATCTTCCCTTTTCTTGAAGCAAACATATTCAGACAAATTAAATTTTTATTTACTACTTTTATTCAGCAGCATGAGATGGGACATGCAAGCAGCAGTGGCAGAGGACGGGGAAGGGGACGTGGAAGAGGACGTGGACGTGGCAGGGGACACACGGAGAGACCACCTCAAAATCCGGATGTAGAGGTTGAACCATTCCCTCCTTTCTTTCACCCCAGAAAGCCTGAACCATTCGCCCCTTTCTTTCTCCCCATGAAGGAAATCTCAGAGCCTCAAAGCCTTGAAGCAGAGACTAATGTCGCAGAACTACCACCACCAGTAAAGGAGCTTGCAAAGGATGAGCATGCTGCATCTTGTGACGGTGGTGGGGATTCTAGTGTTGGAAACATTGATTTGAATTCAGATTTAGTTGAAAACCAGGCTATGACCAAAGACGCTGCAGTTCCTTTGGAAAATGTCATTGACGGTGCTTCAAAGGTTGAGCCAACTGAGACAAACCCAAAAGAGTTTGTCTCTGAAGTAGATGGAGTGGCGATTGACCCTCTTCAGCTAGCTCAAACCCAGTTTAGCTCGAAGATAGAGGAAGATGAGGATTATGATGAAGAGTAGCAGGTGTGGCAGTAGAAAAGCAGGAGCTTGGATATGTAGACTGCTCAACTGGGTAAGAACTTCTCCACTCGATCCTCTGCTCCTCAATGTAGTATTTCTGTATAACCAGATGTGGAGCAATCTGCTAACAGTAGTTCCAAGTTAGTTTAGGAACATATGCTTACTGATAGCCCACTTATTTAACCTTAAAGTAGTTGGGTGCCCCTATCGTTATCATGGTTAAGATGTTTGTGTTTTGGCTACCTTTGTTGTTCCTCTTTGATTCAGATAGTATGTTGATAGATTTGTTAAATGGGTCAGATATTTACTAGCCAAATAATTTACTTGCCTAAACCAATGCCTCTCCTGCTCAGTCACACATCGCGCTGCGCATCCAGCTCCTGCAAAGTAGCAAATGTTAGTTAGACACTAAGCCAACAATTTGCAGCAAACACAAACTCACTCATTCACACGATGCCTAGCGTCGGCAGGGCGTATTAATAATTGTATAACTTGGGGCAACTTAAGATTGGTCATTAAACATGAGAGCATATAATTACTTAACAAGGATAATAAGATAAAAAAACAATTGCATTATCAAGAATGAAAGCCAACGATTTGCAGCAACCGGAAAGGAAAATGTGGTAGGTAAGAAGATGATATAAGATAGATTGGCGAATGTGACACGTTATGAAAAATTGATTAAAGGGAGTAATGAAACCAATTTGGAAATAGAAGACAATGGAAAATGACACCAATTTGATGACAGTAGAGGAAGCCGTGGGAGAAGAGCAGTTGGTTGGGTGATCGAAGAGCTAACCGCAAAGGAAAAAGTCTCGGAATGTTAGGTGCTTCAGTGCCTTATGGCCTATCGAGTTGGATGGCTCGATGAAGTGATCTTGTCGCTTAAACAAGGGCTGGCCTTACCGATTCCTGAAACGAGTCATGCTTGGATCATTTTGATTCCCAACCCTAATCCCCGGGAATGAACTAATTTGTATATAGGTTATGAATGAAACAAAATATATACAAACAGGGGCACCAAGTGAATTTTCAAAAATGTTTGGACACTAGATGGAAAAAATCAAAATTACAAGGCACTGTATAAAATTTCAAAAAACTAGAATATAGAATTTGTTGGGATGGATACTGGCCTCCAACGTCTCATAACATACAGCTAGCTGATTTTGCTGTCGTGCTCTGATGTATCCCTCTTATATTCTCCTCATCCATCAGTAATGACCAAATCAAAGTCAAATCTCACACTTGAAACCTTTTTCTTCATCTCCCTCTTCCTCTTCCTCTTCCTCTTAGAGTTCCATTTTTATTTTAATCATTCAGAACCTGAAAAAACCCACTCTTTCTGATCATCTACACATTGCTTGTGTGTGGCTCTAGTTGTCGCGGAGGTCTGTCATGGCGTTCTTTAGGAGAACTTTCTCTAGGAGGCTGCTGCCTGATCGCTTCCAAGAGATCTCGGAGCGTGTTTATGGTACCATCTTTCTCATTCCTCCTCAACTTTCTACTCTACTTGTTCAGATGAATCATATTTTGTTCTTTCTAGTTCATTTGGTGTTGTTATCGATATCTTATCCGTCTTCATGAATCTAAGTTTGTTGAGATTGTGAAAATATCTCATGTTTATTATAAAGAAAGAAAAACTAACAATATTTAGATGGTAAATCCCTTACATAATAGTTTAAGCTTTTGTGATAGAAAGGTGGATTCTGACCATATGCGTCAACCTACTGAATCTAAGCTTCTGTGATAGAAATTAAGGTGAATCAACATACTGAATCCTAGAACATTTCTCTTATTTCTTGCTCTCCATTTCATTTTGATCAACATAAAGATACTTTTGTGTTTTGTAGATCCATCTATAATTATTACCTTAACAGTTAACATATATATGGTATGGCTATAAGGTTGATGTGCAGTTACAATTCATAACTTGAATTTAGATAAAACTATGGAATTTTATCTTTTTGATCTTCAGATGTATCTCAGCATTTACTTTCTGGTCCTTTTTTCTTTGGTACTAAAATATACAAGGCAATTCAACTACACTAAGTTCATCTAAGAATCCTAAAACTAAAGCTAATACGGGTTTGGCTTTGGGTTGTCGTTGTTCTGCTAGTCTTCGATTGTTGCCTATCGACAAAAGAGTTGAGCCAACAGGACTACAAACCATACATTGACGCGGCTGTGGCCAACTTACAGAAGTACCACCCGGGGGTTTCCTTCATGGTGTTCAACTTCAAGGAAGGCGACGAACCAAGCCTCCTGTCTGACATTCTATCTCAGCATGAAATGACAGTAGTGGACTATCCTAGACACTATGAAGGGTACCCTATCCTTCCCCTTGAGATGATCCATTACTGCTTGCGATCCAGCGAGAGCTGGCTGTCCTTAGAGGGCCAACGCAACGTGATCCTAATGCACTGCGAGAGAGGAGGCTGGCCCGCACTAGCCTTCATGCTTGCAGGCCTACTTTTGTATAGCAAGAAGCAAACTGATGAGCACAAGGCACTTGAGATGGTGTACAAACAAGCTCCTAAGGAGCTTTTAACGCAGTTGTCTACCATAAATCCTCGAGCCTCTCAGCTCCGGTACCTGCAGTACATTTCTAGGAGGAGTTTGACATCCGATTGGCCTCCATCGGATGCTCCTTTGGCCATAGAATATCTTCTTCTTATGAACCTTCCCTTGTTTGATGGTGGCAAGGGCTGTAGGCCGGTGGTTCACATCTATGGACAAGACCCTTCTATGAGGAGCAATAGAAGTCCTCGCCTTTTGTTCTCGTCTTTGATGTCCGAGCAAGGGACTTGCTACTATGATAAGGTATATATGCCTCTGATATTTGACAAAACTATTAGGTTGATACATTTCTGTTTCTTTGCCTGCCTCCTTGTGGTATCACAAGTTCTGAAATGATGTAGGAGGAGTGCTTGCTCGTGAAAATAAACATAGATTGTCGTGTTCAAGGAGACGTGTTCCTTGAGTGCATCCATCTAGGTGAGGATCTAGTAACAGAAGAGAAGGTGTTTAAGGTGATGTTTCACACCGCGTTTGTCCAGTCGTATATCATGATGCTCAACTCAAGTGAAGTTGATGTCTTGTGGAATCCGAATATTAGGATTCCAAATGACTTCAAAGCACAGGTAAGAGTCCATTTCCACCCTGTTTTCGATTCTCAAATCCGTATCACAATAGATGTCATTTTCGAGTTCCACATTTTTTTTTGTCTCAGGTGTTCTTTGCCAACCCTGAAGAGGTTCAATTGAGCATTGCTAAAGAAGTGAAGAGGGTGGAAGAAAGTCATGAATCTGAAAATGAATTCTTCGAAGCTGAAGAGTTTGATAGTTCTGTGTCGCAAGCTCATAACAACGACAGTTTGATTAGCCAAGAGGGTCTAGAAGTTGAGAGCAACGATGGTAAGGAGCATGCCAATTACACCACTCATCTAGATCATCACAGTGAAGAGAAACAAGAATACATAGATGGTACTTTTCTAGACAATTTCAACGATAATTTGATGAGTCTGGAGGGTCTACTAGCTGTGAGAGATGATGTAAAGGAGACTTCGCATGCCAATTATACCATAGAGGACACTCAACTAGATCATCACAGTGAAGACAAACAAGAAAACATAGAGGACACCCGTCTAGATCATAACGACAATTTGATCAGTCTTGAGGATCTAGTGGTTGACATCTTTGCTAGTAAGGAGACTTCGCATGCCACTTACACCATAAAGGATACTTATCTAGATCATCACAATGAAGACAAGCAAGAAAACATAAAGGCCAGCTTTGTAAAAAGTGTTGCAGTTGTTGATGATATCCGAAATCCGGACCCTGAAGCTAGTGTGGATGATGAAGCAGAAGATGAGCCTACTTTTGGAGCCGCTGTGACCCAGGAATGGAGTTCAGAAAGAGCCTTAGAGATTGATTATGAGATCACTTCAGGCAATCCAAATGATGAAAGAGCTGATTCTTATCGAGTCACAGAGGTTGATTTTCATCCAACTGTAGAGGGAAACTACACCTTGTATGAAAATGAAGCAGATGTTGCTAATGAAAACATTTCGGAGGTTAACAGAAGCAAGGTGCAAGATACAAGTCGGAGTACTTTTGAAGTGAGCTGCAACGAAGAGGAATATGATCCGAAACAGACTGATGCTGAAGTTGATTTTGAGAGTCATGATACTGAGATTCCTAGCATTCACCTGGATGTGGTTACAAGAAGCCTAGATGATGGGTCGGACACAACCTCTTCACAAACCATATCTAAGACCATTGTTGTGACCGAAGTATTTACTGAAGATGATTCAAGGTCAACTTCCTTAGAAGCCAAGAAAGAGATCAGCGACGCAAGCAAGGACTTTGTTGTTGAAGAACCTTCTTCGGAGGCCTGGTTGGGAGGAGATCAAGATTACTCAAAAGTATCTCCTTTGGAAGCTAGATTGGAACCTGAAACTGAGAGTAAAAGCATTGTAGTCGAAGCAAGTGAAGATGAACTAGAAGTAGCCCCTTCAGAATCCAAGTTAAGTCTCAACAATGAAAGCAAGAACTTCATTATTGAAGAAAAGCAAGAAGATAGTTCAATAGCACCTTCTTCGGAGGCCTGGTTAGGAGGAGATCAAGATTACTCAAAAGCATCTCCTTTGGAAGCTAGATCAGGGCCTGACATTGCGAGTAAAAGCATTGTAGTCGAAGCATCAGAATCCAAGTCAAGGCTCAACAGTGAAAGCAAGAATTTCCTTATTGAAGAAAAGCAAGAAGATAGTTCAAAAGCACCTTCTTTGGAATCCCATTTTGGCGGAATTCAAGATTACTCAAAAGCATCTCCTATGGAAGCTATATTGGAGCCTGTTGTAGTCGAAGCAAGTCAAGATGAGATAATAGCAGCCACTTTAGAATCCAAGACAGTGCTCAGCGACGAAAGCAAGAGCTTCCTTATTGAAGAAAGTCAAGAAGACAGTTCAAAAGCACCTTTTTCGGAAGCACGGTTAGGAGGAAGTCAAGATTACTCAACAGCATCTCCCTTGGAAGTCATATTTGAGCCCAATGTTGCGAGTAAGATCATCATAGCCGGAGGAAGTGAAGATGGACCAAAAGCATCCCCTTTAGAATCCAAGACAAGGCTCAACATCGAAAGCAAGAACTTCCTTATTGAACAAAGCCAAGAAAACAGTTCAAAAGCACCTTCTTTAGAAGCCATATTTGAGCCTAAAGCCGAGCCAAGAGTAGCACCTATAGAAGTTGGATCCGATCCTGTTATCGTGAGTAAGAATATAGTGATGAGTGAAGGAAGCAAAGACGGTCCAAAACCAGGTTCTCCAGAAGGCAAATCTGAGACAAATGTTTTGGCTTCTTCGGAAACTGGCTTGGAGCTGAAAAATGCAGGCAAGACCTCTCTTCCGGCAGATGAAAACCGAGAAGAGGGTTCAACAGCAGGATTTGAGTTGAATATTGAGGTGGTTGAAGGAAGTGATCAAGACAGTTCAGAGATATCTTCTTCAGAAATTGAAGCTGAGAGTTGTCTTATGAGTCAGAGCTTCATTTCCATAGAAGGAAGTGAAGATTTATCGCCATCAGAAGCCGGATCAGAGCTCAATGATCAAGCAAGTAGCAGCATTCCTATTGCACAAGGGGCCCAAGAAGAGCATTCACAAGCGGCTTCTTCAGAAGCCGGATCTGAGCCTAGCAATGCCGCAACTAAGCACATTGTTGTCGTGCTTGACGACAACAAGGCACACCAAGTGAAGGTGCAAGTTCAGCAGAAATCAGCAGATGGCTCCTCCAAAGGACCAGTCCAACAGAAGCCCATCAATAAGAAGAAACCGAGACTAGCAGAAGCAGTTGCAAAGGTGACTATGCAGAAGAGAGTTATTTCAATGTGGGTTCCTCGCGGCAAACAACCAACTCCAGATGACGCGAAGCAGAAAGCTCCGATGTACAAGTGGATCCCCAAGGAACCTGTATCACCGACATCAGAAGTACCGACATCAGAAGAGGCTTGAGAGGAAAGGAAGGAAGGTTGGCTCATGATTTTTTTGTGTCATTTCTATATACAATATAGTTTTGTTAATAATAAAAGTAGGGATGATACATGATTACATATTTCATTGATTTTACTTGATATAGGTGTATTTTCATTTGCTTTGTGGTCAAGCACTGATCAATGAGTTTTTCGTTGTCAATCTCGAACGGATTTCATAGCATATATACAAATATAAGTATCTTGTAAAGTTGAGGATATAAAAGTAACACACAAGTTTGTATTTGTATTAGGTAATGTTTATGTTTATCAGTTTATGCTCGGCATGAATCGTGATGCTTGTTTTTCCATCTTCTTCTTCTTCTGTTTCAGAAGTTATATTAGAGATATGTGTGCTCTGAAATACAGCAAACCATGCTTGATACCAAAACTAGAAAACAAATTCTTGCAGTTGTTAGAGAATCTCAGCTGTAAGTTACAACTCATGCATGGGTTGGTCCTGTTGAGAGATGTGAATGAGACCATCGAAAGTTGAACCTAACGAGCCTTAGTATATAAGTCGATGAGCTACTCTATCTAGTGCTAATTGATTTTAGAATGGAACCTCACTTCGTTGATATGATAGGCCTAATAATTGTGCACACGAACCAGCCCATCGATCCGAGTCGGACTATAGACTCGAAGTACTAGATGAGGAATCAAAGAAAACAGTGCTGTAAATTTTCATCAAATCCCTTTAAAAGTCACTCTATTTTTATTATTATTTAAGAATTCGGTAATAGGGAGAACCTATTCGATAACATCCTTGCAGATAAGGTCAATAAGACCTGAATCATTTAAAATCTCTCGCCCCCTAGCATAGCGGCAAATTTAAGGCGTGCAACCTTTTTAGCCACTTTGTTGTCATCCCAAGGTACATGAGAGAAAGATATTCTTTCCAGTTGTCCTTTATCAATATGTTGACTAGGGATGACAACGGGGCGGGTTCGGGGCGGAGTCCCTGTCCCCATCCCCGTTTAACAAAACTCCCCCCGTCCCCGTCCCCGTTCGGGGATTGAAAATTGTCCCCGTCCCCGTCGGGAATCCCGGTCCCCGTTTAATGTTCCCCATTTTGTTTTCTTGCGGGTTTCCTTACGAATTTCTCCATAAAATTTCACGATATAAGCTTCACCTTAGTTTAATATCTATATAACTACTTAATTTCATATACTTTCCGCTGACGTGACGCGCTCTCCTTATTCCACTCCCTTTTAACCAATCACGTTTTTTCTTTTAATTTTCATTTTTTACCCATTTACTAACTATCTATATAACTACTTAATTTCGTAGACTTTCCGCTGATGTGGCGCGCTCTCCTTATTCTACTCCCTTTTAACCAATCACGTTTTTTTCTTTTAATTTTCATTTTTTTTACCCATTTACTAACTATCTATATCTATATAACTACTTAATTTCGTATACTTTCCGCTGACGTGGCGCGCTCTCCTTATTCCACTCCCTTTTAACCAATCACATTTTTTCTTTAATTTTCATTTTTTTACCCATTTACTAACTATTGGGTTTAATTCAAAATATCTATCGATATAATATCTTAATATATGGTTTTGTGTCTTTGTTGAAATTATACTATTATAAGACTATCTTAGGTTTTTACTTCTCCTGGTACTTTGGTTTGTGATTTGTGCCTTTTCTACTTTGGCCATATGCATCTGTCTTCTGTTTGTTTAGCTTTTTGCTGTATTATGGCAGATTGCAGGATTGATTACTACTTAGGTATCATTTTCTGATTCAACATGGGTTGTCCAAGCAATGTAAGTACAGCTACAGCTGCAACTTGCAAGTTCAGTCTTTTATGACAATGATTTGTTTTTATCACATTTGAAAATCATGTTGTTAAGGTTTCTTCTATGACAATGATTTGTTTTTATCACATTACCCATTTGTTATTTTTTAAATTTCTTCCTATTTTTTGAAAAAATCACTTCTGATTTGATTTTATCCATTTTCCCTTTGTAATAAATATTAATCCCTTATTAACCTACTCCCCATCATCCCATCAATTCATATCGCATTAACAACCTTTTATAGTGTCTTCTATGGGGATCAATTAAACCTAAATCCAGTACGACGCTGGAGTGAATGATCCGTGCATGTTGAATCAAGTATGTGCTCCTTTAGCTTTCACAATTCAATCCTAAATCAGGCTTCTTTGATTTCTCAATGGCTTTATCTATGGTTCTTCCAGATTCCATCAACTCTGATTTTTGTCTAAATAATTCAGTTTCAATTGAGTTCCCCCTAAATCAGGTTATTTATTGCTTTTGTACACATTTCGTATCCTAAATCGATCAAGTTATTACTTTTTTTGAATTTTTTTGTATCTTCTTAGACAATATTGATATGATGGAAATTTTATCTTGAAAATTTGGAATTTCAGGTGCACAAAGGGATATATTGTATGGTTTGCACAATCGCCCGGAACAAATCAAGGAGCCTATCCTTATTTGATTTTAATATATGTAACTTGAAGAAAAGAAGTTTGGAAGAGGTAATGTGGTACTATTAAACCAACTTATTTTTGCTTACACTTTTAATGTTGCTTTTTTTCAATGTTTGTGTTACAATGCCTTCCCTGCAAAATGTGTTCAAACGTGGAAATTTAATAGACATGCCCTGGTTTTTCTTTTATTGGAGATGTCTAATGTCTAATTATATACTGGTATTATTTATCTCTTTAATCCACTTTGTTTGTTCTTATGAATATAAAACAAATCTGTTTTTTTTTTGTGTTTTGCAGCCTCACTTTGGAAGAACATAAGCAGCAGCTCCATTAATTTAGTTTCTACCTAGGTTGTATGAGTATCGGAACAAAATGCCAAGATTTATATTTTTATGGATTGTTGTTGTATTTTACATATATGTTACCTTTTGTCAATAAAAAAGCATAATATAACTATTACTTATCACTTCTGATCTGTTATGGATTAATTTTGTTATACAATTCAACTTAACTAATTTAGTTTCATTGATTCTTTTCCATCGCAACCGTGCCATGGCGCGGGTATTACACTAGTATAAGTTTATACTTACCACAAAACATATTAAACTTTAAAAATAAAAAAATATAAATAGGCTAATTGATAACAAATAATAATTAAAGATGTTAAAATAATACATGTACAAACATTCTAAATGTTTTAAACGAGGTCCCCATCGGGGATCCCCGTGGGTTTCCCCATCGGATAGCGGGGCGGGGCGGGGAACAGGGTGGGGACTATCATCCCCGTCCTCATCCCCATCCCCGTGCGGGGAGTTGTTTTTGCCCCCGTCCCCGTATCGGGGATTCCCCACGGGGATTGGGGAATCCCCGCCCCATTGTCATCCCTAATGTTGACCATTTTGTCAAAATCAATTGCAGTGGGGTTGTGACTAGGCATGTCCACTGGTCGGACCTGAAGGGTCATGGGTCGGTATGTCCCGAACCCATGGAGAGGCGGGTCGGCGAGTCAGGGTGACCCGACAGCTCACAGGTCGACCCGTCGACAGGTTGTGACTAACCACCCCATGAAGGGTGTGTGATCGACATTCCACAAAGATGTGAGTGTCACCTTCTACGTTGTCATTACAAAATACTCATGTGGATGGTACAACAATACCTCGTTTTGCTAACCTGGCTTTTGTTGGTAATCCTAGTTTGCTTAATTTCCACTTAAATTTTTTAATCTTACATTGTGTATCCATCGACTCAATCTTCCATATCTAAGCATTTCCATGTTCTTTGTCTGATCTAGTTTGTGTGATCAAACTGAAGGCACTAAATGTTGTGAATCACCCATTCTTTCAGGCCTCCTGTATAGTCTATTTTCGAAACTATTAGATTGTAGAAAAGGTGAGTGATTATATCATTGGTGACATATAGCCCTTTTGATGACGGGAAACTTGAGTAATGATGACATGTGTAATTGATGACATGTGTTAACATATTTTTTTTTCATGTATACTTGGTAACATTCATGACAGTATAAACATAAGTCATAAGTGTGATGTTTAGTTGGTGACAATATTGCAATTAAGATCAATTGTACCCAAAAGCCCTACCCCTGCACGTCCTTCCTCACCCCCAATTTTTTTTTTGAAAAGAAAAATAATTAAAATTAAAGCAATAAGTTAAAAAGAAAAAAAAATAAAGAGATTAAGAGAGGGACAACAGATCCTCACTGCAATATTGTAGAATAACTTGAATAAAATTTAAAAGTTGGTATGATATTGGTGACATATAGCCCTTTTCATGATTACCATCTTTAAAAACTTGAATAATGTATAATTGGTGACATGTGTTATCAGAATCCGGTTGGATTGTTCCTAAAGAAATCAAGATGCAGAAATGCTATCCAGTATCCACCCTTGGTACACAGAAAGAGTGGTAGGCCACAAAAGAAGCGGAAACTGTCAGTTGATCAATACAAAACAAGACAATGTCGCCACAAAAAGTTACACAATTGCTTCAACAAATATGTGAAGATATAGCAACAAAGAATAAAGATCAAATACATAAAATTCAACATATATAGTCAGCATTACTAATCATATTTTTACTATTGATTTTTAATATTGAAGTCAATTTGTTTGGTTTTGAACAATACTTACATATCATAACATGTAATTTCAATGTGCATGACTAAGATTGTTTTGGGACATGTTACATATATCATACAATCTATTATATAAACATGCTAGTTTTATGAAGGAATACATTGTCACCAATTGTTGCCACCAATAACATATATAACATTATCACCAAATATTATCACGAACTAGTGAAAATTGTGATCAACTTATAGTCAACATCAATTGTCACCAACTACAAATCATTTTCACCAACCATTTATCTATAAAACACTATAACTACTTAATGTCACAAATTATAGAACATTGGTACAAAATTATTTTCACCAACTAGTGAACATTGACACACACACTTATTATTACCAAATAAAGAATATTGTCACAATTTTTTCGTCACCAGCTATTAAACACGATCACCCCCTTTTTTCAATAACTACATAAAACTGACACCAACCTATTATCACCAATTACAAAACATTATCAGTTTGTCACCATATTATTTTTTCCAACATATTGTCACCAACTATATAACACTGTCACCATATTATTTTCTCCAACCTATTCTTATCAACTACAGAATATTGTCACTATTATTTTCTCCAACCTATTGTTACCAACTACAAAAATTTCCCCTGAATATAGAGCAATGTCACCACCCTATTGTAATCAACATATTTTCAGCAATCTATTGTCGCCAATGACAAAATAGTGTCAACAATCTATTGTCACCAACTACAGGACACATACGTTTACCGTATTATTTTCTCTAACGTATTGTCACCAAATACAAAACATTGTCACCACCCTATTGTCAATAATCTATTGTCACCAATGACAAAACAACCTATATATTGTCACTAACTACATAACACTGTCACCATATTATTTTCTTCAATATATTGTCACCAACTAAAAAACATTATCACCGCCCTATTATTATCAATTTCTTGTCAGTAATATATTGTCACCAATGACAAAATAGTGTCTCCAACCTCTACCAACTACAAAACACTGTCACCATATTATTTTCTCGAACGTATTGTCTCTAACTACAAAATATTGTCATTAATCTTTTGTCCCTAAATATATAACATTGTCACCAACCTATTATCAACCACCTCCTCCCTATCATGAGATCCTTTCCGGCTCAACCACCATGACATGTTTAAATACACTTATAACCCTAATTATTACTCTGCTTTTACTTTATAAAAAACTACAACTAACATCTATCTAATAATTACAAGAGCAGTTTTGCAAAGAAGATGACAAAATACCTAAAATGAGATATTTTTCTTAACAAAATTTAATTTCTAAAACAACATGTTTTTATTAACAAAGGAGTATATAATAGAAATAGAAATAGAATATAGATTAGATGTGTGTTTAATTTGTAATAAATGTTTTATTTTAGGGTCAAAATGGCTAAACTTATAAAATAGGGCTTTATTTTAGCATTTCTATAAAGTTAGGGCGTGCAGAGTAATCTGAAGCATTGGATGAGAGATCCTTTCATCGCATAATCACGAAAAAAAAAAACTCAACCCCTTCCAAAGGCCGTCGAGTCGAATCCAGTTCGAGTTGTCGTTGTGGTTCGTCCTCTTCAAGATCTGATTGAGTTTCCAAGGTAAATCAGCATCCAACCGTGCCTAGGATGACTAACCAAATTGCAGATTATTTTGTTTGTTTTCTGTGATTTCTCACTCAGACGGCTGATAAATTCAAGTTGTTGAGCTCTGAACAAAAAAAAATATTTCTTACTTTTTCTCCTTTCATGTAAAATTCTTGACTCAGCGATTCGGAGTGCAGTTTGAGTTGCAGTCGATTTGAATTTCCATTCTTCTATTGATCCACTTCGTTCGGTGATCAACTTCGATCTGGAAGCCTCGCTTCAATTGAACATCGAAGAAATCTGGGCTCTTCATTACAGTCTGAACAACAACGAAACCCTAGATTCGATGTTTGACATTTGAACTGCTATGGATCTAGGTAAGGGATTCGAAAACAAAACCTCTTTCCGTTTTATATGTGAATTTGCGAACAAATAATCGGATTCACAGTCGTTTTTATGTTTGACCGATAAATATCTGTTTCTCAACTTGCTCATTAGTCATTAGTCGTTATGTGTGAAACATGTTCTATATCAGGAATCAATAAATAATGTGTTTTGAACCATGCTTTGGTAAATGGATTGCATTTGGACTTTGTTCGTTAACCATCATTTACAACTATCTGTTGATCATGTTGTTGCTGAATCATGAACCATGCTATAGTAAATTTTGAACTTTGTTTATCTGATGAATACATGCACATAAATATGAATGGTTGAGTTGGTATTTATGAACAACTTCACATCTTGGCAGGTGAATCATCGACGTCTAGGCCTCCAGCACAACAGGGTGACACTTTACTGACTGTAGATGATGAACAACGTTGTGTAATAGAGGTGTTGCCGGACAAAACAAAACACTGGATTCCAATTTGTGATGAGACTTTAAAGCCATGCATTGGCCGGAGGTTTCAAACCTTAGATGAGGCTATTGCCTGTTACATGGAGTATGCTGCCTTTTGTGGATTTGAGGTGCGTCATAGTACTGTCCATAGAGTTGGTAATGTTGTGAGGTTGAAGTATTTGGTATGTAAAAGAGAAGGAGCATATAATGGGTCGAATAGCAAGGGGTTAACGGCTTCTAAGGGTTCTGATAGAGTTGGTTGTAGAGCGAGAGCGGTGTTTGTTAAAGATGGTGGATATGTGGTGAAGATGTTTGAAGAGCGTCACACTCACAGCATGATGCCCAATTTCCCACTATTTCCAGTGCAAGTTTCGAAGTCGAATGGGAATGGTGATGGCATTGATATTGAAAAATCTGTTGAAATAGATGAACGGAAGATCATCATAGGTGGTATGTTTTCAGAAGTCCACGCGTGTGTAAAGATGATTGAAAATGACACTACTCGTTTGAGGGAGTTTGCTCGTATGATAAAGGAATATAAAGCTGCGCTTATGGCTTGTGGGTATGGAAAAAACAGTGCTCCAAGCATGTGTGGTCTAGTAACTAGACCACACAATCAAGGAACAATGTTGGAACTCAATCAGACAATAAACGAGTGGAGTGATGAGCGACAGGCTTGTGAGGATGGAAATAATAGTGCACATGATCTAGTTAAGGACTTTGTTGGCATTAGTGTAGAGTTTCTTGGCGCTGTACCAAGTCAGGTGAAAGTGTTGCAATCCGATCAGACTATAATAAACAAGGGGAGTGACAAGAGTCTGAAGAGTGGTAAAGAGAAGCAAATGGAGAAGAGAGAAACGCCTAAGAGGAGGTGTAGAGAATGTAAGCAATATGCTGCTCATGACAGTAGAAATTGCAGGAGGATAATGCTAGAGAAAATGATGCAAACCGGTCAGACAATGATAAAATTGGGGAGTGATGAGCATTTGGAGAAGAGAGAAAAGCCCAAGAGAAGGTGCAAGGAATGTATGCAGTATGCTTCCCATGACAGTAGAAATTGCAAGAGGATAATGCTGGAGAAAAAGCGGCAAGAAGAGCTAGCACTACAAACAACAGGAAGTTATGTTACTTTTTCGAAAGGGTAATGAGCCACCATGATGCTATTTATGAACCTTCTGCCTGAAAGTTGCGATCTTCTTCTCCTTTCTCCATCGTATTTTCTTTTCTGCCTGAATGTTATGTTCTCTTTCATGTTGTAGTACTGTAGAGGTGTGAACTAAAATGCAGTAAACCACAAATTCTCACTGTTAAAGAATCTGAGCTTCAAGTTATTGCAGAAGCTGATTGCTCACAAGGGAGCCACTGAGAAGCTTAGTTGTGCTGATCAGGTACTTATTTGTGATGATTATAAGGCGTCATACATACCCAACTTAATGGCCGTTATCATTGCAATGTAGAGGTTGAATGAATTGCACGCTGTAACATTAGATTTGTCAATGGGGTCAGCTGGGTCATATTTAGTTCCTCAGTTACCAATTGGACTAATTTGTAGGTCATTTAGATCATGGATTCAAAGATGTGTGCAACTTAAACCTAAAAATACTTATATGTTGCGCGAATTTTTAAAGCAGGCCATATTGAAACCAAGTCAAAATCTACAACAATCTGTTTGTGTATTGTCTGTAATTGGGAGAAATTAACCAAAAATTGTACGAGAACTAATAACGAACAGCAGTTAAACTAGGCATTTAACCGAATCAATGTGAACCCAAGTCCTTAATCCAGGTCGAAGAACGGGTCAGACGTTACCGGTGGGAAATGCACTGCCACAAGAGGAAAAGGGGACCGAAACATTAGAAAGATAGACTTGTATAAATCAAACTGAAGTTTCAACCCTGACATTGACCCTTTGCGTTCAATGAAATCGGTTTTGGGGAGGTTTGGTGGCAGTTGGAAACAGATAAGGACGAGTTTTAAGTACCAACTTCCAGCCTTTGAACGTATCTCATCAATGTTATAGGACCCAACACGGGGCACTGTACTAGACCCCGGTGAGGATTATCTACTCCATAATCCCAACCGTATCGCGCATAAAACTTGAACATAAAGCTATTTTTCAACCTTACAATCATGAACAGAATACATGAAACCAGCAAAGTATGCTGTAATGCCTTATAATGATCTAGCAGAATGTTCACATGAAAAACCCTTTGCAGGGAAGTTGAAATTGTCACAGATTACATTTAACTCCAGTAAAGTGATTACTACAACCAAAAGGTCCGGGAAGAAAACCACAAAGCTCACTGCAGGAAGAAAATTATACCTTGTGAGAAATCATCAAGGCACCAGCAGAGGGAAAAAAAACCACAAGTTGCCAAATGGATACTCGTGTAAGATCTCTCTGCCTCAAACAGCTGAGTGAGCGGGTGAAGGAACATCTTCCATTGACCTCCGAAAAATGAGGCCTTCGTTATACACAGACGACTGAACGACCAAACAACAAGAGTGTTGTGCTGATAAAAAAAAAGGGGGACTTTTTCATGCATTCCACGGGATGAAAACTATCTTTGGACGGGAAAGAAGCTGCAGGACACAGTTTTTCAAATTCCACTGATGGCTTTGGGTCAGCATTGCTGCCCAGTTGGAGTCTTACCTACAAGTTGATAAACATTTATCAAGGAAAAGAGAAATCAGCGAATTCTCATCGTTTTTTAAGAGGAAGATCAGAAATACAGTATTATAGTTTACACAATATGAAGCAAAACAGAGAATGAAATCTTTAGAGCAACTCAATAACTCTGATCAAGGTTTGAATCAGACCGAACAACCGAGAAAAGATTCATGTCTTGAATCAAGTAGGCGATGATGTGTTTGGTAAGACAAACTAATAAATCAAAGTTGAGTTGAGCCTTGGTTTGTTATTCTGCAAAAGCCTTAAAGAACCATTGAACATACTCTAAGTTCATAGGGCCATTCCGAGATATTGGTCATGATCTTAGTCTCTAATTGATCTCAAATAAAACCGAACCTGTTTGTCAAATCCTCAATTCAAGATCTTTTGTTCAAAATTCCGCAACCAAGTCTAACTCAAACCACTGGACAACCAATTTGAGGAACCTGGATCTTAAAACCTATAAACCGGAGACTAACATGAAATGAAATTCCAGTAAATACCGCCACAGAAATTGAAACCTAACTTCCAACAATCGGTAAGGTCAAACCGAGAAAATTCAACAATCCCCTAATTTCATCAATCAATCAATCAATCACATAAAAAAACTTAAAAAGGAGAATATGATCAATATCTTTATTGAAGTTTACCAGTAAGATATTCCTGCAGATTATCTGCAGCGAAGAGCTTCAAGTGGCCATAAAAGGACTGAAAAGGGGGACCAGGGATCCGACTCCCTCGGCGCCTCAGATCGAAGTGCCTCATGAGCTGCTTGAGAAGGAGAGTGGTGATGGCGATGAGGAAAAACCATTGGAGGAGGTTGATTTGTCGATCAAGGTAGTCCCTGAAGATCTGGCGAGAATCGAAGTCGACGGCGGCGCTGGTGGCGGAAGGGTGAAACCTCCGGGAGAGGAGGAGGGAGAGAAGGGACTGATTGGAGTCCATGGCTGGCTAGGGTTTTGGCTTCTCGGAGATATATGAGGTGTGTAGCAGAGCAATGGCGATCGGGGAAGGGGAAGAAGAGGCGGACAAAATGGAGTATTATTTTTATTTTTTATAAAAACAATATTATTGACTTTTCGGGCGGTTGATGTAATTGCGTTTTTGTCCCTTTCAGCGTGGCTGTCCCTGTGCGGTTCACTCGTAACCAGACACGTGGATGGTATCGGATATGTTTAACATGATTATTTTAATATATTCTGCAATAATTAAACTCAAATTTAAACCAATGAATTTTAGTCCATGTGTTCTACATCGTCATCTATTTAAGATTTATTTATACATTCTATTAATTTTGAGGATTTTTGTAATGTATGTTTATGGAATTATGGTATACATTAGAAAATCTTTATTGGCCAAAATGAATAAAATCACCCTTGATTAATAGGGATGTTATTCGAGTCGAACGAGCCGATTAAAATATGAACGAGCTCGAGCCGAGCCTAAATTTTGATCGAGTTTTGACTCGATTCGAGCTTTTTTCGAGCTTTAGACAATTCTACTTACTCATTATACAGTAATTTAAAGGAAATTTTAGAAATTCCATAAAATTCGAGCTATTCGAGTTTAATTTGAACGAGCCGAGCTTTGAACCGAGCTTAAAATTATGCTCATACTCGGCTCGTTTAGAAAATGAACGAGCTCGAGTCAAATTTTTATCGAGCGAGTACGAGTCGAATTCGAACTACTCGAGTTCACATAACACCCCTACCCTTGAACAAGGTAGTTTGCAACTAAACATCCCTTATTTAATTTTTTTTTAATTAACTACTGTTTATATACAATTTGTTTTCAATTAACCACCTTATCCCTCATCTTCTAGCGTCTATAGTACTATTAAAGTTGTAGTAATCTCGTTGAAAAAAATTCCTCCACCTAGTTAGCCTAGATGAATTTCTAACATTTAATTATATTTTTTCTTGCTTAATTTCTTTGTTCTCTCAACCGTCACTGCGTAGGGCGGCGCCCGCCATTGTGTTGTGTTCATCGAATGCGATTTGGATCCAAAGATTCTATTTCCTATTATATTATATTATTATTATATTTTTAGAGTTTGCACGACTATTTATTAGTTGTTAGGTTATTATTCGAAAGAGGAGAGACGTGATATTGAGAGACAATGAACACAATTAGAGAGAAGAGGTTTTTGATATATGAATTGCTAAACTCATAGTTTCACTTGTGATTCGAAGACATGGTTGAATAGATTGTGAGAATTTGATTCTATTTAGTTATTCATGATTATATTTATCATCTTGTGCCTGTTGATTATATTTGTGTTCCTTTCTATGATTGATCACCATGTTAGGAATTGCATCTTAGCTATGAATTCGTTGTTATGTTCTTGATAGCAAATGAAGGTATTGAAGTAGTGATATTTCTTTGTCTTTGTAGTGTATGATTTCGATTGATCTATATCGTTAGATGTTTGTTAATTAGGGCCGATTGTGGTTTGCGCCTTTTGTCTCTAATTGCATTGAATCGATATGCCAATTGGTCTAATTACTTGACTCCTTAATGCTATTCCTTAGTGATATTGAATAAGACGATTGTATCCCTACAGATCCTTCAACTTTAGTCAAGTAGACATATGCTTATGAATAATTAATGAATCAATCATAGGACCATGAATCTCAACAATTGTCAGAGAATTACAGGTGAAATATCTTCTATACTTTATTATCAATTACTTCGCAATTATAAAGTTGGTTACTTTACTTTCATATCAATTTGTCACAAGTCATTGTTTTGTCATAAGAGTCTTTGTTAGGGATATTGAGAGTGAATCACTTCTCTTTGTGGGTTCGTGTTAGGATCTTAGAACCATGGAAGCAATTGATTAGGAAGGTAAGGGTAAGAGGTGGAAGAGAGATCAGAGGAAGAAGACGATAGAAGGATTTCGGTATATTCATGAATAATCGGTTCATTACACATACATCTATTTATACCATCTTACCCCCACTTTCTAGTAATTGCAAAACTAATCACTTTATCCCAATTCTTAACATTACTCCCCTCTTATAAAGCTTTGTCCTCAAAGCTTATTGAAATGAAAGCTACTACATATTAAAATAACAAGTATGAATTGATGTAAAAAAAATAAACTTGTTGGTGCCTTTCTATGAATGCCTAGAGCTGCTGCAATTTGCTTTTCATACTCCATGTTGACCCACTCTGTTGATCCAATCGACTAGAAGCCTAGTACCAGCAAATGCAAAATAGGTGTAATTTGGAGTTGATCCACTGTCAGCCTTTGGTCCTTGTTTTTCCTCATGTGGTGATGGGTTTATATCATGTAATGCAACTGTCCTCAAAGATATATCTACATATTTTGTTTTTCCTTACTTGCTCAAAACTCTCAGGACAAGAGTTTGCACGTCAACCACCTAATCCATGAGGTGCTAATGGTTTAGTAATTTAGCAAAACAATATGGCCTCACACAAAATAGGATGCCGATCATACAGGAAACCCTTTCTTATGACATCAATGTACCAACAACCCAAATTGAAGCTGTAGTTGCTTCTCTCACTCAACATAAGCCAAATCCTTCTAACAATGTTGCAGCCACACCATCAAAATGCTGAAGATGCAATTGCTACACCAATTCAGTCCACCAGAACAAAACCAATTCATTACCAAACAACCCAACAACCGATAATAGCTTTCCCGGAACCAATTGATGATTTTCCCAACTGGCCCAGACATTCGATTATACCCGGATCAAAGACTAAAACCACATCCTTCAGAGCAAACACAACCTTCCAGAATTCCATTTGTGCCTTCAAAACATCACTACTGATTTTTTCCTCTATCAAAAGGCAGTGCAGCTTGCCCATTTCGTATGAATTTAAGATCACTGTTTGCGATCTCATCCACTGAAATGCAACTCCGCTGATCATATGAGGGTTTAATGTTGATGCCTCCAGATCCATCTGCGTCAACATCTAGACCATAGAAACCACCTTTTGAGCTGTCCAAACAACATGACATTGACTCCTCTCTTAAGCCTGTTTGTCCTCTATCAAATGGAAATGATTTCAGACCATCTCTTAATAGCGTGAGATCAATTTCACGACCCGAGGGTGACTGCCCCATCACGGAAACATCCCAGGCAGGATGCACCACAAGAACAAGCCCAACATCACTCCTACAACTTCCATTATCAACTCTTCCAGGGTAAAAAATCAGATTTCCTTTATTAAATCTATGCTCATCTACTACTGATTTTCCTCTATCGTAAGGCACTTTGATCAATTCCTGGCTCGATTCAATACCCAAACTCACACTTCTCATACCAAAACTAACAAGATTTGAAGGCCATTGATCAACTCTTAAACCAACCATCACATGAACACCCTTTTTAGGCATTTTTACAAACACCTTGTGTGCACCAAGTTTGCCCAGACTATCAACTGAATCCCTTGTCAACCCAGTACGGCTAATCTTCTTGGCACTGTCTAGCCTAATTTCCATCAACTCAATTAAAAGCACCACCAATTCTCCTAATTTTTCAGCAGTGTAATCAACAGGAGGTGTCTCGGAGGGATCAAAATTTACCTTTGATGGCTCAGGGATTTCCGGGTTTGGAGGTTTCTTGACATCATCCATCTCTGATCCAAACTGAATCTGAATCGCGTTTGCAATCGGGGCTCCAACATGACTCAGGTCTGCAACCGGGGCATCAACCTCCACTTTCCAGTCTCGCGAGTCATCAACCATTGCGAAATCTAATGTCTGCGTACTTCGCTCATCTTCAAAAACTTTCTGATTTGGGGTTTCGAACTTACTTACCCCGTTGGCGATCAAATCAACTCTCGAGTCACCAAGAACACTTTCCGAGGGTGCCTTGAAATTCCGATTGAAACTTCTTGGTGAATCCTGAGCAATTTGAATGTCGTCGCCCTTAATTGGGATTTCTTCCATTCTGCTTTGTCTCTCACCGATTTCTGGCATTGTTGGAATCTCTAAGACATCTTCAACTTCTTGGGTCGGAACTTTGATTTTGCTCGATCGATCGATGAACTGTGATGCTTGAAATAACTCCAATTGGCAACAACTACCGTAAATGCACCAGCCATTATACCAATCGAGAGCTTTCATGGTCGAGTCTTGGTCTTCAAAGCAAACCTTTGAATGAAATTCCTCTCCAGATCTGAAAATTTCCACCGTTTCTATATTGCCACAGGTGGATAACACCTCCAGCAACACTTCTGTCAAAATTTCATAGAGCTTAAACCTGATCTTGATGAGGATGGAGTGCTCTTCCCGCTCCCTGAAAAACTGAAACTTTCACTAATCGAAGGTTGCCATTACCCGACGAATTTGTGATTCCGATTGCGCGTCTCTGGTCGAACAACCGAAAGGCTCTGATACCAGTTTGTTAGGACCTTAGAACCATGGAAGCAATTGATTAGGAAGGTAAGGGTAAGAGGTGGAAGAGAGATCAGAGAAGACGATAGAAGGATTTCTGTATATTCATGAATGATCGGTTCATTACACATACATCTATTTATACCATCTTACCCCCACTTTCTAGTAATTGCAAAACTAATCCCTTTATCCCAATTCCTAACAGTTCGACTCCGGATTTCATCGCTATACTAGTAGTTGTTTGGTTTATCAATTAATAGATTTACTAATCTATTGGTTTTAAACTTTGAGTTAGGATTTTATTACTATTTGACAAAGGACGAAAGTATCAACGACGTTCTCCCCGCACCAGAGGGGAGGCACGTGAACCCCCAAGCCTCCCCCATATATACCGCATGCTTGTTTCCAAGCAGTAAAAGCCTTTGGTTATGTTTTGTAGAATTGATGTTCCTTGTTGTTAGCTGTCTACTTCAAAATAGTTTTGAGTCACAACTTACAATTAAGCTGGATAGGCTAGCTAGATGATTTGAATTTTCAACTAAGAAATATCAAACTCTTGACGTCAAATTCAGTAAATTAATCACCGTGAACATAATAAAAGTAAAGTATTTTAATTGGGAAAATTACAGAAAACCACCCATTAAATATGGGTATTTTCACTTAACCACCCCTTAAATTCAAAATTATAGAAAATCACCCTTTAAATGGTACTTGTTTACAACTCACCACCCATTCAACTATTTTATTTAATTTATCATTAAATATATTATATTTTAATATTTTTAAACTCAAATTTGATTGTAAATATATTCATATTTTGAATTTAAGGGCTCAATCATATTTTAGGGATTATTTTATTTATTTTAAAAAAATAATAATAAATATAGCCTAGAACTATTATCTTGATTTATGGTTGAAAATGTTTATAAAATTTTAAAATATTATGGAAATTACTCTTATTTATTTATATTTTAAATAAGAGTAATTTACATAATGTTTTAAACATTTTCAAACATAAATTAAGATAATAATTCTAGGATTTATTGATTATTATTTTTAAAAATAAATACAATGATCCCTAAAATATAATTGGACCCTTAAATTCAAAATTTGAATATATTTACAATCAAATTTGAGTTTAAAAATATTAAAATATAATATATTTAATGATAAAGTAACGAAAATAGTTGAATGGGTGGTGAGTTGTAAACTAATACAATTTAAAGGGTGATTTTATGTAATTTTGAATTTAATGGGTGGTTAAGTGAAAACACCCATATTTAAAGGGTTGTTTTCTGTAATTTTGCCATTTTAATTTGTGTTGGTCTTCTTGTGTGGACTTGTAGACCTGGATAGACTAGCAGCTAGTACATCTTATATCGTTATTTTTAATTTTAAGATATTTTGAATGAAAAGTGTGAGAGATGATTTGGGCAAAATTGACATTTGACTTATGGGTACAAATTAAAGGGTGCTTCAGTTGAGCTTTATTTTTGTAGTTATCCCATCATATAGATTTACACATCACGTACTGTAATTGTAATACAAGGGGCCGGTCGCTGTTTTGGCTTTCTCTTTTTTTTTTTTTTTTTTTGGAAGCAGGTAAGGATTAGGAAATACGCCGACAATCCGACTTCTTTTCTAGCGTGTCCGAGCGGATGAGAACACGAAGTTCTGGATCATCAGTAAAGCTATCATCGGCAGGAACAGTGTAGGTCAGACGAGTAATCCTGTCAGCCACAACATTATAATCCCTGAAAATATGACAAATAACAACATGAAAGAATGCATATAAATCGATAGTCGTATCAGCCAACAACAGCTCGATAATTAAGGACAAGCCCAGTCCTTCAATAGGGCCTTTATGACGACCAAGCAATCTCCTTTATGGTTGAAAAGATCCATCTCTATAAAGCCCAACAATCTATGGGACACATGATCTTGGCCCAATTTGTTGTTGTTGGGCATGGACCAAGACCAAGACGGTTGGAAAGGTCCATCTCTAGGCTATTCTTACAAAGAAACCCCCTAATTAGTCTAGAAAAAATCTAGGGAGGAGGAGTCTAGAATTATCAAGTGAAATTTCTTCACTTTAGGATAGTGGATGTAAGGCTATAAATAGCCCCATGGAGTATCAACCAAAGCATCCAAACAAATCCAATCTAAGCAAAATAAATCCAAGTATCCTAGTAAGAGTGAGTGTATGTAGTGAGCTGCAAGATTTATATAGTGAGAGTTGTAATTTTGTGTGTTCCACTATATAATACAAGTTCTACTTTCACAAAAAAATGAGTTGTGTCCTGAAGCGTTTCTAGCCATTCACATATACTTATTACATCAAGGTGACGACAAATGTCTTTAATTACCTGCAAAGCCAACTGGAGAGGGTGTTTGTATGTAATTAAGTTCTTTATTATGAGTTAATGTTTGATGATAATACGTTCCTCGCGACAAGCGATGTTCGCGTTATGTGTTCACTGCTTAATCGTCATCTTTAGAGGATGTTTGCGAGATGATATTTTGTTCTAGAGACATTCTTCTCCGATCAGAGGTTCCAGGAACTCAGCTCCGAGGATTTTATCGCAGGGAGGATGGCAGAGCTCTTGCTTTTCTTCCTAAAATCAGGATCCCATTCTTGGAGCCCCAAGGGGGGTATTTATAATGTTACTAAGAGACCTCGTGGTGTGGCAGAGGACATGTGTAACTCATGCCCTCATGCCAGAGGGTTTGAGTCGTTACACGTGATGATGCCAGCGAGGAGGTACTTGCTCTTTGTGTAGGGATAGATGGCGTGAGGTCATTGTTTCCTTAGCGTAAATGGTGTGGATGCAAGTATTTGAGGCCCTAATCGCGATCCATATGTCCCCTTGTTGGAGGGTTTACAATCTGTGTAGAGTGATAGGAGGCTTGGCGGTCGCGATGACTCATAAAGTACATCGATAAAACTCTCTTTGAGCATGTTTCTAATTACACAAATGCTTTCGAATTGTGAACAAAGCTTGGGTCCATAATTCAAAAGAAATTATCTCGCAACAAGGCCCTCGTAGCTATACGGTTGGTGAAGATGGAGTATAAGTATGGCCAAAGCATGATTGAGCACTTGAATAATTTCAAGGCGCTTATCAATCGGCTAAGTAAGGTCAATATGAAGCTTGAGGATGAGATATAAGCCATCCTCCTTCTCACCCCTCTGCCAGAGAGTTGGGATACTCTTGTAGTTACTCTAAGTAACTCAGCACCAGACGGGAAGCTCACCATGGATACCGTCTACGATAGTCTTCTCAATGAAGAAGCTAGGAGGAAGGAGAGATGAATAACCAATCATTCCGAAGCGAATGTCCTTGACAACCGGGGAAATAATGATGTCCGTGGATGGAAGCAAAGTCGATACCAAGGTCAATCTCAAGGGCGGTCCAAGTCATGCACCAGGGTCACGTGCTACTACTATGGCAAACCAGGCCACAAGAGACAAGAATGTCACATCCTTAAGAGAGATCAGAAGACCGAAAATGTGAAGCCAGATCAGACCAATCCTATGAGGAAGCGAGATGAAATGAGTACTACCACCATGGTTGATGAAGGCGAGGATTCATATCTCATTGAAGGAGGTAACAATCTAAACATTGAATGTAATGATATCTCCTAAACTGTCGATTTTAGTACCTCCTTTCACGTTACTCACATAAGAGCTTCTTCCCATCCTACCAAAGTGGAGACTTCAGTACCCATCCTACCAAAGTGGAGACTTCGGTATGTGTCTGATGGGAAATCAAGGAAGGAGCAAGATTGTGGGGATATGCGGTGTAACCCCATATCTAGATGTGGCCACGGGTCGGACCCGCCGGGTCGACGGGTTCGACCCGTCGGGTAAAGGGTCGGGGTTGGTCAACCCGAACCCTAACCCGAAAATTCATAGGTTGACAGGTTCAAGTCAACCCGTTGACCCGACGGATTACCATATTTAAAAAAAAAAAAAATTTTATAACATTTTTTACTAATAAAAATTGAAAAAATAAATTATATGCAATTTTTTTTTCTACATATCATTTTTTATATCCACTTCATTTCAATATGAAGTTGAACAAAACAATTAGAAATTTTATATTTCTATAAAACTTCTTTCATCCACTACAATATAAATGTAGGATATAAGACTTTTGCCCGCATGGGTTTAGCTCAACTGGTCACAGGGGTGACATTTGGAACAAGGATATAAGACTTTTCAAACTTTACTTCGTTTCAATATAGGAAATAAAGTTTAAAGTGAAGTGGGAGTCAAGGGAAGATAGGGTACACACACACACACATAGAGCTGGCGAAATCTGACCCGACCCGAAAACCCGATCTGACTCACCCGAACCCGAACCCTACCGAAACCTGAAAATCTAGAATTATCCGTAACCCGAACCCGAGACCGATCGACCCGACCCGAACTTGACCCTACTCTAAACAGACTCGAACATAGATAAACCCAACCCGACCCAAACCCGACACGACTCTAAACCCGACCTAACTCGACTCTCAACCTGACCCGACCCGACCCGACTTGAAATGGTTATTTAACATCAGCATTTTAATGCTTGAATGTTAAATGGTTTTTTATTTTAACACAAGTTTATGATTATACTTTTAACATATAAAACACCAATTATTTTTGTTAATTGTTATCATATGAATAAGAACCCAAGTAAAATCAATATATAAGCGGATAAGTCAATGAGTCAAGTAAGTCAACCGTCATACATCAAAACATCGATACATACTATGAGTCAGAAATGCTAAAAGTTCATTAATCACTGCAGATGATATAACGTGCAACCCAACAACATATCCTTCTATTAGACTATTAGTGTTGATAGTTCTATTAATTCTAGTAGTTTTCGGTTTTTATAAATGGATTTCTTTTTATAAATATAAGTATAATAATTCTATTAGATTTCATATTTATGGTTATTCTATTTGTCCATATTCCATAATTTGTATGAATGATAATACATGATTATTTTTTGGTGGAAAGAATTATTTATATCTAAATCAATAATTTTTTAGTTGTTATTTTATTTTGATCTATATTATTATATTTTGATAGAATTAATTATTTATATCTATATTTGTTAAAAACTAATAATAATAATGAAAAAAAAACTAATGTGCCAAAAGCTAAAAATGAAATGGGCATTAAAAATAAAATGCCCCAATGATATATTCAAACCACAAATAAGCCCATTTGCAACTTGCTAGTTAAAATAAGGTTAAATCCTAAATGTACAATTAATTTGATTTAATTATAGCACCGATCAATTGGTTTAAATGTTTAAAAAAGGACAATGTTGTAGAATACCGAATTTCCGATTATGAGTTGATTTAATTATAGCACTGACCCGCTTTGACCCGAACCCGAATGGGCATGACCCGATTTAACCCGAAACTCGACCAATCTAAAATTCATTATGACCGAACTCGACCCGAACCCGACCCGACCAGTACCCGACCATAAATTTTACCCGAACTGACCTGACCCGAGCAAGTTTGACTCGAACCCGACCCGAATGACCGATTTGCCAGCTCTACACACACACATATATATAAATATATCTTCAACCATTCTCATTCTAACTCTCAATTTTCAATGTAGGACAAATGTGGGAGAGTGCTCTTGTCCCACATTGGAAATGAGAGAATAGGAGGATCCGATGCTATAAAAGGGGAAGGATGGGGGTGGCTTTTGACCCAAATTGCATTTTGCATACAGTATTAGTTTATAGTTTATGTTTGGGAAAATTGCAAAAATTAGCCTAACCTTTAGGAGTTGTTGCGCTTAATAGCCCGAACTATAAAAAATACAGAAAATAGCCTCAAGTATTTACTTGGTTGCAGAAAATAGCCTCAAGCTACATTCAAATTTAAATAATTACCTTCAAATTCAAATTAATTGCAAAAAAAGAAGCCTTAGGTTGCCTTTAAATTCAAATTAATTACAAAACCTCTCCAAAATAATTTTTATTTAAAAAATATTCATCGCTTCTAATAAAAAATGTTACAATTAATTGTTGTTATCTAAACTCATAGCTAAATTAATTATAAAAATTATCTCAAACCATATAAATATAACTTAAATTTAATATTTAAAAAAATTAATTAGATTATTTACATATCATTAAAAGTGAATAAATACTAAAGTTTCTACTCACAATTGATTTAATAAGCGATTTAGGGCGATCTTAATTCTGAGCAAAACTACCACAACAAAGCAGTTAAGCATGCATTATATATTGTTTTAAACTTAACAATTAGTGTAGTTTGTTATCTATTGAAGAAAAAAAAGTGTGCGTACATTATTCACCAAACAATGGTTTTTATTTGAACATTGAATAAATTATGGGATGAAGATAAATTAATTTTTTATTAAGAAAAATAAAGATCGTGTGATATTTTTTAGTAGCCTTTTTAAAAAAATTATTTATTTACAAAATTTATATGGTATAAGGTAGTTTTTATAATTAATTCAATTATGAATTTAGCTAATAATGACTTAATGATAAAAAAAACTATGAGAAGTGGTAGATTTTGAGAATAAAAATTATTTAGGCTATTTTTTTATATAAGAAGTGATGATTTTTTTAAATAAAAATAGTTCTGCAACCAAGTAAATACTTGAGGCTATTTTCTGCATTTTTTATAGTTTAGGCTATTAAGCGCAACAACCCCCAAAGGTTGGGCTATTTTTTTTAATTTTCCCTTTATATTTTTATTATGAATTATTTTAAGAATAGTATACATAATACTCCCTCCGATCCAAAATATAAGTCGTTTGACTTTTCAACACGTATTTCAAGAAGTCTAAAACTATAAAAAATATCAACTTTTTTAAAATTATTTTTTTACAACTTAATATTTGTTGGTAATAAGTATTGAATTGTAAAAAAATAATAATAAAAAAGTTAATATATTATATAGTTTTTAGCTCCTTAAAATGCGTGTTAAAAAGTCAAACGACTTACATTTTGGATCGGAGGTAGTAATACTTATAAACTTTAAAACATATATTTTTTTTAAAATAAATTTGAAATGGTGAGTTGACCCGAGGTTGGACCCGCCGGGTTAACGGGTTTTCAAACCCCCGACCCTAACCCGTAACCCGCCTTAACCCTTTTGACCCTAGAACCCGCATCGAACATTTAGAAAAAAGAAACTCGATGATTGACCACCACGAAGTCGGAATTGGAGATCAATTAGGGTTCATAGCCGCAAGGAAACAGTGTCACGGTAAAATTGAGGTAAGATCTGAGAGACGGAAGCGTTGAATCCCCGTTTATATGTTCGATTCACCTCCCTCCCTCATATCTGTGGGGACTCCATGGAAAACTGAATCTAAACCAAATTCGATTACAAACACACACAAAAAAAAATACTCATTGAATCTAAACCAAAATTGTCAAAAAAAGAAATACAGATTTCGTATTCAGACGAGCAAATGAAATTGAATTTCAAATTTGAAACTCCAAAGGTGGGATAAGCAATCAAAGAGGATGAAGAGCAAAACCTAAAAGAGAGGGTAATCTTTCGAAGCCTCAAGAAATTTGAGCAAATTGTCGCCTCTGTTCGATTCGTTCTCTTCGCCAATCTCCTCCCCTCCTCTCGTCGAATGCAATAGCCACCTTGGAAGGCCCACCTCTAGCTTTGCCTCCCTCCGTCATATCTGTGGGGGCTCCATGGAAAACTGAAAACGAGAGATGAGCAGAAGGTGAGGCCGCCACGTACTGATAAGTAAGAACAAGGGTGAAACGAGGATTATACTTTTTTTTTTTTGGATATTTAGGGTGTGTTTGACAACCAGCTTCCATTAGATTTCATTAGATTTGGGTATTAAAAAAAAGAAGAATCCATGCGCGCTGGTGTTTGGCGGTGCATTGGAGATGGGGATTAAGGGTATTCCATCATATGAAAAATGTGGAAATATGAAATCTCCCCTGGGCAAGATTATGGAGATTTGGAGATTATAGAGATTTGGATATTTAGAGATTTGGGCAGTCTTGCCCCTCATTCCTTTCATGCGTCTCTCACCATCAGATCTGGAGAACACCCAATGCCGCTTTCTCCATTGACAACTTCTCCCATTTTCAAGGTCTGTTCATCTTCTCCCTCACCTCTACTCTCCTCTGTTGTCTCAGTGTGGGCATCATTGAGGGTCGGCGGCCAACCATGGTGGATCGAAGGGGGGTTTGGGTCTAGGGTTCGCAGAAAGGGGCAGATTCGAACCCGAATGTGTCTAGCTGAAGTCGACGGTGGCGGGTAGGTGTGCACTGGCATTGAGGGAGATGGCTCCTAATTAATCACCCATCCGCCATTGACATCACCATTTTAGAGCATCCATGGATACTATTCACCAATAGTGTTGACGACGCCGTCCCTTGAAGTCGCACCTCAAAGCTCCTCTCTTTCAGCCGGCGCCGTCCCTTGCAACCGGTGGCGTGGAATGACCCTCAAGGCACGAGCGTCAGTCGGCAAAATCACAAGGAGGAGGAAGACGATGTGGAATGAGGACGAACATCAACTCACGAAACACCCTTAAGAGATTTCAGGCCAAATAAATCTCCATCTCCTAACATCTACACAAATCCCATTAATCTACAAAAATAATCTCCATCTCATAACATCTACAAAAATCTCATTAATCTACAAAAACATAATCTGTTGTCAAACACGCCCTTAGCAAAAGGAGAGATTATAGTGGACATTTAGCAAAATAGGATTATGAAAATTAATGGACATTTTACCAAATAATTTCTTGTATGTCTTAGTTCTTAGACGGTTTTTCCGTCTGACGGTTTGTTCGGTCCTCAAGTTTTAGTTTCAGTTTCGTCTGAACTCAAATTCTTAGTTTCTTACCTAATACGGAGTACTATATATAAAAAAAAATTCCATGTATATATGCATATATGTATCATGTATGTATATGTTCAGGGACGGACGGAGGGGTGGGCTGAGCTTTGCTACAGCCCACCCCATTTTTCATTCAGAATATGACAAATACTGTGAAGTATTGGAACACAAAGTAAGAAGTGTCCATGTGGTAAAAGCCTTCCACTGTAATCGTTGAAGCACAGGTTTGAATCTCCCCAACTAACTTTTCCTTTTCCCAACTATCAATAAATTAATATATGTCCATCTAGTTTTGTCTATTGTTATAACTATATTTCTCTATTTTTGGTCAAAATTTTTTTTTTTTATTATCTACCCAATAAATTATATACGAGATAGTAAATCTAATTCTACCAATTTTATCATTGTTTTTCTCTATTTTCATTCAAATTTTTCCACAATAATTTTTCTTCATTACATAAGATAATCCAGCACACCCAAACTTTAATTCCTGGTTCCGTATCTGTATATGTTCCCTCCAATCCTGGAGAAGATTACCCCGTAGCCTCTCTTTATAATCCACTCACGACAACAAGAGATTCAACGTGGAATCTGCATCAGATCGATGGAGTAAAGCTTGATGATGTCACCATCAAATTCATTATTGCAACGTTTTAGGAATAACGAAAGGCCACTTTTTATGAATTGAAATACCCGTCGTAGCACACCTTTCTGATTGATTGATTGATTCATTTTTAACTTAAATTAAAATACGGAGTATTTTAATTATAAAAGAAATTACTACTGTAGTAATTAAAAACAATTAAAGCCAATCAATTATCAAATGTCTCCGAAGAGACAAATCCGATGAATTATGATTGTGCTAACACTAATTCCATCACTACGAGCAATTTGGAACAACTTTTTATATAGTGGGCATGCTGATTTATTCATACCGCACCGTAGTCGTCACACATTCGATCAATACAAACACAATCAATCATGTGTAATTTTTTTTTTGATTTTATATAATTTTTACCTCCTTAAATTACGTATATAAAAAAAAAAATAAAAAAACACTTGGTCAAAAGAGTAGTGTTTATAGGAGCAGTATAGCACATACTGCGAGTGAACCACTAACTTATATATAAGACTTGTACATTCAAGTTTTCAACATAAAACTCTTTAATCTCAATCTTCACATGTCTCAACACTTTGATTTTATTTATATTTCCACTAAGAGGTTCAAGGAACATGAAGATTACAAGGATTACACCACTTCCATCAGTACACTTACCGAAAGCATATCTTACACGTACACTATAGACAACAACAAAAACTTTTTCTCCCAATTACAAGGTGGGTTTCAAAAGCCATATTTGGTCTTGGTCTTGGTCTTTGTTTTTGGTTCATATATGGATATTGTTGAGTGGGCATCAAACTATGATCGATCGAGCACCATTGGCCTCAAGATCGTTGATGGTCGATGCTAGGGTATTCCCGTTTGTTTGAGGATTCTTTTCGACCTCGGGGATTTGATCAATGGCTGCAGCTTCCTCCTTGTGCTTACCCCACAAGACCAAGTACAAGCCAAACACTATCAAAATCGAACCTAACACCCTGAATTTCCAAAAAAACTCGATCATCAATGTATGCAAATGCGCAACTCTGAATATGGCTGTATAGATAGATATATGGATCCAATATATGTTTGATTAAGAATGATAGGTGAGTTTGCTTACCCTCCGAGAAAAATGTTTTCGGCTAGGATGAAGGAGCCCATGATGGCTACAATAATCATCATGAGAGGGCTAAAACAAGTAGCAAACACAGGGCCTTTCTTCTTCATCACAAGCCCTTGCACATAGTATGAAATGCTTGATGTCACTATTCCCTGCAGTACGTATAGATGCCAATATTCTTATATATAACTCATTACTGTATGTATGTATGTATGCATGGATCATTCAAGAATTAGGCTTACAGCATAGGCCGCGGCTAGAAGATTCATGTCCCAACTAATCTTCCAAACCGAAAGCTCGTGTTCCATCACAAACGTGACTGCAATTGCTTGTAGGGTTCCAATGAAACACACCATGGATGTTAGAGAGAGGTTGTGATTCTTGTACACCTTCAATGTCTTGTTCTATAAATTATAAAACCACATATATACATAGTACTGTACGTTAATTCAGACTTGAGAGTATAAACTCGCAAAACATCGATCCACATAAATTTATATAACATACGTACCTGGAGTATAAAGAATGCGGCCCAGGCAAGAGTAGCGATGATAAGGAGGATTGATCCCTCGAACCAGTTGGATTCATGGTCCGCGTTTTGGAGACTTGATCTGTGAGGATGGATGTTCTTACTCCATATCAATTCGACACCCGGCCCTTTGTACAAAGTCATCAACATGGCTCCAGCCACTGTTAGGGCAGTTCCTATGATCTTAGCTTGGCACCTTGATTTCTTAACATCTACCTTCTCCATCCTGTGAATTAAATTTTCCATACACATACACATACACATACACATGGTGGTTGATTTGCATTGGTTGTTGTTTACTTGTACAAAATCAGGTACATCATGGAAACCCTAGCTATCTAGCTAAGTAAAAATGAATGGTTAATTTACCTGAATATAACGGCCATGGCAAAGGTCATGGCAGGCAACATGTTACTCATAGCACAAGAGAAGGTTGGGGAAGTTAACTTTAGTCCCTTGTAGTAGAAGTTTTGATCAATCACAGGCCTGTTTATTTAATTTAAATAACATATATAGAAATTTATCACAAGTTTTTAATTATAAAATTTGTTGTTGTAGCTTTACAATGCAAAGATCTTAATATATAAATTCCATACCCGAGAAGACCCAACACGAAAATTTGCACGAAGACAGGAAACGTGATCTTAGGGCGTGCCTTCCTGAAATGCGAATATTATTGAAGAATCAATATGATGATGATGATGATGATGATGATGATGAGAAATTACCTCTCAAGAATAAGAGCGAATGGGGCGATAACAGCAGTTGCGAAGGCGTGCCTATAAACGACGAGAACATAGTGGCTCATGCCATTGTTGAGAGAAAGCTTAGTGAGGATGTTCATACCAGCATACCCAAACTGAAGAGATATCATTCCTATGTAAGGCTTTGAGTTGTGTACCAATTTCCCACACCATCCCATCTCCTCCACCATTTTTTCTTAATTCACCAAATAAATTATATATATATTTCCTGGATTATATTAATTTAAAGATATTAATTTGTGTTGCAGGGGGGAGGGATATGAGCAACTGATATATGAAGATTGAAGAGGGAGATAAGAGGATATATATATCATGTGATTATGAAAAACCTTTTGTTTACCTTAGATACATGGTACTGGTTGTACATATTTTATGTAATATTTATAGTGAGTGATTTATTTATTTTTAATTTCGCCTTTTTTATTCTCCAAGTAGTATTGAAAAAAATTATTGCATATGCTTTTTTAGGTTATCATAGCACTACGTACGCCAGATTCCAGCTCAGACATAAATAATTCTGTCGCTTGAAAGTATTTGATGCGAACTCGTCGTTCAAATAAGCCCCAAGTTTGCCTCAACTAGGTTGTATTTAAGCGACCAACTTAGAACAATATTGGTCGCTTGAAGTCCTAAAACGGTACTTATTTTGAATCGAATGTAGTATAGTTTTTATTATTTTAAATAAGCGTATATGGATAATAAATGATATGAGGGAGTATATTTAGAGTATTTTACTATTTTTCAAGAAAACATTCATGTAATACTGAGTAATTAAGAATACAATGACTCCATTAATGATATCACTATTTTTTTTTATGTAAAAATCAATGATATCACTATTATAACGTAATACTCCACTACTAATTAACCCAAAAGAGCTCATAAAATAGAATGAGATGAATTAATTAATTGGTATATTCAATAGGCTAGAACCTAGGGGGTACATCGCTACGTATACGTACTCACAACAACTTGCCAAACCAAACTCTAGGGCAAAAATACCATTTTACATCGGGTGAAATAGGACATTTACTTACATCGGTTTTGAACTAATGTATAGGTTGGTGTGGTAACAAGTATTTTTGGTCGGAACCGATGTATAAAGTATTTATACATCGGTTATCACCCGGTGTATAAAGTTGAAAAAAATCGGTGTATAAGACTCTGGTAGTCACGTGTGGGATTTTATACATCGGTCATACCCGGTGTATAAAAGTCATATTAACCCATGTAATATGTGATGGTGGGAACATCAAAGTTTAATATATCGGTTTATGCCCAGTGTATTAAATATAAAAACCGATGTCCCTTTCATTGCATTCTCCAAGCTCCAAAGGTGAAATCTGTTACCCGGACGCCCCTCATCTCTCGGTCCGATAGAGATTGTGAGATGAGTTAAATCATGGTGACTCAATCGGTAACAAGGACCAGGGACCAACGCTCATTGCGCACAAAAGGAGTCCCCCTCATTTGAGAAGTTGCTCTCACACTGAGACTCGATCCTTAATCCATACTCCAAATTTCACCCCTATAACTGGTTAAACTAAACACATTCGGACTTTCATTGCATTATACTGGAAGGTATTTCCTCGCGGGGCATTGAAAATGAAATGGGTCAATGATATAGTCAAATCACAAATAAGCCTATTTGCAACTTGTTAGTTAAAATAAGGTTAAATCCTAAATGTACAATTAATTTGATTTAATTATAGCATCGATCAATTGGTTTAAAAATGTTTAAAAAAGGACGATGTTGCCGAATACTGAATTTCCAATTTTAACTTTTTTGAAAATCGATCGACAACCAGTGAGTCAATGACAATGAGTGTATTCAACCAAGTCAAAATCAACCTAATTATCCAAACAGGTCGAATATGATTCGACTGAAAACTCATACAAACTATACCCACTTTGATTCGAAACTCAAATGAGACCGACCCGAAACCCGAACGAGCCCAACCCGCTTTGACCCGAACCCGAATAGGCATGACCCGATTTAACCCGAAACCCGACCAATCTAAATTAATTCATTATGACCGAAACCAACACCCAACCCGTACCCGACCATAAAATTTACCCGAACTGACCCGACCCGTCAATGACCCTACCCGAGCAAGCCTGACCCGAACGACCGACTTGCCAGCTCTAGCAGGATGGTTGTGTAAATAAATAATCTAGGCATAGGATAAGATTTCTATTTTAGAAAAATATATTCTTATTAAAATGCATTAGTCAAATTTTAAATTAGATTCTTAAGGTCGCTTATTTTTTATAGGATATCTTTTCTAATTAGGATCTTATTCTATGTCCTTAGGGCATATGATAGAAAGACCAATAAATAAATTAATAAAACTATAAAAAAATAAATAAATTAAATGAACTAGTACATTCTCAACGTTTGGAGATAGGAAATTAAACATCCACAAATCTTTATACTAAACTTTTTAATACCTACTGCAAGAGGTGGTGTAGGAGCGGATTCTTTTTAGGTCCAGAGGTGGCAGTCGCCTCCCAATCAAACATAAAATTTAGTATACATATTCCTCTCGTCGATAATTTCGATTTGATATGTTATAAGTTCAAATCTGATACCTGAGTAAAAAGTTATAAACGATATAAATTATTTTTCACATCATTGACCAAATTAATACTACTTCTATCATAGTTATCATTTGTTAAACTTCGTAACTTAATAATATAATTAAACCCGGAAACTTCAAATATTGATTTTTTTTCGAAAAAAAAAAATTAGAGTTCAATTTTCCGCCCCTCAACTAACTGCTTCAGGATCCGCCACTTAGGTGGTGTTTTATATTAGGAGGTTTTCCAAATATAATAGATTGGCTCAACTGCTTTTGATATATATAAGATTAGTTTATCCGCTTTAAGGGATATGAAAATTTCAATTGATTTAACCAGTTCAAATGTTGAGATTAGTTACGTTTATCCGCTTCATAACATATTATAAATTTGATTGATTCACTCGCTTGAATTGAAATTAGTTTATATCCACTCTAGAAGATATGAAAAATTCAATTGATTACTTCGTGCTTGAATTTAGTTTGTATATCTACTTTAAGGGATACGAAAAAATAGATTGATTCAAACACTTTTGAGATTAAAATAACATTAATTTATCCACTTCAGGAGATGTAATTCATCGATCACTTTAAGAATGATATAACATTAATTTATCTACTCCGATATGAAATTAATTTATCCCTACTGAAATAAATTTATATATTCACTTCAACATATACCGGATATGAAAAATGGAATAATTAAGAAATCATAGAAAGACAGAAAAAGACAATACATCATCCATGTAATTGATTTTGTTAGAATGAAATTATACATTTTTCTAGCCCTAGTCGAGGTGGCCGGATGGTGTAGAGTAAGGGAAGGGGTAAAGAGGTCTCGGGTTCAATCCATGCCTTCGTCATTTTTCTTGGGTGAAAATCCAAGATTTACACCTACATGACTCTTATCGACTGGGTCACGTGCTCCGAGTTTACCACCGAATGTGAGTTCCTCGCCATCAATAAAAAAATTATACATTTTCTTACAAACGAATAATTTGTGTAGTAAGGATTGTGTGTATACCTCAATCATCCTCTCTTTGTTAATTTCTATATATTGAACCGAAACGTCCTTGTTTGTGCTGGTTCACCAATGCACATGCCCGTTCAAATTAATGTTAATATATTTTGATTGTTTATTTCCAATTCTTCCATCCAATCCAAAAAAAAATAAAGAATAATTTAGTAATCAAAGTGGGAAACTTTTGTTTGGTTGCATGCTCACTCTCAAAGCGTAACCTTACTAACAATTTGCACCTACTTGAATCTCATCTATATAAACTCTTAATTTAGAAGAGTTTAGGTTGACGTGTCACATTTAGAAGAATTCTAGGAATTTTGACCAATCCTATTTTTCTCTTTAATTTTAATTTTTATTTAATGTAATTATCTTTTTTTATTCTTTTAACTTTAATTCTCCTATTTTTAACTAATCGTTTTTTCTCCCCCCTTTTAATTCGTCCAATTGATTTCCATCTTTAAAATAATCAATGGGTTTAATTCAAAATATTAAATTAATGTAAACCTGTGTCTATTTGTAAATATTCGATACTATCACATTGGAGTCCATCTTGATTTAGCTTATTATATCTTACTTTTGTGAGTAAATGATTATTTCAATAAAAAATTGATAATTAGATTTCAACCACTCAAAAAAAAAGAGAGCATGAGCGGAAGAGAGCGCTCCCGCAGCCCTGATCGCCACGCCCTGACACCACCCGGAGATCCTCCGGATTCCCCACCAGTCATCGACAACGCAACACAAATCAACATTGCCCAAGTGGTGACTCCTCCCACCGGAGGAGACTTGAATCTTTCCCCCATGGGCGGCGCAGACAGCATCAATGCCAACATCCCACAGCCTTCAAACTACAAGGGGGCGCTGATGGGAGAAGAGGGGAGCTCTTTCCAATCCGGCGTTGTCAACCCAAACCCTCGGACAACTACAGAAGATGGTGGATATGACACAGATGATGATCTTCTCCCCGAGGAGGATGACCCCAATTGCCCCACCATCGTTCTTAATAGGGCGGAGAAGATAGCGCTACGAAAACCCTGGCTGAACACGCTGATCGTCAAACTATTCGACAAGGGACCGGGCTATATGCAGCTGCACCGACGCTTGTCCCAAAAATGGGGACTCAGCACCCCTTTTTCCTTAGTAGACCTTGGCAATGACTACTACATAGCGAGGTTCGCAAACCAGGCGGACTATAACCATGTAGTAATGGAAGGCCCCTGGGTGATCGGGGACAACTACCTAGCCATCCGGAAATGGGCTCCGAGATTCAACGCAGATATTGAGAAGATCACGACACTTACGGTGTGGGTACGCATCCCGTGCCTCCATATCGAATATTTCGATCCTCGATTTCTAAACAGGATAGGGAGCAAGATAGGCCGAGTCTTGCGAATAGATAACACTACAGCTGCAGCAGACAGAGGAAGATTCGCGAGAATTAGTGTGGAAATTGATTTGTCAAAACCTCTGCTTTCGAAATTCAAAATGGATGGGAAGATCTGGCCGATACAATATGAGGGATTAAGGATGCTCTGTTTTAAATGTGGCAAAGTCGGACATAGTATGGATGGGTGTGGCAAGGCTGATCAGGAAGCAACCATCAACCCGGACCCTCAATCTAGCGAAATTGAGCAAGGCAAACTGGCACAGCTAGAATCCAATGCGCATGGTGGCTGGATGCAAGTGAAAAAGCCATCGAGAAGAAGATCAACTCGGGCGAAAGCAACAGGAGATACAAGCGGAAGTGCGCCGCCGGCGACCGGAGGAAGGAACGGCATCCCAAAATCTGGAACCAGTAACGGGACCTCTGCAGAATCTTCACACACCGGAAATCTTGCAACCTCTTCGCGCTTTCAAATTTTGAATTCGGAGGAGATCCAGGAAAACCAAACGGGGCCTCAGGATCGGGCTACTACTGAATTAGGAGCCCAACCGAAAGATCTTGTATCTAATCCTAAAGATACGCAGCCAATTAAAGATAGAATTTTGAAAGAAAAAGATATTCATGCCTCAACTGCCAAATCTACCAAAGGAAATAACGGGGGAAACAAGAAAACTATCCCACCCAAACCCGCCTTGCAGCAGACTACCATATCCGACCCACAATTCACCCAGTCTCCGAACCCCCAATCTACGACCACCAACGCAGCCCCCAAGACGATCCTAATCCGCTCGCAAGACTCTCAAAACGCCAACCCAAACATCCCTCCCACATAAACCACATTGAACCACCCGATCCAAAGTAACACCTCCCATCAGACAGCTCCTGACGCCAGTCATGGAGAGAATCCCAAGGACCCAAGTGATCCATGTCGAAAAGACATCAACTTTCCTCATGTCCGACCTCCGGACGGATCCTTTCCAGGCAAAACTCCCAAGGATTGCGAACAAGATGGTCTGCGAATTCCTCCCGGTGGTGACGGAAAATCGCCCGATGCTATGCAAAGTGTCGTTGCCTCAGGCAATGGACAAAGCGCTTGATCGGTTCGCTGATGCTCTATCGGCGTACCTATCCACCAATCCTCATGGATATAATGCAATTCAAAGGAACCTCAACACCCTTTTGTTTGATATGAATACACTAAACATCCTCGTCTGGAACGTGCGGGGCGCGGCTAGCAGCAGATTCCTCAACGCTCTCAAGGAGCTCATCCGACTTTTTGATCCCAAAGTTTTGGCTCTGGTCGAACCTCAAATCAGTGGAGCTGCGGCTGATGATGTCTGTAACAGAATTGGCTTTGATGGTAAGCGAAGGGTGGAAGCTCGTGGTTTTGCCGGAGGTATCTGGCTCCTTTGGCGGACCTCGGAAGTCTCTGTCGAGCCTTTAGATCTCAGGGAACAGCATATAACAGTGGAGATTCAACGAGTGGGAGAGGATCCTTGGATCTTGTCAGCAATATATGCGGCTCCCACCCCTATCCGACGACTCGATCTCTGGCAGTCTCTGAAGGAGTTCGCTGAAACTAATGGGAAGCCTTGGCTTTTGGCGGGAGATTTCAACGCTACCTTAGGCCCTCATGAGAGGTCGGGGTCTTCGGTAGGCTCAAATAGGGAGTCAGTTCGGTTTGCGCAGTAGATTGACGATCTCCAATTGGTCGACTTGGGATTCAGTGGAATACCCTTCATCTGGAATGTTGGCAAGTCCCCACGCACAAGGCGAGCTGCAAGACTGGACAGGGCACTCTGCACCCCGGATTGGAGAGACAGGTTTCCGGAAGCTACTGTCACCCACCTAACAGCCCCCCACTCGGACCACTCACCACTCCTTATCCGCACTGAGGGTCCTGCTGCTCCTGCTGACCCCGACAAACCTTTCCGTTTTCAAGAAGCCTGGCTTTTACACGAGAGTGGGATTTTGAGTCGGAAGCAAGTGTTGCACTTGCAAACTTCACAGAAGAACTCTTGGTCTGGAACAGGGACGTTTTTCGGAATATATTCAAAAGAAAAAGACAGCTTTGGAGCAGATTGGAAGGAATTCGAGCAAAACTCAGCCTCAATCCAAATCGCCATTACCTAAGGCTTGATTCTGAGGTGTCGGAGGAACTTCAGGAGGTGCTCGCCCAGGAACAAGCTATCTGGTTCCAAAAATCTCGAGAGAATTTCCTACTGCATGGAGATCGGAATACCAAATTCTACCATCTATCCACCCTTATAAGAAGAAAAGCCAATCGTGTATCCGCTCTCCTGGATGAGGGGGACGAGTGGGTGACCGATCCGCGAGCGCTACGGGGGATGTTGAAGAATTTCTTCCAGAAACTCTACACTGCAGAACCCGCCCCAGCCCCTCTCGACCCCCGGTACGGAGCTGCTCCCTTTCCCCCTCTGACCCATGACCAAATCAACCTCTTATCTCAACCTTTTGAAGCCTCTGAGGTCGGAGATATGATGAAATTGATGGGCTCGTATAAAGCGCCAGGCCCAGATGGTTATCCGGCAATTTTTTATCAGCGAAACTGGGATGTTGTGGGGCCCCAAGTCACCGCTACAATACTCAAGATGTTGAATGAAGACTGTTTCCCAAACGACATCGGAGACGCTCTCCTGGTCCTCATCCCAAAAGTTCCCATTCCTTCGCGCCCTGCCCAGTATCGCCCAATTGCTCTCCTGAATGTAATTTTCAAGTTAGCAACAAAGGTGATCGTCAACCGGATCAAACCGATTTTAGGGGACCTCGTCTCACCATCCCAAGCAAGTTTCATCCCGGGTAGGCAGATTATAGATAATGTGGTAATCATTCAAGAAGCTCTCCACTCGATGGCCGAACGAAGAAGGCGAAAATGGATGATGATCAAAGTGGATCTAGAGAAAGCCTACGGTCGGATTCGTTGGGACTTCCTCCATGACACTTTGTTGCACTGTGGCTTACCTTCAAACCTGATTGAAGTGGTGATGAAATGCCAGACGCTAGGCAGCTTTGAGATGTTATACAATGGAAGCAAAACATCCAAGTTTCGATCGTCGAGGGGCATACGCCAGGGTGATCCCCTTTCACCCTACCTTTTTGTCCTTTGCATGGAACGATTATCACACATCATAGATGGGGCTGTCCGCTCTGGCCGTTGGAAACCAGTAAAGGTTGGCGAGGTTGCCTTGTCTCATATTTTCTTCGCCGACGATCTCGTGCTGCTTGCTGAAGCGTCAGAAGATCAAGGCCGAGTTGTGAGAGATTGCCTAGACAACTTTTGTGCTCTTTCGGGGGAGAAAGTCAACTACAATAAGAGTTGTGTTCTGTTTTCCCGCAATGTGGCTGCGCCAGTGAAGCATCAGGTTAGCGATGTGCTGTCCATCCCAGTATCGAATGATTTCGGCAACTATTTAGGTGTCCCAACAGCGTGTGGCAGGATGTCCAAGGAACGATACAATTATCTTCTGGACAAAGTCTCGTCTCGACTCCAAGGCTGGAAGGCTCGTACTCTATCCTTTGCGGGGAGAATCACCCTGGCTAAGTCGGTTCTGACTAGTCTTCCCCTTTACACCATGCAATCTACCTTTGTGCTGAGGGATGTTTGCGATGCTATCGACAAGAAGGTCCGTGGTTTTATCTGGGGCTCGACATCAGAAAGCAAAAAAATCCATCTACTTAACTGGGAGACTATCACTCGTCCAGTCGCGGAAGGGGGATTAGGAATTCGGCCCATGAGGGCCACAAATCAAGCCACCCTAGCCAAGCTTAGCTGGAGACTTCTGCAATCCCCGAATTCACTATGGAGTAGAATTGTTAGGGGTAAGTATTGTAAGGGAAGGAATGATGTCGACGTGTTCTCCAAACGAATAGGAGCGTCGAGAACATGGAGGAGCATAGTTCACGGTGCTGAATTACTTACACCAAACCTCCGATCGGCAGTTGGAAACGGCACCACGACGCTATTTTGGATCCACCCATGGTTGTCAGAAAGTCCCCTCATTGACCTAGCTACAAAAGACGTCCCGGAGGAGTTGAGCTGTGCTACAGTTGCTGAATTATGGGTCAACGGGTCCGGGAACTGGGCTTTACTGGCGCAATTCCTATCACCAGACTCCCTCTTGAGCCTACAATCCATTTGCCTTTCAGAAGATCCCGAAGCTAGAGACAGATTGGTGTGGGGTCTTACTACTTCGGGAGATTTCACCACCAAGTTGGCGCTCGGAAAACTCTCCAACCACCAGCCGAATGGAACTCCGATGGATGGATGGAGGCACCTTTGGAGGGCGCCCGTTCAACAGAGAGTCAGATCCTTCACTTTTTTGGCCGCCCATGATGCTTTCTTGTCCAACAGCTTCAAAGTTAGATGGCATATTGCCAATTCGGACGCCTGCTTGAGATGTGGAGCCACCGAAACGGGAATCCACCTTCTCCGGGACTGCAATTCTGTGCGATTAGAATGGGAGATACTAGCGAATAAGTTTGGCCGTAGGGACATGTTCACTTGTGGAAATATCAGTGATTGGATCTTTACCAATGTCAAGGGAGAAGATCGCTGGGCTGCTACTTTCGCGAACATGCTCTGGCTGACCTGGAAGTGCAGAAACCGTTTGGTTTTTGATCAAATGGAGGAGCACAAGGACCTTTCCTCGAGAGCCCTAATCTTCACCGAAAATTACTTTATCTCGCTGCATAAGACAGAGTTGTCGTTGGGTCCCCAAACTGCATCGGCTACAGCCCCTGAAACGTGGTCGACGCCTCCCACAACGTGGGTTAAGCTAAACATAGACGGTGCTTCCAAAGGAAATCCGGGACCGGCGGGGGGAGGAGGAATCTGTCGAGACTCCTTGGGTGAGTACCTCTACGCTTTCAGCTTCAAGTGTGGACGAGCTTCGGCTCTAAGGTCGGAACTTTGGGCAGCTCTTCATGGCCTCCGGATGAGCGTTGCGAAGGATGTCCCTAGACTGATTCTGGAAACAGATTCGACAGTCCTCTATAATTTACTTGGCCACAAGTCCTATGATTGTCACCCGGACTACTTTCTCATTGAAGAATGTCGTCGTCTTCTGGATCTTCCAACCTGGGAGGTGATGATCAAGCTCATCCGCCGTACGGCAAATGAAGCAGCCGATGCCCTTGCTCAATCATCATTTTATTCAGCTTCTGTTTATGAGGAGTTTACTTACCCTCCTGTTTGTCTGCTCCCTTTCTTGGGAGACCCCTCTGTAATTTGAACTCATCCTTTTTCTGAAATAAAACCCGGGGCTCTTGCCTCGCCTTCGCACCAAAAAAAAATCTTACTTTTGTGAGTTTGTTTTTATATGTTTAATTCAAAATATTTAAATAATATTTTATTAAATAGTATAATATCAATTTATTTTTAAAAAATCGCGCCATGGCGCGGGAACTATACTAGTTGGCATTAATTCACAATAAGGCTTTTACTAATCTATGGGCCCAATCATTTCAATTTATAAAAGATTGTCCGAGATATATTGATTTACCTATTATTAAAATGATGATTTTTTTTTTTGGAAAGTAAAGGATCTTTCTATATTAATATCCTAAAAGTGTATAATAAAAATACTATTTTATAAGGGAAGGTGATACGTTTACACCTAGCGTAAAGTAGAATACTCTTACCTGGCAGCCAAGCTCCTTGTGTAGAATGCTCAGGCATGGCAGCCCAGCTACTTGGGTATGCTTGTCTCAAATAGTCAGTCGAGGTACTTGCAGAGGTTGAGTACTGTGGATTGAACACTCCTCAACAGACATGCTCTCTCATGTATGTATACACTGTATTATCATCAATCATCAATCATCAAATTAAATTAGTTGGAATTAGTTGTTTGTTGTCTTCATTCATAGAGCTGAATGTTCATAAAGTATTTAGGGTGAAATGAATCTTATACTCTACACCTGCAAATATTTCATGCCTTATGCTTATGCATACTTTGATGGATTTGATCATCAATTCAACAACCATGGGGAGGAAGTCAAAAGGTTTAGGTGAAACGATATCCAATTTGTCTGAATTACACTGCATTTGCTATAGAAACCGCTGCAAGAGAATCATAATGATAAACTGCAAGCCTAAAATCACCATGTCTTTCATCCCTTCGATACCAACCTTATGATGAAAAGTTTAATTTGGATATAGAAACAAACAGTGAAAGATGGATATCAATGGACTCATTTCATAAAGCAACAACGGAAATATCATTCATCCAATCCAGGGAAGCTACCATACAGTTCCTCGAGACCAAACATCTATATGGAATTTCATCACGATAACCTATGATCATACTCCAAATCAGACTTGAAATCACAGTTTATTACGAGTATATCAAATCGGACTTCAAATCAGAATTTAGTACGAGTACATCATGACATCCAAGAGATCTCAACCCCTACTTCAACATAGATGATGGGTGAGTAAGATCAAGATGAAGACGGAGAGAGTTTGTGTAGAAAAAAAACGAGCATATTCATGTCATCCTGGTGTATTCATCCAGTGGATCCTCCTAGAATGAGCACAAAAACAAGAATGGCCCAAAAGTCGGGAAGGGGATCAAGTAACTCTCCAAATTGTGAAGATTGTTAAGACAGCAGCTACACGCCTACAACAGCTTCAGACCTCCAGTTACATCATCAACCATATCTGCAGGTCCTGCAAAAGAGGATGCATCATTGGTCAGACAACATGAAATAACAGAGACAGGGATCTGTATTTTCCACTATGCTTTTAACTTTTCTGAAAGGGAATCATCAATTATCAGATAAGACGAAGCTAAAATCCCTGATGCAACACATTTGATTTCATTCATGCCTCCCCTAGAAAAGCTAATGATATCAATAATTTTCCTATCACACCAAGTACCAAAATTTGCTTCAGCAAATAATACATCTGGGCTTTGATCAACTAAAGGGCGAAAACTATTTACGTGCTAAAGATGTACAAGGAAAAGGAAGATGCATACCTAAAATGGCCATTACTGTCCTTGAATCTGCAAAAAGAAAAAATAATGAATATCATAAAAAACCTTAAAAAGTCTCATTTCAAGTGGGATTTGAAATCTTGATGCAGAAAGGGTTCAAACGCAAGATAAATAAATAAATATTGGCGCCCCAAAAGTAATTGAGGTTCTTGCTCATAAAAATCTGAAAGCTGTAAACTTTTGAAGGTTGGTGAACAAAAAAATATTGGTGCACAAAAGCATAGACAGATTGCCATTCACAGTCATCACAACATTTTAGTCTAGCCTTCTGAAGTTTTAAACTTTGTGTGCAGTAATATTCTCTCATGACAAAGTTATCATTACCATGCTCAACAAGCACTTATTACTTCTGACCCCAAGGATTAAACCAAACTATTCAACCATGATCTGCAGAAGTGTACATTCCTAGCATTCTCAATACAGGCTGCTGCCCATTGTCCCACAACATAAATGTAGTACTTGATAGAATGTTCTATAGCATCCCAGGGTCCAAGGAAGAACACCATTTACAATCCCCATATTGCCAGAATGGCTGAAACAAAATCTAACTGTGCGCCTTAAGAGCAAGGAGCATAGCGTTATCAATATATTCAGTTCTCTGTACATCCATAAAGCCCATAAGCCATTAGCTCTGGTAAGAAACAAAATTCAGTAATCATACAATGAACTATTTTTATGTTTGCGCTTGTAGATTACTACTGGAGCGATTGTTCTGGCCAAAAAAAAAAATCATTTTGGAAATTAACAAACAATTAACTAGACAGTATATAGTGACAACTAGAAACTCACCTGCTAATAAAGAAAAGGATATATGAAAAATGGAAATTATTCAGCAGAGATCAAGAGTCGAGGATTCCCAACAAGGAACATAACATTTCAAGAGTACACAAGAAGACTAATGGAACTCGCTGAAGAGGAAAAATAAACTTTGGAATCCCAATGGAAGATGCAAAAAATGAATAGAAGAAACCACGAAAGAAGATATAAGCAGCACAGGCAATCAGATAGAGGGAAGATATTCCCCCAAAAAAAAAGATAGAGAGGGAAGACACTGGTGGGGTGAAGTAATTGAGACCTGCCAAGCTGCCACACCCAGCCACAAATAATGGATAGTAATAGATTGATCTGCCACATCCAAGCTGGCAGAGGTAGAATGAGTGTTACTTAGCAAACTTGATTCATGCAGCAAATATAAGGGAAGGTACCTATCACAGGAAACCTATTGGCAAGGGGCATGCCTAGGTGGCAACATATAGAACGCTACATAACAAACTTGTGTAGCTGATTGCCCAGTATATTTCTCACTTCAACACAAATCAAAACTTGTGTAGTTGGGAGTCAGTAAATTTATTTCTGAAAAGCTCAATTGCATTGACAATTAAAAAAATTTAAAAGCAAGAAACAAGGATCAGCATCTTACTCGGGGCTATCTGAGTTCTCCCCGCATCTACTGTTATGTGTGTGGGCAACTGAGCTGATTTTGCCCTATCCTGTAATGCAGCACAATTTAAAATTAATTTATTTCTAAAAAAACAGTGCGATAAGAAGCTAAAAAATTCTTCAGATCAAGAGATAGAGTTTTATCAAAAACAAAACAAATAGTCATAGGCAAAATTAAAACACCACATCACAAGTAATAAAATGATTTAATTGTGTTTTTTAAGCCAGACTATCATTGCTGATATGAACTTTTTTATGTTTACGATTGAGACCTTCAATGAGTTAGAGAGATCCCAGGTAAGATAGTAGTAGTAGATTTATATATATATCGACTTTGAATTATTTACAAGGGATAGTCAACAACCTTTTGGTGGGTTTACAATCAATGTCACAGCCTATTCAGCTAGTTACAAATATATAAAATCACATTCATAGGATAAGTGCACCAATGAAGAAATCCAACAAGTGGAACATTAAGGGTATGATAGGGGGCGCACATATTGTGCAAAGGTTGTAAACTTTTATGGTAAGGATGTTAAAGATGTGGCACTGCTGTGCTGCATACCTTCAAAAAGTAGTAATGTAGTAATGTTTGAACAGCTTTTCCCTTAAATGAACTAAAGAGAGAAGTATGGGCGTGAGAAATCTACAACATCATCTTCTAGCATAATCTTCATTTTTGGTTTCTTTTCTACATGAATCAAAAGGCATTATAAAGCTGAAGATCAGATACATTAATCCAAATGTCACCTTCCTAAGACCAAGGCGTCTTATGTGGATCTTTAAAGATCAACACATGCATCAATCGACAGCTCCTTACACTTTATAAAGGATGGGTGTCTTGGTAGAAATATAACTCTCATTCAATCATTCAAGATCAAAGACAAGAACAAAATAATTCTAGCCAAGGAATTTAAGTGAACTTTGCTCTTGTCTCAAAGAGGATTTCATGTGAACCTTTCGCTACACTAGTCGAAATAATTCTTTAGAAAATATTTAATTGATTGCAAAAGAAATCAACCATAATCGTTGGGTAACAGTCACGATCTCATCTTGTGTCAAGTAAGGCCTCGTAACATGAAAGACTCCTAGTCTTAGAGTGGGAATCACAAGTAAGAATTTTTGCAAGATTCAACTAATAAAAATTTCTAAAACATTTTTTGCTGCCAATCAAGGCAGTAAACTTCTAATTTTAAATAGTTCAATATAGTTTTGTCTGCCAGTCCCCAATTTTTTGGTCTAGCTTATCAAACCTTGATTCTCGGAAAAACTTATGTTCCACAATCATAAAATCATACTCCATCCGTCTCAAAATTTTAAGTTGTTTTAGGATTTTGCACAAGTTTTAATAAAACACTCACCCCTCAATCAACATCATCATTCCACTAACTTTTTTATAAATTTTATTGTTTTTTAATACCCACTACATGTTTTAACCAATCAAATTCTTTAAAAAAGTCAACAACACAAATCGATACAAATCATTACTATCCCCTACCTAGAAAACCTAAAATGACATCTATTTTGATACAAGACTAAAGTCCTAAAACGACCTAAATTTTGAGACGGAGGGAGTAGCAAAAAATGGCATAGTGGTAATATCATGGTTTCAGCCTTGAGAGTAAGAAGTTAATTATTTCATAAAGATTCCCTATATAGCATTTCTATATCGCAAGAAATGATTCATTGAATTATTCATCAAATAGGGAAATTTGGCTTGTAAGGAAAGGAAATCTATTATTTGAGAAACATATATCTGCAGTCTTCAGGTTCCAATCAGTTTTTACTGTTTTTCCATTCAAGGGTTTCGGTATAGGTAAGAATTGATGCTGGACGTTTGGACATAATTTAGTACAGAACCTTTAAACCTTTATCAAAGTGCTTAAAGTATATAAAGAAGGCTGGTCCGAGGTAAAAAAAAAAAGACAGTAGTGTTCTATTCCACGGCAGTCATTTGCTATGAGGATTAACTGCAAATCTAGTAATAAGTGAACTTCCTTCAAACATCCGAAGGATTTAAGGTTGAAATATTGTATTGGAACAAAGGTCATTATTCTGCTTCTTTTTAGTATATTCTTACTTATGTACCTAAACTTCTCGGTGACTTGCTCTAGGATGTTTCTTCACAACATCTTTTTAGCAATGTTATCTTGCAGCAGATTATTTCATAAAATAGAAATAAGAGAATCATATGGGCACATCTCAAAAGTTCTCTTTTGGAACAGATATCTCAAAATGTTTTGGTATTTCATGGTTTGAAATTCTAGTCTCACCCCTTGAAAAGTTAAAATGTATTAAAAAAAATGGAAAAGAAAATGACCCCCTATTTAAAACCTAAAAAATAAAGATGCATTTTTATGGTTAAAAACAATATTTTTATAAATGGGATAGTAATTTTTATCTCAATATTAAACCATCAACGCTATAGTATTTATCTTTATTCAAGATAAGAAGAAAGGTTGAAATGACATCTCTAGTGAATTATACATTTTATTTAAATATCGGATACATATTGTTTTGATAAAAATGATGTCTCTTAAGTATTTAATACGGAGTATGAAGCTTTAATAGAACAAAAGATGGAATGACTATTTCAAAAAAATGAGATACAAGGATGAAAGGAAATATTATCAAAAAGAAAAAAAATTAAGCATATAGATCAAAAGTGGTTGATAAGCCAACTGAGAGGGAGTAAAAGATATTGGCTACCAGAAATCACTTTTTACAAAATTAGGCCTACAATCTCTAAAGTAACTAATGCTTCCCATTTGTGAAGTGTTGTCACGGGCAAGCCCATGCATAGGGCAGTTCAATAGCGCAACATAACAGGACCCCTAAAAATTTTGGGGCCCTAAGTCAAACCAGTAACGTGTTTATATATAGAATTTTTTTCCTATATTAACAATTAATATGTTGTTGGTGTACTGGCAGATCCCTATGATTGGTGTGTGTTCTCTGCTATTTACTCAACCCAGGTTCAATTCTCCCAACCCTCTTTTTGTTCGTTGTCATTTCCACTTCCTCCTGCATTTTTTTTAATCATTTCATTTTTCCATTTTCTTACAGCATATATGTTAAGCTTTTAATTTTGGCAGCATCTTCAAAAATTAATACTCCGTAGCTGGAAAAAAAAATAGTAAACTTTTTACAAATAAACATACATAATTATAAAAATAGACAGCACCATACACATGTTTTTTTTTTAATTTTTAAAAAGCATCTACTTTCTCTTTATATTAAAAAGTATTTAGAAAATTTTAATTGTCACACTAGTTTTCAATATTTAATCTAACCCTTAATAAATTTAGTATTATTTTAATATTTTTAAACATTTTGTACAAATAAAAGGTGTTATGGTCAATTTTTTATTGAAAAACAAAATTTGTTGTTATATATTCCCTCCCTTCGATAATAGATGGCCTTTAGTCATATTCACGATAATTAAGAAACCGTATAAGCCATTTTTCTCATGATACAAGAGGGGTTACGACAACGAGGTCATGCCCAAATAGACAAAAAAAAAGCCAATTAGAAATGAACAAGCAGGTTTTGATTTCTTTTTTCCCAGTCAAATTATTTAAAAGTAGCATGTGCCGAGCTTGTAAAACAAGGCCCATACTTATCTTTTTTTTTTATTCTTCCCTTTATTTTATTTAATTTTCCTTTTTTCTTTTTTCAGTGGCAATTCTTTTCCAACACACCTTGCACGGCAGTATATTTTCTTCTTCTTTTTTTCCTAGCTTGCGAATTGCAAGAAAGTTCCAAAAGAAGCTTACAAAAAACCTGCAGCACGGCAAGATCAAACTTGCTCAGTCATCAACGGGGACTTAATCCCAGATCTATTCCAAAAACAAAATCCAGCTACAGATCTCATATCTAATAGATAATACAAATTCATGGTTCATGTTGCACCACCAATTGAGAGATCTTCAATTGGCCGTGAGTTCAATAATGGGTTCATGGTTTCAAATATTTTTCAAAAAATATCATCAGTTCAAAACCCTCAATTGAAAGTGTAGGGCACCATCAATAAGGGGGTTCAAGTTCAGATCCAAACAAAAGATTTCCAGAAAGGGGTGCCTCTGATTTCAGATCCAAGAGGAGAAACTTCTCAGGGTTCAAGATCACAGATCCAAGATTCAATATTAAATAAAAAAGACTAGAGAAAGCAACATCCTGACACAACAAAGGACAACACCAGGACCGAGATCATGAGAACAGCTCCGCTTGTCTTCTTCATCAAAGACTTTGGAACTCAAAAGCACTGGCTTGAACCTTCTGATTTCTATCAGGTTTTGAATTTTGAATGGGGGATTTCAAGGATATCAGTGTTTCTAGGTTTGGGAATTGGGATATAGGTTGGGATCTGGTTCTCTCTCTTTCTTATGCCTAATTCATTTGATGGGAGTCTAGAACTGGTTGGATCTGGTAGGATTTGTGAACAGGAGGATGAAGAGGCGGTGTTCAATTTCTTGGGAAGGTTTTTGTTTTTTTTATCAAAGTTTGCTCTCATTTTTGGAAGTTCTCATTAGGTTTTCAGTGTTTGATTGAGGTCGCCAATTGTTTAAACCTATAAGCTAATTAGTTGGACAAAATACATGAGTCAGAACAAAGGATAGATGCATTGGGTTGGGTATGTGGTGATTGAGGGAAGGAACCTGAAGAGTTTCTCTTTTTTTTTTCAATTTAGAAAGAGGATACGGAATGCTATAAAAATTAGAGTAGGTTTATTGCAATGACTAGCCCCATAAGCCCTTATATGCTAAAAGGCCATCTATTGACGAGCGGAGGGTAATTTTAATTGATTTTTGGAGAAGTCTTTTGATCTATAGGTCCTATGGCTTCGTGTAATTTACCATTTTTTATTATTTTAATTTAGGTTGGGATAGTAAATACGTACTCCCTCCGTTCAAAATTATAAGTTCTTTTAGACTTTTGCACACATATTAAGAAAAGTCTAAAAATATTACTTTTATACCCCTCATTAATTATCCACTACCATTATCAACCAATAACATTTCACAAAACAACTCAAAAAGTTATTTTTCTCTTATCCCAATGCCTCGAAAACCTAAAAGGACTTATATTTCTAAACAAAATTCTAAACCTAAAAGGACCTATATTTTTAAACGGAGGGAGTAGTAATTTCAACAAAATGTTAGGTTAGTTAATTTAATTTCACTAGTATAATTTTTTGTTCTTTTAACAGGGCGCCTCCAAAATGATTGGCACACCTTGGTAACTGGTTAAGTGTTCCTACTACATGAGATTCACTACAACAATAAACTAAAGTAAAGGGGAAATAAAGAGGAGCATGGCATAATCAATAATCATAAAAAACTATGTGGATGAAGGGGTAAAAGAAACTGAACGAAGATTACAACAAAAAATCAGCCCAACTTGGAGAAGGCAAAGGAGCTTGAACTCTAATTTTGAATCTGCAGGCTCAACAATAAAAAGAAAAATAAAGATTGCATTTGACTGCACTGACCTGCAGAACTAGCATTTCCTCTTCACTTTCGGTTTTCACCACCACCTTAACCTGCCCACACATCTCCCACCTATTTCATACCAACACAATGATGAACATATTAATGCAAAATTAACATTTGAGCAGAAATTTTTTGCTGGATACTTCACCTGCTTAATGCCTTTGGCGCACGATTAGCGAGCTTTTTGTATAGACCCAAGGTAGCATGACTGTATAATAAAGGTTAGGGTGTCAAACAAATGAACATAAATATTCTTTGAGCATATCATATGCACTCAATTTCCCATTTATTTTGCAGATATTGTCTTTTATCTGGTCAAACATCAAATATGAAATATCATTGAAGAACATATCACAATGACACAATGCATAATCAACTGATGAGTAGAGAAAAAGACAAGCATAAATTCCAAGGTGGAAATCTAACACAAATAATAAACATAAAGTTGCTACTTTTGGGCATGTTTCTGTAGAAGAAAACAATGAGGGAAGCACTTGATGGCATTAACCAAGATTTGCTGTAATGTTGATATAAATTAGAGACAAATTCTTCATAAAAGTCTATCAAAGAACAAGCAAACTTCGTCATTTGCTCGGCTAGCATACAAGTCAAATAAGGGCATAGGGAGCAAGTGCATTCTACCAAAAAGCAAAATAGCATTAGATTCAAAAGTTGGGGGGCAAAGCAGGTTTCATTTGTTGTACAATTTAGTAGATCTTGGAGTCTTGGAATCAAATGTTTCGTGTCTCCTATGAATATTTACAGATGTCCTTCAGCATCCCATTTTGAGATCACAACAGTTCATTTACAAGAAGAGAATTGAAAATATCAGAAATAAATAGAGTCAATAATAACCTGCATTGTGCAGCAATCTTTCCTTTACCCATCTTCAGATCATTTCTTACAACCAAGACCTTTAAAAAAACAAAAGGAAAATAGAAAGAATTGTTTATGATATCTTACTGCTTCTCCACATATAGAAACATAAGAAAAAGAAAATGCATAACATTCTCAAATAAAGCAAGGGGAATATATGAGCTACCATTTTGAAATCTTCAAGAATATCAGCAAGCTTCTCAACCTCGAGGGCTGGTTTCTTAGTCTTCATTTCCTTATTCCCAACCGTACCTTTAGTGGTTCTACTGGAGGCAAGGAAACGAGTAGGAAAACGTCCACCTAGGCAGTATCCCAGTGCAAAGCAGCCAGCTGCTCCAACTAAAATTGCCCCTAGCCATGTCAGGTCCATCATGTTCCCCCACTCAAGAATGTTCAAATTACTCCCTACCTGACTCAAGCAAGCTACTGAACCATAAATCCTTGATTACTGGTTGTCAATATTTTAGCTAGAAACAAACAGAACATATGAAGCACAAATTATATATTATTGCCGATGAGAAGCCTTCATGCTGAACCATAACAAAATAATACAGTACTCCATATATAACAGAAAGGCACCAGGAAATTCAACCCCCCACAACCCTCCATGTGGCCTAACTAAAAGTGGGGAAAATGAATGAAAATTTTGAATTGATAGGCAACATATCATTTAAGTCCACTAACAAACGAATTCAAAATGTTCAGACTCTCAATAATCCAACACATCATCTTTCTCCATAGAAAAGAGCATTTGAAACCAAAGTTTTCTTGCCCTTATCATCACCAAATTGTTTTATGAAAAATATCCATGGCTGACGCATTTTATTTGAAGGGAAAAAATGGTGTACAATAAGGTATTAAACAATTTCCCTATAGGGTAGAGATTTTCAAAAAGAACCGACACGACTGATATGACACGAACAAGATACGACACGAATATGATACAATAAAACTGCCGGATTTTGGCATTGGATACAGATCGACATTTGATATTTCCTTTCTTTACTGGTTGCGATCTGAACTCTTTCCTAGTTTGTGATTTTTGTGTTGATATTTATTAGAGAATATCCAAGTAATTTCATCAAGGAAAAAAAAAGATCCAAGTAAAGTAAACAAATTTCAAAAAAAAAAATTATTTTTCTGGCAGGCACACAAATCGGGGATCCGGTCAATTTCAGGTTATATGTATCAGGTACCAGACTCTAATTGTGCCAAATATGAGTCGAACTCAGTATTTTAGCATTGAAACACTAAAAGACCAAAACCGATAAACCAAAAGGCACAAGGAAACATCTAAAAAACTCAATTGTGTATTGGATACCTAACAATGACGTATGACAGTGACTTCAAAACATGAATACTCATGCAAAATGCAAGCAGCATGATCCATCATGCCATAGTAAATTAAACTTGTAGGAAGCCTCTATACCCAAGTAATATCAGCAAATTGTCACAACTCACAACCCAACAGCAAATGCAACATGATACCAAATGAACTCAATCAATCATCAAATTTCGGATTGTACTTCTAAATCTAAGGAAAAGTGAAGACGCAAACCAACTGGAAGTAAGAAACCAGTGCCTACCTGAACCTTCAAACGACCCTAAGCCTAAAAGACAATTAAAACAGGCAAAATCCCCTTTCCTCTGTATCAAACTCAGAATACAGTTCAATGTTCTATCTTAGCTCGTCAGAATGAAATGGTAATCCTCCACTATTTCCTAAGGTGAATTCGGTCACTATTCAGGCATGGTTTTGTTATTAAGAATCAGATTTTGGAAGAAATCAAACTGAAAACTGATAGATAATGTGCAATGTTTTGTTATCATTGGGTAGAGATTTGGAATCCCACCACACACACACACACACACAAAAAAAAAAAAAAAAACTGTAAGCGTCTTCTGAGCCCAATTTCCCGCTGATTTTCAATTTGAACAAAGAAAGACTCGGCCAAACAACAGGCTCAGGTAAATCGATTCCAAACCGATTTTAGAATCCTAAAACCGGCGAACCAAACAACACCAAATACGGAAATATATATTTGACCTTGAGAAACGTACGCCGAATAGAATCAGGAGCGAATTCACACTGCTTGACTAAGACTCCGATGGCCAATTTAATCGAACACCAATCTAAATCCTAACTTCCATATCCAGAACAGAGTTTCTTTGATACTCTATTTGTTGGGAAAAAAAAGGGGAAGGAGGGAAAACATAACATGAACAAGAGAGGTTACTTACCCCAGCTGTATTCCAACTCCAGTCGCACCGGTATCACATTTGCCAGCGATAGGATATCTTCACTGATCTTATAAAGAATGAGACTGCTTGATGTTTCTCCTAATCCTTCAGCCTTTACACTTAATGAAGTAGAACAACGTACATGAACTCAAGGAACCTTCATTTTTATATTAATGTTTATAAGTATCAATATTAAACTACTTGCTACATAGGAGTATGCACTGTACCCAGAACATACATACACAACATTCACATTTTCAAACAAAACCTTGCTTTTCAAAGTCGAAAAATGCTTCATCGGTAACTTAGCTACAAGCATCAACACCAATCCGTCCTAAACAAGGTGTGGGGGTAGCATGTAAAGTTGCACAACAAGAAGTGAAAAATGTAAAAAAGGCATTCATAACCCCTTGCAGCAAAGCAGGAAAGGGGAACTTCATGAAAACTCAATCACGTTCAATTTCTGACATTTTTGTTGCATATCCCAGTCTTAAGGGGAAGGGCTGGGGTGTGCATGATGTAAAAGAGAATGTCTTTTACTCCATATAAATAAAATCAATTGTGATGCCAAATCTTGCTGGAAAAGAAAATCCATCGGTGATGTAAAAAAAGGGAGAATCACCTTGCCTAATTAATTTCAAACCGAATCTCTACCCTCCCAGCCTCTTCCTGCTCGGCTGCTCCTCTCCCTCCAACCCCTTCCTTACACTCACTATTGACTACTTAAAATGAATTGTAACACAAAATGCTGACGACGACGACAACAACAACAACAACAAAATGGAGAATCACCTTGCCTAATTAATTTCAAACCGAATCTCTACCCTCCCAGCCTCTTCCTGTTCCTCTCCCTCCAAAAATGTTGACAACAACAACAACAACAACAACAACACAGGGTCTGGAGGGTCAAGATGTACGCACTCTTTCCCCGACAGAGTCGAGAGAGTGTTTCCGAAAGACTCAGAACGAAAGGAAGCAAGAACCACAGAGACACAGGTCACGCAGAATGACAGGGAGCCAAACAAATGCATAACGGAGGACAAAACAGAAGCAGAGATAAACGGACATAACATTACACCCCCTAACTCTAACCAACTTTAGCCCGAATGCAATTCCTCCCATGGTCTCTATCCAAACCCTCAGTAAATTGAGGTCCTTGAGAAGGAGGTGATTCTGTGCAATGACAACTGAAAAATGACTAAAAGGATAAGAGTATAGCAGATCATACTGATTTTGTACTTTTACGTAGGAAGATGATTGATATGACAAAACGACATGCTGATACGGTACCATTGGTTGTACCAAAACAGGCCCTAGGAGATAGAAACCTATAAACAATCATATGGGGAATGACAAATTATAAACATTTGTCTGGGGGGGAATGTTTAGAAACAAACATGCTGGACCTGGATTTTGTAGAAGTGAGAAAATCAAAAGGTTTTAGAAACACAAATTGACACACTTCCAATTTCCCAATCAAGTAATCAGCACCCTGGCCTCCAAGGACACATCTTACTGAATTTCAAGGCTTTCCGTGTATTACTGCTCAAAGCATTCATAAGAGCCACTCCAAAAGCAAAGGAATTCAGGTAAGATAATCGAGTATTTCGCAGTGAAAGCTTGCCTAAATGTTTATCAGGACCAACAGAACCCCCACTGTGATACCCCCCCCCCCCCAACACACACACACACACGCGCACAAACTTTTGCTTTTCTTCTCAAGCCTTCAAACCACAGTTTCGTCAGAGCTAAGCATTTCAGATGACATAAAAGTCTAATTCCATCTTCGTTCAAAATTCAAGATTTAGGTACCATTTCAACCCTCCCTCTCCTGTTGGATGCATTAGGAATTAACCTTTTCAATCAAGGAATCTCAAGTTTAACATTTGGAATCACATCGATTCCAGGATTTAGGTTTCAGGTTGTACACAGCGACAAGAATTTGACAAAAATATCTGAGATTAGTGGCGTGACTGGTCACTGGCGTCATTGTTACAAATTAGTGTTCAATACTACAAAAGAGTTCACTTCGATGGTAAAGGAGGTAAATCCATCCTGTGAGCTCTCGTGTTCGAAAATCATTGACTAGTAACCTTATTCATACTCTGAATTATTTGTCCACATTTCTAATCGCAACCAATTTAGTTCAAACCAACTCAGTTCAAAGCCCATACCCTAAGCAACAATTCATCAAAATTATCCAAATCAGTTCATACTTCAAAAGCCATCTAAATCGATTCATCAACAGCTATTCAATCCAAAGTTCAAACCCTAAGCCAATCAATTCAAAAAATAATTAACGGAATCAAAATGATATAAATCAATTCAACACATGTACATACCATAACCAATCAATTCAAAAAATTAGTACCCTAAAAACCAAGGGGAAAAGCTTACAAAAGGGGGTGCGCGGGCCACTGGAACAATGACGGACTTAGTACTGAGTACAGATGATGGTGGGCGATGGCAGTGTAGCAGGGGCGGCAGCGGAGAGGAGGGGGGTTGCTCGGAGGGGCGGCGTGCAACTCACCTGGGAGCCCTGAGGACTGAGGCCTGAAGGGGGACTTCGAACAACTATGGTGATGATTTGTTTTAGTTTAACCGATTGAAAACGACGTCGTTTGAACCTTTCCTTTGGAAATTGCCAACCTATATATATCATCATGCAAACATCCTCCCTCCACCCACCTACGTTAAAACCTTCGTTGTATAGGCCGATATGCGTGTTGAGACTTGAGATGCACGAGTCACGACTCACCTTTCGATTCAAACGTTAAGTCTATTGGTATCAAGGATTTTATTTATTAGCAATATAATTTACGTAAAATTGCACTCCAGTTTTTTATAGAGGGAATTTGGTGATTTAGACCATTTAACATGTTTACTTAGGTAGTTAAGCCCCTTAATTGTTTTTTTAACTAGCGGAAACCCTATGAATGTTTTATTGGGTATCCAGACTCTTCTTCTCTTTCCTTTTGCCTGTGGATCTGAAGATTTTTGAGCGCCTCTTCTGCTTTCGCTTCCGATTTTTGAGATGCTGGAGAAGATGAAGATTAAGAAGGAGAAGACAGAGGAGCTTTGAAGGAGAAGGGCGTCCTTGTGGGCGGCGTCACCGCCTTCATCGTCTTCGTCACCGTCGACGTCCTTCACCGCCTTCATCGTCTTCGTCACCGTCGGCGTCCTTCTCTCCTCCTGTTCGATCGTCGGACCTCCATCTTCCTCCTCTCCTCCTGTTCGTCACCGCCGCGTGCAGCTCGTCCTCCGGCCAGATCCGAATTCAACTGAATCCACCAAATCTCCTCCCTCCAGATCTGAATTCAATTAGACTAACTGCTTCGGCAAATCAATTGATTTGGAATCAATTAATTCGAAGTCGATCTGAAGCCGGTGGATCAATTGGAGACGGCGGAGATCAATTGATTCGGCAAATCAATTGGAGACGGCGGAGATTCGGTGGATCGAAGCCGATCTGAAGTTGTCTCCTCTGGTTGTCATGGAGTTGCAGAGATCGAGCGAGGTGGCGCCAGCGAGCGTGGCCGAGCGAGCGAGGTCAAGAAAGCGCCGGAGCGAGCGAGCGAGGGAGTGAGATCAGAGGCGGCGAGGCGGAGATCCGACCGGCCTGTTCTTCTTCGCAGAAATTGTGAGGAAGGAGAAGACTTTTTTGTTAAATTATAAAAATCACCCTATGAATATGAGAAATTAAAAAAAAAGACATTTGGGGAAAAGTGGCATTTCTTGCTGAGATTGTTGGTTATGAATTTCTTGCTGAGATTGGAATCTGATGTAATTAGAAAAGTGGCATTAAAGTTGTATCACATTAAAGAAAAAAATGTCATCAAAATACTACTTTGAAAAAATATCATCAAAAATATGGCATCACGGTAAAAAAATATCATCAAAAAATTGACATAAAAAAGTGGCATCAGTCGTTAACAGTAAAAAAAATGGCATCAATGGTCAACGTGACATTAGAGTAAACAAAAAATGCCATCAAAGTTTAAAAAAAGTGTCATCCAATAATTTAATTAGAAAAGTGGCATCAGAGTGAAAATAAAATGTAATAAAATTTTGGCATCAAAACGGTAAAATATGACATCACAAAAAATGTCATCAATGTTTTAAAAAAATGGCATTAAAAAAGAGTCATCCAATCATTTCATTAGAAAAGTGACAATAAGGTGACAACATGTTGATTCCACGTTTTAAGCTCTTATGCCATCAATTATATAAAATTGTCACCATAAATAATTGTGATTAATGAAGCGTAATAACAAATGTCATCAATGAATAAAAATTTAATGAATATGTCACCACAAGTGATTGCATCAATGAAGTGTAATCACAAACGTGTCATCAGTGAATGAAAGTACAATCGCTGAAAATAAATCGATATACAATTGATTAAATTAAAAACATGTGTCATCAATCGATTTGATTAAAAAAAATGGCATCAAATAATTACATTATAAAAATGACATCAAAATACCATTTTGAAAAATTTGTATCACATTAAAGAAAAAAATGTCATCAAAATACTACTTTGAAAAATATCATCAAAAATATGGCATTACGGTAAAAAAAATATCATCAAAAAATTGACATAAAAAAAGTGGCATCAGTCGTTAACAGTAAAAAAAAATGGCATCAATGATCAACGTGACATTACTGTAAACAAAAAATGTCATCAAGGTTTAAAAAAAGTGTCATCCAATCATTTTCATTAGAAAAGTGGCATCAAAGTGAAAATAAAATATAGTAAAATTTTGGCATCAAAACGGTAAAATATGGCATCACTAAAAAAAAAAAAGTTGGCATCAAAATGGGTTGGTCAACGTTGACCGGTCAATGGTCAACCGTTGACCGGTCAATGGTCAAACGGTTGACCATTGACCAACCCACTCTACTGGGAATGGGTCTAGGACAAAACTAATTAAATTGATTTAGGGCCTAAGTGACCAATTGAATATTCAAAAAAGGTCAAGTACCAAAATCACCTATTTTATACAAGTTTATCGAATTGTTTTCCCTCAAAAAAAAATCGAATTTTTCCCAAATTGACGGTCTCCTACACTAATTACTAGTTTCATCAACTCTCCGGTGTTACTGTTGGTAAGTCATCTGCACGACCGCACCCTTCACTGTCTCTATCGTCGTAACCGAAGGTTCCTTCGATTCATTCCCGACACCACCTCCTTCTAGGGGTGTTATTCGAGCCAAACGAGTCGAGCTTGGCATGTTCAAGCTTGTTCGTTTGTTAAACGAGCTCGAGTCGAGCCGAGCCTAATTTTTAAAACGAGCTTTTTATTTTGTTCAAGCTTGGTTTGTTTAGGAAATGAACGAGCTCAAGCCGAGCTTTTTTCGAACTTTAAATAGTCCTACTTGGTTATAATATGTTAACCTAAAGGGAATTTTAGAAATTCCATAGAATTCGAGCTATTCGAGCTTTATTCGAACGAGCCGAGCTTTCAACCGAGCTTAAAATTTTGTTCAAGATCGGCTTGTTTAAATAAGTGAACGAGCTCGAGTCGAGCTTTTTCGAGCTGAGCTCGAGCTGTTCAGTTCATTTAACAGCCTTACCTCCTTCTCCTCCCTAACAACCCGGCCTCGGCCCAAGGGGGTGAGCGAGAGGGGCGACGTCCTAGGGCCCGTAAATTTTAGGAGTCCATAATAAATAAATTTGTAATAGTACTAATATATCTACAAAGTATAAACAAATAGTCTAAATAGCCCAATCGGTAGGTTTATGGTGATTATACAACATGGTTGCAGGTTTGAATCTATAAATGGCCCCTTGTTTTTTTAATTATATAAATATTTTATCGCGGGTCAAAAATGCTGACAAGGCAGCCTACGTGAATTTTTTTACAAGGGTTTTCGGTTTACTTAGGGGAAAATAAAGAGTTGAACCGGGTTCATACACAATGTCTTTTCCTCCCTCCTATCTTCTTTCGTGGTCACCTCTTGAACTGGCGTGGATTCAAGGAGATTGATTGAGATTCGAGGAGGAGCAGTTGTTTGACTAGGTTTAAGGTTGATTTTTTCATCATTAAAAATGAAAATCATTTGTTGGGTATAAACCCAGTCCAACTCTTTATTTTTTTCCTAAGGAAACCGTTTAATAAAATCCAATTTTAGTGTTAATTTGTAAAAACGTTTCCACGTAGGTTGCCTTGTCAAAAAAAAATTCACGTAGACTTACTTTGTCAGCATTTTTTACCCGTGAAAAAACCCGTGGTAATATATTATCACTCTCGTCAAAGGTCGGAATATTTTTATTATATTTGAAGGTTCAGTATATATTTTTACCTTATCCCCAAAGATTGGGGTATTTTAATTAGTTTTCCCTAAGAATCATAATAGTGGAAAGATTTTCTTCTATCTAAGATTTTTCTTCTTATGTTTTTTTTTTGTTTTTTATTTTATTTTATTTTATTTTTTTTTGATGACGTGGAGGTTCCGAGGTTATCGACTAGTCCTCCACGGGCCGAGCACTAGCCTGCAAAGCACTCGAGCCGGGTAAGCCAAGCGGCAAGCCGCAAGACAGACTAACTCATGCCAAGGCAAACCAAGGCATGAGTACTCACTCAAGCACAAATTGCTTCTAGTGGGATTTGAACCCTTAACCTCATGGTAGTGAGGCACAAGGAAGCACCTCATTCTTATGTTGAAGTGTGCATGTTCTTTGGGCAACCCGTATAAGTGGCCTTATTTCTTCCTCAATCATTCTCCAGTTATAGATGTGTTGTTTAATAATTGCTTTATAGTTTGGTTCGTTTTCATCGTACGTTTCATCGAAATAGGGTCGATCAATGCATATCGGAGGCCCTATGTGACGCTTAAAATGAGACACGCTGGACTAAAATTTTGAATGAAAGCTGCCCCACAAGGACAAAGAAAAAAGGTTCAAAACACATAAAACAATCCAAACCAACAAATTTTTTTTAACCCCAAAACAATCATTTCATTATTTCAAATCATCATACATAAACTTGTTTGTTGCCAAAGGAAAATTCCTATCGCTTTCCACTACATAACTAACATCAGGGCGAGAATTTGCAAACCAATGGGCTATTGAACTTGCTTGTCAACGCACTCAGACCACCTACACTGTGTATTCATGATCAATTCTCCCGATTTTCTACAAGATACATACAAACCAACAAATAAACATCTTGCTCGTTTCAACGACCTTTTAGTATAGGGAAATATCGTCAGAAACTCAAATCCACGCTCATCGTAGGTGATGTAAGTAAACATATACATTGCATTACTGTTTTATATTTTAATCACATTTCATCTATGAAAACTTTATAATAAATATTAGAAAAATTACCTCAATACATCTCCATAGATGCTTGCTATTCGATCTAAATTATGTTGCAAATACAAAATTAGGAGCTAGTAAAAATCGAGTTTAGTATGAGAAGTTGTAGCATCTGAATCTTCAAATTGAACCAGAATAGATACAAAATGCGAAATTTAGGAGGTATGGAGTGATTAAAAAAAGCAAAGGCGGACAAAAAGTACTTACTAGTAATTTTAATAGGATCTTGAAACTCCAATAGTGTGGGCTCAGTGAACAGTTGGTTGAAGCGAGATTTTGTAGAGGTAATAGACGTCTTTTCCCACATTCGACACAAAAATCATAATCGATTTATCAGATGTTGTGTTGATAATGATGCTCAGGTGATGTGTCAATGACAACTGGATAGAGTTTTGGATTATAGACTTGAACCTCTCAATAGCTAAACGTTGGTTTCCCGATAGTTGATTGATGATGTTGTCGATTTGAGAACGCCGTTATCGAATCGAATAACTCGAATTGAGCTAAAGAGAAGGGATAAGCTAAGACTGAAGAGAAAGAGCGGCTTCAAGATATGACGAATCCAATAAAAAGAAGGGGAAGAACACAAATTTGTAGAAAAGAGGAGCATGACATAATTTCAAGGCAAAATTACAGAAAACCACCCGTTAAATATATGAGTTTGCAATTAACCACCCGTTAAAATCGAATTTACAGAAAACCACCCATTAAAAGGATCCTGTCAACAAGTCACCACCCATATCCAACCTGGCGTTAAGTTCCCGTTTAATAAAGGTAAAAAGACAGAAATGCCCATAGAAATTAAAAAAAAAAACTGTTTAGGGTTGGATATGGGTGGTGACTTGTGGACGGGATCCTTTTAATGGGTGGTTTTCTGTAAATTCAATTTTAACGGGTGGTTAATTGCAAACTCGTATATTTAACGGGTGGTTTTCTGTAATTTTGCCTAATTTCAACTAAAATTTTCAAGGAATTTTAAGAGGGGAGAAGATGGAAGGACGAAAGGTTAATGCATCAATATATTAATGGCAGAGGCGTAGAGTAATCAAAGTGAGAATGAAGATCAAGGCGAGCGTGCTGCAAAACAAGAGTTTCAACAAAAATTAGGGTAAAATGATTTTTTTACTCAACAATATACACATGTACTTATTCTTATAGGAGGCCCATTAGATTTGGAGGCCCTGTGCAAGTATTCACTTTGCACTTGCTCAGGGCCGAGCCTGTATCGAAAACTTTATTAATTCTAACTATCCACCAACACCACCAACTTATTACTAGCACGATCTTTTGCTCCTTTGTAAGTTTTCCCATTATTTTCATTACAAAATTGCTTCATTTATTTGATTCAATTGTTGGTATTCCTAATAAATTTTTCAATGTCAACAATATTATTTATTAGAGGTAGACATTGTTCACATTTCAAAAATAGGTGAATAGTGCCCTTATACAGGTGTTTGCATATTGCACAGTCCGAGGGAACATGGATACCTTTCTGCGGCTCTGCGCAAGTCTGCAGTTTGTTGAAATTTAGTAGTTTTGAGATAAAAATTTTAACTTTTGGTGGGCAATCTAGGTTCTAGGTCGATCTCAGTTGCTATATAAATCAATTTACATAACATTTTCTAAACTCCACGTTCTAATAAATATAATAAATCGACATACGTAATAATTTTAAAAATATTAGCATAAAATATTCATTTACATTAAATTAAAATTTATAATTTACTTTATTCATAATTACGTACTTGTTCTAATAATTTATAAAATTAATGAATCAACCTAAATAATAAAAATTCAATTTTATTGAAATAACAATAAGTAAATTATGTTAACTTAATTAATATTTCAAATTAAAAAAAAATATTAAATAAGATTTACTTGCAAAATTCCACGTGCTCCTCTTCCACACCCTCGTCCACCACCACCACAACGTTGACAATGAATCGATCCACCACCATTGCCACCGCCGCCACCACAACACAACCGATCACTTCCACCACAATGCCTACTGACACCACCGCTGTCGACACCATCACATACACCACGTTTCACCATACCGAATGATTGAACGAGGAAGGGATGAATGGGAAGAACAAATAGAGAACGGAGGTTGAACGATGGGAAAATGAGAAAGCATGCCACCGTAGGAACAAACAAAGAACAAATTTGTGGAAATAATAAAAATTAGCGGTGTATATATAATTGGAAAAATAACCCAAAATAATACTATATACCAACTATTCACTATCAACTATGGTGTTATTCGAGTCGAGTACCAAGGTGCTCATGTTCAGCTTGTTTATAATTGAGCCGAGCTCGAGCCTAATTTTTTTTTTCGAGCTTAGTTTTGTGTTCATACTCGGCTCACGAGCATTCAGGAAAGCTCAAGCTCGTTTTATTTGAGTCGAGCTCGAGCTCATTTGTTTAAGCTCGTTTTTAGCTCGTTTATTCATTTTTGCTTGTTGGGTTTGTTTTATTCATTTTTTGCGAGTGTGTGAACTTTTATAGAGGCGGATATAAAACCTAAAAAAGGGTGAAAAAACCCTAAGGGCAAAACTGTAAATAATGCATATAAAATGAGCTAAACGAGTAGCTCGAGCTTGAGACGAGCTTGAAAACCCGTTCGTATTCGGCTTGTTTTTTTAAATGGGAACGAGCTCGAGCCGAGTTTTTTCGAGCCAATTTTGAACTACTCGTGTTTACATAACACCCTACTATCAACCCAAAATAATATCAACTTTAAAAATAACCAAGAGTAGAGTAGTACCAACTATCCTCCTATATACCGAAAATGATATGAGTTCACTTCCCGGCAAAATTCCAGCACATTTGACGACTAGAACGTCGGAAATCCCATAAACTTAAAAAAATGTAATTAAGTACATGTGTCATGTGTGTTCTCCACTGTCTTGTACCACTCATGTGGATGAATCTAGAAACACGAGGAGGCATAAATTAGATAGATTTGATGAATTAGGGTTTGGGAGTTCGAATTCGATTCGAAACAGTTTTGTTTTGTACAAGATCGAGTTTTCAATGATGAATTGGAAAGAGAGATTCGGATGGTCACGATGATGCTGGTCGATTTCCGACCATTCTGAGATGGTCTTCAGCAATGTCGCATTCGGCGAGATTGAGAATAGCATAGTGGAAGACGGCTGCTGGGAAACCGATGCCAGGGTTGGGTGCATTGGAGAGTGGATCTGCTTCCACCATTGGTGAGTCTTTGATTGATTTACTGCTCAACTATTTCAAGGCCTCAAAGGGAAGAATCTCATATTAGATGAGCTACTGTTAAGGCAAACTGATGGGGACAGTCGGGAGACTCGATGCTAGTTTTTCATTAGATTTACATTTAAGTTTTTCTTTTAAAGTTTATGGGGTTTCCGACATCCTGGTCATCAAATGTGCCGAAAATTTGACGGAAAGTGACCCCATACCATTTTTTGTATATAGGAGGAAAGTGACCCCATCTTTGGTGAAAATCCAAAGTTTACCTTGCTCCTTACCAGTGGGTCGAGTCGGTCGGCGCAAGCTGGTTTACCTAGTACGTGGCTCTTGCCGGCTGGGTCACGTGCTCGGGGTTTGCCACCAAGAATAGTTGATACTACTCTTAATTATTTTTAAAGTTGATATTATTTTGGATTGATAATGGATAGTGGATAGTATATATATATATATATATATATATAGGGGAGATATCTAATGAGAAGTAACATTTAAATGAGAAGATGAGAAGTAAGCCTTATACCCCTTAGATTAAAATAATTTTTTTTTTATGGATATATAGGACATATCTAATGAGAAATATATCAATGTTTTTTTAAAAAAAATATTTTTTACGCTATTTATCTAGAGGGTGATTTAAGGTTCATTTTAGGGTTTTTATGCTAATTTAAATTAGCTTTTTCATTTATCATCTAGAAAAATAGCATAAAAAGTAATTTTAAAAAAACATTGATATATTTATCATTAGATATGTCCCCTATATCCATATAAAAAAAATTATTTTAATCTAAAGGGTATAAGTCTTACTTCTCATCTTCTCATTAGATATCTCCCCTATATATATATATATATATATATATATATATATATATATATATATATATATATATATAGAGAGAGAGAGAGAGAGAGAGAGAGAGAGAGAGAGAGAGAGAATGGGTAACTTGTGCACACCCCTTAGAGTGTGCTTTGTGCACAATTCTCAGCCATTGATCGGATGTGGATGGATGGAGGAGATTAAAAGGGTTTTTCTTTTTTTAAATAATTAAAAGCAGGTGGGACCCATACACAATTGATAAAAACGCTACTACTCTCCTCCTTTAGGTGCGTGTGAATGGGTGGGGGGCGTGAAATCTGGGAAATAAATCCCTACCTCCCTCACCTTCTTCATCGTGTAGATCCAGGAGGCAAAGCGGAGGCGATCGAAGGGCTCGGAAATCGGATCCGACGAAGGGCGATAGGGCGAGGAAGGTGGCCACTGTGGTTGAGTCCGATGACTGTGCTTGGCTTCCGGAAAAGACGAGTCCGGGGGGGGGGGGGGGGATTGTGAGGCTTCGACCGATGGATATGGACATGGAGAGGAGCGATTCATCCGGCGGCGGTGGCGATTGCGAGGCTACAGGCCGGGAGGCGAAGGAGCTGGAGGCGGAGGAGCCAATTCAACCGAAGACCCAAGTCGCTTTCGTTCTTCCTCCATTACCACTACTTCTGCACCGGATCTCGCCTCTTTCTATCCTGCCCGCCGCCTACGACTGGAGGAGATCAATGATGGCGCCGCCGAGAGCGACCGGAGAAGATTAGTGCTGGCGGTGCCGAGAGCGACTGGAGGAGATCGGTTTGTTGTTTTTTGATTTCGATAACCCCTAATTTATAGTATCGCTCGAATCTTGACTCCGATGCATCGTCGACCTCAACCACTGGCGGCGGTGGAAGCGCCGGGCGGAGGCAGTGTTGTAGCCGCTCCTCCAGTGCTTCCAGTTACTTTGGCGAAGGCGCTGGTGGTGGATGCGGTGTGGCGACGCTCCTCCAGTGCTTCCAGTTTCTCATTCAATTTGACGATGGATCGGATTTGGGACGGCATGAGGGCGGGGGTGAGGGGGGTTGTGGGTGGTCCTGGCCTCCTTGGATGGGTTGTGTTTGTGTTAGGTTAGGGGCAAAATCAGGTTAGGCTTGAAAGTTATTGCTTAATTAGCATGTGATTCCTGGATTATTCGGGGAAAAATGAGAAATTATTCAGATGTATGTGTTAAATTTAGTGAATGGTATTTTAGATGCATATTTTAATTCATTATTCGTTTATTATTCGGTGGGATATATAATATTATTCGGTGATATTGAATAATTATTCATGGAAATCGGGTTTTTTTTTATGAATTTGGGGTTTATGAAATATGAAATATTATTTGGTAAATTTTGAAGCATTATTCGGTGAAATATGTAATATTATTCGGGGGAAAAAATATTATGAGATATTATTCGCAAAAAAACAAAACATTATTCGGTAGTATGTGTCTAATTATTCGGTGGAATTAGTGAATTTTCATATAAGATGGATTGAAAAAGATAAAAAAAAACATTATTATTCACAAAAAAAACATTATTCGGTAGAGTGTAAAATATTATTCGGTTGAATTGACGGATTTTTACGACAAACGAAATCAGGCTATTTTTATTTATATAATATATATATATATATATATATATATATATATATATATATATATATATATATATATATATATATATATATATATATATGTATATATATGGTGGGAAATGATTTATTTAAAAAAAAATGAGATGGGTGATGAACACGTAGGAGGGAAGGAGAGAGTGGGAGAGAGTGGGTGTTTTTTTGGCAAGGAGAGCCCACAAATTAAAAAAAAAAAGAAAAAAAAATCACTTTTAATCATGGTCCTTAATCCCCTCTCCATCAATGGTTCATATATGTGCACAAGATACACCCTAATGGGTGTGTACAAGGGAACCACTCCCTATATATATATATTAGGTAAAAATTCAAGGCCAGACAAACCTGAACCTCGAAGGCCGACAAGTTGGCAGAGGGATAACCATCATAAATAAACAAAAATAAAAAGATGGTGCAAATTACAGGCACTAGCACTCTAAAAAGAGAAACTACACACAACTAAACCAAACAAGATGAGGACGTAGACGACGAACGAAGCCAAGTACTACCCAGAAGCAGCACCGCAGACCAGCGGTATATCAGGAGTACTCACATGTGGGCAGTGAAGACGAACCTTCAAGGAAACAGCCTTCCAGGAAAAAGAAGACGCCTCGATACACACTACCACGACCCCCGCCTATCCCGACTCTGAACAGCCAGAATCTCATCAACAGGGTCGTCCAATGTATTTTTGGGGCCCTGTTCAATACTATCTCCTTATTAAAATATTTGATTTTTTATATAGTTTTTAATAAAGAAAAAAACTATATAAAAATATATGAAATTATTAAAAAAAAAAAAAGTCAACATTTTATAGAGTTTTTATTTTTTCTAAACCCTATGTAAAAGTCAAATATAACTATTTTACTAGGAGGAGTATTTATTAAGATTTACTAATAAATCACAAACATACATGGAAGTAAATTAGTATAAAATAAATTTATTTTTAAAAAATAAAAAAAGAACAAAATAAATTTAATATATAATTATTTTCTATTAGATTTTTATTCATTTTTACTCTTTATGTTTGTATCAATATAAGAGGAGGTTGTGTTAAATTAAAAAATAAAAATAGTTAAAAAGAAGACCCCAAAACTAATATAAATAGTAAATACTAAATAAGAAAGCCCCAAAAATAATGTAATATGAGGATGTATTAAATTAACAAATAAATTTAGTTGATAAGAAGGCCCAAAATTAATTAAAAATAGTAAATAAGAAAGGCAATGTAGTTTTATATATAGAAAAGGTTAAAAAAATATTAAACAAAAAAATAACAAAAAATCAAACGAACGTGAGAATCGAACCCGCGGCCAGTGGGCATTGTAGGAGCCGGATATGATAAGGCCGGTTGTCACTGTGACATTAGAACATTGTGTTTCATTGGACCATAACTAATATTAGTACTAATAAATTTTTACTTCGGGCCCTATTAAAATTGGGGGCCCTGTTCCGTTGGGCTCTTTGCACAACCCATTGGACGGGCCTGCTCATCAATCATAGAAGAAAGTCCAGTCGCGCCAAACGTAAAGCCCCACACCGCCTGAAATCGAAAGCACCATAAACCCTAGAGGGAGATAAGCAAACCCAACCGGAATATATATATATATATATATATATATATATATATATATATATATATATATATATATATATATATATATATATAGGGAGTGGTTCTCTTGTGCACACCCCTTAGAGTGTACTTTGTGCACAAATCTTGGCATTTGATTGAAAGAAATGGAAGGCCAGGATTAAGTGAGTGTTTTTTTTTTTTAAATAGAAAAACTGGTGGGACCCACCTAAAAAGGTCTGACGCGCTATTTTTTTTTCCGGATCTGATTTCGCTGTTTTGAAAAATCTGTCCATTCCACCGAATAATGTTTCATAATCTATCGAATAATGTTATATTTCATTTTTCCATCCATTTTAGATCAAATTTTACCAATTCAACTGAATAATTTGTCATACACTACCGAATAATGTTTAATTTTTTGTCAATCAATTTTCGTTTTGACTCCGAGTTAAAATATTCAATAGAATGTACGAGTATTCGGTGGTATAGGAATGATTATTTGGTCGTATATGAGAGGCTGTATGCTATTTGTCAATCCGAAAACTCCATACGCAGACGGATAATGTTCCAAATTTCACCGAATAATTAACAACTCATTAACACTAACAATCAAAATTTCAACATATTCATCCGAATAATTAACGAATATCACACTGAATGCATTCGAACCACAATGCCTTCGAACAGACCCCCCCCCCCCACCCTCACCATCCACACAACCACCCAGCCCAGACCACCCCGCCACCCACACCCCACCGCAAAAAAAAATAAAAAGAAAAAGACCCCCCTGTATTCGAACGACGGTTGAATGAGCCCGACCACCGGAACCGCTCGGAACCGCCCGGATCTGAGCGAGAGGGGAGGAGGAGGCCCATATCTGAATGAGAGGGGAGGAGTCGACCTTGGCGCCGTCGAATCCGGTCGGTCTCGCCGCCGCCAGCATCGATCCAAACGAGAGGGGAGTCGAAATGGAGGGGATTGCGAGGGGGAATGCGAAGAGGGAAGGGGCGCCGATGCTGATGTGCTACTGCTCACACCGGGGTGGCCGGATCTGGTGAGGGGGAGCGTCGGCGGTGGTGTGGTGGTCGGAAGGTGGCCGGACAAGAGGAGGGGAGGTGGCGTCGAGATCCCTTCCTCAGTCGTCCCAGCCTCGCCTCATCGCCCAGAACTGCTGCAATCCCCGCCTTAGACTCCGATTAGAAACATCACCGCCTTCGACTCCGACTAGAAACATCACCGCCTCGCCTCAAGCTTTGGCTGATTTGTTCTCGTCGGAACCCTCGTCGGCGTGGTCGAGCAGGATCGCCATTGATGACAGCTGAATTGGAGGTGGTTATAATCGAGTAGTAGAGAGATTGAGGGAGCTAGGTTTTTAATAGGGTTTGCACACGCGCTTCACAACCTTCACATGTGAGATTGGGTCTTCTTTTTCAGTTTTTTTTAAATACCCATCTACGTGGCATAAATCTAGCCATTCATTTCCTATAGACCAAGGGTCCGGATTTGTGCACAAAGTACACCCCCTTAGGTGCACAAGTTATACCCATTAATTCTCTCTCTCTCTCTCTCTCTCTCTCTATATATATATATATATATATATATATATATATATATATATATATATATATATATATATATATAATTTATTTTTATTTTTTCAATCCAAGAGCAAACTTGGGCCTAAGCCAAAACCTAGGCCCAAAGAAAAGCCTGGTCGAAGGCAAAAGGTTGCATTAAACAACACTTTAGCCGATCTTTACCAAAATATAAAATTGATATAAAATATTTTTTTATTATTTTTTATCCTTGATCAACAAGGCAATACGATACAGATTGTGAAACGCTGACACGTCTCATCCTTGCACGACAAGGATAAGATTTTTTTTTAATCAAGAAAAAAGTTCTCCTCAATCTTGACACACGACAGAATAAGGATTCTCACGCTAGCGGTGGATCTTCAAACCCTTGGCAGGGAACTGGATTGGGGGAGAAAGGGTTGGGCCAGGGAACCAAGGGACCAAGCCCCCAGGGGAGAAGGCCAGAAGTGCCGGACAACAACCCGATGGAGAAACAAGGTGGCCAATCGACGAACCAGGCAAGGGCGACCATGCAAGGAAGGGCCGACTCGGGAGATATCAAGGCAGGGTTGTGAGAGGGGATGGTACCGGAAAGAAACATTGAAAGAGGTGAACCGATACCGGACCGGATTCTGACGAGGGTGAAATAGGAGACTGGGTTTACATAAGCCCGGAAAACCCAAGTAAAAAACTGACAATCAAGACGTTGTTGTTCGAATTGGTTGAGAATAAAGGAAGAAAATAGATTCTTGACCATGGGTCAACCAAAGCCCCATGAAATTAGAGCATCCGGAGAGAGAGGACTGGACTCTTAGAGGAGGATTGACCACCCTCAAGAGAGGGCGATATTCCATTGCCGGAGCTAACCCGGGCGAGTAGGAGGTGGATGGGTACATGAAAGGAGGTACGGACTCCCAAAGGGAGCGGATTGGGACTCCCGAATGATATTTAGGGCTCCCGGAGGAGGGTTAGCATTCTCTTAAAAACGAGCGTTTTATATAGTGCATTTTTGTTTGTTGTGGATTTTTTATATTATTTTGAACTATTTCTCCTATATAGTATAATTTATGATATCTACGCCGTAGGAGATGAAAGATTTACAATTTAAAAAATCAAAGGCTTTAGACAAGATCTCAAAACGACTATTGACAATATAATTTCAATGAAATTGCACATAAGTCCTTTTTATTTTTCACTAAAAAATTGCAAATAGAGAGCTCTCAATTCGTTCCCGATTGAACATAGAAGCATCTCATCCCTCACAACAAGGAAACAAATCTGAAGAAACATATGAATAAATCAATTGCTAGTTGTTTTCGATTTGAGGTGTTCGAACTCAATTGGGGTTGTGCGAATCCTCTTCGTATCCGTACACCGACCACTCTCCGCGTTCATCAATTTAGATTTGACCGATCAAGCCGGCTTCGAATCGTCGTTCGTACATAAATTTGTGGCCGCAGGCCCGCAGGGGTGGGAATCGTTGCGCTCAAGCGTGTAGAACCTCACCGCTGCTAGAAGACAACGACGGTGTCGTCGATGTACCGAAGCAAGACCTCGAGAGCGAGGACACAGAGAAGCAAGCCGATGGCAAAATAGAAGTAGACGTCGATGGCGGTGGAAGGACGAGACAACTCCAAAGGTAGGCAGTGCATAATATACGGAACGCCGTCTCGCGGCGCGAAGGCGTGGCTGGCTGAGGAGGTGAGTACAAAGAAAGGAGATGTGGTTTGCAGCTAGGGTTTCGGGATCTTGCCACTAGGGTTTCGGCCTGAACGCGTGCGCCGAGGGTGGCCAGATGGCTGGCGATGGTACTGTGTGGCACACCAGTACACCACCCGGTCGGGGGAGGACCTCGGAGGCAGCGACGATGAGAGAGAGAGAGAGAGATTAAGAGCGACGGAGAGGAGATTAGAGGGGGCACATAGGGAGATTGGGGGAGAAAGAAAAAAATTGTTATGTAGAATAGGGATTTGTGTGTAATTTAATAGAAATTGGTTTGTCTATAGTTATTCCGATATCTTGCCTGTAGACTCACTCATTTAAAATAGGCAATCGGAACATATTGGGTTCATATGGGACGAGGTTAATAAACTGACTAAAATTATAAACATGGTAAAATTTATAAACTGTTGGTAAAAGTAGTTAAAAATTTAAACAATAAGATAATCTTCGCATGAGACGAAAAACAGTTTATTTGTAAAAAAATGTAGTTTATTTGGTTATTATTAAGGGTATTGTGGTACTTTCAAACTAAATAAGACAAAAGAGAAAGGGTAAAATAGTACTTGTACAAAATAAACACCCCAATAACCTCCATTTTGTAGCTTTTTTTTAAACACAATTTTTTTAACACATTTTTCAACTGTACTGTGCAGTTAGCAAAATCTCCCCCCTTCATTTTAACCAACGGCCAAGATTAGGATTTTTTTTTTTTAAATTAACAAATTGAAGAAGCACCATCTCCTTCCTTTATATTCTCTTTCTATCCCTCTAACTTTCATGCCGCTCTTGCGCTGAAAATGTAAAGATCTTTACACAATCAATGAAATAGAGGATGTTTTGCCGTTTTGGTTTGTTTTTTAGAACCAGATTTCGACAATTCATCATTAATCACAATCAAATGTTACATTGTTCAAAAGTTGCAGAAATCCTAAGTTCCTAATTAATTTCATTTCACACAAATTGTGGCTAATTAATTTCATTTTACACAAATTGTGGATAAACAATCCAATCAATTGGAGAAAAGCATAGATGGCAGTAGGAATGGACACCAGTAAAGCCGAGGTGACGAGGACAGCCAGCGCGACGGTGGTGGCGCACGCCGACGACTGGTTGTCGCAACCAAGGACGTCGAGGGGGTCTCGATGACGCTCACGATAGGGCATGAGGAAGAGGCATCCTAGAACACTTCCAATGGCGGATCCAATCATGCTACTACTGACTCTAAAAACCCTCATCGATCTCCTTGCTGTTTGAGCCCCTGCGTGACGAACGAGCAGAAGAAACTCGAAGATGAGAAGGTTCCTGAGGGTGCTGGCGCCGACGATGCAAGTGTCGAACGACTCTAGCCAGGCTGTGCTGGCCGGGAACGGTGATCTTGGGTATCAAACAGTTTCGTAAATTTTTGTTAAAAAAAGATTGCAAAGTATCAAACAGTTACCTTTAATATGGGAAGAAGGTGCTTCTTCATTTGTTAATTTTTTTTTTTAAAAAAGTAAAAACGAATCTTGACCGTTGGTTAAAATGAAGGAGGGAGATTGTGCTAACTGCACAGTACAGTTGAAAATCAACTGGATGGGAGCCGGTTCCCATTTTTATCATCCAAACAAAAAAAAAAACTATTTAAAAAAGAAACACCCACAGATACTTTTTTTTAACTGTTTATTTAGCTTATCCTACACACCCATTGTGCAAATAGCAATTTTTATGCATGGGTTTCGAAATGAAACATTCAAACGACGTCGTTTTCAATCGGTAAACAGCGTAAACTGTTGAAACCTCCCATAGTTGTTCGAAGTGGCCCATCAGTCCTCAGAGCTTCCAGTTGCGTTGGACGCCGCTCCCAAGAGCACCCCCCTCAGCCGGTGCTCCCTCCTCTCCGCTGCCGCCCCTGCTGCACTGCCACCGCTCATCATCGTCCGTACTCAGTAGTAAATCCGTCATTGTTCCGGTGTCTCGCGCACCCCCTTTTGTAAGCTTTTCCCTTATTTTGTAAGGTACTATTTTTTGAATTGATTTGGTTAGGATTTGTACATGTGTGTTGTATTGATTTATATCATTTTGATTTGATTGTCTTATGGTTTGAACTTTGGATTGAATAGCTGTTGAATTGATTTGGATAGGTTTTGAAGTACGAACCGATTTGGATGATTTTGTTGAATTGATTTGCTTAGGGTATGAACTTTGAACTGAATTGGTTTGAACTAAATTGGTTGTGATTAGGCATACGGGCAAATATCTTATTCAGAGTATGAATGAGATTATTAGTCAATGATTTCCGAACATGAGAGCTCACTGGATGGATTTACCTCCTTTAACATCGAAGTGAACTCTTTTGTAGTTTGAACTCTAATTTGTAACAATGACGCCACTAATCACACACACATATTAGTGTCGAATTCTTGTAGCTGTGTACAAGCTGAAACCTAAATCCTGGAATCGATGTGATTCCAAATGTTAAACTTGAGAATTGAGATTCCTTGATTGAAAAAGGCTAATTCCTAATGCATCTGGCAGTAGCGCGAGGGTCGAAATCGTAATACCTAAATCTAGAATTTTGGAGTTGGAAGATGGAAGTAGACTTGTTTGTCATCTGAAATGCTTAGCTCTGACCAAACTGTGGTCTGAGTTTATTTCATATTTTTGTACACCATAAGTGAAGGCCTGAGAAGAAAAGCCAAACTGTGTGTGTGTAATACTCGATTTTCTTACCTGAGTTCCTTTGCTTTTGGGATGGCTCATATGAATGCTTTCCGTAGTAATACACGGAAAGCATTGGAATTCAGTGAGATGTCCTTGCAGGCCAGGGTTACTGATTACTTGATTTGGAAGTTGGAAGCATGTCAATTTGTGTTTCTGAAACCTTTTGATTTTCTCATTTCTACAAAATCCAGATCCAGCATGTTTTTTATTTTTATTTTTTTATAAACATTCCCCCCAGACAAATGTTTATAATTTGTTAGTCCCCATATGATTGTTTATAGGTTTCTGTCTTCTAGGGCCTGTTTTGGCACAACCAATGGCACCCTATCAGCATGTCGTTTTGTCATTCAATCATCTTCTTACCTAAAAGCACAAAATCAGTATGACATGCTATACCCTTATCTTTTTAGTCATTTTTCAGTTTTCATTGCACAGATTAACCACCTCCTCATGGAATAAGATGTGGAAATAAGGCACATTTTATTAATTTTTATAATCACTAAAATTGTCAGCATTTTGTGTTTCAATTCATTTGAAGTAGTCAGCAGTGAGTGTAGGGAAGGGGTCGGAGGGAGAGAAGCAGGAAGAGGCTTGGAGGGTAGAGATTCGGTTTGGAATTAATTAGGTGAGATGATTCTCCATTTTTTTACATCACCGATGGATTTCCTTTTCGAGCAAGATTTGGCGTCACAAGTCTTTTTTATTTATATGCAATAAATGACATTCTCTTTTACATCATGCAAACCCCAACCCTTGCCCTTAAGACTCATGGATGATGTAGACTGTGGGATATGCAACAAAAATTTCAGAGATTGATTGTGATTGAATTTGCACAAAGTTCCCCTTTCCCCTTGCTGCAACGCCTGCAAGTGGATATGAACGCCTTTTTTACACTTTGCACTTCATGGTGTACAACCTTACATGCTACCCCCAGACCTTGTTTAAGACGGATTGGTGTTGGTGCTTGTAGCTAAGTTGCTGACGAAGCATTTTTCAATTTTTTTGACTTTGAAAAGCAAGGTTTTGGTTGAAAATGTGATTTTTGTGTTTGTGTTTTTTGGATACATTGTATACTCCCTTGCAGCAATTGGTTTAATATCGATACTTATGAACATTAATATAAAAATGAAGGTTCCTTGAGTTCACGTTTCACATCGTTCTACTTCAAGTGTATAGGCTGATATATGAGGGGATGTGCAGGCTGAAGGATTAGGAGAAACATCAAGCAGTCTCATTCTTTATAAAATAAGTTTTTGCCCTTTAATTTTCTTGTTTACTAAACTACTAGTCATCGTGTTCTTTATTTTGTTCTTAACCACATTTTGAAAAAAAAAAAAAAGATGTCTCCATTAGTTTAAGAAATCTTTTAAGGAAGTCACTGGTGAGATATTTCTGTTTTGACAGCATTAAGAATGACATTCAGTTTATTTTCTTCAAATACCATCAGTTTCTCTAAATAGTATGACTCCATTGCTCATGCTTATGAATTGATCTATCTTCTTTAAGTGCGATCAATATGAATGGGTTGTATTTTAATGAGTTTGAAAAGCTAAATAAAGGTGTATTTCTGATGTTTCTTCTATATGCCATTATGATCACGTGTTCAGGGTAAAGCAGTGGCAATGAACAGTGTAAGTTTGCTAAGGAACACTATTTTCTCAAAGGAACCAGCATGTCTACTTCTGTTGAGAGCCTATGCTGCTGGTGGTAAAGCCAAAAAGGGAGGAAAAGGTTCATCAGCAACTGATGCTCCTAAATCAACTCTTACCAAGGAAGTTAAATCTACCACTGTCGTTGGGGCTAATATCCTCAAGGATGGTACAGACCCAAAGGTATTAGTAGACTCAGAATACCCTGATTGGCTTTGGCACCTGCTTGATAAGCGTCTTCCACTGAGTGAACTGCAGAGGAAGAAAGCTGAATCCCTTTCATTTGAAGATCTTAAACGCTTTGTCAAGCTGGACAACCGAGCAAGGATCAAGGAGAACAACTCAGTCAAGGCTAAGAATTGATAAGCTGCAACTCTACTTCATGTTTTTGCTATAGTTTAGGCTTCAATCAGCCCTATTTTGTTGTAGGAGATCCCAGTGGTCACGGTAGAGAAGTATCAAGAATCATTCTATTTAATAGGCTTCCTAATAAGCAAGAAACCATATGCTCACAGGGGATTGAATACAGACCTGTCATTATTGCTATTACTTTGTCGAACTTCTCGGATTTTTTCTAGTCCATAATTTTTCGTTACACTGGTAGCAACAGGAGGGTACGAGTGAAACAACACACAATTCTCCTAAACTATAACTCTATAAGTAATGCTAGTGCACCTATCAAAGCAACTAAATTTTGAACCACAAGAAAAAGGCTGTGAAAGAAGCAAACAGTAACTACAGAAGGGTCATCTTTAGGAATATATTTGAAAACTATCTTGTATGAACAGCTGCAGTGTAGACAAACAAATAAAACCGAATGAATAATTTGTTGACAAACCAACTCTCCAATAAAGAAAGCATACAAAGGGGATTCAACTCCACTCTTGCTATGTATATACATCACCGTACTAGAAAGCTGGAATACCGATTCAGAGTTGCTGCACTCTGAGGCTTTATTTTGACAAACCAATCTAAGATAGCAACCAAAGCTTGGCGCCTTTGATAGTAAACATGGCACCCGAACTAATAACGTTACAATGAAACTAAACCTGTTATATATATATATAGACTATAAGAAGACAAACCCTAGGGGAAAAGGGAGAGCTTTCATCCTTGGTTACATAGTCCATAGTGTTATAAGTCTGCAACTTGTAGGTGAAAACGTGAAGCCGGTTCTTTGAAATCCTCCAGCAGATCCAACTGTTTCAGGTTTGAGTTCAGTTGAGAAGTGCTCGGAACTTCTGGGTCAGCGCAACATGATCAGGTTGGAGGATACTCAAATATCTCCGGTGGGCTGAAGCTGATGTATTTGGTGTTTTTATTTTCATCAAAAGCTTCACATTTGCGTTTAGTTGCTGACATTGAAGGAAGAAGATCCTGTGTGTTGACATCCACCTTCTTGAACACGAAATTTGCAACAGCTCTGTCAATGGTGTTGGTTTCAGATTCAGCTGTCGTGGTTTCTCCGGAGCTGCAGAATAAGAAATGAAAGAATGGTACTAAGTAACCTTACTAACTCCAATTTGTGCAAAAATAACCCTGAAAGACAAAATGTGCATGTTGAGATGACCATAATCCAAAGGAAAGTGAGAATGGTGAATCTAGGACAATAACACAAAAGTACAAAACAGTATTCATAAACAAAAAACGCAATGGAAGTTACCCGTTGAAAAGATGTGAATTATTTCAAAAATTATGCATTGAATAAGGAACTACCTTATCCGTTCATCATCAATATCCATTTCCTGGAGGTCATCCAGTGCAGGATCGTTGACTTGACCTGGCAGCAACGCCTGTTTGGTTGAGTTTTGAGCAAGGCGGTACAAGGAATCTCGAAAGCAAAGACGAGTACTCTTGGACAGCTGTAAGAGAGCACCGAAGTTCCATTAGCATTGAGAAACTACGATCAAGTCCTCTACCCAACTAAAACACCTTTTACCTGTGTCAAGGTCACCCCAAAGTCATTAAGTACAGCCTCTTCTAGTGACACTTCCCCTGCATTGAAACTGTTTCCACTGCTTCCACATTGTTGATTTGAACTACTTTCATACGATGGATGCAAGACCTTTAATTCACAAGTGTCAAAGAAACGAGAATTACTACAAAGTCCTCTGATTAAATTACAACCAGTAAAACTACAAACCCCAATTGTAATACAAGATCTATTGTCAAAACATCATGTAGGTTCTAGAAAAAGGGACAAATCAATAAATTAAACATTTTCCAAATGATTCTCTTTTGCAGTACACCTTTATAAAACCAGTGTACCATCAATGCTCATCAATTAAGTATAGTTTAGAAATAACTGTCTACCATAAACAACATTTTCCAAACAATTCAATCAAGTGCATAAGCTTAATCACATTCAATCGCCCATTATCCATACTTAGTTATACTGCATTAAAACAGTGCGGTATGTCCAAATCACCTCCAAACACATTTAGGGCTTGCTTTGTAAAATTGTCTGTTTTGGACATTTCATACATTTAATTTTTTTCAATAAGGTTAAAATAGGCAGGAGATTAAATTTCTTTCAAAATATGGATTAGAAGTGGTTAAGTGTAAGGTTCTATAGAAGGCGGTTTTGAGCAAAACAGACTAAATTGAAGGGGATTTGTGTAAATGCCTTCAATTTATTTGCAATGAAATTGCGCAGAGATTTGAAAGATAACCTGAACTTAAGTTTCAACATACACAAGAAAATAATGCTTCTTGTCTCAATTTTGAGTTTTATAATCCTAAAGCAATCTCACCTTTGGCACTTGTTGCTCAGTTAAGCCCGAGCTTGTGGTGTTGTTGCTAACGCTGGGTTTAGCTACATTCCCTGTTTTGAAATCTTGTGAACCTTCTGTACTTTGTATAACACCAGAAACGCCCGGCAACTCGAACATTAAGCCATCTGAGTTGCCATCAGCTGGTACTGAGCAGAGCTGGTTGGTTTCGGAACAAAGGTGAGATGATTTAACATCATCGTTCTCTGATGCAGAAGGATCCTCTTGGAGAAAGGAATTCCTACACGATTTCAAAATACAAAAGAGGTAAGAACACGAGGATTAATACAAAACCATGACTTAATTCTGCTTTAAACATCCATACAAGACAATAAAGCCAACTGTGTTAGGCCATGTAGAACATTCATATACAGTAGTTTCCTCACAATGAACAACCTATGTGGAATTTGAGAGATAATTCATAAGTATTAAACTACATAATGAGGCTTGGAAGAGTTAACTTATAATAAAATTACTCATATAATGCCTGCTTTAGAGGTTGATGACTTACCTAAAACAAGTGAGACTTAAGAAGGAAATGCAATGGAATGAGATAGCAAGATAACACATTTTGGGAAGTTTATAGTTTCAGACACGCAGTGAATTAAAGTATGTTAAGCCCAGAAGTTACGCTTGTACAAGAATATGTCATCCATGTGGTCGTTCTTCATCATATCATTGAAATGGAAATCAGCGCGATCATAGGCCATTGCATTTCCGCACCAAGAATCCTTGGGCCATCCACTAGCCATACTGAAGTCGTTCGGATTTTCTGATTCATGAAGAGAAACCTGTCCATTTGCTTTCCCAAGCAACGCTTTCTGACGGTTCTTTTCATCAGGCAGGTCTGTTCTCTTTAGAGGCTCAAATCTCATAGGCCATCCAAAGCTCTGTGATCCACTCATTCCCCATTGTTGCCAAGCATCCTGCGAAGGAAAGACATCCAACAATTCTTCGTCTTTTGGAACAACAAAGTCTTCCGTGTCGAGTCCACTATACCAATCCATCATTGCTTTATGCCTTGATGAAAATCCCTGTAAATAACCCTGAGCTGCACAAAGAAGAAGAAGCAGCCTCAGAACAGTTCAGCCGAATATACCAACATTTTGACTCTGAACTTCTTAATCAAATTGACCATCTAATAAATAAGCCATCATATTTTATTCTGTTCCTGGCAAAGATTTCACCTTTATATGAACACAGACACCAATTTTAGCCTATTTTGAGATACTTGATTGTTCATTTCAAAGATCCCCACATACATGTCCATAAGAAATAAGCTGGACAGTTGCTAAAAGTAATTACCCAAACTACAGCCTTTAGTCTCTAACTTTTTCAGTTGTGGACCGATTAACTTCCAAATTCTAAACAAGTCAAGGGCTCAGCCTGAAACCCAATTCAATTCATACATCCCTGTGAAGAAAAACTCTGCCAAAGCCCTTGATTTAACACAAAAACAGATCATTTCAGAAGAAAAAAGGCTTATTAAAATAAAATAAAATAAAAACTTAGATCACAGGCACACAGACAGAACCACATCTAAAAAAGTAAAGAACAGCTGAAGAGAGAAATTGAGGAACACACCTGTAAATATAGGGCTAATAGTCAATGAATTTTGAAGAGAACCCAGATGGAGTAGTTGCAGAAGAAAACCAAAGCTCAAAGCTTCAAGGGTAGCAGCAGTAGCAAAAAAAGGGGCTTCAATCAACAAAGAAAACAAAGGCGGTTCTGCGGGTTTTTCCTCTCTCTTTTTAAAATCAAAACCTAAAATTGGAGTGTTTCATAAGCGAATTGGAAATCCCAAGAAGATACATAAGAAAATGGATATAAAGGAGGAGGAAAGCAAGGAAGGACCCACAAATTGGAAGCAACTGGGTGTGAGGAGTTTTGAGAAATAAATTATTAAGAGGGAGAAGTGAACCCTACTTTTGCCTTACCCTTTCACATGATAGCTCTCCTCCCCCCATCCCCATACGCCCCAAATCTAATTTGTGGCTCTCAATTGCAGACCTCAAATTAGTGGCCGAAGATCGTCCGCCAATCAAATACCGCAACACCGTTGTGCCACGTGTACTGAGCGTGGTCCCCACAAAGATTGCCACTAGTAACACCACCCATATCAGCATCTTACTTATTTTGATAGTTGCATGCTAATTTTATCATCCGAGTTTTACGCGCTTTTTGATAAAAGTAAATTAGTTCGACTATAGGGTGTGTTTGGTAACCTTAGCTGAACGGGTAGCTGAAGCTGAATAGGTAGTTGAAGCTGAATGATTTATTGTGTAAAATATGTTAAATTAAGTTATTATTGTGTTTGGTAACTTTAGCTGAATGGGTAGCTGGTAAAACTAGCTGATAAAAGAGGAGATTTGTGTATATAAAAGGAAAAGCTTTGAAAAACTGGGGTGGGTAGCTGGTGGAAATTCAATTTTAAAATGCTAATTAACTAATAATGTTAGCTTTATTTAATTTGAAACTATATCATATTAAAACAAAAAGCTCCAAAACGCTACTTGTGTTGCCAAACACACATATCATTTTAATTTCCTACTGTATTTTAAATCGTTTTCACTTCGTGATATAAAAAAAAAAGTCATTTTAGTTATTAAATAATTCTATTAATATTTATGGCCAACAATTATCATTTGTATTTTTATTAATTCAATAATTGTAAATACATCAAGTTAACCGATCACAATCAAAATTAACTTTTATGGTAAGCATATTTCAAAAAAAAACTTTTATGGTAAGCAAATTAACTTATGCAAACTATATTGTATATCTATATAATATCTTAATTTATAATACTTTTTGATAATATGTCAACACCTCCTTAATTTAAGATTTTTTTAACTAATCACAATTTTCTCTTATTATTTCTTGTTGTTTTTTCTCTTCATCTCTATCATACATTTACATTTTTTCCTTTTTAGTTTTTACCTGTTTACTAACCATTGGGTTTAATTCAAAAAATTGAATTAAATCTTATGTCTACTATTTATCTATATTTAAATCTTTATATATTATAATAATAATCTATAGCAATATAATATCTTAATTTAGAATACTTTTTGATGGGGCCTGACTTTATGGTAAATATTTTTACCATTTTCCTAAAGATTTCAACTTTCAAGTATACCTTCATTATTTTATCATAACGATTATTAATATTAATATTTTATAATATTAGTTTGTTATATTTATTAAAAACCGCGCCATGACGTGAGAATTATACTAGTTCCACTCATTCAACAACTAATGAGAATAATTAGATTTTTTTTATTAGGAAATAATTCGAGACCGGACAAGCCCGGACCTCGAGAGGCCGACAAAGTCGGAAGACGGCAAGTCGTCTAAACATACAACATAGAAACATAAAATACAACATAGAAAACAGGAAACAAAAAGTTGCAATATAAGCAGAGGGAAACACGCAGATGCAGTCGAACAAGCGAACTAAGCCCACCAGGCTAGAGACAACGTAAACTAGAGCCGATGCCAAGCACCACCAAAAAATGACACCGCTGGCCAGCAGTACCAGGTTGGAGAATAATTAGATTTGAAAGCGGGATATCCCACCAAAAGTATTTTTTTTAATGGAAAACTAGTCAAAATGGTCTTTCCACAACGACCCGCTTATCGAAGAGAGGCATTTAGGGATGACAATTTCATCCGCACCCGACGGATATCCGTCTCACCCGACCCGAAAAATAAAACTTTGTTATTGTTTTTAGTTGCTGTTTTTTACACTTTCTTGTTGTTTTTTTACACATGTACTGCTGCATCTGCTGCTGTTCATTATAAGTATACGAGTATACATTTGCATATTAATTTATCTTGTTCATATTTATGTTTTCATGATCCTTCCATTGAAGGAACACTACTTACCTTTTGATGATGCTAATGTAGAAGATTTGAAGACTACTCGTTTGCCTTTCTAGCTTGAAGCTTTGGTTGTTGAAGACTATGTTTTCTCTTCATTTTATTCGTAATTGTTGTAATGTCTTTTTATTTCTAAAACTTCTAGCTTGAAGTGTTGAAAGTTGTGGGTGTTTACACGTATTTGACCGATTTTGACTATATTTGATACTTGTTTATTCGTCGATATGTTTGCCGTATGTTTTTTAATATACTCTTTTGGATGAATTTGATGTCTTACCTTTCACCCGAATTATCACCTGATCCACCCGATCACCCGGTGGGTGGGTGAAAATTTTGGTGGGTGATGGGTCGGGTATAGGGTGAAGGGTTTAGGGCGGTGGGTCAAGTGACGGAAGTAGATCATCCACCCATCACCCGATGCATTGTCATCCCTAGAGGCATTAATGCAATCCCCCCAATTTATTGTTCGATGTAATCATCATGAAGAAGATGCAATCCATCTCTTTTGTGAATGTAAATTCAATATGTTTTACAATAGTTTACAAAGGCGAGTCAAGTCATTAATTCAAGAGTATCAACAAACATAGGGATATGAAGCCAATCCTGTCAATCCTTTCCAATAACTTATCAGATAAAGAAAAACAAAGAATGATTTTTAGTTGGTGGACGACTTGGTTAATGCGTGATCAAATTGGGTCTACGGCCCAATTTCCTCTATATTACATTCCTTTTGAAAAATTGAAGAGACAACCATTAGTTAACAAAAAGAAGGACCCTAAACCCTACACCCAAAATGATCTCCTATACAAAAGTTTATAACAACTACCAATTCTCATTGAACTCTTAAAAAACCTTAAATTCTTTTAGTCCTACGCCAATAAATCTTTTTCAAGATCTTGAACTTCCGTCGATCAAAATATCCATCTTGTAAGGCAAGCACGGAACCAGGATTTCAATTTTGGATAGGCTGAATTTGCATATAATTTTATTCTTTTCCCTTGTCTGTCGCATATATATTCAGTTAAAAATTAGAGATTTTTTTAATCTGAGGAATTTTTTTAATAATGGTATTATAGAAGAACATGGGTGGCGCAGGCAGCAAGATAAATACTATAGATCCAACATTAAGATTCAATTAATGCAGCAAAGCAAAGAAAAAGGGACATACAACAAGTGTTTTACTGATAGCAAAGGGAAAGGAAAAAAAATGATTTTATAACAAGGCAACCAGTTGGGAATAATTTTACATATATGATGATCGTCAACAATTAAGGGCGGCAAAGAAGAAGGGTCATACAACAAGTGTTTTGCTGAGCCAGTTGGGAATAATTTTACATATATGACGATCGTCAACAATTAATGGTAGCAAAGAAGAAGGGTCATACAACAAGTGTTTTGCTGAACCAGTTATGAATACTTTTACATATATGATGACCGTCAACAATTAATGGCAGCAAAGAAGAAGGGTCATACAACAAGTGTTTTGCTAATCGAAGAAGAATGATTTTATAACAAGGCAACCAGTTGGGAGTAAGGTTCGAAGCCCGCACCTCTTTTTCTCCTTTCTTTACTCTTTACCAACTCTGCCAGTTAAACATTATGATTATTTAGCATACCTATACATATATTTTACTCGTAAAATGGGGTGGGCTACAACACACACCACTACACCAGGCCACCCCTAGATCCGTCCCTGTTGTAGGGCAGACACAGAACCAGAATTTCAATTTGGGTAGACTAAATTTGCATATAATTTTATTCTTTTCCCTTGTCAGTTGCATATCTATTAAGTTAAAAATTAGAGATTTCTTTATCTAAGTGATGATGCCCAAAAGATAACGGAATTTAGGAAACAATTAATGAGGGCTAAAAAGGTTGGCGGAGATAAGATCTAAAAAAGAACACAACGACTATTGGTCCGCGGACGAGAATGACATGCACAAGAGGGACAGGTGGCGCACATGCCCCCCATCCAAGTGCACCTTATCTCCAAGACACTTGGCAACCCGGTATCAACAAGTGGCTAAAAGGATGGAACTTCCCCCTCATCAGGTAGACAGAGCGGCACACTATAAAAAGGAGAAAGGATACTGAAGAAAAGGACTTTTTGGGAACAACAGAGAGGAGACGCTAGTTCCAAGGGAGGAAGAGAGGGAAACAGTCACATCAAGGCTTTCACCTTGTCTTTTCTATCCTTCACCCGTCCGCGGACAATCTAAGATTCAGGAACGGCAGCGAATCCGGGACAGGTAGTCGGATAACAGTCCAAGGAGCCAGGGAGCGCATAGTTTTATTTTACCCTCGATCTCTACTACAATGAACAGACAGATCTCCTTTACCATTGGGTCACTTGATGAACCCGAATTAGTAAGGATGCGAGCCTTTTCGAAAGGCTCGGCGGCACCGGTCGTGAGATCCTCGTATATAGTGAGGATCTCAGGTAACGGGTAAGACCGTCAATATTTCCTCTAAGTTAATACGGCTCAGGTAAAGGTCATTTTCCCTTTTATTGCCCTCATCAGGCGATAATTATGGGGGAGGGGGGCTTCAGGTAAGTCCGTATTACCAACCTTCCATAAGAGGGAATACGTGGCATATCCCCCCATGAGAACGTGGGGGACGATACACTTTTTCTTTTACGATTTCGTCATTAACAAAGACATTAATATCAAATCGAAAAGACACCGCGGATAAGGCAAAAGCAAGGGCACCCCCCAAAATTAACTACAACCTATGCGCGGATGAGGAAGACTTAAGTCGGCCATCTCCAACCGCAAAGGGGAAACCATCTCCTTCAAATCAGAAACAACTTTTCTTTTCATCCGCGTATACAGACGTGGCTCTGTGTGAAAGTTCAGAACTTTAAGCGAAGGATCACGGTTTGCTGGTGTTACGGTCCATGATCGGGACACTAAGCTTAGCTTGATAGAGGCTTTTGTGGATGCCCCCATGGCCCAAGGTGAGCATACTGCTCAAGAGTCCCAGAGAAGGATGGACCCCGATCTCCAGGCAACGCATCACAAACGAAGTTAAGAAAAGCCAGCTGTTCGGGACCTATGAATCCAAGGCCAATGATGAAGCTCTGGAAGTTGAGATGCATCTCCGAGACGAGAGACGGATGATTGCGGAAATCAAGGCTCGAGAGTACAAGAGGAAAACCCAAAAACACAGAGACCAGCATCTCCAAGGGTGACGGTTTGAGAGGGGAGACCTGGTCCTCCGTTTGGCTCTCGCAGGTAGAAAGCTGGATGCTAAATAGGAAGGGCCATATGTAGTTTTTTAATGTGTCCATGTTGGAGCATACAAATTACAAACCCCCGAGAGTGTTGTTTTTCGAAAGACATGGAACGCGGAATACTTGAAGAAGTACTATGTGTAATTTCTAGTTATTTCGAAGTTTATCCACTCACCCCCACTATCAGTAAATAAATTAAAGCGGTTAGTGGGTGCTTTCTGTATTTTTCTACAACTCTCATAGTTCTATGACGCTGGAGCTTGCTCCACGTCGAATATCTAGTGGACGCATTGGGCTCCCAGATTATACTTGAGTCCTATGACGCTGGAGCTTGCTCCGCGTCGGACATCTGGTGGACGCATTGGGCTCCCAGATTATACTTGAATCCTATGACGCTAGAGCTTGCTCCGCGTCGGACATCTGGTGGACGCATTGGGCTCCCAGATTGTACTTGAGTCCTATGACGCTGGAGCTTGCTCCGTGGTAGACGCCTTGGGCTCCCAGATTGTACTTGAGTCCTATGACGCTAGAGCTTGCTCCGCGTCGGGCATCTGGTGGACGCATTGGGCTCCCAGATTATACTTGAGTCCTATGACGCTGGAGTTTGCTCCCCGTCGGACATCTGGTGGACGCATTGGGCTCCCAGATTGTACTTGAGTCCTATGACGCTGGAGCTTGCTCCGCGTCGGACGTCTGGTGGACGCCTTGGGCTCCCAGATTGTACTTGAGTCCTTTGACGCTGGAGCTTGCTCCGCGTCGGACATCTGGTGGACGCATTGGGCTCCCAGATTATACTTGAGTCCTATGACGCTGGAGCTTGCTCCGCGTCGGACATCTGGTGGACGCATTGGGCTCCCAAATTGTACTTGAGTCCTATGACGCTGGAGCTTGCTCCGCGTCGGACATCTGGTGGACGCATTGGGCTCCCAGATTATACTTGAGTCCTATGACGCTGGAGCTTGCTCCGCGTCGGACATCTGGTGGACGCATTGGGCTCCCAGATTGTACTTGAGTCCTATGACGCTGGAGCTTGCTCCGTGTCGGACGTCTGGTAGACGCCTTGGGCTCCCAGATTGTACTTGAGTCCTATGACGCTGGAGCTTGCTCCGCGTCGGGCATCTGGTGGACGCATTGGGCTCCCAGATTGTACTTGAGTCCTAAGACAGAACGATATCACCGTCCGTTCGGGACTGATATCGCTCTAACTCGATTGTACGACGGTTGGCTTCCAGGACCGCTTTACTCCTCGCTTCAGTCGCCGCTAGCAACTGGTTTTCGAATTCTATTTTCTGGGCCTCATAATTAGTTTGCAGGGTGGTCAATGCTTGTTGGGAGGACTCAAGCTGAGCTCGCAGCGCATCCATATCCTCAGCCAGCTTACTACTTTTCGCCCTCTCAGCGGATATGATCTCATCTTTTTCCTCCATCCGCGAACGAAGTGACTCGATTTCCTTCCTCGGTGTCTCTGCCTCCAAGAGCCTTTCCTTCATCTGCTCCAGTTTCTCTTCTAGACCGCGAGCATGTTGGCCCAAGCGAAGATATCGACCCCAACCGCTATGAGTAAAAACATGACCCTAGCAACAAATACACCGCTAGGTTTAAGAAAAAACGCCCATCGAAAAACAAGTCAAGGAATCAGATAGATAAGAGATATAAGGCACGATTCATTTACCCAATTGCACCAGCGCTCTTGTTCGATCGTAAATTGTTCGTCAGTTAGGCGGTCCAAGTAACGTAACTCCACCTTCCCGAGTTCTGGGGGAAAGGCTAACTGATCAAGAATATCGGAGTCAAAACCGGGCATCCAGTACGCGGGCCGACCATTGGCGTCCACATGGAAAACCGGCACATCCCAGCTCACACCTTCCCACGCCGGATAAGAACGCAATTTCTTTTTCTTCGGCGGCGTTTGGAAGTTCCCGCCTCACCAGGGGAAACGACTTGAGGCTCTGCAGGGGCGACTAGAGGAAGGGACCGGACCTCCGCGACTGTAGAAGAATCGATCAGGATAATGGAAGGCTCAGGCTCCACCGGAGTGACAGGGGAAGAAGCTACAACAACCGTTTTCTCTTTCACCACCTTCTTTCCTTTGGTTTTTGGGGCCGAAGTCTTGGGACGTTTTAGGGCTCTCATCACGTCAGTAGGAATCTTCCTTTTGGCGGAGGAGGGGGGAGCCGAGGACGTCTTTGCAGCATCCACCCTGGCTTTCAGTTCCGCGACGTCTGAAAAAACCATGAAGAGAACAAAGACATTAATATTAAATCGAAAAGACACCGCGGATAAGGCAAAAGCAAAGGCACCCCCCAAAATTAACTACAACCTATGCGCGGATGAGGAAGACTTAAGCCGGCCATCTCCAACCGCAAAGGGGAAACCATGTCTTTCCATGAAGGTTTTGTCTTGACAGCAAACTTCTGCTCAATCTCCTTCAAATCAGAAACAACTTTTCTTTTCATCCGCGTATACAGACGTAGCTCTGTGTGAAAGTTTAGAACTTTACGCGAAGGATCACAGACCAAAAACCACTTATGCCGCCACTCCGGTTTGCTGGTGTGACGGTCCACGATCGGGACACTGAGCTTAGCTTGATAGAGGCTTTTGTGGATACCCCCATGGCCCAAGGTGAGCATATTGCTCAAGAGTCCCAGAGAAGGCTGGACCCCGATCTCCAGGCAACGCATCACAAACGAAGTTAAGAAAAGCCAGCTATTCGGGACCAACTGAGCGGGGCTCAAACCACAAGCTTTCAGATAACACTTGAATAAATTAGGTAGAGGGAGCCGAAACCCCTTAACCAAGCTCTCAATATACACAACCAGGCAACCTGGGTAGGCGTCCAGGCTCCCTCCCCCCTCCGCAGGAAGGCACAACATAACTCCTTCTGGCCAGGGGAAGACACGGGCGATCACGTTCAAATCCTCGAAAGTCGTGAACGTTCCTCCACCGCGGCTCTGGGCATTCGGCGGAGCAATAGGAATCTTGCGCTGGGGCAGAACCGTAGGAATCGAGCCCGCAACAGAAGGCTAAAAGTCCCTCATAAAAAGACAAGTAGCTAACACTTTCTCGTTATACAGAACCGGACGAAAGTCCCCCAGAACAGATGATGAGCGGCGTTCCGTTGGTAGGAAGACGGGACCGGAGGGTAAGACAGTGTGAGAGTCCCACTCTTTGTAAGAATGTTGAGATTCGGGCAACTCCAGTATCGAGTCCGACCCCGATGACGAAGCTCCATCACCCGACTGCGAAGACACAGAATCAACAGGAGAGGAGTTTTCACCACACGCGACCCGGAGAAGTATAGAAGGAGGGATCCTCAAGATTCTTGGGTTGCCGAAAGGTGAAGTCTTTGGGGACCTCAATATCGCCCATCAAGAGTTTCCCCCAGAACGCCTGGAAGACGGAGGCCTGACCAAGGCGTGCACACTACCAGAACTATTTTGGGAGGTCGACATGATGAAAATGGCTAACTGGGTAAGAAAAAGAAGTAGGGGAGAAAGAAGCCTAGGGATTGGCGGTAGTAAATAGGCCCCCAGAAGTTGCCCACACACCAACCGCGGCCAAAAAGAAAAAAGGGAAAGAAAGAAAAACTAAAATCAAAACAAGAACTAAGACGCGGAAAGAAAAGAAAGTAGAGTTAAAATTTACCTCGAGGATGTTCGGAATCGAGAACTGTAAAAAATGGAGAACGGTAAAAATGAGAAAAGGATCAGAACCCCTATTTATAGGCACCACAATCCATGGCGTTTCACCTCCTATCTCGGGCCACGTGTCAAAGGCACGACACACATCAATCAAATGAATGGGCCAAAGAGTACTGGCCTAGAAAGGCCCATAAAAGCCCAAGAAAGCCCAACAGTTCTTTCTTTTTTCTCAACCTTCTCGCCCTAAAAGAACAATAAATAACGGAGGGGGGTTTTCGAATCGCGAAAAAACCTATCCGGTTCCCCCGCGGCTCGAGGAGCTGTGATGATGCCCAAAAGATAACGGAATTTAGGAAACAATTAACGAGGGCTAAAAAGGTTGGCGGAGATAAGATCTAAAAAGAACACAACGACTATTGGTCCGCGGACGAGAATGACATGCACAAGAGGGACAGGTGGCGCACATGCCCCCCATCCAAGTGCACCTTCTCTCCAAGACACGTGGCAACCCAATATCAACAAGTGGCCAAAAGGATGGAACTTCCCCCTCATCAGGTAGACAGAGTGGCACACAATAAAAAGGAGAAAGGATATTGAAGAAAAGGACTTTTTGGGAACAACAGAGAAGAGACGCTAGTTCCAAGGGAGGAAGAGAGAGAAACAATCACATCAAGGCTTTCACCTTGTCTTTTCTATCCTTCACCCATCCACGGACAACCTAAGATTCAGGAACGGCAGCGAATCTGGGACAGGTAGTCGGATAACAGTCCAAGGAGCCAGGGAGCGCATAGTTTTATTTTACCCTCGATCTCTACTACAGTGAACAGGCAGATCTCCTTTACCATTGGGTCACTTGATGAACCCGAATTAGTAAGGATGCGAGCCTTTTCGAAAGACTTGGCGGCACCGGTCGTGAGATCCTCGTAGATAGTGAGGATCTCAGGTAACGGGTAAGACCGTCAATATTTCCTCTAAGTTAATACGGCTCAGGTAAAGGTCCTTTTCCCTTTTATTGCCCTCATCAGGCGATAATTATGGGGGGAGGGGGCTTCAGGTAAGTCCGTATTACCAACCTTCCATAAGAGGGAATACGTGGCATATCCCCCCATGGGAACGTGGGGGGCGATACACTTTTTCTTTTACGGTTTCGTCACTAAGAGATTTTTTTAACAATGATATTATAGAAGAATATGGGCGGCACGGGCAGCAAGATAAATACTATAGAGCCAACATTAAGATTCAATTAATGACAGCAAAGCAAAGAAGAATGGCCATATACAACAAGTGTTTTGCTCGTGGCAAAGGGAAAGGGAAAAAAAAAAAGATTTTATAACAAGGCAGCCAGTTGGGAATAATCTTCTATATTCTATACCTATATATATATAGGGTGAGGTTAAAGTGAAAAAGGGGCTTAAGATGAAATATCTCTTAAAGTGAAAATAGGGCAAGGGATAAGCTGGTGCGGTGCGGGTTTGATTTAATAAATAATAATAAAAAAAACAGAGACGCGCTAAGCCGCCCGTCTCCTTTCTCTTTCTCGGTCATGGAGGTCAAGGATCTCCGACCTCTTTCTCTCTCACCTCTTCTACCCTCCTCATGCTCGCCCAAACTGATTTCTCTCGCCCCAAACCACCGACGCCGCCCTCGCCTCCTCCTCCCCCTCATACTCGCCGCCGCCGTGGCAATCTCCCTCTTCGCCTGCTTCCCCTCCTCCTTCCTCTCCCGTTCCCCCAAATCCGCCGCGCGATTCAAGATGAGCGCCCCCACCGCGATTAGGGATACGTTTTACATCTCCCACGGATCTCCGACTCTGTCGATCGACGAGTCGCTCCCGGCGAGGCACTTCCTCCAGGGATGGAAGCAGCAGGTGCTTCCCGCCCGCCGCCCTAAGGCGATTCACCACCCACTGACGCCGCTCTCGGATCTCCATGGAAGCAGCAGGTCCAGGAGTGCATCGATCAGGTCCAGGAGCGCATTGATTCAGGTCCTGAATCCGAGGCGGAGCTTCTCCCGGAGCGCCATGTACGCCGCCAATCGCCGCCAATGAGTGGAGCTGAGGTTGATGCTAAAGATCGATGTGGAAGCACTGTATGTATTGTCTTCTCTCTATCCCTATCTCGTTCCTGTATTTGTCTGATGCTCTGATAGTGGTTGTAAATGGAACATAGCTTGATTTAGGTTCAGATTGAAAATCTAGGGTTTGAGTTAGAGCGGAATTTGGGGCTTTTTGCCAAAAGCCAAATTGATTGAAATTGATGATATGGTTGTGTTGTTGGGTTGATTTTGAGCTAATTTCATGTTCATATCATTGTTGAATTGTTTATGGATCATGAGCTAATTGAATTTTAGAATTTTATATTGCGATATGTTTTAGAATTTTGGGCTTTTTGCCAAAAGCAAAATTGACTGAAATTGATGATATGGTTGTGTTGTTGGGTTGATTTGGAGCTAATTTCATGTTTATAGCATTGTCAAATTGTTTATGGATCATGATCGAATTGGATTTTAGAATTTTATTGCGATATATTTTAGAACTTGGGTTTTTTTTGCCAACATCCAAATTGATTGAAATTGATTATATGGTTGTGATGTTGGGTTGATTTGGAGCTAATTTCATGTTCATAGCATTGTCAAATTGGTTGTGAATCATGAGCTAATTGGATTTTAGAATTTTGTTGCGATATGCTTTAGGTCGATTAAGTTATTCTATTTTAGCATGAAAATCATAATTTAGCCTATTAGCTCAATTGGTAGAGCAATGTGCGTTTGCACAAAGATGTGGGTTCAAATCCCACATAGGTTACATAATAGACAAGAGCGCAACAATCGCAAATTGTTAATCATGCACATTATAATCTTAGTTATGCACAATTGTATACTACTTTTGCACAATCCTATCTTACTTTTGCACAATTGTATTATTAGATATGCACAATATAATGTTACATTTGCAAAACATAGTGTTATATTTGCACAACTTAAAGTTATATTTTGCACAATATAATGTTATATTCGCACAACATAATATTATATGTGCACAACGTAACATTATATTATTAGATATGCACAACATAATGTTACATTTGCAAAACATAGTGTTATATTTGCACACCTTAAAGTTATATTTGCATAATATAATGTTATATTCGCACAACATAATAATATTATATGTGCACAACGTAACATTATATTATTAGATATGCACAATATAATGTTACATTTGCATAACATAGTGTTATATTTCCACAACTTAAAGTTATATTTGCACAATATAATGTTATATATGCATTATATCATCTTATTTGTGCACATTATCATTTTATTATTGCACTTTATAATCTTATTTATGAACGGGAACACAAAAAAAGCAACCATAAATAGCTTATGCGGGATTTTGAACTCGAACCTTTGTGCATGGGCACATCACTATACCATTTTGCATTAAAGTACAAAACAGTCATAAAATAGCGGTCCATAAAGAAAATTTTTGGTATGACACATTATGAAAATGCACATTTATTAATAATAACATTTATTGTATTATTTGTTCACTTTATATTTTGTAATCTCATCTTTTTCCCTTTTTAAAATAAAGACAAAAACTATGATGTAACATTCTTGTTGTATTTTTTTAATATTATAGTTGCACCTAACAATATTATTTCAAATAAAAATTACGGGCTAAAATCTGTAATTTTCATAATTGAAATAAGGGCAATATTCGTATGAATGGAAAGTTTGGGGGAGGCGTGTGAAATTTACCCCATAATTAGGGTCATTTAACCATTTTCCCATTTATTCATAAAATTAGGCTCATTTACACCAAAATTAGGCCCATTTGTTTATTACTCGTTTAATTAGGCCCATTTACCTTTAAATTAGGCCCATTTACATCCAAATTAGACTATTTTCACTTTAAGAGGGATTTTCATCTTAAGCCCCATTTTCATTTGAACCTTTACCTATATATAATATAAAAGAAGCTTTTTGGCCAATAAATGACCAAACATCTTTAAAAGATTTTTTGCAATAAATTATGTATGAGTTGATTATAAGAAAAAAAATATTCCTTATGAGTTTATTATAAGAAAAAAAAAATTCAATTCTTATATATATATAAAGAAAATAATAAATGCTTAAGTCTAATAAATATTCAATTCTTATATATAATAAGTCTAAAGATATAAAAAATGATTATGAAATATTTAGTATAATAGAAACAAGCCAAAGTGTAATTGTATAAATTATATATTATAAGCATGAATATTATATACATATCATGTGAATTTTCATAAACATCATTATTTTGTATTTAAAAAATCAGTATCTTAAATTATATGAATGAATAGAAATAAGCAAAAGTGTAATTGTATAGTATTTATGATATAAACACAAGTATAAAACTATTCTATCTATCTATATATGATATATCTATATAAGATATAAAAGAGGTTTTTTTGTCCATTTAATGTCCAAATGAAAGCCATTCCACCTTTGTTAAAAAAAAGATAAACAACCTAATTTATAATAATAATTATAATAATTACAATAATATATTTTAATTAATTTTCAATATTTTTGGTCATAATTAAGGATATTATTTATTTTTTACATAGTAATAAGTTTAGAATCTATCCTAATAAGACTAGATGATAATAAAAACAAAAAATAATTAGAAAATATTTAAGATTAAAAATAATTAAAATATATTTATTTAGAATAACCATTTGAATTAAAAAATAATATTATAAATCATAATATTTCATATAAATTGGCATAAACGTCGATAATTTATTTTATTAAAAAATATCTTAAATGGTAAGAATTAACTGATTAAAGAGGTTTCTTGCCCAATAAATTTATTAACTAAGTGTCTCCTCAACAATTAGAAAAAACTTTTAGATTAACAACAACGACAACTACACATCTATTTACATTAACCATTTTAAAATTAATATATAGAACACAATATAATATATCATATAATTTGCAATTTTGCATAAACATTGTCTTTCTTTATTTAAAAAATCAATATCTTAAATTTTACGAATGAATAGAAACAAGTAAAATCTTAAATAGTATAATGTTTGTGTTATTAAATATAAATATGAGTATAAACTAAAAAAAACTATACAATTGATAATAATTTAGCGGTTAATGTTAACTATAAAAAATCTTAATATATTTGTGCAAAAATATTTTCAATGGTAATATATTATAAAAATCAATTATATAATATAAAAGATTATTATATATAATACATATACGATGTCCGTCGACAATTAATGGCATCAAGTGTTTGTTGTTACATCAAAAGAAAAAAAAGTTCATTTTTTATGAAAAACCCTAATTACCCAATTGTACGCGCCTGTACGCGCCCCCCTTTCCTCCTACCCGAGGGTTTCAACCGCCGCCATGGCCAACGCTTGCCCTCCGTCCCGGCCAAATCGCACCAGTGCCCCGCCCCTCTCCTTCACTACCCATCAGCCCTGGGTCCTCCTATTGCCTTTCAGGTGGCTTCTAGATGTGATCGTGCGGTACATCACCAACTCTCTCCCCATGGAGAAAACCCGAGCAGGGCACACAATCGAGAGGATCTGTCCTTCGATTGGACTTCGCCGGTCACTTTTGTTGCCACTTGCAGTGCTTTATCGACCTCTTACCGGGCATTTATGAGATTTGAGGGGTCTATGTGGTGGCCAGACGGCACGGGTCACCTCCGGTTTTGGTGTGCTTGGATGTCCCCTCGGGTGTACTGTCGCCCGAATTGCCTTCTGATCTGTGGTGCTTCTGTATCCTCTGTAACCTCTGTAAGTTTTTCTCTCTCCATCATCACACCAAACTGTGAATCTCTTGCTACCCAGCACCGATTCTATTTAAGCGACTCTATGGAGCGCAATTGGGATATCCATCCCGCATTCAGTCTACAATCTCCTTATACGATTATCACTTTACTGCTCTCTGCTCCCTCTCCTTCTGGTTTTGCCATGGATCCTTCCAAAACCTTCCTGGAGGCTCTTCAGGATACTCAAGCCCCCCCTACCACTTTTACTCCTCAAGCTGAAAACACAACCCCCCCTGCGGTGATCTCCACACCTCTTGTCGCTACTGATGTTTCGATGAATGAGGCTCCTGTTCCTCGTTTGTCTTCGGAGGCTAAGGGAAAGGCTTTGGTTGGTGAGGAGTCCTCTTCTCCTCCTACTGGGCCTGACTCGGACGCCGTGGACCAGGCTGAGTTCTTCGCTAGATTGGCGGATATCCGTCAAAAGTCTTTGGTGGCTAATCAACACATCCTCCTTGGCTCACTGTTTGGTGGGTCTGTGGAATGGCAGGAACTTCTTCTCAAGCTGCGCAGTGAATGGCGCTTTTGTGCCAAAACCTCTGTCATCGTTGACCGTACTGGTGGTTGGTTTGAGGTGAGATTCAATAATCCGATTGATCTTAACAGGGTCTGGGATGGCCGCCCCTATCATTTCTTTGGTTTCATACTTGTTCTGCTCAAATGGTTTCCCGCTTTTAGCCCCATGACCACCAATATAACCCATGTCGATATCTGGATCCGCATTCCAAACCTTCCTGTTGAATTCATGTGTTGTGAGGCCCTCATTGATATCCTTCATAGGTTCAAGGTTGGGTCTTTCATCAAGATGGATAAGCTCTCTCACCAAAAAACCCGGGTTAACTTTACCCGCTTTGCTGCCAATGTCAATCTCGATCGCCTCGTGGGGGGCATTTTTGTCCCCGACGAGTCGATTAAGCCAATCCATCTTCGCTTATGGTACGAGGATTTCCCCAAAGGCTGTGGGTTTTGTGGTTGCCTATCGCATGGTTTCGATGACTGCCCGACCAAGGTCACCAAGCTGGCGGTTACAAAGGTCAATATTCTCCCTCCGCTTGAGGGTGTGGGGTCCTCCGATGAAGCCGATTGGTTCGTGGTTGGGCCGAAGGGTTCAAAGCATGATCCTGCTCTCTCTAAGAAGAGCCTTAAACCTTATATGGCGGGTCTTGACGCGGTTGTGGTTGAGTTCATTCGCCCCTCAATCATTGCTCCCTCGGCCTTGCCCGACGCTCCTGTGGCGATTAACCTGCCCTCGGCGGAGGTGGTGCTCCCTGCTTCTGATGATGCTACTATAGGGTGGACGGGTGAGTTGGCCCCGGGATTCTCCACCACCATTGCTTCCCAGGTTGAGATGGCACCGCCGCCACCTGTCACTTCCGAGATGGAGGTTGATGCGACGCCTGTTGTCGCCCCTACTGCTCTGGCCACTGCAGTGCCGACGATTGCTTCGTCCGAGGACTCCCAGCAGTCCCCTCGCTCGACTTCGACCTCTGGGTCTGTCTCTCGTCGGCTTGCACGCCTTGAGCTCAGGTCGAAGGGAAGTGCAACTTCCCTGCCGGTTCATGGTGGTGACAACCCCGGGGAGGACTCTGCGTCTTCCCTCCTGAAGAAGCGCAAGACTTAGGTTTCCATGATTGCACAACATATGTATTTTTTGGTTTTCGATTGCAACCTGGTTTGTTGCGTGGGGTTTGGGGCTTGTTTTTGCTCTCCTAGGGGCCTTGATGTCTTCTTGGTCTGCCCTGTTGCTCGCCTGAATTACTCTTGTTGTAAGGCGTCCTTATTTTGGATGTGTGGGCTCTTGCCTTCAAGGATGTCCGGCCTAACCGAGTACCCTCTCATATGTTGTGTATATGCGTTATGGGAGTTCTGTCCATACGCATCTCCATGCTCTTATGTTTTCCCTAATGCACAATTTATGTTTAATATGCTTTTGTACTTGCTTATCTGGCTCAATCACCATCATATTGCTCCTACTAGAGCACTGTTTTTATGCTGCTACTCATCCTTACTCTTCTGCTGGCCATGCAAGTATTTTTACTTGGTTTTAAGTTTAAATGCTATTTCGATTGTGCTTTCTTTTAGCACGCTTCCTGGCTGCTGCGCTGCTCTGTTTTGTTGTTGGTCTTGCAGGCGGTTTGCAGGCCTTCCTTGCTTCTCCGGCATCTTGGGTTGTTGGTTGCGGTCAGCCTCCTTGGTTGTTTGCCTTTGCTGCTGCGTTGGGTGTTCCTGCTGCTGCGTTTGGGGACACCGAGGTTGTTGTCGGCACTATCCTGTCTATGGCTTAACTGGCCTAACCTATTGTATCTTGATCCACATAGGCTCACAAGCCTTTCTTCATGATCCTAAGGGATTGATAAACCCCTACAAGGGTCCACACAAAATATGTTACCTACATAACAATTTAATACATCAATTGAAGGACATTATCATACCTTTGTACGAGACCTACATTCGAGTTGTTAACTTATTCTTGAATCAAGATTACTTTTGTCTCAGTTGTACACGATACTCTTACTTGTATCTTATTTTTAAGGTCATAATTCTTTTATTACATATTCAAATTGCTCTTCATGGGCAACGTGTCCAATTTAAGTTTAAGCTATTGCATTATAGTGTGCAAGCATCTTTCAAGGAATTTGTTCCTTCAAAACCTACTTTCACCTATAATTATAATAGCTCTCCTATTACGATACCACACTAGCAGACAAACATATCGAAAGCTCCTTGTCAAGCTTATTTCAAACAATCACCACCAAAAATTAGTTTCAAATGAATATAGCAACCTGGAACTGCCGGGGTCTAAAACGTCGTAATTTTTGGACAAATACAGAAATTTTATGTAGGAATAATCAGATCAATGCACTGGCCCTGCTTGAAACAAAATCAAAACACCCTCCAAAGGATAGCTATTGGAAGAAATGTGGTTTCACAAACTTCGCCTTCGACCCGGCCACTGGTTTTTCGGGGGGGATTTGTCTGCTTTGGAAAGATATCTCTCCGGCCGAGGGGGAAATAAAACTCATTTCAGTACAGCAGAGACTCATCCATATTGAGTATCACGATTGTATTTTGAACAAAACTGTCGCTTTCCTACTGGTGTATGCTCCACCAAACGACGGATCAAAGGATCAATTCTGGGACCGTGTAGCCCTCTACTCTGCTACTCTGGTTGTCCCATTCTGTATCATGGGCGACCTAAATGAGATTGCTATACCAAACGATAAACTGGGGGGCCGCTACCCCAATCAAAGGCGATTCATTAGAATACAACAACTAAAAAACAACCTCCTACTACATGATGTTCCCACTATTGGGGGCAACTACACCTGGCAAAGGAAAAAAACTGGTTCACCAGATAACAGCTACGCTAAATTAGATCGCCTTCTTGCACAAGATGAGGTCATATCTGGCTTTGATGGTTTACGGATGAAGATCCACCCTTTCACTACATCGGACCATGCTCCAATCTCTATAGATCTGCGTGCACAGACACACCTACATAAGAGGCCTTTCCGTTTCGAGCTAGCCTGGACGACTAAACCAGAATTTAAAAATATCGTAACTCAAGCTTGGCGTTTCAATCCGACTGGGTCAAATCTCTTCAAACTTACAAAGAAAACTGCCCTACTAAAAACTTTAGCTAAACGATGGCATAAACGAACTTTTAATAATATACACAAACAAATCTTTGACACAGATGAAGAGATCCTGCGGTTACAACATAATTTAATTTCCAATTTCAACGTTGCTGATCTCCAGCATCACAGGAGGCTACTAAATAAAAGAGAGAGAATGCTGGATTTCCAGAGGAGATACTGGAGTCAACGAGCCAAACTGAAGCACGCTAAACTAAATGATACAAATTCATCTTATTTCCACCGTATTGCTTCGGTCAAACGAGGCAAAAAATTAATCAAATCTCTTCAAACAGAATCGGGACTACAGCTATCCACCAACAGCTTGATTCGTGATGAGTTTGTCTCTGACTTCTCTCGCCGATTTAGGTCATCCTTTAACCACGAGATGCATTTCGAACTGGACCTAGAAGTAATTGGAAATGAAATTTCTACTTCAGATAACGATTTACTTACTAGTAATGTCACCAACGAAGAAATTAAAACTGCTTTGTTCTCTATTAAAGCGGATAAAACCCCTGGGCCCGATGGCATGCCTGCTGGTTTCTACCAAAAGTATTGGGACATCGTCGGCCCATCCATCATCAAAGCTGTTAAATCTTTTTTCCTCTCCGGGAGAATGCTAAGGCAGATAAATCACACTTTTATCACCCTCATACAAAAACGAGAAAATCCGGAAACAGTTAACCACTACAGACCAATCAGCCTCTGCTCGACAATTTACAAAATAATCTCTAAAATTCTGACAAACCGGCTGTCCAAAGTTTTTGATAAGCTAATCCACCCTCTACAAAGCGCTTTCACCAAAGGAAGAGCCATACAGGATAATATCCTTATCGCCCACGAAATTTTTCACTCTTATAGAATTAACAAAGCCAAATGTGGTTACATGGCGTTGAAACTAGATATGGAAAAAGCCTATGATAGGATTGAATGGCCCTTTCTGGTTGCAGTTCTGCAAAAATTCGGTTTTCATATCAATTTCATTCATTGGATCAAAGAATGCGTCCAAACGGTCTCTTATTCAGTCCTAATTAATGACGAACCTTCGGCACCTTTCACGCCAAATAGGGGTCTTAGGCAGGGAGATCCTCTTTCCCCCTTCCTTTTCATCCTCACAGCAGAGGTTTTAGCACGATCTCTTCAGCGACAAGTTTCACTGTCAAGTAACCTTGGCTTCTCGCTTGGCAGAGGGGGAGTAAAGATCCCCTTTTTGGCTTTCGCGGACGATATCCTCTTGTTTGGGAAGTCGACAAAAGCCACTTGTGAAACTTTATCTACTACAATCCATCGATTCTGCTTAGTATCGGGACAGAAAGTTAACCTACACAAGTCAAGCTTCCAGGTCTCCGCTGGAACTACGGATGCGGCCATCCAAACCATTGCAACAACCTTGGGCATCCCGCATACAAACAACCTGGAAAAGTATCTGGGTTGCCCGATCATAAATGGGCGTGTCAACCAGGATACTTTCTCAGATGTTGTCCTTAAAGCCCAGCAGCAACTCTCCAAATGGAAAGCTAATACTCTTTCAGCTGAGGGACGAAAGGTCCTAATCAAATCAAACCTGAGTGCGCAACCATTATTCATAATGCAAGCATTTATGCTCCCTTCATCGATTCTACATGAATTAGATAAGGTCTACAGACAATTCTTCTAGAATAAAGATCACAAATCTACTACGTTAATCAGTTGGGACAAGATCTGCTCTGACACCTTGGCAGGGGGTTTAGGCATCTACAAAGCAGAAACTATGAATATAGCTCTTCAGATGAAGTTGCTATGGAAAATAATGGCAGAATCAGATAATATCTGGGTTAGAGTCATATCTGCGAAATATCTTAAAGGAACCCCCTTGATGGATTACGTCAGAAAGGGTAACTCTTCTTGGCAATGGTCAAAACTAACATCCATCAGACACCTTTTCAAACCAGGCTTGCGATGGTCTATTGGTAACGGTCTTTCGGTCAAGTTCTGGAAAGACAATTGGGTGCTTACAACACCACTAAGCAACTCGGTTACGACCCCAATTGATGAAGATATTTCCAACTGGCATGTTCAACGTTTTATTACAAACGATAATAAATGGGATACGACACTTTTGGAAAATGACTTGCGAAATTTGCTGAGCACGGATACCATTGCAGAAATCACAAACATTAGACTACCAACAAACACTTTTTCTGACAGGCTCTATTGGGGGCCTAGTAGGAACGGCTGGTTCTCGACTAATTCAGCAACAGGTTTCATGCGAAACCATGAAGGCATTACAAATTTCCTTTGTCACTGGGTCTGGAATCTAGACGTTCCTAACAAGATCAAGCATTTCCTTTGGAAAATTTCCCAAGATGGTCTTCCGACCTCTGAACGTTTACAGCGTTGCCATGCGGCTATTCCTTCGGGATGCCACTTCTGTGACGCTTCCACAGAGTCGGTCTTTCACATGCTGCTTAAGTGCCCTGCCACACGAGATCTTCTACTAAATCTAAATATTACAATCCCAAATTTCACTGGAATTGATGTAGGATCCAAACCTGGCCTTATTCTAAACCATATATATAAATTAGTAGGCAAAAAAGCCTTCACCAATTTCGCCTTTTCTTGGTGGGGGATTTGGTTCTTCCGAAATCAAATGATTTTTCAACAAAACCCGATTGCTTCTACGCAAACTATTGTCTTGTTCTGTATGTCGGCACGACAGACTTGGCGTGGCCGCCTAGACGAGGAGAATGGTTCCCATACAGACCAGGCAAAAGACAAGTGGACTTGTCATCGAGCTACTGCAACTACGAACAAGTTAAAGGATAAACAACAATCCTTCTGGGAGAAACCACCTGAGGGTTTTTTCAAACTTAATTTTGACGGTTCTTTCAGACAAAACCAAAAAGGAACTTACGGGTTTGCAATCCGGGAGTGCGAAGGGGCGGTTGTCTCCTTTGGTTCTGGCCCTTGTAATAATAGCTCTGCAGTTTTCGCAGAAGCCTTGGGACTTCACATGGGTGTGGCTAGGGCTATACAGCTGGGAATTCAAAACCTTCTAATCGAGGGTGATTGTTTGGTAGTCATTAAAGCTCTCCTGGGCGACTGGGTGTGCCCTTGGAATATCGAGCTGCTAATGGCGGACACTTCTACTCTTCTTAATTCAATTTCTAATGTTGCTATTCGTCATATTTTCAGGGTTTCGAATGCGGTTGCGGACAGGATTGCGCGTCTCGCCTACTGCATCCCTGCCGATGATAGCTACAGTGATCCAGAACTTCTTGCTCTCGTCCGCTCGGACGCGCTAGGAAAGAGGCCGGGTCGGCGGCGGCTTTCCTAATTCTTATCCCGCTTCAAAAAAAAAAAAAAAAAATGGCATCAAGTGTTTTATTGATCGCAAAGGTGAAAAAAAAGAACGATTTTATAAGAACCAGTTCGGGGTACGGTTCGAACTCTGCACCTCTTTTTCTCCTTTCTTTATGCTTTACCAACTATGCCAATTAAATATTGTGATTATTTAGTAGGGATGGCAATGGGTCGGGTGATGAGTGGATGATCTACTTCCGTCACCCGACCCACCACCCAAAACCCTTCACCCTACCCGACCCATCACTCACCAAATATTTCACACGTCCCGTCTACCCATCACCCACCGGTTGATCGGATGGATCGGGTGATAATTCGGGTGAAATACAAGTCATCAAATTCAACAAATTTTTTTTTTATAGAAAAACATACGTCGAACACTTCGATGGATAAACAAGTAGCAAATATAGTCAAATTCGGTCAATTACGTATAAACATCTATAACTTTCAACGCTTCAAGCTAGAAGTCTTAGAAATAAAAAGACATTACAACAATAAGTCTTCAAGAAGAGCAAGACTAAAGAGATGAAAAGTGTTTGATAGGTTGGTTGAATTAGGGTTTACGGGTATATTGGTAATTTCATAAATATAATATATTTATATTATATAAGTCGGTTGACGGATCGGGTGATGGATGGGGAGTGTCTTCATCCGAATCCGACCTGACCCATCACCCGTTCACCCACTTAATATCCGCTTTAAATCGGATTTTCACCCACTTTTTTGGGTCGGGTGAGACGGATATCCGTTGGATGCAGGTGAAATTAGCATCCCTATTATTTAGCATTCCTATACTATACTATATTTTATTGGTAAAATGGGGCGAGCTGCAACACACACCAGCTCACCCCTAAATATATGCGTCCGTGTTTTAGGGTGTTCTTATGTTATAAAAAAAAGTCTCATGATAATGCTATGCTTAACAAACCCAATTTGAATTGACCCGGAATGACCGGTAACCCGATTGATTCGAAACCGATCTATCAAAGGCCCGAATAACCCGCGATTGACGGGTCTAGTTTTCTACCTTAGTTATTTAAGTCTCCATGTCTTTTGTTTATAAATAAAAAAAGAAAAAAAGTTCCTATCAATTTATATAATAAAAATGATATATTTAAAGCACAATTTTATATTAAAAAATAAAGAATTTTTAATATTGTAATATTTTCTTTTGTAAAATTGATATAGAAAAAAAACCCACTTGAAATTTTTTTCGACCTACAGTGAGCAAATATTGTGATTGCTTCAAATGTTAATTATACAAGTTGTAGAATTTGGCTACATTTAAATTTTGATTGGATTGTGCTATATACACCCGCAGTAGGTGCTATATGCGCTATTTAGGACGGATTTATGATCCGTTTCATCCTCAGGACGACACGTGTCCAATAATAATTACAAGTTGTTAAAAAAAATACACGGACGGATCTTAGATCCGTCCGTTGTAAAAAATAAAAATAAAAATACATAGGACGGATATGTAAAACAATTTAAAAGCAAAAAAAAAAAAGAAGTCGGGATACGTTTTTTTTGGTAATTTACATAGGACGGATCCTAGATCCGTCCTATATAATTTTATTTTTTTTTGTAATGGACGGATCCTAAATCCGTCAGTATATTTTTTATAAAATTTATAACGGACGGATCTATTATGTAGTGCATATAGCACTTATCCTGGGTGCATATAGCTACCCCGTTTTGGTTCTTGGCAACCCTCCAAATAAGACTTTGCAATTTGGCATCACTTAATCTTTAAAAGTAACTTGGCTCTCCTTTTGTTATCAACTTCATCATCATTATCACTTGAATTTGGTGATTCAATTTTTTTTCTTCCAGAATTATCACGGATTCACGGTCACTAACAAAATTTTCAATATAAGTAATTATCTTAGATAAACCAACACTTGTAAATTGCGAAACTTTTGTCTACTATCATAACCATATTTCCCATCACTTTCAATTTCAATTTCTCTATATTCATTTCCATCAACTATATAACATATATCAGGTTTCCTTTCATATCCGAGTCTTCAAATCATTTTGGATAATCTCTAGCTACTCTATCCCAACAAACGTCACTTTTATCATCCACTTGCTCTACTACTTTTCTCAACTCGAGCTACAATTCAAGACTCTCATTTATCAAAGCATATGCATCTCTATCACATCAACATCTTTGTTAATCTTTCTAAAACCTTTGCTCAATTATACTCCAAAAAAACACAATAGCACATACTCCCCCGTCCCGCAAAACTTGTAATTTTACTTTTTTTTGCACGTTTTGTAAGAAGTTAAAAACTCTATAAAATATTTTTAAAAAAAATTCATAGATAATTGTATTAAGTATGAAATTATTTTTTTTAATAAATAAAATCATTGATATTTTATATAATTTTTTACCTTTTTAAAAAACGAATCAAAAGCAAAACAACAAGTTTTACGAGACAGGGGCAGTAGTTTTTACTTCCCTTTCTACTAAATCAGGACGCATTTTTTAACAAATCAACCCCAACCCCAACCCAATTAGTAATCACCAACAAAACTTTACATACATGGCAGGAATCAAAAGCTTACCAAATGCCTTATATTGCTCCAAAATCAGGTGATTTGTGACGAGCTAAACCTAAAGCTACCTTCCTTGGCAGTTTTAAATACGTGTTACTCCCTTCGTCTTACAATAGTTGTCATTTTAGCTTTTGGGTTTTGATTCAATGCAAGTCAATAACTAAATGGTACAATGATATATTTGATGGTTTTTTCTCAAAAGAAAAAATGTGAAAATTATTAGAAAGACAAATACGGAGTATGCTGTTAGAAACCCATGGTGGAAGAGGATACGAAGACAAGAATTGACAAATGTGCAAGTAGAAAAACAAATAAATATGCTATTAGAAAGCCATCATGGAATAGGATACGAAGACAAGAAATGGGTCAAGGTTATCGATAGAGAGGTATATTCTATATGAAACGACAATCAGATATGTGAAACATTCATCCATAGCCATAGATAAAGAAGGAAGAATCCCAACCATCTCAGGTCCGTTGTCCGGTGAAGGCGGTAAATTGCGGGAAGAAACCCTCACCATATGTGAGACATCCGACCATATTCTGATCAGCCATATTATACATCACAATGAATCAAACACAAATAAATAGATACAGTTCCTGTATTATCCCACAACCTTGAACCCTTTTTCTCTCTGATAACGTTAACCGTTTGTCGGTCCAAACATACAAACAATGCAGATGCCATGTTTTCTACTCCGGGTTCAAAAACTTTCATTACATCACCCTGTCTATGCAGTTTGAACCACGCAGCATGTGCCCACTTGACCGAGCATTGTCCAAGACGATGCTCCGAGGTATGAAGGCAGTTTCAGGATGCCTTTTTCTTGTTAAGGTTAGCCTACTGCTTCAAGATCAACCTCAGCATCTGTCTCCCCGTCTACGGCCCCGGGCTCTGCTTCTGCATCAGCTTCCAGCTGACCTGGTTCTGGGCCTCCATCCACTGCCTCGTTCTGAGGATCCTCCGGGGTTGGAGTCCCGTCCTGTGAATTGGTTCCAGCTGCAGCCACAGTTTCCAAATCCATTGGTGTCGTTGCCGCTTCAAGATCAGTTCGCCCTCCTTCATTGTCAACCTCGTTTTCTGGTGCCGCATTCTTTGTAAAGTGTCAAGGTATGAGAAATATAGTTTAGAAGTTTGAACAACAATTCCAGCATGTTTGGATTGCAAAAAACAGGAGACAAAATAATGAAGAAACCCTCTGCTTATTTGAGCTCACATGATTCATTCACAGCACTAGCTGCCAGCCAGCCAGCCATGAATTTCCCGTTTCTACCAAGACCAAACAATGAGCTGGACCATCCATGATCCGAGTTGGCATGGACTAAGAAAGTAAATAAATTAATAAAGGCACAATTGGCTAGACCATAACTTGTACCCCCAAACATAATACAGATGTCAAGCTGAGACCATGTCTCGCCCGAGCTTGGATTGGATCTCATCTATTTTTTTATTTTTACCCAGACAAGGGCAGTATGCTCTCATAGTTTATCATCCCCAGTTTCATTATCCAAACAAAATGTCATTAACAGTTAACACTGACTGCGCAAGTATAAGAGAAGTTTCATGTCCCCTGAGTTCACCACTACAGGAGTATATAATTCATCTTCCACAACTACCAAAAGAAAAAAGCAAGTGTAGCCTATATATTCAACAGCAGATGACTAGTATAAATGGTAATCACAGACAGTTACCTGATTATCTTCGGATGGAAGAGCAGAACCCTTGGTCTCATCCTTCTTAGCGCGTTTAGAACGTTCATTTGGTTTTGCTTCATATTTGCTTCTCACTTCAGGTGGCAAAATATCTAGAGGCACAACCCCTTCAACACCATATTCCGTGAACTGCATAATAACAGTGTTAGAGACAGTCCAGACATGAGGTTGTGCTTGACTAAATGCAAATACAAGATGGTTGACATCATACTCTTGAAAAGCCTTCTAAGTCCTGACGGGCAGAGAACCGAAGACCTTTCCAGCAGTAAACCTGTGATTAGCGTGAAAACAAGCAAAATCCAATTTCAGAAACAAGCAGATGTAAAGCCCAATAATTAGATACAAGCTTAGAAACAAGCTCAATGCAATGAAACAAGAAATAGTAGGAATACAAATCAATATACGTCATGTATGGGATCATGATATTATCTCATTTATCAAAATTTTAAATAAAATCACAACTAGTGCAGAATGCTTATGCAAAAAATCAAAAGATTCAAATTTGTCTGATGTTTATAGCATATGATTACATTCATGAACAAAAAGAAGCATGTCTACCCAGGTTCAAATCTATGATACCCGAAAACTCCAAAGGGGCAGAATTTCCCATCTTAGTCGTATCCTTATTTAAAACATATGATAACTACAATTGAAATTAACAATTCCTCATGTCTGTTTGCCGTTCCCATATCGTTTCCATGTAACATATGGTTCAATCCACTTGTGTTAATCTATAAACTGTTGGATATTGCGCCTTGGATCAGCTTGGACTTGATCTTCGTCTGGTTCTCAATGGAAGGTAGCCGGATATAGGTTGGAATCACCCTTTGTTTTCCGAAATCTGTATTTTGCCCCTTAACATACACCCAAGGGAGTCCACAAAATCAAAAGTGGGATAAGACCAACCAATCGATTCAAGACTAGTCTAGAGATCTTGAGCCGCACTAGAGAGAGAGTAATTGTGGAGATAGCTTGAAGATGAGCGAAAGCGGTTTTTCTATCATCCAAACACTAACCTCTTTAAAACCCTTTATTAAGGGAAAGAGCTACCACGAAAAAATAAAGGCTGAACATGGGCAAAACGTGGGTGTAACCAACAAATAAGTGCAGTCAACGTTTTCAAGGAGTTGTAACTGCAAGGCAATTGTGAACGGATCCCGAGTATTCAAGTTGGTCCTAAGGGACACCTTCACATACGGAGTCACTAGTTCTTGCGGATTAGTTCATATGTTCTTACATACCTTTGCCGCCGATACTAATGTACCAATCATTGATCCAAAGAGAACAATTGAGTATGTCCATGAGTTCCCTAAAGGGCACCCTCAAATCTCCTGCGTTCCATTTAACTACGAAACCACTTACACAAGTATGTACTCCACACCCACGAACCTATGTTATAGTGGTATGAGTTCTCATTAGTGTTTATGAATCCCGGATCACACCAAATGGCCAAGATTGCACTAAAACCTCTAAATAATAGTACATGTAGAAAAGAACAGTTCTAACTGAACTAAGGGGAAATGCTTCATCAATTAAGTTTAAAAAATGGCACGAAACAACCAAGGATTAATATTGAAAAGAACAAGGGCCACATGCTCACAACATCAACTCCACAAAAGCTGAAGCATACAAGACATATACGCTACCTTGTTGTTTTTATGGTGATACTCAGCTTCAATACCGGCACTCTCGTCCATCTGTGACAAAATTAATTCATCATCTTTAATCACTAATGTTCTGGAAATATGTTTAGAACATTCATCATAGTGCATGAAGCCACGGAAAGTATAATGAGCAAAATTTTGTTTGTTATTTTCATTTATGAATAGGTAGGGGTCCTTACATCTTCAGCCAATGGTTTCCAATAATCAGAGATGGAAGGTGTTTGAACCCGGTTAGCATCGGTAAGAGCATTCTGTTAAGACTTTAAACAGTCAACACAGTATAAAAGATACTGAATAGTTTGCTAGTGCTGGTAAATGCAATGAGTATTAAAAGCAAGTAAATTAATTGAAGAGTATCAATGAAGTTGAGACTTTCAACGCACAGGGTTTTGGTCAGCCCACTTCCACAATTGAGACAGTTCTCTGTTTCCTAGTCTCCAACGAGGCCGACTGCATAGAAGTACATAAACTGCGGATGAATATTCATGACTATGAATCATAGATGATCTCTTTCAATTTAAATAATACATTGTTGGATGAAAACCAAGCTCTAAATCCACAGAGGAGCCCAAGTAAGCAAAATGGCAACTAACTAACATACAGATTTTATACTAAACGTAAATTTCGAAAAAGAAACTTAATGCTCTCAAGGAAAAGGCAAGGGAGCACATGACCACAGAAAAATAACGATACAACAGAAAGGCAAGGGGATATAAAACCAGTGCCTGTCTATGAATGAAATGTTGGAATTCAACATCCTTTTACTTTTTTTGCATCAGTAATCCATGGATCACCTAAATACAAATCTTAGTTTAACAACCAGATAAAGATATCCCATTTTTGCAAAATGACAAACTATCATTTGAGTAGTGCAGATGACAATTCGGTTTTAACAGATAAGATATAAGTGAAGACCAAAGGAGGGAAAAAAAAAGAAAGGAATGATGACAAATCTGTACAAACTTATCTGGAAAGAATAAAGCGCTATTGTGAGTTAATTTTACCTTCACTTGAGCATAAATATGTAAAGCAACTAGTCATAGAAAAGAGTGATACTCGTATACCCAGGCTCAGCATCATACCGTTTCTTCACACCTAGAGCTGCTTTAATCTCTACAGATTTTTCAAATGGAGAGCAACCATCACGCTTCCACCAGACCTAAAACAATTAAATCAAATATCACTATCATGTATTCATGAAATCAAATATAAAGAGAATACTGCAGAAAAATCCTGATAGCCCATCGTTGGAGAATCAAATTGGTAGTGAAATGTTGATCAAGCTGTGTTCAATGTAACATCTAGCTATAACATTCCTTTCTAGATAATCCACTGATATACAGACTTCCTGGGAAAGTTGATCAGATTATTTCGGCTAATATCCTTCGTTGTCTCATCTTTCTTTCTGCTAATATCCTGCAAAAGCAGAGAAACCTAGGCAAGCTACTTCTGTTTCTTCTTTATTTCTAGGTTCTGAAATCTGCTTTTGAGCAGATTCTTTCTGCTAATGTACTTCACTGTCACTAGAGTGTTAGGCTAAGACCTTTATTCATGCCCACAGGGAGCAGAAAATGGTTAGTGATTTACTCCTATTTTGCATTTGCAGTGGCCAAGGCTTTACAACATTAAACGCATCTTACTTGGTTTTAAACAGCCTGCAGTAGAAAGTTTGTGGATTAACTCAAAACCTGTGCCAGGGTTTGCAATCCCAATGAAAGAAGTGGTACTCGTGTTTGAGAGCAATTTGGGCTATTTGGAAAGAAAGGAACCATCAACTGTTTGATTATATTGTGTTTCTTTCACGTTCAAGAGCAATTGGCTGAGAAACAACAACATTCAATCTTCTTACTAGTACTTTTATTTTGTTATTAATCTGCTAGTGTCCTTATAGCATCCCGCTATTGCGTCTTCTTCCTAGGAACAAACTATCATATGCATAAAAACCAACAAAATTCCAGAAAGAAAGCTCACCCAATTCTTTTCACGTTCTAAAATATGCTCAACACAGGCAAGGAACTCTTTTCCCTTAGATGGAGTAGCTTCTAGAAGCTTCTTCACACGATCTTCACAAGACTTTATCTCTTCTCTCTACAATACAACAAATATGTTGTTCAGAGAAAAATGTATGCAATAGCCACAATACATTTTTTTTCTTCTGCTTGAAGAACTATTTAGTTCCTTTTCTTTGGCTAAATGTCAGGAAATATCATGCAGAACAACAAAAGCCTCCAAATTTAATAAATTAACATAGGTACTAACCATTGCTTCTGATGGCAATTCTTTATCACTCTTTCCTGGAGCCTACCAGTACATAAGTAGCACATGTTAACTAAAGTACGGATGAACTCAACTCAAAATGACATAAAAGGAATAACAAAAGCCAGGTGCTTTCTTACATAAAGCAAAAAGTATTGCAGAGGTAAGGATGAAAACATAAGATTCCCAGACACAACACTCATTTCTCCAATTTGACTTTTAATTACTTTTAAATGCTATTTTCTTCATGAAACTTTTCAATGCAATTATGTCTTGGATACTCGGATTATATATTAATATTTCCACTCTTATTATTTGATATAACCTGCACATTAGACATTAACAAAAATTGTAATTTTTTTAGGTTTATTTTGTCGCTATAATATATGAATGTTGATGTTGATTTTGGAAAACAGACTAATGTGAACATAATGTTCAGATGCCTGATTGGCTTGGGTACCCATTCATGTAGGTTCAAGTTGAAATATTGGGATATCCCATTTCAGGTATTAGGTTACTCCAATTGATGCTAACCCCCTAGCACACTATGTCCTGAGAAATCACAATCTCCTTTGATGGAGGAAACATTGTGCTGACATGAACATGTAGAAAATAGGGGAAAACAAGCAATGCATATGTAACCAGCATTGAAGACCATGAGTGTGTATATTATAAGCAGGTTCCAGCAATGGAGCAATATCATTACAAGTTGGGTCACATTCTTACCTGAAGATAGTCAAACAATATTAGGCACTGTAGAAGTATATGGCGACGAAAACTAGGGTCCTTCAACTGCCCAGCCAGAAATTTAAAATATCAACCTTAAGGTAAACAGATTAAAACATTTAACATTTTATTGCCATTTGAATAGTATTAATTACCTCTAAACCCATCAATTTACTGCTTGTAAGATATTTTATATTGAAAGCTGTAGCTTCTTCCTCTATGTGACTAGCATTTCCCTCTTCATCAGTCAAAGGCTGTGCTTCAAATGTATTCAAAACAACCTACAAATTGGACAATTTCAGTGATGGGGGAAGGGAAATAGCAATATAAACTGCATATTTTTGCAACTAAGAATTCTTGAGTAATAACAATACAGACTATACAGTATTTAGTAACAAAATCAAAAGGTTGATCAAAAAGCAGATAAATTCTTACTGCTAAGCTGGATGTGAATTTATTCCACTTTGAGGAAGCAACAGCCATAGAAGAAGGATGAAAAAAGTACTCCTGAAATTCCATCCATATAAACTGAGTAAATAATCAACTGGAAAGGTCTTACTGCTTTTTCTAAATTGACTCGTAATAATAAAACTTCAGTGGGATTCGCTGGCCGGATGTTGATGTTGATGTTGTTGTTGTTGTTTGACTCATAATAATAATTCAAAAAAAGCATTGATTTCAACTTTAGAATCCACCATTACCCCTACCAGCTATAGCAAACAATAATCAACGAATATGTTTTTTGTATAAGAGCAGAAAGTTCAGCTCAAAACTGCAAGGTTGATCAACAATTCAATATGAGAGATACCACAGAATGCTTTCAACTTTTTTTAAAAGAAAAAACTCAATCAGGTTCAGTAAATGCAGCAGAATATAATTATGGAGGTTATTATTTGATCAGTAAAACTCAGTGACAATGACAGCCCACATCAGCAATAAATGAGATCTAGCTGCACAACAAACTGCTAATCTTGCTGAGGAGAACCTTAAATTCATTTAACAGCATAAAAAATGTGTTTCTTTAGTCAACTGGCACTGAAAGCCTTCAAGTGTTTAACCATGGTCAAGAAAACTGGAGAATGTAGAGATCCGAAATGGAGGAAAATATTTTCGCAGCAGACAACATGAAAGTGAATTGTGACAGAATATGGTGACATGAAACATTCAGAGCAGATTGAACCGCTGACCATATACAAGCTCCATGTCACGACTACAATTCAACAGCAAGTGCAGTATATTTCCTATATCTTTTTCCTACATAGTAGACAATTAACTATATGTCTCTACATAGCAGCACATAAACATATTTGATTCGGGGTCTTGAAAATCATCTGTATGTTCATTTTGGATAGAAAAGTGATGACAATATCATCACATAGGGAAGAGGGGGTTGGGGAGACCTATAACATTTTAATCAACATTTCAGCCTGACTGAACAATCTGCCTCAAAAGAACTGAATGAATAAACTCTGGAACGGAAGATGCATTGTTTACCTGTAAACTCCAGAAGGTCTTGTAAAAGTTAAAATCAATTGGAATTCCTAGTTGAAAAGGGGAAGAAACCAACCCGTTGATATCAGTGAGAGGAATATATAGAGACAAGGGGTGAGGAAAGGTAAAATGTGAAGGGGGTTAGAGAATGAATGTACCATCAGTTGAATCTTTCTCGTATTTTGTTTCATTTGACGTGTTGAAAACTCCCTTGATATTCAGAGCTGTACACAGCAGAATCTGTTAATCTGATTATGGAGTTAAAAACCCAACATGGAGCCAGAGGAGAAAAATACAAACCTGAACGCTCAGAAAGGGGGAAGAAATGTGCCAGAAACATTAAAATTCGACCACAAAGCACCACATCACTTGCCTGAAACATTCGATTGAATGAAACTATTAAACGTTTAACCCAACTTAGTTATGCCAAACTTCCTTCACCAACCATTGCAAGATGCCTACATCTCTAATTACTAATACACACATGAATTATTTAGTTTATGTAACCGGTGAATTGAGATTTTAGATGGGCAACAAAAGAGCACGTAGACTGTCCACATACAAATAGACATAAAAAAAATGTACTAGAATTGAGCAGAGAGAGCACTTATAAGAGTGGAGAAGAATGGTTAGAAACGATAATTTTGTAAATCATCCACCAATAACCCTTAACAATGAGAGAGATGGTCATTTCTAAGTACTTTCCTTGACTAGTGATGGATTAAATGAAAACCCCGTGCATACAAGGATGAACAATTTCCAGTCAATACTAAGTAAAGAAAATTAAGATTCCAAGTATATAAGCAACAGTGACACTACAAGATATAAGCAAGGGGCAGGAAAAACGATCAACACTCAAAAGACTTTAAATTTCTGTTTAACTTTAACAATATATAGGAAATAGCAGTGGTGTTACCTTTGATAAACGACGCAAAAGCTGATTGCACGTCCTCAGCATCACAAGTTTTCCACGTGCAAACAGCTCTTGCTGGGCAAACGCATTCAACGAATAACAAATGTAAGGTTTGAGTAAGACACGAAGCATCAACAATGCCCAAAAGTTACTAGTTCACACAGAGGGCTCACCTTCCCTAGTATGTCCTGTTTACTTTCTATATAACCAAAAATGTCTTTACAATTTCTCATAGTAGACATTTCAGTCAAATCCTCTAGCAGCTGAAATATCATACCACCCTCAATGTGATCTTTTTCACAAAGATACAGCACTATATCTGTTTCCGTGCGAAGAAGGAGCTCATCAGTAGAAAGAAGATCATTAAAAAGATAGAGATCAGATGTATTACAGATAACATTGTAGAATGAAAGAAATGGGAAACATGACAGAAAAGCAGTTGTATCACAGTTGCTTTATACGCACCAAGTAGCCGAGGGATTTGGCCCAGTGTAGTTTCTTCATCAGCAATAGATTGACCATACTGCATAATTGGTTCCCCTGATGTCACAGCACATGACTGCATAAACACATAACTCTGGACTGTGAGAAATAGATATGGGAAAAAAAAAAATTTGAAGAATGTAAGGGGAGATTGGAACTTAGAATGCATAGCATAGCCAACTAAAATTTCAGTACTAGTCAAATTATTTTGTCCACCGTAAGAAAGTTATTTAACAACTGTAACCGAATCAAATGCCTCAACCATTTTCAAACTGCCTGTATAAAATAGACCTACCACCAACTCCTGAAGTAGCGCTCGCAGTATATTTTCCAGCAGCTGATTCTCATCTAGGATTAATTTTGTTTGCCTCTGTTGAAGAAAGAACCAACAAATCATTCAAGAAACAGAATCTCAACCACCCAAAACAAAACTGAACACAACTTTCACCACTTCAAAATCCAGACCAATCAAAAGAATCAAAACATCCCATATAAGATTAAAAAGTAGACATGTATAATAAAATACAATCTATCATTGCCATTGCCAACGGGAAGATGAAAAAATTGAGAACTACGTTTGCTACAAGGAAAATTTGTGACTTGTAAAAATTCAATGTAGTTAATCAAGTCACCTCAAATATTTACAATACACGAATGTGAATAAATGCATCATCCAAAACACCTAATCCCAAATTACAAATCCACACTATCATCCATCCAAACTAGCTTTGATTAAGACCAACTGCCAGAAACCCTCAAAGGGACAGGTGAATTCAAAAAGCTGTTTGAATCATGGCTCCACAAATTGAGAGCAGGCAATGACATCTTTAATCTTCAAGTTATTTTTTCCAATTGCAGTTAACTTCACTCTTCTTCTTCTTCTTTTCCCCTCATGTCGTTAGTTTGAATTCTCACAATGTTGTAGTGCTAACAATTGCCCTATTATCTTCTGAACTAGGGCATAGACTAAGCAGCTAAAAAAAATCGAAATTTTAGAGCGAAGCAGCAAGAACACGAACAGCAAAAGCAGAGAAGCAGAAACAGAAGTAAGAATCAAGGAGAATACCTGAGGCTTGATGGCCTCCTGAACGGCCTGAAGAGCGAATTCATCAGGCGAACCTTGGCGGGACAACGCTCTCCTAAAAACCTCCTGAAGAAGCCACATCCATTGGAAGAGCAAAAATGGAGGAATCAATATTCAGTGTGAAGTATAAGGCTACATCAATCAGAAGCGTTGAATGAAACGAATAAGATAGGTCACCATTGTTGGAAGTTCAGAGACCCCGTTTGATTTTGCAAAAATCACAGGTCGGTATTGAATTGAAGCTCCCTTTCCTTATTGAAGCCGGTTAGGGATAGACAGAGATTTCAATGGGGCTCCGAGAGAGAGAGGGAGAGAGAGAGAGAGAGAGAGAGAGAGTTGGACGAAGACGAGGAGGAGGAGGTTGAAGCCGGTTCGACGGAGCGTGCTGCGTGCCGACTGCCTTGGACGAAGACGAGGAGGAGGAGGTTGAAGCCGGTTCGACGGAGCGTGCTGCGTGCCGATTGCCGAAGGCTCAGCTCACATTCGACAGCCGAAAGTAACAGCCCTATTATCAACCTCTCAGAGGACTTTGGGTGAAATTTCTGAAAACAACCTACTTCAGGATTTACTTTTGAAAAATTATAAAGAAATATAAAGTCTATATTCAGATTTCAGATTTATAAAAATGTCTATTTTACTAGAGGAAAAATAATTAAAAATAATTCTAACTATCAACCTCTCACCAAAAATAATACAATCCTTATAAATAATCAAAAATAATTTTAACTGTCAACATATATACCAAAAATAATACAATCTTTATAAATAATCAGAAATAATTTTAACTGTCAGGCTTGTCAGCATATATACCAAAAATGATACAAGTCAACTTTAGCTATTAATTTTACGGAAATTTCGCAGATACAAGAGTTTCACCTATTTCGTCTAGTACCCCTCAAGTTCATAAGAATTTTGTGTCGATCGCTGTTAGTTTTATTTGAATAAAAAAAGAAAGGTAAAATATGAAAAGAGAAAGAACACATTGACAGAGGCGACACATATGGAGAGGAGAACTCGTCATGTCGGCGATGCAAACTGGAGTTGGAGGTCACGCCAAAGAGAAGGGGTGAACTGCAAAGAATAGGTAAACTACAAGTCTCGACCGAGAGGAGAAGAGAGGCTACATAGAGAAGGAAAAGTAGGCAAAGAAGCCGGCACTAGTGAGAGAAACTCGATAAAGAGGGTGTTACAGAGATTTCAACGTCGACTGGAGTACAAAGGTAGAGTTCGACTAGGGTTTGGAGGGAGAAGCTCGAGAGAGAGGCGACACAAAGAATATAAGTTTGTGAATTTGAGTATTGGAGTTGCGAATAAAACTATATATATGAGTATTGGAGTAGCTATCTTAAGTTGTCGAGTTTGAGTTTTGAATTTGCGGTTTGGATATCTGTTTGCACTGAATTTGAGTCTAGAATTTAGTTAGTTGGAAAGAACTAGATAGTTGTGTATTGGAAGCTTGTGAAGTTCTGTCATTCACTCATTTGAATTGGAAGTGTGTGAATTAGACAATGGAAATAGTTATATGAGAAGTTGAAGGACTGAATTGGATGGGAAAGAACTAAGCAATTCCTTAAAAGTCCATTGTTGTCTTGTTTTATTCAATGAGAAAGAACTAAGCAATCTAAATGTTAGGATTTGATTCATCTGTTAACATTTACTACTCCGTATATCTTTAATTTTTTTCTTGCCTTTTTTCTTTTTTTGTTCCTTGAGTTTTTCAAGGGATACTTCCCTCTTATATGACGGTCCTGGCTGAATAATAAGGTGCAAGTTGAATCACATTCATCTTTAAAGATGAAATTTGCATTTTTACTTAACACCATTATCAACGATATTGAGACATTGTTGGACCATCAATTATAAAACCAATCAACGGTTTCTTCCACTATGGGAAGATGCTCAAGCAAATCAATTAAACTTTTATATCCCTTATTTCTAAATGTGAAAACCCAAGAACAACGAACAATTATAGACCTATTAGTCGCTATTCTACTCTCTATAAGGCGATTGCGAAAATCCTCGCAGAAAGACTTAAAACTGTGCTAGGAAAATTGATCCACCCACTGCAAGAAGCTTTCATTTCAGATAGAGCAATTCAAGACAATGTACTCATTGCACACGAAATTTTCCACTTATTCCGCTCTAAAAAGGGTCATGAGGGTTGGATTGCGATTAAACTTGATATGGAAAAGGCGTGCATATGACAGGCTGAACTGGGACTTTTTGTTTGTCATTATGTCTAAATATGGCTTTTGCCAGAAACTCTGTGGATGGATTAAAGAATGTATCCAAATTGCGACCTTCTCTATTCTAGTAAATGATAAACTAACTGACACTTTAATTATGACCTCAATGGGGTCTAAGACAAGGAGATCCTACCTCTCCTTACCTTTTTATCATAGGCGCAGAAATACTGGCATGAAAATTACAACAACAAAGTGAACAATTAAGGAACACTATCGGTGTCAAAACCTCACAAAGTGTTCCTTCAATTTCTTTCCTCTCATTTGCCGATGATACCATAATCTTTTCTAAATCCACCCCGAAAACCTGCAGAATGGTAAAGAATACAATTGATGACTACTACGAGATCTCGGGTCAAAAAGTAAATTTTAAAAAATATGCATTCCATGCCAATATGCCACAAAAGGAATTACAAACGAACAAAGACAACGAAATCAATCATGCCTACAAATAACCAACCAGGTTGCTCTAGAAAAATATATTGGGCGCCCAATAATCAACGGTAAAGTGAATAAAGATACATTTGAAGAAGTTATTGGAAAAACAAAGAACCAATTAACAAAATGAAGAGCAAATGAACTCACCCAACAAGGATGTGCGGTCCTAGTGAAAGCAAACCTTGCGGCGAAACCAAGCTACATTATGCAAAACTGCATGCTTCCCGCAAGCATTCATAACGACCTGGACCGGCCAGCTTAACATATGATTCTTTTGGAATAAAGATCATCAATACAAGCCCCTTATTGGGTGGGATAAAGTTTGAGACCAAAGAGAGAAGAAGGGCTCAAACTTCATAAAACTAAAGATATGAACAAAGCGTTACAAATGAAATTGCTTTGGAAAATCCTGGCGGAGCCGCAAAAATGAATGGGTTAAAATCATCCAACATATGTACCTTAGAAATGAGAGTATATGAAACTACCAATGGAAAAGAAATTCCTCTTGGCAATGGGCGAAACTTAGGACATCAAAGAGGAATTGGAAATCCATAAGATTTTGGAAGGATAATTGGCTCCAAAACGAAGGGAACCTTCGAGAAAAATGAATCTTGGACTAGGTTGATGAACAAGAGACTATTGACCAATTCATTAAACCAGATAAGACTTGGGACAAAGAAAAATTGAGTAACTACCTACTGTCGGATATTGTTGATAAAATTCTACATATCTATGTCCCCTCCAATGAGATGAAAGATAGACTATAATGGAAACCTAGCAAGGTAAAAATTGATTGTCCGTCTAGACTTGATATGGAATATTGATTGTCCGCCTAAGATTAAAAATTATCTATGGAAAAACCTACTAAATGGAACCCCGACAAAAGTCAGATTACAAGGCAAAGGAATTCATATGCCCCTAGAATGACCCATGTGCCCCTATCATGAAGAAGATAACACTCATCTCTTTTCTGAATCTCCGATCTCCTTGTCTTCACTAGGAGATTCGATAGGCAGATTGAACGATCGATCCAGAACACTGGCAAAGAAAACAAGTTATATAAGGACATAATCTCAGATATATTCCACCAATTACTTTCGGAACAAAAATCGATCATTGCCTTTTCCCTTTAGGGTATATGGTTGATGAGAAACAGAATAATTTTTGACAACAACGATATTAGAACGATGAAAGATTGGATAAAAAAATATAAAACAACATAGGAGGACTTGAAGAAGAGCACAAAATGATGAACAAGAAGGCCCCCCCCCAAAAAAAAAGAAAAAATAAAACCGAAAGCAATTAAATGGAAAAAGCATGTTGATGATTATGTCAAGCTTAATTTTGATGGTGCTCGAACTAGATCGGACCGTGCTACTTCTGGCTCTGTTATCTGTGATTGTCAAGGAAGGGTCCTCTCATATGGTGCTCGTAGCCATGATTTAGTGCCAGTTGTGCAGACGGAATGCTATGGTCTTATCGATGGCCTCCTGGTAGCTTCGAAGCGGGGTTTCGCTCGACTGGAGGTGTCTGCCTTAGCGTCATCAACGTCTTGTGGGGCATTTGGCAGTGCCCGTGGGAGATAGAGATGTCGATTTTGGATGCCCTTGGTCTTTGTCGATCGGTCGAACGAGTCACTTTCACACACATTTTTAGGGAGGGTAACCAGGTGGCAAATCGGTTAGCACATCTAGGATTTTCCTCGTATTTTGTAGCTGATTGTGTTCCAGCTGTGATCGTCGATCACGTTCATTGGGACGCCATTGGGCGGTGGGTTAATCGCGGTTAACCACCCCCAAATCCTTGCCTTGTATAAAAAAAAATTGAATCTAACAAGGTGTCAAAACATGACAATGGCTAATGTTTTATTTGGATAATGTATTCAAATATATTTTGCAGGTTTTGTTTTATAAATGGGGTGTTTATTTAGTTTGTTGATTTGTATGAGAATCTTTGACAATTTGACCGAGTGATCTATTAGGTAAAGAAAGGGGTGTCTTGTTTGTTGATTTGCTTTTATTATTCAAATATAATGGAGATGGTAAACATGCATAGTGTGATGTGGGAGAGAGACAGAGAGATGTGATTAGCGAGTTAGTGACGCCGTCGTTGACATAGCTAAGGAAGTCGAGGTTGTGAGCGAGGTTGAAGATGGTGGAAGGTCAGTGGGGTGAAAGTGTTGACGGAGGGGAGGAGGAGTTGGGTTTTGGCGGAGAGGGTGGTTACAGAGGAAAAGAGAGAGTGGGAGAGAGGATATTTTATGGAATTCTAAAAGTTTGGAAAATTTTAGAATTAAAATTAATAACTAAAGTTGACATGTATCATTTTTTTTTATTAGGTAAAAATTCGAGTTCAGACAAGCCTGAAGCTCGAGTGGCCGACGAATCGGCAGACGGACTAACCGTCAACATACAACCATAAGCAACACAAATCAATAAGGAAGAAAGAAAAACCCCAAAAACCCATAAAAGACGTCGGTCAGCGGAGAAGTCGATAAAGATCCAAGACGTGCCACGAATGCCGAGAACACGGGCAAGTGCAACGACTCACACGACGTCTCGACGCCGAGAAGGCGGAGAACAGTAACCCACCACCGGAAAGGGCGAATCTTGAGGATGTGCGGACCACCGACGTTGCCCCCACCTAAATGAGGGATCTTCGAAGACCACGAACACAGCCACGATCCTCTCGATCATAAAGGACGCCCGATACTGCAACCCAACTCGGAACTAAACGCAACCACACCAAGGCAGCGACTCGAAGCCAAACGACAAAGCAAAATACGGGCCAAAACAAGGAAGATCAATCATTCGACGAAAATTTGTGAGCAGAACTCCCGGAACCCAGAATAAAGTCCGGGGAAATTTATTACTATTACTTATTAATATTCATATTTTCTAAGCCCTTACGTGATTTATTCAACCCTTTCGAGATTTCGGGAGTAATCACGATCAGAGTTTTTTTTTTTAGAAGATTGAAGACAAAAGCATCAAACTTGATGATTAAAGTGACGAGAAACAGTACCCAAACCTGCAAAAAGCCAGCAAAGAGTGGTGTGCAAGTCTTTTCTATTCTTTCTTTCTCTTTATTTTTTTAATTATTACTGTATTATTTTTTGTTGGCTAAACACCAACTGAGCACCCACCACGCGTCGGCAACCGCCAAGCCTGGCCGCCAACGGTGAAGACCGCCATCGCGGAGAACCATATCTACCCAAACCCGGAGGAGAAGCCCGAGGGCGTCATCGGCCCGAGAGTAACACCAGAGGCGACACTGGAGGAGAAAGAGGGGAGGAAGGCGCCCCTACACCCCACCCCAGTACCACCGGAGAAGACAACGAACGCCAAGAATGGCGTCAGAATCGTCCAAGCCCAAAGTGGAAAAACACCAAGGCAAATAGCCCCAAATCAATTTGACCTTATGGGGGAAAATCGCTCTGAAATCCGGGCAAAACAAAGGTTGAAGACAGACGACAACCTGAAGCAGCCAGATTCGACACCAAGGGGGTGATTTTTCACCAGCCAGAAAGGAGAAGGACGGAGGCGTAGGGAGTAGTCAGGCCAACCGGCCAAGGTCCGGCGAAGCCGCTTGCCGACCTCCGAAGAGAGGATTTATCCCACAAAGGTTTTCTCAAACTCAAACACACACAAGAGGAAGAGGAGAGGGAAGAAGGGATGAATCCACGTTTTTCTAACACTACTATTCTCTCAGACCTCCGAAGAGGGGGTTTTCGAACCTCCGAAGAGGGGGTTTCAGTCCTCCGAAGAGGGGGTTTTCGAACCTCCGACGAGGGGCTTTTGGTCCTCCGAAGAGGGATAATCGGACCTCCGAAGAGGGTTTCAGGTGATGGTATTCTTCACCCCAAAAGAGGTTTTTTTCCCCAGAGCTCTGTCTTCTTCGTGTCCTATTTCATCAATATGTCTTTTGACATGTATCATTTTTTGTATATATGTTGATAGGTGAGATTATTTATAAAGTTTGGATTATTTTTTGTTGCATGTTGATAGTTGAGATTATTTTTAGTTATTTTTCCTTTTCAAGATACTCACACATAAATTTGCAATCAAATTAGTTTTCATTTTAAAAAATATTTATAAAGTGAACCAATGTCTAAAGAAATGAATTTTTTTTGGAAATAGCCAAAACGAACAAAAATATTAGGGAACTAGCCAAAATCCGAAAGAATTTAGGGAAGTAGCCAAAACAGGGTAAAGTCGCTGTTTGTAACAGCGACTTTACCCAGGGTTTTTTAAAAAAATATTAAAAAATGTAAGTCGCTGTTATAAACAGCGACTTACATGTATTTCGGTTTTTTTTTTAAAAATTTTGGGTTTAAATTCAATAAAATTCACAGAAAAGGAAAAAAAATTGTTTTTAAGAAGAGTCGCTGTTACTAACAGCGACTCTTCCTTATTTTATTTTTTTTTTAAATTTCTGGCATGAAAAACTGAAAACGAAAAAAAAAAAAAAAAAACCTAGAGTCGCTGTTTGTAACAGCGACTCTAGGGGCAGTCAAAGCGAGAATCTCTGGGCCTGGGGAATCTCTGGGCCTCGAATCTGGGCCTAGTCCTGGTGAGTCGCTGTTCTGAACAGCGACTCACCCTTCTCCTCCCTCAGTCGCCGTAACCTCCCCCCTCTATTTAACCTACCGCCATGGATGTATCGAACACAGCCTCAAAGCGAAGGAAGAGGAAGGCCGATCCTCCTGCAAAAAAAAAAACACCATTTGTATCTTCTAATTAGCGCCTATCACCCCTACTATCACAATATCTCGACAGCAACCACAAATCGATCGGAAAGGGTTTCCTGCGGCCGCCGACAGATCCTCCCTGTGCGCCAACCGCCGACAGTTCCTCCCCGACCAAGACGCTGCTGCTCGAAGAGAGGCCCCACAACAACCCTCTATACCCGACAGAAAGGTTAGATCCGAAATCTTTATCCTTTGTCTTGTTTAATGGAATTTTGTCATATATATAGTTTTGATTCCTAAACGAAAACGAAAGGCAATAACTTGATGAATATATGTTGAACAGGCCATTCTTGTCTCCGATTAGTCGACTGTTGGTTGTAGAAAGGCCCCACAGCAGCCCTATATTCCCGATAAAACGGTCAGTTACAAAATATTCGCCCTCTATTTTGGTCATTTTAATTGGTATATGAGAATTCTTTAAATTGTTAATTGGAACATGGAAAAAATTAGGCAATAATTTATTAAATTATATATTGTGTGGAAGTTAGGAAAATTTGAGAAGTTTTTATATTCATTCTTCGAGAAGTTAGAAAATTTGGGAAGTTATGTATGTATTGAAGTTATTTATTGATTGTAGATGTTAGATATGCAGCATTTTTTCTTCATATATTGAATTGTGAAAATGTTAGAATTTTGTGATGTTTACGATGGTTATAAGATATAATAGAAATCCAAAGTGAAGGTTATAGTAGATCTATGATTAGTATACTAAAAGGGGACAAAAATTATATATGGTTCGAATACTTTGGAAACTAAATTTATATCAAAATGTGGGAATGTAAATACCAAAAATTAGGAAGTTTTGGTAATTTCAATAAAATTAGGAAAATTTGTAAGTAGATGAAATAGTGGACGTGAACAATTATTTATCTCATTTGTACACAACAAATTAGATAAGTTTGGTTATTATAAAAAAAATTAGGGATATTTATAAGTATAAACAAAATTAGGGAATAATTACATGAATTATTAACAAGAAATAATACATGTAGATATGGACAACAACGGACAATATCTACCGTACGTCGGTGCGGGGGGATTCACCGGTCTCTTGCCCGGCGTTGAACATGGGAATCAAACTAGCACACCTCCTTCAACTATGACGGAGTCTGAGATCGATGAAGATGTTCGAGCTGATGCATTTGGGATAGACCATGAAGACGATTTGGATCAAGAAGAGGAGGGCACTCTCGATCCGGAGAGTGAAGCTGTCGAACTGACAAGGGAGAAGGCCAGTGAGATTATCATGAAAGCAGCTGGGGGTATAACTCCAACTTGGAACGATGTGCAGGACCCCATGGCCCGAGAGCTAGACACATGGAGAACATGGGACCCGTCAACCACTTTCAAGTGCGGAATGGAATTCGAGAAGGGGTTGTTCTTCAACAGTATAGAAGAACTGGTGTACCAGATGAAAGTGTATTCTATATCCAACAAAAAATCATTTTGTGTTTTGAAGCACAACACTGAGAGGTATGCAGCAGTATGTAGTCGAGCTGCTTCAAGTGGATGTACATGGAAACTGACGGCGAAGCACGTTGCTGCTGGCATTGGGTTATGGACGATAGTAACATACACAGGTCCTCACGATGATACATGCACGGAGGATGTGATGGTTATGGATAATCGCATTATCACTGCGGACTTCATCTGCCGTGAGATTATCCCACTCATTCGTACCGACAGAACACTGCGGCCAAATGTTATCATCGAGATCATCAACTTGAAGTACGATGTGTTGGTATCGTACTTCAGGGCATGGGATGGAAAGCAGCGTGCAATCGCAAAAATTTATGGGGGCTGGGAGCAATCATATGCCGACTTGCCAAGTTTGTTGGAAGCGATAGTAATTAGCAACCCAGGGTCAGTATATGAGCTGTCAGCAATACCGGAGGAAACTGGGTCGTTCCGCGTATTCCACCGTGTTTTCTGGGCATTCGGATCGGCAATTACTGGGTTCAATCACTGCAGACCGCTGATCTCCATCGACGGTACCCACCTGTATGGGAAGTACAGAGGAGTGTTGTTGATGGCAATGTCAATTGATGCTGACAACCGCATATTCCCTTTGGCCTATGCAATTGTCGAGAGTGAGAACACTTCAAGTTGGTCGTGGTTCATGCAGCTACTCCGCGAACGAGTGACGCAGCGGACTGGGCTTTGTGTTATTTCTGATCGCCATCAGGGAATCCTCAGAGCGATGCAACATCCTCAGTGGATGCCACCTCATGCCCACCATAGATTCTGCATCCGACATCTTGCATCGAATGTGAACACCACGTTCAAAAATAGGCTCCTGAAGGCTCTCCTAAAAAATGCTGCGTATGTGAAGGAACGAGAAGAATTCGATCAGGCGATGTTGGCCATCCAAAGATGTGATGCGAAGGCCTACGACTACCTTCGTCAAATTCCACCTGAGAAGTGGGCTCTCGCATGGGATGGAGGGTTCAGATATGGGATTATGACCACGAACATGTCGGAGTCTTTCAATGGGGTCATGAAGGGTGCAAGATTCTTGCCCATCAAAGCGCTGGTGGAGGCTAGCTTCTACAAATCAAACAGCTACTTTGTCTCTCGGTTTGGTGAGGGACAGTCACGCATAGCAGAAGGGCATGACTTCACGGATGCACTGGAGAAGGCACTCGGGAAGAAGTTGAGGTTGATCCCGATGATGCAGGTGACCCCTTTTAGCGTGCAAGGGAACTTGTTCGAGGTTGCTGTCTTCGCCCCCATGGGACACGTTAGAACTGTTCAAAGAAGGTTTACTGTTAACCTTGAGGAGAGGACTTGCACTTGTCAGAGGTGGCATCTTTACCATATTCCGTGCTCCCATGTCCTCGCCGTGTGTCGTGGTAGGGGATTGCCGTTCTTGCAATATGTGTCCCCCTGGTTTAGTTCGGAGGCTCAGGTGGAGACATACAGGGCACATTTCAGACCACTTGGTGATGAGCAATACTGGCCTCCATTGACTTATCCTGTGCTAATTCCAGATGACAGTCGAACGAGAGAAACAGGGAGACCACGGTCAGGACGTATTCATAACGAGATGGATGAGCCTGTCCCATCACGAGTTCGCTGTCGGTTATGCAATCAGGAGGGGCACAACATGCGCACTTGTCGAACTCGCGCCGGGTCATCGGGGTCGTAGGTATTTATGCTTTTTGTCTTGGGGTTGTGGCTTACGTATTCTGCAGGCGAACTTGTTGTTTGTGTGACGGATTATTCTGTATTGATGGTTTATGTATTATGTACTGATGGTTTATGTGTTATGTATTTATGGTTTCGTTGTTCTGTATTAATGGCTTATGTGTTATGTATTCGTGATTTCTGTGTTCTGTATTTGTTTGTTATGTGTAATTACCGTTTGACGAGATAATTCATGCATCCCCATGTAGATTAGTCATCATGGATCCAGGACCACAGGTGACGGATGTGCTTACTCGACAGCTCCATCATCGTTCCACAGATGTGTGGAACGATGCCCCTTACGTAAGATATGAACACACATGTATGAGTTCCTCCTTTGTCATCTCCTGCTGACAACTGTCTTTCTCACACTTGCTGCAGACGTTGAGGCCTTTGACGAACAGATTGCATCTCCGGACGTTTGGTCGGGCACACGTGGACGACAGGATCCTACATTACGTGCGCCTGGCCGGGTTCTACTGCGTACATCGCTTGGGGTCGACGTTCGAGATGGATATGCATCTCATCACTTCCCTCGTGGAGAGATGGAGGCCAGAGACACACACATTTCACCTGACAGTGGGGGAGGCCACCATCACACTACAGGATGTGGCGGTTATAATGGGCCTACGGGTGGATGGAGTTGCAGTTACGGGCACCGCCAGCCACAACTGGCGCATTGTTTGCCGAGATCTATTGGGAGTCCAGCCACCAATGGCGGACTTACGAGGCTCGTCCGTGAAAGTCCATTGGTTAAGGAATGCGTTTGGTCACTTGCCTGATGACGCTGACGATGCATTGGTTCAATGTCATGCCAGGGCATACATATTGCAGTTGATGGCCGGTGCCATGTTCTCTGACGCTAGTGGGGGAGAGGTTCAGCTGCTGTACCTGCCACTCTTGGCAAATCTGGAGCAGGCAGGGCAATTTAGCTGGGGATCAGCGACTCTAGCGTACTTGTACCGACAATTATGCAGAGCCGCACACAAGGAGAAGATGGAGATCTCTGGGCCTGTCATCTTGCTTCAGGTAATCTTTAAACTTAAGTTTCAAATGGGTCATTCATCAAGTCAACATAATTGTACTAATGGCATAATACCGACGATGAATGTCATGTGATTAAGATATGGGCATGGGAACACATCCCAATCGGCCGACCAGTTTGCATCCCGGTGTCACACATGACACAACAGCAGGCTAGGAGAGCAAGAAGAATGCAGCAAAGGAATCCAGCGGTACAAGGGAGCCAACCACCCCCTCTTGGGCATCACTTTCAAGTGGGGCAAGACTCTCTGGCAGTGAGGTAATGTTGTATAGCGACTTCATTGTCCGTAATTCGTGAGGTCGCAAACAAACTCAAGGGTGACTATGCAGGTGGATGCACTGCACGTACGACTGGGGGCACGAAAGGATGCAGTTGCCACAATTTCGTGACGCCCTCGACAGACAGCAGGAGACTCAGGTTCATTTAAATAACGAGTTCATTGTGAGTTTTGAAATGTTATTCTTCTTCCATCATTCTGCTGAGGGGCGCTGTCACATGTATATGCAGTTCTTATGGGAGCCATACACTGACGAGATCCTGGGCCAGCTCGGGGACATCTGTCGAGCAGGTGCCCATATCTGGCTGGCGCAAGTCCCACTGATCTGCTTTGACGTGATTGAGGCTCATCGACCTGATCGTGTGCTACGTCAGTTCGGCCACGCTCAGTTCCCCCCAGCTCTTGCAGTGTATGATGTTCAGCTACACGCCGTTGATCGTCGTGGCAAGCATACTACGAACTGGGCAACACTTTTTGAGGAACATATCAATGCCTGGAACAACCGGGAGGAGTTGATAGTGCAGCCTGTCCAGGGCATCCCTCCCTCATATGCGCATGATGAGTACATGCGTTGGTATAGAGCGCGCACCCGCTTGTTTATCAGCCGACAAGCTATTGCTCCGCCCCCACGGTACCAGCCGGCCGCACCTGATATTTACTCTCTAGTGAGTGAGTAGTTTATATGAATTGTTCTAACACCATGGGCTAGGGTCACCGTTACTGTTACTCATGTATACTTGCATTTGTTTTTAGGGGCACTACGCAGCTGACATTCGCGATCGAGGGCGTCATGTAGGTCAGATCGCGCAGCAAGCATCCCAGCTGCGCGACTACTCTGGTCTCGCCGGTACCGTGGCATCTTTTGGGGAGTACGTCTCCTCACAAAGCTCAGAGGTGTTAGGTCGAGTTTCTTTTGACGAGGCTTACTTCGGCGGTGGTTTCAGTGGAACGGGCGCATCTTTTTCGCAGTCTACCCCGCAGCAGACCCATCGCTCGGGAGATGGGAGCCAGTCTGCGTACGTTGGTCCGTCAGGCTTCGAATCTGCCCCGGGCTATGCAGGCTTCTCTGGGTATGGTCTAGCGACAGGATCTGCTGGTCATGTGGACCCATTTGTATATGCTCAGCCATCGAGGGCTGGGTTCGCATCGTCGTTCGCGGGCACACCTCCATCAGCGTCTGAGTACATTCCTTCTTCACTCTCCCAATGGGCAGAACAGACATTTTCTGCCTCCTACTGGGGTGGACCATCGCATATGCCGGCAGATATCGGCCCTTCATATCATGCGAGCTCCTCATTTACAGCGATGCTCTCGATGCCGTTACAGTCCATGGGTCCACTTCCTCCCTCCACTTCAATGGGTAATCAAAATGTGCAAGAGTCTCCCGCCTATCACGTACGACCCCGACAACCCGCCTACCCACCTACATTAGGCGAGAATTTGGTGTGGGAGGAGAACCAGGAGAAGGACCATACAAATGAGGAGGAGGAGGAGGATCATCCAAATGAGGAGGAGGATGATCATCCAGCAAGTGGAGATGACGAGGAGATGGATGATGATGACAGTGAGGATGAAGATCATCTACAACGTGGTAGTCGTAGATGATAGGATTATTTTAGTATTATGGTTTGGATATTATTAGTTTCACTAAGTTCTAGTTTGGATTTTCAGTTACTTAGACGTCTTTTGGACATATGGCTATAAACAATCTGGATAATTAACTTAATCATAAACAATCTGAATGATTAACAATCAAACTTTCCTTAAATTCTGTCGATTTTCATAACGTCGGTATAAATTACCAATTACCTTTGTGTACGAATACATATATATTTCGTAAATATATGTATGCACAATGTCGATTTTAAAAGTTAGTAGTGCTAGGCGATAGGGGCTCCAGGGAATATATTCCCTTCGGCAGCCGAGACAAGCAGGGCATGGGCATGGGCGCAGAAATTCGCATCTCAGTAACCCTAGAGCCGCTGTTCAGAACAGCGACTCATCAGGCCTACGTCCAGAGTTGCCAGAGATTCGCGCGTTGACTGCAGATTAACCCTAGAGTCGCTGTTTGTAACAGCGACTCTAGGTTTTTTTTTTTTTTTTTTCGTTTTCAGTTTTTCATGCCAGAAATTTAAAAATAAAATAAAATAAGGAAGAGTCGCTGTTAGTAACAGCGACTCTTCTTAAAAACAATTTTTTTTCCTTTTCTGTGAATTTTATTGAATTTAAACCCAAAATTTAAAAAAAAAAAACCGAAATACATGTAAGTCGCTGTTTATAACAGCGACTTACATTTTTTAATATTTTTTTAAAAAACCCTGGGTAAAGTCGCTGTTACAAACAGCGACTTTACCCTGTTTTGGCTACTTTCCTAAATTCTTTCGGATTTTGGCTAGTTCCCTAATATTTTTGTTCGTTTTGGCTATTTCCAAAAAAAATTCTAAAGAAATACTCTATCTCACTCAACTTATGCTCAAACACCAATTTATCAAAGATTAAGACCAATCTAACAAAGATTTACCATTTAATAATATGCATCCGTTAAAGATTTTTCAGAATGAATTAAATATTTTTAGGGTTTTTTAAGTAGTTTAAAATGCTTGAAATTTGTTGATTTTAATGTTTTTTTTGTTGTATGATGTTGTTTTTGTGTTGTGGGTGTTGTATTTCAAATAAAATTGATAGAATATGGCATATACAGGTGAAATTATTAGAGCACATTTAACGCCCACTGTTCAAGATGCTTGGGCATAAAAAAAAAATTGAATTGGTAGGTGTTCGGATGCTTGACCAATGCTAATTTAGCATCGATGCTAAATGTGCATAATAAATGCACGATACTTCATTTCTTCTCTTTTTCGAAAATTAAAAATCAAAACGACGTTTTTTTCTCTTTTTAAAATATAATAAAAAATGATCATAATACTAGATTTATTTTTCTCTACACATAGACATCAATGTTGAATATGTTTTGACATATTTTGAAAAAAATGATTTCTTTCGATATAATTATATTGTAATTTTATACGTGTCTAAATTTTAGTAATTAAATACTAATATAATATTATAAACATATTATAAGCATGATGGAAATAATTGTTATAGAAGGGTATATTCGTAAATTGAATTGGTAAAAAAAGATTTATTGTGGGATTTTAGAAATGCTATTGTTAAAGTGAAAAAAGTGAAGAAGAGATGCTATGCTGATGTGGCGGAAATAGATCAATAAAAAAATAGTAATTTTAGTATCTTGAATAGTAACTGATAAACATGTTCTTAGCGCGCATTTTCGATTGATCCCTTTAGGGAGAAGTGTTCGATGGTTTGAGCCAGATAAAAACGACTATACTCGACTATTTTCCATCGAGGCCAATAAGTCACCTCAAACAGCTAGGCCAACTATCAAATGTGATAGGAAACTATGTGGTTTGGCATATATTGCCAAAGGTAAATTACGACTCATGAGTCTTGGTTATTTTAGGCGAGGGAACCTATTGAGCTCGCCCAAATAGAAATTTGAAGTCCTTCTTGACAATTTGGGAATCGAAATCATAAGAACACTATTAGATTAATTTGTTGAAAGCTCATTGAACACTAGCAAAATAATAGAAAATGAAAAAATAGGATAATACTGATGGAGAAGAGAAGTAGATATAGAGAAGAGGAGAAAGTAACAACAACAATTTCAGTATAATCCCGCTCTAAATAGGTTATGAGGGATCGGTTGTACGCATTCTTCTCTCGAGTACGTCGAGAGGTAGGTGTGGAGAAGAGGAGCGACAATTAGGGTTGCAAATAAACTCTAATTATAGGTGAAAAGTGGCAATTGAATTGATTGGATTGGGTTCGGGTATATCTATTTGGGTTAGGTCAATGTCATATGTCGGATATATTGTGCGTTTGAGTCTCGTTGAGTTCGGATTGGGTAAGTTCGAGTTAAAATGGATTTCAATTTGGTTGGGTCGGGTTCGTGTTTGGGTTGGGTCATAGTTGGTTTAATTATACAATGATGACTATTTTTTGTTTATCTTAATTGTTGGCTATTAAACTTCGTTTATTTAGTTATATTAGGTCCCAGCTAAATTGAAGAGAAAATTTTATAAGGTGGTTGTTAGACCGACCATGTTTTACGACTCTGAGTGTTGACCTATCACTAAAGCGCAAGAACAGAAGTTGTCAGTTGCAGAGATGAGAATGTTGAGATGGATGACGGGGCACACGAGACTCGACAGAATCCGAAATGACGACATCAGAAGAGAGGTTAGAGTTGCGTGTATTGTGGACAAATTGCGGGAGTCCAGACTACATTGGTTTGGGCATGTCAGTAGGAGACCTGTTTCGGCTCCGGTTCGTAGGTGTGAAATCCTGAATTTGGGAGAAATCCGTAGGGGAAGAGGTAGACCTAAGAGGAGTTGGCTGGAGGTTATCAGACATGATCTCTCACTGCTGAACTTATCGAAGGAGATGACTTCGGACATAGACCATTGGAGGAGGAGCATTCGAGCTGCTGATGTGTAGTGTCATTTGTTATGGTTTTGATTTGAGCTGTGTCCTTGTGCCATTGTTTCCTTTCTTGCTTCTTCCCTGCGCCGCCCTTTACTTTGTGGGTATAGCCCTTTCGTTTTGGGTCTATCGGAAACACTCTCTCGATCTGTTCGGGGTATGAGTGCGTACATCTTGACCCCCCAGACCCCGCTCTAGAGCGGGATTAACTGGGTTGTTGTTTTTGTTGTTGTTTCTAGGTACATTATTGGAGTGTTTAAAAATGAGAAAGATTAAAGTAATTACAATGATGAGTCGAGTCTTTTTCGGGTCGTATCAAGGATGGATCAGGTATGGATCAGGTCGGGTTTATCTATCTTCGTGTTAATTCAAGCATCAGGTCCAAATAGGCCGAGCTCGAGTTGTGTATGATGCTAGATTTTTAGGTAGGTCAGGTCTGGATTCGAGTGGGTCAGATCATGTTATCGGTTCAGGTCAGATTTTGCCAACTAAAAGGATTACATAGGTGAGGGGTAATTTTGGTATATATATAATATTAATATCATAACACTTCTCATTGGATATACACCTTTAAATCTCCAATCTTACAAGACCGTCACATAAAAAAACCCCACATAGAAATTGAAATTTCGAAACACATAGTATTTTTTTTATCTATTAAAGTAATTTATTAACCCTAGAGGAACTAAAGTTAAGACAAAAAAATAGGCCGGTTTGTATAACTAGACCCAAAAAATCCCACTTTGCAAATGTAGACCATAAGGTGGGAAATTTACAAAAGTAGACTGGACTATTTTTTGCAAATAAATTGGGGTTACCGGGTGCGTTGGTAGCAGGTAAAGGGAAACCCACAAGGGGGAAAGCTATCAGAGTTGCAAGGGGTGAACAGTGGATTGGGGTTGGGGCTCATTTAATGCACATGGCCCACATGGGGGTGAGAGAATTAATTAAGGTTTTTTGCAATGATTGTAATAAAGGGATACATTCCAAAACATATATAAGTTGTAGTGAATAGTGGTGGATGTCTCATGACTCATTTATTGCGCTTTAGAGAGAGAGGCGTAATAGGAGATGAGTGGAAAGCCGAGGAGGGGAAACATCACCCGTTCATTTCTGGAAATTGTACCATTTCTATCATACCAATAGTGTAAATCTGTCATGCCATTAGTTGGAAATTGTCCTTTCATTTCTGTAAATTATTACTCTGATGCGTTTGTCTTTGAATTTGTACGTGTTTTGCTCCAACTCTAACTAAGGTACTAGAATTGTCGATTTTATAGATAAATTATTTAAATGAAATTGCTTTGATGTTAAGAGAATTGAAAGAAAATAAGCGGGGTTGAATTGCTTTTGATTGCCAATTTTGCAATTGGGTCCCTAGTTCGAGAGATCATGCGGTTGAGGTATTGAATTGTCTTTGATTGCCAACTCAATTTTTGTGTGGGTGTTTTCTTGCTTCTTTTTACCACCACTAAAATATATGAATTATACGATTATGAACTTGGTATGAAATATATACACTAGTGATAGGATAAATTTGCGAACACTTATAAAATTAAGAACCTGGTGGTAGAAAATATATACACTAGTGGTATGATAAATTTGTGAACCTGGTGGTAGAAAATCTATCTAGACTCTACATTAGTGGCATTATGAACTTGACAGAAAATTTATACACTATTTTTTCTTTCATTTGCTCTAACATCAACAAATATACGAACCTACGCATACTCCGTATTAGCCTATGTGAGAGTCGAACTCACGTCTTTGTGTGCAAACACAACGCTTTACCAATTGAGCTAATAGGCTATTTTCCATCATATAGATTAATAAACAAGTTCAGTGGAAAGTTAATATCAGTTCTACTTCTTATATGTGGAACAAGACAAAACAATATCATATATTGAGTTGCAAAGGGTAACGAGAGACATAAAGAGATTGAATCACCTTCTTATTTGCACTTCCAGAGACGTTCTCCATGCTCTCCTTGAAGTGCTTGAAATCATCAATTGATGCATTCAGTTGAGAGATTACCTGAGCAATCACTCGCGGTGGAATCAGCAGCGGCTTCAATCTACTATCTCAGACTTTCTTGGACTCATCAATGGCGATGAGTATGCATTTACATATTTTCAATAGTACAAATATATCTTACTATTAGTGTGCATCTATCATACCATTAGTGTCAAGTTATACGGGAATTACTGGGTTCCATTCGGATCCTACCAATTTCGTTGTTTTATCCTACCATTAGTTTCCATTTATCCTACCATTTTTGTGCATCTATCCTATCATGAATGTCAAGTTTTCATACGTACTTTCGGACTTAGTTCTACACTAGAATTTCGGTGATTACATCTTCATCCTATCAATATCGTATATTTATCCTACCATTCATGTGAAACTATCCTACCATTAGGGTGTATCTTTTCTACCTATTGTTATCCTACGGACAGTGTCACAAAACTGTCCTACATAGTATTACAGAAAACAAATTGTTTATCTAGTCCACAAAAGTACATCTCAGATAATATAATACATGAATTCAAAAAAAGAAACCTGACGATAGTGGAAATGAAAATACACCTTGAAACCAGAAAGACCAAATTTGATTTCTCAACTTTGAACAACAGATAGCCCTGGCGGGTTTTCCAATTTGATTTCAGATTTCAGTCAGAGTAAGTTGCAAACCACTTCCATTCCAATTTCCACCTATTATTGATCTAGGCGGCGAGCAATCGAGGCAAACAAATTCTCTGCCAACATTGCAAAATCGTCTACATACTCATGACAACAATCTAAAATAGATAAATCTAGGCAAACACAATCAAAATTAGCTAAATCAAAATCAGATGAATTCAAAAATTTCCCAAACACAATCTAAGGGCCCGTTTGGTATCCATATACGTATATCAGATATCAGATATGGGTATCAGATATCGATACGAAGGATATGGGTATCAAATCGATATCTTATATCCTTGTTTGGTAGGTGAAGGATATGGGTATCAAGTATATCGAAATAGGGTTTCAGATTTGGAGAATTCCTGTCTATTTCTAATCATACTCAAGGAGTTGTAGTACATAACTTGTTTGACGTGAGTCTCGCACCCTTCAGTTTAGACTCCGAAAAAGTCAGATTAATGAGGCCCCATATTTTTATATTCCTACAAAAATTCTAAAAAACAACCCAGATTTTCTGCAACAAACCAGATGTGGTGAACAAGAGTGGGAAAGATCTGGTATGGGCTTTGGTTGGCTGGAAATTAAGGTTTTCCCACCATTGAACATAAAAAGCATAAGCTTCATGGGCTTACATCACTTGGACAGAAGGAACAAGGACGGTGAACTCAGCCTTTAGCCCAGGCGAAAGATTCGATGCGAAATTACTTGAATCTGTGAGAGAGAATAATGACTTCGATCAAAAATCATGTGGAGATGGCCAGATCTGAGCGAAAATTGATCAAAAATCATGGAGGATGTCAGGACGGAGCGGCCATGGTCGGAGGTCAGACAATGAACTGGCATTCAACAAATAGAAGGGAGAAAGAAGAGGAGAAAAAAAGAAGAGGGGAGCATCTAATCTGATATTCCTCTTAGAAAGGGTATATGAAAATGGAGAAAAATACAAAGGAAAGGAAATATGGGTATATCAAGTTGATACCCATATACCTATTTAACAGAGAAATAATTTGGCTAAATGTCCACTTTTTCATACCTCTTTTGCTAAATGTCCACTTAAAACTACTTTTTGCTAAATGTCCAAAATTTTTATGAAAATCCGATTTTACTCTTGCTTTATATTTTCAATCTATTATCCTTTTAATCCACTCTTCCCTTCCCCTCAATCTGATTTGGGGGAAAAATAGATCTCTCTGTCACCGCCCGCTTTGCCGGCCTCCAACTTCGTCTTCACCGGGGATGGGAGCGTCACCACCTTGAATTGCTGCTCGTTTCCTCCGATTGGGAGCGTCACCGCTCGTATTACCTCCGATTTCGGCTTCCGTCACCACCGCTCGTTGCCTCCGATTTCGCCTTGAATCGCAACTCGTTGTTCGAAGTCTGTGGCGGATCCATGGCGGATGTTGCTCAGATGCATGGCGGATCTTCATATCCATGGCGGATGTTGCTTAGATCCATGGAGAGAGTTGATTTCGCTGTAGATTAATTTCTCCCGATCGAATTGTCGGCGATTACAGTGGTTGTATCGATCAGTTTTGGGTAGATTAATTTCTCTCGAGCGAATTGCCGGATGAGCGAATCTGGCTGTCACTGGTGTGGACTCGTTCTCGTCGCTGAGTCTGAGGAGAGAGTGCGAAGAGACTCCGCGAACTACAAGGAGTTCGATGAGAAATCAGACTCCGATCGCGAGAGCGTTTCATCTTCAATGTTCTCATTAGAATCAGGTTACATGTCAGTTTTCTCAATTTTGATATCAGAATCATTACCAGCACCACTGTTCGATTGTGATTTTTCTTGTGATTGATTTCTTAATCTGAATTCTTTTGTGCGTTCAGTGAATTCAATTTGCTGTTCATAGTTATTTGTGTGTGCATTGCTTCAATTTTGTGTGTCCGCTGGTTTCATTTGTTACTCTTGTTGCCTTGTTCATACTGATTTTTTGCTTTCAATTACTGAATCATCAATTATCCCCAATTCAAAAAGGTACTAGGCTTACTCATTCACGCAGGTAATAGGCTTTACTGGACTTCCTAGTTTTGGTGACTTGGATTTTTATTTATTTATAAATCTTTTGATGATTGTAATCATCTATATTGATCGAATTTCATTCTCCATGTTTGGTTTTGTATCTCTCTGAATCCAAGTTTGGTTTCTTTTAGCTTTCAAGAAGATGAATACTTAGGTGACTAATCATTTTGGAAGACATAAATGAACATATTAATTCTTAATGTAGTAACCGTATCAATAAAAATTCAATCAATTTTTTTTATGTCACCAACCGTGTCACCGTTGATCGATAAGGGCGGTGACAGTGATCCGGTAAAAGAAAAACACTAAAAATAAATATGTAACCAAAAAAAAGTTGTTACCGATATCACCACCGCCTTAATAAGGGTGGCGACAACGATAAGGGTGGTGACAGAGAGATGGGCGGTCACAGCGATAAGGCGGTGATAGCGATAGAGGTGGTGACAGCAATAAGGGTGGTGACAACGATATGGGTGGTGGTGACAGTGATAGGGGTGGTGGTGACAGCGATAAGGGTGGTGGTGACAGCGATAGGGGTGGTGGTGACAACGATAGGGCTGGTGACAACAACAAGGGAGGTGACAGTGATAGGGGTGGTGGTGACAGTGATAGGGGTGGTGATGACAGCGATTGGAGTGGTGGTGACAGCGATAGGAGTGGTGACAACGATAGGGCGGTGACAACGATAGAGGTGGTGACAACAATAAGAGTGGTGACATCAATATGGGTGTTGGTGACAGTGATAGGGGTGGTGGTGACATCGATAAGTGGTGGTGACAGCGATAGGAGTGGTGGTGACAGCGATAAGAGTGGTGGTGACAGCGATAGGAGTGGTGACAGCGATAGGGCGGTGACGGCGATAGAGGTGGTGACAGTAATAAGGGTGGTGACATCGATAGGAGTGGTGGTGACAACGATAGGAGTGGTAGTGACAGTGATACGAGTGGTGACAGTGATAGGGCGGTGACACCGATAGAGGTGGTGACAACAATAAGGGTGGTGTAAAACAATATGGGTGGTGGTGACAGTGATAGAGGTGGTGGTGACAGTGATAGAGGTGGTGGTGACAACGATAGGAGTGGTGGTGACAACGATAGGAGTGGTGACAGCGATAGGGAGGTGACAACGATAGAGGTGGTGACCGCAATAAGGGTGGTGACAGCGATATGGGCGGTGGTGACATCGATATGGGTTGTGGTGACAGCGATAGGGCGGTGACACTAATCTCGTAAAAAAAAAAAATTTGTCATCCAAAAATTTATTTATCATCATACATGTGTCACCAAAGCCATTGACCGGTGTCACCACTTATAAAGGTGGTGACACTAATTTCGTAAAAAAAAAAAATCGAAAAAAAAACGTGTCACCAATTTTTTTTTTTGTGTCACCAATTCATTGACTTTGACCGGTCAATGGTCAAAATAAAAATGGGAAGGAAGGAAGGGCATGGGAAGGAGGGGCAAAAATGTAATATTAGGACATTTTGCAAAAGGAGAATATAAAAGTGAACATTTTGCAAAAGGCCTTGTAGAAAATGGACACTTAGCTAAAAATTCTTTTAACAAACAGGGGTATGGGTATAAGTGATACCCATACCCATATCTGATATATGTATATCAGTACCAAACAGGCCCTAAATAGATAAATCGAAGTTGATCGATTAAAAAACAATTCATTGGAGATTAATATGAGAACATAGCCCTAATCGAATTCGACTAATGTTATCAAAATCAAAATCCATTCCATACATTCTCTCGCCCCTAATCAGAACAGCAAAATCTAACCAGAACACATAAATCAAATCAGACGAGCATACTCAATAACCATACTTTGTTGTCTCCCGACCCCTATCAAAATCGTCTTCAGTTTAACCCTCGTCCTTCGTCTTCAGTTGAACCTTGCTCTTGCCCCTTATCAAATCAAACAACAGTGGTGGAAGGGAGAACGAGAGAGTCTGAGATGAGTCCAGCAAGGGTGAGGAAGTGGAGGCGACGACGACTGCCAAGTGAGGGGCTGGGGTGGCGGCAACGAGCAGCAAGGGTGAGGAAGTGGAGGCGGGATGTGCGATTGAGAAGGAGGCGTGTCTAAACCTTTCTCTCGCCTTGAACCTTGCATCAATTGAGCGTTGGAGGTAAAGACCTTGTGGTCCGGTGGTTTGCCTTGCATCGATTGAGCGTCGGCGGTAAAGACTGGGAGTTGAGCGGCGCCGGAGGGGATTGGAGATGATGGAGAGATCTGTGGTTGGAGGGCGGCGAGGCGAAGCAGGTGCGGTGGTGGGAGGCAGCAGTTTTGGCGTGGGCTGGGCTTCAGGCCGGAGTGCGGGAGGATGGAGATACCATACCGGAAGGGATGGTTTGGATTCAACGGGGAGAAAGGAAGAAGCGATGGTTTGGAAACGACCGGTTACAACCCTTCCCATCCCCCTTTGTCGGGGACAGTTTTGCAAAATTTTGGGCTTGTAGGTTAGTTTTGCAAATTTTGGACCGGGTGGTCTAGTTTTGCAAATGGGTCAAAATTTTGGTCTAGTTAATACCCTTTCCTAAAAAACTATCACCAAACGTATTTCAAGAAAACATGTCACCACGATCATCATGTAATTAACCACAAAAAAACTATCACCGCCACACTATATATCATCGAGATATTGCCACCAACCTATGTTTTCAAAATCTGATCATTAACTCTAACAAAAAAGGTCATCGTGACCCAGTCAAGGTGGCCCAGTAGCGTGGAGATCAAAGGGAGGAGTAAGGAGGTCTCGAGTTCGATTCCTACCTCTACCCTTTCTTTGGGTAAAAATCCAACGTTTACCTTGCTACCTACTAGCGGGTCGAACCGGTCGACGCAAACCTGTTTACCTTGTGCATGGCTCTGACCGACTGGCTCATGTGCCCGAGGTTTGGCATGAAAGGTGAATTACGTACTCGTCATAAAAAAAAGGTCATCATGATACTATTTCAATGGAAAATATCATGCCCTCAACAAATAATCACCGTCACACTATTTATCAACAAGATAATGTGTATTTTCAAATTTTGACCATTGAGTCTCTAGACAAAGGTCACCATGTACTATTTCAACAAAAGAAAGTATCACCACTATATCGTAACCTCTAAAAATAGTAACCGACACACACTATTTATTACCAAGATACTGTCACCAACCTCTATTTCCAAAATTTGACCATTGACTCTCTACAAAACCATTGAAAACTATTTTAGCCCTTGTACATACTACAAACAAAACTAAACCCTAAGATAAGGGGAGTATAAACCCTAGAGAAGATAAAATTATGTTGATAAAAATTGATATGTGTCACTTGATATTGTCATCACTATTGTTATCAAACTAAAACCCTAGGACAAAAGGGCATAAACCTAGATGGACTAAAGTTAATCCGACAAAAGTGTTCGATGTGGTTAGGGTTTAGGGTATCATGCCAATGTCCAAAATCCTAAAATGTGCGTAATGGTACATCACATCGCCCAAACTAAAATCATATATAGAACAAGGGGAGGATAAACGTACATCAAATGGGCTAAAGCTAAGTCGATAAAAATCGGTGTTCATTACGTGTGACCTAATATTATCACCGTTGTCACCAAACTAAAAATATAGGACAAGATAAAGATCTCTTCTTCATGTATCCTTACAAGTTATAGTCTACTTTAAACCTATTTAATTAATGCAAAACATCTAAGTAAACACATCATATACTAGAATCTGCTATCATACAAAAACACTAAAATCACTAATGATCCTCAAGGTACTCTAAAAATTGTTCAATTCAATTGTATTGTTTCATTATTAGTAATGAATGATTGTATATATACAATCTTATCGACTATTTTGAGTTATTGTTGCATATGTAGAAAGCAATTGAAGTTTTTTTTTAATTAGGTAAGAATTCGAGCTCAGACAAATCTGAAGCTCGAGAGGCCGACGAATCGGTAGACGGACTAACCGTCAACATACAACAAACTAAAAACACAAATTTGCATAGATGAAAGAAAAAACTCAAATAGATCGAAGAAGTCGTCCGCCGACAAAGGATTCGAGGAAGATCTAGGGCGAGCGACGAATGCCGAGAACACGGGAGAGTCGACGACTCACATGGCGTCTCGACGCCGAGAAGACGGAGAACAATAACCCACCATCGGAAAGGGCGAACTTGGGGAAGTGCGGATCACTGACGTTGCCCTCACCTAGATGAGGAATCTTCGAAGACCACGAACACAACCACGATCCTCTCGATCATACAGGAAGCCCAATATTGCAACCCAACTCAGAACTAAACGCCACCACGCCATAGCAACGAACCGACGCCAAATGAATGAACAAACACGGGCCAATAAAGGAAGATCAAACATCCAATAACAATTTGTGTGCAGAGCTCCCAAGAACGCAGCGCGTCTTGGGAGATCCATTTGTTACAATTATAATTTGGGTTTTCGAAACCTCGTGGGGCTTATTCAACTGTTTAGGGATTTTTGTCAGAACCTTAACGGGATTTTGTACAAAAGCTTTGAATATTAATATTGTTTGTAAAATAGATTTTCCAATCTCTTTCAAGATTTTCGAAACCCTTTTCGGGATTTGTACACAGGCCCTTTCGGAATTTTTATCGATACCCTTTTGGGTGGGTTTTGAAAGCAGTTGAAGTTTTGTTTGTGGACAATGTTAGAAGGATAATGTTTTTCGGTCAATTTTATTTTTACTTAGATTTGCAAGATGTTAATTACATTATAAATGTATAGATTAATATCACAACAGGAAGCATCATTTCGATCATTTAAAAAATGACATTCACAACCAATGCCACAAATGGAGTGACCCTTAATTGAGACTTTCATAACGGCAATAATCAAGCAGTTGAATTATATTGTCCCATCACCTGCAGGTTAGAGATGCAACCAGCTGATAGCACCAAGAGATTCTACATCAGATCGAGTATCATGGATGTATAAGTGACATTACTGACATAGCTCATTAGGAATGGAGTATGATGTAGTTATAAAAATGTTATGTTTAAAGATGAAAGCAGCGCCAAATTTGAAGCACCATTGAGATTGAGGGAGAATCGATTCAGATACGAAGAAACGATAATAATGTTGCGATAATAGCTCTGCATTTAGGATCATAGGAGAATCGTTTTCCCGAAGGAGATAATAGATACCAACACCTCCTTATCAAACTATAAGCTTATTTCTTGCATTATAAGCTTTTTGAATGCAATTACATTCAGGCTTCAGTTCACCTAAGTGCAGTTTTTGGCGATCCCTGGACAAGAATCGGCACCTTTGGCAGCAGAGCACGCGCAGGCAGCGAAGATCCTAGCAATCTCTAGCTGAGTATTCACAATCATCTCGGTTCTCTTGAGATCCATCTCTCCTCTCCTGGCCTCGGCCTCCAACCTTATCCTCTCAAGGTCTCTCAGCGTCTCCATCCTGGCCTGCTCGGACCTCACCACAGCCTCTGCCAGCAGCTGAATGCTCTGGGCAATGCCCAAATCCATGTCTTCCCTGCTGCTGCTGCCTAAAAGTCTCCTCCTCTTTCGCCTTTCCGTCTTCTTCATCCTGCTTCCCAGCTTTGATCTGGTGTCCTTGCTTCCGTATAGGGCTGGGGTGCTGCTGTCCGTGTCCATGGGCACCTCGTTCTTGTTTCTGTTGGAAACTTGATCCGATAGCTTAGCTTCCTCGCCTACCACTCTTTCTTCCTGATATAAGATAAACCCAAGCAGAATTCAACTTCATATATAGCATCTCTTACAATATTACAATCTACAAATGTGTGCTTCTAACCATCTTGCAGCTAATGTCTAACAAATAAGAGCATCTTCAGTAGATTCTCCAATTTGGAGAATTTTAAGGCCTTTTTTGGTCCAACAGATTCACCATCTCATTCTCCAAAAGTAAATTATTCTCCAGATCTTAGAAATGGGGAAACTAATGAAGCTGAAACAAAAATAATTTGAAGAATATGCAATTTATTTTCGATTTTGGAGAAATTTTAGCAAGCCACCATATTCTCAATCCTGCAAATATGACTGATTACACACGAAGCAAACACCAAGTTTAACGAATTTTTTTGATATACTATCATCTTGCTAAGTATCTACAAGCTCTTTGCAGCAAAGATAATGGTTTAGTTTGATAACTTGATTGGTGCTCCTATAAAGGATTTCGCTCAACTAGTAATATATTCATCTCATCCGATGGATTCGATAGCTAAAGAAAACCAAGAATTGTAGACAAAAATATGCAGTATGATACGAAAAAAAAAAAAGGATTTAGGTAAAACATGTCAACAACAATAACGTAGAAGTGAATCAAATAGGGATTCATAAGAAATTTGGAAGTATGTGAAAAAAACACAAGAAATTTGTCTAGACTCTACACATACTATTTAAATTGAGTTGATATAATAGAGAGGATATATAGGAGTATATTAGATACCTTTTCAATTTGGTCAGCACCGTTGGATTTGGGAGAATTTTGTGAAGTTTCAAGGGTCAGTAAACAAGGAGGAGGAGGAGCTGGCGGAGGCGGCGGTGGTTGTGGTGGTGCAGGCAAGGACTCCAGCAGCACCAAAGGGGAGCTCTTGGTGAGCCCCACGGACGGCAAAGAAGGAGCTATGGAGGTCAAAGTAAGGCCACCAGCAGCAGTACCACGCATCAAGTGGTCGAGCCGGGAGAAGAGAGGCCAAGAGGAGGCATGATCACCGCCACCGGAAGCAGCTGACTCGGAGCGATACCGCTTCTTCATGGACTCAATCTTGTTCTTGCATTGGGTTTGAGTCTTGGGGGACTTAGTAGAACCCACCCTTACCCTTGAGGAAACATGTCTAGCAACCTCCTCCCAATCCTGGCCCTTGAGCTTCGCTCTGTTCCGTAGCACCCACTTGGACTCGTACGCTTCGAGGAGGGTCGACACCGCCCCCTCGCTCCACTCGTCTCGCTTCAACCTATCGCAGCCACCGCCCGCCTTCCTCGGAGAGGAGGACTCTTCTTTGGAATTGGCATGGTTTTCTTGCATATTCCTCTCTCTCTATACATACAAAGTACACAACCAACCAACCACTAATGGGTTAGCTCCTAAGGGCTTAAAACCAACCAAAAAAAAAAGGTCTTAAAAGGTTTGATCAAAAGAAAGGAAGAGAGTGAAAGGTAAGAACCACTAGCATTTGTAAAAAGGAGAAATAGAGAGTGGAGCTAGTAGTGGCCACTCACTTAATTCACTCCCATCAATTGGAGAAACCCAACTAAACCAACGGATTGGATATAGCTTAAATTACTTGTTTATACTTTGCACTTTGTCAAATTAATCAGCTAATTAATGGTTGAAAATTGAAAGTTTTTTGAGTTTTTCTTTCTCCTATTTTTTTTTTTTTATGATGAGAAACCCACATTCGGTGACAAATCAGCTGGCAAGAGCCACGTACCAGGTAAACCGGCTTGCGCCGACCGGCTCGACCCACTGGTTCTTGTCGCGTACCAGGTAAACCGGCTTGCGCCGATCGACTCGACCCACTGGTAAGACCTTGGATGGAAATTCCAAAGAAAGGGGCGGAGGCAGGGATCGAACCCAGAACCTCCTTCTCACCCCTTGCTCCACACCGGTAGGCCACCCTGACTGCGGCTTCTTTCTCCTACTTTATTTTCTATAAGTTGGTGCTTTTGGGTATAGTAGTAGGTATCTTTTTTGTTATTGTGGGTTAATTTGAGTGACTGTGTTGTGTGTGGGGATGGTGCTGGTGGTATAATTGTTGGCTGTTACATAGCTAGCTAGGTTAGCGTTGATATGAAGCCAACCACCATCTACACAGAAAGTATCACCTCATTCTGTCACGTGGAATTGTCACCCACAAGCCACACTCAGCAAGGCATCATCCGGTTATCAAAGAGTTTGGGGATATGAATTGGACCACCATATGGTAACTGAAATATCAACTGGATTAATGCTCCAAAAAAGGTTATGAACTTGGTCTTTATTTTTTTTAAAATTTTTTTTTTTATCAATTAGTCACACTACTCGTTCGAATTTCAATTGGTTCTAATCTTTCAATGTTCGCATTAGTTGGGTTTTGAGATCCTTGCTAGAAAACTACAATTGGATTTAAGCCCTTCAGAAATGGACCTATCATACCGTTCCTCTCCTTCGCTGACGACATTATGATATTTGCCGAATCGAATTTGGAAGTATGTCTCACGGTGAAAAATATTTTGGATGACTATTGTCAGATCTCAGGCCAAAAAATCAACTACCAAAAATCCGCATTCCAAGCTACAAAAGGGACTACAAATGATCAAAAACAAAGAATCCAAACCGGCCTCCAAATTTCTAACCAAACTGCGCTCGACAAATATCTCGGATGCCCGATCATTAACGGTAGAGTGAACAAGAATACGTTCGAAGAAGTTCTTGGAAAAACTAAGAACCAACTAACAAAATGGAGGGCTAATGAACTTACCCAACAAGGAAGAGCAACCTTAGTCAAAACGAATCTTGCAGCAAAACCATCTTATATAATGCAAAACTTTATGCTCCCGACAACAATGCATAAAGAACTCGACCAAATAAACAGAACATTCTTTTAGAATAAGGATTTGAAATATAAACCACTCATTGGATGGGATAAAATATGTAGACCAAAGAGTGAAGGTGGACTAGGACTCCATAAAACGAAAGATATGAACAAGGCGTTGCAGATGAAACTACTATGGAAAATTCTTGCTGAACCACAAAATGAATGGGTTAAAATTGTTAGAGAAAAATATCTTAAGGACAATGAAATCTGGAACTATGTTAGGCAAAAGAATACTTCATGGCAATGGGCAAAATTGATGGAGATAAAAGAAGAATTTTGTGAAGGATTAATTTGGCAAGTTGGTAATGGAAAAACTATTAAATTTTGGAATGATAAATGGGTTAACTCAGATGTTAGCCTTCGAGAAAAAAGATTGCACAACCAAATTGAAGAACAGGAGACGATTGATCAATACATAAAACCAGATAAGACATGGAATAGAGAGAAACTGAGAGAGAACCTCCCCCCTGATGTGGTGGACCAAATCTGCCATGAATTTATTCCTTCCAATGAAATCGAAGATAGACTGTACTGGAAATCTAGTAAAAATGGGTGGTTCTCCACTGCCAGTGCCCTAGACAACATCACACGAGCAAGAAGGACGAACTCAGATAAACTAGAATGGATATGGAAAATCAATTGTCCACCAAAGATAAAAAATTTCCTTTGGAAGAATCTGTTAAATGGTACGCCCACGAAGATCAGACTGCGAAACAAAGGAGTGCATGTTCCTTTGGACTTCCCGCTCTGTAACCACAACGAAGAAAACTCGACTCATTTATTTACCGAATGTCATGTTACTTTGAGAATTGTGGGAAGAATGGATAAACAGATCGAGCGAATAGTGCAAAACACAGATAAAATAGACAAAACATACAAAGATATAATTTCAGAAATCTTTGTCAAGCTGTCTCCTGAGCAGAGCTCAACTCTGGCTTTCTCCCTTTGGGGAGTATGGTCTTTCAGAAACAAAATTGTGTTTGACAACAATGATACAAGAAATTCAGAAGATTGGATAAAACACATTGAACAACTACGAAAAAGTTGGAAAAAAGCTCAAAACGAGATTCTTGATGAAGATATGGTTACCGAAAAACCACACACCCACCAGATAAATAGAAGAAAACAAAAACTTGTGAAATGGAAAAAACCTAAAGATGGGTTTGTGAAGCTTAATTTTGATGGAGCAAAAGTCATCTCTGGCCTCGCTGCCTCGGGTTTTGTCATCCGTGACTGCCTTGGTAGGGTTCTTGCTTGTGGTGCCCAGGGTCATGGCAACGCCTCAGTCTTACAGGCCGAGTGCTTCGGTCTCCATGCCGGTCTTCGTGAAGCAATTAGGATGGGCTGCTCACACTTGGAAGTGGAGGGTGACTCTTTGTCGATTATCAACGCTTGCAAAGGTATCTGGAAGGTTCCATGGGAGATCGAGATGTTGGCTTAGGACGCCCTCGGATTATGCAGGTCCTTCGCCGATGTCTCTTTTTCTCACATTTACAGGGAATGAAACAGTGTGGCTGATAGGATGGCTCACATCGGACTTTCGGCTACACTTTTCGCTTCGTCCCCTCCTGTTGAGATCGATTCTCTCGTCCGTCAGGACGCCCTTGGGCGTTGGTTCAACCAATGTTGACCAAGCCCAAATATTTGCCTTGTATCAAAAAAAAAAAGGGTTTTGAATCAACTAGATCACGGATTGAGTCTGACTTGACTAATTATCCTAGATTTAATATGATTTCAATTTTATTTTTGTCACAAATTGAGTTTTTTTTTATTAGGTAAGAATTCAGAATAGGAGAACCTATCCGACGACATCCTTTCGGATGAGATCCTGTCAGTGGCGAAACCTGAACAAAAGTTTTGCAGGGACCAATTTTTTTTTTTTTAGGGTTGGAAACCTAGTCAAGCTAGGAGGCTCATCCCTACGCATTTTTCAGTTATATGAAAATACAAAGTACATATATCGGAGGGGACTTGATGCCAAAACTCCATATAAAAAATAAATTATAGCGAATTCTATATAAATAGAACTACATTCTTTCATAGAAATAAATTCATCTATAATTTTATCTGATGTAAAAGTTTTAACCATTTCTCTTTCAATGTAAACAACTAAGTTATCTTGTTTTCTTTTGAAGAAAGAACCAATGGTTTTCATCCTCTTCATTTTGAATTAGGATTAATATAGTAATATTCCACGTTTGAATTAGGGTTTGAATTAGGATTTAGGAGATATGCATTCTTTTCAATTAGGAGATAAGATACTAACTAGATATTAAAAATATGGAAGTTTAAATCAAATTCGTTAGCGTGAGTTGTGAGGAAATCTAAACTAAAGTTATCAAAAAAAAAGAAAAAAGAAAGAAAGGAAATCATTTGTTATCTATAAAAATGAAAGGAATCTAACTATTGTATTAATTTTTTATTTTTTATTTTTTGGTAAGCCACATACTCCACTCCATTCCTATTTACATACAGAGTATATATGTACATGTATATGTATTAGTAATTTTTTTGGTCGGGGTGGCCATGGCCCCTACCCGCCCCCATAAGCTTCCGCCACTAGATCCTATAGAGCAAGATCATTGAAAATCTCTCTTCCCAAGGCAGAGTGAAAAAGGTGGTGTGCAACCTTTAATTATCAGCCACTCTATTGCCTTCACGAGAAATATAAGAGAAGGATATTTGTTCGACTCCCAAGAGGAGTATGTAGTTTAATGTCGGGCATTAGCATTTCAATTTCCCATGGACATCTGGAGTTATCACGAAGATGCTTGATAATGATCAGGGAGTCACCCTCAGCTTGTATTTTTGTTATCCTGAGCTCCCCCCCGTTTGAACTCCCATTTTCAAAGCTAAAGCTTCAGCCTTGATAGAGGATTGTCTTCCCAGCCGATTAAATCCTATACTAATTGGACTTCCTTCCCAGTTTCTTATAATGAACCCACACAAGTGCTATTTTGGTTGAATAATGAACACCCATCAAAGTTTAGTTTGAATGTGTCAATAGGCGGTTTCTCCCACTTGCATTTTCGTCCTCGTGAGTATTTTAATTGTTTTGCGCACTGTAACTGGACTTCGAGAGAGGATGACCTCCTTTGCTTCACTATTGAGTTTGCATGCTAGCTTCCAGTTATCCATAACCGTTTGAGTCATCAAGGATAATTATGTATTGGTAGGAATCTCCTTGTTAGAGAAATTGATTTTGTTTCTATAGAACCAGACAGTCCACCATCTTGTTGCCAGGCTTACCTTTTTGTTATTGCTTATCTTATCACCAATGAAACTAAGAATTGGTTTTATTTTTCTTGATTTTTGGACAAGATACTTAATTTCTCGTTGTTCCGACACTGAAAGGATCCCTTGGAGAGTATGTTCATGACATTCTAGAAAAAGGTGTGTGTCATCTTCCACCGCATCATTACATAATACGCAAGTATTTGGAACGGGCACACCCCGCTGGGACAACTTAGCTTTAGTAGGGAGTCCAGATCAGCAAAGTTTCCATAGGAAATTTTTAATCTTCGGTTGGACGTCTAGTTTCCATATCCAATGATTTTCATCATCCTCTCCCGACCTGTTGTGGGAGATGAGATTATATGCCCTAGAAGTAGTAAACCATCCATTTTTGTCCGGCCACCAATACAGTCTATCCTGCAAATTGATTAGCTGGAATTGGGATTAACAAAATGTCCTCTACAATCGACGTTGGAAGCTTTGTATGCAGTTTCTCAACCCACCATTTTCCACCGATGATGTATTCGCTTACCAGTTCCCCCTTGTTTACAGTTAGAGGACAATCAGGTCGTTGTATTAGTGGATTGGTATTGATCCAGTTATTCGTCCATAATTTAATTGTCTTACCATTCCCAACAGACCAAATAAGTCTTGTTTTAAATTTTGTTATCAATGGGGAGAGTTTAGACCATTGCCATGAACTATGTCTTATCTTTTTGTAATTAAGAATATCTTTGTCCTTAAGGTATTTGTGTTTGATCACTTTTACCCATATACTTGAAGGATCGGCAAGGGTCTTCCAAAGCAGCTTCATTTGCAATGCTATATTCATTTCGTCCGCCTTCCTTATTCCCTTGCCCCCCTTCCTTAGCGGTCTACACACCCTATCCTAGCTAATGAGAGGGTGGTGCTGTAGGTCTTTATTACAGAAGAAAACTCGATTTATTTGGTCAATTTCTTTATGAATAGTGGTTGGGAGCATAAAGCTCTGCATGGTATACAATGGTTTAGCCGATAAGCTAGATCTAATAAGTACTGCACAACCTTGTTGAGAGAGGGAGTTGGCCCTCCATTTCGTCAGTTGCTCTTTTGATTTACACACAATTTCGTCAAATCTATCTTTGTTTACACGTCCATTAATAATCAAACAACCTAGGTATTTTTCTAATGAGCGTTCATTCGAGATGCTCAAGCATCCTGCAATGTGTTAATTTTGGTCATTGCAATTCCAGGCAAAGTTTTAAAAGCTGACTTACGGTAATTCACCTTTTGCCAAGAAATGGAACAGTAATCATCTATGATAGATTTAACCGTTTGGAAGGCATATAAGCTACCTTTTGAGAAAATGATAATATCGTCTACAAAGGACAGAAAGGGGATACAAAGCCCATTCTTCCCATATCTGAATCCAACGTGTTTTCCATTTCCACCTCATGGGATAGTTTTCTGGCTAGGACTTCTGCTCCAAAGATAATCAGGAAAGGAGATTGAGGGTCACCTTGTCGAATACCCCTAGAAGAAGTAAATAGTTCTGTTGGGCCATTATTAACCAAGACTGAAAAAATACAGATGAAACACATTCCATAATTAGTTGTACAAATTTTTGATGAAATCCAAATTTCCGCAGAATAAGTTCAGTAAAATTCCAGTCGACTCTATCATATGTTTTTTCCATATCCAGTTTTATTGCCACCCATCCTTCCGAACCCCTTCTGGTTCTAAAGGAATGAAAGATCTCATGTGCAATAAGCACATTATCTTGTATAGACATATAAGAAACAAAAGCGCCCTGAAGGGGACGAATTAGTTTTCCAATTATTTTTTTTAGTCTTTCTGTCGGAATTTTGGAGATAATTTTATAAATGGTTGTACATAGACTAATTGGTCTATATTGTGCAGTTGACGAAGGATTATCACGTTTTGGAAGTAGAGAAATGAACGTGTAATTGATCTATTTTAATAATTTGCCAGAATAGAAGAAACTCTTCACTACCCGGATGATACTTGTACCAACAATGTCCCAGTACTTTTTATAAAATTCCGCCGTCATCCCATCAGGGCCTGGATATTTATTTGCCCTCAGGCTAAACAAAGCAGCTTTGATTTCTCCATTAGAGGGGATTCGGATTAAAGAATTGTTTTCCTTTTTGGTGATGGAGGGAGTGATAAGCTCTAATGCGTTGGTGGTCGATCATCTCCAGAGAGAATGTAAGATCACCAACACAGTTTCACTATTGTCTTATAGAAGTAATGCTCCCAGGGATCCAAATATTCACCATAATCCACAAAAGTGTTAGAAATTTCATTACCTTGCTCAGGAGCCACATAAATCGGCTATGGAATTTGTTCTATGATTGGCGCGATTGAGATGAGTTCAGAAAGTATGATAGATGATGGAGAAGAAGGTACAATGGGTGATGGGGAGGAAAACATAATGGATAGTGAAGGATAGGGCATAAACGATAATGGAGAAGAAGGCATAATAGATGAAACCTCACGCGCCGACTCATGAGACTCTGTTTCAAGAAGCACTAGATCCTCTTCTTTATTGCAATCATCGTCAGCGAATAGATGCATCTCCCATGATTCCTTATCTCTTTTGCACTGTTCCTCTTATTCTTGCTTAGTTATCCATTCATATGGCGGAGGTTTTGAGGGGGTAGCGGGCGCCGTCATGTGCAGTGCGTCCTCCTTCTTGTTTTGCTCGACTATTTCCCTGGGTTCTTCCTCCAATGCTTCATCAGCCAGGTCGTGGAAAAGATCCCATATTCCCGACAATCCAGGATTGCACAAACCATCATCACCCATGTCATCGATAAGTTCTCGCATTTCAGGACTTACGCCTTCATAAACACAAAGAACCATATCTCGCTCACTACCATAGATATCCCGTCTTTTACGCTCACTCACTAATTCTTGCACTCTTTTGAAGTAATGGTGAAAAGATTCTCCCTGATTTTGATATAACCTCAACATTTTTTTAAAATTTTTTTCCGAAAGAAACAAAACAAAAAAAAAGAAACAAAAATCAATAAACACACAAAACAAAGAAATAAACTTGCTTCCCCGGCAACGGCGCCACTTTTGACGGAAGGGAACCGTCGTTAGATTTCACCTCGCCAAAAAAATAATAACCCAAACCAATAAACTAACTAACAACCTAGTATAGCGGATAAGTACATAAGGGGTCGAACCTACAGAGAAACAAGTATTCCAATGCAATTTGTATATATATCAATTTGCAAGTATTCCAATGCAATTTGCAAGTAAAGAGAAGATATGAATGGAAATAGGCAATAAGGAATATAGATGAAGTATGATGAATGTTAGTAAGAGCGAATAAAAGATAGAAGAAGAGTGTGGTTTCATCTACAATTCGCAACAATGGTTGATTCTACTCGATCCTTCACTCAATTCCCAATTATTAAATCTCAATTTATTATTCCGATTTTGGTTTATAGGGATTGACATTCCTCGCGGAGGTTGATGTGCGCTTAATTTGCCATGTTTTGCATTAACTTTTGTATCGATTTCTGTTTGTATTTCATATTTATGGGTTTGATTTATACAAAATTTGTGTAGTTTATATTTATTTGCAATATATGGAGGTCTACACAAGTTTTTGTTATATTTCGCAAAAATCAGACACACTTTGGAGCTTAAAGGAAAGTCATGAAAACATTGGATAAGCTAAGGAAAAGCATATATAGGATGGCACAGCTGGAGAAAACGCTACTTTTCGCCATTCATAATTCTGAATCAAGTTCTAATGTCTTCATGAGAGTTGTAGCCCTCGAAAAGAGATTTCCAACGCATACTCATATGCATCAATCGGACGAACGAGGAGTCAGGAAAGTACGTTTCAAGGCGGATGCAGAATGCTGAAAGCTGACAGGACTAGTCGACGCCGACCAAACTGGTTGACGTCGAGTACTTTTTTGGTCGACTTGCCTCCCAGAAGTTGAGATCGAGCACGAGCTGAGGACATGACCACTCGAAAGAACAGAGACTACTCGACGTCGAGTACTCTACTCAATGTCGGGTACATGTCGAGTGCAATACGAGTCCAGATCGAGCACAATCCGAGGAGACAACAAATTCCACTCGACGTCGAGTACTTTACTCGATGTCGAGTACTTCGCAATGACGAGTCCGAGTCGAGATCAAGTACAGATTCGGATAAGTAGATTACTTACCTACCAAGGCACGAAGATCTATCAAGATGAAAAGATATTTATCCACATTATTAATTCCCATATTTACTTTAGGGGAATTTATTTGTTTTATATCTTTTATTTATCAAACATTTATCTTAGGATTTTAGATAGATAAATTTAGATATAGATAGATAGTTCCTTCCTTGGATAGCTAGGATTGGAGCCTATAAATAAAGCCCTAGGGTGCTGATTTTCATTCATTGAAGCAAAGTCGTCTTCGGGCGCAAGGAGAGAGGAAAGGAGGAGGAACGTTTGGAAGGTTTTGTAAGTTTTAATTTTATTTTATGTTAAAGTTATTTTATGTTAAAGTTATTTTCTTTTATCCCAACATAGACATGTGTGTTTGATTTATGAATTTGTATGTCTTTATCATCATCTACCTATGTGCTTAATCGTTTTCGAGAGTTGAGGAAATTCCTTATTTGTGATATTAAAGCGAAATCCATCTTATTATGAATTTGGATAGTAATTAGGGTTTGTTTGCGAAAGCCGACTAATCCTAATTAAGAAAAGGTAGTAACAATTAGAGTTTATGCAAAAGCCTCTATATTCCTATTTGTTAATGATGAAAGTTATTTGATATAAAGCATGAATCTTTATGTGATTTATAATCTACACATATGTTTATTGTTGTGGTGATCCATAACCTTGAAAGTTTGCACTTTTATTATTCAATATTTGTTATTTTAAAGTTTTATTCTGCACAGATTCTACTCAATATCGACCACCATTCCCCCTCCGTCCCTCGACATCAACCAAGTCTAGTCGACGCCGACAACAACCTCCTCATCTTTTCCCATGACGAGAGGGTTTCTCGACCAAATAAATTTGTAGTCAAGACCCCGCTATAGGATAGTGAAGTCAGGTTTGTCCTTAGGAGAGAAGTCAACGGTTCTATGTTTAGTGTGTTTTGGGGTTCAGGGATAGCGGGAAAAGGTGAGGAGGTTGTTGTCGACGGTGGCTAAGAGTTGGTCGATGTCGAGGGATAGAGAGGGAATGGTGGTCGATGTTAGGTATGTGTGCAAAAACTTTAAAATAAAGAAAGTAGAATAATAAAGGTGCAAACTTCCAAGGTTAGGGATCACCACAACAATAAACATATGTGTAGATTATAAATCACATACAGATGCATGCTTTATATCAAATAACTTTAGTCATTAACAAATAGGAATATAGAGGCTTTCCCATAAATCCTAAGTGTTACTACCTTTTCTTAATTAGGATTACTCGGCTCTCGCAAATAAACCCTAATTACTATCCAAATTCATAATAAGATCACGTTCGCTTCAATATATATCATGAATAGGGAATTTCCTAAAATCTCGCAAAGGATTAAGCATATAGGTAGATGATGATAAAGACATACAAATTCATGGATTCATAAATCAAACACACATATCTATGTTGGGATCACCCCAACCCTAGAAGAAGGAAATTAGAAATAAAACATAATAAAAGAAACTAACTTTAACATTCAAAATAAAACTTAAACTTACAAAACCTTCCAAACGTTCCTCCTCTTCTCTCTCTCTCTCTCTCTCTCTCTCTCTCTCTCTCCTTGCGCCCGAAGACGTCTTGGCTTGAATTGATTGAATGATTCTAAAATCCAACCCCTAAAGCCTTATTTATAGTGTTTCATGTAGCTATTCTATGAAGGAACAACTATATCTATATATTTTTTTTTGATAAGGTAAAAATTCGGATGGGGTTAGGCCCTGCTGGACCACCATCCAAGGGAATCCTTGCGGATGAGGACGTTCAGAGCAGAATCAGTTAGGAGGTCCTGCATGGGCGTTGTGTGGATGAGTCGCGCAATCCTGTCGACAGTTGAGTTGACCTCCCGGAAAACATGGCCGAATTGCACCCTTTCAAATTGTTGGAGTTGAAGCAGGGTGTCGGAAATCAACATCTCGATCTCCCACGGGCAGCACCACAAACCTCGCAAACTGTTGATGACGGTAAGGCTGTCGCCTTCAATCATGATGCTGGAGAGTCGAAGCTCTTTTGCCTTGGCGATCCCTCCTCTGACCGCTAGAGCCTCCGCAGCTAAGGCTGAGATATGTCCACATTTGAAGCCACCACACTCGATGACTGCCCCGTTGTGGTCTCTAATAATGAATCCTGCAGAAACTTCACCCGAAGGTAGTTTGGATCCGTCGAAATTAATTTTGAAAGATCCCTCATCTGGTTTACTCCATCTCAAATTTCTTCTTCTTCGTGGTTGGGTCGCTCGAGTTTTCTGGTGATGGTATGTGGGCTCCTCATCAAAGGTTAATTTAGAGGCAGCCCAGTTCTGTATTTGTTGTCTGATATATAATTCTCCATAATATGGACGGATGTTGTATTGAGGTTTTCAAATACTTTCCGACTCCTACTTGTCCATCCCCCATGTCGTCGCTAGTCTTTCTTTTTGTTCAGGGTTGAGTTTAGCAAAAATTTCACATACAATGTTTTTGATTGATTTGTTTATCGTGTTAAAGTCTCGAATCACTTTTTCAATTTTTGGGTCAATTTTATGAATCAGTTGTAGGGTGCAATGGCATTCGGTAAAGAGATGGATTGGACTTTCATCCATCTGATCGAACAGGGCGCAACTAAGTAGGACATGAATGCCTTTGTTTGCTAGTCTGGTTTTTTTTGGGATTCCATCTAGTGCAAGTTTCCAGATGAAGTTTTTGACTTTCGGGAATGTGTCTAGAGTCCATATCCATGTCGTGTCACTAGTTTCTTCTGTGTTTTGCCTTGTGATATGTGCTAGGGCACTTGTTGTGCTGAACCAACCATTTTTACTTGGTTTCCAGTATAGTCTGTCTTCTATTTCATGTTCTGGTATGTAGATGTTATCGATCTTGTTGACCACATCCATCGGGAGGATGTTGGATAGTTCATCAATATTCCACATCTTATTTATGTCGATATATTTTTCCACCTTGTCATTTTCATTGATTGTGATGTTTGGATGTTGTCGACCTTGTAATGGTTTTCCGTCTAGCCAGATGTCTTTCCAAAAAATTATTGTTTTTCCATTTCCTATTTGCCATATTAGTCCTTTGCAAAATTCTTCTTTTAGCTCCATTAGTTTGGCCCATTGCCAAGATGAATTACCTTTTTGCTGGTATTCAAGAAGGGGGATTTCTTTCAAATATTTTTCTCTGATCACTTGGACCCACGGGTTACATGGTTCTGCTAAGATTTTCCAAAGCAATTTCATTTGTAGTGCTTGGTTCATATCTTTTGTTTTATGTATTCCTGTGCCTCCTAATCGTTTCTGCTTGCAAACCTTGTCCCAACCAATAAGAGGAGAGAAGGATTGATCTTTGTTCCAGAAGAAGCATTTGTTTATTTGATCAAGTTCTTTCTGTATTGTTCGGGGGAGCATAAAATTTTGCATAATATAATTTGGCTTAGTTTCCAGGTTTGATCTTATTAAGGTTGCCCTTCCTTCTTGTGAGAGGGAGTTGGCTTTCCAATTCGTGAGTTGTTGCTTGGTTTTGGTTACTGTTTCTTCAAATGTGGCTCGGTTGACTTGACCATTGATAATGGGACAGCCGAGGTATTTATCAAGTGCTATCTGTTTTTTTATATGGATCGTACTTTTGATCAATTGTTTTGTACTGTTCGGAACTTTTGGAGTAGTTTGAAAGGCCGATTTGTGGAAATTGACCTGTTGTCTTGATATGGCACAATATTCATCAATAGTGTTCTTTACTACTCGATATGAGTCTTGGTTCGCCTTGGCGAATATCATCATATCGTCCGCGAAGGATAGGAATGGGATTTTCAGACCTGGTCTAGATATTTTGAATCCGATTGATTTGTCTGACTGGTTAGAAGCGTCTTGTAGCTTCCTAGCAAGAATTTCTACTCCTATGATGAATAGATAGGGTGAGAGTGGGTCTCCTTGTCTGATCCCCCTCTCTGGTATGAAGGGTTCTGTGGGGCTGTCGTTGACCAAGACTGAGAAGGAAACAGTCTGTACACATTGCTCTATCCATGTTCGGAATTTTTGGCAGAAGCCGAATTTTTCTAGGACTTTGAAAAGGAAGTCCCATTCTACTCTGTCATATGCCTTCTCCATATCTAGTTTGACGACAATCCATCATTCTTTTCCGCGTCTACTTTTGAATGAGTGGAAAATTTCATGGGCTATTAAGACATTGTCTTGGATGGCCCTTTCAGATACAAAGGCCCCTTGGAGGGGGTGAATAATTTTCTTTAAAACCGGTTTCATCCTTTCTGCAATGATTTTGGCTATAGCTTTGTAAAAACTATATCTATATCTAAAACTTTCTATCTAATAACATTAAGATAAAATTTGGAAATAAAATAATTAAATCTAAAAGGAAACTAGGACTAATGTGGATAAATCCTCCTTTGACTTGATAGATCTTCATGTGGATGGATAGAATTGCAAATCTCTTCTCTTGCAAGCAATTATATCTTCTTATATCCAACTCGATCTCGGACTCGACATGCTTCTAGATTGTCCTCGACGTCGAGTAGGATTTTTCCTCCGGGGTTGCACTCGAGCTCGAGCAGGTTCTGAACTCGTCGAGTGTACTCGACGTCGACCAAAACTCCTCGAAATCAACTAGAATTGTGCTCTCGAGTGGTCTGGTGCTCGTTACTCGACGTCGACCAGTTTGGTCGACGTCGACTAGTTCTATGCGCTTTCAGCATTCTGCTCCGTTCTTGAAACGCACTTTCCTGAGTCCTCATTCGTCCAATTGACGCATATGAACATGCGTTGGAAAGCTCTTTTCAAGGGATACAACTTTCATGAAAACATCAAAGCTTGATTTAGAATGATGAATGGCGAAAAGTGGGCTTTCCTCCAGCCGCACCATCCTTAGCTTCTTCATGACTTTCCTTTAAGCTCCAAAGTGCGTCTGATTTTTGCGAAATATAACAAAAAATTGTGTAGACCTCCATATATTGCAAATAAACATAAACTACACAAATTATGTATTATTCTAACCCAAATGTATGAAATGCATGCAGAAATTGATATAAAAGTAAGTGTAAAACATGGAAAATTAGGCTCACAACATCCCGCTATCCCTGAACCCCAAAACACACTAAACCTAGAACCGCTGACTTCTCTCATGAGGACGAACCTGAATCCACTATTCTATAGCGGGGTTTTGACTATAAATTTATTTGGTCGAGAAACCCTCCTACAACAAATTGGCGCCGTTGCCGGGGAGATATCAATCGCTCCTAGCTTAGTTGTGTTTAGGGTTTAGAAAAGCCCATCCCTTTTTCTTACCCTATCATATAGCCTACCACCACCTACCTCATCGGTACCAACTAGGTGCCGATCTTTTGCTACTAATTTGTGTTCTTGATTTTGATTTCAACGCTTAGGTAAAAAGATGGAAGACTTTGTCGAAGGGAATCCCGAATGGGAAGAATGGTTCAAAGAATTGAGACGACAAAATAGGCTTGCAGTGGAGGAGGCACGATTAAGGGAAATAGCTCGGCTGGAAGACGAAATCCGAAGGCTTGAGGCTTCCATTCAGTCTAAAGGACCATGCCCTTCTCCCGATGAGCCAATTGACCCACTCGATGTCGACAGCCAGGTATGTCCTTCCTCGAATTTCATTCCTACTTTGTTACCTATTGTTGATGAATCATATGAGCGATCCCAAGACAAAATAGCACTAGAAGAAAAGAAGTTGGACATTGTTGCCCAGGGCATTCCAAGGTCGCTTTTACCTTACAAGGTGAAGGCTATCCCCGATGATTTTGAGCAACCGATGTTCATATTTAAGTATGGGGTCCTAGCAAAGTGGCATGAAGCTCCGCAGAATGAGGAGGAAATATCTCTTCCCGCTCCACCATGCTGCTGTGGTGGAGATACACAACCAAGTCAACCTATGAAGCGGAAGAGGTATGATAACGATGTATATATCTTTTCTTTATATATTCCCTTATGCAGGCCAACTGGGGCTCGAAAAGATGAATGGGTGAAGCCATGGAGCGTTCACTCGGGGAGGTTTAAGCTTCTTCACATGATGCCCCCGGATGACATTCCACGCTTCCCACCATCGGAGGAACCACCAGATCCACCTATACATCCGAACAAAGATGAGCCAGGGTAAGATTTACAGGGAAGTAGGTCAAGCTAAAGACTTAAAATTTAGCGCTTACGGGAAGCAACCCGCTATTTCTTATTTCTTAGATTTTAGATACTGTTGGTTTTTGTTTTTAAACATTATTTTAGATTTGCTATTGTGGTTTTTGTCTTTCTAACACAGATTGTAGGTACACGGAGTTGCAGAAAGTACTCGACGTCGAGTACTTTACTCAACGTCGACCACACATGACGAGCAAAGGAGCTTGTGGTCAAGGAGAGGCCATCCTGAGGTTCCCAGACACTCGATGTCGAGTAGGTCTAGTCGACGTACATCGACTACTCGTACTCGACATCGACTACCTTTACTCGATATCTACCACTCATGCAATACACTTCAGCACGTGATTCCGAGCTTCTGCACATATGTCTAGTAAGTTTCTTTTTTTATCCTTGTTTTTATACGGTGAGGACACTGTAAAATTTAAGTGTGGGGTGGGGGAAAGGCTTACTTTGTGCATAATCATGTTTATTTATGCAAATTGCTTTATACATGGTCATGGATTTCATTATTCATTTAAGTGCTTACAAGTGTTTTCCAAAGTTTATTTTTATAACCCCCATTAAAATTTTTGAATTAGTGTCATGAAAGCTTTAATTGAACTCGACGATGCAAAATTGGATTCATTAGAGATATAACATGAAATTGCCTAGTAAAGGGGAGCCCCAATGAAGTGCATTATTTTATTGAAAACCATGAAAGGAGGTAAAATTGAAGTTGTTTTTGACAAGTTGCATGATAAGAGGATGGAGGACTTTATATTTTCCATATAATGCTCATATGTTTATATTCCTAGCCATACCTATGCTTATGCATCACAAAAGCCATATTGAGCCTTATTTCATATTTGCTCCACATGATCTAAATATTGCCCATTATTTACCTTATTTCCTTATGATCCGCGGATTATATTGAGAATGGAAGTTACTTTTGGAGATATTATATGGTGTTTGTGTTGTTATATATCATATATTGGAGTTTGGCAGGAAAGTTTCAAGTATATGGAAAATTTAATGAGTGAAAGAAAATCCGATCACCTTATGAGATAAAGGTAGATCGACCCTGCATGCGTTGTGATGTTAGTTCCGCAGGATGGGACACCAAGGTGAGGACCCTAAAGGCAGTGCTGAGGTTGGAGAGGTGAAAACATATAAGTGAAAAAAAAAAAGCAAAGAGTGATTTATGAGAGGATGAGTGATGTGGAATATCATAAGAAGGGAGAAAGTGCATCAAAGCAAGAAAACAAAGTTTGAAGAATTCTCCCCAGATTCAACACCACATTGCCCAAAACTAGTCCACCACTTTCCTTTTTGCCTTTTCTTCACCATGAGCTTAAATTAAAGTCCTCTTGATTATTAATGTTTTGTCACGAATGAATGTTTTTGCATAACTCTCCTTTTATGTGCGAAGTTGCTTTTATTTACAGGCATGAATTTGTGGCACAAGTACCTTTTCAAGGATGGTAATTGATTGTAGGGACATATGAGAATGAATCTTTGATGTTGAGGGCACGAGGAGGAAGATTCTGGCGGCGAGCCTTCGAGAGCGAGAGGGAGGCGTCGACTCCGGCGAGACTGCGAGAGGAGAATGTACAGGAAGGGAAGGGGAAGGAAGCGGGTCTGACAGGACGAAATTGGGCCTAATTAATTGGGCCGTTAAATCAGATCAATTTTTTAAATGAAGCCCGTGTCTTCCCAAAATTTTACACTTTAAGGATTTTACACCATATGGCAATTTTACATTTTAACTCTTCCCTATATATATATATATATATATATATATATATATATATATATATATATAGACACACACACTCCGTATTACATTGTATTCATCATTTTATTTATATATTCAATTAATAAATATATTAGTACCAATAAATTTAAAAAATAAAATTAATAAATATTTTCATAATTTTTTATTAAAAGATATTTATTAAAATATACATTTAATGAATTTTAAAAATAATAATTATGAATATAAAAATCAAGATATATATTTTTCACCTTAATATATCTGTTTTTATTAGATAAAAATTATCATATTATTAAAGTAAAATATAATCTAAAAACTTCAAAGTAATATATTTTCTACATTATTTTATCTATTTATTTATTAAATAAAATTATCATAGTATTAATGTTAAATGTAAAAATAATATATTTTTCATATTACGTTATATATTTTGTTAATGATATCACTTATATATGTAAAGATAAAATTTAATAAATTTTTTACAATATATTAAACTTAAAATAACTTTACACTTGTCTAAAAAAATAACTTTAGACCTCATCTATTAAGACAGATGTAATTATATTATTAAATTTTAAATAAATTCATTCATTTTGTTTAACTTCATAGGGAAGGACTGGCACTTCGGCGGTTTTGAATTTTATCATAGATATGAAACTGTTCTATTTGTTCATTCTAAAAATAATTAAAATGCGGTTTTGAATTTACTATGTTGAAACGTGTGAAAACTTGGAATTTTTTTTTGGAGGGTTGCCTAAATTGGAAAACCCGCTCACATAGGTTGAAATCTATAATATATATCTAGTAAAAGTTGTGTTCAGCCCACCATAAATGCTATAATTGTGTTCTCGGTTATCCGCTTAACCGGTTATCCGCATGGTGGGATTAAATGTTGAATTTAATCTCACAACCTTGCTATAAAATATTGTGTAATCACTAGCTATCTTGCTATAATATTTTTGTCTCACATTCAAAATGTGGAGAACATTATATGTTTTTTGTTTATATGTAATGTTTTAAAAAAAAATTGAGTTTTTTTAATAAAAATTTATCATATATAGTTTATACTATACGAATGTGTGGATGAGATAATTTATTATACCATCATCATAATCTTTTTGTTACTATTTATTTTCAACTAGTTTCAAAATATTATCTTTGTGCCCATTCTTTATAGAATATATTATGAGCTTAATCATACAAAATATTATATTTTAATTTGATTAAATTTCTTTTCTCTCATATATTAATGGTACAATTTTTCATATGTAACATGTATAGTTTATAAAGAGTAAACAACCAATAACATAAAAAAGTAACTCCAACAAACATTGAATACAAAAAATGTAACACCTTTAGCCTATTTAATTTGAAATTTATTTTCCTTAAATAATAAGTAAAAAAAACTCCTAATTCAATTAAAGCATGCTTATGCTATATAAAGACACACCTCATTTTTTACAATCAAATCAACTCTTTCTTTTTCTTTCATTCTCATATTATGTCAAAATAGATTTTTTGATATAATATTGAATTTCTATTATCCTAATCTATCGTTTGTTGATTGATATTGTTTTCAACTTTCATACTAATATTTTCTTTTTGTTTATTGTATTTTTTATAGTGTTATTGGTGAAAAAGAAGAAGTACATATTAAGAAGTTTCATTGGTGAAAAAGAAGAAGCTCATATTGATAAATAAAATCTAAGGTGAGTGGTTGTAATACAATCCTTTACTTGAACTTTTATTTTCTTTATTTTTAGTTTTGTTGGAATTTATTTTATTTTAATTTTTTTTTTGTGGAATCTCTTCTTTTTAGTTTTGAGTTGTGGTTAAGGTGTTTTAGACTCCTATTTTTATATATACAAAAATTCTATATTGTCTATGTTTTCCCTATCACTTAAACTTTCCCCTATTTTTGTTTATTTGTTTGGTTTAATTTATTTATTTATTTATTGTAATTTCTTGATTATTTATATATGATTATATTTTTCAATTGTTTTTGTCGTTACTTTATATCATTTTATTATTTCATAATTTTTAATTATTCTTTAATTATTATTTTTCCCTAATAATTTTTATCTTTTTGACCGAAAATAAAATATAATAATGACAAAGTTTTGATTATATTTGTCTCATAATTTTATATTAATGCCACCCAACTTTTTTTATGTCAAATAAAAAATGACTATAATGGTCAAACAATGCTTTAAATAGGGTAGTCAAATGGGTGGAAGTTTTTTTTGTCAAATGAATAATGCATCACATTAATTTTACTTTTTAAAGATGATAAATAGGAAATTAAAGTGGGTTAGTCCAAAGGTTTGGAGTTTTTCTTTGGTTAAATGCTAGATTTTTCTTATAAATAGTCAATTGTTTCAATGTTCGTCAAACAAATGAGAGAGACATCATATATTGTTAGGTGACACTTTTGTTCATCACTTTTTTTTTTCTTCCAATTTTTATTTATTTATGGCTTTAATATATTGTTCAATGCACTTTCTTATTTCTATTATGATATTAGACATGGTTTTATTTTTCATTTTTTATGATGTTACTTTATATCATATTTTATTTTGCATTTCTTATTTATTGAAATAATATATGATTTTTAATTTTCTCTAATTCCTATTAGGTTTTGATGAACCATTGTTGCAAGAAGACTCATATATGGAGATTTTATTCATCATTTATTTATTTTTCCCCTATTTTGACTTTTTTTTTCTTTAATTAATTTATTATTTATTGCACTTTCTTATTTATATAGTAGATTATATATGATTTTATTTTTCAACTGTTTTTGTTGTTACTTTATATCATATTTCTTATTTGATTAAATATTCTTTAATTATTATTTTTCTGTAATAATTATTTTCTCTTTGACCAAAAATACAATATAATAATGATAAAATTTTTATTATATTTCTCTCATATTTTTATATTAATGTTTACCCAAATTTTTTATTTCAAATAAAAAATTAACGAGTCTGAATTATAGCTATTAACGAGTCTTTGTAAGATTTAAGTCTATCATCTCTTAAGGCTATGAAAATAGGTGTATCAATTCCTTTTCTGGCTAACGGTTTTAGAGCAACTTGTACTAAACCTAGATGAATGTATCTATATCCTTTTGTTTGATATTTTCTTAGTGATAAAGAGGATAAAAGTTGTAAAGATTGTTGTTCTTTACTAAGACTAATAGTTTCTTCATGACTTCTTACGCTAAAAGCTGTTTTAAAGTCTATAATTCCAATTCTATAAATTGACTCTATATTCTGATGAGGAATGGACCAATCAACCATATTATTTTCATCATTTGTATATAAATTTTCATTACTATGCACAACAGGGTTACTGTTAGAACTAGAACATGATTGTCCCCCAGAAGATTTAGAAAAAAAAGATGTTTCAGAAATAACTGAAAGTTCAGATGGTAAAGTTCTTCTTAAATTCAATCTTAGTAGAAGTTATTCAACATTACCAAGACTAGGAAATAGTTTAGGTCCGAGAAGCTCTTTTTCAGACTCTTTCTATACTACCAGAAGTAATAATTATAGTAGAAGAAATAAGAGCATAGACTTAGAAAATACAGAAGTAATCCTAGACTTCAGTAGTCCTATACCTAATCAGGTTACAGAACCTATAGACCAAACTCAGTCTTCTCCTACTGATAGTGAAATGAATAGATACTCTTCAATAAATGTTATTATCAACTCTGTCTTTACAATAGACAAAGATTACCTTAGAACTGATTTTAATTCAAGAAAAAATAAAGAAAAGAGAAATTGGTTCTTAAGTTTTGAAGAAAGTTATAAAATTAAAATTAGAGAAATTTGGTATGCAGAAATGGAAAAATTTCAAAGTAATATTCCTTTCTTTAGCTGGTTCAAACACTACCTTAAGAAAAATGGTATAAAACAACCTTTTAATTATAAGTCCATAGAAGTACAAACTAGACTTACTAAAACATGGAACATTTTACCCGAGGGAACAGTTCATTCAATTCACCCTCCTCTAAAAGGAATAAAAATCAAAACTGAAGAAGGAGAAATAACAGGTGAACCATTTAAAAATGGTAGGATTGGCACTTCAGAAAATAGAACATCTACCTTAGAAGATGTTAAAAAAATCTTTCAACAAAATAATTATTCTAATCAGCTTCTTTATACTATAGCCACCCAAGTAGAACTTGTGCATGAGAAAATAGCTAGTGAAGAACCTAAGTTCCCTAGGAATATTTCTAAACCTCATTTTCAGATTCAAGGAATTCCAAAAGAATCTCTAAAAAATGTCTCACTAAGTTCACCCTTAACTCTAATTGATAAAATAAATAAAAAATTAGATAAAGACAAACAAATACAATGTATAAATGAGCAAAATGATAAATCTTCAGACTCAGACTCTGATTATCCTACTACTGAGGAGTCTACAGGATCAGAAAATTCAGACGACGAAAAGATAATTCATAATATTGAAACTAATTTTCATAATGAACCTTTAGAAATAAATAAGTTAAGAAAAAATAGAAAAGGATTTCAAGGGCATAGAAGGATTAATAGAAATATGGATACTAGAAACTTTTACTCTAGACCTACTCCTCCAGATATTCAATATGAAGAAAGGTCCAAGTTTAGATCTACTGATTATAATGGACAAAGTATCTATGAATGGAATATAGATGGAAAATCTGAAGGAGAAATCCTAAACACATTACAAGAAATGGGAATGGCTAACATAGCCTATAAATGTTCAGATAAAACTGACCAAGTCTGTGTATCCTTAATTGTTACAGGATTTACCGGACAATTAAAAAACTGGTGGGACAATGCTCTTACTTTTCAACAAAAAGAAGAAATCTTAAACTATAAAAATGATTTAGGAGAAGAAGAACCAGTAAATCAATTAATTTACACAATTAGTATGCACTTTATTGGAAATCCTAAAGAAGAGCTCCAAGCTAATAGAGAAATACTAAATAACTTAAAGTGTAAAACACTCAGTGATTACAGATGGTATAAAGATGTATTCCTTTCATATGTATTCAAAAGATCAGACTGTAATAAAGGATATTGGAAGGAACACTTCGTTGCTGGTCTACCTTCCTTATTCGCCCAAAGAATTAATCAAAAAATAAAAGAAGAATTACAATCTGAAGAAATTCCCTGGAAAGATATAACATATGGTCAGTTAACTGCTTTTGTAAAAAAGGAAGGATTAGCATTATGTTCAGAACTTAAATTACAGGCTAAATACGGTAAAGATAAGGGATCACGAAGAAAAGAATTAGGAAATTTCTGCCAAGACTTTGGATTAGAAAAAGTTGGTGATCCTCCTAGTAAAAGAAAACAATTTAAAAAATCTGATAAAAAACAAAGTTTTAGAAAATCTAGATTTAATAAACAAAATAATAAAAAATCTGATAAACCAAGGGAAAAGAAAATTATCTGTTATAAGTGTGGAAAACCTGGACATAAAGCGAATCAATGCAATCTTAGACAAAAGATTTCAGAAGTTTGCAAAGAAGATGCAGAATTAAAAGACAAACTAGTTAAAATACTTATTAAAGAATCATCAGAAGAAGAAGGTCAAGAATCATCAGACTCTGATGACTCTGGATCCACTCAATTTTGTTATGTTATAACAAAAGAAAAAGAGAATGAAGCATTATTTCAACTTATAGATAAACTTGAAGATCCAGCTATAAAACAAGAATATTTTATCAAATTAAAAAATTTAATTTTCAAAGAACAAAAAACTCTTCCCGGAGAACCATTTAGTCTATCAAAAATGATCAGTAAAAGACCATCTTCGAGTATATTTTCATCTATAACAACTAAAGACCTTCAAGCTGAAGTTAACAATTTAAAAAGAGAAGTTAATGCCCTACAAGAACAACTCATTCTAAATGAAGCTAAAGACTTAGAATTAGAAACTAGAATTGCTCATCTTGAATTAAATAAACATGAAGGAGATGAACAAACTTCGTCAGACTCATCTTCTAACATCAGATCTAAAGATGAAGTTAATATTAATGATGATACTTTTATAAACGTTATTGAACAAATAAATTTTCAAAAATGGTATGTTTATGTAACCATAAAAGTAGAAGATTTCGTACTTAATACTATAGCCCTTTTAGACAGTGGAGCAGACCTCAATTGTATTTGCGAAGGGATTATTCCCTCAAAACATTATCATAAAACTACAGAAAAATTACATAATGCAAATGGTGCAAGAATGAAACTTAATTATAAAATACCTAGTGCATCTGTATGTAACAATGGATATTGTTTTAAAAATACTTTTATAATGGTAAAAGACTTAACACAAGAAGTTATATTAGGAACACCCTTTCTAACACAGATCTATCCCTTTAAAGTTAATAGACATGGTGTTCATACTAAAGTAATGGGAACTAAATTAACATTTAAGTTCCTTAATCCCATTAGACATTCAGAAGTTACTTTACTTCAAACTTCATCTATAATAAAAAATATAAATCTTATTACAAAAAAGTCATCATTAATCAACTCGTTAACTAAAGAAATCTACAATCTTAAAATTGAAGAGAAACTTGTAAATCCTAGTTTACAACTAAAAATAAAAGAACTTGAAGAACTCTTTATAAAATCAGTTTGTTCAGATTCTCCAACAGCCTTTTGGGAAAGAAAAAGACATCAAGTATCCTTACCTTATGAGAAAGAATTTAAAGAAAATAATATTCCTACTAAAGCTAGACCAATACAAATGAATTTAGAATTATTAAATTACTGTAAAGAAGAAATAAAGTCCCTTTTAAACAAAAAATTAATTAGAGAATCAAAGTCTCCTTGGAGTTGTGCAGCTTTTTATGTTAATAATCAAGCAGAAAAGGAAAGAGGAGCACCCCGTTTAGTTATAAACTATAAACCACTTAATAAAGCTTTACAATGGATAAGATATCCTATTCCAAATAAGAGAGATTTACTTAACAGACTTTTTGATTCTAATATATATTCAAAATTTGATATGAAAAGTGGATTTTGGCAAATACAAATAATAGAAGAAGATAGATATAAAACAGCCTTTACAGTTCCTTTTGGACATTACGAATGGAATGTAATGCCATTTGGATTAAAAAATGCACCATCAGAATTTCAAAAAATAATGAATGATATATTTAATCCATACTCTAAATTTATAATAGTCTATATTGACGATGTTTTAATATTCTCTAAAACCATAGAAGAACATTTTAAACATCTAAATACCTTTTTATATATTATTAAGAAAAATGGCCTAGCAGTCTCAGCCCCGAAAATAAAATTATTCCAAACTAAAATAAGATTCTTAGGACATAACATTTATCAACAAACAATAAGGCCAATCAATAGAAGTATAGAATTCGCCAATAAATTTCCAGATGAAATAAAAGATAAAACACAACTCCAAAGATTCTTAGGATGTTTAAACTATATTTCAGATTTTTTCCCTAACCTAAGACAAATGTGTACCCTTTTATTTCAAAGATTAAAGAAAAACCCTAAACCTTGGACAGAAGAACATACTAAAATTGTACGAATAATAAAAGAAAAAGTTAAAACCCTTCCATGTACAAATATTCCTCATCCTTCTGCTTTCATGATAGTTGAAACAGATGCGTCAGAAATAGGCTTCGGAGGAATATTAAAACAAAGACTACAAGATCAAACTAAAGAAACCTTAGTAAGATATTATTCTGGTGTTTGGTCTGGACCACAAAAGAATTACAGTACTGTTAAAAAAGAAGTTCTTTCTATAGTTTTATGCATTTCTAAATTCCAAGATGATCTTTATAATAAAAAATTTTTACTTAGAGTTGATTGTAAATCAGCTAAAGAGATTTTACAAAAAGATGTTCAAAATTTAGTTTCTAAACAAATTTTTGCCAGATGGCAAGCCATAGTCTCAGTATTTGATTTTGAAATAGAATTTATTAAAGGAGAACAAAATTCCTTACCTGATTTTCTTACAAGAGAATTTTTACAGGGAAAAACTACCTCATGAAATTCATCTATAAGATTTGGAAGGAGCAGATTGAACGTGATATGTGGATTCCACCAGTTCAAGATTTAATTAACCTTTCTATTATACAGGGCCATCCTGATCAAGAATTGATTGATTTTCTCAAAAAATTAAAGCTGGAGGCCAAGAAAAGATTAAATAAGATTCCCTTTTGATAACTGTTTTTACTCACGATAAACTTTGATGAAAACCGTTTTCATTAACCCCCATTTCAAAAAAGTGAGAGAAAAAATAGAGCAAGATTTGCAAATACCCTTTCTTCGGCATATGTTTAGACTATCTATGATAAGAGGAGATCCAGATTTTGACCTAATATTGGTAATTGACCAAAGACTACAAAAGACGTATGCAATGACGTCAAATGCAGATCAACTCTCGCCTATATAAAGAAGGATACAGATTGAAGAGGGGGCATCGAAATTCAGAGAGTGCTCTTCCATATCTCAAAAAACCTCTCAATTCTCAAAAATATTTTCTTTCAGTTTTCAAGTTGTTCTAAGTTGAAGAAAAGTTTGAATATTTGTAAGTCCTTCTTATTTTACCATAAATTGCTTGTATTCAATAGTTCCAAAAATTATATAAGAGTTATAATTTGTGGTTATTTTCTGAGAGTATTACCTATTTTCAAATAATCGTTACTATTATCAAATCTGGGTTCCAACTGGTCCAGATTTGATAATAGTAACGATTATTTGAAAATAGGTAATACTCTCAGAAAATAACCACAAATTATAACTCTTATATAATTTTTGGAACTATTGAATACAAGCAATTTATGGTAAAATAAGAAGGACTTACAAATATTCAAACTTTTCTTCAACTTAGAACAACTTGAAAACTGAAAGAAAATATTTTTGAGAATTGAGAGGTTTTTTGAGATATGGAAGAGCACTCTCTGAATTTCGATCCTGTAGACTCCTCAGTAGTAGGATAATCAGAGTCTGAGTCTGAAGATTTATCATTTTGCTCATTTATACATTGTATTTGTTTGTCTTTATCTAATTTTTTATTTATTTTATCAATTAGAGTTAAGGGTGAACTTAGTGAGACATTTTTTAGAGATTCTTTTGGAATTCCTTGAATCTGAAAATGAGGTTTAGAAATATTCCTAGGGAACTTAGGTTCTTCACTAGCTATTTTCTCATGCACAAGTTCTACTTGGGTGGCTATAGTATAAAGAAGCTGATTAGAATAATTATTTTGTTGAAAGATTTTTTTAACATCTTCTAAGGTAGATGTTCTATTTTCTGAAGTGCCAATCCTACCATTTTTAAATGGTTCACCTGTTATTTCTCCTTCTTCAGTTTTGATTTTTATTCCTTTTAGAGGAGGGTGAATTGAATGAACTGTTCCCTCGGGTAAAATGTTCCATGTTTTAGTAAGTCTAGTTTGTACTTCTATGGACTTATAATTAAAAGGTTGTTTTATACCATTTTTCTTAAGGTAGTGTTTGAACCAGCTAAAGAAAGGAATATTACTTTGAAATTTTTCCATTTCTGCATACCAAATTTCTCTAATTTTAATTTTATAACTTTCTTCAAAACTTAAGAACCAATTTCTCTTTTCTTTATTTTTTCTTGAATTAAAATCAGTTCTAAGGTAATCTTTGTCTATTGTAAAGACAGAGTTGATAATAACATTTATTGAAGAGTATCTATTCATTTCACTATCAGTAGGAGAAGACTGAGTTTGGTCTATAGGTTCTGTAACCTGATTAGGTATAGGACTACTGAAGTCTAGGATTACTTCTGTATTTTCTAAGTCTATGCTCTTATTTCTTCTACTATAATTATTACTTCTGGTAGTATAGAAAGAGTCTGAAAAAGAGCTTCTCGGACCTAAACTATTTCCTAGTCTTGGTAATGTTGAATAACTTCTACTAAGATTGAATTTAAGAAGAACTTTACCATCTGAACTTTCAGTTATTTCTGAAACATCTTTTTTTTCTAAATCTTCTGGGGGACAATCATGTTCTAGTTCTAAAGTAGTTGGAATAGTTATATCATCCCATTTAATAAGTTTAGGAGTAAATATTGTAGATTTTTCAGCTTCTAATTGAAGTAAAGTTGTTTCTCCTCTTGGAACAGGAGGGATTAAACATCTTGGATCTGTTAAAGAAGTTAAAAGTCTATAATGAACTCTATATATTATAGCAAAATTCTTTGATAATTGTTTAAAGTTATCTTTTAGGATTTTTACGTCTAAAGTTAACGTCTGAGTAACCCTAGGGTCTGTAAGATCAACATGAAAATTAGGTGAACAATTAAAATAGACTGGACCATTACATATATTTGTCTTAATTATAGCTATTAACGAGTCTTTGTAAGATTTAAGTCTATCATCTCTTAAGGCTATGAAAATAGGTGTATCAATTCCTTTTCTGGCTAACGGTTTTAGAGCAACTTGTACTAAACCTAGATGAATGTATCTATATCCTTTTGTTTGATATTTTCTTAGTGATAAAGAGGATAAAAGTTGTAAAGATTGTTGTTCTTTACTAAGACTAATAGTTTCTTCATGACTTCTTACGCTAAAAGCTGTTTTAAAGTCTATAATTCCAATTCTATAAATTGACTCTATATTCTGATGAGGAATGGACCAATCAACCATATTATTTTCATCATTTGTATATAAATTTTCATTACTATGCACAACAGGGTTACTGTTAGAACTAGAACCCCTAGAAAGCATTCGTCTAAACTGTAAAGCCATATTTCTAATAACTGCTTAACATTACTAATTCAGTGTTTAACACTATAGTTGGCGTGGGACCATCGACCGGGACCACCCTAAGCCATGGGCTGACCATGCGGTTTTACGATTAAACCAAGCACGCACACGTTAACAGTGTTAATATGAACGGTAATTTAAACAGTAAAAAGAAATATAATTTAAGGTTTAGGTTAATACTTCTAATGGCTCTGATACCAGTTGTCTAGTAGATTTATTGATTACACCACATGCGTATATAATACAATACTTACAAATATACGCAATACTTATAATACAATACTTACAAATACTCTTACAACTCTTACAAATACTTATCACTCATTCAAATTTTTTTTTTTTTTTTTTTTTTTTTTTTTTTAAAAAAAATTACATATAAAGAACATATAAACTAAAAATCATATGGGTCTTGAGCATCTTGTGAAGGATCATCTTTTATGGGCGGACTGTTTTGTGAGGTGGATGCTGCTGGTTGTACATTTTGTGATGCTAGGTATTTTTGGAAGGCCTGGAATTCTTGCCATTGCTTTAATTGATCAGCAGGGCAATTTACCGGAGACTGTTGTGGAGGTATTGGGCTATTTGTTTGTGGTATTGGGCTTTGGGGTTTTGGTTTTTTCCTGGACAGGATTTCTTGTATCTTTGGTATGGTGAGGACATTGAGATCAAACTTTTCCCACCATCTGATTTTGTATTTCCTGCATAATGTTAAGGGGAATGGTTTTGGGAGGACTTGGATGGTCTCATAGGTCCAGCAAAAAATCCATGCTAAACCGGTATCTTTGTGAAACCTAAGAGGTCTGGTAAAAGGTTTATTTAGAGAATGCTTACAATAATAATCATAAGTAACTCTTGCGAGATCTGGGTAAATATCATCAATAGCACCAAAGTGATACCACCAATGATAGAACCATACTGGAATATTGTCATTGCATCTTCTGTCAAAGAAGATGAACCAAGAATGACTATAGGGTCTTAGCAATAATGTGTAATACCAAGCATTTTTGTAGTCTATGTAAGAGTAGCCGGGAAGGGCTTGAGGAACCGTAAAGGGTTTAAGATCCCAAGGGTTACTCCAGTCGGAAACAGTGAGGACTTGAAGAATTTTTATTTTAGAGAAGTTGATCTTTTTTGTATCTGACTCACACATCCTGTGGATGATTTCAGCAGAACCAGAGTCTATGAGGATGAGTTCATAGAATCTTCTAGTTTTCTTTAAATCATCTGGAAACCATTGGAAGTCTGTGGGGAAGAGTTTGGTAATAAAAGGTTCTATTTGTGTTTGAGACAGGACTTCATGTTCCGGGGTAAGGTAGACTTCTTGTATGGGACTCTGTTTTGTAACATATCTAAAATAAGGAGTGTCTCTTTTGGGAATTGCCTTAGCAGGGGTTTTTGGACTGAAAAGGACTTCTTGGTATGAGAGAGGAGGAAATTCTGCAAGGGACTGGAACTGATTCTGAGTAAGAACAATTGCTGAACTTGTAGGAACAAGCTCATAGTCTTGAGGGGTCTGTTTTCTGCTACTTGATTCCATTAGAATGGAATACTTCGAAATCTCTTATCTGCAATTTGTAGTCTTTGGTCAATTACCAATATTAGGTCAAAATCTGGATCTCCTCTTATCATAGATAGTCTAAACATATGCCGAAGAAAGGGTATTTGCAAATCTTGCTCTATTTTTTCTCTCACTTTTTTGAAATGGGGGTTAATGAAAACGGTTTTCATCAAAGTTTATCGTGAGTAAAAACAGTTATCAAAAGGGAATCTTATTTAATCTTTTCTTGGCCTCCAGCTTTAATTTTTTGAGAAAATCAATCAATTCTTGATCAGGATGGCCCTGTATAATAGAAAGGTTAATTAAATCTTGAACTGGTGGAATCCACATATCACGTTCAATCTGCTCCTTCCAAATCTTATAGATGAATTTCATGAGGTAGTTTTTCCCTATAAAAATTCTCTTGTAAGAAAATCAGGTAAGGAATTTTGTTCTCCTTTAATAAATTCTATTTCAAAATCAAATACTGAGACTATGGCTTGCCATCTGGCAAAAATTTGTTTAGAAACTAAATTTTGAACATCTTTTTGTAAAATCTCTTTAGCTGATTTACAATCAACTCTAAGTAAAAATTTTTTATTATAAAGATCATCTTGGAATTTAGAAATGCATAAAACTATAGAAAGAACTTCTTTTTTAACAGTACTGTAATTCTTTTGTGGTCCAGACCAAACACCAGAATAATATCTTACTAAGGTTTCTTTAGTTTGATCTTGTAGTCTTTGTTTTAATATTCCTCCGAAGCCTATTTCTGACGCATCTGTTTCAACTATCATGAAAGCAGAAGGATGAGGAATATTTGTACATGGAAGGGTTTTAACTTTTTCTTTTATTATTCGTACAATTTTAGTATGTTCTTCTGTCCAAGGTTTAGGGTTTTTCTTTAATCTTTGAAATAAAAGGGTACACATTTGTCTTAGGTTAGGGAAAAAATCTGAAATATAGTTTAAACATCCTAAGAATCTTTGGAGTTGTGTTTTATCTTTTATTTCATCTGGAAATTTATTGGCGAATTCTATACTTCTATTGATTGGCCTTATTGTTTGTTGATAAATGTTATGTCCTAAGAATCTTATTTTAGTTTGGAATAATTTTATTTTCGGGGCTGAGACTGCTAGGCCATTTTTCTTAATAATATATAAAAAGGTATTTAGATGTTTAAAATGTTCTTCTATGGTTTTAGAGAATATTAAAACATCGTCAATATAGACTATTATAAATTTAGAGTATGGATTAAATATATCATTCATTATTTTTTGAAATTCTGATGGTGCATTTTTTAATCCAAATGGCATTACATTCCATTCGTAATGTCCAAAAGGAACTGTAAAGGCTGTTTTATATCTATCTTCTTCTATTATTTGTATTTGCCAAAATCCACTTTTCATATCAAATTTTGAATATATATTAGAATCAAAAAGTCTGTTAAGTAAATCTCTCTTATTTGGAATAGGATATCTTATCCATTGTAAAGCTTTATTAAGTGGTTTATAGTTTATAACTAAACGGGGTGCTCCTCTTTCCTTTTCTGCTTGATTATTAACATAAAAAGCTGCACAACTCCAAGGAGACTTTGATTCTCTAATTAATTTTTTGTTTAAAAGGGACTTTATTTCTTCTTTACAGTAATTTAATAATTCTAAATTCATTTGTATTGGTCTAGCTTTAGTAGGAATATTAATTTCTTTAAATTCTTTCTCATAAGGTAAGGATACTTGATGTCTTTTTCTTTCCCAAAAGGCTGTTGGAGAATCTGAACAAACTGATTTTATAAAGAGTTCTTCAAGTTCTTTTATTTTTAGTTGTAAACTAGGATTTACAAGTTTCTCTTCAATTTTAAGATTGTAGATTTCTTTAGTTAACGAGTTGATTAATGATGACTTTTTTGTAATAAGATTTATATTTTTTATTATAGATGAAGTTTGAAGTAAAGTAACTTCTGAATGTCTAATGGGATTAAGGAACTTAAATGTTAATTTAGTTCCCATTACTTTAGTATGAACACCATGTCTATTAACTTTAAAGGGATAGATCTGTGTTAGAAAGGGTGTTCCTAATATAACTTCTTGTGTTAAGTCTTTTACCATTATAAAAGTATTTTTAAAACAATATCCATTGTTACATACAGATGCACTAGGTATTTTATAATTAAGTTTCATTCTTGCACCATTTGCATTATGTAATTTTTCTGTAGTTTTATGATAATGTTTTGAGGGAATAATCCCTTCGCAAATACAATTGAGGTCTGCTCCACTGTCTAAAAGGGCTATAGTATTAAGTACGAAATCTTCTACTTTTATGGTTACATAAACATACCATTTTTGAAAATTTATTTGTTCAATAACGTTTATAAAAGTATCATCATTAATATTAACTTCATCTTTAGATCTGATGTTAGAAGATGAGTCTGACGAAGTTTGTTCATCTCCTTCATGTTTATTTAATTCAAGATGAGCAATTCTAGTTTCTAATTCTAAGTCTTTAGCTTCATTTAGAATGAGTTGTTCTTGTAGGGCATTAACTTCTCTTTTTAAATTGTTAACTTCAGCTTGAAGGTCTTTAGTTGTTATAGATGAAAATATACTCGAAGATGGTCTTTTACTGATCATTTTTGATAGACTAAATGGTTCTCCGGGAAGAGTTTTTTGTTCTTTGAAAATTAAATTTTTTAATTTGATAAAATATTCTTGTTTTATAGCTGGATCTTCAAGTTTATCTATAAGTTGAAATAATGCTTCATTCTCTTTTTCTTTTGTTATAACATAACAAAATTGAGTGGATCCAGAGTCATCAGAGTCTGATGATTCTTGACCTTCTTCTTCTGATGATTCTTTAATAAGTATTTTAACTAGTTTGTCTTTTAATTCTGCATCTTCTTTGCAAACTTCTGAAATCTTTTGTCTAAGATTGCATTGATTCGCTTTATGTCCAGGTTTTCCACACTTATAACAGATAATTTTCTTTTCCCTTGGTTTATCAGATTTTTTATTATTTTGTTTATTAAATCTAGATTTTCTAAAACTTTGTTTTTTATCAGATTTTTTAAATTGTTTTCTTTTACTAGGAGGATCACCAACTTTTTCTAATCCAAAGTCTTGGCAGAAATTTCCTAATTCTTTTCTTCGTGATCCCTTATCTTTACCGTATTTAGCCTGTAATTTAAGTTCTGAACATAATGCTAATCCTTCCCTTTTTACAAAAGCAGTTAACTGACCATATGTTATATCTTTCCAGGGAATTTCTTCAGATTGTAATTCTTCTTTTATTTTTTGATTAATTCTTTGGGCGAATAAGGAAGGTAGACCAGCAACGAAGTGTTCCTTCCAATATCCTTTATTACAGTCTGATCTTTTGAATACATATGAAAGGAATACATCTTTATACCATCTGTAATCACTGAGTGTTTTACACTTTAAGTTATTTAGTATTTCTCTATTAGCTTGGAGCTCTTCTTTAGGATTTCCAATAAAGTGCATACTAATTGTGTAAATTAATTGATTTACTGGTTCTTCTTCTCCTAAATCATTTTTATAGTTTAAGATTTCTTCTTTTTGTTGAAAAGTAAGAGCATTGTCCCACCAGTTTTTTAATTGTCCGGTAAATCCTGTAACAATTAAGGATACACAGACTTGGTCAGTTTTATCTGAACATTTATAGGCTATGTTAGCCATTCCCATTTCTTGTAATGTGTTTAGGATTTCTCCTTCAGATTTTCCATCTATATTCCATTCATAGATACTTTGTCCATTATAATCAGTAGATCTAAACTTGGACCTTTCTTCATATTGAATATCTGGAGGAGTAGGTCTAGAGTAAAAGTTTCTAGTATCCATATTTCTATTAATCCTTCTATGCCCTTGAAATCCTTTTCTATTTTCTGAGAGTATAATAATATTTTAAATCTCGATAGTATTGATAAATAAACAAAAATATTTGTTTAAAAGGAAATATTTCTATATATAAATTGACACATTCAAAAACATATTAAAAAATACGTTTTTTGTAAAAAAAATATGTTATCATGATGATTTTTGGAACAAGTCCTCGGTAAACTGTAGACTAAAACATTCTCCCTGGGACCCCCCCAACTGTGAGTATGCAAAATTGCAAAAAAAAATTTATCATCTAGAATTGATATGGACATCCAGTAGAACCCTTAAAAAATGGGAACCCAGGCATGCTCAAAGAACGCGCCCCACACGCCCAAAAATACCCTTTCCTCTGCCCAAATCTGTCTCCAAAAAGAAAGTGCACGAAGAAACCCTAGATCTGAAATCTTCATCCAAATTGTTCATTCTTTGTGTCGAATCATCTCTGATCATGTCTCCCTAGGGATTTCGAGACTCAATCGAAAAGTTTCTGGTACTTTTGCCTTCGAAATCCCCTTTCCCTCTGTCGATTATGCTTTCTGGGACACATTCCTTTCGATTGCAAGTAGCTGTTTGCCGGATCTGGGTTTCCATCCTCCTCTCCTTGGTGGCCGCTGTCAAATCTGGTCCTCTAAAGGAGTTTCGTCTCACTGGGGTCAACGCTTAGAGTGGCGCGCCCGACCCCCGCCGTGGCCTCTCTTAGTCTGTTTGGTGTGGAACTTTTTCGGTTCCCTCTGCAGATCCTCCTTTGGGTCTCTTCAAGCCTGGTCGGCCCTGCCTCTCCGCCGATTGCTTTTCTCGGCCGGTCGGTCTGCTAGGGGTAAGCATCCTCCTCTCTCTCAAACCTTAGCTTCCTCAAACCTCTATAAGAACAACTGGTTGAGCCTTTGTTCAACCCACATCCTTTTCTCTTCTCACTCTATTTTCTACAGCTTTTCTCATCTGCTAATCTTCAATTTTTTTGCTTGTGTTACAACCATGGCCTCATCCTCAAAGGATAAAGGAAAAAAAACCAATGGGGAACGATTCCTTCGTTCCCCACCCAAACACATCCCGAAAGGGCATAAATCAGGTTCAGGAGGATACACCCATTCCATCGATGGAGAAAACAAAGGAGAAGCCGAAAAAGGAGAAAAAAGCCAAGATGCCAAAGGTGGATATGGAGAAACTGAAGGTGATTCAGCACAACATCCAGGAGAACATATCTGCCCTCGCCTCCTCCTCTCTCTTCGCTACTATCATTGGCGAGTCTGTGGAGGCTAAGGAGGTCCGAAAGAGAATCAGTCTCGAGTGGAAGTTCCTGACTGGTGGATTTCAGCTTGTCCCGGTGGCCAACAAGTGGTTTGAGCTCAAGTTCGATCTCCCTGTGGATCGAGATGCGGTGTGGGAGAAACGCCCCTTCCATGTGGCTAGCCAGCTCCTCCTTGTCCGCCCCTGGAGTATCTCCTTTGACCCTTGGACTGAGTCTGTCACTAGACTCGATCTTTGGGTCAGGATCCCGGGATTACCTATCAAATATATTAGTGACTCTGTTCTCACTTCTCTCATTGAGGAAAACCATATTGGCAAGGTGCTGCGAGTGGCTGCATTCAGCTCCAAAGGGGCCAGGCTCCGATACCCGAGAGTGTGCATCTCGATTGACCTCGCTCTGATCAAGGCGAGTAAGATCTCACTGCTCAATGAAAATGGAGTCCTCGGATGCTATCCAGTGTGGTTCGAGGACTTCCTCGAAGGTTGTGGTAGTTGTGGCCTGCTAGACCACCTCTTTGAGGACTGCCCCGTCCGGAAACTGTGTAATGCTTTTGCTGATGGCTTGCTAGGCAAGGGGCCGGCTGCAGAGAGTACCCAGGCAGATGGACCTCTCCCCACGGATGGTGGGGAGTGGGTTCAAGTGGCCTCCCGGAAGCCTACTGTCAATGTTCCTCCCTCCTTTGGTCACTCTAAAGGCGAAATCTTGAAATGCTTTGGAAAGAATGTGGTAACCTCTTCTGATTCCTCTTCCTCCAACTCTTCTTCCATGTCTGCTGATATTTCATCTACCCAACCTGTCACTCCTGATGTGGAAAAAGAGGTGGAGTCCATCCCCACCGTGCCAGAGGCTCTGCCGGCCCCCGTCTCTGCTGCTATTACAACACACCCAAATGATGTTATGCCCCTTCCTGAGGAGACTGCCTTCTTCGACCCCGAGCCTTACCAAACCGATGATGATGCAATGATGGATTTCGAGGTGGACTCCGAGCTTGAGGATGGCTTTGGTGGGATCCCCGCAGACATGACCGAAGCCGACTTTGATACTATGCTTGCAAACATCCCCGCCTCGGAAGAATACGATCTCCCACCACTCAGCAACCTAACTCGGAAGGCCGATACCTCTGCTCTCGTCCCAGCTGCTCCTTCTGCGTCCCCTAGGGTGATCCGGAGGTCTGAGCTCATGCTGGGGGAGGGATCATCTAAGACTGAATCGGGAAAGCGTAAGATTGGGGAAGAAGATGGCGAGTCTGCCTGCTCCGAACTGATGGATGGAGGCGGCAAGCGAGGTAAGAATGATAAGTGATCAATTCTGCTGTACTGCTACTTGCTCCTTAGGTAGTTGGGGGTCAAGTCCTGAGCAGTTGATGATAAAACTACCTGTGTTGAATTGTCATGGGCAGTGTACTCCTTTTTGGACTGCCCCTTTTGATCATTACCTCCTTCGAGGTAGTTCTATCATGAACTCGTTTAGTAAGTGTCTGTGTTTATCTTCTTCTGTTTATCTAGTTGCTGATCTACTGCAGTGTTGTTTGAGGATTAGTATTGATTCCATTAGAATGGAATACTTCGAAATCTCTTATCTGTTTATCTAGTTGCCTTAGCAGGGGTTTTTGGACTGAAAAGGACTTCTTGGTATGAGAGAGGAGGAAATTCTGCAAGGGACTGGAACTGATTCTGAGTAAGAACAATTGCTGAACTTGTAGGAACAAGCTCATAGTCTTGAGGGGTCTGTTTTCTGCTACTTGATTCCATTAGAATGGAATACTTCGAAATCTCTTATCTGCAATTTGTAGTCTTTGGTCAATTACCAATATTAGGTCAAAATCTGGATCTCCTCTTATCATAGATAGTCTAAACACTACCTTAAGAAAAATGGTATAAAACAACCTTTTAATTATAAGTCCATAGAAGTACAAACTAGACTTACTAAAACATGGAACATTTTACCCGAGGGAACAGTTCATTCAATTCACCCTCCTCTAAAAGGAATAAAAATCAAAACTGAAGAAGGAGAAATAACAGGTGAACCATTTAAAAATGGTAGGATTGGCACTTCAGAAAATAGAACATCTACCTTAGAAGATGTTAAAAAAATCTTTCAACAAAATAATTATTCTAATCAGCTTCTTTATACTATAGCCACCCAAGTAGAACTTGTGCATGAGAAAATAGCTAGTGAAGAACCTAAGTTCCCTAGGAATATTTCTAAACCTCATTTTCAGATTCAAGGAATTCCAAAAGAATCTCTAAAAAATGTCTCACTAAGTTCACCCTTAACTCTAATTGATAAAATAAATAAAAAATTAGATAAAGACAAACAAATACAATGTATAAATGAGCAAAATGATAAATCTTCAGACTCAGACTCTGATTATCCTACTACTGAGGAGTCTACAGGATCAGAAAATTCAGACGACGAAAAGATAATTCATAATATTGAAACTAATTTTCATAATGAACCTTTAGAAATAAATAAGTTAAGAAAAAATAGAAAAGGATTTCAAGGGCATAGAAGGATTAATAGAAATATGGATACTAGAAACTTTTACTCTAGACCTACTCCTCCAGATATTCAATATGAAGAAAGGTCCAAGTTTAGATCTACTGATTATAATGGACAAAGTATCTATGAATGGAATATAGATGGAAAATCTGAAGGAGAAATCCTAAACACATTACAAGAAATGGGAATGGCTAACATAGCCTATAAATGTTCAGATAAAACTGACCAAGTCTGTGTATCCTTAATTGTTACAGGATTTACCGGACAATTAAAAAACTGGTGGGACAATGCTCTTACTTTTCAACAAAAAGAAGAAATCTTAAACTATAAAAATGATTTAGGAGAAGAAGAACCAGTAAATCAATTAATTTACACAATTAGTATGCACTTTATTGGAAATCCTAAAGAAGAGCTCCAAGCTAATAGAGAAATACTAAATAACTTAAAGTGTAAAACACTCAGTGATTACAGATGGTATAAAGATGTATTCCTTTCATATGTATTCAAAAGATCAGACTGTAATAAAGGATATTGGAAGGAACACTTCGTTGCTGGTCTACCTTCCTTATTCGCCCAAAGAATTAATCAAAAAATAAAAGAAGAATTACAATCTGAAGAAATTCCCTGGAAAGATATAACATATGGTCAGTTAACTGCTTTTGTAAAAAGGGAAGGATTAGCATTATGTTCAGAACTTAAATTACAGGCTAAATACGGTAAAGATAAGGGATCACGAAGAAAAGAATTAGGAAATTTCTGCCAAGACTTTGGATTAGAAAAAGTTGGTGATCCTCCTAGTAAAAGAAAACAATTTAAAAAATCTGATAAAAAACAAAGTTTTAGAAAATCTAGATTTAATAAACAAAATAATAAAAAATCTGATAAACCAAGGGAAAAGAAAATTATCTGTTATAAGTGTGGAAAACCTGGACATAAAGCGAATCAATGCAATCTTAGACAAAAGATTTCAGAAGTTTGCAAAGAAGATGCAGAATTAAAAGACAAACTAGTTAAAATACTTATTAAAGAATCATCAGAAGAAGAAGGTCAAGAATCATCAGACTCTGATGACTCTGGATCCACTCAATTTTGTTATGTTATAACAAAAGAAAAAGAGAATGAAGCATTATTTCAACTTATAGATAAACTTGAAGATCCAGCTATAAAACAAGAATATTTTATCAAATTAAAAAATTTAATTTTCAAAGAACAAAAAACTCTTCCCGGAGAACCATTTAGTCTATCAAAAATGATCAGTAAAAGACCATCTTCGAGTATATTTTCATCTATAACAACTAAAGACCTTCAAGCTGAAGTTAACAATTTAAAAAGAGAAGTTAATGCCCTACAAGAACAACTCATTCTAAATGAAGCTAAAGACTTAGAATTAGAAACTAGAATTACTCATCTTGAATTAAATAAACATGAAGGAGATGAACAAACTTCGTCAGACTCATCTTCTAACATCAGATCTAAAGATGAAGTTAATATTAATGATGATACTTTTATAAACGTTATTGAACAAATAAATTTTCAAAAATGGTATGTTTATGTAACCATAAAGGTAGAAGATTTCGTACTTAATACTATAGCCCTTTTAGACAGTGGAGCAGACCTCAATTGTATTTGCGAAGGGATTATTCCCTCAAAACATTATCATAAAACTACAGAAAAATTACATAATGCAAATGGTGCAAGAATGAAACTTAATTATAAAATACCTAGTGCATCTGTATGTAACAATGGATATTGTTTTAAAAATACTTTTATAATGGTAAAAGACTTAACACAAGAAGTTATATTAGGAACACCCTTTCTAACACAGATCTATCCCTTTAAAGTTAATAGACATGGTGTTCATACTAAAGTAATGGGAACTAAATTAACATTTAAGTTCCTTAATCCCATTAGACATTCAGAAGTTACTTTACTTCAAACTTCATCTATAATAAAAAATATAAATCTTATTACAAAAAAGTCATCATTAATCAACTCGTTAACTAAAGAAATCTACAATCTTAAAATTGAAGAGAAACTTGTAAATCCTAGTTTACAACTAAAAATAAAAGAACTTGAAGAACTCTTTATAAAATCAGTTTGTTCAGATTCTCCAACAGCCTTTTGGGAAAGAAAAAGACATCAAGTATCCTTACCTTATGAGAAAGAATTTAAAGAAATTAATATTCCTACTAAAGCTAGACCAATACAAATGAATTTAGAATTATTAAATTACTGTAAAGAAGAAATAAAGTCCCTTTTAAACAAAAAATTAATTAGAGAATCAAAGTCTCCTTGGAGTTGTGCAGCTTTTTATGTTAATAATCAAGCAGAAAAGGAAAGAGGAGCACCCCGTTTAGTTATAAACTATAAACCACTTAATAAAGCTTTACAATGGATAAGATATCCTATTCCAAATAAGAGAGATTTACTTAACAGACTTTTTGATTCTAATATATATTCAAAATTTGATATGAAAAGTGGATTTTGGCAAATACAAATAATAGAAGAAGATAGATATAAAACAGCCTTTACAGTTCCTTTTGGACATTACGAATGGAATGTAATGCCATTTGGATTAAAAAATGCACCATCAGAATTTCAAAAAATAATGAATGATATATTTAATCCATACTCTAAATTTATAATAGTCTATATTGACGATGTTTTAATATTCTCTAAAACCATAGAAGAACATTTTAAACATCTAAATACCTTTTTATATATTATTAAGAAAAATGGCCTAGCAGTCTCAGCCCCGAAAATAAAATTATTCCAAACTAAAATAAGATTCTTAGGACATAACATTTATCAACAAACAATAAGGCCAATCAATAGAAGTATAGAATTCGCCAATAAATTTCCAGATGAAATAAAAGATAAAACACAACTCCAAAGATTCTTAGGATGTTTAAACTATATTTCAGATTTTTTCCCTAACCTAAGACAAATGTGTACCCTTTTATTTCAAAGATTAAAGAAAAACCCTAAACCTTGGACAGAAGAACATACTAAAATTGTACGAATAATAAAAGAAAAAGTTAAAACCCTTCCATGTACAAACATTCCTCATCCTTCTGCTTTCATGATAGTTGAAACAGATGCGTCAGAAATAGGCTTCGGAGGAATATTAAAACAAAGACTACAAGATCAAACTAAAGAAACCTTAGTAAGATATTATTCTGGTGTTTGATCTGGACCACAAAAGAATTACAGTACTGTTAAAAAAGAAGTTCTTTCTATAGTTTTATGCATTTCTAAATTCCAAGATGATCTTTATAATAAAAAATTTTTACTTAGAGTTGATTGTAAATCAGCTAAAGAGATTTTACAAAAAGATGTTCAAAATTTAGTTTCTAAACAAATTTTTGCCAGATGGCAAGCCATAGTCTCAGTATTTGATTTTGAAATAGAATTTATTAAAGGAGAACAAAATTCCTTACCTGATTTTCTTACAAGAGAATTTTTACAGGGAAAAACTACCTCATGAAATTCATCTATAAGATTTGGAAGGAGCAGATTGAACGTGATATGTGGATTCCACCAGTTCAAGATTTAATTAACCTTTCTATTATACAGGGCCATCCTGATCAAGAAATGATTGATTTTCTCAAAAAATTAAAGCTGGAGGCCAAGAAAAGATTAAATAAGATTCCCTTTTGATAACTGTTTTTACTCACGATAAATTTTGATGAAAACCGTTTTCATTAACCCCCATTTCAAAAAGGTGAGAGAAAAAATAGAGCAAGATTTGCAAATACCCTTTCTTCGGCATATGTTTAGACTATCTATGATAAGAGGAGATCCAGATTTTGACCTAATATTGGTAATTGACCAAAGACTACAAATTGCAGATAAGAGATTTCGAAGTATTCCATTCTAATGGAATCAAGTAGCAGAAAACAGACCCCTCAAGACTATGAGCTTGTTCCTACAAGTTCAGCAATTGTTCTTACTCAGAATCAGTTCCAGTCCCTTGCAGAATTTCCTCCTCTCTCATACCAAGAAGTCCTTTTCAGTCCAAAAACCCCTGCTAAGGCAATTCCCAAAAGAGACACTCCTTATTTTAGATATGTTACAAAACAGAGTCCCATACAAGAAGTCTACCTTACCCCGGAACATGAAGTCCTGTCTCAAACACAAATAGAACCTTTTATTACCAAACTCTTCCCCACAGACTTCCAATGGTTTCCAGATGATTTAAAGAAAACTAGAAGATTCTATGAACTCATCCTCATAGACTCTGGTTCTGCTGAAATCATCCACAGGATGTGTGAGTCAGATACAAAAAAGATCAACTTCTCTAAAATAAAAATTCTTCAAATCCTCACTGTTTCCGACTGGAGTAACCCTTGGGATCTTAAACCCTTTACGGTTCCTCAAGCCCTTCCCGGCTACTCTTATATAGACTACAAAAATGCTTGGTATTACACATTATTGCTAAGACCCTATAGTCATTCTTGGTTCATCTTCTTTGACAGAAGATGCAATGACAATATTCCAGTATGGTTCTATCATTGGTGGTATCACTTTGGTGCTATTGATGATATTTACCCAGATCTCGCAAGAGTTACTTATGATTATTATTGTAAGCATTCTCTAAATAAACCTTTTACCAGACCTCTTAGGTTTCACAAAGATACCGGTTTAGCATGGATTTTTTGCTGGACCTATGAGACCATCCAAGTCCTCCCAAAACCATTCCCCTTAACATTATGCAGGAAATACAAAATCAGATGGTGGGAAAAGTTTGATCTCAATGTCCTCACCATACCAAAGATACAAGAAATCCTGTCCAAGAAAAAACCAAAACCCCAAAGCCCAATACCACAAACAAATAGCCCAATACCTCCACAACAGTCTCCGGTAAATTGCCCTGCTGATCAATTAAAGCAATGGCAAGAATTCCAGGCCTTCCAAAAATACCTAGCATCACAAAATGTACAACCAGCAGCATCCACCTCACAAAACAGTCCGCCCATAAAAGATGATCCTTCACAAGATGCTCAAGACCCATATGATTTTTAGTTTATATGTTCTTTATATGTAATTTTTTTTTTTATTAAAAAAAAAAAAAAAAAAAAAAAAAAAAAAAATTTGAATGAGTGATAAGTATTTGTAAGAGTTGTAAGAGTATTTGTAAGTATTGTATTATAAGTATTGCGTATATTTGTAAGTATTGTATACGCATGTGGTGTAATCAATAAATCTACTAGACCACTGGAGCCATCAAGAGAAGAAAGACGAAGACCACAGACTGATGGAAAGAAAAGCCGACGACAACAGTCACTATTCACAAGTCACTATTCATTGTCACTATGCACGACAAAAGTTACTATGCACTATTCACTATTTCAACTTTTACTATTCACTCGTATTATTCATAAAGAGCCAAAGAGGCATCTCCCGCTATTTTCGCGGGAAGGAAGACTTCATCAGAACAGATCCTTCACATGCCTACAGTTGAACTACAAAAGACGTATGCAATGACGTCAAATGCAGATCAACTCTCGCCTATATAAAGAAGGATACAGATTGAAGAAGGGGCATCGAAATTCAGAGAGTGCTCTTCCATATCTCAAAAACCTCTCAATTCTCAAAAATATTTTCTTTCAGTTTTCAAGTTGTTCTAAGTTGAAGAAAAGTTTGAATATTTGTAAGTCCTTCTTATTTTACCATAAATTGCTTGTATTCAATAGTTCCAAAAATTATATAAGAGTTATAATTTGTGGTTATTTTCTGAGAGTATTACCTATTTTCAAATAATCGTTACTATTATCAAACAAACATACATCGCATTAATTTTACTTTTTAGAGATGATAAATAGGAAATTAAAATGGGTTAGTCCAAAGGTTCAGAGTTTTTCTTTGGTTAAATGTTGGATTTTTCTTATAAATAGTCAATTGTTTCAATGTTATCTTCTAAAACTCAATTTTTTTGCAAACAAATAAGAGATGGATCATATATTGTTAGGTGGCATTTTCTATTCCTTTTTTTCTTACAATTTTTTATTATTTATTGCTTTAATATATTGTTTCATTGTACTTTCTTATTTCTATTATGATATTATGCATGATTTTATTTTTTCAGTTTTTATGTTGTTACTTTATACTATCATATTTTATTTTGCATTTCTTAATTTTTTTATAATAATATAGGGTTTTTAGTTTTCTTTAATTGCTATTAAGTTTTTATGAACCATTGTTGCAAGAAGACTCATATTTGGAGGTTTTATTCATCATTTATTTGTTTTCCCCTATTTTTGTTTATTTTTTTCTATAATTAATTTATTTTTTTATTGCACTTTCTTATTTATATAGTAGATTATATATGATTTTATTTTCCTTTTTTGTTATTTTATATCATATATTATTTCTTATTTGTTTAAATAATCTTTAATTATTATTTTTCTCTATTTTGATTTTTTTTTGTTGATATATGGAAAAACTTACAACCATGCACCATTGTTGAAAGAAGAATCATATTCACCATGACGGGATCTTAACAAGAAATAAATATATTAATGGACCGATCTCTCTCTCTATTCAATTTATACTAATATGTCACCTTTAGTTTAATGAGTGTGGTTGTAGTTGTAGTGCGTTGAAATATATGTATAAGCACAGAGGTATATATAAAGTAAAAAAAAATACATGGAGTAGTTATGTACCTTATTTATTTACATTTTTCCTCCTATATATACTTGCATAGAGATGCATACTTGCAAAATCTTTCACTTCATGATTGGAAGAGAAGAGCTCAAAATATTAAGCTTATTTATAAATATATTATGGATGACTATAAATAATACCGAGCTTTCTTCTCAAATCTATATAAACCAAATATATTCATAATAAATTCAATTCCACGTAGTTTAAATATATATAATTATTTCTTTGATATAATTTCCGCTAATAAGAACCAATCATATAAAACTTTAATTCCATATGATTTGATAAACTTTAATACCATATGATTCGATCTGATTAAATTGTGTCTCGTGCGTATGCACGGGCATGCCCCCTAGTACTTTGAAAAATAAAGCCTCTGTTATGAAACCATTTATTATGGATGTTTCAGCTTCCTATCCCTTCACCTACCTAAACTTCCACACGTGGAAAAACAAAGTATTGATGATTTTATTAGGGTGTTATCCTTATGTACTCATTGCCTATATAAGGTATTGTAATTTGTAACCCTCGAGAAGACACACAAGCAATGAAGAAGATTTCTCTCTTTTCTCTTCCTCCTCTCTAATCTATTATTCTTACACATATCATATTATAACACGTTATTAGCACAAGTTTGCTCGGTTTTAAGACCATAGCCACCAAGCTTTGTGTCCGTTTTAAAGATAAGGTTTGATCGAATCTCGTTACTTAATCGATCTACACCAAATCTCCATTCCTTCTTCTCCTCGGCACGATATATGGTCTTCTATTTTGATCAAATTCAAATTGGTCCTTAATTTGTTGATAAAATCCATATATGTTGATTTGTTGCACGCCTAATTATATAACTATGCATATGTCAATTGTTTTTTTTTTTTGTTTTTGTTTTGTTGATAGCTCTTCCCGTCTATTTCAATTGTGTTCTACAAGATTAAATGTATTGATTTAGCATAATTATAAGTCTTGTGTAGATTATGATGTGCGTTGATTGACAACCGCCGCTACCGTCGTGTCGCTCGCCAATGCCCTGCAGAAATTCAGTGAGAACGTTCACCGTGATGGAGCCGTAGACCACGGATCAGCTCTTCTCAGGCGACCTCGGCCACGGATCGACTATTCTACAATTTCTTTTTCTAGTCAATTACTTCTATCCCTAGTTGATTAATTAGTTGATTTTTTTGTTTGTTTAAGGTGAATCAATCTGTCGTTGATTGTTTTTACAAAATTGACAACGCCGATCCATGTTCGATCAAATAGCGCTCCAATTAAGTTCGATCAGTTTGGTTTGTCGGATCCATTTATATCAAGTGATGATGGAATATTATCCGATCAGAATCGGGATGTTGGAGGTGGCTACGAGGTGGGATCATGTCTTGCTCGAACCCACGAGACGCGCCCGCAAAGAGGAAGAGTAGTCGCCAACCTTGATGCGAGCGATGGTTGGAACACGAACAGTTCGCCGTCGTCGATCTATAAATCCCAACGAAGAAGAAAGGTAACAACAAATTTTTAGTTAATTAGGAAATTGGTCTGTAATTGTTTTAAAACCGGAGATTTGCCAATACCGTTTATATAATTACATAAAACGGCTGAAAACTATCGAGGTTGCATATTTTGCCCCTGTGAAGTACAAACACATCTCCGAATATGATGTATAATATAAATTATATCAACCCCCGAAGTGATGATATTATACAAACTATATCAACTCCCGAAGTGGTGATATAGTCCATCGAAGTGGTTGAATTAATCGAATAAATTTCAATACCCGAAGTGGTTGAATTAATTGAACAAATTTCAGTCCCCGAAGTGGTTGAATCAATTGAATAAATTTCAATCCCCGAAGTGGTTGAATCAATTGAATAAATTAGTCTCATCCCCCGAAGAGGGTGTGTATACATAAATTACTTTATATCCATTAAATGTCATCCTCGTAGTGATGATATGATAAAAGCGATGACCAAATTAATCTCATCCCCGAAGCGATGAACTGATAAATTAAATCTCATCCCCAAAGTGATGTACAATCGATATAAAACCTTATCTCCCAAAGTAGATTAACAGAATAATCATCTCATCTCCCGAATTAGATGAATATGGACATATCTCATCTCCAGAAGTAGATGAATGTACCAATCTCATCCATGTAGACTATAGTGATGGACGATAAATCTCATCCCCCTAGTGATGAACAATGATTACCTTTTTATTTGTTTTATTTTATGTATTTCTATTCATATATTTATATATTATATTATATACACATTTACTATTCTTTGTCTCCAGAACGAAGTAGAGATAAATTGTCAAATTTACATATCATCCCAAAAGTGATAGTTTATCTCCTGAAGTAGATAAAACAAACACAACTTATATATTACATCTCTTGAAGAAGATGAAATTCTTATTTATCTCCCGAAGAAGATATAATATTTAAATTCTTATTTATCTCCCGAAGAAAATAAAATATTTTATGTTATATATCATGATGAAATTTATCTCCTGTAGTAGATGGTTTCGATCTCCAACAGTCTCTGGAAGTAGACGAACATGTATTTGTAGGGATGTTTAATTGTTTGTCACCAAAAGTTTATAATATGCTAATTTTATTTCATTTATTTAGGTTTTAATAGTTTTATTACATGTATCAACTATTTATTTATTTATTTATTTATGATCATCTCTCGAAATAACTAAACTCATCTCTTGAAGAGGATGAACACATAATCCTTCTAAATCGTTCCTGTAGTAACGAAAATCATCTCCTGAAGAATTGTATATGAAAAGGAAATTCATAAAATGTCTCACGATCTCATCAATATATATTTGTCCCTAAAGTGACAATATTCATTCTTTGAACTAAATTGATGATAAGTTTGTATAATCTCCTAAAGATTATTTAAAATAATACCCAGAAGTGTATGAGTTTTATTTTAAAGTTGCACAAATACCCAGAAGTGTAGAAATTAAAGAAAATGTATATAAGTTGTCTTCTCCCTGAAGTGAGTAATAATCGATCATACCGTTTCTTGAAAAATATAGTCAATGTTTATATGACAACTTACTATATTTTTGGATGCAACTTATCATTTTTTGGAGTATATGATCGAATTATACATAATAGAGACTAATTGTCACTCGAATTTGACAAATGAATTATCTTAGGAATAAAATCATTTCTTGAAGAAAATGATAAATTGAAAAGTTAGTTTCTCCATGACTCCACCTAAAGTGGACAAATACAATTTTTTTTATTTATTTATTGCTTTATATTGAATAAAATTATTATGATTTCACTTATTGTAATTCAAAGCTCAAAGTGTTTCCCGAAGAAAAAACTTATCATGAGTGTCTAACACGAAGTTTTGTTTAGCAAATGAACATTTGGGAGAAAGGTTTACCACAATCCCGTAGATTGTGAAGTTTTTCAACACTAACCTAAGAGCCTGAAGACTCTACTGGTGGATTTTTATTAAACTCCAGAAGAGTGAATGATTCTTATAAACTCTATAAGAGTATATGATTCTTATAAACTTCAGAAGAGTATATGATTCTAATCTTATCATTTGTACTCTTGAAGAAGTACATGGAATGTGGGTTTTTATCAAGTTCGGAACAATTATCATTCGTTTGGTACAACAAATAGAAGTAACCACATAACACAATCTGGTTAACAATGCCACTTCCTAACATTCCTCTAAGCATAGCCTGAAGCATGCCCCTCGCCGGTAGAGGGTACGAAAGAGGTTGAGGTTAAGCGCGTAACCGATGCTATTATTGTGGCTTATAGCTAGATAGTTGTTATATGGTTAATTCTAAATGTCTTGAAGAACGTTATAAATGACTCATACCTGAAATATGACACGAAAGAAAGTTCTGATAATACCCATTCAATGGCATCTAAACTAAATAAATAGATCACCATATACGAAGTTCAATGGTTGAATATTATGGTTTTATAAGTGTCAAAAAAATTTGAAAACTTGAAGTTTTCTCAAACAATATTGAATGGAAAAACCAAGATGAATACCATATAGCTCCAGAAGAGCATTGATCTTGTTACCTGAAGTAACACTGACACATTTGTATGAATTGACATGGTATTGAACGCCAATATCTAATATGACTAGCCAGAAGCAAGTCTTATAGAAAAGAGAATGTATATATATGGTTTATTTGACACTCATTTATCACATTGAAACTTATCACTAACTAGAAGTTAGTTAATGATAAAATATTTTTTCTTTGTGGCATTCGGTCACTCAAGTGAATCGATGGTGTGCGGGGTCATTGAAATTCACATAGACACCCACTAAGAGGGACCAGCAGATCCTAGGACCTGAATATCTTCAATAAGGGTGACCGAATATATATGGTATGTTTTCTTGGCAAATTAACAACAAGACCGTCTATATTGAGAGTAACTGCAAAATCTCTAATGTATCTTGAATGAATTCAATGAGACACCTACGGAACACTACCATATAGACCAATGTAATTCCAAAATTATAGATCCCTCGACACTTGGTCATATGAAACATAAGGTAGAGAATGTTATCAAACACATTATTTAGCATAAGGTAGCTCACGACAACCCAGAAGAGTCGTTAGTCAAATAGTCCCATGCAAGCTAGTTTGCATTTCGAATTTGACACAATAACATCTCCCTAATTATCTCCATAAGAGAGCATGCCATTCAAAGGTTTTGAATGAGCAATACATGTTCCAAGACGTACCTCCTCCAAATGAACTACAATGAGACCACAAAGAAGTCGGATGATACACGGGGTCTGAGTCCCTATTGATATCAAATACCTAGAGCTTTATAATGGTGATAAAATGCTCGGTATTTAGGGGGAGAGGAAATGAGATTAAATATTAAGAAAGAGATTGCACAGAAGCAACTTCTCTATCATTTCATATCCGCGGATAAATACAAGTGTGATACATTACATAGATCTCATATTGTATAGTGGGCCCAATATCTTATAACCTATATATATCAATGCCTAATGAATGAAACCCTCAAGGAGGGTTTTACATCAATCTTGTGATATTACATGGTATCAGAGCCTTTTCTTCCTCACGGAATCCTAATTTGATCCTCCCGCCACACCCCTCCTCTTCCACCGCCGGCGTTGTCCCCTCGCCGCCGATCTCTCTCTCTCTCTCTCTCTCTCTCACTCACTCACTCACCGTCCTCCTCTCTCGAATCATCCCGTGAAGCCGAGCCGTGAGCAGCCGTCCTCCCTCCCTCTTCAATTGTTGCCCAACTACCGCCACACTACCGCACCCGCCTCGACCGCTGCAGCCACCGCCCTTGCAGTCACAGACCCTCGCCGGAAGCACGCCCAGGCCTGCCGAGCCCCGTGTGCCTGCGTCTTGGATTTCCGCAGTCTGAGTGTCGACCGCGATTGCCGCAGTCTACAACCGCCGGACCACCACACCCGCCTCCGGTCTGCCGCCCATGTTGTCGCCGGCCACATCTGCTCGAGTGTCGCCAATCGCCGCTTGCCGTGAGCCATCGCCGCCGAGGAGCTCGTCAATTCATCCCTTTGTTCTTCGTTGTACGTAAGTCAAGGAGGAAGAAAGCAAAGATTTTTCAATTTCTCTTATAGAAATTACAAAAACGTCCCTTATATTTATACTATTTTTCGTTTTTGGCCCAAAGTTAATTATTTATTAAAAAAAATGTTCTCCTCCGACATTAGCTGCGACCGCAACATAGGCAGCAACTTCGCCATCAGCAGCGGCCATCGCTCTATGCAGCGACCGCGGCATACGTGGACTGGTGGCCCTCGTCCTTGGAACGCCTCCCTTCGATGGTCCCCGGTGCCTAGCTTCAACCCTCATTGGATGCACTTCGGCTCTCCTACCCCTCGACATGCCGATTCTCAGGCCTATCTGACATCGTCTGATCAAGGCTATGTTTCGCCTGATGGGCATCACGCCTTCTCCTCTATGCAGCCGACATCTCCCGACTTTTCTTGGTATATGGACACTAGTGCCACCTCCCACATGACGAACTCCTCAGGTAACCTCTCAACTATTTCCTTTAAAGGCCATGCACACTCTATTATCATCGGCAATGGTGGTCGTCTTGCTACTTCGGGGATTGGCCACACCAAATTACAGACCCCAACCCACCCACTACACCTTAACAATGTCCTCATTGCCCCAAAGATTGTCAAAAACCTTGTCTCTGTCCGTCGGTTCACTACTGACGGCTATGCTCGACGAATACAGGGGCCTTACAAGGAATGGTACTTGGGTTCTTGTTCCTCGCCCTCCTGAGGCGAACGTCATTCGTTGCATATGGCTCTTCCGCTACAAGTTCCGCTCCGACGGGACGTTAGAGCGCTACAAAGCTCGTCTTGTAGTCAACGGTCGATCTCAGCAGGCAGATATTGATTGTGATGAGACATTCAGCTCTGTGGTCAAGCCTGCCACTATTCGAGTGGTGTTGAGCTTAGCGTTGTCGTGGCATTGGGCCATTCATCAGCTGGATGTCAAGAACCCCTTTCTGCATGGCCATCTGAATGAGACAGTTTACATGTTTCAGCCGCCGAGGTTCGCTGATACTGATCGCCCCAAGCACGTGTGTCTCCTAAAGCGCTCTCTGTATGGTCTGAAACAGGCTCCGCGGGCTTGGTTCTAGCGCTTTGCTTCTCATGTTGGCAGCCGCTCAGATACGTCTCTGTTTATCTATCGCAGAGGCACAGACATGGTCTTTCTGTTACTATATGTCGACGAAATCATCCTCACCGCCTCTTCTAATGCTCTTCGGACGTCTATCATTTCACAGTTGAGTGCCGAGTTCGCCATGTCAGATCTAGGCCCGTTGTCTTACTTCTTGGGAGTCGTCGTGCAACGTCATGTGTCTGGGCTGTTTCTCTCTCAGAGTAAGTATGTTGCCGAGATTGTTGCTCGGGCCAAGATGAGTAACTGAAAGCCAGTTGTCACCCCTGTGGATACTTCCAACAAGCTCAGTGCTCACTCTGGTCCTCTATTTGATGATCCGACGTTGTACCGGAGCCTCGCCGGTGCATTGCAATATCTTAGGTTCACTAGGCCAGACATTAGTTACGCCGTTCAGCAGATCTGCATGTTCATGCATGCGCCCAGGGAACCGCACTTTCAGGCCTTGAAGCGGATAATCTGGTACATCAGCGGTACCCTCAAGCTGGGCACCACGATCACCCCTTCCTATCGGCATGACCTCGTCGCTTACACTGATGCGGATTGGGGTTGTTGTCCTGACACACATCGCTCCACCTCTAGTTACTGTGTCTTCCTCAACGACACCCTTGTGTCGTGGTGCGCGAAGCGACAGTCTGTGGTGTCTCGCTCTAGCGCCGAGGCAAAGTACAAAGGTATCGCCAACGTTGTCTCCGAGTGCTCTTGGCTGCGCAATCTCCTTCTTGAGCTCCGCTGACCTCTTCAGAAGGCCACCCTGGTCTACACCGACAACGTCTCCGCCATCTATCTGGCCAGCAACCTAGTCCAACATCAGCGAACGAAGCACATTGAGCTCGATCTACACTTCGTTCGGGACAACATTGCTCTTGGACATGTTCGTGTTCTTCATGTCCCATCCTCCTACCAGTACGCTGATATCTTCACCAAGGGTTTACCTCGGCAATTGTTCCTCGATTTTCGGTCCAGTCTCACAGTACGGGACCCTCCACTTTCGACTGCGGGGGTTTGATAGATTACATAGATCTCATATTGTATAGTGGGCCCAAAGGCCCAATATCTTGTAGCATATATATATTAATGCCTAATGAATGAAACTCTCAAGGAGGATTTTACATCAATCTTGTGATCTTACAAAGTGAACCAGAAGTTCAATATATGATTTGATTTTGTAGTTTGACAAATAAGCATTTACTAAGGGCTAAGAAAGTAATAATTAATTAAAGTCACAAATCATACAAGCTCATTTGGAAGTTCCAGAAGTAACTCCAACTTAATGAATATCAAGTGGTTCTCAAGTACACCAGAAGTGTTGGAGATCACTAGGCTCTTGGTATACGATTCCCCAGAAGTGGAAAGAGCCTATGAGAATATGATGATCATCAAACAAATGGATGTCGACGTCGAAATCATAGAAAAGAGCTAAAAAGAAGCAATTCATGTAAAGATTGATTCTTTAAGCATGATGGCATTGGACCCGTAGTTCCAACACCGAAAAGTGCAACATCAATTGGTTTTAAGTGGGTGTTCATACAAAATAAAATATAAAGCCAAGTTTATTGCACAAAAACCTATCAAAGGTTATATGGAGAATATATTCACCAGAAGTGAATATAATTTTGGATCTAAATGTAAATGACGGACGTGTTACTTGCATACGCATATGAATGAAAAAGATCGATTGAAAATGCCTGAAGCATTAATGCCGAAGCCCCGTCACATACAATTGATTAAAGATCCTTATAAGAGTACCAAAAGTGCCTATAATTGTGAAAATGGTGACAATGCATTAGGTCTCGAAGTACCATGCAATGTTGTACTCTTTTCCTTGATCTTGGTTTTTATCCCAATGGGTTTTTCCAAGTTAAAGTTTTTAACGAGGAAACTTACGCACCATTTAATACAACAGATCCCCCTGATCAAATGATAAAGTGCATGTTAGGTCCTGAAGTACCTTATGATTGTGCATTGAAAGCAGCTTAACACCAAGACATATAACTCAAGCGCGTCGATGTCAATTGTAATATATGGAGACATTTTGGCTTGTACACATCAAAGACATGATCAGACTCGACCATGAAGCTCATGAAGTCAGAATTATCAAGAAATTTGATGAGCTTATCGGAATAAGAAAGTTGCAAGAAGAATGTTGAATTCAGGGGGAGAATATACGCATTGCACTCTTTTTCCCTTCGATCACGTTTTTTCCCACTGGGTTTTCCTGACAAGGTTTTTAACGAGAAAATATTACTAAAGCGTATCAGACGACATCTGTACTATTTTTTCCCTCAGTCCTAGTTTTTGTCCCATTGGGTTTTTCTAGGCGAGGTTTTTAACAAGACATGCAGTTTGTAATGTTAGAGGTGTATATCAAAGGGGAAGTGTTATGAAACCATTTATTATGGATGTTTCACCTTTCTATCCCTTCCCTTACCTAAACTCCCACCTGTGGAAACTTCCACATGTGAAAAAACAAAGGGTTGATGATTTTATTAGGGTCTTATCCTTATGTACTCATTGCCTATATAAGGCATTGTAATTTGTAACCCTCCTAGAGAAGACACACAAGCAATGAAGAAGATTTCTCTCTTTTCTCTTCCCCCTCTCTAATCTATTATTCTTACACATATTATAACATCCTTCCCCCTCTCTAATCTATTATTCTTACACATATTATAACAGCCTCCCCTTAAATATCCTTTCTTCCTTTTTCCAAACCCTAGAACGTAGACGGTGTCGACTCCTCAACTCTCTCTCAGTGATAGCGAACTGTGATGTTGACGAGCGACTTCGACTCAGCCGAAAGAGCCCGACAGCGAGAGGTGATGACACACTGCTCTCAATTTACTAATCGTCCAATTTCCCGATTTCTTTCCATTTTGGTGGAGTAAACTCTTAACAAAGTGAGTCATTCTCTCCCTTCCTCTACATTCAAATGCTTAGGGCTAATCAATTGCTAAACCCCTAAACCTGTCGATTTGGTTTCGTTGATAGCATTATTGTGGCCCAGTGTTGATATCGATTCCCTTATCAAAGTAGATCTGATTCAAACACATCAATTTCTAGCTCTCCGTGACTTTAATTTTTCTATTCGTTCTTTGGTTGTTTGTTTTGTATATGTTCCTCATATTTGCTCGGATTTGGCGTTGATGATTGAGCTGGTTTGATTTCGATTTGGGTCTACGTGACGAGGATGAAATTGGTATCTGGATTTTGGCATTTTCATGCTCAGTGTGGAACTGTGGACATATTGCAAATTAGTCTTGATATGTTATGAAATGGATACTGGATCTGTTTGGATGCAATTCAATAACTACTATGGGAAATGCATGAAATGAATCCCTGGAAACAACTCTTTATTTGTTTTGATTCATTATTGCTAATTGAAGTGATGATTTAGGGTTTCTTTGGTTTCAATTGATTATCTAGAAGGGTGAGAAAATACCCTTTGAAGATTGCATGGTGATTGCCTATATATGCCTTTCATTTTCTTAATGTTTCATTTGTTTTGCTTGCCAAAATAGTTTCCTTCTTTCTTTGGAGGTGTGTCCAAGGTATAATTTTCTTTTCATAGATTAAACTTCATGTGAGTTTTGGGAGATATATATCTTTCAATTAGGTCTTCAATTGTTGGAATTAGCTTCTAATTTCACTTCTACATGCAGATACGTAAATTGGTACCCTTCTATTGCTTGACAAATTGTTTGTTTCACATTTAACCCTCTTTTTCAAACATTTAAAAAAATTCAGGCCAAGCCTAAGGTTGTTGCTCCTACAAAGAAATAGCCAGCAAATGCTGTGAAAAATGGTGCTCCTACTGCCAAGAAGGTTGGATCCAGTGATAGCTATAATGATGAATCAGATTTTGATGAGATCTCCGAAGAGGAGAATGTGAGTATCATTATAATGTCTGAAATGTTTTGGATTATGCGGTTATCGTTCTGCTCTCTTTTACTCATCGATATTTCATCTGGGAATGTCAAAATATTGTAGGATGTCAAGAAGCTTGTTTCTGTAGTAGCTCCTAAGAAGGTAGAGTCTGAGAGTTCCTCCGTATGATGATAGTGATTCTGAGGAAGAAAAGGTTTGTTTTTTTTGTTGTTGATGTTTGTAGAACTTGAAGCCTGTAATTTAATTAGTAGAGTTTCACTTATATTTATGTAAACAATGATTGCAAAAAGTGGTTGTTGCTCCTACTGCAAAAAAAAAAAAAAAAAAAGAGCAAAGACGGAAGAATCCACTGAGATTGATGAAGATAGTTCTGATGAGAGTGATGATGAGCCTCAAAATAAAAAGAGGTTTGGTCTCTATCATTTTTTAGTTGATGTCTATTTGCTTTCATATTTCTTTTGGGTTGGTACATAATGGAATTTTCATGTAGGCACCCTCTATCTAGAAAGACAGTAGATGTGAAGAAAGTTCAGTAGAAGAATCCTCTGATGAGGAGGAGCTGCCAAAGAAAGCTGCTAAAAAAGTTAGATTTCTCCCTGATTTCCTTGAATTAAATAATTGTGTTTCAGATTATGCAAAATAAGTCTTTGGTCATGTTTGAATGGAAAGCATACATATTTGAAGTTGTATAATAAACTAATATTGCCTAGTGGCATAGCCACAATATTAGTTGTGCCATGATTTGGATGGTTACACTAGTGGCCTGATGGGTAATGAAAATGGCATTGAGTAAAGTGTGATAGTGTGTATGCTTTACTTAGATTTCCTCTATGGTATTTTCTAGTTTACTTAACCTTTTGATTTCTTTGTATTTTGCTTTCTTCATTGTCTGGCATCCCATTGATTGCATATTTTCTCCACATCTTTTAAAGAAAATTTAGGAGTAGGATACACTGATTACATATTTCCTGTAAATAACTGGATATTATGGTTAAAAGTTGACCCTATTCATATTTACTACACTTGATTTTATTTTACTTACATATTACATTGTTGGTATGCTCTTGTATTGTAGACATTGTACATGTGCAGATATGGTTGGAAATTTGGAATCGCTCTTTTACTTCTGTGTGTGCTAACTTGTTTAAATAACCTTTTTGTTATTTGCACGGCGTTATATCGCCATCGACACGGTGCCGGTGCCGGACTCCCATATCGGCAACGTCGGATGCCGGTTCCGGACTCCCAGTGTGGCATGGTGAATGCAGGTGCCGGACTCCCAGTGTGGCATCCAATGCCCGAGGTAAGTTCGAGTCAAATCGTCGAAAAAGCTGCAGGGAATCTGCAGTTTTTTCGACGATTTGACTGATGTGACCATGGCGGATCCAGAGTCCGGCATCGGCGTCAGTGTCTCGGCGTCATCTTTTTCAGATGATTTGACTGATGTGACCAAAGCTGCAGATTCCATCCCCCTTTGTCGATCTGGGAGTCCGGGTACTGCATCAATGTCTGCCGGTTTGGGAGGCCGGCACCGTCACCGTGCCGATGGCGAAAATTTCGCCGTGCAAATATCTGTTAAATAAACATGCTATTGTACTAGAGGCACTTGAATTGAATGGTGGGGGAATTGAAGCTTAACTTTTGTGTTTTGCTGTATTTTTTCCCAAAATTAGCTGATGGTGAAGTCGTAGACGTCTCTCCAACCACAGGTGTGCAAGTTAATTGCTTTTGAGTTCTGCTAGATAATTCTTTCTTTAATACAGAATTAGGGGTTGCTTTTTAATCCAGTTAATTTCTAAATTTTGAGATTCTTTTTAAAGTTTGTTGGTATTGATGAGAATTAAAATTCCATGTATAGGTGTGTTTTCAAAATTGAACAATTAAAGATATCTTAGCTCGTAATTCTAAACATTCTTACCAAAAAAAAAAAAAAAATCTAGGATACATGTTCACCTTTATTATCTTCTTCTGCTTTCCTTTACATATTGAGTTTGGTTGTGTTGTACTGAATAGTTTGTGAGATAAATATAATTGTGAATCAAGTTGTATATATTACGTTGTATATAAGAACTAAATAATGATGCTTACCCTTGCTATGCTGTAATGCTAAGTTAATTTTTTGGTGATTCGAATGCTGATTTTTGTTGGCCTATCATGTCATTTATGCTTGATGTTCTACTGATTTTTTTAACTTTCTATTTGTTCATATACGCCAGTATAAAATCAACTTTTTTTTTAATTATTTTTGCTAATTAAAGCCTCTTAGCTCAAATTGGCATAGCGTTGTGCTACTGCACAAAGACGCGAGCTCAAATCCCGCATGGGCTACAAATTTAATTGAAATGTAGTAATTGAAATTAAGAGTAACATTGTTCTTTAAATGTAATACATTATTATTTGGATGTAACATAATTGTTTAAATGTAACAAATTCTATTAAGCTAACATATTTATTCTTAAATGTAACATTTAACTCAAAAGTAATAGTTTTAGAAACAAATGTAACATTTAGTATGATGAATGAAACAATGTTACCGTTGAAGGAGGAAATCGAGGATTGCAAATAAAATATAAATAAAATAAGCAAATCGATTCCGTTTCGAGCAAACAAAGTTCAAGACTCCCTCCTGTTGTAGTAGAAGGTAGTCAGGATCGACCCACGAGGAAGCAGGTCAGCGGATCTCAGATAGCGGATGAATCACGTTCAGAAATCAACTCAAAAGCACTCGATCTCGACTAGGTAGTAGTCAACAGGGATCAGTGCAGCCGATCTTGAGCAGAAAATAACAACAACAGGTACTGGCAGTAGTCGACGCCGACCAATGTCCTCGACGTCGAGTAAAACTTGTCATCTCGAGTACCTGCAAAACGAAAACAGCAATCGATCTCGAGTAGGATACTCGATCTCGAGGGGTCAGTAGTCGTCGTCGACTAGTTTAGTCGATGTCGAGTAGACCTGCAGAAAGGTTAGTTGTGTCGGAAAAGGTGGCCGAAGAGTGTGAGGACGACAAAGAGTCGTGGACAGAAATAAACCAGGTGTTGAGTTTTTCGAGGACCCAACGAACGACAGATTATAGGTTGTAAACAAATTAAACGAAGACTTCCAAGACTGGGGTTTGCAACAACAATAACCATGCAAGTAGAATCATAAATTACAAAAGGCAGAAACTTCATCAACAAAGGAAAATACTTTCACCAAATCTGACAAGAAGGAATAGAAACCTTTCGATTAATGACCCTAATTGTGTCTATCCCTTTTCATAATTAGAATTTATAATCTTCCGAATAGAAACTCTAATTACTACCCAAGTTTCACAATATGAGTTCTTTAATTTCTCAATCAAAGATGAAGCACAAGAAATAGAATAAGATAAAGTACCTTCCTTTGAGCAATCCGTTAATCCATCGGCATGGCTATCGTCGGGCTCACCCCGACCCTAGAAGTTGGTGGACTACTCACACCTCATCATAGCAATCGCCATCATTGATGGAAAAGAAACTTGCATTAACTAAATTCAAAGTCTTTACAATTCCGGCACACCAACTTTCGCTAAAGCGCCAAAACCTTAAAACCTTTGAAAAACTAAATTGTATGCGAATAAGTAGCTCTAGAATTGAATGAATAGAAGCTAGCCCCTAGGCTTTATTTATATGGCTTAATCTTTTCTATCCAATGAAAGCAATCTTTATCTATTCCTAAAGATATAAAACTTGATAAATAAATGATAAATCCTAAAGGGTAAATAATAAATCTTCGTGTGATAAATAACTCTTTCTCCATGATGATAGATGTTAATATATGTTGATATAACTGATCTTTCTTCGTGCTCAAGTATTCCTCTCATCCTCTGATTGGCCCAATACGTTCTCGGCCCACTCAGAATTGTAGTCGACGTCGAGTAGTCTGGTCGACGTCGAGCAAGTTGTGCTCGATCTCGGCTATCCTCTGTTCATCTCGAGTACTTCTCGTATTCATACTCGAGTAGGTCTTCAAATCTGGTCGACGTCGAGTAAAGTACTCGATGTCGAGTACTTGGTCGAGCTCGAGTGGCTTGTAGTCTTCATCCTTAGTCGATTTTGCTCCTGTCTGTAGTCGACGTCGAGTACTTCTGATCGATGTCGAGTAGATTTCTGCATTCGTCTCCTCCTTTTGGTTTCGTCCTAGAATGGCTCCAAATTCTGCAAAATTTAACCAAAACTCGTGTAGACCTCTATGTTTGGTAAATAAGCTTATACTACACAAATTCAACATATTTCCAGCCCAAAATATGCATAATACTTAGAATAAGTAGCGAAAATATGCATACAAACATGGTTACTTTAGTGGACATCAAATTATTAGCCATTAAAAACTGTTACATTAGATCAAATGCAACGGCCACAAATGTAATCCAAATAAAATGTTACCTTTGCCCTAATGTAACATATTTAAGGGATGATATAATACTTTTAGGTGATACATTAGGTATTTATATGTAGTAGTGCGGGAATGAAACGACAGCGAGTGAGTCTCGACAAAATTGATGGTTTTATTGGGTTTTTATGCTTTATTGGGTCGATTATTTGGGGCCCAATCCAGGCCCATAGGTCAGTCCAAGAGTGGTCAGGGTGACCCTACCCAGACTATAAAAGGGTCTCCAAGGCTTTGACTTCTTCATTTCTATCATTTTCGCAAGTGTTTTATCAGAGGGAGTTCCTGAGAGGGCGGAAATAGAAGTTAGAGGGCTTCCACTGTTTCCGACGACTTTTCTTTGCTTTCGGTGCTTTTCCAGTTGTTTTCTCAGGTAAATCAGTTTTCTTGCTACGTTTTCTGTGTTTTCCTTTTACTACGTTTTCTCTAATAATGATATATAACAACACAAACATCATATAATATCTCCAACAAATGATTCCAATTCTCAACAATATCCTCGGATAGGGAAATAAGATAAAGATGGACAATGTTTGGCATATGTAGAGCAATAATGATATAATGATATGTAAGGCTTTTAATATGGCTTTTGTGATGCATATAGGTATAGATATGTCTAGAAATATGAATATGAACATATATGGAAAATATAAAGTCATTCATTCTCTTGTTGTGCAATACGTCAAAAGTAACATCAATTTACCTCATTTTTGTGGTTTTTCTTAAAAAAAATTCGTACATCATTGAGACTTCTCTTTTCTAGGCAATCTTGTGCAACATCTCTAACAAATCCACTCTTGCATCGTTGAGTCCTGCTTTGACTTCTATGCCTCTTTCCTTTGAACAATTTGCAAACTTGGGTGACGTCCTCACAACTCTCGTAATATGCTTTTGAATATCATAAGATGGAAACAAGCAAAAGCAATATCCAAAATAATGCAAATCTAAACTCAAACAAGAGTTGTGTTGTGTCCTAAACAATGAAACATAAAACCATGCAATAAAAATACAATCTGAAACACCTGAAAGGAGTCAAATCTCATAAATATAGTTTTACCCGATCCTATACTAAAAATAGGCAATGTCCTCACTGTCATAAAATAAATTCTAGGAACATTTCTAACAACAGGAAAAACTCTCCCTCCTCTCTCTAAAATCTAGAGAGAGAGGGATCTCGAATCTCGGCTTCGGCCACCACCAACTCGGCTTCGGCCGCCTCTAACTCAGCTTCGGCCACTGTCAACTCGGCTTCGGCCGCCTCTACATCGGCTTCGGCCGCCTCTAACTCAGTTCGCCCTCCACTCGAATCCTCCTGCGTTTTGGGGGCTTTTGAACTCATATCTTCAAATACCTCTACGTCGTCTTGCCGATGCCGGCCTGTGGTGGTTGTTCTGCTTCCTCCCGGTGCTCCAACTTTGTGTGCGGCGTCGGAATCACACCACCCCGCCTTGTCATCCGTCTTGGTTGTCGATGCTCTGTCTCCCTCTTGGCTCGGCGCCCCTTTGCTTTTGCAACCAATCTACCGGCCTTATAGCTCCATTTTCATAGGGCTTTTGTAGATTCGTGATCCTTGATCTCAATTTCATTACCTATCTAATCTTATTCGAACAAACTGGCCTCTGATTTGCCGATCTAGGGCTCGGTCTGAGACACCTCGGCTTAACTCCGGTCGCCCTCCCTGATTTGGGGTTAGGGTTGTCTGGTTGTGTTCTCGCCGCTCCCACCCGTCCTCCTCCGGCTGCTCTCAGCGGCTATGGCGCAAGCCCTCCCGTGGTGGTTTTTTGTCGCTACCGGTGTTGTAGTTTGGGGTTGGTGGTGCCCGGCGATTACTGATTGTAATCGTACAAAGTCACAGATCCAAAAAAAAAAAAAAAAAAAGGGGGATTCGGGCCTGATTTTTATCTCTTAGGGCCCAAGGGTTTTCCTTGGGCCCTAATCAGCCCGATAGAGATTAAAAAAAAAAAATTGTATGGATTTATATATTTGTTTTCATTTAAACATTTATATGAATTTGTTGATAAAATCCTGAAAGGGCTTGTCTAATTTCCGTATGGACTTGTCTAAAATTTCCGGTTGGCTAATTCTTTTGGCGTTTTTGCACAAGCATTGTGTGGCTCTACTTCCGACGTTTTCTTGGAGGTCTTCTGCTTGGTTGGGGGCATGAAGTTTGGAGTCGGGACTGGCTGGGGTCAAGGTAATGCGTTCAGGGCGACTCCATATCCGGGAAGGAGCTTCCTTGGAGTTTCGTCTGCACTTCCCACAGGAGATAGATTCCTGCTGTTACCGCTGGCCCGCGGTACTACTGTTTCGGTGGTGCTTGGCTTCGTTCTTCACCGTCGTCCGCAACTGTCGGGAGGAGTTCTTCAGTTCGTTCGTTTTGTAGAGTTATTTTTGTTTGTTTCTTAGCGCCATTTTCTTATTTTCATTGTATATTTAGGCGGTTTTCGCCTGCCGATTCGTCGGCCTCTCGAGAATCAGGCAAATCTGATATCGAATTCTTACTTAATCAAAAAAAAAAAAAAAAAATTCTAGGAGAAGGGGGCAACTTACTAAAACTGAACTGCAAAAACTCTAATACGACGGCGGAGGTGGGTGTGGATACCATGGTAGCTGGAGCCACTCGCCTGGGGGATGCTACGGATACCTAGTCTGGTCTTCAGGAGCTCCTCATTGGGAAGAGCTGCTAGAGCTGTCAGAATAATAGTGGGAAGGGGCGTAGTGGGAAGGGCCCCCATGATCAAAGGAGGGTCCCTGCTGGTGGAAATGCGAGGGGTATCCCCAGAGATGCTGCTTCAGCCGGTCGAAGCGATCCATCACTACTGACTTGAAGTGCTCATGCCGGTTTTCCATAGTGGTCAACTTCTCCTCGATAGCCTCCACGGTCAGCCGTAGTTGATCCATCTGCGCAACTAAATCGTCAGGATGCCCTCCAATGTAGGGGGGTTGCTGGGTATGGTAGGAGGGCATCTGGTGCTGGGAGTGGTGAGAGTGGTGGGAGCACTGCGGACCATCAGCTCCATCGTCGTCATTGTCGTGCTCTGGATCCAGCGCCATAGGAATGGAGTCCTGATGATCATAAAGAGCTGGGTGGTCTCGCAGAGTAGAATATGCCGCGGGGTTGATAGACGGGTGGTAGTCAATCCCCGTCCATGTTCTGAACCAGTCAGGGATGTGGTGCAGATCCATGAGGTCCTGACGAATCTCTACCCACGAAGCGTGGTGCACCCATCTCCTTCCTGAGCGGGCGATAATGTTCCCCTCCCTGAGAGATTCTGTATCAATAGGCATAAGGTCGTAAGGGGTATACCTGTCAATGCGGACCCGCAAGTATATGGCTAGGATAGCCACCATGCCTCCCTCGTAGATCTGCCCGCCAGAATCTCTGCGCTCGATGCAGTGCATGAGCCAGGTATGGGCGAGCGGCAGATGCTCTGACTCGAAGAGCATCCTTCGAAGGCACTCTATCCCGTGGTGGTTGGGCCGCCTCAGATCAGGGCGGGCCCAAATGGTGCTCCCCAATATCTGCAGAATGGTGGCGAATAGGGGACTGGCGATATTGTTGCTGTATGTGTTGGAGGAGTTCGGCGCTAACTCCCCCGTCAAGTATCGCCACATGATGTTCGCGTCTCGAATGTGGAAGGCGCTGGGGGTGTGGACAAAGTTGAAAGCATCGCTCATCTCCTGGAGGGTGAGTTTGTATGGGCGGTTGCCCATCTGGAAAGTGACCAGGTCATGGGAGGCAACGGAGATAGGTGTCTGGAGAGTTGCCAGGAACTCTCCAGTAAGCGTCGGATAGTGGTGGTCGAGAGGCTCAACTAGCCGCTCGGCGTTAATCCAACCAAAGGCTTCCACTAACCATCGATGCATGCCCAACAGCTCCATGTGAGGCTGAGAGTACCAGCGGGCTTTAGTGGCCAGACCAGCGAGGCGCTCGGCAAGCTCGCGGGTGGCTGGGTCAGCTATCCTCAGGTCGTCCATCCCCGAGTTCTTGGTTCTAATTATTGTCTGCAAGAAAAACCATTATAAAATAATTTCTACACAAAAATATCTAAACATAATAATAGCAAGAACCCCATAGTTTTTAAAAATAGCCTGAAATTAATATCAAATAAACCTAAGCTGGGTCATATTGCGAATCCTGCATAAACTTACATCTTATCTTAGATATATAAAAGGGAAGGTTGAAGCAAGCATGTCAAAAGCTGTGTTACTAAACTACCCCTTATTTTGCCACTGTTGCTTCACAATTACAATATTGCCATTTGATATTCGTCTCTCTCTTGAGAAATTAACCGACCTATCTCCCTTACTCCGCCGGTAAGCTCCAGAGTCAGATCATCACCGACTCCGACCTCACCAAGGCCAAGAAGGACATCGTTCCCCGACGCCTTCACCCATACCTCCTCCCAAAACCTCCTCCCTGAATTCGTCGAGAATTCCGCCGAGCTCAAGGCGAAGGGCATGGATGCCATCGTCTGCCTCTCCGTGAATGATGCCCTCGTAATGAGGGTGAAGGAGGATTTGATGATTGATGACGAGGATTTGCTCCTCTCAAAGACAGGAATTTGGAGTTTACGAAGGTGATTGGGGCCGAGCTCAACCTCAGCACCAGAAAGGCTTTCGAAGAGCGGAGATGTGGATCAATTTCCTGCCATTCGTAGACATTGAGAGCTTCTACAGGTTTATTTTTCTCCCTCTCCCTGCATTTTGCCCTTTATTTGATCCGATTTTGATGATTTAGATTCCAAGAAAAATCAATTAGGGTTGATGTTGATAGTTTATAATTTGGGAGTTTTTGGTTTTGGGTAGTTGAAAGATAGGGCAACATGAACTTATTTTTTCTTCCTTTGTCTGACTCCTCTCTGATTGAAATTTGACACTTATTTTGTCTAATAGTTAGGCGCGTAGATTTTTAGATTCAAGACTCTTGAAATTTAGTATTTAGATGTGCTCGATGAAATGTCTTACAAAGAGTTCATTAATAAAGGATTAAGTTTATGATGATTTAAAGATGCACTCAAAGTGTTTGATGAAATACCTATAACAAACACCTCACCATTCTGTTCATCTATGGGATGATGATAAAATCTCGGTGATAAAGAAAATGATATGGTATATTTCAAAGATGCACTCTTTGTTTGACTAGGCAGAATGGAAATGATATGGTATTGTATTGTGCTGCAATCTAAGGTTTTGATTATAGATAAAAGAATCTGACTTTTTAGGCGAAGCAGCTGCCACAATCGTGTCTTCTTGCAGAATGCGAGCAATTGTATCTGCTGTATAGAAATTCAATCATCATTACATACATCCATTTGATGATCTTGAGTTTCCTTGTTTCGTCAAGAGTTAAAGATTGTTAGCTAAATCGCATTTCAATTTTGACAGACGGAGTGCTTAATCCCTCAGGTGCAGTTTCTTGATGACAAATGTGCTCAAGCTGAGCTATGGGAACTGTCGAGGGTTTTCATTGACACACTTATTGAAGAAACAAGATCACAGGTTAGTTGGCATGCTCTAGATTGATTTCAATGCGCATATTTGATTAGCAACGGTAACAACGAAAGAAATGGAAATAATGTACTTCCTCAATATGATTTGTTTAAAGTTGTTGAATATGAATCCTCAAAAGAATTCCCATAGGCTCAAACAAGTTGGCTTGAATTTCTCTCTCAATGCTTGCTATAGAGTGAAAGCCATATTTCCGGATGCTGGTGCTGCTGCACTTCTAAAATATCTGTGGAAAGATGCTAACTTTGGCTTCTCTAGGGAATTTCTGCCACAAAAATGTTATTGAATCCATTATCCTGCAATTGATTTTGCCTTGAAAGGACTCTGCACTACTGAAATAACTATATTACCACATATTTCATATGAAATGGGCCTAGAATTAGTGTTTTTTAATTTTGATGCCACTCGCTTGTTATTTATTTTTATTTTAAAATGCAGGTCCACCTAGCTATTGTTAGCATTGCAAGATCGCAAGCCGACTGAGGTGGGCATGATGACAATCAGCATACCTTTGAGGTATTTTCCACTTTACTTGTGTTTTCTTAAGTAGTATACATGAAGTAGCTTATCTGCATTTATCTGTCACTTTTGGATTTATTGATCAAGTAATTGAATGTTGATCCAGAGTTCAATTTGGAGGTCCTGTTATTGAATCGGAGCATCCGTGTAAGTTTTGATTCTTTCCCAACCCATTTACAATCTCAGTCGTCATTTTCACCATATTCAGGTTTGAAGATGATGCCTTTTACCTTGCTGGCTTGCCTGAATATTATTTATCAATTTTGTTCAGATTTTCATTCTTTTTTTAAATTGGCTTCTGAAATTAGTGGGCTCGATCCCTAGAAATTTCTGTCTGTAGAAATTCATGGCTGCAATTGTTAAAGCCTTGATATTGATTGAATTCAAATAGTTCAATGATGTGTTTCCATTTGATTCATGTGTAAATAGCATTTAGCCTAATCATCAAATTTAAATTCATGTGTAAATTTAAGGCTCAAAAAAGTTAACTTTTTTGCCTAATCATCAAATAATGCATTTCTGAGTAGATTTCATGCAAATAGCATTTAGCCTTCTTCTATCCTTATGTATCTGCGGCTGCAGATATACAGTTTGAGTGTTGTACGCTTGGTCATAACAAAGAATTTGTTGTCGTTGAAAACTCGAGAAAACACACTCAAGAAGGTGAAAGAAGTTCTTTCCAGGTTCAAGAATGAGGTGCCTCTGCTAGATCCTGAAGAAGATATGAAGGTACATTGTGCATGATTTTTTATATATGTAAAAAAATGTTTGCCCAATAGAACTTTGAATTGCTATTGTATCTACAGATTAAAAATCAATCGTATGAAAAGGCTGCTCGTAGAGTTGAAAACATATTGAGATATTGATCCGGAGCATAAGGTGGTCAAGTTTCTGGTCATCAAGCAAAGGCTCAAGGAATGGCAGAAGAAGTGAGAGCTTAAAATGAAGATAAAACTGTTAAGAGAAATTTTTTAAAGAAGCCCCCAAGACATTGGCTTTTGAGGCTGAGCTTCAATGTTTGTGATTTGTATGTAAATACACTGCATTCTATCAAAAAATTGATAATGCAGCTAGTAATATGCTAAAAATAAAGTGATTCAGTTCATCATATATATGTAAGTTATCAAATGAAGAAAATATTCAAGAAATTCATATAAATCAATTATAATCTCATAGATGTCAAATTTCATGAATTTAATTAACAATATGCAAAAATTAAGTATAATGTCAATTTAAAAGAATAAATTTCAGCACCTTTAAATAAACATTCATCCCCAAATATAACCGTTTCAACTATCCTAAATAATTTTCAATTTCCCGCGCAAATTTCAAACCCTAAACTATCACATTTCAACTCAATATCAAATCTCTACCTAGGTTCTAAAAAAATAAATCCAAATCTGAAAATAAAGAGGATAGGGAGAGAAATCATACTTGCAAATGTGGGTTGAAATCTGAAATTAAAGAAATTTAGGGGGGGTGTTCTCGGTTTTGCAAGAAAAGCAGGGGGTGGGGTTCGGATTTTAAATCTGAGAAAGGAGGAAGCACTGGTGGGTGGCGGCTAGTGTGGTGGGGCTCGGATCTGGGGTAGAGGTGGCCGGAGGTGCTCGGATCCGGTGATGGGGCTACGGATCTGGGATAAGGGTGATGGAGGCGTGGAGGTGCGAAAGGGAGGGGCTGCGAGGAGGAGCTGTTCGTCGGATCTGATGGTCGGGGGCGACGCCGGCTGTGGTGTGCAGCGGTGCTGGCGGCCGGAGAGACAGAGAGGATGAGGGCAAGAGAAGGGAGAGGGAGAAAGCGGCTATGGAGGCTGGGTGTGGTGTGTTTGAGTGGTCCAGGTCGAGAGAGAGAAGAGGAGAGAAGAGGGTTCCGGCCTCCGGGAGGTGAGGGGAGGGGGGTTTAAATAAAAATAAAAATATTTATTTATTTATTTATTTTAAATGAAAGACGTAAAAGAAAAAAAAATGTAAATAAAAAAACTGACCTGACGATGTACTCGACGTCGACCAAAGTAGTCGACGTCGAGTAGAACCTCCTTACTTGGTAAGCGTGGACGACGTCGAGTAATGTATTCGACGTCGAATAGATTTTTGCCCTCCTTTTATTCGACTGGTTTTACTCGACTTCTAGTGAAATTCAGTGAAATTATGGTCGACATCGAGTAGAGTACTCGACGTCGAGTAAACTGTCAGTTCCCCGACCTTGCCTGTATCTATCAAGAAGAAGAGATCTTGCACGGAAATTAAGAAAATAAAAGAAAATAAAACGAAAGAAGACTGAATTAGAAATAGTAGGTTGCCTCCCGTAAGCGCTAAGGTTCAAGTCGTTAGCTCGACCTACTTTCCTGTTCAAACCGTGTTTAATGCCAGGGTAGCGCGAATCTCTTCCTCCGGGTCTTCTTTGTCATAATACTTCTTGACCCAGTGTCCATTGACCTTAAAGGGGATGCCATCAGTGCCAAGTAACTTCACCGCTTCATGGGGATAGATATGGTGAACCAAGAAAGATCCACTCCATCTTGTCCTTAGCTTCCCTGGAAACAAACGAAGTCTAGAATTATATAAAAACACTTTGTCACCTGCCTCATATGTATTTGGCACCAATTTCTTATCATGTCATCTCTTTGTGCGCTCATTGTAGATTTCGACATTCTCATATGCCTTTAGTCACAACTCCTCAGGCTCATGCAAGTTAATAAAACATTTCTTACCTGCCTCGTCGAGATCCATGTTGAGCTCCTTGAGAGCCCACATTGCCCTAAACTCCAATTCGACGGGCAAATTACATGACTTGCCATAAACCAGATTGTAAAGAGTTGTCCGCAGTGGTGTCTTATAGGCCGTCCGATACGCATAAAGAGCATCATCAAGCTTAGATGACCAATCCTTCCTCGAGCGGGAGACTGTCTTCTCCAAGATGACTTTAATTTGACGGTTAAAGACCTTCACTTGGCCACTAGTTTGGGGATGATAGGGTATTGCCACCTTGTGCGTCACCCCATACTTAGCCAAAGAGAGTCGCAAACCCTCTCTCGATGAAATGTGAGCCACCATCTGAAATAAGAACTCTAGGAACACCAAAACGAGGAAATATGTTAGTTTTAATAAACTTTGAAACTACCTTCGCATCGTTGGTCCTAGTTGCAACAACCTCAACCCATTTAGAGACATAGTCAACCGCCAAAAGGATGTATTTGTAGGGTTTTGATGCAGAGAATGGTCTCATAAAGTCAATGCCCCAAACATAAAAAAGCTCTACCTCCAGGATCCCTGTGAGCGGTGTCTCATTCTCACTATTGAATACTGTAATTAGACATCATGTGATTTAAGTTTGTCAAAAAAGCAACATATGTTAAATTAATCTATTACATCAATAATTTTTTTTGTGATGTTTAAAACAGTTTACACAATGGTCAAATATATAAACAAATGTGAAATTATTGGTTCTGGAAAAAATAAAAACGCGCGCGTTTAAAGAAAAAAAGCGGAATCCAACACTTTGAAAAAAAATGGAGCCCGGGTTTTGAAATTTGGAGCTAATGTTTAAAACTTTGAAAATTTTGACCCATTTTTTGAAATAGGTCCCAACACTTGTAAAAAAAATATGACCCCTTTTCGAAAATTTGTACTAACACTTCAAAACATCGAATTTCCGGTGAGGATCTGTTGTCTCAGATCTTCATCTGTGCCCCTGTCTCTCCTCACAATACACCCCTTTACTTATTTTATTTTTTTGTTTTTTAGATTTTAATTAATTTCTTTTTTCTTTAATTAAGGGGGTTGGGGAGGGGAAAACAGGGAGGCATGTCCCTTTGGGGACAGGTGATCCCACCCGTTGAATTTCTCTCTCCCCCTCACATTCAATCACCTCTGCTCTGTAACACCCCGTCTCACATCGGATATCATAAGGATGTTGGGAGTGATTTACAAGTGATTTAAGTCCTACCTATGTCATAAGAGATCTTTCTTTTCATGCTCCAAATGAGGACAACAGACCTGAGAGGGTTAGGTGGCATGGGCTGACGCCTCTTGAGACCCCGGGTCTTATATTATCTTCGGCTAATATCCAATTTTGTAGTGTTATCCAAAAGCCGGTTTTTCATCTCGTCCCGGTAGGGCGTAGACACAATAGATTGAGCATTTAAATTATGTTTTTATGTTGTGATAGTCAAGACTTATGATTTTTGCCTGGATATGATTCACCGATATTGTTATATGAGGTACCTGAAAAGCCTTTCAGGGAACCCCAATACCCCCGAGCGGACCTGACCAGGCACCCACACGCATTATCAAACCCCGCTCGCTTCCAATTAGTTTCCCCCTGGAATTTACTCTGTTTTAGTTTCCGATAGCATCGTCAAATGAATGCCTTCATTTCTAATTCCCTTGCAGTTCCAAGCACAAAGTTTCATTTGACTCTACTTTGGTTTCTAATGCCTCTAGCATTTGGGCCTGTGCTATCCAAATTTGGTTTTGAATATTCAATATTCTTGTTGTTGGTATCATTATTACTTTTTTTGTTCTGCTACTTTCTTGCACCAAACTTGTTGATTCGAATATTGACGAGCAAGTATGATCTCGTGACTCCATTCTCCCCCCAAAAAAGCCATTGTGTGCCCATATTTGATCTTAAGAATGGTGGTGAATCTTTGGTGTGTATTATGTAGAAAATACATGTGGCTTTGCCACTCAGTGAAGTTGGATTCATTCCCGCAGATATTTCCTTGAACATTTGAGTAAGTGGGTATTTTTGATGGAGTTATCCAGACATACAAACAAACCATTAATATATTAATATTATAATCCCCTCTAAGGGAGACAAACCATACAAAAGATAGGGTATGACCATAACTAGTGCTTGCCGATCAAACAGCTACCCAAGCCATACTTGGTCCTAATATGAAGTTCATACAACAGGTAAATCATGAAACAACCACCAAAGAACAGTCCTACATGAGTTTTATTGCTAGTGACAGGAGGGTCACTAGCGTAGGTTCCAGTAGTTTCTGGTGGGGAGTCATCAAAAGCCTAATGTACGCAGAACAAAAGGTTTCCAGACAGCATAAGACTGCTATCGCCATCAACCAAAAGCACCTAATCGTCATGCATCATCCTCTTTGGACCGCTCCTCTTCTTGGAAAAGACGGAATCAGAATCCTCATGATCAACCTTTCTCTTGCTCGACTCTGATCTGGCCGGATGGGGAGTGCACCCCAAGTGTTTCCAGCTTGTTCATCATCGATGAGGAGACAGCCCCCCCCCCCCCCCCCCCCCCGGCAGGAGGCTCCAGCGAGGCAGCCAACACCTCCGGATTGCTCAGATCAGGAATCCTTTTTTATTTGGTTAAGCCAATATGATTCTATCTAAGTTAGTTACGTTTTTTTGGATGGTAGTTTTGGTTCTATCTTTTTTTTTTTTTTTTGGTTAAGCCAATATGATTTATATAATAACAAAATATATTTAATTAATTTAAAGAATCTGAAATCTGTTAGCAATTATATAAATATTTAACTTAAACTAATTTATCTTTTTCTAACAATTATCATACTTTTTTTTTACAATATGCATACATTTGGAGTATACTACTCAAAACGTAGCATACTACCAAGATCATCCTTAAGGATGATGAAGTACAGATCCCTAATAAGAGGGGATGTAAGCCTAATACAATTGATACATTTTCTTGCTATATAGTTAGCTATTGGCTTCCCTAAAACAATGATTAAAGTGAATATTATCAAAAGAGCTAGTCATATATCTAATCTTCTCGACTTGAAAGATAATCTCTCACGGAGTGTTGTGTTCTCTTCTGATTGCCTTGATAAGAGTTTGATTGTCACCTTCAATAATTGCATTTCAGATTCATTTCCTGATTGCTTGTTGCATTCCTACAATGATTGCTTCTGTCTCTGTTTGTAAAATCGAATCTGTAGATGTATTTTGGAAGAATACATCTAATATATTACTTTTAGAGTCACGAATGACTCCCCCTACCCGGCAAGAGCCCGTGGGATTAACCGATCCATCTATATTAATCTTATAGATAGGGCTCGGGGGTTTAGTCCATTTAGCTTTCCTTCTTCTAGATTGAGTAGGTTTTATAATTGGGTCTAGATCATTGTTCCAATTTTTTATATTTGCTATTATTGTGTGAGCTAATATTGTTGGTGGGGGAGAAAGTATATTTTTTAAGATAACATTATTTCTAACTTCCCAAATAGATTGCCACATGAATCCTAAGTCTTGGATTATACTTTTTTTTTTATTGTTAGAAGTTCATATATTGATTTATTATTATCTGCTTGGGTAAGGAGGGACTTACCGCTAATTATTTCATATTGAGCTATAACTTTTTTGGCAAAGTGACAGTTTAATAGCAAGTGTGTAGAATCCCCATCTTGTGAGCATCAAAGGGAGCATTCATTTGGAACTCTATTGTAATATTTATTTAGCTGAGTAGTAGGAAATCCATCCACCAATATTTTCCATAGAAGGGTCTTAATTCTGGGTGGCAGGTTGGTTCTCCAAATCCATTTTATATCATTAGTAGTTTGGGAATTTTCACTGTTGTTTAGAAAGCTTGTTGATTTTGTTGAGAATATATCATCAGTTTCAAATTTCCAAATCAATTTATCCTGAGTGTTCCAAGTTGGGATTTGGATTTGCATTATCTGGTTTATAATATCATTTGGGAATAACTTCCGAAGAAGAGGTAGATTCCATTGTTTTTGATTATTTATTAGATGTGCTACTTTCATATTTGGGTCTTCCGAATTTTGGTATTGTTCTAAAGTGGTATTTTTTATCCAATGATCATTCCATATATTTATATGATCACCATTTCCTATTATCCAATGTAGGCCTTTATTGAATTTTTTCCTTAGTGATAATAGTCTCCCAAATTGCCAAGATGTATTTTGGTTATCTCTTTCATTTATGCTTGAAGAATGTAGGTATTTTTCTTTAATTATTTTAACCCAAATGCTACTTAAGTCTGTGTGGATTTTCCAGAGTAGTTTCATTTGTAATCCTTTATTTAAGAGTTCCGCTTTTCTAATTCCAAGACCTCCTTCATTTTTTGGCTTACATATAGCGTCCCAGCTTATTAGTGGTGTGTATCTTTCCGTTTGTAGTTTATTTCAGAAGAAATTTTTATTTATTTGGTCCAATTGATGAAGGATCCCTTTTGGCAGTAAGAAGTTCTGCATTAGGTAGTTGGTTTTTGAACTTAAATTTGATTGGATTAGCGTAACTCTTCCAGCTTGAGATATTGAAGAGGACTTTCATTTTGATAATTGCTTCCTTAGGTTTTGAATGGCTTTCTCAAAGACACAATTTTTTACTCTACCATTAACCAGCGGGATTCCTAGATATTTTTCAATTGTTTTTGATATAGGTGAGCAAGAGAACTTGCAGTTGAAGGATTGAATTTTTTTTTAAAAACTGAATGGAGATTTTAGCATAGTTTATAGTTAATCCCGAGCGATTAGAAAAATCATTTATCATAATTTGTATGGTATTAAGACTTATCTGGGAAAAGATTATAGTATCATCTACAAAGGTTAGAAATGGTATAGGGGTTCCATTTTTTATCCAAGCAATTAGGTAGAAGTACCCGTAACGTCAACACATGTGTCTTTGCCCTAGAACCAGTTGCAAAACAGAATATCATCCAGACGAAGCTCACCTCCCCTATCATCAATCATACCCGTAGACGCCTCTCTACGCACAGATATCCCGGCCTTCAAGCACTCATCATATAAAGCATCATGCACCATATTATGACAATGTTTAACACCAATGTCAGCAGCACAAGCAAGGGCATGATCCCCGCACGAATCCAAAATTTCTTTCTCACAAGTAGGACATTTGGCTCCAACCTAGAACAACTCAATTCCAAGACGATACTTAATGATAGACCGAAAGGTGGCAGGGTTCATAAACATAACATAACATTGATTTTGAAACAAGGCTGGAGCCAAATGTCAGCAACACAAGCAAGGGCGTGATCCCCCCACGAATCCAAAATTTCTTTCTCACAAGTAGGACATTTGGCTCCAGCCTGGAACAACTCAATTCCAAGACGATACTTAATGATAGACCGAAAGGTGGTGGGGTTCATAAACAAAAGACAACATTGATTTTGAAACAAGGGTTAAACGATACAACGATAATTATAATAAAACCGAAAATGCAATGAAACAAACATCATCATACAACGATAGAAGCAAATGAAACGAAAATGCAATTGTTGAAACATATAGCTTGATATAGGTGAAATGGGTGGAAAATGGGTTTTTTTCTGGCAAAAATAATAGTATAGGGGTATTATTGATATAAATTTATTTTTTTTTTAAAAAAACATATGCAAAATGGGTGTCTATGGTAGATGAAATTATTTCACACTTGGCACGTGGCACCATCTAATTGGCCAACGAGTCACCGCGTTGGCGCCCAAGCATTGCTCCCAGATGATGCCGAAATGCAGTGTTTCTGGTGAGAATCCCTCTGGATGACGTCGTTTTGGTAGGCGTTGGCTGGCACAATGGAAGTGGGCCCCCCTCTCCATCGATACAAGCGCTATGAGCTTGGCAAAAATAGGGCTCCTATATACCGAACTGACGGGAGGAAAACTTGTCATTGTTTTTGTCAAACAAAACTTAAACTTATAAACTAATATAGTGAATAAACACGAGGTCGATCCCACAAGGAACTTTGCTATTCAAATGTGATTTAGTTGCCAATTGAGTAACCAATATGGGTTTTAGAGTGCAAAAAGATCCGCCTTTTATCAAAGCGGAATAATAAAAGCAATATTAAAGAAACTTGATTCAGAAAATATGGAGAAATAGTCTCACCTACAATTATCCACTTTATTTGGTTAAGTTGATCATTGTAGCTTCCTCTTGTCCTTTTTGGTTCCATATGAATGTCCTTGTCCCGACCTAATATAGTCTCTAGTCCAACAAGTCCTAGAAACCCTTATCTCAAGAGTCTGTCCCTAAAGAAGGATTTAACTCAATCAATAGCCTTAAGTTCAGAAATTAACTAAGATATTTACAACCCATAAAGAGGAATTTCACAACACATTCAACTTTCTACCCATCCAATTAGTTCAACGAACCCTAAAGGGATAAGTTTGCTACTTGAGTTAAGGTTCATAACGAGGAATCTACAAAACCCTAGCAATTGAGTTGATTCTAACAAGTTAGCCAGACAAGATAGAACAAAACAATAAAAAATTAAGCGCAAGGAAGTCGAAACATTCAATATAGGAAATAAGAAACAAGATTCAGAAACTCACAACCCAATCCAAACAAAACTTCAAATCGTAGATAGAACAAAGGGAGTCTAGTTGCTCATGGCGAACATCGTTCTCAATCTCTCATTGTTTTTTGAAAGGTGAATAGCATAATAGATAATACTAGGGCTAATAACTCTTATTCTAATACTAAGATCGAGTTAGGAAAAACTAATAAAATTAGGTTTAGATAAATAAATAAAAAATATGCATCGAATCTTCTGACGCCGCTGCCTGGATTTTTCCTTGGTTTCTTGCTGAGTGCATGCCGCAGCCGCTGCATCTGTCATTCATGGAAAATGAAGCTCGAAGTTGCTCTTCTTGTCAACATGAAAGTTGTAGCTCTCTGAAAGAGTTTTCCAACACATGGTCATAATAGTCAATCGGACAATCAAGGCCTCCAAAAAGTGCAAAACAAGTTTATCTTGTCGGGCAACAGCTTATGCAAACTTGTTCTTCGTTTATGCTCTCTTCTTCTTCTCAGAACCTCTTTAGATCTTCACTTAAGCTTCTTTGATCAACTTGACTTTCTCAATCAATGCGTTATCAACCTATGTCTCTTCCTCGGATCCACATTTACCTGAAATAATCAATAAAAGTGTGTAGATTCCGACTCCAGCAACATAGAGAACAAATATGCAAATTATAGTTAAATCATACATGCTTTTTTTATTAGGAAATAATTCGAGGCCGGACAGGCCCGGAACCTCGAGAGGCCGACAAAGTCGGCAGACGGCAAGTCGTATAAACATAAAATATAGAAATAGAAAATACAATATAGAAATAGAAGAAAAAAAGGTGCAGTACAAGCGGAGGGAGACACGCAAATGCAGTCGAATAAGCGAACTAAGCCCAACTAGGCTGGAGACAGCGTAAACAAGAGCCGACACCAAGAACCACCAAGAAGTGACACCGCTGGCCAGCGGTACATTAGGAGTCCCTGTGGGCAATGAAGACGAACCTCCAAGGAAATTTCCGTCATGCGGAGTCGCCTCAATACACATCGCCTCGACCCCAGCCAGACCCGACACCGGTCGCCAGAGTTCCAACTCAGACGAAGAACGCTACGAACAACCCGACTTGCAGCCGAGAACCACCCTAGTACAACGCACCAAGTTAAATAATACATGTTATGCATCTCAATTAAGTTGAATGCAACATATTATGTCTGCCTAAATGCGTGTTATCAGGGACTTAGAACAAGGCCCTTAGCCCTTTACCTTCTTTCTTTAATCCTATGTGGAACCTCTTAAAGGCCTAGAAGACCACCAATGTTGATGTTATTAATATGAAATTTATTTAAATTCAAAAAAGAATTTAGAAAAAGTGATATCTTCTCCTTTTATTATCATATTTATTTTTAATTTGTTTAAACCAAATCCCAAGTTAATTAGATTTGAAAGATATTACTCTCTCTGTCTCAAAAAACAAGTCGTTTTAGACTAGTTGAGTTGTATCAAAATACATGTCGTTTTAGGTTTTCTAGGTAGGGGGATAGTAATGATTTGTATTGGTTTTTGTGTTGTTGACTTTTTAAAAGAGTTTGATTGGTTAAAAAATATAGTGGGTATTTAAAAATAATAAAATTAATGAAAAAAGTTAGTGGAATGATGATGTTGATTGATAGGTGAGTGTTTTATTAAAACTAGTGCACAATGCTAAAACGACTTGTTTTTCGAGACGGATAGAGTATAAAAATTCCTAATAATTCAATTTTAATTATATAAATTTTTTTTACATATGTATAAAATTATTTTATAAATAGTATCCGCACAAACATGTGCGCACTATATATATATATATATATATATATATATATATATATATATATATATATATATATATATATATATATATATATATATATATATATATATATATATATATATATATATATATATATATAGCTAAAATATATGTGTTTGGTTGAATTTCTTTCCACGGAAAAAACCAGGAAGTTAAATTTCCAGGAAGTTCAATTCCTCCATTTAAAAGGAATTTAACTCACTTACTCCCTTCTAGGTAAGTTGCAATTCCCCCATTTTATATTTAAAAAATTTTCAATTCTTATATTTAATCCTCTAAACTAAAAAGTTAACCAAACATATTTTCACATCTCCCGTGAATTAGACTTCATGGAAATTCAATTCCCATAAAATGACTTCCCGAGAATTTCAGTTCTCACATTGAACCAAACGAGCGCTAAGTAAAAAAGTTGCTCCAGTCAAAAAAGTTGCGCCTCACCTCAGGAGTCATAGACCAAATTTTTGTGGTGCAAATTTATCTCCCATTCTCAAAATTACATACAACAAGTCCAGTGTCCACTAACATTACCATTTTATGCTAGCTCCCACCAAAACACACCATTGTCAAGAATCAAGATCACACGAACAACAAGTCTTTAACCCTCTCAGCATCAAACAAGGACTCCACATACAACAATCAAAAACCCATAATCAAAAGAGATTTAATTTACTCCCATCAATGAACTATAAACGATCGAATGTGTACACACCGAAATCACCCTTGCGATCTCCACAACATCAGATCATGACAATCACAAACAAGCTTCAGTAAGAACTGTTAGTCATCGCTGAATCAGAAACCCTAGCCGATGAATCCCTTGACCAGTTATGCACCTTGGGAACGCCACCGGAATCCCCAAAATCAAGCGCCCTGATCAGAGCCTCAGCTTTGCTCTTCCCCTTAGGGCTCCCCCTCTCCACCATATCCATCACAGCCTCCACAACCCTAGCTTCTCCCCCAATTTTCCTAATCTCTTCCTTCATCCCATTCCCAGAGAGCTTCAACAGATTTAGCAGCCCCGAAACCGCGTTCCCCCTCGCCCGATTACTCGCTCCGGTCGCCGGCTCGATCAATTCCACCAATACTCCGACTCCAGAGACCCTCCGAAACGCCTCTGGTGCCGCCTCGCACCCCGCCACCAGCCCGATCACGCCGGTGGCGTCGTCGATCACCTCCGGCTTTCCGTCTCTTCCCAGAAGCGAGAACAGCGGCGGAACGGCTCCTAGATCGATCAGACTCCCCCGATTGGGCGGGTATAGCGCGACGCCGAATAAGGCGTTCAAAGCGTCCTTGATGGACCTGATCGGAGAATTAGGGCTCCTGACGATGTCGATCAGGGAGGCGAGGATGTCGCGCCTCGATCCGACGGTTTTTCTGTAGTTTTCGTCGATTAGGAGGCTGAAGAGCGTGGCGGCGGCGGATCCGGCGGCGTTGGTTGCGGAGGCGTGGTGGCGTAGGACGTGGGAGATGGCGTCGAGGACTCCGGGGGTGGAGACGACGGAGTCGCGGACAGAGATGGAGAGGTTTAGGAGCGCGGCGGCGGCGTTCTCCTGGGAGATGGAGGCGGCGGCGTAGAGCGCGTCGGCAAGGAAGGGGATGGCGCCTTCGGCGGCGATCATGGGGCGGATGTCCGGGTCGGATTTAGAGAGGAGACGGATCTCGCATAGGGCGGCGATACGGGTGTGATCCGAATCTGAATTGAGCCGAGAAACCAGCGTTTTGGCTGTCTGACGCTTCACCTCCATTTTCCGATGGGTCTTGTTTCGGGTGAAGGATGAAAATTTGCAGTCTGATGATGATGACCAGTAATTTAGGTCAACGAGGATGAACAAGATTGGGGCTTTTTCTTGAGCTTGTGTTTGACGAGTCAAAGAGTTGATCATTTTAAGCATCAACGGATTTCGGACTGTTTCTGAATCTTATGTCCGCGCCATTTTTGGTGGACAACTGGAATCAGAACCGCTGTAAAATACAGTAGTGGACTTTATATACCGGGTTTAACCGAACTACACACTTATAAATAGTACTAGTTCCCCGGGTTAAAGACAAACCATTTGAATTTGACTCTCCACACATTCAACTTTTGCAATTGGAAATACAAGTGTAAATTGGAATTTTTGAGGTAATAAAGTAGCACATAGTATCATCGTTAACATCAAGCCTACCAGTAACTTGTATTGTCTTTTTACAAATCATCAATGGCATGATGCTTGACCTTGAAATTTTTTATTCCCTTGTTATTTGATCGAAACGCGACTCAATGTTAAAATTATTTTCGCAACCTTTAAGATTTTAGGCTATTTTCACAAGTTCGGTCAAGCATTTATATGGAGAGCAAGAAATTGAGAGAAAACTAGTGATTTCAGAGATGAGAGAGATGGAAAAGCTTCATTGCAATTGTTAGTTTGTTACAAGTTTTCCGCCTTACTTGATATAGAGGATAAGTCAGTTACAAGGGAAACGATCAGCTACAACTAAGGTCCAACGTCCCACAGTGAAGCCTCAAATGTGATCTTAGCTGATCATGACTCAACACCTCCCCTCAAACTTGGGGTGGCGACAACCCAAGTTTGGCCAACAACTCATTCTCCTGATGGGAAGGTAGAATCTTCGTGAGTACATCTGCTAGCTGGGACGTAGTGGGAATGTGAGATAGATCAATTAAGCCTTCCATGAATTTCTCCTGGGTGAAATGGAAATCATTTTCTATATGTTTCGTCCGTTCATGGAAAATGGGGTTACGACAATCTGAATGGCGGACTAACTATCACAAAACAGTGCAGTAGGCTTGATTGGAGCTACATCAAGCTCCTCCAATAACCGAATTAGCCATGTAACTTCAGCTGAGGTTTGAGCCATTGCCCTGTACTCAGCTTCAGATGAATTGCGAGAGACAACCCTCTATTTCTTGGACTTCCAACTAACTGGGGACTCTCGCAAGAGGATGACAAAGCCAATGACAAAGCATCGATTGTAAGGACACGATGCCCAATAAGAATGCATGTAGGCTGCAACTCTAGGAGAATCAAAGCCTTTGAGGATAATACCATGTGTCACAGTGCTAGCAATGTATTTGATGGTGTGATGTAAAGCCTGAAGATGAGAGCTACGAGGAGATTTCATAAACTAACTCAAAGATTGGATTGCGAAACAAAGATTTGGGCATGTAATGGTGATATAGTTGAGTTTCCCCACCATCTTTCTGTAGCAAGAAGGATCATGTAAGAGATCCCCAGAAGACCAATCAAGATGACAATTTTGAGGAAAATGAGTACACACTAGACGAATGTTATCAAGCCCGGATTCCTGTAAAACCTCTTGATTGAACTTATGTTGAGACAAATGGATTCCATGTGAACTATATGATACTTCCCCCCAAGAAATAATGCAAAAGCCCCAAATTTTTATGCTAAAGTGATGATCAAGGTAAGCTTTGAGTTTGATAACCTCAGCTTGATCAGACCCTGTCACTAAGAGCTCATCGATGTAGATTACAACAATAGTGAGATGACCATCTGCCCGTTTTGTGAAGAGTGAGTAATCAAGCTTGGATTGCACAAATTGAAGGGGAAGCAATGCTGTGGTGAGTTTATGAAACCATTGTCTGCTGACTTGTTTTGACTCATACAACGATTTCTGTAACTTGCACAGAAGATTTGGTCCACTTGAGATGCTTTTGGGAAGCTTCATATAAACTTCTTCATAGAGGTTACCATGTAAGAACGCATTGTACACGTCCATTTGATGAAGAGACCAATTCTAAGATGCTGCTATGGCAATGACAGTTTGAATAGTTGTCATTTTAACCACTGGTGAAAACGTCTCATGGTAATCTATACCTTCAGCTTTTGTGAAACCCTAGGCAACAAGTCAAGCTTTGTGTTTCTCAAGGCTCCCATCAGCTCTGATTTTGACTTTGAAAACCCACTTGCAACCAATTGCTCGTTTGCCTACAAGAAAGGGAACAATAACCCAAGTTTTGTTCGCAGTTAAAGAACCTTTTTTCTTCTCCATTGCCATAACCCAATTGGGATCTTGGATGACTTCTTTGTATGTAGCGGGCTCAAAATATGAGGTAATTTGGGATAGTAAAACATAGGACTGAATAGGTAAGATGTGGGAAAAATGAGCTTGTGGAAATTGGAGTTTAGAGGAAGAGTTGGTACACACATTACACGCATATTGAAGATGAGTTGGAGCTTGGCGATTTCTGTTAGATCTTCTGAGATCAGGAGGAGGAACATTTTAGATTGGAGGCAAAATGTTAGATGAAGAAGGAACTAAAGGTGGAGAAACTGAAGGAACTGGATGTTTTGTATGTGATGATGTTTTAGAGACATTGGGAGATATAATGGGAGGAGCTGGATGATTGGTTGGGGAAGAATCTGTAGACAAGGTAGGAGGAGAAATGACGTGGGAGAGAGAAAAATGGATGTGGGAAAAGAGGAAGAAAGGGTAGGTAAAGTAGCAGTGGAGGTGGGATCTGATATTGAATGGAAAGGAAAGTGTGTTTAAAAGAACACCACATCTCTGGAATGACAAATGTGCTAAGTTGTGAGATTGAGAACAATGTATGCACTCTTTCCATATAAATAACCAAAGAAAACACAAGGGGCTGCACCAGGCTGAAATTTGTCCCTCCCTTTCTTCAAAATACTGATGAAACATAGACAATCAAACACGCTGAGATGGGTGTATGAAGGGGGCTTAAGAAATAGCATCTCATAAGGAGTTTTGTTGGAAAGCACGGGCAAATGACACATGTTTATAATGTAGGTTGCAGTAAGAAGGCACTCTCCCCAGTATTTGAGTGGTACATTAGATTGAAATTTCAAAGCCCGAGCTACTCCAACAAATGTTTGTGTTTTTTCTCAACAACCCCATTTTGTTGGGGAGAATCAACACAACTAGTTTGATGTATGATACCTTTCTGAGCAAAGAAATCAGGCATTGACTTATCACGAACCTCATCAGCATTGTCAGATCTCATGGCTTTAATATGAAGATGAAATTGGGTGAATGAGGGAGATAAAGTTTCTAATGATGGACAAAGTATTAGTTTTAGAAGACATGAGATATGTCCAGGTGCACTTGGTGTAGTCATCCACCAGAGTTAGGAAAAAACTGTACCCATTATGGGTGCATTGTTTATAAGGTCCCCATGTCTCAAAGTATACCAATTGAAAGGGAGTTGAAGACTTGTTTTGTCGGCGGGAAAATGGTTGTCCGTGTAATCTGGCTTGAGGGCATATTTGAAAAATTGAGGTGGAAGAAGGAGAAACAAAAGCATCAATGTGTTTTATTTGTGCAAAGGGCAAATGGCCCATATGACAATGCAATAGTTCAACCTTACAAGATGAAACAATCATCAGTATGAACAAGAGTTTCAGAAACACTAGAAACAACATTACATTGAGGAAAATGATGTTGTAAAACAGAAGTCAAGGCATGTAATGGATCCAGCTCATGAGATTTGTGTGCAATGTATAAACCTTTATCCTAAGTTCCAATTACCAGAGGTTTCCTCGTCGAAGGGCCCTGGATGATACAAGATGTAGGAGTGAAAATAATATTAGATTGTATGTCAAGAACAAGCTTTCGAATGGAAAACAAGTTATAATGGAAATCAAGGGCATGAAGCACTCCTTGTAAAGAAATATGTCGAGAAATATTGACACAACCAATGTAAGAAATGTTAGCCTTTTTGTTGTTAGGCACGGTGATATAAGATGGTTTATCTAAAGAAGTGTATGAATGAAAAAGGTTGAGGTTGGGGGTCATGTGGTATGTGGCTCCACTATCCAAGATCCAAGTGGTATTAAGCATAGAAGAGAATAAACAAGTGGTTTTACCTGCTAGCAAAGCTGTCGGTTCTTTCACTTCATGACCTTGTAAGATATTCATCAACTAATGATATTGTTCTTGAGTGGTTGCAGACGACGAGGAAGTTGTAGCAGCCATTTTCTTGTCTTTCTCGGAAGCAGAGTTATCCAATGGATAGCCATGAAGTTTCCAACATTAATCCACCACATGTCCAAGAGATTTGCAGTGTGTACACGGTCTCGTGTTAGAGTTGGTGGAGATGTTGGAAGAGCCTGGATAACCATGGAGCTTCCAGCACTTCTCCATGGTGTGACCACCAACTTTGCAATGATCGCAATAGTTGTCTGTACTTGTATTGCTTGGATAGCCATTAACCTTCCAACATTTATCCATGGCATGTCCATTGACCTTACAATGATCACAAAATAGCAACTTCTTGGAACCAGAATTGCCTCCTTTAGCATGGGAAGCAAAAGCAGAGCCATCACTTTCAATCGAAGGACCTTTACTCATCCCTCGTTACTCTTCCTGAATCAGAAATATATAAGTCTCATCTATGTTTGGTGGTGGATTCATCATCAAAATGTTGCATCTAACAATATTGTAAGAATTCGTGAGTTCCATGAGAAATTGAATCACCTGTTGATTCTGAATGAGTCTTGTCACATGCTCACAGCAAGATTGGAACCACAATCACAAGCTTCACACTCAACAAGAAGCACATACTCATCCAACGACGCTTAAATTTCGTGAAATAATCCGAAATCCCTAGATTTCCTTGCTCTATAGACACAATATCCTTCTGAACTTGATATAATCGAGTTCAATTAGCAGAACCAAATCGATTTGCCAATTGACGCCAAAGTTGACTAGCAGTACGACAGTAAAGTACATATTCAACAATGTCTTTCTCTACATAATGAAGGAGCCAAGATTACCATGTGGTTGCATTTGTCCTAGTGATGCTAAAGAAGAGGATCCGCAGTTGGTCACTGGCAGGAACCGGTGAGGTGGTGACGAATCCCATTTTGTTCTTCACCATTAGCGAGACCTCCACTGATCTCCTCCAATGGCTGAAATTGCAACCGTCTAGAAGCCGTGTGGAGAGGATGTAATTCAGATGGTCCGAATGATGAAGGTACAACTCGCTCATTGGCTCAATGACGTCGATGTCAGATCACCGGCCATTTGCAGGCTCTGATACCATGTCAAACATTGATATGGAGAGCAGGAAATTGAGAGAGAACCAATGATTTCAGAGAGGAGATTGAGAGACATGGAAAAGCTTCATTGCAATCGTTAGTTTGTTACAAGTTTCCCGCCTTCCTTTATATAGATTGCAATTGTTAGTTTGTTACAAGTTTCCCGCCGTCCTTTATATAGAGGATAGGTATGTTACAAGGGCAACGATCAGCTACAACTAAGGTCCACCGTCCCACAGTGAATCCTCAGCTGTGATCTTAGCTGATCATGACTCAACAAGTTCCTTGAAAGTTTGCTCACCAGGGAGCAACAAGAAGATAGTTCGATCGGATAATTGCTGGAGGAAAAACTATTACAAAAGGAATGGGGATTAGAAGAAATCAGTCACCCACCAGTACCATAGTTCGTGCCTGTGCTAATAATACTCAAAACCTTCCTATTAAGCACCATCATACTTTTCAGATCAGGAAACGGCAGCATCACATACCTCATGAAAATTGAAATAAAAGGAATAAAAAAAAACTACAGTACATGGCATCTAATAAAACAGAATGCAGTATCTCTTTCTCAGCAGTGTTCCTAAATTCGAAACAAGACACCTTCCTAAATTCGAAACAAAACACCATAGACATGACAAGTTGTAGAACTACTTTGAAACAGGCACCATCACACATCAGGTTTCTCTCATTTCACCACCGCAGCTCTAACAACCAACAAAAGAATACAGCAGCTATGGTTTTCTGGTGTCTCCTGATTGACTTCGCTTTATGAAATCTGCTCAAGAAGCTTTATTTACACGTATCTTTTGCCCTTCCAAAACCTGCAAATGAGTAACCGAAATCAAATTCACCAGGTTTTATTCCATGTCACACTTCCAGAAGAAAAAAACAGCCTTTGCAAATATGTGATTTCGAGCAAGGTTGCTTTGTATCACCTGGCTACAGAATATTTACATAGAAGACAGGACATAAACCCAAAATACAATCTAAACATCAAATTATCGCATCATAATCCTCATATCAATCACATAAAACCACCCATAACAAAGGATTATTTCCATTCAAATACTGGTTACAGGGGTTCACTTTGATAATTAATGTCAAAAGTTTATTTCAGACAATTGAATGGGAGGGGGTGATTTGTAGCAGAGGCTTGACCCTTGTGAAGATCCTGAATGATCTCATATTTTTTCTCTTACACCCCAAAAGCTCTACTCTTTGTCTTCAAATATTCTGTTTTTAGATCTTATTGTTGGTTAATATGGAGACTCCAAGCTACAACGAATTTTAGTGCTAGTGCTCAAATAGATATGCTTTGCAAGCATAACACTCGAGATTACCAATAATAAAGATTCAGCAGGTAAGCAGATAGATAGCTTACAGCATCGTTTAATGAGGTGATCGCCAGTTCAACATCTTCCTCAGAGGAAAAGGTGACGAAACCAAAGCCACTCGACTTTGAAGTTCCTGGAACTCGTGAAACCTTGGCACTGATAACCTTTCCCTTTTCTGAGAAAAAATTCTTTAGTATATCTGTAGTTACTGTCTTTGAAAGATTTCCAACATAAACTTTATATGGACCATCAATAAATTGGGAATCCTCTGCCTGAAGAAGCGACAAATCAGCACCAGGCAGTGGTTTCTCCGTGATGTTGACTTTGATTTTCCGTCCTCCAATTTCCTATTAAGTAGAAGAGACAGCTTCAATTGAGCTTACTATGGCAGTTCATAGCAAGAGATGCAAAAAGGCAGAAGGAAAAGAAGGCATTGCTTACTGTTCCATCAAGCTTCTCAATAGCAGCATTTGCATCTTCCACAGTCTTCATGGTAGCAAATCCAAACCTTCTGCTCCGTCCAGAATATTTGTCATACATTACCTACAAAATCGTACAAATCAACCAAAAAGACAATTTTTCAGATCAAGTATAACAAACAATCACCATGGCCATTTCATAAAACTACCACTTCTTTATATTTAAAAATGTCCTCGCCCATAAACACAGTTCACGGTCTATTCCCTTCCCTCTCCTCTTTTGCTTTCTCTTTAACCACCTAATTCAGGTATTGGAATTCAAAGTTTTGGGTTTAGGGTTTTACTTGCATTCAAATATGAGATTCAACGTTTACAACTATGACAATCTGTCAATCTTATCCAAATTAAACCAAAAAGAAGATGTTTCGTTATTGCACCAAATAGACGATTTTTTTTGAGAAAACACCAATTTTAGAGGTAGTTTTATGTAACTAATCTAAGCGTTCCTCAACATTATCCAATTGAAATATCCAAAATGCAGGGAAGATCAAATTGACTTCATCAAACACTATACTAGCAATTAGCAAGCATAACATCCGTAATGGGTAGTAGAAAACAAATCAAATCGAATCCAAGAAATCAGTGAGACAAAAAAACCTCGGCTTTTTCAACGGCACCATGTTCTTCAACCACGCGTCGGAGCTCGTCATTAGTGACAGTCCGGGGGATGTTACCGATATACAGGGTCCGAGCAGCCTCTTCCGAGGTCGAAGAAGGAGAAGAAGAAGCGGTTTCAGAAGTCGCCACTGCGCTTATCACTGGGAAGCACCTCTTCGTAATCGGAGATCGAAACATACTGGTTTCTAGGGTTTTGGTTCGAATCTGAGTCGAAATCGACACCGACAGCAAATTCGTCCTTGAGGACTGTAATTGCGGTTGGCATAGTTTAGGCGACATTGCTGCGACGGAATAGGGCATGCAGGAGATGGTAGTCGCCATGGATTCAGAATGGAATTTCACACTGAAGCTAACACTGAAAGGAGATGAGAGGTGTACACTCCCGCGCCAGGTTTCCCTATCTCTTTATCCGCTTTCGCTTCCCCCTGAATCCCCTGATATACTGTTAGTAAAAAGTAAAAACTAAAAACCTCATTTAATTAATTTTTGGGTTAATTACAAAGGGGATTGTTAAATACACCGCTGGAACCACCGCTAATCTCCCTAACTCCTTGCGGAGATAAGTCCGCATCCTGTTACGGAATACTTTTGGTGTTGTGCCAAACAGCCTTTACTCCGCTAATCTCCGCAACTCCTTGCGGAGTTAAGTTCACATCCGGTTGCGGAATACTTTGGATATTTTTTTTTTAAAATAAACAAAAAAAAAGAAAAAGAAAAAAAAAGAAAAGGTACGCATCTATTTCACTCCCCCACCGCCTCTTGCTCTCTCCCTGCCGCCCAATTCGATCGCGAACCAAACTTTCGGTGAGTCGTTCTCCTTCATTTTTTATCCAAACTACCCTCGGACTTCACCACCCTCCTCACCCATGTGCCACGTAGGTCCGATGAGCCATCACGAGCTTCCGACGACGCCCAAACCTCCGATCGAGAGCTCCGAAGTCCACTTGTTCAAAGTTGAAATCTTTGTGAAAGCCGCCAGATTCGATCGCGAACCAAACTTTCGTTTTCGATCCAAACAACCCTCGGACTTCGCTACCCTCCTCACCCATGCTCCACGTAGGTCTGATGAGCCATCGCGAGCCTCCGACGATGCCCAGACCTCCGATCGAAAGCTCCGAAGTCCACTTGTTCAAAGTTAATAGGTAACACAATATCAACAACAAAAAAAAGAAGTTCCGCACCTAATTGCGGACCTTTTTGATTTTTATTTTTTTTTACGTATAGGTAGGGACTCCGCATCCTAATGCGGACCTCTCTCCGCAACGTTTTGCGGACATTTTGTCGAGGGTCTTTTAGGGCGTGTTTGGCACGATGTCCGAGGAGGTCCGCATCTCGTTGCGTAGCTCGGTCCACATGATGTTGCGTAGCTTAGCGGTGTATCCAGCAAAAATTAGCGGTGTATTTAGCTTTTTCGATTACCAAACACCACCATTAAAAAAATTTTTATGACGAGGAACCCACCATTTTTTTTATATAAAAAAAACATCCACAAACTTGGTTTTTTTGGGAGGGATTAGGTAAACGGTTTTGTTATATGCACGATGAAAATCTCGCCAGATGCACGGAAAGACTTCGCAACCGCGTATTGCGGATGCACGATCGAAAAATCAGAATTCGCAACCGCGTAGTTTGAATCCACAACCGATTAATTATTGTTGAATTAATTAATTTGTATTCCGTATGTACAGTATTAGTTTGGAATGACTTTTCAACTAGGTAATCAAGAGGATTGCAGTCATTCCACCCTCCTTTATATATAGGTACAATCATAAGATTTTATTAAACATGTATTTGTTACTCATATAAGTTTTCTTGAAAATATTCTCTTATAGTATTCTAATAAGAAGTTATTAGTTAATATAATGTTTTATTAAATATTTATTCGTTACTTATATGAGTTTTCCTCAAAACATACCCTTATAGTATTATAATAAGAATTTATTACTTAATATAAGGTTTTATTAGTTACTTATATGAGTTATACTCAAAACATACTCTTAGAGAATTTTAATAAGAATTTATTAGTTAATATAAGGTTTTATTAGTTACTTATATGAGTTTTCCTCAAAACACACCCTTAGAGTATTTTAATAAGAATTTATGACTTAATATAAGGTTTTATTTAACACTTATTAGTTACTTATATGAGTTTTCCTCAAAACATAACCTTATAATATTATAATAAGAATTTATTACTTAATATAAGGTTTTATTAGTTACTTATATGAGCTATACTCAAAACATACTCTTAGACTATTTTAATAAGAATTTATTAGTTAATATAAGGTTTTATTAGTTTTTTTTTACAGTAGGCAAGAAGTAGATCGACAAAGCGATCTTGAAGCCAATTAAGCCATCAACAGATGGCTTGGATGACCCTAAACAGAGGGTCGCCAGTCAAAAGAAAAAAATTATCTAAGATTACAATTACAGAAAATTAGAATTAAAAAGTCTAGGAAAGTCTTCTGATAAAACTTGGAGCCGCTGATTCTTGATTCCGTTCTTATGGCTTGGATTGGAAAGCGGTGATGATTGCGGATCTGGATCCCACTACGGCAACGAGCAGGCTCGTTCAGCAGTATTGTTTCATGTGGTGGCTCGGATTCGAAAAATTGAGATATGAAGTTGCACAATCCTTTTCATAAAATTAAGGTGATAGTGATGTCGGATCTAGACCCAAGGGTCATGAATCTGAGCATCATCAACGAGCTGCTAATCTTGGAGGAGGAGGGGATGTAGGGATAAAATTAGATTTGGGTTACTTTGATATTGTGGGTCTAGGGGTAAAATCAAATTTGTTTTGAGATTTGGGGTTGCATATTGAGTAATATAAGATTTTATTAGTTACTTATATGAGTTTTCCTCAAAACACACCCTTATAGTATTTTAATAAGAATTTATGACTTAATGTAAGGTTTTATTCAACGCTTATTAGTTACTTATATAAGTTTTCCTCAAAACATAACCTTATAGTATTATAATAAGAATTTATTAGTTAATATAACATTTTATTAAACATTTATTCGTTACTTATTAGAATTTTCCACAAAACATACTTTCATCATATTCTAATAAGAATTTTTAAACATTTAATCGTTACTTATATGAGTTTTCCTCAAAACATACCCTTATAATATTCTTACGAGAATTTATTAGTTAATATAAGGTTTTATTAAACATTTATTCGTTACTTATTTGAGTTTTCTCAAAACACATTCTTATAGTTTCTAATAAGAATTTATTAATTAATATAATGTTTTATTAAACACTTATTCGTTACTTTTATGAGTTTTCCTCAAAACATACCTTCATAGAATTCCAATAAGAATTTATTAGTCAATATAAGGTTTTATTAAACATTTAATCGTTACTTCTCTGAATTTTTCTCAAAACATACCCTTATAGTATTCTAATGAGAATTTATTAGTTAACATAAGGTTTTATTCAATATTTACTAGTCAGTTATATGAGTTTTCCTCAAAACATACTCTTATAGTAATCTAATAAGAATTTATTAGTTAATACGTCTTATTAAACATTTATTAGTCACTTATATGAGTTTTTCTCAAAACATACTCTTATTATAGTATTCTAATAAGAATTTACTAGTTATTATAAGGTGTTATTCAATATTTATTAGTCAGTTATATTAGTTTTTCTCAAAACATACTCTTATAGTATTCTAATAAGAATTTACTAGTTATTATAAGGTGTTATTCAATACGGAGTATTTATTAGTCGGTTATATGAGTTTTTCTCAAAACATACTCTTATAGTATTGTAACAAGAATTTATTAGTTAATATAAGGACTTATTAAACATTTATTAGTTACTTATACGAGTTTTCGTCAAAACATATACCTTATAGTATTCTATATATTAAGAATTTATTACTTACCCATTATATTATATATATATATATATATATATATATATATATATATATATATATATATATATATATATATATATATATAATCAACATATTCTTTAAATTTAATTAAAAATGAATAATATAATAACATAAGTAAGTAATTAAGACAATAACACTCACTTACCTTATTGTCCGTACAACCCTTGGTGTTGAAAATGGGTCTTTGATCAATCGAGCTTGCAAATGGCTGTTCACACAAACTAGAAGAGAAACAAGTTGGCCAGCCCAATTAATGCACCCAACCACTAAAAGAGAGGTAAAGTAAAAAGCTCTTTAATATCGACATCATCCGTAATAGCAACGGATTTTAGCCACGGACACAGTCATCGCTAAATCAAAATTTCGTTCTATGGGCTAACAAGGTAATTGGGCTTATCAGTTCGAATGGTCTATTGATCTATGACGAGCCCATAACATTTGGTCTTCTTTGGGCCACAGATTCAACTACGATTCAAGCCCACTCACTCCATGTCACCCCATGTTTGGTCCGGCTACAATAACCGACCACAACTCACTCACCCCATGTCCATTCGATAGTTGAATTTCCAATGTTGAATAGCCTCGGATTTAGCCACAAAGTGTATGTTGTTGCTAGATCAGCGTCGAATATAGCCACGAATAACACATTCGTAGCTACTTTCGTGGCTATTTACAACCACCATCCACATGTCGAGCCACGAAATCAGCTACGGACATAATGTTTGTTGCTATTAGCCACGAATTTGATGACGTGACATTCCAGGATGAGTGTCATCCACGAATATAGCCACAGTCAAGAACAGTCGTGGCCAATGTCATTGCTATTGGCCATGATTTCAGGGTCGCCGATAATTCGTATCTAAAAATCTTTAGCTATTTCTTGTTTTTTTAGTAGTGCAAGCACAACATACGGTTATATTTGCATGCCAAAATGACACGAAAAAAAAAACTAGACTTGGGTTATATTTGCACAACATACGATTATATTTGCACAAGCACAATATATTGTTATATTTGCACGACAAAATGTAAAAAAAATAGACTTGGGTTATATTTGCACAATATACGGTTATATTTGCACAAGCACAACATACTCTTATATTTGCACGACAAAATGTAAAAAAAAAAAAAAAAAAAAAAACTAGACTTGGGAAGGGGATGGACAATTCACTAATTTGTCCAAAAAAGTGTGTAAAACAAAACAAAAAAAAGAGTGAGAGGAAGGAAAAAAAGCTCTCTTTTTGGTTCCCCCGACCCATTGAAACAACGAGCAATCAATTAACTTGGCCTGCTAACCCTAGGAAAATCAGAAGACCCAATCCCCTCTCCCTGTATCGTAATTCTGAAATTCGATATGGGGTTTCAACAAATCATCACACAAAAGTGGGGTTTCGTGAGTATGGGAACCTCTCTGTTAAGATTGGGTGTCAAAGAAAGAAGGTGCCGTCAAAGAAGATTGAGGTTCAGAGGGGGGTTGGTGAAAAGTGGAATGGGTTGCGGGTTGCTGATATGGGAATTAAGGGGGAGTGTATGATTATGTGGAGTTCTTTCTGTTGGTGGTGGATGAAAACGACCAGCTGCTGAAGTTTCCAGTCTGGTTCGACGACTTCTCGGAAGGATGCGGTGCATGTGGCGAACTAGACCACCTATTCAAGGTCTGTCCAAGGAGGCTGCCATTCTATAAGGACACTGAGTCTTCTCCTGCGGGCGGTGTCCAGGCGGGAAGTTCTGGCCAGCAGGCACAAAGGACAAGCGAGGAGGAAGGAAATTGGGTCAAGGTGGTGTCAAGTAAGAAGAAGGAAACAACTCCGATCAAGGTAGGATACTCCAAGCAGGAGATTTTCAAATTTCTGGGAGCAAACGCCAGCTTCAACTCTGATTCTTCGTCCTCTAGGTTCTCAGCTAAGGAATCCGACACTGGATCCAGTGTGGAGATTGCTCAGCCAGTTGCTGTCTCGACTGAGCCCGTTGTGCCTGTTATTGCTGTTGTTTCGGATGCTCCTCCGATTCCAGGCCCTACTGTTGAAGAGATGTTGGTTGCGCCCACGCCTATGGTGGACATCTCTATCGAAGAAGCTATGGAATGGTTGAACGACGACTCTCAACTGGAGTACCCTCAGGAAGGTGGTGAGGTCCAGCTGTTGGACTATGGTGAAGAGAGCGAGACGAGCTTTGAAAGGATGATGGGCTTCCTTGGTCAGGATAAGATGGAGGATATGCTTCGATCCATCCCTCCCTCGGAGGAGTTCAAACTGCCGGACCTCTCCAACCCGGATGTGTTTGCGCAGCACATTGTCAACTCTATTGTCACTCCCTCTGACTCACCATCGGTGGTGCAGAGGTTTGAAGAATTGGAGGTTGTCACAACCTCTAATTCAGAATCGGCTAAGTGGAAGAGTGGACTGGGAGATAGTGACACTGCTTCATCCATGTTGGTGGGGAGGAGTGCCAAGCGAGTGAGACATGATCCGTGATCGAGAAGAAACCCACATCGCCATAAGTAGTAGGGGTGGTGCTTCTGGTGGTTTAGTGGTGATGAACATACCACCTTATCAAGTTGGAATGGAAGTCTGCGACTTCTTTTGGTATCCTAGTGGCAGATTTGGTGGTCTCTCCATGACCTTTAGGAGAGTCCTAGGTTATTCTCCCTTTTGTGGATCTGATGCCAATGTAAAGCTTTTGTGTGTAGGGATTGGAATGTATGTGGGTCGGTTGTATTCGAGTGGTAGTAGTCCCTTATGTTATCTATTATCTATGCTCTGTAATATATGTGCTTATGGTTATTCAATGGAGATGTTTAATGGTATATGCTTGCTTAGATGCAAGGTTGTCTGGGACAAATCTCTCTTAGACGTTCAAACTGCAGCCTTAATTGGTTGTAACAAAAACGATCCTGCTACTATGTTGTGGCTATGGAGATCGGAGCATCGACCGAAAACTAAGGCCAGAACAAGGAACGAAACTCACACTTTGTGGGAGATTCGTCTCTGCACTAGTAAGATTGCTAATTGTAATCTTTATAGATTAAACTCTAATATTGTTACAAACCCAATTGAATATTCTGAAGGTTCTAATACCCCTAGAAGGGTTTGTTTTTGCAACACTGTGGGAGTATGGGTGACGGTGAATCCTTGGGTTCTTTTTGAAATTGAGGTAGGCTTGATTGCCTGGAATGGTATTGACAGATTGGTAGTATCTTTCGGTCGGCTTGCGGGTTTAATTGTTAGGGGGAGGGGTGGCTTTCCCTTGCGGTGTTTTATTGCTAGTAGTAGGATTTCTCTGTGCAATCTTAAGTTATTTTTAACTATCAGATCTTCGTCTTTGTATGGATATCTTCATACTTTCAGTTGTTGGCATAAAGGTAGGTTCTTGGTCTATGGTTATTTGAAAAGGCTGATCCTTGTTGCTGGTGCTGTGGGGAATTCATGGTTGCTGTCGACTTGGAGCCAGATTCAATTTCCTACTCCATGCTTTCGTTTTTTCCAGGAAGCCTTGGTTATGAAACCATTAATATTTGGGGACGGAGAAGCTCAGTGCTGGGCTTGGGCATTGGCTCGCTGTGCAGATGGCTTCCCCGGACTTTGCTGGGGGGTAAACCATGATGTTAACACCAATGAGTGTCTGCTCACTCATAAAAACATCTGCCTAAGGGTATCAACATCCCCTTGTGGGTTGGAGTGCTACTATGTTCACCTCGAGGTTGTGCATAGTTGCTTCTGCAGTTCCCGATGGACAGTGTTTTTGAGTGCCGTCGGTGCTTAAACTGATCAAAGTCATGCTCTTGCTCTGCCCAGTGCAGGGTCTCTGGCCTTGGTATGGTGTGTACCAAAATTATACGGAAAAAGGTTTCCGGGTTAAGGGTTTCAAACTCTCTCCTTAACCCCTGCGAATGTATCAAATGAAAGTTTCCTTTTGGAATTGTCGGGGGATAGGCAAACCGTCATTTTGGACAAACATCAAGACAAAATGTTGTAACGAATCAATCCAAATTCTCGCTCTTGCGGAAACAAAAACGGATAAAATTCCTGATGAAATAAACTGGAAACAAGCGGCCTTCAATTCCACTGTTTGGTCTCCTACCGTAGGAAAAGCAGGGGGTATTGGTGTGTTATGGAAATCCTATCAGATGTCGTCGGAACAAATTACTGTTGCCATACATCTCCCAAGAATCATTGCGTTAGATATCGATAACGCAAAAGATCAATTTTCGTTCAGAATCTGGTTTGTCTACGTGCCGTCGGAGCATGGAAATAAAGAGACGTTTTGGGCCAATTTTACGAATCTGATTTTATCAGACACTAAACCGTGTATTATCATGGGAGATCTCAACGAGATTAATTGTTACGACGATAAAATTGGTGGTGCTCGCACTCTGCCGTCGAGATTCACCATACTTGAAAATTTCAAAAGCCACTGTGGATTAATTGACATCCCAACATTCGGAAATCAATTCAATTGGAGAAAAAAGGTTTCTGGCCCTGATAATATTAAGGAAAAATTGGATCGGGTTTTGGTCCAGCACCCTATGATAGACAAATTCCATGCAATCAACACTTTCAATGGTGCGTTTTCGTCATCAGATCATTGTCCCATAACGATGGATCTCTCGTTTTCTGGCAGTTTCAAAGCACCACCTTTCAAATTCGAAAATACATGGATTAATAGGAAAGAGTTTACTAACGTCGTTAAGCAAGCTTGGAGGGCTTCTTGTCGGGGGTCAGCTATGTACCAACTTACCTTTAAAACAAAGCTGCTAAAAAAGAAGGCTAAAATATGGAACAAGACAACCTTCGACAACATTTTCAGACAACTTGCGAGAGTAGAATCGCAACTACTTACCATACAAACTAGTCAAAGCAATTACTTAGCGCCCTCGGAAAGGGAGGAGAGAAGAGAGAGAAACTTGATTCAAAAGAAGGAAGCATTGCTTCTATATCACAAAAGCTATTGGAGCCAAAGGGCCAAATCAAAACATATACAGCTAGCGGACACTAACTCATCATACTTTCATAAGGTGGCATCCGGAAGAAGAAATAGGAAGATTATTCGAGGGCTCACCTCTTCTAATGGTACCGAGGTTCTGGGAGAAGAAAATATTAAAATGGAAATCCGATCGGACTTTGATAGGAGGTTTCGATCGAAGTTTGATCATTCAACTAACCAGGACAACACTCTCTAGCTAATAACTCCTTCCATATCCGATGAAGAAAATCAATTCTTGATAAAAATCCCTTCTAATGAGGAAATCAATGAAGCTGTCTTTAGCATGGGAATGAACAAATCGCCTAGACCGGATGATATGACAGCAAAATTCTATAAAGCTTATTCGGGAATAGTGGGGAAAGATGTCATTCGAGCAGTCAAGGGGTTCTTTCTCTCCGGGAAACTACTAAAACAAATTAATCACACGTTTATCACCCTGTTACCCAAAACCGATAACCCATCTACAACTGCACACTACAGACCAATCAATTTGTGTAACACCATTTATAAAATCATTTCGAAAATTCTTACTGAAAGATTGAAGAAGGTGATTGGTAAACTCATTCACCCACTACAAGGAGCCTTTGTAGCAGACATAGCGATTCAGGATAATGTCCTCATTGCGCATGAAATCTTCCACTCATTTAAATCAAGAACTGGGCGTGAAGGTTGGATAGCTACCAAACTTGATATGGAAAAGGCTTATGATAGGCTTGAATGGCCTTTCATTGAGCAAATCTTGATCAGGATAACAAATTTGTTCGTCTTATCATGGAATGTATCACTACGGTATCCTTTTCTGTACTGGTTAACAATGGTCCTACTGATCCATTCAAACCATCTAGGGGTATTCGTCAGGGAGACCCGCTTTCGCCGTTTCTATTTATCCTTGGGGCGGAAGTGCTAGCTAGGAATCTGTCGCATGCTGCGTCTGCTAAAAAGCTTGTGGGGTTTAGGTTCGGATCCAATGGACCATGTATTCCATTCCTTTACTTTGCAGACGACATAATAATTTTTTGCAAACGAAGCATTGAGGCATGTCTGGAAGTAAAAGATATCATAGTTGCGTATTGTAAAGTCTTTGGACAAAAAGTCAATCTTCACAAATCTGCTTTCCAAGCTACAAAAGGGATTAGTGCAGCTCGGAAGGAAGATATTGAGGGTTGTTTGGGAATATCAAATGAACGAAATCTTGATAAATATCTTGGTTGCCAAATCATTAATGGAAGAGTTAATAAAGATACATTCCAGGAGATTCTATGCAAATCCAAAAAACAGTTATCTCAGTGGCGGGCCAACTCCATGTCTCAACAGGGTCGGGTTGTACTAATCAAGTCAAACCTAGCAGCTAAACCTTTGTATATCATGCAAAGCTTCATGCTACCAGCTTCGATCCATAAGGAGCTGGATCAAATAAACCGTAAATTCTTCTGAAATAAGGATCTTCAGCACCGCCCACTCATTGGGTGGGATAAGATTTGTAGACCTCAAAATAAGGGAGGGATGAGAATCAGAAAGGCATGCGAAATGAATGAGGCATTACAACTAAAATTACTATGGAAAACGCTTGCAGAACCCGACAACGTTTGGGTCCAGGTGATACAATATAAGTACCTTAAGACACAGAATGTTTTAAATTATAGAAAGAATGGTAATTGCTCTTGGCAATGTGCCAAACTCTACCCGTTAATACCCAAATTCAAAAACGCCCTGATCTGGTCGGTAGGAAATGGGCAAACTATTAAGTTCTGGAATGACAACTGGCTCTGGCCCCACCCTATTTCGGAACATGGGGACTGTCCGGCTCCCATCCAGGAAAATGAACGAGTAAGTGATTATACAATGAACGGTAAATGGTGGGTGGAAAAATTGGAGAGGTGCCTGCCTCCACATATTGTAAAAGAAATTATCTCGATACATATTCCAGCAGTATCATTCGAGGATAGGTTATATTGGTAGCCTTACCGCTCCGGTTGGTTCACAACACAGAGCGCGTATAACCTCCTCACTCGTGAATGGGCCATGGAGAAGGACAGATATAAGTGGATATGGAAGCTTGACACATTACCTAAAGTCAAGAATTTCATATGGAAATTGAGCCACAATGGATTACCAACTAAATCTAGGTTGGCCCAACGTGGTATGGTCATCCCCATGTCATGTGCGATTTGTGGTGATAGTGCTGAAGATGACATGCATCTTTTCCTTGATCGTGTGGGGCACATCTGATTTCGGGTTTGCTGTCACCAGCGCAAAAAAACTTGCTACTGCAGCTAGTCGAAGCATCGAGGAACTTCAAACAGATTCTAAATTTCATGGGTGAACAGTTGGAGAATTCAGTGAGAACTACGATTGCAAATCGATGGTGGGCATTTTGGTACTATCGCAATAAAATCTCATTTGCTGATGACAGTAGCATTACAAATACAAGTGTTATCGCTTTGGCCGACTCGATTACCAACAGTTGGGCTAAAGCTCAATCTTTTAATGAGGCAGATAGAATTCTGAATGCTATCAAAAAGGACAATAAATTATCAAAAAAGTCACGACATAAATGTAAATGGACAAAACCACCGCCAGGAACATTCAAACTAAATTTTGACGGGTCCTCCTTGTCAGATCGTGCCAGTTCTGGCGGATACATCGTCCGTGATTGGCAAGGCAATCCGGTTGAGGTCGGCCACAAACGTTTAGGAAAGTAATCCCCGTTGGTGGCTGAGACTCTGGCCTTGCTACTGGGAGTGCAAAAGGTCGTGCAACTCAGGATCCAGAAACTACAGATAGCGGGCGACTCCTTAACTATTATAAAGTACTTCCAACGCCCAACTAGGTGTCCATGAAAGATTGAACTCATATTATCTGAGATTAAGCTTCTCCTACAGGGAGTTCCTTCAGTCTCCTTTTCTCATGTTCCCCATGAGGGCAACTGTGGCTGATATGGTTGCACACCTTTGCCACGGTGCCCGGGGGAATGAGAATTTACTAGATCCGGCTTTGCAGGATCTCATCCGTAAGGATGCTATCGGTTAGGATCTCGCATCCTTCCGAAATCTTACCTAATCAAAAAAAAAAAAAACTAATTTGTCCAAATGTGTGGATAAATCACCAAACATGTTTTTTGACATTTTGCAAACTCCCTCTTTAATTAAGGGGTGATTACTAGGATGTCCAAATTTTTGGGCTTTATTAGGAAAATGTCCATCACCCTCTCTATATTAGCAAAATGTCCACCCAATGCCCACCCACTCTTGAAACGAAGTTGCTGAAATTGAGGGGGGGGGGGGGGGTTTCCGCGAAATTGAGTTTTTTTTTCGTGTTGCTGAAACTGTTGAAACCGAAGTTGCTCAAATTGAGTTTTTTTCCCACGAGATTGAGTTTTTTTTTCCGCGTTGCTGAAACTGCCGAAACCGAAATTGCTTAAATTGAGTTTTTTTTCCGCGAAATTGAGTTTTTTTTTCCGCGTCGTTGAAATTCCGATTTCAGCACTTTTGTTGATGCTGAAACTCCGGTTTCAGCACCGTTGTTGATGCCGAAACCACGGTTTCAACACCGTTGTTGATGCTGAAACCCCGGTTTCAGCAACATTGTTGATGCTGAAATTCCGAAACGTTGTTGATGCTGAAACCCCGGTTTGAGGAGCATTGTTGACCGTGAAAACCCGGTTTCCACACTCATACTCGTTATTACATATCGATAAAACTATGCGAATCATATATTTAAGAATTAACTTGAGCATTTCAACCTAACGAATTTCGCTAATGAGAATTAATTTCAGCATTTAAGATCACAAAAAAAAAACACACAAAAAGGTAATAAGCTCTTCAAAAATTTCACCAATAGGCAAATGAAATAATGGATCCATTTTAATCCAAAGGATGAGGGAAGGAGTACAAAACGGTAGGGATCTTCAACGGAGTACGTATGGCGGACGAGGGAAGGAGTGCAAGACGGTGGGGGCAACGAATTGGTGTTGTGGAGGGAGTACAAATGGTGGGGGAATCTTCAATGGAGGGAAGGAGAGGGATGGAGACGTCAGCGAGGATGGTGGAGCGAAAACGAGAGTGTTAACAGATTGCGGACGAGGACAGAGAATCTGGCGAAGGGTAAGCGACGCAGGATCAGCCGGCGTTGAGGTACTAGCGGTGATGGCCCTCCGGCCACTGATGCAGTGGGCATGAGAGGTCGGGTAGCGGAGCGGTCTCGGTGAATCGGATAATGAATTATGAAACCATAATCATATAATCATTTTAATCTAAAATATTTTGTTGGAATTGAAAAAATATGCGTGGGGAGAATTGCTAAAAGGACTTGATCTGAATTGTCTTGTTAATAGGGTTTTATTGTCTTGTCACATATTTATATTGATACTTAAACCTTTGTGAACTAGACCGAGCAAGATGGGCTTCGCGTGCAATTTGGGCCTTTGCTTCAAACCGATTAACTATGGGTTCGTATGAGGCGGAGTTAAAAAAATGACTAAAATTTAAAAATAGATGAAATTGAAAAATTGTGTAAAATAAAGATTGAAAGATTATAGAATAATATAAACACCGCATGAGACAAAAAAAGAGTTTAGTAAAAAGTGGAGTTTATTTGGTTGTTATTAGGGGTATACTTGTCTTTTCAAATTAAATAAACTCCAAAACCAAAAAAAAAACCTTCAAAACAAGCTTTTTTTTAACCCCGATTTTAATAAAAAAACCCCAATAGGAAACAACCTCATACACTGTTTTTATTTTAAACCCCCAATTTTAGCAGTTTATAAACTGCTAAAATTGGCCCCATACACACCCTATATATAGCCGGGGCCAAAATATCAAATTGGTATTTAAAAATGAAAATGTTGGACATTTGAGTATTTAAAAAGACTCCAGTGTCAAATTGATATTTAAAACTGCATCGACGGATAAATTGGTATTTTTTCTGGTCGGAATTTTAATTTTCATGCACGTGATTCCTAGACGTATACTGAACCTTTTTTGTTTAGCTTGGAGCGATTTCCTTCTCCTTATCGGAATAAACACTATGTTTGTCCTATATAGCTCTAGAATTTAATTTGTAAAAAAGAAACTTACTATTTATTTATCTCTTAAAATCATATAATCTTCTTTCGATTACATTAAATGTAATACTTATTTCAGATATCGCCAACAACAACGATTCAACATAGTTGTAACTTATTTCGACGTCCAAACCACCTAGATATGATATCAACTTTATCAAAGCATGGTTCGGATCAACAAAACCGCAATGGTCAAGTGCTGAGGGGAGTCCTCGGCTAAGAACTCCAAGGTGACGGAGGTGAGCTCGTTGTACAATGGGTCAGGGATATCAGGGCCGAAGTGGTGAGCAACCAAGGACTCCGTATACGACCTGATGATCCTCGATACCTTTTCCGCCCTCGTGCGTGGATCGTTCTCATACTCGGGTGCTACTCCGTGGTTCAAAGTCTCTACACGCTCAACTGCAAAGGATCCTTGTTTGTGTACCGCATCCTTGATGTCTTCCGTCGACGGTGCATAGAATGGCATGTCAAACGAGTCCACCTTTTCTTGCTCCATCAACCCCTACAATTTTTTCATTTTCATTTTTATCGATCATCATGGGCGGATTCGGGAGTGAGCATTACCGGGCCATTGCCCAGCCCAATCCGAAAAAAAAAATATAGTAGCCAGATTATATAAAAAAAATGAGAAGAAAAAATACAAGTATTTTAGTAGCTTTTTGGTTGAGCTTGTTCAAATTCCATTGCAGACATTTTTTCCTTTAATTTTTTTCAGTCCAATTTTTAATATTTTAAAATTCTTATATAATTTATAAGTATTTGATAATTAAGTAATAAGAATTTGTTTATTATTTTAAGATATTAAGAAATAATTTTAATATATTCTCTTAATATTTTTTTTCCAAAAATATTTCTTATAAAAATAATACAAAAATAATGTAAAAAAAATTGTGTCCACCCTGAAAATTTTTCTAGTTCGCCCTTGTCGATCATTATAATTATGTTAAGGATAAAAATGTTTAGTTTAAACTAATTTAATTTATAAACTACTAGCTTGTTAGTATAACCGTACAAAAGGAATTTAATGCATGCACATGCTCGTCTTGTGTTGTTGTCGAACTTTATCGATCATAATATACGTACACGAAACTCAGTAACACACTTACACAGATCAATTTCATTCCACGTTATTTTGTTTACTGTTGTAGCTAAATTTCATAAAACTATTCTTATATTAGGTTCTTTTTTCAACAAATTAATTGACATTGAATAATAATAATAAAAATAAAAATTCTATCTTATATTAATTTACTATTAATACTAATAGTATTAATAGTAAATTAATATAAGATAGAATTTTTATTTTTAACTCTTTTATAAAATATTAACTATATAAAATATTAACTCTTTTATTATATAAAATATAAGGAGTTAAAACTATATAAAATATTAACTCTTTTATTATTTTATTACTAATAATTATAAAATTATTAAAAAACGATAATAAAAAATATAGATATTTTATATAATCTTTTTATCATGCTAAAAAAATTAGGTGAATAAAAAATAACATATTTTTATTGTCCGTAGATGGCAGGAAAACAAATCACTCATTAGAGTAATCTCAATACATTCTCCATCTTGTTTTTTTGAAAATATTGAAATTGTTTTTAATCTAACAACTCGAAGATAAAAAATCGAGATCTTTCTCTAAATTTGGAAAAAACTATATTTTTAAATAAACTTTATAAAGAAAAAACTGATAGAATTGAGTCAAAAGGAATTCAAAATATATGATTTATAATTCGTTATCTTGGTGAATTTTTAAGAAAATATATGGTTGGACATGCTCTTAATTTGGCCTATCAAGAGTAAATGTAAATTAAGGAGTAGTTAACCTTATAAATCAAACGGGTAACGGCCTTAGTGAACAATATCAACTCCCATGGCTGCCATGTCTTTCCATCAACCTCCGACGGCCTTCCCCGGAGTGTGAACAGCACGCGCCCCTCCGGTAACACCTCTTCAGATCGGCAAGAGAGGAACGCCGTGAAGTCCCGTTGGAACTGCGACCAATACGCCTCCGCTACACTCACGGGGCTTGTCTCCGATATGTACACCTCCCCCTTGTTCACCGGCGAACTCTCTCCGATGTACAACTCCGGCGGCGCCTTACATCAATATATTTAAACACTTACTTGAATTACTCATTTCCATAAAACAAAACAAAACAGAACGTAACGGACCTGAGAAAGCCAGTGGGCGCTATAGCTGGAGTGCACCAAATGAAGACTTCGACTAGGAAACAGCCTATCGTAGAAAGACCCCGGAACTCCGGCGAAAAGCAGCTTCAATCGGTCTCCGGCAACGCCCTCAGATCCGTGTTGCAGTCTCCACATGTCGCGGAAGAGGGAGTTGAAGTCGTTGGAGGGGAGGTCGTTCAAGTAGACATGGATCTCCGTGGTGGAACCATGATGATCCGAGTCACGAAGGCGTATGTCATCCTTCACGAGTTTGATTACGGTTGAGATGAGATCGATGGAGGCGGAGCCGGTTGCGCAGCCTAGATCGGCGATGGTGAGGCGGTTGGTGTGGGACCGGAGATGTTGGCTTCGGAGTAGAGATTTGATTGCTTCCTCTAGCATAGGCTTTGTTATACAAGCTAAGGTGCTTTTCTATACACATTTGAAAAAGCCTTGGGTTTAATATTTATTTATTTGCTTTTCTTGTTTCTTTATGTATTCAAAACGTTTTTTTTTTTAATAATCAAGATCTGAAATTATACAATACTACAATATAAAATAAAAATGTTAGATAAAGTTTCCATTAAATGAAAATTTTGCCCTTTATTTTTATTTTTTTTACAAATGCCGGTAAATCAAGTTTATACACAAATGTTTTTAGAACAATAATATAAATTAAATGAAAATATTTAAGCGATGATGTGAGGATAAACGTGGTAAAAGTGAAGGTGGTTAGTTAATATTCCTCTATTTAGAAAAATATATCACTTTAATATATCCATAATATATAATACAGTATATATTAATTTTCTTTATGATTTCATACTTATTATTAATAATAAAAAATTAATTAATTTTTTTTAAAATCTTATATAATTTTTACTGTATCCTTTTATAAAAACGTACTGAATAATAAATAACATATTTTTATAGATTAAAGGTAATTAATAAGGGGAGAATTTGTAAAAATAATTGAATATAAATAGAGTAAAATACCGTGAAAGTAGCTTGATTCTGGGAGTAGCTAAGATCTCCATCTCCATGCTTCATGTGGAGGAACTCCTTCAGCTCCATCTTGTTATCCATCCTCTCTCTCTCTCTCTCTCTGTTGTGTGTTGATAGACAACTAGTACGAGAGTGTGCTTTTATATGACTGATATTAACCCACCAACAAAATTAATGCAATAGAGTATAGGTATTAAAATTAATGAAGGAAATGTATATGATACTCCATTATCAACCTTCAGCATGAGACGTGAATTCAGTACAAACTTGGGACACTTGTAACCAGGTACATATGAGTTTAATGCAAGTGGACATTACTGTTAAATTTATGCAGTTATCATATGTCACTGATTTTGACTTGGGAAAATGTGTATGTACTATTAAGAGAAATTTCGTTTAGTGCCCCTGAGTTTATGATAATTCCGGATGGTGTTCTATACTTTTTTTAGTTCAGATGATATCCCTGAGTTTTGTCAAAAATTCTACTCATGTCTAAAATTCATATTTTCTCCTTTTTAATATATAAAACCACCCTTTATTTTTTTTCTTTTGTCATAAAAAACCCCTTACTTTTAACACATGCATTGAACAAAACTATCTATTATTTAACTACATTCAACAAAAAAAACCAACTTTATTTTTAAAAATTAACAAAATCATACATTATTGCCAAAGTTTTAGCAAAAAATCGCCAAATGTTTACAACTACTAGAGAGTGCTTTTATATGACTGATATTAACCCACTAACAAAATTAATGCAATAGAATACCAAAAAACAAAACAAAAAATAGGTATTAAAATTAATGAAAGAAAATATATATGATAATTATCAACATTCAGCATGAGACGTGAATTCAGTAAAAACTTGCGACACTTGTAACAACGTACATATGAGTTTAATGCAAGTGGACATTACTGTTAAATTTATGCAGTAATCATATATCACTGATTTTGACTTGAGAAAATGTGTATATACTATTAATGCTCCATCATTAATTTTACGGAAATTTCGCCAGGTACCCTGAGATATTGCAATTTTCGCGAGGTATACAACTTTTTTACATAATTCGCGTGGTGCACCTGAGGTTTTAAAACATTTCGCCTCGTGCCCTTCCTGGTTAAGTTTAACAGTTTTGGTTTTTCTCCGGTTAGTTTGCTAATTAAAAAAAGAAAGAAAGAAAGAAAGAAAGGCCGGACGAGAGCGAAGACGCCATACCCATCGAGCGAAGAGAGAAGAGCAAGGAGAGAAGGCTCCCGCTGCTCGAAGAGAGAAGGCTCCCGCTGCTCGAAGGCCGGATCCGGCTCAGATCTGCTGCAACCGCTGCTCGAAGGTGAGTATACGAACCTATAACTAGGGTTTGGGTGGTTAGATTTGTGGAAAGTGACTGATGTGCGATGAGATCAATCGGATTGACGGTAGGTACATGTTCTTTCAGTTTTGGGGGGTTTCCCAATTGTGAAAATTAGGGTTCAGTTCTTCAAAATCGAAATTGGGGCTTTGATTTTCTTGACTGATTTGTCTGATTTTTTTTTCTAGTCGATTGTGGGATGATGATTTGAAATTAGGGCCGAAATTTCTTAATTTCCTTGTATATGTTTCATGGTTGTGTTTTGTCACCTGTCAGGTGTTGCACTGCTATATTGTTTTCATCTTTGCTTTCAATTTCATTTGTTCAGGATGAATCTTCACTGGTATGGTATTCGAGTATTTGTAAAAAGATAGAGAGATTAGGAAAGATTATGAAGAAAGGAGTTTAGGGTTAAGAGAGAGTAAAGGGGGAGAGATAGTAAGGGTTTAGAAGAACGAGTAATTGGATTTGATTATTGATTGGATAACTCTCACAATTACCATTAAGAGTATATATACTTGTAAGTATCAAAGTAGTCTACCCCTTCCTCCTGCTGGAAGCCTTTGGCAACCAAGCGAGCTTTGTAGCGTCCAATGCTTCCGTTAGGTTTCCGCTTGATGCGAAATACCCATTTGTTTCCTACAACATTGGCACGAGAAGAACATGGAACAAGAGTCCAAGTGTGATTAGCCTCAAGCGCATCAATTTCAGATTGCATCGCAGCACGCCAGTGCTCAGATTTTGCAGATGCAGCGAAGGTAGACGGCTCTTTCTCCATGAGGAAGCAAACAGGAGATGGATGACGCGTGCTGGTGAAGGTTTTCGGTTTGAGATCTCCTGTTCAAGCCCGAGTAGCCATAGGATGGTGGGAATCATTGGCAGGGCGCAAGAACCGCAGTTGGGCGGGCACAACAGGAGCAGGGGTCGACGCATCATTCGAAGAGCCAGAAGATGGACTAGGGACCGAGGGTGAGAGTGACGGTAGGGCAGGATTGGTGTTAAACTCGGCAGTGCTGGTGGATAAGGGCTGGGGAGGCATGGAAGGGGAAAGAGGTTCTGGTGAGGGAGTGGGTGTGACGGAGGGTGATGGCGGGCGTGACGGTTGACCGAGCTCAACAGATTCTGCAGCAAGCCGGAGGAGCCGTGAGGGGCGGAGGGACCAGAGGGAGACGGCATTGGAGGAGTAACAAACGAATTGGATGTGTGTTTGTATGGGAATTGGTTCTCATTGAAGACAACATGAGCGAAAATGTAGACCATCCCTGTAGGTAGATGTAAACATACATAGCCCTTGTGTTTGGAATTGTACCCAATAAACAAGCAGGGTTGCAATCGATAGGACAATTTTGTGGAGTTATAGGGCTTGAGGTAAGGGTAACAAAGACACCCGAAGGTCTTGAGCCTGGTATAATCTGGGAACTTGTTGTATAGCTTGTGAAATGGAGAGGTATTTCGGAGAAGATGAGTGATAGTACGGATGGATAGGTATACATCCGTGTGAAAGGCTTGTTCCCAATAGGAGAAGGGTAGACCTGCCTGAGCGAGAAGCGAAAAACCCTTTTTCTGAACTAAGCGATGACGGCGCTCAACAACGCCATTTTGAGACGGGGTTTGGGGGAAAGAGATGTGGTGGAGGATGCCATGGAGTTGGAGATAAGGGGTCAAGGCCATAAACTCACCACCCCCATCAGTTTGGAGTTGTTTGATTGAAGTTTGGAATTGTGTTTGAACCAATTTGGTGGAATATTTCGAATGTTTGTAAGACTTGAGATTTGAGAGACAAGAAATAAATCCAACCAAACTTGCTATGATCATAAAAAAAAAATTGAACAAAATATTTATTGCCATAAATGGGAGGGGACTGACGCAGGCCCCCAAACGTCAGCATAGACTAAATCAAAACAAGCAGAACTAGGTTTGTGTATAGAAGACATTGGTAAATGACGACTCTTGCCAAGTTGGCATGACTCACAGACACTTGGGAACTTTCTATTCGACACATGCAATTGAAATTGGGAAAGTAGACTCTTGAGAATAGCAACGTGCGGATGGGCGAGACGGTTGTGCCAACCTTGAAAAGAGGTGCGGCGGGACAACAGAGCTTGAGGTGGAGATGGGGATATGCGATAAAGTCCGTCTTCAACGGTTCCCTTCAGGAACATCCGAACCTGCAAATCCTTCACAAAACATCCGTTATGATGGAGCTCAATAAAGACATCATTATCCCTAGTTAGGGATGTAGCACTAAGGAGATTCTTGGCAATTTTAGGAACAACAATGACATTGCGTAAAGCTAAAGAGCGACCAATAGATGAGGAACCAATATGCGTAATAGGGACAGTTTTACCATCGCCAAGAACAAGATGATCAGTAGCGTCATATTCAGAACGGAGGGAGAGGTTCCTCATGTTATTGGTGATGTGATGAGATGCACCGGAGTCCACATACCAAGAAGGTTCACCGATAGGAGAGCCAGCAGCGGCGTGATTGGCAGATTTGGGGACGTAGGTGGACGGAAACCGAGTCATATCGAGCCTGTTGAAGCAATTTTTGGCATGATGGCCAGGACGATCACAAATTTGGCAAACGGAACGGGACGAATATTGAGGAGCAGAGTTGGCATCGGCGGAGGAATCATATGAGCGACCCCTTCCTCTGCCCTGACCACGATCACCACGACCGCGACCACGGGTAGGGGCGTCAAACCGAGACTGAGAGCCACTAGAAACAGTGTTGGCAACCGATGGTGTTGAGGAGTCGCCGGCGGCAAGGGGAGGGATGACAGCAGAACCGGCGGCACCAGACAGATGACTTGACTCGTGCTGAAGACGCTCCTCCTCATGGAGAAGAAGCCCGGTTAACTCATTCAGAGAGACAGCTCGACACGAACATTGATGGCTGCCTTGAAAGGTCCGTAAGATGAATCGAGACCATGAAGAAGAGATGCGACAAAGTCATCATCCTGGACAAGGTATTGACATTCAGCGAGGGCGTCAACAATGGATCGTTTCTTTTCAATGTAATCCATCATTGATAGCGAACCCTTTGAAAGATTCTGAAGTTGACCTTTGAGATTCATGAGGCGAGCACGAGTCTGAGACTGAAACATCGAGGAGATCATGGTCCAGTCATCATAGGACGTGGACGCCTTAGCAACATTGAAAAGAAGCTTTTCAGACAAGGTAGAGCGAAGCCAAACAAGAACAAAGCGATCAGCTTTCCGCCATGTCGTGTACTCCGGAGTCGGAGCGGCACCATCGGCAAAAGCAGTCTTCGGTTTTGTGAGCACATAGGGCTCAAGGTCGTAGGCTTCAAGGATAGAGAGGACAACGCTTCTCCATGAATAATAGTTTGATCGATCAAGCTTGATCGAAAGGTTAGGAAATTGCATATTTGTGGAGCTTTCGGTAGACAGAAGGATGGTGTTGTTGGTGTTGGAAGTCGACATGGTGCTTGAATGAGGAAGAGCTTGGTCGGACAAGAGATCAGTGGAATAGGGAGAGGCGAATATTTTTGTGGTGAAAAAAAAAACCTAAGCTCTAGATACCATGCAAGATTGTGTAAACTTGTTGATTGTATTTACCTTCACATGATTACAATATATAATACAATAGGAAATCTTATCTTTAGACTAGAATAGATTGATACCAAGATAGACTTATATCTTATATAACAGCTAACCTATCTATCTAACTTAGACTAGGTTTTATCTAATAATACTAATACTCATACATCGATAACTCTATACATGACAACACTGGATCCATCATCTACAACTAAATATCCAAAGATTATATATAACCTTGAATTTTCACGGACAGTACACCACATCTGATCGATTATACGATTCTCTTATACCTTTATCTCAAATATTAACCAACCATCAAATGCATTATGCATGTGAGTAGCTAGCTTGTAAAACCACAGGCGATTGAGGCGTGACCTGTAACTGCACCACTTTCATATCATAATGCATGTGGTCGTAAATTATTATTATTGTTGTTGTTGAGTTTTTGCAGTTTATATGATATGTCCCTTACTTGTACCTACCACTTGATGCTATATTCGGAAAACTTACCACTAATCCTCACTCGTTTCAGTTGATCAGATCATATATAATCACTGCCAAAAAGTACAAAGGATGCTTTTACCCCCTTCACCCATGATCCAAATTTGAATATTTGAGAACTAAAAATTCCTTCAAAAATTGGATTTTATAACGACGAAAGGTGAATGAGAAAACTGTATAATAATTAAAGCAAATTGAAATTAACAGAATCATCAAAATAAGTATGATACAAACATAAAATTTAAGAAGTGGAAACAATTACTAACCAAGGCAGTTCGATAACGACTCGAAATGAATGAAACACGAATCAACACGTACGTACAACACTCAACAATGTGGGCTGGGGGACTAGTTTTGGTGAACGGTGAAATTAGCGATGTTGATGTAAAACAAACAACCAACCCCTATTCATAACCATAGACAGTTTGTTAGTCATGTGTTAAGGTTCAACAAATGTATGTTATAAATCATAACCAAAATTAATTAATATCCTCCACCCATTCCTCTCCTCTCTTTTAGTTGACACATCTTTATCTACCACACTATTTTTACATCTTTTTAGAAGCGGAAATTATGTTTTTTTTTTTAGTTTTTATCTTAGCTTGTTTGTTGCCCAAAGATTAATCTAGCTTAAAATTATAATATAGCTTAAGATTGAAATTTAGATGAAATTATAGAGACATATCAAAATTACGTAAAGTTTTTATAGAGCTGTTTTTTTTCGAAAACTGCGAAAAGTTTTACCACACTACATTGAAAAGCTCCAATAAACTTGTATCAAACCGACCCTTAGTGAAAAGCACTTTCTTGTGTGTGATCCACGAGTTTTTCCCAACTCCCCTTATGCTTCAATGATGAATTACGTTTTTTTTTTAATACAAGGAAAGTAATTAAGACGAAACATCCTAACGAAGGAAGCACCATCTTAGAGCGTCCTTTCGAACGAGATCTTGGAGCACTGGATCAAAGAGAAGATCATCGTCGGCAGGGATGCTGTAAGCCAGGTGTGCGACCGAATTGACAGCTTGCATATTATCTCCCTCGACCAGTAGGTGTCTTATCCCAAGCTAGCGAGCACGTACCATCCCATTTCTAAGAGCGAGTCCTTCAAAAAAATACAGCAGAAGTGTTGTTGCAGCAGCCCGAGCCAGGGGCCACCACTTCCGCCCCAGTGTTTCTAATCACAAAGCCGTAAGAAGCCTCACCAGAAGACCTTAGAGAGCCATCAAAATTCAGTTTTGAGAAAGGGTGTGGTGGGAATGATGAATTGATACGTTGATTATAGATTACACTAGCAAACTAATCATAGTTAGATATGAAAAAGTTATCACGATTTGTATAAATTTCTACCTCGGATCATTTTCAGCTATTTTTGCATCTTTCATTGCTTCTCAAATCTTAAGTGAGAGCTTTGGCAAATCATTTCCTTTCTGGTCATCTAAATCCTCTTATTTCTCGTTCAAAATCACTTCGCGAGTAACGCTTTCGATCGGAATACTCAATTCCTCAATTGGTCTTATGCTTTGAGAGATTCCATTGTAGATCCTCTTCATGATTCCATTGTAGATCAAGTTTGTAGTTGCGCCACTGAGAACATGAGTAGCTGAATTTTGGGGGTGTTTTTTGTTGGTGAATCGGAATATGAAGGAATTTGACAAAAACGGAAGAAGAGTTTCAATCTACCAGAAAAACTTTGGGACTGCCAAAACCTAAAACACATCATTGTAGCAAAATAATACTTGAAAAAAAAAAAGTATCTCCCCCTTATGCTGAGCCAAAAGGAAAATTGTTGGTTCTTCAAGCTTTCCGAACAACAAATCTACAAGCAGAACGAATCAAACTGCAAACAAAATTTGCGACCATTTGTAAGATTACAAAGGGAAATATAATGAAGGGTTCGAAGACAGTAAAGTTTGATTTAGGGTATCATAATAATAGGATTCATGTCATTGGTAACAACTATTGCCATGAAGCAGTACATTCAGCAATCCATATCCTAGACAACACCATTGGTTGATACATTTATTAAGATCATTTTAGCTTGTTGATAATGCAATCATGTTCCAAAGAGTGAGACTAAACTTGTAAACATCTAAGAATATAATTACAAGAGATGCTCTCATACAGACATAAACATAGGGAGGCCAACTCATCATTCAATAGCAGTTTTCAAATAAAGTTCTACTAATAAATTGTTGACACCAAGATTGGAGAAAGGCAAGCTCAACAAAAGTTTACAAATGGAATAGATGCAACTCAAAGGCAAGAAGAAAGATAACTAGCATTAAAGCAATAACGGAGAAGCAAATAGCTAAATAGACAGAGATCACAAGGCCTTCAAAATCATCAACCAATACTTCAGAATTCAAAACACTCCTAGAAATGAAAGTAGTTGCTGCTGTGGATATATATCTATCCCAAAAGCTAAGAGCAGACATTACTAAATTAGATTTCAAGTTTCTTAAAATAACAATCTAGTAATTGTCAACACTGAGCATAATATAGTTTTCTGCCAGCAACCCAACTAAGTTGAACCAAAGAGCAACTGGCAACATATGCTCAAATCTCAGGTAAGTATTCAGGGACGGAGGGACCCCAATGAATTCAATGCACCATTCAATCAGAACCATGAGGCAATCAATATCTAAAGGTACATGAATTGAGACTGAAAAACCTTTATTAAAAAAAACACAGGAACAAGTACCTTATATATTGCTTGGGTACATGAAAACTCTAACCTTGTCTCCCTACAAGAACAGAAACAAACACTGAATATCAACAATCCAGGAAATTAAGCAGCAATGAACAAAAGATACTGAAGATTAATGGTGAATTACCATAGATTTGGGAGGCAGGTTTGACTTGAACTTAGCACGGACAACGCCAGTGTTACCATGAGGCCTGGTGACCTTGCCCCAAATGCAACGGTAATGGGAGCCATTCCTCTTGATCTTGGCCTTGTAAATGAAAGCCATTTTCTTCCCAGCGTACCAGGCAACCTCTTCTTTGGTGTTAACCCCTTCGATTTGGATCAGCGAGGTGTTCGGGTACTGGTTCGACTTCGACCTACGGTCCGAACACATCCATTAATTCAAACGAATCGACAACAAGAGTGTTCAATTTCAATCGTAGCAGACAATGAAACGATGTGCAAGCCTTAATTCCCTTGTGATTACCTCTTGTAGCCGAGGATTGATCCCCTGACATATAGTCTGCAGAAGAAATGAAGAAGAGAGTGATAATTGAGCAACGAAAAATTAAGAAATTGAAAGAGAAACTGGAGAGGGACAGAGAGATTGGGAACCTGACGCGTTCTCCTTGACGGCCCTTCACCATTTTCGAGCTTTGAGGTAGCCTGAGGAGGAGGAAGATGACGCACGTTAAAACCCTAGAATAGAAGCTCGAAAATCCGATTTTATATACACCGTATTTGGGCCTGAGTAATGGTTTTGGCAGCCTATGGACGTTAAAGTCACCCAATCTGGGCTGGAGGATAGTTACAAATGACAGAATAGGAAGGGTGTGTTTGCATTAATTATAGGGTAAATTACACATAACCACTCATAAATTAGGTTGGTTTTCACATAACCACCCATAAAATTATAAATTTCATAAAACCACCCATAAATTTTGTTTGTTTTCAAAAGACCACCCATTTGTTTCATTTGTAAAGATGAAAATGCCCCCATATTTTAGTTTTTTAAAAGTAATAATTTAGGGTTTAATAAGTACATCATTTATTCGGCAAAACATGTCGTTTACTATTTATGCACGCTTTTTAAGATGATAAAAACTATATAAAATATTTATTTTTTAATAATTTTTTTATAATAATTTTATACTAGTCTATTCCCCATGCTATGCACGGATTTAATATAAAAATATTATTAAATTATAATAATTATTTTCAAATAATAAATTTAAGGGTTTTTTTAAATTATTTTTGTAATATTCCTTCTCATATATGGGTATGAAGAAAAATCATTTTTATAAAAATTGAGCATTCCTTTTAAAACAATTCCTAGCTCTATCATTGTTTACAAATTCACAATTGTTGTCATCTTTTATGTTTTTTTTGAAGCAACAATTGGGGAAGACCTCAGTTCAACATCCTTTATGCTAAATAATTGAGGTATCACATCTTTTCATGGATTTTTGCTACAACCCCACCCGGCCACCCCCCCCCCCCCCCCCCGCCGCCTCGATATTCAACAATATGATGTGCCTTTATTTAGTCGATTGAATTTTTGACATAGCTCATAAGCATCATGGATCGCCCATTATGACTTGTGGTTCACCCATTTGATAAGTGTGAAATTGTAATTAATAAGTATGAAAATTTTAAAAATATTTATAAAAAATGGATATTTTATATAATTTTTATCATCCTAAAAAAACGTGTAAATAGTAATTAAACAAAATATTTTTCCAAATAGATGGAGTAATAATCTGGATTTATTTTAGATCTTATTCACATCTTATTCAACATTGCAAATCTGATGCATATATATATATTGGTTCAGATTTTGATATATTTTTACAATGCTTAATTTTCTTACTTTTTTCAAGGTGAAATGTCAAATTAAAGTAAAATATATACAATTGCTTTACATTTAAAAAAGTTTGAATCAGGGATATTTTAAGCTTTTCAAACAAAACAAATTGAGGTTTAATGGACGGGTGGTCATTTGAAAATAAATATAATTTATTGGTGGTTTTCTATAATTTATAAATTTATGGGTGGTTATGTGAAAACTAGACTAGTTTATGGGTAGTTTGGTGTGACCAGGGGCGGAGGGAGGGGCATGTGATGGCTCAAGCCCCCCGGAATAAAATACTTTGATATATATAGGCTGAAAGTATCACTGAAGTACATTGTAGCACAGTGGTAGCGGATGTGTCTGGGAGAAGAAAGATCCAAAGTTTGATTCACCTTCCGCCCACAATATATAATTTTTTTTAACCTTCTAAAACCCTATTAATTCGCCTCTTCTTCTTTCTTCTTTCTTTTTTTAATTTTCATTTCCCCATTCAAGTTAGAACTTAGAACTTAGATTAGTTATGAATTTGTGATTTTGAACCTTCTAAAACCTTCTAATATGGTATGAACTTTGATATATTAATTAAATTTGTGCTTTGTGGTATTTTATTTTTAGGATTATGGATAATTTTATTACACAATCTAAAAAGCCATCTATTGCAATCTTTCATGAACTAGCAAAAATTTTTTTAGCTCCCCCTGGACATATTTCTGACTCCGCCCCTGGGTGTAACTTACTCTTAATTATAATCGTTATAACACTTTAAGGTGTGTTTATATTCCAATGCATTTCAATTTTAATTATGGAGTAATGAATTATATTTCTACGCAGTTGAATATGGCTTTGTTATCACTTTTACAATGTGTTTAAAAAAATATAAATTTTATACAAAAAATTTTGATCAAAATTTTTATATGAAATAGATTATATACAATTAGACCTGTCAAACGAGTCATTCGGGTCGGGTCACTTCGGGTCTCGCCCCTCGGGAAAAACGGGTTCTGGGTAGTTCCGGGTTGACTCGAACCCGGGTTTGACCGGGTTTCGGGTCGATTTGGGGTTTGTCAATTTTTTCTTTTTTAAATTAAAAAAATTCATGATTTGATAATTTTGCGATAAATTTTAATTATATATAATTATAAATCAACCGGGTCAATCGGGTTACCGGGTAAATCGGGTCAAAATTACCGGGTCAATCGGGTCACCGGGTCGAAACCCAGATTACCCGAAAAATTTTCAGTTTTTCGAGTTCGGGTCGAAAAACATAATCGGGTCAAAATTTCCGGGTTCGGATCGGAACTTTTCCAGGCGTTCGGATCAGGTCGACCGGGTCGAGTTGTGTTTTGACAGGTCTATATACAATGTTATTTTAATTAATCACATTATAAAAGGTGTTGAGCAAACACTGTTTATATGCTTATAATAATAATTTCATTGTAATTAAAATGTATTGGAATCCAAACACACTATTATAGTGTTTTCTTAACACATTTTACAATGTCTTTAGAATAATATAAATTTTAAATAAAATATCTTGTAAATTGTGTCAATCAAACTCCCACTATTGCGTAAAGTTTATAATTATGTTATAAAATTAGTGTAATTGATTGAAATAATTTAAAATTTATTTTATTTCAAAAGTCATGTCATTTTAAATACATTATTTTTTTTTCTGTTTTTGATACAAGGCAATAATTTGGGGATTGTTAACCGCGGTTAAACTATCACCCAATGGCATCCATCTGGACGAGGTCATATGGAGATTGTATGGAGATCTGAAGTATTGTTTGTTACATTAGAGTTGTGTTCTAGAGCATGCGTGCCTTTGGAGCCTGCGTGCTCCCGGGAACAACTCTCTCTTGGACTGAATTTTGAGCTCGTGTGTCCCTCTAAAGCTGCGTTCCCTTGGAACATGACTCTTTTGGTGTTTTCTTGGCATGGTTCTTGGGCCTGTGTGACCAAAATATGCCCTTGTGTGTTTTGTTTATGCTTTGGTATGTTTTGTTTATGCTTTGGTACGTGCCGATGGGAACATACACCTTGAGACTTTGGTTTGGCTAACTATCCTCGATAAGTCTACGTTACGTCCTAGCTTTAAAGGATTGTAGCTAAGATGTATGGCCTTCGGGCCCCCCTCATTCTTTCATTGAATTTACATAAACCTCCCTTTACCCGGACATAGTACCGGGGGGTTGGCTTAAAAAAAATCTGGACGAGGTCGTCGATCTCAGCAGGGACCCGCTCGACGACAAAGGACAACAAGAAGCTGATGTGAGCCAACCTATCCGCGACCTGGTTCCCTTCTCGGAACGTAAGTGAGAAGTAACAGATTCGAAAGATCGGCAGATACCGTGGATATCCGAGACCGCCATCTCAAGCTCTCAAGGGCAACGCCAAAGACCCTTAAGGACATTTATCAGCAAGAGACAATCACCCTCCACCTAAATTTGAGAATGATCGACCGTCGACGCCACCTTAAGACCAAACAAAAGACCAAAACATTCCGTCTGCACAACGGAGACCCCTCCAAGACTCCAGGCACCACAGGAAACCACCGCCCCCTGATCATCTCTGATAACAAAACCTACAGCGGCAGAGCCAGCATCATTCCTTGCTCCATCAAAGTTGAGTTTGATAGAGCCCTAGGCATGTTTTCTCCATTTAACTGTTTTCGGTCTAGTCCTTTTTCTCGCTCTAGGACTCTCGGAGGAGATGACACGCGACAGGATTCAGTTGAGGAGTGATATCCGAGTTGACGAACGCTAGTGAGGGCAACGTTTCTGGCTCATGCTTCCTTTCTATCTCAACTTCCCTTGCGTGCTTCCTTTCTAACCTTTCTTCTTTGTCCCTATCGTAATTTCTAGTCTCTTGTGGTATGGTTTTCCTCTTTTCTATGATGTCCGGTCATGAGTCACTCGGAAACACCCACTCGACCTAGTCGTGGCAATGGTGCGTACATCTCGACCCCCCAGACCCTGCTCTAAGCGGGAGATACTGGGTTTGTTGTTGTTGTTGTTGGTCTAGTCCTTTTTCTAAGTTGATTGGACTCCCTTCTCAAGGTGGTGTCATCATCCTCCACTTCATATTCCTTAGTCTTATTCCAACTTATTCTATATTGTTTTATATATTTTATCCACTTTTCTAGATTTATGAGATCATTGTTATCGAATAAGATTTTGTTTCTCATTGTTCAGATACCCCAAAGGGAAAATGTGAGGATAGATTTCTGGTTTGTCGAGAGTTTTTTAAAAAATGTTTGTTATAATGTCCTTGTATTGTGTACCCGTTTTATCCGTGTTTTTTAAAATTTGTTCGATTTGCCTATCCAAACTACTAATAAATGATGGTGAGAGGCGACACTCGGTGAATAGGTGGACATCATCTTCCCCATTATGGTTACAAAGCGGACATTCAAGGGGAACGTGGACTCCTTTACTTTAAAGTATAACTTTCGTTGGGGTCCCATTAAGGAGATTTTTTCCGAGTACGTAGATTGACTACCCCTATAAGTGCTTTATCTCCCCAGTGGTATAAAGGTTGCAAAAGCCAAAAGAAAGATAGTTGTTGCAAACTCTTGTGATCCTAGAGAGGAAGTAAGAGAAGCTAAATGAAAGAAAGCTTGTCCAAACCATAAAAAGAGTGAGGACATGTATAAGCAAGTAAAGATGTTTTTTTTTTGGGTGAAAGAAGAGCCAGAGCTCTTCGTCCCCTCAAGGGGGTTTTTTTTTAAAAAAAAAAGGCTAAGTAGTCATCAAGCGGGGGATAGCCCGACCCCTTACATCATCAACAACAACAACAACATCCCAGTATATCCCGCAATTAAGCAGGGTCTGGAGGTCGGGATGTACGCACTCTTACCCCGGGGAGCCCGAGAGAGTGTTTTTGAAAGACCTAGAACGAAATGCAACAAGAACCCTAGGAAAGCATGAGCACAAATAAAGTCACAGAGCAAAGACAAAAGCAAAAGAAAAGCAGAGCGAAAGCAAGACAAGCACACACAACACCACTCCCCCAGCTCTAAACGTCTGCCACCCGTATGCGTCTCCTCCAGTTGTCTCTATCCAATGTCATATCCTCTGAAAGCTACAGTAAATTGAGGTCCTAACGGATAGCCCCCATCCAGCTCTTCTTCGGTCTGCCTCTCCCCCTACGAAAAGCTTCAAGATCCAGAATCTCGCACATTCGAACCGGGGCCGATCTAGGTCTTCCTTGCACATGTCCGAACCAACGCAATCTGACTTTTCGCAGTTTGTCAACAATACTCGTCACTCCAACTTTCCTTTTAATGTCGGCATTCCTGATTCTGTCAAGTCTCGTAAGCCTGTACATCCAACGCAACATTCTCATCTCTGCCACTGACAACTTCTGTTCTTGAGCTTTAGTGGCTGGAAAGCACTTTGAGTCGTATAGAAGGGTCAGTCTAACAACCACCTTGTAGAATTTTCCTTTCAATTTTATTGGGACTTTCTTGTCACAAAGCACCTCTGAAGCCCTTCTTCATCTCAACCACCCTGCCTGAACACGATGATCAAAATCCCTATCCAATCCACCGTCACTTCGAACGTTCGATCCCATGTACTTGAAAACCTCCTTCCTGGGAATAAGATCTTCCCCCAAACCCACAGACGAGTCAGGATCCCTGGCCTCTTCGAAGCGAAACAGGACGTATTCAGTCTTGGTCCTACTCAATCTAAAACCCTTTGACTCCAACACCTCTCTCCAGGATTCCAGCCTGCGAGCCAATCCCGATCTAGAGTTGTCTACAAGCACAATGTCGTCAGCAAACAACATGCACCAAGGAACCTCTTCATGAAGCGGAGCAGACAGAGAATCCATAACCAACGTGAACAGAAACGGGTTGAGAGCAGATCCATGGTGGAGCCCCACACGAACCTGGAAGTAGTCTGAATCCCCACACGGAGTTCTGACACTAGTCATGGCTCCATCCTACATATCTCTGATAACTCTAATATAAGACCTTGGCACTCCCTTCTCAATCAAGCATCTCCAAAGCAACTCTCTTGAAACCTTCATCATCAAATAACAATAAAAAAATTCCCTCAAGCGGGGCAAGCAATACATGAAAGCCTAGAGGAAAGTTAGAAGCAACGGTGGCAAGGCGATCAGAAACCGAGTTCGCCTACGGTAGATGTGACGGGTTTGGATAATCCAATCCCTACTAATAAACCCTTGGCATTGGCTAAAGAGCGAGAGACTCTTATTTAAACGCAAGTGGAAGAGCTTTACAATAAGTTGAAAGTCGGACTTGATGATCACTTAGCGATAGCCTCTATCCCAAGCCACCTTCAGCCCGTCAAGGACACCCCATAGCTCTGCCATCGGTACAGTGCAAGCCCCAATATTGTGGACAAAGCCATTGAGCCACCGTTTGTCACTGCTCCGTAACAGGCCACTAACCGATGCTCTTCCTTCGCTTCTAACTGCCCCGTCCGTATTGACCTTGATCCAACTCTCTTCGGACAGCTCCATGAGACCTCCTGCACTTTTCTAATTAAGCAACTGTCAACAGAGGCCTTACTTGTAACCATGGCATACTCCCTGGCCTTGTCTTTAATGAAATCAACCTTGTTGCCCGAAGAGCCATCTTCACTGAAGATTTTCGCGTTCCTCCATTTCTAGATCCACCAAATCGCGGTAGCAAAGATGTCACTTCACTCGATGAAATCCACCTCCTTCTTCACCATGATGTTCTCTCTTATCCAACTTGAAAAAGGGACTTGCAAGAAGTGAACAAAACTATAAATGATATTGAGATCGGCTCAAATAGTATGAACCTGGTCACAGTCGCGAAACAAGTGCTCGTAAGTCTCATCTCCGGCATTGCAGCAATTGCAGTTGGCGCTCTCCATCAGGTGGCAACTCCTTATCTCCGCATTAGACCCCCTTGCAAGCTTGTCAAACAAAGCAATGAACCCTCTCCAACGCATTTAGCTTCCACATCTTGCGAAAGAAGTGCATGTCCACACCTTGCTCATCAGCACTTCCTTGCACACTGCGGTATCCCAAAGCAATAGGTAGTTGCCATTCGGAGCAGCCCCCCAACTCAGCTCATCTCCATTCTCTAGTGTTTTAAAAGGCGCTAGGCGGTGGGTGGCTGCCTAGCGCCTAGGCGGTGCCTAGGCGAACTTAGAAAAAACTTGATTATTTCATTATATTTTAATATTTCATACATGTCTATAATTCATATAATATAATAATAATCCATAATATTGCCCATAAACTCAAATTTTGGGTCCCTAATTGACACTAGGGTAAATAAACACAAAAGCTCGCATCCGATTGAGTCGTTTTACAACTTTAAACCACCTAAAATACTTAAATACATCATCTAAAAGTCTAAAACCATAAGTTCAAGGTTTCAAGTCAAAAGAAAATACTTAAATAGTTAATACATACATCATCTAATCTTCTAGGTTCACATAAACAACATCATCACATTCCTTATCCGACTCTAAATCAAACTCTTCCGCATCACCTTCCTCATCCTCCGGCTCCGTTCCATCGGATACAAAGTCATCTTCTTCGGGTTCTCTCATTTCTTCCAAACGACGAGCACTCCTTGGTTGCAATTCTTCGGGCTCCACGAGTGTGACCCCATCCTCATCCTCTTCATTGTCAACTACTCCATCCATCATCCATGATTGTGCACGAGAAGACTCTTTCGCTAAAAGCACATCAACTTTATCATTCCTCTTCTTTTTCTTTACCAACAACCTTGCATTGAATTGAACATAGACTAACTTGTTCATCCGATCGATATCTAGTCTATTTCTTTTCTTCGTATGAATCTATGTAGAAAAATAAATCTTATGATTAATAAATTATCATTCACAAATCATAACATATTACACAAACAAAATGCTAAATTAGATATTTAGACAAAGAGAATTTTATTACCCCTTCAAAGACACTCCAATTCCTTTCACAACCGGATGAACTTGTCGTCAAAGAAAGAATCCTCTTTGCAATCTTTTGAAGATTAGGCGTGTCATGACCGTAGTTAGACCACCATCCAACTATGATTTCAAATATACAATTAATATTAAAAAAAGAGTTGAAAATAAATAAAATGCACATGTAAAAGTCCAAGTACATCATTACGTACAAATTGTGCAATATAAATACTATGCATACATGTGTTGAATTAATGCATAAGAAAGAATAACATCACTTCACAATTAACTATAGAACAAATAATAGAGTGTTAAGGATGCGATAAACATACCCGGACCATATCTCTCGTTGTTTGTTTGACATCCTCTTTGGGCCAAAGTGCTTCCAAACTTTCCTTCTCGCATCTTGTACTTCACTAGCTCAACATTCACCACTTCATCTAGCACATCCAAATTTGGAAACATACGCTCCATACAATTAAGGACTCCATCTCCAATTTTTGAACTCTCATCACTAGACCAAGAAGACCCACAACCGCTACTCCAATAGTAGTAGTAGGGATTCAACATATAAGACGTCAAGTGAAGCGGATTATCAATGCGACCTTTTCCTTTTGCATCTATTATCGCAAGTATGGGATTGTATTTCTCCTCTCTATTATTCAAAGCTTCTTTGATTTCTTCTTTTGCCTTTTGTAGCTCACCATACACAAAGCCCATTGCCGGCTTCTTGTCTCCATCAACAAGCCTAAGCACCTTCACCAATGGAGTAAATACCTTCACACACGTATTGATACTACCCCAAAAATGTGCTTGTGACATGATTGTCGCGGCGGCTTTTCCCTTCTTACTCTTCGAACACTTCGATTCATCCCACTCCTTAGAGCAAAACATTTGCCTTAACTCCACTTTCTTCTCAAGAATACTTTGCAATGTCAAGAATGCGGTGGCAAATCTAGTAACCCCGGGACGAACTATTTCTCTTCGTGTGCACTTCCTCATCAATGCCAAAGTTTTATGATGATAGTATATAAAGATGGTAAAGTTTTACGCCTTTGTAATTGGATTCATGAACATAGAAAGCTTACCAATTCCTTCAAGCATAAGGTTCAAAGAGTGAGTAGCACATGGAGTCCAAAAGATGCGAGGTCTCTTCTCAAGTAACAAGCTTGCGGCCGCCATATTGTTTGAAGCATTGTCGGTTACCACTTGAACAATCTTTTCTTCACCAATATTTTGAATGCAATCATCCACATACTCAAATATGTATTGACCGGTATGTGCATCGGAAGAGGCCTCCTTAGAACCAAGAAAAACCATGGAACCAAGCGCATTCACACACAAATTCATAATGCTTCTTCTATTTCTATCACTCTAAGCATCGGTCATGATAGAACACCCACTTCTCTCCCATTCTTCCTCTTCAACCTTAATTGATGCCTTTGTTTTTTCCACCTCTCCTTTCAAAAGCGGTTCTCGAAGTTGATATTGGCTTGGTGGAACATAACCCGGACCATATTGCCCAACCGCCTCTACAAATCTCTTGAAGCTATCATTATCAACCGCATGAAAAGGAATTCCGGACTCATATACCCATCTAGCCAAGTATTGATGCACTTGAAGTGCTCTCTCTTTGGAAATAGCATCATTGAGGTTTTGTTGCCTTCTACTTTTGTTGTCGGGATCAATATTTGAGACGTATTTATCCATAGAGCCAATCGTACGAGGAGGTTTTTTGGACCCTCCAACTTATATGACTTCGTTTTCCATTTCTTCACCTTTTCGAACATCAACTTCGCTTCTAACACTTTCATCATCTCGTCTTTGCAACATCTTTTTTTTCTTAACATTCTCAAGTGCTTCTTTGCATCTTTTCTTGTCTTCATCGGATGCTTGTAAACACTTAGCAACACTCCCCGGAATGCCGGCAATGTGAAGCTTAGCTCGGTAAATTCCTCCACTAAAACATTTCCCACACAAAAGACTTTTCCATTTGTCTTGATTCATTGGATTGCATAACACAACGTAGTCCCATCCAACATCACCACTATTTCTCTTTAATTGCAAAGAAGTACTAGACGTTGAAACATTAGAGTTCTTTGAGGAAGGTTTATCACCACCACTAGACATGATACCTAAGTGAACAATAACAAGTGAATTAACAAGACAAATAGACAATTCATAAAAATCCATTTAATATTTGAATGAATTGTGCACAATGCCACAATCACAAATTCACAATGACAACTCTAATTCCAAATTTCTAACCATAACCTTTACTCCTTCACAAGAGGCAAAATTCAGTAGCAATGTAGCATTCACTTCTACGGTTCTACTTTCCTACACTCCTACAACATCACAATTACAAGAGGAGCACAAGAGGCAAACAAAAACCAATAGCCTTGCTCAGTTGCTCCTTTACAGTAGCACAATTACAATAGGTAAAAAAATCAGTGGCCTTGCCTTCAAAGATTAAGATACACATTCACAATGACAGGAAAACGGCAAAGCCATCACCCAATTAAGCAAGATTTCGAAGATAAGAGGAGGAGGAGAGTGCAACACTGCAACAGAGAAATACCTGAGGGTCGACGAGAGAAACTGACGAGTTGAGGACGGTGAGGACTGAACCGACTGATGAGTGACGAGGACGGTGCAGACTGAACAGAGATGAGTTGAGGACCGATGAGTGGCGAGAAGCGATTCAGAATTTCAGAGGAAGAAGATGAGAGATTAAAGAGAAGGCTGTCGCCAGATTAAAGAGAAGGCATACCTGTGGGCTGTCGCCTGTCGAACCAGTGGCCGGCCGCCGGAACGAGAAATTGGAGGAGGAAGTTCGTACAGCAGCACCAGCAGAAGGCGGTGGCCGGAACCCAGGGCTGAGTCGCCGGCCTACGAAACGACGAAAGAGCAAGTCGAAGAGAGAGAGAAGTTGACGGTGAAGTGTGAACAAGAGTGGAAAGATTTCAATATCTTATTCAATTTGGGGGTAAACTAAAACCCTAGCCCGCCTAGGCGGCCAAATCGTGCCTAGTCGCCGCCCAACCCGCCCAGCCCTCTGCTCCGCCTAGTTACCCGCCCAGGGCAAAAAATTCCGAGGGAGCCTGGCGCCTAGGCGCGATTTTTAGAACACTGCCATTTTCCCCTGTTGACGGAAGCACAGCAACCACCGCAAGCTTCATTAGCGTTTGGGACTTTGGGTGTTGAGGCTGCCGACCAGCTACTCCCAATTCCATCATCCTTCATCCTTTCAATACTCCTTGATGCAGCTGTCAAGTTGTTCAGCTTCAATGGGGCCATTTGAGATATGCTTCAGAGGTGTATCGAACAACCAAACATCCTCCCAAAACTTGATTGAAGACCCATCCCGCAGGAGCCATCTCGATATGTGGTTAACGACCTCTTTAAAACCAAACTTGATGCTCTTCCAAGTAGGCCTGTCCACGGGTCGGATCCGCCGGGTCAACGGGTCCAACCCGGCGGGTCACGGGTCGGGATAGGCACGACCCGCACCCGAACCCGAGAAATAGCCGGGTCGACGGGTCAACCCAACAAAATAAAAAAAAAACTTTTTAAAAAATTATACTCTAATATATTTATATTACTCCCTCCGTTTCACAATACATGTCCTTTTAGTTTTGGGCACGTTTTTTTATGAGCGAAAAACTCTATAAAATATTATTTTTTTAATTAATTTTTTTATATAATGTGATACTTATTAGTAATAAGTATCAAATTATATAAAAATAATAATTAAAAAAATGATATTTTATAGAGTTTTTCGCTCATTAAAAAACGTGCCCAAAACTAAAAGGACATGTATTGTGGAACGGAGGGAGTAATAATTATTATTATAAATATAAATATAAACTTATTATTATTATTATTGTTATAAATATAAATGTATATTTCGGTTTTTTTTTTGTTTTGGTCACGGGTTGAGGGTCGACCCGGCGGGTCATGACCCGCCGGGTTGCCGGGTTGAAATATGCTCGACCCTAACCCGGACCCGTAACCTGCCAAGATCCACGACCCGCTTGACCCGGACCCGCCGGGTCGTCGACCCGCCAAACTCGTCAGGTCACGGGTTGACCTGTGACCCATGGACAGGCCTACTTCCAAATATGCGAGCTTGCAGGCTATCTTCCGAGAGCACTAGAAGCATACTTTTCCTGCAAAACCGAGTTCCATATGCCACTTTCCTCAGTGATAAACCTCCAGCTCAACTTACTAATCAGAGTGAGGTTGAGGTCCTTCATCCTAGGAATTCCAAGACCTCCCTAAGCTTTGGGTTTAGTGAGCTCTTCCCAAGCAACTTTATGCATCCAGTGCTAACCATTGCTACCGCCCCATATAAAAGCTCTATTAATTTTGTCAATCTTCTCGCACATGCTACTAGGGACGATCGAAGCTGACATAGTATAGATCATGCGCCAAGACCGAGTTCGAGAGAGTGATCCTCACGGCGAAACTCAAGAACTTAAACTTCTAGCCCTCTAACCGCACCCTGAACTTGTCCGGAAAACTAGAGTAGGTGGTTTTATTCACATGCTTATGAAGAATAGGCATACCCAAGTAGCTACCAAGGTCCTTCGTGACCACAAAACCGTTATCCGCTTCCAAACGATGAACAACCTCAGGTCGTACATTCTCGGACACAAAGATTCTAGACTTCTGTGTGCTAACCTTTTGCCTCGAAGCCTCGCAAAAAATATGTAAACACTTTCTGATGACCCGGATTTGGCTCACCGAAGCTTCATCAAACAACATGATATCGTCCGTGAAAAGAATGTGCGAAAGAGGAGTCTCATTCCTAGTAAGTTTGATGGGTTTTCAGTCCCCGTCCGCCACCGATCCATGAATAATGTGGTTGAGCCGTTCTGTGTATAGTAAGAATATGTATGGCAATATGGGATCCCCCTAACGAACCCCTCGTGAGGTCGTGAACTGGGATGTGACCTCGTCGTTCCATAAAACTTGCATCCTTGGAGAGGTAACGCAAGCCATAACCCAATAAATGAAGTGATATGGAAAGGCAGCATTGTGCAACGTATCTCTAATGAAATTCCAACTGAGCTGATCATAAGCTTTCTCGAGATCCAGTTTGAGAATCATCCAGCCTTTAGCACCTCTTCGATGTTTCATCGAGTAAACAACTTTCTGCACCACTACAATATTATCAGTTATCATACGACCGAGAAGAAAGCTACCCTGCGTCGGACCAATCAAGCTCTGAATAACATGATGTAGTCTGTTCGCAAGAATCTTGATGATGATCTTGTAGGAGACATTACAAAGACTAATCAGTCTGAAATGACTTAACTGCTCAGGGCTGTCCACCTTGGCAAGGAGGACGTCCCCATGTTCCAGCACTTTGGAAGCTCGGTGCTTAGTTTTTCTAGAGATTCACACCCTCCGAAAGCTCAGCTGTCCCTAAGAAATCTCTAGAAAAACTAACCACCAAGTCTCCAACCACGTTCCAGCACTTCTCGTAGAAACAAGGTTGAAAACCATCCAGATCAGGGGCCTTCGACGCCCCCATGCTCCTCATGGAATTCCAAACCTCATCTCTGCTAACCGGAGAAACCAACATGTACTTCACTGTTCACATCTTCTTCCATGGCAGGAAAACCACAATTTAAATCAGGCAAGTGATGAGAAAGGGGGGACTCGCCACTATACAGGTTCTTGAAAAACTCCGTAGCAAGCACCTCCAGCTCCCCAATTTGATCAATCCAGATACCATCGTTGTTCTTCAAGCTCTTGATCCTATTACGCTTCCTCCGAATGATCGTAGATGTGTGGAAAAAAGACGTATTTCGGTCCCCCTGTTTAAGCCAAAGCTCTCGTGATTTCTGATGCCAAATCATCTCCTCTTGTTCAAGCATAAGGTCGAGCTCTCTTTGAACCATGCTCTCTAAGTCCAGCAAAGTCACATCAACACCCTGCTCGAGCCCCTTTTTAATGCGATCCAACCGCTCGACAAGCACCTTTTTCGTTTTGTGGATATTCTCGAAAACATTTTTATTCCACCTCATCAACTCATCCCGTAGGATCTCAAGAGCACCCGGGACATCCATGTCATGACGCCAACTATCTCTAACTTTAGATTGAAAATTATCATGAGAGAACCAAACCGCTTCAAAACAAACGGCCTCCTCTTTGGGTTCATCTTGGCCTTGGGGTAGATCGAAAGAAGCAAAGGATAGTGATCCGACGAGAATCTCAGAAGGTGTCTCACGGAAGCTTCAGGCCACCGGCCCCATGCTACTGTTAATAGCTTCCTCGAGATCATTCCAGAAAGGGACCCTCCTCAGTTTCGATGGCAGACTCTACACCACCACCAAGTCGAAGTTCTCCCCCCCCCCCCCTCCCCCAGTCGCCGAAGCATGGATGAAGTTGTCGTTCTTAGCTTTGATCATCAGTTGAATCTTGTCCTCCTTCCGTAAGAGCCACACTCCCTTGGAGAAACCTACGACTTCAACTCTCTCACAACCGGCAAAGCCGATCTTATTCAAACGCTCGCACACACATTGAGCTTTATCACCAGACACTTTAATCTCGAACAAAGCAAAAACATCGATGTTGTGGTTCTTACACATATAGGGGACAACTCTCTGAAAGCCGGGTTTACCTGCACCGAAATAATTCCAGAATGAGATAATCATGGATAACATAATATAATAGAAAAAACAGATAAGACACATAATCATGTCTCCCTTTGAAGCTCGCACTCCGCCATCGTAGCGGCTTGCTCTTTGTCACCAAAAGCATTCTCATGGTGAGCTTCTTCCGTCACATTAATGTCGATCACCTGGCCTGTCAACCGAGCCTCGCCCATGTCCACCAGGCAGTCAAAGGCGCCCGATACAGGCGCACGCCTCTCACCAGTAGCGAGGTGACCACCACTCCCCTCAACTTTCAACTTAGGGCCCGGCGTAAAAATCCTCGGTTTGCAGTTCAGTTTGCTCTTAATCTTCCCAACTCGTTTGCCACGAGAGGAGCTCCCGCTGGTGAAGACGACATCCAGGTGGTTTAGCCCGTCCTTGGAGCTTGCCTCCGCCTAGGATTGGAAATGGGGGACGGATATCCAATTCACCCGCTCCACCCGCATTTTTTTTGCGGATGAAAACCAGCAAAAGGCAAGTGATGGGTGATGCGGGTGACAGGTGAAGTGGGTGGCGGGGCGGGTATGGATGATGATTTTTCACCCAATACCCGCTCCAATAACCCGCCCCATAATCCGCTCCATTAACCAGCACCGATAATCACTCAATAAGAATTCAATAACCCAATTAAACATATCATTTCACTTTTCTATCACTTGAAAACCCTAAATTTCTTTGTTTTGATATCACTTCCTCACATTAATTTTATATTGTGATTTTATATTTATGTTTATAATGTTAGAAAATTCCGTAGTTAATTTGAAAATTAGATTACGTAGTTAATCCAAAAATGTCTACTTATCAGGCAGCATCTCAACGTTCTCAACGTCGCCATTGAGTGCCTTCTCCATTCTCATTGGTTTGGACTAAGTAGACAAATATTGTAAGTAACTAGGTAGGCAGACCCGTGCTACGCCCGGGACATGTGATTTTGTTCCAAATATTATAGTGAGATCGGACTTGATAAATACAGGAAAAAATTCCACATTATATAAATTTTTCAAAAAAGAGAATAATAGCATGTAGTATAGTTTTTACAAACAATAATTAAATTAAAATATTATTATTCAAAGAAAAAAAAATAAAACAATATCTATCAAAAAAAATCTACACTCATCCCATGAGTGAAGAGATCAAATTTGAGGGAAATTTTAAAGATGGAATTTTTTTATGTATTTGATAATGTGCTAAAAAAAAAATATCATGTCAGGAATTGATTTTATCCACAATTTTTGCTTAAAAGTGCAATATAAATTCTGCAATTATGTTTGTTTTTAATAAGCTAAATGATGTATTCTATCCAACGCTGTCAATAAATTTGGGTGAATTTGTTTGTGACAAAACTAAAGAGCTACTTCATTTTCTAAACTCCCTACCTATAAACAATGAGTATTTAAACAACATTTCTCATAAATTTGAATTTAATATTGAGTTATTATTTATGTATGTTAATAAGGTAATAATTGCATAATGCATTGGTTAGATGCTAAAACATTTTTTGTTTCAAAAAATAAAAAATATGATACTCCGTATAAAGTAACAAATCAATTAAAGGAACAAATAAATGAATTTTATGAGTTTGACATTGAAATAATGAGCAATTTATAGGAAAAATCTACACTTTTTTTTAAAAAAAGATAAACATTCAACCCTTGGTTATCCCACTTTAATTTGTGGACATTTATAATAGTAAAAAAAAAAATTAATTGTACACGCGGTATTATTTAACAAAAAAACTTCCACCCCTTTGACTACTCTATTTAAAGTAATTTTTGAAAATAAAATCCAAAATTGTAAGTAAAAATAATTCGAGAGAATTTTTGAAAATAAAAAAAATCACACATTTATGTTATAAATTCATACAAAATTAGAATAATGGGAACAAATTGAACGACCAATTTTTTTTTAAAAAAAACACTTATCCCCATAAATATAGAAATAAAAATCCATTTTAACACATCACATTTTCTTATAAGCTGTTGTTTGGCTTATTTCAACTCTCGGCTCATTTGTAATCCTAATAAAAATTATAATAAAATTTTATAAAAATCTTTGCACAACTAACCCCTGACCTCGGCTTTTTGCAACACTAACCCAAGTGTTACATAAAATTGAATAGACAATTATATAGAACACATTTACTATAAAAATTGTGCCACTAAATTAATTTAAGATATTTTCCTTGCCTGAAATGAACTCGCGATTATAAGGGTTCGTTTGGTTAGCTTTCTACTTCCCGGGAAGTTCAAAATCCCAGGAAGTAGGAGTGAATACATGTGTTTGGTATGTTGTTTTAAAATGAGAAAACCTAGGAATTTAAATTCCCATGAAATGGTGGAATTTAACTTACCATGGAGGGGGTAGGTAAGATCTATTTCCTCCATTATTTTTTTCCAAATCTCCTATAAAAATTTATTTTTATAAACAAAATCTCCAATTTGCCCATATAGATTTTGATTTTAAACAAAAAGCAAAAGGTTACAAGAGTAATTTTAAATGAATTACTATGAAAATTCCATGTTCAACCAAACAAAACATAGGAATTGAATTCATGGGAACTTATTTCCAACCAAACATATTTTTACATTTCCCATGAAGTAGAATTCATGGGAATTACATATCTCGGGAAGTTACTTCCTAGGAAGTCTACTTCCCACGTTAAATCAAACGAGGCCTAAGATGTAGATGATGTGATTTGACTTTATATAATTGAAGAAATAATTAGGTACAATTGGAGTTTTTTTTATTGAATAATACATAAATTATACAATATATATGAACAAAAAATGATTGGAAAAGTTAGATGCATGAAATACTTTAGTAACAACTCCCGACTCGATCACACCATAGAAAAACACACACAAAAAAAAGGTTACCCAAACCTTGTCGTCATCACCAATATTGTAATAATGGGACGTCCGTGGTCAAAATAATCAACGCCAATAGATAATAATAATACCAACAAACTTTCATGCTTCATTTGTTCCTGTCAACAAAAACAGCACCATTAGAAACATACATCATCAAATATCTTATATATATCTTTTTTGGGCTAATATCTTATATAGATCCAAATCAATGAATTTGAACTATGCAAATCTAAATGCAAAAAATAAGCATCCTAAGGTATTTTAATAATAATAATATGATAAAAATTAAAAAAAAAATAAAAAATAATGAAATATATATGGTGTTCAAATCAAACAAATCGACTAATTATAACTAATCACAAAATGGGCATGGGAGCATATGGTTTCAGGTCTTATATATAGTGTTTTGTGTTATCATATTCAATTAGGAGTTTCAAATTCTTATGTAGGAATAATATCAATTAATGTCAAGTTTGAATAGGTAATAATTTAAATTTATTTTTTCACATATTATCTTCAATGCATTAACTTGAATGCCTTAATTGTAAAATATTAAATGACTATTTTTTTTATGTTATAAATAATTAAATGGTAATTTCTTTGGATTCCAAGTAAAAATAAGTGATTGTCTTTTCATCTTCATATGTTCCAACTAAAAAAAAATCATATATTATTTCAACAAAATAAAATTAGCAAATTATATGGGGCGCTCCAAAGTTTGTAAGCAACTCTTGTGAAATCTTACCAATGCAGATGAATGCCGAACAGCTTTGAGAGATCTGCATATATTTCTACAACTGCAAACCAACTACCGCAGATTAAATAATGGAACGATGCAATACAGATATTAGAAAAAACAAATTCAATCAGTAAATCGTAACTAAATTCAGCACTCGAAACTCCTGGACTTTTTCAATACACTCAAAAACTCCTAGAACACAATCAACCCGCAAATATTCAAAACAATTAGTCTCATTCATTTGCAAGGCTTATTCATCATATTCTAACCTTACATTCACCCAAGGAAACGAAAAAACCCTCTCAGTCTGTATCACCAAGGGAGAATTTCACACCAATCTGAGCTTTGAAACTCTCTTAAAAAATTCTGGATTTTCCCTTGCTGATTCGCTGCCCTGAGATGCTGCAGAGCAGGTCCAACGCTTGAATAATAATCCTCATCTGATTTTCAGAGGTAAAAAGTTCTGAGCCTTTTCTCTATCGCCTCCTTCAGTCCTTCCACTTGGTCTCTTCATTAATTCCCTACTTAAATCCCAACAACAGCAACCAGAAGAAAGCCGCCACCGTCGAATCGCCTACCCATGCCGGCCACCATCGAATCGCCTGTCCGACCGCTCTCTCGCCCGAGTCTTGATCAAGCCTTCTCCCCCATGATGATTGAGTAATTAACGCAGGACGGAATCGAGCGCTAGCACTACTACCTCTGCCCGTCTACGTTGGGGCTGAATGGGATTGTGATTGTGAATGGGAGATAGCATAGCAGACCATATATATCCTCTAAACGGCTCATTAATTTGCCATTGCACAAATTGAAGTGTGGATCAGTACGGTGATTTGTGAGTAGATGAAAAGGCCATAATAAATCCTTTAAACATAACTTGTGAGATATGTAAAACGCCTAATTTGAATGCCTAGATGACATTAAGTATTAATATTGTGGATGATTTTTGGATGAGGAATTCAATGTAATTATGGATGATTTTTTGACACAATTTTGTAGAACAAAAAAGTAAATTGGATACACATTAATGAAGGGCAATGGATTTATTTGTGTACGTATATTAATGTGAATTAATATTGAGATCCTTGGCTGGGGTGGAAAATGTAATGTGTTATCATATTCAATAGGTAATGTAACAACAATTGATTTATTTGTGTATTAATGTGAATTAATATTGAGATAATTGGCTAATGATATAAATAGCTAATATTGTTTAATACATTAGTAACATTATGCGTAAAGAATCAAAAATGATAATTTAATAGATTATAGATTATATTCCATTTTAAAAAATTACACATAACATGAAAATTTATTATTATATTCAATTTTAAAAAATTACACATCACAAATATATGAAAATTTAAGAGGAAATAAAAAACTTGCAAAATGTGTTTAAAATGTACCTAAATGGGATTTGAACTCAAGACCTCATATATACCAAATAATTCTCCTAACCATTGAGCTATGTAAGTATTTTTGATATTTCATGGAATAGAAACAAAATAAGTATAAAAGATGAATCATTAAATAAATGTGCATTAAATTAGAGATGAACGCAACTTTTTATGTTTTATAGATTTATAGATACGAAGGTGTTGAATGTTTTATTGGAAAAAAATATGCTTACTCCATAGGAAAAAATGGTTGTTGAGAAAGTACTGGTGAGTGGTGGCTACAAGTATAATTAAATTGTCAATTCTTATGGGCCTACAAGTATGGTTAAATTGTCAATCTCAAGTTTTATGTGTAATTTGGCATGACATCGTTTTATTTATGCTGTCTAGCTAAAAGCTTCACATGTTTAATATAATGCTAGTGTTAAGTCTACTTTTGTAATGTTTCATGACTGTTTTACACTTTTATCGATTTTTAACCTATATCCCAATGATATAGGATAAGAGTACTAATTTGTAAATATTTTTCATATTTTAATTAATTTAACTTTTTTTAATTAGATTCAGTCGATTATTTATTTTAGTAGATAATTTTTTCCAATTTAGAATCTTATCCACATAGTATAGAAAAATATGTCATTTTAGGTATTTTGGTATTACAAAGTTGCCCTTGTCATAATTATGAAGATGTTAGTTATAGTTTGCAAGAAAATGAAAAAGGAGAGTAATAATTAAATGTATAAATGTTTTTTCATTTGCTTTCTTAAAAATTATGAAGATTTCTAAAATGACAAGTTTTTCTTAACGGATGGAGTAACAACTAGCAGGTGCATTCATCGGATAACCGGCTCACCCATCTACGCTTGTGTCAAATACAATTGCGACAAATATCAAGAGGCTACATACCCATTACCCTACTTCTCTAGTTTGGTTCTTCAGATTTCCGAAGATATAGGGTGTGTATGGATGCCAATTTTAGTAGTTAATAAACTACTAAAATTGGGGGTTAAAAATTTTAATCTTGTATGGGTTTGTGTAGTAGGGAGTTTTTGGTTAAAATTGGGATTTAAAAAATAGGGTGTTTTTGCTAAATAACTTATTTTGAACCTTTAATTAAATAATTAGCACCCAAATTAATTTTATTAAGTAGGCTAGCACCCTTCCCAATTGGTCAACGTTGACCGTTGACTGGTCAACGTTGACCTTTGACTTTTCTGTTTTTTTTTTATAAAAAAAACCAATTAATGCCACTTTTTTGATGCCATTTTTCATATTGTTTTGATGCCAAATTTTTAATTACATTTTTTTCCTTTAATGTGATGCCACTTTTTAAAGTAGCGTTTTTGATGTTATGTGATGCCACTTTTTTCAAACTTTGATGACATTTTTTGTTTACTGTGATGTCATGTGGACCATTGATGCTTTTTTTTTACTATTGACTATTGATGACACTTTTTTATGTCAATGTTTTGATGATATGTTTTTTTACCATGATGCCATATTTTTTCAAAGTGGTATTTTGATGACATTTTTTTTCTTTAATGTGATGCAAGTTTTTCAAATTAGTGTTTTGATACCATTTTTCTAATGTAATTATTTTATCTCACTTTTTTAATCAAATCGTTTGATGCCATATTTTTTTTCAAGGTACTGTTTTCGTGGTGCCATATTTTTTCAAGGTAATGTTTAGATGACATTTTTTTCTTTAATGTGATGCAACTTTTTCAAAGCAGTCTTTTGATGCCATTTTTCTAGTGTAATTATTTGATGATATTTTTTTAATCAAATCGTTTGATTTTATAATAAAATGGATTGATGACACTTTTTTAATGCCACTTTTTTCAAATCTTGCTGATATTTTTTTGTTTACTGTGATGCCACATTGACCATTGATGCCATTTTTTTTTACCGTTGACTACTGATGACACTTTTTTGATATCAATTTTTTGATGATATTTTTTTTTTCCGTGATGCCATATTTTTTCAATGTAATGTTTTCGTAATGCCATATTTTTTCAAGGTAACGTTTTGATGACAATTTTTTCTTTAATGTAATGCAACTTTTTCAATGTAATGCAATATTTTTTCTTTAATGTAATGCATTTTTTCTTTAATGTAATGCAACTTTTTCATATTTATGGGTTAATTTTTGTAATTTTACAAAAATTTCTATTTATGGGTTAATTTTTGTAATTTTGTAAAAAATGCTTCTTCAACCTCCCTTCTTCCTCCTCTGTACAAGATCTGAAATTTCTGGACGCCGCCCTCGCTCCGGCCGCCGCTCCTCAGTCCCTCGCTCCGGCCGATCGACCTCGCTCGCTCGACCTAGACCTTGCTCGCTCCGGACGCTCGCTCGACCTCGGCTCATCCCCTTCCTCTCGCTCAGATCTGGACTCGCTCGACCTCGGCTCATCCCCTTCCTCTCGCTCCCCTGCTCCCCGTCTCTCGCTTTTGCCCAGAATCTGGCGCCTCCACACCAGATCCGGCGCTCCCTCACCAGATCCGCCCTCCTTGGCCACGTACCGCCCTCCCCAACGCACCAGCAACCTCCTCCTTCCCCTTCACGGCCAAGATCCGCCATTACCGAGCACTAAACCTCCCAATTTTCGGCCTTCATTCCACCAATTCCGGCCATCCCGAGCCCAAATCCAGCCGCTCCGACACCCAGCCCCCACCGACGAAGCCTCGCAAACACCCTCCCGTTCTTGCACCTGCCCATTCCGGCCACCTCTCACCACGACAATTTTCTTGGGAGAAGGACTGCTAAGAGGCTAATAAATGTTAATTGGGTGTTAGAACGACAAATTATAAAAGTTAGTATGCTATTAACCTAATTAGATTATGAAAGGGTGATATTTCAGCAAATTTTCTCTAAAAAATAAGTCACTTTTGATAGCTTTTTTAGTAGTTTTGGGGTTTATTTGATTTGAAAATACAATTATACCCCTAATAACAACCAAATAAACTCTACTTTTTACAAATAAACTGTTTTTCATCCCATACGGGGTTTATATTTCACATAAAATTTTAACCTTATTTGAGGTTAAATTTTTAACTTTAACCTGTTTATAAATTTTAGTCATTTTTTTAACCCGACCCATAACCTAAAAGAGAAGGCCGTGCTAAGGCGAAGGAACTGTAAAATCGAAATGAATCCAAAACTCAAGCAGAGACAAGAGCCAACTAATGAAGAAACATTACAAATTCGAATCAAACATATCACAAATCGGCAAAGAAATGATAAGTTTTAACGTCCACGACAATGAGTCTGAAAGCAGAGGCAGCTGCAGCCACAGACAAGAAGCCGAACAAGTATACATTAAGCCAATGCCATAGCTTCTTAACAGTGGTGAGTTCGTCACTCATTGCTAACAAGTACATGTGGTTTGCTAGGATGAACGTGAGAGGGATGGTGCTGATGGCCCCGGTGAGGCTCATGAAGTCGCCAAGGAAAGGCATGAGGGCTGAGATGAATGTGGTGAATAATAGGTATCCTCCCCTTACCTTGGTTCGGAAAAGGAGGTTGCGCAGGGTGCACGCGCTCCCTTTGATGCCGAATTTTGTGTCCATGTACTCGTACATTGGGCTTGCAAATATCTGAAGAAGGGCAAACAAGTAAGAAGAGTTTATTCGACGCAATTTAAAAGGGCGCTACGGATTACTCCAAAATAGAATCTGGTTAAATAGGTTGGTAAGAGACTATTTTTTCAAAGTATAAACAAGAATAGTTCATGGTAGACTTCCGAAAGCCTGTGTTGCCAAGCACAACAATAAGTCACGGTGGGATTCTATTCCAGTATGATAAGCTAATTCCCCGTTCTAGATAAGAGTCTCCCAAAACTTGACCTATGAAAATTAGGAGAAAATGGAGAAGAAGACCAATTTTGGGACTGTGAAGAGATAAGATAAACTTGATGAAAATGCAAAGAATAACACTAATTTTTGAAGCTGACATTTCAAAACAAAAAATATTGTCGATGATGTTTTATGGCGCAATCGGGGACTTGGATTATTTTCATGAAATGAGTAATTGAGTACTGACAACTGGGTAGCCTATGACTTGTTTACACCTGATTGCAGAAAAAACTTTTGTGTTTCATAAAGTTCTTAATCACTATCCATGCACAAGTTTTTTTTTCCCCAATTCACCTTGGGGTTTAGAAAAGAAAAGCGCTTTCTACAATCACAATCCTCCTAATCTCCTAATGAAGTAATGCGAACTGAATCCAGTGATTTGCAAAAGGGGGTGCGAACGAAAGAATTTGAGTTCTACCTGGTCAATACGGCAATATACCTATTTGCAAAGACGAAAAGTAAAATACTAATGTGCCTTGCTGACTGCTGTACATGTTGTACTTACTTCCTTCACAATTTCAAATATAAACATAGCATTTTCTAGTAGGGAAAGCAGTAGAATAATAGAACAGGAGTAAGGGAAAATATCCTTACGTGAAAAGAAATGATAGTTTGCAGAAAAGCTGAGATATTTGCAAAGGCCTTCAACCAAGCTGGACCAGAGACGCTACTGAGTAGATAAGCTGGTGTTGAGGATCCATATGCCCAGTATCCCACAAAGGTTACGGCATACATGGGAACAACTCCAATAGTGAATTGGAAGTATAGAGCTTTGAGCATGTTTCCAACAACGGGCTGCCTTATTGTTGCCTGTCAGAATCGGATCGAGTTTTTGTAAGTAAATTGAAATGCTCTTGCAACTTTATTTCAACATGTTTCTAGTAAGAAATTGTTTTGATACTGATTGAGCATGTTGATCCAAAAGATACTTCTCATGCATGCTGCCAAAGGTTCATCAGCATACTAACTTCAGCAATTGACGTGGGGATAACATTTCCTGTACCCATAAGCGGAATTACAGAACACATTACTCCTACATGGAATCTCCCCAAACCTCAATCTCTTAAGTGGGGTTATTCCTTGATATAAGGTGGGAGAAACTTACTTCCACAAAATTCTAATCGAACAAATGAATCAATGATGGGAAAGTTATTCAGCCTAAAAACAACAGCTCTAAGTAACAGCAAACCACTTAACAAAGCTAAAAACATTACATGGCCATAACATAATTGTTACAATGACCTTGACACCCAATTCCATCAAGAACGAGTTCCAGCAGATCCTAGGGTATTCAATTATAACAGACCAAGGCGGCAAGCCAACAATCAACTACGATCCATGAACTACTGTAGGAGGAAAGAAGGAGATATGAACTACTTTCTAGTTATGTAATACATGGAGATGGAGGTCGTTTTGAGTACCGCAACAGCGGGATATTGGTTTTGATTTCAAATTTTGCTAGGGTAGGAGGGTTCCTCGTCGAATTTCTTTTAAGTGCTCTCTTGTATCCCACACTTAACCATAATTTAGTGCTTCTGAAGAAGGACATACCGAGAATTCAAAGTGAACTAGGGAAACATGAACAGGATGCTTCTGAAGCACGCAGAGTGGAACAAGTATCTCTCCAGATCCTTGAACACATTCTATTTGCCTTATTTCTACCCTGAGATGTCATTTGCTGTTTTTTTTTTTCGTTCTTTTGACTTGTGTATGGTTTTTTGGAGCCTGTATGGGTTGCATTCTGATCTTGCATGTTTTGCAGGAGTGCATCAAGGAGCAAGAATCCCTGATACCTCTAGAACAAGCTGCTAGACAAAAGGTTGCTGAGCTACTCTCAGTTTCAGAATCTGAAAAGAGCCAAAACGCTGTTCTGAAAGAGATTTTGCGAGCTAAAGAAACAAAGCGGATTGAAGGAATATATGGGCGGCTAGGTGAGCTTGGTGCTATTGATGGTAGGAGTTTCTTCTTCTATTCCTTAATTCATTGACTAGCGCGTGATCTATACTAAGAGTGATAATAGCTGTGTAAACTTAAACCTCAAAGTGTCTTCACTACTAGCTTGATATATTAATAAATTCTTTCAGGCAAGTTATTGCATGTAATTTCTCACATGGTTGATTTTAGGTGTACTATATTTTGTAACTTAAAGACAATTTAGTTGGGCTTGCATATACAAGTAAAGCTTACCAATAAGGGATTATTCGCTGCAGTTTGTTGATTGCTTATATGGAGCTAATGAAGAGCTAATTTGTGCTGATAATGAGTTTATAATGTACAACGTGTTGATAAGATCCAGATAACGAGCTTATAATGTATAGTGTGTTCCAAACTGCTGAAAGTATGATGTGTAGTGTAGTGCATCCAAAAAGCAGTCTTAATATGGTTGCATTAATGGTTCTGAATCTTATTTGACTCTTAATCTCCATCCATGACCATTGGGCTGACAGCATCCTCCTCCTCTTTGCTTAAGTTAGTGGTTATATGCACCTCTCTGTGTCATTCATTTAATGTTGCTCATTGACCTGCTGCAGCAAAGTACGAATGTACCATGTTGCTATATCAACAGCATGTGCCGGACTTGACTATATTGCAGTTGAGACTGCTGAAGCAGCACAAAAATGTGTGGACTTGCTTCGAGAGAAAAATCTTGGTGTTGCGACCTTTATGATCCTAGTTAGACTCCATAGTCAGTGTTTTTATTAATAACATTTATATTTATGACTGCTTACTTCTGTGTTGTATTCCAGCACCTAAGATAGTATTCATCATCTTCGATGGTGTCATTTCCTAGATAAAAATTGAATGCTTCCAAGACAGTTCCAACTTCCAACATCCTATGTTTTTTGGTTTTGTCTTAGATTTCTGACAAGTAGAGAAAAGCTATATCGAATTGTTAGTTGACTATCTTCACAAAAAAAAACTTGCAATTGTTACATTTCAAAATAAGGCAGTGAAGAATAATGTGTGGTTATGAAATTAATAACTTTGTTTGCAGTGCATCACATTTATCTCAACTTTAGATGCGTGAAAGGGAATCTTGGCATTAGACACTTGCAAGTTGCAACAAGAGTTTCTTGTGTTCAGGATTTACTGCTTCTATTTTTAGAAATAGTAGTTGTTTTCTCCAGGTAGCGTATGTCTTATGGTTTTTTCTAATACACACTCATTTTTCCTTGTAGGAAACACAAGAAAGGCATCGGAATGAATTGTCAAAAAAAGTAAACACACCAGAAGGGGTTCCAAGGCTTTTTGATCTGCTAAAGGTTAAGGATGAAAGAATGAAGCTTGCTTTTTGTGAAGTATTGCGGAACACAGTTGTTGCTTTCAACATTGATCAGGTGGACTCCTCTTTTGCAGACCTATGATTTGTCTTGTGATGGCCATTTATGTAATTTTTACTGTTGATTGAAAGTTAATTAGATTTTGACATAACACTTCTGTAGTGCTCAAGTCTACTACTGTTTTATTCACCGCTTCAAATAATCTGCTATAGGTCATACTTGTTTCTCTATAAAAATTATGAGGATCTTGCCCTTGCAGTTCTGGCAAGAAACTTGAGGTGAACTTATTTGAATTTCAAAAAGAACTTGTCTTACTAAGCCAGTGAGGTAAAGAATGTAGCAGCTGTGCGTTTTAGTTATAATCAATGTAAAACAACTTCTTTTTCTATATGAAGCTTGCCAACAGTACATTTATATCAGTTGTAATTATGACAATTTATGGCAATTCATCAAACTATCTTTAAAGTGATTTTTATTGATGCTCTTGCAGGCAACCCGCATAGCATATGTTGTAGATAAAGAATTTAAGCTGGTGGTTACATTGGATGGTGTGTTGTTTGAGAAAGCTGGAACAATGAGAGGTGGAGGAAGCAAGCCACGTGGTGGTAAAATGGGGACATCCATTCGAGCTGCTACTGTTTCCAGGGAAGCAATTGCTGATGCTCAGGAGAAGCTAGAGGCAATGATCGATAAGTTGGACAAAATTAGAAAAGAGAGGGCTGATGCAGTTAGAAACTACCAGGTTTTGGACCAAACTATTGAACGCTTGGCAATGAAATTAAAGAAAAGTCATTCAGAGGTAAGGATTGTTGAATTTCTTGAAAATTTGCCTTTGGTTATACTATTACTAACGTACATGACATTTAAAATTGCCAGATTGATAGTTTGCAAAAACAGCAAAAGGATCTTGAGGGTCAAGTCATTTCCCTAAAGGAGGCATCAAAGCCAAAAGTGGATGGAGTTAAAAGGCTGAAAGAGCTCAAGAAAACAATTTCTACCGAAGAGGATGAAATTAAAAGACTTGCTGAGAATTCTGGGCGTCTTAAAGAGAAGGTGTGTATCTGTTGTGTACTTGTGTGGTAAAAAATGAGTACTGGTTTGCCATGTGTTATCCTCCGAGTTCCAACTTTGAGAGGCAATATATGGAGTGGGATGATGTTTATATCATATCACACCTGTCAAGTGATTGTTTTCCGCCCCATCTCTGCAGACTACAGAGCTTCAGGCAAAAATCGAAAATGCTGGAGGTGAAAGGCTGAGAAAACAAAAGGCAAAAGTGGATAAAATTCAGTCGGTAAGTGCATCCAATTCCAGCAGAGTGCAATCCTGACAATTAAAGGATGCGTGCCAACAGCCAACTGATTAATTGCTTTTAATCACCACAGGATATTGACAAAAATGGAACTGAGATCAACCGCCTCAAAGTCCAAATAGAAACAGGGGAGAAGAATATAAAGAAGTTAACCAAGGGGATTGAGGATTCAAAGAAAGAAAGAGAGAGAATTCTGGAGGAGAAAACAAAAACTATTTCCTCATCGAATTTCTTTCAAGTGCTCTCTTGTATCCTACACTAAACCAGAATTTAGTGCTTTATTTCATTTGCTTTAATCCAAGTTCTATCACCAAGACCAGAAGTACTTACTACTTAAATACTTAAATATACAAGGCAAAGATGAACGAGTTAACCAGTCCAATGAGCAATAAATTAAGCTTTCTACCTGTATCTCAGGAAGCATTCCTGTATTCACTGCAAACAATGAAGTAGTAATGGCTCCAATACTGGTAAAAACTTTGCTCAATGTTGTTCCAGGGACACTGTAATCTCTGGCTGAAGCCTCAATACCTATAAACAATATCCATTTTTTTTAATAAACTAAAGGATCTGATCAAGCAGATTATCTTAAAAAACTAGTCCTGGTATTCACATCTACATAGTTCGAACCAACACACCAAAAGTTAATATCCTATATGCAAGGGTTTGAACAATGCCAATCAGCAACAGAACTATTAGATGAAATAGAGTACCTAAAACCCTCTAGCCTCTGAAATATTGGAACAGAAATAAACATTTTTCAATTATAGCTCATTAAAGCAAAAGCTTACAAAAGGTCGGATGAATCATCATAGGTTTGATACTGATTGTGTTGAGGGAGAAAATGATTCAACTGTAGAGGATATTGTTGGTGTCACATTGCGACTCTCCTCACACAGAAGACAGAGTGTCTATAACTAAGAAGCAAAATAAAACTGTCTAAGAAGAAGAGTTAACAGAAAATTACCATCATAAAGAGTAAGAACAAAGGCGACAACAGTGTAAACTAGGGTGAAGAATGTTGACACTCCAAGCCAAACTCCTAAAGCAGACAAATGTGGTATCCCAACAGCAAAAAGTGTACAAACAAATCCAGCAATGGCTATACAGAATGGAAGCTTCAAAGTACCATCATCACTTAACAAGGAGTAGAATGCCTGCATAAAAACATAGTGGATCAGAAAATCGCCTTTCATACTAATGTAAAATTCATAAATGGAAGAAAAGGCAAGTCTTTATGAACTCAAGTATGAAATCTGAATTTGAATTCACTTTAAGAAACTAAACATCCAGGATGTAAAAGGACATTAAATCAACAATCAGACTTCATATAGATAAGCTTTCTAACAAACCTTGAGAGATGAACCAGCCAGAATGATAAATCCAGCATTGATCATAAAAAGATTGATGTACTGCAACACCCATGTCAAAGAATACGCTCTTTTGCCTGCCAACACATTCTCCAATCAATCAAAGCAAAAGATTCAACGAATTTGGCACTATGTATGAGAATATGGTGGCTATGGTCCAAACCAAAAGAGGTACTATTTCAAACATTATTTTCCCTTTGAAGAACTTAATTAAAACACTCTTTGGAGACCTCCCCTTTGAGGGTGGTCTAAAAATCGCCCCTGCAACACCTCCCTCCCCCACACCAAACAGATGCCTAGGCATTAGGCAGTCCCCACTGCCTAGCATTTCTTAGTACAATATCCTTTGAAGAACTACATAACTTCAAGCATAAACCTCTCCTTGGACAAAACCACGTTTTATAAGTAAAGAAGTATATATTATCAACTCCTTATTGGTACTTCGTTTCATACCCTAAAACCATTAAAAACTCTAAAATTTGTTACATTCCTCAAATGATTTTTTTTTTTACAAAAAAAGTATCCCTTATGAAGAAAACAAAACACAGCTTCAGTGAGGATAGATCCATCATTTTAGACGATTTTAATATACTGATGTTCATATTATCATTGGAAAAGAGTGATCAAATGCAGTTTTAGTTATTAGGAGTGACTTGGTGCAAAATAAAGGAGGGGTTAAATGTAGTTTACACTAGTGACAAATTGTAATAAGCAATCTACTCACCATATATGAAACCTGCCAGGTCCCTATATCTGATATGTCTCTTCCCACCATATTCATGGATCTTTGCAACGAGACAGCTTGCGTAGAGAGAAATTGCGGTGGCAGCTATGCAAGTGAGCACTCCGCTCACCCAGCCAAGAGGCACCATGATGGTGGCAGAAAACCCCAGAATGTAAGCACTGTTAACGCTAGTGGTAAGAACAAAAGCTACTTGTGACCATGAATCTACAAATTCCCAAAATGAAGGAGGTAACCCCAAGAGAACATAAACAAGATTGGAGTCAAATTCAAGCAGCACCCACAACACAACAGCAATAAGAAATCGGTCTGGCGCCTAATTGATTGTCTACATCGATTGACCGCCATAAGTATCCAATTGGGTTAAGCCCATATTAGGGTTTTGATTGGTAGAAACAAGAAAACCCCTCACATAACAAATTTCAATGATCAATTGATTGGGGAAATTATAATTGGCACTTGACGAATCACAAGAAAGAAGTGAAAAAAAAGAATAAAGAGAAAACGGACCACTGCTAATATGATGGGCGGTATCTGTAATTGGAGTGGCAATGGAGGGAACTTCTCCATTTTCTGACAAAAGGGTGATCTCCTCTTCATCGGGTCCACCTGATCGCTTTGGAACTGGGATAGCCAAGGATTGAACTTCCATTTGCTTGCGCTATCTGGTGTTATCAGTGAATCTTCCTGTGTCGGTCAACTCCCTGTATCTCTGGGCTGTTGTCATCTCTCAGGTCAGTTTCAGATATTTCCGTCCATTGATGGTCCAGAAGGCTGAAACTTGCAAGTTGCAACGCTACTAGATTTAAATATTTGGTTTTTTGTTTTGGTAAATTACGATACTGACCCATAATTTTGCAAGTTTTTTCTTTATTTGCCCTTAGTAAAGGAATGTTTTGCCGTAATAAATGATTTAAACAAAAGATAACCATTTAAAAATGGCTCAACTGAAAAGGACTTATGGGTAGGATCCCGGTTCGAACCCCGGACGACCGCTCTTTATTTATTAAATTCAGGGTTAAACAAAAGATATTGCATGTAATTATACAATCAACAATTTCCCTATAAATCAAGACCTACATGTAATTATACAATCCACACTTATTTAAAACTTTTGACTTTAATTAAGAAATATTCATATTCATATTATTATTGAATAGGGAAAATTAAAAAATTGAAATGTATCATGGAATTCAAAATAAATTTCAATCCTACTTAATAAATTTGAATAAAGTTAAATTAAATTGAAAATCAAAATCAATACTTATAAAATACGTATATACACCACAAATCCACTCCATAATTCGTTGCTAGTCTGGTCTATTTCGGTCATCCGCTAGCCATCGAGCAACGTCGACAACTTTTTTACTCAACAACGTCCAGTCTAACATTGTACATAACGTCCATTTTTCTACTCAACAACGTCCAGTCTAACATTGTACAGAACGTCCATTTCAACGTTGATTTACAGCGTATTTAATTTCTGCGTATTAATAGTTGTCCCGTGCATGAAACTAGACTACAAGGCTAGTTTCATGTATTTGAAGGTATTTGTACATTAGAGGATTTTATAATAGATAAATTAGTTTTGCAAGCAAATCGGGCGATTCCATTTACAACATAAATTGGCTGATTCCATTAACATCATAATTTCTGTAACATAAAATGCTACTAAACCTCAAAATTTGGATAGTACGTTTCTTCTAGTCGTTTACAAAGGCCAAACCAAAGGTATTGTCCACTCATAAATCAAAACTGAACTACAAAAAAAAAGATATTTCAAAAATTATGTGTTTGGTCAAATAAAGTTACAATCTAAATCAAGCAAGCCATTGATGAGCAAAGCTAGAGATGGCCATCCCAAGAAAAAGGAGTTGTTTGTTCAATCTCCCCCTTCTTCAGCACCCTTACTTCTTTTCCGTTTCCCCTTCTTCAATAATCCCCTGTTTGCTAACATCTTCTGCTTCTGCTTCTTGCGCTCTTTCACCTTGTCCTCGAACCCATCATCGAGCATCTTCATTGTTGCAACTCGTCTCGCCTTATAAACCTGAAAAACCAATCCACAAATGGCATCAATGGACTCCCCGTGTGAAGATAGTCATGCACGTTGAGCTTTGGCATGAGGGTCCGCAAGGACGTGACAATAATGTCTCTCACTGGCTCACTGCGCAACATCATGACCAGTCATCCTATTAATTAATAGGCTGCAAAACCAGTGTCTTACCTTAGTTATATCAGCCAGGACCTCGTTCTCTTTACATTCAAACTTTTCTAGCTTCTTCCCAACCTCGGCTTCAATCTTTTGAATAAGATTCACATCGTTCTGTATAACATCAATTCATACTCAGAATGATCCAGCAGTATAGAAGAAAAGACAAGTTCGTCCTAAAGCTTCTTCATTATTATGAAGTAGATATGGACTGAGTTAAACTAACCTCGGTTATAAAAGACAAAGCCATCCCCTCTCTGCCTGCTCTTGCAGTACGCCCCACACGATGAACATAGTCCCTAGGAAACCTGCCAAGCAAATTGTATCGGCATCAAAGAGCGTATTAGAAGGTTTTGGATATAGCCCAGTAGATTAATATCCATATAAAATGTAAGAAATATACCTTGGTATGTCATAGTTTATGACAAGATCAACAGTTGGAATATCCAAACCACGACTAGCAACATCAGTTGCCAGTAATATAGGAGATTGTCCAGATTTGAAGCGATGGAGAGCAGAGAGCCTCAAAGCCTGAGACTTGAATGAATGCAATGCTGCAACATCTTGATCAAGTTCTTCAAGTAACACGCTCAAGAGGTGACATGTTCTGCTCACCGGCAAACCAAGTCAGTAAACAGTGTTGCTTTTCAAGAATCCCAAGTATATGCCATTAAATTATATATGACCAGCCCGAACAAGGTCAAGGCTAACTAAAATTGGAGCTAAAAATCAGAACAGATCCGAAATCGAAGACAATATTTTTCAAAATTATATTTAACCATCCGTCAAAAATAACTATAACATGCAGTGTAGGGGATAAAAAAGGTTGTACAAGACTAAATAAATACAAAGGAGCACGACAGAATCAGATATTAGACGGATCATTTTATAAATAGAATAGCAGTGATACCTGCACTGGGATACAAATATAATGGCTGAGCGTACACCCATGTCCTCCAATTTTGACAAAACATACAGAAGATAGACATCCTTCACATTCTTGGGAATGAATATATACTTCTGCGTCAGGGATTCAACTGTTGTGAATCCTTCATATGCTTCAAAAAAGTATGCATTGTTTCCAGAAAGCTCAAGGAGTGTCTGCAAGTCAGGGGTCATTGTCGCGGAAAATAGTAAAGTTTGTCGGCTCTTTGGCAAGCATTTGAAAATCACCTTAAGCTCTTCCTCAAAGCCAACATCCAAAACCCTATCTGCTTCATCCAACACAAGGAACTACAAGAAAGAACAATAAAGTAATTTAAAGAAAACAATCACAACATATTGGTAAAGAGAAATCATGGAGGGGTACATAGACAGAGTACCATGAAAATCGTGGAGTTCAGTAGTTATATAATACTAGAATAACATGATGTACCTTAGTTTTGGAGAATGCAGATTGTATGTCTGGATTCTCTTCAAGCAACACCTTAACTCGTCCAGGGGTTGCAACAACTATATGGGGTTTTCGCATCAGGGTCGTTGCCTGAGTAATCTTATCCATTCCTCCAACCACAACAGCAACACGTACATGCAAGCAGGATCCAAGGGCACGGAACTGTTCAGCCAATTGATATGCCAATTCACGAGTTGGGGTGATAACAAGGGCCAAAACCCCATAAGGATCTTCAGCCAATCGATGGAGGATAGGAAGGGCAAAAGCAGCGGTCTTTCCACTTCCAGTCTGAGCTAGACCTAAAACATCACGCCCTGCAAGAATCTTTGGAATGCAATGATGCTGCACAGGTGTCGGTTTCTTTATTCCAAGCTCAGAACAAGTATTTATGGCCCATTCAGCAAGGCCAAGATCTGCAAACGAGGATGATGGCACTCCAGACTCCTCTTCTTTTTCAATTTGTAGGCTGTTTTCATGGTTCTCAGGTTCATGGTCTTCATTAAGTGGGAGCTGCTTGATTTTGGAAATTTTCTTCTTTGAAAACAGAGGGAAAGTCTCATCAACTAATGTTTCCTCATCCATCTTAGCGGGGACTACTTTGAATTATGATATGATAAAGCTTCAAATCTGTAGCACTGGAAGACAACAAAACACAAAATATATCCCTTAAACAGAAAGCATAAAAAAAACAAGAGAAACTCAGCAGATGACAATTTGAACCATTTTACAAGAAATTTTGAAAGAAAACAGTACTTCTGAAATCCCTCAAAGAACAAAGCAACATGATTTACTTTAACTAAGCATCCAAAATTTCTTTCACTTTGCTCAGTGACACAAATTTGGGTTGGTGGAGTGGGGTGGGGGGCAGTGGCAGAGCCAGGAATCACGTCGGGGGTGCTGAAAACTTGAAAGGGCGATAAACATTTTTGCATATATAATATTCACACAATCAGACATATTGAAAAAAGACCACAAAAATACATTACTACAAACCAATTCAATCCTGCAAACAAGGTCACTAGTACTAGTACAACAATCAACACTACAAACGAGCTCACTTGTAAGAACAGCATCTTGAACAACATCAATATTTCTATCATTTGGAGACTGAGCAACAGAAGGATTGGAAGACCCAAAACGTGATCTTGGAATCGATGAATTCTTAGTCCGAGTAACAAATTTATCTATTTTTCTCCTACAATAAACAATCAAAAGCCCCAAAATGAACCTTCTATTAAAAAATCAGACCCAAGTGGTTCTCAAATTCCACAAACCCTCACTGTCCCTATTTACAAATTGCACTTCAAATTGAAAATCTAACCTTCTAACTTTCATGAATTTCAAATTGAAATGAAAATCTAATTCATAATTTATAGACTTCAACATAGGAAATGTCAAGGAATACCTTTGAATCGAAACTCAAGACATTCCTCCGAGCAGTGGCGGCGAAGGTGGGCACTGGGCAAGTGGGCGGTGATGTCGAACAGTCCAAGCCTCCAAGGCGTGAAGGCAGCCAACCGGGGGCAAGGTTGTCGGCGTCGATGTCGAAGGCGGGTGATGGAGCCGTGGAGAGCCGAGAGCCGGACGACGAGAGGAGGGTCTGGGTCTCGCGGTTCCCCTTTTCTCCTGCCTGGCTGCGCTTTAAAAAAAAATTTCGAACAGACGACTAAAAAAAAAGGAGACATTCCGCAAGGGTTTTAACTAAACCTGTCAAAACCCGCCCGACCCGGTTCCCGATTTTGTTAATCTAATCCGTACGCCTGGAAAATGATGGGTTAAGACCCGAAAATTTTGATCCGATTTTTTTTTTCCGACACTGACCTGAAAACTCGGTAATTTTCCTGGTCCTCTGGGTTTAGACCCGATTTACCCGGTAATTTTGACTCGATTGATCAGGTTGATCCGGTGACCCAGTTGATTTATAATTATATATGATTAAATCTTTTTATGGAGATTTCAATTTATTACTTTTTTGTAATTACAATTACTTGATCTTTCATTTTCAAATCAACTTTTACATTTATTTGTATTGTGTAATACTCCCTCCGATTGACCGTATTTGATTTTTTATCTTTCATCACATTTTTTAAGAAGATAAAAACTCTAAAAATATTAAAATATTAAAAACAATTATATGTTTATTACTAATTGCATGAAATCCTTTTTAAATAATTATTTACAATTTTGATATTTTATATATTTTTAATTTTTATTAAAAAATTTCGAGAAATAATAAAAATCAAGTATTTTAGATCAAATATATTATATTATATAATTACAAGCACTAGAACTTATAAACCACGTCTTTAATTTTTGCATTTTTAAATTATCCTAAAATTACCAAAACATGATTTTTTAATTTAAAAAAGAAAAAATTGGCAAACCCGAAATCAACCCGATTTGACCCGAAATCGGGTCATACCTGAGTTTAAATCAACCTGGATCTACTCGGGACTCGTTTTACCCGAAATGACCTGACCCGAACACGACCCAAATGATCCGATTGACGGGTCTAGTATTAACCCCTTTGTGAATTGGGAAATAAAATAGAAAATTATGAGTTTTGAACCTGTGACCTCTATGATTCGACCTTGCTTCAATGTACAAGCTATATACCTTGGTATTACAAAAAAAAACACTGAAAATATTTTTTTTTTAAAAATTCCCAAGGGTTGCTTCAGCACCCCCTAGCTCCGCCAATGAGGGGAAGAAAAAAACAGCAACAAAAGGAACCGAACATACCCGTTTGGAGGAGATAGAGTTGCAGCAACGCGCCTGAGGACTTAGACGAGGTTTTCGCGCTGCTCTCTCCTCTAATTGCTCAAAGTCACAACTCCTTTGGCCCCTTTTCAGATTTCCCGATCCTCGAATTCGCTTGCCCTTTCTTTTGATTGCCCAGAAAAAAAAATACAAAATACAAATTATCAAACTCAACCGTAGTTGATTTTTTCAAAGCCGAAATCATCAAAATCAACCCAAACCAAGGGAAAAGAAGGAGAGCATATGAACCCAAGCCCCTCGATGTGGTTCGGCAATTGGCTTCTAGTATCATTGTTGTTGGCCCTACTTTTGATGATGCTTGTCGTTCTTTTAATGAGACCACGGGTTCTGATCTTCTACGCAATCCTAGTGAAATCGCTGCCTCTAAACTTATGAAGAAATTGGCAGATATATATTTCGCGAAGGTTGTTGCTACATCAGACTCTGTTTTCTCATTCACTCCGCGACAGGTGGCATTATGAAAGTCTCAGCAGGGTGCTTACTCCTCTGATTGGTTGCGTGCAGTTCCTATTTCTGGGTTGGGACAGACTATGAATGGAATGACCTATCGTAGTGTGCTTAGCTATCGATTGGGGGTTCCATTGTTCATGGTGTCCAAGCCTTCTCCTACTTGTTCTCGAGTCTTTGATAGTTATGTCTATGGTGACCATGTTGTGTCATGCGCTGGTTCCGTGGGCATTAAACATCGACATAACCTCGTGCGTGACACTTTATTGGATATCTGCTTGGTTGATATCGGCTTGGTTGATGGGCATGATAAGCCCCTTTGTCTGGCGGATTTGCTCATTTATTCCTGGGACAATGGATGTGTGTGTCAATCTGACGGGATCCTCCCCCTTGACTCGGTCTGGGATGGCTGACTTTGTGCCCGATCGCGCTGTTGTTACTATTGCTCAGCGCGCAAATGTGCGAAGTATCGAGATTTGTGCACGGCAGCTGGTTATGGTTTCCTACCCTTCTCCTTCTCTTCATTGGGGGAGTTAGATACGGATGATGTAGCCTTGCTGAAGTGGATTAAGAAATTCTTAGTATCTCAGGATGTCGGGGCTCGTGCTGCCGCTTATATTTTTACTAGACTTAGCTTTGTTATCGCTAAGGGAGTGGGCACCTAGATAGTATCTCGGTTGCCTACTAATTTCTTGTAAATATGTTCTTTCTTGTAAATCTGTTAGCCAGCTCCCATCCAATCTGGTGTTTTCCCCCCCTCTATTGCTCGGCCATTGCGCGATGTCAAGGTTCGGGGGGGGGGGGGGGGGGGCTGTCAGTGTATGCTCTGATTTCAGCAGCGAACTTGTGGCAAGGAGAGTGACTAGGACCATAGAGCTTATGGATTCTGTCGCGAGGATTGACGACCCTCGGTGCGAGTTGCTTCTGCTTCGGGCTTGTACGGGTATTTCTAAGCTTTACTTTTCCTTGCGTACTTGTTCTCCGCGTGTATTTGGGCCGGCCCAACTTTCCTTTGACGAGGCACTCTGTTCTAGTTTGGAACGTATTGTCACTGCGTTTGGGCCTGGGTTTGGAGATTGGCAGTGGAGGCTCGCCACATACCCTTTTCACTTTGGTGGGCTTGGAGTGTATGCTACTGGTGATGTCATACATTATGCTTTTTTGGCGTCCTGTTTGCAGTCTGCTGAGTTGCAGGCTAAGATCTTACGTTCTTCTGGTGTCATTGCTGCTGGACCTACTTTTGATGATGCTTGTCGCTCTTTTAATAAGGTCACGGGTTCTGATCTTCTACGTGATCCTAGTGAAATCGCTGCCCCCAAATTTATGAAGAAACTGGCAGATATATATTTCACGAAGGTTGCTGATACATCAGACTCTGTTTTCTCATTGACTCCGCAACAGGTGGCATTATGGAAGTCTCATCAGGGTGCTCACTCATCTGATTGGTTGCGTGCAGTTCCTATTTCTAGGTTGGGGCAGACTATGAATGGAAGGACCTATCGTAGTGTGCTTAGCTATCGATTGGGAGTTCCATTGTTCGCGGTGTCTAGACCATGTTCCGCTTGTTCTCGGGTCTTTGATGGTGATGTCTACGGTGACTATGTTGTGTCTTGCGCTGGTTCCGTGGGCATTAAACATCGACATAACCTCGTTCACGACACCTTATTGGATATCTGCTACAAGTCTGGGATTTCTGCCGGTAAGGAGGTTGATATCGGTTTGATTGATGGGCATGACAATCCTCTTCGTCCGCCAGATTTGCTACTTTATTCCTGGGACAGAGGGCGGGATGTTTGTGTCGATCTGACGGGATCCTCCCCTTTGACTCAGTCTGGGATGTCTAACTTTGTGCCTGGTCGTGTTGTTGTTGATGCTGCTCGGCGTAAGTGTGCCAAGTATCGAGATTTGTGCACGGCAGCTGGTTATGGTTTCATACCCTTCTCCTTCTCTTCGTTGGGGGAGTTAGATACGGATGCGGTTGCTTTGCTGAAGCGGATTCAGAAATTCTCCGTATCTCAGGATGTCGGGGCTCGTGCTGCCGCTTATATTTTCACTAGACTCGGTTTTATTATCGCTAAGGGAGTGGGTGCCCAGATAGTATCTCGGTTACCCACTAATTTCTTGTAAATAGTTATTGGTTAATAGAAGCAAGTTTATAATAATAATAAAATAATAATAATAATAATAATAATAATAATAATAATAATAATAATAATCGGAGACGAATTGCTCTACCAACAAGTAAATTCCTCCCTAATTTGCTTGGCAATATCATAATCAATTATCTTCACGAGGTTAATTTTTTTTTTTGGGTGGGTTCACGAGGTTGATTAATGGTTGGTGGAGTAATTAAATAATTTTGAAGTGGCGGCGGCATCTGGTACTCCTTCTGCAGGTCAGTGTCCATCTTGGCGTTTGGGTAGGCCGGCCTGTCGGCGTCGACACAGTTATGCCCGACCTTGTTCGTTACCATTGCCCTTTTGTGGATCTTTTTGGGTGCCTTGATGGTGGTGGTAGGGGTCTTGTTAAAACCTCCATGCTCAGGCACCTTCGTGACCGACATTGTAGTGGTGATGCTCAGGTACTTACTTGTCAAACTCTTTGTGATAGTTTGACTATTTATTATGAGGTTGAGATAACCTTAAAGCGTATGGGAGTTTGGTTATGTGGGGTATGCCTTGAAACTCATACCTTTCGTGCTCGGTATCGGCACAACCAGGTTGATTCCGTGGCACCTCCGAACTTTGGTGATGATCTTGTTCGTTTTATCATTTACGATATTCCCATACCTCTAGCTCTGTCTCCATCGGTTCCCTTGTCTGATGTTGGGGTTGTGCCTGTTGGTTTATCTATATCTTCGCTTGACCGTTTGTTCTCTATGGGGTTACGCACCTTGTGATGCCGTTCAATTATCGATGACTCCTGGTGACATTGGGGACAACATGAAGGTTCCATTCGATGGTCCTGTCACTCGTGCAAGGGCCAAGAAGATTCAAACTGCAACTAAAGCCTTTCTTGTCCGTCACCATGGAACTTTAGAGCAAGGGTTCAGGCCACCTTGAATCACTTGGCTCAAGGTTACACCACCAACACAAGAAGTGAGCCTGCGTCCACACACGGAGCTCACGAAGACTCGTCTGCACCCACCATGACTCCCCTTAACTCGGCATCTCCTTGGGTCACTCGGTCGAGTGGGCCAGAAGCCTTGTCGAGAGAGTGGGCCGAGTTACACTTGTGCTTGGGCCAGATTTATTTAATTTAATTATGTTATTATTTTATGCAAATTAGATAAATAAGGTGGAATTAATTATATCTCTTCTAGATATAATTCTTGGCCACCAAGTTATGACTTATGAAACATTTATCTTATTAAGTAATATTTATCTTAGGGTTATTTTATTTATCTTTAGATAGAATTGATCTATCCAAACCCCTTTCCTTTGCAAGGAAGGATTGGCTAGATCTCCCATAGTTTTCTATAAATTCATGTTATGCACCTTTGAATTAATCAGATTGAATTAGAATTGAGAACCCCTTTATGGATTAAAGGGTTCTTGGTTATCAATCCCAAAAGCTTTCATGTTCTTGAGATTTTCGGAAATCACACAAACAACCCTCACCTCACCTTGTTCGTCGACATCGAGTACGAACCCAAGCCCTTACCCCTAGTCGAGAAGCTGTCGCGAGAAGGAAGGCCAACCTTGGTTTCATCCGCGAGGAGTTCCGCTCCCAGCGAGCGCGGCGCCCCTGCATCGCAGCGCCGTGTTCTCTCTCCACGTTCTCCAGCGCCCAGGACTCCCAGGCGCTCTCGCTCCCGCGTCTGCACTCCCATCTTCGCTCCCGCGCACGCCGCTCACCATCACCTCGCTCCCAGCGAGCGCGCTCGCCTCCGCGCTCCAGTACCCGCACACCCTAAGGCCTAGACGCCTGTGTGTCAGCGATAACCGCGAGCCCAGTCCCCTGCTTCTCTCTCGTTACCCTTGCTTTATTTATGTTGCTAATTTCTGAGTTCTTGATTGTTGGAATTTTACTAAGTATAGAACTGTCGCTATTTCAGAAATTTAATTACTTGTTTAAATTGTTCTAATCAGGAGATATCAAAGAGCATTGCAAGATCTAAGCAAATATACGGCGTGGTTCTTGATCTTGAGCCCATAGGCGAAGGATCGGGTATCCCAAACGTATCACCTTGAGATCCATCCCTCCTAAATGTTGCCAAGGTTTTTCACGGGTTTTAAAAGCAGCATTAGATGGTGTGGACGACTCTCCTGGAGACCTCTCCTACTGGATTCGCTTGCCTGTGATGCCTCTTTGTATACTTAAGACCTTTTCCCCGCGGAGTAATCTTGAGTGTAGGATTGATGTCAAGCGTTAGCGTCAAGAGAAGATTATTGCTAGTGCTATTCATGCTTGGGGTGTGCTTGGCGGCAGTTTGCAGCTTCTATTGGAGACCTTGGTTGAGGTTCCCCTTCTTTTGATCTTGAGGAGGACCTTGATTTGTCTGAGCTTACTCTTCGACAATATTGGAGGAAGATTTGTGATGGTCACTACACTGCCGTTGTTCAGGTGTTTTCTTCATCAGGTATTGCTCCTTATTCTGATGCCACTCTGACGGCTTTGCATGATAAGCACCCAACTGCCCCATCTCCCAACTTGCCGCCTTTGCCTGTTGATCACCATCCTCTTCTTGCATCTTCGGTCGTTGTTTTGGATATGATTCGGAGTTTTCCGCGTGGCACATCGTGTGGGAGGGATGGGTTCCGTGCTCAGCATCTGTTGGATTGTTTGGGCGGAGCTGTTGTTGCTATTTCAGATGATTTGATTTCCTCTATTGCTCGGGTGGTTAATCTTTTCCTTCAGGGTCATTGTCCGTAGGATCTGGGTGAGTATGTTGCTAGTGCTCCTCTCACACCGCTTATTGAACCAGTTGGTGGTATACATCCTATTGTTGTTGACACGATTTGGAGATGCCTTGTCTCTAAGGTTGGTGCTTGTTTGGTTGGTCCTTCTTTGTCTGGTTATTTTACAGGACTTCAGTTTCGAGACAGGGTATCCGGTGGAGGAAAGGTCATTCTGCATGCTTTGAATCGGTTTGTTAGGGCTCGTGGTAGCGAGGAGGGTCTTTCTATGTTGATGGTTGATTTTCAAAATGCTTTCAACTTAGTTGATCGTATGACCATGTTACAGGAAGTTCGTCGTCATTGCCCAGTTCTATCTCGATGGGTAGAGTTTTGTTACTCTATTCCCGCCCGACTATATTATGGGAAACATAGTTTATGGTCTTATCGAGGGGTTCAGTAAGGAGATCCTCTAGGCCCTCTTATTTTCGCCTTAGTGTTGCATCCTTTGGTATGCAAGATTAGAGACTCCTTTGACCTGAGCCTGCATGCTTGGTACTTGGATGATGACACTATTGTTGGGGACACTTTGGTTGTGGGAAAGGTCTTAGATCTGATTATGGAGGATGATTCTCGCTTTGGCCTTCATCTTAATGTTGATAAGACCGAGGTTTTTTAGCCTACAGAAGACCCTAGAAGTCGGCTCCCTGGTGTCCCCCCCCCCCCTCTCTATTGCTCGACCATCGCGCAATCTCAAAGTTCTGGGTGAGCCTGTCAACGTATGCCCTGTTTTCAGCAGCGACCTTGTGACAAAGAGAGTGACTAGGACCATAGAGCTTATGGATTATGTCGCGAGGATTGATGACCCCCAGTGCGAGTTGCTTTTGCCTCGTGCTTGTACGGGTATTTCTAAACTCTACTTTGCCTTGCGTACTTGTTCTTTGCAGGTCTTTCGGTCGACCCCGCTCTCCTTTGATGTGGCACTTCATTCTAGCTTGGAGCGTATTGTCACTGCGTCTGGGCCTGGGTTTGGGGATTGGCAGTGGTGCCTTGCCACCATCCCTTTTCAGTTTGGTGGGCTTGGAGTGTATGTTGTTGGGGATGTCCTACATTACGCATTTTTGGCGTCTCGTTTGTAGTTTGCTGAATTGCAGGCTAAGCTCTTACATCCTTCTGGTATCATTGATGTTGACCCTACTTTTGATGACGATTGACGTACTTTTAATGAGATCACGGGTTCTGACTTTCTACGCAATCCTAGTGAAATCGTTGCCCCTAAACCTATGAAAAAATTGGCAGATATATATTTCGCGAAGGTTGCTACCACATCGGAATCTGTTTTCTCTTTGACTATACGACAAGTGGCATTATGGAAGTCTCAGCAGGGTTCCCACTCCTCTGATTGGCTTGGTGTAGTACCTATTTCTGGGATGGGGTAGGTTATGGATGGAAAGACATATTGTAGTGTGTTTAGCTATCGACTGGGTGTTTCGGTTTTCAGGGTGCCTAGCCCCTGCCCAGCTTGTTCTCGGGTCTTTGAGGGTGATGTTTGTGGCGATCATGCTATGTCATGTGCTGGTATTGTGGGCATTAAACATCGACATAGCCTCGTTCGCGACACTCTATTAGATATCTGCTATAGAGTTGGGATTTCTGCCGGTAAGGAGGTTGATATCGGTTTGATTGATGGGCATGATAAGCCCCTTCGTCCGACGGATCTGCTTCTTTATTCCTGGGATAAAGGATGGGATGTGTGTGTTGATCTGACGGGATCCTCCCCTTGACTCAGTCTGCAGTGTCTGACTTTGTGCCCGGTCGTGTTGTTGTTGATGTTATCTGACGCAACGTGAGTTGTGCACGACAGCTGGGTATGGTTTCTCCTTCTCTTCGTTGGGGGAGTTAGATACGGATGATGTAGCTTTGCTGAAGCGGATTCATAAATTCTCGGTATCTCAGGATGATGGGGCTTGTGCTGCTACTTATATTTTTACTAGACTTATCTTTGTTATCGCTAAAGGAGTGGGTGCCCAGATAGTACCTCGGCTACCCACTAATTTCTTGTAAGTTTTTTTTATGCACTAGTATAATAATAATATTATAATACAACAACAACAACAACAACAACAACAATAATAATAATGCGAAAATGCATAAAATAACCCTTTATTCAGGGTTGTTTGCAAATAACCACCCTTTATTAAAAAAATTACAGATAACCACCCATTATATACAAATTGGTTGCAACTAACCATCCATACCCACCTTTCTTGGTAAATCTAATTAACTTTTTTCCAATTCTAAACAAAAATGGCGATGAATGGCAATCGGGTGGGTAGGGTCGGGTTCGGGTTTGGGTAGTCGGGTTTCAGATAACGTCTAATAATTTGGTCATTCAGTTGGGTCGGGTTCGAGTTTCGGATATATCGTGTTTCAGTTATTCGGATTTCGATTGTCTCGGGGTCCGGTTATTTTGGATTTCGATTGTCTTATGTTTTAGTTATTTCGGCTTTCGTTTGTCTTGGGTTTCGATTATTTTGGGTTTGGACTGTCTCAAGTTTTCATTATTTCAATATTCATTCTCAAAACTTTACTAGAATGTATCTTTAAGTTTGAGTTATTTTGGGTTCGATTATAACGGGTTCGGGTCTTAATAGGTTTCAGTTGAATCGGGTTAGGATCATTCGGATTTGGGTGAGTTTCGGTTATCGGTTATTTGGATTTCGGGTCCAAAATGAGTCGGGCTAGGTTGGTTTTCGGGTGACATACTTCACTATGTTTTCGGGTATTCAGGACAATCAGTTCTGGGTTAACCGGGTCTGGTTTTCCGGACCGGGTCAGATTTTGCCAGCTCCACCTCTTACTATTATTCATTGCCTCCAGCAACGATGACCTCTGGTGGAAACTCCTAGTGTTCATCGGGTCTTGGTCGGGGGATCGCTCATATCCTCTCTCTCTCTCTCTCTCTGGCACGCTAATTAGATTGGAAATTTGATTTGGTTTTGACTAATATAAAGAAATATGTGAAACATTAAAAAGTTATCGGTATAATTGTCTTTTCCTATTAACTTAAGTGAGATTTAGCAAGACAAGTTGATATGGGGGGTTAGTTGCAACCAATTTGTATATAATGGGTGGTTATTTGCAAATTTTTTAATAAAGGGCAGTTATTTGCCTGAATAAAGTGTGGTTTTATGCATTTTCGCCTAATAATAACTATGATAATAATAATAATAATAATTATTATGTATGTCGGTTGCCCACTAATTTTTTGCAATATGTTTTTATTATATTATATAATAATAATAATAATACTTATTAATTTAGAAGCAACCCTTTTGTTAAAATTTGCATCATGTGTCTATCCCTGAGCAACACTAAGAATTCCAATCTGCGGCCCACATTCTCTCAAGATCAACGGTTTCTTCACATTACAAATTGAAAGGGGTTTCTCTTCCACGTTCATCATTGAAATTGATTGTGGACTATCGTTGTGGAGGTGCTGCGAGATCGGAGGGCGATTGGTGGACGCGTTGTCGATTTCATGGCTCCTTGGGAGGGTCTCGCTCTTACTGTCAAATTTAAGAGTAAGGAGGCATAAATCAAAAGGATCTGATAAATCTGGGTTTAGGAATTCGATTTAGGATGGATCTATTTTGGAAGAAGGAATTGGGGATGTCGATGGCGTTGGAGGCGCAGTGAAGCTTGTGGGCAACATTCCCCTAATTTCTGAAATCAACAAAGGCACTGGTCTTCCCAATCCCGTACCCGTTACGGGCTTAGTATCCCACAACGGGTACATTGGTCTTCCCAATCCCGTACCCGTTGCGGGCGCGGGTCGGGCTTAGCAGCCCGCATGGGCTTTTCTTCTTGTCCATACTCGTCCATATTAGCGGGCGGACGGGACGGGCCGAACGGGCCGGCCCACGTTTGCCCAGGTCTAACCACACACAAGGAGTTGTATACAATTGCTGAAACCTCACAACAAACTGATGAGTTAATCTAGGAAGGAGCAACATGATTCAAAATCTACAGTCAATCGGTACAAATTGAGGTGAAGAATGAGTTGATTGTCACAAAGGATCCCGTAGACTTTGTTGCTCATAAAGTGGTTGATGAAACGCTAGATCAAGAAGCCCTTTTATTAAGCTGGAATGAGAAGAAGGGCCACTTGAAGGCTGACGATAATCATATTGTTGCAACAAAGAATATCAATCTAGCTGCCTACTAGGTGCTCGACGAAATGCCAGAGTTCATGGAGAAGGGAATTGAGTTGTTTGATGCATTCCCTACATAAACTGGGTGTTATGAGAGTACAACGAGCATAAATAAGGAACAAGCAACCTTGAGTTTTGATCCTGGAGGCGCAGTGAAGCTTGTGGGCAACATTCCCCTAATTTCTGAAATCAACAAAGGCATTGTTGATGGATCGAAAATGCAAGGTTCAACAAAGGATTACAAAGATCAGCTAGCTAAGGAGGAGCATACAACACATGGAAGTCTACTTCATTGCGCAAACCTCTGTGCAGGTTGCTCTTCATTGTCGGCCATTATAGTAGACGCTTGTGTCGGAATGTGAATTTTTGACCCTGGAGGAAAAGGAGATACACTGTGTGACTTGGTAGTGTCTACACCCAAGTTGTATGTGGTGTTGAGATTACAACAAGTGCATACAAATTTGAAATGAGGAAGATGAGTGCTGATTTGAATGTCCGAACCGGAGTTGTCAAGGCTGCATTTCTTATAATCCTTGAGGACAAGGGTTGCTGAAGGCAGGGCCGGACCTGAGATTTATAATGCCTGAGGCGAATTATAAATGTGGGGCTCTCTACTATAATTAAAAAAAGTATTGTTGATCGATCAAATATATCATCTAATACTAACATACTAATGTATTATATTGTATAAGAAACTAAATTATCACAGTTTCAAAATCCAAACACACAAGTTACCCGACACAGGTTCATGATTATAATTTTGGGTTGCCTGGATTTGCATATAATTTTTATTTTTTTCTCTGTAGGTCACTAATCACTATATCTATTTAGTTAAAAAGTATGAATCAATTTTTTTTATCTATATTTAAAGTATCAATTAACAAATTATTTTTAATTTATAAATAGAATAAAGATTAAAAAAAAAGATAAGAAACGAAACAGTAAACCCAAAAAAATTGACAATAAAAATAAATAACAATAGAATAAAGATAAAAAAGAAGAAGATAAGAAACGAAACAGTAAACAAAAAAAATTGGCAACAAAAATAAATAACAAAATGAGAAAGAAATGAATCAATAAGATGGGAATTTAAAAAGTTGGGAGGAGGAGTGGGATTGTGGGAATCGAACCCGTACGGATATAGACACACACATAACTCCCCCACAAATACCCATTGCCAATTGAACTAAATGCACAATGTATTTACTATTACATCTTTATTCTATATATTATATTTTAATAAAGGCTTGGGCCCTTATGTATATTGGGCCTGAGGCGAGGCCCTGTTGGGGCTCGCCTCATGTCGGGCCTGGCTGAAGGAGGGGTATTGTATCAGGATTCTCATTCCTTTCCTAATTTCCATGAAATAGACTTCGGGCTCAATCCCGACTAGCCTTTAATTTTCTTTCTATCGGTTTGATCCCTGTTTACTAAAACTGTTTAGACATATGTGTAGGGTGGCTCATCCGGGTCGACCCGACCCGATCCGAACATTCCGGGTGGGGGTCAACCCGAAGGCCCGAGATTTTTAAAAATGCGACCCGTCACCCGACCCGAACCCGAGATTTGTAATTCCGGGTTTTCCGGGTCGGGTTACGGGTTCACCCGAAAACCCGAGTTTTAAAATTTTGTTAATTATTACAAAATTAAAATATTTAAAATTAAATAAAAGGATTTTTTTTCAAAAGTATCATCCATGTATTAGTTACTCAGTAGTCTCCATATTTTAGTTTCTTCTATGCTACTGTAAATAGGAACTTGATTTAAAATGCTAAAATATTTATTTAAAAAAAAGAGGAAAAAGGAAAGAAAAACAAAAGAAATAATAATAAAAAATTTTAAATTACAAAGTGCGTACTCCGTACCACATAAACATATATAGTCTCCAGTGAAGCATGGCGGATTGGCGCCCCCTACATTTATTTCATTAAATTTTACTAATTCGTATGAAACATTCGGCCGGTAGAACGCACACAAATAATAAATAAATAATTTTAAAAATCCGGGTCAACGGGTCGACCCCGAGACCCGTCGGGTCTGACACCGACCCGCCCGTTGACCCGGGATTTCCTAAAATTCAACCCGAAACCCGACCCCTAGGGGTCTCGGATCAACCCCAACCCCGTGTTTTTTGGGTCGGATCGGGTCGAGTTTCCGAGTCGGGTCCATTTTGAGCCACCCTACATATGTGTATAAAATGCCCTTAAACTTTCTTTGACAAATAACAATGAATATGAAGAAATTTTTCTTTATCTCTCTCTTTATCTCTCTCGTTACTCTATTTCTTCTTCTTCCAAATTCCAAATCTAGTTTTCCTGGTAATGATTAGAAATCCAATAAAGAATAAACTACAATTTCAAACTTTCACCTCATAAATTTTAAGTTAATCAACCATGCTTAAGAACCTTCATCACAAATTCAAACTTTTATAATATACTTCGTATAAAACATGGAGAAATTTAACTTACCGTGTATATTCTTCTTGCAATGGAGCAAGAAGTCGGTTCACAGGAGCTTTGGTGGATAATGGGTTTCAATGGAAATTGAAGGAGTCCGGAATATTTACAGAGTCGGCGGCGAGACTCGAGACAAGGAGAGAAAGAGGCGAAATTGCAGAAGGCCGGATGTGGAGAGATGGATCTGTCAGAGATATGGGGCAGTGTCAAGGTTTCTCCAGTAGCCGCTAGATGTGGAGGAAAAGCCAAGTGGGGTCTTCATCGCCGCCACACCGGGGAGGAGCCAACAGCGTCGGAGCGGGGTGCGGTGCCGAGAGAGATGGATGGTGCGGTGCCAAGGTAAAAGAGACGACGATAGTTTGGACTTGGAGAAGACGGTGGCAATTTTGTAATTATAACTGCACAATACAAAAGTTAAGGGCAAAACGGACATAATGTAATTTTTAAATTGAAAATGAATTCGAGTGTAATTGCACTTTATCACTCGTTGTTCCAGTAATTTGCAGTTAATGGCCCAAACGCCCCCTCGCTAATTTTTGGGTAAAGGAAGAAACAAACCTAACGATTGCCCAACAGACGACGACGGAACACTGAACTCGTCTGTCTCCTCGGACCTCGGCTCACCCACCGCTATCGCTCCTCACACCGCGTCACCGCCGCTCCTCACCGGTACCTACTCCTTCCCTTCCTTCTCCAATCGGCTTGTGTTCAACAGTTTATCATGTATCCCAATTTAACGAAACAAATTATATTTAGTCATTTATTTTAGGTGTGCGTTGTTTTAAATAGTTTTGCGGTTTCCTTTGTTAATCGTTGATCCTATTTTCTTCCGTCGATACAGCTTACTAGGTTTTTGTTGAATTTCTCCTCCTTTTGATTTTCTGACGTTGATTCTGTCAACAGTTTAGTTGATTGGTAATGGAAGGGGGCACCTCTCGCAAGCGTCCTTTCATGGAGGCGGAGCTCATCGATTCCGAAAAAGGCCATCCGTAATCCCTTTCTCCCTATCTCTATGCTAAATCATGTTACGTATTTTGGTTCTAGGGTTTTAGTTTGCTTTTTGGTTGCATTTTTAGTTTTGATTTCTTTTCTTTTCAATTTTGGTTTGTAAGACAGAAGAAGGTGAAGTTTCCCAAGGGCAAAAAGGCTAAGCTTGATCCTGAGCCATTGCAAACTCCCATCGTTACCTGTGGTGTTAATGATGCTGCTCAAGATTCCGTTGCTGATCCTCGCATTGCTGCCAAGAAGAGGGCTGAGCTTCGTGGCAACATGACTACTCAAATTGGTGCGGAGGACGAAGATCAGTTTGCTGACCTTTCTAGGGCTGAAGTCCAGTACGAGGTTTCATACTCTTTCCCGTTGCTTCATATTTTGGGGTTTGGTTAAGTTCCTTGTTTTGCAAAAAAAAAAATAAAAAAAATTGCCACAACAGTCTCGGTAAGAAAGATGCACCATGATTTTAGTCATTTTACAACCTCTGTGACAAACAAATTTGCTGCTGTCCTACCTAAATAAGCAGCCCAGTAAAGTGTCCATGTTTTGACGACCTATTCACCACTACCAAGATGCAGTCCCATCATTGAGAGTCAAGTAGTCAACTAATGATTTCCATAGATATATCCTCCCAATTTTGTCTGAGGAATAGGCAAAGGTTGCAGTAGCCTCATTGGAGAGATGGGAATTCGCTCCTTTGTGATATAGGTAGGAGCAAAGTCAAGAGAAAAATTACACAAGCACATAATTCACAGAGCCAGAGGGCAATGGTAATCATTCCAATAAAATCTGATGGACCATTTGGCTGAACCCATTTATAGTTGATGTATCCCCTCAACATTAGAGTGCCCCACTAAGGTCACCCAAGAAGCTCCATCTCTTCCTCAAACTCTAAAAACCTAGAAGAATTTATTCTAGATATTTCTCTAAACCCTTTCCTAATCCAACCGTGACCTTTTTCCTGTTGTGCATGGCCGCATGGGTAAGGGCATGTTTGGGAGATGTATTCAAGTAGAGTTTTGTCTATGTCTTTAACACATTTGGCACACTGACCCTTCAACGGCATTTTTTTTTATGTGCTCGAATGTCCAATTGATGCTTAGCTTGCCTTTTATATGTTCTAAGAACTCTTGAATGCCCTTAAGTAGGTTTGAAGTGCAATTTGGCTATCAACTTATGAATCCATTGGGAGATTATAGGCATGACCATCCTTCCTTCATGAAATCGCTTACCATTAATTCCCTGATCAAATGATAAGGCAATCTAGACTAAACATTCCCTTGCAATTGGTGGTTCACTGGAGACTAGAAAATTTGCGCCTTTGTATCCATCTTTCATCCTTGTTACCTTGAGCTCTGAGCAAGAGTACCAAATTGTTGGAGCTGAAAGCAAAATGCATAAATCAAGTAAATCACACAAAAACACAAGCAGATTACTTGAATCCATATTAAGAATTCACCAGAGGAATGCCCTATTAGACAGAGGTAGCAAACCTTTACAAAAAATACAAATTCCCAGGTTGACAGAAGAGGGTTGCAGTCAACCCCTGATATAGGCTATTTTAAATTATCTGCCCATTTATATTCCTTCTCTAATGAAGCCCTCCGATATATGGAATATGTATATGACATACCCTTGAGATCGTTTGGACATATGGTTTCTATCTATCTAATGCTTTAAAGTTGGTGACCATCTTGTTGTGAATTAGTTTCTTGAACCTATACTAATGTTAAATAAATAACTCCATACTGATTTGCTTTTGTTTTTAACAGGTGAGTGAAACATTTGTTGAAAATGGAATTCAAATTGAACCTTTTAATCTTGACAAGGAGAGAGAGGAAGGTTACTTTGATGCAGCAGGCAATTTTGTTGAATATGTCAGCGAGAAGGAAGAGAAGGTTCTTTTTCCTTAACAATGTTTTCTGAAGACCATTCTCTTTCCTTACGTCTTTCTGGTATTTGATTTACGTGGAAACGAACCCTTGCAGGATGCATGGTTGGATAATCTGGAATTTGACCCACAGCTTGCCGAAAAAATTTCCAAATTGAAAAGCAAAGATGAAGAGGAGGAGGAGGAGGAAGGCTTGTCGTCTGACCGTATTGGACAAGTTAAGAGGCGTATAGCTGATGTTCTTGAGCCAGGTGAAACGGTATGCTTTTCTGTTCTTTTTCTTTGTATGTGTTCATCTATTTTTGGAATGTTCTCTCCTTTCACTTTGAGTAACTTGCTTACCACAATTTTCTAATGTGTTAGCTTGTCTTGAAGTATAATGTATTTTATCTACAAGCCTTCATTGAACAAAGACATCGTGACATTTTGTACCTTCCTACTTGAATCTTTTTTTCCCTACCCTGGGGACATTTAAGTGAATACACTGAATGAGTAACAACATGAGCCGCATAGTTAGTGAACATTTTTGTTGCTTGACTTAACCTTATCCATTATATGTTATTGATACCAATTAACATTTCTCTTGACAGGTCCTGCAGGCCTTAAGACGGCTAAAGGGTAATAAAAAGGAGAAGATGTCAACGGAAACAAAGCTTGTATTCGATCAACTTACTGAAGATGCTATGAGGTTGATGGAAAATGGAGATTACAGTGAGCAGTTGCATCCCTATAAATTGATTTAGTTTTTGTTCTCTGTATCAATGCTTTTGTGGCTTTGTTTTTGTTTACAATTTGCTTTTTCCATGCCTAGTTGTTTCAGCTTCTTAACAAGGCTGTTTAGTGATTCAACTTCTACTTCTGCAGATGTTTATAATGAAACGCAAGAGGTGTTTCAGCGGGAAGCTGGTAGGTCCTACTTTTCTTTTCCTTTTCCTTCTTCTTTCAGAAACTGTATTGCCGCAACAACACCCCCCCCCCCCCCGATATACCCATAACAATAGTGCATAAGAATCACATGATATCATGACAACTAGTAAATACAGAAGCAATATAAAACAGATAGGAATGCAGAGAAGAAGCAAATACGAAAAGTCCCAACACCCGTCCTCGGGCTTTTAAACATCCGAAGCCCGAATGCACCTCCTCTAGTGGTCCCTATCCGAAGTCATATCTTCCGAAAGGTTCAGTACACTGAGATCTTGTCGGATAACCTCCATCCAACTCTTCTTCGGTCTACCTCTCCCTCTACACATAGCTCCGAACTCCAAGCTCTCACACCATGCTGTTATACGTATAGTTTTTGTTTTTACGGAGAAAGGTAAATAATTTTATTGAAGAATTGATGTTGGGATTTGCAAAAGACCCAATCATACAGAGAGTGACTAATAAACGTACAAAAAACACTTAGCCATAGACCCAACCATGCTTAGGGTGAAATATAAAAGAAAAAGACAACCATACAGCAGTTAAGTGAATAAGTACCAAAAACTATATCCTGATAAATTGAGATGGAAAAAATATATTCTGGAGAGAAATGTTACCTCTTGCTGCACACATTTATGCCCGTATTTGGAATATAACAGCTGCCTTTTTAGTTTAACCTCGAATGAGTAAACTATTTTAACTTCAGCTTTGCTAATCAGCAGTGCCCTTTTTCTCTTGATTGCTGTAGAAGGATATGAAAGCCTGGTTCAAGCAAGGAAAAATGGCCTCTCTTCTAGTGCAGGCGCAACTGCTGGTCCCTCCAGCCTAGATGTATCTACAACAGAAAATCCATCAGCTCGTGATGACACATTTGATATGTTTGGTGATGATGATGATGCGAATGCGTCTATTAATACATCATCTAAGGAAAACAACTTTTGTTCTTCAAATGTTCATGAAATGAACAACGAAACATCACTTAGCAACACTACCCAAGATCCAGGTATATAGGCCAGTCACATTTTCTCTAATTTATTTTCCTTTATGAAATGAGTGGTTGGCCTTTTTGGGATTAGATTTACGAAATCTCTGAATTCTAAGAACAAAGCTGTGGTACCATGGCTGGGAAGAGAGAGATCACATTCTTGAAAATGAATGTTGTTTTATGTTGAGCTGGCTGAAAAAAATAGCTTTTTGTGCACTCTAAAGTGATATTGATAGAATGATGGATCAATAATTGACTAGATTGTTTTGTGGATTACTAGGCTTTCAGGCTGGACAAACCGACTATGTGTATGATGAATCTTCGGGGTAATCTTCTCAATCATTTACATCTTGTTTAAACAACTATGATAATATGTATTTCTGTGATTTTCCATTGCAGGATATACTTGTTCTGCTCTACCCTTTTTTAAATGCTCAATTTCATCTTCTTTACAAATTATACTATATTTTCATGATTTGAATTTTCTGTGTTATGTTTGAATTGCAATTTCAAGCTTATCATCTGAAATCTGGGCATATTTTTATTGGAATAGGTACTACTACAGCAGCAGCTTGGGCTACTACTATGACCCTTCTTCAGGATTGTATTGCTCCGCATCAACAGGAATATGGTTTGTTTCTCTTGTCTTGCTTGATATTTCATGTTTTTTCTCTGAATTCGAGCTTTCAAACCAATGACAGCATACTTGCATGGTTATCTATATTCTATCAAAAAGGGGACATGGTTATCCATTCAGAATAAATTTGTCGTGTTATTTGCTTGTTTGTAAGACCCTAAGCATGTAGCAGTAGCACATTCGTCTCTCTTATTTATATTTTCTCTCGACTCTTTGGGCGTTGTAATAATGTAGCGTAAACCTCAAGCAAATGTTGCTTGCATACTCTGTGATTTATTTTGAATCTCTGACACTCTTAAAGAGCATTCCATTGTATAGCTTCACAACTTCAAGCAATGCTGAGTGGAGATCATCTCATATAAAGCTTCTTGTAGTCTGATGTAACATTTTTGGCATTCTCTCCGTAATTCTTTATCATAAGCATGGAATAGGGTAAACTGGTGAGTTGCGACATTGGAACTATAATCTTGTGCTGTATGCATTCTTGTTCACATTCTTGTATCCCACAGCACATTGTCGCAGTTTGTTACATGTGTCTGGGGAGTATTAAGTTCCATGTTGATAATTTCATCCTCCTGTTATTGGCTCAAGTGCTCCTTTAAGGCTAGTTTCTATCTTGCAAATTTTGGTGGCTTCCGTTGAATCCGGATCAGTTTGTTCAGTTCTCTAGTCATTCTTGTATGAGCATATGGATTCTGATGGAATAGAGTCCTTCCTTTCTGTGACTAGATTAGCACAAGAGAAGGCAATAGTCATTCTTTGTTCAGTAGGACAACTGGACAAGGCAAGAAGTGTGGATGTGTAGTATGTAATAGAAGCTCTTGCAAAAAGGCTGGATTCTGCTCTTCTATAGGAATCAAAAGAGTTTGTATGTGGATTAGTTTATGCCTTTTATCTAGTTGTATGTACAAAATGGATTTTGGATGGAGGATCATTCCTCCCATTCTATGACGACATAAGGAGCAGATGAGAATTCAGTGGATGTATAGTGCTGTTGGTAAAAGCTACCATCTATTATAGTGAATGCATAGAAGATTTTGATTATTCGAGCAATGCTTCTGGATTTGAATTCAATAGTAATTGCTTATTTGTCTTTAGGCACTTAATACTGATGTGATAATTAATTTTTACAACTTTTCTAAACAGGTACTCGTACAATGAGGAGAAGAACACTTACGAAGTCATTGAACAGGCTACAGAAAATGCAAGCTGATAGAGCTATCTAGGTTGTGCACTTGGGCTTACTCTTTCATCAACAGTAACACTCCTTTCAAGGTCCCTGTAGGATTGTTGGTTATGTATGGTTCAAATTTGGCTATCTTTGTCGGATAGATTTAGAAATTAGTTCTGAAACAAAAGCTTGTTGCAAGTTGCAACACCTGGCCGCTCTACATTGTGGATATCTCTTAAGACTGCAGGAAATGCTCACGTTGAAGATAAATTGTCAATTTATCATCATTCGGGAGAAGTTGGTATTGTTGGCCGCTGGTTTCCTCTTTGATATCTGATGTTAATAGATCAATTCTTTCATCACCACTATCATCTTACTACACTCAAAAGTATATAGAAAGAAGATAAAACTACTTTACATTCTTCGTTTCTAACACAAGACATTAAATATAGTCAGATTCCGAGATACCTGAGTGATACAGACTTGCATATAAAACATTCAAGAATCGAAACAAGAGAAAGAATAGTGACACAAAGAATGAAAAAACAAGATTCAGAAAGCGTTCAAGCTTCAACTTGACGGGTTATATGAGGTATGGCCATCGACTTTCACATCTAGCTTTTGGTAATTGAAATCTAAACTCTTCATGGGGATTTCCGGGGCGGTGTCAGCTGAACTCCTGCCGAAAAACACCACCCACAGAAGCAGGATGAAGAATGCCACTAGGGTGCCACATCCCGTCGTGAAAATGACGCCACCAAGAATCCTCAACCCACAGTTCTTCTTAGGAACCGAGTGGAGATGAGCACGAGGATCCATCGGCATGGAATGGAGACCATTTGGGACCGTTCTGACCCTAAAACTCCATGAGTACACACTGCTGATTTGCGCCGATTGGTGGCTTGATGAGCCAATAGCAACCAAGACCCCTCTTTGTCCCCAGATCCTCATCAGATCAACCGCAAATGAGATCACGGGATCGTAAGGCCTCTCGCTACCGAACTTGTTCAATCTGATCTCTAATCTAGTAGAACTCGCCTCGTAATCGATCCAAGATTGGAGCTTTTCCCCGCCATTTAGCAGTAAGACATCTCTAGTTGCATCAGACACAAATCTGCCCACATCAACACCCACACGGCCGCCTTTAACACCATTGTGAGTTCCAAACTCGACAGCAACGAATTTCCCCTTTTCAAGATTATGTGAAATCCCAAAAGTGCCTTGACCGAAGATCTTCGAAAGATCGCCATTGGGGACAATTACAAACGCCAGACGGTCACCGGGCGAGACTGAGAAGGCGAATTCGGTGGAAAACGAGACGGGCTTACCGGATTCGGGATCGATTAGCTTCAAGGGTCTCTTGAAAGCGAGGGCGCCAGCAGTGGGAGGCAAATGTGTAGTGAGATTGATGCGGGAGGCGTCATCGGCGGGCCTGGCATCCCCGAGGAGGGCGAAATCGGATTCAAAGTCAGCGGTTTGGAAGCCATTGATTGCGAAGAGGGAAAGGGGTTGGGCAATTAGGGTTACAAAATGCAGGATGAAGAGGAGAGAGAAAGAGAGCAAGGGCCACCCCATTGGATGAAGAGGAGTCATTGAACCCAAGTAGGAAGGTGGAATTTGGAAGAAAGGGTTACAGTTTTCGACAAATTGGGACGGTAATTGAGGAGCTGACTCGAATTGATGTATGTAATGGAAGGTGGCGTTGCCAACGATAATGATTTCTCACCCCATCCCCACCCCCATCCCTGGGACTTGGCCTACCAGCATCATCCCATGAAAGCTGAATGCATTCATTCGGGTCAAAGCCGGAGAAAACTTGTGAAAGTCCCCATAGTGTCGTGATTTCAACTCACAAATAGAGAAGTGCAGTTTTAAACCTCGACTCTATTTCATTGTTTTTGTTCGTTTTCACTAGAATGTCAATTTGATATTTGAAAATAAGAATTCTATTTAGTGTAGGATTAAATTACTATTTAGCGTAAATTTGATTTTTTTTTTCGTTTCGGCTATATACACGGTTTACAGCCACCCGAGCCCGGACGTGCTGCACGTCCTTAAGGACGTGCAAGCCCGTCTACTAAAGACGAAGCGGACGTGCTTCTTCGTCTTCCATCTATCGTTTTCCACACTAAACCCTAGCGCCGGAGAGAGAGAAATCGAGAGAGAGAGATCGCCGGAGTGAGAGAGAGGTGGAGGCGGCGGAGGTGGGGGCGGAGGAGGCCATGGACGCGGAGGTGGTGGCGCCAGAGGCGGCCATGGAGGCTGAGGTGGTGGCGGTGATGGTGGCTGAGGAGGGTGGTGGTGGTGAAGCAGCAGCGGGGGAGGCGTTCGGTGGTGGTGGTGCACTAGTACAAATTTGGTCAAATATCACGGATATTTGAGGGCTAATATCACGGATATTCTGTAAGGCACGCCCGGGCTATCCCTCGGTGGGCTATTAGGGGAGGCAACCTAATATCACGGATCATTAAAGAGGCACGCCCGTGATATTAGACTGGGAGATTTTTCATATAACACCCTAATATCACGGATCATTAAAGAGATGCGCCCGGGATATTAGGGTCTTTTATTTCTCATATTATACTCTAATATCACAGATCATTAAAGATCTACAACCGGGATATTAGAGTTTTGTGTAATTTTAATATAAGCCTAATATCACGGTATCCTCTGGGGACGTCCGTGATATTTGGTGTAATCCCTTTTCATTTATTGAACATATATCACGGTTTGCTAGGTCCTGGCTATATATTTATATCCGGCTTTTAAAATATTTTATTTTATTTTTGCAATACCACCTGTACATAGAGTTTGGCCAAACTTCAAACACACAAGTACAAAGTTTGTCCACAAAACTAACAGTAACTTCCATATTAAATCGAACAATAGTTCATTACAATCTAAATTGTGTCCTTGGTAAACCAAAGTCTAATCTACTATCAGAAATCATACTTGCTAATGTTCTATAGATTTGGAATGCTCCCAACATACTAAATATCTTTAAAACGTAAAAAATACAATAGCTTCTTCAACTACTTTCTGCTACTCACATCGACCCTTTTGCACTCCAGTTGTTGAAATGTCTGCAAAATGAAGATTGCTCACCAAAGCTAAGTCTGAAACAAGGTAAAGCTAAGGATTATTCCCAACTTTCTAGCATTTCGTTAACAGTCTAGATCAAAGATAAAGTATACAACTTTGTATGTAATAAAGTTACACAAGATTATAGATAAGATTATAGATTGATAGTGATAAAAAGAAAATGAATCTAGTATTTTTTATTGTAAAGAGACTCACGTTCTCTTGGACTTTGGGAGGATAGAATTCCATCTTGCTAAGTGTCATACAACACTTTACCACTAGGCTGCAATTAGAAATATTTAAAAGTAAGTAAGGTATATGCAGTAATTGATTTGGAATGTAGAGAAGAGAAATATCAATAAATTTCTTACCTCTACAAAAAGAGTAATAAAATGGTCTAAAAACTCTTTTCGTAGTTCATCAATCTCTTGATTGTTGTAAGTAAGCATGTCATTGTACCACTGTGAAATCAAAGAATATTTATGTTTATAAATATAATATAATAACAATCAAATGTCATTAACATATATAAAGGTCATACTTTAGTCGGGATAAGCAATGATCCTCGAGATATTATCTCCCGCGTGAACTTCAACACATAATATCCACAATCAGTCCAATGTGGGCACTGTAAGCAATAAAAATAATATATCAGGATAGAATATGCTATCATGTAACTTCATTTTAACACACTACTTAGACAAAGCGGAGCTTAACCTGCACACGATGCCACAAAGTTTGGATACGAGGCTTTTTCTTAGCCAACTTAGTATATTTCATTTTGAAGCTCCTATGTCAAAACCAAAGTAATAGTAAAAAATCGAAGTACAAAATTTCTTTGACAAGTAGAAATTGGCCATAAAACTTAATGTATCAATGGACAAACTTACATTTCAACTAATTCTTGTGCATCTGCATCAATTACCCTTCTTTTCTTGTACAATGGATCGATCCAATATACATGATCGACATAAGGCTTTAACACCAACAACACCCAATGCCCCCTATATATAGGTAATAACATTTTTGTGTAATATAAGTATAACTACACAAAAGAAAACAATTAAAACAACCAGAGTTGCTTACCCAGGATTATATGGTGCAAGAAATGTCATATCTTTGATATCACCTTCCATTGAATTGGAAATATAGGTAGCCCTCTCTTTGAGACTTCGATCGAGTGGGGAGATACGAGTAGGACAAAGAAATTTGAACTTATCTTTAACACTTTCACAATGATTGTCGAACAAGTATCTACAAATACAACCAAATAAATATAATGTCAATAGAAAAGTGTTACAAAAATTAAATCACTTTAGTTGAATACTAACCTTATATACAAGGACACATGATCAGATTCTATCTCTTTCCTATCAAGCCACCGTTCAATCTCCGCTTTGCAAATTTTGAGACCAACATGATCATAGTGGAAAATTTGTGTATCCATTTCAATCTCCTTCTGACTTGTTCCATCAAAACCATCCAATATCCATCGATAGTCCTCGATATTAGGATCATCTGAATTTACATCATCCACATCATTTTGTGAAATGCCAGATTCATTTGTTACCGGCTTGTCTTTCAACTTTTCCTTCTCCTTCACAAAGAAAATTTCAAAGCACTAATGTATACATAGAACACTAATTATATGGTAAACTGTAAACTAACAAATGTAGGTGACAACGCACAAATTAAGTACTATGAAAACTTACCACAATAGGCATCACGAAATTTTCAAGCCATGCAATAAATTGGCCTATGGCTTCACCCACTGAGTGAGCCTCCGCAGTAGGGCAAGGCTACACTACATCACCTTTTATAGGGGTGACAATTTCAACCTTCAAATAGCCATTCTCTAATGGTTGGTTGTGGAGCATTACCACACCCGAGGGTACTCCGTACACTTTCCCTATTGCCACCTCTTCGTTGAGATTAGGACAAAATAATCGACATGACTGACATCCCTAAAAGAAGACAATGGCTTATTTCTTTTGAATACAACATAAATCAAAGTCGTATATTAGTGTACTTACATTTTCTATTGAAGTGGTTGGGGTACTCTTGGGTCCAGAGCAAGAAGCTTTTACGCTTGAAGGAAAGAGAAGTTCGGGTACTCTTGGCTCTTCTTTGTTAGTTTCTCTCTCCCCAATCAACTTGTAAATGATTTTTTCTAATGCTTGTATCTTTGACTCAAACGATGACTCCATGGCCTTCATAGCCATCTTCATCTCGACAATAGCATCGTTGTCTACATTTGCTTTAGATGAAGTTGCTCGCCGAGGATTTGGCCAAATTTGAGATATTGTGACATCTTGACCAAACCCTTTAACTCGTCCAGGGTGTTCTGGCTTACCTAAGGCCAATGTCAACAAATCACTTTGTCCTTTGGTAACAAGCTCTCCAGAAGATTCTTTTTGCAACAACTCATCCTACAAGTTGTCATCATATAGATTATAAAGTCAACTCTTCCAACGGGTTATTCATGAATCATGACACTTACGGTAAGATACAGATTTTAAATAATGTACTTACTATTTTGTCAACAATCTCTCTTGATTCCACATCATACTCGCCATTCTTGTCTTTCCTTGCCTCCATCCACAAGAGTACTCTTGACACAGTTGTGGAATGGCCCAGGTTCATCTTTTGTTTCTAAAAACAGAAAAAGCATTTACACCAACATGCTAAATTTCAAAATATATAGAGAGTTGTCCTTTTTCTAATGCTTGTTGTTTATTGAAAACTTACATATTCTTCTTCTATGACAGCATACCCCTTACGCGACCCTCTACATGGCGCTACATTATGGCTTGCAAGGGCTTTGAATTTCTCACTTTTCTCCTGTTTGACAGGTTAAAATGTGGTTAGTATATCAACACAAAGAACTTCATTCCAATGAGTCATAAAATATTGCATCTAAAGTACCTTAAAGTCTTCTGATTGTCGTATTTTAATAAATTATGTCCATTGATCTTGTGTGATATAAGAGTCATAAATCACCGGAGGACTAACTATAATCTCACCATCCTTGTCAAACATATGGAATTTCCCCAAGTCTTTCTTGAAATGCCTCCACAATTCATTTGCCTTTTTCAATACCCAATCCTTCATTGTTGGTGGAAGATCAAAAGCTCCCTTTCACGTCCAAAAGAGAAGGAAAAAACATAATTTAAAAAGCTATTCAAGTATAATAGTATGATTTTAAAAAATAAGAATATAAAAAATTAGTCACCAACCACAACATCGTCCCAAATTGCGTCCTTTTCTTCTTTAGAAACGAGCTTCCAACTAGAAGTAGTGATTGGAACCCACTTCTTAACAGTAGTGCCAATGTAGGTGGCCAATTTTGACTTATTCTCACCAATAACTTATCCTTTGGCGTTCAATTTGATTTGTAGTCGTTCCCCATATCCGACACCTTTTGCAATACTCTTCATCAAAGAAGCCCCTCTACACTTGTGCTTATTCTTGGGCAGCGTCTTCTGAGGTTTCTTGGGCGGAGCCACCTTTGATACCAAATAAGCATAACACAAAATAATTACAAAACATGGGCATATATGATGACGACACAAAAGTGACAATTACTAAAATCAATGACAATTGATTGGCTTAAATCATGAAAACATAGACATTTTAATATACAGAATACAAGAGTACTATGAGACCTTTTAAGTTACACTCTTTTTTCGTTTGTTTGTTGATCCACTATGACTACATGATGCATTTTCTGTTCGAATCTCTTCAGTAAACCAAATGCCTTCTTCGTGATCATCTCTGACATAAATTTCTGTTTCATTTGCATCTTCGTATAAAGAAGGGAGCACTACTGATGAGCTGCAACTTTCCTTGCATAATTCATCACTGTCATGGTCAATGTTTCTATTAGGTGTGGACAACACAATAGACCGGTTTGAATCAACGAGGTCGGGGACATAGAAAACTTGCTTTGCTTGTGAAGCCAATATAAACGGATCATCACTATGGCCCAACTTAGCAAGGGAAACCGAAGTGAAGCCCATCTCATCAACACGAACTCCATTTTTACAATCAACCCACTTACAACAAAAAATATCTTTCAACATCTTCCACGAATTTCTTCTTCCACGGATCTCTTTCAACATCTTCATCATTACCAATAAGGTAAGTCAAAAAATATCGATTTCTTCTTCCACGGACCTCTTTCAACATCTTCATCATTACCTTTATCAACTGAACATGTACCTCTGCCTCTGCCTCTACCTCCACCTCTACCTATCTTAGAAGAACCAGAACCTCTATCTTTCCCTTTGTGTTTCCGTATGCCTTTCACTTGAAAAGTAGACTTAGTAGCTTTCCCAAATGTCACCTTTTTGGATTGCACTAATGCGAGCACATCATCACCCGATAACGGAATCGGTTCTCTTTCCTCTTCAGGGAGCCCATTGAAAGCTTTACGGAGTCTGCGAAATCGATGGGTTATAGGTAAGAACCTACGATATCCAAGATAAACATTTTTCTGGCTACAGGGCAAACGAACTGAACGTGTTTTCTTTTCACAAATAGGACATGCATTGTATCCTTTCATACTATATCCTGCAAGATTTCCATATGCCGGAAAATCATTGGTAGTGCAAAACAACATGGCACGAAGACAAAAATTCTCTTTACGATGTGCATCGTGTACATCCATGCCATTTTCCCACAAGTCTTTCAAATCTTCAACAAGAGGTGCCAAGTAAACATCGATATCATTTCCTGGTTGTTTTGGCCCCGAAATTAACAAGGACAACATCATGTATTTGAGCTTCATGCACAACCATGGAGGAAGATTGTAAATCACCAAAACTACCGGCCATGTACTATGAGATGAGCTTAGATTTCCATAAGGGCACATCCCATCGGTAGAGAGAGCCAGATGGAGATTTCTATCTTCCTCTCCAAATTGGGGGTACAAGTTGTCAATTCTTTTCCATTGTAAAGAATCAACTGGGTGTCGAACTTTATCATCTGTTGATCTTCCATCTCTATGCCATGTTAGATTTTCAGCATCTTCAGCATTACCAAACAACCGCCGGAACCGTGTCCTTATCGGAAAATACCATAACACTTTCGCCGGAGCCCCATTTTTCTTGTACCGTGGTTGAAGACAATCAACATTCGGGCAACTTTCCAACAACGCGTGTTCATTTCGGTATAGTATACAATCATTCGGACAAGCGTGAATCTTTTCATAATTCATTCCCACGGATCTCAGAAGTTTCTTGGCCTTATATGTGCTCCTGGGAAGGCAATTATCATCTGGCAACAATTCGCTAAGCAGCTCTAGTACCGCAGTGAAGCTCTTATCTGTCCATCCGTTGTCCGCTTTCAAATTATACAGTTTCAACACAGCAGACAATCTCGTGAACTTTGTACACCCGGCATACAGGGGTTTTTGTGCATCATTTAAAAAATTCTCAAACATGTCAGGATGATCAGTAAGCAGCTCTTGAACATCGTGAACCATATCATCTAATCGATCACCATCAAAAGTGTTGGATGTGTCAAATGGTGCCGAGTCGCAACTAGTGGAATGTGAAGATGCTTTCTCTCCATGCCATATCCATACTTTATAATTGAGATTGATGCCATCACAAATCAGATGCCCTTTTACAGTTTCGACATTATACAATCTTGAAAAATCACAATTTTTACAAGGACATTTAAACCTCGCGGGATCAACTCCATTTTCAAGGGAAAATTTGATGAAATAATCTACCCCACTCTGATATTCACCATACATACGATTTGCTAACATCCAAGACTTGTTCATACTTCCTAACAACTTAAACCTATGAATATGGAAAGAAAAAAGTACATGCATATATTAGGGTACTACACTACCACTTGCATGATTATAGTGTCAATCATCAAAATAAAATAAGTGCATCTCATAACATAGGCAAAGCAAACTATAAACAAGAACCGTCCAAGGAGGGTGTGGAAGACAATGACTCATCATACATTTACTCCTAATGACAGAAAATATATTGAATTTTTAGTTATGTCACAATCATCATTGCTATTCATCTAATTTATTTCTGTATAGTATAGAGAAAATACTCATTTCGGTATAGTATACATTTACTTCTGCTATTCAATTTATTGAATTTTTAGTTATGTCACAATCATCATTGCTAGTAGGAAAAATATATAGCTTCATTTACAATCATATATAAGGCTGAAAAAAATAGATAGAAAAACTTCAAACTCTATATATTCCTATTATTGTATACTTTGCAACACTAAAAGCAAGGGAACAAGAATCGAGAAGTAGCCATTGAACAAGAATCTAAAAGCAAGAATCGATCAGCATCAGGGAACAACAAGGCACAAGGCGAACAAAGCAATCGACAAAACACGAACAACAACAATAGAAAAGGAACAAGAACAGCAGCAATCAAACGAACAACAAAGATTTGAAATCAAAAAATAGATTCATATTTCTCATGTAAAAGATTAACCGTGGTTACCAAACATAGGAAGGTACTAAAATGACATGATCAAGAAGGTAGTGGGGAAATTTTGAGTTAAGGAGCATCTCACCTAGTGAAGGGCCTTTCCGTTCCTTTTTGATGAGTGACGTAGAACTGTTATACTTTAAGTCGTTTCTTCAATTCATCATCACTAAAAAAACTATTGGGTTTACCTGTTCACCATGTTTGAGTGTAAGGAGTAATCAAACAAAATGCTTGAATATGCAACAAACAATGAGGTAGTTATAGCATTTGAGGAAATCAACACTTTGCATCAATAGAAATTGCCAAAGGATAATTATATTTTTACAGCTTTTTAACTTTTCTAAGAGCACGTGATAAGTCCAATGTCAAATATTTTAGATTGGAGGGAGTTTGATTATGGAAAATCACTTTATCCTTACAAAATGTAACCAATCAGTTAAAAGCAGACTTGAAACTTCACAAAACCAGTCAATTCAAATTCCAGTCAATTCAAAGAGTCTAGACCTCTCTTTATCCCTAATTTTTATATGTTTTAGTCTGAATTGCTCCTAGATAGGGCCATTTCTAATCTCTAAATCAACACAGCTACAAAGTGAGAAGAGGAGATGTGAACTTACCACGACTAACTTGAACTGTCTAAGAATCAAGGTAAGGAATGAATTGAAGAGCAGATCGATAAACCTAATCTTGTGAGAATATCAGAAGTCTTACTTGCATCATGTCCTATGATAAATTAGATAAGATCTTAAAAATAGAGTGGGATCGGTTTCTTCTCTTTACAGTTACTATATTAGATCTCACCGCTTCAGTTCCATGCATCCTAGCAAATATTCTAACTGTAAAGTAATCACGCGGTTAAGCCAGCTAACTGCGGAAGGCACAATCAAGAATAAGACATACATATAACCTTTGGAGACTCCTAATAGAGCACCTTTTGCCCTCTGCTTGCCCTGTATAGTGTAGAAGCCTTTTTTTTTTTCTCGCAACTGAGGATAATTATGTAAGCATCAGAATCCACTCATGTGAAATATAGAATATAATGACCTAATTACCAAAAGACAGTAAGCGACAGCATCAATTGCATTTCAAGTGCAATATCGGTTCCATTTCAGCTCCTTTATATTTCCGTCTGGTGCATTTCAAGTGCAATATTGGTTCCATTTCAAGTGCAATATCAAGTGCATTTCAAGCACAATCTGTAACCATTCTAATTGGCAACATAAATGGTTGAAATCCATTCTAATTCTCTAAATTATATATACATATCTAAAGCTCAATCAAGCCATTTCTAATCTCTAAATCAACACAGCAACAAAGTGAGGAGATGTGAACTTACCACGACTAAAATAGGGCCAACCGAGGAGAACCGAGATGGCTGCGACAACTTAGGGTTTAGAGACCAGATGCGAGAGACCAGAGGCGAAGAGAGAGCGACGAACAGAGAGCGGCGAACAGAGGAGGCGAGATGGCGGCGGAGGCGAATAGAGACGAGAAAGGAGGCGAGATGGCCGGCGCAGGCGAGCAGATTCGACTGTGCAGGAGATGACCGGCGCAGGCGAAGAGAGAGCGACTGTGCACGAATTCGGTGAAGACAGTGCGATTGTGCGAGCGGCGTGGAGACCGAGACGTCGGAGACGCCGGAGGAGGCAAGTGCGATTGTGCGAATTGAGGACCGAGACGCCGGAGGAGGCAAGTGCGATTGTTGAGGGTTTAGGGTTCTGCGAATTGAGGACCGAGACGGAGGAGGCAAGTGCGATTGTGCGAGCGGCGTGGAGAGAGAGGTGAGACGGGTTGTAGGTTAAAAAAGGTCTAATATCCCCTTTATTGAATCCGGGATATTTTAACGTGATAATAACCCTAATATCCCGGGTGTGTCTCCAATTTTCAAGTCCGGAATATTAGATTTTATCACACTTATGCTACCCACCCCTAATATTCTGGTTTTTGTGATTTATATCCGTGATATTAGCCTTTTACCCCTTTTTTTTTATTTTAAGCGAAAAGGTCCTAATATTACGGATATATAAGACCCGTGATATTAGGTTTATGTAATAAAACGAACAATTTGTACTAGTGGTGGTGGTGGTGGCGGCGGAGTGGTGGTGGTGGTGGCGGCGGAGTGGCGATGGAGGTATCGCCGGTCCTGACCCCACCGGTATGCTCTTTGATTTATTTATTTTGTTTGATTTATTTTTATAGTTTTATAATATAATTTGATAGATTATAATATGTTTTTAGTATCTAGTATAATTTGATAGATTATAATATGTTTTTAGTATATAGTTTGATAGAAAATAATATATAGTTTTAATTTGATAGAATATAATAAATAGTATATAGTTTGTATATTTTGATAGTATATAGTTTTCATGGAAAAACATTAAAAGCGATTAATATATATTACAAGACATTAAAACATATTAAAATATATTAAAACTAGTACTTTTCCCGTACCTTGTACGGGTGAGTATTTGTATTGAAATTTACCGCTTTAGTATTCCCACATACCATGAATATATTTCATTTGATTTGAATTATTGTCCTGCTTACAATTACAACCCCTGTTATAATACAATAACATTTACAATCACAAACAAAAGTCTCATAATTGATAAGAGGACAAATGAAAATTATATCATTCAACGTACAGTACGATGGGTTTATTACACCCAATATCTCATAACACGTAATGCACATATATATAAACAAAAGTCCCATAGTATATATGTTAAGTTACAAACATGGTGTTACGGTAACAAATCACAATGACATTTGACATACCCAAATGGACCATTCTGCACTAAGTATGACTGCAAAAACAATATCCCACGCAAGTGAAGTCGGAAAGTCCTGCCAAACACAAAGCGTATTCAAATGGTAATATATACTGCACATTCTATATATGCACACACAAGAAGGAAGAAAAATATCAAATAAACACTTTTATATAAACACTTACCATATAAGTAAGGAAGGATCATATGTTTTGTAGAACTTCTTTGTAAACAACATTCTTTGTTTCCGTCACACTCTTCCCATATTTGTCTAGAAGTAAGACCTTTAACCCTTGAATGCTTATGACTCTAGATAAGGCAACATACAGTTGACCATGAGTGAATACGGGCTTTGGAAGATACAACCCCACATGGGATAGGGATTGACCTTGACTTTTATTTATAGTCATCCCAAATGAAAGGATAATCGGAAACTGTCTACGCTGAAACTTGAAAGGAAGTGTTGAATCGGAAGGGCTGAGGACCATCCGGGGAATGGCAACTTTCTCCCCAATATTTCGACCACTAATGATCTGTGCTTCTATTATTCTCGTTCCCATGGATGTTACCTGAATGCATTTAAACGATTACACTCCTCATTTGAAGTGTCATAAATTTACAACTGCGAGAATTTTGGCATTGATCCTTCGGGGGCAATAAACTTCCAATTCTATGATAATTCTGCCCATAGATTCGAAACACAGGCGGTCCCGGACCATTCGTATTAGATTCAAAAATTAGGGCGCGCGAGAATGTAACCTCATTCGGGACTAAACACAATCACACATAGTCAACGATTACTAATATTTAAAAAAAAAACCTTTTTAATCATTTAATTGGAATATGCGAAAATAACTTTTTATCATATATAATTTACAGCAATCCCGTTGGTGGGGTCATGGGTTGTCTGGTTTGACGACTCAGTGGGTCCAGATCGAGTCGGGTGTCCGGTTGGAGATTTGGAGTGACTCCGGTCTCCGGTAGTGCTCTTTCAGTCAACATCACAATTTTAGCTCTATTTCCTACGTTATTAAATTATTTCTATATTTATTTAAATTTTTTAAAAAATATTTATATTTCTTTATAAAATAAATGTTATAAAAAAAATTATGATTATATGTTAAAATAATACCTTTTTAATTTTAAAAATATTTTAATACATGATTTTTAAAATTAAAACTAATAAACAGATGTTTAAAATATAAATTTATTTTTTTTCATTTTTTTAAAATTAAATAAAACCTGAAGTAATTTAGTGATATTTTTTTTAATCGAAACTTAGTGATGTTTAGAATAAATCTAATTTTTTAGGTAGTAATTTATTGATTTTTTCGAGTTCCCCAACGATTGGTTTTTTTCGTGACATTACGTAATTACGTTTATTTGATAAAAAAAAGGTGACATTAATTTACGTTTTAAATTGACATTTTATTTGTGGAAGTATATACGAAGTATACAATACGGAGTTTTTTTTTCCCAAATCCACAGCCGTTGGATTAGATGATGTAGTCAGACCAATCGGAGATGTAGGAAGTGTGGTCTATCGACTCTCCGGGCACGTCTTGGTGCTTCGCCGGCTTGTCCTTCCCTCCGACGAGCCTCGCTGGATTCCCGACCACGGTCGTCCACGGCGGCACCTCATTCAAAACAACCGATCCTGCACCAATCTTGGCCCCCTCCCCGACCTTGATATTCCCGAGGATGGTGGCGCCGGCGCCGATCAAGACGCCATCGCCGATCTTGGGGTGGCGATCCCCGCCGGCCTTTCCGGTAGCGCCAAGGCTGACGTGGTGGAGGATGGAGCAGTTGTTGCCGATGACGGCGGTCTCGCCAATGACGATGCCGATGGTGTGGTCGAAGAGGAGGCCGCGACCGAGTGAGGCGGCGGGAGGGATGTCGACGGAGAAGACGTCGGTGACGCGGGAGTGGATGGCGTGGGCGAGGGGGCGGCGGCCGCGGCGCCAGAGGAAGTGGGAGTTGCGGTGGGCCTGGCAGGCGAGGAAGCCCTTATAGTTGAGGAGGTAGGGGTATTTTAGAAGCATGGATGGAGGAGGAAATTGAAATCGTTGAGCATGGATGTGGGGAGAACGTGGGTTTGGAGGAAAGGGAAAAAACAGTTTCTTATTTTTGTGAAAAGGTGGACACATGGCACAAATTTTTACAAAGAAACTGCTTCTAAAATAATAAGTATAATGGGTGGATACATAAAAAGACATTAAAATATATTAAAATAAAAACATTTTAATATATTAAAATATATTAAAATCCATAGAAATAAATTAAAATTGAAAGACAATAAAAACATTAAAATATATTAAAATACATATAAATAAATTAAAATTTAAAGAAAATAAAAACATTAAAATATATTAAAATACATAGAAATAAATTAAAATTGAAAGAAAATAAAAACATTAACAGATATTAAAAGACATTAACAGATATTAAAATACATTAAAAGATATTAAAATATATTAAAAAACATTAAAATATATCAAAAAACATTAAAAGATGTTAAAATACATTAAAATAGCCAATTGGATGAAATCCAAAACATTAAAAGTAACAAGTTCTCAACATTTCATAATAACAGGCAAGGAGGCTCATGAGGTGGATGGTACCCTCCGGCCTGTTAGGTTCGGCGACCGGGCAGCGGTCAGCCAGATACCGGAGGAGATGGTACCCAACGATCAGACAGCCATAGTAGATGATCTGCTTGCGTCTGCAGAGGGCTACCAGCAGTCGATGAGGACCCCCCCCCGGCCGGCGAGCACGACAGCTTCTGGAAGGGTCTGCCAGCTTGGGATCCTTCCGGCGATGCGACGATGGGGCTGCAACCTTCTTTGGAGACCGCTGATGTGCTGAGCAGCTGCATTACTGGCGTAGTCGTTGGTCAACGAGCCGACATGGGTAGATCGCCTACTCGTGTACCACCCACCATCCCCGAGGCATCTACTTCAGCCGTTCCAGAGGCTTCTACATCCGGCACCCACGACACCGATGCTTCGACCTCCCCCACACCAGCGACGATCTCATTGGCATCTACGGATGACGTGATCCCTAACGTCGTTGAGGAGGTTGACGACGGGCAGGAGTGGCGGGATGAGGGGCAGGGGGCCCACAGGAGGGGGGCCAGGAGGGGCATGCTGAGGGTCAGGGCGGCCCACAGGAGGGGCGAGTTCCTTTGCACAGCCTTCCTGGAGCATTGGCACCCGGAAACCAGCTCCTCCCACTTTCCATGAGGCGAGATGACGATCACGCTGCACGACGTTGCCTGCCTCATGGGACTTCCGATGGAGGGTCTGTCGTGTATGTCACATCTGGTCGCGGGCGCGTTGATCCCCACCGTCGCTGATTACTACCAACTCACCCCACATGGCCTGAGATCATACAAACATGCTGGTGGCCCGCCGGTTACTTGGTTGACTGTCCAGTGGATCGCAAGACACGGGCCGCTCATCGACCCCGCCCCCGCTGATGACCCAGAGGCTGATCCTGAGCAGATACGGCTGCGCACACATACGGGAGGGGGGCAACCCCAGGATGACCCTGCACAACGTCGGTTTCTACACATAGGGTACCTGGCCATCGCTGTCGCCGCGACTCTGTTTGTGGACAAGTCGCAGAGCCGGATCCCATGGAGGATCTTCGGCCTTATTTGGGACATCTCATGTACGGCCGCCCTTGCATGGGCTGCAGGTGCCCTTGCATGTCTGTACAGGGGCCTAGGCGAGGCTACCCGAGCAAGTGCGAAGGGTATAGATAGCTGCACGCCGATTCTACAAGTACAAGACCGTTGAATTAGAGTTATAGTTTACAAATATTTATATTATATGCTAACGAAATTTTGTTTTGTGTCAAGGCTTGGACAAGTGGCGGGACTTGCAGGCCGGTGTCACTGTAGATTACCTGGCTTGGTACGCGTCGCAGAGCTGGCCGTACGTGCTGCCCACCACGCCACCCCATCCGGACCCTCCGGCGCCCGTCCACCCGATCGGCTTGGATCCATTGGTGGACCTCCCTCAGCCTCCAGTCATCCCTCCGGCGTTAGCGGCCCACTTGCATGAGCTAGAGGGCTATTGGAGGGCCTTAGTGTAACGACCCGAAATTTAAGTACCCGAATTAACCTCCATAAACCTACTTAGAAGGTAAATAAGGTTCGAAATACTAAATTATCGGGGAACGTTATAGGAGAAGTTTGATCTTCTCCCGTGAGCTTTGCATCTTACGACCGAGTACGAGTTATTATTAGGTTCATTTAAGCGGAAGATTTAGTTGTCAAAAGATGGGGATTGCGAACCCCGAAAAGGTCGTAAGCCCGTTGGAGGCTTTACGTGTCCTAGACTATCGCGAAAACGTTTCGAACAGAAATAAAAGCGGAAATCATAAATACAACAAAACGCCACGGCCGCGCCGGGTCAAAACGATAAAACGTATGAGCAAAAGAGTGCGAATGTCAAGCGCCTCCCTCATTCTAATCGTCCAAAAGGTCTGTCCCGACAACCATCCATAAAAGTAAGTCATATCGGGTAAGGGGTACCTGTATCTAAAAACAAGAAATAAATCGGGGTCAATCATCGGAAATATACACACTTAATGCCATATAAAGAGGCATACTTAAACTACATGAATGTTAAAATGTAACACATAAGCAAGTGTATAGATATATATAAAATGCGAAATAAACACACAAGGGCCCGTATCATCATCATAATCATCATCATCATCACCATCATATCATAATATCTTCTCAAACGTACTCATCCTTCTCAAACGTACTCATACTTCTCAAACATACTTATTCTTTCTCATCATAAGTCTTTCATCATTTCATTCGTGTTCCATCTAGTATAAGTCATTTATTCAGATTTTGACGGTCGTCCTACCATAGACACATAGCATACATATGAAGTGTTGGATTTACTAAGTTCATCCTACGTCATATTACCGGTTTATATTCCTAAACATGTTACTAGGTCGCGTGATGCATGAAGACTCTCGATAAGACAAAGAGTATCACATAAATCCATCATGAGTAAGTCCAGGGGACTTACCCGGAGTCCGGAGAATAAGCAAGTAATAAAGTGCACAACCAAGGATCCAATCAACAAGAGCCTATTAATTTCATTAAGCTTTTATTAGGTGGTATTCTAATGCATGATACCCAACCTAATAATCAACATATATCCACATGAGGTTCACGATTCTATAGATTACGCACTTTGGTTAAGTGATCCGGACTTGTCCAGTTATAATCTATATCGTATTATCACATAATCGATCTTCTTCTTATCGGATCATAAGGCAAGTTATGAGTATACTTCATTTCTGTATTTTATATGCTCTAAGTTTCGGTTATGCCATCAAATATTTAACCATATTCTTAGCATTCCCTTAACCATGTTTTCTAACCGAGTCATTATAAACACCGGTTATTAAAATTATAATAACTCTTGATCCAACCGTTGGATTGCCGTAATATTTGATAGGAAGTTAGATAACATTTCCATGAACATCATGTTAAGATTTCAGTAAAATCGGACCGTTGGATTGGAAATAAAGTCAAAATTACAGAGGCATATATATCCATTTTGTTTTTTAACGTTTGCTACAAAACGCAACCAAAAACACATAGAGGCTCCACTTCCTAAGCCCTTTACAAGCACACAAGATCTATTCCTAGAAAGGGGGAGGCGGATGAGGGATTACCTTCGAAGAATCCCACACAAACGACTCAAGAGCACCCTCGGGAGTCCTTCAGAACACCTTTCAAACACCTTGCCATTTTGTCACCAAAAATCCCAAAACATGATTTTGATTCTTACTCAAAGTTCAAGAAAAGGAGTTATAACACATGTTGGAACTCAATTTTGGAAGAAAGAAAGGGTTCTTACCAAGAAATCAAGTCAAACTCTCAAGACCCTTCAAAAACAGTTTTCTGCAGCTCCAAAGATGGACGATTTTGGCTGGGCAAACGACCTTGGATTTTTGTGTTTGAGATATGTATGGAAAGCTGGGTTCAAGACGGAATCATGGCCACCGAGTTTGCTCAATTTGGATGAGTATGGAGGGAGTTATGCTATTTCTTGTGAATGCTGTCCAAAATGGACCTAAAATGGAGCAAGGCTCTCCTTCTCTCTCTCTCCTCTCAAGTGAAGGTGGGGCTTCTTTGGATGAGCTCCTCATGAGTCTTAGGGTCAGGCTTATAGAGGAGAGGGTTGGTTGGCTTCATGAGTCAAAGCATGGGTGTGATGGGAAGGAAGTGATGGGAGTGGTTGGCTTCATGAGTCAAAGCATGGGTGTGATGGGAAGGAAGTGATGGGAGTGGTTGAATGTCTACATTCACAAGCAAGCCACAAGTCAAGGGTTTGATGGCTCAATGTTAGGCAATTTGGGTGGATGACCTCTTTAACATAATGTAAAATCCGAGCTCGCGAAGCGTTAAAATCCGTTACGTTTATAAGATACGAGAAAAGTAGCTTGGGTATATTTTTTCCCATCATTGAATCCATGTAAAGCTAGGCATAAAAATTTTATATTTTCCGGATTTTCATAATTATAAGGGAGGATAATATTTGGATTATCCTACGGATATTTTATAAATATTAATTAAATTCCGGTCTTTACACTTAGCTTCCGAGCCTCGCCTTGATCAGCTGTTAGATGAGGTGACGGAGATTTTGGATGAGGCTGTACGCCATCCACCTGGACAGTGATGTACATTTACACTTTTGCAGTATCTATCTTTATATTATACTTTTATGTTATGGATTTTGTATCTATCTCTATATTTTTATCTCGAGTAGACTCCCCTCTCATTTATTCGGAGTCATATTAAACGTAAAACGTTAAGAACAAAAACGAAAATGTCAAGAACGAAGACGTGGAAAGAACGAAAATGAAAATGTAAAGAATAAAAACGAAAACGTCGAGAACGAAAACGTCAGGGTTTAGGGTTTAGGGTTGTTAGGGTTTAGGGTTAGTTTAGGGTTAGAAAATGCACGTGGTCAACAACGTGCATGCACGTCGTTGACCACGTGCACTTCCGCGTACCTTTAACACAAAACTGCCTATTTGAAGCGAAGAGGATAACTTGATTCCGCACTCCAAAACAAAGTCCGACTTCGTTCGATATATTCCTTCACCGTTATAATCGTTATGGCCGAGCCGCAAAGCAATCGTCGTCTCCAAGTTTGCCAGGTACGGATACGTTTCGTATAGTGAATATATTTGGTATGCCTTGCGTTTTGTTTATATTTCCACTAATGTTATTACAGTTTCGAGACTTCACCTCTGAGTTCTCGGACCCAAGGGTTTGGAATGACCGTGATGAAATGGTTACGCATTTCAAAGACTTGGGTCGGAGACACTGCATGATTTTAGTAATCAAGCGGTCTTGGACGGGGGCGTCGAACCGTCCAGGCGGGGTTCTCCTTACTTGCGAGCAGTATGGGGAGCTCCGAAGCACACAATCGAAGATAAACGGTTGTCCATTCTCTCTACACAGGCACGAAGCTTCGCCAAGTCACTGGGTTATGACGGTAACCCACGATGTTCATAACCACGGGCTTTCCACGAGTTTGAAGGGTCACGCTATCGCCGGACAGATGACAGAGGGGGAAAAGAAGATGGCCAGGTGGATGAAGAAAATTGGCACTCCTCCAAAATCCATTGGGTACAGATTGAGGCAGTTGGATGAGACCAACGTCACGTCAAAGAAGACCCTTACCAACACGCTCAACATGATGGTCGCCGAAGAAAGAGGTAGTCAGACGATGACCCAAGATACCTTGCACCATCTGCGGAAAAGAGGGTACTACTACGACTTCAGACGACATCCGAATGACGACAACGTCTTGAGCGACCTCTTCCTGGCACATCCTGACGGGATACGGATTCTCCGAAGGTTCCATTACGTCATCGTATTGGACAACACGTACAAAACAAATGCATAAGTTACTTAATTACGATTACATTATTGCACATATAACCAATTATAAAGTATTTTACATGTAACATATTTACACTTGCAGATATGGGATTCCATTATGCGAGGTGGTTGGGTTCACACCCTCAGGCAAGACTTACTGCATCAACTATGCCTTCATGTCGCATGAGAACGAAGACACATACGACTGGGTGTTGTGTCAGCTTCAGATCATGCTTGGGACGGTTCAGCCTCAAGCTATCATGACTGATCGAGAGCTAGGTCTCTTGGCGGCGCTGAATGTTGTCTTTCCCGACGTCCAACATCTCCTTTGCTGGTTACACGTGACGAGAAGATGCGAGGAAGCTGCTCTAAAGATCACAAAGAATTTAAACCACGCTGGCATCTTTAAGGGCAACTGTTGGGGGTTGTTTGAATCGAGGTCGGAGGAATCATTCAACCGACGTCGTCGGGCGCTACACGCTGCATGGCACCCATTCCCAGGTGTGGTGGCGTATTTAGAGGCGGTGTGGCTTCCATACAGCAGGAGCATCGTACGATGCTACGTAGATAATGTCTTCCATCTCGGCACACGTACGACAAACAGGTACAACCTTACTTCATATCTCCCATTACAATATGATATAACATCGAATATTTAGTGGTATGCACTTCAATCTGTACAGAGTTGAGGGTCAACACAAGGTTCTGAAGGAGGCACTTCACTCATCGACTGGTGACTTTCGCATCGTGATCTATGCAATCCATAGAGTCAACGATTGTCAACTGCATGAGCTGCAAACTGCTTTTGAGATCGACCGCTTCAAATGGCCAACAACGGCATATAAAGTCAACATTTTTGATGAGGTAAAGACTTTAATCTCCAAGAAATGCTTCGATTATCTGTACAAGATGTGGCAGGATGTCGTGAACCAAAAGGTTCCTCCGGTATGCACGGAACGACATTGGAGGGTTTGTTACGGGATCCCTTGTGTCCATGAGATTCACGCATACGTCAACTCCGGTACTCTGATACCCGCCGAGGACATCCACCCGTTCTGGATGGATTTGTCATGGACTGACATCGATGACACCCTACTACCGTATGAGCTGTCATCTTCATACACGACTTCCAACGATGTATGCGACGATGAGATGCACCCACCCTCATCTGTAAGCGTCCGAAGGAAGGGGAGGCCTCGGGGGTCGAGGAATGCCTGCAGAACCAACCTGTTGCCATACGAGGAGTTAAGGGAAAGATTTGAGAGAGAAGAAGCACGTGCTGCTCGAAATGTTGCTCGGCATCGTCCACAAGCGACCTCAGCTCGATGTGGACGTGATGATGTGTTTGGAGGGTTCAACTAGGGTCGAAAAAACGTTGATCCCTTCATGCTCGGTCATATTGAGGGTGTGAGGGACACTGTTGGAGATGGCCATTGTGGCTACCATGCTTTGGCGTCATTGACATCTCCGATTGGCCGGTTTGCTTTCTCGGAACTCAAAACGTTATTATGCAATCACTTGGAGGATCACGCCGATCTCTACGCCGATTGTTATACGGGAGAGTACCCATTCCAACAGTTCGTCGACTACCAGAGATGGGCGGGAGATGTGCATGGTGATAGAAGACGGTGGATAGAGCTACCCATCATGGGTTTAGTATTTGCAACGGTATATCAGATTCCTCTCGTCGTCCTAGCTTGGCATCATCCGTTCACATGTCTCCCCATGACCTCGCCGACATGGATGATCAATACAAATCTGAAAAAGTCAAAGGTATATTTGGACTTTCTTGTCTTTATCAACATTCATTAGCACAACATGGATCTTTAATCTCTATGATGCATTGTCTGCAGGTACTTCCAAAGAAGACGATATCATGCTTGTGCAAGAGATGAAGCCTCTGGATGACGAAATCAAGGATGCAAAACTTGAAAAGGTGGAGAAGTCATCTATATAAGAAGCCATTTTATGCGACGAACCGGAAGAAAAGAAGCATCTTGATACATGGGACTCCTAGAAGGCCTATTAAAATCGTCGACATGAAAGAAAACAGCACTGCTCAACTCAAGCAAAGATCGTTTGGCCAATGCGACTGCATCAAAGTCCTTGGATGGACGGAAAGCGTTGGGAGAGCTCTCTCCAGGTGGAGGCCTTGAAAGAATTAGCAGGAGAAGTTCCTCTTTGCATATCTCATGCTTGGTGTGAATTTGCGTTGAAACCTCCTTTTGTTCATTATTTAGTGGAGTGTTGTTTTTTGCTACCAAAAGCCAAAAGTTGGGCAACTGTAGTAGTCTATTTATACTACTTGCTGATTGACTGTAATTGATTTGGTGTGCTTATGATTTAAATTGTTTTTTAAACACAATAGTATATTTATATATAAATTTTTCATGAAATTTCCATCCTCTTTATTTATATATATATATATTAATTCTTATGGCTTTTATTTTAATGGGAAATTAAAAAAGAAAAAGAAAAGAAGGTATTGTAGGTCATAAGAGTGATAATGTCATACAACTCCTAAAAGTTGGATCCTGTTTAGAACTCACCCATGCCTTAATTAGTGCTCTTCAAGTTTGATCGCCGTAATTTTTGATAGTACGGGCTTTAATGTAAGTTCAATGTGTTTGATACTACGTAGAGTACCTTTTACTAATTAAGGGTTTTAGACATTACAAAACACACACAAAATATCATTTTTTATTTATTGTTTAGCTATATTGGGTTCATACATTTAAACTTAAGATACCTTATCAAATCGGTTTATAATTTAAACCAATTTAAAAGGTGTAACACGATGAGTCCAAACTCAATTTTCTTAAGCAAAAAACTATAAGGATTCTTTTATTTGCTTTCAATTAGGACGGATGTTGGGAGAAGTGTGAAAGCGACTGATTTACTATTATTTTTCAAATTTGAAGTATCGATCATCTCCATAAAAGAAAATTTCGAAGAACAACATCACAAGAATCATGGACAATATGTTAGTAGAAAATTGACGTGTCAAATATTTTGTTTAATACGTCAAACTTGTCCGAAAATATTATGAAAAAACCCAAACAAGGTTCGGGAAAAGAACTAGTATTGATTAAAATCCGCAAGGAAAATCCCGCAAGGGCATAAAAACCGTTCGTATGGGCATGTACTAAATCCTGTTAAGGTTGACTAAATCCCGACAAGGTTTCTAAGTGCTCTTTACTCGGACGTTGTGCGACTCTGCATTGCGTGACTCAGCGATCTTCTCCTTGGATTTTGTTATGACTATCGGAGTCGGGATAGGTTGAGGTCGTGGTAGTGTGTATCATGGTGTCTCCGCTACTCGGGTTGCCTGCTTCCCTAGAGTTCGTCCTTACTACTCACAGGATGATCGGGTCCTGATGCACCGCTGACCTACGGTTCTACTTCGTGTGGGGCTTGACTTCGTCTCTCTTCTTCGTCCTCATCCAGCTTGGTTTTGGTCTGCTTTGTTTCGTTCTTTGTAGTTTTCGTTTGTGTGAGTTTGTACCTTATGTATTGTTGTTTGTTTGGCTTTAGACGGTTCTGCCGCATGTCGGCTTGACTGGCCCTCGAGTTTGAGATATTTCTGTACTCGAATTCTTACCTAATCAAAAAAAAAAAACATCTTTTCAATAGACAAAACAGATATTGTCATCTTGTCGATAGACTTCATCTTGCGCTTATTGCTTGAATGTTTGTGATCCTTGCTTGTTTGACTAATTTGGTAGGATTATACTATTAAAATGTTGCAAAAGTTTTGTAGATTTTTTGTATAAAGATCCCAGTTTAGACTGATATCTGTTAAGACATAAGCTTGGTATAAAAGTGAGACATGTCAAACTTGATCTAAAATATTTGATTTTTACTATAAATATTAAAAATTATACAAATAGCTAAAAATGGAAAAAGAGAGCGTCTCGAGTGAATCCCCTCCGGTGAGTGTCACCCCTCCAGCAAATGGCCAAACCGATGATATGCAGACGGACCCCTCCGCCTACAGATCCGGGGTCGAGTAGCAGCAGCCCTACTGCGCCTTCTCCACAATTTACTGCCCCTTCTTGGAGAGATAGATTGGTTATGGGCAGTTTCGCGTAGAGGAAAACCCTCATATGTGGCGAGTTCATCCGAGACAAGATAGAGATCTCATATCCTCATAGCAGCATGGGAGATCCTTCAATCTCCATTGACAGTAAGGTTATCGACGCCCTGGTGGGAGTGTGGAAAAACTCTGTCATTATCATAATGGTGGGTTCGAAGATCCCTCTTTAGGTGATGGAGAGAAAGCTAAGGGAAATCTGGAAGGAGTTTGGCCGGTTACAACTTATAGATCTTCCTTATGGGAATTTTATTGCTAGATTTGAGAAAGAGGAGGATTGTTTGAAAGTTCTCACAGAAGGCCCCTGGACGGTGTTTGGTAAATGCCTCATCATCAAAGCGTGGTCTCCGGATTTCAAACCATCAGAAAGTATCAAGTCTACCCTTACGTGGGTGCGTATCAAAGACCTTCCCATGGTTCTTTACTAGGAAGGTGTTCTTATGATGATTTTTAGAGGCTTTGGTAAACCGATTAAGGTGGATGCTAGAACTCTGTACACTAACAGGGGGAACTTTGCCCGTGTATGCGTTGAGGTCAATCTGGAGGAACTAGGGGTGTGCACCAGTTTAAACCGGACCGGAACTGGGTCTAAACCGGATAAAACCGGAACCGTAAAATTAAATAATGACAACCGATAACCGGTCCGGAATTATTCCGGTTTTAAACCGAACCGGACCGGAAAAACTCAAGTCAAACCGTAACCGAACCGGATTAACCGATATTAAGTGATTTACAAAATCATTTACAGCTTCAGTTTCTTGTTTCCTTAATCAAAATTATTGCAAGTGATTTACAATTTTCATTAAATATAATGTAGTAAGTGATTTACAGTTTCTTGAGTTCTTGTTTCCTTAATCAAACTGATTTATAGCTTTTTTTCCTTGTTAACTTTTTTCATTTATTGGAATTTTTTTTGGTGGAAATTAAATCATTTATTGGAAATACACGTACAATACGTATACTTACAATAAATACAATATGTATACTTACAGTAAGTTTCGGTTGGTGGAAATCATTTATTGAAAATACAATATATAAGTTTCGGTTGATTCCGGTTTTAGCCGGAAAACCGCCGGTTTTGACCGGAACCGGACCGGATCCGGAATTCTTTGAAAATGTGAACCGAAAACCGGACCGGAAACTTTAATTCGGTTCCAAATCCGGTTTTACCGGTTTGGTTCAGGTCGGTTTTCCGGTTTAAACCGAAATATGTACAGCCCTAGGAGGAACCGTTAAAATGGGCGATGAGCATCAATGGGGAAAGATTCCTCCTTGAATATGAGGGCATCCCGTTGATTTGCTTTGGTTGTGGTAAAGTGGGTCATGTGAAGGCAAATTGTCCTAGTGATATCAGGCCGGACGAGATACAAACTAAAGGGTTAGAGACGGAGATTACCGGCGAAACTGAAAAGAAAGAGGAGGCGGAGGGAAATACAGATGGGGAAGAAGGATCCCGCGGTCCGTGGATGACTGTGGCTCATCGAAACCGCCCCGCCAAACAAAACCCTAAACAATTGACGCTGCCGGCCGACCACAACGGTAACATCAATATGCAGATGATGAATGGAAGCCAGAACGTTCACAGGAAGAGCATCCCTTCCTCCTCCCGGGGAGCAGTCCCTAATCCTCGTAAAGAGGCGAAGCACATAAATGTGCAGCCCTCTAATCCCAAGGAGAATAACGGCGAAAGGATTCCTAATGAGCAGAAAGAAAGAAAGAAAGAACAACACGCCTATGAAAACTAAAGGGGAGAGTGTTGCTGGGGCTGCCTCATCAGGCCCACAGGGCAAGCAAGAGCCTAAAAGCCCAGTTAGCTCGGAAAGTCCTACGGCCCAAGCTGAGATCTTAATCCTAGATTCGAGCAACAAAGGGAGTCAGACCCTTATCCCTAGCAGTAAGAAGCCTAGCAGTAAGAAGAAAAAGAAATTCATTAAGAAAGGGGCTCGCAAAGGTAAAAGTGAAGGAGCCTAGGCAAATCATGTCGAAGGATTCAATCCAACATAACTGCAACAACATGGAAGAGACCACTAAGTTGATTGCTTGGGGGGTGTGACGATGGCTAACGTGGCTTCCCCGTTGACCGGAAAATTCTGGTCTGCGGAGATAGACGGGACGCTGAACATGGAAAGCGAAGAATCGAGCCCAGAGATCAGCGACGCCACAAACTCGACAACACAAGCCTCCTCATCTTGCTCCTTCTTTTTTGCTTTAGTTTTTTGTTTTTCTTCCATTGTCTAATTTTAATATGTCTACTAATAATATTAACCTCCTTTTTTGGAATTGCTTTGGAGCAGGAAAAAAGAGTTTTGGGAGAGCAATCAGATACATAAAAAAGAGTTGCTCGATTGATGTAGTGGCTCTTATGGAAACCCGTATCTCCGGGGATTAGGCTGATGAGGTTTGCAGGAAACTGAACTTCACGGGCTATGTTCGCATAAAAGCATTTGGCTTTGCTGGAGGAGTCTGGCTCCTTTGGGATGATTAGAAATGTGACTTCAGGGTTCACGAGAAGGAGGCGGATTTTATACATGTCTCTTGGCCAATGATAGGGACCAAAGCACATCTGATAGCAGTTTATGCCCCCCCTTCGGTGACTAGGAGGGTTCCGTTTTGGGAAGCCCTTGACTCGTGTCTCGATAGCTTTTCTGAACCGCTGTTCTTAGGGGGTGATTTCAACTGTGTTGTTAGTCTGTTGGAATCAAGTGGAGGGTCGGGAGGAATTCACAAAGATACCTCCACTTTTCGCAGACTTATCAATAAATTTGGCCTCCTTGATCTGGGTTACACTGGACACGACTTTACTTGGAGCAAAATCGTCATTGGTTGTTGTGTTGTGTCGAAGCGGCTTGATAGAATCTTCTCCAACGTTGAAGGGCGAATGCGGTGGCCCAAAGCCAGGGTGCGCCATCTCAATCGCTACTCGTCTGATCATTGCCCTGTGCTGTTGGAAACCTCCCCGCGCATCTTGATGGACAGAAATAGAAGACCCTTCAGATTCGAGGTTGCCTGAACTAAGCATGAATCTTTTCCAGGTTTCATCGAGTCAAACTGGAACAGATTCTGTACTACCCCGGTAGCCCTTGAAAAGCTCAAGGTGGATCTTACTAAATGAAACAAGGAAGTGTTCGGCAGAATCCAAACTTGAAAAAGTGACCTCATGAAAACTCTTAATGCTGCTCAACGGGAGAATGCTCAAAGACCTTCGCCTTCAGGCTTAGCCTGGGAGGAGGAGGTTAAAAGAGCTGTAGATGAAACTCTTGAGCAGGAGGAAATCATTTGGTTCCAAAAATCGAGAGTCTCTTGGCTCGCGTTTAGAGACCGCAATACAAGCTTCTTTCATACCTCGACGGTAATTCGTCGTAAGATAAACCGGGTGGAAGGTCTCTTTGCGGAGGATGGTTCCTTGGTCGAGGACAAGGCTGGGCTTGAGACGCTGGCCCTCAACTATTTTGTGGATCTATACAAGGAAAGAGCCGAGCCTCGTCAGATTGTGGCTACTCGGACTGAGTTCCCTCATGTCCAGAATGACACTTGGGAGTCGGTTGTGAAAAGTATATCCACGACTGAGATATTCATGGCTATTAAAAGCATGGGGGCGTACAAGGCTCCCGATATAGATGGTTTTCAGCCCGTCTTTTTCCACAAGTGATGGGATACACATGGACCTTCGGTTGTTGATTTCATGAAGCAATTCTTCGTTTCTTCTACCATCCCGGAGGGAGTGAATGACACACTTATTGCCTTGTTACCCAAGGTTGGTAAGCCTGAAAAGATACAAGAATTTCGCCCTATAAGCCTTTGCAATGTCGTCTATAAGACCATTACAAAGATAATCACCAATCGCCTCCAACCGATCATAAGTGAGCTCGTAGGACCGCTCCAAGGCCGTTTTGTCCCGGGAAGGCTTATCTCTGAGAACATCGTCGTGGCCCAAGAAGTGGTTCATTCTATGCGAAGGAAGCAAGGGGTTAAGGGGTGGATGTGCCTCAAACTTGACCTTGAGAAAGCTTATGATAGGTTAAGCTGGGCGTTCATCGAAGACACCCTCGTGAAAGCCAATCTCCCGGATACAATGGTGGGCTGGATTATGGAATGTGTGAGAACGTCAAGGATGCACGTGCTTTGGAATGGTGAAGTCTCAGCTAGATTCACTCCGTCTCGTGGTATGCGACAAGGTGACCCGATCTCCCCATATATATTTATTTTATGTATGGAAAGGTTAAGTCAAATTATCTCTGATGTGGTGGACCGGGGAGACTAGAAAGCCATCAAAATTGCTAGGGGAGGGCCTGCACTCTCTCATCTTTTATTCGCCGATGATATTTTGTTATTTGCGGAGGCTTCGGTGGGCCAAGTCAAAGTTGTCAAGGACTGTTTGGAGGAGTTTTGCGAAGGATCTCGACAAAAGGTGAGACTGCTGAAATCTAAAGTGTTTGTGTCTAAAAATGTTAAGCAAGCGCTCAAGGAGAGGATTTATAAGGCTAGCGACATTGAGGTGACGGGAGACCTCATATCTTATCTTGGAATTCCAATTCTTCATAAGAGGGTCACGAAGACTACTTTTGCTTCGGTTGTAGGGAAGTTCAATAACAGATTGGACGGGTGGAAAGCGAAGTTGCTTAGCTTTGCCGATAGGACGACGCTCATCAGATCGGTTCTATCCTCCATGCCGGTCTACTCCATGTCGACGATTCTGATGCCGGATGGGACCTGTAAGGAGCTGGAGAAGATATGCCGGAGTTTCCTCTGGGGTTCGACGAAGGAGAAGAGGAAGTTGCATAAAGTTGCCTGGTCGGAAATCATCAAGCCACGCTCAATCGGAGGACTAGGGATCAAGTGTTTGGCGGATCTGAATCTCGTGCTCGTTGCTAAATTGGGATGGAGACTGATGCAAGATGAGAAAGGGGTGTGGAAGGATTTACTCTTTAAGTAAATATGTCGGGAGATCCCTTGGTGCTTCTAGTGCAACCTCCCCCGTTTGGAAGAGTATATCTACTGCTATGAGCGTTGTTATCTATCCGAATGTCAGTTGGCAGCTGGGAAACGGGGTGAAGATCAGATTTTGGTAGGACAAGTGGGTGGAAGCCTCCCCGCTAATCGATATGGTGAGTGACGATAGCGATGTCGACGGCCCATTGTGCTTGGTGGCGGACTTGTGGGACATCAGCAGTGGCTGGGACTGGCAGCGGTTTGCACACATTCTGTCGGCATCTACAACCCTTAAACTCGCTGCGCTTGCCGTCTCGGATAGAGAGGATGTTAGAAGATGGAACAATAGCAATGAAGGGGAATACTCGGTTAGCTCCGGATACAATGCTATCCAAGGTATGAATAATTTATAGTTCACAGACTTGCTTTATTTCATAATATTTGGAAACTCAAAGTAAATGAGAGAATTAGAAGCTTCATGTGGTTGGTTAGTAAAGGGGGGATCTTGACAAATCTCGAGCGTATGCGAAAGCATATCTGTAGCTTGGGGGTCTGCCCTGTCTGTGTAACTGGACTGGAGTCTTTGACTCACCTTTTCAGAGATTGCGATGCTGCTAATGTTTTTTGGTTGCAGTTCGAAACGGCAAGGGAAGTCGAGGGTTTCTTCTCGCTTCCCTTCGCCTCTTGGCTTCGTGCCAACCTGCTGTTAAGAAGAAGCCTGCGGAATGGCGTTGAGTGGAATGTAGTGTTCGCCTCGACACTTTGGATGATTTGGTTGAGGAGGAACAAAGTTGTCTTCAAGAACACAAACCCACAACCCCTGTCCATGATGCGGTGTGTGGCTATGGCTGCTGAATACAAGCAAGCGCTGGTGGAAGGAAAAGAAGCCTGCCAAACAAGGAGCAAGACCCATGTCGAAGTTGGGTGGGAACGTCCAGATCAGGGATGGTGGAAACTGAACACGGACGGAGCTGTGCAGAGCTTTGGAATCGCCACTGCGGGAGGAGTCCTTCGTGATGAAAATGGAGACTGGGTGATACGGGGTTAGTCGTGAGATGGCCCGATCTTCGACAATCAATCAAGAAACTAAAGAAAGACTCAATAACTCAAAATGACGCAGCAAAGAAACTTAAAGAATCGATCAAGAAAGGTTCAAGATCGATCAAGAAATCAAAGAACGCAGTAAGACTCGACAAAGAAACCAGACTCGAATGAAAGAAACACTAAAGACTCGAAATTGATGTAAAGACACGACCGATAAGGACTGAAACGATCTATGTAGAACAAGATAGAGACCCCAGGCTTCCGTAGAAGGTAGGAACCAATACCAATGACTACACAACCCGCCTCTACAACCCTACACAATCAAGCGGACAACTTGAAGGCACAAGGAGGGGGCTTGTGGATACTAGATTCACCAAGTCTTGCGAAGTTGATGAACGGCAAAGCAAACCAAGCTAAAACAAACCAATTCGATGATCAACGAGCACATCTCTAGTTGGATCAACAAGACACTCCATGTGTTTCACACAATTTGAGAGATCTAAATTCTATTCGTTAAGTTCCTACTGAATTACAAAGGGGTGAATCGACATATATAGACTCTAAGAGCTGTTGGGGCGATTCTAATGTTCTAAGAAGATAAAATAACAACTTAAATGAATTAATAAAATTATCCCTAAAGTTTCCTAAAATAACTTAAGTAAAAAGAATACTAAAAATAGGGTAAATTCGTCTAAAAACAGTGACAACTCTAAGATGGTGATTTTCGACCAATTTCCCTATCGAATCTGGAAAAACCTTCAATAGAAAAGTTGTAGATCTCTTCGTCCTCGTTCCGAAAGGTATGACACATCTCAATCCGATTAATATTGAATCCGTACGACCCATTTTACAGAGACGTCAAAAAGTTGTCAAACTGTTGAATGAATGTAAAACGTCAAGCTTCCACATTTGGATCTTCTCCCATGGTGGAGCCTTTTTCTTCCTCTTTAGAAAGACATCATCCGAAGGCGTCTTGGATGGTCCCGCATCACTGGGTGCAGGGATTCGTCCACAACTTGGGTGCCTGCACGGTTGCGAATGCTGAGATATGGGGTATTGCAATTGGTCTCCAGATGGCGTGGGAGATTGGGGTTAAGAAGGTGGTATGTGAGTCGGACTCCCTGATTGCCATTAATTTTTTGAAGAAGAAGCTTAAACCGACTCACCCGTGCGCTAGTCTGGTTGCTCTTTGCCATGACTTCATTCGTAGAAATTGGGTTGTCCAAATTGGACATATTTTTCGTGAAGCTTTTTTTTTTTTTTTTGGAAGCAGGATAAGGATTAGGAAAACCGCCGACGTCCCGGCTTTTTTCCTAGCGCGTCCGAGTGGAAGAGAACACAGAGTTCTGAATCATCGGCGAAGCTATCATCCCTGCAGATTCTCTAGCTTCCTTTGCTTTTTCCTTTTCTTTTGGTTGTGTTTACCTTGATCCTCCCCCGCCTTTCTTACAGGAGTTGCTTCGGAACGATGCTCAAGGGGTCACCTTGACTCGTTTGTGTACCTTGTAACCGTTTGTTCTTTCCTAATCTAACCCCTGTCACATGGGGGCTTTCACTCGTTGGTTCACTAAAAAAAAATAAAATTATACGGAAATTTCGCCTAGTACCTATGTGGTATTTCGTATTTTGCACCGTGTACAAAATGTTTGCTAAATTCATCCTGAATCCTTAAGGTTTGTATCAATTTGGCGTCGTGTCAAGGCGGGTTAATTCTAACAGATCTCTGAATTCTCCGTTAACCCATTTCCCATCTACGCTCACATTGACACCGAAGGGAAGAGAGGAGAGAAGGGGATCGGAGAGGGCAACCACCGTCGAACCACCACTGCCGGCGACATCAGCCAGGCCACCGCAGGAGAACCAGAACCCGACCCCGCCCTTTGGCACTAGAGAAGAGGGCTCGACCTAGAGGAGAAGTCGATCCCGACGCGGTGCTTCGAAGCTTCTTACCGGAGGAGAAGGAGGAGGCACGGCCGGCCTAGAATCTCCGACACCAGTGCCGGAGCCGTCACTATGGGAGGCGACGCTCGAACTAAGGGGCTTGATTCGAAGATCTCACGTGAACATCTTCCAGCTTCATTGGCGATTTCGATGACCATATTAGTCCCGACCCTTCCTGACCATGCTTGGTTTATCAATTACAATCTCCTCTTCTCCTTAACAGTGAGTTTATATTGGTTGTTTCTTTCCCCATTTTTCAGTTGCTCTGCCTCCAATGTCCAAATTCTATTGGCTCTCGGCTTTTTCTTGCTTGCGATTTTGTTTGCGGTTAGGTGTTGTCACTTGGGGCTTTTTCTTTCTTCATTTTAGACTGGTTGTGTATCTACCAAATACAAAAGTGGAGTGAAAAACATGTTTAGTTTGCAACTGAAATATATTTGCTCGTCTTAAACACAGGTTGCTTGAATGTGTTGCTGATTTTTTAGGGGATTTTCTGGTGAATACTTCAACTTGAATGTGTTGTTGGTTGTGTAGGCCTTGTTTGAAGACTTGAATATGTTGAATCGAACTTAAAAGAATTTGTTATGCATTTTTTATTAGTTAAGAGAGAGTAGTTTAAAGAGGAGCCATTATAGGTATGTTTGGATGACCAATTATTATAACTTATAATGCACGATTTTGTTTATAATATATATTATAATTATAATGCAAAATTGTGCATTATAAATCATAATAGTTGACCATCCAAACGAATCCATATATGTGGCAAATTCAGGCCAGTGCTATCATCTTAAAGAGATCACTGGAATGTATTGGGTTTCAGTAATATTGTCTCTGCTTTTTGTCTCTCTCACCAGTGATGCTGATTTGCTTCTCCTCCAGTGGTGATGACTGATTAAGAGGTGAATCCTATCAACAAAGATGGGCTCTAAATTGCAAATGCAAGGGGACAAGTCCGTTCTGCTCTGAGTCATACCCGAATATTAAGAGCTTCAATACGAAAGTTCGCTTTTCACTTGAGGTATCGAAAAAACTATGCCTCATCTTGTTGACTCATTATAAGTATTTGGACAGCGGAATTTGTTTGTGATTTCAGAGGGGTGGTTGCTGCTGAATTTGGCTTCTTCCACTCATCTTGAATCAATTATAATTCTTTGGGGTTGTGAATCTGCTATGTTCTTTGTCATCAGGGTCAGTGGTTGTTAATGGTTAGAGATCGGGAGGCATGGTTGGGGCTTGATTATAACACCCTCCGTGGTAAAGCACTCTCGATGAGTTTCTCTTCATCCTCCTTTCGTTTAGTTCTAGCACCCTAATTTTTTTTTCCTTTTCAAGTTAATTGTAGTGGTTTCCTGAATTGGATTTCATTTGTATTTTGAATTGTATGTTCTTAGTTGCTTCAGGCTTCCAATCTCTTACTCAATTACAGATCCAGTGGGTTAGAGATTGGGAGGCATGGTTGGGGCTTGATTCGAAGATCTCACATGAACATCTTCCAGCTTCATTGGCGACTTCAATGACCATATCAGTCCCGACCCTTCCTGACCATGCTTGGTTTATCAATTACAATCTCCTCTTTTCCTTAACAGTGAGTTTATATTGGTTGTTTCTTTCCCCATTTTTCAGTTGCTCTGTCTCCAATGTCCAAATTCTATTGGCTCTCGGCTTTCTCTTGCTTTCGATTTTGTTTGCGGTTAGGTGTTGTCACTTGGGGGTTTGAAGTTATTAATCTGGATAATCTTTCTTTTATTATCCAATCTTGTCAGTCTCACAGGCTTCTGTCATGAATTCCAATTATCTACTGCTGCTTTTCCGGCCACAATCATAAGAGGATAGTTTTGGGTCTTCAAAGTGGCTTAAAAAGTGAGATAAAACCCTTGTGTTTTTATCTTGCAGCTTTAGTGCAAATTTATTAAAGTAAGAAAGAATAAGTATCGGCTTCCATGACAGAGGACAACACCATCATCAAATCAAATACTACGTATATATATATAAAAGTTAAGTCTAAATTAAATTTAGTTTTGAAGCTATTACTCCATTTTCACCTTAGGTAGATTCTCCCTTGGCTCCATTCTCCCAATCATTCTTTCACATTTCGTTTCTCTGTAGCTTTCTTCATTTGACAATCTGCTGACCTTGAAACTTATGAACTTTTCCACTGGAATCCTAGTTTTTTTTTCACCTCAAGAAACATAAAAAAAATGTCTGGTTTTGAGACTGGTTGTGTATCTACCAAATACAAAAGTGGAGTTAAAAACATGTTTAGTTGGCAACTGAAATATATTTGCTCGTCTTAAACACAGGTTTCTTGCTTTGCTCATCAACACAAGTGAACAAAGGGTGCTTCTGTACAGCTCACCTAGTAATGGTATGTTTTTCTGAATTCTGTTCTCTCTTTTCTTCTTGATTTACGGATGTAGGATTAGAGACAGAGATTACACAAAGAAAGAGTTTAAGGAACTGAATATAATCTGCGTTATCTTCTTCATATAGATATCTGGAACAAGAAACATACCTATGTGTGTATCATTTACAGTATCTATTAATATATGGTCATTTTGTTATTATAAATAACCAAAGGAATGCACATAAATCAAAACAAATTTTGCAATGTCAAATTATTATGGTAAATTTGGATAGCAAAAGCCATACCCATCTGTTCCTCAACTTAAACTCTAAAATGAATTAAAAATCCGTAAGACTGGGGAAACAATTAGATTAAAATCTGAGTTAAGAATTAAATTTAGTTTTGAATCCGCATTATTCTCCATTAGTCCGATCCTCCCTTGGTTCCATTTTTCCCATGCTTCCACCATCCACATTTCATTTCTCTTTAGCTTCTTTTTGCCAATCACTCCCGTTCCTTGAAAGTTGAAACTTGTGAACTTATCTACTGGAGTGCTAGTTGTAAAACTCATGAAAGAAAGAAAGAAAGTAGTCTTTGAAGCCTCAAGAGGTGCCTTGGGCTTGGGTTGCCTCAGTCTTATTAGGCTTGTAGATGCATTATGGGAAATCGGATCCTCATTAACTTGAACGAGGGTTATCTTTGATTATTTCGATATTCTGGTAGGGTTGGGCCTCCTGAATCTTCATAATATCTTCTTCATGGTACAAGCATATCCCATGAAATCTCCCAGCTCCCATTTAGGTCTCCTATGGCATTCAAGATGTTTAGTTTGCAATAGATCAATATATTTGCTCGGGTTAAACAGAAGTTGCTTGCTTTGCTCATCAAACAAAGATGAACAAGGGTGCTTCTGCATTATCCCATTTAGGTCTCCTAGTAATGATAATTTTTCGGGATTAGAGTGGGAAGTAGGTACAATCTGCATTATCTCCTTCATATAGAGATAGGTAAAAGCTGGCAGAAAAGACATCTTTAAAGTATAGATCTTTTAATGGTCGTTCTGGTATTATAAGTAACCAAGGAGCTTATGTAAATGAAATCAAACCGTGCAATGTAAAATTCTTGTGATAAATTTGAAGAAAAAAAGGTTATACATACATGGAAGGTAATGATCAATTCTGGATTTTAATTATAAACTCTGCAATTGTGACTAGCTGGTTTGCAAAATCTGCAATGTAAAAATAATGTCTCCCCTCCTCCTTTTTTCCGGGCTTGGGACCGGTTGTGTATGTACGAAAATACATAGACACAAGCGGAGTTAAAAACATGTCATCAACTAGCTTAGCTAGCTAATAGCATTGTACTAATATATATGCATGAATTAGGTGTCATGGGAAATCCCCAAAAATCAAAGTTCGACTCACACCTTGAAAACCAGCATCGCCAATGGAGGGACTGTACGTAACATACGAGCAAAAGAGCTTATGTATGTCGAGTTCACCGCTATCTTGAGTTTGGAACAGTCCGAATCGGGATGGCCATATTTGAACAAGTGTAAGTGGGCAAGTAAAACCAGCATCATATAAAACAAAAAGGGGGAAGAGAGAGATATAATACAGCATATAGTCGGAGACATCACCTATCCATCGAACAAGACCGTAAGTGTAAAAAGGGAGATTTATTCTGAACTCATGATCTCGTGGGTTTTTTTTAATGCGACTCTTGTGATTAATAAGCTAATTAATGGAATGCCAACAATTAGGTACTAATTTCTCCTAAACAGAGGTGCAGCAGAGGTGTGTCCCCCGAGGGCTACCAACATACTCATTCTACCGCCTTATTTTTAATCAGTCACGGTTTGACGCGAGTGCCATACATTGTTAGTGTACCAGACACCCGGTTACTAAGTGACTTAATATTAGATAGATGATAGTAGCTGGGGCAGATGAGCATGGCCGTCACCTCGAGCTTTAGACCACTTTCTCTCCGTGTCTAGTCTCTTTGATCGAGACCGTTCACGTTACTGGGCACTTGTTTGGGTTTGCTTTCTCTAAGAGTTGGCACGAGTCAAGCATATATATGATATAACGCCACAGAGAGCAGAGCTAGCTTTCCATCAAGAACCAAGTGCAAAGTACGACTTGCCGATGCCAAGGTTAGTAACCGAACTATACATAGTATATATATTTGGTAGGGGGAGTGGGGATGATGCCAATTTTACGTACCGTTAAAAAAAGAGAGGTGAGGTGATGAGGCCAATTTAAGCAATGAAGCAACCGATGTCTCGATGGATGTAGCTAGCTGGTGGACTCGACGATCCGAGCCAATGAGTGCAGGTTAATTCTGACGAGGGTATCCAGGAAGGTGCGGGTCTCCTCCTTGGTATTGGGAGCCGGTGTGTCAAGCACATATGAATGGACCACGATGGTCTCGAAGAGTCCAACCGGGTGGAGGGACGTCATAGAGCTGAAGTTTCTGAGTGGGCGCCTGTCTTCCGAATCCCAGTCGACACAAGTGTAGGCCATGACATGCCTATCGTCGTCTAGGAGGTCCAGACGCTCGATGCATGAGTCGAAGGGAAGGGTGGAGTTGACGTCGACCTTGCGTAGGGTTGGGCTCAGCATCTCACAACCCGTGACGAATGGCTGATAGGCTTGGGGATTCTCGAAATGGCGCACGATTGGCCAGACCCGGTTGATGGGGGCCCGGATGTGTTGTAGGACGAATGAAGAACATTGGTGAGGCCTGACCTCAACCGAGTGGAAGGACACCACCTCATCCGGTATTTTGGGATGCTCGAGTTGCTGTACTGGCTTCATCATCATCATCTGCAATTAATTGCAAATCAAACAATCGGTATTTTACCTAATTAATTAATATTATTAGTATTACTAAACTAAACGAAACAAGAATCACGAAAAAAGCATTATTCAATCCATTCTTAAGTATATTATTATTATATTAAACGTATCAACTAGATGATAAACCTAATCGATCGATCAAAAGCCCAAGTCGGTGAAGTCGGTGTAAATTAATTAAACCTAGCTAATCATCACTCAAGTTTGAATTGCTCATGGATCCATAATCGATTGCATAATACAGTAATTCACAACATATTATATATAAACCGATCGATCCAAGTAATTATACAAATTAATTAATCGATCCAATTAGAAAACCGAATGCACGAACGAAATTAAAGATCAAACTACCTCTTTCTTCTTCTCTTCGATTGTGTTTACAATATTGCTGCTGCTTTGGTACGTGCTTGTTTCATACCCAACATTGCCTATTTATAGATATCTATCTATCTTAATTTGGAAACAAAATCTAAATCAAATTTACATGGTCTATCTAAAGAAAATTATACTATATTAAAAGAGAAGCCCTAATGCCACATGTCGTTTCCTCATGCAATGTTATTTTTGTAAGGTATTATTTACACAATATCATTTAATTATGATAATTAAATTATCTAATATTATTTACACAATATCATTTCATACTACATTTTTAACGATCTATATCCTATACAATACTAAAGCAGAAGCTGAACTGCCACATGTCAGCTTTTGGTGAAAAAATTTCCCGCCCAAAATTTTAGCCAATCACATTTTGCCATGTCACAATGCCACATATTATGTCACACAATTATCTCAGTTTTAATAATCTTTGTATACAAATCTTTTAAAATTGACAACTACATATATTTATCATTTTATTTATGTTTGCATATTTTTTAACACAGGAAACTACGTACACTTATATTTTTCATCTTTTTTTCATTTTATTTTAATAATCTTTGCATATCATCTTATTTTAAACAAAAATAAAATAAAATCTATATGAGCTAAGTCAGAAATTTAATCAACTAAATAAAGCCACACATATATATGTCATTGTTGAATATCGAGAGAAAATGTTGTTATATGGTGCACACCATATACTGTTGAATATTCGGGGGGGGGGGGGGGGTAGAGGGGTAGTCAAATAGCGCAAACTCATGAAAAGATGTTATATCTCAATTAATTAACATAAATAATGTTCAACTAAGGTCTTCCTCAATTGTTGCTTACCAAAAAAAAACATAAAATATGATAAAAATTGTGAGTATGTGAACAATGATAGAGTTAGGAATTATTTTATAAGGGAGGCTCAATTTTTTTTAAAATAATTTTCTATATACTCATATATGAGAAGGAGTATGTTAAGGCCCGGATTTTCAAATCTTAATTTTTGTAAAAATGAATTTAAATCGGATAATTAAAGGAAAACTCGTCCTCAAATTAATAAATCAAATTCGATACTCTTAAAGTGGATTCCTGCCAAAAATTGGAATTTATACGAAATAGATTTTATTCCGTTTTCAGATGCCGATAAATGAAAAATGATGTCCGGATCATTAAAATTCGGATTGAAATTTTTTTAAAAAGTATTTGATCTAGTCGAGATAAGATTGAGAGAGCGGGTTTTGGGATTATTTTTTTTTGAGTAATTTCGAATCTCATTTTGGAATAGTTAAAGGTAAGGTTGAGATGGATGTTGGGACATTTAGGGAAGAAGACTGAGTTGGGAACGTTTGCAACAGTAGATCAGACAAGCTATTTCCTTGCCCTTGGCTCCTTCTGAAATTCCAGTCAAATCTCCCCTATGGCAAGAGACAAAACTTGCTCCCCTTGGCATATTCGAAAGTTGCACCTCCAAATCCTCCATTTTTATCCATAAAATCAGATTCGTTTGACTCATTTCAACACCCCACAAACACATAAAAAAAACCCAAAATCTTATCCTCACCTTCCCCTCTTTCTCCCTAGTTAGCTTGTGCAGAGATCTCCCTGCTTGTAGCTATGGGCATACTAGGTGCTTGCATTCATAATAAAGCATGCCATGTAGTATCCTGCTAGGATTGCACTCATGATTGAGCATTCGTTTACTCATTGCTTTTGTAAACAGAACGGCCGTTATTTGTGATGTAACTAGAGTCATTGCTAGGGTTATAGGACGACCTAGTCTCATCGGGTCCCGTCTTGAGTCAATCGAGTCATGAACTTCCTTATATTATGAGATGCATGCGGGCTTTATTGTGGATACGGGTTGGGCATGCGTGCCACCCGATGATAATGGAATGCATTCACGAGCTGGCCAGTCTCCGCCCTATCGGAAGGGGGTGGAGGTAGGAGAGGGATATACCACTTGGTATTCGGTGCTAAGGCCTTATTATATTTATGCACTTGATCTTAGGAGCATGTTAGTGTGTTAACATTCCGCCTTACATCTAGAAGCATCTTTATTAGGACTAGCGTGTGTATGTGTCTGCTTGTTTGGGACTATATTGCGTAGGGCTTTGATGTGACACCGCCCCGCATACATATTTGTTATGTTGTTTTGCAGCATGATTATTCATTGCTTCCTTGACGTGGGAACTCTCTTGGGAGATTGCAAAGAAATGGTCTAATCTCACTAACATCGCCTATTAGATTTTGATAAATATGCTTATTGATTTGGTTTTGACCCGGCTCTGCCGTGGAACCCTATTGTATTACACCTTGATTCTACTATTTGCATGACTGTTGGTTTTCCACACTTAGACTTATGACAGGTACAGGGGACTTTCCCGGGGATTTCAACGATCCCTTCGAATTTTGGGTATGAAATCCCACTTTAAAATGTTAGCATAGAATTTCAAACCTTCAACCTGTACTCGGGGCGCAAGATCCTAACGAGGGGTTTCATCCCTCGAAACGTAACCCGAGAATCATAATCCCGGGCCGTTACAAAGATGGTATCAGAGCTCAGGTTATGCAAACCGAGTATGATAGGTTGAAGTGGTTTTGAAAGTGGCCCAAGGTTTTCAAATGGTTTTTTCAAAATGTTTTAGAAGGGGCAAAATGAATTTAATATGGCTAACTCAAATGGACTAAATATGAACTTGACTTAATAAATCTTGTAATCAAACACAAGGAAACGAAGGGGTAGTGAAGGCGCTAGACCATCCCTATTGGATGTAGTTGAAACGGGTAGGCAAAATATAGGTTGTTCATTATAGATGGGCCTACTAGACACCAAGGTTTTGCATCGTAGTGGCTAGAGTGGCGAGTTAGGTAGAGACCGTGAGGTTTGCCCCTCCGGTTAGTCGCCCCTCGAAGGGCGGCCCATAGGATAGCTTGATTGTTGATTGTTCTATGCTGAGTGCTGTTTGCTTTAATTGGAGACATGGCTGATATTTTGACTATGAATCATGTGTTAAATGCCTATGTGAATGGAATAGCGGGGGAGATCTTCTGCCATTATAGAGTCGGGATCCCAGTCCTTGTGGGATTGCCTTTGATCTTTTAAGCCTGACTATTTCCTTCTTCGATCTTCTTTTCCCGACCCCGCTAAACGTCTTTATTGAGCTTTTCTTGCGATGTCGGTGTGATCTACGGGAAATTGGGAGGAATAACCACATTTAAGGTTGTATTGGAGTACGATGTTTACTTGATCCATTTGCTACCCTACTCGAGAGTCACATGAATATTCCACGGGAAACAAGTTGTGGGGATTCTGGGAGTGAGTCAGGGTCACCCTTGTAGATCTCTATCGGGTTATCTTAAATGTTATGTCCATGATTGCATGATTCTATATGTGCTACCCCCTAGACTTGCAGATTGATTGTTAGTGTGAAATTATGCTTACATGTCTTGAAGTCCATGTTTAGCCATTGCTTAGGTTCGTGTTACATTTTATGCCTATATCATCACAGCCTGATCTACTTAGTATGTGTATTGTTATACTAATTCTTGAATGTATGTGTCATGTGTTAGGGAGCTACCTAATTCTATGTAAATAGGCTCATGATAGTGTGATCGTTCCATTCTGATATCCTGTTAGAGTGAGTCTTTACTTGATGAATGCATGCACAACTTGATTTCATTGGTTCCCCGCATCATCATACTAATGATTGATTAAACACATATGTCGCAAGTTACGAACTCGCATGATGTTTACACTCTCTCTCTTGGATTAGGATCATGATAGTGTGACCCTTAGCATGTTAGTCTCACTGTTGCTACTCCTCGTGTCTTTATGCCCACTAAACCATATCATGCTTGCCTTCCTGATTTCCGTGATGTTTTCTTCTGCTTAATGGTATCCTCTTGTATTTCCCTGAACGTATGACTTGATATTCTGTGCATTTGCCATTAGATATTTACATGGACTCGTAACTGTCTATTATCCTATCCATGCCTAGCTATCTTGCTTTAGACCCATGCTATACTCCGCTATATGTCTGTCATGCTTCTAGATCATTACGATGTGGCTTATTTAGCTCTTTGCAAGTTGTTGTGCTAATCTAATGAACGTATGTACAAATCATGAGTTAGTATCATATTTTCGCATATGAATGATACCTGGATGCTAGGGTGAGTCTATTCGAAGTACCTTGACTGTACTCATGATCGATAAGTGCTGGTAGTATCCTATAGGGCTTATGAATTCCAATATGACTCGCTGAGTGGTAACTTGTCATGCTTGTTTCACCACATGAATATGATTGTCCTATGATATATGTGATAGTTGCTGTACCGTTTCATGCACTTTTATGGCGGTTCATTCCTAACATGATTATAATATATCGTCCATGATGTTCTCTTGTTCACTCTGTAAAAGATACCCATGCCTTACCATGTATCGCTAGCATCATGTAGGATCACGATGTGACTTGATGTTTCCTTATGTTAAATACATGCCCTGATTATATACTGTCAATCTATACCTGTGTACTTGCATGCTTTATATTCATATGAAGATGTACGATCTTAAGCTCATATTGTCGTTCCCGCCATAATCCCCCCTTGTCCTCATATGGTCATGTTACGATCGGTCGACTCCTTAAATGCATTCGTGCTAGTTGTTAAATGAGCATGTAACCTGTGCTGCATAACTGCACCTCTCATCGTGTTAAAATATATCTTATAGGACCCATGAATTATGGCTTGTGTGTATTCATGCCCTACTTGCATTATGATCTACTCTTTCGTGGAATAGACTTCGCAAGGTCTTGTATTCTTTCCAATATCTCTAATATGCGATCTTTTTAACTGGTTAGAATTGATAGACCCCGTTATAGAGTTAGTGCCTATTTTTCAACGCATGTTAAAGCATTACGTGATTATCAATGTGTGCCTATCATCTCATCACTCGATGTTGTTTCTGCATGTCCCCTGACATTCTTGGTGCTTTTGCAAATGAATAATCTGGCATCTCGCATGTCCATACTCACATCACGATAGCTATAAGGCACTCGCATGATTACCCTTGCATGCATAATGTAGCTTACCGTCCCCTTGAAACATGGTACCTTAGGAGCATTGTCCTGTTTCGCACTATGATATGCGCATGACTCCTTCATCACAACTGCTTATATTACTTTTATATGTGCTAATGATTGGGTGCAATAGTATTCCTGCTTAAACTTCTATGACACGTCCCACTATTATGTGAAGTTGCTCGATGCATCTTGTTCTTATACATCTATGACTATCCTGTAGTACCTTGTAAAATCTATGCTCGTAGAGATATGACTCGTACGATCTCATACTCAACTTGAATCTCATGCAGCCACTCTTGTCATAGGTTGTGATAGCCTTGTTATACCCTCTTTGTATGATCTTGTGACTGTCTAAGCATGTTAGATATTGTTAGTCCAGTTATAATGCTATGCCTCCACATGGTTGTATCATGCTAAGTATAATTAGTGGCATGCTTATGTGTGTTTCCATCCAAGTTGTTCTTATCACATGATGCCCTTCAATTGCTTAACTAGATGAACTCATACTTTTATGAAATGTGTGTTAATTAGCAGATGAATACCACGTTGCATGTTATACCCTATGGCATGCTAGGTGCATGTATACATGAACTGTGTTTTTGATGACAAATTGTTCCTCAATGACTACCTTTGATTGCGCTTTTTCCTTACTTATATATTACTAGTATCATGAAGGACTTACTTTCCCCATAGCTCTTTGTGTGACGACATCCCACACTTACCCTATCATTATGAGAAGTCATTGTTATAAGATGTGATTACTGTACCGCTTTTACATGACCTGCCCATGTGTACTTGTTACAAGTAATTTACCTTACCTGTAATGCTTTGTAATGTTTACTAGATTTTGCATAAGATATGTGCCGCACCAATCTATTATTGCATTCGTATATACATGTTTCTTATACATATCAAGCTTGTCTGATATATGAAATGAAAAGTTGCTAGTTAGTCTCTTATGCCCCATGTAGAACCCGATCATGTTTTTGGTTGCCCCTATTTGTTAACCTCTTTCATTAAGGTAGGTGCATGTTAGTTTCCAGTGACGCAACTAGTTTACTCCATGATTGGTATGTGTTTTGCTTGCTGCACTCGTAACCTCATAGAGTTCCATAAGGGCATCATACTCCTTCTTGGGTCGGGATCTTGTTTTTCATCGTATTATCATCAGTTGGTCTGTGTTTGGTTCCATGGGGAGTCCGGGTTGTCCTCTTTGTCTCCCCCTATCTCCACTAACTTAAAAGTTGCTTGCAATACTTTAACGAACGGCGGCATAGAAAAGAGACGTTTAGCCAAATAGCACAGGAGCGGCACATCGGAAGCACGGTGGGCCCATAGACCCCAGGTCCCAGAACTGACATATTGATTCTTTGAATGACGAACTAGTAGTGGGCATTACCTAGTTAACCTCTACTTATCAGGATAGATTTTAGTGCTTGGGTGTTCCTATGTGACTAACCTTGTGATATGATTGGTGTTAGGTGTCGGTAAGCATTGCCTGTTCTTTTACTCGTGGAATGTGAATTATGCCTGCTGAAATCCTGACTTGTGTTGGTAATAATGATATTATGTGCCCGATAATATGTGACAGTATGATATTGCGATGTTGGCATGATATTACCTTTGCTCGAATTATTTTTAGCATGAAGTTATGTGGTAACTTATCTTGCTATGTCGATACCTGATATTCTGCAATACTTGCTGAGCATGATAGTATCTTAGGATTTATGACATGTGACCGTTTGGAACAATGAGAGATAATGATGTATAAACTTTGTGTGAAATCATGTTATATTATGCTGATGTGAAATACTTGAAGACTAAATGGTGGTAGCATGTAGGGTCCATAATATAAGATGCATGTTATCCTGATATAACGATATGCGATGTCCTGTTAAGTTAAATGTTGTTGTGATTATATTTTGTGCTTGCTATGTTGTTAGACTTTGTTATTGTTGAAGCATGAGAGCATGACCGATTCCATGTTGACAATTGAACTTGAATTGTTGAAATGTGATTGTGTTGATACCTCTATGCATTGATATTTCAAAAATTGATTTTCATCTAGATCATTGGCTATGAGAATGGTGAATAACTTGGCTTGCTGAATCTTGTTGAAATGGATTTTGTTGTGCTGACTTGTTACCTTTCTATTAGACTGACACCCCTATTATGACAAAATTCTGCTGTGTTGGTGGTGGTAAGTAGGAAACCATGCTGTTGTGATCTGCTAAGGTTGAAACTTGATGTGTTTGTGTGCTACCCTTTCAAAAATGATATTCCTGCTTGATGCATTCTTATTTGTTGATACCTAGAACATTAAATGTTAATGTTGAGTGTGACGTTCCAATATACCGGTATGCGGCAATGTTGATGGATTCCTATTCATGTTATGGTTTTGGCGTGGCTAATCTCAGTGGTTAATTGTTTATGAGGTGGCATGTCTTGGTTATATCGATTCTGATCATGGCTATAGAGATTCGTAGATTGGAATTGCTTTTGAGATTGGAACCTAGAAAGAGGATATGGGTTTAGCCCTTAGAGGTGGATGATTTCACCTCTTGAGTTCTGAATTTTCTTGACCAACTTGGGATTTAAAGGGTTTTGAAAGAGTTTGGAAGCGACCAACTTGGATTTTGAAAAGCTTTGGGATGGTTTTGAAGTTGAGAGGTTTGCTTGATTTGAGAGGTTTTTAACGATTTTGAAAAAGACTAACTTGGATTTTGATAGACCGAACGTGACCGATAGTTTCAATGATTTTGAGGTCAATCTTTTTCATCTATGGAATCCCCTTTGAAACTTTTCAAACCCGGACAACTCTATGATACTTTGCGAAGTGGATACAAGCATTTTATGAGGGAGCTTGTAGGGTGCTTGCTAAGACCTAGTGATGTCATTGTAGAACTTTTAGAGTTGCGGTACTTCCGAAAAGTCGGAACGAGGATGTGATAGAGGCGCTTATTGCATACTTGTCAAGGCCAATTGGAGGTGTCACGACCGTGACTAGGATGTTGTGAGAATCCCGGAAGACGCAACCGAGATGATTACAAGATCCTTTGACATGGTCCTTGGACTCATCAATTTCAAACTTCATTCCCTACTTTGCTTTGGTTTTAGTCTCGGGCACGAGACTTGTTTTTAGAGGTGGATGATGTAAAGGCCCGGAAATTCAAATCTTAATTTTTGTAAAAATGAATTTAAATCGGATAATTAAAGGAAAACTCGTCCTCAAATTAATAAATCCAATTCGATACTCTTAAAGTGGATTCCTGCCAAAAATTGGAATTTATACGAAATAGATTTTATTCTGTTTTCAGATGCCGATAAATGAAAAATGATGTCCGGATCATTAAAATTCGGATTGAAATTTTTTAAAAAAGTATTTGATCTAGTCGAGATAAGATTGAGAGAGCGGGTTTTGGGATTTTTTTTTTTTTTTTAGTAATTTCGAATCTCATTTTGGAATAGTTAAAGGTAAGGTTGAGATGGATGTTGGGACATTTAGGGAAGAAGACTGAGTTGGGAACGTTTGCAATAGTAGATCAGACAAGCTATTTCCTTGCCCTTGGCTCCTTCCGAAATTCCAGTCAAATCTCCCTTGTGGCAAGAGACAAAACTTCCTCCCCTTGGCATATCCGAAAGCTGCACCTCCAAATCCTCCATTTTGATCCATAAAATCAGATTCGTTTGACTCATTTCAACACCCCACAAACACATAAAAAAAACCCAAAAATCTTATCCTCCCCTTCCCCTCTTTCTCCCTAAGTTAGCTTGTGCAGAGATCTCCCTGCTTGTAGTCATGTGCATACTAGGTGCTTGCATTCATAATAAAGCATGCCATGTAGTATCCTGCTAGGATTGCACTCATGATTGAGCATTCGTTTACTCATTGCTTTTGTAAACAGAACGGTTGTTATTTGTGATGTAACTAGAGTCATTGCTAGGGTTATAGGACGACCTAGTCTCATCGGGTCCCGTCCTGAGTCAATCGAGTCATGACCTTCATTATATTATGAGATGCCTACAGGCTTTATTGTGGATACGGGTTGGGCATGCGTGTCACCCGATGATAATGGAATGCATTCACGAGCTGGTCAGTCTCCGCCCTATCGGAAGGGGGTGGAGGTAGGAGAGGGATATACCACTTGGTATTCGGTGCTAAGGCCTTATTATATTTACGCACTTGATCTTAGGAGCATGTTAGTGTGTTAACATTCCGCCTTGCATCTAGAAGCATCTTTATTAGGACTAGCGTGTGTATGTGTCTGCTTGTTTGGGACTATATTGCGTAGGGCTTCGATCTGACACCGCCCCGCATACATATTTTTTTAGGTTGTTTTGCAGCATGATTATTCATTGCTTCCTTGACGTGGGAACTCTCTTGGGCGATTGCAAAGAAATGGTCTAATCTCACTAACATCGCCTATTAGATTTTGATAAATATGCTTATTGATTTGGTTTTATCCCGGCTCTGTCGTGGCACCCTCTTGTATTACACCTTGATTTTACTATTTGCATGACTGTTGGTTTTCCACGCTTAGACTTATGACAGGTACAGGGGACTTTCCCAGGAATTTCAACGATCCCTTCGAATTTTGGGTATGAAATCCCACATTAAAATGTTAGCATAGAATTTCAAATCTTCAACCTGTACTCGGGGCGCAAGATCCTAACGAGGGGTTTCATCCCTCGAAACGTAACCCGAGAATCATAATCCCGGGCCGTTACAGAATGTTAGAGAAAATATTTTAATAAATCCTTAAATTTATTATTTTAACCATCATTTTTAATTGAAAAAAATAAAAAAAAGAAGCAAAAATTTAGCCAAAGGAATCGGAACACATGGCTTCATGATTTAATACTCACTCTGTATCAACTAAGATAAATACACATTATAATTTATTATAATTTTTTTGTATTATTACTTTAGTTCTAAAATTAGTAAAAAAAATATATATTGAAAAAACATGTAGTTTTTTTCCTTCTCAACCAGAAGGGGCTTAAGCCACCCCATACCCATCTAACTCTTGTCTATGTGTAAGAGCTATTCTAATGGTATCAACGTCGAAGATGACAGAGGTAGGGACATATCATTTGTGTTTTCCAATTACCCTGAGGGGATGGTTTGACACATATCATGATATTATTGTGGAGAATGATTGTCGAATTGCTAAATTCACTGGGTGGTCATTAAAAAAAAATTCCTTTGTTAGTGTTCAAATAAGTTTTTATTTTTAATATTAAATTATATAAAAATTATTATAATATCTAGATTTTTTTTGTATATTTTTTTATTTGTTTTGTTTGTAGAGGAGTATACATTATTTATTTGTTAAGGTTAATATTTTTTTATAATTAAATTTGAAAATAATTATTATAATTTTATAATATTTTTCATTAAGCCCGTGCATAGCACGGGGAATAGACTAGTGCTATATTAAAATAGAAGCCCTAATGCCACATGTCGTTTCCTCATGCAATGTTATTTTTGTAAGGTATTATTTACACAATATCATTTAATTATGGTAATTAAATTATCTAATATTATTTACACAATATCATTTCATACTACATTTTTAACCAATGGGATTAATTCAAAATATTTTTTAAATAAAGCTAATAATAACTATACAATATTATTTCATTATATATAATTACATGATATCATTTCATGCTATTTAAAAAAAAACAATGAGATTAAATCAAAACTTTAAGAAAATACATAGTTCCAAATATATGATTTTTTTTCCGGAGCAACATGTCTCTCTCCCTTTCTATATATATGTATAATGAAAACTATTTTTTGTATATATATAATCAATTTATTTGATTTTCCCCAGTCAAACTAATCTACATAGATTTTCAAATAACAAAGTCTTAAAACATTTTTTCAACCAATGAGATTTTTCTATTCTAACTATTAAGTGAGAAATACTTTTGCTTATATGTCATAATCACTTTAATTTTACGATTTCCTCCCAATCAAATAAATTCAGGAAAAAAATTCCAACTAATGAAATTTGTACACCTTTCTTTAATCAATCTAGATATATCCAAATAATAAATCATAAATATTTTTTTATTAGCTGCTTCATTTTAGAATTTTCACTCAATCAACCTATTCTACTTGAAGTTCAAACTCATGTAGTTTTTACACATTTTTCATAAATATTTTTATTATTTTTACTTACTTTATCAATTCTATTTTTTCCGTTTTATTTTAATGTTTGGTAATAGTTTATTTAATTTTATAATAGTAGTTTTTATACTTACAAAAATTATTTTTATTTTTTTAAAAGAAAAATACGCACCATGGCGCGGGAATTATACTAGTATATATATATATATATATATAAAATAGAGGTTCATTAAATAAATAATATATTATCTATCTAAATAAAATTTACATTATCTCCCTACCTATCTATCTATGGTTCATGAAATAAATAGTAATGGTTCATGAAATAAATGTACGTGGTGGGTGAACCACATGTGAGTTGTATAAGTCGTGAACGTACTACATGTGAGATTGTGCAATTTCTTTTAAGTGAAATATTTTACATTATTTCATCAAAAAAAATTGCATTAATATATTTACTATCCACTTTTTAAAATAGAAAATTCAACTATAAAAATATGAAAATTTTAAGGGTAAAATATACGTTAACATGCCTCTTAATGTGTAATTTATTAAAGTGGGGTAAAGTCGCTGTTTCAAACAGCGACTTTACCTCAACTTTAAAAAAAAGCAAAAAAATACTAAAGTCGTTGTTTGAAACAGTGACTTTGTTTTTTTTTTTTTGGTAAAATTTGTAATTAAGAAAAGAAAGTGAGAAAAAAAAATATGGGTAGAGTCGCTATTTTAAACAACGACTCTACCAAATTATAAAAAAAATTGAAAAGAAGAGAGATGGTGTGGGAAAAAGCAGTGGCTTCAAACTTCTATCCCTTTTCTCTCATTTGCAGATGACATTATGATTTTTTCAAAAGCGACTACGTAAGCATTTGAAACCGTAAGAACTATTATTGAAGAGTATTGTGAAATTTCGGGACAAAATGTCAACTTTCAAAAGTCAGGGTTCCAAACGACAAAAGGAATCACTAATGACCCAAAGCTTCGAATACAAACGTGCCTTGAAATAATCAACCAAACCACCCTAGAAAAATATCTCGGCTATCCAATCATCAATGGCAGAGTAAACAAAAACACATTTGAAGAGATTTTTGGCAAATCAAGAAAACAATTAACAAAGTAGAGAGCTAATGAATTAACCCAACGGGGTCGTGCTATCCTTGCTAAAACAAATTTTGCAACGAAGATCTTATGGGGTGGGGTTTAGTTACTTTAGTAGAGAGTGGAAATTAAAGTGAATCCTTGCTTTAAGTGCATTAGTATAGACTGATATTAAAGTGATCCCTTTCTGGATGTCCTAGAGCTCTGTATGGTGGGGGGTTCCTAGGAGGACCTTGGTTCTACTGTGGTTGATAGAACCTTTGATCCCCCATATAGCGATTGGGACCCCCTGCGTAAGCTACCTCTTCGTGTGTTTCTACCATCCTGACTTGCTCTGTGTGTGGGCACTCAGTAGTGGTGTGCCGCTGTGATCCGCATTCGATGCAAGGCTGGTTGACAGAGAGATACTTGACTTGCTTGAGGAGCTTGCGATTCTGGTCTCTGTAGAACTGCTCCCTGACATTTGGGTCAATCTCCTTGGAAGCTTCATAGAGGGGCATAGATGGTGCTGGCCTGGCATAGGCGTTCTCCTCATAGTTTGTGGTAGACCCATACTTGTTGTCATAGTTGGTGAGCTTGTCAAGTACACCCCATGCGTCAATTTGTGGCATCGTCAGGTACTCATATCGAGTATAATGGTTGATCCTATCCTTAGTGACTTGGTCAAGAGAGTTGAAGAAGATATCTTGAATGACGTAGGGTGGCTGTCCATGAGTAGGGCAAGATCGCAGCAGTTCTTTGTACCGTTTCCATGCTTTTGCTAGCGACTCCCCAGGCTTCTGTTTGAAAGCTGTAATCTTCTGGGGGAGGAGTGCTGTCTTGGCAGGAGGGAAGAATTTGTTGAGAAATTCTTGCTCTACTTGGGCCCATGTTGTGAGGGATCTTGGTTTCAGCCCTTTAAGCCACTTCAGTGCAGGTCCAGCGAGAGACCAGCGAAAAGCCTTCATCTTGACATATTCCAGAGTGGTACCTTCAGCAAGAGTACGACACATGTCAGAAAAATTTGTAATATGTTCAAGAGGGCATTCATTAAATTTTCCATAGAAAGCTTTATTTTTAAGTTCTATGAGGAATTGAGTGCGAATTTCAAAAGAGTTTTCAGGGATTAGAATAGCCGATTCAGGCACGACGAGAGTCGGGTGCATATAATCCTCTGCAGTGGTTGGGTATTGGGCAAGCTCAGCTTCTGCTTGCCTCGCACGCTTAGCTTCCTGTTCCCTTCATGCTCTCTCAGCGGCGATAGTAGTATGCTTTGCGGCTAGTTCCCTTGTAAGCTTCTCAATAAGCTGTTCTTGTGTCTCTGCGGCCGCCATAGCTCTTTTCAGTTTAGCTCTGATGTGTAGAAGGCGTTCCGGTTCGTCTAAGCCGTCACACTCAGGTGGTTGACCAGAACGGCGCATACACCTGTAAAGTAACTCAAAGTAGACGTGAGATTTAACTACCTAAGGCGCGAATGATAGCTTCCCCGACAATGGCGCCAATTTGTTGTAGGAGGAAATTGAGTTCAAAATATTATAAAATAAATCAAACCAGATTCGTGCCTACGCAAATAATTACAAGACCTCCTCCTGATGCAGCAGTGGGAAGTCATGATCGATCCACGAGGAAGCATGTCAGCGGATCCTAGGCAGCGGAGAAATCTCACGGACAGAAGTCGACCACAGGTTGTCGATCTCGACTAGGGTTAGTCGACAGAAGATCGGACAAGTCGAACAGTGCAGGAGCAGTCGCAGGTGTTAGTCGATATCGACTAGGCTCTACTCGATATCGAGTAAAGTCATCGATGTCGAGGAAGTCTTTGTCGAGCACCTGCACAGGAAAAGCTACGGCGATTCTGGGATCGAGGATCAGTAACTCGATATCGACAAGGGGTAGTCGATATCGAGGAGGGCAGAAAGTAAAACGAAATAAAATAAAAACAAAGGCTTTTGGGATTCGAAAATAAACTGTATAAAAGACAACTTCCAAGATTGGGGTTTGCAACAACGATAACCAAGCATGCATAAGGCAAGAATAAAACAGATAATCATATAAATCGGATCAAAGGATCAAGCTTTTGCCTTTTCCAACAATTAGACAACTCTTTCAAGAAACCCTAATTGTCTCTACTGATTTTATGTTTACAATCCAAGTTGTTAGCATGGACCTTCATTAGATGGGTAATAAACACATAACAAGTAGTAGATGCTCAAAACATGATAAAAGTCGGATTTTTACCTCAAACACGCAGGGCTATCATTGGGCTCGCCCCAACCCTAGAAGTGGGTGGACTACTCGCGCTTCATCGCAATTGCAGACATTGATTGAAAGGAAATAACTACTTGCATTAAACCAAACTGAAGAAAGTACAAACCGAACAAAGCCAACTTGCTCTCGCTCCTTCGTTCCACTCGGCCTCTCTTTCTCTCTCTACTACTTCTCCTACTGAAATTGAATTGTTGTGTGATGGAATGAATAAAACTCAGCCCCCTGGGGCTTTATTTATAGGCTTCTAATCCTTGCTAATCAAGGATAGAAATCTCTATCTATATCTAAATCTCTATATCTAAAAGCTTAAGGATAAATAAATGGAATAACATAAAATTATATCTAAAAGGCTAAAATATCTTCATGTGGATAAATCTTCTCTTCATTGGATGGATCTTGATAGACTCGGATAGACTCAGACAACTTCGGCCCCAAGCAAGCCAAAACCGTGTCGGACGGCTCAAACCGCGTACGCGGCTCACTGATAGATCTCCTCGATATCGACCAAATTACTCGATATCGAGTAAAGTTGGCGTCGACTTCATCTTCAGCGGCATGCTCGACTAGTTGGTCCTCGACATGGCTTGGGCACTGGCTTCAGATGTTGTCGATATCGAGTAACTAACTCGATATCGAGTAAAGTGGTTTCATCGACTTGTTGGCCTGTCCTTATCGAGGACCTTCTTCTCGATGTTGCTCGGACCTATGCTTTGGGTTTGTCGATATCGAGTAACTAACTCAATATCGAGGACTGGTGTTGCTCAGCATCGGTTGTCTGGTCAAGTCCGGCTCCTCGATCAGGCTTCTTCCTCGACTCCGGGCTGGTCTTCAAGGCTTTGTCGATATCGAGTAACTAACTCGATATCGAGTAGTGTGCTGGAGTCGGGCAACTTCGTTCCTCAGCTTCTCGACATGGTGCTCCTCGATCAGGGTGTGTCCGGACATCTTTAGTCGATATCGACAAAGACTCCTCGATATCGAGTAACTTGCAGCTTATGTCTTTGCTTCTTGGTTTTCTCCCGAAATGGCTCCAAATTCTGCAATATTAAACCAGAACTTGTGTAGATCTCTATTTCTTGCAAATGAGCACATATTACATAAATTCAACATATTCCCAACCCGAAATATGCAAAGTGTATAGAATATGGAGCTAAACTGTGCATTTCAACATGGCTATTTTATTGACATCAATCAATGCGTTGTCTGAGATTGGTGATAAATCTTCTTCACTGATGCGGTGAGTTTAAATTTTTCGTATGGATGGCTGGCCTTTGTTCTGCTAAATTTTCACATTGTTAGAATTGATTTTCACTTCGCCCTGGTGGATTTGTTTATGCCAATGTGAAATTGAGTATGTTGAACAATTGGAAGATGCTAATGCTTCTGTGATACAGCATATCTCCGACATGTTGGAAGACTTGAAAGATGATGCAATACCTGTAAGCTCAGAGGAAGTTTGCCTTGTGAGTTGCATCCTGAAATGAACACTATAATGCTGCTAAGGCCATGTTATCGGCAAGAAAACAAGCAGGGGTTCTAGGAGAAATAATATATAAAAATGTGAATAGTGGTCCATGGGATGCTAGAGGGATGGCTCGGAAGAAGCGATCCCACGGGTTGAAAAGTGGGCCACACTGCTGCAGACCTTCAAACACAACATCTTTCTTCAACAAATGGATGGACACGTGTTGTCGCGCGACTGGAGGGCAGGTTTGATGCGGCAGAAGGCGACACTTGGCAGCGTGGGAGTGGGGCGCAGAGGAGGCGAGGCAGATCGCGACACTTGTCCTTGTGATGGAGGGCTGGATTTATTCATGGGGGGGCTATATTTTACACAATTAAATCCTAATTTTGGGGGAGAAAATGTTAAAAAAAATTAAAAAAATTATCACAATACTAGATTCATTTTTATCTACATGTAGACACCAATTTTGAATATGTTTGACTATATTTTTTTTTAATAATTTCTCTTTGATTTTAAATATGCATAATATAATCTGAAAAATTGAATTATAAATATGGAAAATTTTGAAATAATAAATAATGCAAGGAATGAAATACATAATTATTAAAAAAAAATGTTAATAGGAGGAAGTTGATATGAGTAGTTTTGGCTATAAATACATACAAGTGCCAACATCTAACACACACTACTTCTCCATCTTTACCATCTGAAAAACCCAAAATCCTTCACCATCTCCCTACCATGGATCCATCCCAAAATCCTTCTGAAAATGTCTTCTTTTCTAGCTTGGGTAATATGTCACTTTCTTCTGAATATGATCTGGCATACTACTCTCAAGTTCTCTCTTCAAACACAGAAAATTTGACCCCAATCACCTCTGGAATAGAATATTCACAACACTCCCAGTCCATCCCAACATATAGCACCCAACCAAGTGTTGGTGACCCCCCAATAGGTGCTAGTGGCGGTTCTCGTGGCCGAGGTCATTCTCGTGGTGGAGGCCGTGGTGGTGCTCGTAGTCGTGGTGAAGTTGTGGAAGGTGTTGATGAAGTTCGTGGTCCTCACGCCTACTAGGGGTGGAAGACGACAATCTTCTGGTTAGCGGTTTCATTAACATCTCGACTGACGCGATCACCAACACAGACCAAGACTCGTAAGCATTTTGGGCTAGAACTGGAGCTTTCTATGAGGAGTACAGGAAACCCCATCAAGTGAAAAGAGAAATATCCAAATGTAAGTCAAGGTGGCAAAAACTCAACTCTAATGTCTCTAAGTTTGCTGGTTGTTATCAGGAGGCAACTCGTATGCGAGCATCTGGTGAGTCGGATAAGGATGTCCTCATGAGAGCATATCAACTCTATTCCTCTAAGAGTGATGGGAAGAATTTCAAAGAAGAACATGCATGGAAAGTGTTGCGTGATGAGCCCAAGTGGAGTGTCGATTACTTGGAAAAAATCAATCGATGCAATGCAAGTAGTAGGAGCTCCAAAAGATCTCGCTCTTCTGGTGGAGGGGATACCCCAAATTCAGATACTCCCACAAGTGTGTTCACTGTCAATCCTATAGAGCGTCCAATGGGAATCAAGAAGTCTAAAAGAAAGGGAAAGGAAGCCATGTCTTTCGATCAAGCAAATGTTCAACAGATTTCTGACCAACTAGAGCAAGAGAAAGCTGAAAAGTTCAGGCAATTCTATGGACATGCTTACCAATCTCATGGCACAAGAAGATCTTTCACCAGAGCTCGAGAGTCTGAAAATGAAGTTGATCAAGGAGTTGTCAGGGCAGAAATGAAGTTGATCAAGCTGGAGTTCTTATGTTAATGCATGTTTCCCTTTTGTTAATGCTTGTTTCATATTTGTTAATGCATGTTTCCCTTTTGTTAATGCACGTTTCATATGTTGTAAGCATGGTTTGCATTGTGTACTTTGATTAATGAAATTTCAGTGTAACTTTAAATTAGCTTTGTTTGTTGTGGAAGGGTCTTGTCACTTCCGAGTACATTGTTCAAGATAAGTAATGTTTTGGTTTGTAGTGGTAGAGTGTTGTCACATCTTACTTCATTGTTCAAGATAAGTAAAGTTTTGTTTGTCGTGGTAGAGTGTTGTCACATCCTACTTCATTGTTCGAGACATGCAGCCTTTGTCACTTCCATGGCCTTTACAACTTGCATGTGATAATGATTCGTCCACCTTATGCTAGGGAATCTTACATAGGAAGCTTGCATGTGGGTTTAGGACTGCTATATAAGATGACATTGTAGCCTTTCAGATACATCACAACAATCATCGACCTCTCACAATCTCTCCCAATGTCTGATTCCGAATCAAATTCCTCAAACACTAACCCTTTTCTTTCAAGTAGTAGCTCTGATGATGGCGTAGTCGAGCTTTAAGCTATCCTTAATGAATGGGAAGCTGCAGCTCTTGCGAAGCATCAAGCGTACCCGTCGCCTGAAAGTTCGCGAACAAGACGTCGCCGCACCCACATTGAGCGAGGAAGGGAGAGAGGTCATGCCCAGTTGTCCGACGATTACTTTGCGGAGGTCTCAACATACCCGGACGAGGTCTTCCGATGCTGATTTCGAATGAGTAAGGGGGTTTTCACTCGCATTCTTCAGCGATTGGAGTCGGAAGTGCAATACTTTCAACAACGCCCAGATTGCACAGGCAGGATAGGCATCTCCGCTCTCCAGAAAGTGACAAGTGCAATTCGCATTTTGTCCTATGGGATTGCTGCTGATGCTTGTGATGAGTATCTACGGTTATCGGGGGACACTGCAAGATTGTGTTTATCACATTTCGTTGACGGAATTTGCAACTTGTTTGGAGAGGAGTATCTTTGACGTCCAAATGCCGCGGACATCCAACGCCTTCTAAGCGTAGGGGAGTCTCGTGGCTTTCCTGGGATGTTAGGAAGCATTGCTGTATGCATTGGGCTTGGAAGAACTGTCCAACTGTCTGGAAAGGTCAATTTGCCCGTGGAGATCATGATCACCCCACAATCATACTCAAGGCAGTTGCATCCTATGACCTATGGGTCTGGCATGCTTTTTTCGGAGTCCCAGGTACTAATAATGATATTAACGTTCTTGATCGATCCCCTGTTTTTGATGATGTTTTACAAGGTCAAGCTCCAAATGTGAATTTCACTGTTGGGGGACATGGGTACATGATAGCATGCATTTAGGTAGGCATATTAGGTTGTATTTAGCATGATTTAGATGTGCATAATGCATAGTTTAAGCTAGATTTGCATGTATACTTGTGTTGTTGGTGGAATCGGAATCTACACGCTTTTATGGATTATTTCAGGTATATGTGGATCCGACTAGGAATGAGGAGGCTCATGGATGAAGGAAGAGTGAAGAGGAGGAGGAAAAGTGAAGAGCCCGGGAGCGGAATCGAAGTTAGAGAGCCTAAGTGAAGAACAAGTCAACAGAAGTTGTCGACAGACATGCTGAACTTGTTTCGCACTTTCTGGAGGCCTCGGTGGTCCGATTGACTATTATGACCATGCGTTGGAAAGCTCTTTCCGAGATCTACAACTTTCATGTTTGCATCGAGACCAAATTCGAAACGGAAAAATTACTGTGAACAGTAAAAGCCGCCCCGCGGCTCGAAGCTCTGTCGAATGATTTCGCTGATCATCTGGCCGCCCCGCGGCCTTCACAGAAACGCCGATTCAAGATTGGACTTTACTTAGGGTTTTTATTAAGTTATTTGGCCGACTTTCTAAAGACTATTTAAGGTTTTTCTAGTTATTATTTTCACCCAAAAGACAAGGACATTCTAAAGACTATTTACTTAGGACTAGTAATTTACCTAAGATCTGGACAAGGACATTGATAGGAAAAGACAAGAACTAGAGGCTGAAACAAGGATCGAATTCATCAATCGAAGTGATAAATGGTAGGTGAACCTATTTCTCTCCACTGCATTCTACAAATCAATTTACTTTATTTGCTTGCTTCCGCTTTGATAAAAGGCGAACCTTTTTCACACCAAAACCCCCCATATTCTCTATTAGCGATTAGACTTGCACTTGAATCGATAGATTTCCCTGTGGATCGACCTCTTGCTTACACACTATATTGATAAAGTGAGAAAAATGAGAATGGGATGCTGGGATGATGTGGCGGAGAGAGAAGAATAAAATATTAGTATTCCTAGTATCCCTAGTATCCATTGATAAACATGGCCTAACAACCCTCAATCAGCAACCCTTGGTGTAGCCTTCATCGGAAACCAAGACCATTTTGCCGCGGTACGACTTCAAACGTCTTTTTTTATTACCAATTCTTGTTTTTCATATATATGTCAATACTCTAACTCTAATTTTCCGTTCTCATATATCTGGTTGCGTCCTAACGCTCCTATTCCGCCGCTTCCGTCAGAATGGGTCGCACATCATCAACCGAGCGTCGAAGGATGGGATGCTCCGTTTCAAGCTCAGTTTGAGAGATTTCGAGTCTTACGTGTCGAGTCCGATCGCCCTTTACTATTTTCCTAGATTTTATTCCATCAGTTTATTAAAATTATAGATGTAAACCTTTTTTTCCGTTCCTTGTAACGTTATTCGCATATTATCCGAATGAAAACCTTAACAATTATTGTTTTCTATTTAATTAGACCCTAAATCCTTCAACTTCACTAGCTAAACACTTCAATTTTTTCAATTAACATTACAAAACCATCGGAAAAACTAAACCCTATACCCTAAACCCTAAACGCGAAACCCTAACTAGGGTTTGCACATCCTTAAGGACGTGCATATATTGCACGTGCTTAAGGACGTGCATGCACGTTGTTAAGGACGTGCATGCACGTTGTTAAGGACGTGCAAATGGTCTGCTAGTGGACGTGCACAGTCCTACACTTGCACGTCCTTAAGGACGTGCAAATCCTTAATCTGGATTTGCAATGTATCTATCAACACCATTTTTTCTACAAAGTAAGAATTCGAAAGTCAAACAGACCTCTCTCCCCAAGTGGTTGACAAATCGACAGACGGTGAATCATTAAACATACAATTACAAAAGAAAATATGCAATACAAAGGCGGCAAGCTCATAGACTCATAACAAACTAAGCAAACCTAAACATATCAAAACAAGAGACAACATAGACTAAGAACGAATCCAAGCACAACAAGCACATAAACAGGTCTTCCTGTGGATAGTGAATACGATCCTTCAAAATGGTTTATTAGTAAAAAAATATGTACGCTAAAAATAGACAATGATGCAAATGTACGCTATTTTTTTAGCTCGGTTTCAGAAAGAATCGAGCTAAAAGTTGATCAAAGTTATTTTTTAAAAAGGAAAGAAAAAAGAGACATTGTCTCTACTCTCTTCTCACTCTTTCGCCTTCCCAAAAAAAAAAAAAACTTCTCATGCAACGAGTTAACCATAACTTTACAAAAATCAACAGATTTTGCCAGGAAGCATTGCGGATCCAACAACTACATGTGAATTCCTTAACAATCACCAGATTTACACAACTTCTTAGGGTTGGCTGAGAACTTATGTTGAACTTTCAGCTCATTTGATGATTGGGAAAGTGGATTCTCCACTTTTTCAGCTCAGCTCATAAATCTCTTTCGGCGCTATATTCTCTCCAATGCCCCTAGAGGTGGTGAGAGGAGCACCACCGCCTTTATCCCCGTTTGCATTATCTCCATCTGGCCCGTCCCTCCTCCGTGCCCAACCTCCAAAAATGGCACTGGGAATGTCTTTTTGGGTAATCTCGACCTTTTCTTGTGCATCTTCTTCGCTGTCACTCTCATCTGGCAGCTTGATGTCTTCTTGGTTAGTGATGCAACTCATCTGCCTCGAACCTCTGTGGCCTTCAACAACAGCGCACACAAACCCAACTACTCTATTGTTCAAGTGTCAGCCTGATCCAGGCGGGTTGCACTTGAGGGGGCGTGTTGGGATAAATAGCCATCTCACATTGATTGTGGGTGGTATAACAAACCAAAATATAAGGTTGGGAGAAGCCCCTACACATTGGCTTAAGTTTTGTGTAAAGTGGTGGATCCCGATCTTATAACCAAAAACAAAATAAACCCGACACGACTCTCGATTTGACACGACCCGGCTCAGGATTCTCGGAATCTCACAGATGGAATCGGGATTCTCGGAATCTCACAGGTGGAAGAAACAAAAAAAAGTGTCAGAGGTGTGAAAACATTATCCCTTGGACTGAAGCAGTAAGATAGTTACAGAAAGGTTCATTCAACAAATGAGTACTTGAGACAGCACAAATAAATAAATAAAAAGAGAACATACAAAGATCAAACGAGAGAAAATATCCAAACAAGTTTATCAATCAAACATCAAGAGCTCAATAAGAAAGTCTCAATGGGTATTATATCCTGTCAAGATTTTCTAACATTATGGCAAAATCCAATTGACAAGGAAACAAATAATATATTTGCATGCCACAGGTAATCTCCAAGTCCAAATAGGTAAAAGAAGAAGAAGAGAAAAAGATGGAAAAAACAAAGAGGCTATGTGAGAATGTTTTATGAAAGGTACATTTATTTTTCCAGATAAGTCTGAAAATACATATCAATAATAATCAATATGCATATAGATCCCACAACCCATACATTTTATCTTCTGTGTTTAGTTACCCTCTCAAGAACATATGGTGGTGAATTCTAGCATGAAATTAACAAGCCCAAAGGAATAGAGTTAACTCTTAGCTCCAATAAACAATCCAATCCACCAAATCAAGTTAATCAACTAAAAATATTATGGCAGCTCTCAGTGTCAGGGAAGCAACAACAATCTACAAAATTAACTGATTGAAAATGGGGGGAAAAGCATTCCCAAAAGGCATTTTGAACAAGTATACCTGGCTATAGCTTTATACGAAGCATCTCTCGGAAGGTACCTTCATTGCCATAAAGGGAAGTTTACAGATATGTCAAGTGCAAAGAGAAGTTTACCTGTGTTATCATTACCACACCAATAACTCATAGGATACAAACAGTTAAAAACTTTTTTTAAAAAAAAAGAGGTGACAGCATTACCTCTGCGTTTAATTTCGGCAGAAGGCTCAGCAGTAGCCCATCGCATGGCAGCTTTGAAACTCTTGTGCCTCAGCTCCATCTCAGCCCATTCACACCAAACAACAGCAAGGTGATCAGCACTCTTATAATTGACCTGCACAGCCTTGTCAAAAATCACCCTAGCATTGGAAAGATCCTTGTGGCTCTCATACAGCTTAGCAAACACAACCCACAACGTATGAGGCTCCCCCACCGCCTTAACAGGATCCACCGTCCTAACCGCCTCAGTGAAGGTCAATATCTGCCTAGCTGGATTGCCCTCAAAGAGCTTGACCCTCCTATGCCATTGCTTCACATTATGAGGGTTCTGCTTGAGACGCACACTGTTAGCTAACTCAGGCCTCCAATTTATCAGATTCTCCAACCTTGCCAATTACAAATTCAAATCATTATCGTCATGTAACCAAAAACCCTTCAGTATCCTCCTCTTGAACTCACCTAGCAATAATTCAACATCGTTACAAACATCCTCCTCATCTTCAACCGTAGATCCTTCATCTTCATTTCCTTCCACGTCACTTGAGTCCATTTTCTCCATCTTATAAGCCAGCATACTATACTCAAACTGTGTGTATGCATCACAAATCACACAGAAATCCCTGAAAGTGGCCACAGTAGTCATTCCTTCCTCAAATATATCCATGGCCTTCCCAGGCAATTTCTTCCTGATATAGTACTCTGCCAAGGAAGTCCACAAGCTTCCAACTTCATCAGTGAACTTCCTGATCCCTCCCCTAATAATTGCATCCACATCCAGCCCTGACACTTCAGTGGCATGCTTGGTCAACAAATTATACAACTCCAACCACAATCTATGCTTAAGTCTTCCCCTTGAACAGAGAAAAACTGATCATCGTTTAAAGCCCTAGCCAACCTCTCGGCGGACTCCTGCCACAGATTCGATTTGACTAACAATTCAAAGATATCCTCAATTTGCGTAGGATCATACTTCAAGTACCTTCTACAGACCCTAAGGTAGGACAAGAAGATCTAGCTGAGATTTAGGATTCTCTTTCACATCTCATCCACGAATTTGATCTCAGTGAACCATAAATTAATCATGAAAATCACATAAAAGAATGCAAATGCAAGTATACCTTTGAGATGAACTACATCAGAAGAAGGATAAAATTCATCCAAGCTACAAAGACAAACTATATTCTTCATTTCTAACACAAAACATTGTGCCGGAGGTACAACATACAGATAATTATATGTCAACAAATTGAGACATACAATATTACATATAAAGATTGAAGAATTGAAAGAAGAGGAATAATAGCAACATAACAAATGGAAACAAGATGGTTAAAAGTGTTCAATGTTTAACTCAACTGCTTAATAGTGGTATGGTGGTCAACATTCACATCTAGCTTTTGATAGTTGAAATCTAAAGGCTTCATGGAAACTTCTGAGGGTGTGACAGCTGAATTCCTGCTGAAGAACACCACCCACAGAAGCAAAATGAAGAATGCCACAAGGGTGCCACAACCAGTCGCGAAAATAACACCACCGAGAATCCTCAAACCACAGTTGCTGTTCTTCTTCTTCTTAGGAACTGATTGATGTTGATCATGGCCCTGAGCACGAGGATCCAACGGCATGGAGTGAAGCCGATTTGGGACGGTTCTAACCCTAAAACTCCAAGAATACACACTGCTCATCTGCCCCGAATCCTGGCTCGAAGAACCAATACCAACCAAGACCCCTCTCTCCCCCCAAATCCTCAATAAATCAACCGGGAATGAGATCACAGGATCATGAGCCCTCTTGCCGCCAAACTTATTCAACCTGATCTCTAATCTCTTCGAATTCGCCTCGTAATCAATCCAAGATTGAAGCTTCTCCCCACCATTTAACAGCAAGATATCTCTAGTTGCATCAGACGCAAATCTACCCACATCAACACCCACGCGGCCGCCTTTAGCACCCTTGCGTGTTCCAAACTCTACAGCAATAAATTTTCCTTTAAGCTTATCAAGATCCTTTGAAATTCCAAAAGTACCTCGACCGAAGATCTTCGAAAGATCGCCATCGGGAACAATTACAAACGCAAGGCCGTCGCCAAGTCCGCCGGGCGGCACCGAGAAGACGAATTCGGTGGAAAATGAGGTGGGTTTCCTGGAATGTGGATCGATTAGCTTGAAGGGTCTCCTGAAAGCGAGAGCGCCAGCAGTGGGAGACAAATGGGTAGTGAGATTGACGCGGGAGGCACCATTGCCGGACTTGGCATCGCCGAGGAGGGCGAAATTGGATCCAAAATCAGCGCTTCGGAAGCCTTTGATTGAGAAAATGGGATCGGGATCGGCAATTAGGGTTACGAAACGCAAAATCAGGAAAGAGAAAGAGATCAAGGGCCACCGCATTGGACGAAAAACCGTCATTTGATCGCAATTAGAAGATGGGTTTTCAAAATTGGCGTTGAGAATTCAAGCAGAAGTTTCAGTTTTCGACATTTTTGGGGGAGAATGAAGCCTAATTGGACACAGATTGAGATGGAAAGGGGGAAGCAGGTGAAGTCATCGGGGGGAAGGGGGCGATTCCTTTGAATTGCTGTCACGAAGCTGGCGTCGGTTGCGGATGGTTTTACTGTATGGATGTTGACGGTTTCTCTCTGTAGCAGGAGGGGCCAGGAGCCAACGCCACGTGTCGGCTCCTCTGGATCCATTATACAAACCAGATTTTGGGATGATCAACCGTATTTAAATCACCGCTTAAGATGTCCTGACGGATAAAGTCGTTGATCCCAACTAGGGAGAACGCACCTCAAGTATAGTTAAAGTGAATCTGAGATGCGCTAGTCTGTCAACTACCCTATTCTCTTCCCTATGGATGTAAGAGAAAGAGACCATGCATAAGCCGAGAACATTCGAAATCATCATCTCGATTTCTCATAGGGCCTTTCAAATTCCTTTAAGGCATTGATCAAAGTCAATGAGTCCCCTTCCACCTCAAGATGCGAGAAACCGCTCTTAGACTTAGTAGCTTCAAGTAAACTAGTCTGGAGACAAAGACATTCCGCTTGTAAAGCGGAAACCGAATCGTTGCTCCGCCCCGCAAGCAAGAACTGCACCATGGCCATCGCAAATGACAAAGTCAGAAGCAGCAAGTCCATATGCGACTTTGGCCCCATCAAAATTAAGTTTCATGTATCTTTCGTTGGATTTCCCCCCTTTACAACTTTCTATCTTGTAGTCCTCTTTTGGTAAGTACTTAGTCTAGTAGTTTCCATGTCTTCTTCGAGTTCGTCATCTTGTATTTTTCTCCGGCTCATTCTTTGTTGTTTTGTATACTTGATTCATTTTTCCAATTCCTAATATCATTATTGTCAAACGGAATTTTATTTCTCATAGACTAGACTTCTCATAGGGAGAAAGCAAGAATCAATTTCTGCTCTATTGATCGATAACTTAGCAAAGATTTATATGTGATTATATCCTTATATGTTTTATCGGTTTTATCTACAGTTCACATCATTCGTTCAATCTGTTTGTCCCTTCTTCCCACAATTGTAGATCGAGTTGTCTGGCATTCGGTAAAGATATGCATCGCATCTTCTTCGTTGTAGTTATAGAGCGGGCACTCCAGTGATACATGTACTCTTTTATTTCGTAATTTGATCTTCGTTGGTATTCCATTTAGTAGGTTTTTCCATAGGAAGTTTTTTTATTTTTAGCAAGCAGTCAATTTTCCACATCTAGTCTCGTGGTTCTATGTTGGTTCTTCTAACTCTTGTGATGTGTTCTAAAGCATAAGTTGTTGAGAACCATCCATTTCTACTTGATTTCAATATAACCGGTCTTCGATTTTGTTTATTGGTATAAAGATTTCAAGGATTTTCTCCACAATGTCTATAGGAAGGATATTTTTTAGTTTTTTTATGTTCCAAGTCTTGTTTGGGTTCATATTTTGATCAGTTGTATCATGTTCTTCATTGTGGTCGTGTAGGCTTTTTCTCGTAGGTTAATATCATAGTTTACGCATTTTTCTTTCCAGAATTTTATGGTTTTCCTATTACCAACTTGTCAAATTGGTCATGCGAAAAATTCTTCTTTTACCTCCATTAGTTTTGCTTATTGCCATGAAGTGTTAATTTTCCTACAATAGCCCCAAATATCAATTTCTTTTAGATATTTTTCTCTAACAATTTTTACTCACTCATTTTGTGATTTTGCTAGAATTTTCCAAAGGAGTTTCATTTGTAGTGCCTTGTTCATGTCTTTTGTTTTATGCAATCCTAGTCCACCTTTACTCTTCAGTTTGCATACCTTGTCCCAACCCATTAGTGGTTTATGTCTTGGGTCTTTATTCTAAAAGAATCATCTGTTCATCTGATCGAGTTCTTTATGCATAGTTGATGGGAAGGAGAGGGGGTTCGGGTGCTCACCGTTGGGTTCGAGGCTTCGTCGGGGCTCCTCGGAGGCTCGGGCTTGCTCCTCGATCATGGATTGAAGGTTTTGGGTGAGAAAGAAGGAGCTTTCCTATGGATTTCGATCAGAAAAGGGGAGGAGAGGACTCACCGGAGTTTTCGAATCGAAAACGGGGCAACAGAGGGGCTCGACGGCTTCGGGAAGCTCCGGGCTGCTCGGCTCCGCTTCACCGATCGTCGGAGGAAAGGAGTGGTGACTGCTGGTTGCTTGTCGAGGAGGAAAGAGATGTGTGTTGTTGGATCTTGGCTTGGACTCTCCCGAAAACAAGGAAAATCGCTCGGAGGGCGCTCAGACGGACGCTCAGGTGTCCTCAGTGAAGGAGGAAGAGGAGTGGGGTTGTGTGGCTCGGCTCCGCTTGCGGAAACAGGGTTCCAAGCTCGGTAGCTCGGCCTCACACGTAGGAGAAGGAGGGCTACGATGATGGCTTTGGTTGCTTTTCAATAGGAAAAGGAAAGGGGTAATCTAACCTCAGAGACAAGAAGAAGCTTGGGATTGGAGTGAAAGGAAGAGGGTGGTGGGTTTTTGAAGCAAATGAGAGGAGGAAGGACTGCAGCAATTGGAATTCAAAAGGAGGGGGTGTTGCAGGTATGGGTTGGCATGGGAGCTGCTTTTCAAGGGTCCATTTGGCAGGATGCTAAAATGGGGGACTCAAGGAAGTGAGGAAGGAGGGAGTGTGGGAGATGTTGTGCTTGATTTGGAAAAGAAACACAAAGGGGTGAGCTGGAGGTAGAGGGGTTGCAGGTGAGTCCGAATGGGGGAGGATGGAGTGGTCCCAAGGAGAATTCAAAATTTACCTAAAAAAATAATAATAAATCTCAAAATCCGCTCTTTCGACCTTATCCCGACCCGATCAAAATAACACTTCAAAATTACGAAGATAACGACATCCCAAAGTTTATTTCAAATCCCGAGGTAAAATGACGTCGGAATTATCTTTCAAAGTTCAAAATTAGGCCGGAATCCGCTTTAAGAGTTCGAGTTCGATTTATTAAATTGAAGACGAGTTTTCCTTGAAATATTCGATCTAAAGTTATTTTTTTCCCCCAAAAATCAAGATTTGAAAATCCGGGTCTTTACATCATCCACCTTTAAAAACAAGACTCATCGCCGAGACTAAAATCATTTTCAAAACTAGGGAGGAAGTTTTAAAATGCGAGTCCAAGGAGGCAAAGACCATGTCCAAGGATCTTGCAATCATCTCGGATGCGTCTTCCGGGATTCTCACAATATCCTAGTCACGGTCACGACATCTCCAATTGGTCTTGACAAACATGCAATAAGCGCCCCTAGCTATCACATCCTCGCTTCGACTTTTCGGAAGTACCACAACTCTAAAAGTTCTACAATATCATCACTAGGTCTTAGCAAACACCCTACAAGCGCCCCCATAAAATGCTTGTATCCACTTCGTGAAATATCATAGAGTTACCCGGTAGATGGAAGTTTTAAACACATTTAACTTTTGTCAAGGTAAGTTGGAGTTGGGCACTTTTAAAATTGTTTCAAAAATCTTTTTTGATGATCAAGGTGCTCGGCAATCCCAAGGATATCTCGCCTAGCCACTATAGTCCCGAGTGCTCAAGCTCTCACTAAAGAGGTGGATAAAGACTAATCACATGGTCTCACTCCGACCTATTTCCCAAACGAGAGGCGGACTTTATCCACCTCTAAAGGCTATTCTCATATTCTCTTCCTAGGTTCATTCCTCATAATCAGTTTCAATCAATCAATCTCAAGATATCATAACAATCAACGTTAATCATTTCAGAACACTAACAACTCAAAGCTGATCGTAGCAAAATTCATCAACATAACAAATTCCAACATTTGAAATTCACAATTTATAGGCAAAGCATTCAAACAATAATTGCTAACTTAGAATATCAACACGTCATAACATCATTGCATATCAAAATTCCAAGGCATCGAAGCACATCATCATACACAAAAGACAATCAGGCGATATTCACTAACAATATAATTCAGCATATCAGAACACATCATCACATCAACTTCATCGTTAGGTCAACTTCTAGATCTATCGCACAATATCGTCATCGGAAAGGTTCATCCACTCGAACGGGGAACTCTCCTCTTTCTTAAGACACGTCGTATCTAGTGATCGTGATTTCTATTTCATACTCGCTTCTCAATGCCGTCGATGATGTTGGTTCCGGAGCCTATGGGTCGTGGGCCCACCGCGCTTCCGCTGCGTCACTCAAGTGCTATCCGGCTAGTCATTCTCTCTTCCATGTCGACGTTCGTCAAAGGGATCAATAAGGGTTAGAAATTACAGAGATAGGGGAGGGACAAGGGAGGATAACATGATTTCCTTACGGATTCAAACACAGACCAAGACTAAGACGACGAGACCAGAAACGAGACCCTAACCCGTAAGTTACAACAATGCCCTTACGGTATTCTATGGGGGTATAATTACGGTCATCAAGCATATAACAATCACGGGGTATATCAGTCATATTAATCCACACTAGGATGTACCTATCTCAAGGAGTGACGACCTATGCATTCATGATATGTATATGTAATCAAGTTCTACGTGACGCGAGACAAGCTATCAACCTATCATTTCATGTAATAATCATGCTTGGCAGAACAAGTACAAATCGACAATAGTCTTATGCCGCGCACTATGCAAAACCTAGTGAACATCAAAGGGCATCACACGTATGATCAGTTACACATATTAGGTACGTACACATATAGACGGGTCATATCAATATAGAATATGATACTAAGATGCTCAGGCATGCCATAGCACTATAATAAGGAACATATAAGGAGGGCACACTAACTATCACATTATACATTAACGAGGTCAACGAGGTCTACATGATAAGACAAGTATGACATGTAATCATATGATGAACTATACTTGGAAAGCATAGTATGACATGTAATCATACGATGAACTATACTTGGAAAGCATGTCCTACATGATTCTAACCGGTCATGACATGGCATAAGTATAACCCAAGATGATTAGTGAGGTACAAGTTCAACATCATATCATATTACATGTATATGTGTATTTCATCACGTTGTAGTACGTAACATGCAAGGTGGCACCCAATTACTTATTAACACATGACTCGCAATGATACGTGCTCAACAAGATAAGCATAGATTGACGATATATTCTAAGCAAAATTATAACGTGAGAACCTGGGCATGTCCTTAACTATAATAGGGGGTGCGTAGTCGGACGAGGTACGAGCTACTAGAACACAGGAGGCATCACAAGAGCATCATATGGTAAAACCGGCAAATTATATGAGGCACACACACATAAGCACATCATTAGTCATATTAAGTACGATTGGAGGCTGTTGATCGAGGCATATCATGATAACTAGATTACCGACATCAAACATGCTCAGATAGTCATCAGGTCATATAAAGGGGCATATCATGGCTATCACAACCTGTGGCAAGAGTACTAGACGATGATACAATTTGAATTGAGTATGGGATTACTTAAGTCATATTTCTAAGGGCTTAGATCACACATGATTCTAGTAGTGCATGACTAGTCATAGATATATGAAAAATAAGGTGCATCAAATAACTTCACATAATGGCACGGCCGCACGGGGAGTCATAGAAGCTCAAGCAAGACTACCATCGCAACCAACATCAATGTATACAAGGAGAATATAAGCAAGTGTAACAAACTAACAAGTGAATCATGCGAGTGTCTAGTAACCATCATGGTGTGTGAGCATGCAAGGTGTCAGATCGGGTATTCAGGAAGCATGAGAGGTGGTCACAGAAAGTACACTCGGCATCTACTGCAATCATCATGCTATCATGCTAAGGAAACCTATTTACAAGGATACAAAGAGAGGGTGACCACACTACCAGGGACCTAGTTCAAGGGGAAATAATAATCATGCGGCACCCACATTCATTCACAAGTACAACAACGCAAGAAGCCAGTATGTCATGCTGAGAATATAATAACACATTATGTCATACAATCGCAACATGGCTACCACTCATTTGGTAGAACACAAGGACACCTCATGCTATTTCCGAGAGAAGATGGTAGAGTTCGTGTTTAGACTCTGGTGGCAAGAAAACACAGGTGACCACCACGAAGATTGAAAGGGGTAACTCCATAAGACGACTCACTGTTATACTCGGAATCAAGTCAATAACCACCTGCCCTCAGAGACCCGAGTAACCCTCTAATCCAAACACATTGACACAACCCCCGAAAGCAGTTAGCCGACCGACCAAATTTCCCGTAGCGGACGTCAACATCAGGTAAGAGTAGGCATGTCAAAACACAACCCGACCCGGTCGACCCGACCCGAACGTCCGAAAAAATTTCGACCCGAACCCGTAAATTTTTTTCGACTCGAACCCGAAATACCCGGAAATTTTCTGGGTAATCCGGGTTTTGACCCGATTGACCCGGTAATTTTGACCCGATTTACCCATTTGACCCGGTGACCCGAATGACCCGATTGATTTATAATTATATATGATTAAAACTTTTTTATGGAGATTCCAATTTATGACATTTTATAATTACAATAACTTGATCTTTCATTTTCAAATCAACTTTTATATTTATTTGTATTGTGTAATACTTTGTCTGATCGATAGTATTTGATTTTTTATTTTTCAACGGACTTTTTTAAGAAGATAAATTTCTAAAAAATATTAAAATATTAAAACAATTCTATGCTTATTACTAATTTCATGAAATTATGTTTAAAAAATTATTTGAAAATTTGATATTTTATATATTATTATATTTTATTAAAAATTACGAGAAATAATAAAAATCAAATATTTTAGATCAAATATAGTATATAATTACAAGCACCAGAACTTATGAACAACGTCTTTAACTTTAGAATTTTAAATTTATCGCAAAATTATCAAATCATGATTTTTTTTAATTTAAAAAAGAAAAAATTGACCAACCCGAAATCGACCCGACATGACCCGAAAACCCGGTCAAATCCGTATTACCCGGGACCCGAAAATACCCGAAACCCGTATTACCCGGGACCCGAAGTAACCCTACCCGAATGACCCGTTTGACAGGTCTAGGTAAGAGGCTTGGTAGGAACATCAACGACTCGAATACGAAATAGGACTCAGAACGAGGGGGAACGGACACTCTTCAACCCTTATCGACACACCTAGACAATTTTGTGGAACGGACGACAAAATGGATGACAGAAAAATAAGGTGCATCAAATAACTTCACATAATGGCACGGGGAGTCATAGAAGCTCAAGCAAGACTACCATCGCAACCAGTATCAATGTATACAAGGAGAATATAAGAAAGTGTCACAAGTGAATCATGCGAGTGTCTAACAACCATCATGGTGTGTGAGCATGCAAGGTGTCAGATCGGGTATTTATAAAGTGTAATCACAGATGTCATCAATGAATAAAAATGTAATAAACAGGTCACCACAAGTGATTGCATCAATGGAATGTAATCACAAACGTGTCATCCGTGAATAAAAGTATAATCAATGAAAATATATCTATATACAATTGATAAAATTAAAAAAAGTGGCATCAAACGATTTGATTAAAAAAGTTGCATCAAATAATTACATTAGAAAAATGACATCAAAACACTACTTTGAAAAAGTTGCATCACATTAATGAAAAAATGTCATCAAAACACTACTTTGAAAAAATATGACATCACGGTAAAAAATATCATAAAAAAATTTGACATAAAAAAAAGTGGCATCAGTAGTCAACAAAAAAAATGGCATCAATGGTCAATGTGACATCATAGTAAACAAAAAAGGTCATCAAGTTTTAAAAAAATTACATTAAAAAAGTGTCAGCAAACCATTTTCTTAAAAAAGTAGCATCAAAGTGAACATAAAATGTAATAAAAAATGGAATCAAAACTGTAAAAAATGACATCACAGAAAATGTCCTCACTAAAAAAACAAAATGAGTTGGTCAACGTTGACCGGTCAACGGTCAAACAGTTGACTATTCTACACTATTTGGATGGGGTCTATCAAAACTAATTAAATTAATTTTGGGTATCTATCTATCTATTAATATTACTAATTCTGCTAGCATTTTGCTGACGTGTCACACCCACAATTAAAGTTGAATTTTTTATTCAAATGAGATTTTCTTATTGGTCAAGATTATTATGGAAACTTTAAAATATTTGTTTCCTATTTTAAATATGATTTGAATCCATTTTTTTTTATTTTCGGTTATATTGCCGTAAATATTTAGACATGTTTCCATTTTTTTTTCCGATTGCAATATATCTATCTATCTATCTATCTATTAATATTACTAATTCTGCTAGCATTTTGCTGACGTCTCACACCCACAATTAAAGTTGAATTTTTTATTCAAATGAGATTTTCTTATTGGTCAATATTATTATAGAAACTTTAAAATATTTGTTTCCTATTTTAAATATGATTTGAATCCATTTCCTTTTTTTTATTTTCGGTTATATTGTCGTAAATATTGAGACATGTTTCCATTTTTTTCCCGATTGCAATATCTTTTCGGTTATATTGCTGATGTGTCACGCTCACAATTAAACTTGAATTTTTTATTCAAATGGTATTTTCTTATTGGTCAATATTATTGCTGAAATTTTAAAATATCTGTTTCCTATTTTAAACATATTTGTTTCCTATTTTTATACTAAAATATTATTTAATTTGATATGTTGTATGTCAATTTGTGATCTATTTTAATCGTCTACGTACATTGAACATTCGTCAATTCTTGGCTGATTTTATTCTTGGATATTGAAATTGTTGATTTATCATTTTTAAACGATTGCAATATTCCCCACAATGTCTACATACAACGAACATGTAATAATCAATTTGTAAATAAATAATATTTTAAGACTCACAAGCATTACTAATGCTTATTTTACATCTTGGATGAGGCTTCTTAGATCACTTTTCTACCTTTGAGGATCTTTTTTTTACCATCTTACCTTTATTTTCACTATTAATTTCTCTATCTTTTTAACCATCTTTCTCATGAAAATAATCAATAAGTTATGTACATCTACATATTTAACTTCAAAATTATTCACACAATCATGTGCTTATGATTTTTTAATATTTGTACGGGAGCTTATATTTTACTTTTTTAGATCTATGCTAATGATAATAATTATATATTTATTTCAAATTATATTAGATGGTGTGTTTGAGTATTATTACTACTTTACCTTATTAAATCATTTTCAAAATTTGTATCGTATCTCTTTCCAACTAATTTATAAATTATAAAAAATATTTTATACATATTTTTGTTGTAAACACGTATATATATAGTATCATATAGATATATAAAATGATGTTCAAATTAAAATGGATCAAGCTCCCGTGCCTTCAAGGCACGGGTATTACACTAGTAAGTACCTAATTAAATATTCAAAAAAGCCTATGTACCCAAATCACCCTTTATTTTTTTACAAACTATGCAAAAATATATAAATGAATATTTTGTGTAATGTTAAAAACAATGGTTGATTTTCTTAAAAAAAAAAGGAAACAATGGGTAATTTTTGCTAAAACTTTGACAATAATGCATGATTTTGTTAGTTTTAGAAAATAAAGGCGGTTTTGTAACTTTTTTTTTTGTTGAATTTAGCTAAATAATATGTAGTTTTTGTTCAATGTTAAAAGCAAAGGTTTTTTTTATGAAAAAAGAAAAAATAAAAGGTGGTTTTATTCATTAAAAGGAGAAAATATGAGGGTGTAAGTTAGGGTTTCGGGATTTGTTTCAGCATTGGTTTGGTTAGAGTTTCGGTTTGCGGGTTGGTGTACTTTGCTTTTCTGGTTGTGGTACGGTACAAGTTTCATGTGAACGGTGTCTGATTTGTCAAGTTAAGAGACGTCGTGGAAATGCGATTGACCCCTGCTAATTCTGTTTGAAGTCTAATTTGAGGTGTCCGCTATTGATCCCCAGAGTTATCTGTGTGCGTCTTCCTTTTTCCGGATCGTTTCATTGTTTTGCTAGCTTGTAGTTTACAATGTAGGTTGGCATGTACTTTATTTATGCATTTTCCTTTCAGTCATTTGCTCATTGTTATTTCCATTCGATCATTTGATTATGTTATTTGATTCTTGTTGTACATGATGGTTAGTACATCTCTGGACTTGTTCGGACTCTCGACTTCTCTGGGCTTGTCTAGATAATCGAATTACTTTCCTTATATAAAAAAAAAAGGGAGAAAATATGAGTTTGGGGCATTAGTCAAACTTTTAATAAAACTCGGGGTATTATCCAAACAAAAAAAAAGTATGAGATACAACCGGAATTGATATAAACTTAGGCACTAAACAGAATTTCCCTGAAAATAATTTAAGTACGCCGTAGTAGTAGTAAACTAGTAATTGGAGCGAGGTAGGGATTGAAGCAGATTTTGGTTGCCAAGGCAAGGAGTCAGGACCAGGACCGATTGAACTCCTCCTCCGTCGTCTTTACTATTTCATTCTCTCTTCCTCCTCCGCCTCCTCTCTCCCTCTCTCATGCCCTCGAAACCCCTGCTATGAAATTAACCGCCCGAATCGCCGCTTCTTGCAGTCCGTCACCATTGGAGGAGCGCCCCGTTATCGTGCCTCCGACGCAGTGTTATTTCTTCGTATGTAAGTTTCCGTCTTTCTACTAATTTCATGATTGATTTCAAGTGGTATCGGCGATTTTCGTTTTGATTCGCTCGCTGTGTTAGACGTCTAGGTTTTCTCTCGGCAAATTTCTCAACGCTAGGGAACTGTTATGTTTTTGTTCTCTGCAGCGTTGATTTCATTTCACTATCCAGTACCGACGGATTAGCGTCTGATAATTTTCGTTCTTTTTAGGAATATGGTTTCCACGGATCAGGTTGATGATCGAACATTTAGGGTTAATTTCAGCGCCGATGGATTGGCGAAGCTGCAGGAACGAATCGACAGTAAGCTCAAGGAGTTTTTGGGAGATTATGCCGATGATTCTCTCGTGGTATGAATTTGAAATTTGTTTTCCAATGCCTACTGCTACTCTCTATCGTCCACATTGTGTTGGTTTACATTGTCCAATCTGTTTTCTTTCTTCATAGTTGTTAAAATACCTGACAGCTTTAATTTGTCGGATTGTTGTTGGTATCATGGTGACTTAGAGGGCCTGAATAATCTCCCGCAGGTACTGGTGGGACATCCTGGGTAAATTGCTAGAACTAATGCCTCATCTTAGATGAAGCAGATAGGGTTGTGGATGTTAGCTTTCCGACTGAAGGTTATTTTCAAATGATAATTGTTACTATTTTCCTCGACAATGATGCCTACTTGGCAATGAAGAGAGTGAGGTTTTCTACATGCCTTTGAGACGCTGCTGCCTCTTGGCATTTGTCTGCCTCGCAACATAAGTTTGTGGATTAAGATCTAGGGGTGGGGCTGAATGGAGCTTATTGCATTAGCCTAAATAGATGATCCATTTGAGGCAAATGCTCTCCTGCCATAGTAATGTCCATTGCACACTAGTATGTGTCAAATTAGTTTCACAGGTTTTAACCACAAATTCATGATCGAGGATCTGCAAAGCTCTGAGCTAGTGAGCTGTACGTAGTTGATTGTTTACAAGTTTGTGGGTCACATAGAATTAGACTCGGAATGTTTTAAATTAACCTTCTGGAACTTTAGGGTTGCTTCCCCTCTTCTTCTTTTTTAATCCCCATAACTTATTATGGGCAATGGAGTAGGCTGATAAAGCCTTGTAAAAACACCCTTTTTTATCAGGCTCATCATCGTGCCATCATCTGCAACATTGTTTTAACTTATAGAAATGCAGCAGTGAAGTATAGCATGTTGCTTCAGTCTGAGTCTGTTCAATGGCCGTAGCGCTTGGATCGTGTGGATCACTTTCGTTTAAAGATCTTCCCACGATAGAAGAATTAATTCTTCCATTAGGATAAGGGTTTAACTTGTAATAGTAATAATCCGGAATTAGCGGAACTTGAGGGAGTCTTACTCTTGGATATGATACCTGTGTACATTTAACTGCATAGTTTGTACTGAATCCATACTCCAAATAATTCTAAACTAGCAAAGGCCATAGCTTACCTATCTGAAGAGTGAATGCTACTGGTTTTAATAGGAACTTTGTTATTGGCGTTCACTAATCTTCTTATTTCTGAGTTGCAGGAATATGTTCTTGTGTTAATTACGAATGGAAAGCACAAGAAAGAAGCAAAATCCGAGTTGGATGTTTTTCTTGGGGATGATAGTGATACTTTTGTGTCATGGTAAGGTGTTTGTTTGCTGATCTCATATTAACTATCCCATATTGATTGGCTGCTTTCATTATTATAACTAATGCCACGGTGATATAGGCTTTGGGATCATCTTATCTCAAACTTAGATCAATATGCCCAATCTGAGAAGCTTGACCCAGATGAAACACTAAAGCCCAAAGCTACATCGGTAGAGCTGGATGAGACAAATATTTCTTGCAATCCACATTCTGAGAAACAAGCAGAACTTGATGAAGCATTCAAAAAACGGCACAATAGGAAATGGGGAACACTTACAAGGAATGAATCTCAACAACCATTCCTTTGTAGCCCTATGGTGGGTGAAGTAGAACATGAAAGAAAAGCATCCTTAAGTGTTTATCACACGAAGCAATCTGTTTCACCCATACCTCCATCAAAAAGGAAAAGGGGTCGAGATAACGAGCATGAGAACATGATTGAGCATGAGAGGCCTAAAGTATGTGATCTTTGGAATTCAAGCAATTATAAGCATGTTTTGCAATATGTGATGGTTTTAACCACTACATAAAAACCATTTCTTCTTGATCCTATGATTGTTAACTAACGCACCACTTCCTCCAGCCAACTATAGGTGCTCTCAGTAGGCTGTTCCAGTCTGCTGTAAGGGATGCTGTTGCAACAACTAGACCATGCAGTTCTTTGAAAGAAGCTGGAGCTAAGCGTCTGCGCTGTGTGGTATCTACACCCAATGGTGATTCAGCATTAAAGGGTCGACCTCATAGAATACATCCAAACACAGAAGAAGAGGCTGCGAAAGATGCTGTAAAGGTTAAATCAACTAAAATCGACAAGCTGAATCATGGTGTACGTTCATCAGAAAGCGCTGAAGAGGTGGCATCAGTCAGATGCAGTGCTGCCCCTGACGAATATGATGATTATTATCACCGAATGGAAAAGATCCAGCAAATGGATTATTATCATCTTCAGGTGGATGACCACCAAGTCAACCATGGTGTAGGTGCATCAGAAAGTGCTGAAGAGGTGGCATTATTCAGGCACAATACGGTCTCTGACGAATATGATGATTATTATCGTCAAATGGAAGAGCTCCAACGAATGGGCTATCATCATCCTCAGATGGACGAACTCCAAGTAGATTACTATCACAATTTGGAGAAGAGCCTCCAGATGCATGTGGAGCAAGGTGACTACAGTAGCAAGTATAAAGAGAAGACAAACATGCAATGGAATGACACTAGATTTGCTTCTGGTTTTGTCTCTGATTATCGAGGATATGATAATTACAACGTAATAAATGACAGAAGAATGGATGTTACTCAAAGTGGTTCATCCAAGGGAAGAAAGAGGGATGATTCACTCATGGTGCGGTCCAACATGGCACAAAAAGTTGATCAAGTCTCTCATGTTGCACAACTTAAGGACCCACCAGTTTCTGCACCCAGTGCTTCTCGTAAGATTCTGAACATCTCTGTGAATGTAAATACATGGAAGCCACCACATTTCCAACCAGCAGTTGATGCCACAGAACCGGACATTAGAAGATCACTGCAACAGAATGAAGGTGGTGTGGGCAAATCCAGTGTTCGCCTCATGAAGGAAAACAAAAACTCACTTGCTCCTAATGGGAATGTATGTAGCTTTATACCATATAGCTCAACTTGTAATTCCCGCTTTATCATATTTACTCATAATTGTTGTCTGATGCTTTCCTCTTGTCTCGTAGAGAAAAATTGCTATTCAAAGATTAAATGAAACACAAAAGAACACAACATCTGGTCCTGGTGAGCTCTTTTCCTTGCTTTAACTTCATAAGCCTTTCCTTTTTCCCTTTTTTTTTCCTTTCTAAAAACAACTAGAAATACATGTACACATTTTTATATCTGAACTTAGTGTTGCTGCTTGCATGTAGGTTTGTATTATACTGGATATTCTTTGGAGGATGCCGATGCACGGACAATTGTGGTGAATAATGTAGTTGCCCCTCTTACCTTCTTGTTGAGCTTTACTTGTTTGATTAGAAAGAGTACCTTTCCTTGTCAGAGTGTATATATTGGTATTGCTGCAGGTCCATTTTGCTGCGACCAAGGATAGCCTGTCTCGGCATTTCAACAGATTTGGTGAAGTGCTAAAAGTATTTATTTTGACCGACGTAGCCACTGGTCAACCAAAAGGGTATTTTAATTTTGTATATTCTCATTTCAATTGGTAACTCATGGTACTGCTCGGCATTTAAATCTTTATGTTCAATCAGGTCAGCATATGTTGAGTTTGTGTGTAAAGAGGCTGCAGAAAATGCTCTTAGTCTTGATGGAGCATCTTTCATGTCACGCATTCTTCAGGTGAGTGTCAATTCCATTATATTCAGACTATGTAGCCCTATCTTTGGAAATGTTTGGGAATTTTTTTAAGGCGTAATTTGATTATTTCACTCTGTAACTGAGTTTTGTCATCATGTAGTTTTACTTTGTGAAGTTTTTTGTTTGAGATGACTAGATGAGAGACTAGAGCAGCAGCAGGTTTTTATCCCATCGATCCTTTTTGGTATAATGGAGGAGAATCCTTGATGGTTTCGTCTCTTGGAAACATCATTTTGGTGTGCACGTGCACACGTATCTATCTCTGCATGTTTTGTTTGTGCACGTGAATAGGAAAAATATTTGTTAGCTTTGAATTCTAAAACTAGATTAGCTTGATTCGAGAAAATGAACTAAAAGAACCTAATTCAAAGAAAAGAAATAAAGGGGGAGAGGAGTATTGATGGATAGTTCATCTTTTCAGGCTGGACCTGGAGATGATGGCACCATAGGGAAACTGATGTTGCAGGTGTAATTAGCAGGAAAGACAAGGGGCAAAGAAAATATGAAAGAATGAGACACTACAAGGTGGAGCAAGTGTTAAATTTGGATTTTCAACCCTTCAATGTTGATTGACTGACTTACTTCGCCATTTTTACAGTACTAATTTAGACCATTTTTGCTCGAAGAAATCTTATAGATAATGACTTTTTAACCAATTTTTCCATTTGTTCATTCTGAAGTTTTTTATGCTTTAATTTGGAAGAAATTATTCTGTCTTTGAAAATAATATATTGGAAAAATTATTGGAGCCATTAGGAAAAAGGAGAAAAAGAATGAATCTGAGCTTTTGATTTTACTTGTGTTTAGATTTGGATGACCCCTCACTTTACCCCCAACTGTCTAGTGTTGATGACTAGTATCGATTACATCTCAGGTGGCGAAGAAGAGCTCTGACCATCAAGAATCAACTCCTACCCAAAGATGCCCTCGTGTCTCCCAGGGCTCTCCCCTTGCTGCTGCTCGGTTTTCTCGGACTCCTTTCCCCAGAGTCTTCCCTGGTGCTTACAGGGCACAACCTCCAGTCAAACCAAGAGCAAAGAGCTTGCAGTGGAAGCGCGACACTCAACCTTCTGTTGCTGGCCGTGGGCTCACGTACGTGAGAAAAACATAGCAACAAGCAATCCAATCCTTTTTTGAGTGAAAAATGTGAACTTGGATGCTGTTCAGAGTTGTTAAAATCACCAATTGTTTTTTGCTGTTTTCACAGTTCAGACATTAGTATAGGAAAGGTAGTTATTCTGGGTACATATTCTGGTAGTTCTGAATTTCTTGCCTACAACGGAAATTGACAGTTGCCATAGATATTTTACTTCGACTGTATAAGAAATTAGAAATCTCAAGGATGTGTTCATATAAAGTTAGCACACGTATTTGATTGTTTCCCTTCAATCTGCAATTCTGTGAAAACTGAAAGCAAAGAAATTGATGATCATTTAGCAAAAGTGAAAAACAGGGTTCCAATGGACAAACCAGCAATGCAGAGGTAAGAAATCCCCTGAAGCCTAAGGAAGAAGAGGTTCAAATGCTTGGCGGTTTGCATAGTGGAGGTGAGAATCTGAAGCCGACTGATCTCCTCCATCTTCCTGAAGAAATGCATCGGCTTGACTCTTGAGAGTCGACCTCAGCATCAACGCCATGGAGAAAGGGAATCCGAACGCCACAGCGTTCATCAATGTCATCATCTCCGCCATGGGTGCTGACCTGGCAGCGGCGTATGAAATCCACGCGCCTAACCCTAATTGAACGATGCACATGATCCCAATAGCTCTGCTGGCGGCCGCCGTAGATGTTCTTCATCAGCTTCTCCGTCACCTCCCTGGTCTCGTTTGCGAGGGGAGAGAGATCCCTCTCTACCGTTGGACCTTCGATTTCCTGGTGCTTGAATCCCTCCGATTCGGAATTCGGTGTGATAGGGCTGCTGACAACTCAGTTCCCTTCTCCATTGGTTCAAGCGTTTCATCGAACACTTGGTAGGCAGTCAGCCCAGACTCCTTCGCAGCAGCTATAGACTCCTCCTCTACCTCAGTTTGAGGTACTACTTCATCCTGGCTGATTTCACTTGATACCTTGAACTCCTCTGTTTCCTTTTGAGCTATCGTTTCAGTGTGCTTCCAGATTTCAATGGCCTTGGACGACTCCTTTTGTATGGTGCTATAAAACTCATCAAGTGTCTTCTTAACATAGGAAGTAATCACTGTCTTCACAAGGAAAACCTCAACCTTCTGGTTCTCGCTCGATTCGGCAAGTGTCTTGCTGATGGATACACAACTTCGCCCACCCCTCCCCAACCGGAGCCCCTTGCCATCGTGGCTTCTGTTTCACGAGTCTTATCGCGTGTTTTTCCGTCGTCTGGAGCGTGGTCTGCTTGCTGTCTCGATTGCGTCAGGCGCCTCGGTCGAAAGCCCTCTTTCAAGAGTGACAATTTCATGGGGTTTCCATGGATGAGCATACTGGCTGGCCGATTAGTGTTTTCGGTGAGTTCTGGATGGGTTATTTCCGATCCAGGGAAAAGAAATTACAGAAAACGCAAGAAGGAGGGGCTCTGGTGGGGGCAATGGCGGTTTTCGAGCATTAAGGGGGGTAGGATCGTGGTCTCTGTGGCTTGGTTGGGGTTTTTCTGTATGTCTTCCTCGGCGCCGCTTCGCTCTTCATCGGGGTGTAGGGTTATTGTCTCTGTCTGGAAGTGGTGGATGTGTCTCACCAAGAGGGCCGGGCTTTCGATGGTTTGTAGATGCTCGTGTGGGGGAGGGCAGTGCTTCGGGGACTGTCTTTCCCGAGCCCATGGTTGTAGGTATTTGGAAGCTCCCGGTTCTAGTTTCCCAAGTCTAGGTAGCGTTGGGTTCTCGACTCCATACTATACAAGTGGGGCGGATATGGCCCTCGACAGTCCCATGTATTTTTGTTCTCCTCAATATGAACTTCTGCTGGGCTTTGATAATGTTAATTGCTTCTTCTATGTGATTCTTACTTGTAAAACTGTCCTTTCTTGGCCAAATGTTTCCTATATACACATTATTCGAATGGAAAATGCTAGGATTAATAATCTTCTGATTGCATCATCTCAAACAGTGAGCCCCCTTTCGAGGGCCCTAAATACGTCGTGAGTCATTCCACGACAAGCGAAATTGCTTTCTACCATTGTTTGGGTAGATTAGTGGTGGCTACCACTTGGTCTTGTTTTTTGCTAGTGACAATGTTTGATATTAAAGTGAAATACTTGGTGTCACCTTACTGGTTTCTGCAATGTCGGCTGTTGGGGTTTGATTTGATTGACTCTTATGGAAAAAATGGAGGTTATCTTATGATCATTTCAAGCACTTTGAAACACCAGGACCATCTGATAATCCACTTGTTTGTGTGCTTGGGTCTTTGTGGCTCTCCTGGCTATATAGCTCTGTTCCAAGCTTCCTCTTGGGTTGTCCTTGATGTTTCTGGACCTATTATGATTAAAATGTTGTATAAAATGCGACTTTTCGACCCTATATTTAGGATCTACTTTGCTTACCGCTCCTGTTTTTTCTCTTTCTATGTCCCAAAGTTATGCAGGATCTATCACTTAGCCCCTTGCATACCTTTGGTTGGTATTGATTTAGAGAAACTTGCTCGTGTCAGGGGGTTGCTTCCCTGGTCTGTCATCTACCCATTACATTCACATCGACATAGTCCCACTTGTTTTCGAAACTATATGATATATCAGCCTTGTAAATCTGGCAGCCTCCTCTCTGTTTGCCTGTTTACCTGCATCTTTGACCACACTGTGTTGGTTAGTATCTACTCAGGGAGAGCGTCTTCATTGAGTACCCACATTGGGTTTTATTGGTCTAAAACCTTCTTGGCGGGGCTGCTATATTGCTCTAATCAACCAATTTTCAGCATGATAAATGCCATCCATGGTATGTATCATGAGGATTCAAATGCTTTATGTATATTCTGGATTGTCTGCTGTCAAAATTCTTTTATTGATCTGTTGAAATATATGGTTAAACCTAATGCAACTGATTTAATGGCTACTAAAAAAGTTTACTGGTCTGAGTACCTAGTTCTCTTTCCTTCCAAATCCCATATGGGCCCAAATCCTCTTCGCGAGGCCAAACAACCTTCGATCATTTTGGATCGATTAAAGAACCTTTCATATTATGTCGATATAGATTGTCTTTGTATCATGTTGTTGTATGTGCATTCACTGCACTTAGTTATGAACATCTTTGATTTTAATCTAAATCCGCTCGCTTTCTATTTGATTTTGGCATCCTCCATAATTATGCAATCTATAAACTATCCAATGGATTACAAGACTCAGTCATGGGTGAACTTGTGGGAGAATGATATGGCTGCCATCCATTGTGTTCTGATTAAGCAGTACCCCCCCTTCATTGTGGCCATGCCCTTCGGCCTGAGTGTTCAACACAAATGTTTTTTCTTCCAACTACATACGTTCACACAAGACTTGTTCAAATGTGTTATTGCATATAAAGTGAAAAGGGTCTTTTACTGGTTGTCTTTGTCTATTGACTTGCATGAAATGCCTCTTTTGATGGAGCTATGGCTTCTCTGCTTTTGTTTTTACAAGCTTAATAATGGCCTTGTAAAGCATGGTGATTTTTGCAACTGGAAATAAAAAGACACACCTTTCTCCCATGTATGGGAATTCAGCAAAACTTAGTCAAAGCTAGTTCTAAAATATGTTCGGCTGTTAGATGGAGGAAAAAAGGTTCCGGATTGAAGAGTTTGAAGACAAAGTTTTATAACTTCTTTCCTTACCTTGCATCCGGCCTTGTGATGCTTGGTTCTAATTTCCTTCTAAAACATGCATACTGTAAAATATGGAAAATTGAAGGGAATTATTGCGCCAAATGTAAGAGGAATTGCTACATTCTTTGGTTTGGGACTTCGCTTATGCTCAATTCAAACAGAGTTTTCGTCGTAAGGGATGTTGCTTGTCCAGTGGGATGGGTGGTGTCCTTGTCTACCTATCTCATTCGTTATGGTTTCTTCAAGCTTCCTCGCAAAATGCGCCTGCATCCCAAGTGTTGGGTTTCGGTGTTGTTCCATCATTGGTATATTCAATTCCACATATCTACAATTTGTTTCTTGACTTTGGGCTTGGTTACCTCATTTAGACTAATCTATAATATAGACTCCCTAATGTTTTATTTGGCCGGCACAATTATTGGCTTTGTGTATCATTTAGTTAACTACGTTTTTAGCTGCACTTGGCAAATTAAAACACAAAATAAAACTACCTTGATGTCGGATTTCATGCCCCTTCCCAAAAATTCTCTCCAAATCATTTTTTCGCTACACTCTCTTGGTGTGAGGTCCCTTAAACCTTGACCTCACACTCCTGACAGTTATATATGAAAATCACTTACTGGAATTGCAGAGGTATTAAGAAAACAACTTTTTGGACGGAAATTGATAGCAAGTGCAAAAACAAACATATTCAAATAATGGCATTAGCGGAAACTAAATCGGAAACCATCCCTGAAGACAAAATTTGGAAAACGGCTGGTTTTGACGAGACTATTTGGTCACCTGCTTCTGGTCGATCGGGTGGTCTCGGTATCCTTTGGAAGTCCTTCCAATTAACAAATGAAATCATTACAGTAGAAATTCACCTGCCCCGAATTATAGGGCTTATATACGAGAATATTAATGATAGATTCATGACTCTTCTGTTGTTTATATACGCGCCGCCGGGTCCTCAAGAGAAAGACTCGTTTTGGGAAACCTTAACATCCATCGTGAGGGATTCGTCCATTCCTTGCATTGTGCTGGGTGACTTGAATGAAATTCTATGTAGTGAAGACAAGCTGGGTGGTGCTAACCTTCGTTCGGCTCGATTCAGTGGACTCCTACAATTTAAAAATGACTGCGCAATGCTGGATTTACCTACTTTCAGGAACCCATTCACTTGGAGAAAGAACCCAGATGACGAAAACACCATTCGCGAAAAACTTGACCGTGTGCTTGTTCATCACCAAATCATACAGAAATTCCCTAACCTAATTACTCATAACGGAGCCTTCTCATCATCTGACCACTGTCCCATTTCAATATCTCTTGAGTGTGGCTTGGTTTTCAAAGCGCCTCCGTTCAAGTTTGAGAATGCTTGGCTTCAGCGGAAGGATTTTAGAAACATAGTCAAACAATCTTGGCGAGCAAATTGTCCGGGCTCGACTATGTATCAGCTGATGTTCAAACATAGAATTCTAAAGAAAAAAGCTAAGGAATGGAATAAACGAACCTTCGAAAATATTTTCCGCCAATTAAATGAGGTGGAAACTGAACTTCTCAAGATTCAAGCTTCGGTATCGGGAGGTAACAACAGGTTACCTAACAATAGAGAAAAGCTTCTCATTACAAAGAAGGAAAAACTACTTCTTTACCAAAAAGCTTTTTGGAACCAAAGAGCCAAGACAAAGCATCTTAAACTTTCTGATTCGAACACAACTTATTTTCATCGGGTTGCTTCGGGTCGGAGACATAAGAAACAAATCCGTAATATAACTTCTGCTGAAGGAACCTTGATAATAGGAGAAGAAAATATTAGAAATGAAATTAAGAGTGATTTTGAAAAAAGATTCAAAAAGGAGCCGATTGATGATAGACTCCTACAAGAAATGTTAAATCTAATCCATCCTTCAATTACCCCTGACGAAAATAATTACTTTATTCAACACCCATCTAAATATCTAATAATGAAATTAAGGCAGCTGTTTTCAGCCTTGGCAACAACAAATCGCCAGGCCCAGATGGCTTTACAACCGAGTTCTATAAGAAATACTGGGACATTGTTGGCTTTTCTATCATTAGAGTTGTGAAAAGTTTTTTCCACTCTGGAAAAATCCTCAAACAAATAAACCATACATTCATATCACTACTCTCAAAGCGGGATAACCCTACCAATACCAGTCACTACCGCCCAATCAGTTTATGTTCTATTTTATACAAAATCATTTCAAAAATTCTGACAGAAAGAATCAAAACAATTATCGGTAAACTAATTCACCCACTACAAGGTGCCTTTGTGTCGGACAGGGCCATCCAAGACAATGTCCTAATAGCACACGAAATCTTCCACTCCTTCAGATCGCGCAAGGGTCGGGAGGGATGGTTGACAATAAAACTTGACATGGAGAAAGCGTACGATAGAGTTGATTGGAACTTCATAATCAAGGTTTTAGAAAAATTTGGGTTCCACTCTACTTTCATTACGTGGATTATGGAATGCGTAACGACTGTGTTCTTCTTTGTACTAGTCAACAACGGTCCTACTGATATGTTCTTCCCCTCTCGTGGCCTGCGTCAAGGGGATCCGCTATCTCCTTTCTTGTTTATCTTAGGGGCAGAAATTTTAGCTCAAAAACTCTCAGCAGAAACAAATATGGAAAACAGTCCAATTGGATTTTCCTTCGGTAGGAGTGGACCTAGGGTCCCCTTTCTATCTTTTGCCGACGACATCATTATTTTTACAAAAGGCAATGCTGGCGGGACAAAAAGTTAGGGATATAATTGATTCATACTGTAAAGTTTCTGGACAAAAAGTCAATTATCATAAATCTAGCTTCCAAGCCACAAAAGGCATTTCAAACTCTAGGATCTCAGAACTTAGCAGTTGCATAAGTATTGCACATGAAAACTCATTAGAAAAATATCTTGGATGTCCGATTATTAATGGCAGAGTAAACAAACACACTTTTGAAGACATCATATGTAAATCTAAAGAGCAACTAAGTAAATGGCGAGCTAATGCTCTATCACAACAGGGACGCGCAATCCTTATTAATACAAACCTATCGGCCAAACCGTTGTATACAATGCATAACTTTTTGTTACCCTCATCAATACATAAAGAGCTTGACCAGATTAACAGAATGTTCTTTTGGAATAAAGATCTACAACACCGCCCGCTTATTAGCTGGGATAAGATTTGCAGACCGAAAAAATATGGGGGAATTGGGCTTAGGAAATCGAAAAAGATGAATGAAGCCCTTCAAATGAAACTACTTTGGAAAATATTGGCTGAACCAGAAAATGTCTGGGTGTCTCTCATTAAACACAAGTATCTTCGTTCAGCTAACACCCTTGAATACGTAAAAAGTGGAGATTCTTCATGGAAATGGGCCAAACTTACAACTCTTATAGATAAATTTAAGACTGGCCTTATTTGGTCAGTAGGAAATGGTTCATCTATCAAATTTTGGACGGATAATTGGATTACAACAAGCTCTTTGCTATCTAGGGATGATTGCCCCCAAATTAACAACATAGAAGAAACTGTCAGTGACTATATTTTAGGTGGTAGATGGCGGACGGAAAAACTTAGCAATACATTACCAAATGACGTAGTTAAAGAAATCCTGGACATTCCACTTCCCGTTTCCCCCTTTGAGGATCGATTATACTGGTGGCCTGATAGGGCTGGTTGGTTCACCACGTCAAGTGCATATAAGCTAATCACGGCTCAATCCTCACTGGGCATAGAAAATAACGTCTGGATATCGAATTTGGATATTCCGCCTAAGATAAAAAAATTTCTATGGAAAGTTTGTCAGAATGGCCTCCCTATTGCCTCTAGGCTGGCTCAACGTGGGACTCCTGTTCCCTCCACCTGTCAACTGTGCAGTTGAAGATGACGTTCACTTCTTGCTAGAATGCCCATATGTGCGCCCTCTCTTTCGCCTACCTACAAACATAAACTCAACTATATCCAGTATGATAAATCATTCACGGGAGATAAAACATATCTTTTCATTCATTAGAAACAAGCTTACATTCGTTGCCAAGGTGGAGCTTGCCTTTTCTTGGTGGACGGCTTGGTACATTCAAAACCAATTTGTTTTTAGACAGGTCCCCATACCTCAGAGAGAAAGTTCATTACGTATCATTAAAACCCATAAGGAAAATTGGAGTAAAACAACTCACTTTGAGTATAGCTTGGATGTGGACTTCCCCTTACACACACGAATCTCCAAACATCCAAGGACGAAAAGAAAGCATGGTAACATTACTTGGCGAAAACCCTCTAGGGGAACATTCAAATTAAATTTTGATGGATCCACAATTTCAAACAATGATAGCACGGCTGGAGCCGTAATTCGGGACTGGGAAGGACATCTGATAGACATCTGTTATAAAAAACCTGGCAAACAAAGTCCTTTTAAAGTGGAAGCGCTTGCTCTTAAACTGGGAATTCAAAAAGCTCTACAACTCCGTATCAATAAACTCCACATTGAAGGTGACTCCATGATAATCATAAACCACCTAAATAAAACATCGACCTGTCCTTGGGAAATCGAACTGATTTTATCAGATGTTAAATTTCTACTATCGACTTTGAAAGAAGTTTCCTTCTTTCATGTTCCCCGATTAGGCAATAGAGTGGCTGATAAGGTTGCACACCTTTGCCACTCTGCCCGGGGTGTCGATATTAACAACGATTCTGGTCTTCTAGACCTCATTCGTAAGGATGCCATCGGGTAGAGCTTGCTCGCCCGAATTCTTTCCTTATCAAAAAAAAAAAAAAAAGGAAAACCTCAAAACGAATACCCTGGAACAAGAATCTTCCATTTTATTTTTATTTTTTCTCATAATTTTTAATAAAATGTAATGATATATAAAATATCAAAATTTTAAATAATTTTTAAAAATAGTTTCATGCAATTAGTAATAAGAATAAAATTGTTTTGATATTTTAATATTTTTTAGAATTTTTATCTTCTTAAAAAAATGTGTCGAAAAATAAAAAAATCAAATATCATCGATCGGACGGAGTATTACACAATACAAATAAATATAAAAGTTGATTTGAAAATGAAAGATCAATTGTAATTATAAAATGTAATAATTTAGAATCTCCATAATTTTTTTTATCATATATAATTATAAATCAACCGTGTCAATCGGGTCAAAATTATCGGATCAATCGGGTCACCGGGTCAAAACCCAGATTACCCGAAAAATTTTCGGATTTTCGTGTTCGGGTCAGAAAAAAATGACGGGTCAAAATTTTCAGGTTCGGGTCACAAAATTTCCGAGCGTTTGAGTTGGGTCTACCGGATCGAGTTGTGTTTTGACAGGTCTAGTTATTAGTAATAAATAAATAAAAAACTCAATTCAACCCGAACCCAAATGCTCAAACCCGACCTGAGGTGTCAAAAAAAATACTTCCCGCCTCCCAAAGTCTCAAATGCCTACAGTTCAAATTTTATTTTTTTTATTTATATGGAAAAAATTTGACCATAGAGCTGAGCTCTATCAACCAAGAGCATCCTTGCGGATGAGACTATGCAACAGAGAGTCATCAGGAGTCCAGATACCGTAGAAAAATGGAGTGATACGGGACAAGCGATCAGCTACCAAATTTGCCTCACGGAAGACATGACGAATCTCAACAGAACCAAAAAAGCCCAGCGAGACTAGACTGTCCGAGACAATCATTTCAGAGTCTCCAGTAGGCTTCCCTATACCTTTCATACTTTTTATTATTGTTAGGTTGTCTCCTTCAATAATGAGATTTTTTTTTTTTAGTTCTATCGCAGCCCGAAGTCCCATCCAGAGACCCAAGCTTTCACAGCCACAGACAGAGCTGATTGGTGATGGTCCATTTCCAGAGAAAATCGGGGTTCCTACATAATCACGAATGATGAATCCATAAGAGCCCAAACCATCCGTGGAGAGCGAACCATCAAAATTTAGCTTATGAGTTCCAATTGATGGAGGTTCCCATTTGGTTCTCTTTCTCTTTGATATAGATCTTTGTTTGTCCTCTTTTGCGGGTGTATTTTTGTTGTTTTTACAGTAGTCCGGGCAGCTCAAATTTGATGTCTTCCAGACATATATTTGTTCTTTTATAAAGGATAATATGCGTCTTATGTCCGGGTTTATGTTTTCAAAGAGTGTTTTGTTTCTGAAGTACCAGATACCCCACCAAGCAAAGACGAGATCTTCAAAGCATTTTGCTCCTATCGTATTTGTTATTTCCCATAGAGTGGTGTTCAAGTGCTCGTCTTTGCTGAAACAACCATTCATTTTCCGAAATGTTCCCGGGTTAATTGCAATTAGGGTCTCCCTCGTAACAGGACATTTCCAAAGAAGATGGTTTAGGTCTTCATAGCAAGAGTCGCAGTGGGGGCAGTTTGTCGGAATCCCAAGGTGTCGAGAAAGTCTGACAGAAGTGGGCACTCCGTTCTTAAGGATTTTCCATAGGAAAGATTTTATTTTCGGGGGGATATCAAGTCCCCAGACCCAATTTGCATATGATGTTTCGTGTTTCTTGTGGTTGTATATCATATCAATTGCAGACTTGGTGCTAAACCAGCCATTTTTGCTCCATTTCCAATAAAGTCTGTCAACTTGGATGTGCTGTGGTATTGGTATCGTTTTGATAGTTTCAATTAGGCTGTTTGGAATTATGTTTTGTAACTCTGCGTGTAGTTTATCTTGGTTCCATGTTTTGTTGTCTTTGAGAAAATGTTTTATGTTGATTGTATCGTCTATATGTTGAGTTCCTAAGATAGATGAATTTATCGGTGTTTGGCCTAACCATTGGTCTTGCCAAAACTTGATAGAGGCCCCGTCTCCAATAGACCAATTAAGGCCTTGTTTGAACAGAGGGACTAATTTTATTAGCTGAGTCCATTGCCAGGAAGAGGTACCTTGCTTCTGGTATGTGAGTATATTTTGGTTTTTAAGATATTTTTCTTTAATTAGTTTGACCCATGGGCTAGTTGGTTCCGCTAATAGTTTCCAGAGTAATTTCATCTGAAGAGCAGTATTCATATCCTCCGAGCTACGCAGCCCTAGCCCTCCATTTTCCTTTGTTTTGCAAACCTCATACCAACCGATGAGGGGCTTATGGTTGGGTCCTTTGTTCCAGAGGAAGTTCCGGTTGATCTTATCAAGTTCCATATGGACTGATTTTGGTAGCATAAAGCATTGCATTATGTGTAGAGGTTTGGCTGCTAGCGTTATTTTGATTAGAGTGCAACGACCAGCTTGTGAGAGGCAATTCGCCTTCCAACTGTGAAGTTGTGATTTGGTGTTTGTTAGAAGTTCCTTGAATTCTTCCTTTGTCATTCTTCCTTCGATTAGGGGGCAGCCCAGATATGTACCCATCTTAGGGGTGTGCACTATTTCTAGCTCGTTTCTAATTAGATTTTTCTGTGTGGTTGTGACATTTTTGGATGCTTGGAATTGGGATTTGTGCCTATTTACCTTTTGTCCTGAAATAGCTGTGTAATCAGTCAGAATTTTGTTAATTTGGTCGCAGCCGGTTTTGGTTGCTGATGCAAAGATGACGATATCATCCGCGAAGGCTAAGAAAGGAATTATTGTTCCCCCTCGCGTCAATTTGATTCCTATGTGGCTCTGTGGTTTTTCCGATTCATGTTGTAATCCACGGGCCAGAATTTCCGATATTATTAAGAAAAGATATGGTGAAAGCGGGCATCCTTGTCGTATTCCCCTCTCGGGAAAGAAGATTTCTGTGGGTTCATTGTTTACTAGCACCGAGTAAGTGACAGTGGTTATGCATTCTTTGATCCAAAGAGTGAATTTGGGTGAGAACCCAAATTTTGACATAATGGAGAGTAAGAAATTCCAGTCGACCATATCGAATGCTTTTTCCATATCAAGTTTTACAGCCATCCAACCTGATTTTCCATTTTTCTTTGAGAAGGAGTGTAAGACTTCATTTGCAATTAAGATGTTATCTTGTATTGATCTGCCTGATGAGAAGGCGCTTTGTAGTGGATTAGTTACTTTAGGGATTACCCTTTTGAGTCTTGAAGCTAGAATTTTGGATATAATTTTATATGTTGTTGTGCAGAGACTAATAGGCCTATAGTGAGATGTTGTGGTTGGGTTGTCTATCTTTGGAATTAATGCTATGAACGTATGGTTTGTTTGTTTCAGGATCCTACCACTTAGAAAGAAACTTTTAACTGCTTTGATGACCGTTGGTTTCACAATATGCCAGTACTTTTTGAAGAAACCAGCTGGAAAACCATCAGGACCTGGGGATTTGTCATTTGCAAGGCTGAAGACTGCATTTTTAATTTCAGAATTCGTGACTTGGCGAGTTAGCCATTCATTATCTTCGTTTGAGATTTCGTTCCCTACATGGTGAAGTAGGTTGTTTTGTGTAATTTGCCTAGCATGTTGCGTAAATCTTTGGCTAAAATCGTGTTTGATGAGGTTTCTAATATCTTCTTCGTTGTTAAGTGTTATACCCGTCGTGGTTTGAAAGTGCTTTATTATGTTTCTATTTCGTCTTCCTGTTGCTATTTTATGAAAGTATTTAGTGTTGGCGTCTATAGATTTTATGTGCATTCTTTTCGCCCTTTGTCCCCAATATTTCTGTTGAAAGGAAAGGAGGGAGGTGTGCTTTGAAGTGAGCCTTTTGATTTTGTTATCTAGGTTTTGGTTGTAAGCATTGCAAAGATTCTTTTGTGATTCTAGTAGATCTGTTTCTACTTGCTTAATTTGGCGGAAAACATTTACAAAGGTTACTTTGCTCCAAAGCTTGCTTTTTCTTTTGACCTCTTGAAGTTTTTTTGTTAGTTTGAACATTTTCGAGCCAGGGGTGTCCAATCTCCAAGCTGATCGCACAACTGATTCGTAGTCAGGTTTCGTTGTCCATGCCATTTCAAATTTGAAGGGTTGCAATTTTGGTTTGCGGTTATCCATGAGGTCCAACGTGATCCGGGCGTGGTCTGACTTAAGAAAAGCATGGTTTTTCGTAATAAGGTTCGGGAATTGCTTTAGGATAGGGTGGCTGACCATAACACGGTCTAGCTTTTCAAATATGTTGTCAATGCCATGTTCACGTTTTCTCCAAGTGTAATCGTTCCCGCAAGTTGGGGAATCTACCAGATTGAAAGTTCTAATAGTGTCTTGTAGTCTTGCAAATCTATTTGCTGATGGGATCCTGCCCCCTAGTTTGTCGGTAGGTTCTAAAATTTCGTTAAGGTCTCCTAGAATAATCAGCGAGTCCTTAGCATTGCGAATATAGTCTGAGAGTGAGGTCCAGAAGTAGTTTTTTTCTTTTGCGTAAGGGGTTGCATAAACAAATAAGATTTCGACATCAATTTTAATGTTTATGTAGTCTGCCTGAATGATGCGATCCGTCGCGTTTCTAATTGTGAAGGTTTCATTATGGAATTGGGATTCTTTCCAAAGAAGGCAAAGCCCCCCCCGCTAGACCATTGGATGGGATAAAGTGCATTCTGTCAAATCCTGGTTTCCTCCAGCATTTGTCCGGCGGGGGGTTTGTTAATTTTGTTTCTGCTAGCATTAGGATTTTTATGTGCTCTGCTTTAGTTGTGGCTTCAATGTGGGTCCAAACATTCTTTCTACTAAGGCCTCTTATATTCCAAAAGCTAAACTTCATTTAAACCTTTTGAGGGAAAAATGGTAGTTTTCTGGCTGAGAGCCTTGTTTATAGGAGTAGAGAACCTCCAATTATCTGTGGTTTTGGTTTGTTCGTATTTTTTGTTGTTTGTTTCGTCTATCGTTGTGAATCTATGTGTAACATTCTCCTTTAGGGCCGCTAGACTCAAAGAAACTTTGTTCTGGTTGTGTTTAAATCTGTCTTTGTGTGAAGTTGTATCATTTAAATAGTAGCTGATCTGAAACTTCAGGTTAATGGTTTCTCCTTGTGAAGAAAGCGGGTGAGTCCCAAGACCACGGTAGTGGTTTAGGATTGAGCATGAGGCGTTAGGAAAGCTAGTATTCGAGACAAATTCTATGTAAGAAATCATAATTATTAATCTGTAAGACTTTTTGGAATGATAATAATGTTCGTGTTTTACATAAAAAATGCGATAGTGGTTTTGTAAATGAGTATCTATCAGATAGCCTGCTGAATTGTTGTAGTCAGGATCATATTGTATGTTGCATCCAGTTCTAAAAAAGGGTTTAAAATCCAGATTGGGTAAGCCCTCCCATGTACAGTTAAGATCTACAACTTTGAAGAAGGCATAAGGATGCTCACTTAAGCTGGGGTGTGGTTTGGTGCAGCTGTCTTTGATATGGATAGCTTGAATCCAAAGTTGAGGCATTAGGAACATGTGTGTGAGTATTCCCTGAGCTTGAAACCAGAAGCCACCATGGCAGGGACCATGAGACCAGCTAAGCCGAGGTAGAAGCTGTAAATAATGCAAATAAGTTTGTTGCTCGAGGGAAAGACTCCCCCGAGCAAGATTAGTAGGATGATATATAATATATTCATATATGAAATTGTACAAATATGTTTGATTAATAGTAACAGAATTATTGCATAAATTCAGTGTAAGGTAGTGTGGTAACATGGCAAAGCATGTTTTAAGCAAAAAGCAGGTGCACTGAGATAGGGATCCTGAACAACAGTAGGAGGCAGTCAGAGAGCTAGCAGTTAAGAACATTGATGACAGATCATCATGATGAATGTTAAAGTGCTCATTCAAGTAGTAAGTAAGATTAAACTGAGATCCAACACTAAGGTTATGATTGAAATCAGTGGTGAAGTTATTATGGTTTTGAGACTGTCTTGATAGAAATAAATTAGAGATCTTATTAGTAAGAGGCAATGAAAACATACTCTTGTAAAATCCATAGACATAACATGGGTTTTGATTTGTAACTAGAGAGAGTATGCAAACAGTTGTAGAAGCACAGAGTGTTGAAAAGAGGAAACCACTTAGGTCTCTTAACCAACCGCAAGGGATGCACAAGTAAAGATAGGTTGCCAATTGCCAAGATCTAAAGGATAATTTGTTGGTAAGACGTAGGATATTCATGCTCTGACAATACCAGCGTACATAACATGGGTTATGGTTTGTGATTAGAGATATGAGGCAATCCGATGTAGAAGCATAGAGAGTTGATAATAGGTGACCTCTAGGAGCCCTTAGCCAGCAAATGATGAACAAATAGGGATAGCTAACCAAATTCCAAGATATAGCAGGTGTCTTATTATACAAGTCCATAATTAGCCAGCAAAAAGAGGAGTAATTTTTTGCCAAATCTGTATGAGTAGTTGGTTGTTTCAGTGGATCGAGTGTCTCAAGTTGATTACAGCTACAAAACCGATCCAGAGTTATGGATAGATAAGGACAGCCTTGTAAAACAAACAGCTTAAGCCAAGGCTGAGTAGCCAGGTCAATGATTAGGGAGGATAGATACACGGCCAGCAGAAGCAGCCCATGAATAAACCAATACCTTTGTGAAGGCAGCCGAGCTGAGTGCAGCTGATCAGATGCAGGTTCTTCAAAGCAAGGTGGAGGTTGTTGCAGTACTTAACTTGCCCACCTGAATACACAAGGGGCCCCTGCTAAGTCAATGTGTCCTGCATTTTACATGAGTATATAATTTGCTCGAGAGAGAGAGACTCCCTCGAGCAGGATTAGCTTGAATTCCTTTAAGTATTATAGTTAAGTAATGTGTAATTTTAACATGCCAATACAAGTGCTGTAAGTGATAGTTGTATTCTATGTTAAACTGCTGGGATGTTTCGATTTTGTTTATGCTAGAATTAAAATAATATAAACTCAATGGAGCAAAGATGATGATGTATAAGAATGGCAGCATGCCAAGACAGCGGGTAATGGTAAGATAAACACGCCATAATACAGAGCATAAGGTTAAGCAAACATAGCAATGATGATAATGACTAGCGGTAAAGTAAATGGGATAATGATGCCATCGCTTAAGATAAGACAACAACATCGTATTGAAAGTGACCATGAGCAAACAGAAATCATTATATAACTTAATAATGCAGATTATTGTGAAGTGCAAAGTGTAGATGGGCATAGTCATTGAGCAGTAAGGTAAAGATAATGCCTTCATATAGGGGGCTTTGTAATACAGGTGCCTACAAGGCAAGCTAAAATTATAGATCAAGTTGGTAAATTTAAGATATATATGGCAGATCCTAACAGTAACCATCAAATGCACAGGTTTTCTCATAGAATTTAGTACATCAGAGTGGGTAGAAAGAGTAGATGTGATACTCATGAGAGCCAAACAGATTGTGACAAAACCTCACTGGATCAAAGTAGTTGATCTAACATGAAATTTAGACGAGTGATTAAGCATATGTAGCAGGTAAAACTTAGGATGAAGTAGAATTCGGATGTGGTCCCTGTTATAGTAGTTTATGCCAAGGTAAATGAAGCTGTTTAAACCTTTACTCATAATAAAATTGCTTTTATTATGAATAAAGAATGAAAACAGATTCTTAGTTAAGCATGTTTGACCATAATATAGTGATGAAATTCTGTAGCAAATGATGTAGCTGGAGTTTAAGTCAATATAGGAGTACACTTTATATTGTTCATAGGGGCATTTATATAAACTACAAGGTTTGAAATCCAAATATGATTTCACAATTCGATCATGGTCACAGCAGAAGCAGTTTTTTATGGAGATCAGGGGTTCATAATTAGTAAGGTCAGATTTGGGATGCAATGACCAAAACAGTATAAACAGATTCAGAATGCAATGATCATACTGATGATTGTATTTTTTAATGACCATGGAAAGTATAAGGACAAATAGCTTAATTGAGAGATCAAGACTTACATTTATACCATCTAGAGTCCAGGTTATGCTCTTTCCTTTGCTTTTCTGTGTTTGATAGATATGTAATTGAATTTCAGATGAGCATTTCAACTGATAGGAGTATTGTTGCAGTTGAACAAAGAAAGAGGAAAGAGCAAGCTTTCCTTTTCCTTTGTCACTTTTTTGTGATTTGGGTGGGATTGGGGGTTTTTGGGTGTCACCCGAGGGTTTCCCTTTTGGTTGGGTAATTGTGGGTGTCGGTGGATCCCCATTGGGGCTCCCCTTCCCTTTGTTGTGTTGTTTGTTTGCCATTAAAGCAAACCAGTGAGTGTTGAAGCCGTACAACCCAGAAAAATCAGAAAACTTATGGTTTAAAGAGGCAAAAATCTGGATTTTGGGTTTGAAATTTGAGTGTAGGGATACATACCTGTTGGAGCCAAGAAGAACGCTCAGCAAACACCAGGAATGAAGAAACTGCAGACCACTGAATGCAGGAGCCCGTTGAAACCTCCATGAGATGGAGGGCTTGTCCAATCGACCAGATCGGTCAGGGAAGAGAGGGGAGGAGAGTCTTCCATTGATTGTGGTGATGATTGACCCTAGATCTCTCCATTGAAGAGCTTTGATCGAACGAGGAAAGCGGAGCCCTAGAAAGAATTTGACATCCCAAACCCCAAAATCGAACCAGTGTTTATGCCAAATCCAAAACCAGTAACACTTGAGGTTGATTTGATTGAACCCCTTGAAGATTTTGATAGAGATTGGGGCTAGATTTTCATTACGGTTCTTGTTTTCTTTCAATCGGATTTGGGATTTTTCAGAGGGGGGTGAGGGATTTGGGATAGATAGGGGCGCGTGAGCAAGCGCGTTGATTGGAGAGGATTTGGGTTTTTTCGGGTCCATCTTTCGTTACTTGCTATCCTCTTTTTTTTGCCTACAGTTCAATTGTTTCACCGCCTCTTAGGGCTGGAAATCACCCGTGGGTGACCGATTCACCCGACCCATCCGACCCGATTAAATGGGTGAAAACCCGAAAAAAACGGGTGATGGGTGGGTGAAATGGGTGATGGGTCAGGTGATGGGTGATATATTTTTCACCCATTACCCGACCCATCACCCGACCCATTACCTGACCCGCTTAATCACCCGTTAACTCACCCGATTATTTAAAAAAAATCTTAGTTTATAAAAAAATATAGCCTAACATAACTACATTTTTTTTTTCCTAATTCTATATATCTTCTCTATTCTCTAATTGTTTTTGTGCAAAAAAAATCTAAAAGAATATAAACTTATTTTTATTTAACCTCATATCACATCTTTTAAAAAAAAGTTATTTTATTTGTTTTGCATGCACTAGTAGAATGTTAACAATTTCACTCATTTCAACGACTTAGTATTTAATGTGTTAAGACATGATTTAGCCAAATTATTTATCTTTTTTTTAACTACGAGTTTAGCAAATGGCTAAAATTCATCTCATTTGATTTGATATTAAACTTTTAATGTTAACTTTGTAAGACGATGATAATGATATAATGTATGAATAAACCTTTTATACAATTAATAAGATTTCCACGTTGACGTGGTTTGTGAAAATATCAAATATGATCGATTTCTAAGTATAACCTATGAATTTTTTTTCTTTTAATTTACTTCACCCGATTATCCACCCGACCCACCCGATTAACCCGATTCACCCAACGGATAGAGTGAAATATTAGACAGACGGGTGATGGGTCGGGTGAATTTTTTTTGTGACGGGTCGGGTGAAAAAATGGCGCCACCCATCCATCACCCGACCCATTTCCACCCTTACCGCCTCTCTCCCCCTCTCTCTCTCTCTCTCTCTCTCTCTGAGTTTCAAGCCGATAACGATTTACATCCTCCGAATCCAATCACCCACTGCGCTGTCTAACTCTCAAATTCTTCCATTTTCCCTCCACATTTGTTTGCATTTCTCTTGTACAATTTCTTCGATCCGAACTCCCATTACCCGCACTTCAATTCCCCCTTTCTCCTAATTTAGGGCTTCATGTCCCTCCCTCAGAACGGCAACGCGCACATGACGGTGGCAGCTATGGATACTCCGGCAACCGCTGGCAACTCTGGTATTTCTCTTTTCCTTGTGCCTATTCCGTTCTGCCTGTATAGTTTGCAATTTCTACTTTTTTGCTGTCTTGGTAGCGGATGACTTGCTCTTACTTTTGCCCTTTACATTGATACCTGGAATTGGCGATTCCCCCTTTAATTCGAAGAATTTACTTTCATTTTGTTCAATTAGTGATGCCCGGTTTAGATTTGTTGCTAATCTTGTTCGCATATTAGGTTAATTCGCAGTATAGTATTGTGAATTGTTGTTTCCTGTGCCCATTTCCATATAGTATAATGTTAAGACAATTAAACCCACGTTTTCTTGAATCATAGTGTTTCAAGTGATCCAAGCATTTGATGCCAGTCATCCTGGTCGAGAAGATGAAATCTCTTCTTTCTCCTTCTATCCATCCAGTTCCGCACATCTTTAAGGTTCTTACTCCTTCACTCAATGGAAATCCGTCTCGATGGTCCCCAAACAACCTTTGTTAACACTTGCAAGCAATGCAAATGGCTCTGATCTGGATTGATTTGCCACATTTCAACCTTGATAGTTGCTTTCATATTAGAATTGATGTATAAAGTTTACATCCAATGTGAATTGTGAAGCATGGGGTTTCTGGAAATGGATCTGGTTGTATGATGCCTTATCATTTCTCTTCCCCTCCAATTGCAGGTGCTGAGGTTAATCAACTCCAGAATCCGAAGCAAGTAGGCCAGTCAAATAAACCTGATGATCTGAAATACATATCTGACCTCAGTACTCTATTGGTTGCCACTATTCAAGATGCTAAAGACCAAATCTCTCAGGTTGAATACATCTTCTGCAGCCAGCTCTACCCTACTTTCCAAAAGAGTTCCAAGTCCTTACAGAAGTTATATTTTGAGGTCAGGAAAGCCACAGAAGACGAATGGAAAGAGACCCATCTTAAGATGGTTAACCAGGTGGATGAGCTTTATTTAGAAAAGAAACAAGCTCTAGCTGACAAGGCAGACTTGTTGATGAAAATATCTGAGCTGGAGGAGAAGCTCCTTTTCAAGGATGTGGAGATAGAGAAAGAAAAGGAATGGCACTACAAACTGCAGAAAGTGATTGAATCAAAAAGCTCTGACCTTGACAACAAGCAAATGCAATTAGGGCTATATGAGGAGAGACTTTCGTCCCTCTTCACCAACATGAAAGAGCTGGAAGAGGAGAAATGCCAACTCAAGGAAGAACTTGGGAAAAATAATGAACATGTAAACAAAGGAAAGGAGCTACAAGAGGAGATACTCAAACATGTGAGTTCGCAAGGAAAAAAGATACTTAGAATGGAAGAGTTGTTGCAGTGTAAAGAAAACGAGAGAAAAAACCTTGTACTGAAACTGGAAAATGTGGAAGCCAGTCTCAACAATCTTACGAGTGAGTATGGAATGAGAATTATTGAACTGGAAGAGTGTAGGAAATCGCAAAAGCAGTTGGTACAAAAAAATGATGCGATCATTTCCGAATTGTCAAATAAAGAACAGCTGTTGTGTACGCACAAGAAAGAAAAGACATTGCTTTTGTCCAGACTGAAGGATTTGGAGAACAAAATTGAGGAGCTTCCGGAGAGTGCCAGTAAGGATAGGAATGTTGCAGTTCCGGAAGCAAGTGAATATTACAGACATTTAGAGCAGCAGCTTCAATCAAAAGACCATGAGCTGTTAACCGAGAAACAGAAACGAAAAGATCTTTTGAATGCTTATAAAAGTTTAAAGTCTCAATACAATTACCTCTGTGTGAGGTCTGGCCTAACTGCAGAAAATAAGCTGCCGAAGCCCAAAGTTGAAGTTGAAAATGAGCCACCTAACCACAATGGTATGTATACTTTCATTACATGAAACCGATGTAAGCTGTAACTCGTCAAATTAGTCATCTATAAACAAATTCTATCATTTCTGCTTATACCTGTTTGTAGATTGTTCATTTTTACTTTCCTGGAAAAATTTTACTGTTTTAGATTTGTGTTTTGTTTTGTAACCTTTCTGTCTGATTATGTGTTTATGATCTGCTACTGCAGCGAATAGAAACTTGACTTCTGCATGCACAGTAGTTGCTGGAGGAACTACAAAAGAGAAAGAGATCAGCTCTGGTGGTAATTCAGAAGAGGATAAATATGCAAGATCAAATCAAACTACAGATGCAGCTGGGAAGATGACCGAAGTGAAAAAGGAAATGTCTGAAAGTACTTCAGATGACGACGACAGAGTAGGCAGAATGTTAAATCAAGCTTCTGTGTTTGATGCTCCATTCACTTCCAACGCCCCTGCTGCATCAAAATGGAAAACCAGCAGAAGTTCCAGCTCATCAGCTGGTGGCAAACGCCCAACATCAGATTGGAGAGAGACTCGTTCTCGTCAAGGTCCCAATGGGCCTGATCCCCATGATGATTTTCTCAATACACCATTGGAGAACATCAGGGCAAACCTGACTAAGGCTCTCCAGGAAGAAGTGCATAACACTTCTGCTCCTGTTTCTGGGGATATGGAGTGTGATGATTTGGATGATGAGACAGAACCGAACATTAATGCTGAGCCTGTGCTCCAAAAGCAGCAGCTGCCGCAAGCTTTGAGGAGGATTCCAAATGAATTTAAATACGTTGAACCAGTTAGGAAGAAGGCCCAGCGAGAATCCTTAAAAGGAGTTGAATGTAAGCAGTGCGAGAAATTTTATGATGCTGTGCTTCCTGATGGCGAGAATAAAGACACGGGAGATGGTAAGAAAGCCTTCCGCTGTGAGCATCTTGATGGTGTTTCAAGGCATCGATATAGGTACGCCCCACCAATGACTCCTGAAGGATTTTGGAACATCGGTTTTGATTCAGAAATTTAATGTTTCAGGTAGATAATGCTCCTGTCTGTATACATGATGCTCAAGAATTCATAATTGTATTGCCAAATTTCATGTAAATTCTTTGACTTGTTCGTTTTACAAAGGAAAGTAAGAGTCTATTTGTAGTCTAATATAAATCATTCTTTTTGATGAGAAGAACTTGTAATTCTGTGTTTGAGTCCGAGTTGGTGTTAGAGGTTAAACGTTCAAATGGGTCAATCTATCCGCAATGGATTTAACTATCCCGAAGATATGACAAATGTGAACCGAAGAAAATTGAAGCAGGCCCAATCGGGAATACTAGATGAACATTTCGATGGGCAATTCCAATTTCCAATTTCCAAGTACCCAAAAATGCATTAATAATACTTTGGGCGTCTCATTCGATTTCAATATTTTTGTAGAGTGCTTCTTTAATTCCCTTATATACCTAATACCGCCAATCCTTATGCTCCAATTACTGTATTAAAATTGTTTTTTCCCCCAACTTTTATACATGACGTGGGCATTGTGGTCTCTAATTATATATTTTATTGACGTTTCTCCATAATCAAGTCTAAATTTGTGAAAGTTTAATTTAAAGGAGTTGTGTTGGAGGTTTTCCATTTAGTGCTTGTTTTCTTTTACTCATTATCGGTTTCCTGAATGTTAAATCCCCTCCCCCCCAAAAAAATCATCGAGTTATTCCAATTGAGAATCGTTTTTCTAGTAAAGGTTGTTATGGAGTGTATATTCCTTATTTCATTATTGAAAATTATTTGATTTATGAAATACTATAAACCCCTACCTATGGGTTTATTTGATTTATGGTTTGCTTTCATAGTCCATTTTATAGTCCCTCTACTATAATTGGTGGAATTAAAATTGTTTAATAATTTTTCATTTAAGTGTTAGTAATATTTAGTATATTTTAGCTATTTTCCACCAATCATAGCAAGTGGACCATAAAATAGACTATAAAGGTGGACTAGGTGACCTTCGCCGCCCACCCTATAGTTTCTAATTTAGCCAATTATTTATCTCCTAATGTATGTTTTACATCATTTAAAATATTTTTTTTTAAAAAAAAAACATTAATCAAGATTTCTGTTTTTACTAATTTATCTATATATGTTTGGTTCTATGGTGTTAGCTATGTTTCTCATGGTGGCAATGTAGAAGGATATGATATAAATCTTCTCGAGGATGATCATAAAATTGACAATGCATAGGCACTAAAATTCGTAGTTGTTCTAATTTCCCATTTGTAGGGATCTTTTTTTTTTGTAACCTTCCAAATAATATTTTTAAAAAAAATATTTTTAGGTAAGATGTCAAGTTCTCATGTATATCCTCACTCCTTCACTGAGGCATCCAAGTATCTCGAATGGCAAAACAACTATGGCTAACGAATTTCAAGCCCTCCTCCAAACCCAAACTTGGGATCTCGTCCCTCAACCACCAACCTCCAATGCATTGGGTGTAAAATGGGTGTTTCACACCAAACATACCTCGGCCGAACAAATTGAATGTTGAAAGGAACGTCTTATGGCGAAGGGGTTCCACCAACACCATAGATTACATTGAAACTTTCAATCCACAATTCGATTTTTTTCTCCCTAGCAGCCACCCAAACTTGGATTGTTCGACAATTAAACATTCAGAATGCCTTCATACATGCTGACCTAACTGAAGAGGTATTCATCATCAACAACATGATTTGCTAGGCAATTCTCTCGTCTCTCCTGGCTTCACACCCTCCATCACTGACACCCCTCTCTTTACCTTCATCAACAGAACCTCTCGTGTTTTTATATTGGTTTATGTCGATGATCTCCTCGTGATTACCATTGACCTTGTTTTGGCTAACCAATTTGTGAGTGCTCTATCCATTGAGTTAATTTCTCGACATTTAGGTCACTCGTGATCCCTTTGACATCACTCTCTCTTTGTCCCAGTAAATCATTGCTATGCTCGATTGCCTCAACTACATGTAACTTGTAAGACTCGAGGTCTTAAGAAGCGTCAGCCCATGTCACATATCCCTCTCAGGTCCGTTGTCCTCACTTGAAGCCTAAAAAAGAAGAGCTCTTGTGACATAGACATGACTTGAATCACTTATAAATCACTCATAGCATCCTTATTATATCCGATGTGGGACGAGGTGTTACATAACTACAAGCTTTGCTCCACCTCGATTGCAACAACTGATGACATTGATCCTTCACCACCGTTCGATTACTGCTCCTTTTATTAGAGTGTGGTTGGGAGCCTCCAATATCTATCCTTCACAAGGCCAAGTATCTCATTTGTGGTCAATCGCGCTTGTCTACATATGCACTCTTCTGCCACTTTTCATTGGCAAAATATGTAAAGCGACTCCTTAGATATATACAAGGCACCAAGCCACCTTGCTCTGCATCTCTCTGCCACCTCTCCATGTCACTCTTGGCCTTCATCTCCGATGTTGATTGGGTAGGGGGCAACCACTCCATTGGCACTTGCTGCATTTACATGGGCAATAATCTTGTCTCCTGGACCTCTCGAAAGGACATTGTATCTCAATCCTCCATGGAAGCCGAGTACCGCAGCCTTGCCCATGCTACTTGTGAATTGATTTGGCTCCAAGCTATACAGTACGAATTGGGTATCCACCTCTCACGACCTACTTTGCTTTGGTGCGACAACATTGGAGCCACATATCTTGCTGTCAATCCCATCATGCACCATCATACCAAACACATTTCTCTCAATTACCATTTTGTCTAGTAGCGTTGTCACAGTCACACCCTCCAAGTGTTGTTTATTTCTACAAATGATCAACTAGCCGGCAGCTTGCTGACAAAGCCTCTATCTTCTAGTCTTTTAATTGCCATCCGATCCAAGCTTTACGTTGCGCCTCTTGAATTGACGGGGGATATTGAAGCCTACGCTCTACGTTGCGACTTACATTTGCTTGTATATTGCTTGATTCCAATAGCTTCATAGCACCTATACACGAATTGATGCCTTGGACAAATGTTCGAGTATATATATATATAGTATGTGAATGTTAATTTAAGTAAAATATAAAAACATTATGGTATATTGAAACAAAATTAAAGTGATTAATATATATACCTTTAATTTTTAAACATTAATAACTTTTTACTCAAACACTGGATTAACGTGTATTATATATCAAAACCAAGCTATCGATGAGGAGAATACACCTAGTTAGTTCGTCAAATAAGAGGGAGTTGACACGTGACCCCCCAGACCCCTCCCTAGCTCCACCTTTATTCGTAGTTTTGCACTTCTGCTTACCTCGGTAAACTTCTCTCTCTCTTAAATGTTTATATTGATTTATGTTAAGGTTATTTATCACAATATTGAACATTTCAGTATTCAGACCTTTAAATTTACATAAATATTCATGTTGTCATTTTCTCACGTGTATCCGTTTCCTTTAAAATCTGAATTGCCGTTTCATGTTTCCGTTTCCATTTCCATCTAACATAGTCCAATACAAATCAATGAGAAGCTATCAAACAAAACACCATTACTCCGAAGAAATCAGTAGATGTGCGTGTTTGAACCGCGAAAATTCAAAGTCTTGAGTCTTGTCGACATTTAAACAATCATAACCCAATCTATGCGCTTATTAAGCAGCCACCGGCGCTACTATTTGATCAACCATTCACACCCACATTTCAACACTTCACATTTCGTTATTTCAACAAATTGATTTAAATCAAAGTTCTTTCTTCTATTATTATTTTTTATATCAGAAAAGAAATTCGATTATCTAGACATGTCTAGATAGACTAACCATTATATACAACCAGAAGCAAAAATGACATAAAGAAAATTACGAAATAAAACGTACAAGTCATTCTACATTGTAAATCACAAGCCAAGGACAAACGAATCGATCGAAATGGTCCAAAAAATAAAAATAAAAATCAATAAAACGCCCTTGTCAATTTATGTCAAACTCCAGGAATCTCCTGGTTGATCGGGTAATGAGAAACGGGGGTCGTATCAGTTTTTTGTTTTGTTTTTAATTATAAGGTTGGGATCCAGGCCGGATTTTAACACAAAATGCTTTTGTAGAGCTTCGCCATCCCTTATACGGAGTATTTTATTTTTATTTTCAATATTCCACAATCAATAATGTGGGATCCAACAATTTAATGAGGAAGGACCTCAATGAATAGAATGATTTATATAGTTCATCACTCTTTGACTAGTAATAGTTAGTTTATTGGGAGAACACGTCTGAAACAATATTTTTGTACTAATTTGCCTGAGTATGAGCTCCCCACGTTGTTTGACGTACACATTCACTATAAATACATCCATATCACACTGAGTTAATTAACATCCAACAAAAATCAATAAACAGCCATTGTCGATCATCGATCTCCCAATAAATTAACAATCTGTGTTGATCAAGTCTCTCGATCCCCGGCAATGGCGCAGTTGAAGGCCTTGGCTATGATCATCTTCGCCATTGCCATCTCGGCGGTGACAGTCTCGGCTGCAGCTGAGGAGGACTTCCTTGCTCCCTCACCATCACCTGCCTTGCCTCCTGGCCTCGTGGCTGGAGCTGCCTTCGCCTTGCCGCTCTCTGCGACTATGATCGTGTCTTCCTTGGCCATGTCTTTTGCTGCCCTCTTCTACTAATTCAGCCCCAATCGATCGATCATGTAATTTATACTTTATATCATACACAAATGCATACCGGACGTGTGTTTCTTTGGTACTTGAAGCAAGATCGATCAGACATTGATTTTGATGTGCTCTGATTTATGCTTTTTCATGTGCCAATAAGTTTGCATCAATACTAGCTATCATCTTTATTTTTGTACCACTAAATAATATTATTCGCCGGCTTGATTTGATCATCTACGAATTCGATTCATTAACATGTATACTCCTTATGAAACGTTTTTGCGACTAATGGATGTTTAAATGAAAAGGCTAAATCTCTTATGCCAGCATCAGAACATCAGAACAGGTGCTGACATAAGGTTTATCAATGGAGATCCTCTACTTCACTTCCTATCTCACTCCCTACAACACAAAAATATTTTGGCATATATTATCAAAATTATATTTATGTTACTAACGTCTATTTTTATATATTTATAAAATTATATTTTGAAAAATCATGTTTTACAAATTTTAAAAATTAAAAAAGCAATATTTAACCAATTACACAATTATTAAAAATTTCAAAACATGATTTTTCAAAATAAAATTTTATGAATATATAAAAATAGATGTTAGTAATACAAATATATTTTTTATAATTTTTTTTAAGATTAAATATATATTAAAATATTGTTGTGAAGTAGGAAGTGAAGTAGAGGATCTCCATTGCCGACCGATCGAGGGGCTACTTTAATTTATGTACCTAGCTAATAGGGCATGTCTGACGGAGAGGATTGAGGACCTTTCTTAACAACTTGGATACTCATTTGCCAAGTAATAATTTTTATTAGTTGTATCAAGAACCCAAAGAACTTTTTCACTATTAATAAATATAATTTTTTTTTTATATTTTTTTTCCTTACCAGTTTAAGTGGGCTTAGCCCACTCTACATCTGGATCGGGTTACTGTAGGCCCATTAAGGGGTTGACCCTCTCACTCACAAGTGTCTCCAATTAATAATTTGGCCATGGCTTCAAGCTACACACTCTTTAGGTTGTAGAAAAAAAGAAAGGATAGATGGATCGGGTTACTGAGGTTTGGAATGTGATGCGTAACGGGAGTAATTTAGTTTAAATTAAGATGATTTGTAGAAAAAAAGAAAGGATAGATGGAGTTCAAGGATAAAGGGCTCACTTGCCTCACCACAAGCTTAAACTTGATCAAGAGCACAATATTTGTATAGAAAACTCAGTTTTCTAATAATATCTTTAAGGGTGTTCAAATTCATACATAATCTGCTGAAAATACAAAAAGTTGGCCTCCTTGTCAAGACCTACGAGAATACAAAATTAATCCCTTAGGTGGTGAGCAACATTTGTTCTTAGTTTCCAAGATGGGTGTCGTATGTTCATTCTGTCCAACTTGAGGAGGGGATATGGCGTATATATGAGGGCATTTTGCTAATTGTAACTAGCTGAAGAAAAGGCTATAAAAGCCATACCTCGGGAGTCGGGTGTAAGAAATGTTGTAACAAACTCCCTCAATTTCAGTTATAGAAAACACATTCCAACTTCTTCTTTCTCTTCTGTTCGTTCTCCATGTGACCATGTATCACGTTTGAGAGCTTCTTCTCAGTACATGATCGAGTATTCAAAATTATGCAAATATTACAATGGGACATTTAATGCGTCATTTTTGCAAACACTAGAGAAAGTATACAAAATAAATGATGAAGAATAATGCTTTTTTTTTTTTGGTAGAAAAGATGAGAGCAAGCTCTCGATGACATAAAAATGTTAAAGGCCTACATCGGAACATCACGGGGGATGGCCCTCCCTCGAATGTCATCGTCAATAAACGTAACAATGTCAATCGGCGGGGCAATAAAAACATGCAACCCAACCGGAAAAGAAAAAGAAACAGTTGCGAGGGAGTCAGCGACACGGTTCGCTTCCCTGCAGACATGCCTCAACTGGATCTCCCAGTCTCGGGCTAGTAAGCTCTGGCATTGCCGAACCAGGCTAAGACAACGGATGACAATCTCCGACCCCTTTCCTAACAAGTGAAATGACGACCAGAGAGTCGGCCTCAACCACAACCTTCTTGTAGCCGTTCTCCCAAGCTAGGCGGAGCCCATCAACCAGACCCCAGAGCTCCGCAACCGACACAGTACAGCATCCTAACCTGCGCACATATCCAGTCATCCACCGGCCCCTGATGAATAATAATGCTTGTCATTAGATTCTATGCTACCAATTAATGCTCCAGCCCCTTGAGCCATCTTAGAGCACCCACATTAGACATACGGACATACTCTATTGGGTGTCTTATTATTATTATTATTATTATTATTAAAAATGCAAACTGACACATTAAGTTTCTAGCAGTAGAAACTAAAGGCTAATAATAAGACACTCAAGTCTGCCACAATCTGACACACACTGCACACCACAAATTTTTCTGACTTTTTTAAAAAAAAAAAAATATAAGGCACCCAACATATAGCCAATGTGGATGCTCTTAGATGGGTGCAACAAATCTGATCGACCACTTCCGCATTCGGGAATGTACACTACCACGTGCAAGTAAGTTTGAAATTAAGGAATAATACCTCATATATTAGATATTAAACTGATAAGAACAGATACTAAACTTGATCTTAGCCAAAAGGTTGAGAAAGGAATAATACCTCTCGTGCTCAATGGATTGAATTGGCTCGAAAATGGGCTCGTTAGTTGGTCCCGCATCATCAACTCTAGGTTATTTTGGATTTGCCCCAAAATGGGCTCGTTAATGGCGAAAGATCACCAAGGGTGAATGTCACTTAGGTTGTCTTTCCTGGTAGCTCTAACTTTGTAAGCATTTTCAAGAAATCTCTCCATGTGAAGATGGAGCCAAACCAGGTCATTGGTCTTAAATATAATAGCCTTCTTGCGAAGCTTGTTTGCCCATTGCATGCTTGTATATCTCATCATTAACCTTTTCAACCCTTGCTCAGAGTTACTCGTGCGACTTCTTCGTCTCCTTAGCTAGCTTGGTTCTCAGCTTCAAAGCTAACATGAGATGATCAGACATTCAAACTGGAAAAAGGAATAAGATCAATAGAAGAGAGAGGATTGGGTCCATAATTCACCTCAAATGGAGACTTCCTGGGTTGTATTCAAATTTAAGATAAGCTAACTTCAAATCCCACGTGTGTGGTCAAGGAAGGTAGACCAAATCTAGCATCATATCGTTAGTTTGAATCGGGGCATGTTGGGTGTTCCTCACCTCGAATCTGATCTCCATTCACCGGCTTTCAGTATTGACATAAGTACATAACTTTTTTGCTTTGAAAAAAAGCTCTGCCGATGCCGGAAGTCCGTGACAACATTGTGCGATTGGTGAAATGGAACTATGCGTATAGCAAACTGATTTCTTGTTGACTAGTAATAATTAGTTTAATGGAAAACACGTCTAAAACATTAGTTTCTACTAATTTGTATGACCTCTCCACGTTGTTTCATAAATACACTATAAATACCTTCATGGCCGATCAATTAAGTTAACATTCAAGGGGAAAAAAAAACAATAAACAGACCTTTTCGATCTCCTCGATTAATCTCCCAATAAATTAGCATTGTGTGTTGATCAAGTCTAGATCACCGGCAATGGCACAGTTGAAGGCCTTGGCTATGATTATCTTCACCGTTACCATCTTGGTGGTGGCAGTCTTGGCCGTGGCTGAGGAGGACTTCCTGGCTCCCTCGCCTTCACCTGCCGTGGCTCCAGGACCCGAGGCTGGAGCTGCCTTCAACATGCCGCTCTCTGCGGCTACGCTGGTGTCTTCCTTGGCCATGTCTTTTGCTGCCCTCTTCTATTAATATGTATTCTTGATTCCTTGGTATTTCAAGCAAGATAGGGCATTTAATTTGTTGTGCCCTTGTCATGTATCAATCAGTTTATATCAATGCACTATTGTCTTTATTTGCCGAAAATTAATTACTACTATTAATTGATTGTCTTCATTTCTCCATTTTACAAATGAATTTGCATGATTTGTTAGATGGAAAAATGACTATTTTCTCTAAAATTTCTCATTTTTTCTATTTTACAAATACTTATTGTTGGGCTCGCTCTAAAATTAACAAAGGTTTACAAATATCTTATGCAAGCACACATGTGAGACTCTTCTGGTCTCCATTCACATCCCTTTAACGGCTTCTTCTGGAGGCAAAGTCAAATATAATTATACTAGTTTTACACAAGGATATGCACATAATTAGGCTAATTTCGTGTTTCTATCCAATTGCATGTAGTAAACTAGTGTTGCACTTCATGTAGCACAATCGTGATAGGTTGATTTTTTTTTTAATATGAATTCATTTATAAGTATCAAAGGTTTTCTATTTAACTCTAAAATTAATCGACCAATCACGAAAGAGTGTTACCTGAAGTGCAACATGTAGTGCACTAGGCGATTTCAATTCGACGAAAATGGGCGGCACCTTTAGAGTTTCTCAAGATGCAATGTATCACAGAGGTTTGCAACCTTGAATCAAAGATCAAAAAGCTGAAATCTATTACAACTTACAAGGTCTAAGAACAACTAGTTCCTCAAAAGTAAATTTATCGCCTATCTGGCCAGATTGAGACTAATCAATATGACCAAAATCTAACATTAGCAATAATGAAACTATACTATTTAGCATTTATTAATTATTACTGAAGTTAAGATATCAAGCAGCTAGCAGATTTTTCAAATGAAGCAAAACTCGGACAGCAAGTGAATCAGACAACATAATCTCTTTCATGTTCGACACGATAAGAATAGATTGATCAAACCCAAAAAAAATCATCAAGAGTTGTAATGACAGTTAAACAAGCTATGGACAGAGCCAGTGAGTTATCACTTCAAATCCAACCAAATACGAGAACGTCACCTCAAATTAGTCGAGTAAATGAACCAACCCCTGCAGATGCAGAGTAGCAATTAGAAGAACTGTACATGGATATCTACTGTATTGAATCTGGAACAAATAGGCATTGCAATTTCTACAGTACATCTCATTGGGCAAACCATGAGCAGATTGCTGTCTGCTCATCAGGTTCGATCTTCTGTATTTCTGCATTTAAATACACAAAGATATAAGTAAATGAAAGAAAACCAATACTAAATGGAAACAAACTAGAATTTCCTTACACGAGAAGCTCAAGCCAAAAAAACAACTCTAAAGCAAAATACAAAAAGAACTGTGACAATTTGCTTATGAGGTTATAACCAATGTGGAACACACCTTCTATGAGAATGTTACAACAAGTTCTTCTCGCGCATAAAGTTTTCTATCTTCTCCACGTCCTCAGGGACATCAACCCCATGCGTTTCATGTTCAACCTTAATAACCTGTGAAAGAAAATAGATTGTTGAAGAACTCTACGACCAGCCAAGAGTAAAAGATGCAATGAAGGCAAGAATTCGTAACTGTCCAAAAAGATTGTCTTGTTCCATTTCATGTGTTCCATTTCATGAATACTAGTACGGAAAGATTTATGTTCTACAATGACATATAGCAACAAGCTCCAAGAAAAGGTCATCCACAAAAATTCTTACAAGCACAAATATATGGAAATATCTTGGAAGGATGTTAAACCCATAAAACATTTTAACATTGTCTCATTCCGTTTTAAAAAAAATCCACTCTTTGGCTCAAATAATGAAACAGTATTTGGATAGTCCCAACATCATGCAGAAAAAATGAGAAAAGGAAATGCAGAATGTAAGACATCAGCATACCTTCATCTTGTAGCCATTTTCTAGAACTTTGAGCTGTTCTAAATCTTCTTCTAGTTGCAGTGGTGTAGGTGGTAGCTCTGCATATACTCTTAAGAAGCTTGAATCATAACTCTGTTCAAATGTGTAAGAATTTAAGCGTCAGAAAGACTAAACACAGAGCATATTAATGTAGCTAATTCTACCAGTTTGTGCAATAAAACATGTCAATTTGATACCTGGATGCCAAGATGAAGCATATATGGGAAGTTTGGATTAACATTCCCAGACCTGATTTATCAGGAAAAAGTGTAAGCATACAGGGCAGTGTAACTAATATATAAAGGCAATATTTAACGCATCTAAAGGACTCACTTGTTATATGGGATAAGTCCCCTAGAGAAATAGATTGCATAATCCTGGTTATTAACAATGCATTTGACACGATTCGGATCAAATGCATCCTCTGGCTTTAAAGGGGTAACAGCAGTGCTGAAAACAGCATCAGGGGAATCCTAAAGGTAGCCATATAAAGAATAATACAAAGACAGGTTATTTAAAATAGAATGAACTTTTATTTGTCATAAATAAAAGAACCTTCAAATAGTGTACTTACTTGCAGAGCTTTAACGATTCCATCAATTATTTCAGGATCAATTAAGGGTTCATCCCCTTGAATATTGACAACAACATCGTACTTCTTCTGAAGCTTGTCGAGAACTTCATTACAGCGCTCAGTGCCTGTAGCTCAAATGTGAGCCAAGTCATACAAATTTCAAATGAGCAATTAAAAGCTTAGATACCGAAATGCAGAAAGATTCTCTTAATTCCTACCATTTCGGCAAGATTCTGATGTCATAACCACATCAGCTCCAAATCCTCGACAGCACCCTGCAATCTTATCATCATCTGTTGCCACAACTGAAATCCAGAAAACAACATAGTTAAAATTCATTGGTTGAAGCTGTTACAGCCTACAGTCTACAACAGTTACACTGCACGACTTTAAAACTTGGCAACAAGAGTGCTAGGCTTCCCTTGAGCGGGAGCCCAAAAGTATAAGATCTGATAACTAGAAGATGCTTTAAGTATATCTATTGTATGGAATGTCCTATCACATTATCAGTTCATCTTAACTTCAGAATTTTTTTTATTTTCTCTTGGGAATCCTGACCCTGCTCTTTGAGCGGGATTTACTGGGCTTGTTGTTGTTGTTTTTCTTGGAAATCCTGAAGAGATTGATGTATATCAGAAATCAGAATCCTATACGAAATGAGGTAAAGAAAGGAAGTCTCAACCAACATCTTCGTCCATAATTTTACATTTCCAATAACAAATACACATTGGCTCCTCATTTCAATTAATCAGTAGATGTATGTGTCACCCTGTACAGAACCAGGCATAAATGCATACTACTAGAGGACTAAACTACACTTCAAACAGGGCAAGTTGAGTGAACCAATGGAGAAAACTTACCAACATGGTCCAGTGTAGAAGCCAACATTGCCCTCTCCCATGTCCTCTGTGTGAAAGAACCGATTGAAACGACAAAAGCAAGACTTCAGATCTCACAATGCTAGCATGTCACTTAACAAGACTATCCTAAATCCAAATAAAAGATATTTCTAGAAGATACAAAAAAGCATTGAGCACAAGTAGTGTGTGTCAAGATGATAATGATGAAGCTGAACAGAAAAGACTAAGTTGTTACTATGGATTCATCACAGGTGCCGTGATTCAAGTACTTGCGAATTTAGAAGGCGAAAACCTCTCTTAGTCATTGAGATGAATTGAAATCTTTTGATCTGTTTAGCATTGACAGCACTGAAACCTCCATAAGGAAAATCAATTATGATACACAAAAATCACGATCCCTGAAACTTCCCTCTTATGCTAATTCTGAGACAAATAAGCAAATATTTCTTCGATCCATGAAACTTCCCTCTTATGCTACAAAATTTAGGTAATTATGCCAAACTAGCTCAAATCAGTATCTGATCCAGGCAAATCAACATGATTGACAGTCAAGCAAGCCATGTATTCGAATCAGACACACTGATCAATTGCATAACACAAGAAATCGTATAGCAAGATCTCAAACGCGATCTTTCGAGTGAAAACGGAGTGATAAACAAGAAATCCTATTCGAATTGCTAAACCGAGAATGTGAAACAAGTACCTGGATCATAGGTTTTCCGAGGATCTGAACGAGAGGCTTGCCAGGGAAGCGGGAGGAAGCGAAACGGGCAGGGATTATGCCGACGACACGGGTCCGGAAATTTCTCGATCGGCGACGGAGACAGTAAGCGCCGGCCCCAATTGCAACCGCCGCGACGGCGCCGACGATCCATGCTTTTGAGGAAGATCCAGAGGAGGATGAAGACGACGAGGATCCAGTCGCCATTGGATTTATCTCTTCCTCTCACCCTGAGCTTGCAAGCACCGACAATGGAGTTGGAGTAGTTTACAGGACAATTCGTACAGAAATGCGCTTATTCGTACAAAAATGCACCGACAATTGATGAATTAAAAAATAATTAAAATAAGACAATTAGTTAAGTACCTTCGAATCTTGAATCGATCTGTTCAAAATCAAAAGTCTCTGTGCAAAATCAAAATCGAACATGGGATGACATGGATGGAGATTGTAAAATGCAGAGTGAAGAATCAAATTCGCCAAGTTATTCCCCTTCGAAAATCAAAGGCGGAGTGGCAGGAGCGGTAGGGCTCAGAGACCGAAATCAAAGGCGGAGTCGGAGGAGCTCCAAGGCTAGGAGTTGCAGCAGACGGTGGTGGCGACGGGCCGACGGTGGCGCAAGTAGGTGGCGGCGGCCTGTAGGAGACCGAAAACTTGCCGGTGGAGACTGAGTGCTGGGGGCGACGGTGGGAGGCGGTGCCGACAGACCCTTGTGGTGGGCGTTGGCAGACAGGACGAGGTGGTGTGAGGTTGAGCCGTTGAGGGCTGACCTCATACGCCCGGCGCCGGCAGCAAGCCAGAGAGCAAATGCTCTATTTTTTTTGGCCGGTCCTATCCTAGGTTTCTCCAATCCAAATCCAACCCTCCCTACATCACAAAATTATATTTACATTTATTTAATCTTAAAAAAAATTATAAAATTTATATACATATTCTAATTTCTAAACACCTATTTATATGTTTATAAATTTTATTTTTGAAAAACCATGTTTTGATTTTTTTATAATTGTATTTCATAAAATAATACCTTTTGAATTTTTAAAAATTTTAAAAACATGATTTTTCAAAATGAAAATTTATAAACATATTGAAAATTTTAAAAGGGAGTTTATAATATATATATATATATATATATATATATATATATATATATATATATATATATATATATTTTTATAATTTTTTTTTAAGATTAAATAAATATGAAAATAAATAAGTGATATAGGGAATGTTATAGGGAGTGTCGTAAAGGATTTGTATCGAGGTTTCCATAATTCCATGCCTTTTCTTTTGGATCTGTGTATGAACGAAGGAGGTAAGTAATCCGGAATGACCGCTCTTTATTTACCTATTCAAGAAGGAGGTAAGTAATCTCTCTTTTTTTTTAAAAAAAAAATCTCCAACCTATTTTTTTCCTTTTAAATTTCAAGGTTTATTTAGCTTATTTTATATTTAAAAAAAAAAGCAAGGGTAATTTTGTAATTGCATTGATTTAACTGAGGTTTTGACGGAAATCTACAAGGGGTGCTCAACTACTCACGGAAGCCTTTTAAAGGGTGGCTCATGGTAATTATGCAGGTAAGGGGTGGTTTGGGCAATATTGGATATTTAAGGGTGGTTTCCTGCAGTTTAACCTTTTTTTTTTTTAAATCCCCTTTCGTGTTAGGCTCCATTTGGCAAAAGCAAGTAATTTTCGGATCTTATGGTTTTGTTATTATATAATCTTAACTGAATTAAATATAAGATTTTAGTTTAATTAGCTTTTGAAATCTAAGCTTTTCAACAGATACTCATCCGATCTTATCAGATCTTTTGGTTTTTTATTCACAAGGTTTTCAACTGCTACCATAACATCTAGGTTTACCAAACACTATAATAGCTTATTAACTTATATTTAGCACAAATAATCCAACAACTTCAGTTACTCCAACAACCACCATTTTGCCAAACACACCCTAAATTGTACTTTTCAATTTGCTAGGAAAAAAAATTGTACTCCGTAGTTTTCAATAGTTAAAAAAAATGAATTTAAAATGAATACCACACTTAAAACAAAAAAATAATACGAACTTTAATTATGCTAAATTTATATACTACTTTCGATCTAAATTATTTGATATTTAATTATTTAGAAGTTAAAAATTATATAAAATCTATTTTTAAATAATTGTATACTTATTACTAACAAGCATAAAATTATTTATAAAAACTTATATTTTATAGATTTTTTAGCTTTCTTAAAAACACACAATAATAAAAAATCAAATATTTTAGGTCGGGGGAGTACAAACTATCCTCGTATTAACACTATATATATATATATATATATATATATATATATATATATATATATATATATATATATATATATATATATAAGATTTCGAAATTCGGTTACAATTCCAACCAAAACAATAATGGGACAACCGAAAAAATTAATTGAAAATTCAAAACTTTTAATCGGTAATCACCAGTTTGGTATAACAATCGTAAAATAGTCTTTCTAACCTAAGGCACGGAACCAAAAAATAAATTTTGGATGGGCTGAAATGAATAGACTAAAATTTTCACATATATCCATAATTTTCATTACTAGCAAAACAAATACAGAATTTTTATTAATTTTTCCTTATCTTTTACCTTTTTTTCCTAAAAAATGGGACGAACTAGAGTGAAACTCAATCCGCCTCTAGGCTCTAGTTACGTGCCTGTTTTAACCCTATACTCCAAAAACATAGGTTAAGAAAATAAAAAAGCAACTATAAGAAAACAATATTAAAAAAAAACTAAAATGATTTAAATTTTAAAAAACCCAATCGAGCTTTCCTACCATTCATAAAATATACTCTTCCTGACATCTAAACCAAAATGAAATGAACCATATCTTAATACAAAGAAAATTCCATAGCAATTGAATGCCATTCTGTAGAAAAGCTTAGGGGCACTAAACTAAAAATCACTTGCTACAATTAAGGCCAACACAGATTATGTGCAGTTCACTTGTTATCGTCGTCTATTCGAGTATATGATAAAATAACGACCCATAATAGGGCGGAAGACAGCATCAAATTACCCAAAACTGCCATCATACACTTCAACCTACATTTATCTAATAAGATCCACCCAATGTGAAATCTTCTTCACCCTCCACCTCCAAGATGAAGTTGATGGTAAGAATTTTAGGGTGAACGCAGAGTGTTCTGAATCTTTGGTGAAGGACACCCTGTTGGGGCACTAAACGACCCATGACCCGTCTTTGCTGGGTAAAGCTTGGTCAGTTGTGTTCTCATCTTACAAGAGTACACAGATTCCGAATCACTAGTTCAGTCCAAAGAGTGCTTTGTCTTCTTCTTTTTCACTTTCTTTTCTTTCTTGGGGGTTTCTGAAGAGTGGCCATTTTCTTTTATCTTTCTAGAAGCCTTCCGCTTCTTCCTGGAGGATGCATCGCCATTTTCAGAAGCTCCTGAGCCACGGGGAAGTAGCACTTCCTCATCCTCATCATGCATATTCCAATTACATTGCATATCCTGCCTATCGTTGCAAGGAACTGGTTCACCTGCTCCCGGAAGCAAGCCACTGAAAGTCATGTCACCATTGCGTCCACCTTTCCGCTCAAGTAGAACTGGGTCTGGCCTTATTATTGTACCAAGGATACTCCGATCTGGGCCTAAGCTCATGATGGTCTTCACATTTGTCAGTGTTGAGTAAGCCATCTGAAAGGCAGATTTTATCTGAAACAGAATATAAAAATTGCATCATGTTCATCGGTTCATATTTTCCAGCCAAAGAACAAGTTAATTCACTTCAGTGAAGTGAATAAGCATAGATAGATGAGATTCATTACACAATAACACAATCAGCTCTCAGGAGAAATTGTAAGTATTGCCTACATGCGATTTCTCCAGCAGCCCTGCCTGCATACTTGCAATTTCTCCTGCAGCCATGTATCTTTCTAAACAGTTCCGCACCCCCTCCCATTTAAAAAAGGAGAATATTTGGTAGCGTAAAATACCTGAAAATAGTTGAAGGAACTCTTGCCAATGTCATTATCCGGTGTCTGGGAAACACAAAAGAAAACTATCTTTGGTTAGACTACAACAGCCTTTCAACATTTGAATGCAAAAGTAATATTTTTTTTAAGAGTATACGCATTGGTTATACTTTATAGAAATTCGTCATCTTACTCTTCAAAACACCCACCCCGCGACCCTATGTACCTATGCAACGGCCTTTCAAAACACCCACCGAAGCCCAATGTGGCTACATCCCTAACCTACCACTGCCGAAAACTAGCACGTTCACATTCAAAAAAGACCCCACATCAGGAGAACCACTAATTGTGATCTAAATTCACCATCAAAGATACAAACAAAATAACTGAACATGTGGAAAACATTGTACAACAACATAATACAAGAACGTTTATCCTAATATAACATCCCCCATATACTTGAACAGAGAGAAATCCTCACCTGTGGATCTTCTATAGATATAAGAAATCCCTTACCCTCGAACCTGAACAAGAGAGATGAAGATTAGTATCCTTTCAAGTTTGCTTTACCCAATGTATTGCAAGTGCAAACTCCGAGCAATTACATGATCAATTTCACAGGGAAAAAAACGAGAGAGATTACAAATGAGGTACCCTTTTCTACTCTTGGAAAAAAATGTTCCTCTCCCATTGCATGATACGCCAACATCATAGGTGTTCAATTTAAGAGCATAAAACTCTAAAAACTTAACCTGTATTTCAACATTAATAACAAGAATTATGGATCCATATGGGAATATACCAGCACAAATGAAGCACTCAACAATCCCATCTTTTACAGGGATGGGTTCTTCAATGTGTTTTCGGTCGGCGGAACTAATTACTAAAAGAAATATTAATATTGCTGAATGAACTGCCACTAATGGCCAAGAACATTCCCACCCACAACTTGGCGATCCGGCTTATAGAAAAAAGGGCCCCAATACATCAAAGAGAAAAATGAAGATATAGTATCCAGGTAGGCTGTAGCCTTTACCAAGCACATACCAGTAGGATTCCCAAGTTTTGCTCTGGGCATGTTTGGCTCTCATTAAGATTCTGCAGAATTCAAGAACCATAACAAACTCAATTGTTAAAAAACAAAAGGGAACAAGCTTCTATTGTTATGGGGAGATGAGATAGATAACTCCCAACCTGGAGGGAAAAAATATATGGTAGAAGAGCACAAACCACAGTATATCAAACTTCTTAAATATTTATATTGTTCATTTTATTACAACCGATAACCTACATTCTATCCAAATAAAATTCTTTCACATTCATTCCTTCTCTTACTTGTGTCTCTAATTGAACCATATAATATTGCTCATGGTGCACAATGGGTAGTGGTAAGGCATGGACTTCAACCAAGTAGTTGATCCATGCTCATGATTCCACTTTGATAATAAAAATAATCAAGGATTTATTTCCATTAATATTCCACTGCATAAATAAATAACAATAAACTAATGATAGAAATTAGAAATTAGGGCCTAAACAAATTGGCTTGCACAAGTAGCTAAACCAAGATGAAACACCAAACTAGATCACATTCTATAAAAAAAAATTGACATACATTATATTGGTAGAAATCAACCTTCTACATACTCAAAAATACTTACCCGCAACATAGCAATTAGCATGGCTAGAAGAGCATATGAGCCTATTCCTCCAGAATATACCTAGGTGATCAAAGTAGCCAAAAATATAAATTTCCCATCAAGCTTTAATAAAATAGACTTGAGTTCAAAAGAAAAACCTTGATAGCTAATAAGTTACCTCGTTTAACTCTCTCTGGTGCAGAAAGACCTTGAGAATCAAACACAATGGTCGTAATGGAGGTAATTTTACTAGGGCATCCTACAAAAATAATTAAAAAAAAATTGGATCCTGGAAAATTATACAAATACTGGGATGCACTTACAATAGATTTCACTTGCTCAAAGCACATAAAACAAGGATTTTTTTTAATATAATATCGTTCTCCTATTCAGAATCAAGCCAACAGAGTATCAGACATGGCCAACTTCCGCTAGATATATACCTCTTAGTAGAGACTCTACAAAACTGAGCTGAATAGAATACCTCATTAAAAAAACGGAAGAAAATAAATCTGAACCCTTGACCATTTCACTGCAATATCATTTTCAGCTCAACAGAGCATCTTTTGCATGCCAACTATTACCACAAGTGAGCAATGTCGGTTTTTTCAAGAAAAGACCAATGGATTTCTGAATTCTGAGGAGCAACCTGTCCACCAGTATTGCTTTAATCCTAAGCTCTAACATCACATCAGAATCGAGTAACGACTTAATTCAAGACTGATTTTGCTTCTCCAATATTCCTGCTGATTTAACTATTATTTTTTTCCCGTAATAAGAACAAATAAAAAGTTACTAATTTTGGAACTTGGATACATGATATATCACCAAGTTTCATACTAAAGAGTTTTAGAAATTAGAATAGCCCTAAAGACCAGTACTTTATGGACAGCTATATTAGTAGAAACCCAAGCACAAGAAACTGCATAGATGTGGGAGATCCTCGAGATTTTATCTGCTAGTTTCAACCCAGAAATTCAGTAAGAAAACAACCAACCTTAATATAATCAGCAGCTTTTGGGCCATTATCCAAATCAAAGCTGCAATATGGTGCAAAGGAAATTAGACTACAGAGAAGTAATTTAAAGAATAGTGATTAATGATTAATAGCCCCCAGTTATTGACAAGGAGAAGACATAACAACAACAGAATCATATCAATAACATCAGTGGATGCTAACCCAACTGATAAACATAATCCAATATATCTTCAAAACTTGTTTTGAAGAAGAAAGTGAGAATTCTCAATAGCAGTTTATCAAGATGCTAGAAGTTTCAGGTGCAGGTCCTATTGCACAATGCAATAACCCCCCCCCCCCCAAAAAAAAAAAAAAAAAAAAGCAACCTAGGCAGCACATGAACCTTGTACTACCAAACCTGATTTAAGTCATTATTTGGAGAAGGGCAAAGGACATTATTTACTACAGAACTGACAATCAATAAGTAAAATTTAAATGTTGATGAATGAGAAATTGCGAACCAGCTCAATAGAATGCACCAATGCAAACTTAATACTATTAGATGACTACATAGGGAAGAAAGAAAATAAGAGAGAGCAGCGTCACATAAAATCAAATGATACAAACCTGACGTCAAATGAAACATCACTCTTTTTCTCCACAAATTTAACAATTGGTACTCTAGCCTTCCCAATCACCTGTGAACAATGCAGATGTTAGAGGGTATGAATATATAAACAAATAAAAGCATCTCTGCTAGTAGACAGCAAACCTGCATCTTCTTTGCAATTCCTCTTTGTGATAATGCCCTAGAAAGAGCCTTCAAACCCTCTTGAGGGTTTCTGTTATTTGAGCCCAGAATCACAACCTATAGTGAGACATAATGCCAAATTCAAGATAAGAAGAATGTAGATGAAAAGTTGATCAAAGTAACAATGATTGAAGCATCCAAACTAATTAAAGCAAATAAAATGCTGCCAACATGCACTGAGAGCCCAAACATGATTTCGAGTAAAGATTGGAGATGAAAATTAAACCACGAAGGGGGTGAAATAACATAAAAGTAGTCTATTTCAGTGTCTTTAATGCTCTATACTCACATGTATAGTACAAATATTGCTCTAATTTCAGGCACTATGCATTACATATGGGAGGGGCAGAGAGCTTCATTCGATCAAATAGTTTAAACATAAAAGGAAATCACTTGAGCAACAGTCAATATTTCAGCATCTACTTCACCCATCTATTTGTATGACAAGCTCATGTAGCTACAAAAATGGGAAAACAAAGAACAAAGCTTGAAAAGCAGAGTTATGAGTTTAACCAATATACACGCAACTTACATCAATATCACTAGATGGTAGATACAAGCCAGTCCTGAAAGACCCAAAAACCTCTACCTGCAAAGTGATAAAACAATATTAGCATTTCCCCCACAGAGAAGTAACAATCAGAGAAGGGGGGAAAACTGAGGGTGAACAATTTGAGCCCAACATACCCTGCAATTAGGCCATATATACTTGATAACATCAAAGACAGAATCTATGGCTGAATTTCGCAAGGATTCTTCCTCTGAAGTTGGAGAGAGAAAATCACAAAAATCAAGTATCTCTGCAAGACCGCATTGATGACCAAGTCAGTAAAGTAAACGAACAGCATCAACATCAAGCTCGCGTTTAGGCTACTGATTAATTTTTAATTTGCCTGAAAATAACTGCAAATTGCTAAAAAAAAATTTAGTTGATTGGAAATTTTGTTCTAAAATCGACAGAGAGAGGAGAGACCACATGGCAGTTCAATTACCTTTGTGAAGCTGAAGCATAGGGCTCTTAAATCTGCAATTGGAACGAAACCAGCCGCTCTCAAGCGCCAGCTCCGGCTTCACCTCATCATCAACAATCGAAGCCGGCTGCGGTCCACCGAGTTCTTCTGCGGCGTCGGAGGAGGCATCGATAGAGAAAAATTCGACGGCGGTAGTTTGAGGCGCTGATGAATCAAAGCTGGAGAGAGGAGAAACAATACTCTCGCCCGTGATTTCTTGCCGGAGTACGTAGAGGTTATGCTCGACGGAGACGGTGGCCGGTTGGTCAAAGACGGAGGATGCGGCGGCGTATGCAGGAGAGGAGGGGCCAAGAGAGTATTTGTATGGGGTGTCGTATAGGGGTTCGCAGGAAGCACCGGACGCCATTGCAGGTAAGTAAGTTCAGGATTGCAAATTCAGCGTGTTAAAGGATATAATATTCTGTTTGTCGAGAGGAGAGTTTTAGGACGGTAGATGGAGTGATTTCTCTGTGGCAGACGGAGGAGACGGGAGGGAGAGGCGGAGGCGGAGAGGCGGCGGATGCAGGTGCAGGGGAGGAGGAGCCGAGCGGGGTTAGGGTTTCACAGTAGGCAGGACCGTGATACGCATACACTCGGGTGGATGTTGTGTCTTATACACTGCCAATAAATAGATGCCACGTATACAGAGGAGTGGAAGTGCGGTAGTGCCCATGTTTCTACTTTATTTTCCATATAACTACCCTTTTATATTCCATTATTATACAAAAACCACCCCAAATACTTTCCCTTAAATAACTAGTACTCCTCGTACAGTTGCTCCTTTGTTTTTTATTTTTATTTCGATTAGGAACTAATGCTCCTTTATTGTTTCCAACGGACCAACACTTAATTCTTCTATTTATAAATTCGAAGTACTTAGATTTTCTTTTCAATCTTAAATATACCACTCATTTGAGTTATACCGGTCAATCGGGTCATATGGTCAATCGGGTCATATGGGTAGATCACTTCGGATTTCGAGTAAAACAGATTTCGGGTAAAACGGGTCCTGAATAGATCCGGATTAAATTGAACTCGAATTTGACCCGATTTCGGACCAATTTCGAGTATGTCAATTTTTTTCTTTTTTAAATTAAAAAATCATGATTTCGTAATTTTGCGATAATTTGAAAATGCTAAAATTAAACACATGGTTCATAAGTTCTACTGGTTGCAATTATATAATATATGATATATCTGATATAAAATACTTTATTTTTATTATTACTCATAATTTTTAATAAAATTTAAAAATATATAAAACATCAAAATTTTAAATATTTTTTTAAAAATAATTTCATGCAATTAATAATAAGCATATAATTGTTTTTGATATTTTAATATTTTTAGAGTGTTTATATTTTTTTTTAAATGTGATGAAAGATCAAAATCATATATACTATCGATCGGAGGGAGTATTACTCAATACAAATAAATATAAAAGCGGATATGAAAATAAAAGATCAAGTAACTGTAATTATAAAATGTAATAAATTGAAATCTCCATAAAAAAATTAATCATATATAATTATAAATCAAACGGATCACTGGGCCAATCAGGTTAAAATTACCGGGTCAATAGGGTCACCAGATTGAAACCCAGATGACCAGGAAAATTATCGGGTTCGGGTCGAAAAAAATTTCCGGGTCTTGACCCAGAATTTTCCGAGCGTACGAGTCGGGTCAACCGGATTGTGTCGGGTTTTGACGGGTCTAATTTGAGTCATTTCACTTAATTTGCATGCTACTACTATCAATTGTCCAAGCTCGAGATTATGAGAGAGGAAGAGAACCCTTTCGGCCATGCCTATGGTTGCAGAGATAGCCGGTCGGTCAGCCTTGCAACCAAATCAACTCCTTCACCCGTGAATCCGGATGAATAAGGCTTTCACAAAGTGAATTAAATCTCCTTCGGGAGCCACAATCTGCCTTCTTGGCGTGAATAATCTTCTACCCTTGTCTGATTTTCCATCCAAGGATGTTGATTAAAACCAATTTTAATTTGGGGCTTTTGGTGATTTTGGCGCTATCTTCTCGTTTTCATCAACCCCTATTCAATTTAAGCTTCGAAAACAAGTTTTCAATCCTTTGCGTTGGTTGTTGTTCATCTTCTTCAACCTTCCCGCTGCCAATTCAATTGGGGTGTCGCCTCTGCTTCTGGCTGGGGCTTGGTGGTCGTCTCGCCCTTGATTTCAGAATACTGACCCCGTCTCTTGTATTCGGGGTTCCGACTCCTTCGGTGGCCTGGGTCTCGGGCGCTTGCTGCCCTGCCCTCTCCTCCTCCTCCTCCCTCGGCTGTTTGGCTTTCCGGTTTGGGTGGTTGGGGTCCGGCCCTAGCCTTTCCTCTTTTCCGGTTTCCGAATTAGCTGTGAATCGTTGTGTTCGTCTCTCCAATTGGCTTCTTCCCCATGCTCCTCTCCGGGTGTGGGCGAGCCGCTATTGGGGACTCGGATCCGCGCTGCTGCGGGTCGTGGGCGGGGAGCTTCACCCTCCCCATCTCCTCCTTCGTTCCCTTGCCGGTAGAATTTGTACGTTTTCCCGATCGTGTTTTCTCTCGTCTGGCTGGGATGCACGCTTCTCCTCTTCGGGTTTGCCTTTGGGCCCAAGCTTCTGCCTTGGGCCCGGGGCAGCCCGTTGTTTGGGTCCTCCCATCAATGGCCCGAACGCTTAAAAATTAAATAAAACATAAATCTATATATAAATTTATAGATTTATATAAATTCAATGGATTAATTAAATTCCCGCTTGGGTTTGTATATATTTAAATAAGCCCCGGCTTGGGCTAGTTTATCTCCCGTTTGGGTTTATGGTGCGCTTTAGATTCAGGTGGTGTTGCTCTACGGTTTGGGGGGATCGGCTTTACTTCTTCGGTTGATGGGGTTCTGGCTGTTCGGAGTCGGGTCAGGCTGGGGTCGTGGCAGTGTGTATCGAGGCGTCTCCTTTTCTCGGAATGCTGTTTCCTTGGAGGTTCGTCTTCACTGCCCACAGGTATCTCCTGATGTACCACTGGCCTGCGGTGTTGCTGGTGGTAGCGCTTGGCTTCGTTCGTTCGTCTACGTCCGCATCTCGTCCGATTTAGTTGGGCTCGATTTCTCTTTGCTGAGCTCATGTGCTTGTCTGTTGCACCTTCGTTGTATTTTATCTCTTTATGACGGTTTCCGTCTGCCGACTTGTCGACCTTCGAGGTCCAAGTCTGTCTGGCCTCGAATATTTCTTAATCAAAAAAAATAAAAATAAAAATGTCTAAGCTCGAGAAAGGGAAAAGGAAAATAAAAAACAGTTCTACTATATCGAATTATCGATCACTTCATTCACTTCAAGTATTTATCATCACTCAACTTCAATTTGATTCATATGCATCTAGAATGTACCTAGGTGTCTAGGTTACAAATTAATTTTGTAGTTTGGCATATTCAATTTTGATTCACGGATTTCAACAAAAATATTGAATTATTGGAATTTATCATCCTCGGATTAATTAGGTTTTGTATAATTTTATTCAAGATATAAAAAAACTCAAATATATAAATGGTTCAGTGAACTTTCAATTAAAGTTGTGTGTAATTAGACCAAAAATTGGCACGAGGTGGTTGAATAATAACATTTGATAAATAATGTGTAGTTTTATGTAATATTGAAGATACAGGGTGGTTACGTGAGATAGAAAATGGAGGGTGGATGGTTACTGCGAATATCTTCTAAATTTTAAACAATTTAGTTTTAATTTGTTTAAAGACACATGTCACTTCTTAATTCGTGGTGTATGGTTTTAAGCCTACACTTAGTGTATGTGTAGTTTTGTCCCAGTAGGCAGCACCAACCAGACATCGAAGGTTTTAGCGTGTAATTGGGATTTTTATTTTGCACAAAACCTACTGTAAAATTTAAAACTGTTAAATAAAAAACCCTAAACAATACTAAAGCAGAAGCTGCACTGCCATGTGTCAGCTTCTAATTAAAAAAATTTCCACCTTTTTTTAATCAATCACATTATGCCACATGTATATTATTTTCCACCTACTTTTAATTTATTTGTTTTAGTATTCATTTTCTTATTTATGGTAATCATATCATTAATTGTATACTATTTTAATTGTGTACTATTATATATATAGTAATCAGATAATTTGTGTACTGTTATATATTTTTTGTTTGGACCTTAATTAAAGAACTATATTTTATATGGTAAGTTTGTTAAGCATATATCTATATATCTTATTTTATTTTTGTCGTTAATAATATATCTATATATTATAGTGGGTATATATATATTTGTGCAATTCTTCACTATCAATAAGATGTTGCATTAATTTGATAAAAAAAAAAGATGTTACATTAAGTACGTATTTCGATTGTAATCTAATAAGTAATGCATGTATCAATTTCGTGTTTATTTATCATTGATTTTTTTTAAATATTTATACTCAAACATGTATTGTGAATACACGTAATATGTTGTTACCCGATTCGATCCTACAATTCCAACGATCCTACGATCTAAAAATGAAAAAATAATCCTGACCTTTTTTTTAAGATTCTAACAATCCTATAAAATATCTATTATAACGAATTTCTAATATTTACATTTTAAATCTAAGAAATTTTCGATATATTTGGTTAGTCTATATTATATTTAGTTTATTTTAAAAAAATTACAATCTTTATGGGTGTTTTTTTTATGATTTAAGATAATATTTATCTAATATGAAACATATTAACTTAATTTTTTTTTAAATTCATCATGCGGTGGGATCTTACGATTCTATCATTCGATTCTATAATTTGATCCTTACACCTTTTTATCGATCCAATCCAGAATCCCGATTTTAACATCATCCACACGTACACTTTTTTATATCCATGTGTGTTTATGTTGCATTCTTATTCTCTATTATAAATTACTTCCATTTTTCCTGCCCATTGTATCTTTTTTTTTATATATTATTCGATCACTTTAATAACATAACCTACTAATAAATATTTTTCTCTCTTCACAGGTAGTTAATTGCTTAACTTATTGCACAAGCGAAGCTTATAATTTGGGATGAAGTGCCAATAATTAGTAACTATGCCTATGAAGCACTTGATAACACCTTCAGAGATATTCATAGATTCCATAATGATCAAAGTCTGGACCAACCATTTGGTGGAAAGGTACGTAGTTTTATTTGGTGTGATTTCTAGCTACCAAATTTTGCCCGTAATCTTTGGAGCGAGTAGAGAAGATATTGTCTCTTCATCAATAATTCTTCTAATTTGTAGAATTGTTGCAAAATCTTGACATTGAACAGAAACATGAGACTTCATCATTGTTGTTCATCTATTGCACACGAGCAACTCTTAGGACATTTACAGAATGAATATTGAAAGTTGGAGATTGATGGTACCGTAGGTATTCCTAAAGACAAACAAGTATCTATTGAAATTTCACCTAATCTACTTATATCAAATATCACTCATCCTATTGTATCGATTGTGGAATTTACTTACCCGTCACTCATGTTGAATTTGTTAAGTGATGAATACTTACAAGAACATGGTATTCTTGCCCCCACTCACGATTGTTGACCAGGTGAATGATTATTTATTATCTATTGTGTTGGTTCTTCAAAAGGGGTATTTGAGCTTAGATTCTATTTGCATATAGCAGATGCAATTCAACTTGGTGATGATTACACCCCCTCCCCCCTTCCCGATTAGTTGAATAGTATTAAATGTTCTGATCTTCTAAATTACAATTTGAAAGTTAAGGGTCGGTGTTCCCATCATGTTACTTAGAAATATTGGCCAGCCAGCTGGTTTGTGTGGTGGTACTAGGCTTATAACCACTCACCTTAGAAAGCCCATTATCCAGGAAAAGATCATATGAGGTTGCAATATTGGTCGATTGGTTTTTATCCCTCGCATATGATGCTTACTCCTTCAAATACTCATTTGCCTTTCAAGCTTAAAAGAAGGCAATTTCATGTGCTTGTGTGCTTTGTCATGACAATCAATAAGAGTCATGGGCAATCACTTTCATATGTCGGTGCAGTAGCTAGATCGAGTGACATCAAGGAAGGGGTTGAAGATTTTAATTTGTGACAAAGATGACCAATTCATGAACACGAACAACAACTAATGTTGTCAATAAAGAAGTTTTTCATAATTTACACTAATATGATATTTCTTTTATTCCTTTATGCTCATCTTTCTCTATTAATTGCTATTTATTTGTTATATTTTCTCATCTTATTCGTAGTTATTTTTTCTTCTGAGTAGGGTTTTTCATATTTATATTTTTTTATGGATTGACTCATATCATTGCAGTCAAGACTCTTTCTAAAAGTTTTTCCTTTTTTTTTGGATTCTAGATTTTACATAATCATGTAACTTTATGAATTTATTTATGTTGGATTTTAGTACAATAATTTTTTAATATTAACATTTGGTTTTATTTTTATTTTATAATTATACATAATTTTTTATTTAATATTTAATTCAAATCTTTTAATATATCCGTGCAATGCACGGGTGATGAACTAGTCTATATATCTAAAGCATTCGTCCTATCACATGTGTCATGTTATTATTCGTCATACTTTCAGGGGTTCGAACGCGGTGGCTGATATGATTGCACGTCTGGCCTATCGCATCCCTGTCGATGATAGCTTGGTGACTAATCTAGAAAGCGTTAGCAAAGAGGTTCGGTCGACAATGGCTTTCCTAATTTTTATCATGCTTCAAAAAAAAAACATCCTACCGCCACATAGCATCATAGACACGTCAAAACGTGACCCGACCCGTAAAACATGAATTTTAGCGCAAATATTTCAACCCGGATCCATTCAACCCGTAAGTTTCTAGTCGGGTTGAGTCAACGTGTGGATCACCCGTTTGGTCAAGCCCTAAGATAATAAAAACATAAATAAATTGCAATTTAATCTAATACTGAAATTTATTACTAATAATAGTTAGTATTGAATATTATCTTTTTTTTATCATCAACTATACTTTAAAGTATAATTTAACATTGCAAATTGTTATGTATATAAAAATATATATTACTATTGTAGAAACATTAATTACTTCTTTAAGTATGGGGTGGGGCCGTGGGGGTAATAACTTATTATGCTTATGGTTTGATGATTGTTTTTTGTGGTGGTTTTTTGCTTTACCAATGACCTCTTGTCCTAGTGGTAAGACTGGGGTGTTTCCTTGTACCTCAATACCATGAGGTCAAAGGTTCAAATCCCACTAGGAACAATTTATGCTTGAGTGGGTACTCATGCCTTGGTTTGCCTTGGCATGAGTTAGCATGTCTTGCGGCTTGCTACTTGGCTTACCCGACTCGAGTGCTTTGCAGGCTAGTGCCCGTGGAGGACTAATCAATAACCTCAGAACCTCCACATCATTAAAAAAAAATCATAAAATTTTTGAAAAATGTCGAAAATACCAAAAATAGTGTTATTTTAGGATGAATATCACCCCTACTTAGGAGTTTTGAATAAAATATGTCACAAAAGCTCAGAAAATACTTTATGACGCAAAAATGGATCTTGTTAGAGATACACTGCAACTTATTTGCCTCGGACAGGAAATGTCATATTTAGTTTGAGAAAGTTGGAGAGTCACCAAAATGAGGTAACTTTGATGTTGTTTTTGATATTTGTAATAATAATACGATGGTGGACTTTATTTTTACATATGAACCTATATTTTCCATCCTACCTATATTGTTTTTCGCACAAAAGAACCCATATGAGCCTTATATCCTTTTTGTTAGCTCCACTAAATTGCATTTGCTGATGATTATTTATGGAAAATTTAATAAATGAAAGAAAATCCGGTCAGCAAATGGCATGGGGCGGTGATTGATCCGGTGATCGATCCTGTTTGTGGAGGATAAAATTCAAACAAGATGAAACAACAAGGTGAGGAGTACGAAACACTAAGTATTCAGGGTCATTCATGGAAGCATGTTTGCGACTCACGAGAAGGCGGTGTCGAGGTTATATAGGTAAAAGCAAATAGTGAAAAAAGCAAAGAGCGAAGAGTGTAAAGTGAGGAAAATCAAAAGAAGAAGAAATGTGGTATGAAGTTTTTTTGAAAGATACTTCATTTCCTCGTAGTACCACATGGCCAAAATTATCCCACCGTAAGTTCAGGATTGCAAATTCAGCGTGTTATAGGATATATTATTCTGTTTGTCGAGATGAGAGTTTTAGGACGGTAGATGGAATGATTTCTCTGTGGCTGACGGAGGAGACGGGAGGCGGAGGCGGAGAGGCGGAGGATGCAGGTGCAGGGGAGGAAGAGCCGAGCGGGGTTAGGGTTTCACAGTAGGCAGCACCAACCAGACATCGAAGGTTTTAGCGTGTAGTTGGGATTTTTATTTGGCAAAACTAATTAAAATAACCCAACCTTTGGAGGTATGTTAAAAAAATATCCCTATCTTCTAACAATAAGAAAAATAACCCAATCTTTGGGAGATGAGGTAACAAAGTATCCCAATTGTTTTTAAGACTATAAATATGAGCAAAAATGATGACATATAATTGACGAAATTAAGATATTGGTGAATTTTGGATAATATTGACTTATTTTAATGAGAATGAGATCATTTAACCAATTTTATATCATTGTTTTGACCCAGTTTATGGTCGGAAAAATGACTCGGAATATTTTGTTACCATCTCCCCCAAAGGTTGTGTTATTTTTCTTACAGTTGAAAGGTGTGGATATTTTTTTTAACACCCTTCTAAATATTGGATTATTTTAATTAGTTTCACCTCAAAAAAAATAGCCCTTAGTTTCAGAACGTATTTTAACTCACGTTAACTCTTAAAAATTCAAAGCGGTAATCTAAGGTTTCGACACACCCATTGCGTGAAGGACTCGAAGAAGATCAAATTGGTATAATCCCCAACTTGATAATTAATTCGATGTTTATTTTGAATTAATAAGTCAACTATGCGTATTAAATACCAATTAGTAAATTCTTTCTCGTCCTCGTAATTCATGTGTGTAGATCCGCTGTTAATTTATTCAACTCCGTCATCAAGCCTTTGAAGTCCATAGTTGGTATCGAAATCCAACAAGGTGAAAAAGGCAAGTGACATTCCGAGCCTTTTATACTCATCTGCGTGCCTTCGTGTCTTGTTGTTTTCTTGTCTTGACATGCATGCCAAATCGACTAAAATAAATTACAAATCACTTGCTTTGTGTAATTTATTCATCCATTATTTTGGACTTGGCATGTAATTGGGTAATGTTATTATTTGGTCTTATTATAAAATAATAACGTGTAGATACCCATTTTATAAAATGCAAGATTTATCCTTCATCATTTCATGCAAAATAAGTAGGTATGGAGCATATTATCCTTTTGATGCATCCATGCATATTATATGGTATTGGCATCCATTTTATTTTATTTTTATTAAGATGGATTATTTTTATTTTATGTGATCGCCTAGTTTGATATTAATCACTAGTTAGTATGTGATGATGTGTGTGAGATGTGAAACTCAATTGAATCATGATAAAATAAAATATAGTGTGCGTATCAACGAAGATGCGGGGTCCAACCCAATGGGAATCGGGGGGTGTCTCAACTTTGGGTTAACTACTGAGTTGAGTTTGGATTGAATGGGTTAAGGCCATGTTGCGTCTTAAACCGAAATAGTTTCATGAAATTAACATTCTCGAAATACAATATACGAGATGAAATCTGACTACGAAATCGTAGGTAGGTCGGACGTCCTATCCAGACTCGACCGATATAATATAGTTAATGTTAAAATAAAAGTGAACAGGTCATATATGATATCCGTGTGATGTGTTAAAATATATCTATATATAATCTATGCAATGTGAGATAGTGAGTGAATAATATTATTCATTTGACCAAAGCTTTTTATTTAGACTTGATATCGGGGGACACGAAGTCAACTCTCTTCCCACTCCTAATAGTAGGCTCTCTCTAACGTCTGGGTAACTACTAGCGGGATGGATTTGAGCCACACAGAGTACCTCATAATATGATATCGAGTCCGAACTTAATAAGAAAAATATTTTCATGGTGATCACAAACGCATTTCTAAAGCTATATCATATCCCATCCGTAGTCGGGGTATGGTTCCTAAGGTGCTTGTCACCTACATCACTTTCTTATTCAACCCTTCGAGGTTATTCGTGTCACCGAAGTTGAGTCATCAAATATAAAGCCTACATACCATCAGTAATAATCTCATTTGGATTCAATTCATACCTTATTATGGTCACTGAGTTTGAGTCCAAAGTAGTCCCAGTTTTCGAGCCGTCACTTGCTAGTTCTCGCGAACTAACCGTCCTGTGTTTGGACGGCTAGGGGTTCATTGTCTCCGGACAATACCTCAGCCTCCAGTTTGCAGGTTTAGATCGAGTCTTTGAAGAGAAGTTGAAGAAGTTCAAGACGACATTTTAAGTTTTCAAGATTTGAAGAAAATATTGTATAATTGGTAAATCTTTATTTTATTTTTTAAGTCTTCCGCTGTAATATTTTGATGTATCAAATATTGTAATTTCAATCCTGATAAAAAGATTTATTATATTTTAAGTCTTTCGTTGTTTGTATTTTATTTAGTTATCATCTTGTTTATGGGAGCACGGTGACATGTCCCTATAAGCCTAAGGTGGTTACAAAGACCTTAAAGTCCGAGTAACCACTGACGCTGGAACATTCCCTCGTTTATAGGAGGGGGTGTTACATAATGAACTTTGAAGACACTGACCACTTCTTATTTCATTGTCCAACAATAATGACCACACTACAACATCTCTCTCCTAAAATCTACAACAAACTCCGAGGAGTATATGATACCACTACCAACATAAACGAATCACTATGCGCACTCTATGCCTCTTTAAGTAAGTCGGAATTTTCTTTACTCGCTATAACATGGTGGTGGTCTTGGTATTTCAGGAACAAAGCCTTCTTCAATAAAGTCAAAACCAACCCAAAAACATTAGCATCATTCATAAAAGAACAAATAACCAACTGGAAAAAGGCAAAAGTTGATGACTTAAGCACGAACATGGATACAAATAACAAAGCACCCAAACCCACGAAGACCACAAAGCGAACTATAAAATGGACAAAACCTAGAAACAACTGGTACAAACTAAATTTTGACGGCGCCTTCTCCTCCAACAAATTAGGAACTTATGGATTCATTATCAGGGATAGTCTGGGTAGTACTCAGAATGCTATGGCCTGTGGAAATGTGTGCTTAAAGAAATTGAACTAAAAATTTCATGTATTTGCATTGAAGGCGATAATCTTAGTATTATCAAAAGCCTCAAGGAAGGTGTGTCTTGCTGTGGTGGAATAGAGATGCTTCTATCCGACACTCTATGCGCCCTGAATATGTTTTCTGAATTTGAGATCTCTCAAGTTTTTAGGGATGACAATCAAGTTGTTGACCGTCTATCTCATCTAGACTTAGGGTTCTCCGACACGGCCTTCCCCTCATACGGTGTTCTGTGTAGTATCATCTGAAATGATGCTCTTGGCTAGTTGGCCCTGCCTTCAGCCAAATTCTTTCCAGTTAAAAAAAAAATGCAAAATTTCATGTTTTCTCATGTTAAATAAACTGGACATTTTTATTCGGTGAAATTAATTGCTAATCATTTTATGTTTTCATGAACTTGACCAAATAAATAAGATTTTTTCCCCTGGAATAAAGACATCCAACACCATCTACTCGGAGGTCTAAGAATGAGGAATTAAAACAAAGGATGTGAATATAGTACACCAATGTATAACACAATACTCTCCCATTTGAGCTTATATGTGTCATAAAAAAACTCTTATCCAACCCTTGTTGATATGATTTGTTTAATCAAACTTTTATTCAACACTTGTTTTTAATTATAAAACTCTACTGGAAAGACACCATTTGCAGATAAAGTTGAAGTTCATCTCATGAATGGATGGATGAGACCATCAATATTTTTTTTTATTGTTAGGTGTTGAGATTAATTCACATTTTCAAATATCAAATTAAACAAATGGGATTCTTATATAATTATTCTTGGGCTAATGTTTATGATGACTATTTGAAGCCGAGAAAGTTCGAGAATGGGCTGGTCAATAAGCCTTGTGATTGGTTCAAGCTAGGCTAGAGAATTCCGGATTAAGATAGTGCCTTGTACGTAATATGTGTATTAACTAGAGTATTTTAGAATTTAGTTGTAAATGTGTAAAGGGGAAAAGTGACATGAAGGCCTATAAATAGGCTTAGTGGTGTGTGTAATCATGTGTACAAGAACTAAGTGGAAAACAAACGTGAGACAAGAGAGCAAGTGTTTTACAAGTGTGTGAGTCGGTGTAATACCGTGAGTTGGTCGGTAGAGTGTGAGTTTTAAAAGAGTTGTGTGTTACTGTATTTATAGAGTTGTACAAAATAAGTTTGTACATTAATACAAGATCTCATTTGAAAGGAGGGTTTGTCCATCTGAGTCACACATGATCGAGTGTTAGCTACCCGTGTTTCCCCCAATAGTGGTATCAGAGTCGAAGGTTGCGAAGGTCTCGGAGTCAAAAAATCAGTGTGGCATTTGTCGGTGGAAGGATTTCGTGTAGACGTAGATGCATCAAGTGTGATGAAGACGTTCGAGATCCTACTCTTCGATGGAATGATCAACTTTACGATGTGGCAGAGTATGATTCAAGACGTAATGCTGCAACAAGGTCTTGATCAAGCCCTTGAAGAGGAGAAACCCACATCCATGAGCGAGAGAGAGTGGAGTGGACTCCAGAAGAAGGCGGTGAGTACCATCTAGTTGGTGCATGCTCCCGAAATCAAGCCCAACGTGATTAAGGAGACCACGCCAAAGGCATTGTAGGAGAAGCTCGAGAGCATTTACGCGCCGAAGTCGTTGACGAACCGGTTGGTCTTGAAGATGGAGTTATACTTGCTCGGGAGGAGGTAATCTTCATGAGCACATTAACTTTTAATCAACTAGTATGTCAGTTGATGAATGTGGACGATAATATTAAGGACGAGGAGCAAGCATTATTGTTGTTAGCGTCATTACCAAGGTCCTACAAGCCCTTGGTGCAGACGTTGCTTGTAGGAAGGATGACTCTCACTCTAAATGAGGCAATGACTGCGTTACGAGAGAGTGAGAGGATGATAAAGAATGACACTCTCAATACAGGAGGAGATAGCATACTAGTTGTTGAGAATCGAGAGCGAGGGAGGAGTCAGTCAAGGAGGAATGATCACCAGAGGTGAAGATCCAAATCATATCCGCGTCGTGACCCGAATAATGTAGAGACGAGGAACGGTGACCCAAGATGGAGATCAAAATCATATCAACGTCGAGATCTTAGTGATGTTGAGTGCTATTATTGCGAGAAGAAGGGTCACATACAAGTTAGGTGTCCACAATTAAGGGAGAACATGAAGATGTTGAAAAATACGTCCTTGCGGAAGAATGATGATGGACCCCAAACGAATGTGGTCAACGTAGCTGATGGTGAAGTGGGTGGATATGATAAGGTGTACTTAGCAACGAGTGAAGAGGTCGCTAAGACTTGGTGGGTAATGGATAATGTCGTGTCGATGCATTTGGTTGTAAATGTGTGTATTAACTAGAGTATTCTAGAATTTAGTTGTAAATTTGTAAATGAGCAAACTGACATGAAGACCTATAAATAGGCTTAGCGGTGTGTGTAATCAAGTGTACAAGAAGTGAATGGAAAAGAAACGTGAGGCAAGAGAGCAAGTGTTTTACGAATGTGTGAGTCGGTGTAATACCGTGAGTTGGTCGGTAAAGTGTGAGTCTTAAAAGAGTGGTGTGTTAGTGTATTTTGAGAGTCGTACAAAATAGGTTTGTACATTAATACACGGTCTCATTTGAAAGGAGAGTTTGTCCATCTGAGTCACACGTGATCGAGTGTTAGCTACCCATTGTTCCGCCAACATTAGATGCTAATTAACCAGAGTAATAAACCCTCATAACATTTTTTATGGGTCCTGAATTTTCAGCAATAGCATCTACATTTGTTATGTTGTGAGAGAAATACTCATAGATTGTAGAGTCATGTAGTAAGCATAAAGAAAACTATTCTTTCGCCTTTTACTAAAGAAATACTGATAGATTAGCCCTTAATGAGTTCATCAACGCCAAATAATATGCCCGTCAAGAAAGTCAAATAAGAAAAATACAACAAAAACATGAATGAACCACAAACAAGAAGTTGGAGTCAACTGCATTGAAAATTCAAAACAGAAACATAAACTTATTGCCAATTGAAAGACATTGGACCCAACCTGAGCATTGAACTACCATTATAAAGTAAAAATACAAACTTCGTCCTGATGTGAACCATAATCGATCTAAGGAGCTTCGGTCCGACATCTCGCTTCATGGAGATGGTCCTATCACGAGGGCTAAGGCTAAGAAGATGTAGAGTGCACTCTACTCCATCATAAGGCACAATACCACCTATGCTACCTCACCTTGGATGTCGACACGTACAAGATCGAGTTAGAGGCGAGAGATCCTGGATTAGTGACCATACTAGTGCACAAGGACTCGAGCGAACTTGCACTTCTATCAGATGGGTGCACGAGTGTGTGATGGGGGCATGCGGGCATATGGGCGACGAGCTTGAAGGTTGCAATTACAGAAGAAAGGTGTGCGGATGTGCACCCCCTTGCACGGGCGTGCACAACGGTGATTTGGTCTCGGATTTGAGATGTTGCGTTTTATGTTATTATTTTTAGGATTTTATTATGTTAAGTATTCAATCCTTTATTTAGCATTTATTATCAGCAAACTCCTTGTTTAAATACTAGTTCAATCATCAATGAAATACACGTTGAATTATTATTTTTTGAATTGGTAAATATATAAATGATAGGGTTAACCAAATACAAAAAAAAAAAAAGATCCTTATGTAAAATCAAAAGATGAGGAATCATGTACCCAAAAGGATCCTCTATACCCTCCAATACTAAAAAAAAAACCTCTCTACCACCTCCCGACTAAGCTGTCGTTCCAAGATTTTCACTAGTGATTTGCACTTCCACTTAGCCGGAAAGCGGGAACGACAACAATATGTAATGCACATGCTTTGGGGTTAAACTGTTGCCCGTTAAATACTACCTTGTTCCTATCCCACCAAGTAAAATGGATAGTTGCTTGGAAAGCTAATAATTTGGCTTGGAATAATTGAGATCTTTGGACTTTATCATATGTTGCCGCAAACCATTCGAGCCAAGCAGAGATATCAACATGCCAGACTTCTATCCCAATCCATCCAAACACTAGCTCCTGGACATGCCGAATGACTAAACAATCGAACCACAGATGGTCCTCAGTTTCTTCCTCTCTTCTGGATAGCACACAAGTCGCTGCTTCACTACCTTTCCAATGTTTAACCTTCCTACCAGTGCTCAGTCGCTTGTGAGTCGCAAGCCAAACCATGAAAGCCCAGCATCGACATTGCAACCTACCCAAATCATAGCCCCCCAATTACACTATTCGTTCTTTTCACGCAACAGATGGTACAGTTTTGGAGCAAGATATTCTTCCAATATTAGTCCCAATAATCGACTCCAAAGAGGGTAGATCAACATCATCTGTGTCCAGTACCACTGTTAGTTCATCTCGGGTGGCTAGCAAGCTCTTCCAGATCCAACAATCGTCGACCTTTCGCTGCACATTCCATATGCTATCTCCTCTCATATGGTTAGCGTTACACCAGCTGTTCCATATACTAGGCTTAGCCATTGCCAATTCGCCTATAAGTTTAGCTTGGATACTATTATTTCTCAAACACGTTTCTTTGAAAAAAGTTAATGGATGTGAGAAGCACTCATCTTCTTCGTGAGATTAGAAGAAACTTAGGATCGTGAGAAGCGACGCTGAGTGATTGATTTGCTTGTGAGATTCAAGTAGAGCGAGACCTCATCGAACTAAAGGAGGATTCGTGAAATTCAAGTTCATCCACATATCTAATTCGACTACCTATTAGAATCTGCCAAACAAAACCCTAAACAAATCAAACCCTAACTAAAAGTAACTTTTCCCCTAAATCAAACCATAAACCAACCGTAATTGGATCTCTTAAATTGAAATGAAAGGGATTCAAAGATATTACCTAACAATGGAGATTTCGAACATATAAGGAAGGTACGCGAGATCCACTTCTGTCCGACAGATCGAGGTGCTCGAGAGAGATGCCGATATGTTGAGAGAGAGGGAGCGGAGTAAAGACGGCGTGGGCACCGGCGCACAATCGAAGGTAGACGGGGCGAAATCTTCGGAACTTGAGAGCTAGAATAAGAGGGTAGGCAGGGTAGCGAGCATTGTTTGTGGAGAGAGGACGAGTGAGAGAGGAAATCGGGAAGGCCGGCCATGGGTGGACGTGAGAGTCAAGAAGGAGATGGATGAGCAGAAGAGAGAGAAGATAGAGAGTGTCGTTAGTGGAGAGAGTCGAGGGAGAAAGGAGATCAGGAAGGCCAGCCATGAATAGATCTAAGAGTGAGAGTTGAGAGGGACATGGGCAAACGAGAGAGAGGATCTTCAGATCTAGAATGAAGTGGGCGGACGAGCTCACGAATATTTTATATACTAGGGTTTCTCTTAAAAAAAATATGCGTTTTAATTGAGTCACGTACTCCCGTGTCTTTTTTTTTTGCCACTACAATACCTTGCCGTTGCAAATACCACCTCAATTGCCACGGAAAATGGGTTGCCGAAGCTACCTTGCGTGGCCAATTTAATTTTTTTTTTAGTGACATCACATTCGCTAATTTTGAAGCCACTAATTCCAAACACAAAATTTGAAACCCCTAAAAATCAAATTCGAAGAAGATACAAAGGTAGACATTATTTCACCCTCGTAATTCGAAACTCAAACAAAAAAAATTATGGTAACAACTCCAATATTGAGAACCTTTGATTCAAAACCCCAATTTTCGAAGAAGAAAAAAGGCAGAGATACCTTCTTTGTGTTGATGGACTCTGCATCAGTGTCGACTAGCAAGATCTCTTTCGGCGTCGTCGACCGGCTAGCAATTAGGAGTATGTATCTCCAAAAGGCTTGCTCTCTTAGTTGAGACTCGGTTCTCCACTTCTTCATATCGCCTCTCAGGTACGCTCAATCCAGTTTGATCTTCTTCTTTTTTTTTGGCGAAAAAAGGGGCTAAGCCCCACTCCACGGAGGGAGCAATTTGTTCAGAAGTCCCAAACAACCATCCGGTGTTTCACCATCGAGGTGTCGCCACCCCTCCAGCATCATCCATTACACATTGTTAGGGCCGGACCTGAGGTGAGGCCCAACATGCCTTTGCCTCGGGCCCAATTATCCCTAGGGGCCCATCGGAAATATTTATAATACATATAAGTGAAGTGGATTTTGATTTGAAAGGCTAATTTGGCTCAATGGTAAAGGGACGGAGCGTTTTTAATAGGATTGCAGACAACTCAGGTTCGAATTTTATTTCTAACATCTATACCTGTTTTTTTTTAACATCACCCCACTTTATTTCAGTGACCCAATGAATGTGTAAATAACTGATGCTAAAGCTAAAGTGCACAGGTTTAAATTGAAAGAAAGCCAACACAAATCAACATGAATTGAATGATGCAAAACAACGGAATAGTCAACAATTACAGAAAAACATTGTTAAACATTTGTATTTACAGAAATTCTAATTATGAAACCTTACTTATCAAGCCATTTTAATCCCACTCCCAATGTTTCATTTCCAATATGAACTTCAGAATTAAGCATGCCAAATACTCATGTAGAGGAAATCCACACTAGGCTCTAGTATTTAAGTGTCATACAACACTGTCATCCAATTTTGAAACCATCAAAGAAGTGCATTAAATTTGCTTATGTCGCTTTGTTATTATGTGTAAGAGATCATGATTTCCTTCTAGATAAAAATCCAAATCCCTTCTTATTAGGGGGTAATTCTCCTCTCTCATCCAAGCAACCATGAATTTTCTTCCACCAGATCTCGCCTTGTTAGTATTGAAAATAGTAAAGGGCTATATTTTAAAATCTCGCATCGGGCATTAAAAATATCAGGTCCAGCCCTGCACGTTTTACCAAAACCTCATGAGTATTGTCTAGACAAAAAACATCGATTGGAAAGGGAAAATGCAAAATTTGCTAACTCATCCACGAGACAATTAGCCTCATGGAAGACGTGACAGAACTGAATATCCCAGTTCCTACGACAGAAGCCTTGACAAGTTATCACCAGGCTAGCACACGGATGTGTCGACTTTACCGACTTTGAAACCATGTCAAGGGCCGTCCTTGATCAAATCCACCTCGCAAACCACCTTTCTGAAACCACGGTACCAAGTCAGTTCTAGCCCCTTAGCGATGCCTAGGGTTGCTCAGAATATGAGCTGACCCAAAAACCGATCTGAAACCGAGAGCAAACCATCCGACCTGAAAACAGGTCGAAATGTATCGAAGTTACGGATTGTCGAAGACCCAGAGCAAACCGATTAGTCATCGTCACTGCTGTTCGCCCAACACAAACTGTCTTCAACCTCCATAACCGGTGTAGCTGCTAGTTTTAGAGTTGTTTTCAACCTCAAGTTTGTTCTTTCTTCTTCTTCTTTTTAATTCAAAAGTAGCAGAGAACTAAGAAGTTAGACAAAATTAACCATCCGAGGGTATGAGGTGAATTATCCTTAAATGTCAGGGGTGCCATGTGAAAATTGTAAATCTTTTGTACACCTTAAGGAAAACATTATACTACGAAGGTACCTAGTGGAATTTCCTTATAAATAATCAACCTTATATTATAAACAGTTTTTCTATCCTATGCTCTGAGGGTATAGGATAATACCCTAAATTGGGAACCCTCATTTGTTAGGTCAGTGTTGAAATAACCCTCATTTGTTAGGTCAGTGTTGAAAGACGAGGAAGCTAAATGACATGCAAAATTTATATATAATTTGATAATATTTTTTAATATTTATAATAATTTAACATAATATTTTTTTAAATATTTGATAGATCTATTGTTAAGTATTTGTTTGCTTTTTTTCTTTTCTTTTTTTGATTAAGTAATAATTCGAGTTCAGACAAATCTCAAACTCGAGAGACCTACAAATCGGCAGACAGACGAACCGTCAAACATACAATAACACCAAAATTACAAAAAAAGGCACAGTCACCAAGGAACATGTTCTCATAAACAAATGAACATAGACAAAACTAAAACCGTAAAGTTGAGGACGCCAACGTAGAACGAATCCAAGCACCACCAAAGGGAAGCACCGCAGGTCAGCGGTAGAGCCTGACTCTAACTCCTGTGGGCAGTGAAGATGAAACTCCAAGGACCAATCTGCCGTATATAGAGTCGTCTATAACACACTACCACGACCCCAACCTGTCCTGACTCCGGACACAGCGAACCCAACCAAGTCGTAGAACTCATTTTGTTGCTTTTTTCAATCTAAGATGATTATCAAAATATTATGTCATTACTTATTTTTATTATTACAACATAATCTTAAATTTACATATAATGTTAGATATATTGCATAAAATCTATATAATATAAATAAAAACAGAGATATGAAGTCTCCTCGGGTGCGATTCGTCTATGTCATTTTCTGGTAAATTTGACCTGAGCTTTTTGACACTTTAATGACCTTATCCATTTTATTCATGTGTCGTCATATGTGCTCATCTCATATCTTAAGTGGTTACAAAATCTATTAGTTTACCATGAGTTATTTTATAAATATTTCATCTTGAATTATTTTATCTTTAGTCATTAAGATTAATTATTTTAGTTCTATAATGATAATATTATATTATTAATTAATTATCTATTGAACAATAAAATCTTGTTATCAAAATATTTATATTAATTCTCAACCGCATCGCTTAAGTAATTACAAAATCTCTTATTTTTATGATTGCTTGAAAAATTATATTAGAAAATTTCAAATAAACTATTTTCATCTTTAGATAAAACTTAATAAAAACATAATTTTAATATAATTAAGATAATATAATATAATTTATTAATAAAAGATGCAAAAACACCAATAATAAATAATAGCAACTTGTTATGTCTCGAAGGACATGGATAAGGAAGTCTTAAGCCTTTAATGGAGAATTTGACATAGGAAGGAGACAGGGCCGGTGATAGCATGCATTTAGGTAGGCATAATAGGTTGCATTTAGCTTAGTTAAGACGCATATCATGCATGATTGAAGAAGAATTTGCATATTTGCTTTCTATGTTGGTGGAGTCGGAATCTACACGTTTTTATTGATTATTTCAGGTAAATGTGGATCCGAGAAGGATAAATGGGTTGATAACGCATTGGATGAGAATGTCTAGTTGATCGAAGAAACTTACATGAAGATCTCAAGAGGTCCTGAGAAGAAGAAGCAAACCTAACGAAGAACAAGTCTGCAAAAGTTGTCGCCAGACATGCTGAACTCGTTTTGTACTTTCTGGAGACCTCGGTTGTCCGATCGACTATTATGACCATGCGTTGGAAAGCTCTTTCAGAGAGCTACAACTTTCATGTTGACGTCGAGAGCTGATTCAAGACGGATTTTTCGTGAAAGACCAATGCAGCGGCCGCCGCATGGTGTGCAGCGGCCGCCGCCAGGGACGATGCAAAAAGAATACCGATGCTGCGGCCGCAGCATGCATGCGGCGGCCGCCGCATCTGCCGCCAGCGTGGATACGCGTCGTTTTGAATAATTAAAAACCCTAGATGTTTTTGTTTTGATTAATGGCCGACTTTGGATCTTTTATAAGGCCACTTTTAGTTGTTTTTCCAAAACTTCTATTCTATTCTTACTTTTCATCAGACAATTAGAGAGAGAGCGATGTTCGCCATGGGCGACTAAACTCTCTTTGTTCTACTTGCAATTTGAAGCTTTATTTGGATTGATTGTGAGTTTCTGAATCTTGTTCCTTATTTCCTATATTGAATGCTTCAACTTCTTTGTGCTTGATTGTTTAATGTTTTGTTCTATCTTATCTGGCCAACTAGTTAGATTAATTCAATTGCTAGGGTTTTGTAGATTCCTGATTGCGAACCTTAACCCAAGTGGCAAACTTATCCCTTTAGGGCTGATTGAACTAATTGGATGGGCAGGAAGTTGGATGTATTGTTAAATCCCTCTTTAGGGGCTGCAAATACCTTGGTTAATCTCTGGTCTTAAAGCTATCAATTGGGTTAAATCCTTCTTTAGGGACTGTTCGATTGATAAGGGTTTCTAGGACTGATTGGACTAGTAACTATATTAGGTCGGGACAAGGGCATTCATAGGAAAACTAAAAGGACAAGAGGAAGTTACAATATCAATTCAACCAAATAAAGTGGATAGTTGTAGGTAGATCGATCTTCTCTAAATTGTTTTGCATCAATCTGTTTATATTTTATTTTGTTTTCTTTCTTATTGCAATCAACCAAAACCCCCCTTTCTACTAATTGGTAAATACACATTGCGGAGAAATACTTGATTCTCTGTGGGATCGACCTCTTACTTACTTGCTATACTAGTTTGTAGGTTTGAGTTTTATTTTGATACGGTTTACGCGACTAAAAATCGTCCATCAAATTGGCGCCGTTGCCGGGGAATCAGGTTTATTTCTTTGTTGTGTGTATTTATTAATTTTTGTTTATATATCTAACTTTGTTGTGAACCTATCTTACGATTCACAACACCCTTGCTACTAACTTTTTCTAGATGTTGAGATTAGCGCAGTTTGAAGGTGAGAACTTTTACCAATATTTCACTAGATTGCATGAGTATGTTAACGACCTTGGTTCATGGGGTTATCAATATGGTGTGCGGGAGATGTGTGTTTGCATATTTGATGGGATGAATGCTGAAACACGGAATCTTGTTGAGTCCATGAGTAATGGAGGCTTATTGGATATGGGACTCTTTGAGATTTGGGATTTTTTCTGCAACATTAGTCGACAGGTTGAGCGGGAAATATCAATCCGAACTCTCACACAAGTGTTGCAGCAGTTGGAAGAAGAAAAAATGAGTCGGCTTGAAAAATTGGAGGAACAAATGAGCCGCTGTGAAAACTTGGAGAATCAGATGAGCCAACTCATTCAAATTTTAAGTGCAAAAGGTGAGAAAGAAAGGAGCCTCGAAGAAGAAGAGGATGAATTATTTGATGACAACGATAGCTTCTTCAACGATGGAGAAAAGGGTCTAGTGCTTACTGACTTGGAATCTCATGAGTCGACGCATGAGGTTACATGTGATGTGTCTCCTACTCCATCTACAACATCCATTCTGAGCTCGCCCATTCATGAACCAGATCTAGAGCCATCAGCTGAGACTCAAGAGGTAACAAATGTAAACTTTTGCAATTTTGAAGGTAATGGTGATTATGTTGATCCTTTTGATTGCTATTTTGAAAAGCCACCAGCGGAACTGTGCTGGTGGTATCATATTCCTTCTGCAGAGAGTCATGCTAGACTCTTTGATAGATTGAAAGGGTTCTTGAGTTCCACATTTTATGCTTTCAGTTTATTGTGCTATGATGTACCTTGTAAGCTGTGTGCACAGGAATATGATAGACTACTGAGGGCCTTGACGATGTCTGAGAGATAAGGTCTTGAGATTGAAAATAAGTCAAGCCAATGACATTAAAGAAAGGCGCTTCTCGGGAGGCAACCCGAGGTAAGTTTTCTAATTTAGTTATTTCAATTCCTAGTTAGCTAGTTTTCTTTTCAATAAATTAGGTTTCCCATTAGGCATTAGATAGTTGTTTTTGGTTTGGGATAGACTAAGCTTTCAGGAAAGGCCATCGAAATCCTCAGATCCGACCTATAGAGACCCATCCACCACATTGTGAGTATTTCATTCATCTCTTCATCTATGTTTTTATTTTTTGTTGTCTTTTATGTTTCATTGAGGACAATGAAAGGTTTAAGTGTGGGGGAGGGATTGCATTGCATATAGATAGAGTTTCCATATCATGTTTACTTATGTTATCATGTTTATTTATGTTGTCATATTTATTTTTATTCATATACTGCATTTGAAAAAAAAATCCAAAAATATCATGCATTGCATTTAGGTGTTATTAAAGATACCCATCTTTGTTTAGTTTGTCCTCTAATTCATTTTTATGATCTCATTGCATAAATCCCATAATTTGATTGAATTGCTTGAAAATGATTTTTGGAGCATGATTTGAGAATATAATTGAACAAGTATGATTCATAGTTGAGGTTTAATTGAAATCTAAAAAAACATAACCTTTGTGAGTTTGTTTTGGCCTTATAGGGACTTTACATATTATTCTCTTTTGCTTTTATTGTGTGATTATACTGTCCATATGCTTCTTATTTCTATACCGTATTGCACATGTTTGGTGCTTGTGAATTTCAAATGATTGAGGCATGTTTTCTTTAGTCGTATTATACCTTATCTACCATTTGCATTATCCTCTGCTTGAAGTCCATCTGAGCCTTAAAGCCTATTCTTTTTTATAGCTCTACAAAAACATATCATAGCCAATGATTAGCCTGACCCTATGTAACGGCCCGGAATTATGATTTCCAGGTTACGTTTCAAGGGATGAAAACCCTTGTTCGGATCTTGCAATCCAGGTACGGGTCGAGGTTTCAAACTCATTTCAAAGGTCAGTAGAAAGAGGGATTTCAAACCCTAAAGTATCGTAGGGCCGTTGGGTACCCTTAACATGTCCTAAGACTATGTCGTGAAATCCAATTCAAATGAAGTAAAGCGGAAGCAAAGTTGAGATACAATGTCACAACAGAATCGGGTCAAAACCAAATCATAAACAAGTGATTACCATTTGCCAAGTTAGAATATTAGTCAGGTTCTTGATTCGCCCAAGGGTTTCCCGTCACATAAGCATAGAGCAAACAAGATCTGCAGAAATACCTTTAAAAGAAGAACGGGGAAAGGAGTCAGATCGAGCCACTCATGCGGGACCGGCAGTCCTCGCTGAGGCCACATAGTATGTGCTATACCTAATAAAGATGCTCTAATGCAGTACGAAATTCAAACACACTAGCATGCTCCTAGTTCATAATAATGTGCAAAAATACTGTAAAGGGCCCAAGACAATGCCAAGTGGCATATCCCTCTCCTACCTCCACCCCTTCCGATAGGTGGAGACTGGCCAGCTCGTGAATGCATTCATTCATAATAGGGCGGCACGCATGCCTAACCCGCTCCACAATAAAGCCCGCAGGCATGTCATAATATAAGGAAGTTCATGACTCGATTGACTCAGGGTACCCGATGAGGCTGGGCTACCCTATGACCCTAGTAAAGACTCTAGGACTATCACAGATAACGGCCGTTCTGTTTCAAACGCATAAAGTAAACAGATGCTCAATCAATTAGTGCAACCTAAACATGATACTACATGGCATGCTTTTATGCATATGCAACACCTAACATAAAATGCAACAACAGGCATGAATGTCCAACCTGAGTAAGCCCCCTAGGGAACTTACCTGAAGATGCAGAACAGCAGGATAATACAAACAAGGGCCTAAATGCAAGTCCAAAGCAATCCAAAAGCGATACACACCTATCATCAAGCCACTTCCGTAAGCTACCAGACTAACATTCACACACACGAAACCCAAGTTCTCAACATCCTTAAACCCAATCGACGGTAAAACCATTTTCCAAAACCTTTCCGACATGATCGACATCAACCAAAACCATTTAATCAAAATCACTGATAAATCTCACCAACAATATTTCTCAACTCTTAAATCCCAAATTAAGTCAACTCATATTCAAAATAATTTCTCAAATCATATTTGGCCAAATCCCGACATTTATCATTTAAATCCTCAACAAATCTTTCAAGATCATATTATAGAAATAATTCCGGCATTTTAGTCTCCCAAACACAAGTTATTAAAAGACATTTCCGAAACTTGAAAAATCTCTTTTAAATAATTTACCAACAATGTTTATCTAAAATAAACACCAAATTAATCGTCTTTATAAAATCATATTTATAACACAACATCAACAAATGAATCATTTTATAAGTTAACCTCAATAGTTCGCTTCACTATTTCCTAAAACAAATTATAATATATTTAATATTTCCATAAAATATATTCATTACTCGAAACTTTGAATATTAATATAAAAATGATAATCTAGTAATTACTAACAATTATACAATAACTATGTGTTATAAATTATTAACTCAACATACAACATATATATATAATATAGAACACAAAACCTCTTTTTAAAAACTCAACCAAAAGCCCAACCCTAACCCGAAATAAAGGCCCAGTCCCTAAACCCGGATCCATGTCTGGCCCAAGCCCATCTCTTTTAAAAGGAAACCGGTTTTAGATTAAAACAAGGTGAACCGGACCAACCAAAACAAACCAAATAAAAGAAAAGGGAGTGAACCCGGTTCACTGTTCATCGCCTCCCCCATCAGTCCCATTCGAGATCTGGAAAGAGAAGGGACGAGGGGAGCTCGCCGGCGACGATGCTGGGCTTCGACACAAGGCACACACATACGACAAGAAGGAAAGGAAGAAGGAGGAGAGAATAGGCTCACCGAGGCGCGGTTTCGTCTCGCCGGGATGGGTTCGTCGGGGCTCGATGTGGCTCACCGGAGACGGAACCGTACGAGCTTTCCTGGGTTGACAAAGGGATGTCAAAAGGCGAAGCTTTTCGCAGCTTGAAGTCGAGTGGAAGGAGAATGAACCTTACCGATCGAAATCAGGAAAACAAATCAGAGGAGGGGGAAGACGGTGGCGGCGGAGGTTACTGGCGGCGCCGGCCGTTACTGGTGGCTGCTGGCGGCTCCGGAATGCGTCGAGTGGGGCAGAAATGTTGGTGCTGTCACTGCTCGTCGAGGAAGGAGGAAGGAGCTGCTCGGGATTTCTCGGCGGAACAGGGGTGACGGAGCTGAGGGGAGAAGCGTTCGCCGGCTGCGGGGCTTCTCAGGCAGCATGCTGGCTGAAATTGACGGGGAGAAGGGATGGTGGCAATGGTGTGGTGGCTCGACAGTGGCGATTTGGTAGTGATTCAAGCTTCAAACGGAGCTCCGACGGGGGCGGTTTTGGGGCTGCTGGTGAAAAGAAAAAGATAAGGGAGCTGCAGACCTTGGCAGTTGTACCAAAGAAGGTGGAGACAAGGGAAAAGTGGGGAGGAGAGGCGTGGGAGCTGTTGTCTGGTCATGTACACCAAGGGAGCCAAGAAGGGGTTTGGCTTCTTCCTTCTTTTGATGCAGTCGAGCACAGAAAAGGAGTATTGCAGAGTGTTGAATGGAGGAGAAAAGAGACAAAAGAGAGAAAGGGGAACAAAGAGAAGGTGGACCCCAAGTTTTCATATACCGGAAACCAAACCCGAAACCCGCTCTCTCGACCTTATCCCGACTCGGAAATTTTCAAATTGAATTTGTAAATCATTACCGGAATTAAATTAATCTATCCAGACTCGCAACTCGAAAGCGGAATCAAATTCCGTCAAAAAAAATCAAAATTCTAAAACGATGCCGGAAGGATTTTAAAAATACGATTTTTAAGACGAAGATGAGGATTTTCAAATATCCGAAATTTTTTTTTTTTTGACCTAAATCCCTTTTTATTTAATTATTTATTAAAATTTATTATTTAAAAATCCGAGCCTTTACACCCTATCCGGGAATTAGGAGGAGAATTGGTGAAAAATCTTTATGTTGGAGTTGCTTTGAGTGGAGATGATATATGTATGGTTGTGCATTGCGAGAGGCATAGCCAAAATAAGGTAACCCTTCTTGCATAATAGAGGTGACTTATTACTAGGGGCCTAAGGAGGATAAAATTCACTTAGGAGTAAAAGTCTAGTAAGCTTGGACTTAGAGAGGATAAAATTAACCTAGGGGCAAAAGTAAGCATAAAAGAAAAGAAGTCATCATAATGAAAAAAAATGCATGAGTTGTATGGCTATTGAAATCGAAGAGTTTATTGTTATGTAATGGAGTGTATGCATGTTATTGGAATGGTTTACAAAGTATGGAAGTTTTGGTGTTGTTCTGGTTGGTTGTTGTTCCTTTTTCCCGGATTTTTAGCACCATAAGCCCAAATGTTTCTCATGTCTTATATTCCTACCAAAGCCCCATTACAACCTTATAAAAGTCCTCATGATGTTGTTTGCAAGTGATAACTTTCACGGTGTATAGAGCATTTTGGATTGAGTTGAGAGTTGGACTTTAAAGACTAAACACATGAGAGTTTGAGTGAAACACATCATACCGGTGAGGTTGGATTAAGTTTGCTTTTACTATTGGATCGCTCATATATTTGCTAGGATATTTGTTCTTTTATTCATGGCTCCTATTGCTTGTTGTTGCTTTTCTAAAACAATAGCATGAAGATCTTATTTGTGGGATGATTAATTCTATATTTGTTTTTCATTGCTTGAGGACAAGCAAAAGCTTAAGTGTGGGGGAGTTTGATAGCATGCATTTAGGTAGGCATAATAGGTTGCATTTAGCTTAGTTAAGACGCATATCATGCATGATTGAAGTAGAATTTGCATATTTGCTTTCTATGTTGGTGGAGTCGGAATCTACACGTTTTTATTGATTATTTCAGGTAAATGTGGATCCGAGAAGGATAAATGGGTTGATAACGCATTGGATGAGAATGTCTAGTTGATCGAAGAAACTTACATGAAGATCTCAAGAGGTCCTGAGAAGAAGAAGCAAACCTAACGAAGAACAAGTCTGCAAAAGTTGTCGCCAGACATGCTGAACTCGTTTTGTACTTTCTGGAGGCCTCGGTTGTCCGATCGACTATTATGACCATGCGTTGGAAAGCTCTTTCAGAGAGCTACAACTTTCATGTTGACGTCGAGAGCTGATTCAAGACGGATTTTTCGTGAAAGACCAATGCAGCGGCCGCCGCATGGTGTGCAGCGGCCGCCGCCAGGGACGATGCAAAAAGAATACCGATGCTGCGGCCGCAGCATGCATGCGGCGGCCGCCGCATCTGCCGCCAGCGCGGATACGCGTCGTTTTGAATAATTAAAAACCCTAGATGTTTTTGTTTTGATTAATGGCCGACTTTGGATCTTTTATAGGGCCACTTTTAGTTGTTTTTCCAAAACTTCTATTCTATTCTTACTTTTCATCAGACAATTAGAGAGAGAGCGATGTTCGCCATGGGCGACTAAACTCTCTTTGTTCTACTTGCAATTTGAAGCTTTATTTGGATTGATTGTGAGTTTCTGAATCTTGTTCCTTATTTCCTATATTGAATGCTTCAACTTCTTTGTGCTTGATTGTTTAATGTTTTGTTCTATCTTATCTGGCCAACTAGTTAGATTAATTCAATTGCTAGGGTTTTGTAGATTCCTGGTTGCGAACCTTTACCCAAGTGGCAAACTTATCCCTTTAGGGCTGATTGAACTAATTGGATGGGCAGGAAGTTGGATGTATTGTTAAATCCCTCTTTAGGGGCTGCAAATACCTTGGTTAATCTCTGGTCTTAAAGCTATCAATTGGGTTAAATCCTTCTTTAGGGACTGTTCGATTGATAAGGGTTTCTAGGACTGATTGGACTAGTAACTATATTAGGTCGGGACAAGGGCATTCATAGGAAAACTAAAAGGACAAGAGGAAGTTACAATATCAATTCAACCAAATAAAGTGGATAGTTGTAGGTAGATCGATCTTCTCTAAATTGTTTTGCATCAATCTGTTTATATTTTATTTTGTTTTCTTTCTTATTGCAATCAACCAAAACCCCCCTTTCTACTAATTGGTAAATACACATTGCGGAGAAATACTTGATTCTCTGTGGGATCGACCTCTTACTTACTTGCTATACTAGTTTGTAGGTTTGAGTTTTATTTTGATACGGTTTACGCGACTAAAAATCGTCCATCAGCCGGACCTGAGGCGAGACCCAACAGGCCTTCGCCTCGGGCCCAATTATCCCTAGGGGCCCATCGGAAATATTTATAATACATATAAGTGAGGTGGATTTTGATTTGAAAGGCTGATTTGGCTCAATGGTAAAGGGACGGAGCGTTTTTAATAGGATTGCAGACAACTGAGGTTCGAATTTTATTCCTAACATCTATATCTGGTTTTTTTTAACGTCACCCCACTTTATTTCAGTGACCCAATGAATGTGTAAATAACTGATGCTAAAGCTAAAGTGCACAGGTTTAAATTGAAAGAAAGCCAACACAAATCAACATGAATTGAATGATGCAAAACGACGGAATAGTCAACAATTACAGAAAAGCATTGTTGAACATTTGTATTTACAGAAATTCTAATTATGAAACCTTACTTATCAAGCCATTTTAATCCCACTCCCAATGTTTCATTTCCAATATGAACTTCAGAAATAAGCATGCCACATACTCATGTAGAGTAAATCCACACTAGGCTCTAGTATTTAAGGGTCATACAACACTGTCATCCAATTTTGAAACCATCAAAGAAGTGCATTAAATTTCCTTATGTCGCTTTGTTATTATGTTTAAGAGATCATGATTTCCTTCTAGATAAAAACCCAAATCCCTTCTTATTAGGGGGTAATTCTTCTCTCTTTTCCAAGCAACCATGAATTTTCTTCCACCAGATCTCGCCTTGTTAGTATTGAAAATAGTAAAGGGCTATATTTTAAAATCTCGCCTCATGCATTAAAAATCTCAGGTCCAGCCCTGGAAGGAGAGATTGAGAATTCAGAGAGAAAGATAACAGAGGAAGAAGATAGGGGAAGTGTTTTTTGTAATTCCTTGATACCTTGTACAAATTACCACTGTGGGTATTTATAATTCATTTCTCAACTTTCTAGTAATTACATTTATTATCCCTACTATATTAATCTCTAACCTAATTTAAATTTCGTGCATTACCTTAAGGCTGGGCAAAATTTGGATCGGACCGAAATCAGACTTAAATTTACGGCCTTGGGTCGGACCAGAAATATAACGGTCCGATTCACGGTCCATGAAAATTGAAATTCCGATTTTCGGTCTAAGACCGGAATTGGACCGGAAATCCCAGTCCAAGGCCGGTTGGACCGGAATATGTGTGTATATATATGTGTGTGCATGTATATATATGCATTTTTTTTAAAATAAAATTAAAGTGACCAAATAATTTTTTTTTATTCATGTATGAGTAAGAATATAGTTTAATTAAGTCTATTTTCACATTTAATAAATAACTTTCAAATATATTATAAATTGTTTTTTAATCCATTTCATTATTTTTAATCAATTTAATTTTAAGGGTAAACTGCAGAAAACCACCCTTTAAATACACCACATTGCTCAAAACCACCCCTTAAAATAAAAATAGCAGAAAACCACCCTTTAAATATACTCTGTTAGTAATTAACCACCCAACCCGTCTATTTCGTTAAAAAGTCCATCAAAGGTGTGAAAATACAATTATACCCCTTGGTTCACCCTTCAAACCAACCAAAACCTCTGTTCAAACCCTATAAACTCAAGAACAACGGCGGCGGTGGAAACAGCTTGCAGCTCCTCGGTGACTTCTTTCTTCTTCTCCTTGACCTCCTCTGCGAGCACTTCGGCAGACGTTTCCTTCGGATCTCGGGCGGCGTCGACGTCGGGATAACGGGAGACATGGAAGAACCAACCATGGCGACCCTCGGGAGGACTGGAACGAAGAACTCGAGATCGGTTTGGTTCAGCGGCGGAAGAGGACCCTTGAACCGATTGAACTTGATGGGGATTGAACTTGAAGAGGAGCAGTGAGCCAATTGAACTTGAAGAGGAGCGGAAGAGGAGCCGATTGAACTTGAAATCGATGGTTTTCTCTTTCTGCTTCAAACTGCTCTCCGACAACCTATCACTCTCCTCCTTTGCCTTTTATGAACCCAGATCCAACGTCGGCCACTACTCGTCCTCGAATTACTCATAAATCCCAATCCTTCAAAAACCCTAGCTTTCCTCATCGTGTCTCCCTGATTCACAAATCCTTTTTCCGGAAGCATCACCCAGGAGTATTCCCTCTCACCATGCCGTCAATTCCATAACCAGGAGTATTACCTCTTGAGTTTACCCTGTTGTCCGAGCAAATGGTACTTTGCAAACGAGAAAGAACTGAAGAAGCACTTTAATTTTTAGCTTTGACATTTTTCTTTTATCTTTTATGAGCAATATATTTTTGTAACAGTGGGTAGACGGAAAAGTTATATTTCTGAAATTTCACGGACTTTTTAACGGAATAAATGGGTGGGGTGGTAATTTGCTAACGAAATAGGTTTAAAGGGTGGTTTTCTGCAATTTTTATTTTTAGGGGTGATTTTGAGCAATGTAGTTTATTTAAAGGGTGGTTTCTTACAGTTTACCCTAATTTTAAAGCTGATCCATTCGGTCCAACCGGTTTGTGGACCGGAAAACCCAGAACCGTATATTGCGGTCTCATTCCAATCCACGGCCCATGATTTTTAAATTCCCGATCCACCTGTTTTGGACCGGTCCGGATCGGTTACCCAGCACTACTTACGGTAGAAATTACCAGTAATTTGCCTGGATATATTTTTTTTTAAAAAAGGTACAATAATGTGGAGTTGTGGGTCCTCGACTGCAAATACGGAGATGCAAGGTAAAGTTGCTGAACTGTGAAGTTCTAAAGAGGCACTGAAGGAGTTGAAGTCGAAGAAGGCATATCAGTTTTGTTTTGTAGAAACGGTGACCAAAACTGCAACCTGAACTCCAAAATGGCGAATGAGATTCGGTGGTTTGAACTGAAAAACGGAGCTCAAATCCCTTCCGTTGGGCTTGGCACCTACTCCGTTTCCCCTGATACTATTTACGCTGCAGTCAAGGTTCTTCTTCTTCTCATCCTCCCTCCAATTTCTCAATCTTTGTCTTAATTTTGAAATTTTCCGTAAGCTGTCTCGAATTTCTTGAAATTTCATGTAGTCGATTGCTCCTTTGAACTTGCTCTGACTAAATCGCCCAAAAAATGCGATAACAAATGTACAATGAATTAAACCCTACTACTCCGTATTATTAGGGGGAAAAGAAGAAGAATAGGACCAAATTCAACTTTTTTAAAATGACAATTTTGAAATTTACTTTGATCGGTGGAACTCAAATACAGGATTCGAGTATCCAAATAACACGCGGAAGAACAAACAAATAAGAACGAATAATATATGTTGATTATTATATGTATAAGCCTCAACTGGTTTGCCCAAAAATACAAGGATAAATGCCTGTTAATAGGATTGAAATTGTCATTTATCTCCACTGGAATGATATTGGTTTTCGCCTTTCAGTAGGCAATTTAGTGCTATTAGGTTTGATTTTTGAAATAATTTTCATTTGTCTTGTAAAACTCAGTTGGTTTCTTAAACATTATCGATTCCTTTTAATGTTAAAAAGTAAAATTTCGACAGAGAAACAACATGTTAAGTAACAAGTACTAGTGTGCCAATGATGATCTTTCCCTCATTGTTGCTCATTTTATTACTTTAGATGATTTGATCATCATTTGGTTCGTCCTCTACAGAAACACTTTGATAACTTGTTTGTTCATGTTTTGAGTTGCATAATTTCACATGCGATGAGAATTATCTTGCTGATTGCAGATGGGATACCGGCACATTGATTGTGCTCACGTCTATGGGAATGAGAAGGAGGTGCTCAACATTTTAGATCTTCTCAAAACCATATCAGATTTTGATTGACAATACTAATATTTGACAATCAAATCCTAATTTTGTAGATTGGATACGTTTTGAAGAAGTTGTTTGATGAAGGTATTGTCGAGCGGCAGGATTTGTTTATCACATCTAAGCTCAGGTCAGATTATTTTCCCACTCTAGCATGTCCAAGTAGCAAGAAATTTTTAGAAGAATGCATCTAATATATATCCCTGCTTGACCACAATATATCTTAAGTCTCCAATTAATGACTGTTATTATCACTTATATAGCATATTACACAAGTAGTGATTTGTTTTCATTGCTTCGTGATTAAACTACTTGTACTTTTACCTTGCAGCAACTTTGATCATGCTCCAGAAGATGTACCAGAGGCTTTGAACAGAACTCTATCCAACTTGCAGCTCGACCATGTTAATCTGTATTTGGTATGCATATCATTTAGCTTATCATTCGTATAAGAATTTGAAAAATGTTATGTATTTGCATTAAAAAGGAATTTAAAATTGCTGAGAAATCTAACCTATCTCATTTATATTTGAAATGTTGTGAAGATACACTGGCCCGTGAAACTAAAGAAGGGCTCATCTGGTGAAAACCCTGAAGACTTCCTGAAACCGGACATACCTAGCACATGGAAGGCAATGGAAGCGCTTTACCACGCAGGGAAAACTCGGGCCATTGGAGTGAGTAATTTCTCAAAAAAGAAGCTGGGTGACCTTTTGGAAGGTGCACTTGTTCCTCCGGCTGTCAATCAGGTGGAATGCCACCCTCTTTGGCAACAGGCAGAGCTTCATGCCTTTTGTAAAGCAAATGGAATTCTTTTATCTGTGAGTGTTTCTCTTATCAATCGATCCTTTGTTACTTTATCCCCATATTCCTTTTGCGTCTATTTTCATGAAGCTTCTTCTACCTTAAATGTGCTATACTTGTCCAATGGCTTTTTCAGGGGTATTCGCCTTTGGGGTCTCAAAGGGCAAATGGTGTTCTTGTTGACCCAGTTGTCAAAATGGTTGCAGAAAAATTAGGTAAATCTCCTGGACAAATTGCTCTCCGATGGGGCCTTCAAATGGGACATAGCATGCTTCCAAAGACTTCGAATGAGGCAAGGCTGAAGGAAAATCTTGACATCTTTAGTTGGTCTATACCTGAATATTTGATGGCCAATTTTTCCGGGATCAAGCAGGCAAGCTTCCCTATCAATTTCCTGTTTCTTTGTTTTTTCTTTCTCATCATCAACCACCATAAACTGTATGGAAACTCTGGAAATTAATATCACCTATGAGGTTGGTGAGTTACAACTAATTCAATAACAAATGGTAACTTTACTTTCTCAACGTATCGTTTTAAGACAAACTCATGTTTGAGTTAAACATGGTTGGGAGTTTGCACCCTACTCAACACCAACCTACATTGGTGCGAGACATATGACCGGATCTGTACTTCAATAGGTTGATTATTTTGCTCATAATCTTATGATTGTGATATATTTTACATACTAGAGATGGCTATTTAAATCTGAAAACTCCTGCCATTGGACTGTCAAAATACAATAATATGTTCTCTGGTTATAAAGCTCTAGAAAAGAGTTTCAAATATGACATTTGATTTGAATTGTGTGATGTTGCATACTTTTTTTGATGTGGGATGAATATTAGATTTTTTCAAAGTATGTTTCTTGATGATTTTAAACCTTGCAGACAAAGTACATTAAAGCTGAAGAGCTAGTGCATAAGGAATCGGAAGGGTACAAAACCATTGAAGAGTTGTGGGATATGGAGATCTGAGGTAACTCTTTATTTCAGCAGGTCCAGCCTCTCACACTGCACAAAAAAGTATTTAAGACTTGTATAAGAATGTCTTGGTAAATAAAGCGGTGAAACACCTAGGCTAAGGACCATTTCCTTGTAACTAAAGGTAACATTTTAAGTTAAGAAAAAGATATTTCTATTCATATTAAGATGTTGCAAACTAAAAGGAATAAACTCAAGTTATCATACTTGCTGTGCCTTCATTTTGTGTGTTCTTAGTATGCACATGTGATTGATTTGTATGTTATAACACCCTTTTGCCTAGCACTTGACCCTTCAAACCCTGCTCCATTACATGATACACTGAGATGTTGTTATATTCTGAACCGGTAAATATATATAAGATGGGTGTAACCAAGTTACAAAAACACGCAGACCAAACTAAGGGTCCCGTGGAAAAATACATGGGATGTACATGGGATGTATACCACTCCAAAAAGCTCCTATTCAAAAGTCGCCTAACCCAAAAAACTCCTACCCAAAAAGTTGCCTATCTACCCAACCTTTGTACCCCCAAGCTCCACGTCTCACCTAGTCCTCATCTAGACATGAGTCCTTTCCAGGGGCGGGGCGGCCCCTGTACGCCCGCCCCACCCTTAGACCCACGTGCCCCGGGGTTTGGAAAAAAAATAAAAAAATTATATATATAGAAGTGTTGTAACCAATTAGTCTACTTTGCTTAGTTGGTTGGTGGGAAGGAAGGAAACTAATTTTAGGCCAAAGGTTGGGGGTTCAAGTCCCACTAGCCTTATTTTTTTAAAACAAATTTCACCACCCTAAAAATAGCTTTTTTATTATTTGTTCAACTTACACCCCACTTTCTTTGTTTCTACCCCTTATTTAATTATATTCCCACTTCTTGACTTTCCTATTATATACAAATTATTTAGCTATAACCAATGTTCCAAAAAACGCTTGGCGGGTGCTTGGCGGTAGGGTAGGGTCAAGGGTGTAGGCAGGGTGTAGGCAAGGTCTAGGCAGATTTCATGGCAGAGCTTTGCTATCTAGGCGGGTTTTGACGACCTTGAGAGCCTTGGCGGTGGGGCGAGTTCAAGGGTTTAGGCGGGAGTCTAGGCGGGTCTTTAAGAGTTTTTTAGAACAGTGGCTATAACTAATTAAACCCCATAAAATTGGTGAAATGAGCTTTTTTTTTAAAAAAAAATTTCCGCCTCCCTCAAAAAAGTTTTTTTTTTATTCTTTGTTCAACTTGCACCTACTCTCTATGTTTCTACTCCCTTATTTAATTATGTTCCCACTTCTCAAGCTCCCTACTATATACAAATTATCTAGTTATAAACTAATTAAACCCCATAAAATTGGTGAAATTATGATTTGATTATGAGAATAAATTTTGTGAAATTTTCATTAGAGTTTTGATTTTGAGAATAAATTTTGTGTTTTAATTATTGTGTATGTGATTTTGAGAATGAAATTTATGAATTGAATTTGGGTTTTGTGAATTGAATTTGTGAAGCTTTATGCAATATTTGTATTTTTGTAACCTACATATTCAAATCACAATTTCTATCATGTCTTTGGGAACCAAAAGATATTATAAAGTTGGTGAGTTTACAATCCTAGATAATATGCAAAAGCCTTGAATTTAACATGATTGAATTTCGATAAGTTTACACCCCTAAATATGACAAATGTCTGAATTTCCAATGAATGACGAGAAACAACTATCATAGCAACAAAGCAAATGTAAGCAAATGTAAGCCTACTTTTCTATAATCTACTGCTAAGTTGAAAATCGCAGCTTAGGTAAAGAAGTTTATTCAAGGTCAATATCTCAGTACACACTAGAAAATTTCGCCCCACCTTTCGGAGGATCCTGCGGCCGCCACTGGTCCTTTCACCCAAACCTTTTCCATCCTAGTTTTGCATTTACACTTTATGGAAATTCTATTCTTGCAAGCTTTGATGATCTTCATGGCACACTCAGCTGGGCTGCACTGTATGCCCTTGAAGATCATCCGGTTCCGAACCCTCCACGTCATGTAGACAAGAGCGCACATCACCGGCAACTTGCTTTGGAATACTGCTCCCTTTCTGATCCCTTCTGGCTCTCCATCGAACCACTGCAACCACTCGTGGAGAGTACCGAATCTAACTCCCACACCTATCCAGTCAAGCACCTTGTTCTGTACCTCCTTTATCACCGTGCATTCAAACCAAAGGTGGTCTTTAGTCTCTTCCTTCTCCTTACAGAACGCACACCATGTGGCATCATGCCCCATCCAGTGTTTGATGATGCGCCCTGTTTGAAGTCACTGCCTAACTGCAAGCCACATGATGAAAGACCATCTCTTGCACTATGCTCGCTTCCGGATGAAGCTCCCCCAATTGCAAGGTTCACCACGTTCCCTAATCGGATCATACACCCTTGAGCTCACCAAACCTCCATTCGGGTGCACCAGCGATCCCCAGTCAATCGAACCAAGTGATCCCCAGTCAATTGAACCAAGTGGCTGAATCATCATCTGAATCTCATCTCTGACACGAAGGAGTTCCTTCCACCCTTGAGCTCACCAAACCTCCATTCTGGTGCTCCAACGATCCCCAGTCAATCGAACCAAGTGGTTGAATCATCATCTGAATCTCATCTTTGACACGAAAGAGTTCCTTCCATGCCCATGAGTCATCCATTTTGGGTCCAACATCCCAAATGGAATTGCCTCTCACCAAGTTGTGGTTAGCCCATCGTACCCATATACACTCCATAAGGTTTGGTAACATCATTCCATCATGCCACAAGGTTTCTGCCTCCTTCGTTTGCACCATTCCAAAGGAAATGGCGCTGAAACTTATCAATAACTCCTCTTGGCAGCAGAATGGACTGGCTCTAGAACGAGATAACACCTCCAAACACCGCTTTCAGAAGCTGCATTCTGCCTGCATAGGAAAGCTTACGCGTCGCCCAATTATGAACATACCTTTCGCACTTCTCAGTCAAGTCACTGTACTCGTGAAGGGAAATCATTTTAGAGTGAAGAGACATGCCAAGATAACGAACTGGGAGTTGGCCTTCCTGACGGCCTATTACTCGAGTGATTCCCTCTGCTACAGTTCTATCCACCCTAGCAAAGTAGATAGTGCTTTTATCCTTATTTTCCCGAAGCCCTGAAGCATCAAAAGACTTATCTAGTACCCTCTTGATCACTCAGACCGATTTCAAGTCAACAAAGTAGATGTTGTTATATTGACTTGAAGACCTTTGCGCTTTCCCTTTGGCAAAACAAGATAACTCAAAAGGTTTTCCAACATTTTAGCCTTATGAGGTGAAAATCTACATGTGCTTTTTTAGGTTCGTTTGGTGCAATTTACCGATTCCGTATCAAAGCTTATAAAAAAGTTTATTTGTCTTAATAATGAGTTTTGATAGCATGGGCAATGGGATTCTTTAACCCAAATTTAAGAAATTTAATGCTATTTTATTTGAGATTACAAAAAATAGATTAAAGAACGATTTGACATGTTCTCTCATAAGAAACTCTTAAACACCCTACAAAAGAGCGACAAAAAAAACACCATATAAAAGAGAGAAATTGGGGACCACATCAATAAAAATGTTGAAAGAAGAGTGAAGAGATCAAAGATAAAAAAAGGGAGTTAAGAAACTTTCCTTGGTTCCACGGATGTGAGTGGAAATATATAATGAGTTGTTTAAAGAATTGTGAAGAGAGAGAGAGATAAAAAGTGGAATTAAGAAACCTAAATGGGTTCGATGGATGCAGATGCTAAGACTTGAATATTTTCAACTATCAATAGTGGCATGGAATGTTTCTTCTTTTTAAAATTAATGTTTTCAAGTATCGCATAACTTAAAGGTCTTGCTGCTATTATCAACTTGAACTTCTAATCTGATCCAACCGTAACCTTTTTCAACATAACCACTGGTATGTTTGATCATGACGGATAAACCAACATCTGATTTGGCCAGGCCAAATCCAACACAAAGATTCAACGTTAGTCATTTCAATTAGTGTTGGAGCCAACTCTACTTGACCCAACCCGATCTGAATAATTTTCATATTTGATGTCCATCGGGTTGAATGCATTACCCTAAAACACAATCAACTGTTGTTGATGTAGAGTCGATCATAGGCAGTGATCATGTCAATGGGGTTGGTTGAAACAAGGACGATAACAATGGCGGTGTTGGCAACATGAAAATTGGTATGTCCGACCACGACGGAGGTACTGATAGGGGGATGTTTATGGTTGACTGCATTGCAAATTGTGTATAGTTTTATGAAACAGTCTAGAAAACCTTCCAATTTTTGCAACTGCCCAAATCCTTGCACCCAACTAGTTCAGTACTCGCATCGTGTGCGGTTTTTTACAATCTATATCTATATCTATCTATATCTATAATACATGAAAAGTTGTGTTCACCTCCTATTTATTGCTCATTTATCTCTATGTATCCACCTACTTTATTTTGTTTTTTTCACCACAATTTGCAACAAAGTGTCTATGTTAGCTCAATGGATAGGTTCTATGTCAAGGGTTACTTGGTTTAGAGTTCGACTCCTACCAATAACATTTTTAATGTTTATTTAGAGTTCGACTCCTACCAATAACATTTTTAATGTTTATATTCTATATGGTCATATTGAGAATATTCGAGTCAAGGGTCACTTGGTTTAGAGTTCGACTCCTACGAATAACATTTCTAATGTTTATATTCTATATAGTCATATTGAGAATATTCGAGGAAACTCTTTTGAGATTATATTATATTGTTATTTTATATGAATATATGACGAATATTTGAATTTTTTTTTAATATGAATATATGACGAATATTTTAATTTTTTTTAATATTTAACGCATTTCTTTTGAGCTTATATTATATTGTTATTTTATATGACTAAATGATGAATATATATATGTGTGTGAATCATACCTCTCAAATGAATTTAGGAAAATTTGTCATCGTACATTCATTTGAATTAAATCTAAATCATAATAAATAATAAATACAAGAATCTCTTTGTCTCCAAACCAAAACAAAACTCCTAAATCTACATTTAATGTTATATTCATCATATATATGGATCATACCTCTCACTTCAAGCCATCTTTCAAACGGTTCTCTAACTACAAAGGCAAGAATACAAAGCAATTCTCCAATCAAATTATTGCAATTATTGTAACACAAATAACCCAAAAAAAAAACACAAATCCTTCCCACATAATTGCTATATTAATTAGTAATATATAACATTTTCAAACCACCGTTAGTTTCAAAATGAACACATTATTACATAGGCATAAATACCACATTTGTAACACCCAATCACAATTGTAACACCCAATCACAATAGACATAATTGCATAAATACCCACTCCAGCTCACCTTCTCCCTACATAATTATTATATTAATTAAAAATAATTATTTGGCTGTTTCAAAATCTACACATTAGATAAGTATGAAAACCACAATTGTAACACCTAATCGCAATATAGCCCACTCTGCATTTATTTTTAATTTTGATTTTCAATTTCAAAATAATGTCTTCAACTCACCCGTGTATTTTGATACATATATATATATATACACCCAAATATAGGCGAAACACTACACAACTGAGCACGGGAGGAAATCAAATTTACAAAATTGTGTGGCATGGCTGCAACCTCCGTTACTACGCCAACAGCTGAGTCGATGACTTATATTGCTGCATTGACAGAAGGAGCCACCGCAGAATTGGAACTCATGATCTGCCGCAAATGGGATGTGAAGAACGTGTTTGGAAAATTCATTAGCACCGATTTCATTGCTTCAGACTCCAAGGTATTCGTATTCTCCATTACTCTTTACGTCCATTCTATGGACGACTTCCATATCTCTTCGGTGCATGAATGCGTATATCTACTCCATGAAGAAGATCAGTGTGCACAAGAATAGGGAGGAATTTCGAATTCTTAAAAACAGTGCACATATGATTGAATTTGATGGCCAAACAACGGCCGAAAAGACAGAGAGCAAACCCGATGGCTTCATACGTTACCCATTCGATGTCATTGACTTCAACTAAATACAACCTACTCACCAAAAATACTTAGTTGGTATGTTATCCTTATCATCATTTTCTTCTTAACCGACTTGGTTGTTATCTTCTCTTCCTATAATACTCATCTATCAAATATATATAGATGTTGTTGGCTGTGTCACCAATGTTGGTAAGCATCTGCAACGGACCAGGACTTCAAAGGCACTTGATTTTCAGCTACTCAACGAAAGGTGGGTGTCCCCTTTCTCCTAATACTTTTTCGTTGCTAATACATACCCTATTTGCTAATTTCTAAATACATTAATTGATTGTTCATGTAGGGGTCAAAGGCTACGGGTCACATTGTGGGACAAATTGGGTGAAGATCTCCTCATGAGGACTTCCACCCAACGTCCACCTTTGGTCATCATACTATCTTCTATGAATGTTAAGGAGTTCAAGAGTATGCACACCACATCCTATGTTTCTCTAATCCATATGGTTTTATAAGATTATTTGACCATTCATCTTTGTTTTATGTAGGTGAGCTGTACCTCTCAAGTACCTCATCAACAACCATTTTCGATGATGATGCCATCCCACTATTAAAAGAATTCAGAACCCAGACACTGTAGTCACATATTCCTATCCATGTGCATATCATTGTTTTCGTACCATTTTATACTTATGTCACATTTTTCCTCTACCAATTCCAGTGGCATGAAAGTGGAGCACATTGAGGCTACCAATCGGCTAATTGAAGGCTCAATATCTGAAATGTTGGAGTTGGCTAGGGCCAACAAAAAGGTCTCCCCTAATACTCCTCAAATAAGTTTTACTACTATCTACTCCATTTTCATTGACTGATTTCCTATTTGTAAATGTTTTAATAGGTGACTTTTAGATGTGTGATCAGTATAACCAACATTCGTAATAGAGATCGTTGGTACTACTACTCTTGCAGCAATGCAAACTGCAAAAAGGGCCTTTCAAAGATAGAAAGCCACTTTTGGTGTGAATCATGTGACAAAATGATTGACTACCCAACACCAAGGTGCCTCACTTACAATCATTACTTCCTAATTACAATGCTGCACTTATTACCTATTGTTGCAAGTTGCCTCCTACATCCCACCCCTCTCTACCTTTCAACAAATGATTGCAGATTTAGGCTCCAACTAGATGTAGCAGACGATACAAGTGCCACTGTTGTGACCATGTTTGATGACTCAGTCGAGAAATTAATCACTCGCAAGGCAAGTCAATTGTTGCAAGACAAGGATAAGGTTGCTACTCCTCTCTCTTATTTAGAACACCACTATTATTTGTATTCTGTTTTTAATCTTATTCTAAAATATGTACATGCAAGATGGAAGCATTGATTTAGAGTTGCCACATGCCTTAGAAAATTTGATCAAAAGCACCCACATTATTGAAGTCAAGACTCAAACATACTACACTCATGGTAGTTTTGAGAATTTTACCTGTAATGCCGTCTTCCCCATACATGCAAAAGAGGTTTGAATTGTAGACCTACAAGAGTATAACACCATAATGTTAATTTTGCTAACACATCAAATGTTATTGCATTTCTTAGGAACCTTTTCCAGCAGGGGTCACACATGAAAGTTCTAACAATGTTATGGAAGTTGGAGGCATTACACCAAAGAGATTAAGAGATGCCTCATCATCGTGGCTTGCTACTACACTTGCAACTAAAACAAAGAGAAGGTTGGTATGACTTGCCACTGTTTTTGTTCCCCCTTGCTTTAATTCCATTACCTATTTGTGTAATGATTTCAGGATGCCTGCCCATTCTAACTTTGAGAAAAACAAGGTCATTACTGGAACAATATCAGAGCTGCTCGAGTTGTCTAAATCTAGCAAAAGGGTACTTTATCACTGTTGTTTCTATCATGCATTTCCCTAATCAATTTTTCCCCTTTTGGGGCCTAATTTGCATATTACATTGTGAAATAGGTCACTGTCAAGTGTAAAGTGCATATTACAGCTATTCGTAACAAGGAAAATTGGTATTATTACTCATGTAGTGGTGGAAAGTGCATGAAGGCCGTTTCAAGAGTAGAAAGCCAATTCTGGTGTGAGACATGTGAGACAATGATAGCTAATCCACAACCAAGGTTTGCTAATAATAATTCGTACTACTATCTAAAATATCATAACCTTCATAATCTTTGCACAATACTAATATCTAAGTTTGTTACATCTTCTTCTATGACATTACAGATTTAGACTCCAGCTGGACATAGAGGATGCGACAGGCACAACTGTCATCACCATGTTTGATGACACGGTTGAAAAATTAATATCCAGAAATGCAGCTCAGTTGTTGAAAGCGTATGATGAGGTGTGTCATTCACATAATGCTCATAATTTAGCTACTATTAAATTAGACTACAACAATGTAATAATACTAATCTATCTCTTTGTGTAGGCTGGAAGTGAAAAAAATATCTTTCCATCTGTGATGGATAGCTTGATCAAGAGCACGCACATTGTTGAAATCAAAACACAAACATACTACCCATATGGAGGTTTTGAGAACTTCACCTGCAATGATGTCTTTCCGGTGCCGGACAATCAGGTTTGTAAGCAACCCCTACAGCATTATAACAAATTTTTAAATGAGATTAATGTTACATGTATGTTGCTTCATTTTGAAGGTAATTAAAGATAAGAGTGCAAGTGTCGTTAAAGATGAGGGTACAAGTGTGATTAAAGAAGAAGAGAGTGCAAGTGAGTTTGTGAACTTCACTAAGGACAACGGCCTCCCGAATGTCCATGGCTCTACAAGTCCAACAGCATAATAAAACCATTCTCAATTAGCATAATACAGCCACAAGGGTTCTCAATTAGTAGTGTTTTAGATTATTTGCTTTCCATTTGATGAATTATGTTTCTCCTAATCGTTTATGTCAGTTCTCCTAAGTTTACTTTGCTTTCCATTTGATGAATTATGTTTCTCCTAATCGTCTATGTCAGTCCTACTAAGTTTATCATTTGAAATAAAATTTGTACTTGCTTTTATGGTTATCTATAGTTTCTTTGCTTCATGAGGAAACAAAATGCCGATTCAAATATGTAAGTTTCGATACACAATATCTTAGAAAACCATGAACACAATCATTCATTTACGATGATAGCATGCTAAATATATTTATTAGACATACATTTATAATTATGAACAAATAGTGACAAAATTGAGACAAGAAACACAAATTTAATGAGAAAAAAAGATAAATACATTTCTATAGTATATGCTACAATATCACCAAATTTCCTAAGATACCCAATATTGTTAAATCTACCCTACCACTTCAATGCAAAAAAAGAGATCTGAAATGTAGGTATATTTAAATCTTATCCTGTAGAACTTCAAATGTAGTACAAAAATATAGAAAACCTAGACATGCATCTTATTGGTTTTAGAATTAACACCATGAAGAGAGGTCAGAAATAGGAGTAGGTTTTAGAATCCTGTAGAACTTCAAATTTAGGTATATTTAAATCTTATCCTGTAGAACTTCAAATGCAGTACCCTATCCCTTTCTCGATAAGAGAGTTCGTATTTTATCTCTAACTCTGTTATTTTCTTATTCAATTATCTAATTTCTTATACACGAATAATGTTACATTAATATAGAGAATAAAATGTCCTTTAATCTTTCTTCCCGTAATTCTTTGCCCCCCCCCATACCTTGAATTGAAACAACTTGCTTCTGGCACTAATTGAAACAGCCTCCATTGTACCTGATGAAAACAAGACATTAGGTACAAAACAGATATTTAAGATATTTTCATGAAATAGATTGAATGAAAAATAAATTATTAGTTAAAATTTCCCTCAAATTTCCCACAAATATGACTCGCCTCTATATGATTGACATTATTGTAAATAATGTGTGAGTGCTACTTATCAAATTTTATTACAATTCATGAAAAAGGTTTGTTGTCCTCACTTGAAACTATTTTGTGGACAATAATTCTAAGCTTTGTACCCAACACAAACAATTACTTCTCAACGTTGAGCCACCACCCCGTATTTGTAAATTTATCTGACAATTCATTCAAATGAAGGAATGCTAGAAAGAGGTCGCAACATTGACAAGAAATGGTCAGCATGACCACAATAGATAGATATAATTAATATATACATATTTACATTTAGTAAAAAAAATTGTGGACAATAATTCTAAGCTTTGTCCCCAACACAAACAATTACTTCTCAACGTTGAGCCACCACCCCGTATTTGTAAATTTATCTGACAATTCATTCAAATGAAGGAATGCTAGAAAGAGGTCGCAACATTGACAAGAAATGGTCAGCATGACCACAATAGATAGATATAATTAATATATACATATTTACATTCAGTAAAAAAAAATTAACAGGTTGTTGTGTTCACATGGGTTTAGTGGAAAGTTAACTCCCAAAATCATAATAAATATGATAATCTCTTTGTTTTCAAAACAAAAAGAAACTCCTAAATATGCATTTATTGTTGTATTTATCAAATATATTGAATCATGCCTCCCAATTCCGGCTATCTTTTCAATTGGTTCTCTAACTAGCCAAGAACACAAACCAATTCCCCAACCTCTTCAGCTTATTCAAATATTACCATATGCTCAAAACTTCAAACCACTCTACCGTTAACACATCACATATTATCGTTCCAAACAATTACAGATGGAGGAATGAAGCAAAATGACTCGAGGTATGCTTTTCATTCATTTCTAGAAAATGCATAGCAATCCACTACATGTAAACTAATGGTTCATAAAAATTCCAGATTTACTCCAAAGTTTCCTGCAGTCATCTTCACATGTGCCCCAAATCTCAATACTATTATGGTCTGAAAATAACATGCTTGGCAACGGAAAAGTGCAGATTTTTCGTGGACTTAAACTAAGCAGCGCAATTCATGATGACACAGGTATACTAAAATATCAGTACAAAATCATTAATACTTACACTATTATACATGATTTCAACGTATTTTTACAGATCACTTACAAAAATGGAACATAAAAGATTTTTCGTTTTAACAGGATGTTATGTGCTAATTATTACTTACCATTTCAGATTTACTTCAGAAGTTTCTGCTGCCAGTTTCATCTTCAGTTATGCCACAAATTTCAGTGATACTACAATCAGAAACGAAAATTTTGCATCATGGAAAAGTGCAAAGCTATTGCGGAATCAAGCTCACAAATGCAACCAATCTAGAAACAAGTTGACCCCCTGCATGGGTAGACCATTTTATACTTTTGATAACTATTAATTCAAGTCCACAAATGCAAAAGTTTCCATATTTATCATTTATTGTTGTAAATGTTGCTCCTTCAAATTTGACTTTAAAGTGTAATTCAGGATAATCATTTTGAATATAATATGGTTTGAAATGAACCTAAAGCACAAAGGTTTTTTTGCCATATATTATAGTGCTTATTAGTTTTTTCTTAAAACCTTACACATTACCGTCACACTTCACTTTCCCAGGCTCTTCTGACCCATCATCCTCAACAGGAAAGGCTTCAAGTGCTGCAACATTACCAAGAAAGGCTCCGATTGCTGCAGTATCCAACAACAGTGAGTATACATTGTTTCTTTCATTTTTTCACTTATATAAAATAAATTGTCACATCATTTTAATACAAACTGTTTTTGTTTTTTGCCTTAGATGTAGCAATTACCTACAACAACCTTGGATTTCTACTTCAATGCCCTAATTGTAACGCAACCATGTGGTATGAAGAAAGAAGCATAAAATCTAGGAGAAGTGAAAACCCTACTTTTTCATTGTGTTGCCAAGAAGGGAAAGTGCACTTAGAAAAACTACAAGAGGCACCTGCACCACTTAAGCAACTACTTGAGTATGATAATGACCCCAGAGCAAAGATGTTCAGGCGCCAAATACGAATTTACAATGGACTATTTTGCTTCACATCATTGGGGGCAAGAATTGATAGATCGATCAATCAAGGAGGGGGGCCATATACTTTCCGAATTAGTGGTCAAAACTATCACCGTTTGGGTTCTCTCCTACTGCAAGATGGTCAAAGGCCTAAGTACGCTCAATTGTACTTCTATGATACTGATAATGAGCTTGCTAATCGATTGGCAGCCTCAACTTATCATGATTCGCCCGAAGTTGATGATTCTATTGTGAAAGAACTTATTGAAATGTTAGATAAACACAATTGTGTTGCTAAAGCATTCCGGATGGCTAGAGATTGGAGTAGTCAGAATCAAACCTATGATCTCAAACTCCACCTTATAGGAGAAAGAGAGACACGGGGGCAGCAATACAGTGCGCCCAATGCTTCTGAAGTGGCTGCACTGATTGTAGTGGATTTCGGACAGAATACTACATCAAGAGATATAGTAATACAGAGAAAAACCCACGGCCCTCAGAGAATTTTAGAACTGCACCCACTGTATATGGCATTGCAATACCCTCTATTGTTCCCTTTTGGAGAAGATGGATTCCACGAAAATATTCCATACTACAATAACACCGACAGAAGGAAAACAAAAAGAGAGACGGTGACCATGAAGGATTACTATGCTTACAGAATTCAACAAAGAGTTGATGAAGGAACAACCCTAATTAGGGGAGCTGGATTACTCCAACCTTGCGTGCTGATTTATACCAAAATATTTGTGATGCGGTTACTAAAGGAGATACACATGCTACAACTATTGGTAAAAGGATAGTCCTTCCAGCATCTTTTACAAGTAGTCCAAGATACATGATACAAAATTATCAAGATGCTATGGCTCTTTGTCGGGCGTTGGGGAATCCAGACATATTCATAACATTCACTGCCAACCCTAAATGGCCAGAAATCAGTGAACTGCTTTCTCAGATTCCAGGACAAAAAGCAAACGATCGTCCAGATGTGGAAGCAAGAGCATTCAAGCTGAAGCTAGCTCAACTCATGAAAGATATTGAAAAACATCAATTTTTTGGCAAACAACGGGCAGGTGAGTCCTTGTCATATGCTCTATTACACAAACAAAAAATACCATTATCTACACAAATATTAACATAGCTTCTGTTTCCAATGTAGTTGTGTACACAATTGAATTTCAAAAGCGTGGGTTACCACATGCACATATTTTAGTTTGGCTGCAAGAATCGTCCAAATGCAAGACACCGGAAGAAGTTAATGATATTATATGCGCTGAAATTCCATCCGAGGAGAAGGATCCTATAGGTTTTAAGGTTGTCACTGAGTTGATGCTACATGGTCCATGTGGTGATGCCAACCCAAAATCCCTATGCATGAAAGACAGGGAATGCAGTAAACATTTTCCAAAACCATTTTATGCAGAAACAACAGTTGATGAAGAGGGTTTTCCAGTGTATCGACGAAGAGACAATGGTGTTCATGTGAAAAAGGCAAAATGCAAGCTTGATAATAGGTTTGTAACACCTTACAATCGTTATCTATTAGTTAAATATCAAGCGCATATCAATGTTGAGTGGTGCAATAGATCAAGGGCAATTAAGTATTTGTTCAAGTACTTAAATAAAGGGCCTGATAGAGCTACACTGACCATTCAAGAAAATGTGTTGTCGAAGAATGATTCAGGGAGTGAGAAGATTGTACATGTGGATGAGATACAACAGTTTTTGGACTGCCGGTACTTATCAGCGTGTGAAGCAGCTTGGAGGATTTTTGGATTTGAGATTCATTATTGCAACCCATCCGTAATGAGATTGACATTTCATCTACCGGATCAGAATGTTGTAACATTACATGATTCTCAAAGTCTACCAGCCCTCCTTCAAAGACATGGCATTAGAGACACAATGTTTACAGAATGGTTCACACTGAACATGGTTGATGAGGAGGCACGAAAATTGACGTATGCAAAGATACCAACAACATACGTGTGGAATGCTAAAGATAAATCATGGCAGCCTCGAAAACAAGGGAAGTGCATTGGAAGAATCTTTTATTCTCACCCCACATCAGGTGAGCGATATTATTTGAGAATGCTCCTAAATGTTGTTAGAGGCCCAAGATCATTTGAGGAAATTAGGACAATCAACAACAAGTTGTACAATACTTTCAAAGAAGCTTGCTATGCCCTAGGAATGGTCAATGATGACAAAGAATGGACAGATGCAATCATAGAGGCAAGGCAATGGGCTATGGCGGCTCAACTACGTGAATTGTTCGTGACGATATTGTTATTTTGCGAGGTAAACAACCCGAAAGAATTATGGGAACAGAACTGGGAGGCATTATCCGAAGATGTTTTGCGAAGAAAGCGGAAAGAGTTTAGATTTCCAAATTTGCTCCTCACCGAGGAGCAAGTTAAGAATTATTGTTTGTTAGAGATACAAGAAATTCTAAACCGCAATGGGAAATCTATATCTGACTACAGCGGCATACCGATGCCCAACTCCGCTCTATTAACAAATTCTGATAATCGCTTAATTCAGGAAGAAATGAACTACAATTTTGCTCAGCTGGCAGTGGAGCAGAAGCAACTCTACAACTCCCTCAACACAGAGCAATCTCTCATTTATGAAAAAGTCATCGCATCAGTTGAAGGATGAGAAGGGAGATTCTTTTTTGTCTACGGTCCAGGAGGGTCCGGCAAGACATTTTTGTATAAAGCTCTAATAACTAGAATACGATCAGAAAGAAAAATAGTAGCAGCAGTTGCATCTTCAGGTACTGACTTGATCAGCAAAACTTCTTACTATAATAAACTTTACCTAAATTTTTCCTTTTACTGTTTAATAATAAATCTTATATTATACACTTTTCTCTTGACGATGCAAGGAATTGCTTCACTCCTACTACCTGGAGGGAGAACAGCGCACAGTAGATTTGTCATACCGCTGGAATTAATGGAAAACAACACATGTGGTATAAGACAGAACACACATCTTGCAAGTTTGATGCATGAGGTGAATCTCATAATATGGGATGAAGCACCAATGACACAAAGATTTGCTTTTGAGGCCCTAGACAGAACGCTGAGAGATATCTTGGGATCCAAAGATGAAAGAAATCGCAACAGATTGTTTGGGGGAATTACAGTTTTACTTGGAGGTGACTTCAGGCAAATATTACCCGTTATTACAAAGGGGAAACGACAAGAGATCATTCAAGCATGCATAAACAACTCTCAACTATGGCATGGGTGTGAGGTTTTAAGACTAACACGGAGCATGAGAGTCAATGAATATGATGCAGATGGTTGCATAGATTTTCAGAAACAACAATTCAATAAGTGGGTATTAAAAGTAGGAGAGGGGGTTGTAGAAGCTAAAGCAAAACAAGCTGGAGACCACCCAGAATGGATTCTCATCCCTCGGGAGTTTATTGTCAATCCACGAGATTCTCCTATTGAGGAAATTGTCAAGCATATATTCCCGAATTTCATAGAGCAGCAGAGCAATGAAAGCTACCTTCGAGAAAGGGCAATTCTAACACCATTGAATGGGGATGCAGATGAAATTAATGATCACATGTTTAAACAGTTGCATGGAGCAGTCAAGACATATAGAAGCTCATATGAAATATGCAAAGCCTATGCGGACATGGAAGGTCAGGAACACATGTACCCAACAGAGTTCCTAAATGCTCTACAATTCCCAGGTATGCCACCTCATTCTCTAAATCTAAAAGAGGATTTACCGGTTATGCTTCTAAGAAACGTAAATCCAAGCCAAGGATTGTGCAATGGAACTCGCCTTATCATTTCACATCTTGCTGAGTGGGTGATAGAGGCAAAAATCATTACAGGGAGCAACATAGGTAAGAAAGTCCTAATCCCAAGAATCACACTCACTTCTACAAAAACCAAATGGCCATTCATATTAAAACGACGGCAGTTTCCTATAAAACCATGCTATGCCATGACAATCAACAAAAGTCAAGGTCAATCGCTAAATGTTGTTGGTATTTATTTACCAAAGCCTGTATTTAGCCATGGACAGTTGTATGTGGCAATATCAAGAGTCACAAATCCTAAGGGACTCAAAATTGTCATGGTAGAAGATAGCTCACCATTCAAGGGTCATACCAAGAACATTGTTTTCAAGGAAGCATTCAACAACTTGACTAGCCAAGTGAGCCAAATATTTCTAATACTTGCTTAATATATAATTGTTATTGTTGGCTTTCACACATAAATAATTGTTATCTTTTAATGAACACAGGAATGACAGAGAACACTTTTCAGAAATGGAAACAATGGGACAACCAGCAAGGTTTGCTACCCTTCAATTGGAAATATTTGCTAAGCACATGATCAAATTAACAATCTTCATTCCAGTCTCATATATATTTCACATCTACTTACCGTGATCATATTTACTCTGATTTGACATTAATAATTTTCCATCTCATTTTCATTTTGTTGTTCGTGTGACCCCATTTCAGTGTTGGCATAAACACTGGGTATTCTATTATCTCTTTAAATTTCAAAACCTGATACTATTTATACCAAAGCCATGAATTCGAACAAATAGCAAGAACGAATACACTGTACACAAACAGCTTATAATAAAAAGACAAAAAATTAAAATGCGCAAATCTAAATAATCAATAAAAGCAATGACACACATGCTCAATAATCTCAATCCCATGAAACACATACCTGGAACCTCCCAACTCTTTCGACCTCAAATGGTAGTTGTCGTATTATAACCCCAAACAATTCATCAACATCGGCCCCTTTGATTCTCATATTCACAACCCAACCACTACAAATCAAACAAGTCCAGATTATTGATTACAATCAAGAAATCCTATTTTGATTCTCATATTCACAATTTAACAATTTATAAGTAATAGCCTTGGATATGGAATCATTAAGGAAACATTGATCTTCGACCTCTTACCAAAATTGAATGGCCACCACGGCTCAACCAAACTTAAATTGTCAACCAAACAATTCATCAACATCGGCCCCTTTACTCACTCCAATGAAGCTCAATTTAGGAATACAAACAAAACATCAGACAAGATAAATGTTTAAGATGATGAACTTTAGGAGCTCAGCTAAGTTTTTTTTTTATATGTAGCTTCTTGCCGCAATTCTAGAATGATACGAGGGGAAAGATAGTGCGAAGTCAATCATGTCATGTGTATTTTAATTACATTATTTGTTGATTAGTTTATTTTCCTTTTTTTGGGGATGAATTTATTTTACTTTCAATACAGATGAATCACTCAACTATTATTAATTTAATGAATGGCTCAAGGTTTACCACCTTAGATGGTAAGATAACATATAGCGACAAATAAATGAGGAGTTTCAATCTCCCGCATTTATTACAATACCTATAAAAAAATGAATAATTTAAACATGTATATTTGTCCTATAATTTAGGGTCTAAATTCAGAAATTAAGATATTTTTATTAATCTAATGAATCGGAATGGGAATCCAAATTCGGAGACCAAAATCCTCTCAGCTCAATCACAAATCAAACAATTTCTACCTTAGTCAACAATTAAATAAAAAAAATTACAATTCAAGTTAAAAAAAATAAAAAAATAAAAGAAAATTACTGTATAGACCTACGGTGTTGGGAGGGAGAGATTGTGCATTCAGATCTCTCATGGGAGGGAGGGAGGGAGACGGTAGGCGATCAGGGAGTCAGATTTGGATGACATAAATGGGGCGGATCTGGACGGCCGCGACGGGGGCAGTTTTCGACGGCGATGACCGCCGTTGCCGACGGCAGATGGAGTTCTAGCTGCCGACGACAGACCGGCGATGACGATGGGAGGACGGTGGAGGCGCGCAACCGAAGTTCATCATTTGGGGGTTTCTTCTTTGGGGAACAGTAGCTGGAGTTCTTTTTTAGAGGTTGGATATGGGGGAATTTTTTTTTCGGTAAGATAGATTTGGGGGAAATTGGGAATGCTTCCCTTGGATTTTTGTAAATAAAATAGGGATGAAAAATGAAGGGAATGGAATTTTTTTTATTTACCAAACATCAAAGTTGGTAATCATCAGTTCTCATTTCCATTTCCAATTTTGTTCATATCACACGGAACTAAGGACTAAGGTGTAAATTAAATTTGAAAATATTTATTAAATGTACAATATTCGTTTTTTTTAAAAAAAATATGTTATGTACATTTTTTTTTTAAAGTAATGTCTTTATATTATCGACTGTAAATATCAATTTTAAGAATTAAAAATTCAATTTACAAACTTCTTATCAAACTTGCATACAAAATAAAATCCATATAAAGACATTAAGAATTAAAATTGTCATCAACCTGCATTTTGGCCCATTTATACCAACTCTCTATATTTAAGGAATGTTTCAATTCGAACTACTTTGCAACCTATAATTCAAATCATATCACAGGTAGCAACCCAGTAAAGATCCCCTATAACACAATATGTATCACTCGGTATATCACAAAATTAGTTTACATGAAAATTATTGTTAAAAAAAATCTCAAAAATTATAACAATATTATATTTGATAATTCATACAAATTTGCAATTTTTTTTTGAAAAATCATTAGAAAAAAATTTATTTTGCTAAAATGTTGTTATTTTGTGACTTTCACTCATATGTATTTTTAAAAAAAAATATTTTTATGATTTTTCAAAATATTTTTTTACAAATATGTATGAATTATCAAATACAATATTGTTATAATTTTTGAAATTTTTTTTAACAATAATTTTTAAAGCAACTAATTTTGTGATACACCGAGTGATACACGGTGTGTTATAGGTGATCTCCATTGGTAACCACCTATTTAAAAAATGAAATGAGATCTCATTGGATTTCTAATAATCTCATGCAGTTTACCAAATTAATAATTGTCGTATCTAAATTAACTTTGTCAAATTTATAATCTATTTTCATGATGTTTCTTTTTTCCTGGTGGTAAAAGGTTTAAACCTCAACATAACATAACCAAAACAAATACTATATGATTTACTAAATGTGATAATATTAAGACACATCATTTTCCCACCATTTTCTATATTAACACACTTAAGATTCATTATCAATATTTTTGCTAATTAAACCAGTACACATCCCTCCAATGATCTTTTGCTCTTTATAAAAAAACAAACACATATATAATTATACTTGCATATTTCATTCAGAACTTATGTCTCATGTCCCGGGCGTAGCACGGGTCTGTCAACCTAATTTATATAAATTTGATATAAATACCCGTTTAGAGAGTTAATTAATTGTCAAGCCTTACTAGCTTAGCTGGTAAGGATGACATGTAGTGACCACGAGTTCGAATCCCCCATCCCCTAATATTGTAATGACCTAAGTGTCTACCTTTGAACCAGGAAAAAAGAGTTAATTAATTTATTTCAACATTTTTGAATTGTTACAAATTAAAATAAAATTACCATTGATTCTCATTAATATATTGAAAGTATTATCAAACTTTTATACAAATTATTATCAAAATCTTACAAATTGGGTAAAATCTTTCAAAAATATATCTGTGTCCAAAACACATGTGCAAATCAATTATTCACTTTATAAGATCAGGCTTTTATCATAAAAAAAGACGGTTTTCGCATACTCAGCAAATAGATAATAAAGGCTTTCACATAAAACATATTTGTTCCTACCTTTTCTTAATTAGGGTTTAATCAACTCTCTTAAATTAATCATAATTACTATCCGGTTTACAATAAATCCACCTTCGCTTCACAATTGATAACAAGAATTCCTTAGACTTTCATACAAAGGTAATCACATAGGTAGTCAGATAGATGACGATAAAAACATAAAACAATATCATAAAATCATCAGTTCAACACATGTCTATAGTTGGGTTCTCCCTAACCCTAGAAAAAGAGGGAACTACTCACTATTATTCATGATAGAAAACATAAACGAATTCATAAAGGAAAGAAAACACCTTGAAAAAAAACTCAAAACCGTCGCAAACCATCACCAAAACCTCTCTTTCTCTCTCTTTCTCTCGGATCTATCTCTCTTCGATGGGTGGTGGATGGGATGATCTGAAATGTCTGGCCTTAGACCTCTATTTATAGCTAAGAAAACCCTAGAACCGTCCTCCTTAGTGTGCAAGAAAAGCCCAATGGTCCGCGTGAAAAATCTGCGAAGATACGGGATCGACGGGTGCCAACAACATCGACGGGCGCCACTTGATTGTCGGTGGGCGCTGCTCTCGAATCCTTAGAAAAACCTAGAATCCACTGGCAGCGGATTAGGCCAAATTTGTCCTTGTTGGTTTAGCGTGCTCGGAGGGCTCGGACATGTTGCTTGCGGACTAATCCGCTGGTAGCGGATGGCCTTCTGCTGGCAGCGGATCCTGCTTTCTCAACTTCTTCAACTCTGTCTTGTAACGCACTTTTCGAAGTCCTTGGTTGTCGGATTGACGCATATGAGTATGCGTTGGAAAGCTCTTTTCGAGGACTCAAACTTTCAAGAAGAAGTTTCTCCAGCTGCTCCATCTCGTTGACTTTGTTCGCTTCCGCTTCCACTTATTTAGCTTTTTCCGCATGTTCTTGACCTTCCTTGAATTTTGTAAATAAAGAGCGGTCATCCGAGGTTTGAACCGGGGACCTTTGGGTACTACCCGCAAGTCCTTTCTGGTTGAACCATTCTGGATTGGTGGTTATGTTTTTGAACTTCTTTTAGGGTCCAAAGTGCGTCCAATCTTCTCTAAATCAGCTCCGAATCCCTGAAAATCACACCGAACGTTGTGTAGCCTTCATATCTTGCAAATAATCAACAACCACACAATTCCATTCTTTTCCGACACAAATATGCATAAAAGACTTTAAAAGTTGACTAAAACAAGGCTTAATTTATGACAGAAAATGTGGACATCAAATCACCTCATACTTAAGCTTGCTTGCCCTCAAACAATACTCTTAACTCCTCACATAGATAAAGCCGAAACACTCTCAACATCATAGACCTTGTTTTTATATTACCGCTAACAACTTCATGCCATCCTTACAAATGTACTTTTCCATCAACCATTACTTTTCCTTCCAACCTTTCACACAAAAAGAGGGCTAACATAAACACACAATTTTCTATTGATAAATGCAACAATAATCAAGCAAGAATTTTAGGCTCATAGAGAAGTTGAGGGTAATAAGCATTAAGGTGGGATAATTTTGGCCATGTGGTGCTACGAGGAAATGAAGTATCTTTCAAAAAACTTCATACCACATTTCTTCTTCTTTTGATTTTCCTCACTTTACCTATATAACCTAGACACCGCCTTCTCGTGAGTCGCAAACATGCTTCCATGAATGACCCTGGATACTTAGTGTTTCGAACTCCTCACCTTGTTGTTCCTTCTTGTTTGAATTTTATCCTCCACAAGCAGGATCGATCACCGGATCAATCACCACCCCATTTGCTGACCAGATTTTCTTTCATTTATTAAATTTTTGATAAATAATCATCAGCAAAGGCAATTTAGTGGAGCTAACAAAAAGGATATAAAGGCTCATACGGGTTCTTTTGTGCGAAAAATAATATTGGTAGGATGGAAAATATAGGTTCATATGTAAAAATAAATTCCACCATCATATTATTATCACAAATATAAAAAAAAAACATCAAAGTTAGCTCATTTTGGCGACTATCCAACTTTCTCAAACTAAATATGACATTTCCTGTCCGAGGCAAATAAGTTGCAGTATCTCTAACAAGATCCTTTTTTGCGTCATAAAGTATTTTCTGAGCTTTTGTGACATATTTTATTCAAAAATCCTAAGTAGGGGTGATATCCATCCTAAAATAACATTATTTTTGGTATTTTTGACATTTTTCTTTTTTTTTTTTAAAATTTTTTATGACTTGATAAAGCAAAAAAACCACCACAAAAAACAATCCTCAAACCATAAGCATAATAAATTATTACCCCCACCCCATACTTAAAAAAAGAAGTAATTAATGTTTCTACAATAGTAATATATATTTTTATATACATAACAATTTGCAATGTTAAATTATACTGTAAAGTAAAGTTGATGATAAAAAAAGATAATATTCAATCTTAACTATTATTAGTAATAAATTTCGGTATTAGATTAAATTGTAATTTATTTATATTTTTATTATCTTAGGGCTTGACCCAACGGGTGATCCACAGGTTGACTCAACCCGACTAGAAACTTACGGGTTGAATGGGTTCAAGTTGAAATATTTGCGCTAAAATTCATGTTTTACGGATCGGGTCACGTTTCGACATGTCTATGATGCTATGTGGCGGTAGGACGATTTTTTTTTTGGAAGCAGGATAAAAATTAGGAAAGCAACTGTCGACCGAACCTCTTTACTAGCGCGTTCAAGCATACAAGAACACGATGTTCTAGATTAGTCACCAAGCTATCATCGGTAGGGATGCGGTAGGCCAGACGTGCAATCATGCTGGCTACCGCATTCGAACCCCTAAAAGTATGACGAATAGTAACATGACACATGTGACGTAGTACGAATGATTTTGATTTTAATATAGATATTTAGATATATAGATTTTTTATTTTACAGTTTTAAATTTAATAGTAGGTTTTGTGCAAAATAAAAAGGTGAAACTAATTAAAATAACCCAATCTTTAGAAGGGTGTTAAAAAAATATCCCCACCTTTCAACTATATGAAAAATAACACAACCTTTGGGGGAGATGGTAACAAAATATCCCGAGTCATTTTTCCGACCATAAATTGGGTCAAAACAATGATATAAAATTGGTTAAATGATCTCATTCTCATTAAAATAAGTCAATATTATCCAAAATTCACCAAAATCTTAATTTCGTCAATTATATGTCATCATTTTTGCTCATATTTATAGTCTTAAAAACAATTGGGATACTTTGTTACCTCATCTCCCAAAGATTGGGTTATTTTTCTTATTGTTAAAAGATAGGGATATTTTTTTAACACCCCTCCAAAGGTTGAGTTATTTTAATTAGTTTTGCCTTTTTTTAATCATTTTACAAACTGAAATATGACATAATTTATAGGAATAGAAAATATGGGGAGGTTTTAAGAAATTTCCACAACTTCTTCTTCCTCCCGTCACTTGCACAGTGGCCATTACATGTCCTCACCTATGGCTATGGTGGCTCGATAGTGGTGGCTCGACATGGAACGGCGGCGGTGGCTCGACACGGCTCGGGGGTGGTTTCAGCGAGGGTGGCGAGGCGAGGCAGGCGGTGGTTGCTGGCGGCGAGCGGCGGCGGAGGTGGTAGGTGTTGAGACGAAATTCCAATTTTGAGGGTTTTGAAATCGGGATGATTTCCTAAAAAGAACTTGAAGAGGATTGTAGATTAATATGTTTAGAACACGATGAACTAGATTGAGAGCTCAAATATGGACTGAAAATGGTGGACGAAGTTAACGAAGGTCGAAAGGGGTTTTTATAGGCCGAGCTTGCAATGTGAACGGAATCACGAATTGAAGGCGTCATTGAATTCCTATTGACGATGGGATTCAATTTCTATAATTAATTTGGTCTTTAAAGCTTATCTACCACGTCAATTAGATGAGTTTTTCAGAATTAGGGTTTGCGAATTTGGACGGAATTGGGGATGGATTCAACCATTCAGCAAAGATTAATCCACGTTTTAGATAAGGTGGTATTGATTAGAATTTAATGGAGACGTTTTGAAGGTGAAACGCCCAAACATTAAAATCACCATTGGAGTTCCCATCTTCTGCGTCTAACGTGAAAGCCCCTAGTTAGGGTGGCCTAGTGGTAAGGAGCAAGGGGAGGGGTAAGGAGGTCCCGGGTTCGATCCCTGCTTCCGCCTCTTTTCTTGGTGAAAATCCAAGGTTTACCTTGCTTCTTACCAGTGGGTCAAACCGGTCAGCGCAAGCCAGTTTACCTAGTACGTGGCTTTTTCCAGCTGGGTCACGTGCTCGGGGTTTGCCACCGAAGGAAGAAGAAGAAGAGGTTCAATTGAACCGGATCTCCTTTTTTTTTTTTTTTTTATTCGGTTCGGCTAAACCGGTTCAACAAAAAAGTTTTTTTTTATTAGGTAAGAATTCGGATTCGCCGAGGCGCTATCCGATAGCATCCTTTCGGATGAGGTCTAGAAGACATGGATCAGTAAACAGTTCCGGGTTTCTGGTAGAACGGGTCATTCGTGTAATAAAATTGGCCACTTGATTACCTTTGCGAAGTACGTGAAAGAATTTCACTTCGCGAAACCCACGGAGTAGGCAAGATATTTCTGACATTATCATTTCGATTTTTCACGGCCACTTCATCCCATGCTTAAGATAATTTATAATTATTAAGGAATCCCCTTCAATTATGAGTCTATCGGAACGCAACTCAATTGCCTTATTTATACCTAAATGTAATGCCCGGACCTCCGAAGACAGGGCCGACTGTATTCCAATCGTCTCCACCCCTGCTGTAATTGGGGCACCTTCCCAATCTCGGATAACAAAACCAGCTAAGCTATTGCGTTTGTCCGGTGCTGAGCCATCAAAATTTAGTTTCAGGAATCCCGGTGGGGTTTTTTTTCCATTTCTGATTTGTCCTTTTTCGTTTTATATTCCTTGTTCGTATCTCCCTATCATACCCTTTTTCCTTTTCGTCAGTATAGTCTCTATTGGCCCTACGTCAGTTGCTCATATGCATTTTCACAGTTTGGTCATAACTGTCGATTGATAGCTGTTTCGATCTGTTGTCTGAAAACCACTTGGTTCCTAGTGAGCCAGGCCACCCACCAACTAAAGGCCATTTCTTGTTTCTGTTTCCCATTCAAGTTTTCGGCTATATTATATTCATAATGGGTTTAATCTTTCTTGATGTATGTAATGTGTCTATCTCTAGTTTTTGGATGTTTTTGTCAATCTTTCTAAAGAACATATTGTATTTACATTCCAGGAAGATATGGGTTTTGTCTTCTTCATGGTGATTACAGATTGAACAATAAGGGGGTATGGCGACTCCACGATTAGATAGCAGTGCCGCAGTTGGTTTAGTTATATTTGTATATAAGGCTATTTATTTAATTTTGAAAAATAGATAAATACTATAAAAGATACAATTAGACAAACACATATATATATCCTTTACAAAAAAAATAAAAGAAAATAAATAACTTATGATAAGTGATTATATTTGCATCATTATTTCAAATTAAATTTCATAACATAATTATTTACTAAAAGTAACTTTCAAAATTTATAATCAATATTATTAAATCATAAATCCATTCTAACCTCTTAGTTATAAAATATGTTAAATATAATAAGTTGTATCATAAATCATACTTATTTATTTAAAAATGATATCACATTGGGTATTGAAACACTGTTTAAAAATAATGAATTCACACCACTATTTATAAAAGTAATATTAATGTTTTATTTTAAATAATAATGTCAATCAAAATTTATGTTTCGATTACTAAGAACTGAATAATAAGGTATATATTTTGTAACAAATTCTTTTATTAAAAAAATTTCACCTTATTTTTATTTATAGAAATACCCAAAAATACTTTGGGATATTTCACATTCCGCATAAAGGGCAGTCGGTGGGAATGCCCACACCCCGCGAGGCTAACTTGGCAGATGTGGGCAGGCCATTTTTAGATACACGCCACAAGAGATCTTTGATTTTTGGGGAGACGTCAAGCTTCTATATCCAATGAAGTTCCGGTATAGAGTAATTTTTTGTTCTGTTAATAAGTTCCATTGTCGAGGCAGTTGAGAACCAACCGTTTTTACTAGGGGCCCAATATAACCTGTCTTGATGGATATGTTTTGGGATTGGCATTTGCGTACTGTTTATAAGTGTTTCTCTACTGAGCTGACGTTTGCGTAATGTTTATCAGTGTTTATCAATGTTTTGGGATTGTCGTTTGCGTAATGTTTATCAGTTTGTTGGTGTCCCAGGTCTGGTCCCGCGAGATAAAGCTGCCAACCAATAGGTTAATGTCTATTGTGCCTGAATTTGTAGCTGGGGGTGTGTTTGGCAACACAAGTAGCGTTTTGGTGCATTTTGTTTTAATATTATACAGTTTTAAATAAAATGAAGTTAACATTATTAGTTAATTAGCGTTTTGGAATTGAATTTCCACTAGCTACCCACCCCAGCTTTTCAAAGCTTTTCCTTTTGGGAAATTTACGGAAAACCGCCCTTTAAACAGGTAAGCTTTCACTTAACCACCCTTTAAATGTAAAATTACAGAAAACCACCCTTTAAAGGGTTTTTCTTTACAATTCACCACCCATTTATCTATTTTTACTAAGTTATCATTAAACATAATATATTTTAATATTTTAAACTCATGTTTGATTAAAAATTTATTTAAAATTTGAATTTAAGGGCTTAATTATATTTTAGGGATAATTTTTTTTATTTTAAAAAAATAATAATAAATATATCCTAGAACTATTATCTTCATTTATGTTTGAAAATGTTTATAATTTTTAAAAGGGAAATTTACAGAAAACCACCCTTTAAATAGGTAAGTTTTCACTTAACCACCCTTTAAATGTTAAATTACAGAAAACCACCCTTTAAAGGGTTTTTGGTTACAATTCACCACCCATTCATCTATTTTTACTAATTTATCATTAAATATACTATATTTTAATATTTTACACTCAAATTCGATTATAAATTTATTAAAAATTTGAATTTAAGGTCTTAATTAATTTTAGGGACAATTTTATTTATTTTTAATAAATATTAATAAATATAGTCTAGTATTATTATCTTAATTTATGTTTGAACATATATATAATTTTTAAAATATTATGTAAATTACTCTTTTTTTATTTATATTTTAAATATTTTAAAAATATTACAGTATTATTTATTTATATATAATTTAAATATTTTTGTTCAATAATTGTCTTTGATAAAAAAAAATCTAAAATGTCTATTTTTATATTTAAATTATATGATTAATCGATAAAATATTTTTTAAAAGTTTGGGGTAAAAGGCAGGTGAATTCTCCCACATATATTTTTGTTTTAAAAAAAATTATCTATTAAAAATAAGTTAATATTTTTCAACTTAAAATATGAGTTTAATGCATTTTACTTGTTATAGATACCCTTTTTCTTTGAATATAATTATCAAATTTAAAAAAAAATTTAATCAATTAATCGTATCACTTAAATATAATTATAGACTTTTTTAATATTTAACAAATTTTAATTACTGGAAAAAGAATTTAACTATAAATAAATAATAATTTTAAGGTTATTTTTAACTTTATAAATAGAAATTATGATTTCTAGTCATATTATAAATAAAATATTAATTTAAATAATATTTTAAAAATTATAAACATTTTCAAACATAAATGAAGATAATAGTTCTAGGATATATTTATTATTTTTTTTTAAAATAAAAAAAATTATCCCTAAAATATAATTAAGCCCTTAAATTCAAATTTTAAATAAATTTTTAATCAAACATGAGTTTAAAATATTAAAATATATTATGTTTAATGATAAATTAGTAAAAATAGATAAATGGGTGGTGAATTGTAAAGAAAAACCCTTTAAAGGGTGGTTTTCTGTAATTTTACATTTAAAGGGTGGTTAAGTGAAAGCTTACCTGTTTAAAGGGTGGTTTTCCGTAAATTTCCCCTATATATTATGTAAATTAATATTTTCTTTATAATATGACTAGAAATCATAATTTCTATTTATAAAGTTAAAAATAACCTTAAAATTATTATTTGTTTATAGTTAAATTCTTTTTCCTGTAATTAAAATTTGTTAAATATTAAAAAAGTCTATAATTATATTTAAGTGATACGATTAATTGATTAACAAATTTTTTAAATTTGTTAATTATATTCAAAGAAAAAGGGTATCTATAACAAGTAAAATGCATTAAACTCATATTTTAAGTTGAAAAATATTAACTTATTTTTAATAGATAATTATTTTTAAAACAAAAATATACGTGGGAGAATTCACCTGCCTTTTACCCCAAATTTTTAAAAAATATTTTATCGATTAATTGTATAATTTAAATATAACAATAGACATTTTAGATTTTTTTTATCAAAGACAATTATTGAACAAAAATATTTAAATTATATATAAATAAATAATACTGTAATATTTTTAAAATATTTAAAATATAAATAAAAAAAGAGTAATTTACATAATATTTTAAAAATTATATATATGTTCAAACATAAATTAAGATAATAATACTAGACTATATTTATTATTATTTATTAAAAATAAATAAAATTGTCCCTAAAATTAATTAAGACCTTAAATTCAAATTTTTAATAAATTTATAATCGAATTTGAGTGTAAAATATTAAAATATAGTATATTTAATGATAAATTAGTAAAAATAGATGAATGGGTGGTGAATTGTAACCAAAAACCCTTTAAAGGGTGGTTTTCTGTAATTTAACATTTAAAGGGTGGTTAAGTGAAAACTTACCTATTTAAAGGGTGGTTTTCTGTAAATTTCCCTTTCCTTTTATATACACAAATCTCCTTTTTTTATCAGCTACCAATTCAGCTAAGGTTACCAAACACAGTACTAGCTTAATTTAACATATTTTATGATATAGCAAAAGTAATTCGATAAAAGATCCGGGGGCATAATCGTCATTTACACGGTAAACCCTAATCATAAACCCTAATTCAGACTATATATATTTGTGATTTACTAGGGTTTAAGGGGGCGGAAATCAACCAATACAATCCTGACTTGAGCGTCGGAGGCTCTTCGGGGAGCAAACCCCGCCTCTTCTTCTCCTTCTGATTTGTGCAGGAAGATCGATGGTCGAGGAAGAGTCGATGCGTCGATGCAGATTTGATGTATTACATTTGGCGCCGTCTGTGGGAATTCGATCAAAAAGCTACAAGATCGGATGTCCCATTCAACAACGCAACAAAGATCGACGGTGGCAGGGGCATGATGAAGTAGTGGCTGCACTGGGGCGCCTCCGCTGTACGCTCCACTCGCCTTCGCCCACAACCCCTAGCAAAGGGCGTCGCTCCCGAATCCTCCTCCTCCTTTGGTGTTCATGGCCGGATCCAGCACGACCTCTCGCATGGATCTCGCACTTGGTGCGGATCTGAACTGGGGCCTAGCCATCGGTGCATGTCGGCATCGCCCTTAATATCGCTTAAACGAGTACAACACCAAGAGGCGATTCTGGGGTGTCGCTTGAAGCCACTGCTGCTGCCGATCTCCTTACCCGGCCATGGCATTCGAATCCTCGATTCCAGTACATCAAACCCAACTTCAAATTTCATCAGAGTTGGATACGCTGGGCGGCTGACTTTGTTAAGGTTTAGGGTACCGTAGTTGTCCATGGCCCGACGACGAACCCTCTTTGTCGATTTACCGTAGTTGCCGCCGCCGAGGTCGAAGCAGGACAACGACCGAGTCGAGGGTACGTGCCGCTCTGAATTCCGGTGTTGCCGAGGAAGAAGAGGTACAGGTCCTTCATTCTTCTGTAACTGTTGTATTTGATTATACACTTATTATTGCTAATTAATTAATGTTGAATTTGGCCATTCTAATTTCTAACGGCTGTGTGGCCAAATTAATGTTCCTTTGAAAATTCGGATTAATTACGAAATCGGCCCAGAGTTCTTGGAAATTGTAGCTCAGTCAATGCAATTAAGACAATTGCGGAAAAGGCCTCAACTTCCATAATATCTCACTTGGAAGTGTAATGCATCATGCCCGGCCGGTCCATATGAGACCTAAAAGCTAAGTTCTCTATATTATTTCCTATTGTGATGACCAGTTTGTTCTTTAGTTAATTATATTGCGTGGATAATTGCATTGGTGACATGAAAATTCTTGAAATGCTTATATGCGCATCTATATATCAAACAACATTATATCAAAGCAAAAGAAAAAAGAAAAGAAAAAAATAATCAAATGATCGCCACTCATGGCCAACGGATCGCCAATCAAAGGCCAAATGATCGCCACTCATGGCCAACGGATCGCCAATCAAGGCCAAATGATCGCCACTCATGGCCAACGGATCGCCACTCATGGCCAACAGATCGCCAATCAAGGCCAATAGAACGCCAATCAAGGCCAATAGAACGCCACTCAAGGCCAAATGATCGCCACTTACGGCCAAAGAATCGTCACTTACGACCACTTAAAGCCAGTTTTAAGCCATAATAACGCCGTTAAGGGCCAACAAAAGTCAAAATCAAGCAATAAGAATTTCATTTAAAGCGAAATGCTCAACCTCAATGAAAACAATAAGCTTGTCAATCATAAATAAAATTCAAGTTATAATATCATCATTTGACACTATTTCTCCTATATGGCAAAAAATTCATTTAATCATTTTGAACCGTACCTTTCAGTTGATCAGTTAATGACGCACCAATTGCATTATATCATATTATTCGGTTGAGAATGATGAAGCTTGCAGGATACAACTCAGACAAGGGGCAAGCATTACTCGTGTTATTCGTCTTCCCTCATCACTAGATCGTGATAAGGAAACCCGAGGGGCAATTGATATAGCAAAAGTAATTCGATAAAAGATCCGGGGGCATAATCGTCATTTACACGGTAAACCCTAATCATAAACCCTAATTCAGACTATATATATTTGTGATTTACTAGGGTTTAAGGGGGCGGAAATCAACCAATACAATCCTGACTTGAGCGTCGGAGGCTCTTCGGGGAGCAAACCCCGCCTCTTCTTCTCCTTCTGATTTGTGCAGGAAGATCGATGGTCGAGGAAGAGTCGATGCGTCGATGCAGATTTGATGTATTACATTTTACATCATAAATCATTCAGCTTCAGCTACCCATTCAGCTACGGTTACCAAACACACCCTATGTTAGTAGGGGAGAGTCCCCTATCCAGAGATCGTTCCAGAAATTTATGGATTTACCGCATAGGCGGTATAGTGATACCCCATCGTAGTCATCTCTTAAAGAGGGGATTAGGGAAGTCAGTTTTGACCATTTCCATGATACATTTCCTTTTTTCTCGTAATTGAGGATTTGTCTATCTTTTAAATATTTTTGGGATACTAGTTTTACCCAAGGTTTTTCTGGTTCTGCTGTTATTTTTCAGCGAAGTTTTAGTTGAAGAGCTTTGTTCATATCTTCTGAGAGTCGAAGACCTAAGCCTCCGTTGGATCAAGATTTACACACCTCAAACCCGTTAATAAGGGGTCTATGTTTAGGGCCTTTGTTCCATAAAAAATTCCCGTTGATCTTGTCTAACTCCTTGTAATGTGATGGAAGTAGGAAGCATTGCATAATGTGTAGGGATTTTGCTGCAAGATTGAATTTGATAAGTGTACCTTCATGTAAGGTTGTTAATAAGGGGTCTATGAAATTTTGCATTGTATAAAAGTGGTTTGTATATGCGAGGTTTGTAGTAACTAGCGATTAATTCCACCGAAAAAAATGATCAGCAATTAATGAGTAAAAGCAGTGTATAATTATATGGAGGCCTGAGAGGACTCATAATTCGACATGGTGAATAGACAACTCATAAATTCACCTGGTGAATAGACAACTCGAATGGAAGCAGATGGTGAAGAAGACGAAGCAGATCGATCCATCTCAGACAGTCTGAATTCTGAACCCTAAAAGAAGCCAGCTAAATTACTGCTGAAACTTTGGCTGCAACAAATCTGCACACACAAAACAATTACTACTACTGTAAAACATTTTGGGATAACTTCACTTGCAAATTGCAATTGACCACCCCTTATCTTGCTTTGTATTCACATAACCACCCCTTAATTATGTTGTTTCTTTCAAGAAGCCACCCTACCACCACCCAGCCCAGTTTTAAACTTCCCATTAGCTAAGTGTAAAAGTCATATATTGTTGCCCCCACCTATATGTGCAGAGAGATCGGGGATGATGATGATTGTTGATGAGCTCTTCCACAAAGTTGAAAGTGAAGCTAATAAGAGTTGCGAATCTTGCGATTGCCAATACTCAATAGCGGTGTATCTGACTGGTCATATACTCTCATCCTAGCTTTTCTGTTTTTTTTTTTTTTTATATAGATCGACCACCTAACGCTGTCGTTTTGGTTCCTCCGCAAGATATATATCGAATTATCGATCACCGAACGTTCGTAATGACCATATCAACTGTAGACCTTAAACAGAAGATTCGGTAGGTTGGATGTTTGCAATTTTTTTTTTAACCTTTGTTTAAGAATGAAAACTATAATATTCCTGATTCCATCATTTTCAATTCGAACCTTGTCGACATAGCCAAAGTGAAAACAAATTATAAATTTTATCAATTATTTTTGCAATCAAATTGGATTTACTGTTAGGAGCTTTGATTTCAAAGCTAGGTAAAGTGTAATCTTTTCTTTGAATAGAAAGGGGTTTGTAAAAATCCCGTTCCGGATGGTCACTGGAGGTTTACGCAGTCGTTTACTTCAGAACCATAATCCAACTCGTGGAGAAAATAACCCAACCTTTGGTACGAAATTAAAGATATATCTACACTTTTCAATAGTAAGAAAAATAATTAAACCTTTGAAGATGTGATACATAACAAAATATTCCGACCATAAATCAGTCAAAACATGTTGACATGGAATTGGCAAAAAATAATATCATTATTACATGTTATTTTATTTTAATGTGTCTTTTAAGAAGGTGAAGACAATATCAAATATTTTAAAAATGGATAATTTATACTTATTAGTAATAAGTATAATAAAATAAGGGTTTTTTTGGTATGTGTTCATATTTTAGGTAAAAATTAAGACCTAGGATATTTTTGATGTAAAATTAGGGGAATGTCCCAAAAAGACAATTTTACCCCTGCCTATATAAGCCTTTTTTTTTTCTTCTCTTTCCTGGCAAAACTCGATATGCCATTGGAGGCGCCTTCCCCTGCTCCTTCTTGTGCTTCTTCTTCCCGTCGCGAACGCCGCCACCGCACCACCACCGATTTTCGACGCCGCCACCACCGCCCCGTCCCCAGGTCGTCCGCCACTAGTACTGTCGCCCTCGCCCATGCCTCAAAACAGAGCCCTCAACCAACACCGAAACAAACTGCGAAGGAGTTCTCGGAACCTCCCTGTTTCTTGTGTCTACACCAGTGGCGGAGCCAGGAATTTCGGTCAGAGGGTGCTAAAAAATTTTCGTAAAATATTTTTTTTGATATATACTTATTAAGAAGATTTTAAAAAAATATATTCTAAAAACACTAAAATTGTGATTTTTTAAAATATAAATCACGAAGAATTTCTTTTAAAACAATATTGAAAGAAAAGGTTAAATGTATAATTTAAACATAAATATGATATTTTTTTAATGAAATAGTTTATAGAAACAAAAAAATATAAAGAGAATTTTTAATGAAATAGTTGATAGAAACAAAATTTATGAAAAAAATTTATTTTTTTTAAACATAAATTTGATTCTCCTTCCATCTTCCCTTATCACTTGAGCTAGATAGCACCCCTAGCTCCGCCCCTGGTCCACACTGACGATAATTGGAGGCGGAGGTTGGACTGTTCAGGATCTGATTTTCAATTGGAGGCGACGGCGGTTACCAAATTCAAGGAGGCGGTGCCGCTCTGAAATTTGAAGGAGAACGTTAACCCATTTTTTAAATGAAAAGAACCCATTGTTTTTGTTTATTGTTTTTATTGAATTAATTATTTTTTTATATATATAATCCGATTTGGGAGTGTCTTTGGATATGTTCATTGCTGTACACAATGTCTCCATTCAAAGTCTTTGTTACAAAGAAGCATCCAAATCCAATAGTACTGTCATAGATTTAGTCATAATGGGTGTTAATGCAAATGAAGCCATCACTAAAAACAAATATATTTTCAGCTTATGATCTTTATTTTCAGCTTAAACGAGCCGATCGAGCCCGAAATAAAAACAAGGTTATAGACATTGTCACCACTATAAAAACGGGGTCATAGACACTGTCACCGCTATAAAAACAGGGTCATAGACACTATAACCAAAGGAAAACCCTAGGAAAAGTGAAGGACAAACCCTAAAATGCTAATGAGAAGCCAAAATACATGTGGCGACAGTTCTTCTCTAATTTATAATTTCTAGTTTTCAAGATTTTTTTAAACTAGTTTCACCACAATAAAAAAAAATTAAAAATGTAACTACTGTTGTAACCACTATAAAAAATTAAAGTCATAGATACTGTCACTACTATAAAAACATAGTCATAAACACTATAATCAAAGGGAAATCATATGATAAGGGAAGCACAAACCCTATAGGGGCTAATAAGAAGCCAAAATAAATGTGGTGACAGTTATTCTCTAATATTATTCTCTAATACATGAATGGGTAAGAGGATCATAGCTATGACCCTCTTACCCACTGTCACCACTATAAAAACAGTGGCATAGCACTGTCACCACTATAAAAACAAAGTGATAGACACTGTAATCAAAAGGAAAACCCTATAGATGCTGTAGCCAAAATAAAAACAGCTTTATAGACACTGTCACCACTATGAAAAAAGGTTCATAGACACTGTAATCAAAGAAAAACCCTAGGAAAAGGGAAGCACAAACCCTATAGGGGCTAATGAGAAGCCGATATTCATGTGGTGACAATTCTCCTCTAATTTATGAATGGGTAAGATGGACATAGGCATTGTAACCACTGTTAAAACAGGGTCATAAAACCTGTAATCACTATAAAAAACATTGTAACCACTATTAAAATAAGGTCATAGACACTTGTAACCAAAAGGAAAACCCTATGCTTAAGGAAGCACAAACCCTAAAGGGGTTATGAGAAGCCAAAAGAACATGTGATGTACATTATGGTTTAGAACCTTGTGGTCTTAAAACAAAGGTACATGCAGAGCTGATTGTATCTTCAAAGCTTGCAAAATTCCATCAACCCAGATTAACTCACTAGTGGTAGCAGAGATACTTCTGTATTCAGGTTCAGCTGATGATTTAGGCACAACGGTCTGTTTCTTTGTCTTCCATGATACTAAAGATGTTCCAATGAACACACAATACCCTGTGAGGGGTTTAACACTAAATTGACAAGCTCCCAAATCTTCATCAGAGTAACCTCAGATGGAGAGATCACAAATAGTAGGATAATACAATCCCACATCAACTGATCCTTTCATATATCTTACAACATGCATAACTGCATCATAGTGAGGCTACCTAGGCTCACTCACGAATTGACTTAGGTGGTGTACAACACAAGTGATATCTAGCCTAGTTAAACTGAGAAACAACAATCTCCCAACAAGCCTTTTGTAAACCTCAAGGTCCTCTAGGACATTTCCTATATCAGTATAAAGTTTAAGTCCTCTAGGAAAAGGAAATGAAGCAGGTGTGCACTCTAGCATCTTGCAATCATCTAATATCTCTAAGACATGAATATGAGTCCCGGAACTGTCTCTAAGGATTTCCAGGCCCAAGAAATACCTAGCCAATCCAAGGTCTTTGATAGTAAACTTCTCATGTAGGGAAATCTTTGTCAAAGCAATACTAGATTCATCATCCCCTATGAGCAAAACATTATCAACATAAACTAGTGCCACTACCATCCTCGAGGGTCTGATTCTAACAAAAAAAGAATAATCATCAAAAATTTGTTGAGATCTAAGGCTGATCAGAAATTTGCACAATTCAGCATTCCATTGCCTAGAGGATTGTTTAAGGCCATAAATGGATTTTTTAAAATCCGTATACCAGATTTGGTTTCTTCAAATTGTGTCCTTCAGGTGGTGATATACACCTCTTCAACTAAGAATCCATTCAAAAAAGGCATTATTTACATCTAACTGATGCAAGGGCCAGCTCCTTGCAGTAGCCACAACTAAGAGAATTCCCACTATGCTAAATTTTTCAACTGGAAAGAAAGTGTGCTTGTAGTCTTTCCCTTTAATCTGGTTATAGCCTTTGGAAACAATCTTGCTTTAAATTTTTCCACTGATCCATCTGGCTTATACTTTATCTTATAAACCCACTTGCTTCTTATTACCTTCTTTCCAAGAGGCAATTCTATGAGCTCTCATGTATGGTTATTTTCTAGAGCCTCTAGCTCATGATTCATTGCATCCATCCAATGACTGTCTTTTATGGCTTGCTTGTAATGGGATGGCTCATATATCATAACCATATTGGCAAAAGATGTAACAAATGATCCATCCATGACAGCAGGATTATCAAAGCATGTAGCTAGGAAGCCTTGTGAAAAGGAATAACCTTTTCCACAAGTATGACTCACATAGACTTGAAATCTTCTAGGTTGCACAATCTGTCTCGAAGATCTCCTCGAGGGAGGAAACATAACTTCATCATTTAAAATTTCCTGTGAAATTGCTGGCAATGACCCAGATCTGTAAGTGCTTTCTGTATCAGCTATAACCGAAGGTAACACCTTAGCAAGTGCAGTTGATTCATGAGATCCCTGACTTGTTGGAGTGGATTGCAGCTGATGAGAGCCTTCACTGATTATAGGAGAATAAAATTGCCGATTAGAATGATCATATGAGCTGTCTGCTGGATTAACAAGAAGCAATACATTTGCCGGGGTCACAACTTCCTCTCTAACTTCTTCTGAGTGTTCTTTAAATGTGAACACATTCTCAAAGAAAGTTACATCCCTTCTGTGAAAAGTAACCTTGAATTCAAGATCCCATAGCTTGTAATCTTTTTCCCCATGAGGATAACTTGGAAGGATGCATTTCCTTCCTCTAGCATGCATTTTGTCTCTATCCTTATGACCAACAGGAGCATATCACAAACATCCTATGATTTTCAATTCCTCATAAGCGGTAGGTTTTCCAAATAACACCTCAAATGGTGTTTTCCGGCTTAGATTTTTAGTAGGCAACTTGTTGATAATATGTGTAGCAGACAATACACATTCTCCCCAAAATTTCAGAGGCAACCCTGCATATGAACTCTCAATGCCCTGGCTGTCTCTATTAGATGTATGTGCTTTCTTTCAACTCTCATATTCTACTGAGGAGTATAAGGAACCCTTCTTTGATGCAAAATTCCCAAGGTTGCAAAGAACTCTTGACACTTATTTGAGCAAAAAAGTCCAAGTTACCCGGCCTGGTGCAATCATCTAACACGTAAAGTTAAGAAGTATTGAAAAGCATTGTAAATAGGCACACTATAAGGACCCCAAACATCCATGTGAACTAGATCAAAAGGCTTTGCAGCTCTAACATGACTTCTTTCAAAAGGAACTCTGTGATGCTTACATAAAGCACATGTCTCGTAGTGAAACTGATGAAAATCAAACTGACTAACTTGATCTATATGTCTCATTTTGGAAACTAAAGTATGCCCAAGTCTTGCATGATTCAAGTCTAAATTACTACTAGCTTTATTACAAAAGATGGAAGATATTTGCTTCATTTCATCACTTCTCTTCATCTCATTCCAGCTCATAGCTTGATATGAGGTCCACACCTTGTACAACCCATGTTTTCTTCTCCCTGACAACAGTCTTCTAGTTCCAGGGTCCTGAATGTAACAAGATGTTCGTGTAAAAATTGATATTAGTTCATTATCATATAGCAATTTTCCAACTGACAAAAGACAATGCTTAAAGTATGGCACTAATAGAACATCATTTAATGCCACTTTATTTGTAAATTATAATTCTCCCATCTCTTTGACTGTTTTGACAGTCCCATAAGGCAAACCAATGTGAACGAGCTTGCTTAACTGCATCTTCTTAAGCACACAAGAGTCATATGACATCATATGACCAGTTGCCCATGTGTCAATGATCCACTCAACACTTGAGCCTGCTGGTTGATCAAAAATATCAATGGAAGATGAAACTTTACTTGCAAAATTGGCATAAGAATTTTCATTGCTGCTTTTCTGTGTTACCTTCTTCATGATCTCTTGATACATTGCATTGACCATAGCTCTATCTATCTGGCTATTTGTTCTTGCTTTCTCCCCTTCACCATCAAGAGGATTGTTCATCATTCCAGCATTCACACACCCTGCAACATTAGCTGACCCTCTGTTAGGTGCATTATCTTTCTGCCATGCCCTTAATTCCTTATACCAATTAGGAATTCCATGAAGTTTGAAGCAAGTATCAACTCCATGCCCTTTATAACCACAGTGTGAGCACTTCATCTCACTCTTGAGTCTCTTGATCACTTTCAAATCTTTCTTAGGCTGCTGATTACCCCCTACATTTGACCCATGGAAATTGAACTTTCCCTTGCTCACAGCAAGACATTAGCATCAAACATGGTAGATTGAGTGGAACCTAAAGCAATTGTTCCTCCCTCAACCTGTTGTAAAATATAATAAGCTTTGGCCACTATAGGCAGGGGATCCTGAGAAAGAATATGATTTCTAGCGACCTCATAGCCATCATTCAAGCAAGCAAGCAGCTGCATCAATATGTTCTTAGACTCTATCTCATTAATTTTTTTGACCAATTCACATCCGCATTGTTTCATCACCCCATATGTACACTCAGACATCTTCTCAAGAACTTGCAGCTCATCCCAATACCTCTTCAGGGTATTGTAAACATATCCTAGGCTCATGCTTCCTTGGGAGACATTATTTAGCTTCTTCTTGAGCTGAAAGATTTGAGGATCATTGTTCTGACTATACCTCTCAACCACCTCATCCCAAAGATGTTTAGACGAATCCACAAACATTAAACTCTCTTCTATTCCTTTACTCACAGAGTTCAACGTCCAACATCTAACCATAAAATCTGCTCTAACCTATCTCTGAAAGTCTACAGAAGTTTCCTCAGGTCTCTCACATGTCCCATTCACAAATCCCAGTTTACATTTAGCACTTAAAGCCATGGTTACTCCCCTACTCTAGGTAACAAAATTAGAACCATCAAAGGGAATAACCACCAGTTGGGCTCCAGGATAATCTGAGTTAGAGAGATAGAGAGGGTCATTGTGATTACCTTGGTTACTGTCTTCAACTTCTCCATTGTTGTTGTTGTTGCTGCTTCCACTGAACATCTTCTTGCTACGAGAGACTTTACTTTGAGATGTAAATCTTCACCTTTCGCTCTGATATCATGTTGTTGATGTTGTTGTTGTTGTTGCTGCTGCCACTAAACATCTTCTTGCTAAAAGAGACTTTACTTTGAGATGTAAATCTTCACCTTTCGCTTTGATACCATGTGAAGAAATCAAACGTAAATGTTGCTGCTATTGTAAGCAACAATCAAACCAAAACTTCAGCAATAAACACTAAGAAAATAGTGCGTTTAAGCACACTGTTTCATTGATCAAAATAGAAGGGATAAACCCCTGAGGACGGCTGCAAAGATGATTGTTCTCAATCCCCGAAACCCTACAAATGAGAGCTGCACATTCTTTGCTTTTATAGCAAGAGAATCATGTGTCCAGCTGGTGCCAAATGGCTTATTACATAAGGGAAAAAACAAGGATAAAATAACCAAACTGCCATAACGAGAAAAGGACAAAACTCATAAATGAAAGCTCAAATATGAAAGCTTATTGAAGCATAAGATGAATGCTTGATGAATCATTTGATGTTTATAATCTTCACAATACACATCTATTTAGAATTTCTTTAGATGAACATCCAATAATCCTTGACAACAGAAATATGTCAAATAATCCATAACATGATTCCGGATTCACGAGAAATAAAACCTATTTGAGCATTTTTATGCAACAAATTGGAAAAATATTAAAAAAGAAAAATTAGCATTCACCTGGTGCACTACCTAGTACGTCAAGAACCAATTGATATTTAGACAAGAATCACCCCAAATCAAAATGTTGTTAAACAAATTATTTCCATCCACATAAAAAAACCGGAGAAAAACCTCTACGTATGAGCATGCATGATATAAATGAAGTAAAAAATTAGGCTAAAGACTCTGTCCACCGAAGTAATAAAAAAAATCAAAACAATAACTAATTAAATGGGAAAAGCCTCCCAAAGGGGTGTTCAAACTTAATTTTGAACATCCCTAGCGCATCTGTGCTACAAACAGAAGCTTTAGCCTTATGCCAAGGAATAAAGACTTCAATAAGGAAAGGAGTTAGAGATTATATTTGAAGGAGATAACCTTGGGGTTATATCTGCAATTAACAAAAGAATTACAACACCATGGGAGATCCTCAGAACGGTTGAAGAAATCCTTGTGCTTAGTCGGAATTTCCACAATACAAGCTTCAAACATTGCTATCAATAATCAAATAGTGTTGCTAATTTCATAGCTAAGTCTATGATCACTTGTAATATGGGAATACTCCCCCTATGTGGAGAGCTTTATAACAACATTCGCAGGGATGATCAGAGTTGATCTTTGCTTGGCAACGACAACTATTTTTTGCCTACCGTAAAAAAAAAAACTTACTTTTGATGGATCAACGCCCACGAATAACAATAGCACAATTGATTTCGCCATTCAAGACTAGGAGGGTCGTCCCTTCATATTTGTTATGGTAAAATTGGTCAACAAACACAGCTAAAGCCAGAGGGTCTAGCATTAAGACAATGCATCATACATATCTTCCAACTAGGCATGAATAAACTACAAAGGAGACTCACTTATAATCATATATAAATCATAAGAAAAACAGAAGGAAATGCCCATGAGAAATTGAATTAATTATGCCCGACATCAAAACTATGTTTCCGAAAGTGACAGAAGTGTCTTTCTCTCATGTACCCCGTAATAGCAATAGAGTGATTGATAGGGTTGCACATGCACCTTTACCGCTCGTGTATCACATTACAATGATACATGTCTTCTGGATCTGATCAGTTAGGATGTCGGATAGTGTCATACCACCCGAATTCTTTCATAATGATTAAAAAAAAAAGGAAAAAATAAAGACAACTTATAATAATTTTTTTTTAAAAAGACTTGCGACGTTGGGCGAAACAAAATTATGATAGCGTTAATTAGCGGTGAATTAAATATAAAAAAGAAAGAAAATATGGACGTTGAATTGGGGGAAAAGGATCAACTTGGTGACACAAAAACAAACGATACAGTAGGCAGCAGTCATCCGAATGATAGAGTGAAAGGACATCCGCTTCCACCTTAAATCGCCGGTACTGGCCTCCACACCACATGAACTACTTCTTCGGATCGATTTAAACAATAAATAGATAGGGAAATTTAAAGGACATTAATTAATAGTATATGTATGTATGATTATGAATGTATGGAATGAATATACAACAACGCGCGCACATATTGGATTGGATTAAGTAGATGAACGTACCCGGCCTTCAATTCATATTTCATACATACGGATGGATGGATAAATCATAAAAAAGGAAGAAACAAGTTAAGAAATGAGAGCAAGTGATGGATGAGAGATGGTGGGTCCGGGGGCGGGGGCGGCGGCATGGCCAGCACCGAAGGCTCGGACATGGTCCTTAAGGGATCTCTTGTGCTTGAAGTCGGAGCCGCAAAGGCAGTACCAGAGCTTGCCGCAGTTCTTCTCATGGGTGCGCCAATCGCCCTTGACGGCGAAGGCCTTGGCGCACTTCCTGCAGGAGAAGTGCTTCACGCCGTGCTTCCGCTTGTAGTGGGTTTGAAGGGTTCGAAAGTCCTTCAATGGCCTCGCCCTCGAGTGGTCAATGTTGTGCTTGCACCCCTCTGCGCAGCAGTAGCACGCCATCCTCAGCATCCCCGTCGGCTGTGACCCCTTTAGCGACTCCGGTCCCTTCCTGTACTGTGATCCGTGGCCCCACATGTGCATCTGCATTTCAATCATTTTCCTTTTACCTAATTTCGTCATTCTAGCTACATATATTATATATATATTCAGGTTATTTAGGAGTTCTTATTAAGATGTCAATCCATATATGTTAGCTAGCTAGCTAGACAGCCAATCATCTGGGGCGTGTTTGGTCAAAACGGTTATTTTTTAAGGGGTGGAGAATATTTTTAAGAAATGATAGGAGGTGGAGATTATTGTATGAGTGATGGGGATCGAAGAGGTTGAGATTTTTTTTTGGGTATAAGGTTATTTTGTTTGATTATATATGAAATGTCAAAATTGCCCTCATCCTCAACCTTTCTCATTGCCCTTTCCGTTCGTGGTCTTTCAACAATCAAACTAGTTGCAGGAAGCAGGGTTCGCCTGCCGCCATCTCCATCTGCCGAGAAGGTCGTCGTTGCCGTTCATCTCCTCCTCGCGACTGAGATTTGTCTCCCGCTTTCTCTTTCTCCTCGCCTCCTTCACCCTTCAATGCCCTCAAAACCCCCAATCTTTGCCATAACCCTCCTTCCTCTTTCCGTCTGTCGGGGTTTCAATTTCGCCCCTCAAAACTCCCACGCTCCCATGGACGGCCTTTGTCTACGCACGACATTCGTCTCCTTCTCCTTCTCTCCCTACGAGCTCCCATGGTGGCCCCCTCCCTTCGTCTCTCGCCCAGATCTCACCCTTTGAGCTCCTATGGCCAAGAAAAAGCATACTCGCCCGGATCTCCCTCTATCCCTTTGTTATGTATTCCATGACAACCGAATGAAATCGGGGGTAAATCGGGGGCATCGAGCAAGGCTGAGGGGTGCCAAAAAGATAGATCGACAGAGGCGGAGGTGCAATCAAGTGGTGCTCGTCGTCCGCCGCCTAGGGATCTACTGGTGTGGTCTGTCGAGGGTGAAGGAAATAGGGTGAAGGAAGAACTGATGTGACTAGGGGTAAGGGGGAAAGAAATGAGGTTGTTGGAGACGAGAACCCCAACAATCCTCCATGGCAAGGGTATGATTATCACCCTTCTTCAACCCTAATTAATCCCCAACTCCTAAATTGCCAACCCCCGTCAACCCGTTGCCAAACACTAGTCCGAGATTGTTGTTTTAAAAAAAAAAACCCAACAATCCCCTATAACCTCATGCCAAGCAAACCCCTAATCATTTTATCTTGTACTCCAACCTCACGCATGTGCATCTACAAGGCAATTTATTTCAGTGGTACAATGTCAGATATAACGGGACTCGGGGTGGCTCAAAGCCTAATAATTAGCTTGGAAGAAAATTTGAGATTATTTTTACGTGTTTTTTAGTAATTTTTACTAATATTAGAGATAAAACAACTTCAAAAAAATGAATAGTTTAGATGTTAACAATGCCTTGAGCTTTTCGTTTGGTTAAACATGGGAAGTAGACTTCCCAAGAAGTAACTTTCCGGGATTTGTAATTCTCATGAATTCTACTTCATGGAAAATGTAAAAATATTTTTGGTTGAAAATAATTTTTCATAAATTCAATTCCTATGTTTTGTTTGGTTAAACATGGAATTGTCATAGTAATTTATTTAAAATTACTCTTGTAACCTTTTACTTTTTGTTTAAAATCAAAATCTATATGGGCAAATTGGTGATTTTGTTTATAAAAAATAAATTTTATAAAAGATTTGGAAAAAAAAAATGGAGGAAGTAGAACTTACCTACCCCTCCATGGTAAGTTAAATTCCACCATTTCATGGGAATTTAAATTCCTATGAATTTAAATTCATGGGTTTTCTCATTTTAAAAAAAACAAACCAAACACATGTATTGACTCCTACTTCTTGTGATTTTGAACTTCCCAGGAAGTAGAAAGCTAACCAAACGAAATATGCAAATGGATGCCGTAATTTAAAGGTTCACTGCCTAAAAATTAAGATAACTAGTATTTGTTACCCGCGCTCTTGCAAATTTTATTAATTAATTATATGTTATTATAACTTATAAAAATAAGCACTCTTATTTACATACTCGTAATTATTTTTCACTTTTATCCAATTAAGAACTAATACATAATAAAATAAAGAGAAAATTTGCTAAAATATCACCCTTTCCTAATCTAATTAGGTTAATAGCATACTAACTTTTATAATTTGCCGTTCTAACACCCAATTAACAAGTTATTAGCCCCTTAGCAGTCCTTCTCCCCAGAGAAAATGCCGTGGTGAGAGGCGGCCGGAATGGGCAGTTGCAAGGACGGGAGGGAGTTTGAGAGGCTTCGTCGGTGGGGGTTGGGTGTCGGATTGGCGGGATTTGGGCTCGGGATGGCCGGAACTGGTGGCCAAGGAGGGCGGATCTGGTGGCCAAGGAGGGCGGACGGGAGGGAGTTTGCGAGGCTTCGTCGGTGGGGGTTGGGTGTCGGATTGGCGGGATTTGGGCTCGGGATGGCCGGAACTGGTGGCCAAGGAGGGCGGATCTGGTGAGGGAGCGCCGGATCTAGTGTGGAGGCGCCGGATCCGAGCCGAGGACGAGCGAGGCGGTGCGATCGAGTCCAGATCTGGGCGAGGGAAGGAGGCGGCGACGAGCGAGCGGGGGAGCGAGGGAGGGAACAAGCGGTGGAGCGTCCGGAGCGAGCGAGGTCGATCGGCCGGAGCGAGGGTTTCAGGAGCGGCGGCCGGAGCGAGGATCGACGAGCAGCGGCCTGCGCAGGAGCTGTCGAAGTGTTGAGGAGCAATCAGAGGTTGAAGATGCAGTTTTTACAAAATTACAAAAATTAACCCAAAATAGCAATTTTGTAAAATTACAAAAATTAACCCATAAATATGAAAAAGTTGCATTACATTAAAGAAAAAATTGCATTACATCAAAGAAAAAATATTGCATTACATTGAAAAAGTTGAATTACATTAAAGAAAAAATTGTCATCAAAACGTTACCTTGAAAAAATATGGCATCACGAAAACATTACATTGGAAAAATATGGCATCACGAAAAAAAAAATATCATCAAAAAATTGATATCAAAAAATTGTCATCAGTAGTCAACGGTAAAAAAAATGGCATCAATGGTCAATGTGGCATCACAGTAAACAAAAAAATATCAGCAGGATTTGAAAAAAGTGGCATTAAAAAAGTGTTATCAATCCATTTTATTATAAAATCAAACGATTTGATTAAAAAAATATCATCAAATAATTACATTAGAAAAATGGCATCAAAACACTGCTTTGAAAAAGTTGCATCACATTAAATAAAAAAATGTCATCTAAACATTACCTTGAAAAAATATGGCACCACGAAATCAGTACCTTGAAAAAAAATATGGCATCAAACATTTTGATTAAAAAAAGTGAGATAAAATAATTACATTAGGAAAATGGTATCAAAACACTAATTTGAAAAACTTGCATCACATTAAAAGAAAAAAATGTCATCAAAATACCACTTTGAAAAAATATGGCATCATGGTAAAAAAAACATATCATCAAAACATTGACATAAAAAAGTGTCATCAAAGTTTGAAAAAAGTGGCATCACATAACATAAAAAACGCTACTTTAAAAAGTGGCATCACATTAAAGAAAAAAATATAATTATAAATTTGGCATCAAAGCACTATGAAAAATGGCATAAAAAAAGTGGCATCAATTGGTTATAAAAAAGTGGCATCATTGGTTTTTTTTTATATAAAAATAAAAAAATAAAAAATAAAATCTGAATGAGCCGGTCAACGGTCAAACATGTTGACCGTTGACCTTAATAGCCCATTTGGAAAGGGTGCTAGGTTAACTAAATAATTTTGTTTGGGTGCTAGTTAGATAATTAGATCTTCAAAATGTGTTGGTTGCCAAAAACACCCTAAAATAAAAGGTCTTTATTTTTTTTATTTGAAAATATAAAAGTATATATCCCATTTAGTTGATTTTTATCTCTTATAAATGAAATTTTTTTATCTCTTATGAGCACTAGATTGTATTAGATTGAATGATAAAAATTATTTTACAAATATTAAATGGTTACATTAGTTATATTGGATAAGATTTTAGAACATCATATTGAATAAATTCACAAAATATATCTATTCAGTCTTATGTAAAATTATCACGAGGTTTCAATATAATTAATGAATCCATAAATAATAATAGTTATATTTGTTATTTCAACCTATTGCATAGATTTTTGATTTTACAATATATGTCCATCTTAATAGGTTTTTTTTTGGTCAAATGTCCATCTTAATAGCTAATTGCGTACAATTTCATATATCAGTGTCAGTATAATATATAAAGGTAGGTACGTTCTGAAAATTTTCATTTAGTAAAAGATAAAGATAGTAATTTCCTCATACATTATCATTTTTTATAATAGTAAATAATACATTATCAACAAGACTAATACGTGCATTTTTAGTTTAAGTAATTACCTACATTACGTTTATTAGATAAATTTCATGAGTATTCTATAATAGATGAGGTTATTGTATGATTAAAATTATTTAAATATATTGGATTATCATGTCAAAATCCTGATCGTCAAATTACATTAGAAAAAGATACTTAGACGAATCACACCAAATGAAACTCCACATATCTATTATATTTTAGTATATTATAAGGATATAGATATAGATTGATAAGCCATAGCAAAATGGTTTATGAATTAAGGATTAGCTGAAATGGTGTAGGTGGAATTGAATTGAACTCGATTTAGGGATCAATTAACTTTACAATGAATTAATCACAAAAATTAAATAAAAATCTATGTATAGTGAATTAGTGAGTAATGGTTAAAATCTACTGTAGTAAAATCCAGCGGATCTCATCCCGAAATGAGAGGCCGGCCAATTAATGAAAACAAAGCAAGGGAGAGGGGGAGGGACTCATAATTCGGATCCACCTGGTGAATAGACAAGTCAAGGGAAGCAAATGATGGCGGATGAAGAAGATGATGCAGAGATTCATCAGAACCCCAGCTAGCTAAAAGCAGCAGCCAGGTGAATTACTCTCCTAGTTTTACTACAGTACAACTTTGGCTGCAACAACGTACTCCAACAAGTCTCACACACACACACACTTCAAGGACAAAAGTATTTAATTTGTATTTCAAACAAAGAAGCTATGTTATAATGTTAGCTTCAAGTTTTCACTCAATTTCAACAAATATATATATTGGACTACTTTTCCCTCAACTTTGCAGAATATATAACATGATCGATGATTCCAGTGGCGAAGCCAGGATTTCGGCCTAAAAAAATTTCGTAAAATATTTTTTTTGGGTGTATACTTGATAAGAAGATTTTGTAAAAAAAAATATTGAAAAAACACTAAAATGGTTATTTTTAATGATTTTTTTTTTTGTATTTGAATAGTTGAGAGTAACCAAGAGAAACAAAAAAATATAGATAAAAATGATGAATAATTATTTTTAATCCAATATTGAAAGAAATGGTTTAATATATAATTTAAACATAAATATGACATTTTTTTAATGAAATGGTTGATAGAAACAAAAAATATAAAGAGAAACTAAGAAGAATTAATGATAGAGTAAAACAAATATATAGTGAAGGAAATGAGATTTGAACCTAACACCTTTTGATTCTCTTTAATTTCTCCATTCCTTCTCTTACCACTTGAGCTAGATAGCACTTTTGTTTCAAATATCATTTAAATGTATTATATTACCTTAAAAATACTAAATATATGCAAAAAAAATTATTTTTTTTGTATTTTTTTCCGAGCCAGGGGGTGCTCGGGGGCACTGGATGATTCCAAACTCAGACATCAAATACCCAAAAATAAAGTAATTACAAACTACTATCAAAATTCAACCCAAAGGATACAACCAGGAGACAAATTATATTGAGTTTGGCTCTGTTTGACACTAGTAATTAGCTTTTCGGAGCTTATATTATGGTTTTGATACTACAAAGTTTTAAATAAAATAAATATAAGATTTTAGTTTAATTAGCTTTTAAAATCTAAACTTTTTAACAGTTACTCACTCAAGCTGTTCAGAACTTTTGATTTTTTTATTAATAAGTTTTCATTAACTACCATAACAACTAGGTTTACTCAATCAGGTTCAGCTACCCCTTTGCCATTTATAGGCTTTAATTTTATATTGCCCATTTATGAGAAATCCCCGTTCACGAATCTATATGCACCGAGAATATCCTGATTCATAAGGATCTCTCCTTTAAGAAATCAAATTGAATAAAAAATGAGTTTGAAGCAAAAAAAAAAAAAAATCAAAATGAGTGATCTGTTTCATTTTTTGGTCGATGTACTTAATCATTAAAAAAGATTCTTATTTCCTCACCAAAAAAAAAAGATTCTTATGTTAGATGACATTTGAGTCTTGAGTCAATTTTTAACTCTTTTATCTTATGTTAGTCGAAATTAAATACTTATTTTCTAATTAGGGTCTGTCGTAGTGAAGGTAATGAGTTAGTTTTTGTTCATGATTGTCGGCATATGGTGCTCTAGATCTTGCTGATCTAGACCTGGCATAACAATATTGGTGGTTTTATTAAAATAAAATAAAAAAAAAACTAATTTGTGCATATATATATATTTAACGAGTTGTTATGGTGTTTGTTTGCCAGGGATCCAACACTTACTTTATAAGCTGTATAGAAGCGCGCTTTATAAGTTGAAGGAAGGCCCTGCTTCAATTGCACAAACTTCTTTAGATAAGTGGAAATCAAGAATTAAAAACTCTTGATGTGCAACTGTTGTACAAATTATAAAAATTAAAAAGAGAGAGAGAGCAATTGATCGAAAAGAAACAACACACGGGGTAGTCTCATCCTCCTTGTGTGTTTCGTTTCAATCAATTAGTCCTTCAGAAGGACTAATTGATAGCAAAGGGACGTTCTAGGGTTTTGAACCCCTAATTTGGGCAATTAGTTAAGGTAAACAAAATTAAAGGTACTGGGAAGTAGCAGCTAATTAAATATATATGTATATATGTATGTACCTGGAGATTGTTGTATCTGTTGAAGTTCTTGAAGCAAAGAGGGCAAGAAAACTGAGTAGGGCCATTGAGGATCTGAGAAGGGGTAGGGATCCAATAATTAAGTCCCTTATTTAGAGGGTAGTCTGAGTTTAAATCCACCCCCATTCCCATTCCCATTGACAGTTCCCTTTCAGGTCCTCCTCCTGATTCAGCTCTTCCTCCTCCTCCTGCTTCTGAATTAGGGGTAGAAGGTGAAAACCTGTACCCTCTTATTAGGTCATCAGCTGTAGTACTTGGGTTGCAGGGAGGCCCTATATTTAGAGCTACTGTCACACTTGCAGCTTCATCATATAGATATCCCCTTGTACCCTCAGTGATCTCCTCCTCTTCCTCTTCCTCCTCCTCTTCGTCTTCGTCTTCGTCTTCTTCGTCCTCGTACTCCTCGTCTTCGTCTGGGCCTTTGGGGCTCAGGCAGTCGAGGAGCGGGAGGGCTTCCTTGTTTTGAGCATCATTTGGGTGGGGTGAGTTGTTGTAATGGTAGTAAGGGTTGTTGTTTGTTGGGAGAGAGTATTGGGGGTGGAGAGGAATGAAGTTGAACCACTTGGTGAAGAAATTGGTGCAAGGCTCTGTCATGATTGGAGTTTGATTGAGGTGAGCTAGCTAGCTTAATTAAGCTAGATTTATAGATCTATGTTGTACGGTTTGTGTTTGTACCTGGATTTTTAGGTGCTTTCAACTGGTTTTATATATATCACACCCCCAACTGTGGAACATTAAACCCCAAATAAAGAGGCAATGGGAGGGGAGCTAGAGAGAGAGAGAAAGAGACTGTTTCATGCATAGTGGGAGGGAGACCTAGAATGAGTGATGCTAAACTAGTGTGACACTAACCATATCTATCACTTGTCACGGAGTTAAATAATACACTGTAATTTAATTTACTCATCTCTTACACACACATGTTTGGTTAACATCACAAATAGTGATTGATTCCATATATATATATATATATATATATATATATATATATATATATATATATATATATATATATATATATATAATATAACTACTCCTGTACCTGTGCCAACGCCGTGCAATTTAATAGTAAAGTTGTAAATATAAAATAGTAAAAAAAATTGCCGATAAAAATAAACATATTAGCGGTTAGAAAATAATAAAGTAAAGTGTATAATACATAGTATGTAAACGGTTGGGGTGATTTCGTAAACACCAACAAACTGTTCAGCCAAGGCAACTACTCTTGTCATTTAATTTCAACCTAGCAAATGAGGATCATAGAAAACGGTTGGGATGACTGACAATATTCAGTACTGAGTGTATTATTTATAAGATAGTTGGGCAAAAGTAAAAGGCAAAAGTAATAGATGGTTGAAAAAACAATTAAAGTTGTATATATAGAAAACGGTTTGAATTAATCTCATTGTTTTATTTTAAAACTACTAAAATTGTAATTTATGCTAAGGTGATTGGTTAAAAGGTCTAGGATTAAGGGGAGGGCGTCACGTCATCGGTAAGACTTTTTTTTTAATAGTTAGTAACATTTTTTTTTTAAACTACTAAAATTGTAATTTATGCTAAGGTGATTGGTCAAAATGCCTAGGATTAAGGGGAGGTGTCACTTCATCGGTAAAACTTTTGTTTTAATAGCTAGTAATAGATAATAAATGTTTTTTTTAAACTACTAAAATTGTAATTTATGCTAAGGTGATTGGTTAAAAGGCCTAGGATTAAGGGATCGGAAGGGCGCGCCACATCATCGGTAAGACTTTTGTATTAATAGTCAGTAATAGATGTTTTTTTTAAACTACTAAAACTGTAATTTATGCTAAGATGATTGGTTAAAAGGCATAGGATTAAGGGGAGGGCGACATGTCATCGGTAAGACTTTTGTTTTAATAGTTAGTAATAGATAGATAGATAGATGTATAAACACTTCAATATTATTTATTTAACACTCTTAATGTTAGCATTTTAATTTAGGCATACATTAGGCGGAATTTTTAAAACAGTGCATTAAAATGATTATAACATTTTAATTTAGGTATACATAATATATACTATAACGTTTTTAGGTTGTTAAAATTATTATTTTGGTGACCAAAAAAGTTGAAATTATTTTTTTTCATATATATATTTTTAAATTCAATGTTTTTAATTTTTATCAAATTGAACTATAAATTTTTGAGAAAAATTGGTTGATTATCCACTCTCCTAATATATCTATATCTATATACTACGTAATATTTTAATTTAGAAGACTTTTACTTAATGTGTCACATTCTCCTTCATTTTAGCGAATTCAACCAATCACATTTTATCTTACTCTTCCCCCCCCCCCCTCGTTCTACATTCCCTTCCGAAGTTTCATCTTCCCATAATCAAATCGGCCTAGGGTTTCATCTTCACACCACCTCCCCCTGATTCTCCTATCGATTCTCAATTGCTTCATCATGTAGAAGAAACGCTCCTTCTTCACCTCCCTCTCTCTCAATTGCTTCATCTTGTAGAAGAAATCGCTCCTTCTCCTCCTCCTGCTACTCTCGGTTTATTGATCATATGTAGAAGAAATCGCTACTCATATGAGATTCCAAGAAGGTACGATTTTGCCTCCAATTGAAGAATTTTGGTTCCTCTTTTGGATTATCAACATTCTGAATTTGTTTTTAGTGTTTTTCCTCCAATTGAATAATTAGGGCCATGTTCACTCATTGATGTCTTATTATTGCATCAAAAACCATTGACAACAATGTTGATGATTGCTCAGGGGTTTCCTCCAATTGAAGAAGTAGGCGAGAGGTTAAGAAGGCTTACGAGTGCCGATGGGGAGGCTTCACTAGGTGTGGGATATGGAGATTTAGAGGGGAAAATTGCATAGATGTACGGTTCCGCCAGAACCCTAACTCTTTACAACCTTGCAATTTAGGGTTTGGATATGTTTTTTCATGGCTTGAGTTTCATATTTTATTTTCGTGCTTTCTCCAAGTGTTGAGGTTGATTGATTTTTTCGAGAAGCATGCATAACCCTAATTTTCAAGAAGAATACCTTAATTTTTTGGTAGATTTAGAGATTGGATTTAGGGATTTAGGGCTTAGTTTCTCAGAGCTGAGATATTGAGATATTGAATTTAGGGATTTTGCTTTTGATGTTGTCAGTTGTTTTTCCATCAGATTCGGAAAATATTATTGAAGAATTGGTGATATTTTACTTAATGGATTAGACATTCTGAAGTTTTTTTTTTCCAGGGTTTTTCCTTCCATAGGATTCTGTCAATTGTAAGAGATAATTTTTGCAATCCATCTTTTGATTAATTGATGTCTTATTGCATTGTTTTCCGTAATTCATTGCAGGCAATGGTAATGTGCCAGTTGTATGAAGTCCAAGTATGATAATTGGTTATGTTGCTCAGTTTGGACGTTTTCCTTCAAAAGTATGCTCCTAATTCCAGTACTGATCGCTATCTTCAGACGTACATTACCAAAATATTTTAAGATAAAGCTTAGCCTAGAGGAGGATATTTTTTCCCCGCCTTTTCTAGATTGTTGTTGAACATAGTCATATAGCTAAAACTATATTCATACTACTACCAAAGTACAATATACTCATTTTGTACTCTCTCATACTTTGTCGATACTTATTTCAAGTATGCATCTTGATGTCTGCAATTCTGGGATGATTAATTTGCAACAACTGTCCTTGGTCAGTTGCTTGGATGACATACCTGGTAATTCACTCGTACTGATATCTTTCCCACTAATTGGATTGTTGATGAAATTGGAGTTGATGTTGCATCTCAAGTAAGCATTATTGGATTTTTTTTGTCATTATCTCCTTATTATGTTGCTCTAATTCACCCGTACTGATATCTTTCGCACTAATTTCAATTATCAGCAGCTCCAAAGGGGAAAATTGCAAGAAAGAAAACAGATGTCCTAATATATGGGTTTGTGCCTTTGGTGGTAAGATTACTACTATCTATTTTCAATTTCAGATTTCTAAATCAGCTTCCATCCTTCATACATTCTTCTCATTCCGTTTTCCATTTGTGTTATGTAAGATTACTACCGTCTTTAAGTTTATGTTGCACTATTAAATGAGTTGCAATTTTTCTCATATCTTTAAAGAAGATGTTGGAATCAAAGAGAACTTAAGCGATGTGGTTCAGATTGAATCTATCAAATTGTAGGATACGCAATATCTGTTGATTTGGATGATACCCTCTATCCTTTGAGATTAGATATCAATTTGGCATATGTTAAATTCAACTAAATGTTACCGACGACTGAATGAAAGAAGCCAAAAAAAAATATCTCCTCAATTCGACCACATGGAGTTTGATATTGTAGGAGAAATCAAATATATCCTAAAGTTCTTTTACTCGGTAGCTGCAGGTACAACGGTACACATGTCTCCCAATTGAAGGAAGAATCAATCGAGAAGGAATAGTAAATGATCGAGATACAAGTCCAATTGATTTAGACTATATAATTATTTTTTTATTTGATCTAAGTGATTGTGTGACTTGTGTAAGTAATATTTGTTTCATTAATTGATTCTAATCTAGATTAGATTCTATTTATCAAATTATCATACTTATTGATTCTTTGATGCTTGAACTTGATTATTTGAACCTTTTACCTTTTGAATTTAATTTACTATGACACATTAATATTTTTCCAATCTATCAAGACTAAGAACATTGACACAAGTATAACGTAGCTAATATGATGGGTTTTATGTTTTTTTTTTTTAATTTCATTTATAATTAATTTTTTATATAAACGCGCCATGTTATGTCACTAAAATAGCCATGTTGAAATGCACATTTTAGCTCATTATTCTATACACTTTGCATATTTCGGGATGAGAATATGTCAAATTTATGTAATATATGCTTATTTGCAAGAAATAGAGGTCTACATAAGTTTTGGTTTAATATTATAGAATTTGGAGCCATTCCGGGACAAAACCAAGAAGAGAAGACGAGAGCTGACTTTTACTCGATGTCGAAGAAAACTCCTCGATATCGACAAAGAAGTGCGAGCAAAGCTTGGTCGAGAAGAGTTGATCGAGAAGCCGAGAAGAGGAGCAAGACAACTCCAGCAGCACGTCCTCGATGTCGAGTAAATTACTTGATATCGATGAAAACCTGGAACCACACCCATGCTCGAGGAAGCAACACCTGATCGAGAAGCTGAGCGAACAACCCAACTCGAGTGAAATGTTTACTCGATGTCGAGGAAATTCCTCGATATCGAGGAAGCCGAGAGCACATGTCCGAGACAAGTCGAGAAGAAGTTACTCGAGCAAGCCAACAGCCGAAGTCGACGAACAAAGTTCCTCGATGTCGAGGAAATTCCTTGATATCGAGCAGAAAGTTCCTGGGCCGCGTTACGCTGTGGGCTGTCCGAGTCGAGTTGGGCTTGCTTGGGTACAAAGATGTCCAAGTCTGTCAAGTTCTATCAAGTCTATCAAGATCTATCTATGGAGAGAGGATTTATCCACCACATGAAGATATTTAGATATTTTAGATATATTTCCTTTTAAGATAAATGTTCCCTTTATTAAAGTTTTATCTTTAGAAATTAGATATACTTTCTTTCCTTGATTAGCAAGGATTGGAAGCCTATAAATAAAGCCTATAGGGCTGGATTTTATTCATTCAATTCAGAAGCTAGAGACACAGTTCCACAGAGAAGTTTTAGGAGTTCAAAGGTTTTAGGGTTTTGGCATTCTACGAAAGTTGGAGTGCCGGGATTGTAAAGACTTTGAATTTAGTTTATGCAAGTTATTTCTTTTACATCAATGTCTGCGATTGCAATGAGGCGCGAGTAGTCCACCCACTTCTAGGGTTGGGGCGAGCCCGACGATAGCTATGCGTGTTTGAGGTAAAGATCCGACTTTTATCATGTTTTGAGCATCTACTACCTTTTATGTGTTTATTACCTATTCAATGGAGATCCATGCTAACAACTTGGATTGTAAACCTAAAATCGGTAGATATAATTAGGGTTTCTTGAAAGAGTTGTCTAATTGTTGGAAAAGGCGAAAGCTTGATCATTCGATGCAATTTGCATGATTATCGTTATTTATCTTGCCTTATGCATGCTTGGTTATTGTCGTTGCAAACCCCAATCTTGGAAGTTTTCTTACAAACATAGTTTATTTCGAAAAAGCCTTGTTCTGTGTTTTCTTTTCGTTTAAAGTTTATGCCTTCCTCGATATCGACCAAAACTGGTCGACATCGACTATTGATTTTCGATCGCCTAGATCGTTGTAGCTTATGGTTTGCAGGAACCCGACGTTGACGAAAGCTACTCGATATCGAGTAAATCTCCTCGATATCGACCAAAACCTGTGACTGCTACCTGACTGTTTCGACTTGTCCGATCTTCTGTCGACTAAACCCTAGTCGAGATCGGGTAATTTGTAAGTCAACTTCTGCCGTGAGATTCATCCGCTGCCTAGGATCCGCTGACACGCTTCCTCATGGATCGATCCTGACTTCCCACTGCTACATCAGGAGGAGGTCTTGTAATCATTTGCAAGGGACGGAATCTGGTTAACTTTGCTTTATTCATATTTTATTTGCATTCTCGATTCCCTCCTACAACACCATGGCTCAGGGATTGCACTAGTTTAAGTAAAAGTGCTTCATTTTGATGGTTTTTAAATGTCCTATTTTTTCATACTACCAATTTTACCCCTATTTTAATTTTAACCCTTACACACATCCCGTTAACACGTACCCTTTCCAAACCTCTCTCACTTACGAACTCTCTTCCATGTGGCAGGTCCTTCTAAATGTTACTTGTTCCATGCACGAAAATGTGTTAATACAATATTATAAAATTACATCTGTTATCTTTAAAAAAATATTAAAAAATCAATTACAATATATTAATTAAACTAACAACGATCAAATTGTGTGGGAAGTATAAAATAAAATTAATCTATATATGAATAATTCATTTTATCAAAAAGTAATATAGATATAAATAAAATAATAGCTCTCATATAATTAATTTCAATATAAATAATTCATTCCATCAAAAAATAATATAAATATAAATATAATAACACTTATCAAATATTTATTTATAATATTTTTGGTAAATATGTCTATGCATTAAATAATTTTGATTTATATTTTTTTTATCAATTAACTAAAATATATATAGATAAACAACATATTAAAATAATATTTTTGGCAAGATTTTTTTCTCTAGATTCTACCACAACTCACCTATAGGATTTTATACATCGAATTTAGTATATGTATATAGATAGATGACAATATATTATTTTAAAATAAAAAATTTGTGAGAGATTTAAAAAAAACATACATACTAATTAAGGTGATACTAATAGTTGATCATTGATATAAGGGTGGGCAAGACGAATTTAGAGCATCTCTATCAGTTTCTCCATTTTGGGAATGGAGATTTTGGAGTTTTGGGGAATTTTAAGGGGTTTTTTGGTGTAACATATATTCTCCATCACATTCTCCAAAATGGAGAATCAGCTGAAAGAATGGAGAAGATTCCCTAAATCTGCAGTATTCTTCAAACTAAATAATTCTCCAAATTAAATCTTCGAAATGGGAAAATGGTTGGATTTAAAGCAAAAATAATTTAAAGAATATATATTTTATTTCCCATTTTGGGAAAATTTTAGGGAAGCTGTTGGAGATGCTATTACAATTTCAAACATTTGTTATAATTAATGATCTTGGATAAATCAAAGAGTAGAGTTTTTTTTTTCCTTTTTATATTGTGCAAATTATATATTATGATGTCATAAATATTTATATACCCTAAAGGGCCTAAACGGGATGTTTGAAAACCTTTTTCTGTTTATTACAACTTGGATAATCTAGCTAATGAAAGGGGATGAATTATCCACATCATGATCATTTAAAAGGAGTAAAAAAAAAACCCCAAATCCCAATATATATATGAAACCCTATGTGAAAGGGCAAGGGGAATTAGTTTTACCCCCTGCAAAGATGTAAGGTAAGTTGAATATAAAAGCCGAAAGAGATGGGCATAAATTACAAATGAACAAAGTCAGAGACACAGTTATTGTCTCCCCCCTTTCCTTTAAAGAACCGAATGCATGGAAGAGAAATCAGAGAGAGAGGGCAGAGGGAGAGAAAGAAAGAAAGAAAGAGAAAAAGAAAGAGATAGGGGGTAACAGAAAATTTAATCTTTTTGTGTTTTACTTTTTTCCTGCATTTTTTAAATCCAATATAGCCATGGATGATTTATGGTGCCCAGCTTTAAGCTTTGATAGCAGGCAAAGATACAAATAAATCGCTGAATGAATTCATTTATATTCCAGTAAAAGCTTTGATTTGAAGAGGGTGTAGTGATTGAGAACTGTTTCTTATACATGGCAATGGCATGCCTAGTACACTGTACAACAGCACCCTGAATCATGATTCATTACCCTTTTGCTTTATGATTAGGGGGTTTCAGAAGATCCCCTCCCTCTTAATCAGAATCAACTATACATCAATGAGGATATTAATTGATCTCTACATGTACATATGTACCTACATTCAGAAAACCCTGTGGAATAATTTTTTGTTTTTGTTTTAATAAGTAACATAGTACTATATTTCAATTTAAATAAGGGGTTTTAAAGTAAAGTTATCCTTTTTTCATAATTTGTATTAGATTATCTTGTTAGGGGGAGATAGCCTCAGGTCAATTGATCATATCACCTTAGAGACTGTTTGGTATCAATATCGATATCGGTATCAATATCAAGATATCGATATTTGTTGATATCTTGATTTTAATTGGTATCAAGATATCAATATTGATATCTTGATATCATGTGATCTCTCTCAAAATCAGTATATTACATTGTTCAAATTTTGATATCTAGATATCACCTTAGGGCCCGTTTGGTATCGATGTTGCGTTTGCTGTAAACAAACTATCGCAGTACATGCACTCACCAACCACAACTCATTGGAATGCTCTCAAATGCCTCATGCAGTATGTGAACGACATGGCAGAGAAAGGTATTATTATACATAAACATGGCATGCTCTTGCTACATGGTTTTTTGGACACAGACTGGGCATGCGTCAAGGATGATTTCATATCCACAATTGGTTATGTAATCTATCTTGGTAAAACATCGGTATCTTGGAGCTCCCGCAAACAGAAATTGGCCGCCAGATCATCTACTGAGGTCGAGTATAAAGCTTTGCATACTCCAGTTGTGAACTCTTATGGATAACTTATTTGTTGTCCGAATTGGGCATCAAACTTCTGCGCAACCAGTTCTTTACTGTGACAACTTGGGAGCCAAAAGTTTGAGCTCTAATCCAGTCTTTCATTCACGAATGAAGCACATTACTCTGACATTCCATTTTGTTCGTGAACAGGTCCAAAAAGGGCATCATCGAGTGATGTCCTATGTTTCCAACAATGATCAACTCGTCGATGCATTGACAAAACCTCTGCAGAAACAGCAGTTTAAACTACTTGTTAGCAAGCTAGAACTCTCCTCTCTAGTGTCCAGCTTGAGGGGGGCGGGCGCGATAAGAAAGAATCAGAAGTTAAAAATTAGTTTCTATTATTTTGAATAATTATCCATCCAATTAATATGTATTTTGTACATTGTTGAGAGTATCTCTCCAGAGATAACGAACTCTCTCTTGTTGTATCTCTATTTATACTGATGACTTTCATCAGATCAAATATACATTCAGTTCAAACTCTAGCTTATCCTTTACAGAGTCAACACTCCTTCATATTGAGTTGACGTCGACCTCTAGATAGCATCGAGTAGACGTTGGTACAACTCGCTGCCAATGCACTCAACATCCACTTCCTTCGACTCAACATATGTCTATTCGACATCCGTCTATTTTGGGTCAATAAATGTCCAGTTCTGTCTAGTCAACGTCAGTACAAGTTCATGATTGTGTTTGATATATGTTTTTGTTCTAAATTTCGAGTTTATTCTTTGGCCTTAGTTGAATCAAGAACTGAGAATCGGGAAATGATCGGACCACCCTTCGACTTGACGAGGAGAATCAAGCCACACAAGTCAAGGATCAGACTTGTTACATATCTATTATCTATTATTATATATAATAAAGGAGAAGTCGACTAAGACATGTTACACTTTTCTCTTGATCGTAGTTGTATGAACCAATCACATTTTTTTTAAAAAAATAATCAATATATGCATAAGATAAAATTTGACTTAATTTCATTAGATATGGATATTAGGCCTCGTTTGGTTAGTCAGTTAAAAACACAGGAAGTTAAAAAACTTAGGAAGTAGGATATATTCCTGTGTTTGGTTGATAGAATGATACAGGAATTCAACTTTCCAGGAATTTCAATTCCTTCAAATTGTAGGAAGTTCACTTACCTAGGGGAGATTAGGTAAGTTTAACTTCCACCCTTTTTTAACATGGATTTATTTATTTTCCTCTTTATATCACTAAAAATCAAAATTCAACCAAACAACTTATTTTAATTCATTGGAAGTGCATTTCACGGGAATTCAATTCATGGGAAGTAAATTCCTGGGAATTGTACTTCTCGCATTCAACCAAACGAGCCCTTAGTGAAATGATACTTATTAATGACTGATGTAGTATTATTTTAGACGTAATAACACATTATTTGGAGGTCCAGCAGCAATTTTGGTCAACAAGTAGATTGTGGAGGATGGATTCACATTCCACTTACGGACAAAAATATATAGTGATGAACCTATATATAATGCACTCTAATTTATAAGTAATAATGTTTCTTTGCGATTAACGTACACGACTATTTAAAATATCAAAGAAATGCAAGCTCAATCCATAAAACCTAACACAGTAACACTAACGTACACAGACAGCAGAACACATGAAAATCATCAGAAATGACATATTTGACTGTGAGGGTCCTTTGGATCGATAATTAATTAAGTTGTAAATGACCAATGTGCAAACTTTTTACAGGAGTTGGAGAGTGTCTCATCTCCTCTTCTGAAAGTGAATAATAAAAAAATGGCGTTGCCGCAGTGGGATCGATCAGATGAAAGACAGAGTTTAGGATTAGTTGTCCCACGGCGAGGGCAGGCCCCCCTCCATCCCACCTCTCCCCGGCCCTGCCCCGCCCTGGATGTCACCTCCATTGAGGTCAAAACCAGTCCGGCCCTACTGCAAACTCAGCAGCAACCCTAGATATTTATAATTAATTCCTTCAGCTAAATACTTTTCGCATTCGGGAGTAAGTTGTTATATACATACGTACGTCTTCTCTTCTGATCGATTTACAACCAACGGTACGAGTACGCAACTAATGAGTATAGTGAAAATAACATGTACACTTTAACAACTACATGTATTCAATTCATTAGAAAAGATGCTTTCACATGAACTACTTTTTTTTTTTTTTTTAAATAAAGTAAAATTTTGAATAGAGCTGATCTCTTTTAGACTATCCGGCCTTCAAGAGTATCTTTTCGAGTAAGGATGTTGAAATTTCTGAAAAGTCTATAAGGCGATAATATAAATACTCTAGAAGGGGGAATTAATAGAGTATGCACAATTTTCATAATAAAAGAAAATTTAAAACAAGTGCAAACCAACTTGTCAAGACCTTGATATAGCTATCAAATCTTGACTAGGTAAAATCGAATGAGATATAGTAAATGCGGAATGTAAATGAAGAACACACGAATTGTTAACGAGGTTCAGCACGAACTTGACCTACGTCCCCGCCTAGGGTTATCCAGTCCGTAGGATTCAAACACTTCTTATTCCACTTCACTCGACCCTAGAACTTCCTAGAGAAACTTCCCTTTCTCTATACAAAGCATCACCGCTTCTATTCTAACTCTCAACCTTACAAGTGAAATAAAAAGCTCTCACCACACTCAAAGTGTGTTTGTTCAAGTATGAAAACTCTTAGTGTAAAATGAATGACTTGTACAATAATGGTTTGTGTTTCCCTCAACTCTCAAACGAAAATCAACACTTAAACTTTGTGAGAATGTTCGAGAGAAACTGGGATGACGAATGCTTTAGGACAACTTGATTGCTTGAGTGCTTGCTTCGGTGACTAGAGTCCCTTTGTCCATCGTCTTTAAATAGTCGAACGTCTTCAAGGACTCTTGGAGGGATGACCGTTTGAAATTCAAATCCTTTCCAAGACATTTGAATTCTTTCCGATAATATACATCCCAAAGATGTGGTTGGAATCTTCTACATATGGAAATGATCTTTCCTTGTGAGGCTTCACATTTCCTGAAATATGTCTCGAGATGCATCTAGCACATAAAATGGGTTAGGGGAGAATCATGCAAAATAGGTTAAATCCAATTCGATTTCCCATGGCCCACAGTGAAACCCACGACTATATTTAGGCCCACCGACATTGACCTTGAATCATTTCATGCAAACGAACAAGTCACAACATAGATAAACACATATGTATCCAAACATTTTAGTCTGGGTTTCAAGGTCAACCAGCCTACTGTTTTTGTCTTTCATCACCCTTAGAGATAACCTGCATGTTAGTTCTCAAGATCTTACATTCAAGGTATATTCAAGGTGGAGTCTTCAATCTCCCCCTTGATGGAAGACAAAACTTGTTTCAGATATCATAATCTAATGCTAGTAATCACAATATATAATATAAGCATATAGTATTTTATAGAGCATAAAATGTTTGAATTATCAAAGTTTTAAAACATCAAAACACAACCAAGCAGTACCAAAACCATCTACCGAAACATTCTCCCCCTTTTTGTCTTCCAACAAAAGGGTAGAGAGATGAAAATGTCTTAAACCAACAACCATAAACCAGAAGTTTTAAAACATCGTTAGCAAAAAAGGATAGGGAGTTTTAAAATTCAGGATAGACATGGTAAGAAATCAAGGCCTTGATGAGGATGCCCCATCTGCAGACTTCTTCTTCTTCCTTTGATACTTCTTGGTACTCTTAGCAGATGATGGCTCAGCAGCTGAGGATGTTCCAGGAGTGTCAGGAGCTGTAGGATCTTCAAGAGGAACGATGACATGGCCTTCCTCACGCCATTCTCCGAAGGTAGGGTATTGCTTGTTGAGCGGGAGGTACTTCCTCCTACATGAGTCCCTACACTTCTTCTGCCACCTCTCCATAGCCTTTTTGGTGATCTTGTTTCTCTCCATCTTTGCAAGTTGTCTCTGTCTCTCCACATCCTTGTAATTCTTAACCACACTGTATTGCTCGACAATGAGGATAGTGGGCTCCTTGTGTGTGGGTCGCAAAATCGGCCTTTTCTTCACCAGGTTCTCACAGTTGAGGATGACATTTCCAGTCTTCTCACAAACATGATCAAATACTTCTAGATCCAGTGGCATGATAGAGCATGTAGTAGTGTAAGTCAGGGCATTCAGAAGCATCATCTAATCGAGCTTGCAATCAACCATAGAAAGTAGCTCATGAGTGTTGTCTCGGCGAATAACAACGTCAGACCACATCCTGCTCAGATCAAACCTAAGGTCTTGAATCTCGGTTTCTAGAGCAACCAATCTATCTTTGTCAATGTTAGGAGCAACAACATTTTTCCCTTTCGAATCCTTCTTCAGAACCCATTGCCCCCTCAGATTTTTGATGATCCTCAATCTCTCGAGGCAGTCCTCATCAATGGTGCCACTGTAGGTTTGCTTTTCTTCACCCGATGTGTCGACATCAAAGAATTCGAAGATTTTAGGTAAGAGGTTAGCATAGGGCAGTGGCATGGGTCGAGAGGAGGAGGAGACTTGTGTCATGTAGTTAAGGATAAGCTTGGGCACATATGGCTCGTAGCCATTCATAATAAGAAAGAGGATTTCAAGAAGGCTCTCGGTCACTAGTTCTCTAGAGTTGATACGGGGGAAGATGCAGTGAGCCAAGATGGTAAAGATGAGTTTGGCTTGAAGGTTAAGAACAGTGTGAGTTGGCTTGAGAGAGGGAGGAGATCCAAGAGCTTGAAATTTCAAGAAGAATTCATCTCGTGCTCGGGAGAGACACTCGAATCGATTAGGAAACTCTTTGGTGGGGATTTCGATGGGAAGATCAAGAATGAGAGCAATGTTGCTGGGATCAAGACGGATTCAGGTGTTTTTGACCTTGGTTACAAGGGTTAGGGTTCCATTCACTCGATGAACAGTGAGATTGGCATAGAAGAGATGAGTAAGTCGAGGGTAAGCGAAATTTCCAGGTTGAGAATAGACTAGAAGCAGGTTGGTTTGAGAAAGGGAGATGCATGACATGGGCATTGATTGAAGAAGATAGATATCGACAGCATCGGAGAAGCACAACCTTTGATTGCTAAAGTCCTGTTTCCAAGACTCTACAACCTCTACAGAGCAAAACCAATTAGAGGGGATGCCAGATGATACTTGAGGAGGCAGAGTTGGAGTGGATGCAACTGGAACTCTGTTCTTGGAGTTTTTGACCAGTGGAACTGGAGATGGAGAGTTCTCCCTGGAATCATCTGAATGAACTTCAGGTTCCTCCATAATCTGCTTGCCCTTGTTAGCCGACATCTTGTATCGCTTAGAAGAAGGTGCAGGAGCTGGAGATGATGAGGAGCGCTTGGATGCCATTCCAGGGTTTGAGAAAAAGGGGGGTTTTAGAAAACAAAAAATGAGAGAGAAAGAGCTCAGAGAGAGTGAAAAAGTTGTGAGAGATTTGACAAGGGGTAGGAGGATTTTTAAAGTAGAAAAATTGGAAACTGAATCATCTCTCCCCTCTCAAATAAGAAAGTACAGTTTACAATTAATCCATTTCACCAGTTAAATAAAATGAAGGAAAGAAATCAATTTTGATTTATCAAAAAGAGTGGTCACACACGCTTGCAAAAAATAAGAAGATTTTGAATCAAATTAAAAACGGGAAGAAAAAGAAGAAAGAGACAGAAATTAACTGAATTTTGGAAATAAAAATATTTTGTCAAATATCCATAAGATATCAACAGAATTTTGATCCAATATAATTTTATTCAGTTGAACATCTCATGACCCTTATGAAGTCAAGGCCTTGAGATGTTAGTTGAATCTTTAACTTCACAAAGGGAGTGGTTAATCCCCCTACGAAAGTGCTTCCCTGTTAAGCATACCCAATTCCAATCTAATGAAGTTGAAACGATCTTCAAGAAGAGGTTTAGTGAATATATCAACCAATTGAAATTCAGTAGAGATAAAGGATATAGATACATCACCTTTCTCCACATGATCTCTTATGAAGTGATGTCTCACGTCAATGTGCTTGGTTCTTGAGTGTTGTACAGGATTCTTAGTAATGGAAATAGCACTTGTATTGTCACATTTTATAGGGATACCTTTTAGATCAATACCAAGATCTCTGAGCTGTTGTGTTATCCAAAGAATCTGAGAGAAACATTCACCTGCAGCAATGTACTAGGCTTCTGCTGTTGATAAAGCCACTGATATTTGCTTCTTAGAGTGCCAACTGATCAAGGAAGACCCTAGAAGTTGGCAGCATCCTGAGGTGCTTTTTCTATCAACCTTATAGCCTGCAAAATCTGCATCTGAATAGCCTGTTAGATGAAAGTTACTCTACTTGGGATACTAGAGTCCAAGGTCTTGGGATCCATTCAGATATCTGAAAATTCTTTTCACATCAAAGAGGTGAGATTCTTTGGGGTCAGCTTGGAACCGAGCACACATACAAACACTGAACATAATATCTGGTTTACTAGCAGTAAGGTAGAGGAGTGAACCAATCATACCTCTATACTCCTTTTGGTTCACATTCTTACTGTTCTTATCTTGATCAATGGAGAGTGTAGAGCTCATAGGAGTCTTTGCTATTTTATATTAATCTATTTTGTATTTCTTGAGAAAATCTCTGGTGTACTTCCCTTGATTTAGAAAGATTCCTTTCTTTGCTTGATGAACTTGTAGACCGAGAAAGAAATTTGATTCTCCCATGAGGCTCATTTCAAATTCCTTGCACATAATCTCAGAAAACTCCTTGCAAATGGAGTTGTTAGTAGCACCAAATAGTATGTCATCAACATATATTTGAACAACCAAAAGGTCATTTCCATGGGTCTTGATGAAGAGAGTTTTGTCAATCAATTACCCTTTGAAAACCATTTTCAAGAAGATATTTGGACAATCTCTCATACCAAGCTCTTGGGGCTTGTTTGAGACCATATAGAGCCTTGTCCAATTTAAAAACATGATTAGGAAATTCTTCACTTTCAAAACTTGGAGGTTGAGCGACATAAACTTCCTCTTCCAAGTACCCATTTAGTAATGCACATTTGACATCCATTTGAAATAACTTGATACCCATGAAAGATGCAAAGACAAGTAATATACGTATGGATTCTAACCTTGCTACGGGAGCAAAGGTCTCCTCGTAGTCTATACCTTCTTCTTGATTGTATCCTTGAGCAACAAGCCTTGCTTTGTTTCGAATGATCTTGTTTGATTCATCCAACTTATTCCTAAACACCCATCTGGTTCCAATGACATTGATGAGCGGTTTTTAGTCGCATAAACCGTATCAAAATAAAACTCAAACCTACAAACTAGTATAGCAAGCAAGTAAGAGGTCGATCCCACAGAGAATCAAGTATTCCTTTGCAAAGTGTATTTACCAATTAGTGAAAGGGGGGTTTTTGGATGATTGAAACAAGAAAGAAAGCAAAATAAACTATAAACAGATTGATGCAAAACAATTTAGAGAAGATCGCTCTACCTACAACTATCCACTTTATTTGATTGAATTGATATTGTAACTTCCTCTTGTTCTTTTAGTCTTCCTATGAATGCCCTTGTCCCGACCTAATATAGTTACTAGTCCAATCAGTCCTAGAAACCCTTATCAATCGAACAGTCCCTAAAGAAGGATTTAACCCAATTGATAGCTTTAAGTTCAGAGATTAACCAAGGTATTTGCAGTCCCTAAAGAGAGATTTAACAACACATTCAACTTCCTACTCATTCAATTAGTTCAATCAGCCCTAAAGGAACAAGTTTGCTACTTAGGTTAAGGTTCACAATCAGGAATCTACAAAACCTTAGCGATTGAATTGATCTAACAAGTTGGCCAGACAAGATAGAATAAAACAATAAACAATCAAGCACAAAGAAGTCGAAGCATTCAATATAGGAAATAAGGAACAAGATTTAGAAACTCACAACTTAATCCAAATAAAGCTTCAAATTGCAAGTAGAACGAAGAGAGTTTAGTCGCCCATGGCGAACATCGCTCCCTCTCTAATTGTCTCTAATTGGAAGTAAGAATAGAATGGAAGTTATGAAAAACAACATAAAAGTGGCCTAATAAAACATCCAAGTCGGCCTCCAAAACAAACATAGAAAAACTAGGGTTTTTTCCTCTACGCGCTGCGCGCTGACGGCAGCTGCGGCGGGCGCAGCAAATAAGCGGCGGGCGCAGCATGAATACCGCCCCTGGCGGCGGGCGCAGCATGAATACCGCCCCTGGCGGCGGGCGCTGCATTGGTTTTTCCCGAAAATTCCGTCTCGAATTAGCTCTCGACGTCAACATGAAAGTTGTAGCTCTCTGAAAGAGCTTTCCAACGCATGGTCATAATAATCGATCGGACAACCGAGGCCTCCAGAAAGTGCAAAACAAGTTCAGCATGTCTGGCGACAACTTCTGCAGACTTGTTCTTCGTTTAGGTTCGCTTCTTCTTCTCAGAACCTCTTGAGATCTTCATGTAAGCTTCTTCGATCAACTAGACATTCTCATCAAATGCGTTATCAACTCATGTCTTCTCCTCGGATCTACCATTACCTGAAATAATCAATAAAAGCGTGTAGATTCCGACTCCGACAACATAGAGAACTAATATGCAAATCATGCTTAATCCATCCATGAAATGCATCTTAACTAAGCTAAATGCAACCTATTATGCCTACCTAAATGCATGCTATCAGACATATTGATGCTTTGGCCTAGGTTGGAGAGTCCACACCTTATTCCTTTCAAACTCATTTATCTCACTTTGCATAGCTGTGATCCAGCCCGAGTCTTTGAGTGCTTCAACAAGAGTCTTTGGTTCTACAAGAGAGACAAAGGCATAGAAAGCACATAGATTTTTTAATCTAGATCGAGTTTGTATATTAGAGGATGGATCTGAAATGATGTCTTGAGCTGAGTGTGAAGAGGCGTGTTTGAACTTTTGTTGCTTTGGGCCTTGATCATTCGAGACAATAGCATATCTTTCTTCAAGGTCTTGAGAGATGGTTTGAGAGACAGGTTCCTCATTGATCACATTCAGGTTCTATAGTTCTTTCTCAAGGTCTTGAGATAGCTCGTTAGTATCTTTGATTTGTTCTTGCATATTTCTTTCTTGTTCCTGCTTGTTCTCAGGCTTGTCCTCTTTGTCTCCATCCGAATCATGGTGGTTTAGATTGAGATCTGAAAAACTTTCACTTAACACACCACTATTGCTTTCGTCGAATACCACATTGATACTCTCCTCGACAATTTTGGTGCGCTTGTTATAAATTCTGTAAGCTTTGCTATTGGAAGAATAATCAAGAAAGATACCTTCGTTACTATGAGCCTCAAACTTCCCAAGGTTATCTTTTCCATTATTATGAACAAAGCAAGTACATCTAAAAGGTTTAAAATAAGATATGTTAGGCTTTCTTCCTTTAAAAAGTTCATAAGGAGTCTTTTTCAAAATAGGACGAATTAAAAAGCGGTTTAAAATATAATTGGCTGTATTAACAGCTCCTGCCTAGTGATACTTTGGCAAACCATTTTTCTAAAAGCATTGTCCTAGACATGTCCTCCAAAGTGCGGTTCTTTCGTTCCACAACTCCGTTTTGTTGAGGAGTCCGAGGAGCTGAAAAATTGTGAGAAATTTCATATTTGGCACAGAACAAATCAAATTTAAGTTGATCAAATTCTCTACCATGATCGCTCCTAATGGAGACAATTGGTATGTTTTTCAAGGTCTGCAACTCCTTACAAAGTTTAGAAAACTCGAACAAAGCCTCTGATTTTTCTCTTAAAAATGAAATCCAAGTAAAATGAGAGAAATCATCAATAATAACTAGGATGTACTGTTTTCCCTTGGGAGATTTGACGCTCATAGGTCCACACAAGTCCATATGTAATAATTCAAGAGGGCGAGAGGAACTTACAACCTTCTTGGGTTTGAAGGAATCATGTGATTGTTTACCTCTTGTACATGCATTGCATAGTTCCTCATTCTCGAAGATTAGGTCAGGCAGTCCTCGAACAAGGTCTCTTTATTTCAGTTTATTGAGAGCGTACATGCTCACATGTCCTTCAGTCAAGGCCTTCAGACATTTGAGCTTTGTACCTGAAATTTGGTTAGCATTCAATGCATAAGTGTTATTGTGCCTGTGAGCCGTGAGGATCAGGTCTCCAGTTTCCGCATTTCCAACTTGACATTTTTGTTTGTCAAAGCCAACCTTGTTTTCCTTGTCACATAGATGAGAAACACTCAAGAGATTATATTATAATCCATCAACAAGATATACATCCTTGATGCAGCTATTTGAATTGCCAATATTATCGATACCAATGATATTACACTTCCGTTTAACACCAAGAGTGATTGTTCCATTGGTTTGCTTTTTAAGATCTTGAAATAAGGATTTCTTCCCACTCATGTGCTGAGAGCATCCACTGTCCATGATCCATTTTAACTCTTTGTTCTTGGTGATATCCTGCAAGACAAACATCATCCTTTCCGGCTAGACCAATACATAATTTTAGATTCATAATGGCCGGGGATAGACCATGCTGGGTAGTCTTGTCCCCTTAGGAACCCAAACTTGTCTTATTTGTTCATTAAGTCGTATGGGAAATGTGTTTCTAATGATGCGGGGATCCTTTTGCCAGTTGCCTTTAACTTTAGCAAAAGTGGTACTAGGTTTCTTTGGAAAATTATTGTTGTAGCCAATACCACTTCTATTAATGGAGAGTTGTTGTTCACCCAACATCTTATCAAGATTGGCTTTAGATCTTGTGAACTGTATGAGTGATGTCTGCTGGTCTTGACACTTATCGGTTAGCTTAGCCTTCTTCTTCTCTAAACCATCATTACGAGTCTTTAGAGATACGAGGCTTTGCTTGAGATCAGAATTTTCTGAACTCAAGGTCTTGACTTTAATGTCAAGATCCGTCCAAGAAGCATCAAGATTTTTCATTTCCAGTGATATGTCACTAATACATTTCTGTTGATCTTTCAGCTTTTCCTTCAAGATATTGATTTCACTGTTATAAGCTTCTTCATTCAAAATCATATTTCTTATAACTTCAGAGAGAACATTAGGAGGACTATACATTAAGTTTCTTACCACTTCCTCAAGATCTTGACTCCTAGATCCCTTGTGCTCAGCCATAAGACAGAGATTTGCCTGATTTTCTTCCGTGTCTGAGTCACTTGAGGAGTCTGAGTCCATCCATATGGAGAGCATAGCCTTCTTCCTTTGTTCATTCCTTTTGAACCTATTTCTTTTCTTCATTGGACATTCTTTCACAAGATGATCTGTTTCACCACATTCAAAGCATGTTAGAACTTTTGGCTTTTTGGATGAGTTAGAGGACTTACCTTTGAATTTGAATGATCCAATGTTGTCTTGATTCGAGAATTGCTTTTTCATCTTCATGATTCTTGCCAGTCTTCTAGTGATGAGAGCAAATGGGTCGTCCTCATCATCACTATCGTCATCAGTCTCAATTTCTACTTTCTTCGCTTTATGAGCTAGATTCTTTGTGGTTGAGGGAACTTCTCCATCTTCTTCATTCAATATCATCTAATGAGTAATAAGTTTTCCAAGAAGATCATCCAAAGGCAATGTGGTAAGATCTTGAGCTTCCTCTATTGCAGTAACCTTAGGACCCCACTTGACTTTAGGGAGACTCTGAAGAACTTTCCTTACTTTCTCGGGGGTTAGAGAAAGTCTTTCCAAGTGATTCAAGGTTATTCACAATTTGAGTGAATCTCGTAAACATCTCCTTCACTGATTCATCAGGATTCATCTGGAATAGCTCGTACTGTCTGAGGAAGATGTTGATCTTGCTCTCTTTAACTTGACCGGTGCCTTCGTAAGTAACAACAAGCTTGTCCCATATTTCCTTAGCACTCTTGCAAAATGAAACATGGTTAAATTCATTAGCATCAAGAGAACAATATAGTAAATTCACAGCGTTGAAGTTCTTAGCGATGTTTTCCAAGTTTGTTTGAGCGTATTCAACTTCAGATTTCTCGACTTCTTTCCCATCGACAGTCTTCATCGGAATGTGTGGTCCTTTCTTGACAAGGTCCCATCACTCAAGGTCTTGATCAATGATGAACATCTGCATTAGTGATCTCCAGTGAACAAAGTTGTTGCCACAAAACAGAGGATGTCGGTTGGTTGATCTCCCTTGGGCAAATCCTCCATCACCTATGATATACATGCTGAAAACTCACAAGATTGTTAGATCAAATGTAGTGAGCCTTGCTTTGATACCAATTGAAGAGTCTATAAGGCGATGAATAATACTCTAGAAGGGGGGGGGGGTGAATAGAGTATGCACGATTTTCGCAATAGAAGAAAACTTAAAACAACTGCAAACCAACTTGTCAATACCTTGATATAGATATCAAATCTTGACTAAGTAAAATCGAATGAGATATAGTAAATGCGGAATGTAAATGAAGAACACACGAATTGTTAACGAGGTTCGGCACGAACCTAGGGTTATCCAGCCCGTAGGATTCAAACACTTCTTATTCAACTTCACTCGAGCCTAGAACTTCCTAGAGAAACTTCCATTTCTATATACAAAGCCTCACCGCTTCTATTCTAGCTCTCAACCTTACAAGTGAAATAAAAAGCTCTCACCACACTCAAAGTGTGTTTGTTCGAGTATGAAAACTCTTAGTGTAAAATGAATGACTTGTACAATAATGGCTTGTGTTTCCCTCAACTCTCAAACTGTGATGACGAATGCTTTAGGACAACTTGATTGCTTGAGTGCTTGCTTCAGTGACAAGAGTCCCTTTGTCCTTCGTCTTTAAATAGTCAAACGTCTTCAAGGTTTCTTGGAGGGATGACCGTTTGAAATTCAAATCATTTCCAAGACATTTGAATTCTTTCCAATAATATACATCTCAAAGATGTGATTGCAATCTTCTACTTATGGAAATGATCTTTCCTTGTGAGGCTTCACATTTCCTGAAATATGTCTCGAGATGCATCTAGCACATAAAATGAATTAGGGGAGAATCATGCAAAATAGGTTAAATCCAATTCGATTTCCCATGGCCCAAAGTGAAGCCCATGACTATATTTAGGCCCAACGACATTGACCTTGAATCATTTCCTGCAAACGAACAAGTCACAACATAGATAAACACATATGTATCCAAACATTTTAGTCTGGGTTTCAAGACCTTGAAACCCGACCTACTGTTTTTGTCTTTCATCACCCTTAGAGATAACCTGCATGTTAGTTCTCAAGATCTTACATTCAAGGTATATGCAAGGTGGAGTCTTCAATTTCTATTTAAACTAATGTATGACGAGACATCTGCTTGAAAAATGGGCGAGATACAGTCGACACACCAATTAGTTTCCTGAAAGCTGTGCGTGAAATTCATTGTCTCATAAGATTACAGCAAAAAGAGAATATTAATGATGAGGATTTCAATCATCCACGGGCATGACCAACAGTCTTTGAGGGCATTGAGCACAATCAAGTTGATTATCACCTTCCACAAGAGTCTTGGACAATCCTATGCCATTTGCCTTCAAGATTCACATCTTAAGGCCCATTGCCTATACCATAAGTTGGACCAAATTCGTAGTTGCGCACCTCCACAGTCAATCACTAGTGGTCACGAATAATGTAGCTTTTGTCAGAAGTACCTGAAAAGTTGTTACTGCCGTAAAAATTTATTCTAAATGTTTCTTCTGGTGGTTTATTTCATCTCAAATATCTTTTTTCCCTTGGTGTCATTGGTTTCATTTTTTTTATTTCATGTGTTTTGTCCATACTGTCTTTTCCTAGTTGAGAAGTGTTTTTCGTATGGAGTTTTCCATATTTTGTATTGTTGATGTGTTTGCTTGTCAAACAGTTTTTTTGTTTCAGTTCATCCAAAAACTCCACCAAGTTGTCGCTAAAATTTTCTTTTGTTCCGAGTTTAGTTTCTCGAAGATACTGATTATATTTTCTTTGATATCATGATCGCTAAAATTCGTGTATTCTAGCATTCTTTCCGTTGATGGGTTAATTATTTGAACTAGGTTTCTACTACGGTGGCATCTGTGAAGAAATTTGTTGGTGTTTCCTCAAATTGGTCACATAGTTCACATCTGGATGAGATTGCTACCCTTTTATCAATTAGTCTTGTCTTGCTTAATAGTTAATAGGGATCCCGTTCTGGTAATTTTTCCACAGGAAATTCTTAACTTTCAATGTTGTATCAATGTTTCAAATATATGCAGTATTCTTTAAGTTGTTTATGTTGTTTATCGTAATGTGTCATATTGCACTAGCAGTTGTGAATCATCCAATTTTATCTTTTCTTCAGTAGAGTGTATCTTCTATTAGGTTATCCATAGTTTAGATTCTTTGAAATGATTGAAGACAACAACATGTACGTTTGTGAGTTTGATGTATTCCTTTTACGGTTTTTGCTTATATACTTTTCTACCTTGTCATTTTTGTTAATTTGGGTCTTTTGAAGACATCTTTACTCCAATGTTTCCTCATTTATCTCATGTATCCATCAAAAAATTATTGTATATTTCCATTTGTCTATATTAATTAATCACTATAATTCATTTTTAATATAAAATTGAATCAGCTGAATATTCAATTATATATATATAGAATCATTATAAAGATATGTAATCCAAAACATAAAATATTATTTATTGTATATCATTCATTTATTAATTGGAATTATGTCATTGAAATTCAAAATGATCAATAATATGGATCATATATATTGAATTTCCTTTTTCTTTTCTCAAGTAGCTCATCTCTTTATAATTTATTTAAAGCCTTCAAAAATTATCAAATTGTGGTACCTCAAGGTGAGCAGCAAACCTCCCACCCTGCTCGGACCTATCATCCTCCCTATGTCCCTTATACAAGTCTGGATATCTTACTAACTTGAAACAATAATCTTTGGTATGCCCTTCTTATTGCAGTAAATCCAGTAATCACACTTCCTATCATACTTAGCTTTCTTGAAATCCATTTTTCCTTGATCTCTAAACCTGGAATTATCCTGTTTGCTCTACTGAAACCGGTTGACTGCATTAGCTTCTTTCTCCATTATATGTTGTGTACTAACACATTACTTCTAAGTGGATCATAAACCTCATTCATCCCCATAAGAAATTGCATGACCTTAGCCTTTTCTTCCCTATCAACAACACGTCTCAATAAACCACATCCACAGTGACTGATTCCTCCACATGTACAACTAGCAGTGTTCTAAAAATTGCGCCTAGGCACCGCCTAAGCGCCGCCTGGGCGCTAGGCGGGAGGGCACTTAGGAATTTTTAAGCTTAGGCGGCCCTCTAGGCGGAAATCCGCCTATGCACCGCCTAGTCCCACCTAGGCACCGCCTAGCCCAATGATTATTCAATTTTAGCTTCTAGGCATGTGATTAGTCGACTTAGGGTTTATTTATCCATCAAGTCCGGATGTATTTGGCATGGAGTCGAACCTATTGTTTTAGATTTTATGAGGTTTAGAGTCACTAGTTGAATGCGTAGTTTTTTTTGCATTTATTTACTTTAGTGTTAGTTAAGCACCGCAAATTCGGGTTTATGAGTGATATTATGAATTATTATTACATTATATGAGTGATTGACATATGGTATGCGTTAAAATATAAGGAAATAATCAAGTTTGTTCTAAGTCCGCCTAGGCGCTAGGCGGACACCCACCGCCTAGCGGCCGCCTAGCGCCTTTTACAACATTGACAGCTAGGAACAACATCAAGAAGCAACAATTCATCCCATATCTTTTTCAATTTACCAAAATACGCCCCTACAGACAGATTATCTTGTTTCAGATTGCATAAATCTCTCCTAAGCTAGAAGATAAAGGGATCATTCAACTCGTAAAACCTTTCTTTAATCTAATTACAAAATTATCTGGACGACTGCACATACATGAATTTCTCACTTCTAGAGGTTTGACACAACTACCAATAATAAATCCGACTTTCATCTTAACCCCAATGGCAATATGAATACCACGGCTCCAACTAGTAAAATTCGAGCCATTGAATGATGTAGACACTAATTGCATGCCAGGATGGTCCGAATTAGACAAAAACAAAGGATTATAGTGAACATTACCAAAACCTTGAGCAAGATCCCCAAATTCAAATCCATTCGTACCAAGGTTAATCACTCTGCCAGCTGCAGGTGGTGAGACTGTGATAAACAAGCCTCGGCTTGCACCATTACCAACTCCAGATCCCTAACTTTGACCGCTATTCGTTGGATTTCCACAGCCAGGTATTGTCGATTGCACAAGGAAAACAACAAACACCAACAACGATAAACACTAGATTTGGGAACCGACAGACAGAGAAATCAAACACAAAACAACTTCTTATTGAAGCTCTGATACCATTTGAACATTGCGGAATCGACCAAAGTGTAACGGCCCGGGATTATGAGTCCCGGGTTACGTTTCGAGGGATGAAACCCCTCGTTAGGATCTTGCGCCCCAAGTACAGGTTGAAGGTTTGAAATTATACTATAACGTTTTCAAGTGGGATTTCATACCCAAAATTCGAAGGGATCGTTGGAATCCCCGGGGAAGTCCCCTGTACCTGTCATAAGTCTAAGCGTGGAAAACCAACAGTCATGCAAATAGTAGAATCAAGGTATAATACAAGAGGGTGCCACGGCAGAGCCGAGTCAAAACAAATCAATAAGCGTATTTATCGAAATTTAATATACAGTGTTAGTGGAGTTAAACCGTTTCTTTGAGATCGCCCAAGAGAGTTCCCACGTCACGAAAACAAGGAATAATCATGCTGCAAAACAAACCTAAAAAAAATGTATGCGGGGCGGTGTCAGATCGAAGCCCTACGCAATATAATCCCAAACAAGCAGACATATACACACGCTAGTCCTAATAAAGATGCTTCTAGATGCAAGGCGGAATATTAACACACTAGCATGGTCCTAAGATCAAGTGCATAAATATAATAAGGCCTTAGCACCGAATACCAAGTGGTATATCCCTCTCCTACCTCCACCCTCTTCCGATAGGGCGGAGACTGGCCAGCTCGTGAATGCATTCCATATAATCGGGTGGCACGCATGCCCAACCCGTATCCACAATCAAGCCCGCAGGCATCTCATAATATAAGGAAGTTCATGACTCGATTGACTCAGGATGGGACCCGATGAAACTAGGTCGTCCTATAACCCTAGCAATGACTCTAGTTACTTCACAGATAACGGCCGTTCTGTTTACAAGAGAAATGAGTAAACGAATGCTCAATCATGAGTGCAGTCCTAGCAGGATACTACATGGCATGCTTTATTATGAATGCAAGCACCTAGTATGCACATGGCTACAAGCAGGGAGATCTCTTTTCGAATCTGAGTGAGCTCATATAGGAACTCACCTGGAGGTGCAGAACAGCAAAAGGCAACAACTAGGTATACAGGAAGCCAACATGTCATAGATGATCACCTAACACATATGTAAGTAATATAAATAAGTCTACTCCTAATGTTACTTAAAGCATATAACATCATACACAAGTCATCAAATTTATTCACCAAGTTAGGCAAGGTAAGTCATTATCCTAGGATTTCCTAAATCTCTTTTAAAACCTCCAGTTAGATCAAATCACTATTCAAAACGTTTTCTCAATCATCTAGAAAATCCATTTATAAAACATTACTCTTAAAATCAACTTATTATTATTATTTTATCAAAATAATTCCGACAAGGTTAGAGTGTTTTCCAAAATTCCTCTTCTTGATTTATAAAACAAATCTCCGACCTTGAAAACCTTTTCCGAATTTCTTTTTTTTTTTTTTAAATTCAAGTCCAATAATGTCTTCTCAAATCTCAACAATTTTAAAAGTCTTAATTTCATAGATAATACATACTCAATTTACCTAATAATATATCATTTGATAATATATTTATATAAAGGAAGTTCTAATCGTAATATACCCCATATATAAATAGTATCATCCAAATAGGCCCAAGCAAAAGCCCCAAACTCACACTCAGCACACAACCCAGCTTTCTCTCCTTTAGATTTTTTGGATTTTGTAAACAAAATGAAGGAGAGGTGCCCACAGGTAAGAAACTGGAAATGGAGCGGGCCCCACGCAGCTTCTTTTTCCCTATCCTTCTGCATTTCCTCTGTTCGCTCTCGCCTCAGCCTCGAGCCGCAGCTCCGCCGTCTCCCTCGCTCTTGCTTCCACTCGTCCTCACTATCCGCTCGCACTCCCTCGCTTCCTCCCGCTCGCACTCGGCTCGTACCCATGGTTCCCGCGCTCGACCTCGCCACTCGCTGGAGCTCACTCGCTTTCTCCCCGGTCTCGCACTCTCGACCTCGCACCTCGCTCAGTCTCGCACGCTCAATCCCGACCCAATCAAGCAAGAAGAGAAATAGATTTGAATCAAGGACAAGGAGCGGGGTTCGAAGCTCACTGGAGGGGATTCGCGCGGCTCGTTTGTGGTCGTCGGGCCTTCGCCGGAGTCGGAAATCAAACGGGCTTGGCCTAGGACGACAATCGGTGGTTAAAGGTGAATCCTTATGGCTATTGTGAGCGAAATGAGGCGAAGGGAGTCTTACCGAGTTGGTCACGCAGGAACAGGGGAGGTGGGCTCGCGACGTCGGCGGTCAGTGGCTGCTTCCGGCTGCTGCTGGTGGCCAGGGGCTGGTGGCGACGGGGAGAGCCCAGAGATGGCTACTGTTTGGGTGAACTTGGAAGAGAAAGAGAAGAGAAGTGGAGGATTTGGGGGAAGAGAGTAAGGATGAGGGTGTGTATTTGACTGGCTTTAATTTAAGTTCAAGCTGGAGAATACAACAATGTCACAATCGGACATAGGAAGGGTGCAGGTTGGCGTGTAGGACTGTATGAATTCAGGAGAAGGGTTTGACATCTTTGCCTCAGTTGGAGAATAAGGTAAGTGAGGAAAAAGCTAAAGAGAAGTGGGTGCCTAACCCAAAATAGAGAGAGCAAGGCTAGAGGGTGATCTGCAGTCAAAAGAAAGGGGGGAGAGAGATTGACAAATCAGAAATTTGTAGGGAAATAAGACAAATTATAACGTGGTCCTCAAGTCCCAAAAGAAATATAACCGGAAGATAAATCTCGAAACCCACTCTCACAATCTTATTCTGATCCGATCAAATAAATTATTAAAATTTCCAATCTGAATTAAATATTGAAATCCGAACATCATTTTTCATTTCTCGGCATCTGAAAACGGAATAAAATCTATTTCGTATAAATTCCAAAATTTGGCCGGAATCCACTTAGAATCGAATTTGATTTATTAATTTGAGGACAAGTTTTCCTTTAATTATCCGATTTATTTTCATTTTTCTAAAAGTTAATATTTGAAAATCCAGGCCTTTACATCATCCACCTCTAAAAACAAGTCTCGTCCCCGAGACTAAAACAACTTCAAAGTAGGGGATGAAGTTTGAAATTAATGAGTCCAAGGACCATGTCCAAAGGATCTTGTAATCACCTCGGTTGCGTCTTCCGGGATTCTCACAACATCCTAGTCATGGTCGTGACATATCCAATTGGTCTTGACAAGTATGCAATAAGCGCCCCTATCACATCCTCGCTTGGACTTTTCGGAAGTACCACGACTCTAAAAGTTCTACAATATCATCACTAGGTCTTAGCAAGCACCCTAAAAGCGCCCTCATAAAATGCTTGTATCCACTTCGTGAAGTATCATAGAGTTGCCCGGGTTTGAAAAGTTTCAAAGGGGATTCCGCAATTGAAAAAGGTTGACCTCAAAATCGTTGAAATTCTCTATCGTGTTTGGTCTTCCCAAATCCAAGTTAGTCATTTTTTTTTAAAACCGTTCAAAACCTTTCAATCAAGCAAACCTCTCAACTTCAAAACCATTTCAAAGCTTTTCAAAATCCGAGTTAGTTGTTTCCAAACTCTTTCAAAACCTTTCACATCCTAAGTTAGTCAAGCAAGTTCAGAATTCAAGAGGTGGAATCATCCACCTCTAAAGGCTAATCCCATATTCTCTTCCTATGTTCCAAACTCAAAAGCAATTCCAATCTACGAATCTCTAGCCATTATCAGAATCGATATAACCAAGACATACCACATCATAACCAACTAACAACCGAAATTGGCCACGCCAAAACCGTAACATGAATAGCCATTACCAACATTATCGCACACCAGTATATTGGAACATCAACACTCAACATTAGCATTTCATGTTCTAAGTGTCAACAAATAAGAATGCATCAAGCAAAAATGTCATTTTTGAAAGGGTAACACACAAACACATCAAGTCTCAACCTTAGCAGATCACATCAGCATGGTTTCCTACTTACCACTACCAACACAACAGAATTTGTCACAGTAGGGGTTTCAGTCTAATGGGGAGACAACAAGTCAGCACAACAAAATTCATTTCAACAAGATTTAGCGAGCCAAGATATTCACCGAAAATCAACTTTTGAAATAGCGATGTCAACACAATTAGGTTTTAGCAATTCAATGTTCAATTATCAACATAGAACCTGTCATACTCTCACGGTTCAGCAATAGCAAAGTCTAACAACATAGCAAGCACAAAATATAATCACGACAAAATTTAACTAAACAGGACATCGCATATCATTATGTCAGGACAACATGCATCTTATATTAAGGACCCTACATGCTACTACCGTTTAGTCTTCAAGTATTTCACATCAGCATAATATAACATGATTTCACACTAAGTTTATACATCATTATCTCTCATTGTTCCAAACGGTCACATGTCATAAGTCCTAAGATACTATCATGCTCAGCAAGTATTGCAGAATATCAGGTATCGGCATAACAAGACAAGTTACCACATAACCTCATGCTAATAATAATTCGAGCAAAGGTAATATCATGCCAACATTGTAATATCATATTATCACATATTATCAGGGAACATAATATCACTATTACCAACACAAGTAAGGATTTCAGCAGGTATAATTCACATTCCATGAGTAAAAGAATTCAAGCTAGGTCTACCGACACAGAACACCAGTCATATCACAAGGTCAGTCACATAAGAACCCCAAAGCACTAAAATTCATAATCATAAGTAGAAGTCGACCAAGTAACGTCCACCGCCAGTTCATTACTCAAGGAATCAATATGTCAGTTTTGGGACCTGGGGTTTATGCGCCCACCGTGCTTCCGTTGTGTCGCTCCTGTGCTATTTGGCTAAACGTGCTCTTTTGTACGTCATCGTTCGACAAAGTATTGCAATCAATTTTTAAGTTAGTGGAGATAGGGGAGAGACAAGGAGGACAACCCGGACTCCCCACGAAACCAAACACAGACCAACTGATGATGATACGACGAAAAACAAGATCCTAACCCAAGAAGGAGTATGATGCCCTTATGGAACTCTATGAGGTTACGAGTGCAGCAAGCAAAACACATAGCAATCATGGAGTAACTAGTTGCATCACTGGACACCAACATGTATCTACCTTAATGAAAGATGTTAACAAATAGAGGTAACCAAAAACATGTTCGGGTTCTGCATGGGGCATAAGAGACATCTATCAACTTTTCATTTCATATATCAAACAAGCTTGATATGTATAAGAACATGTATACACGGATGCAACAATAGATTTGTGCGACATGAAGCTCATGCAAAATCAAGTAAACAACACAGGTACACATAAGCAGGTTATAATCAATATGGGATCACATGCAAACCTATCGAGATGTTTCATATCAGTCAGACTAATGCCATGAAAAGATCATATAAAGTCGTATGGAAGCCATGTCATGAAACAACAACGTTTTTATGATACGGTAAGTGCGAGATGTCAGCATATAATGAGCTATGGTAGGAAAGCAATCCTCCATGGTACTAGTAATATCTTGTCAAGGATTCAAGGAATGAGCGCAATCAAGTATAATCGTCGAGGAATAATTTAACACCAAAATCACATTTCACATACATATGCATCTATCATGTCGTAGGGTATAACACGCAACTAGATACTCAATTGCCAATTAACACATATCCCACCAAAATATGAGTTTATCCAATTAAGCATCGGAAGAGCATCATGTGATAAGGACAACAATTCAGATGAGAATACTCATAAGCATGCCACTAATCATACTTAGCATGAGATAAATATGTGGAGGCATAGCATTCTGACTAGACTAGCAATATCTAACATGCTTGGACAGTCATAAGATCATGTAGAGAGAGTATAACAAGGCTATCACAACCTATGACAAGAGTGGCTACATGAGATGCAAGTTGAGCATGTGATCATACAAAGCATATCTCTGAAGGCATAGATTTTACAAGGTACTACAGGACAGTCATATATGTATGAGAATTAGATGCATTGAGCAACTCCACATAATAGTAGTGGGACGAGTCATAGAAGTTTAAGCAGGATTACTATTGCACCCAAACATTAGCACATATAAAAGGAATACAAGCAGTTTTGATGGAGTCATGCACATATCATAATGTGAAACATGACAATGCTCCTAAGATATCATGCTTCAAAAGAGCGGTATGCTACATTATATATGCAAGGAAAATCATGCGAGTGCCTTATTATTCATTTGCAGAAGCATTAAGAATGTCAGGGAACATGCAGAAACAACATCGAGTAATGAGATCATATGCACAAATTGATAATCACCTAATGCTTAACATGCTTTGAAAAGTAGGCACTAACTCTATAACTGGGTCTATCAATTTATAACCAGTTAAAGGATCGCATATCAGAGATGTTGGAAAGAATACAAGACCTCGCGGAGTCTATCCTACGTGAGAACATGTCATACATCAGATAGAGCATGAATACACACAAGTCATAATTCATGGGTCCTATAAGGTATAGTTTAACATGATAAGAGGTGCAGTTATGCAGCATAGGTTACATGTGCATTTAACAACTAGCAGGAATGCATTTAAGGAGTCAATCAATCGTAACATGACCATATGGGGACAAGGGGGAAGTATGACGGAACGACAATATGAGCTTCAGATAGTACATCTTCACATGAGTATAAAGCATGCAAGTACACAGATATAGATTGATAGCATACAACCATGACATGTATTTAACATAAGAATATATCAAGTCACATCGTGATCCTACATGGTGCTAGCGATACATGATAAGACATGGGTATCTTTACAGAGTGAACAAGAGAACATCATGGACGATAGATTATAATCATGCTAGGAATTAATGAACCGTCATAGGAGTACATGGAATGATATAGTACTATCACATCATGTAACAATCATGTTCACGTGATGAAGCAAGCACGATAAATTACCACTCGGCGAGTCATATTGGAATTCATAAGCCCTATAGGATACTACCAGCACATATCGATCATGAGTACAAACAAGGTACTTCGAATATACTCACCCTAGCATTCAGGTATAATTTATATGCGAAAATATAATACTAACCCATGATTCGTACATACGTCCATTAGACTAGCACAACAGTTTGCAAGGAGCTAAATAAGCCGCACCGTAATGATCTAGAAGCATGACAGGCATATAGCGGAGTATAACATGGGTCTAAAGCAAGGTAGCTAGGCATGGATAGGATAATAGACAGTTACGAGTCCATGTAAATATCTAAATGGCACATGCACAGAATATCAAGTCATATGTTTAGGGAAATACGAGAGAATACCACTGAGCATGAGAAAACATCATGAAAATCAGGAAGGTAAGCATGCTATGGTTTAGTGGTCATAAAGGCACGAGTAGCAAGAGTTAGACTAACATGCTAAGGATCACACTATCATGATCCTAATCCAGGAGAGAGAGTGTACACATCATGCGAATTCGTAACTTGCAACATATGCATTCAATCCGTCATTAGTATGACAATGCGGGGAACCAATGAAGTCAGGTTGCACATTCTTAGGGGAATGACAGAAATACAACGAAACATGACATAAGACCTAGACAAGGTGGCCAAGCATGGATACATAATGGTATACTACCACAAATCCACATTAAGGATCATCATCACAATATATGCTGGGAATAACACATCAAGTCGAGTCATGCATATACAAAACCAGGAATTATAGTGGTGTGTGCTCGTGTGGCGTATCAGTTCATATATTCATGAAAGTATGTGAGAAGCATGGAGGTCATCATGGCATGAAAGTTGGATAAACATGTTGGAAACTAGGTGTCATATGAATTAGGTTGAACATCAAGTTGTAACACACACCCATCAAGTAAATAACTCACTCTATCAGGATATCATAATAGATCGAGCACACTATCATGAACCTATTTGTAGAGAGGGCATCAATCATGCGGTTTCCTAACATATGACACGTTCATTCAAGCATTAGTATAAGAATGCATATACTAAGTAGATCATGTTGGGATGATATGGGCAATGAAAGGTAACATGAACCTAAGCAATGGCTAAACATGGACATCCAGGCATGTAGGCATAAATTCACACTAACAATCAATCTGCAAGTCTAGTGGGTAGTACATATAGAATCATGCAATCATGGACATGACAATTAAGATAACCCAACAGAGATCTACAAGGGCGACTCTAACTCACTCCCAGAATCCCCACAACTTGTTTCCCGTGGAATATTAATGTGACCCTCGAGTAGGGTAGCAAATGGATCAAGTAAACATCGTACTCCAATACAACCTCAAATGTGGTTATTCCTCCCAATTCCCCGTAGATCACACCGACATCGCAAGAAAAGCCCAATAAAGACGTTTAGTGGGATCGGGAAAAGAAGACCGAAGAAGGAAATAGTCAAGCTTAAAGATCAAAGGCAATCCCACAAGGACTGGGATCCCGACTCTATAATGGCAGAAGATCTCCCCCGCTATTCCATTCAAGTAGGCATTTAACACATGATTCATAGTTAAAATATCAGTCAGGTCTCCAATTTAAGCAAACAGCACTCAGCACAGAACAATCAACAATCAAGTTATCCTATAAGCCCATCTGTAAAGAACAAGCTATATTTTTGCCTACCCCTTCCCAACTACATCCAATAGGGATGGTATAGCGCATTTACTACCCCTTCGTTTCCCTTTGTTTAATTACCGGATTTAATGAGTCAAGTTCATATTTAGCCCATTTGAGTTAGCCATATTAAATTCATTTTGCCCTTTTTAAAAAATTTTGAAAAACCATTTGAAAACCTTGGGCCATTTTCAAAACCACTTCAACCTATCATACTCGGTTTGCATAACCTGGCTCTGATACCATCTTTGTAACGGCCCGGGATTATGAGTCCCGGGTTACGTTTCGAGGGATGAAACCCCTCGTTAGGATCTTGCGCCCCAAGTACAAGCTGAAGGTTTGAAATTCTACTCTAACGTTTTCAAGTGGGATTTCATACCCAAAATTCGAAGGGATCGTTGGAATCCCCGGGGAAGTCCCATGTACCTGTCATAAGTCTAAGCGTGGAAAACCAACAGTCATGCAAATAGTAGAATCAAGGTATAATACAAGAGGGTGCCACGCAGAGCCGAGTCAAAACAAATCAATAAGCGTATTTATCGAAATTTAATATACAGTGTTAGTGGAGTTAAACCATTTCTTTGAGATCACCCAAGAGAGTTCCCACGTCACGAAAACAAGGAATAATCATGCTGCAAAACAAACCTAAAAAAAATGTATGCGGGGCGGTGTCAGATTGAAGCCCTACGCAATATAATCCCAAACAAGCAGACATATACACACGCTAGTCCTAATAAAGATGCTTCTAGATGCAAGGCGGAATATTAACACACTAGCATGGTCCTAAGATCAAGTGCATAAATATAATAAGGCCTTAGCACCGAATACCAAGTGTTATATCCCTCTCCTACCTCCACCCCCTTCCGATAGGGCGGAGACTGGCCAGCTCGTGAATGCATTCCATATAATCGGGTGGCACGCATGCCCAACCCGTATCCACAATCAAGCCCGCAAGCATCTCATAATATAAGGAAGTTCATGACTCGATTGACTCAGGATGGGACCCGATGAAACTAGGCCGTCCTATAACCCTAGCAATGACTCTAGTTACTTCACAGATAACGGTTGTTCTGTTTACAAGAGCAATGAGTAAACGAATGCTCAATCATGAGTGCAGTCCTAGCAGGATACTACATGGCATGCTTTATTATGAATGCAAGCACCTAGTATGCACATGGCTACAAGCAGGGAGATCTCTTTTCGAATCTGAGTGAGCTCATATAGGAACTCACCTGGAGGTGCAGAACAGCAAAAGGCAACAACTAGGTATACAGGAAGCCAACATGTCATAGATGATCACCTAACACATATGTAAGTAATATAAATAAGTCTACTCCTAATGTTACTTAAAGCATATAACATCATACACAAGTCATCAAATTTATTCACCAAGTTAGGCAAGGTAAGTCATTATCCTAGGATTTCCTAAATCTCTTTTAAAACCTCCAGTTAGATCAAATCACTATTCAAAACGTTTTCTCAATCATCTAGAAAATCCATTTATAAAACATTACTCTTAAAATCAACTTATTATTATTATTTTATCAAAATAATTCCGACAAGGTTAGAGTGTTTTCCAAAATTCCTCTTCTTGATTTATAAAACAAATCTCCGACCTTGAAAACCTTTTCCGAATTTCTTTTTTTTTTTTAAAATTCAAGTCCAATAATGTCTTCTCAAATCTCAACAATTTTAAAAGTCTTAATTTCATAGATAATACATACTCAATTTACCTAATAATATATCATTTGATAATATATTTATATAAAGGAAGTTCTAATCGTAATATACCCCATATATAAATAGTATCATCCAAATAGGCCCAAGCAAAAGCCCCAAACTCACACTCAGCACACAACCCAGCTTTCTCTCCTTTAGATTTTTTGGATTTTGTAAACAAAATGAAGGAGAGGGGCCCACAGGTAAGAAACTGGAAATGGAGCGGGCCCCACGCAGCTTCTTCTTCCCTATCCTTCTGCATTTCCTCTGTTCGCTCTCGCCTCAGCCTCGAGCCGCAGCTCCGCCGTCTCCCTCGCTCTTGCTTCCACTCGTCCTCACTATCCGCTCGCACTCCCTCGCTTCCTCCCGCTCGCACTCGGCTCGTACCCATGGTTCCCGCGCTCGACCTCGCCACTCGCCGGAGCTCACTCGCTCTCTCCCCGGTGTAAAGGCCCGAATTTTTAAATAATAAATTTCAATAAATAATATAAATGGATTTAAGTCGGAAAAAAAAAAAATAATAATAATAAGATAAAATAAAATAAAAATGTATTACTATGCCTTATTATACCGAAAATTGGAAAAATGATGTTCGGATTTTTTTTTCGGAATCGAAAATTTAAAAATGTTTTTGAGTTGGGTCGGATAAGGATAGAGAGCGGGTTCTGGGATTTAATTCCGGTATTTTGAATTGTGATTTGTGGCACCACTTGAGACCCTTGTCTCTTTCCTCCCTTAGCCTAATAGCAGCACCATTTCTCCTACACTCCATTTCAGATTTGGACAGATGCTCCCTCAGTCTATCTTTATTCCATTTTAAGCTAAATCAACTCCCCTACCTCTCCTCTTCCATTGCCTGATTTCAATCCTCCCTCCCTCGTGATTCTGAGCAGACAGCAGCAGGCAAGCCTCCCTCTGATTCCTTTTGATTTCAAACAACCATCTCTCTCATCTCACCCTTTTGTTGAATCCGAACAAACCCAGCACCTATCCCCCATTTCTTTTAACCCTCACAAACCCACAAAACTCTCTGCACAGTGCCAGAAAACCAGCAGAGGAACCCATTCTCCCCTTCCATCTTCAACCTCCACACCCACAATCGCAGCCCCTACTCTGGAGTATTTCGGCCGCCAGCCACAATCAGCACCACCGGCTCTGTTCCCGCCGCCGCCCTGAGCACCTCCCGAGCGCCACGCTTCCCTGTTTCCGAGCACCTAAACACCAGCCCAGGCGTCCTCCCTCCTCCACCACTGTCGAGCCACCCTTGCCGATTCCACATTCCTCCTGAGCACCACCGGGCATTGGCCCTGTCTTTCCGAGGAGAGGCTGAGCGCCCTCGAGCCTCACCGAGCACCACCAGCAGCCCCCGTCGCTCCGAGCACCTCCCTGGGCGCCTTCGAGCGCTGTCCGAGCACCCTCGTCCCTCCTCTCTCTCGCTTCCGGTGAACAGCAGCAGCAACCCGCGGCCGAGTATCGACTCCCTCCGTCGACCGAACCACCCCGACGCCGCCGCCACCAGCCTTCTCTCCCCTGTTTTGTTCGCTCGAGGTCGGTTTTCGATTCCGTTTCCTTATTCGATTTTGGTTCAAATCTCGTCCAAATCCCTCTTTGCTCATCCCTTACCCCTTCCTAGGATTGAGCCAAGCTGTCTTCCCCGTCGATTGTAGCCGGAGTCGTAGTCGGCGCACCCTCGGCGTCGGAGATTCGCAGAAACGGTAATCTCTCTCTCTCCTCCCTCCTTCTTCCTCGCGTTCAGTTCCCTTGCCTGGGTAGTGGTCGGGATCTGTTTCCGGATTGGTTTGGGGTTGGGTTCGGGTTGAAGACGGCCACCGGCAGGCCTGAGTCTTCCCCTTCCTCTTCGTTTTTCCGGTCGGCGGCCTGGGTTTGTTGGTGATTGAAGGAGACGTCTTTGGTCGGGTGAACAGATGGATTTTGTGGGCCTATTCCGGGTTTGGGAAATGGTTGGGCTCGGATCCGGATTTCACAAACGGGTTATATCACTTTGTTGATGGGTTTTCTGTTGGGAAGGGTTCAGATCCGGTTTGGGCTTCCTCTTCTTTCCTTTCTTTCTTCATGTGGGCCGGGTTCTTTTCAGATTGAGAGGTTTGGGTGTTGGGCTACTGGGCTTTGTTAATAAATGGTTATTGTTACTTGTTGATATTTTGTGTTACACTATACATTTATAGTAGGATTGGTAGTTGTTAGTATTATTATTATATTATATTTTCGGTATTGGTGGAAAGAAATAAATTCTGAAATTATTATTATATTATAAAATTATTTAAAAGTGATATTGTTGGGAATATGTATTTATTAAATATGGTTGTGAGAATAGAGTTGTTTTGTAACTAAATGTCAGAATTTATTTATATAATGTTTTTTTAAATAAATATGCCGGAATCGTTTTAATAGTATGACTTGAGAAATTAGTTAAGGATTTAAATGATTAATGTCGAGATTTGACTGAGTACGATTTCAAAAGAATTGTTTGGAAATGAGTTGAATTAACTTGAGATTTAAGAGTTTGGAAATATGATTGGTATGCTTTTATCGATGGGTTTTGATTGGAAATGAAATGATTTTGGTTGATGTTGATCGTATCGGAAAGGTTTTGGAAAAATGGTTTTACTATCGATTGGTTTTGAGTATATATTGAGAACTTGGGGATCGTGTGTATGAATGTTGGTCCGGTAGCTTATGGAAATGGCTTGATGATAGGTGTGTATTGCTATTGGATTATACTTTGGACTTGCATTGGGCCCTTGCTTGTATTATCCTGCTGTTCTGCATCTTCAGGTAAGTCTCTTCGGAGCTTACTCAGATTGAATAGAGTGATTCCCTGCTATAGGTGCATGATATACTAGGTGTTGCATTCATAATCAGCATGCCATGTAGTACCATGCTAGGTTGCATCGATCGTTGAGCATTCTCTTTTCTTTGTGCGTATGTAAACAGAACGGCCGTATCTGTGATAGTCCTAGAGTCTTTGCTAGGGTCATAGGGTAGCCCAGTCTCATCGGGTACCCTGAGTCAATCGAGTACTTCCTTATATTATGATATGCCTGCGGGCTTTATTGTGGAGCGGGTTAGGCATGCGTGCCGCCCAATTATGAATGAATGCATTCACGAGTTGGCCAGTCTCCGCCTGTCGGAAGGGGTGGAGGTAGGAGAGGGATATGCCACTTGGCATTGTCTTGGGCCCTTTACAGTATTTCTGCACATTATTATGAACTAGGAGCATGCTAGTGTGTTTGAATTTCGTACTGCATTAGAGCATCTTTATTAGGTATAGCGTGTATGTGTGCTTATGGTTGGGATGCAGAGTAAAGTGGGCATCGATCTGATCCCGCTCCAAATCAATTTTTTTTAGGAATTATTTATGTTCATCCTATCGGTGCTGTTTGCTTATTGCGCGGGTCATTTTGTCGGCGGAGAGTGAGCGCTGGAGTTATAGACTTCACCAGACTCTGATTATATTGTTTTGGATTTATACTTTTGACTCCGTTTTGACCCGGCTCCGCCGTGGCACTTGTATATGTACCCTACTTCCGCTTTACTTCCGTTTGAAATGGTTTCCGCGACATAGTCTTAGGACAGGTTAAGGGTACCCAACGGCCCTTCGATGTTTTTTTTTTAGGGTTTGAAATCCCTCTTTCTAATAACCTTAAAATGAGTTTGAAACCTCGACCCGTACCTGGATTGCAAGATCCGAACAAGGGTTTTCATCCCTTGAAACGTAACCCGGAAATCATAATTCTGGGCCGTTACACCCGGTCTCGCACTCTCGACCTCGCACCTCGCTCAGTCTCGCACGCTCAATCCCGACCCAATCAAGCAAGAAGAGAAACAGATTTGAATCAAGGACAAGGAGCGGGGTTCGAAGCTCACCGGAGGGGATTCGCGCGGCTCGTTTGTGGTCGTCGGGCCTTCGCCGGAGTCGGAAATCAAACGGGCTTGGCCTAGGACGACAATCGGTGGTTAAAGGTGGATCCTTATGGCTATTGTGAGCGAAATGAGGCGAAGGGAGTCTTACCGAGTTGGTCACGCAGGAACAGGGGAGGTGGGCTCGCGACGTCGGCGGTCAGTGGCTGCTTCCGGCTGCTGCTGGTTGCTGGGGACTGGTGGCGACGGGGAGAGCCCAAGGATGGCTACTGTTTGGGTGAACTTGGAAGAGAAAGAGAAGAGAAGTGGAGGATTTGGGGGAAGAGAGTAAGGATGAGGGTGTGTATTTGACTGGCTTTAATTTAAGTTCAAGCTGGAGAATACAGCAATGTCACAATCAGACATAGGAAGGGTGCAGGTTGGCGTGTAGGACTGTATGAATTCAGGAGAAGGGTTTGACATCTTTGCCTCAGTTGGAGAATACGGTAAGTGAGGAAAGAGCTAAAGAGAAGTGGGTGCCTAACCCAAAATAGAGAGAGCAAGGCTGGAGGGTGATCTGCAGTCAAAAGAAAGGGGGGAGAGAGATTGACAAATCAGAAATTTGTAGGGAAATAAGACAAATTGTAACGTGATCCTCAAGTCCCAAAAGAAATATAACCGGAAGATAAATCTCGAAACCCGCTCTCACAATCTTATTCTGATCCGATCAAATAAATTATTAAAATTTCCAATCTGAATTAAATAATGAAATCCGAACATCATTTTTCATTTCTCGGCATCTGAAAACGGAATAAAATCTATTTCGTATAAATTCCAAAATTTGGCCGGAATCCACTTAGTATCGAATTTGATTTATTAATTTGAGGACAAGTTTTCCTTTAATTATCCGATTTAATTTCATTTTTTCAAAAGTTAATATTTGAAAATCCGGGCCTTTACACAAAGAACATCAAAACAAGCATCAATCGTAGTTGATTACATATCTGAAAATGGAGTTCTTGGAGGCCGGAGCTCAATCAAACGCCATTGTTTGTTATAGATTTCTCAACTGTATTCCCGCCTCTTATATCAGCTTCTAAACATAGTTGAAATGACTAAAATGCCCCTGCATAAATGTGTATATTACATGACCATACCCTATACACATAGCCTACAGATTCATTCTTAACTCATCCAAAATTATGTAATGAAAATTAGTTGTGATTCAATTCGTTCAAACTTCATCCAAAATTATCTAATGCAAATTAGTTCAATTCTGATACAAAACTACAAACATGATGAAATTTATAAAGGTTTTTCTATCAGTTGAGAAAAAATATTGAGAGATTAACCAGACTTCCTTTTCCATAGCAATTGAGAAAAAGAGCAATCAATTTTTTTTTTCTTAATTTGTCCATCTACTAATTTGTTGGAGGGAAATAATATGATGAAAGGGTAGTAATTAGACCAAAATTTAATTTGGACCTAATTGCACAAATAGACCACTAGTCAAAAAATTGGCCCAAAATGTACTCTCTACCCCCAAGCAAATATAACTGCCGGTATTTTGGAACTGTTTGTAACCGGCTGTAGAGGGTGCGGGATTTCTGAAAATAAAACGAGGAGGGAGGGAGAGAGACGGTTACAATTTCGTTTGCGGAAAGCGACAGACAGAGAAAGACGAAAAACCAGAAAGGAGGAGCGATAGGAGGAAGAACCGGTTGAAGAAGAAGAAGGGCCATCAGTCACCGCTAGGGAGGAAGAAAAAGGTTGAAGACGAAGACAAAGGTAAGCAACTGTGGAGTTTTTTTTTTAGTTGCGTATAATAATAATAATAATAATAATAATAATAATAATAATAATAATAATAATAATAATAATATATTAAAAAAATAGCGAGTACCCGTTACGGGCCTCTAGGCCCGTAACGGGTAGATTGGTTTACCCAGTCCCGTACCCGCGCTGGCTTTTCTTTGTACCCAAGCCTGTCCAACTCTGCGGGCGGGCAGGACAGGCCGGGCGGGCCGTCTCGCGTTTGCCCAGGTCTACATAAGACTAATGGTAGGCTAGCTACAAACTATGTGGTAGATACAAAGAAAATAGTGGTAGGACGACATGAGAAATACTTAATAGATCCTATAATTCATGTCACTGTGGCCAAAACATGCCCATTGAACTCCGCAACGGTTTACGCGTTTGTCATTAGGAAGAACAGTTTTTGTAGCCCACCCGCCTTGTGATATGCCTTCACATTCTGAAATAGATGGTAAGTGCAGCGGCCATGCTTTGCGAAGTCGTAACTCGCTCGAATCCCCTTGGTGATGCTCATGTGTCTGTCGCTTACCCACACCACATGGGTCTCATCGGGGACCACGCGTTTCATTTGACGAAAAAAAAAAACCCCAAGATGCGTCATTCTCCCCGTCGACAATGGCAAATGCAATGAGGTATATGTTGTGGTTTGGGTCTTGGGCAGTCGCAAACATCAAGCAACCCCGATACTTCCCCTTCAAGAAACTTCCATCCACCGAGAATACCTATCAATGTCACAGTTTGAAACGGTCGGATGTAATTTTACTATTGGTAGGATAAAGGGACACAGTTGGTAGGATAATAAGACACAGTTGGTAGGATCATAAACGGTAGGATGTACTGTGACTATTGGTAATACATGTATTGGAATGACAAATGTATACAATTGGTAAGATGAAATCTGCCATTTGGTAGGATAGTAAAGTTGCGAGGGCGTACCTGTCTGAGGTGTGGGATGGTTGTCCGCCAAACACCCAAGCTAACGAACGCATACCTGAATTGCTGGTTATCATCACGGACTAATGTGGTTATGGTCCCGGGGTTTGCGCGCTCAAGCATGTAAAGGTATGAGGCCATCCGATCGTAGCTATCTTCGTAGGTCTCGTACAAGCCGTCCCGTGCGGCTCCCTTCGCCCTGCGTGCCTTCCAGTAGCTGCAGTCCACGCCCAACCGAGACTTCATCATCGTCCTGATCTGACAGGGAAGCAGCTCCTTCCCTGACCCAGCAAAACTGCAAAGATGCCAAGATACGAGTTACACCAAAAAAATTCCACCAACACATAGTACATAGACGGGGAACAAGACGTCGGTTTAGAAACTTGCTCGGACACCAAACTCTGCCCCATCAGCTTGTAATTGGTATTGCGCTGGTAGTTGCTGGCGACACTAACCTTGCAACTGTGTATGTGAACGAACTTACGAACTACCCACTTCTTAGTTTCCCGATACGTTGACGCCCGACAGTACCATGAGCAGTTCGGTTCGGGACATATAACCACGTACGTCGTTGTTGTCGATCGCTTCACTTGGACCGCGAAGCACCCGCGCAAAGCTTCCCACTTCACTATGGACTGAATGGAAGCCTTCGTACCGAACATCCCCCCCTCATGTAACACCTTCACACTCTCCCGCGGGTCTCCGACTAGAGTAATGAACCGAGCCACATCCTCTTTCACTTGCTCCAACGTCGGCAAAGGTTGCTTGTGTCCTTGGTAGGCTCGGTCTATCTCTCTCACCGCCGCCTCAACCTCCTCATCCCACGATTCAGATGTCTCGTTCGGCCTCCCACCCTCCACTTTCACGGGGAAACCACCCCCGATCATTTCAACGTCGGAGCTTCCTACGTCTATTATGTCCACCATTCCGTGGTGGGGTAGGACGTCCACATCGTCGTCGGTATCAACGATCACCACTGGCTTTCCACGTCGGATGGCATCAGACCTGCTCACGTCGCCACCCTTCTCTGGGTAATCCACTTTGTGAAGCTGTCTCACTTCATCGCTCTGTCTCACTTTGTCATCCATCTGACCAACTCCGTCCGACTGTCCAACCATTATGTTGTGATCCATCCTACCAATACCAGAATGTATACCGCTCCCAGCAAGCTCCCCCTGCATCCCACTAACGTTGTCCTTTGCAGTGGGACAACACTCTCCCTCCCCCGCTACACACTCAGCACACAGGCAGGTCCCTCCAGTTTCGTTGCTAAGGTCGTCCAACTTTCCTTTCTCCTCGATGGAGCCTCGAACCTTCTCATCCGCCCCTCCGCCTCCATCAAGACCATCATCGAAGTCTTCTTGCGTGGTGGGAGGCCCGGTTAGGAGTATTTCCTCTGGGGTGGGAGACGATAGGTCCTCAGCCCATGAGTCGTAGTTCTCCAACTCATGTTCTTTGGAGGGTGTGGAAGGGGTTGTCATTTCCATCCGTAAGGTGGCGTGCAGTGCGATTGGCCAGACTCGTGCACCGGATTCAGTGTTGTAGAACTTGTAGGTTTCTAGGTCATCGTCGTCCCGGACCCGAATCGGAGTGGCCAGCCCCATCGAAGGAGGGAGGTCGGTGAGCTCAATGTCATATAATACCATGTCCACGTCGAATTTGGAAACAATCTTCTCCTTCAGTTGGTCGTAGCCAATATTCTGTGCCACCACCATAGCTGCAGTACGTGCCTCTCCCTTGAACACCAAACTCCCACTCCCGGGAGCCCACCAACCGCCGCACACGACATTGATACATACCCTATCACTTATGGTACGCCACGGGAATAGAGGATCAGCCTGGGGGTAGTTCTGATATAGGAAAGAGGAACAAGCTTGTTGCAATTTTCCTGGAATGGAAAGACAGTTGAGCACTATTGGCAGGCTAGAACTGTACTATTGGTAGGATGACAACTTAATCCTTTCCTCGGATGCAAGTGTGCCTTCCCCCCCGTCCTTTCCGCCTCTCTCCTGCTTTGCCTCACTTTTTGCAGGGCATGTTGAGGTGTTTGAGATCCTCCTCTCAAGCTTATATATGTGCTTGGGGAACAACCATCAATGCAATGATTGCATTTTCTCCTAATAAATGCTCCCCCTTCCCCCAATGAAGAACCCCGTTTTGGCGCCAAAATTACACTGATAAATCCGCCAAAACAGCTACGGTCAATCCACTCCAAATTTCTCCAAAATTTTCTGTTATGGTAGGACATGTTAAGCCTATTGGTAAGATAACTATATGCTATTTGTTAGATAAATTTACCATATTGGTCAGACAGATGCTCTCCCTCTTCCCCCAATTAAGAACCCTGTTTTGGCGCCAAAATTACACGGACATCCCGCCAAAACCGCTACGGACAATCCCCTCCATATTATCTCCAAAATTTCCATGTATAGTAGGACATGTTTGGCCTATTGGTAAGACGAATGTCTTCTATTGGTAATCCAAACGTGTCCAGTTCCCAGAAATGAAGGTGATGCTTTGCCCTCACCTTTCCACTCGTCTCCTATGTTGGCTTTTTTTTTTGCAGAGCATTTAATAAGGAGTGACACCCATCAATCAAGATTTTATAAGGGTTGATTGACACCCTTAATTTCAATCATTTAAATTTTCCCTTATAAATGCCCCCCTTATTTCCTTACTTTATTGGAGTCACTCCCCAATTCCTCTGACATGTTCAGCACCTCCCCTCCTGATTTCTCTCGGCCAAAAGATGGAGCTACAGTGCTCAACCCACCTTCACTTGCTACTTCCTCTCCCGGTAGTTTTTTTGCATTTGTAAAAATATACCACTTTCTACCCCTAGCCAATAAAAAGGGGACATATCTAGTTTAGCAAAAGAGCCGTTTTTTTATCTAGTTTAGCAAAAGACCCAAATAATATTAATATACAAATGCCTTTTGTCCCCAAAAAAATCCCTTCACAATGAGTCTATCCCACTTGGTCCAACCACTTCAACTCATTAACTTACCTTAAACTCCAATACATGACTTACATTCGAAGTTAATGTTTGTACACTTGTACATGGACAAATTAATAATTTGATTTATTAATAAACGACTCGCAAGCAAAAAGGCCGGAGTTTGCACTTGAAAAAATCATAATATAGAGCCCTACTTATGAAATGACAATTATAAATCCACCACGTACAATATGGAGTCTAGACACTGCAAATTAAATACGTATCCGTATGACCGTATAATATCCAAACATGACAGAGCAGTGGCCCTGCAATGCATTTAGAACCTCACTCAAAGTTTTTCAACTTCATTAATAATCAAATGAATCTAGAGTCCTAATATACGTTCTTCAACCTTATTAATAAATTATTTTAAAATAACAAAATTAAAATAAATTATTAATGTTCGGTTAAAATTAAAATAAATTATTTTAAATAACAAATTTATTTTTTCAAAATAAGAAAGAAGGTACATTACGGAAAACACCCCTATAATGCGATATTTTAACATAGTCACCTATAAATTTCAAACTTATAGAAAACTACTCATAAAATTTATTTCCTTTGAAATAGCTAGGGTGACTCATCGAGGTACACTCAACCCGGCTCATGATTTTTGGGTCGGGTCAAACCAGGTGACTCAAGTTTTTAAGTAAAATAACCCGCGACCCGACCCAAGCCCAATATTTTGAAAAATCTGAAATATAGAACTCAATTAAAAAAAATAAAACAACAAATCCCTTCAAGTTAACATTAATATATGACTCTTAGGGAGGGAAGTTGAGGGTTAGATTGTGGTTATTTTTTAGATTGGGTCAAGTTGGGTCGATTATGAGCCACTCTACTTTAAAATAATTACTCCTTCTATTTTTAATATATGACTTTTATCATTCATGTAAGGTTTTTTTTTTTTTTTTTGAGATGATTAAAATTAGGCAATTTTACATAAAACCATCCCTTAAATGATGAAGCTTTCACCAAACCACCTCTTAAAGAGACAATTACATAAAACCACCTGTAACACATCTAACGTCAACAAAACACCACCCATGGCTCCATTTTGTCTTATCCTCGTTAAAATGATGTGAAAATACATGTTTGCTCTTATCACCCTTCATCTCCACCTTTTCGTTTGAAAAGCCCATTATCTTCTTCAATTCTATTTCTAGAGAGCAAGTAAATCAAACAGAGGGTACAGAGCGGTGGATGAACGATTACTTGTTCTAGAGTTAGGGTTAGCAAGTCAAATTTGTTCTTCGGGTTCACCAAGAATGGATTCAGCCTCAAGTCCAATTCTACTATCGGCATCAACAACAGTTCAATACCCGGAGCTTGAATGTCAATTCAAAAGTCGTCAAAGCTCAGATTTGGGACACCGTCAACCAAACAAGGGTTCAATTTTCCCTTCCCTTTCTTGATTCTAACTTCTTGTGGCAATAAATCAAAACCACAAAATAATCAAGTGCCCAAATTAATTGAGTTTGTGTATCCTCCCTTGATTTTCAAGACGAATCATACAAGCTCTCCACCGGCACGGGCATATGTTGTGAATCCGCCTTTGTTTCCCTTCTCCAAATTGACAAATTGTTGAAGGGGGTGGGAGATGAAGGGGGGCAAGGGAAAATATGTATTTTCACACCAATTTAACGAGGATGTAAACAGAATGGAGCCACAGGTGGTGTTTTGTTGACTGTAGATGTGTTACAGGTGGTTTTATGTAATTGTGTCTTTAAGAGGTGGTTTGGTGAAAACTTCAACATTTAAGAGGTGGTTTTAGGTAAAATTGCCTTAAAATTATATAAAATATTAATTTTTAAAAAAAATAATCTTTTCATCATTATTAGTAATAAGTATGAAATGATTAAAACAAAGTTTAAGTTAATGGTTTGTATAATTTTTTTCATTTAAAAAAATGTGAATGAATAATAAAAGTCATATATTAAAAATGGAGATAGTATCGTTTTTATGTATAAATATTTAGGATATATACGTTAAACTATCAATCTTTTCATGAGAACATTAATAAATATTCTCTCAATCTCATATTAAATATCACTAATTAATTTTTCAACACGTTTATAAATAACTTATAAACTCTACTCCTTTTACTCCTTTTGTATCTAGATAATTGAATGTTGGGGTGATTACTATGATGTCCAATTTTTTGGGCTTTATTAGGAAAATGTCTATCACCCTCTCCATATTTGCAAAATGTCCACCCACTGCTGAAACGAAGTTGCTGAAATTGAGTGTTTTTTTCCGCGTTGCTGAAACTGCTGAAACCGAAGTTGTTGAAATTGAGTTTTTTTTTTCGCGAAATTGAGTTTTTTTCCACGCGTTGCTGAAACCGAAGTTGCTGAAGTTGCTGATGTTGAAACCCCGATTTCAGCAACCTTGCTGATGCTGAAATGGTTATTGCTGACACTATTGAAATGCTGTTATATATGCATGTAAAATATAGTAGCTCATACAATTTTATAAGAATTAATTTCAGCAAGGTAAACAAAAATTTGCTGAAATTACACAACAGACATTTGTATCAACAAAAATACCCCAGTACAAAAATCATATACATCAGACATTTGTACTCACACCAATTTGCTGAAATTGCACCAAAAAAACTCTGATACAGTGCACTGATCAGATTAATTTCACATGAATTAATTTCATCATTTCTTAACTAGACTTGTTGAATTCCAATCTTTGACACAAAAAAAAAAAGTTGAATTCCAATTGTTGAAACATGTGAATACTTGTTCATCATGTGCTCAGTGCTTTACCTCATACCATTTCCTCCTTGTTCTGCAGAAACCGTGCCGAAATCAATCGGATCTCCTTCCTCCTCGCCTTCAATCAATCGGATCTCCTTCCTCCTCGCCATCACCGACTGAAATCTTGATCTGCTGGAACCTCGATCTTGCTCACAGTTTGAACAACGTCGATTGATTTCGGCAGGATCTTCGCCTTCGATCGAGATTTCAACAGGATCCAGGGGATAGCGAGAGCGAGAGGGAGACGCCGTTGATTGATCTCGATCTGCTGGAATCTCGATTGCTCCTCGCCATCACCGACTGAAATCTTGATCTGCTGGAACCTCGATCTCGCTCACAGTTTGAACAACGTCGATTGATTTCGGCAGGATCCTCGCCTTCGATCGAGACTTCAGTAGGATCCAGGGGATAGCGAGAGGGAGACATCGTCGATTGATCTCGATCTGCTGGAATCTCGATCGAGATTTCAGAAGGATCCTCGCCTTCGATCCATCGGAGCAATCGGATCCTGCTAAAATATCGATCTGCTGGAGCGAGAGCGAGAGGGAGACAAACTGTGAGCGAGAGGGAGGCCAATTCGGAGACTGACGGGACACAAATTACTAGCAGAAACAATCATCTCGTACCTCGTCCCAGAGCTTCGAATCAAATTCGATTCTTCGAAGTTGCCGATGTTCTACATCAGATCCAAGTGTATCTCAGGTCGAGGACGAAGAGATGAGCCCAGATGATGGTCGTGAGCCGCCGGCAACCGCTGGAACCCCATGGGAGGAAGACGGGTGCCAATGGGTGCTTAGAGGGAGCTCGAGAGAGCCAGCAATTAATGGTCGCGCCGCTATGAGAGGCGAGAGTGTGAGGGATATATTAGGGGAGGCAAGCGGTTTACATATCAAACGATGAGGAAGAGAGCGAGAGGATTAGATTAGGATAGGGTGAGGAACGAGGGCAAGGAAGGAAGGGCGAGTGAGAGAGATCTGAGCAATGGTAAAATGGTGAGGAAGAGAGCGAGAGGATTATATTAGGTTTGATGTCAAGAGGGTAATTTTGTCTAAAAAAATAGAGATGGACAAAAACCTAATTTCACAGGGGTGGGGGACACTCTCTCATTATAGACAAAAAAAGGTCGGTTGGACAAATTTTCTCTTGAATCTTTAGACACTTTTTCCTTCTTAACAAAATATCTGACCCTTTTCATACTACGGAGTATTAATTATAAAAAAAAAATCATTTTGGTAATTTATCTCATAGTTTGATTTGCAAAATACTCTATTAATACTATAATTTTCCATATTATTATTCTTTATTCATTGATTTTTTTTTTTTAATAAGATGTCTCCGACGAGACAAGGATTTAAAATCGTGGATATGGAAAGCGGATATTCCACCAAAGATCAAAAACTTCATGTAAGAGATGTATCCAATTAACTAAAACAAGATCAGTGCGAACATAGAAACAAGTGTTCCATCAAATGGATATATATATATATATATATATATATATATATATATATATATATATATATATATATATATATATATATATATATATATATATATATATATATTCCTTGAATGCGCGATATGCCTGTAGACATGACTGGATTAGGTCGGACATTATAAACGAGTTGCAATCAATTACCAATAATAGTAGAGATATGAAACTAAAGCGTTTCTAGAAAATTATCTATATGTGGAGCCATGCAGTAGCTAGGCGCAAAGCGAACTATTCTTTCGCCTTTTACTAAAGAAAATTATCTATATTTGTTACCTCATTTTGATAGCGTGTTCTATTTTAAAATAATAATAATAGGGTGGATAATAGCTATATAAATAGAATCTAAATTGAAGCTTTTAAAACGTTTCTGGATTCAAGAACTCAATGTGTGATCTGTTTGCTTCGCGAGCAATCTCCTTCGCGATAGAACTTTGTTATATTTTACAATTCAATCTTCGTCTTTGAGGTAACTCTGAGATGACTGGTTTGTTCTAAAAGTGATTATTCCCCGTTCAACAGATTTGAAAACTCAACTCCGAGAGTTTTAAGTCTTAAGTGATAATTGCAGAGTTCGTCTTTGTATCTCGAGATATCGGTCCCTATTTATGAAGCAGAGTGGGGTATTTATAAAGTTATGCGTGGATGGTCGGCCAGACCTTGGGGTGGGTGTTGGCGTGTTGCTAGCGAGATGGTGCGCGACGTGCACTCTTACCAGCACGACATGGAGTCAGCATAGCGTGAGCAACGCCATTTGACATAGGTGCCGCACAAGGCGAGCCAATGAGTACCTGACAAGCAAGTGCCCTCATGATTGACCCTCTTTCATCTGATCGCGATCATAAGTCGTGAGAGTGAACTGAGTGTTGCGGATTGTGATGTTTCGAGTAAGTAAGGATCTTTGTCGTAAAAGTGAATTAAAGAAACGATATGGCTGACGTGATCGCGAATTATCATGAAGGGAAAGCATACAATTGTTCGCGAAGTCATCTCCGTGTACTTGTCATATTGCGTTGGGTGACCTATTTATGACATATAAACGATAATTCTGAGATGGTCATTTATTGGGGTATCGTCACAAATTGATTATGGCTACAATAGGAGGTAAGCTAGCTTAATAATTCAGAGAAGCAACGACTAGCATTCCAATGGTGGACACTTGATAGTTGGTCTCTCCGTTCATAAATGTAAGATCACTTCATTTTTGCACGTATTTTAAGAAACAAAAAACTATATAAAATATTAATTTTTTAATTAATTTTTTTCACAATATAGTATGTGTTATTAATAAATATTATATTATGGAAAAAACTTTTTCAAAAAAATTAATATTTTATATAGTTTTTCACTCATTAAAATACGTGCAAAAAGTCAACAATCTTATATTTGTGAACGGAGGAAGTAACATTTAAATCTACCAATAACAACATTGACACAAATATTGATAACTGGCTAATACGAGCTTGAGAATGATTATATAATGTGGAGAATATGAGTTGTGGGAGTGTCCCACATTCATTAAAAATTGAATCCAAGCCTTGCATATAAGCCGGTGGGCTATCCCATCTAACCCCAATTGGTTTTAGGATGGAACCCACTCGGCTTGATGCGCATTACGCGGTTGGGCGTGCGTGGCCCCCGCGTCGGATTACCCACCGCTATTTCATATATAACTATCACCAGATCGATCGATGAAAATATCGATTGAATAAAACATACAACAAACACCTCAAGTAATAGGAAAAAGGGGAAATTACTACCCACATCAACATTCAAATTGAGTTTTGATGGTTCAACTCTCCAAGAGCGTTGGGATTCATAATAAGAGATTGTAATCGACAACCTATACACGTGGAGTCGTGGACTATAAACTGATCATCAGTCAAACTCCTCTAAGAGCGGAGGTCATTATGCTCCATTTAGGCGTATTAAAGACAATTAAACTTAATTAAGCTACATAAACTACAAATTGAGTGTGACTCATTGATAATAATAAATCCTCGGGGCATAGGTTAGTGGTAGAAAGACCACTCCACGCGTGGGGTGAGCTTGGAAGCTTCGGATGGGAGGTTCGATTCCCAGGAGGCATTATTTGTTTCTCTTGTGGAGTGGACCTCCTTATGCTACTTGATGGTGTAGGAAGATTGACAGCTAGGTTATATCATTTCTAGTGGAAGTGATGACTGGGTTGACAATCAGGTAAGAAGTCAACGAGATAGGGGTGATAGTGCATAGGTACCAATTGACTTTGGGACTTTATGCTACTTGCCCCCCATTCTAGAGTGTAACGGGCAACATAGTGATTGCTTTGACGACCTAGGTGCCTATATAAACCCAAAACCGGAATAAGAAACTAGAAATTTAATAAGTAGAAAAAAGCCCAATGATCAGGAAATCAACCATTGTCGAAGCCATGAGTGAAACTAATTTATATTGCATTCAAATCACAATTGCCTTTGTTTTCTTTACTATTACTTTCATCATTACTAATGCTTTCTCTACTTCTTTCTCTCATTGTTGATAATGAACACACGCAAGTCGTACATGCTCTCTGTGGGATCGAATCTTACTCTACCACTATACTAAGTTGTTTAGTTAAGATTATCTATTTCGGGAACAACGACGTTCTACGCTCGTCACCCTGGATCAGGAAAAAAAAAATTTAAACGCTGACACACCCAGTCCATATTATTACATGTGATACTAACCCGAATACTAGCTTTAGTATCTCAGCCATCCGATACTCATGGCCATTTAATTAAACCATTCCTAATTTATTCAAATTAATTCTAGTATCGATGCTAGCTAGGAATGGCCCGTTAAAAAACGGTATGAATCCTCTGTTACACTTTTCATGTTACATCTCTTAAATTGATATGAATTATAAATAAAATTGAGAAAAAATATACTTTAGTTTAAATCTATAAACCCTAGAAGTTAAAGCATTAAAAAAATTGATGTTTAAAATGTATTTTTATAATTTTTTAGCCTTTTATAAAAAGATACCCTATGATTAGGTACATAAACCCTAAGAAGCTAAAACATTAAAATATACATGCAAAATATATATTTTTATACTTTAACCACTTAGGTTTATATATATGTTGAAACCTACGATGTCATATATGTTACACAAAAAGTGTAACATGTGATCTGAATTAGTTAAAAATGGCTAGCCCTTTAACTCTCATAATTTTTCTCACAGGAAACACAATAACATGAAAGATTGAAGGGGCATTAATTTGCAGATACTGCATTAGGTATAAAAAAAAGGAGAAGGGAGATTAATGAAACATGAGGTGATTGATGAATACGTAAATCAGATAGGAAGAAGAACGAACCAATCCCAATTTACACACAGATTACAAGTTGGTTGCAGCAGATAGAATCGCTATATATCGAATCAATAATGGAGAAGCATTCATTAAGTGTCGCAGATAGAAGAATTGGTGGAAGGGGGGAAGCCATCGGGGGAAAATAATAAGACGTACGACAAAAACATTGTCATTGTCGTCAGTGTTGGAGGGGACAAGCATGATGGGTGCCCCTTTTAATTTCTCTCTCTGTCGATCTCTCTTCGATCCAAAAAGGAAAGGTATGGAAATGAAAGAGAAAAGGGCAAAAAGGATTAGATCGACTCCATACAATACAAAAGGATATTATCACAGAAGAAAGAGAGAGAGAGAGGGAGAGAGAGAGTTGTGTTGTGTGGCAGAAAATGAACCCTTGCTAAAGGCATTGCTATAGTTTGAGTTAAATGATGATGGAGATGGACAGCTTCCATCAAGCTATGTACTCATCCCGGCCTACCACCTTAATTATCAACAACCTTCCTCATGTACATTTGTTAATAGTTGGGGATACTCATCCACATGAGGTATTTTCAGTCGGTAAGCATAGGACCGGAGTAATCTCGATCCCCATTGGTTAGCCCCAACAAAAAAAAACTAAAAAAATAAAATAATTTTAGGGATAAAAGAGTGTAAAATGGATAATGAATCACAAATATTTGTGCACAATGCACACCATAAGGGGTTTTTATAACTTGAAGTTACGAGTTCAAATCTCATTTGCTTCACTAACACAGTTATATATGCATATATGGATGCTCACATTTGCTTCACTAACACAGTTCAAATCTCATTTGCTTCACCGAATAATGTTTCACAATTTACCGAATGCACACCATAAAACTTGTGCACAAATGATCCATACACTATATATTATGGATAAAATGTTAACAAGTGATACGGTGTTAAATATTAACAAATATTGGTCGTTGATCGAATCAAAATAGAAGACTACGATTAATTCTGAATTTATTTGATTTTTTAATTAAAATCGTGGGGCCCACTCTGATTTCCACTCAACTCTCGTGAGAGAGGCGTGTGCAGCTAGACCTGGTCAAACGCGGGACGACCCGCCCAGCCCGTCCCGCCCGCCCGCAAAATTGGACAGGCTTAGGTAGTGGAAAAAGCCCGCACGGGCCGCTAATCCCGGTCCGCGCCCGCACTGGGTACGGGATCGGGTAAGCCAATCTACCCGTTACGGGCCGCTACTGGAGTATATTTTTTGGGTGGGCTACTGGAGTACTTGTGTACTGGACTACGGTCTATGGTTTACTACTTTACTTTACTCTAAAATCTAAATGCCTAAAACCCTAACCTTCGTGCTCAACAACTCGCCACGCCAAGTCCCATCTCAATTCTCATACTCCCATCAGTCCCATGGCCGTTCGCATATTCCAGATTTGAAATCTATGGATCTCCCATCTTCGCTCACCTTCCTCCTCGTGCTCGCCTCGCTCAGTAGCTCGTCTTCAATCTTCAATCAGTCTAGCGCTCTTCCCTCTTCGTCCTCTTTCTCGCATTACCACTCCCGAGTCCCGGCGCTCTTCAATCTTCCTGCGCCACTGCTCGTGCTCCCCTCGTAGGTCCCTCAACAAGTCAGCAGGTTGGTTTCTCGGTGTCTCCCTCCCTTTATAATTTGATTGGATTTTACAAATCTCAGATTGGATTCAAATTGGTCATTATAAATCTCAGATTGGATTTTACAAATTTCTTAGGTTTATTCCTCTAGCTCTTTATTCCTCTCTTTGTTGCAATTATTGTTAGACTTGTCACTTTATTCTTTATTTGTGTTTGTGTTTGCAAGGATTGTCACTTTGTAGCTCCAACAATTTGTGTGAGCAAGTGTTGTTGTTGGAATTTAAACCTTTTATTCTCTGTTGGGACTTTTTATTTTGCATTATTAATGTGTACAACAGCCACTAACAGCAACTAATGCACTAACAACAGGTACAACAGCAAGTGTTGCATTTTTTTTAAATGAGTACGGCAGTACAATGGGGAAAATTAAGCGGGTACCCGCGGGCTGCCCGTAACCGCAATAGCAGACGGGATCGGACAAGGTTTTCAACCCGTTAAGCGGGCTTAGCCCGGCCCGCAACCGCAATAACGGGACAAATTTTCGGCCAAAGCCCGTCCCAAGTCCAGTCCGCGCCCGCGTTTGCCCAGGTCTATGTGCAGCACATTCACTTGGTGTAACCGTTGAAATACTGGAATGGAGAAAATTGGAGGACCACTTTGAATTTTTCTTTTATTGTTCCAAACTAGTTTAGTACCCACACTTTTGTGCGGGGTTTTTTAAAATTAATATATTTAATATTAGAAAATGTATAATTTTTTTTTCCTAAATAAACTCTAAACTTTAAGTACCACTATTCACATCTAAACATTGTTAATTATTATATAGTTAACGGTAAAAAAAAATCTAAAAATTTGTAATTAAAGACAAAAGTTTATCCCATTGTTGACTAATATTTGTACCCAAATGCATTGTATGTAAAAATAATCATAAATTATATATGAAATGTACTGTTATTTAGAGTTGAAATTGTTTTTCTTTAATTTATTCTTCTTCTCTTCGAATGCATTTGTCATCTTTGAATGCATTCGTCATCTTTCAATTATATTGTGGAACAATGTAGATGAACATGTATTATTTATATTTGAAAATTGTTTAGTAAATTTTTTATTTATTTATTGTGATTTGTTAGGTATACTTGAGATTTGTTTTTATCTCTTAGTATAAATAGTTGAGACTTGAGATTTGTTTTTACCGTAAATATATATTAAAAGAGATTTCATTAACAATTGCATATATTTCAAATCAAACAAGGGAGAGATGGGAATTCACATCTACAACGGCAAACTACAAACATATACATCTTCATTTTTAGAAAAAAGTGAGTGCAAGAGAATCGATAACTGGTCGAATTGGATTACCAATAACATCTTTAACACGTGTACATATTTATTTTAATGAAAAAAAATTAAGATTTTGAAAATATAGGGAAATTTTTATCCCAATAGAGAAATGAAACCCTCCACATTAAGTTAAAAGGTCATAGAAAGACATTAATAGTTTAATTTCGAGATTATAATTATAGAATAGAAATTTGTACGTTACTCACCTCGAAAACTATATATAACGTTATTGAGTGGGGGTAGAAAAACACAAATTGAACTAAATCAAAAAAAAAAAGTCGATTCTTAAAGTTTTACTTTTATACTATCCAATGTTCTAAAAGGAGCTAGGCGGCCGCTAGGCGGCGGGTGCCTAGGCAGCGCCTAGGCGGACTTAGAACAAACTTGATTATTTCCTTATATTTTGACAAATAACACTTGTCAATAATTCATATAAAGTAATAATAATCCATAATATCACTCATAAACCCAAATTTTAGTAGTTAACTAACACTAAAGTAAATAAACGCTAAAGTACATGTCTGACTAACGACTTCAAACCTCCTAAAATCCAAAACTATAAGTTCGACTGAAAAGCAAATGTATCCTAACATGGGGGATAAAAAAACTCTAAGTCAACTAATCATATGCTTACAAGCTCAAATTGAATAATCGTTGGACTAGGCGGCGCCTAGGTGGGCCCAGGCGGCGCCTAGGCGGGACCAAACAAACAAAGTAGAAAAATAAAATGCTAAAAATTAGATCGATGACAAGATTGCAAGAAATTTAAAATAAATTAGAATGATCGATAAAAACTTACAATGAGGAACACACATTGATGGAGAGATGATAGAATTTATAGAATTGAAGACACATGGGTATTTTTGTATACAAATCTTATTGAAAAGATCCAATATAGATTTTGTTAGTTTTTTAAGTTTATCCGAATTGTTATTCAAATTCAAAATTGCAATAATATCCAATTCAAAATAATTTTAATGAAATTAATTAAAAAGAAAATTAAAAATAAAATCAATCGATTAAGATTTAGGGGAAAATGAATGAATGAATTAATTAATTACGTATTTAAACAAATAATAAAAAGAAAACCAATTAGATTTTTTAAGTTATTTAAGTAATTTGATTTATAATAAATAAGTAATTTGGTTTTTTAAGTTATCCAAAATCATAACCGCTAGGGATTCGGCAAAATCCTATACTTTAATTAATATCTAGCCTATAACCCATGCGCCACGCACGGGATTTTAAATTAATCTAAGTAAAGTAATCATATTTTTCGAATGGTATCGTATTATTTATTACCGTATTATGTAAATTTTTCTAATAATTTAAACTAACAAAATGATATTGCTAACTATTTTAATAATTTACTAATAATTTTAATAATTTTCTAGTACGTTATGATTATTATTTGCCTACTCTTTTTTTTATTAAGTTAAGAACATAGGCGTATTATTAATTAATTTGCATTATATACACATAGAAGAATTAATTTGCATTATATACACATAGAAGAAGGATTATTTTTTTTTTTGAAATATTCACAATTAAATAAATTAGCAAAATGTTCATGATTTTAAAATATTTACCAAAATGTTAAAAAATTGCAGGTCCGATAGAACCACGAGATTAAATCCGCATGTTACATGTAAAGAGGGAATTAAAGGAAGTAACCCTTGATCCGAAAAACTTTGCTAGACTAACCCTTGCAAAAAAAAATTGCAAAGGGTCATCACCTCTGCCGGTTAGAGACGGATTGTAGCCGGTGGAGAGAGAAAAAGCAAGAAGCATTTATTGCCCGTCCCTTTCAATCTCTGGAAACCCAAAACAGTGACTTTCCCACATCTTCAGAGAAAGAAGAAAATGGAAGAAGGGTAGGCGGAATTGAAGAACAATGGTGGATCTCAAGCTTTTGCTGGCTCCGGCGAGGCTACAGGGGCGGAATTGAAGAACAACAACACCGCCAACAGACACCAGAGTTTCTATGAGCTCTTTTTCTCCGTCCTCTGGTGTCTCGCTTTCTTGTTCTACTTGGGTGCTGGTTTCGACGGGTGGGTCTCAGATCTAGGGCTCCGTCTGTGGTCATCTCCCTCGTGTGTTCTCAGGGTCTGTCGTTCGGGGTTCTAGTGGATTCGACGTTTGGGGTTTCTTTGGTTTGCTATTTCACATATCTGGTGAGGGTTTCTGTTGGGGTGGAGGTGTTGGCTCCGATCTGGTTTCTCTTGGCCGAATCTGGCCGCTCTCTGGCTCCGGTCTGATCCAGTTGGGTCTGGCTAGATCTGTCTTCGGTTCCACGGTTTTCCGCCTCTCTCTCTTGGATCTGGGTTGGGATTCATGGCTGTTCTTGAGTCCGGGGTTAGTCGCCTGGGTGTTTGGTGGCAGTGATGTGATAATGGGTCCGACGTTTTGGTGAGCGGTGCTGGTCGGAGGTTCCTTCCTTCGATACCCCTCTCTCGACCCCTACCTTTCTTGTTTCAGGGCTGAATTCATGGTGGTTTGGCTAGGTGTGTTGGAGGATGGCGCGTCTGGCTCAGGCTTGTCGGTGGCGATGGCTTGGTCGTCGAAGTTGCTGATGCTTTGGGTGTGGAGCGTGTGTGTTGCTCCTCGCTGTGTTGCGCGTGTGTATTGAAGTGGGTAAATCCCACACATGTCATGTAAAAAAACTCATCTGTCATGTAAAACAATTCACCTGTCAAGTAAATAATTGACGTGTTAAGTAAATAATTCACGTGTCAAGTAAAAAAATTCATGTGTAAAGTAAAATACATTATGTGTCATGTAAATCTGGTATGGGTGACATGCAAATTCAATATGGGTGACGAGTAATTATATGCTGATCCGAACCTTTCTAATTGACCTACCTAATGTCTTAAATTCCTTCTGAATTGACATGCCTAATGTATTGAAAATCATGTTTGGATGAACTTTAGCATTGTGAAGCTGGGTATTTTATTGAATTTAGAATGATATAATGCTTAGATTTAGCCATTTTGTATTAGGTGATGAATTCAGATTAAAGGATGATGCTTGAGTTCTTAGCATTAACCTTACCAACATATTTAGTGCATCTTTTCTATTGAACTTGTGTAATGAAAGTAACAAGGTTAACTGACTTTAAATAGGCGAACATTGTGATGCTATTAATGAAAGAAAATAACATGACAGGTAATGCTATTAACATGACAGGTTATACTGATTAACATGACTGGTTATAACCTTTAACATGACATGTAATGCGAATCGATCATCTTCTCCTTAATGAAAGAAAATAACATGACAAGTAATGCTATTAACATGACAGGTTATACTGTTTAACATGACTGGTCATAACCTTTAACATGACATGTAATGCGAATCGATCATCTTCTCCTTAATGAAAAGAGAGGAAAAAGTGTCCGGTTTCGATAGAATACTGTGTAAATTCGTCCATAGGAAAAAGTGTTCGGTTTCATATGCAGATGAGGTTCATTCAATATTGTAATATAGTATGAATGATCAAAATTTGTTTTTATTACCACAAGTGTTATCGAATATATGATGCATGATCTTTGGCAATTTCGCATTTAACATGTTGTTTTACTAAAAAATGTACATTGTCTATGAATTACAAGTTCGAATTTCCCATAATTACAAAATGTGCGAACCACTTGACCAAAAAAAATAATTTCATGGAGCGTATTTGCCCATTACACTAGCAAAGTAGCAAGATTGACAAAGATTATTCAATGGCACGCACGCAGGATTCATGGGAAAGCCTAATTACACTAGCAACGTAGCAAAATTGGCAAGTAAATATTAACTAGTGTCATGTACAAACGCTGAGCCTGGAATGTTGACATAAACGGGTGACATGTATAAAAGCTGATGGCAAAACGTGAGTTGTTTTTTCTAAAAAAGTGGGTTGCTTTTTCTCTCTCTTTCTCTCAACACTTTCTGAAAAAGTAGGTTGTTTTTTCTCTCTCTCCTCCTCTCAGCACTCTCTCTCCTCTCATTAATTCCCTTTCTCACATGCTTTTCTTTTCCCCTTTTTCCTTTCCTCTCTCATCTCTCTCTCTCTGTCAGCTTTTTGTCCAGTTGTCTCCCACAATCTCACTTGTTACCGGCTACACTTGTAAGCGGATATCCGCTTTTAGCAAAACATTTCCGGATGGGGTTAGTTGTGCAAGGGTCATCACCCAAGAGGGTCATTTTAGCAAATTTGCCTACATGTAAATCCAATTTTTGAACCCGGGCTTGGAAGAGATATGTACTTTTCTTATAGACACGCGGATGAAGTTTTGTAATTTTTTTTTAAAATACCTAGACATCGGGGTTGAATAGTATGGTACCCGTGCGTAAAGTATGAGATTTATAAATTATGTTATACAGTGTTCCCTATCATAATACATATAAAAAAAGTTTAATTAGTTAGATAAAAAAATAAAATAATACTTTTCTTCATTATTTAAAAACCAGTTGATCATCTCAAAGCTAGTGAATGTGATGGCATCAGTGGGTGTAATCTGTATCTAGTTATGCAACTGCGGTAAAAGCCTTAATATAGTATTTGATAGGTATATTTTTCAACTTAATCACTAGCTGTAATTTACTTTTCGAATATTTTTCAACTTTATCAAAGCATACTTGATATATTTAATTTCATTAATTATAAATAAATAAAATTTATATCAAATAACTTATATTTTCAATATATATATATAAGTTATATAAATTCTTAATTATAATATATTTACAATTTTATTTACATTTATAAAATGTAAACAATTTGAAATATATGCTAAATAAAAGTACCTACTACGTATATATTATGGTTGAATATTATATGAAAAATCAATAAAATTTATTTCACTAATATATGGTTGTAAAAATAACAATTGAAATTTGATTCATTCAATTCAAAATTTCAAACGGTTTAAAAAAATTGTTTTTTTTCATTAAAAAAACAGTTTTTTTTTTGCATAAAAAACAGTTTTTGAAAGACCGAAAGTTGTAGAATTTTTTTAAAAAAAAGTTCTCTAAATACACATGTCAAATTTTAATTGGTGGTGTAGAATTATGTGTATCACCATTCGAGAAAGAGAGCGGCACACAATAAGAGTTGATTAAGAAAGGGAGGGGTAAAATTGGAAAAAAATAAAAATAAATTAGGCCGCCACGTGGATAGACTAACTATCATTCAAAGTACTCAGCTTTAAGATATAGGAGGATTATCTAATTACTTAAATATGCAATTATTTAATTCACAAATTCAAAAATCCTAAATAAAAAATAAAAAATAGCTATTTTAAAGGAGAAGTCGCCACATGGCGTAAGCGATTTCTCCTTTAGTATTATAATACTATTGATTTTATCCATTTCCTTCTTAAAAAATATTATATCAAACAAATCAAGATCGTGATCACTGTTATTCTTACGTGAGATCTATGTAAATCATAGACGGTTCTCACAAATATGTCGAATATTTCATACACTTGCAATCAATCACTTCCATATATTAAGGATTCATAAAGTTCTCACAAATATTCATCAACTATTCAGCAACAATTCATCCATAACTCATATTTATTCATCAACTATTCATCCAACATCAAGATCTCAAAGATATTCATCACTTATTCATAAAAGATTCACACACCTACATATATAATTTATCTATCTCAATTTTCCATTAAACCAGCACAGAAGCATCCAGATTTCAAAGATGCATCGATTTCTCACAACTATTCATCAAGTAGTCATCACATATTCATCACGTTTTTATCAAAGATTCATACACATGTAGTAAATATTCATCTCAAGTTCCAAATATGTGGAATATGTCATACACTTGCAATCAATCCCATCCATACATTAAGGATTCATCAAGTTCTCACAAATATTCATCAAAGATTCATCCATAACTCATATTTATTCATAAACTATTCATCCAATATCCATCAAGATCCCACAATTATTTATCAAGAATTCATAAAAGATTTATCAAGATCTCAAAGATATTCATAAAGATTCATCAACTCAAATATTCATCAACTATTAATCAAAGATTCATCCATATGAATATTTTATTTTCATTCAATTGGATATACTTTACAATCTTCTTATAAATCACCAATTATTGACTCATCGACAACCAATTTCGTACGTGCGTTAGGGTCTTGAAGATTTGGATCTAAAAGAAAGTGAATTGTGTTTTATCCAAAAAAAAGATATTTGGGTTGTGATTGCACGCGCTTGGGAAGAGGGAAAATGTTGGTTTTCAATTTTCCAATTAAAAAAAAAAACTAATTTCGAGAATGAATCTAAGCCCTTTGTTAAGTGGCTTATAATTGTTAACACTTAATACCATAAGAGATATGAACACATGACCTAACCTCTCTATACATGTATATAATATTTAGTATCTTATATAAGTTTTTTTTTTATAAAATATCTTACATCAATTTAAAGTACCAAACATCCCTTAAACTCTAACATCATGTCCTAAAAATAATAGCATATCTCATCCAACAATTAAAATACAAAATGCATATTAGTATTGGGGTTTTTGAAACTTAGGGGTTAAATTATGGAGGTTGCTTCCCAAGAACCTCGAACCCAAGTTTGTCTTGTAGATTGGAAGAGGGCGAATAGGCGGATTCAGAAGAACATGCATCTTATCTGTTGAATCCGAGGATGACGACGGAGTGGATACAGAGTCTGTTGGGACTTGGGAGCTCCATCGACGGTGGGGTCATTGATGGAGATGGATCAACTGGAGGCTCAGACGATCAAGCAGAATAGGTAAGTGGGGTTCAGACTTACACAAGTATAAGAACTATGTGGGTTTTGATTCCTCAACCCCAAGAGGATTGGGATTTTTTCAATTTATATTGATTTATTTACGATGGAAAACGTTTTCGTAGCTTTCTTCAAAAAAAATCGGATTTTTTCGATTGTTTGGTTTGTTTTCGAAAACGATACTTAATTATAAAACTACATCTTCACCTCTCACAACTTTATACACTTACAAACACCACACATGAGTACATGACACACTCAAACACCTAGTTACCCAAGCCCGAGGCTCCGTCGATCTTCATCTTGTCGAGATGCTAGCTTCCTCGTTATATGAAGCTTCAAATTTCCGTAGCCGGAGCGTCTCGTAATCTTGCACTTGTACGTGATCGCAATGACGATAAACCGCTTCGACCTTCCCCAGGCCTAGCTCGACCTTGTCGAAATTGTTGCGGAACAATGTCACGGATTGATCGGCCATGATAACAATATTACGAAAATGAAATGTGTGATTGTAATGTAATTGTAAGTTGATGGAATTATGGGATATTTGGATGAGAAGTTAAATGAAATGAATCAAGGAGACGATATTCTATAGGCGTTTCGGGTTGAGCTCGCCGTTGTGCAAGCAACGACTACAATTTTTTTTTTTTTTTTAAAAAAAATCAGACCCGTTGGGCCGACTTTCAACGGAAAAGTTTTTGAAAAACAGGTTGACCAAAGAACCCTCATCCGCCGGGTCACGGGTCAACCCGTGACCCACGGCCTCATCTACCCGTGATGACCAAAAACCAATGTCCAGTGCAAATATAAATCAGCTCATGTACTTCTGAAAGACTCTTCATTATGACTTTAAGCTTGAAAATCAACATAAGGAGATGGTGAGTTGAACCACACATTGTGCACATACTAATTAATCACCAAAAAAAAAAACACATAAGAAGAGAACAACTACGTTGAAAGATAAAAGTACCTAGCACCCAAGTAATCTCTCACAGTCGCAGAAACGTATCTCTTGCATTTCAAAGCTCTAAAGTAAGACATATGGTATGCTATTATAAAGAAAAGTTGTTCAATTTGTCTTCAGCTACCTCCCATATATGATATACTCTCATTTTGCAAGGGCTGCTTTGTTAGGGATAGATTGAAGCAGCATCTGATTGTGTACACCAGGAAACAACATTGGAAGATGGCTCTCTATGACCGGGAGGGACCACCAGAATAGAGAGTAGTTTGTTACTAGAAGAGGGTAAAATGGGAGGTACTTGTAAGTTGGCAGACATTTGGGTAACCCAGCCAGAGCCCAAGTCCCCCATCTTTTGCAAAACACTATGAAATTGGATTTAAAAAATAAAAAATAAAGATCTTAATGCTCTTATTTATAGAACCTACAAACTGTCACAAACTTGCCTTCACAGCTTGTAGGATTAGCTAACCATTTCAAAGCCTATTACAAACTACTCTCTAGTGATCCCTATAATTGCAAGATGTTTCTTCCCATATTGTTTACTGGTGTACACAAGCATAGGCTGCTTAAATCGGATCCCTAATAGGCTTCTTCCTCAAAGTTTTAACCAACGTAAGTTTACCATAGTGAACAGAAAACAAGTAAAGCAAAAATGAAAATGCTATGAGAGTGTTCATCCACAAGTGCTTCACATGATCATGAGCTTGTATGAAGTTCAAAGGCAAGCTTGGATGTTCACCTTAATGAGGAAATATCCATAAAGATAATGATGATTGACATTTTTCCATAACCACACAAGTTAGGCAACTGCCGGCAGCCCTCTGTACTGTTAGCTTCTGCTCGCCTAAGTCAGAATCTTCTTAGATGGAGGAATTTATGCAGAGACACCAGAAGACAACATTAGACATTTGGTTTATGTTTAAGTGAAAAGTATTTTCCAACAAACTTTTGTATATCACGAACTTTTTTTCTAAAATACTTGCATACATATTTCGTAAAATTAAAATGATTCTTTTGAGAAATTTTCCTCCGATGCAACAATTTCCATCCATTCAAAAATACAGAAAGGTTGAAGAAATCTATGGATTCGAATTTGAAACTAAATTAACCGGTAAACATCATGAAAGGAAGCAAACTTGTCGAAATACTGGACCAAGAGTAGTTCCATTTCTCTATGATTCTATAACCATATCCTTCGCTTGAAGGATTCTGGCATAAAGGCAAAGGCTGAAATAAAATATGAATGAAGGTATACAGAACAGACTAACAGAGTATAACTGTTTTTCCTCACTGAATTTAAATAGTTTTGGCATCTACTGTTGTCTTAATCTGCATCCCATGAATAGGTACAAAGTAAAAAAGAATAAAAATTATAATGATAAATAACATAACAGACTCAAATAATTCTTCTTCTTTTCTATAGTGAATGCAGTGGGTTGTTTTCAGACATTACAGATAGTTGTATAAACAACAAAAACTAAAAGAACTCATCAAGGATAATCTTTGTGGAGAGTTTGAAAGCTTCTCATCACAAAATTAATATAGCTGAGAAGCTTTCAAAACTACCCAAAAAAAAAAGTAATCCAGTTAAAAAACACCTACATTGGCTACTAATTGATTGTGTCAAACCAAGCACAACATAAATACTGGTGTTAAGAATTCATATTCAGGCCAAATCTAAGACCACCCTTCATTGAATATCCACATTGCCATAATAATAATAATAATCCACAAACATTAATAATTGATTAACAAGAAAATATAGCCGTCACTGTAATCTTCACTTCAATAAATCCCATTATTCTTCACTCAAGAACTTTCAAATCATAAAAAAATGAGGAAGTCGCGGAAAAAGAACCAAATTGAAGTGTTTTCCCTCAAAATGGAAGAAAAAGAAATAAAAATTAACAAAACCACAATCCCTCAGACAATGCCTTAGCTTCAACATGGACAAAAAGAACTGAATGGTTTCCTCAACCTATGCAAGGATAGGGAGCTCCATTAAGAATCAATTTGATTCCGATTACTAAATGTTTCATCACTGGGATGTTCATGTTTTAGAATTAAGGCACAAATTATGAACTGAACGAGCATAAAAACAACCAAGTGTTCAAAACCAACAATATCAAAGGAAAAATGGCTATTTTGATTATTAAAAAAAAAAAAAAAAACTAGATGAATTCATCAATGCCAGTAAGAACGAGGCACTAGATTACAAGCAAGACCACAAGATAGTCCGTTCATTAGCTACTGATTTACAAAACAGACACGAAAGCAGTGGAGAAAACTGTATTATTGAAGTAAACGAAAATCAATCCCCATAGATATACTAAAATCGAACACAATGTAGGTTGGAACAGAAAAGAAACCCTAGGTGGATTAACAGAATCTGCCAATACAACACAAAAATATAGCAACGGAAGGAGAGTCAAAATCGAATCAAAGACAAATATGAAATCACTAACTGAAACTTGAGGAGGTGAAGGGGGACTGGGGTAAAGAAGAGCAGGAGCAATTGGAAAGGGTGTGGATGTGGAAGTGGAGGCTGGAGGGTACTCTCAACTCCGAAGTCGTGCGTTGAGTGGCGGTGAGGGTTCAGGTTTTGTGTTGCGTTGACGGCTGAACAACCCAACTTGGCGAATTATAAAGTGATTAATTTAGGAACGATATCGGCCTCTTTAAATGCACACAAACACTCGGAAACAAACCAGATTACTGAAGTTCGTTAGGACTCGGGATTGAGGGTCGTGTGCACACGTGTGCAACCAATTGACAATAGGAGGAGTAACCCACAACTTATATACTCGGGATTGGGGGTCGTGTGCAGCGCCATTGCGCTAATAGCCTAGCACATAAGCTGAGCGGGGTTCCATCCTAAAACCAATTGGCAATAGGAGGAGTAACCCACTAGCTTATATACTAAGGCTTCTTTGTTCATATTGTAGATGTGGAACTCTTTTGGTCTCTTCACATCTTTCATTCTCTCAACACAGATCAAAGTAATGATCTTTGGCCTTTTTGTTTTAGACGTGGAAGGGAATTAGGAACAGAGCCTCCGCCTTCTAGCAGTACTCCCTCCTAGAGCGTTCCTCTGAACGAGAACAAAAAGTTCTTCATTATCCTCACAATATCCGTTGGTAGGGATGTTGTAAGTCCGATGTGCGATTCTGTCTGCCACAACATTCGCTTTCCTAAAAATATGGAGAATGAAAACATTATAGAAATGAGTTAAGAGTAACGTCGTATCCGACTGTAGTAGCCCAATATTTCAAGGGAACTTTTAGTCCACCAACAGAGCCCTGAATACAGTCAAATTGTCTCTTTCAATCATCAGATTTGTAATAACGACGGGCACGTAACATCCTCTGATGGATTGCCAACGACAAAAACAATGGAACTATTATCACACCCCAACTGAGCGCGCGCATTAGGTGTTGCTGCTAGATCCCGAATGATGCATCCAAACGTTGCTTAGCCATTCTGAATTCTTGATCCGTCAAAGTTTAGTTTAAAGTAGCCCATTGTAGATTTTTCCCCACAGGGCAAGCAACCTTGGTTTCTTGACCTTAGAGAGCTTTGCATTCCCTATATTATCGCCCAGTAACCCTCAATCCCAATCATCTCATCTAGAATTTCGAGCACACTGCCAAGCCTATTTAGCCTCCATGGAGAAGCTCTTAATAGTACTCACGATGGTCCTATCAATCAGCCTAAACACAAGTTGATTACTGAAATACTAGATAGACCACTATGTCCATGCAAAATCCTTCATTACTCGCAAGTCCACATATACCCTAATATTATTTAAAACTTTACTAGGCTTTAAACACTCAAATATAAAGTCCAGGTTCGAAGATTTGACCTAATCTCCTAACCCAAGTTTTGAAGTATTCCATCATATTTCCTTACTTAACTGCTTGGGTTCAAATTATCCCAAATTGCATTAGGAGAAGCGTTTACACAATCGCTACAAGGATAAACAAATAATCAATCGTTAATTTCGATTTCAAATCATCCCCAAATTATAAAATTCTCAATTCCATCCTTCTTCCTCTTCATGCGCATCTGTTACACATATTTGAGTTCTCAAACTCACAAACACAATCAATTGGTGATTTTCGTCATCGACTCCGTATTATTTGCCTCATCGCCATCAACGTCGACGCCACACACCACCACTACAAAGTTATCACAGTGCCGCCCCTTTTCATCAATCTCTAGTGATCGTTGCCATGTTGCGCCATCATGAACTACTAGTAAGGAGTACGGAAGAGGAAGGTGTGAATGATATGATTCTCAAATTTCCATGGAAATCGGGCGGGGGAGGAAGATGCAAATGCAAAGTAAGGGAGGAAGAAGATGAAGACCCTTTTCAGTTTCCACACAATTAAAAAATTGTCTCTTATTTTTAATCATGCTCACAATTAGGGGTGGAATTGGTACATTAACAATTCATTTTTTCGTTTACCATGTACCAACCAATTTGAATTGGTAATCGTAAAACTTCTACCATTACCAACCATTGAAGGAGTTGTACCAACTTAATTGGTTACCAATTAAGTTGATTGGTATGTGTTGGTAGTAATAATTTACCAACTTTCAAGTGTTAAGAAAAAAACATGAAAATACAATACAACTTGATTAAAATGTATAAATTATTCCAACGCTTAGGTTTTCGTCCGAACCGACTATATTTGAGGATGAAAGCAACATAAAACTTTAAAGTTATTACAAAGTATTTAAGCACTAAAGCGATTCCGGCCACCCTCGTCTCTCCCGGGGTCTTCAAGCGCCCCCAAAATACCCCAAGGGGTCTCTCCTCTCTATGGGAGAAACCCTACCCATCCCCCCGCTACTATTAGCCAAAACCCATCAGATCTGAACTCTACTCCTTCAATCTTCATCTTTCTTTGATGATTTTGCTTAGTTTTAATCATCTCCAACTATCAAAACAACGGATTGTGGAGAAAAAAGCCCAAAAACCCAACCCTAAAACCTTCTCTCCTTCAAAAGCCGTCGTCGCGGGCCGTATCCCTAGTAGCTGCCGCCACCATTTGTGATGCTGCTCATCTCCGGCTTGCTTCCCGGCTGGCCTCGACCCACCCACCCCCCCAACTCCTCCACCACCACCTCTCAACACAACCAAGTTATTCCAAACCCTTTCATTTTTGCAGATGGCCGCCTCCGTCGTCGACCTCTTGCCGTTGCCGTCGAGCATCCTCCGTCGATCTTCCTTGGCGGGCTCTATGGTGATCTAGACCCCCACCCTCTGTGGCGGCTCCCGATCTAGCCATCTGGGTTCGCGGATCCTTGGGGTGGTCCTCCCTCGATCGGCCTCCTGGTTGTCGACTCCCCCTGTGTCTTAGCTATCCTCCTCCTCTCCAACCACACTGTCCGTCGTCGTCTCCCCTCCTCAAACCTCTCTCTGGTGCGCTTCTAACCACCGAACGCCAGATCTGGTACATGCATATGTAGTAACATCCTTGGACTCCCTCCCTCCCGTGGCTCTCCAAGGGTTGTTCTAATCTCCTACCCCTTCGGCCTCCCCTCCCGCATGCAACCCTAGATCTGCTCAGATCTGCTACTCAAACTTGTTACAACCAAACCCAACCGAAAAAACCCAACTCAAAACAAACCCAACCCCTCCTAGATGTCTAACAAATCTCTAGAAAAATTTTCTACTAAACAGTAAGCCCAAAATTGTATGAATGTCCCTAGGTTTTCTTTGTCCTTGACATCGGCGACGACTAAGTCAAGGCGTTCCTGCTCAACCTACCAGATGCTTTGTTGGACAACGTACCTGGCAATGGAATCAGCTCTGCAACCATCACTGCTTCCAACTATTCCAACGTCAACTTTTCCTCGTCCGGGATGCAACCAGTGATCAATAATTTTGATGTTTTCTTTTAAATTTAAATTTATCTTATTGTAATTTTAGGTTTAAGCAAAATTTTTTTTTACTGGCGACCCCCTGCGTAGGGTTAATCAAGCCATCTTTTGATGGCTTCAAGATCGCTTAGTCGATCTACTTCTTGCCTACTGTAAAAAAAAAAAACAACAACAACATAGTAGTAGGAAAGTATTATTCCGACCAATGCTATAGGTTTCGTCTTAATCGAGGTCCAGTTAGTATTCCTCCCTTGATTAAAAACATTTTCTGAAGTTAAAAAATAAAAACAAAAGTTAAAAACTTAAAACAATTACAAAATAAACTAAAAAAATAAAAATAAAACTAGATATACTTGGTTTGGTAGGAATTGGTTGTTATTACCTAATCAACCAATTTCAAATTAGTTGGTAATTGTAATACCAACTTTTCCATTCTCATTACCGTTACCGTACCAAGTTTTTGAACTTGGTTTAGTATACCGAACCAGTTATATTGGTAACCAATATAGTTTTTCCCCAACCCTACTCACAATATTGACCCTCCACTTTATTGTTTCATTACAAAAAATACTCATTTGATTGCCAGCCCTACTCACAATATTGACCCTCCACTTTATTGTTTAATTACAAAAAATAACCATTTGATTGTAAATTTGGTTAGAAATAGAAATCATATTATTATTGGTTAATACGAGCATAGTTTGTATATGTAATTGTCATTTTGAAATTTAATATTATTTTTGGTTCATAGTTGATATTTGGTATTATTTGTGGTCATTTTTCCTAATAATAATAATGGTAAAAAAATAACAATATAATAATAATTATAGTATTAACTAAATTTGAAATGGGTAATTTGAGACTTTTTCCATTAGAATGAAAATGGATCAAAACCGAAAACATAAGGGCTTTAGACAAGATGTCCGAATGCCTATTGACAAGATAATTTCACCTAAATTGCCACATTTCCTTTTCATTTTTTTCCGAACACATTGCAAAAAGCCCCAAAACTCTCTTTTCCCGAATCGAAACCTAAATCTGTCGAACGAATTATTTTGATCGAAAACAACTTAAAATCGATGAAATTAATCAAAATATCAATTGATCGACACACGAATTGGTATATCGCTCGCTTTACATGATTATCGAATGTCGATTTTTGGTCTTCGTTCGAAAAAACCGTCGAAGGAAGGAGCTCGGCAGGTAGGAACGAGATACATGAATGAGCTCGGCAGGTTTAGACGAGGTGAATAAGTAACCTCGGTGCATAAAAACGAGGGTATGACGGAGCCTCGTCTAGTTTTTGCGAGGTATATAATGACCCTTTTGAAGATCTTGTCTAAAGCCTCATTGACATAAGCCCAACTAGATAAATAACCTCGGCTTCTGTTGTTAAGGTTAAGGAATGAGTTCGGCTTCTGTTGTTGAGGTTAATGAGGGAGCTCAGCTTTTGTTATTGAGGTTATAAAATAGCCTCATTGACACGTATTGACACGTATTGCATAAATTCATTAAATTATGAAGAGGTATATGTGATGAGTCTTGTTATAATGCAAACTCATATGCTTATAAGAATGAGACAAACTAAATTACTAAATTAGTTTAGAAAATTTTGTTTTCCCCACTTCTGATTGTAACTCCCAATGACTAAATCAATATCATAACTTTATCTAAAGAGCAAATTAGTTGTTCTGAAGCAGACATGAAACAGATTAATGCATATTTTAATGTTTTTATCTTCCAGTAATTGTTTCAAGTGGCCACTTCCCACCTATCCTCAAAATTAGATTTGACATGTTCAACTAATTAATGAAGTTAAAAATAACAGAATTACATAAATAGAGAGAAAAGAACATAGAACAAAATCACACTATATATTAAGCAATGATCTACGAAGAACTCAAGGAGAAGTTGATAATCTCCACACTGGAAGTGATGAAGAATTCGTTCCGTTGTATGTAAATTGTTTCCAATGTAGCTTTAAACTCATTCTTGAATACAAGTTGCAATTACACAGAATACCTTATATGTAAATAAAAAAATGCAATTACTTGGAGCTACATTACATGTACTGATCTAAATAACAAGTCATTGGTAGTGGCTGTTGTTATGCTATGAAAATCTAATATATTAGAAATAGAAAAAAAAACTAGGAATTACATCCACGTTGCATTCACAATGGTTTCATGAACAAAAAATATTGATATATCTCAGCTCGACAAGTAATATTGAAATCTTAAATTACCTCTATTGATGTTACATTCACCTTCAGTTTAACATGAATAGATGTATTCGTCGTGAATGTAATATCAATAGAGGTAATTTAAGATTTCAATATTACTTGTCGAACTGACATATATCAATATTTTTTGTTCATGAAACTATCGTAAATGCAACGTTGATGTAATTCCTAGTTGTTTTTCTATTGCTAATACATTAGATTTTCATAGCATAACAACAATCACTACCAATGGTTTGTAATTTAGATCGGTACATGTAATGTAGCTCAAAGTAATTGCATTTTTCTTATTTACATATAAGGTATTATGTGTAACTGCAACCTGTATTCAAGAATGAGTTTAAAGCTACATTGGAAACAATTTACATACAACGGAACGAATTCTTCATCACTTCCAGTGTGGAGATTATCAACTTCTCCTTGAGTTCTTCGTAGATCATTGCTTAATAATGTGATTTTGTTCTCCGTTCTTTTCTCTCTATTTATGTAATTGTGTTATTTTTAACTTCATTAATTAGTTGAACATGTCAAATCTAATTTTGAGGATAGGTGGGAAGTGACCACTTGCAACAATTACTGGAAGATAAAACATTAAAATATGCATTAATCTGTTTCATATCTGCTTCAGAATAACTAATTTGCTCTTTAGATAAAGTTATGATATTGATTTAGTCATTGAGAGTTACAATCAGAAATGGGGAAAAAAAATTTCTAAACTAATTTAGTCATTTAGTCTGTCTCATTCTTATAAGCATATGAGTTTGCATTATAACAAGACCTATCACATATACCGTTACATAATTTAATGAATTTATCCAATACGTGTCAATGAGGCTATTTTATAACCTCAACAACAGAAGCCGAGCTCCCTCATTAACCTCAACAACAGAAGCTGAGCTCATTCCTCAACCTCAACAACAGAAGCCTGGGTTATTTATCTAGCTCGGCTTATGACAATGAGGCTTTAGACAAGATCTTCAAAAGGGTCATTATATACCTCGCAAAAATTAGACGAGGCTCCGTCATACCCTCGTTTTTATGCACCGAGGTTACTTATTCACCTCGTCTAAACCTGCCGAGCTCATTCATGCATGTACCTCGTTCCTACCTACCGAGCTCCTTCTTTCGACGGTTTTTTTAACGAAGACCAAAAATCGTCATTCGATAATCATGTAAAGCGAGCGATATACCAATTCATGTGTCGATCAATTGATATTTTGATTAATTTCATCGATTTTAGGCTGTTTTCGATCAAAACAATTTGTTCGACAGATTTAGGTTTCAATTCGGGAAAAGAGAGTTTTGGGCATTTTTCCAATGTGTTCGGAAAATATGAAAAGGACATGTGGTAATTTAGGTGAAATTATCTTGTCAATAGCCATTCCGACATCTTGCCTCTAGCCTCACTCAACTGAAAATGAACTATTCCATTGAATCAACCTGATTTGAACTTTTGTCTCAGCCAAACATAAAACCCGATATCATTCATTTTCGATTCCCATTTCTGTACCAAACAACCCAAAGAACAAAAAATGAATCAAGCAGCAAAGTTTGTTCCTCGATTCGATCACTTGTATTGACCTTATTTAAACCAATCTACATACAAATATATATCCTCCCTAAACAATAACACCGACTAATAAAGCAACAAAGTTTCCTCTGCATACATCGATCAAAATAAAATTCTCCCGAATAAAACTATAGCTACTAAACCATTATCAAATGTAATTGCATTGTGTAATGAGAAATGAATTCAAGCTTGGAATTCAAGGAAGGGAAGTGATTCTCCAAGAAGCAAAGTTTCGAAATCCCATTCTCGCTGTATCTCCAAGCCTATGTTGTTACAACTTATTAGTGGACTGTTTGTTGCCTTTGCTGCATCTCTTTCCACCGCGGTTGTTGCTTCATTTGCGTGGTAGTACTGACTGCCAATCCCGGTATTAAACTCTATGCTGTATGGTGCCATAAAAATGTCTTTTTTATCATCTCCGTCCCCAAATCCGTAACCATTAAAACCCTTTGTTGAAACAGCACCTGTTTCAATATCCTGGAATGAGGCTAGATTGAATCCGCCAAAGCCTGTACTATCCTCCATACCCATGATCATCTCGTTATCAACATTGTTGTCACCGAGGAGTACTTGATGAGATAGAGATTCAAGGAGAGTGTTGTAGGTGGCAAGAGGGGAAGGGTGTACGGACGAGGGCGAGGAAGAGGCCGATGAAGACAAGGAATCCTTGCAAATTGACGACAAGGGTATCGTTGGCATGGTGGCGAATGAAGTACCGCCATTGATGGGGTCTAATTCTGGGAGGGATATTGATGTGGAGAAATGATCATTTGTATCATTTGGGGAGCATGTAGAGGATGGATGGAAGTTGTTAGTCTTCAATCTTTTCTTTATGTTGGAATTCCAGAAGTTCTTTATTTCATTGTCGGTTCTTCCTGGAAGACGTGCGGCGATCTGAGACCACCTGATAGAGCAGGTAGATTGATCATCAGTAAAGAGGATTAATTGTCAGTAATTTTAATAAAGATCATCAATATCAATACCAATTAACCCAATATAAGTGCGTTGAGATTGTTTGAAGGGATCAAATTGGAAGATGATCATCAATATCAATACCAATGAACAAATTAATTGATAGATGAAAGTAATATACCTATTGCCAAGGATGGAGTGGAGGTGGAGAATGAGAGCCTCTTCTTGGGGAGAGAAGGCGCCGCGCTTGAGATCAGGCCTCAAGTAGTTAATCCAACGAAGGCGGCAGCTCTTACCGCACCTCTGGAGGCCAGCATTCCTCGCAATGTCGCTCCAGCAGCCCTGCCCACCATTTCTCAACATGTAGCTCATCAGCTTCTCATCCTCCTCTGGAGACCAAAGTCCCTTCCTCATCTTCATGCTATTGCTATTACTCTTCTTGTTCTTGTTCATTATTGTTGTATTATAACCCTTGCCCTCTTTCATCTCCTTCACCATACTATCAAAATCTTAACTAATTTGTGTTCGATTATATAGCACAAATAGGGTTTGAGATTGATCAAGAGACAAAGACAATACATACATATATACATACATATCCTCATCTGTAACGTGACAAACTAGAGAGAGAGGAAGTTAGAAGAGGGGAGAAAGAAGAAGAGGAAGGCTTAATAGGGAGGTAATGATAATGATGAAAGTGATGGTTGTAATGTAAGTTTGCTTAGAACACTAAGCATAGCTAGCTGGGGAAGTTAGCTACAGATAGATCTGAGATATGATTAGTGGTACGTGTAGGATTATTAAAAGTCTCTTGGAATTGAATAGATTCATGGACTAAGCCAATTAATTAAGTAAAATTAGTTGGGTTTGATAGGTAAGTGATTTTAATGAGTAAAATAGCACCAAAAACGGATTGGATAGGGACCCACCACAGGCCCAGGCAGATACAATAATACTGGTGACTGCTGTAAACAATTATGTTCAATTCATCTACAATATTTTGTGTGATTTGAATCCAACCGATGTGTGATCGACCAAATATAACATGGACAATAAAAAAAAATTAACAAAAAAACTCTAGGGTAACTAAACCCGTTAATACAATATTGCTTGAAACAAGAACCTTTCAAGCTATGTTACACGGAAACAAAAACGGAACTGGAAGGGAAACGGAAACGGAAACGAAAACAGAGAAACGACAATCCAAATTTTGTAGGAAACGGAAACGCCGATGAAATGACAACATTTCAGTGTGTAGCTTTAACGGTGACCTTACTCCTTAACAGAAGTCAATACAGACATGTCAAACATATATATTAAGGGCTCGTTTGGTATAAGAACGCAAGGTAAATGAAATGAAAACAATTTTTTATAGGAAAATATATCTAGGAAAAGAGAAAAATGCTATTTTTTGTGTAAAAAATAAGATGGGAGGGGTAATGATCGATTAGAGAAGTATAGGAGATATGGTTACCCTTTTCTCAAATTAGTAATTGAAATAAGAAGGAATAAAACCAATTTTGTATTAAAAGTTGGGAGGAGAGAGTAATGATTAAATTTTTTAACAATGTATCTTAAAATATAATTGGACTACATTCGTTTCATTTTCCTTCACCTTTCCAAAATTTCAACCAAACGAGCTATAAATGTCTTGCAAACCAACAAAATAAAGTAACTTAGTATTAAAATAACAACATAATTAAGAACAACACAAAGTAATCAATCCAACATCAATCTTACTTAACTAACTCTTCATCAAGTTCCAGATCATCGAGAGAAAGTTCTGCAAGTGAGAGTTTACCAGAAGAGGGCCGAGAGGATGCGTTGCTGCGAGCGCCGCCGAGCAGAGAACCAAAGAAGAGCGACTCGGCGAGGCTGCGAGCGAGCACAACGAGCAAAGAGAGAGGCGGCTAGCTAGGGTCGCTCAGAAGGGAGGAGAGGAGGGAAGACCGAAAATTGAGGAGAAGGAAGCGAGAAGGATAGGGAAACTTTAGTTTCATATGAGAGGAAGGGGAAGCGTGATTTAGCTTATATATATATAATGAGAGTAACCCATTATTTTGATAGTAAATCTCATGCACGTGACCAGTCGGTAAAAGTCATGCACCGGGTAAACCAGCTTGCATTGACCGGCTAGATCTAATCATAAGAAGTAAGATAAACCTTAGTTTTTTCACCCAAGAGAAAAAACGAAAGTATAGATTAAATCCGAGAACTCCCATCAACCCTTCACTTCTTATCATTGAGTCAGGCAAAATTAGCAAAACCAAGATGTTAGGGTTGGTGGATTTGTCTTTTGACTGCATATCATATCGCTATCAACTGCATTGCCATTTAAAAATAATAAGCTAAAATTGTACTTCACTTCACTCTCAAGGTAATCCATCCATCCATCCATCATCATTATTATGGCTTCTTTTTAATTTACCATACATATATATATAGCTATAGTGAGGCCCATCTCCAACCGCAACTTGCTTCCACTTCACATAAACAATGTCAACAAATTAATCCAACCTATCAAATTAAGAATAAAATCAAAATACAAAGGACCTATGGGGGAAACAAAAATTAAACCAAGCGAACCAAACATGCACAATATATAAACAAGGAACTAGATAGGAAAGAAGGATTGGAAGTAACGGCTCCAAGTGCAAAACTAAAAGGATACTAGCTTGGCAAGTCCTCCCTAGCACCAACTGGCCCTTGTCAATCCTAATATCAACTCTCGCACTATCTACGATCTCTCGTCAAATTCTCTAGCAAAGTGTAATAGATGTGAAAATAAGCTAAAGATCAGCTGCAATAAGCTGAAATATCACTGTAAAAGCATAGAAAATGGACAAGAACATTCAGTGTTCTTGGCTGCAATGCAGACGGCAGCAAGAGGAATATGTAGGAGGCATGGTAGGCGGCATCAATCCCCAAAACCTTACCAATCTTAGTAGTGATTGCTTGCTATTTATATGGGTCCAAACAAAGGTCATGTGACTAGCACATGGTCCTAGCTAGATATGGACAAAAGCCCTTATTACACAAAAGGACAAGAAAACATAATAGACATAATAAAGGACATTTTAGCTAGGAAATGAAGTCTTAATGCAAGTGAAATAACATTGATCACCAAGGATCACAACCATAATCTTCATACCCCCCCCCCCTCCAAGTTGGGCATGATGGGAAACCTATCAGACCCAACTTGGACGAGAGAAAATGATGTTGCTTCTCACCAAGTGGTTTAGTAAGAAGATCAGCAAGTTGAAGCCCAGTTCTAACATGCTGTGGTAGAAGAAACCCTTCTTGCAGCTTCTCACAAACATAATGACAGTCTATCTTGAGGTGCTTAGTCCTTTCATGGAATACTGGATTCTCAGCTATGTGTATTGCTGATTTGCTATCACAAAATAGAGGTATGGGTAGCTGGACACATAACTTCAGTCTTTGCAAAACTCCTTCAACCCATACTAGATCACTTGCTAAGGTAGACATGCTCTTGTACTCTGCTTCAGCAGAAGATTTTGAGATTGTAACTTGCTTCTTGGTCTTCCATGAGACCAAAGATCTTCCAAGGAACACACAATATCCAGTGAAAGACTTTGCACTGAATTGGCAAGCACCCCAATCAGCATCACAGTATGCAGACAAAGTCATAGAAGAATCTCTTGGATAATAAAGGCATGTGGACACAGTTCCTTTCAAGTACTTGACAACATAGAGTGCAGCATCATAGTGTGGCTGTCTAGGTTCCACCATAAACTGGCTTAGATGCTGCACGGCATAAGAAATGTCTAGTCTAGATAAATTGAGGAACAATAATCTGTCCACCAGTCTTCTATATTTCTCAGGATCCTGCATGATTTGTCCAACATCAGTGGAAAACTTTAAGCCTCTAAGAAGAGGAAAAGATGCTGCTTTGCACTCCATCATTTGGCAATCATCCAAAATATCAAGGATGTATTTTCTCTGGTGTAGCATTGTTCCATTTTTGTCATGCAAAATTTCGAGACCAAGAAAGTATCTTGCAATGCCAAGATCTTTTATAGTGAAGGCTCTGTGCAGGGTTGCTTTAGTCTCATTTATCACTTTAATATCATCACCAGTTATCAATATACACTAAGGCAACCACAATGCCATTCTGAACCTGCTTAATGAATAATGAGTAATCCTCAATTGATTGCTCATATCCCAGGCTCTCTAAGAACTTACACAATTCTGTATTCCATTGCTTGGATGCCTGCTTTAGACCATAAATGGACTTCTTCAATTTACAAACCTAACCAGGTTTCTCAGTAATATATCCTTCTGGAGGAATCATATACACTTCTTCCTCTAGCTTTCCATGAAGAAAAGCATTATTTACATCTAGCTGATATAGATTCCAATTTCTGATAGTGGCAACTGCAATCAATATTCTCACAGTAGAGAATTTAGCAACAGGAGAGAAAGTGTGCTTATAATCTTTCCCTTTGATCTGATTATAGCCCTTGGCAACTAGTCTTGCCTTGTATCTTTCCACTGATCCATCAGGTCTATACTTAACCTTATACACCCATTTGCTTCCAATAGCTTTATGATCAATTGGTGTATCCACTATTTCCCAAGTGTCATTCTTCTCTAAAGCTTGCAGCTCTAAATTCATAGCATCAACCCACTTATTGCTTTGCACAGCTTGTTTAAAACTGTAAGGCTCTTGCTCCATAGCCATATTAACAAATGAAGTCATCACCTCAGGATTCTCATGAATAGCATCTCTAAGACATTCTGCTAAGAAAGATTGTGACATGGAATTCCTCTGATGGCCACTTCTACAATCATAATCTTGGAGACGTCTAGGTAATATGTGCTCTCTAACAGACCTCCTCAAAGGAGGAAATTCATGTAAGTCCTGCAATATTTCTGCAGAAATATGATTGTTGCTTCCTGTTGAAGTCAAAGAATCAGCAATTTCAGATGGCAAGGGTGACTGATTAGAATTTCCATCAGAGTTTATATTTTGAGGAGGGGAATGGCTATCTGAAAAGGTCATGGGATGGGTGGCAGTGTATGTGTCATCAAGTGCAGGGTTAACTAAGGGCAATGAAGGATGAATATAGTGACCAACCTCATCCCCTTTTTCTGCATTTTCCCTGAAAGGAAAAATGTTTTCCTGAAATATAACGTCTCTGCTAACAAAGGATCTCTTGTCATCTAGATCCCATAACTTGTATCCTTTCTGACCAAAAGGATACCCAAGTAATACACACTTCCTTGCCTTAGCCTTCAGTTTATCTCTGTCACTGTAAAATACAGGAGCAAAACAAAGGCTCCCTATAACTCTCAGATCATCATAAGTTGCAGGCCTGTTGAACAACTTTTCATGAGGTGTCAACCAATTCAATGTCTCTGTGGGCATTTTATTGATGAGATGTGTTGCTACTAAAACACACTCACCCCAAATTTTCAAAGGAAGACCAACATGGAGTCTCAGGCATCTAGCTCTCTCAATAAGATGTCTATGTTTCCTTTCCACTCTCCCATTTTGCTGGGGAGTGTAAGGAATGGATTTCTGATGAATAATCCCTTTGAGAGCAAACAGATCAGTGCACTGCTTTTGGACAAATTCAGTCCCATTATCTGTCCTTACCTTCTTTACTGAACATCCATACTGATTCTCTACATAAGCAACAAAGTCACTGATTGCTTTGAAGACCTGCAATTTGCTTTTAAGCAACAATGTCCAGGTAACTCTAGTGCAATCATCCACTATAGTAAGAAAATAAGAATGGCCATCATAAGTAAGACATTTATATGGACCCCATAAATCCATATGTATTAATTCAAAAGGCCTGCTGGCCACATTCACACTTCTTTAAAAAGGAAGTTTGTGATGCTTTGATAAAGAGCAAGATTCACAATGAAATTTATCCAAAATTGAGGAACTAAATATCCTTAAATGTCTCAACTTACTAACAGAACTATGACCAAGTCTAGCATGAATAACTTCAATGCTTGAGCTAACTTTATTACAACTTCTCTCATGACTCTGATTGTCTTCCTTCAAGCTTGATTTCTCTGACTGGATCTTGTATAGGCCATTCTCCCTGATGCCTGATAAATGCACCTTCTTAGAGCCAGGGTCCTGGAAATAACAACGAGACCTTGTAAATATGGCTATGTAGTCAGTGTCATCAAGTATTTTCCCAACTAACAATAATTTGTGCTTAAAATCAGGCACAAGTAAGACATCATTTAAATTAATAGAATCTGTCAATTGTAACTCTCCCTGTTCTGTAACAGACTTGACTGAGCCATCAGGTAAGCCAATGTGAACAGGCCTATTTAGTCTCTTTCTTTCAGATAATACATGGCAATCTGCTACCATATGATCTGTAGCCCCAGTATCTACAATCCACTCACACTGAGATTGCTCTTTCAACACAGTATTAGCTATATTTAGAGGAATCATACCTACAAAATTAGCTGAAGAAGAGTTGATGCTCTCACTGTAATTCTTGCCTTTCATCTTCTTAAGAATCTCCTGGTAAACTGCATTGACCATGCCAGAATCTATCACATCATTAACATCATCTTCAAGTGGAGAGTTCTACATCTGTGTATTCATGGAGTCGACAGCATTAGCAAATTTCCTTCCGGCTGTAGTGTTGGAACCTTTCTCCTTTTCTTTTAATTCCTTCAACCAGTCAGGTATATGCCATGAAGTTTAAAACACTGCTCAGCTAGATGGCCCTTCATGTTGCAATAAGTGCAAGTGGAATTGAGCTTAATTCTCTTAAGCTCTTTCCAGTCCCTCACTTCCTTTTTGAAAGGCACATTACTAGTGCTTGAAGGTCTAAACTGATAGGAATTACCACTTCTGTTAGCTGCCAGTGCAATTGAATCAGCATTCATCCCCTGAGAGCTGCTATCATTAGTGGCCCCATTGCCACTTTCTACTTGATGTAAGATGTAATAGGCCTTGTTAAGGCTAGGCAAAGGATCAGTGGCCAAGATAGAATTTCTAGCAGCTTCATATATGTCATTCAAGCTCATCAGAAGTTGCATAAGTCTGTTCCTGGACTCAATCTCTGTAAACTTCTTCTTCAAGTCACAAGTGCAGGCTCCACAACCACACTCTGGTAACTTCTCCAACACTTGGAGTTCATCCCAGCTTCTCTTAAAAAGATTGTACAGATCAGCTAAGGACATATTTCCCTGCACAATATTGCTCATCCTCTTTCTGATTTGAAAGATGAGATGAGCATTAGTTTGCCCATATCTCTCCATGATCTCATCCCATAATATCTTAGATGAGTCCATGAACATAAAGCCCTCTGCAATGTTCTGTCATAGAGTTCAAGAGCCAGCATCTCACCATATAATCATCTCTAATCCATTTCTCAAGATCAATATGTGCAGCTGCAGGTTTAGCACATGAGCCATATATAAAGCCTAACTTGCATTTAGCACCAAGAGCCATGACAACCCCACGACTCCATGTCATATAATTAGATCCATCAAATGGAATAGCAACAAGTTGTGCACCAGGATGATCAGAATTAGATAAAAACAAAGGATCTCCAGAATTACCTTGAACTGCCATATCTTCTGCTACTCTGTTTCCTGAGTTTTCCACCGAGAACATACGCTAACTAGCAAGCAAAACAGCAAGAATTTCTTATCTAATACCCAGTATAAGCCTCAAGCTCTGATACCATGTGAAAATAAGCTAAAGATCAGCTGCAATAAGCTGAAATATCACTGTAAAAGCATAGAAATTGGACAAGAACATTCAGTGTTCTTGGCTGCAATGCAGACGACAGCAAGAGGAATATGTAGGAGGCATGGTAGGCGGCATCAATCCCCAAAACCCTACCAATCTTGGTAGTGATTGCTTGCTATTTATATGGGTCCAAACAAAGGTCATGTGACTAGCACATGGTCCTAGCTAGATATGGACAAAAGCCCTTATTACACAAAAGGACAAGAAAACATAATAGACATAATAAAGGACATTTTAGTTAGGAAATGAAGTCTTAATGCAAGTGAAATAACATTGGTCACCAAGGATCACAACCATAATCTTCATAATAGAGTTATATCCTTCATAATTATCTCTCTCTAAAACTTCTTGAATTAACCTATGTTAGCTCGGTTTTGTTAAGACCTGAGGTAAAAAGTGTATTTTTTTTATATGATCGTTGCGACCAATAGCCAATTTCAATGACAAAATTGTGCGTTGCACGGAAAGTTCACTTTGTGCTAAATTGAAATTCACTTTGCGCTAAACAGAATTTCTGATATATAATTATGTTATGTCCCTAATTATTGAAATTGAAAAAACAGACTTGACCACCCAGGCAAGCGTTGAACCAACGTGGCAGCCAAAGCATGCAAGTCCAGCTGCACCCTCCCTCCTGGCATCCTCATCCCTTTTAAGTTGTTTGGGGTCTCATCCGCTTGCTGTTGAAAACGACGTCGTCAAAGTGGGCGCTTTCAAATTAATTTAATTATGTTTTACGTAGCAAGTCGACCTAAAACGTACGTATACGTACTGAATGTTATATCGCCGTATGATATAAATGAATATGATAGAAGAGGACAGAGACGATATTCCATTTTATTTTATATAATCAGTACTGGAGTTTTATATTGGCAACGAACAAATATATATCATCACGTGGTTGCCTACAAGAGTATATAAGAATTTTTCCTTTTCGATTCTGATTCAGATTATGTTATATATGAACCCTCAATTGTCTTACATCAATATAAATACTTCCTAGAATTAAATATTTACTATTTTAAAAAAATTAATTAATTAGTTAATTTTTTGATATTTTACATAATTTTTAGCTTTTTAAAAATATATCAAAATTTAAAAATAAGAACTTATATTTTTTAACGGAGGGATTAAGTGATACTCGAAAATAACTACCCAATTTTGGTCAAAGGTAAGTTTTTAAAATTTAGAAACTGCGTATAAGGAGATTTACTAAGGTATTAGTTACATTTTCATCTTTGTATAGTACACTTGCCTCACATCATCTTAAGATTTCATAACACGTATTTGGTTTAGGGGTGTGTTCTGAAAACTAGTTACTTGCATTTAATTGCTGATAATACCATCTGGAGTTGGAAGTAAAGGTAATATTCAACACATAACCATCCCTTGGCAAGTGGATGTTCCTGTATCTTCATCTTTTGGATGCTCTCTCCACCCACTAAGACTCGCACAACGTCCAAAAGGCGCATCGTGCATACAAAAAATATACTGCAGGGACCAAATAAGCCAGAGGCAAGGAAACAGTCGCCCTACTTGCAAGGCAAAACTGCACCAATTGCCTGCCTGAATTTTATATATTCAACAATGCCAAAAGAGCAATGCAGCAACAGCAAAAGCTTGATGCACAAGTGAGATAAATTATCTTCAGCTCAAAGCAAATGCTACCCAGCTGAAAATTCTTTAGCTTTTATTTTAAGCCGAGTCACACCAACATAAAATTTACCAAAAGGGGTCGGGAAGGCATAAACATAACCAACATTTTTTAGAGAAAAAAATAAAGGTGAAGAGAAAATGTCATCTGTGCAGAGAATTCACTCTCTGCTACAACAATCGCAACAGAACCATGAGAATGTCTCTTCTCCAAGCAAGAGCATTCCCTTCTTAAAGGTTGTCAAAGTTTACAGGTTCCCTCAGGAACCTCTCCATCTGTCTCGCCCTGGTCTTGATGGACATGTCAAACACTTTCTGTCCAAACTCCACAACTAGCCCACCAAGAATACTTTGATCAATCTGCATAAACGACATTATCAATAAAGCCACAACCTCTATTGCCAGAACAACCATCAGTGAAATCAGTCCTCTAATCAGAAGCCCAGTCCATGAAATAATAATGTTGGGTAGAGATGCATAATTGGAGCAAAGGGAATATACAGAGGGAATAATATACCTTCTGCACTAGAATGACCTTCTTCCCATGTCCGAAAATTTCTTGCAATGTCTCCTTAAGTTCCTTCTCCTCCTGTGGAGGCAGAGGCTGACCAAGAAAACAGTCCAACAGGAGTAAGACCTCGATGTAAACAGTTTTCTATTAACCACTAAGAGCAGAAAAACCACTCTGTGACACATCAGATTTAATAGATATTGAAATTGAAATGCAGGACAGTTATTACAACAACAACAACAACAACAACAAACCCAGTATATCCCGCTTAGAGCAGGGTCTGGGGTCGCGTTGTACGCTCCCTTTCCCCGACTAGGTCGGGAGGGAGTTTACATATAACCCGAGCAAAAGAAAGTATAGGAATCAAAATCAAAATCATAAAGAAACGGGGACATGCCAGCAAATCAAAATGCAGGACAGTTACTCAGATGTTAAAAACAATTTTCACAAAAGCAGCAGGACTCACTATAACAGTCGTCACAGTGGCTTTCAGTTCTCCCTTGTGTGCCATGGTCAACTCAGAGAATCTTTTTGCGATGTGATCTACATGCCTTAGCCTTCCATTTTCAGCCAAAAGAACTGAAACAGGATCATAATGAGATGTTTTTCAATTCTAGGCACAAATACATGAGGCAGCAAACCACAGTTGTGCACATTCAAAAAATAAGCCCATTAAATTAACGCCAAACATAACCATATTTAAACAGACATCACTGTCATTTTGACCGCAGAATGTGAATCATCCTGTTTAGAGAGAGAGATTTGTAAACATTTATTCCAAATCCAAGGCCTGGATTCAGATTTTTCCTCACTATCACTTGAAGGTGATCCATCTAACTATCTTTTCCATCCTTTATAACGTCCACATGGAAACACATCATCGCTTCTTTCGCGGATTGCTATGGTAAATCATTCATTATTCAGAAGCCCCTAGACCTCGTCTTAAACATTTTCCAAACAGAGTCCCACAACCAAAATATGGTTCCCATGATAAGGAAAAACTCACTGAACATGTTGCCATCATGATCCATGGGACCGGCAATACTAGTATCTCAACACCAGGAACAAACTTTTCCACTTAGAAAGTTATCTTCATTCTAGGGGTAAATTTATAAGTTAAACTGGTTTTCAAAGATTAAAAAAACACATGCTTAGTTCAATCGCTTTTTGAATAGGATTTAAATTCTTTTTTCTTTCACTTCGTTTAGAATGAAAGCTAGACATCACTAAGTCATAAAACCAATTCTAACTAGCAAAACAATCAATAAATCAAACTCAACTACAATACTATCCACATAGTTATCAAAATAATCGTAGAAAGAACAACTGAGCAAGCAATGCAGCTAAACTGATTAAACCATCATACCCAAGAAATTCTTTGTGACATCTGAAAACTTTGCTTGAGCGCAGATATCAGTCAGAGCTTTGACTCTTGTATCTAATGGCACGGACACATCCCTTGTGAACTGAGAAAAGGTAGGGGACGTTTTGGATGCTTCAACAAGGTCAAAGATCTCTGCTTCAACCTTCTCCAGTGCATTAGCCTTTACAGCAGCAATATATAAGGCTGATGCATAGTTACCCGTACCCCCAAACATAGACACCGGCACCTGGATTATCAGAATCAAACATGGATAAATAATAGATAACTGCAACATAAGAGAACTGCTTTTGTGTAGAAAGTTATACTACTTAAAAGGAGTTAAAGGACAAAATTTCTGTTGCATACAAATAGGGGTTTCGACTTTGAAAGACAGAAGATATGTGCAAAAGTGCCTCTAAACCTATCCCTACGCATCAATGAAGCACACAACATGCAACAAACACTCTGATTGTGTTAATTATAGTCATGATAAATATGTATAATTTCAACGTCCAGGAAGTGGAGGCAGGGTCTGGTGGGTTAAGGTTGATGCATCTAGCTAAATATATATAATTTCAACGTCCAGGAATTTCCATTAGCAAATAATATGCAAGCGAGGGGCTTTAAAAAGACCATTATCTATTCCTAAAAAATGAATAATTAACAAAACATTCTGATTGTGTTAATTATAGTCATGATAACATCATAAGAAAGCCATTTGTCAACAAGCTGTTGCACAACAAAGTGCCAAGATGAATATAGGAAAACAATAGAACATTCTGTAGCAGAAAAATGTTAACAGGGTGTGTAGCAAATAAAGCCATGAACCAGTGAAATCATCTCCACGGTTGTCTGCCAGCTTCTGAATCCTCATCTTTAATATGGTAGGACTATTATTTGAAGTGCAGGGGAGATGGAAAAATAAACTCGTGAATCATGTGATGAGATAGCATTTAAACATAATCTAGGTTGTTTTTCTGGCTCTGTCTCACAATAAATTATCAAATTAAATATCCCCTTTTCTTCTTCCCTCTGAAAACAAATGTGATTAAGAAGAATCCCAGATATGTGACAAAAGAGGGTGAAAAGTTTGTTTCCCAGATCCTCTTGAACAACATAGCCAAAGACCTCCTACATTAAGGTTCTTGTCAAGGGAATCCTAAATTCCAATTGATATAGAGTTGCAGCAGGAGCAGCGGGAAAAAAAAAACTATTGCAAACATTATATACTAAACATGTTACTAAAGGATGCAAATGTGATGCATTAGTAATGTATCATACACCAATAATATGGTAAACACAATACTAGATTCCAGATTGATGCTGGTTACCTTGATTTTGGCTTCTTTGGCAGCGGGTGCAGCAGCATAGTTCCTCTGCAGAAACAAATGATTACCGAATAAGCAACTAAAAAATGCAATTGAGAACTGGCCGCGATCGATTAATACTAATGTATGTAGATTCCGTAACATTTCTAGTGGTGTGCAGAAAATAGCAATCAAAATCAATCCAGAAGCGTATTCATCGGATCCAGTATAACTGTACAATCCGTTTTGGCCTTTAACAGAAATATCTCAAATAATTTGTCCCGATTTCCGTACGCGTAACCAAAAATCCAGACTGAATGATGAAAATGCAATAGCGAATCAGGCATATAGTAGATGAATTTTGATGAAACGCGGATCAAACTCACCTCAGATCTGGCGAAGTTAGGGCAGAGGAGCGCACGCTGAGAATCGGATCCCAAAAGCCTTTTAAGGGAGCGAACGCTTGATGCTGATCTGATTCGCCCAGCCATCGCCATGGCAATTCAACCCACAGAGAAAGAGAGATGGAGAGTGGAGTCTAGGGTTTGAGCGAGGATTCGTATCAATTGGCTGGGAATTGGAAGGATGGGAGGAAGAAAGGAAAAAAAAGCTTTGACCTGATGAACAAAATAACGCATCAGATCGGGTGCGGAATAAGCTATGGGCTGGTGGCCCAATGGGCCATTACTTACCAGCCCATCTCCAACTCTTCACCGATAAGTTCGTCAGTCTTGAATTTTCACTCAACAACTAGTCATTCAGGTCATTTTGCACAAAATTGCATCCACTCTCAAGGATGGAAATCATTTGTGGAGTTCCGATCAACTTTTGTTGGTGTCCGAATCCACCTATTTCATCCTGTTGAGATGTGAATGAGACCAAAAAAGTATTCCACATCGAAAAAGTTGAACATATCAACACGTCCGATCCAAAAATGTGAATGATAACTCGATACAAATGGATGAGAAAATAGATTTTGGTCGATTAATGACTGAGTCGGATTGAGGAGGAGGTGCATTTAACCCGCCACTGGATACAAGTGGTGGATCGATTCAGATTCAACTTGCAAGATCAGTTTACCATCTCTATCATCAAAATGAACTCATTTGTAGTATTGAACTATTTTGTGATATTGAACTCATTTTGTTTTGTAGCGATGAATACTTTTAATCTTTTATCATGTTTTCCATGAACTTTTCTTTTGAGTTTTACGTTCTTATAACGAGCAACAAAATCAACTGTTGGATGGACACATTCTCAAGGAATCCTTCCATGTTGATCTTTGTGAAGTTAACAATCCCTAGCTTCTTACAAAGGAATAATGGAAATTGGGACACTGAAACTTATTGGATCAGAAAACCTAATGGGTGGATCACGTGGAAGAATAGCATTGTAGTCTTGATTAAGAGTAACTCTATAACATTCTTCAATCCTTTGTTTGTCCAAAAGGAGTTCATTATGGAGCTTCGCATATTGGAGCATTTCTTGCATTGCTTCAGAAAAGGGGATTTGGGCATAGAGCTTTTCTAGGACTAACAAAAATATGTAAAATTTCTTATCAAATTGAGCTTGTTTCTGCCTCTTGGGAAATGAACGAGTAGGTTGAATTGTAGGAGGAACAAAAGGAGACGCGACAAGGAAATTAGCTAAGGTCGATGGAATGCTAGGGGAGGGAATAGGGGTAGTAGTCTTACTTAAAGAAGGGGAAACATAGTGAGGAACACTCTCAGGTGGTGGAATAACCACCATTTCTTTTTTGACGAGTTCTTTTTTAGGCATGTGTATTAGTCACATGTAACAACTTATTCGCTTTAGGAGGCGGAGTAGGCTAAAGTGTTCTTTCACTTCTAAGACTGACAACAAAGACTTCTCCTCTTGGATGCTAGGTAATAGATTTAACTAGATGTGGCTCCCCTAATACTAGCTATGATGTTCTGTATAGCAGCAATTTTAGAAGATTTTCTTGGTAAGACGGGGTTCTACTTCTTCCTTTGCGATTCTGCAGCATTACACAGGGATATGAGAAGTTTTTTTGGTGAGACGAGTTTGGCTTGACGACATAAACACATCTCAACCACTCTAAACATGGTGTACACTTTGTTCCTCGATCTGTGACCTTTGTGACTCTATTAAGTCCCGTCATTGATCTTCGATCCTTAAACCATGACGATGTACTTCTTAGTCTTTTATTTATCTATTACACCATTTTTCTTGAAAATACAAAAAACAAGTGTGTAGATATCCAAATTTGTGATCTTCACAAAATATAGACTATAAAACAAATTAGAGGGTTGTCGGGTGCTCAAGTGTACGTGTTCTAATTGCCTTTTTATGTCACTAAAAAATACACCGAAGAAATTTTTTCTTTGAGCGGCATAGACTACAAATATTGTTGTTATTGCATAATATAATTTTTTTGTTTTGTTTAAACAAATAGTAAAATATTGTCAAATAATATCTCATTACCCCAAACTTGTAAGATAGGGCTCTCTTGTGCTCATGTGTTTGTTTTCTTGTAATAAATGAGAACAGACTCTAATACACTGTACACTCTACATCACATCTCCATCCAAAAAAGAGGGGCCCTCCCACCCTATGGACATAAAACCTGACCGAGATCAAACCGATTCGATCATTTTCATATCCGATGAAATATCTTCTTATCGGTTTCCAAACAAACAAAACATCCTCTCTTCAATTCCTCTCTCCGCCTGCCTGTGAATTGTGGAAAAGGAGACGATGCTAGGACTGTTACCGGCGGTGGCATTATCGGTGGTGCCCCTCACTCTGTACGTTCCCCTGCCAAGGAGCCTGTCCGCATTCATGGAAGCCATGGATAAGTGGCTCACACAAAGCATCAGCTTCACCGTTCAATTATATCCATCCCTCCGCGTTGCCTGGTCCAGACTCCTTGATTCTCTTCACTCCACCACCTCTGTCGCCTCCAGGTAAAGGAACAACTTATGCTTTGATAGGGTGGGTGGGTATTGTCTCCAGTTTAATTGTATATCTTGTTGCGAGAAGCAACTTATGGTTTGTTTTTATGGAAGAGCAATTGAGAATGAACAAAGGCTAAAATTATATACTGAAGAAATTCATTTATTTTATGGTAATGCAGTTACAAGTCCCTCAACATCTACAAATGAATCACGAATCAAGAATTTGTAAAGAGTATAATAAAAATTGTTCATCTTTTAGCTCCGATCCTCCTCCTGTCAGTAATAACTACAAATGAATAAAAAGAATTGAGCATGGAATTTGAGATATGGCTGAGATTTGAGTCTAAAATTCAGTTGAAGAGTGTGCACACGGCTTGAAGAACCAGAAGACATCCAAGGTTCGGCCATCTTTGCCTGCACTTAAAGAAGGAAGAAGAGGGCTGCTTCCGTTGCTCTTCTCCGCGGCTTCTGCTTCCTTTAGCACCTGTTTCAGCTGCATTTCTTGAAACGGCTCCCTCTCCTGGTTCAAGTGCAAATGAAAGAGGGTCACACCATCATCATTTCATACACATCACACATTTGAGAGTGCCAAGTTGCATCGAACACATACCTTGTTGAGCCTGGACTTGGGGGCTTTCGAAGCCATGGACTTCAAAGGTTCACGAGTTACTGAAAAACACTGAGGGGTGGGAGGCGAAGTTCGGATTGCTGCCTGCAAACTCTCTCCCATGTCTTTGCCTTTGGTGTTGTTCTTCACATCCAGAGAAAGAGGGGTGTTCTCTGCATTATCACCTCTCCTGCTCAATCATATTCAGGAGAAAAAACAATTCAAATGTTACTCACTATTTAACTTCCTCCTGCAGGATTGATTTGCATTTCAACGAATACAAATCCAGTAATAGGGTAAACGAATGAATGCCCTTACGTAATTTTCTTTCTCGGCTTCTCCCTGAGAGGGGATCTAACTCCTGACTCAAGACTGTCTTTGCTCAACACAAGAAATGGTTTTCTGTCTTTGATTTCCTTGTCATTCATCTTCGTCGAACGATCACCCAAGCCTGCGTGTTCTTTGTTTGCAGAAGCCTCCAGCAAACTCATCTTGGCATCCACCTTGTCAGATTCATCATCCCTGTCCTTTTCCTTGGCCCTGGCAATGGCCAATTTCTTGAGTTCGGTACAGAAATCTGTGATCTTCCCCAACAAGTCCCTCCCCGCAAACAGATCCCTGCCTGATAAGACACTCTTCAGCTTTGGGGTTTCATCGGAATGGAGGGGTATCTCTGTGTACTCTTCGTTCGATTCTCTCTGTTTCTCCGCGCTTGATTTGATTGCGGCCTTTTCAGGCTTAATGTGTTGAGAAAGAGGGGTTTCCAGATTAGGGTTTTGGTTCTCGCCATCTTCTGTTGCTGGTGGAACACGCCTCTTCAGATTCGTTTCCCTGAATACATATCAGAAAGGAAATTCCATCTATTAACCAGAGATCCATCCAGATTCTACACCCTGGAAAAAAGTTCCAAATTTGGGGAAGATTAATATACGATGTTAAACTGTTATCAACTTACTTAATCCGGCTCCAATCTCCGAGCGCGATAAGCTTAGAAACAGCGACTGATCTCAAAAGCTTCAAACAGACGAAAAGAAAACCGAATCAGAACATAGCCGAAAGAAGATGAAATTAGGGGAAACGAAGAAGAACCAAGAACCAACCTTGGAAGTGGGAGTCGATTTGAGGAAATCTTCGGCGGTCTTGGGATGCTTGCAATCTAATTAATCACAGAAAGCACAAATTAAAGAAAAGAAAACGACGAAAACTTCCAATTCGCATCTTCACACATGAATTGAAGTAATCAACTTACCGGGCTTACAGAACCAGGCATCGTCTTCGAGTGAAGAGGCGTCGTGGGAGGCTGAGAAATCGATCCACTGTGGGGCGTTGATGTGCTCGTAAGTGTCGTCGCGCACAAACACTGATTCTAGGGTTTGCCAATTGATCTTGGCTGGCTCCATTTCCTTTGAAGCTTCCGCTGAATTTCCTCAATGTATTGTTCGGATGTCTTGAAGAGAGTTGCGGGAAAACCCGAAGGAAGCAGAGAGAGGAGTCAACTAGAAATCGCCTGAGGCTGAAAAAGGCAAAAAATGTGAACGTTGAGATCGGTCGGGGGAGAGAGAGAGAATCCAAGGTAGCACGGCACCCACTGTACACTGCAGTGAACGTTATGGATCCGTCTACATTAAAATTTTCGACCGTTGCGGATTTGTTGTCTTCCTACCTAGTTCGTCTCTAGCTTTACAACGCACCAAAAGCCACCGTTTTGGGGGAAAATTAAATGCCAAATTGCCAGTTATTAAGTACTCAGAGAATCTGACCCGACCCACCCGCCCACCCGAATCTAGATTTAATCGAACTTAAAAATCTAGCGTCATGCGCAACCTGAATCTGATCCCGACCCATTTTAACTCGATACCCAAATGAAAATGAACAAAGACAGACCAGACCCAACGCATACCCAACCCGATCCATTTTTTACCCTACCCAAACAAAACCCGACTTGTCCTTGCAATTACTTTTTTTTTTCAACCAGAAAGAATTTGGCAGTTGGCGGAGTCAACTAGCCAAGAGCATCTTTTCGGATGATACTACACAGAACTGAGTCTGAAGGGTAGGTCAAGCCGGAGAAAACAATTCCAAAGTGAGATAGGCGGTCATCAGCTCGATTACTATCCCTGAAGACATGAGAGATCTCGAAATCTGAAAACATAGTCGGGGCGCATAGAGTGTCGGAAACAAGCATCTCTATCTCGTCAAAGCAAGACGCACCTGTCTTAAGACTTTTGATAATGCTAAGATTATCACATTCGATGCAGATACGCAGAATATTGAGTTCTAAAGCTTTAAGCACACCTTTCCACATGCCAAAGCATTCCGAGCCAATAACGGAAGAGATAGGGGAGGGTCCAGATTCTGCGTATATCGTACAACCCAAATTGTCTCTAATAAGGAATCCATAAGAGCCTAAATTGTTAGAGGAAAAGGCTCCATCAAAGTTTAGTTTATACCAATCATTTCTTGGTTTAGTCCATTTTGGTGTGCGTTTTTTGGTCTTCCCGTGGTTGGGTTCTTTATTATGAGTGACTTGTTCTGAGTTTATGTCATCGGTTTTTTATTTCTCTCAGTTAGTTAATTGATCTTTTGTGAACGAAACTATTGTTTTAAGATTAGACTTAACATTGTCAAAGAGGGATTTGTTCCTAAAGTACCAAGAACACCACCAAGTTGTAGCAAGTGATGAAAGTTCTGATTTGCTTAGAGAGGTATGAAGAGCGCATAGTGATTCATTTATGTTGGTGGTAGTGTCATAGACACCACAAAGTGTGTTATAGATTTTTGGGGAGAGATGTTGTATTATTTGTGTTATTATTGGGCAATGAAATAACAAATGATCAGTGTCCTCAAAGCACATACCACAAAGAGGGCAATCTGTGGGAATGCCAACTCCACGAGAGGCAAGTTTGGCAGATGTAGGTAGGCCATTTTTGGAGATTCGTCACAAAAAGTCTTTGACTTTCGGGGCTACATCTAATTTCCATATCCAATGCAATTGCGTTGTGGAATGATTTTTTGCTTTGTGTATGAGTTCAGTTGTTGAGGCAGTTAAGAACCAACCATTTTTGCTAGGAGCCCAGTATAGCCGGTCTCATTGGATATGCTTTGGTATTGGTGTTTGGATTATTTGTTCCAATGTTTCCCTACTAATAAGGTTGAATAAGTTTTTATTTAGTTTATTGATATCCCATAAATGATCATCTGTTATGAAACTTCCAACCATTAATTTGTGAATTACCAATAATGAGAAATAATATAACTAAATAAATTAAGTTTAATATTCAACAATTAAGATAAATATAAAAAAATCATCATTTTATAATAAAACAAACTGTGACCCGACCAGACTATCTCGAAATCCATTTTGACCCGAACTTACTCGACCTGATCTTACCCGACTCGTGCACACAATATACCTAAGATATGACATGACCCGACAATGATCAAACCCGAATATGTATAACCCGACCCGATCAACCGAATTGTCACCTCTACGACACACGATCAATTTGTATAAAAAAAATCATAAACGATAATTAATTAGTCTAAAATGTATTCATTGTGAGAGATTGGTACAAAAAGTTATTTTAATGCAACGAATTAGTACTACCTCTGTTAATTAAAACTTGTCATTTTAGAAATCTATACACTTATTAAGAAAACAAAAACAAAAATACACTTAGACTGTACCTCTAATTATTACTTTACTTTTTTACTTTCTCAAGAACTACAACTAACAATTATCTAATCATTACAAGGGCGATTTCATAGAGTGCATGACAAAATACCTAAAATGACAAGTTTTCCTTAATAAGATTTACTTCCTAAGATGACAAGTTTTGATTACCGGAGGGAGTATAAAAATATATTTTAAGTTGATATATTGATATATTTTACTATTATTTATATGATATGGCTAAAATTAAAATAATTTTACTTAAAAATAACAGTTAAATTGAAATTTTAAATAATATCCTTTTAATGGTTTTATATTAAAACAATTTCTAAATTTTATCCCATTGTTACGATATTAAGAAAATCTAGAACCAAAGAATAAAATATAGGAAGTGAAACTCTCTATTACTTATATCCATCTCAAAGGAGATGCACAAGGCCTTTGGTTTTCCATCATGCAAGAGTTTAAGGAAGTGAAAAGGTGGGGAGTTGAATCATCCATCGTTCATGGTTTCATAACACTCTCTCTTTGATATACACCTCTAAAGTTTACAAACTATCTCGTTAAAAATCTTGCCTAGAAAACCCAATGGTATAAAAACTATTAAAGGAAAAGAATGCAGACATCGTTTATACACTTTGATTGTACTGCCTTAATAAAAACATTGTTCAGGAAAACCCAATGAGATACAAATCTGATCAGAGGGGAAAAGAGTGCAATATATTAATGCATATATTCTCCACCTGAATTCAACATTCTTCTTGTAACCGATAAGCTCTTCGAACTCATTAATAATGTTGACTTCATTAGTTGTATGATCGAGTCTGGATATTATCTTTGATGTGTGCAAGTTAAAATGTCTTTATGTATCACACTCGACTTCGATTCAATTGACTTTCCTGTCTTTATCGATGAGCTGCTTTCCATGCACAAATATAAGGTACTTCAGACCTCGTATGCTCTTCATCGTTTAATACGGAGGATCAAATGCATTGATGGTGTATAAATTGCCTCATTAAAAACTTACATTGGAAAAAACTTATGGGATAAAACCGAAGATTAAGGAAAATATATAGTTCAACTTTTGTATGATACTTCAGGACTCAATACATTATGTCATCACTTTCACAAATATATGATACTTCAAGTACTATAAACACCTTTTGGCTTAATCGATTACATATCACGAGGCTTTCACATCAATGCTTCAAGCACTTCAAATTATTCAATCATTTTCATCTATATTTTTTTTTATTAATGATCAATTTGGGTATATAACTACTATGTCTGTCAATTAAGCATGGAGTCGGTTCCTTGACAACCAAATATTATATCCAGTACTGGTGAATATATTTTCATATCATCCACTATAGACTTTTGTGCAATCCATCTGGTTTTATATCTTACAACTTCCTTTTGCTTATTGCGGTTTTGGATGAACGTCCACTTAAAACCAATGATATTATACTTTTTGATGTTGGAACTACGGGTCCAATAACATCATGCTTAAAGAATTCACCTTTGCATGAATTGCTTCTTTCTAGCTCTTTACAATCATTTCGACGATGAAATTCATTACCTATTTGATGATCACCATATTTTCATGGGCTCTTTCCACTTTGAAAGAATAAAAAACTTATATTATAATGATCTCACAAGCTTTTGGAATATTTGAAACTCACTTAATTTTTTTGTTGGTTTCGGAATTACTTCTGGAATCTCCCAATGAGTTAACTAGTGCAATATATGTGACTTAGTCACTTTCTTGATCTTAGTAAATGAATTTGATAGCTTTTTGCTAAACCGTATAATTTTCATTTGGTGTACATAACACGTGTTGAACTTTTGGTTCACTTTCATTCATCCGCAGATCGGATCCCAATCATGCAATCTCTTTCTTAATATAGTTTCATTTCCTTTTCCCCTAAATACCAAGATTTTGATCACCTTTATGAAGTTCGAGGTATTTGATATCATTAGGGACTCAAACCCAATATATCATCAAACTGCTTTGTGGTCTTATTTTAGCTAATTGTGGAGGAGACCTCAAAACATATACCACTAATTAAAAAATATTTAAATGATATGATCTCTTATGAAGATGATTCGAGAGAAGTTATTGTGTCAAATTCGAAATGCAAAATTGCATAGATCCATTTGATTGATGACTCTTCTAGGTTATTGTGAGCTACTTTTTGCTCAAAAATGTGATTGATAACATTCTCTACCTTTTCATATGACCAAAGTATTAAGGCATCTATAATGGAATAACATGTACTGATCCATATGAGTCATATGACAGTGTTTTATGTTCATACTTGTCTCATTGTACTCAGTCAAGAGACATAAGAGACTCTACATTTAATCTTTATTATAGACGGTCTTATTATTATTTTGTCAAAAGAACAAGTCGTACATGTACGGTCACCCTTATTAAGGATCTTCCAATCCTAGGATCTTCTAGTCATTTTAGTGGTATTAAGTGATTTAATGCTACAAAGAATAAGATTTTATCATTAACTAACTTCTGGTTAGTGACATCATAAGTTTCAGTGGGAATTTATAGAACTTGTGTTGGTGTCATACTACTGATAGGAGACTGATGACCAACTATATGTATTTATTAGGTACATTTTATCCTTACTCATAATGTTATTCGAGACATTAGAATTAACCGAACAACAACAACCTAGTTATAAACCACAACAATGACTTTGGTTGCACGCTCAACTATAACCTCTTTGATATCCTCTACTAGAGGGCATGGGGACATACTTCAGGCCATACTTAAAAGGTTGTCAAGAAGTGGTCTTATTTTCTAGATCATGCTTCGTGGTTAGTTATACCATGACCAAGTAAAAATAGTTCGGAATATGTCATAAAACCCATATTCCATTTACTTCTACACTAGTAAAAATGTAAAAATATAATCATATACTCTTTTGGAGTTCATAAAAATCTATAAATAGTCTTTAGACCTTTAAGTAGATTTTGATTCAAAAAAACTCACAATTTGTTGGATTGATTACAAATGGCATTAAGTCTTCGAGCTCTTGGGGAGATGATGATAATAACTATAAAAAATCTACTAAATTATTTACTCGTTGAGCTTAGAGTCTACATACTCTAATATAGGTGTCGAAAAATCTCATAAAATCTACAGGATTGTGGTAAGCCTTTTATCCAAATTGTCATTTGTCAAATAAGAACTCCCATTAGAAACTCATGACAAGTTGTTTCTTTAGGAAACCCTATGAATTTTGAATTGCAAAAATAACAAATACAATTATAATATTTTGATTCAATATAATATGGAATACAAAGTAAGGAGTAAAAGATAAAATCGCTTAAAAAAATATAAGATAAATTTTATTTATCCACTTCTTGTGAAGACTACATATTAATTTATCATTTACTTCAAGAAATGATATCTCTTACAAAAAAACTTCAAGTGACAATTAATCACTGTTATGCATTCTTCGTATACTCCAAAAGATGATAAGTTTTAATATAAACTTTTACCATATTCTTCACGAAATGGTATGTTCCATTATTACTCACTCCAATGAGAATAAAATTGGAGTATTTGTCCACTTCAAGGGATAAATCACTCATAATAACCTTGTAATGTATTATATATTTACATAATCTATATAAAAGTTTTAAGAGGTACTAAATCTGGACATATCATGTCTAACCGAGTCCAAAGAAGCGAGATTGATTCCAAAGACGGATCTTCTACCAAATTGAGAGTTCTCTTGGAGATCATGATAATGCATATTTTATATAGGGATTCTAGGTAGTTTTAGGTTGCATTTCATATGTTTTTTTTCTAGTTAATTCACATCTCTATCATTTTGTATTCAAAGTTCGGAATCTACGCCTTTTATGGTTAAATGTGCAGATTCGCGGATCCAAACTCGAAGGATGGTTATAGAGGGCCATGTTGGAGCCCTGGAGCTGGTGGAGCTACTTAGGATGGCTGAGAAGAACAGAAGACATGTCCAAGAATGAGTTGCAAGGAGCTAAGACGAAGACTCAAGTGAAAACACTAAAGACAAGCAAAGAGATTCGAGGAACAGAGGGTCGGTACCCGCGGACACTGAGCGGCACCCGCCCCTAGACGTATTGAAGATCGGCGCCCGCCCCTCGGCACCTAACATGGGTGGATAAGTTCGGATCTGTGTAATCTTCCGAGAGCTTATCCTTTAAATTGATTTATTTCCATCTTTTGAGATATTATTTTATCCATTTTGACCGGCATTTCTAGGGTTTCTAGGCCAACCCTAACACTATAAATAAGTTAGTTTCCTAGGGTTTTCAACACATATTCCAATCCATGATTCAACCCATCTTTCACATCATTTCAATTCATTTGTTAGACGTTTCTAGGTAAGCCATGCTCGGCTAATCTCGTTGTTAGTTTTGCCTGCATTTCAAGACATGCCTGGTTAATGGAATGTGAGGGCTGATCTAGGGTTAATTTTATTAAATTATTTCAATATCTTTGTACCGAGATTTCATATGTTGTTGAATTGTCTCAATTGTCCACTAAGAGAGATTCGCATCATTTTAAGGGTGAAAGCTTCATTCCGCTATTTTAGGCCTTAATCTATATAGTAGTCAACACATCTTACAAGAACGGTTCTGGAATCTATCTTGATGATGTTGGAGAATTGACAAGTAAAGATTGTCTCTTTTAGTGGAAGCGATGACTGGGATGACAACAAAGTGAGAAGTCGACAATAAGGGAGAGATGATATCTATGTGCTGGGTGTTTAGGACCTATTGCTACTCGCCCTCATGCTAGAGTAAGGAAGTTAGGTGGTGATCTAATAGGTGGCCTGCCTAATTCTGTACACAAACCAAACCCTAGAGTAATCAATAGAAACCAACTTAACTAACGTAAAGCCCGGGGATCATGATATCAACATTGTTGCGAATGTGAGTGGAACTACATTTCATTACTATTGCTTTCTCATAATCAATCACCATTGCTACTTTTACTCTCTATTTCTTTCATCTAATTGCTTTCTCTACTTCTCTCTACTATTTTTATTGTTTGCAATCACGTTCATAAAGTCGCACACTCTTTGTGGGATCGACCTCTACTCTACTACTAATACTAATTGTTTAGTTTGAGATTTACTTTGTGGGTAGTGAACCACGACATTCACATGCTACCAGGTCGCAAGCGTTGTCTTTGTTGTTTGTTTTACTAAGGATACAACACAAGCTGACAAAACTTTTTGTGAGAAATGCAACTTTTGTTCAGTGACTTTCAGACATTTAGTAGCTAGTGGATCGATATGGAAACTACACATGCTATATCAAGGTGCGACACCCGGAGAAGCTCAATTTGGCCCGAGAGCGAGATCAATCAAGTGCTTAGATAAAAAATTTTATTTTGTGAGTAAAACAACCGACCCGGTCGGTCGACTATTTTTTTAACAAAAAAAAACTAGTTGTTACATGTGGGGACCACACTTGGTCGGGCTATTTTCGAAAAAATAGTCATGGCCTATATTTCGGCTTATAAAATAACTTCTATCCCTCCCCATTTCGTTTTTCTCCTCCAAAATTCAAAATTCCGAATTACAATTTGTTACTTTCAGCGTGGCAAATGAATCTCGATGTGAAGATGATTTTCTCCGTGAAGATATGTTCATGCGACATTTTGGAAAGGAGGAGATCGCGCTTGGCTATTCAAAGGGGTTTGTAAGCATTGTGGTCATAGGCACAAGGTGAAGAACATCTTGTCTATTGACTTTTCTTTTTGGAAATAGAAAGCAATTTTTTAATACTTGGAGATGTGATGAACATCTGATTGATGAAGTTGTTGATACTAATAGTCTCGTGTTAAACTTCTATGTTGGCTTGTTAGAGGGAGCGCGCTGGAAAAAAGAAGATGAAACTTCCAACTTTGCATTATATCCATGACAGAAAAAACCATCACTTGTTAAGTTATGCAGATGTTATGATCATGGTTGATGTGATGAAAGATGTACGAGTTATTTCCTTCTCCATTGGGTCAACTAATCCACCTTGTCTACCTCTTCAATTAGCAAGATATCACAAGGAGCTAAGGAATATATAGCAGGTAACTGAGGAAAAAGACAAGCTAACTTGGGACCAGTCAAATGTCCAAGACGACTATGCCATGTCTGAGCATTTATTACTGCAACAGCTACAGAATGAGAAGCACTAGGAGGAACCACCATTTCTGCAACTTTTCTTTCCAGAAAATACAATCCTCTTTCACATCTTCCAAGCCTGAGAGGTCTCTTGCCCTGCACATTCTGAAGTATACACAGATATGAAGTAAACAAGACTGATCTCCCAGTGTCTCTTACAAGTCTACCAATCGAGAGCAAATTGCACTTGAAATATGGAACATATAGAACCTCTTTCAAATGCAATTCATTAGTCAATCGAAAACTGCCCATGGTATCTACTAACAAGGATGCACCAGTAGGCAAGGTGATCGAGAAAGGTCTCTTGATGGGCACACAATTTGTGAATAATGAAATGTTTGTACACATGTGGCTATTGGCCCTTGTGTCCAATATCCAATTGTGTGAGTAACATGTAATGGAGGCCATACATGCAAAGCCTGCAAACTCTATACTGGTGCCTGACATAGCATCCCTGCTACGATGATTGGAGATGTTGAGCATGTCTAGAAGCTGAGAATACTGGGCTTGAGTGAGCTCGGGAACAACATGCATATGGCCTCCAGTTTCATCAGTAACCTGAGCTGCAACTTTCTTGCCTCGAGTATCTCCTTTCTTCTTGGGAAAACCATGTATGAAGTAGCATCTGTCCACTTCATGGTTTGTCTTCTTGCAATGGGTGCAAAACATCCCTGGTTTCTTGGATTGAGCTTGCACATCTCCTTTGTTGATATGAGATTCTCCTTTCTTAGCTTCAACATTGAATGAATCCAATTCTCCACCAAAACGATTGGTGTTCTTGTACTCCTATTGTGCTTCTTCTTGAGAAATCAAAGAATAAGCTAATCCAACAGTTGGTAGGGGATGCATCATCAAGATTGAACCCCGAGCAGCAGTATAATTCTCATTGAGGCCAAGAAGGAACTGCATCGGTTTTTGTTCCTCTTGAAACTTCGCATTATCTTTTCCAGATCCGCAAGTGCACGGTTGAACTTTACGCAGATTATCAAATTCTTCCCATAGGGATTTCAGTTTGTTGAAATATGTAGTTATCGTAGTTGTACAACGAAGGAGCTCAGATCTCTCTGCAAAGAAAACATCTGAGCACCATTGATAAGACCAAATCGCAACTCAACATCATCCCAGATCGCTTTAGCAGTGCTGGCATACATCACACTACTTCTAATCTCTGGATCTAAGCCGTTGTGAAGCCAAGATATCACCATATCATTGCATCTATCCCAGATCTCTGCTCGCAGATCATCATCAGCAGGTCGAGGAAACCGGCCATTGACGAAGTGAAGCTTATTCTTTGCGCTAAGAGCAATCTTAGCAGATCTCTTCCACTTAGCGAAATTCCTGCCATCAAAGGTCGTAGAAACGATCGAGAGTCCTGGATGATCGCTTGAATGAAGGAACAACGGATCCGTGTTGTCAATCACAAGCCTAGCTCCGAATTCATTTGCCATGGGATTTGATGGATATGAAATGTGATTTCGACGAAGAGGAAGATGAAGAAGGTAAATCTGATGCGGAAAATGATCAAGGAGCAATCACTCCTCTGATACCATGAAAGAGTTTCGATTGTAATCACATATGAGCCATGGAAGCTCAGGTGTGTGCAGCAATGGAGAATAAAAGAGAGGGAAACGTGTGTCTGTGTATATTGATCTCTTTTTACAAAATGAATGTACAGACGCTTATATTGGATTACAAGAGAATGGGCCTATACAAAAAACCATACATTGAACCTAGGGGTGGGCATTACCGGGTATCCGACACGAACCGAATAATCGTGTCGGATACCCGGAACCGTTTAGCACAAAAAAGGCAAACCGTGCACGAACCGTTATGAACCGGGTATCCGACACGGTAAAGCTTTCCGGTTCCGTGTCGGATACCCGTGTTATCCGACACGAACCATTAGCCCTATTTTTTTTCCCCTTTCTGGGCATGTCACGAACTGTAGTGCTGATGTTGTTGGCTTGTTTGTTTCATAGCCATAATCTGTAACTGTAAGGGCAAGACAATGGCCATGGCCCATAGAGCATCATTCAAAGTTTGAAACCGAAACAAACCAACTGAGCATCGAAATTTTGAAGACCCAAACATCGATTTCACGAACACGAACAGCGATTTTAGATTGCTGATTTCAGATATGCTGAGAGGCGAGAGATGTCGATTTCAGATCTGCTGAGAGTATGAGACTGAGAGGTCGAACACGAGCAGTGATTGCCGATTTGGAATGTGTCGACTGGCGAACAAAAAGTCACGAACAACGATTTCATATTGAGATTTGAGAGATTTAGGGTTAGGGACGATAGCTATTCACTTCGTTGTTTGCAAGGCTTTCAATCCGAGCTTGAATCAAGACACAAAAGGGAGGGAGGAAAGCGAAATTTCCAGAAATTTTGTAGGGGGCTCGAGCTTCTGCAAACGATCTGGGTGGAAACTAGGAAGGAAGTTGAAGGCCGGCAGCGTCTTCGGTTGTTCACATAGCGAGAAAAAAAAAACATAAAAATAGGGTTTTGTTGGCACATAGTGAGAGAGGGCGTTTAAAAATAGCTGCTGAGAGGAATCGAACTTGGACCTGTTCACTTCTTGCGCTTACCCTAAACCAACTGAACTAAAGAAGCATATTGTTATAAATGGAATCCTATCTATACTAGTCTTATATTAACAAATCTAAATTTTTTTAAAAAAATAAAATTTAAACGGTTCGTGTCGGATACCCGACAAGGTGATATTCCCGAACTGAACATGAACCGTTTAGAGACGTGTTTTCTCGGTTCGTGTCATTATCGTGTCGTGTTTTTTCGGTTTCGGGTTTTTTCGTGTCGTGTTTTCGTGTCGTGTTTTCGGTTTCGGGTTTTTTTGCACACCCCTAATTGAACCCAACCCATTCTAACAGAACCCACTAACAAACTAACAACTCAACCTAACTGAATCCGTCACCTCCAACACTACGCCGCCTCCAGACCTTCTGAAAACTCCGTAGACTCCGCCCTGGGATTCGATCTTGAATTTGCTTACAGATCTGCCAACGAGACTGTCTCGCGAAAGCTAATTCTGATTTGCTTTTGCTTGCTTTGGATTTAGTCATCCTGACAAAAATCCGGATCTGGAATCGCGAAAGCTATTCATCAAAATCACAAATGCATATGAGGTATGTGTGGAAGTTACTATTTGATAAGATGATTGCTTCTCTTGATCTCGTTTGCATGCTATGGCTGACCTTGATCTCGTTAAAATTTCAAATTAAGCTCAGTTTTGTAAAATGTTGAGGAGATTGTGTCGGTACTAGAGCTGGCAATTCGGGTCATCCGGTCGGGTCACTGATGAGTTGGGTCAACTCGGTCAAAATTTCTGTGTCGGGCTTGGTCGGGTCGGGTCGGGTCGGGTCGGATTCGGTCAAAATGAAATTCAGATTGGTCGGGTTTCGGTCAAAATCGGGTTGGACCCATTCGGGTTTTCGGTCAAAATCGGTTCGGTCTCGTTCGGGTTTCGAGTCGGTGCTCGGGTCGGTCTCATTCAAGTTTCAAGTAAAAGTGGGTCTACGTTTGTTTCAAACTTTTATTTTTTTGGGTTGAATTTGTTGAATCATGTTCATTCGGAACTTTCGGGTAATCAATTTTATTAAATTGAATATGTAATTTATGTTATTTATGTATTTCAAAAAATATTTTTAGTAAAATTAAATATGATTCAATATATAATCTACTCATTGGCTCGTAAGCTAACTAAACTCATTCTATTTTTCATTAATTTCATTGAAATTTGACAATATATTGTTATCAAAATTTCATTGAAATTTTACGTCTAAATAAAGTTATGATTTTATATTTTATTCATTACAAATGATTTGATCGATCACTTACTTTATTTTTTTTAAATAGATTATTACATAAGTAAAAAATTATTTTTGTCTCGTCGAATTTTATTTTTGTTAATTTGATTATTCATTACAAAAGAAATTTCATAAACTATGAGGAAATGAAAATAAGAGGGAATGAAAATTTATTGAGAGTTAATGAAATTTAAGGAGGGAAAGAATGAAATTTATTGAGAGGGAATCAAATTTGAGGAAGGAAGGGAGAAAATATAGGAGGGATGAAATTTGAGGAGGGAAAGAATAAAATTTATAAATTGGAGAAGGGAAGGGAGAAAAATATAGGAGGGATGAAATTTGAGGAGGGAAGACATGAAATTTATTGAGATGGAATCAGATTTGAGGACGGAACAAATGAAATTTATTGAGATGGAATGCACTTTATGCACTAATGGTTTTAAGTTTTCATTTTGGGCAATGAAAATTTTATTTTGTTTAGAAATATCATTAACTATCAATAGCTCGATAATAGATTACAATAATTTTTTTTTTGTTTTATAGTATAAATGTATAATATATATATATAGATAGATAGATAGATAGATAGATAGATAGATAGATAGAGAGAGAGAGAGAGAGAGAGAGAGAATGGGTAACTTGTGTACAAGGCTTAGGATGTGCATTGTGCACAAAATATTATTCGGTGAAATGTGAAACATTATTCAGTGAATTTTGAAGTATTATTCGGTGAAATGTGAGTATTGTTTAGGGGAATGTGAAATATTATTTGGTGAAATTTGAGGCATTCCATATAAATTGTAACTATTGTTTAGGGAATTGAGGTTTCTTTAATTTGAAATGGATAAATAAAAAAACTAAACATTATTCGGTAGAATGCTATAAATTATTCAGTGGAATTGGGACGTTTTCATCTGAACTGAACGGAAAAATAAACATAACAGTGTTCGGTAGAATGTTTCACATTTCACCGAATAATGCTTAAAATTTCACCGAATAATGTTTCACATTTCACCGAATAATATTTGTGCACAATGCACACCCTAAGGGGTGTGCACACCCGAACCACACCATATATATATTTATATTCAAGGATATTCGGGTCTGGTTGGGAGTCGGGTCGGGTTGGGAGTCGAGTCGGGTTGAAATTCGGGTCGGGTTGGAATTTGGGTCGGGTCCGGGTTGAGTCGGGTTTGTCTGTATTCGGGTCACTTCGTGTTTCGAGTCAACATCGGTCGGGCTCGGGTTCGGGTTCTGCATAAAGCCAAATTTTCGAGTTCGGTCGGGTTTCGATTCGGGTGAGTCGGTCGGGTTTCTCGGGTCGGATCAAGAATGGCCAACTCTAGTCGGTACTAATAATTATTTCATGTTAAATGGGGAGATATGCTGAATTCTGACTCTGGTGTTATAAAATTTTCTAAAAGAAGGTTAAGAAAAAAGCATTTGTGTTTAGCTGTTTTATTTGACAGCGATATTTGGTGTTAGAGGGAATTACATTAACCCTGTTAAATCGAAATATATAACTAATTAATTAACTATACCTTAAATTTGTAAATAAAGAGCAGCCATATCCGAGGTTCGAACTGGGAACCTTCAGGTACTACTCACAAGTCCTTTCCAGTGAGCCATTCTGGAATGATTATTAATTAACTATACCACAAAAACTAAAAAGCCATAAATAGTAGATCCATTGACTTGAATTGCTAACTTCAAACTTTGCGATTTCAGCCATTTTGAATGTTATATGATATGGTAGAAATATTTTATTCTTATATCTATTCTTGTACAATCTTATTCTTGCACTTTATCATTTTATTCATGCACTTTATACTCTTAATTGTGCACTTCATAATCTAATTCATACACTTCATCATTTTATTCTTGTATTTCATCATTTTATTTATGCACTTAGAGCATCCGCATTCGTGAAACCCACTCGGGTTCCTTAACTTCATTTTTTATATTTGTCTCTCCTAAAAAAACCCAATACAATTTTTTACCCACATCTCTAAAACCCTTTACAACTCTATTTTATTTTTTTATCGGGACCCACCTCTTTTTTTTCCTCTCACTCTCTCTCCTCCTACTGGCCCACCTTCTCTCTTTTTTCTTTCTCTCTCTCGGTTTTTAAAGGTTTCTTAGTAACAAACCTGTCAAATCGTTCCTAAACCCCTCCCCCATCTTCTTCAATTTTTTATTATTTGGTTCTTTATTTTGGGCTTAAGACACCCCCATTGTGGGTGCTCTTATAATCTTAATTGTGCACTTCACAATCTTATTCATGCACTTCATATTTTTATCCATACAACATCATTTTATTCTTGCACTTATCATTTTATAATATTATCATTTTATTCTTGCACTTTATCATTTTATTTATGCACTTTATAATCTTAATTGTGCACTTCATAATCTTATTCATGCGCTTTGGCATTTTATTCTTGCACTTTATCATTTGATTCTTGCACTTAATCATTTTATTCTTGCACTTATCATTTTATTTGCACAACATAATATTATATTGGGAAAATTACACAAAACCACCCGTTATATATACTACTTTTCACATAACCACTCGTTAAATGTAAAATTACACGAAACCACCCACTCTAGCATGTCTGTCAACAACTCACCACCCAAGTTCTTTTTCCGTCAAAATTCTGTTAACAACCTAGGGAAAGTAAACACAATCATAATTACTCCGCACTCAGTAGTCAGTATACAATCTCTCTCTCCTCACTCTCTCTCCTCCTAGTTTCATTTTTTATACTCCATTTTTTTATCCTCTGTATTTTTTCCCAGGTTCCTCATGGCTCAAATCCGATAGCTCCACTAAAATTATGAAATTATAAATTGATTAACATATGAAATTAGAATTAATAGATCAAGAGGAAATGTTGTAGTGAATGATAGCTTGATATATAGATGAGAGGTTTTTTTTTTTTTTTTTTTTAAATCATGATGAATCCATGGGTGATAGACATGAGATGAGAGAGCGTTGTAGTGGATGCTAGGCATGATAGAGGGGATGTGAAGATGAAGAAGCAGAAAAGTGACGGTGGATGCAATCTAGCTTTACAGTAAGGATTTTTTTTATTTTGCCTTTAATTTATTGTGTTCTTGAGTACAAATTAGTGAAATTACAATGATAGGTTGATTGAATTTGTTTAGGCAATGTTTATCAACGGATACTAGGGATACTAGAAATATTAATATTTTATTCTTCTTTTTCTGCCACGTCATCCTAGTATCTATTTCCATTTTTCTCACTTTATCAATAGCATCCCTAGTATCCCCAAACCCATCTTTTCATAACAACTCAATTTACAAATATACCCCTCTCCAACAATTATATCCATTCTCGATTATATTATTATATTCATTTATTGTTTTTAAAATATTAATATTATTTATAAACTAAATAGTGTGAACTACCCATATCAACTTCCATCTAATAAAAAATATTTTTTTAATAATTATTTATTTCATATCTTGCATTATTTATTATTTAAAATTATTCCATAATTATAATTCAATTTTTCGGATTATATTTTGCATATTTATAATCAAAGAGAAATATTTAAAAAAAAAATACAGTCAAACATATTCAAAATTAATGTCTACATATAGAGAAAAATGAATCTAGTATTGTGGTGATTTTTTTATTTTTATTTTTTACATTTTTATTACAAAAATATTGATTTTAATAGGTTAAACAACTATTTTTTCGAATTAATCCCTGTCGTCCGTCTAAGGCCACTTGTCGCCCATCTGACATCTTCTCCTGCAGGCCAGTGGATCTGCGACACGTGTGCAAGAAAGTGAGCAAAGTTGCTGGTGTTGCAGGTCTCACATGTTGCGTTTTGGATTTCTTTTGACCGAACCGACGTCGTTTCGAAATCAAATGGTGAAAAATTGCATTGGTTTCCAGCTAGCCTGACAACAGCATTAATTATGCATTGGGTAGTATCGATACCCGGATAACATTGCGGTAGTATCGTTTAATCCACTGTTTCATTTTTTTAATATTATAACTGCTAGTATCGGTGTACAGTATACAACCGATAAAAATGCCAAGATGAAGGATTCAAGTTGCAAACACTATTCTAGAGCATATAGGTGAGAGAGGAGAAATGAGTGGTGAGAGAGTCAAGGATTCAAGTTGCAGTACTATGCTAAATCTGATAGTTCCATATGTTGTTAACAGAATTTTGACGGAAAAACAACTTGGGTGGTGAGTTGTTGACAGAGCTGCTTTAGTGGGTGGTTTCGTGTAATTTTATATTTAACGGGTGGTTATGTGAAAAGTAGTATATATAACGGGTGGTTTTGTGTAATTTTCCCTATTATATTTGCACAACATAATATTATATTTGTACAATATAATATTGTATTTGTACACCATAATGTTATATATGCATTATATCATCTTATTTGTGCACATTATCATTTTATTAGAGCACTTTATAAATAGCTTATGTGGGATTTTGAACTCGAACCTTTGTGCATGGGCACATCGTTATACCATTTTGAGTTAATAGGCTTTTAATGACACATGTCGCATTAAAGTACAAAACCGCCATAAAAATAGTAACCCATAAAGAAAATATTTGGTAGGAAACTTACTTTACATTAGGAAAATGCACATTTATTAATAATAATCATTATTGTATTATTTGTTCACTTTATATTTTGTAATCTCATATTTTTCACTTTTTAAAATAAAGACAAGAAATGTGGTGTAGCATATTTTGTTGCATTTTGTAATCTTATAGATGCACCTTATAATATTATTTCAAATCAAAATTACGGGCTAAAATCTATAATTTTTATAATTGAAATAAGGGCGATATTGATAGAAATAGAAAGTATGGGAGAGGTGGTGACATTTATCTCATAATTAGGCTCATTTACCCATTTACCTCATAAAATTAAGCTCATTTACACATTAATTAGGTCCATTTATCTATTAATCATTTAATTATGCCCATTTACCTTTAAATTAGGTCCATTTATTTTTAAATTGGACCATTTTTCTTTTAATAGGAATTTTCATTTGAAAAATCATTTTCATTTGAACCATTACCTTAGCCCAAAACCTTAATTAAATCACATCATAGTTCTAGTCATACATATACATATACATACATATACACACATATATCCTCTATAGTTCTATTATTTGTCTCTACCACTCCATTATGCCGAGGGATCCTTGAAGTTGAAAAGGTATGAGTCACTCCACTCTAGTTACATTCTTGACTATTTTTAGGGAAGAGAATAAGGTGGTGGACTCGTGTACCTATTTTGCATTCTCAATAGATAGGATACAAATTTGCATGTTTTGCAAATATAGTATATACCCCTTAACTCTGGTAATATTTTGTTTGATAAAGTAAGGGGTATTTTTTTTATTATCTAATTTAATAAAGTGTCGCGTTGATAGGACCTCTCCTCCAACCAAAAAAAAAAAAAAATTGCCCCAGTTTGGGTGGCTCACTTGTGGGGAGTATGAGGGGAGTCATGAGATCTCGGGTTTGATACCTACTTAGGCCTTCACCACTTTTCTTGGGTGAAAATTCAAGATTTGCCTTTTTCCCTACCAATGGGTCGAGCCGGTCGGCGGAAGCCCAGTGTCGGCCCAAATAGTGGGGCAGGGTGGGCGACCGCCCATGACCCATTTTTGGTAGGGGCCCACTAAAAATATATGTTATATATATATATATAATATAACAAAATACGAGTTTGGATCAATGATAAGTTTAAATCTTAACAAAACTTGGATTCCTAGACGTGTAGAATTCAAATCTCTTTGTTTTCATTTTTTTATGTTTTTATAGAGAGGTCCTATATCGATTAAATTTTGTATTTTTTTATGTTTTTATAGAGGAGCATATATTCATTTAATTTAGACATAATTCTTTGTACTTTTACCTTTTCAATACAATATTAGACAATTTTTTATGTGGCAGATAAAGCTCTATAGTTTACATATATAACTCTTTCTATTTTATTTAAGAAAAATGTATTGTTTTTATTTCTTCATATATGCTCGATATATCTAATTTTTCTTTTTATTTTTGTTTATAAAAAAATCCCCCTTTTAAAATTTTTGTTTTAGTTCATATATAGGTGATGTCATAGGAGGTCACATATGTGATATCTTAGAACAAAAACTATATTAAGTATTATTAGACAATTTTTTAATACTCCTCTACATAACAACTTAAGTAGTTGTGGACATATTATACTGGATACCAAGCAAAAATAAATAGTTTTCACTACAATTATATTTTTGAATTTTTTTTAATGTATATTATTATTTTATTCATTGACCTACTTTTTTTTTCTTAAATTTGAAAAATAATTCAAATATAAAAATAATATGAAAATTTTATAAGGTTATACAAAATTTTTATTTTTTAATGCTTATCGGGCCCTTAAAATTTTAGTTCGCCCTGGGCCTATAAAATGATAGGACTGACACTGCGAAAGTCGGTTTACCTGGTACGTGGTTTTTGCCGACTGGCTTACGTGTCCGGGGTTTGCCACCAAAGGTGGGTTACTTTTCATAAAAAAAAAAAAATGAATGTTTAGCTAATTCATGTGTGGACAAATAAGCTAGATATAGTTGTGTATGCATGGGGTAGTTTATATATGTGGGGTTTTAGATAAAATTGGATATTAAAAATAAAAAAGTCACACTTGGTAGCTTTTTTTGTTGTTGTTGTTGTGTTTTTTGGTGTTTATTTGATTTGAAAATATAAGTATATACCCCTAATAGCGATCAAATAAACTCCACTTTTTATAAATAAACTGTTTTTCATCTCATACGTAGTTTAGATTTCACATAAATTTTTAACCTTATTTCAAACAAATTTTTAACTTTAACCCGTTTATAAATTTTAGTCTTTTTTTAACCCTGCCTCATACATACCCATATGCTTGCAGCACTTATATTTATGACAATATTGAGTACCACAAGGTCCACAACATATAAAATCTGAAACCTGGGTGAGATTGTATTCCAATAATTTAATTGAAGCATATATAACATTATATATATTGCCTGCGGTTTTTTTTTTTTTGGTGGAAATATATATCCTACGTACGTATAATATATGTATTTGTCAAAAATTACAAGATCGAGCACAAAGGAATGGGAGACGCCTAAAATACTGATCACGATTACGTCCGCAAACCGTAAACTGCAAGCCATCCCAAAACATAATCCCCCTTTTAAAGGGATGAATATTTGAATATATATTGATCGATTTCCGGATCCTATTGTTAGCTTTGTTTAGATATGATGGCTTTTTCATATTGTCGCCTCAACCATTATTTTTAAGATAAGTGCAGAAAAACCGAGAGACTGAACAAGCTGGTAAATGAATTAATTATTACTCCATTCGATTCACAAAAATTGTCGTTTGACTTTTTAACACGTATTTTAAGTAGCTAAAAACTATATAAAATATCAACTTTCTTTAAATTATTTTTTTACAACTTAATATTTGTTGGTAATAAGTATTAGAATATTAAAAAAATACGTGTTAAAAAGTCAAACGACATAAATAATATATATTATATAGTTTTTAGCTCCTTAAAATACGTGTTAAAAAGTCAAACGACATAAATAAATATCAGAAGCAAATGAAATTACCTGAAGAAGCACATGACATAAATAAATATCAGAAAGGAAATTACCTGAAGAAAATAACGGAAAAGAAAATATAGAAATAAAAGTACAAGTCATCCAACACTGTAAAATAAAAGTCAACAAATTACACGAATCGACCAACCAGAAAAAAGATGTAAAAAAAAAAAGGAGATCACTAGTGGACACCTCAGATTATGAACTCCAAGCTAGAGTCATCAGGTGTTGATCACAATTCCACGTACAACGTCTCCAAGCATGGTAAATGAACCACCATTCACATGAAACCTGTACCACAATAAAAACGTACAACAAAGCACACCAATTGCAAATCCATACCCAAGCCGCACTATCGCCGATTCAAGCCCCCAAAATCCCATCTTAAAACCCTACAAAAATCCCATCTTAAAACCCTACAAGACAATAACAAGATCGTGAGTAAGCTACCACAAGGGTAAGCCAAAATAGAGGCATATGAGTCAGGGTTGAGGAGAGCAAAGATACAGAAGAGCGATTACAGAAGAGCGATTGGAAAAAGACCTCAGACGTTCGAGGCGTATGAGTCGAGACTAGTGCAGCGGAACCCCTGGTGGAGCAGTCAAGAGTGGAGTCGAGAGTGTTGTTGATCAGGGGCGGATCCTTTCAAAAAAAAATTAGTGTTAATTTCTTAATATTTTATGTCAAGCATCCCCAACCTGGGAAAAAAATTACAAAAGAATTTTTTTTTTACCTTCAAGTATTCTCGGAATGATGAAAAATTTACCTTCAAGTATCCCCGAAATGACGGTCCAGGATCCGCCCCTGTTGCTGATATGGGGGCGGAGCCGAGGCAGGCACTGGTACGAAGTTGTGGCGGCCAGTGGGCGGAAGTGCTATGAAAGTGTTGGCCAGATGAAAGACAAAGGGTAGATGGTGTTAGCCATCAGTGGCGGCTCGCTGAGGATGGCGATGATGAACTAGAGGCTAGCCGGTAGAAGCTGGTGGAGGTGTGTGGCGGTGGAGGCTGTACCGGTGGGTGGCTGTGGAGGTGGTGTACGTCAATGGCGGCAGGCAACCGAGGCGGCTAGTGGAGCTGAGTTAGAGATCGGCGAGTGGCGGCCTATGTTAGTCTCGGAGGAGCTGGTGAGCATCTAGACAATTGGTTAGAATGAGGAGGTGTCGGCTTGGACGAAGGAGGTCGGGTAAGGGTTGTTGGGCTCGAGATATGGCGGTGAAACGTTGGATGGTGGCAACTGCTGGTTGTTGCCTCAACCATTCGATCTTCTCCGTCTACTTCTCTCTATATGAATTTTCTTTTCACTTTTATTATTATTAGTAGCCAAAACATGGGTATTTGTTTAAAATTTATCTTAAAATTAAATTTTATTACTCATAATAATAATATTATTATTTAGAAAATTTGGTAAAAACGTTAAAAGTTTATCTAATTGTCAAAATGACTAATGAGTAATGTAAAGTCTCATTTTGAAGCTCTCAAGCTCAAATATCATTGTTAATATGCCTTGAATCTATTGCTAACCGTTAAACACCGAGGGTTTTAGGGGCATCGCCCCACAACGAATCGATCAGCCAATCGGCGGTCTAGAAGGCAATGTACCCTAATTATTAGTATGAAGAATAACGTGTGATTTCTATGTGTTTTTTCATATGCAATTCACACACAAGAATGTGGTCCCTTGTGGTCCTCACTCTCTCTATTTCCTTATGCATTTCTGCTACATTTTCATTGCATTTTCGGTTGCTGTATTTTGGACAGTTGCACATGGTTTTGTCACCTTGTGATCCACCAATCATAGGTGAGGACATGTGACTATATAAGCTTGTAAGGACACTCTTAGAGGTAGGGTTTTTGGGATCTGAAATATGGAATGAATGAATGCAAAGCTGCCGTTTTTCTCTCTTTGGAAAGCTCACATTATGGCTTGATAAAACAGTGCTTTGATCACTAATTCTGGGAGCTGCTGTGCTCTTATTTTGATCATTATTTTACATGGTATCAGAGCTTTGAAGGTTAGATCCTTTTTTTATCTATCTTACATATACTCTTGCTGAGTTTTATATCTCGTTTATGTTTAATACATCTGGAAATATGAGCAACAACAACAGAGAGAATGAAGAGAACAACACACAAGTCAATACTAGTGATCCTATGTATTTGTCTAATTCCGATCATCCAGGTTCTCAATTAGTTGCTATTTTGTTTGATGGCACTAACTATATGACTTGGAGTAGAGGAGTTACAATGGCTCTAGGAGCCAAGTATAAGTTGGGCTTTGTTTCAGGGGCATGTGCTAGACCCGCTGCAGATCATGCTGATTTGCAAAAGTGGATAAGAGCTGACTTTATGGTCCGTTGCTGGTTGCTAAACTCTATGAATAAGAACATAAAAGAGGGCCTGATGTTTGTTGATTCAAGAAAACAACTGTGGGATGAGATAATTGAGAGGTTTGGGCAAACCAATGCACCTCTGATCTATCAGGTAAGGAAGAAGCTGGCCACTATTTCTCTGGGAAATATGTCATTAGCAGATTTGTATAATACCTTCAAGAAACACTGGGATGAGCTCCAAGTGTCAGAAGGTATTCCTGAATGCAACTGTGGTGCTCTTGGGAGATGTACTTGTGACTTGAAGAAGAAAATCAGTGATATTGATTCAAGAAACAAAGTTATTCAGCTGTTGATGAGTCTTAATGATCATTATGAGGGAGTCAGGAATCAGATTCTAGCAACTGATCCTTTCCCTGGTATTAACAGAGCTTATTACATTCTTCAACAAGTTGAAAGTGAGAATGAAGCATCAGGAAGTTCACAGTCCTCAAACTTGGACTCTAGTGCCTTAGCAGCTAACAGAAGCAGGTTTACTTATCAGTCTAAGAGCAATGTGCAAGGGAATAATAATTCAGGTAGCTACAACTCAGGGACAGGCTATACTAATAGCACTAATGGCCAGCAATACAAGAAGGATTGGAGAGAGCTTAAGAGGTTGAAGCAGCTTTCCACTTGTACTCACTGCAACATGAAAGGGCATACAGTTTATCAGTGCTTCAAGATACATGGAGTGCCTGATTGGTTTAGAGAGCTGAAGGAGAAAGATAGAAACAATCTGGGGCTAAGAGGTTCATCCAACACTGCTGGTTCAGTTGGTGGATCTATGCAGAACAGTTCTTTTGATGAGGAGCACTCAGAGAGAAATGGAGGAGATGGACAGTTTGACTCAGTTATGGTGAATGCAGTCTACCAGGAGATCCTAAAGAAGATGAAAGGAAAAGCTGGAAGTGAGTCTTCTTTTGCGAATTTTGCAGGTAAACTATCCTCCTATAATGCGAATAATGTTGTGAAGAGAGATCCATCTCTTGAATGGATCATTGATATTGGAGCTAGTGATCATATGATGTCTGATTCTCAGCTCTTGTTAGGAAGAGCCAAGCTACAAAGTCCTATTCATATAGGACTTCCTGATGGTTCCATCAAAACAGTTAATGACATGGGAGGTTTGGAGCTAACAGATAGTCTGAATCTTAATGATGTATTGCTAGTTCCAGATTTTAAACATAGATTGCTTTCAGTTGGCAAGCTTCTTGATGATAACAACATGATAGCTGTGTTCACAAGTACTCATTGTTATTTCCGGGACCTTGGAACTAAGGAGGTGGTGCTATCTGGTCAGAGAAGTCAAGGCCTTTACAAGGTGCTTTCAGGAGGAACATGCATGAAGACCAGAACTGAGATCCTCAGTAGAAGTTGTAATAAAGCTAGCTTTGATCTAGACATTATGCATGCCAGACTTGGGCACACTTCAGTTTCTAAATTAAGACATTTGCAGTTATGTAGTCCAGTTGAATTGAATGATTTCCAATGTGAGACTTGCTCTATGTCTAAACATCATAGATTGCCTTTTGACAGAAGTATGAGTTTGGCTTATAAGCCATTTGATTTAGTCCATATGGACCTTTGGGGTCCTTATAAATTAGCTACTTATAATGGTTTCCAATATTTCCTTACTGTGCTTGATGATTGCACTAGAGTTACTTGGACCTTCTTGCTCAAAGATAAGTTGCAGGTTTTTAAATGTATTTGTGATTTCACTTCTTATGTGAAAAATCAATTTGGTGTTTCTATAAAATGTTTGAAGACGGACAATGGAACTGAGTTTGTTCAAAGAAAATGCATGGAGTTATTGGCTTCTGAAGGTATTATGCATCAAAGAAGTGTGCCTTACACTCCTCAACATAATGGGAGAGTAGAAAGAAAGCACGGACACTTGATTGAAACAGCTAGAGCAATGAGATAACATGCTGGTTTGCCAGTCAGATTTTGGGGAGAATGTGTCCTGACTGCTACACACATAATCAATAAGCTGCCTACAGAGATTTTGAAATGGAAAACACCCTATGAAAAGCTGCTCAGGAAGCCTGCTACTTATGATGAGCTGAGAGTTATAGGAAGCCTGTGCTATGCATCAGTTCCTCATATGTTTAGGGACAAGATGGGTCCTAAAGCCAAGAAATGTGTGTTCATGGGATACCCACATGGACAGAAAGCATATAAGGTGTGGGATATAGAGGACAGAAAGATGTTGATTTGCAGAGATGTCATCTTTCATGAGTCCAAATTCCCATATAAGGCTCAAGAGAGTGATGAATCAGACACTGTTAGTAAGTTTAATGACTTGCAGCATGAGCTGCCACTTGTGAATCCAACTAATGACTGTGAGAATGATCAACCTGCAGCTCAAATTGGTCCTTATTCTCAGAGTTCTTCAACTCAATCATCTCCTCAAATAGCTCCAAATTCTGTAACCTCATCTCCTAATCTGTCTCCTTCACAGTCATCTAATGAGATTGTTCCACAAATGTCAAAAGAAATCCTTAGCAATCATGAGATATTTCCTCCTCTTAGGAGATCAACCAGAGATGTTATAGCTCCTAGAAGGTTACAGGACTTTGTATGTCAAAGAAATAGAAGACCTGATTCTGTTTCTCAGTCTTTCTTAGCATTCTGCCTGGGGCCAGTTCAGGTCCTTGATAAGGATTTTACTATGTCCTTTGCTCAGATGGCATCTATAGCAGAGCCTTTCTCACATGCTGTAAAGGATCCAATGTGGGTGGATGCAATGAATTTAGAGATCAAGGCTCTTGAAGATAATCATACATGGGATATGTCTGATTTATACCTGATGGAAAGAAAGCTATAGGCAGCAAGTGGGTGTACAAGATCAAGTACAGACCTGATGGGTCAGTTGAAAGATATAAGGCAAGGTTAGTGGCTAAAGGCTACAACCAAATTAAGGGAAAGGATTACAAGCACACCTTTTCCCCTGTAGCAAAATTTGCCACTGTAAGAATCATCTTATCTGTTGCTACTATCAGAGGTTGGCCTTTACATCAGTTGGATGTAAATAATGCCTTCCTCCATGGCAATTTAGATGAAGAAGTATACATGAAACCCCCTGAGGGCTATACTCTAGGCAAGCCTGGTCAAGTTTGCAAGCTAAAGAAGTCGATTTATGGGCTGAAGCAAGCCTCAAGACAGTGGAATGAAGCAAGCCTATTTATGGGCTGAAGCAAGCCTCAAGAAGTCGAGTTGTGCAGATTCTTAGTGAAGCTTGGATTTGTTCAATCCCTGGAAGATTATTCCTTGTTCACTAAAAGAGTTGCTAAAGGGATAGTCATTGCAGTGGTTTATGTTGATGACTTGCTGCTTACAGGTGATGATGAAGATGTGACCAATTCAACTAAAATTGCCTTGAACAAGGCATTCACTATCAAAGACCTTGGCTTAGCAAGGTACTTTTTGGGGCTTGAGATCATGAGGAACGAGTCAGGCACATTATTACATCAAAGAAAATACATAGCTGATATCTTGCAAGATTGTGGCATGATGGACTGTAAACCTGTAGTTTTTCCCTTACCTAGAGGTCTGAGATTGTCAACTGATGAAGGCTTGAATATGACAGATCCAGAGGTTTATAGGAGGTTGGTTGGGAGACTTTTATTTCTAAATTTGACCAGATAAGACATATCATATGCTGTTCAGCATCTAAGTCAATTCATGAGTGAGCCTAGGCTACCTCATTTTGATGCAGCCTTACATGTGGTCAGGTATTTGAAGGGTACAGTTTCTGTTGGTTTGCATTACTCATCCAATTCTAGTAAAAATGTGATGGCATTTTGTGATGCTGATTGGGGTGCATGTCAATTTAATGCTAGATCATTAACTGGTTATTGTGTTTTCCTTAGGAATTGCTTAATCTCTTGGAAAACAAAGAAGCAAAATACTGTGTCAAAATCATCAGCTGAGGCTGCGTATAGAAGTATGTCAATGACTTCTAGTGAGCTTGTGTGGGTTGAGGGTGTGTTGAACACTCTGAAAGTGACAGTGCCTCTACCTATTCCTCTGTATTGTGACAATCAGGCTGCCTTACACATAGCTGAGAACCCTGTTTTCCATTAACGGACTAAGCACTTGAAGATAGATTGTCACTTTGTTAGAGAGAAATTGACTGAAGGTTTTCTACATCCACAACATTTCAGGACTGGTGCTCAGCTTGCTGATATTCTAACTAAACCTTTGGGTGAAAGACAACATCTCCATCTTTCTTCCAAGTTGGGTCTCACTGGCTTCAACCAAGCCCCAACTTGAGGAGTGGATATGAAGAATAACGTGTGATTTCTATGTGTTTTTTCATATGCAATTCACACACAAGAATGTGGTCCCTTGTGGTCCTCACTCTCTCTATTTCCTTATGCATTTCTGCTACATTTTCATTGCATTTTCGGTTGCTGTATTTTGGACAATTGTACATGGTTTTGTCACCCTGTGATCGACCAATCATAGGTGAGGACATGTGACTATATAAGCTTGTAAGGACACTCTTAGAGGTAGGGTTTTTGGGATCTGAAATATGGAATGAATGAAAACAAAGCTGCCGTGTTTCTCTCGTTGGAAAGCTCACGTTATGACTTGATAAAACAGTGCTTTGATCATTGATTCTGGGAGCTGCTGTGCTCTTATTTTGATCATTATTTTACAATTAGGAGGGGCTTGAAACCATGCACATTCTTTATTTATTTTTTTGGATCGAATGTAAACTTACATTCTTTTTAACATGCAATTGGAATCCAAACATATGGCATATGCATGTGTTTGATTAGCACGGTGGATAGCTCTTTTGAATAACTTCATACCGATGGATAATTGGACATTCACCGATCGTTATACAAACGCGTGCGGTGGGACCAGGTTGATCTTATGGAATTTCACTTACGTTACCAATTACGTAGGAAGCAATTAGTTACTCTCAGGGGACGATTTTTCAGAGTGCATATATATCATACAGTATATGTATAAGATGCATCTCTCCACCAATGAAAGCAGTTTGAATTGACTGCACTGCAGTCCACGTGTTGTATTGCTTTAAATGGGCCACTTTTTCATAAACTGCTTGATATAGGTTGTCACACAACACCTAAGTATGGCCACTTAATGACATATATATATATATAAATGCAAGTGATACAAGCAAATAAACGGCGTAATTTTATGCTTATCCAAACTATTACACCACTGTCTTGTTAGCTAATTAACCAGATTGATTTTGAACTTGTTGGAATTGTATTCCCATTTTCGGAATTAAAAACTTTATTTGGCGCCTTATATATATCACGTTTACAAACTTCGTACTTTAACGCTTACCTTGCACGTTTACCTTGCAATTTACTATGATTGATTCCAAACTTTTCATTTCATTTCATTTCGGAGGTAATTTCTACACTTCAAATTATAACCCTCGATCCATTTGGCATTTAGGGTGTGTTTGGATTCCATTTCATTTTAATTATAATGTAATTATTTTATTTCGTTTTATGTGAGCGTTTAGTTGTAAAAATAAAAATCGAGGTAATACTGTAATTTAACAAAATAATCACATAAAAATAGATAAAATAATTGCATTATAATTAATATATCGTGAAATCCAAAAAATACCCTAACTTAAACACCTTAAAAAATGTGTTAATCAAACATCGCCTTATTATTTTGCATTATAAACACAATGCATTTGGAATCCAAACACACCCTTAATTTGTTTATATATATTAACATTTTTTTCAACTATTACAATTTCAAAATATATTGATAATTTTTATTTTAAGTTGTTAATTTATACCATAAACGGTGTTACGAGGCTTTTAGCTAACTTTATATAAATCTTTTTCATCAATAACAATAATTTATTAAATAATAATAATAATAATAATAATAATAATAATAATAATAATAAACAATTTAAGTAAAAATTGGATTTTCATTACACTAACCCACCACCTATATTTTAATTAAAACTTACAATTGGTTCATTTTAGTTTTTCAAAAATGATTTTCTAATACAAAAGGTTTTAATTTTTTTGGGTTTTCTATAAAGGAATGGGCTCATTAATTTGGTATAAGCATGCAAGGTCAACATAATGGAAGCAAATTTTATATAGAAAAATATATCTAGATAAGAGAAGAACAGTGACGGATCCATGGGGGCTCGGGGTGATTGAATCCCCCATCTTAAAAAGAGGTATATGTATATTTTATATATCTTTTAATTTCATAATAAAATTACAAAGACGGCTTGGTTGCTAAGGATGTAGGTTGTATTTAATTACGCAGGCTGCCATCCCGGGTTCGAATCCTGTTACTCTCCCGTTTTTTTTTTTATATCAAAAACCCTCTTTTTTTGACAGTCGAGAGAACATAGAGCAAACCCCACTTGGCCACTTTCACTCACACAGCGAAGGGCGAAGACAAAACCCCTAGTCAGGCCCGCCGTTGACGCTGTTGCTAGCTCCAGCTCTGGCCGTCCCAAGTACCGGCAGCGCACCATCGCAACCTGCTATCCGCGAAGGCTTCTACGGCGGCGACATAGTACTCTCGTTTCTCGCAGAGAGAGAAATCTTAAATTCTTCACTCCTTCGATCTAGACTTCAAGGTTAGTTTTCTTCCTCTTCCTTTTAATTTGATTGTTTTTAAGTCCAATTGATTGATTGAGAATCAATTTAGATTAGAATTTGTGGATTTGAGAATCAATTTTGGGAGAATTTCGATTAGAGTTTGTGATTTGTGATAAATAAATTTGTGCAATTGTGCCTTTGTGATTTGAAAATTGAAATCGTGGTTTGTGCTTGTGGTGAGAAATAAAAGTGTGAATTAGTTGTTTGTGATTTGGAATTGTGGTTGTGAGAAATGAATTTGTGAATTTTTCGTTTGTGATTTGGAATTGTGATTTGTGATTGTGGTTGTGAGAAATGAATTTGTGAATTTGTGGTTTGTGATTTAGAATTGTGGTTTTTGGATTTGTTTTTTTTCATAGGAGGATAAAATATGGACAAGTTTTTTTATTATACAACATTTTCAGAACATGAAAACATGCAAGATGGCTTTACCTCCTCTACTATCAAAGTGAACTTGTTTGTAGAACTGTAGTATTGAACTTATATTTAGTATATATCAAACTTGTTTTTAGCATTGAACCTATTTGTATTTTGTAGCATTGTACCCGCAAGATGAATTTATTAAATATCTTTATACGTAGTTTTTATCCCCCTAATTAGCAGAAATCCTGGATATGTCACCGGAGAAGAATGCTATTTTTTTATATGAAAAATAAGATAAGATAAGATTTATGAATAATGATTATAAAAGTACAAGGGAAATGATTCTTAACTAAACCATTCCTTTATAGAAAACCCGATGGACTATATTGACAAAAAAATATATAACAACCAAATGATACATACACTTCATTGAGACGATTTTTCCATGCACAAATTAAATATTGCCTTCCCATGCCAGAATTCGAAAAATGTAGAAAGAAGACATACGTAATTTGTACGGTATAAACTAATAAAAAATATATTTCATTAAATAATAAAGCACAAAGATATACCCTATCCAGTTTAACCAAACCCCTATAAATATCCGCAACTTAAACCCTCTTCCTCCTCATTCCACCCCTCTCCATTCCTGCCTACAAAATAATACATACGCTTTTTGTAACCTTGAAAAAAATGGGCGTTATGAACCTGTTGTTCCTCTTCCTCCTAGTCGCCTCGCCCTCCTTAGCGTGGGGCTCAGGCGGCTACTACAACCTCCTCGACTTCGGGGGGAAGCCTGGTGCCCGAACCGACTCCTCTGCCGCCCTCCTGAGGTGCTGGGCAGCAGCCTGCTCCTCGGCGGGGCCCTCCACAATTCACATCCCTTCAGGGAGGTTCCTGGTGGCGTCCCCCACCGTCTTCCGTGGCGGCAACTCATGTAAAAGCAGCGGCATTAACTTTCGTATCGACGGTGTCCTGGTGGCCCCCTCCGACTTCCGGGTGCTTGCCTCCACTGTTATCTTGCTTTCCTTTGAGGATGTCGTCGGAGTCTCCATATCCGGCGGCACTCTTGACGGCCAGGGCTCCTCTCTCTGGTCTTGCAAGAGAGGCTCCGGCGGCCGCAACTGCCCCTTTGGCGCCACTGTAAGCATATATACCACGTACTCTACCATTAGCTTTAAAAATGTTAGATTAATTAATGATTCAAAATTAAGATTATTAACAATTATAATTTAGTTAGTAAATTATATTATGTGGCCGGTTAGGTTAATGTTAGTGGTAGGATTAGTTTGAGAGATTTTAATTAGGGTTAATTAGTTATTAGATTGGTGGAGATAATTAGTGGCCGGGTTAGTGGGCATGAAACAACGGTTTAGTTTTAGTTCCAGGGTTTCATTAAATATGTAAGTTTGTTCATCAAATCAATGGAATTGAAGAGAATTGAGAACAAAAAAAAATTATTTCAATTTTCAAATATTTTCAAATTAATGGTTGACTTGTGCTTATGAACAGACATTGGGGTTTACGAACTCACAAGACATAACCATAAACGGGCTTACGTCACTCAACAGTCAACTGTACCACATCGTCATCAACGGCTGCAAGAACGTCAAGGTACAAGGCGTGACAGTGTCGGCTTCCGGGCAGAGCCCAAACACGGACGGCATCCACGTCCAGGAGTCGACCGGAGTCACCATCCTTAACACCAAGATTGCTACGGGCGACGACTGTGTGTCGATAGGGCCTGGCACCTCCAACCTTTGGATCGAGAACATGGCTTGCGGCCCTGGTCACGGTATTAGGTACGTATATATGCAGGTGCCCTAGCTTGCTAATTACGTACACATACATATTGACTGGTCTACTTATTAATTTACATAATTAATGTACGTGCAGTATTGGAAGCCTAGGGAAGGAATCATCGGAGGCCGGAGTACAGAACGTGACAGTTAAGACGGTTGTATTCAGAGGCACCGAAAACGGGGTGAGGATAAAGTCATGGGCAAGGCCGAGCACCAGTTTCGTAAGGAACGTCGTCTTCCAACACGCGACGATGGTGAACGTCCAAAACCCCATCATCATCGACCAACATTATTGTCCCGGTGGAAAAGATTGTCCAGATAATGTATATATTAATATGAATCTTAACATGTATATATTTTAAGTAATTAAGTTTAAATGATGGATCGATTTAATTAATTTGTAAATATATACAATTGAATTTGTGCAGGTTTCGGGGGTAAGAATCAGCGACGTGACATATGAAGACATCGAGGGAACGTCAGCAACTCCGGTGGCGGTGAAATTCGATTGCAGCTCAAAGTATCCTTGCACAGACATAAAAATGGAGGGTGTGAAGCTGACTTATGACAACCAAGCGGCTCGATCTTCTTGTGACAATGCGCGAGGGCTTGCTTATGGTTTCATTCAGCCATCGAGTTGCTTATAGGACACACTTTGCATTTTCATCTTTATTTATTGTACACTTAATCAAATACACATCATTTATATAGGGCCCACATTTTATCTCAAATATTTTTTTTATAAAGTAAATTAGTGGGGGCCACGGCTTGAATCCACTCCAGCCCACTTAGACCATCAGCAACGAAGAGTTATACGAATCAAAACTCATTTCAACCACATCAGCAACTATTCCTGCCACGTCAGCTTTCCACTAGTTTTTCAGCTTTTTACATTTTTCATCCACAACAGAGAGTCGCGCGAATCAAAACTCACTCTACACTTTTTTATATTTATTAAGATAAATGTTGATTTATTTTACTTAAAACTTTTTGTTAATGATATTATTAATATTAATATTAATATTAATACGTGTCATTAAAATAAAAAAAGGCACACAATTAAATTTAGAAATATTTTATTAAATTGATAAACTGAAAAAACACGAAAACAAAAAAAATAAGGCTAACTATATGTAACTCAATACTAAGTTTTTTTATTAAAAAAAATCATGTTCCATGTGTAGTAGGTAATGTTATTTAATGTTTAAATTTATGTATTTTTATGGTGTAAGTTTATGTTGATTTAAGTTAATATTGTTTATGTGACTATAAATCTTTAACATATGGTAAACTTAGCGAATTTTTTCTTTCTTCCAAACATATGCAAAATGGGTGTCATTGGGTAGAGGAAAATAAATCATATTCAAAAATATATATTTTTTAAAAATAAATAAATTTATTTAACGAATAAATGAGGTTTAAAATCAATTAAAATCAAACTGACATGTGGCGTACTCATATTGGTTAGAAAAAAAAAAAGAAAAAAAAAAGAAAAGAGGATGAGCCGACGCCTGTAGTTGATTCTCCTCCCTCGAATCAACATTTTCTCTATCCTCCAAAAGCAAAAAAATGCTGAGGTGGCACATTTTTTGATCCGGGGAGCACTCCGTTGCTGATGGTCTTATAATCCACCCACTTTCTTTACCTCATTTCGTTAGTCCGATATCCGGATCCTTTATAACCTTGCACTACTAAATTATTTTGGATATAATAACCATATGTTCTAGTACTCCTAACAAAGAATTGAAAAGAGTATCCATTTACATTAACCAAATTAAGATAAAGCGTGTGCAGTACATCGATCAACGTATACAACTAACACACGAAAACAAAATTTACCACTGATATAAGGTAGAAAAAAATTTGACTAATTGGGGACAAGTAATTAAGTAGTTACAAGAAAAATTGAGAGTTTTCCGGTGAGCGAGTGTCTCTCCGGTGGCTAAGTAAGTACGTCGTTTCTCTCTTTAGGGCCTCGATGGCTAGCGGCTCTCGAGCCCCTGGCCTTCAAGTTCAAGGGGCTCCCCCGGATAAAGCACAAGGATGGAGAGAGGTTCTCATGGGCGACCAGGGCAGCTTTGGTTGTCCTCGATATTGGCAATGTCGAAGACAAGGTGGTGGTCTTCTTCCCAGGGGGTGCTGAGGGCGATCCAGTGGTGGACATACCGCCGGAGATAATGGTGAAATTGGAATCGGTATGGGAGAGTGCTTTAATCATCAAGGCTATGGAGGGTTTTATTCCTTATGCCCTGATGGAGAGGAAGCTCAAGGAGATGTGGAAACCGGCAGGGAAGATGTTGCTAGCGGATCTTCCGAAAGGGTATTACGTGGTTAGGTTCGACAACGAACATGATTACCTGAAGGCTCTGACGGGAGGACCATGGTTGATTTTTGGGAACTCCTTGGTGATCAAGACCTGGACGTCATGTTTTGATCCGCTCACTGATGTGATTTCAACGTCTCCAGCCTGGGTTAGGATCACTAATTTACCGATTGTTTTCTATGAGGAAAATGTTCTTCGGAAAATAGCGTCCGGGATTGGTAATCCTATTAAGGTGGATACGAGAACTCTATTTACCAATAGAGGAAGGTTTGCAAGAGTATGTGTTGAAGTCGATTTATCCAGACCTCTGAAAGGCACAATTACGATCAACGGATATGTCTACTTCCTGGAATATGAGGGTTTGAGCAAAATATGTTTCAAGTGTGGTAGAGTTGGCCACTTGGGGATGCAATGTTCGGTGACGAGTAAAGCGAAGAAGGGGGACGTGTTGGCGACAGATGAACCAGGCAGGTCAACTGAGATGGAGACAGATAAGCCCAATGGAAACACTGGGTCCGTTTCGGCACCAGAAGAGAAGGAGAACGGTGAGGAGGGGGTTGAGGAGGGTGGTCGTTGTGGCCCTTGGATGGAGGTTAATAGGCGGCGCCGGAACCAGAAAATTCAAGGAAAAGGGCCCGGCGTGGTCACCGGAAAAGGGAAGAGAAACGACTATACGGGAAGCAGTTCATGCGCCTCGAGAGGGACGACGATCATTAAAGATATGGGAGTTAATGGAAGGATTGTCACACAAACAGAGGATGAAGGAGTTGTGACCGAGGAGACAATGCAGAACGGCCAATTTAAGGGGCAAAGTAGTAATCATCAACAAGTGAATGCGAACCAAGATCAGCACGAGGGTGGAGAATTGGAAGGTGGGAATCCCGAGATGGGAAGGAATGACGGCTAGGGAAAGAATGGAAGAAAGAATGATGGATATAAACCTAAGGGTGTGTTCAATTTCCAATGGAAGGAAAACGGGTCGGATGCGGGTCAACCCGGGAAGAAAGGAGGAAAAGTCAAGGGAGGCAGTAAATACAAAGGGCCCAAGGCTTCAGAGCCCAACAAAAGGAAACAATCTGGGGCCTTGAAAAGGCCAAGGACAGAAGAAAGAAAATATTTTAATTATGAGCAAGATCCGATTGCCAGTAATGGGCCTAACTTGTTGGAAGAAAGGAACCCTATGGTGAAGAAGAATGATGCCAGAGAAAGTACTGAAGGAAGAGTGACGCCAATTTCAACCGCCGGTGGTGATTCCGAGTCGGTGCAGGGAGTGGGCAATGATGATGGGATCCTCTCCCATGGGGAAGGAATTCAGAACAGCGAGACGGATGCGACTAGGCGTCAAGAAGGAGGCATGAGAGGGGATATGGATATTGATGAAGGAGGCGAAACTGGGCAGCAGTGAGGTCTGGTGTTTGCGTTTGTTTCTTGTCGTTATGATGAATTGCCTTCTTTGGAATTGTTGCGGAGCCAGTAGTGACGGGTTCCGCAGAGCGAGTAGTTATATGCTCAAGCACCATAAGGTGGATGTGCTGGCAATTTTTGAGCCTAAGATTTCCGGTGGTAATGCTAAGAAAGTGTGTGATCGTATGGACTTCTCCGACAAGTTCATCGTTGAAGTTGATGGTTTTAGGGGGGGAGTGTGGTTCCTTTGGAATGCTGATAAGACCAGGATCACGATCAAGGACCATTACGAGAGGTTTATCTTAGCAGAAGTAAATTGTGGGGCGAAGAAGTTTCACCTCATGGTTGTGTATGGACACCCGTGTGTTCAAGATAGGAAGGAGTTTTGGAGGAGAATTACAAAGGTTACAGATAGTATTGAGGGCCCTGTGTTTGTCGGAGGGGATTTCAATTGCATTATTAATAGTTGGGAGCAAGACGATGAGTTCGCGGACCTCTCCCAGGACGCGGGCGATTTCCGTAGTTGGATTGATAAGGCGGGGATGGTGGATATGAGGTTCGTTGGACCGACATTCACCTGGTCGATGGGTAAGAAGATGGAGAATCAGTTGCAGACACCCATACCATGTTAGACTCTTCTCTTTATCAATCCAAAACTCCGCACCCATTCTTCGGTTGTTAATCGTACTCCAAAACCAACCCAAAGCAGCACAAACTGGAAGAGACTGGCCATCACATGACATTGAGAACACGAGAGGGCAGAAGCTACCCTTCCACTTGTACTGCCATCCAAGACGATCCATAATGCCAATGTTATAAGTAAACAAAAGCCAAAGTGTAGCAAGGTTATATCTAAGCTCTGTTTCATAACAAATTTTACTCCAACAAACAAACATAACCAACTCAAGGAGGAGTAATAATTGCATAACATAGTTAATCAAAGCATAAGCATATGCACAGGTAAAAATTACAAAGGTAAACCTTACCATCATAAACAAGTTGATGAGTCTAATTGAGACAATATGGCTGCTCAGCAACAGTAACATAATTCGACAAGTACCATGGAAAGAGCGATTAACCCAGACCATGCTAGGATCCTTCACAGTGTCAAGCCTCAGTTCAGCACGAATTTTAACAATAGAGATTAACTGAAAACACTAGGCCGAAATTCCCAAACGTACCTAAACCTTTCTCCGATCTGTTTAGGCTCACTTGCGTCACCGATGATTATACACCTCTTAAATCTTTTAACCTCTCTGGATTTCGACTTTGATTTTTGTTCATCAGTGGAGCATTTCCTCTTCCCATGGAGTTTGGTGCCCTCCAGCAATTTTTCCGCTTTGGCCTTTCGGCTTGCATCATGCTCTTCCTTGAACATATGGGTTTTCTCCGTAAGTTTAGAGCCCTCCGGCTTCCCCTTTCGGGTATTAGTCATTTGAGGTGCAGGATCTTCTGCAACCATTGGTTTTTTCCCCGTATCCACTCCCGATGTAGCCATGAACAAACCACACATAAAGATGAACAATATTGAGTAAAAGAGATTGAAAATAGAAGGGGAAGAAGTGCAAGAAGACCAGCACCACCACCCCAGTCTTAAATAGAGAGAATCTTCAGAAGAAAGGAGAGAAGAGAGATTAGCGAGAGAACAAACCCTTCCAGAGTAAAGAAATGTGCCCCAAAATACCAATTTGTTGCAGTAACCCACCCCGGCCATCACAGACGAACAGATTGAAGGGTCAATTGAGATCACCCGGAGCCCAAGCGATTTGATTTCCGTACACACTGGATTAGGCCAAGGAGGGGGGCGGAAAGACCAACCAAGAGGGATCATCACCAACAGTACCCCCAGACCACACCATCGATTTAGAGTAGGGAGATTAGGCCTTAGCTTAGTCTCATGCGCTATCCAGAAATTAGGGATTTCACCGGCAACCAAAGGGATTTTGCCAGAACAAGAACTATAGAGGTGATTGATGATACAAAGTTGGGGATTTCTAGGCCAATTGACACGATTTAGGAGAAGGATCAGAATTTGGACAAGAAGAGGGTACGGCCATGGCTTCTTCATCACGATCTAGGATACTTTGAGGAGGCAGCACAAAGCAGGGTGGACGGGGAGACGTTTCTCGCGCGTGAGGCACGTTCTTTTCGCAGGAAGGGTTTTCTCATAGAAAGAGGTCTCATTTGAATGGTATTATATTTGGGGTTAAAAAGTAACTGTCCATATTTCTTGTCATAATTAACTACTTGTCCATCATTTTATTTTTATTAATTAAATGTTCACCAAATTTTAATAATACTAAAATGCTCATGCCCTTCCCTTCTCTTTCCTCCCCTCCTTCCCTCCTTTTTTCCTTTTTTTTTGTTATTATTGAAATGCTGACATTCAAACTATTATTAAATTTTTATCTTGACAAACGGATTGATGAGATTCTAACTCTGGCAGATATCTGACAAACAGACTACTGAAATGTAACAACTTAACATCACTCTATCACAACTAAAGAGAAGAAAATTCAACATCTTTTATGACAAAAATAAAAAAATAAAAAATCAGCATCTAGCCTCACCATCACTCTCTATTCACATAATCACATCCTTTGCCACCACCCCACCCCCAACCCACGAATGCCGGCCAAATCGATCTCAATCTTAAAGCAGAAAAATAAAACTATCATTCACGTATATGGATCGGAGTCAAAAGTCAAAACCAAATATAACATTAGGTCGGATCTCTTACGTACCTTTTTTAAATTATTTTTTACAACTTAATATTTGTTGGTACGTAGTAAGTATTAGATTATAAAAAAAATAATAAAAAGGTTAATATATTATATAGTTTTTAGCTCCTTAAAATACGTGTTAAAAAAGTTAAATGACATATATCCTTTGTGGATCGGATGGAGTAGATTTTTATCATTATCATAAAGCGTACGTAAATAGTCAATAACATATTTTGACGAATACACACAGAAGATATGGAACAAATGTAAATACCTTGTACGGTGTAAACTGTGAATAAATTTAAAGCGTTGGATTAAAAAGATTAAGAGTTGAGATTTAAAGAAAAATATGAAGAGCAAAATTAGTTGTCTATGTGTTCCTACCCCACCATCTTCTTTTCTTCTGGATATTTTATCTTATTTAATGAGCTAATGGTTTACAGGAGTTGTCTTTATTTTAAAAGATGATCTATTACCATTAAATTTTGCATTATAATTAAAGTTTGGTTTGAATGCTTACTTAAGTTTGATCCGATCAAATTAGCAACGCATTGAATAATATATATATATATATATATATATATATATATATATATATATATATATATATATATATATATATATATATATATATATATATATATATATATATATATATATATATATATATATATATGACATTTGTTTTAGTGGAATGAGTTATAATTAAATAATAAGCACACGTACGGCGCCCTAAAATATTGTCTAACTTGGAGCATAGGGGAATGGGAGATGCCGAAATTACTCGGATTACGTTGGCTCAGTTGAAGTAATCCCTAAACATACATACAAATCCCTTTGAAAAGGGGTTTCATTATTTCATATTAATATCCGCAAACATATTGCATTAGTTGGCTTTATATTGTCTCCCCAAACCATTCTCAACACGTGGGCTGTCTCTAATCATATTTTTGGGCCTTTTATTAATAAGTACTATAGTTATCTCTCATTACAACGTATCGTATATTTTTTTGAGATTGAGAAAATGAAATTAACGTGAAAAAGAATTCTCTAAAATTTTAAAGATTTCAGCAAAATATAGGAAAACGGATATATTAATTCTACATTTTTATTTGAAAAAAATTGTAAGACCTAGAAAAAATTTAAACTTCTCCAAAAATCTAATATTTAACGGGAGAATATCTTAGTCGCTCTAATTAAGTTCTTTCCTTTTGGGGAAAAGGAAACAACTTAATTAGGAGTTTGGCATTTGTTGTTGTTGATAAACACAAAGCAAAAGCTAATGGTGAAAATAGTTGGGTGGGCGGCCCCACATATATCCGGAGAATCCCGATTCCTTGTTGGTGTAGCGCCGCCGGCTGGGATAGAGATCATCTTATGGCATTTCACGTACTTTACCATAATACCATGCATGCAACTCCCCAACCCCAACTATATATATATATATATATATAAGATAGAGGTGAGAATCCTAAATGGAAAACGTGCATATGCATGCATGCATCTCTCCGCTAATATAGGATTTTAGATTGCCCGCCTAACCAACACGTACGTACGTGTAGGAGATCATCCCTATTTAGTATAGTTCCTTAATGTCAATTACAGCTTCAGAGAGTTCATTTTGAATTAATTGTTTTATGTTTAACGATATTATGTGCACGTGTTCCATTACTTTAAACGGCTCCATCTAATCTGTCTCGTTAGAGTGTGCGTGTGTACGTGCGCAACGCGTGATCGGAAAAATTATAATTAAATATCAATATATTTAATCTTAATCAAGTGACTAATTTTCAACACTTACTCAACCCATATATATTAAGAAAATGTCCATCCATATGTCAATGAACATATATAATTTTTGAAATATTAACTCTCTACCATAAATGTTTTAACAAAATAGTTATAGCTTTAAACTATTTATTAAAATATTTATTTTTGTCGGATCAAACAGAAAAACGCGATTTGATACCACGCTTTATTCACAACATAAACGCGGTTTTAAACTGTATTTTTATCATAAATAAATTTCCAAAGAAAGAAATTCAGATGTTTTGGTAAGTAGTAACGTAAAACACGATTTAGGAACGGTATCCCCCGCTAATTTGTATGTCAAAGTGATTCTCTTGTGATTGGACTTTTCACATAAAACACGGTAAATCTCACTTTATACTAACAATGGAAGAATCTTTGCAAACCCTAATAAAACAACGTGTATTCAATCTGCGTTTTTAGTGTTTTTGTTGCTTTTAAAACAAGACCCTGCAGCCTCGGTTCTTCTTCTGCACTTACCCGATTCTGCTCATAAAAGCCCCAGACTATATTCATGGTGTGAACTCATATCTTCTCCTACAAAAAATCATCTCATCGATCTACATGGTGCATTAAAGGCCGGCGTTACTTCCTCCATCCACTATGCCAAATTACGCCTTACAACTAGGGTGACAGAAAACATATGATTCGTCGCTTTAATACCTTTCATGCGACAAACATTGAAAACTTCGTCGCTCAAATAATTTCCAATGGAAACTCAGTCATACTGGATAGTCACGCAACCAACTTAGACCAATGTCTGTCGCTTGAATTAATTCAAGCGACAGACATTGCCCTGCGTCGCAGTATGTGGTCGCCTGAACGAATGACGAAGCTGAGCTAGCATAGATCATCCATATATATTGAGTAATATATATATTTGAAACAAAGATTGGATATTTATGATATTTTCTAAACGATGAATTAAGCTTCTTAATTATTAAATAAATTATAAAATAAATAGGGTACTAAAAGTTTTTTAACTCTTTATTACTATATATATTTATAAAAATATATTTTAACCATTTTTTTAATAAGAGAACAAACATGATTAATCCAGACTCAAAAATGTGTTTACATTCTAAAAAAATAACACAATTGGAAATTATATATATATAAACTTTATAATAGCATGAACTTATAAATGAATAGTAACTTCCACTAATAATTTTTTATTGTTTTTCTGGGATAGAATACATATTTTGTCTTTACAAATTGTATTCTCGTCTTAGATGTACTATACCCTTTTAGGTAATTTACATCTTCATTTGTAAAATGTCTTTTTTATCCTCAAAAGTTTGAATTTAAAAATAATAATTTTTTTATTTCAATGTCCTTTTATGTCTTTTCAAAATTATAAATTTTCGTATTTTATCAATTTCACCCAACTTTATGTTTTTTCATAAAATACACAAATTACTACTTTAAAGTTTTCTCAAATCAATCATACTTTATATTTTTAATTTAACCACCCAAATTATAACTTTTATTTTTATTAATTATAGATGGTCATATTTCATCAATTTCCCCCAATATTTTTTTTTTCTTAAAATACCCAAACTGCAACTTTAAAGTTTTCTCAAATCAACAATATTTTATGTTTTTAATAAAATACATTAATGGTAACTATTAGGTTTTCTTAATCAACCCGATTTTAATTAGATAATAATAATAATAATAATAATAATAATAATAATAATAATAATAATAAAAACAATAATATCTTTTTTAAATGTGAGGATTGGGATTTTTGAACTTTATAGTTTTGGATTTCTTTATCGTTTTGAATAATAAATTTTTTGAAAGACTATCCTGACGATGCCCCAATAAATAGCCATCTTAGAATTACAGTTTATACAACATTAATGAGTCATCCAATGCAAAATATGACTTTAACACGAGAACGAGCTTTGCGAACAATAAATCGCCCCATTCTTCACATGATTCGCGATCTATAAATATAGCTAAATCCCCTATCGCGATCCTCAAATACAACTCACTCTAAATTATACTCGCAAACAAATAAAAGGGGAGCCACTCATAAGGGCACCTGCTCAGGTCGTGCCAACCTTTTCGGGGGTCATGTGTTAAAAAATTGTGCTACTTGATTTATACTGTTGGTAAAATAATTTTATATAAATGTGTTAGATAAAATGTGTTATAAAACTTAGAAATATGATGATAACTTTGTATTTTTTTGATTAATTTTTTGGGTAAAAATGTTGTAAATTCATATATTTTGATTATAAAAATGTTCTGGATAAAAATATTGTGAAAAAGGTAGTGGTAAAGATCTTGGGTGTGGGGTGGGGGGGGGGGGGGGGGGGATTACAACACTATTGTGATTCCAACACAGGTGGGAAGGCGTTACTTACAAGGGTTGCGCCTATCATTGTGAAACTTGAAACAATGTTTCTGGAAGACATTTATTACAGTATATATAACTGATAGTGGACCCTAAAATTTTAGAGGTCCTGTTTTTTTTTTTTTTCGATGACGAGGAACCCACCTTCGGTAGTAAATCCCGAGCACGTGACTCAATCGGTAAGAGCCACGTACCTGGTAAACCAATTTGCGTCGACGGGTTCGACCCAGTGGTATAGGGAGCAAGTGACCCAACCGGCAAGAGCCACGTATCTTGTAAACCGGCTTGCGCTGACGGGCTCGATCCAATGGTAGGGAGCAAGTGACCCAGCCGGCAAGAGCCACGTACCTGGTAAACCGGCTTGCGCCGACGGGTTCGACCCAGTGGTAAGGAGCAAGGTAAACCTTGGATTTTCACCCAAGGAAAGAGGTCAGTGGCGGATCTAGTGTTTCAAAGCTAGGTGAGCGGAAAAGCTTAAGTCATGACAAAGAGAAAAAAAATTAACAAGCCAAAATACGGTTATTATATAGTACTTCATAAAAAATACAAAAGAAATTCAAGATTTATCAATTATAAGAGTTATTTGACATTCATAATAATAAATAGTTTCATAATAAATAAAATATGATCAACGAAATTACGCTCTACGATCTCCCGTCGACTCGAAATGGTCAATGACTTCCTCTGTGTCAATAGTGTCGACGTATTGTTTTTCAATGTGGAGCATCATACAACCTGAAAGATATCCTTCTTCCATCTTGTTTCTAAGCCTGGTCTTTATAATCTTCATTGCTGAAAATGCACGCTCGGTAGTTGAAGTGGAAACAGGAAGTGTCAAGACCAAACGAATCAATCTATCAACCAGGGGAAAAATTTGTGCCAAATCTGTTTCAACTAGCCTTCTACACAATTCTGCAAGACTTGACAGTTTCTGAAAATCATTTCCCAAAACTACTTGATACTTGTAATGCTCTAACTGTAATCTCAAAGCTACTACCTCAGACGTCTCAAAGTCTTTCGGATAAAACTTCTCAGCAAGGTTGCAAATCTTGTCAATATCAAACTTCTTGAATAGATTTTTTGGATCCAATTAAGAGCTTAAAATCAGTAGCTCCATAGTTTCCTCGGTGAACCTGTCATTCAACTTCATCATCTGAACATCTATTATCACATTAAAAACATCAAAATGATAATAATGTTCATTTGTAACAACATTACGTTGCTGACAACCACGACCTGTGCCCATTGAATAAGCTGCATCCATACTAGGCATTTCAAGACCATGATCTTCTCCAAATTTTAAGACACTTTCCAGAAAACTATCTCAGCAATCATCTCTCAAAGCTTGAAGAAGTGCTTTTGTACTTGAAACCAAATTCATGGCATTAACAATGTCTTGTGATTGTTTTTGCAAGGCTTGAGAAAGTAAATCAGTAATTCCCATTACTTTGTTGGTGAGCAACAAACAAAACACAAAGTCAAATGCTCTTAATGCTTTAAGGTATCCCTTCGCATCACCTCTTACACTTCCCATGAGATCTTTATCAGTCATCATGCTTTGAAGAAGTTGAGTAGTTTCCTTATATACATGGATTAAAGTATATAAATTCATTTGAGAGATGTTGTATTACAATTGACCACTCAGTAAAATAATATATAAGCATAAAAAATAGACGATATAAAATACTAATCTCATCTCAATGTCTACGATCAAATTACCAAACCATTCAAAACCCTAATATAGCAAATTATAAATTAGACAAAAAATAATTAGAAGAAAGTAAAAAGACATACCTCACGAATTAGATTAAGGAAGTGGTAACCGAAGTTGAATTTTGATAAACGCCGAAATTGTGGTACAGAAGTCAAACTACCAAAGAAGAAGACAAAAGCTGTGTGGCCGTGAAATACCGAAGCGGTGTAGTTGGTGGGTGCCTCCGTGGAATGAACGAAGTTGAGGGGTGAGTCATGAAACAAACTTCTATCAAAATATTAAAGCTTTAGAGCTTTTGGGCCAAAAAAAAATTAAGGCATTAAGCCTATATAACAAAAAATATAGCCCAGCAAAAAAAATAATTTTACACTACTTATAAACAATTCCACCCAGCAATGACTGGAGTGGCTTCCAAAGAAATCCGCCACTAAAAGAGACGGAGGCTGGAATCGAAGTCCTGTTTTGTTGGGCCACTTGAACGGCCTAAACCAGGAGGATAATACGTCAATACGTAATTATTGTAACTAAGGAAATTAATAATAGGTCAATATGTAATTAATTACAAGTAACTTATAATGCTTATCCGTGCAAGGATTAAACCAAACACCACCATGAATCCACCAAACTTGTATTTAACTTACGAACGTAGACACCGAAAGAAACGGTTTAAAAATGGAACTAATTGCCTTTTATACATATATATTAGGTACATATCAGATCATATGAGCCATGAGTAAATAAGTAAAACATGTATAGCGAAAGTACCGTATAAAACATTTAACAGCTGGTTCAATTTTTCCGTGGATTAAACAAACTAGTATGGTGGGATTTTTTTAAATAAAATTTTAATAATAAAATAAATTAATATTATACAATAAAATAAAATATTAATATATTTAATATTTTGAATTAAACTCACAATAACAAACTCGGGTCTAATAAGCTCATTTAAAGTGAACTTTATTATGATAGTATATAAATATTTATAAATATATATAAGTCATATATTTATTTGATATTTTAAATTAAACATGGTTATGTGAAAGATGAAAAGAAATTCCAAAACTGTAAAAAAGCCAAAAAGGAAAAAAAGTGATGGGTTAAAAAGAAAGGATTATAGACTTATGGTGCATATGTGACAGGTAGGTAAAAATTTTAATTTAATATTTTGAATAAACCCATTGATTATAAAATAAAAAAGGTTTTAAGTAAATAAAAAATTTCTCTTATAATTTAATTAGTTAAAAAAGATGATTATACATTATCAAAAATATTTTTCATTTGTATATATATTCCCATGCCTCAAAAATAAAAATATAGAAGGAAGAAAATGTACGTAATTTGCTTAAATAACAAATAAGTCCCCATAATAATAATAATAATAATAATAATAAAAGCAATATATATTATTACTATATATTAAAGATTTCGGCGCGAAGCAAAGCGACTAGTATAAATATCCAAGTCTTTGGATCACCACTTCCATCCATCCATCCATCCATCCATCTCTCTCGATCTCTCTATCTCTTGATCTCTGTCTGTACGTCTTCCTTACTTTGGAATGAAAATGGGAGTTATCCAGCTGATGATGTTTCTGTTAGTCTGCCCATCCTTTGCTTTTGGAGGCGGAAGAAACTTCAACCTGCTCGACTTCGGGGGGAAGCCTGGTGCCCAAACCGACTCCTCCGCCGCTCTCCTCCGCTGTTGGGCAGCAGCCTGCTCCTCCCCTGGCTCCTCCACTATACACGTTCCCTCTGGGAGGTTCCTTGTGGCTTCTCCCACCGTCTTCCGCGGCCGCAATTCCTGCAAATCCACCTCCATCAACTTCCGTATCGATGGTGTCCTTGTCGCTCCCTCCAACTTCCGCCTGCTCGCCTCTACTGTTATCTTGCTCTCTTTTGAGGATGTCGTCGGAGTCTCCATATCCGGCGGTACTCTTGATGGCCAGGGCTCCGCCCTCTGGTCTTGCAAGAGATCCTCCTCCCACAACTGTCCCAATGGCGCCACCGTAAGCACAATTTTTTTTTTTTTTTTTTTTTTTTGTATCTTCATTTATCTATGTTGTTCTACATTTCTACTGAAGTCTGTTAGGACTCGTAAACAGGGCCGTGTAGTATCCTAGCTAGCACATAATCCGACTGAGATTCCATCCTAAAACCAAATAACAATACAAGGAGTAACTCACCGGTTCAGTAATTAGATATTGCTAAAATCAACTTGTGTCGGGCTACCTTACTTAATTAATTGTCATTCATTAACCAGACAAATGCCGAATATCACCTTAATTTGATCCAACTAGTTCACAAACATGCACCAAATATTTTGTTCACATTCATTAAAATGGATACATCTCAAACAAGTTAAGGTTTGATCATATATTCCAACGTAACTAATTACTAGATTGTTTGCATTTTTAACTAACTAACCTTTGTGTATATTAAATTGGTGTATATTTGTTGGGCAGACTTTGGGGTTTACCAACTCACAAGACATAACCATCAACGGCCTTACGTCTCTCAACAGCCAATTGTACCACATCGTCATCAACGGCTGCAAGAACGTTAAGGTGCAAGGCGTCACAGTTTCGGCTTCTGGACATAGCCCAAACACCGATGGCATCCACGTCCAGCAGTCAACCGGTGTCACCATCATTAACACCAAGATTTCTACGGGCGATGACTGTGTATCCGTAGGTCCCGGTACCTCCAACCTTTGGATCGAGAATATGGCCTGTGGCCCTGGTCACGGTATTAGGTATGCCAAAATTAAAGTCCCGGCCTTTATTTACAACGATACGAATAACTGAAAAATCTATGAATTAACATACATATGTTGAATTCATTTGTAGCATTGGAAGCCTAGGGAAGGGATCGACCGAAGCTGGAGTACAGAACGTGACAGTTAAAACGGTTGTATTCACCGGCACTGAAAATGGAATGAGGATAAAAACATGGGCAAGGCCGAGCACCGGTTTCGTAAGGAACGTCCTCTTTCAACACGCTACGATGGTGAATGTCGAAAACCCCATCATCATCGACCAACATTATTGCCCCGGTGGAAAAAATTGCCCAAACGATGTAAGCACGTAACACACACACACATCGATTTGAATTATACATATATATAATTAATCGATTCTGAATAGTAATTAAACGGGCTTGTACTATATTCTGAATATAGGTATCGGGAGTGAGAATCAGCGACGTGACATATGAAGACATCCATGGGTCATCAGCTACACAAGTCGCGGTGAAATTCGATTGCAGCTCAAAGTATCCGTGCACGAACATAAAAATGGAGGATGTGAAGCTGACTTACAAAAGCCAAGCGGCTCGATCTTCTTGCGATAATGCTGGAGGGAGTGCTTCTGGAGTGATTCAGCCATCAAGTTGCTTATAGAAAGGAAACAAGTTATATATATATGCATGTTAGTGATATGTTTGGCACATGTACTCGAAATACATCATATTTACACACATGTACAACAAATTAAAGGTCCTTAATTCATTTATATGGTACATTCATTGATTGTGTAAGTTAAATCGTAGGAGATTTGTGATACGGAGTATTGGGTTGGACAAAAATATGTATGTTAACACAATGTTCTGAAATTAATATAGATATAAATAATTCATCATACAAAAGAATAATATAATTGTTGATAAAAATAAAAATTATCAAATGAATCCAGTGGACGGACAAAATCACGGTAAGAATAAAAAAGGGCGGAGGTCTCTTCTTGAGGTCTTGTAGGAGGCTGAAAAAGAGGACGAGGCGCAGGATGGAGGTGAGAAGGAGCTAGGAGAGGTAGGAGTGGGGGTGATGAAACAGATTGAAAAGGTAGGTCTGAGTGAGGTAAGGAAAAAGGATAAAAATATGAGAGAAGAGCATGGAGGGGGGCTAGATGGAGTTGATGCCGAGCAGAATAAGGGTAGGGAGAGAGTTAAGGCAGGAAAGGAGGTGATAATGGGATATAACAGTGGGATTTTAATTGAGGGGGGTGCTAAAAAAAAATAAGAAAAACTGGAAACGTATAGCTAGGGAGCTGGGAAAGGAAAATGAGGGAAGGGGGTCGGTGGGGGTAGGACGTAGGAGATAAGAGGAAGGATGTTGGGATAGAGGATATAGAGATGGGAGAGGGTGATACCAACAAGAAGAGGAGAGGCAGTGACTTTGAAATGGGATCGGCGGGCGGGGGAGTTCAGCGATCTCCCTTGCCGGGAGCCATGAAAATCTTAAGTTTAAACTGTCGAGGATTGGGGAAGGACCCGGCAGTTGATTATCTCACCGGTGTGGTGAGAAGGAGGGCCCCGAGGATAGTCTTTCTGATGGAGACTAAGAGTACGAGGAAAAGAATGGATGGCGTTTAGAAGAAGGTTGGGTTTCAAGTATGGTTTTTCGGTGGATGCTATAGGAAAGTCAGGAGGCTTAAGCTTAATGTGGAATGAGGAGGTAGATTTGCACATCCAGTCCTACACCGGACATCACATTGATGCGGTGGTGAAGGGGCAGAATGGGGGTGACTGTCGTTTAACTGGTGTACACGGATGGGCCGATGGGGGGAAGAGACATCACACGTTGAGTCTGCTGAAGAGGCTGAATGAAGATGTTCATGGGAGTTGGATGTGTGTAGGGGATTTTAATCACATTATTAGCTCGGCAGACAAGGAAGGTGGAAGATGGGCAAATTTTGGAAGAATGGTGGAGTTTAAAGAGACTATGGAAAGTACTCAATTTTTAATCTCTGATTCCTTTTATTTTTGCTTATATGTTAGTCTTTTCTTAAGTAGGTCATGTTATCCGATTGGTTGGATATGCCTCAAATTTATCATCTCTCGGTATGAATTTGATGCTAATACAATTATCGTATATAGTTGTATGAGGGACTGTTTCGAGGATGATGCTGGATCACGAAATATGTGGACGGCTATATACAAGTTGGTCTGTGGGTTGACGTCTTTTGGCACCGGAAATTTTCGGCACGCGGAAGAGTCTATTGCTGAAGCATGCTCCCTGGCAGATACTGAGAGTGGCCTTTTTCTGTGCCATGGTATTTATCAGTGGCTTAATACAATTAGAAAAAGCCTCCCCTTTTGTTTATACTTTATAGTTCTGACCCATTTTCAGCCTTTTAAAAAAAATTCTTTGCAGTGCACTTTCTTAATTTGTTAGCAATTACATTCTGACTAATTTTGTTTGTTGGTGTTTTTAATGGTTAGAATATCTTGGTTTCTGTTTTCTTCTCTAAAAGGATGAACTGTGTTTCTCAATCTGTGGCTTATGCAGTTTTGTTAGAATTATATAAGCTTTTTTGGAAGTATGCTTTATGTTTCTTTTTTAATGGTACTTTATTTGACACCTTGAAATGTAGTATTCACTTGATTGTTGGTTCATGCCTTGAGGTAGCACTTAATCTTTTCTACAATTCTGTTGTGTTCTTGCATGTAATTCTTAAAGGGTTATCAAAATTACATGTAAAGCATGATATGATCCAAAAACTTGAGCTAAACTACATTTCATTATAGTTTTTTCCCCATTTTAAGCTAAAACCTGAAGCAACTTGAATTCATACGATTCAAAATTCTTGAGTTACATGGGCTGGGTTCATCCTTTTGGGTCAACCTAGCTTATCTTGTATTTGACATGCTATATGCTATCTGTACATTAGACTGTGTTTCCAACTTGGTGTCGGTGCAATTTAGATATTCATAGCATATTATATCTAAAGTAGTTCTCTGTAAGACTTGTGAGGGGATTGTGTAAGGTTGATCTAATTGGATTTAAAAAAAATGTACTCACTCTCGTGCTTGTTTCTTCACAAGTGTCATTAATTTTTAATTTTATCATCCAGGTTTGTAACTGGGTGTTCTCGTGGTCCATTGCCTGGATTCAAATACTTGGAGCCTTCATTCTGCATACAGAGGTAATACTATTGATCTGTCCTGGATGTGGGTTAGATATAGAAGTAATATCTTATTCTTTTGTTAAACGTGAGGTTGTTTTTTCCTACATCTTACATAGAGCAGTAGGGGCTGCGTCAGATGAAGCTCTTGACATCTTACCAACAGCTGCCACTCGCATTAATCTTCTGAAGCTTCCCCCATATCAAAGGTATGTTTCCTATACTATGGTTACCTAATTTGCTCCTTCTCACAAGAATTGTGAATCAATATGGACGTGCGCAATTCAGTCTGGTATACTGGTACACGCTAGATTATTTGAAGTCAAGGAAATTGGATATGAGTTCTTTGCCTTTATTGTTGACTGCAAAGATACAAAGGCTTGTACTGTGCTGCTGAGAGGTGCAAGCAAGGATCCCTTGAATGAAGTGGAAAGGAATTTACATGTATGTAATTTGCGAATGCATTTGGTCTGAGATTGTGGTTATATTTAATATAGATGTAAACTGAAGCATTTTATTACAGGATGCAATGTGTGTGTGGCAAGAAACATAATCAAGAATCATAAGCTGGTTCCTGCTGGTGGTGCTACATAAACAACAGTATCAGCTACCTTGAAACAAAAGAGCTCTTCGATTGAAGGCATGAAACAAAAGAACTCGTCGATTGAAGGCATGAAACAAAAGAACTCGTCGATTGAAGGCGTAGAGAAGGTGAGAACTTATCTCCACATGACTTGCATATAAGATTTTCTTAGACGATCTAGAGGAATTTTTCTTCCAATGCTGATGGCTCTGTTGCGAGTGGTGAATTGGGTAGGAAACAAGCATTAAAACTTGAGGAGAAGGTATGCAATTAAGTGCAATACCAAATGCATCCTGAAACTTAATTGGAGTTTATTTGCCTTCTTTTATAGAAAAAAACTCGATACTCTATTGTGATTGTATATATTGCTTCGTAGTGGTGAAGCAGTTGCTTCTATTTCAGTGATAGCAAGTTTTCATAATGCATGCCATATGTATCATGAATGTAATGTGTTCGTGATCTGGCCTTTGTTTTAGGTTTCAGTGATTTTTTAGGCTTAGCAAGGATTGAGATAAGTTGGTCTTCTTTGAATCTATTATTCTGAAGGAATACTTGTGTGATGCTTTAGATTTACTTTAAATTCTATCTAATTTAAAGCCTATTAGCTCAAATGGTAGAGCATTGTGTTCAAACGCAAAGATGCGGGTTCAAATCCCGCATAGCCTATGATAATTAAAAAAAAAACCGCAAATATGTCATTAACATCGGGTAATAGCCGATGTCTATAAAAAAATCGATGTCTATGTGGGGGATGTAAAAAGTCAAAACTTTTTAACATCGGGTAATAGCCGATGTCTTTGTATGTTATAACATCGGTTATATTTTATAATCGATGTTATAGGATAACCAAGACATCGGATTTAAAAATATAAACGATGTTATAACATACAAAGACATCGGGTTATGGCCGATGTGAAAAACTTTTGACTTTTTACATCCCCCACATAGACATCGATTTTTTTTTGAAAGACATCGGATATTACCCGATGTTAAATAACAAATTTCTAGTAGTGAAGGAATGTGAGTTTAGAGAAATGTTATTCAAATGGGGGAGATTTACATGGGATAACGGTAGAGAGGGAGATCAGTTTGTTCAGGAGCGATTAGATATGGGGTTTGCTAATGATAAGTTCCTCGATTTGTTCCCGCAAGCAGTGGTGCTTCACCTTCCGAGGGCAGGCTCGGATCATGTGCCTATTCTGGTTGACCTTGAAGGGGAGGAAAGGAGGAATTCGGAGAGGAAGGGTCCTCGACCATTCCGATTTGAAGCAATGTGGCTTGAAAAGGATGAGTGTGAGGAGGTCATTCGCAATGGCTGGCAAAATCCGGGGAGTGATAGGGCGGAAGAGGGGATATTGGGGAAGATTTCTAGGTGTGCGGGGGACTTGAAGGAATGGGATGGGCTGTTTTTTGGGAATGTCACTCGGAAGCTGGCCAAGATTAGGGAGGAGTTGGGGGAGATGCAACGGAATGGCATGACCGGTCGTTTGGTGGTGCGTAGAAAAGAACTTGAGAGACAAGAAAGAGAACTTATGAGAAGGGAAGAGATCTTGTGGTACCAAAGGGCAAAAGCTAACGAATTTAAATGGGGAGATAGGAATACTAGCTTCTTTCACAAGAAAGCAACTGGGAGACAGAAGAGAAACAAAGTTACAAAGTTGGTGGATGAGGAAGGAATGGAGTGGAGGAGTACGGAGGGTATGACGAGGGTGGCAGTCGAATACTTCCAAAGCCTTTTTGAGTCCAATGTGAAAGCCCCTCCAGAATCGGCTTCTCAAGGGATCGAGCCTTTATTGTCGACCGAGGACAACTCGGAGCTGCTGCGTCCCTATACGAGAGATGAGGTAAAAAATGCCCTTTTCTCTATGCATACCACAAAATCACCGGGGCCGGATGGTATGTCAGCGCTTTTCTACCAAAAGTTCTGGCATATTGTTGGGCCTGAAGTGAGTAGTTTTGTCATTAACATTCTAAATGGGGGCGAATTCCCAGATGATCTCAACTTTACTTTTATCTCCCTTATACCAAAAGTCACTAACCCCTGTAGAATGAAAGATCTTAGGCCTATCAGCCTATGCAATGTGATTTACAAGATCATTTCCAAGGTGTTGGTGAACAGGTTGAAGAAGTGCTTGGGGAAGCTGGTCTCGCAGAGTCAGAGTGCATTCGTTCCTGGAAGGCTCATTACGGATAATGTTCTTGCAGCCTTTGAGGTGTTTCATTACATGAAGAACAAGAGAGAAGGTAGGAAGGGTTAAATGGCGTTCAAGCTGGATATGGCCAAGGCGTACGACAGGGTAGAATGGGGTTTTTTGGACCATTGCATGCGGAAAATGGGGTTTGAGAACAGTTGGGTCAATCTGGTTATGAGGTGTGTGTCCTCGGGGGAAAGGAAGTTTTGATTAAATCGGTGGCACAGGCGATCCCGATGTATACAATGTCGTGTTTTCTATTGCCGGGAGAGTTGTGTAGCGACATCGAGCAACTCATGTGCAAGTTCTGGTGGGGTAGTGGGGAGGATAGGAAGAGAGTACACTGGCTTAGCTGGAAGCGGTTGTGCAAGTCGAAAGAGGATGGCGGGATGGGTTTTAGGGACCTACAAGCATTCAACCTCGCTATCCTGGCAAAGCAAGGATGGAGATTACTTCAAAATCCTTCATCTCTTCTTGCACGATTGTTGCAGGCGAAATATTACCCCAGGACGGATTTCTTAGGGGCGAAGATTGGTCTCAATCCTAGCTACACTTGGAGGAGCATTATGAAGGGTAGGGAGGTGCTAGAAGCGGGGCTAAGATGGTGTGTGGGCAATGGGAGTAATATCAATGTGTGGGAGGGTCGGTAGATACCAAGGCCCGGAAATTTCAGGGTGCTGAATAAGGCAGCGAATGGGATGGAGAGCCTTCGGGTAGTGGAGCTGATCGATTGGGACAGGAAGGAATGGAAGGAGGAGCTGGTGAGGCAGTTGCTTCTGCCCATTGACGCTGAGGATGTGCTCCAGATGAGGCTAATTAAGCCTGATGCACGAGATGATTTGGTATGGCATTACACCAAAGATGGCCGCTTCACGGTCAAATCGGCATATTGGATTGCCTTGGATAGGGACAGGAATGGCAGTGAGGTCAGACAATCAGACGGAGCTCGGTTGGCGAGTCTCTGGAGGAAGGTATGGAGACTCCGTGTTCCGCCTCGGGTGAGGACCTTTGTTTGGCGTGCGTGCAGAGAGATTCTTCCATGCAAGGCCAATCTCGCCAAACGAAAGGTGCTATTCGACGGGGGATGTGAGAGTTGTGGGGTTTGGGAGGATGGTTTCCACGCTCTGTATGGATGCAGATGATGTCTCCAAAGTAGCCATGTCATTATGCATATTTTAGTTCCATATTCTTTATATTTTGCATATTTCGGGTTCGGAATATGTCGGATTTATGTAGTATATGCTTATTTGTCAGAAAAGGAGATCTACATAAGTTTTTGTTTAATATTGCAGAATATGGAAACATTTCGGGAGAAAACCGAGAAGTAGAACCGGAGCACAAAGCTACTCGACATCGACAAACCCTAGTCGATCTCGACAAACCATGCCTAGACACCTGCCAGGATCGAGGAGCCTATGTCGAGAAATTGAAGACGAAGAACCCGGCTCCACACCCTCCTCGAGATCGAGTGCCACAACTCGAGATCGACAAGACCTCGGAGAACAACCCGGAGTCGAGGAAAGCCTGCCCGAGGAGACCGAGGAGGAGAGTACCCGACCTGGCACCCAGACACATTACTCGATGTCGAGGACCCAACTCGATGTCGACGAAGAAGCTGAAGACCATCTCCGAGCATGTCGAGAAGGGTTCCTCGACAACACCAGAAAGCCAGTCGATGACCTACCTCTACTCGATGTCAACAAGGGGTTCTCGAGATCGACGAACGCCAGGAGCCATGTCCGAGCCTGTCGAGGACAAGCTAGTCGAGACGACGAGCCAAGCCCAGTCGACCAACAATTCTACTCCATCTCGACTAGCCTTACTCGAGATCGAGGAGGACTTCAGAAACCGCGTAACACGTGTTGGGGAGTTCTACTCGGATTGGGACTCCTTGGGCTCGAAGTTTTCCAAAGTCTATCCGATCTATCAAGTTATATCATGATGAAGAGAGATCTATCCACTTGAAGACACTTTAGATATATTTCCCTATTTTAGATTTAATTTCATTATTGCTTTTATTTATCTTTAGAGTCTTAGATATAGTTTTAGATATAGATATAGATATTCTATCCTTGAGTAGCAAGGTTTAGAAGCCTATAAATAAAGCCCATGGGGCTGATTTCTAGAGATATTCAATTTCAGAGAGAAGTAAGTAGGAGAAGTAGAGAGAGAGTGAGCGGCCGATTGGAGTTGTGAAGCGAGAGCGGAATTTGCTTCAAGCGGTTGTAAACTTTGGTTTATTTTAATGCAATTAGTTTTCTTTCAATCGATGATGTCTGAGGTTGCGATGAAGCGCGAGTAGTCCACCCACTTCTAGGGTTGGGGTGAGCCCGACGATAGCCATGCGCGTTTGAGGTAAAGATCCGACTTTTATCATGTTTTGAGCATCTACTACTTGTTTATGTGTTTATTACCCATCTAATGGAGATCCATGTTAACAACTTGGATTGTAAACATAAAATCAGTAGAGACAATTAGGGTTTCTTGAAAGAGTTGTCTAATTGTTGGAAAAGGCGAAAGCTTGTCCTTTGATGCAATTCACATGATTATCTGTTTATCTCTGCCTTATGCATGCTTGGTTATCGTTGTTGCAAACCCCAATCTTGGAAGCCTTTTACATTAAGTTTAGTTCGAAATCCCAAAGCAATTGTTTTTACTTTCTTTTGTTTCGTTTTAGTTTCTGTCTCCTCGATATCGAATAGCACTCGTCGATATCGAGTACTGATTCTCGATCTAGCATCGTTGTAGCTTCTGTGTGCAGGTACTCGACAAGCCAAGCCAAAGTCGACAAGGGCCCTACTCGATATCGAGTAGCCTCTAGTCGAGATCGACGAGCCCCAGTGCCTGTGTCTGCTACTCTGCTCGACTGGTCCGATCTTCTGTCGACTAACTCTAGTCGAGATCGAGGACATCTGTGGTCGACATCCGTGAGATTTCACCGCTGCCTAGGATCCGCTGACACGCTTCCTCGTGGATCGATCCTGACTTTCCGCTGCTACATCAGGAGGAGGTCTTGTAATTATTTGCAAGGGACGGAATCTGGTTTGCTGTGATTTATTTATATTTTATTATTGCAAATCTCGATTTCCTCCTACAACAGCAGACTAGCAAAACTAGTTTGGAAGAAAGCGGGGGAGCAGGGGAGATGTAGCAGAGGGTGCAACACGATCATGGACTTCTTTGAACGAGCAAGCCAGACCCAGGGAGCGGAGGAGATGCAGCTATGGGCGTTCACTTTGGATGCGGTGTGGAGAGCACGAAACGGGCGTTCTGTTGCGATGGAAGGAATATAGGGAGAGGGAGGAAAGAGAGTCGGAGCGAAGTACCGTGGTCAGAGGGGAGGATAGGTGGGTTAGGTCGGCACCGGGTTTCCTCAAGGTTAATTGTGATGCTGCAGTAGATGAGGAGAAGGGGTGCGGGATCGGATTTGTGGTAAGGGATGAGGAGAGCACTGTGAAACTATTTGGGTCGAAGCGAGTTCAGGCTTCAAAGGAGGTTGAAGTGGTGGAGGCGGAAGGGATGCTTTGGGCAGTGCAATCATGTGTTACATACGGCTTCGGCAGGGTGGTGGTGGAAGCTGATTGCCAAGCGCTGGTGTACAAGCTCAAGGGGGGAGGTTGGCCGCGAGCAACGCTGGGGATGTTGTTGAATGAAATCATGGAGGCAGCATCCGCTCTTGACAGCTGCGAGTGGTCTTTTGCAAGAAGGGGAGCAAATAAAGTTGCCCATGGTTTGGCACATATCAGGCCTTGTTCGATGTACTTTTCAAATTCACCAGTTTGTTTTCCTGTAGGAATGGATACTCTTGTTGCAAATGATTTGATATAATATAAGTTTATTTGGTTCTCAAAAAAAAAAATCAAATAATTAATTTTGATATAAATAATTCTTTTCATCAAAAAATAATCTAGATATAAATAAAATAACATTTATCAAATGTTTATCTGTTAATATTTCTTATAATAGTTTTGATTTATATTTTTATCAATTAACTAAAATATATATAGATATTGTGAGTTATGATAAATTTCTATAAATTATGATAACATATTATTTTAATAATTTTTTTAGCGATAATTTTTTTTCTATAATCAACCACAACACATCATGTGTATGACGCTATACACCAGTTTTAATATATATGTATATAGATATGAGGCATATAGCTAATTGGGAATTAATTAATATAATAAATTGAATTTGATTTCATTTAAAAATATTTTATTGCCATCTAGACAAAATTAAAATGTATTTCAATATACTTATAGCAATTTGTTGAGCATAACATATACACAAGTAGATGTAAGCTATACATCTCTAAGTGCATGAACACTACCTATGATGCAACGAGCTCATTGTTGGTAAGAAGAATACAATTAATATTAATTATATGTTGATAAACAATTTAACCGTAGAAACCTTAGGGATGGGGAACGTTATTCTGATCCTCGATCTCTTCATGGCTAGCTAGCTCTTGGAGCAAAGGAGGGCCGGCCTGAGCAACTGTGAACTTGCACATGGCTCATGAGCTCAAATTCTAATGGACCTCAAATTTTTCAACCTATTATATACTTCTATTATAAAAAAACGGAAATTTTCGATTGGTGACTCTAAGGTTTTTAGTATTTTGGATGGTGTCACAATTTTAGTTTTTTCGGATGGTGCCTCTAAGATTTTGTAAAAGTTCGTTTGATGCTCAAAATAGAATGTTTTCACTTTTTTGTAAACGAAAATGAACCTTTATTATTTCAATATTGCACAAAATCACCTCTTACTTTTAAATTGCATATAATTATCTATATTTTTGCCAAAAATGCAACCCAAAAGCATACTCATTTTTAAAATTAAAGAAAATCACCAATTATTTAAAAATTTTCAACACAAAACACCCAATATTTTAAAAATCGTATAACATATCAATTACTTAATAAATTTTGCACATATATAACCACCCATTTTTTGTGAACAAAATGGTTGCTCCTTCCCGGGATCGCTCAGAGCGAGCAAGGTCTTGTCAAATGGCATGTTAAGACCTTGAGTATGCTTCCATGGAGGATGATAGGAAAGGTAAGAGATGGAGGAGAGGTTGAAGAAGATAAAGATTGTAATTGATTTCATTCATTCATAGATACCCATCCAATACCTTAATATAGGCATTTATATCCCAAAACCCCATTTCCTTGTAATTACAATTATTATCCTTATTATTCTACTTCCTAACATTACCTTCCCCTTAACAAAAGTTTTGTCCTCAAAGCTTTTCTTAAGTAAAGTAAAAAAAATGTAGCCCTACAAAAATAAAGCTATTACAATACATGCAACCACAATGAAAATGTATGACAGTACAAACATAAAATCTGATGCAATGATGATGCAACTTCACATGATGTGTACGCTTCTATGCAACTTTCAAGTTGTTAAGCAATAAGCTTCCTCAATTGGACAACTTCTCTCACAGACCAATTCCCATGAACTAGCAGCAAGTGCTAATTAAGGCAACACAATTTTTTTCCTTCTTAGTTCAAACTGACAGTAGCAAAAAATATGTAGACCGACACTCATCCTGCAATTGGCAAGTAGCCCATCTCATCCATATTTCCTGGAGCGCCCCATGTCATATATACATCAACCGGTTCAAGACATCATTAATTTTCAGCACATCCCTTTGCATTTCCTCCCTCTATTGCTGGTGATGCAAAGTGAAAATGAAAATCCATCTGTCACATCAACTAATTCCCTCTATTGCAGCCCATATTACCTTTCAAATACAACCTATGACAGCAACTTATTGCATTCCTTCCCACTAACAATAGCCAGAACCCACCAGGATAAAAAACAAATGTCACAGCCCAGAGATCAATTTGCATCTCCTTAAACTTGAGCATTAGGAGCTTCTTTCCCCTGTCATAAGGTAATGAGATCGAATCCTTCATTTTTGCCTGAACTGTTGGGCTGCAATCTGTTATGTGGTTACAAACAGAGCCCCATCCTTTTCTTGATAGCTTTGCACTTCATCAAGATCTGTGACATCCGGCGTCGGCAGCCCTCCATTCTTGCTTGTCGGTGGTGCACTATCTTGCGATGTCGGAACGATTTGTGACCCGCTTTCTTGCATTTGTTTGACAATTTCGTCCCACCGTTCGTCGTTCTGCTTCCTCACTTGTCGAAGCTCTTTGCGGAAATCCAACACAATTTGTTGCCCCTGGCGGAATAGCCGCTCGAATTCGAGTTGTTGTTGTCACTTGCGGAATTCCAACACGATTTGTTGCACCTGGCGGAATAGCCGCTCGAAATCGAGTTGCTGCTGTTGCCAGTCCAGTTAAGTTTCTTCAAAATTGAGTTCCTTGCTTTTCTCCATTACCGAAATCTATGATCGAAACCCCGGAATCCAGGTCGGAAGATCGATGCTCTGATACCAATTTGTTAAGACCTTGAGTATGCTTCCATGGAGGATGATAGGAAAGGTAAGAGATGGAGGAGAGGTTGAAGAAGATAAAGACTGTAATTGATTTCATTCATTCATAGATGCCCGTACAATACCTTGATATAGGTATTTATATCCCAAAACCCCCTTTTCTACTAATTACAATTATTATCCTTATTATTCTAGTTCCTAACATCACCCTCTCTTTAACCGCCTCAGTCGTGAGTTGGAAGAAGAACAAACTCCGCCTTATCTCCCGGAAAGCGAAGCCATTCTTCAACCGACATGCCTCCTTCATAGTCGATTGTAGGGGATACACATTGAACGACCTTGTTGTTAACAGTGACCCTACCAGCACCCCCGCAAATATGTGGGAAGAAGGAGATGAAGTCGTGTTGATTACTTGCCGCCTTGAGAAATAAGGATTTGGACATGATAGTACAAATGTAGACGGAAAGCTTGAAGGCGCCATGCATATTGTTTTTTATACCTTAAATTTGCAGCATTAATTACATTACACCTACAATTGAACAGTAGTCATATATGTGGATTGTGGAGCCTCTACATATGACTCTTCAAACATACAGTACTTGGTAAGAGTATAACCCCAATAGTGCGTGCTGCAGATTAATCAGTACATTTGTCATGTATCTCCTGCTGAATTATTGTTTGCGTTGAATCGGAAATAGTGTCCCTTCATCATAGCGAAAGACTAATTAACACCTTACGATATTAAGGTGTGCAAGAACAACTGAAAGAGCGAGCAAGCACCCCCATGAAGGTGACCACATATATATTATACAATGGCTCAGTCGGAAAGGACTTGTGGATAGTATCTATAAGTCCTCGGTTCGAGTTTAGATCACCACTCTTTATTTACCAATTCAAGATATATTATACAAATGCAAAAAATGGATAAACATGCGGTAAGGTAGTTGGATAGTTGTGGTGTTCGTCCTGTGATGGGCTAGACGTGTCTATTGGGGTATCTACTGGAGGATATTAGAATCTTTATCTATTTATTTTTATATTTAGGTATATTTTAAGAGAGATATCGCCGGGTGACCACTGACCCGTTTAAGTACCTGTTTAACCGTTTTAACATATAATAAATGAACCTAGTCGGCTAGTCCGTTTTTAAATTATTTTTTTAAATTCAACCCTATGCAATATATATATACGGGCCTTTTAACATTTTTGGGCCCTATAAGAATTGGGGGCCCTAGGCATGTGCCTATTGGACCTATAGTCAGGCCGGCTCTGTATATCCAAAACGAAGAACATAATAGTTAGAAGTGAGGGTGAGTGCAAATACCGTAATTTCTTATCTCATCTCGGTTTTATTAAGATTCTGTTTCGATTCCGATAAAATTGATATTATATAGAGAATTTCAAATCTCGCAAATTTTGTTCTGTCCCGCATATATAGAGAATTAATATATCTAGTGAGAAGTGGTTGTTTTAATAAGAAATACGAAGGTGATTTAGGCTTTGTTGAATTGGCACGTAAACTAGCTGTTTGGAGCTTATGGATTTGATATTATATAGCTTTAAGAGGACTTGAAATAACTCGGCAGTAACCCTTAGGAAAATCGTTTAACAAATCATGAAGAAATTTCATTTGTGTCATCAAAATACCTTTATTGAGAGTCAAAAATTCAATCCCCAACAAATAACTCAAGGTGTAAAGATCCTTGATGCTGAATGATGTCCATGTTTTGTGCCATGCTTTACATTGACTTTTATATCGATTTCTGTATGCATTTCATGCATTTGGGTTAGAATAATACAGAATCTATGTAATTTATGCTTATTTGCCAAATTATGGAGTCTACACGATATCGACCAAATCTTGGTCGAAAATTCCAGAATCGACCAGCAGACAAGGGTGCAACTCGATATCGACCTATAGTGGTCGATATCGACCAACAAAATCGACTCGATATTTCCCCAGGAAGCCGAGATCGAGTGACTGAGCTGAAGCCGGAAGAAGTGACTCGATATCGACCAGATGTGGTCGATTGTTGTGAGCTGAATTTGACATATTTTACAGTAACTTTAATATCGTTTTCTGCATACTTTGTATACATTTGGGTTAGCTAGTACAGAATCTATGTATTTTATGTTTATTTGCCAAATTATGGAATCTACACCAGTTTCTGGTTAAATTCGCAGAATTCGAGACGTTTTACAGAAACTCTAAGGAAGGTCAGAAAAGCTCGGAAAACCACTACAGAAGTCCAAGGTCAAAGAAACAGCGGAACCAGTCGAATCAAGACGAGAGCCCAGGCTACTCGATCTCGAGTAGACCTTACTCGATCTAGACGAGCATGTCCGAGCACAGGCCTTGTCGACTAGGAGTAATGTCGAGAGCCAGACCAACCCAGCTCCGGAGCCCTACTCGATCTCGAGGACCACTAGTCGAGATCGACGACACCTCAGCGCCACGCCCGGGGTTGACGAGAAGAAGAGCCGGTCGACAAGCCGAGGACGACCAGGCGGCACTCGCTGCCAGCGACTCGACTCGCTGCAGCGGACCGCTCGCTGCCGCGGAAAAACTCGCTGCCAGCGAGATGCACCAAGCCGACGGAGAAGCCAACTCGCTCCAGCGGAAGGGGGCTCTCGCACCTGCGGGTCGACGACCTCGCTGCAGCGGAAGAGGCAACTCGCGGAAGCTGAAAGGAAGAACCCAACTCGATGTCGATGAGCCTTGTCGAGGTCGACGACGCCCAGGAGCCTTGTCCGAGCCTTGTCGAGCAGAGTCACCCGAGGAGTCCAGTCGACGACGAATCCTAGTCGACATCGACGAGCCCTTGTCGAAGTCGAGTAGAACACCTTCTGGAATCGCGTTGACGTGAGCAGTCCGAGTAGAGTTGGGATTCCTTGGAAGCCGAGAAGACCAAAATCTATCCGATTTTATCTACATCTATCATGGAAGAGAGTTTTATCCACTTGAGACAATTTAGATATATTTAGATTTAATTTCTTTATTGCTTTTATTTATCCTTAAGCATTTTAGATATAGTTTTAGATATAGATATAGATATTCTATCCTTGATTAGCAAGGAATAGAAGGTTATAAATAAAGCCCATGGGGCTGGTTTTTCATTCAATTCAATTTCAGAGAGAAGTAAGGAGGAGTAGGGAGAGAGAAGTAGTTCCACAGAGAAGTTTAGGGAGTTCAGAGGTTTTAGGGTTTTGGCGTTCAACGAGAGTTGGATCGCCGGGATTGTAAAGTCTTTGAATTTAGTTTAATGCAAGTTGTTATTTCTTTTTATACATCAATGTCTGCGATTGCGATGAGGCGTGAGTAGTCCACCCACTTCTGGGGCTGGGGTGAGCCCGACGGTGGCCATGTGAGATGATGCAGTAAAGGTCAGATCTTTTTATGCAATTCGTCTTCTATCCCTATGAGCATGATTCTTTTGCGAGAGTTGAAGGTGATCCTTGTTTGTATTATTGAAGCGAAAGTGATCTTAATGCAACTTGGGTTAATTATGTGAAAAGGGTTAGTAACAATTAGGGTTTATGCGAAAGCCTCTATATACCTATTTGTTAACAATGAAAGTTGTTTGATGGAAAGCATGATCTTTTATGCCTTTATGTGTTACTTTGCATGGTTATCGTCGTGGTGTTGATGCCCTAGCCTTGGAAGTATTTTATTATATTGATTTATTTCTGTCAAAAATCTGAGTTCTGTGTTCGAATTTGCGATTTAAAGTTTCTGTCTTTCTTGTCGATACAGAGGAGAGCCTTGTCGATCTCGAGTAGGACCTTAGTCGACATCGAGTAGAGTCTTGTCTAGGTCGAGTTGAGATTTCTTCTGTTGTCGTCGATTTTTAGGTTCTGTTTTCGATTTTTGACTTACTGTTGTCGATTTCGACTAGGCTTGTCGAGATCGAGTAAAGTTGTTGCCTTGCTTTGTTCTTTACTTTCGTTTGCTTTTGTTCTTTACTTTCTTTCGTTATTTTCTATCTTTGCTTTTGTTTCTGTTTTGCTTGGTCTTTTCTGCTTTTATTTCTGTCTTTCTGCTGCTTGTCTGTGAGAATCTGTTGCTACCTAAGAACTGCTGATGTGCTTCCTCGTGGATTCGATCCTGACAACCTTCTACTACAACGGGAGGAAGTCTTATATTTATTTGCTGAGACAGGGAAGTCAGTCTGATCTTTATTTTATATTTATTTCATACTTGACCATCCTCCTGCAACAACATCGATATAGACCTAGTGCCAGTGACGTCATCAACTCGATTCTGAGTTCTAATCAAAGTTCTATCCCGAATCCAGTGGAGATATTCACAAGAGGAAATTCCTTGCACATGAAGAGTTGAGAGATTTTATCTTTTTTATCTTTTTATCTATCCTAAGGGTGGAATATTTAATTACCCTAAGGATTTATCTTGTTTTACCTATTTAGATTTATTTATTTCCTAGTAGAATTATATCTTTAGATAGAAGATAAATATTCCTTACCTTGATTAGCAAGGATTAAGGCCTATAAATAAAGCCCATGGGCCCTAGTTTTTATTCAATTGAATTCTAGAGAAGGAGAAGAGGTAGCAAGTAGAGAGAGAGTGTGGAGGCCGAGTGAAGTTGTGAAGCGAGAGCGGAATTGGCTTCGTTTGGTTGTAAGCTTTAATTTAGTTTATTAATGCAAAGTTATTTCCTTTTATTATTGATGTATTTTCCTACGATGAAGAGCGAGAAGTCCACCCACTTCTAAGGTCGGGGTGAGCCCAGCGATAGCCAAGCGTGTTTGAGGTAAAGATTCGACCTTTATTATGCTTTAATCATCCACTGCCTTTGGTATGTTTATTGCCTATTTAATAGAGATCCATGTTAACAACTTGGATTATAAACATAAAATTGATAGATACAATTAGGGTTTCTTGAAAGAGTTATCTAATTGTTGGAAAAGGCGAAAGCTTGATCCTTTGATGTGATTTGTATGATTATTTCTCTTATTCTTGCCTTATTCACGTTTGGTTATCGTTGTTGCAAACCCTGATCTTGGAAGTTTTCTTTTACATAGTTTATTCCAAAATCTCCAAGCTTTGTCCTTTATTTCGTATTGTTCCCCCCCCTCGATATTGACCAACCCTTGGTCGATATCGACTTCTAATTTTCGATCTAGAAAGATTGCTGCTTGTTTGTGTTTCTGCAGAGAACAGGTCGATATCGAGTCACCCAGGTCGATATTTGCCTGACTTCTGCAGAATCCCAAAATCGACTGGAACAGGTCGATATCGACTGCCCTAGGTCGATATCGAGTGGTCCCCTGAGGTCAATTTCGACGTAAGATTTTGCTGCTACCTGAGATCCGCTGACACACTTTCTCGAGGATCGATCCCGACTTCCTTTGCTACATCGGGAGGGAGTCTTGAACATTATTTGTTGGGAACTGAATCGGTTTGCTTTATTTTATTCATATTTTATTTGCAATCTCGATTTCCTCTGACAACACTAAACTACTGTTGGTGAATAGATTGCTTCAATAGCTCAATTTCAGGAAGATTATTGTCTGTAAAAAGGATGTCATCGACATAGATGAACAAGAACACAAAAAGATTGCCATTTTTCTTTTAGAATGGAGAACAGTCATTAAGAGACTGACCTTGAGAGAGCAATGAGTTAGACATCTTGGTGTACCATTCTTGTGAGGCCTGTTTAATCCGGTATAATAACTTTTTCAAATGACATTCTTTGCTAGAATGAAGGTGTTGAAGGCCCAAGGAACCTTCATAAAAACCTCAGTGTCTATGTCACTATGTGAAAACATGTTGTTGACATCAAGTTAAGAGATTGTCCAACCATTCTTTACAACAACATAAACTAAGATCCGAATGGTAGTCATCTTTGCAACTGGGGAAAATATTTCTTGATAGTCAGTCCCAACCTTTGAGGTGCATCCTTTGATCACCAAGCGAGCTACGTTAGCTCGAAATTTCAACTTAAACACCATTTAGAACTAATTGACCGCTTCCCTTTAGGCCGAATCAACAATGTCCCAAGTCCCATTTTTGTGAAGAGCATCAAGTTAATTCTAATTACATTTCTTGCTGCCACTCAATAAAAACAATTGCATCCTAATAATTAACAACAAGGTTAAAAAAGAGGACCTGAATTGGTTAAAAGATTCAGAGAAGAAGCTGAAAGTTCATTGAAAGAAAATGTAAGGAGAGTAAAAACAAGGTTACAATGATAATGTTGTAAGTATGATGGGAGAACAAAGGTAATTTGGATGAATATCTGAGAGGTACAAAAGTTGGTAGAGTAATCTGCTGAGAAGTGGATATGGAATATAGGTGCAGGAACAAGTACAAGATCATCAGTAGGAAGATGTTTGTATGACTCTGAAGAAGGAATCAGAAAAGGGTTTTAAAAAGGGAAGATGTGCTCATGAAAAAGTCACATCTCGTGAGAGTAATATCTGATTTGTAGAAAGACATAATAGTTTGTAGGCCTTATTATCTAGAGGATAAACTACAAATACATAAGGAGAGGCATGAGGCATAAACTTTATCCTCCCAGTCAGTGAAGTAGAGGCATAAACCAAGCAACCAAATGTCCTCAAATGAGAATAAAGAGAAGGTTTCCTATACAACCTTTCATAAGGGGACAAGTTGCCAAGAATTTTGGCGGGAAATCAGTTTATAAGGTAGGTAGCAGTGAAGAGACATTCTCCCCAGAACTTGATTGGTACAGAAGATTGAAATCGGTTTATGAGATACGTAATAGTCAAGAGACATTCTCCCTAGAACTTCTAGTAAATGCTTTGAAATAAGCATTGCTTGATGCACTAAAGCCCAGATCAGGTGCATTATCTATTTGTGCTACCTTGAAAGACCTTCTAAAATGAGTATGAATAAGCTGAATGAATTGTTGTAACATAGATAAAGCATCGTTTGGAGATTTCAACAAATGAGTCCAAGTGATATCGACTCCTATGTAGTCATCATAAAATCCGTTATAAGGGGCTGAGTTGTAAGGCCCCCCAAGTCTCCACATGAATCAAATCAAATGCACAAGTCGAAGACATGGAACTATGCTAAAATGATTATTTGTGATGGCCTTTGCACAAACTTGACAAGTAGAGATACTCTCTTTATTTTTATCACAAGAAAAGAGAGTCTTAAGCTTGTAGTAAGGTAAATGTCCTAATCGACAATGTAAGAGACCAATATTATTGGAAACTTTCATAGAAGAAACAGAATTAACTACATATGGTAGAGATGACTATGCTATAATCAACTTATTCACATGGATGATAGATGGAGGTGCAGAGAAAGCATATAGGCAGGTATGCCTCTTCAAAGAAGGGCAGCACGATCCAGATAAACAAATTGTACAATCTAATTAAGCAGCCAATTTGTGAACAAAGATCGAGCAAATTGAATTTGAAGACAGGTACAAAAAACACATCAGAAAGTGTGATCACCATAGCATGGCATCAAGCGAAGGTCATAAACCCAAAACAAATCACGATAAACCCATTATATAAAACATAACATATCGTTTTGGCAGGGTGGTGTTGTCCCCCTAGCCCCCGCGAGAGACGTGTCGTCCCCTTGACCCCCGACTCGTTAACCGGTAAGACAACTATCTTGAGTCACTGTCCCTTGAACCATCTCGATCCGCCCCCTGGAACCCTGTTGTTTACCAATCATCGGTAGATTTAAGGCATATTAACAAATCTTTTTAGTAGGGGTGGATAGACATCATGAGGGCCGTCCTATGTCCCGTCTAAGCCATCCCACATAGTTTTTATGGGACGAGATCGGAACGGGAACTAGAAATAGGTATGGGGTAACTTTATTTGAAACTAGCAAGGATATCCCATATGTCTGCTGGTGTAATTTGAGATGGAACTTTGAAACCAAAACAAATCCGATTTCCCATATGTTTGCTCTAAAGTAGCATTAGATTGAAACTAGAGATATCTTGTAAGTGTATTGTGTATGAACAACAAAACACCATGCCAAGTTGCCAACTAGGTACTCTTTGGAAGTTGCTAACCCTCCTTCAATCCTTCCTTATAACTGTCACGGTTACATCCAAGTGCAAAATTGCAAATATCCAATTCCAACCCCAAGTTGCCAACTAGGTACTCTGTGAGTGTCTATGCTTTATAAATATAAATAGGGGAAAGGCTAAAGTAATTGACCGGCTTTATGGGTCGGACCCTTGGTGATGGAAATTGCAAAGGGCAAAAGCTAAAAATACACATATGTATATGTATATTTCTATATGACATAGGTAGAGAGAGAGGGACAATAGGCCTGCCTGGTGCCTGGGTAGAGTCGTAGAGAGGAAGGAGGGTTGATATATCATATATCATATAGTAAGTAATATTGAGATAGAGAGACATTAATGGGCCCTCCTCCCTCTTTTGTTATGTTGACAGATCAATTCCTTGCTTGAAGACAAGGGACTTCCCTTTGGTCCCATTCATCATCCCATCCCATCCCTTTGGTCAAAGATCTTCCTCTTCTTTTGTTATTGTGTGTTTCCTTTCATCTCTTATTCTCCTCCCCCCTTCTTAACTACATCTTATTATGCTTTATTACTATATTAGTGATTACACCAAAAATAAACTATATTACTATAGTAGTGAATAAACTCATTTCGCGTTTATGTAATCTCAACCAAGTTTTATGAGAATATCTCTTTTGATAGGTTGAGATTTACATCTTCATTTGTTTATCCTCAAAAGTTTGAATTTAAAAGTAATATTTTTTTTATTTCAATGTCCTTTTATATCTTTTCAAAATTATAAATTTTCATATTTTATCAATTTCACCCAACTTTATGTTTTTTCATAAAATACACAAATTACTACTTAAAAGTTTTCTCAAATCAATCACATTTTATGTTTTTAATTTAACCACCCAAATTGTAACTTTTATTTTATATTAATTATAGATGGTCATATTTCATCAATTTCCCCCAATTTTATTTTTTTCTTAAAATACCCAAAATGCAACTTTAAAGTTTTCTCAAATCAACAATATTTTATGTTTTTAAATAAAATACATGAATGAACTATTAGGTTTTCTTAATCAACCCGATTTTAATTAGATAATAATAATAACAACAACAACAACAACAAAAACAATAATCCGATGAACCCAGAAATGAAAATTCGATAGGATTTTCTTTAAAAATCCGATCTAAACTCATATTGATCTCTGAGATTTAGATGAGGGAGTTTAAATACTATCTTTCTACCTCCGAAATATCTTATTTCTTTGTGAATTTATCATACATATCTATATTTTATCTTTTCTTTCAAATTCTATCTTTATCTCCTATGAATTCAATTCATCCCATTTTGATTCACCCTAACCTAAATTCTTTTGAGTTTTCATAGCATACAATAGAGTCAATTCAAAGCAAAGGTCTGATTTTGGGAGAGAAAGTGAAGAATCAAAGTCTTCTTCATCGGAATTCGATGAAAACCCAAAGAAAGGTCGTACCCAAACCATCGGTGCCCGCGCACCAACACCCCTTTAGCGCCTGCTGATCCTGTTTCAGGTTGTTTCTTTCGAGTTTTCACTCGAAGTTTGGTGAGGCTACTCCTACTTCTTTGTTTTTCTTTCGTTTTAATCATCTCTAATGTTGAGGAACGATTATACCGGATAACTTGAAACCTTATGAGTGAATAAGGTGGATTTCGTTGGAAGCTTGCGAATACTCATCAACCAAGTTCTTTGATACGAAAGCTTTATGTCAGTTAGGTTTGCTTGAGAATGTGCAGGAACTATTAAGAAGAGGAGGTCTTGATCAATTCATCCACATGGTCGTTGTGCATACTTATCCTGATCTTGCTCGGGAATTCTTAGCCATACTCAGGGTTTCAGGCGAACCAACATACGATTTTCAATTCAAGGAAAACACTTCAGGGTTACACCGATAGAAATGAGACAAGCTTTCTTGAATCAGCATGAATCCTCCCTACAAGGAACGGGACAACATTGAAAGATCAGATCCAATTAAGATATGGAAGCTAGCTACCCGAAAAGAAGCACTGGCAGGATGCAGAAATTGCGATAGCAGCATTACTCATCCACCATTGCGAATATACTTAAAGGTCATGAATAATACATTCTTTGGGCACCCAGACACTGAATTGTTCTCAATTCGAGATTGGAGCCTACTTTATTGTTTAACCTTGGAAGCAACTATAATCCGTCAGACCTATTCATAGATAACTACTTTAGAGTAATGTACGGAGACAAGGATATCACCGTCGACTTCGGAGGACTGATCACCTTGTTGGCCAACTGGTTGAAAGTGGACTACAAGAGTCTCACGCCAGCCGACGATGGATGTTTCTTAATGAGTATATACTACTTGTAGATCACATGCATCCTGGACCACTCATGCATATAGAAGTCAGAGGCATGGCACGTCTTACTTCTGCCAATGCCAATCCCACCGGTCAGGAAAATCGCATATTTCTATCTACCTCAAGTGAAGGGTCTCCCACCTCAAAAGGCACATTCAGTTGGTGGTCTCATAGTAGGCCAAAATGATTCCATTGCTCTTCGCATATGAACAAGGCTCCTAGACATGGAACAAAGGATAAGGACATTGGAAGGCCTTAACAAGGAGCTATACTTGGAGATCACCAAGCTAAAGAAGGATCGGCGACTTATGCAAGAAAGTCATAGTACGCTCATAACAACCACAAAGAATGGAATGAGAGATTTGCGCAAGCAATTGCAGATATTGCAAGTGTCGGAGCCACACTCGCCTAAAGACCAATGAAGCGGTCAGTCACCCATATTCTCCCCTTCAGTCTTTTATTTTATTTTCTTTTCAATTTTATTTTTAAATTTAATTTTCTCTTATTTTATAATTTCTCTATGATCATTCGTTAAGGACAATGAAAAGTTTAAGTGTAGGGGAGGATTTATCTTAAGTCTAGATATTTAATTTTTTTATTTTTGCATGCATTTAGAGCATATTTAAATTGTTTTTGCATACTATCTTTAGAAAAACAAAGAAAAAAAATAGAAAATGTAAAAAAAAAATACCAAAAATATCATGCATTTTTGCATTAAAAATATGTCATTATTCAAATACCCATCTGTCTTAGTTAGTTCTCAAATTTATTTTTAATCATTTAAATTCAATAAAATGTTTGGATTGATTAGCCATTATTGCTAAAATTTGGTTTTTATGTGGAACACATAAGTATACATAATTGAGCATGTATGATCTAAGTTCCTATGCATGATTGAAATCCAAAAAAAACTTGTCAGAGCTAGTGAGAGCTTTTTGCTTAAAGGGATATTACATTTATTCCCTTTGCTTTTATTGTATGATTTACTCTTCTTATGCATTAATCTCTGAGCATTGGCATAATTATTTATTATTGAGACCTATTATAATACATGTTCAGAACTTATAAGTTTCATATGATTGAGGCATATTTTTAGCTATATTTATCCATATCTACCCTACATTTCTGTTTGATGCCAATTTGAGCCTTTAACCTTTTCTTTTGAAAGCTCTACAAAAAATATACTAGAGCCTTAGCCGATAATGAGTCTGACTCTCTGGGAATTAGGATTAGAGTTGGTTATGGGTATGATTTGAAGAGAAGAAAAGCTAGTAGCTTATGCAATAGTGTTGAAGGTTTCAAGTCAAAGATATAATGTTATGTGCTTTATATCCTCACATTTTACACTTCATAGTTGGCTCTAAAAAGAAAAGAAGAAGAAAAAAAGAAAAATAAAATAAAGTCAAAAAAAGAAATGAAAACAAAATTGCAATAAAGAGTCTAGTTTGTTTATATTGGTGAGAGTTGGAATAAGACTAAGGAATATGAAGAGGAGGAAGAGGACACCACCTTGAGAAGGGAGTCCAACCAACCTAGAAAAAGGACAAGACCAAAAACTGTTAAATGGAGAAAACCTGCCCAGGGCTCGATCAAACTCAACTTTGATGGAGCAAGGAATGATGCTGGCTCTGCCGCTGCAGGTTTCGTAATTAGAGATGATCGAGGGGCGGTGGTCTCTTGTGGCGCCCGGAGTCTTGGAGGGGTCTCTGCTGTGCAAGCGGAATGTTTTGGTCTGCTTTTTGGTCTTCATGTGGCGTCGACAGCTGGTCATTCGCGGATTGAGGTGGAGGGTGATTGTCTCCTGCTGATCAATGTCCTGAAGGATCTTTGGCGTTGCCCTTGGGAGCTTGAGATGGCGGTCTCGGATATCCACGGTATCTGTCGCTCCTTCGAATCTATCAGCTTCTCACATACGTTCCGGGAAGAGAACCAGGTCGCGGATAGATTGGCTCACATCGGCTTCTTGTCGTCCTTTGTCGTCGAGCGGGTCCCTGCTGAGATCGACGACCTCGTCCAGATGGATGCCCTTGGACGACCTCGTCCAGATGGATGCCCTTGGGCGATGGTTTAACCGCGGTTAACCATTCCCAAATTATTGCCTTGTATCAAAAAAAAAAAAAAAATTGGTGAGAGTTGGATAAATGGCATCATATGGAAGCTTGTTTACTTTTGATTTGTTTTGAGTTATGTTGGGATTTTTGGAAACTTAGTTCCCGGAATTGACAGCACCACGTAGCCAAAATAATTTCTTGCCCTTGTTTTCATACCAAGCCTCCTTACAACCCCGCCGGATGGAGTCTTCTTTGAAGTCCTCCATTGAGCAAAAACCCTCTTGATGTTACTTATTTATTTTGAAGTATTATGTGGAGATAATGCTATATAAATGTCAATGTTTAAGATGATTTTTGTATAATGAATTGAGTTGAAAAGCCTAAATACATGAGAGTGAGTGAAAAACACATTTTTCCCTGTGAGGTTGGATGGATAAGGCATGCGGGCTACTTGATCACACGTTACATGCAAGGATGTTAGTCTACTTTACCATTGTTTGCACTTACTTAAGATGTTGCTTTTGAGAAAGGCTAATTCATGAAAAACTATGTTTTTGGGATACAATGATTATGTTTTGAAACGATTATGCTCGATGACTAGCTAAGTGTGGGGGATTTGATAATGGATGATTTGTATATGCATTTTGAGTCATTCTTAAGTCATTTAGGTTGCATTTAGATAGGTTTTTAGGATAAAGTGCATTCATTGTCTTTGAAGTTGCAAAGATTGGAATCTACACGTTTTATGCCTATTTATGCAGATTCTCAAAATTCAAGCTTAAGGAGAAGAGGAAAGCTACATCATGGAACCCTAAAAGATTAGAGCAGAGTTAAGAAAGAAGATAAAAGAAGTAGCAAACAAGATAAGACGAAAGAAAGAAGAAATAAAGGAAATGCATTGGCGTCGCCCGCAACCAAGGACCGGCGCCCGCTGAGCACTCGTAGACGATCCAGCGGCATTCATTGGATCGGCGCCCGCCGCTACCCCATTGGTGTCCGCCGATCGCTGTTTCCAAGAGATCTTCTCTCGGTCGAACCTGACCCATTGGGCTTTGCTTCTACCTTAAGAACTCCAACTCCTAGGGCTTCCTATGCCTATAAATCCAGCTCTCCTCAATCTCATTCAACACATCTCACACACCACTCAACACTTCCCACACCACTTTTCTCCATTTTTCCTTTTCCGTTATTTTCGGTAAGTCATGCTCGACTAAACCTTTTATATAGTTTTGCTTATATTTTATGCATAGGTTAAGGAAATGTGAGGGTTGTTTGAATACTATTATCAGTAAATAGCATCCAATATACCAAATATTTGAGATCTTTGCAAAAATGACAATCCCCTTCAAAATTTGCAAAAGTAGCAAATAAGCCCAAAAATTGGCAAAAATAACCGGTTCACATGACCCCCTTTCACAGGTCACCATTCTTGTTGAACAAAACCCTCACCGCCCCGCCTCCTTCTCTCCGGCCGTTCCCTGCCCTCCACGAGCCACCTCTGGCCACCCAACTACCACCGTTCGAACCGCCACCCTCACCCGCACCCCCCGAGCCCAGAACCCAACCGGCTCATGCCCCCCCGACCCCACACCGAGCCCTCATCTCCCCTCCCTCGCTGTTCGTTTTCTCGCCCTCCAATGAAGTCGCCCTCCTCAAGGAATGGATCGAATTTAGTAAGCCCGAACGTAGTTCGAACCCGCTCTCATCTATGGCGGATTGGAGTCAGTGAGTGCTTCTCTCCCTCCCCTTCTCTCTTTATCTATGGCGGATCTTGAACGATGAGTGGCATATTAATTTTCTTGCCTCCTGTTAATTTTCTGCCAGTGTTAAAAATCGAATCTTGCCCCTTTGAGGTTCAATTGTTGATTCATTTTGAGAAAGATTGGAAGTGGTTTACTTTAATTTCACCCAAATTACTCGCTTTCTTTTTTCAATTCTTAAAAAAGAAAAATAAAGAGGGTAATTTTCTGTTTGCCTAATTAGAACTTAACTTGCAGAAATGGTGGGTTGTGGTTGTAAATGTGGTGCCTGGTGGAATGCATTAAGTATTTTGCCCAAAAATTGGTTTGCAGCTTCAAGAATGTATCTTTATTAGTTTGAGTTTTAAACCAATTGAAACTCTTAAGATCTTTTTGAAGGGGACTGCACAACTGTTTTCTGCCAAGAACAATCAATTGAATCTTGAATTGGGGATAATAATGGAGAAGACGTCAAATATCTTTCTTAGATTTTGTTGGCAAGATTAAGTAATGTGGATAAAAATCTGGAATCCTAATTTCCAGTATAGTTATGGAGGATTGAACACCTGTTTTAACAAGTGGTGTATCAATCTGCAGGGTGTAAATCACCATTGCCTCGCAACCCAAACTGCTTCTGCTCTCCAGCTAGTAACTAAATCACATGCTTACAGGTAAATTGGCATTTCTATCATGGCAGGCATTTTTTTTAATGGCAAGAATTATTTCAGTACTGGCTAGCTTTTTTTTATTTACTGTCATTGGTGTTACCAATCTCTGAACAGGTTGTTCAATGATGTCATAGGTTCACACCGAGCGGCCATGACTAGAGTTAAAGGAGGGAAGACTTTTTGTTGTGTTAGCAATGAAACATGATCTGACATTGGCAAGACAATCATGCATGTGGACTCGTATGCAACTTCATATTGTTGTATTTGTGTTGGTGATATTAATCGCGAAGTGGGATATATGTGCGACCGACATTAGCTTTAGAGGGAGGTCTAACCACTTCTCAAATATGGACCTCCTGGATCGCATGAACCAAGCCCTCGCCGCTGCACACTGGAAGATGTTGAAGGAAAGCAGCCGACTTTAGCTTTAGTACTTCGTTGTGTTTGTTTTAGGTCTAAAACGTTTCCTCCCTTTTTGATGGCCGATCCCTTATGTTCTGGATTTATGTATGGATGGTTTTATGGTTGGTTGTTCTGAATGTTGTTCTGACTGCTTTAGTTTGTGCTTAATATTGTCTATCCTGCTGCTGGGAAGTTTCTGAGATTGACACAAGATCTGACAGAGATTAGTCTTATATTGGCTAAGACGAGATCTGGCAGGGGTTACTTCTACATTGGTTAAGACATCGTTGTCACTTGCTAGATAATAGTATCTACTGGCTAGTAATTTGCATTGCAAATATTCGGGTTTCGCATCTTAGGCAAACAAAATAAACAACCACATACTTTACCTTGAGTTCATGCAAAATTACAAAAACCATCCTTCATCGACTGAAAAGAAAAGGCGTTTGTACGACGAGTGGCATATAATGACCTTACCATTCCACACTTACTTAGGTTTTAATTGTTTAATCGTTTCCACCTTTTGGATGACTTGTGTTTGATTACTGATAAGGTATGTTGTGGTCTTGTGGTCACTTGTTTATATGTGTTATGGATGGTTATTGTGAATTCTGAGTTATGACGCATTTCGTTTGAGTTTAATGGTCGATATACTTAGGATGAGAAGTTTATGAGATAAATAAGTTGTGTCAGGGGTTATTATCTTATTGGCATAGACTTTGATTTTATTGGCTTGGGAAAATTATATACTGGCTAGTAAACAAAAAATCGCATACATTTGTCTTTTGCATCGTCGACAAACTAAACGGCCAGTTATGTACATTCAAAACCACCAAAATCCCAAAGTGTCATTGAGTTATAAGCAAATTAACAAAATACTACATTCGACTACGCAAAAGAAGAGTTACCCAACTAGACATCAATTTCTTCACCTTGTCACGCCACACTTGCTTATGTCCTATGACGCTTTCGGCGAAGGAACTCTCCCCAAGACGGGTACCTGCTTGTCTCCATTATCTTGCTCCTGACGGAACCAAACGACATGCTCTCCTCTATGATCATTGCCCCCTGCTCCATGTCCACGTCGGGAGCTTTACCTTTTATCTCCAGAGCAACGATTGTCGGTTCTACCCATTATGTTGTTTTGTACTTAACTTGTTATGTATTGGTTAGGAACTTTAGTACTTTGTAGTTTTTGGTTTAGGTCTTAATTGTTTAATCGTTTCCACGTCGGGAGCTTTACCTTTCATCTCCGGAGCAACGATTGTCGGTTTTGCCCTGGTTTTCTGGTTTATCTTGCCAGTTGTGTGAATTTCTGTGCCAGCTGAATTGTTGTATTTGCCATCCAAATGGTTATCCATGTCATACTCCAAATTGAGATCAAGATGCGATATAGACCAAACTTTACTTCAAAATATTTTTTTCCATAAACATATACAAAGTGGGTGTCTATAGATAGATAAAATTAAATTAAGTTCAAAAATAAATTTATTTTTAAATTTTAACAAATAAAAATGCCTGAAATTTAGTTTAAAACAATTAAATGGGTCTCTTTCTCTCCCCCCTTCTCTCTCTCCCACCCTCTTTCCATTCGACACGTGTCCAAAATTTTCACACCCTCTTTCCCGGTTTGTGCAAAGTGTAACCGACAACTTGTTGAGATTAATTTGCAAGAATGACAATTTGTCATTCCTTTGCCAATTTTTTGGGTGTAGGTTATTTTTGCAAAGTGGACCATAAAATGGTATATCCATGCAAATCAGCCTACTATTATATAGTTTATATTTGGTTTATGCATATTTGGTTATTCATTACTCTTGTTTTTTACATGTTTATGTTGTTTATTCGTCTTAATTGGCCACTAAGATAGGTAAACAACGTGCTAAGTGATTATAGCCTAACCCATTATTGTGGGCCTTAATCCGATATAGTAGCAAACATATCTTGATGAACATGTTGGAATTCATGCATATGAAAGAGTAATGGCAGGTAGTTTAATGTTATTCTTAGCGGATGCGATAGCTGGGTGGACAGATAGGTGACACGTTGAATATGCGAGAATTACATGAATTATATGCTTATGTACGTAATTAGGGACTTATTGCTTCTCGAACCCCACACAAGAGTTAGGGAGTTGATAGTGATTGAATCATGAAGCTATACAACTCTGTCCACAAACCAACACTAAGATAGCTAAGCATAACCAAACAAATCGATGATCATGGATTTACCTATGTTGTGAATATAAGTAGAACTATATTCTCATCTTACTATTATCTTTGTTTCAACCATTGCTCTACTTATTGCCTTTCTTTTATTACTATTATTGCTTTTGTTACGAACTGTTTGCTTACTTACTACGTTTAGCCAAAGTCACACGCACTCTCTCTAGGATCGACATGTACTTGCTGGCGCTGCTAATACTCGGTATTAGTTGAAGGTATATATTTACTATTTGGGGTGTTAGAACACACGATAATCTAACGGGCACCAATCTTTCATTCTCTCCCTCCAATGGCACCCAAATCTCAGACCCGTGTGGACATCAGTCTCTAGCTGGGGCGATTGAACAACAATCGAAATCGACTTTGTGACTAGGGCGAAATCGAACAGCGATCGAGTTTGTGGATAGTGTGAAATCGAACAAAAATGGAGTACTGAAGCAACGACAAACCTTTTATCAAACACTGAAGCAATGAAGCAATGAAATTTTTGTCGAGCAGTGAAGTTTTTTTTAATCAAAGAAGCATTGAATTTATACATGGAGAAGAGTGGAACATTAAATTATAGAGATCAACATTCCCCCTCTGCATCTCCAACAACTGCTTTAAAAAATCTCTAAAATAGAGAACCAAATAACAAAATCTCTAAAAAAATTACCCTCCGACTTCAATAGTTTCTCTTTTATATAGATTTTTGCATTTATTATATATTATAATAAATGCAGAATTTCATAATATAATAAATAATTTTTTTAAAACTTAAGGTAACTAGTATAATTTTCGTAACTTGTACGATATTTATCTCATAAAATAAATAAATTCGATTTATTTATTATTATAATTGTTTTTGTTGAAAATTTCAATGTCTTTGTTTTATTATTGTTCATTTACTAATCATGTATGGTTTTTAAGGATGATAAAAGCTTATAAAATATCAACCTTTTTAATTGTTTTTATAATTTCATACTATATACTATTTATAATATATTAAACTATATAAGGAAATTATGAATCCAACAAAGCTTTGTATTTTGAATCCCACTTTAGTTTCATATATTATATAATATTTATAAGTCCAACTAAGCTTTATATTTTGAATCTCATTTAAATCTTATTTATGACTTAAATGGTTGGCATGAGGCTTGATGAAAACATTTAATTTTAGAGGTTTTTCTCTTCCTCTAACTATAGAGAAATTTTTACTCTCTTCTCATTTCTCTATTTTATAAAACAATATAGAGAAGTTGTTGGACCATAAAATCCATCTTTTTCTCTAAATTTTCCATTTTTCTCTATTTTTGAGCTTTTGATAGGGATGCTCTAAATTTACATATTTTTTTCTTCTCTCCTTCTATTTGTCTATTTTACAAATATGTTTGGAGGAGATGTTGGGGTGTAAAAATAGTTCTTTCCTCTAAAACTGTGAATTTTTTCTATTATACAGACTGTTTCACTTGGAGACGTAGCCCTGATGATGAAAATAATATACATGAGAAACTTGATCGTGTACTGGTTCACCACCAGTTTATCGAAAAATTTCCTAACTTGATTACTCATCATGGAGCTTTTTCGTCATCGGACCATTTCCCTATATCAATTTCCCTTGAAAATGGCTCGACTTTTAAAGCTTCCCCGTTCAAATTCGAGAATGCTTGGATTCAGCGTAATGACTTCCAGAATATAGTTAAACAGTCGTGGCGTGCTTCCTGCCAGGGTTCGTTTATGTTTCAACTTATATTCAAACAAAAGATTCTCGAGAAAAAAGCAAAAGAGTGGAATAAGCATACTTTTGGAAATATTTTCCGTCAATTACATGTGGTGGAAAATGACCTTATTCAAATACAGTCTTCTCAGGACGGGGACATTTCCCGGCATATGCGTAATAAGGAAAAGAATTTGATAATAAAAAAGGAAAAACTCATTCACTTCCAGAAAACCTTTTGGAACCAAAGAGCAAAAACCAAGAATCTTAAGCTTTCTTATTCGAACACAACTTATTTCCATCGGGTTGCAACTGGCAGGAGACATAGGAAACAAATTCGAAATATTACTTCCGCAGAGGGGACTTTAATCATTGGTGACGAAAATGTGAGAAATGAGATTAAGAGTGATTTCGAAAACAGATTTAAAAAAGAATCGATAGATGAAAACCTGTTGAATGAGTCGTTTGACTTAATCAACCCCTCTATATCCTCAGAGGAGAACGACTTTTTGATTCGCATCCCATCCAATGTTGAAATTAAATCGGTTGTGTTCAAACTCGGAAACAATAAATCCCCTAGGCTAGATGGTTTCACGACATAATTTTACAAGGTATATTGGGACATTGTCGGAACATCTATTATTAGAGCAGTGAATGGATTCTTTCACTCAGGCAAAATATTGAAACAAGTAAATCATACATTTATATCCCTTCTTCCAAAGCACGACAATCCCACCAATACCAGTCATTACCGCCCTATAAGCCTATGCTCTACGATATACAAAGTAATATAAAAAATCCTTACTGGTCGACTAAAATCGGTTATTGGTAAGGTTATCCACCCTCTCCATGGAGCGTTTGTATCTGATAGGCCAATTCAAGACAATGTGTTGGTAGCGCGCGAAAGTTTCCACTCTTTTAGATTCCGCAAGGGGTGGGTCGGATGGTCAGCAATAAAACTAGATATGGAAAAAGCATATGACAGAGTTGAATGAAACTTCACTAAAAAGGTGCTAGAAAGATTTGGTTTTCACATAACCTTCATTTCGTGGGTGATGGAATGTATTACGACTGTATCTTTCTCAGTCCTTGTTAACAATGGCCCCACCGACTTGTTTTGTCCAAGTCGTGGCCTTAGGCAAGGGGACCCTCTCTCCCCCTTCTTGTTCATTCTAGGGGCCGAGGTCCTAGCTAGGCGATTGTCCGCTGAATCAAATTCCATCGGCAACCCAATTGGTTTCTCCTTCGGTAGAGACGGCCCCCGAATTCCATTTATGTCAATTGCAGATGACATTATTGTGTTCTCTAAAGGCAGTGTGGAGGCAGCACAAAAAGTTAAATTTATAATTGATACATACTGCAAAGTATTTGGACAAAAAGTTAATTACTCGAAATCCAATTTTCAGGCAACTAGACGAATTTCTAACACAAGAATTGCCGAGCTCCGAAACTACCTGAATGTCTCCTGAATACTCACTACAAAATTATTTCTCGGATGCCCTATTATAAATGGCAGGGTTAACAAACCAACTTTTGAAGTTATTATATGCAAATCAAAAGAACAACTAAGTAAGTGGCGTGCAAACGCCCTATCCCAACAAGGTCGGGCGGTTCTCATTCGTTCCAATCTTGCAACGAAACACATGTATGTTATGCAAAACTATATGCTTCCGAACTCAGTTCATAAAGAGCTAGACCAGATCAATAGGAATTTTTTCTGGAATAAGGATCTCCAGTTCAGACCTCTTATCAACTGGGACAGGATCTGTAAACCAAAAAACTGTAGAGAGCTTGGTATTCGGAAAGCTAAAGAGTTGAATGAAGCCCTCCAAATGAAGTTAATCTGGAAAATCCTAGCTAAACCAAATAATGTGTGGGTCTCTCTCATTAAACATAAGTATTTATGATCGACTTCAATCTTGGAATACAAAAAAGGTGGGGACATGTCCTGGCAATGGGCTAAACTTATTCCGCTTGTAGATAAGTTTAAGTCTGGTCTCATTTGGTCAGTGGAAAATGGGAGATCCATTAAGTTTTGGACTGATAATTGGATCACAACATCTCCTCTTCAATCCAGGGATGATTGTCCCCAAATAAATAATAGGGAGGAAATGGTTTGTGATTATATTTTAGGTGGTAAGTGGTGGTCGGAGAAACTTCGGTGCTCCTTGCCCCCCAACATTGTCAATGAAATTCTCGACATCCCACTTCCCAGCTCGACCTTCGAAGACCGCCTATACTGGTGGCCTGACAGATTGGGATGGTTCACAACATCAAGTGTGTACAATTTGATTACCTCGTCATGTCGTAAGGATAAAAACGCTTGGATCTGGTCAATTGACACACCACCAAAGATTAAAAAAAACTTTTTATGGAAAATATGTCAAGATGGCTTGTCTACGGCTTCTAGGCTCGCCTCTAGGAGTGTGTCAGTGCCCACTACGTGTAGCATTTGCAATGGTGCGACTGAGGATGAGGCCCACCTTTTGTTAGAATGCCCCTTTGCTCGAGCCCTCTACCAGCTTCCTCAAAGAACTGATTTCATCATAGCTAATATGATATACAGAGATAGGGATATCAAACCTATTATCTCCGTCTTAGGGCAACCCCTCTGTTCTAAGGCTAAAATGAAGCTTGCCTTTGCATGGTGGTATACTTGGTATACCCGTAACCAATTAATCTTTAGGCAAGTCCATATCCTACAACGGGCCGCCTCAATACAGTTCATCAAGAACCAAATACTCAATTGGAAAACCGCCTCGAAGTCAAATGAGGATTTTGAGACTGATCAGTTTCATATCACCACAAATTATGAGCAACAAAACAAAAAGAAAAAAGGAAAATATACTCAATGGTGAAAACCTACATGGGGTACCTTCAAATTAAACTTTGACGGTTCCTCTCTACCAAATAGGAATAGTACGGCTGGTTCCGTTATCCGTGATTGGAAGGGTCGTCCGATAAACATAAGTTATCAAAAGCTTGGTTTGCAAAGCCCAATCAAAGCTGAAGCACTTGCTTTAAAATTAGGTATTCAACAAGCAATCCAACTCCACATTAAGAAACTTCACATTGAGGGTGACTCCTCGATTATTACTTCAACAAAAATGTTTCTTGCCCATGGGAAATCGAGTTGATCTTGTCTAATATTAAAACTTTACTATCGACTATGGAAGAAGTTTCCTTCTTAATTTCATGTACCCCATTTGGGCAATAAAGTGGTTGATAAGGTTGCACACCTTTGCCACTTTGCCCGGGGAGTCGATATTTAAACCAATTTAGGTCTTCTAAACCTCATCCGTAGGGATACTGCCGAGTAGAGCATGCTCGCCCGAATTCTTTCATAATAAAAAAAAATCGAGTAACTTTCTCATATTCATCCCAAAACATTAATTTAATATTACATAAATTTTACTTTTATTCTTGCTATTAGGTTTCTACTTTTCAATTAATATAGGTTTTAATGACTGGGACATTCTAAGCTTTATGTTTACATTTATGTTTTTTTATCTAATGTAATATATTTCTCAATTCAAACTAAGCTTTATGTTTACATTCTCCATTTTGATATAAAAAAAAATGTATAGAAGCAACATTTAATATTAGTACATGTTTAAATAGTATAATATATAACTACGAGATCGCCGGCCATCCTGACTATTCAATAGTAATATAGTATAATAGTACAAGATAATTTTCCAGTGATAAAAAAATAATCTAATATTTCTAAATTAATGCAGCAAATCCTTAACTTTTAACAAAAAAAAATAAAAATCTTTTCCCCAATTAAAATTTTGGTAAATAAGTTCGTCTAAACCACAAAATGACGTAACTAAGATTTTAATTCAAAAGAATGATATATAGCCCGAAAAAAAAAAGAATAAGGGCATCTTTAGGCCATAATGGCTAGGGAAAATAGACTACTAAAAGAAAATATTTTATAGAATATTCTCTTTTGACATATTATACGATTTTGTCGTTCCCTCATAGGTCAATTTTGACAGCCTAAACTTTCGATAAATATTAATGTAATTATGAACGTTTACATCTCATTTATGTCACTTGATCCTATTATTCCTATATTATCCTTTCGATTTGAAAGTTTAGCCGGTCAAAATTGACCTACGGGGGAACGAAAAAATCGTATAATATGTCAAAAGAGAATATTTTATAGAAACTATTGAGATTTCTAATTCTATCATCATCATCTCACTCTTCAAATGAAACTATATATTGAGATTTCTAATTCTATCTTTGATTCATTTGAACGGGATCAAAATGTGTTATTTCGTATGTATGTCAATAACAATATATCTACTCATGACGGAACATATCAATAATGAAGAAGATGATGTTCAATCAAGACGAAGAGGTGGAGTTCCTGGTCACATTACCATTTATCGTGATCGAGAAGGTGATGCAAATAATCTATTTAATGATTATTTTGCAGAGATCCCCCGATTTGGTGAGGAAAAATTCAGCAGACGTTTTCGTATGAATAAAAGTTTATTTCTTCGAATCACAAACTCAGTAAAAAAATCATGATCATTTTTGTATGCAACAATGTGATGGAATTGGTAGGCTTTGTTGTCATTGTCAAGCTTTGTCAAAATATTATTTATGCAATGATAATTCAAATATGCTAAATAGTATAGTCATATCGAAGAACTCTTAAATATATTTACAATACTACAAATTTTATTTTTAACTAAAAATCATAATTATATAATATATAAATTTATAATTGTATTATTCATAGAGTTATATAAATTTATATAAATATTAAACAATTATAAATAAATAAAAAAAAATGTTTGACCTTCAAAAGAGGAAGGAAAATTTGCCATTTCTTTTAAAAATATATAGGCAAAAAACAAACGGGTGTTGTTAGATACACCGCAAATCTTTCATCAGAAATGCACGTCATTTTCAACGTGCAACTCTTTCCCACTAATTAGCATTTTTAAAAAATTAATTAACCCACTTTAACCCTGCACGTCAATTCCGACGTGTAGAGTTTGGGGTGTATATAGCAGAACCGAAACAAAATGACCAAATTGAATTTTGACCTAAAGTGAAAGCAAAATGAGACCAACACCCAATTTTTAGCTTATCATGGGAGATAAGAGCATTCCCAAGAGCTTCCCTAAAACAATCTCCAAAATAGAGGATGAGAAATCAAATATTTTGAATATTTTTTTGCCCAATTCCAACAGCTTCTCCATTATAGAATTCACCCCAAAAAATATAGAGTTTGCTCCAAATTTAGGGAATGACCTCTATATTTTGCCTGCATTCTCTATTTTGGAGAATAGAATGGGGAAGCTCTTGGAGGAAAAACCATCCCAACATTTTCCAAAAAATGAAGATGGGAAATCTCTTGGGGATGCTTCCTTTTTTTGCTTATTCATCACAATCTTAACTGAAAAATTGCTCATTTTTTTATAAAAAAAAATGAGAGTAAATGGTTTTCCCAAAAATAAATACTTGATATTGTGGAAATCATTTTCTTAGTTTTTTTTTTTTTGATTGAGTAAAAATTCGGATGCATAAAGTTATCCGATAGCATCCTTTCAGATGAGGTCGAGAAGACCTGGATCATTGTATAAGTTAGGGATGGGGGCAATATGAGCAAGGTGTGCAACCTTATCTGCCACGCAATTGTCGTTACGAAGAACGTGTGAAAACGTAACTTCGTAACACCCTGTGAGTAGTGTGGTAATGTCTGACATAATAAGATCAATAACCCACGGGCATTTGATCTTTTTTTGTAGGTGGTTGATGATGGTCAGAGAATCGCCTTCAATAATGATTTCTGGGATTTTTAATTCGAGAGCCTTCTGAATCCCAAGTCTTAGTGCTAAGGCTACAGCAACTAAAGGGGATTGTTGCCCTACTAGTTTGTTTCCCATTGCAATAGGATCTCCATTTTCTTAGTTTATACTCAACCGTATATATTTATTTATAATTATTTTCCAAAAAATAAAATAAAATAAAATGCAATAATTAAATTAATAGAGGGTAGGAAGCGAAGCATGGGGCGTTGAAAGCGCAAGATTGTCTAGATAGAGACATATTTTGGAACCTGGGAGTAAAAAGCTCCACCAAAATGGCCGAGTTGCTTCACCATTTGGAGTTGGACCATCCCTCTCCATATATATATCCTTTACATTATCTTTTCTTTTTCCTTTTACTTCTTATTATATACTCTCTCTATATATATAGTTTAATCGGTCAAGATCTCACGTATAACTTAAACTATGTATACACGCTCAACGACAGACATGCATCAAGGAATCAAAATCTTTCCCCTACCTAGTTAATTAAGTACATGTACATTAACCAACCCCCACCCTTCTCTCTCTCTTAGCCTCTTATATAATTCAATATAGGGTTTTATAATGTATATTTTCCTTTTTTGTTAAAGGAAGATGCAAACTACTGGCTACACAATAACACGGCATAGAGTAGTCCTTTCTCTAATGTCTTATTCGATAAACTGTTAACATATTCACATGCGAGTTCGAAAATAAATGAAAAGTCCAAAAGAAAAGAGAAGGCAAAGGAGCTAGGTATGAGAAAACCTTCCGAATTGCTGAGCAAGAAAACTCATAAATGGAGGAAATGGAGGTTAAAAGAAAGGAGGGAAAATGTAATGTATACTAATCGAACTTTTGTACGCTATATATTCAGCATTTATACTAGACTTTCACATATTGGGCCTAAACCAAACTAAAATGGGACGAAGCTCAATACATTCAGATTCAAGCATAGTTGGAGGCAGCTCTACAACTCCAAGCTTCTCCAACACTAGAGGGAAGCACAACCTATAGGGAAGGTCTTCGTGAGTATGTTTGAGAGATGATCTTTGGAAGCGACATGACGAAGAGATATCAGACCTTCAACTCTTTAAGGACCTTTTCTCGCACATAGTGGCAGTCCAGCTCCACGTGTTTTGTTCTCTCGTGAAATATAGGGTTCTTAGCTATATGTAAATGAATAGTTGTCTGATTAATTATCACATCTTATAGGAATAGGAGTGATATTTCCAACTCCAAGTTCAGACAACAACTTGGTTAGCCAAGCAACCTCTGTGCACACTCGCCCAATCAACTTGTACTCTACTTCAGCCGAGAACAAGGACACTGTAGTTTGCTTTTTCAACTTCCATCAAATGATGCTTTCACTCAACAATACAACATATTCGTTCAAGGATCTTTTGGTTAGGGGACATGATGCTCAATCAGCATTGCAATACGCTTGCAGCTCATATGAGCCTTATCGAGACAAGAACAACGATTGATGTTGTGTACCCTTTGTCCCCCATATGTAGCTTTGTCCCCCGAATGCTTCACAAACAAGGAATAATCGTTTAATGATTTGAGTGTATCCCTTGTACCGCAGAGCAAGAGAGAGCTTCGCATACCATTATCGTGAAGCGTTTAAAACCGTACAATACTCAATATTGCTTTCCTTAGACAAACATTCATTGGAGGTGCAGTTATCCCTTGAGGAACACTCATGTACAACTTCCCATGTAAATCTCCATGTAAAAACGCGTTGTTAACATTCAATTGCACCATTTCCCATTTGCGCTTTGCCGCAACTGCAACTAAAGCTCTCAAAGTGGTCATCTTCACTACCAGAGAGAATGTCTCTGTATAGTCAATTCCTTCTCTCTAGGTGAAGCCTCGTACTACCAGTCGTATCTTATAATGCTGAATTGAGTCATCATCCTTATGCTTAACCTTGTAAACCCAATGACACCCAATAGGTTTGGCCCTTCTTGGAAGAGGAATTACCTCCCAGGTGTTATTGAGATCCAGGGCCTTGAACTCCTCTCCCATGGTTGTATCCCAAACTGCATATATTTGCAAGCATTTTGATAACTCTGTGGATCTGCAACTGGCTTCACATCAAACAAGTGGGAAGTGCTCAGTTGAAGAGTAATTATGATAGTGTGACAAATAAAATTGTCATGAGAATTAGCATGAGAATAGACATAATCCTGCAAGTGGTGAGGAAGGAAAGAAAAAAAAAAGTAAAGGAAAAAGTAATTGATTTGTTTAAAGAGCTAATAGGCTTTATCACCATGCAAAATAAGTTTCAGTATATGATTTACAAAATTACGGAATTGATCTCCACCGCCCCGTGTGGATAAATGTGAACTATAGTGAAATGACCTCTCCATCTTGAGCGTAGCTTGCCTGGAAAGAGTGTGAGGCGCGATTGGTAGAGGAAGACTTTGTCACCAATCTTGAGGTCCTTCCTCAAAATGTTCTTATGATGTCACGCTTTGGTCTTGTCCTTGCAATTTACGGCGTTTATCGTCGGAAAAAGAAAGGGAATGCCTTTTTTTTGAATAAGCACTTTTGTCGCGTATGAAGTTGTAGATAGTAGGGGTAATCGCCTTTCGAAGCTTCCTACAGCTATAGTTGCTGCCCTAAGGGAAGTTCTTGTTGGCCGTTAGTTCATAAGCATCTCAGCTAATTTCTTCCAATTCTTGCACTTGGAGCTTACGAAACTCGCCGACTTTATCAATTTTCATATTGCACTCTATCACCGCCCAATAAGTCTTGTGTTGGAGTTCTACGGGCAGATGACATGCTTTTCCAAAAACCAACCGGTACGGCGACATACCAATTGGTGTCTTGTATATTGTGCGATACGCCCAAAGAGGGTCATCCAGGCGTAAACTTCAATCTTTGCGATTCGAGGCAACCGTCTTGCCTAAAATCCTCTTGATTTCTCTATTGGATACTTCGGCTTGCCCATTGGTTTGTTGGTGATATGCGATGAGTAACATGGTACTTCCTTAAAAAGTGCATCCACTGTCTTATTGCAAAAATGAGAGTCTTTGTCGTTTATCAGGGCTCGTGGAATGTCGAACATAGCAAACAATTCCTTTAGGAAACCTGAAACAGTCTTAGAATCGTCAGTCCTGGTGACCTTCGCCTCCACCCCCCTCCCCCCCCCCCCCCCCCTCCCCCCCAAATTGGAGACGTAGTCCACCGCTAACAAAAATATATAGATTCCCTAAAGCGCTAGGAAATGGCCCCATGAAATCAATGCCTCAAACTTTAAATTTTTCACAAAACATCATTTGGGTTTGTGGCATCTTATTCCTAGCGATAATATTCCCTATTTGTTTGCATCGATAACAAGATTTGCAAAATGCTGGATCCGGAACCACCATTGATAACAAGATTTGCATAAGCATGACAAAATCTAAGGACACATATTACCTCATTGTCTAGAAGACATCGTCGAATTACTTGGTCTACACAATGTTTCCACAAGAATGGATCATCCTAAACATAGAACCTGACGTAATGGTGAATCTTGTCCTTCTTGGCTTTGGGAACCTTCGGATGAAATTCTCCTGTCATCAACATCCTTGATTTCTCCCCAACAATCAATGTTTCGTCGGGGAAGTTCCCCAACATCCTTGATTTCTCCCCCATACTGTCCGGATGTATGAGTCGGTTGAGATGGTCAGCCATAAAGTTCTCCGCTCCCTTTTTTATCTTTGATCTCAATATCAAACTCACTCAAGAGTAGGATCCATTAGATGAGTGACGAGCGGTGAATCGGTCGTTGATTCTTGCCAAAATAAATACCAATACTCAACACTAGTATAGCAAATAAGTACAAATGTCGATCCCATAGAGAGTGTGTATTTAGTACGTTTTCTTATCAACTATACAAAATAAAGAGGGAAAGAACACAACATAGCAGCAAAGTAAAAAAGCAAGTGATTGATGTGAACGTAGTTGTTAGCAAAGTAAAGCAATAGTAACAATGAGTGAGTGAATAGGATGTAATTGGTTTCATCTACTTATCTCGAACTGATTGGTTACCTCAGTTCTTCTTATTACCCTAGGGGATGATTTGTGTGCAGAGTTATATAGCTTCATGATTCAATCACTATCAACTCCCTAAACTATTGCATGGGGTTTGAGAAGCATTGGTTCCCAAGTCTCCTTAGCACGTAGATCAGCATTTCTCCTGCATCATCGACGTTTCACCTGGTTATCAACCCAACTATCGCTTCTACTAACAGAGATGATCCTTACCTGTCGATTTCCTTACACAAGCTAGCCAGCTTCCCAGCCTGTTATCACTAGATGTGTTTGCTACTATATAGAGGTTTTATCCACATCAGCAGAGGTAATCGAAACCCTTAGATAGATGCAACTCAATCTAGGTGATCAATCAAGACAAAGTATAACAACATAATAAGCATATAAGCATAAAGGAAACAAGATAATAAGATAAAAAGTACCTGAATTGATAACCAAACCAACGTCTTGACAAGAAGCTGAGTGGAAGATTAGCCTAGGATGAGTATCTTCATGCAAAACATAAAAGAAAAGAGAAAACCTATGGTTTTCGCTCCACAAGGGAGGCGGAACCCTAAAAGAGAGAGAGGAGAATGAATGTGTGAGTTGTGTGTTGAATGGCTAAGAATAGAGCCCTATTTATAGTGTTAAAACCCTAGAGTCAGTGTCCCTAAGTGTGCAAGCAAGGCTCAATAGGCCAGCAGAATCTTGTGCAGAATTTGCGAAAACCCAGGATCGGCGGGCGTCGACTTAGCAGGCGCCTGAAGACCTTCCGCAGGTGCCTCAAGATCGATGGGCGCCGATACTTTTGCGGCCACGAATTCTTTATTTTGCCACAGAGACTCATGTAAACTTCAAGATTTCACAAATCGAGAGCTTTCCAACGCATGATCATAATAGTCGATCGGACATCCGAGGTCACATGAAATATTGTGCTTTAAGTTTAGCTCGCCGCGCGGATAACTTTTGCAGCTCGCTGTCATTTCAGCTTTTAGACCTTGATTTCTTGCTCCATTTTCCCTAGAATTGTCTTGGCTCTTTCATGGCTTGTCCTAGCTCTCCTTAGCTCCATTTGATCCATGATTCCTCCACCATTCGAAGCTCGGGTCTATTTCCTACAAATAAACACTAAAAATGAGTAAATTCTTACTTCTTCCACTTGAGAGATAATGAATATGCACTTTATGCTAAACACATGTCTAAATGCAACCTAAATGACTTAAGGATTAACTAAAATGTCTATACAAATCATGCATTATCAATGAGCCTTGGCTTTGCTTCTTTCTTCTTCAAAAGGTACCTGAGAGCAGCATGATTAGAATAAATAATTACCTTAGCTCCAAATAGATAGGAGCGGAACTTGTCTAGTGTGAAGACCACGACCAATAACTCTTTCTCCGTGGTAGTGTAGTTTTGTTGAGCTCCATTTAGCATTATTGAAATTCTTAATGTACTTTGAAAAGATACTTACCATACACCTCTGTAACATACCGGGTGTGCTACATAGTCTAAACGACATTATGCGATATGCAAAGGTGCCGAAAGGACATGTAAATGTCATTTTCTCTTGGTCCTCTTGTTTTATGGAGATTTGAAAATACCCTGAGTAGCCATCCAAGAAACAATAGTAGTCTCTTCCAGCGAGCCTCTCTAGCATTTGGTCAATGAATGGGAGGGGGAAGTGGTCCTTGCGAGTCTTAGCATTCAACTTCTATTAGTCAATGCACATTCTCCATCCAGATTGCACTCACATGGGCACTAACTCTCCTTCTTTGTTTTCGACGACCGTAATGCCTCCTTTCTTTGGAACCACTTGCGTTGGGCTTATAACCCACTTGTTGTCAGAGATGGGGTAGATCATGTCAACTTGAAGTAACTTCAAGACCTCCATCATTGGTGGATTGAGATGCCTTTGGGGTTGTCTCGACGACTTGGCTTGTTCTTTCAATAATATCCAGTACATGCGTGTATTAGGGCTTATTCTTTTGATGTCCACAATCGTCCATCCAAGGGTCGTCTTGTATTTTTTAAGCACCACCAGTAACCTTCCTTCTTGTTTCGGATTGAGCTTCTTGGAAATGATGACTAATAAGGTGTTTCCATCACCTAAGAAAGCATGTTTAAGGTGATCCGGCAATAGCTTTAGCTCTATCTCGAGTGCCTGCAAAATAGAAGGTCAAAGTTCTTCCTTGGGGAGGGTTAGGGTTAAGTTCTCATTTTTCAAATGAGAATGATGTGTTTCTAATGCTCCTAAGACTTCTTGCAATTATGGAGTTAAAAGGATACTCAAGGGAAAGCTCATCCAGAGAAGCTTCCAAAGCCACTTGCAATTTATCTTCCCTGTTAAGCTCAAAAACATCATCAACATGAGGGTCAACAACATTAATAGCAAACAAAGAATGTTCATTGGCAGGATACTTCATGACATTTATGATGCAATACTTGACCTTCTCGCCGGTGAAATCCATGGTGAGCAAACCTTCCCAGCAGTCAATCTTGGTTCTTTCGTTCTCAAGAATGGCATGCCTAAAAGAATTGGTGCTTCCAAAACACTATGCTCCATATCCAACACAAAGAAGTCAACTGGAAAAATCAATTTATCAACAATAACCAAGACATCTTTAACAAAACCCCTAGGATATAATTGAGAATGATTAACCAATTGAATAACCACTCTTGTTTCTTGTAAATCACCAAGCCAAGGGATTTGATAAAGAGTATGAAATCACATTAATAGATGCTCCTAGATCTAGCATGACATGCTTGAATTTAGTCTCACCTATAGTGCATAGGACAATAAACATACCTGAATCACAACATTTTTCGAGCAATCGCCTTTCCAACATGGATGATGTGCTCACTAATGTGCACCTTTTGCTTCCCCTCCAATTTTTGTTTCCTATTGATGGTGGATAGCTCAATTTGGCCTTTTTGTTTTTGACCTATTTCTAAAAGAAAAGTCAAATTTGACTTTCTCTTTTGGAATGTCAAATGTTATATTTTATTCATTTTTAATTATTTAATATTTATATAAATCTTTAAATAATAAAATTATAAATCTATATATTATACAATTATGATTTTTAATTAAAAATAAAAGTTGTAGTATTGTAAATATATTCAAGAGTTCTTCTATATGACTATGATATTTGACATATATGAATTATCATTGCATAAATAATATTTTTAGAAAATGACATTAATCTTTTTTATTATAGATTCGTCAAAATTATAATAAAAAATATAGAAAGGATTGAGGTGACGGAAATCAGATGTGAAAGTTCATGATTACATTAGTATTTACTAGTTCATTACCCGTGCCTTGCACGGGTTGTAGATTACAAAAATATTATATAAGTTTTGGTTAATAAATAAATTTAAATACAATAATTTTTATTAACCTATTTTAATAGAAAAATATTTTTAAAAATCTATTGACCGAATTTGTACTTAAAACTTATATAAATTTAATTTTCATGATATCTAACCTCCCTTGAGCCAGTAATAATCATATCCAATATTAAATGATTCTGAACCGATTTGAAATTAAAAAACTCAATAAAAAGAACCGGCTCAATTCTACAAATGACATATATATTCATGCCAACCACCACCCCGAATCAACCTAAAATTTCATTAGTTAAAGTTTCAGAGTTTAACTTGTACTTAACAACTTCTAATACACACTTATTTAAATTTTTTAAAATTAATGTTATGAAAAATCAAGCAAGGTACCCACTGCGTTAATGAGAAAGATATTTTTTAGGCAAATTCAGAAAACTATCCTTTAAATATAGACTTTTACACTTAACCACCGGTTAAATATAGACTTTTACACTTAACCACCTCTTAGGAACGAAATTAGAGAAAACCACCCATTAAATGTTTTTTTATTAACAAATCACCACCTATTGTCAATTTCTATTAGGATTATGTAAAATATATATGATATTATAATATTTTACGCTTTATTTAAATTAGAATCTCAAATAAATTTAAAAAATATATTTTACCAAAATTTTTAAAAAATATTATTTAAAAAACTTGGTGTGTATATGAACACATTCTCCTATTTTATTCCTAAAAATGGTTATAAATTTTACAAATATCTTATAGACTTCTTTTTAATCAAAATTAAAATAAGTTTATAAGATATTTGGTGTTTATATGAACGGTCATCCACATTTTATATTCAAAACATAATAATTTATTATCAAAAGAAATAAAAAAATAGGTGGTAAATTTTTCATACGTGGCACAATAATAGAAGGAAAAAAAAGGCGGGAAATTTTTCATGCGTGTCCTAAACAACTCCTACTTTAGTATTGTTTAGGATATGTTATTTTTTTATAAAAAAAAATAATGTGCTATTAAAGATAAATATCTTCCATATATGAAAGAATCTCTAAAATTAGTTTGAATATAAAATGTGTTAATTTTGTCTCAAATTCTTATAAAAGATCTTCATTTATAACTTAAATATATTTGTCTTTAATACACCATTTTAAATTTGAACAAAAATATGAACCTAATGAGTAGAATTTTATTTATCATAAAAACTTATTTCAAAATATTTAAAGTCAAACAAATGTGAATCAAGAGGTCATTGCCCTTTTTGTACTTTGATAATGAAACACCTAAATTTTTTTTATGAAGAGGTATGTTATAATTTTCAATTAAAACTATTTTAATCCAATCATCTTTGAAATTTAATATCTTTGACTTAATCATAGTTTTTTTAATCATGTTTAATTTAAAAATTACATAAAAACGATACTTCTTTCTAGTATCACAAATTCACAATACTTGTTCTTCTCATCATACTTATCTTTTTAGCAAATTTTTTTTTTCAATACAACAAATTAATAAGGTAAAAAATCAACCTTGCCAATGAACAACGTAGAAAGATATTAGAAGTTGGAGAATTAATAAGACATTGTTGGAAATAAAAACTAATGTATAGGAAAATGGAAAAAATTTAGAATGTTTAGACATTAAATATATTTGGAATGTTAAGCGTTCTGATACAAATAGAGTAAAAATTAAAAGACCGTTCAAATAGAGTAAAAAAGCATAACAGTATGTAATCAAACATATTAATTCATAATTATACTTTTAAGTGGAGAAAAAATATATAGATTAAAATGTGACTTACCTACATAAAAAACTTAAGAAAATACGAAGTACTAATTAATTGAAAAAAATTTGAATATATTAAAATCACTCCTATAGTTAAATTATTTTAATATAGTTGAAAAAAATTGACAAACCCAAAATGGACCTAATTTGACCCAAAACAAATTGAAACCCGGGTTCGAGTCAACCCGGATATATGCAAGACCCATTTTACCCAGAACTCGAAATGATCCGATCTAAATCCAATCCGAATGATCCGATATTAACATGTCTAGGTAGCGACATGTGGCAGAAGTTGATATTGTTACTATTGTATATGAGATAAGATGTATATGACTATGAGTATAAGTATTATACAATTTGTTCTAATTCAAAGCAAAGGATCGGAATATAATATATTAGATTATTGAGGAAAAAAGATTAAAAAATGAGTTAGCTAGGTTAGGAATGTTATTGGGAAAAAATCAATCGAATGCTACATATTTTAGGAACAAAAATTATAATATTGATACTCTTGCCAAAAAAGAAGCAGACTATCACCAGGCCCCAGTCGGGGTGGCCTCGTGGTAAGGAGTAAGGGGAGGAGTAAGGAGGTCCCGGGTTCGATCCCTGCCTCCGCCTCTTTCCTTGAGAGAAAACCCAAGGTTTACCTTGCTCTCTACCACTGGGTCGAGTCGGTCGGCGCAAGCCGGTTTACCTGGTACGTGGCCCTTGCCGGCTGGGTTACGTGCTCGGGGTTTGCCACCAAAGGTGGGTTCCTCGTCATAAAAAAAAAAAAGAAGCAGACTATCTGTTAAAAAAAACTAACATTATGTAATAATATACATTTGGCATTAATATAAAATATTATATAATTGCTAAATATTTGAGCAGGAAAATTTTACACCATAAGTATTTCTATTTAATATTATACGGAGTATATGATTGTATAAAATAAGATACACATAACTATATATATGTTACATTTTATTATTGAAAAACGAAGGATTAAAAAATGTGTTACCAAGCTAATTAGGATGTTAATGGTTGGAAAAAAATCAAGCGTATGCCACATATTTAGGGGAAAAATTACAATATTGATATTCTTGCCAAGAAAAAAAAAAGGAAAGAAGAAGATTGTGTTATTGGCTATACATTTGAGCGGGAAAATTTTTCACCAGGAGTTGTCACGTGTGCTAAACAAGTTCTGCTTTAGTATTGTTTAGAATAGGAAGTTTAGCATGACAAAATTGGTCTATTAGGGACGGTAAAATCGTATAATATGCCAAAAAAATATTCCGTAGAATATTTTCTTTTACTAGGCTATTTCCCTTGGCCATTATTACATTAGTATTTATAATAAATAATAAATTCTACTTCTCTTACCTATATGAAAATTTTAAAATTCACATAAGATATCTATTCAAATCAATTTCTAACATTGTAAGTTATTTATAAATATATTGATAAGAATCTTATCAGCCCTTACAAAAATACATATTATGAATTAATATTTTTATACCAAAATTTCAAAAATCTAACCTTCAATTCAGATGAATAGATTATTATCCACAATAATTTTCAGCAAATCATTTAAATCATTGCAAACGATTAAAGAATATAAAATTAGAATAATACCAAATGAAGACTTTTGGTTTAGTTTTATTTTAAATATGAATATGAACTGGTATTGACATATGTTTTTATTACTAGCATAAAACATAAGTAAAGGAAAATATTAAAGAATAGTTATTATTTTATAAAAAGACGTCCCCTTACCGGTGGCGTGTCTCTCAAGTCCAGCAAAAGCGCCCATAGAAGGGAGAGAGAAACCCCCCATTCCCCATTTCCCTTCGCTTGCGTCCATCCGCCCTTTCAGTCTCCCTCCGAGGCCACCTTCATCTCTCCGAGCTTCGTTTCTCTCTCCCTCTCTCTTTCTTGCAGAACCCTCAAATGTTAGTTCTCTCTCTCTCTCTCTTGGATCTTCTCTTCTCTGCTAAATCTTCCAGATTCGTCTTCTTCATTTTGTCGTCGTTGGTGATTTTGCAGTCGAAATTCCGAGGGTTTTTCTAACATCTTATGAAAAAGTGGCGTTTTTTAGAGAAAATTTTGGAATTTCATCTCGCATTGATGGCGTTCTTAACTTTTCTGACATCAATTTCTTCTCCTCTTCACCAGCTCTCGCGCGCCGTTACGCTTAATTGACTACTTAATTCGTCTGCGAGCTGTTCGATTCATGACCTGAAAACCTGCAAGCTTCCGTCTTTCTCTAGGTACGACCGACAATATACAGTTTTCTCTACTTCTCGGTTTTTGTTTCTGCATTTTCTGTGTCCTTCATTAATGAAGGCTTATTAAGCCGCTAATTGCTGTCTGTACTTGCCGAGAATTTCACAGTCTTTTCAAAAAACGCTCGAAAAAAAAATGCGTACTTTGAGATTCTTGAGGTTCTCCTTTAAAAAACCCCCAAAAAAATATTAAAGGTTCGTCTGTGTTTGTACGATAGTGCTACTACTTTGTTCGCTTGTTTTTGTTTCTTCCTATTGTTACAACAGTGTTATCAGTGTCTTTTTTCTCCCCAATTTCCGAGTTAGTTTATGGTATTTTTTTTGTTTTTTTCAGTCTTAATCATAGGAACGGAGTATTTCTTATTCTTCATTGATGTTTTCTTCTTTCATGTTTTCTTAAAATTTCCCCTTTCTTGTCGGTTGACTCGGATGATACCAGAAAGAGTTTTGGTGTTTGGGAACTTTTGCTGCATTTTTGGTGCTCACTACGAAATACCGTATCAGTTAAAAATATATGGGATTGCAGCTCTTGAAGCTGCTCAATCCGTGTACAATTAGGCTATATGAATGCCTTGCCATTGTTGAAATGTTCAGTGTTCTTTTAACTCAGATGGCACCAAATTATAACTTTTAGCTAAAAGCAGCAGCTGAATTAGAGCTTTGGGAAAAGGAAGTGGACTGTGTTTCCCATCTCAAGAAGCCAAAAGAAATTTTGAAAAGACCAGTTGGTGTATGTGTAGCATATTTTACTACTTGGCTTGATAGACAAGTTTGGTTGAAACTTAGAAGTCATATCTTTGGGGAGGTTCCAGTGTTTCCGCTGATAGTGTTTAGTGGAAGAAGGATCTCTCACTTCGTGCTTGGTGTTTGATTAGTCGTATTGTTCCTTCCCTGCAGATCTTGAGTCCAAAACATAGCTCTCTGGGAATGAGTGGGAATCACCAAATGGAGACACCTTACATAAACACAGGTTATCCATATGCTTCTACTGACAACTACATGAATTATTTTGGAGACGTCACACATGCTCCTGGAAATTATGTATACCCTGGACATGTGCATAATCAGGTAAGTCGATAGAGTCTAAATTCAACTGTTTTGTTGTATAATTGTGCCTTTATCTCTCTTGGTTGTGCATTTCTAATTCATGAAATTGTTCAGCACTAGCCTTAGGACTAGGCCTCATGCTTGTATCATGAGGTTGGAAGTGAAGATTTTCTGTAGAGCAAGTTTAACGGACTCAATAGGAAAAGCAAAGATTTTCTGTAAAGCAAGTTTACAGTTGCATCTGAAGGCTGAGATTAGAGTTCCTCTTCTTATATCAATTGCATCATGTTCTATAAAGGGATTGTCAATGCTTTGTCCCATTGTTCTTCTTTATGCTGTATTCCTTCTCATATCATTTCATGCCGCCATGAAGGGATTACTCCTGACCGCATGCCTACAACCAAAATCATCATACTGGGTCATTCCTCTAGACATTTTAAACAACTCACTCGCACATTTTAGAAATATTTCTCATGGATGCTAGTATTTAGGGATAATATTGCTAATAATGTCATTATTAACCAACGATTTCTAATGTGTATGCAGGACAATGTATACTGGTCAATGAATATGAACCCATATAGATATGAATTCTCTGATCCTGGAAGTAATTCATATTATGGATATGGGTTGACCAATCATTTACCTCGTACTGAGGTGAACACTCATTTACCTAGTTCTGAGGTTAACAATCATTTACCTAGCACTGAAGCGAACCAAAGGGCTTGGGAATATCCTTCAATAACGCATGTTGACATACCGACTAACAACAATATGCCATATGAAGAAAATGCAGACAGCAGTTCAGAGGATAGTGCTGAAGAATGTGAGTATTTTAAGCATCAATTTGGGACTTGTGGTATTTCATTTTTTAAAGTTACGAGCTCAACTATTCTGTGCAGCATGGCTACGTGCTCATATGTTATCCATCCGTCATGTGGACTATCTTTTTTGTTTGAAAGTTGGATATACTCTTAATTTAAGATTAAAAATGTTTGATCTCTTGGTGATTATTTGTTCATTTCATTTGATGCTAAATTATTATAGTTCACTTTGAATTGTGAATGTATCATCATTCATCTCACTTATGTCTTTCATCTCTTGGTTGTTACAAATAATTTTGAGAAGTTGGCTGATTGAATTTGCTCTTTTTCTCTACCGATTTTCAGGCATTTCAAATCATGATGCATCCGATTCAGAGGTTGCTGAGGTATGTATCTTAATGCTAATGCTGCAATTTTTTTATTTTTGCTATTTTTTTACTTGCTTTGATCTCTATGCTAAGGCTTTGACTTTTTGCTTAAATTTACAAGAGGATTAGAAGAGTAAGCTAATTTATTACTTTGAACTCAAAATTTCTCAATGCAGATTTGTATTTATAAGTTATCTTTTTTCCTCCTTTTCTGGCAACAGCTAGATATTTTTTCTTCATATATAATATTGGAGATATGCAATTATTATAAATACTTAGTTAAAAATGAATTGCTATCAAATTGCATCTTTTGTTATAGACTCTCTTTTACTTGGTCAAAATTTTATTATTGATTAGGACAAAGAATAGCCTCAAGAAATTCAAGGCGTTCTACTAGTGTAGGTTGATTTTATTATTTATTCTCTTGGCCCGAGACTTTTCTTGTTTTTGTTTGATTTATTAATTATTTTTTATATGTATATTATCTCAGGATTGGCCCGAAAACATCGATCCTGATAACATGACCTATGAGGTTTGTCTCTATACATCACAGTGATGGATTCTGTCAACTGCTCCATGATTTGCCTACATTTTATCAACTTCTTCAAGGTTTCCTTGCATTACTAAAATATGCTTTGGGTGATTCTCTCAAGATTTGGCTCATTTATGGGTATCCTAGCAAGTAAAAATATGTTCCCCTGTCATGCTATTGTTTGAAATCTTATATGCTGGAGAATACCAATTTGTTATTCATCAGTTCCTCTAAATGTGGATGGTTATAATTATGTTGACATCCACTATTTTCTTGTCATTTTTATCTTCAACCCTTTGTTGCTAGGGCCTAGGGGGGTGGAGTGGTGGTTGAGTTTGGGCGGGGCGTGATTGCTGTCGAATAATTATATTATTCACCATAGACTATCACTGTAATATGCAAGCTACGTTTAGCCCATGGTTATGCGTATTGTATAGCTGCATACATTTGACAGCTGGTATCCTGGCTATGATAATGCATTGGTATTCCATTATATTCACCAAACATTTTTCATGTCATGATAATGCATTGGTTATGTACATTGTGGAGAGGGTTTCGTTTGTTTTACAAATATGTGTTAGGTTGGGGGCGGGGAAACAGTTGGCAGCTAACTGTGCAGTTTGCAGGGTTTGCCTTGAAAATGCACGCGTCAAAATGAATTCCCATCTGATATTTATGCCATCCATTTCTAGGAGTTACTTGACTTAGGTGAGGCAGTTGGAACTGAAAGTCGAGGGCTCTCTCAAGAATTGATTAAATCACTTCCAACCTCATGGTACAAGTCAAGTGGCTTTTTCTCCCGGAAAAAGACCAAGGAAAGGTAAAAATCTTGCTGATATGCACTTCATTTTTGCAGTGTGATTGCCAATTACATCATCACTATTGTCATATTGAGGGATTGTTTGAGATCGATTACTATGTGATCTTAGTTGCAATTCTTAATCTTGGTCGAATGAATGACAGTTGCTATTCACCTGTTAATTTTAAATGAAGTTGGGGCAAAGTACTATAGATTAATCTGACTGTTAAAATGAAAAAATAGGATTGGTTGGATCTGACGATTTGTCAGTCCTTCAGGCGACAATGTTCAGTCATGAGTAAACTGGGCATTGCTTGCATGAAATTGCAATAACCATTTAAATTTGAGACTAATTTTCTCACAACTCCTGCAGATGTGTAATATGTCTGGTGACATACAAAATAGGAGATCAACAAATAACATTGCCTTGCAAGCATGTCTACCACAAGAAATGTGGCTCCAAGTGGCTTAGCATTAACAAGGTAAACAGCCCCGGTATCTCTCATGGCTGAATACAGTCTTAGTTATCTGCTCATTTTCCTCTCAAAGAGCGATTTTACTGAACATAAGTTGACCCCTTGGCTGTTTGACAGACATGTCCGGTTTGCAATCGTGAAGTATTTGGCAGCGAGGCTCAGCAAAGACAGCAGTAGCTTATGGACATACATCATTACCAACAGATATTATGTTTCGTTTTCTTCGGATTTTCACTTCTTGGTGGGGTTTGTTACTTTTTTGTAATCTTTCTTCCTTTTTTCCCGTTCTTTTGGTTTTTTTTTTTTGATTTTTTTTTATATATATAGGGAAAGCTGATTTGGTAGAAGGTAAGCTTAGGTCTATGGTCCTCCATTTTATGTGGTAGGAGGCAAGTATGAGATGTGTACTTGGTTGGGTAAAAACTCACCGGCCGGGGAGAAACAAATTGTGGTATGAGTGTTTTACAGTTACAGCTATGATTCTCCCTGTTACTTCTAGTCAATTGAAGCTTTTTATGGGTTGTCTCTTTCAAGAAGCTGAATGGACTTGTCAACATATAAAATACCCCATTTTATAAGAATGTCCAATTGGTTTGTTCAGTTTGATAGATGCAATCTTGTCTAGGCTGATTTGCTATGGAGCTTGGTATCCAAGGAAGCGCAATTCATAAGTAATCGAAGAACCGATGAAACATTCAAGTTGTCACATACAAAACCTTAAGCGTGTTGGGGTTGTGGGTAGAGTACTAGAGTCCCGCATTGAAAAACAAGGTAAAACCAAACCAAAATATAAGGAAGTGGGAGCCCTTACACAATGGCTTAAGCTTTTCTGCAAAGATGTGGATTCCGACCTTATAAGCAAAAATAAAATAAACCCGACACGACTCCTGATTTGATACAACCATACAACTTGGCTCGGGATTCTCGATTTCTCACATGGTATTGAGCAGGCTTCGGGGTAGGCGTTTCAGATGGCGGCGTGTTTTGTACCCTGTTTTGTGGGTAGAGTCCCACATTGACCCGGCTTGGGATTCTCGATTTCTCACAAAGTGGTCTGGTAGTCTTTCCAATGAAGAGATTACTAATTGGGTAGGGGGTGTTTGATTAAGGACATATATGTCTTTTCGTCTATTTCATCAAAAAAATAAGGGTGATTTAGGTACTTAGATCCCTTAGGGGAAACAATTGAATTGAAGGGTTGAAAAATTACCGGCAGGCAGCGACCAAACTAGTTGCACACAGAGAATCGAACAAAGGTCAACTACTCACATCCGAAGCAACAACGAACAACAAAGAGAGAGAAAAGAGATGAAAAGAGCGAGCAAGTGAGAGGGAGAGATGGAATCGGTGAGTCGAAAAGGATGGATGAAGGATGGAGGAGAACGAACGCCACCGACCAGGAGAACGAGAAGAGAGCAGTGTGGAAAAGGTCTAATGCGGCTAAATTTTTTTAAATGGGTCTAGCACACCTAATAAAATAAGGGTGGTAAGTTGGGCACCCGTAAACACATCCTGGATGTACGCGCACCCGCAAACACATCCAAGATGTGCAAGGGGTGGCATGCCCGCATACGAAATCTGCGTGTTGCCACACGTGTGAAGTGAAAATTTTAAAACACATCCCGGATGTGCACACCCGCGGGATGTGTTTGCGGGTGCCCCCATTGACCCGTAAAATAAGTAAGGGGGCTAAGTAAAGTACCTAATTAAATGTGTAAAAGGTCCAAAACACAAAAATTTTCTCAAAAATTAATCTATAAATAATTTTCATCTCGTCCATCTAAAAATAATCTCAATTTCCTTCCCTTCTAAAAATAATCGAAAATCGACAAGGTACTATGGTTTATTGCGCCTGTTTTCGGTTTGTACTTTATATTTAGGCGGTTTTCGCATGTCGATTCGCCAGCCTCTCGAGAATAGGCGTGTATGATGTCGAATCTTTATTTAATAAAAAAAAATAGTTTATTGATAATGGCAACAATTTTTATTTTGGTCGACTGGGACAATATTATTGGCATACGTCCCCGGTTCGAACTACCGGAATGACCGCTCTTTATTTACCTGGTAAATGACAACAATTGGGAGCTGTTTGAAACATTTTGCAGGATTCAGTCCATCAACGGCTCCCAGCAATGACAAATTTCTCCACATTTGCGAGTCAGATGTGCCCTAAATTCAAATGTCGATGAACGTATTTTCTGAAGAGAATCACCTTGAATTCTGGGTTGGGGGAATATGGCGAGTCAATTATCCTCCACCTTCCGATCAATAAAGCGTCGAAATTGTCCAGCTTCTAACCCTAATTTTTCGAAACTTTCGAAATCGGATCCCGGATCATCTAAACCCTCGTCATCATCTGTCGCAGCGAAACCATCAGATTCAGGATCACAGTCCGCCAAGTCTCAATGGTGCGTTTATCTTATTGCTTCCACGAAGTCCCCGATCAAAACTTATGTTGGAGTCACCACTGATTTCCCTCGCCGGTAATGTATATTACTTCGCTAAAATCTTACATTCTAACCCCTTCCCGTGGTGCGTTTTCCAATTCGCTTATGTGGTTGATAAATTGAAAAACAGCTGCCATGAAATTTTGAATTTGAGAGTTTCGGGCAATTAAGGTTTTTTTTTATTCAGTTTAGATTATGGTAGTTGGGGGTATTTTCGGAGTTGACTAATCGAATCGAAAGATGATCTGAAGGTTTGGTTTGAGATACTGCGATGTGTCTTAATTGGATGAAGTTATGATTGTATTAACAACTGATTTGGATGAGAATTGAAGATAAAGCTTCGTTTTTTGCTGCTTAACTGACTAGTGTATTCTCAATTTCTCATACTTGTATGTTGCAGCTGTGTTTTTGTTACTGAACTACTGAAGCTTCCATTTTTGGTGTAGTTTAAAACAACACAATGGCGAGATAAGAGGTGGAGCCAAAGCTGCTAGAGCTGGAAGACCTTGGGTTTGTGCCTGTATAGTTAAAGGGTTCGAAGACCACAGTGAAGGTATTTATGATTGGCTTCCTTGAGGTACTTGTTTAAGATAGTTTGTATTTTTTTTTGGGGGCAAAATTTCTTGTGAAGACTTAGATCCGTTTGGAAAGGGTATATAGATATAAGGTATAGGATATGGGTTTGAGATAATAGATATCAAGATATGGGTATGAGATTGATATCTGATATCTGCCCTTTGGAAAGGGTATATAAGCAGATTTAAAATCTGACAATTTGCCCAAAAATCAGCCCCCGTGTAAACCACCATTTGCACAAAAATCAACCCCGGTGCTGAACAACAACTGCCCAAAAATCAGCCCTATGCTGAACATCAACTGCCCAAAAATCAGCCCTATGCTGAACAACATTTGCCCAAAAATCAGACCAAAAAACAGCCCCTGTGCTGAGCAAAAATCAAGCTAGAAGACTTGACAGAAATCATCCCCTATGCTGAACAACAGTTACCCAAAAATCAGATAAAATTCAGGCCCTGTGCTGAACAAAAATCAGAATAGAAGACAAAAATCAGCCCTTGTGCTGGACAACATTTGCTAAAAAATCAAACCCCTAGACCCGTCGATAGAAGAGCAATGAAGAACATAAGGCCCTAGGATCAACAACTACACCTGTATATCCAACATCCGACCCACAAATCCAATGAGACCTTAGAATCGACAACTACACCCAGCCACAAGTCCGAATGAGAGAAGAATGAGTAGAAAGATAGAGAAGAAGAAGATCTATATCCATATCTTATATCTATATCCCCATACCAAACAAGCCCTTAGTCTTCTTGAGCTAATAGACTACTTGTGTAAAATGATTAATCAGCGAATAGCAACTTGCGGACTTTTGAAGTTCATATCTCTAATATTGGATTGAGTAAAATGGTTAATCAGCTAATGGCGACTTTTGAAGTTTAGATCTTTAATTTCAGATGGTAGACTCGTTCACTTTTAAGTCTGTAGACAAAGGAGCATTTGTGGTAGAGGATTCAGTGACTTTCCTATTTTTGATGCCCGATGTTGGAAAGTATTTTGCCCACCAATATGGAGCTCTATCTTGCATATCCTTTAAATATTTGTTTTTTCAGAATTTATTGTGTCCTAATTTGCAGACTAAAGATTTTAGCTTCATGAGTAATGGCATTTTTCGGCTTCTTAATCTGTTTGATTTTTGTCTTTGGTGATGTGTGTTTGTAGCTTGCTCGTTTGAATCAAAGTGGAAAATTTTCTCCAGGAAGCTTCCCCGTAAAAAGAAAGGCAATGATCCAGAGAAACTAGAGGAGGATAACGGTGTCCGTAATTTGTTGCAGCACAGATACACAGCGTTGGAGAAAGTTAAACGTTCATGTGACTTCGATCATCTGGAAATTGCCTGGGAACTGGATCCTTCTTGAGTATATTGTTGCTGCTCTTGTTGTTGTAGTTGTAGTTGTTGTTGTTTCATACGGGGTATAAGTTAATGTCTTCATTTAGAAGAGGTGTGGACAGTAATCTTTCTTGAATGATTCTTTCTGACATTTTTGAATGATGCTTCATTCACCAACAAAAGGCAAAATTCTAGAAATTATTACAAACATAAGGAGTTGCTTGCACATTGGATACAAGTTTAAACATTACACCTTTTAAGGTTGTTTGCCCATTGCTGTACACTTCTATCCTTGGTAAGAATTCAAGGCCATGAAACAATTTCTTGTAAGGAATCATGTGATTTTCAAGAAAATATAGGGCTGTTTGGGCAAATGAGCCAACATCACGAGAAATTAGTCTTTTCTACATTTGACTTCAATTACGAGGACAAAAACAACAAAGCCATTTTATCCCAACCAGAACCAGGTCGAGTTGAGTTCAATTTTGATTATTTGAAGTATATTTTTTCTTCTTCGAATCAGCGTCTACCTTGGCTTCTTATGGGGTTTAAGCGAGTCTTGTTTAGTGTATTCACTCCATAGTTTCAATAATATCACAAACCAGGTTTCATTAGAATGCAATAAACTCGCGCTACCAATCGCTTTCTCAAAAGGGTCGATGCTTTTTCCGAGATGTCATACTTACTGATAATGGCAAGTGTGCAACCAAACACATTCAGTTGTGGGGACATGATATATTTCAGCATTACCCAGGAGAAGAGAATGCAAAATTCCACCCTGTTGTAACATTTCAGAGATTTCATATTGAGAACATTGTGACATTTTTCTCAGAGGTTGCTCGGAAGATGTTGTAGATAGTCATGGGCAAACAAGTGCAGCTGGAAAGAAAAATAAGCTCACAGGGTGTTCAACAGCAAGTGCAGCTGGAAAGAACTTCAACTGTAAGTCCCCTCAGTACTACCACTGTTTTAGGGTGTTCGAGGTCTGATAGCAGTTCCACTTGTTATGGTTGAAATGCAGGGGTGTTGTGAGGTAAAGCATTGGATAAGGAGTTTAGAGAGATTGGCTTCATAATATGTTTAAAATGGCAGGAAAGGCGCGGGGATGAGATTTGAATTTCATGTCAATATCTCAAACCAGTCGTTGAGATGTTCATAATGTAATTAAAATTTAGTCCATCAGAGATTTTTGGGGTATCAGGTAGAAGAGATTGTACAGAGTACAGAGTAATGTGAATCAACTGAGTTCTTTCAGCACACAGAATTTGAGTTAACAAACAAATGCCTTAGAAAACAGTCAACATAAACTGCAGAAATCTTAACCTTGAAAGATTCTTGCCTTCAATGACAAAGGAAGAATTCGGAAAGTATACACCATCACCTAAATATGAGCAATAATTACCCAATTCTGGAACGACGAACTGTAAATTAAGATAATTACTCATTTAAAGCTGTCACTAGCCGCTAAATCTGTTCATACAAAAGAATAGAACACCTGCTAGTGTACATAACACAAGTGGGATGTCTGTAACAATCTAAGATCACCTTTCGCAAGTGGATAACAATTTCCCAGCAAAAACAAATATATGGCGGAGCTTTGCTCTGAACTTGAAAAGGTCTGTAATGAGGTATAAATATGGAATTTAACTCAAGACGTATTTCAGAATCTGTATTTTTTACTTACCTCACAATTGACAAGATTGAGAGTGATAAACACTTAGAATCCAAAATTGCACATTTGAATAAACTCCATATCACTGTCCACATGCTTTGTCCAAAGTTCCTTGTACTGGTTGAGTGCAATGTCAAGCCAAGGTTTCATGTTCCCGTTATAATGAATCACTACTGCTTTTCGTATCGCGTCCATACTCACACTAGGGTTATAGCCAAGTCCGAGGACATGCCATGACTTGTCCAAAGACTTTGTTGTTGAGTAAAAAGTGACAAGCCCAGGTGGGAGACTCCCCATTGTCCACAAGGTCCCATCATCATTCTGAAAAAGATTGGTAAGGATTTAGTTGCATGAAATTCTACACAAGAAATTGGTGCGTTATTATTACTAACATTAAAAGTAAAGGAAACAAAACAAGACTCCAAACATACCAAGTTCTGCCAGTAGTGATATTGCTCAGTGCATTGCTCTCTCCTCCAAGCATCCAAGTCAAATATGTTCATCCCAAAAGCCCATGCACAAGCATTGGGGTTGAACTTCTCCTTGATGAGAGGATGAGAGAAGTTCAAATATTGAGCATATCGATGGAAGGAACCAAAGCACGTCTCAACAGCCCCATTCACCTTTCCATTAAGATCAATGTTCCACAAAGGTGTCAGATCCTTCTGAACTACAACATCGTCATCCAGAAACAAAATACGATGGAGTTTTGGATACATCTCTGGCAGATAAAAACGAAGGTGACTCAACATTGACAAATGCTCAGCATTCCTAAGCTTCATGTTGTTTGCATCTTTGGTGGAATTCTCTGTGTCATTCTCAGAGTAGGATTTTTGCAATTTTGCAGACTCGATCTGTCTGAGGACAGGCACATATGACGAATGCAAGAAATCAAAATCTTCCATTGCTTTAACCTCCACATGAGCTCCTTTTTTAACAGGTCTCATCTTGAACCAAACCTTCATCGCAGCAACATTCATCTTAGTAGTAACCACATGAAAGACATGTTTTGTTGGATCTACTGCATTTTCCACCACAGAATTCACAACAACTGACACAGCAATTACATTGTCTGAAAATATAGCATAGTGATACAAGGTAGGATCCTCAAACTCCGGCTTTGGCTCCTCTTCCTTGTACTTCTCTGGATGTGAAATTCTCTCTTCTACAAGCCTCATTGCCAGGCAATGCAAACTTTTCGGAACTGATTTAGCAGCAATCATGTTGGCATGTTTACCATTCTTCTTGGCTTTGACCAACAACTCATTCACGGCAAATATGGTGTCCTTCAACTTCTGAATCTTCAACTCATTATCATAAGACTCCTTTGATTCTCCAATAAGCAACCGTGCAATCTTCACTTTATCTTTGACTTCCTTCTCAAACTGTTTCAGAACATCTTCATCCACAGGCCCATCTGTCTGAAATAGCGCAAGGTGGAACTCAGGCTTTGACACCAAGTCCGTAAAACTGGCCGCCAACTCATCAAACATCCTAAGCTGCTTATTGTTCTCAAGCTTTAACTTCCGAGCATATGCTGCATAAGCATTAACAAGCATAATATGATCCTGCGCTTGCTTATGAATCAGATCAAGCCGTGTTTTTAGGGGATCAGACTTCAAAGCTAGGAATGTCCGGTGTACATAAGCATGTCCCGTAGTTGGCATGTCCTGATCCAATTACAACATTGGCATTTTAAAACATCCAAAATCATATTTTCCCAATTCATTATAAGAGAATTAGCATACTATAAGATCAAACGAAGCAATATTACAGCATCATCACTGAAACCACCTGTCAGTTATTAGTATTAAGTTCTTAGGTAGAAAAGAGCAATGCCATAAGCAATTCTATTCGATTTATAGATCAAACCAATCAATACTTATCTCAGCCATTGCAATTCGAAATCTAAAACCCTAATTCCCCAGGCGCGTGATCGGATACTTAACGGATTCGATGCCAAGAAAACGAGACAAAAATAACAAATTACAACTGATATCTCATCTACAAGCGGAGAAAAGAACAAAATCGGGAACGACAATAAAAGAGAGGGAGCGAAAGAGAGGCATACGGGATCGGAAGTAGAGGCGTAGAGGTGAGAAGCGAAGAGGAAGGAGAGAGCGGCCAAAAAGAGGAGGGAGAACATGGCGTAGACGAAGATCCGGTAGGAGAAGAAGCTGCGGAGGCCGTGGGAGGCGCCACCACCGCCGGCGAGGAGGCCAGATCCCCGGCCGCCTCTGACAACAACCGCCATGGATTAAACTCTCAACCTGTCTGTGTGTGTATAGGATGAATCCTGGATGGGGATTTGGGATCTGATCCGAGTGTGAAAGCGAATGGAGCAGCTCAGTGGCGGTGGTGCTCACTCATCCAACTTTTTGTTTATGTTTATTGCGGAGAGAGAGATGCAAATTGCAATTGCAAGTCGGTGGAGTTCTTTAGAATTTGTTTCCTGTGGGGAATGGGCCAGTTTGTAAATAACTACAAAATTTCGGCCATTTTTGAAAAATACTTGCAGGAAAGCTTTTGATCAAACGAACGATGGGTTTGTGTCGGGCCAAGCACCCATCATCATTCGCGTAAAAGGGCTGATAACGGGCCGAACCTCTCGTAAAACTTTCAAGTGCAGTGGGCGCGGGTCGATTGGGTTTATGGTGGCTGTGGCCACTGGCCAAGTCCGTAATCTATGACCATTTTTCCTTGCATGGTTGTGTTTTATCTAGGAGTGGTTACATGGCGGAGTGGACGTCGTTTTGCGTCTTGTTCTGTATAGTTTCTATGGAATGAATTAACATAAGAATTTTTTTTTCAATCTCACACGGGTCTTGTCTATCAAAAGACGAGACGAGACGGGTCATGCCAAATATATATAAGTAATAATCAGAAGCTCTAGTTTTTAGGGCGGAGTCGAAGATTTTATCTCACTATATGAGATTTTGATTTTTTTTTAAACATAAATAAAATAATGAAGATAGAAATAAATATATAAGTAATAATGATCATTATTATCAATGAAAAATTCCATTTGTGTGTGTGTGTGTTCCCTCCTAGTTTTATTTATGTTGTTGTAGACATCAAGGTTTTATTAGTATTTGAAAGTCAATTACTACAACAATAACAACATTCTTAGTTTATCTCATCGAGACGGTCCGAGGAACTAAATTGTACAAACATTTCTAATCCGGAGTTGCTTTCACTGTCTCAATATTTAAATTTGTCAGGGTTCCTCAAATTCATTGATGGACTTTGGTCCAATGTTCCACGAACTATAAGGCGTTATTAAGATTAGGGAGGATGGATATGCACATCCACATGTCATATCTAACCCCAAGTGTCTTTAGTGTCTTAGATTTCAACTACCTTGGTATTAGCATCCACACTTTGTTCCCTCAAATTGAACATCTCTTAGTCGAATTGGAGATCATGCCTACCATAGTAGTCGAAGAGTTGATGAGGTGCAATCATGATGCTTACACATCCCTCGAATTCCTTGCAAGATTTCTATTCGATTTCAGTCGTGAAGTCAATTAAAACAGGATCTAGATTTCATGCAATTCAAACCCGAGTTCTATATTGAAGACTGATAACTCCACTCTCTTGATGGAAATCGGAATAAGTTTCAAAGGCCTTGACAGTCTGTTTGTGTCAAAGGTCTTGAAGCTTTAACAATGTTGATGAAACACAAAACCTGTTCTATATGATATTATGTTCGAATATTATTTTATGTTATTATATGCTTCCATTATATTATTATATATACACTAACCTTTCAGGAAGTATTTTCGAATATTATTTCTTTCCTTATGTTGTAAATTGAGAAGATTCAAATCGGAAGATCATGGCCTCCAAAGTTTCCAAAGATAGAAGATTGCGCTCAAGCCATGATCCTCTCTTAGCCGTTGGTGAAGATCCTTAGACGCCGATTTGTTTCAATATAAAGAAAAGGAAGAAGAAGACAACCATACATATGTTGAACACAAGCTTTCATACACTCAAGCCTTCAAGCGAGATCTATCTTCTTCGTGTGCTCTCTACTAGTCCTTAAGAGTCTGTTATTTCATTTCAAAGCATTTGAGAGTTACACAGTGAGCTTATAGGATATATTATGTTATAGTGTTATACTCGAGAGTTTGTAACTCAGGAAGTGAACACTAGGCGATTGATTCACTAAGTGTAAGAGGATTGTACTAGATAGCACAGAGAGGTGGGGCTCTTCTAGATTGGTCTAGGACTCCAAGGGAACGTGAGTTGACTAGATTGCAATTGTATAGGAGAGGAGGCTTCTCGGGGAGCTACTAGGATCCTAAGTCTTGTGAATCAATAAAAGCCGGTTGAATCCTAGGGTTGTGGAAGAACCCTAGGCGGGGACGTAGGCCAAGTTCGTGCCGAACCTCGTAAATAATTCATTGAGTCCTTTATTTACCGCTTTACCTTATTTCCGCACTTGGTTCGATTGTTTAACTTTGTGATTCAGGTTTTCAGAGAAAAGACTAAGTTTAATCTCAAAGGGTTTTGCACGAGCTTCAAAAGTCTTGAGACTATCTGCGAAAAACCGGCATACTCTATTCAACCCCCTTCTAGAGTATTTCTATATTACTTTGTTTTACATTATCGAACCTTCAATTGGTATCAGAGCTTTACTCACTGCTTTTGATCTAACAATCTTGTGAGTTTTCGATCATGTCTGGTGAAGCAAGCGGAGGATTTGCACAGGGAAGGTCTACCAGCAGACCACCACTCTTTGTAGGAAACAATTTTGTCCACTGGAGATCATTGATGAAGATGTTCATCATAGACCAAGATCTGGAACTTTGGAACATTATAGAGAATGGTCCAAAGATTCCAGAGAAAGACGGACCAAATGGAACCAAAGTCGCAAAGAAGGAGTCTGAATACATCCAAGCGGATCTTGAACTCGTCTCCAAAAACTACAGGGCTATTAACCTACTTTATTGTGGTCTTAACACTGATGAGTTTAACCGTATTTCATCTTGTAGGTCAGCTAAAGAGATTTGGGACAAGTTGATCGTCACCTATGAGGGAACCAGCCAAGTGAAGGACACCAAGATCAGTATCTTCCTTCGAAAGTATGAGCTTTTCAAAATGAAGTCTGGTGAGTCAATCAAGGCCATGTTCACACGATTTACAGAAATCACCAACAACCTTAACTCTCTCGGCAAGAGCTTTACAAACGTCGAGAAAGTAAGGAAGATATTGAGGTGTCTCCCAAAAGAAAAGTGGGGTCCTAAAGTAACAGCCATAGAGGAAGCCCAAGACCTCACTACTCTGCCCCTTGATGACCTGCTTGGGAAACTAATCACGCATGAGATGATCCTTAATGAAGACGATGGAGAACTTCCAGCAAGCACTAAGAACTTGGCGCTCAAGTCTAAGAAGGATGACCCCAAAGATGGATCTGATTCCGAAGATGAGGATGACGATGAGGATGATCCTTTTGCTCTTATCACAAGAGGCCTTGGTCGAATCCTCAAAATGAAAAAACAATTCAACAACAAGGATGAATCAGAGTCTTCTAAATTTCGAGGTAAGCCTCAATACAACAAATATGATTAGAAGACTAAACCTTTGTCTTGTTTTGAATGTGGTGAAACAGATCATCTTGTGAAAGATTGCCCTCAAAAGACGAAGAGCCAGTCCAAGAAGGGTGATAAATGGAAAAAGAAAGACATGGTGGCAACTTGGAGCGATTCTGACTCTGTCTCCGATGATGCGAAAACCAATGTTTGTCTTATGGCCTCAGAAGATGAATCCCACGATGAGAAGCTTGAGGTAACTGTAAGAGAACTTATGGCAAGTCCAAAAGAGGTATTATCAGAATTCCTTTCTAATATGATTGCCAATGAAGAGAAACTTATTGCCCAGACTAACACTCTTATTAAGAGAACTGTAGACCAGGAAAGAACTATTGAGGATTTGTCTATGAGTGTCAAAAGTCTTGAAGCTTCTTATTCAGGTCTTGACATTAAAGTCAAGACTCTTGACTCAGAGAAATCTGAACTCAAGCAAGATCTCTCCTCTCTAAGAAGTGAACATCGTGACTTAGAGAACGAGAAGATCTCCCTGAATAATAAGATTCAAGACCAACAGACAGCCCTCATAAGTTTTACCAAATCCAAAGGCACTCTTGATAGGATGTTGGGTGAGCAACAAAGTTCTCTAAACAAAAGTGGTATTGGTTACAGTCCAAGGTTTTTAAAGAATCAGCACATTACCAGCTTTGTAAAGGCAAAAGGAAGCAAAACCTCTCATATATGTCACCACTGTGCTAGAAAGGGACATGTAAAAGAGACCTGCCCCTATAGAAGAAAGGATCCATATATCATTTGCAATACATTTCCTGTTCATTTGAGAAAAGAACGGATAACATAAGTTTGGGTCCCAAAAGGCACTCTTTTACCAAATATGGTTTATCCCAATAATGGATCCAAATTTGCTTATTGGTCTAGCCACAAAGGTTGATGTTTGTTTTGCAGGAGATCACCAAGGTGAAGGAGCACAAATGGATTATTGATAGTGGATGCTCGAGGCATATGAGTGGGAAGAGTTCTCTCTTTCATGATCTAAAGGAGCAATCCACAGGAACAATCACTCTTGGTGACAAAGGAAAATGTGACATCGTTGGTATTGGTAGCGTTGGGAGTGATTTCAATCATAGTATTAAAAATGTCTATCTTGTGAATGGTTTAAAGTATAATTTTCTTAGTGTTTCTCAATTATGTGATAGTGGCAACAATGTCAGATTTAACAAGAAAAGATGTCTAGTGTGCAGAGAAGATACAGATGAAGTTATACTGACTGCATATCGCTACAACAATATATACGCTGTAAATGTTGATCAAGTGGCACAAGAAAGCTTAACCTGTCTAAAGGCTTTAACGGATGATCCAAAGCTATGGCACGGGAGACTCGGTCATGTGAGTCCACATACACTACAGAAGCTTGTGTCCAAAGGGCTTGTAAGAGGGCTACCTGAGATGGACTTCAAAGGTATTGATATGTGCAATGCATGCACACGAGGTAAACAAACACGTAGCTCTTTCAAACCCAAAAAGTTTGTAAGTTCTTCTAGACCCCTTGAACTTTTACATATGGATTTATGTGGTCCTATGCGAGTCAAATCTCTCAATGGTAAAAAGTACATGCTTGTTGTTGTGGGTGATTTTTCTAGATATACTTGGGTTGCTTTTTTAAAAGAAAAATCAGAGGCCTTATTTGAGTTTTCAAAACTTTATGAGGAGTTGCAAACTTTAAGAAACGAGCCCATAGTGTCAATTCGGAGTGATCATGGTAGGGAGTTTGATCAACTTCAATTTGATTTGTTTTGTGCTAAATATGACATCTCCCATAACTTTTCTGCTCCTAGGACACCTCAACAAAACGGGGTTGTGAAACGAAAGAACCGCACCTTAGAGGATACGGCCAGGACTATGCTTTTAGAAAATGCATTACCTAAAACCTATTGGGCTGAAGCTGTTAACACATCTAACTATATTTTGAATCGTTGTCTTATTCGTTCCATCTTAAAGAAAACTCCTTATGAAATTTTCAAAGGTCGCAAACCACTTATATCTTATTTTAAACCCTTTGGTTGTACTTGTTTTGTTCATAACAATGGAAAAGATAACCTTGGGAAATTTGATGCAAGTAGTGATGAAGGTATATTTCTTGGCTACTCCACAAGTAGCAAAGCTTATAGAATCTTCAATAAAAGGACCAAGTTAGTTGAAGAAAGTATACATGTTATATTTGATGAATGCAATGACGGTTCTTTGAGTGAAAGTGTTGCAGATATAGATCTTAACATCCATGCAGAGAACGAGGAAGGTGATGATGCTACCAAGAACACAGAGAAGAGGAACATGCAGGAACAGATTCTCAACACTGAAGAATTGGCCCAAGGTGTTGAAGATTCGTCCAAAACCCTTGGTTTCCAATCCGACAGTGTTGAAACGTCTGAAACTGCTGAAACTGATCCGAACAGGACCACGGAGTCAGATGTACCACAAATCAATCCTGCTGGTGTGACGAATCAAGGAGCTGAGACCAGCAAAAGGAAATTCAAATACTCCTCATCACACTCATTAAAGGATATCATTTCTGACCCTACATCTAGTGTTCAAACTCGTTCTAAACTTAAAGATCTTTGTGCCTTTCACGCGTTTGTTTCTCTTATTGAACCCAAGAAGGTAGATGAGGCCCTTCAAGAGCCAGATTGGATCATTGCTATACAAAGTGAGCTTAACGAATTTGAAAGGAACAAAGTCTGGACCTTGAAGCCTAGGTCAAAGCATCAATCAGTCATTGGCACACGATGAGTTTTTCGAAACAAGCTAGATGAGAATGGTAAGATCGTGAGGAACAAGGCAAGACTTGTTGCTCAAGGCTACAATCAAGAGGAAGGTATTGACTACGAGGAGACCTTTGCTCCCGTAGCCAGGCTTGAAGCCATTCGCATTTAATTAGCATTTTCATCTTTTATGAGCATAAAGTTATATCAAATGGATGTCAAGTGTGCTTTTCTTAATGGTTTCTTAGAGGAAGAAGTTTATGTGGCTCAACCCCCAGGTTTTGAAAGTTCGGAATTTCCTAATCATGTTTATAAACTTGACAAAGCGCTTTATGGTTTGAAACAAGCCCCAAGAGCTTGGTATGAGCGTTTGTCAAAATATCTTTTAGAAAATGAGTTTAAAAGGGGGTTGATCGACAAGACTCTTTTTATCAAGACCAAAGGAAAGGACATTTTGGTTATTCAAATTTATGTTGATAATATATTATTTGGTGCTACTAACACATCTTTGTGCAAGGAATTTTCTGATATCATGTGCAGTGAATTTGAGATGAGCTTGATGGGTGAACTCAACTTCTTTTTGGGATTACAAGTTCATCAATCCAAGAAAGGGATCTTTGTCAACCAAAGCAAGTACACTAAGGATCTTTTGAAGAAATTCAAGATAGATCAATCCAAAGCAACCAAGACACCCATGAGCTCAACATTATCTCTAGATCAAGACAAGACTGGGAAGAGTGTCAATCAAAAGGAGTATCGAGGAATGATTGGATCTTTACTATATCTTACAACTAGTAGACCTGACATCATGTTTAGTGTTTGCATGTGTGCTAGGTTTCAAGCTGATCCTAAAGAATCTCACCTCGTGGCTGTGAAGAGGATCTTTCGATATCTTAATGGCACTAAGGAGCTTGGACTATGGTACCCAAAGCAAAAAGATTTCACATTAATCGGGTATTCTGATGCAGATTTTGCAGGCTATAAGGTGGATAGGAAGAGCACATCAGGATGTTGCCAATTCTTAGGAGCATCCTTGATCAGTTGGCACTCAAAGAAACAAAACTCAGTCACTTTATCCACTGCAGAAGCCGAATACATAGCAGCTGGAGCTTGTTGCTCCCAAATCCTTTGGATAGCTCAACAAATGAGAGATATTGGCATCAACCTCAGAGGTATTCCCATTAAGTGTGATAATATAAGTGCCATATCAATCACGAAGAATCATGTTCAACATTCAAGGACAAAACATATTGATGTAAGGCATCATTTCATTAGAGACCATGTCGAAAAAAGGTGATGTGTCCATTTCTTTTATTTCAACTGATTATCAATGGGCTGACATTTTTACTAAGCCTTTGGCAGAGGATAGGTTCACCTTCATTAGACGAGAGATTGGGATACTTAACAAGGATGCACTTTCGTAGGGGGAGCTTTCCCTTTACGAAAGATAAATTCTACTCAGTGTCAAGACCCTTGAGTTTTATGTCAAGGTTTGTGAACTGAATGGTAGAAAACAGATATCGGATCGTATATATTTGGTTAATATCTTTTTAGATATTTGATCAAGTATTATTTTCATCGGATTTCAGAATAATTTATTTATGTCACATATTTTATCCGTTGAGATATTTTTGGAACAAAATATTTTCGGTTATTTCCCTCCTATTCTAAAATGGTTAAGAGAAGATTTGAATTTTGAATTGAAATATTTTTCAAATTGGCAATGTTATCATTACCTACATTGGAACCCTAAAACCCGTCCCATCACTCAAATCTCTCCTATTTAAAACCCAAACCCCACTCGATTACCTCATAACCTCAGAACTACCAAAAACTCTTCCAATTCTCTTTCTTCAAACTCTCAAACTATCCTGAAACCCTAGCCGATTACCTCCATGGCTCCCAAATCAAAGAAAGCTTCCACACCCAAAAGACTTGGTGCTACCCCCAACGGACGTCAGGTCACTGCTACTTCCCCTACACCAGAACCCACTCTTCAAGCTATCGTCCCTGCTATTGTCCAGAGCACCATCGCTGAGAGCACGACTACAGTAACCAAGGGCTCTAAAAAACGCTCAGCTAAGAAGCCTCTCAGTGCAAAGCAGAAAGGGAAAAAGAAAATCATCGTTGAGGAGGTGGATGATGAGGAGGAAGAGGAGGATCTCGATGCTATTCTAGAACGGGATGCCGCTAAGGAAGCTGAAGAAGAAGCTTTAAGGAAGAAAAAGGTCAAGGAAGAGGCCAAGCTTGCTAGGAGATTGGTCGAGGAGGAGGCCGAGAGAATTCGGAAAGAGGCTGAGAAGGAAGTTCCTAGTGAAGAGGAACCAAAGGAAGAAGAAGATGAGGATGATGAGACCGGTGATGACGAGAATACCGAAGGAGACAACGATGAGGGGTCCGCTGAGGACTCGGGGTCTGAGGACGAGGAGGAAGAGGAGCCAGAACATGTTGCCTCTCCTTCTCCTTCTCCTCTTCCCCCGTCTCCAAAGAAGTGGAAAGCCCCAGCAGTTGTCAAGCCTCAATCTCCAAAGCGTACCAGGAAGGGTACCCTCAGAGGCTTTGAGGCGCCTGCCAAGAGGACTGCTCCAACACTTGCTCGCAGGAAGAATGCTGATCCACCCGCCTACATCCAGGTAAACCAATCCTTACACTCTTCATGGTTTGAAAATGCTGAAACGGCTGGAAAGTGGGTAGATGAGTTTCGAACTCGTAAGATCTGCTGTTCTAATTTTTTTGGATATTGCGTTCTTTGAAGCTTTGAATTTACCATGCATTGCTCTCCTTAAAACATCCCCAGCCTGGACCCTACTCAACCTTGAATCTATCTACTATCCCCAACTTACCCGCCTATTCTACATAAACCTAAAAGCCAAAAACAATGTCGACGATTGGTCTTTGGAATCCATCGTCAAAGGGGTTAGAATCTCTTTCAACTCCATTGACTTTGCTGATTTCCTTGGCCTACCTAGACCTTGTCCACCCTCTCCCGAGAACCCCACAAAAGAACAATGCCTAGCCCTTGCCCGATCCAAATATCTCCTACCCGAAGCATCTAACAGCACTTCAAAGCAGCTTACCCACTCATCCCTTACCCTAGAGGAAAAGATTATTTTTAACATCATTGTGCGTTGCCTCTTACCCCGTCTTAACTCTGGCTCGCTCCTTACCGATAATGCCATGATCCTTCTTTACCGAATCCTAAATGGCTTTGATCTTGATCTGACCAACACTATCCTTGGATCCATGGCTCACGCTAGAAAAGCCAGAAAAGGAACTCCCCTCCCCTTTTCCACCCTTTTGACCCATATCTTCAAAGCTTCTGGAATCAATTTCAAAAATGAAGAACAACAGCATCATATGGGTAAGTTCGACTCCAAGAGCCTTGAAAAGATTGACATCACTCGGTCCCCCCAAGGGACTTGGAGTCTTGCCTCTCCTTCAAAAGCTCTTCCCACTGCCTCAGTCGTTGATGAACGCATGGACAACCTGGAGTTGGGGTTGGAGGAAGTTTGCCTGGATTTCAAGGAGTTTATGACGGAGATGAGCGGGATAACCAAGCTGTTGCAAGGTCTGTGGTCGCGGCTCACTGATCGATGGATGTTCCAGACGATGAAGCTTAGCCTTACCCTACCCTACCCTAACCCCAATTCTGAAACATTGCTAGTTTTTGGAAACTGTTTCAAAACTTTTGGTGACTGTTTTACCTCCTCCCGTTGTTGAAAGACAAAAAGGGAGAGATAATCTGTGGTGGTGTTAGACTTTTTAAAACTGTTGCGATTTAAAGGTCTTGGAAGACATTGGTTTTGTTTTCAGTTGGATGGTTTTCATGCTTTAAAATTTTGATCCAACATTTGTCTAACCCATGCAGGTACTTAGTCCGATTTTACTTATATTATATATGCTTGACTAAGTTGCAGGGATGCACATGTTTTGTCTTTCATCAAGGGGGAGATTGATAACTCCACTCCCTTGATGAAAATCGGAATAAGTTTCAAAGGCCTTGATAGTCTGTTTGTGTCAAAGGTCTTGAAGCTTTAACATTGTTGATGAAACACAAAACCTGTTCTATATGATATTATGTTCGAATATTATTTTATGTTATTATATGCTTCCATTATATTATTATATATACACTAACCTTTCAGGAAGTATTTTCGAATATTATTTCTTTCCTTATGTTGTAAATTGAGAAGATTCAAATCGGAAGATCATGGCCTCCGAAGTTTCCAAAGATAGAAGATTTCGCTCAAACCATGATCCTCTCCTAGCCGTTGGTGAAGATCCTTAGGCGCCGATTTACTTCAATATAAAGAAAAGGAAGAAGAAGACAAACATACATCTGTTGAACACAAGCTTTCATATACTCAAGCCTTCAAGCGAGATCTGTCTTCTTCGTGTGCTCTCTACTAGTCCTTAAGAGTTTGTTATTTCATTTCAAAGCATTTGAGAGTTACACAGTGAGCTTATAGGATATATTCTGTTATAGTTTTATACTCGAGAGTTTGTAACTCAGGAAGTGAACACTAGGCGATTGATTCACTAAGTGTAAGAGGATTGTACTAGATAGCATAGAGAGGTGGGGCTCTTCTTGATTGGTCTAGGACTCCAAGGGAACGTGAGTTGACTAGATTGCAATTGTATAGGAGAGAGGCTTCTCGGGGAGCTACTAGGATCCTAAGTCTTGTGAATCAATAAAAGCCGGTTGAATCCTAGGGTTGTGGAAGAACCCTAGGCGGGGACGTAGGCCAAGTTCGTGCCGAACCTCGTAAACAATTCATCGAGTCCTTTATTTACTTCTTTACCTTATTTCCGCACTTGGTTCGATTGTTTAACTTTGTGATTCAGGTTTTCAGAGAAAAGACTAAGTCTAATCTCAAAGGGTTTTGCACGAGCTTCAAAAGTCTTGAGACTATCTGCAAAAAACCGGCATACTCTATTCAACCCCCCTTCTAGAGTATTTCTATATTACTTTGTTTTACATTATCGAACCTTCAAAGACTAACCTTGATCCATTAACGTCTTCGTCGCGGAATCGATGAACAGTTGAACAATTCTCGCCCCTTACCTTTCTCCTTTCTTTGTCTATGATGGATGAGACTTTCTCTACTGTCTTTCACTTTTCTCTTTGGGGACGTTCTTTCTATACGGGAGAAGAAAAAGATGGTTGTCTAAGAAGAAAGAGGAAAATATTTTGCCTCTTCTTTTTGTTTTCTTTTTCCCTTTTAATAAATCTCATTAATTAATTTTATGATAAAGACATACATTAATATATTATAAGCAAGGGATGAGGGGGTATATAATTACCCCGGATTTAATTCTTTAACCTATACCGATCTATCACGGTTTCGACTTTTATATTAAATAGGACAACATAATATATATATATATATATATATATATATATATATATATATATATATATATATATAGTATAGATCATATGTACTCATTGCTTATTGTGTATCATGAGAACACATCTGGACCATTGATTTAGAGGTATTGGATGGCTGAGATTAATCTGAAATAATTATTAATTAAAAATGAAAATGGAAAAAAGTCACCAAAAATTCTTATAACTCGCGCGTGTACATACCCACCCAATCTCAACCCTAACCAATCTACACCAACCGTATAAAATCACAAGCCTTCTTCTCCCCGATCCAGAGGTGAAGGCGATTGGAGGTTCGACGATCCGCCTCCGTTCTTCCTCACTTGCGTTTTGCGGTGATTGCGGATTGAAGAGAGAATCAGAAGCGCTCAAAGAAGATGGCGTAGGTGATGGCGGCCGACGATTGCGGCTTGATGAAAGACAGTCATTGTCTTCTTCGCTTTGATTCAAATTGAGGTATGCAATTTCGTCGATTTCATTCCCAATTGATTCGAGGTTCGCTCAATTGAAATTGAAATCAAGAGGGCTTTAATTACAATACTTGTCCTCGTTGATTTCGTTCCCAACTAGGGCTTGGTTATTTTCTTGAATGAATTGGGGTTTTTTTTTTCTGATGTTGGTGGAATTACTGTTTGTGATTGGGAATGATGAACTGTTGGCGATTCTTTTGAAAACCCTAATCTCACTTGTATTACGCCGGTGGTTCGTTTAAGATCTTACATGCGAAATCTTATTTAGGATTGTAAGATGTTTATATGTTTTCTTGTAGATTGGACAGTGGGCGGCGGTGGTGGTGGGAAACACCGATCAAATGCGGCGACAACGAGGAGAGTCGACCACCTAGCAGTTGATCATTGAATTAAATGGGTGAATTTGGACCTAATTAATAGTGATGAAATGTTGATTATTGATTATTCATGAAATTGGTTCATTATTCGGTGAGAAAGGAAAAGTTATTCGTATGCATATGGTAAATTAGATGGAGTTTTTTTAAATACACCTATACCGTCGAATAATCATGTGATAGCATTGAATTATCATGTGATACAATCGAATAATCATGCGATACCAACGATTAATATTTAGGCCATCGAATAATAAAACTATACCATCGAATAATCAAGTGATACGATCGAATAATCAAGCGATACCATCGAATAATCAAGCGATACCATCGAATAACCGATTAGAAAAATCCATCGATACCATCGCATAATTCGTCTATACCATTGCATAATCCGTTGATACGATCGAATAATCCAGTGATACCATTGATTCATGTAGAGGTGGCGATCGGGCGGGTCGGATCGGGTTCAGGTTCGGTTAGTCGGGTTTCGGGTTATTCGGGTTCGGGTAATTTGGGTTTCGGGTCATTCGGTTTCGGGTAATGTCTAATAATTTGGTCATTTGGTTGGGTCGGGTTCGGGTTTCGGTTATTCGGGTATCGGTTGTCTCGGGTTTTAGTTATTTCAATATTTATTTAAATAATTTACTAGAATGTATCTTAATGTTCGGGTTATTTCGGGTTTCGGTTATAACGGGTTCGGGTCTTAATGGGTTTCGGTTGAATCGGGTTCGGTTCATTCGGATTTGGGTGAGTTTCGGTTATCGGTTATTTGGATTTCGGGTCCAAATGGATCGGGTTGGATCGGTGTTCATAACAATCGGTTCCGGGTCGACCGGGTCGGGTTTTCGGGTTCGGGTCGGGTTTTTCCAGCTCTAGATTCATGGTGTTAGCCGATTAGAAAAATCCATTGATACCATCGCATAATCTGTCAATACGATCGAATAATTCAACAATACTGTCGAATAATTTACAGAAAAATAAAAATGGGCTTTTACACGCGCCCCAATGCAGCATGTGAGAAAGAAAACTGGTGGGACCGACTGATTTTTAATTAAAGAAAAAAGGTTAAATTGCCTATTAATCTCAGCCACCCATTTCAATCAATCAACGTCCAGGATGTGTTCTCATGATACACAATAAGCAATGAGTACACTTGAACCATCCCATATATATATATATATATATATATATATATATATATATAGACTAAATACTCTATTAAACCTAGGCACGTGAGCCACATTGAATGTTTATTTATAAATATTCTAACATTCTCCCACTTGGCTCGTGTGACTACTTGATGACTTAATTGAAACTTTAAATGTACAACTATAATGTATAAAGTCCATACAACTTTAATAACATTTATGGAATTGGAATTGATCGAATCATGGCGGTCACAAATTAAGTAAGTCATTGAGCGACATGATTCCTTCCATAGAACAATCCAAATTCAGTTATACTTTGAATATCAGGATAACTATAAGCCTCAAACAACATGTCATCAGTAAACCATAAGCATACATAAACACCATAATGACAAAATGTCTGATAATACAGAAACATAACTATAAGTGTATACACAATGTCATAACCATAATAAGCCACACAATCACAATAGCAAGGCTATATCAATAATGCTTATGTGCTCTACATGACCGGTGAGCGCCAACCCTTAGTCGACGGATCAACGATCATGAGATCCGTCCTAATATGCTCAAAAGACACTCTACATACGTTTCTGAACTTCCTTCTTCACCGACAAGAACATCAACTCCATGTGCTTAGCACCCCTAGTCCTAGAGTACTTGTTGTTCTTTGAGAAGAGGACGATTGCGGTATTATCACAATAGATTCTCAACGACCTGACTATACTTCGAAAATCCCAAGTCATGAGATAAAGTTTCGCATCCACAATGTATGAATCGTGGCCTCAAAGTATTCCAAAAATTCAGCCTCCATATTGGAAGTAGTAATAACAGACTACTTTCCACTCTTCCATGATACTACCCCACCAGCTAATAGGAACAAGTAGCCAAACGTTGATTTCCTACTATCAACGAATCCGACAAAATCTAAATCTGAATATCCAATGACCTCAAGATGATCGGATCTTCTATATGTAAGCATGTGTTCCTTGGTGCCTTGCAAGTACTAAGAACAATCTTAGCAGCTTTCTAGTGGTCTCATTCAAAGGCAAAGACACATTTATCTTGAAAGTAAACAACTTGCACAATAAACTAATACGATTAGGCAAAGATTAAACAAGATAGAGTTCAGAGAGTCCTTCCCACAGTGTGTAAGCTGTGGTAGATGACATAACCTAACGAGCTACCTCATTTGTTAACCTTATCATAATTTCTACGTGTGCTTGTTGATTTTCATCAAGAAGTTCTGCAGCCAGTTCTTTATCTTTAGTTCCCTTAGTTTTCTGTAGAGGGCCTACTGGGGGCTTATACTTTTTCTCAATCACTCTCGAGCACCTTTCCTTGATCAAAATAGCCTTTCATACGTACGTGCCACATCATAAAATCAATATTCGCATCGAATGGTTTGATTTTAAACGAGGAATCAAACATATTTTTAGAACTTTTAGAAGTAAACTTTCTAGATCTAAACTCCAAACAAGCAAATCTTGACACAACAATCAAGAAAACAAGATCTAGAACCAGAAACAACATATCTAACACACAAAATACAGATCTATAGTAGAACACACAGATCCAAGGCTCAGTGACCGAAATCGTCAAGGTAATCAAGAGCAGGGCTCTGATACCACTTTGTTAAACTAGAGCGAGAAGATTCAATCCAACACAAAAGAGCTCAAAAGCACAAGAACATAACGAGCTTTACGAGGTTCGGATATGATATGAATATCCTACGTCCCCAAGGCCTCAAGAACAAGGCCCTAAATCCACTATGATAGTATGACAATTACAAGAGTACAACACACGAACAGATCAAATACAACGAACTAGATCTAGGGAATACAGGGGAACAACAACTAGACAAGTTTCAAGAAAACCCCCTGATAACCACAAGTCGTCGGAGACATGCGAGAACCACTTCGCCTTTTGGAGATCTCAAAGCTCCAATCATACCAACAACAATATATGGCTACTCGAGCGGAAGCGAGGTAGCTTCTCCTGCACAGGATTCCGTCTTCTGCTTCCTATTTTCTCTCTCTCTCTCCCTCGGAGGAAGAACACCACTCAGAAACTCTAGATTGTCTTCTAAGTGCTCTCTCTCTCTCTCTCTCTCTCTCTCTCTCTCTCTCTCTCTCTCTCTCTCTCTCTCTCTCTATCTATCTATCTATCTATCTATCTATCTGAAGGTGTATCAATAGTAAGATTCGAAGTGAGCAGCTAGGGTTAGACTTTTTGCTTATATAGCCAAGCCCTCAACCAAAACACTGCGTCTCAGAGTAAGCTACTAAGGCAACCATCAGATGGCTCCGAATGGGCCTTAGAAATGTATGGGCCTAAACCCTGCCCAATTGATGTTATTTCATAACATATATGTTTGGGCTCGAACATATATCATATATACATATCCCCACGAGCAATCTTAGATCCAACTTAGGTTAGAAGGGCTAGGAACTGACTTGAGTCATATGGTTCGATGTCCCACAAGGCCACAAGCCTATTCTCACTTAAGGGTTCCAAGTTGCTCGTCTCTTGTCCCTTTCTTCTTATTCCATTACATTTGATCTGTTCAGTTACAAGTGCAAAACTTACTAACAGATCCCGACCTTGATCACCAGCAATATCTTACCTTTATTTCTTGATTTAATGAATTGGGCATGATAGTAAATGCCCTTGAATTTGTTCATCAATTGATCCCATCACGGATTCCGGAGCGGAACTCTCAACACATAGGGATCCTTGTGGCAAGCAGGGGTCCAAGGGGCAGTCTCCTAACAGTGGTCTCGTTGGTGGGGTACTGGGGTCTAGAGAATAACGCCTCCATCAAAATGATATACTATGTTTTTTGTTCCATAAATCCATCATTTTTTGTTTTGAATCTGACTCAGAATAAAATTAGGAAATCATTCTAAATCTGTGTTCTTATTATTTTTATTCTCGAATTTTTACTCTATGTTACAACACATATAGATATATATAGGTTTAACATGATTAATGGTATAGTTTCTTGATTCATGACCATAATCTACCATTAATCATGCCAAGTACAGGGTTGTACTCTTCATTCTTATTATGACTTTTGTAGCGCTCTTTTAATGCTCTCCAATTAATTGACCACTCACTTTAAATGACTGTTCAATTTAAACTTTTTATGCCAAAGTACTATTTGCAAGAAATTCTCCCAATACTAGGTCTCTAGTTTAAACCGGAGCGTTTTACTATTTATACACGTCTTTTGAGGTGTTAAAAATTATATAAAATATTTATTTTTTTCATAATAATTTTTAATATTTTCATACTTATTACGTACTATCAAGTATGAATTTATAAAAACAAATATAAAAAAGTTAATATTTTATATAGTTTTTATCATTCTAAAAAATGTGCATGAATAGTAAACGATAAGTTTTAATGAACATAGGGAGTATTGTTTTTATCACCTTAAAATACGTGCATAAATAATAAAAAGTCACTTATTTGGAAACGGATGGAGTATTTTCGTATTACAGTAAGTAAAACAATCAAAACTGTTAATAATGTAAAACTTCTTATTTTAGTATTTAAGTAAAACAATCAAAAGTGTTAATAATATAAAACTTGGTATATACTTTGTTGGACTACGCACATATTTTATTGTCAATTGATTTTATAATGAAATCTCACGAGACTAATGTATATGTATATATCTAATATCTAATATAATACTAAAACAATTGATTCTCATGCCACATGTCAATTTTTCCTTAAGAATTGGCTTATGTGGCAACTTAACATCAATCACGAGCCCACTTAATTAATTTTTCAATTTTATTAGTTGAAGATAATAACCTCATTTTAAATTAATTAATTATTTTATTTGACTCTACCTTAAATCATTAATTAAAATTTATCTTTTACAATTGTTTTGATGGAATAGTCATTAATATTTGGTTTCAAATAATTAATCAATATAGCTTATTAATTCGTTCCCAATTGATTTCATTAATTTAAGTTATACGTAATATAATATCTAATATAATACTAAAACAATTGCTTCTCATGCCACATGACAATTTTTCCTTAAGAATTGGCTTATGTGGCAACTTAACATCAATCATGGGTCCACTTAATTAATTTTTCAATTTTATTGGTTGAAGATAATAACCTCATTTTAAATTAATTAATTATTTTATTTGACTCTACCTTAAATCATTAATTAAAATTTATCTTTTACAATTGTTTTGATGGAATAGTCATTTATATTTGGTTTCAAATAATTAATCAATATAGCTTATTAATTCGTTCCCAATTGATTTCATTAATTTAAGTTATACGTAATATAATATTTCATTATCTATTCAATAAGTGAAATATCTAGCCAAATTTTTAGCTTATTAATTCGTTCCCAATTCATTTATATTTGCCTCTTGATAAACTTTCATAGTTTGAACTAAATCTTCGTTACTAATTATCCCATTTAGTGAATTTCTTCATCAATAATTACCTCATTTTAAAAACCATACAAGGTAAATTCCCTAATTCAAATACACGGGACAAAATCTTTTAGTTTGTTAAAAATCATTGATTTTAATTACTTACTTTTGTGTAAATTTATTTTTAGTTACTGATATGATTCATTTTCTAACAAATTTAATTATAATTTATTTCTAAAATTATTATTAGTATTTTTTATATTAATTTGAAATCATGAAATACGATGAGATTTGAAATCTTTAACCACCATTTTTTTTTAATTATTAATCTTCCCTTGCAAGATTGTTTCCTCCTTATAAAAACCATGTTAACAACTTTGTTGAATTTAAGTTTCATCTTTTAATTTAATTAATTATTCATTAAAATAAATCTAATGATAATTTAATAAAATTACAAGAATATTAATATTAATTTATCCCAAATGTTTTTTGACCGTTTGAATTAAAACTAATGATAATTTAACAATTTTTTTTTTCTCATTTGTTTTGAGTTAAAACTTAATATCTTTGTTAGTTACCGCATTTTACCATAAATTTTTTTTGTGTGTGTGTGATTTAGTAGAATATTTCCTCATATGAACAATATAATTCACTTATTTTATCTATCTAAGATTATAAACACCTTAAACTAATACGGAGTATCTAAAATATAATTTTATAACTCAATCAGTTATTGAATGTAAAAATTCAAACTTGAGATCCAAAATATTTTCATTCATTTTTTATATTTGTCATATTTTTTATGACACTGAGCTAACTATCTATGCTTTGGCCTAATATATAATAATAAAGCTTCTATTTAGACATTGCAAATCATATAATTGATCAAATAAAACTAATATAAAGATAATATATTTGATAGAGTTTTTAGCTTCTTAAAAAACATATCAAAAAAATAAAATTGCCTACATTTTGAGATGAAAGGATTTTTTCTACTTTTAAGTTTATTAATATAATATATCTTTTTTTTATGTGCTCTTCATCCCAAAGTTCTAAAAATTCCATTCACGAGCATTTGTATTTGTGGAATGTGTAGTCCAACATTCAAATTATTGGGTTCTACCTTCCAACCCATTACCACAACAAATGTGTGTTTAATGCTCAAAGTAATCAATCTGCTTACTAAAAACTTAAAAGGCTAAAAAAAACTCATTCTCAAACAGTAGTGGTGACTCTAAACTTTGTACTACCTTCGTCTCAAAATATCGGTCGTTTTACTTTTTAGCACGTTTTGTAAGGAGCTAAAAACTTTATAAAATATTGAATTTTCTTTATTAGTTTTTAAAAATAATAATATACTTATTATTAATAAGCGTAATATTATTTTTAAAAACCAATAAAAATATAATATTTTACAAAGTTTTTAGCTTCTTAAAAAACATGCAAAAAAATAAAACGATCTATATTTTGAGACGGATGAAGCATTTTTTTTACTTTTAAGTTTATTACAAGAATATTTCTTCTCTCATTTTTATGTGTTCTCCATCAAAAAGTGTTTAAAACTCTATTCACCTAGAGTTTGTGTAATATGTAGTTGAACTACCAAATTATTTGATCTTACCTTCCAATTCATTAACACAACAAAAAATAATAGTAGAGGGCCACATTTTTATATCCTGCCTCAGACATTATTTTTTATCCAAATTTATATTATTTTGTTATATCATTTTAATATTATTATAATAGTATAATACATCTAATATATAATGTAAATAAATTATGGTAATATATTCTATAAAATATATTATAATTTACAAATCCTGTGCGTTACGCACGGGTACTACGCTAGTAAAATATTTAAAGCAGAAGCAATCCTTACAGAAAAAATTGCGCCACAAGTCCTTCAAAAATTTTGTTTGATTTTCTTCTATTTTTTTTCTTGTAATTCCACGTGGATGGCTTAGGAAATTTTTTTTATGAATTTTTTTAATTATAGTTAATCAAATATTAGAATGTGGGTGGTTGCATTGTAGTTAGATCATTCCGGTTGTTCATGTCAATGAGCTCAAACAATTGGGATTGTTGTTTCGCCCGCACTTTCAATCGTTCTTCGGTTCATTATTGCTCCTTTTCGTTTCCTTCTCTCGTTTTTTATCGTCTCTATTTGGGCTTATCCTTGTGGTAGTCCTCACGATCTAGTTATCGTCCTTGAGGGTTGAAATGAGTGCTCGGGAGTTTGAATGGGCAGTGATGTGGTTTGGGTTTGATTTTGTGGGTTGGTGTACTGGTCTGTTCTTGTTGTGTTGCAGGTTTCTTGTGAGTGGTTGATGATTTGTTATGTTCGATGACGTCGTGGTTTGCGATCGACACCTGATGGCTTTTTTGAGTCCATAATCTGAGGTGTCTGCTAGTTCCCTAGAGTTCTCTGAGTGCGTTGTCTCTTTGGCCGATCGTTTCGTTTCTCTTTTGACTTTTGATTTACAGCGTAGGATGGCTTGTACGATCCTTGTATTTTTTATGTCATTTGCTTCTGTCTTTTCTTTTCTTTCATTTGCTTCTGTTATTTGCTTCAGTTGTACATGATGGTTAGTCCATCCACCGGCTTGCCTGGTCTCTCGGTTTCTCTAGGCTTGTCTAGAGAACCGAATTTCTTATCTTGCTTAAAAAAAAAAGATCATTGGTTACTTCTTCATTAATCGGTGATCTTAACCCTAATTCTCATTTTCCACGCGTACTCAATTTTAAATAACGGTCTTTCTATCCTATGTTCTAAGGGCATAAGATAAGAATCTAAATTGAGATATATTCCAAAATAAGAGACCCTTAAAAAAACTAAACTAATTAAAATTTAAAATATAATCCTTATGGACTCTTAGCCTATGCATGCCCCAAGGGCACAAGATAGAAAAAGTGTTTAAATAAATAATATGTGTTTTATCCAAGCATCTACATTAATATATTATATGGAAATCATGAAATCATCTAAACTCTTTGGTGGATTCTAAAGTGAAATAATAGTAAGTTGCTTAGTCGGTTTCTTAATTAGATAAATACATCATTTTTGTAGATTGTTATAAAAGAAAAAAATTTCTAGATTCATTATTTTTATTAACTCTCATTAATTAGTTGATGGACAAGTAACATAACCGGTGGTGGTTAAAAGTAGTGGGAAATTGCTTAATAGTTAGTAGTAGGAAGTTGCTTAATATGGAAAAAAGAATGAGAAATTACATGAAGTAGTGAGAATTTGGTTAATAGTGGAAATTTTGCGAGGTACCCTCGTGGTATTGTAATTTTAGGAAAGGGGAGAAGTTTCCAGCACTAACTTCATACCACCGCCAACTCTAACTCCGGTCGGCGGCCTAGACGTCCGGTCGTGGTTACCTTCCTTATCGATTGCCTCCATCACCACAAGATTTTCTGCCCGATTGCAGGTTGGTCCCCCTCTCTGCACGACGTCCCCCATATGCTCGACGTCCTCCATCACCACGAGATGGATTCGCCGGTGGCCACTTTGAATTCCTTCTGCCTTTGTCCTCCTTCAGACTGTGAGCCGTTTTCCTCCTGCCTTCGTTCGTCTCTGTTTCTTTCTTTTCTTTTTTTCTTAATTCAAATCAAACGGAGCCATCTTTCTTCCGTCAATTTTAACCCTTAAGAGCGCGAGGTAAAATCAACCCAAACGTCAGGGGTACCACGCGAAATATGTCAAACTTCTGTACACCTGGCGAAAATTACTTTCGAAATTTAAGATCCTCCCACCTGGAGCCAACATTTTATCCACTTTACACTTTTTGTTCAACCTGCACAAGAGTGAATATTTGTGTAATTATTTTCATTCGATGAATTTTTCCATAAATATATATATATATATATATATATATATATATATATATATATATATATATATATATATATATATATATATAATTTCGTGGTATAATATGAATTATTTATATCTAGATTAATTTTTAATTTATATTTTTCGCATAATTTAATCGTTATCACTTTAATTCTCACATTTTAATTCAGAATTATTAATTTTATCATATTTTTAATAGGTTTTTTAATAGATAATAAATTTAAATTTGAAATATCGTGACATGATGAAACCAAACTAATATACAGTATAAAGCCTACCATATTGTTGGTTGTAGCCATTTAATTATATGGGAATCTAGGACTAGATTGGTGAGTTTGGCATGAACCAAAGATCACTAGCTATAGGTATAACTTCTCTTGTTAATGGCAGCAAAGGACATAGCTAGGGAAATTATTATAATTATAAATTATAGGGAAACAGTGCATGTGAAAAGATTGGGGCAATTTAATTTAGTCAAGCAGGACAAAGAGGGGAAAATGTTGATGATGAGTGCTTCAGGTAATTTGTGGATTACCATATATGAGATCATCAGCCACAAATCCAAAAAGTAGTTACTCCTTACTCCTTAGCTAGTGGAATCTATCATCATCTTTTACCTTATAATCCATCATAAAAACATAAAAGGAAACGACAAGAAATCGTGCGGGTCGGGTGACTATTAATGCGATCAACATATATATATATAATTGTAATTGTAATTGATAGCAAATATGACCACAGACCCCATTTACTTATATAGTTGCCTGTTGCTGTTACATCTCCCTACTGTTTCCTCTACTTTTCATCAACTCCATCAGATAATTGATCGATCTATCAAAAGTAGTTTAGTTTCATCCAACCATTGCTCAAGATCGATCTAGTTATTCATTGGTTATTAATCCCCTCAGGAAATGGACATTTATATTACAAACTACAAGTGATTAATTGGGATTAATTTTCACTCACTAGCAAGAAAATGATATATATAATACAGATGATGACGATCATGATCGTTGATAAAAATTAAATGATAAGCTGCAAATTAAAATGAGGCCTAATTAATTTGATGGATCACCAATACCATCTCCAACACCAAGGTATGAGCCACTGATGATCAGATGTGGGCCTCAAGATCCGTCAAGGGAGAGTAAGGGCTCAATCCGAGCTGGATGTCGGCGAGCATCTGACGGAGCTCGGATACCTGCTCCTTGAGCTTGACGTTCTCCTCGACGACCTGGTGATGGGAGTCGGTCACATGGTTGAGCTTGTCAGCGAGGTGGTGGTTCTCGTTGCGGAGCCACACCACCTGGGACCACAGCTCATCAAGGTGCCTTTGCTTCCTCATCCTCGACCTTCGAGCAGACTCTCGGTTGGATATCATCCTCCTTTGCTTCCTCTCATTGATGATGCTCAGCTGCTGCTCATCCGCCTCATCCGAAGTGCTCCAATTGCTGCTTAGTCCTGTTGAGTTCGGGTTTGGGTTCACCTGCAGCTGATCATTACTACTCATCTGAGGCATGGCTGCTGCTGCTGCTGCTGCTAGGTATGGATAAGCTGGATTCGACGTCAGGGCCATCAAGTAGCTCAGCTCAGAAAGCTGATTCTGATCATTCATGGTTGGATATATATGTTTAAGATATGCGGGTGTTTGTTGTTCAGTGTGAAGGTTGGTTAAGGGTATAGTAGTTCATTATATAGGACTTATAAAAAAGAGGATAAAGGGAGGCAAAGAAACGAAACCGCGGAGCACTTTAATTAGCAAATAGATGAGCTACAGCAATTGTGATTCGTTGAACAGTTGAGATATACCTGAAGCTAGGTATGATGTTATATAGATCAGGAGATCATGTCTAAGGTTAACATATATACATATGTTTGCACAGGAAATTAAAGATGTATATGGGCCAATGTATAATGTGTCGTTTGAGATGACTTTGATGTGTATATTTAACCTGGTGCGCGCACTTTGTTATGATGCATACGCGACAAAAATGAGTGTTTTGTTAATCATTTTCTGATGATACATGATGCCAATTGAAGTTGCTATATAAGTAGATGAACTAAAGAGATGATTGTGGGCCAGGTATATATTGGATTAGGCTTTTCTGGTTCTGGGTGACCACATGTTTTTGGTCTTCAACACTGTGGCTTGTTCAAAAAAGCATACATATATATGTATATATGCCCTAATCTAATAAGGCGATTTCACTTGAGTTGGATCTACTTGTGAGTTGTGACACCAAAAATTTCCAACTTATTTTTGTAATGTAGTAGCTGGTAGGGCTGTTATCAGTCAGCTGCCGCTTTATAGGGGGGCCTGCCTGCATTGTAGAGTATGACCAACTTACTTTTTATTCAGCCCAAATTTAAATTGGTTTGAATATGGAGATGATCAATACTTACCCAGATTTGATCACATCACATGTATATTATATATATGCTTCTTTGAACACCCAATATTGAAGCTTTAGGCATTCATCCAAACCCTTGTAACTGCGCTAAACATCGAAGAAACGGAGGTGTACGTTGTGAGAAATTGAAATCATATATCATTACAGAGATTGAGAAGATAAATGTTACTTTTTAATAATATAATGAAACTATTTTTCACTGTCACAAAGAATTAAATCAAGCTAGCAACAGACTATTTAACTACGTACGTACTATCATATATATGTGTAAATAATATAGCCGGATATATATCCATATATCATTGTATCATCATCCTTCTCTACCTAGCTAATAATGTCCACACACACAAAAAAAAATACAAAGTATTTAACAACAACCAAAACACATTGTTCGCAAACAAAGAAAACTAATTAAACGGTTTTCATAAACGAAATCACAGGAAACCGGTGGCGGATCTTGAAGGCGGAAGAAAACGAAGAAAAAAAATGTGTTTTTTTGTTTGTTTTATTATTTTAGGGATAAAAGAGTTTGAAAGAAGATTAATTTTTTTTTACAAGAATAGTGTATAGCTTAGTTGGTAATGATCGGAGTTATTTGTTTTCTTAAGGTCGCGGAATTGAATCCACTACGCCAGATGGCCTTTCGGGCGACGGACCAAAGTCGTCGCCTGAAAGGTGATTTTCGCCCTCTGATAACTCAGGCGACGAACTTCCGTCGCCTGAGTTGTGGTCGGGTGACTTTCATCCTTCCACCATTCAGTCGACGAGCATCTGTATGTTCGTCGGTGGAGTTAACTCAGGCGACGGAAAATGTGTTCGTCGACTGATGATGTTGTCAGAGGCCAATGACCATCCAGACCCGCCCATTAAGACTCAGGCGACGAGTTTAGTGTCATAAGTTCGTCGCCTGAGTCGGTCCATAGAGCTATGAAAGAATCCAGGCGACAGACTCTTTCCTTTATGTTTCGTCGCCTAGATAGTCTCAGGAGACGGACATAGAATTATTTTGTCTCCTGAGTGTAGTCTAAAGATGCATTCTCAGTTGTATGTCCGTAGCTGGAGTGTTCAGGAGACGAAATTTTATATAATTCCGTCACCTCAAAGGGTTAATTTTTTTTTTATTTTATTAATAAGACGATGTAATATTGTTTGTTCGTCGGCTGAATTATTTTGATTTTAAAAAAATAAAATTTAATAGGGCAGGTGCCCCCTGTTGGAATGTACCTTATAGCACATGTTGTGCTCCTGTCCTAAACTCTATAAACAACAACACACACAACACACAATCACACAAACAACAACACAATCACAAGCAATTCAACCCATCAAATTAAAAACCTTGTAATCCACCCTAAAGCTTGTCCAACATACCAAAAGTATGTGACAAATATCCAGACAACTTCACACAAAACTTCACAAAAAGTATCTTCAAACACTACAAGTTCCAGAATACACAAGTTCTAAAAGTTTCTCCAAACACTACACAACTTCACAAAAAACCAAACCCAAGTTTTAGTTATATATATGTGGAGGGCATCCTTACCTAGCTATTTCGGCTGGGGGGAGGGCTGAGTGTTTGTTGGATGACGAGCTGAGTTGTTGGAGGGCCGAGGAGAAGTTGTGGCTGAAGGGACAGCCTGAGGACACACTACAGAGGTGACGGATGGATGTGAGTTGGACTGACCACCTAGCATGCCCATCATGAGCCTCTCGATGCTGGCCATACGCTCCTCCAGCTGCTCATTCTTGCTCTCGGCTTGGGTGGTTTTCTCACGCAGCCTTGCAATTTCAGCCTTCGCCTCCTCCAGCTCATTGTCCCTCTTTGCAGCCCTTGTTGTCCATGGACCCCCTCGTTTCTTTGCAGGCCGCTCTCCAGCTGCACCCATTCCTTTTAAAAAAAGATTGAAAATATAATAAGAGCTATAAGTAAAATCAGTGGGATTGAATTATAATAAGAGCTATAAGTAAAATCAGTGGGATTGAACACATAATAAGAGCTGTAAGTAAAAAAAGATTGAAAATATAAGTAAAATCTTGTTATGAACTATAAGTAAAATCAGTAATGGAAATTGTAAAACATAAATAAAATCTTGTTATGAAAACAAGATTGAAAACGTAAGTAAAATCTTGTAATGGAAATTGTAAAATCAGTAATGAAAACATAAGTAAAATCTTGTTATGAATTATAACAAGTAAAATCTTGTTATGAACTTCTGAAAATTGTAAAACAATAATAAAATCAGTGGGATTGAACTATACCTCGAACTTCTGTTCCTCGTCTTTCCCCAAGGCAATCCAAGATGATCTGTGTTTGTTCTTCGACAGAGAGGGGTGGTATTTGGCTTGGGTCTTCTGCTCCTTCTCCAACAGTGAGGACTTCATCAAGACGACGTTTCAATTTGGCCTACAAACACAAAAATTTATAAGTAAAAGGAATATATATAAGTAAAACACAGAAATTTGGCCTACAAACACAAAAATTTATAAGTAAGAGGACTGCATATATAAATTAAGTTGTTAGTTATATTTGTCTCTGAGTTTGCCAGTTATATAAAAGGAATGCATATATAAATTTCAAACCAGTTATAGGATGTACACAAACTCAGAGATAGGATGAAAGGAATGCATATATAAATTTCAAATCAGTTATGTACACAAACTTAATGCAATATTGATTTCCCATAACTTACAATCATGTGAAATCATAGGAAATACACTTACTTTTTTGGTTTAAAATGCAATATTGATTTCCCATAACATTTGCATAAACTGAGAATGTATAAACTAATTAAGATGCCAAAAGGAATGTATAAGTAAAACCAAAAAAATAATTAAGGGAATTTATAATAACACTAAAATGAATTTATAAGTAAAAGGAATTTATGCTAACCCTAACAGAAATAATGAAATTAATTTATAATAACAGTAGGATTTACCTACTGATGCTTTTCCTTAACATAAATAATGAAATGAATTTATAATAACAGTAGGATATAAAAAATAATTTGGTCATACCAGTCCATCCTGCGCACCCGTACACCTCTCGTAGGCTTCTATGGTTGTCTTAAGCCATGCCGCCGGATGCTTTTCCTTAACAATGAGCTCTTCTTCTCGGAAACTCAGGGGCTTGGACCCATTGTGATGATTCAGGGGGTTCGAGTTCTTGGTCCTGTTTTGCTTGTTTCGCTCACACAGGGCCTGTAAAAAGAAAGTCATTCAGAAATCACAAGTGTTAAACAATAAGATAAACGGCGAATAAAAAACCAAGTTAGGGAATTAATGAGAAATTACCATTCTCGCTTCGTCTGTGAAGTCACTGACCAAGAACCGCCACTGCTCAGGGCGAGCGACAAACTCAAGTGGTATGTCCTCGCCCCCCCCCCCCCCCACTCCAAGAAGTGTTGATGACAGTCATATTTCCAAGCCCCATATGCTTTTCCGCTCTTCTTCTCCACGTATGAGTCAACTGCAAGGTCAATCTCATAGTACATCTACACATCCATATCAGAAAAAAAATTTTGAATAGAAGATAAGCAACAGTAGATAAGCAACAACCAAGCAAGCGAACAAAAAAAAAAGCAACAGCCAAGCAAGCAAACAAATCTCATAGTAGATAAGCAAGCAAAAAAAATTCAGAGCAAATAGATGAAAAGCAACAGTAGATAAGCATATTGTGAAGCAAGCAAACAAATCTCATAGTGCATCCACACATGACAGAAGATAGGCAACAACCAAGCAAGCAAACAAAAAAGAAATTCAGAGCAGAATATATAGATGTGAAGCACAAAACCAAATTATTTTTTATATATCAACTATCCAGACCACACAGAAAAATCAAACTATAAAGATAAATCTCAGTCAAATAGATAAATAGATAAATCAAACTATAAAGATATATGTAGATCTCAGTCAAATAGAAAAATCAAACTATAAAGATAAAACCACATTATTGAGGAGATATTCATCTTAAATCTCAATCAAATACATAAATCAAACTATAAAGATATGTGTAGATCACACAGATCACACAGAAAAGTACTTATAAGTAATAAGTACTTAGGTAAAAGATAATAAAAAAAGTAAACTACCTCCAAGTAATCTCTTACGGGGGACTGTTGCTCATCTGTTAGTTTGGTCCATGTTGATGCAAGCATCAACACTTTGTCCCTGATAGCACACCCAATGTCTCAGACAAAGGTGTCATGCAGTTGCTTGAGGCCAGGCCCCTTGTGGAAGCAGGACCACTCGATCTTCAGCTTCTTCCCTGCTGCCACCTTGAGGAGTGTTGTTTTGTGACTCTTGATGGTACGATATTTACCTAAAATTCATAAGAACATATCAGATAACAGTTGAGATAAATAATAAGACAGTTGAGATAATAAGACAGTTGAGATAAATAAGAACATATCAGATAACAGAACTCTAAACATTAGACAAAAATAAGAACATATCAGATAAATAAGAACATATCAGATAATAAGACAGTTGAGATAAATAACATTAGACAAAAATAACACAGTTTTATAAAAGTGGAATGGGTATGTTCATGATGATTATATATACTAATTCTCAATTTAAAATATACTATCCAGTTTAATCATTATTATTAGCAATTTACAGGAATGTATCCATGTGACTTTAAAATATCAATGCAACAACACATGTCCTAGTGGCATTACTAACCATATATAGGATTAGGAGCAACTACACATTACAATTTTGATAATATATGGATTAAATGGATCCTCACTTGCAGATTTACAATCCAGTCATCTATTCACTATTGCAATTTACAAATACTATTTGATCCTAACTGAATCTGGAAAAAAAAAACTCATCATCAACATAAGTAACATTAATAAGCAACTTCCTTTTACTGGGCCTACTCAGTTAATACCCCAAAAAAACATCAAATCAAATTACCCAACTAAGGAAACCAGCAGTGGCAGGTCTAAATAGAACCAAAATGGGTAAGACAACAAATTAGCAGAACCTTCATTTCTGTAATAAGCACAAAGAAAACAAGATAGATAATCAACAGGAAAACAGAAATCAAAGCAACCTGAAAAGGCAAAAAGAAGAAGAAATCAAGAAAGGGGGAGATCTGGGTATATACCAATTAACAAATTGAAGGAGAGAAATTAAAAGGTCATCTGGAAATGGAAATTGAGGCTTTTGTCAGGAGTAGTTGAAAACTTGCAGTTGTTGGTGGAGGAGGAAAAACAGGTGTGAAATGAGAGGTGAGGTGTGAGTGTGGATTGTTTGTAAGTAGGAGTGAAAGAGAAGCAAAAAAAAAAAAAAAAACACTTTTAAGGTAGAACAACATGGAACCAACACAATTCCAAATCCTAAATCTAAAATAGCATATTGTGAGGAGTGGTTGAAAACTTGCAGCTCTGTCATTTTGATATAGCCAAATTTACAGCATATTGTGATAAAACTAAGTCTAAAATATCATATCTAGAGCATCACGAAGTAATAAACACAATTCCAAATCAAAGATCAACACATAACCAACACAGAACCAACACAACAACATTAATTCATAACATGCTGTAAATTTGGAAACCCTAACTCTTTCAATAATGGAATCAGTAATGGAAATTGTAAAATCACAGAGCTTCAACTGGAAACCCTAACTCTTTCAATAGAAACCCTAAATCTAATTGAAACCCTAAATCTAATACCATTGAAACCCTAAATCCTAAATCATTATACAATTGAAACCCTAAATCCTTATACAATTTTACAGAATTTGACAGAGGGAGAGAGAGGTGCTAACCACGACAACGGATGGAGCGAGGGGCCTCGCCTGATGACGTAGCTACTGGGTTGGCGCTGACAATGGCCGTGGATGGCGCAGGGTTGCTATTGGGCAGAGATAGGTGAGGAGGTGGCACCGGGGTTGTTGTAGAGGGAGTGGGAGAGGGAGTAGGAGTCCCTGAGGCATTAGGAGTCGGGGCCGGGTTTGGAGAGGGAGTAGGAGTCGGGGCCGGGTTTGGAGAGGGAGTGGGAGTGAGAGTTTGCAGAGGGAGTGGGAGAGTCGGGGCCGGAGGCGCTGAAGCCGCTGAGTTCGATGGCGAGGGCTCCAGTAATTGCAGAGGTGGAGGAATCGGGGCCGGAGTGGACGAGGATTTCTTCTTTTCCCCCTTCACATGGCGGCATTTAGGAGGCATGGCGGAGGAGAGGTCGGAGGAGGCATGAGAGGGAGGGACGGAGCACGAAGGAGAGGGAGGAGGCGGAGGAGGGACGAGAGGGAGGGACAGAGCACGAAGGAGAGGGAGGAGGCGGAAGAGAGGCGGAGGAGGGACGAGAGGAGAGGCGGAGAGAGAGAGAGCGATGAATGAAATTGATTTGGGGCTAGGGTTAGGGGAGGAGTCCGAGTTACTAAAATCCTACTTGTTCAGGCAACAGACATTTAAAAAAATATTGTCGCCTGAAAATTTGGCGGAAATTCAAATTTTTGTGAAAATATAGGGGGGAAATTCACTTTTGCATGGGGGAGACATACTAATAATAAGTTCGTCTCCTGAATCATCTCAAGCGACGATAAATTAACTAGTCCGTCAACTGAACATTTGGCGGAAATTCAAATTTTGGTGAAAATAAAGGTGGGAAATGAAATTTTATTCGAGCCAAAATGGGGCAGAAATTCACTTTTCCATTGGGGAGACGTACTAGTAATAAATTCGTCTCCTGAATCATCTCAAGCGACGAGAAATTAACTAGTCCGTCGACTGACCATTTGGCGGAAATTCAAATTTTGGTGAAAATAAAGGTGGGAAATGAAATTTTATTCGAGCCAAAATGGGGCAGAAATTCACTTTTCCATTGGGGAGACGTACTAGTAATAAGTTCGTTTGCTGAATAATCTCAGGCAACGGGAATTTAATTTTTCCGTCGCCTGTAAAAATCCAGATTTTTTAAAAAAGAGCACTTTGCATGTGTTATTGCCCTGTTTACCATAACTTAATGACAAATTGCACCAAAAAAAATAGTCTTAGAAGCCATGATACCAACCATGTCATACACATACGAAAATAACCGCCATGTCTCACAAAAACAACGATTACAATCTATGATTTATGGAATCCGAAGACATTATCAACCTTCGTCATCGTCATTTTCATCTTTGTCATCCTCTTGTTCATCTTCATCTTCATCTTCATCTTCATCTGCATCTTCATCTGCATCTTCATCTTCATCTTCATCTTCATCTTCATCTACATCTTCATCTTCATCTTCATCTTCATCATCATCGTCTTCTTCTTCCTCCATTTCAAGATCACTGGCGAGGTTCAAATTTTCGAAATAGATCACCGGGCCAATCTCCTGATAAGCTTCTTCCACCTCATTGGTAAGATCATCTCCGCGAGTTGCTAGAGTTTGAGGATCATACACGTTTCTATGGGACATCCACATTAACTACTTTCCAAGCATCACCCGCCTTTGGATCATCCACGTAAAACACTTGCCTCGCCGAGCGTGCAAGACAAAACGGGGAATCCTCATACCAACTGCTGTTCGTGTCCATAGAGAGCAAACCCATATCTACCTTGGTGCTTCCACTATTTTCAGGGTCAGTGTCAAACCACTTGCATTTAAACAACATAATTGGCATACAAGTAGCGTATATCAGCTCTACCACTTGTTCAAGTACCCCATAGTACTTAGCATCTGAAGTTTCCACCATCACCCCTGAATTTTGTGTTCTCAAATCTTTGTCTTTGTCCCATGCCACAAACTTAACCCCATTGACAGAGCAGGCCCAATACAATTTGCATTGTAGTGGCCCCTTTGCCAAGTTCAGAACCTCCGGTTTCAGGTAGGTGTCTCCATCTCTGTGCAACTTAGAAACCTATACAATATAACATGTTAGAGTTCTGTTTTGGGAAAACAAACATGCAATTTGTTCAATGAAACATCACGGTCGTTCTTACCCATGGGTAGAAATAACTGAGAAAATCTCTTCTACGGTCCCATTCTTCATACTCCGGGTAAGCCTCACTATACAGGTTCTCATGCGATGTCAAGTAGAACTCAACTTCCTTGCAGTTGGTTAAAACCTGCCAGTGAGCCTATGCAATCATAGGTTCTCCTAACCTTTCTTTCATGATTTCACCGTGAGGACGCACGAGGCTTGAAATGATAGAAATATCATAGCTCAGCTCCTCCATAGCATTCGTACCTTCACGGCTCTCATCTCGACCCCCGAGATACAAGTTGCAGTATGTTGTTGCCTCGTTTAAAACGTAACGCTCTGAAATACTTCCCTTCGGGTAACAGTAGTTCTTCACTTGAGCCTTATATTTGCCAAGTTGCCTATAAAACAAAGGAAGAAGTTTTGGAGGGGTAAGATGGACGTGAAATTGTGAGATGAATTTAATCTATAAGTAGCATACCTTTCTATTGGGTACATCCAGGTGTAATGCACTGGTCCAGTTTCTAACACTTGTTGTGGTAGGTGAACTAGAAGGTGTACCATGATTGTGAAAAAGTGCGGGGGATAAATCATCTCCAGTCTGCAAAGAATCTGAACTATCTCATCCTCCATCTGGCGAACATCCTCCTTCCTCACCTCTTTGGCAAAAAATTTCTGAAACCATTTCGCTAGTGCAACCAAAGTCTTGGCAACACCCAACGACAGGTATGGACGGACAACAATGGGAAGAAGATGCTGAAACATAACATGAATGTCATGGGTCTTTAGGTCGTGGAACTTTCTCTCTGCAATTTTGACCTTGTTGTGCAAAGATCCAGCGTACCCATGGGGGTACTTCACTGCACCGAACCATTCGAATATATCTGGTATGTCCTCCTGTTTCACCAGGAATGGCGCATGAGGGAGTGTTCCATCTCTCTTCTGTGCATGGCTTCTCCGCACCCCTCTCTGCTGCAATGCGGCTCGAGCTTTGGGACCATCCTTTGTCTTCCCTTCTATGTTAAGAGTAGTGTCGATGATGTTGTCGAAGACGTTCTTCTCGATGTGCATAACATCGAGTGCATGTCTGACTCTAATGTGACGCCAGTACGACAATTTCCATAACTCGGACTTGTTGGTCCAACACATTCTGCTAGTCACACTGTATGGGGCCTTGAAAGTAGGGTGCGAGCTGAGGACGGGGAAGTCGCTTATAGTCCACAACACTGCTGCTTTCATTGTGAAAGTGGACCTTGAGTATCGATCAACAATATATACTCCAGTCCCCCATAAGTGGCGAAGCTCATCGATCAGCGGCTGCATGAACACACTAAGACACTTTCTTGGAGACTTTGGTCCCGGAATCAACAACGCTAACATGTTGAATTCCTTCTTCATGCACAATGACGGAGGCAAGTTGTATGGCATCACTATGACAGGCCATGTGCTATGGAGGGTTGACTGATTCCCAAATGGATTGAATCCATCGGTTGCAAGTACAAGTGTCACATTCCTCACGTCTTCAGAGAAATGCGGGTAGGTTTTGTTGAATTCTTTCCATGCCTCACCATCTGATGGGTGTTTCAACCATTCTGCATCTCTCACCCGCTCACCATGCCATCGCATAGCCTTTGCAATGTTCGGCTCCATGAACAATCTCTTCAGTCTAGGGGTTAAGGGAAAGTACTGGAGAACCTTCCTGGGAACCTTGCCTCTCGTACCCTCCCTAGTACACCACCTAGGTGTGTTGCACTTAGGACACGCTTCGAGATCTGCGTATTGTTTGCGAAATAGCACACAGTTATACTCACAAGCGTCGATCAGCTCGTACCCAAATGCAAGGTCCCTAATCACACTCTTCATCTTCGCTCCATCCGTAGGATGTTTATGTCCTTTCGACAACATGCGAGCAATGTGTGCGCACATGGCGTCCATGCTCCTATCTGTCCACCCAAACTCTGACTTCATCTGCATTGCATCCAGACAGGCATCCAGAACAGTCATATCGTTGTTCTCACACAATGGCATGTTTGCTGCCTCTACAAGCCTATTATATTTCTCGTAATCATCGTCAACAACATATTGGAACGGAGGATCGTCGGGAACAGAGTGCACCTCATAGCCGGCATGAAACGGAAAAGCATCATGCAGAATGTTCATAGCAGGACCATCAACGGAGGAAGATGCCCCTTCCTCCAGGATCTGTGTATTTCATCTATTGGGTGCCATTCATTGTTGCGGCATCTCCGACACGGACATAGGAAATGAGTCATTCCATTCGCATTATCTCTAAGATTCTACATAAAGAGAAATATTCCATTTTGATACTCCCCGTGAGCGTGAGGGAGTAGCATCCAACTTTTATCGCCCATTATCGTCCTATCATTATCAATCCATTCATATGAATTCATCACATTCTCAAATAAAATTGCACATAAACAATCCATTCACATACACAATCCATTCATACCTCAAACTCAATTTAAAATCAATTTTCAATCATAACATTCTAAATTCCATTTTCATCAAAAACTCAAATACAAATTCCATTCTCATCATCTATCTCATTGTACATCCCTTTCTCAAAAATAAATTGCACATAAACAATTCATTCACATACACAATCAATTCATAACACAAACTCAATTTAACCTCCATTTAACCTCAATTTCAACTCCATATATATATATACACAACTCTTTCCCCTCATAAACTCCATTCAAACAACTTTTTTACCATCCATACTCTATTAAAAAAGACAAGCTCATCATCAATCCAAACAAACAATGTATATGCATATATTGAACAAAAAAAAAAAATTTAAAATTTGTACATACCTTCAATGGAGGTGTGAAAATTGTGAAATGGGGGAGGAGTTTTCGAGCCCTCTAGGGTTATTTTGGGAAAAAGGATGAAGATGAGAATGATTTATTGTATAGTACAACCGATTTTAATTGTTTGTTACGGAAAACACATTCAGGCGACGGACATATATATATCTCCGTCTCCTGAGTGAATAGTAATAAATATGGGGTCAACTACCCCACTTTTCAGGCGACGAAAATATTTAAATGTTCGTCTCCTGAGTGGACAGTATTTAATATCCGCCACCTACCGGACTTTATTACTTTACTTTTGAAAAAGTCCAACGTTCAGGCGACGGACCATTAGAATTTCCGTCGCTACAAAGGCCCATTCTGACAGCCGTCATTTAGATACCTGTTCGGGCGACCGATCTTGAGCAAAGTTCGTTGCCTGGATTTATTCCGTCACTTGAGTTCAGTTCAGCCGACGAACATTGAGTTTTTCTGGTCGGCTGAACATGGGTTGGAGGCGATTTGTGCCTCCCAACGTTCAGGCGACGGGCCTTAGTAAGTTTGTCGCCCGAACCTGATTCAGGCGACGAACATTTTGAGGTCCGTCGAGCGAGACGCAATCTGGCGTAGTGATCTCTCTAGCTTCACTTTTTTATTTTTAACTTTTTTTTTACACTAGGCAAAAAAGGATGTCTTGCCTTGATCAAGTAAGGATCATCCTCGATCATCTATACGGATGATATTACAAAGCTCCATATTCAAAAAAAGGGTCATTGAATTACAAGTTTCCATAGTTATAGTTATGTAATCCGCAGTACAATTTGATTCCCTATAGCAATCAATGCTACTGAATCTTTCCTTGGTATGACAAATCTTCTCAATCTTCTATAGATTTTCCAAGGAATATTGGTGCAATTATTGATGGCTTTGACGACTTCAAGACTATCTCCTTCAATAATGACGTTCTGAAAGGACCCTCTATTAGGGCTATATATAATTCGGTCCAAAAAGCATAAGCTTCTGTTTGAAGCAGAGATCCTTGATGGATCCTATATACACTTAAACATATCAATAACTTGACCAGCACCGTCCCGGACAATGCCACCAATGCAATATTTGCCGAAAGGCTTAACAGAGGCGTCTATATTTATTTTGTAGGAGCCGCTTTGTGGTTTTTTCCACCTTATTGCTTTTCGTTGCTTAGGGTTTTTCGTGCTTTAATTTATTTGTTTGTGTCTAGCTTATCTTAGTTTCACTTTTATTCCCAATAGCTTCACTTTTTTTTAATTTATAGTTTTTGCTTATCTTAATTAGTTTCATTCTATTAAAAATTACTAATTAAATCCAAAATTTAAGGTTTTCTTCATTATATTTAAACAAAAACATTTCTTTATATATACATACAAAAAATAATCTCAGTTTTTAATAAAAAAATTCATTGATTTATCTACTAAAAATGATTATTTAAATAATAAATTTAATGTAAAAATGACCAAGTAAATTCAAAATTTACAAACAATATTTTATATACAATAACAACAACAATATTCTCAGTTTATCTCGCATAAGCAAGGTCTAGGGGGGGCTAAGTTGTATGCACTCTTTCCCCAACCACGTCGAGAGAGTGTTTCCTAGTAGCCCATACACCAACATATATAAACTTATAGAAAACCAAAGAGACAAGTATAACGAACGATATAGTAGAGCAGATTAGGAAAAGACATGGTGTAAGAACTGGAGGAAGGGGTGGTACATGGGCACAAAAAGAAAGGATACGATCTCTTTCACTCCTTCAAGGCCGGCCAACCTAAGCCTCTATGACATGGATGATGCTCCTCCACTACATATATACTATCCCTAAACATGCTCTCATTAAGGTTCAGAAGGGCAAAATCTTGTCTAATCATCTCCCTCCAAATTTTCTTTGATCTCCCTCTGCCAATGTTCTACAAGGCGCTAGGCGGCCACTAGGTGGCGAGGCGGGTGCCTAGGCGGCCCCTAGGCGGATTTAGAACAAACTTGATTATTTCCTTAGATTTTAACGCATACCACATGTCAATAACTCATATAATGTAAAAATAATTCATAATATACCTCATAAACCCAAATTTGTGGTACTTAACTAACACTAAAGTAAATAAACGAAAAAAGTACGCATCCGACTAGTGACTTTAAACCTCCTAAAATCTAAAACAATAGGTTCGACTCAATGGCAAATACATCCCGACTTGTGGGATAAAAAAATCCTAAGTCGACTAATCACATGCCTAGAAGCTAAAATTGAATAATCGTTAGGCTGGGCGGGCCTAGGCGGCGCCTAGACGGAACTAGGCGGAGTCTAGGCGGTGCATAGGCGGATTTCCGCCTAGAAGGCCACCTAGGCTTAAAAATTCATAGGTGTCCTCCCGCCTAGCGCCCAGGCGGTGCCTATGCGCGATTTTTAGAACACTGCCCTCTGCTCCATCATACTCTATCAATATCCAAACTATCACACCTACACTCTGCCGCACTCAGACCTCTACTCTGCACATGACCAAACCAAAGAAGTCTTGACTCCCATACCTTATCTCGGATACTGCTTACTCTTATTTTATCATAGATAACCTCATTCCTGATCTTATCGAGTCTAGTAAATCCACTCATCAATCTGATTATTCTCATTTCTGCCACCATTAGCCTCTGCTCTTGTGCCTTCATAGTCGCCCAACACTCAGCCCCATACAACATTGCAAGCCTAACTATCACTTTGTAGAATTTTCCTTTAATTGAGTTTTAGGGGCACTTTCCAATCGCAAAAGACTCATGATGCAGCTCTCCACTACTGTCATCCCATTTGAATCCGATATCCGATATCTTTATATTTTTATATATATACATAAAAATTCATTATTTAATTATTTATGTTTTTCTTCAATTTTTTTTGTTGCTAAAAATGACTATTTAAATCACAAATTTAATGTAAATGACTAATTATATCCTAAATTTAAGGTTGTTTCCGATATATATTTAAACAAAAAAAAAATCATTTTTCATGTATACAAATAAAAAAATGTTTTAGAAAATTTTTTTAGCTCCCCTAAACAAAATGATAGATCCACCCCTGGTGGAAACAACAGTTGGTCGTATTAACTGCTATATATTGGCCCAAATTGATCTCTCTCTCCCCACGCACAACAATGAGGCAAGTTATTTAAAGGAAGAGACAAATTGTTATGTTGTTTAATTATTTTTATTTGTTGCAGGATGAACCGGCCGGGTTGCGGATGAAGATTATGTAACATCAAGAGAGGATAGATAGGAAAGGACTCAAGTTGGTGCATGTTTGATTAAATGCATTATTTGCAGGTCTGTATTTGGAGGCAAAAAAGAAGGCCACCCAGGCCACATGATATGATACATCTATGGTGCAAAATGAAGCCCACAAAGTGCAGGCAGTAATAAATTAAAGGAGCTTCTGCAAATGGATTTGCTTTGCCATTGCAAATTGCAAACACGTACAGAAAGAGAGAGAGAGAGAGAGAAAGAGGGAAGAGAGGAATTAAGGACCCCACCACTATATAATGTGTGTGTATATATGAACTGGGTCCTAGCCTGTATATAAACACGATAGACAGTAAGACAGACAGGGTGATCAAATTGAATCCAGGGAGGTTCACAAAGACGTACATATATATATCTGATTTGATCTGATCTGATCTGATCGAAGTCGACGTAATGGGTACAGAATCCAAAACGACGTCGTGGAGGACAGATCCATCAACAATTAATGATTCAAAGCACCATGCCAGGGAGGGAGGATGTTTGATCATTTTGAATGGTAAACGTACAGAATCACACTGGACAAAGGAGGACCTGTCTTTCTTTTCTTGTCTTCCTCTGCCCTTTTTTCATGATTTACTTTTACTTGCCGTGCGTGAGTACATCTAGCTCTTAACCCTAGTCCGATCCCTAGCTACCTAATTCATTACAGTATCTCGATCGATCGTAAGGACAAATTATTCTGCAGTTGGCTTTGTTGGCTGCAGTGGTTGAATATATATTTCTTGTTTTAGAGTTCGTTCTGCAGTCTGCACTGCAGTAAGAGTACTTGATACATAGCCCAAATAATGACGTACATTCGCCCATAATGTAATTTTTCTTAACATTTTTTTTGTCCCTTTTTGCATTGGGTGTTGTAGCCACGAGTTTTTACTTTTCTTTTTTTTTTGTCGATATTTAAGTACTCCCTCCGTCCGTGAAAACTTGTCATTTTAGAGGTTCGATTTTGTTCATAAAAACATGTCATTGTAGGTATTTTTGCTTTCACTTTACGAAAATGCCCTTGACATGATTGATGAGTTGTAAGTTGTGGTTTTCGATAAAGTGAAAAGTAGAATAATAAATGAGGGTAAATTAGTAAAAAATGGAGTAGATTATTGGATTTCTTAAAAATTGTGCTAAGGGCTAAAATGACAAGTTTTCGCGGACGGAGGGAGTATTTTTCAATATGTTGACAATCCTAAAAAATTACTGTAATAAATTCAAAATGTTAATAATATACTCCCTCCGTCTCACAAAACTTTTTATTTAACATTTTCACACGTATTTAAAAAGCTAAAAAATATATAAAATATTAATTTTTAAATAAATTTTTAATAATTTTGTTAATAATTATAATAAGTATGAAATTATTTTTATAAACTAATAAAATTAATTATTGATATTTTATATAATTTGTTTTTTATCATTTTTAGAAAGCGTATCAAAAGTAAAAGTGGGAGTATACATTGAGTCACAATAAGTGTACGTTGAAAAAAACAAAGTAAACAAATTAACATAACCCTATATATCCCTATATATAGAGATTTTGTTATAATATTATTATTCTATGTGGATGTACATGGGAAACCCTAGTTAGACTTGGGTCCCAAGGTGTGTAATATCTATATAAAGGGTCTTCTGGAACCCTAATGAAGACATCAGTTTCTCCCCCTCCTCTCTGCGTCTCTCTTCTCTATTCTTCCTATCATCACACGTTATCGGCACGAGTTTTGCTCTAGATATAACCCTAATTCCCCCTCTTCCGCCGCCTTCCGCCGCCAATGGCTTCGACGCCTTGAGCAACACGAAATTAGTGGCATCGCAGATTACGACTCCAATCGCCCCCAATGTCGAGCGATGCTCTTCTTCCGCCAACAGGATCCATACAGTACATCGATGGACAATCGCAGTCATCATCGTCTGTCGTAATCCACTCCCTTTTCAGCGATCAGTGAAATCTCCGAGGCCGCCTTTGCTTCCGGAGGTTGGGAGGGGAAATCGAGGTCGGTGTGGGCAACTGTAGACGCCATGAGTAGGTGGCGGTGCAGCGGCGCGTGATTTGAAACCCTAATTCACTCGCAACGGGCTCAGGCAGAACCTGAATTCACTCGCAAATTGACTCCGAGTCGGACTCGCTGTCACCCGCGCTTGACTCGGCCGATTCGTACCGTGCTCAAACTCTTGAATCCGGCGAGCAACCGACATCTGAATCGATGTCCGGGACATTCCCTGTCACGCCGGCCGTCGAAGGTGGAGGAGGCCTCATCGAGCGACGATGGCCTGAGGACGGAATCCTGATGCGTCCTCTACCGCCGCGCCAGCAATCGCCCCGGTGGTCACCATCCTGACGACGCGGTGGTGGATCCTGAACGAGCAGACTGGCGGTCGGAAGATCTTCGAGCGTTTTCGAGATCGTACAGAAGCGCGCCAGAAGCGCGTCCAGAAGATTTGCGAAGAAGACGATGGATTTGGTTGCTATTATGGTTACAAGGATCCGATAATTGGAAAATCTCTTCCCAGAAGCGATGAGATTTAGCAAGTGAAGTAGACAAACACATCTCCCGGAGAGATGTATGCATAAATTATCTCAATCCCCGAAGTGCGCCGTCGTGAAGGTAAGTGTAGGTAAGTGCAATTTGATTTTTCTAATTTATTATTTTGTTTACAAATAATTTAATTGGTCTCCCGAAGTAGAAAATATTAAATCTCTCGTAGTGGATGAAAGTGAATAAATTGATATTATAAATCACTTGATGTGAACAATAATTTTCATCTCCGTAGTGATGTAGCGATATCCAATGATTTTTGTTTTGTTTTGTTTCTTTATATTTTTATCATTCATCTCCCGAAGTAGATGAAAAGACATATCTCCTGAAGTAGATAAAAACACATCTTTTATGTCTTGCTTTGGATTTTGTATATCTATCCCTATATTAACTCATACATATGATTGTTGCTTTATTTTTATCGATTCGTCAACTTATGTATTGATAATATAAAAATTATGGTTTATAATGTCGCATCTTAAATTCGCACATGTCCGTTCATTCGTCTCAATTGAGGATATGCCCATATTTATTTTTGAGATAGTGAATAAAGATAGATTATCGCCAATCGGAAAGTTAATCAAAATAAGGCATCCTGATAATATTGCAAATCCATTTCGGAGTATGATTATGTACATCTTACTCACATAAGAGGCACGTTGACTTTCCTTGCTTGGTTAATTGGAATTTCAAAAGGTTTAAGGCCTTATACATAAGGATGGATAGAATTATGTGATATGATATGTGTTTTAAATATACCATGATTATAATTTATTAATATTTTGATTTGGTGATGGATGGTGTCATGTGAGTGGTTTGTCCACGGATCCACACTAGGATATCATGGTAAAAGGAGGCAAACCTTAGAAGATTGAACTCTATTTGGCAGCGAGTCTATCTGTGTTAGGCTCAACTTTAAGGCTCAAGATGGAGTTGGATTGGTTTCTTAATATTGGTATATGCGATCGAGCTTGAGGTCAGGTAAGCCTAAACATCATATATTTGAGTTATGATTTTTGTGTCTCTTGATCATAAGTGATTATATATGTGTGTAATGAGTTCATCTCGTGCATTAAATATGGGTTACCATTTAGTTGCTAATTGCAATATGACGTTATTGATTGCACATGTAGATTTTATATCATAAATCATGTCATAGTGCTAATATACTTTGATGTATAAGAATTTAAAGCATTGATAAATTATGTGCGATTTGGGGTTGACGATGCATATATGATATAGATATGGTTATTGGATAAATTGACCATATATTCGATGGATACATGATAAATGATATCTAAATGAATTGATACATTGATAAGTTGATAAATAAATAACGTCATCATGCATCGATTAAAGTATTAGCCTCATCTTTGTAGTGATGAGATAAGATGATATTGTTGATTTCATCATGTACTTATAACTATTTGTTTCATATATACGATTTATTTCATAGAAGGTGAAATATAAACTCCTGAAGTGGTTAAACTTGTTTGATTCATGGTCACCAGAAGTTGACATTATTTATGTGTCATGAAGTTGATTTGTATATGACTTAAATTGCATGAAATTGAAATTTGAGATAGTTATTGAACATATACTATTTGTGAATTAATATCCACCTGAAGTGGCCGAATAAAATTTAATTATATGTAGTGCATTTATTTTAATTTACTGAGATTGCTTTTGTTATTTACTTGTGATGAGTACATATTTGAATTTACTTTTGCACAAAACTCAAAGTGTTTCTAGAAGAAACAACTTGTTAAGAGTTGGTATGTCGTAAACATATGTGGTTTTATATTGATAATGATTATATATATTGTTTGTGTTAATAAAAGTTATCTCTTGAAGTAGATAAACTTATCTCTACATATGAAAGATTATCAACGAAGGAGCCTAGATGATCTAGCACCTTTGATTCTGCAAACTTGGTCGTATTTGGATTGTTATTAGTATAATTTGGCTATTTGAAGCTACATGGAATCTATGTTTTATTTATCTATTTGATTTTATTTGCATTTTATGTATATGTATATGCATTGGAAATGTTTCTTGAAGAAACCATTATGGGTAGATAATGCCAATTTTATTCAAAAAATGATGATTTGGGAGAAGAGTTTGAAGCAAATCCTTATTAAATTGTGTGAAATCGATAAATTTATTCTTGAGAGCCCGAAGACTCTTTATTTTTGGAATCTTGTTCTTAATCTACTTGGGTATTGTAGAACTCAAATAAATAGCTAGCTAAATGACCTATGGTTCATAACAACCTCTTTTATTGCCAGATGCAATATATATTGTTACCTCTAGCAGAGGACATAAAGAGGATACGGTGCGCGCGACCGTTGTTAGGATACTGGTCATAATTTTGAAAATGATTATAAATAATCATGTATGAGTTGACTCCCACATCAAGGAAAATGTGGAAGAACAAGTCAAGGATGATGGTTTACCTAATTTGGATTTGTAATCTCCCAAACTGTAAATGAATCATCGTATAAAAATGTTAGAATGGCTTAAAGCTTGGTATCGGATGATATGGAAAACCTGAAGTTTTCGGGATGAAATAACTAGTGAGTATTTGTATAAAGTATATACTTGGCATAATTAAACCTTATACATATATATCTCTAGAAGAGCATCAAATTAGTCCTCGAAGGACTGTTGATATAATCAAGCAATAAATTCATATAAGAAGATGGCTCTAGAAGAGCGTCAAAACACTCTAAAGGGAAGGAGTGATGATAGATAAGTTGGGATCGTGAAAACCGATAATTGCCAGAAGCATGGTTTTCCTCTAATCGAGGATGTCAAAAGAAGATCCGACATATAATAAATAGATTATCCATATTGGCAATATGGATGTAATATGGAAATGCTATCAATGAAATTGATGTTGGATAAATGAGCATTGAGAAGCTGACGATTAAATCGACCAAGTGAAGTCATTACTTATGAGATTATCATTTAGAATAATGCTAACGCATGGAATGACCCAGTAGAGTCATCAATAATAGCTAACAAGCAGGCATGAATATCAAGAGATTGATTCGATTTCGCTCAACAATAGAATAAATTCTCCTTCTTGTAATTTATCTCCAGTAGAGAGCTTGGTATTTACATGTTCAGTTTAGGCACTGAAATCTCCCCAGATTACACAAAGTTGATGTAAATCAAGAATGTTTATGTATATGGAGGATTGAGTCCCCATAGATGATCAAATACCTAGAGTTTATCACAGATGATAAAATACTCGGTATTTAGGGGGAGAGAAAAAGGAGATCAAGAAGTAATCTATTGCATGGAAGAGAAGCGAACCGAATGTTCGATGAACTACATGGCAAACATGCTTGTAAATGCATCAGTAAATGCAAAAGATAGTGGCAAAAGTCACATTTACAACAAATAATGCGCTAGCATGATTTAGATCGAGGTTCTAGTAGTAAGTTCAAACAATGGGGATATGTCCACTAGTATAAAACTCCTGAAGAGATTTCATCAACGTTGACAGTGTTAGAATTGATTATGATTTATGAGTTGTCTTGAAATGACCAGATTATTGATTATCCAATAAGCAGAGGATTAATTGGAAATTAGTTGAAAGCTTTAAAAATATCTTGACCTGTAGTTCGAGTGTAAAGAGGGATATTATAATATGAAGACAAATGATTTTTTTCATCTTTGATTAGATTGGGAAATGATATCAAGTGCAGAAGTATCATGTCATTATAAAATTGATGATTTATGCTAAATTGAGGGGGAGAAAAGTTGTACTCTTTTCCTTAACTTTGGTTTTTGTCCCATTTGGGTTTTTCCAAAGCAAGGTTTTTAACGAGGCAACTCCTCTCATAAGGATACATTGTATATCCCAAATTTTAGAAAGAAATAATTCATGCGAAGATGGATTATTTAAACATGAAGTTTTTGGACCTGTAGCTCCAACATTGAAAAGTGTAGTATCAATTGGTTTAAGTGGGTGTTCGTACAAAGGAAAATATAGAGCCAAATTAATTGCACAAAAGTCTATTAAAGGTTACATGAGAATGTATTCACCAGAAGTGAATATAATTTTGGCTCCAAATGTAAATGACGGACGTTGTAGATGCATACCCATATAAATGGAAGTGATTGATCGAAAATGCTTGAAGCATTATTATCAAAGTCATGTCACGAGCAGTTGGTTAAAGATCCTTATTGGAGTACCTGGATTACTTATAATTGTGAAAGTGGTGACATTTTATTAGGCCCCGAAGTACCATACAAAGTTGTACTATTTTCCTTAATCTTGGTTTTTATCCCAATGGGTTTTTCCAAGTTAAGGTTTTTAACGAGACAACTTAAGCACCATTTAATATATCAGATCCCCCGGATCAACAATGGAAAGCATATTAGGTCCTAAAGTACCTTATGCTTGTACATCCAAAGCAGCTCAACACCAATACATGGAAGTCAAGCACGTCAAAGTCAATCACGAAGACATTCCAGCTTATATACATCAAAAACAACGTTGAGATTCGACCATAAGCTCATGAAGACGGCGACATTAAGAAGAATGAGGAGACTTCGAGAAGGATGTTGAATTCAGGGAGAGTATACATGCACTGCACTCTTTTTTCCTTCGATCAGGTTTTATCCCACTGGGTTTTCCTGGCAAGGTTTTTAATGAGGCAGAACAACAAGAGCATATGTAGAAGGCTGCACTCTTTTTCCCTAAGCTATGGTTTTGTCCCATTGGGTTTTCCTAGCTAGGTTTTTAACGAGGCAGTATAATCAAAGCGTATCGTATGTCATTTGTATTTTTCCTTGGTCCTAGTTTTGGTCCCACTGGGTTTTCTAGGCGAGGTTTTTAATATGACAGTTTTGTATTATTAGTTATGTACATCCAAGGGGGAGTGTTATAATATTATTATTCTATGTGGATGTACATGGGAAACCCTAGTTAGACTTGGGTCCCAAAGTGTGTAATATCTATATAAAGGGTCTTCTGGAACCCTAATGAAGACATCAGTTTTTCCCCCTCCTCTCTGCATCTCTCTTCTCTATTCTTCCTATCATCACAGATTTAAAGTTTTGTATTAATAGTCGTCTAGACTTAATATGCACGTGAGCCTTCCTAATATCCAACCCTTGAAACTTTTTATTTAAATATTATAATAAGTTTTTAAAATGAGTTAAATATAAGATTTTAGTTTAATTAGTTTTTAAATTTAGTATTTCCACAACTACTCATTTAAGTTTTATAAAAAATTTATTTTTCTATTTACAAATTTATTCATTTTCTTCTCTTTCATCAATTATTTTGTATTGGCTACCCTATCAGCAAGGGTTTCAAAACTTATCTTATAAATAGTTGAATTTAACATATATTTAACACACTTAATCTATCACCTTTAACTACTCTATTAGTTTCAATTGTCCAATCAATTATGTGTTACCAAATTGACCCAGATCGTACCCATTAGACTTTAACGATAAATGACAAACCAACTTTTGATTATTGACGTTTGAATCCAATTCATCATCCATTTCATTTGCAATATTTCATCCATTGATGCATACGAATTAAGAAAACTTAGATATTGAAAATCTCATTTAAACTCGACAACGTACTTGACAAAATCATGATAGGGGCTTATATTATGAAGCAGTATATGAGCCAATGAAAACACGCAAGCACGAGTTCTCAACAATGGATCTCCCTCGACTCCTCTACTGATGGGGTGACTTCTACGGGTTGTTTGGGTTTTATCTTTCATATGTGCTAATTTGTGTTTTTAGTACGTTGTATGTTGACGGTTAGTTCATCTGCCGATTTGTCGGCCTCTCGAGCTTCAGGCTTATCCGAGCTCGAATTTTTACCTTACAAAAATTGATAAAGAGATTTTAATAATAATCCTTTATTTATTCCTAAAAAATTAATAAATTATTATCTTATAGTTGAGAAATAATCTGATTAGAGGAAAAAAGATATGTGAGAGACAAATTGAATTTAAATAGAGAGAGATTGTATCTCACAAATATAAAAACATGGCTTTATGTGCTATTGATTACCAACCGATGCAGTTTTACAGTTTCATCTTCTTATCATTAAAATCCACATTTATCTCTCTATTTCTATCTTCCTTTCTCTAGTTATGTCAGCATAACTCCAACTTTACTCCAAAATCTATAAGCTATTTACAACGCTTGTAGGGTGAGGTACAAGTCTATTAAGCTTGTGCTCGATTACATACATGCTGACATCGAGCCCAAAGTGTATGCAAACAACAAAATCATGCTTGAACACAAGGTGTTGTATGTAAGGCGGTAGGAGGAAGCCATATGAATATATAGCAAGTGCAAAACCACCCTTAACACACCGCCCATTTTTGCATAAATTTATTTACAATGGGACGGTTTTGGAGTTTCTAAACCCTGATGAATATTTGATTCATTAATGGTAGTGCATGTCAGACATTCACACACTCTTCTTGTGTTCCATCTTCGAAGAAGAGCGATATGATCAATCGTTATGTTTGCTTATTAGATTGATTTCCTTTTTTTTCAATGATCTTACACGAATCGGTGGATCCAGAAATGTCATATTTGCTTTGATTTTTGTCTCATGGCTAATATGATGATCGAACAAGTTTTTTGAGGACTATAGCTTACTCTCAGTGTATTGTGCTTTTCTTATTCCTTTGAGTCATTAACTCCTTGGAGATCTTTTGTAATCTTTAGAAAATCTAAATTTTGTGATATATGAATCTATTTTCATATGCGGGATAAACGAAGTTTACATTTATGATTTTTTTACATTTATTTATTTACTTATATGTATAATGTATTCGTTATTTATTATTTTTATAGATGTGGTAATTAAAAGATGGAATAAATAATGTATTATTATTTTTTAAAAATAAATTACCAATAATCTTCATATGTTCAAATTATCCTTTTTTAACAATTACTGTGAATTCCAATTGTTTGAATAGTTGGAATTTCCAACACTACATTGGTTGGAATCTCCCAATGCATGTGGGTGATTTCCAACCCATAGCTAGTCCACATTTGAAATTCGAACACAAGCTAATGGTTGGAAAGAATTCCAACGCCCTTTTTTCTAACCTATCTATTGTCTCTCGTTGGAAATTCAAATAACTAGTATAATCCTTGCGCAATGGCGCGTCTATATAAAATTAAATAAAAACCATTATATATAGTAGATAAGTTATACTTTTAATTCTAGATTCTTGATGTTCCTAATATCAGGAGTGTGAAAAAAATATCAATATTTCATAATAAATTAAAAATGAGTCGATTATTGAAAAAGATAAAAAATTAAGAATTAAAAATTAAAACCGCTTTTTTATAATAAAAAACCGTTTTTACAGTATTTTGATAAAATAATGTGAAATTATCATGCTATATAAGATGTTTTTTTATTATCTACCAAAGATAACAATTTTGTATATCTCAACTATAATTGTATCTAAATTTTAATTTTAAGTTAGATTAATCTTTTCATGTCATAGGAGAATTTTTTTTATTCGTATGAACAAATAGATTCTAAGAAATTAAAGTAAGAAAGAAAAAAGCGAAATAAAAAGATTAGGATTGGAAAAAAAAAAGAAAAGAAATGGGATAAAACATGATTGGTTGAATTTGCTAAAGTGAAGGAGAATGCGACACCTCAGCAAAGTCTTCTAAATTAAAGTATTATATAGATATAGATTTGTAAAAAAAAATGTTCGAATTTTCATCCTTAGTCAATGTTGATAAGTCTTAAGTTTCTAGTAGTTAAATTAACTACAAGCCTATTTTTTTTTAAAAAAAACCCTAATTTAATCCCAAAAAATCTTTGAACATCAGTCTCCAGCCCTTTCCCTCAAAAGAACTTGCCCCGAGTTCTATACTAGATGTAGGACCTCATTGGCTTTGTTCTTTTGCCCAATATCAACCACCATACTCTTTTCCATGTAAACGACATCTTCATCTTTGTCATTTATGACTTTATGATTTTTTTGTAAGGTGAGCAAGAAGTAGATTGACAAAGCGATCTTGAAGCCATCAACAGATGGCTTGGATGACCCTACGTAGAGGGTCATCAGTCAAAAAAGAAAAATTATCTAAGTTTACAATTACAGAAATTTAGAATTATAAATGTCTAGAAAATTAAAATCCTTGTTTCTTCATATCAATAATCGGAACACTTGATTCTTGTTGATCAATTTATGTTCTTGTGATGATTGTGATGATGATTGCGGATCTGGTCGACGAGTTTGTGACTTTGACATTTTTGGTTGTGAAAGCGAAGACGAATACTTTTCTAGTTCTGGATGCGGTGATGGACAAACACCGTCTATAGAAATTTAAAGTGTTGACGGCAAGGCCCCCTCCAGCGCCAACTATAGGGTGATAATCACTAAGTTGAGTCAGAGTGAAAGGGGGAAAATAACACAAGGCAACATTGAGATTAGATCTCCACAAAACTAATCTTAGCACAGGGGATCTCATGGGTTTAGAGCTCGTTTGATAGAATGAAATTTCGACGAAAGGTCGGTTGCTAAGAGAGATAACAATCCGAGAGTGAGGCTTCAAGTCGATGTTTGAGCTGTTATCGGAATAACACACACCGAGGCCGATCAACAGGAGCAGAACCAACCCCAGGCGTTTGGGCTCGCCATTTTTGTTGCATGTGAGGATTTGAGTCTAAATCATGGAGAATCCGGATTTTTAAAACATTTTTTGTGAGATTTGTAGGGAAAGTTTGTGTAAGAGGATGGGTTTAGGTTTATGGATGTGGGCGATGGGGTCCCGACAACTCAATTGGAGAAGGTGTTGAAGATGAGAGAGAGAGAGAGAGAGAGGTGGGAGCGGCGGAGGTTGACGAGGAGGAAGTCGACAACACCGACACAAAGACGGGGGAGGAGGCCCGAAAAACGGAGATTTGAAGCAAAGAGGATGGAAGTAGGGATCAGAAGGGTTTTAGAAGGAGTGTGTCGGTGGATGGGGAGGCGCAAGCGGCCAGGAAGTCGAGGAAGGCCGCCCTACCGGCGCCGCAGGGATCCACCACGACGAGAAGGAGGCGGCCGGTGGGAGGGCAACCCCACATGGTCGACGAAGTAGAGAGCATCAGCAACAGTGGAGGTTCCATCTTAGGTTTTTATGGAGGAAGAGCTGATAACAATGGAGAGCCGACCCGGAAGGCTGCCCGGAGGAGGTGAAGGAACAGAGAGCTGCTTGTGGCAACTAGGGTTTTCAGTGGGGTTTATTCCAGAGGATTTTTGTATTGTTTTCCGAAATAACACTTCATCATGATGATGATGATGACGACGACGATGATTTCACTAATAAATTAACCTAAGAGATTTCACTAATAAATTAACCTTCGAACTTAGTTTCAAGTAGAGAAGACAATCGGGCGGGTCAGGTTCGGATTCGATTATTTGGGTTTTGGGTCGTTTGAGTTTTGGGTAATGTATAATAATTTGGTCATTCAGTTGGGTCGGGTTCGGGTTTCGGTTGTATCGGGTTTGGTAATAATTCGGGTTTCGGTAACGTTGTCTCGGGTTTCAGTTATTTCGGATTTCGGTTGTCTCATGTTTCGTTTGTTGGGTTTCGGTTATTTCGGGTTTGGATTGTCTCAAGTTTTTATTATTTCAATATTCATTTTTAAAAATTTACTATAATATATCTTTAAGTTCGGGTTATTTCGGGTTTCAGTTATAACAGGTTTGGGTCTTAATGGGTTTCAGTTGAATCGAGTTCGGTTCATTCGGATTTGAGTGAGTTTGGGTTATTGGTTATTTAGATTTTGGGTCCAAAAATGGTCGGGTTGGGTCGGTTTTCAAGTGACATACTTCACTATGGGTTTGGGTCGTAATGGGTGTGTGGTTGGCTGGGTGTGTGTGTGGGGTGGTTGGGGGGGGGGGGGGGGGTGTGGATATGGGTGGGGGTGGGGGTGTGGGTGTGCAAAATTTTAAGGTCCTGTGCACTTGCACATTTCCCACGGGCCATAGACCGGCCTCGCCCGAACAAGTCCCTGAGATAATGGGACTTGATTGACGGAACAGAACTTTTGCAAAATAGAAATAAAACTATAGTAGTTACAGAAATTCATGATTGCAACATGAATCGTGGGCAGATTCGATTAAGAAATAGGAAGATCGATCAACAACGAATCTTGGAGGAAATTAGGAGGAGTGCGGAGGTGTTTCAAAAAAAGATGGAAGCAATGCAGTAGATGTAGGCCAAGATAGATCGGAGGATCTAATTGTTATCGATGATCAAGAATCAAAACCTCATGTACTACCAAACCCGGCTATTGCAGATAGGGATGGTTCCGATTCAGGGATATTGCGGCCAGAAACACAAGAATTGGTCGCTGAGATCGAGCCAGAAGTACTGCGAGTACAAACATCATTGACAAGGAACCCACATTTTGCTAACATAGGCCGGGTCAACCACAAATTTCGGAGGGAATCGATTTTCGAAGATCGATTTTTTTACGTTTGACGGAAATAAACCAATAAGCTGGGTATAGAAATATGAGAAATAAAGTTGCTCGGTTTTTTATACGGTCATCCCTCGACCGAACACTAGCTATCCATGATTTAGTACATGCAATTCGATACAAATCTCGCTCCGAGAAAGGTCGAAAAGCTAACAAGAAAGGCCAAAACCAACTCCGATAAAAAAAATACCAACCGTTTTCTCTGTTGCCTCTCCTTCTATTTGTAGTGATTGATTTTGTGAGTTGGTTTGTCACTTTGTATTTAATGAATCACATAGGGTCCAATTGGGTGTTGACATGTGTTATTCAGTAGTAAATGATCTAGCGGTACTAGGACCTCGTGGGTAGACTGTGGGCACAAGTTGTTTTGCTTTAACTTTACTTGTGGCGTCAGAGAATAAATCAAGTAGAAACTCGCTCTCTATATGTACATGAAGATCGTGTTAGCCTGGTGGATGGCGTTTGAACGCGGAAACGAAAGGTCCCAAGTTCGTGTGCAACTGCTTTTATGCAGTTTCATATGTGGAAGGGAAGCCTGATTCATATTGGGTATAAATCATTAGGAAAACAAACTCCCCTATTGGCTTAAGCTTTAGCACTTTGTCTGGGGTTTAGAAGATAGTGGAATCGGGAGTACAAAAGCTCCATATTGAAGGGGATTCCATGATAATAATTAACCATCAATAAAAGAATATGCCAATGGGAAATTGAACTCATACTCTCAGATATCCAATCTCTAGTGTCAAATGTGAGAGAAGTCACTTTCTCTTATGTGCTTCAATTTGGTAATAAAATGACTGATAAGATTGCACACTTGTATCGTTCCACTAGGAGTATCGACATCTATAACGATATAGGTCATAGAGATCTCATCCGATAGAATGCTATCATATGAATTTTTTTATTGGCCTTTCAGATTGTTATTGTAGGTCAGGCCCGCAATAACAAAAGGGCTTGAACAATACATCCAACCCGTGTAGCAGGCTTAACCCGGTCTGTGCCCGCAATACCGGGATTCAATTTTGAGTAAAATCTGTCTCAAGCCCAGCCTGCGCCTGAATCTAGAAAAAGTCGAGATACAAGGAAAATCTTCACTGATCGAGTGCTCTTGCACCGAAGATGAACGAGACTAACCGACCTGCCAAAGCTGTGGGATGTAAAAATGAATCTCGCCGTATTTTTCTTTTTTACATCGAAAATGAAATAGATATAGAAATTGTATGAAAATATACAATCTGTCAATCTTTCCACATTTTCATTAAATAGTCAAAACTTTTTAAAATTATTTTTTTAGAACAAGGGGTCAGCGAGTCAATAAACTCAATATGTGACCAACAGGGCATATGGATTATGGACCCGACCCGCCTTCTCATCAGGTTAGGGCTCCATGCACAGGTCTATTTCAAACACTACCCATCATATTAAAACTGCAAAATCAATAACACGTGAAGAATAAGTTTCTTTCGAAAGGAACTGTCAGACCCTAATGCAGTTTCTGAGATAAAATTTCTCCCGACTCATTTACAGGACACAGCAAGAAAAACTGGCAATCTGGTTGTCAGTAAGAGTTTGAGGGCAGGGCTGAGCATGGTGCAGAGAGGAGGGTGCAGATTATTGATTTTTGACAGATCAACAAGGATACAAGTTGCACACAATCAGCCTGGTAAAAGTTTATTTCCTGCATTTTCATTAGAGATTAGAATGAAAAAGAGAGAAAAAAACATAAATCCTATCCCCAACCCAACGATACTCAGCTGCCCGGTCAAATATGCAGGTCAAACCAGAAACGAACTCAATCTGTCGACTGATCTCTACTTTGTTTCCCCAATTTCACACCCTTGTTGTAGTTGGCCTGAAACAATCTATATTGCATAGTCCAACAGACCTGATCATTCCTCCAAACCTGTAAATTTCAGTTCAGTCAGAATAACAGCTTGACACAAATATTTGATAAGCCTATGACTACCTACACTCACATCAGGTGGTAAAAAGTAAGCGAAATCAGGGTAGGACAACTTGCAGGTGACCTTATCTAGCTAGTATATATAGCAAACAATAGATGAATTCGGTATCCAGAAATTTGTATTTGGCTTTGCCAATTTTGGCCAGTGCAAGTCTCTCTCATCGGGTAAAGCTTAATACACTCTTGCAGAGTATGATAACTTAATCCATTCTCTTTGTTCTGGTATTTCTACTCTATTGCTTTCATTGAGAGGATTTCCGTGATGTGCCTTTCCTTAAAACTTTGAGAAATTATTATGAACCACACCCCCCAACCAACACACACAAACATACGGTCTCAAGTGCCAGTGGTGCTATCATGATTTCCCTTACTCTTGAACCTCCTCCGAGTATGTGTAATTATAGGCTTATCAATATTCTACTATGTATTGAAAGATACAGATGTAAGAGAGACACACTGACCTATCAACGCTGTTTCTTGCTTTCTCAGGCCGTTCAAGGCTGTTATTTACGTTTTCAAGGTTATCCACACTCTTCCTCGACTTCTCCCTTTTGTCAATACTGGCTCTTGATTTCTCTCTGTGGTCTGAGCTTTTCCTTGGCTTTGCTCTCTGTTCAGTACTCATCCTGGGCATGTCTCTCTGATCAAAACTTGATCTTGATTTGTCTCTGCAGTCTGTGCTGCTTCTTCTTGGATTATCTGACTTCTCTAAAGGCTGCAACGATGGTCCACTTGCACCTCCCATACTTGGCGACTTTTCAATTAACGATACAAACTTCTTAAGATGCTTAATATATTCTGGGTAAAGCTCCAGATCACAATGATTTCCTCCTTTTATCCATAACGGCTCATACTTTTCTTTGCAAAGCTCCCAAAGTCGTTTACCATGAGAACAGTCCACAACATCATCAGCACTTCCCTACCAAAACGTGAAACAGCATTATTACATTTCATAGTTCATTATTCAAAAACAAAAATAGATCGAATATACAAAGGCAGTTTTGTCATATTTTAAAAAGTTGATACACAAAATACACTCACAGTTGTAGTCAAGTTCACTTGTGTAGGGTTGTGGAAATGGACAGGAAACAATACATCCTTTTTAGTGTTCAGTTAACAACTTTTATCTTCCATATAGCAATTATCATTAACCTACTCAAATTCCATTTCCAATCCATTTGATTCTATTTGTCAATTTTATGCTTTAAAGTATAGGGCATCTACGATGCAGGTACTTGGAGGAAAAATAATCACACGTATAAGGTGATTTACAAGCACAATTCACCACATTAAATTTGAAGAGGTATTATCGTTTAAGGTATGAACAGGTGAAATTTTCTAAGCACCAATTGACCAGTAGAAGGATTTTATTTTCAGCCTCGACATACTAGACTTCGTTGCTTTTACTTGAATAGCATGATGAATAGTATGAGGTATCCAAATCTGGTAGCTATATTTCAGCGTGTGACAAAGAGCATCATACAACTTTTACTACAACATCACCCTCATCAATGATCGAATAGGATGGGTGAGGTGACTCCAGGGGGCCTTGGTTATCATCACAATTCGTTAGGGGCCCTGCTTTTTATTTGGCACCAAGGCCCCTACAAATTGTCAAAGACAACACATCATTTCAGATCCATTATTAGCATTGGATTTCAATAAGCATATCAAGATAAATAAGCTTTTGTAAAAATGGAAATTATCAATGGAGGATAACAAACTTGCCATATAAATTTTCACCCATTAGAATGAGAAAGAAAATGTATGTCACACTAGACTTACATGGATCACCAAGATGGGGCATTTGACTAACGGTATCTTATCAATATTCTGCGCAGAAACAAAGAAAGCATATATCAGTAATTAGTAACCCAATGATCAGCTTCTGACTACCAACAATTGGTTCAGAACAACTCCTCACTGTACCTTATATATGTCAAACCAATAAGTCCTCTTTACCGGATACATGACCCGTAACCCAGACATAATGGGACTGTGAAGAACTATAGCTCTCAACTTAGGTAGTTGAATTCCCAGATCTAACGTGGGCCCACTTCCAACTGACTGACCATACAATATAACATCTTCCTCCTTCACCCCGTATCTTTCCACAAGGCATCTATATGCAGCCTCTATGTCTGCATATGTGTTCTGCTCACTTGGCTGTAAACACAAAGGAAAGAGATTTGTAAACTACGTTGATTTGTGTGGAGGTATAATAAAACTGAAAAATACTTGGAAAAAGTTGCCCCTATATACCTTCCCAGTAGACTGTCCATATCCAGAGTAATCGTAACTGCAGAAGATCAAAACAAATGGCTCAAATTGAAAACTTCCGACAGCAAAAATTGAAACTATACAAACATTTTCGAAAGACACCTCTCTTTAGGATGATTTTAGTACGGTGTTAAGCAGCTTCAGTTGTGATTTTAAAAGAATAAAAAAAATGTCATGTGCAAAAAATGGATTTCAATTCAAATGTAGCTTAAAAGGCATTATGTAAAGTGTCCAGTGTCCCATTAGGGGGATTTGCATCTTTTTTTCCACACTTCCCAACTTTAAGAAATCTTTATCAACACAAAGCCACTTAGGTGTGCAAATTGGTGAAATGGATGACTTACAAAAATATGGTAGCTTCACCCATTTTGACTATATCTATTACCTATTGCAATGAAAATCTACAAGATTTCCGGTAATCAAATACAAGCTATCAGTAAATTTATCTACTTTTTTTTTTATATGGATTAACATCTAACACGAGACTTTAAAGTTTAATCTACTGCTAGATTAACCGATTGTAAAACCACAGCCAAACACCCATTGATCCCAAATTACACTGAAGCTGACCCCATTAGTTGCTCAAGCTCAACACAACTATTACCTTGTCCAGCAAACAGCCTAATTTTGGTTAATAGGGGATTTCAGTTAGCTAACCGCCAACCGGAAATCACATCACGACAACAAGAATGGAAGCTAAAAGTCACATAACTAAGCAGTTATAGAAGAAGTTACCATTATAAATCCGATCTTCACCTAATACACAGTTAAACACTAGTTCCGGGAAGAAGAGTGCATAATTGCAACACAATTAAACATTTTTTTAAAAAAAGGCACAAATCAAACCAAATTCTCCGCCAGCAAATCCATTTGATAGAGTAAACAGCAATGGAGAAACAAATTTGGGGAGACGAGAAATAATGATTCAGCATCATACATACCCCATCAAATTCACCCGGAGGTGAACACTGAGCTCGCCAAAGAGATCATACATCTGACCGACATCAGCGGCGTTGCCATGGGAGTAGAGCACCGTGAGCGAAGCCAAGGGATTCCTGAAGAACACGGCCACGATCTCGTTCCCTTTCTTGGTCGGCAACTTGAGAACGTCAGCGGTGCTCTCTCTCTCAGGAGTCGACGCCAGTCCCGTCATCCTAAGCTTACCTGTCCCTTCCTCCACTTCCAGCCCGTACGAGGGCGGGCTCGGCGGGAAGAAGGCGAACTTCGCGGCCAGAGTCGATGTCATAGCCCCCATCTCCACCCCCACAACAACTTGTCACCGGCACCGCCAACCAAATCAAATCGGTGGTCTTCGGATGGAAACAATACACTGAAGCTTGGGTCTGGAGTGATGGCGAGAAATCAGGGTGCTAGGGTTAGGAGACTGGGGCAGGTGCTCAGATCTGGGATTTGTTGGAATTTGGGGGGGAGATTGAAATCCGGCGTACGGAACGGGGGCTGGCACGTGTGCAGTCAAAGTTTCTTTTTTGGAGTGGGGCTAGCTGGAGTATTACGGAGTAGTTTGCACTTTGCACTTTGCACGATTTTAATAAAATTGCATATATTTATTTTTTTTAATTTAGAAAATATTAAAGAATTAGATCGATAAAAAAAATCTAAACAAGCTTCAAGTATTCAACTCATTTAATAAACCAGTATCAAAAAATTTTAATTTCGAAAATTAAAATGCTCAAAATTTTTTTTTAAGCAAGAAAGATTCGGTTCTCTAGACAAGTCTAGAGAAACCGAGAGACCGGATAAGCCGGTGGATGGACTAACCATCATGTACAACTGAAGGCAAATAACATAAAAAAAATTACTAAAGCAAAAAGATAAAAAGGAAATTGCAGAAGCAAATGACAGAATAAAATTACAAAGAAAATGTACAAGCCATCCTACATTAAAAATCACAAGCCAAAGAGAAACGACACGATCGGTCAAAGGGACGACGCACTCAGAGAACTCCGGGGAACATCAGCGGGCACCTCAAATTATGGACTCAAACGAGTCATCAGATGCCAACACATATCCGCGACGTCATCGAACATGACAAATCAAACACCGTGCAGAGAAGTCTGCAACACAACAAGAACAACACTGCACATCAACCCGCAAACCCGACTCCAAACCAAACCATTGTCCATTAAAACCCTCAAACTCATCCCAAACCCTCAAGGACGATAACAAGATCGTGAGCGACTACTAGGTAGTCAAAACAGAGGCGAATGAAAACCGGCCAAAGTAAAGAAAATGAACAACAATAAAAAAAAAAGGCATCCGGGCGGAAAAACGGATTGAGATTGGTTCGCCAAAACATGAAAAAGAACGGCATAAAACCAACGCTAAGAAGATGTCGGCGGTGGAAATCATGGAGAGAGTAAACTGGTGCCCCCAAAGGAAGAGGCACACCTCTGGAGGTGAACCGACGACTTGGGGAACCGAAGGGCTCGAAACGGCGGCCACGGGGGAGCGGCAACCGAGTTGGGAACCAGCGGAGGTAGGCCAAGATAGAGGTGGATGCACCCCAAGCTCGGTGAGAGAGCAGTCGATGGGTGACAGAACAAGCTAGAGCGCAGAGGAGCTAATAGCGAGGTGGTCGGTGAAGCTTGAAAGCGGGAGGTCGGGCTATGGAGGTGGACCAAGTGGTGGTCAGTGAGCCTGGTGGAGGCTATGGAGGCAGGCACCGGTGGGAGGTTGCGAAGGCGATGGCTAGGGCGGTGATAAAGGTGGTTGTGTGTAGCAGTGTAGGCAAGCGTGAGTGAACTTGCACCCAAAGGCGGCCAAAAACAACTCTCAAAAGAGTGTTTTAGGGCAGCCCGCGTGATTGAACTTGCACCCAAGTGCGTCCTTACAGACGAGCTCGTCAACTACAACATCAAATCTCCAACTGGAAGGAGTCGAGAGTTGATCAAGGTGAGCAAGCTGATCAGCAACCTGATTGCCCTCTCTAAGTATATGGGAGTACGATTCACTAACAAAAGAATGACTGATGGTAAGCGTGTTCGACACCGTCATCTCGATCTCCCAATGGCAGCCCCACACCCCTTTGACAATATTAATAGCCGTTAACAGTCACCCTTCAACACAAGATGTGTGATCCCAATCTGATGAGCTTCTGCAACCCATGAAGAAGACCTAGAGTCTCTGCCCTGTTTAGATAAGAAGACTAGTTTCGATGATGAGTTGAACATGGTGGATGATCAAGGGTTCTAGTGTCACAAATCAAATTTGATAGGTGTATTCCTCTAATATTATCTTGAATTCACCCCAAAATTATGGCATCACTCGTCTTGAATATGAATGGGGATTTGGGACAAATAAGGTATCTCCTCTCTGGTAAAATTGGTACATTGACTGAAAACAAGATGGAGCTTTGCTTTCTGAGTATTTAAGGAGTACATTACAACCTTGAGGATGGTACTGAGCTCGAAATACATGAATTAGTTGAGCTAAATCCTTTGATCCCCCTTATGTTTTGTAATTTCTTTTGTTGCTAGTGGATGAGAAAATTTAGAGGCCGAAAAGAACAAACCATAATCTCACCAAGCACAAAAAAGCTAGTTTCGATAATATGCTAAAACCACTTCCTATAAAATTGACATAAAAAACTATTCTCAGTCGACAACATACTTTAAAAGAAAATAAAATAAGTACCCATTTGGGATACTAGTTAACATTCCTCCTATATAATAACATCAAGAGCCAAAACTCAATATATCCAAACAAAGTATGTCAATATGTATACAATGGATGCATATCACCAAAAAAACTAATATAGGTCGGTTTCATAGTTAAAAATTGCTGATGTTTACATAGAATCTCATTTATCATTCTAGACACTTTCCGCCATAGATATGCGGTACCCTTCCATAAAGTTGTTGGATATATCCTCCCAGACTCCCAGTTAGACTTTCCAATGCTTAAAAATTCAATATACTTGAGCATGTATACTTGGCAATCATTCCTACCCAATACAAACGTACGACCAAGTTATTGACACGTGAAGTGTAACTAAAGTCCTCAATGAAATGCATTATCTTACCCGCGAATGTTCGATTGCAATCCGTTAGCCCAAGTTACACTCAATGGGTTGTCACCCCTTTTTCCACCATCTTGGTCAATGCATCATATTGCTTCAATATATACTAGGGGAAGACCTTTCTTGACCGGCTCCAATAAGTTCAGTAAATCACCATTTTTGACAACGTCTGGATCTGAGTCACAAACATACACCAATCTTTCAAACTGAACTTCGGTGCAACCTAGTGTTTGTCCTCCATTTTTTTTATTTTAAGGTAAAAATATATTGAAAAAGGGGAAATATTTACAAACACATAAGAGTTTGTGAGGAAACATTAGGCGCAAAAATGAGTAGACCTCTAGTGAAGCCTATGTAGTGAGTGAGGCTCACGATCCTAGGAATCAATAGGGATAGTAGGAATCAAGTCCTGATATGGATCTTGTCTCTTCAAGCCACAACTATCGGAAGTCGAACACACACTCCAAAGTAGTAAGTTGGAGTAACTCTTTCGGCTAGGCCATCAAGGAAGCTCCAACCAAATACTTTGACACATCCCTTTTGACATTTTAAAGAAAACAATCCAAACGTATATATCATTACAACCCAAATCTTAGAGACAACGGAAACAAAAGGTTGTCTGGATGCATCATTTCAGCGCATATGGCTTAATTGTTATCGTGTTGCTTGTAGCACCTCAGGAAGGCCCTTCTTGATGATTCGCTCAACTTGTAATGTGGGGTACAACTGACCTGTTCTTGTAGTAATATGGAGAGGGCCAGTTGTAGCCAAATAAAGAGCAACTATTCCATTCCGCTAGATAACCCCCTCCTGAATCAGGCCCTCTTGAAGGTTGTTTGAGGTGGAGAAGTTTAAAGAGAAGGAGTTGTTGAGGATTTTGTAAGTATGTGTCTTGATGAGGTGAATCAGCTCCTCAGGCCTCCAACCTTTACTTTCAAAGATCATGTCATTCCTAGCTTTCCAAATGAAGTAGGTTGTCGCAACAAGTCCCACTCTTTTCACTTTGGATTGCCATCCTTTGTCTTTGGCTTCTTTCTTCATTCACTTGAGGGCTCCTTGCATAGTGTTCATTCATCTCCACATCCCCATCCATTGCTTTATCTGAATCCAAATATTAGAAGAGACTTCACAAGCAAAGAAAAGATGTTCGTGTGATTCATTGGATGTGTTACAAAAGGTAGAGGTCATGAGTTCCATTTCCCTTGTTTTGATGAGATATTTTATTGCTAATCTTTTCTTTGTAGTGATTAATAAGGCACAAATAGATACATTTACACATTGAAATTCATGTATATGACCACAATGGTCAGAGGTAGCAATCGGGTACATGAAATTTTGATTTCAATCGGCTCCCAACTCATAATAAGTACTCAGGTAAGTAGAAGACATTGAAGCATCCCCAAGAGAAGCTCCAAAATAAAGAAAAATGGAAAATTTAGAGAAAAAGATGGATTTCATGATCCAACAACTCCTCTATATTGTTTTGTAAAATAGAGAAATGAGGAGAGATGGTAAAAATTTCTCTATATTTAGAGGAAGAGAAAAACATCTAAAATTAAATATTTTCATCAAGCTCCATGCCAACCATTTAAGTCATAAATAAGATTTAAATGGGATTCAAAATATAAAGCTTAGTTGGACTTATAAATATTATATACTATATGAAAATAAAATGGGATTCAAAATATAAAGCTTTGTTGGATTCATTATTTCCTTATATAATTTAATATATATCATAAATATTATATAGTATGAAATTATAAAAAAAATTAAATAAAAGGTTGATATTTTATAAAGTTTTTATCATCCTTAAAAATCATATTTGATTAGTTAATGAAAAATAATAAAATGAAGGCATTGATATTTTCAAAAAAATAAATTATAATGATAAATAAATCGAATTTATTTATTTTATGAGATAAATCTCGTACAAGGTATGAAAACTATACTAATTATCTAAAGTTTAAAAAATTCATTTATTATATTATGAAATTCTGCATTTATTATAATACATATTAAATGCAAAATTCTATATAATAGAGAAACTGTTGGAGTTGGAGGATAACTTTTTTTTTAGAGATTTTGACGTTTTGATCTCTATTTTAAATAATTTTTACAAGAGCTGTTGAGCTTGCTCTAAGGACCCGCATCTTTAGAAGAAACTCTACACATTTTACAAAAAAGAATTTCACAATGCTTCAATTAGGTTGTTCAGAATGAGTAGCTTAGCTTGTGTTTGTAGTGATTAATATTCAGAGGGATATCTGTTTTTGTAATTAGGGCAATAAATGTTTGTATTAGGACATCTGCTAGTTGGGGGGCGTACCCTGAACCCTTGTGGTTATGAGTCACTCAATCAGGACTCAATGTAATTGGGTTGAATTGAATGCTTCTACAGTTTTGCCTATAGAGAATATATAGGCTAAAATAAATCTATTTCTAGTTAGATAAATCTATATCTATATAGATAAACCTAATTTTATCTAAAAACCAATTAGATTGAAGACATCCTAACAAGTCGTCGGTTATACAGCAGTTTAGGAGAAAATCCCAAATAGGGCTCCTTTTCCCACCCTTTTTCTCTACTCTGTTCTTGAGTGATACTCGTCAAATTCGTTCGTTTCTTGGCTCGATTATGTGAATCGATCGAGATTTACAGAGGGAGGAGACGGGTGCGGAGGGTATGACTAGAGCCTTGACAGATTAAAATAAAGTTGGGCTTTAAAGTTTTTTTTTTTTTCCCACTTTAAAAGAGGTGGGAGATGAAATCATCTAAGACACCTACAAATTCCCATACGAATTCGTGAATTCTAACTCTATAATTCTCTAAAGAATTAAATTCTCTCTGAGGAACAAATTTCGAATTTGAATGACGCTTGTGAATTCAACGAACTACGAATTTGGCAACCATGGTGACTCCTGTTGTAGCCATGTTTGTCCCTCTGGTCAAGGAGAGGGTTTTTGGGCTTGCTGTTGTTAAATGCTGCTGCTACCTATTACTGTTATGCTTTGTCTGCAACTTTGAAAGCTCAATCTTTTTTCTATGTATTTGTTACTACATCCTGTAGTGCTCGAGTTTCTGCTGTTTCGCCTAAAATGATTCGGGTGGTGGATGGCCTCTCTCCATTATTTTACAGGAATGTGTTATGGAATTGGCTCCCTCGAAATGGTGATGCTTATCTTGCATTCATATACACTGTCTTTATATCATATGAGTAGATTGATTATGTGTCGAGTAAGGTTCTATGCTAAAACCAATTGACTATTTAGCCTACCGGCTATTTGACCCTGATTAGCACTTCATTACATCTAGCCAGCTCAGCTGGAATTTCTTTACTTGTTGTTGCCCTTGTTGATACCTTTTGTATATCTTGTTTTCTCTTCCATTTTCATTGAACAGACTGCGACTAGAAACAGTTCTGAAATATGCACAGTATCTGAAAGAAGCCATGACATATATTTGGCAGATTAGAAACCGAAATGAGTTGGGAGCCGATTGAAATCAAAATTTCATGTACCCGATTGCTACCTCTGACCATTGTGGTCATATACATGAATTTCAGTGTGTAAATGTACCTCCTTTTAACTGGCATCTCTGCAGACTAGTTTATTTATCATCATAAGTACTCAGGTAGAAGACATTGAAGCAAATCTCCATAGATGAACTGATTTATTTATGATTATAAGGACCAAAAATGAATTTCACAATGCTTCAGTTGGGGTTGTTCAGAATGAGTAGCTTAACTTGTGTTTGCAAAACTAACTAACCTATTTGAAAAAAGCCCAAAAACTAACCTCTGGCTCTAGTACATCTGAGATTCTGAGGTCACTTTTTAAAATGTGACAGATATTCTCATTTTTGGCTTCTTAGGTTATTTTTAAAAAATCAGAGAGTTAATTTAGTATAATTCCTACAAAGTATCATTCAAGAGAGGAAAACTCCAAGGAAAGTAATATGTTTATTTATGTTATACAAAGTTAAACAGTATGATATATATATAGATGGACTCAATAGGGATATTGATATATAATACATGAAAATTAAAACAAAGCAACTGATGTCAAAACCAGTGTAAAATGAAATGAAAAAGAGGGTTGTGACTTGCAAGTTGCAACTGATTTAAATACATGGATCGATTAAGGAGATGTTTTCTTAGCAGGAGGAGCACCAGGGAAAATAGGCGGGAACCTTGGTAAGCCTGGCGGAATGGGCAATCCTGGAATCACTGGAGGTGGCGGTGGAGGTGGTGGTATCAAACTGGGAAACCCAGGGATGTGAGGGAAGCCAAATGCTGGTGGAGAAGGCGGCTGCAGCGGGTTTGGTGGGAAAGGAACAGGCACAAGTGGAGGAGGCTGCAGCGGGTTTGGAGGCAACGGAACACCACCTATAGCCGGTGGAGGCGATGGGAAAACCGGAGGGAAAAAAAAGAACTGTGGCCTTGTAATGGACTCCACCTCTTCTGGCTGCTGGTTGCAGACATCAGGCTGCTTGAGGGGCTTGAAGGTGAAGAACCCAGCTGAGAAGACTCGAGTCCCTTGCTTCCGCGACTTGAGGTGGATCGAGGAGGAAGAGGCAGTCGACGCCACTGCACAGTAGGGCTCACTGCTCTTCACAAGCCTCACTTGACACCCTTTGATCTCCTTCTCATGCTTGCTGATTGAGACTGGGAGATGGACTCTGAACTTGCCTTCCTCGTCCGTCTCCACCTCTTTCTTGAAGCTTGCTGCATCCGCATCCTTGCATTCCACTGATACCGTCGCACCTATAACAGTTTTCAAACACAATGTCAAGCTCTTCTGTGATCCACCTTTCTATCACAAAAGCTTTTATTTACCTGAGATGAAGTGGCTGCTCCGGGAGAAGTCGTCTTGGAAGCAAGTGTCACAGAAGACAGTGCCCACAATGACTGCAGAAGGATGGAGATGCTTTGTATTTCTGGCTTCTGAGGAGTTGCTAAGTGTTAAGATGATGAGGATGAGAAGCTTGAAGGCCAAATTGCAACATATTTTGGGGGGTTTCATTTGTATGATTGAGTTTAACTGACAGATGATGAGGATGACAAGTTATATGATCGTATGAAGCCATGAAGGGTTATTTATGTGAATCATGGATGGGCCAGTCAACTACAAACTACAAACAAGTGAATGTGATGGGTTTTAATTATTTAGGAATAAAAGGGAAAATGATTTAATTTGGAACCATGTAGACCATCAATATCCTTTCAATTAATTTATTAAATGTGTAAGTAAGATAAATGTTATATTGATTTGTCCAGCCGAAAATAGATTTGTTGATTTGTTATCATTCGATGGTTATTAATTTATTATTTACAAATGGGTCCCAGTTGGTTCACGAGATATGTAAAGACACCACATATTTCATAATCTAGATTGAATATTTTATTTTTTCCAACAAGTTTTGGTAACTAAAATTGAATGTCTCCGAAGCCTCCTTTTATCGTTGTTGTAGGCGTGCATTCATTTTTTTTTTTAAATTCACGTCAGTTTATGATAAATCTTTTGACATAAAAATTGGAATGAGGCGATATTGTCCCTGCTATCGTGGATTCGTATTGTTTTTATTCGTATATTGTTTGTGTCTGTATTAACTTCTATGAAGTACAACATTTTTCATTTTAAGCGAAATCGCTTAATAATTGAAGGGGTATTTTTTTTTTTAACAAAGTTAGGCGGAAAAAAAACATATAAAAAAGAATTAATTGCGGTAAAAACTCTCAAACTACACATCACTAGTGTGGAATAAAAATCATCGCATCTTTTTGCTTTGAAATGATTTTTAATAGGTATACTTATTTTATTAAATGAAAAACCTAAGGCATATTAGTATCACTTGAAACACCAATTGTTGTCTTGTTGACCTCAAAAACACATATTACAGGAACTAATTAAGCAACTAACCTCGAAACCATTCAACAATATTTCATCTTCTTTGAATATTCTAACAATTAACTTAGGCAATGTATCGTATAAAATATAAACATAAATCACAACTCTGAACAGTTGGGTTTGTATGAATTTTAAGTGATGTCTCAATTGCATCGGAACAAATTTAAAGGCTTCATCAGATTGGAAACACGAACGACGAATCTCTGCAACAAGACAAGAGGACTGGAAGTTTATGGCGGGAAGCGGTGAAGGGAGGGCGGGCCGTATAGGGCTCAGTTTCTGCCGACTGCACAAACGCCCAAACGCCGGATAATTAGCAAACCTCCAAAACTATGTGTTATGTACGTGTATTCCTTAACATGATAGCAAATCTCGATTATATGATTTACCCGACAAGAGTAGACTCGAGCTCGAGCTCAGCTTGGAATTGGCTCGAAAAAAGTTCAACTCGAACTCGTTCACTTATATAAACAAGTCGAGTCTCCTGAACAAAATTTTAAGCTCGAATAACTCGAATTTTATGAAATTTCTAAAATTTTCTGTAAGTTAATATATTATGACTAAGTAGAACTGCTTAAAGTTTGGAAGAAAAAAAATCCGGCTACAACTTATTCATTTTCTAAACAAGTCAAGCTTGAACATACCAAGTTCGACTCGTTCGGTTCGAATAACACTCCTAGGCAAGAGCAAGTTTGAACATCAACATCCATCTATCCTTCCAATACTGCATTACATTTCACAACCCTTCCAATACTGCATTACATTTCACAACGTATATGAAAAAACAAACAATGGAAAGGGAAGTTCTAGAGTTGATAAAGAAATAAAGGAATATTTGAGTTTTCAACCGTCACGGGTGTGAAGGTGGCAGCCACTGGAAGCTGAAGAGGACTTTCCCCATTTGTCTTTGTTTGTAAATCACACACACACACACACACATCTTCATTCTCATGCTGCTCACGGGTGCCCTGTTCTCGCAAGCAAACAACCCCATCAATGTCCTCCCCTACACCTGTCATGCATTCATGGAATAGGTGCTCGCCTTCTACTTCGATCACTGTCATGGGCGAATGTTGTAGTTTTATGTCGGTTGGTTTAGAACTCGGATCACTAGGATTGCCGAATGTCAACCCCAAAAGAACCAAACAATAGCCGGCAACAGATGACTGTTACATGGCACAACACCGCTTTGATTTCTAGAACATGATCCAAGCTAACAATACAAGATTTTTACACTTAAAAGATCTTGCAAACCCTAAACCAAATACATAGCCCACAAAAAAATGAGACCAGCAAATACGTGAAAAGAACAGAAATAAGTATAAAAAAAAAAAGCCCCAAGAACAAGATCCTATCAAATCTTCTATTCTACAATAAAATGAACGGACCCATGGGAGAAAAGTTCTGTACACTATCATTTCTCAGAACCTTGCCTTTCATGGAAGCTCGGAACCACCCTCCTAAATGAGACCTAATCGGCAGAGGATACATTATGCCCCTTGTAAGAAGTTTCAACATTTGCAGAACCAGAACATGTGGCCATTGCTAATGTAGTGGGAAAAATGAATAATCCATGTAGCTCCTCACGATTTATTCACATCTCTTTGTCGTAAAAGGCAAGGAGCTGTTTGACATGATTAAGCCAAGCAGCAACATTTTGACCGTCTATTGTGGCCCAGTCAACAACAGTTGATGCCGGTTGTTCCCACCACTCGTCAAGCTGTTTTGTGTAAAAATACGGTGCAATGTGTTAATTATAAACTTGAGAACAATTGTTACTATTACTGCTTTTCAGAATAATCTGAGCTGCAAGCTTTCAACCGAAGAAAATACTGTGAGCTCTGAAGCAATTGAGAATGGAAACCTTATTGTACAGGCCAAATGCTTATTTCATCCACAGTATTACCTACAAAAAGATATCGTTCCCAAATTTCTTCCAACCATTCCTTTAAGGTATGTCTAAATGGATCACATCAAGTATTTTCGAACTCCAGGAAAAATAAAAAGGTAAAATCATCACAATTACTTCAAATCCTCTAGGCTGCAATAAACAAAAAATATGTTCAAGTATAGAGGTTGAAAATAACTAAAAGTAGCATATTTCATCTTCAACGGATATAAAGATTATCTTCGTAACATGGGAAATCCTATTCCAAATTGGAAAAACCATTTTATACCTACTACTACCCTGGCCCTTTTTATTTCCGTTTTGTAGACTTTAACTCATTTATCATAGAAATCAAAACCACGAAAAACACGTGAAGATAGATTAGAAAACATAAAATGTTCTTTGTAACTTTCAGACCAGCCAATAACTTTCCTTTGCCATGAAAGGAAATATAATCAAGCAAAACACAAACTTTAAATGGCCACTGAAATTATAGTGAGGCTGATCACTTACCAATCCCCTAACATATTTGCAATTTTCCAGGCTTTTCTGGGCATTCACAGCTGCATTTTTAAGTTCAGGCAACCATTTTTCCTTCACGGTTCGTTCTTGGTCACCAGCCAATTTCAAACAATAACTTGTTGTCCTGCCGATGTCAATAGGGGGAAAAATGCTCAAATAGGATACATCTTAGATACGTCATGAAAAAAATGCAGCAACAGTCCCCACTTATACTTGCATATTTCATTACAGAACTACAAGAAATTTTCTTTCTGTCTGTAGCTGGTAATTGTGCAGTTGTTGTGTATGGAGAAAGATGGGGAGCATTATTAAATGTTAACAGATTCTTTAAATAACTTTGTGCATTAATATATGATATTTGACAATCCCGAGAGAAATATTGGTTCACATGAAGTAGAAAGAGTAGGCATTTTAAATCTCACCTTTCATAATCCTGCCACACACCATTAGCATGGTCCAGCAATGCACGGCCACTTTCAACAAGATCCTTCCGCACATGAACCAAATTAATTGCCTTTGCCAATTCCTCCAGCACAGAGGCCTCCGAACCACGGAGTTTCAAACAGAACTCCAGGGCTTCCAATACTGAAGCCAGACCAGCATCTGTACCTTCAAAACCTAATAAAAGCAAATAAATTATTCAATTTACAATGTCTCTGAGAAACAAACAAGACATACACTTACAGAGACCATAAATTATTCAGATGGGCACATTCAAAGATAATATGCTTCCTCAAATAAACTACTGTGCAGGAAGTAGCTTATTCGAATTTTGGCTCTTTTGGCAATGAGCAAGGAACAAGATGGTAAAGGACAGCATATAAATGGCATGACAATAGGTGAGGTGAAGCAGGAGACATCAATGCTGAAACAAAAAAGACTACATGTGTGCATGTGTATTTTAAAAGTTGTTGAAAATACATTACAACTTTAACAAGCCACATCGAGGCTGAAAAAAAAGGACACCAACCACAAGGATATTGAAGAGCAGCAGAAACACGACAGATTGATGGAATAGCTGATGGATCCCTTGCACCAGCTCTTGCAGTCAACAAAGTTGCATTTCTCTCTGCAGCAGCCAGTGCTTCTGGTCCAGGTGTTCCACTAGCACCCATGGACTCCAGAAGAGCCTGATTAAGGAGAATATTAGTTCCTTGTGGATTCTTTCCAACAATTTTGGTTTGTTAATTTTCACGGGTGAGATTAACAGTGTTTTTTAGAAAACAGTAAGGTTCCAGACATCCAGTGCATGTTAGTTGTAAAGATACAAATTTCAGGCCAGTCCATATACCTGAGGGGTTGATGGAAGCATGTAGAGACTATTATCAGGGCTCTGAGTGAAGGCAGATACTTCACTCTCTATCAGATCCTTTGCATTATTGGACAATTCCACTACTGTTGTACATGCTGGGATGATGGTGCTAGAGGCATACTCCCTCGCAATCAATGGCTGTTGACTCCAGAATGCAGCAGCACCCTGATTAAGAACTTTGATGTCAGTAACATAAATTATGTCCAAGTGCAAGAAACCTAAAGAAGTTTAATCTCCAGAAGAGGCCAGAAGAAGCTAGAAGCACATAGACAAACAGAATAGGTCGGAGGCAGCCCCATGGAAGGGTATTGTTGTGTTCTTATCCAGTATCTGATAATAGAAATGCCATAATACTATCAAAACTTGAGATTTCCTTCATATTATCTGCCACAAACTAATGGCTAAACTACACTAAACCACCCTTAATTTTGCTTATTTCATATAACCACTCTCTAGTTTGAATTTTGCAAAAAAAAAACAAAAAAAAAAACCTATATTGTGCTTCTGTTAACATTTAACCACCCTTAATTGGCAAAATGCTTGTTTGGGAAATAGAATTCAAAGGCTTCCCGCATATGAAATGCAGAAGAAAGTAATTAGACCCCAGATAGAAAATATTAATGTTCTCACCATTGAAGAACTTTTTTTGCTAGCTACTCCAGAATCATAGATGCTTCTTTCTCTGATCCTGAAGCAATTTTTCTACTCTAGAAAAAAAAAACCAAGCAAAACATTTGCATTTTCGATCCAGAATCAGCAATTAAGGGGAAAAATTAATCAGACAGAAAATCAAAAAGTGTTTGACTGTTTGTGTTCTTCACCAAGCCATTCTGCACAATGCTCATACTCACACTAGTCTGTCTCCCTCTCCTGATCCTTGGATACAAACCCATATTATTAGTTTTAATACTGCCTCCATCTCAAAATATAGGTCATTTGGCTTTTTGACATAAAAATTCTATAAAATATTATTATTTTTTAATATATTCATACTTATCAGTGATGAATATGAAATTATTTTAAAAACAACAACAACAACCCAGTTAATCCCACGTTTAAGTGGGGTCGAGTAGTAGGTCTCAGAGAAGGGAGAAGAGACGGAAAGGCGCAGGGAAGAAGCAAGAAAATCAACAAGGGCACGAGGACACAACTCAAATCAAGACCAAAACATGCAACACTATGCATCAACGGCCCGAATGCTCCTCCTCCAGTGGTCTCTATCCAAAGTCATATCCTCCGACAGGTTCAGAAGATTGAGGTCGTGTCTGGTAAAAACATGTCAAAGACTCAAACGACCTAAATTTTTAGACTAAGGGAGTATCATTATTAGATTTGGGTTTTTCAGATTCCAACTTTCTAGTTTTTAGGTAGTTTCCTTACTTCTTCCCTGTTTTTCATTTCCAGCATTTTAATTATTAAATAATTTAGCATTTCCTTATATTATAACATATTACCACATCTCAATAATTCATACGATGTAATAATAATCCATAATATCATTCATAAACTCAAATTTGCGATGCTTAACTATCACTAAAGTAAATAAACGCGAAAGTACGCATCATAATAGAGACTCTAAACCTCATAAAATCCAATACCATAGATTTGACTCAAAAGCAAATACATCTGAACTTGGGCCATAAAAAACCCCCAAGTCGACTAATCACTAGACTAAACGCTAAAACTGAATAATCGACGACCTAGACGGGCCTAGGCGGTACTTAGGCGGGCCTAGATAGTGCCTAGGCGGCACCTAGGAGGTGCCTAGGTGGAATTCCACCCAGAGACCCGCCTAGGCGTAAAAATTCCTAGGTGCCCTGCCGCCTAGGCGGTGCCTATGCGCGATTTTTAGAACACTGATTGTTACAAACCCATATTAGTAGTTTTGATATCATTATTAGATTTTAGATTTACATATTCCAACTTTCTAGTTTTTAGGTAGTTTCCCCACTTTCCCCACTTCCTCCATGTTGTTTTCCATTTCCAGCATTTTAATTATTAAGTAATCTGGTATTAGGAGTTATTTATTATGCTTTCTCTATTATAAAAAAGAGAACCTGCGGCATATAATCAAACTTGGAATATGAATTGAATTACAGATTGAGAGTTCCTCAAAACTGGCTGATTTGCAAGATACTTGCATTTCAGATGTTTATCAAATCCTAGGAACGAGATGCTTGCTTGAGTTGCTTCTAGTGGACTGCTAGCGATATTCTTGCTATCAGATTTCTATCCTAGGAGCACTGATTTTGCTTGTAAATTGCAACAGCCAAGGAGCATTTTTTGAGCAGGGTAGTCATAAAGGACATAGAAAAATGGAAAGGAAGGTGAAGGTGGCAGAGGTAGCAGCAATGGCTGCTGACTGCACTGGGAAGAAGTTAAAAGGTTTAAGCTTAAACAAGAGGCACAAATAGGTCATTTCTGCTTAAATATTAATTAAAAAAAACCCAATTTATTTTTTTTATTTTGTAAAAATTTAACACAAGGGGCAGTTATATGAAAATATAGAAAAACTAAGGGTGGATAAGTGTAATTTACCCTAAAATAATTCTGGATGAATCCATTTTCAAAAAGAATAATAAAGAAAAAGTGTGTGCACCTTAGAAACCTACCTTGTTGGCAGAAAGCAGAGCAGTATATATGGATTCAAGTTCAGATCTGCGTGAGTCAAACTCCTCAATCTTTTTCCATTTTTTCTTCAAGGAATCCTCAGCTTCTTTCCTCTCTGCGCATAACTTATTTAGTCGTTGCACCTCAGACACCAATGTGTTCACACTAGCCCTCAACCCAGCAGCTTCTCTCTCCTTTGTCCATACTTCCAACTGCAATGGGGATTAGAAACTCTAAAATCAGATATAATGATGTTAAAAAAAATTGCATGCATTTTAAATATAAAAATTAGGATGAAGCAGGTTATAAAACATCAAAAGGTTGTGAATTTGCTTTTAAAAATAATAATTAGACGACAACAACATAAAAAATAAAATAAAAAGGAATATGAGCACAGACGTGACATTAAAGACAAACTTATAACTGCAATCATCAAATCAAAAAAAAAAATTACAGTAGAAACTTAAAGGCCCTTGTTAAGAAACAAAATAAATAATCAAATACCACAAAACTATCAAGTTTTGCTGTTAGCACATCAGCACATAAGAAAAACTGAAGGGTATCAAGCTTAAAAGGTTCTATATAGTATGGGTTGAGCAAGAAAATACCTCCAACTGTCTTAGACTTCCAACATTTTGGGATGTTGATCCAGCATTAAGAGAGCAGGAATTGATTAGATCACTGCCTCCATGGAGACGTTTCAGAAGCTTTGTGGACATGTTTCGAGCCTCTGCAGCTTTATTTATAGCATCTTCTGTAGCCACAAATTGTTGCACATGTGCTTTCTGGAGACGAGATATAGATGAACATGAACAAAAATTCATAGAGACAAAAACAAAGAAAAAAGCAGGTGATATCAAAGGCAATAGCAGAGAAACAAAAGAATAACCAATATCCTCCAAATGAAGATTAAAACCTTAATTCAATATAAAGCGACATAGAGAACCACAAAAGCACCATGTACACTTTCCAGGACAAGGAGTGAAGATTTGCCAATCAAAGAAAGAACAAGAATAATGGAATGACAAACCAAACCTGTCTTTCAAGCAGCTGATTTTCACTTCCTTTAGAAGGCATATCAGATACCATGTTTCCATTACTGTAGGGTTGATATTGCAATGGAGAAGTTACATCAGAAGCATCCAATATTCTGTTGTTTTCATATTTGTACCTGCATATAAATTTTTCAACCAACTGAGAACTTGTGACTAATTAACTAATAGACAATATATAGAAATGCCTCCCATTGAAGACAATGATGAAGGAATCACTTCGTTTAGACAGGAAAAGAAACTTTAAAACCACAAAATACAACTGTTCATGCAGCACCATATCCACCAGAGGAACAGCTTGTATTTAGTTATATGTATTATCTGATTACAAATCAACAGAAATAGGCTTTGTTTCAACAACAGGACAAAATGGGAACTTAAGCATTTTAGGAGCTTGCATAAATATTCAGACTTTTAAGGGAACTTTTTCTTCCCTTGGGGCAACAAAATAAGACTAGTTCAACAGCAAATTGCTTGCTTGCAAAACATAATGATTCAAGTTATTTATCTTCATGAAAACAGAAGAGATCCAAGTTTACCGATGTACAGTATGGAAGTATGACAAATGGGCATTATAATACAGCTCACAAATAATGTACACGACTGTCCAAAAATTATGAGCATATGACAGCTGGGTTGTAAATGCCTAAAGTTGCTCATCAAATAGGAACAACTCTGCACAAAGTACTAAGACCCATATGAGTAAGAGTATAAACATCACCTAACTGGCTGAGTACCAACACTCCCAGATAAGCTTATTTTCACTAATTGATGTCATGACATATCAGCTTAAAGGTTCATATGGCTACTCAAAGAAGCATTTCTCGGATTAAGCACTATCTTTCCAATGCACGTAATCCATTACAATAATGATGATTACAGTACCTGAGGGCTTCGGCATCAGCTCTGACATCAACTTTTTCTATTTCTCGTGCAATCAGAGTTTTCAAACCTTGTGTATATACAGTAATAGCTTGAAGCAAATGATGTGGACTCCTCAAACAACTTTCAATGACGACTCTAACCTCATCAGGTATTTGCCCATCAAAGTCGTAACTTAGTTTGGCTGCTTCCAGTTGAGAATTTGTATGTATGCCACTCCCTTCATACGCTGGAAAAGAGTAGCGTATTTTATCGATCATATATGCAACAAGGGTCTCACAAGCCCTTCTGATATTTCTTTCACGAGCAGTTTCAATCAAGATGACATCTTCAGCAGATTTTGCCCCTTTAACAGTTGAATACACAGGTTCTTTCTCACTACTTGAATGAAGGCTGCTAGCAACTTCATCTGAAGATTCAATACTACTAGACCTTTGGAATTCCCTAGCCTGATTTACATAGTATCTAAGCCGTTTATGGTATTCAGAAAATATTTTGGTAGCTTCATCACATTGTTGATCATATGATTCCAACATGACTTGTTTGTGCCTGCATCAAAAATTTGCACCAATGAATGCAAATTAGTTAAACTTTCACAATGGGGGGTTGGGGGGAAGAAATCATTGGTGAGCAAAGAACAAAAGACGGATACAAATATACAATTGACATAGATTAATCTAGTTCAGATTAAAAAAAAATGCTACCAAATTGTTTCTTCAGAAAATGTTTAAAATGATATTTTTGGTAAGACAAACATAAGTTGCAGCTTTGCTTCCCATTGTGCATTAACAGACTCAATAAATTCCAATCCCATCATGTATGACCTTCAATGATATTCCAGCACTGTAGAAGGCAAGCAGACCTATTTATAAACTCATAAAAATCATGGCATTTGTAAACTGGTTTGGCCCTAACTAAGCATCTAAGCATCTATAAACTACTAAATAAGAACACTGTTAAGGCATGAATCAGAGTGACATTCCAAATGAATAAATCTAATTTCAACAAACAATGTTTCAGTTTACCGCTATAAAGTATAAACAGTTCAAACGGGCACCTCTAAATTTCAACAATCCCACAAGACCTGTACTGGGACAGTAAGAGAAACTGGCAATACTGCTGATTTGTTAAAGGAGCTAAGAGTATAAGAATTCAACCTCGAATTTGCCCTCTCGTCGAGCATTCGCTTCCGATCGGCCTCCTCCCTCGAAACCTCCAACATCTTAGTCTTGAGCTCCTTCCTTTGTCGCCTCACAATCTGTCTCAGCCTCTCCACTTCCTTCTGCGAGGCCTCTCTCTCCTTCAATGCCGCTTCCCTACTCTCCACAGCCGTGTCAACACCCGACTTAACCCTCTCCTCTCTCCTCCTACCCACCCTCCCGCCTCCCCAATCCCCGGCGGCACCATCTCCGCTGCCATGAACCAGGATATTTCGGCGAATCTTGTCCACCGTCTTCTCCGATTTCACCCTCTGCAACAGGAAATTCCACACCGGAATCATATTCCCCCGACAAATCTTCCGAATCGAATCGGCGGAAGGCGCCGAGGACGAGGACGCCTTGCTGGCCGAGGCCGAGTGAGATCCGAGCGGCCTGTACCCCATCTCCTTCTGAAGCCATTCCAGAATCGCATCCGGCTTGACCGCCACAGCCGAGCTCGCCGAGCTCTGCATTTTGCAGGAAAGTTTTCTCAGCCCGAATCACTCGAAATTACAAGGACACGGCATTGGATTCAGGAATACCTAGAAACAGAAATTATAAAAAAAAGGAAACCCTAGGAGGAGGAGTAGATCTGAAGATGCGGTTGGAGAAAGGCAAATTAGGGAGGTATGAGATGATGATGATGATGATGATGATGGAGATGTGTAAGGAATACAGTGGAGGTGCCTGGACTGGGAGAGGGAGAGAGTACGATACGATATACCATACGAGGTGGGAAGAAATTCAGAGGAGTGGGAATGTGGGAAAGTGTTATTCAAATTGGTGCCCCGTTTAGCTCTCACTTTCCTCTTTACATTGTCTTCTTTCAACTTTCAAAGTGCTTTGCAAATTCTCTCTAACTAAACAATTGTTGAAATATGAAGTCCGTGAAAATGTTCAAACTAAGGGCTCGTTTGGTTCATTAAAAAAAAACCCAACAAACACTTTATTAGTGTTAGGCCAAAAAAAAAATGTTTGTTTGAGATCCTCAAAGGTAAGAAAGTGTTATAGGCCTCAAACACTTCGGCCCAGTTTGTTACCCTCGATTTTTTGGGGTTTTGCTTGCCGTCTCACTCAGTCGCTCTCCCCATCGACGGGATCGCCGACCGAAAACTCCTCCCCGTCGATTGCACCTAGGCGTCGTTCATCGACTGCACCACCGCGTCCCTCCGATCTCTGTATCGCTCCTCCTCCGGACCTTGGTGTCGGTCGTCGGTCGTCAGTCTTCAATCGGTGAGTCCTTAACCTAGCTTCGCAATTTCGCCTTCAATTGATGCAATTTCTACCTTTGATCTGAGGGGAACCTGTTTCCTTGTGTTTTTCCTTCTATTTTCCTTTCAAATCTATTTCCTTGTGATTCCCTTCGAATCTGAACCACTTGGGCACAGATACTCGAATCTGCAGGAAAAAACGAGAGTTTCTGAACCACTTGGGCACTGGTGCTCGAAGATTCACTGGCTCGGTTGTGCTTTTAGGTTTTGGAGTCTTAGCCTTGATTACGTATCTCTTTTCGAATGTCAAAATTTAGCCCTAATTTGGTTGTGCTTTTTAGGTTTTGGAGGCGTCTAAACTCTAATTCGGTTGTACTGCTGATTATCAACATCCTTTTGCTCTCCAGTCTTCAAGGTACTCTCCCTCTCTCTGTTTTGTTGTTCGCTTTCAACAGTAAAGTATATATGTTTGTGGTTTCAATTGGCTTGACTGCAGTAAAGTATATTAGGTCATAGTAAAGTATATGTATGGTTCTGTTTCTGAATTGCTGGTTTCATTTGGCTCATAAGTCCTGTTTTTGTTGTTGTTGTTGTTGTTGAAATGCAATTGAGTAGACTATTTTGGTTAGTCTGCACAAGTATATGTCTGATCTTGTTTTTGAATTGCTGTTTCTGAATTGCTATTTCGGTTAGTTGATCTTCCCGCATTTATGCATTTGATCCACACTGTACAGTTGAGCTATTATTCTGAATTGCTATTTCAGAATCATTGTGAAATAGCAATTCAGAGGTAGGTAAGTAGGAGGAGATTAGAGGTAGTATGAGTTGCTAGATTAGAGGTAGGTAAGTAGGAGGAGATTCTTTGAGTTGTTGGGAGAGATAGTCGAAATATAGTCACAACTTTGTGTGCATACGGAGTAGCCAAAATTGAGTAGGCAATGAACTGACATTTTCTTATGGTGCATTACAAGTGTAAAATGTGATATCCTAATTCCAAACTGCAACAGCTTTATTTCTGAGAGTTTCATCTTTGACTTCGTTTTGAATAGTGTATTACCTGCAAACGGTTGGATATAACTTAATACGGAGTACAGTACTGTAACTTGTTTGCTCAAAAAAGGATAAGCAACTACTTAAGCTCAAGTCGTTGATAGGTTTAATGACAACTCAACTCAAAGTATGTCATTTTCAGATATCCATCAATGAATTTTTTCCCCTTTTCATCAAAACTATTCACAAGTTTTAAAAGTCCCAAAAATGAAATAGCGATGCTTGTCAATTCATTTAACTCCGTTAGAAATACGATGTAGTATAAATTACAGTAACATTAATTTTTATTAAAAAAATACTATATGCAAATCCATCATCTACATCTTACTTCAGATGGTAGATTTGATTGTCATTGCTTTGACTATATAAACGATTTGATTCACTCTTGATTTGGTAATTGAATTGATTAAAAAATGCAACAGTAGATTATTTGTTTCCTTTTCTTTTTTGCTTTAAAATTTTGATGTAAAATGTAAGAACTTGGTCTTAAGTGGCCAATCACTTGTTAGATTAATTCTTGATGATTGCAAGTAAGATACAATGTGAATTGATCCTTTTTCTTTATGGGTTCTCTTGGTTTGATTTTTTTTCAAAATTTTGGCTTCTTGGGTTGAAGAAGTCAAGATGTGATATGGGTTTGTATATTCAGTTGTTCAGATTAGTTTTGATTCTCTTCTTGGAGTGTGAAATGTAAAAACTTGGTTTTCACTGCCCAAGTACTTGTTAAGTGCAAAATCTGAATTGTGTTTCTTGAGTTGGGGTCTCTCAGTTTTCATCTGATCATTGCTGAATCATTGTTGAATATCTTTCGTAGATCACCGGGGCATCGTAGGATTTTTGGATGAAGCCCAAGAGGAGCCTGCATTCTGCATCAGCTGAATCCAAGGATTCGTACAACAGCAGCAGCAAACAGCAGCCATGAGAAGAATCAGTTGAAGCACAAGCCTCTGAGCTTCCGCCCGTCCACGCCCCAGGCCGCTGTTAACTTTAGGGCTCCCAAGAGGAGAAAGGGCATTCCCCACAGAGCTCCTCTCAGTGCATCAGCATTGGAGTACCTCAAAGGTTGTAACTTGGTAATTAGTTAAAATCTCTGTACAACAATGTACTATTAGCTGCTCATATATTACCATATTATCCTTCATGCCAAGCTCAAAGGTCAAAGTCCATTGTTGTATAGAGAAAGAGGGAGAAATTGAAGGTGGGTGTGTTTAATCATGGAGGAAATGTGGATTGGGATAGATATGTTTTCATGGGTAATTCTATATGTTTTTATAGGATTTTTGCTATGTAGTGGGGGCAATGTACATAACGCTTGGTGTTTTTTGTTCATGTGTAATGATCAAAACTTCTGGTTTGCGTTGTCTTAACTTTTTTTAACTTCTGGTGTATATTGTCTTAACTTCTGTCAACTTCTGGTGTGTATTGTCTTAACTTTTGTTAACTTCTGTTAGCTTTTGGTGTGTATTGTCTTAACTTCTGGTGTGTATTGTCTTAACTTTTCTTAACTTCTGTTAACTTGTTTTTTTAGAAATTGTCTTAACTTTTGTAGAAAATTGTCAAACTTCTTTTTGTGGTGCGCCATTGAATTTATAGGGTGTTATATTTTTGTTTTGCAGCAATTCTGAAAAAATCCGGAATGATTTCAATTCTAATTTATAGCAAAAAAAATAATCAAAACTGAGCTTTTATAGATCTTCAAATTAGTTTTGATGATCATTACTTGTTACAAATTAAAAATGACAAATATAAGGATTTATGAGATAATTAAACATATCCCTTTCCTAAATCAATTAAACCAAACATTTACAAAGGCAATAGGGAATTCAATGATTCATCTTCTAAGTCAACCAAACAAAAAGACAATCAAACACTAATCCTTTCCTTTCCCTTCCCATAAAGGTAATGAATCACTTTCCTTTCCCTAGCTTGAACCAAACGGGCCCTAAACAATAAACAAACTTAATACGGAGTCATTCAAAAAAAAAAAAATCGTTTACTATTTATAATACATTTTTTTATGATAATAAATGTTAATTAAAATATATTGTCATGATTAGGGGTGGAAATGGGGCGGATTATGGGTGAAAATCCTCATTCCATCACCCGCTTCGCTCCATCACCCGCAAATCCTTCACCCGCATTCAACCCGTGCGGGTGAGCGGGTGGTGCGGGTGATTATTGGATATCCGATAAGAAGACTAATTATTTTTATCTTAAAACATTATATGAATTTTTTCCTTATAAAAAAAACATACTAACATATCAAGTTCGGATTTAAAAATACGTGAAGTATGCATAACTAATAAAATAGAAAATATTTCGGTTTCTAATTTAACAATATACGTGGAAAATATAAAACTTATAAATAAAAAACAATGAGACTATTCTCAATAAGATCACAAGATAGAAACATTTTTGGATTAACTACGTAATCTAATTTTCAAATTAACTACGAAATTTTCTAACATTATAAACACATGCTATAAAAGCACAATATAAAAATAATGTGAGGAAGTGATATCAAAATAAAGAAATTTAGGGGTTTTAAGGGGTAGAAAAGTAAAATGATATGTTTAATTGGGTTATTGGATTCTTATTGGGTGGTTATTGGAGCGGGTATTGGGTGAAAAATCATCATCCATACCCGCTCCGCCACCCACTTCACCCGTCACCCGCTTTTTGCGGGTTTTCACCCGCAAAAAAAAATGCGGGTGGAGCGGGTGAATTGGATATCCGTTCCCCATTTCCAGCTCTAGTCATGATCCATACAAGCTTGTTTTTAAATAATAAAAATATAAAAAATATCAACGTTTTTATACATTTATTTTTATAAATTCATACTTATTAGTAATAAATATGGAGTTATTTTTAAAAGTTAATATTTTATATAGTTTTTAACACCTACAAAAACGCGCATGGATAGTAAAATGTCATGTTTTAATTAACGGAGAGAGTATATAAAATATCTAATTTTTTATAAAAAAAATTTAACAATTACATGCTATTTATTAAAAGTAACTACACAATTGTTAAAAATAATGTCTTAATTTAGTGGATGTAAAAAAAAAATGGACATAATTTAGTAAATGTCTACTTTTTTAAACAAATTAGGTAAGTATCTATATTTAACACTCCGGAGGGGTGAAGAAGGAAGGATAAATGTCCATTATCATTTTTACTTGGGGCAATTTGTGGAATATCCATAAAAGTTGTCTTAATTAGTGGAGTGTCCACAAATTTCAAAAAATTAGCAAAGTTTCCATCCACCTCTCCTTCCTTCTCCGTCCTCCTCCATCCTCCTCTGTCCTCCTCGTTCCTCCTCCATCGCCGTCTGTTCTCCAATTTGCTACTTTCCAGCGCCTCTTGCGGCCGAACCACACTCACAACGACTCTCCCATCGACGCTAGGGGATTCGCACAACGATCTACTGGTGGATGCAACAAGTAATCGAATTAACGCTTCTTCAATATATCATTGTCTTTCAGTAGTAATTAGCAAACAGAATTAATAGGAAATATGTTATTCTTATCTCGTCCTTTTGTTTTCATAGCTTCTAATATTGGTCCTTTGAGATGGTCGTGCTCTTATCTGGTCGACTTCTAATATTGGCCCTTTTGCATCAATGTGATTATGTGAAAAAAATTATTGATGGATAGATTTCCTATTTTTGGTGACAAGATTAAAAATATTCCTTTAGGGTGCTCATCTAGATTTGACTAAAAACAGGAATAAATTCTATGTTGTTGCTGAAGTAAAAAGGATGAAATCTATCCCATATAATATTGTTGTTGGGTATGTTATATACTTATATATTCTATGATATGTACTCAACCTGATTTAGTTTTCTCTATTCCAGTAGGTATATGTCTGATTCTACTGAGAAACCCTAGTTGTCTATGGAATGTCTTTTGAGATATCTACTTGGTTCTATTAATCTATCATTGTTATATATTGAACATACTTTATCTTATGACTTGCATGTGGATGCTGATTATGCTAGTGACAAGGATACTAGGAAATCAATTAACTCCTATGTTTATACACGGGCAGACAATTGTGTTCCATAAAAATCCCAGCATGACTTATTGGTGCACCATCCACCGAGGCAGTTAGCTACAAAGGCCTGAAAAAAGAAGTTATCTGGTTGCTAGGTATTCTGAAGGAGATAGAGAAGAAGCACTATACATTTGTCTTGCATATTGATAGTCAAAGTGCACTCTATATCTATGGAAAGATCTCATGTATCATGAACTTAACATACTAAGCATATTGATGTTAGATATCACTTTATTAGTGAAAAAGTGAAAGATAATATCATTCATGTTAAGAAGTGCACTCTAGGGTTTCGCTCTCTCGATCCCCTTGTCCTTCGATCCAGACGATGATGAGACGAAGAAGTTGGTTGAACGATGGTCTTCTTCCAGTAGTGCAGTGGCTTTGACGATTGGATTTGTGGCTTCTGCTTTCCTGTTTCTAAAGATCTAGAGTCTGGAGATCAAAACCTTCTTCGATCTCCAATTCCCATCCAAGGGGATTTTTGTTTTTCTTTATCTCTTATTCACATGCATGCTAGATTTAGGGTTGTTCTTGTATCTATTGCTTGATTGTCCCTTTACAAACTTGTTTACAGTGGATTCGGCCAACTCTTGAGGCCCCGAGGACGTAGGAATAACCGAACCTCGTAAAATCTCATGTGTTTGATCTTACATGTTTGCAATGACTCTTCGTTCGTACGTTTTCGCTTCCGCTGAAATCATTTTTGTTATTTCTCGAACTTGGTCTTCAACAAATATCATCTCTTTTGTAGCTTGAACACATGTTGGATGATATACATGATCTCGATTGGCTTGGGAGGTCAGGTGCCATAAGTCGATCCATATATACCCGGAGTATATTATTTTCACACCCTCGTACGTACTGCTGAATCATTCTGAAGCTCCTCCCCCTACGTACCCATGTGTGTTAATATATAAGAGTGAAAAAGTATCGAATGAATTTGTTAGGAGTTGTAGTCTTGTAGATCTGAAGTTACGCGTTTAGCCCTCCTTGTCATGGTTTCCATTACAATATTTGAGGGCTTAGTTGTATGCACAATTACCATTTTGGTACGACATGTATAGGGAAAGTTATATAGCAACGACTATGAAGTAGTTCTGCACGTAGCCCTATTAAGAGACACTTTAATTTGAAAATATGAACAAACAAGTCTTAATATATAACTACTCCTATAGCCACTTGATAGGCAGGCATATACAAGTTTCTTTGTGGATCCCTTTCTTGAGAAGCAATAAAGAAAGAATTTTTTTTCCAACAAACATAAACTTGACTTGATCTTTTACTCAAGGCAATCGACCTACATACATACAACCTAGCTAGCTACTTGGGCTCTACATGGGTGGACACCGAGTAGCCACCGCTGTAGTCGAAAGCATCGCCACTCTCACTACTGGCGCCCTCCTTCGCGGCAGCAAGGGCCTCATTGTGGTACAAATGCCCAGCTACCTTGGTTGGCCCAAAGTCAGCCATGGACGAAGCCGCAGACGAGTTTGTTGATACCCCGACGACGTTCTGCAGCATGTTCTCAATCGCCTTTACCACCTCGCTCATTGTGGGCCGGGGGGAGGCTGACTCCTCCACGCAACGCAGGGCCAGGTCTATGTAGCCGGGGAGCCCTGCAGTGGTTCCCCTGATGGCCGGGTCGAGCATGTCTCGTAGGCCGCACATGTCCTGGTCGGCTTTGTTGAGGACTGTTCTCACCTCTCTCACCACGTACTTGCCCTTCACGATTGGTACCTGTGCTGTTAGCAGCTCCAGCATCACCACTCCGAAGCTGTATACATCGCTCTTCTCGGTTAGTTGGTTGGTCAGGTAGTACTCTGGATCAAGATAGCCCTGTATAACCATTAAAAACTATCAAAGTCTGACTCGGATTGATGATCGGGAGTCGTGTGCACAGATGCATATCCGCTAGTAGTCTAGCACACAAGCCGAGTAAGGTTACATTATAAAACCAATTGGCAACACACCGACTTATATACTAAGGTTTGTTATCCTCAACTTTCGACGTGACTTTTTTTGGTCTCATTCACATCTCTCAATAAAAACACACAGATTTCAACGGATTGTATTTGGGAATTTAGGATGAGAGATTTAATGTAGGGAAGGTGTAAACTTACCATAGTCCCCTTGACTTGAGTAGAAACATGGCCCTTACCACCATCAGAGACGAGCTTCGACAATCCGAAATCTGCAACCTTAGCGTTCAAGTTGTCATCCAGCAGTATGTTGGTGGACTTGACGTCCCTGTGAATGATGGGAGGGTTAGCCAGCTCATGAAGATAAGCTAAACCCCGAGCCGAACCCAACGCAACCCGAAGCCTCTTCTTCCAGTCCAAATGGATCCCTGATTTGCCCGACAGGCTGTCTCTGACTGACCCATTTGGCATGTACTCGTACACCAGAATCTGCTCTCCTTGCTCGAAGCAGAAGCCGACTAGGCCCACCAGGTTCTTGTGGTGAACCCGCGATAGCAGCTCTATCTCCGTCTTGAACTCTAGCCCGCCCTGCATCGATCCCTGCTGAGCCCTCTTGATTGCCACTAGCTGCCCATCTGGTAGTACTCCTTTGTACACCTGTTGATTGATGATCAAAGATATATGGTTGAGATGATAACATAACATGATAGAAAGAAAAATGAAGGTTGATTATGTATACCTTGCCATAGCCTCCAGCTCCAATCTCATTGCTTGATAGGAAGTTGTGGGTGCACTTCTTTAGGTCGTCATACGAGAAGCATCTCGCGCCCTTCAGCTGTGGTGCGCCGCCACTGTCCTTTCCGCTTGATGCCCAAGAAGCTGTGAAGCAATTTAGATGAGAAATTTGCTTTGCTTTGCTTTGCTGTGCAAACAATTGTAGATTAGCAACAAGGCATTACCAAATGGTCTGCTGAGTCCGATTGCTCTCTCAGCGCGTTTCTTCTGCCAAACAGCATACACTCCAACGCCTACGAGCACAAGAACAAGAAGCACACCGGCTACTGACATCCCGAGTATCAAGCTTAGACTCAATGCAGATTTTCCGGTTGTTTCTAGCAAGATCATAAGCAACACGCGTTGTGTTGGCGATTAGTCTATTCACAAAACAAAGCAGCTTAACTTGTGAGGAGTGAGGACTAGCTACCTGCGAAAATATAAGGATCTGCAATGAAGTAGTAAGGCCCAAACCCGTAACCTGGAGGCGGCTTGTAGGTCTGGTTGCTTAAGTCGAAACCAATTCTCTGCACTTCGGTTCTGTTGAAGTACACACCTTGGGATGGGAAGAGTGCCAAATGCATCTCAAGGTAGGCATCCGTGTTGAAGGACAGGTCCTGAAGTGAGACTGATCCCGGGGTCAGTCTTAGTTTCGTCCACATGCTCATCTCGAGAGCTTGGAAGACACTGGCATTGGTTAAGTCGCTGAAAGAAGGACCACGGAAATAGAGTGTTCCCTCATATGGGTAGGCGCATTCACAGCTCTGAGGGCTCAGCTTCTGTTCTGCTTCTGGGCATGTCTTGAAGCCGCAGCTCGCCATGCTGGTTGAGTAAGGCCTCTGCATCAGCTGCTGCTGCTGCAGCTGGCAGTAGGTGGTGCCTGACAATTTTTTATTGTCGTCGCAAAATGGATTGCCCATCAATCTGTTAAGTAGCACATCAAAAATTAGCTTGATTTGAAGCACAATATGTATTGGAGTATCGACTACTGTGTTTTTGTAGGAGTTCTCACATCAATGTGTTTTTGTAGGAGGAGCCGAGCGTCACCATTTTGATCTGGTTGTCCTCAAGATCGACAAGCTGAAGCTGCCGGCTAATGCTATTGCCCATGTTTAGCGTACCATTGAGCCCGTTGCTCTTCAACTTCCTGCAACAATGGTATAAAACAAGACCCTTTAGATCCGCTGATCCGATTGCTTTTGCATATCTGTCTTTAGCAACAAGAAATGGCTTACACTTGTTGCAATTGCGGAAAGCTGAACAGCTCTTCGGGCAATTCCCCTTGGACTGATCCATTCTCTATGACCCTGGAAAAATGTCAGCCAGATCGTAACTAACCATGAAACGAAATGCGAAATGTGAAATGAATTCTGGTCCTATTGTCATTGCCATCAACTGTGGATTGATCTTACAGTGTAGTGAGCGTATTTAATGTTGTGAACCAATCTGGAACATCCGATTCATCAAACGTATTATCGCTCAAGTCCCTATTGCAAGAAGATTTTCATGAGCTTCAGTAAGTTTACTGTAGATGTGTATTCAAGAATTCCAAACCACCATTCAGAACTTACAAGTATTCAAGTGCTTTCAACCCTGTCAGATTTGGCAGTGAACCTGTTAAACTGTTGTGTGCTAAATTACTGTAAACAAAACATTTATCAGTGATCAATAGAACAACGCGTAGATGAACGATGGAAAGTATGAAAATGCATATCTGATGAGATACCCACAGCTCATTGAGGGCAGTTAGATTGTTCAGATTTGATGGCACTTTCCCAGACAGCTGATTCCTATCCAGCCGGCTGTGAATGGACCGATTAATATGTAAAACGAACATCAATTCCGATCCACCCAAAACAAGAAGCAGCAAAAATGAGAACAAAGAAACTTGAATTGGGAGGAGTACTCACAGAACCTCAAGAGTCTGAATAACTCCTATGGTGGATGGAATGGCTCCGGTCAGTTGATTCCCATCAAAAAGTCTATATTGCCATTAGAATGAATCCATTCATAGTTAACAAAGACGACATAAATTACACGAGTATATATATACCAAATCCGACGTTACAATCAACTTACACATGGATTAGTACCATCCCAGGCGCGAACAGACTTGGAGGGATTGCCCCAGAAAGCTGGTTTTTGTTAAAATGACTGAACACAAAAACGGATATATAAGAATACAATACAAAGACACTTTATCCTTTATATCATCATCCTTGTAAGATTTGGAACTTACAAGTGTTTTGCGTGTAACAACATGTCCAAACCCGGTGAAGAATCGTTTGAGACAGGAATGGGGCCTGTCAGTTGGTTAACTGCCAAGTCCAACCAGTAGAGCTTCTCAAGTTTTCCAAGAGAGGCAGGAATTCCACCAGTAAAATTGTTTGAATTCAGGGCCCTTATTGATGAAAAAAGATTTAAAAAAATTAAGTTCTATAGATTATACATAAAGTAAAAATACAAGCAAGAATCAACAAGTTTTCCCTTCAATTTAAACCATAGTTCTTACAAGTAGGTCAGTTGTGACAGATTTCCTAGTTCCTCAGGAATGCTACCGCTGAAACCGCAACCTGCCAAAATCCTAACCCGAAAAACCCAAACCGATCAGATTGATATAAGTTCTCAAGTACAAAGAAAAGGGTAGTTTGGAGGCTCTTACAAAGTGTTGAGTTTGCTAAGCTGACCGAGCTGCGGCGAAAGGGTGCCAGTGAGCTTTCTGTTGTAAGAAAGGTCCCTAAGAGACATAAATATTCAACCATATTACTACTCATTTTCTCATTGCTTGGTTTTTTTTTTTTTTTTAGTATTAAAAAACAAAAAACTCACAATGATTTGAGCTCTGTGAGGCCTCCAATATCACCTCCTAGCTGACCTTTGAGCCCCATAGTTGACAAAGTTCTGATAAGCAATTGAATTAAGTGGCAAAATTGGATGTCAGAGACACTCAAAGGGTAAAACAAGAGTGAACAAAGGGAATTAAGAGCTTATATGCTTACAAAGATGTGACTCTAGATCCATTGCAGATCACTCCTTCCCACGGAAATCCACAAGGGTTATCGGATTTTTTCCAGCTAGGCGGCGTGTTCTCCCATTGATCGATCAGTGATCGAAGCACGGCCACTGCCCCCATCAAATATTACTCAACACATTCCATGTACTAAAACGGCAACAAATAACTAATTAAGGTACAACAATACAAGTGACAAAAGTATTGACATCTTACCATCTCCAGGATCAGTGTCAGATTTGAGAGCTCGAAACTCGACAGATGCGAGGAGGAGGAGAAGAAGTAGCTGCCTGATGGTGGTAATAGAAGCCATTAAAGGATCTCTCCTATCTTCCTAAAGGATGCAACTATTGAAGGGAAGGGATAAGCACCGGCCCTCTTGTAAGTTGTAATTAGCCAATGAATTCAGTTTCACTATCAAGTAGGTACAAGTCATTGATGATAGCTTGCAAACAAATAAAATTATAAAACTTTATGAAACAAAGTGTTGAAAAATCAAAAGTAGAGCAATTAAGTTTGGCTTATTAGTCATTCCAATTTTGATTTTGACTTAGCTTTGAAGCCAAATTCAAAATCATCGGCCAATTTAATCCTAGAGGGTTTGGGTTTTAATTGGAGTATATCTCAAGTTGTCACTCAGTTTGGAAATTAATCATGAAAAGTAAAGATATGTCATTTTCTTGCATTGAAGCAAATGGATTATATTTTAGGTCATTGCATTTATTATATTGGTGAGATCGTGCACATTATGTAGATATTTGATTCAACTTGGATATGAAGCTTCAAAATGAAAGGATAAATAAATTAAATTAAATAGCTTGAACAGATTATAATATTATATAGATCTGTACGTAGTTGTGTGAAGTAGAGTAGCGCTGACGCCATTGTCTTTATTTAAGAGTCAATTCAGATGTGGAGGAGACTTAAGAGGCATGTGTGTGTAACGTACCGTTTAAGTTGGCCGCCGACTGATATTTCTGCTAATTAAGTGCAAACTAGTATAGTACCATTCCCGCGCCATGAAGCGATTTTTTATAAATAATATTTAGATATAGATAAATTATAGACATTATATTTAATTCAATATTTTAATTAAACCCATTGATTAGTAAATGTATTAAAAATAATAGAAAAAAATACACGTTCGGATAAAGAGATAAAAGAGAAAAATAAATAATAAATAGTTAAAGATAAAAGTTTTGAATTAATCTCATTGATTAAAAAATATAACATCAAAAAATATTGGGTAATTAATATTAGAATATTTTTCAAAAAAATAATATTAGAAAATATAGTTACCATAATAAAATGATATTATGTAAATACTATTTCCACAAATAACTTTGAACATGGAGAGGGTATGTGACAAAAATTAATATAGTATATATAGATATAGATAGTTAGTAAATGAATTTGAGTTAAGCCCAATAAGTATATTAGATTGAATTCAATGTTTTGAATTAAGCCCAAAAAAAAGAATTAAAAGAAAAAAAAAGAAAAAAGGAAAATTTAAAAAAAGGATGATTAAAAAGAAAAAAGAAAATTATAATTGGTCAAAACCCCTAAAATCTCTCTAATGTTGACACATCAGCATAAACTCTTCTAAATTAAGAGTTTACTAGTGCAGTTCCCGCGCTATGGCGCGATTTTTTTAAAATAAAATATTAGTTTAATATTTTGAATTAAACTTATAAGAACAAACTCATAGGAGAAGAGTATAATAGATTCATTAAAGATGGATTCTATTGTGATAGTATATGAAGATTTACAAATAGATATAAGTTATATATTAATTTACTATTTTGAATTAAACCCATTAGTTATTTCAAAAAAAAAATTAATTGCAAAAAGGAAATAAATCCATTAAAATTCTATTGTGATAGTATATGAAGATTTACAAATAGATATAAGTTATATATTAATTTATTATTTTGAATTAAACCCATTAGTTATTTCAAAAATAAAAAATTAATTGCAAAAAGGAAACAAAAAGGAAAGAGAAAAAAATTGATTGGTTAAAAATGAGATGATTAAGGTGGGCGTGCCACGTAGTCAAAAACTCTTCTGTTTTAAGAGTTTATATAGATATAGATTAGTTATTTCAAAAATAAAAATTAATTGCAAAAAGGAAATAAAAAGGAAAGAGAAAAAAGTGATTGGTTAAAAATGAGAGGATTAAGGTGGGCATGCCACGTAGGCAAAAACTCTTCTGTTTTAAGAGTTTATATAGATATAGATTGATTAAAAAATGTAACGTCAAATAATATTGGGTAATTAATATTAGAATATTTTTCAAAAAAATAATATTAGAAAATATAGTTACCATAATAAAATGATATTATATAAATACTATTTCCACAAATAACTTTGAACATGGAGAGGGTATGTGACAAAAATTAATATAGTATATATAGATATAGATAGTTAGTAAATGAATTTGAGTTAAGCCCAATAAGTATATTAGATTGAATTCAATGTTTTGAATTAAGCCCAAAAAAAAGAATTAAAAGAAGAAAAAAAAGAAAAAAGGAAAATTTTAAAAAAAGATGATTAAAAAGAAAAAAGAAAATTATAATTGGTCAAAACCCCTAAAATCTCTCTAATGTTGACATATCAGCATAAACTCTTCTAAATTAAGAGTTTATATAGATATAGATTTCCATGCGTGCTATTTTAAAAAATTAAAAATAAAATAAATAAATATTATACAATTAAATAAATATTAATTTAATATTTTGAATTAAATTTATAAAAAAATGACACAAATTCGAGTGGTTAGGATTTATCCAACTTCATATGAAATTATTTTACCAACTTTATGGGATCCAAAATGAATTTCAGGTGGACTCCATAATAGTTAATTTATATATTAATTTAATATTTTACAAAGATGAAAATCAATTGAAAAAAAAGGTCAAAATTGAGAGAATCTATTATAGATTGTGATTAAAAAAAAAAAAAAAAACACGACCCTCGCCCTTAGGGTTCTCACTTCTGGATTTGGGGCTAGTTATGAGGTAAATCCAACATTAGATATGTTTAAGTGGGTAGATGACATAAGCTGTTTATCGCCCTTAGGCCTGTCAAGATTTGGGCTTAGTTCTGAGGTAAATTGAACACCAGATGTATGTATACCCGTCCCAAGGTATTATTTTGTTGGGTTCCCTCGTATACGGGGAAGAGTCCAATGTAACCATTTCGAAATGGCTCATCGGAAAAGACTTATAGGTAGTATCTATAGGCAGGGCCGTCCAATCAATTTTGGAGGCTCGGGTCATAATTTTATAAATTATAAATTTTATATGTAATTTTAATTTTTTTTTATATCTTAAGATGAGTACGTTAAAAGAATTTAGATTATTTTTGTTAATATTTAAGGAAAATTATAAAAAAAAACTCTTTAAAATAAGAATTTTTAAGAAAATCACCGATAAAATTTATATTAAAAATTTTATACAAATTGTTTTAATCCATAGTACAGATTACGTACGCAAGCTATATTTATCAATCTTTTGCTCTATGAAATTTATAGTTATACAATATTAAAAATAATTTATATACCGCACGTTTAAATTTGTGTCATTTGTTTTTTAAATACAAAACCCTAGTGTTTCTATATATATATATAAATAATATTCTATAAAACTCCTTGAAACATGTTATTTCATTCAATTCAATTAATATAAATATAGATATGACCATATGAATCTTTTTTTCTTGAATGTTCATGTTAATAAAACTAAAATTGTTCATGAATGACATAATTATAAAATGAAATTAAAAGATTAGCTGCATTTAAATTTGAATTAATAATTTGATACTCTATGACTTTATGAAATTTATTGAGGCCACATAATTAGTTACATAAATAAAGAGAAATAGCCACATAATTAGTTACATAAATGAAGAGAAATAGGTGGGGCGACCTAACCAATAGAAAAAAAGGTTAGAATGTTAAGAGTTGTGCTAAATTTGGGATTCGAACCCGTGACTATAAGAAGACATGCATGTCCCGTAGCAATTCAACAACCACCACGCCAACAGACACTTGTGTTAATTTTAAAAATGTTTTATTATATATACTAAAATTAGTAAAATATGAGGCCCCGTAAAATCGGAGGCCCAGGGCAGTCGCCCGCCTTGCCCTCCCCCATGGCCGGCCCTGTCCATAGGTCCCCGGTTCGAACCCCGAATATGACCGCTCTTTATTTACCAATTCAAGGAAGAGTCCATCCAATGTACTAGTTTACCATGTAGTTTTTATTATGTCATATTTCATCTCTTTTATAAAGGGGATGTCTTTCCATTTGGGAAAGTAAGAGGGAAACAAGGTGTCAGAAATGGAGAAAAGAGAGAGTTGGAGAATTCGTATGCACTCACTCAGCCTACTTTGAAGTGTCCCGATCGATGACCAAACGACCTTCGATTGAGATGATTTTCTACTATGTTGTTCACCTCATCACATGCTTCATTTTGTACGGTTTGATCGTCGTTTTGAGCATCCAATCTCAAATCCCCTTTGTTTGTGTTCTTTCTTGGGTTTTATTGATTTCCACCAATTGGGTGATGAAAATTGGAGATTTGACCAAGCTTGTTGATGCTTGATGATGTTGTATGTCTCTATCTTTGTCTAGGAAAGATTGTACCCACTTGTTATTGTTGATAGTGGAAGTTTCCGGCTCCCGTGGTTTTTCCCCGTTTTGGGTTTTCCACGTAAATCTTGTGTTCTTTGTGTTGAGTTAATTATTTTATCTTTTGTTTGTGTCTGATTGTTGGTTTGAGTTGCTTGAGGTTTGACTCTCTGGTTTACAGTTCCTGTCCATCCTGATTCGTGTGTGTTAGAGAGGTTTGTCTGACTTCTTCCATCACAACACATTTCTAATGTATACTCTGTAATATTCTAAGCGTCCGTGTTCTCACCAAATAAAATTATTAAAATAATATATTGTTATAGTTTATATAAAATTACCATAAGATAAAATCTATCTAAATATTTTAGCTAACTGTTAAATATTTAATAAATGTTATTTTATTTATATCTAAAATATTTTTTGGTGAAAATAATTATTTATATTAAAATTAATTATTTGATAGTTGTTATTTTATTCTTATTATTTCTTGGTAGAATAAATTATTTATATCTAGAATATTAATTTTTATTTTATATTTCATGCTCACTTTGATCGTTTTTTATTTAATTACCTTGTAATTCAGTTTATTATTTTTGTCATATTTTTAATAGATTTTTTAGATAAAAATATAATTTTAGAATAGAAATAATTTTATAATACTGTGTTAATATAAGGGAGCTTATAAACAATAAAATGAGATGGAGGGGGTAGGGGTGTTATGTGAACACTAGTAGCTCGAATTCGAGTATTCGCTCGATAAAAACTCGGCTCGAACTCGTTCACTTTCTAAACAAGTTGAGTATGAGCACATTTTTAAACTCGGTCCAAAGTTCAATTCGTTCGAATTAAGCTCGAATAGCTCGAATTTTATGAAATTTCTAAAATTTCCTTCAAGTTACTATATAATGAGCAAGTAGAACTGCTTAAAGTTCGAAAAAAACTCGGTTCGAGCTCGTTCATTTTCTAAACGAGTCGAGTACAAACACATTTTTAAGCTCGAGTCAAAGTTTAGGCTCGGTTCGAACTCGTTCATATCATAAATGAACTGAATATGAATATTCATATCATAAAGAATTTAAAATGATTAAGCACAACTAGCAATGGAGCAATAGTTCTAAAATTTCATAAAATAGTCGTGGGGTTGTAAAAATTTATAAGACATTTTTTAGGATAATAATCTCATAATTTTGGGTATTATATAAAAAAAAAATCCATTCCACAAGTAAGAGTCAAAATTGACAAGCGGGGTAGCTTTTGGCCATTTTGTGAAGAGGTGGTAACCAGTAAGGATACAGATCGATGTGGAGTGTGTGAAACGCTGTGAGTCCCTTTCTAGTTTCTACGACAGTGATTGCTACTTGCTAGTCACTCCTATGATTCCGTAACATTTCTAGTTTTCTACAGCATTTTCTAGCAAACGATCACACAAATTTTGCTTCAATATCACTTTTCCAATGTAGCCGCCATGTAGGGACTAATTGGAACTGGCAGTGGCGCCAAAGGAGGTGTTTGGTTTCAACGTTTTTTTTTTTGGGAAAACTAATTAAAATACCCCATCTTTGGAGTATGGTAAAAATATATCATCAACTTTCAAAATTAATAAAAATATCCCGACCTTTGATCGTAGTGGCAATATATTACCACGATTTTTCTTACTTGTCAAAAATACTGACAAGACATCATACGTTGATTTTTTACAAGGATTTTTTGAACGGGTTCCTTAGGAAAAAAATAAAGAGTTGGACCGGGTTTATACACCACGTCTTTTCCTCTCTCCTATCTTTTTTCGTGATCGCCTCTTGAGCTGTCTTCCGGTCTTCGAGACAGCTCATAGTTCCTCTTCAATGACAGTCTCCCTCTCTCGTGGTCGGCTATCTCGAGTTGTCTCTCACACATCTTCTTCCTCTTTGATTCGTTCACGGACGTAGCCGAATAAGTTTTTTTCCCTCTTTGTTGTTGCTGTTGTACGTTTTCGGTTTAGTTTTGTAGTTGTCGGTTTGGTGTTAGGAATAATCGTGTTGTGTTAATTTGAGGCAATTTTGACCGGATTAGTTGCTTGGTTGAATCAATTTCATTTTTTCGGGTTTAATTTTGTTGTCGGTGCATTCCCCCCCTAAGGAGACTGTTTAAGAAAACCCAATTTTATTACTAATTTGTAAAAAGGATTCCACGCAGGCTGCCTTGTCAAAAACAAAATCAACGTAGGCTGCCTTGTTATCATTTTTGACCCATGAGAAAACTCGTGGTAATATGTTACCCCTACCTTCAAAGGTCGGGATATTTTAATTACATTTGAAAGTTGAGGATATATTTTTACCATATTCCCAAAGGTGGGGATATTTTAATTAGTTTTCCTTTTTTTTTTTAAGAACGGAAAAAAAATTGGCAGAATGGGAGACCCAATTCAACCAAGAGCATCCCGAAGAATGAGATCAGCGAGCTTAGGTAATTGTGATAGATGGTCGGCAACCATATTAGCATCCATGTAATTGCGATAGATCGAGGCTGCTACAAAACGACGCAGAGAAATGATAAGACCATAAACGATCATTTGGAGAGGTTATCACCTTCAATGAGGAGGTGAGTAATGTCCCAATCCAAGTATACCAGACCAACTTAAAGAGCAAACCCCTCTGCTAGACCTATCAATCGGGTCATTCGGGTCGGGTTCGGGTCAGATCATTTCGGGTTTCGGATAAAACGGGTTCCGTGTAAAACGGGTCCCAGATAGATCTAGGTTGACTTAAACTCGGGTTTGACCCGGTTTCGGGTCAAATCGGATCGATTTCGGGTTTGTCAATTTTTTCTTTTTTAAATTAAAAAAAATCATGATTTGGTAATTTTAAAATGATACAATTAAAGACTTGGTTCATAAGTTCTAGTGTTTGTAATAATATACTATATCTGATAAAAAAATATTTGATTTTTATTCTTTCTCGTAATTTTTAATAAAATTTAAAAATATATAAAGTATCATTTTTAAATAATTTTTTTAAAATAATTTCATGCAATTGGTAATAAGCATAGAATTATTTTAATATTTTTTAGAGTTTTTATCTTCTTAAAAAATGTGATGAAAAATCAAATACTATCGATTGGATAAAGTATTACACAACACCAATAAATATAAAAGTTGATTTGAAAATGAAAGATCAAGTGATTGTAATTTTTTTTTTATTAAGTAAGAATTCGAGTTCAGACATATCTGAAACTCGAGGGTCGGACAAGCCGGCAGACGGAATACCGTTTATAAACCGAAACATACAATATAATAAAACAAAACGGTGCAAACTCAAGCAAATGCACCCTACAAAAAAACGAAACCAAGCAGACCAAACCAAACGAATCTAGACGAAAACGACGGATGAAGCCAAGCCCCACTCAAAAGCAAAATCGTTGGCCAGCGATACATCAGGACCCGATCATCCTGTGGGCAGTGAGGACGAAACTCCAGGAAAGCAACCAACCCGAGTAAAAGGAGACGTCGCGATACACACTGCCACGATCCCAACCTATCCCAACTCCGACAACCAGAACCACATCCATGGAAAGGAACGCCGAATGAAACGTCGACGAGGGAGGACAGGAGGAAGCGAATAAGGATCCGAGACGGCAGAGAGCAGGCTCGGTGATAGAGAGAGGTGGTAGCCGAGTAGGGTGGAAGGCCGAATTTGAGGGAAAAGGGAAGGAAAGGAAAGGAACGGCAAGCCGCACCTATCGGACCAACCCCTCCCCAGGCCGAGTGGAAGGATGGCAGTGAGAAGGCGAAGACACCTTCTCCGATGTCGAGCCCAAGCCGAAAGAAAGAAGGAGATGAGGCCCCAACCCAGCAAGAGACGACAGAGGCCAGAGAAGATCGAGCGGGTGAAAATAAGCCCAATCAAACCCGGCCTAGATCCTAAATCCGAAAGCGACGCAAAGCAAATCGAATGAAATCGACAAAGGAACGAAGATCCTCACCCATGGTTCGGTAAAAGCCCCCCAAAATAGAGCCGATTGATGAAGAATAAAGGTTTGTGATAGAGGGCTTTAAACTCCAAGCAACCCAGAACGCCAGCGGAAGGGATTGGACGAAAAGTGGTGGCCAGGGGAAGAGACAACCCCTCAGACTGGAATATCAAACTCACAGCCAAAAAAGTAAAAGAGAGATGTCTTTTTTTTTGTGTTGATTAGTCGGCCTGAGAGAGATGATCCAAGCCAAAAGAGGCAGCTGCAGCGATTATCCGACCCCGAAATGGTTTTCGATCTCAGATGAGGGGTATCTGACCTCCAAAGAGGGGTTTACAACCTCCGAAGAGGTGATTTTGGCCTCCGAAGAGGGGTTCACAACCTCTGAAGATGCGATTTTGGCCTTCGAATAGGGGTTCACAACCTCCGAAGAGGGTTTCTGACCTCCGAATAGAGGTTTCCCAAATGTAATAAATTGGGATCTCCATAAAAAAATTTAATCATATATAATTATAAATCAATCTGGTCACCAGGTCAATCGGGTCAAAATTACCAGGTCAATCGGGTCACCGGGTCTAAACCCAGATGACCCGAAAAATTATCGGGTTTTCGGGTTCGGGTCGGAAAAAAAAATGGGGTCAAAATTTCCGGGTCTTGATCCAAAATTTTCTGGGCATTCGGGCCAGGCCGGGTTTTGACAAGTCTACCCTCCGCATCAATAACAGAGTTAAAGGGAAAGGACCCAAACCCGAGCAGATGGGTTGCCCCAAATGATCCAGAATAATGAAACCGAAAGTACCCATGTTTGAAATGGAGAGAGCTCCGTCAAAATTTAGCTTATAATAGTTTGGGGGTGGTTTGGTGCATTTGGTAGCGGGTTGTTTGCTTTTGGGGTTATTGTTGGAATGTTGTTGGGTGCTTTCATCAGTCTGGTTTTTGACTTTGTTCCAGATGTATATTTGTTCGTTAGTATAAGAAGCTATGGTTCTGGGGTCAAGCTTTATATTGTCAAATAGAGCTTTGTTTCTAATGAACCAGACACACCACCAAATAGTGGTGAGTTTGGTAAATTGGTGTTTACCTAAGTCCTTCCTTATGTGTTTAACATATCATAGATGTTTTGTGATTGGAATTGCATTCTTTGGATTGATAATATGTTCAGTTTCTGTGGTGATTGGACAGTCTAGAATTAGGTGGGAGCAAATATTCGAAACAAGAATCACATAGATGGCAGTCTGTTGGAACGCCCAAACCTCGATTGGCGAGCTTTACCGTCATTGATAGTCCATTTTTTTATAGAAGCCAGAGGAAACCCTTAATTTTAGGGAGCAGCTCTAGCTGCCATATCCAATTTAATTAGATTTGATCAGAATGCTATTTAGCAGAGTGAAGCATATCAATGGCTGACTTGGTAGAAAACCAACCATTGTTACTCCATTTTTAGTAAAGCCTATCCCGATTGTTGTTTTTTGGGATTGGTACCAACTTCCATGAGATTGTGCAATATATCGGATTTGTCGTATATTGGAGCCATACTAACTTGGAACAATTGTCAGAAAGGGACAGGACGAATATAAAGGAAATTAGACCAAGTGTTGGTGAATGATGATTGTCCGGAGAAATTTGAGAATTTGAAAGCTTTGTTTGACTTGTCTGGCTGTTCTGATCACTTAGCAGCTATGATTACTCTGAAAAATGATGTCATGAAAAGATGCTATCCATTCAAATTTAAGAACGTTTGGTATGAAGAAGAGGACTTCAAGAGCTTAGTTGCTTGTGCTTGAAATGAGAATGTGGTAGGATCGAAACAATACATACTTGCGAAGAAATTGCATAATGTTAAAGAAGCCTTGAGATCATGGGATCATGCCTACTTCCCAAACCTGCAAAGTTAGATAAAGCTAGACAAAGCTAGTCTGAAGGAGCTACAAATTAGAATAATGATAGAAAAGGATAATGCAGGGCTGTTGGATTTGATAACTCAAGCCGAGAGTCAGCTGCATGCTAATATCGGACGCCTCATAAGCTTGATCGCATAGATAGCAAAATTACACTGGCTAAGCATGGGTGAAGAGATCTCATCAATGTTCTTCCGAAATGTGATAGAGAGAAGACGATGGAATGAAATTCAGACAATGAAAACAGAGGAGGGTGTACGTATAGAAGATGAGAAGGCGATCAGGAACCATGTGGCTGGGTATTTTGAACAGTTATTTGCGAGCGACGAGGAGCATAGTCAGGTTATTTCAATTCCAACTGATGAAGAAATTTGGGTTGCTATCTGGTCAATTGGGATTAACAAATCTCCGGGTCCAGATGGATTCGGGTCAAATTTCGTTAAAAGCTGTTGGGGGATTCTTGTAGGAGATGTATGTAGAGCGGTAAAGGAAATTTTCCAGCAGGGAAAGGCGCTTAAGCAGTTGAACAACACATTTGTTTCACTAATATTGAAAGTCCAGAACCCAACTTACGTGAAAGAGCTCAGACCCATTTCATGATGCAACACAATTATGAAGGTTGTGATCGCAAGGTGTTAGTGAGCCGTATGAAGCCCCTTCTGGAAGAGTGGATAGGGGATAATCATGGGGCGTTCATCCCGGGGCGCTCGATTGCCCATAATGGTGCATTTGCGCTTGAGATAGCTAACATGTATGGCATGATTGCATGAAGAGGGTTTCTCCAAGGTGCATAATGAAAGTTGATCTCCAGAAAGCATACGACTATTTCAGATGAGACTTTTTTTTTGTCAATAAAGAGGACTAGTGTCCGGTATTATAGATTTATTAGTTAAGAGTTACATCAGCAATCGTAGCGTCTGCTACGAGCAAGTCCTCTAGGAACGACGAAACCGTAAAGAAAGATACGAAAGTACTAGATTGGCCCAATGCCATATTAGCTAATTTGTCCGCTATACGGTTGGCCCGACGGGGGATGTATGTAATCCTAACCTCCCAATGCAGCCTAACCAAGAAACCCTTGCACGCACGGAAGAGATATAATCAGGATGAGTGCGTGGAGAGGCTGCAGTTAGGAGCGCAACTGCAACTGAAGAGTCGGAATCAATATATATCATTCGAAGTCCCATAGCATCAGCTTGAACCAGACCCTGCCTAATGGCCATCAACTCGGCTCATAAGGCCGAACAAGTACCTCAAGTAAAGAAGAAAACTTGCAGAAATTCCCCACTAGTATCTCTGAAGACACCGCCACCATGCGGTTCACAGAACAGTTTATAGAGATTGTGATGGAATGTGTAAGCATCACATCTTACTCAATCATTTATCAATTGTGCCCTGAAGGGTTTCTTTCGAGGCAAGAGGGGGATCCCCTCTCCCCCTACCTATTTGTGATCTATATGGAGATGTTGAGTCGGATGTTGCCAGAATTACATGCAATCCATACTTTAACTTCCATTCGAGATGCAAAGAGCTATAACTCACACACCTAGCATTCACGGATAATCTCTTTCTCTTTTGTCGTATGGAATGTACCTTAGTAGCGCTGCTTCGAGACAAGGTTGGAGAGTTTTTAGGGGTTGCTAGAATGCGAATCAATACTGCGAAAAGTATGATATGTGCGTGCGTGCGTGCGTGCGTGCGTGTGTGTGTGTGTGTGTCAGACACGTCGGACGCAAATGCAGATGCCTGATAATGCATAATTTGGATCGACATTATAGCTATTTTAAGTGCATTTAGATAAGTTTCTTGCATGTGTTATCTTTAATTCGCATTGTTTTGCACTTGAGTATTCGAGTTTGGAATCTATGCTATTTTTTGTTTATTCTGCAGTTTTACAATCTGAGCTTGAAGGGAGGGCATGAGATGTCTAGAAGAGTTGGTTCTGGAGCATAGAAGAGGCTAAGGAAAGATCATCAAGGGAGATAAAGAGAAAAAAGTCAAAGACCAAGAAGAATCGCGGAGCCAGAGTAACGGTGCCCACCGCTATTTAACCGGCGCCCATCAGTTTTGTAGTCTTCAGCAAACTTGATTTCGTCTGAATCTATTTTAATTATTTTATTATTATTTTATTCTCTATGGCTTTTAGCCGTCACTTATAGGCTAAAAGACCATTATTCTCAGCCGTTTTGAGAGGAAAGCAACATTGAGAGAGACAATTTACAACGACTTTTCCATTTATTTTTTTGGTAGACTATGAGACCTAGAATGCATGTACAAAATATGTGTTCTCACTTGTTAACAAAGTGCAAAGTCGAATTTGTTGCTGGGCGAAAAAGAAGTTGCTGAAAAGGGTGACACAAAAGCTTACACAGTTGTGCAGAAGATTTCCATGGCATGGGATGGATGTGAAAAAATCGTGCCCAATTGCGTGGCAAGACATAGTGTTGTTGCAGGAGGATGGTCAAGTATGAAATAAATATAAAATAAAGATCAGACTGACTTCCCTGTCTCAGCAAATAAATACAAGACTTCCTCCCGTTGTAGTAGAAGGTTGTCAGGATCGAATCCACGAGGAAGCACGTCAGCAGTTCTTAGGTAGCAACAGATTCTCACAGACAAGCAGCAGAAAAGACAGAAACAAAGAAATAAAAGCAAAACAGAAGCAAGACAGAAAATAACGAAAGAAAGTAAAGAACAAAAGCAAACGAAAGTAAAGAACAAAGCAAGGCAACAACTTTACTCGATCTCGACAAGCTGGTACTCGAGATCGACAAACTGTAAAACAGAAACTTTCAACTCGACGACAGAAGCAGAAACTCAACTCGACATAGACTAAAGTCAACTCGATATCGACTAAGATCCTACTCGATATCGACAAACTGCTCCTCTGTATCGACTAGAAAACTCAGAAAACTTAAATTGCAAATTCGAACACAGAACTCAGATTTTTCGACAGAAATAAATCAATATAATAAAAGACTTCCAAGGCCAGGGTATCAACACCACAACGATAACCATGCAAAGTAACACATAAAGGCATAAAAGATCATGCTTTCCATCAAAATAACTTTCGTTATTAACAAATAGGCATATAGAGGCTTTCGCATAAATCCTAATTGTTACTAACCCTTTTCACGTAATTAATCCAAGTTGCATTAAGATCACTTTCGCTTCAATAATACAAACAAGGATCACCTTCAACTCTCGCAAAAGAATCATGCTCATAGGGATAGAAGATGAATTGCATAAAAAGATCTGACCTTTACTGCATCACCTCACATGGCCACCGTCGGGCTCACCCCAGCCCCAGAAGTGGGTGGACTACTCGCTCTTCATCATCAAGAAAAACATCAAATAACAAAAGAACCTAACTTGCATTGAATTAAATAAAGAAAGCTTACAACTCACAAGACAAATCCGCTTTCGCCTTTCCACATTGCTCGCTACAAACTCTCTCTCTCTACTCCTACTTACTGAATGGAATTGATTGTGTTCTGAATGAATGAAAAACCAGCCCCTAGGGCTTTATTTATAGCCTTCTATTCCTTGGTAATCAAGGATAGAATCTTCTATCTCTATCTAAAATTATATCTAAAATTTTAATGATAAATAAAAGTGATAAAGGAATTAAATCTAAAATGGAAAAGATAAATCTAAACTAGGGAATATCTCTTCATGTTGATAAATTCCCTTTCCATGGATAGATGATGATGTATCTCGGCAATCTCGGATTTCTTCGGCCCCAAGGATTCCCAACTCTACTCGGACTGCTCACGGCGACGCGTTTCCAGAAGCTGATCTACTCGACATCGACAAGGGGTCGTCGACATCGATGAGGCTTCGTCGTCGACTGGTGTTCTCGGGTGACTCTGCTCGACAAGCTTGGATCTGGGCTCCTGGGCGTCGTCGATCTCGACTAGGGCTCATCGAGATCGAGTAGGGTTGTGGTCGAGGATGGCTCTCTGGTGATGTCGAGGACTCCTCCTCGGCATGGACTCGGACTAGGGCATGGTGGCTCATCGATCTCGACAAGGTGGTCCTCGAGATCGAGTAGGGTTGCTCTGCGCCTTCGTCCTCGGCTTCTCGATCAGCTCCTCTTCTCGTCGACTCCGGGTGTGGCGCTGAGGTGTCGTCGATCTCGACTAGGTGGTCCTCGAGATCGAGTAGGGCTCCGGAGCTGGGTTGGTCTGGCTCTCGACACTGCTCCTAGTCGACAAGGCATGTGCTCGGACATGTTCGTCTAGATCGAGTAAGGCTTACTCGAGATCGAGTAACCTAAGTTCTCAACTTGATTCGACTGGTTCCGCTGCTTCTTTGACCTTGGACTTCTGTAGTGGTTTTCCGAGCTTTTCTGACCTTCCTTAGAGTTGCTGTAAAACGTCTCGAATTCTGCGATTTAAAACAGAAACTGGTGTAGATTCCATAATTTGGCAAATAAACTTAAACTACATAGATTCTGTACTATCTAACCCAAATGTATGCAATGTATGCAGAAAACGATATAAATGTTACTGTAAAACATGACAGATTCAGCTTACAACACATAGCGAAGAAAGAATAGGAGGGAGGCCTAGGAATCAAGGACATTAAGACATGGAACAAGAGTTTGCTCTCCAAACCGATCCTGGATATTAATGCGTATAAGTCAAGCATTTGGCTAAAGCGAGGGCTCAACAATCATCTAGGGGGAATCGATATGGGACACTCAACCCAGAGTTAATGATACGTGGCTCTGGAAAAGTGTCATAAGAGTCCGTCATGAGCTCAAAAGGGTACGTGGAGATATCGAGGCCCTTCTCCCAAGATGTAAGGAAGTGTACGAGAGCATGAGATTGATGGGACCGCTTATGGATTGGGGAGGCATCAACTAGAAGGGTGCATAGATCAGGATATGGGCATTCATAGTTTGGGTTGCCGCCCATGTGAGACTTCAAACCAGCCACAAAATCAAACAATGGAGGGGTGAGAAAGCTGCATTATGCCCGCTTTGTAAATGGGAGGAAGAAATGGAGAAACACTTATGGTTCAAGTGTGAAATGGTAAAGGAAGCCCAAGAGTTGGTGTGGACTTGGACCGTGCTACCATGACATATGGATGGCATAGAAGAGTGGTTGCACTGATTTGCTAATGAACCCTCGAGCATCCAAAAAGGGGCGACTTTCCAAGCAAAACTCAACATCTTTATGGTGTTCGTATACGTGACATGGCTGGTGCGCAATTAAGTCGCCTTCAAGGGGAAAGTGTGTATGCCACGGGAATGGGTTGCTCGTACTAAAGAGCTTTGTGAATCTAGAATCTCCATAAAATGTGAATGGAGAAATAGAAGGGATAAATTATGGATTGACAAATTATTATACAATATATGTTAGAAAAGAGAGTTATACTAGAATAATGTGGTAGTGGAGGTAGAATACGGTAATACTATTGAAAAGAGAGTTATACCAGAATGACCGCTCTTTATTTACCTATTCAAGGAGGGCTATGACATTGATGTCCTATTCTTTTTGTCACTTGGCCTTAGGGTGAGTCTTTTGTAAATCTGATATGGTGATCACATATCTATATATTTACCAACCCGAGATTACGATAATATGTCATTTCATGAGTATATATAGTGACTCATGAAACCCTAATCGAATTATGGTCCTTAAGCCCAAAACAGATCATGAACCCCCCGACAGGGAGCTCTGCCCCTTAAAACCCCTGGTGTTTACCGATCAACAATAGTTTTAAGACATATTAATAATTTACTTTGTAAGCCTTGAATCGCTTTGTAGTGGCTTCGGTAAGTTTCAACATAAATTTACCGAAGCCACTACATCTGGAATATTAAAACACACACATAACATAAAACATAAATTTAATTGTGTGCATTTTTTTAATTATACATATTAATATTAATATTAATAATATTTAAAAAAAATTAAGTAAAATAAATTAACATTTAACTTAATAAATAAAAAATGTAAAGTGAAATAAGAGTCGTGCGACTCTCTGTTGTGAATGAAAAAAAATAAAAAGTTGAAAAGTTAGTGGAAAGCTGACGTGATAGGAATAATTGTTGATGTGTCTGAAATAAGTTAAGATTCGTGCTAAGAGAACCAGGCCCACTAAAGACTTAAAATTTGCTGCCTAATCTAACGCACTGTGTTTAGCTCATGTGAGCCCGAGGTTGGCACTTGCCCGGTTGCCACAATCGGACTTTCAACAATTATGTAAACGAATCTCTAGTCAATCAAAGTAAAATGTCCGATTAGTAGAGTCACATATTAAATATAATGGGCCTCAAGTGACTCCTTTAGCCCACACGAAACAGCCAAATTAGACAAGCCTAACCAAATCAATTTTTGTTCGGAATGTGAATACGAGGGTGGTGAGTGGTACAATACGCATCTTTAAACTCTTTTCTTGGTGGATGAGAGCCCAAGGGCTCTTAAATTTATATAAAAAAAAAAAACAAAAAAAAACAATGGGCTACACAACAATTGATCGGGGTAGCCCTCTTCCTAAAGTCATCCTCGCTAAATGAAAGAGAGGTTCCCAATAGACTCCTCCAGGAAATGCAAACCCACAAGACAATTAAAGGCACGTCTAGCGAGGGAGTCGGCGATGGCTGTGCAAAATCCAACTTTCTTGTGCTCGACGACCAACAACAATGAGTTGACACCAACACCATTGTCATCCTTGTGTGTTCAACTTCCTTGGGCAGAAAGCAAGGCTATTCCGAGGCCTTGGCTAAATGAAAGAATTAACAAGTGGAATAAGATTGGACCTACAACACAACCCAATGAGGAGATCATGCCACATATACATCTAACCATCCTCATATATACCCCAATAAGCAGAGTTCATGGGCTTTCGTAGTCGCCTAACACTATACGTCATATATCAAAGCAGGTTGCGATTCCATTCTGTAAAATTTACCCATTAGCTTTAAAGCCAATTTTCTATTGCACATAACTCTCAATGCAGTCCTCTACTTTTGGTATCCCACATAAATCCAATGCTTAATATTCTTATCGATACCCCTATCGCATTGCAACACTAACCATAGATATTTGAAAGTCCTTGTCCTCCTCTCCCTTCTTGCCAAAACTAAAAGTGACATACTTTATCTTGGGTCTGCTAACTTAACTATCCAACAATGGTTATATCACCATAATTACTGAACTAATTTGTGATTGGTAGTATCTATGTAAGTTGAGTCCTTTATGAATGATGGATGTTACTATGTTATATTAGGATTCCACATGGTAGGGATCACCTTTATTTGTCTACACACCCATGTACAACTATCCCAAGTCGGCCTTCATAAATCTTTACATTCATTCCACTCATAAGATTGCAATTCCCATTATTAGATTAGATATCACATTGGAGTCATAATTACATTAAAAATAATAAATACTCATGGATAATCAAACTGCAATTTGGCAAACCCACCACAACTAGACACAATTTGCTTCTTACCCTATACATTTATAAAAATATTTTACATCATATTTGCATGTATAAAAATATTAAACCTTAAGGTTATTTAACAATCAAATGAGATCACATTTTTCATCCACTTTCACTTTGTTGGTCTTGTTTACTAATTGGAATCATGCCACCTGTATTTGGGTAGGTTTTTTTTTAGTATTTACGGGCTGACTATCTGGTTGTATCATAACGGTTAGTCCGTCAGTTGTTTTCCTTTGGCCTCTAAATTTTTAAGACAAAGGTGTTGTCGGGGATTTTGAATTATTACCTTTGATTAAAAAAAAAAAAGATCACATTTAGATCAAGGGGAGAAAGCTAGAGGAGTTATATAAGGGAAGAACATTCTTAGATGTATGATTAATAGTTGAAAAAGAGAATCTGCAATGAATGATGGATGAAATAAAGATGGAATTGTTGAAGATTGAGGAAATGAAGAGAGATCAATCTGCTTTGGAAGCATTAAAAAGCATATGGAGAATGCTCCAAAAGGCAGACCAGTCTGGACCATTTGGTTCACCCAACTCTCTTACAGTCTGTACTTTGAATGATTTTGCTTCAGATTATATGAACCTCTTTCTTCCCCAATCATTCATTCCTTTGCTTTTTCCCCAATTCCAGTTCATCTCTCTCCCTAACTAATCACTCACCAACTCCTTCATTTCTCTATGGGATTCTCATCACAATCACAATCACGAGCATCATCATCATCATCATACCCTTCAATTGATCAACATGATTATGAATGATAATCTTTCATATGAGCTTGGCTCGCTTTTCGTTGTGTTAATTATTGCAATGCAAGAACATAAGGTGTTAAGTTGGGAGATTGAATGTGAGATCATATGATCCATTATTTCGATCACTTTGCGCAAAATGGAGACATTCAAATTTATTCACATTCGATTTTAGCAACTCATTAGATGCCTTACATACAAGAGACCGAAAAAAAATCCCCGAGTTTCTATTTCTATACAAACTCGATCTTCTTGATCCTATACTACTCGATCTACTACGCCCCCATTGATTTATGTATGCTTCCAATTCAAAAGCTTTGATCAACTAGTTAAGTTAGTAACTCGAAATCTTGATGTGGAGTCCGTTTGGTGCCTCAACTCTCGGAAACTTTACAAGCTTATCGTCGCCTACCTCTTCCCACCTGCATTGGCCAACAAATGCAAGAAAGGTTATCACAATGTTGTTTGAAATCAACCTAAAACTATGTTGTCTGATATCAACCAAACTATATGCTTATGCTAGCTCACCTATATCTAGTTACAAAGTAGTGAAGGAAGGTGGAGATCTCGGCCACCCCTAGTTCTTTCCCGGGGCACTGCCTAGTACCCCCACCGAATATCAAGAAGTAGTTCTTCGACTCCACGCTTTTATTCTACACGAACACGAAAGTTATATATATAACATCCATTAGGAATTTGTTGAGCTAGAGAGTAGAGACATTAGGGCTTTTTTTTTGTGTTGGAAAGGGTCACTCACCATCCATCTCCATGGGTTAAATGTGTATGGATCGGGATACAACGAGGGGTCGTAGTTCACCTCTCTTGTATAAACATATATCCTCCATCCTTTGGGAATCACATACCCTGAAATCACAGAAGCACATCCATCAATTGCGTGGTTTTGAAAACTTAAATCACTCAAAAACAGCACACAAATTCTAAGTCAAAGAAAAGAAAAAGAAGATGATGTTATGAAATAAGTAACTCACCGTTTATTTCCATATCTTTGGTGGTTTTTCTGAGTACACCATTCACAATGGTAGCTAATCTTGATGTCTCCAAGATCACCTGCATCCAAACCAAGCCAGATTTGAGTCCATTTTTCATGTAATTTGCAGATTTAGATTTATCAATGTTTGGGTGTGGATCGATTAGTAACAAATTAAGTAATAAGAATCTTACAGCTCTTGTGAATCTCATGGCCTTGTAATCCTCCCAATTGATAGGATCGTCTGGCTTCTTCCTTGCTCTAATCTCCAAATGCTCTTTCTAAATCGAAACCGAAAAGTGAGTTGTAAATCTATGATGATAACTCAAAAAGGTGAACTTGTTGGGGGGAAACTTAATTACCCTGAGCTCATGGAGGACATTGGGGTGATCATGAAGGTACTTGACAGCCATCATGGATGTCGTCGACACGGTTTCGTAGCCCGAGTACAAGAGTGTGATGATGAGATCTATGATCTCATCGTCGGACAATGTATGCTTGTTGTCCTCCTCCCTCATTAGACAACCAAGCATGTCATGATGGGTTTCCTTGGAAGTCTTTCTCTCTTCTAGTAGCTTCCTTAGAATGTCAACAATGTTCTTCCTAGCCTGATACACACAAAAACCAATTCATGTTATGTATATATATTTCCAACAATATTCTGAGGTCCGTTGCCAACCAACTTATATACTAAGGCTTGTTCATTCATATTTTCAACGTGAGACTCTTTAGTATCTTCACATATTTCAACACATGTTTTGTACAAGGATCAAGAAATCTATATATCTGAAGACTCACCTGAAGACCGTTGCAGTAATTGGTGCCGGGGAGATTAATTGGGAGGGAGAGAGTCCCCAATACAAGCTTGGAGAACTCAGGCATGAACTCCTGGCTTATGGAGCCGGATTCGACACCCGCAATCTGCTTGAAAGCGGATAGAAAAGCCATCTGCAGTCGATGATAAGCAAAGCAATGAGTATATAAAAACTAAAAGCATTGAATTGAAATTGAAAGGGGGAGATGGAGGAGGAGGAGGGAACCGGCCTCTTTGGTCTTTAGCTGGATGTCGATGATCTGATCAGACCAATCGGAGAGATGAGATCTCATGAAGGCATCAATGGTGGGCAAAATGTGGTCCTTGATCATAAAAGGGGTCAGGAGGGAAAGAAGGGCACCCCTCATGTACTTGTGGGTGGAGCCATGGACAGCAGCTATGTTACATTTGCCAAGGATATCAAGCATGGATTGAGGGTAGCCAGGGACCAATCCCTTTGCTTCATTCATTAGTATGTATTTGTTGAGCTCTGGATCCATGGATACAACTGTTGGGCACCCCAGTATGTGGGACTTGAACAATGAACCAAACCTGTCACAAACCCAAATACAATCAATGATTGTCAGAAACCTTTTCAAAGGCATCAATTCATCACTACAGAAATAGAAATGGAAATGGAAACACACAGACACACACCTGGCCTTTTGGGTCTTCATGAAACAAGGGCCTTGTTTGAGAAACTCAGTGGTTTCTCCAAAGATGGGCCAACCCATGGTTCCAGGGGGCAACCCTTTCTTGCTGTATTTCACCTCATTCCACTTCAATAGGGCACACCCCAACAAAAGCACTACCAAAACTGCAATCACAGGTGCCATTGAATTGATGTGCAACCCTCTTTCTGCAGAGAGAGTGAGAGGCTCTCAAATGCTAAATAAGGTTTGCACTTGTTTCAGGAACGCAGGAGGCTCTATATATAACTCTGTCTCTGTGTGCAATTGCATCATCTTCAGCTTTCTACTTTTTTTATCTATTGTTGTTTATTACTACTGTGTATTTTAATTAATTAATGTTTATAGGGCTTCTACTTTCTAGGCTATTTAGACATTTTGTAAACTAGCCCCGATTGCCAGGGAAGTAGCCAAAGTAGCTAGCCAGTCAAATATTTGAATGTTTTCCTCCCGTGGTTAAAAGTTCAATTTCAGTATATAGAGTTCATATGATGTGACGTGACACTTACTTAATACTTAAGGACTTTCTACTCGCACGATAATTTCTCGCCATTTCGCACGGTGTCGGTGGAAACTTTTGGGTTTGGCGAGTTCAATGTTGACCTCGCCAGTTAGTGTCGGTTGCCATGAGGGTGTGTTGTGTGGAATGGTCAACCCTGACAAGGTTATTTATAGCAAAATGCACCGTCCTCGCTGCCTAATCTGGAAGTCAGCTCCTTTGCTCCTCTTGTAGAGGAGCAAGCAATCAGACCAAGGGTGTCGACTTCGGAAGTCTGAATTGGCTTCCACATTGCCGTCTCCAGTGTCCAGTGTCAATGAAGGGCTTGCTGAATCCGAGTGTTGGTACGGGCACCGTGCGGTTGGCGAGATGAAGAGTGTGCCGATAACAAGCCCCTAGCCCCCTAATATTATTAGTCTTACGGTCTTACTCATATAAATGGGCTATTATTGTCACAGTGAAAATCTCATAATACACGGTGACTTTTTCAAGTCAAACACGTATTTTTAGGAGGGTAAAAACTATATGAAATATTAAAATTTTAATTAATTTTTTAATAATATTATCCTTATTATTAATAAGTATGAGTTTATTGACAAATATTATTTTAAAATTTAAAATTTTATATTGTTTTTTATCTCTAACATTAACATTAGTAAAATTTACCAAAATTCTATATAAATTTTCTTTTTTTACTCCTAGATCCGCCACTATAACGTGTGTTTGTCTATGGGCTGAACCAACGAGGATTATGAAATAATTGGTTTTAGTTGTGTAATTGTTTATTGGTTCCAAGAAAACCAGAGCAACTTGTTTATATCCTCTGCCTCAAATACAATCTTGAAGCAGCTGCAGTTGAACAAAATTTGAAGGTGAGACATAGAAGAAAGGGTTAAAAGATGCACGTGGTGAGCACTTGGAAGGAGAAGAGGATTCACAAATCACAATTAGCACTTTTGTTCACATGTAAGCTTTGTTAATTTAGATCCATTTCTCCATCAAAAGTGAAAAGCAATAACAAAAGGATTCGTTTTGAGATTAATTCCAAATTCATGTGGTGACAACAACATACCCCCATGCGCCCTAACATGTGAAGATTGGTCTTCATTTTCTTGGATTTTATTCAATTTTCATTTTTTTCCCCTTTCACATACACGCAAAAGCACACGCGCATACAGATGTATACTCCCTCCGTTAAAAAAATATACTCCGTAAGTCCTTTTAGACTTGAACTTTTGTTTGAAAATATAAGTCTTTTTAGATTTTCTAGATATTGGGATATGAGAATGATTACTTTTTGACTTTTTGTTCAAATTTTATTGATTGATAAGGGTCGTAGATAATTAATGAGGGGTAATGGGGTATAAATGGAATAAGAGTATGATTTCCTTAATTTGTGTGCAAATGTCTAAAAAGACTTATATTTTTTAACCGAGGTAGTATATGCGTGCTTAAAATGTATTTTTTTTTTTTGATAAAATGACTAAGAATAACTCAGCTGTCACTTAATGTGGTACACCGGATTGATGGTTGGAATTAAACTAACCTAAACTAAATAGTGACTTGACATAGAGAAAAGAGAAGAAGACGTACGTAAAGCAAGCCTAATTCCATGGAAACCGAACTAGGAAGAAGGCAAACCAGGAAGGAGTCATTCGTTCTCTCGAACATGAAGGCACAATGTACATGAACCAATAAAAAAAAAGGTTAAGTAAAATTCACATCTCCTCTCATCCTACCCATGATCTCTTGACCTTCACCGATGCTGACTGGGGGAGCGACAAGATTGATCGTCATTCGCTTCGTGCTTATTGTATCTTCCATGGCCGAAACCTCATTTCATGGATCTCCATGAAGCAAGATAATGTAGCTCGGTCTTCAACCGAAGCAGAGTATCGAGCCTTGGCCCTTTTGCTACCTGCGAAGCTCTTTAGTTGTACAGTCGGGATCAACATTCTGCTGCCAGCACCTCCAACGCTCTGGTGTGACAATCTAGGGGCAACGTACCTTGATGTGAACCCTGTGCCTCAACACCGCATCGAACATCCATCCCTTGATTATTTCTTTGCTCATGAATGTGTGGTGAACAGATCACTCAAAGCTGCTTTCATCTCATGCAAAGATCAAGTCGCTGACATGTTAGCCAAGCCTCTGCCTTCGGCATAATTTCAGAAAAATCGATCTCATCTCTTCGTATCAGACATAGGACCGAAGGGGAGTACTGGAGACTATACCTTACATGTGGACAAGACCAGGACAAACAAGGAATCAGCCCAATGCAGCAGCACTAATCTAGCAAGAGTGAGCTCTGTCTATATAAGCACAAGATGCAATACCATTATGCAATCAATTCAATTGAGAAATCATTTGAATCAAAACAAATCTGTATTTCTGAATTAAGAAGGCAGTTCCAACTCCGAGACGTACGTTTAACTACAAGCTGGCCAGGCTGAAGCAATGCTAAGCACAGGCCTGTCCTACTAAGGTGATAAATCAAATATTGCACCCACGACTATAAAAATAAAAATAAAAAGGCCACAAAAGATACACAAGCCGCCGCCTGGTATTTTTTACTGTCTATACTGAAGGCTCCCCCAATCTCCAACAGTTAACTTTGCCAACCTAAGCGACACAGCAGAAGAGGTCTCCGTACCTTCACTCTTGATGTTCCAAAGCCACTTTTAAGACAAAGCAACCTTCATCTATTCACAATAATCCTGTCCATCTGTTGAACTGCATTGTTTCCAACGCTTGAGATGATTAGTTAGTCTGTCAACTACAACAAGAATCACATGTACCCTAAGCGAGTCCCAATCGGCCCAATTCAGCATATAATGATTTTAAAAGGGTGAAAAAAGAAAAATAAAAAGAAAAAGCAAAACAGCTCAAGCGGAATAGTCTTTTATAGTGTATCTGAGATAAATATTGTCCACGTATAAACATTTTAACTAAATCCGGCTATTTTTCAGCTACTGTTGTCATCTATGGCCCTCTTAGAAAAACCCTGTTAATTTGCTTGGGGTAAGGGTGCATATAGCTCAAATATTTTACTTTCAGCCATCACAATTACACTGCAGGTTTACATCAAAGTTCTGTTCTTAACTTCACACAAAAAGTACACGTTTTCCATTCATATAACACCATTCATACAGAAGCAATGCTACTAATGTAAAATACTAGTTGTGACTTCAATTGAGCATAGTCCCGAAAACACCCAGTTATTAGTGATTAAGCATGTAAAAATTCGGGTTAGATGAATGTCTAGAACAATTATTTCGAACAAAAGGTCCTTAAAAATCTAAATTAAGTTTCAAGTAAAATCAAAGAGGAGGGATTTGTAAACATACTTGCATACACTTGTGTCACCTAGTCAATTGGGTGTTTGTCAACTTGACGAGATGTATAATGTGCGGAAAGCAAAAGCAATGAAAGGAATGCGCTAGCCACAAATATTGCATCGAACCAACGGTGATAGAAGTCGAATTGAATATCTCCTCCCAAAACGTCAGTTATTATCATCCTGCAGTAAGCCAGAACATTAATTAAGCTCCACATTTCAACAAGGTTGTCGTTTCCTTCGAAAATTCCTGAGTATTGTATATCTTTGCACCGTGTCAATGGAATTAAGTAGGATACTCTTTTGTTTAGTACAGGCATAGTTCGGATAATACTTCTACATTTTCTAAACTACTTTTTGGTAAAATGAAGGAATCTTTGGTCACTTGTGTCAAATTTTTTAAAATAAAATTCAACATATTTTAGTCACCCCTGAGTCCCTGACATTTTATCACTTTCTCAAACTCTCTTACCTCTTACTTTAAATAGAATGGGATAGTTTAGGAAGAAAATAAATTTCAAACTCTGCAATTTTCCCCCGTATATGTATATGTTATTCTTTCTTCAAAATAAATCATCCATTAAAGTTTTACAACAAACTAGTAAATATAGAAAAATCTGAACTAATCCATACTTTTTTATTTAATAATTTTAATTTTGAAAATTCTCCTTCCAAGTACATTTATTTTAGTTAGTCTATACTTTTATTTGGTAGTGATATTACCATTCATTTATTTTTGTCAAACTGAAAAGATTAAGCATTTCATTTGCTTGATAAAGCCAGTAGTTGTTAAAAGAAACTACATAATTTCCATTCAGTATGGTTACCTGCATTCAAAATGGAAATAGAAGTATAATTTCCAGGAGAAGGGTTACCTGTATTCAGTTGCTAAGCTTTTCCTTATCAAAAGGATCGACGACACGAAATACATTCCCATTATTTCAGAAAGAAATAAAACGACATTGCTAGACGATCCACTTCCAACTCTTGAAACAGCAAAGAAAAACTGCAAACAGAAAACAGCCCCAAGACTTTATTCTTCAGATATCACATAAAACAAGAAACTTTGTTAATGAGCATTGTGGATCAGCTTTGGCCAATCCCCGACTTTAATATCAAAAGAAAAAAACCAAAGGTTGGTGGAATGGAATCAGTCTCCTATTCATATTGTCCCACTCGGACTTCTCTGAATGATTTGTCTTCTTTTCTAATCTAGTATTGATATTATCTCATTCAAATCACTTTCACACGTACAATAACTATTGGAGTCCAAGAGCTTCTTTCAAGGCTTTCTTCCAATACAAGCTCAGCTTCAAGGGAGTGTTGGATTAGATACTAAGAAATTATTGTATTTTGTGTGTTAGGTTATCCTATCTGCTTTCAGGCTTTTATTATTATTGTATGGCTTACATTATGCTATAGATTCTAGGGTTAGATTTTAGAGTTTTGACTTTATTATAAAGCTGTTCAGCTTATGTTGCCTAGCCTCAGTAGCTTCTCTTGTAAGCTACTCTTGTAAGCTACTAACTCTAGAAGCTACTATCTCTCATATTTCTCTCTATTTATATCTAGCTCTACCACTGTAAAATTCATCAAGTCTTATCAATTTTTATAACAATGAAGAGCCTTCCTCATATTTCACTTGTCTACCTGCCAAAGTCCTCTCTTCTGAAGCCTTATATAGCTTGCAGTTTACAAATCTAATAATAACCAACCATATTTATCCTGACCATATCTTGTTCACTGTAGCAAGCTAATAATACCATAGCTATCATAAATAAGATATTCACGTGCAATCTATAAAGAAGATGGTATACCAGATTCATCACCCCATTTTCCCCATCCATGATATAATTTTGAATACTTGATAGCTGCAAGCTTCTTCTCCATTACTTATTATTACATAGTAATTTCAGATTCGCAGTCTAACTTATCCTATTTATTTTCTGACACATCAAAGTAACTTCCTTGTCTTGAATAAAGTAAACAGGGAACATATGCATACCTTCATTAAGTTTGATAAAAAACCCCGAATGGATATGACAATCAGCATTCCGATGAACATTAAAGATATATACTGCAGAAGAAAACAGAGGTGGTTAGTTAGTCAAGGCAAGGGAAGCATTTCAATCTACATTTTTTTTTCAATTTTTTCCTCCAAATTCCTTTTTCATTTCCCTTCTCCATAGTTTAAATGAAAGCTTACATAATAAACCACCAATAGCAATAAGTTAACACGCTTGATATCTCAACGTAAAAATGAAGCATCAAGCAGCTAACAAACAAAAGAAGGGAGCATAATGTATGTTGCAATAAAACAATTACAATGAGTGCAGCTGTAGATTTTTTTTAGGAAAAAAAAACAATGTCAAGGACTCACCTTCATATGTTGTTAGTATTACATAACTAGCACTCCCTCCAATGTAACTTTAAATGTCGCTTTAGGTCAGAAAACTTGATAAACTTTAAATGTTGTTTTAGGTTCTTTAGGCAGATAATTAGCATTAGGTTATGAGATTTTTATTGACTCCTTTTTCCTCAAATTGTTTGTTGATTGGGTGAAACGAGAAATGCGCATCTAATAAAGTGATACGATATACTGTGCAATAATTACAAAAAGTATCCTGTTTGGCAAAATGTTATTTTTTAAGGGGTGGAGATTATTTTTTAGGGGTTAATTGAGGTGGAGATTATTGTATGGGTTATGAAGGTGGAAGAGGTGGAGATTGTTTTAAAAAAATAATTCCGATATAACACCGTATGGTGTTTGGAGGGTATAAGGTTATTTTGTTAGAAAAACATTAAAATGACATAATTGCCTTTTTTTAATTTATACTGACTTGTGACTGTTCAATAAATTAGCAGCAAAAGAGCTTCACCATAGCCAAGCAAAAGACTGCAGCAAATTTGAAGAATTGAATATCGGTCCACTCGAATTCGTCAAGACCACTTCGATTTTGATCAGGTGTTTTGGGAATTCCAGATGGGGCAACACCGCAACAGCAGTCAAGGGAAGAATTTTTCCAGCAGGTTAACCCCAGTGACGAAGGGGAAGAACGAGCAGGTGTGGGGCAGAGGAAGGACGCCGCCGACGAGGTCACTTGCACGCTTCCGGCAACACTGGACTCAGCCCCCAAAACCGTGTCGCCGCCCCTAGAGTCGCCATTCCCTCCTCCTTCACCCCCAATTTCTCCCCCACAATCCCCTCCACCCATCGCCTCCGCCGCCTCACCATCGTCCGCCTCACCATCCCAGTTACCCCAAGCTGATAACGTCGCTTCCTCCTTGCTCGACCAGTGCAGACAAAGAACGAGCTCGACCAGTTCAGACGAGAAGGAAAAAGGGGCAACGAGGTCATTGATGGGGGTTATTTTCTGGAGGAGAACTCCCACCTTGGATTTCAGGGGTGGTGATCTTGCAATATTTTCACCCCGAATCACCTTCTCCACCTCCACCTCCCATCTCCTGCCAAACAGCTAACGCCAAGGTGGTTTTAAAAAAAAAATCACCTTCACCCCCAATAACCATATGCCAAACAGGGATGTGAATTCATATTTTCTTGAAACTTGTGCTCAAACCTAAAACAACAATTATTGTTGATTGGAGGGAGTATATTATTCAAAATTTTATTGAACTTTTATTTTAGATGTAAATTAATTTGAACATTACAACATTAATATTATGCATTGACATAACCTTTAACCTTTGATGGTGACAGGTGAATATCACAACCATAATAAAATATGTTCACATGCAAGTGAGGCCCGGAAAAGGGTGATGGCAGGTGAACAATTTTAAGCAAGTTTTTTTATAGCATGTGAGCATATTTTATGAAGATTGTGATCTCCATCTATTAATAATAAAGATTCTGCATTAAATGCCCCGAAACTGAAAATTCGCAAAATATTAAAAATCATACTGTATGCCCTTTATTCAACAACTAGCCAACAAACTTTAGAAGTGCAATAAAACTTCATTTTCGCATAATTGCTCAACAAAAATACATTCTATGAAAAAATCACTCGAATATGTATAAACAGCATAGTCAACTCAAGGAAAACGAACTTTTTGTGACAGGAGGAGCTTCTTGTAACTAAATAAGAGGTCTAGCTTTTGTTTATGGTTATTATCGTATATTCATATTTTGTTAGTAACGGAATAATAATTTTCAGTTAACTTGCAATTGAAACCTCACAGAACCTTACTGATATTCAGTAATGCTCTAAGCTGCCTACAGAAGAACAAGAAAGTGAAACAAACATAGCTTCAAGCATCAAAAGTAACACACTCTGATCATTGCAAGAATAGGAGAGATCAAATTCAATGTATTGCGACGCGTGGAAAGTTTATAAGGTGGCATTTATCAATAGTCAAATTTCTCATCTATATCATAAATAATCGTAAGAATTAATAAATCTAGTAGTGTCATTGCAGGAGAAAGAAAAAGATCAAAGTCACCAGGCTGAAATGCTTTGCAGTACTTAATCATAACAAATCTAGTAGCTTAATTACAAGTAAATTACCTGTGACAATAGAGCTGCATTAACACCAATATCAAAGAACTGCAAGAATATTTTGATACTCATCGTGACAGGGTCAAGGGAACCAGCCTAGAAAAAGGATCAAGTTAATTAGTGTTTCATGTGCTAGGGTAGCGAAGGGGAACAAATGATTAAAAAGAACGTATATAATAATAATAATAATAATAATAATAATAATGATTAAAAAGAACGATCCCTATGTTTAGTGGCTATTCGACTTGTCCTAGTTGTGAGCTTGACAGGATGGACCCATTTGGAGACCATGCTTTACATTGCAGTAGAGGCATCGGGTCTAAGCACCGACATAACATGGTTCGAGATGTTTTGGCAGACATTTGTTATAAAGCGGGCATTGCAGTTCAGAAGGAAGCTCATACAGGTATGAGCAGTGACGACGGTGTTGAGCCGAGGCCGGGTGATCTGCTTGTTTATGGATGGGACAAGGGGAGAGACACTTAAAAACATACAATTAAAAACATCACATAACACCACTATGCAAAGGTACAGGTGGCAATCTGGCTGTTTGGGTTGGGTTCGATCAATGTTGGTTGGAATTGGATCATATGTAGGATATCTTGTATGTTCTGTCAGGTTCGGATCCGTTCGGATAAGTTTTGGGGTTGGGTAAGTTCAGGTCAGGTCGAATAGATTTCGGGTTGGGTCAAGTCGGGTCACATTTAGTTTTATTATAAAATAATGATTATTTTTTTGTTTATCTTAATTACAGACTATTAAACTTTATTAACTTAGTTACATTAGGCCTCATTAAATGTAATTCACGTTATTTAAGTGTTTAAAAAAAGAAAATTAAAGTAATTATTATAAGGATAAGTTAGGTCTTATTCGGGTCGGGTCAAGGACGGATTGGGTATGAGTAAGGTCGGTTTGTCTATCTTCGTGTTCATTCAGGTATCGGTCAAATGGGTCGGACTAGATTTTCGGGTTTCGGTCATGTCTGGGTTCGGGTTCTCGAGCCGGGTCAGATTTTACCAGCTCTATGCAAAGGCAAGCTTATAAATAAAAGGTGCAATCAATAAGAAAGATATTTACCTCCTTGAAAACAACACTCTGCAAAGACTGCAAAGAACAAATGAGGTACGTCAGATGTTCTAAAATTACTAGAGGTAAAAACAAATTAAGAGAAAAGCACAAGTATTATCTATGCCCTTAACGGCTCTCCGAACAAAAGCAACAACACCAAACATCGCAGTATTTCCCGCAATCAAGCGGAGTCTAGGGTGTTAGGATGTACGCATCCTTTCCCCTAATTAGTCAACAGGGTGTTTTTGTTGTTGCTGTTTGTTATAGTCAAGAGGGTGTTTTCAAAAGACCCATATACAAAATAGGCATACAAAGATTCAAGAGAAACCAAGTGAAGGAGAGATTGCCCTTTCCTCTATTACCGTTAATTTTCTATCCTAAGCCCAAATGAAACTCAAAGTCAGCTTTTAGTTGAGATTGTTCATTGGAGTTAGTATGGGAACTTCAGGTGCATAGCCAAACATATACAGTACATAGTTATTGACAGGATGGAAGGGAAAGCAATAAAAAAGAACACATAATATTCCATACCTTAATCATTTTGTATACACAATAGATCGATAATGCATAGCCAAGCATATTCTGCATATGGCCCTTCCAAGTCCGAGAAAAAGCAGCAGCAGCCTGTCAAAATGCATAAACAATTACTTCACTAAAATAGAAAATAAAAGGAATATCTGCTTCTGCAACTATACAACTTATTCGAAAATGAATGGTATCTTTCTATTCTTGATGTTGCTTACTAATGTGAAGCCTCTGCTTACATATCCTTTGACTATTTATACCTAAGTACTTCAGTCAAGAAAACACAAACACTGCATAGGATAAATTAGACCAAACTGACACATAACATTTCTATACTTTGGAGAATCCGTACAACAAATGAATGAAATACATGCTTATTTGTACTACATCAACCTCTGCTGTTAGATAGGGAAATTACTTGAAGAGTGTGATGGGTAATGTGGTAACTATTAGGCATATTGTTAATGGCTAAAGGGGACCATGTGAGGATGATAACTGATTCTTAGGGTTTTGTGGAATTAGAATCACATAAATAAGGCACTAGGCGACAGTGTTAGTCATCTAGTTAGTGATAATTTTGGAAGGCATTTGCCTTGTATGCGAGGTGAGCATTTTGCTCTTTGGTGGCCAGGGTGATAACTGTTTCTTTGGAAGGCGGTTCTTGTGTTTGTATGTGGTTCTTTTATGTGAGGATGATTGTTGGGAGCAGTTTGGGAAGTCTATTGAGTTGGTTAAGATCATCAAGGAGCGCAGAAGTGAGATTGCATGTGTCCAAGAAACTAGACAGGTAGGTGACTAGGCTAGAGTGATCCACTGATGGAAATTGTGGTACTCAGGAAACTACAACAGATTCAATGGAGTTGGGATACTTGTGACTTGTGAGTGAGACATGGAGGGATCTCGTGGTCAAGGTTGACCACAGGAACAACGGGATGATGGCTATTAAGTCGGTGGTTGAGGGGTCCTTAACATGATTAGTGCATGTGCCTCTCAAGTGAACCGTAGTGAGGAGAAGAGAGTATTTCGGGAGTTAAGAGAGATGGTCAGAGGTATAACAAGGAATGAGGGTTTTTTTTTTTTTTGTGGGTGGTGACTTCAATGGTCACATAGGACAGTACAATGATAGTAATTTCGGAACCCTTAATGGCAACGGCCTTGCTCTGTTGGAGTTCGTGGAAGCATTCGGATAGTGTTTTGCCAAGAGAGGTCACCTTCAAAAGAGGCAGCTCGGAGATTGATTACTTTATGATAGTGGGGAAGACAGGAATAGATGTCAGAATTACAAGGTTATTCCATTCGGAGGATCATTTATTAGCTCTTGATTTTGAGTTCAAGGGTAGGAGGAATAGTAAGCAAGGTAGAAGGAGGGTGATTTATTGGTGGCGACCAACAAATGCTAATGGGTCAATCTTAAGGAGAAGATTTTAGAGGAGGTAGAGAAAAAAGGTGTTTGACAACTTAAGGATAATGAAGACGGGAAGGCTTGCAAGTGCGAGCCTTTAACAAACAAAAACAACAACAACAACCCAGTATATCCCGCAAAAGCAGGGTCTGGGTTAGGATGTATGCACTCTTTCCCCGAACAAGTCGAAAGAGTGTTTCCAATAGACCCAGAACAATAGGATACAAGAATTACAAGAAAGCATGACTTATAGAAGTAAAGCAGAATTAGAAACGAATCTGGGAGAAGACATAAGTGAAGCAAGGACAAAAGTACAAAACATCAATGCCCAAAACTCTATACATCCGAAGCCCGAATGCACCTCCTCCCGTTATCCCTATCCGAAAGGATAAAAATATAAAACCTACCATAACAATAATGGAAAAATAAAACCTACCATAAGAAAGGATACAACTATAGGAAATAAAATATATAAATTCCTAAATTACCTAGAAACCTAAAAAGTAATTTTATCCCAAAAATCCTCCTATATCAAGACGAGATGTGGGGAAGTATGGGGAGTGCATTCGAAGATTAGCTTGTGGAGTTTTGGGCATGTCACGGGGTAGCTAAGGGCACAAGGGTAGCGAAGTTTGGTGAATTGAAAAGGTGCAAGAGATGGTTTAGGCAAAATAGACGGCATTAGAAGGATGACTAATTAATACAAGCGAGAAGGAAAGGGAGAGTTGATGGCTTGAATACAAGCGGGCTAAGGAGGAAGCTAAGGTTTTAGTGGCAAAGGCTAAAGAGATGGTTTTCCATTTTCGAGAGAATGTACATGGCACTGGACGAGAAGGGTGGGGAAAGATTTCTCTTTTTCCTGGCCCGCACAAGGGAGCATAACATCTTTCTCCATAATCATCAAAGGTTCATCAAAGGTTTACTCGAAGGGTTCTTTTGAGGAAGGAGAGGAATGAGACAAGGTGACCCATTGTCACCGTACATATTTGTTCTCTGCATGGGGATGCTACACGATGGGGAAAGAATCAATTGCTACTCCAGAGTTCAACTATCATCCCAAGTTTAGGGAACTTGGGATAGTGCAACTCGCATTCCCAGATGATCTTCTTATCTTTTACAGAGCCGACAGGGTTCAGTTTGCATTATCAAGGAATGTCTTGACGAATCTCACGCCAATATACAAGAAATGCTGGACACAAGAATACTAGACATACACAGATGTTCTACAAACCTCGTTAGCATTAAGAATAGAACTTCTGCAAAAGAGAGTAGGCACAATGAAAATAGTAGAACTCCACCTTAGCTTGTCGAAGCTCATATATCTCCAGGAATAGCTGTTTTGACAGCTCCTCCAAAGCTTGTGTCTCTGCTTCCATATTTTTTATGTCTAAAAGTAAATAAAGAGAAAACTAATATCAGAAACTTACCTTGATGAAAAAATAAGAAAAAAGTTTTACATGTTTTTGAGTGGCATTACCCACTAGGTTGACCTAGCAGATCATGAAGATTTAAAAAAAATGGTAAAAAACTACAAAAGTTCTTTTTTAAAAAAAAAAAAAAAAAGTATACCTCACTAACCTTAGTCCTAACGGGTTAGGATGCAGGTCAGGCAACCCATAACCCGTGAATCAGCAAGGCCGACTCATGGACATGTCTAGAACTTCCTTGCCCACAATTGAGACAGAGTATGATTGTCATGTGTCGTTTTAAAGAGCAAACTAAACTATTATATTTAATGAAATGACTATCCACGAACTCCGGTAGAAACATTAGGGACACGAATGAGTCATTTGATAGGTTCGGGACCTATATGATAATGTAGTGAAATGTTGGAAACCAACTATGAATTTTACTCTAAAAAAAAGCATCAAAAGATTCAAACAACTACATGAGTTGAACAGTTTGCTGTAGAGCTGTCTCACTTCTCTCTTTTTTTTTCATTCGCATTTGAGACTCTATCAAATTCAAGTCCACTGTTCTTAAACATAAAAAATCAAGGTGAAACACAACAATGCAGAAGACAGCAATAGGTGAGAAAAAGAAGAATTTTTTTTATTGTGCATTATAAACATAAAGCATATGACTAGGTAGACAGGGTAGAAGAAATACTAAGAAGCAGAAGTAAAACTCACCTTGTTCCCTCTGGTCTTCCTGGACAGATCTGACAACTGTTCCAACAATTCTCTTCAGGAAAGATCTAGCATTCAATTTCTACGACATAAAAATAAGAATGTAATGATGTCAAAAATCCAACTAATTTAAATAAAAAATAAAAAAACACACTAAGCAGCACCATCCAAACATGCGACACAGAAAATAAATAAATAAATAAAAACTAAGGGAATTCTGCAAAGCATCTTTAAGGAGTGATATGAATTCCAAGGTTATCGGTGCAACTCTTGGCCTTCTGATGGAATGAGTAGGCTAAACATAACAAGTTGCAAACAAGTAATTCCTACTGTAGGTAGTGTTACTTTATGTTTCTTTCTAACAGAACCATAAAAAAAAAAGCTAAAAAATAAAGCATTTATTCCATTTTATGTACCACTCAAAAGACCTTTAAAGGGTGCCTCCAAAATTAAAATCAACTACTGAATGAAACTTGGGAGAACATAAAGAAGCAAATATCAAATGTAAGAGGAACCTGATAGAAATCTCAAAAGAAGACCACTAATTTCACTAACAGGGTTTGTCAAAGAAAACCTGCAATGTTTCAATATATAAATTTAATTCATAGACACCCCAGACAATGGAAATCCTATACTATTTAAAGGGAAACAACTACTAGGGATGTTAAAAACAAGCTACCACTCAGCCCACTAACAGCCACTACACTTGACAGGAATAAAAATAGGAAACTGATCACCCACTAAGGCACTAACAGAAATATAGCAATAACTGAAAATCAACAAAGAAAACTAAGCTATATAATTCAGTAAATAAGCAAAACTAATTCTAAACTTCAGCTCCATGTCCCAACTTTTGATCTGAGCAGTTGGATCCTATCAGAACCCCATCTAGTTCTGACTGGAATCTTGTAAGAGGAAAACCAATTATCTGAATTCACCAAGTATTTTATTATCTAACAATTATTCTTTTCTTTGAAGGATATAGATAGTACAAGAGTTTGGTAAAGCATCAGCATGCATACTCATATATCAATTGATAAACCATATGATTATTCCTTTTCCGATAAAGAATGAAACTGGTAAATTAAGATCTGTAAATTAACTACAATCACAAACAGGAAAGTGGAACAAAGGAAAGTAACAGACCTCTTCAGTTCCTTGAATCCTTTGCATCTCCATTTGAGAAAGAATGATCTTCTTCTTCTTTGTTATGCATGTTTCAATAGATTGCATCAGCTGCCTCTCCAATGCCTTGATGTCTGATTCCTCGATCTCTCTACAACAAGTCCCCAAGCATACAGCTGGTCAGCAGCAAGTGTACTGGTAAAATAATTCCCCATCCCCACCCCCAACCTAACCTCCACCACCCACCCCCAACACAACCCCAACCCCCACAAATTCTGATAAAATGCTAAATAAATTTTATTTAAAAAAAAAACAAAAGAACCTTCAAATCTAACCTGATAAAAAGAGATAAGTAACTATAAGGCAAATTTACAGCTCCAAAACCAGATAGAACGGCCATAACAGTCACACCAATTACACCAATTCTGCTAACCAATTGAGGCATTGTCAAGAATCCTGAAAGAATACATCAGAAGTTGAACAGCGGGATACTTTATAAATGGTTTTGGCATAATGTAGAGGCTAAATATAAGAACGGTCAAACATTCATGAAATTAATTTAGGTTATTTGAAACACTGAGCAAAATATAAGAACAGAAAAGTTTGTTTCAACAGCATAATCATGCCAACCTATAATATGCAGTTGTTTCCTCATATCTAGTTCCCCTTCTTTGTGGGTTAGGCACAAAATGATAAAAACACTGAAATCCATATCTCAGTTTTAGCGATAAAGTGTACTCATAGGTGAGCTTAACCAATTTGAAGTTAGCAGAATGGATAACAGAACGAAAACAGGTAAGGTTATTGTTGTTAGGAAAACCAACAAACAATGGTCTTATCAATTATCATCAAGAAGGTAATTAAGAATTTATGATTAACAATTACTGGCATTACTTATACTTATAAGATGATCCAACGTATGTACACAAAGCTTGAGCGAGAGAACTAATTAGATGTTTTTCCAAGGTATAATAAAAGGAGAAAAAAGACCATGTGAGTTTTAAAAGCCACTAATATGTTGATTTTTAGGATACAGATCATAAAAAATCATGTTACCAAGTAGTAGAGAAAGTATGGATAGATAAAATAAAACATAAAGAGACATCATACAGGCTCAAAAATTTAGCAACAGGTAATCTCAAGATGATGATAACCTTTATCAAGTGAAGGCATTGGAAAGTGGACGCCCATTTGCCAAAATGCATAGAGGAAAGCTAAGAGGAATAAGATGGCTCCAAGAGCAGCTCGATCCTTCCTTACACCTGAACAGAAGTTAAATCTTCCCAATTAGTTGAAATACTTGCCACAAATGAAAAATACAATTAAGTAGAATTTAAAATGGGAGAAATGAATGTCAATGAAGTAAACACGTGAGAAAACTTTATCCTTGATATTTTTTAGTCGTTATGCTTCAACTTTGGACCCTTTCCAGGTGTCAGTCAGGTTACTAAATCCACTATTATGCACAAAATATGGCATTCAGGCTAGGAGAATGTATTTAATAACATTTAGAAACATAAGAAGGGGAGAAAGCACACACATTTGAAACTATAGCTTGTACTTGAACTGCAATAGAGCCCAACGAACAAAGGGTTCTCTTTACATTTTTCAGACTTGTGACACTTCCATGATGGATCAGATCCACTGAACTCCATTCAAGAATACGGACTAGAGCAGAAGATTAAGTTTGACACGGCCAGAGATCATCCCCTAACTTTTGCGTTTATCACATGTAATCAAACGTCTTAATTATTAAGAAGTGATTCGCCATTTATTTGCTGATTTTGTTGGGGATAAACATTGCAAGTTTGCATTGCAATCATAGAAGAAGGGCAAAGTATCTTAAACCAATTATCATATCGATTCAGAACAATGCATGATTGGGATTAATTGATACAGTATACAAATTGGTAAAAATTCAAGTGCCCTAAATGAGAATTTTTTTATGTGATAATGTGAAAGAAATGCTAAGAATTCAAAGGAAGCAGCATACCACTATTGCAGAGCATCAAGTAACAATGATAATAAGGCAACATGAAGACCAAAAGCAGTATCAAACAGAACAGATCCAGCTTCCAGTTCATCCATCTAGCCCTGCAAGTAATGAAGTATGACCAACTGATTTGGTTGAAATAGGGAAAAGTGATCTCCGGGACTAAAGTGAATTTGCAAGACTACGAATCAGGCAAAGAGGAAGGGGGGAACTAAACTCCTTGGATAGAACGGGAATGATCTCGAAGAGGACGAGCTGGAGAAGGTTGCAGGAGAAGGCGAAGACGACGCTGAATATGATTTGAACCAACACCCTCTTCTCTTCGTATTCCTTGTAGAGCCTGCGATTGAGAAACCATAGCCCCGCCCATCCCAGTAGTACCAGCGATCCCACTACTTCCACACCTTCTAGCACCGCCCATCCCCATCCCATCTCTTGAATCTCTCTCGAATCTCCCGATCAGTTCATTCCCCCTAATCAGGAAACCTTTCCCAGCGCTGAAATGGGGCTGCCTATTCCTAATTTTTTTTTTCGAAATATTCATAAAAAATTAAATAATTACGAAAATATTAAAGTGCTGAAAATAATTATACAAATTTTCATTTTTTGAAGGTCAATTAGAAAAACGCGGTTTGGGTCCACGTTTTATTCATACCACGATTTCTGTTTAGCGCAGAGTCAAATTTTCGTTTAACGTATGGTCAAGTGGTCGCAACGACCATATGCAGAACGGTCGCAATGACCATGTAGTCAATTGGTCGGAATTGTCGCAACGACCTATCACATAATAATCTTGCTAGTGGTGGTCGCAACGACCAGGTTTTGGTTTGGTTGCAATGACCATCTTATTCATCTCGGTTTACACAAGAACCGGGCTAAAAGCCAATTTTTTTTAAAAAAAAAAAGAGAAAGAGAAACAGTTTCTTCATCCTCCGGATCTCCGCATCTCGGCCTGTTCTTGTGTAAAGACCGAAAAATTTAATTATTATTTAATTAATTTCCGATGGATAATCCGAGCAATTATCCTCCTTTTACGATTTTGAAAACTCGGGAAAATTTAAAATTTTTGGATGGCATATTTTATATGGAAAGAGGACTACAATTCCGATCTAATGGAATTCGTATGATAATTTTCCGAGAAATATTGATGAGGCAAAGACCTTGTCATTCGTTTATTTCGGTAATTTTCGTAACATGTCACGACTTTTCTTTACGTAATTTTAACACCAAATCCCCCTTTTAAACCCAATGCTGCCAGCCTCAAGGAGAGCCACAAAAGCTCAACCACTCCATTCGACTAAAATGACCACATCTAGCCTAGCTTCCACTATTCATGTCCCTAGTGTAACTCTAGTGTTTGGATGACCTTTTGACCACTTAACCACACCTATCCTCATATATATATAAACCCATAAACTCAACCTGAGCTCCCCATCCACAAAGCCTCTCGGCACTAGAGAGAAAAGAGAAAGAGAAAGAAAAGAGGGAAGCCATTGTTGGCCTAGCAACACCTCAACTTCAAACCACCATAACTCCCTCCTCACTCAAGCTTTTTGGCTGATTCTTGAAGCCAAATATCCACAAAAAAGAGGCATTTCCAACCATAGTGAGTTCACAAAATGGATATATGTGCCTATGTAATTTGGACTTTAATTCCAATACAACGGTCTGATTCGGCTGAAATCTTAATATGATGTTCATGGGAATGTTATCCAAATGTCCTTCAAAAATTAGGGCGATCCAACGGTTGGATCAAGAGTTATTATAGTTTTAGTAACCAGTGTTTATGATGACTCGGTTAGAAAACTTGGTTAAGGGAATGCTAAGAATATGGTTAAATATGTGATGGCATAACCGAAACTTAGATCATATAAAATACAGAAATGAAGTATACTCATAACTTGGCTTATGATCCGATAAGAAGAAAATCGATTATGTGATAATACGATATAGATTATAACTGGTTAAGTCCGGATCACTTAACCAAAGTGTGTAATCTATAGAATCTTGAACCCCATGTGGATGTATGTTGATTATTAGGTTGGGTACCATGCATTAGAATACCACCTAATGAAAGCTTAATGAAATTAATAGGCTCTTGTTGATTGGATCCTTGGTTGTGCGCTTTATTGCTTGCTTATTCTCCGGACTCCAGGTGAGTCCCCTGGACTTATTCATGATGGATTTATGTGATACTCTTTGTCTTATCGAGAGTCTTCATGCATCACGCGACCTAGTAACATGTTTAGGAATATAAACTGGTAATATGACGTAGGATGAACTTAGTAAATCCAATAATTTATATGTATGTTATGTGTCTATGGTAGGACGGTCGTCAAAATCTGAATAAATGACTTATACTCGATGGAACGCGAATGAAATGATGAAAGACTTACGATGAGAAAGAATGAGTATGTTTGAGAAGGATGAGTACGTTTGAGAAGATATTATGATATGATGGTGATGGTGATGATACGGGCCCTTGTGTGGTTATTTCGCATTTATATATATCTATACACTTGCTTATGTGTTACATTTTAACATTCATGTAGTCTAAGTATGCCTCTTTATATGGCATTGAGTGTGCATATTTCCGATGATTGACCCCGATTTATTTCTTGTTTTTAGATTCGGGTACCCCTTACCCGATATGACTTACTTATGTGGATGGTTGTCGGGACATACCTTTTGGACGATTAGAGTGAGGGAGGCGCTTGACATTCGTACTCTTTTGCTCATACGTTTTATCGTTTCGACCCGGCGCGGCCGTGGCGTTTTGTTGTATTTATGATTTCCGCTTTTATTTTTATTCAAAACGTTTTCGCGATAGTCTAGGACAGGTAAAGCCTCCAACGGGCTTGCGATCTTTTCGGGGTTCGCTATCCCCATCTTTTGACAACTAAATCATCCGCTTAAATGAACCTAATAATAAACCGTACTCGGTCGTAAGATCCAAAGCTCACGGGAGAAGATCAAACTTCTCCTATAACGTTCCCCGATAATCTAGTACTCCGAACCTTATTTACCTTCTAAGTAGGTTTATGGATGTTAATTCGGGTACTTAAATTTCGGGTCGTTACATCTTGCAAGACTGTAAGTTCATGTAACCATGTTGATATCAACAATCCTATTTAGGTTGGAAATTAACTCGCCCCATCTTCCAATTAACTATCTAATAATGAGGAAAAACACCCAATTTCAAAATTTTCAAAGATGTAGAGAAACACAAATTTGTTCATCCCAAATTCGATTCTAAACACCCCAAATTTGAACTTGTTCACCAACCCCTCCGACCTCATGTCCTGACCTCTCCCATTTCGGTTAACCATGGTTACTCAAATTGAAGAAAAGGGGATCAAATTGCACATTGAGGTATTTGGGGATTTTGCGGAGGGAATACCTACGTGAGAGAAGAGAGATGAATGGGGTAGGGGTAATTTGCTATAATTATAGAGGCATTTTCGTCATGTTCTAAAAAAAAAATTTAGCATGTTCTAAAAAGTAAACCCCTATTCATACCGAAGGATAGAGAATTAGCGCCCTGGTGAGCAGTTAAATTTTAGTAAAGAAACGCGGTTTGAGACCTCATTTCTATTTTTTTTTAAATTCAGTTTAGTGTGTTTACAAAAATGGTTACCTGAGACCATGTTTCTATTACTGAGTGGTGCCCCACCGGTTAGCAACTGCTGACTGGGCATGGATTACACAGAGAAACGTGGTATCAGACCGCGTTGCTCTCTGTAGTTTCGGGGGAGGGGAAGGGGGCAAAGATTCTTTTTGGGGTATTACAAAAAAAAAAAGCGGGATCATGCCGCGTTTCTATGTCCCATAGCCATCTGCAATGATTCCCCCCTACTTAGATTAGGAGAATCTGAACATAAAAACGATGGCTTAGTCCGCGTTTTTAGGTATATACATCACCAACAATTCATCGCTTCCTATTCATCATCCCTTTGCCATTGCTTCTCTCCCATGAAGCTCTCAAAGTAGTGCCGGTTAAAACCATCAATTATCCAATCTATATATTCTCACATTGTTGCCTAAAGATTTGGTTAAGGTTAGTTTCACTCTCTTATTGGACTTTTTCGCTCTTATATTGAACGATTAAGATGTTTGGAATATTTAATATTCTCTCATACTTGTGCTTAAGATTATGTGTTTTGAATCCTTAATTGAAAATCGCAGGATTACGTAGTTATTATCGCGAGTAAGATGTAAAATTATGTGTTTTGAATCTTTATCTTGAGTAAGATGTAGGATTATATGCTCAAGAGTATAATTGTTTTATTGTTGTTGGATGATTATATTGAATTATATGAACTTGTCCTTGTTATCATGAATAACTTGTTTAACTTGTAGGATTATTTAGTTAATATTTGTTGATGATCTAACTTAATGTTAATGAAAATATAGGATGAATGAGCACAGGCCCGGACCTGAGGCAAGGCCCAACAGGCCGTCGCCTCAGACCCAACTTCACTGAGGGCCCATTACCCATATATATGTATGTAATATATATATATATATATATATATATATATATATATATATATATATATATATATATATATAAAGAATTGAATTAAGCTATAAACTACATGTACAACTTGTCTTGGTGGATAAAGACACGGTAGGAGAGGGAAGAGACGTAGGTTCGAGTCCCATTTGTGATTTTGCCCCCCTTTTTTTAAAAAAAAAACACACACACAAGCTTTCTCCTTTTTTTTTTTTTTGCGTTTTTGCCTTTTTATATATATATACTTTGTTGTTTGCCCCTTTTTTTGCCCCCCCCCCCCCTTTTTTGCCTCTTTTTTTTTTATATACTTTTTTTTATTAGGTAAGAATTCGAGTTCAGACAAGCCTGAAACTCGATGGTCGACCAAGTCGGTAGACGGAGAACCGTCAATACAAACCGAACAAATAACACAAATCAACAAAGACGAAAGAGAACCCTAACAATCCATACAAGACGACTCCCAGCATAGAAACGATGGAGAAACTAGATGCGACACGAGTGCAAAAACGCGGGAGAGTGCACAGACTCACTGCAGTACCCCAACCGGAAAGAGCGATGCCTGAGGATGTGTGAATCACCGACGTTGCCTCCACCTAGATGAAGGATCTTCGAAGACCACGAACACAACCACGATCCATTCTCGATCAACCATGACGCCCAATACTGCAACCCAGCACAACGCAACCATAGCCACACCAGAGCATCGATCCGATGCTAGAAGTCGGGCAAATACAGGCAAAGAAAGGGATAATCGATCGACCGGTGGAAATGTGAACAGAGCTCCCGAAAAATAGTCAAAACAATCGGGAAGCATTATTATTATATATATATATATATATATATATATATATATATATATATATATATATATATATATATATATATATATATATATATATATATATATTGATAACTCCACTCCCTTTGATGAAAATCGGAATTAGTTTCAAAGGCTTTGCCGGACAGTTTGTGTGAAAGGTCTTGAAGCGACAGCTGTGTTGATGAAACATAAAACCTATATTTTATGTTATTATTATCTTATATTATTTATGTATGGCTTCCAAATATTATTATATACATTATATACTAACCATACAGCAAGGTTTTCGAAGATATCTCCTTCCTTAAGCTAAAAGACGTGAAGATCAAATCTGGTGGATCATGGCTTCGGAGTTTCCCAGAATAAAAGATTGTGAAGATTGTCATGATCTCTAATAGCCGTTGGAGAAGATTCCTTCCTCAAGTGGCGCCGATGATCTTCACTATATAAAGGAGATGAAGAAGAGAGAGGGGGAAGTAGATTCACGAATATCATTGCACAATCAGCCCTCAAGTTTACGATCTCTCTACAGCGTGTTCTCTCTGCTTGTTCTTAAGAGTCTTATATTTTGTTTCAAAGCATTTGAGAGATACACAGTGAGCTTATAGGATATATTCTGAGAGAGTGTTATACTCGAGAGTTTATAACTCGGGAAGTGAGCACTAGGCTATTGATTCTCGAGAGTAAGAGGATTGTACTAGATAGCTGAGAGAGGTGGGGCTCTTCTAGATTGGTCTAGGACTCCAAGGGAACGTGAGTTGACTTGATTGCAATTGTATAGGAGAGAGGCTTCTCGGTGAGCTATTAGGATCCTAAGCTTTGTGAATCAATAAAGCATGTTGAATCCTAGGGTTGTGGAAGAACCCTAGGCGGGGACGTAGGCCAAGTTCGTGCCGAACCTCGTTAACAATTCGTTGCGTCCTTTATTTACTGCTTTACCTTATTTCCGCACTTGGTTCGAATTGTTTAACTTTGTGATTCAGGTTTTCAGAGAAAAGACTAAGTCTAATCTCAAAGGGTTTTGCACGAGCTTCAAAAGTCTTGAGACTATCTGCGAAAAACCGGCATACTCTATTCAACCCCCCTTCTAGAGTATTTCTATATTACTTTGTTTTACATTATCAAACCTTCAATTGGTATCAGAGCTTTACTCACTGCTTTTGATCTAACAATCTTGTGAGTTTTCGATCATGTCTGGTGAAGCAAGCGGAGGATTTGCACAGGGAAGGTCCACAAGCAGACCACCACTCTTTGTAGAAAACAACTTTGTCCACTGGAGATCCTTGATGAAGATGTTCATTATAGATCAAGATCTGGAACTTTTGAACACTATAGAGAATGGTCCGAAAATTCCAGCGAAAGACGGACCAAATGGAACCAAAGTCGCAAAGAAGGAGTCTGAATACATCCAAGCGGATCTTGAACTCGTCTCCAAAAACTACAAGGCTATTAACTTACTTTATTGTGGTCTTAGCACTGATGAGTTTGACCGTATTTCATCTTGTAGGTCAGCTAAAGAGATTTGGGACAAGCAGGTCGTCACCTATGAAGGAACCAACCAAGTGAAGGACACCAAGATCAGTATCTTCCTTCGAAAGTATGAGCTTTTCAAAATGAAGCCTGATGAGTCTATGAAGGCCATGTTCACACGATTCACGGAAATCACCAACAACCTTGACTCTCTCGGCAAGAGCTTTACGAATGTTGAGAAAGTAAGGAAGATATTGAGGTGCCTCCCAAAAGACAAATGGGGTCCGAAAGTGACAGCCATAGAAGAAACCCAGAATCTCACCACGTTACCCCTTGATGACTTGCTGGGGAAGCTGATCACACATGAGATGATTCTCAATGAAGACGATGGAGAACTTCCAACAAGCACTAAGAACTTGGCACTCAAGTCTAAGAAGGATGAGCCGAAAGATGTGTCTGATTCTGAAGATGAGGATGATGATGAGGATGATCCCTTTGATCTCATTACAAGGGGTCTTTCTCAAATCCTCAAGATGAAGAAGCAATTCAACAACAAGGATGAATCAGAGTCTTCTAAAATTCGAGGTAAGTCTCAATTCAACAAATATGAGAAGAAGACTAAACCTTTGTCTTGTTTTGAATGTGGTGAAACAGATCATCTTGTAAAAGACTGCCCTCAAAAGACGAAGAGCCAGTTCAAGAAAGACGATAGATGGAAAAAGAAAGCCATGGTGGCAACTTGGAGTGACTCTGACTCAAATTCCGATGATGAAAAGGCCAACCTTTGTCTCATGGCCACATGAGATGAATCTCATGATGAGCAACTCGAGGTAACCGTAAGAGAGCTCATGGCAAGTCCAAAAGAGGTACTATCGGAATTCCTTTCTAATATGATTGTCAATGAAGAGAAACTTATTGCCTATACTAACACTCTTATCAAGAAAACCATGGACCAGGAAAGAACTGTTGAGGAACTGTCTAGGCGGGTCAAAAGTCTTGAAACTTCTTATTCAGGTCTTGACATTAAAGTCAAGACTCTTGACTCAGAGAAATCTGAACTCAAGCAAGATCTCTCATCTCTGAGAAGTGAACATCATGACTTAGAGAATGAGAAGATCTCCCTGAATAATAAGATTCAAGACAAACAGACAGCCCTCATAAGTTTTACCAAATCCAAAGGCACTCTTGATAGGATGTTGGGTGAGCAACAAAGTTCTCTAAACAAAAGTGGTATTGGTTACAATCCAAGGTTTTTAAAGAAGCAGCACATTACCACATTTGTAAAGGCAAAAGAGACATGCCCCTATAGAAGAAATGATCCTCATATTATTCGCAATACATTTCCTATTCACTTGAGAAAAGAACGGATAATGCAAGTTTGGGTCCCCAAAGGCACTATTTTACCAAATATGGTTTATCCCAATAAAGGATCTAAATTTGCTCACTGGTCTAGCCACAAAGGTTGATGTTTTTCTTGCAGGAGAACACCAAGGTGAAGGAACATAAATGGATCATTGATAGTGGGTGCTCGAGGCATATGAGTGGAAAGAGTTCTCTCTTTCATGATCTAAAGGAGCAATCCACGGGAACAATCACTCTTGGTGACAAAGGAAAATGTGACATCGTCGGTATTGGTAGTGTTGGAAGTGATTCCAGCCATAGTATTAAAAATGTCTATCTTGTTAATGGTTTAAAGTATAATTTGCTTAGTGTCTCTCAACTATGTGATAGTGGCAACTATGTCAGATTTAACAAGAAAAGATGTCTAGTGTGCAGAGAAGATACAGGTGAAGTTATATTGACTGCATATCGTTACAACAATATATACGTTATAAATGCTGATCAAGTGGCACAAGGAAGCTTAACCTGTCTAAAGGCTTTGACGGACGATCCAAAGCTCTGGCACAGGAGACTCGGTCATGTGAGTCCACATACACTACAGAAGCTTGTGTCCAAAGGGCTTGTAAGAGGGCTACCTGAGATGGACTTCAAAGGTATTGATATGTGCAATGCATGCACACGAGGTAAACAAACACGTAGCTCTTTCAAACCCAAAAAGGTTGTAAGTTCTTCTAGACCCCTTGAACTTTTACATATGGATTTATGTGGTCCTATGCGAGTCAAATCTCCCAATGGTAAAAAGTACATGCTTGTTATCATATTTGATGAATGCAATGACGGTTCTTTAAGTGAAAGTGTTGCAGATTTAGATCTTAACAGCCATACAGAGAATGAGGATAGTGATGATGATGCTACCAAGAACACAGAGAAGGGGAACATGCAGGAACAGATTCTCAACACCGAAGAATTGGCCCAAGGTGTTGAAGATTTGTCCAAAGCCCTTGGTGTCCAATCCAACAGTGTTGAAACGTCAAAAACTGCTGAAACTGAACCTAACAGGACCACGGAGTCAGATGTACCACAAATCAATCCTGCTGGTGTGACGAATCAAGGAGCTGAGACTAGCAAAAGGAAATTCAAATACTCCTCATCACACTCATTAAAGGATATCATTTCTGACCCTACTTCTAGTGTTCAAACTCGTTCTAAACTTAAAGATCTTTGTGCTTTTCACGCGTTTGTTTCTCTTATTGAACCAAAGAAGGTAGATGAGGCCCTTCAAGAGTCAGATTGGATCATTGCTATGCAAAGTGAGCTTAACGAATTTGAAAGGAATAAAGTCTGGACCTTGAAGCCTAGGACAAAGCATCAATTAGTCATTGGCACACGATGGGTATTTCGAAACAAGCTAGATGAGAATGATTTTGCAGGCTATAAGAAGCCGAATACATTGCAGCTGGAGCCTGTTGCTCCCAAATCCTTTGAATAGCTCAACAAATGCGAAATCTTGGCATCAACCTCAAAGGCATTCCCATTAAGTGTGACAATACAAGTGCCATCTCTATTACAAAGAATCCTGTTCAGCATTCAAGGACCAAACATATTGATGTAAGGCATCATTTCATTAGAGACCATGTCGAAAAAGGTGATGTGTCCATATCCTTTATTTCAACTGATTATCAATGGGCTGGCATTTTTACCAAGCCTTTGGCAGAGGACAGGTTCACCTTCATTAGACGTGAGATCGGAATGCTTAACAGGGATGTACTTTCGTAGGGGGAGCTTTCCCTTTACGAAAGATAACTTCTACTCAATGTCAAGATCCTTGAACTTCATTTCAAAGGTTGTGAACTGAACAGTAGAGCACATATAACGGATCAGATATTTGGTTGATATCTTATTAGATATTTGATCAAATATGGTTTTAATGGATTTTAACCTTCTTTATATGTTACCTATTTTATTTTCCGAAAAATCTTTTTATCCGAGTACATTTTATTTGTGGAAATTATTTTAATATCGGATAAATCTTCTCTTGCCTTTAAGATTTGAAAGGAACTTTTGAATTATTTTGGTAAGTCTGATTTTGGTAACTGTTTTTAAACTCCTCCCTTTGTTGAAAGACAAAAAGGGGGAGATGGTTTGATGGTTTAGACTTTAAAACTGCTGTGAACCAAGGGTCTTTGAAGACCTTGTTTTGTTTTACCTTGTTGGATGTTTCTTGTTGACGTTGAAAACTTATGACCCAACATTTGTCTAACCCATGCAAGTACTTAGTCCGATTTTGCTTATGATATTATTACTTGACTAAGTTGCAGAGATGCACAGGTTTTGTCTTTCATCAAGGGGGAGATTGATAACTCCACTCCCTTTGATGAAAATCGGAATTAGTTTCAAAGGCTTTGCCGGAAAGCTTGTGTCAAAGGTCTTGAAGCGACAACTGTGTTGATGAAACACAAAACTTGTATTTTATGTTATTATTATCTTATATTATTTATGTATGGTTTCCGAATATTATTATATACATTATATACTAACCATACAGCAAGGTTTTCGAAGATATCTCCTTCCTTAAGCTAAAAGACGTGAAGATCAAATCTGGTGGATCATGGCTTCGGAGTTTCCCAGAATAGAAGATTGTGAAGATTGCCATGATCTCTAATAGCCGTTGGAGAAGATTCCTTTCTCAAGTGGCGCCGATGATCTTCACTATATAAAGGAGATGAAGAAGAGAGAGGGGGAAGTAGATTCACGAAGATCATTGCACAATCAGCCCTCAAGTTTACGATCTCTCTATAGCGTGTTCTCTCTGCTTGTTCTTAAGAGTCTTATATTTTGTTTCAAAGCATTTGAGAGATACACAGTGAGCTTATAGGATATATTCTGAGAGAGTGTTATACTCGAGAGTTTATAACTCGGGAAGTGAGCACTAGGCTATTGATTCTCGAGAGTAAGAGGATTGTACTAGATAACTGAGAGAGGTAGGGCTCTTCTAGATTGGTCTAGGACTCCAAGGGAACGTGAGTTGACTAGATTTCAATTGTATAAGAGAGAGGCTTCTCGGTGAGCTATTAGGATCCTAAGCTTTGTGAATCAATAAAGCCTGTTGAATCCTAGGGTTGTGGAAGAACCCTAGGCGGGGAAGTAGGCCAAGTTCGTGCCGAACCTCGTTAACAATTCGTTGCGTCCTTTATTTACTGCTTTACTTTATTTCCGCACTTGGTTCGAATTGTTTAACTTTGTGATTCAGGTTTTCAGAAAAAAGACTAAGTCTAATCTCAAAGGGTTTTGCACGAGCTTCAAAAGTCTTGAGACTATCTGCGAAAAACCGGCATACTCTATTCAACCCCCCTTCTAGAGTATTTCTATATTACTTTGTTTTACATTATCGAACCTTCATATATATATATATATATATATATATATATATATATATATATATATATATATATATATATATTATGGATCATATGTACTCAACCCGGCCTTATTGTGTATCATGTACACAAATCTGGGCCGTTGATCTATAGAAAATGGAAGGATAAGATAGTGCCACGTGTATTGATAGCTTTTTAAAAAAAGGTGGAAAATCAATCCCAATTTCACCCTACCAAAACGTGAAGCGCGTGTGAATAATGAACAAAACCTAAATCTCTAACCGGTTCCCAAAATAGAGCCGCCTCCTTCTTGCTCCCATAGTCCCATGGAGATGGCGATGTCGGATGGCGATGGTGATAGCGGATGAGATGGAGATGGCGAATGGCGATAAGCCCCGGCCTGTCTCTGGTAAGCGCCGCCCAGGCTCTGAAGAAGACGGCTGCCGAAGTCGCCGAGGAAGAGAACGAGGACCTGCAGGTGGCGGATCGACGAATTTGATGCCCAGATCTGGGTTCCTCTCCTCAAATCCTTCCCATGGAGGATAACGGCTGAGATGGTGATGGCGGATGGCAACTCGGTAAGCAAGTTCGAAGGAGATGGCGATGGCGGCTAGCGAAGGCGGCGACGGAGGCGAGGCAGATGTGCGTGGCAGAGAGGTGCGCCGGCGAGACCAGCCCCGGCCTTCTCCGGTAAGCCCCGACATGTCTCCGGTAAGCGCCGCCCAGGCTCTGAAGGAGACGACCTGTCTGCGATTTTTGTTTATAATTTCTAGGGGATGTGATTTGTGTCATTTAGGGCTTTTCTGTTTCGCTCACACCCCCCTCGATTCGAATCAACTGGCGACTTGGGACTCCGGTGACTCACGAATTTCCAAAAGTCGAAGCCGGAGTGCGACCAAATCAGCCATACGAACCCCCAAATCTAACCTCAACGGTGAGTTGAATCTAGTGGAGGATCAAGAAGCGCTTCACACACCCAGCTACAACCGAAGCTTTCCAATTCATCAATGGGTAAGTTTTTGTCATTGCAATTTGGTTAGTTGTTTGATTGTGAATAAATTTGGGGGTTTTCCAATTCATCAATGACGAGTTGAATATGATGAACGAATTTGGGGCTATTTGTGTGTTGTTGGTGGAATGGTTAGGATGGTTATTTGTTAGATATGTGGGGTATTGGATGAATATTTTTTCGATTATGTGTATGTGAATCGAGCGTTGATAGGGAGAAAAACAGTTTATGCATAAGTATGTGTGGATCGATTTAAGAGGTATTATGGGAAAAAGTTGAATTATTCATATGTATGGATCGATTTTGAGCTTGATGAGATGATTTTTTTGGCGTTCTAATAAATGGAAAATGCATCGATATCATCGAATAATCATGTGATACCGTCGAATAATCATGTGATACCGTCAAATAATCTAGCGATACCATCAAATAATTTTTAGTTACGTGTTAAAATGACATAACTAACCGAATAATATTCTAACATCATCGAATAATTAAGGTATACCATCGAATAATTAAGGTATACCATCGAATAATAAAGCGATACCATCAAATAGTTTTTTGTTCAAAGTTCAGGGCGTTAGCCGATTAAATAATCCATAGATACTATCGCATAATACGTCAATACAGTTGAATAATACAGTGATACAATTGAATAATCAAAATGACTAACCTACTAAACAGACACATACGACTGAATAATCCTTCATATACTAGTGCATAATCATTTATATCCGACTGAATAAGCATCTATCCAGACGATTTAGTTTCCAAACACAAAAACACCCGACTGGGCCCCACAAAGGGGGGAAACACGCGCCTCAAAAGCTGAAATCAGCAAGTAACCCAAAGAAAAAGGGTGGGACCCACCAATTTCAAATTAAAAAAATTGTAAAAGTACCTTTTAATCTCAATTACCCATTTACTTTAATCAAGGGCCTAGATGTGTGTACATGATACACAATAAGACATGAGTACACCGGAACCATCCCCTATATATATATATATATATATATAGGGGATGGTTCCGGTGTACTCATGTCTTATATATATAAAATTTTCCAGTCCTAAACGGGATTAGGGGTCCACCCTTTCGAATGAGATTTGGATCCCAAACGGAATTTTTATTAAAATTATATATAAATATATAAACCTACAATTATATATATATATATATATATCTATATATAACGACGGATTATAAAACATAATTCCAAACACTCTTAAAAGAGGTAATTTTTATCTGTTTATTTTTTATTATTCTCGGGCCAGCTTCGGGCCCAAGGAAAAGCCTTGGGCCCAAAGCAAAGGAAACGGGCCTAATGTGACCACTACGCAATCTACGCCAGAACGCAGAACAACATTAGGCCACATGGCGGAGGAGCGGGACGGAGGCCGGAGCGGCCTAATCTGAGACCACCTTTTTTGCCCCCCCCCTTTTCTTTTTTTTCTTTTTTGCCCCTTTTTTTTTTCTTTTTTTTAAAACACACAAGCTTTCTCCTATTTTTGTTTTGTTTTGTGTCTTGCGTTTTTGCCTCTCTTTTTTTCTTTTGTTTTTTTATATATACTTTGTTGTTTGTTTTGTTATGGTTGAAAATAGTAGAGGGCCCTATATTGAAATCTCGCCTCAGACCCTCAAAATCTCAGGTCCGGCCCTGAATGAGCATAACAACATATCTCAGCAAGGGTTTGAACAATTGAGTGAGATCTATGTTGACGCTCTTGGTGTTGATCATGAAGACGACTTGGATAATTCTGAAGAGAACGATGATGCTACTAGGGAGGCAGCTATTAGGGACGAGGCCTCTAATCCCAACTGGAAGCTCATCCAATGATAACAACTGCATGGCAAGGTTAAATTCACACGTCCAATTAGATGATGGAAGACAATTTTTTCGCGGACAAATGTTCAACTAGATGGAGGAGCTTAAATGTGATTTAACCGAGTATTCTATGCGTATGAGTAAGCCATACAGGACAAAGAAGGCGAGTCCAGAATGGTACACAATTGTTTGTGATAGGAAGGACAGTTGTGGATGCACATGGCGACTATATGCTCATCGTCTTGATCAAACGGTTGATATGTGGATGGTCATCAATTACAACGGGCCTCATGCAACCAACTGTGTTGGAGAGGTTTTGCAGTTGGATAATCGTAACGTCACCTCCAGTTTCATTAGAGGTGAGATTCTTGGGTTTCTTTGCAAGGATCAAGACACGAAGTCAAGTACTATACCCGAGCATCTGACTAAAAGGTATAAGATTTGTGTCTCATACATGAAAGCCTGTAGTGAAAAGCATAAAGCTATTGCAAAGACCTATGGTGATTGGGAGGAGTCGTACATGGAGTTTCCAAGGTTCATGGTTGCGCTACAAGTTACAAATCCAGGGACAGTGGTTGAATGGTGCAATATGGATTACCCAAATCCACAGGAGAAGATATTCGCTCGTGTTTTCTGGGCTTTTGAACTATCCATTGCTGGGTTTGCACATTGTCGTCCTTTGATATCGATCGATGGCACCCATTTGTATGGAAAGTACAAGCATGTTGTGTTAAGGGCAATGGATATGGATGCAAATGATCAGATTTTCCCTCTGGCATTTGCAATTGTGGAGAGTGAAAATGGAGATAGTTGGGCTTGGTTCATGGATTGTATAGGGAAACATGTTATTTAGAGACTCGGATTATGTGTTATTTTAGATAGACATGTAGGCATCCTGAAGACCATGGAGGAGCTGCCTAGATTAAGGGCGCATAGTTCACATCATAAGATATGCATTCGATACTTGAAGTCCAATGTGGACTCCATGTTCCACAATTATAAGGTGAAAGAAATGGTTGGTTGGACTGCTTACCGGCTCACGACAAGCGGGTTCGAGAAGGGGTGTCGCGCCCTTCGACAGATGAACGGTGAGGCCTAGGAGTACTTAGCTGTGATTGAGCTAGATAAGTGGGTCATGTCTAAGAGGGAGGGGGGTGAGGTATGGTTTGATGACAACAAACTTATCTGAGGTTTTTAATGGTGTGCTGAAGGGTGGGAGGAGTCTTCCGTTCACAACTTTTGTTCAACAAACCTTTTATAAGATGAACAGTTACTTCATAAAGAGGAGAGGGGATGGAGGCACTCGCATCTCGCAAGGTTTCCCACTAACAGAGGCGACCGATAACAAGATTGAAGTAGTTATTGAAGTTGCAAGAAATGCAAATGTCATATCATTTGATTTGCATAATGGAATATTTAAGGTGATTTTGAACTCGTAGAGGTCACAAAGTAGACGAAGTGCGCGGTCGTACACAAGTGAATTTACGCCGTAGGACATGTACATGTGCTAGTTGGAAGTTGCTGAGGATACCTTGCGCACATGTCTTGGCGGTTTGCAGATCATCTTCCTCAACCTCGGGTTGGGAGAACAAGTTCGGGTTTGGACCAGGTCGAGCTGGATGTATGGCCCCGTAAAGGTTGTAGGTATCGGCATACACAATCCGCCCCTGATGATAGTCTCTTTGGGGGATAATAGTCAGGTGGAGTCTTGAGAGCATAGGAAGATTAAGCGAGATAGTTAAGGTGCACCCATATCAATCGTGAGAGCGGTTCAGTTGAAGACTTGAAATTTTTCTTAAAGGGTAAGGATGAGACTGGTAGGGAACCCCTAGGGAGAGAGTGTGCTTTATAGGAAGTCTTGGTAGTTGTTTGAGTTGTTAAGCTTATCAAAATAGGAAATTGTGCGATTGGGAACTCCGAGATATGGTTTTAGATGGTCGAGTGGAAGGTAGGACTTGAGATTGGGATATCAAAGTAGATTGATCCTTAGATGGTTTGATGGCATAAGAGTTGGGATACCTAATAGTTGGTTTGGGTATTTGGCCTTGATTGCGGATAGTATGAGGCTAGAGCATTTGTATATGAGCGGATGCACTGGTGTCTAGAACTAGTATTGGATTGAGTTGGTAGACCTAGGTGAGGATGGTCTTGATGCGAGAGATAAGAAGTAGTGGTCGTGTCTTGTTATGGTTGGTAATTATAGACAAGTTCTCTTGAGGATGTGACTTAATTAGTGTTATGTGTTACTTGGGGCCAAATGTCGTGCGAATTCTATGATATAGACGAGACGATGTTGATCCCCTGACGTATTGCCATAGACAATAGTGAGATGTTAGTACTAACATAGTTATCCCTTGAACTTGATGAAATGCCGGTTTGCAGAAGTACTTGTTTGTCTCTAATGTGATAATGTTTGGTAGTTAGCGTAAGTATGATGTGATTTATCTGGTTGTTATGACGTGCAACTTATGTGATGTGATGTGATGAATCCTACTATGTGTGATGATATACTAGGTGTGTTATGGTGTGTGATTATCCTCGATGTAAATTTGGCATGTTATTAAATGCGCTTCATGATTGCTATGTTATATGCTTGGCTAACGTCGAATTTAAGGGATTTTCAACGGTGTTTAAAAAGAACTAACTTGGATTTTGAGAGATCGGTCGCAATCGAGGATTTAAATTATTTTGAGGCCAACCCTTTTCGAATTGAGAAACCCCTTTGAAACTTTCCGGCCCGAGCATGCATTATAACGCCCCACGAAGTGGATACGAGCATTTTATAGGGGCACTTATACTTTATGAACTATAATGAATTGTTGAGATATATGCGGGTATGTTATTATGAGAATGTGGACGTGCCTAACTGAAAAGTGGAGAATGATGTGGTCTTATGCGATACTGTGATATGATGATTGGTTGAACATGAGGAATTGGCAAATGCGATGTGTTAATTTATCCTATTGACTTATTTGTATGCTATGGATGCTTGAGTGACTTAGATATAGACTCTTATATTCTCGTTATCCATCTAGGTGGTACTTGTGATTATGATTGATGTGTGCCGAATATTCTATTATGCTGTTCTGCATAACCAGGTAAGTCTCTTCGAAGCTTACTCAAATTGATCAGATTTCCCTGCTTATGTGTGCATGATATACTAGGTGATGCATATCATGATAGCATGCCATGTAGTATCATGCTAGGTTGTATTAACGAATGATCATCCTTATTTTGTATGCGTATGTAAACAGAAAGGTCGTTATCTGTGAAGTATTTAGAGTCTTTGCTAGGGTCATAGGACGGCCTAGCCTCATCGGGTCTTGTCCTGAGTCGTTCGAGTCATGGCAATATTTTATCACATCACTTTATTATTATCCGCATTACTCTTATTTTCTCTTTATAAGACCACATATTTGATGATTTGATAAGCATGCAATATGGCTTGGGCACCAATACGGGCTTGATCCTATTAATGAAACAGAATGCATTCATGAGCTGACCAATCTCCGCCCTATCGGAAAGGGGGGCGATGGTAGGAAAGGGATATGTCACTTGACATCATAGGCAGAGCTAGGCGGGGGCAAGCGGGAGCATTCTCCCCCCCCCCCTTCATCCGAAAAATTACCTATATTTGTTCTACTAGTCGATAACTTCGTTTTGATATATTATAAGCCTGAATTCGATAACCGAGTAAAAAGTTATGAAAGTTTGAAAGTTAAACACAGATTAATTATTTCAAATGTCTTTTAATAAATCATGATGCTTTTATATTTTACTTAATTTGATATTTAGGTAATGTAATTCAACCTAAGAGCTTCGAAACAAGAGGTTATATTACTAAATTCGATAATTATATAAGAAATTATGCAAGTTTAAAGTTTGTATATCTTGTTACACGTTATTGCATGTTAAGAGAACAACAAGTTGCATATGACTTTGTGTGGTTTCAAACGATATATTTTTACACGAAAATAATGTTGTTATAGATTAAAACGACATCGTCTTCCTTTTAAAGAGAAAAATAACTATATAACAACTAATGACATAGTTTTAAACTAAAACACTACAATTTTTTTTTTTGAAAAGCAACACTACAAAATTTTGAATAATATAACATTGTGTTTTGAACTAACAACTTAAAAAAACCTTGTCTTTAACTAAAATATATCACCATTTAATGTAAATTAAATATCATAGTTATGCTTCTCTAAACTATAGAAAAATCTATCAAAAAATGAATCAACAATTTGTATCAAAAAATGAATCAACAGTTTCAATGAAAATTAAGAAAGTTGAAAAAGGAGTTGAAAAATGGAGCACCACAACAGCACCAACACCATCTCTTGCAAGACCAAATGGCTCTGCAACAACAGTTCTCGACGCTCTTGTCGAACCACAACTCTACCGGGTGTGGGATGGCAATGGACGACTCCTTGGTGGCCAGTGCAGTGTCAGTGGTGGTCTGCACGTATGGACTTCGGTGCGGTGGTGGGCGGTTTCCACTAGAGGAAGGAGAAGGAGGCAAACACGTTTGATAAATAGGGTTTTGTTGTGGACTGGGATGAGGGAAATTGAAACACACACACTATCAATGAGAATGACTGGAGTGAGATGGGTTTTCTATGGGCCCACTTGTTTTTTACATAGAAATAATTAAAATCAAGAATTAATCGTGACCTTCCATTTTTCTTTAATCAATGGTCAATATTTGTTAACATTTAACAAATATTGGCTCTTTGGTATGGTGTTGTCAGTTTGACCACCTACCCCCATTTTGGGCTTTATTAAGTAGTACCTTATATTATATATTTAGTTTGCATGCAGAGATTAAAAAAAAAAAGGAAATGGTACAAAATAGACCACTTTTTGGGCCTATTTGCAAAAAACACATAGCAGGCCCAAATTTTTGCTAAACTAAACTAGTCTACCTTTTGAAAAAAAAAAGGCCGGTTGGGTTGGGTTTTAGTATATATTTCCTTCCCCCCTGCTTTTCTTTTCACAACTTAAAGCACCACCACTACCACCCTTCAACTTCACACCTCCCTCCTTTTTCATCATCCTCCATCTCCCTCATCCTCTCGCCGACATCCTTTCAAGCAAAAAATGATCGAGATCGATCGTGTTTTGCTAATGATGTTCGTTTCTAGAGTGTCCATAGTGGTTTTGATGGTTTCCTACGATGTGTGGGTGGCCAAGAACCGCCGATGTAACTAGGCTTTCAGATGGAGGTTCCGACAAGGCGCATTTAAAAACCGAAGTCCAAAACAGTATTATATTATGTTGTATTTTCGCAAATACATTGTAACAACTCCAGATCTACTAATTTTGTTTTTGGAGTGAAGGATTTTCGAAAACTCTATGATGATGAAATTCCCATGTTTTAGGTCTAAAAATATTCATTTTTTGTATGAAAACTCATGAAGTTGTGTTGAGCCTTTTTCTGTGTTCCATCTTTTGTGAGTTTTGGAAACGGATATGAACAAGGATGATGTAAAATGGGAAGATCTGAGGGTTTTATGAGTTTATGATGTAGAGGATCCCAATTTGGGCAACTACATATCATACTCCTCTAAAAATCGATTTTGGTAAAAAAAAACGTTTTTCGAATTGAAGAGTTCAGATTCGAGGTTTTTGCTTTGATATCTCAAAAACTCAGCCGGTTTTAGATCTCGTGCTGATAACCTGTTGTATATTTTGTGAAATTTGAGATGAAATAGAAGTTTTAGACAACTCGAATCTATTTTCTCTCGTTCATTTTTACTCTGAGTGCACAACCCCCATTTATAGGAGAGGATGCATGCATACATTTTGTTGCATGTGAGCATGAAATCCGGGAGGGAAATCAGAAGGTGGTTTATTAACCTAGTTAAATAGTACACAACAAATTTTAGTTTTTATTCTCCTTTAAAAGAACTTACATGAATATAGTAAATGATGCTTAAATAAAAACAAAGGGCGTATATAGTATTAGACCCATAATTTTCTCCCGCCCCGAACCTATAAAATAATAGGACCGGCTCTGCATCCGAACACACCCTCATGACCTCCTCCTTTTCTTGTACCGTCAATGAAGGAGGATGGGAAACATCACGAGTGCAGTTCTACCACGGTGAGTATAATTATGATTTAGGGATATTTTTAATATAAAATGAAATATTATGTAATGTTTATATATACATGTATGGTTGTTGTAGGTGTGTTGGATGTTGTACGGTGATGTGTTGGATATCGAGGGAGTCCACCATGTATCAATATAGCGTGGCACCATAGTCTAGGCAGAAGGAGGGGATCTTTATATGCCTGATAGGGACCTTAGATAATTTGGCAGCACAAATGGTATCTTATTGGACCTGATTACACTGTTGCGATCACACAGCTTATGGTATAGCGAAGTTGAAGTATGAGCTCACATTACCGCTTAAGGTGAACTGTTGGGTTGATCAAGCAGCACATCTAGTGGTCCTTGTTGCCAATACCACCGACCCCTCCATCCTGACCATGGGCCACAACGATAGTTTATCTAGAATGGTTTCGGGCTCGATCGCATGCATGCACCCTCCCCAATTTCGATGTACCACATGAAATAGAACCCATAAATTATAGATAAGTCATATGTTGCACAATCCCCAGCACCAGCTCCATAGCTTGAGTAGCCCCTAGTAGTTCCCATTCCCGACCCTCAACAACTAGGGTTGTTCGGAATGTGGTCTGATCCGAAAATCAAACTGAAACTAAACCAAAAAATTGGGTGATGTATTGGGCCACGTGCCTAAAAAAAAATTTGGTTTCGGTCTGAAAATTTTGGTCGTAATAGCGCATCACGACATCGCAGTCTCAAGCGCTCGTGGATAACATGTATGCAGATCTGCTTTCCATGTCTATACCTTCGCTTGCTAGCTAGTTTTGACGACTTCACCTCCTCGGATAGACTCCCCATGGATGGATCTCACAGATCCATGTGGTATGAACAATATTCTAAAAAGTGCTTGACGGTCTAGGCGGCTTTTGACGGCCTTGACGGTTCCCTTATTGTAACCTTCCTACAACCACGCCTCCCAAATCCAAGGTATTTCTGACCAAATGCAAAGGTCTTGTATGACTCAATGTTTTCGGTTTCTTCGAGCCATGGATCGAAAAAACAGAAAATCGAGTACACGATTTTCGACCCGACCTCAGTCCAATCTTCCTGAAACATTGGGTTGTCGATTCTGGCTTGAATCATTTGGGTCGGTTTGATTCGGACTGATTCGGTCGGTTTGCGCCACCCTATCCTCAACCTCCTGTCCTCGCTCCCCTGAGTGTTGACATTGCTGCTCGATTTGAGACTGTTGGTGGAGAGTTGAGCCACCTATTAATAGAGCCCGATAATACCTTGAAGGCAAAGACTAGACACACACTTGCTCAGTATTATACCATCGACTCCTCATTTGTGCATACGTAGTGATCCACACGAACAATTTTCTTTTACAATTGATGTGACATTAAGTATTGTATGGCGACAATATACTATGTTTTGGTATATTCATGTGAATATTGACTTGTTACTTACTAGTGTGATTCCTAGTTTTGCGAATTTCAGTGTGATTATAGTATGTTATTGTTAATTTAATTATACTCACATTTCCATCAACTTTCCCTATTTAATTACACACAATGTATTACACTTATCTTTAATTCTTTTTCATATCAATTATACTCCGTATAAAGTTTTTTAAAGATCATGAAAACATTTTTAGTCATTCTTCCCAACGAGGCGTCGGGTGGACGTGCGATAATCGTCCCAGTAGACGATTACATCGCTCCTCGGGGCGCCTCCCAAATCCATCGTCATATGCAAAAGAGATAAATTGATGGACTTGGCACAACGTTGGGGGAATTGCAAGTCAATCGGGGACCCCAAAGAGAAAGCAAGCAACTCCATCCCAGTAGATGTACTTGCAATCTCATTTGGGGTTCCAACAATGTTTAGATCATCAACATATACTGCAATGATGAGAAACCCCGATTTATATCTTTTGATAAAGATGCATGGACATCTCGAATCATTCTTGTATCCTTTCTTGAAAATGTATTCACTAAGACCATTGTACCACATTCGCCCATATTGTTTCAATCCATATAATGATCTCCTCAACTTGATGGAGAACATTTCTCTAGGCTTTGATTTGCAAGATTCGGGTAATTTTAGTCCTTCAGGGACTTTCATATTGATGTCAGAGTCAAGTGACCCATATAGATATGCAGTCACGTCATCCATTAAGCGCATCTGTAGTTTTTTAGTCACTGCCAGGCTAATTAGAAATCTTAAGGTAGTTGCATCAACTACCGACGAATACGTATCTTCCTAATCAATTCCTAGCATTTGTGTAAAAACTTGTGCTACAAGTCTTGTCTTATATCTTGCTACCTCATTTTTCTCATTTCTTTTTTCACAAATACCCGCTTATAGCCCACTGGCCTTATCCCCTTTGGTGTTTGAGTTACAGGACTGAAACTTCACTCTTCTCGAGTGATTTTAATTCAACCTGAATAGCTTCTCGCCATTTAGGCCAATATTTTGTACGACGACACTCTCCAACTGTTTTTGGTTCAGTATCGTCGTTTTCAACCATTATTCCAACTGCTACTAAATAGGCAAAGATTTCATTGACAACGATATCTTTCCTATTTCACTGTGTTTCTGTGGATACATAATTTATGGCAATTTCATAATTGTCGATTGTTTTGTCTTATTCAAGAAGACTCTTTTTTTCATCTTATTCAAAAAGATCCTCTTCTTCCGAGAAATTTGCTTTGTCTTTTAGCATATCCTCGTTATTGACCTCTTTGCCCTCGTTATTTGGCTAAACTATTATGGGATTAGCAATCATGCCCTTTTGCCTCCTCGTTTGTCTTGGTTTCAAATCTTTAGAACCAAGTGGTCTACCTCTTCTTTTACGTATAGCATATTCATTAGCGATTGGCTTACTTGGTAGATCCATAGGTACTTCAATTCATGCAGGGGCATTTACAACAGGTATATATGACTTTGTCACTTTTGCTATATCAGTAAATGCATCAAGCAACTGATTAGTCACTGCTTGCAAATGAATTAACTTTTACACCTCTTGTTCACACACTTTTGTTCGAGGATCAAGATACGACAATGACATGACATCCCATGTGAACTCACTTTTATTAGGATCAATTTTGTTCTGTTCTCTCCATAAAGTTGGGAATGTACATTCATCAAAATGGCAATCAACAAATCTTGTTGTAAGTTGGTCACTCGTTGTTAGCTCAAGATATTTAATAATTGAGGAAGATTCAAAGCCAACATATATTTCCAGTCTCCTTTGAGGACCCATCTTTGTCCGTTGTGGTGGTGCAATTGGGACATAGACTGCACATCCAAACACCTTTAGGTGTGACACATTCGACTCATTGTCAGAGACAAGTTGCACCGGGGAATATTTATGATATGCAGTTGGCCTGAGTTGAATCAAGGCTATAACATATAATACTGCGTGTCCCCATGCTCATGATGGTAACTTGGATTTCATCAGCAACGGTCTAGCAATTAGTTGTAGTTGTTTATTAATGATTTTGCAAGACCATTTTCTATATGTACATGTACTGCTAGATGCTCAACGGTAATCCCAATGGACATGCAATGGTCAATAAATGCTTGGGAAGTGAATTCTCCTGCATAATCCATACGGATTTTCTGTATTGTATAGGTCCAGCCTACGCAGTGGCTCTCTCGAGTGATGGCATTGGCAATGGACGACTTCTTGGTGGCCGGTGTGGTGTCGGTGGTGGTTTGCACGTATGGAGTTCGGCGCGGTGGTGGGCGTTTCCACTGGAGGAAGGAGAAGGAGGCAACACGTTTGACAAATAGGGTTTTGTTGTGGATTGAGACGAGAGAGATTGAAACACATGCACTATCAATGAGAATGATTGGAGTGAGATATGTTTTTCATGGGGCCCACTTTTTTTTTAAAATAGAAATAATTAAAATCAAGAATTAATCGTGGCCTTCCATTTTGCTTTGATCAAGGACCAATATTTGTTAATATTTAACAAATATTGGCTCTTTGGTGTGGTGTTGTCAGTTTGACCACCTACTTGGGTTTTGTTAAGTAGTACCTTATATTATATATTTAGTTTGCATGCGGAGATTTATATATATATATATATATATATATATATAAATAAAAGTACACCTCTATCAGTTGATTTCTTGAAACGTATGCAAGAAAATCAAACTGAAAGAAATGGTACCCTGGGTTGGGTTGGGTTTTAGTATATACCCCCCCCCCCCCCCCCCCCCCCCCCCCTTCTTTTCCCAACTTAAAGCACCACCACTATTGCCCTTCAACTTCACACCTCTCTCCTTTTTCATCATCCTCCATCTCCATCTCCCTCATCCTCTCGCCCACATCCTTTCAAGCAAAAAATGACCTAGACCGATTGTGTTTTGCTAATGATGTTCGTTTCTGGAGTGACCATAGTGGTTTTGGTGGTTTCCTACATTATGTGGGTAGCCAAGAACTGCCGATGTAACTAGGCTTTCATATGGAGGTTCCGACAAGGCGCATTTAAAAAGTGAAGTCCAAAACGGTATTGTATTATGTAATATTTTTGCAAATACATTGTAACAACTCTAGATCTACTAATTTTGTTTTTGGAGTGACGGATTTTCGAAAACTCTATGATGAAATTCCCGTATTTTAGTTCTAAAAAATTCGTTTTTTTGTATGAAAACTCATGAAGTTGTGTTGAGCCTTTTTCTGTGTTCCATCTTTTGTGTTTTGGAAACAGATATAAATAAGGATGATGTAAAACGGGAAGATCAGAGGGTTTTATGAGTTTATGATGTAGAGGATCCCAATTTAGGCAACTACAGAGCATACTTCTCTAAATATCGATTTTGGTAAAAAAAAACGTTTTTCGAATTGAAAAGTTGAGATTCGAGATTTTTACTTTGAAATCTCAAAAACTTAGTCGATTTTAGATCTCGTGCTGATAACGTGTTATATATTTTGTGAAATTTGAGATGAAATAGAAGCTTTAGACAACTTGAATCTATTTTCTCTTGATCATTTTGACACTGAGTGCACGACCCCATTTATAGGGGAGGATGCATGTATACATTTGGTTGTATGTAAGCATGAAATCCAGGAGGGAAACCAGAAGGTGGTTTATTCACCTAGTTAAATAGTACACAACTGATATTTTATATTAGTTTTTTCATCCTTTAAAAAAAAACTTACATGAATATAGTAAATGATGCTTAAATAAAAACAAAGGGCGTATATAGTATTAGACCCATAATTTTCTCCTGCCGCAGACCTATAAAATAATAGGACCGGCCCTGCTTTTGAACATACCCTCATGACTTTCTCCTCTTCTTTTACCGTCAACGAAGGAGGATAGGACACATCACGAGTGCAGTTCTACCACGGTGAGTATAATTATGATTTTGGGATATTTTTAATATAAATGAAATATTATGTAATGTTTATATATACATGTATGGTTGTTGTAGGTGTATTGGATGTTGTACGATGATGTATTGGATCTCGAGGGAGTCCATCATGTATCGATATAGCATGGCACCATAGTCTGGGCAGAAGGAGGGGATCTGTATATGCCTGATAGGGACCTTAGACAATTTGGCAGCGCAAATGGTATCTTATTGGACCTGATTACATTGTTGCGATCACACCGCTTATGTTGCAACGAAGTCAAAGTATGAGCTCACATTACTGATTAAGGCGAACCATTGGGTTGATCAAGCAGCACACCTAGTGGACCTTGCTGCCAATACCACCGACCCCTCCCTCTCGACCATAGGCCACAACGATAGGTTATCTAGAATGGTTTTAGGCTCGGTCGCATGGCTGCACCCTCCCTAATTTCTTTGTGCCACATGAGACGGAGCCCATAAATTATAGATAAGTCGTATGTTGCACAACCTCTAGCACCAACTCTATAGCTTGAGCAGCCCCTAGTAGTTCCCATTCCCGACCCTCCACAACTAGGGTTGTTCAGAATGTGGTCTGACCCAAAAACCAAACCGAAACTAAACCAAAAAATTCAGCGATGTGTTGGGCCACGAGCCTTAAAAAAAATAAAATTTTGGTTTCAGTTTGAAAATTTTGGTCGCAATCGTGCATCATGACATCACAGTCTTGGGCGCTCGCGGATCACACGTACGCGGATCTGCTTTCCATGGCTATACCTTCACTCGCTAGCTAGTTCCGACGACGTCACATCCTCGGACAGACTCCGCATGGATGGATCTCATAGATCCGTGTGGTATGAACAATGTTCTAAAAAATGTAGGCGGGTGCTTGGCGGTAGGGTAGGGTTACATGTCTAGGCGGGGTCTAGGTGGATTTCATGGCGGGTCTTTGCAGTCTAGGCGAGTTTTGACGACCTTGATGGCCTTGACGATCCTCTTATTGTACCTTCCTACAGTCGCGCCTCCCAAATCCAAGGTATTTCCGAACAAATACAAAGGCATTGTATGACACAATTTTTTTTTGGTTTCTTCGAGCCATGGATCGAAAAAACAGAAAATCGAGCACACAATTTTCGATCCCGACTTGAGGTCCAATCTTCATGAAACATTGGGTTGTAGGTTCTAGCTTGAATCGTTTGGGTCGGTTTGATTCGGACTGATTCGGTCTGTTTGCGCCACCCTATCAACAACCTCCTATCCTCGCTCCCCGGAGTGTTGACATTGCTGCTCAATTTGAGCCACCTATTAATAGAGCCCGATAATACCTTGAAGGCAAAGACTAGACACATACTTTCTCAGTATTATACCATCGACTCCTCATTTGTGCATGCGCAGTGATCCACGCGAACACTTTTCTTTTACAGTTGATGTGACATTAAGTATTGTATGGCGACAATATACTATGTTTTGGTATATTCATGTGAATATTGGCTTGTTGCTTACCAGGCCCGGTGGAAGGGCGGTTCAATAGGTCTTCTTGCACAGGGCCCGGATATTTTGGGGGCCCAATATATTTTTTACTACTATATTAATATAAATCTTCCATCTATTCACCATAATTATGGTAGCGCAGTGGTGTATTATTATGTAACATATTGAGGAAGTTTGAAAGTGCTTGAGTTCGATTCCCAAGTCCTCCTTTTTGCTTCTACTTTTCCCCAGCCCACCTTTTTACTTCTATTTTCTTCCCAACTATTGTCTTTCCTCAACCCACCTTTTCCTTCTATTTTTTCTAGTCCTCTTTCTTTCCTATATTAACCTCATTTTTTTCATTTTAGAACAATTCATTAGTGATTTTTATTGCCTTACGTATCCTTTGAATTTCATATTTTTTTTATAATCAAATTAAAAAAATGCATCTAGTAATGCAAAAATATATAATACATTATTTTTATGTAAATACTAAGCTGTTTATTTTTCACCATATCGTATATGGTAGTTTATAAATATAAATATGAATTTATTATCATATTAAAATGTGAAAAAATGATAGAGCCCCTAATTCTGACCCCGCACCGGACCTCCGAAATCATAGAGACTAGTGTGATTCCTAGTTTTGCGAAATTCAGTATGATTATAGTATGTTATTGTTAATTTAATTCTACTCACATTTCCATCAACTTTCCCTATTTAATTGCATACAATGTATTACACTTATCTTTAATTCTTTTTTCATATCAATTATACTCCGTATAAAAAATTTTTAAAGACCAAACGTTGGGGGAATTGCGAGTCAATCGGGACCCCAAAGAGAAAGCAAGCAACTCCATCCAAATATCCAATCATAAATAAAGCAATATTACTGCACCAAAAGAAAGCAAGCAATATTAAAGAAATAATTCATACGTTGTATGAACATGATTCTCCACAAAAGAGCAACCTGGAGCCAGAGTGAGGAAAGGGATAACACAAGAAAACTAAGGTGGAAACGAAATTGAAATAATGGAGGGAGTAGGAAGTAAAGTAGACCAGCTCCTCTATTGACTGATATTTCATATTTGGGGTTGGGAGAGAAGGGGAGAAAAAAAAGGTAAATCCGGATTCACAAATTGTAAAGGTAAATCGGTCTCATCGGAGATATAAACAGAATGGAAAATTTCTGGCCATGGACTCCCCCTTGTGTCTCCAAAGGTAGATCCAGTGCTAGTATTTGTTACTTCTACATGGGATATCAACAATACAAAACTCATCCTGCACACAATCAAATACACTGTTAATACCGCATCAGCTGTCTCCTCCTCATCTACTAGTACGGGGATTCAAGAATTTTGTTATGTAATTAGATTCACACAGATGCGTGCTTGCGCGCGTACACACAATATGGTTCAAAGATATCAAGAACAAAGGAAGGAAACATTACATCCCACCCTCTAAAGTCTTTTGAAAAAAATTAAAATTAACAACTGCACTTGGAAAACAAGAATCTATGAAAATTTCAACTCCTCGGGCACTAGTCGAATTTGAGCTTCCCCTCCATAAGATCCCGATTCTAATCCTTCAAAAAAGGAAAAAAAATTCTCACTACAGCAATAATAGGACCAAGGTCATACAGAGTAACCAAGGACGCTGGACTCCCTTTGTATATGCTAAAAGGAAAAATGCATCAACAGTTGCATGCATATCTCATGGCTCTACCCACTGTCATACTAGCAGCTTTTCATCCCCTTTAAAAGGTGAGAATGTCCGGTAAAGTGAGTTATTCCAGTTGATTCATCAATCCAGGCATTACCTCTTTTATACACTCTCTCGTCTGAATTCCTTATAATATTTTGATTAACAGCATCATCAAGCAATTGTTGATTTCAGTGCATTAGAAGTAAAGCTTTGGCAAGTTGCAAACCTGGTAAGCTAAAAGCAAACAGCTGAGGACAGATTCCATTTAAGAAAACAGCCTCCTAAATCCCTGGATTGCTAGCTTAGGATCTGCCAAAGGTCTGCAACTTGAATGTAAATAACTATTGACTGTCTTCACTACTGAACCGTTGTGAAAAGAATTCATCCAGAGGCCCCCAGTTTGTAACACCGTCTTTACTAGCAATGTCTGAAGGCAGTGAACGTATACAATCAAGAATGTGATGGACATCTCGTTGCAGCCTGGTAAATAAATTTCGATCAGCAAGGCAGTGAACGGATACAATCAAGAATGTGATGTAGATTAAGCTGCACCTGCTTTTAGCCTGAGGCGTGTTGATTTCCAAGTGGGAAAACGACTCTGAAATTTGTGTGTGAAATATAATGACCACTTGCCTGCCAATAGCAATGACATGCATATTCTTTACATCTTCAGAAACAAAATTAAACAGCCTCTACAAATGAACTTCAGAGGTACGAGAGAGCTTCTATAGTACAATGGAACAAATAATACTTGCAAGGAAGTTAAATAAAAAAAAAACAAAGGAAACAGGACAACTCAGAAAGTGACCAATTATAAGCATAATTCAACCAGGAACTCAGGATCAGACATGCAAGACGATTGTAGTTCATATAGCTGAATTAAACAATCATAAGAATTTCAAACAAGTATTGGACAAGTCTGCAGAGCCTTGTTTGATCTGGTTAGGTTTTCCATACTAAACAACTGAAATCTAAGTTCGAGCTTTGAATTCCAATTTCCAACAGAGTATAGGTAGGCCTGTTAGGTTTGGGTTGGGTTGCTGGTGACTTGATGACTTATACAAATGGCTTTCTTCTATATGAAGGGTTCAAGAGGGCTGAGGATATTAAAATGGATGTCATCTATATGAAAGACTGGACTAACTATTTAGATATCAGCACCTTCATAATAAAGCTGTTACCCAGTACGACAGTGCACTAAAGCTTTTGATGAATTTCTGCAGATCATGCATAGTGAAAATCATGCAAAGTGAAAATAAACTCTAATCAAGCTGTTACAAGCAAACTTAAAGTTCATTGGTTTTCCTGCATGTTCATGGAATCGTCAAGCCTCTTCAGCAGCCCAATCAGACTATATCTTCTTTTCAAACAGCACAGAAATAGAAGAGAGAAAGGAATTGGGTCATTCTGGGGTGGGCTGGGGGAAGCCAGAGTCAGAATCTTAGGGCAATGTTAAGTTTAGACCATTAAATTCCAAGGGTTATGAACGTAGACTTTGTGTTTTCCATGTTCTCTTTAACCCCCTGTCCTTTTGGTAATGACATAAAAAAAAGAATAAGTATTTATAAAACTGACAATCAATTTACATCATCGGTAACCTAAGAAAACAAGGAACAGAATCAACTAAAAATAGCTGACATAAATTTCCTGCATATTACTGTTGCAGCTACATTTGAACGAGGCTACTGATACAGTGACACTAAATCAAGGGAAAGATAGGTAATGAAAGGCCATAGATAACCAAATGAATGGTTCCACTTTCCAATTCTGTGGAATCTAAAAGCACTAATTTCACAATAAATAGGGATTATGATCAGCCAATCAACATCAAATGCAACTGTCCATCACCTGAAAATTGCCTGAACATCTGCTTCATGAAGAGTTCGAGATAAGACTCGCTGTAAGAAACCAACTTCCTGGATAATCACATGGATATTCAACAAGGTCAGACCATCAAATCCACTAAAAAAAGCATAGAGAAATTATCATCCTATCAAAGGTGCTGCACATGGAAAGAGGATGGTTTCTTACGGATGGAAATGACTCGAGACTAAGAAACATGGAGGTTCATAAGAATGAAATAGCAATTAATTTCTGGAAAGGAAATGTAACCATTCAATAGAAAATTATCTGGACAACAATCCGTAAGTAAACTGATCTTAATCTAGTAATGCAACAACCGCTCCAGGAATGTCAATTTAAAAGAATCATTGTCGGGCTAAATCTTGAATCAAAGACAACCAGCAAACCAAACAGTAATTTACCTTTGTAAGTGATCGTGCAAATTGACTAGGCTGTTGGTCATTGTCTTCGGGTTTATTCCAACCCTCAACAATTTGAGGCAATCCACGGAGATGATATATCAATCTTTCTCTCATTATCTGAACTAATTTGGTATGTATCTCATCTCTATGAATCTTGTAATCCTACATAGAAATAGCATCTGTTAATGACGAACTAAAGACCATAGAAACTCATGGGTCTAACCAGCTGCTTTGTCTGTGTATCTTTTACAAGCAGCACAATACTTTCATGTATCAATGAGCTGATAAGGGAAAGTATTAAGCTCATGAACTAACAAAATCTGAATAATGGAATATGGATGCGTCAAACATGGCCTGATACTGAAATGCAAAACGTCTTAAATAAAATTTCAACCCAATAGCTATGCATTTCTGCAGACAAGAGAGGTGAAGGAAGAGCCTTTCAGCAAAATACTAGGAATTTCCGTATAATCAATACAACTACGATTGCAAAATAAAGTTCAGCCGTTCACCAAAAAAATAAAATAAAGTTCAGCCTAGCAAAAAACAGAACGGAGAGAGTTCAATTCAACCACAAACATAAGTTTACATATAGAGTGGGGTATAAGAAAAGCAACAGATTTTCATTTAAGAACAACACTTGGAAACATTGCTGCTGGTAAAGCAGAGTGACGTCAATGTTTCTTAGATTGGCAGGTAAGATTATAATAACATTTACCAAGATAAATGTAAATTCAGTAAACTTTTCTAAGTTTGAACAGCTAAAGTAATGACATCACATCCACAATTTATCTAGGAGAACAGAGTATAGCATCTCAATATGTGGTTTTGAAAAAGATGAAAGCAATATCAGTAGCATAGTACCACAAACACCAAAAAAAAAGTTGTATATAGAGAGAGAAACATACCTGTGCTACACGATCAATCTCTGACGTCAACAGTGATTTCCTCGTCTCTGGAACTTTAAGGAAAAGAGTCCGCCTAATATCTTTGATGCATACAAGAAATGAAAGGTATGATATTCTATCCACCGTAAACAAAATTTCAAAGAATAAAATAAATTACATACAAGTCACAATTCAATGCAGTACACTGAAAAGTATAATAGGAAATGGACAAAGAAACATGTTAAAAATTTATACATGCATGAATGCAAGTATTTGACAGGTAATGCTTTCTGCGTTCGGACCAATTGATAGATCAATCAAATCCAGGTAACCTATTTAAAACTTTTTTAAATACAGAACCCAAACGCCTCCACTGTAGTGCCCAATAATGTTGCCAATGTAGCACAAAGCAATTACTAAATATCGAGTGACTTTCACCTGCTCCTTTATGAAAGATGACTTTCTTAATGTTTATCCAAATGAAAACCCTGCAACATAAATCAGATGGCTCGGATAGGTTTTACTCCTATCAAGTTTTTTTCTCAAGACTGCCAAGAGAAATCTACTAGTCTAGTGAGACATGTTCATTGCAAATCATTATTTTCCTACAGTATTAGGAGCTTTAGCAAGGTTATGGTGACAGTAATTAGTAAGTTGGTTTATGGTTAACTAAACCTGATTGACTGGTACTTTAAGATATATTGATCACAGGTTTAACCATCATTTTAAAACAAATGCATATGAAGGAAAAGCCCCCTACTTGGGCATCTCTGTTGGTTTTTTGATATTGCTATTATCATATTGATCACCAAGAGGAAAATAATGTAATAATAAAAAAAAGGATCATTAAACCATCTTCACTCAAAAATAAAATCTAATATAAGCACTATCCTCTTTCACGTGAACTACTAAGATGCTTGTAACAGGAATACATGTACGCAGTTTTTCAATAGGTGAGAATAACATATTCAGCATCATATAGTAAGAACTTGTTAACCGAAATGGCCCACGTCATAAAAAAAATAATTGCATTTAAGATTTTAATTCATCTACCAGGGATAATAGCATGTGTGAAACTGATTACTTGACTTGCCAATGCCAGATGTTTTGAAGTAATTGATTTCAACCCAGACACCTGCAACTCCACAATATTTCAAGTCAAAAGTTAAAACTCCCCATTAATAAGGAGAAGAAAAACACATTTTTTAAGAGAAGAAAAAAAATAAGGAGAAGAAAAAAAAGAAGGGGGGCAACTTTGTAAGAAAACACATTTTTTAAGAGAAATTTAGAGTGCAGATTCACCCAGCTTTTCTGGAATAAAGATTGAAAAGATATCTGTTCATGTCAATTTTTTGAAGTCACATGTTCTCATGTTAATAAACAAATCTAAAGCAATAAACCAAAACAATAAAATGGAGTTCCTGATTAAAATATACATGCCTGCATTGCACCAGCACCAAGAACAAGCTGGCAAGTTCTCGTGTTGAAGAACTTCAATAATTCCACAACACGATGAATGACTTCTGATGAAAGTGCTGGTAAATTATTATTCATATCAATGTACTCTGACAGCATCTTAATCAATATCAAACCACTGAAAAACAAAAATTAAAGCAAGATTAAATAAAATATGAAGGCGAGGTATCAAGCTAATAGAATATGAAAAACCTTTCATAAGAATGTAGATAAAAATCTACCAACTCAGACAGACTAGTGGTTTACCCATAAAGAAATAAAAAAATTAGCTTCCTATGGGAAAGGCTAAAGATAGCAAAAAGTAGAGAGAAGAAGAAGAAAAGAAAAAAAAAGAGGAACTAACCAGTTTACCATGTGGTAATTAGATCCTCTGTATTGAAGTGTATGAGAAGGAGGTTTCCGGTCTTTTACATTATTTTTGCTTGAGGCAATGGCATCTGCTTTAATGTTCACAATTGCCTCACCCAAGGGATGTGATTTTTCATGGTCTCTATTCTCAGTAGAAATATTTTTGGTAATCATCTTTTCCCCATTTTGGTGGGTATTTCCTTCTCCGGAATCACCTGTGGTACCATCACTCACTGAGACTAAATCTCCATCTGCTATTGATACTTTATCATGAATACCATCTGGATTACCAGCACTCAAGGGATCAGAGCCAAGGAAAGAGACAACAATGGCTTGAAATTCATCAGGCACATCCACTTCAACCCAGGTTTCTTGGTCTAACACTGCCTTTATTTTAGCCATCTACAACAAACAGGGAAGATTTAATCCTAAGACGCAGTCAATTTCCTAGCTGAACTGAGATATATGACAGTAACGTAGTAGAGCATACACGAGATTCATGCTGAAAATCAATGAATGCTTTTGCTTGTGACTGCAGCGTACCACGAATACTATACCCCAACCTTCCACCAATCTGTTTACGTTAGAAATATATAATATCAAATTCAAAATCCAGCAAAACTTCCTCTCAAATAAATCATAAATTAAAATGTAAAATCCAAAATACAGAAATATTCTGTCTTCAATAAATCATAAACTGAAATGCAAATGCAGGTAAAAAACTCACCTTTTCTGTAGTAGTGATAAATTCTTGTGTAGTATTATGTATGCTCAGGAAGTCCTGCAATCTCAATCTTGGATGAAGAAGAGCACGAACACCAAGGAGTTTTGCCCATCTCCCATGAGAAACATCACATGCTGCAAAAACTGCTTCAGCATTCTCCCGCAGTACATCAGCCCTGCAAAAGTTATGCTGCTGTGAGAACAATCCTGCTGACATCTTCGACGTGAACTCATAAACTATTTGGACATGCATTGATATGACAACTTTGTCAAACACAGAATCATAGCAGCTCAAATGATGCCTGAACACTTGCTCAGGAATAAAAATAACCCTCATATTATCAGTTTATCACCAGCCAACTTCTAGCAGAGTGACCATGAATAATAACCAAAAATTCAGAGCTGGATATTTTGGGATATATATATATATATATATATATATATATTATTGCAAGAGAGAAAAATAGCACGTGAATAAAGGACATGGTATCGTCGTGGGGAAGGATAAATGAAGGGACAACAAATAAGAAGCTGAGTAAATATGATGACTTCAATAAAACTACAATACATCATACATTTTATTCTAGTGTAACGTCTTTATCAACTTTGTAACGAACAGCCAGAAAATTCAGAACTGGGTTTTTGGGATATATACATGTATTACAAGAGAGAGAAAACAGCATGTGAATAAAGGACATGGTATCCTTGTAAGGAAGGATAAATGAAACGACAACCAACCATAAGCTTTGTAAATATGAAGACAACAATGCACCAACTGAAGTGTAAAATCCCTCTATTCAATATCTAAAACATAATAGATGTGAAAAAGGGTCACAATATCTAGTGGACCATCTTTATCAACTTTGTAATGCACAGCTGAAAAAGGGTCACATTTGTCCAAATAATCATATCATAAACTGAAGTGTAAAATCCCTCTATTCAATATCTAAAACATAATAGATGTGATTAACTCAGCCACAATCATTAACAGAAGGGTGCAAGAGCAAACCTGAAATTTAGTGACAAATTTGAAGCAGTCGCTGTCTCATTTACGCTCCCTTGTAAAGAGGGAATGCCACTAGAAGTTATTTGGAGAGAATATGTAAGATGAGAACTGGTTTGAGCGTTAGCATCTGAAGCTTTCTCTGCGGCTGCTGCACCATGTGCGATGGCAGCAGAAACTGATGCAGCAGCATAATGACCTTCCAGGTTAGACATTATCCACTCGATGGACTTTTTAACCTCAGCTGCCCGTACTAGATGTGCCTGTATTTACAGGAAACAATAAATCAAACTATGACACACTAATATAATAAGAAAGAATATGTAATTTAAAGACATCAGCTGAGGAAGGCAAACAGTAACATAAAGTACCATTCAAGAAAAATATAGCCAGTATATTTATGTGAATCTAATCCTAATGCACAGCATAACCTATGTGCAGTTCATTGACATCTAGATGGATGATAAATTATATATATAACTATAATGAAAAGTTGAATTGTTATGAGGAATGGAAAATTTTCACATAGACCAGTTTGTAAAACGAAATAAATAGGAAAATTGTTATGAGGAATGGAAAATTTGAATTGTTATGAGGAATGGAATATTTTCATGTAATGATAAATTATCTATCTGAAAAAACCATGACTCGTTTTCATATCCATGCTTAGTTCAAGCATTAATTACAATATGACTGACCAGGAGATACTTTACTTCTCTGATATCAAAAGACAATGGTGATTTAAGCTGATATAGGATAGTGGATTCATGTGGTTTACAATCAGTAGCCATGCCATTCTTCATCTTGTGCATTAAACCGACCAACCACATTTTACATTACATGGCCTATATACATCATAATCAAGAAATGAATGATAGCAATGAACACCCAAAGAAAATGGATACTAAGCAAACGTTACCAAGACAATATTAAAAATGGAAACCAATAGTTCAACAAAGCTTTCAGATGAGAGACTCCTCAATCTGCTTGCAAGAGATCCTCCGCCTGAATATCATAAAAAATGTTGTCAGTTAACTTTTTCCTTGCGTCAGCAGTTGTGGGGGTGGTGCACAGATGAGATAAAAAGACCAAGAGTAAATTTAGCTTATACCATCAGAATCTACTGTCCTATCTCCTGATGAGAAATCAGAATCTTGAGGCCGGGCAACAAGAACTGGGAGCAGCTCAGCTACAGCAGTCTTAATTGCATTTTTCATATCAGCGGTGAGGGTATCACGGTACATTCTCAAAACTGAAGGCAGTTTTGCCTGGCAACAGCACAAAATTATTTTGAAATTTTAAAATTGCAAGGGAGTAACTCACTCATCTTTAAAAAAAATAGAACTTAAGTAACCTATACTACAACTTTTCAATAAGGTTGCAACAGCAGTCAATGACAAAGATACATGTCATAGCTTGGTCCACCAAATTAACATAATGTGAATCTTTAAAATGATACCTGATCTTTGTTTCCAGATCAGTGGATAAATTGCTCAGCTTCTAAATCAACACAAGTCCCAAAGAAAAGTGGATTGTGATCATTTCAAATGCTTTCAGCCTTTTATTATTACACTAGGTCCTAAGACACAAGCTACTAAGTTAAAATCTAGATTAGTAGAGAAGTAGCTAGGGACAATGGTCAATCGTTACAGGGTCTATTTGGCGCACACTGCTTATAAGCTCCTTAAACGGGCTCTATTATTTATTTCATTATATGCTGTGTAAACTCAAACAGCATCTCATTTTTATCATCTGCGAACTGTGGTGAAGGTAGCCAAAGTAAAGAAACCCTGTAGCACTACAGAGGATTTGAATCTGATTCAATGTCACAGATTTCAACCTCTAAACAGTGAGACCAAAACTTGATGCCTTCTTACCACTTGGCTACGCCCCACTTAGATTTCCAGTTTAGACAATCTCAATTTTATTCCGGGATATAAACATTGAAACAACAACTTAATCAGTTGACCTGATATTACTGCTTTCCTATATCCAAAAAAAAAGTTGACCTAATAAATAAACTTTCACTTAATTATACATACAAAGAAAAAAAAAAGGGAAAGAAATCTAAGGACACAAGAAAGAAATAGAGCTCACTGTTCGAAGCAATCCAATTACGACAGGGAGAAGAAGATCCTGGAAGTTTGAGGTTTCTTCCACATGCAACATAACCTGTTAAAGAACAAAGGTCAAGATTGAAGAAATGGATAAAGAGTACAACATTATGCGAGTAATAACATGCTACAATAATAAAATCCATCATTGCAATGATCTGTATGACATATTCTAAAAGTAAGTATTTTTTTTAGACAAGCAAACAACCACTGCCTTCCAATTGTCAAAAATGGGCAGAAGTTATGGCAGTGGATTAAACAACTAGTATCCACAGTCGACAGGTTGCTTTATTATGCACTCGCCTTGCACCTCATGAAGAATAAATATTATCAAATTGGGGAGTATGCTCTAGATCCCTATTAAAATCAACAGCTTCAGTAGAGCTAAAAACAACCCAGAGAACATGGTATTTAAAAGGGCGTCTGAAAACATAAAAAGTAACACTTACGTCATCGAGTCTTCCATTGGAGGGATAAGAAGCTCTTTCTTTTGCCCTCAACAATATCATAGCATCCGATTCTCCAGTATCATGAAAAGATGCACGCATAAATTCTGCTGAAAGAATGCTACAAGAACAAATTTGATCAGCTAAAACTGCAGCATAACAGTCATTTCCATTATTCAGCCTTCATTTGGGAAAAAGATCAGTGAGCATAATGATTCTAGGTTCATTTGGTGCCAAATGCCATCAGTAATATAATTAGAGATTTAATAAAAAGAGCATCATGAAGGAAAATTGAAGGATTCGACCAGTATTAAAAAGCACATTTGAGTAAACTAACCTATTAATGGCATCCACTGAAGATGCAACACGACTTCGAAGATGACGAAAGCAGTGTAGACCAGTAAGCTCATCACCGTCCTAGAACACCCATAAAATAAGATAAGGATATGCTATCAACATGGAGATTCAATAAAATTTCTCTAAGTTTCCATGTCTGAGTACAACAAATGCTTGGAATACTCAGCTCCATTACTAATAGAAGAAATAAGCAATACAAAAAGCCCATAAAATTATTGCAAATATAAATACGAATGTTCTCAGAAATAACTCGTAAGAAAAATGTATGTGTTGACAATGAATCCTTAAAGATAAGATCTTTCCCCGCATCAAACGTCTGCATATTTGGAACTGCTGTACCGTTATAGAATTCCCACGGTGGTGTGAAAATTCTGCCAATTCTATAAACTAACTGCAGAATTTAGAGACTAAGTAAGCAGTGTGCTTTGCAGGGGGCAATATAAAATAGAACAAGCTATTTGCTCAAGTTGCCTCACAATCTTGAAGGTTTGGTTTGGATGACAAAAATAAGACTTTTGGACATTAATCTGGAAGAAAGACTGCAGTGGAACAGGGTGATCATATGATCAACAACAGACCCAAAAAACATGACCCATAGAAGACATATGAGAAAATATGTTGGCATCACATGTTGTAACATAAATTCACATTAGAGGGAGAAAAACCGCATACCCAAGAGCTAAATACCTTGAATTTTAAAACATCTGAAAATCCCTAGCAGCTAAAAAAAAAAATCCAATTTGTGCCCCTCTTTATTAGGATTGTCCAGTGGCCTAGAACGTATTTTGCAGGAACATTTTCTTCATTAAATATTTATTGCCCATATTTTCAACATCTATAGCCATTGAGAAATAGAATTACCGTGAAAAAATTTCATGTACTTCAATACTATCTTTTCAGTTGAAACTATAACGACTGAGGGGTGTGCACCAATTTTACAACATGAGGCAGCCTAAAAGGGTTACAAATGAACATATGTGATTACTTGATAAGAAGAATATAGTGGAAAAAACATGGCACAACTCGAAATTTCCTATATTTCTTAATATGTAACAACTTTGGCACATACATAAGAAGTAAATGAAACAAGAAGTTAAAGAGATCATTCAAGTAAGAACTCCCGGCATATGCCAAGGTGATCATAAATATGTTATATAAATGGCCAGAAAGAACCCACAACCTTTGGACATAAAAAACTCTCATTTTCCTTGTTTGTCAAAGTAATTCCATCGTCTTACTTCTTCCCCCAAACAAACAGAAAAAAATCAACAGCTGATTAATTGCACTCGAAATACAGATGAGAAATTCCAAAACAAGGTCTTTACAAGGAAAAAAAAAGATTCAATTTATTCATGAGTAATACCTCCAATATAAGCATAATATGGAAACAGGTTTGCCTGCAACAATTTTAATTCATATTTTTTCATGCTTCAACATCAGGATGAATGACTAAGGAGAAAAGACATGGATGAAGATGATATTGAATGTGAATAAAAGTTTACAGATGTGGCAATTATACATACTGCATCACAGAAGTTGAACTTACCAAAAATTTTTGCAGATCATCAACAATGTCCAATGCTCCAGCACAATCAGCAGACGAGACAAGCTGCAAAAAAAAGGAAACAAAAACATAATCCCTGTACACAATCTTTCACATCCATTTGTTAAATATAAAGCTGAAGTCCCCTGAAGTGAAGAGATTGGCCCCGTAAATAAATTTGCAAAGATTAACAAGACTCGTAATTTATTACAGAATCAGATGCCTGACATGTTCCTTTACAACGTGTGTATTACACCTTCAAGAAGGTGAGACATCTAGCCATTTGTTTATACATTACGTTGGTAAGTAACACAGGATCGAGGGTTGGTCCTCAAGTATGAGTTTCTCGGAAACCTTTTTAGGTAGTTGATTGAAATTCCCCCCAATAAAAGTCAGAAGGTATTTTTCCAATATATTATCACTTCTTGCACAGCTATCTCTTGTGATGAATTCGGATTGGGCAGAATACTAGGTTTTTGAACAAAGATCTAATGAACTTGTGTAGATTTTTTAAAACCTTTTTTGGCATCTACATGGGGAATCAAACTCCTTAGCCATACAATGAAGATTTGGGAAGGTGTCATTAAGGTGGGACTGAGGAAGATGTGCGCATATCTGAGACCCAATTTGGTTTTATGCCGGGTAGGTCATCCATGGAAGCAATTCACATGATGAGGCAGCTGATTGAGGCGTATAGGGATCGGAAGGATGGTTTTTGTGGACATTGAGAAGGCCTATGATAGGATCCCTAGGGACTTGTTGTGGAGTTGTATGGTAGAGAAGGGTGTCGCATGTACGTACATGTACATCAGGGTCGCCAAGCACATGTACGACCGAGCAATGAAGAGTGTTAGCACCCTAGAAGGGATTCAAAGTACGTCCAGGTTTTGGTGGGTCTCCATAGGGGTCAACACTCCTTTCTTGTTCACTCTTGTTGATGTGCTATCAAGGAATTCACCACATTCCAACAGTTTTGATTTCACTCTTTCATATTATATACCTTTGAGAGGTAATTCTTGTCGCTTGGCATTTTGGCCATTGGTTGAAAGTTCAGATGGTTGGGAATTCCAACCATAGGAAAGAATACCTCTCAAAGGTATACCATATGAAAGAATTACCTCTCAAATGTATACACCATGAACTTGGAATAATGTCTTCCAGAAGTTAGGATCTTGGTCATCCAGGGTTGTTTATTTGGTTGTTTTCATTTTTCACGCCCTCTTTTGAGAATATCCACGTCAAATCAAATAACAGAATAAATAAGTTAAAATTGTACAGCACATAAGAATCAAACCACCACAATACACAAACCGATCAATATAAACTATGATATGATATACTCTCTTTTAATTGCACTTGTCTTTGCATATCAATATAAAGTTTCTTACTTAAGAACCTCTTCAGGCACTATCTTTAACTTTAATGGCTAACCAAGTTGAGAAACTCGCATTAACGGATAGGGGCAATGAATCTCCCATATCCCTCTGGGGCAGAGCTGTCTAGAAACTCTCTATATAGCCAAACCAAGAGACCTAAAAGGATTCAACAATTTAACCCAATTCATTCGAATATCCCTTAAGATAATTCTAATGGAGATCTTTCTATCCACATTCTAGCTTCCTCACGATAGAGGGTGAAGAATGAGTCCACATTTAATCCATAAATAGGTTGCCAGGTGAGAGGATACTCCCCTTCAACGAGGTTACAACATTTACGGGTATAAAAGCACTAAGTGTTAACTTCAAAATTCATCATCTAATAAAATTTTGGTTCATAAAAAATTACTAATTCTACTAAATCTAAAACTACAATATGTCTACGGGTGACCTATCAAAGACATGTACATCTATAATTTTCAAGTACATATTAATAGAGCAGTTGGATAATTAATTCAATTTCCCAATACATATTACGAGTGTTCAGTATGCAACTGATGCAATTTTCCATCCAACAAGTGGAGATCAATCCATCATAAATTTTAGAAGTACGAGTTTATAACAAGGAAATCAATGTAGACACAAAGTGAGATAGAAATTTGAAAAGGAGGAGGCAGCGAGATTACCAATTTAAGTGCTGAAACAGCCTGATTGACATATAAAATGAGCCTCAATTTTTGCTGAAGAGCCAGCAAATTATTTCTCGAGGAGCTACACCCATGGATCTCCCTTGCTGAGTCCACCAAATCCACATCCAAGAGCTCGACCCTCTCCTTCAACTCCCTGATCCTCGTACACCCCTCGACCACCTTCACATTCAAATCCTCAAGCTGCCTCTGAGCCTCGAAGAACGAGTTTGAACGCAACGAAATTTCCTTGACCAAGTGCAATTCCACCACGTCCAGGTACTGCGACAGTCGCTCCTGCAAAACCAGGTTCTCTGCAACCGTGGAGAACGGGCAGGCAGCACGGAATGTTCCGCCGTCCTCCAACTGAAAATCCTCTTTGAAATACAATGCGGGAACCTCTCTCAAACAAGCCACTAACGCCTCTCCCTGCCCGCCGATCCCATCAACAACTACAGTGTCCACATTCTCCTTGCTTGTATGGTTCCGAATTTCCTCGAACCGGTGAAACTGCTCAGAGACCACATTCAAGTACGGCCGAAAATCAGATTTATTCACCTCTAATTCAGGTCTGGACGTGTTAATTGGTGCGAATTCAGGGAGGGCGACGGAGGTTGAAGAAGACCACCACCCCGCCCATGAGGCATCGCCGGATCGGGAAGTGTGAGGGTTGTTGAGGATCGAGGAGAGATTATGCTCGAAAAGCAACCTACTACTGATGGTATTGCTGCTAAGAGGAGAAGAATTCCTCCTCCCAAGGCTATTATCCCTGCTAGGGCTCCCGCTGGTCGACTGCACAGAGGAAGAAGAAGTCGTTGCTGAAGAGTCTGGATTGAACCTTCCCGATTGGGAAGGCAGTGAATCCATTCGAATCTGTTTTTTAGCAGATAACGAGAACTGGAGATCGATGTTCTAGCTTCCGAAACAGGAAATGAAAACCGGAATGTCCGGAGTTTTCAGAATCGATTGATCTGAAATTAGCGGGGAGAATCGGATCTGAGCTCCCGATCTGATTGCAGAGATTGGTAATGGCGGATAATCGCTTCAACGGAAGATGAACAAAGGACGGACGAAGATAGGTGGACAGACTATTAGGAAAATTGGGGAGCTACCGCCGTGGATTCGCCGGGCACTAGATCTCAGTAGGGGGAGGGGGAGAGGGAGAGGGAGAGGGAGAGGGAGATGGACAGAGAAGGTTCCTCTCCCTGGAGTACAAATCAATTTTCTTAATCCAACTTTTATGACCCAATCAGATTAATAAAACTTTGCAATTTGTATTAATGAGATATTGAGAAGAAATAACACACTAAAATGACTAGGTAACTATAACATAGTAAATTTTTAAGATTTGTAAATGTATAATACTGCTATACTTTATGGCTCGTTTCACACTGTTTACTTGTTGGAAAAAAAATATTTTTATCACAATTCTTAGTTTAAAAATAAAATATAATACTATATAATAAATTTGAGTTCTGACTTACAACTATTCACTTTTACGGTACGTACTACGGTTGTTTTGTATTACGACACTTACGGCCTTCAATTAATTTTGTAATATCGTGCTCCTCTTGTCTATAAAAGGCTATGTACTCGTTTGTTAATTAGATTAGATGCACTTCAACAATACTATCAAAGAGTTTTTGATCAATTTTACAAGACGTTATCGGTACGAGTGTTCTTCGAATCCAACTGAGTGAGCCAATAAATACAAGGTAGAGCATTCAAAATCTACCGATTTGCTTAATTATTTTCGTCAAAACCCCGTTTATGAGAAGTATGCGCTGTAGTTGACCTTGATAAGGGATATTCTACAACAGAAACTTGTAAAACTTTGAATCTTCTTCTGAAAATCAAAGTTTTCAAATCGTAGAACACAAATCACCATTTATATGCTTCGGTTATGTTCTACAAAATAGTAGAAAGCAAGAAGAAACATATTCATACAAGATATGATACAGTTTCATACATAAACATGGTATTTTATTAAGATCCAAACGGATTTACAACCAAATCGGTCCAAATTTTAAAACTAATACAAGTTTTAAACTACAAAACCGATTTCTTCATACCTCTCCATCGGTTCTTTACCAAAATCGTCGGATCTGATTTCTTCCTAGAGCCCAATAAACCTCCACCAAAATAACCCAAAGAATATAGAATCGCATAAATTTATGCTAATTAGTAACTCGAGATCGAGCGGAGGAGTTCATGGTAGTTGTAGGAGGCCAAAGGAGATGAGTTGATGATGGTGAAGATGGGGATGAGATGGAGATGGAGATGGAGATGGAGATGGGATAATATAGTAAAAGTAAAATGAGTGATGGTAATTTAATGAAGAAAAAGTTTGTAGCGAGATGAGATGTTTTTTTTTTTTGACAGTAGGTAAGAAGTAGATCGACTAAGCGATCTTGAAGCCATCAACAGATGGCTTGAATGACCCTACACAGAGGGTCGCCGGTAAAAAAAGAAAAAAAAATCTAAGATTACAATTATAGAAATTTAGAATTAAAAAAGCCTAGAAAATTAAACCCTAATTTGAGCCGATAATTCTTGATTCCGATTTAGTGGCTTGGAAAGCGGTGATGATTGCAGATCTGGATCCCATTACGGCAGCGAGCAAGCTCGCTCAGCAGTATTGTTGCATGGGGTGACTCTCATTCGGAAGTTTGAGATATGAAGTTGCACAATCCTTTTCAAAGAATTAACGTGGTGGTGATGCCCGATCCAGACCCAAGGATCACGAGTCAGAGCACCAACAACCGACTATATTGGATTTGGAGATTTGGGGATAAAAATAGATTTGGGTTACTTTGATTTTGTAGATTTATAGGTAAAAATCATTTTTGTTTTGAGATTTGGGGTTGCATGTTGGATATGCCGGTTGAATGAGAGAGTTTGATATTGAGATTTGGGGTTTTAAGGTGGGGTTGTGTAATCTAGCGGGGTTTGGTGGAGTCGGAGGAGCAAGGGGTGGAGACCGGTGAGGCCAGACCTGCCCAAGCCGGTGAACAGCCAGGAGGACAGGCGGCGTCGGCCGGCCACCGTATGGTGGTGGAGGAGAGGTTGTAGGTGTGGGGTCGGACACCGACTGATTAAAGGCGGCGAAAAATCGCCAGCCACCAAGTCGTCGACGGAGGATGTGGTCGGAGAGGAGGAAGATTGCAGAGTACCCGGCGAGGCCGTCGAACAGGAGCATGAGGGAGAACCATCCCCAACGACCCGCAAACCCGGATGGCTAGATCAGGAGCCGCCCCAGAGGGAGAGGGTCCAGATAGCCATAGAGGCCGACGGGGAAGGTCGCCGGAGGAGGCCCGACAGCAGCGGTGCAGGGTCGGCGGCGGCGAGGGAAACCTGCAGAAAAAAAAAAAACTTAAGGGTTTGAAAATTTTTGGGCTAATCTGGGAGGGGGTAGTGGAGGAGTTGGCGGTGTGTGGTTAGAGGCCGGCCGGGAAGCCGGATGTAGAGGAGGCGCTCACATGGAGCAGAGGCGGCGGCGGCTGTCTAGGATGGGTTTTTTAGGGATCGAGAGGAGAGCCACTTTTTTTTTATTTTTTTTTTATCAGGTAAGAATTCGATACACCGGACAGACCCGGTGATCGAGAGGCCGATGAAATCGGCGACGGATAAACCGTTAGTACAAGTGAAATACAATGCAACACCAAACCAGAAAAACCAAATTACAAGAGTACAGTTACAGACCCAGGCTAGTACTAATCAAGAAAGAACAAAAGCAACGCGTGGCATCTCGTCTGTCAGTTGGTGGAGGCACTCAGGGAAGCCCTGGGGAACTACGTGGAAACCTCAGATTTGGACTCTACCGACGAGCCTTCAAGTTTCGATCACGTCCGCGACCTCTCGCACGTCGACAAAAGAGAAGAGCTCTGCTTTACACTGCTAGCCCCAAAGCCAGAAAACCATACCACCTCCAATTTGATAGATCTAGCATTATTTCTATATATATATCTCATTTTTTTTTTTGGGAGGCCGAAGTCCCCACCCAATTTTATCCTCAAGCTTGTAAGGCAAGCTTGAACCATATGCCGTAAAATCCAGGAAATCCAGGAATTCACGGAGCTTGCGCAACAATTTTTTTTTTTTGTTTTTTTGTTTTTTTTCCTTTCCAAAATTCCATAGCCAAAGACGGAGGAACCTACTCGAACATGGCAGACGACGGAGGAGCACAAAATTGCTTGCACGCCAAGTAGCTCCGAACGTACGGCCACCAGGCCACCGGCGAAGGAGATAACAGGCCGGCGCCAAGAAAAGCCGGATGGGTGCGCCCAAATAGCCGAGCCCGGACCACAACCGGGAGAGAGCCCCAGCCGAAGGAACAATCAACCCAAGCCAAGTCGGAGGAGATTACAAGCCGGCAGCGTCGAGGGGGCTCGCCGGAAACCACAATCCAGAAGCGGAAGGAGACCGGAGATTACACAAGGAGCCGAAGCCCCAGTAAACAGAACTCGAAGCCGCAATGAGGCACGACGAACGAAGGTGAAACCCAAATCCCCAGATCGAAACACAAATTGATGATTTGGGTGACAAATAGAGAATAAATGAACAATTTGGGTATGGAAGAAGATGGTTTTGGAGACAAAAAGCCAAAATCAAAGAGATCCCCAATTTGATTTTGGAGTTGATCGGACTCCGAAAAGGGTAAACAAATTAGGGATTTGCCACATACATGTACTTCATCACACCAAACAGACAAAGGCTTGTCGGCGCAACGGTGGTTCGGAGGCGAACGGAGCCGGGGTGAGGCGGCCAAAGCCAGGATGGAGCGGCCGCAACCGGAGTTGGACAGTCAAGGTTGTGATTGAAACTCCCTCTCTCTAGAAATTCTAGAGAGAGGAGAGAGCTTTTTCTCCTTGTCCATACTCTTTTTGTTTTTAGCGAGATGAGATGTTGATAAAAATAAAAGGAGTGGTGGTAATTTAAAGAAGAAAAAGTGAGAAGGGAAATAAGATGATGGGGTATACAAAAGGTAGAAGATGTAAAATTAATGAGATGTTTTTCACTCGTAATTACCTCTTGAACTTGAAAATCCAAACTTGATATACCCTTCTTCTTCACTTCTTTGATAATTTTCAAATATCTCATAATTGAAAAGACGAAGATTTCTAACTGAAAATGTTTTTGAACTTTTGGTTTTGAGCTTTCCAAAAAGAGAGTTTTTGTGTTTAAGTTTTGATGGAGAACATTAAATGATATACATCTTTTGCCTGCAATATTGCCTGCGTGTTGCGTGTATCGTGATATTTACTGTTGTCTGTTTGTCGTGTGATAATACTATAAGTTGCCCAATCTACCATCTATACATAATATATTCGGAAATTTCGCGAGGTGCCCATAGGGTAATGCAATTTTCGCGAGGTATACAACTCTTTTGCATATCTTGCGTGGTGTCCCTAAGGTTTTCAATTTTTTCACCTCGCGCCCTTCCTTGTTAAATATAACCTATCTCCGTTAGTTTTCAATTTTGAAATAAAAAAAGAAATGAAAGAAAGAACGGACGAAGAGAGAAGCAAAGAGAGAGCGACCAAATCTGGCCCCGGTGAGGATGATGAGGAGGGAGAGAAAGATGAACCGGAAAGGGGAGGGTTGGTGAAGGAATGATGAAATACAATATCAATATGATGTCAACATTACATAAGAACTTTCTAGGTGTGATAATAAGTTTGTTACATTTCTTTTTTCCTCAAGTAGTATAAATACCCCCTTACATGTATTTCAGCATTTGATGAAAAATAATATAGTACAACCAGCTAAGCTGGGTTTTCCATTGCTCTTGTTTCCTCTTCTCACGGTCTTCATCTCTTCAATTTGATCTCCTAACTATGGTATCAGAGCAGAACACGATCGCGTTCACTCATTCTTCTTCTCTTCTTCTCGATTAACTTTCCGTGTTGCTATTAGATCGGAGTTGTGCTCGTCTATTGGTGGTGACGCTCTAGCGAGATATGATTTTTGGTTCCATTTCTCGTTCTATTTCTATGGCCACTAGATCTCCACCTCACACACCGGAGTCTACTGTGTCAGGTTGGCGCAAAAGAGCTCAGATCACCATGACTGGTATGCAAAATCCCTTGTTCATCCATCCGTCCGACAACGTACTCTGGTATGAATATGTGATCTATCCAACTTATTGGTAAAAAAATTCGTCGTTGGAGTCGCTCCTTTACTAAGGCCTTGTCGGTTAAGAACAAACTTTGGGTTATTGATGGCTCTATTGCTAGATCTACTGAGAATGCCTTACAGTGGGATATGTGTAATGATATGGTCTGCTCTTGGCTTTTGAATACCGTTTCGAAAGACATTTATAACACGATCGATGAGTATGATACTGCTCGTGAGATGCGGCTTGACATAGAGGAGAGCTATGGTCAAAAAAATGGGCCTCTCATCTTTGAAATTAAGCGAGAGATCCATGAATGTCAGCAAGATGATGTTGGAGATCGAGGTACAAATACACCTGCAAAAGTGCTCATGTTCTACAAAAGTGCTTATTGTTATACAGAAACGAGTGGTTCAATCTCATGTTATGCAAAAGTGAATTAAATTCATCGTATAGGGTTATAGAGATTAAAGAGATGGCCTAGGTTGTAGGTTTAATTAAACTGGTCAAATTAATTATGTGTAATGCTTGCGAACTCGCAGTACGCATGCGCCAATATTTCATCCACGTTAAATCAGAGCACTTGCACTGCATGATCAACAATATTCGCGCTCTCGTGATGCGCATGCAACGAGTCCTCTTTAGCCACACTTTTTTTTTACCGCGTACCCGTATGTGTGATTGGAGATGCTTTTCGTGCAAATGACAAGAAATTGACCTTGTGGATAACAATTCTGATTTATAAAACTCCCGAGAAAGGAGAAGCATCTACCAGCTAGGGAAATAAAAGAAATTAGAAAACTTATGTCCTCTTCATAAAAAAAAACTCCTAAAACACGTTCAATCTGTTGAACCCCGATTAAGATTTTTTCACGTCATAAATAAGAGTTTCATTGTTTCCGTGTGGTAAAACTACTATTTTTAATTATTATTTTTCACAGCATGTCCATTTTGTTAGATTTAGAGTAAAAACAGTAATTCTTAAACTATCTAGGCAAAAATTATTATGTTTTATAAATTTTAGTAAAAAAAACAGAAGAGAAAAGCACAAAGTGAAATGTACCACCTACACTTGCATAGTCAATTGTGGACGATGCCGATGTCGGAGAAAGAGCCCTTCTAGCTTCTTGTCGCCAACTCTTGGCCATATGCTTCGAGGAGGGTAAAAGATTGCAAGGAAGGCGCCACCAAGACCTCAGATCTTTAATGAGAACTACCTAGACAACCAGACATAAAAAAAAAAAAAAAAACCTCACGGCTGAGCATGTCGAAGAAGGAGAAGTCGCCTTTCCCACCCTTTGATAGCAAGACTAGCACCACCAACATTTATCACAATCTATAGCCTAGTCATCCCCACACTAAATACAAGAACTTACAATAGGCTATTCAAAGTCAGAAGCAAAAAGGATGGGTAGGCGCTATATATGACAGAAGAGATGGAGTCTCTTAATAAGAATTTGACATAAAAGCTAGTTAGCCTTTTGGCAGGGATGAAGGCTATAGGATGCAAATGGATGTTCAAGAAGAAACAAAATGTCTTACACAAAGAAGAGGTGAGGTACAAGGCATGCTTAGTAGCAAAGAGCTACTCACTGAAGAAGGGAACCGATTGTGATGAAATATTTTCACTTGTATTCCAACACACTTCTACCAGATTAGTGTTGTCACTAGTAGTTAGTAGGGATCAACATCTTGAGAAAATGGACGTGAAGACTGCTTTCTTTCAGAGTGATTTGGAGGAAGAGATTTATATACAGCAACCAGAGGGTTTTGTATGGCCTAAAAAGGGAGCAACTTGTATGCAGTTTGAGAAAGTCACTTACGAGTTGAAGCAGACTCCTAGGCAGTGGTAAAAGAAGTTTGAATCTTATTTGATATTAGAGATTTGAATATGATTGGTGCATTTATGTGAGATATCTTGATGATGGCTCCCTTGTGCTTTTGCTGTTATATGTTGATGATACGCTCATTGTTGGGAGGAACATTGGAAATGTTATTGTTGAGCTAAATGATTTAGGTAGGAAAGGAGTTTGATACGAAGGATCTTGGTGTTGCAAAGAAGATCATTGACATGGAGATTCACAGGGACAGAAATTTTGGGAGATTGTGTCTATCCCAAAAGAATTATATTGAGAAAATGTTTTACAGGTTCGATATGTTAAAATGTAAACTTGTTATCACTCCTTTGGTGAACCACTTTAAATTAACTCACTTTCACTCAATGTCTGAAGTCTGATGAAGAAATTAGAGATTGTATACAAGACCCGATTTGGACTAAGTTGTTAGCCAAGTCAACAAGTACACGACTAATCTTAGAAGGGAACAATGGAATGCATGTAAGTGGATTCTAAGGTATTAATTGAGAATATTGTTGACTATGAGATCATGTTTGATGGTGAGAAGGGCAGTCTTTCAATCAAAGAGTAGGTTGATTCAGACTATGCCGATGATCTTGATAATTAGAGGTTCATGACGGGGTATGTATATATAAATAAATGATAACCTTATTAAAACATTAATCAAAATAAATAATAGAATATTACAACATTAATAAATTGATGATAACCTTATTGAAACAATATATAAAAGGGGATATTGAATGAATAGAATTTTTAAAGTGAAGAATTGGGGTTGAGGAAGGGGTAAATCTCATAATGCACAGTGCAGCTTCCCCCAATGACCCTGCCACCATGCTTCCCACCGCAACAGCTGGGCAACACCCCAATCGCCTCGTCAAGGCACTCCATACAGTATGCGGGCGAGAGATCCCTGGTGCATTGCACCATCCCCACTACAGGAAAAAGGGTTCTTTTGTGACGCTAAAATCTGCCATTTTCGACACCATAAAACGTCAAAAATTTTACTTTCGACGCTTTAAGAAAGCGTCGGAAATTTCAACGTCACGAATGGCATGTGGTCATTCCCGACGCTTTTTACCGTCGCTAACCATTCTCGACGCCCTAGGGTGTCGAGATTGGCATTTTAAATTGCAACGGTGTAGAGCGTCTAAAGTGGTATGCCAATTCCGACGCCACTGGGTGTCAGTTTTTCCAGTTCTTTTTACAAAAAAAATGTTAATTCTCTCACATGAAGATTAAAGTCTGAAGATATCTCTTTTCATAAAAAAAATTATAACATTTCTTTCACAAATATATTTTTATATTATACACCTTATTTAATCATACAAATGCTTATAACAAGATACAAATAGGCAATCAGTCAATCTGTAGAACCCCCGAGTAGATACAACAAAACCAAAAATAAGGTATATGAAGATAGAAAGAAATAATCTTCTGTAGGGATCTCCATTGTTAAATCCTTCCCTAACCGCATCACATGCTTCAAAATATATAATTTTATCTCTTTTTCTGTTAAGCCCTGAAGTATGAAATATATGGAGTAATACATATAAACCTGCAAAACATCCAAAGTCCATTGAGTGCAAGAAATATTGAAACAAAGAAAAAAGACTTGAAAGGTTGGAGTGTTAATTTCTTCTCAAAAAGGGGAAAAACCTGAAACTAATAAGCTCCAGTGATCTGAAATAACACTTATAAGTACGAAACCAAAACATGCAAGTATTTATCTGTTAGTTATATATATGGTTTACCTTTACTGCTTTAGTATGTATCTGAAATGACACTTATATGGTTCCACCTATGCCCAAAACAGCAACTACAAGAGTCTGGAAACCAAATATTGCTCATATAAGCTTGCGATCATATTGCATCCATGACAATTAACTTTGGTTCTTGTACACCATTGCTCATGCCCAACTTCGTTTCATTGCTTAGGAACGAGAAGTAAAATAGATTGAACATGATTAGATATCAAAGTTCAGCTTATAAGTCATCCAGATTTGCAGAAAAAATTATCTAGTAGGCCATTATATATAAATAAAAAAATTATAGCACCCCTTAATGCAGTTATTCAGAGCACAATTGCCACAAGAGCCCAAAATGAATATCAATAATGGTTGGGTTTGTAGTAATTTACCAAAGAAAATACAAAGTCCTAATGATGCTAACAAATTGTCTAGAAAGCTACTTCCAAGTTCCAAAGTCCCAGGAATTGCCTGCACATATTAAAGAATAGTACCATGTGATGAAGTAGTAAATACAATATTAAGGAATCAAATATGCTATTAGAAAAAGGCCAAACACGTGATCAGTAGTACATCTAAACAAAAATTGAATATTAATTGCATGTTTGTGACCAAAATCGTGAGTGTACCTGGACAAAGTTATAATAGCTAAAAGGGGGAAAAAAGCAAAAGCTTCCGTGAGTAGAGGTTAACTTCTCTATTATAAATGGAAGGGCTTGGTACATGAGTAGGCTCACACTGCATGAAAAAGATACGAGCAATTGATACAAACATGTTATTTTGAAGAATGTTTAGAGACCGAGAAAAAGAGAGGTAAAAAAAAACCTTAGAAAAAGTTGTCATGTTGAAACTTGAAAGCTGAAACAAATACAAAGACCTAATTTAGGAGCTTAATTTAGGTTTTAGGTTACCTTAAGCAATTCATCATCTTCAACAAGCTAGCCTTTGACTGTTTTTGTCTCTCCTTAACTTTTCTGTCATCCTACCACAAAGATACTAAAAGTATAAGAGAGGTTTTCCAAATATACATAGCCTTTATAGTTTCATTGTTAAGATTGATTGGAAACCAAAATGCTAAGAGGTATAGACATTGTCCCACAAATACAAAAAACTCAAGACATGGATTTTGGTCCAAAGAGGACCTGTACATCTCACAAAGTTAGCTTTCGTTCAGTCACTTGCCAAGATATGCCTACTTGTCCTAGTTCCATTTTCATTCATGCTTGAACTTTCCTACAAATATTAGGATATAATGCAAAAAATCAAATGCTAAATTGAAAAAAAAAAAACAAGTATCACCATAAAAAGATAAAGGATAGAGAAATTAAAATGCATATAATGATACAAATTGCTGAATTTAGGCAATTAGAGACAACAAGATTGTAATACTTACCTCCTTGAATTGTCGAATCGATTGTTCTACTTGCACAAGCTTTGGAGCAAGCATAGTAGATCCATCATGTGGTACCTGGAATGAGCCAATGATAACAGTATTTGCAACTACCTTTTCAATGCAATCAACAATCAACAATCTCTTAATGGTGTACTGGATGACCTCAAATTTCTCAAATTAGTAAACCAGACACTAAAAATTGAGAGAAACCTAACTTCGAGTAAAAAAAATTCTCAATCTCAATCCAATTTCTCAATTTCAATTTCTAAATTATCCAATCTCAATATATACAATCAATTCAAACAACTAACTCCAATAATTCATCTAACCAAAACCTAATTCATCAAAATCAAACAAAATTAATCCACAAATCTAAGGATATACCTAATCTCTCGACCGGATCCACATGAAGTAGTCTTCGAGGGAAATCTGATCAACCAACGCACGCTCGTGCGCTTGTGGTTTGTGGCAAGCGCCGAGATGGACGGTTCGCGACTGCTGCCTCCAAGCAATTCGCGTTATTCGCATCTGTAAAGGGAGGAGTTGACTTCGAGGTCTTCGCTCGGTCTCGCTGGGGTTAGTCTTACCTAGTTGGCGACAAGAATGCAAGGAAGGAAGCCTCAGAGGTCGTTCATGGAGGAGAGGAGCGTTCGCCATGGAATCTGCTTGTGAGTTGTGACTAAGAGTCTAAGACAACTTCGATTCAACCATATATGGAGAGGGCGAGCGACAGATCAGGAATTCAGGAGAGCAAGGACGAGATTCAAAGTGGAGATCAGAGGGAGAGCTCGAGATAAAGAGAGGGAAGAGATTTGGCAGCCATGGCTCATGGGAGAGAGGGGAATAATATCTCAAATCTAGGGTTAATGAATCGTCAGAGAGAGAAACTTGATTTGAGGCGAATGAAGAAAAATTGATTAGGAGAGAGATGGTGAAAAGTCGGACATGCCATCCGCGACGTGATAGAGCGTTGAGAAAGAGCATTGCCAATTGCGACGCCCTATGGTGTCGAAAATTATCGACGAGTACAAAAAGCGTCGAGCTTAAACCGTCGATATTGTCACGCTTTTACGGGTGCCCGTAGATGGTCGTCTTGTTCTTCGACCCCGTCGATCCATATCCATATCCATATGATGGGTACACGTCGGCCTCTCCTCCGGCGTACAACAGGGTTCCATTGAGGTTGCTAGAAGCCTCCACGACCAGCCGAATCAGCAGCCCCCTAGTCTTGTCGTTGAAGCGGGCAGCATCGATCCCCTCCACACTGTTAACGTTGATGAGTTCGAATTGGGTCTGGTTGTCAATGCGGCCGAAGAAGTGGTTGTCGGAGTACTTGAGGAAGCAAAAGTCGTACCACACGGCGGCTTCCTTGTTGGTGGGGCAAAGGATGCGGAGGTCGTTGTTGGCCTCCGCGATGCAGGATTTGCAATTGTCGGAGGAGATGTCGCCTCTGCAGAGGGCGAGGCCGTTGACGGATTCGAGGGTGTGGAGGGCGAAGCCGGTGGGAGGAGCTTTGACGTAGAGGAAGGCGAGGAGCTTGTCGAGGTGAGCCCTGTAAGGGGACGCTACGTCCTGGTGCAACTCAGGCAACGGACATAAAGTCGTCGCCTGAAGGCCTCTCACGTCACCTGAGGATTCAAGCAACGGACATGTTGTCGCTTGAGACCCCGTAGCTTCAAGCCCGTGCCTCTAATATCTAGGCGACGAACAACCGTTTGTTCGTTGCCTTAGTTATCTCAGGCAACGAATACACTGTCCGTTGCCTGAATATGGTCAACGGGTTTGCAATCGGTTGTAGCCATTCAAGTGACGAGATAAGTTCGTCGCCTAAGTCTTGTTCGTTGCCTGAGCGTCGTTCCCCGTCAGAAAATCTAAATATTCAGGCCACGGAAGTAACTTTATTTCGTTGCCTGAGTCATCTAGCAACGGATATGATGTCGTGGCTTGAGTCTTGAAGGAGGTGTTTTTTCATTTTGTACCAACCACAAGGGTTTCTTTGTTCGTTGCCTGAGTGATCATTGTTCGTTGCCCGAGTGACATATTGATCATTTTTTAAATGTTCTTACAACGGGTTTACCCTATTTTCGTTGCTAGAATGGAGTTCCCAATAAACAAAATCCTATTTGGAAGCTCCATTTTCTCCCTGCGGACACGCACCAAATCGCATCCAAATCACCTGTTTCTCATAACACATTCATAAGCTTGTGGACATCTCGCACATACATTTCACATTCATAATTGACATCCATATACATCCACATTTGTCTAAAAGTGCATACATTTCAAATTCATACGAATGTCACATTCAAGTTAGTTTTTCGTTCCAACAAAATATTCCCAAATCGATATTCAACTTTGTCTAGCAAAAACCCACAAAACCCAGCCCTTCTTTTCTACCAACACTACACACATTCATAGGTCAATCAAACTAGTTCAATACTAGAGTTAAATAGTCAAAAGATGAGGAAGAGAATCACATTCAAACCTGAAAGCTTCATTTGCACGGGTGTCAACCGAAGCTTGTTTGTCTGCGACTAACCCCCGTACGACATCCCGCAACTCAGCAAGGCCCGATATGGCCAACCTTGCCTCCTTCTGAGCCTTTACAGCATCCCCCTGAGCCTTTACAGCATCCTTCTGAGCCTTTACAGCCTCCTTCTGAGCCTTTACAGCCTCCTCCCGAGCCTTTACAGCCTCCTCCTGAGCCTTTACAGCCTTCTCCTGAGCCTTTACAACATCCTCCTGAGCCTTTACAACAGCCTCCTCAGCCTTCGAAGCCCTCTCCTCCATCTCCCTCCTCTCTTCCCTCCTCTCTTCAGCTGCAGCAGCAGCCCATGGGCCTCCCCTCTTCTTTGGGGGTCGCTGATGAGCCCCTCCCAAACCTACATAAACACCATTAAAATGTAACGGCATGTATTTGAATAAGGAATTGACATCAATATTGATCAGATCTATACATATAGATTATAGTAAATTTTCTTTTGTCAAAGTTCTTCAAAATCTGAATGTCATTTTCAATAAAAGAGTATACATTATTAAAGTATTTTCTTCAAAATCGATCAGATTAAAGTCAATTTCTGTGAATAATGTAATCTGATAAAAGAGTGTATATATATAGATAAAGAGCAATGTAATTTGATAAAGAGTAAAATGAAATCAGGAGATCAAACAATCTGATAGAGTATATATATAGACAATTTCTGTTAAAAATTGTCATAAAAAGGGGACAACTAAAATGAAGTGCAGTTTATATTTTAAATAAAGTGTATGTGTTGGTGGCATACCTCTAACTTCTGTTCCTCGACGCTCTCCCAAGCAAGATATTATGATATCGCGTTGTGCTTCTATGGTCAAGGGGGCTGGTGCCACTTCCGAGTCTGGCGAATTGGATTGTTTTATCTCATCAAATGTTTTACTGAAGTTTTGCCTATCATAAGAGAGAGAGCCTATAAATAACAACCTAAATCAGTTTACAAATTAGTTATACAATATTACATTGAAAATAAAACTTACAAGTTGTTCTCCAGCATTTGGGGAAGACTTGTACATGTTCAGCACGACTTCAACAAACGGCGCCTGACTGCCTCCTTTAGCCAGCTCAATTGCCCTGTGGGTGAATGGCTTTGGGCCAGAACGATGGTTGATAGGGTTTGGGTTTTTGGTGCGGTTCTCCTTGTTCCGTGCACACAATGCCTAAAAAAACACAATTTGGCAAATTAGAGAACGCTTAACAACTATAAATGCACACACACAAATATATATATATATATATATATATATATATATATATAAAAATGTCCAGCAGTAGATGTTTACCTTCTTTGCCTCATTTTCGAACTCATTCTCTATCAACCATTTCCACTCAGATCGACGGTGCTTGAACTCATCCGGCATCCGGCTTCTCCCGTACTCAGTATAGATCTTCCGGCATCGACATTTCCAAGATCTATAGATATTGTTGGCACGTCCATTGATGAATTTTCGGATAAGTGGATCTAGATTCTCCATATCGTACATGTTCTAGATGACATAAGAAATCAGAAAGTTAGTAAGTTTATTTGTAATTTCTAAATTCTAAAGTGATGATCTTTAAAATTTCAAGTTTAAACTATATAAGAGTATCCCCAAAATTTGATGCAAAATTTGTATAAATATTTCATGATAATATATATATATAAAAGGACCCAAAACAAGAAACCACAATAAAAATAAATATAAAGAGAAACTAGAGTAGCTATAGTTATATTAGGAACAACAATATAGAAAAAGAGTATCGATACTAACCAAGATAACTTAGCTGACAACACAACAGATAAAGAGTATCTACACAAGACATTAAAATCTAATAAAGCAAGCAAACTCAGCAGAGAATTGTTTGCAAGATATCTCCATACAAAACATTAATCTAATGTATGACAGAGAATTGTTTGCAAGATATCGTACATGTTCTGGATGAAAACATGTACAAGAATAAAAGAATAAGTACCCCGAGGTATGCAAAGAGGGCGTCCCTATGCTCCTTGTCAAGCGCTGACCGGGACGCCGCTCGCATTGGGACTTGTCCCCTCACCGCAGCTCCTATGTCCCTCACCAGGGCAGTGAACTTCTTAGTCGAGTCTGGGCCCCCCAAGGAAATTGGACCAGACCAAGGGTAGTGGCCTTCCTAATGCCGTCTTCAATGCCATGGTTTTGTGGCTCGCTATGTTGCGCTGCTTTGCGGGGGCTTCTCCTGCACAGACCAGGTGAGAGAAAGAAGACATTATTTGATTATTAGGAGTGAAAACAGAAAATCGAAAACACAATAAAATGCAAGTAAAGAATAATAAGCAACATCAGGATGTGCTAGTATCAAGAATCATAAGCAACAAGAATAATAAGCAACATCAGGATGTGCTAGTATCAAGAATAAAAGAATTGCTATCAATGTGTAAAAGAATTGCATACAGATTATTAAAGTTTTGATCAGCTTATATATTAGCTGATCAAATCAACTAAACTATAAGCTGCACACATATAAGCTGTGCACACATATTACTTATACATATTTTGTACAAGCTGCTTATACATAACAAATCAACTAGACAAAGCTTCATGAGCAGCCAAGTTACTTCAATAAGAGATTGTTAGACAAAGCTTACCTAGAGCAACAAGAGATCGGAATGCCAATGGGCAAGACCCATAAATTTTTGAGTTATTTAACAAATTACTAACTGCCATTTCGTGAGCATGAAAAGAATCTAACCGTGTGTTTTCTTATGAAGAATGGAGATATTAGATTTATAAGCTATAACTGAACAATTCTCAGCTGCTATTAAAGGCAGTAAAATCACTAGAAAAGTATCATCAACTGTTATCACAATTCTTAGCTGCTTGAGGGAAAACCAATTACCAAACCAAAATTTGAAGGAATCAAAACCTTAGATGTCTTCAGGTAGAATTATAAGCATCCCAGGCTCGTTTTATATATAGAAATTAAAATATAATTGTACATAACAACATATTATATATAGCAATTAAACACCCAGGCTCATTTAATACTTTATATATTACACTAGACATGTTTAAATAAGAGGTATTTTCACATTGCTACTGGAAGAAGAGAAAGGATTACTTGGTTCGAGGGAGGAGAAGAGAAACCAAAGAACCCACCTACTGGAAGAAGAATTGATTTGAAATTAATGCGAGAATATAAGCCTGATTATGAGTTTCAGTCAAGCAACCAAAAGAAATTCTGGATAAGGGGCAGGCGGAGGAAGAAGAAGACCAGTACCACATAAGCACAAATGTAACTTATAATTGAGAAGAACAAATCTAATCCACTACTGGTTTAACGTTATCATTGATTCAAAATGAGTGGAAGAAGCAGCAACACAACCTTTGAAATCACACATTACCTGTGAGCTGATTCAGAAGCACACGAACAATCTAAGAGGAGTAGAACTTGTATAAATTGAAATCAAAACATAACTACTTTGGCCTGAGAAAAAAGAGTGTAGGCAGCGAATACATCACATTTAACAAGATTCAATACACGAGGCCATTTCAGCTTAAATCAATCTTTATATATTGACATTAAAAAAAGATGTAACTTAAGTGAGTAAAAAAAGGAAATCAAACCCCCTGTCACCTACGTAAATTATTCAAACTACATGGTATTTTTAAATAATACATCAAACATCATAGCATTTTTTTTTTGGTTTTAAAACATCATAGCATTTAAATGATGATTCTCCTAAGTATTATGTATGTGCAGAGTGCAGCATATAGTTATTTCAACTTAATTATGCCCCAAGATTCAACAATACAATTGCCATAAGCCCATAACTTTGTGTATCTTCTGTTTCCCATCACATATTAGTTAAGAATAAGCTTTAGGATATGAGGCACATCCATATTGCAGAACCTACAATTCCAGAGGTGGGTCAAACCATCAAATATATTAGGCCAATATTAGTGAACACAATTAAAGCTTTCAAACAAGGAAGAGCTACTGCAGTGCTAGTTCTTCCTTCACACTACAAATTTTGTCTAATCAGTCTATATATATGTTTATACTTTATTCCAAAGAAGTCCATGACAGCAATCGACCCTAAATTGAAATTGAAGGAAAAAAACCTCTATTTTAAATTAACATACTTCCATAATTCCAAAGAAGTCCATGACAGCAATCTCTCCTACTTGATATGCTAAGTGTGGGACAAACTATGAAAGTTGTTTGGGGTCCTATTCAAATAGAAGCATGTGAAGAATGGACTAACCTCTATAATTCAGAAGCATGTAAGTTCTTCGAATTCGTTTCTAAAAAGAATTAGATAGTTTAGGAAAATAAAGGAGGATTCAGTGTAGATTGGAATTAGCTGGGTTAGTTTCAGTAACTTTATTCATGGTATGAAGTGAGCATTTTCTTTTAAATTAACATACTTCCATAATTTCACACGAGCATGAATTGAGTATTTTATTTTAAATTGACATACTTTCACGATCAGTAGTTCCTAAATTGAAATTGAAGGAAAAAAAACCCTATAAATTAAGAGCAATGACAGCAGTAAATAGAAGCAATAGAACAACAAATAGAAGCAATAGAACATTAAGAGCAATGACAACAGTAAACCTATACACAACAGCAAATAGAAGCAATAGGATGAATTTGCATATTTTTCTTCTCTTTTCACCCAACAGACCCCAAATGAAGACATTTAAAGGAAGAAACAAAAGAGATTATTGAACTGCAATTCAGGCAAATGGAAACCAAGACCCCAAATGGAAGTAACAAAAGGAAACGAAGACCCCAGTTCTCACCGTTCACATTCCGACATCTGATGCTGATGTAGGGTAGTTCATCGTCCCACTCGGCGACATTGGCGGAGCAAGCAGCAGATCCAGAGGTGATGACAATAAATAAACATTTGAATCATAATCTCAACCAAAATCACTATTTCAATCTCAATCTAGTTTATATAATAAAATACAAAACACAATCTCAACTCAATCCCATTCTCAATCATATATTCCAAAACAAACAAATAACCTAATATACGAAAAATCTCCAAAAAATACAATAAATATAACATTTTCACTTAATTACATAGATTAATAAACGAAAACTCCCCAAAAATTATAATAAATTAAATATATATATATATATATATATATATATATATATATATATATATATATATATATATATATATATATATATATATATATATATATATATATTTACAAACCTCAACTTGACTTCCTTGGAGAACAAAATGGAGGGGTGGGGATGGAGATGGAGAAGTTGAAAATGTTGGGAAAACTATCACTTTTCGTGTACAAGTATCCAATAGTTAATGCGGTTGTTCAAAATTTTCACTCAGGCAACGAACATTGGAATATATCCGTTGTCTCAACCAGTAACTTTAAATGTGGTAGGTAGGGTCCCTTTATTCAGGCAATAGACATAGTATCATTTTGTCGCCTGAATGAAACCCACTTTTTGGTCAACCTTTGTCATCTATTCAGGTGACCATTTCCACATTGTCCGTCGCATGAGTACATTCAGGCAACGAATATTGCTACTATGTTCGTCACTCGAGTACTATGTACTTTTGGTCACATTTTGTCATATGCTCAGGTGACCACATACAACAATGTTCGTTGCCTGAGTGGATTCAGACGACGAACATTGTTCTATGTTGGTCACCTCAATCCAATCCAAGATAGGGGTTGCCTTGGGGTTGTATGGGGCAACGAATCCGACTTTGTCCGTCGCCTGAACCGATTTCCAGCAACGACAATGTATTTGTTCGTTGCTTGAGTTGCACCATGGCGTAGTGGGAGTAGTCGGAGAAGTTACCGGAGGAGGAGGAGCAGCTATGGAAGAGAGGGTCGCTTGCAATAGCTGTTTGGAGGAGGAACCCAATGGTCATCACCATCAGTATATCAAACAGGAGGAGGACCTCATCATATCTTTAAATATATTTGATGGATCGGAGTACGACGGTGGGATATATATATATATGTTGATTGAATTGAATTGAATGAGGTTTGTGTTGTGTCTTTCAAGATCCATCAGATCTCCCTCTATATATTTATACATAACTACGTAGAGGCAGTCTGGCAGAGGCTGATGGGCAGGTAGGGGAGGGGAGCCTTTCTGTTTTAATTGGTAACTCCATCCAAATTATTGACATAAGACTAATTAATACGAAATCCTCCACGCTTCCATGCTTTGCCCTGTTCATTCTACAACATTCGTCCATTCCCGTTCTATATATCTATTAATATTACTAATTCTGCTAGCATTTTGCTAACGTGTCACGCCCACAATTAAAATTGAATTTTTTATTCAAATGAGATTTTCTTATAGGTCAATATTATTATGGAAACTTTAAAATATTTGTTTCCTATTTTAAATATGATTTGAATCCATTCCCTTTTTTTATTTTCGGTTATATTGTCGTAAATATTGAGACATGTTTCCATTTTTTTCCCGATTGCAATCTCTTTTCGGTTATATTGCTGATGTTTCACGCTCACAATTAAACTTGAATTTTTTATTCAAATGGTATTTTCTTATTGGTCAATATTATTGCTGAAATTTTAAAATATCTGTTTCCTATTTTAAACATATTTGTTTCCTATTTTTATACTAAAATATTATTTAATTTGATATGTTGTATGTCAATTTGTGATCTATTTTAATCGTCTACGTACATTGAACATTCGTCAATTCTTGGCTGATTTTATTCTTGGATATTGAAATTGTTGATTTATCATTTTTTAACCGATTGCAATATTCCCCACAATGTCTACATACAACGAACATGTAATAATCAATTTGTAAATATTCGATTTCAAAAATTAATTATAAAAATCAATTAGAGCCAAATAAGTGTTATTTTATAATTTAATTATTTTAGACATCTTAAATGACTATCGAAAAATAAATAATATTTTAAGACTCACAAGCATTACTAATGCTTATTTTACATCTTGGATGAGGCTTCTTAGATCACTTTTCTACCTTTAAGGATCTTTTTCTTACCATCTTACCTTTATTTTCACTATTAATTTCTTTATCTTTCTAACCATCTTTCTCATGAAAATAATCAATAAGTTATGTACATCTATATATTTAACTCCAAAATTATTCACACAATCATGTGCTTATGATTTTTTTAATATTTGTACGGGAGCTTATATTTTACTTTTTTAGATCTATGCTAATGATAATAATTATATATTTATTTTAAATTATATTAGATGGTGTGTTTGAGTATTATTACTACTTTACCTTATTAAATCATTTTCAAAATTTGTATCGTATCTCTTTTCAACTAATTTATAAATTATAAAAACATATTTTTGTTGTAAACACGTGTATATATATATAGTATTATATAGATATATAAAATGATGTTCAAATTAAAATAGATCAAGCTCCCGTGCCTTCAAGGCACGGGTATTACACTAGTATATATATAATACTCTATATATACTGTATCTTATTCAAACCTACCATATGTGGACTATATTATACTCCCTCCGTTAAAAAATATAAGTCTTTTTAGGCTTAAAATTTTGTTTAGAAATATAGGTCCTTTTAGGTTTTCTAAGCATTGGATTAAGAGAAAAATAACTTTTTGACTTGTTTAATGAAATGCTATTGGTTGTTAGTGGTGTGGATAATTAATGAGGGGTATAAAGGTAATAAATTTATGATTTTCTTAATTTGTGTGCAAATATCTAAAAGGACTTATATTGTTGAACGGAGGTAGTATAATATAATATACTCACGTAAGTCTATTTTGAGAATCCTGTGATAGCGGCTAGTTAAGCTTAGCTACCGAATCACTTAATCACTCGTTAGCCTACTAGATTATTAAAAAAAAAAATTACTTTCTCTTTAATTAAAATTTAACGTTTTACTATTCATGTACGTTTTTTTAGGTGTTAAAAACTATATAGAATATTAATTTTTTTAATAATTTTTTTTAATAATTTCATATATACGTAATACAATTAAGTATGAATTTATAAAAACAAATGTGAAAAAATGTTAATGTTTTATTTAGTTTTTATCATTCTAAAAACGTGTGCATAAATAGCAAACGACAAGTTTTAATTAACAGAAGCAATATTATATAAATAACCGGAGTATAATTTAATATAACTAACATATTTCTCCTTTTCCATCTCTAGTTTTTCAATTCTCCGGTTATTCTTATTCAAAAAGATCTAAAAAAATATAAACTTGTACTCCCTCCATTAATTAAAATTTGACGTTTTACTATTCACGCATGCTTTTTTTAGGTGTTAAAATAAAATATTAATTTTTTAAATAATTTTTTAAAAATAATTTCATATTTATTATTATTAAGTATGAATTTATATATAAAAACAAATGTAAAAAAATTAATATTTTTTATAGTTTTTATCATTCTAGAAAAGCTTGCATGAATAGTAAACGACAAATTTTAATTAACAGATCGAGAGAGTATTATTTAAGTCTATGTCTTTTAAAATTTCTTTTATTTGTTTTGCATATATACCGATAGAATGCAAGTATAATTTGACTCTTTTCAATGACTTTGTTAGCATTTAGTGTATTAATGCATGATTAACCAAATCATATTTTCCCGATTTGTCAAGATTTGTAACAATATATAATCCTCTTCATGCAAAGAGATCAAAGAAATGACACTCGAGTCTGTTTTCTCATGACACAGTTTTTCTATTTTTTTTTATGTGAGTTTAGTAACCGAGTTGAATTCATCTCATCTAGTTTGATATTAAACTTCTAATACTAATTTTATAAGTTAAGGATAATTTTGACTACATCCGCTTAGCGAGTCGAATCCGAAGTAGCAAACACAATGCATGAACGTTTTGGGAATATGAATAGTGTGAGGAGATCGACATTTGAGGAATATCGCTTTAAGTAGAGGCAATGACTAGGTTGACATCTAGGTGGAAAGTTGCTAAGACATGAGTGGTGTTGTTTAGGTGCTAGGAGATTGGGACTTATTGCTGCTCAACCCCCATGCTAGAGTATGAGGCGTGATTACCTGTCATGCATACATAAACCAATAAGTAGAATAATAGATAGAGCAAAATGAAACTACGGAGAATTCAAGGATCAATATATCAACCATTGTTTTAAATATGTAATAACCGATTCATTGCCAATTGATTACAACCCACGTATACTTTGCTTTTTACTACTTTCATTGCTCCGTTTTACTATTTCTTTCACAACCATCCATTTGCTTACGTACCTGTTGACAAGAGAAAGACATAAAGAGAGGTTAAGCTTCCCCTGGATCGACAATTGGACTTGCTCGTTATACTAGCTTGTTGATTGTGGGTTATCTTTGGACGAAATTACCAACCCTTCATAATGCATAGCTTGACATACATAATATGATAGTTTTATGTGCATTTGCATTAATATAATATAGCCCTCATTCTAGTTAGTTTAGTGCATTACACTCTTTGGGGAAGAAGTTGGAATCTACAATACTTTAATGGTTATTTGCAGATAATAGGTCTGAGCTCGGAAGATGGAAAAATCATGGATCAATGGGAGGTAATGCGAGCTAGAACAAGCCAAGAAACAACCAAAACAAGCCGAGAAGCAAGGAATCAAGGTCTAAGAGATGAAACGACAACAAGTCGCAAAAGTTGTCCACACGATGAGCTGAACTTAAAATGCAATTTCTCAGAGCCTCGGATGTTCGATCAACTATTATGACCATGTGTTGGAAAGATCTCAGCGGGCTTTACATAATCATGAAGTCGGGAAGGAGCAGTGCCTGCCGATACCTAGCGGTGCCCTACGTTATTGGCACTCGCAAATTGAAGACCAGCGCTCGCTGAGAGCGACGCCTGTCGCAACCGATAAACTCAAATGTTCTAATCCTTATCCAATAGAGATTTGCTTCTATCTTTTTGTGATCTTTTTTTTGGTCGCTAACCATGGCATATAGGGTTTTTTAGCAGTATATGAACCCCACAAATATCTATATATGTAGCCTATGATTTCAATCACCGCTTAGAAACCGTCCCACTTCCCTCTTGGGATGGACCATTCCACACTTTTCTATTCTCTTTTCATGTTTAGTTTATAGACAACCATGGTAGGCTAATCTCCTTTGGTTTGCCCATTCAAGACTGATTTGGTGTATCGTCCCTCTTGGGATGGACCATTCCACACTTTTCTATTCTCTTTTCATGTTTAGTTTATAGACAACCATGGTAGGCTAATCTCCTTTGTTTTGCCCGTTCAAGACTGATTTGGTGTATCGTGAGGGTTGATTTCCAGGTTTAATCTATTTCCTCCCTCTGTTCTATAATAATTGACGTTTTGGTAATTAACACAAAAATTAAGAAACTCTTCAGAAATATTTATTACGGAGTACCTCCCAAAAATCTCTACAGCTTCCACCTATTCTTTCTCTCTCTTTTTTTTTTTTAATTTATTGAGGATACAACACTCACATTGAATTTCATTTTAGATATTTTCAATTACACAAATTGAAAGAAAAATGAAGTGGGACCCATAGCTCTGTACAAACGACACTTAATTTGCATAAATGTAAAAACCTCAAAACGTCAAATATACCCAAACGGATGGAGTATTATTTTTATCTCATTTGTTCTACATATTATGTTGTTACTCTTGTCCTGATTAGCTACCTAGACAGAGTAGCTTTGCACTAGGTTTCTACTTTTCATGCAGAGAAGTCGATACCACTGTAGTAACCAACATATGTCCTTGTGATGTGTAAGGAGATAGCATCTTGATTGAGACTACTTTGGAGATAAGCGATGTCTGGATTGACAACCCAAGGCCCCGAGGAATATTCTATAGAACCGAAGCAAGACGATCTCGATGTCGTTGTATTCTTGGACAACAATATGCTACTCGCCCCCATGGTAAATTGTAAGGGACTCACTTGTGATCGTGTGACTTAAGGCAGCCTAGGGTGTCTACATAAGCCAAAATTGGAATAATCGCAAAGGGAAGAAGCCCGATGATCGAGAAACTAACCATGTTGCGATGAGCGAGTGAAGCACTGAAGCCATCTCCATATCCATCCATATCTATTTACAATTGCTTGTTACTTGCTTTGCTTTATTTCATCATCACTGTCGATTCTCTACAAGCTTTGCCTCTGTTTACATTTCTATCTCTCAGTCTGAATTGTTAGCAAGAGAATCACTAATAACACGCTCTATGTGGGACGATACCTACACTTATTTGCTATACTAGTATTTGAGTTTAGGATAATTTCTTTAGCGAGATACACGACCATTTTTCCCGCTTCTCGACCCTCATAGAGGCCGTACCAAATGTTGGCGTCATTGCTGGGGATGCATTATTGTAATCTTTTTGTGTGTTTTTATTGTTAACCCTCTAGCTTGTGGACCTTCTTAGAAGGTATGCACCTTTGCTACTGATTTGTTTCTTTTTGTTTTGATTTCAAAAATATGAGAGATGACTAACACTATAGAGGTCGCAGCCAAGACACTAAGGCAGCTAAAGAAGCCTCATCTAACATCACATATGCTTGTGATAAAGAGCCTTGACCCTCCCGATTAAAGGGTCAAACTACAAGTTCAAAGCCGACTGGCCCACTTTTATGCCAAAGTTCCATGGACTGAAGAAGGAAAATCTCAACTTACACTTGGGGAGGGCAATGCTAGAGTTCCTGCAATATCTTCAGACTGGCGGAGGTAAATAAGGATCAATTCGTGCCAAGGGTTTTCCCCTTCACTTTGAAAGATGCAACAAATTACTGGCTATACTATCAGCCAAAAGAAAGTATCACTACATGGGTAGAGATGAAGCGAGAATTCCTAAATAAGTACTTCTCTGCCACTCGAAAGAGCAAGTTGAAAAATAAAATTTCACACATCGAGCAACACCCTTTAGAGACACTCCATGAATACCTTGAGAGGTTCCAGAAACTCCTAGCCAGTTACCCTCAACAACACTGAATCTCAAAGGCAAACCTCGTTCTCTATCTCTATGAAGGATTGCTAGATAGAGATCACGACTGGATTACATCAGCAAGCGGAGGAGATATTTTTTACAAGACCCCTGAGTAGGCAATGCGACTCTTCAATAAGCTCTCAAACTCCTCCTGCCAATATGAGAGGACCTAAAACACTCAAGTAGTTCACCGAATGGACAAAGATGACATTGAAGAAAACCAAGAGGATGCATTCGCTAGACTCGCAAAGCTCATAGAAAACCTCGTTGTACAATTCCAATCAGGTAAAAGTGTTAATGACCTCTCACCCCAAGGGGATTTGTTTTTACAAATACATGAGCAAAAGTACAAAACCAACTTCAACAAAGAGGTATATCGCCAAGCAGAGCCACCTGTAAAAAGCCCATTGGAATCTCCTGAGGATAAGGGGATAGACAAAGAAGAAGAAATGAGATAGACAACAGATGATAGCTCAGATGATGACAACGCTTCTATGCATAGAAGCCCATATAACTAATATAGTTGGAGGCGTAATGGAAAACGTAAGCGTTGTCTCCCTGAGAAGTGGAAAACAAGCAGCTGAAACTCCTCGAATGGAGAGGGAAAGCAAGGTAAGGGATAAATGAGGGATCCCTGAGGAGGAAAACGAAGAAAAGGATCAAAGGATACAAAACAGATCGACGCCCGCTGCTCCCAACTGACGCCCACCTAACCTCGACACCCGCCGCTGCTATAGAACCCGAGATCGATGTTCCAAACGAAGGAGAATCCTCTTCTACACGTCCCTCTGATGATCTCAGACCTCAAGCACCTTTTCCCGAGGCATTGAAGAACCACCAAAGAGTTGAGAACGACACTGAACTAGACTTTTTCCAAGTGTGAGGTAATTAAATATTCCTCTCCATACTTTAATTAAAAATATTCTTTGTTATGCTAATTTTTTTAAGGAACTATGCACAATCAAGAGGAAGTAGAGACTGAAGATAGGGGAAAAGGTAAGTATGAGTGAACAAGTCTCCACAATACTTCAAAGATGAATCCTTAAGAAGTGCGGCGACCCATGCATGTTTACAATACCTTGCATTATAAGAGAACCCACACTCGAGCATGTCATGCTAGATCTTGATGCATCCATAAATGCCTTGCATTATATAAGGTATTGTTTACAATACCTTGTACCTGTCTTTGGGATTAGGTACAAGCCAGCCCGTAACATAAGGGTGGGCGAGATTTAGGCTAAAAATTAAGTAATAGTGAAACGAGTTTTGCTAAACTTTAAATAAATTTAATTGTGAAGGGTTATGTAAAAAAATTTCAAAGATTTATCCATATTATTAGAAGTGAATAAAATTTATAATTAGTTAAAAAAAAATTAAGGAAACCCCTAATGAATGACTAAAATAAAATTCAAACAATACTAATTGAAATTAATTATTCTCAATTTAAAAAGATATTTGAACTTATATATAAAAAGATAGTTAAAAATAAGTGAAGAAAGTGTAAAAAGTGGGAATTGAACCTTGAGCTCTAGATAAAGAGGAAAAAGTACATCATTTATACTTTACCAACTAGGCAAAGTAAACTTTAGGATCCATTTTCACTTCTAAATTAATTTAGACTTTTTATTTTTTATTTTTTATTTATTTAACCTTTCATATTTTTTTCCCGGGATTGGGGTGGGCTCGCGCTCATACGAGCCCACCCCTAAATCCGCCAGTGATTAGGTACGTACCCTGAGGGAAAAAAAGTGATGCTACAACTAGCGGATCACTCCCAGATCTATCCAAAAGGAGTCGTGGAAGACGTCCTGGTGATGGTAGACAAGCTGATCTTTCATGTAGATTTCTAAGTCCGAGAATGGTACCTAAGAAGCGTCAATCTTACTAGGCATGCCCTTCCTAAGGGGACCGCAAGGACAAAGATTGATTGATACAATGGTTCGCTATTAATGGAGTTTAATGGTAAGAAAGTGGAGTTCTACATTTTTTATGCTATCAAATACCCACCGGATGAGCACTCTCTGAATTTCGTCCCTTTTTTTTTTGTAACGTGGTGGGGGTTTTGAGGTGGTCGACTAATTTCCACAGACCCGAGCCTTAATGTGCAAAGGACACGAACCAATTAGGTAAAGTGGGTACGTAGTGGGATTTGAACCCTTGAGTGTGTCTTGACCTCTTGTAAGGACCATCTCTTCCTTACCACTAGAGCAAGACCCCTTTTCGTCATTTATTAGTCCTCTAATCTGTTACCTCATATGTCAATTTTGTGACGTATATCGTTTTACCATAGGATGTAGCAGCTTCAAAGCATGTAATTTAATTAGGGGTGAGCACAAATCCCGCAAATCCCGATCCCGTCCCGATCCCGGTGGGATTTAGGACAAAATAGCGAATCCCGTCCCGATTCCGTCCCGCAAAAATTATGCGGGACGGGATGCGGGACGGTCCCGGTGGGATCCCGCAAATCCCGATCCCGTCCTGCATATGTTATATATAATATAAATAATATATATGTAAAATAAGTTTTAATTTTAATAAAAGTAATTCTGTATATATATATATATATTTTTTAATGCAACATTACGTACATGGTATTTAATCTTATTTACATAATATAAGGCTTTAGAGTTTAGACCTTTAGTGCTTTACAGGCCCATTTACTTTGATTTATACATTTTAGTACGGTAATATTGACAAGGCAAGTGTAAACTAAGGTAGATGATTTACTAAAGGTGGGCACAAATCCCGCAAATTCCGATCCCGTCCTGGTCCCGTCCCGATCCCGATCCCGGTGGGATTTAGGAAAAAATAGCGAATCCCGTCCCACAAAAATTATGCGGGACGAAACGCGGGACGATCCCGGTGGGATCCCGCAAATCCCGTCCCGTCCCGCATATTATAATAATAATAATAATAATAATAATAATAATAATAACTTTTATAATAATAATAATAATAATATATTATTAGTATTATTATTTTGAGAAAATATTATAATTATAATTATAATCATAATCTTCCATTTATAATAATAATAATGTTTGTTTATAATAATAATATTATTATTATATGAGCAAATATTATTTATAATTATAATTATAATAATTTTCAATTTATAATAATAATATTATTATTGTTATATAATATTATAATAAAATTTAATAATAATATTAATTTATAATAAAATTATTATTATTATTATTATTATATCATATTATATTATATTTTTTCTTGTAAATTATAATTATTTTATAATAATAAGAATAAAAAAAAGTAATAATATTATTATTATTTTTTAATTATAACATGGCATTATTATTATTTTATTATTATTATTATTATTATTATTATTATTATTATTATTATTATTATTATTATTATTATTATTATAATAAAGTTCTTACATGAAATTAGATCGGAGCCGGCTAACAAGCTGGGCTCCGCATCCCTTTTGAATACTAAACGCAATCCTAGTCAAAGTGTGGCAAATAGCTACAAGAGGCAAATAGCTAAACACGATATTCTTCCCAACTATCAATTGATAATGATACAATATTTGGTGAATCTCGTCTCAATTTCTTTTCGTCCCGATCTAGTAAGATAATGTAGCCAAATATGTTGAACATTATAATTAATTATACAATCATTGTATGAGTTAATAATAGTATTATAATAATAATAATAATAATAATAATAATAATATTGAATAATATAGTTGAGAAGAATACCGTATTCAACATATTATACAAATTAATGAATTATAAAAGCATTTTTCACTTTGCAAATTTATATAATATTTTATTATTTTTATTTGCGGGACAAGGCCCGTCCCGTCCAGACACCATCTCGTCCCGATCCCGTCCCGAAAAAAAAGTGTCAATCCCGTCCCGTGAAAATTTCGCGGGACGAGTCCCGTCCCGTGCCCACCCCTAAATTTAATCACCAAGGTTATAGATCCAACAAGGGTTGAATGTATTTATTCCTTCATACTTGCAAATCTTTAATTTTGTAATTTCTTTTACACACCTTCAAATGAGTGTGGATCCTCTACAATATACGGTGCACCACAAAATTATTTCGGGTATAATTTTACATTAAAAAAATTTTAAATATATATTTACATTCCACATACTTATATTCATGTGTTTATAAACTTTTTTTGAGAAAAATCATGTTTTTTGAAACATAAAATTTACTTTCTAATATAATTGATCTTTTAATTTTATAATTTTTTTAAAATGAATTGTTTTATAATAAAAGTTTATAATAAAAGTTTATAAACATATAAATATAAGTGTGTGGAATGTAAATATATTTTTTAATTTTTTTTTAAAGTAAAACTACACCCGAAATAATTTCGTGGTGCACAGTAGGGTGCACCGGGTGTTCTAATTAAATATATTAGTTGTTGGCACACGCCACACACGAGAAGGACTTGTGCAGGAACGATTTCCGAATCTTGTTGATCTCCTCCCTTTGTTCCTTGGCAACGACGACGATGGTGGATTCATCTGCTCCACTCTTCCTTGCTCTGTGACACTCATCCTTGAAGATCTGGAATGCCTCTTGGACGTACTTAACTGCGTCGGCAACTGTCATGCTCTTGACGAGCTTGTGTGGGTATGTGTCTTTCTTGTGGTCTCCATTTAAGCAGGCTGAGATCTGAACCAGCTCCTTCTGAAAGTCGGATAGCTTCTTCTCTTCCTTCGCCTCTGCTTCCCGTAGCCTCATTGGCTCTGGCAGAGTAACTGTACATACATAGAGTACAAACATATGTATTCTGTATATATATACTCTTAATTTAGAATACTCAAATTGTGACTTAATTAATTACCAGGACAATCCGTCCGCGGAGTCTTCCTGTTCAAGACAACGTCAAATGTGCCAGCCCACGCATCGCGCTTCGTTAAGAACTCTTTCAAGTTGAAGATTTTCTTGACAGTTGCTGGGATGGATGAGTGCTCGAATTGTGACGTAGGGTATGGCCCTGATGGCTCGTGCAACACTGTTCCAGGTTCGATCCAAGGAGAGATGAAGATAGCAGGGACTCGAACCCCTAACCTGTCGAACTTGAAGTTGTAGGGAGGCTGGCCAACGATGCCATCTGGGCTAGGGACGCCATCGACGGGGGTGGGAACATGGTCGAAGAATCCACCATGCTCATCGTAAATGATGACGAAGAGCATCTCGTTCCACTGAGGGCTCGATCTTAAGGCTTCGTAGACTTCCTTGACGAACTTTTGGCCTTGGGAGACGTCGTGGGAGGGATGGTCATCGTTCCCTGGGAGGACCTTGGTGTCGAAGTACCGTTGCTCAATCACCACGTAGTTTGGAAGCTTCCCCTCCTTGCAATGGGACTTAAACTCGAGATCGAAAGGGTGAAATTTGGGGATGTGTTTGAGTTTCCTGAGGCTTCTGTAGAAGAGAGTGGAAGGAGGGTACTGATAGTATATCCCGAAGGAGTAGCCGGCCTCGTCCAGGGAGTCGAAGATCGTCTTCTGAGGGAGGCCGTGCACGAGGATGTCGGTGTTGTTGCTTGTGAGGCCGTGTGAGGTGGCCGAGTGCACGAACAGCCTGTTGGGCTGCGTCGACGCCGGCATGGAGGCATGCCACCTGTCGCATACAGCAAACTGCGACACCAGCTCCTTGTACACAGGCACCCTCTCAGGCCTGAACCCGTTCATCACTGTCTCGTTTCAGGATTGGAGGTATCGAGCGGGTTGGAGTACTGGTTGGAGTTGGAGATGCCGTCGATATCGGGATTGAGAGACTTCATCCATCCGAGCATGTGATCGAAGGATCGATTCTCTTGAACCAACACCACCACTGTCTTGATAATACCATCCGTACTGCTTTGTTCGGCCGCCATTGGCGAGGCTGTTTGGCTACTTGCAATTGCTAACGCCGCGTTTTATATATACTCTCCTATCCTATCCTGTAGTCGATCGGAGGGGAGGGTGAGGTGAAGGAATGGGATGTTAGTTGAGACTTACAAGGCAAGCGATTCAAAGTAATGCTGGTGCGTAGGCTTGTCCCGTACGGGTGCTACCCTTTTGGGATATGCTTTATTCCCCTTACCAGATAATCATCGAGTTTGTTATTCTTATTTTTCCCTCTTTTTTCTTTTCCTCTACCCTCTATCCCAACTAGGAGTATTAATTTTAAGTTCTGTTTGTAAAATTCATCTACTTTAATTGTAGCTTTAAATCCTGGCAGAATAGTTGGCTTTGAATTACATTTTTTTTTTATATTATTGAAATCTGTTTTTATTAACTATTTAATATACAATACAAAGTCAGATACCACTTGTTGGAGTTGCAGAACACACTTGGTTCAACACACAAAGAGGAAGCTTTAGCCTTCTGTAACTCAAGAACCGAAAGAACACACAGAGAGATTTTCTTAACTGCCTTACCCCTTGATTGATCACACACCCCACCAAACAAACACACAACATCTTGCGTTACTGCTAAGCTAGATAACTATCCACTAACACCACTTACTTGGACATAATTCTGAATGCAAACTGCTATGACATTAAACTAAATTACATCAACATATAACTTCATAAAACTGAAAACTTTAGACAACACTTAAACAAACTAATTCTAGCTTAGCTTAGGAGGTTGAAACACATCATATTTTAACATTATCTTTGTTACATAATTTAGGAAAATGTCCTAACCCGAGATCTAGCACTAATTTCACGGTTTATTTGGAAATCCTCTATGCAGTCCAAATATTGTGCATCCATTGTGTCAGCTATGATCGTGATTCTGTATCTTGTGGTTGATGATAGGAGGCATGGGAAATGGACTCTGTTCCGATCTATCCCTAGTTCCCTACAGAATCATCCAAGTCTTATAGCCCTCATCAGGAAGGATGTCATCAGTCTGTCGGGCTAGCTACCTGGTGAGCTGAATTATTTCCTCTAAAAAAAATGTCTAAATACTCGTTATAACCTATAAAGTGACTTATTCAACTTACAAACAAGGAAAGAGTCATCAACCGATATACCTTTAGAATTTTTTTTTATTTTTTTTTTTGCATTCATTGTTATATTAGTGTATATGATAAGTGTAGTAGGTTTGAATAATATAGTGTGTACAAATATTATTGTATATTATATAAAACGGGAATGGACGAATGTTAATATGTTATGTTGTAGCTAGGTTGAACCAGGCAAAATATGGAAGCGTTGAGGATTTCGTATTAACTAGTCTTATGTCAATAATTTTGATGGAGTTGACCCATTAAAACACAAAGGCTCCCCTCCCCTACCTGCCCATCACCCTCTCCGTAGTTATGTATAAATAGAGGGAGATCTGATGGAACTTGAAACCCACACACAAACATTTATAAATACACTAACTTTCCAATTCAAATACGTACATTTAAAGATGAGGTCCTTGTGTTTGATAGTGGTGACCATTGGTTTCCTCCTGCAATCAGCTATTGCAAGCGACCCTCTCTTCCACAGCTGCTCCTCCTCCTCCGGTAACTTCTCCGACTACTCCCCTTACAGGGCCCACCTCGACAAGCTCCTCACCTTCCTCTACGTCAAAGCTCCTCCCTCCGGCTTCGCCCTCCACACCCTCGAATCCGTCAACGGCCTCGCCCTCTGCAGAGGCGACATCTCCTCCGACGATTGCAAATCCTGCATCGCGGAGGCCAACAACGACCTCCGCATCCTTTGCCCCACCAACAAGGAAGCCGCCGTGTGGTACGACTTCTGCTTCCTCAAGTACTCCGACAACCACTTCTTCGGCCGCATTGACAACCAGACCCAATTCGAACTCATCAACGTTAACAGTGTGGCGGGGATCGATGCTGCCCGCTTCAACGCCAAGACTAGGGAGCTGCTGACTCGGCTGGCCGTGGAGGCTTCTAGCAACCTCAATGGAACCCTGTTGTACGCCGGAGGAGAGGCCGACGTCTACCCATCATATGGATATGGATCAATGGGGTCGAAGAACAAGACGACCATCTACGGGATGGTGCAGTGCACCAGGGATCTCTCGCCCGCATACTGCAAGGAGTGCCTTGACGGGGCGATTGGGGTGCTGCCAAGCTGTTGCGGTGGGAAGCAGGGTGGAAGAGTCATTGGGGGAAGCTGCACTGTGCATTATGAGATTTATCCCTTCCTCCACCCCAATTCTTCACATTAGAATTCAATTCATTCATTTCCCTTTTATGCATTATTGTTTCAATAAGGTTATCATCAATTATCCATTCTCTTATCCATTCTCTGATATGATGATACATCATGCATCCTTTCATTTTATTAATGTTGTAATCTTCTATCACTATTTTATATATACATCAATACAATCAAAATAATACGTAGTAGTATTCATCTTTTAGTTTCATCTATTTCTTTATTTATCTCTTTACTTAAAACCATGTTGTAGAGATTTGAGAAGCAAATATATATCTCCCTGACTACAGTTGACGACTTGACGTGACGAGATAGATTTACTTAAAAGAGTATGAATTATTGTCAACAAAAAAATAATAAAGAAAAAAAAAGAGAGAAAGGAAATAAAATAAAATATGGGGCATTTTTTTTTAAATTGTATAAAATATGGGTTAATTTTTATAAAATATGAAAATGGAAGGGAGATGGCAAAGTATTCATTTGTGATGTTAACTTGGCATATTTAGGAAATGAACGAGCTCGAGCTGAACTTTTTTGTGCTTTAAGGAAATCTATTTGGTCATAGCAATAATAACTTAAAGAAAATTTTACATATTCCATAAAATTCGAGCTTAAATCGAATGAACCGAGTTTAAAATCCTGTTCAGGCTCGGCTTGTTTAAGTACGTGAACAAGCTCGAAACATTATTTTTGCCTCTAATCATCTTAGATGAAGAAAAATACAACATTATTAAAATCATCATATATGACATCAAATCAAATTAAATACAACATTAACCCAAAGAAAAAAGATAAAGAAAAATACAACATTATTGTTGCCTCTAATCATCTTGGACCAACACCATCTAGAATTTTTCCTATGGGGTTGTTATTAAAATCTCTCGTGTATGGGCGACTATTAACTCTTGTGAGTTCCAAAGTGGTCCAAAAGCTTCCCTTCCACAATGAATATTATCCCTCCCAACTGTAAACTTCTTCTTTTTAAATGTAATGTAATATATAAGCCTTTCAAATACCTGGTGTTCAAAGAGCCTCAACTAATCTTGATGAAAATGATGAGCCTAAAAGGGACTGGAATAGGAAGACGGGCAAGATTCAGAAAAGTGGGTCATCGTCATAGTTGTATACTTCCTCTTGATTGTAATGATCATTATAATCTTCGTCATTGCTTTTGCCGTAATAATCTTCGTCATTGCCCAGAGTATCAACATCATCATCTTCGAGAATGGGAGACATGTAGCTCTCTTTTGGCTCTGAATCAGTTTTCATCTTCTTTGTGTTATTCGAAGCCACCTGATGGGATCGACAACATATTCTTCTGATCAGAACCCGATTAGAGAACCAATTCACATATTCAGATGTATATACAAGATTCTAGCAGGCTCAAATGAACACAAAAGCCATCACCATTGTCGAAGATTTCCTTCAATACGTATTTTAATAATGGTGAAGACAGAATGTAGAACTTACAGGTTCGTCAAAGATTTCCTTCAAGACGTCATAGTTGACTCTTGAACTGAATTTCTGCAACATAATTTAAATGTATCATTAATAATGGTGAAGCTCCTTCTATTAGACAGAATCTCTTCAACCTGAAAAAGAGAGCAAATCTCTTACTGGAAGGGAAAAAAGAAAAACTCCCCCATCCTTTGCATAAGTAGGCCAATTAAAGTAATGAATAATACAATCCTGAGGGAACTCAAAGCACTCACTCAACCTCAAATAGAACGCACAACTAGTTGAGGGAAACGAGAGGTAACCCTGCACCAAATATTCAATCGGGCTAATATGTAGGTCACTACATGGTAACTTTAAGATGATTCCCCTCATCATAGCAGCTGGCTGTAACACAAAATGGCTTCCAGCCCATTCACAACCAATTGCTCTTACCCTCACACAGTCAACAAGATGCTGGTATTTGTGGTATATATGAAATCCGAACTTTTTACACATGGGTTAGAGCCAAAAAATATCCCAAACTGGGCCATGGGATGTGGGTGGTTTATAAACTGTCGAAACTTTCACCATGATTACGTCTGAAAGAGCCAAGGGTAGGGTTTTTTCACTTTCGAACCTAGAAGCAAACAGTCCTATTTTGAGCAAGTCAACAAGATCATAAGGAAATCCGGATAGCATAAAGTGAAAATTTTGGATATTCTGTTTTATGCATGCCAATTTTGAAAGCCTTGAATAAATAACCTTTACATAACAATAAAGAATGTCTTTATTCTTGAAGATCTCAATTTTTTCAAGGTAAACATCTTGAAGATCCCAAAATGGTAAATTTCAACATAAATTGAAATTCTATATTTACTGTAAGCAGTAGTCAGTACCTTCCGAGTCAACATTTGGTGAGTTGCTTCTGCGGCAGTTTGAGGAGTTTTCATTTCTGCTGCTCTTTTTAGCCGTTGCTCCTGAATACACAATATCAAAAGGTTAAATGAAACTTTGCATCAATAACAAATATCGGGCTGGAAACGGATATAGAAAACCTAAAGCCTTTTGCATGTTTTTGGCTTTAGGTTTTCTGTATGGATATCCAATATTTGAGGCTAAACATTCATTCATGACTAAACATATGACTTATCTAAACCGAACACTATGGAAGAAATGACCTAGCAGATAAATTTTTCACCAGATAGAAAGACATCTCCAACCCTTTGTTTTAAGAGAATATCTATCAAGAATACCACATCATACCAAAGTGATGAGGATTTCAACAAAAATAATAAATCAAACTAATAAGTTCACTGCTCACCAAAAAAAAAACTAATTAGTTCACTGGGATTGAAGTAATAACCAAATAAAGGAACTAATAAAGAGTAAATCTTGGGCACCTTTTACACCAACCAATCTAATAAGTTCACTGGGATTGAAGTAACTGATCAATGTGACTTGCACCCCGACAATAAGAAACTACAGAAAAACTAGGCATAGCTTAAACATGAATGAGTAATCCAACAAAGAGGTCAACAATGGAACTGAATAATTATATTTAATGTTTTGAAATTAAATTTACAAGGGAAAATTATTTAAAGAAACGCTTCATGGAGAAGAAACAAATTTCAAATACCAGTCCAAGGCTCATCATGATTCATGAGCAAAGTTGGGCAACCAATTCCGAATATCTCCCATGAAGTATCAAGCTGGGACATATTAGTTCTCAAAGTGATTTTGCCTAACCCAATGACACATCACGGTATATAGTAGAAATTGATCGTTGACAACCAACCTTGAACCAATATTCAAACCTCTATGTTAGCTATGTGTTCTTTATGCCGGAATGATGAAAATTTTGTGCCTAAGATGCACACTCCATAGAAGTATGTTTCTCTTTCATTAAGCTTGCTCCATGTCTCTCGGAAACATCCTCTCGACTTGTATGGCAAATGGGTGCGTTTCAGTGGTGGATCTAGAATTTTTGGGGGGGGAGGGCTAAACAATTTTTGAGAAATTGTTTTTGCATGTATGTATTAAAAAAATTGTTTAAATATATTAGAAAAAAAAATTAAATTTGTGATTTAAATAGACATTTTTATAAAAGAAATTAAAGAAAAACAAATATTATTAAAAAAAAAGAGAGAGAGAGAATTATTTTATATGTATATATAGAAAAGATTGTTTTTATTAAAATTATAAACAAAAGAATGTTTTGAACTCAAGACCTCAAGCTAATAAATACCCCTCCTTCCCAACTAAGCTAAGCTATCTGAGTGATTCATTACTCCTTTTACACTCTTTTATCCCAAAAATTAGTAAAAATTACCAACCCATAAAAAAAATTCCTAGGCTAGGGGGGCCTTCAGCCACCCCAGCCCCCCCTTGGATCCACCACTGAGTCATGCATATACCTTGACCCACAAGACCCTGCTCATGCTAGGTATACTAGGCTCTGTTTTTGTTGGTAGTGGTAATAAGATAGTTATTTTAATTATAAAAGAATCACCTTCTTTGACTTTGCAAGTTTTGCAGCAACATCTGCATATCGTTCCCGTGCAGCACGCTCCTCTGCTGAGCAATTCTGAAAAAATTTCATTTCGGCTTCCCTAGCAGCTGCAGCAGCTGCTTCTTTAACAGCTTGTTCCTGTATATGCAAGTTAGATGTGAAATTCAGCAATGACTGATTAAAAAGTCCACAATAGGCACCAGTGATATAATCTTGGCATTAGTGTGTGTCTGTGTGGATGTGAACTAGTCAACGTGTATGCCATGCCATCCAGGGGTCCTATGTGCTACCTATTACTAGTACATTGATGATGTAAGGATGTTTCGAACGTATTGCAAATGATACATTAAACATATAAACTACTTGGTAGCGTATACAACCAAAATATTAATGTTAATTATACAAAAGATCCCATTATGATGACACAGACAAAACCAGCATATAGCTTAAGCTCTGGCGATAAAACCAGGACTGCAGGACGATCCAACTTTTTATTCAATATTCTGTCAACATATTGTCCTCTGTCAACATGGCAGATCTGTCAGCATTCAAGTAGCTAGTAGCTGGCCTTGCATGTTTTGCAAATCTCAGTAATCAGCCACCTAGCTAAAGCATTGCGTGCTTTTGAATGGTGTGCACTGCTTACACAGGTTTGCACATTGCACCACCACGCAGAAGAAGAAAGGGGAAAAAACACGTCTGTGGAGTTGGATGCAAAAGATGAACCATCTTAAGACATAAACAGGTTTGCACAATGTGCAAATATCAATAATCAATGACCTAGCTAAAGCAATGTGCGTTTGTGAATGGTGTGCACTGCTTACACAGGTTTGCATGTTGCACCACCAAGCAGAAGAAGAAAAAAGGGGGAAAACCCGTCGCTGGAGTTGGATGCAGAAGATGAACCATCTTAAGACATAAAATATAAATTTCTTCTGGCAATTTGCCAGAAGAAAACAATTCTCAGCAAAAACATGGTCATGTTTCTCTAGTAATTGCTAAAGAAAAAAATCACCTCAAGATACTCCCGGTTCATTTCCTCCCAGATGACCTTTTTATACTCTTTTTCCTCTTCATTATGCAAGTAGCCATCCACCTGCACAACACTCCAACAGCAAAGCAGTAAGATAGCCACATCAGAAAAGTAGCCCAAGAAAAAGTATAAACACCAAAAAATAGTAAGTAAAAACTGCCAAGACTGATATGCAGTATTTTCACCCTCTTTTGACATCATACCACTGTTAAGTCTTTTTCCACAATGAAACAATGAAGAGAGATCCATCCAAATGCAGAGTGACAGAAAGCACAACTGAAAAAATGATGCAAATAAGACCAGAGTCATATGCAAATAAACTTCACTGCAGACCTCAGCATCATCAATGTCAGAAAAGTTCTCTGAGTCATCCACATTTTCAGTGCTTGCATTATCAGCTCCTTCTCCTTTATCATGATCAGGGCCAGTGGCTGCGTCTTTTGTACTAACTCCTAAGATATATTAAGGAAATAATCAAGACAGTGACTAGAAAAAAGCATAGAAAGGGGTATAAAGTCTACATTACCTCTAAAATCTACACCTTCCAATCTTTCAATTGTATTGGAATCCAGTTCTGTCCTCTCTTTATCAACCTATAAATATAAATGACATGGAATATATGAGGGAAATAAGAATGGTTCTGCCAGCCTCCAAAGGCCACGACGAGTTCATGATATAATTTGGCATGCAATATGCACAAAGATAAAAAGGAGACATCATCACAAAACATCACCTACGACAGACAGAAAAAGACATACTAACTGTAATATATGCAGAAGCCCACAAGAAGCAACAATCTTGTTTAGAGCTAATGTAAGTCGTTTTTGTACACACACAAAAATAAAGAAATAGATAAGCTATCATGAACCTGATAAGTGAAGTGCATAGTTTCACAAAATATTCTAGAAACCTCACTAGTAGCATAATGCCAGAATCTCTAGTAAGCCCAGATTCAAATCCTTGAGCAGTATAGCTGCTCGTGAATTTTAATGAGATGGAAAATGAAGAAGTGTGGCGATAAACTTTGTAAGTAGCAATTGCTCGTCTCCTGCTTCACCAAAGGATCCACTCACACACACAAAAAATTCGTAGCAAAAACATTGAATATATTAAAAAGAGGAAACTATTCAAGAACTTGCCAGATGGAATGTATAGTTTCAGAACCCTGATACTTGACTAAAGTTCAGAAGATGTAATCTCTTGTAATGAATGACATACAAGATTATTAGCATGTAACATATTGAAGTTATGTGACTAAATGCCCTAAATTTCAAATGATTTAAGGTGGCATGTCATTCGTTTCATAATTTAGTACCGTCTTATAAAGACTTATCAAAATGCCCAATAAGATCATATTGATACAATACAATGCTACAAAGTGAATCAAAGTCGCGACCTTCCTACTCATCCAATTTGCAATATGTTACCTATTTACCATATCACTCTGGAAAGCTTGATTTACCCACTCAAGTTTTTTTGTAGATATTGAAGGGAACACACAGGATAAGAAACTTCTACACTGATGTACATTCAATTGATCATATCTCTAGAAATCATTTTTTCACCAGCAGAACCATGAGATTGAGGAAAACAAATAAGTACTTCTGCAGTTATGCAGTTGCTTTGCAGTTGTCCAGGTTCCCCGTATGAACCTGTTGCATTTCCATGGGCATGTGTCAATATCATCCGTTCTCTTTCAGCACGTTGAAAAGCTGGGGGTTCAGCTTCTCCCCCAAGACCACCACTAATGCTTAGGAACTGCAATGTCCACTTGAGATAGTAAAAAAAAAAAATACTTGAAAAGCCTACCAATACAAATCGAGCAGCAAATTACCTCCTCATGACAACTCTCACATAATCCATGTGCAAAATGAGGTTTGTCTTTCCCCTTGTGCTCACACAACAATTCAGTCTTCTCGGATATGTTGCAAGAACTTGCCTCCTTGCTTGATTTGAGATTTCTCTCAAGCTCCTCAGCATTTTGGTTGAGTTCCTCAATCTGAGATATCATTAATTATTTGAATTCCAAGACAACGATATTCAGTCAAGAACCAGACTTGCATTTTTCCATAGCAGAATTCAAGAACTAGTATGAACCTGGTGCCTTGTACCAATAAACATATTTATTAAATGACATTTGTATACACAAATTAATTAAAAAATATATATTTTTTCGTCCTAATATAACATAAATAAATGGAAAGAATAAAAATAAAGATATAGTTACATTAATTTAAAACTAATTATCTAGGGGACATATTTTTGGAAAAGAAAGATTGAAGATTTTTATATATTTATCAAATAATATTATCCAGGGGATATATTAATTGCAAATAAAAATAGAAATATTTATCTAGGTGTTTGGATGAGGTGTTGACAGGACATTTTTAATATATAGATATCTATAGTAATATACTGATAATAACATGTTTGTGATGCATCTCATCTATAACATTGTCACTTCTAGATTCTCAAAGCAGTCATAAAACGAAAAGAGGAAAGACCATGAAGATAATAGAATCAAGTTTTGAAGAGACCAAATAATTAACTGGTCATATTGTGCAGGGCACTCTTGAGAAGCCACAATAATGGAACCAGACAAGAAAATTGTAATGCGGATTGGACAGCATACCGTAAGGCTCCCAGATGCAGTATCCTCAAACTCAATCAATCGTTTCGTTAATGTTGCTTCACAAACATGAACAATCCTGACCTGATCATCATGGACAGCATGCATCAAAAGAGGATAGTGCAACTTAAGTAACTCGAAAAATATGGTACAAGGAATAAATAAGACCAAAAAAAAATCAAAAGTAGCTTTTCCACGAGGTGAATCCAACTGAAAACATTAGCAGGCAGGCAATATTTTTTTCTTCATAGTAAAATGTGTTTGCATTTCAGGGAGGTGCTTCACTGCTTCTTTATCAACTGAAGCACCAATCTTTAAATAAAAAAGAGTGGGAATTTTTTAACTGTTTGGAGCGTGATGAAGGCTTTTGGAAAAGCCACCTTTTTCTCATTATGAATTCATGTTAGATTGTTAGAAAAGCTGAATAATCAAGCTTTCACGAAACGTTAAAATCAAAATTAATGAAAAGTGAACTATGTACTAAAGCCGAAAGTGCCAAGCAGGCAGATTTCCTAACCATTCTTAACCTTTTAGAAGCACAAGATAGTCCTGCTCAGTTTGCAATTCCAAAGTGTCAGCCCCCAATCTCAAATCAACTTCCACAATTACAGAATTTACAAAGCTTTTAAAATTTTGAGAGGTAGGGTTAAGACAGTAGCATAGAAAACAATCTTAAAGTAGCATCTATACGTCATCACTTACGATGTCAGTTTTAGTAAACTTGTGACCATGTGCAAGCGCGGATATGTACAATGCTGCACCGCATAAGCCACTGGGTTTCCTCCCCGTCTGAATATTAATTTCCAACCAAACAAACAGATAAACAACTACATACTGACCCCAAACTTAAGATGGCAATGAAGAAAATACACACAGCAGACCTGCATCCAATTTCTTTTCATGCTAGCCATAATGCGTAATGCAGTTTTCTCAACATCATGACTCTTCCGACCCAGTAAAACTGCAATATAATAAGGATGAATAGAATTACTAGAATTGATGACAATGCTGAAAACATCATATTAACCATAGACAAAGGTCATAAAAGTAGCATACCATTTGTAAACCGGTGAATGAATAGGCTGGGATCAACTGGTTTTTGAACAATCGGATGCTCCTCAAGGCTTAATAATTTACAAAGCTGCAAAAATACAGCACCGAGCACATAGCTGCAGCATAAATTTGGTGCGAGCATATAAAGGTGAGGCCAAATGAAGCATCAGGAAGAAAAAAGATAAACAGATAAAGGAATAAGAAGATGAATATCCATAAACATTTTATTGCAAGAACCATCTTTTATAACAAAAAATAATGAAGTGTATGCTGCCTCCTTACACATTTACTCCCAAGAACTCTGCAAACTCGATCAGAAGAAATGGCTTATTTTTTTCCCTGTAAAGATGCAATTAAGATTTCGTATTAGTAACTCTTCTTAGTGATTGATTAAACCTACTTAAAATTTCTACCATTAATTTCTTAGGGTTTCCGCTTCTGTAATTTTTGAACTGTTTTCAAATATACATCTAGGTTGGGTAGCAAGGGTGCAAAATGGACACGGGAAATGTAACACAGGCAAGTGGCAATCTCAAAATCAAAGGGCACTAATACTGCAGCAAAAATTCATTAAATTATAAACCATTTTGAACATATATATTAGGCAAGTAATTAAATGGCATTAGAATGCACATAAATCACATCGGAAATAAATAGGGAAATTGAACATATATGGTTGATGGTTTACTTCTTTCATTTCCAATAGGTTTTGAGATTGAACCTCGTGGGGTTTATCACCCGTTTGCGCACAAAAGACCCCTGATTATTGACCCATCAAACTTTGACATTGTATCTAAGCTAGTTCTCATATGATTCTGTATGGTTTAGGAAATGCAACGGTCAAAAATAAATAAATAAATTGAAAGAGGATACTCATTTTGTCAAATATCAATAGATTTAGAGATAGAACCTCATTAGAAGTATATGTTGAGTTTATCTTGCATGTGCAACTAGGCACACAAACCCCGACAATTGGCCCACCGGACTTTGACACAAAATAGTTATAAAAAAAATATCCTTCTACCACTTTAACCATGTGGGAAAAAAAAGCCAAATTATCCAAATATTCATGGACGAATCACATAATTCAACAGCAATTTGAAAATCCACGACCAAACAAGCTTTTTTAAGGCCTGGCAAAACATAGACCTTACCACAAATCTTTTACTCATAAAAAATCCATTAAATTGGGTAAAAAAATCCCAATACTTGTTAATGAAAACCTAATCCCCGATTTACTTTGCAAGATGACTGCTCCCACTCTCTTTTGGCAATGGGAAGAACCGTGCAGAGGTCAACCTATCAATTAAATCACTATTATCTTGTTGATCCAACTCTTAGCACCTGAAATGAGGGTGGGGTTGGGCTGGGAGGAGTGGAAAGATCATCAATCAGAAGACAAGAGAGAGGGGTGTACATCATTTCCTAGTCACCGCACATCAACATGGCATCACCTTGGCACAAGAAGGGGCAATGTGCCAAAAGAGGTAGATGAGCACATATCCATCAACTTGTTTCATTCTGGTCCTTGTCATGAACGCTTCTGAAAAGGTTGTTTCCAGCCAGAGAGTTTGCAATAGCTTCAGGTTGTCCGAAAGTGTGATACTACACACACCACACATCCGACATGCCGGTGCTAACCAAAAGTGTTTTTTTAATTTCTTAATAAAATAATGAGTTGTATTATTGTGCAAAAAAGGGGCAGAAGGATAACAAAAATGTTCCAGAAACATTGCTTAAAACATCAAACTAGGGTGGCATGTGATCTTATATCATTAAAAAGCAGTATTCAGAAAATTTTCAAATGAACAGGGCAAGAATTATGCAACCTAATATCTGTAGGTGTTTTGTGTACGAACCATTGACTCTATAGCACCAGTGTATGAATAACACAAAGTTGTTAGAAGATAAAATTCTAATGATCACAACGTTAAAAAAAGTTGAAATCTCTGCAAAGTCTACAACTATAGAATTGCTTAAAAATAAATGAATAACCCACACACAGCACACTTTCTACAACATTTGTATTTTGTACAAAGAAACTCATTCACATATTCCATTTCAAAAGCAAGTACAACAGAACCTAAAAAACTCAAACCATGTAACATTTTCCCACTAACAACACCTGCAAAAACTAGCCCATTTAACAAAATCAGTTGTTTGTTCCACAACATGCTCCTACTTAAGAAAGAAACCAACTTTGTACAAATAACAGATCACCGACTTCAAAAGGAAGCCAAATTTGTGCAAAATACAATCTCTGAGATGATAAAAGTTGTGTAACTTACCGACAAGAAATGTAGAGGCAAGCTGCTGCAACATGTTCTGCTCTGCGCCCCCGCGTGAAGTTCCTCTCAAGAGCTATCTTCAGAGCTCAAAATCATCAAGGAGCTCCAGTTACACAACTAGGAAAAGTAACTGTATATATTGATAAGAATTTCATATACAACTTACTGTATAAAGTGCTAAAGCTGGTCTAGCTATTTGATCTCCTCCTTCAACACCCAAGTTATCAGCCACGTGGAAGATGAAATCAAATGCTGCCACATCAAGAAATATCAGAGTGATAAAATGAAAATGTGAAAACAGGATGAACATGAAACAGAAGGAAAAAATAGGGAAAAAGAGTAAGCATCAAACTTATAAAAGAGCAAATAGAACAAAAGTAGCCATATCTCCTTCAGTTCAGGACCATCGCTCCTTAATCTTTAAAAGATTTAATCAGATAAAAGGAACAATAAGAAAATAAGTAGTATCACTATAACCTAGCATACCATTATTCAGTGTCCTTTCCCGTGAAGCTGAATATTCGCTTTGTACTGTCTTCACATAATTGCCTGACATTTGGCTCTATACATAGAGCCAACGAAACAGATGGTTCCAAAAGTAAAGACACAAGATTGTGAAGATAAAAACAAAACAAAATTCCCACACTGAAAACAGAAAAGAAGGTTAAAAACTGGTCAAAAAATCGTGTTACAAGATCTATCGAGATAATAAATGGAAGGACATCGACAAGAATACAAGAACAAGACTTGCAACTCACTGCTGTATGGAACAACATTAAAGAAGTCATAAGTGACTACCTGGCCTGCAGCATTCTTAGTAAATGTTGGCTCATTCGAATATATATCCTGATCGACCACCTTACCACATCCAGTACAGCATCTACAAAGACATCAAATAGAGAGGAAATACATCAAAAACCTTATGCTAAACAAACAACAACAGAGACGATGCAAACTACACTAATTCCATTTGAGAATGAGAGGGAGATGATGCATAAAGTAAAACTGACATCAAACCGATGTCATTTTGCACAGTTGGGACACGCTTTACACAGTTAGTGCACCAGGATCCGCTCATCTTGGTAGCTGAAAAGATTGAATCAACACAAAGACGTCAAATTGTAGGATCTCGCTTGGAAAGATGGAAGCAAACAAGATCACTGTAGTCGGAATCTCACAGGATCGATTTCAGCACAACTACAAAAATCAATTCCGGGAGGAAGAGATTAAAATTAGAAGAAGAGAAAGGAAGAAAAAAGAACCTGGGGGCGGGACAAGCACGGATGAGGGAAGGTGGCTGCGAGAGAGAGCAAGTACAGTACAGTGGATGGCGGACGAACGCGAGAGAGAGAGAGAGATTAAGGTTGACTCCTCCCTCCACACACCTCAGCGTGCGGCTTGGGGAATTGGGGAATGCCTCGTACTCGTACCCTACAACGTGAGGTCTCCGCGCTCATGTGGGGGTTTCCATGTTTTATGTCGGCTCAATGTCAGAACCGGAGTGTTAGTAAACCTCCTTGTTTGATTGGGGTTAACTTGGGATTGCAACGGGCCGGGAGTACCCGCTGCTATATTCGCCTCGTTTGATCTCAAAAAAATTTATGAATATATCAAATGAAAGTGGTAAGATTCACCTTGTAGCAAATGCAGTTCCATAGAGGATTATCGAGTTTGATCATCGAGTGTGACTTCTATTGCATTTTCGGTCATTGTAAACAAAGTTCTAGAAGGGTATTTTAGAGGAAAGAGAGGATTTAGAAAAAATTATTCTCTCTACGTACTTTTTGTGTTGTATATGGAGATGTTAAATAGAATGCTTGTGGAAATTTCAAAGGATCCAAACTTCAAGTATCCCCCAAAATGCAAAGAAATGCACCTTGTTCATTGGTTTTTGTAGATGGTTTGCTCTTTTATTGGGCATGAACTCAGTTAGCATTATACAGAGCTATCTTGACTGGTTATTTGAGGTGTCGAGATTGGAAGCAAATAAGGAGAAGAGTACATTGTATTTTGCGAGGATATCACGTCAGCTTCCGAGTGCTTTTATAGAGAAGCTAGGATTTAGAGTTGGAGAGTTTCCCTGAGATATTTCGAGATGTTGTTGCACTTAAAGAAAATTACAATTCACGAATATGGTGATCTCTATGATAAGTTGAGTGGATACGTCAATTCGTGGGCTGCTTGGAATTTGTCGTGCGTTGGGCAAGACATAATATGTTGCATGGAAACTCAATTTGGGATGTTGGAACTAAGGGTGTGTTTTCTTAACCTCTTTTTAAGAGGTGGAAGGGGTGGAGGTGGGTGAAATGGGGTGGAAGTAGGGGAAAATCCCCTACCTTTGCGAGATGATGTATAGGGGATATGGAGGAGGTGGACCTCCTAAATAAAGGTGGCAGGCCCGGACCTGAGGCGAGGCCCAGCAGGCCGTCGCCTCAGGCCCACTTTCGCTAGAGGGCCCAATGTCCATATATATGTATATAATCTATATATATAAAGAAATTGAATACCCAATAACACGACAAGGGCAACTCAGCACAGCGGATAAGGACAGGGATAGAGGAAGGTAGCGTGCAGGTTTGAATCTCGTACCTTCCATTTTCTTGCCTCTTTTTTTTGTTTTGTTTTTAAAAACATCAAAGAGACTTGCTGCTATTTGTTTTTTTTTTGTTTTTTTGTTTTAAAAGCATCAAAGACAATATATGTTGCTACTATTTTTTTTTTTGTTTTTTTTTTAATACTTTGATAGTTTGATATTTGTTTTGTTATGGTTGAAAATAGTATAGGGTCCCGTTTTGAAATCTCGCCTCAGACATTCAAAATCTCAGGTCCGGCCCTGGAAGGTGGATGTGGTGTTGGAGGAGCTTGGAGAAAACATGCCCTAAGATAGATGATTCGTAGCCTGGGTGGAAAGCATTGATGGGGTTTGAAATTATTTGAAATCAGCACTCTGAGAAATGCAAAGTGACCAATGGCTTGGCATGACCCTTGTTTTGCACCCAAGAGGAGGGTTTGCGCGTGTTTTGAGAAAAATCCGCGTCATAAATCTTCACGGCGGTTGATGGATCTAAACCTGCAATTCAAGAGAAAATGAGGTTGGGCGAGGCTTCCCCCCCCCTCAGAATGCCCTCCAACGCTCAAGTCAGTCTCCTCCTTTTTTCTCAGAGTTCAAACCCCTATTTAATAAGCACAATTAGGGTTTTATTAACTTTACCTTATAAATGACCATTATGCACTTGGACCTTTACGAATTAGGGCTTATTTGGGATGGGTATATAGTTATAGGCTATGGGTATAGAAGGTCTAATATCTATATACCCTGTTTGGTATATTTAATTAGCCAAATTAGTATATGGATATCAATCTTATATCATTCTAGGGTTTTTTTATCTGATCAAGTTGGGGGATATTGGAAAAGATGTACAAGCGAGAGCGACTCCCCCGAGCGACTGGCCAGCAGGTACTTCTCCTCCTCCTTTTTCTTCTTCTCTATGGATCTGCTCACATTTGCTTCTCTGTTTGAATTTGCATTTGCTCGATTGCATTTGTTCCCCATTGTATCACTTTTGTTCGAATTTTTTATGCTCGAAAATTTTGCACATGTTCAAATTGCATCACTTGCATCTATGTGTGAAAGCTTCCGTTCGAAATTGCATCTATGTGTGAATTCCGCAGTCCGCACCTCTTCGCATTGCATCACTTGCATCTATGTGTGAAAGCTTTTGTTCGAAATTGCATCTATGTGTGAAAGCTTCCGCACCTGTTCGAATCGAATTTTTTTATGCTGATTGAAATTGTTGCTTTTTAAATTGCACCAGTGTGAAATTGAGGAACCCTAAAAAGCATTGTTCGATTCGAAAATTAGGGTTAGAACATTAGGGGGTCCCTAATCTGTTTGAAAATTAGGACCATTTGTTAGTTGTTTTCGAAGTAGGGTTTGCATCGTTTGAGTGGTGGTCTAATTTTATTTTATTTTCGCTTTGAATTGCTTTTTAGAAATGGACACGTACACTTGAGCTTGATTTGATAAGGATAAAGGAGGAATGACGAAAAATCATCCTACGATTAGTGATTGCTGTCATGAAAGTGATTGAGCTTATTGCTATAAGGTTTTGTGAACGAGCCCTACAAATTGATAACTTTCAAATCGGAAAAACGGATAGGATGGCCCATAGATTGGGCAACTTACGTAGGTTGATTAGAGAGAGTGATTCCACTTGTAGGAACGAGGTTCGGGTCAATAGAGAAACATTTGGAGTGCTTTGTACAATGGTACAAGACATTGGGGGATTACAAGAGACAAAGAACATGGATGTAGAGGAAATGGTTGCAATGTTTCTATTCACTTTGGCTCATCATCAAAAGAATAGGTCAATTGCAAATTACTTTGTGAGGAGTTGTGATAGTGTGAGTACGTAGACACTTCAATCTTTGTGTTCTTGTGGTTTTAAAGCTGCACCATCACTTGCTCAAGAAGCCTACACCCATGGCGAGGATTGTGAAGATGGTAGATGGAAACTTTTCAAGGTAAATGCAACAATTTTTTTATTAAATTTCTAAGCTACATAAAGTACAATCTTCAACTACATAAAGGCCCCAACGGAGACGACATGTAGAAGACCCCCTCCATCATCGCCGGCGAACGGAGGCCCTGGGCGAAGGACGAAGGCCAGGATAGGAAGTGTCGTCGCGCTAAACCATCAACCAGTATCAAATCGGTGCATACGAGCGGGAGGGGAGCGCCAAGGGATCCATAAGAAGACGCCGGAGACAAGTCGGAACGACCGAGCCCATGACCGACGACCCTAGCTTGAAGATGAAGCACAACCGGAACCGAAGAAAGAAGACAAAATCGAAGCCCAATCGGATGCGACAACCATTGGAAGGTTTCGAGGGTTGAGATTGGAGGTCGAAAAGAGAGTCAAAACCTCAAATTGGAGGTCGGAATCGATAGAAAAGTTGCTTCCTTTCCAAAATCGGACTGGAAATCAGCCCAATCCAAGGAAGAAGGAGGTGATTTAGGCCGAAAGGTAAAGCCTAGGGTTCGGATTTGAGAATTCTCCCCGCGCGTTCTCCGGGGTCGGGTCTTTGGTTTGTCGAGTTTGTCTATTCACTTTGAATTGGGAAGTAGCACTTAGAACCATTCCGGAATGGCTCACCGGAAAGGACTTGTGGGTAGTACCCATAGGTCCCCGGTTCGAACCCCGGATATGGCCGCTCTTTATTTACCAATTCAAGGGAAGTAACACTTAGGAATTAATAGTTACTTCATACCAAAAAAAAAAGAAGGAATTAATAGTTATATGTAACATGCATTATAATGCAGTATTTTTATCTATTGTAACAAATACATAACTAAGGCAACACTTAAAGGTAACAATTAATCTACCTATTACAAAATGAAAAAAACTTTTTTTTTAAGTTTTAACTTTTAACTATTGTAGCATTTTTATAGCCATGCTATTGTAGCCTTTTAAACTCTAATGTAATAGTGGTGAGTTTTAAAGCTATCTTAAAAAAAAAAGTTAAAACCTTTTTTTTGATGTAAATTTTTTATTAGGCACAACCACTTTTCATTACCCGTCCAAACACCTTTACTCTTTCTCCTAATCCCATCGGCCCTTTTTCATCTCAAGCCTAATTCCAACTTGAAACCCCCCCCTCCCTCTCCAAAACAAAAGCAATCCAAATTCTTCTTCATTATAAAGCACTGATTTTGAATTTCAAAGTCGAATTGAACAAAAGCACTCGAAAATGGAGACGACCTTTACATACCCAGAGCAGTAGAGTATCGATTTTGATTTTGGCTATCGAAGATTGAAGAAATCGGAGGTTTGTATTGAAACCCAAATTCCTTTAGTATGATATTTTTATTCTAAATCTAATGGAAGGCAATTGCGGTCCATTGGGTTTTCAATTTTTATTTTTATCTTATCTTCTTTGATTTTGTGTTTTTCGTTTTTATGGTCCATGCATAGTAGACAGATGTATAAAATAACTCACCCCCAATTATAGGCATGATTTTTTTTTCTCTGCTTCTAAAAAGCCAAAGGTTCCTTTTTTTTATTAGATAAGAATTCGAGTTCAGACATATCTAACACTCGAGGGCCGACCAAGTCGGTAGACGGAAAAACCGTCTAAAAACCATAACATACAATAATACATAACGGTACAAACTCCGACAAATGAACTCTACAAAAAACGAAACCAAGCGGACCTAAACCAAACCGGATGTGGACGAAGACGACGGACGAAGCCAAGCCCCACTCTGAAGCAAAACCATAGGCCAGCGATACTTCAGGATCCGATCATCCCGTGGGCAGTGAGTTAAGATCAAAATCATAAAAATATCATGTAAAGTATAACACATAAATATAGATATTTTAAATCACTCAGTAATATAATATCAATATCATTGTGACTTTGTTTAAATGTGAGGTGTCATAACCAATATTTATATTTAATACTTTAAAACTTAAATTAAACCCAATAGTTAGTAACTAAATTTGAGTTAAGTCCAGTAGTGATATTAGATTGAATTCAGTGTTTTGAATTAAGATAAATAGTTAGTAAATATGTTAAGAATAAAAGAAAAATTGTGATTGATTTAAAAGTATAAAGGGAATAATAAAATAATAATAATAATTAAAGAAAATAAATAATTAAAAAGAAGCAAAAAAAAAAACTTTGACTGTGGAAAGAAGAGAATTAAAGATAAGATGACACATAAGCATTAAATATTCTAAATTAAGATATATATATATATATATATATATATATATATATATATATATATATATATATATATAGATAGATAAATAGATAGATAGATTGTTGTAATATTTTATTGTGTGATGAATATTTCATCTTATGGTAAAATATCCCCCTAAATCAGGGATATTTTTGGTTGTGATGGGGATGGATCTCCACTATAAAAAGAGGATTCAGGTTGTTGTAAATTAAGCAAGAAATCAGATAAACGAAGTACGATTACAAGTACAAACAATCTGGTTCTCTTGTTTACCACTAAAATTATCACACGTTATCAGCACGACATCTAAAAACCAACCGAGTTTTTCAGATCTGAAGGTAAAACTCTCCTATCCAAACTCTTTAATTATGAAAAGTGTTTTACCAATATCGTTTTTTGGAGGAGTATGCTCTGTAGTTGCCCAAATTGGGATCTTCTACACCAGAAACTCATACAAACTCCCAGATCTTCCCGTTTTACATCATTTTTGTTCAGATCCGTTTTCAAAACTCATAAAATATGGAACACGCATAAAAGGCTCAACACGGTTTCATGAGTGTCTATAGAAAATCGAAGATTTTCGGAAATAAAATACGGGATGTTTCATCATCAAGTTTTAAACCCTTCACTTAAAAACAAAATTAGTATATCTAAGGTTATTACAAGAGATTTGCTAAGAGATTACATAATACAATACCGTTTTGAACTCCGTCTTCAAGCCCCGCCTCACCGAAACCTTCGTCGGAGCTCACTGACAATTTTTAGTCACCCACACAACGAAAGAAACCACCAAAACCGCTATCGCCATCTCACTAGCCAACATTTTTAGTAAAACCCGGTCGGTATCGGTCATTTTTTTTCGCCGGATCGGAAAATGTGTGTGGTGGTGGCGTTGGGAACCAGGAGGACGAGAGGATGAGAGAGATGGAAGTGAGTGGAGTGGGGTGGAGTAAGTGGTATAAAATGGAGGGAGTGAAAAGATAAAGAGAAAGAGCTAGCTAGTAATCTGATTAATGAGTGAAAATGTGAAATGAAAGATAATCAACATCTCAAGAAATGATGTCTCTATTCTTCCTTTGATAAATTTCATACGGAGTATTGAAAAAGAAGAGGAGTTTTGTATTTGGAAAGTCTTTGAAGTGTTTGCAAAAGAAAGTTTTTCGTCAATGAGTGAAACTCCTCTTGCATGAATAAGTTTTACATAGTTATTACACTCCGCTCATTTGCTTGCGTGTAGATGCAACTCTATACATTTCAAAATGGTGTGCTTCATGATTTGACAAATGCAATACACAGTGTGTGTGTGTATATACGCGGTATACATATGCATATATTACTTCTTTTGATAAAATATACATATATACACTATTACTACATATATATTACTATTGCATGTAATTATTACCTTTCATTTTCTTTCAAATGCTACGGAGTACGTGCATACATATATATTACCTATTTCTTGGTGTGTTTACACATGTATATGTATAGTATATAGTAGTATGTGGTGTGTAGTCATTCCATTTTCAAATCAACAATTGCATACGAAACGTGTGTGTATATATATTACTATTTGATGTACTATATAGCATAGAATTTTACTTTGACTTAGGAATACGATACAATTATAGCACTTGTATCATATATGATTAATTTGCTTCGTATATTTAACCTTTAAATCTTAACTTAATTATACAATAATTAATTAATATGATTTTATGTGTAGTGCTATTATGGAAAATATCACCAAAAGGGAATTCGATATCCTGGACCTGTCAGGAGACAAGCACCTCGAATGGAGGGTGGATGCCTTAACGCACGTGAAGGCTAATGGTCTGGAAGAGACCGTCAAAGAAAATAACACCACCACTCCACAAAAAAAGGTCAAGGCATGTCTTCCTTCGCCACCATATACATGAAAGTTTAAAGTCTGAGTATTTATTGGTGGAAGATCCGAAGGAATTATGGGAGAATTTAGCCGAACGATACGACAATCAAGTGAATATATTACTCCTAATGGCCATATATGAATGGAGCTCTTTACGAGTTCAAGATTTCAAAAATATCAGGGAGTCTAACTCTGTTGTGTTTCGAATCACATTGAAACTGAAATTATGTGGCCATGAAATTACCGAGGAGCAAATGATGGAGAAGACATTTTCAACAATACATGCATCTAATGTGCTGTTACAGCAGCAATACAAGCAGTGTGGCTTTAAAAGATACTCTGACCTAATAAATGTGATGCTTGTGGCGGAGAAAAATAATGAACTCCTGATGAGGAACCACAGCATGAGACCTCCAGGTGCGGCACCATACCTTGAAGCGAATGATGTGAATGCTATGATTGCCAACACAAAGAGAGGTGATGACCGTAAAAATTAGTGGGGTTACAAGAAATGGAAAGGTCGTGGCAATGACCGCAAACAAGGCTATGGGAAAGGTAACTTCTCCCAAAAACATGGCCATCCTGGAGAATCTTCCTCCAAGGGGATGAAGCAAAAGGTCCAGAGGGGTCCAACAGGAACTCTAAACAAATTCAGGTCTCAATGTTATCGATGTGGGATGACTGGCCATTGGGCCAAAGTATGTCGTATAGCTAAGCACTTGTGTGAGCTGTATCAAACTTCCCAGAAAGAAAAGGGAAAGGAGTTGGAAGCAAACTTTGCTACTAACAATGCTCCACAAATTCCCACTCTTGATCTCGAAGACATGTTTGCAAACAATGTCGAGACTGGTGATGAATTTCCCTATGATGAAGGCACTAATTTCTAAATTTCCATGTCTCTAATAAGTTGAATGTTTATTTGTCTAAGTCTTATGAAGTGTCCTTGTATAATAGCAGTGTAATTTCAATTTCCTTGTTTGAGTCCTATGAAGTGTCCCTGTATGATATTAGTGTAACTTAAATTTCAATCAACCGTGTAATATAATGCTTGTATTAACTCCGTGTGTTTTCTTAATTTCTGAAGTTATGAATTCATCTGGAGTTAATGATAAAGAGCAATATCTAGTGGATAGTTCCACAACCCACACCATCCTGAAAAACAAAGAGTACTTCACTCAGTTGACAGTCTATAAAGAAAATGTCAACACAATATCAGGTGTGGCAAAGTTGATCGAAGGATCAAGAGAAGCTTGCCTCTTGCTTCCAAGAGGGACAAAGCTGATAATAAAAGATGCACTATACTCAAGGAAGTCACAGAGAAATTTGTTAAGCTTCAAAGATGTGCGTCAAAATGGGTTTCATATTGATCGAAACCATGAATGAAAATGAAAACGAGTACTTGTGCTTGACTGCGCGTGTATCTGGAAAAAGGGAAGTGGTGGAAAAGCTACCAACTTATTCCTCTGGACTATACTTTACTCATATAAGTCCATTTGAGATCAATATGGTGTCTAGGAGAAGTCCAGACGAACATAAAATGTTTAACCTGTGGCATGACCGATTGGGTCATCCAGGTACAACTATGATGCACATAATTATAGAGAATTCACTTGGTCATGCATTAAAGGACGGGAGAAGCCTACAAACAAGTGATCTCAATTGTACTGCTTGTTCGTTGGGCAAACTGATCATTAGGCCCTCGAAAAATAAAATAGCAGTCGAAGCTCCTGCATTTTTAGAAAGAATTCAAGGAGATATACGTGGGTCAATTGTGCCACCATGTGGACCATTTCGCTACTTTATGGTGCTAATAGACGCATCAACACGCTGGTCAAATGTAAGCTTATTGTCGACAAGAAATGTCGCATTTGCTAAGCTCCTTGCTCAAATCATACGATTAAGAGCACCATTTTCGGATTATGCAATAAAGAAAATCTGACTAGATAATGCAGGAGAATTCACATCGCAAGCATTTAATGACTATTGTATGTCGATTGAGATTACAGTGGAGCGTCCAGTAGCACATGTACATACACAAAATAGTCTTGCAGAATCGTTAATCAAACGATTACAGTTAATTGCAAGGCCATTGCTGATGAAATCTAAGTTACCAACATCAGCTTGGGGACATGCCATATTACATGCTGCGGTATTGATTCGATTGAGACCAACTGCATACCATAAATACTCCCCAATGCAACTTGTGTCTCGTAAGGAACCAAATATATCACATCTCAAGGTTTTTGGATGTGCAGTGTATGTTCCAATCGCTCCACCGCAACGAACAAATATGGATCCTCAAAGGAGATTGGGAATATATGTTGGGTTTGAATCCCCCTCGATTATTAAATATCTTAAGCCAACAACAGGTGACTTATTTACATCAAGGTTTGTTGATTGTCACTTTGATCCCAACTCTAGGGGGAGAAAAGAATAAAATAGACCCTAATAAAGGTGAGATCACATGGGATGCCATGTCTTTATACCTTGATCCTCGAACGAAAGTATTTTAACAAGAGGTACAAAAGATAATTCATTTACAAGACATAGCTAATCAGTTGCCTGATGCATTTACTGATATAGCAAAAGTGACGAAGTCATATATACCTGCTGTAAATGCCCCTGCAAGAATTGAAGTACCTATGGATCTACCTAATAAATCTATTAATTGCTAATGAATCTACTATACGTAGAAAGCGAGGTAGACCACTTGGTTTCAAATATTTGAAACCAAGACAAACGAGGAGACAAAAGGGTAATATTGGTGATCCCACAACAGTTCAGCCATCTGAAGATAATAATAAAGGCAAAGAGATCTATAATGAGGACAACCTGAAAGGCGAAGGAAACTCATCATAAGAGGAGAATCTTGTTAAAGAAGATGAAAAAGAGAGTCTTCTTGAAGAAGATAGAAAAATCGGCAATTATGAGATTTCTATAAATTTTGTGTCCACTGGGATGCAATGGAACAGAAAAGATGTCATTGTCGATGAAATATTTGCCTTCTCAGTAGCAGTTGAAATGATGGCTTAAAACGACGATATTGAACCTCAAACGGTTGAAGAGTGTCATCATAGAAAAGATTGGCCTAAATGGCGAGATGCAATTCAAACAGAATTAAAATCACTTGAAAAGCGTGAAGTTTTCAGTCCTGTGACCGAGACCCCAAAAGGTGTTAGCCCAGTTGGCTACAAATGGGTCTTTGTGAGAAAACGAAATGAGAAAAATGAGGTAGCAAGATATAAGGCAAGGCTTGTAGCACAAGGTTTTTCACAAATGCCAGGAATTGATTATGAAGATACATATTCACCGGTAGTTGATGCAACTACCTTGAGATTTTTAATTAGTCTGGTAGTGGCTGAAAAGCTACAAATACGCTTAATGGATGTCATGACTGCATATTTGTATGGGTCACTTGACACTGATATATACATGAAGGTCTCTGAAGGACTAAAGATGCCTGAATCTTGCAAATCAAAGCCTCGAGAAATGTTCTCCATAAAGCTGAGGAGATCTTTATATGGACTGAAACAATCTGGGCGAATGTAGTACAATCATCTTAGCGAATACCTTCATAAGGAAGGATATAAGAATGACTCAAGGTGTCCATGCATCTTTATCAAAAGATATGAATCAGGGTTTGCCATCATTGCAGTATATGTTGATGATCTAAACATTATTGGAACCCTGAATGAGATTGCAAGTACAACTAGGTACTTGATGAAAGAATTTGAGATGACAGATCTTGGGAAAACCAAGTTTTGTCTCGGTTTACAAATTGAGCATGTATGAAATGGAGTTTTTGCCCATCAATCTAATTATACCGAGAAAATTCTGAAGAGATTCAACATGGATAAAGCTCATCCATTGAACTCACCCATGGTCATTTGCTCTCTAAATATACACGATGACTCATTCCGTCCTCGAGAAGATGATGAGGAAATACTTGGCCCAGAAACACCATACTTAAGTGCTATTGGTGCCTTGATGTACCTAGCCAAAAATACAAGGCCTGATATTGCCTTCGCTATAAACTTGTTGTCAAGATACAACTCAGCTCCAACAAGGAGACATTGGAACGAAATTAAACATTTGTTCCGTTACCTCAAAGGTACACATGATCTTGGTTTATTTTATCAAAACGGTCCAAATGCCACTCTTGTTGGTTATGCAGGATATCTATCGGACCCACACAAGGCTAAATCTCAAAATGGATATGTCTTCACTTATGGAGATACAACCATATCATGGAAATCAACAAAGAAAACTCTGACTGCTACATCGTCAAACCATGCCGAATTGATAGCATTGTACGAAGCTGGAAGAGAATGTGTGTGGCTAAGATCGGTGATAAACTATATACAGAAGGAATATGGAATCAAGTCCATCAAAGGTAGCCCAACCGTGATATATGAAGACAACTTTGCATGTGTCACTCAAGTGAAGGAAGACTACATCAAAGGGGATCGGACTAAGCACATACCACCAAAATTCTTCTCTACTCATGAACTTGATAAGAAAGGGAAAATTGAAGTCCAACAAATCCGATCATATGAGAACCTCGCCGACTTGTTCACCAAATCATTACCTCCCAAGAAGTTTGAGCAAATTGTGCGCAAGATCGGAATGTGTCGGCTTCGTGAAGCTCATTAAGCATGTCAAAATCAGGAAGAGAATTATACGCGCTGCACTCTTTTTTTTTTTTCCTTCGATCAAGTTCTTATCCCACTGAGTTTTAATATTCAAGAGGGAGTGTTTAATATTTTATTGTGCGGAGAATATTTCACCTTATGGTAAAATATCCTCCTAAATCAGGGATATTTTTGGTTGTGATAGAGATGAAGGCTGTGATAGGGATGGATCTCCACTATAAAAGGAGGATCCGGGTTGTTGTAAATTAAGTAAGAAATGAGATAAACTAAGTACGATTACAAGTACAAACAATCTGGTTCAGTACGAATCTGGATCTATTGTTTACCACTGGAATTATCACATATATAAATCATCGGTCAGGATCCCGTGGATTTGAACTCCGTGGAGTTGGAAGGATTACCCAATAGGAATGCATCGACCCTAAAAAATAAATTAAAAAATGGCTAAATGCATTTAAATCTAAACCATTTATTTAGAATTAAGTGGTTAGGATTTAACCAACTTCACATGGAGTTATTTTAGCAACTCCATGGGATCCAAAGTGATAAATCATCAATATACGGAGAATTTTATACAGTATATTTTTCGCTTTCTTAAGCTGCGTGTTCAAAAGTGCTACTGTACATTTATGATCGGAGTATAAATAAAGGAAACTGATCCGTGCAAACCTAAACAATTTTATTGGAGTCGATAAGAAGACGGTGGAGACGAGAAGTAGATAAGGAGCAAATCAGGAAAAAAATGGATAGAGCGATCAACAGGCAGAAGGTCCTTCTTCACCATCTTCGTCCTTCTTCCTCTTCCGATCACACCTATGAAGCCTCTCTTTCCGTGAGTTCCTCTTCTTTTTCCTTATTTTGCTGCTTGAGATTTTGCTACTTTCGTCTTTCCGTTCGAATGGCTTCTGCGATTTCTTTCTGAGCCAACTCGGGATCTGCGCCTCTTCGTTTGTGCCAACATACTTCCAAGTTATCGGAATCCAGTTCCATCGATTTTTTCGGATCTTTAGGTCCCGTTTGCTATTTAGATATCGATATCAAGATATCAAGTCATAGGCCAGAAAAGGGGGAAATTTGATATCAAAATATCAATATCAGGTTATACAAAAGCTTATATATCAGATGTCGTGTGACGATTTGACTTTGATTCTGCTCTTCAGATCTTGGAATGATCCTCCTCAATTGGATCTGTTTTATTAAGCACCTGAATTAAGGATGCTTTGTTCTACTTAGTCGCGGACGACCACAGATTTTGATTTATTTTAGATTAATCATCCTCAGTTAGAGGGATTTTGCTAACCGCCTATAGTATGGATGGTCGGTTCTACCAGTTCAATCTTTAACCGGACATGGTAGTTCATGGATTCAGAAATGGAGTTAACCTCCCTTATAATTTTGTTTGGACTCTATGAATAATTCTATTTGGGGACCATTAAGTGGTACCCTCTCCCAGTGGCGGATCCAGGGGCTCGGGTCCCTCTAACCTGGAAGAAAACTGTATTAGATTAGTTGGTAAGGATGATTATTTATTACTTAAGTTCAAACCCCGTTAGCTTCACTTTTTTATATCTTTTGTTTCTATTAGTTTTCTTCTACTAAAATTGCCTAATTAAATAATAAAGTTAATATACATATATAAAAAAATTTATCATTTTTTGATATTTTTTCTACTAAAAATGACTATTTAAATCATAAATTTGAGGTTTTTTCTAATATATTTAAACAAAAAAATTATTTTTTGTACATGCATGCCAAAAAAAATTCTTAGGAAATTTCTTAGTCCCCTAAAAAATATCTAGATGTGCCACTGCCCTCACTAGTAGTGGCCATTAATTAATTAGGTATTCAAAGCTGTTCTAGGCAAACTGCAATTGCTCATGAAAGTTCGTTGATGCTTTAAGTTTACTTCTCTTTCATTAGAGTTTGCTACATTTCTTGCTTCGTGAGAGTATAATGTAATTTTCAACCATTCAGCAGTAAGAAGGTTATATAAAGGCAATGGAGAATGCCCATTTCAGTTTGGCTGTTTATATCAAGGTTTATTGAAGAATTTTTTGGTATAGAAGATGTTTGGATTTGACTCCAACTACATAATGAGCCTTGATTTTCATATTGGTTTCTAGAAATCTATACGGAGTATTTCTTAATTGCTCTAACAAAGTCTAACATTACAATAGCAAGGTATTCAATTATTTTATGTTATTGTTTTCTGAATTCTTGTTTCCCTTTTCCCTCTTTCTTCTGTCACGTTCTTTTCTCTTGTAGGCATCCATTTGTTCTGCAGGAGATTCGTCTGCATACCATAGGACAAGCAGTTATGGTGATGATGTTGTTATCGTTGCGTAAGTCTTGTTTTTCTCTTTTTCTGGAGTGATTTGGCTTTGTTTGCGGATTGGGTAATTTATCCACACTTTTCTTGGATATTACAGTGCATTTCGCACAGCTCTTTGTAAGGCAAAACGTGGTGGCTTCAAGGACACACATGCTGATGACCTTCTTGCACCTGTACTGAAGGTATGTCCTTACTTCTATGGGCTGTATGATCTCCACAATTTATGTGACATGTCTTACTCTTATTGTGATTATGAGGGTCAGCTCTTGGTTTAATTTTTTTGTAGGCATTGATAGAGAAGACAAATCTTAATCCAAGTGAAGTTGGGGATATTGTCGTTGGGAGTGTTTTAGCACCAGGTTCTCAGAGAGCCAGTGAATGTAGAATGGCCGCATTTTATGCTGGGTTTCCTGGTAAATTTGTTAATTCCTTTCTGAGTATTATAATTGGGCAAACAGATTTTCTGATTATCCCAGCTTAAAAGTTTTGTTATGTAAATGTGTGCATTTGTTTCGGCCAAATTGCCAGATTGGTATAAAAAAAGCATCACAAATGACAGATTGGTATAAAAAAATCGTAAAGCGACAAATAGGTATAAGAAATGATATTGATGCGACAAATTGGTATATTTTCCTTAAAATTTTGATTTTTAATAAAGTAACACCAATTCACTTAATAAACCAACTTATTTATTTTTAATTAAACATTAGGTCAATAGGGATAAAATAAATCTATTAAAAAATTATTTTAAATTATATATTATAAAAAATTTAAATTCTGAAGAATTTTATTTCAAATTTTTAGCAAACTTTTGAAGAAAAAAATTAACCTAGATTTTATTTGGAAGGTTGAGATAAATATTTTTTTAAAATTTTTTTTCACTTTGCTATACAATGTAGGTGTTTACAAATTGAATAAAATATTACATTAACTTTAACATGAATTATTAAAAATCAAGAATATTATAAAAATTATATAATGTTAATGATTTATAAACTTTTTTTTAATTTAATTGAAAATTAATCTATAAAAAAAATATTTTTAAACTTTATAAACATTTTCAATAATAAAAGGGGAGAAGTGGTACCGATTTGCCAACAAGTTTTTTTTAAAAAAATATTTTGAAAAAAATATAATTCAAATAGATTTAGTATAAAATTTAAATATAAAACTTAAAATATTAAAAAATAGAATGTAAATTCTATTAATTGTTTATATTTTAAATGAAAATAAGTTCAAGATGTATAAATTAACTTAATTTATTAAAAAAACAGATTTTTTAAGGAAAATATACTAATTTGGCGCATTGATATTATTTTTTATACCTATTTGTCACTTTAAGTCTTTTTTATACCAATCTGTCGTTTGTAGTACATTTTTTATACCAATTTGGTAATTTGGCCCATTTGTTTCTATTGCTAACTTCACGGTGTTAAATGTCACAGAAACTGTGCCTGTGAGAACTGTGAATAGGCAGTGCTCATCGGGTCTTCAAGCTGTCGCAGATGTAGCAGCAGCTATCAAAGCTGGATTTTATGATATTGGTATTGGTCCATATCTTCTATGAGCATATATTTTACCTTGCGCATCTTATTCAAGGGGATTAGTATTAGTATTTTACTTATGTTCCATGAAGGTATTGGAGCTGGAATAGAATCAATGACTGCAAACCCAATGGCTTGGGAAGGATCAGTGAACCCCAAGGTAATGCTCTCCATACAAGTGTAAATATTCACTGAAAATGGTGTTACTTAACTGTTCATTCCACTGTAGTTCATTACTTGCATGTAGACATCTAGTGGAAATTTCCTAATAAGTTATGACAGTACTTTAGAAGTAATCTTTACTTCATTGGTTGATAGGTTCAAGAATTCAAACAAGCTCAGGATTGCCTTCTTCCAATGGGTATCACATCAGAAAATGTTGCTGGTCGTTTTGGGGTCACCAGGATAGAGCAAGACCGTGCTGCAGTATGTTAATTGGAAGTCAAAATGCACTCCTTTCTGGTGTTTTATATGGACTGGAGCTTGAGTTTTTTGATTTTCTGCTGTTAGGTTGAGTCACATAGGCGGGCTGCTGCTGCAACTGCCTCTGGTAAATTCAGAGATGAAATTGTGCCTGTAAAGACCAAAGTAATGTTCATAACTCATCAGTATAGATTTTGAAATTTACATTTATGCTAAAATTTTTGGTAAATTGTTAAGAATATATGATTTCATAAACTCCCATTTCAATTTTTGTAATTGCACTTGATTCATAGATCGTTGATCCAAAAAGCGGAGAAGAAAAGCCTGTTACAATTCTTGTAGACGATGGTATACGCCCAAATACCACAGTATCAGATTTGGGAAGATTGAAGCCTGTATTCAAGAAGGATGGGATGACAACTGCTGGTACGGATTTGTTCAAGTATCTGCTTCAATATGAAATATATTGATTGGCTTTTTTATGATCAAAATTTAATCCTGCAGGCAACTCTAGTCAAGTGAGTGATGGTGCAGGAGCTGTCCTACTGATGAAGAGAAGTCTTGCAATGAAGAAAGGCCTCCCAATTCTCGGCGTTTTCAGGTACAGCCTTTTGATTTCCCTTTTTAAAAAACAAAATATGAAAAATTCTGAAGATACAGTCACAATTTTGCTTGAGGCTGGAGAAATGTGGACCTATATGAAAAGATGGCATGGATATAGAGGAAGGAGAGTTGGATAAGAAGAAATAATTTTGGCAAAAATATTCTAGCAGCCGAGAGGGTGGAATAACTCTACCTTTCCCCTTATTTTCTAGCAATAAATTGTGCTTAATGCTCAAAGGGTTCGGTTTGGGTGCGTTTGAATTCCAAATGCATTATGTTTATAATGCAAAATGATAATGCGGTGTTTGGTTAACAAATTTTTTAAGGTGGTTAAATTATGCCGTTTTTGGATTCCACGATATATTAATTATAATGCAATTATTTTATCTCGATTTATGTGATTATTTGGTTAAATTACGATTTTACCTTGATTTTTACGAGATTTGAATTTTTAGAACCAAACGCGCACATAAAACGAGGTAAAATAATTGCATTATAATTAAAATGCAATGGAATCCAAACACACCCTTTGTTTCTTATGATTAAAATGCTTGAGAAAATTCAGGATGAGCTTTTTATAGATGTATGTTTTTTCCTTGCTGATGCTCCCAATTTCTGTGGTATAGATGGTTTGATGACTCTTGCTTTGTTATTAAATGTTTCCAGACCAACTCTTTGCAAAATACAGATGCTATATGAACAGTTTCTCACCTGAATTCGTACATAATTATCTGTTTTCTGTATATCTATTTTGCTTTATGTTGGGGAACATACCTGATCCTCGTCAGTTCTTGGTTATGGTGGTTTGAGAATTTTGAAATGGTGAATTTGCAATAAGTCATTGTTTCTTATACTGAACTTTTCTGGTAAGTAAACACTGGCTTAGTTCCTTATCTTTCTGAAGCACTAGAAATATTTATCAGAAGTGATTGGGTGACCAGAGTTAGTCGCTTAGGTATGTATTGATATAATGACTAACGATGCATGATTATGTCAGTGATGTTTTTTTTAATTATCCAATGTCAATGATGGGTTTGCTGGTGTAGTGGTGTAGTGCTGCAAAAAGTTTTTATCGTGCATAGTTTAGAGGACTGAATATTAACTTCTCTGTACATCTACAATATATTATTAGAGGACTAAATATTTTCTAGTACAATGTTTTTATAGCGAGAAAGGAAGTACATTAGGATTTCTGGACCATAATTAGACCCAACCAAACAGAATCTTAATTTAAATTAAGTTACAGGAATGCCCCTGCTCTTTCACGTCATTGCTTATTCTGTAGCATCATCTGGTTACCTTCATTTTTGTGTGGCACATAAATGTATATGATATGGGTGTAATATCATAAATGTAATTTTTTTTTGCCATTATAGGAGTTTTGCTGCTGTTGGTGTGGATCCTGCAATAATGGGTGTTGGTCCAGCTGTTGCAATTCCTGCTGCTGTCAAGTCTGCTGGTTTAGACTTGGATAATATTGATCTCTTTGAAATAAATGAGGTGATGTGTGATTGAGCTAGGTCTTTCATGCAACTTAAAAGCTAGAAATGATGCCTTACTGCTTGAATAACCAAAACTTATGTTTATGTTTCTGATGCAGGCATTTGCATCACAATTCGTCTACTGCCAGAAGAAGCTTGATCTTGACCCCGAAAAGATCAATGTAAATGGAGGAGCAATGGCTATTGGGCATCCATTAGGTGCAACAGGTAACAACTACTGTTACAAAATGCTCTGTTTAGTTGTTCAAACTAACTATTTGTGTTTGGTGGCAAAACTTCCATTATTGTCTACGTCTTTTATTTGTATCTTGAGTAATCATATGTACCTTTGGCTCAGGTGCACGCTGTGTTGCTACACTCTTGCATGAAATGAAGCGCCGGGGCAGAGATTGTCGCTATGGAGTCGTATCGATGTGCATAGGTCATCTTCTAACACTTGTTATCAATCTTTAGCAGTAGCATCAGTAGCGGCTTACTGATTTTTTACTGCCCTTTGCTTTTGTGGAAACTCCAGGGACGGGCATGGGTGCTGCAGCTGTATTTGAGAGAGGAGATGCAGTTGATGATCTTTGCAATGCAAAGAAAGTAGAAGCACACCATTTCCTGTCAAAGGATGCCCGGTAAAAAAAGGCTGGACATTACCGATGTAAACCAAAAGCGCTCATCGCCTTCAATAATATCCTTCCTGCGGAAGGTGTCCAGACACAACCTTTTCTAGCTAGTTAAGAGGGAACAATAAAATCTTTTATTATACTGTATTAATCATCTGACAGTGATATCAAAAAGATGTATAGACTTATGTTGTGGGTTTTATTTTTCTATATGCTGGTTGGCACTTAATTTGAATTTCATGTGGGATGCAGTTAAATCGATGAGAAGCAAATCTTTGCTCTCCCTAGCTACATTTGCTTCTGTTTTTAGCAGCTATGCATGCGTTGATTGCGTCCATGAAGCTATTAGAGCTTTTGGGATGATGGAACAATATGGCTGTTTTGAACAAGTATGCATACGAAAGAGAATGAAATCGATTGAAAACAAGGGAAGATCAATTCAATTGATTCAAGTTGAAGGAAAACCAAATCTGTGTTCACACTATCAAAAACAGAAGTTTGTTACACACAGTAAAATGGCGCCAAGAACAACTCTTTATAGCTGTGTATCAAAAAGCCCCTCACTAGCCAACCACATATGAACCCATAGGTCCCCCTCAAGCTGGACTTGCCATAGGGAACACAAGACCAAGCTTGGAACGCAAAAACGTGTGTTGGTGAGCACCCAAGGCCTTGGTAAGTATGTCTGCCAGTTGCAATGACATGTCTAGTAGAAATGAATCCCTGAGTGACCATTTCCCCGATGAAATGAAAGTCAATACGCACATGTTTGGTGCGCTCATGAAATACAAGATTAATGGTCGGCTGCTGGGCAGTGCTGGGCAGATCGATTCTCACAAAACAAGGTGATGGGAAGGGAAATGTGAATGCCCAGATCAGATAACAAGCCCTGCACCCAAACCAATTCGCTGGCAGCAAATGACATAACCCTATATTCACTTTCTGTAGACGATTTAGAAACAACCTTTTGTTTCTTAGCTTTCCAGGAAATCAAAGATGAGCCTAAGAAGACACAATAGCCAGATAAAGATCTCCTAGTATCCACACAATTGCCCCAGTCTGCATCATTGTAAGCATGGACTGCTAAAGAGGATGAAGATGAATATGACAAAACCAAATTAAATGTCCCTTTTAGGTATCTCATTAAGTAAACCATGGCATGCCAATGAGGTTGCAGGGGAGTAAGAAGGAACTGGCTCAATTGCTACACTGCAAATGCAATATCAGGGCGAGTGAGAGTGAGATAGAGCAACCTCCCAACCAATCTCCTGTAATCCTCAGGATTAGAAATAGGTTCACCATCATGTTGAGAAAGTTTGAGAGCATGCTGCATAGGGAATTCTGTAGGTTTGCAGTTCTCCATATTTGCATCCCTAAGAATATCCAAAATATATTTCCTTTGATTAAGAAGAATTCCACCAGAAGATCTAGATATCTCTATCCCAAGAAAGTACCTTGCAATTCCAAGGTCTTTGATTGTGAATGCCTTATGTAGAGCTGCTTTAGTATGCTAGATCTCTTTAACTGAATTACCCATTAAGAGCATGTCATCCACATATACAAGAGCCACTATAACAGATGAGCCCACAGACTTGATGAAAAGGAGTAGTCATGAGTAGATTGGGTAAAACCCAAACTGATCATCAACTTGGTAAGTTCTGAATTCCATTGTCTGCTTGCTTGCTTTAAGCCATAGAGGGACCTGGTGAATTTGCAAACATGACCAGAAGGAACAGAAAAGCCAGGAGGTGGGAGCATATACACTTCTTCATCAAGAAAGCCATGAAGGAAGGCATTATTAACATCCAATTGATGTAGATTCCAACCTTTACAAGCAGCAAGAGCAAGGATAATCCGAGCAGTTGAGAGCTTAGCAACAGGAGAAAATGTCTGCTTGTAATCTTTATCCTTAATCTGATTGTAGCCCTTAGCCACAAGCCTTGCCTTGTGTCTCTCAATAGTCCTATCAGGCTTATACTTAATCTTGGAAACCCATTTGCATCCTATGGGTTTCTTTCTGAGGGAAGGGGAATAACCTGCCAAGTATGGTTACTGGTGAGAGCATCAAGTTCCTTGGTCATAGCTTTGCTCCCATTCTAGAACACCTTTGGCTTGTGTATAAGAGTTGGGCTCAAAAGTGCTGCACATATTTATAAAGGAATGGATATAGGTTGGAGATAGATAAGACAAGTTTTGAATGTTGAAAACATTGAAGGATTCAGAAACTGAAGATGTGTCTGAGTGGCCTCTGGCAGGTAGGTTGGTACAAATGAAATCCTGAAGCTTGACAGGTCTGTGTGTGTGGCTTCGAAGGCCATGATGATTAGCACCTTGAGAAACTGTAATAGGTGTATTAGTAATAGAAGGAGGAGAATCTTCCACTGTATGGGGTGATCCAAGAGAATCAGAAACATGAGAATGCTGAATTGGAGGTGATGGAGGTGGGGGGGGGGGGGGGGGGTTGGAGAAGGTTGAGGAGGAGAGGCTGAAGGATGGTGATGAGATATGTCTGGAGGAATGGAGACAGTATCATAGGGATCCTCACCAAATGAACCAAATCAAGAGGTCTTGGAGAGTGGAGGTGCAGATGGAGGATCTTTGAAAGGAAAGATATGTTCCTCAAATTTCACATGTTTGTTGATGATGATAGAGTGCATGTCTAGATCATATAGTTTGCAAGCCTTTTGAGCAGTAGGATATCCAAGAAAAAACACATTTCCTAGCCACTATCCCCAGTTTGTCCCTATGATCATTGGGTTGTATAACATAGCATAGGCAACCAATGACTCTAAGCTGATCATATCTAGGAGGAAATCTGTATAGCACCTCAAATGGAGATTTCCAGTGAAGGATAGCAGATGGTAGTTTGTTGATAATGTGAGTTGCACTAAGAATGCATTCTCCCCAGAACTTAATAGGCAATCCTGCATGAATTCTGATAGCCCTAGCAGTCTCAATCAAGTGTCTGTGTTTTCTCTCAACACGCCCATTCTGTTCATGAACACCATGTGCAGATCTTTGATGGACAATCCCCCTAGAACTAAACAAGTCCATACACCCTTTCTGAGTGAATTCAGTCCCATTGTCAATCCTAATAAACTGAACAGAAGTCTGAAAATGAGTATCAACCATGTTGAGAAAACCAGTGATGTTTCTCAACACTTGCAATTTATCTTGCATCAAATACACCCAAGTTGATCTAGTGTGATCATCAACTATGGTGAGGAAATATCTAGCACCACATAAAGCAGGAGTCCTTTATGGACCCCAAACATCCATATGCAACAATTTAAAGGGAAACTCAGCCAAGGATTCACTTCTATCAAAACTCAGTCTATGAGCCTTAGTCAAAGAACAAGTTTCACAGGAAACATCCTTAATACCACTACACTGAACATCTGGCAAATGATGAAGATTGGCATAACACATATGCCCAAGTATAGCATGAAGTAACTATGCTTTATCAAGCTTATTACAACCAGAAATCACATGGCTTAGTGAATGAGAGAAAGTCTTACAAACATTCTGATAGCCTGCAACCTCCAAGATGTACAGTCCCATCTTCTCAAATCCTCTAGCCACCACAGCTCTAGTTATAGGGTCCTGTAACCAGCATGACACATCATCAAAAGCCACCCTCAACTTCTGATCATGAGCAATCTTTGATACAAAAAAAAAAAGTTGTGCCTGAACTGAGGCACTAACAAAACATTCTTCAAAATAAAACTGTCACTCAAGGATATAGTGCCACTCTCGTTAACAACAATACAACTTCCATCAGGTAAGCCAAGATTAATAGCCGAATTCAAATCACGAGTCTCAATGAAAATACTAGAATCAAAGGCAATCTGATCCGTGGCACCAGAATCCACTATCGAGGTATCACTCTCACCCTTATTAACACCAATAAGAAATGATACACTTAATGTACCTGCAAAGTGTGTCATGGCCTGATTGACTGAGCTATCCACATCTTCCAAAGGAGCTTTACCTTTCATCATCTTCAAAATCTCATGAAAAACTGCATTGACCATAGCCTGGTCTAGCTTGCAGGTACTCTGATTGCCCTCAAAGTATTGGTTCAAAGGACTCTCTTGCTGATTACTCTCAAACTGAGCAGCAAATCTCCCATTATACTTAGGCTTGTCTTCATCCTTCAGGCCCCTAAACCATTCTGGATACCCAATCAGTTTAAAACAATAGTCCTTGGTATGTCCACGTTCACCACAGTGGTCACATTTCCTCTCAAGCTTAACTCTCTTATAATCTTTCCTTCCTTGATCAGATTGCTTACTCTGATCAATAAATCTGTACTTAGACAAAGCATTTGCCTCACTCTCAGATTGATCATCTCTGTTTGTCATGAGGATACTACCCTCTCCTTGAATCACAGAGGTTACCCCTTTAGATCTCTCAATCTGAACAGCCATCTAATAAACCTTGTGCAACCCAGGAGTAGGATCCTTCGATAACACATTGACACGCAAGTGTTCAAACACATCGTTCAATCCTAACAGGAACTGCATGATCTTAGCCTTTTCATCTCTCTCAACAATTCTTTTCATCAAGCTGCACGAACGCTGGTTAAGACCACCACAATTACTGGTGGGAATTGGATCCAACATCCGGACTTCATCCCAAACTTCAATTTCATGAAGTATGCATCAACAGACATGTTGTCTTGCTTTAAATTGCTCAAATCTCTCCTCAATTGAAACACTAAAGGATCATTTGACTCATAATATCTATCTCTAATCTCATCCCAAAGCTCCTTCGATGACTGCACATACATGAGACTCTCTCCAATCTCGTTATCCATAGAATTAACTAGCCAACACCTAACCATGTAGTCCGCTCTTAGCCATTTCTCATAATCATCACTGTCCTCACTAGGACGAACACAACTCCCGGTTATGAACCCTAGCTTAGCTTTAGCACCTAAAGCCATTCGAACACTCCTAGTCCAGCTGATGAAATTTGCGCCATTAAACGCAGTAGACACAAGATTCATCCCTGGATGGTCTAAATTCGACAAAAAATAAGGATTGACATGTACATTGTTCGTACCTTGTCCTAGATCTCCGAATTGCATTCCTTGATTTCCAATATTTCCGACATTCCAACCACGACCTGCTCCATTAGGCGGCGTAACCGACACAAAAGTGCTTCTTCCAGCACCTCCACCATCGGCAGAACCTTGACCTTGTTGAAATCCGATCCTCTTCCTACCATTGCAGACGAAATCGAATCGGGAAAAAACAGAATAAGAAACTCGTAGATCTTCACCGATTTGAAGGAATCACAAGCTGAACTTCAACCGAATCGAATCGAAGCCTTTAACTCTGATATCATTTGAACAAGTATGCATACGAAAGAGAATGAAATCGATTGAAAACAAGGGAAACAAGATCAATTCAATTGATTCAAGGTGAAGGAAAACCAAATCTGTGTTCACACTATCAAAAACAGAAGTTTGTTACACACAGTAAAATGGCGCCAAGTACAGCCCTTTATAGCTGTGTGTGTTCGGTTGTTAGAGTAACTAACACCCGTGACCAAAATTACCAAAAAGCCCCTCACTAGCCAACCACATATGAACCCATAGCTGTCATAAGGATGTTGTGGCATTGAACTCGCTTTTGAGCGCGATTTGCAGGCATGGAAAGACATTCTAGGCAGATGAGTTCTTGAGGGGTATCAAGGATAAGATTTGCTCGGATGCTGATAGCTATGCCATCTTGGAGGGTTGGGAGAGTGAAGGAAATGTGGGAATTTTTTTTCTAAATAGCCAAAAAAACAAGAAATTATTAGGGAAATAGCCAAGATTGAAAACTATTTAGAGAAATAGCCAAAATAGGATAAAGTCGTTGTTTTAAACAGCGACTTTACCTAAAATTGTAAAAAAAAATTAATAAAATAGGTAAGTCGTTGTTACAAACAGCGACTTACCTTATTTTTTTAATTTTTTTAATTTTAAGTGGAAATAAATTGATTTAATCTGGAAAAAAAAAATTATTGGGAGAGTCGCTGTTTGAAACAGCGACTCTCCCTTTTTTTTTATTTTTTTTTCCCAAAAGCTTGAAGTTTAGGCAAACATGGAGGCTTCCGGCTTCCTCCAACCCTAACCCGACCGGACTTGGTAAGATCGCACATATTCGGCTGCAGTTGAGCAAAATCAGAGCAATTGCTACTACTAGCAACAGTAGAGGGAGTCTCATCGGTATAATCAACACACGCAAGAGCGGAAGAAACAAATTGGAGTCCGATTTTGCGCCGTCATTGGTTCAATTTCACAATTGGCCATGGCCGAGCTCCTCCTGAGTTTTAAACCCTCCGGTTGCCTGTGTCAATCCCGTTCCGCCTTGCTCAGCCTCTGCCCGTGTTGTTGTGCCGGGGACATCGGATCTCAAATCCGCGGTTGAGAGGCTGCAGTGGCTGGTGCCTGGTGGCGGATTCGGATTCCGTTGGAAGCCCCATATCGGCTGAGATTGTGGAGCAACTACTGATTTGAACAGAGAGGGAGCAACGACTTGAACTCTGAGGTCGCCAAGGGAGAGCAATTCTTCTGATTATCCTCGGCGCTGCGGACTTCACCCGACTCGCAGCCGGTGATGGGGACGGCTGACCTTTGTGGTTAGGGGAGTTGGGGTGGATAGCCGCCAGGGAGGAGTGGTGGTGGAGCCGAAAGAAGCGGCGGAGGGGCAAAGGACTGGAAGCGGCGAAGGGGCAAAGGACTGGAAGCGGTGGAGGAGCGGTGGTTGTGGCGGGGATTTTGGGCCGTCACCCATGGAGAACGAAGAAGGAGATTCTCCTTAGGTTGAAAAAAAAAAAAAAAAAAGTCGCTGTTTTAAACGACGACTCTCCTTTTTATTTTTTTTGTTTTCAATTATTTTTAGCAAAGAAATAAGATTTTTTTTTAAAAAGAGGTAAGTCGATGTTTTAAATAGCGACTTACATATTATATTAAATTTTTAAAAAACTTGGGTTAAAGTCGCTGTTTCAAACAACGATTTTACCCTGTTTTGGCTATTTCCCTAAATTCTTTTCAATCTTGACTATTTTTCCCTAATAATTTTTCGTTTTTTTGGCTAATTAGAAAAAAAATTCGAAATGTGGCTTCTGCTAGACAGACATTTGGGGAGATGGTTGTTGAGATCGGATGGGACCCTGGTAATGTGCCTGCTTATGATTCGTTTTTGTGTACCTTGCTCAAGGGCTCCAACGGCCTGCACAAATCACCGGAATCTGGATATGTGGGCACCGCTACTAAAGACCAAAAAGAGGCGAGCAATGCTCGTCTGTAGCATGTGGTGTTTTGGCAAATTAGCAAGAGGTTTTGAGCCTTATGCTAACATTAAAGTCAGTTGTAGAGTTGACGTGAAAGGCGAGGCCAAGAAACCCATAATCACATGTCATCAACAGCTACTTGTCACCTTAATTTGAATATTTCATCTTTTAAAAACGCAATGCTTGACCATTGTCTCTAAGGAGGAGGGTATACAAAAACATATTTCAAAAGGGAAGGAATCGATATAGCCTTCATTCGGTCAGAAAATTATTCCACCATTGCATCACTTGAAGTCGTGTTTGGAGCAGACTTGTGTTTGTTCTTCTTACCTGAATGATTCAAAGATGACAGTTACGGCATTATTCCAAATCAATACTAACTCATCTAATTTAGGTTGTCGAAAAACACAACAATCACCTTTCTGTTTTCTGTTAGCTTTAATCTTCACACTCTTTTTCAAGTGAAATTTCCTCCCGGTCTTCCTTGCTTCTTTAGATGCACCTATAATAAAAAAAATCATTCTAAATCAATTATGCTCAACCAAACACAAAATAAAACAGTTACAGTAAATCCTAAAATCAAAGTCTAATAATCACTCACAAGAGACCAAATTTATCATGTACCTCCTTTAGCCAAAGGCCCAAACAGGATAACAACATTAAGCACCAAATATCATCTTTAATTGAGGCTCTGATAATTGATTGCATCCTAACCAAGTATAAATGTAAATCTCAATTACTTCCTTTATTGATTGATAACTTATGATCGAGACGGAAAAAGATCTTAGGATGAATGAGATCAGTATCAGCAAGTTTCTGAAATCTGGATCCTGAGCAAATGCCTATCAGCAACACTTGCATGACAGTATGCTGCACCTCCTTCTCAAGCTCCAACATGTATGAATGTACATCCAACTTGTGGTATACATAACAAATTCACAACCACTTGTTTCAGTTCCATGCCAGCAACCCAACCTCAAAGGCTCAAACCAAGGTTGCCAAATTCGTAGTTTGTTAAATTCGCAAATGTAGTACAAATTCGAAATAAACTCCTCTGAGAGATTCAATTCATTGGGGAATTCCACATGTGGAATTCGCGAACTAGAATTGAATTCGCTGAAGTCAGTTGTAGTTCTTTTCTGCTTCCATCTCCCACAAATCTTTTCATATGTATTACTTTGTAATGCCAATTTTGATGAAATATAAGAATCATTGATTAAGATAGACATGATTTGGTACTATATAAAAAAGGGTTATGTTTCATATTTAACATTATAGGATATTTTTCATAAACTTGATAAATTAGAAGCAAGTTTTCTAATTTCTTAATACCTTAACCCTGGTCGATATAACCTCATCTTATTCATCTGCTCCTTCCTCCCTCAAGATTTGAGAATCACTCGAAAGTCTAGCTCCTCTCTCCTCATTCACGCACTCTCCCTCCCAACACAACTTGAATCCCCAACAAATTCAAGCAAACTAGTTTGGGTGAACTATTTCGAAATTGGTGAGCGAATTTGGCAAAAAAAAAAAAAAAAAATCTTTTTAGCTTGGAATGGGAATCAATAATTTAGCCCTGGGATGAGTCATTCCCCACCCAAAACCTATAATCACCTATTCATATATGTCCTCCTGTTCCTAAAACCTAACCAGAAGATTAAAAAATCAGTATTCCAAACCCATTCTTGATTCTGCAAATATACCAAACTGACCCCTCGCTTCTATGGCAACAACTAACAAGGAAAATAACATTGAGCAATTTAATGAGGGAAAGGGAAATTGAAATGAGTAAAAGAGATTTTTAACAAACCCTCGTCGGTGGCTGCGGCGGCCATCTCAACGTCTTCCATTGTCAGAAGGCCCTTCTCTACAGCCTCCTTCTGCTCCTGATTTTTCAGAATAAATCAAACTCAGTCAAAAAAGTCAGATCAGACGATTCGAATCATACAAAAAGGAAAAGGAAAAGGTGGGGGGAGAGAGAGAGTATGTGTGGTGTGGTTACCCGGCGCCATTTTTTGAGGAGCTTGCGCTGGCGCTTACCGGAAACGGAGAGGGGCTGTTGCCTATTCTTGAGCTTTCCGGTGACAGGGTCTCCATGAAGGAGCCTCTTCCTGCTAGCTATGGCAGTTCTCCTCTCCCTCTGCGACACATTAAAGCACTTCGCCATGTCTCTCTCCGTCAAGCTTTGCGCTGCTCTCTGCCCTTCCTCCTCTTAGGATTTTATAAACCCTAGCGGCTCCCCGTCCTTTTAAGGGACCCGTATGGCCGGAAAATCATTTTTTTATGCTAAAAAAAAGTTTAATACTACTGTACTATTACACGTTTTGTTAGAAATAAAAACTATATAAAATATTTTTTTTTTTTGTTTGAATATTTTTTTTTAATAATTAACCTTTGTTCCTGTCAATGATTTTTAAAATGGTCACCTCAAACAAAAAAAATTGATAATTAAACACACAAAAGGGGAAAAGATTAAACGGAAAATGGAAATTCACCCTGAAATTTGAAAGCTCAATAATTAAAGAGGATCTAGATTTGATAGGAATGCTATACGATGTGAAATCGGTACACTATTTGAAAATGGATGGATTTTATGTGATTTTTGGAAACCCCAAGCTTAATTTCTACCGCTTCATGCATCATCCTCTTCCTCCATGATCCAACGACGAAGCGCTCATTGTTGGTGGTCCCGTGAGAAGCGCTGCTTCGGGGAGAGAGGCGTCATTAACAGGAAACGGAGGTTAAGTATTTGTGAGTCTGCCAAGAGGACAGAGGTGACGGTGGTTGTGGCTGCAACGACGACCTCCATTAAATGTGGCAAGTGACGACTGCAACTATGGAGGGAGAACATACCGTTCAATGGGATTTAGAACCCCAAATTCCTCCCCCTTTCTGTAATTTTTTTTTTTTTACATTTGGGAATATATGCTTTTGCAAGATCTAAAACTACCTAAACATAACCATGGATTGTTGATTTGTTTCTTGCTATGTTATGCTTTGATTCCAACATCCATTTTCTTCATTTTTTTTGTCAATGTTCAATTAGTTGTAAATAGTATTTTGGTCATTTTAACAGAGATGAAACAAAACTTGGGTGGGGGGTGGTCTTATGTTAACAGAAGGTGTCTAGTGGGTGGTTACCGGTAAATAACCATTTAAGGGATGGTTTTATACAAATGAGCCTATTTAAAGAGTGGTTTTTTGCCATTTGGCCTATATAATACGTATAGGGCTTAGGGTTTCATATGGTTCTAGCTCTTGGGCCCACTTAATTGTACTATGCTAATCACCCCAACCCAGCCCATCATTGATGTTGGAATATGATACGCTAGATTTGGAGTTCGAACCCAGCCAATCCTAGGCATGATTGAAATCCAACAAATATTTATCCTAGTGAGATATCTTTGGCCTTATAGTGATCACATTTATATTCCCTCTTCTTTTGTTGTGTGATTTACTCATCTTATGCAATTACCTCTTAGTATTGACATGATTATCTATTTTTGAGACCTATTATTTATGTTGTTCATTGCTTATAAGTTTTAAATGATAGAGGCACCTTTTAGCCACATTTTATCCATATCCACCCTACATCATGTCTTTGTTTGAAGCCAATTTGAGCCTTTAGCCTTTTTCTATAAAGCTCCACAAAATTCAAGTTTTCTAGCCTATGATAAGCCTGACCCATCCGAGAATTAGGATTTGAGTAGGTTATGGATGTTATTTTGAGTTGAGAGAGAAAAGCTATGGTTTGTGCTTATGTTGAGAGGCTTTGAGACAGATGTAATGTTATGTGTTTATTTTTATCATATTGTATTTCATGCATTTTGGCTCAAAGAAAAAAAAAAGAATCAAAAGCTTCGACCTATGGAGGATAAAATTCACCTAGGGGCAAAAGTAAGCTAGAAAAAAAAATGACGAAAAAAAAGAGAAAAAAAAAGGCATTTGGAAAAAAAAAAGAAAAAAAAAGAATAAGAGCCTTGTTATTTCTTGCATATGAGAGTTGGATAAATGTCTGGTTGGAAGTTTGATATTCAGAGTTATCATCTTTTGAGAGTCTTATGTTATTTTGAGAGATGATACTTATGTTGTGAGAGCTCATTATTATGTATTTGAGTTTTTGTAATTGGAATGGTTTGCAAAGTATGGAGGTTGGAGTGTTGTTTTGGTTGTTTACTAACCCTTTTTTCCGGTTTTTTAGCACCACAAGCCTATATGTTTCCCATACCTTATGTTCCTACCAAAAGTCTCATTACAACCCCGCTGAATGGAGTCTTTTATGAAGGTTTCCATTGAGCGAAAGTTCTCTTGATGTTGGTTATTTGCTTTGACGTATTTGGTGGAGAATTTGTGATATAAATGTCAATGCTTATGTAGGTCTTTGTATAATGAATGAGTTGAGAGTTGTTATTTAACACCTAAACACATGAGAGCGAGAGAAACACATTTATCCCTGTGAGGTTGGATGGATAGGCATGCGGGCTACTTGGTTATTTATATACATGCTATGATGTTTTTCTACCTTGTTCATGTTTGTACACATTTGAGATGTTACTTTTGATGAGGCGACTGCATGATGAATATATTTGTGAGATGTTTGATTATTGCTATATTTTTCATTGCTTGAGGATAAACAAAAGCTTAAGTGTGGGGGAGTTCGAGTTATAATAATTTGTTTACTTCTTTCATGTTTAATCTGCACTTGTTATGATATATATAAAAAATTGTTTAGACATGAAGAAGTCTCCATCTCTATGCTTTATTTATTCTATGTTCGCTAGAGGAGTAGCGATGCTTAAGTGTGGGGGAGTTTGATAATGCATATATTATATAGGCATTATAGGTGGTCTTAGGTGCATTAAGTATTCGTATTACATGTTTAATAAGCTTATTCATATTCTTGGTCATTTGGTATTCGAAGTTCGAAATCTACGGTTTCTAGTGTTTATTTGTATGTTATAAGATCCGACCTCGAAAGGTGGAGAAATGGAGCAAAGGAACAAAGAAGAGCTAAGGAACAAGAGCGGAAATGGAAAACATGGAGAAATCCCATCTTTAAGGTTTTGAGAAGTTGGAACTAGCTTCTGATGTCTTCATAAGAATCGTAGTGCTTGGAAAGAGCTTTCCAACGCATATTCATATGCGTCAGTGAACAAAGGATGACTCCATAAAGTGCTTAGTATGCCGAAGTTGTCAGCACTGTAAGAGCGACGCCGCCGCCAAATCCACGACACTCGCCGTCCTCGTCAGATCCGGATTTGCGATACGCGGCCCAAGTCTATCTTTATGGGAACTCTTATCTATCTTTCCTAGGGTTTTTGGCCGACGAAAGGAGTCCTATATTAGTCATATTGCCAGCATTTATTCAATCAACTAATTGAGAACTAACATTCTAATTTCCTATAAACGCATTACAATTAGAGGATTTAAGTTTAGGGATTCAAGATTCGTTATGTTTGCCTAGAATTCTTGTGGTTTTGCTGTGATTCAAGACTTGGTTGATTGATTGTGAGACTTGATTTCTATATTATTTATGAGTTTATTTATCATTTTATTCTTTATATTATATTTGTGTTCCTTTCCATGATTGGTCATCTAGTTAGGAATTGCATCTTTGCTATGAATTCGTTGTTGTGTTCTTGATAGCAAATGAAGGTATTGAAGTAGTGATATTTCTTTGTCTTTGTAGTGGATGATAACAATTGATCTATATCGTTAGATGTTAATTATGCTAATTAGGGTTGTTCCAATCTATATATACTCTTAATTTAGAACACTTTAGGCTTATATGTCAATTTCTCCTTAATCCTCTCTTTTCCACCAATCAAGTTTTTTTGTCCCTTTTTTTAATTATTTATTTATTTTCTTTAATTTTTTTTTTATCTCTCTAAACTAATCACATTTTTTTTCTTTTATTCTTAACATATTTACTAACAATTGGGCTTAATTTAAAACATTAAAGAACAAAAATATAACCATCTATATCTATATAAACTCTTAATTTAGAAGAGTTTAGGATGATGTGTCAATCTTAGAGGCAATGTAGGAGTCTTAACCAATTATTATTTTTTTTGCCATTTTTTTATTTTCTTTAATTCTCCTTTTTTTCTTCTTTTTTCTTTTAATTCTCTTTTTTCTTTAATTTTACTAACCATTGGGCTTAATTCAAAACATTGAATTCAATCTAATATAACTATTAAGCGTAACTCAAATTTATTTACTAACTATCTATATAAACTCTTAATTTAGAAGAGTTTAGGATGATGTGTCAATCTTAGAGACAATGTAGGAGTCTTAACCAATTATTATTTTTTTTGCCATTTTTTTATTTTCTTTAATTCTCCTTTTTTCTTCTTTTTTCTTTTAATTCTATTTTTTCTTTAATTTTACTAACCATCTATATAAACTCTTAATTTAGAAGAGTTTAGGATGATGTGTCAATCTTAGAGGCAATGTAGGAGTCTTAACCAATTTTTTTTTTTTTTGCCATTTTTTTATTTTCTTTAATTCTCCTTTTTTCTTCTTTTTTCTTTTAATTCTCTTTTTTCTTTAATTTTACTAACCATTGGGCTTAATTCAAAACATTGAATTCAATCTAATATAACTATTAAGCGTAACTCAAATTTATTTACTAACTATTGGGCTTAATTCAAAACATTGAATATAACTATTGATTATGACACTTCACATTTAAACAATATTATAATGATATTGATATTATTATTACTGAGTAATTTCAAATATCTATATTTATGTATTATACTTTACATAAGATTTAAAAAAAATAATTTTCTGAGATAATTATAAGATACATTTGTTATCAAGTTTTTTTTTTATGATTTTTATCTTAACATTTTTTAATATTTTTTAATATTATAAATATCATATTTTAGTTTTAAAAAAACGCGTCATGGCGCGGGGATCGTACTAGTTGTGTCTTAATTGAATTGAATCGATATGCCAATTGGTCTAAGCACTTGAGTTCTTAATGCTATTCTTTAGTGATATTGAATAAGGTGATTGTATCCCTGCGGATCTTTCAACTTTAGTCAAGTTGACATAGGCTTAGGAATAATATTGATATCAACTCAAGGATAAAGTAAATCAACCAATGTTACGAATTGTAGGCAAACCACACTCTTATCTAGTTATCTTTTATCTTCTCTTTGTTCTCATTCACATCTTTATCATAGTTTATTTGCGTTGTCTTTCTTCATTCGTATTCCTATTCTATCGTTATTGTCATAATTGATAAATACACATTGCATTGAAGTACTTGTTTATCTGTGGGTTCGACCCCTTACTATTCCTCTATACTAGTTACTAGGTTGCTAGTTGAGTTGTTGGTTTAGGTTATTCTTTTTGGTGTTTATGATTCGGTTCAAACCGAATTTTTAGGCCAAACCAACAATAACCGAACCTAACCGAAGTTTTTCGGTTCGGCTTTCGGTTCGAGATTTTTCATTTTTCGGTTTGTGTTAAACCGAATTTTTTTTATACACTACATAAATATAAATACAGTGTATATATACACCGTCACTGTATTTGCATATATATATATATATAATATTTGTATACAAATGCAATGTATATATATTTGTATACCTTAATTTTTTTTTATGGAAATTCGGTTCAATTATGTTAAAACTGAACCGAACACAAACCAAACTGGTAAATAACCGAACCGAACCTAATGCTTTCGGTTCACCTTTCAGTTTGAAATTTTGAGATTTTCGGTTTCGGTTCGGCCCGGTTCGGTTAGGTTTTAGACCGATGCACAACCCTAGTGTTGTAAAAAGGTAACGACCTTCTACATCACACCACTACCATACGCTAATATTTGTGCTGATAAAGGGGCATTAATTCATGACATTTGCGTTCTCTACTTTTGGGGAATTAGGAGATGATGCTATTGGTTTTATGAAGCGGGTTCGATTGATTATGAAAAGTCATGGGACGGGGTCTAATATTGACGATTTCATATTTCATAGTTTGTTTTACTATTCAAAAAGGGGTTAGAGCTCGATTTGTCACGGGCCTTCCAACTAACTTTATGTAAGTCATTTCTATTATTATAATAATAATTTAACAACAACAACAATAACTTGTTGAGAAGAATATGGTAGACTTATTTCCTCGTCCGCTTTCATGGCAAAAGGGAAAAAGGGGTTGTAAGAGTTTATATCTGAAAAAAAAGACTTGAGTACATAAACTATATAATTATGAGAGTAACCAGTTTTCAAAGTACTACTAAAAAAAGGCTTGAGTAAACTAAATACTGCAACACCCAACCAAACTCAAGTCCTCAAACCAACATACAATAACAAAGTCTTTAAGAAGATAACATCAACTACAAGATCAGGTATTAAGTATCGAAAGAGAAATATACACACGTACTGAACACCTAAATTTAAGTTAAATTTGGAGAAGACCAACATTGAGCGATCCGCCTCAAGACCTCAACGATCCGCTTCCATTAGCTTCATACACATGATAGAAAGCCTTGTGCAAAATGTTGCCAATGTTACGTCCACGAAGGATCCGCCCAAATCCGCCAATCCTAGTTGAATGCCCCAAGTATCGGTTCTCCAACTGTTTTTTACGGTCCAGTAGGGGGTGCCGAATTTGTCTATCTCATACCCGACAATGAGGAAGGCGTGGTTGAGCTTGTGATCCGGATGCTCAGCATGGGAGTAAATTCCCTGCGATTAAGATACAATAACAATAATAACAAAAACAACAACAACAACAACAACAACAACAACAACAACAACAACAACAACAACAATAATAATAATAATAAGTAATGAAAGAAATCGAAACCAAAACCATTGACACAAGTGATTAAAAGATAACGAGTACGTATTCAATATTTTACAAGTATTGGAAGCACCTCTATTAATTACTGTATTAATTTGATTTGGAGTGATTCGGAGTGATTGACTTTTTAAAATAGAATGTGATCAACTTATTAACCTATTTAGGGTCTTATTCGTTAGCTTCACCAACTAGTATAGAACAATAATGAATCATGTTGGAACCTATTACGAATCATTCACGAAAACCCCTAAGATGCCAAAATAGAATGAATACACATAAAGTCGTCCAAAAGTATAACTCGTGTTTTGAGATTTCTCCAAATCTTTTTTCACCAAAAGATGGGTCATACGAGTTCTAATACTCTAAAAAAAGGATCTTCTTATTCACGTAGCTTGAGCCCCAACCCGTGACGCATATAGCATGGCCTGAAAGTCGTCGCAGACACCTCAACCTCGGGACTATGCTTGTTGCGATAAAGGATTTTCTTTGATCTTGTATAGCTTTTTACCATCTTCGTCTCGTAGAGGACAAGTCATCCTAGTATTCAGTCTTCCAATTTTTTTATTAAAATCTGTAGTGGATTTTTCATAGTCTTCTACCTTTGCTTTTGGCAGTGCATACCCATACCTGACGAGCTAAATCCACATCCAAGTCGGAGTAGAGGACATCAACCAAATATGGAATAACCATCCTATATCCGGCGGGGTGCGTTGGATCTGCAGGAATCGGTAAAACCTGTCTCAAGTTCTGACTTGTCCGACAGAGACTATCATAAACGCCCTTGTTCACTACGTGTTGTTCAACGGCTAATACCAAACGCGCTTGGCTATTTTCACCCTATCAATCCCACATAATTTATCACAACATATCACTATTAGATAAACCCAAATATGTATTAGATAAAATCAAATCTACTTAGATAGATAGCTAGTTAGTTAAGATAAAGACTCGTGTTGGGAAGAAATACAAGTCAAGTTACAATCACAACATATAAACATATTTTTGGATTTCACACTTAGAGTAACAATATCAGTGACATGTGAGGTGGTAAAACCAGTCCGAGCTCCGAGGTATATGACCTTGGAACCGGTCACCAGTCGAATGCTCTGTATCCCGTTGAGCATAGTTGCAACCAACTTTGACATCGCGGGATAGATGGTCCTATACGTGATGCCATCTAGCTTGTGTAACCTCTCACCATACAAACTTTCTGAACCACCTTTGCTCCTGGTCCAAAGAGTAGTCACGCCATGTGCCCTCGACCAATAGACTCCTGGGCCAAAAGTCGGGTGCTCTTGGATGGGAAATCCAACCTTCAAAACACTCAAATAAGCAAACAAAGTAAGTGTACCAGGCCATAACACTAGTAGAAGAAGGTAAAAAAAATCAAAACAAAAAGAACTGAACAATAAACAAGCAGGCAAACAAACAGGGATCGAAACAAGTAAACAAAATGTCCAAGTTCAAGCTACAGTCCATAACACTAGTAGAAGAAGGTAACAAAAATCAAAACAAAAAGATCTGAACACTAAACAAGCAGACAAACAAACACAAATCAAAACAAGTAAACAAAATGTTCAAGTTAAAGCTACAATCCATAACACTAGTAGAAGAACGTAACACAGATGGAAACAAGCAGAGGCAAACAAACACAGATCGAAACAAGTAAACAAAATGTCCAAGTTAAAGCTACAGTCCATAACACTAGTAGAAGAATGTACCGCAGGTGGAAACAAGCATAGGTAAACAAACACAGATCGAAACAAGTAGGCAAACAAACAGAGATCGAAACAAGTAGAAATCAATTAATGACATCAATGAACTCTCGCAAATTGGAGAAAGTAATTGAAGAAATGGAAAGAGAACCCTAGATCAAGCAAGCAATTGCTAGCTACAGTCCATAACACTAGTAGAAGAAGGTAACAAAAATCAAAACAAAAAGAACTGAACAATAAACAAGTAGGCAAACAAAAACAGATCGAAACAAGTAAACAAAATGTCCAAGTTCAAGCTAGCAATTACACAGTGGAATCAGCACGAATCTTGACAGAAATCAATTAATGACATCAATGAACTCCCGCAAATTGGAGAAAGTAATTGAAGAACATGGAAAGAGAACCCTAGATCAAGCAAGCAATTGAAGAACATGGAAAGAGAACCCTAGATCAAGCGTAATTGAAGAACATGGAAAGAGAAATCAATGAAATCCTCACCTCTCCTCCGACCATTTTCTTCTCTTCCAAGCTTTTCTTTCGGGAGTGAGGGACGAAGTATATATAGTAGGAAGGGAGTGGGGTTTGGGAACGGAACGTGGAATTGGGGAAGGGAGTGAGGGTTGTCACTTCTCTCTGTACAGGGAGCCGAGCCTGGGCGTTTGCAAATTTGCAACAACCTTTTACCCCATCTTCTTCAATTCAAATTTACAGGTTAAAAAAATTTCGCGTCATTAAAAATTTAGTTGGATTTGTTACCACGGGGATCAGACGCCCCTATGGTCATACTCCTATCAATACACTACAACAACCCGGGTTCGAATCCTGATAGGGGTGTTTATCCCCCTTTTTTTGCCCTATTTTTCTTTCTCTCATTCATTTTCCTTTTCTAGATGAGGTTGGGGATGCACTGTTGTAGGTTGTAGCCTACCGAATTGAGCATCTTATCCTTTGTGGAAGGATTTATCAGAGAAAGAGGTGGTTGGTGATCATGAAGTCCATTAACGATATCAAGTTCATGGTGAATGTAAGTAACAACTGAGTTATTTGAGTCCCTTGTATATGCAAAAAATGCAGCAGTTGTTTAATCCAAGCAACAACTGTTTTTCAGTTGTAAAATCCTGTCAATGTCATCGAATCAACGGATGAAAGAGTGGAGTCGAATAACAACCAGAGCAAAGTCTGCATTCCTGTTAATCAGTTTTCAAGAACTTGTGTCCTCCCATCTCACCCTCATAAAAAATGCTTTAACCATATTTTGTTGACAAGAAAAGCAAATGCAAATCAATTCTAATTTCTAAGCAGTTGTAAGCTTATTCAGCCATAGCGATGTCCTCGACCTTGCTCCGCGACCACGCAAGATGTTACATACAAATGATTGAGATGATCTTCCCTGTGGAGGCTTTGGATTTTCATATGCAAATTCAAGCTTTACAATTTCAAGATCCTACTTCAGTACTGGAGCTTCCCTTTGCACACTTGCATTTCAGCCTTTAGGAACCCAACAGTAATCGGTATTCTTCGGTAATTAGTACTCAGTTGATGAGATGCAACACTTAGTAAAAATGCTCTTACTTGCGACTTAATAGCATGAAAAAACACATACCAAATTCGCGACTTCAAAAATTGATCGTACAATACAAATTCGAGAACCGATACTAAGAGCATATATCTAGATTCAGTGTCTTGTATTAGGACAATAACAATAATATCAATAACAATAGTAACAATATCTAAAAGTGAATAATAATAATATCAATAATAATAATAACAATAGTAACAATAACAATAACAATAATCAATATTAATAAAATAGTAAAATACTTAGTGATGAAAAATAGTTAAGAAAAAAAAGTTGGGTGTTAGAGTGAGAAACCTTGAGAGAGAAACTTTCTTTGAGGGTTCCTCTTCTTTTGGTTTTCTCATCTCGTTTTGGCCCTTCCTCCATCTCCCACCCATGATACTTCAAATGAATCAAATCTATTTGCGTTTGTTTATCAAACTCATTCTTTTGGGTGGTTGATGAGTTGTTTGTTTTTGAAATTTAGAGGTTGTTACTATTATTTTGTAGGTTTCGAAGATGTGGTTGTGATTTGTGTGTGTTGAGTGGCTGTTTTGGTGGTTCCGGGCCGGATCCGGCCTTTTCACCTACTTCCCTGTGGCTCGTGGGTGGTTGGTGCGGTTGATCCTTTTATGGTGGCCGGATCTGGTGCACTCCACCCGTCTCTCCTCTTCTTCTCCCTTAGATCTAGAGATGTGTTGGGCTTGCTTTTGCCTCTCGGATCCGTTGCTTTATCGGCTGGGAGGGTCGTGGCTTGTTGGTTGGTTCGGAGACGTGAGCCGGCGGTGCTGGGACTCGTGAAGCATTTGAGTCCCCCCGGTTTGGCCGGACCGATGCTGTCGATCGCCGGTGAGTTCAGCCTGGATTTGAGTGGGGTGGTGTGGCCTGCCGTTTGGACCTGAGCGAGCTGTGGAGGTGTTGTTCTACTTTTGTTCGGGCTGTTTGTAAGGGCTGTGGTGGGGGCTGCTTGGTTGATGAGGCTTGGTTTGTGGGGCTGCTGTTTTGGGCTCATCCAGACTAGGCTAGGCGTTGCCCCTGTCCGTCTTCACTTCAGCCCTGGCGAGGTTTCAACGGGTTGGTCATGGCCTGAGGAATGTGGCCGGTTTCCTCACCTTCATCTTCTCCTAGCTCCTAATAAGTATTTCAGTTAGGCTGAACGCAGGGGTGTTGGTGGTGTTGGTGGTGGTGGAGAGCCCGGGTTCCATTCCTTAGGTTTGGTGGTTCAATGTTAATGTTTCGTGGCTTTGCTCCTCTTGTGGTGGGCTGAACGATGGCAAGCTCCGCCGGCGAGCTCCGATGGTGGCGCTTGCACTGCGTTTCCTTGAAGAGGAGGGGCTGATTTTTGGCGTGTGCAGCAAGCTGGGCTATGGTATCACGTGTGTGGGGTCATGGCTACCTCTCCTTTACTTTTTCAAAGTTACAGAGACTACTTTTGTTACTTTGAATTTGCTTTTTGGGGTTGGTAACGTGTGCAAGAAATGTGATGTTGACCGGGCACTAGTGGTGGTCCCCTCCTCCTTTTTTATCTCTTGCAAATCCTATAATTTAAAGTGCTGAACTCGGCAAGACAAAGTGGGAGGTTAGGTGTTTCATTGCTTGTGTGGGGCTCGGCTTGTGGGGTCATTTATTTTGTGAGTTGTCCACAAAATGTGTTGTCTTTATGTGAGATAATAGGATTTGTTTATTTTTGTGGGATTGAGAATGTGTGAGGTAGCATGTGAGTGACAGTTTGTGAGTGGACTTTGATGATGTGGAATGTGGAAGGGTCACATGAGGGATGGTAACGTGTGGTAGGCTTTTGAGAATCCATTTTTTTACCGTGAGACCCTTCGTATGGTCTTGCGTTATTGTTCCTCCTTGGCATTTATGTCATCATCTATATATTTACCTTTTCAGAAAAAATAGTTAAGATTTATGGAGTAAAAAATACTTACCCTACCCTGAAATACGTGCTTCTTCTCTATATTAATGGGATCAAGCACTGTGTTACTTGCTTCAAAGTCTTATTCGGAGACAATACCCTTGTATTGCAGCTTTATTAGTAATCCACTCATGTTTCGATCTTCGGGGGAAGGTTTTGATAAATCTCCAGGATATGTTCAAGGATAATTGTGGAGGTACTGTCATGTCGCACAACCATTATTTTACCTTGAGCAGACACGACTTATAAAGGTTGCATGTGACATACATGTATCTATGTAAATAAAATTTTATTATCGAATTAGCATTATACACATGTACTTTTACCCACCTAATGCCCAACTAACCGAATTCATACTCTATATAAATTAATATTTTAGTGTGTTTACCAATCTATATAAATGCTATTAATTAGTATATATACAATCAATTAATCTTTTACCATGGGGTTCTTGATCCTAAAGAGATGGGAGTATTGAGAGTTTTCTCTAGATGATATCCTCGTGTCCCGACATATTTCCGAATCAACTCCTCGTAAAGCAAAGGCCACTTCCAAGTGTAGATTCAATCTTACTTATATATCTGTTTAGATTGCACACAAATTAAAATCAATAACACGAGTTTTTTCCATTCATATGTATGATTTTATGTCTCTTAAATCGTGTTCAATCACCACAAGAACAAAAGCAAATCAACTTAAATTTACAAATTTGGTACAATTTTCGTCATTACCATGATATCATCCACATCTTGAATAAGTGATGTCTTGTAGGAAAATCTTCCAAATATTGTTATTGTATTAATCTGATCCGGAGTGATTGACTTTTCAAAATAAAATGAGATCCACCCAATAACACATTTAGGGTCTTATTCATTAACATCACCAACTTGTATATAACAATAGTGAACCAGGCTGGAACTTGTTACAAACCATTCACAAAAAGTCCTAAGACGCTTATGTATTAAATAGAATGAATACACGTAAAGTTGTCCAACAATATAACCCGACTTTTAGGATTTTTCCAAATCTATTGTTGCCAAAAGATGGGTCACACGAGTTCCGATACTCTCAAACAAGGGTCTTCTGCCTCCGCTTCTAGTGGTGCATATTGCATACACAGCTTCATAATCAATGTAATATCTAATAGTCTTCAATAATAACAATAATAACAATAACATCAATATTAATAAAATAGTAAAATACTTAGAGATGAAAAATATTTAAGAGTTTAAAAATACTTACCCCAACCTATAATACGCGCTTCTTCTCTCCAATAATTGGATCAACTTGCTTCAAAGTCTTCTTCGGAGACAAACCCCTCATTTTGCAAGTTCATTAGTAATCCATTTATGTTTCAATCTTCGGGGGAAGGTTTTAATAAATCTCCAAGATATGTTTCAAAGATACTCATGGAGGTACATGTCTCACAACCATTTTTTTACCTTGAGCAGACATGACTATAAAGGTTGCATGTGCATACATGATACATGTATCCATGTACATAAAATTATAGTATCAAATTAATATTATACACATGTATGTTTATATTGCACACAAATTAAAATCAATAACAAGAATTATTTCGTTCATAAAGTTATATGATTTTATGCATCTTGAATCATGTTCAATCACACAAGGTCAAAGACACATTAAAGGAATTTACAAATTTGGTATGATTGTCATCACTATCATCCACCTCTTGAATAAGTGATGTCTTGTAGGAAGATTTTTCAAATATCGTAACCGGAGTCATCTATATTATATTACTGTATTAATCTGATTCCGAGAGATTGAATTTTTAAAATAGAATGTGATCAACTTATTAACTCATTTAGGGTCTTATTCGTTAGCATCACCAACTTGTATAGAACAATAACAAAACATGTTGGAACCTATTACGAACCATTCACAAAAACCCCTAAGACACTTATACATCAATTTAGAATGAATACACGTAAAGTAGTCCAAAAATATAGCTCGTCTTTTGGGATTTCTCCAAATCATCCCTTGTCGCCAAAAGATGGGTCATACGAGTTTTGATAAGATTCGGGGTGTAATCGAACTTAATGAATATATGGTTTGGGGGTTTCTTTAGTTTGGTCGCATAGTTCGCATCTTATTGATATTGTAACTCTTTTGCTTGTCAGTCTAATCTTAGTTGAGATTCCGTCCAAATGCAATTTTTTTTATCTTTGATATCGTTTTCAGTTTTTATATCCATTTAGTACTATCGTGTTCATTGTTGTTATTGTTTGTGATATATGTCAATGCACTGGATGTGGATAACCGTCCATTTTTTTCAAGTTTTTCGGTTTAAAATGTCATCAAAATATCAAATGTGTTATTAAGTACATAAATATTTCCAATTGGTGTGACTATGTTCATTGGTAGGTATAATGTCAATTCAGTATTCCATTTCCCATTTCTATCAACAAATATTTCCTTTGTATATTAAATAAACCGTACTCCTTTAAACTTCCAACCGATTTAATGCACGTGTGATCGATTTGATGTGTGCCTTATCAAATAGGGTTATTTGACGAGATTACTCATGTACTTAAACATATATATGCTTACTAAAATGGGACTGTTTTATGCCTTAAAGTATATGAAAGTTGCCTCTTAATTTTATTCTTTGTGAAATGCACAAAGCTACTCATTTGAATGACATTCCGGCCGTCCATGGACACCGTATTAATCTCTTGACTCTCTCATGTTCTCAATGTTCATAAGTCTTTCGTGTTCTCAATGCTCTCAGTCTATTTATAAGTATTTCTTGACTACAACGTGAATTGGTCTCGCTAGAACAAGAGCACGATTGTGAGAGAATGAAAAGTAGCTCGCGTATAAATACAATGATCACAACATCAATCCTTAATGTTAAGTATGATTGGAGCTCCATCCCACCATTTTTTTAAATAAAAAAAAATGTATAAAATATTTATTTATTTTATACATAAACTCATACTTATGACTTATTAGTTATGACTAATAAGTGTGAAATTATTTTAAAAATTAATTTGAAAAAGTAGATAATTTTCTTATAACTTTTTTTTTTGTCATTGATATTTTTTTTATAACTTTTATCTCCTTAAAAAAATGTCGAAATGGCTTATATTTTATAACAACGGGAATATTAAATAAGGGCACTTTGATCACTAAAATAAAATATAATCGGAAAATTGAGCCATTTGGTTAAAGAAATTAGAGGTTGACGTTTAAACTGAAATGATTATAACATATAATGTGTAATCTATCGTATAAGGCGTCTTTAGGGAGAAAATCCTCGATTTTTATGACACTTTTAAAAGTTGAATTCTTTTTTTTTATGACGAGGAACCCACTTTTGGTGGTAAATCCCGGACATGTGAGCCAACTGGCAAGAGTTACGTACCAGGTAAACCGGCTTGTGCCGACCGGCTCGACCCACTGGAGGAGAGCAAGGCAAACCTTGGATATTCACCCAAGAAAAATGACGAAGGTAGGGATCGAACCCGAGATCTCCTGACATCCCCCTTGCTCCTCACAAGTTAGCCACCCCGACTGAGGCTTTAATGATATACGGAGCATCTTATTTCCACTAGAAACACATTTTAGAGTTGATGGATACCTTTTAAGTCTTAACCGGACCTCTTGTTAGCTCTACAAAACAACTTTTTTTCTTGAATGACAAGCAATTTATATTTCACTAACAAATACTACTCAGCCAAAACTTACATTAAGATATTTTTTTAGTGATAAAAAAAAAGTAACTATACTTTTTCAATGTGGTACAATGCGGAAAGATTATTAGAATTTGAGCAAAAATAATTTAAACACATAACTTTTATTTCTAAAAATGGAAAGATTATTAAAGTTTGAGCAAAAATAATTTAAAGACGTAACTTTTATTTTCAAATTTTGAAGATTTTTTTCCCACGGGTAGGCGTTTAGATCATCTACAGCCAAGCTTTTTCTTTACCTTAAGGCAAACCTTGTAGGCATTTTCCGTAAAAAAAAAAAAATTTATTTTTAAGTGTAAATTAATTTTATCTACCCATAAAGACCCATTTTGTATATGTTTTTTTTAAAAAAAAATCATGCCAACAACACTCATTTGCTATGTTTTTTACAAAAAAATAATAATTTTTCACCCATTTTGCCTATAATAATAATAATAATAGTAATAATAATAATAATAATAATAATAATTTTTTAGTGGATTATAGTATAAGTTTAATATATAGAGATTTAATTTAATTAAAAAGGTAAATAAAGAAAAGTAAGTTATGAGTCCGAGGTCGGGTTCATGAATGTGGGGTGAAAAAATAATAATCTGAAGTGGGATTTTTAAGCTGATATGGCAGTTAAAAAATAAGTTATGAGTCCGGGAAGAGATTCATGAATGTGGATGGTCTATGAGATAGGTTTCCTTAGTGGAGAGAGAGGTACCTATCCCCCTTTTTGTAATTTTTTTTTAATGAAAAAGTAACCATACTTTTCAATGTGGTACATATATAAAGGGCAATAGGTTTCGCAAGGGTGGTAGAAGATATAAAATTGTGACAAGGATAAAGGGAAAAAAAATAAAAGGTTTACCATGGTTGGAAACTTGGAGATGATCTCAGGCCTCCATTACAATAGAAAAAAAGGGGATTCAAACAAATGACATTCGTATCACTATTTATCATTCTTACCATATACTGTAAGCTAAGAATCCGTCAGAGTTAACCATTTTGAAGAAATTATAAATGACTAAGAGGTGGGAGATGATACAAAATCATGTTTTTAATTTATTAATTATACTATTACGCGAGATACTTGTATTATCAAATACCATCTTTTAGTTTCATTCATGATTCATGAAAGTGGTTTCTATCAGAAAATCATTAACCTCTTACAAGCCTGGAGCAGCAAACCAATAGGCCGCTCATCTGCAACAATTATGTGCAACGATCAACATAGTTTCTCTTCATAAAAATCAGCGGTCATACTTGAAACAAAAAGCTTCATCTTCACAACACCGAATGGCGCTCAATGATCAAATTTGGAACTGAAACAAGGCGTTTGCACATTGCATTTTTAAATTCTGATGCTTCTCTGTAAAACCCGGGAAGCACCTGACCCAAGCGGTTTCAAACACAGATTTGACAGCAAGAAGCCACAATCATACACTACAAAAACATGAATCTTCAATCCACTTTTTTGGGAACTGAGAGGCCGCTCTCAAGCATGAAAGATAGATCATGCATCTGTGAGATTAATGTCTCTGCATCAATTGGCTTTTTGCGCGACAGCTCCTCTGATACATGTTTAACTCTTTCAGTATGTTCTGTGATGCTTGATTTGGCATCACCGTTTTTCACCCTGAATCATTTTTTTTAAAGCAAACAACAGAAGTATAATTAGCTAAGTAAATTGATTTTTGAAGATAACATACAGACAGTGCTAACTATTCTCAAAAATGGGAGGAGCTGCAAAATATATAATAATGAGCCACTTGTCTGTCCTGCACCCAATTTATGGGCAGAAAGATGTCTACCTAATAAGCTAAAGAGATTAGCGATCACAAGCATATCCTCAGTATCATGCTTTTTTATTGCATAAATATTTGAAAGATATGGTTCTAAGTCCAAATAGATAACATTTCATGGCATGAAGGACAAATGAGAACTGATGAGAGTAGAAAGTCTTGCTAAAAAACAATTCCTAGCTGAAATGCTTTTTTTTTTATAATCCTTGGGGCTCAAGAAATAAAGAGCTAGATACTGAGACTATGGATATATGTTATGCTGATTTCTTATGAGAATGCTAATGGGGATGCCGGGAACAGAATTTGAGTGATCAGCATTGGAATTTTCAGAGTTTCAGGCCCTTCTATTTTGTGACTACAATACAACTCCTGTTCCATCTTCTTCATTCTTTGTTTGATAAAACAGCCTATCTTTGCTACAGCCTTGTAAGCTCATAAAATTTTCTTCTTCCATCTAGAGACGAGGAATAAATGAAATAAAGCAAATATTATAGAAGACAAACCTGAACAGATCAAGATTTTCAGATGACGAAATGCCTAAATTTGAAGAAGTAACTTCACTGGTTGAAGCAACAGCAAGCATAACTGGATCAGTAGCAGAAGAAGGGACAGCAGATTCCATGTTTGGAGGTGAGTTAAACAAGCTTGTTTCACTGGCATGCTCGGCAGAGGCAACATTCTTGTTATTATTTTGTGAACCAGCAGAGCTCATTAATAAACTCCATGCATGAAATGGATCATCTCTTGCAACAGCCTGCTTATCAGGGATTGAATCTAAACCTGTCGTAAGTTGATGATCAACAGCACCTTCTGTGCTAGTGAGCCTGCTACTACTATGGTCACCAAAAAAGCCATCGGCATCGTGCCATTGATTGTTTAGTGAACCAGAAGAGCTTCTCAAACTGAACAAGGAATCGAACACATCATTATCTCCAACCACATTAGTTTCCGATACTTTCACTCCACTGGTATGCTCTTTCCCTGCTTTATCCATTGAGCTAGGATAATCATTCAATGACTGACTTGTCAAACCTGCACTGGCTATGTTGTTTTCGGATGTACTAGCATGATGTGTATTGCTCACTGGATTGCTTGAGCTTGTAAAATCACTCCATGAACTAAGCGAGTCATCAGTTTCAGTAACTGTCTTAACTTCAAATGCCTGCTCACCGACTTGTTGAATATTTTGGTTTGAAATATCACCCCATGCCCATGCACTATCTTCATTGATGGACTTGTTTTCAGGTCTACTGGCTGAGCTTGTGAAAGCATTCCATGACTCAAACGAGTCTTCATTTTCATCAGTTTTCTTGTCACTGTGTGTTTCTGCACTATCGATCTTCTGCTCATTGATACACGAATCACTTACAGTCATGAAATCATCCAACCCAACAGCTCTATCATCGCCTTCACTCACTCTGCTACTTTTTCTGGGATTTTGTTGAACAACAGTTGAACCCATAAAATTATCCCATGAATCAATGGATTCTTCATCTTTCTTGATCATTTTAACGACATTTGGTGTTCTTGAATTTTTCAGCTTATCACTCTGGTCAGCCAAGCTGGAATAATCACTACCAAATTCCACTGAATCCTTGGGGTTAGCCATCTCTGTTGATCTCCGTATTTCACCATACTCTTTCTGCTGAGTTTCTTGGACACTGGTCAAATTCGTTATATCATTCCATGGACCAAACAAGTCATTACTCACACTTACTGACATCTCTTCAGCTGAGCTCATGCCTCTGCTTGCCAACAGACCATCTGGGACAATACCTGAGCTTGTAAAACCATTCCAAACATCAAACGAAACATCTTCCTTTGGTACACTGATGCTACTTGTTTGGTGTGGATTGTCTCCTGATCCTGCTGAGCTGGTGAAGTCATTCCATACATCAGATTCTGATGCATCATTACCTTTGGCACTGCTACACACAAATGTGCTGCTGGATAGACCTTGATCATTTTCCATTCCAGTTGCACCTTTATGATCTTCCCATGAATCAAATGAATCATGTCCAAAACCCGTATTATTGTCTTCTGATTCCAAACTATTTTTTTGCTGTTGGGTCTCTTGCAACCAATTATTAGTTACTGGATCCATGGGTGAACTATAATCAACAGAAGGAATTTTTAAAGGGCGAGATGATTCCAAGTCATCATGTGGAGCAACAGAACTAGCAGTTTGAAAATCGGCTTGCCAAATAGATGAGGAAACATCGTGTTTATCCTCACTAGGGTTAACATCACAAAACTCTTGTTTTTCAGACAAATGAAGTCTCCCCAGTGCTGGAAATGCATCAAACTCTATACTCTCACTTGATACACCCAGCTGAAGAGGGATGCTGGAAGAGCTTTCTGGCTTCTTTTCAGATAAAGCGCTAATAAAGCTCACTCCAGCCAATTGTGCAGACCTTTGGAGTTTCAACTCATCTACATCAGTCAATCCAAATCTCTCCGCCTCAGCTGGCCACTTTATCTCCAAATTAAGGAAATCAGACAATAAGATCCCATCCTTTACAGGATTCCGACCTCTATTCATTTTCCCATCTTCTTCTGATGGCTCTACAATTTCCTGTTATTATTTTATAGGAACATGTCCTGTTAATGCACTTCTGAAAAACCTTGCAGATCAATGATGAACATGAACAGTGAATATAATAACAGGTAAATGAAGCTGTCACAAACAATCAAAACCAAAAAATTTGAAAAAAAATATAGTGGATAATATTGTACACTACATAACTTACCTTACAAAGACTAAATTATGCTTTCTTATTCTTATTCAAGTACCTTCTCTAAGCAATGCCCTATTTTGGTCATCTACAGTGTGGATGACCAAGGCAGAGCCACTTTTGGTTTTCCTTTCTTCTTTCTCCCTTTTCTCTATATTGAGCTCTCTTGTTGATTTATGGCCTTTTACTTTAATTTTAGAGAATTAAGTGTGGATGTATTGAAATTTATAGTTTCAATTATGTTCATTTACCTCTAGAAGAAGAACAGAAAGGTAAATAATGGAATGAAAATTCTAAACCATGTTTAACCATATTATCCACATCGATGATCCAATTCAGAATTAATGGGGCATTCTGGGATATCAAATCAACCAAGTGGTTGACCATGAGCAAACTTTGCAATGCAACATAACCTGTTACGGATGTCACAGTAGTTTGAAATAATAATAAAAAAAAAAAAAACATGCCTAGTTGTGCCCTGAGTATGACTAGATGACACTATGACAGGGTCCTCACTTCAGAGTTCAGACCTCCAGGAAACAGCAGAGAGACAATCCAATACTGCCTTCCCTGTAAAAACTATGTAGTTGATAGCTTGATATCCCAGTTTTAGTTTAAGCAATGTAAAAGTGATCAATCCTAAATATCCCAAGTACATGCCTCCTATGGCTTTATTTCGTTCTTGGTAAAAAAATTTACCATTCCTTTTCCGTGAGGAATGTCGCCTCACACCTATTGATATACCTCTACTTCCAATTAAGGAGCAGAAATGCCAATCTTAAAATCCTACAAACAAACATCAATCGAATCGCAGCTCGGAAATTGAAACGAATCCATATCCAGATCAGAACAAAAGCATCAAAAAACAAAAACCTAGGAAACATTTCCTCGCTCAATATCTGTTGTTTGGGAATTAAACTCACCGATCCATCCAAAGCAAGCGATTCGAGCAACCAACGAAAGCCAGTAGTGGAACTGAAGGAAATCGGGGGGTGGGGAGAGATCTCGGGGGAGAGCTGACGCCCACAGTAGACACAAAGGAGGGACTGGGAGCCTCTCAACAATTTGGTGCTGCAATGAGTGCATTGGAGAGAGTCAGGTGAGGAATCGAATCCGGCGATGATCTCTTCGACGGAGGGGAGAGATGGATGGGTAGGGTTGTAGGATTGAAGACCAGCTTCACTCCTCAGCAAGATCTGGGCTCGCTCTATGAGATCCTTGGGAGCTTCTTGGAATTCCATCTATAATTATTTATATTTTGAAGACTATAGGTAACACCGATCTCCTCCAGATGCAATTCAAAGTGCTATGATGGAGTCGGTGCTTTGCTTCTCTCCCTCCCTCTCCGTTGAGTTCAATGGCAAAATGGAAGCGGTTTCACAAAAACGGAGCTCTGTATTTTATTTATTTATTTATTTTTGATAAGGTAAAAATTCTATAGATGGACTTGATCCTCGATATGCCGCGACGGATTAACCGTTAAGAACATCAAGAAATAAACCGAAAAGAAAGTTATAACAACAAGCTGCACACATTATATTAATCGGAAGAAACTAAACAGACCAAAAACCATCAAGTCGAAGATGAAGAACAAAGTCAAGCACCACCCAATAGCACTGATGTCCGCTAGTCAGCGGTACATCATGAGTTTATCTCTTGTAAGTAATGAAAACGAGCTCCAAGAAAGCGTTTTCCTGAAAACGGAGTCGACGGGAACACACTGTCACGGCTCTAGCCAATCTTAACTCTGAACGTTGTCACTCAAACCAAGTTAAAGATCGCCTAGAATCACCAAAAAGCATAGCCACACATAACCCGGAAAAGTAGGTCAAAATGATCCGTCCTTGCAGGACAAGAGTTTCAAGCCTCGATAAATCGTGGGATTTAATGTGACCCGGAGAAATTTGGTCCACCCTGACGCTTCATATCCAAAATCATGACCCACAAGAGTCTTTGAAAAGAGTTGTAAGGGTCAAGAAAGGGATCCTCAGACAAGGCGAGCATGGCCCAGAGCCATCCGCATATTAAGGATGACCTTTTCCCTTGAGACCATGTGCCACACATGCCCACCACCCACAGGTACGGATAAAGCTGCCACATGTAACTAAACACGTGTCTACGTTGTGTCTGTACAACTAAAATGTTATATAAACCAAGCTCAAATCTCCGGAAAAGGGCTTTTGGAAGTGGAAGGAATCACAAAGAGAGAAAAAGAAAGAGATAAATAAAGTTGCTTGGCTAACCAACAATTCGGTCCCCGACTCGAGAAGTCTTTCAAGCTACGCGGAACTTACACTATTCCCATCCGCGTCTTATTAATCGAAAGAGATTTCTAGAGGCTCCTACGTAAGCAGGTAACATCCGGTCGCGAGTAGTTTGCCCCACTCATCTCGCGACGCTTGTATGCCTTCAATTCTCTTCGTGGGTCATGCGAAATCTCCAAGACGGGTTGGAGGGTTTATCTGTCCGCGCAGCCACGACACAGGCCATGCCACCTGTATAAGGTAAGCCCGTGACTGCCGCAAATGGCCCCCTCCGGTCCCTTCTGGATCTCAACAAAACGGGCTTTCTAAGGGGACTTCGTTAGTGTTCAAGTCTCCATTTGGAACAAATGTGTACAAAGTGTTTACTACAAAGCTAAAAATAAAAATATATGTATAGTATTATTGGCTTGGTTTTTTTTTTAGTCTAATTCCTTAACCTTGCTATGCAAGGCACGTGAAACAAATCATTTGTTACACCTTGCACGTGAAGGAGAGATTGTTTAATAGTAATAATCTTCGTAATACTTTAAATCAGAAGTCTTTGATGACGTGTCATCTTCTCTTTGATTTTAAGTAATTTAACCAATTCTCTATTTTCTAATTTTTTCTCTCTCTTATATTTAATTATTATTTCCTTTAATTATTAATTTTATTCTTCCCTTTATCTTTTTAAATCAATCCTATTCTTTATTTTATTTCCAACATATTTTTTAACAATTGGGTTTAATTCAAAACATTGAATTCAATTTAATATAGCTACTAGGGTTATCTCAAATTGATTTCCTTTAATTATTTTTTTCTCCTTCTTTTTATCTTTTCAAACCAATTACATTTTAAAATTTTTTTTTATCACATTTACTATATATATTCTTAAAATAAAAGAGTTTTAGCCTATATTTACTTTTTTTTTATCTCTTTAAATCAATCTATTTTTCCCTTTAATTTTTATTCTTCTTCCCTTTAAACCAATCACATTTCTTTCTCTTTTTTTTTTAAATATATTTACTAACCATTAGGCTTAATTCAAAACATTAAATGTTATATAATCTAATGCTTACTATTAATCTACATGTAAATATTTATATATTATAAATATCTAATGTTTATATACTACTTAATATATAAGCCTTTCTGATGATATGACATAACCAATAGTATCATTTTAGATAACTGTTATATCACATAACATTTAAACAACATTACAATAATATTATTATTTTTATTAAGTGATTTAAATATCCATATTTATATATTATACTTTTATATGATATTTTTTTAAAAATAATTTTTTAAGATATTTATAAGATACATTTATGGTAAAGATTTTAATGAATTTTATATTAACTTTTATTATTATTTTATAATATTATTTTTTATATTATCAAGGTTTTAGTTTAAAAAATCGCGCAATGACGCGGGAATTGTACTAGTTATTATTATTTTACTACTAGTAATATTGTTACTTTCTCCGTAAGCCCGAGATGCTATTCACGCTGGACAACAAGCCAGAAGAAGGTGGTGGGAGCGCGTTGCGGAGCAAGTTCTACCCCTACACCGACAAGGATGGACTCTAGGAAGCAACCCCTACAAGTCCACACACATTCCAAGAAATGAGGGAACCCGTTTGGTTCCAAAGTAGGTTTGTTCATGAAGCAGTCGAGAAGAGGGGGGCAGCAACCAGCGAGGCGGTGCTGGCGCCGACCAAAACGACCCCGACCCACCCCAAAGGCGGGACAAGAAGACCATTGGAATCGCTCAAATCAAAACCGGGTATGAGACCGGAATCGGTATACGAAGATGGGGTTTAACGACGGAAGATGTCAAAAAGCCTAACACCAAAAAGGAAAGGCAAATCCAGTATACAAACCACTGAATTGATTGTAGAGTCAAGAAGAAGATCAAGAGAATGGCTTGATGCGCTTTCCATCGAGCCTTTGAGTTAAACTTATGCAAATCATATGTAAGTTTGTGATGATATTGAAAATTAGGTTGGGAAGTCTTCCATTTTCTTTTAATGGAAGATTATCCCATTTGTTTCTAACCTTTTGGGGATTTGTATATGTTGTTGAAATAGATGTATTTAGTGGATTGATAGTGTTATGTTCTTAGGGCATGTACACCCCCTGCACTTTTGGGGTGTACTAAGGCAAAAAATAATTAAATAAAAAAACAAATATCCAAGTACATCTTAAAATTGTTCTTAAATAAAAACATGTTGGAGTACAAAACAAACCCACTTGATAAAAGGTTTTATTTATTTCAAACCCAATTTTCAAATGTTTAAAAATATTAAAATAAATAAATAAATTTATATTTGAATAAACAACGATTTTAACTTTGCATATATACCCATTTTGACTATATATAAGTAAAAATAAAAAATGACTATAATTGTGTGTGTATTTGGGGCTCGAGAGTGACGGGACTGCTTTGCTCGGGAAAAGAAATTTGACTCTGATGGGATTGCCCACTGCCCAGTTTTATATTTTCCGTAAACATAATGATGAAATGTATAAAAAAAATCTAAAAATAATCATAATTTATTATTTTGCGTGTATCTATAATATCTACTCCGGAAAAAGGAAAAAGCTCTCTCCCAGAGAGTTTCGGAAAACCCCTCCAGGGCTTGGCCTTCCACCTGCGCCTCCTTCAAAAGTGGATTCCGGTGTTCGGTGGGCTTGAAAACTCCTCTTCGGAGGTCCCTAACCCCTCTTCGGAGGCAATTACTCCCTCTTCGGAGGCAATCAAATCCTCTTCGGAGGTCGGCTCTTCCTCTTGGCTAAGGTGCTCCTCGTCGATGGGAGGAGACGTTGCTGCGTGAGGCTCTTGTTCCGTCGGAGCCTCATTTATCTCTGTCACCGTTCCGATGCGAGGTTAGAAATCAAAATACATGAGGGTTAAGAGAACGCACTCCCAAATCTCTCCGTTCAACCTTTCAATGGAACCCTAGATTTGAGATCTTTTCCAAATTCGAAGGTGTTCTTCATCCTTCTTCACTCCTTTGATGTTAATCCCTTCAATGGGAAGCCCGTTCTTGCTGATTTTCTCCGATTCGGCTTCGTTTGGTGTCGATTCGGATACATCCACCGGGGAGACCCTCTTCTCTCTGATTCATCCCGTGGCGATCGCCACCTTCTGAAACGCGCTACGGGGCCAATAACCCCCCTCCTGGGCTCAAAATCAAACCCATCTTGGGGTGTAGTTAGCCGAAAATTGTTACCTACGTCGGCGTCTACGCTCTCGGCTTTTTCACGTGGCTCGCTTTGAATATCAAACCACCTAAATCTGCCTTTGCCCAGCCTTTTGCCTATTCCGACGAGCCTCGGCTCGGCTGTTTGTTGGTGCTCCGTCGTTGCTCGACTGGGTTTCGACGGTTGCGGGCCGGTTCGACAGCTTCTAGACCTCGCCTGCAGCCTTCCCCGGTCGTTGGTCCACCGGGTCTCCTTCTTGGTGTGGTGCCTGGCTGGGTGTGCTCTCGCATAGTCGCATCCACCCTGACCCGTTTTTTGTGCTTCGGGTCCAAGACTGCTCGGGTGTGAAAAATAAATTCGGAATCAAGATGAATTAAAATTAAAAATAAAATAAAATTTGTATATATATATATATTAAAATCTCGTAAGGACTTTAAACCCCGCTCGAAAGGGCATATAATAAATTGCAATATTTAACTATAAATAAATTCCGGTTTCTTCTCTCGCTCTTCGCCCTCCTCGCGGTCGTGCTTCATTTCCTCATGATTGGTTGGGCGTCTGTTTGTTGGTTCGTGGTTAGTTTCAGTTGAGGAGCAGTTTTGCGGTCCTGGTTGATCGAAGTGATCGTGTTGGTGGTGTTTGTGGTCTCCGAAGATCCTTCATCTATGTGGGGGGGAACGTTGTGTGATCCACATTTCCCTAGGTGTCGTCTTTGCCTTGCGAGGATTTCTGCTTTCTGTCTTTCCGGCGGCGAGACATCGTGTCAGTTGGTGATGTCCCATGCACTCGCTATCCACTTCACCACGCCGGGCTTCCTTCCTCTCGATATTGTGACCGCTTGTTCGCTTAGGGTTTGGGATTTTTCTGGGTTTGTTTTGGGTGGTTCTTTTGATATATTTTGTGATTGTATTTCTTTCAGATCTTCGTGATCTCATCCTTCATGATGCTCTCGGGTTGGCTAAACACCACTCGAATTTTTATCTTATCAATATATATATATATATATAGGGAAGCTTTAAAATGTAAAAACTCCTTAACGTGTAAAATACGCTTAACGTGTAAAATTTTGTAAAATAAAAACAACGCTTGCGCCCACGTTTGCTCTCGACCTCCCGCCCGCACCCACACCCGCGTCGAGCCACACCCACACCCGCGTCGAGCCACCTCCGGCCACCAGCGCCTGGCCGCGCTCGATCCCACCCCTGGGCGCACCCCCCGAGCCTTGACTAGGCTTGGTTCGAGCCAACTGCTGCCCAGGCGAGCCCAGTCGAAGCCCCATGTCGCTTCTTCTCTCATCGGCCTCCCACGCCACCCACGAGCCACCTCCGGCCACCAGCCCCCACCTGCTCGAACCCCCTCCCTCAGGCGCACCCCCCGAGACCGGAACCCCCATGGTTCGAGCCAAGCCGAGCCCACACCGAGCCCATCTTCCCCAACAGCGCTAAACGGTGCTTTTGGCTCGGAATACCTTCGAAATCCCGATTTTGCTCCATGTTTCCACTCGAATTTGGTATGATTTATAACCCTAAACTTGTTTATTGCAACTATTTAGATTTTTTGAATGATTTAGGTTGAGATTGAAAACCTAGGGTTTGATTTAGAAGCGGAATTTGGGGCTTTTTGCCAAAAGCCAAGTTGATTGAAATTGATGATATGGTTGTGTTGTTGGGTTGATTTTGAGCTAATTTCATGTTCATATCATTGTCAAATTGTTTATGGATCATGAGCTAATTGAATTTTAGAATTTTAGATTGCGACATGTTTTAGAATTTGGGGTTTTTTGCCAAAAGCCAAATTGATTGAAATTGATGATATGGTTGTGTTGTTGGGTTGATTTTGAGCTAATTTCGTGTTCATATCATTGTCAAATTGTTTATGGATCATGAGCTAATTGAATTTTAGAATTTTATATTGCGATATGTTTTAGAATTTGGGGCTTTTTGCCAAAAGCAAAATTGACTTAAATTGATGATATGGTTGTGTTGTTGGGTTGATTTGGAGCTAATTTCATGTTCATAGCATTGTCAAATTGTTTATGGATCATGATCTAATTGAAGTTTGGAATTTTATATTGCGATATGCTTTAGAATTTGGGTTTTTTTGCCAACAGCCAAATTGACTGAAATTGATTTTATGGCTGTGTTGTTGGGTTGATTTGGAGCTAATTTCATGTTTATAACATTGTCAAATTGTTTGTGAATCATGAGCTAGTTGAATTTTAGAATTTTATTGCAATATGCTTTATGTCGATTAGGTTCTTCTATTTTAGCATAAAAATCATAATTTAGCCTATTAGCTCAATTGGTAGAGCAATGTGCGTTTGCACAAAAGATGTGGGTTCAAATCTCACATAGGTTATATAATAGACAAGAGCGCAACAATCGCAAATTGTTAATCATGCACATTATAATCTAAGTTATGCACATTTTAATCTTATTTATGCACTTTAATTTTAAAAGCTTATACGTAAAAAAATCGATTTCAAACTTACATCTATCAACCTAAATTATCCGAGAGGTGAACCCAAACTCTCAAAAGTAAAAAAAAAATAAAAAATTAAAACATCGATTTCAAAAGCACGTCTTTTGTCTTATTAATGCACATTATGATCTTACATTTGCACAATTGTATTCTTAATCTGCACAATTGTATCTTACTTTTGCACAATTGTAGTTTAAATTTGCACAATTGTATCCTACTTTAAATTTGCACAATTGCACAATTAAAGTTGCACAAATGCACTTTACAGTTGCACAAATGCACTTCACAGTTGCACAAAATGCAGTTCACAGTTCCACAAATGCACTTCACAGTTGCACAAAAGGTATCGAAAACGGGAAAAAGTGCATTTACCCATAAAATTAGACATATTTACCAATTTACCCATAAATTAAACATATTTCAATTATAAATTTTTATAATTGAAATAGGCACATTTACCTATTTACCCCATAATGAATTATTTTGTCTGCACAAAATAAACTTATATTTGCACAATAAGATGTTATATGTGCACAAAAGCAAGTTATACTTGCACAGCTGAAAGTGTTACCACGAAAAAAAAAATACTGGGCAAAAAAAAAATTTAAAAATTTTTTTTTAAAAAAAATTTAAAAAAAATCTGGTCCGAGAAGGGGGGCAAGGGGGCACACGAATGGGCAAGGGGGGCAGATATTCTACTAATGAAATTAAGCCCATTAGTAATTAAATTAGGCTCATTAGTAATTAAATTAGGCCCATTAGCAAATTTTACACGTTAAGGAGTTTTTATATTTGAAGTAAACCCTATATATATATATATTTGGATATTTTAATGTGATATGTTATTTTAATAATTTTAATAATTGTTAAAAAAATATCATTTTAATAATATTTAAATAAAAATAATATCACAATCCAAAAGAATTTTAAATATTTATTTCATAAACAAATAAATTTATAATTTCATATAATAAGAGTATAAGACTAAAATAAATGATTAAATAGTTAGTGTACGATTCAAGGGTGGAGTACACGGATGTATGAAAATTCATAAAATAATTGAAGGGGTGTTCTTATGCTGATGTGGCAGGAAAAAAGTGAGTGAAGTACACAGAGAAGAGTACACGGGTGTACATGGCCTTAGGGTTTTCCCATTTGTTCTCCTATCAAGCATTCCTCTTTAAATCTCTTAAGGAATTTAGAAAGAAGAACATGTGAGGAAATTGTAGAGAATCTAAAATTCAGTTCCACTACTAATATATTTTTTTGTCAATAATTTCTCTGTATCTTTCTTTTGTTTTCTTGGTATACATGGGCAATGTTTTTGGATGACATATTGGAGGATGATATCAGAGAGGGGGACGTTTTTGTCAATCACATATGGAAGAAAAGCGATAATGTAGGTCTTCATGTTAAAATTTTCACTGATGATAATTTTAATGATTATCGTTACTTCCATTATTGGTGACATTTTAATATTAATAATAGATATCAATATTGCTGGGACTTGACAATTTGACTACTATCACTCTTTAATAAATTTTCATGTGAAAATTGTTGGCAATATTTCTAACATGTTGATTGACATGTTAATTGACGAATTGGCTCGCCTTGTATCTTCCTCGACTCCTTTGTTGAACATCGATTTTTATGGGTTGTTTGAGTTTTTCTTTCATCTGTTTTGATTTTTATTATTTAGTCCGTCTGTCGATTCGTCGGCCTATTGAGTTAGCAGATAGCTTGTTGTATGTTATATCAAATTCTTACCTAATAAAAAAATTATAACATGTTGATTATGAACACTTTGGCAAATGCGAGACGATGCGTACGTCACTCTTTTGTGAATGTCGTCGAGGCTAGAAGGCACTGACAAAATTCATTGTCGATATGAGTTCCTCCTGTCACTTCTTCATCGGATCTAAGTTCCCCGCCATCGCCTTGCTCCTATTGCTTCCTTGCCGAAGTGTAGAATTTGTGATCTCAGCCTCAACCTTCCATCAACGATAACGACTCCTCCTTCCGCCTAGCCTCTTCATCGTCGTTTCTCTTCTCACTGCTAGCGCCAAGGCGATCAACAAAGTCGTGACTCCAATCTTGGTTTAATTGCCCTGAATCACTCGAGAGGGATTGATGTGATCACACCTATGATCAATACAGAAGCAAGACCTACCAAAGCTCCAAATGACACATCAAATGAGCTGCCTTGGTTCCATCACTCGAGCTCGGACAAGACGTCTTCAAGCTGACCTTCTGCAAGGACTCTTAACCATTTCCATAAACTATGAAGATCAAGGTCAAACATTCACAAGTTTACAACAAATTGAAAATCGCAACCTGCAGCACAAGAAGCCCGGAAATGCCTCGGTTCCCGCTATTGATTATGGTGGCAAATCTGATCCAAATTCAAACTTCTCATGCATTTAAAGACACATTGGGAAGAGAAGACATCAAAGAATACATCATCCGTGCAGCTGATGCTTTTTCGCAAAGAACAACTTCCAAGATTGCATTTAATGCAAGTCACATTTTTTCCCAAGAATGCACAAGTTGTCCACAAACTTCCTCTATATATTATTCAATCCTTGTAGGCTTGTAGCCATTAGGGGGCACGACATTTATCATCAAAACCAGGTTTATATCCTTAGTTTGAAGCTTGAAAACTTCATCTCCTTTGTGAGTCATATCGATAGCCCGATCTAGTATTTTCGGTGCGTAATATCCGTTTGTACTTGATCTTTGTTCAAGAACTTGTGGTGAGTCATATCCAAATGTTTTTATTCACCTATTCTTTATAAAATTCAGTTTGTTTTCCCCCAAATCTGAGTTTTATCATTATCACAAAAATACCAAAAATATTCCATCGAAATCCATCTCTATCATCTATCCTCCCCCCGCTGGTTCGAGGCTTATTCCGACTTACTTTGTACTGATATTTAAGAATCCTTAAGGTCATCAGAGATGAGATATTTGGACGTGAGGTCCGATGAGATTGATAAGTAAAAAGAGCTATCGGTGCCGACGAGCCTCAAATTTATACTGTACTAGTATTCGGAACCCGCCCGTTGTGCGGTTTTTTAATAAATTTTATTATATAAAACATCTTTGAATTAATATAAATTCCTACTCCATATAAAGTAAATATATAGTTTTCAGTTGTGCTAAGTTTTTGAGAATGTAACGGTCGGCCTTTGGTGCGATTCGCATACGTGACATTTTCTGGATTATATTTTTGCATACGTGTCATGTTTTGGATTAAAATGGTGTTGTCTTTTAACATACTTTTTATTTATTTTTGGGTCACATCAATTAATAAGCCAATATAGTTAGGTAAAAAACTTACCATTTTAGATCAATAATCTATCTAATATAACCTTATATCTTAATTAGGTCTTTTATAAATATTCAACCTTATATCTTAATTAGGTAGAAAACTTATCGTTTTAGATAAATCTATCTAATATTATTAATGCCAATTTAACAAAATATTTATAATACATGTCAAAATATTTAAAGTGAATATTTATAATACGTTAGATAATACCATATGTTCATTTATATTTACATTGATCTATGTCAAAAATATAAACTAACTCCGGCCGTCTATGCAATTCCACTGCACAAGTAATGAATACAAATCTTTTTGCATCATTCATTTTAAGAATATGTTTATTAATTAATATTATACCAAACATATCTAGGATTTTATATTTTTATTTCATCAAATCCTTAATGTATATAAAATTAAGTGTATTTTGATATGTAAAAACTTTATAATGACCAAAGTGAACGCATAAAAAGGGAGTTAGTATAAATTAGATTTAAAAGCATATAATATAAAATAAAATGTTCAATTTTATATGATATTAGTATATTATATGTAGTTATTAAGTGAAGATAAATTAATCTAATTGAACTTGATAAAATAAATAATATTCGAAACATACTGTAAAGCCAAAATTTGAACAATTAGTAATTACGTAGTATATTGAATTTATTTGAGATAAAAAAAATGGGACCATAGCTTTTATCATGAAATCTTGCATGTCCATTCAAATAAGAAAAAATTAATACTTTAATAAAAAAACTGCATCAATTACCTTAAATTAAAATAAGGCGTAATTAAAATAAAGGTGTACCTCTTCATCTAAGAGAACCATTCACGAATGAAGAGGCTACGAAGTAGGATAATGGAGGTTTGGTGTTTGGATATACCTCGTAGATAACCTCTATATATATAGGAACTGCAATATTCTATCTTACACACTTAATTAATTATCTATTCAACATAAAACCTTATGAGATACATATCCATACACACATATGTATTTTATATACAATCATAGATAGGTTTTCTACCTAATTTAGATATAAGATTGAATATTAATAATAAACCAGATATTAGATAGATTTTTTTTTAAAAGATAAATTTATTCAATTTCATCTAAAAAGGACAACCACTTTAGGATTATATTGAATAGATTAAATTTGATATATTTTTATAAATATTAAACCTTATATTTTAATTAGGTAGAAAACTTCTCTTTTTAGATACAATAATCTAACTAATAATCCGTATTAAATTAACAAAAAACTTTTTGGCAGAAATTAGTTTACACCTATAAAGAATTTAACCGGTATGATACCTTCAAAAGAAAATATGATAAAAATTTATGTGCTAATTATATTAAAATTTAAGTGTGAATATCATGGCCAAAGTGACCAGTTTGAGAAGGAGATGAGAAGAAAATCCTGTACAGAAACAAATTTTATGAATAATAACTTAAATAAATAATAAGTATAATCTTATTGGGTAAAATTTTATCCCATAATCTAACTCGTTATATATCATTGTTCAAATTAAGGAGATCTAAAATTGCACCCTTCCACTAATTTACTAACTCAATTAATTGTTCAAATTAAGGAGATCTAAAATCGCACCCTTCCACTAATTAACTAACTCAATTACTTTTCCAGTTTCCTCCTCTAATCGCATCTCGTCATGGAACATGGATTATGATTTATACAATAGTAAAACATGTTTGAGATTTGATTGTATAAACACGTATATATTATAGAGATTTATCTAAAATGATGAGTTTTACCCGTGGATAAAATATTTTCAAAATAATCCACTTTAAGGTAATTTCAAATTATAATAAATTAAAATTAAAATATAAGCTATAAGGTTATATTGAATATATTATGTAAAATGATAAGTTTTTAGCTAACTATATTCGTTTATTAATTGATGTGGGCCAGAAGTATAATACCACTTTAATCCAGAAAATGTCACGCAGACAAAAATAATCCCAGACAATTCTGTGGCCACGAGGTCGCTCCATTGGTCTCTGTTTTAGTATTTTATATAGATCAAAGAGTGCATAGTTGAGAGTGGATCTGAGAGGAAAGAGTGGGAATAGATCTAAAGAAACAGAGGACGGTAAATTTGAAGTTGGTTTGATGATCCAAATAGAAGATCAGCGATAAATCAAGGGCAAATGGACAACTGGGATCAATAAGCCAAATCGGCGCCGGCAATAAATCAAAGGTCCGGGCAAATGGACAACTGGGATCAATAAGCCAAATCGGCGCCGGCGATAAATCAAAGGTCCGGGTGAGACAAAACGATGTACAGCGACCATGAAAGGGGTTATGAGGAGCTTTATAAATGGAGGGGTATTGCTATCATTAAAAAAAAAAGAAATATTTTTAACTAATAAAAATTTAATCCAAGACATAGTTAATTTGATTCTTTAAAATGATCTGTCTACTCATGAGCAAACGAAGTAAAACAAAGACTCCATGGAAGATATCATTGTGGAGTCTAATAGAAATAGGACATAATAAGAAATTATTGCGAAAGAGAAAATGTTTGTCACTTGTCTAAAAATCTTATGCAGCTATGCCAAACTTATTCTATACACGTGAAATTTTCAGTAATAAAACTCAGTAATGCAGTGTAAAATTTAAATTGCCACTAGCATGTAGTCGATCAATGTACTGAACTTTCCATTTGTATCGAAGCATTGTCTGAGGCAAGTAGGTACCACATATCAGTAGGCATAATTTACTGGTTTGGGATCACTTGGGCACTCGAAGCCTCCATCATCCCATTGCGTATTTGGTCACTAATATCCCTGACATGTCCCGGGCCATGAGGTATGAAAACCGTGGTGTTGTTGGAGGAGTTGCCAAGGTCTCTGATGGTGTCGAAGTATTGGGTGATCATGATGAGATCCATGATCTCCTTGGCCGAGGTGCCTTCCACCTTGTGTGAGAAGTTCAAAATGTTCTCTCTCAATCCTTCGGTGATGGCCTGCCTCTGCCTAGCCACACCTACCCCGCCTAGGTACTTGGACTCTGCCTCTGCTTCCGCCTTCTTAACTTGCAGGATCTTATCAGCTTCCCCTTTGTAAACACTGGCTAGCTGAAGCCTTTGAGCTGCAGTATCAAAGATTTCAAACAGTTGTATATTTATATTAGTAAGACATATAAAAGATACAAGACAGTTTTCCTTCAGATGCATAAATCATAACCTGCATTAATCTCATTCATGGCCTTGCGCACTGAAGGATCTGGTATTATGTCAACCATCAATATGTGCTCTATGCTATACCCATATGCACCCATTACCTATAAAAAGCTCCGACCAGAAACAATTGTTATCAGAACCACATTTGAAGCACTCGATAGAATCTTGAGGTTATGGGCTTTATTAAATTGCCAATGTCTAAGAAATCAACAGACAAAGATAAACCGTTAATGCCAATTGCATGAATGATGTACAATATAAACACTGCTTTGCTAGCTCATAGACCACATAAATCTAATAGATGGGAAGATTAACCATCCGTAATATAAAGTGCAGCATCACTATGAAAAGTTAACGAATGAAAAGAAGAATCATAATCAGTGTTTAGTAACCTAAGTGAATGCATTTGTTAAAAGGTTTGATTAGGCGTTTACATGTAAAAGGGAACGATCTTTTAAAACTATGAACAAAAATGTCTCTCATCAGACAAACCACAAATTCTACAATCCAAGTGTCTCATTCCACCAAATCCAATTGGAGATTTACCTTTTCAAGTTCCTCCAATACTGCTTTAGCAACCTCACCCTTTTGCTCAAATAGCTCATCCAAGTTCATCCGTGGAACAAGAGCACGAACCACTGAAAGAACAATAACATGGCAGCCTTATGTGTGTAACAAATTGCAAAGTGTTCCCTAAATATTCGATCAAATATTGCATCCCAATAAGATGAAAACCACAACAAAATAACCAATACCATCAAAGACATAGGCCTGAATCTGTTCCCTGGGATTTTGCAGCTCATAAAATGCATCATCAGCATTTTCTTTCACCACCCTGTACTGGATAGAACACACCAATTGCACAAAGACATTATCCTGCAAAGGAGAGGAAGTTATTTCCGTTCCTAAAATTGATGGCTGATGGATCCAACACATGTTATCAAAGAAAAAAAGGTATTAAATGAAAACCACCAATCTTGTACTCATGCAACTTGCCCTTAAACCAGTTTCCTATTCAAACAATGAGTAGCAATAAAAATTCGAAAGCAACCTCCTCTTCTAGACTGCAAGTTCAAACCAGAAACCTAACCCAAGAAAGATCCACAGAATTCATAAATTCTCTGCAAAATTGCCCGGTCTTCAATCGCTTCATTATAATATGATGATGATTAGGTATGATGAGTGACCTAGTCAATAATGATCTAATTTACCTCCTTGCAGTTCTAAGAGGCCGTTGTGAACTCAAAGAATACCAATCAATCAAGAGTATCAACAACAAAGTATACCATACAAAAGCGATGAAAAGCCGAAACTGGGATGGGACGATAGATCAATGAACCAATTTTGATTTTGAACCAAACTAAAATCAAAGAAAAGACACATAAAGGCGAAATTGAGTAGGAATTCACAGATGTAAGATCCAATTTAAGAAAGACGGAAAGTAAAGCGACCTTTGTTTTGGTCTCGATGCGAACGTCGAGAGAAGAGATGCGGGTGGAGAGGACGCCGGCAAGGCAGTGGCCAGAGATAGGGTTGAAGAAGTGAAATCCAGGCTCGGCAAGACGATGGAAGCGACCCCATTGCTCAACTATGCCGACGTTGGATTGCTCGACGCAGCCACAGAATATACAAAACACGTTCCCCATTTCTCCGCCTCTGTCTCTCTCCCTCTTTTCTTTCTAGTGAGTAAATTGGTTCGCCGTTTACCACCACTTTTTTCCCTTTTATATTTTTTTTGGTAAGCACTTTTTCCCTTTAATATTCCGAAGCTATGCCGACCTTCTCCATTCTTAACTTTTTTTTATATATATATATCTAGGTATCCCAGACTTACCCTTAGACTAGTCCTAGATTCCAAGTCTCTGGTCCCTCGTCGATTTGAGGAGGTAAACCGCGGGATGTGCCTCACTAATAGTCCAACCACCCCCTTTATACCATTTGGCTCCAGGAGGCCCACTCCACAAGAGAAATAAATAATGCTCTTCCTGGGAATCGAACCTCCCACCCGAAGCTTCCAAACCCAGCGTAGGATGACCTTTCAACCAGTGAGCTATGCCCCAGGGGGCTTCTCCATTCTTAACGCTTCGAGGGGAGGAGGGTGTTGGTTGCAAATACGTGAATGATAACATAGATGTGCAGATACTGTAATGATACGTGTTTATTTCCCGTCTTGTTTTATATGTGTTTATATGTGTTGCACTTACATGTAATATTGTTATGTGCCTGTATCATGTGTATGTGATGAGTATACAATATATATATATATATATATATATATATATATATATATATATATATATATATATATAGAGAGAGAGAGAGAGAGAGAGAGAGAGAGAGAGAATTGTAGCCAATATACCATTTTATCCTCCCCTTTGCAAAAATGTCTCTCCCCCCTGCAAAATTAGTTAAATGTCAAAAAGTAACTTTTATTTGCAAAAATAACAAGTCACCCTTACCCATTACAGTGGGTTAAAATTTTTGGAGGGATTTTGAAATTTTGGAGGTGATGAGATATTATATGATTCATATCATATAGTATTTCATGATATATGTAGATAGGTTCTATGAGCTTTATGTATTGGGCCGGCCCAACCCAAATTTCTGTTTTCCTTCTGTTAGCTTAAGTAGCTGAACATTTTGTATTCACAGACACTTCTTCATAACAGATTTTATTATTCAATCGAGAATCTGAAATTGTTCAATGATCAAGAACACCTTCATCTTGTTCTATGATCCAATCTCTTTTTCGTTTTCTTCAAACATGGTATCAAAGCAGTAATCGCGATCTGCTTACTGCATTTTCCGCATTTTGTTAGTTGTCTCAATTTCTTTCAAAATTGGGTTTCTAGTTCGTCCATGGCGACGTTTACAGCTCTAGATCCGAGAGATCCATTGTATCTCCACCCGAGTGATCATCTGAGGCAACAATTGGTTTCGCAGGCATTTGATAGGAAAAATTTCGGCGAATGGAAGAGGTTCATGAGAGTCGCATTATCCGCCAAGAACAATATCTACTTCATCAATGGTGGATTACCAAGACCGGCTCCAAAAGCACCGACTTTCAGAGATTGGGAAAGATGTAACGATATGGTGATATCGTGGATTGTTAATGGCCTTATTCCGCACATCAGAAGGAGCGTCGTTTACATAGATACAGCTAAAGGGATCTGGGATGAACTAGAGACTCGCTATGGAAAAGTGTGTGGTACTCAACTTTACACAATCAGGAAAGAATTTGTGTCAATTTCTCAAGGTACCGCTTCGATCTCTGAGTATTTTTCGCAGTATAGAGCTTTAATTGATGAATTGGCAAGTTTGGTAAGATCGCCATTGTGTACTTGCGGAGCTATGCAAGAATTTATTCAGATTGATGATAATCAGAAAATGATACAGTTCTTGATGGGTTTAAACGAGTCTTATACAGCAGTCCGTGGGAATATGTTGATGATGAGTCCTTTTCCATCACTGAGTGATGCGTACTCCATGCTGTTACAAGAGGAGGATCAGAGAAGTGGTGGTCAGAACAGGAGGTTCACATCTGATTCAGGTTCCTCGCTTCATGTGTCGTCGAATGCGAACTCGAACACAGGTTCAGGTCCGAATTCAAGGAACTTCAAGCAAGGAGGTTCATCTGGTTCAAGATTCAATAATAGCTATGGATCCAATTCAAGCTCAGGGTCCGGCTCAGGTTCAAACAAATATAATAGGAAAGGTGACAGTAGGAGTGACAAGAGATATTGTACTCATTGCAAGCGGACTGGACACAATGTGGACAGATGCTACACCCTTCATGGTTTTCCAAGTGACAATGGTGAAAATGGGAAACCAGTGAAAGCGAAACGGTTTGCAGGATGCACTCAAGAAGAGGGCAGTTCAGATGCAGTCCAGGGCCGGACCTGAGATTTTGAAGGCCTGAGGCGAGATTTAAAAATGGGGTCCTTTACTATTTTCAACTATAACAAATTAAACAAACATCAAAGTACAACTTATCAAAAAAAAAATAAAAAAATAGCAGCAGCATTCAGCAGTTTCATTGACTAACCTTCTACAGCAGCTATGCAAACAAAATAAAATTCAGGTAGTGTATAGATGAGGAGAGTAATAGATACATACTTTGATCATGACAGTCAATCAAAAGAAGAGCAAGATGGATAAATACAAGCAAAATGCAAAATTCAGGATTCGAACCTGGGCTAACACCCCCCGCCCACCTTACTATCTCCCGTGTCTTTATCCGCCGAGCCAACTTTTCCATGTTGTCTTGTAACGTATTTAATTATATATATTATATACATACATAAGAGCATTGGCCCCCCAACGAAAGTGGGCCTGAGGCGACGACTTGTTGGGCCTCGCCTCAGGTCCGGGCCTGATGCAGTCATTCCTGAACTCACTCACCAGCAGTATGCACAGTTGATGGATTTGCTCAGTTTGAAATCAAAGAAAGGAGGCAACACAGAAGATGAATTCTCATGGTTTGCAGGTACTGTGAAATCTGTTTTTGACTTGTTTTCTTCAAACAGGAGGTGGTTTGGACGGGATTTATGGCAAAGCAAAGGAGGGAGAGGGAGGGAGAGAGAGAGTTCACAACAGATGAACATGAGAAGGAATAAGGGGAAGTGGAGGCCTGAGGCTAACGACGGCGGGGTGGAGGGCGATCGTCGTGGTGGCTCTTCCTCTTCTCTCCATCTTTTTTTTTTTTTGGATTTTGTGAAAGGGGAAATGGAAATGTGTGGAACTCGGTCGGATTTGTGGAGATGGAGGGAGATTTGTGGAGAAAAGGTGGTAGAGATGGATGATTGGGGTTCACTCCGGCCACGACGACTCTTTGCCTCGCCGGACACCAAGGTGAAGCAGATGGTTGAACAGTGGAGGGTTGAACAGGGGTTATTCTTATATTGGTTAAGAGATCGTAGTTAGTGGCTAGGTAAAAGTAGTTATTGGCTAGTAAGCGTAAATTGTAAATTTTCTTTTTTTTTGGCGGGAGTTTGAAATTTTGGATGTGTGTTTGGGCGGGATTTAAGACAAAGCAAATGAGGGAGAGAGAGAGGGTTCACAACAACCGAACAGGAAAAGGAAGAAGGGGAAGTGGAGGCCTGAGGCTGACGACTGCGGGGTGGAGGGTGGCGGTCGAGGTGGCTCTTCCTCTTCTCTTTCGCTTTTCTTTTTTTTTGGATTTTGTGAAAGGGAAAATGGAAATGTGTGGAGGTCGGTCGGATTTGTGGAGATAGAGGGAGATTTGTGGAGGAAGAGTGGTAGAGATGCATGGAGGGGGTTCACTCCGGCCACGACAGCTCTTTGCCTCGTCGGACACCAAGGTGAAGCGGAGGGTTGAACATGGGTCAGTCTTATATTGGCTAAGAGATCGTAGTCAGTGGCTAAGCAAGAGTAGTTACTGGCCAGACAATAGTAGTTACTGGCTAGTAAGCGTAAATCGTAAATTGAGATCAAGATACGATGTAAACCCAACTTTACTTCAAAATATTTTTTTCATAAACGTGTATAAAGTGGGTGTCTATAAATAGATAAAATTAAATTAAGTTAAAAAATAAATTCATTATTTAAAACAATTAAAGTGGGTCTCCCTCTCTCCTCTCTCTCCCCCTTAGCAACCTGTTGTAAATGTGTCCAAATTTTTTACAAAATAACATTTTATCATTCTCATACAAATAATCCACCCATAGTTATTTTTGCAAAGTTGGGTGTGAATTGGTATATTTGTGCAAATCATCCGTATCATTATCATTATCCTGCCACATTTGCGTCAAATCGAGAGAAAAAAGAAAAAAAAAAGCTGGTGCAAGTACGGTACTGGACTAGTTGCGACGGGAAAGGACAAAGGAGAATTATCCGGAATACCGCACACAGCAAGTCAGCAACCGTCTCGTCCATTCCACCCTATCATCAACCTGAGCTCCTCTCCCATTGCAATGGCGCTCCTCAACGCCCCCTTCCATTTCAAATTCACTCCATATCCCAAACCCCTTCCTCCCCTCTCTCTCCTCTCATCTCCCCTTCTCTGCCGCCACACTCGCCATGTACTTCCTCACTACTTTCCCCTGCTTTCGGTTTCATCCTCGCGAATTCCCCCCTCACTTTTTTCGCTTGATTGTCAAGTAGTGAGGACCTATTTACGACCTTCGGATGGAATTGCCGGCGAATTGCCTTCGATTCGGTTGGGGGATTCGGTTGCCAGAGCCAGCTTGATTGCGCTTCTCTCTCTCCCTCTTCTCTTCGCTGACCCCGCCCTCGCATTTAAAGTATCTTCGTTTCTCTGCCACTTATCATTCTCATTTTAACGGATTTGAGAATTTTATTTATTTATTTTTGTGATTCTGGTCGGAAATCTCGGCAGGGAGGGGGGCCGTATGGCCAAGGGGTCACCAGAGGACAGGATTTGACTGGGATGGACTTCAGTGGCAAGAGCTTGATCAAGCAAGACTTCAAGACGGTGAGTTTCTCCTGCTTTGTTTTGATTGCGCTTGATCATCTGGATCTCGTTTTTTTCCCTTTGTTTTTGCTGAATTCCGTTGCTTTGCAATTTTAATTTCTTCTCGCAGTCCATACTGCGCCAGGCGAATTTCAAAGGAGCCAAATTAATCGGTGCAAGCTTCTTCGATGCTGATTTAACAGGTTCAGTGTGCATTTTTTTCTTCTTTTAGCAATCGCATATATACTACTATGGAGAGAAATTGTAACTTCACCTAACATCTTTGCCTGATTGGCTGATTGCTCGACTTGGATCTACCTTTTAGCTGATGATGACACATATGGTTTCTACTTTCTGGTACAAACATGAGAGATTGTGGCAACTTGCAGGAGCTGATTTATCGGATGCTGATCTAAGAAGTGCTGACTTTTCATTGGCAAATGTGACCAAGGTATTCATGTCTGGATATCCTTACTGCCTTCTACATACCCTAGCTTTTAGCAATCCTGCATTTTTTGGGTTTATTGGAATAAAATGACTTTGGCCTTCCTAGTTCGTAGTTTCTTACATACCATTGTTGCTAGCTGTCATTAGCTCCATATACATTATAAGTTCCTTTCATCTCCTTACCTGCTCAAATAAGTAACTTCTGAGCACAGATACGCTCCTTTTAACTAGTCAATGCATTGTGCCAAAATGCCAATGAATGTAGATGGTTTTACCATGTGGTTATACAGTTGACAGTGTTCAGTATAGTATAAGCTGAACAATGTCATTTCATGAACCATGGTCAGAAATTCTAATCCATGTTTGCCTTCCACAGATATATAACCTTTTCAATTTATGATCCCAACATTCTGAGGTACTTTTAGTAGGTTTGAGCCCAAATTATACCAGTTCTAGAGATTCATTAAGCAAGCATAGATGCATGCGAGGATAAGAACATTAATGATGGCGACGAAAACTCATTTATCTCCCTCTTCCTATTCTTGACTTTGAAATCATAGATATGTTGATGTTGAGAAGAATTCAAGAATCATGAAATGAAACTGACTTGCCAAACCTTCTATTCAGAAGCGTTTTCTTTTGCCCTTTTCTTTTCTTTCAACTAAGGGAAAACTGCTGCAGTGGCTGATCATCTAAGCCTGTCTGCAAATTGAATTATCAATTTTTTTGACACATTCTACATTTGATGTGTTTTTTGTTAACCTGGAATGTTGGAATGGTACGATCCTGACATTATATGTTGGAATGTTGTTGTGGATTAAACTTCTCGTCATTAATAGTTAGGATGGTTTGATCATTTTAACCTTTGAAATGTAGCCCAGCTCTTCTTTAACATAAAGTAAAGAAGCCATATCGTATTGTCTAGGAGTTCTCTTAATAAACTTGAATGTTTTCTTATCTTTCGTAGGCAAACTTAACAAATGCTAACCTAGAAGGTGCACTGGTCACAGGCAACACATCTTTTAAGGGAACAAATATAACAGGGGCAGGTAAACAATCTAAAACCTCTTACATTTTGCTTCCATCTGACAATATGAGGGTGGAATATGTATATAATTCTGAGTTAGTGGAATTTGTGGAGTTTGTCTCAACGTCGCCTTCTGTGTACCAACCTGTAATTGTCATTTTGTGAAATAATCTCTGTTGCTCAGACTCATCTGACAATATGAGGGTGGTATATGTATATAATTATGAGCATACGTGTCAATTCATCCTATCAATCCTCAAATATTGTCTCGAGGTAAATTTTTTACCATTCAAAGACAGACACAGCACAAACAAAATGGCTCAATTTACATTTTCAGACCCCAATAATATGTTATGGACGTGCAGATGCACAACTTCTATATCTGTGTTTTTGGTTGTCAACAATGATGACATTCATTCGCATTAGTATTGTTTATGGTGTTGTTGTATTGTTTTCCATCTTATAACATCTTGTATCGCTTTATCCAGATTTCACTGATGTTCCCCTGAGAGACGATCAAAGAGACTACCTTTGCAAACTTGCAGATGGGTAAGATGGCTTCCCCTCATTGTCACCATACTACTTTTCTTTCACGGCCCCTGAGAATATGCAACATTCTGAAAATTTGAATCACTTCCGTTTCTCAGTGTGAACCCAACAACAGGAAATGAAACAAGGGAAACCCTACTCTGCAGATAAATGGTTAGTACTTAACGCTCCTATATACGAGCACAATGGTCATCCCTAATTCCTTATATTTGTACTTGTGTAATTTGTGCAATTATGTGAAATAGCAAGGAAGAGCACTAGAAAGAGAGGAACACACAACCTAGATTGAGGGTCTTTGATTTGTGTGCACACCAAACCACATTAATGGAAGCATTTGTATTGTTATTTTAATGAAGTATGAGGTCTCTTTTCACGAACCATGATATCACAGAGATGAACAGCTGAACAAATATGCAAGTAGAAGAGAGCCAAAACATGTGGATCAAAGAATATTTTTAAATGTATACTCAAATTCACTGGAAAAGAATTACAAGGAAAGTCATGTTTCTCCTTGGCATATACATACATAACTGTTGGATGCTCAAATTTGGCGGACCGGTCAGAAAATTGCTGAGAAGAGAAACTGAAAATGCAGTATAAGTTTGATTGGACAGTGAGGGATACACGGATTATCTCGAAAAGCAATAGAATCAAGATCATCTTGCATTTGAATTGGATGTAAATCCCTATATTCCTAAATCTCGTTAGAGATTCAAGAGTAGGGAGATCGCGCAATTCACATCCTACACACCATGTGAGAATCTTAGAGAGGAGTGAACAAACTGCTAGAATTCTTGAATGACTGAACGAGGAGAAACATGTCTTCTCCCAATCATATAAGATTAAGTGAACTTATCTCTTATCCAAAAAAAAGGTTAATTATCATAAATCTAGCTTCCAAGCTACAAAAGGTATTTCAAACTCTAAGATCTCAGAATTTAGCAATTGCTTAAATATTACAAACGAAAACTCGTTGGAAAAATACTTCGGATGTCCGATTATTAATGTTAGAGTAAACAAACACCCTTTTGAAGACATTATTTGTAAATCTAAAGAACAACTAAGTAAATGGAGAGCCAATGATTTATCACAACAGAGACGTGCAATCCTAATTAATACAAACTTGTCGGTCAAACCGTTGTTTACAATGTAAAACTTTCTGTTACCCTCATCAATACATAAATAACTTGATCGGATTAACACCGAAAATCTGATAGTTGGGATAGGTTTTGCAGACCGAAAAAATGTGGAGGAATAGGGCTTAGTAAATCGAAAGAGATGAATGAAACTCTTCAAATGAAACTGCTATGGAAAATATTGGCAGAACCAGATAATGTTTGGGTTACACTAATCAAACACAAGTATCTACGCTCAACTAACATCCTTGAATACAAGAAAAGAGGAGACTTCTCATGGCAATGGGTCAAACTGACAACTCTCCTTGATAAATTTAAGTCAGTGCTAATTTGGTCATATTGAAATGAGACTACTATCAAATTTCGAACTGATAATTGGATTACAACCTCCTCTCCACAGTCTAGGGAGGATTGCCCCCAAATTAATAACATAGAGCAAACTGTTAGTGATTACATTTTGGGTGGTAGATGGTGGATGAAAACTTAACAATGTGTTACCAAATGACATAGTTAAAGAAATCCTGGACATTCCACTTCCTGTTTCTCCCTTTGAGGATCGGTTATATAAGTGGTCTAATAGAGCGGGTTAGTTCACCACTTCGAGTGCATACAAACTAATCACAGTCCAATCTTCTCTAAACTTAGACAATAATGCATGAATCTAGAAACGGGATGTTCCGTCTCAGGTCAAAAAAATTTGTTGGAAAGTTTGCTAGAATGGTCTCCCAACTGCCTTTAGGCTTGCCCAACATGGGGTTTATGTTCCTTCCACCTATAACTTGTGCAACTGCGCGGTAGAAGATGATGTTCACCTCTTGTTAGAATGTCAATATGTGTTCTCTCTCTTTCGTCTTCATACACACATAAACTCTACAATATCCAGTATGATAAACCAATCACGAGATATAAAACCTATCATTTCCTTCATTGGAAACAACCTTACCTCAGCGGCTAAGGTGGAGCTTTTTTTTCTTGGTGGGCGGCTTGGTACATTCGAAGCTAATGTGTTTAGATAGGTCCCCATCCCTCATAGAGACGGTTATTTACGCATTATTAAAACTCGTAAGGAGAAATGGAGTAAAACATCTCGCTTTGAGTGTAGTCTAGATTAAAACTCCCCTTTACACACACGAAATCCCAATCACCCAATGGTAAGATTACATGGTGCAACCCCCTAGGGGAACCCTCAAGTTAAATTTGGATGGATCCACAATTGCAAACAATGACAGCTCGGCTGGAGCCATAATCCGATACTGGAAAGGACGACCGATACATATATGTTATCACAAACTTGGTAAACAAAACCCTCTAAAAGCGGGAGCTCTTGCTCTTAAGTTGGGAATCCAACATGTGCTACAACTCCGTATCGACAAAATCCACATTGAAGGTGATTCCATCATAATTATAAATCACCTAAACAAAACATCTAAATGTTCTTGGAAAATTGAACTAATCTTGTCAAATGTTAAACTCTTATTATCGACTATGAAAGAAGTTTCATTCTTTTATGTTCCCCGTTTAGGTAATAGGGTGACTGATAAGGTTGCACACCTTTGTCACTCTGCATGGGGTGTCCATATTTACAACGATTTTGGTCTTTTAGACCTCATCCGTAAGGATGCCGCTGGGTAAAACCCGCTCGCCCGAATTATTTCCTAATTAAAAAAGAAAGCAAAAATCAAGCTTATGATAGTTCATGGTTCATTTTTTTTAGTAGAATAGTTCATGGTTCATTGGTTGTTTGTTTTCTTGTATATATTATTTATGGGTTTGCATAAACATGGTTAATTGGAAAATTGTAACTCACCAATGAAATACGTATATACTGGCCTCATCTTCAAAATCTACACCAAAAAGTTTAAGTTCAATAACCAAGCCCAACAACCAAGAAAAATACATCAAAATATATTTATTGACCGTACCTTATCTTTAAAATCGTTTAGTTGATCAATACCCAAGCCAAACAACCAAGAAAATATATTAATGTAAATCAATTTAATCAAACATGTTATTATATCTGGTCCGTTTGGATAGCTAGCTAAATATTTTGATTTATAATAGGGCCGAACCTGAATTTTTAATGGCCTGAGGTGAAATTTAAAATTGAGTCCCTCTACGATTCCACTTTAGAGTATAATATAAGCTATGGTAGAATGAATGGTTCTTTAAAGAGCCTTCTCATTCAAAAATCATTTCAACAAATATTTCATTTGACTGTATATAGGTACAAAGAAATATCAACACAATCATCGTAATTCCTGGATTAAAATCCTAATTACAACTACAAATTAGGAAGAAATTAAAAGGAGCAGCATTCAGAATTGTTGCATCTATCTAGAGTTCGACACAATTCAATTCCTAAATCCTCTAAATTCAATTCCAAAATCCTACATGGCGACGAAAGAGCAAGGCAAGGAGAGTTGGAGGAACAAAATCACGGGATGTGGAACAAAGAGAGTAGGAGTCATCCCTAATTCGATCGGGGGTGGATGGATCCTCATATTTGAGACGGATCGAACGTGGTGGTGCTCTTTGTCGGAGGTGGGCAAATTGAGATGTTGAACTTGGGCATGAACAACGACAGGGGATTCCTCTCGGGTGTCACAGATACCCACATCGGAGGAGGAGGCAGAGGCGACTGAGGAGGTGGCGGAGGAGAGGAGCAGAGGAAAAAAAGAGCGTCTGGAGAAAAAGAGAGGAGAGAAGGGGAAGATCAGATAGAGAAGAAAGAAAGAAAAACGAAGAAGGTTTGCCAGAAAATGGAAAAACTGGTGGAGCAACGGAGAAGGAAGTCGGAGATTACAACGAGGAGGAAGCGGACGAGACTTACCCTCTGTTTGGCAAGTGGGTATTTCAGGGAAGGGAAGGAATTGGAAATTGAGAAGGAGAAGGGAAGGGAAATAACTTTCCCATCAAATTCCACCATTTTGCTTGGTTGTGAAATCCCATCAAATAGGTAGTTATTCAAGTTTAAAATCCCTTACATTCCTCCCAATTGTCCACACTCAATTCATTTTCCCTTCTATTTCCTCCTTAAAAATCCCATCAAATCCCACCATCCAAACAGAGTGTTACTCTTCCCCTTTTGATTTGGTTGCAACGCTGTTGCGTACTCAACCCTAATTCCCTTTCATTTTTTATAAATATATATACACACTTTTTTTTTATTTATGGGCTCCAAGGTTAATTGGACCTGAGCCAACCCTGTTTATAATGTTATAATGTAATATTTTGTATTATAAGTCATAATACATAGCTATATATGCAAACAAATCTTTGATTCGTATTATTTTAGCTTTATTTACATATGGTCATTCTAATACCTTTAAACCATTATTTTATAAAGGAGAGATCTTAATGTGTGCCGTAATTTGTGTAAAAAAAATTAAAGGAATAACTTTACATGATACAAGAAATAATATCACACATTATTAATATTCAACCTTGAAATGTTATTACTATATATTAATATTAGGAATTTACCAACTCTAGAGATCGACTAAAAGCATGTGCATGATCTGACTGATTATGCAATACACACGAGAATAGCTAGCTTCTTTATGTTATGCATAACACATCAATTCAAGTTAAGGTATTCCAAGGCTACATGTATATGCTTAGTCATTCACAGGCTGAGGAGATTGCTCACTCATGATGGCAGTTGGAGATTTGGATTCACTCATTTGGGCATCTTCTTGATTCATACTTCTCTCCTTCTCTTCCTCTGCCACCTTCTCGAGAGTCTGTTGGCCTACTTCTTCGGCCGCCTTTGCAACCTTATTATAAGCACCGGTGGCCCATGTTGCCCCGGTTAAGACATATCGATTCTTCATGATTGCAGATCCGGCTTCACTCACTGTTTGCTCCGCTACAGCTAAGGCCGTCATCGTTTTCTCCTTCACTTGGTACTTCTCGTCTACTTCCTTCATTTTTTCATTCACTATGGTGCTTCCTGCTTCGATCTTTTCACTCAACCCGATCTTTTGGTCTATAGCCGCCATCTTAGCCGATGCAGTCGACACTAGTTGATGCTTCTCGTCCAACTCCTTGGCCTTGTTTGCTGCATCTTTCCCTAAAATAAAACCTTTGGCAAGCATGGTGGATACAACGTCCTGTGCCGTACGGACTGCAGATCCATCATCACCGTTGTTGTTGTCATTTCTCTCTGTTTCCTCCTAATATAAATATATATATACAAGTTACATACTTTTAATTTCGATCATAAATTCATTCTTAAAAGCAGAAATTAAGATAATCATAATCATAAGTTTGTTCTACACCATGGGTGACGAGGTGGTGGTTGGGGGCTTGAAATCTGGTGCAAGACTCACAGTCACAGGCTTATCTGTAATTGTTGCACCCTAAAAAGAAAGGCAAAGGAAAAATAATTGATAATATGATAATAAAAGCACACATAAATGCACAACTACTAGCACAGGTCTACAAGCTAGCAACCGAATCCAATCCAGCCTAAGGAGGAGGCCCATGAGCAGGCACTTACCCAGAATTGAGTAGGCTAGATTTGCATAAAATTTTATTTTTCGCTCCCCTATTTATCATTATATCTTTTGAGTTATAAAATTTAAAATAAATTTTTTTATCTATATTTAAATTAGAAATAATAGAGTTAATTACGTATGAAAGATAATCATACAAAAATTAGGAGTAAAAAGAAGATAAAAAAAAGGAGAAAGATTACTGATTAATGGTAATATTCCGTATAAAGAAAGGCAAAAAAGGATAAAGAAAGACAAAAAAGGAGAAATTCTTTTTACAGATTAGTGGTAATACTCCGTAAAAAGAAAGAAAAAAGGAGAAAGGAAAACAAAAACAAGAAAAAAAATTAACTACCTTTGACACAACTCGAACCCGCGTCTCTAAACAACTCCCCCGACCTCACTACCAACTGTGCCATCTAATCACCATAATCTTTATTTACCCTATATTAGCTATATTATTTTAAAGTGGGGTGGGCTGTAGCATATATCAGCCCACCCCTGGGTCCGTCTCTGCCCATGAGCTCATCAATCAGCAACCCAAATGAAACTCTATGTGACCGTGGTTGAATGCACGTGCAACTTATAGGTATATAATTTACAAAGAAGTTGTAATTTGAATGAATCAATGAATAAATAATAAAAATCTCGGTTTTTGTTAGTGTTAAGTCTCACTATGGTATCAGAGTCATAGATAAAAACAAATCCAGGATATCCCGGTTAGAACAAGGTCTAGAGGGTTCTCGTTGTATGTTCTCTTTTCCGACAAGATCAGGAGGGAGTTTCCATATAGTCCGAGCAAATGAAAGTACAAGAATCAAAATCAAACATAAACGGGAGATGCAAGCAATTAATCAACTAAGCACAAAAATAATAAACTAGAAAAAAGGAATTAGAAGAAACGATCTTGAGCACAAATATAAAAGGATACGATCTCCCTTAACCTTCCCTTGCACGGACTAACCCTCATTACCCTTGATAGCAGTTCTCCATTATATGCGATCTCTCGTCAACTCCTCTAGTAAGTGTAACAAGGTAAGATGCTACCTAATCACCTCCCTTCAAAACTTCTTGGGTCTACCTCAGCTCCAGCACACATGCTCAATTAAAGCATTTCACATATGTCCAAACCATCTAAGCCTAGATTCCCATAGTTTTTCCTTAATGCAACTAACCTCTACTTTATCATAGATAACTTCGTTTCTGATTCTATCCAGGCGAGTGTGTCCGCACATCCATCTGAGCATCCTCTTCTCTACTACCATCAGACCTCTGTTCATGCATCTTCGTTGTCATCCAATACTCTATTCCATATAGCATGGAAGGCCTCACCACCTACTTATAGAATTTCACTTTTAACTTTAAAGGGACTTTCTTTGTCTAAAGCCTTTGGCTTCTAGAGTCTCCCTCCAAAGTTCCAATGTATTGTTTAATCCTCCTCTTTCTTCATCTACCAAGACAATGCCATCCGCGAATAGCATACAATACGGAATCTCTCCTTGAATAGGACTCGTGATCACCTCTATTACCACTGTGAACAAAAAAGGGCTTAAAGCAGATCCTTGGTGCAAGCCTACCTGAACTGGGAATTAGTCAATGTCTCATGTGGGTGTCCGAACACTCGTCGCAACATCGTCATTCATATCTCTAAGGCATCTAATGTAGATTTCTAGAACTTCTCTGACTTGTAAACACTTTCAAATGAACTTGCTTGAAACTCTATCAGAGTCATAGATTAACGTAAAAAAAACTTGATAAAAAACAACAACATACAACTAGCCAATTTGATTTCTAAGCTCCAAGCTTCTTTAGCTATTAAGAACCCAAACACTAACCCCTCTACTTCTAGCTTTCATACCCATGACATAGCTAAACTATCCTTAGACAATTTCTCCATATGGGTAAGGCAAGTTTCATCCTACCTCAAAGTTCAACGTCTTTTGTCTCTTATTGATGGAACTCAACCTTGTCCTCCTTTTACCCCTGAAACAATTGATGCCCATAATGACTGGTTTTCCAAAGACGAGATGGTTGTTGCCTTGCTTACCTTCTCCTTCATTGAATTAGTCATGGTGAACACCATCAAATGCACCGTATCTAACATAACTCTTCCATGCAACCCAATACCTTCTTTTAATCCAATAACAGTACCAATCTACCCAACGGTGACCAGAAGCAAAAATAATATCACCAAGCCCAAAACTTGATTGGATGGTACAATCCCATGACTTAGATTCCCTGAATGTTCAACCACGAACCTCATCCCAGAAGAGCCCTTCACATATTCAAGCACTCATGGATACTCAGACTTGGAAATTAATTGGCCTCACCAACCCGACCCTCACCTCAATTGTCTTGGTGTCAAATGGCTTTTTAAAATTAATTCAAATGGCATTTCGATGGTTCTATTGAACAATGTAAGGTGAGACTCATTGACAAGGGGTTCCATCAACTTGAAAGGATTGATTTCCATGAAACGTTTAGCCTTGTTGCCAAGCCTTCAACCATTCACCTCCATCTCTCCGTCGCGGCAATGAATATGTGGACAATGAAGCAACTCGATGTGCAAAATATATTTCTTCACATCTCCTTGGTGGAAGAGGTTTACACATCTTAGCCTCCAGGTTTCATTCACCCTCTCTTCCCCAACCATGTTTGCAAACTTCAAAAATCCCCATACGGCCTAAAACAGGTTCCTCAAGCATGGCTTGCCAAATTTAGTGATTCTTTAATTCAATTGGGTTTTTCAACCTCTCAAATCTATACCTTCTTATTTTCCTATCACCTGGGCAATCTGTATGTGTTTGTATTAGTATATGTTGATAATTTTTTGGGCAATCAGCTCGATGTGCAAAATATCTTTCCAAGCTTGTCATGAATTCATGACCCCAATGGCTTCCAATTTTGATGCAACTCATATATCGAATGCATTCAACAATCCAGCCTTTAACCAAAGTATAGTCGAGAGTCTCCAGTACTTGTAGTTCACCAAGTCATATGTCACCTTCATTGTAAACAAGATATCATAGTATATGCATAATCCTCATATGGGTCATTGGCAAGCAGTAAAGAGAATCCTTCGATATCTAAATGGAGCTGCCCGCGTGCCTTCAATTTCAAATTTCATCCTCTAGTAAGAATGATTTGTCAGCTTTCTCATATGTTGATTGGGGCAATAACTGCTCCGATCGCAGGTTTGTTGGTGCCTATTGCATCTATCATGGTCCAAATCTTGTCTCATGGTCCACTAAGCAGCATCCAACGGTCTCATGACCATCCATCAAGGATGAGTATTGCACTCTGGCCAATACTTCACATGAAACAATTAATTTGGCTCCATTCCCTTATGTCTGACATCAATGTCTTTCTTCCCAACACACTAACCCTTCAGTGTGACAACATCAGAGCCATATATTTGGCAATAAACTCACGGTGGTAAAATCAAGTAATTATCATTGGACTACCACTTTGCTGGAGAGCAGGTGGCAAATCGATCACTTCGGGTTGTCTTCGTGACCTCCAAGGATTAAATTGTTGACCTTCTCACCAAGGTCATTTCCAACACTACATTTCACAAAAATTGACCCTTCGTCGGTCAACATTACTTATGGCTATAATGTTGATCTTCTATTTAACGCAAAAACTGAAGTTATTATGTACAACTTCACTATTCTTTATAACCCATCATTTTTAATCCTTTGTAGAAGATGTGGAAAAAAAATACTCACATATAAAACCTCTCATTAAACCTATCCTTTAATATTCATGTTCTTTTTAATAAAATCATAAAAAAAAATGTAGTTTTTATCATTTTAAAAAAAAATGTGTATGAATATATAGTAAATAATATGTTTTGCAATAGGATGCAATATTAATTAATCAAATTGACATTATGTTTGATATATTCATCATCTAGATTTGATGTTTAAGCTAATTTACTGCTCTTCTCAACCAGGCACGTGCTTCCCTAGGTATATGTTATTAGGTATCTATAATACTAGGTAATAAAAGTACATTAACTCCACTTCCTACAACCCAAAATTAAAATCAGCTTTATCCATTTTTTAAGAAAAAGAAAAAAGTGACGTAAAAAAAGAGGAAAGAGGTCATCTTCTTGTTCTCCATTGACGCCAAACCTAATACTAGTAAAAGGGCAAGCCGATTAATCTTCTTCCTATTCTTCATATATCATCAATGGAAGTGTGCAATTCCTTTTAATTTTCCAAACTTCATTAATTGTAGGTGTGAAAAATTACAATGGGAGGATGAGATTTCTGATTATAAGTTCCGACAAATTAGCAATCTATGGCATCTCTCTTTGCTCTATTGCTCAACCTGCTCCCCTATCTTCCGTCGTTCACCCTTTTCACGTCCCTTGCTATTGAAATTGAAAGGGTTTTCGTTCCATCTAGGGCTCGTTTCATCCATCTCTCTTCTATACTTCTGGAGTTCTAGATGTCAAGAAGTTGCAGGAAGAAGGCAAGGCAGCGTCGCAGTGGTCAATCTCCAAATTCAGGTTAGTTGGTAATTTTGTATGAAATTGAGATTGAAATTTTATAATTTAGGGTTTCTTTGGTATGCAATTTGACATTCGATTGATTGCTTTTTTCAGGTGATTTTAAGGCTTAAGAGAATTGATGATTCAATTTTGACAAAAGCTTCTAGTCTAGTTGCTCAATCCAAATATCCAGGTTGTTTTGCTCCTTTTTTCTATTTACATTCTTGTGTTATTTATTTTTCAATCATGTCTTCTAGAAAATACCCTTTGGGATTTCAAAAACGTAAAAGAAAAGAAAAAAATGAATCGATGATTCGATCACAAAGAGGGGCTCTCTATAATTTTTTTAGAAAAGAATCACAAAAATTCAGTGAAGTTGATGTCAATGTTGCTAGTTTGGATAATATTCATGTTGATGTTAATGCTTCCAATGCTAATCCAAATCCTACTGATGTTGATGTTAATGATATTGAAGTTGATTTCATTTCTTCCGATGCTAATCCAAATCTTATTGAATCTATTGATGTTGTAAATGTGGCTATGGATTTTGATGCTAGCGCACCTAGATCACTTGATAGCCTAGAAAATGACATAGATTATTCTAATGATGTTGATAGCACTTTTCATGGTGTTGATATATTTGATCCGGGAATTTGGGATGCTCTTGATTCTAAAATGATTGATTTTTTAGTTGCAAAGGGTCCTAAGCAAGATTTGTCTATGAAAAAAGGCCTTAAAGATAAGTTTTCTAGACAATTTTCCGCAACATGTTATACTAGAATCTTATCAAATAGGGAGACATGTGATAAAGATTAGCTTGTCTATTCAAAAGATTTTGATAAAAAAAAATTGTTTTTGTTGTAAGATATTCAAGAAATCTCATACACAAAGTCAATTTACAAGCGACGGTTTCTCATATTGGTGTCATCTTAGTGCTAGACTTAAGGAGCATGAAACGAGCTTGGAACATGTTAAGAATATGACAACTTTGTATGATTTGTGTCAAAGACTTCAAAAGAATCAAACTATTGATAAAGTGGCTCAAAGCCTCTTAGAGAAAGAAAGAAGTCATTGGAGGCAAGTCTTGCTAAGAATTGTTTCAGTTGTCAAATTTCTTGCAAAACATAATCTAGCCTTTCGTGGTACCAATGGAAAATTATATCAAAATAGCAATGGAAACATTCTTGGGTTGATTGAAATCTAGCCTTTCGTGGTACCAATGGAAAATTATATCAAAATAGCAATGGACACAGTCACTGGAGGCAACTTGAACGTATTATGAAGGATGAGATTCATGTTCATTGCCTTAGTAATAGAATTCAAAATGGATTGATTCTTTTACTTGCTTCAACTATTAAATAAAAAATCATTAAGAAAGTTAAAGTGCCCAAATATTTCTCAATCCTTCTTGATTGTACTCCTGATGTAAGTCACCAAGAGCAAATGTCTTTGATAGTAAGATATGTGCAAGTCTCGTCTTCAGATTCGATTAGTATTGAGGAATCTTTTATAGGGTTTTTGGATGTGAATGATACAAATGGCCTAGACGTATTTGATGTGTTGCAAAATTAATTGAAATCTCTTGATCTTGATATAGATGATGTGCGATGGCAAGGCTATGATAATGGGTCGAATATGAAAGGCAAAAACAAAGGAGTGCAAAAAAAAAACTTTTAGATGTAAATCCTTGGGCCTTTTATTCATCATGTGCTTGTCATAGTCTTAATTTGACACTGTGTGATATAGCTAACACTTGTGGCAAGGCTAGAGATTTCTTTTATTGAGAGATGTAGAGAAATAGGGTTTGTAAATGTCTTAGAAATATCAAAGAAAATTGCCTCTGAATTGAATATTGATCCAGTGTTTCCTCGAAGATGTGAAATTCGAAGGAAAAACCATTTTGATGAAAATCCAAACGAGGCAAGTGCACCAATTTCAACCTAGGAATCATTTAGAGTTAATTATTTTTTATGTATCGTTGATCAAGCAATTGGTTCTTAACTAAAAGATTTGAATAATATCAAGCGTTTGAAAAGATTTTTTGGTTTTTGTTCACTTCTGATAAGTTACAATCTTTGGATGATGCATTATTAGAGTCTTCTTGTAGACCTTTTGAAAGCGCACTTGAGAAAGATGGATAATCTGATATTGATGGGAATGATTTATGTGTAGAACTGAAACTAATTCAAGATTTATTGCCTAATCGAAAGATGATACCTCTTGATATTTTGGAGTTTTTGAAGCATTACGATTGTTTCCCTAATGCCATTATAGCTTATAGAATTTTGTTGACTATTCTTGTGACAGTTACATACATGGAATGGAGTTTTTCAAAGCTAAAGTTGTTAAAATCTTATTTGCGTTCTTCAATGACACAAGAAAAGCTCAATGGATTAGTTTTAATAACAATTGAGAATGGTCTTTTGAAGAATGTTGATTACAATGAGTTTATCAGAGACTTCGTTTCAAATACCATCAAGCGGATGACACTTTTCAAGTGAATTGTTTATGCTAGCTTTTAATTTCAAGACCTTTTTGGTACTTTATATGTAATCGTTACAATTATTTTGGAATTATATAATGAAAACTTGTTTTTATTTATTTATCGCTATTTGAGTTAGTTGGACTTTTTTATTTTTAGCCTTTGTTATTTTTATAACAAGGCCCCTCAAAACGTTAGCACGACCATGTTCTCAACTAAGGCTCAATGGATGGATAAGATTAAACGACACATCGATCTTTAATTATGTAATAGAGTGGAGTATGCAAGATCGCCCATATAAATTATATAATACCTCCTTTACTCCTTACATAAATTTGATTCTTAAAAGGCTAGGGAAGATGAGCCTTAAAAAATCAAATGGCATAGAAATATACATAAAACTTTATTGTTTTATACATTAGGAAATTAAAGGTGGAATACGAATTACCGATAGAAGAGCAGTGGTTTCTGCCCCTTGGGCATCTTTAAAGCTGATGTAAGCAATTTGAGATTGGTCATTTTCACTACATGTATAAAACGGTAATAATTGATTTAGAATAAATTTATGAAGAGATGAATAAGAGTGTACATGTGTATATTTCAAAATAATAAAGTATCCTCGATCGAGAGCATGACTTTCTTATTGCCTACCAAATAATAATAATAATAATAATAATAATAATAATAATAATAATAATAAATTAATTCCCATTTACTAAATGAAGATTCCTTCAAACCAAATTTTCATGGATTTCAAATAATCTTGAATTATTGAATTGGAGAAACATGTTATAAAGATACCTCCTTAATTAACCTAACATTAGGTTGTTTATAAATTTTTCATATGTTATACTCGATCGATAGTAATATAATAAATATAGAGGGGATTTGATGAAATATGTACTTGTATAACCTTTTTCTTTAAGTAAAAGTAATTTATTTTAATATATTTAAATAATTACTTAAAAATTTCACAACACTACTTTACTCTTGTTTTAATTTAATATCTGATTTCCTTCTCTTTTCTTCCTCCTCTCTCTCTCTCTCTCTCTCCTCCTCCTCCTCGTATGTTCAATCTCCCTCCCTCCCTTCTCCGCTTTCACTTTTCCCAATCCAAATTTTCTACTCTCATTCCTATTTTTGAAGCAAATCATGAAAAAACGTCATCTTCCAACTCGAAGAACAACGGGACCTCTTAGAAGGAAACAAGGGTTTTCAATCTTTAGTGTCACCCTTGCACTTCCCCTAGTTCTATGACCCTATAATTCATTGATTTGTTTCGGGTGATTGAAGGCAATTCATGCATTAAATCCTACCCTTTTAGCCTTAAAACCAAATTGGAAGTAACTAGATACTCAGATTATCAAGGCTTCATGGAAGATCTAATTTGGTCGATCTCTTTCAACTGATTATATGGTTGAGTGAGAAGCTTTGTGGAACATTACTCACGAAATTACTACTATGAGAATTGGTTTCCTCATCAAATGTTCATGAATGAAATAATGGCTGGAGTCAAAAGAAATTGTGGCATTGAAAGGTTTCGTGAGTTTGCTAATAGAAAATAAATTGAAACAAAATTTAGGAACCAAAAGAACATCAAAAAGATGTAAATGAGGAGAAATTTTGGAAGTACCAAAATGTGAAATAGGACAATGAGTCCCATTAGGTAATGTGATGGTTTATGTTTGGGTATAGGAGTTAAAGTGTCAAATAACGATGGTCGAGAAGTAATATGATCAATGACACCGCTATCAATAATCCAAGTAGGTGAAGATCATGAGAGTGAGAATCAAGTGCCTTACCAACCATAATGGCACATGTTGTCTTGGATGATGAATTTTGATTGCCGAGGAGAGCCAACAATAGAAAGTATTGATATGAAGTCAGAGTGGTGGATGGAGGATCATAGCCAGCAAAGGAAGAATCATGAACAACATTAGCAGCAACCTTGGACTATTAAAATTAGGCAGATAATCGTGGAGTTTCAACCAACGATCGATGGTGTGGCTTGTATGCTTGTAGTGGTCATAGAAATAAGTGCATTTGCATGAGTATCCAAAGTTGGAAGAACCACCATGAGAACTACCTCTATTTAAAGAAGTAGATCCTTTGTTTGAAGATCCATCGCGAGAGTTAGAAGAACCAGAAGAAGCTAACACAGTGGACTCAACATCAATAGAGGAGTTGGAAACGGTCAGCGAGCATTGTTACTTTTCTTGAGTAATAAGCTAATAAACGATGCTTAGTTATGGAAAAAGTTCCATGTCATCGTCAAGATCAAAGCTCGAGAAGTAATAAACGAGTCATTAAGGCCCATCAAGAATCGAAGAAGTCGTTCTTCAAGAAGAGTAGTGATTATAGGGTTAGAACCACAAGTACATTGTTTCGAACCAACAATAATATAATACTCATCCCAAATTCATTTGCATTTTGTAAAAAATGCTTTAACATATAAATTTCCTTGATGAAGATTGTAGATATTGCACTCAACCTAATAGAGGAGAGTACAATTAGTTCTACCAAATCGAGTCTCTAATTTCTTCCCGGTCAAGGAGATTGCAGAGTAAAAATAGAGGAACAATCCAACGATTTCTTTGTCCACTAAGTGAAGAATCCAAAATATTACCATGTTGTTTATGCATTCCCATTGATGAGCGAATTGAGTGCGTGGAGCTGGTTTGTTGTGTTCGCCGGTGACAAATTTGAGTTTGCTCTTGGTTAGAAGCAAAACTTCAACATATCGCCTCTAGTGCTGGTAATTATGATAAATGGCAGTACACACATTTAGACGTTGACGACAATGAGAGAAGTCAACAATGGTGGAAAACGTAGTAGATGACAGTGACCGCTTGGAAGCAAATTTTGAGGTAAAGTATATTTTTTTTCGTTTATGATATTGCACTCTGCTATTAGTTGTTGGAGAGATTTGAAAAGCTCAATCTCCTTCAAAGTTTTTTATAGCAACAAATTTGGCTTATAAATATTCTTAATTGAAAAAGTAGAATTTATATAACCATCATTTCTCTCTAGAGATATAATAGACGCCCACAATTTCATATTAACAATTCTAACATCATATGTATAAAGATATGTTTGGTCGATTTCAAAAGTGGGATTTAAAGTTTTTCAGCTTCATTATCATCATAAAATTTATTATATTCATTATTATGAATCTATTTATACCACTGGTTTTATTTAACTATTATTTGAGTTGATGTTGGTGTATTTATATATCAACGATTGTAAAAAAAAATAAAAATGAGATTTATAAATTTCATGAATTAGGTACAGATACTACACTATATATAATGATAAGTACATTTGTATAAAATAAATTATAAATCTCGTGCGTCACGCATGGATACTATACTAGTTTACTTAAATGGACATACTCTTAAATAAAGAAACTAAAAATGATAAATAGCAAATTAAAATATAAATAAATTTGTTCCTCCTTTTTTCCCTTTTTCTATCGGGTATTAGTAAGAAATATTGTTAATTGCTCTCTTTGTGGTACGATTATTTTCAAATGGTGGTGTTCTTTTGTCAAGGGCGATTTCTTAATGCAAAGTGGTGATCTTTTATTAAAAACAAGCTTGATATTGATAGGTCATCCCCGACCGCTCTCCAAAATTTCTCTAAAATGGTGAAACAAGACCCTACATATTCTTCAAATTATTTTTTCTTCAACTCCAATAGATTTGGAGAATGATTATTTTTAGAAAATGTTGCAGATTTAGAAAAACCTCTCTATTTTTTCTGCCACTTCTCCATTTTGGAGAATGAGATGAGAAATTTGTAGATAAAAAAACGCCTTAAAATTCTGCAAAAACTCAAAAATCTCCAAAATGGAGAATGTGTTGGAGATGCTCTTAATTCAGTTGTTCATTTAATGGAAAGATTTTAATTAGAAATACATTAAATATGGATTAATTAATATATAGCGCATAATAATATAGCCCGAATGTTTACTATATAATCTGGGCTATATTGTTTCCATTGAAAGAAAAAATGTCAATCTACCATTACACCCGAGTCCAAATCGTCTGTCCCCAATTCTTGTCCCCTCCTCCTGTCCCTCCTCACAAAGTTTAAAAAAAATATTCTTTTATTATTTATTTCTATTTCTAATTCTAATTTATTTTTATTTTTAATTAAAATGTTGTGAGGGAGGACGGGAGAGGGGGACAAGGAGGGGGGATAGAGGATATGGCTCCATTACACCCCGGTAAAACAAGATCTGAACTAATAAATCACAAGCTAAAATCACATTTAAAATGAAGTTTAATGTACTTAATTTTTAATTTAGAGTTACATCATTAGAAATAGATATATAATTGTCAATTCTTATGATTTCATATATATTATTCCAAAAGTTGAATCTTCAATCATACAATTGCTAAAAAAGAAAAAAAAGTGACCTTGTTTATCTAATAGAGTGATCACTTTCTCCAATTAATTAAACGAACAACTTAAAAATATGCAATTATATAAGCAACTTTTATAATCCTGCCAATTGTGTCCTATTTGTCACACTTGTAGCGAGTCATTTATTCATCTCTTCAGAGATTGCGCGTCTGTGAGGAATTTTTAGATGCAGGTTGAAGGCGCGGAACGGAGGGTAGAGTTCTTCTCCCTTCCGTTCGCTGCGTGGATGAGGAGCAACATATCAGCTGCTACAAGCGGTCCGGAAGGGGTGCAATGGGGCGACTTCTTTGCTTCTGCGCTTTGGATGATTTAGTATAGAAGAAATGGGGTGGTGTTTAAGGATCGCAACGCCACGCCCTTGACGCCGAACAGTTGCAGTAACGCTGTCAATCAGTACTCTTTGGCCAAACTGAATTTGCTTGGAACAAAGATGGCGAAAGAGAGAGTTCCCACGTCGGTTCGCTGGAGCAGACCCCCCCCGGGCTGGGTGAAGCTGAACGTCGATGGCGCGGTCAAGGATTCAGGTGCAGCGGCGGCAGGGGGTGCCCTTCGTAACGAGAATGGGGATTGGATTGCAGGTTTCACCCACAATATTGGGCGTTGCTCTGTGGTGGAGGCCGAGCTCTGGTGTCTAGCCAAAGGATTAGAGTTGGCGTGGAGCTATGGGCTCGAGAATGTGATCTGTGAGAGTGATTCCAAGAGAGCCGTGGAGCTTCTGTCGAATCCGATTAAGAATACACACATGTGTGCCAGCCTGGTTAATACCTGCCAAGGCTTCCGCCGTAGGAGCTGGAACCTCCAGATCCGACATATCTTCCGTGAGACCAATGGTCTTGCAGATGGGCTTGCTATCTAGTTTTGCTTTTTCCTCTTCCATTGGGTTTTCTTGCTTGAGTTGTTGTCCTGAATCTTTGTTGAACTTGGTTAGGGGTGACGCTAGAGGAGCCACTACTCTCCGATGGCTTAACCTCTAATTGTTTTGCTTTATTGTGTTATTATATTCACTCCCTTGGGAGGGGTTTGCCTACCGAAAAAAAAATATATATAAGGCCTTTACTAAGATCTATTTTGTCTCATAATATAATCGTTTTTAGGTTTTTAGGTAGGAGATAGTAATGGTTCAGATTGATTTGTGTGTTGTTGGTTTTTTTTAAAGATTTTTATTGGTTAAGGATATTAAAACAAAATTTATGAAAAAGTTAGTGCAATGATTATGTTTTTTTTAGGAGTAGAGTGTTTCATTAAAACTTGTACACAATCATAAAATGTCTTATATTTTGAGACGGAAGAAGTATAATCTTTTTACCCTACATAGGATTAGGGCTACCCAACCGTGGATCAAAATTTTAAAAACCTTGAACCGTAGATTGGACTAGGACCGCATTATACTCTTTTGATTTTTTTTCGGTCCATGGACCGGTTTAAAAATTAAATTGATTTAAAATAATTAAATGGATTAGGAAATAATTTATAATATTTTCTAAAGTGATTTATTAAATGTGAAAATAGACTTAATTAAATTAATCTTACTAATACATGAATAAAAAATTAATTTATAATGTTTTTTACTTGGTCGCTTTATTTTTATTTAAAAAAAATACATACCTACACGCGCATATTTATACACACACATTCCGGTTCACCGGATCAAGATCGGAAATTCCGGTCCCATCCCAATCTTTGGACCGACAACCATAATTATGATTTTCATGGACCAAACCGTAATATTTGCGATCCAACCCAAGACTGAAAATTCCGTTCTTATCTAGGTCTGGTCCAAATTTTGAACATTCCTACATAGAACTTAATATAGGTCTGTTATCTGAGCTAAACAACTCAAGATCAGCTCGAAAATGCTGATTCGGGATCATTATTTTATGTTTGAGTCGATCTCAAAAGCTTGATATGCGGTGAAATGACAAAATCGCAATTCTAGAGCTTATCTAGAAAGTGGTTTTAAAAAAAAATATAAAAGAAAGTAAATGAATTATATATATATATATATAGAGAGAGAGAGAGAGAAGATAAATTGTGCACACCTCTTAGGGTGTACTTTGTGCACAGTTGTGGACCATTGATCGGGTGTGGATATATGGATGAGATTAAAAAGGAGTTTTTCTTTTTCTTTTAATTAAAATCCAGTGGGTCCCGCATAAACAGGTGTGGAAACCATCCTAATAGTCTAATACTCATTTCCTGGCGCGTGGAATGCTCCTTTCCCATACGCTCCTCTCCCTCATCACACAATCGTTCTAGCCGTACCCCTCTCTCCCACGAGGCTCTGCCGCTCTGGCATCATTGGAATCGGAGGCGAGCCGAGGGGAGAAGAGGTGTGGCCAGGCGGAGGTGAGGCCAAGACGACGGTGGATCCGAAGAGAGCCCAGGCGACGGTGAATCAATGGTGTTTCGATGGCGATTCGAGGTGATTCAGCGGCGAGGAGGCGAAGCCAATTCTGCCTGATTTCTTCGACAGTGGTGGGGGATGGGTGATGATGACGCATCGAGGGCGGCGTTGGTGTGGTTAGCGACGGCAGTGGTGATGATCGGCGATTCTAGGCGGAAGAGAATCAATGGTGATTCGGCAGCGAGGAAGCGAAGCCAAGTCCGCGAGAGCACAGTGACGGTGCGAGGCGGAGGAGGCGATGCGAGGAGGCGGAGGAGAATCATTGGTGAGTCGATGGCGATGTGAGGCGTTGCGAGGAGCACAGTGACGGTGAATCGATGCTGCGAGAGCCCAGTTCCGATGGCCGACTGACACCAAGGAGGTAATTTTCAGCCGATGCTTGGGGTGGGGCGGGGTGCGGTGGGGGTGGGTGGGTGGTTGGGGTAGATATCGATTAGGGTTGAAATCGGAGAAATCGAATTAGGGTTGAAATTTGTTACTCAATCAACTTGTGATTTCCGCATTATTCAGGGAAAACGAAGAATTATTCTAACGTATATGTTAAATTTAGTGTAGGGTTTTCGAGATACATAATTTGATTCATTGTTCGTCAGTTATTCAGACGTATGTGTTGAATTTTCGTTACTAGTGATAATGAGTTTGGTAATTATGCGGTGAAATATGATTCATTATTCGTAAGTATGTGAAATTCGGTTTGACAAATAACATAAAAAACATTATTCAATGAAATATGAAACATTATTCGGTGCGATATGAAGCATTATTCATATAAATCGTAAGAATTATTTAGGGATTTGAGATTTTTTTTATCTAAAATCGATGAACAAAAAATAAACATTATTTGGTAGGATTTGACAAATTATGCATTAGAATTGATAAGTTTTGATCTGCACTGGATGAAAAAAGATAACAGAACATTATTCAATAGTATGAGAAAGATTATTCGGTGAAATTGGCACATTTTTAAAACGGGCGAAATCATAGTTAGATGAGTTTAAAAAAAACCATTTATTCCTGGTAGCATGCATTTAGGTAGGCATAATAGGTTGCATTTAGCTTAGTTAAGATGCATTTCATTGATGGATTAAGCACGATTTGCATATTAGTTCTCTATGTTGTCGGAGTCGGAATCTACACGCTTTTATTGATTATTTCGGGTAATGGTGGATCCGAGGAGGAGACATGAGTTGATAACGCATTGGATGATAATGTCTAGTTGATCGAAGAAGCTTATATGAAGATCTCAAGAGGTCCTGAGAAGAAGAAGCGAGCCTAAACGAAGAACAAGTTTGCAGAAGTTGTCGCTAGACATGCTGAACTTGTTTTGCACTTTCCGGAGGCCTCGGTTGTCCGATTGACTATTATGACCATGCGTTGGAAAACTCTTTCAGAGAGCTACAACGTTGTTGTTGAGAAGAAGAGCAAATTCGTGACGGATTTTCCGAGAAAGACCGATGCAGAGGCCGCCGCATGGTGTGCAGCGGCCGCCGCCAGGGTCGATGCAGAGGAAATGCTGATGCTGCGGCCGCAGTATCCATGCGGCGGCCGCCGCATCTGCCGTCAGCACGTAACACTGCGTTTTGATTAAATAAAACCCTAGATGCTTTTTGTTTTGGTTTATGGCCGACTTTGGGATCTTTGATAAGGCCACTTTTAGTTATTTTTGAATCACTTCTATTCTATTCTTTCATCAGACACTTTAGAGATTTTGAGCGATGTCTTCCATGAGGAACTAAACTCATCTATTTTGCCTGCAATTTGAAGCTTTATTCGGATTGATTGTGAGTTTCTAATTCTCGTTCCTTGTTTCCTATATTTGAATGCTTCAACTTCATTGTGCTTGATTACCTATTGTTTTATTCTATCTAGCCCGCGCAACTAGTTAGAATCAATTCAATTGCTAAGGTTTTGTAGATTCCTGATTGTGAACCTTAACCTAAGTGGCAAACTTGTTCCTTTAGGGCAGATTGAACTAATTGAACAAGTAGGAAGTTGGATGTGTTGTTAAATCCCTCTTTAGGGACTGCAAATACCTTGGCTAATCTCTGAACTTAAAGCTATCAATTGGGTTAAATCCTTCTTTAGGGACTGTTCGATTGATAAGGGTTTCTAGGACTGATTGGACTAGTAACTATATTAGGTCGGGACAAGGGCATTCATAGGAAACTTAATAGGACGAGAAGAAGTTACAAGGATCACTTCAATCGAATAAAGTGAAAAATTGTATGTAGAATTGCTTCTCCTAATTGTCTAAAACAAATTCATTTACTTTGCTTTCTTTACTCCGCTTTGATAAAAGGCGGAACTTTTACACTCTCAAAACCCCCCTTTTGGTTACTTGATTGACATCTAAATCACACTTGAATAACGAATTTCCCTGTGGGATCGACCTCTTGCTTATTGCTATACTAGTTATAGATTTGAGTTTTCTTTGACGGATCAACGACGGGTTTTCCCTCCATCAATTCCCCACAAAAAAAGCAATTTTTTGTCACAATTTTTTTATTTATTTAAAAAGAAAAAGCATTCCAAAAATAATAATAAAGCAAGCAGGTGAGTACATACACGCGCACTACATTTGTTGGGGTTTCTTTTTCAACCATGGACCCCACACAAAATTAAAGGAAAATGGTAAAAACCCCTTTTAATCGCCATTCGTCCCATCTCTATTAACGGTTTAGATTTGTGTACAAAGTACACTATAAGAGGTGTGCACTCTGGAACCAATATATATATATATATATATATATATATATATATATATATATATATATATATATATATATATATATTGAGAGAGAGAGAGATTTACAAATTGAATGTGGATGAACAAAAAATAAGAACTAGCAATAGAATATGTATAAAAAAAAAACATAACCTTTGCATTTCAATATGCTCGATTTCACCAGAATATGAGAAGAAATCCTTGACATCATGCTCGGATGCACCCAGTGAAACATTGCAAACCTTAATACTTCGAATCTACAATGCAAGGAATTTTTTTTAAAAAGTTGTCAAATTTAAGGGTCATGATATATACAAGAACATGCATATTTTTCTTTAAAATAACATTTGTATGAAATCTTGGTAAAAAAAATAGTAAAGAAAACGAATCTAGTCATTTTTCAGATTTTGCATTCACTAATCATAAGTTTAACCCTAATTACTTTTTATCTTTAATTTCTCTAGTTGCGAACAAATGCCCCAAGTATTGAGGATAATAAAGATCAAAAAAATATTTACATTCTTATATAGGTATTTTAACTATTAAAAATTCTCCTAATACAGTATTATAGCATGATAAACAAGCTATGTATATAATTTTTACAAATTCAATAGTATATTTGTTTCAAATAAATGAGAAAAAGAAATGTTAAACCAATATGTCATTAATAGTATCAAAATAACATGAATCAACAAAGTAATCTTATAAGAGTTTCTTGAATGAATATCAACAAGATGAGTAGGGAAAAAAAACAATTATAAATGGATTGGATCATAACTCACAATGGATCACAAATAGGCAAAACTGAATTAGTAGAAATTAAAGTGAAAACAGAGAAAATGTTATGTAATATACATTTGACTGGGATATTTTTGATGAAAAAAACTCAGAAATTTATATTGTTGGTAATTAATTAGTTTTAATTCATGCGAAACAAGAGAATTGTAAAATCTTATACGCGTCCCTATAAAACAATTCCCAATTTTTTTTTTGTTATTTTTTAAACCAAACATACCTTTTTAGCTCAGCAAAATACAGATCATGAGAAGAATATTTCCCATGAAGTAAATTTTGAATCACGTACAATTCCAATTTGAGATGGATAGAAATGAATGTGTTTCATTTCTATCCAAGTTTAGACAATAAAAAACTATAAAACGATTCGATGCACAGATAATAGATCCTTTAGAAGAACACGAGACTATCAAATTAATGTAAAAATTATATGTAATCATGGAAGTAAATTTTGAAACACAAATCCATTTGTTTCATTTGATAACACAATTATGCTAATATTTAATCCAAAGTTCCAAAACTTTTGGTTTAGCGATACAATTGGTTGATTAATAGAAAAACAGAAGAAAAAAAAGCTTCAATGTCATAACAAATTCTATATTTTCTATAGATCATTTGAAAAGATTATAATTTCAAGTAAATAAATTGATTTATTGAACAATTGAAATGTTATTTAACAGGGAGAAAATGATACTTACCGACATGGATAGAACGCAGAAATTCTTTTTTAGATCAATGAGACAAAATTTGAGGTAAAAGATTGTAAAAAGCAATTAATCTATATTAATATATAAAGAAATATTGTGAGGTTTCCCGGAAAGGTTTCGCTTTCACCTCTTTCTTCTCTTTTTAGAAAAATGTTGAAGAAAAGGAGTTCATCCCGGGTTTAACTTCTCTTTTAGTTTTAATTTTTTTTTCCTCCCAAAAAGAAAATGAATTTGTAACTACTAGGTCCAACTGTCCAAGACATAAGAACCTAAAATACAAAATCAGAGGAAAGATATGTGATTCTTCCAAGATTGATCAAAATGTTATGATTTATATTACTGTTGCTTAAGTGTGTACTAATTAGAATGGGGTACAATGTTTTATATAGGTAGGAGGGTCTAATGCTAGAAAATTAATTGAAAGTATGAGCCATAAGAACAAAAGATAGTCGTCATCTGTACTTTAAAAAGCTACGCTAATTAATAATTCACCTTATTGTCAATATCACAACACTCCCACTTGAATATATATTCACTTTTGTAACCCGGGGTAGATGATGTTGCCTCATTATAACCTGACTATGTGGAAAACCCAGAAGAAAAAACAAAGTATATAGTACAACTTGGTTTGCACGCTTCTTGTATACTGCATTGCCTCATTAGAAACCTTGTTAGGAAAAACCATTTTCTCCCCCTCAATTTAACGAGTCTCTTAGAGTTGATACATCCCGATCTTGTACACAAGTTTAAAAGAACTTGTCTAGGGGTAGTGACTTTGTGAATAGATCGATCAGCAGAATTATCACTTGGTCAAATTTTTTGAATATTCATTGTGCCTTTTTTCTCGAGATCGTGAGCTAAGAAGAGCTTTAGTGAAATGTGCTTTAGCTGATCGCTTTTGATATATCATATTTTCAATTGCATGATACACATTGAATTGTATTCATGGGTAATAGTTGGGCTTCTAGCGATTGATTCAATCTGTATTCTTTTTGTACATACCCAATTATTTATCTTTTCTAAACACATTCCCTTCCTGGTTCATACAAAGCAATTAATTCTGTAAGAACCTTGGATTTTTGAAAATATATTTTATTAAAAATGAATTGAAGGCGGGGATTTCGGATAGTTTGAAAACCCTCATCCTCACCTTGATATCCGTATTTTAAAAATACTTAAATCGGATTCCGACCTAATTTGGAACTTGAAGATTTATTCCGACTTTTCATCTCGGGATTAGAGAACACCTCCGGATATAAATATCCTTTTGATTTGGGAAACTTTAATTGATTGGGTCAAGATAAGATCGAGAGAGCCTACCAAAAGTTCAAAATAACAAACAACACTCTAAATCGGACTTCCACTGGCTCTGGAAATTAGACTGCCTACCAAAAGTTACAGACTTCATCTGGCAGATCATCAAAGATGGTATACCTACAACAGTCAAACTAGCTCGTCGGGGGATGGGTGTTCCGATGAACTGTCCACTTTGTGATATGAACTATGAGGATATAAAACATCTATTGTTCATTTGCCCAATTTCCAAAACTACACTAAAGCTTCTCTCCCCTCACATCTCCGTTAAGGTTGATAATGCATACAATGCTACAACCACTATAGTTGAAACCCTAATAAAGCTAAGAACGACATAAGAATCCATGATTTTTCTACCCTTGATGTGGCCTGGTGGAGCCTTTTGTTCTTTAGAAATAAAAAAGCCTTCGAAAACATCCGTCCTAGCCCAAACGCAATCTTATCCTTCATTTCCGAACATATCTTCAAGTCTTGAACTCGAACAAGTCTAAAGAATTCGAACAAGATCTCAATGAAAATCTGCACTCGACATAAGGTGGGAACCATATATAAGATGATCCATCTCAAACACTATCGTTGGTCGAAACCTAGACATGTGTGGTACAAACTTAACTTTGACGGAGTCTTATCCCCTACGACTTCTTCTTCCTACGGGTTCATTATCCACAATGTTGATGGGTCAGTGATATTCTCTGAGACTGGCCCATCTCCTATCCCTTCTGTACTTGGCGCCGAGTGCTTCGGCCTTTGGAAAGGAATTCTAAAGGCAAATATCTTAAAATAAATTATATTATTATTGAAGGAGATAATCTTAATTAGCATTATTAATAGTCTTAAGACTGGATGCTCCTGCTCTGGGGAGATTGAGATGATTCTATCCGACTGTCTCCTCTTTTTCCACCGCTTCTATGATATTGAGATTCATCATATCTTTAGGGAAGGTAATTATGTCGCCGATCGACTTTCTCATCTTCCCTATCCTCTCTCTAGTACTTCTCTACCTTCTGACATTGCTCTTTGCAGTACCATCCTTCGGGATGCCCTTGACTAGTTGTTTTTTGGCAACCATCAAATTCTTTTTTTGTTAAAAAGAAAGAGATTAAAAATAGAGTTGCAAGTAGCAAGTTTCCCTCCCTCCCTAGCGCAACTCATGCAGTCATGCTTTTAAACATTGCCAAACTGCTTCTTTATTATTATTATTATTATTACAAATTACAAATTTTGGGTTTAAATAAATGTTAAAGTATAATATGAATATATTTTCACTAATTTTAATTATATATGGGGGACGGGATGAGATTTGCGTGATACGAACTTTTCGTCCTGCGTGTTTTTTGCGTGATGGGATTGATTTTTTTTTCCTTTTAAATCCCACCGTGATTTGCGCCCACCCCTACAATATTCGATCCAGACGTAGAGTTAACCTTAATTAGACGGCCACGGGTCTGACCCGCCGGGTCGAGAACTCGTCGGACATGACCCGAATGCAGAACGACAGCGACTCCCAAGAAGTAAGACAACATACCCAGATCTGACATGGCAAACTCGGCACTCAACTGCGAAATAATAGACGTCCGAAGAGCATCAAAAGAGGCGGTGAGGATGTTGTCGTCGACATATAGCAACAGAAAGGTCATGTCCGAGCCTCTGCGATAGATAAACAAAGACGAATCTGAGCGGCTGCCAATGAAGCCCAAATGGAGCAGATGAGAGGCAAAGCGTTGGAACCAAACCCGCGGAGCCTGTTTCAGACCATACAGAGAGCGCTTCAGGAGACAGACGTGCTTGGGACGATCAGCATCAGCAAACCCCGGCGGCTGAAACATGTAGATTGTCTCATTCAGATGGCCATGCAGAAAGATGTTCTTGACATCTAGCCGATGAATAGCTCAATATCGCGACAAAGCTAAGCTCAACACCACTCGAATAGTGGCAGGTTTGACCACGGGGTTGAACGTCTCATCACAATCAATACCTGGCTGCTGAGAACGACCGTTGACCACAAGACGGGCTTTGTAGCGCTCCAATGTCCCATCAGAGCGGAACTTGTGGCGGAAGAGCCGCATGCAGCGAATGACGTTCGCCTCTGGACGGGTTTTTCTCTTTTTTTTCGGTTTTTTTTTTGAGAAAGAACATAACTAACTTGAAATTAGGGTAGGAACATAATAGTTTAGAAATATTGGCCACATAACTTAATAAATAATTAATTCAGGGCCAAAAAGAGAATAGACTAAATAATAAGGAAGTTTATGCAATTTTAACAAAAGAGATTGAAATCCTTATTTGTTTCAATTGGGTGATGATATCTTCACTGCTAATTTTTACTATTTTCACCGCTAATCACCGCATAGGTATGCGGTGAGTTTAATGACAGTCAACGATCTCACCGCATAGGTATACGGTGGGTCACCGCAATATTTTACGGTGGGTCGAGAAGTACACATGCCCAAAACCGTCACCATAACGGTCCAAAACCGTCGCCATAACCCACTGCATAGGTATACAGTGTGTTTGAATCGTCGCCATACAGCCCAAAACTGTCGCCATAATAGTAAAAAACCGTCGCCATAACTCACTGCATGGGTTTTGGATAACTTCTACAAACCTTTTCCAATTGCCAAAAACCCAACGGATGTATACGGTCAACGGACCCACCGCATGTATATGCGGTGGGTCTGGGAAAAAGTGGATTAAGACCACCGCATACCTATGCGGTGATTAGCGGTGAAAATAGTAAAAATTAGCGGTGGAGATATCGTTTCCTGTTTCAATCGGAGGTACGTACAGATGAAGAAGGCACCCTTCCCTCGACGACGATGACTAGCGGCGAAGGCGAGTCCTTGGCGGCGGCAAGGGTCTTTGGAGACGGCAAGGATCTTCGGCGGCAACAGGGCGGAAATCGGAGGCGACGACGACGAGGGTTCCTACATCCGGCGTCTATGGATAGCGGAGAAGGTGAGGGCCTCGACGGCGATGGGTAGCGGCAAGGGAGACGGCTCGACAGTGTTGCGCTTGGGCGTGCTTCCGGGCGAGGCTGCAACCGCGGCCTAAGGGAGGCTTGGACACAGGTCGCCGACGGTGGTGGTGGGACAACGGAGGGCAAGTCACGACTCACGGCGAGGGGGATTAGCGAGGAGAGTTGGGAGAGAAGGAGGGTCGGTGAGGCCGGCGACGGTAAGAGGAGAGGTGAGGCGGGAGGATCAAATTAGGGTTCCGTGAGGAGGAAAAGGTTGTGATACCATGCAGAACGATAGAATTGATGTAAAGTCCTCCTTGAGGGTTTCCATTCATTAGACAGTGATATATATAGGTTACAAGGTATTGAGCCTTTGGGTCTACGATACAATATAAGACCTATGTAATCTATCACCGAACCCTAACTCGGGATTCCAACGGGTCTACGGGTTCGGGTCACCCGGCAGGTCGACGGGTCAACCCGCCGGGTTGGGCCATGTGGCAGGGGAGGGAGGAAACCGGTTTACCCGTCGGGTCGACCCGCCAGGTGAGGCCCGGGTTGAACGGGTTTCGACTTTGCGACAAACGATTTTTGATGTTTTTTGTGGTTTTGTGTAACACCGTTTCATGTTTATTGTTGTTTGAGTTGGGAAAAAAAAGGAGGGAAGCAGGGCTTGAATCGGTTTCCCAATTGTCTATGTATCCTCCCGGGGGAGAGGAATCAAAGCCAATGTAGTTATTTTACCTGTTGTTTGAACCCCGCTTACCTATTCAGCTATTCGGTGTCGGATGGGCGATCACCATCGACTACGTCACCGTCCACGGATGTCTTGATCGATTCCGAGTCCATTCGATCATTAGGCTCTATTTCGGTGGACATGAGGTTCCTCTAAATTCTCATCTTTACCTTCTTCCAATCGGTGAGGCATACTTGTGCTTCGAGGTTCTCGAGGAGCAATCTTGATCTCTTCTCGGTTAGAATTTGTCCACCTCGGTTGAATAGTTGTTCCATTGTGACGGTCGAGCAAGGGGCTCCAATTATTTGTCGAGCGATCACCTGCAAGGTTGGAGAGCGTTGTCTTTCTACTCGGCCCCACCATTATAAAATATCGAAATCTTCATCTTTATCATTGCGAAATTCAAAGTTATTAGACAAATATTCGTCGAGCTCCGAGTGCGGGCTCGACGAGGACCTCGACTTCTTTGTGCCAAAAATATCTTTGGCAAGAGCCTTAGTTCGAGCGGTAATACTAGTGCGGGAGGAGCCGCTCGAGCTGGAAGGTGCAGAAGGAGGGATGTTAGGCGCTCTAGTGCCCGTAGAAAAATGAGTATATAATGCTTCAAGTATATATTCCCCTAACTCTAGCAACTATAATTGAAGCATTGCAACGAGATCATCTTGGACATTGAGCGTAGGAAAATAGATTTCTAAAAAGTTTTGAAGCCCAGTTGATTTGTATCTAGGGTCGAAACAACAAGCTACGAGGAAAATATCAGGAATAACTTTGTAACAAGACAACCATTTCTCCCGCATGGTGAAAACAACGTCGGATGTGCATTGCACTCGAAGCCCGTCCTGAAGGGACATGATAATGTTCATAGCGACAAAATAGAAAACACTAGATGTAGGAATGTAAGCATGACTAAAAGTTTCAGTCGCATCATGGAAAACCTTGAAAACCTCAATTACATCTCGAGCAACCGCCCACACATCCCCAAAAACGTTTGAACCTTCTATGTTTTGGGTGGCAAAAGTGAAAAGAAGTTCTCTATATTGATAAGAATCATAAATCGTTTTCATAACATCATAAACTTCACACAACACAAAACTAAATTACTAATTACCCGACGATCCCGGTGCTTCGTCGACTTTTTCAGGATGCTTCTTCGCTAGATGATTATTCAAATTGCCATAACCCAAGTAGTTCGTTATCTTGTACTTATGACCACAATAACGACACCCCGCTTCGATCTTCCCCGGGGCTTGGATGACCTTGTTGAAATGATTGAACAACGAGAGCTCGAGGATCCGTTACGGTTAGCCATTACGGCGATCGACGAGAATATAATGTAAGTTGATTGATGGGATGTTTAAGTAAAATGAATTGGAGAGGACGACGACATTTTTGAAAAAAAATAACCGTTCAAGTGGGGCCTACACAAAACGGCTACATTTTCAAAGGCCGTTCCGTGTGACCCGTCGGGTCAGAGTTATCTTTTTAGCGACTCTAACCCTGACCCTTCACCCGAGCCAACCGTGGCCACGTCTAACCCAAACGAGTCAACAGTAACACAATGAGCCATACAGCGAAGCCTTTCGAAATTGACTCAGATTAAAAAAAAGAAAACATAGTAGAAAGTACTAGAGTTAACCCGGTGAGGATCCTGTGAAGTTGAACTATGTGAAGTTGGTAGGATTATCCAATAGAAACGGGGTTAAGATTTAACCAACTTCACATGGAGTTATTTTACCAACTCCATGGGATATAAAGTGGAGTTAACCCTAACGAGTTCCATGAATGGGCACTAAAATAGCAGCAGAGATCCTTGTTGTCCGTCGTTCCTGGACCTCCCTCCCATTCCCGCCCGCTTCGTCCTCCGTCTCTACTCCCGCTGCCGAGCAGCACTTCCTCAACCGCCGCAACGCCGCTTGTCGCCGTCCTCTCCCCAACTGCTGTACTCACTTGTAGCCATTTCCTGTGTTGGAGAGTGCGAAACGGGAGCCTGCGTAGAAGAGTATGGGAGGGGATTCGAATTCAGAAACGAGAGTAGTCGAGGTGGAAGAGGAAAGGGAGGCAGAGTGGGTTGGAACCACCGACTACTTCTTCGACAAGATTGGGGAATCAGTTCCTCTTACTCCTACCAATTCCTCTTTTGATCTCCAAAACCCTCCTTCTCGCCCTCTTGCACTCTCCGAGCGATTTCGTCTCATTTTCGTTGCTCACCCCTCCGATGGATTTTGTGTTGCCAAGACCGTTGACGTTATCAACTTGGCCAAGGATATCAAGAGTGGTGGCGGTGGTGGTGCTGCTTCTTCGATTCTGGACGCTAGCATCGTTCATGTTCCAATTGGGAGGGTTTCCATACTCTCCCTATCTACTGATTCCTCCACTCTCGCTGCTTCTGTTGGCGGACATATCCATTTCTTTTCCGTTAAATCTCTTCTTGCTAAGGTAAATATTCCATTCCCATAATATTCTGCATATTACAGTAGCTATGAATTCAAATTACTTGTATATATGTATATTTATAGATGGGTTATCGTTGACCCACTGTATCTGTGATTGTGAAGCGTTGGATATTCAATTCAGACTTGTATTATCAGATTTCAACTTGTTTCGAGTTAATTCACTTGTCAGCTATGTAATTCAAGGTGTATGTATGCAAAATTTAGGAATTTCAGCCTTTTGGATTGATAGTATCTTAGTAAGAACATTACTTATGATTGAGCTATGACATTCTTGTTGTAATTAGCAAGTTTTATTATGATGTTTGCCATGTTCTTCCTTGAAGGAAAAACAACCGCGTCTCTCGCTTTCTGTTGAATCACCACACTATATCAAGTACTTCTCTTGGACCAAAAAGAGGGATACGTCCTTTGTTGTCCTTTCAAATACTGGAATCTTGTATGGTGGAGATCTACAAAATCAACAGCAACCTTTGAAACATGTGATGGATGATGTTGACGCTGGTACAGTCTATCTCTCTCTTGCTATATCCCTGTATATAAGAGCAGTAGCACATGTAAGAGAGAAACTCATATTTGGTTAGTAAGCTAGGATTCCTAGGACAAGGGTTTTACCTTTTATTGGAGATTTCACTTGTGATTTCCCCATTTAAATCCCATTTCCTCTATTATATTGAAAGCTTTACTAGCTCAATTCTGCACTTTATTGTTTTCCTCGTCTTTTTTGTTTCCATGTGGTAAGGCTTATTACTGGGATAGAAGTGCTATTTAAGGTTATCATTATTACTTTCTCCAACTTGTTTGCACTCTTCCAGATTCTCTCACCTTTATCAGGCACCACCAAAGCGGCAAAGCTATTATAATAGTCTATTTGAAAAAAATACTGTTCATTCATTCAATTTGTTAGAAACTAGTCAGACTACATACCCAACTTTGGTTTCTAATGGTAATAGAAATTTCAAATTCGATGTAGCTATTTGAACAGGCATACTTGCCCTCTGTTTGTGTGGTAGGTGCTGGATTTAAATGGTATGCACCAAAAGTTGGGTTTGCTTCTATTCAGGCTTAAAAGTTAGAAGTCATCTCTTGTTTTGGAAAGAGTTCCAGGGTGATTTTTTTTATAAGAAAAGATATGAATCACCTTCTCGGATTAGATCTTTGAATAAAAAAGTTAGAACATTTGCATCCTTTTTTTCTCGTAATTTTCCTTTTCTCATCCATATGGATCTAGATGTTGTTATTTTCAGGTTGCTCATGTATTGTTTATTCTTATTGCTTACCCATACATTTGTCAAATGGAACTTTGTATTTGGTAGTTGACTGGAGTTTAAAGGGGGAGTTTTTGGCTGTTGCAAGAAAGCAAATTGTTAGCATTTTGACGCCAGAGTTTAATGAAGAGAGTCCTACTTTACTTCAGTTTAAATTGCGGTTTGCTGATGCTGATGCTGATGCTGATCCTGATGCTGATGATGGTGCTCTCATAGGTATTCTATAATAACCTACTTCAATGTTCTTTAGTGTTACATTGTAATGTTCATCAGCATCGCTTTTTGATTTCCAACTCGACAGAGCTTTGCCTTTTCCTTGTGTTACTATATCTGAACTGGTAAATGGGCTTTTTAGTGTGAAAAATATGGACATACTCAGCCAGAAAATTTCTTGATAATCCACACATGTGCTCTAAATATGTTGTGGATTTTGTCCGTCACCTCTTTAGGCAGCATGTTAATGTGTCTTAAAGCTTTTCATATAGTGCTACCTTATGAGTTCTGCATGGCAAACTTTGCTCTCTTCTAGCCTTGTCATGAACTTATTGGTAAATCTAACATATTTATTTTCATCTTAATAAGTATGTACAATCCTAAAATGGCATATATTGTGATGGAGGGATTACTTTTTTTTTTTTTTTTACTATGATTTAATTGGGATGGAGATCTGCAGTGAAAAATTATAGTGATGGGCGCCGACGGTGGTGTTTGCTGCCTATTCTTCTGGATTTAGGATGGATACAAAAAGTGCATAAGGTGTTTAGTAGGTGATGATTTGGTTATACGAACCCTTTATAATTTTATGATGTTTTGATTAATATCTTCACTTTCCTTCATAATTAGTTGGATAACTTGGTTTCCCATTCCCACTTCCTAGTTTTTAGCCATTTTTTCTCTAGTTTAATTGTTGAATTAAGGATTAAGGTTTACTATTATTAATTATGAGTTAGTTACTAATCTCCATTATAAGAGGAGGATCATCTACAGCTTGTAAGGGTAGACTTGATGATTGAAATGAATGCAAATTTAGAGATTTGCCATCAATTTCCAGGTGCAAGATACTTTAATTCAATGGTTTTCCTAGGAGCAAGATTCTTGTTCCTAGTGGTTTCTATCATTTGGTGAGGCTGAGTTAGGGGATTTTTGTTATAAGTTGTGTTAGGAAATGAGAGAGTAAAGAGAGAGATGGAGAAGAGGAAAATCAGTTCTGTGTATTCCTGAGAAAGGTACAGAATATAAAGAGAACAAACTAGGAAGATGCAAAGAATAAATGCATCAGAAAAAGTAAACAGCTTTACACAGCTGTAAAATCTAATTAATGTATTTAACATTAAAAGCCTGTAGCAACCAACTAATTAATGTAAGCATGCTAACACTCCCCCTCAAGTTGGATGGTAGAGGTCGACCAATCCAAGCTTGGAAGTTAACTTTTCAAATCTGGAACAATGGAATCCTTTAGTGAGCAAATCCGCAAGCTGATCTTCTGACTTGACAAAGGCAATTCGGGCCACTCCTTCCTCCAGTTTTTCTTTGATGAAGTGTCTATCAATCTCCACATGTTTGGTCCTATCATGTTGGACAGGGTTATGAGCAATGCTAATAGCAGATTTGTTGTCACAATTTAGAACCATAGGTCCCTCCCATTTAATCTTTAGATCAGCCAAAATGATTCTTAACCACAACATCTCACATAAGCCATGTGCTAGAGCTCTGAATTCAGCTTCAGCAGGAGATCTTGCCACAACATTCTGTTTTTTACTTCTCCATGTAACAAGATTTCCTCCAAGAAACATGCAATATCCAGAGGTAGATCTTCTATCAACAATGGAACCAGCATAGTCCGCATCTGTGAAAGCTTCTATGGTCAACTTGTTTCCTCTTTTGAAGAGTATACCTTTACCTGGACACCCTTTCAAGTAGTGAAGTATGCGATAGGCTGCACTAAGATGAGATTGTCTCGGGTCATGCATAAACTGACTTATGACAGAAACGGGATAAGCAATGTCCGGCCTAGTATGAGATAAATAGATCAATTTCCCACACAATCGTTGATACATTGCTTTATCCACTTGTGGGTCATCTTTGAAGTGCCCAAGTTTGTGATTTGGATCAATGGGAGTAGAAGCTGGTTTACAACCACTTTTACCTGTCTCTTTCAACAAATCTGTGATATACTTCTGTTGAGAGATAAAAATCCCATTAGAAGAGTGAGCTACCTCAATACCAAGGAAGTACTTGAGCTTACCAAGAGCTTTGATCTCAAATTCAGCTTCTAACTTTTTCTTCAACTGCTCCTTTTCCAGCTCATTGTCACCGGTGACAATGATATCATCAACGTAGACTAATAAAATGGTCACTCCCCCTGAAGCTGAATGTTTGACAAACAAAGTGTGATCCCCTTGGCTTTGCTTATAACCAGCGCCCTTCATCACTGCTGTAAACCGCCCAAACCAAGCCCTTGGTGACTGTTTAAGCCCATAAAGAGCCTTTTTTAGTCGACATACTTTGTTAGAAGAAAGAGAAGTAAAGCCTGGTGGCACCCTCATGTAGATTTCTTCATCCAAAGTTCCATGAAGGAAAGCATTCTTCACATCATACTGGAGGAGAGGCCAATTAAAGTGAGCTGCCAATGACAAGAGTATCCTCACTGTATTCATTTTCGCAACGGGTGCAAAGGTGTCCCGGTAATCAATTCCATATGTTTGAGTGTAGCCTTTAGCTACAAGGCGGGCCTTGTACCTCTCTAATGACCCATCTGCGTTGTATTTAAGAGCAAAGATCCACCTGCAATCAACAACATTCTTCCCCGCTGGCTTGTCAACAATTTCCCATGTATTATTTTTCTCTAGAGCGATCATCTCTGCTTTCATGGCTTCTCTCCACTCTTTTTTCTTTAGAGCTTCTGAAAGGTTCTTAGGTGTAGAAATGTTGTGAAGGTTTTGAATGAACTTTTGGTGGGATGCAGAGAAACGGTTCAAGGACACATGGTTGGATAATGGATACAAAGGCCTTTTTGTGCACTCACGAATGCCTTTCCTGATGGCAATGGGTACATCATTATCTGAACTAGGAGAGTCATTGGATTCACAAGTAATAGGTTCAGAAGATGTAGGGTTAGAGGGAATGACATTAGGCTCAGGTTCCATGCCTTGGGAAGTAGTGTTACCGGGTTCAGATTCGGGAGATGTTTGAACTTGTTGGATCAGATCGGTCCCTACCCTCCTTGAATAAACATAAGGATAGCTTGGATAAGGTGCACTAGGTTCAAGTGGAGGAGTAGGGGCAAGTTTATTTGGAGAAATTTCGAGATCCAAGTCTAAGTTTGGGAAAGTCTTTTCTGGAACAAAGGGTAGTTGCTCTTGATCTGGAGCCTTGGTTTGAGAATAAAATGGTGACTTTTCTGAAAATGTTACATCAATGGAGATGTACATCTTTTTGGTAAGGGGGTTATAACACTTGTATCCCTTTTGAGTGGCAGAATAGCCAAGGAAGATGCATTTGATAGCTTTTGGGTCTAACTTCCCTCTTTGAGAATTGTGAACATGGACATATGTAGTGCACCCAAAAATTTTCGGTTCAAGATCAGAGAATGATCTCCAGTTGGGATAGAATTCTCGAAGACACTCAAGAGGGCTTTTACATTGAAGAACCTTAGAAGGAAGCCTATTAATGAGACGAGCTGCAGTGAGGACAGCTTCACCCCAATAGAATTTGGGAACATTGTTGGTAAAAAGAAGGGCACGGGTTACCTCTAAAATGTGTCTATTTTTCCTCTCGGCAAGACCATTTTGTTGAGGTGTATAAACACAAGAGGATTCATGGATAATACCTTGGGATTGAAAGAAAGATGTCAAGGTCTGATTAAAATAGTCCTTAGCATTATCGGTTCGAATCCTTTGGATTTTGGTGCCAAATTGGTTTTGAACCATGGTGTGGAAGGTGGGAATAATATGGCTGACATCAGACTTGTTTTTGAGGAGGAATACCCACATTGTACGAGTACAATCATCAATGAGTGTAACAAACCAGCGGGCACCGGAGACACTGGATAGAGGAGAAGGTCCCCAAATGTCACTATGAATAAGTTGAAAAGGAGAAACACTCCTCTTAGCACTTATTGGAAATGAGACACGGGTATGCTTGGCTAACTCACAAACTTCACAATGAAGCTGTGAAACATCAATTCCTTGGAACATATTTGGATACAAATGTTTTAACATATAAAAAGAAGGATGACCAAGGCGATAATGGTAAAGCCAAATGGAGCCAGCATTTGTGGTGGTGGACAAAGCTTGGATGTGGGGACTGTCCCGAGGCAATTCAAGGTGATAGAGACCATTCTTCACCTTAGCAATCACAATCCTCTTTCCTGAATCTTGGTCCTCTAAAATACAACAAGAGGGTGTGAAAATAACATGACAATTAAGGTCTGCTGTAAGCTTTTGAGTGGAAATGAGATTTATAGACAATTCAGGGACATAAAGCACATTTTTAAGGACAAGTGTAGCTGAGAGACGTATGGTTCCTTGGCCAACAACAGGAGTAAAAGACCCATTAGCCGTACAGACTCTCATGTTTTTAGGGTTTGACCGGTAAGTTTGAAACCGTTGTGAGGAATTGGCCATATGGTTTGTGGCACCTGAGTCTATGATCCATTGTGTGGGTCGAGACTCCTCAGAAGCTCTAGAGTGTAAAAAATGTGAGATATTACCTGATAAAGCAAGAGTGAATGGAGCACTTGCAGATTGGCCTTCAAAATCAGCAACACTTGTGCCCCCAGTATTTGCATTCCAGTTGGCATTTGAAGAATCTTCAATTGTGAGGATTGTCATCCTTTAAAGGTTAAATTTCTTTGGCAATGAAGGCTGAGAATGAAAAGAGAGTAATTTCAGCAATGAATGCTGAAACTAGAAGAAATTTTTCAGCAATGAAGGCTGAGAAAACAGGAAAAAGGTTCTCAGCAATGAAGGCTGGAGAAGCCAGAAAGTTTCAGCAATGAAGGCTGAAGTGAATCAGAAAAATAAGCTTAGGAGAACACCTTAAGCTCTGATACCATGTTAGGAAATGAGAGAGTAAAGAGAGAGATGGAGAAGAGGAAAATCAGTTCTGTGTATTCCTGAGAAAGGTACAGAATATAAAGAGAACAAACTAGGAAGATGCAAAGAATAAATGCATCAGAAAAAGTAAACAGCTTTACACAGCTGTAAAATCTAATTAATGTATTTAACATTAAAAGCCTGTAGCAACCAACTAATTAATGTAAGCATGCTAACAAGTTGATGTATAGTCATTACAATTTCCTACTATGAAAGAACTCAATAAGTGAAATTGTCTGATCGATTCAGCTCTATTGTTACTGTGGAAATAATGTAACTGATAGGAAAAATAAATAGGATAACATGAGGTCATCATGTGTGAGGTCTACCAAGGAAAGTCCTCATTCCCCACCGGACAATGTTGAGAATCTAGTAATTCGTACCTTCTGTCATCCACCCAAATCACCTAACCTTGGAAACTCAAACTCTTAATAGAATCGCAGGCACTTGCATAGGTTAGGATTATAGGTTCATAGCCTTATCATAGGCTCATAGCCTTGTGATTGGCCTTACATTGTGGGATAACTTTTTCCACTAATGCTTAACCATATATTAGCTAGGCCTGCTATTATGCTCAGGTTAGCAAACCTTCACATGGACTCATTTGTAGTTCATTTTCATACTAAGCGCCAATCAATCAATCAATATATCAGTATCTGTACATGTCGAAACCCTCGAGAAGGCTGCTTTATTATAAAAAAATTCCATGTGATTGATTCAAAATGTTAGTCTAATTTTTCCTCCAGCACACACAACTTTGCACTTGTGCTTCCCTCTTATACCGATTTGTTTCAATTGAAATTTCCAAGTGATAGAATTGCCAACAACCATTCGATTTATATCTTATAGTAGTGTAGTCTTTGTAGAGTTCTAGAGGAGGCTTAGAGTTAAGACTGATGTAGAGAGTATCATGAATTATTTTCAAGGCAAGGAAATTTCCAAATGAAAAAATTTGCTCTATCTTGAGCATGCCAATCAACTGAAATATGGAAATAGTATGAAAATATTAAAATAAACAGAACAATGACTATTTGACAGTTGAACAAATATTTGAAATTGTAATTCCAAAATTAAAGGAAAAAAAAAGGAGATGAAAATGAGAGCTTTGTGATTGATTTCCCAATGTTGACAGGGCTGGTAGTTCATCTAGAGTTCCTCGATGTTGACAGTGTTGGTAGTTCATCTATGAGTTCCTCAATGTTGAGAGTGTGGGCAGCTCCTTGTAGCCCAAAGAGTGCATGACTATATGAAATTGTACTCGGTCAATCAGTCCTTTTATCCTTCTTCACACCTACATTTAAGCCTGTAAGCGCACTCTAGAGATTATAAAGAATCCTCCTCTGAACAAGTGTTGCAACTTGCATTTAGTATGAGCATGGAAAGTAATGTTGTTAAGGATTTGCAAATTGGTACTAGCAATGTTCTTGCAATTTTTGGAAGGTTTACATACCAGATCCAAATCTTCCACTGAACATGCATAGGCCGTTGCATTTTTTGTCATAGCCTGGCCTGAAACCGAATGTATTGCTTTTCGTTTTTTTCAGCCCGACGCCCGAAAATCATTTTACCATTATACATGTTACACATTGCAGGAAGGTGACTCAAACCAAACTAGCCATTGGAGGAAGGTGATCAAGATCAATTCGATCATCTTCCTTCTTCTCCGACCTCTGAGATCTCGTTCTTTATGGTACTAGGAATGGAAGCACAACACTTCAGAGCCGAATTAGAACTATAGCTCTAGAACTTGACATAAAACCTACCATAAACCCAAGATACACCACAGCCATTCACCTCCGAAACCCCAGATTTCAAGCTTCGCACAAGGAGCAAGGGTTTATGATCATTATCCTAATTCTTACTCACCACCACTAGAAGTATTGAGAGCTCAAGTCATGATGGCGGCCTGCCCTATGGAGACAGATTGCTTCAGCTAGCTTTTTGGAGTTTTTGGTTTTGATATTATATAGTTTTAAATGAAATAATTATAAGATTCTCACTTAATTAGCTTTTGGAATCAAGATTTTTCAATTGCTACTCATTCAAGCATTTAAGAGCTTTTGGTTTTCTATTCACAAGTTTCTATCGGCTACCCTAATCACTAGGTTTACCAAATACCATACTAGCTCATTATCATATATTAAACACAAATAATCAATCCGTTTCAGCTACCCCATCAATTACTCTTTTATCAAACAAAACCATAGGATTGGGCGGGGTCGGACTTGTGGGGTGTCTCGCCTCCGGAATTGTCATACTGTCATACTAGCAGCGGCTGAAGAGGCCGGGAGGAGATGGCGATTCAGATGAAGACAATGTGGACATCGGTGGTAGTGGAAGGGAAAGGACGACAAACAGAGGGCCGAGAGAAACAGAGAGTTGGGATTGAGAGGGCTGTAGCATGAAATTTGGTATTTCACTCCAGTTGAAACTGATTTTTTTTTTTCGGTTCCAGTTTTTGGCTCTGAAATCAGATATTTTTGTCCAGTTTTGGTTTGGTTTTTGGGGAGGTTCTCTTTTTGAGCAACCCTAATTTAATTAGCTCTATCGGTGCTAATTTGGATAACGCTAGGACCCTACTTTATTCCGGTGCTTCTCCAAAAGAAACTTTGGAAAAAAACATAGCTAATCTAAAAATCGAAAGTAACCAGACTGGGAGAAAGTTTTGTTTGTCCACATTTAGAATATAATCAATTGATAAACAATCATATCATGAAATTGTAAAATCAAACAACTTGGTTCATCAAAGAGATTATGCTTAAGTTCTAAACAGGTTGAAATCTTAGTAACCCATGTCCAACTAAATTACATTTGAAAGGATTTGTAGGAAATTGAAAGAAATATGTATCCTGTTCATTCACAATCAAATCAGAATCAAGTTGAAATAATAGTTCATTAAGTAAAGCTAATGTACATTTGGATTCAGGGATGCTTGTCGTCCTTTCATGTTATTACTATCTTAAATACTGTTTATATGCAACAGCATTCCCAGAATCACTTGTACTTTCATGTTATTACTATCTCATTTATCCATATATCCTGCATGTACTCAGGATTATTAGAAACTATCTTTTCGGTAGACTTGTCAGAATGTTGACCTGGCCTTACTATACCGAAATATGTATGCTGTTGCAGGAGATTGGTCCTCTTATTTATCAATTGAAGCAGCTGCAGTTCTCTTGAAAAACTTTACAGAATAACATATTTAATATTTTTTATTCTTTGCTGTGAATTTATTATTATGAATAGGATTGCTTGTTTCTTTTTCTACTTTTTCTTTGCTATTCCAATATCATAGAGAGACTGCATTTGTTATCATGACATCAGTGTTCATTTTGTATAACATTCTATTGTTCTTTGAAAACCATGGCAGTTGAAAGCATTCAGTGGGTTCGACCTGACTGTATTTTGCTCGGATGCCTTAAAAAATCGGTTGATGGAAAGGAGGAAAATTACCTTGTACAAGCTATCACGTGTGGAAATGGAGAAGAAATCACTAATGTAAGTAAATTGCCTCAAAACTTGTTCATCATAGCTATAATGATTTTGACTTTTGCTTATGAACTTGATTGTGTATAAATTTCTTTCAAGGAACTTTCATATTTCAAAAGGGCCAATTAGTTAAAGTAGTTGATGCTTCAGTGCTCTTATCCCATCTGCCCTCTAAAAAACTTAACCATTATGCTGGTCTCAACCTTTCTTTAAGTAGCTTTTATGTCCCAGCAGAGCCAATTAGTTAAAGTAGTTGATTTGATGCTTGATGCTCTTTTCCCATCTGCCCTCTGAACGTCTTAACAATTGGACGTTCTCAACCTTTCTTTTCAGTTTACCCTGAACTTAGGGTTTTCAATAGGATCGGGTGGGTAGCATTTTTGTTGGTTTGATTACAGGTTAGGTGTTGTAGGTTACATATTGGAGGTTATTTTATGTTAGAGTTACTTACAAGTTGGATAGTTTTGGATTAGAGGTTGGATAATGCCTGACTTGGTCGACTTGTGGGGATTTGATTTGAGTGATTAAATTTCCATTTGTTGTTTATGGAGGATGCAGGTTTAATTTTGCAGTAAGGCATGATGTATCAAATGCAAGATTATGTTCGTTTTGTAAAAATGAGTTATTCATTTCTTCTTATTAAAGGAGAGAGAATTTCAAAATCTTACATTGTGGGATTCTTAAATACTGTTTATATGCAACAGCATTCCCAGAATCACTCGTACTCTCATGTTATTACTATCTCATTTATCCATACATCCTGCATGTACTCAGGATCATTAGAAACTATCTTTTCGGTAGACTTGTCAAAATGTTGACCTGGCCTTACTATACCAAAAAATGTTGACTTTGACTATTTTGGTAAATAGTTTAGATCAATCCTGCCAAGACCTCTCCGCATATGTAAATACCTCCTTTTGTTTTGTTGTTGAGGGGCGGTGCTAAAGAAGGTAAGTGTTAATAGGATAACTAACTTGCCTCTAGTTCCCTCAATGGTTATTGAGTGGGAGGATTGACCAAGATGTTGATGTTGTGGAGGTCACCAAAGTAAAAAATTAAACAAAGAAAACAAGCAATGCAAGTTGATGCAAGTTGTTCTTTTCTTTTCCTTTACACGGTAAATATATTGACAGACAATCAAAGGGGATAAAAAATTTTCGACCAAACAATGAGTCTCAAGGAAAACAAAAAGGTACCTTACAAAAGCGTCTCAGACAAGGAGGGCTTAAATTATTCAAAGTATATTTGCATAAAGGAATGGCATAAAGCAAATGTCGCTTACCTTTAATATTCAAAGACATTCCAGGGCTTAAATCATTTTACCTTTTGACACGATTATTACGGATATTACTAATTATACTAAATATACCTAACTTGATTCTGATTGATACCATACCTTTATTGTAAACCCCTTTCATAGCCAAGAAGTTGAGAAAATTGTCATGAAAAGACATGGTGTGTGTAATTTCTCACCATCAACAACTAATGACAATTCCTCTTTTTTTTTTCGAAATAAAAGCATAAAATTTCATATCTTTATAAACAGAGGGACTAGTTGATTCAATCTAGTTGGCAGTGAACTCACAACTTCATCACCACAATTGTTTTTGGATCCAATATTCTCTGATTGCTTGATAGTTCATCTTATACTTGATCATTGTAGTTGATCCATAAATTGTAGTAGCTTTGGACCTTGTATTCTCTGATAGTTTCATTTCTTGATATAACTTGTTTAGCTTCTTGGTGTACTTACTTTTTAATTTTATACACCTTCCTAAATTCACGGAGCACTGGTTGAGGATCCTCTAATGCAAAATTTGCAAGCATAATTGCGTCTTCTTATTTTCCACCCTAGATCACTCTTGAAGACTATGGTGACCCACCCTACATATTACCTCAACTCCATGAAATCCTAATATTACCAGTTTACCACTTGACTACTTGACTGGGCTTCTGTTACCTTTGGATTATTGTTTATAATCAGAACTTAATGAGATTTGATCCCAAATTGAGATTCTATTTTCATTTATTTATCTTATTTTATGTGTGGGATGCACTGGGTGGTTGTTGTTGTATTTGTAATAATTGATGTTTTTGAGTACACAATCCTAATCACGCTTCCACTCAATTTAATCTATTATAGGCATCTTCCAGACCAGTTATCCTCTGTTTGGGTGCTTTGTTTGTCAGCATTATCGATGATATCGTGCCATTTGGATCCGGGCCACATTTACTATTGAGTTATTTGGAAACACGGTAGGATTACAGTATCATCTTCCAGAAGTTCCATTTTCCTTTTATTTGTTTCCATCAAAGAGTCTTGGTTAGTTTAGATGTTCATGATGCTTCGTTATAATACCATATTCTGTCTTATTCTATTTGATGCATAGCTTCATCTATTTGTTTTGCTTTCTTTCAACTAAAATTAGTATTAAATATTGAAGGAAACATTATATGCCTTATTTAGAGTCAGGGTCAGGCTATATTGTTTCATGATGTTTGATCAGTGAATAGTGATAACACGATTTTCCCTCTTCAGCGACATGTTCATGAATCATGAGATTAGTTGAAGAGTGAGGAATTAGTAAAGAAAAGTTAGCAGCAATGAATTACCATGTAATTGGCATAACTAGATAAAAAATTCGTTTGTACAATCAAGTATATATAGCCGTTTCAATAATACTCCATTCGTTACGCACAACATGTCATTCTACCATTATGTCATTCCCACTTCTTAAGAACACAAACAAAAGTACATTTATACCCCTAATTGTTACTTAACTTTTTCCCTTTTTCGAAAATTGCAACTAACAATTGCCTAATCATTACTAGGGTAATTTTGTAAAGTGAACACCAAAATATCTAAAATGATATTTTTATTTAACAAGATTTACTCTCTAAATGACATTTTGCGTGACAGAGGTAGTAGTAAATAGACATTTGTCTACACATTTGTACAATTTTTTTGACATAAATTTATTGTATACTCTCAGGTTGGTCAGGATAATAAATGTAACTTTTTATAAGTTAGTTTATTAGTTTGGGAAAACAAAATGGCGGTAATCATCAATTTTAAAATCATAAACAAATTTTGATAAATTATATTTTTTGTATGAAAACTGTTGATTTTGCGTTAGGGGTTAATGTTTAAATATGATTGGTTAGGTCATTAGTTTTTGGAGAAAACTCAGGCTTTAGTTAACTGTTAAAAGCATGAAGTATGTTTACTGGATACTCATGTTGCTGTAAACTAGAAGACAGGTTTGTAATACGAACATCAAAGCACAAATAATTACAAGAGTCATCACTTGAATTGCAGTTGTACAAGAACTGGTTTAATATTGTTAATTTGTTATCAAATACTCCAGTATTCTACTTTTTAACGACACTTTTTTTGGTGTATGCAGGCAGCTAGCAGTTTTAGCCAACAGGAAGAATACTGATGAGCATATTGTCTTAGTTGGTTGGCTGGATGAGAGTGATGGACCAGCAGTGATTCAGATTGAGCTAGATAATTGGCTTCCTCGGATTGGGCTTCAAGGTATAATCCATACATTTAACGCAAGATATTGTTATAAGAATTAGTCATTTTTTAGTTTGTGATTGATAGAAGTTGTATCTTATGATCGCAAATTTGTATCTTCTCGGACAAATGAAATCTGACAAATGAAGTGTACAGATTCAGAAGACTATACATCTCTAGATATCACCTACTTGCAAACTTTGCGATTGTCTTTGGCTCAATACATATAAAATTCTTATACATAACTGGGTGTTTGATCTGTGCTCTTTGTTTCACAGAAAATGGTGATGAGAATGTTCTTTTGGGTATGTGCATTGACCGAGCTTCTGTGTATGAAAATATTGAAGTCAAGGTTGGCATGGATGACAGTAGAGAGCTTTCACCATTTTGTATATTTCTGTGTCTTACACATGAGGGGAAGCTAGTTGTATTCCATTTTGCTAGGTACATTTATATAATTCTTTTGTTGGCTGTTCCAGTATAGTCTTTAGTAGGTATTAAATGTTGTGTTTGTTTTGTTGCCTGTCTTGGCAGTATTTTAGGAGATTCAGTTGCACCTTCTCCTGTGCCTGTCTCTTCTGAGGAAGAAGAAGCAATATCTACTAGTGGAACCCCAGATGTACCTACTATCTCTGTGGAACAAAACGGTGATAAGATCAAACAAGGAGTTTTAGATCTTCAGTCTTCTGACATAAATAAACCTGCTGGAGCTGGAGTTGATCAGAATTTTTTTCGGGAGAATAGAGAGGCATCTTATATTGAAAAGTCTCCTCTTCCTGATTTTGATCGAACCTTGACTACAGGAGGGAGAATTACTGGAACGTGGATGACCACAGCTAAGGATCAGTTGGGACCAAGTCCTTTAGCAGATGTGGATAAAAGGTTGGGAGGTGGGCAATCATGGCCCATAGGAAATGAACGCCTAAACAAAAACACATTAAACAGCTTTGCAGCAAATTCCTCAAAAATTGAGGCAGAAAATTTTAAAGAGGCTGACAAACTAAACCTTGTTGTTCAGTCTGAGTATCCTTTAGGTAAAAGCTTTGCTGTCCATTCTGATCTATCATCACATGGTGGAAAGTCAAAGAGTACCGTGGAATGGGTTAATAGAGATTCTAGAAGCAATCAACCTACTCTTGTCAAAGATGTTCTAGAACAGGTAATGGAAATATTAATGATCACTTGGAGCTTGATGTTATGGAATTTTATCTTTTAATTAGGGGTGGGCACAAATCCCGCAAATCCCGGGTCCGTCCCGGTCCCGTCCCGATCCCGGTGGGATTTAAAAAAAAAATAGTGAATCCCGTCCCGCAAAAATTATGCGGGACGGGACGCGGGATGAGGATTCCTTATCTCGCAAATCCCGTCCCGTCCCGCATATAATAATAATAATAATAATAATAATAATTATTATTATTATTATTATTATTATTATAATTATAATATACACAGTGTATATATATACACACTTTGTGTATACATCACAGTGTATGTATAATTACAGTGTATACATTGTATATATATACACCTACTTTGTATTTGTATATATTGTGTGTATATATATATACACATAACACACTTTTACAGTGTGTATACCATACTATATATAAGTGTATCATTATGTGTATATATATAAGAAAAATATAATGGATATATATACATATGTTATGTGTTTAAAAATCGTAAAATATATAGGAATTTTAGAATTTTTTTATAATGTTTTTTATTTGAGGGACAAGGCCCGCGCGGGATTGAAAAAAAAGTAGTTAATCCCGTCCCGCAAAAATTACGCGGGATGGGACGCGGGACGACCCCCATCCCGTCCCGTCCCACGCCCACCCCTACTTTTAATTGTGTGAAAAGTTGGAAACTGACAATAATGCTTTCTATGCTATCTTAATATTTACTCTGGACCATCTTCGCAAGCCTGCCACAAACTTCTCTGGATCATTTAGTTCTTCTAGCACAATGGCATTGTATGCTGGGAGAGCAACTTCAGTGCCAACAACTGTGACTATGGGCACCCATAGCTTGAAAGTGCAGGAACCTCTTTTTTCAGGAAAGACCAGCCATGTTGTTCATCCTCATAATGTCAACCCCAAAATTGCCTCCCAATCAACGCACTCAAACTTTGAGTTGAGTCTATCAAAGAAATATGGAAATGTAAGACAGTGTGCCCGTTCATCTTTATCATTTTTGGATAATGCACTTCTATTTTGTGCCCAAGTTACTTGACTAGAGGTCTATAGGGGGTGGTTGGGGTGTGTCATTTGATTTGTTTGGTGTTTCTGTTTGACAATAAATGATATGTTGTTTTCTCATGGAGAAGGGTAATTTGGAGTATCTCTGTCACAACTAGCCTCAAAGTTGGTTTCACTTGATGCCTTTTGATCGGTTTCTACTTGCTATATATTTAGAGGAAATCATATGCTCCTATTTTTCGTTGGCTTTTTATTCTTGCTGATGAAAATTTTGGCTGGACATGTTGTCAATGAAACAGGTAATGATGGAGTAATTGACATTATAGATGACCAAAGATCACAATATTCACTTGCATTTGTATATTGATAAAAGCTTATTAAAACTCATTAGCATATGCTCTTATTTTTTGTTATTCTTACATGTATAGTACGGTTTCTTTTCTTTTTATAAAGACGAGTTGCCCTTGCCTCCTACTTAACAGGAAAAAAATATGAATCCGTGTTTGCTTCAGGCTTGACTGTGGTAATATTTTGTAAATGGAATTAGTTTAAGGGTAAACTTCATTTGTGATCCTCAACTTTCCACCTTTATTCTATTTACATTCCTAAACTTTAATTTTACATTGTTTTGTGGTCACAAGCTTATATCTTTTGTGTAATTTAAGTCCTTTAGTGATTTTTTTTGCAAAATGCTCATTATCTAGTACACGTAGTGTTCATGTGTGGAGGATTCATCTCCGTGTTAATTTTTTAGCATTCACTTAATGGTCTAATGGGTTAAGGGATTGAATTTGGAGCAAAAACCTGAGTTACACAACCTCACTAGGAGAAATCAGAAGTTATGGATTTGAATAGAACAAAGGCAAGTGTTACTTGCCCATACTTTTCCGAATTATTTGTAGCTGTCCATGTGTTCCCTATTTTGAATGAAAGGGAATGTGAAGCTTACATTCAAATTATTTGTAGCTTCCCTTCTTTGTTGGTCATACCTGGGGGATGTTGTTGTTATTAGTTCATATACATTGTTTTTAGTTGTTTTAATCTATTTTGTAGATGAAAGATATGACATCAGAGCTGGACAAGCTTCTGCAATGTATAGAAGAACCAGGGGGCTTCATGGATACCTCCACAAGTTCTCATAAATTGTTGGAAAATTTAGAGAAGCATATGATGGTTCTACGTCATAAATGCACCACATGGCAGGTAGCTGCATAAATTATCACTTTACCTTTGGGAGGCTGTTTTTACTATTTTCAAGGACCTGGTTCTGCTTTGATTTATATTATATTTGTCTTGGTATTCCACTGACTATTCAATCATTAAAGGCATAGGGTGGAGAATGGATTCCAAAAAGACAATCTACACTGGAATAAATTTGATCCATTTGTTTCTATTTGGACTTTTGAAACATGTTTTCAGTGTGAACTTCACATATAGTTTCAACTTAGATTTGACAGACATAAACTCCGAACGATAACCAAATATGTCTGAAATACAGTGTGCGTGTGTGTAAAAATTTTTGACACACACAAAAAATTTTTACCCATAAAATTTTTACCCTATCAATATCCTAGATGTTGACATATATATTGCTGGAGAACATCTAGGATATTGATAGTTTTTATGTTTCAAATTGTTGGCTAGTTTCTTTTCTTGAATCATTGATGAGCTATGCTAGTAAAGTTGGTCTTGTTTTTATCTTTCTTGTGATTGGATAGTATTTGTCTTGTAACTAAAATGGGATAAATTATATGGTTTTCTCACTTGTATTTTTTGTATTCATGTATCCTTTTGCCTTCAGTGTTCTAGCTAAACTTAACCTCTTTTGTGTTATATCAGTCTGTGGTTTTCTTTTTATGGGTAAACATTTAATGTGAACAACTTGTGCATCGGATTATAGAATACTAGACCCAAATTGTGATTAAGATTTTGATCTTATGGAATTAGACTTTACAGAAACGTGCTGGTACATAATTGTTCCATCATCAATTTCTGACAGATGATCATATTCACTAATATCCATTGATGATCATATTCACTATATCCATCGATGATCATATTCACTATATCCATCGACTAACAAAAACCACACGCCCTTGTACTTTTCCAGCCGAGACTATTTCCTAATCGTTTATCAAATTTACCATGACACATTCTACACCTTTTGAAAGTTGCGGTAAACTTTTGAGTTCTAGGTTTTGTTTCTCCATTTTTATCTGCTCAACTGTTCGTAAAATACTTTATTAATCCAAAAGAATAAGGCATACGCCTTTCATTTCAGGACAGGACCCAAAAAGCTGATTGATATATCTCATTCTTGATGTATCTTTTGCTTATAGAATAAAAATTGTTGTCATGATTTGGTTCCATCCTGTTTTCTTGATCTTTTAGGCAAAAACTTCTCAGATAATGTTGGAGATAGTGCGGTGTTTTCAGGGGCTTTTATTATTAATACCCAACAGGTGTTTTATTTGGTTTTTTAAGACACTCTTTAAACATTTGCCTTGTTTTTTGGTGATCTCTTAAAATACATCTTGGAGCATGTGATTCAGTTTTTTCATGACCATTTATCTGGTTTCAAGCATTCCTGTTGACTATTTTTTGGCTTCATATTATTATTGTTTTTGGAGGCCTTAACCCTGAGCAGTTGCTACTGAGGGGGTGCTTTGTACCTTCCTTGTTTTGGAGGACAATTCTCCTCCTCTGAAGGAATTGCTCCCATTTCTATTAGGCTATAAGATCTATCTTTTTATCTAGAAAATTAAGCAAGTAATTGGGATTTGAACGGTTGATATTGAGTTTGAACACTAACATATGGATGTACCTTGTAATTAATCGCTGCATTGAAACAACTAATACCTCACTATTTCCATATCTAGTTCTTTTTCTATATATCATTTAAGGATTTTTCTCCCCCAACCCCATGTTTATGATTGAAGGTAGACTTTGTTTGTTCTTATATGTGATTCTTGGATGGGGTGCAGCATGTTGAAGGAATGATGCTTACATAAATGACCAACACGGTTTCAATTATTCATTGTTTAAGGCTTCCTGTAAACAATACTCCCTCTGTTAATTAAAACTTGTTGTTTACTATTCATGCACGCTTTTTTAGAATGATAAAAACTATATAAAATATTAACTTTTTTTTACATTTGTATTTATAAATTCTTACTTAATAGTAATAAGTATGAAATAATTGAAAAAATATATTTAAAAAGTTAATATTTTATATAGTTTTTAACCCCTCAAAAAGCGTGCGTGAATAGTAAAACCTCAAGTTTTAATTAACGGAGGGAGTATTGTTAATGGCCTTTAAGTAATTTTGAGATTCATGTTTCTGTTATTGTATATCAAGCTAAAATTAATTCCTTATGATTGTTGTCTTTGCGTTGCATATTAGAGTCTTCTCCATGGGCAAGCAGACTCAATCCAGCATCTTCTGGATAATACTGTGCAAGGTATCACTCTAATCCCAAATATTAGATTATACAGAGAGAAGTTTTATGCTGGATAATACCTAACTACTCTTTAGACTGGATTCATGGTTATTCAAGGGATAGACATAAATAGAGTGATAGGAAAACCTGGATATATCTCTGTTCACTACTTGTCACCTGCATATCTTCTAAGGTGTGCAAGAAAAGGACCGCAAAATCTGCTAGCTAGTGTTAATGACAAAACTAATATTTTGAGTCTAGAATCCTGATATTTCTCCCATTCTTCAAAACTGAATTATGGGTCTGTTTGGCAAGACATTTATTTGGATTACAAGGCATCCATGTGATCACATTATCACCTCAGTTACTTTATCAGTCATTAGCTGTTACCATATCAGCAATAACCCTCAAATAGACCCATCTTGGTTGGGGATTAATGGAAAATATTATTTAGTGACCACGCCTATTCTATTGTACTTTGCAGTTTTGGCAAGAAAAATATACATGGAAGGTATTGTCAAACAAACAAGGGATAAGCAATATTGGGACCTTTGGAATCGGCAAAAGTTGAGCTCAGAACTCCAGATGAAACGGCAGAGCATGATAAATTTAAGTCAGGTTGGTTATCATATAACTAGGTAACTGATCGTAGGAATGAAGTGAAAAATTGTCTTGTTGCGTGATGCAGGACTTGATTAATCAACTCATTGAGCTAGAAAAGCATTTCAACGCGATCGAGCTGAAAAACTATGGTGAGGACAATGGAGTTAACTTTGATCGTCAATCTATCCGAAGCAGATATGCTCCTTCAAGGTAAATATCTGGGAAACAAGTTTCAAATTTGTCACGTACACAATGATTTTGCACAATGTTTTGGTTTATTAGGTTAATCAAAAAGCTCTTAATACAACTGTTCATATATGAATAGTATTAATATTACAATTTATATCTCAAAATAATGGTAATGATGAAACTTTTCGTCTTGGCATGTTCTGCACTAGAGCATAGTCATATATGTAATGTGGGTGGAATGGAATCTTGCAGGCGAATTCAGTCACTGCATGCAGTACACAATGCCTTGAATTCCCAATTAGCTGCTGCTGAGCAACTCTCTGAAAATCTCTCAAGGCAAATGGCTGCTCTGAGCATAAAATCTCCATCGGCAAAACCAGAAAATGTGAAGGACCAATTGTTTAAAATGATTGGGATACCATGTGAAAGTTGTTCGGAGATTTCCTCACACGTAAAAAAGGTGATCGACACTGATACACCACATGCTACTCCCTTATTTTCATCTGTTACCGGTGTAATAGGGAATGATTTCAAAAGCAACCAGAGTGGTACAAGCAATAATGAACCTGAGACTGCAAGGAGAAGGAGAGACTCATTTGATCAGGTACTGATTAGTTGTTGATCTTGTGTAACATCTGGTCTTCACATGAGGGGGCACAACTGTGCAATTGCAATACTAATCAGCATATACTATCGTGTTGAAAGTGGTTCATTTTACATACATGGCATTTTCAGTGGCTTCTTGGAAGCTCTATGTTTCTGTTTCCTACCCATGACTTCCTATATTATTTTGCACTTGGTACATCATAACTCATTAGCTGGGCCTTTAAATTGAATTGTGGTAAGAGTTATTGATTTGGTCTGTGAATGCATCCTCATCCTCTTTCACTTTGCAAAAAAGAAAAATAACCTTATGCAAATCTGTTTATTTGTTGTAAATGTTCGCAAACTAATTTATATCATTTCCTGAATGCAGAATTGGGCAAACTTTGAGCCTTCTAAAACAACAATAAAGAGAATGCTAAGGGGAAATGAGCGTCCAGATGTAGAAAGACCATCATTGTTTATGGATAAGAGGTTGTCCATCTCTTCCAATGCAGAAGGCTCAGTAGCTGCTTGTTTGAGTGGACATGTCACCCAGCTGGGCATGTTTAATGATGCTAGAGGTAAGCCATCATGCTCAAAATATGTTGGTGAACTCTGTGTATGGAATAAAATCATCATGCTCAAAATATGTTGTTTACACAGGTATCGAGGATACTTCCAAAAACTTATTTCCTACAAGTTCATCTAGATCCTCAAGGGATAAAGATCTCTATGAATCAAATGTATCTAGTTCTAACCAAGCTTCTGGAAAGGTTGACAAAAGAAATCTTGAAGCTTTATCACCTGATTCTTCTTCCAAGTATTCTGGAGCTTTGGATTTGCATGTCAAGAAAGAAACCCATCAAGTAACATCTGAATGGCCTTATCATGAGAGAGCTAGTATTGAAAACCCAGAATCTGCTCTGTTTAAGGAAAGAAAAACCGTTTTCACTGTTGCGAAACCAAGTCAAGATCAACCAAACTTTCAAACAGCACAGTCGACAGTCTTTCCGTTTTCAAATACAAATAACAGCAAAGATCATATGGCATCGAAGCGTTTTGGTAATGTTGTTGAGGAAAAGGTTTCTAGGAGCTCACCAACTGGTTCTGGAAGTTACCAAGAAACTAGATCCTCCCATATTCTCGCTTTTTCTGATCAGCATGTTACATGTTCCCAATTAGCTAACCCCACCAGCGGAGTTCAGAGCAGTGAAGCTTTGACTACTACTTCAACAACAGTTTTGCCTGCCTTGTCACCTTCTGTAGTCGACTCTGCATCAAAGTCATTGTTTTCTTCATCACGTACTCCTACAGCTCAGAAGTTTTTGTCTCCTATTGCTTCTGGATCATTAAATAGTACCCCAGGCAATCAGGAGAACTTCAGATTAACTTCACAACCCACAAGGTTAACATTTTCTTCCGCTCCTTCTGTGGCTTCCCTCAATGCTCTTCCATCCCCTGAATCTGTTGAGAAGGCTCCGTCGACCCTGGAATCTTCTACACCCTCAAGTGTCATACCTCCTAATATGGAACGTCAATCTTCCGGTGATAGAGTTGGTGCAGTATCTACCGTTTCAGATGCTTCCTGTTTTAATCCTGTTGATACCTCTCCATCCAAATCTCATGAGATGCCAGCTTCTTCACCTGTGGCATTTTCTATGAACTCCACATTCAAAACTCTGGATATAGAGAACCAGCCTTGTGCAAACAAAGTTAATGCAGCTATCTTGCAGAAAGAGCTCCCCGTAAGTGGACTTAACTGGAACTCCTCAACCCTCATAGGCTCTTCGGACATAGCCTCAACTGCATTAGCTTCTGGGAGTCACCTTAGCCCGAGCAGCTCAGCAACTCATGGATCAAATGTGGTATCAAATATGGAAGCTAAAAAGTCATCAGGATTGTTTGTTTTTCCCCAGGCACATGTATCAACATCAGATGATAAATCTGCCGATTCAGCTGTTGCTCAAGAGGATGAGATGGAAGAAGAGGCTCTTGATACCAGCCAGGCAGACCGTCTTAATCTTGGTAGCCTTGGAGGTCTGGGGTTAGGCTCAGGTGCGAACACTAATTCAAGTTTTAGGTCTAATCCATTTGGTGCTTCCACTGACAGTGGATCAGCTACTGTCGGGAGTTCTACCGTGGACATGGCAGTTCCTAGTGGGCAGCTCTTCCGCCCTGCATCATTCAGCTTTCAGACCTTGCAACCTTCTCAGCAAGTGCAGGCTGTCAATGCCGGTGGATTTGGTTTTGGAACCCAAACACAGGCTCCATCTGCAATTACTCCAGGCCAACCTGTGCAGATTGGTTCAGGGCAGCAAGCATTGGGATCAGTTCTTGGTGCATTTGGACAGTCTAGACAGCTTGGTCCTGCCGCACAAGGTAGTAGTTTTGGTGGAGGGGGGTTCCCAGGGGGTGGTGGGCAATCCGGAGGAGGTTTTCTTAATGCTGCTAGTAGCGGAGGCTTCTCTGGAAATTCTGCCGTTGGCGGTGGCTTTGCTACTGCTTCTGCCACTGGCGGCTTTGCTGGGGTTTCTGCAGTTGGGGCTGGGTTTGCCGGCATTTCTGCTCCTGCTGGTGGCTTTGCTGGTGGATTTTCTGCTGCTGCTGCTGGTACCGGTGGCGGCTTTGCTGGGGCAGTTGGCGGAGGTAAAATTTCCAATGCAGTCGTTCTTTCCCCGAGCAATTGTACTTTATAGTTGAGATCAATGATTACACGTATGCTAATAAAAGATAGTAATATTCTTATTGCTTAACTACATCCTTTGATGAATTTGCATAGGTGGTGGTTTTGGGTCTTTTGGCAACCAAACTGGCGGCGGCGGCGGCGGTTTTTCTTCATTCGGCAGTGGATTGGTTGGTAAACAACCACCATCACAGTTATTCACGCAAATGAGAAAGTAGGCCCTGTTTGTATTCCCCGATGTTTTTTTTTTTTGTTTTATGGATAGCAATTTGTTCTGAATTTAGTGATATATCATTGTAATTTTTGTGTTGGGTTTTTGGTAATTTTTAGAAGTTGGGATTCGATGTATTTTGTAGAGATGGGTAAGGGTTCGGATCATAAGATTCATAACTCGTCAGATCAAGAGTTCAACTAGCCATACCCACATGGACCCTAGGTCCATAGGGTGAGTGACCCAGCTTGTTATCGATTACCTGCATAGTTCCCATTCGATATGAGCTGACTGGGTCAACTCGCCCTGCCTGTTGAGGCTAATCAGCTAAATTTGGGGACTCGGGTAATAAAATTGGCCCAAGCAGGCTAGTAGATCCAAACGGTCGGATTTGGACTAAGGGGTGGGCCTGTCCATCAGTCCATGGGTTGGACCCGCTGGGCCAGGAAGTCACGACCCGCACCTAAATCCGTGGAATAGACGGGTCGGCGAGTCACGGGTCAACGAGTCGGATAGATTAATAAAGTTTAAAAAAGATGTTGAACAAATGTATTTTCGGTTGGAAAAAAAAGGAAGGGAAGAAGGGATTACATCGTTTCCAGTTGCCTGCGTATCTTTTCGGAGAAAATGAATCAAAGGCCACATAGTTTTTTTAACCTGTTTGAATCCCTGCTTACCTTCCGGCGTCGTCATCATATGAACTCCCGATGAATGTCCCGTTATCTGATTTGGTGGAGAGGTGGTTCCTTTGGCTTCTTTCATCTACCCGCTTCCAATCGCTTAGTAGGACTTGCATCTTGAGGTTCTCCGGTAGCATAGTCAATCTTTGGGCCGTTAAGCTCTGTCCGCTCCGACTAAAAAGTTGCTCAATCGCAACAGTCGGGCATGGTGCTCCTAGAATTTGACGGGATATTACTCGTAGAGTGGGGTATCGTGTCGAAGTCTTCCGCCTCAATATCAACAAAGTCAAAGTTAGTATATAAATACTCGTCGATCTTCGAATGAGAGGTTGACGAGGTCATCGATCTCTTTGTGCCAAAAATATCTGTGGCAAGAGCCTTCGTTCGCGCAATGATGCTAGTGCGTGACAAGGTTGAGGACGCAGGGGGCGGTTGAGATGAACAAGTATCGCTAGCATAAATATCATATAAGGTTTGAAGTATTCTCTAACCTTAGAAATTGTAAGAAGTACATTTGGTGGTTCTTCAACTTGTAACATAGGATAATAGTTTTCCAAAAACCTTTCAAGACCAGTGAGCTTAATTCTAGCGTCGAAAACCATTGCTACTAGGAAAATATCAGGAATGTTTGTGTAATACGATAACCATTTAGCCCTCATTTTCATCACGGCTTGGTAGATTGTCGGTATCTGCAACCCGTCGTTTAGGGATATTGCAATGTTCATTGCGGTAAAACAAAATAAATGTGAGGTAGGGGTGTAAACATGACTAAAAGTTCTGGTGGCGTCATAAAAAGCTTTAAAAACTTTCATCACGTCTCTCGTCGTTACCCAAATATCACCAAAAACATCGGACCCTTCGATGTATTGGGCAACGAAAGCGGAAAGGTGTTCTTTGTACAAATATGATTCGTGAATCATTAAATAAGTGGAGTTCCACCGAGTAGAAACATCCCTAGGAAATTTCTTTGGTCTCATCTTGTTTTGCTTACAGAAGACCTTCCACTGGTCACAGAGCGTTTTGCTCTTCCAAAGGGCCTTGAGAACAAAACAAATAGGTGCGACCAAAGATTGTAAATACTCTAAAGCGTTTTGAACACACAAGTTTAAAATATGTGGTGCGCAACGGTCTAGAGGCTACAATATTGAATTAATTCTTCAATAGATCGTCGTGTTTGCGGAGGCGTTGTCAAAACCGATTGAAAAACCTCTTTGGGTCAACTGGTATTCTTGTAAAACAGTTAAAATCACCTTGGCAATGTTACATGCAGAGTGTGACTCATCAAACAGGCGGAAGGCCAAAACTCTCTTGTGTAAAAAATATTCGTTGTCGACCCAATGACAATTGATACCCATATAAGAGTGTTGTAGCTAATGATCGGTCTAAATATCGCTAAAAATTGAAACCTTCAAATCAGTGTTTTTGAAAATATTCAACTATTTGTTGTTTTCGACATGCAAAACGTTTTTCAATTTTCCTCATAACAGTTTAACGGGAAATGGTCGGGGCGGTAAGCGGGGTTAACCGTCCTACTCACCTAGTTGTTAAAATGCAAACGATGTGCAAAGTTGTAAGCTAAACCTTTTGCGGTTATCATTTCCGCAAATTCGTTACTACTGTATTGATAAGCATAACTAAATAAACCAGGAGGTTGGGAGGAAGAAGTTGTGTGCTCGGTTAATTTCATTTGGTCGCTCGACATGTCGTACTTGTCGGGATGCTTGTTTTTGACATGCCTCCTTAAGTTGTCATAACCTCCTCCTTTGGGATGCTTGTATGACCGAGTGTAAAAGTTGCACCGAGCCCTACAATTTTCATCCTGATAGATCGGACCTTTCATGAACCAATATTTAAAGACCGCCACCCGGAGCTCTTCTTACTTGTTCGCATCGTCGTCATCAGCTTTCGGGGCGACATCTTCCTCCTCCACCGCCGCCTATGCATCACCTCGCCGTGTCCGAGTTGCTCCGGATTCAACGGTCGGTTGTATGGAAGAAGTAGGCTGAGTAGTAGCCTGATCATTGGCGACGCCTCCGGGAATCACAAGAAGATGATCCGAGATGGTGACCTCGTCATCATCCTCCTCCTCGATTCGGGGCCTCCGAGACTCTCTTGGAACACAAACGCTCCACCGTGGTGCTTGGGGTTCGGGTGCCATAGCCCCGCGTCCGCTAGGTCTGCTCACACTCTTCCGGCCACTTGCCACCCTTCGAAACACGGGCATGATGAAATTGATGAATGTATGATGAGAGATCGAGAGATATTAAGAATTAGATTAGGAGAGATTAGCAAGAGATGGATGGAGAGATTAGGGAGAGATGATCGAGACTCGAGAGATTACCGAGAGATTAGCGGGAGATTAGAGAATGGATCATGAGATTGAGAGATGAGAGTGGGTTGGTGTAGGGAGAATGTTGTGGGGTTTGTGGGGGTATTTATAGGGTTAAAATCAGGCCCTCAACCGAGTACAAAACAATCCCAACAATCAATTTTTTTTTTAACGTTGCCGATCCGTCGGGTTGGCTTTTCAACCGTTGGGTGATATGCCCGTTGTCTCACAACGACCGGATTACTAGTCGTTGGACCCGGCCGGGTCCGACCCGGCGAGAGTGAGGAGATGCTAGAGTGAGGAGTGTGACCTTCCATGAATGTTTCGAGAGAGGCCACTATGTTGCTTCTTGCCCAGATCGTTCGACTATTTGTTTCACCTGTGGTACCATGGGACACCGAGCTGCAAGATGCCCTCATAGTCGTGGAGCTCTAGCTATTTCACATCCGGCGAGACTTCCTGCGGCTCCTCAGCCACCGCTATTGACATATCCCCAAGGCCAGGTGCGAGGCGATTCTTTCGGCAGAGGCGGAGGCGGAGGCAGAGGAGGTAGACGCTATGGTCGTGGAGGCAGAGGGCCGTCAGGGCCAGATCAAGGTAGAGGGTCAGCTCCTGCAGGACCGTCAGGGTCCGGGTATGATCATGGCCAGAGCTCCAGAGGTCGAGGACCAGGGTTACCCCCACCGCCCCGCATATTTCAGATGCACGCCGATGACCGCTCAACCCCAACTTCTGCAGGTACTATATTCTTCCATGATGAGTGCCTGTCTATCTTGTTTGACATTGTGCGACTCACTGCTGCATAGAAGAGGCGTGCGTTGCTAGGCTGAGCCTGAGTTGCACAAGTGGTTCACCCCTTATTATTGGTCTGGCAGATGGGACCAAGGTTAGTACGAGTCGAGAGATTTTAAGGTGCCCCATCCGGATTGGTGAGCGATTGTGGTCAGCCGACCTTATTGTTATGCCATTGAGGATGGACGATCTCATTTTGGGTATGGACTTCATGGACCACTACGGAGCAATCATCAACTTGCGGACGAGGACATTGTCGATTTTGGCATCCGACGGGACCGAGCATCAGGTTTGGGGGAGTGACCCCATGAGGAACGCTCATGAGCGTATTCAAAGCAGCCAGACACCAGGATTGCGTCGGATATTAGTGTTATGCTTTAGAGGTGGATCGTGTGCACCCCGGCTTATCAGATGTTCCCATTGTCAAAGACTTCGTTGATGTGTTTCCAGAGAAGCGGCCAGGACTTCCCCCGCCGAGATAGGTTGACTTCGCGATTCAGTTGGAGCTGGGCACCAAGCCCATTTCGCGGGTCCCTTACCGCATGGAACCGACGGAGATGGCCAAGCTGAAGGCTCAGCTAGAGGAGTTAGCTGAGAAGGGCTACATCAGACCTAGTGCGTCGTTTTGGGGAGCGCCAATGCTGTTCGTCAAGAAGAAGGATGGGTCGCTGAGACTGTGCATCAATTATCAGGAGCTGAACCGGGTGACGGTGAAGAACCGTTATCCTTTTCCCTCAAGATTGATCTGAGATCGGGTTGTCTTCTCGAAGATTGATCTATTGGATCAACTACAGGGCGCAGTTGTCTTCTCGAAAATTGATCTGAGGTCGGGTTATCACCAGCTGCGAGTGAAGCCAGAGGATGTGCAAAAGACTGCTTTTCAGACTCGCTATGGACACTACGAGTCTATGGTCATGCCGTTTGGGCTGACCAATGCACTAGCTGCATTCATGGAGCTCATGAACCGTGTGTTCATCGACTTCTTGGACAGATTCATCGTCGTCTTCATCGATGACATCTTGGTCTACTCGATGAGTAGATAGGAGCACGAGAAGGATTTGAGGACTGTGCTGGAGACGCTGAGGAAACATCAGCTGTACGGGAAGTACAACAAGTGTGAGTTTTGGCTTACATAGGTTTCTTTCTTAGGCCACGTGATTTCAGCCGAGGGAGTTATCGTGGATCCGGCAAAGATCGACGCCATCGTTTCTTGGGAGGTGCCCACGAACGTCAGGGATATCCGCTCGTTTTTTGGATTGGCTAGTTATTACAGAAGGTTCGTCCAAGGCTTCTCAAGTATTGCTAGGCCAATGGCACAGCTGCTGAAGAAGGACCGTCCATTCGAGTGGAGTCCAGAGTGTCAGGCCAGTTTTGATCTTCTAAAGAAGAAGCTGACGACCGCTCCAATATTGGCATTGCTAGATGGGACTAAGGACTGCGTCATCCATATAAATGCTTTGCATTCCAGGTTGGGTTGTGTTCTACATCAGAGGGACAGAGTCATCGCTTATGCTTCGTGTCAGTTGAAGCCTGTAGAGGTATCTTATCCCGTCCACGATTTGGAGCTAGCAACTGTGGTTCAAGCTTTGAAGATCTGGAGGTATTACCCGTACAGTACTTCATGCAAGGTGATGACGGATCATAAGAGCTTGAAGTACATTTTCACACATAAGAAGATCAACATGCGTTAGAGACGGTAGCTAGAGCTTTTGAAGGACTATGACTTGGACATAGTTTACCACCCAGGGAAGGCCAATGTGGTGGCAGATGCGCTGAGTAGGAAGACTCACCAGGAGGTGTCGGTTGAGAGGCTTACAACTCAGAGGGATTTGTAGAGGGAGTTGATGAGATGCTACTTCGAGGTGTGGATTCAGTGAGAGCGTGGGCAATTGTCATTCTTGGAGGTGTAGGCAGAGTTGTCAAAGGAGATTCATTAGGGTCGGGTAGAGTGTCCAGAGATTGCAGTTATGAGGGAGTGGATGGCTCGGGGTAGATTCAAAGAGCTTGCTAAGAGAGCAGATGGGATGCTGACCTTCCAAGGCAGAGTTATGGTTTCATCGACATTAGATCTAAGGCAGAAGGTCATGTAGGAGGCTCACTCCACCCCTTATTCTGTCCATCTAGGGACGAATAAGATGTATCAGGTTTTGAGGAGAAGTTATTGGTGGCAGAGGATGAGAGCAGACATCACAGGTTTCGTAGCTAGAAGTCAGGTTTGCCAGCAGGTTCAAATTGAGCACTAGAGACTGGGAGGACTCGTTAGATCGCTTCCATTTCCCAAGTGGAAGTGAACGAATATCTCTATGGATCTCGTCATTGGATTGAGGCAAGACGTTAGAGGATTCGACGCCATTTGGGTCGTGCTCAAAAGGTTGGCCAAGTCGGCCCACTTCATTGCGATTCAGGAGACGTAGCTAGCATCGAAGTTAGCCGATGAGTTCATTCTCCAAACCGTGAGGCTTCATGGGGTACCTGAGAGGATTGTTTCCGACAGAGATGGGAGGCCAGAGCGAGAGGATGATCTAGACCTCAGAGGATATGTTGAATCGTGCGTCTTGGAGTGGGGCGACCATTGGGTCAAGTACCTACCGCTAGTGGAGTTTTCGTACAACAATAGCTACCATGCATCGATCGAGATGGCTCCATACGAGGCTTTGTACGGGAGGCGATGCAAGTTGCCAGTTTGGTAGGACGAGCCTACGAATACAATTCTGTTGTTGCCCAAGGTAGTCATAGAGACAGTCGATCAGGTGGGTCGTATTCGAGAACATATGAGAGTCACCCAGAATCGTCAAAAGAAGTATGCGGAAAAGCGGAAGACATAGCTTGAGTTCGAGGTGGGATCACATGTATGGCTTCGAGTTTCGTCCACCAGGGGAGTTCGACGGTTCAGCATCAAAGGAAAGGTTCATTGGCCCATTTGAGATCTTAGAGAGAGTTGGTGAGGTAGCCTACCGCTTGACCTTACCCTCGTCCTTGGCCGACGTCCATGACATCTTTCACGTCTTCCAGCTTTGCCAGTATATTCCCGATCCTAGCCATGTCCTTGACCACTCAGACCTTCACATCGAGCCTGGCCATACCTTTGTAAAGCGTCCGGTGAGGGTCGTTGACTGTCGCATCAAGAAGCTTAGGAACATGATGTCTCCAAAGTAGCCATGTTTTTATGCATATTTCAGTTCCATATTCTTTACATTTTGTATATTTCGGGTTGGGAATATGTCGGATTTATGTAGTATATGCTTATTTGTCAGAAATGGAGATCTACATAAGTTTCTGTTTAATATCGCAGGATATGGAACCATTTCGGAGAAAATCAAGAAGCGAGAACCGGAGCACAAAGCTACTCGACATCGACAAACCCTAGTCGATCTGGAGAAGCCATGCCTAGACACCTGCCAGGATCGAGGAGCCTATGTCGAGAAGCTGAAGACAAAGAACCCGACTCCACACCCTCCTCGAGATCGAGTGCCACAACTCGAGATCGACAAGACCTCGGAGAACAACCCGGAGTCGAGGAAACACTACTAGAATTTTGTTATTTAACATCGGGTAATAGCCGATGTCTTTAAAAAAAAAAATCGATGTCTATGTGGGTGATGTAAAAAGTCAAAACTTTTTAACATCGGGTAATAGCCGATGTCTTTGTATGTTATAACATCGGTTATATTTTTAAATCTGATGTCTTTGAGTTGGTATAACATCGATTAGAAAATATATCCGATGTTATAACATACAAAGACATCGGCTATTACCCGATGTTAAAAAGCTTTGACTTTTTACATCACCCACATAGACATCTATTTTTTTTTTGGAAGACATTAGGTATTACCTGATGTCAAATGACATATTTGCTTTTTTTCGTTATTGTAGCCTATGCGGGATTTGAACCCGCGTCTTTGTGCTTAAGCACAAAGCTCTACCAATTTGAGCTAAGAGGCTTTAAATTACCATAACTCAAAATGTTTTTTTTATACAACTCAAATGTTCTTTCTCTCCCACAACTCTGACTGATAGCTATTGAATAAATCTAATCATTCCAGTTCAAATTGAATCTACATTCTATCTTGCAGGCAAAAGCAAGCAAAAATAAAGCCTAATAAAGACATGTATCATAATGGAGACGGGGTACATGATTTTCCCATCAGAGGGAAAGTTCAACTGGATATTTATGAACAAGCACTATCTAGGGAACAATTGATCTGAATTTTTGTTGTTGTTAAAGCAAGGAAATACATATATTCACGCAGTAATAAAGATGTTCATTTAGTGCACTGCCAACACGGTATTGACAAGTAACAAAATTAAATCAAAATATTGATTCAAACATAGCATAAGGTTGATTTTCAGCAGGGAGAGGTCATTAGTGTAGAGTACTGAACGAACTTACATCAAATGATAAAAGCAGTGCCAAAATTGTTACAAAGGATTCATCGCCCAGCAGGATGAAACAGCATCACAATAAATCACAAATATCTATAATCAGTTTGTGCATACATGAGAACTGAGAAGAAGGCAACAACAACTGAACAGGACAACTATGATTGCCGAAAATAAAATCTACGCAAATGATCCTTCATCCCATTGCTTAGCAGGATCAGAAACACAAGCTCATTCAATGCCACAGCTTATGATCATGACAATCATATATACGCCTAATGAATTCAAAGAACCAAGTATTTCCAACTAAAAATAACTAAGAAATGAATCTTTTAATTATTTGCTCTCATACAAATATGGTAAGCCTCACTAAAGGTCCAAGCCAGTTCAAAAATGCAGGATGCAAAAACAGAAAAGATGCACTTTGTTAAACATCTAAAAAATCAGTAATATGAACAAATAAGTAAAGTTAAAACCTGCCTTTATAACTGTTATAAAGATCTTCCAAATGCCTAGAGTCGGTATGTGCTTTAGCTTGTGGCTGAGAGTAAAATACATCAAATGCACTTTCCAGGTGCCAGTCACAAGCCTTCAGTACCTGTAGTGCAGCCTTCACTGCATAGAATAGGTAAAACCAGAACAAAATTCAAATTCTATTAACATATCAATTGCATCAATAAATTAGACCAGAAACATAGGAGAGAAGAGACAACTGGTAGAAATCAAAATAACACCCTCCCTATCAGTCAATAGAATGCAATGGACATTAATTGTTGGGATAGATAGAAATCAAGAAAAATGACCCCTCTAGTTATCAAGTAAAATTATCAACTAAAAATTTGCATTTATTATATGCTATAAGTATTTATCTATTAAAAACAATTTAATTTTATATTTACAAACTCTGAGAAGAAACAACAAGTGAACCATTAGCATATGACAACAAATAACACCAGGCAGCCCAACATCTAGTGAACTGCCAACTGATACTAGTAATTTAATTAATGATCGTTGCAGATTGATAGAAGTTATCAACCTTCTATATGTTGAAGAACTTTTTGTCTATAAAACTGAGAAAGAAGACTTCATAACACAAAGGTTTTTAAAGCAGAATCCCCCCTGCAAATACCTTAAATTCGAGTTTTATATAGTTGATAGTATAAGACTTGTAACCCTTAGACTTTATGATCATCCAGTTCTGATGAACTATCTGCTACAACATCTTGACTTGTCTGAATTTCATCTCTTTTCTGACTTGCTAAAAAAAGAAGCACCCAAAAGAGAGAGTAATAGATTAGTTCCACTTCCGATCAGAATGGAAGACATGAAAGAAATATGAGGAACCTTATATTCCAATCATTTGCATATATATGCTTGATAAAACTTACCAGTACCACCATTGTCTGAATTCCATGAACCATAAAAACTAAATGTCTCGCCATAACCTGTCAAGCAAAAACAGGATAAGTTTTCCATCTAAAAGTGGTGTACCTTTTCATTTATCCCTCTTGTTACATGGAGATTACCTTCAAATGGCTTGAATTCTATGGTACTGATCAACTTTCCTGGATCAAAATATGAATGTGTTACATGACAACTCTGAGTTGGATACACATATATGTATGAACTAGAAAATAAATCACCTATATTAAATGGAATCGGGAACCTAAATTATACCTTATTTTGAAGTTCTAAACTAACAAGTAACAATCACCAAAATATCATCATGAAAACAACCCACCATGCTCACAGCCTCCTGTCTGGTGATGGTTCACACTTCATTTTCAAACTTAAGAAACTCTAGAAACTAGAATATTCCGTAACAATATCAGATGATTAGCAAATTCATCAAAATATGGCATGTTTCAGAAAAAGATTGGAAAAGATTCTACAATTCTTCATTTCATAGGCAAACATCAAGAGGAAAATCAAATCGTTTCGAAATTGAATGTCAAACACAATTTTTTTTTAACAAAATCAACTCAATGCCAAACACCTAATCAACCAAATGCATACAAAACACTGCTTGAAATTGATTCTGAAGCAATACATGTATAGAAACAAGTAATAAGGGAATTTACCTTCTTGGGGGTAAGTAAACTACGCTCAGACAATGGAAGGAAGCAAAAGTGACAAAAGTAAGAGAAAAAAATAAGCCACACATACAATTGCAAGAGGGCAAATTAAAGCTAAGGTACTCCGCACTGCCAGAAACAATAAACCCTAGAAAATTTCACGCCCTGACATTCTGGGGATAGAAACTTGGTTAGGTAAGAGATTGAGACACCCAGGAAGACTTACAGAAGAAGAGGCGGGTGGAGAAGCGACGACGGAATCGACCAGCCGGGAGGTAGCGGAAGGAGGTGATTCCATAACCAACAAACTCCTTAATCTATCTGACTAGCCAAACTTAAGCCACGACAAAAACATTGAGGCACCGCCCAACATCAAACTTCAGTTGCACCAGATCTAGAGAAGGGAGACACTTCGCGCCGATTCCGGGGGACACTTCGCGCCTGTGCCTGCAACACACACGGTAGGGGAGGGAGATGGAATCTGAAATCGAGCAACAAAGTGAGTAGAAACGGAGATTGAAGATTCACCTGCTTCAACTTCAATTGAGCTGCCGGCAATGAAGATTAGGGCTAAGGTTTCGGATGAAGCTAGGGCACCTCTCGTACACTGGAGAGTGATGGACTCGCGCGATCGATCGATCTGGGTGAAGCTAGGGTTCCGGTAAGCACGTCGATGGCAACTCCGATGGCGAGGGCGAGAAGGAAGGAGACGTCGCAGCGTCGCTTGCCTTGGCACTTCAGATCTGGCTTTTGGAGAACGAAGATTAGAGAGTGTGGAGAGAGATAGCCCGATACGGTTTCTAACCTTCATCTGAATAAGTGAAAGGAAAAAAAGGAGGGTTTTGTTCTCAAAGTGGTTAGATAAACGGGTTTTCAAAGTGATTGAGTTTTCTCGGCGGGGATTGAAATTAATTCAAGTTTACAATTTCGCGGTTTTCAAATTATTTTTGAAAAAAAAAATTTAACATCAGTCAAAAAATACTAGGATGATGTCTTTTGTGTTTTCGACATCTCAAATTTAAAGACCGATGTTAAAAAACTGTTTAACATGGCAGGTTTTTCTGACTGATGTTAATGGACCGATGTTAAATAACAGAATTCTAGTAGTGAAAGCCTGCCCGAGGAGACTGAGGAAGAGAGTACCCGACCTGGCGCCCAGACACATTACTCGATGTCGAGGACCATACTCGATGTCGACGAAGCAGCTGAAGACCATGTTCGAGCATGTCGAGAAGGGTTCCTCGACAACACCAGAAGGCCGAAGTCGATGATCCACCCCTCCTCGAGATCGAGGAATGCTCCTCGAGATCGACGAAGCACTTGAGCCATGTCCGAACCTGTCGAGCACCAGCTAGCCGAGACGACGAGCCAAGCCCAGTCGACCAACAATTCTATTCGATCTCGACTAGCCTTACTCGAGATCGAGGAGGACTCCAGAAACCACGTGACGCGTTTTAGGGCAGTTCTACTCGGATTGGGATTCCTTGGGCCCGAAGTTTGCCAATTTTATCCGATTTTGTCAAGATACATCATGGAAGAAGGAGATCTATCCACTTGAAGACTTTTAGATATATTTCCCTTATTTAGATTTAATTATGTTGTTGCTTTTATTTATCTTTAATGTTTTAGATATAGTTTTAGATATAGATAGATGTTTCTATCCTTGGGTAGCAAGGTTTAGAAGCCTATAAATAAAGCCCATGGGGCTGATTTCCAAGACATTCAATTTCAGAGAGAAGTAAGTAGGAGAAGTAGAGAGAGAGTGAGCGGCCGACTGGAGTTGTGAAGCGAGAGCGGAATTGGCTTCAAGCGGTTGTAAACTTTGGTTTATTTTAATGCAATTAGTTTTCTTTCAATCAATGATGTCTGAGGTTGCGATGAAGCGCGAATAGTCCACCCACTTCTAGGGTTGGGGCGAGCCCGACGATAGCCATGCGTGTTTGAGGTAAAGATCCGACTTTTATCATGTTTTGAGCATCTACTACTTGTTTATGTGTTTATTACCCATCTAATGGAGATCCATGCTAATAACTTGGATTGTAAACATAAAATTGGTAGAGACAATTAGGGTTTCTTGAAAGAGTTGTCTAATTGTTGGAAAAGGCGAAAGCTTGTCCTTTGATGCAATTCACATGATTATTTGTTTTATCTCTGCCTTATGCATGCTTGGTTATCGTTGTTGCAAACCCCAATCTTGGAAGTCCTTTTCATACAGTTTAGTTCGAAGTCCCAAAGCCTTTTCCTTTACTTTATTTCTTTGTTTCGTTTTTCTGCCCTTACTCGATCTCGACCAAGTCTGGTCGACCTCGAGTTACTGATATTCGATCTAGCATCGCTGTAGCTTCTGTGTGCAGGTACTCGACAAGCCAAGCCGAAGTCGACAAGGGCCCTACTCGATATCGAGTAGCCTCTAGTCGAGATCGACGAGACCCAGTGCCCGTGTCTGCTACTCTGCTCGACTGGTCCGATCTTCTGTCGACTAACTCTAGTCGAGATCGAGGACATCTGTGGTCGACTTCCGTGAGATTTCTCCGCTGCCTAGGATCCGCTGACACGCTTCCTCGTGGATCGATCCTGGCTTCCCGCTGCTGCATCAGGAGGCGGTCTTGTAATTATTTGCAAGGGACGGAATCTGGTTTGCTGTGATTTATTTCTATTTTATTATTGCAAGTCTTGATTTCCTCCTACAACGGAACATGGAGGTTTCTTTGCTTCTAGTTCAGTGGTCTAGGAGGAGTTCTGAGGAGGCACCCGGGAGATCGAGGAGAGCATCCAGGCTAGCTATGGGTATGTCCTAGATGAGTTGCTTGCATCCTATGTAGAGCCAAGCGTAGACATTTCTTTGACCTCTCGAGTGCGGTGAGTATGTCTAATTAGTTTGGGGATTGGTTAGTAGTGTCTCTTTGATTGCGTGCTTATGCTTGGTAGTTGTATGTAGATCCTTGGTGATATGATGTTAATATGAGCCTTGTTGATATGATGATGTGCTAGATATTATGGTATGTGACTATCCTTGATGTGCTATGACCTACTGCTTACCTTGAGATTATGATTGCTCTTCTATATTCGTGATGCTTTATGATAGAATGCTAGAGATTGAAATGTGAAATATGATTCTGACCTGAAACCCAGGAAGAGAATATGAGATTAGCCCTTGGAGGTGGATGGTAGGATGATTGGGGGGATTGGGCCTGTTTTCGGCTAACATTGAATTTGAAGGATTTGGAACGACATTTTCGAAAATGCTAACATGGAATTTCGAAGCAACTAACCCCAAACCGGGCTTTCGTTATGACGCCCCGCGAAGTGGATACAAGCATCTATGGGGGCACTTGTAGTTGCTTGCTAAGACCTAGTGGCGACGTTATGACGTTTGGGCTATGATATGACCAAGGAGTCGAAGTAGGATGTGGTAAGGGCCCATACTACATCCTTCTACGATCTGTGTGAGTATTATGATCATGACTAGATACTGTGAGTATCTCATGGGGGCACTTGTGAGGCAATTACGAGTCCGGTGGAATGGTCCCTGGACTCACCTATTTCAACTTCATACCCTACCTTGTGTTGGTTTTAGTCTCTGTGACGAGACTTGTTTTTAGAGGTGGATGATGTAAAAGCTCGGATTTTTAAATCCTAATTTTTCAGGAAAAAAAAAAGAAAAATTAAAATGAATTTAGAAGCATAATTTAATGGAAAACTCTCTAACTTAGATTTTGAACTCATAAAACGGATTTCCGACCTAACTATAATTTTAAGAACTAACATAGAAACCTCGATTTTCGGTTTTCAAATTCTAACTGAGAGAGAGAGATTTGGGAAGCTAACGCTCGCATAAAACAAGGTAAAATAATCTATCTATCTATCTATCTATCTATCTATATACATATACTAAAACCGATGCATTGTTGCTTGCGTGGCAGCGTGTGAGTGCATCTGCATATGTGGCGGCGCGTGAGTGCATCTTGCAAAATTTTCTCCCTTCAGAAAGTAAATCTAATTAAAATAATTATTTTATTTTACCATTAACTCATATAATTGGATATATGAAATATCTTATAAAAGGAAAAAAAAAACTATATTAATATAACATATTCTATCCACACATAGATATTTTAGTTAACTAATATAATAAATATATACTACATATTTAATAAAAAAATTAAAATATTTTTAAAAATCAACTATCTAAATATTTATATTTGAGATAATCTATATAAAATATATTTAGATTATATATAAGCCGTCGATTCAATTTTATTTATATCTATATTATTTTTTTGGAGGAAAAATTAATTTATATTTAGGTTAACGTATTCTCTATACATAGGACGTCCATACACAAGACGGGATCTACACTAGTTTCATTATAATTAAAATGCAATGCACATCCTTAAGTTACTGAACAAAAACAAACCATTGGCGGGAATTGAGCAACACGCGCCTCTGTCTATAAGTTGTCCCAAATCATGCGCTCCTAAACCGCGTAAGAAATTCACGTCATCTGCTTTGCACAACCAGCAAGCAAACCCTGAAAGAGAAATCCCCAAAATTCCAAACTTTAAATCCAATTTCCATCATCCCCTCCAAAATTCACCAGCAATCACATCATCTTCCCCGGAATTTGATCTTAGTACGTGTCGATACTGAGTTGAGGTCGATTTCCATTTTCAGATTTTCGGGGTTGATCAACCACGGCTTGTCTAAATAGACTGAATTAGCAGATCCACCTTCGCTATCTTCTCTTCTGTTCAATGCAGTGATGGATAAATGCTCGGATTTGAAGATCTCGTCCTCCAAATCGATCAGCGAGACCGTGAATGGCTCGCATCATTTCGTGGTCAAGGGGTACTCGCTGGCCAAGGGGATGGGCCCTGGAAAGTATCTATCAAGCGATACTTTTAAGATCGGGGGTTACGAGTGGGCGATTTACTTCTATCCGGATGGGAAGAATCCGGATGATAATTCCGTATACGTGTCGGTGTTCATAGCCCTAGCCAGCGAAGGCAACGACATTAGGGCCTTGTTTGAACTGATGTTGGTGGATCAGAGTGGGAAAGGCCAGCACAAGGTGCACAGCCACTTTCATCGGGCGCTTGAGAGCGGGCCTTATACCCTCAAGTATAAGGGAAGCATGTGGTATGCTCTTCTGTTCTAATCTTGTTCCATTTCTTTTGTCTCTTGATTTGATTTGTTGATTTGATTTGATTAGGGCTTATAAATCGGATTTTTAAGTAGGCCGTAATCTTTTGGGTGCTGCGAATGGTGGTTGCATCTCTAGCCATTGGGAATGGACTGAGGTTTGCCCTCCCTTTTTGGGGTAAATTCGTTGAATCCAGGATATATTTTCCCTGCTTATCTGTGCGATTCATATAGCTCCTGTGATTTAAATTTGTGAATTCATTTGATTGTACATATGGTTTACGAAAAAAAAATGGAAAAAGAAAAACCCTTCTGCTGTTGTTCACTATATTATAGCCCTAAAATTGTTTATGCTTTTCTATTTGAACAAACAGCTTGAGAATTGAGTTTGACTTTCTGATTCTAAAGCAAAGATTCTCTTGATTTGGCATGAAGATCTAAGATCTAATGAATTGTGTATTCTTTTGACTTAAGCTTGTCCTACCAGTAACTTTCAGTGTAAAACTTCATTTTGTAACTCTCACAAATTTTGATGGTTTATTGTGAACTTCATGCTGTCTTGAATTGTAGACATAGTTTATATCCAGTTTCCTTACGTCCTGTTTTTGGTGCATATCAGGGGTTATAAGCGTTTCTTTAGAAGATCAACATTAGAAACCTCGGACTATTTGAAGGATGATTGCCTTATATTACGATGTAGTGTGGGAGTTGTGAGAAATCATGTGGAGGGCCCTGATAAGTATAAAATTACCATACCACCATCTGACATGGGCCAAGGATTTAGGAATTTGCTGGACGATGAAGTGGGTTGCGATGTTGTATTCCAAGTGGGTGAGGAAACCTTCAAAGCCCATAAAATAGTACTCTCTGCTCGTTCTCCTGTGTTTATGGCCCAGTTCTTTGGACTAGTAGGAAATCCCAACATAGAGAAAGTCGTGCTTGAAGATATTGACCCATCAATTTTCCAGGTACGCTGTTGATGAATGATTTATTCTGACCCCAATTTTGAATTTAGGATTGTGGAAGTAGAAGTGGAAGAAAAATGATTTTTTAAGCCTTCTTCAATGAGATTAAATATCTCATTGTTATTAAAAATAAAGCTTTAACATTATTTTTTTTCTATGGCTTTGTTGTGACAACAAGTTAGTTGTCTTCATTGGTTAGAGGATCATGAATCCACTGTGTTAGATTAGTTTTCCTGACATTTTATTTCTTCAGTAAAAAAATGTTGCTGTAGAACATATGTGGCGTTTGTCTCATTTTTTGCTAAATTTTGCTGATAGTGAAGCATATTGTTTTCAGCCATTGTAGAGCAGGATGGTTGTTGCCAGTTTAGTCTAATCATCATGCTTTTTGTTGTCATATACTTATGTGTTCTTCAAGCTATGACTTGTGTGATAATAGCTGGGTCATGTTGCCCTTTACAGTTTGTAGAAAATCATAATCATAATGTAGCTTAATGTAGAAGCGCTTGTTGTCATGGACATTGTTCATTATCTGGTTTGGAAGTAGATTTATCGCTTCAACAACAAGTGAGCTTGAGGAACTTAAAATGTTGATTGAATGAGAGGATTGTGGTATGTCTGGAGTTGGGATGTACAAGTGTACCAGCATGAGCTTTTCCATAAGAGTTCCACCAGAGTTGAAGGAACTTGTTCATCACAAATTGTGCTTTAAGTCTGGGCATATGGGTGAAGGCCAGTCAGTAAAAAGCTTTGGAAATTCAACTTTTAGGGGTTGTTGGAGAACAGTTTGAAATGAGATATTATGCCCAAATAGGAGCTCAAGCTTAAAAATAAGCAGTTACTTAACTTTATTAATTATAATTTGTTAAAGTTGTATGTTCAGTTAGTTAGTTGGAAGAGTAGGAGTTTTTGTTCCATGTACCAGCTAACTTATCCTGTACTGAATGTCCTGCACTTAATATTTGAAGCTCCTTTCCTCCTTTGCAGCTTCTCCATCCTCTGTTGCTTATGCTCTATCTGTGCTTTTAAACTTTTGATTTTTTTGGTTAATAAGATATATTCTTCACTCCCTCATTTATCTTGATGATTGATACCTCATTGCCAGGCCATGCTCCTCTTCATATACACAGACAGTATTCCTGATGTGGTTGAAATAACAGGCTCAACGCCTTCGTGCTCTCCTGCCATCATGGTGCAGCATTTGTTAGCTGCTGCCGACCGGTTTGGTTTGGAAAGGCTGAAACTGCTGTGTGAATCCAAATTATGTGAAGATATCACTGTTGACAATGTTGCTTCAACTCTTTCATTGGCAGAGCAGCACCACTGCCACCAGCTCAAGCCTGTATGCCTGAAGTTTGCTGCAGCAAACTTGGGAGGTGTGTTCTTAAACTTGTAATATCTGAGTCATGTACATCAACCCCCCCTCCTCCTCCTTTATTATGTTAGTGAAAGGGATGCAAAAAATACCCATACTAACCAGGGAAGCCCTTCGTGGGCTGATATTTCATCTTGGCTGCATTTCGTTGGGGGTCCTAATCCTGCTCTTCTATGGTATTGCAGTGTCAATGCAGTCTGAAGGTTTCAAATACTTGGAAGAGAGTTGCCCCTCACTTCTGTGTGAGCTGCTTGAAACTGTGGTTACGGTAGATGGGCGTCCTGGTCTGCCAGGGAGCAAGAAAAGAAGCGGAAGCAGTGTCTTTGGGATAGATCTGGCTGCTGAAGGTACACCTTCTGAATCAGCCAATCCCAATGGGCGACGAGTTCGGAGGCGTTTATAGATACTGACCATCCATCTTAATTAGGGGGTACAGTGTTATTGGCTAATGCTCTTGTATAGAAACAATTGTAGGTTTGTAAAGAATGCCATTTGTTTCTTTTCGTAGAGAGGACCAATATAAAATCGTCCATGGAAACTGATCCGCACTTCATCATGTCACCATTCTCAAATGGAATATGTTGGTGTCAGGAATTATTATAATTGTAGTTAGTTTGAAGTTGGTCTAGCTAGCGCAGTTGCCGTTAACTACGGTCCTCTGCACTAATCCTAGATGAGAGTCGAGTCTATTGACAGTAACTGAGTTCAGTTTGTTATTTTTAGTGATGTGTTTTGAACTACATGTATCCAAATAGGATGCAGTTATTATAGATTTCACTAGTCGAAAACAAAGCACGGTTCGGTAATTCTATTTAGCGCAAGGAAAATTTTTCTATTTAGCACAAGATTGTCTTGTGTCTGCAAGATTGTCCGCAACGGACAATCTTGCGGACAAAAAAAAGATTAAAATAGATACATAGTATGTAATCAAGTGTCCGCAACAAATAGTTATACTCGGTGTGATTTCCTATACTACTCGTTGAAAGCTTCAATTCTGGCCCAAAATGCTTGTGAATCTTGGTTGATGTTGATGATCAATAAGGAGATTGTATCTTCCACACTCCAATATATAGGCACAACTTGGACGAACCTTTTCACCAACTTCTGCCGCTTCACCACGACCAGCACCACGAGCACTGACACGACCACGACCACAGCCATGAGAGCCTCCACTACCACATGTTGTGACATTGAAAATACTTGATTGGGTGCTATATGTTGAGCATTTGCTCTTTCAACCGTGCTGGTAGTAAAATTTTATGGTTTGAAGAAAGAAGTAGCTCGTAATAGCTTTGATCATAGTAAGAAAAAAGAAACATATTTCACTTCCACGAGAGTATGTTGTTTGCTAAACCTAGCTATTAGTTATTATGGTAGCCGAAGCTCCAAAGAGTTTGAGTGAATAGTTGTTCAAAACCTCTGATTTTAAAAGTTAAGCAAACTAAAATTTTATATTTATTTTATTTAAATAATATCATGAAAAACTTCCCAAACCAACCTGTTAGAAAAACAACCGTTGACAATAATAGGAGTTCACTTGTCAATTTCTCATCCGTTCCGTACTCCCTTTAACAAACAAGCCTTGTATTTTTTTTTCGGTTGAAAAGACGAGGCACAAGGTCCCACTCCACAAGGGAGTTATTTATTCAAGGTTCATTGCAACGGTCAAGTATTACACCCTCGAAGTGTCACCACTCCTCCAACATCATCCTTAACTCGTTGCACTAAACCACCAGGACAATCGTTCAAACAATAGAAACCAACAGGAAAAGAGAATGCAAGTCTAGCTAACCATCCGCGAGAGCGTTAGCTTCACGGAAGACATGACGAAACTGTATAACCCAGTCCCTATGATGGAAGCCATGACAAGGCGTCACCAGGCTAGCTCACAGGTGAAACGGCCTCACCGGCCTCGACAAGAGATCCAATGCAGCCATCGAGTCCACCTCACACATCAATTTCCTGAATCCAACTTCCCAGGCTAACTCTAGGCCCTTCACTATGCCCTAGAGTTCAGCTTCCACAACCAAACAACAACTAATGTTGTGCACGAAACCAACAATCCATTCCCCTCTCTCATTCCGAATAGATCCTCCTGCAGCTGCCGCCCCGACTCTCTCACAGCTTTGTCAGAATTAAGCTTAGCCCAACCAGCGTTAGGAGGGCACCAACTAACGATGGTGGGGCTGCTCATCCTAGCACCTGGAGCTTGCAGCAACGACTTCCTTGCGTTAGAGCAACTTTTAACAGTAATCCAGCAGCTCTCCTTGGAGATCGCTGGGGGCCTTCCTCCTTTGAAGACAACGTCGTTCCTTCTCTTCTAGATCCACCACAAGGTAGTGGCAAAGAAATCGCTCCACCCCTCGTTCATACTCGATTTAGACGAGGTGATGTTGCTCTTGATCCACGCAATGAACGGGAGGGAGAAAAATTCTTCCCCACATTTGGTGTCGTCAACCTGCATCCAGAAGGACTTCACATAATCGCAGTATCTAAAGAGATGAATGAGAGACTCGCTAGCGGTACAACGAACAGGGCAAATATCAACATTATCTATGTGTCGACGGACTCTTTCCGAGTTTGTTAGTATTCCCCCTTTTGCAGGCCAGCCACATACAAGTTCTTATTCTCTTCGTTACTTTGAGCTTCCAGACCTTTGTGAAGAGCATCGAGTCATCCGATCGGAATCCCTCAAAACCACAAACGGCCATGTAGCTGGAGCGAACCGAGTAGTCCCCGTCACCACTCTTGGCCCAATAGATCCTATCCTCGGCGTCCGTAATCCCCATGGAAGCAATTTGCAGAGTTGTCTCGACAGGGAGGAGATGTGCCAACAGCTCCCACGACCAACCCTTCTCATCATCCCAGCAGTCCGCTACCCAAGTGATGTTTGGTGTTGGGATATCAGCACCCTTCATCACGTTCTACAACGGTTCATTTCCAATCCATTTATCATCCGAAAAGCGGATACATTCTCCATTCCCCAAGTGCCACCTTATATGTGGCTTGATAAGAGTTTTAGTGGTTGTGATGATACTTTTCCAGATGAGCGAGGCCCCTGCTGACTTACCCAACTGGCTGCCCGCATATTTCTTGCAGAGTATCTTCGCCCAGGTTCTTCCCTCCTCATTCATAGGTCGGTGGTAGGTGTTGGTAATGTAGTGTGCCCAAAACCCAAGGTAGGAATGCGTTCAACATTGCCGACAATAATGGAGGTAGAAAGACTCTTAGAAGCAGGGACATAAATTATACCTGGGTTGTGCGACATGTGCGCAGTGGCTCCGCTATCCATGTACCAGTTCGGATCAGCAGGTGACACACTTGTAGGTGTCATGATGGCGGGCTGCCTGTGTCGGGACGATGATGATGATCCCGCTGCTAAGGCCTGATCCAGATGGTGCGGAGAGGGCCCGAGGAGTCCCTGTTGGCTCGGATATGGCCTCGTTGGAGAGGCGTACGGGGGAGGCGGAAGGGAATCATTCCGGAATGACTCACTGGAAAGGACTTGCGGTTAGTACCCAAAGGTCTCCGGTTCGAACCCCGGATGTGGCCGCTCTCTATTTACAAATTCAAGGGAGGCGGAAGGGTATAGGTGGAATAGCCCTGGGAAGGGCTCCAATAGGGGAATACCCCATCTGTAAATGACTCGAAGGGACGATAAACTCGACGGGAGGCTGTTGTGGATTGTAGAAAGCCATAATCGTCGTCGAATGGAAATTGAGTTTTTTTTTTCTTCGGAAATGGGATCTGCTAAATTAGAATTCTAGGAATACAGATCGAAAACTTGGCGATTGCTTCTTGAAAAACGAAAAATTGAAAACTGAAATCTGAGGGACTAATTGAAATCGGAAAGTGGTAGGCTTGGGGGCTAATTAGGACTGAAATCTGAAAATTAAGGAAGAGGGGTGAGTGACGGCCTAATTAGGACCGGAGAGAGAAAGGAGCAGTGGTGACTGCGGGCGTGGATGGGTGATTGCGGGCGCGAGGGGAGAGAGCGGAGGCCGGGCTGACTGGGTTGCAGCGGCGAGTCGGTGAGGAGCGAAGAGGAACGGGACTGGGGGAGGGAGGCCGGCGGTACTGTGTAGGGAAGGAGACACGAGGTGTGCGGTGAGGGAGGCGCCAGGTAGCGAGAGAGACAGAGGGAGGGGATGACCGGCGGTACTGTGGTCAAGAACCTAGAGGTCGGCGGTACTGCGTAGGGAAGGAGACGGGGGAGGGATTGAAAAAAAAAATTTAGGGTTAATTTTGATGAAAACCTAGAGGGCTTAGATACCATGTCAGAGTGAATAATCTCCGTTGGGGTTCCTTCGCTATCATTAGAATATATATAGGAGTACAAGATAGTTAACCATAATTACAAATGGGTAATTGGGTCTATACATATATTCTATCTAACACTGTGAACCCCATATCCAAGAGCCCAGCGTTGTTGACTAAGTTCCTAAATAGAGGAAAAATCAAGATGTAATTTACCAGAACCACCCTGCGTTTCCTCCGAGTTGATTATGCAGTTAAAGTCGCCACCCACGAATAGCGGTCCCATTATGAATTCCAAGCAATCTTTTAGAGACTCCCAAAACGGAACCCACATGGTGGTTGTGGGGGGAGCATAGGTGGTAATAAGGTGATTTTTAGTCGAGCTCACCATCCATGAAGCAAGAATAAAATCTTTCGCCTTCTTGTCAATGTTCAGCTTGTACTTGTCAACGCCCTAGAGGAGCCAAATTCCACCAGCGAATCCGCTCACTTCAACCCATGTACACCCCGTGAAATTGAGCTTCTCACACGCCTTCCTAGCCACATTGCCCGAGATTCTCGTTTCCATAAGCGCAAGAATATCAATGTCACAATATGCTTCTTGATATACCAGATCGCTCTACCAAGACTTTTCTTACCTGCACCGAAGCAATTCCAAAAGAGTATATTAATAGACTTACTCATCAAAACAATCACAAGAAAGACATGCGAAAGAACAGGAGAGGGATCTAGGAATCCTGTTCAAGGGCGGTGCCCTTATTCTTCGTGATCTCAGCTTGCATTCCCGTCTCGTCCAGGCTCTCGTTAGTTTCCTGGGGACTGGACTCTTGCGACCAAAATCTTCCGCCTATGGGCGAGGCAATCGCCACATCCTCCTTGCTTGCCCATGCTCAACATCCAAACCGTGGTTATGGAAGGGAGAAGACGACACCACGTGGAGGTTAGATCTGAGCCTCTTTTTTGGGCCACCATGCTCCAACGAGAGAACAAACCCGTTACTATTTTTCCTTGGCCCTTTTTTCCACGAGATCTTGGGCTTGTATTGTTTTTTTAATAATAGGCTTTGCTTGGACATCTCTTGCACTTTGGCTCTTACTTGGTCCCACATTGAAAACACTTGGGCCAACCACCGAATTTCCTCTGATCGGCCCACTGTCCTGCCCCTCTGTTCGGATATCATGGGCATTTTCCCCATTTTGACTAGAATTAATATCCACATGGATTTGTTCTTTCATCTTCCCCTTGTTCTCTCTCTTCTCCTCATTAATGTTGGCGCCGTTATTCTCTTTGGCAATCCCGAACTTGCCTTTACTGCTATTATTCTCCATATGTTCGTCTTTACCTCTTCCTCCCGCAACGGTAATCTTAACGGCTGGCGCGCCCTTCAATGGTGCGTGCTTTGCAGGAGGTTGGAGTTTCGGTTGTCTGGTTGGTTGAGTTGCCGGCGCCGATTGCCTTGGTTTCACCCCGCTGGGTTTTTTCCGGCGCGACACCACCATCCACGGACCATGGGTCGCCTCATCATGAGCCTGATCCGCCGCTTTACCCTGTTGAGCAGGGGTCGGAGAACTTCTTAGTGATGGGATTTGCACAAATGTGAGGATTCTCTCTGTTTCTCGTTTGTTTTTTTTGAAGCAAGATAATAATTCGGTTCTCTAGACAAGCCTAGAGCAACCGAGAGACCAGACAAGCCGATAGATAGACTAAGTACAACTGAAATCAAAAGACTGAAGCAAATGACAGAAATAAAAATACAGAAGCAAATGACAGAAATAAAAATACATAAAAAAAGTACAAGTCATCCTACACTAAAATCACAAGCTGAAGAGACAAAAGAAGCGATCGATCAAAGGGACGACGCACACAGAGAACTCTGAGAACATCAGCGGACACCTCAGATTATGGACTCAAATGAGCCGTCAGGTGTCAACGCACATCCAGGGTGGCTCATCCGGGTCGATCCGACCCGACCCGAAGATTCCGGGTGGGGGTCAACCCGAAGGCCCGGGATTTTTAAAAATACGACCCGCCACCCGACCTGAACCCGAGATTTATAATTCCGGGTTTTCCGGGTCGGGTGACGGGTTCACCCGAAAACCCGAGTTTTAAAATTCTACTAGTTGTTACAAAATTACAAAATTTATGCAACTTCAGTAATGATCTAAAGGAGGACAGCAGTAACCGCAATATCTCATGTTTCTCAAAACGCAAACAAAACAAAGCAATATTAGCTACATGATAGAAATGTAATCATGATAGACTTATATAGGATTTAATGGGCAATCCCGTGAATTATTCAATTACAAAGAGACAAAACCTAAAGTAATTAAAGGGACAATAAACACAAATTAAGCACTTAGAAAAGTGTAGAGGTGGAACACAGAAAAGTGTAGAGGTGGGAAACACTTAGAAAAGTGTTTATTTTAATGAAATTTGAAGAGGCGACGATGGAAGAATCACTTGTGAGCGAATCCAGTAGTGGAGGATGAGACAAAGGAAAGGCTGGGAAAGAAGACATGGGAAGATCGCCAGGATCGCCGTCCCTGCCGCGGTGTTTCGGGTGATGACCTATGGCGTGTTCGTCATCAGGCAGCTCTTCATCGGACACATCAGCTCCGTCGACCTCGTCGCCTACGCCCTCGTTCAGGCCATCTCCATGGCCTGAGTGTCTTCAATTTGGGGCTGAGTGTCTTCAACTTGGGGAGGGAGAGAGAGAGAGAGGGGGGACCTGCGCGCAGCTGCGCTACCTGCTCCACCAGTGATGACGGACGATCCACCGGCGACAGCAAGGTCCGCAGGTGGAGTATTAAGACTCCGGCGATTTGACTGATTTGGGGCTTGGGTGATTTAGGGTTTTTTAAGAAATGTAGTCTAATAGAGCGCACACACAACAAACAATAAAAATTAATTTATTTTATTTCAAAATCCGGGTCAACGGGTCAAACCCGAGACCCGTCGGGTCTGACCCGACCCGCCCGTTGACCCGGGATTTCCTAAAATTCGACCCGAGACCAGACCTCTGGGGGTCTCGGGTCAACCCTGACCCCGTGTTTTCCGGGTCGGGTCGGGAGGGGGTCTCGGGTCAACCCTGACCCCGTGTTTTCCGGGTCGGGTCGGGTTTCCGGATCGGGGTCCTCGCAAATCCAACTGCAAGCCAAACCATTATTCAGGGAAATCCCCAAGTCCCATCCCAAACCCTCAAAGACGATAACAACAACGTAGGTCTCTGTTTCTCATTGATTCTGAATAATGGTTTTACAAGATTTATATACACACTACATTTCTTGAAGAGGAGGTGCAGCTATTGCACTACAGCTGTAATAGTACTATTGTGTGTGGGCTGGAGCCTTTGGGCTCTCTTGTTGGGCCTTCAGCTATTTGATGACAGTCTCCTGAATTGGGGTTGTTCATTGTTGATTTTTGCTCCGTATGCTCTTCTTGTGATGAGTACTTATACATATTTTTCATTAGAAAGTGATGTGGGGAAAAGTAAATGCGATGCAAGTATGATAGAGAAAAATCCGATAAAGCTCTTCTCTCTCTCTCTCTCTCTTATAAAATTGCTCCAAGCATGAAACATTACACACTAATCATGATCGCTTCACTTCATGTCCACAAAAAAGAAACAAGCCCCAAAATGTGTAATGTAATAATAATAGCCAACACAAAACCACATAAAATCCTCGAGGCTACATGCATCTGCTAACACTAGTAGGCATACTAGCCGGATTCCTCAACTCAATTGCTGGGAAATATAACTCTCATATGGGGTGGGGGTGGGGGTGGGAGTGGATGGATCGATCATCGGAAGAAAAAGGATTCTCGCTCGACTAGCTGGGATGCCTCTGACCATGCGTCTCAAGCATTGAGCGGGAGGTCCTTGTGCGTGTAGATGATTCCTTTGTCTCCGCTGACCACTTGGCCGCTTCCCCTGAGAATCCTGCATTTCGAACAAAAGGTCGGTATTCAGCTTCTCCAAGATTGAACCCAAATGTGGATAAATTAAGAGCCGTCTAACGAGATGAGAGCGTTACCATCTGGTTGTTAACAGTCCTTCAATTCCGACAGGGCCCCGTGCATGAATCCTGCCTGTGCTTATTCCAACCTGTTCAACCGTTTTACACACGTTAGTTATAGTTCACATATTTAAACTAACAAGCATGGTAAAAATGGAAACAAGAAAGAAGCAAATACCTCAGCTCCAAGGCCAAATCGAGCACCATCACAGAACCTTGTGCTTGCATTGTGAAACACTGCAGCACTGCCAACAGAAATCACCATAAAGAAGAGAATATTTCATTGCTTGCTTTTTACCATATAACGTAATTCACCGTGTTGAATACTAGAATCCACATACCTGTCAACTTGTTTTAGGAATACTTCTGTAACATGAGGGTCTTCCGCTACAATGCAATCTGTATGTGCACTGAAAATAAGGAGGAACAAAAGGGTGATTCAGAAACTAGCAAGAGAATGCATAGTTTCTAGAGCTAGGGAAAGATATGAAGCTTTATATAGACAAAGAATGAAAAAGACGCACCTTCCATGCTGATGAATATGATTGATGGCAGCATAGACATCATCGACGATCTCAACTGTGCAAATCCGAGAATTGTATTCATGGTGGAATGTGTCAGCTTCTTTGTCCACAGGAGTCAGGCCATTCAGGGAGCGCACTCTTGGTCCTCCATACATAGTAACACCTTCAGAAAAGATTGGTCGTCATTTAACACTCGCAATTTTTGGAGAATGATAACTTTAGCAATGTTAATAGGTGTACCTTCACCCCGAAGACCAATAATTAGCTCGTTCAAGCCTCCAGTTTGCACAAGATCTTTGTGTACAAGAAGTGTTTCCTGATAATTATCAAGAGAAACCATGAAGCAAAACATCACAGAAAACAACTTAAGTTTGTGATCCTCATGAGCAAAACAAAAATTACCATTGCATTGCAGGCAGCTGGATAATCTAGCTTTGCATCCAATACAATCTGCTTTGCCATATCCACTTTGGCAGATTTGTCGACATAGACATGGCAAATACCATCTAGATAGAGGCCGGAAAAAATTTATTGACTTCAGAACCAATCACAATAACTTATTTTCCCATGAAATTAAACCTGCTAAGACTTATCACCTGCATGGCCCAAGACTGGAATTTTCGTTGATTCCTTAATCTGAGACACGAGTTTGTTACTGCCTCTAGGTATAACAAGATCAATGACATCATCAAGCTGCATCCAGAAATATGCAGCTCAGATCAAATCTAACACAAGTGACTATAAAACCATCAAAGAATTTCGATTGATCCTTGCCTTCAGCAAATTTGGTATTTCTTCTCTTGAAGTAATTAGACCAATTAGTTTCTCTCCAACTTTATCCGGGATAGCGGAGGTTATAACCTTGATGAAGCAAAGTGGCATGTCAGAAACTTTAAATTATATGCCAAGAGTCATACAATAGAGCATTCATTTGTAGTATAAGTAATCAATCACAAACCTTGTGCAGGATTGCATTCGATCTGCATGCCTCTTTCCCACCCTTCAGAAGAAGCCCGTTACCAGATCGGATTGCCAATGAAGCTATCTTTTTTTAATCAAACAGAAGGGAAGAAACAAAGGAGAGGGGAGAAATAAAAGCAAAATCGTATTAGCCATATTATAAAGTAAAACACTTTCAATGTAAAGTTTTCTACAGCCATATTATAAAGTAAAACACTTGCATGTTATATTGTTTGCAAATTACTAATGTGAAGATAATCAATGCACATAATTGGAATTTAGTCTATGATGATAACCCTTCTACCTGAACCAAGGCATCAGGACGAGATTCAAACACGATCAGAAGAACACCCAAAGGGCTTGCTGTCTTCTCCAGGACAAGTCTATCAGCAATCTGAAGAGGAAACAAAGCGATATTCATATCAAATTGTAAGCAAATATAAAAATTAAAAAATTCTGGTAACAAGCACCATTGGAAAACAAAACAGAATGAAAATTACTACTAACACTAACATGTCATCTCGTAGTTTTCTTATCAATTGCTTCTAGCTTGTTATTGCTTTTTATTTCAATCAAATTGCTTCTAAGGCTGGTCAGGGGTTGCACCTATTTTGTTCTCGTTTTCCTTCCAGCTTCTCGTCATTGTTGTGTCTCTTCCTTCCTGGGCTATCATTTTAAATCTGTTGTTTGTTTTTATTTTCGATTTTTGGTTGGTTGTGGTTGTCTTCTATGGAAGTACTTGGGTCACTCGGAAACACCCTTGCGTACAATCGACCCCCAGACTCTGAGTGGGATATACTAGCTTCTTGTTGTGGTAATCAAATAAATTCTAGCTTTTGGCAGTATAATTAAACGTGTTTTTGCTTTGCTGATTATTAAAAATATGCTATCATGGATGCAACGCTCAAGTAAAGTAAAATGTCATATGGCTGGATATGGAGCCTAAAAGTAACAACAAAAAGAAGGATAAAGTTATAATCATGTACAATCGTAGCAATACTAGCTTACCTCAGTCATCTTTAGGACTCGGCCAATGGGTTCCTCCATGTCAGCCAGTGTGCAAACGGACTTTGCTAGTGAAGAGATCTAACATGAGAAAATGCAGCACAATGTTAAACATCGTAAATAATGCTAAATAGAAGATGTACGCATTACGAAATAAATAAAAGGTACTAATATGATTATATAATACTGGCCTACCTTCCCAGGCGTTAAGGAAAGCCTAGCTATAAGAGATTCTTCGTATCCAGCCTTTTGTGCAGCGGCAACATCAGCATCATTTTCAGTTAGAATAAGCTCTGTATTTTTCTCAATAGCATCGGCTATGTCCAATAGAATCTTTCTTCGGTCTTCTGAAGGTAGAGCCTGTAAAGAAATCCATGATTGGGAGGAAGAATTAATTAAAATTATTAACATTAAAGAATAAAAACTAAAGAAATGAGCATCCAACTTCCAAAAGGAAAAGGAAATAGCAATAAGAAAGACTCAAAGCAAAAAACAAGACCTGGATCCTCCTGGAACTTTCTCTAGCCGCAACTGCCATCTCGCGTGCAGTAATGTCATTAGGAGTAATTAAATGCACATTTTGGTGAAATAAAGTTCCGATTCGTTGACCTTGAAGTACTTTAATCACATTATCAGCAGCAAACCCACTGCGAGAGAGAATTTAAATTAGGTTCTATAGAAGCACCAAACAAATCATCTGTTTAGTTCATTCTGACATTTCCAAATTCTAAATGACTTGATTATGCACTAATGACAGATGGACGTTAAACTGAAAGTCCTGTTTCTAACTCAACTTTGAACATAAAAACCACTAGATCAAGTACAGGATGCAACATCACATGTTATTTCATATAGAAGACCAATGCTAGAATTGAAACAGGTAATATCACTATATCACTACATAAAGGGTCTTATGTTTCTATGAGACCCTTAATCAGTGACCATAGACATAAAATAGGGATATCAGTGGATTAAAAGATGCATAGCCTTAAAAGAAAAAAAAAAAAGCAGTTGCACAAATCAGCATGGATACCAAAGATGCAAATTGGACATAGATCCAAATAATCATTGAAATATACCTTGTAATGACCACAGGAATTCCACCATCATATGCTGCATAAACAGCTGCTTTTACTTTTGCAGTCATACCCCCCCTGCCCAACCTCGACTTGTCTCCGAAGGTAATTTTTGCTTGATGCTTCTCCCTAATGTAAGTGTGAATTAGCTTTGAATTTGGATCACTAGGTCGGCCGCTGAAAAGACCCTCCACGTCACTCAGCAATAGAAGGAGATCAGCTTTCAACTCCAAAGCCAATAGAGCAGCTAAACTGTCATTATCCCAGAATATACCAGAAGAGTCCTGCAATATCAATTATAAAGGGGGAAGTCATAAGGAAAAGCCTTGAAAATTTTCGGAAGCAAATCATCTTCTTTCTTCTTCTATATTTGGAAGGGGCAAATCATTTTATTTCAGTGATACAAGAAATCGCTTTAAAAGAGGGATCAAATTCCGAAAGTCGGGCAACAGAATGTGCTTCTTCTCATATGATATGAACACAGAGAAATTGAAACATACCTCATAAGGAGCTCTTCGGGTACTTATAGCATCATTCTCATTAAATATGGGAACAACCTTAAGAGATAGCAATGAGTTCACCGTTTCAGACAACTGTGACCTCAAGTTGGGGTCTCTAAAATCATTATCCGTCACAAGAAGCTGAGCAGATGTTACATCCAGCTGTATAGAGTAAATGATCAGAAAACAAACCGCAATATGTACACCAAAACACACAAACAGATACAGCAGTATTAGCTGATCCCGCTTACCTGGCTAAACAATGAATCATACAATGCCATAAGACCAATTTGTCCAACAGCTGCACATGCCTTGCCATCAAGTTCAAATTGCGGCTTCTGAAGGTCAGCAAAACTAAAAAGAAAATAATGGAAGAATTGTAAATCTCAGGCATGGGCTGTTGAAATGCTCTTTTGGTTTCTACAATCAGTCTAAAAGATTAAGTATATCATACAATAGTGTGTTTTCTTCAAAACAATTTCAGTCCAAATTCAGTCTTATATCTCAAAGGACCAAACCAGATCAATAAATGCAGTTTAATCTAAATTTGACATCAATGTTTGATATATTTAAGTCAGCATCGATGTGCAGGAACATGCAAGGGAGCAGGGAATAACAAACATGTTTCTGTAAACAGACCAAACTTGGTCCTTAATCTCGCAAATTTGTTTCCCCCTAAGCATGGAGTTCCAATATTTAAGTGAGAAATAAAAAAATTATAAAAACAAACAAGTTCAAAATATCCCATGATAAATAACTGAAAGGCAAAACAACTTAAAACCTGCTGTTCATTAATTTCCTATGCTTGAGCCTTTGGCGACCCATGCTAACAGCACCCGAAGAAACTAAAATCACTTCATATCCTTGATAATTTAGCTCTTTTATCTGCAGTTGTAAAATTAGCAAGGTTTAAGTGCTAGACTCAAGAGGGATAAAGAAAAAGGACAAATTAAAGAAAGACTCAATTACTTGTTCACAAAGGGAACCGAGTCTTCCAAGAGCCAACCTTCCATCATCCCTAGTGACAACTGCCGTCCCAACCTTTTAAACAACCCAAAACAAAATAGTAGATATCAGAATGTGAAGTCACACAACAATATAAGAAAAAAATAATTCAGAATGATGTTCTTTTTATCACAGAGTGCACTTAGTGAGAACTCGCTCGATAGTCTTTGAAATGATCAAAAGAAAAAAGAGACACCATATGAAGTAATTAAAGCAATCTTGCAATAGGTCCTACTATAAGAGCTGCTTCATTGATGTGATTTCCAGAATGCAGATATAATTTGTTTACTGTCTACGCTTTTATGACAGGTAATCTATCCCCTTTTGATTGTTAATAAGAAGCAATCTTGCAAGGGGTACAATTTCCAGAATGCAGATAGACACCATCTGAAACAGTTAAAGTAACTGAGGCGCAAATAATCGATCCAACAAGGATTCTCATGATGGAGAAAAGAAATTTTGTTTCACACTCCAAGTACCTAATTTTCTCATATGACGAAATAGCATGACAAAATTAGGTACTTCCTAGATGATGATTGCATGACTTCTTTTTAGCATCAAAATGGACACATTCGTCTCAAAACTATCCAAAAATAGTATATTATTCTGCCATAAAATGGAACTAACTAAAATCACATTCCAGTTCAAATTATACTAGAAAAAAGTGTTCAAAACTAAAAACAACTTATTTTCTCAAAAAATAAAAAATAAAGTACCACAAACCCCATTTCTATCAATCTATATATCCTCGAGAAAAGTATCGGTGTTTTTTCTATCATCTTCTATGATCACGACAGAATCGCAAAAACAGATATGAATTGAACATGCGGGGATTATCAATTTGCATTGCAATTGTTACAATTCATTGATTGATCTGGATCATAGATCAGGCTCTGAATCACTTTACAATCATCGATGAACAACTAGTTAGCGGAACGTTTCGAAGGAGTTGTCAAAATCGAAATAGTTTACAATCAGAAATAGAACACAAAACAGCAGAACCGAAATCAAAACCTAATTTTGAACAAATAGAAGAATAAAAACGCCGAATATAACGCAATCTTAATGCGGTGCGGCCAACAGAACACGGATTTCAAATTTTGGAACGAGGAACCAGAAAATGATGAAGTTAAGACAAAACCTTGACGACTACACGCTTGACATCCTTGATAAAGGCTCTGGAAGCGTCCATGGAGGCCGTAGCTTCGGGTTCTGAAACTGATAAACTCAGTCGATGGAGAGCGAGGACGAGGCGACTCGGCGGAGGGATGTGATGAGACTATGGAGACGCTCATATATATAGCAACACACTGAAGATCGCCCGTGACATGTGGTGCGTTACCCGGTATTTCAAAAAATCATTTTATGTTAAAAATTAAAATTGTTGCTAAAATAATTTAAATAACGGATCCGCACCTTAATTAGATACGGAGTATTTATTCAAAAAAAAAAATTAGATACGGAGTATCGATATATATTATATATACATACTCCGTATTTTTTTTTAATTAGATCCGCACCTTAATTAGATCCACACCTTAATTATATTCAAAAAATCTTTTTATGTCAGGAGGAGGCCGAGTCCAGCAACCGAGACGCCGAAAGACTCAAATGCGCCAAACAGTACACAACTTGATTTAAGGAAAATGTGAGCGAAGGAGATAGACTGAAAGTCACAACAGCGACGAAGAGCATTGAATATCAGCATCTCAACCTCCAACGGACACTTCCACGATCCCTTCATGACGCTAATGGCGGTCAGACAATCACCCTCCACTTCGAGGTGAGAAAATTCCCGCTTAGATGCTTCCATCAATCTAGCCAGAAGACCGAGACATTCCGCTTGAACCGCGGAAACTTTGCCATGTCGATGCGTACCACAAAGAAGGATGACTTCGGCGCTATCCTGTAAAACGAAGCAAGAGGCGGCAGAACCATATATATACTATCTTAGCTCCATCGAAGTTTAGTTTTACAAAACCCTCCGCGGGCTTCCCCCATTTTACCGATTTCTTTTGTCTGACCCTCTTGCGATTTCTTCCAACTATCCCTGAAAATTTTAATGTAATTCACCCATTCAGTCATGTTAGCGCTGTCATTTTCATTGAATAAAATTTTGTTTTTCATTGTCCAGACACCCTATAAGGAAAAAGATAGGGTCGATTTCTTCTCTGAGGAGATCTTAGAAAAAATTTCAGAAATTATTTGGCAATAAGGTATGTCGTTCTTATTAGTGTGTCGTATTTTTCGCTCAATTTGTTCATCAATCTTTCCGATAACCGTCAAAGTAGTTTGGCATTCAGTAAACATGTGTATGGCATCTTTCTCGGGATGGTTACAAATGGGGCATTTCTAAAGGTACATGCACAACTTTATTTCGAAGTCTTGATTTTCTAGGTGTACCATTAAGTAGATTTTTCCAAAGAAATTTATTGACTTTTGAAGGGCAATCAACCTTCCAAATTAATCCAGTCAAGTGGTTCCGAGTTTGTTCTTTTGGAACTCGAAATGTAATCAAGGACACTGGCATTTGAGAACCATCCATTTCTGTTGTGTTTCCAGTATAATCGGTCCTCGATTTCAGAGGTTGGTATATGAATGTCAATAATCTGCTCCATCAAGTCCGAATGGAGTACCTCTTCCAGTTTTTCCGTGTTTCGGGTTCTGTTTGGTCATATGTGTATTGATTCACCGTTTTCTATTCTACAATGTTATCATGTAGCCTTCTTTCACAAAGGGTGGCATCATGATTGAGCCATTTATCGTCCCAGAATCTCACGGTATTCCCATTTCCAATCTTATAATAATAAGATTCGCACCTTTATTATTATTATTATCATTATTATTAATATTAGCAATATATGTTTGTTTATATGTATAAAAAAAATATTTAGTTAGAATAATTTGAAAAAACATCGAAAAGTAAATTATAAAACATTGTCATTCTTTAATCAAAATATGAAATAATTTTTCATTTTCTATAGCAAAATAATTAACAATCAAAGCGACCTTACAAATCCCAAAATTTTATTTTTTTATATTGAATGATGTTTTTTAAGGGGAAAGTGACTTGGATAATCAATAGTTCCTAAAATATCCTTTTCGGATGAAAATTTATAGTTTTAAATCTGTAATATGGTTAAGAAGAGTGGTTCTATGACCCAAAGATGTCAATATGTCTATTACGATGTTAATTTTTCTAAACGCATGATGAATGTAAGTTATTTGGGAACGACAAACATCCATCCATCAGGTGTCAGAAATGATAATTTTGACTTCCTAATGGCATTTCCAAATACATTTTAAGTGTATTAATAATGTAGATATTGTCACTTTCTATTTTGATATTTTGAATATTAAGTTCGATTGCTTTTCCGATTCATACTCTCGAAACTATAGCCTCGGCTTTAATAATAGAGCATGATGAGATATTGGCACCCTAAACCGTTCATTGAGACACAATTTCCTTCATGATCTCAAATTTTAATTTGAAACCTAATTTTTGTTTTCATCATTTGATCCCTTTTTTTATTTACACTACTAGGAGAACGTCCCAAAACCCCAAAGACAAAGGATAACGAAAATATTAGACGGTGAAAAACTTCCGATCGAATTCAACAAAATAAATTTCCATGTTGGAATTTTTTTTGAAATATTCAAGAAAAAATAAATATTTACGGATAAATTCACGAAATTAAAGTATTTACGAAATATTCAAAAGTTGAAGATTTTGCAGTGACACGCGGTCTCAGTCCATGTTTTATTTGTAATTGAAATCTCACCTCCGGAAAAATTTGGTTAAACTTGAAGTTGTTATAGAAACACGGTTTCAAACCGCGTTTCTTTTCCAGTCCAAAATAAAACGCGATTTGAAACAACGTTTTACCATTTTCTTTTGTTTATCCATTTAGAAAAAAAAATAAAATGAATAAAGCGCGGTTGAAAATTGCGCTTTACCTTTTAAAAAAAAAAGAGAGAGAGAGAAGCGGGAGGGGGGGTGTACATCTCCCCAATCTTCATCTTTCTCACCTCGCTCGGAGAATGGTCTCCTTTAATTAAATGTGCAGTGACTATTCATGGGATATGACCATTGATAGATATATACAATCCGATTATTTTAGGAGTCGTAGTGCTTTAATGGGATTAAAAACAGTTTAGTTCCATGACTATTATAAATGAGTTATATGAGATCACACAGTTTGAGTTTAGGGACTAGATCCATGGAATTGATGATTGATTATTAATATATAATATGTGATTTATTATTAATAAGTACTCCATCCGTTTGAAATTATTTGTCATTTATCTTGTAGTGCACGTTTTTTAAGGAGATAAAAACTATATAAAATATATTTTTTTAATTAAATTTTTCTATATAATTTCATACATATAAGTAGTAAGTATAAGATTATGAAAAAAAATTAATAAAAAAAATGATATTTTATTGAGTTTTTAGCTTTTAAAAAAGGGCGTCGAAAAGTCAAACGATAAATAATTTCAAACGGAGGGAGTATTTATTTTGAAAATAAATAATAAAAGGGTTTAATTATGAAGAGGTAACAGTTCACTTAATTAGAGCTCGTTTGGTTGGCAACCCAAAAACCCAGGAAGTAGAACTTCTCAGGAAGTAGGAGAAATTCATGTGTTTAGTTGGTATTTTTGAAAAAAAAAAACGCAGGAATTCAACTTTCAGGAAGTTGAATTCCCCTAAAATGGAGGAACTTCACTTACCTAGTCCCCCTAGGTAAGTTGATCAACTTCCCCCATTTTTAACTTGGAAATTTTCATTTCCTTCATTTAATCTCCTAGAATAAAAAATTAACCAAACATATTTTTAGAATTCCCGTCAATTGGATTTCCCGGAAATTCAATTCCCATAAAGTAACTCTCCAAGAATTTCAATTCACACGTTGAACCAATTGTAACTCCTAATTAATTGTCCAATTGCTCCTCCCGATTAAATGGTTGCCTATTCCTATTTTGCTTAAGTGCTTTACGGATGAAATGAGATAGGGCAAGAAACAAAAACAAAGTGTTGCTATTATCTCAAAAGTGTTGATTTTGGAAGCCATCAAGAGCATAAAATCAAAGGGTTGATTTGGGGTTGCTATCCACCATCCTCATCCGAAGCAATACAATTGCTAGTATTTCGATTTTCGTTCTAGCAGTCGAAGACAGGGAGATCTAAATGTCGGACTCGTGTGGACTAATTAAAGAAGTCACGCTTGGGGCTTTCGATTTCTTTCGATTCGATCCGATTTACGCATCAATAGGTATATCCTCTAAACAATGATTGATCTATCAATTATGCATGAAGTGTTGGACAGTGACCCTGCTGAAACCTGCGAAAAGCAACAACTCCCGGTAGGGCCGAACTTAGTTTCTGTGAAGCGTGGTATGGGAGCCCTTGAATGAGAAACGTGGTATGGGAGCCCTTGAATGAGAAACGTATTTGTCGGGGACAAATACGTTTCTCATTCAAGCGTGGTATGGATGTAGGCCGAACTTAGTTTCTGTGAAGGGGCTAGGGTTGCGGTGAAGCGTGGTATGGGAGCCCTTGAATGAGAAACGTATTTGTCCCCGACAGCGGTGCAGATCGTATGCGAGGCAACGTCCCCCCAATGATTTCACCAGCTTCTCTCACAAGTGCACTCGAGGGAGAGAAGTTGGAACTGGAACAGGCACTCAGAATGGGAAAAGGGTAGGAGAAAACAGGAGAGGGAGAAGAGGCGATTGATCTCTGTGTGTTGAAAAGCGAAGCCCTCGACCTCCTTATATAGGCTGTGAAATCTTCCTTCACCCGTAAGTAAAGGGAAGATTCGAACCTATCATCAGAAGATTGAGGCTCATCCAAAACCGTTTGAAAGGATAAATTCTCGAAAATAAATCCAGTGAAAAATCAGATATTAAAGGATAAATTCTATCTTCGAGCCCGAGCCGAGACGGACGGCAGAAGCGGGCGCGCGTGTGGGTGCCCCATCACCTCCTCTACCTCTTAATGTAGGTAGTGGAAGAGTCTTCTTAAAAACCCTTTAGGATACCCTTAAACTTTCCATGTAGGATGTGGGAAGTCCAAATGACACCTTCCTTAAAACCACCTTCTATATGCATTAACTCTACGATTAGATGTTTAGATATGATATGAAATTCCGCTTAACGCATCTAATTTACTTCAGCCTCGAGGGAGGCACTCAACTCTCTGAGTTGAGGCGATGGGCAGAGGCGCCCAGCCACTCAATCTTTTTTATCTCTCTCTTTTTTAAAAAGAAAATAAGTAAAGGGTTGTTTCCAACCACACTTTATTCATTTCTTTTTTTTTTCTAAATGGATAAATAAAAGAAAATGGTAAACTACATATCAAAGCCGTGTTTTAAACCAGATTGAAAAAGAAACGCAGTTTGAAAACGCGTTTTTATAAAAACTTCAAGTTTGACCAAATTTTTCCGGGGGTGAGATATATATATCAATTACGAATAAAATGCGGACTGAGACCTTGTGTCTCTAAACGTCTTCAACTTTTACATATTTATGTAAATACTTTGATGTCGTGAATTTATCTTTAAATATTTATTTTTTCTTGAATATTAAAAAAAAACAGTGTTGGATTCAGGAGACTCCTCAGTGGGTTTCATAATCAGAAACCATGCATCTTAACATTTTAGCAAATGGCCACTCGAGGTGGTGCTTGATTTCGGTACGTGGTACGTGGTTGCTGGAGCTTTAACCCTTCAATTTGGCATCTACAAAGCCATCAACATCATTTTCGGCCTTTGGCGCCCACCATGAGAGATGGATCGAAATTCTCATCTATAATTGCCTCTACCTTCTGATGAGATGCTTTCAAGGGGTTCACGCCATATATTTTGAAAAGTCACCCATGAGAGTTTGAAAGTATATACTCTCCATCTCATAAAATTTGTTTACTTAGTCACATTTTTTTTAAAAGCTAAAAACTATATCAAATGTTAATTTTTTAATAATTTCATAGATAATTGTATTAAGTGTGAAATTACTTTTATAAATTAATAAAATTATTGATATTTTATATAATTTTTATCGTTCTTAAAAACGTGTCAAAACTAAAACAACATTTTTTTTGTTAGAACAAGGGCACTATCCTTTAAAATTATTTTTATCCAAGTGTTATTGTCATACATCGAAAATAGAACATGCGTCTTTTCTTGCTGACCATCTTCTCAAGATGAGTAACAAAAAATATAAAATTACTAGTGTAATTCCCGCATCATGGCACGGTTGCAAGGGGAAAAAAAATGAGAATATAAAATATTTATTGTGAAGAATGACCAAATAAAATATAAACAAATATTTGGAAAGTCTAATACAATAATATTGTTCTTGAATGACATAGGTGTTTAGAAAAGGCACAAAGTTGGTGCTATATGCTTCCTCCATGCAAATCTCAGAGACAAAAAATATTGATTAATACGAAGGGATGAATCAGTATGATGGATATCATATATAGGTTAATAATAAATGATAGTAGCATACAAATTAAATTGTAAATATAAAAAGTTGACAAATGAACCAAATGTGCACATAAGGAAGATAAATCAGTTATTATTTAGGGTGACAACATGTTACCCCAACTAAAGTGAAGGTCATTGGCCTGAAATTAGGACTCAAAAATTTTATCGTTCACAAATTCCATGTAAAGCTGAAGGCCTTGTAACATAAACCTATCAAAACTTGAATGATAAGCATCAAGCGATCGAGGGATCAATACAGTGCAAGGAGTCTGGACTTCGAGGGTTTCCATTCAAAGTTGCAATGAAGTTGAAACAAAAAGGAGGTTAAATCTGATGTCAACATCCTACATGATTAAAAAGAAGCACTCAGGAAGGATTTTCACAAATGTACCATGCCTCATTGATGTCCAAGAAGAAGAGGCACAACTTTGGAGAGAAGAAAACAAATTTATCCAAGTGGAAAAGTGAGTATTTTGTCATAATTGAAACATATAAGATGAATTATAAGAAACAATTACATTCCACTCACTGAATGAGCAGACAAAGAAACAATGCTCAAATAATAAACTGAAGTAGTTTGATCTTGCCAAACCACTACCACTACTCTCAAACATCCCTAAGAGAAGGCTGATAGTTGAGATTGACAATTAACTGTAAGGCATATTGCAAGCAATGGAGAAATTTGACAATATTTCACAAAAGATCAATAGTTTTTCTTTTTCCTTTTTTCTTCTCCATTTTTTGTGTAAAGCAATAGTAACACTCCAGGCAAGAACAACAAAGGCCTACAACCAGAACTGAACATTGGCTAAAGTGAGGGAAAAGTCGCTGGCTTCAATTGTCGGAAAATAGATATTGAGAAGGATACTATGCAAGATCTAGAATTTGAGTTGTGCACCATCATAAAGGCCTGCCCCTTTCCAGGATAAGAAGCATAATCATGGGTATTATAAACCTGATGCGAAACCAAGGAAATCTTTCACTTTCATATTCAACTTATAGACAAAGGCAAATAAAATTTCTGGAATAAGGTGCCTCTAGCTTGGTTGAAGAGGCTTGGCAATTGCTTTTTATTTGCAAGAAAAGCTTAGTATACTCAAACACTCATTTAGTGATCACTATTAAGGGCTGTATTAATATATTATTAGTGAACTCAGTTCAGCATACAACTTAGAGCTTCTAATTTAGTAATTTACCATTGGTTAAGATGCAACCACATTTTAAGCAAACTCGGTAAAGCCTTGGTCTCCCATGTGCAACCGATGCCTCAATGATGTCTCATTCAGAATTAGATATTCTAGCCTGCTGGTTTCCTGAGGAGAAGAATAGGCCAAGTTCAAGCATAAGTATTTTTCAAGTGTATCTTAATGTTGACGGATAAAGGAAGCAAATATCCAAAATATTAATGACAATCTCTAAAAAATACACATCTATAATTCAAGAAATTTAAAGTTAACAAATAGATATAAACTACCTGGTTTCTTTCAGGTAACATGTGATTCTTAGTAAAATACTTGTATGTATCTCATCATTTAGCAAGGAGCTCGTAGTTAATTGGATCGATGATCCCAATCACCCTTGCAAGTAAGGTTGCAGCTGAATCATTTTGGAAGAGAACCTATTCAAATACAAACACTTTTAGAGCAGTATTTTCTTCCCTTTAAAGCATCTAACATATTATTTTTTAAAAGATAATAACAGAAAAGCAAGTGTAGTATTTGAAAATATACACTGACCTTAAGGCCACACAAAACCACATTTAGATATCATTGTTAGCATGTAACTTTACAACTGACAGAGGATGCAATTAGAGCAAGCTGTTTCAAAACTGAAATGGGAAAAATTAATAAAAAGGGGAAAGGAAAATGAGATAAGAGAACATGAACAATTTTTAAGTCGGCGGATGAGGAGAATCGAAACAAACAGAAGAAATAGCTAGGGTTTGATGACCGAATGGAGAAAAACTCAAACATCAATTACTAATAAACACTTTGATGGCAAAAAATTTCCACACTCACTCTAGCAAATTCAACAGTAATAAGCATAGAAAAATTACAACTCAGATTGAAGTTACAATGACCACACCAAATCAGCGCAATTATCGCAAGGAAACTTGAATTTGAATCGGATAAGGTCGGCAAAAATACTCCCAATTAAATACAAAGCAATGTAAGCATCGGTGCCAGATCAAAATTAGGGTCCCATTCCCATCAATTGAACATGATCAAACCAGCCAATTTACTGCTCATATTAGAGGAGCAAGCGGAGCGATCAAATTAGGGTTCCTCCTTCGCCCTTTGGAAATAGTAGGGCGAAAGGAGCAAGCGGAGAAGCATATATAGAAAGACGAAGATGAAGAGGGCGTATAACCTTAGCGGAGGAGGAAGAGTGATGGAACTGGCAGAGCGGATGAGGAAGAGCTAAAATCGCCGGAATGGAGGAGTGAGGCATACAAATCGGTAGAGGCATGAAGGGGGCGGGAGAGGAAGACTAAACTATTCAGTTCCAAGATGTGAAGAGGAAAACAAAGAAAAAAAAAATTAATTGGGTGGAAAGGAGTGAATTGTGGGGAATAGGGGTGGAAATGGGGCGGGTTATGGGTGGATGAAGCCACTCCATCAGCCGCCCCGCGGGTAAAATATTTCACCCGCTCCATCCATCACTCGCAAACTTTTTCACCTGCATCCGACTTGTGCGGGTGAGGCGGGTGGAGCGGGTACCCAATGGGTGAAACAAAAGAAAAAATCAAATCAACACAACTAGTCCAATTCTAACTCAAAATTACAAAGGGAGTGAGTTTATATATTTATATTTTTTTATCGGCAAAGCACTGAAATCACGAGCTAATTGAAATTTGAAAGTGAAAGGGTATATATCTCTATACTAATCATAAACTAATTAATCCATTATATCTCTTGTTATAACGTGGAAGAGCAAGCCAAGACCACATCCATTCTAATTGAAATTTGTAGAAGTTAAACTTAAAAAGGGTAAAATAGTAAAATCACATACATTATATATATAAATTTTAGGGTTTTATGCGGGTGTGCTGGGCGGGTTAATGGGGCGGGTTATGGGTGAAAAATCTTCACCCATAATCCATCCATCACCCGCTTGACCCGCACCTCACCCATTTTTTACGGGTTTTCACCCACAAAATTAATGCGGGTAAAGCGGGTACCCGCTGATTATTTCCAGCCCTAGTGGGGAAGCTGTCACATTAGCGTAAAGTATACTGCATTAAGTAATTATATAGATATAGATAACTTATATCACAACCACCAGAACTATTGAGTCTCTCTACCACCATATTATTTTAAATATATTATAATTAAATTAATACTTTATTTCATCTTTATTTATGATATGTCTCTAATTAATTAATTATAAATATATGATACATGTAGTAGTTATGATTTAAGTCTAATTACAAATATTTTTACATGTTTTTTAATGTCAAATACATCATTATATATATTAAAAAAAACTAGGCATGGTAAGGAAGTCCGGCTTCAAATCCATGCCTCCGTCATTTTTCTTGAATGAAAATCCAAGATTTGTCTTACTACATACTAATGAGTCAAGTCGGTTGACGCGAACCGGTGGGTTCCTCATCATTAAAAAAAAAAAAGTAGGTTATAATTAAAATGAAGGGAAATTAGTTGATGGTGAAGAATGGGTTTGTTTGTTTGTTTGTTCAAGAGCGACAATAAGGGCGACAAGAGTCGGCTGAAGTAAACAGACACAGTTCAATTCTCAAGTAGATGGAAGCGATGGTCCCGAGTGAAGACCCCAAAGGCCAAAGCGAGACGCAACTGAAACCACCTGCAGCTTCACCCACGTGACGTGACATCTCTCAGACTCGTGCCGTGCGTCTCTCCCTCCTAAAACTCCTAATTCCTGGAATGGAGTATATGCATGCACATGCACTACTAATCAACTAATCAATTGAATTGAATTAAAGTACCTCTGATCCCCACCGGCTTTTTATTTGTCTCCTTCCCCGTCTACCACTCTACCAGCAGGATTCCCGGTTGCCCTACGGACCACTATTCAAACTCTCCTCTTTCACATTTTGGATATAAGTGATAATATTTATATCAGTATTATGTTACTAGTAGCACAATATTTCAAATACCGCAAAGTATTTGAAAATCAGACTCATCAACAACTACCCAGTAAATCCCGCAATTAAGCAGGGTCTGGGGGGTCAGGATGTACGCACTCTTTCCCCGAGTACATCGAGAGAGTGTTTCCGATAAAATACAGACTCATAAAATACATAATATATATCTTCCAAAGTAATCTAAAAATCAGACCTTACCATCCTTACAAAATCAGACCTTATACACCTATATAATATTGATTTCATATATACAAATTGCCATTACCCTTTTAATTAATTCTTGCCGTTGGCCATTGCATGCACTACCCTTAACAAATACAAGGTCAAACTCCCAAAACTCAAGAAGAACGACCTTACCCCCGCACACCATAATCGACCTACACCCGCACACCCACAAACCTTCAAAAATCAGATCTTAGACCTTTAAAAATCAATTTAGACCTACATCCGCAGACCATAATCGACCTACACAGATGAATAAGCGACCTACACCCTAAATTGACCCTAATCGACCTACACCCGCACACCAAAAATCAGCCTACCACCCATATCCTATATGTATATACCCCGCCAAAAAATCAGCCTACCACCCAACAACGTCACTTTATTGCACGTTGTCGCACTCTCCCGTGTTTTCGGAATTCGTAGCTCGCCTTGGATCTTCCTCGACTTTCTCACCGACAGACAACTTTTATAGGTTATTTGGGTTTTTCTTTCATCTATGTTAATTTGTGTTTTTAGTTTATTGTATGTCTGACGGTTCGCCACACTCGAGGAGCAATCCTCGAATTCTTACCTTATTAAAATAGAGGGAAAAAAAAAAAACGAAAAAAAAATAGAGCGGTGGCAACATTTTCTCCAAATGAAGGGCCCATCTCCATACAAAGATCTTCCAATCTTCTTGTCAGAATCAGGTTTAGCTTATATCCGAAATCATCTGAATGATGCTACAATCAATCGATTACTTGTTCTGTATGGCTCAATCTTTGATTAATTATGTGTGCTGACCTTTGGTAAAAGTTGCTGAATGGGGTGAAGAAGTTGTGGGCAAAATGAAAGGCGTGTGTAGTGATTATGATTCATTCCAATTTTTGTGAAATGACAAAATTGTCATTTTCACAAATCCTATCAAAAATAATTCTCAATCACTCAATAATCCCTAAAAATACTGTAATCTTCGTCCTCGTAATTCCCTTAAAATTCTCCATTTCCTAAAAAAAAAATTCCCTCCCAAACATTTAGGAGCTTAACTCAATGTTGAGAGTGCTTCTAAACAGCTCAATCTCCTAATAAACCTCATCCATACCACAAAACAGTCCTAAAATTGCTCTAAAAAGGGATTACTGCAAAACATAGTGTTAAGTTTCAAGAAAATAAAATAAGAATTGAGATTGTATGATCGGGGTAATAGGCACATCTTCTCAACATTACAGAGCATATATAAAAATTGAAAAGCGAACAACAAAGCTGAAACTGATGCAAGATCATTTTCTCAAAGGCGTTTCTATTTACACACAGGCAATGACAAAGTCGTCAATACGTGGAAATACAACATCGCTTGTAAAATACTGAACAACCCCAACGAGATGACTTCATGAGTTCACGTACCTGTCAAAGGAAGTAATTTCATCTGACAACAGCTCTATGCCTTTCATTCAGGCCACTGACCCTTCTAAAACTTGTGGGCACTCGTATAAACTCTGTGCAGCATGCCAATCACAAATCTATAACACACAAATCTACAACAGGCAAGGATCATTCTGGTACAAGCTGAACAGTGTACTTGGTCATCAGATACGACGTAAACTTCCAGAACTGTGAACTTTTAGTGAATGCCTAAGAAGATTTTGGAGTGTATTGGATAGGATATATTCAACATACTATCATGGAAAGAACCAAATCTTGATGAAGAGTCCCAAGGCTAACTGCAACAAAAATGCAGCCAGCAAAACGATTGAAAGATCATTCCCTTCAACATAGGACCTAAGGTTGAAGGCCACAAAGCAAGCTGATGCACCACTAGCCAGAAGTATAATAAGCCATCGAAGAAACTCGACAGGGATGACCAATAAAACCTGCAAATTGTCCGAGGTGTACGAGGATGCAGCCAAACAAGGTAACAGTAAAAATCCATTATTCAAAATGTGGCCAAACCCGTTATTTCTAAAAAAATACAATCACAAATTATCAGCATTATGTGACAGCTTAGGAGGACCATGATTAAGGAAACAGGATCGCAGACTTACAGTGGCAAGTATGAAGATGAAAAGAGAGTATCCCCACATGCACCAGAAGCGTATAAGACTAGCATTTGCACCCAGATACCGAATCAAGAAGAAAAATGCCAATGGCACCACAATTACATAGCCATATATTACTCCAACTACCAGATTCACGTAACTGACATTAAAGCTCCATGAGGTACTGCTGTCTTTGACTTTTTCAATCAAGTAGGTGGCTACATTTCCAAGTGCAGCAATCATACAAATGAGTGTAGTAGAGACCCAAATAAGCCCATAGCTGAAATATATCAACAGTTAGTAAGTTAGTCCTAAGGCTACCAATTTAAAATATGTTAGATCTTAGAAATGGATTGCTGCCTTTTACTGGAGCATGAAATCAACATCAACAATTTTGGTCCCAAGGTGTTAAAAAACTCAAATAAGTTGATTTTAGGAGATGAATATCGCTTTTCTTTTGCCCTTTCGGTAATGTTTTCTTTATCCAACATTAGCCTGCCCCTGGTTTTGTGTCCACGGACCATGGGTAGTCCGTTGCCTATGGGGGTCAATCTCTTGTGCTTCAGCCTGGGATATTTGTAGCATGGATACTTAGACTTCAAACATAGCTTTACATAAGAGTGTCCAAAGTCAGTTTAACCAGGTTAACCAATGTCAGTTAGCAAGAACTTATACTGCATATCAAAGCTTCTGATGGAACTATAAAGGAATAGAATTTGATAGGAAGGCTGACACCCGATACAAAAAGAGATGAACAAACTTACAGATCTGGATTAGCATCAATCTTGCTGAAGAAATTGCCACCGGTAGGATTCAAGGAACTTAACAGTCTGTTAATAACAACATCTGTGTCCACATTGAAGTATTGTGTATATGATGAGATGCTAAATACTCCTTGCCAGTTAGTAGTTGATGGTTGCTCATCTCTATCTGCATTTGATATTAAACACCAATTGGCATTAAAATTGAATAACATAATTTCAACTGCAATAGCAATTAGATATGTGCCAAATTACTCAAGAAGGATCATATAAAGTGATTAGTTCCCTTAATCTAGCCACCTAAAGTTTGAAACTTTGACCTGAAGTTGCAAAGCTGAAAATGAAGCTCTGCACATCAAACCTGTTGTCATTCCCATATCACTCTATGAAAGAGAAAAAGTTATGCACTTTCTTATTGAAAGAACAAGAGTACTGTATGCAGAAACAGCACTTTATAAAAAAAGAAAAGAAAAAAGGGACTCATGCAACGCAGACTTAAAATTTTTTATGTTCAATATACTAGGCTGAAAACCTATGTAGTTAAACCCATCAACTAAAAGTTTACAACAAGGATAGGATTGCCCACAAAGTTAACAACTTTCTTTCTTTTCTTCAACCCAAATTCACTACTAGTAGTAATTAATAAACCACAATATGTTGCTACCAAAAAGCCGGCCATCTTCTTTCTAGGTTAGTTCAGTAAACACCAAAAAGGATTCACTAACAAGGAGAAGGTTGACTCAGGGTTAACCAGTTTTAATCCAAAACATTAGCAATCATGCCAATACTAAGTCCGCAACAACAAAGCATTTTCAACCAAGTACATTAGCCATATTCCTTTCGTGCAAAGGTGCGAATGTGCGATAACAGGCCATCAGAAAAGACAATTACCTGAAACTTTAATCCTAAGCATGGAATCAAAGATAACATGTTAGATCATTTAATAAAAACAGTCTTACCACTTGGGCTTGGGCCTCCAATACTCCCATATCCCCCTCCAACATCACCAGTATTTGAAAAAGAGATCTGATGATTGATTTCAGGAGCTACACCATAAAGAGTGTAGATAAAAATCAATGAAATACGAGCAAAAACATAGGCTCATAGCTGAATAAGAGGGAGTCCTCATACCAACATAATCATTGAGATTCCTTCCATCTCTGACGGCCTGCAAACAAATTCAGAATACAAATCCAAAATAAATAAGCCACCACAGACCGACTCTCCAAACATCTGGTGTCATATAATCCAATTAGCTTAAACCTTCAATTACAGCTGATCAAGAATGAAGTGATCACTTGGCGAAACAAGGCACAAATACCCCGTGCATCAAAAAATTAATCAAAATCACCCACAAATTACAATGTTGCATAGTGGTACTGGTTCCTATACCCTAAAAATGATAGGTTCGGTTTCAATTAAAGAACACCTATTTCCGTAGCCAGGTACCCTAACTACACACTTCTTTGGTCCCAGTTCACGAATTGCAGAGGGCTTTTTCATCCTAACAATAAAAGCCGCTGACGGGGAAGAAAGCACTAAAACTCACCACCACTGAAATCCCAAATTCTGAATGTTGAAATGCAATCCCACAACAACAGTTTCAACATCCTCAACACTGTAATCGTAATTAATTGCAAAGAAATCGTAAATTAGGGAATAACGAATGAAGAAATTGAAAGAGAGGGACAGAGGAGACTTACAGGAACAGAACCGAGGAAACGGCTGGAAGAGAGTCCGGAGTAAGACTCATCTTCCATCGTCGTACGTCCGAAGTTTAGATCGAAGACCCACAATGAGAAGAGTTCAAATCCTCGGACGTATTGTGGAGCTAGAAAAACTCACTAATTTCTAGGGTTTAAGAGGTCGATGGAAATTGGAGCACTTCGAAGACGAAAACGAAGAATGAGAAAGAGAGGATAAAGTATGTGGTTTGTGCAAAAAAAATAAAGAATTTTTTTTTGGGTCAACGGCAGGAAACCACCAGTTAAATATGCGATATTGCTCATAATCACACCTTAAATGTGGAATTTCACAAACCACCTCTTATAAGCCTTCCGTTAGCAAAGGACCACTCCTTGTAGGTTTCCGTTAGTAGCTCGGTCAATAATTGAAATTATGAAATTGCCCTTCCTCTTCAATTTCGTCCATAGAGTCGGCGAACTTGAGCAATTGTGGTTGAATTCGAACCTGTTAAGGCTCGATCTTGCTTTCTTTTGATGTAGTTGTGAGCGTTGGAGCTTTGATTGATGATCTTGATGAACCATTTTTATGAAAAAGGTTGAAATTCCACTTTTGAAATTTGGGAATCATAAAATAAAATCCTAAACTTACAACGATTCGTTCCTTCCTCCTTCTTCTCTCTCTCGCCTCTCTCCTCTCTTCCTACCTTATTGCGTCCGAAGACGACTTGACTTGAATGAATGAAAAAATAGCCCCTAGGGCTTTATTTATAGTGCTCAATCCTTGCTACTCAAGGAGAGCAAATATCTATCATCTATCTAATTCTATCTAAAGATAAAAGTTTCTTAATTTAAATGAATAAAAGAAATAAAATTCCCCTAGGTAAAATATGAATTAACCAAATAGGATAGATGTTCATCAAAGTAGATAAAAGATCTTCACTTCATGGCTAAGTAATCTCCCCTTGATTCGGACTCCAAAAATGCATCGGACTGCTTCTGTAGGTCACTCGCTGTCGAGTTAAAGGACTCGACATCAAGTCATGTTGTGAATCGAGTCACGTGTCACTCGGCATCGAGTCTGTGATGTAGTGTCGAGTGGAAGTTCACTCGATATCGAGTGGTTGGGTCGACCTCGAGTGGAAGTTCGCTCGATTTTCAACATTCTGCTCCGTCTTGAAACGCACTTTCCTGAGTCTTCGTTCATCTGATTGACGCATATGGGTATGCGTTGGAAAGATCTTTTCGAGGGATATAACTCTTATGAAGACAACAAAACTTGATTCAAAATGATGAATGGTGAAAATTGGCGTTTTCTCCAGCTGCACCATCATGTGCTCTTCCTTAGCTTCTCCAATGTCTTCATGACTTTTCTTTAAGCTCCAAAGTTTGTTCGATTTCTATGAAATAAAAATAGAAACTTGTCTAGACCTCCATATATTGCAAATAAATATAAACTACACAAATCCTATACTTTCTCAACCCAAAAGTATAAAATATGGACAGAAATCGAAGTAAAAGTAGATGCAAAACACGGTAAATTGAGCGCACATCAATGGTTCAATCTAGAATTTTCTAGAAAATTAAGTGACCGTGAAAAGTTTAGATTAATCTAGAATAACTAGGCCTTGTGAGTAGTGTTAGCCGACATTGGAACCTATAAATATGCATAAGGAGCACATGTTGTAAGTGAGTGGGCAAGGTGAGTGCTCATCCAAATGAGTGTGAGCATGTGAGGTGTTGTGTAGCCTAGTATGTGATTGATCGGGCAAGAGGGCGTCTCGATCACATACTAGTGTGTGAAAGTGTGAATCCTAGTGTGTGATCGATTGAGAATGAGGGTGTCTCGATCATACACTAGAGTGTGTGGGTTGGTCAATAGGTGTGATCGATTGAGCATGAGGGCGTCTCGATCACACGAGTGTGGGGGCCACCAAAGAGTGAGGTTAGTCTCTTGAGTCGAGTGATGTAGGTGAGTCTTGTATTTGTGAGAGATGTACTTGTGTACATAATATATAGTACAAGTTCTCATTTGTAAGTAGAGTTTGATCCATACGAGTCACACGTGATCGAGTATTAGCTACCCGTATTTTTCCTAACATTATACTAGTTGTAAGTTTGAGTATTCTTTGGCAGGAACAAAGACAAGTTTTTCTTTTTTCAAATTTATTTGCATTTATACTTCTAAATCATGCTAAATGGATCCTAATACGCCTACCTAAATGCGTTCTATCAGGGTGCTTAAGAATTCGAATTTGATGCTCGAGATGATATATTTGAGATCCTTGTTGCTGGATCGACAAAACCCCTCAAGAAATTTGAAAATTTTTGTTCGATTTTGTGGGTTGCGATTTTGGGGCTTTGTTCTAGACTTGCTAGGCGGCGGCGTTCGCCACCATGCTCTTCATCGGAATACTTGGAGGTGGCGGTGTTACCTAGGTTTATCGGCGGTGAGGCGCAATGAGAAGTGGCAGGGCGCATCGGGTCTTCTTCTTCTCCGGTGTTGAGCGCAAGTGGCGAAGCTTCATCTCTCCTATGGAGGCGGGGGTGAGGTGACGACACTGAGGACTACTTCTGGGAGTTACTTTGTCAGAGAACATGGAGACGAAGGAGCTTCTTCTTCTCCAGCGTCGAGCGCAAGCCACGGAGCTTCATCTCTCCTATGGAGGCAGAGGTGAGGTGATGACACAGAGGACTATTTATGGCACTTGCTTTGTCAGAGAACATGGGGACGTAGGAGCTTCTTCTTCTCTGGCTCGAGCGCAAGCAGTGGAGCTTAATCCCTCCTATGGAGGCGGAGGTGAGGTGACGACACTAAAAACTACTTGTGGTTGTTGCTTTATCGGAAAGGAATACTTGTGACTTGTGCAATGGGATGGGGGCTATGTGGGATGTCATGGCACTTTAAAGAAAATTTGATCAGCTAGTGAGGGAATTTTTTTCATTGACATATGTTTTTAACAGAAAATGTCACGTAACAAGGTAAGGGGTGTCATTTTGTTAACGAATAGGTTATAAAGGGTGGTTTACTGGAATTTTGCATCTAAGGGGTGGTTTTGAGCAATATAGCATATTTAAGGGGTGATTTTCTACAGTTTCCCCTTTTTTTTCTTATATATACTGGATAGATTTCGGATAACTGGATTGTAAAGGCTCGGATTTTCAATTCCTATTTTTCGGAAAAAGAAAATTTTAAATAAATTTAAAACGAATTTAATTCGGATATTTTAAGGAAAACTCGTCCTCAATTTAATAAATCGAACTCGAAACTATTAAAGTGAATTCCGACCCGATTTTGAACTTTTAAAGATTGAATCCGTCTTTCACCTCAGGATTAAAAAATTCCTTCAAATGACGATATTCTTTTTGGGTTTTAAAAATCTAATTGATCGAGAGAGCGGAATTCGGAAGACCAATCGTCAAAAATTCAAATTTCTGACTCGGGACCACAATTCCAACTTATCCCCTCTTATTTGGGTAAAATTCTATCCTATACTTCCCTCCCTCCTTTCTTGATTCCCCCATCTTTGGAAAATAAACAATCCAACAACACTCCTTCCTCTGAAATTGTCGAAGACCATCTGCAACTCTTATTCCCTATTCAAAAATCAGAACCCAACCTCTCTTACCACATTTCATTTTCAAAAGATCCAAAACCCAAACAACCCCTTATCTTACTCCTGTTGTATGCCGAGAGTTGTTGCTCCACAACCTTCCTATTGCCCTCACCATCACCACCACACCATCCCCACCACCAGTCTCCCTCGCCACCAGTTATAACGAGGGCAGTTTGGGAGTTTTAACAAAAAGAGGGGTCGGTTTGTAATTTTTATAAAATGAGGGCAGTTTGTATATTCCATTAAGGGCTTATTTTATTAAATAAAAAATGGTTGGGATTTTTAAGGGATTTGGAAATATTTTATGAAAATGTTAATAAATTGTATTTAAAATATTATATAATATTATTTGAGATTTAAAGATAAAATATTATGGTGATTTAAAAATATGATATTATGATACTTGTATTTTAGAAAAAGAAATTTGACGAACATTTTTCCAAGGTCGGGATTTCTAACTATTTGACTCGAATTTTAAACGGGTTTGAATTAACATGGGAATCTGAATTGTTCGATGACTGACTAGCATGATGTGATAATATATGTGACTAATAGTATGACTTGTGGTGATTTATTATAAGAGGTTAAATGTTAGATAATTATAACGAAGTAGTAGGATTATGCTATCGCATGAGTTATATCTTATGATTATGATGAATTGTTGCCTGTTGGGATGTATATGCGGATATGATGAATATGAGCAAGCAGAATTGGTTGAGTGATATATGGAGAATGATATGGTCTTATGGAACGTTATGATGCACGTACTGGAATGGCATTTGCAATGTGTTTACTTGTTCTATTGAATGATGTGTGCTTGAGTTCTTTAATAGTTAGATGTAGATCGACTTATGTATGTTCCACTATGTACCTAGGTGATACTATTTGATTGAGCTTGCTGCTTGCCGGGTTCTTCTTTTGCTGTTCTGCTAGCCAGGTAAGTCTCTTCGGAGCTTACTCAGATTGAAAGAGGCCTCCCTTGTTTATGTGCATGATATACTAGGTGCTTGCATTCATGATCAGCATGTCATGTAGTATCATGCTAGGTTGCATTGACTATTGAGCATTCTATTTCTATATGCGTATGTAAACAGAACGGTCATTATCTGTGATGTATCTAGAGTCTTTGCTAGGGTCATAGGATGGCCCAGTCCCATCGGGTCTCGTCCTGAGTCGTTCGAGTCATGGCAACAACTTTACTTATTATCTGCACTACTCTTATTTTCTGTTTTTAGACCACATTCATACATGTTTAATTGAGAAGCATGCTATATGGGGTTGGGTACCAATATGAACTTGACTCCATTAATGAATTAGAATGCATTCGCGAGCTGTTCAGTCATTGCCCTATCGAAAATGGGGGCGGTGGATAGAAAGAGGGATATACCGTACGTTTGGTATTCTTTGCTAAGGCCTTACTTATTATTCTACACTTGCGAACTAGGAGTATGATAGTGTGTTAATATTCCGCATTGCATCTAGAAGCATGTTATTAGGCTTAGCGTATGTGTGTACTTAGGGTGGGGAAACAACCAAGTGGGCATCCATCTGATCTCGCCCACTATATATTTTTTTAGGTATTTGTTATGTTTGCTACTATTGATGTTGCTTGCCTACTTGAGCGGGTCCTTTTGCATGGCAGAGAGTGGGAGCTTGAGATATCTGACTTCACCAGGCTTATGTTGGTTTTTGATTTTTTACCTTATACTCCGTTTTGACTCGACTCTGCCGTGGCACACTTGTATTACGCTAGATTTTTGCTGTTTGTAAGATTATTGGATTTTCCACGCCTTAAACTTAAGACATGTACATGGGATTTCCCCAAGGATTCCAATGGTCCCTTCGGTTTTGGGTATGAAATCCCACTTTGAAAAGACTAATATTGAATTTCAAACCTTCAACCTGTACTTGGGGCGCAAGATCCCAACGAGGGGTTTCATCCCTCGAAACGTAACCCGAGAATCATAATCTCGGGTCGTTACATGGATGAGGTCGTAAAGACCTTGATTGTTCTATAGGGTGAAGACCGAGTAACCGCGACTAAGATGTAAAGCCTTATTGGCCATGGCATTACTTGACGTCCCACATGAGAAAGTGAAACTCAACGAAACTTACGGATGTGATACAAGAGGTTAGGTATAATCATTTCTATTTTCTATGGGAACTTCTATATTTCCTTAAAAATATTGATAATCGTCGGTGATCTCCTTCAATTTGAAGGTCCGAATTCAGAGTTCGGATGCCTTAACAACACCATGGAGCATGGCCAGAGCCTTCACCTTCAGAGGTGTTTGGCGTGTCCTATTGATAATGCACAATTTTTATAAGCATTTAGAGTCATTCTTATGTCATTTAGGTTGCATTTAGACATGGTTTTAACAAAAAGTGCATTCATCGTCTCTTAAGTGGAAGAAGTCGAGATCTATGCGTTTTCAGTGTTTATTTGTAGGAAATAGATCCGAGCTTCGAATGGTGGAAGAATCATGGATCAAATGGATCTTGGAAAAGCTAAGGAAGACATCCCAAAGAGGAAGGAACAAGCCAAGGAAGTGTTAGAAGTCAAATCGGAAGGCTAAAGAACGAGCCAAAATGAAGTAAGTGTAGAAATCTCAACTTTTGGATTTCAATCACTTTGAATCAAATTCTGACATCTTCATGAGAGTTGTATTCATCGAAAAGAGCTTTCCAATGCATATTCATATGCGTCAATCGGACGAACGAGGACTCCGAAAAGTGAATTACAAGTTCAGTTTGTCAAAGTTGTCCAAGACATGATCGGCGCCCACTGATCCTCAACGCCTACTGGAGACTCCTGCGACATACACTGGATTGGCGCCCGTCGATGGCTAGTGGTGCGCGCCGATCACCGAACTCAGCAAATCTTCCGAGGATGAATCTGGCCCATTGGGATTTGCTTCTACACTAAGGATTGCTGACTTCTAGGGTTTTAGCACTATAAATAGAGGCCTCTCCTCAGTTATTCAAGACACAATTCAACACATAATCATTTTCTCTTCTCTTTGAGAGGGATCTGCCTCCCTTGTGGAACAAAACCCCGAAGTTCTATTTTCTTTTATGTTTTGCATGAAGATAGCCATTACATGCTAATCTTCCACTCATCGATCTGTTTGTCAAGACACTAGTTTGGTTATCCAGGTTCTATCTATTAATATTATTTCCATTTCCTTTGGTTTTATATTGTTATTATGTTGTCGCTTTGTCTTGATTGATCACCTTGACTGAGTTGCATCTAGCTAGGGTTCCAACTACCTCCGTTTCTGCGGGTTAAACCTATAGTAGAAAACATGTCCCGAAGAACAGGTTGGGAAGCAGGATTGTGTAAGGAGATCGACATTTGAAGAATATTGCTCTCGGTGTGGCCGATGTCTAGGGTGAGAGTAGATATGCATCGCTACAAACTTCCAGTGGTATTGCTGAAGTGCTAGGAGACTAGGACCTAGTGCTTCTCGACCCTCAAGCAAGAGTAAGACGCATTCTATGCAAACATAAACCAGTCACTAGAGTAATAAGAAGAACCGAGGAACGAGGTAACCAGCCATGTCGAGATAAGCGGATGAACCCACTTTCATCACATTCACACACTCATTATTACTATTGCTTTACTTTGCTTGCATTTATAAACATCAATCACCTGCTTTTTTTTGCTACATTCTCTCTCGCTTTATTTTGCATAGTTAATAACAAATCCTACTAAATACACGCTTTTCGTGGGATCAACACCTGTACTTATTTGCTATAATAGTGTTGATTATTGGTTATTTATCTTTGGCGAGAATCAACGACCAGTTCACCGGTCATCACCTACGTAGATAGGCGTCACAATTAAAACACACAACAAAATGACACCGTATATATATACTAATTGATAAATATAGATGGCCATCTCTACTATCTCTTCCACTTCTTGATTGAATGTTAACTCACAAAAGCGATCATGATTTTCACACATCAACCTAAAGAGTGTCATTTCCATTTCTGAGTAAAAAAATGAGTAAAGATGAGTTAGTATAGCAGGTGAAAACTATAAAATAGGTTCACACCACCAAGAGTACACAATTAAAACACACAAGTTATCAAACAAGTCCCCAGAAATAGCACCAAATTTGATTAGTCACCTAAAACCTATCAAATAAATTCGAACTCGCCAAATTACTAAAGCATCATGGTAAACAAAGTCGATCCCACAAGAACTTGTGTAGTTGTATGATTAGTTGTGCACTATAGTATGGTGTGAGTATGAAAAAAGAGGTTTTGAGTGTGAATGGTGAGTACAAGAGAGACAAAAATTAAAATGATTATCTATTGTGATTATATGGGTGAGATATACTTGATTAATTAATATTTACTGTTAACTCTAATTTCGATTATTGAAATTCTCTAACTGTATTATCCTTGAACAACCTACCATAAATCTCTCTCTCTCTGTATGTATGTATGTATGTATGTATGTATGTATGTATGTATGTATGTATGCATGCTAAAACAGATATCTAAAGTCTCCGTTGGTACAATTCGCCTATGTGTCATTCTATGGTGCAATCGGATCATGGTTTTTTTTACTACGTCAATTATTAATGATCAAATATATTTAGTCACGTTGATAATAACCTCATCTATTTTATTCACATGCTATCATATGTGTCCATCTCATATCTTAAGTGGTTACAAAATCTATCGTTTTATCATGAGTTACTTAATAAATATTGTACCTTGAATTATTTTATCTTTAGTCATTAAGATTGATTATTTTAGTTCATTATATATTTTTTTTTTGGGTCCTGTTTAGTTCATTATATCTAATAATAAGATTTCATTATTGATTAATAGGAAATTTTGCGAGGTACCCTCGTGGTAAGACGTTTTTCGCAGGGTGTACAATAGATTTAAAATTTTAGCGTGATACCCCTGACGTTTAATCACAATTCCCCTCGCACCTTTGGATGGATAATTTTGAAAGACTTGTTAACTCTTCGTTAGTTTTGAATAAAAAAAAGAATGAAATTAAGAACGATGGAGGTGAGGGCAAACTGAGAGGAACGGACGAACAATGGAGGCAAGGGTGAACTGAGAGGAACCAATCAACAATATCAGTGTGCTGAGAGGCGATAGGGAGAAGTGGAGCTTGCTAGCTGGTCGACAATGTCGAATGAACTGGAGCTCTTTAACTGAGAGAGAACTGCGCGACTAAAGAAGGTATGTCGGACTTGTTTCTTCCTTGAAAATTAGGGTTTCGAATTGGGGGTTCTCAATGGTCAAGTTGGGTCCAATGTCTTTAAATTGCTGCCAATAATTCTCTATTTGTGTTTTGAATTTCCAATGCAACCGACTCTAGTTGATTTTTTGTGGTTCATTCATGTTATATGAGTTTGTGGTTCATTCTTTCTTATTTGATTTGCTTGATGGACACATTATTTTGGAAAAAAACCGTCTTAGGGGTTTTAGGGTTAGTTAAAATTCGAGATTTGAATTATGCAATTGGATTTGAAAGATTGAATTTTATTGTCTGCAATATGAATTTGACTTTAAATTAGATCAATTACAATTGGGTTGCTTATGTAGAATATTTTATTTGCGACCAAATTAGTCCATATTAGAATAAGAGAATGAGTGGTCAATCCTCTAAAATTGGAGAACATATGATAGAACCTACAACATTGTTATGTGCTTTCACCAATTGTTGGTTGTAATTCGAAGGGTCATATTGGCCAACAAAAGAGTACTTATGGAAAACAATTTTACAAATGTTGCCAATGGAAGGTATTCACTGGCTAGGAAAATCGTTGATATGTTTGATTTTTTACGTTTTAATCACATATATATGTTATGTAATTCTAAGGGTCATATTGGCCAACAAAAGAGTACTTCAGAAGGCGACATCTTCCTCGAGATTTTGAAAATCTAAATGATCGAGAGAGCGGGACTTGGAAAACTAACACTCGGGAACTAATTTCGGGATTCGAGTTCGCTCACTCAAGATCGAAAACTCTCGCCCTCTCTCACCCATGCCCAAACCGAAACCCTAGCCAAGCTTGGAGCCAAGGGAGACAATTGAAATCAAGTCAAAGATGTCATTACCCAAAATGGTGAAACACTCATATTGACCTTTTTCTCTCCTCCTTCCTTGCACCCACTCCTTTGGGTAAGGAGATAACTCCCTTTCCTACACATTCCCATCTCCCAAAATAAACCTTATCTCTTTAAAGATCACCCATTTGACTCATTCTCACCTCACCACACAAAGAAACCCTAAACACAAAACCCATTACAAGATTTGGAGACACCAAAACCTAACAGCACATCTCTCTCCCTCCCTATCTCTTCCTTGCCGTGAGAACCCAAGGGTTTCTCCCTCCTTTTCCGCCACCATAACCACCACCTTAGCCACCCCTCAGCCACCACAACCCCACCATCACCTCCCCTCATCTTCATTTTCTTCCATCCTGTCGAGAGCAACCACCACCACCCACCACTCTCTTTCTCCTCCTCCTTCCACACAAGGTCCACCAGCAGCTTCATCACTCATCCCCGGAGCCAAGAAGGGCAGACCGAACCACCCAGCAGCCCAAAAGTCCGTCTACGCAGCCCCGACGCCGCTACCACACTGATTTTCGGTTTCTAGAGGTGAGAGCTTCGTTTTCCCTTCCTTTCAACTCCAAACCATTAAAGAACATTCCTTTAATCTCCCTACTACTCTCCCAACCCTCCTTACACGAAGATCCAGCTGAGAACGAGCCCAGAAATCTCTCCCGAAGTCATTCCAATGAAGAACGAGACCTTGGGTGAGCGATCCTTCCTCCTCTCAATTTTTACATGTCATGAGTGGTCTAACATGTCCCTGTAGGTCAAGGAAAGGGTCGGAAAAAGTGGGGAGAGATAACACCCACGGGAGAGCCCACAATGAGCTCGATTAAGAGCTCGGAGTGCAGACTCGCCCCCGCGAGTATGAACTGGCCGAGGGAAAATTGAACTTCGCCACGGTGAAACTTGGGTTTCTATGCGGCGAAGGTCGGGTGGTCGTTGGCCACATCCCAAGCCCGGGAGAGTTCACTCTCGCCGCGATGAGTGATCCTCATCGCCAACGTGAATGTGATATTGGGTTAGGCCTTTGGGCACCCCGACTTTGCCACGGCGAGAGGATGTCTCGCCGTGGCGAATGCCTTCCACGGTTGTGAGACCCCCCCAGTGAGCACCCCCAGCGGGGTGCTTGCCGTGGAAAATGTCATCCAGACCTTTGATTTAATAATTCCAAAGCTATTATCACCATATAACTCAACGTTGTAATTAATTCTATCGAAGTATTTTGTCAATATCGTTACCACCAACATCATCAAAACCACAAATTTCCACATTATCAGCAATAAAAAGTGTTTTATTATAAACTAAGTTCACATCATTAGAATCCAAATCAATATCATGTGAAGCATTATAATCCATATCAACATGGGAAAGTTCAGAATTAGCTAAATCAGCCTTAACCAATACAAAAGCAGGGGATGTAGAATCAATCACATTCTCCTTCTTCATACTAACCTCACCGGATCGATGTGGGTTCCCTAGGTGTAGAGTGACTTCGAGTTTTTTCTACAAAATTCCCTCTCCTTCTTGTTGTAGTGGCAGTGACCTTCCTACTATAAGCAGATTGACTATCATAGTTTGACTTTTCTACCAATTTTTTTACTCAATCAACCCCTTGCTAATTCTAGAGTCTTAGAAGGTAGCAGTCGGATCCTATGGCTATATTGATCATTCTCTTCTCATTAAATACATTGATCATATTTAGGACGTCTCTACAGTAGCCATGTTTTTATGCATATTTTAGTTCCATATTCTATACACTTTGCATATTTCGGGTTGGGAGTATGTCGAATTTATGTAGTATATGCTTATTTGTCAGAAATGGAGATCTACATAAGTTTCTGTTTAATATTGCAGAATATGGAGCCATTTCGGGAGAAAACCAAGAAGCAAGGACGAAGGCCACACTTTACTCGATATCGACAAGAAATCTCTGGGCATAGCATGATCGAGGAGAGCCATGTCGAGAAGCTACAGACGAGCCAACCCGACTCCAAGACGTTCCTCGGGATCGAGTTTTCTACTCGAGATCGACAAGAAGTGAAGACTAGGCCGGAGTCGAAGAGAGCCTGATCGAGGATGCCGCAGAGAAGCTACCCGACCTGACCAGACACTCGGACACTGAGCGACACCCGTACTCGATATCGACGAACATCCTCGAGATCGACAAGCCTGGAGCACCAGTCCGAGCAGTATCGACGAGAGGCTACCCGACACCACTAAGCCCGCCAAGTCGATAAGGCCACACTACTCGAGATCGAGTACGATACTCGAGATCGAGGAGAGCAGAGACCCAATGTCCGAGCACATCGAGCACCCGCTGCCCGAGACGCCGAGCCAAGCCGAAGTCGATGACCATGTTACTCGAGATCGAGGAAACCTTCCAGAAGTTGCGTAACGCGTTTTGAGCTGTCCTACTCGGAGTGGGAGTCATTGGGGCCGAAGATTGCCGATTCTATCCGATTTTATCAAGATCCATCATGGAGGAGAAGATTTATCCACTTGAAGACTTTTAAATATAATTTCCTTTTTAGATTTAATTCATTTCTTGCATTTATTTATCATTAAGCTTTTAGATATAGATTTAGATAAAGATAGAGATATTCTATCCTTGAATAGCAAGGAGTAGAAGGCTATAAAAAAAGCCCATGGGACTGATTTTAGGACAATTCAATTCAGAAGCTAGAGAAGTAGTTCACAGAGAAGTTTTAGGAGTTCGAAGGTTTTAGGGTTTTGGCGTTCAACGAGAGTTGGATTGCCGGGATTGTAAAGGCTTTGAATTTAGTTTAATGCAAGTTTCTTTTCATACATCAATGTCTGAGGTTGCGATGAAGCGCGAGTAGTCCACCCACTTCTAGGGTTGGGGCGAGCCCAACGATAGCCCTGCGTGTTTGAGGTAAAGATCCGACTTTTATCATGTTTTGAGCATCTACTACTTGTTATGTGTTTATTACCCATCTAATGGAGGTCCATGCTAACAACTTGGATTGTAAACATAAAATCAGTAGATACAATTAGGGTTTCTTGAAAGAGTTGTCCAATTGTTGGAAAAGGGGAAAGCTTAGTCCTTGATACGATTTACATGATTATCTGTTTATTTCTCGCCTTATGCATGATTGGTTATCGTTGTTGCAAACCCAAATCTCGATATCGACTTGCACTCCTCGATATCGAGTACTGATTCTCAATCCAGATCACTTTAGCTTCTGTTTGCAGGTGATCGACAAGAGCCAACCCGACGTCGACGAACCTACTCGATCTCGAGTAAAGCTTACTCGATCTCGACCAAAAACGTCGAGAGCTGTTGCTGCGCTGTGCTCGACTTGTCCGATCTTCTATCGATTAACCCTAGTCGAGATCGACAACCTGTGGTCGACTTCTGTCCGTGAGATTTTTCCGCTACCTAGGATCCGGTGACACGCTTCCTCGTGGATCGATCCTGAGTTCCCACTGCTGCATCGGGAGGAAGTCTTGTAGTTATTTACAAGGGACGGAACCTGGTTTGCTTTGCATTATTTATATTTTATTTGCATTCTCGATTTTCTCCTTACAACAAATTGGCGCCGTTGCTGATGAAGCTATCATTCGCGCCTTAGGTAGTTAAATCTCACGTCTACTTTGAGTTACTTTACAGGTGTATGCGCCGTTCTGGTCAACCACTTGAGTTTGACGGCTTAGACGAACCGAAACGCCTTCTACACATCAGAGCTAAACTACAAAGAGCCATGGCGGCCGCAGAAACACAAGAACAGCTTATTGAGAGGCTTACAAGGGAACTAGCCGCAATGGATGTTACTATCGCCGCTGAAAGAGAAGGAAGGGAGCAAGAAGTTGAGCGCGCGAGGCAAGCAGAAGCTGAGCTTGCCCAATACCCAACCACGACAGAGGATTATATGCACCCGACTCTCGTCGTGCCTGAATCGGCGATTTTAATCCCTGAAAACTCTTTTGAAATTCGCACTCAATTCCTTATAGAGCTTAAAAACAATGCTTTTTATGGCAAATTTAATGAGTGTCCTCTTGAACATATTACCAATTTTTCTGACATGTGCCGTACTCTTGCTGAAGGTACAACTCTGGAATATGTCAAGATGAAGGCTTTTCGCTAGTCTCTCGCTGGACCTGCACTGAAGTGGCTTGTAGGACTGAAACCAAGATCCCTCACAACATGGGCCCAAGTAGAGCAAGAGTTTCTGAACAAATTCTTCCCTCCTGCAAAGACAGCACTCCTCCGCCAGAAGATTACAGCTTTCAAACAGAAGCCTGGGGAGCCGCTAGCAAAGGCATGGGAACGATACAAAGAACTGCTGCGATGTTGCCCTACTCATGGACAACCACCCTACGTCATTCAAGAGATCTTCTTCAATTCTCTTGACCAAGTCACTAAGGACAGGATCAACCAGTATACTCGCTATGAGTATCTGACGATGCCGCCAATTGACGCCTGGGGTGTGCTCGACAAGCTCACCAATTATGACAACAAATATGGGTCTACTGCAAACTATGAGGAGAACTCCTATGCCAGGTCAGCACCATCAATGCCCCTCTATGAGCCTGCCAAGGAGATTGACCCAGATGTTAGGGAGCAGTTCTACAAAGACCAGAATCGCAAGCTTCTCAAGCAAGTCAAGTATCTCTCTGTCAACCAGCCTTACATCGAATACGGATCACAGCGGCAAACCACTACTGAGTGCCCACACACTGAGCAAGTCAGGATGGCAGAGACACATGAAGAGGTAGCCTACGTTGGGGTCCCAATCGCTATATGGGGGATCAAAGGTTCTATCAACCACAGTGGAATCAAGGTCCTCCTAGGAACCCCCCACCATACAGAGCTCCGGGACATCCAGAAAGGGATCAAAAGAAAGATGATCTATAGCTTATCCTTGAGGAGATGCGCCGGAATCAAGGCCCCATCAACAACCAGTTCTAGAGCATCACTACAAAATTTGGAGAGCTAGACATCTAGAAGAGAGGAATAGAGACCCAGATGGGTCAAATCGCTGCACAGATTCCACGAACTTCCGGACAACTCCCTGGGCAAACAGAACCAAATCCTAAGAGGAAGACCGGACACGTCGCAGCTATCAAACTCATGAGCGGGCACCAATTACATGAGCCAGAGGTCGGGAAACGCAAAGACAAAGCAGAGCAGCAACTCGACAATGAGCAACAGTAACTCGATATCGAGGATCCTGTACTCGATCTCGACAAACATCTCCTCGACCAAGCCCAGAAGCCCAGCTCGGATACCACTGCGCAGCCCAGCAACTCGAGATCGAGGAGAAGCAGGCCGAGGTTGACGACTCTGCAACACCTCCAACGTCTGATCTGGATCCGAAGCAGAAAAAGACATTGTCTTTCCCTTCCAAAGCACTGAAAGATCCCACTGCAGGTAGGTTTAACCGTTTCGTTAATATGTTGCAAGAACTGAATTTCTCTATTCCTTTTACAGAAGCCTTGCAAGAGATGCCTGTATATGTCAAATTTCTAAAGGAAATCCTGAGCAAAAAGCGATCTATCTCAGAGATCGCAGGCGAATGCAAAGTACTCCACTTCCCTGAAAAGAGACCTGACCCTGGTAAGTTTTCTGTTACTGTGGGATTTGGTCAATATAAATACGATTCCCTGTGTGATCTAGGAGCAAGTGTGAGCATCATGCCCTTATCAATCTGGCGGAAGGTAAAGATAGGATGCATAGAACCTGTGGATGCCAAGCAATACATGGCAAACAATACGGTGGTCATCCCTACAGGTATGGTTGAGAATGTCCCTGTCCAGGTGGGTAAATTCTTTATCCCAGCTGATTTCCTTATTATAGATTGTGCTGAAGATCCTACTAGCGCTATTATTCTTGGTAGACCATTCTTAGCTACTGCAGATGCCAGAATTAGTGTCAAAATCGATCGCTCACCTTCACCATAGGACATGAGGTCTTAGATTTCTCTTTTGGCCCTGCAAAAGAGGAAATTTCATGGATGGAGGTGAAAAGCATCAGCAACCATGGGACCAAGCAAACAACGGAGGAAGACACCAGAAGCCAACTCGAGATCGACAAGGGCTACTCGATCTCGACTAAAGAGTTACTCGATCTCAACAAAGGTTCATCGATATCGACTTCTTCCTCTGCTGAGCACCAGACTTGCCAAGAGCCTAAGTATGGGGTCCCTGTACTCGATGTCGACCAGTCCTGCCCGATATCGACTAACCCCAAGCCCGAAGATTTCTGTTTTGGGTCCGAAAAGGTAAGTTCAGGTATGAATCCTACTCCTCCTTAGTCCATTAAGAAATTTATCAATAATTTAAGGGGAGGTAAGGCCCCGTGGTGAGAGAATCTGCGGAAACTAAGAGCTGGGAAGAAGAAGAAAAAAAAGAAGGAAGATTATGCAAGCAACCACCTATCAGCTGAGCTTGCATACTACCACCAGGACCTAGATGATCCAGGAGAAGGGCCAAGCACAAGCGGGCCCCACACTAATGGTCCTTAAGCTTAAAAGAAGAAGTCGGCCTAGCGACTCTAAAATCTAGAGCATGTATATAAAAGACTTTTTGAATTTTGGGACTTTGGAACTCTTTGATTTTGGTTTTTGGTTTTGGTTTTTGTTTTTTGTTTAGAATACTTCATGTGGAAAGTCTTGTTTTTGTGTGCAATCTAACACTTTTAGGTCGGCAAGCATATAAGGATCGCAAAAAGTGGAAGAAGAAGTCCCTAAAAAATAGTCAGAATCGACGAAGGCCAAGTCGACAACGACCAAGAGGAGCAGCCCAAAAACTCCTCGATATCGAGTAGGCCAACTCGATATCGACTAAGCCAGACAACACTCCTCGACTTCAGAAGCCACTTGACGCAGAAGGCCTCCTCGATATCGAGTACTGTACTCGATATCGATAAATAATTTACTCGACATGACCTGTGTTGCCCTCCTCGATGTGTTATTCGGTGAGTTCCTTCCTTTACTCTTGTTTTTATTTTGATTTTATACATTGAGGACACTGTATATTTTAAAGTATGGGGTGGGGGAAGGGCTCACTATCATTATTATATGTTTTAGTCTTGCTTTTGGTTTTACATGGGTGAAATTTTAATTTTTATGTTATGCATTCATGTTTAAATTTTATGCATTTGAGTCTTTTGTCATACTTTAGTCTTGTTTTTTTTAGTTAAATAAAAAAAATGTCGAAAAAAATGCATGTTTAAAATTTTGCATTATCTTAGTTTGTATACCCTAACTTAGATGTCCTATGATGATAAATAATGACTGACTTGATCATGTAAATCCTATGGCATGTTTGGAAGGTTTAGCCTAAGTCCTCGAAATTGTTTTTATGTGGATTGTGAACTTGTGATGAAATTGAGCACATATGATCCTAAGCTAAAGGTTAAAATCTAACAAAAATTGTCCTAGTGAGAATTTTGGCCTTATAGGGAGAACATTAAAAAATCCCTCTGCTTTCTTGAGTGTATTTACTCTTCATATGCATCTCTAAATGTTGTGATAGTTATTCAAAGTCAATGCATTTATATGTTTATGTGAATGAGGATTAAATGATGGAGGCACCTTTTAAGCCAATTTTATCCTCTCTTTACCTACCCTGCATTATCCCTGCTTGAAGCCAGAACATTAGCCTGAGACTTTTATTATAAACTCCACAAAATTATCCTTAGCCAAATTGAGCCTGACCCCCATTTGGGAATTAAGACTTAGAGTTGGTTGAAATAATGATTTGTGGAAGGAATGAGCTTGTGTTTCATTTCAAGTAAGGAGGATTTTTGAACTTATTGAGATATGGGTTGGTTTTATATTTTTATCTTGCTATGCATACTATGTAAAAGGATTTTTGGCTCACCCTATAATGCACTAGTTATTTTCGTTCAAAAAAAAATCGAAAAAAAAAAGAAAGAGAAGGAAAAGTTTGAATATATGTTTGTGAATAAAGTGCATGAGCCAAAATTACCTTATTTCTTTCATTTTCGCAAGATTCATACTTTGGAGAGGTTAATTAAGTTTGGAAGGTTACATACTTCATTGACATAAGTTGGAAAGTTTGGTTGATGCATATGATTGAGAGTTATGCTTTGGTTGAGTTGTGTTGGAGATTTAGGAGTCTTGATTCCCAAATTTTATTAAGCACCACATGGCCAAATAATTCCATACCCTTTTATTTCTTACCAAGCCCCATTACAACCCCGTCGAATGGAATCTTCTTTGAAGACTTCTATTGAGCGAAGTCCTCATGATAATTCTTATTGCATTTTCATAATTGGTTGCGAAGTGGATTTATATTTAAATTGCAATGTTTATGAGATTGTATATGGAATTGAGTTGAGAGTTGATCTTCATAGCCTAAACACATTGAGAGTTGAGTGTAAACACATTATCCTTGTGAGGTTGGATTTATATTGCCTATGCCTATGGATCGCTCATATATGTGTGATGACGTTAAATTCACTTGTCTTACATTGCTACTACTTGAGATGTTGCTTTTGACAAAGGGCGAAGACTTGAAGGATGTGTTGTATGTCTTGGTTATTGTTTGGTTATTGCTTGAGGACAAGCAAGTCTAAGTATGGGGTGATTTGATGTCTCTACAGTAGCCATGTTTTTATGCATATTTTAGTTCCATATTCTATACACTTTGCATATTTCGGGTTGGTGGCGAGAGGGTTTCTCAACCAAATAAATTTATAGTCAAGACCCCCGCTATAGTATAGTGGAGTCAGGTTCGTCCTCAGGAGAGAAGTCATCGGTTCTAGGTTTAGTGTGTTTTGGGGTTCAGGGATAGCGGGAAGAGGTGATGAGGGTTGTTGTCGACGTCGGCTAAGAGTTGGTCGATGTCGAGGGATGGAGAGAGAATGGTGGTTTGATATCAAGTAGAATATGTGCCAAATAAAAATAATAAAATAGAACAAATAAAGATGCAAACTTCCAAGGTTAAGGATCACCACAACAATAAACGTATGTGTAGATCATAAATCACATAAAGATGCATGCTTTATATCAAAAAATTGACTTTCGCAAATTCCAACAATTTAGGTGATAGAGGCTCTCGCATAAAAACCTAATTTGTTTCTACCTTTTCTTTAATTAGGATTAACCAACTTTCGCAAGAAAACCCTAATTACTATCCAATTCGTAATAAGATCACTTTCGCTTCAATATCATGAATAAGGAATTTCCTCAACTCTCGCAAAGGATTAAGCACATAGGTAGATGATGATAAAGACATATAAATTCATGGATTTATAAATCAAACACACATATCTATGTTGGAATCACCCCAACCCTAGAAGAAAGAAATTAGAAACAAAACATAATGAAAGAAATTAACTTTAATATAAAATAAACTAAAACTTACAACCGTTCGTCTCCTTCCTTCTCCTTCTCTCCCGCCTCCTCCTCCTCTCTCTCTCTCTCTCTCCTCTCTCACCTTCTCTCTCTCTCTCCTCCTCCTCTCCTCTCTCCTTGCGCCCTAAGATGGCTTTGCTTGAATTCATGAAAATCAGCCCCCTTAGACTTTATTTATAGGCTTCATTCCCTAGCTATTCAAGGATAGAATATATCTATCTATATCTAAAAAGCTTAAAAGATAAATAAATTAAATAAAGGAATTAAATCTAAAAGGGAAAGAAATCTAAAATAGGTAGAATATCTTCCATGTGTTGATAGGTCTTCTCCATAGATAGAACTTGATAGATGTAGATAGATCTCGGCCAAAATTGGATAGAATCGGATCCAAGGACTCCCAATCCGAGTAGGACAGCAAAACCGCGTAACGCGCTCCCAGACACGGTTTACTCGATCTCGAGGAGTTTTCTCGATCTCGAGTAGGATGGTCGTCGACTTCAGCTTCAGCTCGGCGTTTCGGGTTGCTCTTCCTCGACATGCTCGGACGGATCTCGAGTAAGGCTGGTGCTTGGCGTCTTCCGTCCTCGGCTTCTCGACTTCAGCTCCTCGATCTTGAGTTGTTTACTCGATCTCGAGTAAGGCTGGTGCTCGGCGTCTTCCGTCCTCGGCTTCTCGACTTGGCACAGCTCCTCGACTCCGGACATGGCATCAAGGTTTGTCGATCTCGACTAGTTTTCCTCGAGATCGAGTAAGGCTTCCAGATTCGGGTTGATCTGGCTCTCATCTTCTCGACCACGCTCTGCTCGACCAGGTGTGCTCGGACATCTTTCCTCGAGATCGAGTAAAGTTCTCTCAGCTTTCTACTCTGTTCTTAAAACGCAATTTCCCGAGTCCTCGTTCGTCGGATTGACGCATATGACCATGCGTTGGAAAGCTCTCTTCGAGGGCTAAGACTCTCATGAAGACATCAAAGCTTGATTCCGAATAATGAATACCAAAAAATGGCCTTTTCTCCAGCTGCACCATTCTTAGCTTCTTCATGACTTTCCTTTAAGCTCCAAAGTGCGTCCGACTTCTGCGAAATATAACAACAACTTGTGTAGACCTCCATATATTGCAAATAAACATAAACTACACATATTTTGTATTATTGTAACCCAAATGCATGAAATGCATGCAGAAATCGATATAAAAGTAACTGTAAAACATGGCGAATTAGGCTCACAACAGTTGGGAATATGTCGAATTTATGTAGTATATGCTTATTTGTCAAAAATGGAGATCTACATAAGTTTCTGTTTAATATTGCAGAATATGGAGCCATTTCGGGAGAAAACCAAGAAGCAAGGACGGAGGCCACACTTTACTCGATATCGACTTTATTTCCTCGATATCGACAAGAAATCTCCGGGCATAGCATGATTGAGGAGAATCATGTCGAGAAGTTGCAGACGAGCCAACCCGACTCCAAGACGTTCCTCGAGATCGAGTTTTCTACTCGAGATCGACAAGAAGTAAAGACTAGGCTGGAGTCGAAGAGAGCCTGATCGAGGATGCCGCAGAGAAGCTACCCGGCCTGACCAGACACTCGGACACTGAGCGACACCCGTACTCGATATCGACGAACATCCTCGAGATCGACAAGCCTAGAGCACCAGTCCGAGCAGTATCGACGAGAGGCTACCCGACACCACTAAGCCCGCCAAGTCGATAAGGCCACACTACTCGAGATCGAGTACGATACTCGAGATCGAGGAGAGCAGAGAACCAATGTCCAAGCACATCGAGCACCCGCTACCTGAGACGCCGAGCCAAGCCGAAGTCGATGACCATGTTACTCGAGATCGAGGAAACTCCTTGAGATCGAGGAAACCTTCCAGAAGCTGCGTAACGCGTTTTGAGCTGTCCTACTCGGAGTGGGAGTCCTTGGGGCCGAAGATTGCCGATTCTATCCGATTTTATCAAGATCCATCATGGAGGAGAAGATTTATCCACTTGAAGACTTTTAAATATAATTTCCTTTTTAGATTTAATTCATTTATTGCATTTATTTATCATTAAGCATTTAGATATAGATTTAGATAAAGATAGAGATATTCTATCCTTGAATAGCAAGGAGTAGAAGGCTATAAAAAAAGCCCATGGTGCTGATTTTAGGACAATTCAATTCAGAAGCTAGAGAAGTAGTTCACAGAGAAGTTTTAGGAGTTCGAAGGTTTTAGGGTTTTGGCGTTCAACGAGAGTTGGATTGCCGGGATTGTAAAGGCTTTGAATTTAGTTTAATGCAAGTTTCTTTTCATACATCAATGTCTGAGGTTGCGATGAAGCGCGAGTAGTCCACTCACTTCTAGGGTTGGGGCGAGCCCAACGATAGCCCTGCGTGTTTGAGGTAAAGATCTGACTTTTATCATGTTTTGAGCATCTACTACTTATTATGTGTTTATTACCCATCTAATGGAGGTCCATGCTAACAACTTGGATTGTAAACATAAAATCAGTAGATACAATTAGGGTTTCTTGAAAGAGTTGTCTAATTGTTGGAAAAGGCGAAAGCTTAGTTCTTGATACGATTTACATGATTATCTGTTTATTTCTCGCCTTATGCATGCTATGTTATCGTTGTTGCAAACCCCAATCTTAGAAGTCTTTTACATAAAGTTTATTTTCGAAACCCAAAGCATTTGTTTTTACTTTATTTCGTTTTAGTTTGCTGTCTTCTTCGATATCGACTTGCACTCCTCGATATCGAGCACTTATTCTCGATCCAGATCGTTGTAGCTTCTGTGTGCAGGTGATCGACAAGAGCCAACCCAACATCGACGAACCTACTTGATCTCGAGTAAAGCTTACTCGATCTCGACCAAAACCGTCGGGAGCTGCTGCTGCGCTGTGCTCGACTTGTCCGATCTTCTGTCGACTAACCCTACTCGAGACCGACAACCTGTGGTCGACTTCTGTCCGTGAGATTTCTCCGCTACCTAGGATCCGCTGACACGCTTCCTCGTGGATCGATCCTGAGTTCCCACTGCTGCATCGGGAGGAAGTCTTGTAATTATTTGCAAGGGATGGAATCTGGTTTGCTTTGCATTATTTATATTTTATTTGCATTCTCGATTTCCTCCTTACAACAATTTACAACATCGATGTCACTCTTTAACTGAAAATTTTGACAATCATGCGCATATCATAATGTTGGATTCTTGAAAAGAAACATGCCTTTTTTTGCCCCTTCTAATAATTCAACAAATATATCCAATTAGCTACACTTATCTGGGTCTTCCACCTCAAATTCAGTGTATTCCCGATGAATTAATATGACGCATTTGTAAGACTATCCTATCTGCCATCCTACAAAACATAATCAAACATTTACATACTGCATAAACCCCAACTCAAAATAGTGCATTGGCATTTTAGCATCACAAACCCTAACCCCCCGATTTCACATGACAAACCGACTGAGTGTAGAACTGATTCAATTTTCAACCTAATCCTTAAATTTCAAAAAAGGGGACAACAATAACACACTTACCTCATATCACCGTCGCCTCTACCTCCGGTCGGTGGCTTAGACATTCGGTCACCGTTGCATTTGCTCTTAGTTATGTGGATTCGCTGTATGGCCTCTCTCGCCTCCATCTCTACAGAGTTTAGCCGCATCCAGTCGCTTAGAACTCCATCGCCTCTAATTGCTTAGGACTCTATCGCCTCTAGTCTCTTAGGACTCCATCGCCTCCAATTGCTCAGGACTCCCTCGCCTCCTATTAGGAGTGTTATATGAGTCGAGTAGCTCGAGTTTGGCTCGAGCTCGACTCGATCTCGTTCATTTTCTAAACGAGCTGAGTATGAGATCATTTTTAAGCTAGATACAAGCTCGGCTCGAGCTCGTTCATTTATTAAACAAGCCGAGTATGAGCACATTTTTAAGCTCGAGTCAAAACTTAGGCTCGGCTCAAGCTTTTTCATATCCTAAATGAACTGAATATGAACAAGCAATACTTGGCTCGTTCAGCTCGAATAACAACCATACCTCCAGTCGCTCAATTCGCCCTCGTTGTATGCACTGGTATCGGTCTTCGTTCGTTCCTCTTAGTTCGCCCTTGCCTCATTGTTCTTTTCTTTTTAATTCTAAACTAACGGAGAGCTACCAAGTCTCTCAAAATTAACCATCCAGGGGCGGGAGATGAATTATGATGAAACGTCAAGGGTACCACGCGAAAATTGTAAATCTTTTGTACACCCCACGAAAAATGCTATACCACGAGGGTACCTCGATAGCTAAATTTCCTTTAATTAATTATCAATTGAACAATAAAATCTTATCATCAAAATATTTATATTAATTCTCAATCACATATATTAAGTCATTACAAAACCTATTATTTTTATGATCGCTTGAAAATTTCTATTAAAAAATTTTCAAAGAAATTATTTTACTCTTCACATAAAATTTAATAAAAAATAATTTTAATATAATAAAATAGAATTTGTTAACAAAATATGCAAAAACGCGAGTAACAAATACTAATTGATATTATAATGTAATTCTCGATTCTTTCCTTTTAAATACTACGTAGTAATTATTAGGTTAATAAAAACTTGTAGTTGTATGATTGTGCACAAGTATGTTGTGAGTATGGGAAAAGGGGAGGGGGGAGGCTTATTAGGTATAAATTCGAGGTCAGACATACCTGAACCTGAAAGACTGAGAAGTCGGCAAACAGATAATCGTCGAAACAAACATACAATACAAAGACGGTGCAAAATCCAGGGAAGAACACTCTACAACAGCGAAACTAAACCAAACGAAATGAGGATGTAGACTATAGACGAAGCCAAGCACTACTCTGAAGCATCACTGCAGGCCAGCGGTACATCAAGAGTTACCTGTGGGTAGTGAAGACGAACCTCCAGGAAACCAGTCTTCTCGAGAAAAAAAGACGCCTCGATACCATGGGAAAAAGGGTTTTGAATGTGAATGGTGAGTGCAAGAGGGACAAATATTGCAATTATAAGTTGTGATTATATGGGTGAGATAAGCTTGATTAATTAATATTTACCTTCAAGTTTCAACTCTGATTTCGATTACTAAATTTTTTTAACTTCATTATCCTTGATCAACCTACCACTAAAATTGATATTATACTATAATTCTCAATTCCTTCATTTTAAATAGTAATTGTTAGGTTAATCAAACTCTAAAAACTTTATTGACGAATAACCTAAAAACGATCCAAATTCAACCAAATAATAACAACGAATATCAAGCAAATTCAACAGAAACAACAAAACAAAAGCAACTAGCAATAATTCGAATGTAGTTCAATTCTCTTGAAGTTAACGAAATCACTAACCCTTGAAGATCACAATTGCTTACTAATATATCTAAGTTATTCAATTAAAATTCCAATAAATCTAGTGATAAATTGAATTCAAATAGTTATTAGATGACCAATCCAATAAAACTCAAGTTCAATTATAGACGGTAGTATACTAGTATATGCCCCTTTAGAGATTTTTATTAAAGTCTATTTTCTCTTCCAAAACTCTGAAAACCCTTTCTCTAAAGAGATTGCTCATCTCTCTCTAGAAAGGAGTACCCCTTTTGAGGGAAAACCCCTTTGTGGAAACACTACCAACAAGCTAGACTTGAAGTCTAAAAAAACAACATCATCAACTATATCATCATCAACAATATCATCATCAACACCAAGATCAAGTTAAGGCTTCAATATTTTAGCCCATCACACTCACAATCGATCTCTCTTCGAAGAGATGTACGTGATGACGAGGAGGTAGTTTTCTATAGGAGATCATAGGAAGATGGGGTTCTATGAGATCAAAACAAGATTGCTAAGATCAAGAAGATTCTCGTGGAAGGGGACGGGCTTTGGTCCCTCCACAGTCCATACCATACCTCATTTAAACAACGACTCAAAGAACAAGGCTGAAGGAGATTATTTATCTCATCCGGTTGCAAATTAACCCCACTTGAATCCCCCAAATGTGAGAAATATCCTTCCATAAATGTCATAGTTGATATCTAAATGGGTGTCAGATCTTCTACGATTCGAGAAGACGCTGTCGTGTCGTCGCAGGAGTAGTTGAGGGCGGCGGGGCTCAGGGATCTCACCGTATCACCATAAATCCTAATCCTTGCCCCCCTAAGATTAATTCTTGACCCTTAAGGATTAATTATTAAAAAAAAATATTGTTTAACCTTGCACAACAAGTTACTCGTCTAGACCCCACCTTTTCACTGATTTGTTTGCTCTATTGTTCATGGGATGGATTGAGCTTTTGTTTTTGGCGTACCTTTGGTGTTTGGTATTCCGATGGTTGTTGGTTTTTTGAGTGGATCTCAGTTGGCCGGGGTCGTGACTATGTTTTCACAACAACTTCATTGTCCGGGAGACGCTTCCCTCGAGTTCTGTCTTCACACCACCAGGGGCTCGTGCTTGCTCTGTTGTACTTGCTTACCAATGGTGCTACTTTGGTAGTGCTTGACTCGTCTTTCACTAGCAGTCTAGCATATTCGGCTGAAGAGCTGGCCTCTGACTTTATATGGGTTCATTGGCGAGTTCTCTCTATCTATTTTTAGTTGCCTACAAATTGTTGGTTTTTGTTTGTTTGGTTGTCTTTGTTAATTTGTAACAATGTTTTCAACTATCGGTTTACCAACCTCTCGACAATCAAACCTGTTTAACCTCAAATTATTTCCTTATAAAAAGAAATAGGCAATAAATAAAGAGAATTAAAATTACTAAAAAACAATTAAATAAAAAAATTTCACTCAAGGTAGACTCATTCAAAATCTTCTCTAACACAAATAGAAGCAGTGGTTTTAATCCCACACTACTAAATTATAGTTCGGGATTTTTGCTTTAAACTGAATTATCCTCCAGTACTATTTGTAATAGTAGTATGTATGATACTAGTAGAGCTATCAAAACATGACCTGATCCGATCCGAGAGCTCGGAAAATTTTGGATCAAGATCCGAAATTTTTTCCGACCCGAACCCGAAGGTCTGGTAATTTTTCGGGTCATCTTGATTTAGATCCGGTGACCCGATTGACCCAATTGATTTTTAATTATATATGATTAATTTTTTTAATGGAGATTCCAATTTATTACATTTTATAATTACAATCACTTGATCTTTCATTTTCAAATCAACTTTTATATTTACTTGTATGGTATAATACTCCCTCCGATCGATAGTATTTGATTTTTGATTTTTCATCAGATTTTTTAAGAAGATAAAACTTTAAAAAATATTAAAACAATTCTATACTTATTACTAATTGCATGAAATTATTTTTAAAAAATATTTAAAATTTTTATATTTTATATATTTTTAAATTTTATTAAAAATTACGAGAAATAATAAAAATCAAATATTTTAGATCAGATATAGTATATAATTACAAGCACTAATAGAACCTATGAACCACGTCTTTAATTTTAGCATTTTACCAAATCATGAATTTTTAATTTAAAAAGGAAAAATTGACAAATACGAAATCGACCTAAAATCGGGACAAATTCAAGTTTAAGACAATCCGGATTTACTCGAAACCCGTTTTAATCGAAATCTAAAATGAACCGACCCGAAATCGACCTGACATGTCTATACTAGTAGTAAATTGCCCCATGTGGGCAAATTGAGCAACTTTACACTTTAAATCGACTTATCCTCTTGCCTGCAGGCTTGTGTGGGGGAGGGCATGCCGCACAACTTGCATCTGCTTTCTGCCTTTCTTCTTCGCAAAAAACAAAATATTTCTCGATTACAAAACCCTGTCGACCAATATCTTACCCTATGTCACATCCTATTCAATACTCTTTTTTTTTTATCACATGTCATTTTTTAGTTAAAATTTTTCTCTCCAAAAAAATTATCCAATTAACTTTTGTTATCTCATTAAATAATGGATTACCACCTATTTATAACTAACTATTAAATGATAAGTTGTTATCACCGTCATATATTCAATCAATTAAATTAAAATAGTTTTTTTATATTTCTCATCAATTAGTTTAATTTAAAACATTAGATTATTATATAAGTATATTATACATTTTTTAATAAATTGGTTCAAATAAAAACATTGAATCAAATATATTTTATTTTATTTTATAGTTTACAGTCATTTTATTAAGTTTATATACATATCTTCTTTATTGAGTAATTATTTTAAAAATATTGTAAAATAAATTACTATCATATTATAACTCAAGGTTCATTGTATCTAGATGGATAATTAATTTTGTATTTATATAACTTAAAATGGATAACTAATTGTTAATTATTATTTTTTTGTTTGATATTGACAAGGTTCATTGTATCTAGATCTGTCAAAACATGACATGGCTTAGAAAACTCGATCCAAATGCTCTTTAATTTTTTGGGTTTGAATCCTGTGTTTTAGACCCAAGACTAGCTTGAAAATGACCTGAGCTCAAATGATCCGTTGGGTCAAAATTAGACCTGTCAAAACACAACTCGACCCGGTGATCCGACCCGAACGAACCGAAAAATTTCCGACCCGAACCCGAAAATTTTGACCCGAATTTTTTTTCCAACCCGAACCCGAAAAACTCGAATTTTTTCGGGTAATTTGGGTTTCGACCCAGTGACCCGATTGATCCGGTAATTTTGATCCGATTTACCCGATTGACCCGGTTGATTTATAATTATATATAATTAATTTTTTTTATATATAATTAAAATTTATCACAAAATTATCAAATCTTGATTTTTTTTAATTTTAAAAAAAATTGACAAACCCGAAATCGATCCGAAACCCGGTCAAACCCGGGTTCGAGTCAACTCGAAAATACCTGAAACCCGTTTTACCCGGGACCCGTTTTACCCGAAATCCGAAGTGACCCGACCCGAACCCGACCCGAATGACCCGTTTGACAGGTCTAGTCAAAATCGATCTAGTGAGTTAGCATCATGTAGACGCCACACAAGCACCACATAGACCCCACACGGATTCATCATGCAATTGTGTTCATTAATTTCATTCATAGGTTAATGTATATATTTTATAATTATAGTATGTTTAGAGCACTTATTTATATAAATATTATATTTTTCTACTTAATTTATTTATATAATATTATGATAATAATAATATTTATAAATTTAATCATCATATTATTATTAATTTTAATTTGACATATTTGTAGTATAATATAATTTTGGTAATATTTTAATACTTTAAAAAAGTTTTAAAAAAGCTCAATTTTTTTGACCTATTGGGTTAACCCAAAACCAGGATAAACCTAATTTATCCAATAGGTCAAACAGAAGAGAAAGACCCGTCAAAACACAACCCGACCCAGTCGACCCGATCCGAACGCTCGGAAATTTTTTGACCCGAACCCGAAAATTTTGACCCGGAAATTTTTTTCGAACAGAACCCGAAAAGCCGGAAATTTTTCGGGTAATCTGGGTTTCGACCCGGGACCCGTTTTACCCGAGACCCGAAGTGACCCGACCCGAATGCCCCGTTTGACAGGTCTAGATGAGATGGATACATCTCATATCCACGTGTCATCCTATATATCCATCTCATATCTTAAGAGGTTACAAAATTTATCATTTTACCATGAGTTATTTTATAAATATTGTACATTTAATTATTTTATATTTAGTCATTAAGATATATTGATTATTTTAGTTCATTTATATCTAATGATGAGATTTTATCATTAATTAATTATGTATTGAAAAATGAAATCTTATTATCAAAATATTTATATTAATTTTCAACCTCATATCTTAAGTCGTTAAAAAACTTATTATTTAAGTTATTTTGCATGATCTTTTTATACTTTAAATTAATTTATGAAATTATGATTGATTGAAATTTTTTAATTAAAAATTTCAAATAAACTATTTTAATCTTCACATAAAATTTAATAATTTTTTTTAATATAATTAATATAATAAAATATAATTTATTAAAAAAACACACAAAAGCACGTATAACAAATACTAGTAAAAAAATATAACAGACTACCCCATACGAAGCAAGGGACTGTCGACTTTTTTTTTCAATAAGTTTATACATTTATACTTTAACTAGTATTTGTGACCTGTGCTATTGCGTGTTTTATTAATAAATTATATTTTATTAAATATTATGTGAATATTAAAATAGTTTATTTAATTTATTTTTAATAAAAACTTTCAAGCAATCATAAAAATAATAGGTTTTTATAGAGACTTAAGATATGCGGTCGAGAATTAATATAAATATTTTGATGATAAAATTTTATTGTTCAATAGATAATTAATCAATAATGAAATCTTATCATTATATATAATGAACTAAAATAATATATCTTAATAAGTAAAAGTAAAATTATTCAATGTATAATATTTATAAAAAATAAATCATACTAGTAAAATAATAGATTTTGTAACTTCTTAAGAAATAAGATGTACATATAGGATGGCATGCAGATAAAATAGTTGAGGTCATTGTCTAACCTGACTTAAATATATTGGATCATCATTAATTGGCGTGTGAAAAAACTTAGGTTAGATTGCATTAGAAAACGACATATAGATGAATTGCACCAGAGGAGACTTCATATCATTATTTTAGTATATTATATAGATATATAAATATATAGATTTGAATACAAAATCAATCAAAAATAAAAATTAATTAAAAACTCGACCCAATTTGTTTGATTTTTTTTCTACACCTATTTTTTCATTTCAAATTTTGGTTATTTTTTGATTAATTATATAAGTTGTAAATTTTCCAACTAGATTATCGAAAAATATTTTCATTTTTATTTTTCTATAAATATTTTTTTACCAAAAACTGAAACAAAAAATATTATGAAAGAGCATTTGAGATACTTACAGTTATACTATGTATATAATTTCTAGTTTAATTTGGTATTTTCATTGTATATTATTTTTACTTGAGCTTTGATTTAAAATTTGATAAATTAACCTTTTAAACTTCTTATAAAGATAATTTTTACTCATGAGTTGATTTTTTATTGGATAATGGTAAATTAGTTATCATTGTTTTCTTCCTCATTTATGTAATTTTCTTACTATTAAGGCTCAATTTGGTAATGCAGGTAGCTTTTTGGGGTTTTGATTTTAATATTATATAAACAAGCTTAATGTAAGTTTTAAGTTTAATTAGTTTTTTAAATTGGATTTTCAATAACTATTCAACCCAAGTTTTTCATGCCGAGAGGAAGGGGAGATCGTGGTGCCCATATCCAACGTACCACTGATATACCGAATGATCTGCTTCAAGGCCTGAAAGTGCGGCTCCCTAGGTGCATGCATAAACAGGCAGATATGCTGAACGATATAGCTGATGTTTGACCGAGTGAACGTAAGATACTGTAAGCCCCGGCGAGACTCCGATACAGTGTAGGATCATCAAACAGAGGACCAAAGTTAGTATTGAGCTTGTTGGAGGAATCAAAAGGGTTGGCGATAGGCTTGCAGTTGCTCATCTTGGTCCAAGCAACAATTTCTGCAGCATACTTACTCTGAGAGAGAGAAACAACCTAGACGCATGACGCTGCACGGAGACCCCCAAGAAGTAGGTCAACGGCCCAAGATCAGACATGGCGAACTCGGAGCTCAACTGGGCTATGATCGATGGATGCCCGGAGGGCATAAGAGGAGGCGATGAGAATGATGTTGTCGACATAAAGTAACAAAAAAGCCATGTATGTGCCTCTGCGATATACAAAGAGAGACGAATCGGAGCGGCTGTCAACGAAACCCAAGCGGAGCAGATGAGATACAAAGCGCTGGAACCAGGACCCTCGGGCCTGTTTCAGACCATACAAAGAGCGCTTTAGGAGATAGACATGATTATGACGATCAGAATCAACGAACCCTGGCGACGGAAACATATAAATAGTCTTATTCAGATGACCATGCAGAAAGACATTCTTGACATCCAGCTGATGAATGGACCACTGTCGCGATAATGCTAAGCTCAGCACCACACGGATAGTGACAAGCTTAACCACGGGACTGAATGTTTCATCTCAATCAATACCTGCCTACTGAGCTCGACCATTAACCACAAGACAAGCTTTATAACGTTCCAACGTTCCATCAGAGAGGAACTTGTGTCTGAAGAGCTATATGCAGCGAATGACGTTCACCTCAAGAGGGCGGGGAACAAAAACCCAGGTTGTATTCCTTGTAAGAGCCTTGAATTCGTCGAGCATAGCCGCCTGCCAATTCGGGTCAAGGAGGATTGTTTTGTGGGAGGTGAGGATGGGGGAGAGCGAGGCCGGGGTTGAGGCGAGAGGTGCAAGGGGTAGGGGGTGAGCTGCGGGCGCAACACTAGGCGGCGGCCGCGGCAAGGCTGAGGAGGTGGGAGCTGCAGACGCAGCATGCGGCGAAGGCCGCGACATGGCTGGGGAAGTGGGAGCTACGGGCGCAGCACCTAGCGGCAGTCGCGAAAATGGTGTAGGGGCGGCATAGTGAGGCTGAAGCAGGATGAGGGCGAGGCGATGGGAGGCTTGCATTGAGACAATATGTCTCGATCGGTCTAAAAACACTGTAAATGCTACGAGTGTGAGGTCTGGTGGGATGTAGGGGAGGCGGTGGTGGTGGCGAAGATGGATTGGGCGGCGGAGGGGGGGAGACATTAGCACTGGGAGAGCGCTGGTCAAGAAGAAAGTGCGGGAAGGGAGACTCCGACTCAGATGGGGAGACATTAGGTTTGGGAGAGGGGAGAGGAGATGAAGAGAAGGGAAAGCGAGACTTATCAAATGTGACATGACGCGACAGTATAAGCCTATGGCTTTGAAGATCGAGAGAAAGGTAACCGCGATGATCAGATGGATACCCAAGGAACACACATGGGGTGGAGCGCGGGTGAAGTTTGTGTGGGGCGGTGGAGGATTGGTTTGGGAAGCACAAGCACCTGAATGTACGAAGGTGATCATACATAGGCAGTGTGCAATATAAAGCCTGAGTGGGTGAGCGATGTTGGAGGGTAGTAGAAGGGAGGATATTGAGGAGATAACATGTCATTGATAAGGCGTGAGGCCAATAGGCAAGGGGAATGAATGCGTGAAAAAGGAGAGAACGCATCATGTTGGTTATTGTTCGAATGATTCTTTCGACCTTACCATTTTGTTGAGATATATAGGGGCATGACAGCCGATATGAGATGCCATTTGTGGTGAAGAAAGAGTGAAAGTCCTTGTTATCAAATTCACGGCCATTGTCACATTGGAAACATTTGATTGATGTGTGAAACTGTGTTTTAATGTAGGCATGGAACTTGACAAAAATAGGAAACACATGGGACTTGATTTGTAATGGAAAAACCCATAAAAAATGAGTGTAATCATCAAGAAATAAAATGTAGTACTTGTGACCATCCTTGCTAGGCATAGGAGAGGTCCAAATGTCAGTATGAAGGATATCAAAATGTGCAAGGGTGGAGTTCAAAGACCGTTGGAACGACAGTCTTGCATGTTTGCCTAATTGGCAAGAAGACCATAAACTAGAGCATAGCTCTTTATTACAGTCGACCAGACTCTGAGAACGAAGGACATCTAAAATGGCAGCACTGGGATGGCCAAGGCGTGCATGCCACAGGCTGGACGACGATGCCGAGAGGGCGACCGGACACGACTGACGGGATGTAGAAGGTGGTGTGACAGGGTAGAGCTCCCCGGTGTTGTTACATCTCAGGCGAGTAACCCCCGTAGTAAGATCGTTCACAGAGAAACCAAAGGGATCAAACACAAGAGAAATGTTATTGTCAGTAGTGAACCGACGGATAGAGATAAGGTTTTTGACAATCTTTGGGGAAATGAGGACATTGTTAAGGTGTAGTGGGTGAGTTGGGGTCTGTAATTTGGCGTGGCTAATCCTCGAAATAGCAAGACGACCACCATTGCCGACGATATATCGTCGGCAGGACCTTTTAAAGGAAATAGAAGAGAGGTTACTTGAGGAGTTCGTCATATGGGAGGTGGCACCAGTGCCCATGTACCAAGAAGAGTCGGGAGATGTCAACTGCATAGAGGAGAAGGCGTGATGCCCATCAGGTAGAACATAGCCTTGATCAGACGATATCAGATAGGCCTGAGGACCGACATGTCGAGGGGCAGGAAAGCTGGAGTGTATCCAATGAGGGTTGAAGCCAGGCACTGGGGACCATCTAGGGGCGACGTTCCAAGGGCGAGGGCCACCCGTCCACGCATGCTACGGGTGCTGCCTAGAGTTGCGGCCGCTGCCGCGCCCGCAGCCTTGCTGCGGAGAGGTCTCTTGACCACGATCGGAGGCAGGAGGCGAGTAGGCGGTGGTAGAGCTTCTGAAGTGGCAGGAGGCGGGTAGGGGGATGCAATTATTGATGCCAGAGATAGTGAGGACGGAGTGGAATGGAGGCTTAGGGTTGTCGGTCATAATGTCGAGAGGGAGAGGGGTGGCGGAAGGGGAGGAGCTTAGGGCGGTGGTTAGGGCGGCGACAGGGACTGTCGAGAGGGAGAAGGAAGAGGGGGGGGGGGGGGGGGGGTGTGCGCTACCGTGAGGGAGAGGGGTGGCGACACATGCAGCGGGTCGAATTAGGGTTTCGATAGGAAGAAAAGCCTGATATCATGTGGAAACGTATGATTGATATAAAAACCTCTTGAGGGTCTCGTAATGTCAATATATATAAATTACAAGTAAGTAAGACTAGACCTGAGTCAATATGCTCTTACACCATACAATATGTAAATATGTAATCTATCAGTATGCACGTAGCTATATATCCCAAATTCGATTTGATAAATTAGATAGCTAGGGTTGTCTGATTATATATCCAAATACGAAGTTTGGAAACCGCACCAAGTGTAGTGTCAAGTGTCGCTCGTACATGCATTTTCCAAGTCATTTTTTATCGTGTTGAAAAGTATCGTATTCGTTAGTTGTCGATCATTATATCTTTTTGATGTGGTCCTCGCTGTCCACCACCCACCACCTTCTGTGTGAGAAGTCAGAACACCAAGTATCTGCATAGATTGTACATATACATATATCACTACATTTTACACGTTTAAGTCATGAGGGAGTTCTCTCGTGTAAAGAGGTAGGAGAGCATGTGGCCCCCCTCAGGCCCTCATCTAACAAACTAACAAACGACAAATATATATTCGCTTGGTCAATAACTTTATTTTGATATATACTGTATAATATAACATAATCAAATATATGAGTAAAATATTATAACTGTTTGAAAATTGAAGGCATATTAATTACTTTAATTTTATTTTAATAAACTATAAATTTTTTATATTTTATTAAATTGACATTTACAAAATATAATTCATCTCGAAATCGAATTTGGAAATGAGAGGTTATATTTCTTATTTCGACAATTAGGTAAGAAGTTTGGTAAGTTTATATTTTTTTATACATTATTACATAACGTTGAGCATATGTGGCAATCGGGCGAGTCGGGTCGGGTTATTTGGTTTTGGGTCATATCGGACTCGGATTGATATCGGGTGTGATGAAAATTCGGGTCTGATCGGGTTTGGGTTGGGTTTATTCGGGCACTATTTTATCGAATACAATCGGTTTTTCAGGTCCTATTCAGTTCGGCGAATCGGGTTTCTTTCTAAACAGGTTCGGGTGAATCGGGTTTCGATCTAAACAGATTCGAGTTAATCGGTTTTCAGTCTAAACGGGTTCGGGTGAATCGGGTTTCGGTCACAACAGTTTTAGTCGAATTTGATTCAGTCAAATCGAACCCGCAAGATTTATATTAGATAAAACAAATAAATTTTTTGTTACCTATGAGATATTTATCCTTCTATATAGATAAAGCTAATGTTTATCAATTCTTAATCAATACTACATTCGTTAAACAAAATGTAAGTCTTCTCACTTTTTAGAACATTTTTTTAAAAACTCAAAATTATATAAAATATTATTTTTTCAATATTAATTTCATCTTTATTACTCATAACTACAAAATTATAAAAATAAGCAAAAATTGATATTTATATAGTTTTGGTGTCTTAAAAAATGCTAAAAAATGACTTTTTTTATGGAGGGAATACAAAATTATATTTAATTATACTATATGCATGTTAATATTACCATCCATTATTAAGTAATCAAATACTTAGGTTGTTTTGAGTAATTTAGGGAAAATGATAAGATTTTTGTTGGTTTCGGATATAATCGGGTTTAAGTTATTTCGGGTTTCGGGTATAATCGGGTTCGGGTAATTTCGCGCAAGCATCCGTTTTCTGCTAAACTCTACTGGATCTCATTCGCACATGCATCCGTTTTCTGCTAATATTTTTGAAAATTTTATTTATAAGATAAACATTTATTTAGATTTTTTTTAAATCTCATTCTATAATTTGACTTTAAATTGTGTGTGTATATATATAAATATATAAACGAAAACACTTTTTAAAATAAAAAGTATGAATTTTTGTTGTCATCAATTTTTATCTCATTTATGTAAATAATTTACTTTACTATCACGTTTCTTGTTAATATTTTTTAAAATTTTATTTATAAAATAAAATTTTAATTTGACATTTTATATCATTCTATAATTTTAATTAGACATTCTCTATCATTCTAAAAATCGCGCCTAGGTGTCGCCTAAGCGCTAGGCGACCACCCTCCGCCTAGGGCTAGATGGCCCCTCACCGTCTAGGATCTACCTAACGCTTTTTTAGAACACTGGTACTATCATTCTAGACGAGGACAGTGTTCTAAAAATTGCGCCTAGGCGCTAGGCGAGAGAGAACCTAGGAATTTTTTAGCCTAGGCAGCCACCTAGACCCCGCTTAGGCCCGTCTAGTCCCGCTTAGCCCGACGATTATTCAATTTTAGCTTTTATGCATGTGATTAGTCAACTTAGAGTTTTTTATCCTCCAGGTCGAGATATATTTGCTTTTGAGTCGAATCTATGATTTTGGATTTTAGGAGGTTTAGAGTCGTTAGTCGAACGTGTACTTTTGTGTTTATTTACTTTAATGTTAGTTAAGCACCACAAATTTGGATTTATGAGTGATATTATGGATTATTATTAAATTATATGAATTATTGACATATGTTATACATTAAAAGATAAGGAAATAATTAAGTTTGTTCTAAGTCTGCATATGCGTCGTCTAAGGACCCGCCTAGCAGCCTAAGCACTAGGCGGACACCCGCTACCTAGCGGTCGCTTAGCGCCTTTTAGAACATTGGACGAGGCTTAGGCAAACTTTGAACAAACTTGATTATTTCTTTATATATTTAACGTATATCACATGTCAATAATTCATAGAATGTAATTTTTTTTTACTTATTAGTTATGATATAGGTTTAAAATTATTTTAAAAAATTTATATAAAAAATCTTATATTTTGACTCGAAACTCGAATGAACCCGAACTAAACCCGACCCACCCGACCCGAACAAGACCCGGCTCATTCTTATAATTACTTTAATTGTCTTTTTTAAACATTCAAATATTGTAAATTATATATAATGAGACCTAATATAACTAAATAAATTAATGTTTAATAGTTAATAATTAAGATAAATAAAAAATAATTATTATTTTATAATAAAACTAAATGTGACCCAACTTGACCTAACCCGAACCCAACCCGACCAACCCAAAATCCATTTGATCTAAACTTACCCGACTCAACCCAAACCTGAGACTGAAAATACAATATACTCGACATATGATCCGACCCAATACATAACCAGATACAGATGTTTATAATTGAGCCCGACCCGAACAGCTCGACTGCCACCTCGAGGTGTCATACCGACTTTATCCAGAAAATTAAATCTTTGCTAATTGCGTAGAAAAAAAGGGAAAACAAAAAGGAAAGTGTTATAAAGTCTCTAATTAATCCACGTTGTGGATGTTCCACCTTCTTGAACCCCCTACATTTATAGTCCCATTTAGTTACTCATTTTCTTTTGCCTATATAAAGGCACTGTAATCCACTTGAGACTACACACATGTGAATAAGAATTCTCCTCTCTACTCTCTTGTTCTTCCATGAAAGATTATTCTCGATTGATATCCTTCGTATTATAACACGTTATCAGCACGATCGACTCACTCGGTAAGGATTTGGTGGATAAATAAAGTATATATACACGTAGCTAGTCCGGTTGTGTTCTTCATTTCGGTGGATGTACTGTTTGTATCAACCCATCCCCAAGGACTGCAACACATATATATCATTGCTGTGTTAGTCCCTTTATTTGTTGTTTTCTTTCTTCATCGTATTGTTCCCTTCATCGTTTTGTTTATCTTTCTTTATTAACCACTTGAAGTGAGTTTACTCTCGAATAATTTGTTATTCGTTATGTTCATTAAATAAAATTGTCCTCGATGAGACAATCTTTTATCTTCCCTCGAAATGGATATACATGTTATAATAGCATCTCCATAGAGATGGCCGATTTTCACCGAAGTGGATGATTGAAATTTTGTTTTAGTGATCCCTAAAAGTGGATGATCCATCCCCTTTGTTCGTTATGATCGACTTATACCATCTCTCGGAGTAGATGAGTAATATTTTATATATATATATATATATATATATATATATATATATATATATATATATATATATATATATATATATATATATATATATATATATATATATATATATATAGTGATCCCTAAAAGTGGATGATCCATCCCCTTTGTTCGTTATGATCGACTTATATCATCTCTCACACACGCGCGCGCGCGCACACACACACACACCCCCCCCCCCACGCACACGCACACGCACACGCACACGCACACACACACAAACATTTATGTACGTACATCTAGTTATTTCCGCATTTTCACAAGTATACTCTACTAGTTATTTTCGGAAGTGAATAAACTAACATTATATTATCTCCGAAATGGTTGAATATCATTCCCGTCGTGATGAACGATAAATCAATCTCATTCCCGAAGTGATGAAACGACAAAATATCATCCCCGTAGCGATGAAACGTTAAATTTCATTCTTGAAGCGATGAACCAAATATTTTCACCCTTGTAGTGATCGATGAATTTTTTGTTTATATGTATGTTTTTTGTTATTATTTATTCTTCATCTCCCGAAGTAGATGAACGGACTCATTTCCCGAAGTACATGAACGGACTCATCTGCCGAAGTAGACAAATAGACTCATCTCTCGAAGTAGATGAACGATAAACTGCATTATCATAAGGATCAACCGGTAAATGTCATCCTTGTAGTGATGATTTGCATAGCCAGATAAACAAATCAACTCTGATCCTTAATGTTTCTCCATCAGTTTCCCGCAGTAAACGATAAAATCGCGTATAAAGATACCACCTCCTGGCGTAGGTGATAAAAAGGTCTCGAAGATCTATGTTAAATTTTCTTGTCACTCGAAGTTGACATTGATTTTATTTACTTATTTAAGATTATTTTTGTTGATGATATTCATGATTCTTAACATACTTTACTATTTAGTATTATCTTTTACATAGTTTTATTATTATTACTACATTGATCCACTATATTGTAAGTTTGTCAACACCTATTTTGTGGGCTTGAAGTTCCTAAACTTAATGGTTAAACAATCCAATAGATTGTGACACTTATCTCGCTAAGAGTTAAGAGTCTCGATACCATTTGTAAACAATCCAGCAGATTGTGAGTTTTCATCAAAATCTGCATAAGAGCTTGAAGACTCTAATTTCATATTCTTATAAACTCTAGAAGAGTGTAAGATCTTATTTTAAACATTTGTACTCTTGAAGAAGTACATGGAATGTGGGTTATGACATATTCAGAACTATTTTTATTTGGTTAGTAGAACCAATATAAAGAACCACAAAACATGATCTGGTTTACAAGGTCACTTCCTGACAATCCTCTAAGCATGACCTGAAGCATGCCCTTCCTGTAGAAAGTGTAAAAGAGGTAATGGTTAAGCGCGCAACCAATTAAGTTATTGTTGTGGCTCATAACTAGTTCATCTTTGTACGGTTCATTTTCTAATGTCTTGAAGAACATTATGAATATAGTTGGTCATTAGTTTCATACCCGTAGTATGACACCAACAGAAGTTCTGAAAATACCCAGTTAACGACATCTGACTAAATAAATAGATCACCATGTACAAAGTTCAATGGTTAGAATGTTTTACCATTGAGACTTATGATCTCACTAACCAGAAGTTAGTTGATGGTAAAATCTTATTCTTTGTGGCAGTTGGTCGCTCAAGAAAAACGATGATTTGCAAGATCATTGAAATTCATATGAATTCCCACCAAAAGGACTAGAAGATCCTAGGACCGGAAGATCCTTAATAAGGGTGACCATACATGTACGGCTTGTTCTCTTGGCAAAATAATAACAAGACCGTGTATAATAAAGAGTAAATGCAAAGTCTCTTATGTCTCTTGATTGAGTTCAATGAGACAACTACGAACATAAAACATTGTCATATGAACCAGTGTTATTCCAACAGAGATGTCTTAACACATTGGTCATATGCAAAGGTACGTAAAGAATGTTATCAATCACATTGTGGAGCATATAGTAGCTCACAACGACCTAGAAGAGTCGATAGTCAAATGGGCCCATGTGATTTTGCATTTCGAATTTGACATAGTGACTTCTCCCAAGGTATCTCCAGAAGAGAGTATATGTTCCGAAGCCTCCTCCACAGTTAACTAAAATGAGACCACAGAGAAGTTGGATGATACACGGGGTTTGAGTCCCTAATGATATCAAATACCTCGAGCTTCATAAAGGTGATCAAATGCTCGGTATTTAGGGGGAGATGAAATGAGACTATATATATTAAGAAAGAGACTGCATGAAAGCAGCTTCTCTATCATTTGGGATCCGCGGATAAATGAAAGTGAACTAGAAGTTCAACAATTATGTACACTAGATAGCTAGCTCATTTGGAGGTTCCAGAAGTAACTCCGAAAACCAACAAAATCAAGTGAGTCTCAAATACACCAGAAGTGTTGAAGATCACTAGGCTCTCACTTTAGGATTCCCCGGAAGTAGAAAGAGCTCATGGAAACATCGAAATGATGGTAAAAGAGATAGAAAGAAGGAATTCATGCAAAGATGTATTCTTCAAGCATGATGCTATTGGACCCGTAGTTCCAACATCGGAAAGTATAACATCATTGATTTTAATTAAGTGGATGTTTATACAAAACCACAATAAATGAAGCTGTAAGATATATAGCAAGATAGATTGCATAAAAGTTTTTTTTGGTTGTCGATGAACCGACTCTAACCGTAATTGACGGGCATAGTAGTTGTATACTCCAATTGATCATTCATAAAAGAATATAAGTGAAAATGATCGATTAATTAATTTGGAATGGCCGAAGCATCAATATGAAAGCCTCGTCATATGTACATGATTAAGCCAAAGGGTGCTTATAGTACTTGAAGTATTGTGTAAATGGTGACACGATGTATTGAGTCCTGAAGTACTATACACAAACGTGTACTCTTTTCCTTAATCTTGGGTTTTATCCCACTGGGTTTTTCCAAGGTAAGGTTTTTAATGAGGCAAGTTATACACCATCTATGTATCGGATCCCCCGTATCAAACGATGAAAGCACCCTAGGTCCTGAAGTACCTTATATTTGTGCATTGAAAGCAGCTCATCACCACGACTAGGGAGTCTATTGCATTGAAGTCGAGTGTGATACATGAATGCATTTTTAACTTTCACACATCAAAGATAATATTCAGACTCAACCATGCAGCTCATAAAGTCAGCATTATCAAGAATTTCGAAGAGCTTATCAGAATGAGAATGATGCAAGAAGAATGTTGATTTCAGGGGGAGAATATACGCACTGCACTCTTTTTCCCTTCGATCAGGTTTTGTCCCACTGGGTTTTCTTGACAAGGTTTTTAACGAGGCAGTATCACCAACGCGTATCAAACGACATCTGTACTCTTTTTAACGAGACAGTTTGTAATGTCAGAGGTGTCCATCCAAGGGGGAGTGTTATAAAGTCTCTAAGTTATGGATGTTCCACCTTCTTGAACCCCCTACATTTATAGTCCCATTTAGTTACTCATTTTCTTTTGCCTATATAAGGGCCTTGTAATCCACTTGAGACTACACACATGTGAATAAGAATTCTCCTCTCCACTATCTTGTTCTTCCATGAAAGATTATTCTCGATTGATATCCTTCGTATTATAACAGAAAGTAAATCAACGCTTGTTTGCTCGTTGGGCAAACATATATACTTTGTATGTGCGTTGACATCTGATGGCTTGTTTTGAGTCCACAATTCGAGGTGTCCGCTGGTATTCCCAGAGTTCTCTGTGTGCATCGTCTCTTTGACCGATCGTGTTTCTCTCTTTGACTTGTGTCTCTCAATGTAGGATGGCTTGTACGTTTTATTTGTAATTTTATTTCTGTCATTTACTTCTGTTATTTGCTTCAGTCATTTGCTTCTGTTTTTTTATTTTCAGTTGTACATGATGGTTAGTCCATCCACCAGATTATCCAGTCTCTCGGTTACCCTAGACTTGTCTAAGGAACTGAATTCTTATCTTGCTTCAAAATAAAATAAAATATATACTCCGTATTTTTTTGGATGATCTTCTGAAACTCCTTAAACGGCAATAGTTTTAATAAAACTAAAAAGTTGGAATGTAGGTATGAGTTTCTCCAATGCTTCAAAGGAATACCCGCCTTCTCTTAATGCCACATATGTCATGTTATTCTATATTATTCATATCGATTTACGTCTGAGATCCTAAATTAGAGGATAGAAAATAGTTTCTTTAAAATTCCGCTACACATCTAATATTTTTACCAAACAAACATAGTTTAGATGATTGATCCTTAAACAGCAAAAGTTTGAATAAACTAGACAGACAGAATGTAGGCGGTGAGTTTGTCCAATGCTTCAAAGGAAGACCCGCCTTCTCTTAAAGCCGCATCTGCCTCCTCCTTCAATTCACTCATCCTTGCTCTAATCTCGTCCCCTTCTCCCCTGTTCATCAGCCTCCGAATAGCCGACTCGATTCCGTCCCTCCTCGGACCCTCCTCAACCCGAATCCCGACCCCCCATCCGTCGCAAGCGTACCTCGCGTTCATCATCTGGTCTGCAAACCCCGGTAGGCAGATCAACGGCACCCCCTCCGACACGCTCTCCAGCACCGAGTTCCACCCGCAGTGGCTCAAGAAACCTCCAACTGCCCGGTGGGCCAGCACCCTTTGCTGCGGGGCCCACCTTACAATGTGCCCTCTCCCCGCCACCTCCTCCAGGAACCCTTTAGGCAGCGGATCCACCCATTTCGAGTTCCGGATCAAACCGGGGCGGACCGCCCACAGGAAGGGCTGCTTGCTCCTAGCAAGCGCCCAGGCGATCTCCAGGAAGTCCGCCTCGCTTACCGACGCCGTGCTTCCGTAGCTGACAAAGAGGACTGATCGGGTCGCCTGAGTGTCGAGCCATGAGAGGGAGGTTTCGTCGTCTTCGAGTGAACCGCAGGCGTTGGTCACGGAGTACTTGTGGATGGGTCCGATCGGGAAGATTGGGATTCGAAGCTCGTCTCGGATCCGACTCAAGGCCTTCGGTTCGAGCTCTTCGAACGAGTTGCAGATGAAGCCGCTCGACTTCTGGATGGCTGCTGCGTAGTTGGCGAAGTGGTCCAGGTGCTCCTTCTTGGTGTCGCCGTGGAGCACCGGGAGATCCTTCACCTTTAACGGCGGGAACTCCATCACGGGCGTCTCCGGCGATATATCTACTCATGACGAAGCAATTCAAGAATTTCAATTCAAAATTACCCTAATCAAAATTAAATTGGGAAATGATGAATATGCATATTGATCACCTTTAGCCGGGTAATAGCCCTTCTCGATGAGAAATCTGATAGATCTGTATACTGAGGTAGCGAAAACGGAGCCCGTTCGGAGGGCGAGATGTCGGAGAGCAAAGCTCTTAGCAACATCGTCAGGGAATATCCACATAGGATCAGATATCAGGCAAGCAACTCCTCCGGGCTCACTGAGGAGCTGAGAGAGGGAGTCTCTGAAGGGAGCGAGGCAGTTATGGTTGAGGAGATTGAAGACGGCCATGAGACCCTGGTCGGAGAAGCCAGCGTCCCCGAGGCCGTCTTGGATGCAGTGGAAGGCGAAGTGAGGGTAGGCGGAGGCGTTGGGGGAGCCGAACTTGGTGTGGATGATGGTGATTGAGAAGCCCTTGGAGTGGAGGGCGGTGGCTAGGTGGAACATCGGCGTCATGTGGCCGTGGAAAGGAAGCGGGAACAGCACCAGGCGCTGCCCATTGGCGCTGTTTTCAGTTGGATTTCGAGACTCCATTAATGGTGATGATGCTCAAGATTAATTAGCTCTCGATTTTCTTTTTGGGGGGAGGGGATGTGAGGTGAAGATACGGTTTTGAATCATGCACGCGCTATAAATAGAGAACATGGGAGTTACTATCTCTTTTACTTTTTCATTGGTGTCAATTCAGCCGCATAATATAATGAGTGGTGAATTGGGTCATTTGGATAGGGGAATACCACTCACGATCGATCCTCTCCTCCCTCGTGCTCCCGTATAGCTTTGTACTGTCAATCCCAGAATTATTTCAGTTATAAATAAACAAGGTGACTATATGCACCCGACACAGTACTATATACACTCCATGCAGATGGATCCTAAATCCGTTTCACCCACAGTTAAAACATACTATTTCCGATTCAAAAAAGATGTCGTTTGACTTTTTAACACGTATTTTAATGATCTAAAAACTATATAAAATATCAACCTTTTTACAAATTAATATTTGTTGGTAATAAGTATTAGATTATAAAAAATAAAAAAAAAAAGGTAATATATTATATAGTTTTTAGCTCCTCAAAATATGTGTTAAAAAGTCAAACGACACCTTTTTTGATCGGAGGGAGTATCTAATAATTATTGCAAATTGTAAAAAAAAAATACACGGATGAATCATAGATCGTTCAAGTTTTAGGGTCTTATAGGACATATCTATGATCCGTCCGTGAGAGTGCATATAACACCCACACCCGATGCATATAGCACAGTCCTAAATAAATATTTAAACAAAAAAAAAAATTTAGATTATATACCCTTATAGATATGCTTATAAAATTTTATTATTAACATTCACGTTTTAAAAATAATGTAAAAATTATTTCTAAAATAATTGATATTTTAATTATCTACTCCCTAGGTCCGATAATACATGGACTTTTAGCCTTTGATATTTTGTCAAAAATACATGGATTTTAAGGGTAATTATTACCCATAAAAGTAGTACACGCTAGTACATTTTACATTACCCATGTATTTAGGGTAATTATTACCCTTAAAAACATATGCTTTTTAGGGTTTTTAGGGTCATTATATACTTTTTTTTTTTGCCAACTAACTAGTTATAGGTCTCCTTCATTAATGTGAAATGAGCTAAAATTCCATGTATTATGGATGGAGGGAGTATATTTCTAAAACATGAATTTTCATAATAAAATTTTATAAACATATCAATATAAGAGTATAGAAGCGATTTTTTTTTCAATGTTTATTTATACCCGAAATAATTTTTCAATGCACCATATGAAGCAACGATGGCAGCAGAGGATCCGGACTAGGAATACCAATCTTATATTGATATATTTATAAAACTTTATTATGAAAATTCATGCCAAACAAAAAGTATAATGTATAATTGCAAGGTGCCTCTCATATTTTGCAATATTTATGCGTTGGACACACTTTTTCCCATTTATGACGAAGCGATTAATTTGTTCCTATGAAGACTGAAGAGGAGAATATAGACAGAACAAGAAGAGATCAAGAGAGATTGAAGTTTAGGGAGAAAATCAAAAAACTAAATGATCATTACTTTGCTGAATTACATGTATTTATAGAGCTATTGCGAACACAGTCAATAAGTTAGCTCTATCGTAACAAACTCTCATAACAACCTACATACATGTATATGTACGAAATCATATATTAGCACATCCATAATATTCATCAGGCCCCCTCAAGCGCCGGAGGGAGGGGGGGGGGGGTTGGTGTTGAAACATGCCCAGCCTTGAAAGGAGAAGATGTTGCAAGCTGCTGTGTGGTAGGGATGTAACAACTGAAGTAATCCCTCTAATACTTTGTCATGAGTAAAGTGACAATTGATTTCTATGCGCTTCGTTCACTCATGAAAAATGGGATCGCGAGTTATCTGAAGAGAAGAATTGTTATCACAATAGATGTAACGTTATAGGTTTCAAAGAAGCAATGCCTATCTCGTGAAGTAAACGAACTAACCAGGTCACCTCTGCAGCAACTTGGGCCATGGATTTGTATTCTACTTCTACAGAACTTTGAGAAACAATGGTTTGCTTCTTGGATTTCTAGCTGATATGGAATGATCCAAGAAGAAGGATATAACTAGTTATTGAAAGGCGAGTTATTGGACATGAGGCCCAATCAGAATCTTTGTAAAAACTAATTACAGAAGTATCACAACCATTAAGGAGAATGCCATAACCAACAGTTCCTTGAACATACCTCAATGTGTGAAATAGAGCATCAAGATGATCAGAACAAGGTGGTTGCATGAACTGACTCATTTTTTGCAAAACAAAACATAAATAAGGTCAAGTGTGTGTGAGGAAATTGAGTTTGCTAGTTAGTCGCCTATATAATGAAGGATCACTTATTCACTAGGAGTAGTTCCACTGTCACTTTGTGACATGAGGAAATCGTTGTGTTTGCTAGTTAGGGTTATAAATATTTTATTTGACAGGGTCAAGGAAAACATCCCCCCATGTAGTTGGTGCTTTTGTGTAGAGAACAACTTCCAAGATTACATTTAATGCAATCCACATTTTTCCAATGCATGCCCAAGCTGCCCACAAACTTCTCCTATATTATTCAGCCCTTGTATACATTAGAAGACACGCTATTATTAATCAAAAACCAGGTTTATATCCTTAGATTGAAGCTTTAAAACTTCATCTCCTTCGTGAGTCATATTGAAGGTCCGATCTTGTATTTTGGGTGCGTAATATCTCTTTGTACTTGATTTTTGTTCAAGAACTTGTGGTGGGCCATATCCACTTGTTTTTGTTCACCTATCCTCTATAAAATTCAGTTTGTTTTCCCCTAAATATGAGTTTTATCATTATCACAAAAATACCAAAAATATTCCACCGAAATTCATCTCTACCATCCATCTTCCACCAGCTAGTTTGAGGCTTGTTCTGACTTACTTTGCATGGAGATTTAAGAATCCTCAAGAGGAAACTCATCAAGTGGTATCAGATTTATCTTCAAGGCAAGTTTCTCAAGCCAAAGGGGTACGGATTACCTCTCCATTTTTGGTTTGTTTTGCTCGATTTTCAGCCATTTCTATCCATCCTTGTTCTTGATTGTTCTCCCGCCTCTCCCATCATTCTACCTTAATATGTGTGTTTAAGGTATGCAAAAAATAATCAGATCGACCCATTTTTCATTCAGTTCCTATGCTTCTATCTAGTGTTCTTCGAGTTTATCTAAACCTTCATTCGTCTTACCCAAAATCTGAACTTCACCCTTAAATATGTTGCACCATTATTCTCATACTGCTTAACATGGTATATGGTGATGAGCTATTGATGGAATGTGCTTGATAAGTACTTGGAATTGAAGTGAATTCAAATTTGTAGTATTATTAAGTGCATTTGTTTCTAAAAAACAGAAAAAAAAAGAAAAAGAGAAGAAGTTAGAAAAGCTCCAAAAGTTGTTCTATTTACAAGTTGTGAGCATTTGAAGTGCAAGTTATGTTGTTGTTGTTTATGCTTGAAAACAAGACATTTTTATCATATCATTAGCTGCTTCAAGCTTTGTTTCTTGCCTTGTCCAAACCTTGTTTAACCCTTTTTCATTCGAGTATTACTTACTTGATTTTGGAATTTGGTAAATACTCGCCTTTGGGCTTGCCTTGTCTTGTGCCTTTGATATTTTTTTGTGAGTTTCCAGGACCACATTACTAAGTTACATTGTGACAGACGGATTTTCAGTCGCCTTAAATCCTATCAAATAAATCCGACTAACCTAACTAATGTAGTTTGGCAAGTACGGGTCGATCCCACATAGAGTCAATGATTTGTATGCAAATCAGAGTGTGTCAACAAGAATAAGAAACAAAGAGGGGGGATTTCGATGGTTTAAACTAACTAAGAATGCAAAAGTAAGAAAAATAATAAAGTAAAACAGATTAAATGGATAAATATGAGAGAATAGCTTAGGTCAATCAATCTCAGCAATCAGGTTTGTTCATTGATCATTGATATCGAAAAGATAACTTCCTCTTGAATACTTTGTTGTGGAAAGACTAGGTATTTTGAATCCAATTCCTTATCGAATCTAGTTAACAGGACAACCAGACCCTGAAAACCCTAATTATCAAACAACCTTGAAACTATCAAGATTCAATTCAATAATCGATGAAGTCTAAAGGAAATCAACAAAGGCAATCGACACGCACAACCAGTTATTGCATCAATTGCAAATCAATTCTCTATACAAATCCCTAAATCAATCAGTTTAAGAAATTTATACTTTGCTACTCAAGGATATAGATAACTCAACCAATAATTACCTATATCTAGCTATAGATGATCATGAACAAGCATCAGTTGATCAGGCTAATGAAAATTCACGAAAACCCTAAACATTCGGCGCAGAGAATTGATAATATTCAAAGAGGAGTATTAAGAACAGAAATCTCACAATAAAATAGAAAACCTGAGGCTTTGATTAATTTTCCCGAGCAAAGAGGTTTAGTGGTTCATGGTTGAGAAATCACAAAGGTCCTACCATGGTTGCTACCTCTGACTTCGTTCCCAAATCAAGAATAAAACAAAGCCTACCCGGTGTTTTCTTTCTTCCCCGTTTCCTCTCCCCTCTAATTACTTTCATAATCAAAATATAACATACATAATTGAATTAAGTAACATCTGTCCCGGCCCACTTCTTGCAAATGCTACAAAGCTTGGGTACGCCATAGAACAACTCGGCCGAGTTCTTGACCTTCTCCACCCGAGTACTATTCAACAGCCATATTGAAGTCCAGATTTCGCTATTTTCAAGTCTGAATTTGGAAAAGTAGTAAACATGAAAGTTGTAGGTCTTCGAATCCTCTTTCCAACAAGTATAGGTACGCCCCGATCCGATAATTACAGCCTTCGAACGACTCATTTTTGTGCAGCGTCACCAGTTTGGACAGCTCCAATCAATTCTTCATGCTTAGCTCCTCTCCTCGACTCTCGTGTTCTTCTATTTTAGTCAAATCTTTGAGCATTGGCTCGAGCTTAGCTTCACCTCTTTGCAATCACCTGAAATCATGCACAAAAATTGTAGATTCCGACTCTAATCGAAACACGATGGAAACATGAGAACTACTCTAACTCATGCATTTTACCCTACTTAAACACATCTAAATGCTTATATTAACACTACTTAAATGTGCATGATCACATTGCCTCAGCGAAGATAGAGCTTGTTCTAGTGTGGAAGGAGCACCATCACATTACTTGCTTGAAGTAGTTTTGTTTGCATATTATGTGCTTACAATATGAGTTCTGAGTGAAGTGAGATCACATTTAATGTGAGGAGGAGTTTCACTCCCAAAGGAAAAATTCATGAGTGAAGAGAATATAAGGGAGGTGAGAGAGATCTTTTGATTTCTAACCCTAACATGTTTACATGTTTTTGTGATTTTCTAGGTTCTTCTTTGTTTTTCTTTGTTGGTGCATTTTGTGTGAAGGAAAACATGTCTAATGCAGGGAATGAAGGAAGAGCTATCACCCTAGATGATTTACAAGCCGTTCTTCGACAATCTAGGGAAGAAGAGATAGATTCCAAACATGAAGAGTATGAGAGGACTAGGGCGGACCAATTGAGAGCCTTAGATGAAAAGATTGAACAAAGACTTAGTGGTACTAGCAATGTTCTAAAAACGCATGACGGATGCTTGACGATGGGGTATCATCAAGCGCCAAGACGGTCTGGCGGTCTCATTGGCCGATTGTTGATGGATAAAACGGTTTTTGATTGTTTTCATATATTTAACTCTTAAAACATATTTCAAACTCCTATAATATAATAAAATATGCCTTTTCAAAGTAATTAACATCTTTAAATAAAAAAACATCATACATATCAAATAAACATCATGATCATTTTAACCATTGTTAGATTCAAACATAAAATCAAATATAAAGTCACATAAACATGTTTAAATAAACACCACTATCCATAATTTCTACATTAACAAAATAAAACAACAAAAATCAATCTCAAATTCTAAACAAACCGTCAAAGGGCCAAACTGACGAGACCCGAGGACCGGGATCGACCAATGCTCGAGCTTTCGAACACAGTTATTGTGGGACTAATTTTTGTGGTTTATGAAAACTGAAAAGAAGGGATATGTGGAGCAAGATTTGCAGGCCTCTCACCCTTGAATCCTCTACACTCGATCTCAATCCTCTCGGAATCGCACTCCGAGGATTTCGCCTCTCACTAGAGTGTCACCCTCGGCCTCTCACCAAAGGATTCGCTCTTAGCATCTCACCAAGAACTCGATCCTTAACCCGAAATCATAGGAAGCTATTAGTGGTTTAACCTTTAACTCAACTAAATTTGACTTGATTAAAATGATGTTCTTACAAAAAAAAAATATAGAGTGACAATGTAGCCCCCAAGCATCTCTAATCGATGTGAGATTTATTTTGATAGAAATAAGAGCATGAAAACGTCCAGATTTGAGCTGCTGGAAAGAATGTCGAATTTAAGCATCCTTGAGGCTGATTTAGGAGAAGTGTTCTTCATTGAAGTTACTGCCACTTAAAATAGCTTTCCAACAAGTACTCATCGGATTCAATCGGAATTTTATGCAGCCCAAAAGAGCCAAAATACCATGGTGTCGCCATGCTATTTTCTCAAACAAGAGTTGATATTCGGATCCAGCGAAAAAGCTTTGTAAGATAAATGAGTCGAGTTCATTGACCACTAGGATCACATCACAAATACCAAGCATCTTGGTGGTGTCTAAGCGGATGCTAAGATCATTTTTTAGAATAGTGGGTACTAGAACCAATGGTAGAAATGATGAGCCACATGACTCCGACCATGAGAGTGAGCCCAATGGAACTCCACAAGGGCGTGGTCAAACAAGAGGCCGCCCTCACAATGAGACATGGCCCCAAATGCCCCGACAACCACCAAATTACCATACTGATTTGGATGATAGCATAAGTGTTAATGATTGCAGCTGAGGAGCATCCACGAGCTCATTATGCTCAAAATTCATCACGCCTACAACAACCCCAACCACTAAGGATGCCCCGACGCAATCCACAACCAGCTCAACGTGCTAGATTTGATGCTATGTTCCAAAGTAGGTACCAAAATGAGGAGCGTGAGTATCATCAAGATATGCATGGAATGAGATCAACACCATGGCGTCAACCTTACCATTCCTTAATTTGCCGAAACTTCTAATGTTGAGGCATACATGGATTGGGAGTCCAAAGTTGAGCTCATCTTTGATTACTATGGCTACCATGATGCTCGAAGGGTGGTTGTTGCTACCATTCATTTTTCAAAATTTGCATACTCATGGTGGCAAGAGGAAAAACAAGAGAGAACATATATGGGATGCCCTCTTATCACCACTTGGGAGGATCTAAAAAAAGCCCTAAGAGAAAGGTTTGTGCCCGAAGATTATATGGATCACATCCAAATCAAATTGGAACGCATTAAGCGAGGCTCCCGCACTCCCAATGAGTTTTACAAGGAACTCAAGTAGCTTGTCTTTAGACTGGGAATCCGATTTCCTGAAAGGTATGTAATTTCAAAATCTATTGGTGGGTTGAATTTAGATACTGCTTCACATGTTGAAATGCAGCGTTTTGGCACATGAACTCAAGTTAAGGAGGTGTTGCATTACACTAATCAAGAGTACCAAAGTCTTCAACAAAGAAAGGGAACACATGACTCTAAACCTTGGAGCTCCCAACCTAGCTCAGGATCTACATCGACTCCATGTCACATTAAGCCAAGAAATGAGCCCCCTAAGCCCTCCACAAGGCGAGAAACCCAACCACGTTCTAGTCCAAACCCCAAGAAACAACAAGCCTAATGTTCCGAATCCAAGGGGTGATTAATGGATCCAACGTGTTTTATAAGATTGATTTGAAGAGTGGCTACCACTAGATCCGAATGAAGGAAAGAGACGAATGGAAAACAACCTTCAAGACAAAAATTGGTTTGTATGAGTGGTTAGTATTGCCTTTTGGTTTAACTAATGCTCCTAGCACCTTTATGCGTTTGATGAGTCATGTTCTCATAGCTTTCCTAGGTAAATTTATGGTGGATTACTTTGATGACATTTTGATTCATAACTGCACACCACATGAGCATGTTGAACATCTTAGGCTGATCTTAGAAGTTTTTAGGGAACAAAAATTATATGTTAACTTCAAGCAATTTCATTTTTGCTCAGATCATATTGTTTTCCTTGGCTTTATTGTGTGCAAGGCAGGATTACAGATTGATGAAGAGAAGGTTAAGGCCATCCACGAATGAGTTCCCACCTAGAGTCTTGGAATTCTTAAAAGAGTGATGTTTTTATTGAGTTTGAGGAAGAGTTCTTAGAAGAACATTGGTGGTGTTGGTTAGTTTCTTAGCTCCAGAGTTCTTGTTATGTTTATGCTTGTTTGTTTATTTACTGTACTTTGGTAATGTAATGACATTATTTGAATGTATATGTATATGGTAGTGTGATATATACACTACTTATACATAAAGCTTTTAAACAAGGTATTATTTGTAAATGTATCCCGTATCCTATATTTTTGGAAATTGGTGTATCCCTGTGCCCGTGTCGTGCGGTATCCCCGTATCCGTGTCCGTGTAACATAGCTTGATGGTAATGAAGGATATGTTGACCATCCCCGCTACACAACTGGTTGGAGGATTAGGCTGCTCTCCTGATGAGCCTAAAATAGAGCGAAACCAGTAGTGTCGGTCGCATAAGGCTGACCCCTTGGCGATAGGGACGCCACACGAGCTTCGTGCGTGTCGGCCTGTGACACTATAATAGGGTGTATTTGGATTCCAACTATATTATGTTTATAATATAAATAAAAAAAAGATGGTGTTTAGTTTAAAGGTGTTTAAATTAATTCTGTATTGGGATTTCACAATATATTAATTATAATGTAATTATTTTATCTCGATTTACGTATTTATTTAATTAAATTATTATTTTATCTTAATTTTTTATGATAAGCCAATATAAAGTGAGAAACTAGTGTCCTTGAATTTTGAACTTTTGACTTTGGGGGGTCGTTGATTCAAACACATAAAATGTCGTCGATGTGCCCCACACAGCCGTTGGGTAATATAGTTGCGGACATGCGCCTACCGGCTAGTTAAATAGACTTGGACCACGCAGTCAGACACTCCTCCCAATTTATTTAAATTATACTCCATAGTATCAAATTTGAATCCACACAAATAGAGACGTTGATATCTCTTCACACACCAACAATCAAAAGTAGCACTTCTGTTACTCTTTATGATTTGAAATCCTAAAATCCAAACCTTTAACTTTCTCCTTACACCAAATCCGACAAACAAAAAGAATCCCCAAACTCAACTTTAAATCATTCAACATTCATTCATTGATTCAATTTCCCAAAGCAAAACTCCTTCCTCTCTGTCTCTTCACACCTTTGTAAAATGGCGACCCAGAGTTTGAAGAAGGTGGAAGCCCCAAACCCGCCGGATCCGGATCCGTTTAGGTCGAAATTGGGCGCTGGTGTGGTCAATTCCTCCAGAGAAATCACCAGCGGGTCGGGTAGATCAACCTCCGCCAGGGCTCCGTCTTCGGAGCTTCCATTGCTGGGCTGGCCCATCAAGAAGGCAGCTGCTCTTCCCAGACGGTCGGTATCGGATGCTCCGAAGCCGATCAGCTCGAATTCGGATCTCAAGAAGCAGCTGACTTCCAACGTCTCTGGTTCGTCTTCTAAAAACTGTGCTAATTCTCTAAAAAATCACAAACTGTGTCTAATTCTTGGTGTTGGTTGTGATTCTTAGAGATGGAGATGATGAAGGAGAGGTTCGCGAAGCTTCTTTTGGGGGAGGACATGTCAGGGGGCGGCAAGGGGGTTTGCACTGCCCTCACTATTTCAAACGCCACTACCAATCTCTGTGGTACTCCATTCCTCCACCAGATCTTATTCTGTTTTTTACCTTTTCCCTTTAATTTCGGTTTAATTCTTAGTTGAATTCTGCAGCTACTATATTCGGGCAGCTATGGAGGCTGGAGCCGTTGCCACTGGAGAAGAAATCAATGTGGAAGAGGGAGATGGAGTGGTTGCTGTCTGTGAGCGATCACATTGTGGAGCTCATTCCTTCCTGGCAGAATTTTGCTGATGGCAGTAAGCTCGAGGTACACTCTCAATTCCCCCAATTTGAATTTGTTCCATGACATTTGAATTTAGGGTTTGCGATAGGGACCACATTTTTCAAATTTGTAATTGTAATTAACCCTTAGTTATGACCAAATTGTGATACCTGCATATTTTTTCATGGAAAGCTGCTTTTTTAAAGCTCAGATTCTCCTTTTCTTTGCAAAAGGTGAATTCAAATGTTGCAGGAGAACTACTGAAGTTCTCATAGGAATGCAAAATTGCAAACTATGGAATAGTGTTAATTCTGAAGTTCTCATGTGCCTGCTGGTCACATTTTATACAGGTCATGACTTGCAGGCCGCGATCTGATATCGCCATCAACCTTCCAGCTCTTCGGAAGTTAGATAATCTGCTCCTTGTAAGAGTTCAATGCTGCAGTTTCTTTATGCTTCCAATTCATGGCCCTTGAGTGTTCCTTCATACTTACATTTTGAATCCTTTTTCAGGAAATACTGGATAGTTTCAAGAACACTGAGTTTTGGTATGTTGATCAAGGGATTGTCGCCTCTGATTGTGATGGGTCAGCGTCATTTCGGAAGACGTTGCAGCGACAGGAGGACAAGTGGTGGCTGCCTGTTCCGCGTGTCCCTTCCGGGGGTCTCCAGGAGAATTCAAGGAAACAGTTGGATCACAAACGTGACTGTGCTAATCAGATACTAAAAGCAGCTGTTGCTATCAACAGCTCGGTTTTAGCAGAAATGGACATACCGGATTCTTTCTTCGAAACTCTTCCAAAGGTATTGAACAACCTGTTTCCAAAGTCTTAATGTGTATAACTTTGCCATTTCCTCCAAATTGATTGAGCTTCTGTATTTTTCAGACTGGAAGAGCCTGTCTAGGAGATATGATATATAGATACATAACATCAGATCGCTTCTCTCCGGAGTGTTTGCTTGATTGCCTGGATCTCTCCTCAGAACATGTAGCACTTGAGATAGCGAATCGCGTGGAAACAGCCATTTATGTGTGGAGAAGAAGAGTTCTTCACTCCAAACCCATTACAAATCCAAGCCGATCCACCAATAAATCGTCATGGGAGATGGTCAAGGATCTCATGGTAGATGGAGATAAGAGGGAAGTACTTGCTGACAGAGCCGAAAGGTTGCTGCTCTCCTTGAAGCAGCGTTGCCCGGGGCTAACCCAAACCACTCTAGACACCAGTAAAATTCAATACAACAAGGTATATCCTTCATTCCTTGGCACTTTAATCAGTAAACAATGGCCACAAATTGTGATTTGTTTTATGAAATTCAGGATGTAGGAAAATCTATTCTTGAGAGCTACTCGCGAGTTCTAGAGAGCTTGGCATTCAACATTGTGGCTCGTATAGATGACGTACTCTATGTCGACGACTTGACCAAGTGTACTACTGATAATCTGTCATCAAATGGGCCAACAGTTAGTGTCATCACCCACAAGAAGGTTTCAGACACAATGCCGTTCTCAGTGCCTGCCTCAAGCACCTGCACCGCCACACCATACAGATCGTCTTTTGCCACTTCTAGTGTGTCACCTGCGCTTCCTCCAGTCAGCTCGGGTAACGAAGGCGTGACCCCTTTCGTGAGGCAGGATAATGGCAAGCCTCCGCGCCGTAGTGGCCCTGGAGTGAGGAGAGTTTTGACCAACTATCTTGCTGGTGAGACTAAAGCAAAGGGCAATGGAAACCTGACAGAAGCTTCAACAAGAACTATTTCAAAACAAGGCAACACTTCACCGGCGACTCCTAGATTAGACAAGGAGAATGCAGACCCTCAGAAAACATGACTCAGGAAACTGTATCCACATGTAATGAATGTAGTGTGATAGTGAGAATGAATGATTTCGCAAGCGATTGTTGTGTTGCTTTTGTATTTGCTTTGATTGTTTAAAGTTACATCACATGTATGTATTGTCAAATTGACAATTAAATGTATTAGATAGGAGGAAAACATAAGTTTAGAAACATGGTTGTGTCCTTTGTTTTTTGTTCTTCATAATGGAACAGAGTGGCTTTGTTCCATGATGGAATCCTCCATAGATGACGTTGATGTGGTGTCCAATTCAGGAGCACAAAGTAACTTTGACCCGTTGTAATCTTCGTGCATAAGAGTAATTTTGTCATTATCACCAAAAAAAAAAAAGAGTAATTTTGTTAATTAGTGTATTGAATTCATAACGATTGTAACAACCAAAAAGGGTATTTTGGTTGTTGAACAAAAATGTGTGTTATAATTATAAAATATATTTAATTTAATATTTCAAATTGACAACATTTGTTTATTCTTTTGATTCAAAATCTTATCGATAACAAAATTTAAGTTATTTGAGTTGCACTCGAATTTTAGCATGTTGTTTATCTATCTCTTGGAAGAGAATTAAGTATTATGTAGTTTAGAAATTTTGAATTTTGTATTTGGTTTGGTTTGGATTTAGTTTTGTTTTCTTATATGAATTTAAGGATAAAGTTCAACCCTGAAATACCCCAAAGTATTTAGGGTATTTCTTTTCTAATTTTAATAAATAAGTTTTCTTTATATTATATCCTCAAAATATTTCCAGACATTCCATTTTGTTTTTAGTAATTTATGGGTGATGATATCTTCACTGCTAATTTTTACTATTTACACCGCTAACCACCGCATATGTTGGCGGTCACTTTAATAACGGTCATCGAGGCCACCGCAGCAAGTGACGGTGGCCACCGTCATACTTAGTGGTGGGGTGATGAGTATACAGGCCCACCACCGTACTGAACGGTGGCCTACCCCGTTCCGTTTGAACCCTACCGCCAACTTATGCGGTTGGCCTTGGAACACTCATATTCGGGGGTGGTGTGTAGACCGGACCGGACACGTCACCCACCGCCAACATATGCGGTGAGTCGGGAATATTACTTATAAATTGAAATTTATAAGTACCCCATAAAATATTAATTTTTGGAATATATATTATTATAAATTGAAATTTAAGAAATTTATGTTTTCTATAATTTCCATTATCTTAAAAAACGGACGTAAATTTCATAAAAATGTAAATGATATGTTTTGCTTAGAAGAAAGAGTATATAATATAATAAGCAACGTTTAGTACTTATCGGGGTAGTACCCGACGATCCCCGAATCGATTCCGAATATGGCTGTTCTATTTGAAAATAAACGAAGACTGAATAGTAAAAACAACAAACCAGAGTGTGGAAAATGCCAAGCATCGTAAAAAACGTGGGTTGAAAAATGCCATACGTCATAGAACGCAATTCGGAAAATGACACAGACAAATATCTAGTAACTGAAGAAGTCAACATATCTAGTTCGCAAAATGACAAAGGAAAATGAAGAGTGGTAATAGTGCAGCAAACGGCCACCATCTCGACGGCGGTAGGCTCTGTATCGTGCAATCCTCGCCGCAAACTGCACGTTCCACCCGTTGACCATGGGATCGTGATGTCGTGTCCAGGTAGTGTATACTGGCGGTAGAGGCGAGCCAGGAAACAACCAAATCTGCGGATAACATGTGACTATTGACATTAGAAGAGAACAACAAAACTTTAAGAAATGAATGACTATGAAATACGAAACGTACCAGAACGAAGTAGTTGCTGGTACCGACTAAAGAAATCCCATTTAACTCCTCGAAAGACGATACTAACGAGCCTCCAGTGGCGTACAAAGGCAGGCACAACATAGGCATCATATGCGACAATATCACCAAAAGACGCTGGTATAGCGTGGTAAACACCTCGCCAATGATCGGAATCTCCATCCAATAAGTAGCATCATGACACATACCGAAGTAATTGACCCTCATGATGAGCTCGTCAAAGGCAGGATAATAATGGTACTAATGTGCATGCAACTGCAACTCAACCGCCAACTCCCGTCGAACTCGTGGCCAAGCGTCTTGCCCCAAGTTCAGAAGACAAGCAAAAGATCTATACCCACAATGACCATCACCAGCAACATTCGTGACGGCTCGTATGAAAGTAATCATGAATTCATCGATGTTGCCAGTACCCCAATTGAAATCTACGTGAGGGAGATTCTGAGGCGGAAGCGCCGTAGGTGCTATCAGTGGAATGGCACCTATAGGCTCTGACGCTGATCGACCTCGGCCACGTCCCTTCCCACGACCCCGTCCCTGACCTCGTCCTCTTCCTCTTCCTCGGCCACTAGGAGGGTCGTTGACGGCAATTGCGTTGGACCCAGTGCCCTCTTCATCGCCTTCCGCAACATCTACTTCATTTGATGAAGATTGGCCGCGACCTCAACCTCGTATTGATCCCCTGCTCCCCTCTCTATCGGCTCGACGTTGGGCCCGAGCACGCTCACGCTCCCAAGGCAAAGGGTTCGTCTGACAGGGGTGGCGAGTCCTCGGTCTCCCGGCCGGTCTACGGTCCTCAGGGTTAGGTGGAGTCAACGATGTATGAGAGGGACGATCCCCGGTCATCATTGAATGCCGAGGCGATCCTTCAACGAGTATCCTCGTCCATAGCTCCACTCTAGAACAACGTCATCATGCGCGACATGTCGACATCAGCTCTTGTGAGCGGAGTGTTATCATGGACGTTGTCAACATATGGACAATCCCAATCCAGTTGCTTCTAAAAAATGTGAATCTGGGACAGTCTGATCGGTATCTGCGCGTCCCTACAAGCTTGCATCTCATGTGTGCAGGGCAGATCGTAGACGTCCCTCCAGTATCTATCTCTGCATGGCTGCGATGACGGATCGGTTTCCATCTTCGTGTATATGTCGAACAACAAGTTGAAACATTCCTTCGATACAATATGTCGAATCCAATCTGCGAGTCTGTCGGCCAAGTGTTGTTCGCTCGCCCCATTGTATTATTCCCCTCACTGATTTGGTCCGCCATCATCAGATCGATTGCTTTTATCATGTGAGTAAAATCACTGGCTGCAGAGTTTAAGCTCTTCTTCAGCACCGAATGAGCGGACTCAGGCCTACAAGAAAAGTGGGACACGCAAGTGAATATCTCTATATATTGTAAACAAATTATTTGTGGCATGAAATTTATAAGGAAAAATGAGGTGCACCTGTTCGTCGTGGTCGTACCAAAATGCTGGATTGCATCTGTCCATGCATGAACTATATTCTCCGAGTAATCTCACAACCACGTCGCCTCCAAATACGGCATCAAACCTTTGATGTGGCCCCACTCTGCATGCATACCCCTCCTTCGGGCGTTGAAAGTTTCAACTGATCTGGATTCAAACAGGCCATAACATGCATTCTTAAAACGCCCTGCAACATCAAGATTCTTCGACTTCTGGAAAGTAGCTTCATCGCTTCTATGGAGGACATGCACTGTGCACAACATTTGTCTGACACTGTGAAGAACGTTTCGCAGTGCGGAAATGAGCCCCAACTCTTGATATGTGACAACAACTTGCGAAAGATTACCTCGCATGAGGTAAAGGAGCTGTTGCAATGCCCAACTATATGTCTCCGTGTTCTCGTGCGACATGAAGCAAAATCCAACGACGAAGTTCTTTTTCGTGCAAGTGAATCCAATGAACTCACACAAAGGGATCTCGTACCTGCACCATGACATATTTTAGTTTTCAAACCCTTGTCGGTAGGGGTAAATGATTAGTTTGAGATAGAAACATATGCATTCGTCCAGTATGTACTGTCGATGAGGACGACATATGGAAAGATAGCCATTAGATGGCGAGCGTTTGGATGCATTCTGAAGGAGGGATTTCAAACCCTAAAATGATCGAGAGTCCATTGGGAACTTGATGCTTACGCATTACCTGTCCTAATTGTCACTATTTGCGAAATCAAGTAAAATTAAAGGCATAAAGAAATCTGAAAGGAAAAGCATATAAGAGTTTCCACGACAGAGTCGGGTCAAAACCAAAACATAAGTATGAAAAACGTAATTAGGTAAGTAGAGTCGAGTCTCTCTCTCTCTCTCACTAGCGTCCTAAGATCAAGCCTCGCCATAGACGCAAATCAGCAAGCATCATTGTATATTTTGACGGTCTTTCTTCTACCGACTTATATGCCTATCAAGTTTCAAGTCTATCTAATCTCAAATTCTTTATATATGAATAAAAAATGGTTGGTTTGTAATTAGCATACACATTTCGCATCAAAGGAAAAAAAAAAATTAAAATCCGTGTAATAATAATCATTGGGCAATGGTTGATGTCTTGTTGATGTTAAGTAATGAAATGAAAGGCACTTAAAAGCGTTTGGGGGCTTGACCTAAAATGCTCTTTCTTTTTAGAGGCGTTTGTCTTGCACTGCCCCCACTCACTTCTCCTTGCCTCACCAGTAGCCAGCCACTAGCCACCAACAACCTTGGTCCTTTGCCCTGTAGTACAATCATGTTGGGCCTATGGCCCATTTGGGTCCAGCCCAAGTGTGGCTCCATTTGTGATATAAAAGGCATGAATTGCCTTTTGTTTTGTGATACAAGTGAAGCTCCAATCTCTGTGCCGCAGCAACCATAAGAAAAAGGAGAGAGAATGAAAAGAGAGAGGAGGGAGAAAGGAGAGGAAAGGTAGGAGATTCGAGCGGGTGTTTCGTCTCTTGATCTTGTAATCCGTCTTCATCCTTCGGCAAGTCAATAACGGGAGTTTGTTGATAGGTATTTTCTCCTCCTGGAAATCTAATCTGATTACAAGTGTTGAGCTAGGTTTTGGAGAGGAATCCATTCTAGATCCAGGTTGTATTTAGATTGGTGTTTGATATCTCCATTTTTATTTGTCTCAGGTTGAGATTGGATTGTTAAACACTTGCATTGACCTATTGAGGTTGATATCTCCATGTTTATTTCTCTATCTAGAAGACGAAGATGGAGGATGTTTTGTATTGCAAAGACCTGTTTGATCCGGTTGAGTTGGGATCGAGAAAGTCAGCTGAGACATCCGATAATGATTGGAAGAAACTGCACAGGAAGGCGGTTGGAACCATCAGAATGTGAGTGGATAATAGTGTTTATCACCACATAAGCAACGAGACAGATGCACAAGTATTGTGGGAAAAAATGGAGGAGATGTATGAAAGAAAGTCAGCCCAGAGTAAAGATTTTGTGATAAGAAAGTTGGTGAATCTCAAGTACAGAGATGGAAAGCCTATTGTAGAGCATCTGAGTGAGTTTCACTTTCAGGAACTGGTGAATCAGTTGAACACCATGAAGCTAGTCCTTGATGATGAGTTGCAAGCATTGTTGCTCTTGAGCTCTTTGCCTGATGGTGGGGAGACTCTAGTGGTGTCGATTAACAACTCTGCCGTGGGTGGGGTTGTGTCCTTATCTGCAGTGAAGGATAGTATCTACAATGAGGAGACTAGGAGGAAGGATATGGGCAGCGATTCATCATATGCTCTCGTGACGGTTTCAGGGAGCAGGTCTAGAGGGAGATCTCAGACTAGGGGGAGCTTTGTTTGCTATCATTATGGCAAGGAAGGGCACATGAAGATGAATTGCAATGTATGGAAGAAGAAGAAAAGGGATGAAGAGGAAAATCAGAAGGGTACAACGTCAGTTTTGCAGGACAGTGATGATGAGCAGGTTGTTCTCACATGCTTGGAGGAGCCTGATTCTTATGTAGAGTGGATTGCTGATGGAGCTGCATCCTTTCATGCTACATCAAGGAGGAAAGCGTTTACTTCGTACCGAGTGGGACGCTTTGGCAAAGCAAAGATGGGGAACGGAAGCTTCTATGATATTGTTGGTATGGGAGATGTTTGTGTGCTGACAAACACAGGTTGCAGGATGATATTGACAGATGTGCAACACATACCGGATTTGCAGAAAAATCGGAACTCTCTTCAAGTCTTGGATAAGAAGGGCTATGATAACTTCTTTGGAAGTAGTAAGTGGAAACTCATAAAAGGGCCAATGGTGTTCGCTAGAGGTGATTTGAGCGGCACATTGTACAAGACTCAGATGGAAGAAATCAAGGAAACTGTGGGTTCATGGAGATGCTTCGCTTGATTTGGTGCAAGGGATTACAGGATGCTTGAGTGGTAAGGGGTTGCAGAATCAGAAGAGAAAGTCTCTCGTTTCTTTTGCTGATAATGAGACCTTGAGCACTTGTAATTTGTCTGGATTGCAGACAAGATTTAGCAGAACTTCTGAGACGTCAGAAGAGGATAGCGCAAGTATGGAGTTTGCTTCAGAGGATTGTGCTGATGGGATAGCCGTGTCAGAGGGGAGTTCATCAGGTGCTATGACTGGTGGCAGATTTGAGCACGTCGAGCCAGCACGGATAGAAGAAACTACCGGAGGGTCAGAGAGAGGACGACATGCATTCACCGGGAGTTCTACCTCGGAGTACCAGAGAGTTACGGAGGAGGGGGAGCTAGTGGGTGATGGTGACATCTGGCGAGCATCATTTCCGCGTCTCGGGGCTGAGACGGGACTTGGATGCAGGTGAGGCCAGGACGAGCAAGAACGTCTTCCCCTTGGGCTGGAGAGGGAGATTGTTGGGCCTATGGCCCATTTGGGTCCAGTCCAAGTGTGGCTCCATTTGTGAGATAAAAGGCATGAATTGCCTTTTGTTTTGTGATACAAGTGAAGTTCCAATCTCAGTGCCGCAGCAACCATAAGAAAAAGGAAAGAGAAAGAAAAGAGAGAGGAGGGAGAAAGGAGAGGAAAGGTAGGAGATTCGAACGGGTGTTTTGTCTCTTGATCTGGTGATCCGTCTTCATCCTTCGGCAAGTCAACAACGGGAGTTTGTTGATAGATATTTTCTCCTCCTAGAAATCTAATCTGATTACAAGTGTTTAGCTAGGTTTTGGAGAGGAATCCATTCTAGATCCAGGTTGTATTTAGATTGGTGTTTGATATCTCCATGTTTATTTGTCTCGGGTTGAGACTGGATTTTTAAACACTTGTATTGACCTATTGATTAGTGGATTGGTTGCTCTGGTCGGCGGAAGGTAAGTTTTTTTATCCTCTGGTTAGAGAGGGTTTTTCCCACGTAAATCTTGTATCAATATTTGTGCTTTTATCTATGTTTGTGGTTGCTTGGTTGTTTGGTTTCTGGATTTGATATTATCGGTTGGTCATTGATTTGCTGGTTGATTGTTGTCGGTTATCTTATTACTCAAATTCGCTTCCGGGTGCGGCTGGAAAGTGGTTTCTAGCCCAACAAATCATTCACCATTTCTCCGGTGCCAGCAACCACCACCGAATTCCTCGGCTCCGTTTTCGTCTCCCGTCGTCAGCGGCCTGTGGCTTCTCTGGCTTTGTGTGGGGCGCCATGTTCCCCGTCCCTCTGCCGCCGCCTTGGTTGTCGCCTCTTCAGCCTCCCACCGGTTCCTTCTGCCGAATCCTTTCTCTTTGGCCCTCTAGCCTAGCGTCGTTTTAGCCGCCTCCCCCGCCTTGCCGGTTCTCCGGTGATCTTTCCACCGCTCCATCTCACTACTAAAAAAACAGGAAATATCTACAGATGGTTAGCCACGGATTATAGGCGACCTTGTATTCGTGGCCATTAGCAATGATATTGGCCACGACTGTTCCTGACCGTGGCTATATTCGTGGCTAATACTCATCCTGGTTTGAAATGCCAAAACATTTGTGGATATTAGCAACAACCCAGATGTTCGTAGCTGATTTCGTGGCTTGATATGTGTCAGTGTCAGAAAATAGCCACGAACGTAGCCACGAATAGGATTGTCGTGGCTGTTTTCGACGCTGATATGGTCACAACACAATATCCGTCGCTAAATCTGTGGCTATTAATAATCGAAAATCAAATAAACATATGTGGTGAGTGGGCCTTGAGTCACTAATTGTAGGCGGGTCGGATATATATAATGAATGGGCTATCCGATGATAATCAATCCGTGGCTAAATCCGGGTACAAACTCTCCCAAAATTTCTGGGCTCGGCCCATTAGAACCTAGCGAAAGCCCAATTATCTTATCTTAGCCCATTGAATGAAGTGGTGATTTAGTGACGATTGAATCTGTGGCTAAATTCGTGGCTAAATCAACCCAAATATGACTATGTTTATCCGATTGGCCCATTGACGGGCCCAAATATGCATATGAAATTTTTTTATATAAATTAACAAGTGTTGAAAAAAATATATATTAACTAATTAATAAATTCTTATGAGAATATTATAAGGGTATGTTTTGAGAAAAACTCATATAACTATAAGTGACTAAAAAATGTTTAATAAAACCTTATATTAAGTAATAAATTCTTATTATAATACTATAAGGGTACGTTTTGAGGAAAATTGATATAAGTTAATAATAAATGTTTAATAAAACCTTATATTGACTAATAAATTCTTATTAAAATATTATAAGGGTGTTTTGAGGAAAACTCATGTAAGTGTATAATAAATGTTTAATAAAACATTATAGTAAGTAATAAATTCTTATTAGAATACTATAAGGATATGTTTTGATGAAAACTCATATAAGTAACTAATAAAAGTTCAATAAGATCTTTTATTAACTAATAAATTCTTATTAGAATATTATAAGGGTGTGTTTTGAGAAAACTCATATAAGTGCCTAATAAATGTTTAATAAAATATTATATTAAGTAATAAATTCTTATTAGAATACTATAAGGGTATGCTTTGAGGAAACTCATACAAGTAACCAATAAAAGTTTAATAAGATCTTATATTAACCAATGTTCTAAAAGGCGCTAGGCGGCCGCTAGGCGGTTAGGCGGGTGCCCAGACGGCGCCTAGGCGAACATGGAACAAACTTAATAATTTTCTTGTATGTTAACGCATAAAACATGTAAATAATTCATATAATGAAGTAATAACCATAATATCACTCATAAACCCAAAATTTGTCGAGTTTAACTAACATTAAAGTAAATAAATGCAAAAGTAGGCGTCCGATTAACGACTCTAAACCTTCTAAAATCCAAAACTATAGGTTCGACTCAAAAACAAATATATCCCAACATGGGGATAACAAAACCCTAAGTTGATTAATCACATGCCTAAAAGCTAAAATTGAATAATCATCGGGCTAGGCGGGACTAAGCGGGCCTAGGCGGGGTCTAGGAGGTGTCTAGGCGGGACTAGGTGGTGCCTAGGCGGATTACCGCCTAGAGGCCCGCCTAGGCTTAAAAATTTCTAGGTGCCCTGCCGCCTAGCGCCTAGGCGCCGCCCAGGCGGTGCCTAGACGCGATTTTTAGAACACTGATATTAACTAATAAATTCTTATTAGAATATTATAAGGGTATGTTATGAGGAAAACTCATACAAGTAACTAATAAGTGTTGAATAAAGCCTAATATTAAGTAATAAATTCTTATTAGAATACTATAAGGGTATGTTTTGATGAAAACACATATAAGTAATGAATAAATGTTTAATAAAACCTTAAATTAACTAATAAATTCTTATGAGAATACTATAAGAGTAAGTTTTCAAGAAAACTCACATAAGTAACTAACAAGCGTTGAACAGAATCATATACTAACTAATAAATTCTTACAAAAATACTATAATAGTATGTTTCGAGGAAAACTCATATAAGTAGCTAACAAAACCTTATATTAGGTAATAAATTCTTATTAGAATATACTATAAGGTTATGTTTTGAGGAAAATTCATATAAGTAACTAATAAAACCTTATATTAACTAATAAATTCTTATTAGAATACTCTAAGAGTATGTTTTGAGTAAAACTCATATAAGTAGCTAACAAAACCTTATATTAAGTAATAAATTCTTATTAGAATATACTATAAGGTTCTGTTTTGAGGAAAATTCATATAAGTAACTAATAAAATCTTATATTAACTAATAAATTCTTATTAGAATACTCTAAGAGTATGTTTTGAGTAAAATTCATATAATTAGCTAATAAAACCTTATATTAAGTAATAAATTTATTAGAATACTCTGGGAGTAAGTTTTGAGTAAAACTCATATAAGTAGCTAATAAAACCTTATATTAAGTAATAAACTCTTATTATAATACTATAAGGTTAGTTTTGGGGAAAACTCATATAAGTAGCTAACAAAACCTTATATTAAGTAATAAATTCGTAATTATTTGAATACTCTAAGAGTATGTTTTGAGTAAAACTCGTATAAGTAACTAATAAAATCTTATATTAAGTAATAAATTCTTATTAGAATACTCTAAAAGTATGTTTTGAGTAAAACTCATATAAGTAGCTAATAAAACCTTATATTAAGTAATAAATTTTTATTAGAATACTCTAAGAGTATGTTTTTAGTAAAACTCATATAAGTAGCGAATAAAACCTTATATTAAGTAATAAATTCTTATTATAATACTATAAGGTTATGTTTTGAGGAAAACTCATATAAGTAGCTAATAAAACCTTATATTAACTAATAAATTCTTATTAGAATACTCTAAGAGTATGTTTTGAGGAAAACTCATATAAGTAACTAATAAATATTTAATTAAACATTATAAATTCTTACGAAAATTCTATAAGAGTATGTTTTGAGGAAAACTCATATAAGTGTCTAATAAATATTTAATAAAACATTATGTTAACTAATATATTCTTATTAGAATACTATAAACGTATATTTTGAGAAAAAATCATATGAGTAACGAATAAATGTTTAATAAAACCTTGTATTGAATAATTAATTCTTATTAGACTACTTTGAGAGTATGTTTTGAGGAAAACTATTAATATAAATAATGATACTATAAGTAACTAATAATTGTTCAATAAAAATTTATATTAAGTATTAAATTTTTATTAGAATAGTATAAGGTTATGTTTTTAGGAAAACTCATATAAGTGACTAATAAATATTTAATAAAATGTTATGTTAAATGACAAATTCTTATGAGAATAATATACAAGTAATTTTATTTTTACAATTTTTGATAAATTTTTAAAAAGTATTTGACTTTGTTGTTATTTTAAAAGATATCTCAACTTTTATTAGTATTTTATAATTTCAATATTTTATATTGTACTATATGATTCAAAATAGAAAAATTCAATATATATATATAGAAAGTGAATATATGTTGAAAAATTTGTATCGACATTTGGCGGAATTGGCACTAAATCTAAATTTTTTTGGCGGTATAATTTAGTTTTGAGGGGGAAATTTTCGAGCTTTCAAATTTTAGTCTTTTAGATGTGTGGGTGCGTATAAAAAGAAAACTTTACACTTTCTAACCCTAGCAGCCGTTCTCCTTCTTCCTCCAGTTCACACTGCCTTCTTCACAGATACACCGCCCCCCTTCTTCATAGTTCACACCGCCTCTCCTTCTTCCTCCATTCTCGCCTCTGTTCCCTCTCGCCTTTCCATTCCGTTTGCCCACTCAATTTACCAGCACTCTTGCCCAGTCGATTTTCCAACACTCTTGCCCCCTCGCCGTCCACTACTGATCTATAACGCGCGCCGTCTCCTGGAATAGAGGGAAGCACTCTTGCCCACTCGATTTTCCAGCGCGCTCTGCCTTTCCTCTACCGCCGCCGACCGCTGTCTCACCTTCCGACACGCTCCACCTTTCCTTGCCCTTGACTCCCAAATCCTCCAAGGTTTGTCCCTTTCCTTCACCTCTTATCCATTCGATTTTCCAATTTCCTGGTTCTCTAGTTGGTTATATATGTAAGCCGGTGGACGGCGAGGATGACGATACCGGCGACAAGGCCGCCCGCTGCAGCTTTTTCATCCGGCCGACGAGGGTGAGCAGGAGTTGGTTGGTGCCTATGAGCATGTGGCTCGACATGGCTGCCTGGTGCAGCTTCTTCATTTCTTCTTGGTGTTTTAGAAGTGTCAGATCCAAATTTCTTCTAAACAGATTTCTTCTAAACAGGTTTCGAAACTAATTTCGATTTCGTTTAATTTCTTGGTGTTTTAATTGTCAGATCCAAATTCCCTAATTAAACTAAATTTTGAAATACTTTATTTCTTCTAAACAGTTTAGAAATCAGATATTTTGGGTTTATTGGTTGAATAAAATTTTATTTCATCTTATAGGATATGAAGATCATTATGGGCGTCAATTGGCTTCTAGAGTGTGTTCCTGCTACCCATCATCTTACTGCTGCAGATCATTAGCGGTGTCAATGGGTTCAAGGAATGATATGAAGATGATGTGTCAATAAAAAAAATGGGATGTTTTGATTTCTTCTTTTGTAGTTTTTTTTTTATCTAGAGTGTGTTCTTTATTTTTGTACTTTATTTATGTATGTTTGGATTTGTTACTGCTTTGGATGTATCTATCAAAATTTTGCTACAAAATCACGAAACAAATGAAAATTAGCACCGACTATGGCTTTAGCCGCAAAAATGGCAATGACATAAATACTGGAGCTATCATAGCAACAACATTACCCCTAAAACGAGCAACAACCATACCCACGGAATCAGACCGATGGCCCATTTGCAGTAATGAAACCAGCCACGAATTCCGCAACGACCTTAGCCACAAATGCAGCAATGCCCTCATTCCGAAGCTGAATTCGTTGCCTCAGCCACGACATTCAAATGTCCATCACCAGCCACGGAATTAGCCACAACCTGACAATTCGTTGCTAAATCCATTGCTAAACAGCCGTTGCTATTAGTCACGAGGCATATGGCTACGAAAGGCCCACCTGTGGCTATTTCCGTGGCTAAACCGGTTACCCACGGCAATTCGTGGCCAATGCCGTTGCTATTTTCCGTAGCTATTTCCTACGTTTTTAGTAGTGTCTTTGGGTTCCGGTCACCGATGGGTCACCCTCAGCTCCGCCCTTCGCCGCCCTTCTGATCCTTGCGATGTGCTGCCTGGTGGTGGTCCTCCATTGTTGGCCTATTCTTAACCTTCTTTCTTTTGAGAGAATTTTTTAAAAGGGAAATCATTATTTTAAAAAAATAGTTTTATGTCCGCTCTTTCATTCGCGTTGCTGGTTCGCTATTGTTCGTGTTAGCTTCCTTGTCTCATTTGTATCGCCTCTATTTTGGCTTATCCTTGTGATAGCCTATTTACGATCTAGTTATCGTCTTTGAGGGTTGTGATAAGTGCGTGGGTGGTTTGTATGGGCAATGGTTTGGTTTGGGATTGGGTTTGCGGACTTGTGTATTGTGCTATTCTTGTTGTGTTGCAGGCTTCTTGTGAGCGGTGGTTGATTTGGTATGTTCGGTGACGTCGTGGATGTGCGATCGACATCTGATGGCTCGTTTGAGTCCACAATCTGAGATGTCCGCTTTGTCTCCAGAGTTCTCTGTGTGCGTTGCCCTTTTGTTCGATCGATTCGTTCGTCTTTTGGCTTGTTTCAATGTAGGATGGCTTGTACATTCTCTGTGTTTGTTTATTTTTGTCATTTCCTTCTGTAATTTTTTTTTCTGTCATTCGCTTCTGTAACTTGCTTCCAGTTGTACATGATGGTTAGTCCATTTTTCGGCTAGTCCGGTCTCTCGGTTTCGCTAGGCTTGTCTAGCAAACCGAATTTTTATCTTGCTTAAAAAAATGTTAAGTAATGAATCTTGCCGAACTTGCGTGGTGCGGGCACATGTATACACCCCCCTAATTTCATTCCCTCCTAAGTAAGGAAAACTAATCAAACACTATAAAATAAAATTAAAAAAGGGAAATTTTATGAGGTGTGCTGATGTAATTAATTAAGGCGTAATTCACGCGGTGTAAAATTATTAGACATATTTCACCTGGTATCCTCGAGGTTTTGTTTTTTCGTCAAATACTCTTCCATCCCAATTTGGAATATTTGAAATCACTCTTTGTGGAGCTTATATTACTTACAAGATCGATAACTCCTAGTTCGGAACTCTGTTTGCTAAGTTCGACCTATCAAAATAACGAGGAGATTGTGTGCAAGATCTTGGCATAGACTACGTTGTCGGAGGAAGAAAGGTGGTGTCGAAAAAGAGCTCGTAACTACGTTGTAGAGTAGTTTCAAACTCGGGAAAAAAATACATAATCTTATATCGAGCACGAATTTGATTGAATTTCCAATTGATTAAGGTTCCAACAAGTAGGAATAACATGTAGGAAGAGGCTCCTAGACATCGGGAGGAATTGGATTGAACCCCATTCGACGTCCACCATTGTCATCCATTGAAGCGCTACTACATGCTCCTCTTTCTCCCTCGTTTCTCGACCAAAATATCTCATTCCAAGCCTTACAACTTCACAAAGATTCATCCTTCTACCCCCCATCGCTAGTTTGAGCCGACTCGCCGAAAATCGACCTCTATGGGCAGCCGATCTGGGTAAGTTTTATGGCTTTATTTATCTTCCTACATGTTATTCCGACTTGTTGGAAGCTTAATCAATTGACAATTCAATCCAATTTGTACCCGATTGAAGATTTTGTATTTTTTTAGGGTTTGAAATTGTCCTGCAGCATACTTGCGAGCTCTTTTCCGATGCTACCTTGCTTCCTCTGACCACGTTGTCTATGCCAAGCTCTTGCATGCACGCAATCTCCTCGTCAGTTTGATAGGTCAAACATAGCAAACAAAGTTAATTAATTCTGAGCTAGAAGTTACTGATCTTGCAAGTAAGCTCTCGAAGGGCGGGTGATTTCGAAACTTCCAAATTGGGATGAAAGGGTATTTGGAAGAAAAAACAAAACATCAGGGGTACCAAGTGAAATATATCAACAATTATACACTGTGTGATTTACGTCTCACCTTAAGAGTACATCGTGAAATTTCTGTAAAAAAATCTAATTTTATATGATTATTCATTTATAATAATATAATTATTTGTATAATTCAAAAGTGTTAAAAAAAATAATTCATTCTAACGAATAATCGTCAATGACATTGAATAATTTCATTTCAAAGAATAGTCACTTCCGAATAATCATAAGTTATTTCAATCTTTTTCAATCTTTTTAGTATGGTACATGGAGAGGAAAGGCATACGGTGGTGTGGACTGACATACACGTAAGAATATAATTATGGTTTACCCAAAACCTTCCACAAGGTAGTTGTAAGCCGATAAGCTACATACCCATAATTTCTTCCTCTTTTTTCCCATCTTAATTCAACCATCAATTTAAAGATTTAAACCCTCAAATCCTCTATCCCAACACCTCTTTAATTTCATCCAAAAACCTAAAATTACAACTCTAAGATCGATATGCACCCAACAAAGTGCTCTTGTGTGTCGGAGCTGGAGGGCACCCTTCTCAAGGGCCAGGACGCCTTCGCCTACTTCATGCTCGTCGCCTTCGAGGCGTCGGGTCTCCTAAGATTCGCCCTCCTCCTCGCCTTCTGGCCGGCGGTGCGTCTCCTCCACGCGCTGGGGCTGGGGGACGCCGCCCTCCGCCTCACCATCTTCGTCGCCACCGCGGGGCTGCCCGTCTCCGAGCTGGAGTCGGTGGCGAGGGCCGTGCTCCCCAAGTTCTTCTACGATGACGTCGACGTCGAGGCGTGGAGGGTGTTTAGCAGGCATGGCAAGAGGGTTGTGGTGACCACCATGCCCAGGGTTATGGTCGAGAGGTTCGCCAAGGAGCACCTCCAGGCGGATCAGGTTGTCGGGACCGAGCTCCTTGTCAGCCGCCGCTTCGGGTTGGCCACCGGGCTGGTTCGGGACGACGTCGGACCGGCGGCCGAGAGGGTGGCTCTGTTGTTTGGGGAGGACAAGCCTTGCCTTGGTATGGGGAGGCCTTCGTCGACGGTGTTACCGTTGTGTAAGGTTAGTAGTAGTTGGTGTATCTAACCTTGCAGTCTAATGCGTACACGTTTATTCCATCTCTCTTTAATTATTTCGTTACTGTACCTTTTTTTAAATAACAAAAATTAAGTATAAAATATTACTTTATTTTTATAAATTTATATTTAATATTAACAAATATGAAATTATTTTAAAATTTTAATATATTATATAATTTTTAATAACACTGTTAAGTTTTAATTTAAGGAGGAAATATTATTTTATTTATTACTCATATTTTTTGGGTATGTTATCAAATTTTAAATTTAATTTCTGACCAAAAATTTCAATACTCGGCTTGGAAAGAAGCAAATCAAGATTGCATGTTTGATTAATGAAAATATTAATTGGCCAACTTTGTATGGAAAATACACCACACTTTAATTACCATAAAGTTGGGTTAACTTTATTTATTTTTCCAAAAAAGAATATTGGGCAATTAACTACGGTCAGTAATGCATTTAACGAACCCATGAAAATTCATTTTTATGAATTGGGAAAGTTGTTGGAAATATAAAACTATTACAAGTTTAAGTTAGAGCTAGAAATTTTGGCCGATTTTCTTTAGAAGAAAAATAACTAAGTAGGCTAAAATTGATAGCTATATATATATTGTTTGGATAGGAATGATAAATTAACCGGATTAAACTAGCTATGTAGCTTATAAGTAAAGGAAAAATATATGGTTGGAAAAAGTATTGAATTCAAAATTTAACTAACTGGTCTGTTGCTACTAATTAGGAGCTTTGCTTAATGTTAGGGTTGTCAATGCAAAAAGAAATTAATCAAAAAGGTTATCCAACGTACTCTTTATAGCTAAGATTTCAAATTAAGCATATATAGATGTCGTTGTTGAGTAGTTTAGTAACAAATTAAATGAATATTGATGACACATCCTTTTCGATAACAATTTAAACAATATTCTGCATGCGTACTATATAAGAAGATTCATTATCAATACTAATCTTAACACTCGAAATGTGCAACCTTGGATGAGTAACTTGAGTACTTGGCAACACATCTAATAAATGGTGGCGCATATACAAGTTTTATATACAACAACCCACCTACAAAGTAGAGATTGACGGTTAATTAACCCAATCTCATGAAAAAGTTTATATTTGAAAAGGAATTTTTTTCAAATTAGTCAAAAAGTAAAAAAAAAAATTGCAAAATTGCCAAAATCCAAAACTATTGTGGGATTTAGTTAAAATAGGGTAAAGTCATTGTTTGAAATAGTGACTTTGTATTTTTTTTTTAAAAAAAATTATCGATTAAAGGTTAAAAAAGATGTAAAATGGTAAAAAAAAAAATCGGGGAGAGTCCCTGTTTGTTTACGCGACTCTGCCTTAATTATAAATTTTACCAAAAATAAAATAAATTACAAAGTCATTGTTTTAAACAACAAATTTAATATTTTATTGTTTTTTTTTAAGTTGAGGTCAAACAGCGATTTTACCTAATTTTGGCTCAATTTCAAAATAGTATCGGATATTGACTATTTTGCAAATTATTTTGGTTTTTTTAACGAACTTGAAAAAAATTGCTTTGAAAAGATAGGAGATATGCTTTAGGAGATGGTTATTAGAATTTCCACCGTACTGTCAAGTCTTGCTAGCTTAATTGGTAAAGACTACATGTGTGGTGACTAATAGGTTCGGAGTTCGAATCATCTTCCCTTATATTATAATGGCTACCTATGAACTAAAAAAAAAAAAAAGAATTCCCACCATACTTCACCATTTTCATTAAACAAGAAACAAGATTATTTGTACACTATTGTACTCTTTCCGCCGTAAATAAAGATGTTATTTTTAGATAAAATGGAGATTCCTAATTTGGTTAATTGATCGATATGCGTATAGGAGAACTGCAGGCGGCCATTCCCAAGTAGCAACCAGCAAAGAGACTCCAACCACCAACAACTCCGCCCAGTCCCGGTAATATTCCACGACGGCCGCCTTGTAATGCGGCCAACCCCCTCCACCGCCCTCCTTATCCTCCTTTGGATCCCAATAGGGATCATCCTTGCCGCCATCCGCATCCTCGTCGGCCTCGTCATCCCGATGTGGGCCATCCCCTACTTCAACGCCGTCTTCGGTGGAGGCGTCATCGTCCGCGGCCACCCTCCCGCCGCCAGCTCCGACCAAGGCGGCGTCCTCTTCGTCTGCACCCACCGAACCCTAATGGACCCGGTCATCCTCTCCTACGTCCTGAAGCGCCGCATCCCCGCCGTGACCTACTCCATCTCCCGCCTCTCCGAGCTCCTCTCCCCGATCCCAACCGTCCGCCTCACCCGCATCCGCCACGTCGACTCCGAACGCATCAAGCTCGAGCTCCGAAGGGGCGACCTCGTCGTCTGCCCCGAGGGGACCACCTGCCGGGAGCCCTTCCTGCTCCGCTTCAGCGCCCTCTTCGCCGAGCTCACCGACCGCATCGTCCCCGTGGCGATGAACTACCGGGTCGGGTTCTTCCACGCGACAACTGCTAGTGGCTGGAAGGCGCTCGACCCCATCTTCTTCTTCATGAACCCTAGGCCGGTGTACGAGGTAACCTTCCTCAACGAGCTTCCCGCCGAGGCCACGTGCTCTGCCGGGAAGAGCCCACACGATGTGGCCAACTACGTGCAGAAGATCCTGGCGGCGACGCTTGGGTTCGAGTGCACCAACTTCACCAGGAAGGATAAGTACCGGTTGCTGGCTGGGAACGACGGTACCGTCGCCGCTAAGGGTTCGTTGTTGGTGCAGTGTCTTAAGAAGGTGGCCATTGCCTTCAAGCCCGTCATTCACTAAACATATATGATCGATAATAACATTTTTAAGGTTCAAATTAAAATTAATCCAACAAATGTACTTTGCAATTTGCTCAAGTCTTTCAACAATTTTATCATATATTTGTAATTTTGTTTTGTGGTTTGAGACTGATCGAGTTGATTATATATTTGTTATTTTATATATTTTGGATGAGGGTTTATGAAAATGTAAGGGTAACTAATTTTGTTTGCCTTTATATATGTATATAGAAATTTGAGTTTGTGATTGCCTTGATTCCCAATGTATTGTTTGTTGCAATTGTTGAATTGGAATAATTAATAGGGGAAATTACGGAAAACCACCCTTAAAATAGTTGAGTTTTCACAGAACCACCCTTAAAATAAAAGTTTGCAGAAAACCACCCATAAATTTACTTTTCTTTCAAAGAACCATCCATGACCATTTTTATGTGTAAAAAGCTATAAATGTTTTAAAAGTTTTTATATTTTCTTAAATGTTTTGGTTATTTTATTATATAATTAGGCTTCTTTGAATACAAAAAATGAGAATTTAACATTTTTAAATCACTTTTTACACATAAAATAATGGTTAAGGGTGGTTCTTTAAAAGAAAAATAAGTTTATGGGTGGTTTTCTGTAAAAATTTATTTTAAGGGTGGTTTTGTGAAAATTCCCCTATTTTAAGGGTGGTTTCCTATAATTTACCCTAATTAAAATAATAACGATATATCAAACTGTGTAGGAGATATAAAATAAAAATTAAATATAAATAACTTATTCTACCAAAAAATAATATAAATAAAAATAAAGAGGCTCGTTTCGGTGTGCGCAAAAATTATTTGTCTGTTTTCTAATGATTATTTGACTATTTTCACATTATTATTCATTTATAACAATGTAATTATTTGTCTATAAAAAAGTGTTAAAAACTCCTACATTCTTTCTAACGAATGGTCACCAATACCAACGAATTATTCGCAAGGAACCCCATGCAAAAATAAAAAGATAACTAAAGAATGAATCTTAGCCAAACCTATAACACATTACCATCGCATTAACTTTATTACCATTATTACGATATGATTTTGATCAAATTCCCCTGTTTGTTGATCATTAGTGATGGGTTTATAAAACATATGTCATCAAGATATTCCGCGGCTTGTTGATGTGCGGCGGTCGCAGCAGCATAGGGCGTGGGTGAGGAGCTGGTGTTGGGTGTGATGTGCGGCGACATCGGGCGTGGGGGGAGGGGGGGCATCTGGGGTGGGGTGTTGATGTGCGGCGGCCGCAGCATCGGGTCTGGCGAGGGGGGGGGGGGGGGCAATCCGAGAGGATGTAGGGAAAGGGGCGGCGGGGTGATGTGTGGTGTTCATGGAGACGATCTGACGAGGTCTGAAGACACCAGAGATGTTGCGGGTATGCGGTCTGGTGGTAGGAAGTGGTGTAGGGGGAGAGACAGGAGCACCGGGAGAGCTCTGGGGAAGAAGAAAGTGAGGGAATGAAGACTCTGACTCAGATGGAGACACATGAGGTGTAGAAGAGGGGAGGGGAGGAGAAGAAAAGGGAAAGCGAGACTCATCAAAAGTTACATAACGGGACAAAATGAGCTTATGGGTCTTTACATCGAGGCAAAGATAACCGCGAAGATCAAGCGGATAGCCAAGGAAGACACAAGGAGTGGAGCGTGGGTGGTGAAGCTTGTGAGGGGCGGTGGAGGACTGATTTAGAAAGCACAAGCACCCAAAGGTACGAAGGTGATCATACCTAGGCAAAGTGCAATAAAGTCCCTGAGTTGGTGAGCGATGGTGTAGGGCAGTAGATGGGAGAATGTTTAGGAGATAGCATGTGATGGATAAGGCGTGAGGCCAATAGGGAAGGGGAATAGATGCGTGGAAGAGGAGAGAGTGCATCATGTTGGTAATGGTTCTGATGATTCGTTCAGCCTTGCCATTCTATTGGGAAGTATAGGGGCAAGACAAGCGATAGGAGATCCCATTTGTGTTGAAGAAAGTGTGAAAGTCTTTGTCAGTGTTCTAAAAAGCGCTAGGCGGATCCTAGGCGGTGAGGGGCCGCCTAGCGCCTAGGCGGCACCCAGGCGGTCAATGTGGACGCCTAGGCGTGCGTAGGCGGTCATTTAGCTCTAGGCGGAGGGGGGTCGCCTAGTGCCTAGGCGGTGCCCAGACGGCGTCTAGGCGCGATTTTTAGAACAGTGGTCTTTGTTATCAAATTCGCGGCCATTGTCACATTAGAAACATTTGATAGAGGTGTGAAATTGTGTTTTGATGTAAGCATGGAATTTGGCAAACATAGGAAACACTTGAGACTTAAAATGCAACGGAAAAACCCATAAGAAATGACTATAATCATCCAGAAACAAAAAGTAATACCTGTGACCCTCCTTGCTAGGCACAGGAGATGTCCAAATGTCACTATGAATTATATCAAATGGTGCAAAAGTAGAATTTAAAGACCGCGGAAAAGGTAGTCTGACATGCTTGCCTAACTGACAAGAAGAACATAAATTAGAGCGAGACTATTTATTACATTTGACAAGACTATTAGAACGAAGCAAATCTAAAACTGCAACACTAGGATGACCAAGGTGTGCATGTCACAGACTGGATGTTGATGCTGAAAGGGCGATAGGACACGACGGGCTGGATGGTGAGAGCGACGACACAGGATAGAGCTCCTCGGTGCTATTACATCTCAGGCGAGTAACCCCCGTAGTAAGATCCTTCACAGAGAAACCAAACGGATCAAACACAAGAGAAACATTATTATTAGTGGTGAACCGACGGACAGAGATAAGGTTTTTGACAAGTTTGGGGGGAATGAGGACATTGTTGAGGTGTAAAGGGTTGGTTGGGGTTGGTAATGTTGCGTGGCCAATACCCAAAGTAGCAAGGCGACCACCGTTACCGACGATAATAGAATGTGCAGGACCCTTAAAAGAAAGAGAAGAGAGAGTACCCGAGGAGTTCGTCATATGAGATGTGGCGCCAGTGTCCATGTACCAAGCGGAGTCAGGAGGTGTCAGCTGCATAGAGGAGAAGGCGTGAGCACATCAGTCGGAGCGTAGGCCTGATCAAACGAAGACGGGTAGGCCTCGTGACCGGCGGTTCGAGGAGCTGGACCCAACAAGCCTGCTCCCTGCTGACTGTTGGGATACGGGGATGGTGGGCGATATGTCGCAGGTGGGTAGTCATAGGGCATCCAAGGCGGATAGCCGGGGACAGGATACCAGGAGGGGCGAGGGGAATCCGACGACTGTTGCGGCCGCCACCCATTGCTGCGGCCGCGGCCGCTGCCTCTCTGCGCAGGTTGATCGTGGTTGCGACCCCGCTGCGGGGCATAGGTCTCATCAATGTCGCTTGATGACACCAGGTCGGTTTTGTCCTTAGCGGCGTCGGTGGTCTGAGGGTGAAGGCGAGTCTCCTTCAAGATCAGCTGAGACCGGGTCTTCTCGACGGTGGGGAGAGATTCCGTGTGCGGGATATGAGTAGCAGCAGCATTGTATTCAGAGGGAACGCTCGAAAGTACCTGGAGGACAAGGCGAGTAGCGCTAGGTTTGGAGTCGACGGCGCCCAATTGATCAGACAAGGTTTTGATATGCTGACAGTAGGCGGATATCGATGGGAAAGACGCAAGCTTGCAACTTGAGAATTCGTGCTCAAGGTAGACGGCACGGGTGGACTTGTTGTCCTGAAAGAGATTCTGAAGCTTGTACCAGGCACCCAAGGCGTTGTCTTTGGGGTCGAGGATGGTTGTCAATAGATCTTTGGAGATGGTGTTGAAAATCCATTGAAGAACGATGGTGTCGAGTTGAGCGAAGAGATCGTCGTCCTCAGTGGTGGGACAAACGACAGAGGAATCGATGTGGTGAAGGACCTTATGAGCCTTGGCATGGGTCGTGAAAAGGTGAGACCACATGGTGTAGGGACTAGATTCATGATCAAGGATGATGAGGATGCAGTTTTTGATGTTGGAGATTGTGAGAGCAGAGTGGAAGGGCGGCTTGGTAGAGGTTATTTCGGCGGCCATTGGGACGAGAGGGAGAGAGGAGGTCGGTGGCAAGGGGAGGCCGAGAGGGGAGGAGGCCGGCGGCAAGGGGAGGTCGAGAGAGGGGGGAGGCCGAGAGGGGTGAGGTCGGCGGGGCTAGGGGAGAAGGCGGTCGGCGGCGGTTAGGGTTAGGGAAGAGGAAGAAAAATTAGGATTTTAGGATCTTAGACTGTGATACCATGTAAGATCATGAGATTGATTGTAAAGTCCTCCTTGAGGGTTTCATTCATTGATTAAACATATATATAGGTTACAATGAATTTGGACCTTTTGGCCTACTATATAATATAAAGCCCATGTAATCTATCAGAATCGTCCAAGAGTGGAACCCTGAGAAGCCGAGTGAATAGTAATATTGTACGTGAAGCCAAACTAAGACGTACACCTGATTTCATCAAGCCTCATCGCATATAATCTCTCAATCGCGAATAATAAGACATTTACAAGTACATCTAAAGATGATCAGGAAAACTAGAGTAAGGATTTTTTAGGCCGTTTGAAATGTAAATAATTTTTTCACCAAAAAATAACCTATATATAAATAAAATAACACCAATAAAATATTTATCAATTAATATTTTTTGAAAAGTATGACTATAAAATAACCTTGATTTATATTTTTATCAATTAGCTAAAATATATCTAGCCATACTATGGGTTCGTATGGGACGGAGTTAATAAACTGACTAAAATTATAAATAAGGTAAAAATTTATAAACCGTTAGTAAAAGTAGTTACAAATTTATGAAAAAATATAAAGTTCGTATGGGACGAAAAACAATTTATTTGTAAAAAGTGGAGTTTATTTGGTTGTTATTAGGGGTATTATGGTACTTTCAGACCAAATAAACAAAATAAACCCCAAATAAGCTCCATCAAGTAACTTTTTTTTTAACTCATAATTTTAACCATTTTGATGAGTTTTTGGGTGTCCATACACCTTTTTAACAGGTTAAAAAAATAAACTACTTAAATTTTTAATTGGTTTTTTGGTGAGGCATACATACCCTATGTCTTATGATAACTTGTTAGCTAGGGTAATTAACAAAAACAATATATGGTTGTCTAACCTACTTGCAGGCCGGAGTAAAGGTTTGGTACATATACTTCCTATCTAATTTCGTTCGCTTGTCAAATATATATTCAAAAGTCCAAATTTCAACTTGTGTTGGTATCAATTAATAATTAAATATCCCCGAGTTGGGTTTAACTGTATACCGCGTAATTACTTGTACGTGTCGTCTATGGCCTACGGATGCCTCAGCTCATGCATCATGATCCATATGAGCTAGGTACTTTATATTTGTCACATTTGTTTGGATATCCTCTTTGTTAAAATTAATTTCATTACTTCATTACAATTTTAAATTTAGGACCTTTGATAGAGGAATTTTTTTTTTAATTAAGAATTCGAGTTCAGACAACTCTAAAATTTAATAGGTTGATAAATCGACAAACAGAAAACAGTTGAACAAACAACGGAAAAAAGGCGCAGATAAACAGGCAACCTACACTCGACAAAATGATGAATCAAAGCAAACCTATCAAGTTGGGGATATAGATTAAGAACGAAGCCACCACCATGAAGTAGCATTGCTGGCTAGCGATATACAACATGAATCACCTGTGGATAGTGAAGACGAAACTCTAGGGAAGCTTCTTCCCGAATATGGAGTGGTCCCGTACACACCACCTCGATCGACCTCTGTCAGTCCCAATTCCGGACGTTAGAACCCCAACATAGCCCTTTTAAAATGCATCAAATAGCCCTAATTAACGGGATTGCCAAGAGGTTTGTATTATTAATTTAATTTTGTTTATAGGATTTTCCAAAGAACTCTTTGGTGATTTGTCAATTCCTTTTTGAGATGTCTATAAATATGTTTTTTTTTATATTTAACTATAACTATAAATATAAATATAAATATATATTGATTTTTTTTAATGTGTTTTCTGTCTGTAAATATAGTTGTCTCTTTGGAGACATCTGATAAAATTCTTCAAATACATCCGATAAAATTGGACAGAGGGATTTTATATGGCCGGCGACAGTGCTACATATATAAGCTTTTTTCAGAAATACGGAGTATTAATTTTGGAAGCTGGTATATACTAAAGATTATAATTTGATTTATATATATGTACTCAAACCGGGACACATTTACACGGTACATCAAGTAATATATATTACAGTATATAAAAACAACTCTAAATATTTGTCTACGTTCATAGAGGTTGGTTGGGCAGGTCCAGCTGTGTGCAAGTGTATGCTTAACAAGTTTCAGGGGTTTGATCTTTGGAGTTTTATATATCTTGTATAATATATTTTTGTGAATTTCCTTTGGCGTACTTTATTGGCTGAAATGTATTAATTAGGTGTGTAGTAGACAAGACCATATAACAAGTATTCGTTTACAAATCTATTAGTTGGTTTGACGACCACATATTTTATATATGTCTTTATATTTCAATTATTCAAATATGGATCACTATATGTACATATCTTCATCTGGTTCTTAACTTATGGTGTATGTATTATAAAACAATGATGGAGTTGATACATCAATAAAGGTATTAGAGCTAATCGCAAAAGAAAGTCGAGGGGAGTGTATTACAGCTTTTCACTGTTTGGGCCAGTCCAGTCCATTTTTCTTTTAATGGATTTATTAAACAGGCCCGATTCATTTTTTTTTTGGGGTTCAAAATCAGGCCCGCGTGTGGTTTGCACTAGAAGACAAATTTCATATTGTGAAGATCTTAATTTTAGAAGTACAATATATACACACTAATGCACTGAATCTCATCGAAACTCCGAAGTTAAACGTGCTTGAGCGAGAGTAGTACATGATGGATGACTTCCTAGTGATAGATTACATAGTCTTCATATTGTATAGTGGGTCAATAGGCCCAAACCATTGTAACTTATATATATATATATATATGATTGATTAATGAATGAAACTCTCAACGATGACTTTACATCAATTCCATTGTTCTACACCTAGAAGTCCTTGTATTGCATCCCTTTGTTGGGCAATTTATGTGATCTCCAAAGATCTTTCATCTAGGTGGGAGAACGTTGTGTGATCCACACTTTCCCAAGAGTCGTCCATTGCCCGTCGTGGATTTCTGCATTCTCTCTCCCTTGCGGTGAGACATCGTGTCAACGTCACTCGTCAGCTTTCCCATGCGTTCACTATCCACATCATCCCGCCGAGTTTTCTGTCCTCACTCAACCGGTTTTCTAATTAGTTCATAGTCTTTGTGGGATTTTGTATCATGTCAGTTTGTCCATTTGACGCTTTTTGCGCCTTCTCGATTTTCCACAATTTTTTCTAGAATTTCGATTTCATATTACTAATACCGATATAAAAAATACTACTTACGTAATATGAAACCAATAAAAAAAAAAACTATTAATTCAAATCAATTGTGCTGCTTCTTCGAATTAATTACACTAGGCGATGAATTTGAATTTTATATACACAAATCAGATTCATGTGAGGAAAATCCGGGGATTGCAGTCATGTTCTGGTATATGATGGTCACGGGCCTCTGCGCGAATGGAGTGAATTTCATAGCAACAATAAGAGGACGTGGCTCATGTGGATTTTTATGATGATATCACCCAAAGACTTCAACTTATCCAAATATACGCGTTTTTTTATTTTTTTATTTTGACGCTGGATAAAGATTAGGTTGGGTCGTCCGCAGCAGAGTCACTTTCTAGCGCATCCTTCTGGACGAGAACATACAGTTCTGGATCATCCTCACAGCTGACGTCGGCAGGGGATGCATAAGCAATATCCAAAAATACGCGTATCCCTCTAAAAAAATCGTTTATTTTTTTCCTTTTTCTTTATTTATTTTTTAAGAGGTGTTTAATTTTTTTTATCTATATATCTATATTTTCCTTTTTTTTTTTACCAAACTGCACATCAACACTTTCTATATTAGCTAAAAGCTCACCACCTTCTTTCACACTTTCCTTTCCTTCGTTTCCTTCCTCCCACTTTCACCCTTCCGAGCTATTACAAATGATACCCTTCTGAGCTATGAAGTCGGCTACTTGATTCACTTCTCAGTAGCAGTGTCTGTATTCAACAAGGTCAAAAGCATATTCTAGTTGCTTGATCTTTTCAATGTGATTGTAGAATAATGTAATTGATCTAAAGTGCTCCTTGAGGGTTTCATTCATTGATCAATCATATATATAGGTTACAATGGATTGAGCCTTTTGGCCTACTATACAATATGAAGACTATGTAATCTGTCAGTGATGTATAATCTCCCATATGACATTATTTCTGCTTGTGAGGGCTTTGATAAGGGGTAGATTGTCCCTATCTATTATTACTCTTCGAAGTCCTTTCCTAATTGCTTGCTCCATACCTATCTGAATAATGATAGCTTCAGTTTGAATGATTGAGGTTTTGACAATTTCCTTGTAAAACATGTCAATGACATGGCCCCGGGAGTCTCAAACAACCCCTCCCACATGGCAAACGCATGTGGGATTAACAGAGCCATCCACATTAATTTTGCAAACAGCCCCTAGTGGTCTGCTCCATTTGGCTTTAGTTCTCCTGTTTGTTGCTTTATTCCTATAATTATCTTTTTCAATTTGGGTCTAATCGTTGATGTTAGTAATGATTCTTCGAATGATATTTTCTATTGGAGCCGGAGCTTTATTCCTAAAGATAAATTCATTTATGATTTCCCAAATAGTTTGCCAAATGAAGACTCGTTCCTCAAAATTCTTGTTTCCAAGTCGAATTTCATCTATATTAAAAGGGTGGGATTCATTTATATTCATATGCTGGAAGTATTTTTCTATTTGTAGCTCCAAATGGTCAATTATTTTCCTAGTGAATAGACAGTTTCTCATTAAGTGTTCCGCATCTTCTTCCGCTTGATTGCAAAGACTACATTGGCTGGGAACTCGGTTAATGTATTTATTAAGCCTTTGAGTTGCAGGGAGACCATCTACCATTATTTTCCACATAAAGCTTCTTATTCTAGGAGGTAGGTTTAGTTTCCAAATCTAGTTAAGATCTTTTGAAATTTGAGTTACGTTGTTTGTCATGCGTTTGACCAATTTCGTAGTGAAGTTTCCACTCGGGTCAAGCTTCCAGATAAATTTGTCCGGTGTATCCCAGTATGAAATTTGTATATCTAAAATTTTACAAGAGACTTCCGGGGAGGAGGGGGAGAGGCTATTTAGTAGTGGAGTATTCCAACGTTTAAAATTTTATACGATCTGTGTGTTTTTCCAAACGAATGTTGTATTGATTATTAATCATGTTTCCTTCTTTTTTTTCATCTTTTTTCATCTAAATATTTTCTTCATTTTTATTGTGGAATTTTTTTCTTTATATAATATGTTTAAATTTATTTTATTTTAAAAATATTTATAAAATGGATAAGCAAACACTATTTAAAATAATGTAAATTTTAAATAAAATACTTTATAAATTATTTTAATTAATTATAATAAATTTATAATCTAATTATTTTAAATTTACTTTAATTTAAAATATTTATAAAATAGATAAGCAGACACTATTTAAATATTTATAATTTTAATTATCGAGACACCTCTGACCTCAGCATTCCACAAAACCATACATATGTTGTATTTGTGTTGTATTTGTGTGAACAATGCCGACATCATTCCCTTAATTTCTCTTTCTTCTACGTATACAACACTGCAACCTTCCATACATTTATACTCCAATTTTATCCTTACCTCTTCTTCGTTGAATTAAGGTGTACATCGTACTAGCAATTATTATTGTAAAATAGAAGTCAAAGAATCAATGTTGAAAAAATAAATATTAAAAAAAAATAGTAAAAGCAATTATTGAAAAACATTAATGGATGATTTAAGGGAAATCCATTACGTCTTAGCTGGCAACATTGAGTGTTGATCGAGCTAAGGTTAATTCATCTAGTTAGCAACATTGAGTGTTTTTTAAATGTAATTCCTCAGACGTTCTCAACCTTACAGATCGAAAGTCAAGAACGGGATTTGCAAGCGTAAGACGCAACAGAAAAGTAAACAAGCGGTTTTACGTGGTTCGGCCGGAGCCTACGTCCACGGAGCCTCAGCCGGATCGGCTTGAGATCTCAATCCACTAATCAAGTAGCAAGATTACAGAACACGTTGCCCTAGATCTAGACTAAGGTAAACAAAGACGGAAATACACGATACAAGACGAGTATGCACGAGAGAAGCAAGAACAAAGCAAGTAAAGGAAGAGGACACCCTGGATCTGGAGAACAGAGCCAGATCTTCGTCGGATTCGACCAAAGAAGGGAAGCTTCGCCTGAACAGAGGGCAAATGACCTTCTTCTTCTTCCTAGGGCTCAGATCTAGAGTCTCGGAGCGAGATGCGCTCTAGATCGGACCACCGTGAGCTTCGCCGGAGCCGGGTTCGAGAAACCCTAACTTTCTCTCTCCGTCGCCTTCTCTCTCTCTCTCTCTCTCTCTCTCTCTCTTAGGGTTTGGATTACCTGAAGAGCCGAAGTGAAGAATGAGACAACCCTAGCTCCAGCTTCCCTTATATAGGCGAGCTTAAGTGAAACGTTGCGTTGCGAGCGTCCAAGAACTGAAGGCTCTCAAGGGCTGGTGAGCTCGGTCCAGGTAAGCTGAAGCAGGCCGGGTTTGGGCTTTAGAAAGCCCAACAACACAATAGCATACAATGTATCCATATATATAACATATACTTATACATACTATATACATATGTGAGCATAAGTTCTCACTTACACTTCTAACATATGTTTAGCATATATATATTATATTTACATGTGTATTTATCTAAGTCTACCTATTAATCTATATCTAGGACCATCCAATATTCCTAGGTACTATATGCTAAAGATTAGAATAGACATTACATTAAAAATCTGTTTGATTTATTTCAATCAATTGAATTGGGTTTTGTTTGACTGAGTGGTTTGGTAAATTCGTTTACAGGTATACGAACGGGTTCGATAATAAATATTCCCTCTTTTAGGATTTTTTTAAAGATTCAAATCCCGGATTAGCATTATTCCACAATGTGGATCTCGGACCTATGAATGGACATATTCCTTAAACTCACAAAGAAAAAAGGAAGTGAGTTAGACAAAAAGAGAATCAGCTTTGACAATGACTTAGCAATTTTTTTTTTGTTGATAACCTTAGACCAATCAATCCAATATTGATTAATACATAATCGACCGAAGACTACTTGAACTTGAAAATGGCTTTTCTGCTCAGAAACGAAATGTTCCTGGAAATTTTTGCTTCCGTTGAAACATTTGTATCTATATGCATCAGGATCCCGATTCATGGATCTCTCGCTTCGAGAAATCAAAATAAGAGAATCGAATCATTTCTTCTGATACAGGCCTTTTCCATATAAAAAGGGAATCTTTTGTTACAATAAAAGAAGAAGTGGTGTGGATTATTCAAGAATCGAAGTTGATTTGCTTTATAAAAAGAAGATATCAATGAACTTCTATGAAATGCTTTTACGGGATTCATCCAATTTTCTTGATCGCAGGATATCGTTGAGAAATAAGAATCCGTGTTATCAAATGATTTCCTGCGATTATTTCTAGTATAGGATGATTTCTAATTAGGTATTTTCATGATTTTAGTGAAATTCATAATTCTAAGTGATTAAAAATTATAAATCTAGTCAATCGAGTCAAAATTACCGAGTCAATCGGGTCGCCGGGTCTAAACCCAGATGACCAGGAAAATTACCAGATTTTCGGGTTCAGGTCAGAAAAATTTTCCGGGTCTTGACCTAGAATTTTCCAGGCGTTCGGATCGGGTCGTGTTTTGACAAGTCTAACCATCTTTGAAGAATTAGTTCAGTAATACTGTGCCAATATAATCGGTAACTAATTTAGGGCTCGTTTGGTTGGCGGCTAAAAAACCCAAGAAGTAGATTATATATATAGGGGTTGCACATGCATTCACCCCGGCCTTATAATGCATTCGTGAGATCGATCTTCTCTGAGCCGTCAGATGATGGCGATGTGGATGGTGAGATTTGAATAAAAGAATGGAAATAAGTTAAATAAGAAAATATTGATTTTCTCTCTCCAAATCCCTTATTTATCTCCTAAACGATTCTAACGTGGAATTCCTTAACCTGAATATGCCTTCTTCATTTGAATAAGGCCTCGTTTGGTTAGTCAATTAAAAACACAGGAAGTTAAAAAACCCAGGAAGTAGGATATATTCCTGTGTTTGGTTGACAGAATGATACAGGAATTCAACTTCCCAGGAATTTCAATTCCTACAAATCGTAGGAAGTTCACTTACCTAGGAGGGACTAGGTAAGTTCAACTTCCCCCATTTTTTAACATGAATTTATTTATTTCCCTCTTTATATCACTAAAAACCAAAATTCAACCAAACAACTTTGTTTAATTCATGGGAAGTGCATTTCACGGGAATTCAATTCATGGGAAGTAAGTTCCCGGGAATTGTACTTCCCGCATTCAACCAAACGAACCCTAAATATTCATTTGAATGCCGACGTATTTTTCATGTTAACAAATATTCATTTCAATACATTCGGCTTGGTATGATAAAAAAACATAGAATCGTAATGATTCCCACGAATCATTCATTTTCAATTTTGAAATTCCCATCAAAATAGTAGGTAATCCTCCATTCCAACCCATAAATCCATCAATTCTCCATTATAATTATTATTAGTAGTAGTAGTATAGGAATTACTTACATAAAGTTAGATGTGAACCTCGTAACAAATTGAGCTCCAGCGCCTTTTTGAATAGTAAAACCAACTCTATGAAATATGAAATTGCCATTAACGAACGACGACCCGTGGCTTTTCATAACCAACTAAACCCGTTTTAAAAAACCAATAGCATCGTCTCCCAATTCACCAAATGTAGAGAATGCAAAAGCCATGAAGTCATACCCTTTAACATCACAAACATTAGCATACTTCTTCGATCTTCTTTCTTTCAGTGGCTTGAGAGACCGCCTTGCCAAGTACAAAAGAGTCATTGGCTCTAGTCGTGAACGACGAAGCCCCGACCACATCGATACAAGTGTCTCTCCCCTTTTCCCACCCACAAACAAGCAGATCACCCGACCTCAGCTCAACATCATCGTCATTTCTCATACATGTATGCGTTTCCTTCTGAACTGCAATGCCCGCTTTATAACAAATGTCTACCAAAACATCTCGGACCATGTTATGTCAGTGCTTAGACCCGATGCCTTGACTGCAATGTAAAGCATGATCTCCAAATGGGTCCATCCTGTCAAGCTCACAACTAGGTCAAGTCGGATAGCCGCTAAACATAGGGATCGAAAGATGGTATTGGAGAACAGAACGAAATTGTCGAGACGGCATGGTCTGAGCAAGGCCCTCAATGGGAACAGTCAACAAAAAATCTTGCGCTCTTTCCCCTTTCACAGCTTGCATAATGTGTAGCTGCCTTAGCGTCGGATTGAGCATAGTCACTAAGTTGTCATCAATAAACTTCAAGTATCAATCCGCCAATACTGACATGAATTTTTTGGGGGCGGGGGATACAACCAAGTCATCAATATTCGAACCAACACAAGTGACATACCTCGAGATGGATTGGGTAAGAACATTGTCAGAGCCAATGTCAAGACATCTAGACGGTGATGGCGTTAAATTACTCAAAATAAATGTCTTGAGCTTAACTGTTTGGAGACGAGATGCAATGAAAGCAAAATGACTAACATCGTGCGCAGTGAGCACACCAAACCCACCAAGTTTTAACGGAAGAGTGGCCTGACGCCACTGCCATGGACCAAACCCCGGATCCCCTGCAGTAATAACATGTTCAAGTGAGACCCGAAGCTCATCATCAAAATAACTAATGGCATCGGGGAGGGCATGAGGGGGGCAAGTTCGGAGGGCAAACAACAATCTTGAGACCCCAATACAATTCCTTATTATTATTATTATTATTAACTATTATATTATTTTTTTATTATAGTTATTATTTTTATAATTATTTTATTATTCAAAATATATTTTCTTTTTAATTATATTATTATTATTATTATTATTATTATTATTATTATTATTATTATTACAACTAGTACAATATTGTTTTGTCAATATTTTGTTATTTAATACTCCCTCTGATTGAAAATATGTGATGTTTTGTAGATATACACGGAGATTAAGAAATATCACTTTCCACCTTTAAATACTCTACCAAATAATATTTACTTCTCCGTCACATTTATAAAAATTTATTAAGCACAAATATAATTGGTTAATTAAAAAAAAGTACAACTTATATTGATATTAGTGCAAAAATAAAAAAAAGTGTAATTTTTACTTCTAAAATACTATCAAATATTGTTGATCAAATTTCACCTCCTAAAACATCAAATATTTTCGATCGGAGGGAGTATATATTATTTTAATTTTTAATAACAATAATAATGTTTATTATTGATAACTTGATATTATATTTCTATTACTATGATTATTTTTATCATTATTTTATTTATTTATTTATTTATTATTATTATTATTTCAGAAATAGCTTATCCCGAAAGCATACCAAACAACCAACTCTAGTAATAGATCGTTAAGATTTTCGGATTCTCATTCTCATTCCAGCACTCATACGAAACGGGGCCTTAGTTGATTTATTATGGGTTACCAGTCCAATTTGTGAAAGGCTTATTTAAAAAAAAATGTATTTTTTTTAATAAAAAATAAGAGAGAGAAAAAAAGGAGTGGATTTTGAGATAGACTGCAGGGAGTGGGGGGTCAGATGGATATAAAGAAGCAAAAGCTATCGCCCAATTTATCAAAGCAAGATAAAAAAGACGGAAATTAAAGGCAAGAGAGATCCATAATAGAGGAAGGAGAAAGAAATTAAGCATATGTTGAAGACGATGCCAAGAGGGTCCGGGATGGGTTCGGCTGCGGGGTTCCACTTCGTGCTGGTACACGGCTTCTGCGGAGGCTCCTGGTGTTGGTACAAGCTCAAGTGTCTCCTCGAGTCGTCCGGCCACCGCAGCACTTCCCTCGACCTCCGAGCCTCCGGCACCGACCCCACCGACGTCTCCTCCGTCCTCACTTTCGACGATTACAACCTCCCCCTGGAGCGGTTCTTGGCCGCTCTACCCGACGGTCAAAAGGTCCGCTTCTCCTTCTACTTCCTAATTAATTACTCCGTAGATTGGAATGTAGATAGTGCAGATAGATGGAGTGGTAATGCTGCTTGCTAATTAAGGGCGTGTTTGGTTGGTTTTGATAATTGGGTTGGTGGTAGGTTATCCTGGTCGGGCATAGTGCTGGAGGGCTAAGTGTGACGAGTGCACTCCGAAAGTTCCCTCACAAAATTCACGTCGCTGTTTATGTAGCGGCCACTATGCTCCAATTTGGCTACCGAACTCCCCACGATCTTCAAATTGTAAGCTCTCTCCATTCATCATTATCTTCTAACTATTAAAAGAGAAGCATTTTTAACGATGTGTTACTCTCTCGTTAAAAGTAGATTATTCACTCAATTTTATAATATTATTTTAACATATTACTAAGATTTTATTTATAAAAATCTGCATCATAGTGCACGCGCGGATCATACTAGTCTTACTTTTAATTTCGTTCCTTTCCATTTCGGATTTATTTCAATTCAAACTATATATACAACTAACTTGTTCTTCACACTCAAAGTTACCTTTAATTAATTAATATGCTTAAAATAAAATAATTTTAAAGTCAAACCCCCATAATTAACGGAAGCACTCAATATGTGCAAGTCAAAACTTACTTAAATTAATTTATAAAACTTTTAATCAGGTTCCATACTAAGTATTAATAATGTCAATAATCTAATGGAAATAGTTTTAATAAAGTCTAAAATTCTTGGTCTTTAAAATATACATAAAATACAAACTCATAGTCTTACGCGTCCTCTTCTCATTAATTCTCCCTATTTTTCTCTAATTATTAAATAATATTTTAAATAATACTTTCTTTTTGTTTTAAAAAATGTCTTTCTAGGTGAAATTCTATCTATATAAAAGGAAAATTATATATATAGCATCTTTTCTATAAAATATTAAAAAAAATTTATTAATTTGAAAAAATAATATTATACTTATTAATAATAATAAGTATACTATTAACTTCTTAATTAGCTGGTAAAATAAACGATTATTAAAAACCACCCGTAGATAGACTATTTTATCATATAAAGAACCACTTACCATTTATGTGTATAAAGAAAAAAACTCTATAAAATATTGTTCTTTTAATCAATTTTTTAAAAGTAATATTAATAAGTATAATATTATTTTAAAAAATAAATTAAAAAGTTCATATTTTATCAAGTTTTTTTACATTTAAATGGTGAGTGGTTCTTTAGAGGATAAAATAGACAATCTACGGGTGGGTTTGAATAATCAGTTATTTCACGGGTGGCTTTGTAAAAAAAATTCAAAATTTTCGTCTGATATCCTTGAGTTATCGATTTTTTCGCGTGATGTACAAAAGTTGTATCATACCAATTTCGTCTTGCGGTCTTAATAGAGTTAGTGTGTGTTCGGCAAGGGATTGTGGGGGGATTGTGGAGATTAATAGAAAATACAAAAAAGCTTTGAGAGTTGGCGATGGTGTTCGGCAGCAAGATTGTGGAGAATCTGTGATGGAGATTATGGGGATTTGGGGAGATCATTTCACAATCTACTCCCCCCAAGATTGTGGAGATTGTTGTGGGATTTGCATTTATCAACTCCAATTTTGCCCCTGCCAACCACACCACCAAATCTGGGGAGTAGCTCGAGGGAAGGAGAAGAGAGCAACGAGCGCCATCGCCGTTTCCGACACCAAGGTTCGATTCTCTCCTCTCCTCTCATCTGCTCTCGTCTCGTCGGCGGCCGGGGTGGGGAATGGGGGCCGGCGTCTCATCTCGTCTCGTCTCCAACCACAACACCAGATCTGGAGAGAGACTCAAGGGAAGGAGAAGCGACGAAGGAGACGAAATCCCCGACATTCAAATTGGACTGGGGGTGGCTTCTGGCGGCGGGAGACTGTCGGCGACTTGGCCGTAGTTGACGCCGATGTACGATTGAGAGCCTGCGAATAAAGCACCGAACTTGAAATTAGAGTCATTGATTGGAGAGTAATTTAATTAATTGAAATCAGTAGTAGTTAAATCAAATTGAGAAACTTACATGAAAGATGGAAGGTAGTTTGGAGGAGGATTGATGGCTATGAGGAGGAAGAAGGACGTGGGGCACAAATGATGAGGAAGGAGAAGGATAAGGGTGAAGTTTGTGAAACAATAGCAGTTGTGACGAGGGTATGGGGTGTTTGTTTTTAGGGGCACTATAGTAATTTTCATCTTTTGAAATACAACACAATTCCCTACCTACCAAACACCTTTTAGGAGATTTTCGTCATACATAATCTCAATCCCCAAAATCTCATTAATCTACCAAAATAATCTCTATCTCCTAAAATCTACTGAAATCCCCATAATCCTCATAATCTCCATCTAGTGCCAAACACAGCCTTAATATTGATGGTAGCTTTTGTTACTCCGTTATTTTTTTAATTAAAAAATAAAATACAAATTATTTTTAAAAATCCCCAAATATGCTGGAATTGAGGTGGATGCAGCATGCGCTGATCCAAGCGCTGCTCTTTAGGGGTGTTATATGAACACAAGTAGTTCGAATTCGACTTGTACTCGCTCAATAAAAAAGCTCGAGCTCGAGCTCGTTTATTTTCTAAACGAGCCGAGTATAAAGAACACATTTTAAAGCTCGGTCCAAAGCTCGACTCGTTAGGATTAAACTCGAATAGCTCGAATTTTATGGAATTTCTAAAATTTTCTTTAAGTTATTGTATAATGAGCAAGTAGAATTGCTTAAAGCTCGGCTCGAGCTCGCTCATTTCTTAAACGAGCCGAATATGAGCACATTTGGAAGCTCGACTCTAAATTTAGGTTCGGCTCGAGCTGGTTCATATTCTAAATGAACTAAATATGAACAAGTAATACTCGGCTCGTTCGACTCGAATAACAGCCCTAATGCTCTCACACGAACCTCTCATGGCCAAGGAGCTTTACTAACTCTTCGGAGGCGCCATCGGAGGAACCCTAGTTTCTTCATCCCTTGCCCGTTTCCTCGAAGTTTCAGACAAAAGTATATTAATATAGATACAATTTTCCTCATATTGCTTTCTACAAGCAGGGCATTGTCAATGATATCATTCCATTTTCGCATTTTCGGTTCTTGCTGCTTCCTTCCTGGAAGTAATTTTACTTCCAATTCATATTTTGGGGTTTTGCAGATTGCAAAGATTATCAGTGAAGAACTACAGACCTTGTCTTAATTATGCCAAACATAATTATATAGGGAGGATTTGAGGGTGTTGAATTTAGTACCAATTCAATGTGTCGTCTCTCTAGTGGCAACACCCTCTTCCGACAGATTCCAGCACCTCCAGTTGATCAGCTCAGTGCGTCGCAGCCTAGCTCCTCCTTCCTTATGTCCCTTCTCTGCAGTGTCGCCTCCTCCACCTCTGTGTCGCCTTTGCCTGAGACTCTGTGACTCAAGTTCTATCTCTCTTTTAGATTTTCAATTTTTTAATTAAATAAATAATATAATAACAAAGTTTACGTCAATATTAATGTTAGGATCCTAGTTCTACCATGGAAGATTGTAAGGGAAAGAGATGGAAGGGAGGTTAGAGAGAGATCGAGAGGTTGAAGAAGATAAGTGTCTACAATTGTATTTCATTCATCCATACTCCCCGTACACCCCGAGATAGGTATTTATAATCCCAAACCTAACTTTCTACTAATTATACTTATTAACCCTATATATCCAATCCCTAACAATTAACTCCATAAGGGTGTGATTTAGCCCAAAAAAAAAATCAGGCCAAAAAAAATTCTCCTCCTCCACCTCTGTGTCGAGGTTGGAATTTAGGCCAAAAAATTCATAATATGTGATTTATATAATTCTCCATTTTGGAGATTTTTTATAGGAAAGTGGTTGGGCATGCTTTAAATTTGCAGCATTCTCCAAACTAAATGATTTTTCAAATCTTCAAAATGGGAAAGTCGTTGGAGTTAAAACAAAATTAATTTACGGACGAATATGTATTTTGTTTTCTTATTTTGGAGAAATTTTAGGGAAGCTTTGGAGATGGTATTACAAATTTTTCCTTATAATGTTGAGAAGATCGTATGATGATATATTAGGGTTTTTTTCTTCAAAATGGTGAAAATTGTTAGAATATATATTAAGGAAGGACAAGTAGAATAGTATTCCATCTTATTAAAAATTTTATCATTTAAATTTTAGCACATTTTTTCATAAATTGAAAATTCTATAAAAAAATTTTTTTATTAGTTTTATACTTATTTATACAGTTTGTTAAAAAAAAATTACTTAAATTTTAATGTAGAGCTAGTACTCCATTCGTTAAGAAAAACATATCATTTTATGGGAGTTAAATCTTACTGTATTAATAAAAAAAATATGACATTTATGTATTTTTGCGTTTGCTTAAAAAAAATCACCATAGTAATGATTATTGAGATGTTAGAAATAGTTTTTTAGAAGCAAAAAAAAAAGGTAATAATTAGGATATAAGCGCAGTTTTTTATTTTTTGAAAATGTATATAGTTGGCTAAAATAACATATTTTAATTAACGGATGGATTATATTTTAATTACTCTCGATCGTTAGACTTTTTGACACATTTGTTAATAAAAATGTTCAATATATTCGTAAGTATGAAATTATTTTAAGAAATTATTGTAATTTTTTTTAAATATTTTATATAATTAATAGTTTTTGTAAAAAATAAATCAAAAAATTAAACGACTAAGTACGTACATTTTTTGTAATTTTCCCTAAAAACAATTACTCCGTAGATAATGGGAGTATGGGACATGATAACGTATGGGGTCCCACGTAGTAATGGTTTTGATGTCTTAATCATTTGGCACAAAAAGTCATGATAACACAAAATTATTTTACCGGTTTTTATTTTGGAGAGTGATACAGTGTAAAACTCATTTTTTACACTACAAATTAAATCTAGACACATGGCAATATGGCATAATCCTATTCAATACTCCTCCTTCCAAAAATATATGGTTTTTTAGACCTTTACACGTTAATTAAGGAAACCTATTTATATTTAAATCTCATTATTATTATAGAGAAGGAACTTTTAACTTTTACTCACTATTGTATTTTTTTAGGGGTAATAATTATCCTATAAACCTAAAAAGCCATGTATTTTTGACAAAAGTTAAAGGCCTAAAAGACCATGTATTTTAGGACGGATGGAGTATAATGCAAAAAAGAAAGGAGTTTCTAAAGTGAGAAAAAAAAGGTAAAATTAGATAGTAAATGGAGGCATGTTATTTCAACCTCTTACCTCTGTTTTCATCTTCTTCTAGATTGCTTCATTTTAATTTTTTTTTTTTGCCAAACTACAAAAGTTCATCAGTCTTTTCTCCTAATCTCTATCTTCTTCTTCTTCCTTGGTACTTTAATTGCACACTGATTATAGGAAGAAGTGAAAAAAGGGGGAAAAGATGGTTTAATTGAGGATGAAATTGAAAGATATTGAGTGTGGATATTTAGAGTCATCTTTCCCATGTTGACTATTAATGGATCGAAGAAAGTTGAAATCTAAGTGTGCCATAGGACAAAGAGGGATGAAGATTGGAGCAACCTTCGTCCCTTACTCCTTGTCAATTGAACTTTATCCGAATTCGTGTCGAACCCAATTGTTATCCTTGATTCATGTCGAACCAGTCGTTGCTGCCCCCAGATCGACATTTCCGCCACAGACTCAGCTCACACCGACTTATCCTCTCCGCTTTCTTTTTACTTATCTCAATCTCCCTTCTTTACGGTCATTGATCATGCCCGGTTTCTCTTTCGTCGTCGTTGCCACCATTTTATCTTCAAGGTCCAGATACACCCATTTATCTTTTCAACTCTCTTTACCCTTGAATCTGGAAATGTATTTGGAAGGGTCTAATGGAGGGGAGAGGAAGGGTCTTGTAGCATCTACAGAGTGTTGTATTGGAACTTGTAATGGTCTATTTACTTTATCCATTAAAATATTTTTATATTAATGGTAAAAAATATTTTTTACACATGGTTGTTTTTAATTGGCAGTGTAAGATGTGGTGTTTACACCTAGTGTAAACATACACTTTTTCTTTTATTTTATCTTTAAAAAATTATACTTCATTATTTTCACAATGATTATCTTTGGACTATTTATTCATGTTTTTCAATGAGCTAAAAACTATATAAAATATTCATTTTTTAATTAATTTTTTAAAATAATTCTATATTATTAGTTATGTTACACGGAAACGGAAACCGGAAGGGAAATTGAAACGGAAACGGGGAAACGATAATCCAAATTTTGTAGGAAACGGAAACGCCGAGGAAACACCAATATGAATTATATGTTCATTTAAAGGTGTAAATAAGAACAATAAACATATCACCAAATGATACACATTGAATGCATCGTTAAGACTACAAATTAAAATGTTCAATAATGTGATAAACAGTGTCCTTACTCCTTAACAGAAATCAATACAGACATGTCAAGTATAACAAAATAAAGTAACTTAGTTTTAAAATAACAACACAATCAAGAACAACACAAAGTAATCAATCCAACATCAATCTTCTACTTAGGCACTTAGCTAACTCTTTCTTAAGTTCTGGCTTATCGAGAGAAAGTTCTACGTATAAGTGATGGTTTACCGAAGAGAGCTTAGAGGGAGAGAGCACTGAGCAAGTGAGATGAAGGATGACCGAAAATGGAGAAGAAGTAGACGGTGAGGATAGAAGGAAACGGGAGTTTCAGACGGGAGGAATGGGAAGTATGATTTAGGATTTGATTTTTTTATTTTTTAACTATAAAATTCGTGGAAACGTCATCTGGCAAGTCAGAAACGTTTCTGACCAAACTGAAACGGTCAAAGTTTTTGACTTTTTTGGTCAACAAAACGGTCAAAGTTTCTGACCTCTCAAAAACGTTTCTGAGGTGTTTCCCCGAAGTTTTGGAGTTTCTTCATATGCAGAAACGTGAAAGCGTGCATGAATAGTTAAAGACAACTATTGTGGGACGGAGGGAGTAAAATTTACTCCGATTTTAGAATATAAGAATTTTTACTTTTCAACACATATTTTAATGAGCTAAAACTATATAAAATATTAAATTTTTTTACAATTTAATACTTCTTACTAATAAATATTAAACTATAAAAAAATTTAATAAAAAAGTAATCTTTTATACAATTTTTAACACATTAAAATACGTGCTCGGAAGTCAAACATCATATATACAGTATTTGATAGGAGGGAGTACTATACATTCATCTTGTAAACATCTATCTTTATATATTTATAAAATTATTTTAAACCAGTTCAAATAAAATTATTTTAAACAATTATGTTTTTAAATTTTTTTAAATTATATTTTATAAAATATTATCTTTTTAATTTAAAAAAATAATACACGATTTTTCAAAATAAAAGTTTATAATTAATAATTAATTATCAAAATAGATGGTTGAAATAAATTTAAATTTAAATAATTTTGTGATTACTAAAAAAATCATTTCCACGGCAAAAAGTGTGCAAATTTTATTTATTTTTTAAATAAGGTAAGATTTTGAGATGTATTATCCCTTACCCAAAAAGAAGTCATTATTGTAATGTGATTGACAAGGTGTAATCCACTACATTTGTCATCCTTCCACAATTATTGAGAGTAGGACTACAACCACGTACCTACGGAGTGGACTTTCAATTTTTATCCGCCTTACTCGTGCTCAAACTTTGATAAATCACACCTTACGTCTTTACAAACTTTGATAAGTCATTATTGTAATGTGATGATTGACAAGGTGTAATCCACTACATTTGCCCCAATCGAAGTGGCTCACTAGTAGGAAGTAAGGGGGGAGTCAAGAGGTCTCGGGTTCGATTCCTACCTCTTCTCTTTCACCCAAGGTTTGCCTTGCTCCTTATCAATGTGTCGAGCTGGTCGGCGCAAGCCGGTTTACCTAGTGTGTGACTCTTGTCGGCTGAGTCATGTGTCCGGAGTTTGCCACCAAAGGTGGGTTCCTCGTCATAAAAAAAAAAAAAAATAGTTAGTTGGTACGGAGCGTTTTTTTTAAGTGATTAGATTTGTTTAACTGATTAGAGAAAAGATATTGATCTAGCTATTTACATTATCGACCTAAAGATATTGTTGTTCCGACTGAACTCCTTGGCTTCGCGTTTACCAAAAGTCGGTAACCTTCGCTCAATGATACATTCTATAAATTGTTTAGATTGATTTAAAAAAAAAGATATGAAATGATCATTTCAATTTTTCATTGACATGTCTTTCTTTCTTTGAAAGAATTATTAATAAACGTGAGATTATCTTCTTCAATAATTATTTTATGAAATCTCAATTCTCCTATAACATTGATTCCTTCCTCAATTGTTAATGTTTTCACTTTCATTGGTGTCTGCCTATCAAACTTTCTCCTCTGTGGACATTTGAACCGTTGATGAAATTCATTTTTACAAACCCTTCTTGTTAATATTGCTGCCATCACACTAGGCCTTTTATTCGCTGTGTTTGTCCCATGATGTGCTTGTTGATTTGAGTGTCCTCTTCATCTTATAATTTCTTTGCAACTTCCCAGGCCTAGTGGTGTAAAGTAAGGGGTAGTTAGGAGGTTTCGCTTTCGATCCCTGCCTTCTCCCCTTTTCTTAGATGAAAATTCAAAGTTTCCTTTGCTCCCTAGCTATTAGTGGGTCGAGTCGAGCCGGTCGGCGCAAGCCAATCTTGCTGGCTGGGTCACGTGCTCGAGGTTTATCCGGTTTACCACCAAATGTGGGTTCCTCGTCATCACTGGATGGCCTCTCTTTATTTACCAATTCAAGGGTTCCTCGTCATCAAATAAAAAATATTTGATGATCATATTAATCTCTTGAAAACCAAATGCGCGCTCCGCCATACTATTGTCACTAAAAAATTTCTTCTTTTGGTATAGTTTTATTCCAAATTCATTAATGAGGTTGTAATGCTTCTATCCTATATTCTTCGATTTCTTTCCAATGTTTATAAAGCTGGGTCTTCTTCTAAGAAATTGTGTAATATAGTTACATTCCGAGAAGATGTGGAAATTGTCTTCACAGAGGTTGCCACAAAGAGCACAATCAAGAGGGAGATGAATTCTTCTTGTGCAATTTTGATCATCAACAACAACAATCCCAATATATCCTACTATAAGCAGAGTCTGAGAGGTACAATTGTACGCATGTCTTTCCCTCACTACCTCAAGATGGTGTTTTCGAGGGGGGGAGGGTGTAGACATACAATAATATATATGAACAAATAACCAGATTCGGATAATAAATAAGAACACATAAAAACACTAGACATGACACTACAATGGAAAAAAAAAGTAGGAGAAAGAACACCATTCATATACATTTTTTTAAGATGATAAAAATTATTAAAAAAAAATGTAATTTTTTTCATTAATTTTATATTTATAATTTCATATTAAATAAGTATGAAATTATAAAAAAAAAAAAAAGTTTATACTTTATACAATTTTAAAAACGTATATTAATAGTAAATGATAAATTAATAAAAATGAACGAAGGATATATATATAGTAAATCTAATTATATAAATTGATATAAAAATCTACTTCCAACAATAAAAAGCGTTCTATTAAATGGATCACTAAAGTGTATTAGATGATATCTGCCCCTAATTAACTAGCATAATTTATTTTCTACAAAAACTAGAATAATTTGAACAATGTATACGTAAGGCACAAAGACACTATGAATCCTGTTTGAGATTGGGAAACCCCAATCTTAGTTCCAAAAAATCTAATAAAAACCCTAAACTTGTAAGTTCATCTTCCACCCCCACCACCACTACCAACACATCGTGGAGAACAATAACACCGCTATATTTTGACTTTTGAGAAACAATTGAGAGGTAACTCTCCGCCTTTACTCGTTGTATTTGCAAATAATCACCCCTTATTAAAAAATTATCAAATAACCACTCATACTCTTTTCTTGACAGTTATACTTCTATCTGTTACTTGATTTTTCAGGTATTACAATTAGACCTGTCAAACGGGTCATTCGGGTCCAGGGTAAAACGGGTTTCGGGTATATCCAGGTTGACTCGAACCCGGATTTGACCGGGTTTCGGGTCGATTTCGGGTTTTTCAATTTTTTCTTTTTTAAATTAAAAAAATCATAATTTGATAATTTTGGATACTTTTAAAATTATAAAGTTAAAGACGTTGTTCATAAATGCTAATGCTTGTAATTATATACTATATCTGATCTAAAATATTTCATTTTTATTATTTTTAGTAATTTTTAATAAAATGTAATAATATATAAATATCAAAATTTTAAATAATTTTTTGAAAATTTTGATATTTTATATATTATTACATCTTATTAAAAACATTTTATTTTTATTATTTCACGTAATTTTTAATAAAATGTAATAATATATAAAATATCAAAATTTTAAATATTTTTAAAAAATAATTTCATGTAATTAGTAATAAGCATAGAATTATTTTAATATTTTTTAGATTCTTTATCTTCTTATAAAAATGTGTTGAAAAATAAAAAATCAAATACTATCGATCGGACGGAGTATTACACAATACAAATAAATATAAAAGTTGATTTGAAAATAAAAGGTCAATTGATTGTAATTATAAAATGTAATAAATTGGAATATCCATAAAAAAAAATTAATAATATATAATTATAAATCAACCGGGTCAATCGGGTCACTGGGTCAATCGGGTAAATTGGGTCAAAATTACCAGGTCAATTGGGTCACCGAATCGAAACCCAGATTACTCGAAAATTTTTTGGGTTTTCGGGTATAATTGTCTTTTCATATTAAATTAAGTGAGATTTAACACGAAAAGGGGTATAAGTGGTTAGTTGCAAACAACCTATATTTAATGGGTGGTTATTTGATAATTTTTTAATATGAAAGTCCACATCCCCTCCCACCTTCCCCTGCCCCTTTTGCCCGTACATGTGCCCCCCTCCTGTTTTAGCGGGTTTTTTCCCCTTTGTGTCAGCACTTTTTTCGCGTCAGCACTTTTACCAACACCGGGGATGCTGACGTCGGGAATACGTACTGACACGAAAGTTGCTGATACGAAAGTTGCTGACGACGGAGTTGCTGACACGAAAGTTGCTGGCGCCAATACTACTGACGCCCATGCCAAAGTTGAGTTCAAATTAGAGAATTTTAAGATCTTCTAAACAAGAATCAAAATTTGGAAGAGAGGATAAAGATTGTAACATGGAAGTTGCTGATGTCAAAGCTGCTGACATGGTTATTGCTGACAAGGAAGTTGCTGACGCCGAAGTTGCTGACACAGTTATTTCGAATTCCGATAATGCTGACAAAGATATACTCCCTTCATTTCAAAATAAATGGGTTTTTGCTTTCGACACGCTTTTTCCGGGTAAATAGGGTTACCGGTCTTTCCGGGTCGAGTCAAACCGGGTTTGTTCAGGATTCGGGTCGACCCACCGGGTCAAAAAACTTGAACTTTTTGAAGACTTTTTAACAATATTAAAATTATATCAAAATTAAATTATAATATAAATATGTCAAATTAAACTAAATAATAATATTATAATTCAATATTATAATAATAATAATAATAATAATAATATTTATTAATATTTTAAGCATAAAACAAACATATTTATACAAACTAAATGTTCAAAACATTCTATAATTATAAAACATATAAGTTATTTAACTTATGAGTGACTTTAACAAATACAATTGCATGACAAATCTGTATGGGGTCAATCTGGTTCCTATGTGCGCGTAATTCACCGGGTCAATTTTGACCCAACGGATCATCGGGTCTTGACCCTAAAACTCCCGAGTAATTCGGGTTCGGATCGATTTCGGATCCCATGTCTAAAATACCAGATTCAATCCCATAAAATTATCAAACGTACGGTTCGAATTTTTCAGGTCGGATATGTTTTGACAGGTCTAATATATTGATACTCCATTAACTGGGTGCAGTGTAATATAACTAGATAGACAAATATTGTGTGAATTGATGAACAGGGTGTTCCGGATATGTCAGAATACGGACAAGTATTCGAGTATCCACAAGGAAACCAAGAATCACCTCCAATAAGTGCCATTTTCAAGCCTGATTTTTTACGCAAACTCGTCTATCCTATGAGTTCTGTCGAGGTACTTATTCTACTTCTCTACTAATCTAAACGCCCATTCAAATTAATACTGATCGATCAATCCATTTCAACTGATTCATATATATATATATATATAGGATTTCACACTGGCGGCCATCCTATCACGGCCAGGCCCACTTCGGGCTATAGTTACCATGGCCGATAACAACAACAACGACGATGCTGATGACCACACAGTTATAAGCGATTTGGAGAGAGTTCGGAGGGTATACATTAAGACAGTCCATGACAAAGTGATGAAGCCACACCAGCAAGAAGCCATGATAGAGAAATGGCCGCCACAGGAGGAGTATTCGATCGACAGCGATCACAGTCCCTTCTTCTCCAACCCATTTGTGCTGTTTGGATTGCTGCTCAAGGTCGCTGCTTCCCTCCCCTATCATCTCTCTGTCCCCAATTTGGATTCTTGATGACCTACATCCATCTTCAAATTTCATATACACTATATTTTTTTACTCTTATATACGTAAATCTGTACTAAATAATGTGTAACTGTACGTAATTAATTCTTTTAAAATAATTGTACTATATATATAGGAAGCTTGTAAGTCATTACAGGTTAAGAACATGTTTATTTTGTCAATAAATTTCACAGGGCCGGGCATGTGTTTTAGAATTACCAATTGTACACTAATTTGTTGTCCTATATATATATACTTTTTATTTTTATTTTTATTTTAAGGTTAGAATATGTTTAAGTAAGAAAAATATGTACAAATGAGTTTTTGACAAAGTAAGCCTAAGAGTGTCGTAAGACACTTAGGCTACTACCAAAAAGATGGAGGCCATTGTATGTTGCTCCAATCTATGAGGTGGGGAGGACAATATATGGGTCCTTGAATTGGTGCAGATCCTATCTCATCAAGCCACGACTATTCGAAGTCAGACACACATATAATTTGGAGTAAGAATAACACCCCCTTCAACTCGGCCATATTTTTTTATCATATTTTTTTGTCAGAAATGCACGTTGCATATCAAACTTGGTTTATTAAGTCATAGTTTGTATATGGATTTTCAATTCACGGGTGATAGTTTGTATTATTTTTTTCTTTATTCTATTAAGATTTAACTTTTAAAGGTGTAGTATTCATTTAAATTCGGGCAAAATATTTGTGATTTTGAGTATTTGAAATTGCTTTTTCCCTTTGTTTGTTCATGTCCAAAATTAAATTAACGGAATTTTCGCCAAATACCCCTGAAGTTAAGGCTAATTCGCATGGTGTACAAAAGTTTGACATATTTCACCAGGTGCCCCTGAGGTTTTCATTTTTTTCGCCAAATACCCCTGAGGTTTATACTTTTTCGCCAAATGCCCCTCTGTCGAACTTATTAACGTTTTTTTATTGAAAAATAGTACAATTCCCCCAATATGGCGCATATTTTTAATAAAAATAAAATTTTCTAAGTATAAAAAAATACTATGATAAATTTAAATAAGATATTATCAAACGTCAACATAAAAAAAAAAGATTTGATAATTAAGTAAAAAATAATTGAAATATTTATGAAAAATGTGTAAAAATTACACGAGTTTAAGATTTAAGTAAAATATGTTGATTGGGTTAAAATCCTAAAATAAATATGTTTATAACACCTAATAAAAAAAATGCTTATTGATTAATATTTAGATATAACTAGATTGATTAAAGAAACGTGTACAAATTTCATTAGTTTGATTTTTTTTTTCAAGGTTCAGTTGATTGGGAGGAAATTGTGAAATTAAAATTATTATATCATCTAAGAAAAAATATTTCTCATTTAAAAATTAGAATAGATAAATCTCATTGGTTAAAAAAATGTTTAAAAAATTTATTATTTGAAAATTTATGTAGATTAGGTTGATTGTGTGAAATTCCAAAAATTAAGATTTTTATATAAAAAATAATTTTCATCGTACACACACAAAAAGAGAGATTAATTGCTTTGAAAAAAAAAAGAATTCATATATTTGGAACTATGTATTTTTTTTAAAAAAAACGTTTTGAATTAATCTCATTGTTTAAATAAATAGCATGAAATGATATTGTGTAATTAATACATAATGAAATAATATTGTGTAGTTAATTTTAACTTTATCAAAAAAAAAGTTTTGAATTAATTCAATTGATTAAAAAATGTAATATGATATGGTATTGTGTATATAATATTAGATAATTTAATTACCATAATTAAATAATATTGTTCAAATAATACCTTAAAAAAATAATAATGAAATAATATTTTCTATTCTTTTTATTTTCAATAAAAAAAAAACGTTAACAAATTCGAAAGAGGGGCATTTGGCGAAAAAATAAAAACCTCAGGGGTATTTGGAGAAAAAAATGGAAACCTCAGGGGCACTTGGCGAAATATGTCAAACTTTTGTACACCACGCGAATTAACCTTAACCTCAGGGGTATTTGGCGAAAATTCCGTTAAATTAAAGAGCTGAAAAACAAGCTTAATCACAAAATAAGCAAAATGAGTTTAATCACAAAACAAGCCAAACGAGCTCGAGCTTGAAAAATAGATCACGAGCCGAGTTTGAACTTGAAACTAAGCTCAATAAAAAATTTGAACTCGGGATTAGAAACACCCTACATTAATCCATTCACGATCTGTTGTTGTTGCGAGTTTGAATCTGCAATTGTTTGATGGATGTTGGAGGGCCAGAGAAAGAAGGCGATGGTTTGGTGGGGTAAACATTAATCCCCGTGGGAGATCCAAAAAATGTGTGCATTTCTCTACATTTTTTGGGTTACTTAAAAAAAAACACAAGTTTTATAAGCCAATAAATCTGTGACTTCTACGCCTTAAATTGGTAAATAAAGAGCGGTCATCCAGGGTTCGAACCGAGCACCTATGGATACTACCCACAAGTCCTTTCCGATAAGCCATTCCGAAATGGTTAATCTGTGACTTCAACGCCGAGCACACACTTGAAAACCCCAATAAATGTGCACAGTTTAATAGAGTAGTAGAGGAGATTAGTTATACAGTAGTTAACAGAGAGCACAAAATGTGAGCAAAAAGAGCTAACTTTATTCCTCCAGTGTAAGTCTTCACACTTTACAAACAACAATAAATGAATAACAAACCAAAAGCCTAAACCTAATGCTTGGAGCTCATATATTCTCTTATTCATCTTCTGTTTCCCGAGTAATTTACATAAAAAAATAAAGGCTTGTTGATAGTGAAAGGCCACCAGTTTCTGCTACTTTGTTGAAACTTTGGCTATGATCAATGCGACCATATTAATATCTGTAATTAATCTATAATGACAATTAAACTATATCATGTTTATTTCTTGTGATGTCTTCTACTAGATTTTTCCTAGATGATTTTGGTAAATCATCATTTAGTTATGTAAACCCATTTTCCCCCCTTTTAAACCTTTTTACACGACATTAACACCGAGCAGTGTGATAAGATTCAAGCAGTGACCTTCTCAGCTGGGGAATCGGAGATCTTGAGCAATCCAACCTGATGTGACTGCAGGTGCTGCTTGCCATGCTGCTTGGCTTGGTGCTGAGACCAGTAGGCGTGCGCAGCCAAAACCCTGTCCAAGAGCTGCTGGGGAACCGGCTCCCCCCTCCTCTGTTGCGGGGAGATTCTCGCTGTGTGAACCAGTGTTTTCCACTTGTCCTGATCCAGAGTAACAATTATCAAGTAATGAAATTACCGGTTTGTATTAAACAAAGTATTACGGAGTATATAAGATCATGTGATTAATCATGTCTGGATTCCATAGAGTAGAAACAAATTAAGACCTTCCCCATGTGGATCATCCTCCTCTAGGACAGGCACAAATTGCACAATTGTTTATTAACAATGACAGATGTTTTCGTACTAAAAACATATAAAAATAAATAAAAATACAGTAAGGACAAGTATTACTTATTTGTATAATGTGCTGGTGACAGTAGAAAGCTAATGAGATATTGTCAAGAACTGATCAGCCAATCAACAACTACTTTAATAGATGTGCTCACTGGAGATATGAATCTTTTTTTCGTTTTTTTTTTTGGTTGAGATCACATCTTAGCCAGTCTATATAAAATGACACATCTTTTTCCAGCATGATGGGGATGAATGATTGAAGTCCAATATAAAATGTCGACAACTTTCTTTATTCATAAAAAATTATGCGATTTCAAGTATGAGATGAACAGAATAGGAACGAGTAAAATAAAGATTCATATATCTTGCTTTTCCAAAACATGGAGAGAGACGGCCCAACCAGGAAGCAAAGGCAAATGAGTTTAAGCTTTTGTTAGATTCCCCCACAGACATCTTAAGAATACAACCTATGAAAGCAGCCCAGTCACCAGCCTTAAAAGATGGGAAAAATCTTACCTTCAAATCTACATAAGTTCGATGTTTTGCATTCTCAAAGGCACATAGCTTAACATCACGCCACCTGCATGATGGGAAAAGAGGTTAGGACTGATACATCTGAAGCATATAATGATACTGGTAGACGAGTTTTGCCCTGAGGACAAGGAATTACTATACCTTCCAGTTCCAAGTTTCTCCACAGCTTGAACCAGAGCTTCCACTTCTGTCACAGAGAAGGGCCTCCTGGTGCGACGTTGACCCATTTCAGTACGCCGCTGTCTAGTGTTCATAGGCACCGCAGCTAAAGCATCCACATTTTCTTGAACGGGAACAAGCACTCTAGAATCTGAAGCCAGTTTGTTCTCCGACTTAGGACCAGAGAATGGCACCAAATCCTGACAGATTCTACTTGAGCCAGTTGCTGAAGTTCTATCCAGTTTGTCAAGGAGAGACAGTTCTTGTTTAGGATTGAGGGACCTGGATATTTGCAACCACTATTAACAGAATCCACCACGTAACAAGTCAAAAAAATAAGAAGAGATACATTAGAAATGTCACCTATTTACATAATCTTTAGGTGAGCGACAAGTTGGAAGAACAGGACAATCTTCTTGGGATGGATTTAGGTACAGCGGACTAGGGGTGCTAGGCTCTAAAATGAAATTCAGATCATTCAGATTATCATATTCAGATATACCAGTCTGCAGTAATGTTTTGCTATCATCGCGAATCTTCTTCCCATGAAGAAGCACCCCCACACGTAGTCCACCACCAAGGACTGTATTTATCGCGTCCAAAACATTTTTCTACAAGAAAAAGATCCAAAGCAACACCAGATCAGATTGCCTAAAGGCAAATGAAGACATGGAAGAACACAGTTATTGTAGATTCAAGATCTGAAGGAAACAGCACTGATCAAATATAATTGGGGACTGGTATTGACAATTTTCGCCATCAATTATTCGGTGAGCAAGATATTGATATTTACTGCACATCTCACTATTTGTTTCCTCCACGGCCCAGGGTAGGGGTTGTGGGGGTGCTCATGATGGGCATCAACCAAAATAATTTTTCTTTAGGAAAAAAAAAGAGAGAGAGATTTGGATGTTTAGTACCTTCAGTGAGCCAACAGTTGTACTTTCAGGGACCTCTATTAAAAGCTCAGGAACTTTGAAGGATTTAACTGAAAGCTTCACTGGTGAAACAGAACATAAAGAATATAAGAATACATTATGCAGTGCCACAGGCTCAATTAAAGGTTGAGTTATCAGCTCAATTGATGTCCAGTACCATGAGAACTGCTTGAAGATCTTTGGCAGTCCATACTTGAAGATGATATCTTGTTGTCTGAAGAGGAAACAGACACTTTTACGTATTAGAATCTGGAAGCCAAACTTTAATTTAATATGATTGGAAAATGGAAGCTGGTTATTAATGAGGAAAACTGAAAAACCTTCATGATGCTTTGTAAGTGGACCACTCCAATTGTGAACCCCTTTTGCAGTTAAGTTAGATACACTTTCACTACTAAAGCCTCCATCATGTGGTACTACAGAGGTTTGGCCAAACAGCTTCCTCTTCTTGAATGGTGTATTAGGCTGTACATTTTCGTGTTCATAGTTAGATTTCCCACTGTGGTTAATGTTGTTCCTTTTGCTACCTGAATAACAACAAACCATGCATTTCCATAAACTTTATCAGAATAATTGAGAAAGCATTAAAAACTAATATATGAGCCGCACTAGCAATAAAAACAGTTGTTACCAGAATTGGCGGGTTTACAGTCCTTCAATTTTGGAGCGGACTTCCAGTATTTGGATGTTAGTAGCTTCCTTATTTCACAGTTGTCAGCACTTGTTGGTGATCCGTATGGCTTTTGGCTAATAGGATTAGAGGACTGAGAAAGAATTTCGTCATCATCTGTACCTTCTTTTTTTACATCATTCCTATGCTTGGCATAAGAAGGATCACGAACTGAACCTCTGGAATGGCCTAAGTCAGCCTTTTCACTCAAATGAATTGGCAGAGGTAGTTTGCCACATGATTCCACCGAAACTTTTGAATTAAACTTGTCAGCTATTCCAAGGAAATCGTCTGTTCCGCCTTTGAGTGTTTCGCCTCTAGCAATTCCATTATCTACATTAGGACCAAAAGACTCCCCACACTTGGGGGAGCTACCAACTATTTTAGTAGGAAGCTTATTAAATTCATCTTCACTTCTGCGTATAACTGGTTTCACATCAGCCCCCACCTTGCCAGAGCAAGCGGAGTTTGAAATAGATGAGATTTGTTTAAACAACTCTTTACTCGAGGTGTCTACAGCTTCCTTGCTAGGCTGAATTGGAGTGCTTTTCTGCAAGTAAATGGCGGAAGAAACAACACTTCCCTCAGAACTTCCCTGCTCTTCCTGCTCAGTCCTCGTTGCCTCCTCCCCATTATATTGAGACTCCAGTTTGATAAAATCTTTGCTGACATTGTGATTATCCACTCCCACTGCGGCATTACTAGAAGTAGAAGAGCTTTCGCTCTCCTGGAGCAGCTTTCCAGCTACAGCAGCAAGCAGCTCAAATGCACACAGTTGGCCTTCATCAAATGTCTTTTTACAGAAGCTCCTCTTCTATAAACAGTGACAGAAGAAAATAAGTGTAAGGAACAAAATCAATATGGAGCATATGTACATGCAGAAAGACCCAATAACTGCAACATAGTTCTTACCCTTGCTGATCTGCGAGCCCTAGGTATGGTTGGGGAATCATAGCCAATGAATATGCATTCTAGATTTCTCTTTAACACCATTTTTAAAGGCTCATTACAGGAGTACCCACAATGCCAAATTAGATTACCAGCCTACAGCATCAGAGTGAAACAAATTCAGCAATACTCAAAGAACTATCAGTGGTTTAAAAAGAGAATGATCGTCAGTAGGCAAACTGTCAAATTCAAATTGTGCCTAACCAGCATCAAAAGCTATAATAGACATTTTACACACTGATTCTATGGGAAGGAAACAGATCAAAATTTGGCAGATCCAATGCCTTGATCCATCGTCACAAGAAGAAGCCAAATTTCCAAAATTAGAGCATGGCTCAGAAGATGCAAACTGATGCAAAAGCTTACTTGCTAACTATACAGCATTTGTAGCCAAAAAATCATAAATGAAGCAGTAGACAAATAAATGGAAAATTTATTGTTACTGTACATATTATGAGATCCAGTATCAAAAGAGAACACAAATCTGAACTAGGCAATAATTGGGTAACAGGGGACGCAATTAAGGAAGTAAAACATATAAGGTGGCAAAAAATTAGGAGATTCATTCTCCATTAATCTACCAACGACCAAAAGCTTCAGATCGTTTATCGTTATGAGCTCACCGATTCATATTACTTTTCCCCACCGAGACATCAGATCTCTCGATCTCCAGCCACGATACAAATCCCAAACATAGAGGAATCTCTAGCTACCACCGAAGAATCCAGGTTAGAAAACGACGGAATTCAGAACCAAGGAAAAATCCCTCAAACAATTCAAAATCATCCAAAAACTCACCAACTCAACAATTCACCGCATCGAAAAGCCAAAAACCATAAGCGAAATAAAAATTCAAAATCAAACAAGAAGCGATCTCCGATCGTCCTCTGTTAATGAGATCAAATTAAACCAAAACAGCAAATAATTAATCCAGAAAAATGAGGTCCGAAGTTGGCGTGAATTACACATAAGAAATCACAAAATACCTCTCCAAAATTCTTGTTTCTATGTCTATGTGCATCTCTTAACGAATTCCACAACAGTCATGGCAGGGCATCGCATCTCATCTCATCTCATCATCTCTCTTGATCGCCAATTCTCTCTTTCTCTCTCTCTCCGAATTTCTCCCTCTCTCTCTCTAAAACCGCAATGCAAATGCGTGGGGACATGGACAAGCCTGCAAAAAACCCCGGGATTTAAAAACCACCTAAAACCCCTCCCCTCCGGTCTCTCGCAACAAAATTAAAAATTATTAGGAAAAAGGAATTCCCAGCCACATAACCGGATAAACCGGTGGGCATGGCGGATGTTGTGGATCAAGGTTACCGGCTATAGCAGGTACGGTGTCAAAAGAGAAACCCCGTAGACCACTTCCCTTTACCATCGAAAAAATGGGGAAAAAGAACCCCATCCGGTATGGATTGCTTCACTGACACGTGGCGTCCTCCTCGGTCTCTCAGCCATTGAAAGGGAAGTGTACGGAATGAGAACCCTTCTTCTTCTTACGCATTTTAGGATTTTTTTTTTTTTATTATTAGGTAAGAATTTGAGAACCAAACAACAGACTGTCTGATAACTCAATGGGTCGACGAATTGACAGACGGATAAACCGTCAACATACAACAAACTAAATAACACAAATCAACCAAAATGAAAGAAACCCCCCAAATAACCCATAATCCCATCAGCGAGCGGAGGAGACGAAGAGGATCTAAGGCGAGCCACGAATGCCGAGAACACGGGCGAGCGCGACGACACACACGGCGTCTCGATGCCGAGAAGGCAGAGAACAGCAACCCACCTTCGGAAAGGGCAAAACCTGCGGAAGTGCGGATCACCGACGTTGCCCCCACCTAGATGAGGGATCTTTGAAGACCACAAACACAGCCACGATCCTCTCGATCATACAGGACGCCCGATGCTGCAACCTAACTCGGAACTAAACGTACCCACGCCAAAGCAACGAACCGATGCCAACAGAGAGGACAAGTATGGGACAGATCCAGGGAAGGAATCAATCATCAAACGGAGATTTGAGTGATAACCCGGAACCAAACTAAAAGGTTCGGGGATAAATTATTATTGAAATAATAATATTATTAGTATTGACTAATCCCTTTCGAGATATTGGTCAAACCCTTTCGGGATTTTGGTCAAACCCTTTCGGGTGGTTGCGTAAAATATATAAAAATATATATATTTATAGATATAAGCTGTAAAAATACTACATGATTTTTATTTTTAATATTTCTCCATCAGGATCCTTTTGGGCCAAAGAACAAACTTTCGGGCCCACAAAAGGTAAAGTATCCAAACTTATCTTGCAAGAATCACCCAGTGCGCAGAAAATCAGGGAGAATCCAGGATTTCCCGGAGCACACCTTGATGCCCAAGGAAAAGCCAATCCGATCGACGGTGAGAAATGAGACGGTGGTGGAAGAGAGGGGAGCCAGAGGAGAGACGATCTGAGACGATCGAAGACGACGAGGAGGAAGAGGAAGAAAGGAGGGAGGCGCCGGAGCGAACACAACTCCCAACACCACCACACCCCACAATCAACCAGATCGGATCGAAAAACTACAAAGCCAGGGGAAGAAGACCAAAGGTCCGACCAGGGAGGGAAGAAATTGGGCGAATTGAGAAGAATCGAGATCGACCGAAAGAGAAAACTCAAGATCGGACGAGGATTTGCCGATTGGGGGGGTTTTTAAGGGTCGATAGAGAGCCAGGCAACAGGTAAGAAGACGGCAGAGCCTGGGAAACACCAGGTCGGAGCAAGGGCGAGGGGAATGAACAGGGAAGGGGCGGAGAAGAGAAGAGGGAAATGAAACAAGAGAGAGTGTCGGTGAGGAGTCACGAAAGAACCACCGGAGGCCTACCACACCTGGAAAAAGATGAGGAGGAACCGAGGGCTCGTTTACACCAGTCAAAGGAAACAAACCAGCCACCAAGCCATACAGCGAGAAGGCGGAGCGGTGATCCAATTGAAGGAGAACAAATTTGGGATACAAATTAGGGATTTGACAAATAGATGTTTGGGGAAGATTGTAGGCAAATTTCTAGAGAGAAGGCAGAGGCCTTCTCTCTAGAAACTCCCGGGGAACTCTATGGTAATTTGTTTCTTACGCATTTTAGGATATGATCAAGTTATTACATCAACTTCTTTCCATGGTTTAAGTGTTTAAATATCTACATTTATATAACAATTCCGAAAATTCTTAAAAATTGAGAGGAAATAGGTACTCATCTCAAATATGACAAAAACTTTAAAGTTTAATTTTTCAATACCAATTCAAATTCATTGGAATTCATCAACCATTTGATAAATTTGTTCTATTTATATGAAAAATAAATTAGGAATTTTGTTATAATTAAATTGAATGTTTTATTATAATTAACTTGATGTTTAGTTTCAACACGTTGGTTTTAAGTTATATTAAAACTCATGTTATATATAAATGTTAAACTTACGCCCATGATAGGCTGCCCTGTTGGTGTGGAGCAAGGAGGAGTTAGGAGGTCCCGAGTTTGATCCCTACCTTCATCTCTTTCTTTGGTGAAACTTCATATTGTTTTTATATATTTTTTGATGACGAGTAACCCACCTTTGGCGGTAAACTTGTTTACGTTTTTTAAAATTATAACTTAAAATTCATGTCCATCTAGTTGTATTAAACTTTATATTTCACTTAAACTTGCTTAACATGTAGTTGATCAATGAGTTTCTCTCCTTCCATCCATTCATCTTTCCAAAATCGTATTGTTTTCCCATTGTCAAGAGTTGTTGTTGTCGTGAACCAACCGTGTTGACTAGTTCGCTAATAGAGGCGGTCTTCAATATATGTCGTTGGTATCTTGACGTTTTCGGTCCTTTGTACAATATTAGAAGGCAATACCTGACTATGTTTGTCAATTTCCATTGCTTATCCGGTCCTAAATAGGAGTGAATTCTTTCATACTCGTCAACTGTGCTAGTAGATTGTAGTTGATCAATGAGTTCCCCTCCTTCCATCCATTCATCTTTAGAGAATCGTATTGTTTTCTCATTTCTAATTTGTCAAAAGAGCCCCTCAATGAACCCATCTTTAATTTCCATAAGTTTTGTTCATTGCCATGACGTTTGTGGCTTCTTTTATATTCCCAGAGGGTTTGATCTTTCATGTATTTTTTCTCTAATAATTTTAACTCAAATGTTATCTGGTTCTCCTAGGGCTTTTCCATAATAATTTCATTTGTAGTGATTTGTTGATATCCTTCGATTTGTGTAGTCCTAAACCTCCATTTTTCTTAGCTTTAAAATTTTTGTCACATCCAATCAATGGTTTGTATGTGTTATCTTTGTTCCAAAAGAATGATCTATTTAATTGGTCTAATTCTTTGTGAATATCTATTGGTAGCATAAAACTTTGCATCACATAATTTGGCTTCATAGCTAGGTTGGATTTGATAAGGACCGTTCGTCCTTGTTAGGACAAAGAGTTTGCCTTCCATTTTGTCAGTTGGCTTCTTGTTTTCTGGATTATGTCATCAAACGTGTTCCTATTTACTCTCTCGTTTATAATTGGACAACCAAGGTATTTGTCAAGAGAACTGTTGTTTGTGATATGCAAAATGATTTGTATTTGTTGTTTGTGTAATTGTGTTGGTTTGGTACTCGTGTCGTCACTTAGAATGCTTATTTGCTAAAGCTCACCTTTTGTCCCGAAATGTTGCAATAGTCATCAATTGTTTCACCTTTTTCATATTTTTGTGTTTGCTTTGGCAAAAATCATAATATCATCAGCAAATGAGAGAAAAGGGATTCTGGTGTACCTGATCTAATGATGTCAAAACCGATTGTTTTTTTCGATTCGTCGCATGTCTATTGTAGTTTTCAAGCAAAAATTTCTGCTCCTGTTATGAACATGTATTGTGAGATAGGGTCCCCTTGTCTAAATCCCCGACTTGGCATGAAGATTTATGTTGGTCCATCGTTCACCAGGACCTAGCACGTTGTCCTGAATGGCTTTGTCGGTTACAAAGGCTCCTTGGAGTGGGTGGATGATTTTTCCTAGTACTCACTTCAGTCTACTGATGTCCGCATTTTTAGTCTTGTTTTATTCCATATTTTTAGTCAATTAGAATCCTTTTTATAGCTTTAGTGTTGGGAAAGTACGTCGTTTGTATTAGTTTTTGTATTATTCAAGATATGGAGTCTACACAAGCATTGGTGGTGTTTTGTAGATTTTGAAGTTGAAAAAGAGCGAAATTAGAGCTTAATGTGGAGTGGAGGAAGACCAAGGAAGAGCATGAAAAGAATGGAATCATAACAAATCGAATCAAAGGAGAAGCGTACAAAATAGGTGTCTATATCAACACCTAGCCTATCGATACCGGTACTCCATAGAGTCTGCAGAGAGCTGAGTGACTTGCCTATATATCGATATCAGGCAGAGTTCATAAGTTGTTTAGAGAAGTATAAAAAGAAGGAAGGGTCGATATCGATACACGCCCTATCGATATCAATACCTCCTCGTGAGAAGATTCCAAAGTTACTATAAGTGCAAAGTTGCTATCGATACCGACACCCTACCTATTAGTATCGATACCCATGAATGACGGACATAATATGAGCTATTGTATGTACAAATGCCTATCGATATCGACACCTCTAGTGTCGGTATCGACACACCTGCTCAAGAAGCTAAGAGCGAAGAGAGAAATCATGTTCGTATAGACCCCCTGTGCCTATCAGTATCGACACCCCTGGGTGTCGATACGAGCTGTCTACAGTTAATGGGCCATTTTTAGGCTGAAATTAAATATATTTTATCCCGATTCTCTTAGATTTTAGATAGATCTTAGATAAACTTGGATATAATCCTTTTCTTGGAGGAGAATTCTTAGTTTATTATAAATAAAGTCATTAGGGCTAAGCTTTAGATATCACATACACATGCTAAATTATCAGGAAAATAAAGCGTTTGGAGAAGAATTCTCAGGAGATGGAGATAGAGAATTCTTAGTTTATTATAAATAAAGACATTCATTTAGTCGATTCATGTTGATGGACCTTTTTTTGACTCGTTTTTCGAAGTCATTTTTTTATTTCTTTTGCTATATTGTCCTTTCATACCATATTTGTTCCTTCAGTTGTTCGTATTTCCTTAATTGTTTTCATGTTTCTTCTTCTTGTTGCTATTTTATGAAAATATCTTGAATTTATATACACAAGTTTGAGGTGTTTTGTCTTTGCTCTTTGATTCCAATATCTATTACTTTATAAAAGCATGAACTCCCCAATGAACAGTGAATTAACGTCCGTCACTTTTTTCTGCCTTCATGAATCCTGTTGGATTGGGCTTCATCTTTTAAATGGGTTTGTTTCAAAATAGCCTGAATGGTCTGCTTGTTGCATTGCCTCTTGTTTCCGTCTTTCACACATCTCCCATCTTCCTCTACTTTTGAATGGTCCCATCTTCCACGTGTTAACCCATTTGCATGTATTCAAAGTTCAACATTTTCGATGGCACTTCAACTGATTTGATTTGCTTTTCAATTTAAATCGAGACTTTTATTATTAAGTGCTCATTTGGTATAAGAATGTAAGGTAAACAGAATATAAATAAATTTTGTATAGGAAAATATATCTAGATAAAAGAATAATGCTATTTTTTTTTATGAAAAATAAGATATAAGGGGTAATTATTAGAGTAGTATAGAAGAAATGGTTACCTCTTATCTAAATGAGTGATTGAAATAAGGAGAAACAAAACCAATTTTGTATAAAAAGTTGGGAGGGGAGAGTAATGATTAAATTTTTTAACAATGTATCTTAAACTATAAATTGACTAAATTCATTTCTTTTCCCTTTACCTTTCCAAAATTTAAACCAAACGAGTCCTAAATCTATTCGAGTTCATAAAATGAATAATCTTTACTTTGAATAGGTTCTCAGCTATGTAAATCAATTTGTCTGTTCCTAATTTCACTTGTAAAATATATTAGGTTTCCTCTTTGTTTTCTTAGTCGAATAGGAATACTTTTCATCTGCTTTTTTTTATTTGTATCTTATTAATTATTTAGTATTATGGTTTTCATGTGAGTGAGTTTTATGCTTACCTATGATTTTGAAGAGCTCTTTAATTTGCTATCATCCAAAGTTTTAGAAATCTGTAAATAAAACTATCTCTTCTTAGAAATCTCTATTTGAACACGCTATTGAGCTATTGAAATGACAAATTAAGGCAAAAAAACCTTGTTTCATTTGTATTCTCTTAATATTCAATTCACACAAACTAATTAGCGATTACCATTTGAAAGAGGAAGTCATGAGTAAATATGGAAAAAAGATGAACTCTCTAAACAATAGAGTAGAATAAATGATGTGCACATGTTCAATACTTGAACAGAGGGTTTTAGGTAAAGCATATAGTTCCTCATTGCTTCAACCCTTTAGTTTTGAATGTATCTGCTTTCTAGCAAACAATTTGTACGATATTTGACTATGGAAATTTCTAGCAAAGAATGTATAACTAAACACCTAATACGATTCAACAACAAAATTATCCATAACAATCACAAATAAAACCTTAAAATTAGCCAAAATTATCAATCCGAGAACTGAAAACTTATACTTCGAGTCTATTTGAACATGCATGGACAATCTAAAGCACCAAATTGAAGCTTAAACTTGGATAATCGAATAGAAATTTATATCGATAGCTTGCACCAACTTAATGTCTTCTCACTTTTTGTCTTCCCTCTTACAGTCTAGGGCAATCGTTTTTTTGAAGGATCATGATGTTGGTTTGGAAGATAGATCGTCACTAAAAAAAGAGAGACAAAGAAATAAGAGGGAATAGAGATTGCAAATTTTGTGAGGATCTCATGAGAGGAGAGGCAAAACTATGCTTTAAGTAGAGGCACGTGTAGACTCGTGGTAAAACACATAGCGCAAAATCGGCCAAAGTCAGAGTTGGATAATGAAGGAGAGAGGCCAAGAGATGGAAACTAATCTCATATAACAATCCTATGAAGGGATTCACATAAGTAATCCTCCAAAAGATTAGACAAGGAATCTACACATCGATTTGGAGCTACTACTATCAAATTGTCCAGGCTATTCATGAATCATTGTTGGGGTTCCAATTTAATAGTTCAATGTAAAAATCAATCAATTTTTTACTGCATTATTCTTAATTGCATCGGAGATATATAAATAGTGTGTCAATTTTGAATTGATAGTGACGTGATAATGTTGCCTCATCTCTTTAATGGGTGATATTGTTTGGGGTTACTATTGATACGGTGAAAATTTCGAATAAAACATGATGTCGGTCATGGTTTCAAAAACTGTACGAAATTATCTAGACAAAACTAATAAAATGGGTTTTAAAAAAGACTCACACTACTACAGCTTGCAAAACAGTGAGAAAAATTGTTTGTTTGTTTCTTGCAATCTTTATACCTTATCCGACCGGGGAATATCTCTAACGGTTTGTAAAATTGTAGTTGGGTTAGTTTCTCACGGTTTCCAAAACCGTGATAGCGGATATCCTCGCGTTTTCCAAAATCGTAGCAGCCATCGTGTATTTGGCGATATTTTGACCATGTAGAAAGTAAACCAATATTATTTGATGCATGTATCTTGACAAGTTTGCATCCATTATCTCCTAAATTTTGAGCGAATGACTATAGTATTGATTAGGTTTTACCTGTTTAGATTTTGGATGTCCACTTCTTCAAATATTATGTGTGGGAATTTTCTGCTATTTAACCTTCCGAGTGAAAGTCTCAAGTTTTGAACTAGCATTAAGGGTCTGAACATGATCCGACATATACGATAAGACCACTGCTATTTAACTTTCAGAGTGAAAGTCTCAGGTTTTGAACTAGCATTAAGGGTCCGAACATGATACGACATACTCCCTCTGTCCAAAAATACACGTCCTTTTACTTTTTAGCACGTATTTTTAGGAGCTAAAACTATATAAATATTAACTTTTTATTGATTTTTTTAATAACTGCAAACTTATTATCAATAAGTTTATAATTATTAAAAAAAATTAAAAAAATCAATATTTTATAGTATAGTTTTTAGCTCCTAAAAAAGTGCATGAATAGTAAAAGCCAAGGGCATGTATTTTTTGGACCGAGGTAGTATATGATAAGACCGCGCGCTTAACGTGCAACGCTTAACCTAGTATCTTATGAAAAATCTAATAGTTTCTTCTTTTTACTTAGAAGTCTCAATTGAAGTTGATGCGTTGCTGATCCCGATCCTTCGCCTGTGGGCTTAGAATCAAGACTAACAACTTGAGTTTGTCCCGATCCTGCAATATTCTTGATGTCTCTTGAATTAGAACAAGTAATTGAACGTGGAATAGGTGCTAAAGCGACGAACACGAAGGAACAACCACGGCTAACAACCAATAGCGAGAAGATGCGGGCACGTCAGGGATGTCGCAGTCGCGGCAAGGGGTGTAGCGGCCGCCGCCCTAGTTTTGGCGGAGCAGCGACCATCCTTCCTCAGCACAGCGACACTTGTTTTGGAATTCAGCGACGATTTCGATTGTCTTCTTCTTTGTGTTTGAGAATTGTATTTGGATGATTTGTTTGGAATGAATGAATGATATTAAGAACGAAAGAACTTGAAAGCAAGAACAATGGTTGTATTAATAATCGAAGAACCCTTAGCCAAGGGTTTCTCCAATTCTATTCAATCTCCATCGATCTTATTGAATGAAAATGAAACGTTTAAATAGAAAACCTAATCTCTAAAAACCCTAAACCATTCTTCCCTTGCAAAGGATTGACATGGCTGAATAAAATAATACTCCCTCTGTTTCATAATAAAAGTCACTTTACTTTCCGGCACGCATGTTAATGAGGTAAAAACTCTATAAAATATTATTTTTTTAACGAATTTTTTTATAATTTCATGCTTCATACTAACAAGTATGTAATTAATTAAAAAAATAATATTTTATATAGTTTTTGCCTCCTTAAAATGCGTACACTAAATGTCAAACGACATTTATTTTGAAACGGAGGGAGTATTAAATAAATAAAATCCTAGATATGAAAAGAAAAGTCAACACTTAGTGGTTAAGGAAAAATCCTCAAGATATTCTCCCTTTTCCACTTTTATTCACCTAACTAAGTATTACTAAAAAAAAATACATTCCATAAATAGCTCCAACTAACATAGGAGTTACTAAATATGGAAAGAACTAAAAACCAATATAATAATAATAATAACTAAATAATAAGATATCTTTGGCCTAGTCGTCGACCTCTTCCATGGCTCAATCAGCCTCTTCTCTTCAAGCCATGGTGGAACATTCTTCTTTCTCTTGAGGATGACCTGCTCTTCTTTCAATAGTCCTCGGATCGCTTTTGATAGCTCGTCTGGGGTAAGGTCATTGTTTGACCCATAGAAGGTAAACCTCAATTGCATCAGAAGTACCCTTGCCCGATCATCTTGGTTGCTCGTGTTTTGCCATTGGACTAGGAGTAGTTCATCTTCTACTTGTTTTAGTTGTCAAAAAATATTTCCAAATGTATTTTTGTTCCACTCTTTGGAGAGTTGCTTAAGTATTTTTGTTGCCTAAAACTTACCTTTGCTCGACTTACTTATTTTTTTTATTTTTTACATATTTGCTAGAAATGACAAAGGGAAACAAAAGTTGCTCACTCATTTAGGATTTCTAATATAAGTCCTACATCAAAATAGAGAAAAAAACAAGCTATACATTAAAATATAAGCCAAGAATGCTAGAAATATTGAATTAACAATACCTAATATATATACTCCCAGACTGCTAGAAAAAGAAGACATATATTAAAATAGAGAAATTCATAGAGTATGATTAAGACCTTGCATATAATATATCTCTTAATAAAGTTTGGCAATTTAGCCTCCATGCAGAATATAAGCTAATACAAATTTTCATTACAATTAAATATTCCGAACAACCACAAGAGACCAATGAGAAGTCTAGGATAATAACATTTTTGGCATTAATAACCCCCTAAAATTTGATGAAATCAACACAAAAGAATAGTACCCATCAGATTCACAACTAACTGGACACCATTCACCAACCTCTTTGATAGGTCTAATCAGAACTACACCTTGATTACTTTGGGGGATTCATTGCAAAGAAATCACTAACATGAGAAAAGGTTATGGGCTCAAATCCAAAATAACCTTATTTTCCGACCCAATCAAACACGAAAACTTTAGCTCTAGCAATGATTTAGGAATCTAGCTATGAGATTAAAATATAATAGAAAGTTTAAGCAACTCATAAAGGACTCAAACAATATAAATTTCTTATTTGACATTTTTACAAACACCTTGTGGGCATATGTGTTTGACCTCATATCAATTGAAATTAGACAATCCCTTAAAGCCAATTGAAGCCAAGTTTTTCTTATTTTTCCGGGAAAAAAACACTATAATTTGTAGATACATTTTTATCAAACACCTTGTGTGCAATGACTCAATCAATGAAATTCATTTCAAATATATAAACTCCTTAGAGACATTTAATCGAACACCTTATGTGCGAGAATTAAACCCTAAATATAACAACTTTATAACCTCAAATTTGACCAATAAACCCCAATATATAATGCAATAATTGATACATGCACACTAAGCTCACCAAATACCATTGGATGAGGGCTAACACCATCTACTTCAAATTTAATTATTTCTTTTATCTTCATAGCTTGAAACCTAAACCATAGACTAAATCACAAAATAAAACCTCCTAATTCGCATCCTAACCCCTAAATTGAAACATAAACCATAGCTTGAACACCTACAATCAAACACTTATTCTAGGAGAATGACCCTCAAATCAAATGGTTACCTCTTGAATTCGAACAATTAGATGTCCTCCTAGAGTACTGGCGTCGAAAGAGGGAGTATTGAGACAGAGAGAACCGGTTATGGAATCAATAGCAATAAACCCTATTTGGAACAAAAGGAGGAAGATGGAGAGAAACTCGCACGTAGGGATCGATTTCGCTAACCCCCGCCGAATTGGAGAGGGCTTCACCTCCATCTGCTCAACTCCTGCTGACTGCCGCCTCCCGTCACTCGCCCTCCTTTGGCCGCCATTCGATTGCGCTCTGCTTCGAGAAACAACAACCACTAATGGAAATATCAATTGTGAGGAAGAAGGAAAATATTGTGAGGAAGGAGATAATACAAAGTGGGAAAAGAAAATAAAAAAGACATGGAATTCGTACCAGGAAGCAGTTGAATGGAGAGAACGTGGGGAGAAAGGACTCAAATTGTTTCTTAATGGACACGTGACCCATTATTTTACAAAGAAATTTAATTCTAGTTCTATGAGTATTGGGGTTGGAATGTTGGATGCCTAAAAAGTAAAAACTAAAAAGGAATTGTATTGTACTACGTATGTGAATACGTGATGGTGGCGAGTGACGACGGTGTAAAAAGGGAATTATATGTGATGCCGTGGCGAGTGACGGCGGTGTAAATTGTGACAATTTGACTGTGTACCGTAACTTATTAATTTTATTTTTGTATTTGTGGTTTCCTCTGTTATCTCTTTTCAGACGCTCCCTTTCCTTTTTCCCCAATCTCTCTCCCCCTCTCGCTGACCTCCCTCCGCCGCCGGAGTCTTGACGTCGGCTCGCAATTTAGGGCTTCTCCCTGATCGTCTCTCCCGATCCTCCTCAATCTCGTTCTGTCCAAGATCCATTAACCCACCACCAAGAATTTTTAGTTTTTATAAAGGTCAATAGGTCCACATCTCTTGTATTGGTTCTGTAATCCCGACTTTGTTTCAAAATTTTCAGAAATTTGGGGTTTCTCGTTGAGCGAATCGGCTGGTTGGAAAATTCCACACACATAATTTCGTTTGTAAAACCCTAGATTAGGTTGCTTGTGATTTGATTTCGTTTCTGTGTGTTGTGTGAGGAGATCTGCAGATGTCTTCTGCAACGACGCCATCTTACTGGTGCTATCGTTGCAACCGCTTCATCCGGGTTTGGAACTCAGATTCGGTCGTCTGCCCCGACTGCTACGGTGGATTCGTCGAGGAGATCAATTCTCCGTCGTCCCAGGCTTCACCGTCGGATCCTCGCCAGAGTCAATTCCCTGCTGCCGCGATGTACATGATGGGAAACTCTGACCAGAGCTCCGCTGGGCCTAGGCTTCGTCGAAGCCGGAGAAACGGAGGTGATAGATCTCCCTTTAACCCTGTTATCGTACTGAGAGGGCCGCCGGACGTTGGTTCGGGCGCCAACAGTGGTGATGTCAGTGAAAGGGGCGGATACGAGCTCTACTATGACGATGGCGGTGGTGCCGGCTTGAGACCTTTGCCTGCTAGCGTATCAGAGTTTCTGTTGGGATCTGGTTTTGACCGGTTGCTGGATCAGTTGGCTCAGATTGAGATTAACGGCCTCGGGCGCTCTGAGCAGCCCCCTGCTTCCAAGGCGGCGATTGAATCTATGCCGACGGTAGAGATCACCGAAGGGGATGTAAGCACTGAGTCCCACTGCGCCGTGTGCAAGGAGCCCTTCGAATTGGGCGCAGAGGCCCGGGAGATGCCTTGTAAGCACATCTATCATTCCGATTGTATACTGCCATGGCTTTCTCTTCGCAATTCCTGTCCTGTTTGTAGGCATGAGTTGCCAGCCGATAATCAGGCCTCAGCCGATTCCAATATGGAGCGAAATGTATCTGAGAATGAAGAAGAAACTGTGGGACTGACAATCTGGAGGCTTCCTGGGGGAGGCTTTGCGGTGGGGAGGTTTGCTGGTGGGCATAGAGGGGCAGAGAGAGAGCTTCCGGTGGTATATACTGAGATGGATGGTGGGTTTAACAATCAAGCCGGTTTGCCTAGGAGGGTTTCTTGGGGTTCTAGGAGTGGCAGCTCAAGACAGAGTGGCGGATTTCGGAGGGTTCTGAGAAATTTGTTGTCATGTTTTGGTGGGTCTCGGCAATCAGATTCAGCGAGTTCAAGTTCCGAGTCCCGGGTTAATCAGGCTAGTGACTCGCCCTCAATATTCAGTACTGGTTCTAGGAGACGACGCAGAGGTTTCGATGTTGGTAGTGGGAGTAGAAATGGTAGATTGTGATTCTAATGGTTGAAGCTGTGATTAAGAGTGGATCTTTGCAGTAGCTAGTTACTGCAATTGCCTTTCATGTGTGATGAAAATCAGATGTCAAACTGGATGGAATGTGAATGCCGTTGTTGTTGCTCGACTGGTTGTACATATCAGGGTTGATATCCGCATTTTGATAACGATGGCAGTTAAATCATCTGGAGTTCTGGCTACTGATATAAAAAAAACTGTTGGAAGTTATTGAGGAGTTGATTGATGGGTTTGATGCTTAGGAATTGTGGTCATAGAGCATTGCCTTTCTTAAGGTCACACTTCATGTAATGTTTCTCCCCCTAAGCCAAAATGGAGCTAAAAATCTGTATTGCACTTGTCTTTTCAGTTTTTTCAGTCTGGCCTTTGCAAAAAACTGTAACTCGAGGCCTTCTTGTTATTGATCATTTATCAAGTTATATTATGAATGTTCTCCCTTATTAGTCGTTCATATTGGAACTTTGAGCAGGTTTCTATCTATAATGATACAAGAGACTTCATCAGTGTTTCAATCCAAGTGCATGGATTGTATATCCTGGGGTCTGAATTGCTGCAGATGGTTGTAGTGCATACTTGTTCCTTGTACTTGAATTCACTTTTAGGTAACTATAAGTGTCTGTTGCAGTAGACTAGTTCAGATCATTGTTGCACTGCAAAATGTTTTTTCAGTTGTCTCTGATTGCTCCCAATCCATTGTAGGCTTGATAGGTTACTCTCCCTGTTAATAATGTCTTCGACAAGGAGTATAAGCGCAGTGAGCCTCTTACTAAACTTGTCGAGCTTATAGCATAACCGAGCTTCATGGGTAAGCTCGGCACAAATTTATGAGGTTACTATGTAAGCTCGGCAGATATTTCCAAGCATATTACTCAACCTCAATAGTTTCATGGTGCATTGCATACATTACGTGATTTTGATTATTCTAGGGTTGATCAACCAATATGACATACAAATTAAGGTATAAAAATTAAATCTTGGTATTAGATTATGACTTACATCAACATGATCTTTAATTGGTTGATGTTTCGACACATAACTTTACTCTATAAATAATATATTTTTAAGTCATATTATAGAGGTTGGATACATGAAAACACACATGTATAAAGAGAGGAGGTTTGATCCTATGTAAGCGGGTCTTATTGTGTAATTTGTGAGCAAATCTTGAACGTCAAATTAAGAAGATCAAATGGTTGAAATTAAAAATAACTTGCATACAATGAAATAATTTGTAGGTATTGAGTAATTATTCGTACATATCAAAGTAATTATTCTTATATATATAAACAAATGTAATTATTCGTATTTAACAACATGATTATTCGTACATAAATGCGAACAAATAATTAAAACTTGTTTCTATATACAGATAATTATTTTGCAATGTGCGAACAATCACTCAATATCTATGAATGATTTCACTGTATGCAAGTTACTTTTAATATCTGTCATTTGATCTTCTTAATCCGACACTTTAAATTTGCTTAAAAATTACACAATAAGGTCTGCTTACCCAAGAGATGTCATATATATAAGATAGTTTTTATATTATATCAATTCAATGTTTTCATATCTCCTTTTATGTTTATATTGAAATGTAATTTATACATTTCATTTTTTATTTTGCATTAATAAGTTTTTAAAATAATAACATGTAATGTAACCGATAAAATATTAACAAATAATAATATAGAAATTTTTTAGGAGTATGTGCAAGGGTATAATCAATAGGATAAAATTTAAGGTTTTTAAATAAAAACATGTAACTAATAAATATTAACAAACATGTAACTATAGTAGTGTTTTGCATTGATAAGGACTCAAACTTGAGAATTTGAGGAGTAATTGAAGGGTATTTCTTGAATAGGTAAATAAAGAGCGGCCATTCCGAGGTTCGAACCGGAGACCTATGGGTACTCGGTTCGAACCCCGGAATGACCGCTCTTTATTTACCTATTCAAGGGTATTTCCGCGCTATGCACGGGACATTGTTTTGTATACAGACTCATTTTATTAAGTCTATTTTGCAATATTTGATATATTGATATTAGTCTTAATAGTTAAATTAAATAATCAACAGTTTAGCATGTTTAACCTAAGAAATTAAAAGGTTGTTATAACTTATTGGTTTTAGGTATAGTTCAAATCCATGATCTTAATGGATCAAATCTTCTTATTTGGTAAAAAGTATGAAAACCACGTATGAGGATGATTTTTTGTGTTATGGGAAATTAATTATCAGACTTTATTTAAGATTATTTGATATAAAAAAAATAAAATTGTCCATAATAACAATCAAATAAACTCCAAATTTTTCAAATAAACTCATTTTTACCCGTATAGAATTTATATTATTTTATATTCTTTCAACTTGCTATTTTACATAATTCCTATTTTACATAATCGTAGTTTATAAATATCAACTCTTATTAACCCATTCTTGCTCATGTTTTGTCCCTCCCCTAGTCCCCTATACTCTCTCTCACCTATTTCATTTCCTTTCCTTTCATTTTTTTTTTCATTTGATGTCTTTCAATTTCGAGCCTCCTTGTTTTTGTTTTCCTTCCATCCAACGCTAAAAAAGAAAAGAAAGAACACCAAAACAAAGGGGAGAGGAAAATCGAATCGGAGGTTGTGATCGAGGAGCTTCTCTCAGTTTACTTCTTCGATTTCTCTGTTGCTAGATCTGCAAGTCGACAACTCTTTGCTCTGCTTTGCTTTTCCTTCCTTTCTATCCTGAAGATTGTCCTGCTTAATTCCGGGCTAGTTACGCTGTTTTGATTTACTTGTTTGCTTTGTACCTGCTTAATTTCGTTTGGAGATTCCAATTTTGCAGATTTTAGTCTCGGATTGTGTTCAACTGTTCTTGTTTGTGACTTTTGGCCGCTTGAGTGATCGATTCCCCCCCTTCTACAATTTTGTTTGCAGGGAATGAAGAGGTTACTGGATGATAATTACGCTCCAGTAAAGCGTCCCTTTGGTACTTCTCGCGGGGAATCGTGAGTTTCTTCTCTCCCGTTTTTGATAATTCTATTTGTTTCCGTTTTTAACTGTTATTGTTCTCAATTTGTTGTTTTCGGTATCCAAATTTGTTTGTGAATTGCAAATGAGGGGTTTTTACCAAGTTGAGGAATATGATTGGTCAAAGCAACATTCTTTTTTCATACTTTTTGGAGGTTTAGATGTTGAGCATTCATGGAATTTATTGGAAGTAGGTAGGGTTTATTTGGGGAAGTTGGGGTTGGAACTTGAGATGTATCTGTTGTTGCCCTTATGAAGTACAACAATCACAGAGATTTTCTGCTGTCCGTTAATTTGTGAAAAGTTGCAATTTCAGTGATTTACTTTTGAATTTAGTGATTATTACCATTGGTTTGTATTACTTTTGAATTTAGTGACTGATGTCAATATATTAAAGTTGGATAAATTGGCTGATGAATTGCTCTAAGAAGGTTTTAGGTGCTTTGATAATTGGCTGGTCACCATAGGGTGAAATCGTCAGGATTTTAGATGACAGAAATTGTAAAGATATGTATCATAGTAATTTATTTTTTTTAATAGGAAAACATATATCTGACTCTGGAGTAACGAAAATTGGAACAAAAAAAGAAAGATTATCAGTTTTTAGATGTTTGAAATTAAATCAAGCTGTAAGTTAATGCAAATTTCAGACATGAAACAGCTGTCAGATAATGGAAATTGGAGACATCTTTATCATCAAGTTGTATGGAAATTTGAGACATCTTTATTACATATATATTTTCAACATGCCTTATGAACGAAAATTTTGCATAATCAGCTTGTAGCATGGTAGGAAGTAGAATACCGGTGATATTATACCAGAAAGAAATCAGAGAGTTTCTTGTAAGTGTTGATTTTGTTGTCACTCCCAAAGATGAGGCCTTTAAGTGGTGACTTATTGCGAGAACATTGCTTAGGCACACTGATCCAATTCTAGTAAAAATCAGATTTGGTCTTTGCATTATGATTGAGCTTTTAAATTTGTTTCATTGTAGCTATGGGCAAATCCAGAACACAGGAGGAGGAAGTGGAGGGCAAAAACTGACCACTGATGATGCTCTACAGTATCTAAAAGAAGTAAAGGAAGTATTTCAACACCAACGGGAAAAATATGACCAATTTCTTGATGTCATGAAAGCTTTTAAAGCTCAACGGTACAGTTTGGCTGCTTTATTAGATTCCAAAAGACGCAATTGAGATTGTTGGTGGTTTTAAACTCAAATTTGTTACTATATTACTTTTATCACAAATTATAATGTTGATCCTTAACCATTTGCAGAATGGATACCGAGGGTGTCATAGCAAGGGTAAAGGAAATGTTCAAGGGGCACGTCCGTCTAATTTATGGGTTCAATACATTCTTACCCAAGGGTTATGAAATTACCATGGACGAGGATGACTCACCACCAAAGAAAGTGGAGTTTGCAGAGGCAATTAATTTTGTGAACAAGATAAAGGTGACTTTTACTTTGTTACAACAAATGTACTGTCTTTTTTTTTTTTTAATGTTGTGGGTGTTCATTAATAATTTACATTTGCAGAAGCGTTTCCAAAATGACGATCATGTATATAAATCTTTCCTTGAAATTCTGAACATGTACCGTAGGGAGCATAAAACCATAGGTGAAGTATACGAGGAGGTAAATTTTAAATTTCAGTTAGGAATTTTGTTTTTTATGATCTATTTATGTGGTTTGTCTATAATTATTAGTATCAATGTTGTGATATTATTTCTGGTTGCAGGTTACACAACTTTTTATAGACCATCCAGATTTACTGGATGAATTCACAAGATTTTTACCTGATAATTCAGCATGTGCATCTGCGCACTATGCTCAACATAATCAAAGTATTTACCACCGGGAAGCAACGCTGCCTTCATCAAGACAAGTTCTATTTGATAAGGTGGATTGCCTTTTTCCTTTATCTGGGATCATTTTGTTTTCCTTGATGATTCCCCATTTTTGGTTTTTAAAATGGACACGGTTTTGTATACAATATGGTTTAGCAACGCTGCCGGCGAGACAGGGTTAGTACGTCTTACATAGATCATGATCATAGTGTTGAGCATCCTGATTTGGATGAGGAGAAAACAACAATAAAAGCACAAAAGGATCACAGGAAGAGGGACAAGGATACTCGTGACAGGAGAAACAGGGATTCGGATGAGAAAGAACCTGACCATGACACTGCCAAGGATTTCAACAGCCAACACCTTCCTGATAAAAAGAAGCATGCGCGAAGGGAAGGATATCAATCAGTTCCTTCTGATGATAGAAATGCCTTGAAAAGTGAGTCTTGCTCTTGATTTAGTGAAATGCACTATCATAAGTATCATATGGTCAGTTAAGTATGGTTTCATGCTGGAAACAGCATGTTCTACACAAACAAATTCTTTTATTTTACATCAATCTCACATTTACAATGAGTTGTTCATTTCAGGACATGACATTATTTTGGATAAAAATGGTAATAAATAAATTATACTTAAAAAGGTTGTTCTGGATTTACAATTTTCTTGATGCTGTTAAAGAGACGTGCAATGTGCATTGGTGAAATACTCACCAACACTCTATCAATCACGGTGATATATGTTAACCAAAAAAATAATGGTGATAGATAATCCCATTCTCAAGTTCTACGCAACCACTATAAGAAATCATCATCATCACTATAAGAAATTATTTTTATTGTTGTTGTTGCTTTTATAAAGGGAAGAGGTCAGGTCTAGCTACAATCTATTTGTAGTCGAACCAGAGGATTCTTGTGGATGAGAACTTGTAATTCTGTGTCTATTGCGGTTAGCGTTAAGGGTTAAGTGTTCTAGTTGGGTCAATATGCCCGCAATGCAATTAATTTCCCTGCAAACATGATGAATGTGGATTGAAGAGAATTTGAGGAGGTCTAGACGGGAGTTAAAAATGATCTTCCCATGGGCAATTCTAGCTGCCCAAAAGTGCATTAATGATACATTGATTATCTCCTTTGATTTCAATGTTCTGGATATTTCTTGCAATTGCTTCTTTTATTTCTTTATGCATTGCCATGGCTTCTGCTGCTGCTCTTATAAGAAATAATATTTGTGGGTTTGGTGATGTGTCATATATTCACTTTTCTGATGTATTTTTTCCTGTGATCTCTTCTTACGTTAGTCACGTGTTCTCATTGGAACTATTGCATCTTAATGCTCATCAATTAAGTAAAGATTTTCGCCAATAGGATGCTTGCTCACATGCAATTATGTATTCTCATACTATTATAGGAAACTCTGAAGCTATAAGAAATTTATTGTTACTAATGACAAATTCAGTTGATGTGGTTACCCATAAATCATAATTATCTTTTTCGCCTTTGGCATTTGAGGAAGAAAGGGAATGCTGTTTTTTTACTAATTGACAGCAGTGTTGTAATCTCATTGATTTTCATTTTCTATTCAGACATTGATCTTTTTTCATAGATCTATGCCTGTCTTGGTGGTTAGGCCTAATAGAATCATCCACGGGAATTGAAACCCAAGAAAGTGCTTGTATTGACCATGTACAGATGGGCATGTTCTTAATGTTACCCTGGAAATGTTAGGTGACAGAGCAGAAAGGTTATTTTAAATATAGACTGGTAAAGTATTTTGGAGGATCCTTGTCAATGTTGGTTATGCATTTTGAGAGGAATTTTTCCCTTGTGGGCATTGATGCATTGCAATTTTTGGTATTGTTGATGAGTAAAACTTAGAAGCTAGCTCATGATGTTTTAATCTTGATGAAGTGATTTTGTGTGATGAGTTATCCATCAGAGTTTATGTATCATATTAGATTTTTAGTAGTAGGTGCTTCATGAACTAGTTTTCTGTTTTAAAAATTTTTGTTGTTCAATTACTCACTCGGTATCTTCCTTGAATATTCTTTAGGCAAATACTACCAAGAATTTACCTTCTGTGAGAGGGTCAAGGAGAAATTGGGAAATTCTGATGATTATCAAGCATTCCTGAAGTGTCTTCATATATATAGTACAGAGATAATCACCAGGCCAGAATTACAAAGCTTGGTATGCTCTCTGATTGCTTTACTTATTCAACTCTTAGCAGTCTGATTTTTCTTTTGTGTGTGTGTCTCAAATGTTTGTTAGGGACCTTCTAACTTTTTTCTGTTTATTTGGCATACCCTATATATATTATGTGTTTGGGGGAAAACGACACATCAATTTACTTTGTTGTACCTGTATAAAAAATACATATCCAAAAGGTGATTGCTTGGTGTTGGTTATTTGATATAGCCTTCAAATACAATGAAAATATGAAGAGCTTAACAAAGACATGTTACAAAATTCTAAGGCATCTAAAACGAATTTATTTAATAATGCTGAGGTTGAATTTAACGTCATGAAAGCTGATTAATTTAGGCAACGGAGTCATTGGTTTTTGCTTGCGGGTTTCAGGTTGCTGATTTGTTGGGCAAGTACCCAGATCTCATGGCAGGGTTTAATGAGTTTCTGGAGCGATGTGAGAATATAGGTAATTACTTAATCACAATAACTGGAGAATTTGATTTCGATCAAGGAAACTCATGATACACTTTCTGTTTGTTCTTTGCAGATGGCTTTCTTGCAGGTGTTATGAGTAAAAGTACGTACTAATCTAGAGTCTTCTGGCTTGGTTTTTTTTTTCCTTCTCTAAAACTGCAACTTTAGGTTTTGGCCGCATTGTCACTTCTTGCTTTTGTAGTGATCTGTGATCACCTCCATGATCTTGAAAACATTATTTGTGTGAATTTGAAGGCACTGTCATCGTAATTTTCAAAATTTTGGGATTTGATATTATTTTACTTGCAGAATCTCTATGGAGTGACAGGCAGTTGCCCAGATCCATGAAGGCGGATGAAAAAGATAAAGAGGCAAAGTGTGCCACTGACATTCCTAAAGAAACAAAAGAGAAGTATTGGAAATCAATTCAAGATCTTGATCTATCTAATTGTCAGCGGTGCACTCCAAGCTATCGACTCTTACCAGATGATGTACTATATTTGTTATGCTACCTTTTACTTTTGAAACTTAACTGTGCATCTTAGTCCTGATGCTCACTGGATATTCCTTGTCTAATGCAGTACCCTAAACATACAGCAAGCCAAAGATCAGAACTTTGTGCTCATGTTCTCAATGATTATTGGGTATCTGTTACTTCTGGAAGTGAAGATTACTCATTTAAACACATGCGCAGAAACCAGTATGAAGAAAGCCTTTTCAGATGTGAAGATGATAGGTAATAATTTGCATTTGTAAGCTCTTTGTCATTTCCTTTGCTTTTGCATTTTTGGCCGCTCTTTTTGCCCCATGTTGATAAATAGAGTATTGATTGGATGGAAACCTGATGAATCGGTTACTTGATTCTAGGTTTGAGCTGGATATGTTGATAGAATCTGCGAGCTCAACTGGAAAACGTATAGAAGATTTGTTGAACAACATGTACAATAATACAATCAAGATGGATGCTCCAATTTGTATCGAGGATCACTTTACAGGTTTAATCTTTTCCTTTCCTTTGTGATATCTGAAGTTTCTTACAATATCTGTCATCATAAGAAGTCATATTTTGGTGCTCTTATTTCTTCGTGATTATGATCCTCTATTTCATATGCAGCTATAAATCTTAGGTGCATTGAGCGTCTGTACGGAGACCATGGTTTGGATGTAATAGATATTTTGTCTAAAAATCCAGCTCTAGCAATGCCTGCCATTTTAACTCGTCTTAAACAGAAGCAAGAAGAGTGGGCAAAGTGCCGCTCAGATTTTAACAAGGTCTGGGCTGAAATTTATGCCAAGAATCACTACAAGTCACTTGATCACAGAAGCTTCTATTTCAAGCAGCAAGATCCGAAGAACTTGAGCACAAAATGTAAGCTCTTATGTGGTTCATTAGATGCTGTATTTGCTGAAATTACCTGCATCAATTTCATTGTTTCTCTTCCATAGTGTCTTCAATTTGTCCATATAAATTCTCTTCATTTAATTACTGTTAAGGTTTTTGGAATATAATGAAGTTTCCTACAGGCAATTTCATCCGCCTTCCCTGATTAAGTTACAAATATATGTCTTGCTTTCTGTTCTTTCCGATGTGGCAGTTATCTTTATATGGCTGAATGTGTTTTATGCAATGTGCTTGTTGCAAAATTATTCTATTATTATGGTAATATTTGCACATAAATGATGGCAGCTTTGGTGACCGAAATCAAGGAGATGAAGGAGAATATCCAGAAGGATGATGGTTTGCTTTTATCTATTGCTGCTGCATACAAAGGTTCATTGGTTCCTCATTTGGAACTGCACTATCCTGATATTGATGTCCATGAAGATATACGCAAACTAATAAAATACTCATGTGAAGAGATCTGCTCTACGAAAGAGCAGCTTAACAAAGTCATGAGACTATGGTATACATTTTTGGAGCAATTTTTGGGCGTACCTTGTCAATCTGGTGTTGCCCATAATGCAGAAGCCAAGGCTCATGAACTTAATGAAAGAAACAGTGCAGCTTCCATGGAAGTCGATGCGACTAAAGCTTCTGATGCACACGCATTAAATTCTAAGCAACTGAAACTTGTGGTTAATGGAAATGAGAATGTCTTGGATGTAGCAAAATCTTGCTGTACGAACGCAACAAATGGAAATGCTACTTCAGGAGGGTTGGTTTCTGTTGACTTGAAGACAGCCCAAAAATCATCTATTGCTCATCCTGCCAGAGAACTGAATGATGTTGAAGCCATGGAAAGAGAACCTGACGGGTCTACCGTATCCAATCCTTTATCTCAGGCTGGGGCTGATGGAAGTAGTGGAAGAATCAATGTGGAAGTTGTACCAGGTTTGTTTCATTGGAACCTATGGATATGTTTTCAGATGTTGGAATGTTTCACTTATGGTAAATTTTCCAGGTATTCAATCAACACTTCCGGGGCCATCATATACTTCTAGTAATACTCAAAATCCCAAGCCTAATTTTGATCTCAAGCCACCTAAGGAGGTACGCACCAATATTATATGTGAATTGGTGGGGGTTGGGGGGGGGGTGTCTTGCATATTTTATCATTCAAAGATAACGTTGGTTGCATGATTTTTCTATGTTGCGTAGGATGCTTCCATTTCAAAACCCACAACTGTGGGGAGTGGGTCCCTCTTAGAAGGCTCTGAAATCAATCAGAATCACGAGGAGCATGTTGTGTGCCCAAAAAGTGAAAAGGAAGAGGGTGAGCTATCACCTAATGGAGATTATGAAGAGGAGAATTCTGTCGTCTGCAGAGTTGATGGCATGCCAGTTCCCAAAGTAAAGCATAGTGCAGACTGCCAGCCATGTCAAAATGGTAATGTGGTTGACACTGTTATGGATAATGATGCTGACACAGATGATGAGGATAGTGGGAACGCTTCTGGAGCTGGTGATGATGCTTCAGGTAGTGAATCTGGTGACGATTGCTCCCGGGAAGAGCATGAAGAAGAGGATGTGGAAAATGATGACCTTGATGGCAAGGCTGAGAGTGAAAGTGAAGCTGATTTTCAATATTATGGAGGTGATAGAACAGGACTGTCACAGTCAGAACGCTTCTTGATGAGTGTCAAGCCTGTCAAGAAGTATGCTTCCTCAGAAACAGAAGATGCTGAATTGAAAAACTCTCGTGTATTCTATGGGAATGACAATCTGTACGTTCTATTCAGGCTTCATCATGTAAGAACTTCTGTTCTCCATTTATATAGTATCTTTGTTTGATTATCACTGTCACTCGATTAAGCAGCTCTAATGGGCATCTCTTTCTATGGTGTCAGACACTATTTGAAAGAATATTGACAGCAAAAAGGAGTTCAACATCTGCTGAAGCATATTGGAAAAGTTCGAAAGAGACAAGTTCCTCAGACCCATATGCAAGGTAGTTTAACAAATAACTTTAATTATGTCAGATTTGTGTGTTAGCCAAATATGTCTCTAATTTACTTGTGCATCGGGCTGCATGACTACTTGATCTGCAGCTTCATGAGTTCACTCTTCAACTTGCTTGATGGTTCATCCGATAATGCTACATATGAGGATGATTGCCGAACTATTATTGGAAATCAAGCATATATCTTATTTACGCTGGACAAATTGGTTTATAAGCTCGTCAAACAGGTATGTACTCTTTCGTGATTTTTTCTGTTCAGTGACATAAAGGGGTGGTTTGTGGGATGAGCAACCTATTATTATTTTGTTTGTTTCTCTCAATTCCATCAAGATTTTGATCACTCTTTTCTACTTCAGCTTCAAGCTGTTGCTACTGATGAGATTGACAGTAAGTTGCTTCAACTATTTGAGTATGAAAAATCAAGGAAGCCTGAGAAGTTCAATGATTCAGTGTATCACGAAAATGCACGTGTTCTTCTTCATGATGAGAATATATATCGAATTGAATGTGTAAGTTTTACATTTTGCTTCGGTAATATGCACGATCTATATGAATTTTTTTCTTGTCTCTTTATCTTTCCTTGGTTTGAATTGCATCTGTTTTTTTACTACCATATTTGCAGGCTTGTACCCCAGCTCATGTGTCAATACAGCTAATGGATAGTGTAAAGGAAAAGCCAAATACATCTGCTGTTTCTTTGGAGCCCAATTTTTCATCGTATCTGCACAATGATTTTCTTTCACTTGTCCCTAGCAAAAAGGAAAATTATGGAATCCTGCTTTACAGGTATCAATTCTCCAAGTTTTAATATATATGAATCTTAATATTGAGGTGCTGTCCCTTTTTTACACTATACTCCATTAAATCAATATCAGAGATTTGTGATTGCAAAACGTGTCTCGTGAATCGTGATAATCTGGACCCTTAAGATAGCAATTTGCATATAGATAGCATACGATCTTTGTAGAGTTTTCACCATTTATGCAGTTCAGCCTTTGCTAAGTGTATTTTTTGTACCCTTGCAACACCATTCTTCCTTTTTCAGTAAGATGCTAGTTCCGGTAACGTGATAATATTTTACTTTGAAATCAAAGGAGAATTATGTATCAGCCTAGTTGTTGGAGCTTCATCTCTACCTTTTATTTTTGCTCATTTAAACTTATGGAAAATAAGGAAGCTAATTATTGTTCCAATCTTGATATGTTGTCTTGATAATGCAGGAACAGACGCAAATATATTGGTCTTCATGATAATTCAGCTCTGTCTTTGGCTATGGAAGATGTTCAACTATTCAATGGTTTGGAACATAAAATAGCTTGTAGCAGTTCCAAGGTATTATTCATTTATGATGCTTTTGGAGTTTTAATCTTGGCCATCATCTTCCTGTACATTGGTATATACACGTCTCACAATTAGCCTTCTGGAAAATAAAAGAACCTTTGGTATATACACGTCTCACCTTTTATCCACCTGAGCAACAAAATCAGTAGTTCATCCAGCTATTGTATGGAAGTATGATATACTGATAGCAGGTTTATTCTGACAGATTTATTATGTTCTGGACACCGAAGACTTCTTTCATCGGCCATCTAAAAGACGACGAAGGTTGCCCGCAGATCAGCGTGTCACACTGAACAAAGCTCAGGTACAACGGTTCCACAAGCTACTATCATCTGTATGATGAAGAAGGAACCCTCTCATCTCGTTGTTACTGGAAAGCTTGAAGGTAGGTTTTGTGCTCTGCCCATTCTCAAACGTAACCTTCGTCTCCTCGCTCCCCTCTTCTGGTTCACTGTACAGGTTATCAGCAATTCTAAGCCAACTTGTGGTATGTTGCCTTCTTTACTAGTCTCTGTAGTGTAACTATATACAAATGAAAGTGTCGTGTAGAACCATTAAGAGATGCAAGTCGTCTCCATCCATGTTGTGTATACAGTTGCAAATACCAGTGCTCTATAAACAGATGTGCAGTGAATAAGCACAGAGGTATAGCTTTAATGTTGCTCATGTCTGATGGATTTACCCAATTTGTGTAGTTGACAGGACACACAAGTGGGGGTGTTACTTGAAGAGTGCACTCGAATGGCAACCGATGCAGGATGCATGCCACTCTTTTAACTGTTTATAAAAAAAAACCTTTCACTCCTACTTATTTTTTAACTTCTTGCACCCATACATACCCATTGATGTTAATTGTTGTGTACATCTGCCTGTTTATCACTATTGAGACAGGTAGTTTAATGCCCCATATGGTACAAATTCGTGAGCTCCTTGAGTTGGGGTAGGGTTTTTTTTCCCTTTTCTTTTTGGGGTGATATATAAAACCTAACCCATTTTAATCTTCAATTGAAAAAAAGTGTCAATTCTTTTTCATAAGGGCTATAGGCAAGATGTCGAAACGACTATTGACAAGATAATTTCATTAAATTGCACAACAAAGTCCCTTGAGTTTGCCCAGTTCCAATCACGCCAAACGCACCCAGTTCCAGCGACGAAGCTTATTGCTTGTTACAAGTGTTATTCAAACTATAGATAAACTTAATCAATGAGTTTTGTGCTGATTTTAATTAATTGAATTAGGTGAGGTTGCAATAGAATTGAACGTTGGAGGAGACTAGGGCAGGGCGGCGGTAAACGGGATCTTTTGGATCAGTTGCGATGATGATGGGGATGGTATAGCGGTAGTGGGATGGCCAACGAACAAAGAATAGAAATTAGGGTTTGCGGGAGAGCTTACTTGTACAGTAATAGATGATGGCATGGTTCAGTTTGAAAGGGATCTTCCGAATGACGTAGTCGGAGAGGGCTGCGAATGATGATTCGTTCATCTTCGACCGGAGAAATGGAGAGGGGGAGAGGAAAAATTCTTCATGGGCGACATCGTCTTCGAATCGGATGAATGTCAAAAAGGACGGGTTGTGCAATTTATCATACATTGTCTTGTCAATAGTCTTTTCATTGTATTGTCTCTAGCCTCACTCATTTTTTCCCATTTTTTTTCACTCATTTTTAAGGTAAATTACATAAAACCACCCTTTAATTAGGTTAGTTTTTAAAAAAAAATCACCCTTAAAATAAAAGTTTAAAGAAAACCATCCATAAATTTATTTTCTTAAATGTTTTGGTTAGTTTATTATATAATTAGGTCATACTACCTCCGTTTGGAAAATATAAGTCCTTTACTTTTCACGCACACTTTTTGAAGATGATAAAAACTATATAAAATATTAATTTTTTTTTAATAATCTCATACTTCTTATTAGTAAGTACTCCCTCCGTCTCCAAATACTTGTCATTTTACTTTTGGCACATTTTTTAAGAATGGTAAAAATTATATAAAATATCAATGATTTTATTAATTTTAAAAAATAATTTCATACTTAATACAATTGTCTATAAAATTATGAAAAAAAAAATATTTTATAGAGTTTTTAGCTTCTTAAAAAACGTGTCAAAAAATAAAAATAAGAAGTATTTTGAGACGGAGGTAGTATAAGATTATTAAAAAAAATTAATAAACAAATTGATATTTTATATAGTTTTTTTTATCATCCTAAGAAAACGTACGTGAATAGTAAATGACTTATATTTCCAAACTGAGAGAGTATTGAATACAAACGCTGAGAATTTAACATTTTTAGAAACACTTTTTTCACATAAAAATGATAATGGGTTTTTCTTTGAAAGAAAAACAAAATTATAGGTGGTTTAAGTAAACTTTTATTTTAAGGGTGGTTTTATTTAATTTACCCCTTTTTTAATACTCTCTCCGTTAATTAAAACATGAAGTTTTACTATTCACACATGCTTTTTGAGGTGTTAAAAACTATATAAAATAGGGGTTTTTTGCTAAGTGGCCATTTTGGGTCCAATTTTTAAGACATAGGACACAAGGGTGGCAATATGAGGTAATAGTCCATAATTTCCAATTTTGCCCCTGCCATACTAATCCCGTTCGTTTCTTCATTTTCACGGAAGGAGAGAAACGCAAGCAACAACTCGGAGCGACGAAGAAGGGGGATTTCGATCTGGCTTCAATTTCTCCAGCAACACAGTTGATTTCAGCCCCAATTTTCGACGATTTCGAGCTCTTCATTCAGATCTGAAGTGAGATCTGGTCGGAAATAGCACTGTAAGCCAAAATTCGAGTTTCAACAGGGAAGCCAAAGTTCGAAAACAGCATTATCTGTAATCTGCTTTGAATATAGTACTGTATTGTTGATGTAGTTGTGATTATAGAACTGTAGTTGTGATTCAACATGGATGCTTTGCGATTTTGACATCAGATGTCGATTTTGATATAAGTGACTGGTGTTGTGATTATAGAACTGTAATCTAGATAATATTGTTGATGTAGTTGCTGATTTAAGATGCTTGTGTTTTGATTATACTGCTGTAACCAAAATTAGACTGTAACCTATATGTGGATATCTGAGTTTGAGTGCATCTGTGCTGCTGTAACCAAAATTACACTGTAACCTTTATGTGGTAATCTGAGTTTGAGTGCATTTGTGCTGCTGTAACCAAAATTACATTGTAACCTGTATGTGGATATCTGAGTGTGACTGCATCTGTGTAGCTGTAACCAAAATTACACTGTAACCTATATGTAGGTATCTGAGTTTGAGTGCATCTGTGTAGCTGTAACCAAAATTACACTGTAACCTGTATGTGGGTATCTGAGTTTGAGTGCTTCTGTGTAGCTTGTAACCAAAATTACACTGTAACCTGTATGTGGATATCTGAGTTTGAGTGCATTTGTGTAGCTGTAACCAAAATTACATTGTAACCTATATGTGGATATCTGAGTTTGAGTGCATCTGTATAGCTGTAACCAAAATTACACTGTAACCTATATGTGGATATCTGAGTTTGAGTGCATCTGTGTAGCTGTAACCAAAATTACACTATAACCTGTATGTGGATATCTGAGTTTGAGTGCATCTGTGTAGTTATAACCAAAATTACACTGTAACCTATATGTGGATATCTGAGTTTGAGTGCATCTGTGTAGCTGTAACCAAAATTACATTGTAACCTATAGACTGTAATCATTGCATTAATGAAATTTAATACGCGTCACCAATGATCAGGTACAATGGAGGCCAATATGTTAACAGTAAAATTTGGAGGAAAATGGAAGTTGAAAGATGGTGATTTAGTTTTTGCTGGGGATGTGTCATCAAAGGTTATTGTCATCAATCAGGCTGTAACCATGCATGAGATGAAGTCTAAGATACTGAACAGATTCAGCACGAGTGACAATTTGTCTCCTACTCTTCAATTCAGCCACTTGCATCCATTCAAGGAAACTACTGAGCCATTTTCAATAGAGAATGAGACTGATTTCAGAAGTTTTTTGCAAATTAATGAATTGAAGAATGTGAATTGGACGTTGCCTTTATATGTTACAGCTGTGAAGGAAATCACTGAAGAACAGGTTACAGAATCTATACATGATGAAAATCAATTGGCTTTACATGCTTACAGTTCTGCCAAGGGTACAAATGCTATGGAAGAGGACTTTGATGTACAGGCTGGAAATGCAGAATCCATAAACGATGGATGTGATATGAATAGTAATGAAGATGACACAGGGATTGAAAGTCGCATAAGTGCAGGCAGTACAATGTCCACAAAATATACAGCACATCCTATAAGTGAAAGAAAGGGAGAAATTCTTATATTTTTGGGACAACTGTTCCGAACAAAGGAAGATCTCAAACAGACTATTGAACTGTTGGCTGCACAAGAGGTGTTTGCTTACAAAGTGAAGAAGACAACACCATGTTATTACAGAACAACGTGTGTGGATAGCAGCTGCACCTGGAAAATACATGGCGCCATAATTGGTGGTTCAACTGTATTTATAATTAAGAAATACTTTAAGGAACACACCTGCAACATGGAAGTACGAATAGGAAAGCAACGCCCTCTAAAATACAGAGTCATAGCCAAAAGGATAAAACACAGGTGACATAGACTACAATCAATTCTTCATTACATATTTTATTCACTGTAATCATGCTTCATTTCATATTTAATTCACTGTTGTACATAATATATACAGTTTTGAAGATGAGAAACAAGGTCCAACTCCAAGACAAATTAGAAACACGATGAGGAATGATTTCAAAGAGAATGTTAGCTAATGGAAATCTTGGAAGGCTCGTGATTTAGCAATAGAGATGACAATGGGGACTGCAGAAGACAACTATGAATTAGTGCCATCATATTGTTGGGTCCTGAAGCAAGCAAATCCTGGAACTATCACCTTCATTGAACTTGAGAGAAACTCAAAGTTCAAGTATGTGTTCATTGCCTTTGGACCATGTATCCGAGCATTTCCAATCCTACGAAAGGTACATATTCATTTCATAAGGAAAAATTACACTGTAACCAAATAATTACTGAATAGAATTCAATTGTACAGGTTCTTGTGGTAGATGGTACATTTATAAAAGGAAAATACAAAGGGACTCTTCTCACAGCTTCTGCACAAGATGCAAATCATCAAATATACCCTATTGCATTTGCAGTGGTTGACTCAGAAAACAACGACTCTTGGGAGTGGTTCTTCAACAAGCTAGCAACAGTCATCCCATCAAGTGAAGAGCTGGTTTTTGTTTCTGATCGTCATCAAAGCATTGCAAGAGCTATAGAGTTGATTTACACAAATGCAAAGCATTATCACTGCAGATGGCACTTAAAGCAAAATATAATGTCAAAATTCAAGGAGAAAGCACTCTGTCAGTGGTTTGAAAGCGCAGCAAACAGTTACACAAAAGAAGATTTCAACAACTACTTTGCTTCCATCAATACTACAAACAGCAAGATGGGGAAATACCTTGAAGAATTACAGTTTGAGAAATGGGCAAGAGCTTATTCAAAAGGTGACAGGTACAATATGATGACTTCAAACAACGCAGAATCATTAAATAGTGCCTTTGGTTTGGAAAGAGCTTTCCCAATTATAGGGTTACTGAATGCAATCACAGAGAAGATAACAAAATGGTTCAATGATCGTAGAAATGAATCTAAAAACAACATCTTTGAGCTTCCAACTCATATAAGTGATATAGTGTACATAAGATGCAGTGAGGCTGGAATGTATACTGTAAAGCACCTCAATCAATTCCAGTTTGAGGTTGTCGGTGGAATGAAAAGGGTTATGGTTGATTTAAAGAAGAACTCTTGTACTTGCAAGGTATTTGATTATGAAAAGATACCTTGTGTACATGCTCTGGCTGTAATCAAGGAAAAAAACCTGAGTGTTCTGAGTTATATTAGCAGCTACTACGAAACTGAAGCTTGGAAATTGGCTTATCATGAGACAGTATATCCTACTCTAAATGTAGATCAGTGGGTTGTACCAGAGGACATCAAAAGCCAGCAATGTCACCCACCAATGGTACGTAGACGATGTGGTCGACCTGAAAAGAATAGAAAGCTTTCAACTGGAGAATTCAGTGGGAAAGCATCAAAGAAGACTGTCAATAGCTAGAGATCAGAGGCAAATCAGAAGCAAAGCATTAAGGAAGACAATACGATTTACTTTATCGTTTTCTTATATTGAATAAATTTGTCACTATAAACAAATCATTACACTAGAAAGAATGTAAACAGTGAGCATATTTCAGTTTTTTCTTCTTCTATCAATACAATTTTGAAAATATTTCAGTTCTCCTTCATCATATGAATGGTTAAAACAAACATAGACGCTGTAACCACAGTTAAAACAGGGACATAGACACTGTCACCACAATTAAAAAAGGGACATAGACACTGTAATCACAGGTAAAACTCATAGATGTTTTCAAAACTATTAAAATAGAGATATAAACAATAACATATGCATTGTCACCACTATGAAAACATGCCAATGGACACTGTAACCAAAAGGAAGACGCTATGATTATGGAAGAATAAACCCCAAAGGGCCTAATGAGAAGCCAAACGAAAATGGCATGTACAGTATGGTTTAGGGTTTAGGGTTAAGTCTTTAGGGTTTAGGGCCAAGGCCCTAAACCCTAAATCCTAAACCCTAAACCCTAAAATGTTAAGTACAGTACATCGTTAAGAGATAATTGCTGTAATCAAATGGAAAACCCTAGGACAAGGCCAACAAAAACCCTAAAGGGGCTAATGAGAAGCCAAAAGACATGTGATGGACTGTTCGCCTTCATCATATGAATGGTTAAAACAGACATAGACGTTGTAACCACAGTTAAAAAAAGGGACATAGAAACTGTCACCACTATGAACCAAGGGGAATAGACACTGTAATCACAGGTAAAACTTATATATGTTTTCAAAACTATTAAAATAGAGACATAAACAATGACATATGCACTGTCACCACTATGAAAACATGCCCATGGACACTGTAACCAAAAGGAAGACCCTATGAGTATGGAAGAATAAACCCCAAAGGGGCTAATGAGAAGCCAAACGAACATGTCATGTACAGTATGGTTTAGGGTTTAGGGTTAAGTCTTTAGGGTTTAGGGCCAAGGCCCTAAACCCTAAATCCTAAAATGTTAAGTTCAGTACATCGTTAAGAGATGATTGCTGTCATCAAATGGAAAACCCTAGAACAAGGCCAACAAAAACCCTAAAGGGGCTAATGAGAAGCCAAAAGACATGTGATGGATTGTTCGCCTTCATCATATGAATGGTTAAAACAGACATAGACGCTGTAACCACAGTTAAAAAAGGGACATAGACACTGTCACCACTATGAACCAAGGGGAATAGACACTGTAATTGATAAGGCATGTTTCCAATAGGCATTATAGATTATTTTAGGTGCATTTGATTACCATATATTCATGTTTTAGTGTTAATTAGATTAGCTCCCGTTTTGTGGAAAAGTTCGGAATCTACGCTATTTCGATGGTTTTATGTAGATTCGTAGATTCGAGGCAAAGAACACGAGAAACGGAGCTAAGGAAGGCTAAGGCGAGACTTGGGAGAGCTTAAGGAAGAAGTCCCGAAGAGAATGGAACAACCTAAGGAGCAACGGAGCACGAAATCGAGGTCTAAGAGCGAAAACGAGGGCGAGTCGCGAAAGCTGTCCGCTCGGCGAGCTGAACTTGTAACGCACTTTCCGGGGGCCTCGGATGTCCGATCGACGCATATGAGCATGCGTTGGAAAGCTCTTTCGAAGATCTACGTGATGGTGTTCTGCTGGATTTTTGCTGTCAGAGAATGGATTTCCGCTGCAGCGAATCAAGTCAAAGACATCATGTCTGAGCAAGTCCCTGGGCACGTCTCGCTGCCAGCGGATGGGATCTCGCTGCCAGCGAGTCTAGTCATCAGGAGCATGTCCAGGGGTCGGCGCGTCTCGCTGCCAGCGAATGGAGTTCGCTTCCAGCGAGTCAAGTCAGCCCGGCCGACCAGGCAGCATTCGCTGCCAGCGACTAGACTCGCTGTAGCGAGCCACTCGCTGCCGCGGAAATCCTCGCTGCCAGCGGGATGCACCAAGACGACGGAGCTTGCCGACTCGCTCCAGCGGAAGGGGTCTCTCGCACCTGTGGATCGACGAACTCGCTGCAGCGGAAGAAGCGGCTCGCGAAAGCGGAAAGGAAGTACCCGAGGAGCTTGAGAAAATTCTAAGGCATGGACATTCGCTGCCAGCGAGTGTGGTAGCGAGGTGGTAGCGAAAATCCAACAGGAGCTTGATTGAGGCCATTCGCTGCCAGCGGAATTTAACGCTGAATTAAATTTGGAAAGTCTATCTTCTATCTAGTTTGTTTAGGAAGTTTCTATCTAGTTTATCTATCTTTTACCTTATTTATGGAAGAGATTAGGCTTATAAATAGGATGTTCTAGGGTTAGTTTTCTAATTTAAATTCCAAGTAGAGAAATCACCATTAAAGAGAAGAAAGCTTAGGTAAGCCATGTTTGGCTAATTTTGTAGTTTCCGCCTACACTTTCAAGACTTGGTTGGTGGTTTGTGAGTTTCTAATTTAAATTATTTTTCCTCTATAATTCTTTGAACTTCTTTGTGTGATATTGATTATGTTATTGATGTTATCTTGATTAGCTACCTTGATAATATTGATTTCTTGCTAGGATTTAATACTTTCGTATTTGTGTTATTTCCGTAGTAGCACGCATAAGATTGTGGATTCCGTGTTTGAAGCATGACTATGTAGGGAGTTGACATATATCTTAAACATTGATTTACCGTGTTTAATTGGTGTTATTTATATGCTCAAGTTCTTGGGACTATTTGCTATCTCTTTGTTAAATCTTGACCGTGTTAAGGTTGCATTGAGGTGTAAGGGATTAATTGGACTCGTAGGACTTTTAATCTATATAAACCAAGACGGGAGGAATTCGTAGGAAAAGATAATAACTTGAAAAGGATTCGATGATCAATAAAACCAACCAAAGTCGAGAACTTGTAGGTGGAAACGCTTTTCTTCTATCATTTACTTGTTTTTGTCAATATTATTTTCTTTTATTTTCATTCATAAAAATCTTTTCTTTTTATATTGATAAATACACAATATTTAGAAATACTTGATTCTCTAGGGTTCGACCCCTTACTTGCATACTATACTAGTTTGTTTGTTTGAGATTTATTTTTTTGACAAGGTGAATCAACGACTTTCCCTCCGTCAGTAATCACAGGTAAAACTTATATATGTTTTCAAAACTATTAAAATAGAGACATAAACAATGATATATGCACTGTCACCACTATGAAAACATGCCCATGGACACTGTAACCAAACGTGAAGACCCTATGAGTATGGAAGAATAAACCCCAAAGGGGCTAATGAGAAGCCAAACGAACATATCATGTACAGTATGGTTTAGGGTTTAGGGTTAAGTCTTTAGGGTTTAGGGCCAAGGCCCTACACCCTAAATCCTAAACCCTAAACCCTAAAATGTCAAGTACAGTACATCGTTAAGAGATAATTGCTGTAATCAAATGGAAAACCCTAGGACAAGGCCAACAAAAACCCTAAAGGGGCTAATGAGAAGCCAAAAGACATGTGATGGACTGTTCTCCTTCATCATATGAATGGTTAAAACAAACATAGACGCTGTAACCACAGGTAAAACAGGGACATAGACACTGTCACCACTATGAACCAAGGGGAATAGACACTGTAATCACAGGTAAAACTTATAGATGTTTTGAAAACTATTAAAATAGAGACATAAACAATGACATATGCACTGTCACCACTATGAAAACATGCCCATGGACACTGTAACCAAACGTGAAAACTTTGAGGATGACAACAAAAATAATAAAACCTTGCCTTTGAAGTGGAATTATAGACTATTGTAACATATAATAGGGATAAAACAGTAAAAGATTCAAAGAAACATATAAATTACTAGAGCAGTAGCCTACAAATACATAATCTAAGTGTCACCAATGGCTGTCACCACGAGTTTTACAGCAACACAATAGTCAATAACCTGTCACCAATTCAAGTGTCACCATGGGCTATCACCACGACTGCTACAACAACAAAATATAGTCTAAACTGTCAACAAATACACTATCACCACATAGTTCAACTAACACAAACCTAAATTTCATAACTAAACAAATGTCCACTGCTTCTTCATGAGATCATATGAAATCTTCTCACGATATGCATTAATATACTCATCATTCACAAGCTTAATATCACCACCAAAAACCAGAGACTCAATGTGCTTGATGACGTAGACACCACAGCTACCTCTACATAAGAAGCAAAAAATAAACAATAAGAGACAAAAGGTGGACAGATAAAATGTCACAAAACAAAATACAACAAGATGGAAAACAGAAGAAGTTACCCGTCTTCATTTTGAGGCAAGTCATATACTCGGTCCATTTCAAAGGGAGTGTCATCCATCTTAGGAAAAAGACCAGTCTTACTCAACATAACAGCAAGCACTTCACACGTTTTAGCAAACTTCGAAAGCAGGTCTTCATTTTTAATGAAATTACGCTGGGAATCATAAACAAGAATCATCTTGTCGTCCAATACAATTTCAACGGCTACCCAGTGCATGTTGTCAAGATTGAAAGGAGCGTAAACCTTCTTAGCACCTTCCCAAGTCTTCCCATAATTGCCAGGATAAAGACCAAGGAAGTAATGGAAGAATTCGTCCGGAATGGCATCACCAGTTTTAAAAAGATTAACATCACAGTTCCCAACCTTAGGGAAAAAAATGGTGTCTAAAACAACACTGGTGGGATTTAGATCAGGACAATCATGAAGACGCTTTCTAAAATGATGAAGTGATTCGTCTATGTGCTGTGAAAGAAAACAGAACAAACACTAACTGTCACCAAACTGATGGCACCACAATATAAGCTGTAACAATACATATAAATATGAACTTACAATATCACGAAGCCATTTTGTCCTCCCCGATAATTCAGTGAAAAACACCTTGTTCATATCAACCTCACAGCCACTGACTTTTCCATCACGCCTACAAAGTAAGATAACAAGTTAAATCAACATATTATAATAAGTGGCAGTTTTAAGAAGAAAATCAATATCAAAACAAAAGTAGATAATTACCCAAGATCTCTAAAATTGGTATAAAATTCAACACGCTCCTCCGAGCTGAGAATAGAATGTTTAGGTACTTTAGGAAGGCGAGGTTTCTTCGGTTTACAAGGATTGGTGTAAGGAGTATGGGCTGCAGGAGCAGATTTCAAAGCCCTATAAGAACGCCTTAGCGGAACTTCAAGATCATCCTCACCATCTGAATGAATAGGGTAGGCAACATCAGTGATGTTATGAAATAGACTACTTTTATCATCAATAACACCAGTTGCATCACCACTGTCAGCAAGTACATCCTCTTGGACATCAGAACTGTATCCAAGTATAATGCCAATACCATGATCAACTGTTCCACCACCAGCTTCTTCAGGAGGAAGGCAACTACTATCATCATTCAAATTAGCTGTAACCACAACTTTGGGATCAACAGCACCACTGTCATCACATGCATCATTGGAGCAAGGAAGCACAAGGGTTGCAACAATACCACTGCCATCACCACAATCAGTAGAGCAAGGGAGAACAGTAGCGGATACAACACTGTCACCAGGAACCTCTTTGGAAGCAACCATGTTCTCATTGATTGAATATGAATCAAGAACTTGAGTAGGAGGAACAAAGCAAGCAGAAACAGTCTCATCTGACCCAATTACTTCAGTTGGGGCAACACTCAAATCAACAGTTTCATTAAACGAAGGAAGGATTTCAGTAGGAGCAGCAGAAGAAGAATCAACAACCTTTTCAGTAATGGCTGCACTCGAATTGAGGATTCCTTCATTTGACGGAATAAATTCAGTAACAGGGATAGAACTGGTAACAGGCACATCTTGTGATACAAGGACTTCAGTAATACCAACAACACTGTCATCAATCTTGAGAGAAGGAGATGCAATGTCAGGAGAAGGGACACTACTGTCATCAATCTTGAGAGAAGGAGATGCAATGCCAGGAGAAGGGACAACACTGTCATCAATCTTCAGAGAAGGAGATGCAATGCCAGGAGAAGGGACAACACTGTCATCAAGTGTTTCCTTTGAATCCACAAGAGTGTCATCATCAGTGCAAAAAACATCAGCATCTCCTGAAGTTGACTCCTTAGTTGACTTAACAACAATATACTCCGGAGGAGATGGGGAATCATTGGAAGAATCAACTGCATCACCCTCATTGTCATCACCTTCAACCGACGGCTCAATTACATGCCCATGTTCAGTCTTCTGAGAGCAGGATTCAATAATCCCATCCACAATATCCTTCATAGTTTCATCCCATGCCTTACGTTCCCTTTTCAGAACAGCCTCACTGTCATCACTGGGGTGGTAGACACGTCCTTCAAGGTAAAACACTTTCTCCTCTAGGGTAAGAATCCTAGAAACACACTCTTGCAATTAAGCTTCAAAAGATTCAAAGGATTTTTTAAATGAAGTAACAACTTCTTCAAAATGAGCTTTAGTAACAAACTCTTTTGCCAACCCAGGAAGATCATCACTCGTAGGAAGCTCATCACCTGTGGGAGGGATAGATCTAGGGAGCTTAAACTTGAACCTCCTGGGCTTGTCACCATGATCTACACCTTTTTCACCACCCAATGCATCTACTTGAACCTTGGCAGGAGACTCAGTCCTTGACGATTTCCGGGATGGAACCACCTTTGCCTTCTTCGTAACAGGATGATCTAGAGTAGAAGAACTTCTCAAAACCCTCTTCTTCTTGACAGACTCATCAACAGCAGAAGTGCGTGTCACCACCTTACCCTTCTTCACAGGAAGAGGACTGTCACCACTTCCCATTGACCTTGTAACCAACCGCTTCCTGGGTTGGACAGGACTCTCAAAGTCAGAACTACCCTCTGTGATAACTCGTGGTGTCACCACCAACTTTTTCTTCAAAGGTGGGGCTCTAATCATGTCCTTCTTCCTAGTAGGAACATTAGTATAAGGGATGACAGGTTCCACACCACCATAAAAAAGACGGCCACCTGATTGCCTGATCAGATACGCTTGGATCCGTAAATTCCTTGGAGAAACTTCATCACTGGCTTCAGCATCCATACCAACAAAACAAGAAACGTAAGAATCAACACTGTCATCAGCAACTTCATCAGAAAAGGAAAGGTCAGGGCAATCCATAAACGACGCATACAAAGAGTAGACAGTCCCCTATCAAGAAAAAAAACAATTAAACAACAACAAATATAAAAAATGGAAGAAGGAAACTGAGATCAGAATAATAAAAGATAAGACAAGAAAGTATGCTTACCAAATCTTTGGAGAAAATATCACGACAATTATCATATATAATGCCGTAATCACGGACACTAGTATACCAGACAAGAGATGCTGGTAATCCATCACAACAAAGAAAGTGACAGTTACAGATGCCAGCAAGCTTAGGGATTGCCTCTAAAATCCAAACCTGGGAAGAAAGCAACAGTAAGAACAGAAATAGAAGTAAAGAATAATAAATAAAAAGGAAAAAGCATGGAAACATAAAAGGAAATGAAAGGGAAATACCAAGAATGCTATGGGATATCCAAGCAGATTATAACCAAACCTTGAACCCTTTTTTGGTGGCTCAGACCTCATACATTTCTTCAAATAACCAATTGTTTCCAGAAATACAACCCGACCAAAGGGATAACGGTTTAAACGATCCAAATCACAGACAAGGTCAACATAACATTGACGAACAAGAGCTTTAGAACGCTGAGGGAGCAACACACCCTCAATCACTAACAAGTACGCCATGGAAAGCTTCTTTGGAGACTGAGTTGGCTCCTTGAGGAAAAGTTGAACAAGACCCATAAATGTACATTCAGATACACCCAAAAACTCCTCCATATCCACATGAGGAGAAGGAGGCATGTCATCACCAGGTTCTTTCCAACTCAAACCAGTAACACAACAGAATTCAGCTAGAGAAAACCTAAACAAATGTTGCCCAACTTGAAACCACATCTCATTAAGTTTAGAAGTTTCAACTTCATGTAAGAGCATCTGATGCATAAGTTGCTGATAAAAATATAGAGAATCCCTAGCCCGTACAATTGAACCTAAACAACCATCTATAAGAGACACCCAGTCATCATGAGACAGACCATTCTTAAGAGTTGTAATCAATTCAGGCTTTGAATACACATTAATGTCCCCATGAAAACGTTGTTCTTTGGGAACAAAAAACTTGAAGGAAGCAGGTTGAATAGCAGATGGTGGAACCACAGTAGGACCTTCTGTATGGACAACAATTTCTTTACCTAAATAGCATAAATGTAGTGTAAAGATTAGGTTTCACAACAAATAAGATACTGTCACCAAAAACCAGCAAACAACAAATTGAACAACCACATAAACTAACACTGTAACCACACCAAAAACTGCAAACACACAACAATCAGAATGTCATATGGAACCCTATCAACAACACAAGTAACAAACTGTAAACATAAATCAATTGTAACCCTGTCACCAGACTGTAACCATAATTCAAACAGGTAAAGAACTATAACTCTGTCACCAAACAATTAATATATTGTAACCCAGGCACAAGACTGTAACCAACCATTAAAACCAGTAATAAAATGCAAGCCTATCACCAAACAAGTTATAAACTGTAACCCTATCACCAACAAATCAACAAATTGTAACCATGTCATAAACTGAACCAATGAATCAATTGTAACACTGTCACCAGACTGTAACCAACATTAAAAACAAGTAATGAACTGTATCAATGTAATCAAAATAGTGTAAAAACTGTAACTCTGTCACAAGACTGTAACCAACCATTAAAATCAGTAATAAAATGCAACCCTATCACCAAACAAGTCATAAACTGTAACCCTATCACCAACAAATCAACAAACTGTAACAAAGAATCAATTGTAACACTGTCACCACACTATAACCACCCATAAAAACAAGTAATGAACTGTATAACCCTGTCACAAGACTCTAACCAACCATTAAAACAAGTAATAACATGCAACCATTTTATAAAACAATCCATAAACTGTAACCCTATCACCAACAAATCAACAAACTGTAACAATGAATCAATTGTAACACTGTTACCTGACTGTAACCACCCATAAAAACAAGTAATGAACTGTATAACCCTGTCACAAGACTGTAACCAACCATTAAAACAAGTAATAACATGCAACCATTTTATAAAACAATCCATAAATTGTAACCCTAACACCAGACTGTAACCAATTATCAGAAAACAAAGAGAAACAACAAATGCCACAAATGCAATAATGGAAACGAAATCAGAATAAGAGACATTAACCATAGCACAAACTGATAGCCAGTAGACAACAACTGAAGCAACAAACAAACCCTAATACGGGAGGAAAGGGCTAAATTAAACAAACGAACAGGAGAAATTGCATGTAAAGATGGATACTAGATCTCGACAACTAAAAGGAAACAAGATAAGAGGTTGTTGTCGACAACATTGAAGCAGAAGAGTCAAAGAAAGTACACGATGAAGTCATTAGCAACAGATGATCAGAGGAGGGACTGCGGAAACGTCGAAAAGAGAACGACACCGGTCAGAGGAGGAAGTTCGACAACAAGTTGGCGAGAACGGCGTAGAGAACGACACCGATCAGAGAAGAAACCGTCGAAAAACCGAAATCGCCTGTGAGAGAGAGAGAGACGTTGCAGAGAAAGTGACAGAGATGATCGCGCAAGGGAGGGGAAGGAGTTTAATTAAATCAGGGGTAGTGTTGGTATTATGAAAGTATTTTGGCCCTTTACTAGCAAATAAAAGCCTTTAGGACATTTAGTAATTGGTCCAAAGGCCGAAGGCCTTTGGACCAAATTACTTCTATAAAATATTAACTTTTTAAATATTTTTTTAAATAATTTCATACTTGTTACTATAAAGTATGAATTTATAAAAACAAATTCTTTAAAAAGTGGAGTAAATATTTCACATAGTTTTTATCATTCTAAAAAAGCGTGCATGAATAGTAAATGACAAGTTTTAATTAACAGAATATAAAACTAACCCGTTTTAATTTACAAATGTAAATAAACAAGGTGGTGTTTGATTAACACAATTTTCAATGTTTCGACTCAAAATTCACACTAAATCCATGACTAATGTTAGACTTCTCCATTTACTTTCCTTCCATCTCCTCACCTTTACACAAATTAATAATAGAATTCGCATATACATTTATCCTCACCTACTCACTCTTATGAATTCGCACATATATATTTATCCTCACGTACTCGCTCCTATTCGTACATACATGTGCTCAATAACACGTAAAAAGAACATACTCAATATATCTATCAAATTCTAAAAATCACTCAAAAGTGACTACTCCCACAGTCTCACCTCATACTTAATTAAACAACACATTGTACTTAATGTGACAGAAAAGAAAAATGCAACAAAAAAAAGAGATGGAAAGTATAAACTCATAAAATAGGGCGACTAAAAAACTTGGAGAGTTGTTGCTTGAAGGTGGATGGGTGATGGTGATGGCATCCAAGGCGTCCCAACAACAATTGCTCTCGCATCTACCTTTATATCGTGTATATATTTTGGATCTCATTCTGAATAAACTTCTGCCCTGATTTCTTCAAATCTTCTTGTCTCCTCTAAGCTCTTTCTAGTCTCCTCAAAGCTCAAGGGTCCTCAAAGGGGCGACCATAATAAGTAGGTCCATAAAAACCTCTCTCGTAACCGTAAGACATATATTCTCGTGACTTCTAAATAGGCACATCAACCTCCATTTGCTCTTCTTTTACTTCATTCTCCTCTTCAAGATTATCACCGTCAAGCCACTTGTTAGTGGGTGAACTCTTCTCCTCCAAACATCATTCTAGTTCTCTTGGTCATTCAACAGAATCTCTGGTAAACCTATCTTCCTCCAATCTTTCCCGACGTGTGTGGACCATATAAAGTCCTTAAGTCCCTGCCCTTGATAGCCACATAGTTGCCTCTCTCAAATGTCTTATGTCCAACCATCTAGGGCTCTAGCAATCAAAGTGACCTATCCTCTACAATATATATCACGAATGGGTCCTCCTAACAACAGTGCTATGCTTCTCATCAATATTATGCCTCCATAATTGACATTTTACTAATCAATCAGAAGCTTATAGAGAATCTGCAGTTCATGTCTTTGCACCTTATAAGTCTCATGTCGGCACAGAATAGTATCTCACGTGCTAAGCAGCTTCTACAGAACCCTCAACACAAAACTCACTATCTCATGTGACTTGGCACTTCTGAAATTGTAATTATCGAACTCGACACCAAATACCATATTCTATCAACCTCTAGTGTAGTGATCAATAAACTACCTAACATAGTAGAAAAACCAAGGATATTGTTGAACTGGGAAACAATCATCCCTTTATTTTGCATTGCCAAGTCGGAACGGGATAGATCATCTTCCTTTCTCATCAGTGAAGTATCTCAAAGAGCTCAGAACAATGAGCACTTTTGTAGTTGAGAACGTTCAAAGTTAGTAGCTGACCCACATCCAGTGCCGGATCCAGGAATTTAATTTTGTAAGGGGGCTGAATTTTTTTTCCAAGAAATGACGGTTTGAAATGCTTGAGTCTAAGATTGTTCATATATATACACCGTTGACATCTTCAGTCCTGCTTATTTGTTGAATGACACTAAAAACGACACTATAGTGTTTTGCGAATTCAGGAACCTACATCGCTAGATGTAATATAACTAGACCCGAGCAAACGTGGGCACGATCCGGGCTTGGGACGGGTTTTACCCACAATATTAGACCGGTTTCACGGGTGCGCACGGGCCAGGCTAATCTCGCTTTACGGGTTGAATGTATTGTCCAATCCCATCCGATATTGCGTGCGCGGGTTACCTGCGGATACCCGTAAAATCTACTGTCTATGTACTTCGACAAAAAAAAAATATTGTATGCTATCTACTTCGATAAAAAAAAAAAAATAGTTGTTGGGGCCTGGGGGTAATGAACAAGTTGCTCGATGTTGTCTACTTCGAACAAAAAAAACGAAATTTGTTGAATTTTAATTAATATTGTATTAGTTATTATAAGTATTGATTATAAGGAAAAAAGGGATTGATTTTTAAAAAAAAAACAGATGCAACATTTAAAAAAAAATAGATGCAATAAAAAAAAAAAGTGGGTTAGTGTTTTAAAAAATAAAACAAATGCAACAAAGGAGAAATAGGGGGAAAGCAGGGGGTTCGAACCAATGAAAATCCTCTATAACACTTTGTGTGACACTAGATTTTTTTTATTGCAAATTTATAGCATAATTAATTTTATGTTACACCTAGTGTTACACAAAGTGTTGTAGAAGATCTTCGTTGGGTTCGAACCGGATTGGGGGGGATTAGTGTATTTATTAAAAAAATAAAAGAAATTCAACAAAAGGGAAAAAAGGTGACAGCAAGGGGGATTCAAACCGGAGATCTCCCGCTCTCCACAACGCTTTGTCTAATGTCCTATCCGCTGAGTCAATACAATTTTGTGATATTATTTTACTTCACTTCTATATATTACTAAATTAACAGATATATAAAAATATACATTGGCCAGCGGGGGGCTTCAGCCATCCCGAGCCCCCCACAGATCTGCCACTGCCCACATCAGTATCATTTAGCACTCTCTCAATCTCCTCGTGGGCATATAGTTTGTCAATGTCCTCTTAATTATACCAGCGCATCACATGATGCTCTTGTTGGCATGATTATAGGATTTGTAAGATAAAAGATACTCCCTCCGATCCAAAATATATGTCGTTTGACTTTTCAACATGTATTTTCAGAAGTTAAAAACTATATAAAATATCAACTTTTTTCAAATTATTTTCTTACAACTTAATATTTGTTGGTAATAAGTATTAAATTATAAAAAATAATAATAAAAAAGTTAATATATTATATAGTTTTTAGCTCCTTAAAATACATGTTAAAAAGTCAAACGACATATATTTTGGATCAGAGGTAGTAATATTTTAGAAGATTTGGATAAGAATTGGCTTTGTACTCACCCAAAATCTTTTGTACTCGCTCGAGAATACAACTGCTCACCTGAGCATACGACTGCTCGATCGAGTATTTGGTTGTGTACGTGTTCTTCGTAGTGTTTTGGTTGTTGTAAGTCAGAAACCTCCATGAGTACAGTTTTGTGTGATAACTTGTGTGTTCTTCATAGTGTTTTAGTTGTTGTTACGGGTGGGACTGGGGTAGGTTTGTTTAAGGCTATTGTAAGAGTCACGGTCAATAAGCTAATATTTGGTGAAGTATTTGGTATCCTTATAAATAGGAGGTGTTGATTTTTATCATGTACTACAGACGTGTAATTTCAAGGTTTCCACAATTAATCTTGTGACATTCTTTGTATGTGTGCTTTATTCCACCTAATATATTTAATAATGTTAACACAACCAAGATCCTACACACACTTCCCTCCCTCTCCTCCTATAGTTCTAGTTGATCCCCTCCCTCACCTATCATCTCTTCCCCTATACTATGGTCCTAATCATTCCTCCTCCTTTCTTCCCCATCTTCTATCACTACTACTTCTGGTAGGGCCGGGCCTAAGGCGAGGCCAAACATGCCCTCGTCTCAAGCCCAATAATCCTAAGGGGTGCAATATTTATCTACTCCCAACCAAAACTCAAACTCAATATAAAAAAAAGGAAGTAAATGGCCCTTAAATCAAACGCATGTGACCCAGTTGTTGTTCCTCATACTCGGTAGGTGTTCTGATACATTTTAGAAACGTGTTCCGTCTCTCTCCTCCCCTATGGCCTACTCTACTAATTTTTTAAACTTTTTTTTCTTTCTAACATCTTTACATGTTAAATTTATTTTGAGAAATTCCGCTTAGTACCCTCAAGATTAATGCAATTATGGAAGATGCCCCATGGTTTTTAATTTTCCAAATGGTGCCCTTGAACTTTTAACACAGTTCGTTCCATGTCCAAAACTTTATTTTGTTAGGTTATCTTATTTTAAAAACCTTTAAAACCAGGGAGTAATTGCATTTGCCCTTTTTTATTTCTCAAAATTATTTCAATTTTTTAAATTATACAAAAGTCTCTTTCAGTCTTTCTTACACAGTTGCACAACACCCACCAACATGCATCTTCTTCCTCCACTCACCTACAGTTAGGCCATCTCTTATGGTAAGCCAAAAAGTGAGTTTTGGCCTAATTTTGCTCCCACCCTAGGCAAAAATCCATTTTAACTTTTTTATTTTTGACCTATTTTTTTATAAAAAAGGGCCAAATTTGACTTTCTCATTTGGAAGACCAAATGTTATTTATTTATTTTTAGTTGTTTAATATTTAGAAAATTTTGCACCAATATACCAAAAATAGATGGGTTTTGCAAAAATGGCAGTGTCATTGGAAAAATTGCAAAGGGTTACTTTTGCAAAATAAATTTCTACCTTGTATACCGGTTGAAGGTTACAAAACAATAAAAAAAATGTAGAGGGTGGCAGGGGAGAAAGGTGAAAAGTATAGGTGAGAGAGAGAGGGTTGCATTAAATGAAAGTAAGGACATTTAATACTCTCATGGTTCCCGTCTAAAAAAAGGAAGGAGGGAGAGAGAGGAATTGGAGATACGCTTTCAAGTTAACTGAACATGAAAACATGAAAAATGTTAATGTGGCAGCCAATACGTTTTACATGCCACCAACGAGTAAACATGTGCCATCAACGAGTAAATGTGTGCATAAATGATTGAGATTCCTCATAAATGCACCTAAGTCCAAACATACGTGCCAGACAAAATTTACTCATGGCATGGAAAAACAAGAACTTGACACAAGTATTCTTACTGTCGGCATAGATATTCTTACTACTGGCATGTATATTCTGAATTTCTGAGTGGTTGTCGGATCAAATCTTCTTCTACACACGCCTCGGTTCCTCATCCCCTTCTCCCCTCTACAAAAAGTTGATGACTCCCTTTTACATTTAATGTCCTTCATCTCTCTTCCCATTATCTTCTCTCTCACCCCCTTAGGCATTTTATACCCTTCTCTCCTCTCCAGCATTTAATGATCTCATCTCCCCATGTCCCTCTCTCTCCCATCACATTTAATGTCCTTTCTTCTCTCTTATTTCTTTACTTGTAGGAGTGGTTTTAAAACCGGTTAATTTTGTCATTTTGTGGTCATAATTGCTATTCATGCAAATTTTTTCTAAAGGGGTTACTTTTGCAAACCCTGCAAATTGGTCGTGCCCTTGGAATATCGAGCTGCTGATGACAGATACGACTTTGACTTTGAACTGTATATCTCATGTTGCTATTCGTCATATTTTCAGGGAATAGAATGTGGTGGCTGACAGGATTTCGCGTCTGGCTTACTGCAACCCTGCCGATGATAGCTTGTCATCAACTGATCAAGAACTTCGGGTTCTCGCCCGCTCGGACACTCTAGGGAAGAAGTCTGGTCGTCGTCGACTTCCCTAATCTTTATCTGGCTTCGGAAAAAAAGGGGGAAATTTATTGAAATAATTTGTTTCATTCATAAATTTGTAAACTTTTATATATAATTTATAGATTCGGCACACTTTAAATTTTGTTATGTGACTAAAGAATTAGGGAAACAAACTGATACTTTCACTAAATTTTATGTGATTTAATTAGGCTTTTTATAGGAAAATAAATTGATTATTATATGAGCTAAGGACCCAAATATCTCGCCTCAAGTCTTTTAAATATCAAATCCGACCTTGACCCCAGTTTTTATTATTATTATTATTATTATTATTATTATTATTATTATTATTATTATTATTATTATCATCATTATTATTATTATTATTATGTCAACTAGTAATTACATAAAATTGGATGGGAGCCGGCTAACAAGCTGAGCTCCGCAACCCTTCTGAATGCTAAAAGCAATTCTAGTCAAAACATGACACGTATCCCTACTATACCCAGGTATCCCTCTAGCAACCCCACATATCCGCTTGAGAAGTCCCATGGCCTCATCCCCTAAGTCACCAATAGTAGAAAACGAAAACGGCAGAAAGTGATATCCCTTGTCTCCACAAACCTTCTCATACTTTTTCCTTTTGTTTTCAGCCGCCACCCTGGCCGCCTTACCCGGGATGAAAACTGAAAGACCAGAATTGCTAAAGATAGAAGTACCCGTGATGTCAACACAAGTGTCTTGGCCCTGGAACCAGTTGTAGAACAAAATATCAGCCGGACGAAGCTCACCTCCCCTGTCATCAGTCATACCCGTAGACGCCTCTCTACGCACCGAAATCCCAGCCTTCAAGCACTCATCATATAAAGCATCTCGCACCATATTATGACGGTGTTTAACACCAATGTCAGCAGCACAAGCAAGGACATGATCCCCCCACGAATCCAAAATGCCCTTCTCACAAGCAGGACATTTGGTTCCAGCCTGGAACAACTCAATTCCAAGACGATATTTAATGATAGAACGAAAGGTGGTGGGGTTCATAACCTGACCAAGACCGGGTATAGGGGCAGCCTTTAGCCATTGTTGGGCCATAGGGAGTTTCAGGTTTGCAAACAGAGCTTCTTGCCTCCCAGTAAGAGCAAACTCCACCTTGAGGTGCTTGTCGACATTTTTGTAGTAACAACTAACCAATTTCTTCATTAGACAGGGGGCTGGTTGTACCGCACAAATATCCAAGACATCCTCACCAATGATATTACTCCACCTAGAAGTAGCTGATCCGAAAGCAGACCCATCACCAGACACTCCAGAAGCCCTCAAAATACGATCCTGCAACCCATGCGACTGGAGCCTCGAAGCAAGAAAAACATAATGTAGCGTGTCCGCAGCGGTGTAAACCCCAAGGCCACCGCAGTCGATAGGCATGGTAGAAAGGCGCCACTGTAGAGGGCCAAAGCCTGAACCCCCAAGTGTCACTATATGTTCCAAAGACATCCTCAAAAAATCATCAAAAACACCTTGCGCATCTATGAAACATGAAGGCAGGGTAGTTCGCATTGCAAAGTAGAGACGAGAGACTCCCGAGCAGGCCCGCAAAAGCAATAACTCACACTGAGGATCTTCCAACCTCCTGATAGCCTCCATCAGGGCATTGGTTTTCAGAACCCTCTTCAATATCACCTCGTTACAAAAGGAAGGATCCAAGCTAACAGGCCCACCAAGTAGTTTAACCCCTCCCATCGGACGGGAAATATGCTCAGGAAAAACCCCAACTTCCCTACCGCGTGTGTCCTCATTCGGCCAAAATATTTCCGTCTTATCAATATTAAGGTGAAGTCCTAGGGTCGGGCCCTCCTCTCTGATAATGGAAAGGGCTCTGCTGACCATCAAAGTGTCCCCAATCAGCGTTCCGTCATCCAGATACCAAGCATTAAGCTTCAGCTCACAACTGTCCATAACCTTACATATCAACGGATGCAACGTAAGTGAGAAAAGAAGAGGTCCAAGAGGGTCACCTTGCTGAACCCCCTGACACGAATAGAGGACCTGATCACCGTAATATAACCGAGCAGGACGAGCATAGCAGAACTCAACCCAATGGGCGATAAAAGGGCACATATGACGAACCTCTCTTATCATAGCACTGCGATCAACCAGATTGAAAGCATTCTTGAAATCTACCAAAAGCATAGTCAGACTATTATCACAACCCTGAGATTCCACTAATCTGTTAACCGCATGCAGCACTGCTTCTCCACCACCTGAAACTCCAACCCAAAACTGAGCATTTTCAAGATAAGGTCCAAGGGTTTTACCAGCCGAAGATGCTACCACTTTCGACACCAAACGCCGCCAGATTGACCCAACAGCAATGGGACGAACCCCCCCACCCGGCTTAAGGAGAGGCGTGAGTGGGGCACTTGCAACAAATTCACTCAAAGAAGGAGGACACTGACCACTGAGAAATAAATTAACCACCCTCGTTATAGAGTCGGAAACCTCCTCAGCAATCGCCACAGCTGCACCACTTAGAGCGTCCAACAAGTGTTGAGCGAGTAGCCCGTCTTTCCCACACGACGTGCCCTTTGGGAAGCTTCTTATTCTGTCTAAAACTAAACTCCTGGACACCTGCAAGGGGTCGACGACAATAGGTTTGGGAAGCTTATTATTATTATTATTATTATTATTATTATTATTGATACAAGACAAGGATTTTGGGGGTGGTTAACCGCGGTTAACTCACCGCCCAATCGCGTCCCAACGGACGAGATCAGCCATCTCTGCTGGAACACATTCAGATGCGCCAACTGATCTGCCACCTGGTTACCCTCTTAGAAGATGTGTGCGAATATGACCCTCTCGAAAGATCGACAAAGAACAAGAGCATCCGAAATCGTCACCACACACAAATAGTAGAAGTTCGGCAAGTACTCGTACTTCATCTCAATCTACATCTTTTGTTTTTGGTCGATTGCAATAATCACCCTTTTCAATATGGGGTCCTAATATCTAACACAACTCTTATTCTACAAAAAATCCCAACCCGTAACAAACTTGATTCGTCTACTTCCAAGAGATCACCCACCTTCAATCCTAATAGCGTCGCAAGGTCTCTAGTCATGAGCCCCAAAGGAATGTCATACAATCTTACCCAAAAATCAAGTTAGGTTTAAAATCAATATCATTTCTAGTTTTTAAGTCATTTTATGTTTGGTTTATTTACTCAACATGAAATTTAATGTTATGAATCAAACAAAAAAGCCGTGATCAACCGTCATCAGTATCACTTGTAAATCTAAACTACTGTTGTTTGTAGAAAACACAACCACTCAGGCTGATACTGATGGTGTATGCTTTTTAATCAACCGGCATTGGGATGCCACTGGCGGGCATGCGCAGGGCATGGAAGAAAAGAGATAAAGGATGAATCCATAGGACAATAAGATTAATGATTAAACGACACTTAGCTGTTCATTTGATGACTTGACTAAAAATGAACACACCCATGACCACACGCAGGTTTACTATGTTCTCTGCTCATTGCATTTCGCTTACATGCATAAACGGCCCATGCCCTTGCACACAGGCCACTCGCTTTGGGCAGGGGACATAGCCAATATGGCATTGATTCATCACAATCCACATCAAGTGAGGAATATAAGTTGTACAGGGTGCAAACAACCATATCATTGTCAAATATGTGTATCTGCAAAAGGTCAGATACGCAACCGATTGCCAGTGTTTTGTATTAATTCACCTACATTAATGATGACAAAAACTGTATGCTACAGCTGACTAAAGAGTTGGGTATTTGAAACCTGTAGAGGCTCAGTTAGGGATATATCTTCCAGATGCCGATCCTGTAACCTACAGTCATGAGCACAATCTCCCAAAGCATGTTGGGAATGCTTAATAGGTTTACTTTAGACCCAGGGATCTCTGACCACGTCACTGATATTTCTACTATTGGGATCCGAAATCGCTTGCATAGGTAGACTGCTTCGACATCAAAACACCACCTGCATTTAGAAAAACAAAGCTAACAAAATGCAATGATGTAGAATAAGACAGCTTGGAATAGCCTAGAGTCTATCAACTTCAACCAGTGAAGGGCATCGGTAGTCGTAGATCAACTGATTAAAAGGAAATGGCACATAATGCTGCATCTTAGGTAAACAATGAATTGTTTGTTTTCTGCAAAGCTTCATTCCCTCCAACATTGAGCATCAGAGAGTCTTTGGATTGAATGCCAACACCATCTAACCATATACTCAAACAGAACATTCTACTCACAAGGAGTTGACATGCACTAGGAACTCATGTTATCAGCTATATATTTTATATCGCGAATTATCACTTTTCTTTTGAATTTTTTAGATGATATATTATTATTATTATTATCATTCACATTATTATTATTATTATCATCATCATCATCATCATCATCATCATCATCATTATTATTCAAAAAGTTCAATTAGCTGCAAAAGGGGTTTAAGTAACTTGGTTTGATCTAACAATACAGTTAAACCATCACTTGGATATTTATTCCCATTACCCAGGACCAGGAGCAGCAGCGGATCGTATGACTTAGAATTGATTACCTTTTCAATCGCGTGTTGGTGAAAATTTTCCGTCCAGCAGCCCTAGTAAACATCTTGAATCCACACTGGTGGCATGCAAAAGGGTATTGTAAGTTATGACTTGCCTTTGTTGTAATCTGACAAAATAGTGTGCATAGTATAGATCAATACCTGTGTATCACGAATTCCTGGGCCAGCTGCAAGGACAACCACCAGGTGGAAACCCTTCATCAAAAAGTTACGGTACCATTTCCTCTGACAATATCAAAATTTACCTGTGTTAGTATTTCAACTCAGACATGAAGAAGCCAAACATAAGTTCTTAAGACTCAACTGTAGCAAGAGCCTTTTCTTCAAGATGGGCACGAGAGCCAAAGGCAGCAACAGGGATGTCTGATATCCTTAAAGGTGAACTGCCAGCACTTGAATTTTCAAAAGAAAATTCTTTTTGGGCAACTGCATGAATCTGGCAGCCAACAATCAGTTTCCAGCACACTTCTAGTCCTCTCACCATGAATGTTAGCTCTGAAAAATCCCTTTTCCCTTATCCCTCCAGCCCAGTCTTTTAATTTTTTTCGTGTTAGCACATAATGAGAACTTAAAACTGTTATCTCATGCCCACCTGATTTTCAAGCTTCTCTAGGTCGTTTACCCTGGTTGCTCCATCTGCATCCAGCATGAGAAGTAGTTCACCACGTGAATGAAGCATCCCCTGTGATACAATGCATTTGCGAAAAGCCCCACAGGATCAATAACTAGCTGCACGATTTAATGTGGCACTCAAACAAACTGAGATTTCATAGGACTCACTTTTCTAATAGCTTCTCCTTTACCATGGTTTCTTCCGAGGAGGATGACCCTAACATTTTCTACCGTATACTTCTTAACAAAGTCAAAGGCTACTCTGGTTGTTCCATCTGAACTTCCATCATCAACAATCAAGACCTGTTTAAACATCCACATGCCCATGTATTAGCAAATAAGCAAATGAGTCAATGACAAGCGCTTTCCACATGGCTTCCAAATAGATATAAATAGTTCAAAACATTTCCAAATTATTTGATGTAACTTGATGCAGTTGATGATGATGCCTATAGGATATGCCAAACACAACTAACTCATGAGCATCTTTGTTGATTTACAAATCAAATATTATATATGTCGATAGAGTAAGGTAAAGAAGCTAAAAGCTAGAGAACTATGCAAAAAAAAAATCTAGATCAAGAAAATTGTCAGAATTCAGAAACACATGGGTATTTGGCATGCATCAGTTCAGAACTTTGGCAAGAGTCAATCGAGCAATTTAAGTGGGGCACACTATTGAATAAAACAACCATGGCACCAGGAATACTAAAGTACAAATAAAAACCCAGCGATAATTTTCTGAACAGTGTAGGGAAGGATAGTTAACATGTCTGATTTTCAGATTGCTTGTGCAATAAACAGATGCCTAAAATTAGTCTAAGAAACTTAAGGAGACAGCACAACATACAAAAAAGTAATCTAAACCACCAGTTAAAAGCTAAATTAAGTAGCATCGCAAATAATCTCCTTCATGCCATATATTTAGTTTCCAGGAAGTACCAAACCACACACAATCAGCTAAAAATAACTACAAAGCGACACTAATACACACTTAAAATTTGGACTATATTGTACAGGTTCATCCAGGTTAAGAGAAGTACCTCATAAGAGAACGAATTGTCCTTTTCAGCACGCTGTTGCAAATAACTAAGGCCAAAATTGAGATATTAGTAGGCAAGGCAAAACAGTAGCTCAGAAATAAGATCTACACTCACAATTGCATTTTGAAAGAACAAGAAAACACTAGCAATGCACATCAATACAAGTCATACAGAACAATAACACAAGCCAATGTATGTCAATACAAGTCATTCAGAAGATTCTGAAAGATATATTAACAGTTATTTAAGGATCATCAAATAGTAAAGAATAATAATAATTACAAGAAGATGGACATCAAACAGAAACTGTTTAAAAAGGCTGTGTTTGGAAAGACATGCTGATAAGATAAATTATGTTTACAAGGCCTGATAAGGTGTATTTAAGGCGACAAATTATGGTAATAGTGTGCTCATAGGCAACCAAACAATAAATGTACCATGCTATCTCAGCAAGTCTATCAGTCAGAAATTCAATCAAGCTCAGTTTAAGCCAAGTACGAAGGTGAATCAATCTGAGCTGAAACTCAGCTGGGGCTCATAGTAGTTATGTTTGGCCTAGTTTTCCTTAATTAAAGCAGATTTTACGTCCTTCTGCGTAAAAAATGAATGGATATATGGTGATTTAAAAACTGTTTAGATACTTTTCACTTTTTGAATTAGTATTTGCTAATTAAACCTTTTTTTTCCAGGTCTTTTGAAAACGCACCATCAATTTGCTCAGGGTAAGGGTGCTTACATCTCAACCCCAAACCCTCCTTTAATTATGATTGCACTTGGTTGATAAGTAAGTTTTTAGTAGAAAAAGTTGTTGAAATAACCAAACTTAGCCAAAAGAAACTGCGAGCTCAGTTACACACCAAGCTACAACTCCCAAGCTCCCTTTGGCATTTTTGTTAAAAGATGACTGATATCCATCAAGTATTTTTATTTTGTTTTGTTTTTGGCCTTATCATAATTCACCCAAAGGACGAAGGTTACAACTTTTTAACGATGCAGATGAAAGATTGCACAATTCATTTCACTTTCAGAAGTTACAGATTCTCAAGCTAGGTCATATATCAAATTGGCAGGAAAAGGAATACATTCTGAAATAGATGATGCTAACAGTAATCAGCTAATATATGAAACTGCCAAAATAGCTAATATACTATTAAATTGCCGGTAAGAACAATAGACACATAGTGACATGGAAAATGCTAATGTGAAAGTAGCTAATATATAAAATTTTCAAACTAGAAACTACACAAAGTTGCCAGAATGAAGAATGCACACCCACTGACATAGATAACACCAATATTTGTGTCATATATATTTAAGCAGAATAAAAAAGACAGTAAGTGACTTACTTCATTGTTTCTTTTAGTGCTCCTGGAAGTCTATGTTCTTCATTGAATGCTGGTATTATCAAAGACAAATACTTTTGTGCAGGATCTGATAGAGAAGGGCAAGGAACCTGAGACAAAATTGTTTTCTACAAAGTGAGCATATTGTAGAAAATAAAAAAGGCTCCAGAATTTCAGGATACGACTTTATCAACACTTGCGCCCTAATCCAACAGCAAGAAAGATGAACTATTCAGATTTGGAATCGCTAATAAAAGTTCGCTGAGTTTACTTTGGCATCCAACATTGAAACCAAAACCACATTCAGATCAGAAACGGAGGAACAAAATAAAACATACAGAAATTTACAAACTAACACGGAAAAGGAGTGCGAATAAAATCAGGCCAATATGAAATAGATAATAAAAAGAAGGAATATTAGGGATTTGGAAGGTCACCGGTTTGAGAGAATTTGGATCCTCAAGGATCGGATCACCGTCAACATGACTGCAAGGGATAAAGTAAATCAGAGAAGAAATAAAAGCAAAGAGGGAAGATGAAATTGTAGGAAACTTACGAGTGGTTGAAACTCCGGCGATAAGCTTGGAAGAAGATGAGAAAGAGGAGAGAGACACAAAGAAAAAGAGCGGCTCCGGCGAGGAATTCGATAAGAGTCCAGAGCCACTCCATTCTACCTCTTCCAGGGTTTTCGTAAGTAAAATCTCTGAGAAAACTGTTTATTTAAATAACGCTGATGAATTCATCCATTCAACATCAACATCGACGAGGAAGGCGAGACTAGGCATGGCCTGGGTTTCATGGTTAGGCCTAGGCGGGTTAGATGAGTAAACGGGTAGGGGTAGAGTCGTCCTTAAAAAAATCCTCAATCTTAATTAAAATTTTCTTCTTACCAATTTATATAAATAAAAAATTAACTCATATTTACAAGTAATTGGTATTGCATATACCAAAACAAATTGGGTTTTGCAAAACTAGCATCTTTGAGAAATTTGTAAAACTAACAATTAAGGTCAAAATTTTACAAAACTAACATGTCCTCTAACTCATTGTTGCAAATGGAGAGAGGGAGTATTAATTGCAGAGAGAGAGAGCTGCCAAATTGAGAGAGTGTAAAGATTTGCAGAGGAGGAAGAAGAAAAAGTGATCGAAGGGAACAATGCCACATCATAGAATATATATATATATAATATAATAATGAATATGTGTCTCGTTCGGATTCATGAGAGTTGACACATGAAATTCATATATTAACACGTAAATAAACGTTAGTGGCACGACAACCGTATTGAGTGGCATGTAGTTGACTGTCATGATAGACGTTAAGATAATTGTAATATTCAGACTTGAGTTTCTCTGTTAGAGTCAAAAGAGTTGACACGAGATATACCTATACTGGCACATAAATAGACGTTAGTAGCACGAAGAATGTATTGACTAGCACGTAAGTCCTGTATTTGAAATTTTTTGCAAAACATGCCCTTTTTTGGACGATTTTGCGAAATGACCACCTTTTTGGACAATTTAGCAAAATGTCCGCTATATAACCCGTCCCCTTCCTTCTATCCCCGTTCCTTTTCTCCTTTCTTCAGATCTGTATCGCGCCGCTCCTCATCCTCTCCTTCTACGCCGTCGGACGCCGCTCCTCCTCCTCTCCACTCCTCCTCCTCCTCGCCGGACACCGCTTTCTTCAATTGATCTCGCTTTCTCTTGCTCTCTCCCTCTCCGGCGAGATCGAGCGAGCGGCGGTTGTCCGAATCCGGCTCCTCCGTCCATCAGATCCACGTCGAGCGAGCGGCAGCGGCCGGATGCGCTCAAATCTGTGGGAGGTTGTCCGGTGGAGATTCCAGATCTGTGCGATTCCAGATCGGTGGTCCGGTGGAGATTCAAGATCTGTGCGATTCAAGATCTGTGAGATATGTGCGAGCCGGAGGCGGACGCCGAGAGAGCGAGGGAGGGAGCGAGCGGCGGAGGGAGCGAGCGAGGTCGGAAGCGTGCTGGAGGTGGTGGCGAGCGGCGGAGTGAGCGAGCGAGGAGCGAGCGAGTAGTTCAGGGGAGGGAGGTTGAGGATGAAACTTTTATTAAATTACAAAACTGACCCCGTAAATATGGAAATTACAAACAATTCTATATTTTATTACAAAAAAAAACTATATTTGCACAAAAAACTATATAACATTTTGTAAAATTACAAAAATTAACCCATAAATATGAGAATGAAAAAAACTATCTATATTTTATTATGTAATCCATAAATATGAGAATGAAAAAAAGTTCTGAAACGAAAAAAAAAGCGGAAAAAAAAATATTATATTTTGCACAACAAATTGTAAGAGTTGCACGACTCTGTTTTAAGAGTTTGCACATCATCTTATTTTTGCTCAACTATATGTTATTTTTGCACAACAACCGAGACTTGTGAATTTATACTCAACATGATCTTATTTTATCTCAATATAATTTCATACTTTGTCAATAAATTATTGCTCAACACGCTCTTATTTTTGCACAACATGGTCTTATTTTTGCTCATCAATAGACAATAATTGCACAACATGAGGGGATTAGTGAAATTTTGCTCAACATCATCTTATTTTTGCTCAACTATATGTTATTTTTGCACAACAATCGAGCCTTGTGAATTTATTCTCGAAAAAATTTGCAAAACAGGCACTTTTTTGCACAATGTAAAGTTATTTTTGCACAACAAAAAGTTGTGAAATGAAAAAAAAAGCGGGAAAAAAATATATTATATTTTGCACAACAAATTGTAAGAGTTGCACGACCCTGTTTTGAGAGTTGCACGACTCTGTTGTAACAGTTGCACGACTCTCTTGTAAGAGTTGCACGACTATGTTTTAAGAGCTGCACGACTCTGTTGTAAGAGTTGCACGACTCTGATTCAAGAGTTGCACGACTCTGTTGTAAGAGTTGCATGACTCTATTTTAAGAGTTGCACAACTCTGTTTTAAGAGTTGCACACGACAATCGAGACTTGTGAATTTATTCTCAACATGATCTTATTTTATCTCAATATAATTTCATACTTTTCTCAATAAATTGTAAGCGATTTAGAATAAATTGAAGCAATTCTAGTTTTATTTTTTATTTTTTTTAACATTTTTTCGTGCATATATAACCGTAATTTGTGTAAATATAATCGTATGTTGTGCAAATATAACATTTTGGTGTGCAAAAATAAAAATAAAAATAAAGATTATGGATCACTTAATAAAGTATAGATAGTTTTTGTAATTTCTATAATTTGTAGGGTGATTTTTGTAATTTAATTAAAAGTTCATCTCCTTCCTCACGATTCTGCGAAGAGAAACCAGATCCGCACTCGCGCCGCCGACTCGCTCCGGCCTCCTTCGCTCCGGCGCCGATCGCTCCCTCCCTCGCTCCGTCTCTTGCTCATCACCGCCTCCCTCGCTCGCTCGCTCGCTCGCTTGCTCGGCCTCCGCCTCCGCCTCGCCGCTGCCTCGGCCGGAAATCCAGCGCATCAACCCCTCCGTCGTCCAGCTCTTATGGCCATAGATCCGGCGATCGATGTCAATCAATAGAGGAATCAGAACCGGCGCAAATCTGGCCGCCTTCGGATCTCCCTCCGCCTTCCCACTGCTCGGCCGACGGCCGGATCTTCCTTCTCTTCGATTCTACCGGTGCAGATATGGCCGCCTTCGGCTCCGCCTCCAGATCTGGAAACCAGAAGGAGAGAAGGAAGATAGAGGCGCATAGGAGAGAGAGCGTAGGAGGCGCGTTGAGCGCGTAGGAAAAGTTTATATAGCGGCTATTTCACTAAATTGTCCCAAAACGCGGACATTTCGCAAAATAAGCCAATTTTGGTGGCTATTTTGCAAAATCCCCCTCCCGTATTTATCTCTCTGTCCAGAAAATAATCTCACTTCGAAATTATTTTTTCCATAAACATATATAAAGTGGGTGTCTATAGATAGATAAAAAAATAAATTTATTTTTGAATTTTAACTAATGAAAATGAATGAAAATTAGTTTAAAACAATTAAAAGTTAAGGGTGATCCAAACCTGTAACCTGCTGAAAGGGTTACCCAAATATTTGCAAAACTAACATTTCTCTCCCCTCTTGCAAATTTTCCACTAGTAGTGCTAGTTTTGCAAACTCTTAATATTTTTGGTATAGTTATGCAAATTTGCCTATTTACAAAATATAAACTCAAAACATAAATATAATTAAAAATATGAACACATATTATAAAATCAATAATATTAATTAATATAATCAAAATCCAAAATAAATAAAACATACGTGCAACTCGTCGAGTCACAATTTTTGTTTTTAAAAAAAATACTTGTTAAACCCGACAAGATGACTTGTTGGGTAGAACGCTCCATATTTAATCACATGTACGTTAATCGCTCTATTTTTGTTGATCTTAGTCCAGTTCGATCGACTCAGTCGATCTACATCTCGATAAGGTACAGTGTGACCCATTTAAGGGGTGTTAATTGCTACACCAACTTGCGATTGATTGTTAATTGCTCTCCAACTGCTCCATAAACTCTTACATCTATCTATATATCTATATCTATAAAATATACTAAAACAGAGACATGAAGTCTCTTCTAGTGCAATTTGCCTATATGTGGCGGGTTCTGGTCGAATTCGTTTATGTGTCGTTGACTATGGTGCATTTTGACACATGTCTTTTTGGCACATCAATTAATGACGATCCTATCTATTTATCCACGTGTTATCTTTCGTGTCTATCTTAATTGTTGATTATAATTAAGACTATATGTAATCCAATAAATTTAGCCACATCACACAACAATCCTATCTATTTATCCACGTGTTATCTTACATGTCTATCTTAATTGTTGATTATAATTAATGGTTGATATAAGTATTCAATTTTATATCTTGAATAGTTAAAAAAAACTATCATTTTTAATATAAATATTCAACCTCATTACTTAATTATTTATAAAAACATATAATTTTAATATAAATATTTGACCTCATATCATAATACAACGATATGAATCAAGTTTGATACTCCCTCCTATTGTAAATATTAGGCGTGGAAGGTTTTTATTTATTTGTATTATAGGGCATGGAACAATGGAAGAGTTTTTTTTTTAAATAAATACTCTCATCATGCACATCAACATTTGTCACTTATACAAAGAATAAGCATTAAATATGAGGTAATTAATGTCCTTAAATTAATTTCTTAAATGTTGTGCAAAATGTTCCACGCCTGATAATCAGAGGGATTAAGAGGAAGTATTGATTAAATCAGGTTTTACTAGATTAAACTTATCACGGAGTAAAGACTAGGTGCAAGTAAAGACCTTCCCAAGGAATGTTTGTACTTAGTTAGTGGTACTCGACTTTTAAAATGAATTATGAATCTTATTTATATAGAGACCCTCTTTGCGTTTTTGCCTCCTAACACATCGAAGTCTCGGATGTTTTTTATGATGCTTGGATAGCCACTAGATATGTAATTGAAATTTCAAAGTTTTTCAAGACATTATCCAAACTTTTAGTCATTAGTACGTCCACCTCAATGTTCAAAATTAAACCAATGTTCAAAATATGATCAAAATATTTTATAAAACTACTTTCCTATGTTGCAAAATGAAGATGATCCCACCTCAATGTTTTTACCATACTCACTAGATTTAGGAGTTTAATTAAATCATTATATGATCATTTACTTACCAAAAATCTCCCATACTACTCGCCCAAGCATTTGCCTACTAGGTTAAGTAATGGCCTGCTCACCCCAAATAGCTAATGGCTCACTAAAACACCTATATCTCAAGAACATGTGGGAATTTATCAATTTCCTTCTAAAAAAAATCCAAGATATACAAGTTACTAAGCTTTTCCAAGTATAATGAGGTGTTTACCATGTGAAATGCTCATGGTATGGACAAAACCCCAAAAACTACATAGAACTCAATTTAGGGTTTTCCTAGTTGTTTGGTTTGTTGTCCCAAAAATCAACTTATTTCAACCACATGTCATAAATTCAAACAATAATAGCCATCTATGATGTGAATAACATTAAAAAAGAGCACGAGCTAAGCATAATCACATCATCAAGTCTCAAGCAAGTAAGAACAATCATAGATGTCACACAAGCAACCAAAAGAAAAGGGCTTACCAAGCTCGAAAATCGACCAAGCTTTCTATAATCCAAATCCTAAAAACCCTATACAATCACATTTTCATTCATAAAACATGGCGATTTAAGACAAGGGAGTGTATATCCAAAAAAAATGTGAAAAAAACAATTGGGAATCTCACCCAAAAACCTCAAAACGATATCAAAAAAGGCTATACTTGCTAGGATTTAGGGCTAGCTCTTTGGGTCTTCTTTGACTTCTTTTAGGGTACGGTTGTGGATGTCTGAACCTTCAAGGGCAGAATTAGTAGGGAGGTTGTGTCGATGGATCTTGAAGAAATGAGGAAGAAAGATGGAGTCTTGGAGGTAGAAAGTAGGGGTGGAAATGGGGCGGGTTATGGATGGATGAAGCCACTCCATCACCCACCACACGGGTAAAAAATTTCACCCACTCCATCTATCACCCGCAAACCTTTTCACCCGCATCTGAACCGCACGGGTGATGCGGGTGGAGCGGGTACCCAATAGGTGAAACAAAAGAAAAAATCAAATCAACACAAGTAGTCCAATTCTAACTCAAAATTACAAAGGGAGTGGGTTATTTATATTCACTACTACAATTAAGGCCTATTGTTGCACTTTCTTGCGGCGGTTGATCTATTGTAGCGGATTTTGCAACAATTTAATCTATTGTGGCGGTTCTTGTAGCGCTTTTGATCATGTACCATTATAGTACCTATTGTGGCGGTTTTAAATACCCTATTGTGGCGGTTTTTAACCTAATGAAGCGGTTTTTTAATAACACTTTTTTCTCATCCTAATGAAGCGGTTTATATATAAATTTTATATTTATATTAATATTTTTATTACCTCTCTTAAAAGCGAAAAGGGATCTCAAACCCTAAATGCTCAATCCACCGTTCCTCTCACGAAGTAACCTCTCGCCGGCCAAAACCCATCTTCGTGTTCCCTCCCTCCTCAACGCAGCTCTCTTTCTCCGAGGTCGCTGCTCGGAGCCGCAGTCCACCATCCATCTCTATCCATGGCGTTTTCACCCTCCCCTACCCATTTTCTCTCTCGTTCGCTCAATCATCGTGCCGACAACGCTCTCCATCTCCTCGCCGCCCCTTGTGAGTACCCTAACCCCTGGCACCATCGCACCACCACTTCAACTTTTCGCTCAATCGTTGCTCTCCCTCTACTCGATACCACACCCGACCACCAGCGCTTCCACCAGCCGCCTCTTCTTCGGCTTGGAGACGCTTCTGTCTTGGTGAAGACGTTCATTGCCGGTGCTTCTGTCTTGGTGAAGGTTATTGCTGCTTCTGTTTTCGGTTGGAGACGCTTTGAAGATTTTGAATCATCCTCGACCTCAATTTCGATTAGGTAAGTACAGGCTCATATGTCAACCTTTAGCTTTGAATTGAATGTCTAATAGTGGCTTACATTGAGTTTGCTATGGTTCAGATGATAGAGTTATGGTGTTTGATGTTCAATATATTCGAAATGGTGGTACCAGATTGAATGTGTACTGATTGACATGAATATATTCGATTATGTTTGGTGGTAGCAGACTGAATTTGTGCTTTAATTTGAGAGTTGGTGTTTTGATGGTGAATATATTCAATTATGTTTGTTCTAGTTTTCTTAGTTTTATGTGTTTTTTATGTGCTCGCTCTCTTTCAATAGTTAAGCTTATTAGATACATCTATAATCTCATAAAGATATAAACAATAAATAAGTGAATCCAGGCCTAAGTATTGAAGAGGGAAAAGAAATCTCTTCTTGAGTCTGTTTGGAGTTGTTGGCTCATTTTCTTTTCAATCTTTCCCCTCTTTTGGTGGCACCTGGATCAATCACTTAACTATTACTCATGCCCAGCCTTGGGTCTCCTATACAAGTTTCTCTTTAAAGCAAGTCATATGTCCTAGGTATGTACTCAGAAACAGTACATTAGTACTCAGAAATAGCAAGTCATATGCCTTAGGCATGAAAGGTGTTGCCAGTGTTGTTTGCCATGAATAAGGTTTAGGAGACATTAACTTGATTGAAGTGAAGTCCGTATTTTGATAAATCTAATACATGTTTTAAAATATTTTGAGGTTAATATGTTGTTGTTTTGACCTTCTTTTTTGCGAGCTTGAGTGTATGTGTGTATATGGTTTGTGTGAAATTAAATATTTTGTTTCCTCATGAGTTGTCATTCTTGTATTTTGGTTATATTAAGACGCAATCCTGGGCTAAAAAATGCTTATTCAAAAAGGTGAATTATGTATTTCATTGATATGTGAACACTTTGAATCAGATCGTAAACATTTTCTTATTTGTGTCTTTGTTGTTTTTAGTAAATCTAAAAAATGTGCAAGTATTCTTTACTTATTTAAGTTATTTCTTTTATCTCATGCATAAAAGAGAGCCTATTTTTTGAGTTTATTGAAGAAGGCGCTATTTGACTAACTCGAACTAATAAGAGACTTCGTAATGGAGAATATAATAAATGGTTTTTGTTTGTCTGAAAATAAGGACAAGTATGGTATCCTTAATATTCATAATGGAGAATATATAAAAATGGTTTCTATTTGTCTGAAAATAAGGCTAAGCATGGTATCCTTAATATAAAAATTCTTGCTGACTTCCAATGATCATGCTTTTTGGATAATGACCGATTATTCTGGTCATAGTGCTGCAACAGTGAGCTCCGTTCTTGTGACGAACCTTAAGACATGGCTCAAAAAAGGGGACGTGGGACAAAGTAGAGGTACATTTTTTTTGCACTATTTATACATGTTTTATGCTATGGAAGCCTCTGTTGAGTGAACTGATGCATATGATGAGGGTTTTAGTTCATTGCTATCCAGCTAGAAGTTTGGGTTTTTGTATCTAATCTTGGATCGCTGCACATTGCTTAGTTTTTACATGACATCCATAACTAAAAGAACAACTTCTTAGTTTTTTTTATTTATGAGTTTATGTCATATTACTCTCAATTGGGTTTATATAAATTTCCTTAGCATAAATATTTTTGCAGATCTTATTCGATGAGATTCCAGTAGAATCCATGGACAAACTGGTGAGAATATTCACATTTCCACCCTCATTTGTAATATGAACGATACCTTCTTATATTTGTGGTTGCTACATTTTCTCCGCCTTCAGATTGAGCAAGGTGTTATCCTCAATGTGGCCGGTGGATTACTAATTGAACATCCTCTCATACTTCGATCCCTATGTCAAAGAAATGGCCTTGTCTCATCCCTTCTATGTGTAATAAATTAATAATGTTATTCATGGGTTATATGATAATATTACTATATATTCAACCTATTCCAACGGCTATGTAACTCTGCAGGTAGGTTTAATTGATAGCGTGATGGGGGCTCCCCAAGGCTCTTGTTGAGAGGCTCATACAAGATGCTCTGAAGGAGTTACAAGGCTAGGCATCACATTGGAAGTCTCTCCTCTCTTGATGAACATCCCTCTCGTCAAAGGTTACTTTTCCTCTCAAATACATATCGGACCTATGATTGCACAAACCTTGATTTACACAGTTAATATTGTTCCTTGGAACCTTTGTGACTAATATTCGGTTAGAGCCAACAGTTAATATTCAAACTGATTATGATTACACCTTAGCTATAACTGTTTGACCTTGTTTTTATCTTCTCCTTGTGTTTTTGTCTTTCTAATGAATGTTAATTTGTTCTCAATTTAAACATTTAAGATTCAACCATATTTCAACTCATTGAGTGCCTTACTTATGCTCATCCTCTCCCGTGGTAGCGCCATAGAACAGTGGACTCAATAATTTCCATTAACTGATCAGCAATGGCTGATTTTGAATATCCTACCTTTAGCATATTCAGATATCGTTGTTGGTTACCAAATTTTTAATATTTGATTCAGGTGATAGCTTTTGAGGCAGGAAGAAAACATAGAGTCAGAGTCAACACTATATCGGCTGGTACTTCAACTTACCCTCTTCTTTTCTAGGCCCTTCCATTCATTTTACAGGTACAGTTTTCATAACATTTTCCTCATCTCCTGGAAATATCCAACAGGACCGCTTAGGAGTCATGCTGTAAAGGCAATTGGGTTTATTGGCATGATGATAGACTATTCTTTGGAGAGTGCTCTGCTACAAAAGGAACTATATGTTGGTAAGTGATTCCTTTCCAGTACCGTGCAGAAGCGCCTTCTCTTGTTCTCTAAATTGTCGAACCTGAGCAGATGAAGTCGGAAACACGGCTGCATTCTTGGCATCACTATTGGCTTCGGCAATAACTAGAGCTTCATTCTTTTCTTGAGCTTTTGGAGAATTCCAATACTTCTCAATATAGTAGTTAAAGCATGTCTGATTCTAATCCATGTCTTTTTTTTTGTTTAGTTTTTTTTCATTTAGCACAATCATTATGAGCCTATCTTTTTCTTTGCAACATTGATCAAGAATTGGTGTTTGTTGTATCTTTTGGATTCAGGTTATCTATTCATTATATATTTGATGTGTTTGAGAGTTTTTAGGTTGGGGTAATGGTGGTTGAAGTGGGCAAGGAGAACATAATAAGTGCTTTCCATTTTCATTATAACGCACCCAAGAATTGGGTGCATTTTATTATTTTTTTAAAAAAAAATGTTGAACTTTTTAGCTCGGGTCTAAAGAATCCGTGCTAAAAAACACGGATTTTGTTTGTTAATTTTTTTTTTATTTTGGTAAATAAAAAACCGCCACATTAGGTGAAAACAACTGCCACAATTGGTATTCAAACCGCTACTATAGCCTCAAAAACCGCCACAATAACTATATAAACCGCCACAGTAGCTATAAAAACCATCACAATAGAATATTAAAAACCGCCACAATAGACCTATTGTAGCGGTTGTTTTACCTATTGTGGCGGTTATTTATTTCTATAGAAAACCGCCACATTAGGTCTAAAAACCGCCACATTAGAGCTAATACAACGCGACCTAATAACACGGTAAAAATCCGCTACAATAGGCTTTATGTAGCGGTTTTCATACTTATTGTGGCAGATTCGAGCCGCCACAATAGACCTTAATTGTTGTAGTGATTTTTGATCGGCAAAGTACTGAAATCACGAGCTAATTGAAATTTTAAAGTGTAAGGGTATATATTTCTATATTAATCATATACTAATCTGGTATATTCCTTGCTATAACGTGGAAAAGCAAGCCGATACCATATCCATTCTAATTAAAATTTAGTGGGCAAAGCACTAATTAAGGATTAGGGTTTGTAAAAGTTAAACTTGAAAAGGGTAAAATAGTAAAACCACACACATTATATATATATGTATATATATATATATATATAGAGAGAGAGAGAGAGAGGATGGTTCAGGGGTAATCAAGGCTTATTGTGTAACATGTGAACACATCTGGGCCATTGATTGACTGAAATAGATGGATGAGATTAATAGGCAAATTTAGTTTTTTTTTAATTAAAAATTAGTGGGGCCTACCTCTTTTTTTTTTTTCCCACTTGCTGGATTGGGGACGTGTGTAGTGCACTCTCCTTAAATTATTCGATGATATATCTGGATTATTCGATCATATCGACGAATTGTGCAATTGTGCCAAGTCGAGACCATATCCATTCTAATTGAAATTTAGTGGGCAAAGCACTAATCAAGGATAAGGGTTTGTAAAAATTAAACTTGAAAAGGGTAAAATAGTAAAATCACACACATTATATATATATATATATATATATATATATATATATATATATATATATATATATATATATATATATATATATATATATATATATATATATATATATATATATATATATAAATTTTTAGGGGTTTATGCGGATTTGTGGGGCGGGTTAATGGGTGGGTTAATGGGGCAGGTTATGGGTGAAAAGTCTTCACCCATAACCCATCCATCACCCGCTTCACCCGCACCCGCTCCACCCGTCACCTACTTTTTTGCGGGTTTTCACCCGCAAAATTAATGCGGGTAAAGCGGGTACCCGCGTGTTATTTCCAGCCCTACTAGGAAGTGGCGGCAGGGCTACAACATTGGGATCCCCATGGGAGGGTTTCTTCTCTTGTATCTTGAAGAGAGGAGAAGAGAAATTGAGGGTTGTGTGCAGTGCCAGTGCGGATACTTGGAGTCGATATTAGGGCTTAATTATATGGAGGGAAATGGGTGTGGTTTAGGGCATTGTGTAGATCTATTCATTTTTTTTTTCAATTTAACCAAGCACCCCTTTTGCCTTATCCCTTCCCCTTACCCCCCCCCCCCCCCCTTTATATGTTTTTTTTACAGTAGGTAAAAATTAGGTGTACCTTAAAGAAGTAAGGTGCCATCATAGTCATCCATAAGGATGATGTTACAAAAATCCCTACAGTTAGAGAGATTAAAAAACGTACAAGTATTCATAGACTTAGCTATAAAATCAGCTGCCTTGTTTGCTTCCCTGTAGCAGTGTTGTCAAAGCTTGAGCTAAGATTCCTGATTAGTTCCACTTCCCGCAAAATTTCCCATCTAACATATTTGCAGTCATTGATAGCCTTGGTAACTTTCAAGCAGTCTCCTTCCACTATGACTCTCCGTAAGCCTCTAGATAGAGCTAAATTTACACCTACACAAAATGCAGCATCTTCTGTTTGGATAGCAGAGGTTGCTTCCGTTTCAGATTGAAAGATATTAATCACATAACCATTATAGTCCATAATAATCCCCCCCCCACTTGGCAAGCGCCTGTGAGTTTTAGTGAACCATCTACGTTGATTTTGTAGATAGCCCTAGGTGGTTTGATCCATTTAGAGTTACATCTCCTCTTTACATTTTGCACTACGGTAGAAGATGTTGTTTTGCTTGCAACTTGCCAATCTACAAGGTCCGCCATAGTTCGTATGTACCCCCCTTTTATATGTTGTTGTCTTAGTGTGGCACGTGTTTTAAATCTGAATTCTCGTGCCTCGATATTATGTCCCGTAACATTTTTCTTCAAAAACCTAATGTTCACGAGACACGAAATTGAGTGGAGCACTTAACTCGTCTCGTCTTCTCCTTTTCTATTCAAAATTCTTCAAAACGTGTTGTCTTTAAATTCTCGAAAAAAATCTCAAGAAATTCATTTGAATATTTTTTAAATCAAAATTTGAAAATTTATGGCCTTTATGGTATGGTGTTCAAAGATTTTATAATTCTAGAAAAAAATCTCAAGAAATTCATTTGAATATTTTTTAAATCAAAATTTGAAAATTTATGGCCTTTATGGTATGATGTTCAAAGATTTTATAATTCTAGTTTGAACTTCAATAGAGGGTAATGAGAATGGATTTTGGATGTCTTAAGGCTTAGTTTAATTTGACACCACCAACTAGATTTTCGAAACTTTTGGGTTGATATTATATATTTTTAAATTAAATAAATATAAGATTTTAATTTAATTAACCTTTGAATCGACGCTCACCCAAGATTTTCGGAGCTTTTGATTTTCTATTCATAAGCTTTCATCAATTACCTTAACAACTAGGTTTGTCAAACATCATACTAGCTTATTCATATATATTTAACACAAAAAATTCATTAGATTCAACTACCCTTTTACCAAACAGAGCTTAAGTTTGATTATATATATAAATAGGGAAGAGTTAAAATGTAAAATATTGATGAAGGGTTTATTTTCAAACAAATAAATTTATAAGATCGAAACCCCGCTATAGTATAGTAGGGTCAAGTTCGTCCGCAGAGAGAAAGTCAAAACTTAACTCGTCTCGTCTTCTCCTTTTCTATTCAAAATTCTTCAAAACGTGTTGTCTTTAAATTCTCGAAAAAAATCTCAAGAAATTCATTTGAATATTTTTTAAATCAAAATTTGAAAATTTATGGCCTTTATGGTATGGTGTTCAAAGATTTTATAATTCTAGTTTGAACTTCAATAGAGGGTAATGAGAATGGATTTTGGATGTCTTAAGGCTTAGTTTAATTTGACACCACCAACTAGATTTTCGAAACTTTTGGGTTGATATTATATATTTTTAAATTAAATATAATTAACCTTTGAATCGACGCTCACCCAAGATTTTCGGAGCTTTTGATTTTCTATTCATAAGTTTCCATCAATTACCTTAACAACTAGGTTTGTCAAACATCATACTAGCTTATTCATATATATTTAACACAAAAAATTCATTAGATTCAACTACCCTTTTACCAAACAGAGCTTAAGTTTGATTATATATATAAATAGGGAAGAGTTAAAATGTAAAATATTGATGAAGGGTTTATTTTCAAACAAATAAATTTATAAGATCGAAACCCCGCTATAGTATAGTAGGGTCAAGTTCGTCCGCAGGGAGAAAGTCAGTGATTCAATTCTAGTTACCAAAGAGCAAGAAATAGCAAGAAGAGATGACAAATATAGAGATTTTTTTGGGTTTTAAAGTTGCTGAATTTTTGGAATAAAATCAATATTATGAAAGATCTAGGGCATAGGGATCACCACAACGATAATCATACAAGCATCACAATGAATCAAGTAAAAATCATGTTTTTATCTATTAAATAAGTCAACTTGCATCAACCCTAGCAAAGCAATCAATTTATTTTCACAAATTAATAAACTTTACTAACAATCTTAATTAGGTTATCAAACTTTCGTTTCAAAATCCTAATTACTATCCAATTCACAATTCAGTCTTTCAATTTAATTGCAAAAGGGAATTTCCCCAATTTTCATTGAGTACTTAAGCACATAAAATAGATAAAACCAATCAATTCATCAATTCATAGCAAAATTGCAAGCATAGCTATCGTTGGGATCACCCCAACCCTAGAAAAGGCGACTACTCACGCATAAAAATGGTAGACATTGCAAAATTCATGAAATAAATAAAAATCAGAAAATTAAATTGCATAAAAACCTGAGAATAACGTCAACAAAGCGTCCCAAAAGCCTCACAAAACGTTCTCCAACTTTCGCCGAATAAATCGCTTCAAAAAGCTCTCAAATCCGCTCACAAACGCTCCTTAAACGTGTGTTCCAAATTCTAACGTGTGATAAAAAAGAGGTGGAAGGAAGAGAGAAGATCCTCCAAACCCTAAAAATCCTATTTATACTTAATAGCCCATAAACTAAATTAGGAAATAATAAATATATGAATTTTATCTAAAGTCTATCTAAGAAAAAGGGTAAATATAATTAAATCCGGGTAAATAAGCTCCGCTGGGACTCATACCGAAGCGTTGGACCTCGGTACCGACCCCCCTTAGGGTCGGTATGAGTCACTGTTGCTTCCTCTCGCTTCGCACTTCCAGATCAGGCTTCGGTACCGACCCCTTAGGGTCGGTATGGGGTCGGTATGACGGTAATCCATCTTGGACTTAGGGAAACGCTCGTATCTCCTTCGTTATAACTCCGATTGCTTCCGTTCTTTTTCCTATGCGCTCTAAATTCTCGTCCGCTTCTTTTCAATGTTGAAAGTTTCTCCAAAAACAGCTCCCGAAATTCTGTAAAACATACAAAAGCTAGTGAAGACATCTATTTCTCATGAAATTTGAAAACTTATGCAAAAGACAATAAACCCAATGCAAATCTTATGAAAATGACTCAACTTAATGACAAAACACATGGAAAAATATGACTAAAAACATGCACATCAAATATCATTAGGGTGTAAAATTGCTTAGGGTGTAAAATTTTGTCTTTTAGTGAATTTAACACACGCGCGAGCTGATTTAACAAAAAAAAGGCCCAATTTGGCCCATCTTTTGTTCGCAGCGGAGCGAGAAGAGGAACAAATCTCGCCCCTTCCCTGGCCGTCGTCATCAGCGTCAAAACCTCTGGCGGAGACGGTGTTGCAGTTGGCGTCGTTGTGGTCGCTCAGCTGCATGAGTTGCTCGGCGGCGTACATCTCGGAGCGGGAGAAGTAAGAGTCGGTGATTTGGTATATCCGAATCTTGATCTTCATGCACGAGGCTCCAATTGATGCTAACTGATCCATGGCCTTTGAATTCGAAATAGTTTTGTCCAATTTCATGGACTTGCCGATGCTAGGAGAAGCGGCGGTGGCCATGGAGGAGTTTATGAGGGGATCGTTGTGCGGCGATGGCCATAGACGTAGGTCTATCTTCCTTCTCCCCTTCACTTCCCATCTCACTTCCTCTATGTCGATGATTCCATAGCATATGCATTGCTCAATCCTCATGTTAGCCTTGGAATTGTACATAGTGATCATTGTTCTTATTTTCATCCTGTTTACCTTTCAGTCCGGATGTTGCAAGCATCCGACAGAATGCGGCTTCACATACGTGAATGAGACAACATGGAATGCAGTAGCCAGAGTCACAGCAACCAAACCTGACTACAACATCTAGAGCAATGATCAGGAGCAGCTGGGCTACGTGTGCAGCTCGTGCAAGGGAGGGGTTGTAGCCTCCCGCAGGCACTGCTTGATCGGCCTCCTGGTTTTGGGCAGCGTTTTGCTGTTCGTGCTCTCTGTGACCTATTGGGTCGCACAATCTAGGCTCAAGAGGATCAAGTGGATGGAGATGCAGAACGCAGAGAAGGAGACATATGGCAAGAGCCTTCTGCTCAAGGTCGCATTGCTTGGTGTCTGAAAGCAGTTTGCTGTCATGGATGATACTATCATCCGTCAAGTTGACAAGTGTAACTGTTAGGTGAAGAATTTGGAGTAGTTTGTGGTATGGAAGTTGTTAACTTGTTGTACTATCATGATATAGTGAGAGATTTGGTAAGGAATTAGTTGTCTTGTGTATCCAGAATAAAATGATATCCAAAATAAAATGATAATGCCTGATTCATAAAATATTTTTGGCCTATTAGCTCAATTGGTAGAGCGATGTGCGTATGCACAAAGTTGTGGGTTCGAATCCCACATAAGTTACATGATAGACAAGAACACTACCATTCCCAAATTGTTAATCATGCACAATATAATCTTATTTATGCACTTTTTAACCTTAATTATGCACTTTTTAACCTTAAGTATGTACTTTAATTTGAAATTGTTATAAATTCATAAAGTGCATTAATATTGATACAATGTGCAAATTTAACATCACATAGTGCAACAATAACGTCTAAATGTGCATTAATAACATCAGTTTGTGCTAGCAGACCGAAATGCTTTGACAGAAAGAAATTCTTTCAGATTATAAAGTCCATTAATAGTAAAACTACTAAAGCAAAGATAAAAACAAAAAAAAAAAACAAAGATCAACTTCATGGGGTCGCTTCATCACCTTGTGATGCAACCTCATCGGCATCTCTCGACCAAGCACAAACATTCATTAGCACATCATTTGCAAGAGTTGCCACTTCACTAGGGTCAGATTGCACATTTGCACTCTATTCATGCACATCTGAATATTCATATTATTCTAAATGTATCTTACTTTTGCACACTATTATTCTAAATGTGCACAATTGTATTCTAAATTTGCACAATTGTATTCTAAATCTGCACAATTGTATCTTACTTTTGCACAATTGTATTATAAATCTGCACAATTGTATCTTACTTTTGCACACTTGTATTTTAAATGTGCACAATTGTATTCTAAATCTGCACAATTGTATCTTACGTTTGCACACTATCTTTACTGATCAACCTATACATATTGCTTGTCAAGATTCGTTCTTTATTGCACATTTAATTTTTATATTTGCACTTTTTGAAACTAAAATTGCACATTTAATTTTTATATTTGCACTTTTTGAAACTAAAAACGCACATTCAAACTAAAAGTTGAGATGCTTAAAATTGAGATTACAATGCTTAAAAGTGCACAATTGTATTCTAAATTTGCACATATTGTATCTTAATTTTACACAATTGTATTCTAAATCTGCAAAATTGTATCTTGCTTTTGCACACTTGTATTCTAAATGTGCACAATTGTATCTTACTTTTGCTCAATTGTAGTTTAAATCTGCACAATTATATCTTACTTTTGCACACTTATATTCTAAATGTGCACATTACAATTTTATTCTTGCACTTTATCACCTTATTTATGCACTCTATCATTTTATCCTTGCACTTTATAATTTTATTTGTGAACGGAAACAAAAAGAAGATAACCATAAATAGCCTATGCAGAAGTTGAACCTGCATCTTTGTGCATGACACAACGCCCTACCATTTTGAGCTAATAGACTTTTAATGACACATTGGAAGCGAGGGGAATGGATGTAAGTAGCCAAAAATGAAGATAGAATAATGGACATGGAGAGTTTTGAATATTATTTCATAAACATATCTTCTGGTTTCACAATATTCAAGTACCTAAGGCATGAAAGCAAATCTTACATAATACTGTAATTGCAAACTTCTGAATTCAGCTATATATTAAAAAAAAGAGTTGGAAAGAGTAATGCAAGCTATTTAACCATCGAAATTGTCAGATTGAGTAGTCTCTTGACCTGCGTCACCTTCTTGTATCACCATGGACAGTGAATCAAAGATTCAAAGGCCTGACTTTATATTGAGGGACAATATAACATCATATCCCGAACGCAGGGGCAACTTCTCTCATCTACGTCATTCGGAAGGATCATAGAGTAGTCTGTCAAACACAATATCCTATGTTACCACCACTCCATTGAGTTATCCAAATCTCATCTGTTAACATCGCTCCATTGAGTAGTCTGTCGATTTGTTCAAACCTTGATCACATCTTGGTCCCCCAAAATTCATGTAGAAATCTCATCTGTTAACACCACTCCATTGAGTTATCCAAATCTAGGTATTGTTCTACCCATATGAAGCTTGTTGAATCTCAGGACAAAATAAATAAAAACACCACACCTTAATCACATCGTACTAACATATTCTCTTTGAGCAACATGAAATCGAAACAAAAAATTTAGATTGGAGTTCAGTAGCATACTACAACAACATGAAATCGAACAACCTAGTCGAACAATTTGCAGCCTAATCGAAATCAATTGTCTGATTGTTCGAAACCAAATTAAACGAATTGCAACCTAAGTGTTCCGATTATTCAAAACCAACTGGTAGTCCAAAAAAACGAAAGCAATATTCAGTGGCAGCAACTGTTGAACATGAAAACTACCACTGTCAGAATAGGTAATTGCAGTAAAAAGGAATTACTTATACCTCGCGGTAATTGACGGTGTACCAGTGCGCAACGACAACATAGGGAGACCTAGGGTGGAACGGAGTAGACTCAAACTGAGGCGACGGGGTAGATCCGAACATCTCCGACGAGCCAGCCTGGCAATACCTAACATCCTTCTTGCCGGTGGCAGAGATGTGAGATCTGATGCCCTCCAAGAGCTTGAGAGCCCCCGTAGCGACGACATCAGCAGTATAATCGGGGATTTCGAAGGAACCGGCGATGTGAGACTGAGCGGCGAGATTGTACACCCGGCACCGGGAGAGGGTTGAGGTGGCAGCGGCGGAGGTCCTCGATCCTCGAGGCTGCCTTCTACGAAGTCGAATCCTCCCTTCGCTCAGCCCTCGCCACTCCTTTCCACTGGCCGATGGCAATCGTGAGCTCCTTGGATCTGACTGAGTTGAAGCGAGGAAGGAAGATAGAGCGAACGAGAGAGGAAGAGTTTGGGTTGAACGCGAGCTCTTTGATCTGGATTGAGTTGAACCAAAAACCGGTTTATTTTTTTTTTAAAAGGCACGCGCGCCGGTTTTTTCATAAGAAAAAAACTAAATTTTACACCTTAAGCAATTTTACACCTAAGGTAATTTTACGAACCTTGGCATATATATATATATATATATATATATATATATATATATATATATATATATATATATATATATATATATATATATATATTATCAAGTTATAATAATGAGAAAAAAAAGGATGACACACTAATTGGCAGTGGCTTTGTTAAAGAAAGAAACCTTTCTCCAGGTGCATAGGCTTTTATAAAACTTTTGTGGTCACAAGCAACCACCAAATTAATGTTCAGCTAGAAAAAGACACTGTAACAAATTTCCCAAAGATTTGCGGGTTGGAGTTTATAATTTTAGGAGATAATGTGGTTGCAACTGTAACATTTCTCCAAACACCAAGGTCCCATGAAATAATAATTTGCGAAAAAAAGGAAAAGAAAAAGGAAAAGGTAAAGAAAAAGAAGAAATAATTAACCCACACACTGAAATCACTCTCTCACAAACGCGATCCCTATCACCATCCCCAACTGAAATCCCCAACCCACAGCCACAGCCATTAGCCATAGGAATAGCCACTCACCTCATCTCTCCCATGGGAGGAGTCAAAGAAACCAAGAAATCCAACAAGAAGCCCAAGCACAACCACCCAAACAATGACACCGCCGCTGCCGATATCTCCTTCAAGCGGAGCTCCGACGTCAAGGGCCTCAAGTTCGGCGGTCAATTCATAGTCAAATCCTTCACCATCCGCCGCGCAAATCCTCTCGAGCTCCTCCGCCTCCTCTCCCTCCCCTCACCGCCGGCGGAGGAGACGCCGCACCCGCTGGCCTCCACAATCGCCTTCCTCCCCACAAATTTCACGATCCTCGCCCACCACGCCTGGCACACCCTGACTCTAGGCCTCGGCACCAAGAAATCCAAGGTCCTGATTATGGTATTCGAATCGCAGTCCCTCCTCCGGTCAATCGGCGTCGACCGATCCTGGCCCCCGGAGATCCCCCTCGGAAAGGTCAACCGCCGCCTCATACGCGGTCTCACCGGCTGCGAACTCGCCCGGTTCAAGTTCCGCAAGGGCTGCTTGACGTTCTACGTGTACGCCGTGAGGAGATCGGGATCCGGCGGGGCCGCGGGGTTCGAGCGGGCGGCGGATCTCAGGGCGGTGCTTGAGGCGGTTGTAGCGCTCCGTGATTTTCTCGACCACACGGCAATGCTCGCCGCGCCCAACCAACGCAGTATCAGCTTCGCGTATGATTCGGCCTCTGTAGCCATGGCCCATTGATCTTTTTTTTTTCTTTTTCTTTTTCTTTTTTACTGTGTAATCTCCCTTCTTATGTCATTTTATTGTATACGTTTATGTTAAAAAACTTAATATTCTTATTAATTTTTTTTATAAAAATTTTCAATAATTTTATATTTATTATTTACATGTATAATACGGAGTACTCTGTATTTTTTAAAAATTAATAAAGAATAGTTAATACTTAAAAAAAAATTACTCCCTCCGTTTCAAATTAGGTATCATTTGTCTTTTTCTACACGCTTTTTAAGAAGATAAAAATATTATAAAGTATTATTTTTTTAATCAATTTTTTTTAATAATTTCATACTTGGTATTCATAAGTATAAATTTATAAAAATAAATTTATTAAAAAAATAATATTTTATACTCCCTCCGATCCAAAATATAAGTCGTTTGACTTTTCAACACGTATTTTAAGAAGTTAAAAACTATATAAAATGTCAACTTTTTTTTAATTATTTTTTTACAACTTAATATTTGTTGGTAATAAGTATTAAATTGTCAAAAAATAATAATAAAAAAATTAATATATCATATAGTTTTTACCTCCTTAAAATACGTGTTAAAAAGTCAAACGACTTATATTTTGGATCGGAGGTAGTATAGTTTTAACCTCCTTAAAACACGTGCAGAAAAGTCAAACGATTTTTATTTTGGAATAGATTAGTTATTTAAAAAGTTTATCGGAAAACTAAATATATTTTGAAATAAAAAAAGTAGGAGTATGAATTTTTGATGGGGTCCACTCCAGCTCTCCTGGTCACTGTTCAACTAATCATCGTCTTTTTCTTCCACTTTGTTGCTGGTAGTCATCATTCCATCCACTCTACCTTCGCTGTTGCTCTATACTCATTCAGTGGTGTGCCCGATTTGTTATTGTTTAATGTTTTTGGGGATTTGACGTTTGAGTATATCATATCATGTGTATATACAGTATGCTTTTATTGTAATTAATAAAGGGTGAATTTGGTAATTAATCTATTTAGAAAATCTAGCTAATTAATACTGTACTACTATATTCGGTATTTAAAATACGTTATCTTAGAGTTTTATACCTTTTTTAAAAAATAAGTAAAAATACACTTATACTCATCATTATTATTCTTTTTTTTTTTTCGAAAACTACCATTAACTTCGATCTAATCATTAAAAGACAACTAGGGTGGCATGCCCGTGCTACGCACGGGACAATTTTTGTGTCAAATATTTCAGTTTAATCGGATTTAGTCTATAAATAACTGAAGAAATAACACGTGAGATTTAAAATGTTGAGATATTCATAGATTGTAGAAAAAACGACTTGAAGTAATCACCAAGGAAATATGAAATCGCGCAATGTCTTATAGTAGACCTTACTAAGTTGTCACCAGTAACATAGAGCACATGAGTTAATCTCTCTGATATCATTGTATTATTATTGTTATTATTATAGTGTAATTTCAATATATATACCACAATGTGTATTGAATTGGCCGGGGTACGAAAAGTGTAGATAATACACTATAATATATACTACCACACTGTGTATTTTAATTTATAAGTTCATGAATCAACTTCAAACTTATTTGTTTTCATGAGATGCCACACATATATACTACTTTGTTTATATAAAAAATCTATCATGTCCGCACATCTATTATAATCTAATTATTGAATCAAGTAGTCAATTTGCACCACTTTCTCATCATGCTCTCTCCTCCCGAGCTCTCTCCGCGCGGCCTCCATCATCTTCCTCTGTTGCAATGTTAACTAAATTAAAATAGATCTCAACATATGTTTTAGATTGTACAATAACAATTATAAAAACAGAAAAGGAAGAAACATGTGATTGAGGGTACTATGACCAAATATATATCGTATATATGCGAACAAATTTGAGAAACTACTTAAATAATACGGAGTATTTAGATGAATAAACTTTAAAAAAAAATAGATAATCTCACCAATTCGGTATATGATCACAAATCATTGTATAACATATTAGAGTGTGGGCCCTTGACCTTTCTTCGAGCATTCTTACCTTGGTATAGGTTGATATGGTTTTGGCAATCAAACAGAACCGGTCTATAATTTACGAATAAATAAATAAAATCACTGTTTCAAAACCATTACTCCATCATACATACAATTTAGTTACAAAATTGCTAAAAATATGATTAATTAAATCAAAATGGGTACCTGATGCTCGGTTTTTTCTGTTCAACATTCTCCTAAGCTTTTGTGTCTTTTTACGAATAAATAAATAAAATCACTGTTTCAAAACCATTAATCAATCATACATACAATTTAGTTACAAAATTGCTAAAAATATGATTAATTAAATCAAAATGGGTACCTGATGCTCGGTTTTTTCTGTTCAGCATTCTCCTAAGTTTTGTATCTTTTTAATTTGTCCGTTCCGCTAATATAAATCATTCGATCACCTCCCTTTCATACATCAACATCCTTTTATATGCAAAGACATCTAATTTGCCATTCAATTAGGAATAAAATGGCATAGAAACTACAAAGACATCTAATTTGGCATTTAATTAAAAAAAAAAAGAATTTCAAAAGTTATAACGGTGAAAATTAATGATGTGATATCCATTCAAAATTAATTATATTAGATATCATATATCTAAACAAAGAAACCGTAGAGGCTGGCATATAATTTGACATTTAATTAAAAAAAGATTTCCAAAAGTTGTAACAGTAAAAATTAATAATGTGATAACCATACAATTATATTATATGTACAAAATTATATTATATTGGATATTATAACATATTATAAATTTAATGACCAAATTTTAAAAAAAAAACGAACATTATATATTACATATATAAATTTAATGACCAAAAAAATAATAAAAGATGTAGCCATGAAGAAGTGGAAAAAAAAATAACTATCAAGGTTTGAACTTTTGACAAAGAGGTAGTCCCCAACAACTATAGTCATTGAGCTAAAGAATGCAAGTTGATCCAAATTGAATAAGAATAAAAAAATTGTGTAAATTTTCATGAACTTAATAGTATCAATAAATTGCCCTTGAACACAACTTTTTTATGTATTATTATTATATAGATAGATAGATATTATAGATAGATAGATAAAAAAAATAGCATAGAAGCATTTTTTAAAACTACATCGTTATAATCCCAATGAAGGCTTACTTTGTTTTCGAATTGCAATTAACAATGTTATAAATTTGTTTCTTTGAAATTGTAATAATAGGGGATTACAAATAAAAAGAAATTGCTAAAAGCATTATAAAATTTATCCGCTTTCATGTTCAAGTGGTTAACACGTTTATACCCGGATGACCGCTCTTTATTTACCAATTCAAGGTTAACACGTTTATAATTCGTGGTAAAAAAATCATAGTTAATCATATAAAAGCATTATAAAATAAAAGGGTAAATTCCTTTTGTGGTCCCTAACCTTTATGGGTTAGCCACTATCAATCCCTAACCTTTATATGTGTTATTTTTAGTCCCTAATCTTTCATACACTGCTACTATTTGGTCCTTCCGTCCATATTCTCGTTAAAATAAACGATAGAGGGGTTAGGGTTACATGAATGGCGTTTGGCGTTGAATTTGGGGGAAAATAGAGGGGTTAGTCTATTTCCCGACTTCAACGCCAAACGCCATTCACGTAACCTTAACCCCTCTATTTCCCCCCAAATTCAACGCCAAACGCCATTCATGTAACCCTAACCCCTCTATCGTTTATTTTAACGAGAATATGGACGGAAGGACCAAATAGTAGCAGTGTATGAAAGATTAGGGACTAAAAATAACACATAGAAAGGTTAGGGACTGATAGTGGCTAACCCATAAAGGTTAGGGACCACAAAAGGAATTTACCCTATGATTATGCATTGCAAAAATTGTGGTGGATCTGGGCATAATAAGAGAACATGCACAAACCAACCACGGGTACGATTCGTTAAAGTTTTTTGATCGAATGTGAATATTTCATTATGAAATGGACTAATGTTGTTGTTTCTTGTTCAAGGCTATGAATTCAAGTAACACAACCATTTCAAGAAAATCAAGGAAGGCTCAAGGAAGCTGGCAAGATGTAGGAGGGGCTCGAGGAAGCAAACAAGCTGTAGGAGGGACTCGAGGAAGCGGGAAAGCTGTAGGAGGGGCTCGAGGAAGCGGGGAAGCTGTAGGAGGGGCTCGAGGAAGTGGGCAAGCTGTAGGAGGAGCTCAAGGAAGCGAGCAAGCTGTAGGAGGGGCTAAAATCATATAATTTTCTTGTTCATGTTGAATAGGTCATGATGCTGAATTTTTTTTTGGTGTGTAGGAGTGTGCTGTTTTTTGGCTACTGTAAAAAATCAGCAACTTTATTATCCTCATCTTCCAAGTGAAAATCCTCCTTGATGAAAATGTGTTGGTGTTTAGAAGTGTAGAAGTGTCCTGTTAAAAAAATCAGCAACTTTATTTTTGATGGAAATGTGTTGGTGTTTCACAAAATTACAAAGTTTTCCTTGTTTTGGTGTGTAAAAGTATGACGGTCTCCTTGTTGGTATTTTGGATGGAAATGTGTTTTGCATTGAGCCCCTCCTATAGCTTAACGGCAGTCTTGTTTTGAATTTAAAAAAATTTCCGTTTATCTTAACAGCAATAATTGAAGGAAGGACTAAATAGTAGCAGTATATGAAAGATTAGGGACTAAAAATAACACGTAGAAAGGTTAGGGACTAATAATGTCTAACCCATAAAGGTTAGGGACCACAGAAGGAATTTACCCAAAATAAAATGACAAAGATGACAAATGACAAAGTAGGAAAATAAAATAAAATAAAAGATGTAGTTGTTGAGGTTTGAACTTTGGATGATGGGATTCTCATCAACAACTACTACCATTGGGCCAAAGAAGTTATTTTGATGCAAATTGAGAATATAAGAAAAAATAGCAAAATTTTTGTGGAGTTAATAATGGCAATAAATTGCCCATGAACACAACCTACTATATTCGGTAATTAAAATACGTTATCTTAGAGTTTTATACCTTTTTAAAAAAATAAGTAAAAATACACTTATACTCATCATTATTATTCTTTTTTTTTTCGAAAACTACCATTAACTTCGATCTAATCATTAAAAGACAATTGTGCAAAGTGGATTGCCTGAAAAGATAATGTTTTTTTTATTTCGCTTGAAAAGAAAATGGAGGCAATGGAAATTGAACCTGGGTTTGATAAAATTCACCCGCAAATAGTTTGTTGAGGCGAGTAGCAGACTTGCAGGAAAGTACTTTTGCTGGAAAGCTTTCTTCAATTGCACTAAAGTAGTCATGCTTTCTCGTGGTAATTAATAAAGTCAATCGCTTGCAGAATCTTTCAAAGTAAAGGGGAACACTCTCAACATCAATTGGTCATCATTCAGGTCTTGAGGTCTAAGTCTATCACACATGCTCACAAAGGTAGCAAAGTGCTTTTTTTGGTTCCTCCCCAGGTAATCCATGAAAGTAGGGCAAAATAGAAGACCAATTCAACTTATACTCAAATCTTAAACCCTCAGGAGATCAGGAAGACTAATTACAAGTGGTTGAACACTCAAATTAGGTTCCTTTAGGTTTCTCAAGATTCTTCTTGGCGGATTAACAATTCCGTCTTCTTCCATCTCCTTGTTTGTCTCAAACTCAAGCTTCCTTTTCAACCTAAGAGATCTTTCAATCTCACAATAAAAAGACAAAGGCAATGAATTAGAAGATCTAGTTTGAATCATACAAGAACACAAAAGACTCAAAGTAAAGAGTATTTAAAAGAGATAAAGAAAAGCAAACGCCTTTCTTCTCCCCGGCAGCGGCACCAAGAATTTGGTGGGAGACGAACGTCGTTGGCACTTTGCCAAATAGTAATATCCAAACTCAAACACAAAACCAATAGATTAGGCAATCAATCACTTGATAAACCAAATAACTACTAATATAGCGATGAAGTCCGGTGTCGAACCCACATGGAGAAGCGATTTCCTATTCAATAACTCTAGGCAAAGACTCTTATGAAAAAACAATGATTTGTAGCAACTAGCAAGTAACAAAGATGTAAAAGTAACCAGATTTATAATTGTAAAGTAAATTGATATCAAAGTAGAAAGAACATTTCACCTGTGATTCTCTGACAATGGTTGGAATTCATGCATGGTTCTCGGATTGATCTACTAATTATTCATATTCATAGTTCTACTTGACTAAAGTTGAGAGATCTGCAGAGATTCAATCATCTTAATCCATATCACTAAAGAATAGCATTAAAGACTCAAGTAATCAAGACCAATTGACACATTAACCCAACACAATTAAGACTAATAGGCGCATACCGAACTCAGCCCTAATCGAATATCCTCAACATAGATCAATTGAAATCATCCACTACAATGACAAAGAAACATCACTATCTCAATACCTTTGTTTGCTATCGAGAAAACAACAACGAATTCATAGCTAAGATGCAATTCCTAACATGGTGATCAATCATAGAAAGGAACACAAATATGATAATTAAGCACAAGATGATAACTATAAATATGAATAACTAAATAGAATCAAATCCTCACAATTTAAACAACCATGTCTTCGAATCACAGACGAAACTATGAATTTAGCAACTGATAGTCCAACTCTATCTCTCTCTCTCTCTCTCTCTCTCATTGTGTTCATAGTCTCACAATAATCAACCACACACGGCGAATAGAACTGAAATAACCTAATAAAGCCTTGCAAAGATCCGTCCAAACCCTAGTAGGAATAGAATAAAATAATAGGAAATAATATCTTCGGATCCAAAATCGCAATTGTTGAAAATCGGCCCACGGCGGACGCCGCCTATGCAGTGTCCGACTTTCCTCAATTGTCTTCAATAAACTCCAATGTTGTGCTTCCTTGCTCCTCTCTAGCTTCCTCCTTTGCCTCCATATGCTCCAAAACATGTATCTTAAGCTCTTCCAAAGCCCATTCAAGGTCGGAATGTAATTATGCAGAATAAACACTAAAAAGGCGTAGATTCCAAACTCGAATACTTCACAAGCAATATATGAAACTAGATTCAAACAATAGAAAAACCACTACCTAATTGCAATAAGAAATACCTATAATGCATATATGAAATATGCATTATCAAATCCCCCCACACTTAACTCTTATTTGTCCTCAAGCAACCATAAAGCAAAACATCATCTACGTATCCCACAGGAAATTCTTTCATAACTTTACTCATCAAAAGCAACATTATCAATAGTGCAAATATAATCAAAGCATATAAACGTCATAACATGTATATATGGGATCAAGTTGCTTGCATGCTCAAAAATCTAACTTACCAAGGATAAAATGTGTATCTCTCACTCTCATGTGTTTAGGCTTTAAGCATACACTCAACTCAATTCCATATACAAGCATCAACTCAAATATTGACATTTATATCACAAAATCTCCACCAGATACGTCAATGCAAAAATAAGGACATCAAGAGGACTTTCGCTCAATGGAAACCTTCATAGAAGATTCCATTCGACGAGGTTGTAATGGGGCTTGGTAGAAACATAAGGGTAAGGAATTGTATTTGTTCATGTGGTGCTGTAAATTCCGGGAAAACAAGATACCAAAACTCCCAACATAACACAAACCAACTAAAAAACATCAAGCTCACAAATGCACAACATCTCTCAATATCATCAAAAACTCCAAAATCATCTCACAATCATTATATCATCATCTCACATATCATGAAATCTCAACACCCAACCAATATAACTCCTAACCAAAATAAATCCAATTCTTCCTCATTATGCAAAAATAAAATAAATGGCTCTTTATTCTTTTATTTTTCTTTTTCGGATTTTTTTTAAAGTTACTTTTACCCCTATGTGAATTTTATCATCCCTAGGTCCAAGCTTTTTTTTTTCTTTGAGCCAAAATAAATGAAAACCAAATGCATAAAAATGAGGGAATAAATAAGCACATAACATTACATCTTCTCAAAACCATAAACCATAACATCACACTTTAACTTCATTCTCCTCAATCTCCAAAATAGATTCCATAACCCACTCAAAATCTCAATTCTCCCGGAATAAGGGTAAGGCTCATCATAGGCTAGGAATAATAATTTTGTGGAGCTATCAATAAAAAGGCTAAAGGCTCTGAAGAATCGAGTACTTAAAGTAATTAATAATAATAGACAAATACTCTAGAAGGGGGGTTGAATAGAGTATGTGCGCTTTTTGCAAAGTCCTTTAGAACAAGCAACTTCAAGAGCTGAATACCGAATCTCAAGACCTTGAACTCGATCTCAAGGTCCGAACAAAACTTTTCGTGCCTTGTGTAATCTGCAGTTTAATCAAACGTTAGAAACTTAACAGAGAAATAAACAACACAAGACTTTTTAACGAGGTTCGGCTCTTAACCAACCTACGTCCCCGCCTAGGGTTATCCAAACCGTAAGATTCAACAACTTTTATTCCTCTTTCCTTATGAGTCCTAGATACAACCTAGAAGAACTTCCTCTCTTCTATAGCCTGAAGCCTACCTCGCTTCTATCTAGTCAACCCAAGATACAGAGAAATAAAAGTCTCCTTTGTCACACCAAAGTGTGATAAGTTCGAGTATATGATACTCTTAGTATAACATGGATTAACTTATACTATGAAGCTCAAAACTTCCTAACTCTTGAAAGCAATATATCGAATACAGAATAGAGAGAAAGAAAGCAAAGTAAATCAGCAATGGAGATGGAAGACATGAGAGCTCTTGATTCGCAGAGAAGGCTTGGTGAAAGGTGTGTGTTGATCGTTTCCTCCTTCTCTTCTTATAGTCGAGAGCTCCTGGATGTTCTGCTGATTTAATCCCCAAAATCTCGATCAGTTTCAACAACAGTTTAAACTTTAAAACACGTTGGGGATTTTTCAAGTTGTTACTGCTGAGATGTGGGTTTCTAGTTGCTGAGAATTTTTAGACGAGATCTTATGGTTGCCGAGATCTTGTAGCTGGGATTTTGATTTGAGTTTATCTCCAATTTAAATTCAAATTACCTGAAATGTTAATTCTAACTAACACAAAATCTTTTTCCAATATATCCTAAACCAAAAAATATATATTAAACCTAAAAGATACGAGTATTGTGTTAATGAAAGATATAAGATAGATTTAAAGCAAATCAACTTAACCAATTAGTCCGAACATATATAATCTGCAAGATAATAATATATCCAATATGTATAAGCTATAATACCTTATATTTTTGTCTTTTATCAATCCTGCACAAATTAGTACTATAACAAATGTATTTCATCAAGGGAAAGTAAGGGAGCTATCAGGCTCAAATTGGCTTCAAAGTAAGATATAACATAAGGTAGACATGGATAAATATGTGGCTAAAATGTTGCCTCTATCATTTGAATTTATCAAGTAATGAATATGTATATAATCGACCTTGAAAATAGATAACCATGGCAATATCCAATGATAAATGCATAGGAAGAGTAAATCACACAAGAAAAGCAAAAAGAATATAGATGTATCCCTTATAAGGCTAAAAATATCTCACTGAGACAAATTTTTGTCGAATTATGTAAAAATGGACATTTACTTAATTATGTAAAAAAAATGAACATTTACTGAATTTTCACATCTAAAATGGATATTCATCAAATTTAACCTAGTTATTAAAGCAACATGAGAGATGTGAATAGGAAAAGAGAAAGAAAAAGCATGAATCGATCTCCATAGGCTTGGGAAAATATGTGAATAGAGGAAAACAAAATAATAAGAGAAAATAAAGAAATAAAAGATAGTGATATTCTTCACCAAAAAAAAAAAAAGATAGTGATATTGCCCTAAATTCTGTTCTTTTGAATTAAAAGTTACAGTATGTATATATATATATATATTAAAATAAATAATAATAAAAGATTTTTTATATTTAAAATAAACCTCGATCCAAATTAAAGTTGTTTGTTTTTAAAGATCAAGATCGAATGAGATAATTAAAGGGAAAACTAATTAAAATACCCCACCTTTCGGGGTATGGTAAAAATATATCCTCAACTTTCAAATATAATAAAAATATCCCGCCTTTTGAGGGTAGTGGTAACATATTATCATGACTTTTCTCATGGGTCAAAAATGGTGATGAGACAACCTTCGTACGTGGATTTTTTTTACAAGTGTTTTCTTGAACCGTTTCTCTAGGGAAAAAATAAATATTTGGATCAGGTTCATACCTAACGCTTTTTCCTCCCTCCTATCTTCTTCCGTGACCGCCTCTAAAACTATCTTCCAGGTCATCCAGGTAGCTCATGATTTCTCTTCAATGTCAGTTTTCCTCTCTTGTGGTTGCATATTTTGAGTTGTCTCTCTCACATCTTCTTCCTCTTTGATTCGTTCACGAACTTAACCGAGTAAGTTTTGTTTTTTTCCCTCTTTGTTGTTGTTGTATTCGGTTTAGTTTTGTTGTCGGTTTGATGTTATGAATAGTCATGTTGTAATTTTAGGCAATTTTGACCGGATTAGTTTCTTGGTTGTATCAATTTCGTTTTTCGGGTTTGATTTTGTTGTCGGTTTATTTTTTCCGAAGAAAACCGTTCAGAAAAATCCAATTTTAGTGCTAATTTGTAAAAAAGCTTCCACGCAGGCTACCTTGTCAAAAATAAAATATACGTAGGCTTCCTTATCAACACTTTTGACCCGTGAGAAAACCCGTGGTAATATATTACCACTACCCTCAAAGGTCGGGATATTTTTATTACATTTGAAAGTTGAGGATATATTTTTACCATACCCCAAAGATGACGGTATTTTAATTAGTTTTCTCATAATTAAAAGGGCTGCCCGTCCATTGCGCAACACCACAAACCTCATCATTTTTTTTTGATAAACAACGCAAGCACCTCTCATTCTTTGAAGAGAGAAAGAATGGGATAAATGCATAAATCGATCTCCTTGTTCTTTTCACCATCTAGTTTTCATTATAAAGGGGTGGAGAAATTAATTTGATTTACATCGCGTTGAGTTTTTCAGACATTTAAAAAGATGAACTCGCAGAATTCAAACTTGGGTGAAGTCAGGAACAAAATGGAGGTAACACGTACTAAACATATATATATATATATATATATATATATATATATATATATATATATATATATATATATATATATATATATATATATATATATATTTCCCTAATTTTAATTACTTAACCATATCTTCTTGCCCGCCCTTTTGAATGATGAAACCTCGATCTCTCTTGGGTTAATATATATATAATTAGGGGTGTTGCATTGCAGGACAAAGCTACCCAAACGATGGAATTGGCCCAAAGCACAGTCCATCATGCATCCCAATCCATCGTAGATGCAGCCAACACTGCCATGGATTCCATGCAAGAGGTACCTTATGTTTTTGCATGAATTATTATTTGTAAAAAAATTTATGTTTATTTGGTTGTTATCAAAGGTAGTTTTGTCTTTCATACCAAATAAAATTTAATAAACCTAAAAAAAATTAGATTATCATTTCAACTCCAAAATAATTAGGATCCTTATAAATTATAATACAAAAGGTGCGCCCCATCCAAGGTTTATTGAAATCAACGGTTGAAAAAAAAAAATTAGCCCCCAACTTATGGTGCCCTATATATATACCCCTTAATATATATATTTATATTGGATAAATAAAAGACATAAGTGTGATAAAAATATATTATATCGTGACTATATTTGAGATTCATTCTGGTTGGAATTTCGGTTTTCATCCGCATGACTCCTACAGTCCTACGTGTATATTGAATCCTTTCTGGTTAGTTTGGACCGGTTTGTTTCTCCTAATAAAATATCTGAATCCGTATTGAATCGGAGAGTTACACGCATGAAAACCGAAATTACGACCAGAAAAAATACAAATTTGTCAATTGGTACAATTTTAAATACCAATTTGATACCAGAGTCTTTTTAAATACCTAAATGTCCAACCTAGTCAATTTTAAATACCAATTTGGTATTTTGGCCAAAAATTAGATGATCATAAACATCTCTTTCATATAAAATCTTATTCCTTTTCGTTTCCTTCCTTATAATTTTAACAAATAAGCCCTATATTTAGGGAGAACGAAAGTTATTATAATTATGCATTGCAACAACTAGTTATTGAATTACAACAAATACTATTACAAAAATTCATTACAATATCCCGTTATCATATTATAATATATTAAAATAATTATATTATAGTATTACAATTTATGTATTTATCTATTAAAAGAGAAGTTTAATGTGCAAAATAAAAAATTTTCCTTAAATCATAGCATTTCAATCAAATGAAATTCTTTTGTTTAATTTGGTAAATATTTTTTAGAAACCCTAATTTAAGTAAATTTCTATTTTTGTTTTGACGTTAAGTAAATATCCTATAATGAAAGTCTTGGTTTAATGTGACACTTTTTTTTATGACAAGTTTTTTTTCGAGGATGAGCATCGTCAAACTTATTAGTGTCATAGCTAGTGTCACCCTTGATAACCTTTTTTTTACACTTTTTTTGTAAGAAGTTTAGTTTTTTTTTCCCGATAAGAGGTGTCATCAACCTTTGCGACAATTTTTTTTTGTGACACTTTATTAGGTTAAGAAGTTTAATTTTTTTTTCCTCTAATAACAGATGTCATCAACCTTATCAGTGTCACCATTGATAACATTTTTTAGGTGACAAATTAATTTCGAGTAATAAGTTGTTTTTTCATGAGGAAAGGTGTCATCAAACTTGTCAATATTACCACTAATGACAATTTTTATGCAACACTTTTTTTTAAAAAAAAATTTACTTTTTTTTTTCCAGAAACATGTATACCAACCTTGTTACCGGCTGATGATAATATTTTTTTGGTTGCATTAGAGGATTTTTTTAAAAAAATTCTGAAGACAAGCTAGTGTCACTATTGTTTTCACCAAAATAAAAACAAGTGTCACCAAACTAAAACTTTAGGATAAGAGGAGTATGGTTAAGGGTTTAGGTTTTTTTTACTGTAACATCAATATGATAGTGTAATCACCCCTTCGACCGTGTCACCAAAAAAACCTGTGTCATTAACTAAAAATCTAGGACAATGGGAGCGCACATAAACCCTAGAAGAGGTAATTCTAATCCAACGAAAATATGGTGTCTAGTATATGTCATCTTATAGTTTCACGACCCATTTGACTATGGCACTACTAGTATCAACAAAGTAAAATATATGTTACCAAACTAAAACCCTAGGACAAGAGGAGCACAAATCATAGAGGGACTAAAGTTAAGCCAACGAAAATCGATGTTTAATAGGGTTTAGGGTTTAGTCTCTGTGCACACCTTACATTGCCCAAACTAAAACACTTGGACAATGGAAGTATGTTGTTACGTACTTAATTAAGAGCATCAGTATCCCTAGAATCTCGTTAGGTTCCTTACTTCACTTTTTACCTTTTTATCTTTAAAAACCCCAACTAAAATTTATACTCACATCCCTACAATCCATTTTAACCTACAATAACTAATATAATACTAATAAAACTCCTCTCCCTTTTGGCCCCACTCCCTAATTCTCTCTCTGTATTTCTTTCCCCTACCCCACTTTTCAACCCATTTGGAAAGAGAAATGGGTGTTTAAGAGTTTCTAAGTAAAACACCCATCAAATCGTTCTTACAGTTTTTTAGCAGATGCAATATTTAAATAATAAATTCTTTATTTTCATCTTAAGACACCACCGATGCATATGCTCTAAATGATCATTATAATATTATCACCATATTAAATTATCACCACAATGTTATTATTAGGGGTGGGCATGGGACGGGACGGGACGGGATTGGGGTAATCCCGCGTCCCGTCCCGCGTATATTTTACGGGACGGGATCGGGACGGGATTGAAATATATTTTCTTGAATCTCACCGGGTCTTATCTCTCGCGGGACGGGACGGGATCGGGACGGGACGGGACTTGTCCCTCGTAAAAGAAATATAAAATAATCCAATAAAAAAGCTTTTATCTTTTGATAGAAATGAAATTTACTAATAAGTTAATCTGTTATACCCATTGTACGTAAATATATATGCTACTGAGTACGTTTTTTTTGGTGGGAATGCTACTGAATTATATATGTGTGTATACACCCATTGTATGTATTTATATGCTACTGAGTATGTTTTTTTTGGTGAGGAATGCTACTGAATTAAGTGTATATATACCCATTTTGTATATGTATATGCTACTGAGTATATGTTTTTTTTTTTGCTGGGAATGCTAGTATGTGTGTATATATACACACATATATATACATACAACATATATATTATATAATGGGTGAAACTTATTAAAATCAAACATTATATATATATAGTTTTATATTTATATGCGGGACGGGACGGGATTTGCGGGACGTGAACTTTTCGTCCCGCGTCCCGTCCCTCGTGTTTTTTGCGGGACGGGATTGAATATTATTTTTCAAAATCCCATCGGGATTGGGACGGGATCGGGACGGGATGCGGGACGGGACGGGATTCGCGGGACTTGTGCCCACCCCTAGTTATTATCACAAACCTCTTATCTGTTGGGATAAAGTCTGCAGACCAAAGAGTGATGTTGGTTTAGGACTACATAAGACAAAAGACAAACAAAACGCTCCAAATGAAATTACTTTGGAAAATTCTTACGGAAACACAAAACGAACGTGTTAAAATTATTAGAGACAAATACCCGAATGACGAGAATATATGGGACTACAAAAGGAAAAAGAATACCTCTTGGCAATGGACAAAAATGATGGAGATCAAAGAGGAATTCTGCTCAGGCTTAATCAGGCAAGTAGGAAACGGGAAAACCATAAGATTTTGGAAGGAAAAATGGCTACATAATGACACAAACCTTCAAGAAAAAATGTATCCATAACCACTCTGATGAACTAGAAACGATTGACCAATTCATAAAACCAAACAAAACCTGGAGCAAAGAAAGATTAAAAGAATTCCTCCCCTTAGACATTGTTGAAAAAAATCCTTGAAGTTCATATTCATGCAAATGAAATTGAAGATAGATTATATTGGACACCTAATAGAAATGACTGGTTCTCTACTGCTAGTGCGTTGGACCACATCACGAGAAACAGAAGAACCAATCCTGATCCTCTCGGCTGGATATGGAAAGTTGACTGTCCTCTAAAGATCAAAAACTTCATATGGAAAAACCTACTAAATGGAACCCCTATGAAAGTTAGACTACAAGATGAAGGAGTTCATGTCCCATTGGACTGCCCTCTTTGTAACTATATTGGAGAAGATGCTACCCACATTTTTATAGAATGTCAGACTACATTAACCTTTGTTGGGAGAATGGGCAAACAGATTGAACGAATAATCCGAAACACTGACAAAGAAAACAAACCTTACAAGAATATAATAATGGAGATCTTCGCAAACCTATCGGCGGGGCAGAAGTCGATCCTATTTTTCTCCCTTTGGGGAATTTGGCCAATGAGAAATAGAATCCTCTTCGATAAAAATGACATTAGGATGATGGAAGACTGGATAAAAAAATATAAAACAATACATGATAAGTTAGAGAAAAGCACAAACTGAGGAACAAGAAGACGATATGAGGACTACACGATCAATTATCCACCAAAAGAGGACAAAAAATCAGAAAATTGTAAAATGGAGAAAACCCACCCCCTTAATTTCGACAAAAAAGGTTGGCTCAGGTTTTGCTGCTTATGGTTTTGTTATTCGCGATAGCCATGGGGCAATCCTCTCTTGTGGTGCTCGGGGCCACGAAAAGGTTTTTGCGGTTCAAGCGGAGTGTCTCGGTCTTCAATTTGGACTCTTGGAAGCTACTAAGCAAGGTTTCTCTCGTCTTGGGGTGGAGGGAAACTGCTTGACACTGATAAATGTCATGAAGGGAATTGGGCAGTGCCCTTGAGAGATCGAGATGGTGGTTTCGGATGCCCTTAGTTTGTGTCGCGCTTTTGACAGGGTCATCTTCTCGTACACTTTCAGAGAGGGGAACCAGGTAGGTAGCTGATAGGCTGACGCTTATTGGTCTTTCCTCGTCGTTTGTTGTTGATCATGCTTCTAATGAGATCATTGACGTCGTCCGCCAGGGCGCTCTTGGACGATGGGTCAACCGCGGTTGACTATCCCCAAATCTTTGCCTTGTATCATAAAAAACAAAGTATCAACTTAAATAGTATCATCAATAAATTTTAAACATTTACCGAGACATGGGTAACGATACACCTTTTTATATATAAAAATTTGATCGTTGACTGTCACCTTGAGATTTACCGAGACATGGATATGCATCTAATCTATAGTAGCACAATCATTGTCGCAACAAGTTCTACACAGACAAAGAAAATGGGTCATCCCGTTCACATAGTCTCTGATAGTGTTTACGAATTTATAAATTTCGCGAAGGTAGTCATTGTGGGTGCGAGGGAGTTGCATCCAACGTTTATCAACCATTGTCTTGCCATTATCAATCTTAATCTCTAATTCCAATTTCAATCACAATCTCACAAAAACATCAAGTTATCAACCTCATTCTCAGTTTCCATCACAATCTACATACTTATTCTCAATCACATTCTCAAACAAAAACAAGTTCTCAATCACAACTACTAATTTCAATCATAAACTACATTATCAATCTCATTCAAATCATCATTCTCAATTTCAATCCATACCCATGCATATTCTCATGACCATCTTTCAAACCCTAACATTATATATACATATATTAAAAAAACACATACACAAAAAAAAACAAGTTCTCAATCACAACTACTAATTTCAATCACAAACTACATTATCAATCTCATTCAAATCATCATTCTCAATTTCAATCTCTAACCATATTCTCATCACCATCTTTCAATCCCTAACATTATATATACATATATTCAAAATAAAACACACGCAAACAATCAAAGATACATATCTTAATTACAAAGAGCATAATGAACTTGAAATCCATTTTGTCAACAAATGAATCTTGAGAAAATAAGGAATTAATAAGGGTATTGAAATTAGGGAGAAATGTGGGAGGAGAAGGTGATAGTATGGGAAGGTTTGAAATGGTGAAAATGAGACCCAACATGTACGCACACTTTTGTAAATTTGGCAGTTGAAAAAAAAATTCTCGAGCGACGAACTTAGTCTATGTCGGATGCCTAACTAAATAGTAAATAAATGCTCCAAAACTACCCTTTCTTTCGACGATGAACTTAAGTTTATGTAGGTCACCTAATAGAACAGTAAAATGCTACAGAACTTGATTTAGGCGACAAACTTTGGTCTATGCCGATCACCTCATTTCATAGTAATAAATAGGCTAGGTGGAGGTCCAACTTTAATACTCATTCAAGTGACGGGCATACAATTAGTTCTCGACGCTTGAGAAGGGCATTAAACGCATACACATTCAAGCGACAAAAGTAGTTATATAATGGTCTCTTCATTGCACAGTAATGAATAGCCAGTTGAAGGTTCAATTTTCTACTCTTTCACGCGACATATATCAAATCAATGCTCGTCACTTGAGAAGAGCATTAAATGAGCACGTTTTTAGGTGACATACTAAAGTCCTTTTTCGTCGCTTGAAAATGGCATTAAATGAGCACGATGTCAGGCAACATACTAAGGTCTGCCACCTAGAAGTTTGTTCTGACACATATAGTTGGATCCTCCGTTTGTGCTACCAACTTCCTTTACATGTTCTTCACCCTAATACGGTCAAAATTTTGATAAAGTTTTAGGTGGCGTATTTACTACAGTTTATTGCCTAACGTGAACTGAAGCAACGGACATTGATGTTAGTTGGTCGCTCAATGCCAACCGAAGATGGGTTTCAATCTTGGGAGATTCGGGTGGCGACATTGAGTTTATTCGTCGTCTGAAAGCTTTTCAAGCGACGAAGTCTTAGACGTCTGAATCACCCAAGATGGAAATCCATCCCTAGTCGCCTTTGAGCAACCAACTAATATAAATGTTCAAAAGTTAAAAGTCTTATAAGACTTATCTGTCGCTTTCAAGTGATTACAATGGCAGCTTGGGACCTACGTATGACTAATAGTTGTGTTGGCTCCCATTTCCAACATACAAAGCTATTTTATCCATAAAAACAATCTATAAAGTATGAACACAAGAAAACACAAAGTCATTGCATACTTGTCAACAAGAACAAGGAAACATTCACACAGATCTCTCAAGTTCTATTCAAACAAACAATTGAAATCCATAACGAAATATCCTGATATAGCATAACTGAACTCTTTTGACACTCCTAGATCCATCAAAATCCAAAGTAAGCATGAAACATGAGGATGAGTATAGAAAAAGAGAGAAAATAAAAGCAATAGAAAAACGTGATATAATTACTACTTAAATCCAAAGGAAGCTTTCTATGCTTGTACCCACCTTCCCTTTTACTCTCAGCAACATTGCATTTTAGTTGATCTTTGAAAAAGACGAGAAGATTAATTTCAATTTGAATTTCCTCAATCCAACTTCTGAAAATTGATATTAAAATAAGGATAGGGTTAAATTAAAACAAAGGTGAGAACCAAGATCTGGTTTTGAAAGTTGGAATAATGTCATAGGATAGAACTACAGATCTAGTTCAACCAAACAAGGGCAGGATTAAATTAAAACATGGGTAAGGTCAAATTAAAACAATGGTGAAAATAAGTTAGGGTTAATCCAACTTTTGAAAATTGGATTAATGGTCAGGTTCAACCGTTTTTTTTAACAGTGGGCAAAAAGTAGGATGCCTTTCTAGAGCAAGGTTCACCCTTGATCATTCCGGAGAAGGATGTTATATAAATCCCCATGCAAGGGGAGATTCGACACATTACATACACCTCTATACTTAGCAATGTAGTCCCATATGAGGACATTTTTAAGCTTAAAAAGGCCCATATGTTTTTGGATAGGAGTGGGCTCAATCATATTCAAACTCATTCTCATAATCGAATTAAGAGGTATGAGGACATTTTTAAGCTCGATTTCAAACCTCACCTTGACTTGATTCAAGCTTAAATAGATCAAATTGGGTAGAATTTATAAAATTTATTTTAAGTTGTTATGATGTGAGGAAGTAGGATTGCTTAATATTAAAAAAAATCGTCTCTAACTTATCCATTTCCTAAGTAAGCCGATTATAAACATAATTTTAAATTATAGTTCATATTTAAATTTGACTCGAATGCAACTAATTTTTAAACAAGTTAAACGCAAATAAACAATACTTATCTCATTCGACTTGAATACCAACTCTATTCAATCTTCCATTAATATAAACCCCGTTCTAATATTTTGATCGATAATGTTATACGTGGTTGTAAAATGGTAAAAATAGGCTGGGCAGCAGATGCAGATGAAGAAACGCGATACAATTGAAGCAGCCAAGGAAGAGAAAGTCAATAGCTAAAAGATGTCAATTTTGAAAAAGAAAAACAAAAATGGTCGACAACAAGAATAATACAGAATAACGGATGTGTTGATTTTTTTTTTTTGTTAATTTAGGCAATTTATTGTGAATGTGTGTAGGTTTATTTGAAAATTCACTATTTCATAGAGCTTTGTCTGATATCCACGCTCAGTTGTAAAAAAAGTTATAATGGGATTAATACATGTGTACTTACTAAATCCTACTCCATAGGAACATTATTTTTGGATACATTTATTTATAGGTGGTATGTTGTGCCTCCTAAAACACATGCAGGATACATATATCCCACCACTAGTAGAAAAATGTGAATATAGCATGCTACATAAGAGGCCGGATGTGGGAAATCCGGTGTATAATATGCTTCTAAAGCTTTTATTTTTATTTTTTTTTAAAAATTATAGAGTATATAACTTGGATATATGACACACAGGGTTAAAATGTCATGGGTGAATTTCCACAATCTAAATCAAATAACCCGGAGCAGCCATATCCGGGTTATTATGATAATTTAATGACCTAGGCGTGTCCTCAATTTGCTAGGTCTAGGCTAATATGCACCCATTCCATCAATCTTAATAAAAAGCCCATACGGCCATCCTGGAAATAAAACAAGGGCGCGGAAGTGGAAAAAAGCGCAAAATTTGAAATTAATTGAAGTGTGGATTCAATTCCCGTCTAGAGATTTGTCCTCGCCTGCCGCTGAAGGAAAATTACGAAGGGAGCTCCGTCCTCGTCTGTTGCCGAAGGGAAATCACGAAGGGAGCTCTGTCCTCGACGCCCTAACTCTCGCCGTCTTCACCAACTTCGACATCTTCGTCGACCACCTTCGTCCTCGCATGCCGCCAAAGTTTAGTTGCTCAGAGGAGGGAGCTTGCCATAACTCTCGTTGTCTCGTGTCGCTGTCTTCACTGTTCACCGGCTGGAAACGTCGCCATCTTCGCTTTTAGTTGTCTCATCGAGGTAATTGCCCTTTGTCTTCCTCTCTCGCCTTCTCTCTTCCTAATTTGTTCGTTTGTTGTCTTCCTAATTCGTTCGATGCTGTATGATTTGAGATTTCTAGTTGCTATATGCTTGCATGTTTCTGAATAGTTCAATTTTCTTTCCTTTGCTTCTAATCTCATATGTGCTTTTCTATCCTTGTTTCGTCATCTGTGCTTTTCCTAGTTCCTTTCTAATTCGTTCAATTGTTGTCAGGCGGGCTAGGACATTTTGTCCCCAAATCGCTTTCCAATTTTAGTCCTGTTCACATTCTCTCTCTCTCTCTCTCTCTCTCTCTCTCTCTCTCTCTCGCTCGCTCGCTTTGAACTTTGAAATCAGCACTCTTGAGGGATTTAAGGTGATGTAATTGTGTTGTACTCTGGAAATCAGTACTCTTGAAGGATGTATTTGTGTTCTATTGCTACTGCGGCTGATGATGATGTGTTGTAATTGTGTTATACTATGGGTGCTATTTTGTATTTGTGCTGCTGAGTGCTGATGCATGTAATTAATTTTACCCAATTTTCACATGTAATATTGTATTTTTTCTGACTACCGATTTATTTTTTGCCCGGTTTTCACATGTAATTTTGATGCGAGGCTAAACCCGGTCCTTAGCCTGAGGGCTTTGGATCACGAACACCAACGTTTTTTTTGTCCCAATCATGCAATTGATGTTCTGCTCTCGTTATCATCAATCTTGATGTGTAGAATGCGAAAGTATCTCGTGTTTGATAAATGTGAAGACAAGTATGAAACCAAAGACCTTGGGTTGATATTGAAGAACATTTAGCCAAGTGCTCCTCAATTCAATTCAACTTGATTTTATTCAATGCTTAAAAGTGTTTAAATAACAAACAAAAACCCTAGAAACCCTAAGTTTGGTTGGCCCATCCTTTACAAAAGGATAGACTTGGCTGACTTAAACCTGATATAATAATAAAAATAAAATCTTATCTAGAAGATATGATAGAATCAAACTACTTGGTGGGTAAGGAAGCCTAAAAGATAGAATTTTCTTAATCACCTTATTTATCCTAGCAAATAAAGATATAAACTAATTAGATATATCAATTAATTGGAAAGACAACTAATAGATATTATTCTAATTTACATTATTCCTAAATAAATATAATGCTTAGATGATAAACTAATTATAGAAAGATAGGTAATTTCATCCAAACAGTGAACAACAACAAAGATGATGATTTTCGTCCATGTTCAAGGTTGATTTTGGAAAAACCTTCAACATCAAAGTTGTATATCTTTGAGTCATCTTTCCAACAAGTTATGGAACGTTCCAATCCGATTAATATGAACTCTGAACGATCGATTTTACTGAGACATCGCCAAGTTGTCAAATCTGCTTAAACGATCCAAAATGTGTGCATAAGCCCTCCTTGCATCTTTGGACCTTCTTTCCATTGTGGAGCCTTCTTCTTCTCTTAAGGATGACATCATTCGTCCGCGCCTGCGGCCCCTACAAAAGTCGTCCATCCACTGTTGTGTTCTTGCTTTGTTATTTTATATAATGTTATTTGTGTTGCTAACTGCTTTTTATTCATAATTTATTTGAAATTAATGGCTTTAACTGTGCTATTTTTTTTTTTTTGCATTGTGTTATTTGTATAGCTAGTATAATTGTGGTGGTGTAATTGCATTGTGTTATTTTTCGCATTGTATAGCTCCTATACATAATTGTACTATTTTTTCCTTTCGCAGTTGGAAATTTGGAATTCATCGCATCGGTCAAGGTTATGAAACAAAGCCAAGGATTCAGTCTAGGCTGCATCCACCTAGCTCCGAATATGTGCATTGGAGCTAGATGTCCTGTAGCAGTAGAGGAAGCTCACATACGGTATCTCCCCATAGCCCTAAATAAGACTTTTTTTTTTCGCGGTTCGAGGGGCACTTGAGTCGGCCGCCGACGTATGTGAGGGCCGAAAACGAAAATAAGGTGGACCTAACGGTGATTTAGCTTGTGGGAGAATCGTGTGATAAATTGAGTTTTAGATAGAATTTAACAAATTGTGTTATTACTTGTTTTCACTTGGAAGATTAGATGATGTATGTGTTTAAGTATGTTCTTTTGACTTGAAACCTTGAATTTATGGTTTTAGATGATGTGTTTAAGTATTTTAGATGATGTTTGTATTTTCTTTTAACTTGAACTTATCGTTTTGGATTTTAGACATGTAGGGTCTAAATTCTTGAATATTCACAAGTGTACATGGTTACACTTGGATTATAATTATCAAACCATTGGGATGATTTGAATATCACTCTTTGTTAATTTTGTGTATATTGTAGAATGATTGATAAGTCATGGATGTTAGCGGAAGGGGTTAAAGAGTTTATCAAATTTGCACTCGATCATGGTGCATATCCAATGAAAATAATTTGTCCTTGCACAAAGTGTGATTTTTCTAGGACATATATGGCCAACGAGATAATGGATTATCGGATCTGGGATGAAATAAATCATGATTACAATGTATGGATATGGCATGGAAAGAATGCAAATGCTCATTCTGTTAGTTGTGAGACATCAACCTTCAATAAGGTTGACACCAATGAAGAGGATCGAGTAGAAGATATGATTCCTGATATGATCCAATAAGGTTTTCTTAAATTTTTAAATAATATTGAATAATATTTCCGCATTTAGAACCTCATTCCTCCAAATAAATATAAAATTTTAAAATTTTTACACATTTTTGACCTTGATATATTAATTTTTTTTTATCCCTACTATAAATATAATTTAAAGATATTCAAGTTTAAACTTGAAATTTTAAGTATAAAATATACTATATTTAATAGAATTCTAATGAAAACATGTGGTGGATGGTGATTTGTTAACAAAAATTATTTAATGGGCGATTTTCTGTAAATTTCCACACAAACATATTACTCCTTTGACTTGCAAGACCTTGATATTTCTAGTGTAATTTTTTTTTGGGTTTTTTAGTGCTCGTGCTTTAGGTGGTCCTAGATGTACTTTGGATTTGTTGAAGACACATAGGCCTGAGTTAAGACTGGTCAGAGTCGTGGTAGTGTGGTCGGGACGACTTTGATTTCGGTAGGCGCTTCCTTGTAGTCCATCTTAATTGTTCTCGTGAGTTCAAATCTATCGATGACTACTAGTACTACTGTGGTGATGCGTGACTTGTTTTTTTATCCACTTCTTCGATTTGATGGTCTTCGTTCTGTCGGAGGTTCACTTTTTGTGTGATTTGATCAACCATTTACTGACACTCATCTTTATTATCTGTTTTATGTTTTTCACGTGTACGTAATACGACGGTTAGTCCGACTGTCGATCTCTCAAATAATCAGGTAGTAGGTTGCCGATCTATCAAATATTTCCCTATACTAAAAAAAATATTTATATTTATATTTATATTTATATACTGTACTAGCAAGTTTTTGATAACCAACGTGCTAGTTATGTTATCAAGTAGCACCTTAAAATAAAACGAGCGAGCTTAACATACCCCAATCCCATCCACCTCATTAGGTCACCATTTTTTGCAAACTCCGACCAGGTATCGCCGTGAAACGCAAGCGCCGGGCGGTCATTCTCTTCCTTTCCTTTCCTCTCTCTGTAGTCTGTACACCTCTTCAAGAAACTCAGACATGGTGAGGACGTTGAAATCTCATCATATTAATCACCAGGAGGAGGAAGAGGAAGACGCCGACGACCTCGCACCCGGAGCAAGAGGTTTTTTCTTTCTCTCCCCCCTCTCTCTTGCTCTTTCTAGTTTATCGACTCTTGTCTATTGATGTTTTGGTGCGTTGTTAGAACAGACGGGAAGAATTCTGATCAGAGGACGAACAGTACTAGGTCAAAGCACTCCGAAACGGAGCAGCGTAGGAGGAGTAAAATCAACGAAAGGTATTTTTTTTCTTTCATTTTTGTCTGTTTCCTCTTCAAAAGCCCTAATTTGATGCTTTTAGTTCGATGCTTTCAGGAGATTATTCTCTTCGTTTGTCTAGAGTGTTTGGTGCTAATTTTGCTTTTGCAAGTGGAGTTTTCAAAGCAAAGCTGTGATTGCCTTTTATTGTAAAGTTGGCTGCTTTGATTGTGAATCTGTAGCCTTTTATGTGATGCTTTTAGCAGCATGTTTGTGATTCTTGATGGTTCCTAGTAAATTGTTAGGTTTTTCGGTTCTGGTACTGTACAATACTCAAAGATTATTGTATAATACCATGTATTTACAGAATTAGGTTTGAATCATTGTGTAGCTTCCTCTCTATGTCTGCACTTGAGTGCTTTCTCTATAAGCTAGGCTCAGAGTTCTCTAATATTGGTCTGTCTAATATCAAGAGCTGGATGCCGTAGTGATAAAAACACAAGTAAATGTGGAATGCCGAAATCTCTCAAGACTCAAGAATGTAGATGGTTTACCTTTGATACTATGATTTGAATGAGATGAGACTGCAACTTGGTTTGATCTGTTCGATCCTATATAGGCATAGAGAGATTTATTTGCGTGAATGTACTGAAAGGAGGCCTTCTTGGTGATTGGATCAAAGGAGATAACATGGAGGATTTCGGAAAATGATTCTTATGGGTCTGGCAGGAATTGGGGTCCTTCTGTTACAGGAGTGACTTATCCTATCCTTTAGATAAACTATGAAGTATCTATCCTGAGACAGTTGAGTCGCATCTTCTCGTTTCTTGTGGAATATTGCCAGCAATGGTATGGCAGACGGATTCTTTTTAAGAGGTTACTTTTGGCCAATTATTCGTTGTTTGTCAATTATTGAATAATCTGTTAGCTTAGCTCACTTTCTTAATATTTTTTTTTGTCCGATACAGAAGTGTCTTTGTGGATTCTTTGGTTGTTTGCGAAAATCTTAAGCGTTTAATTCCTCTTGACATTGTAGCCATAGACTCATAGGAGCGAGACTGAAGAACTTTTCTAATCAATGGACCACAAATGGGTTTTACTAAGACTTCATGCCTAAGCATTTGTAGCATACTGTGCAGACTGAACTTGTTTTGCCCCGCTTAGGTGGACTCACAGTGTCTTAGTCTTGGGTCTTAGCTGAATACTTTTAAATGTGGTTGTCAGATTCCAGATATTGAAGGATCTCATTCCCCCTAATGATCAAAGGAGAGACAAGGCTTCCCTCTTGTTAGAGGTGAGTTTTCACCTCTATATTCATTTGCTTTTCTTTCCTATTGGTTTGCTCAAACCCTTGGGTTCATGAGTATAGAGATTGTTGAAATGACGTAGGGCAATATGTACAGGTCATTGAATATGTTCAGTTTCTACAAGAAAAGGTTCAAATGTACGAGGGTTCATGTCAAGGATGGAGTCAAGAACCAACGAAGTTGACACCATGGGTAAGGAAGTCAATATATTTCTTTTGATCTCATGCCTGCATAAATGCACTGTTTGTAATTACTTTTGATTTAAAATACCATTTTGATGTTTTCTTGTGCTCTTTCCTTGTGCTATATGCATCATTGCGAAATTTCAAACTATCTACTAAATATGAATAGCCCATTTCTTGATTTGATACCCTAAAACTCCATCTTAATTCTGTACTACATGGATAGAATTGGTTTTCGTAAGCCTATATACATTTATCATTTCTGCGTTAGTTTTTGCTGTCTCCAATCCTCCATGTAAAACAAGTGGATACAAGCTTAGCTATCATTTTGGCAGTTATCGTAAGCCTATAAATCGTTTCTGCATTAGTTTTTGCTGTCTCCAGTCCTCCATGTAAAACAAGTGGATACAAGCCTAGCTATCTTTTTTGACTTTATACCAGGAAGGCCAATGAAGTTGATGCCACTGGTAATGAAGGTCTTTTTTTTTACTCTTGCTGGAATTAACCTGACGTTAAAATATCAAAATCTGATCTTTTTGGCTTTATACCAGCCAAAGGCCAACTTGAGAAATTCAGGAATCTGATGCCCTCTACCTTGAAGCAAGCAAATATCTTTAGCATTGATTGTCTTAATATGTGGTTTCTGCTAATTAACCGCATAAATCTGGTTTCTGTCCATCTCAGGGATATAATTCATTTTGAGGTCTACAAACTAGAAAATCCAGCTCCTAGCCAGCTTACACATTTAAAGCCAGAATTTGCCTCCTGCTTCCTTTCCAGCCACCTTTGGTTGAAAATGCAAAGCCCTTCCCCCAATTTCCTCTTGGCCATTGTAAGAAACTCCAAAGTTTTGTTCCTGCTTTTTTTCCTGAAAGTTGTGTAATAAATAGCCTGTATTTTCGAGTTGGAAATGTAGTCTGGAATTGGAAATTGAAAATCTTTTCCTTCCCACACATCAATAATAATAGCCTGTTTTTTTTTTTTTAAGCAAAACTGTCTATTATCATACTTAATTCAAGGCCATATACTGCATTCAGTTAGGTAATCCAAACTTTTACTCAATGGCCAACAATTGTTTGTCAAGGAATCTGAAATCGAACCCATTGTGCCTAGAGCCATATAGTGAATGCTCTGCATTGCTCATTAATTCTAATCCATTCACCATCTTGCTGGATTCAAACCACAGATTATTTAGTGTCATTCCCTAAGATCCACATACCTCAGATGTAATTGTTGTAAAATTTGCTGTACTTGGCACCTTATTTGTTAGTGCTGCAGGCCTTACTCAATATATGGCTCTAGGCAGAGGAACAATGCCTAACAGCAAATGATCACATTATATTTTATCTATTGCCAACTTCTAGGGAGGCCCATGGCGTTGTGATTGTAGGCATGCCCTTGGGCACATATGGGTGCTAGTGTTCATCCACACTGTAGGCTTTTGAGCTCCTTTTACATCATCTTTCATTGATTGAATTTTCAAGAGTTGATCACACTGTCAGCTTCACAATTTTTGTCCCTGGAGTATCTCTGTGTTCATTAATTAAATTTTCATGAAGTTGATAGGGAATCAACTTACTTTTGATTTTTTCTGGATAGTTGAGTAATTGATAAGCATATCAGTTTATTTAGTTTCACAGGGCTTAAATCTGAGTGACAATTGACAATTGCATTTGACCTATTCAAATACCATATTGCTTCTTTTAGCCACTGATAGTAATTGTACTCTATCTTGTTTCGGATCTTCATAGAACCATTAATCATATTCGGCTGCTGCTGTATGTTTTTATTTGCCTTTTTGGGGGGTAAATGTGATGCCAATCTGCTGCTTAAGATGATCTTTCTTGCCTGCAATTTTTTTCAGACTTTTAGTAGAGGAATCTGGATGAAATAGCTGGCTTTTTCTCTCAAGTGAGGACTTCACTTGTTATTGTAAATTTGTAATTTATAATCTGGCAATATATTATCTCTGTCTATGTAACTCCTTGCAGAGAAGCAGTCATGGGCTTGGGGAGAGTTATTCTGATCATTCTCAAGTGATGAAAAATGGTTGTGCTCATGAAAATAATGTTGTTCAGCCGGTAGGAAATATGCAGAGTATTGTTCAGTCAGATTTTGGAGGCAATGCATATGAAGGAGCAGATCATGTCAGTGAGCCAACTTCTGCTGTGCCTGCAAACATGTCATCATTACCCAGTATATACTCTGGAAGGAGTGCCTTAACTGCTGAAAGTCTTGCACCTCAGCCTGAGTTGCACGTCTGGCATGGTGAATCATCTGTTGTTGGGTGTACGACCACAGCAAACACAATGAGCATGCAAGACAAAACACATGAAAGTAGCTTGAGTAACATCTCTGTTGCCTATTCACAAGGGTATGTACTTGTGATGAATGTCATCAGACCATTGGTCATTGCTTAGCTTTAAAATGATTTTCTGTAGATATCTTCTGGAGATGAAAAGATTCGCTTTCCAAACCGCCTACTTCTATGAATGGACATATTAGGACTCTTTGTGCTTGTTTTAAGCATTTCATTCATAACCTTGTATGGCAATTGAAAATCTCTTTCTGCGACTCCTGTTTCTACTTTTGCAAAAGTGATCATTGGAGGTTGGAGCTTAGTCCCTTTTACCTGTATGGTTGCTCCATTCACTTCCATGCCAATTTAGCTAGTGTTTCCTCTTCTTTCATGTATGCCTATATAGTCTTTCCATGACTTGTTGAAATTACGCTTGAACTAATAGGGATGATAAGGATTTCATGTTTTATACGCATTTTGCACTTGACCGATTTGCTTATTGTGATTCCGTACTGTTGTAATGTTGAACTATCTGCTCCACTGCCCCCCGAATCGTTGGTAACTTCACTGGGTGCTGGCAGGCTGTTGAAGAGTCTTACTGATGCATTGCAAACATCGGGAGTTGATTTATCGCAGGCCAATATCTCTGTCCAGCTTGACATTGGAAAATATGAAAATATTAGTCATAGTCTTTCAACATCTGCTCCTGAGGTATGCTGTAAACACTTGTTTCATCTGTGTTCTAATCACTTGGTATTTTCTGGTCTACATTATCCACCACTAGCATTCCTTGTATTGTCAATGCTTATATCAGAAACGAACTCTTTGTATTATCACCCCCTTAAAAGATACTAAAGAACCACTTTATTCTTCACGAGAATGGTAAAAAAGTGAAGTTGATCAGGTATTGAAAGATATTTGACACTAAAATCGAAGTTGCTATTTGTCCCTCTCTCACATGTAGTTTTCTTATTTTGGTATCAGTATCCAGGGAAAGGATTATTGGACGATCGACCTCTGATGCATCATAGGGAGAACAATGCAGAAGACCCTAATCAAACTGCAAAGAGGTACCGAACAGGGGAAAACTAGCCTTTTCATGGTCTTGTTTTGCACAGCCCTTCTTCCTTTCTCTTCTCCACACAATATGACTTGATTTCCAGAAACAAAAACGGCCATGATTTCTAGATGAAAGAAACGAAGAAAATAGTTTACGGGAGTGATACCAGTTTTACACCTATTTTCCCATGGAGGGCAGCGGTAGAAGCCAGGTCAAGGAGGAAGTAGGGTTTGTGCTCGACGATGACATGTTCTCAGGATAATAGTCTGGCCTATAATTGTCAATAATATCATCATATTTACAGATTGGATACCCGATGAGGAGAAATCTTTCATGAAGGGTATGTATAGGGGACTCATGAAAAATTCCTTTTGCTGTTTTGGGTCTGCCTTGTAAGGGTTTTCTCTGTGAACCTTTGACCAGGCAGTATATGGTTACTTATTACTATATTATATATGAGATTTATGTGTGCATTTTTTGTCTGGGCAGTTATGAAAGTTACACACATGATTTGTTCTTGCACTTGTGATCCTACACCCTTTAACCATTCATCTTAAAATTTCAAATCTTTGTTATTTGTTTGTTTGTTCAATAATGTACTGACTGCATTGTATGTACATGTTTGGCATGTGAATTGCCATATGGGTTTGGTGTTTGTTGATGCCCTCGCCTGATATCCAGATGGAAATTACATATGCAGATCCCACTTGTTACCAGTTGATGGCAGAATATATCTTTATTTACATACCACCATTGACACCAAACATCAACTCTAAATGCCTTCCATGTGATGTGCAACAATGACAGCTTTTCATTCAGCGCATCAGTTTGTTTAATACTCCTATAATAACAGCAATGACAGCAAACTACAGGAAAACATCTCACCATCTCCTGCAACAGCAAGTCGCCTATGGAGGTCCGATGGAGCAGACGAATTCTTGGGTAGATTTTGATAGTTACAGCATTCTCTCTATATATTTACAGTTTCAAGTTTCAACTAGATAAGGTTCTAACAAAACGTTGGTGCTATGTTGAGAGCTTACCATTCAATCCTTCCTCTTTCTTGACTCTAGAGTTGTGCTAGGGTTTCAAATTCCTTGGTATCCTGTTTAGAGCCTCCTACCATTCAAACACGGATTCACAATATGAGAGAGAGATTTGTAGGTTTCATTTGTCTTTTTGTTCTTGCCATACGTAGTTGGTGTTCTAGTTGAGGTTAAAGCGTTTCAAATTCCTTGGTTATTTGGTGTCATATCTGTAAACTTCATTTTGTTGTCAATATAGTTCCTTTCATGTTTTGTTTGGAGATCCACCTCTTTCGATTTAAACTATTTTCTTTTTAATTCGGAATCAATGAGGAAATTATGATAGATCAGATACGTATCATACACGTTTATGCTACTAGTGATCTCTATTGAAGTAGTATGCTATTTTTTTTTTATACAAGTAAGGATTTGGATGTAACTAGCTTCTGCTGCTGGACCAACCTTCAAATGATATATTTTTAGTTACAATTACTGAGATTTCTGTCCTGAAACGGCTCCGAAATAGATGCATGAGTATGAAAGATGCTTGCAATGCGATTCCCACCTCGAAATGTTGCAAACAGAGTCAAATATCGGTGTTAAGGATTTCAATTTTCCAAGGACATAACTAGCAACCCTTGAGCATTCATATCATAGTATGGCATTTGTAGAGACAGGTATAGATTTTGCTTTGTTTCAAATTAAATTCAATGCTATAATTGAAAAAAACACAAATCCCCCTATTTCATTTCTATATCATTGTCTCTTTCATACAACCACCATCACTCTTTCCCTCTCCCGCCCTCATCATCTCCAACAACAACTCATTCCAAGTATCAATGGGACCTGGTAAGCACCAATGCACACAATCATTATACAACACCACCTTCTCCTCCGCCCGGTGTCCGTACTTCCCCGGGTGCCCATCGGGCCTCAACAGCGCCGCCTGCGTCGTATCCAACAGCCGAAAAGAAACCCCCTTCTCCCTCCCTTCCCTCTCCGCAGCCCTAAACTCCTCCACCTGCGCCCGATACATGTCCAGGTCCATCCCCTGCAACATCACTTCATCTCTCCGGAAAGGCTCTCTCCGGACACAGTTCCCGCCGTTGTTCCAGTCCCCTCCTTCGAAGTGCGACGGGGCGAATGTCCGGAGGTACACGGTGCCGCGGAAGTTGTTGCGGAGGATGGCTCGGAAGGCTGTTCGGAATGCGGCGCGGTAGCCCAAGGGGATGGAGAGTTGGGTGGTGTTTGGGAGTTGGCAGAAGCGGCAGCCGATGAGGCTGTTGTGGCGGTAGTAGAGGAGGGAGCGGAAGAACCAGTGGCCGGCAGAGATAACGAGGATGTCCAAGGAGTTGATGTGGCGGGACCAGGAAGGGTCGGGATCGTCGAGGTGGAGGCCGAAGATGCCGGTGCCTGTGGGACCACCGGGGCTCTCCATGGAGGATCGGACGAGGAAGGTGGTGGTGTACATGGAGAGGGTGAAGTTGTAGGACTGGTAGTGCCATCGCTTGAAGTAGTCGTCTGCTGTGGAGGAGTTGTCGATGGGATACTCCACCTGAATAGTGTATACTCAAAACAAATCTATTCATTAAAAACGGATGCGAAGAGATCAAAATAATCTCACATCGATAATATGAATAAAGAAGTCTTATTATATAACCAGTGGTTTGCTCCTCCTATTATTAATTGATTTTATGATGGAATCCCGCTCAGCTTATGTGTCAGGTCTATAATAAAAAGAGATTTTGATGTATAATGAATTTGTATCTTAGTGACAAAGCGATCATTATTGCTTTAGATACACGTTCTGATAAAAACATAGCATACCAAAAGCGTAATTTTTATGAACTCCATACACTTATTGCTTGTTCTTCCTTTGAGAGATCTCACTTCATCATCACAATTTATTATGTCACATTAATTTATACCAATACATATACGGATGTATATTCATTAAGCATGCAACACATTATTTAATTTATATTTTTGTAGAATGTAAATATTCTTTATTTTTTGTTTACTGATATGATTTTATTTTAATGATTTTACTTGTACTTTAAAATGTTTTTTTATAACTAAATTAAAAAAATTATTTCCTCTGCTTGGCAAAAACTATTATTTACTATTCACGCATATTTTTTAGATAATAAAAACTATATAAAAAAAATCCTTAAAAAATCTGTATGAATAGCAAACGATATTGTTTTCCGAACAATGGATTAATAACCACACAATTTTGGATGAAATGAAATGTACTCTAAAAACAATTAATCAAACTGAGTGATGAGCTCAATTGATGCAAGTTACCCTCAAATTAAAAGCTTGTGTTCGACCACTAGATGGAAGTTAAAACTAGCCAGCAATCAGCATGATTAAATTACATACCGGGGAAAGGAGACAAATCAAAGACTGCATTTGGTTTCTAGCGATGGAGTCACCAATGAAGGCCAAGCTTTTGCCTCTGACCATCTCCAGGAACTCGCGAGGGTCGAAGATGGGAAGCTCACAACCGGTTCCATGAGGCTTCCACCGCCACCTCATGAAGTCGATGTCGGGCCTCCCATACTTGATGCAGTTCTGGTGCTCGTGGATCGCCCAGCAGCTCTCATTCGTGTAAGTGGGCCCTTTGGGGTTTGGCACCCACTCCCCTTTGAAGATATCACAGTACTCCTTGGTGGGCGTTGGATCATCCGGGCGGTTCGCGCTTGCTGGAGAGGAGGTTTTGAGGGTGAGAGGGGAGAGGGTGAAGAGGAGTAATGCAAGGGCTATTATGAGGCCTCTTAAGGTTGGGTTTGAAGAAGGTTTTGGGGAGGGTGTTTCATTCATGCTTTGGAGCTTCATTGTAATTTGCTCGATCGATGATCAGTTGGGGTTTGGTTAGGTGGGATTAAGACGGCCGTGATCCGATTTCGATCGATGTGTGAAGATTTATTTGCAAACTATTCATGTCATCATGTGTCGTAACTCGTAAGGAATCGAGTTTGAAATATGGAATAAAGTTTGAATTAAATAGTTTTGTGTCCGATGACTTTATTTTCATTTGCATGTTATGAGCATATATTAATTGTTGCAGAGTTATAAAACACTAGCCACATTCTGTAATTAGTGAAATAAGTGGGATCAAGTGACCTCGTTTTGTATGTAACAGATAGTATAAATTGGCTACCCCTCCTCTAGCTACATATAGGAATGGCAACGGGGCGGGGAATCCCCATGATGGGGACGGGGAAATAAGTATCCCCACTGGGGGACGGGGACGAGGGTAAGTCCCCACCCTGATTAGTTTATACATGTCAATGATTTTATATATTGTTAGAATTTGAGGGTAGGGTAAACATTACCTCGAATAGTAGAAATGGAATCAAGATCGTCTTACTTTTGAATATATAAATCTTCATAGCCCTGAATCTATAGATTCACTCAGAAGCAAGGGAGATCGTAAAATTTATAACCTACAAACATCATGTGAGAATATTGGAAAGGAAGGAAACTCTCTCCATAAAGGAGAGTTCACTGGTGGATAGAGATAGATAGACTGTTATTGTTTGAGAATGAGTCATAAGAAGAGTGTCTCATTTCTTTATTTCTTAGGATTAAGAGAACTTATTTCTTATTATATTAGATAAATAAATACATATAACAGACATATAGTGTTTATCATAATATTCATTAACTCTTAATAATGAATAAGAATTATTTTTCTAATTCCATAATTAAATTAGGGTTTTATCTTTTGGACAGAAATTTAATCATGTTTGAATTATATATATATATAATAATTATAACATCTCTCACTCGAACAAAAGATCATATTCCTCGAAAACTCAATCTCATACACGTGGTGTATAGGTACTATTCTAAAAACCCCACCAAGGGTAGCCTAGACCCTAACTTAATTAACCCTTGATCTCACCCCGCCGCCAAGGTTGTCCAGTTCACCAAGACCTGACTAGACCACTAAGATCCGCCAAGCAAACCGGAAAGAAACTCGCCTAGACCTCGCCTAAACCCTTGATCCTACCCTATCGCCACCCGTCAAACGTTTTTTTTAAAACATTGTGTATAGGTCATGCGACTCGACACTACTTCCTGCATAAAAATCCCATTGGAGATTATTCATAATGTTTGCTAAAAAGTATTGTTGCATCCTTGGGATTATCTTTCATCGGATTAGTTGACACACAAATTGGATCTATCTCAGTTTGGTTCAACGTACTATAATGCATGGTGATTCACAACAATACATTAATTGTCATCCACTTCATTTCAATATGGAAGAATAACGTGGGAATATTTTATCTTCATACCACTTTCTATCATTCACTTCATTTCGATATGAAGTGGAAGAAAAACGTGGGAAGATTTTATATCTTCATATCACTTCCTTCATCCACTACAATTTCAATGTGGGATGTGATGTGCGCTCATTTTGCCATGTTTTCTGCTTAATTTCATTCCGTTTTCTGTCCATATTTTATACTTTTATATTGGGAAATTCTGGGATTTTTGTAGTTTATGTTTGTTTGCAATATATGGAGATCTACACAAGTTCTTGTTTAATTTCGCAGAAATCGGAAGCATTTTGGAGCAATTCCGAGAAGATGGAAATAAGCTGGAAGTTGACTCGACGTCGAGTCACACGTCTATTGACTGACTCGACGTCGAGTCCTATGAAGAACACATCGAGCTAGAAGGGAAGAAAGCAACCAAGATGACTCGATATCGAGTCTACCACTCGATATCGAGTGAACGGCCACTCGACATGACCACATGATGGCCCGAAGTCGAGTTAAGATCCACTCGAGACAAGGACATGACTCGGTATCGACCGAGTGACTCGATATCGAGTGAATTACAGGAGCCTGTCCGACGCGTTTTGGAATCCGAGTTCAAGGGAGATTTCTTAAGGGCTAAGTTGAAGATCTTTTATCTCCTTTGATAGACTTCTATCCTCTTTGGTGGATTCCAATTTTACCTAGGGGATTTTCTATTGTTTTATTTATTTTTATTAGGAAAGATTTATCTATCTATATATATATATATATATATATATATATATATATATATATATATATATATATATATATATATATATATATATATATATATATATATATATATATATATATATATAGGGAGTGGTTTCAGAGTGCACACCCCTTAGGGTGTGCATTGTGCACAAATATTATTCGGTGAAATGTGAAACATTATTCGGTGAAATTTTGAGCATTATTCGGTGAAATGTGAAACATTCTACCGAACACTGTTATGTTTTTTTTTTTCCGTCCAGTTCAGATGAAAACGTCCCAATTCCACTGAATAATTTATAACATTCTACCGAATAATGTTTAATTTTTTTATTTATCCATTTCAAATAAAAGAAACCTCAATTCCCTAAACAATACATACAATTTATATGGAATGCCTCAAATTTCACCAAATAATGTTTCACATTCTCCTAAACAATACTCACATTTCACCGAATAATGCATCAAATTTCACTGAATAATGTTTCACATTTCACCGAATAATATTTTGTGCACAATGCACATCCTAAGCCTTGTGCACAAGTTACTCATTCTCTCTCTATATATATGGGTGATTTTGGTAGATGGCCTTTTTTGAATATTCAATTGGGCACTTAGACCCTAAATCAATTTAATTAGTTTTGCCCTAGACCTCTTCCCAATAGAGTGGGTTGGTCAATGGTCAACCGTTTGAGACCATTGACCGGTCAACGGTTGACCATTGACCGGTCAACGTTGACCGTTGACCGGTCAACGTTGACCAACCCATTTTGATGTCTTTTTTTTAGTGATGCCATATTTTACCGTTTTGATGCCAAAATTTTACTATATTTTGTTTTCACTTTGATGCCACTTTTCTAATGAAATGATTGGATGACACTTTTTTAATGTCACTTTTTAAAACCTTGATGACATTTTTTGTTTACAGTAATGTCACGTTGATCATTGATGCCATTTTTTTTACTGTTAACGACTGATGCCACTTTTTTTTATGTCAATTTTTTGATGATATTTTTTTTACCGTGATGCCATATTTTTTGATGATATTTTTTCAAAGTAGTATTTTGATTACATTTTTTTCTTTAATGTGATACAAAATTTTCAAAATGGTATTTTGATGTCATTTTTATAATGTAATTATTTGATGCCATTTTTTTTTAATCAAATCGATTGATGCCACATGTTTTTAATTTAATCAATTGTATATCGATTTATTTTCATCGATTATACTTTTATTCACTGATGACACGTTTGTGATTACACTTCATTGATGCAATCACTTGTGGTGACACACTTGTAATGACATTCTTTGTTGATGATATTTTTATACAATTGATGACATATGAGCTTAATACGTAATTACACTTTATTGATGACAATTTTATTGATGACTTTTATTCATTGATGACACATTTGTAAGTACAATTAATTGATCTCAATCATTTGTGATGATATTTTTATAAAATTGGTGACATTGAAATATGAAAATGTGGAATCAAAACAATGTCACCAAACAAAGGCAATACAATCTCTTACAATCAAAAGCTCAGAAGTTGATGATGACAAGAAATTGTTTCTATTTTGTTGGTCACTAAAATTTTCATCGCAAAAAGACATAGATTTTGCCGTGAAAATAGGTGAAAGATACAAAAATAGTCTATGCGGGATTTGAACCCGCATCTATTTGCTTGAGCACAATGCTCTACCAATTTGAGCTAATAGACTTTAATTTAGAAATAATGAAACAAGTGAAAGGGTTTAGTTTTATTCTTGTTATGTGACCTTTCACGATTATTAATGTCCTAAATGTTGACATGGATCGGAACCCGTGTCTATTGTCCTCATTACCGCATGGATCGGAACTGATTAGCTTCATAAGACATTCCACAACCTATAGAGATATCAAAACACTAACATTAGGAAGCCCAGGTGACCACATTCATGCAGTGATAGAATTATTGGAATTCAACCACACTACATGAAAATTTTCAGGATGAAAAATCACTTAAAAATGCAAAAGTTATACTACCAAAAATTCATGAAGAAGCAACTCACAGCTCTATAGGCCCCAAATGATGCCAACAGTTGAGATCCTTCTATCTTTATTGTTGTTTGACACAACATTGGAATCAGGAAGCAAATAGAGGAAAAAGGGATGTCATGGACAAATCAGGAAGCAAATTGAGTATATTCAATTCAAGTGCGTAGTTATGGTGTAAAGGATCCAATAATGTCAAGGGCAGTGAAAAGAAAATGAAGAGTTACATATTTCATCAATGAGTCTCTTAGTAGGAAAGCAAGAAGGAAAGGAATGGTTTAGCATTTAGAGTAGAACAAGAGGAGATGTAAGCTTTGCAGCCTGGCAAAGATAAAAATAAGAAAGAAAATCAAAATAAATGGATATCTCTGAAAACCAAACTTACAGAGAGAGATGTTTACAAGGTTGATGCAAGTTTTACTCACCCATTTCCTGACACCCGAAGAAACATCCTGATCAATAACCGTGAAATAATTAGAGGCTATGTGAAGTGTGAACCATCTAAAACCTAGTCCTAGTTGCAACTTGCAACCACACAAGAACAATTCAATACTCTTTTACTCTTTAGTTTAGTTGCAGCATATAAATTCTTGCTTTCTATTAAGCAGGATTCCAAACTTGATGATGTTCTATATCCACTAATTCATATCAATTTTAACACCGGATGTCATCGAAACTGTATGAGAAGAGCATTGCAATAATCAAAATCACAATTTTAAAGGGGGAAAAAAACACGCACACAATCACACATATAAAGCTCAATTTGAATCTGTCCTACAACTTCATCATATAGATAATTAGGCGCGCACCATACTTACCAATAAGCAAAGAAGCAAATGGTTACCACTTCAAGAAGAGTAGCGCCTCCCTGAGTCCATCATTCTCAACAGGATTTCTCGCAAAAGGAGCCGTTGTAGGATCCAAATTCTGCCTCTCTTTTGTAATGAGACCCTACATTACAAGAATCTTTTCTAGTTATAAACAAAAACAAACTCAATTCATATAGGCATTTCATCAAATACCTTGGATGCAACTCTTACCTCACCCAATTCAAAGCTATTCAGCACCTTCAAATTTCTCAATCTTCCCCTAATTTCCCCTCATTTTGAAAACCTAAGGATACACAAAGAGTACAACAGCAAGACGAATACATAAACAAGAAGAAAATGGAAGCAATTTCACAAAATTTGATGGAAGTGAGTAAACTGAAAACGCCCCATTCATGTTTTGATGGAAGTGAATCAGGTTCAAACTCAAATTACATTCGCCACAAACAATCACGAAAATAGGAGGAATTCATAAAATAGTGGAAATTGAGAATTAATGTGAAATTGAAGGAAGGGGGAGATTGAAATTGAGACTGAGACTGACAGGGGATATGTTCAAGCAAAGGAGCAGCGACTTCGTGAAGGATATCCAGGCGAAGATGAGAGAGAATCACGGTAAAAACCATACCTGATCGTCGATGTTCCAACTTGAGACGTTCTTCCTTGTTCGGCGATTCGAAGCCGAGGTAAGGGCTGGCGCCCTTAATTGGGAGGAGGATAGCGATCGGGAGAGATAGAGAGCGGAGATTGAGAGAGGGGAAGGTCGAAAATTGGAGATTGAGAGAGAGAGATGTAGATCAGAGATTGAGAGAGAAGAAGGTCGAAAATCGCCGGATGATGGCTCAGAGCCTCAGATGCCATGGAGAGAAGGAAAGGGAGCGGGGGTCCATAGGGCTAATTCATTTACACAGGACTCTTGCAAGCCTAATAAAAATTTTAAAGGGGCTAAATACCTAATCACATTATCAAAAAGGTTCATTTTACCAAATTTCCTCTATATATATAGATAGATGATAGATAGATGCTCTCATCTGATAGCAAGGATTGAGCCCTAGAAATAAAGCCTAGGGGTTGGTTTTTCATTCATTCCACAACAAAAAAACACTAGTTAGGCAATAGAGAGAGAGGTTGAGGCTGAGTAGAGTTGGAAGGCGAGAGCGTTATGGCTTTGTGCGGTTGTAATCTTTCGAAGTTAGTTTCAATTCAAGTTATTTCCTTTCAGTGTCAAAGATGATGATTGCTATGATGATCAGGCGCAAGTAATCCCTATACTTCTAGGGTTGGGGTAAGCTCGACGATAGCCATGTGTGTCAAAGGTATGATTTTTATATGCGATTTCATCTTCTATCCCTATTTGCATGATTCTTCTACGAGAATAGTAGGTGATCGTTATTTGTAATATTCAAGCGAAAGTGATCTTATTATGATTTTGGATTAATTATTAAAAAGGGTAGTAACACTTATGGTTTATGAGAGAACATCTATATTCCTATTTGTTAATAACGAAAGTTATTTGATGAAAAGCTTAATCCTTTCATGAGTTTGGCATAATACTTATAAGGTTATCGTTGTGGTATAATTCCTCGGCTTTGGAAGTTTCTTAGTTAATTGACATCATCAACAACAATCTGCGATTATTTCTGTTCATACATCTTCTGTTCCATCCTTTTATTCTTCGGACACACTTGGGTCGAGCTCAAAGACTTGTTCCTCAACAAGTTCTTTCCACCAGCAAAGACGGTGCAGCTCAGACAAAAGATGATGGCTTCCAAGCAAAAGCCAGGGGAAACACTCGCTCAAGCCTGGGAACGCTACAAACGTCTGCTCAGATCTTGCCCTACACATGGGCAGCCGCCATATTTGATCCAGGAAATCATCTACAACTCCCTGGATGTACCAACTAAGGAGCGGATCAACACTTATACCTCATATAGGTATCTTGAGTACACACCACAACATGCTTGGGATACCCTTGGGAGGTTGGTCAACTTCGACAACACCTTTGGGACTCCTGAGGCTTCCGACGTGAGGTTTGCCCTATCTATGTCACTCTACGAACCATTGAAGGAGATTAATCCTGACGTGAGGGACCAATTCAACAAGGATCAAGTGTGGCGGCTACAAAAGCAAATTAAGTTTCTCACCAACAACCAGCCTTGTTTGGAGTGTGGGTTTGTCACGCACAACACCATCGCCTGCCCACATTCCAAGCAAGTCCGGCTTATGGAGACACATGAGGAAGCATGCTACGCGGGGGGGGGGGGGGGTCCTAACTACTCAGGACAACGTCGACAGAATTGGGGATACCATTAACCCCAATACCAACGAGATCTCCCACCCTATAGAGCTCCTGGGCATCCTGAAAGGGATGCAAAGAAAGATGACCTGCACATCATATCGCCAAGAAGAGGTGGAACCATGCTGAATTAGAACAAGCCAACAACTTCGTTCATACTCAACTGCACGGCATCAACTCGCGATTGGAAGAACGCTGAATCAGTCGATATCAAGCGCCCTTGTACTTGAAATTGAGTGCTTTGTGTGTTGTTTTGCAGATCTGACACTAGGAATCGACTGTTGGCTCGACATCGACTGATTCAGTCGATATCGAGTGAGCTTCTGGTCGACATTAGGGGTTGTTTTCGAGAGACTATCTAGGCGAGCAGTGACACGCTTCCTCGTCGATCGATCTTGATTCCCTACCACTATAGCGGGAGGGTTTCTTGTATTTATTTTTGCATGGACTAGAGATTCGGTTTGAGATTTATATTTTATATTTATTTCATACTTGATTTCCCTCCTAACAGGATGTAAGAGAGAAAAATATGAGAAGATAAATATATATATCACTTTATTCTCAAACTTCATTTCTAATGTATGAAATAAAACTTAATGAAGTGTGAGTCATCGGATAATGAGACACACACACATATATATTCATATATTTACATTAAGGGTGATGTACGAGCAAACAAGCTAAAGTAGTAGGTGTACGTTCAAGCTCAACTCATTTACAAACGAGCCGAGCTCGAGCTCCATATTGAAATGAGGCCAATGAAGTGCTCAACCTCAGCTCGCGAGCTGGGAAGGGTTCTCGAGCTCGTGAGCTCGCTTATACTCGAGCCGAGCTCGAGCTCATTTTCTCGGTTATAAGGAAGCGAGTTGTTGGATAAGATTTGACATAGGGAGTGAGGAGCGAGTCGCTGCGCGCTAGGACAACGAACTAGTGGAACAGATCTGAGAGAGATTTGATAAACAACGGAGGAGGGGGAGAGAGAGAGAGAGAGAGGGGTTGAGTGGCATTAACCAGCTGAGTGAGAGATAGCAAGACTGAGCGAGATTGTGTGTGTGTGTGTGTGAGAGAGAGAGAGAGAGAGAGAGAGAGATGAGTAGTTTGAGCAGCAGATCGAGAGATGAGATTGAGAATAGAGGCCGGCGGCGGGACGCTTGGGCTGAACAGGAGAGGTTGGGCAATGACTAAACATGGGAGGAGAGGGGGTAAAAATAAAACCTATGGGTAAAAATGTCATTACACTCTAAAATAAGGAAAACGAGAAAGCTCAAGCTCGGCTCGGGCTTGTGACAAGCTTGACTTCAAGCTCAAACTCGGCTCGTTTTAAAGTCGAACGAGCTTAAGCTGAGCTTTTTCCGAGCCAAGCTCGAGCTACTGGCTTGAATATCAACGCTACTTCTCATTCTAACTTTCCATTTTCGATGTGGGAGGATGTCTTCTCAACCCAACATTTGGTTTTGTCCTACATTGGAAATGAGGGAATAGAATGAAGAATTCCAAAGCTATAAAAAAATGAAGAGATAAGACATTATTCATTGCATATTGCATATTAGTTCATGTATTATTATGAATTAGTATAAGATTAGTATACATATTATAATTTTATTTAAAAAAACATTTTTTCAAAAAAAAAACCCGCTGGGTATGGGTTGACTCTGGCCATGTCTGTATTATGGCATTAACATCATAAAAAAAAAAAAACATTCCCAGCTTATCCCGCCTGAGCAAGGTCTAGGGGGGCAAGTTGTACGCATTCTTTCCTCGACCAAGTCGAGAGAGTGTTTCCTAGTGGTCCGAAACACCTGCATCTACTCATAACATCTCCAAAGATAAAAGTATAGCAAACAAATAAAGGAGACTAGAAAGGTATGGTGTGAGAAACGAGTGAAAACGGGTGAAAGGATACAAATTTTCCACTTCACTGGACCTAGCTCAGCCCTCTCTGACCTGGATGATGCTCCTCCACTGCACCCTATCCCTAATCATGCTCTCGTCAAGGTTTAAAAAGGCAAAATCTTGTCTGATCACCTCTCTCCAATTTTTCTTTAGTCTCACTCTGCTCCGTCTTACTCTGTCAATATCCAAGTAATAACAAAAAATGATATAAAAAGTGTGGTATCAATATCATAACAAAAAAGTGTCATCAAGTAATAACAAAAAATGATATAAAAATTATCATAAATGAGGGGACAAAAAAGTGACATCAAATCATAACGAAAAGATAGTATATAAAAAAGTGTCGTCAATATTATAACAAAAAAGGGTCATCAACGATAAAAAAAAAAAGGTCATACTTTGATCGATCAACGTTGATCAATTAATGGTCAATTTTGACTGATCGATGGTCAAAGTTAACCATTGACCATTAAGGAAGAAAGGGTCACTCACCTAATAAAAAAAATTAGGGGGATCAATTGTTTGATTGATATTTTCAAAAGGTATATTTAAGCAACTGATCTCTAAAAAATATAAGATAATATTATACTCCCTCTGTTTAAATATATGTCTTTTTAAGTTTAAATTTTTGTTTGAAAATATAATCATTTAAGTTTTGTAGGTATCGAGATATGAGATTTTTTAAATTTTTCTCAATTTTATTGGTTGGTAAGAATTATAGATAATTAATGATTGATATAAAGGTAATAAGTTTATTTTTTTATAATGAAATAATTCAAGATCAGATATGCCTGATTGTCGAGAGGCTGATAAACCAGAAGATGGAACGTCGTTGCAATATAGCAAAGACAAACAAATAAAAAACCAACATTCCGACGATTCATAGTCAATTGAAAACAGATGGAAGAGAATTTGTCAATTAAACCATGTGAACTAGATGCCAACAAAGTAATAAATTTACAATTTCTTTAATTTATGTGCAACTGTATAAAAATACTTATATTTTTAATAGAGATAGTATAAATATAAGGAGAATAAAGATAGAGTGAGACTTTGAACAAGATCCCAAAACGGCTATTGTCAAGACAATTTTAAGTAATTTCACGCATGTCCTTTTCATTTTTTTCAAACAAATTGTAAAAAGGTCCAAAACTATAATCCATGAATCAGAGCGAATAGAAAAAACCTAAATCTGTCGAATGAATTGTTGTACTCGAAACTGACTAAAATCGGTGAAATTTATCGAGGAACGAATTAATTGACCCTCACTTTCGTATGTCGATCAATTTGGATGATTGTCGAATGACATTCAACGGTTATTTTTTGTCGTCGTTTGAAAAATCTGTCGAACCTCGGAGAGGACGAGCTAAATAAGGGACCTCGACAAAAGTTGTCGATGGTATAAAGGAGGCTCGGCAAAAGTTGTTGAGGGAACCCCGACAAAAAGTGTTGAGGGTACACATGAGGCTCAGAGACAGTAGCCGAGCATAAATCATCACCTCGCTAAATCTACACGAGCTCTATGCCCGACAGTAACCATGAAAAAGATCAAAGTAACCAACTCTAACAGCAACGAAACGAGCAATTTCTTTCATTTTCGTTACAATTGCTGCTCATAATTCAACTCAAACAACACTCAAATCAACAACAATCAAACAAAACACACAAACAACAACCAATTTCATCAATTTCAATTCTAATTTCAAACCCTAAAACACAAAATTTCTTCAAAAAAAAACTCAATCAAAATCAATTGTAAATGAAGCTTCTTACCTTAAATTTGATAGATCTGTTGAGACACCTACCAAATCTAGCACAATGAACAAGCTATGATTGATTTCCTTCTACCGTGTGTGGCTCGTCCAAGTGAAACGATGTATGAGCGTTAGTTTTTAATTTTCTTATTGTGCAGATCTATAATTGTTTTGTTAGAATGGAAAGGACTTGTATGTAATTTATTGTAAATGGTCTCGTCAATAGCATTTTTCCCATCTTGCTTGTAGCCCTTGTGATAAAGATATGATCCGACCCGGATGGTCAAATACCCGACAATGTCGGATCCACCTTATCTAAACCCAAAGCATTAGCTTTAGTTGCTACTTGGGTGCGTAGAACCGTGTTCTTCAATCCTCTCTCTCTCAGCTTCAAGATGTTATCCATGGCGGTTCAACCTATCATTAATCCCTACCTTCCTCATATCTCCTCAAAGTTCCCCCTTAAACATCTCAAGGCTTCATCTCCTGTGCATCCAAAATTTGTTTCCATCCATTCGCTATCGGCGGCTCGGTCGAAATCCCATGAAACTAGGAGGGACTTTGCTATCTACTCCTCCACTGCCTCGGAATCCATCGCTGAAGACACCTTCGAGGAGACATTGTCGCCGACTGCCGAAAAGCAGGTATTCCTCAATTCGAATCGATCAATTGGTGCACTAGGGCTTGTGAAAATTGCTAGCGGTTTCATCATCTTCATGCTAATTTGAATACAATTGAGGTTAAATTCTCTCTGTTACAGCTTATACCGCCTCTGTTGAATTCCTTTTTTTCGTTGTTTGATTACAAATTTGCTTGTTTTTAACTAAATACTTAAATTTCATTAATTTGATTTCAGATTTTAAAAAGATTGATGATTTTATACGCTAAATCCCTACCTAAATTCCCAAATTAGGTTATGGAGACATCAGAGAATGTAAGAGCATGATAATGGGCGGATAACATCTAGCTCAATTGGTTCTGGTGTGAATAGTGTACATGAGTGTTGAATTGCTCAGCTTTATTCGAAATTAGGTGATTAAATGAATGCATTTTTATATTTAAGAAGTGATTATTCTGTGAAAAAACCTATATTTGAAGGGGCTGACATTCTGTAGTTAACCCATTCCATGTTTCTGGTGTGATGATAAAATGCAGAAACTGGGAGTGGCTGTGAAGCCAATGGAGAAACCGAGGCTGGTGCTGAAATTCATTTGGATGGAGAAGAACATAGGCCTTGGACTCAACCAGTCAGTGCCTGGCCATGGAACCATTCCTTTGAGCCCCTACTACTTCTGGCCGAGAAAAGACGCATGGGAAGAGCTTAAGGTGTTGTTGGAGAGCAAGCCATGGATTTCACAGAAGCAGATGATCATTCTCCTCAACCAGGCGACCGATATCATCAACCTTTGGCAGCAGGCTGGGGGTAACTTGCAGTAAGTCTTGTATGTAGGTTACTTAACCTGTGTAGCATTTGTTGTAATTTTCATCTCTGAAAGGTTTTCTTTTTACCTGCGTGTTTCTGTGGAACTTTCTTGCCTGATGTATCAATTTGATTCGATTTTGCGAATCTGGGTTCCGTGTTGAATTTCCTTGAAATTTTGCTGTGTACACTAATGCAAGGCAAGGCAATGGATGCCGCGTAAGACGCATACATTGACTACTGAGAATGGGAACAAATTTGCATAACCCTCCGGAAGGGCATGCTTTTTTTCCTCATTGTTTTGAATTTTCTGGGTCACGTTTTGTGAAATATCATCCAAAACCACAAGGAATTGGTTTGTAATTCTAAATTCATCTTGATCGCTCTTTCTACCCATCAATTTCACACTAACTACCAAAGAGGATCAACCAGAAATGTCCATTTGGTAGGAGCAGATTCATCTCATCATGTACAAAGAAGACATCCTTGATCCCCCTTCATTCAATCATTCATGATAGATAGGTAATCCACTCACATCAACAGATTCGTGGGATATGTCATAACTCACGAGAACCTCATCTCTATCAGCTCAACTGTTTTTTTTAGTAGGCAAAAAGTTGAGGTGATTGCAGTTCTCATGATCATCCTGAGTACAATTCCCTATTATAAAGGTGAGTAGGTCTATTACAAGAAATATCATTTCGAGCTATGTAGACTATGTAGTCGGCTACTTTGTTTGCTTCTCTGAAATAGTGCTTGAAGTCTATTTCTTCAAAATTAGCCATCATGTGGTGGATCTTCTCGATATGGTGCTGAACCTTCCAGTTGATGTTGCTTCGTTTCTTAATCTCCTTGATAATCACTTGATTGTCTCCTTCAATGGTGACTTTGCGTAGTCCTTTTACTATTGCCAATTGCATTCCCAGGATAATAACTTTTGCTTCCATTTGAAGAACAGTACCTTTACAGGTTTCCTAGTAAAAAATATCAATTACATGGCCCTTAGAGCCTCTAACGATCCCCTCCCCCCTCCCACATGACAAGAGCATGTGGGTTTAACCAAGCCATCCACATTTATTTTGTAGATGACCCCTTTAGGTTTATCCCATTCAGTTGTGTTCCTTGCCGATTTCTTTTGGATTTTTTTTTAACTAGTGGCATATTCCTTCCAATTATTGATATTAGTTGCAATTTGATGAACAATATTAATCATTGGCGGTGACTCTTTTTGTTTGAAAATTTAGTCATTTTTAATTTCCCTGCCATATGAAATATAATTCTTCAACTCGCTTGCTATTCCTTGCATAAGAAATGAAGTTCATAATGTCACTATTATTGTATGCAGTGGGTAAATCTAGAGTCCCCATGATGTTCTCATATCTAGAGAATAGACTTCTCGTTAAAGAACTTGTGGGTAGTACCCAAAGGTCCCCGAATGACCGCTCTTTATTTATCAATTCAAGGAAAAATCAATTCTTTCCTCTCTTCCTATTTACTCGTCCAGAATTTAGTTTTCATCTACCTCTTTTAAGATAAAATAAGTTTTTCCATATTTTCCTTCGAGGATCAATACTAAAGAGGAGGATGATGCACAAAGTTACTTGAAGCTAGATCATTAAAATAAAGTCGATTGAAGGGTTGGGTATGAAAAATAGGCAAAAATTGCCCTTCTCTTTTGACCATCCAAACTTGACCACCTTCTCTCCTTGTATATATTCTTTTTCTGAGAATTCATGAAACAATTTTTTTTAGGAAAATTTTGGTGAAATTAATATCCATTTATAAAGTGTAATTAGTTCAATGGTCATTTTTATTTGATAATTAAGTAAGTGTCCATAATAATTTCATAATACCCAAAATATCCATATTTTAATTTTCTCCCCTAACCCATCCCTTTCCCCCAAATACCCTAGTGCAATTCCTTGAATATGAAGATCACTCTCTTCTTCCTCCTTGTTGGCCCTGTCTAATTAGCTCGTATTAAAATTAGCCCAATCAAATGAAATGTCGAAGACCAAACACAAAATCCAGTCATGACAGCAACACCGATTGGAAGAGATATGCGTTGCATCTGACTACTCGATGGAGATGGTGGTGGGCCCGGTGAATTGGTCGACAGTTGGGGCAGCAGAAGTAAGCGGTCGATTGTCTGAGTCAAGAGTGAGTCTTCGTCGCTGACACCGGTGGTGAATAATAAGTTAATAACGTTTTGTAGCATCACTGATGGCGATGGTGGAGCCATGGCGGTGAGACTTCAAGGTATAGTTGTTGACGGAGGTCATCTTGGTGGTGACGCCTTTCGCATCGGAGCCGAAGGAGAATGAGAATCTCTCAAACTTGATGCTCTGAAATGAACACATATTGAAATCAACAATTAATTGAAAAAGAATCGACACATGGAATTAATTTGTAGGTTCAATTCGGAAGGGAAATCGAAGTCAATTAGGCGAACCTTCACGGAAATCTTGGGCTTCTTAGGAAAATCGATACAGACGAATGGTAAATGGCTACTATAGCAGTGCACGGGAGGAGGAAGAAGATATTATTGCTAAATTTCTACTTCAATTGAGATTTGAACACAACAGATCTTCAACTGTGAAAAAAATCGCGAAAGTTTACCTTTTCCCAATAAAGGATAAACCCTTAATTTCGATGATCAGTGGTTTGATTTGGTCGGATTTTGTATTCCCTCTATGCTCCAATATCAAATTCGGGCTTCGATTGACAATGTTCTATAGTTGGTGACAATCGGTTAATGACACTATTTTATTGTTGGTGACAACAAATTACCAAAATAGGTTGGTGACAATAGGGGTGGTGATAATGTTATCTGTTTAGGGATAATAGATTGTTGACTATGTTTTGTAGTTGGTAACAATTGGTCTGTGAGAATGTTTGGTGACAGTGTTCACTTGTTAGTGACAATAAGTTGGTGAAAATAATTTGGTCGGATTTCGTATTCCCTCTATGCTCCAATATCAAATTCGGGCTTCGATTGACAATGTTCTATAATTGGTGACAATCGGTTAATGACACTATTTTATTGTTGGTGACAACAAATTACCAAAATAGGTTGGTGACAATAGGGGTGGTGATAATGTTATCTGTTTAGGGATAATAGATTGTTGACTATGTTTTGTAGTTGGTAACAATTGGTCTGTGAGAATGTTTGGTGACATTGTTCACTTGTTAGTGACAATAAGTTGGTGAAAATAATTTGATGACAATGTTTCATAGTTGTTGACAATAGGTTGGTGACAATATTTTGTACTTGGTGATAGTGTGTAGTTAGTGAAAATTAGTGGTGACAATATTTTGTATTTGGTGATAGTGTGTAGTTAGTGAAAATTAGCGGTGATAATATTTTATAGTAGGTGACAAAAAGTTGGATAATAGATTGGTGACAATGTTTTGTAGTTTTTTTTTGTGGTGGGGACAATGTTTTGTAGTTGGTAACAATTGGTTTGTGATAATGTTGACAATAAGTCGGTGAAAATAATTTGGTGACAATGTTTCGTAGTTGTTGACAATAAGTTGGTAACAATATTTTGTAGTTGGTGATAGTACGCAGTTAGTGAAAATTGGTGGTGACAATATTTTATAATCGGTGACAAAAAGTTGGTGACAATGTTCTGTACTTGATGATAATATTCTGTAAATGATGACAATAGGTTGGTAATAGTGTTCACTAGTACTAGAAAAAAATTCCATAATTGATGGCAATAGGTTGGTGACAATGTTTTGTAATTGATGACAATAGGTTGGTGACAATATTCACTAGTAATAGAAAAAAATTCTGTAATTGATGGCAATAGGTTGGTGACAGTGTTCATTAGTACTAGAAAAAAATTTTCGTAATTGATGACAATAGGTTGGTGACAATGTTTTATAATTGATGACAATAGGTTGGTGATAGTATTCACTAGTACTAGAAAAAAATTTCATGAACTATCACTAGAAAAAAAAATTGTCACCAAAAAAACCAATTGTCACCAAAATAATTATCACAAATAACTGTCACCAGAAAAATATACACAACTGTCACCAAAAAACTGTCACCAAATGCAGGCGTTGACCAAAATGGTCAATGTTAAAATTAAAAATGGTCAAAAGGGAGGAGGAAGAGTTAGCGATGGGGAATGAGAGGTATTTTTGGAAAAAATAGACATTTACTAAATTATGTAAAAAAAAATGGGCATTTACTTAATTTTCACATCTAAAATGGATATTCACCAAATTTAACCTAAAAAAATCAATTAAAAACTTTATATTTTTATATAGTTTTTAACTCTTTAACAAACGTGCCAAAAAGTTTAACGTCACTTATTTCTGAACGGAGGTTGTATTTGATAAGTGCTATTTTATTGATATGTAGATTATTTTTGGTGGAAAAAAATTAATTCGTGGATAGATATTTTAGTAAACTAACGTAATAAATATATACTATGTATTTAATAAAAAATATTTTTAAAATATTTTTAAAAAACAGTTATCTATTAAAGGAATAATTTGGTGAAATATCCATTTAGGATTGTTAATTAAATAAATGTTCACATCCATTTGACAATTAAGTAAATGCCCATAATTTTTTAATAATACCCAATTTGCCCTTATATTAATTAACCTTCTTTAATTTCATGTGAATAGTCCCAAAACGGGCAAAACTCTAACGCTTCAGATTGTCAATCCTCTGCCTTTTCATGAAGATCGTCTCTCTCCTCCTCTTCCTTGAAGACCGTCTCTCCCCGGTTGCGATTCAACTCTCCCTTTGTGCAATTTCCAGGTTATTGATTCTTTCTCCTCTTTCCCTTTCTTATCATCTTTTCTCTTTCTTCGATTTTTCAATTTCGAATTCCCTCAACTAGGGTTCACATGTTTTTCTCTACTTTCCTGTTTGAATCTTAATTTGAAATTGTTGAAAACGCTAATTTGTACCTGATTTAGGTCGTTGATTTGGATCGATTGTGCAAATTTCTTGCCATGTTGGTTGATTTCCCCTTGCTATGAGATCTGTAATTTAATTTTGGTCGGCTGAATTACGAAAAGGGTCGAATGAAAGAAATGATAGGTGGATTTTGAGGATTGAATTTGTGTTGAGAAATAAGTTTGTCCAAAAGCAACGAAATAGGAATTGAAGATGGTGAATTTGTGTTGAGGATCGAATTTTGGATCTGCAGTTGAAGATGGAATTGAAGATTTGTCGAGACAGAGGTACAATACATGACATTGAAGATGAAGATCCATGGAGATTGGTTGATTTTGATAGTCAAAACTGAACGAAACAGAAAGTTATGGAAGGAGAAAGCAATGCCTTTTTTTTTACATATACTGATTTTGATGACAGTTCTTTTAAGTGGATTTTTTTGTTTCATTTAATGTTGGTGACAATTAATCAAATTTGTTTGGTGACAGTGTTATACAATTTTGATGACATGTGTTTTTTATGTGAAAATTTTTCCCATTTTTATATTGGTGACAATTGGTAGAGTTATATATTCTTTGTTGGTGACAAATGAAATTTATGTTGTTATTTTTAGATTGATGACAATTGGTAGAGTTATATATTCTGTTTTGGTGACAAATGGAATTTATGTTGTTATTTTTAGATTGGTGACAATTGGTAGAGTTATATATATTCTGTTTTGGTGACAAATGGAATCTATGTTGTTATTTTGTTGTTTTTTAGATTGATGACAATTGGTAGAGTTATATATTTTGTTTTGGTGAAAAATGGAATTTATGTTGTTATTTTGTTGTTGTTTTTAGATTGGTGACAATTGGTAGAGTTATATATTCTGTTTTGGCGACAAATGGAATTTATGTTGTTATTTTGTTGTTTTTTTTAGATTGGTGACAATTGGTAGATTTATATATTCTGTTTTGATGACAAATGGAAGTTATGTTGTTATTTTGTTGTTGTTTTTTTATATTGGTGACAATTGGTAGAGTTATATATTCTGTTTTGGTGACAAATGGAATTTATGTTGTTATTTTGTTGTTATTTTTTTAGATTGGTGACAATTGGTAGAGTTATATATTCTGTTTTGGTGACAAATGGAATTTATGTTGTTATTTTACATCAAATTTCATCTACTTAAGGTTATTATTGTAACAAAAATGCGTTAATATTAGATGACAAATGTGATGTCATTAGTATTGTACATCAAATTATTCGTTTGCTCAAGTTTAGTCCCACTAGGGTCTATGCTCCCCTAGTTCTAGGGTTTCAGTTTCGTGACAAAAATGCGTTAATATTAGATGAAAAATCTGATAACATTGGTACTGTACACACATTTTAGGGTTTAGGGTTTAGGATATAGGGTTTAAGGCCTTGTACATCACCATAAACTATATTGTACATCAAATTTTCGTTTGCTTAGGTTTAGCCCCTCTTGGGTCTATGCTCCCCTTGTTCCAGGTTTTCAGTTTTATAACAAAAATGTGTTAATATTAGATGACAAATGTGATAACATTAGCATTGTAAACATTTTAGGTTGATGAAAGTGCTTTGTAGTTGGTGACACTGTTTTGTCGTTGGTGACAATTAATTTTTAAAAAGAGGTGGTTGACAGTAGATTGGTGACAAAATTTTGTAAATGGTGACAGTAGATTATTGACCAAAGGTTGATGAAAATAGGTTGGTTACACTGTTTTATTGTTGGTGATAAAATATTACCGAAAAGAGGTTGATAACAATAGGGTGGTGACAATGTTTTTTATAAGTTGGTGACAATACGGCTGATTAAACAATACGAAAGCAGTGTTCTATAGTTGGTGACAATGCCTTGGTGATGTATAATGTTATGGTGACAGTTTTTTAAGGTTCCAACATCACGGTGACAATATATTGCCATCAAACTCGTCACTAATAGTTGTCACCAATAATTGCCATCGGGAAAATCATCTATTAGCAAAAAACCCAATCTGTCACCGAAGAAAAGTGTTACCGACAACTGTCACCCAAAAATTTTTGTCACCAACAATTATCACAAGAAAAAAAGAAAAGATTTTCCCCTAACTGTCATCGGAAAAAATAAAATGTCACAAAAAGTCAATTGTCACCAAAATAATTGTCACAATTAACTGTCACTAGAAAAATATACTCAACTGTCACCCAAAAAACTGTCACCAAATGCAGGTGTTGACCGGAATGGTCAATGTTGACTAGTCAATGTTAAAATTAAAAATGGTCAAAGGGGGGAGGAGGAAGGGTTAGGGATGAGGAATGAGGGGTATTTTTTGGAATAATGGACATTTACTTAATTATGTAAAAAAATTGACATTTACTTAATTTTCACATCTAAAATGGATATTCACCAAATTTAACCTCTATTAAATTACATGAGATTCAATGAAGGGTAGATTATAAAAAAAATCACCTTATAAATGAGAATTTTATTTATATTTTGAGAGAATCTAAATAAAAGATATTTAAATTTTTTATAATCCGTCAAAATAATTTTATTTGTATTTATATTATTTTTTGGTGAAAAAATGATTTATATTTAGATTATATATTTATTGGAAACTACTTAAATTATTTATAATATTGTATTAATATATTCTCCGTACACGGGACGAACATGAACTAGTAAGTCTATAAAGATGAAATCTGTCGCTTAATTTCCACTTTCCTCCTCTCGTGCATCGGGACAAGTGGCCAACAGCTCTGGAATTTCCTTTTTCCTCTTCTGGGGATTCTTCCGTAAATTCCCTCTTGGACGGACCTCCCCTCCCCCCGTTTATGCAATCTGCATCTCCCACACAAACCCAACCTAAGAATCTACAGATTTTCGCTGTCTCTCATCTGGGTCCATCTGTACTTGCACAAATTTTTTGAACCCAACCCGCCATTTCTATTTAGTTAAAATTCATTTCCCAAATTTGTTTCTTACCCTTTAATAGTTTTGAGTAGATTCATCAGTTTCTTCTGAATCCTTGTATATCATAGCAAAGTGAACGCATCATCAGATTTCATTTTCGATTGCTTTATTCACAAGCTCCTTCCTACCTCGATCCTGCTCTTTTATTTTTTTGGGCTGTTGTCCTCGTATGTGAAGAGCACTGCATCTGAGCTTATTGCATTTCCATGGCGATTGCTTCTTCAGCTGCCCAGTCTCCAAAGAAGAGGAAGGCGGCTCACCTAGGGAAGCGCGTGGAGGAGGTGAAGAAGATGGATGCTGATGATCCGGCCTTGGGTAACCTGGGTTCGGCTTCCGGGGATTCAAAGCAGCCCCAGCAGATCGATTCCGGGGATTCAAAGCAGCCCCAGCAGATGGATTCTGGGGCTTCGATTTCGGGTGATCCTGTCCCTGGTTCCAAGAATGGGAAGACGTGCCATCAGGTTGGTGAAGTCATCAATTAGTTGATTTGATTGATTGCCTGTTGGGTTTGTTTGGTTTGCTAGAAATGGATGAAAATGGGGAGAAATTAGGGTTCTGGAATCAGTTGCCGTAGGGTGCATCGATAGTCTAGGTTGAATTAGGGCGTCGTTGATTTGAACTATGAACCCTAGGATTTAGATCTTAATTGAAGATTTCAAATTTTTTAGTTTTGGTATTGTAAACTTGAGGAAAGGCTATTCCTTTAATGGATTTGAGAGCTATGAGAGATTGAGAGTGAGTGCATTTCCTGACCCCTAGATCCCGCTTAATCGCGGGATTAACTGGGTTGTTGTTGTTGTTGAGAGTCAGTGCATTTCCTGATGACAATGGCGTCAACATATTTCTCATGAATCATTTACAAAAGGAAGGTAAAAAACGCAGTGATTGCATTTTGTAATGTTTTAGGGTTTATAAGAACATAAGAATCTGTTTGAACTGATGGGAGTTTTATGACTCATATGAACCTAAATGAAATGATAAATTAGGAAATAATAGATTGTTTGCAGCAGTTAATCTAAGATGTTAGATTTCTTTTATATTTGCTGGTTTGTTGCATTTATTTTGTATTTATCTTAACCTAGAATACGATTCTTTTCTAGTGCCGTCAGAAGACCGTGCATTTTGCAGCTGAGTGCAAGAACATAAAGAAAAATAAGCAGTGTGTTATAAAGTTGTGCTGCAAATGCCTTTTTAATAGGTAAGAATTAAGATCCATAAGATGATATCTCTTCTGCTTGCATATTCACCAAAAAAGATTCCATTTTTTCCTTGTGAGTCAGGTACGGAGAGAAGGTGGAGGAGGTGGCTCTTCTTGACGATTGGAATTGTCCGAAATGCCGAGGCATCTGCAACTGCAGTTTTTGCATGTAATCATTATTTTTCTCTCTTTGTTGGCATATGAATTTTATCTCTGCAATTAATTTTAACAATGATAATAGACACAGAGGAATAGCATAATAAGAACAAAAATAAATAAGCTCAGTTTATATCGGTTATGAATGGGAATATGCCCGTACTGTTTGGTGTTACTTCAACTTCTCTTGTTTTCTTCATTCACTTGATCACGGGTTGTGGCCATTCCATTCTTATTGTTTCCCTAGTTTATTTAAGAGGGTGAGTGTTTAGGAGTTTATTTTGTCTTTCCGAGACGAAAAACACTCTAAACAGTTTAAGCCTTGACACCTAAAACCTGACATTCGATTTGTTTTAAAAGGCTGTTTTATCTCTTTCTTTCTTTTTAATCTTGTCTAAAACCTGACCATTTGATTTGTTGAAGGCGAAAACGAGGCCAGAAGCCTACTGGAATGCTAGTCCACACCGCTAAGGCTTCTGGATTTTCTTCAGTCTCAGAGATGTTCAATGTTAAAGGCACTGAGATTCTGAACAAGCTCATCTCACAAGACAAATTGCCAACTTCAGATGAGGTTTTCATCATTTATATTCTGTATTATGCTACTAGGTTTTATTTTAAATAGCACTTAACTTGGAAAGGTTTGTGTTCAGCTCATCGCATTATTTATGAGTTCATCTTCATGCCCTTGGCAGGATTGTGTTGTTGCTTCGCCACAGAAAGAAAATCTTTTTGATCAGAAATGTGATGCAGCCTTGGAGCCCATGGAGATCGATGATGCTGATAAAGGTAAAAGGAATAATAAATTCCCAGTGATCCTAAAAAGAAAGAAAAGAAAAGAAGCATTCTGATGATCTAGATGTTCTAGCAGATGAGGAACCAAAGGAGGTTGAGATCATACTACCTCATGCCACAGAGTTGACTAATTTGGCTGAAGTTGACTTGCCGGCTGAAGATGTCGGGAATGCCTTACAATTTATTGAGTTCTGCTATACGTTTAGGGAGGTAAGCTTGGCTTTTTAGCTGATTTCCTAAAATTAGGGACGGACCGTGGGGTGGGCTGGGTCCGCTCTAGTCCGCCCCATTTTTTTTTAAATAAAATAATAGGTAAAAAATTATGGGAAATTAATAAAAAAAATCCATTTGTTTATTAAATTAAGGTTTTATTAATAAAAAATTATACGTATAAGAAAATTTTAGCCTATCTAGCCCAACCGAATTTTAATTTCTGGTTCCGTGTCTAGCTAACATGATGATGTAGTCTTTGATACTGTTTTTTGTTTGCGTTGGCTAATATTGTGTGTACATGCTGAATTTGGTACTGTTTTTTGTTTGTGTTGGCTGCTCATATTTGTATCTCGTTGCCATCTGCAATTTGACTTGGTTCCGTGTACGGTAGATCTGAATGATAGTCTCTGATATTTCTTTTAAGGAAAATTTCAAATTTTACAATTTGTGTCGATGTTTGGCATGATCTTAGATAGTTACCTTTTCATTTGGAAAATACCATTTGGGTAAATTGAGATTTGAAGTTTGTATCATTCAAGTGACAATGGCTGGCCTTGTCGACATATGAAATTAATTCATCTTAAAACAATATTGCTCAGGTCATAACAGGTGAACCTTCACTTAGTTGTTTGCCCATTAATGAACTCCCAAAAAATTAGTTGTCACTTAATTGTTGCAAACGTCAAGCATCAAAGTATCTTAATGATATTTGCAAAATGATAAAGTCAATGTATCTTTTTTAAAAAAATATTATTTTTAGAAAGTATTTGGGTGGAAATGATATCACCTGTGTTTCTAGATCATCCATATTATTTGACTGTCAGGTATGGTAATGTTAAGTCTGCATTTCATATGCAAAATGATGTCTTGCCATGAATGTATAATATTCACTTGTTTTTTCTTCATTGTGTAGATTCTCGATATCAAGAAAGGACAGGCTGAATCAATCCTATATGATATCACAGCTGGACGTGGCAGACCAGGAAAGACCTCATCATTGGTCCAATTTCAAATCCAATTATTGACGTTGATAAAGAACTTGGGAGAAAAGTATAGATTCATATCTTGGTTTTCATGTTTATTTAGATCAAGCTTCTCCTCAATTTTGAGGATTTATGCTCCATTTCAGGTCTCCTTTAAGTCCAGTTGATGGCAAACGTTGTTGGCTGCAAGTGTTGAAAGAATGCATCTCTGAGTCTGAATTGGTGTCAAAGCAATTACCTGCACTTGATTTTGAGACAACTGATGGATATTACATGATGGGATCCTCCGAAAAGCTCAGACTACTTGTCTTTCTTTGTGATGAAACTCTTGAGACCATGTGAGTGGGAAAAAAAACAAGGAAAATTTTCACTAGGTTCCTTGAAGTTTAACGTAAGTGGTACCTCGGTACCTGTCATTTGGGTATGGTGACATCTAAACTTTCTATCACTTTGTGACAACTAATAACTTTGTTAGATCTCCATTAATGGGTGATTGAGACTTGCATGAATCCATACACATTTCATTTGAATGATGTGGTCCATGGATTAAAGGTGAAGTGGACAATTGTCAACTGTTATTGGAATCTAACGGAGTTAGTAGTTGTCAATAATGATATAAAATTCAAATGTCAGGATAGCCCAGTAACATTTCTATGACAAATCTCTGTATGTAACTGTACTAAATATCAGACACCTAATTATAATTTTTCAAGAACAAAATTTCACTCAATGGAAATGCTGATGTAATATGTACTAACTCTTTTAGGCCATTGAGGAATTGGATAGAGGAACAAAATCTGAAATTCTTTGAAGAGAAAAAGGAAGTAAGAGGCAAACTGCTTGCTGCTAAGGAAAAGGTAGCGGATCTATTAAGTCTCTGGAATCAATAATGCAAGCTGTGCACTTTTTTTTTTTTTTTTCTCATGCGTGTGTTTTGTGCAGGAAAAGCTGTTGAAGAAGCAATTGCATGATGAAGTTGTGAAAGCAGCTACGGCTGAAAACGATGATTCTCTTCCTATTTCCGAGCATGAAGCTATAGTTTCAGAACTAAAAGCCGAATCTGAACGTACACAAGCTGAGATATTAGAGACCACAGCCTTGCTGCCTAAATGTATGTTCTGGATTCTAAATTTCATCTTGCAACTTTATATAAAACAATTGGTTAGTATGTTTCATCTGACCATCCTGCAAAATGACTACTATATGGTATATAAGTTTCTGGCCTGACAAAAAAATGAAAAACTTTCTTCCTTTAAGCATTCAATGTTGAGATAATTATCGCCATCCAATCATAGATACAGATTGTCTGATCTAAAAAAATTATCTTTCATTCTTCCATGTAAACAATGTCCGTTAGAGGTATTTTCTTCATCTATCTATAGATTCACTTTTTCCCGATTCAATGCCGTTTCTTGTTTATCACTCCAAGAAGTTTTCCATTTAAGGCTTTTATTTCTGTTTTTATTCACTTGTCTGCCGTCGTAATTGCCCGTCTTAATCCTCACAAATGAAGCCAAATATCACGCTCATAGTTGGATGCATGGAAATAATGTATTGACTGCAAGAAGTTGCCATTTTTGTTCTGTTATTTTAACGTTGAGAGGTTGTATGGACGCTTTTGAAGCAACTTTGCCGAACTTTTATTTTCTACAGTTAAGAACATGAAACTTTCTTAGCACTAACCTGCAATTATATACAGCATCGAGATAAATGATAATATTTCATATCTTCTTTGGTCTTTAATAACAACAATTGAAGGTTTTTAGAAAGATGATTTTCTAATAAATAAAAATAAATCTATTCTTTGTCTCTTTTTTCCTACAATGTTTCGTAATAAGATGACTTATTGAAATGTGTTTTGTGTTTGGGAAACATCTTACTATGGTCCATTCTTTGGAATTGGGAGGATCTGATGGACAGTATACAAATTCATTTGTATTTGCATTTAGTTGTAGGCAAAATGCAATTATATTGAATTATCCAATGCTCAATCTTCAATACTCCCTCCGTTTGGCAAAACATTTCATTTTAGAGTATTACTTTGGTACAGAAAAACATGTCATTATATATATATTTTGACATTTACTTTAGGAAAAGGCCCTTGTAATGGTTAATTGATTGTTAGTTGTAGTTTTCGATAAAGTAAAAAAGTAGTGTAATAAATGAGGGTAAAATCATAGTCCCTCTTATCAGAAATATTTGATGTTTTAAAGGTATGCATAAGGATTAAGAAGTGTCACTTCCACCTTTAAATACCCCATCAAATAATTATTACTCCCACATCATATTTATTATGCACAAATGTAATTGGTTAAAAAAAAAAAGCACAAATTATATTGATATTAGTGCAAAAGTAAAAAAGAGTGTAATTATTACTTATAAAACATCAAATATTATTGATCAAATTTCACCTCCTAAAACATCAAATATTTTCGATTGGAGGGAGTATATTTGTTGATTTTATTAAAAGTAGTGCACAAAGCTAAAATGACATGTTTTGGCGAATGGAGGGAGTATATTTTTTTCCTTGCCACAAGAAGATACTTGTTAATGAATTTCTATTTTCCTACCAGATTTAATAATCTTGTGCTTCCATGTCCTATGCAGATGAGCAAAAATCAGATGTGCTTCGAACTGAGCCTGTCTTCGTTGATACAAAGGGCTGTGTTTTGTGGAGTTTAAAGGGATGTAATAACTCGGAATACTTACTTCAAGGTTATTTTTTCTTTCGCATTACTTAAAAGGTCCCTAATATCTTCTATTTGTCCATCATTTTTGTCTTTTGGGCGGTGAGACTATCTATCTATCTATCTACCTTCTTTCATGTGTAAACTTAGGTTGTAGGTGTAACTCATACAGTCCTAGTGCCTTCCACGGTGTAATTATAAAATTCAAATGATAAATTATTTACTAATCATATAATTATGTCACTTCCTGGGGTTTTTACTCCGTATTTCTTAACCAAACAAGGCCTTATATTATGGGTTAAACTTAAACCTACTCTTAATTTATCATGTTATTTCTTAAAACCCCATGTTTATAATTTTAAAAAAAAGATTGTATATATCATTCAAAATAATAATATTAATAGTTAGTTCAATAAATAAACCAATGATAATAAACACATATATTTTTATTAAAATAATTTTACTTTCCCAAGAAAGATTTATTAGGATATTAAAATATTGTATTATAATTAATATATATTTAATAATTTTACAGTTGTTTGAAAAGGAAGAGATAAAATTTTGATTAATAAAATAGATTTTTAATGTAAAAATTAAATATGGTTTAAACAGGATTGGTTAAACTAGAGATATATTATTAAAAATAAAATTAGTTGTAATAGGATAGACATATTTACATGATTTTCTTTTTATATTATATAATTTTACATAAAATAATACGTATATTCTTGATTCTCTCGATTATTATTTTTCCTTTTTGAATAATAATAATAATACTAATATTATTATTATTATTATTATTATTATATAATTATTATTATTATAAAAAAACAGATTTACATAAAATTAGTGGGCAACTGAGATACTATCTGGGCGCCGACTCCCTTAGCCGCAACATGTAGGATAAGAGGTTTCTACTTTAATATATACTCTCTCCGATCCAAAATAAGTGTCGTTTTAGACTTTTGAATTTGATCCAAAATAAGTGTCGTTTTATGTTTTCTAGGCAATTTAACAGATTGATTAATGAAAATTGTTATTGAAAATTGTATTTGCTGACTAGTTTTTTTTTTTTTTCAAACTCTCCATTTATTGGTTGAAAAAGTGGGTAAGTATTTAATAAATGATAAGATTTAGGAAAAATGTATAAAACTAATGATAATTAATACTTTACTTAAAATTTGTATCAAGAGCTAAAACGACCCTTATTTTGGATTGGATATAGTAGTATTTATGATTGATAATAATTCCTCAAATAAATTGAGTTAATGTAAGTGTAATTCATTGCTTAATTTTCATATTCCTAAACTCTCTTAACTAATGAGTAAAAGAAATTTAATTAATTTAACATAAATTTATTCATAAATGTGCCCATTATGGGTTCAAATAATCAAATGTAATTTCTATCCTTAATGTTGTGATGTTATCAATAACTTGTGTAATTTATAAAATTAATGTGGAGATTTTCCTGACAAAAACATGTTCTGTGGCAGAGTAAGTTCTAAATATGTTCTCACCTCTGCAGATATAAGTACTCTGGACGAAGACAGGGTGAACGAGAAATGGTTTACTTGTGATCAGGAGGAACTTAAAGTTATTAATGAGCAAATCTCATTACACAGGTAAAAAGCCTTCCCAAGTCCTAATTAATATGATTTCTTAAGTTTTATGAACTTCTGAATCTGATGAGCAAATAATTGAAGTATGGATTTATTCATTGTACTTGAATATGGTTCCTTACTGAACACAAATGCAAATTACTGTTATCTGCCTTTTCTTGTAATATGAATGAATATTTCATTGGAATCATTTAGATAGTTGAGGAGAAAAAGTCGTGATGAAAAAAAATGAGAAAATGCTGAGTTCTATCACCGATATGGGAAAGAATACGAGAAGCAAAATTTTTTTTTTTCCTGAGTCTTTCTACATAAAGAAACCCAGCCGGAAAAAGATTCTCTCGGTTTCAATGCATAAATCATAGGGGAAAACAACTTAAAAATGGCTAAAATGATTAAAATTTGGATTTTTTTCCAAATTTGAGCCCTTAACTTATTACCAGCATAGTTTCGAAAAACCATTTATGTAATAATAATTTCTATAATATGTAAACAGTTATTAATAAAATAAAGACAAAAGAGGCCTGTTACCCGAAGGTCAGATGGAGACCTTTGGGTCCTAACAAGGCCTTGATTAGGTAATTTTAGGGTTTATTTATTTTTATTCTACACGATCTCTCCACAAATTTAACTAAGAGTCTGAAAAAGGAAAAAGGCGAGGACCTTGTTTCGCCATCCAGTGTTCTAAAAGTGGCTGCCGATGCCTGCCTAGGTGCTAGGCGGTGGGTCGCCATCTATATTTTGGCCTGGGCGGCTGGTCTGGGTGGGGGTTGTCTAGGCGGGGTCTTTTCCATTTCTTCTTGAAGTTTTATAAGTAATTACACTTCTCTTTTTGGTAAAGATAAGTACTTACTCTTTTATAGTGTTGAATTGATTGTGTAGATTGTAGATCATGTTTCAATTCCAATTTCAAGTTTCAAATCTTCAAATTTTAATTTTAATGTTTTTTTCCCTATGGACACTTTTCATAGTTCTAGTCAGACACATGAGTTTTGCTTTACTTGCTCTTGAATCGTAAAGGACCATGATTTTTCACTTTATGCATGAAAATTACAAGAAAATAAAGAAGTGTTAGAACCTAAATTACAAGAAAATTACCCAAAAAGTTCTAATCCGCCTAGCCACCTAGCCGCTAGGCGGGGGATCACTGCCTAGCCAGGCCTAGAGTACGTCTTTTAGAACACTTGCTCTATTGTATCAAAAAAAAAAAAAAAAAAAAAACTGGACCTATCTTTTCCTAGCCACATGGGACAACTGAAGGGGTCGTCTTTTCGTACATCTGTTTTCACATTATTGTACTCAGAATGCTATCTCGGAATCCCTTGTGTTGAGAATGAGAGGAATCTGGAATTTTATTCGCTTGCTAAATATGTCTGCTCTATTGTTGAACCTCTTGTATCATTGATCTCGCAGGATAAAGAGGCAGAGGCGGCGCAAAGCACCAGCACCAACACCAGCAGCATTTACACCAGCACCAGTAGAAACACCCACACCTACACCAGACATAGTAGTAAACGGAAATATGAACCCAGAAATTGATTTAAACGAGATCCCGGATTCAAGCCCTTGGGATGCAGATGAGGGTGAGGGTACATTTTGAATTCGAATTTGTTACATTTGCAAAGTTACGGGTTTCAGAGAGACTTTGCAGGATGTGGTGAAACAAATGGAGAGCTGTAGAATCTTGGGGCTTCCTGCAGCGGATTACTGGAATTGCAGAATGCAGGGTTAGGAGTTGTTTGGTGCAATGTGTAGATTGCTGACAATATGCTTATAAGGAACTTTGTTGCTATGAGGAGTGCGCTTCGTTGCCATCCATTGTCGTATATATTTCCCTTAATTTATCCTTACATTGATCCCTAAAAGCTGTTGTATTTGTTGTTACAAACTAAAAATCAAATATTTGCATAGACGATTACAAATATATTTGTTCCTTGGGTACCCTTATGCCTGTTTCCTTTTTGTCATGATAAAATATACAAGTGCAGAGGATAACAACTTTTGGTATGTGTGTGTGGACAATGTGCCTATTTTATGAGGATCAAGTTCAAGCTTCATTCTGAACGTATTTATGTTAATACATTTAATGATAATTCTTCATTTTTTTCCCTTCACTATGTTTTGTGTATAATAAATAAGTGAATTAAGAAAATGTTAGGAGGCTAAATAGAGCTGGGGATGGATTAAAAATCCGGGCCCGGCTCCCATCCCGTTTGTGTATAACTGCACCATACAGTTTGGGTCATCAACTCATGTGGCCAGATTCATTCTACATTTTAATTTTTAAATAAATAAATAATTTTTACAAAACTCCATCCTTCCGCAAATAGTACCCTCTTTCCCAGTTGGTATGGTGATGCCTGAGTACCGAAGACGACTAGAAGGCAACTAAAGATGACAGAGGCGATGGAAGGCAGCACGAAGGAGGTGACGGCGTTGGTGTGTTGTGCGAGAGAGGACGCTAACGAAAGGTTTTTTTTTTTATAATAAGTCTAGATATGTATTAAAGAAGATCAATTCCCGCCAAATCAAGTAAACTTGGCGGGAAGTGATCGAACCAGACATGACAAGAAGTGTCTAGAGGCATGAGCCTAGCTGTCATATGCGCAACGGTATTCGCACTCTTACGAATATGCGAAAACGATACAAACATACGATTTGGAAAGTAATCCAGAACATCATCACAAACCATATCCACATATGAATTAGAGCTAGATGATGCCTTATTCAGATTGGCAATAAGGCCAACATCATCGGACTCAATCAGCAGCGTCCCATAAGAGAATCCTTGCATCGACTGAACACCAAACAGCAGAGCCGAGGCCTCAGCAAGAGCAACAGACATGGACGCTGACGAAAGGTTTGTTTATCAATTAATTTGGGGTTCTTGAGAAAATTAGGGATTAGCTCACACAAAAAAAAAATCAGGGATTATGGGTTAGGAAATTCGCAATTTGTAGGTAAACTTTAGGGAGTTTCATAATTTTGGAGAAAATTAGAGTTTATTGATCGATTTGGAGGTTCATAATTTGCAGTTGAATTTGTGGATCAAGTTCAATGGATTCATAGGTCAAATGTAGAGATTTTTGGTTTTTATGGGTTGAATTTGATATCAAGTTTTTGCATTGAATTTGTGGAATCGGAATGGAAAGTGAATTTGGTATAGGAATTGAATTAAACTGAATGTGTGAAATCGTAAGAGTATTAATGGGTTTCTTTATGATGCACATTGCAATTCGATCGAAAGTATGTTGATGGCTAATGTTGTACAAAGAGCACATTGCTTGAATATTTTTGATTAATTTCTTTAACTATTAATGATTATTATCTTCTAGTTATAATTTTTGATTTCCCTATGTTTTGGTTATGTTTTTACTGTCATGTGAAGTCTTGAGGAAAGAGTTGGAATTGCATAAGGCGTGCTCATGTTTTAGTGTCATCTTTTTGCTGAAATAAGTGCATAAAATCTGTTGTCAAGTGATAAAAAATATAGTCAAGCATAGCATTTCGCAAAAATCTGTTGTCATAGAATTCGATAAAGATATCATGAAATCCGATGTCATTGAATTTGCACCCCTAAAAATTTTGGTGGTATGGAACTAAATGAAGAAGATGACCAACATTAGGAAGATAAATTTCAGATTTCAAATGTATATTCAGTAAACAAGTTTAGCCTATTAGCTCAAATGGTAGAGCGGTGTGCACATGCACAAAGATGCGGGTTCAAGTCCCGCATAGGCTAATGTTGTAAAATTTGTTGAGTGTAAGCTAATTCAATTTCAAGTGCTTGAGCTTTTGAAAATTTTCTTTGCGAGAACAATAAGTGACTAGTTCTAGTTAAATGCAAGGAATGATTATGCTTGGATCCAAAATCATGTACTTGATATTTTCTAGTTTCCTTGTTCAACTTTATCCCGATGCGAGATTTAATGCACAACAAACCTAAAATTTCCCACAAAAATGGAAGTTAATCAAATTAAACCTTTAACAAATGGAGAAAATTGTATGAGTTAAACTCTTTCACAAGGGTTGTCCCAGTCGTTCTTCTTGAGGTTTGTCTCATCTCCAAAGAGTTTCTCATACCAAAATAACAATGGGAAACCAACCTCTCAATCAAGCACGTATTTGGATGTTCCCGAAGCCTGTGTGTATATATCAATATATATTGAGGAAATGGTAGTAAATACCACTTTTCCAAAAAACTTTGCAAAAATGCCAGCAATTTGGAAAGTTTTGCAAGAATGCCATTTTTGGCGCAAAATTACACAAATGCCACGGTAATCCAACAACATAAACCGGCTATCATGTGTATTGTTGGCCAAAAAAAAAAGAAAATTAAAGTAGAGGCATCATTGCCTAGTGAAGAGAGAGAGGGCGGGAAGGAGAAATAGGGGGAGGGTTAGTAAATGCCCATCCAATCACAAATCTCTCTCCCGTTTGAAAACACAACGATAGCAAAGAGAGAGAGGCTTCTTCATCTTCATCGGCAGTTGCAGCGAGGCATAGAAAGGGAGAGAGAGAGGGCGGTTTCTTCTTCGGCAGTTGCAGAGACGCCGGTTCGAGAGAGGAACAACACAGGATAGAGAGCGGACAGGTCCACCGTCACCGGAAAGTAGACCAGACACGACATAAATCAGGTACGCCCTCCAACTCTTCTCCCTTTGGTGGTATTGTGCGCGGGTGTGGGTCGGGGAAGCAGTGGGTGAAGGGATTAGGGCAATGGCGGCCTGAATGGTGGGTCGGGGTGGTGGTTTTCTTGTGTGGATAATGGTGGGGGCATGGGTGGTTTTCGGGTATGGAAAGGGGAAATCGGTGGTTAGGGTTTCCAATTGGGTGACAGTGGTTTTCGGAATGGGTTAGGACAACGGTCGGGGAACTATGGATAGGGGAAATTGGTGGATTGAGGTTCGAATTGGGTGACAGGGGATTGACATTGGGTGATAGGGGTTTCCAATTTGGAGAGAAGAGTTTCTAAATGTGTTGTGGTAGGCGGAATAAGAGAATTGACGAGGTGTGGAAATTGGGATATGTGGATGTCGTAGGTGTCCTATTGAAGGAGGTTTGAGGTATTGGTTATAGGCTTCCGATTCATAATGGGTGATATGGGTTTCACACTGAGTGACAAGGGTAGAGTGACATGGGTTAGTCTGTTAGGTGACAGAGGGAGACGAATATAATTGGTAGAAGATGACTTTGTTCGTGTGATGGAAATTGCAGGAGAGAGATGGTGAGGACGAAGAATGTGAGCTCGAAGAACAAAGAGCCTGAATACCTAGTCCCCGAAGCTAGGCACTTCCGGGCCCGGGTCAACCAGGGCTCAAGACTGTCAATGCTGAACAACATTGACGATTATGTTGACCCTAGCGACTGGCAGAAGCTGCTTGACTCCCAGCTTGGTGGGGTTGTGCAGCTGGCGCACACTGTGAAATTTTCTTCACAAATGGTGCATTATGCACTCCAGCGACAGCTTGCAAGCGAAAAGGAGTGGGAGACGTGGTACCGGATTAAGGGGAAGCTCCGGAGGTTCTCCCTCAAGGAGTTTGCCTTAGTAACCGGGCTGCGGTGCAGTCAACCAACAACTAGTGACATGGAGGACGACGAGAAAGCTATCAAGGAGTTTTTTGGAAACGAGAAGATGACGGTTGGTGACCTCGAGACCGAGCTGAAGAACTCAATAATGGTGTTGCGGAGCCCGCGAAGACGATTCAAGCTACTGCTTCTGTACATTGTGGAGGGCGTATTGTTAAGGGAGGAGCAGAGGAAGGGGCTGAGGAGCTGGATCGTCCGGTTGGTGGAGAATGTCGATCGATTTTTGGCATTCCCATGGGGGAGGGTCATCTATGCTGCAACACACGTGTCGCTGAACGGCGCCGTAAAGCGCCGGGAGGCTGAGATAAAGGAAGAAGATCGAAAGAAGCGCAATGGTTATGGCCTGATGGGTTATCCGGTATCCTTTCAGGTAACCTTCTCGACCACACCCATGATCAATTTGTAATTCATATGCTGAAAATGTATTAATTTGAGTGGGGATGCGGTGCAGATTTGGTTGTTGGAATCCATGCCGAAATGGGGGGTCCGGTTTGCGACGAAGGTGTCGACGAAGGCATTCCCTCGTTGCATGAGATGGGCCCTCAAGGACGAGAACCTCGCTTATAAGGATATAGCCAGCCGCACCGAAGCTGAGGGAGAGGAGGCCATAGAGATTGATGATAACCCAATACTCATACCAGAGGAGGCTGAGCTGGAGCTGATGGATGGTTGTGTGTACGATGATGAGAAGTCCGACCCCTTCTTCGAAGACCTAGTTGCACCCTTCCTGACACATTTCGAAGCCCCTGGTGGGAGGTCCCCAAGGACGGGAAGAGGAGGCAATGAGAAGGATGGCTGGGTGGGGGACGTGGTCAAGACTTTGGAACAAGTTATGGACAAGCTTCAGACAATGTCAACAGGGATGGAGAAAATGGATGAAAAGGTAGGCAATAACTTCCCAATTATTCGTTCTGTGGAGACTCGGGATAACTGTGAACTAGGGTAAATGGACTCCTGACACGTGAAATTGGACAAGTGACACGTAGTGTAGATAATGAGCGAATGTGGTATGAAGGGTGAATTGTGTTGAATTTTCTCACCTTATGGTGAAATGAAGTAATAATCTTATCACCTGCAGGCTGCAGCTGAAATTATTGGAGGTGGCCGTGACTGAGCTGCGGGATGGTCAATGTAAGGGGACGGCCTGGCAAGAAGCAACCGATAAAGAACAAGCTGGAGATGAGAAAAAACGGGATGAGTTTGTAAGTTTGTTTTTGCGTGACATGCGTTTCGATGTTTAGTCCTGTTTGAAATCGGGGATTCAATATCAAATGTTAATATATATTTTACAGGTCGAACATGATGAGTTGATAGAGTCAATTGCGGCTAAAGCAGGTGAGGGTGGACAAGGTGGTAAGGTTAGTTGTTGGTAAACATCACAAGATTTGTTATGTTAAGCGACACTGGAAGAATGTGACAGGAAGATTGTAGCTGTGTGACATGATTTGTTATGTTAAGTGACACTGAAAAGTTTGAGGCATAATTCAATTTTGATTTCATTTGCAGTTAGGAGGTGCTGTTGAGAAGGGAAGTGAAGTGGATGATGGCGGGGATAAGCACACAGAAGTTGAAACTGTGAAGGCAAGGGATGACATATCAGGAGAGAGCAAGCTAGCTGGTCATGGTGTCGGGGACAAGCATGATGAAGCTGAATCTGTCAAGGCAGGGGATGGGGGGGGGGGGGGGGAAGGAAAGACCAACGAGGTGAGGTTTATTTATGAAAAAAGGTGATTATATATGTGACATGAAAGTTTATGGCAAGTGACATGAGTATATCTGTTATGTGACAAGGGATAGTGTCAATCTTAGCTGAAGTTTGATATGTTTGCAGTTGGGAGAGGTTGGTTTAAAGGGGTCTGGTCATGAGGAAGGTGGAAAGAAAATTGAAGTTAATGAGAGGCCGAAGCCCAGGGTAGCTCAGGTTTATGCATCTAAGGGGGCGAAGAAGACGAGGAAGGTTGTTGGAGAGGAGCTGGCTCCCCCGGCCAAGAAACCGCGACCCCAGAAGGCAGCCACTGTTCCCGCCGATGCTGTTCAGCTAGGAATGGTGTCAGCGACGGACAACGACGCCATGACAAGTTGGGTGGTAAGGTACGTAGCTTATGTGTCTTACACTCGAATAGACGACGAAGGTAGATAGTAGAACGTCCACAATACCTGACAGAAACTTAACGTGCAGTGGGGACGCGGAGGTGCGCACGTCACCCTGCGGTGTGGATATGACGAAGGAGTTACTCAACCGTCTGAAGAAACCCCAAGATTGGTTTGGAACTGTGGTATGAACATTTGTCACCTCTAAAATTTCCCGTGTCAGGATTTTGGATTGTAATTGCGGTTCACTTCATGCAGGAGATGGAGGAGTGCTGCTACCTTCTGCGCAAAGCGGTCGCAGACAGAACGGGTGACATGGCCAGTGGAGCCATCGTAGTCGATACGTGCTTTGCGGGAATTTATCTACCTCGGGAATGGAAGGAGTACAGCGCCACCCCCGAAGCGTACGAGCCTAGTGATGCATTGATAGCGTACTTAAATGGGGGGTCGCCGAAGCCGTTGGGACGAGCGTGGTCAGGTGCGGACCTCATCCTCCTCCCCTTCAACGTCAGGAACAAACACTGGGTTGCCCTTGCCATCGATCTTAAGGAGTGGGAGGTAAGGGTGTATGACTGCGACGTCCACATGGTGACGGAACGCCAGCTCCAGCCCCTGTTAATGCCTGTGACGAGCCTGATCCCTGTCGTCATGCGTGCACACCCAGATCTGAAGGTCAAGTATGCCGATAAGGTCCCCACGCCGTTTTCCATTCACTGGGACAAGAGCCTTCCACAGAACAAGCAAAGGTAAGTTGGATGACATGGTTCAATTTCGTTTGATTGGATGGGGAATCGGTGTCCGCGTTCTGACCGATTGTTCCCCTTTGCTGCGGTGATTGTGGCCCGTACACCATTAGATTCATGCACCTCCTGCTGGAGACCGCCCCGAACTTCGATGGATTGGACGACACATACATTGAGGCATACCGCCAGATGCTAGCTGTTGGGGTATTCCATGGTCGACTCGGATGCTAGACTTTAGAGTTGAACACTTGCTTCCAATCATAACACCCTCCTGTAATAGTTGAAGTAAAACATTTGGATATTTTGCGAAACTTGGTAGTTGTCGAATGTGAACATTTTGTATATGTTAGTAGGTATGTGGACATGTTAAACTTGCCAGTGTAGCTACATGTATCTATCCAATTTGGTGACAAGGTATTTGTCGTTAGATGACACGAGGATTAAAAGGGGTGACATGGGTCATTTACACTATACGTAGGAATATGAGACAGTGAATAGTGACACGAAAAAACCTGTCAGGTGACACGTGCATGGAAAGACGGGATCCGATACTGGGACAAAAGAACAAAACGACAAAGGAAAAGGAATCTTTGAGGGTGGAAGTTGGTTGCACAGTTCCTTTGACCTACTTATAAAAAAAGAAAACAAAATAAAATGTTGTGTTCCTCGAAATTAAAAGGTAAACAAAAGAAAAGTAAAAGTAACTTGCATTCATTGCAGTTGGGGAAAAAACCCACCACCTACACAAGGGAAGGAGAGAGAGAGAGAGAGAGAGACCGAATATTAATAGGAGTGAAGAGAGGCGGTTGTGAAGTGAAGGGAAAGAGGAGAGCTCGTACCGGAGAGGGAGGAAGACGCCGGAGAAGGGAGGAAGATGCCGGAGAAGCCCGTACTGGAGAGGAAAGCGCAGGAAAACAGGTACAACTCAATTGGTTATTGAAATCCGTCCTCACCCATCTCTACTACTCTGAATCTTCACTTAATTTGCAATCTTCCCCACTTAATTTGCATTCTCCCATTGTTTCGTACCGGAGAGGGAGGTAGTCGCCGGATAAGGGACCAAGACGCCGGAGAAGGCAATACCGGAGAGGAAGGCGCAGGAATACAGATACAACTCAATTGATTATTGAAATCTGTCCTCACCCATCTGTACTAGTCTGAATCTTCACTTAATTTGCAATCTTGCCCACTTCATTTGCATTCTTCCATTGTTTCGTTCTAAGGCATGCAATTTGGGATTGGACAAAAATCGGAAATTGGGAATTTGGAATAACGGTCATGTGGGGAATTGGGGATACGGGGAAATACAGATCTGGGGTAAAAGGGGTGTGGGGAACTGAGGAATTGACAGACAAGAGCGAGGGAGGTTGAAGAAGAGCGTGGGAGGCTTGCGGGTCCTTTAACTCAGATTGTGAGAGTGGAGAATAACCCCTGTCAGAAACGGGTACTGTAGGACAATTGGGAGAAGACAATTGACATTCATGACATGAGCTATTCTGTTGGGTGACAAGGGTTACTTCAGTAGGTGACATGGGCCTTTTCTCGTGAAACAGTCGCAGACAGATTTATTCAGTAGGGGGTGACTTTGTGTGGATATTGATAATGTTCATGTCCACGTAATGGCAGGAAGAACATGGTTCGGTCCTAGAATTTGAGGAGGAAAGGTGTCCGGGCACCGAAGAAGGTGGAGCCCCGACTCGCAGTGCTGGAGGAGAAGCATTTCCGAGGGCGGGTCAACCAGTCTTCCAAAGTGTCTCTGCTCGTCAACATGGACGACTGGGTCGACCCCGTCGATTGGGAGAAGCTGTTGCGAAGGCAATTTGGGTGTATTGTGCAAATGGCAAACCGGGTTCAATTCTCGTCGCAACTACTGCATTACGTGTTACAAAGGCAGCTTGTGACAGAAAAGAAGTGGGAGACTTGGTACATGCTTCAAGGCAAGCTGCGGCGATTCTCTATCAAGAAGTTTGCGCTCGTGATTGGGCTGCGGTGTGGTCGACTTCGGACGGAAGACACAGAGACGGAGGATGACAAGAAGACAAAGAAGGCTCTCAAGGACTTATTCGGAACGGACAACATGAAGGTGGGTGAGCTGGAGAACGCCTTCAAGAACTCCATCTTGAAGAAGCCGAGTGCGAGAAGGCGTTTTAAGATCGCTCTCCTCCTCATCGTCAAAGGAGTTCTGCTGGGGGGAGAACCCAGGAAAGTCATACGAGGGTGGATTTTGAAGCTTGTGGAGAACGTTGATCGATTTTTGGATTACCCCTGGGGCAGGGTTGTGTACGAGGCCACCCACGAGTCCCTGTCGGGCGTCATAGAACGTCGTGTTGCTGACTTGAAGCCGAAGGCGAACGACAAGAACGATCGATATGGATATGGGCTTATGGGTTTTCCGTATGCGTTCCAGGTAAGCTCCTTGACCGAAGTTATGCTTGAACAATTACGCGCAATTGATGCACTCACTCGAGTGACATGTGTGGTTGTTTTAGATTTGGCTGTACGAAGCTGTCCCGGGGATTGGGGAGGCGTTTGCGAACCGGGTGTCGAACACGGCTTTGCCTCGCATGCTGAGGTGGACAGCCGATGACGACAATCTAATGTATGAGACGATCCAGTCCCGCATGGACCCTGAAAAATCGGATAGAATCAAGGTCAAAGACAACCCGATACTAGTACCGAAGGCCGGCGAGTATGAATTGATGCTCGGGTGCTTCTACCAGCATGAGGAGCCTGACCTCTACTTTGATGACATTGAGGTTGCGTTGGCACCGAGTTATTACGGTGAAGGCTCTGGCAAGTCCGGCCCGAGTTCGGAGCAATGAGATGGGACAAGGGAATCCTGGGAGGATAAGTTGGGGAAGATAGTAGAACTGATCTTGGAGAGGCTGGGAACCATGTCAACATGGATGCGGAGCATGGATGACAAGGTACGTTTAACGTTTCTGGCATTTGTGACAGGGGTATATTTTATATGTGACATGGGTAATTGTCAAAGGTGACACGGGTTACTTATCTCCCAATGCCGAATAACATTCGCTAACCACCCCTCATTTATGTACTTTGTGTATCAGATGAAGGTGTTGGAAGGTGTTGTGAATGGGATGCGAGATGGCCAGTCGAATGCAGGAGGTGAGCAGAAACCAATGGGCGATGTCCGTGGAGAGGATAACGACCAAAAGAACGGGGGGACAGAGGGACAAACTAAGGTGGAAGACCAGCCACCAGAAGGAGAAGAGGAGGTAAATTGGTTGTTACTTGACATGGTATTTTCTGAATCCACGGTGAAGGGGTAATAGAATCAACAATTTATAATATGTCAATATTTTGTACACAACTCACACAGTTGTTAAAGTGAAGCGACACGTATTAATATGTAAAGTGACAAGGGAACAAATATATTATCTGAATCACAGTTGAAATAACCGTAACCAATTGCCAGATCTCAGAGGCGGTCAAAGACGAGACCGTTGGAGGAACCGGGGGAGATGTCAGTGGAGAGAAAGTCGGGAACCATAGGGATGCTGAGGACAAAAGCGGTAAACCCGGTTCAACGGAGGTACCACCTACAGTGAACGACCAAGCAACGCCGGAAGGACAGGATGAGAAGAAGGTAAAATGCCTGTTACTTGACATTGTCATTTTAATCTATAGTAGTACGTAAGTGACAAGTGTATCAGTGTTAGCCGACACGAGTACAGATCGGGGTGACACGGGGGTCAAAACAACTAAAGTTCCTTCACCGTTGAAACTGTCTAACCAATTGGCAGATCCCATAGGCTGCAAAAGCGGAGCCCGTTCGAGGCAGGAAGAGTAAGAGAGGTCCAGGAGGTGAAAGAGAAGTGAAGTCCCCACCCCAGAAGAAAACGCGGGGCCGAAAAGGGAAAAACGTTGTCGAAGGCGCGGCCGCGATTAAGCTGCGTCTTGTTTCCGTGTCAGACAACGATGGGTTCATCCGTTGGATGGATAGGTGACACTCATCAGCAGACGTAGCCAAGTTATTGCATAGATGACTCCAATCCCCTAACATTGTGGTTGTGGTTGTGCAGTGGGGATGAGGACACCTGGAAGACTGCATACGACACGGCGCTGAGTAAGGAGTTCTTCACCGCACTAAAAACGCCCACAGTTTGGCTAAACTCTGAGGTACGAAACCCGCCTAAGTGACTATCTTTGTCTAGTGAATGACACGGTATGTACTGTAAAAGGTAGTGGAATAGTTTTGGATTTTGACTAGGGTTGTAATCGATGCAGCACATGGAACAAGCATGCTATCTTCTTCGGAAAGGGGTAACGGAGAGGGCCGGCGACATTGGCGGTCGAGTTGTCGTTGTGGACACATATTTCGGTCGCTATCTGCAGACCGAGTGGGGCAAATACAAGAGCGATGCGGGTAGCTACCAAGCCGACGAGAAGCTGCTTGGCTACTTCGACGGGCGGTCCCCAGCGACGATAGGCCGGGCGTGGGAAGGGGCGGAACTCATCCTCCTACCTTTGAACGTGGATAGTGTTCACTGGATCGCCGTAGCGATAGATCTGGTCGGGTGGCAGGTAAGGGTTTATGATTCGGACGTCTACATCGTGAGGGACCGCCATCTGCCGGCACACTTAAGCTGCATCACCCACCTTATCCCGGTACCGATGAATGCCCACCCCGCGTTGATGGCCACCTACGTCGATAAGTTGCCAAAGCCGTTCGCCCTTAGTCGCGAGAAAAGGATTCCGCAAAACAAGAAGAGGTAATTTTTGTCCAACACTTAAATATATCTTCGTCTCATAGATGCATCCGGCTGTAAGGAATATGACTCCGGCGATTCTCTATTGCAGTGGAGACTGCGGTCCTTACACGATCAGGTTCATGCAACTCCTCACGAAGGACGCCCCCACCTACGACGGTCTTGACGACGTATTCATCGGGGCGTACAGGCACATGCTCGCTGTTCGCATCTTCAATGGTACACGGTTATGATCTCAGTTGTGATCACCATTGGCCAGTATTATGAAATTTTATGTTATGGTATAAGCTTCTTATGAACATCGTTTTTATTGTGTTGGATATTTATGAACATGGTTGCCAGTTGTGGACAGTAGTTCACTAGGTTGGTATTTTAGTACGTTGGTATGAACTATTTCACATTCTTTATCTTCGGTGAGTGGTTATGTGTTGTGGACTGTTACATTATTTGTATGATAATTTGTAAGCAATGAGTGACCATGTTGGCATGGTGCAAACATTCGTTATAATTAGTTCTGAAATCTCCCGTGTCACCAAACTTGCAATCCCGTGTCACCAAACTTGCAATCCCGTGTCACCTGACGTGATTATCCGTGTCACTGATGGTGAGTAGGGTGATTTTCTAACCTTGTTTATGTGTTGATAGGTTCATATACGAATTGTGACAAGGCCCTATCATAGGAACCACATAATTTTACATTTTGTCATGGATGATTGAATGTAATACACATGCATAACACCAACAAGTTGAAATGTAATAGACATGCATAATATAGGAGGGACATTGCCCTATACATACCATATCCGATCATACAGGCACCATTCATAACGGTGCAACCACACTCGGCTTTCCAAAAAACGACAACTAACCGAGCGTGGGTGAGACATTGTTTCTAACTACCCTTACATAGGCCCCTAACTGCAAGAAATGGGGGCCATCCGCCACATACGGAGTTGTGGCGGAGTCCAAAAAACCACATCTGTTTGGGATCACATCAGTATTTGGCAACTACTACAACAACATCACAAGTTTTGGCAAAAAACAAAAAGAACTAGCTTCGAAGCTCCTAAGCCCTGGTGACCAGACGCACCATAACTCCCATCATCAGCACGACAATCCACCCCATCAGCCTGTTCCAGCGGGTGAGTTGTCGGGTGCGGAGCTGCTCGCTAGCGTGCCCGACCCACTGCCCACAGAGGTAGGAGCCCACCTCGGCCACCCGCTGCGCCAGGTGCTTGTTGCTAGCCTCGGTCCTCACCAACTTGTTGGCGAGGACCATGTTCTCTTCAATTGTGGCCTGCAACGAGCTCTAGGTAACCTCCAACTCAGTAGTTGTGGCCTCCAGGGTGGACTGGGTGGCCTGCAGCTGAAGAGTGGTTGTCTGGACCTGCGTGTGGGCAGCCTCAAGTTGAGTGCGCTGTGCGGCCATAACTCCCTCCCGGGCAGCATCCCGGTTGAGCAGCGACTGAACTCGCTGGCGAAGGTCGGTGAGCTCTTCGGCGGCCAAGTCCCATAGCGCCTTGTCCTCAGCCACCTTCTCGGGGTCTCTTCTCTCTGACTGATCATCATCCTCGTCCTCATCACGACGGTCCCGACGGCTCCTCCCGTAGTCGTAGTCTGAACGCAGCCAGAAGTACCTCCGGTCGTCACCACTCTGGTAGCTCCGATCGCTGTCGGAGTCTATGTCAATGTCGTTGTCTGAGTACGGCCACATGATTCCTACCAGTACAAGGGAAAATAAACGTCACATGGCAGAAGAAAACCAAACACAAAAACATACGTACATATGAAAAATATGTAAGTATGTTTTATATTGGAGACAAGTACATATATGTGAAAAAGATGAATGGGAGAGTGAGATGATATGTCACCAAACAAGTAAAGGAGAATATAAAATATAAGGTAAAATAATGTCCTAACCTTAGAATGTTGAGAAGGAGAGATCTATGTGCAAGCAAAGTTGGAGATGGTAAATACAAGTGTGAATATGAAACTCATATCAATGAATTAAAGTTTTGACAAAGTTATATAACAAATGGAAGAAATCACCCGTGTCACCAAATATGCAATCCCGTGTCACCAAATTTGGAATCCCGTGTCACCAATTATATATACTTGACAGACATCCTACTAAGAACCTTCACAGACAAAGAGAAAGGTTGCAACTTTCATAGGTTTAATCATATTTATGCTTTGGATTCACACAGAAAGGATCCTAAATGTTCTATTTCTTTTTCAAGCCTAACAAGTACATATATATGAAGAAGATGAATGGGAGAGGGAGATGATATATCACCAAACAACTAAAGCACAATGTAATATATAAGCTAAATTACTGTAAACACCTTATAATTATGATAAGGAGAGAATTATGTGCAAGCAAAGACCAATTACAAATAGGTGGTTAGAAATCACCCGTGTCACCAAAGTTGTAATCCCGTGTCATCAAGTATATATACTTGACTGGCTGCATTCTCACCCCCAATTCAGCAAATTCCACAAAGTAATTGCATATATGAAGCGTAAACCAATAAACACATATACGAACTCCAAGAAACTACTCAACTTAAGTATGTACTAAGCACATGCAAGATAAGAGACAAATGGACATATTCACTACACAAGGCACAAACCATAAAACAGTGAGCCATGGACATATTCACCCAAAATCTGCAGCATACACATGCATAAACCGTAGCCCCTAATCAGAAAGCTTTCGATGTCGTCAATTAGTACTCTATGTCGAAAACCCTAGTAACAACACAGATTTCATTCAACACAAACTTCTAATCGACGAAAACCCTAAAATACAAACAGTTTTTTTTCAACACATATGGCAATCGGGGTTGTACTTACTTGGAATTGAATGCTTTTGGATGAGGATGAGCACCACTGGTGAACCAAACACGATGGCGTCGCTTCTTCTTCCCGAATTTTTTTGTGGCTTGCAAGAGAAGAGTGGAAGTGAAAGGACCGATGGAGAGGTATTTATGAAGAGAGAGGGGCTCCATCGGGGGGGGGGGTTTGGTGAGGGTCACCAAATTTCGAATCCCGTGTCAACTAACATAATAACCCCTTCAACATTAAATATAGGTCAATTTGCACTAATATACATTTGAATATGGTCACAAGGTTGGTATTTTTGTACGTTGCTATGAAGTACTACCTCCGTTCCGAAAAACTTGTCAGTTGACTATTCACGCACGCTTATTTTAAGAGAAAAAACTATAGAAAATATCTACTTTCGTATTTATTTGTAAAATCAATTTCGTAGCTATTATTATCAAGTACAAACTTGTTACAAAAAATTTATGAAAACGTATATTTTATATAGGTTTTTTAATTATAAATTGATACAAAACCCTGAATACTTAATCCGTTATTTTTTTGAATAAAGGGTTAAATTTTATACTTTAATCCGTTATTTTTTTAAAACAAGGGTTAGTAAGTGTTGTATAGGGTTAATCCGTTATACATATAATATTTTTGGTAAGAATATCACATATCAAGATTCTAACCGACAATAAATTGAAGAAATAGATAATTTAAGAAAAAGATTAATTAACAGATTGAGATTAAAACCACGGCAGTTAATTACGATTGAAAATCTCTTCCGCTTCCTCTTCCACTTCCACATCCACATCCATTGCGTTTCAAGTACATTGCACTTGCACACGTCTCTTCCTCTGAAATACATTGCACACGTCTCGTCTATTCCTCTTCCGGTGGCAGTTACGTTCTCCATTGCATTGTTATAGCCAACCCATTCTCCCTTGAATTGCATCATCCCATTCCCTTGAATTGCATCATCCTCCCTTACCAACTAGAACCGAAATTAAGATAGTTGCAATGGATCAAGGAAGGAACGTTAGGGCAAGGAAATCAGAGGCATTGACGCTTTTAACACTACCATTTGATCTCCTATTGGAGATTGTCGGTCGATTAGCAATTCAATCTATAGAAGATGTCTTCAGATTGCGGTTAAGGTATTGCCTCCACTTCTGATTTCGTTAATTTATGTATTCGAAAAAAATTTGATTGACTTAATTGTGATACAGTTGCAAAACTTTTGATTTGGTTGGAAAACACAATTATGTGTTTGCGAAGATGGCAATTGAGTACCAGGATGACTGGGGAATTTCGGTTGTAGTCGCATCAAGAAACGATAGTCATGCCAGAAGCTTTTTAAATCAATGCGTCAACGCGGGAAACCCGAAGGCAATCTTTCAGCAAGGAATGGTAAGACGTTGATTCTAGATCATTGGTTCGGTGTATGCTTTATCATAGTTCCTCATAGCTTCATATTAAAATGCAGGTTAAATTCTTCACAAATTGCGATCACGATGCAGGCATTCAAGATCTTCTAAAGGCGTCGGAGTTGGGACACGACGTGGCAAGCTATGTTTGTGGCATAGCTATGTATTGTTGCAGATCTGAAGAGCTCAAACCCAAAGGCTTTGCATTACTTAATAGTGTGAAACATAAGTTGGGCTATAAAATAATATCGTGTTGCCGGAGAGTTGCTGATCTATTTTATGATATTCTCGTAATTGCTCGAAGACCTTCCTTCAACTGGAAGCGGAACACATGTACAAATATCACCAATGGAACAGCAATTCGGAGTTGTCGAAGATCAAACCCCTGGAAAAATTTTCAGCTCCTTGCTGAAGATAAAGATGATGCTCTTTCTTGTGAGGAATGCACGTGCACAATTGAGTGTGGGTTAGTCGAGGGTATGCTTCAGGGGATTACACGAAATATGGTGGAATAAAAATTTGCCTCAGTTTGGTCTATTAAGTTTGGTTAATTTTGATACTATATCTAATGTGTTATTATACCAAGTGTTGCCGAACGACAACTAAGTGTTTCGATTTCTGTATCTTCACTCGGTGGTTATGTGTTGTAGACTTTGGTTATGAGTTTTTTCGTAATCACCCGTGTCAGAACATTTGGAATCCCGTGTCAACTTACATAATTGTCGTGTCACTGAGGAGAATAAGGTGACAAAATATACACGAGTAGGACAAACACTCACAAGATTTAAACATGACCTGAAACTAGTCAGTGCATGGGTGATTTCATTATGAAAGTGTCACCTCCGGATTGATAAACATGAAATTAAAACCAGTGACATGATAACCCCTTCAACCTGACACGGTAATACAAAGAGGGTGACGGGGTTTTTTTACAGAATCCATCCACAAAAGTACTGCGATGTTCTTTACCACTTACCACTAGAGTGTAACCCGTTTGCAAAAGTAAATGTATCCAAACAACCAAAGGACAAGACTAAAACCAACTTTGTTCACAACAAAAGACAACAAATCACTTCCATAATGAAATTAAAACCAGTGACATGATAACCCCTTCAATCTGACACGGTAATACAAAGAGGGTGACAAAGGTTTTTTACAGAATCCATCCACAAAAGTACTGCGATGTTCTTTACCACTTACCACTAGAGTGTAACCCGTTTGCAAAAGTAAATGTATCCAAACAACCAAAGGACAAGACTAAAACCAACTTTGTTCACAACAAAAGACAACAAATCACTTCCATAATGAAATTAAAACCAGTGACATGATAACCCCTTCAACCTGACACGGTAATACAAAGAGGGTGACAGGGGTTTTTTATAGAATCCATCCACAAAAGTACTGCGATGTTCTTTACCACTTACCACTAGAGTGTAACCCGTTTCCAAAAGTAAATGTATCCAAACAACCAAAGGACAAGACTAAAACCAACGTTGTTCACAATAAAAGACAACAAATCACTTCCATAATGAAATTAAAACTAGTGACATGATAACCCCTACAACCTGACACGGTAATACAAAGAGGGTGACATGGGTTATTTACAGAATCCATCCCCAAAAGTACTGCGATGTTCTTTACCACTTACCACTAGAGTGTAACCAGTTTCCAAAAGTAAATGTATCCAAACAACCAAAGGACAAGACTAAAACCAACGTTGTTCACAACAAAAGACAACAAATCACTTCCATAATGAAATTAAAACCAATGACATGATAACCCCTACAACCTGACACGGTAATACAAAGAGGGTGACAGGGGTTATTTACAGAATCCATCCCCAAAAGTACTGCGATGTTCTTTACCACTTACCACTAGAGTGTAACCAGTTTCCAAAAGTAAATGTATCCAAACAACCAAAGGACAAGACTAAAACCAACGTTGTTCACAACAAAGGACAACAAATCACTTCCATAACTACACCCAAACGACGATCAGATTATGCGTCCACCGAGCCGACCATTGAAGATGGCAGCCGCTAGCATCTGTCTGTACGGCTCAATAAACGTGTCGTCCAGCCCATCGAAGGGGGGATCGGTCTCCATGAGGAGCTCCATGAATCTGATCGTGTAAGGGCCACGGTCACCACTGCAATGACGGAGATTTTGTCATAACAGAGGCGGAGATATCATCAAGTTAAATGAAATACAGGGGTCGCACAAATCATACCTGAGCTTGTTTTGCGGAACGCACTTGTCGCGGATAATGCGAAACGGGCCTGGCAGCTTCGATGCATTCTTCACCTTCAACTCAGCGTGTGCATCCATGATGACGGGGAGGAGGTGGGTAACGTGCATCAGCAGGGGTGGGAGTTCGGCGTCTATCACGCAGTGCACATCGCAGTCATACAGCTTCAATTGCCACTCATTCAGATCAAGAGCAACGGCAAACCAATGTCTTCCCCTCAGGTTGAGGGGTAGGAGGACGAGGTCCCCGCCTGCCCACGGACGGGCCATGGGCGCCGGGGCCCGCCCGTCGAAGTATGAGAGGAGTATGCCACTCGCCTCATACCCCCCGACGTCTGAGTTGTACTCCTTCTACTCCCTCTCCAGAAAGCTGGAGAAGTAGGAGTCCAACACAATGACTCGATGCCCATTGTCGTAACCCCTCTCCGCGCTTTGTTTCCGTAGCAGGAAGCATGACTGCTCGAAGTGCTGCGTCAAGTTAACCCCCATGACAACCCACAACATAGTCCAACAGCAACCCAAATGCGTATACAAGGCCAATCATAATAAAATGTGAGAAATACAATATACCTCTGAGTTGATCCAATAGCGGGGCGTCTGGAGGGTGGTAAAAAACTCCTTCGACAGGTCCTTGCCGCAAGCCGTTGACAGGTTCTCACCGTACAATGGAGTGGAATCAATGAAAGGGTAACTGTGCCGTATAATGAAGACTGAAATGAGACGATGGGTTACCTTGCGAGCCACCCCTGTAGGGCCTCATAGTCGGTCGCAGAAACTAGTCCCATGGCAACGGCTTCACCGGGAACGACGGTGTCCTTCCCTTTAGAGGCCCGCGGTTTCGTAATCTTCCACGCCTTGCTCTCACATTCCTGGTCGACGAACAACCTCTGAATTCAAACAAACATTTCCCATGTCACATAACAAAACGACCCCTGTCGCCTAGGTAACATCCCCATGCCACTATTGAAAACGTAACGGATGAATGGCACGGGCCACAAGGAGCGTACCTTAGCAACTTGTCGGGGCTGCTCCACAGCTTCATTACGAGTCCCCTTTGGTACATCAACATCAACAACCTGCAAAACCGATCTACAACTTAGATGGATTCCAACATGTACAAACTCCTTTTCACTATCCCTTACTCTTTGTTCCTTGCCTCTTCCAATCAATTTTCCATCCCGCATTTCATGGACCTTCTCCTCCAACACTTTTATCTGCACACAAGAAGTTGTTACAATAAATCCACCATCTCCTCCAACAGTTTTATATCCCGTGTCACATATTGTATGTCCCATGTCATTATTCTATTTACCGTAGTCACTGAACTTAAGAACAATATGACAGTGAATAATGCGAAAGACTGAAGTACCCTATCATCCATCTTCTCCAAGGTATCCATAATCTTCTCGAGTGTCTTCACCACGATATCCCTAGCGGCGTCCGTCTCTTCGACGTAGTTGGCGATGTTGGCAAGCATCGCCACCCTCGACCCTTCGTTTACCCGTGCGCGGAAGCGCTGATTCTGTGGCTGTGTAAATTTTGTCCGAGCCATTTGTTTCCTGCAGTTTAAGAGCAACAATAAGTTATCGAGAAATTTTATAGTCAATGTCACTAGCTTTGTAAACCCATGTCACTCAATTTGGAAACCCATGTCACAAATGTCAGAACGTTCCTAAACCAATGACGACATACATTCCACATCAACTCCCCAAATCTGAATTTCAAATTAATGGAACCCCGAATCGTCCCCATTCCCAATCAAACCCCTAATCTACCCCATTCCCTATTTCGACCCCCACCGTAGCCATCCTCTTCGGGCTGACTAAACCCTAACCGCGGGTTTTCCATTCCCCAAAACCCGGCTCCTTGTCCTTCATTCGCAACCACCTCCACAATCGACAAAACCGCGCTCCTTAACGTTCAATCCCTTACCACCATAGTAGGTTGTTCCATCCACCCACCCCGAACCCCAGATTTCAAAGATAACGGACAACAGAGATAGGGGGCGTATCTTCTGAGTTTCCTGGCGGCGTTCTTCTCTTATCCGACACTCCCCGGCAGTCTCTTCTTCGACCCGTTGTTCCTTGTCGCCGGCGTCTCTTCTTCCTCCCCCTTTCGAACGGTTTTGAGTTATGGAAATTTAGAGATGGAGTCCCGATGAATACAGAAACTGAGTGTGGGTGATATCCGGGACGCGTGTCAACTTATTCTTTGTTGTTTTCTTTTTGTTTTCTTTTTGTTTTGAGTTACGGGCAACTATTTCGACAAAAATGGGAAAGGGTCAATTTTTCCAAATTACCCCCCATTGTGCTATTTTTGCAAGTTTGGCCAAAAGTTGGTGTATCTTTGACCACTGGTTGACTAAGTTATTATTTTCGAAACTTTGGTTATAAGTTGTCAGGAAATCACCCGTGTCACCCAACTTACAATCCCGTGTCACCTTACATAATAACCCCTTCATCATTGTCATGAAGGTGATTGCAATATGTTCACAAGGGTGAATTCCTAACACCACTACCACAACCATTCAGGAATGTAAACATGTTGTCAAATAAGTGTCAATGCATTGTTGAATTCATTATCATAGCTTCAACCACCGAAATGTCTACCATGAAATTAAAAGCTGTGACATGATAACCCCTTCTACCTGACACAGGAATACAAATACGGTGACAGGGTTTTTTTGTGAAACCATCCCCAAAAGTACTACGAAGTTCTTCACCACTTAACTGTAGTGTGGAAACCCTTCCCAAAAGTACAGCAGCCTACTTACAGTTTGTCATATGCACAAACAGCCTAATTACACTACCAAATACGTAGCCCGTTCAAAAAATAACATAGACGGAGAATGGTCCAACCACTGACCCGATACGGCAAATGCAAAAGACTACCCAGCTGCTGAGGTAAGGCGTTGGACCACCAATGGAGGAACACATCTAAGAACGACGGCGCTTGGAACGGCTAAATTCTCCCCGAGATGGGTATCGACAAGTCTTAGGGCGACCAGGGCGTCGCTTCACGTCCGGGGGAGACACACCGCGCTGGACATGGCTGGGGGGATTCGCCACTCTTCTCTTGGAGGAACCGGATATCGCACATTCTCGTAACACGTCTTCCATGCTGCGACTTTGTAGAAGTCATTCACGAGAGAGAAGAAATTGCTACCTCGAAACCTTGCAGCCGCTATGGCGTGCTGGCACGGAAACTGGTCAATGTCGAACCGCTTGCATGTGCAGGTCCGGGCACACAGGTTCACAACCCAGGTGGCGGACCCTCTGCGGACAGTGTACTCGTGTGCGCTGAGGGCTCTGACATCCAAGAATGTTGCCAAAGAATAGCTCGTTTGCAGCTCACCTTGAACGTAATCGCTGATTGTCGACGCCGATTTGGTGCTTTTTTCCCGTCGATCGTAAAACCACTTGGATATTGTTTCGATGACAGCATCCATCAGGGTTGTGATGGGTAGGTCGCGGGGCTCCTTGAACACCGAATTCAGACACTCGGAGTTGTTCGTCGTCAATATGTTGTAGCGCATCCCCAAGAAGTATGTCCGGGCCTAGTTCTGGAATCCAGCCTCTCTTAGGTATTGGCCCGCAGCGGGTGCCTGAGCGCAAAAATCAGCAAAGTGCTTCTCGAACTCTGCCCTCGTGTACGCCTTCGCCACCTTTAAGTACAATGTGTGCAGGGCCGTCACCCCCCTGTACTTAACCCTGGCATTCTGAAATAGATGCCATTGGCAGGCCCCTTGCTTGGCAAACACATAGTTGTCCCTCAAACCTTTGACGATACTAAGATGTCGATCAGAGACAAACATTAAGTCCGGTGTATCCTCGACGACATGTAGCATGTTCTTGAAGAAGAAGCCCCATGACCCGTGATTCTCACCATCGACAATCGCAAAAGCGATCGGGTATACACTGTGGTCTGCATCTTGGGCTGTGGCAAATAGAAGTGTGCCCTTGAACTTCCCTTTCAGGAAACTCCCATCAACTGAAATCACCTGGACATGGATATCGACACCAGTTGGTTAGATGACATGGTTATGTATGTTAGGTGACATGCAATATTATAGTACCGATATGGGGTATTACCTTTCGAAGGTATGGAATCGCCTTGCGCCATACCCCGAAGCTAATAAAGGCGTACTTGAATCTTTGGGATGCGTCCAGCTCTAACTTAGTATATGTCCCGGGGTTAGTCTGCTCGAACATGTGCAAGTATGGAATAATATCTTGGTAGCTGTCTTCGTCGGTCCCATGCTTCACCTCCCTCGCTGTCAGTCGTGCCCTTCGTGCCTTCCAGTAGCTACACGATACTCCATACTCGGACTTCGTCATTTTCTGGACTTTCTCGGGAACGAGGTCCTTTCGAGTCCCGGTGAACCTGCATATAATGGTGTCATGGTGAGTTACGTCATGTGACATGGGGAATAATGTTGTGTGACAGAAATAGCTGTTCGCAACTAAATTAACACTTACGTGGTCACGAGGTTGCGACCAATCATGTTCGACGTAGCATGTCGGCTATGGTTGTGCATCATGCTCAGGTCACATGTATGCTCCTGGACATACTGTCGGATGGACCACATAGTCGTGCGCTGGTAAGTAGACGCCCTTAACATCCACGTGCACTTGCTGTCCAAACAACCAACTAAATAGGTTTTGTTACACGACCTCTTCACTACAAACTCGAAGCACTTCTGCACTGCAATCCACTTCAGGCAAGTCTGCAATTCTACCTTCGAGGCGAACATTTGTGCCTCCAAAATTTCTGTCAGATTCCGTCGTGGTTCCTGGGTCCGAGGCGTTGCTTTGTCCAACATAGCTTCTACGTTCTCCATCGACGGTGGGGATGTGCTGGACCTAGGAACCCGATATTCAAGTTCTCTAATCACCTCCTCCTCAACTTCGTCCTCCTCCGACGACACCCTCATACCCCGGTCTTCCTCATAATCCTCCAAGTCATAATAATATGAACAATCTTCTTCCCTCTTTACTCCGGAATCGAAGTCCTCCTCCTCCTCACTGCTAATGGCTATGAGATCCACCCCCTTATACTTGTCACCTTCACATTTTTCCGTGTCATCTGGAGAGGAGTCCGTGTCACCCAAGTGGATAACATCTAGACCATCACACCTGTCACCCTTAAGAATATCCATGTTACCAGTTCCAGACCCTATGTCACTTGCGTGCTCTTGGCTCTTCCCTATCACCCCACCCAACTGGATCCTTTCCGGACCTTTACCCTTGTCACCTATACTCTTAAGCTTTTCACCAGTTCCAAACCCGCTCTCAGTAGCGTCCTCCTGTCTCTTCCCTATCATCTCATCCATGTGGTTCGACTCTGGACATTTACCCTTGTCACCTTCAAAAATACGTCTGTCACCAGTTCCAAAACCCATTTCAGTAACGTCATCCTGCCTCTTCCCTATGACCTCAGCCAAGAGGATCACCTCCGGACCCTTACATTTGTCGCCCTCACATTTATCTTTGTCACCCCTTCCCAACCCCGTTTCCACATTGTTTTTCACCCTTATATCGTTGTTCATCCCAATTGACTGGCTAACCCCTCCTCCACCATATAACCCCACATCTACAACCATAGGGTTTGGTTGTGGCTTACCTTCTGCCTCCAGCTCGTCCACCTTTTGAGAGTTACAAGGGCCACTCAAGCATTCTTCCCCGACGTCGGGTTGTGGTACTTGAAGGCTCTCTTTCACCACTGGACCAACATATATCGCCATGGGTCATGGATGTTCCCCAGACATCGAGTTGAGAAACTTAAAAGCCTAAAGGTCGTCGTCATCACCTATCGTTATCGGATGACCCGATTCTTCCCCTTTGGCATGTAAGACAACCGCCAATCTTCACATGAACAATCATGGCCGACCTTCACCCTCAACAGTTGAGTCAGAGAGGCGAAGTCGATGCCCTCTTCAATTATCACATTCTTCCGCTCTGTTTCACCATAATACACCCACCCCGCACCATCGAACAACCAACGCCCGTTGAAGTTGAGAGTGACACATACTTTGGCGTTTTGCCCTGCAATTGAAAACTCGGATCAGCACCATTGTTAATGGATATCTACTCTTCACGAAACATGAGGAGAAATAGAAGAGAAGCCTACCCATTGCAACTGAGAATTAGGGTTTCTCGGATATCTCTGTGACACGGAAGTTTACGAACACTGAAATGAACGAATAAAGAGCCCGACACGTGCCCACCAACTGGACCTTAATGCGGATGGGTTCTTCTCCAATGGTGGCCTTCTTCTCCAGCTCTCTTTTCCACGGGAATACCGAAAATGATGGCCTCTCTCCTCCTCTCTTATTAGACTTTAAAAATGAAGGGAAAGCCTTTCCCATCACCTCACCTCCTCTCTCTCCAATTTTGGCGCCAAAAATCCAATGTCCCATCTCTCTCTCTCTCTCTCCCCCCTTGGGACAACCTGCAACCGGCTAAGCAATTTCCCCATCCTATTTGCACTAATACCACATATGGTATTTTTGCAAATTTTCTAAATAAGTGGTATTTGTGCAAACCCGACAAAAAAAGTATATATTTGTGCAAATAGCCCATATATATTATATATCAATTAAATAAAATAAAAAAATGGTTGATGTGAATGGCTCAAACGACACAGGTCCGCCGAAACCAGACTCTAAATCGAGCACACACGCTATGTTTAAAATATTCAGACAAGTCCTAGAATACACATCAAACCCGAAATCAACAAAATTAACTAAATCAGTGTCAAATTAAACCTCGAGAAGAGCTAAAATAAAAAAAAAAACAGCAAGAATGGATCCGAGAACAAAACAAGAAAACAAAAAACAAATAGATAACCAAATCCTAGACATAAAAATTTGGACGGGTCAAAACCTCCTTGGATCTTCAAAAGCCCCTTCTAGATCTTGTTGATATTGGCAAGCCTGATTTTCTCTGTCCCTCGCTCCCCAGCTTCAAACTTCAAAAAAAGTCTGGTCGACTGAGGCTATGGCGGACTGGCAATGGAATTGCTCCTGCTGAAATCACCGAGGCCACGCCAAACAAAATTAAAAACATTTATATTAAAAACATTTATAAGTTGTTCAGTAGGGAAGAAAATAGAGGGCCTAAATTTACAAGTCTACTATGTCAAAGGAACATACTGCACAGTTCCAAACTAACAAGTTTCCCCCAAAATATATCAAATGAAGATTTGGAGTGTATTGAAGGCGTAACATGACCATCCATAATCAAGTACGTAGAAAGACAAGATAGATTTCCACCTCTTGCTTGCATTAATGGTGGAAGAAGGCCCTATACTCGGGAAAGGATTCCAGAAACGTTGAGACTAGCTGTAGGGATGATGCATGTCCTTGCAATACAGCTTGGTACTTCTCAAATATGTATCTTAGGGTCTTCTGCTCGTCAAGCTCTTCTATGAATCCTGATGGATACACAGAGAATCAGTGAAGAAAAGGGGTGTGCTGACATACAAATTCAGAAGACCTAAACAACCCATCAAGATTTAAGATCTCAATGCCTATAGATGGTGGATCTAGAGAATAAAAGTTATCCGATGAAATATAAATTAATTTTGCAATCCATCAATGAATTCTATTGAAATGTTTAAGCTAACAAAAAGTTCCGAGAACATGATGCAGCACCTACCGAGAGGTAAAGTAGAATGTAGAACATGCACTAAGAAATGGCATTTAAAGTTACATGTGTTAGCAAATCTCAGTACTTTCTAACCAACCCAATAACATATAATTTACCTAATTCAAGTTCTTCATCTTCTTCTATATCACCCTCTTTTATGCCAGAGTTGTCTTCCAATTCGGTTGCTGCTTTGGCATACCTTTCCAAGAACTCTTCTTCTGTTTCTTCATGAACCTCCTCTTCAGAATCCTGAACAACAATGGTATAAGTGAATAAAGAATATGTAGGAAGAACTTATGGAAAAAATATCATCATCTGTTGGCACAATAGCAGCGAGCTGGATATAGAACATAGATGGATTCACAAGACAAATACAAGCAATTGGAACAAACATCATCAGCTGTTGTTTCTTCAGTATCATCATCTTCATCTGTTTCGGCTTCTTCCTCTTCATTATCATCTTCCTCTTGTTGGATGTCTTTCATCTGGATGCATGCCTCCAAAAGAGAATTAAAGCACTGCTGTGATAAAACATTGAATGAATTGCTTTTCTGCACCAGCTGGTCAACCAATTTTGCCAGCACAATCACTGAAATACATAAACCAAATTCAGGAGCCATATGGTCATTGTCATTATTTAAGAACTGAGTATTTCAGAACCTAGACAGTAAACTGTGATCATTACACACTGATGAAACAGATTAAAATGAGTCTACAAAGATGATAATTTTTCATTTCATATCTAATTATTGTTTATATTCTCAAGTAGCAAAGCTCATTCTTAAGGATTCAAGCAAAGAAAACTTTTCATCAGATGAGCGTAACATTCAAAATGTGCTATTCATTCAAGAGCTAATGGTCCATGATTATTGAATTAGTGGACTTCAGAGGAGTGGGGCATATGGGACGTACAAACTTTCATAGGCAAAAGCTACCAGAAGGAATTCTTAAAAGCTTTCTTAAAGTAAAGTGCTCAAATACTAAGCATCAAAATTCTGGAGGAGACATTCAATGGAAAGCACATGTGCGATGTGCTGACATTTATGTTCTAATAGGAGTAATTATCATAATTGCTATCCAAAACATATTATCCTACAATCCAAAATTCATGAAGCAATCCAGTTTGTATAGTAAAATCACATATTGGTAAAGGTTTTAAGATGATCACAGAAGACTTGATTAGAATCGTTCATGATCAAAATAGGAACAGATAGAATCGTACATGATCAGTAGGATTTCAAAATACTTTTTTTGTTGTAGTTCACAATTTGATTTGTTTTCCACCAGCCAACCCTCATGATCAGATGCTACCTATTTGGTTCATCTACAAGCCTTTAGATCTAATAAGTATTACAGTGATGCAACTTACTTCAACCGTCAAAAAGGGAGTTTATTGTATGAATTTATTTTAACTAATTTATCAATATAAAGTTATCATAATGTAGGATCTTATGATCCAAATGATCCACTTCCACAACCTGATCCCAAGGATTCATTACAAACTCATCATTAACATTAAACAATATATTGCGGCATGCTTGGGTGCAAAAAAGGTATGAAGCCACTAACCAGTCAACTTGATTTCAGACTCGGAGGATGTACTCTCTCTGGACAAGCTAGAAGGAATGAAACTTAAAGCAGAGACCCAGGCTGCAAACCCACCTTCATATTTCTCAAAAACCCTCTCCACGGTATCTGGATAGCACAAGTAACATGATGCTATTGAAAGCAAAAGTGGTTTAAATTGAGTACAGGAGTTAGAGTTCATTTCAATGAAGCGAGAAATTGCAGCCTGACTAAAAGAGACAACTAGAGACTTCTTAAGTTCCTCCCTTTCAAATGAGTAAGTCAGACCATGTAGAAGTGCATGGATGCATAAGCAAGCCCTTCTCATAGCAGATGGATATTGGGCAATAGCTTCCACAACAAATACACTTACGCCTTCAAGGATCGATTGCTTTGGCACCGGAATAGCTGGCGGTAAAGGTGTCATCAGCTCAAAGAAGTACCTCAAATCAAAATTCCTCTGCAGATTAACAACTTCCTTAATGCAGTCAAAAACTGGAATGTCCTCTAGTTCTTCCCAAGCATGCCAATTCGCAATCAGATCAGACCAAACTACTAAAAGTGCTGATAAATTCAACTCAAGGAGAGTCTCAGTGCTTGAAATAGAGCGCATGATGAACCAAAGTAATATGGATGCATCATCCACACATGACTGACAAGAATCAACATCTGTGGCCTGCACTTTCATAAACATATCGATAATGCGCCACCTAGCATACTTGCATGATTAACTAAAAAGGCAAAAGAAGTGACTGTAGAAAATAGAATCAGCATTTTAAAAATGAAAAGAAATCAGCCTTCATAAACATCTGTGGCCTGCATTTCTTATTTGCATTAATTTCTCTATCTTCTCTCTTAATACATATCAGGTTAATTTGTAGTAGTTCTTAACACAATTGATTTCTCAATATAATTTAGATTTATATTATACGTACTATATGGATATCTTATTTTGTCAAACATCTTATTATCAGGTATTTCAGGTACTTGACTGAGTGCATTACACTTCAGTATCATTACTGATTTAGAAATATTCCATCAACTTCAAAATATAACATATGACAATGTCTAGATTGCACAGTTCACATTAGAATTATATTAATCTATGGGAATTTGAATAGGATTATAAATATTTTTGGACCATAAATCTGGCCTCTAACATGAAAAAAGAAACGTTACCCACTTAAAGCACTAATGATCCTTTTTTCACTGAATATTGTAATTTGTAAGTCTGCATTATGGAAATGCATCAAACTAACCATTGGTTCAGTTTGTTCGGGAATTAGCCAAGCCTGCTGCAACAGAGCAGAGAAGGCTCTAGCTATCGCTGAACAACCAGAAGCCCAGTTATCATTCAACTCCTCTCCCGCTTCAGTGGGATCAGACTCCATCCAAGTTTTGGCCATAACTGCTAAAGATGCAAAGCCTCGTTCAACAACCTGCGGAAGAGTGTGTTATGATGTTAAGGGTCCAATTCATTTAGAACATATACTTTTCAACATCAAGTCATGGAATATGAATATGAAACACTGCACTAGAAAACTCAATTCTCTTAAAGAGTAAGGTTATTATCCAAATGTGAGTGCACTTTGTAAGTGCATTTCGTAGGTGCATAGCTTAAGTATGCTATTCATTATAACTTAGACCTGTCAATTGGGTCGAGTTTGGATTGGGTCATTTCGGGTTTCGGGTAAAACGGGTCCCGGGTAAATCCGAGCTGACTTAAACTCTAGTTTGATCCGGTTTCGGGTCAAATCGGGTCGATTCCGAGTTTGACAATTTTTTCTTTTTCAAATTAAAAAAATCATGATTTGGTAATTTTACGATAATTTTAAAATGCTAAAATTAAAGACGTGGTTCATAAGTTCTAGTGCTTGTAATTATATAATATATCTGATCTAAAATGCTTGATTTTTATTATTTCTCGTAATTTTTAATATAATTTAAAAATATATAAAATATCAAAATTTTAAATAACTTTTTAAAAATAATTTCATGCAATTAGTAATAAGCATAGAACTGTTTTTAATATTTTAATATTTTTAGAGTTTTTATCTTCTTAAAAAATGTGATGAAAGATCAAAAATCAAATACTATCGATCGGATGGAGTATTACACAATATAAATAAATATAAAAGTTTATTTGAAAATGAAAGATCAAGTTATTGTAATTATAACATCTCCATAAAAAAAAATTTAATCATATATAATTATAAATGAATCGGGTCACCGAGTCAACCGGGTCAATCGGATCAAAATTATTGGGTCAATCGGGACATCTGCTCTAATCCTAGATGAGTCGGAAAATTACCGGATTTTCGGGTTCATGTCGGAAAAAATTTCCAAGTCAAAATTTCCGGATCTTGATCCAGATTTTTTCCGGGCGTACGGGTCGGGTCGGGTTTTGACAGGTCTTATAACTAATCCATGAAGATGTTATGAAGGTTGTTAATACAAATTAGCAAAACTTTCAAGATGATATTCAAAAGTAACATTAAATAGTTCAGACGACTTACGAGGAATGGAAAAAAGGGGGTATTTCTAGTTCAGACGATTTTACTATTCTTTCAAAACTTATTGCATACGTTTTTTTGGGGGAGTTAATTATAAAGGCTATGAGCATCAAATTAATATAACTTTAAATTACTTAGGATATCTATTAGGTGTTTGTAATTTATTTATATTGTTTTGATAACTTACAGGTTTCATAATTATAGTACAATTATTTTCCATATTTTTACATCCATAAATATGGGTCATGGGCATCTGTGTTGCATTATTGAGAGGGTTGCATCATAGAGGTATGGGATGCGAGCATCTGCGTTGCATCATCTCCCTATTTTTCCATTAAGCAAAATCACTATTCCCTTCGTTTGCCAAAACATGTCATTTTAACCTCGTGCACAATTTTTCAAGAAATCAACAAATATACTATTTTACCTTCGTTTATTACACTACTTTTACTTTATCGAAACCTACAACTAGCAACCCCTAATCATTACAAAGGCATTTTTGTAAAGCAAACTCTAAAATACCTAAAATGAATTGTTTTTCTGAACAAAATTAACAATCTAAAATGACATGTTTTGCCGAACGAGAGTATTATTTATACATCTCTTAAATTAAAAATATATTTAAAAAAAAATGAAACTACCCTTAGAGCATCCGCAACCATGAGGTTTGTATCCCTCTTAGCACTCTCCTTTTATAAGGTTGAATGATGGCTGTGGGCCAAACCTTAAGATGGAAGAGAAAACCTTGGTGGAAAGGGGTTTTCTCCTCCGTTTTTTTCCTTTTTACTAATCAAAAGTGGTCCATCCTTTTTCTATGTTTTTTATTGGTAGAGAATATTGATGGGATATACATAAAGTGGAAAAGAGAACTAATGAGGTAAACTCACGGATGTAGGTAAAAAAAATAAGTAAATCTCAAATGAAGAGGGAGATAAAAAAAATGAAAAATGTTTTAAAATAAAAATAAAATGAGTGTCAAAATATTGTGAAGGGAGAAATAAAAATAGTGCACCAAAGATAGAAAACCACACCCAATGTTATGGTACCATTAGAACTTCCAAGAATCGCATCCGTAACAAGACACGTTCAACCTACAAAACCACTTTCCACCCACAACATTGCCAACTTTGTGTGTATAAATACTAGCATGTTTCACCCCTCACCATATTTATAACTAGCCCTGCCTACTCAAAATTGTGCTTTGGATAGCTAAATGGGCTGAAGAACAACAAACTAGCTAGCTTTTTATTTCATTTTAAACCTTTGGTAGTCACCAACAGAAAAATATTACCTTTCCTTGAAAATGTTCATTTGAATGAACAATGCACTACAGGTGTTTTTTTTTTTACTTTGATAAATAAAGGCAGTTTGGTTTCATGTCGGGTAGGTTGTCATTGTATGCCATCCACCTGATGAGGAGAGTGATAGAGACACATAGAGACAGGAAGAAGAATCTGCATATGGTATTCATAGACATGGAGAAGGTGTATGATAGGGTATCCAGAGAGTTGTTGTGGAGTTGTCTTGTCCAGAAGTGAGTTAATGGGTCGTATATCATAATCATTCAGGATATATATGAGGGGGCGCTTACCAATGTTAGCACCCCAGTGCCTCCAGGTGCAATTGGGTTTACATCAAAGGTCAGCCCTCAGTCCTTTTCTCTTTACCATAGTGTTGGATGTGTTGAATGGTACAAGGAGCAATTCCTTGGTGTATGCTTTTTGCATATGATAATGTGTTGGTGGATGAGACAAGAGATGGTTTGATGCATAAGCTCGATAACTAGAGAGAGATGCTTGAACCAAAGGGTTTTCGGATGAGTAGAACTATAGCCGAGTAAGTGCTTTTTGGTTTTGGTGAAGGCTCTCATGTCACACCGGGGGAGGACCCTCTGCCTAGGAAGGAGGCCTCCAAGTACTTGGGATCGATTGTACAAAGTGATGGGAGGCAGACAGAGACATTAAGCATTGTATTCAAGTGGGTTTGTAGAAATGGAGTGCTTCAAGGGTGTTGTGCAGCAAGAATGTGTCTATCAATCTCAAGGGGAAGTTCTAGAGTGGGTGTTCACCCGGCTTTATTGATGCAGAAAGCATAAAATTCAGAAGAAACAGGATAGAGCATTGGGATCAGGAAAACATAAATAAATGATGAATATTAAAAGAGTGAAAGCAAAAGGTAGTTGTACCTGAGGCCAAGGTTCTTGCTCTGATGGTATGCACTTTGAGACAATACCAGTTAGTGTTGGCACAACAGAGGGGATATGAACAGCCACCTCTTCATTTCCTGCCTCTACTACAGAACTAAGAAGCTGAAACAAGAGGGAGGTATCCTCATATTCACAACCAATCCTGCTGATGATAACTTGGAGAAGTGGTAGCCATTCAGGTGGCGGGTAATCATTCTGCCAGGCAAGTAACCAAATCAGTAATATTGCAACTTGCAAGAAAAAAAAGATACTCCCTCCATTTCTCAATAGTTATTTTTTTAGTCTTCTTAATTTTTTTTCCACAACAGTTGTCTTTGTAGGATTTTGTTATTTACTTTACAAATTGGTTCTTAAATGATTGTAAGATTGTTATTGGAGGTTTTCAATAAAGTGAAAAGGTGGAGTAATAATTGAAGAGAGAATGATATATTTGTTTGTTTTCTTAAAAAGGGTGAAAGTTGTTAGAAAGACAGATATTGAGGAACGAAGGGAGTATATTTATTTGGAAAATGACAAAGAATAAGAGCAAGATAAAGCATAAAAATTGTTCTGTAACCAATTGAGTTTGAGGGGGTACATCAAGTAGTTCAGCAATTGCTCCAGCAGCAGTAACCCGCACAGGATAGCAAGATATATTTTCAAAATCAGGCATGGTCAGAGCCTTTAATAATGCAGAGTACACATCTGTGCTCATATCCTGAGGAGGTGAACATGAAAAGGAAGAAAGAACTTAAGGATAAAGCAACCAATTACTTGACAGTGAAGGTAAGCAAGAGAGATGACAAGAGTAAACAATTATCTGACTTCTGGTAGACAGGAAGCAAGTTCTCCAAGAACCCAATTTGCTGCAGCAACCAGACAAGGTAGCATAGACTGCACTTTGTACACTGGTAGAATGCGATTTTGAATAATAGCTGTTGTATATTCAGGTTTCTGCTCCCTCAAAAACTGTCAAATAATCTGGTATGATTAAGAAAAAGAACTTTGGATGAAATATAATCAGTACGCAGACATCAATAAATTGATTAGATTATGAATTCTTACATCTTGGAGACCACCATATCCCATTAGAACACCGAAGTAACTGATAGAATTGACACAAAAACCATGCAAAATCAATAACCAGATATTCTTATTAATTATACTCTATTACAGAAATAAACTCACTTCTGTGTTGCACTAATGTCAGATGCGTTTGAATCAGCAGGAATAGGAACCTTTGACAGGAAAGGGATCACTAATAACTCCCCAACTGAGCACCGCTGATGTTTCCCCTTATTCTTTTCACCTTTTTTACGTTTTGATGAATTTAGAGAACTACCAGAAGTCACAAGAGGAGGTCCCTGCAGCAAATAACAAGGAAGCTAGTTGAGCTCGTATTTTTCTCTCTTTTACAGGGAAAGAAGGCTGAAGTTTGTTTCCCTCTGAAGCATAAAAGTTCTTGATGCTAACCTTTGACATTGAAATTAAACCAAGCAGATTAATTGCACTTTTCCTAGCTGTAAATAAATCATCCCTCCATCCAGAAATTTCCTCCTGAAAAAAGTTCAAAGTAGTAAAACCAAAGTACCAAATTTTAACAGGAAATCAAATATTTCAGGATACCACATGAGGGCTTTCATACAAGGTCAGATGGGAAATTCTTCCTTATGAACTCATCTGCATCTTCTTCCCACTCCATGGTATCCTAGCAAGTAGCAATAATCAAGAACAAAGTAGCCAAAATCAGTTAAAGCAATGCAAAAGATTGCTTAAACCTAAACCTGATGTTAAAGAAACACAATATATATATATATATATATATATATATATATATATAGAGAGAGAGAGAGAGAGAGAGGGACTTTCCTGTGCAATAACTCTTATTTACAATGAATTATTCATTGATATTAGGTGATTATTCGAATATAACCATTTTCTTAAATATGAATAATTACACTTGTTTGTGCACATGAATAATTACAACGTTATGAACGAATAATTACGTGATCCGTACAAGGGTACACTGTAAAGGTTGTGCACACCTAAACTATCTCTATATATACATATATGGATATAAATACACACACACACACACACATAGGTAGATCTCTTCACACACACACACACACATTAGTTCAAAATATATACAGGTCCAGTGCACTCAACTATGGTGCTGCTCTAAACAATAGGATACAAATGTATGCAAGTAAATTTCTTTCTCCACTAGAACACATCTACTTATTTTAAGTAAAATACGTGCTTGCATGTAAGAAGTCGCACCTTGTCATTAAGTAGAACTGCCGGCAATATAGCATCGTTTAAAAGTGTTGAAAAATGAGGAGATACTAGTCTCCATCCCTGCAACAAAACAACACAATGAAATTCGCTAGCTCTTTGAAAGCATGAATCATGAGGACAAAAAATACTCCCTCCGTTTGCTAAAACAAGTCATTCTACTTGATTTCAGGGAAAAAATGCCATTCTACTTATCTGCACGATTTTTAATAAAACCTACAAATATACTAATTTACCCTCATTTATTACACTACTTTTTTACTCTTATCGAAAACTACAACTAACAATCCCTTAATCATTACAAGTGCACTTTCGTAAAGTGAAACCCAAAATGCCTACAATGACATGTTTTCTAAACAAAATTAAGACCCCGAAATGACATGTTTTGCCGAACAGAGGGAGTATTCAAATATCACAAAACAGAGGCCAATGGGATTTTGGTGCTCGTTTGGTTGGACGAAGATAGTACACTTCATGGGAAGTTAATTCTTGGGAAGTGCTCTCTCCATAAATGGCACTTCCCGGTAATTAAGAGAAATGTTTGATGAAAAGGAGAACAAAAATGGGAGATTTGATAATTTGTCATAATTAGGAGATTTATCAGTAAAAAAGGTGGAAGATTAACTTAGCTATCAAACCTAGGTGATTATACATTTCTTCTTACTTGATAAGACTTTCTATTCCTAGAATTTTGGTTACAAATCAAATATGCATTTAATCAAATACATAGCAGAATTGCATTTCTTCAATGAGCAAATAAAATATAAAAGGAATTTACAGAAAAGGAGATACTAGCAGTTAGTTAAAAAGCCAACATGTACAGAGCTTACCGGACCAGTCTCAAGAATATGAGAAATAACATCAAAGGCTAAAGAGATTATCCTCTCTGGAAATGAATCCAGCTTCTGAAAAAAAAAAAGAACTACGACATTAGAACTATGCCTCATAAGTCACCAAAAAAATCTATATCTATATCTATATACTCCCTCCGTCTCAAAATTTAAGTTGGTTTATCAAAATATATGTCATTTTAGGTTTTTTAGGTATGGGATAGTAATGATTTGTATTGATTTGTGTGTTGTTGACCTTTATAAAGATTTTGATTGGTCAAAAAAATGTAGTGGGTATTAAAAAATAATAAAATTTATGAAAAAGTTAGTGGAACTATGAAGTTGATTGAGGGGTGAATGTTTTATTAAAACTTGTACACAATGATAAAATGACTTAAATTTTGAGACGGGGGGAGTATTATTTAAAACCACTCTTAAGTACCGCCACATGTCATCACCACATGCTTAGATATTTTAGGTAATTTTTTTCAATATAATTTATTAATATATAAATTTGTAACTTTATATTCACTTAATTATTAGAATGTCGGCTGATTATTAATTGTTGAAACAATAATCAATTAGTAATCAATACAACTAGTAATCAAAGATACGCTTACCTTATACCTTATACATATGTTAAACATATAAGGTATTTTTTTTCCAATGTAATATATAGATTTGTAATTTAGAATATATATATATTATATATTATATATATAGTATATATTAAAGTCATTTCATTACTACTATGTGTAGTCTCCTTACGCACCAATATTTTTTATAAAAAAAAATCAGTTCGTTATTTAATTAGCTAATTATTATTTATGTCTATATATATTCTATTAATATTTTTTTTAGAGACGCACAATGGCACGGGAGTTGTACTAGTTTGCATCTTAAACCGCTTACAACAATTACAACTGCTGAAAAAAATGATCAGATGAACTATACGATTGCGACATGAGAGCAACAAAAAGTCCATTGCTCATTTTCTAGCACATATGAATTGGACTTGTAAAAGCTGAAAACATCAAGGGTGGCAACAAAATTAAACTATGACAAACTTAAAGATGCTACTCACTGAAATCTACCACCACTATTTAAAAGGGATAAAATAATTAAGAATTCTAGAAACAAGCCACTAATAAGCACACGAAAGGCACTATGCTTGAAAGAATAATAACAAGAACAATTATCCGCAGGAGAAAATCTGATCCCTGGGAATGTGAGGAAAGTGCCCTGCACATGGCTTCCTGAATTTCTTTCTGGAGTACGTCTTTAAGGGTGGAACTGTATCACAATTTAAGATAATTATTTTTTTCTAGTTTTGTTGTTATACTTCAGTAGTAATAGGTAACCCTTAACGAAAGGTAAATCAGGCTAGCATAGGGGTAATGACAAAACTTGAAGGAATTAACAGAATGAATGTGACAGAAAAGTATAATTCAAGGGTAAAGTTGGTCATAATTCATAAACAGGAGAACAAAAGGAAAGAGCAAAGTAACAGTTAGGTTGTCCGATAAAAAGCGAAACATGACAGTGAAGTATTTCCTTTTTATATTAAACTTCACATACATATGGAGCTTTGGACCAGGCATTACGGGGGTAACCACTAGAATCTTGCAAGAAGGGAGGATATTAAAATTGCACAACTCAAATGGCATAGGCAACACAAAGAACTCTTGGTGCGCACACTCCGAAACTGATTACTGATGCACCAAATTAAAACTGTCACAACCGGATATTTCTTTGAATTGGACTTCGAATATAGAAACTTACACTGATTTCTTTGCTGTATTTGACTAAGCGTAAAACACAAATCACAATCTCCGGCATCAGCCTGAAAATGAGAAGGGCTCAGATAACCATCATCAAGCACAAAATGCAAATCCATGGAAGGAAATCTGGATAGCTTACTTATCAGAGTATTTTCGATGTCTAGTTACCAGGGAACAAAAAATGAGCAAGCTCCTTTTCCCCATCTTAAACCTTACTTGCCATGCAGCTTCAGTTGAAAGCATTCTTTCAATGCTCAAAGATTCCAGGATTGCATAGAGATCACGACAAATGGAATGCAAATGAGGTGATATAGCTGACGGCATATATGACCTCACCTGCAGATGACAGTGTAATAAGAAATAGAAGGGCAAGAAGTGAAATAAAAAAGGATGTTGACAACTTTAAGATGCATATATAACAGTACAATTTCATACAGATTTCTACTTACAGTATAATAAATGCATTTTCCAATGAGCAGAAGGATCTTTTCTGCTTCCACATCAATGATTCCATTAACAGCTAAATCCTGTCAAATAGACCATAGACATAAGTATCCTGCCAAAGCATTCAAAGAGAAATGAACAACATATCCAAGAGACATAGTGAGAAGTTCGCTAGAGAAACTGCTTCCAAGAAAACAAATGAAGTGAAACAAGAAATCAGACCTTGTTGATATCTTTATGGAACACAGCCAACAAAGGGACCAGAATCTCACTTGCAATTAACTCCAGTTGTGGTGGTACTGACTCCTTGACAACTTTTGGATTCAGAAAATACTACATCATAAGAAGATTCAAACAATATCAAAAGAGGGATTAAATGGCAAGCACTTAGCAAACAAACAAAAACAGAACATGCTCAATTTGATAAACAAAACATAGAATAGAACAATAAATCAATAACATACCTGGAAAGGTCTAACCAGAGCTTGAAGAACAGTAAGTGCATTGAGCGTTCGCAACTCCCCTTTAGCATGACCACTTATACAATTACTATGTTGAATAGCATACTTGAGCTCAGGAACAATCTCAGGCCATGAATTGTTCTTTACAAACTCAACATCAACAATCACACGAAACTGCCAAACCGAAACCAAAATCACCAACAGAAAACATCACATCCAAGGCTGAAAATTAGAGTCTAGCTCAGGATTTGAAGATACCGCTTCCACAAGAACTTTAAGAATTGATGGATCCACGTGGAGCAAAGCCCGGAGTAGCTGGTTCCTGAATTCCTTACTAACGGATCCAGGTTGGCCCTCCCCATATAAGCTCCGCCGAAGCAAGTTCTTAAGGTAAGTGGCAGCCGCTATTCTCACACCATGATCCTCACTCCCTATAACACAGATGGGCCAGAATTTCAGCCATAAATTTTAACATGATTGATTAAGTCCCCAAACAATAAGTTCATGTTCGAATTAGAAATAGAAAATGCCAATTCATATAAATAAATAAAAAAGACAGAGTAAGTGGATTTACCGGCGACGATTGTGAGGAGAGAGAAGGGGAAATCCAGGGTGAGAGAGAGTTGGTCGAGGAGGTCGCTGGCAGAGTGAACGATGTCACCATCTGTGCTTAAAGTTTGGTGTAGGAGGTGGACGATCTGCTTGCTGTCCGCCATGGATGAGGGCATAGCAACTCAAAACCCTAACCTTTTCTAGGGAGGGGGGCAGAGCGATAAATGACGTGTAAGAGCATGGTAAAAAGATAGCAAGGGTTTAGATATTTGGCGGGAAGAAAAGGTCCGAGAAGCAAGAGAGAACTCGATCTAATCTAACCTCTTTTTTTTAAAATTGAAAACGGACGAATGATGCACGATCGGTAGTTTAATCCAGAACAATGTTCCAAAAAACGCTTGGCGGATGTTCGGCGGAGAGGTGGGTTCAAGGGTCTAGGCAATGTTCTAAAAAACGCTCGGCGGATGCTTGGCGACAGAGTACCGCTAAGAGCCAAGACGGTTTGGCGGTTTTATTAGCGGTTCTTGGCGGATAAAACGGTTTTTTATTATTTTGTTATATTTATATGTATAAAACATATATTATGTAATGAACTATGTATTAATTTTAAGTTTATAGTATATCAAATAAAAAATCATCATGACCCTTTTTAAAGTTGTCTGAACCGAACATAAAATCATATAGATATATTCAAATAAGTATCATGATTTTATAATAGAGAAATTTGAAAGCATAAAAACTAAATAATCTCAATTTAAAACCGCCAAGACCCCGTCCCGTGCCCGCCAAAACTCTTCCCCGCCAAGCCCGATTTGCAACCGCCAAGGCCGCCAAGTATCCGTATTGCACCCACCAAGGCCGCCAAGGTGCTGTTCCATTCCCGCCAAGGCCCTCCCCCGCCAAGCTACACCGTCAAGGCCGAATTCGGGACGGCGTGGGTCCGCCAAGCGTCTTGGCGGCCGCCAAGGCCGTTTTTTAGAACACTGGGTCTAGGCGGAGTAGGCGGGGTCTAAGCGGACTTTTTATTTTAACATGTATTTTTACTTGTAAGTCATGTCAAAGACCTAATAAAAGTTATATAAATTAATAACTTTCATAATCTTCACAGTCCATATTGTTCAACCTTTTCCAAAGCCAATAAGCATAAATCATACGCTTCCTGTTCAACCGGGAAAAAAATAATAATATAAAATATAATCAAAGTATATAATCATGGTGGCACATTAATCTTCTAGACTTTTATACATTCATTTGGGTTAAAACTTTTGAATTTGCTTTTTTTACTAAACCGCCCAAACCCGCCCAAAACCGCCCAGAAACCCGCCAAGCTAGCTCTCCGCCAAGCCAAGCCCGCCAAGCTCCTTGACTCGAAGGTCAAGAACCGCCCACGGCCTAGGCGGCCGCCCAAACCGTTTTTTTGAACAATGATCCAAAGTATCTTTTTCAATGAAAATATGTACATTAGTTTTAAATATGTGGTAGGATGATATTGGTTGTAGGACCTAAGATGGTTAATATGTTTGTTACACTGTTAATTTTCTTAAACATATGACGAATATGAACTATTTGAAAATTATAGAAGTCTGTCAGAGAATCAGAAATGATCCTCTCACAATACCTGCATATAGTTTGATGGTTTCCACTGTATTCCGCCTAATTTAGTTGGTAGCGTTTAACACTACCTCCAAAAAAGTCTTACATAATGAATTATTTATGAAAGTATAAAAACAAGATTATAAAGTGCATAATTATTATTATTATTATTATTATAAACTTTATAAATAAGAATATAGTATGGGTGTGTTTGTGATTGGATTATTTTTCGAAAATTATTGCAGTTTTCGTTGGTTGTACAGAAGTTTGACATATTTCGCGTGGTACTCCTGTGTTTTGGGTTGATTTTGTCTCGCACCCTTATGGGTTAAAACTAACGGGAATTGTTTGGGCTCCATTAGATGCCGATTAAAAAAAAAGAAAATAAAGAAATAGACCCAGAAAAAGAAAGAGAGAGACGCACGAAGTAGAGGAAGGAAGACGAAGGTAGACATTCGAACTGTTCGAAGTGGCCGCCGGCGAGAACGGTGAGAGAAAGGAAGAGAAGGAGACACCGATGAGGGAGAGGCGAAGTGCAAGCCCCGATTGAGAGGAGAAGAGAGTCGCCGCAGAGAAGGCAACACAGGAGGAGAAGAAGACACCGATGAGGGAGAAGCTCGAGCGAGAGGGCGACACAGAGAGTCCAGTGCTGATTGGATTCCGGAGGTAGAGTTCAACTGGAATCTAAATTATAGGTGGGCGGATAAGGTATGTCGTCATTGAATTTTTTTCGTAAATTAGGGTTTGGAATTTGGGATTTTAAATATGATTTTGTGAATTTGATCGAGTCTAGCTCGAACTTAGTGACTTGCTACCTTAACTAATTGTTGTCATATCTTTGAAGTTCAAGGATTGGTTTCATGAATTAGACAGTGGGAATTCAAGGACTGAATTTAGTTTGTGAATTGATGAGTTAGATAGTGGGAATAGTTATATTTGAAGTTCAACGACTGAATTAAATGGGAGTTTGTAAGATTCTTAATGAATTGCTTGTTGTTCTACACTGATTGACAATAGTCTACTGCTAGGAAATTTTGCGAACATAGACCATATCTAGAAATGAAAGTTTGTAACTAACCAACTAAGAGGAGTGATGGAAGACGAAATTATGGAACTCAGTTTGTCGTAAAAACAGCTTCTATGACATCCGATGTGCCTTATCCTAGCCAAACCTGCAACTGAATACTAATGCTCGGCCTTTAGAGCCTCCTCAAAGAGGTGCACAGCCTCATCATATTCTTTTCTCAGAAGCCTCACGCAGCCCAGTTAATGGAAAGCCAAATTTGTCAAGGATGCAATGCAATAGTAATAGTCTTATGGTAGATAAATGACTTTTCTTGGGGTTATATTCCTCTCCAAATTTGTCAAGGATGGATGGACTTTGTCAGTTTTCCTGTTTCTCTAATGTGAATACAGAATATATGAAAATATGCATACAGAAAATCTAAAAATCTGAAAAATTAATGCATAAACTGAAATACATAAAATTTAAAATACATAACACATAAACTAAAGGGAAAATTACAGAAAACCACCCATTAAATATGGGTGTTTTCACTTAACCACCCCTTAAATTCAAAATTACAGAAAACCACCCTTTAAATGGTACTTGTTTACAACTCACCACCCATTCAACTATTTTCTTTAATTTATCATTAAATATATTATATTTTAATATTTTTAAACTCAAATTTGATTGTAAATATATTCATATTTTGAATTTAAGGGCTCAATCATATTTTAGGGATTATTTTATTTATTTTAAAAAAATAATAATAAATATAGCCTATAACTATTATCTTGATTTATGGTTGAAAATGTTTATAAAATTTTAAAATATTATGGAAATTACTCTTATTTATTTATATTTTAAATAAGAGTAATTTACATAATGTTTTAAACATTTTCAAACATAAATTAAGATAATAATTCTAGGATTTATTGATTATTATTTTTAAAAATAAATACAATGATCCCTAAAATATAATTGGACCCTTAAATTCAAATTTTAAATATATTTACAATCAAATTTGAGTTTAAAAATATTAAAATATAATATATTTAATGATAAAGTAACGAAAATAGTTGAATGGGTGGTGAGTTGTAAATAAATACCATTTAAAGGGTGGTTTTATGTAATTTTGAATTTAAGGGGTGGTTAAGTGAAAACACCCATATTTAAAGGGTAGTTTTCTGTAATTTTGCCTAAACTAAAAATGTAAATGAATGCAGAAAGTGAAAGAATAAAAATCTTAAAAACTGAAAATGTCATTTTGCCTGTCTCCCTGATGCTATAGAGTATTTGGAATTGGAAGCTTAGCTGCATAATTTTGTGAAGCGTAACTGCATGATTGAATTTCAAAGTTATGGCAATATGTGTGTTGCTTTTAGCCTATTAGCTCAAACGGAAGAGCATTTTGTGCTCAAGCACAAAACCCACATAGGCTAATTGAATTCTAGAACCAAGATGCATTGTAAAAATAGCTTATATCATTGTAAAATAGCTTATGATAGCAAAAATAGGTTATGACGGCAAACAAGATGCATTGTAAAATAGCTTATGACATAAACTAATAGATTGAAAGCTGTTTGGATTAAGGTTTCAATCCTTATTCCACTTTAGCCTATGTGGGAGTCGAACCCACATTTATGTGTATAAACACATCGCTCGACCAGTCGAGCTAATAGGCTTTATAAAATGTTGTGCGCATGTATTCTAAATTCATTTGGTGCTTGTTCCAGTTTGTTAGTAAAGTTAACTCCAGGTGAACTTTCAAAACTAGTTCATTGTGTTTCCTACTGACTTACTTCTAAGACTAAATCAATAAAAAAATTCCGGTTGAAAATTGGCAGACATGTACCTGTAATGTATATCCTGCACACAAACTACACTCTTACTAACAAACTATTTAGAGTTGGTCAATAAATTATAGTTTGTGTATTTGCTCACCCTAGGTGCATGTTTCTCTTGGTAAACATATTCACAGTAAATCCTTCCACGTACGTGCAAGTAAAATCAACTATGACCAAACATATACAAAAATGGTTTTTGCCTCTAATGGAGTTTATTGCTTAAAGAGAAAGAAAAGCAAACTTTAGAAATTATATAGATCAAGATACTATATTTTGTAAACATAGGTTCCAACCAAAGCAACAAGTGTCTCAACAAATTATAATCGATTTAATACCTGCACTTATTCTCGTCAAAGCAGGGGTGCTTTTAGCTTCATCCATTTGTTCTTATGAATATTTCAACAACCCTTTTAGATCAAGAAGATCACCACTCTATAGTCTACCCCCATACAATATTCCAGCAACCACAATGAGAGCATAAAAACATGTCTAATTCTAAAACGAATAATGATAGTCACACAGTAGGAAACACAAGTGGACATTTACATACCTAATTCTAAATGAGGTTGTTATTTGCAAACAGATATCGAAGCCCCAAATTCGAAACTGAACCTTCCAGCACCTCCGGTGTGTCCTACAGCTCATGTCGCCTCTCTTGTTTGTCACCGTAAACACACAATTGAGTAGAGAATACAAGAAATTTCATAGAAATTGAGTAGAGAACACAACTTTTTGCAAATTCGTATGACAACTAAACCCCAATTCCAATACTGATAAGCCTCAATTCGAAACCCAAATTCCAATACTCAGAAGCCCCATTTCCAAACCCTAATTTTCCAAGAAGATAAGGAGGAAGAAGTACCTCCATAAGTCGCGACCGCTCCACCGTGCTCAGACACCGGACTCCAGGTCGGTCCTTCTCCCTATCCCCGGACTCCACTCCAATTCGCTCCGGAGGATGGTCGTTCTCTTTGGCGTTCGTTTCTCAGTTCACCGGTGAAATCTCCTTTGTTCTGTCTTCGTTCAGCTTCCTCCTTTCTTTCTTTTTTAATTCAACTGTAACGGAGAAAAGAGGCCTCTGTTAAAACTAACCCTCGGAGGGCACGAGGTGAAATAGCTCCAAATCTCAGGGGTACCACGCGAAATATGTCAAACTTCTGTACACCCGGCGAAAATTGCAATACCACGAGGGTACCTCGCGAAATTTCCGATTATTTTTTTAGGGGATGGACAGGGACGAAGCTAGGGGTGAGCTGGTATGTACTACAACCCACCTCATTTTACCAATAATATATACTCCATCCGTTAATTAAAACATGACGTTTTACTATTCATGCACGCTTTTTTTAGGTGTTAAAAACTATACTCCGTATAAAATATTAACTTTTTTGATAATTTTTTAAAATAATTTCATACTTATTACAATTAAGTATGAATTTATAAAAACAAATGTAAAAAAATGTTAATATTTTATATAGATTTTATCATTCTAAAAAGACGTACGTGAATAGTAAACGACAAGTTTTAATTAACAGAGGGAGTATAATATAGGTGTATTTATATCACTGGCCTAACAGAGGATGTTACTCTGCAACGAAGGAAGAAAGACGAAGTCGTGGTGAGCAACACGACGTAGTATGGAGATGCCATGTCAGCAATCCAAGCCTTGCCTCTGTCAAGCAAGGACAACCGTTCGATCAAGAGTGAAATGGACGGTGATTAAAGAAGTGGTTTGTTGGGGGTTGTTGCTTCCCACTCTTTTCATTTTATGTATATGGTTCTTGAGTGTAATAATTGAGATTAAGATCTCATATGATGAACTCATTGTTTTCAATTTATCATCAATAAAGCCATCGTCATTGATGGTACAAACTCTCTCGTTGTCTCTCTGTATTTTCTCCTTGATCGTGTGCACTCTGTCTCTCGAATTCCTCTTCGATATCTCAGAATCAATTCCAGATTTGTGAATCCATCATGGTATTAGAGCCATGAGCGATTCAAACGATAGCTTCCGTGCTGAGAGAAGTGGAGGAGTTTCCGACAACAATAGCGTTGATCCAAATAGTGCTTTGTTTCTTCATCATTTGGATCATCCGAATTATGCACTATCAACGCAATTGCTGACTGATCGGAATTTCTATCACTGGAAGCGATCAGTGGAGATGTCGCTTTCTGCTAAGAACAAACTGCAATTTGTCATCGGAGAGTGCCAACGCCTTGATGTTGGATCTGCGATGTATGCTCAACAGGAAACGCTGCAACAACATGGTCACTTCCTGGATCGTGAATTCTATGGAGAAGGACATCGTTGAGACGCCATTGATGTTATTCGATTCAGCAGCGGAGATCTGGAAAGATCTTCACTTGAGGTTTGCTTTTCCTAATTGCACTAGACGCTTTCTTGTCCAGATCGAAGGAACTGTTTACCTTGAATCAAGGTAGTCTATTGATTAGTGCTTATTTCACCAAATTCAAGCGCTTATGAGATGAATATGTTGGCATGATTGAGACTCCTATGTGTGGATCTTGTGGAGCTATTGGACATATTCCCCATCTTTCTTACTCCAGGTTATTCAGTTTCTTGTTGGCCCGAATGACTCTTACAATCTTGTGAGAGCTAATGCGTTGATGATAAAACCCCTTCCCAACATAGCAGAGGCGTATCACATTGTGTATTCGGATGAGAGTCACAGAGAATTGTGATCTTCCCCAGTTCTTGGATCCGATTCCACCGCCTTGAGTGTTGCACAGAAAGGTGGCAATAATCAACAATGGGGGAAAACTGACAATTCCTCCTCACAACAGCATTGGCATTCTAATCAGACACAATCCAAGAGTTATGGGAATACGTACAAATGCTCCAGTGGATTGGGAAGGAAATCTAAGTACTATTGTGATCACTGTAAAAGGGAGGGACATAGCATTGAAAGGTGCTTCAAGATTCATGGTTATCCGGCTGATAAGGAGAAGCAGCAATCTAAATTATATATACACTGATTTATTTTTTTCACTTTACCCTCTTAGATTCGTTATTTTTTTAAATTCATCCTATTTTCTTTCAAAATCTTAACTTCTAACTGAATTTTTTAATTGAACATTCGAAAGTCATTATGTTAAGGTTTCTTATCTGGCAATGATTTGTTTTTATCACACAACCCGATTTGTTATTTTTTTATTTTCTTCCTATTTTCTGAAAAATTCTTTACTCTATCCATTTTTCCTTCACGGTTATAAATACCAATCCCGTATTAATTCAATCCCATCATCCCACCCATTCATACCACTCTGATTCACAATGACGATGGCAGGATAATTTTAAAAATGATTTTTTTAGTTAATTATTCAAATTCCCCGTATAATTTTCCTATTTATATGAATGGATCTAATGCTCTATCCTTTGAGCATTACATTGTCATTGCCATTACGAAATGAAAATTAAGGCCCAACACATACTTTGCATAATAGCAAAAAATGATTCATAGCACTTCTTGAATACGGCCTTGAAAACATGCCCTGATTTGTTGTCATGATTGAAGTAGAACATATGCAGACTTTTTTTTTTAATCAGAAAGTAAACTCTAATAATGAAATTGTCCATTGAGTAATTTGGCATCCACCTTGCGCATCCATCCATCCCTCCATCCATCCCGGCTTTTAATGAACAAAGTACAGTATCTAAAGAATGTATAAATTTTGAGGTTTTGGAGGAGATCTTTCAAAGATTTTTCTGTTGTCGAACGAGATCTTTCAAAGATCCCAATGGGCTGTCATAACCATACGCTTGTTTATCCTTCCAACATGTCATCCCTGTTGCACACAAAATGATACATATAGGGTTCCATTAATCAACTGGTTTAAGGAGTTGATAAATAATTTGTCACGGTAATTGTTATATTTTGTTGGGCTCGATGGGATTAAGGCACTAGAATGGTAGTATGCGATTCACATAAACATATTGAGTGATGTGAATGAGACCAAAAGAATCCCAAATCGAAAGTTGAACATAACAAGCCCTAGTATATGAGTTGGTGAACTACTTTTTCTATTGTCAATTGGTTTTATAAGTGATTCAAGGTTTACTTATGTTATATAACTCTTCATTTTTTGTTCCAAAAGAGGAATACAGACTTGAAAATATTAGATAGCATGGGCCGACGCTTTTTGGAACCTTGGTTACAAATGGTATCAGAGCAAACTCCAACCTCAGAGGTATTCCGATAGTATATATTCTTGTGTACACTCCACATGGAGGGCAGTCATTTGGGCATATGTCAGGGTCATATGTACTTTAAATGAGTGAGATTATAAACACTAGTAGATTCATAAATTTTTTAGGGGAGCTAAAAACATTTTGAGATTTTTTTTTTGCATGTATATATGAAAACTATTTTTTGTTTGTTTAGATATGTTAGAAAAAATCTTAAAATTATAATTTAAATATTCATTTTTAGTACAAAAAAACAAAAATTATGGAAAAATTAGATTTTTTATATGTATATATAGAAAAGAATGTTTTTATTTAAATATATTAGAGAAAACCTTAAATTTGTTATTTAAAGTTAAGCATTTTTAGTAGAAAAAACTTGTAGAAAAAATACTTGTTAAAAAGTTAGTACATTTACAAAATAAACCCAATAAATATTTCTTATGTTTTTCTCCCGGGCTAAGGGAGTCTACATGCTAGTCATCCCGAACCCTGCTATATATCTGCCATTGATTATAACCTCGGTTCCCTCTTGAATATAATAAAAGTGTTTGAAAAATTTATAATTAATTTAAGCCCTATCAATATCACAGTTGCCATATGCTTATATTTCATGTTCCTTGTATTGGTAAATAAAGAGCGGCCATTCCGGGGTTTGAACCGGGGACCTATGGGTACTACCCACAAGTCCTTTCCGGTGAGCCATTCCGAAATTGTTTTATATTTCATGCTCCAATTAAATACAATTTACCCAAAATAACTACATAACAGGGGCTAACACTTCTTAAGGCTATGAGTCGTACAGTTCCAACTCAAAATCTACTTTCAAATGAAATGAGTGATTCACCAAAGTTATAATACTGTTCAATATCTTTCATGAGAAATATCATATTCTCAACAATGTCTTGATAATGTGCTTCCATTGCATTGCATAATAGCTAGCCAAACAACAATAAAAAAAAAAAAAGAGTTACAAGTCAGTTAATTAATCTTACCTGTCCAGATAAACAAAATTGTTGTAATTGGCAAGAAGAATTCCTTACTCATGGTCTGAAACCTGAAATAATTACTAAAGAAAATTATACTCATCCAAAAAAATGAAAAAAAAATAAAAATAAAAGTTAAATAAAGAATAATATATACCAATACATGCACACCAAATTGCCCCATCCATATAAAAATGTTGCCCAGAATGATCCAGTGAACCTGCATTATTACACTTCGATCAGTTGAATTTTTTTCCATATGAATATCTTATTTTGGATTATTTAATTTTGTCCAGAATGTTGCTTAGAAGCAGGTTAAGAAAAATAGAGTTACCACATGAGATCACGGATGAACAAAGCACGAGGGATGAGTAGTGCATTGCCAATCATGGCAAGTACCATTGAGAACGACGATAACCCTTTGATGTTCTCTGGATTCAAGTAATTGGTCCACTGAAACAAAATATCATAAACTATATGTAACAAGGAATAAAGAAGCTGATCGATCGATCATGTAAAAGAAATTAATGTAGAAGAAAAGAAAGGGATCGGAATAGGTAGAAAGAGTGTACGTACAAATTGGGCAATTGGCATCCACATGAAGAGGAGAGTAGCAGTCCATCCTGATAAAGATCCAATAAGTTGATTACCTCTTTGAGAGAGTTTGCCAATCTTTGCCATCCCAATGGTCGCCACCGCGATGATGAAGGCAATAGAGCCAGGAAATATACTTGGAGGAATGTATGGTGTGAATGTAGACCACATAACCTGAAACACACATAGGCTAAGATCGATCGATTGATGCAGATGCAGTTCGATCTTAAGTACTTACCTGAGAGAGAACGGAGAGACCGCCAATGGTGGTGAAATCCTCCCATATTTGCCAAAGCGAGGAAGGCAACAAGCCAAAGTATCTGAGGCAATTGCAAGCAAGGCCAACCGCGACAATGACGGAAGTCATTGCAAAATACCCGAATGGCATTGCATCGCCCATCGCGAGCTGCAAGATGACCACATACATAGAGATGACACCTAGGGTTTGGACTACCACCGCTTCTGATTCCCTCTTCTTTACAAAGTATGACAGTAATGCCAAATTTCCAAGCAAGCCTGTTAGAATCCCCTGCAAAGGTAATTAAACACACCCAATATATAATACCTTCAAATCTTTATTGATGCGTGATGATTCCGTAGAACCATTAAGAACAATAAGAATGCAAAGGAAGATCGTTGTTTGACCCACAGAAGGCCAATCTTGACAGCATTTGTTAGCGAGAGAGAGCTAGTGTGTGTGAGAGAAGTAGTACCAGCCATGGAATGGCTAAGAGAGCTGATTTGTTTCCGGCTTGAAGATTTTGAAAGTTGAGGTTGATCTGAGGGAGCTGAAGTAAGAGGAAAGGAACGTTGGCGGCAGCAGCAAACTTGGTTGTCCACCAATCCCAATCCCTCAAAGATGATGACTTCTCCTGAATTGGAACTATATGTTGGGGAACATCATCCGAATTCAAAGCATTGAGCTTGATCTGACAACGCACTTGATTGTAATCATTAGGCAACAAAGAAGCCGAGCTGAGTCGAAGAGAGGGGCGATCCTTATGGGCGATTGAAGATGAATGCAATGACGAAGAATAAGTTAAGGGAGTCGAACAATGATAAGTCGGATTGGACACTGGCCAGTGACGTAAAAGGGGAACCGCGGAACTAACATATCCGCTTCTAATAAGAGGTGCACTCATTTTCGATGTGGAAGCTAAGGACAAGAACAAACGAAACTATGTCGATTCCAAGAGGGTTGATTACTTGAAGTTATATGAAAGCAATGGAAAATATAAGATGGAAAAAGATGGCAAATAGTGTGCCTATTTTGTAGGAGTGATGCTACCTTTCCTACGGTACCAAGCTAAACCATAATATTGTCAACATTTTTAGTGAATTACACTACTTTTTCTGAATCATTCAACCAAATTAACGCTTTCTTTGTGTGGAATCTTGGCCTAGAATAGTTCCATCTATTTGTGGAAGTATGGCTTGATTTTGATTCAAATCTAAAAAAAATTCCAATAAAATAAATCTTTGTTTGGTTAGTTAAAAGAAAAACCCAAGAAGTTTAAAAATGAAGTGGGAGGACCCTTCAAAGAGGCTGTGTTAGTGCTACTAATTCAGTTATAGGCAGAATAAAGTGTAAAACATGACAAACGATTTTAGATGGAAACTCTCAAACTACACGTACGCAGGGTAATTAACAGGAAGAAATTATTGTGTTTTATATCAAAATATAACTCCAACCTACAAACTAGTACAGTGAGTAAGTAGACCCGGGCAAACGCGGGCGCAGGCCGGACTTGAAACGGGCTTTACTCGAGATTTCGTCCCGTTGTTGCGGGCGCGGGCCGGGCTAAGCCCGCTTAACGGGTTGGAAGCCGTGTCCAATCCCGTCCGCGAATGCGGGTGCGGGTAGCCCGCGGGTACCCGCAAACCTAGTCAATTTTTCATATTAAAGCTATACATATTATTTTTATACATATTGCATATATTATTAATATACCTACTGTTTTATATTACATATTATTTATATACTAAGCCTACTGTTTTTATTATAAAAAAAAATATTACCTACTCTTTTTATACTAAGCCTACACTAATCCAAAGAAAAAAAATACTACCTACTGTTTTTTTATTATTTACATACATATATATATAGTTTACTATTTATTATATTACTTACATACATATATATAATTACTGGTTTTTATTTTTTTAAACGAATAATTAATATTATTTATTACATCTATATATATACATATATATTAATTAATTTTAATTAAAAAAAGGCGGGTACCCGTTACGGGCCGCTAGGCCCGTAACGGTTAGATTGGCTTACCCAATCACGTGTCCGTTGCGGGCGCGGGCCGGGCTTAGCGGCCCGCGTGGGCTTTCCCCCCTACCCAAGCCTGTCCAATTTTGCGGGTCGGGCCGGCCGACCGGGCGGGCGGGCCGGCCCGCGTTTGCCCAGGTCTATGAGCAAGTATCACCAGGTCAGTCCCTTAAGGAATTCAACTATTCATATATGTAGTGTGTATTTACTAATTTGTAGAAATGGGGTGTTTTGAGTGGTTGAAAATGAGAAATATTAACAAGTTAGGAGAATCATGGAATCAGAAACAAACAAATAAGAGTACACAGTCCCAAAAGAAACGGAAAATTACCAAATAGGAAAAACCACAAAGGGACTTCTACAAAATAAATATAGATGACTCTGTCAAACCCTTTGATGATTGCAGTATATCGGTGGCATCGTCCGGGATTGCTTTGGCATATGTTTCAGTGTACAATCCATCCTGGGACGTCTATAATCAAATTGTACTGCTGATTATATTGCTAGAACTAGGGAGATATGTAATATGTTGACCCTTCATATGAATATGGAGCTTTGTAACATCATCCGTAAGAATGATCTTTGCTTAGCAAAGACATTATACGTTTTACCTAGTATAGTGAGCAAGTAAGAGGTCAATCCCACAGAGAATCAAAGTATTCATATGTAGTGTGTATTTACCAATCTGTAGAAAAGAGGGGTTTTGAGTGGTTGAAAATGAGAAATTATAGTAAGTTTGGTAACGCGACAGTAGTGATGTCATTGTTTCTAGTCCCAAATGCAAATAATAACCTAACTCACGCTAAACAAAAGATTAGTATTATAGTAGAAAAGTAGGAGTCGATCCACAGAGAAGACTTATTCGTTATTCTTATGATGATTTAAAGCAAAAAACAATAAAGTTGTAGTGATTAAAACAAACAAATAGACAAAAGTAGCTATGGTTGCAAAGTAATAATAATATGGGGAAAACCACTCCACCTGCAATTCTTGACAATGGTTGAGGTTCATGATCCTTGAAATGATTTTATTGTTATTCTCAATCAATGCAAAGTAATTGACATCAATGGTCATTTCGACTTGGTTTCGATAGATCGACAACCCACAACATGATACCAATAACTTACATTCCATAAAATACAACATAGAATATCATGACTTACCAAAGTACATGGCAAATTAGCAATATCAAATCTCAATGCAATTAGAATGTCAAAAAGTTGCAAGTTTCTTAACTCTAATTCCATAGAAATCAACATTAAACCAACAATCATTATTCTGCAGAGACAATTGATGGTTTCACGAGATCAATTTCTCATTGGTTACTACCATGGATATCAATCTCACGAAAGGAACCACTAGCAAAGATGCAATTTCTATCTAGATGATCAGTCATAGAGAGAACATGTGCAAATAATCAACAACAGAGAACAAGGATAATGAAATAACTCATGAATAACAATATGAAATCAAATCCTCACAATTCAACTAATCATGTCTTCGAATCACATGCAAAAGTATGAGTTTAGCAACTAATAATCAACAAGTATCTTTCTCAATGTCCTTCCACAATTGTTCTACTCTCTAAACGGTTGAAAACAATAGTCTTATAACCTAAAAGTGCCGACTCAAAACCCTAGAGAATAAAATAATAATAAACTAATTAAAATAGATCTGGACGAAATCGGCTTTGCTGAAGACTACGAAACCGGCAGGCACCGCTACTTTGGTTCCGCGATTCGTCTTTGTCTTTGACTTTGTACTCCTTAGCTCCCTTGATGATCTTTCCTTAACCTCTTTTATGCTCCAAAAACAGCTCTTTCAGATCTCTCAAGCCTCCCTTCAAGCTCAGATTGTAAAACTGCGGAATAAACACAAAACAACGTAGATTCCGAACTCGAAGACTCAAATGCAAAACAATGTAAATCAGACGAAACACATGCAATATGTACACTTTTGTGCGACTAAAACTAGCTGTAGTGCTTATCTAAAATATGCATTATCAAAGTTAGGAGAATCAATGATTAAAATGGATAGTTTCACCTACAATTATCAATATTGGTTTGTTTACTCGATCATTGTCTGTTCTTCTAGTTTGTTTCTTCCCTATCGCCCACTCTTATCTTGATTTAAATAGATTATTAGCCCTAAAGAGTTCTAATAATCCCTTACTTCTAGGCAATCTTAACACGAATTAGGGTTTAATCCTAGTAGAAAATGTATATAGACAACAGTTTCTATAATAATGTTGTCTATGTTGAAAAAAATTAGAGATATTTGGGATGAACAACGGTTAATTATCAAAGTTAGTTGTTGTCTTTGAGTGTGTTTATATTTATAAGGACAACAGATATTTAAAGAACTATTGTTATATATATAGAGAGAGAAGATGTCTCAGAGAAAATGGTTAAGAGAAGGTTGTGTAAGGCCGATCAAAATCGTTGTAGGTTACGTTATAAAGACAACAAATATTTAATGAACCATTGTTATATATAGAACACGTCTAAAAGCAAAAGGTTAATAAAATTGCTGTCTATGACCAATTAAAATCAGTGTCTAGTAAGTTGAAAAGACAATGGATATTTAACGAACTGTTTTTATATATATAAACGATGTCTAAAAGAAAACGATTAGTAAAAACGTTGTGTAATACCAATTAAATATGTTGCCTGTGTAAGTTATAAAGACAATTGTTATTTAAAAAACCACTGTGATATATCTAGAAGACGTCTAAAAGAAAACGGTTAATAAAACCATCACTTAAACCCAATTAAAATCATTGTCTATTAATTTTGAAAGATAACGACTATGTAAAAAAACATTGTTATATATAGAAGACGTCTCAAATAAAATGATTAATAAAATTGTTGTCGAATCGGAATTGAAATCATTATTTATTAATTTATAAAGACGACAGTATTTAAAAAAATTGTTTTATATATATAGAAGATATCTTAAAGAAAACGGTTAATAAAGCTGTTGTCTAATCCTAATTGAAATCATTTTCTATTAATTTAAAAGACAGTGAATATGAATAAACCGTTTGAAGAGTCACAATAGGTAAAACAATGTAATAAACAATACTCTAGAGGGGGGGGGGTGAATAGGGTATGGCCGATTTTCGTAGTCTCAGAGTCAAGGCCTTAAAATGAGTTCCAAGGTCTTGTAGATGAGCTCAAGGTCTTGTCAATTCTTCAGGAACTGGTTAAGACCTTTGCGAAATCTTAAAACCAAATATGCATAAAATAAATAATTGAAGGTAAAGCAAGGACAAGCGATATGTTAACGAGGTTTGGCACAAACTTGGTCTACATCCCCGTCTAAGGTTATCCAACCTGTAGGATTCAAAAGCACTAGTATTTCACTCCTTATGGATCCTAGATACAACCTAGAAGAACTTCCCTTCTTCTACCTCTTGAAGCCTAACCCGCTTCTATATCTAGTCAACCCAAGCTAGCTCTCGTGAAATAATAGCCTAGTAAATACGTTTGAGTAGATATGTACTCTTAGTATAACACTTATGACTTGTACAATAGCGCTCAATGAAATCTTTCACAATACAAAAGATAAAAACAGAAAAGTAAAGGCCTTGAGAGATTGAAGATCGATTGCAGTGAAAGCTTTTGGAGATGAGCGTGACTAAACCAATATTGAAAAACATCTGTAAAGATATAAAAATAGCAGAATAAAGAACACCATCCAGATTAAAGACAAAAGGAAATAACATTATCCGTGGATAATTATCCAAGAGCTGACTCATGAACAATCATCCGCGGATAGAAGAGAATAGGCACGTGGCGGCCATGCCCACCACCCACGAAGTAGAACACGTGTCGAAAGGCGAACACCACGTGGCACAACTTACCAGACCACCCCGGACCTATAAAAGTGAGAAATCTCACCAACGAGAGGGGACTTTTTGGAAAAGGAGGAAAAAGGAGCGGATCTAGGCCTAGTGAACTCAGAAGAAAGAAGAACAAGAAGAAGAATTCGTACGCGTGGAAAAGAACCTATTTCATAGTAAAATCAGCACCGTTCACTGGACCAACTCCGCGGATGAAAACCCTGTTTGTCCTTAGTATAAATTTCTATTAAGGAAAAGACTGTTGTTATTAATTCTCAAGATATTCAACAACGACAGGTAAGCGAACCAATTTTCCGAATTGTCTAGAAAAAACTCGATAAGGGAATCACCTTTCAGAATAAGCCCAAGGTTACTTCCCGCGGCACAGGTTGGGCCGCGTCGATTATTTCGATGCGGGTCAGGTAAGCCCGTTGGGAAGATTGGTCACTTCACCAGGTAGGTTCCCGGGCCCCACTAAAAATGGTGGCCTCTAGAGATCGAGGCTTTTTCAGAGCGAGCAAGACTTGTGCATCTTCACTACAGTCCATCGATCTCCTTATATAGGTGTTGCTTGATGTCGTCTGTGGTAATCTTCAGGAGAGCCTGAATTGTTGTTCCACCACGACCGGAGAGAAAGAGGGAGAATGATGTTGGAGATCTTCTTTTAACAACTTGGATACTTGAAGATCTTCTTAGCCAATTCAATCTCTGATACGTTGCGAATCCTGATCCTTCGCATGTGGGCTCGGAATCAAGAACAACGAATGTATGTTTGTCCCGATCTTGCAATTATTCTTGATACTCTTGATGTTTACAGGCAATTACAATACAGGTTTCGGACTAATGCGACAGAAACCAAAACAAACAAATAACAACCAAGGCAAAAGACAACAGCGACGGAACGCAGTGGTGGCGATGGATGTTGTGGCCGCAGCGGCAGCAGCTAGGGCAGCCGATACCTGGTGAACAGCGACGGTCTCGTTGGTCAACGACGTTCTCCTGCTTTTGTTTAGCGACAATTTTCCCGGATTTTTTTTTCTCCTTTGTGTTTTTGGTTTGTGTTTGGGGTTAGGGTTTGGATCTTTGTGTGGATGAATCAACAAGAACATTGATTTGAATGCAAAAGTTTTGGATTGGATGATTGAAGAACCTTTTTAGCCAAAAATGTTTCTTCAATATATTTTTCAATCTAAATTTTATTCAATGTAGAGAATGCTCTTAAATAACAAAGCAATGACAATCCTTCCTTTTAAAGTATAGAATTTGACTTCCTAAAATAATAATTAAAGTAAATAAATCCTAGATAAAATATAGATAAAAAAACTAGCTTAGTGGTTAAGGAAAAACCCTAGAGATATTTTCCTTCCCACCTTTATTTTTCTAAGTGCATAAAATAACAATTATAATAAAAAATAATGTTCCAACTAATAACATGAAATCCGACCAGCCCCTAGACCCTCTCGGCATCGACCCTCCTAGGCTCGACATCGACCCCAAGTGTGTGTGTCGAGTCATGGCGGGTGTTGTCCAGTCTTCATGAGCTTCGTGTGTGGTCGCAAGCTCAACTCCTAGGCTGATGGTCTAGTCTTGAGCAAAGTGATCCAAGGTGGCCTGAATCCTTGCTCCATAGTTCCTTGGTAACGAATGAGAAGTACCATAGTATCATCTTGAATCCTCTTTGCCCTTGCACGAGTGATATGACCATCAAATGACACATTCATGTTGTCCTCAATGTCACCAGGAGTCATCGTCATTTGCACTACATCATTCTCCTCCACTTGAGCACGATTTGTCCTCAAATCATCGTCAGAGTCATCGTCAGGCACGAATAAGGATAGATCGGCTACATAGAAGGTGGAATGCACGCTATACTTGTCGGCAGAGAGCCATTCACACTGCTCAATGGCGACAGAAAGATATTTATGGAATTAGTCTTTAAATAGACTCCTAATTCTAAAAACCCTAGAGATAATAAATCAAATAAAATCCTAGATAAATCCTAGATAAATATTCATATTTAGTGGCCAAGGAAAATATCTTCAAGAGATATAGACTTTCCTTTTCCACCTTTATTCACCTAACTAAGTCTTACTAAAAATAAGACATTCCATAAATAGCTCCAACTAACATAGCAGTTACTAAATATGGAAAGAACCTAAAAACTAATAATAATAATAATAATTAAAATATCTTTCTTCTCTTCAACCATGGTGGCGCCTTCTTCTTCCTCTTGAGGACAACACTCTTTGCCATCAGCCCTCGAATCGATCTTGAGAGCTCGCCTGGATCAAGATCATTGTTTAACCCACAGAAGAAGACCATCTTGATCCGCATCAATCTCCTTCTAGAAGCAGCCGATATATCTTTGTATTGGGCCAATCTGCAAGCTAGTTCAAATAACAACATAAAGGCCCAAAATAATAATAAACTAATAAAGCCCATAACAAAGAATAGGTTTTGACTTTCATCAAACATATATATATATATATATATATATATATCAAAGTTTTGTCTTGATCAAGGTAGAGTCATCAATTTCCCCCTTGATGAAAAACAAAACCTATTCGTCCATGTAGGTTAGTATATAAGAATAACATAAACGTCATACCTGCAGAGCATAGATCAAATGTTGGATCAACTTTTTTAAATACTAAGCATAACCACCATAAAGGTTTTAAAATCCAACAACAATTAACAACCAAAGTCAACAGTCTCCAAAACACCCCAAAACCAACAAAAACCAGCAAAACAACCATTATTCCCCCTTTTGTCTTCCAACAAGAGAAGGGAGTATGGGTAGAAATGTTTAACATCACAACACAAAGTTTTGAAAACTGACACCAAGGTCTTGAAAACAGAAAGAGTAGAGAGGGATGAGATAAGTATCAACGCGTTGACATACAGTCTGAATCGTCATTGAGATCCTGCACGGCTGCACCTCCTCATCTGATGGCACATACCTAGCAGCCCGTTGAGCCCTGATTTCCTCCTAGTGCTTCTTCTTCCAGCGGCCAAAATGACCAGCAAACACCTTGTCCTTCATCATCTCAGTTAGGCGCTTATCAGTCTTCTCGTCTCTATACTTCTCGACGACTCCAAATTCTTCAACCGTGAGGATTGTAGGCTCAGTGTATGTTGGACGAAGGATGGGGCGATCTCGGACCAAGCGCTCACAGTTGAACATAACGTTGGTCGCTTTCTCCTTGGTGTGTTGAGCGACGTCCTCCGAGAGTGGCATGATCGACCCTAGTGCAATGAAGGTGAGGGCATTGAAGAGAAACATCCGGTTGATCTTCATATTTGTAACCGCCAGCAATTCGTATACCTGATCCAATCGGTCGAACAAATCTTCTTGAAGCTCTACTACCTCCTACCTGAGGGAGTCCAGGCCCAGTTCCAAAATTTCCAACCTTTGCTCTGTCAGGGCTTGGCTAGATGCGGGTTGGTATTGAGTGTTGGGTTGCAAGACCCAATTACCAGCAGGGGTCTTGACAAGTCCCAAACACTCAAAACTCGCTTCGTCAAACTTACCATTGTGAAGCTGTTGTTTCTCAAAGTTCAAGTCAATCCCAAAATACTTGAAGATTTTTGGGGGAAGGTTGGCAAATGGTAAGGGAGAGGCTCTGGAGGAGGTGAGGGTCTCAGCCATTTGGCCAAGGTTGATGTTGGGTAGGTCAGGTTCATAGTCTCTCATCACGAGGAAGAGGATCTCAAGAGCTTGACCAGTGAGATGCTCTCTAGAGTTGGCCCTGGGAATAATGCATCGGATGATAATGTTGAAGATGATCTTGGCCTCAAGGGTGAGAGCGCTATGAGTGAGTTGTCTTGAAGAAAGAGTATCGGGCAAGAGGAACAACTTACATTTTCAATTGGAAAGGGTAAAATAGTAATATCACACAAACATATAAATATATTTTTAGGGTTTTATGCGGGTATGCGGTGTGGGTGAATGAGGCGGGTTAATGAGTGGATTATTGGGGCGGGTAATGGGTGAAAAATCTTCACCTATAATCCATCCATCACCTGCTTCGCCCGCACCCGCTCCACCTGTCACCCACTTTTTTGCGGGTTTTCGCCCGCAAAATTAATGCTAGTGGGGCGGGTGGAGCGGTTACCCGCGGGTAATTTTCAACGAGTAATTTCCATCCCTTTTTTTTTTTGTTCAAACGGGAGGCATAGCCCCAAAATTTTATTAACTAGATAGCAGCACCAGTAGCAGCTGATCGAAAGAGATCAGGAAGAAAAGTCGGGCAGGAAAAAAAGACATGAAAATTAACATCCAAGGTAATTCCTTTATTGGATAAAGTGTCCGCCTCTTTGTTCGCTTGTCGTCGAACCTGCTTGATCGCCACTGTCCAGTTCGGCCATTAGATAAGCTCCCTGCATTGTAACACCAGATTGTAAAAAGCGTGCGGGGTGTGTTCATTGATCAGTGCCTTGTACGCTTCCAGGCAATCCAATTCTAGAATCAGCTGTGGAATCCCCAATTCCTTAGCTATTTTCAATCCATAGAAAGCTGCCCTCAGTTTAACTTCCAAAGCTCGACAGATTCCCGCTTGAAATGCAAATGCTCGTAGGAACTTTCCCTCATGAGATCGTAGGACTCCGCCACCCCCTGCAGGCCCTGGGTTACCCTTCGAGGCACCGTCGGTGTTAAGCTTTACCCAACCCGGCTCCGGGGGAGCCCAAGAAGTCAGCGCGCCAGGCATCACCCTTCCCGGCAGCTCCTTCGTGCATTCTCTATATCGAGCGCTGAAGTAGGCGGCTGTGGTCCTCCACATCCTTTGTGGCAGCGTTTGTAGGTCGTCCTCCCCTTGGAAGACTAAACTGTTTCTTGATTTCCAGAGCATCCACAGAGTCGTGATGAACACCTTGCTCCAACTGTCTCCCTTTTTAACATTGTTAAAAATCCATGATCTGATATCTACATCAACAAATAGGCTCGGATGGGGCTGATGTCCTGCAGTACGCCTCCATATCTCCTTTACTCCGGTGCAGTCCCGTAGGAGGTGAATCGATGATTCATATTCTCCACACCTTGGGCACTCTGCGTAGTCCGTCATGTGGCGCCTATGTCTCGTCCCGTTCATAAGAATTGCATCGTGCGCTGCTAGGTAAGCAAAGGTTCTAGCCCTCTGCTGGGCAGGCGTCTTCCAAATCGCCTTCCATCCATTTGATTCCGTCAGACCCGCCGTGTTGATAATCCGCTGGAGTGCCGAAGCTGTCGTGAACTGTCCCGATGTTGTGTGGCCCCAAAATAGCCTGTCCCTCGCCCCGGGAAGGACACTAAGTCTAGTTGATTGCAAGCATCTCTTATCATCGTCGTTCAAAAGGGGATTCAAAATTCCCCAGTCCCAATCATCATCCTTCCACAACTCTGCCACAGTTGCCCCTATGAGTGTTTCAGGCACCTCCCCCAGTGCCCTTTCTTCCAAATTGCCCTCTTTCAGCCACGGGTGAGACCAAAAAAGAGTCGATGAGCCGTCACCAATACTTGTTCTCAAACCTGGCGTTAGTACCTCAGCCCCATGAACGATCCCGGACCATTGGTTGGAGGACCTCCCCTGCCGAACAAACATGTCAATATCTGCCCTTCCATTGCAATACTTACCTCGTAAGACCCTACTCCACAAAGTTGTAGGCTCCTGAATCAGTCTCCATCCCAACTTAGCAAGTACCGCTTGGTTGGATTCTCGCATCGGGCGAATACCAAGGCCCCCAACGGATATCGGCGCATGAAGGACCTCTTTCCGTAGGAGGTGACAGCGCCTTTGATCCGCATTTGATCCCCATATAAAACCTCGAATCACCTTGTCTATTTCATCGCAAACCCCCCTCGGAAGGAAAGTGGATTGCATTGTATACAAGGGTAGACTAGTTAACACTGACTTAGCTAATGTGATTCGACCGGCCATCGATAGGGTTCTCGTCTTCCAGCCCTTGAGTTTGGTGGTGACCTTCTCCAACAGGGAATTGAACCGATCCCTTGTCATTCAGCCACTTGACGTTGCAACCCCAAGGTAATTTCCAAACTCTGTCGAAATTGGCATATGTAATTCTCCGCTGATGGTTCCCTTGATTGAAGCCGCCACGTTCCGAGAAAAGACGACTGAACTTTTTGCAAAGTTTACGGGCTCTCCGGAGACTTTACAGAAGCTATCCAGGCACCCCTTAATCACACGTCCCTGCTCCGGCGTTGCTTCTCCGAACAATACAAGATCGTCGGCGAAGAACAGATGGGAGAGCTCTACTTCTCCTACTCGTATTGGCTTCCAGCTGCCATCCTCCACCGCATCTTGGATGATATGTGACAAGAACTCCATACACAACACAAACAGATACGGGGACAAGGGGTCGCCCTGCCTTATTCCTCTCGAAGGCCGAAAACCTCCCGCTCGCTCTCCGTTCCAGAGCACGTCCATTCTCCCCATAGCCTGGCACCTCATGATGACTCGGATCAGACCCTCTGGAAGCTGCGCCCTTTCTAATATAGCCCTCAAAAAATCCCACTCGATTCTATCGTAGGCCTTTTCAAGATCTACCTTGACCATCATCCACTTTCTTCTCCTTCTTTCCGCCATGGAATGGATTACTTCCTGCACCATCACAATATTATCTACAATCTGACGCCCCGGTATGAAGCTAGCCTGGTTTGGTGCAATGAGTTCAGGTAGAATTGGTTTTATACGGTTGACAATCATCTTTGTCGCCACCTTGAATATGACATTCAACAAAGAGATCGGTCTCAGTTGCTTAGCTGTCGAGGGGTCCGCGACTTTCGGAATAAGAACCATCAGCGCATCCCCAATGTCGCTGGGGGCCTGATTATCATTGAGCATGTTCAAAACTGCTGCTTTCACATGTTCCCCTACTATACTCCAGTTTCTTTGATAAAAAATTGCGGGGAAGCCATCGGGTCCTGGCGCCTTATAAGGGCCCATACGGCTGAGCGCTTCCCATACCTCTTCACTTCTGAATGGAGCCGCTATTGCCTCCAGTCTTCCTACTTCAATCTCGGGAAAGGTACTCTGACTTTGGAGGTTCACCGGGGCTGGGCGATGATCCTCCGACTTGTACAGACTAGCGAAGAATGAGACCACCAACTCCTTCAAAGCATCCGGTTCATCTATCCACACTCCCTCGTCATTTTGTAAGTTGTAGATTTTATTTCGGCGCTGCCTGATCACGGTCGAGAGGTGGTAGAACTTAGTATTTCTGTCCCCGTCAACTAGGAAACTTGCTCGAGATTTTTGGTACCATAGCTGCTGTTCTTGATTCAGCACCTCCTCCAGCTCCCTTGTGAGTTTATCCTCCAGCTTTAAATAATGATTACAAATGTTTTCTGCCAGTTTGTATTTCACTCCCTCAATCCTTCTGATCAGCAAGTTCTTCCTCTTAAAAATATTGCCAAAGGTTTCCCTGTTCCATATGCCAAGCTCCCCCTCAAGATTCTTAAGAGCATCACACGTCTCCTTCTCTCTAATCCACTTCGTATCCAACCAATCTCGGAAGCCATCATGTAATAACCAAGCGGATAAAAACCGAAATGGTCTGTTATACGGCCTTTCTCCCATAGACGGCTCAAGATCGACCAAAATAGGAGTGTGGTCCGAGTACGAGGACACTAGGTGGGTCACCGACGCTTTCGGAAACCTTAATCTCCATTCCGGACAGCAAATTGCCCTGTCAAGTCTAGCCATAGTTCGAGTTTCCTCTCGATTCCCCCTCCCCCAGGTAAAAGGCGGCCCTGAGAATCCAAGATCAAGGAGCTATAGGGAGTCAGCCCATTCGCGAAACTCTTGCGACGCTCTATTCGAACCCATCGAGGAGCGCGGAGACCTCTCGTTAGGATTCAACGTGGCATTAAAGTCCCCAACGAGAACCCAAGGCTTGGCGTTTGTATCAGCAAAATCTAAGAGACTCCTCCATAAGTCAAGCCGACAGGCTCGGGCAGGGGCTGCATATATGGCTGACAGGACCCATGGCACCTCTCCCCTCCTAAAGATCTCAACTGTAATGTGCTGAGGATGTTGAACTAAGGGATAAACGTCTACAGCCGAAGTGCGCCATAACACCCAAATGCCCTCTGCAAAGCCCACCGCTTCCATCCGAAGAATGCCATCAAAGCCAATCCTCCGACAAACTCTGTCTGCTCTCTCTCCGCTGATTTGAGGTTCAACCAAGATTAGGACCTGTGGATCGTGTCTTCTAACAAGATCGCGGATTGCCGCCAGGAACTCCTCACTTCCCGCTCCGCTCATGTTCCAAGCTATTACCTTCAATCTATCCATAAAAAACGTAGTGTTGTTGATGGCCCTAAAAATCGAGTCATTCGGCATATCCATCGCTTCTGCGAAGGCGTTAGCAGCGTCATCGAGACGACGAATCGTCTCCGCAAGTGCTTGGGGCAGTAGTGCCCGGCAGAGTATTGGTTGATTCACCATGTTCTTGGGTCGGAGCTCCAACTGTGCTCGGTTCGCTATTGGTGGGAACTGGATTAAGAATGGACCGGTCCGGAGGTTTGACATTAAGAAGTTTGTCCAGTCCCGAACCTGCACTTCCACCACCTGTAGCTGATTGTCCATTGACGTGGGGAGGGACGTTGTGGATGGTCAAGATGTCGGAGACGGGGTGCGTTGTTGTGGTGTTTTGGGGAATCACTGGGTAGGCTTGGTACTGGCTTGGAGGGGCTTGGGTGGTGATTTTTGGTTGGCTTGTTTGCGGATTTTGTGTTGTGACCTTCACAGCATCCACGTTCAAAAGATTTACCTCGCCGAAGGAGAAGGTTTGGGTGCGGATAATGGGCGATTTAGGGTTCCTCTGCTTCTTTTTTGTGGCCGTTGATTTCTTGATAGCCAGGCCAGGCTTTGCCAAAGGTCGTCTGTTAGCCAGCCCGGATCCGGTTGAAACATTGGGCCTGTTTTCCTTGCCTATGGATTGCTGGATTTCCATTGCCTTTGCCTGATCTGTTATGATTTCAACCTTGTTCAGATTTTCTCTCGTAATCTCCTGTAGGATTCTATCCTTATTTGCGAGATCCCCTTGGACTTCTTGATTCTCCTGATCCTCCGTAATCTCTCCCAACACCGCAAATCGCGAGGATCCCGCGATCTTCGGCTTGCCCTGAGAGACCGTCTTTCCCTTGGCGCGTGTGGAGGGCTTCTCCTGGTGATTCGTCGGCGAGTCGTCGTTACCTCCTTCCCCGTTTTGAATTTGCTGTGCTCTTCCTTCTTTGTTCCCCTGCCTTTTGATCCCCAGCTTTTTTGCTTGCATCCACCCACCGTAAGTGTCCTCTGTGAGTTTTGGTTGAGCAGCAGCAGGTGCAGAAGCTTCAGACACCTGAGCCCCCTACTCCTCCTTTTTTTCGCATACCTCTGCATTGTGACCGACCTTTCCACATTTGAAGCACATCATTCTTAACCCTTCGTACTGGATTGGCCAGACTCTACCATCCAAAGGAAATTTTGACAGTAGTGGCTTCGTTAGGTCTATCTCAACGCTTAGCCTGGCAAATTGTCCTCTTTCCGCCATAGCAGTAGTATTATCTATTCGAAGGACTTTCCCTATCTTTTGCCCCACCATTCTAAGGAACCTTGGGTCGAAGTACTCAATATGCAGACATGGAATTCGGACCCACACCGTCAGCTTTGTAATTCTTTCAGTACTAGCATCGAACTTCGGAACCCAGCGCCGGATGGTGAGGTAGTTATCCCCAATCATCCACGGCCCTTCCAACAGAACATGATCGTAGTCCGCTTGATTCGAGAATCTCGCGATGAAGTAGTCGTTTCCTAAATCAATCAGCGAGAATGGCGCCTTCAGACCCCATTTTTGTGACAGTCTCCTGTGAAGTTGCATGTATCCTGGGCCCTTGTCGAACATTTTTATGATTAGAGTATCCTTCCATGGCCTCCAGAGTTCCTCCTTTTCTCTCTTGTTGAGCGTGATCGTCGGGCACAGTGGATCCTCCTCCTCAGTGGGGATATCATCCATAGCAGAGTAGTCCAACTCATTATTCTGGAATGTGGCGATTGATTGGATTGGAGCATGGCTACCTTTTGTCCCTCCCATCAAGGTATCCTTGAAGCTTGTCTTCTGGATTGACGCATTCTTGACGGATTCTTGCAGACTCGGGAATTCAGAAGGAGGGTCCTGGTGCACATTCTCCTTCTCAGCAACCTTCGTATTTCCCGTAGTAAAGGATTGTCCCATTCCCCCGTCCACCGGAGGGGGTTGCCGGAGTTCTTGAAACTGGTTTTTGTCTTTCTCACGCATCTCTCTCTTTCTTTATTCCATTGTAATTTCCATCCCTTATACCCATCTCTTTGTAAAAATTCCCAACGTCCGGGGCCGGACTTGAGACTTCGGATGTCCGAGGCGAGATAAGAAAATTGGGCCCTCTTGATTTCTCCTACTCCTTCAATTTTTTCTATTTAGCCATGTAATTTGTAAATTATACACGCCCGAAATTTCTTTATGAAAATCTCAATCCCTTTATAAATTTACTTCTCTTTAAATTTGCATATTGGATGAATACAATTAACCATTATAAATTTACTTCTCTTTAAATTTGCATATTGGAGGAATACAATTAACCATTATAATGGTTAAACAGCTAGGGAGCCAATTCCAATTGATAATCAGTAGCCAAAGGGTCGAGGTCAGAAGGAAGTGGGAACATACCTCGATGGATTTTGTGATGGGGCTACCGAAGGGTCGAGGTCAGAAGGATGCAATTTGGGTGATCGTCGATCGACTCACCAAATGTGCACATTTCATTGCGATCCGATCTGATTGGAAGCCAGCAAAGTTAGCAGAATTGTACCTTCAGCACATAGTCCGCCTCCACGGGATTCCAACGTCCATTGTTTCAGATCGTGATGGACGGTTCATCTCAGAGTTTTGGAAGAAGTTGCATGGGGGCCTCGGAACCCAACTGAATTTCAGTACTGCCTTTCATCCGCAGACAGATGGCCAGTCAGAGCGCACAATTCAGACATTGGAGGATATGTTGCGTGCTTGTGTCTTAGACAGGCCGACAGATTGGGAGACCAGTTTGAGCCTAATCGAGTTCACATACAACAACAGTTGGCATGCGTCCATCAAGATGGCTCCTTTTGAAGCACTCTACGGACGGAAGTGTCGATCTCCAGTTTGTTGGGATGATGCAACTGATGCCATTCATCTGGGTCCGGAGCTGTTAGAAAGGACTGCTGAGGAGGTTGCTATGATAAGGCAACGGATGCTAACTGCACAGAGTCGTCAGAAGTCGTACGCAGATCCTAAGCGTAGAGAGATCAACTTTGAAGTTGGCGACAAGGTGTTTGTGAAGGTGTCGCCCACCAAAGGGGTTTTCCGGTTTGGGAAGCGGGGGAAGCTGAACCCTCGATTCGTCGGGCCGTTCGAGATTCTACAGCGCGTAGGCAATGTCGCCTATCGTCTTGCTCTTCCTCCATCAGCGCATCCGGTGCATGACGTCTTTCATGTATCGTTATTACGAAAGTACGTGCCTGACCCGAATCATGTCTTGAGCTATGAGGACATTGAAGTCCGGTCAACTGGAACCTATGAGGAGGAACCAGTTCGGATCTTAGAGCGTCGGGAGAAGAAGCTTCGCACGAAAGTGGTACCCTTGGTCAAGGTGCTTTGGTCAAAGCATGGGACGGAAGAAATGACCTGGGAAACTGAGGAGGAGATGCAGAAACGCTTTCCTCAGTTATTTTCTGCCTAGTGTTAGGAGTGTCGTACTCTAGTTATTCCATGTATTAAGGTTGTGAGTCAATGAAATAAGGAACTTATGATTGATGCCCTTTGACTGTCATGGTTCATGTGGATAATGATTCAAATTCTTGCTCGATCTTTTAACCCGCTCCTTCTCGTTAAGTTTTAATTCCCGGATAACTTAGTTATGTCTCTTTTCTTTTTCCAAGTTTCGGGACGAAACTTATTTTAAGGGGTGAGGTATGAAATACCCCAAAGTATTCTTTGGATATTTCATTTTATATATAAATAAATAAATTCTAGTCACAGTATATTATATTATGGGAAAAATAGGAGCAACCTATTTATTTCACAAGAGCATATAATATAAGATTAGAATAATTGTATTATTCTAAAGAGCAGTAAAAAGAATTTATTTAATTATATGCAAGCTCTAATCGTCGTTATTATTTAATTTAAGCAATTAAATTAAATAGTAAATCAATACTCCTTTTCCGTCCAAAATAGTTACAGTATATATTATAAAGAGGGGTAATTAGGTGGAGGTAGATCAAAGCAAGTGACTAGCCGGTTGAACAAGAAGATATGGATCAAATTTGAATTGAGCCGCAAGCAACCATCTCCGGCAAATCTCGCGATCTTATCAGGTTGTTGGATTCCAGATCCTCTCTTCCGTATCAGTTCCTCACACGCGCTAATCTCCCTCTTAAGTAGAGGTTAAGTTTTCCAATTTCCTCACACCCTCCATTCAGTCTCGCCTCTTCCTCCTGCAGTCCTGCGTGTTGCCAGCGCTCCAGTACGGGGCCGACGCCGAAGACCACCACCTGCACCAGGAAGAAGCCGTAAGAAGTCCTCCAGCAGCCCTACAGAGTAGTAAGATGTTCACATCCTCCCGTCAATTCAAGTTGTTCTTTCCATCTTTATTCAAATCGTACCCTTTAATTAGCCATGTTTCGGTTGCTCTCCCGCAGATTCAAGGGGCCATTTGGGTCAGACGATGGGACCAATCAGTACGCAATCACTCCGAGTTCGATTGGTATATTACACAAACTAGTTTCGTTAACTCTAAATCAGGTCGAATCATGGTCAAACATACATACATACTGTTGGTCGATTAAGTTCGTGTGAAAACTTATGTTTTGATGTATACATTGCACTCAGGTTCCGACCTCTCTCGATCTATGTTCAGACCTCATCAATCACCGATTCTAGCCACATCACGTCCCCCTCACACCCTTCGACGTCCCTGTGTTGCGGTAAGGCATAACTTGCAACCTTTTTGGAGTTAATCAAACTGGAAGTCTTGTTGTTACACTGACCAGGGAGTCGCCTTTGTGATTAAATTCTGCAGCTATCAGCCTTTGTTTCAAGCCATAGTTTGAAACGAATCGAGTGTGGCACTGCTGAGTCCGATTGGTAAGTTAACTCTGACTTGTTTCGGTCAGTCGAACTTACATCGAATTAAGGTCAAACATACATTCTTGAACATGGTTGGGGACACTGTCAAGTAACTTCGGGGTATGTTTTCTGCAGCTGTTAAAGGTCGATTCCAGTTGCGATCTTGACCGAGCCGATCTGTGCACTACCGACTACACTTGGTAAGTTGAAAGCAACTTATTTCAGAGGTCCGAAACCGCATAGAATGAATACCGAACTTACCCAGTTTTGTGTGTGTGTTCGGCGTTCAAAGGTTGTGCGAGGAGTGCGAAGGCGGCCGGTATCGTGATCAGTCACCGATCGGTGCTTACTGTCAAAGGTAAGTGTCAAATGAGGAAAAAGTTTAATAAATTAAATTAATTAATTTATTGATTTTAATTGGTGATCGGTTTATTTAGGTGCTCAGCCATAATCGGATTTCATTCTTACCAACACTAGCGCACCCAACTCCGAGGCAAGTGATTTCGTTCATATTGTCCTTTGCAATGTTTCGTGACTTTTGTAGTGCCTTTCATTTCTATCGTGTCGAATGCGGCCCTGTGGCCAATTTCCATGTCAATTTGATAGATTACATATCTGCCTGCTTGATGTGATTTATCATTTTCATTCTAAATTGACATGAGTACATAAATGGGCAATTATAAATATAACGTGTATTTGTATAATTTATGAGTTAGAGTAATAAGCCCATATTCCTAAGTGCATGAATTTCTGTTCGGTTCTTTCATGCAAATTGTTAACATGTGATATTAAGACCTTTGAAATATCCATGTTTGTCTTTTGTGGTTAATACCGTGTACATGATCACCTAGCTAGTGTAAATTAAAGCGATTAAATTATGATATAATTAAATATGCGTACTTTGTAGTGCGAGTTGACTTCTAGTCAATGCGAGTTTTCTTTAGTAAGACTAACTTGCAGGTTGAGGTTCGTTAAGCCTTACCCTATAAAGGTTTCATGAAACGACCCATTCCGGAATGCATTCATCGCGGGATGGTAAACTTCCATAGTGTTGTAGGTCGCAGTCCTCTCTTATAGAGGCCCGACCGGTACCACGTGTTATATTATATTTATTATCACTATTATCGTTATAGTATATTGTGTTATGTAAGGTGATCAATTCTGCGCATATTATACTTCCTGCTATTCGAGTATAATTCCTATATCGTATTCTTAATCGATCTCCGTGATCATCCGAGTCATGTGTCATTTTTATTTTATTCTATTCTCCGATTTCCACATTAAATACTCTTAATTTTCCCTTAACTATTATCATACCGTTTCAGGGTCACTGGTTGTAGTTAAAGTTGAACATTTTTCTTATCGCTTGCTAGTATTTAATGTGTTAACCATCCTATTTATTGGATGGCTGGTGTCCTTCGTAATCACGAAACACCAGACCATATTCCACAGGTCTAGTAAGAGCAAAGGAGCTGGAGCTGGATAAGGAGACGGACTATCGCTAATAAAAACTTGGTTGCATTTTAAAACTTTGTTCACTCTTATATTTCTAAGTTGGAATTTAGGGATTATTTTAGGTGTTTATGAGATACTTTTAACGGTTTATTTTCAATTATAACATTATCAAGTCTTCCGCTAAATATCATTTTGTATTTATTTTATTATCATCTTGTCTATGGGAGCATGAGTACATGTCCCTATAAGCATAAGGTGAATACAAAGACATTAAAGTCTGCGTATTTACCGGCGCTGTAGCATTTCCTTGGATATAAAAGGGGGTGTTACAAATTTCAATTCCAAATCTTATTTTACCAAACATCAATCCTAATTCCAAAACAAATTCAAATTCTAAATCTTAAAGTTCAATTCCCAATTCCAATTCATAGCAAACAGTTAAACACCCATCCTAATTCAAAAAAACCTAATTACTAAATCTTACAAATTAAATCCAAATAATTATTTTCTATTCTAGGAAGAAATTGTACCTAATTTCGTAGTTAGAAGAATTGAATCGAATTTAAACTTGGAACAATTGAAGAACTTGGTGGGATGGTGTCATCGGACAGCCGCATGTCTGCGCCCGCGCCACTGCCGTTGCGCCTGCACTAGTGCATCGTCGTCGCGACGCCGTCCGCAGTCTATGCCTCCGCATCAACACCTCCGGAAGAGGATTGATATATAAGAAGGTTGAAGCGTTTATTGGAAGCGTTGTTGTTCGCCTGTTCTTCCCCTTCGTGCAATTTTTTCTGGAAGCCGAGAGCAGCCAGTAGGTCATTTTTTTTTTTAAATATATATACACATACAAAAACCTTGGGCCCCATGGGCTAATTGGGCCCGAGACGAGTGCCAGTTGGGCCTCGCCTCAGTTCCGGCCATGCCAACGTCATACCTAAAAAATTGGGATATGGGCATATGGGTTAGAGACAATTATGGCGTTATATGGATATGAATATGAATATTGTGTTATATTATTATATTACTTTTAAAATATTATATTAATATTTTTTGTGGAATAAGATGTACACTCGTTTTGATATATCATATATTGTTTGATCTGGATTTGATTTAATCAAAGCTTCTAGTTGTAGTAAAAAAAAGAAGGAAAAAATCAATGCCGATTAAAGGGTTCGGATCTTGATCAAAAGCAGAGATGATCTTCAGACAACTTTTCCTAAGGAAGATCTGGAAACACACTTATTAAATCAGGATTTGCTTTGTTTAATTATGAATTAAATATGAAAGGGGTGATTGCTTGATATCAAGTGTGCATTTTTCATGGTACGGAAAATCTAACCGAAAACGATTCTCCTCTCTCCATTGTCATGTCGGTTCCACGATGTCCAATTATTTTATTGCTAAATCCACCCTCACACTTTATAATTTGTCCTCGTTAATGGGCTTGTCAAACGGGTTATTTGATCGGGTCACTTCGGATTTCGGATAAAACGGGTTTCGGGTATTTCCGGGTTAACTCGAACCCGGGTTTGATCGGGTTTCGTGTCATTTCGGATCGATTTCGGGTTTGTTAATTTTTTTTCTTTTTTAAATTAAAAAAATCATGATTTGATAATTTTGCGCTAAATTTTAATTATATATAATTCTAAATCAACCGGGTAAATCGGGTCAAAATTACCGGGTCAATCGGGTCACTGAGTCAATCGGGTAAATCGGTTCAAAACTACCGGGTCAATTGGTTCACCGGGTCGAAACCCAGATTAACCATAAAATTTCCGGTTTTTCGGGTTCGAATCGGAAAAAAATTCCGAGTCAAAATTTTCGGGTTCGGGTCGGAAATTTTTCGATCGTTCAGATCGGGTTGTGTTTTGACAGGTCTAGCTCTAATCTATGAGTTGTACCATTTGTGATAAATATATTGAGGATGAAGCACATTTTTTTCTTTGAATGTAAATTTACAAGAGGATCATATTTACCTAGCGAAAAAACATTCAAAAAAAAAAATCAATTGATTTTAAATACAATAAGAGATATTAGACAAATAATGAAACAATTGGGAGAAACTCTAGACAGGGCTAAAAAATAAACATTGGCAACAAAAATGGTGAGTTAAGCTATGGTACTAACGTAATCAGATTTCCGCGAGCAACAAATTCCTTTTGTGCATAAGTATCAAAATTCATATGTTCTAACAAGAAAATTAGAGGAAAGTGTGCGAGGAAGATGAAAAGGAAAAGAACAATTCGATGAAGGGTCCAAGGAAAAAGTTTAGCAGGAAAAACAACAAATGGATAAAACCTCAATCTGGATACATGAAAATTAATTTTGACAGTACATCAACGTCTAAACAAGACGGACATGTATGATATATTATCAAAGATTGGAATGAGAAATTTAATAAATATAGGATACAAAAACATTGGAAGGCGAAATCCCATAATGACATAAATACTTGTCTTGCGAAAAGGCTTTAAAAAGGCTCGAGAATTATGAATAAAAAAACTATAAAATAAAAGGGCCGTCACAAACGCAAGTGCTTTTCGTGCCCCTTGAAGGTAACAAAATGGTTGATAAGGTAGCACAGATTAGCCGCTCGATTAGTGGGGTTTTGATTGCAACTAACACAACTCTCCTCGATCTAAATTATCGCCAAATACATAACCATTCATCATATTCTAGTGTTAGCAAACTTTTTTTGGCTGGAAAAACTTGGCGACACCAAAAGTCGATGACGACACTGTGTGTTTAGCGTTACGAAATCGTGCGTGTAGCAAGCCGGTATATGCATATAGAAAATGTTGTAATTCTACAAGTATTTACTATATATATATATATATATATATATATATATATATATATATATATATATATATATATATATATATATATTTTATAGTATGCAGAATTAGGAGCGATTACACAAGTTGTAATCTGGCTCCTTGACCATCCTTAAGGATGATGGTATAAAGTTCCCTGTTAAAAGGGATAGTAAGGCTATTACTAATGATACCTTTCCGAGCTATAAAGTCGGCTACTTGATTCGCTTCTCGGTAGCAGTGTCTGTATTGAACAAGGTCAAAAGCAGATTCGAGTTGCTTGATCTTTCCAATGTGATGCATAACCTCTCATCTAACATTATTGTTGTTAGTGATGGCTTTGATGAGCTGTAGATTATCCCCTTTTATTATTACTCTTCGAAGTCTTTTCCTAATTGTTTGCTCCACACCTGTCTGAATAGCAATAGCTTCAATTTGAATGACTGGTCCTTTGACAGTTTTCTTGTAAAACATCCATGAGTCCCGAGCAACCCCTCCCACATGGCAAGCGCTTGTGGGATTAACAGAGCCATCCACATTGATTTTGTAGATAGCCCTTGGTGCCCCTGGTGGTCTGCTCCATTTAGCTTTAGATCTCTTATTTGTAGTTTTATTCCTGTGATTATCTTTTTCAATTTGGGTCCAATCATAGATGTTTGTAATGATTCTTTGAATGATATTTTCTATTGGGACCGGAGCCTTATTCCTAAAGATAAGTTCATTTCTGATTTCCCGAATAGTTTGCCAAATGAAGACTAGTTCCTCAAAGTTTTTGTTTCTAAGTCGAATTTCATCTATATTAAAAGGGTGGGATTCATTTATATTCATATGTTGGAAGTATTTTCCTGTTTGTAGCTCAAAGTGGTCAATTATTTTCCTGGTAAAAAGACAATTTATCATTAAGTGTTCTGTATCTTCTTCCGCTTGATTGCAAAGACTACACTGGCTGGGAACTCGGTTAATGTATTTATTAAGTCTTTGAGTGGTAGGAAGATCGACCATCTACCATTATTTTCCACATAAAGCTTCTTATTCTAGGAGGTAGATTTAGCTTCCAAATCCAATTAAGATCTTTTGAAGCTTGAGTTACATTATTTGTCATTTGTTTGACCGATTTCGTAGTGAAATTTCCACTTGGGTCTTCCAAATAAGTTTGTCTTGTGTATCCCAATTTGGTATTTGTATATTTAGAATATTACAAGAGACTTTCGGGGGGGGGGGGGGGGGGGAGGCTATTTACTAGGAGAGTATTCCAACATTTTTGTAAGTTAAAAAGCTGGTTTACTTTTTTTTTGTTTTGATGAAAGCTGGTTTACTTTCCTTTCCGGATCATTGTTCCCTCTAAATTGTTCAAGATCTAGGGTGAAACCATACAAGTATTTACTATATATAAATTATGAATATAACTATATGGTTACCGAAAATTTATGATATATGAATAAGGAAATTTAGGGTGTGTTTGGCAAAAGCATGTAGCTTTTCGGAGCTTATTGTTTTCATATTCTATAGTTTTCATATTCTATAGTTTTAAATGAAATAAATATAAGATTTTAGTTTAATTAGCTTTTGAAATCTAAACTTTTCAACAACTATTCACCCAAGTTTTTCGGAGCTTTTGGTTTTTTATTCACAAGTTTTCAACAGCTACCCTAACAGCTAGGTTTACCAAACACTATATTAGCTTATTAACATATATTTAACTCAAATAATCCAACAGCTTCAGCAACCCAACAGCTTCAGCTCTCTAACAGCTACCATTTTGTCAAACGCACCCGTAGTATAAATTATGAATATAACATCATCCATACAACCTTTGTTTATAAAAAAATGTCCTAACGTTTGCCTGTAAAAAAATAAAAATAAAAAACAATAACAAGATCCCAATCTCTCTCTCTGGAAAAAAAAAAAAAATCTTATATTCATATACGTAAGTGGACCTAGCCCGTAGACTGGTCTAAATTTTATGAAACTCGTTTGAAAAAATATCGTACTTAACCCAATCTAGCAGAGCCCAAAACAATAACATATAAATTATAACATAAGATTCAAAGAACTGAAAAAAAATCCATTGTAATCCGACATTCTGACCAAATCCAACATATTGCCACCTTGGCTCTCTATCCCAATGTAACAACGGAATTAATTATTTTATATATAATTTATATTATAAAACAATTATAAAATTTTATTTAAACTCTATACATTTATATTAAAAAGTTTTTATGTTTGACGGTCTTCCGTCCATCGACTTATCGGTTTATCGAAATTCATACCTGTCTGATTTCGAATTATTACTTTATCAAAAAAATATGTGAAAAAGTCTATAATTTTAAAGTGCAATTAATCTTTTCATTGTTTATAATTTTAAAGTAATTTTTTTTAAAAAAAATATTACTTTATCAAAAATAAAGAAATTATTTCTTAAAATAATTGATCTTTTTATTTTTATAATTTTAAAGTTTAACTATTTGAAATAAAATGTCTAAACCTGTCAAAATATATAAATATATAAATATATAATATAATATAAATATATTTTTATATTTTTATTAAATATAATATTATACCTAAAATAATTTATAGTTTCCTTTTCTCACGATAGCACGTGGAAGTGCAAATTGCGGCTCCCCACCCGGATTTGGGAGCCAAATCCTCTACTCCTGAGTCCTCTTTGTCCCGATCCCCGTCACCCTTACAAAAACTATATTTAAAATAAAATAAAATATATTATATTAAAATTCGGTTTGTCTATTGTGTACCCCAAGATATAAGATAAAAATACTTTATTATAGAAGAACACCCTAAAAGAAAATGGATGAACCACATAATCTAATTTAAAAAAGGCTGAATCAGTGTATGTAAAGGAAACATTTCCTAATTTGACCTTTTATCCCATTTCCTTGGGGTCACACAAGATCTTCTACTCCACTTTTCCTACTTCACTCCCTACAATACTTATTTATTTTAACAATTTTTTAATATTAATAATTTTTAAAAAAATATATATTTATATTCCTCACATCTATTTTTAGATATTTATAAAATTTTATTTTGAAAAATCATGTTTTAATTTTTTTAAATTAAAAGGCAATATTTTATAAAATATAATTATTAAAAATTTTAAAATATTAGTTTTGAAAATAAAATTTTATAAATATATAAAATAGATGTTAGGAATATAAACATAATTTTTATACTTTTTGAAACATTAAATAAATGATAAAATAATTTGATGGAGTAGGGAAGGGAGTAGAAGATCTTGGCTACCTTGGGATATAGAATAGAAAATCCACTTAAAATTATAGAGTAAAAGAAAAAAAAGGAGAGTTTTATTTGGTAGCTACGAGATTTGACTTTTTTCACATGATATCCAAACTTTTTAAGAATTTTGCATGATAATCATGGGGCTTTCAACCGATTTCACGTGGTAACTAAACTTGTTTAAAATCATATAAAATTTATGTAAACTAATAAAAAAAAAAGCAATATATTATAATTTCTTCACATAATCAATCAATCTTGGTGTTTTATTTAAAAAATCATTAAGAACCCTTTTAATATTTAAAGATACTATATTATTTGTATAAAGAATGAGTAAATCACAAAAACTCACCTAAAGTTCAAATATTATGTGAAAGCATTCAAATTTGGCTTTTAGTTTCTAAAGAATTAACATGACCCTTTCAATTGTTAAATTAACTAAAGAAATAAGTATGAAAAATATGCAAAATAATCCATAAATTAGAAAAGTATTTTATTATAAATAAATTATTAAAGTAGAAGAAATCATCTTTTATTTTTCAAATCCATATTTTGTTTTTAAAATTTTAAATTGTCATCCATCCGAAATTGTTCTAAAATATCATAAAATGTATTGTTTAAAATAAACTTCATATTATATATCTATTACATACTATTTTTTAAACATTATAAAGGTTATTAATTGGTCTTTGTAAATCTATATCTATCTATACTAAAACTGATGCATAAAGTTCTACGTGGTGTTTTGTGGTTGATTTTGATACACTTTTCTCTTGCCAAAAAAAATTATTTCAATAATATATAGTTCTAATATGTGTAAAGTCTGCAAAAGACAATCTATCTACATATCATAAACCCTATAATAGTATGAAGTTGTAAATGAATAGTAATTCCCACTTACATTTTTTTTTAGGTTTGAAATCACAAATTGTATTCTCATCTTATATACACTTTGCCCTTTTGAGTAATTTTCTTCTTTTTTTTTTGTAGAGTGTCTTTTTTACCCTTAAAAGTTTCAATTTAATTTTTTTTTTCAATGTCCTTTTATGTCTTTTCAAAATTATAAATTTTAATATTTCATCAATTTCACCCAACTTTATGTTTTTCCTTAAAATACCAAAATTATAACTTTAAAGCACTACAAAAAAAAAAACATTTTAGCAACGGCGGTTTACCGTGGCTAAAAGTCCATTTGCGGTGGCGAAAGGGTAGTAGTGACGGCTATAGCCACGGGGAACCAGCCGTGGCGAAAACTTCGGTGGCAAAAGAGTCTAGTCACGGCAAGCTGCCGTTGCTAACCTGTTTCCGGAAAATATAAAAAAAAACCTACTTTTTAGCCCGGATTCTTAAGACCCGGGCTAAAAAATCCCATATTTTTGAAAAAAAAAATCACACGTTGATATAAGACACAGAACAAAATCTGATATTAAATGTCAACTAATGTTCCTTTATTGTCACACCATCCCTCCCGAAACTATGTAAAATACATCAAACCATTATCTTTAAGTAGGCGGACCCTAATACTCATGAAAATTCAAGGCCGGAGTCCTAATTTGCCCATTATACCTCAGCATGCTCCAAGAGATCAGCCTTATAGCATCTTTCGTTGAGCATCTGTTGGACCTTCCAGAGACATCCTCACTCGATGGGCTCAAAACTCAGGCTTGAACTCGAACCAATGCTTGCATACACTTAAGCGTCACAACAAGTAACCCATTTATAGGATCTTCATTCTTCGGTGACTGCAGAACATTGAGAGAGACCGAGCTTTATTTTGTTGATCATAAAGAAGAAGAATCTTGAATTGAACATATTATGTACAAAATGTATCTCATGTTAAAGTTCATGAAAGGGCACATATAAATTAGCATATCAATAACAATCACATTTAAACTTATAATAATGCAGAAATTTTGATACATTCAAAGGAGCTGAGCTTTGCAGAGACTACCTGCACAACATATTTTGACAGTAGATTGCATGAGTGTTGGATGAACCAAGCAAACCACAAGGATTGCAGCTAGCGCTGTAACAAGCAAAGGAATTTGCTGTAAGGATTGTTGCCACCTGTTTCAAAAAATGAAAAGAAAAAGAAGTCAAAGGTAAGTAGTTTACACAGAAAAGAAGGATCTCAAGGGTGTTACAATGGTAACATGTGCATACAGAATAGAGAATGATGTTAGCCTAAGCCAAGAGGGTCCAATAAGCCTGCAGGCCTTGAAAAAACACTTAAATATTAGTAGATGATTGATTACTTTCAACAAAAAGAAACCGGAGGAAAGATTGATGAACCACTGAATGAATGCAAAACAAAAGTTGTCTTCCAAATTTTCCATCTGAAAAGAATGAAAGCAAGAAGCATAATTTAGCAGGTTAATAATTAAATAAAAAAAGTAAACCAGACAAGAATCCCCTAAATCCCTCTTTTCATACCTGCTCCATTAATGGCGTCGTCATCATTGGAAAAAGAACACATTTTAACCTATCAAAATCAATGTTAAATTAGATGATGCAACTTCTTTTTTCAGTTTCAGACAACAAAAGAAATTATCTCCATGGGTTAAACTTTGCATCTTGGCTCAAGCAATTGAAGGTGGGTAGAGAAGTGGGTGGCAAATTAAAAAAAATGTACCAACACATTTCCATTAAACTATCATTGCATCATTCACCCAAAGGCCAAGTCATTCCCATCACTAAACCCCAATTTTCTATCCATGGTTATAAATGAATAAGAAACACACACACCAAAAAAAAAAAGATGTACCAGCAAGTACAAGATTCAGTGTTCGTGAAGTATTTAACGTCTTTATCGTGCAAGTTACCTAGATGAACTTCAACTAAAATAAAATAAGACAACGCATAATGCAGGGCAATGAAAATCAGATCATACCATTCACGAACGGCATTCCTAGTTGGAATTGCAATTTGCACAAGTGCCACTTTATCTCGCCAATCTACATTTTCCTCAAGAAACTTCTCAAAAGCCAGTAGCTTTTGAGGGATTCCCTTGATCATGTCAAGATGGTCAACACCTTCACATGCCAAACTAGCAAAAAGTAAGAAATGGAACTGGCAATCTTTTTAAGGATCATCTCTGACAAAGGAACAAATTGCAAGAGTTGTTCCTCAGGCTAAGAATTTAGTTTGACTCAAATAGCGCCAACTACCCTTTGAGCAGACTCTAAAATGAACGTGTTGCCTCACTTTCAAACTATCACTAGTACAAATAGGGAGATTAAAATAAATATGTCGTTCTCCAACCCTTTCTAAATATATTTATACAGTTTTAGTGGCTTTGTAGCTTCAAAAGAGACAGCTAACACACATTTAGAAATGAGAAATAAATGGGTAACCAGGTATAAGAGTCTTAAAACCCAGGTTTTTTCTTAAACCTAAACCAACAAACAACAAAACCCCTTCAAAGGGACTCCACCGAAGCTACCACCATTTGCATTAACCAAACAAACCCTACACCAGCAAGAGTTTAAAAAGGCAAAACTAAAAGCCACCCATGAAAACAAGAACATTAAATCAAAGCTCCCACACATAAAAAAAAGGACCTTTTCTTTTGATATATTTTTATGGTTCCTTTTAGTGTTTGGCTGTACTCCTTTTTACTCCATGACTAAAACTGTTTTTTCTGAATAGATTATTAATGGAATAAGAAATCCAGAAGCAATAGCCAAGAAAATGACCCCCAACGCAAAACAAAATGATTTGCTGGGTAACCCTTGAGTCAATTTCTACATAGTTTTCTCAATTCATTCAAAATACAACACACAAACGAATCACAGTAGAATCTCCAATCATCTGAAGTTTCCAACAATTAATCAATTAACAAACTAATGAATCAATGCAACAAGCAATCCATTGCACACAAGTGACCAAAACTCCAATCGACAAATGAAATAAAAATACTAAATCGCCAAAATCAGAAGGGAAATAGAGTAGTCGAATTCGTGACCTCTCGCACTTAGCAAAGTAGGAGGAAAGGTCGCAGTGTTTGGGGAGATTGAAATTGCCCTGCACTCTGAGGCCAGTGAAGATGTTAGCGGCAATATATGGCCCTCATTCGCCTCTCCCTCCTCCGGTTGTTCTCCCTCTCTCTCCAGGACGGCTTCCTCCTCCCCTCAGTCGCCATTGATTTGTTGTGTGGGCGCTTCTGCAGGTAGAGAGAGTGCGGTAAGAAAGGATGAGGAAGGATCAAGGGCGAGCAAGGATCTGAGAGTCGAGAGGAAGATGGATGAATAGATGTTTTCAGATCTGAAGAGAGAGGAGCGAAGGTTAGGGTTTTCATATATGAAGTGCGAGGAGCGAGGGCTGAGAGGTTGAGGTCTTCAGATCTGAAGTTTGTGAGAGTGGAGGAAAAGACAATGTTTGTTATATACAAAGGTTAGGGTTTTTTTAACACGCTTTTTTGCCACAGCAGATGAGCCGTAGCTATTTCGTAGTAGAAATCCGATTTAATGGCCACGGTATATCTCTTTCGTTGCTACCAGGGTGGTAAATTTGGTTTTTTGCCACCCAATGGCCACGGCAAATCTCATGCCGTTGCTACCAAGGGTGGCAAATATGTTTTTTTTTGTAGTGAAGTTTTCTCAAATCAATCATACTTTATGTTTTTATTTAAACTACCCAAATTGTAACTTTTAGGTTTTACTATTAATTATAAATTGTCATAGTTCATTTTTTTTTTGAAATTAAATTGTCATAGTTCATCAATTTCACCCAACTTGATGTTTTTTCTTAAAATACCCAAACTACAAATTTAATGTTTTCCCAAATCAACTATATTTTATGTTTTTAATTAAATACCTAAATTATAACATTAAGATTTTCTTAATCAATAATAACCTTTTTTTAAAAATTGTAACATCTAATCAGATAATAATAGTCATAAAAATAACAAAAACAATAATATGTTTTTCTTTATTGTAATGATTTTGATTTTCAAACTTTACAGTACGTTTTGGGTTTCTTTTTGTTTTGATTAATAAAAAATTTAAAAAACTATCCTTCCTTACATTTTTTAAATTGGAAGACATCATTCTTATTACCTTAATGAAAATGTCAAAATACTATTTACAATTTCTTATAATGATACAACTATTATTTTTACTAATTGAAATTTATAAGAAAAATAACCCAATTAGAACTATTTGTGCATATGAATATTTACACACATACATATATATAAAAAAGTAATGAGTATAATATTTATAAGGAAAAAAATCAAGTTACAACTATTTGCACATATGAATATTTACATACAAAAAATTAATGTGCACAATTCAAATACGACTAGACCGCGCGCGCACGTACGCGGTACTTGACCTAGCTAATTGATAAAAGGATAAACTATAAATTATTAAAAAATTATTTGTTAACTACTAATTGATTAACTATGTTTTTTTTTATTTGGAACTATTAAATTTTTAAATTTTTTTCAGAATTTGAGCCGCAATTTTAAACAAATTGAGTTGCTATTAAATCCAATACTATCTTAATTATTGATTTTTTAAACAAATTGATAATGTTACTATTATTTTTTTATATATAATGTCATGCCTCGTGGCTACAACACAAAATTAATCGAAAACTCATGGCTACTATGCGAAATTTTTTAGAAGTTTGGACACTGGACGAAAAATGTGTCAAACACACGATTTTTTTTTAATAAATTCGCCAAACAAGCACTTTTTTGGACAAATTTGTGAAATGTCCACCCTTTTGGACAAATTAGCAAAATGGTCGCTATATAAACTAATACTCAAATTGGCCAATTCATCCTCTCCTTCCCCAAAACGTTCAGATCCATGTCTCGCCGGAAAACGTTCCATCTCGCCGGATCCATGCATGTCTTCCTCCCATGGCTTCCTCTGTTGATTGCAATCGGCCGGAGTGAGGCCGAGCAAGCAAGGAGTCGAGCAAGCGAGGCGGAGCAATTGGACATGACGACGATGTACTCGAATCTCAGATCTCGAAATCGCTCCTCTGGTCGAGGCAGCGGCAAGGCAGAGGCTGGAGCGAACGAGGGAGGAAGTGAGCGGCGGAGGGAGCGAGGGAGCGAGCGAGCGAGACTGGAGTGAGCCGAATGTGGTGGCGAGCGCGGCTGTCCGGGTGGTTGAGGCCGGAGCGAAGACTCAAATCGTCGGCATCGAGGAGGCCGGAGAGGCCAAGCTCGGAGATTGATTCCTCTCGCCGGATCTATGGCAAGCGAGGGAGGTCGAGCGAGGGCGATCGCTTAGATCCGAGCCAAGGTCGAGCAAGGCGGAGGTCTAGATCTGAGCGAGATCGAGCGAGGCAGCGGCGGGGCGGAGGCCGGAGCGAGCGAGGGAGCGATGGAGGGAGAGAGGCGGTGGCGAGCGAGCGACGGATCTGGAGTCGTGGAGCAAAGAAGAAAGAGTTTTTATTAAATTACAAAACTTACCCATGAATATGGAAATTACAAAAAATATCTATATTTTATTATATGATCCATAATCTATATTTTTATTTTTATTTTTGCACAACAAAATGTTATATTTGCACAACATACAATTATATTTGCACAATTTACGGTTATATTTGCACGACAAAATGTTAAAAAAAATAAAAAATAAAACTAGACTTGCTTCAATTTATTCTGAATCGCTTACAGTTTATTGAGAAAGTATGAAATTATATTGAGATAAAATAAGATCATGTTGACTATAAATTCACAAGTCTTGATTATTGTGCAAAAATAACATATAGTTGAGAAAAAATAAGATGATGCTGAGCAAAATTTCACCAATCCCTAATGTTGTGCAATTATTGTCTATTGATGAGCAAAAATAAGACCATGTTGTGCAAAAATAAGAGCATGTTGAGCAGTAATTTATTGAGAAAGTATGAAAATATATTGAGATAAAATAAGATCATGTTGAGTATAAATTCACAAGTCTCGATTGTTGTGCAAAAATAACATATAGTTGAGCAAAAATAAGATGATGTTGAGCAAAATTTCACCAATCCCCCCTGTTGTGCAATTATTGTCTATTGATGAGCAAAAATAAGAGTACGTTGTGCAAATATAACCGTAAGTTGTGCAAATATGACCCCATTCTATTTTTTATTAATTTTTTAAACATTTTTTCGTGCAAATATAAGAGGACGTTGTACAAATATGATCGTAAGTTGTGCAAATATGACCCAAGTCTAGGTTTTTTTTATTTATTTTTATTTTTTTTAACATTTGGTCGTTCAAATATAAGAGTACGTTGTACAAATATTAGAGTACGTTGTGCAAATATAACCGTAAGTTGTGCAAATATGACCCAAGTCTAGGTTTTATTTTTTTTACATTTTGTCGTGCAAATTTAAGAGTATGTTATGCAAATATAACCGTAAGTTGTGCAAATATGACCCAAGTCTAGTTTTTTTTTTATATACATTTTGTCGTGCAAATACAAGAGTACGATGTGTACATATAATCGTATGTTGTGCAAAATATATATTTTTTTCCGCTTTTTTTTTTCGTTTCAGAACTTTTTGTTGTGCAAAAATAACTTTACGTTGTGCACAGGGGCGGAAGGTTTTGAGGGCGGGTGGGGGCCATGGCCACCCCGGAAGAATTTTTTTTTTAATAGTATGTGTGTATATATGTTACAGTACCTATGGACTTCCCTTTTTTGTTTTTTGAAAGAAAAAAAAAAACAGAGGCCAAGTATGATTTCCTTTCAGATTTTCGGTGCTACAGCTGTACCACATCACATATTCTCACATAGTGTTGTTTTACTCTTTTTTTTTTTAATTATTAGATTGTTGTTTTATTTTTATTTATTCAACAACCACTTTGGCTCGTGTTTTTTTTAAAAAAAAATAGATTTTTATTTTTTATTTTTTTAGAACATTTAGATTTTCTCACCTTAAGATTTTATTTAGTTGACAAAAAAAAACGATTTTTATTTTTAACTTCCATATTTTTAATATCTCAACCACTTAATATCATATCTCTTAATTGAAAATCATAATTCTAACCCTAATTCATACGATGGAATCCTAGAACATATCAAAAATTCTAATTCCAAATGAAGAGGATGAAAACCATTGATTCGTTCTTAAAAAAAAAACAAGAAGAAACATCTACAAATCCTCCAATAGAAGTCAACGCTACTGCTACTGCTGCTCCATCAAGCTTTCCTGTCGACTCTACCGAGAATCCAGACATTCGAGAAGACTCAATTGCTGAGCAACAACAACCTCAACTCAATGTCGATGGCACTAATATAGAAAGGGATCCCGATAAACGTCCATATATGTGGGATTATCCGGTCAACAAGCTCGATGAGATCAGACGTGCTTATTTGAATTTTGGACCTTATCAAATTCATCTTGAAAGTTTTCCAATGTCAGATTCAGGAAAGAACCGAGTTCCACTACAAAAAAAAACAATTTAGCATCGGCAATTTTCCGTGGCAAAAAGCCAATCTGGGGTGGCAAAACCTATTTAGCCACGGGAGTAGCCACGACAAACAAGGGGTGGCCAAGTCTGCGGTGGCAAAATGATAGTAGCTACGGAAGTCTGCCGTGGCGAAAAATCTAGCTACGGGCTAAGCGACGGCTACACGACCCCTCGTGAAAGACCCGACACATTTGCCACGGCAAGTTGCCGTAGCTAAAGGTGGATGGAAAATTTAAAAAAAAACCCTACTTTTTAGCCCGAAATTCTTCAGACCCGGGCTAAAAAGTCCAATATTTTTTTTAAAAAAATAAAATAAATAATACACAATTTAAATATATAATAAAATTTCATTAATTATACAAAATTTACACATAATAAAATGTCAAACACTGCATAATTTATATACCATAAATATACACAATTATAAATGTTAAATATACAATAAAATGTCAAAAACTACATTTTAACAAAAAAAAACCTATGCCAGGAGAGCATCATTGTTTTCCTTGGTTGAAGATGAAGTAGGATCGGTTTCAAGTGGCTTCAAAATCTATGATGCAAGCAAAGAAAAAAAATAAGTTAGCAAGTATGTTGGCAATTTAGCCTACTTGATGTTATCGGTTGATAGAGTAAGCATCAATTATAAAGGACTAGTTATATAGTAGAATAAGCTTCAAGAGAAATAAAGTGTACACAGTAGCGGCAATTTTGGTGCATACTCAATGAAACGTTAAGGATTATAGGCTTTATAGCTATTAATAAGGATATAAAGTTATAAAATACTAAAAGCAAATGCTATGATTGCTATCAGTAGTTAGTACCACAGACGATAATGCAAGACAAGGTGGAGCAACACCGTATTTTTAAGGTATTACCTTGAAAGCACCCGAAAGAATGCCAAATACACTTGTCATTTGCCCTTTTTTTGCCCAGAATGAAACCAAGGAGACCTATAAAACATGATAAAGACAAACTAGTTAGTACAACATTAAATTGAGATAAGTTATGCATGTAAAATTCAGACCTAAAATTGCACCACGAAATGGAAAGATAATAAGTGTTCTAATCCAAAAAATAAAGACTTATCCTATACACATGTAAGATATAAATTGTAAGTTGCAATCCATAATTAGAATCCTTGGTCTAAAAGCACAGTTAAAACACATTCTCATGTTGCTCCAAAGATCAATCCTGCTACTGCTAAAGAAAGTTTCCAGGGGTTTTGGCCTGTACACAACATTAGACTAAATTGCTTCTAAATTGTAAATTGATTAGCATGAAAGTTCTAACAAGAAAAAAAATCAAATAAATTGCTTGTAAATGAAACACAAAAGTCCATGAAACTTAAGTCCCTCACCTTGACACAATGGCGCATGCACTCTTTTAGCATTGAACTATAATGCAGAGCCATGTCAGAGTTCTCATATCTGCATTAAACAAGCAAGGTTGAGCTTAGAAGAGAAAATGAGTTGAAATAACCATATTCATACAGCTGGGATGCGAATTAAAAGGTTTTTGTTATCTACTGAGTCAAAAGGCAAAACAAACAGAGTGAAAAGAACAAAAAAACCACTCTGATTTCCTGCTTCCAGTTTTAGAAAGATTGAGGAACAATAAATAATACTAAGTAAATTAGTAAAAAGAAGAAAGCAAGAATCATGTGAAAGACAATCACGAGTACCCCCTACCCCCAAGTTAGCATAGGTGAAACCCCCATATTCTTCAAAGTAACCTACCCTGATATCAGAATATCATAGCTGCAACCCCCATATTCTTCCAGTTTTAGAAAGATTGAGGAACAATAAATAATACTAAATCACATTGGATCAGTTCACATATGTCTGACAGTGGAAAAATAATTAGCAATTAGATCTTATTCCATTATGAGGTATAATCATTATAAAATAAAAATAAATAAACAAAGGTTGCCAGCAATATACCATTTTATGAATTTTCAACTAAGGTCCCAAGTGGAGTAATTATATTCCAGCTTCCCTTATCCTAATAATAGAATTAACCATCCAAAGTGGAACAATGAGCATGAGTCATTCATGTGCCCAGTAAAATACACAAAAGATTCATAGAAGATGACCTCAAGAGGAAGAATAAATACACACAGGATTCAAAGAAACTTGAAACTCAAAAGTGGACGAATTCAGTTGGGTTTTAAAGAATCAAAAACCATAAGGACCATATCATGAACAGAATAAGCTATCACTCATCCAAGCAACTAAAAAACAAGCTATATATTTAAAGGGAAACAACTACTAGGGATGTTAAAAACAAGCTACTAATTTTCCATCCAAGAAACTAAAAAAGAATAAGGAATCATCAATATATAAATTCCATTCATAGACACCGTATACAATGGAAATCCTAGACTATTTAAAGGGAAACAACTACTAGGGATGTTAAAAACAAGCTACCACTCATCCCACTAACAGCCACTACACTTGACAGGAATAAAAATAGGAAACTGTTAACTTGACTAAGGCACTAAATCATCATGACCTGATGGCTTATATGAAATGAAATTTTCCATACGATACAATAGCAGACACCCATATTGAAATAAGCAAACCCACTAGCAAGAATCACTATTTAGATGTACAAAGTGAATCAACTAAAAAAGGCAAGAGCATTAAAGTATGACAGTAATTCCAGGGAGGTATATGCCTAACCATGGACAGCAAACCCAACTGCTAAGCCATAGCCAACAGAAACTGAATCAAAGTAGAAACAACAGGGAGGTACATGAATGCTTTGCCAAATAACCCCAACGTCTAATGAGAGTACATGGTTAGTAAAAATAGCTAAATGTGACTGTTAGGTAAAGATTAATTGTAATTGTAATCAAAACATCTGGAAGATTCTAGATACACTTCCCCTCACAAAGGCTAGTGACAATTAGGTTTGAGTTCAATTTTGGTGCCTCTATATTTATAAGACAATGAGGTGCCTCTATATAGAAGATAGGAAGATGTACAGTTTGAGTTCAATTTTGGTTCTTTCAAAATTGATTATTTGAATGCACAGTCACAAAATCAAATATAGACAGGCCTATAAATGCAATTACAGCTGAAAGTGTAATTGAAAGCCATTTACAATTGTGAGTTGGTAATATGCAAACAAGTGACTATGAACAGAAATTACATAGATATTCTTTGCACCTGGCTAAATAAATCAAATACAACTTGAATATAAACATAACTTGAATATAAATATAACTTAACAGAAAAAATATTGCTTTGTAGAGATATTTAAGGTCTCAAAGGTTAAAAGATACTAGGTATGCAAGATCTCACATGATTTGTTCAACACACCATGAACTAAACAGAAAAATATTGGTCAACCTTCAAGATAAGGTCATCCATCATAAGACAGAACGCAGTAAATTACCTCAACTTCAAGATAACACTATCCTAGACATCTCTTATGTAATCCAAACCGCGCTCCTCAAATCTAAAGACTAAATCGCAATGCTAACAATTGAAAATAAAAGACCCAAGCTGTGATCCAGAATAACCAGTAGAAAATCCTCAATTAGGGGATGGTAACCTCATTTTGAAACCACAATCCTGAGTTAGGTCGGATCCAAAATAAGAAAATTCCTTGACCAGTAACTTGAAGGGGCGACAATTCAAGCAAAACATAATTTCTTGACCTAGGTCGGATCAAACAAAACAACAACAAAACATCAACGAAGAGCAAACCCTAACAAATTAAAAATTAAGCAAATTGAGGAAATTGTAAAATGTCGATTAGAAAGGGGGAAGATGGGCAGCAACTTCCCTAGTCAAAGAAAGAACAAATTGACCTTCAAATTAAGAGTGCTAGACGAGCAGGCGGAGAACCTAATCAAAGAAAGAGAACAAACTGACCTTCAAAGGGGGAAGGGGGAAGACGGCCATCACTGAGGACGGGTCGCCGGAGGAGGAAAACAGCACTGAACCGACGAGGACGACTGGAGGAGGAAGGCAGGACTGAACCGGAGAGATGACGACCGGAGGAGGAAGGCAGCACTGAACCGACGAGGATGGGTCGCTGGAGCTAGCTAGGTATGGAGAGAGGAGAAGATCGATTTGGGGTTTGGTGGCTCGGATCTGGTGAGAGGGCGAATTAGGGTCTTCAAATCCCGTCCATTTTTGCTTCAGAGAGATTTCAACCGGAGGAGGAAGGCAGCACTGAGGACGGGTCGCCTGAGAAGGTCGATTTGAGAGGTGGCTCGCGGATTGAATGTGGGATTTGGGGGTTTGAGAGCGATTTAGGGTTTGGGATTTGGGATCTGGTGAGAGGTGGCTTGGGATCTGATTGAGTGGGGGAGAGAGAATGATAGAGAAAGTGAAAAAAGGGGTTAGATGTTTTTTTAAGTGTACGACTTTATTTAGCTACGGAGCCAAGCCGTGATAAGTTTGGCACATTTTTTTCATTTTTTGCCACGGCAGGACCTTACCGTTGCATATATTATTGCCAGCTTTAGTGAAGTTAGCCACGGGATAGCCGTTGTCGTGGCAAATTTCAGCTACGACTCCTCATCCATTGCTACGCCATAGCCAAAGTCTACCTACTAGCTACGGCAGACCCTTGCCATTGCTACCGTGCTCCTCATCCGTAGCTCCACTGTGGCCAAAATCACCCTACTGGCTACGGCAAACCCTTGCCGTTTCTACTGTGCGTGGCAAATTTTTTTTTTTTTTTGTAGTGTTCGTCGATTTCAAGCGTCATGGTACACAAAGTTTTCTTCATGGCTTGAATATTCCCCCTCTACTGATGCACCATATTGTTTACCTTGCTATTTGTTCACAATGAAGCCAATTCAACGGCCTGGGTGGGATGCATTTTGTGTGAAAGGATTTCGAAATTGGAAGAAGGTGAATGATGGGAAAAGATGTGCATTTTTAAATCATATCGGGGAGGATCCCTGCTCACCTCATAATGTGGCTGTGCGAGCTTGTGATGATTTGTTAAAGCAGTCAAGACATATCGACAAAGTGATCTATGCGCAAACACGGGAGAAAATTTTAAACAATCAGCTGCGAGTGAAAACTTCTATTGATGTTGTTCGTTACCTAGCAAGACAGGGATGCGCTTTTCGAGGCCACGATGAAACTTTGGAGTAAAAAAATCCAGGTAATTTTCTTGAGTTGATCAAACTTTTGGCTGCATATAATGAAAAGGTTGCACAAACTGTCTTAGAGAATGCTCCTAAACATGCCAAGTACACATCCCCTCTAATTCAAAAAGAAATTTTACAAGTAATGGCAAGCAAAGTGAGGAGTAAGATTCGTGAAGATATTGGGGATTCGAAGTACTGTATCATTGTTGATGAAGCCCGTGATGAGTCTAAAAGAGAACAAATGGCTCTTGTTTTGAGATTTGTCAATAGAGAAGGTGTTATATAAGAGCGATTATTCGATCTCTCTCATGTTAAAGACACTTCAGCAGCAACTCTAAAAAATGAAATTTGTGTCATTCTTTCTCGCCATTCACTTGATGTACAAAGTATTCGCGGACAAGGGTATGATGGAGCTAGCAATATGCGTGGAGAGTGGAAAGGATTGCAGGCTTTGTTTCTTAATGATTGTCCATTTGCGTATTATGTGCATTGCTTTGCTCATAGATTGCAGTTGGCCCTAGTTGCTGCATCTCGTTGTTAGGTTTAGGAAATTCCCCCTTGGGGTTTGCCTTTCATTAGATAGAATATATATAGAATACACAGGACTTGGGCCTTGGGCTCCAAGGAAACTAAAGATATGTACATAACAATCTAGGATTCTATCTATATCTATTAACAGACCCCCGCAGTCGGAGCGGGAGGAGAACGTACGGTCAGACTGTCCCGAAAGTCAAGAAACAACTGACGTGGCAAACCCTTTGTGAAGATATCAGCGTACTGATAGGCGGAGGGAACATGAAGGACCCGAATAGCACCAATGGCCACTTTTTCTCGGACAAAGTGGATGTCCATCTCTATGTGCTTGGTCCGTTGATGTTGCACTGGATTGCTGGCTAAATACATGGCGCTGACATTGTCGGTGTAGACGATAGAGGCACGCGGCAAAGGACAGTGCAGTTACAGGAGGAGATTGCGCAAGAAGCAACACTCAGAAACGGCGTTAGCGACTCCCCGATACTCTGCCTCCGCACTGGATCGAGACAGCGTAGGCTGACGTTTGGAAGACCAAGCGACGAGAGAGTCATTGAAGAACACACAATACCCGGATGTCGATCGGCGGGTGTCAGGGCACCCACCCCAATCAGCGTCTGTATATGCCACAAGACCCGAAATAGGCGCTGCTGTCAACTGCATACCAAGATGAAGCGTGCCCTGAAGATACCTCAGAATACGCTTGAGAGCGTTGTAGTGAGGCTCACGTGGGTCGTGCATGAATAGGCAAATCTGCTGAACCGCATAACTGATGTCCGGGCGAGTGAAAGTAAGATACTGTAATGCTCCAGCAAGACTGCGATACATGGTAGGATCAGCAACTGGCGGACCTGCAAATGCACTGAGCTTGGAGCTAGTATCCACGGGTGTAACCACTGGTTTACACTCAGACATGTGCGCACGGGAGATGATCTCAGCAACATACTTCGATTGGGAGAGGAAGAGTCCAGAGGAAGTTTTGCGAACTGAAATGCCGAGAAAGTAGTGGAGGGGCCCCAAATCTGACATAGCAAACTCAGATGAAAGAGAGGCAATCAGCTGACGACGCAGAGCATCAGAAGAGGCTGTGAGAACAATGTCATCGACATACAATAACAAGTAGGCCATATCTTGCCCCTGGTGATAGACAAAGAGTGAGGAATCACTGCGAGAGCTGACAAACCCAATGCGAAGAAGATAAGCAGCAAAGCGCTGGTACCAAGCGCGCAGTGCCTGCTTCAGGCCGTAGAGGGACTTGCGAAGACGACAAACCTTTTTCGGAGTTCCAGTCTCAACGAAACCAGGCGGCTGAAACATGTAAACCGTCTCATGTAAGTGACCATGGAGGAAGGCATTCTTGACATCCAACTGATGTATTGCCCAAGATTTGGAGAGGGCAAGCGTGAGAACCGTACGGATGGTGGCCGGCTTGACCACTGGACTGAAGGTTTCGTCGCAGTCGACACCGACCTGTTGAGACTTGCCGTTGACCACAAGGCGCGCCTTGTAGCGCTCAAGGGAACCATCAGACCTGAACTTATGACGAAAGAGCCACATACAACGGATAATATTGACGCCTACAGGCCGGTCCACAAGCTCCCAAGTACCATTCCGAATAAGAGCCTGATATTCGTCGGTCATGGCGGCCTTCCAATTGGGATCAAGGAGGGCGAGTTTATGGGATTTGGGGAGGGGGGATATATGGGAAGGTGAGGCAGAGAGGTTAAATATTTGTTTGGGCCTGAAAATTCCGCTTTTGGAACGGGTTTGATAGGCTACGGGCGGGGCGACGGGTGCGGCGGGCGCCGCCAGGGGTGCTGCGGGCGCCGCCAGGGGGGCTGCAGCGGGGGGTGTGCCGGGGACCTGAGATGACGAAGTACCGAAGAATCGTTGTAGAACCATGGGGGATAATGAAGAATCAATGGAAGTATGAGAGGGGTGAGATGATGGTTGGGAAAAGGGGAATGTTTGCTCATCGAAGGTGACATGGCGGGAGATGATGAGTTTTTGTGACGTGAGGTCAAGGCATTTGTACCCACGATGGTTGTTGGGGTAGCCCAGAAAGACACAAGGTGTGGATCTGGGGGAGAGTTTGTGGGGCATGGTGGCGGAGAGGTTAGGGTAGCATAGGCAACCGAACACGCGGAGGTCTAGATATGACGGAGTCTGATGAAAGAGACGGAAGGTGGGAGTTTGATTGTAGATAGCAGTGGATGGGAGAATGTTGATGAGGTACACGGCGGTGGTGAGGGCATGGGGCCAATAGGATGGCGGCATGCTGGCGTGTAGGAGAAGGGTGCGCATCATATTATTGATTGTGCGTATAGAGCGTTCGACTTTGCCATTTTGGGAAGATGTATGAGGGCAAGAGAAGCGAAAGGTAATGCCTTGTGTGGAGAAAAAATTATGAAATTGGTGGTTATTGAATTCACCTCCCATGTCACATTGAAAATTTTTGATGCGCCGTTGAAATTGGGTAACAACATAAGCATGAAATCGGACGAATATAGGAAAGACTTGGGATTTGTATTTGATTGGAAAGACCCACAAGAAATGTGTGAAATCATCTAATAAGACAAGGTAATAACGAAAACCATCCTTAGACACCACATGCGATGTCCAAAGGTCGGCATGCACAATGTCAAATGGAAAATAAGTAGGAGTAAACGAACTAGAGAAAGGAAGTCTAATGTGTTTCCCAACTCGACACGAATGACAGGAACGCCGATTCGAGTCGTTATTACAAGCAACAGGTAAAAAAGTTTTAAGAAGACCAAAGATAGGGCTGCTAGGATGGCCGAGACGAGCATGCCAGATGGGTGGAGCCATGGCTGCGAGGGAGACATGCGAGGAGGATGGCGAGGCGGAAGGTGACGCGAGAGGGTAGAGATCCCCGGTACTATTGCATCTCAGACGACTGGTCCCCGTGCGAAGATCCTTGACAGTAAAACCAAATGGGTCAAATTCCACCGAAACAGAATTATCAATGGTAAATTTTCGAATGGAAATAAGGTTCTTTATAATTTGGGGAGTGAGGATAACATTTTTGAGGTACAAAGGGTGGTTGTGGGTAGGGATTGTGGTGTGGCCTTGTCCCAAAATTGGAATGCTAGAACCATTGCCGACTATAACAGAATTTGAAGGACTCTTAAAAGAAATAGTTGAGAGACTACCTGGATGCTGGGCCATATGAGATGAGGCGCCGGAGTCCATATACCACGTCAGATCCGGGGGATTGAGGCTCATGGACGAAAACTGAGAGTTCAAGTCCGTGGGCTGAACACCATAGGTTGAGTAGTACGCAGCAAGGGCATGAGGCGGAGGACGAGGGGCGGAGCCAAGGATGTCGGCGCCCGGGTGCTGTGGCGGCATCGAGGGGTAGGGACAGGGCGGGGCAGGCCACTGCGGGAAGCCCCAATAGTTCGGCCACTGTTGCTGCTGAGGACCGACGCGCCCGCGCCCGCGACCGCCGCGGCCACGCTGGTTGCTGTCGCGGTTGCTGTCGCGATTGTTGTCGCGCCCGCTGCGTTCTCGGTTTGACGGTGCAGAGGAGGGCGGCGTCTGATCGGTAGGCGGTGGCGGAGTGGTGACGGTGAGAGCTTGCTGAGACGACGGCTTGTCCAGTCGAGCCCGACTAGTCTCCTCAAAAGCCAGCATAGAGCGGGCTTTGTCAAAGGAAGGGAGAGGATCGGACTGTTGGATGAAGGTGGCGACGGACTGGTACTCGGATGTGAGGCCGGCGATGAGTTGCAAGACCAGGCGACGATCGGAGATCGAGGCGCCTACCGCTTCAAGTTGATCAGACAGAGATTTGAGGCGCTGACAGTAGGCTGCAGCGTTCGGGAAAGCTTCGAGCTTTGTGGTGGAGAGTTCGTTCTCCAAGAGGACCGTGCGGGTACCCTTGTTGTCCTGGAAAATATCAGCAAGGCGATTCCAGGCTTTCTGAGCCGTGGTATTGGGTTTGAGGATGGTGAGGAGAAGGTCTGACGAGATCGTGCCGTAAATCCATTGAAGGATAATGGCATCAAGTTGGGTCCAAAGATCATCGTCGATGTTGTCAGGGCGTTTCTGAGTAGGATCGATGTGGTCAATGACTCGGTGAGCACGAGCATTGTTTTTGAATAACTCACACCAGGACGTGTATTGAGAGTTTTCAAGATCAAGGATGATGGGAATGGAATTGCGGATGTTGGTGACGGAAAGGGCCGAATGAAAGGGGGTTTTGGTGGAGGTTTCGGCGGCCATGGTGGGTGGCGGAGAGGCTGCCAGGGGGCGGCGGGCTGGGTAGGGAGGCGGCGGCGGCGGGTGGGAGAGCGGAAGCTAGGGTTAGGAAAGGAATTATCTTTAAAAGATAATTAGGCTCGATACCATGTTAGGTTTAGGAAATTCCCCCTTGGGGTTTGCCTTTCATTAGATAGAATATATATAGAATACACAGGACTTGGGCCTTGGGCTCCAAGGAAACTAAAGATATGTACATAACAATCTAGGATTCTATCTATATCTATTAACACTCGTGAGGTAATTCATGTCCATCAGTTCTTCTCCAATTTGAGTTATGTTATCAATGTTGTTGCATCTTCTTGTAAACGCCATGATCAATTACAAGATGCTCAAGTAGAAGAACTTGCTCATTTGTTATCTATTGGTGAACTTGAAAGTGGAAAGGGAGCAAATCAGGTTGGCACATTAACAAGACCATGTGACACTCGATGGAGTTCACACTTTCATTCTCTTTGCAGCTTAATGCAGCTATTTGGTCCAACTATTATAGTGATTGAAAAAATTGAGAAAGAAAGCGCAACTTATCAACAAAGAGGAGATGCTAATGCAGCTAGCAAAATGATCACTTCATTTGAGTTTGTTTTTGTTATGCATCCGATGAAGGAGATTATGGGTATGACAAATGGTCTTTGTTTAGCCTTGCAACAAAAGAATCAAGACATATCAAATGCTATGCATTTGGTTTCAGATACAAAGAAAATGATTCAAAATTTTAGAGAAGATGGATGGGTCACCTTTCTTGACCAAGTTGTTTCATTCTCTACAAAATTTGAAGTTGATGTTCCTTGCATGGATGCCCCTTATTTTGAAGGGCGGAGCCGTCGTCGACAAAGAGATGTTACATTAGAGCACCATTTTCACTTTGATATATTTGTTGTTGCAATAGATGCTCAGATGCAAGAACTTGATTGCAGGTTTGGTGAGTTTGTTGTAGAGCTTTTAACTCTTAGCAGTGCTTTGGATCCAAGAAATTCATACAAGTCGTTTGATATTGATGCCATCTGTTTACTCGTGGAGAAATATTACCCATGTGATTTTACAGAGCAAGAGAAGATTGATTTGAGATATCAGTTGATCTCTTTTCAGATTGATGTGCATAATCATCCGGTCCTGCAGTCATTGTCATCTATTCAAGAGTTATGCATGAAGTTGGTGGAGACAGAGAGGGGAACCAGATATTATCTATTTGATAGATTGATTCGCCTTGTTGTGCAAATATAAGAGTACGATGTGCAAATATAATTGTATGTTGTGCAAATATAACATTTTTTTGTGCAAAAATAAAAATAAAAATATAGATTATGGGTCACATAATAAAATATAGATAGTTTTTTTAATTTCTCATATTCATAGGGTGATTTTTGTAATAGAATATAGATATTTTTTACAATTCCCATATTTATTAGGTCATTTTTGTAATTTAACAAAAAGTCTTTCTCCTTCCTCCGGAATCCTCACGCGATCTGGAATTGGATCCGGCTCCGCCTCTGGCTCACTCCGGCGTCGCTCGCTCGCTCCGGCCTCCTTCGATCTCGCCGTTGCGCCTCGCCGCCTCCGCCTCCGATCTCGCTCCTCCGCTCGCTCGCTCGCTCGCTCACCGTCTCCGCCACTGCCTCCAGAGACGTCGACCAGATCCGACCTCGATTTTGCAATTGAGATCGATTGCAATCGTTCCAAGCACACACAGATCCAATTGCCGCATCTCGATTGCAATCGATGAAGGAGACGAGAGGAACGATTGCAATCGATTACCGCATCTCGATTGGTGCAGAAGAACGAGATGGGAGGAACGATTGGTGCAGAAGAACGAGACACGAACTCCGGCGATCAGAGAAGGAGCGGCGGCGGCGGCGACAAGGAGCGATCTGGTGGCCGGAGGTGGCATCAGATCTCGGTGGATCTCGGCGGCGAGCGAGGAGCGTTTCTCGATTTGTCCAAAATCAGAATTTGGGGATGCTAATTAGGATCAAATTAGTATATATAGCGGCTAATTTACTAATTTATCCCAAAACGTGGACATTTCGCAAATTAGACCCTATTTCGTGGCTATTTTGCAAATTGCCCCTTTTTTTTAATTTTTTTTTTTATAAATAGGGACATAAAAAAGGAAACAAAAATGAGGGGGGTGTTGAATCCTCCCCACCCGGCCCATTGTTATTATATATGCAGATAACAATGCATTCCTTCACTGGTTCAGACCTACAAATCTACAATCCAATAGGTGCAAGTGCAAGTGTATCTCCTCCACTGAGCGCCACCCCCACCGTCGAGCGATAGAGCTCGAGCCGGCAAGAGCATCGATGGCGTCGGTACTACTGGCGATCGTGACCATCGTGATAACGTCGTCCATCTTAACAGCGGTTTACCAGACCCTCTCATTCTACTGGTTGATCCCAAGACGCATAAAGAAGGCGATGGAGAAGCAAGGAGTGCGTGGTCCCCCCTCTGCTCCTCTCCTCGGCAACCTCTCCGAGATGTCCCGCCTCGCCGCCGCCTCCACCGCCGACGACATGCCATCCCTCCACCACCACACCCTCGTTCCCCGCCTCCTCCCGCATTTCCTCCTTTGGTCTCGCCTTTACGGTACCATTCGCTTCATCTTACTCAATATATCTGATTCTCTGCCTTTTATAAAATATTCTCATTTAATTTCATTTCCTGTTAATTGAGAATTGTCATAAAAACATCCCTGGTATTGGCTATAACCGGCTAATTTTACCACCGTTCAAGATCTCCTATAACTTTCGGTGCACCATACAATATACCACTAAATTATTTTGGGTTTACTTTGAAAAAATTTAAATATATATATATATATATATATATATTACATTCCATCTACTTGTATTTACACATTTGTAAATTTTATTTGAAAAAAATCATATTTTAAAAAAACATAAAATTTATTTTCTAATATAATTGATCTTTTAATTTTTAATTTTTTTTTAAAACATTATTTTTTTTCAATAAAAGTTTATAAATATATAAATACAAATATGTGAAACGTAAATATATTTTAAAAATAAAATAAAATAAAATTATGTCTAAAATAATTTAATGGTGGGCCGTGAGGTATCTTGACTCCCGTTTTGTTTATCAAAAAGAACTATTCATTTAACCTGTTCCCCAAAATACAAGTTCCTAATTAATTAAAATTCACTGAACTCAATTTTTTATAATATCTATCAAATCATTAGTAATGTAATGTTTAAACAATTCAAGTAATATAAGATCTTCCAAGTTGCAATGCATTAAGCTGGAGATGTACTATATTACTGTTAATATTTTGAGCATGTTATATATTACTGTTAATATTTTGGTTTTTTTTAATTGATAGTGGGATTATACCATTCAGACTCTTTGAGAAAAACTCAGGATTAATGATGGCACAGTATCTTTGAAAATCCCCTGAGTCAAAATCTGATAATTTCCACTTGCTTTAAAACACCCAAATATTCTCTCTTACTTTTTACTCCCTCCAAAACGACATGTTGCACATTTTTTAAGAAAACAAATAAAATCAAACAAAAATATACTTATACCCCTAATTATTACTTTACTTTTCCAGTTTATTGAAAACTACAACTAACAAATCCTTAATCATTATAAGGGTAATTTTGAAAAGTGAACGCCAAAATACCTAAAACGACATGTTTTTTCTTAACAAGATTTTACTCTTAAAGACATGTTTTTCTTAACGGAGGGAGTATGTTTTACGGAGTAACTAGTATGAGGCTCGAGTTTAGGTTAAACTTTATTTATTTAAATTTGATAGTATTGATTGATAAGTTACAATTTTGAGTATCTATTATAGTTTATACATTAAAAAATTACTTGAAAAAAATATGACTACATTAAATATTAAACTTTTAGTTGATTTTTTTAAATTTTAATAAAATAATTAATATTTTATATAATTTTTGATCATTTTTAAAAAATGTATATAAGATTAAATTACATGGAGCTAGAATCAAACCCAAAATTTATTTTAATAAGTGAAAGCATTCCTAACTTAATTGTTAAAGATGACACTCCATTGTCCAAGTTTGATTTTCCTGTCAATTGAATCGGCCTGTGTTTCCGGTAATGAACACGAAAAAAAAAACCGAAATTTAGGGTCAATTGAATCGGCCTGTGTTTTCGGTAATGAACACGAAAAAAAAACCGAAATTTACTCACAAGCGACTCCATGTTTTTAAGAGAATTCGAACTTCGAACCTCTTAGCAAGGGATGTAGCACCACAACCACTACACCAACTTGTAATTTACTACTTAAAAAATCATCAAATTGCTTAATTATTCAAATAATGAAAATCACGTGATGCTTATTTAGAATTTGCCAAATTTGCTTATAAGTCCATCCATGCTCTTCTACTTTCTTAAAGTTGCAAAAGTAATATTACAAGTTCTTTTAAGAAAGTGGTAATTACAAAAAGGAAATTTTCTGAAATCACCCATTCTTTAAACAAGATCACAATTATTTTTTATAAAATAAAACAATTCTTTTATTTTTTTTCATAATATAAAAAACCAGCTAAATTTAGGGTTATAATAAATCAGTCAAAAACTCGATCCTTTAATTTCCATCAACCTCTTGCATTTTTTTTAAAAAAGATTATAAAGAAAGATAACTCTGTCTATTCTCTTACTTAAATCTTACAAAACCTTTTATCCCAAAAAACATAAAATAAAAAATTCATACAAAGCCTGGTTTTGTATACATTCAAAAGAGAGAAAATAAGAGTTTCGCTCTATGAATTTTTACAGCATTCAAGCTGCATTGCAAGCTCTCTCTCTTGAATTTGGTAAATAAAGAGCGGTCATCCGGGGCTCGAACCTGAAACCTATGAGTACTACTCACAGGTCCTTTTCGGTTGAGCCATTCCGAAATGATTTTGCAAGCTCTCTCTCCTACTTCAAAATAACAGAAAACAGGGTCTTTAGTATCCCTACAGTAAGATCCCACGGTATGACTTATTTGCTAGAAAACAAAACGTGTAAATGCAGCAAGGCCTTCACATTCGCCCTTACATATGTGATCAAAAGATATCAGCGAAAGCAGCCCAAGACATTGGGCCACTGGGTTGGGTTCGGCCCAATAAAACGGATATACATATAAGCAAATTGGTTGCCAAAGGTTAAAAGAGGCCAGAGTCGGGTGGTCGTGTGAACAAGCGGTGAGCCAAAGATTGCAGCCAGTGGATAGCCGATCGAAGTTAGGGGTGTTATATGAACTGAACAGTTCGACCTCGACTTGAGATTTGTTTGAAAAAAGCTTGACTCCAATTTGCTCACTTACCTTAAACAAGTCGAGCCTGAACAAGATTTTAAATTCGGTTGAAAGCTCGATTCGTTCGATTTAAGTTCGAATAGCTAGAATTTTATGTAATTTCTAAAATTTCTTTTAAATTAATGTTATGACCAAATAGAACTGTTTAAATCTGGATGAAAGTTCAGATCGAACTCGTTCATTTTTTTAAAATAAGTCAAGCTTGATAAAGAAAAAAAAAATAAGTTCGTCTAAAAATTTGATTCAGCTTAGATTAATGTCGTTTAACAAACGAACCAAACTTGAATATGTTCGGCTCGAATAACACCCCCTAATCGAATGTCGTTTAACAAATGAACCAAACTTGAATATGTTGGGGTATTATTTTGTATTATGGGTGAAATATAAAAGGTAATTATCCATCAAGGGAAGAAATTAATAATTTTTTGTAATGAATGTAGGAAAGAGATTCATATACTGGCACGGGTTCGAGCCAAGGATGTGCTTGACGGATCCGGAGATGATAAAGGAGCTTCTCTCAAAGTTGAGCTTTGTCACCGGCAAGTCATGGCTTCAGCAGCAGGGCTCCAAACACTTCATCGGCCACGGCCTTCTCATGGCCAACTCCCACCAATGGCACCGCCAGCGCCACCTTGTTGCCCCCGCTTTTATGGGAGATAAGCTCAAGGCCCGTTTTTTTTCCTGAACAAAAATCATCCATATTAAAAAATGCTGACATGATATATTCTCCTGTTTTAATTGGAACAGAGCTACGCAGATCATATGGTGGACTGCACAAGGACGATGATCGAATCACTTTCCGAGAAGAGGGAGGTCGAGATCGGAGAACAAATGAGCCGCCTAACAGGCGATGTCATAGCAAGAGTTGAATTCGGAAGCAGCTACGACAAGGGGAAGAGGATTTTCCAGCTCTTAACCATTTTACAACAACGCTGTGCACAAGCTACCAGGCACCTTTGCTTCCCCGCCAGCCGGTGAGCCTTCTTTTTTTCCCTTACCACTTGCTCCCGTGTGAGTTTAAGACTCTATTTGGCACCAAACTGCACCATCACCTAACTTTTCGAAGCATTTGATTTTGATATTATATAGTTATCGGAGTTTTTGGTTTTCTATTAACAAGTTTCCATCTGCTTCAGCTAGCTACTCTATATCTAAACATTTCGAGTGTGTTTCACAAGTGGTTGAAACTCTAGTTTGATTTTGAAAAAAAATATGGATTTTTATTAATTTTAAACCATTTTATTTCCATATATAGCTAGATAAATATAATGTTAAGGTGCAATATTGGTCAAACCATCTTAGGATTGATTATACAAAATGTTGATTTTGGGCTGAAATTACTTGGATGGTTGTATCTTTTTTTCCCCCACAGATTTTTTCCTAGCAAGTACAACAAGGAGATAAAGGGGCTGAAGACGGAAGTGGAGAGGCTTCTAACGGATATCATAGAGACTCGAAAGGGGTGCGTAGAGATGGGGCGGAGTGATTCATATGGTAATGACTTGCTCGGGATCCTCCTCAACGAGATGTCGAGGAAGACGGAAGACGGAGGCAGTGGTGGCGGGCTGAATATGCAGTTGATAATGGACGAGTGCAAGACGTTCTTCTTTGCAGGGCATGAAACGGTTGCCTTGTTGCTGACTTGGACTTTGATGCTCCTCGCTACAAACCGTTTATGGCAAGACAAGGTTAGGAAGGAGGTGGCCGATGTTTGCAACGGTGCACCACCTGCACTTGATCACCTCCCTAAGCTCTCTATGGTAAGCAAAGATGCAGCTGACATTTTAATTTCCTACCAAAAAATGTATTTGCTGACTTTTTTTATATAGGTAAAAAATGCAGCTGACATTTTTCCTACCAAAAAAATATATTTGCTTACATTTTTTTATGTATGTAAAAATGCAGCTGAACATGGTTATAAATGAGTCTCTAAGGCTTTATCCACCAGCAACAATCCTACCAAGAATGGCATTTGAAGACATCAAGTTGGGAGACCTATTCATCCCAAAGGGACTGTCGATATGGATTCCAGTGCTCGCGATCCACCACGACAAACAACTATGGGGCGACGATGCAGACGAGTTCAACCCTGAGCGCTTCTCGTCGAGGTCGAATATGTCGGGTCGGTTCTTCCCGTTCGCACTGGGCCCCCGGAACTGCATAGGGCAGTCCTTTGCCATGATGGAAGCAAAGATAATATTGGCAATGTTGGTATCCAAGTTTGAGTTTAGTGTATCAAACACTTACCGTCATGCTCCTGTTACGGTTCTTACAATAAAGCCCAAATATGGAGTCCAACTTTGTTTGAAATCGTTAACTTGATCAAACTGATCTATTTGATGATTCTTGTTTTTTTTTTCAATGGAAAACTTATACACAGTATTAAAGATACAAAAATAAGAATTTGTTTTTTCATACATTATTTTATCTACGTGTCCCTTTCAACTTTTTTTTTTTATGATTTATTGGAGAATAGTCTTATCTTATGCAATCTATCTATATCTATATAATATATTAAAATATAGATATGATGTCTTCTCTCATACAATTCGTCTATGTGTCATTTTTTGGTGCAATCTGACTTGAATTTTTTGACATGATCAAATATATTTGAGTCATTTTTTGTGCAATCTGACTGAATTTTTTGACATGATCAAATATATTTGAGTCATGTTAGACTATGACCTCATCTATTTTATTCACATGTCATCTTATGTCTCCATCTCATATCTTAGGTGGTACAAAATCGATTATTTTACAATGAGTTATTTTATAAATATTGTACCCTAAATTAAATTCTTTTTACAAATTGAATAATTATCATCACGATCCTTTACATACTCTTCCGTAAAGAAATACATTTGATAAATTCCGGTGAGTAATACGACGTGGGGGGTCCACACGTCCGAGCGCATCATACGCACCCAAGCCGAGCACACAAGACCAGCGGGGTTCCATCCTAAAACCAATTGGCAATAGGAAGAGTGACCCACTGACTTATATGCAAGGTTCGGGTTCTCGTGTTTTTCGATGTGGGATAAAGATCACAAAACATCACAACACGCTCCCTCAAGTGCAACTGCATGGCCCCGCAGTAAATGTCAGTTGCACTTGACATCTTGAGCCTTAAGGCCGGCTAGCCCGACCAGTAGATAGATCGACCAGTGTCCCGAACCGCACCGCTCTGATACCATGATAAATCCTGGTGGCTCATATAACCGTGGGGGTCCGCTCATCAGAGTGCATCATGCGCACCCAAGCCGAGCACACAAGACCAGCGGGGTTCCATCATAAAACCAATTGGCAATAGGAGGAGTGACTCACTGACTTATATGCAAGGCCCGGGGTTCCGTGTTTTTCGATGTGGGACAAAGATCCCAAGACATCATAACAACATTAAATTTTTTTATCACTTTCAAAAGTTAATACTCCCTCCGTTCAACAAAACTTGACGTTTTACTATTCATGTACACTTTTTTAGGAGCTAAAAACTATATAAAATATTGACTTTTTAAATAATTTTTTTTAACAACTTCGTAGTTATTATTAATAAGTACAAACTTGTTAAAAATTTTTTTTTAAAAAATGAATATTTTATATAGTTTTTATCATTCTAAAAAAGCGTGCGTGAATAGTAAACGACAAGTTTTGTTGAACGGAGGGAGTAATAAATTTCACTTCCAAAAATATATCATATATACTGCCATTTTAACATATACTTTGTACACATATATTAATTATATTTCAAAATATACTTAACTTTGATTAAGAAGTTAACAATGATCCGTATATCCATAGTTACATCCATTAAATTACGACTCTAATAATGGAGATTGTTTACCAAAATTCTTCACATCAAAAGTTAATGTATGATTGCTTGAAAACTTTTACTAAAAAAATTCAAATCAATTTTTTAATCTTCACATAAATATTAATAAAATCATAATTTTCATATAATTAACATAATAAAATATATTTTATTAACAAAACCCAGAAGAACGTAGTTAACAAATCATATCCTATCATATCCTATCCTATATATATACAATATTAAAGCAAAAGTTGTACTACAACATCTTAAACCTGTTATACTCACTTGAAGCTTAAAGAGAAAGAGTTGTATCGACACAAATAGATCTCAATATCTTTATTACATTCGATATGAGATAGGGTATTACATATAGCAAATATATATATAATGTTCATTCACCAACTCAACATTGGCTTCACCAGAAGCTTCCGTTCGATATACCATCAAGTATAGAGACCCACCTTATTTATTTCTTTATCCATTTTTTTAACAAAGTAAGAATTCGAAATAACTGACAACACTTTTGTCAGGTAAATCTAAATGCCAAAATAATCGGCAGATAGATCGACTAACCGTCACGGTACAAGTAAATATGCAAATGAGGACACAATACTAAGATTCAGATCTTAATTGAGCATAACAATGAACAACCCAACACACGGAGAAAATCGAGGAAGACTATGGGGCAAGCTAGCTGCGAATAGCGAGAACACGAGGAAGTAATACACTTCCACGACATCTCGCCGCCGGAGAGACAGGAGCATATTTATTTCTTTATCCAATTACACGAAAAGCATCTATTTTATTTTAAAACAATAAAATAAAACTCATTATCCACTCACTACGTACTCATCCGACTACTATATACATTTTTTTTATATTTTGAAAATAAATAAATAAATACATTCCAAAATTCATTCACATCAACTATAAAAAAAATTCTATTAAGAAACTAATTTTAATGTTACTTTGATAGTTATTTTGCTATAGAAAATTAAAAATTATTTTATATTTTAATTAAATAATGATAATGTTTCCTAATTTCCTTTTTTAAATTTTGTTTTCCACATTATTTTAACTAAAGAATTTTGTATATTATTAAGAAACATATATTACAAATATATGTTACAAATAATTATTATTTTAAGTTACAAAAATTGACTTTACAATAAATTGAAATAAAATATATGTGCCAGGTCTCACTAATTTGAGATTAGGATGAACGTGGATTTTTATTGGATCGATTTATTTTTTGAAAACTCTAGATTTTTATGATAAGGAAGAAAAAGAAAAACCGTAATGCAAAAAGAAAAAAAGACGAAGATAGACGCTCTGGCCACTAGTTAAAAAGAAAAGATTACAGGGCATGAAAGCAATAGCTTAAACTGGCACTGTTTAGTGTTTTCTTCTCCATTGTTGCCTTTTTGCATGTGGAATGTTATGTTGTTATTGACATACCAAAGGCCCCCTATACCCTCTCCCACACAGTGTCATGCCAAGCTGGTTTTGCTTTAATTTTGGGTTTTCTGTTAAAAAGTAACGTGCATAGTTTGAAAATATTAATTTGGATTGAAATTTTGAGTCAACTACTTTGTTTTTAATGATGAAATTTTTAGTTAACTATGTTTTCTAGGCAATTTGCATTTCTTATTATTTAGTGGTCGAAATTCGAAATCGGCGCCTTTTATTGTTAGTTTTGCGGATTCGCGGATCCGAAGATGGTGGATCAAGAGGACGAATGGACGATGCTCGATCTCTGGGCTGGAGCTACTAAGGATGGCTAAGGAAAAGAGCAAACGAGGAGTGAGCTTAATCTAGCTCGGACACAAGGGATCGGTGCCCGTCGATGACGGTCGGCACCTGCCAGCAGACAGTAGTGATAAGGTTGAATCTGTGTAGAAGCTTCCGAAGTTTATCCAAAGAGATTTATTACTATCATTTAAGATTCATTCTTATCATATTATGGCCGATTTTTCTAGGGTTTTTGGTCAATCCTAATTCTACAAATATGGTAGTTTTTCTAATAAGATTTCACACACAACAATATTCTACCCACTATTTGACAGACAACTTACAATTTGTTTACAGTTTTGAGGTAAGTCACGAGTAACTAATCCTTTTGTTAGTTTTGCTTGCATTTCAAGACAAGGTTGATGGAATGTGAGGGCCGATCTACTTCTTTCTTTCTTTCTTTCATTGTTGACAAGAACATATATAAAGTCGCACGCACTTTCTGTATGATCGACCTTTACTCTACCACGAATGTCACTATTTTGTAACTATATGGTAACTATACTCCGAATGTCATTTGTGCAGTCAATAAATATTTAAATAATTAAGAAGTAGATGATATGATGTATAATATATCTGTTAATCTATTTAAGTAAAACATCATTCCTATATTTCAAAAACATAGAATAACAAATTTACTTTATTTTGTCTCAAAATATAAGTTTTTTGACTTTTTAACACATTTTGTAAGGAGCTAAAAAATCTATAAAATATTAATTTTTAAAAATAATGTTAAATATTAACGATTATAATATTGTTTTAAAAACTCATTAAAGTTTTTGAACAAGAGGATGATTCCTATTTAATTTGTTAATCCATTTTATAAGAGAGTAGTGGTCTATTAGGTGAATAAATTAGATGCAAATATATTTTAGTGCAATGTAGATATCATATGGGTAGTAGTGGGCATGAAAAGAGGAAATAAATGAGGTGACAACCTATCTATAATAACATGTGCATCAGAACAGTTTGATTAAATTATAAGCTGCATATGCGTTCCAAATACACTTTTATACCTGTATAAATTATAAAATATTAAATTTATTAGTTCTTTAAAAATAATATCATACTATCTGTTACTAAATACTTCATCCGTTAATTAAAATTTAACGTTTTACTATTTACGTACGTTTTTTTAAGTGTTAAAAATTATATAAATTATTGATTTTTTAAATAAAATTTTATACTTATTACTATTAAGTATGAATTTATAAAAATAAATATAAAAAAATTAATATTTTATATAGTTTTTGACATTCTAAAAAAACATACATGAATAGAAAATCACAAGGAGCCAGTAATTTTTTAAACTGTAAAAATGTATATAATATTATTTTAAAAAATTAATTAAAAAACAATATTTTATATAAATTTTCATCGTTAGAAAAAACTTATAAACCACTTAATACTGACATATAAATAAGAGAGTAAGAAATAAAATTTTATTTGATGTTTGAAAGAATTGGATAGTTGAATTGAAGCTATGAATTTAGAATGTGCAAAATCAAACTAAATGACCAAACTTCTTCTTGTTACCCTTATCCGCTCCTCTACCAATTGAACTGAAAATAGAACCCAACCCAAACAGATTCCCCGACGACACATTCAGAACAGGGGATACCTTCACTCCTCCACTTCCTCCATTAGCCCCGTAGCTCTTCTTCAATGGCGGCTTCTGATATGCGCCTCCTCCTCCGCCACCAACGAGATTCCGATTACGCCGCTGGCTTTGCTGCTCTTCTTTGGAGATCAACGATCTCTTGGAGCTCGAATTCGATCCGGTGGATTTGCTCCTTGGAAGGAGAATCGGACACAGAGTCCCGCTGTAAATCCCCCCGCAGTTGCAGCTCCTACTCCTCCTAAACTTCCAAAACGACGACGTCGAGGCAGGCGCAGGTGAAGACGGAGATAAAGGCGACGCCTTTCTTGCGGTCTTGCTATGCTCCTCCCCTGTTTTGCGATCTTCGCCAGGCGGCGTTGGAAGCGCCGGCGGAGGAGGTTTGGGGTGTTGGAAAGGGAGGAGGACACCGTTGGAGAAGAGCTCGTCGGCGGAGGAGGAATTGGGGAGGAGGTTTTGGAAATTGAAGCTGGCGGAGGCGGAGAGGGAGGAAGGGCTGAGAGGGAGATGGGGTTCGATGGGGACGACGTCGAATTGGCAGAGGTCGTGTGAGAAGGAGATTCTAGGGCTCACACCCCTGCTTCGGGGGTTCTCTGGAGACGTGGACTCCCCGTGCTCCACCGCCATTGTTGGTTGCTCTGGAAACGACGTCGTGTCAGGTGTGGATTTGGATGGAGGAATGGGCGGTGGGGGAAACGAGGAGTTTGTGTTGAATCGAAGGGGAGAGAGGGAGAGGAAGAAAGGGGGGTTTGACTTTGGAGAGAGAAGTGCACATGTCAGGCTGCAGAAGGGTAGATTATTTGTAGGGGGGATGGGAATTAAGGCTTTTAAAAAATCATAGCAAATTCAGGATCTACAAATTCCGATTTACTCGCTCATTATTATTATACGGAATTTACTCATCCAAATTTTTTAAATATTTTATAGTTTTCATTGTTTTATTTCCTAAGCTAAAACTATCCTCCATTTTTATCTGCTTAATTTAGTGATTGTCTAAAAAAAATAACATAATTATGTGGGTTCGAAACCCACATAGCCACATAGGTTATATATGTAGACAACACATTACTGAAAGTAATAAGAATTTCAAAGAAGAAAAACATGAGGATATTATCATATGTTGACATTACAGATTTTTTATTTTATTTTGTACTGATTTTTTAGTTTCTAATGTATATAAATGCAGAAATATTATTGAGTTGCTAGTCATATGTTGTTTCTTACTTTTTATACCTTGCAACAATATCATTACAGTTGTAAATTCGGTATTGATTTTTTATACCTTGCAACAGTACATGATTGATGTGTTACCGATTTGCATGACTCTCCTCACTCCCACAAGCAAATCATCAAACTCAACAACCATCAATCTCAATATAAATAACCACAAAAACAAATTTCATGGATATGTGCACCAAGAAGCCGAGCACCAAGAACTCAACAAGCGATTTGTACAAGAGCTCCTAATCTCACTCACTTCATACATCAGTCCTAGAAACCATTTATACAAATCATCCATGTTTACAATGCTAATTTAGATAGTTTATGTGGGATTTGAACCCACGTATTTGTGTCAAGCACAATGCTCTCCCAATTGAGCTAATAGACTAAAAAATAATTCACATGAATGAAAAATTGAAGAAAAATAAGGCAATTGCTTCAAAGCTGATCAGTAGTTGTTCAAGAAAAATAAGGCACCAACCCATTATATATTAACCAAAACAGCATGTTTTCAAAGAAGACTAACACCTACAATTAATAGAATCTAAAAGCATCAACCCAAATTGAAACAAAAAGCATTAGTAAGTATTGTGATGTACATTCATGTCTACAAAATATCCAGTAATGTGGTTTACTGGTATACATTCCAACATGAGAGGTTAGCTATGGGTTACATATGCCTACAAAAAGGTTGCTGCTATAAAAAAAAAATGTTGATGCAAGTGGGTACTATATAGCAAGTCACAAGGAAAATGTGAGCCTTTGTCCATTTATTATATGGGCTTGTAGAAATTCAAGGGGAAGTAAAATGCAATAAGTATGGTATATGATGTCTGTTATGAGCTAAATGCAATATTCATGACATTAGAATCAGCCAACATGAATATGAAAACCCCATATGAGTCCTTCCACTTGGACACCACAAACTGCCTCCTCCAACTTCTATCTGTGTTAATTAGTCATTCTAAAGCCTCTATTTGTGTTTACTAATCGAAATGGTTACACATCCATTCTCAAATATGCAGATTCATATAACAACTCATAAACTAAATTCGAGTAACAAATTCACAAAATCAAATTTAAAACCCCCAAGTTTGAAACTCTAATTTTCGATAGAATTCAGGGTGTGTTTGGTAATGATATCTAGATATCAAATATCAGATATCGGGGCCGATATCTGATATCTAGTGTTTGGTAGGGCTAGATATCGATATCATTTTAACTGATATCGATATCTAGTGTTTGGTATGCATAATATATCACTTGATATCAAGTGATATCTGATATCTGTGTTTGGTAAGAGTCAGATATCGATATCAGTTGATATCTAGATATCAAATTTGGCCTATTTTGATATACTTATTTTTTAGGAGGTATCAAGATATCGATATCGATATCGCCCGATATCGATATCTTGATACCGATACCGATATCAATATCTTGATATCGATATCAAGATATCAAGATATCGTTACCAAACACACCCTCAAAGACCTACCTTCTTGGCTTCTTCGCTCAGACTCCGCTTCTCCTCCTGACTACGGTGTCACCTTTACTGAGTTATTAGTGCTTGGTGGGCATCCTCCACCTCCGGTCAGCATCGCCTCTTCTCCCCCATCGAGTTCTCCGAGTCGTCTCTTCTATCTCAGCTGCGATTTCTCTCTCACTGTGTTGGTCTTTCTTTTAGATTTCCCCCCCTTTTTTTAATCAAAACAAAAGGAGTATGAAAAATCTGTTAATTACAGTATAACTTTAAAAGGGCACGAAGCAAATTTACTCCAAAACTGAGGGGTACCATACAAAAAAGTTGAAAGTATTGTACTCCTCACGAAAAAGGTCTTACTTCAGGGGTACTTGGTGAAATTTCCGTTTATTAAAAGATGGGTAGTTTGAAGTTTAATAAAAAAAGGCGAAATTGGGTATAACCTACCCAATTTAAGTTTTTATTTGGTAAATGTACCCTTGAAGATTTTATTTTTATTATGACAGATTTGCCCTTGATTTGATTGTAATTAATAAATCCATTGATGCTCAATCGGTTTCCATCAACGCTCGTTTTTTCCATTCCTCTCTTCCAATAAGCGACGCTCATCCCATTGCATCTTCCTTGAAGTACGGTTATTGCGAAGACATTGAAGGTTGATAAATTTGATTTATATGTTTATGTGATTGTTACTGTACATTCCATGGTATAATAAACTCTAATTTGAGAACCCTAATTCAACTACGGGAGTTAGGAGTCCGACACAGACGCCAAAACTCGTCATCAACGTTTGTGATTTTAAAAAAAGAACGACGATGCGGAGTAGATGAAAGAGCGAAGATGTAGGGTCGATGGAAGCTTTAGGGAATAGATATCTTATCCGCGGTTATTGTCTTCGCTTATTGTTAGTTAGGGACAATAATCTAGGTTACAATAATCATTATCTATTTTTACAATAATTGTATGCTAATTATTTGATACCCGTGTTTACCAGAATTGGGTCATTACATGAAATCATTTATTACAATAATTGTATGCTATTCTAGTTGGTTATAGTAATGGGTACAAGAATTCGTTCATTATAATAAATCAGTAATTACAGGAATTGTATGCTACTTTAGTGAGTTATAGTGATTTCTTGTGATAGAACTCTACAAGGCAAATGTAGGTATAGTAATGAATAGAATAGTTCATTATTTACAAGAATTGATTACATGAATTGATTACATGAATACTATTGTATTACAGGAGTGTGATTTCTTGTAAGTAACTCATGACATTGTATTACATGAATATTATCGTATTACATGAATGGATCGATACACGATTGTAATCAAATAATTTGAAGAGTAACGTATGTTACCTGTAACCTAGAAAATTGTTGAAGTTGTACCCTAGAAAATTCTCCGTTGATAATACATCTGCAGTAATCTAACTAAGTAGTTTTAAAAAAGATAAAGCTTGTTAAAATATCTCCATCCACCAATCTTTTTTAAAAATGATAAAAAAAAAAAAGGATAAAATCTGGTTTTTTAACAATATCTTCCTCATCCATATTTTAAAAAAGGATAAAATTTGAAAAAGGTAAAAATTAATTATAAGGGTAAATATGTAACATCCACCCTAAAAAAAGTACAATTACCAAAAACAAAATTGAGGGAGTACAATTAGTTAAAAAAAACTTGAAAAGGGTATACTACACCCAATTTACTCTAAAAAAAAACTATGGACACTTACTTAATTACCCTTCTAAAATGGATATTTATCTAATTAGATTTTCTAAATGGACATTTGACCAAAATTCTCATTTTTTTTTATTAAAAATAATTTTTTTTATTAAAAATAAAATAAAATAATGGATATTTTATAAAGTTTCATCATTTTAAAAAACGAACGTAAACAGTAAATGCTATGTTTTTTTTATAGTATAGAGATAGTACGTATAAAATATCATTTTTTATTAAATTGTTTATACAATTTTATATATATTTTTGGTAGAAACCGGTTCTTTAATCTAGCTCGCACTAGGTTTAAATGCCCCCCCCCCCCCCCCCCCCTCCCTCACAAAAAAAGAACCTCAATTCCAAGGATTCGAACTCGAATATCTAGTTAAGGGTGGAGATTGAAGAGTCTTAATGGCGAAGCCAAAAAAAATTCAAAAGGGGCACAACAATATGTAATTGAGAAGATACTAGATTGCAGACTCGAATCTCTATTGCAATTGAGAAATATACTAGATTTTCTGTTAATGCGGAAAAAATACAATATGCAAAATAAATTTTTTATAAGTGGAAAAAATGCAAATCTGTTATAGTTTGCATGGAAAAATTGCTTCTCGATATGATTTCAAACTTTTGTACTTATTTTATTAATGATTTTTCTATCGTGTGCCAATGAATACACGTTAGAAATCGAAAATAGAAAAGAAAAATCTAGTTTCAATACATTAACACCCTAAGTCTGATGCATTGAAACTAGATAAATGCATTTTTATAAATAAATCTTTCATTTTTTGGGTTGTTTATCATGGGAACATATTAGAAAAATGCCTTTTACTAATTGCTTTTGATGTTACAAAATACACCCTAGAAATAAAAACTATCTAAACTACCTCCTAGAGAAATCACCCAAATTACAATCCAATAAACCCAAGCAAATAAGTTCAACGTACCTAACTAAGAATTAATTCTTGTCATGATATCACTTCTTTCTTTTTCTTCCTCTTTGAAGCTCTTTATACACCTTTTATGTATGAGAAAGATAGCTTAAAACCCCACATCTCTTATCCTATATCTAAAAAAACAATAACTTTTCCACACAATAATTTCCCATAAAGAAAAAAATAAATTAATTTACAATAAAGAAGATATATTTTCTAAGATACTACATGAACCTCAACATATTCCAATACATCCTCAATAATACTTCTAATGACGACAATAAGAGCTTCTCAAAAGATATTCCAAAATGTATTACGTGTTCTAAAAATCGCGCCTAGGCGGGAGGGCACCTAGGAGGCGCTAGGCGGGAGGGCAGTAGGACACCTAGGAATTTTAAGCCTAGGCGGTAATCCGCCTAGGCACCACCTAGCCCTGCCTAGGTGCCGCCTAGACCCCGCCTAGGTCTCCTTTTTTCCGTCTAGACGACGCCTAGCCCTGCCTAGCCCGATGATTATTCAATTTTAGCTTTTGGGCATGTAATTAGTCAACTTATGGTTTTTTATCCCTCATATTGGGATATATTTGCTTTTGAGTCGAACCTATGGTTTTGGATTTTAGTGGGTTTAGAGTCTCTAGTTGGACGTGTACTTTTGCGTTTATTTACTTTAATGTTAGTTAAGCACGAGAAATTTGGGTTTATGAGTGATATTATGGATTATTATTACATCATATGAATTATTGATATGTATTATGCATTAAAATATAAGAAAATAATTAAGTGTGTTCTAAGTCCGTCTAGACGTCGCATGGACACCTATCTAACCGCATAGGCACTAGACGACCACCCACAACCTAACAATCGTCTAACGTCTTTTAAAACATTGACGTTGGAGCCTCCCCTATATCATCAGATGATACCTCTTATCACCTATTCATGTGTAAAGTATCTATGAAATAATTGTTAAACACTAGAGTTCATTATAATGAAAACACACTGAGATACAAACGTACCTCCTGGTACTTTAACAGAAATTAAAAGAACTAATTTGTGGATTTTTAAATATATATATTTTGGGGCGACTGAAGTGAAAATGCTAGTAACACATAACGCCTTCTGAAATGTTGAGATGACGTATTCTCTTTTAAACTTATTGAAATTTAACAAAAATAAAAAATAAATAAATCAACTCATCACTAGGGTGTTATTCGAGCCAAACGAGCCGAGCTTGGCATGCTCAAGCTTGGTTCGTTTGTTAAACGAGTTCGAGTCGAGCCGAGTCTGATTTTTAAACGAGTTTTTTTTTCCAACCTTGATTTAGCAAATGAACGAGCTTGAACCGAGCTGTTAGGACTCTAGAGTGGTTGCCTAACAAACTCACACATGAGAGAGTAGGGGTGATATTCGAGCCGAACGAGCCGAGCTTGACATGTTCAAGCTTGGCTCGAACGGAAAACGAGCCGAGCCGAGCTCGATCCCAAAAATTATTCGAGCTTTTTTTGGCTCTCAAGCTCGGCTCGCGAGCCCTAAGTGAAACTCGAGCTCGGCTTGTTTGAGCTCGAACAAGCTGAACGAACCAGCCTAAGCTCGTTTGAGCTCGTCAGTGTGGGCTCGTTCGAGCTCGTTCGGCTCGGTTTGTAAACAAAAGACTAAATGCGACACATGAAGATGATCAAGAACAACATAAAGATAAACAAATTTCTTATAAAAAATTTATTTCTACAAGAACAGGAAAATGAACAAAATTCTTGTAAAAGATGAACAACAACAGGAGGAGTAATCACGAACAACAGGAATTGACAGAAAGATGAAAATTGAACAACATTGGGCGACTAACAAAAGGATGAAGAGGAGGGAGTGAAACTGAGAAATCACGAGGAGCCAAGCAGGGAGTACAGGTAGGATGACGAATAGGCGAGTCTGTTTCCTCCGTTCTTTCGACTAATAGGCACTCTGTTTGTCGGCGCCGCCTGAAGTAGAGGACTAGAAGAGGGACAGATCCTAGATCTGGTGGTCGGAGTCGTCGGACAAACCCTAATTCAGATCTGGTGGTCGGAGAAATCATTAATCGACGCCATATCTTCGGAGAAACCAGTTGAGAGAGAAACGAAGAACCCTAGGATGAGATTTAGGAGAAGCTTGAGATCTGTCAAAAAAACAAATAAATTACAACCACTAAAGGTTAGAAAGAAACCTAATTACAACTTCCATAACTTCAATTGGAGACAAACAAAAGCCATACCTACGAATCTCATGCCCAAAACTTGGAACGATTGAATGCCTAAGACGAAGTGCCAGGGAAGAGTCGGAGATGGAGTAGAGAGTAAAGTCGAAGAGAGATAGAGTAGAATCGACCGGCCGGAGGAGTCAGAGACAAAGAGAGAGAGTAGATCTGAAGGGAAGGAGCAAAGACAGAGGGAGAAGATCGAGTTGGAGAGGGAGACCAGACGGCGCTTTAGTCATGAAGCGTTGAAGCGCTTCCCTTCATCTCCTAAATCTTTCCTCTTGATCTGCCCTAGGGGCATTTTCGGAAAAAAAAAAAAACAAAAAAAAAAAACAAACGAGCTTTCGAGCTCGGCTCGGGCTCGGTTCGAGCCCAAAACCTTGTTCAAGCTCGGCTTGTTGTATGTATTCGAACGAGCCGAGCCCGAGCCGAGCTCGAGCTGTTCGGCTCAGATAACAGCCCTATGAGAGAGAGCATAAGCAAGAACTGAGTATGTATGTATATTGAATGAATCTGTTTCCATCACATACAAGAGTATTTATACTCAATTGCTAATACTTGATGTCCTAACATCACTCCCTCCCTTAGAAAAAAAAACCTTGTCCTCAAGGTTATGGTAAGGAAAAATCTAGGAATTGTCGGATGATGTGGCCAGCCGGCTCCCATGTGGCCTCCTCTATTGGCATGTTGGTCCATTTGATCAACCACTCGACGATGGGATCCCTAGTAGCCAGTTGCTGAACCCTTGAGTCTAGGACAGTCTCTGGAGCTGTGATGATGACACCAGTCTCATCAGTGCTTGGGAGCTCCTGTTGCACTGTGGTTGAAGGTCCAATACGCCTCTTCAACTGTGAAATATGGAAGACTGGATGAATGCGTGATGACTCTGGTAGTGCTAGCTTGTAAGCTGTCTCTCCAATCCGACAAAGAATCTCAAATGGCCCATAGTACTTGGCGCTCAGTTTCAAACACTTCCTCAAGGCCAATGATGTCTGCCTATATGGTTGCAGCTTCAAATAAACCATGTCTCCCACTTGCAGGACACACTCAGAGCGCTTAGCATTTGCAAAAAATTTCATGCGCTCCTGGGCCTCCTGTAACCCTGATTTCAGACATTGCAGTGCTAATTCCCTCTCCTGTAACCAATCTCCTACTGAAGCTGTTGTCACATCTCCCACACGGATGCCACTTTGTGGTGGTGCATAGCCATACAGGGCCTGAAATTGAGAAGTTTTCAGAGTTGTGTGATAGGAAGTATTATACCACCATTCTGCTAGGGTGATCCATTGTGCCCACTTCTTCGGCATTGCTGAAGTCATACATCTCAGGTATGTTTCCAAGCATTGATTCACCCGTTCTGTTTGCCCGTCTGTCTGAGGATGGTAGGCAGTTGACATCTTAAGAGATGAGCCCAATTTGCTGAAAATTTCCTTCCACAAGTGGCTAGTAAAGACCTTATCTCGATCTGATATTATGTCATGAGGAATGCCATGAAGCTTGTATATATTGTCCATAAACAGATGAGCCACTTGTGTTGCTGAGAAAGGATGGCTAAGCAGTAGAAAATGAGCATACTTGGTCATCCGATCAACTACTACTAATATGACATCAAATCCTCCAGATTTGGGTAGCCCTTCGACGAAATCCATGCCCACTGAGTACCAAGGTGATTCCGGAATTGGCAGTGGCTGCAACAACCCTGGGTAAGCAGTGGTTTCGTGCTTGTGTCTTTGGCAGGTATCACATTCTTTGACTACTCTCTCTACAAATGCTTTCATCTTAGGCCAGAAAAATAAAGCCTTGATTCTCTGGTAAGTTGCTCTTACACCTGAGTGTCCCCCTAGAGCTTCAGCATGGAATGCCATGGTGATCTTCATACGCAATTTCTGTCCCTGTCCTACTACAATTCGTCCCTTATACCTCAATATCTCGCCCTGCCATTTGAATGGAGAATTAAGATCAATTGCTGTTGTAGGACCCCAGTCTGCTATCTCTGTATCACCCACATAACTCTCCATCACTTCTTATATCTAGTTGGGTTTAATCACCACTATTGCATTGCAAGTTCCCACTGCGGTCTCCTCCCCTTGTACTGATAATCCTCGTCTTGACAAGGCATCAACAACTGAGTTGCTCTTCCCCATTCTATACTGTATTGAATAGATTAGCCCCAACAGTTTCCTAACTGCCTTCTTTTGTAGATGAGTGGTCACTTGTTGATCTAAGAGATGCCTGAGACTTTGATGGTCTGTGATGATCAAAAAATGAGCTGGCTCCAAGTAATGCCTCCACTTCTCTACTGCATAAAGGATTGCTAATAGCTCCTTTTCATAGGTTGACAGGTGGAGATGTTGTCCATGGAGAGCCTTGCTGATGAATGCTAGTGGTCTGCCTTGCTGCATCAGGACTGCCCCAATCCCCACATCACATGCATCTGCCTCAATCTGAAATGGTAGGGAGAAATCAGGTAGGGCAAGAACTGGTGGTGATGAGAGCAGCTTTCTAATCAATTGGAAGGCACTGTCACTCTCAGTATTCCAAAAGAAGGCCTCCTTCTTTAGCAGATCTGTCAATGGCCTGCAAATGCTCCCAAAGTTCCTAATAAAACGTCTGTAGTACCCTGCAAGGCCTAAGAAGCTCCTCAATTCTTTCTCATTTCTGGGTATTGGCCACTTCATTATTGCCTCAATCTTGGCTTGATCAGTTGCTATTCCTTCTGCAGATATGACATGGCCTAAGTACTCTACTTTAGACACATCAAAACTGCATTTTGATAATTTGGCAAACAACTGATGCTTTTTCATACACAGCAACACTGATCTCAAGTGATTAATACGCTCCTCCAACCCAGTGCTATATATGAGAATGTCATCAAAAAACACTAGAACATGCTTCCTAAAAAATTCAGAAAACACCACATTCATAAGAGATTGATATGTAGCTTGAGCATTGGTTAAACCAAAGGGCATCACATTGAATTCATAATGTCCATTATGAGTTCTAAATGCAGTCTTAGGAATATCAGGTGCAGCCACCCTTACTTGGTGATATCCTGCCCTCAAATCCAATTTAGAAAACACTGCAGCACCATGTAGCTCATCCAACAGCTCTTCAATGTTTGGAATTGGGAATTTGTCCTTGATAGTTGCTTTATTGAGTTTCCTATAGTCCACACAGAACCTTCAAGTGCCATCCTTCTTTTTAACTAGCAATGTAGGTGAAGCAAAGGGACTTTGGCTTGGTCTGATCAAACCAGTGGACAGCATGGACTTGATTTTCTTTTCTATCTCATCTTTCTGAGCGTGGGGATATCTGTATGGCTTTGAGCAAATGGCTTGGGTTTCTGGTTTAAGAGGAATGCTGTGCTCACACCCTTTTTCTGGAGGTAACTGGGAAGGTTCAGCAAATACTTCCTGGAATTCTTCTAAGAGTTCTTTTATTTCTGCTGAGACCACTTCTTCTTTTGCACATACTTGGTGAGTTTGGACCACTTCTGACACATATTCTAGTCCCTGGTTGCTTACCAGAATCTGTAATTCCTTGCCCGTGATATGCCTTACTTTAGGCTCTTTACTGTGGTCCACAATTCCCTGCAGCTCAATCCTTTTGCCCTCTTTAGAAAAGGCAATTGTGATGTGGTTGTAATCAAATTGGACAGGGCTATAATTTTTCATCCAATTTACACCCAATAGCAATTCAAATTCACCCACTTTCAGTGCTCGAATGTCAAAGGAGTAGCTCTCCCCTTGCATTTGCCATCTTAATCCCTTGCATTCTTGTCTACAAAACAGTTTGCCTTTATTCAGCCCTTCCACAATCATCAGGTTTGCAGGTGTCAATCTGAATCCAGCTTCCTTGGCAATCGACGGATCTACGAAGCTGTGGGTTGATCCACTATCTATCAGCACATTGATCAGTCTCTTGCCCACATATCCCTTGACCATAATTGATGTATTCGGCCCTTCATTCCCTGTGAGTGCTCTAACGAATCCACCATTTCCCTCATCTGCTATCATAGTCTCATCCTCAACTGGATCTCTGATCTCATCTTCTTCCTCCTGATCTGTTTCTTGGCCAGTCATGTATTTCATTGATGAGACCTTACATCGATGCCCGATAAAATACCTGTCTCCACATCTGAAACAAAGTCCTGGTGATCTCTTGAATTCACCTGCACTCTTGGTGTTGGAGCGACCAGTTTCTTGATTCCACCCGTTTCCTGGTTTCCAAGAGGGCTTGCTCAGCTTGACCAGTGCCTGCACTGCGTCATTGAGTAGCCTGGCAAGCTCCAGGCACTCAGCTAGATCTCTCGGACGCCCCAATTTGACTAATGGCTTAAGCTCCGCCTTTAGTCCGCTAATATAGCTTGTCACAAAGTAGCTTTCCGGGAGGTGAGGGTTGTAGGATAGCATTCCCGCGCGCAGATCTTCAAATTTCTCGTTGTAATCTTCCAACTTCTCATCTTGATTCAGTTTGTTGAACTCTTTCACAATTTCAACACCCTGTCTCTCCCCGAATCTAATGCACAAAGCATCGCTCAATTCCTTCCATTTCACTCGTTGTCTCTGCATCAGATACCCTTGCACCCAGGTGTCGGCCCTATCTTGCATATACATGACTGCAAGCTCCACTTTCTGGTGTTCCTGGATGCCGAATAACGAGAAGTATTTGTCGCATTTCCTCACCCAACTGCGTGGTTTCTTCCCATCGAATGGAGGAAAATCCACTTTCGGAAAGCGATTTTGATGAACAAGATTACCTTCATTTCTCATCGGTGGAGGCCGATAAGCATTCGCGTTCGCCTCTTCTTGAAATTCCCGATTCTGGTTGCCAACCGGTGGCGTCTTGTCTTGGTGATGATCTGCTGTTGTTCCGCCAAGATTGCCATGGTTTGCCGATTTCTGTGCGATGATCTTCATCCAATCCGTGATCTGTGCTACTGACTGATCCAATCGCGATTGCAGCTCCTTTTGGAATTCCGACAATCTTTCCTCCGTCGATCTTTGAAGTTCCAGAATTGCTTGTTGTTGATCCTCCTGTCGCTGAATTGTTTCCAGCAATCGCTCGTTCGTAGCTGCTGTGAATTGTTGGAGGTTGCTGAGCTGCGAATCCATCTTCTCGCTGGTTTTGAGGCACGTACCGTTTGCCATGGCCAAAGATCTCAAGCTGCTGATAACAATTGTTAGGACTCTAGAGTGGTTGCCTAATAAACTCACACATGAGAGAGAGCATAAGCAAGATGTATATTGAATGAATCTGTTTCCATCACATACAAGAGTATTTATACTCAATTGCTAATACTTGATGTCCTAACACGAGCTTTTTTCGAGTTTTAAGTAGTTTTACTTAGTCATAACATATAAACTTAAAGAAAATTTTGGAAATTCCATATAAGTCGAGCTATTCGAACCTAAATCGAACGGTCCGAACTTAAAATTATGTTTAGACTCGGCTTGTTTAGGTATGTGAACGAGCTTGAGCCGAACTTTTTTCAAGCCGATCCCGAGTCGAGCTCGAACTGTTCAGCTCATATAATAGCCCTACTTATCACAATGTCCGAGTGCGTTGTATTCCATAATTTCATTTAAAAAAAAATATAAAAAATCCATCTTCTACATTTGGAACATACCGTCACTTTAAGTAACTGCTGCATAGAGCTCCCGATAAGCTTTATGTCTATTCGTCACTTTTCTTTAACACTACTCCGTAATAGGCTTAAGATTCAAACATATAACATGGGGGTTGGGGCCCAAAAAAGGGATACAACTACACAATCAATCACGAGCTTACACTCGACAACTAACCTAACGCACTTTTACACGTACGATCACCATCACGAATATATTTACACTTAACAAATCGAATGGATTTAGCTGGGGGCTAAAGTTAACGTCTGGTTTGTAGTGTAAGATTGTGTAAACTGGGTTGTGCATTCCGACTATTCTCCCTTGATATGATTAGAATATACGTAAATCTTATTTTTGGACTAAGATAGATTAATCTCAAGATAAATCTTTATGATATCCCAACTAGCTAGCTATCTATCTAAGTAGATTTGGTTTTATCTAATACGGGTTTGGTTTTATCTAATATCCCCGCAAGCTGAAGGATGCAGAGTGACCAGAAGCTTGGGACGAATCGACGTGAAAGACCTCCCTGTGAGAGCCTTTGTAAATATGTATGCAACTCAGCAGGCTGACCTTTTGCAACCAGTCGGGCTTTGTATCGTTCAATGCTTCCATTTAATGCGAAAAACCCATTTGTTGCCTACAATGTTAGCACGAGGAGGACAAGGAACAATAGACCATGTCTTATTTGCATGGAGAGCATCAATTTTAGATTGCATTGCATCTCGTCAATGCTCAGTTTTCTTTGAAGCATGATGGACAACAAATGTGCCAACAACGCCAACTACAACTAATGTAGGGGAGAATCGAATATGAAAATATAAATATACAATCAAATCGCAACTCCTAGCCTATCAAATAAATTCAAGACTCCCTCCACTAGTACAAATTAAGTCATTAAGAGCAAACATTTAAAAGCGCTTATTCATATCCGCTATTAATGTATGAGAAACATAGCGCTTTTTCTAAACAAGCGGTGAGAATATAATAAGTTTTTTTAAATTTTTTTTTTTTTTTCAATTATAGCGGTTGTATAAAACAAGCGCTATTAAAATGAGAAGCATAGCATTTTTTTTAGAAAAAGCGCTGAGAATGTATTTAATTTTTTTAATATATATTTTTAAACCATAGCGTTGGTATTATACATGCGCTATTAAAGTGACTACTTCTGACCGCCCTCCCAACCGTTGACGAGCACCTACCAACCACGTACAATCACCTCTTGTCGCCGCTCACCAACAGTCCTGTCGATCTCCATCGTCATCGATCAAACGGTTCAACATTCCGCCTTTGAAACTTGTGGTAAGCACTAGGTTGAGAGGAGTTTGAGTTTGATTTTTAACCTCTTCCCCCAGTCTATCTGTTCCAGTTCGACTTTTTGAGAGCCGACTCCCTCCGTTCTCTGTCCTGTACGTGTTGGGAGGGTGTTCTGTGCAGTACATTTTGTTATTTGCGGAGTTTTATTTTTAAAGATGTTTGGCTTTAGTTCATTTTAGAAAAAAAATATAGTTATATGAAATAATGCGGCAATGGTCAAAATACTTAGTAACCGGATCTACGCATGACACCCATGGGTATGATTCGTGCAAAAAGGTCTCAAAACTATCCGTTGTGAAAGGAAGCTTGACATTGAGTAACTGGTTCATTCATGACACTCATGTTTGCAACTCACGTCAAAGGATGTTTAAGTGGACTTCGCCAAATAAGTTGAGGTATTAGTAACTGGGGCCATTCATGACACCCATGTTTACGGCTCGTGTCAAAAGATACCAAAGCTGAAAGCAAAAAATAAAGGAAATAAAAATAGGAAAAATATATATGAAAAAAATGGTGAAAAATAATATGAAAAAGAAAGGAATTAGAGCCAAATTTCTTTTTGTTTTTATTTTTCCGCAAGTAATGACATTTCGGTAGAGATTTAATAATAGCGTTGTCAGTATTTATGAGCTTAGTACATTATGGTTTGAGTTGAAAGTTGTTCTTAAAAGGCTAAACACATGAGAGCGAGCGAAACACATGTTCCTTGTGAGGTTGGATGGATAAAGCATGCGGGCTACTTGATCATACATGTACATGTTAGGACATTTGTCTACTTTACTATTGTTTGCACTTGTTTAAGATTTTGCTTTTAAACCAGGCGCGCTAATTCGTGAAAATTATGTTTGTAGGATACAATGATTATGTTTTGAATTGATTTTGCTCGAGTACTAGCAAAAGTTAAGTGTGGGGGATTTGATAATGCATGATTTGTATAGGTAATTTAGGTCATTCTTAGGACATTTATGATGCATTTAGTTATGTTTTTATTATAAAATACATTAATTGCCTTAAAAGTTGCAAAGTTTGGAATCTACGTGTTTTATGCCTATATATTTATGCAGATTTTTAAGGATCAAGTTAAAGGAGACAGAGGAAAGCTAAGACAAGGAGCTTAAAGAAGCATAAGGAAGTACCAAGGAAGAAGTCAGAAGAAGAAACAAGCAAGACAAGAAGAAAAGAAGAAGAAAGAAGCCATTGCAGAGAGCGGCGCCCATCAACTGCAGCGGCCAATTGAAGACTCCGCGAAGCTATAGTTGATCGGCGCCCGCCGACAGCTGTTTCCCGAGATTCTGCGCATGGGCAAATCTGGCCCATTGGGCTTTTTTTCTACCTTAAGATCTCCGGTTCATAGGGTTTCTATGCCTATAAATACAACTCTCCTCACCCCCAAATGACACATCCACTCGACACCACTCACCACTCACTTCTCCACTTTTCCATTTTCTGCTATTTCGGTAACCCATGTTCGAATAAACTTTTTATAGTTTTGCTTATATTTTATGCATTGGTTAGAGACATGTGAGGGTTTATTTTAATACTATTTATAGTTATGGTTTATGCATATTTGGTTATTTATTACTCTTGTTCTTAAATGTTAAGTTGTTTACTTGTCTTAATTGACCACTAAGATATATAGATAATCAACGTGCTAAGAGATTATAGATAAATCCGCAATTGCGGGCCTTAATCTGATACATTAGCAAACATATATTGATGAACAGGTTGAAATTCAATGAATACGAAAGAGTAATAACATATGGTTTAATGTTATTCTTAGCGGATGCGATAGTTAGGTTGACAACCAGGTGACACGTCGAATATGCAGGGATTACATGAATTCTATGTTTATGTGATTAGGGACTTATTGCTTCTCGACCCCCATGCAAGAGTTTAGGGAATTGACAGTAATCGAATCAGGAAGCTATTCAATTGTGTGCACAAACCGACACTAAGATATCCAAGCAAAACCAAACAATTGATGATCATAAAACTACCAATGTTGCGAATATAAGTGAAACTATATACCTTCTTTCTTATTTTTTACTTTTGCAATCATTATCTCCTTTACTTTATTTATGCTCGTCATTACTCTCACTCTCATTACGAATTGCTCGCTTGCTTAATATGTTTGACCAAAGTCGCATGCACTCTCTGTGGGGACCAGTACTTGTTACCAATACTAGTTATTAGTTGAAGGTATAAAATTTAAATTTTGGGTGTAGATCGAACACACGACATTCTGCACGCGCCAAGCCCCTCATTCTCCTTCCTTTCTTCCGTTCTCGAACACGGTGAGAAGAGTGAGATGGGTTCAGTGGTCCGGGTTCGACTTCTTTCTTTTCTTTTCCCTAGACCGATTCCCTCTTCTTTTAAATGTGGCCGGTTCACTTCATTTGAGATTTGGTCTTGGGTTGTGGGCTCGGTTCCGGATCCGGACTTGGGCTTCTCCTCTCTTTCTTTTATTTTGGGCTTACGGGTGAGAATTGTTTTATTAATTTTATTTACTCACATATATTATTATTTAGATTGTTATAAAATCAATTATTTATTATTTATTTATTCTGTTTTATCTATTATTCAATTATTTAAATATTTATTAAAAGTCATTTAAAATCTTATTTATTTGGGTATTTCTTTAATTGTTTACATATTGTTTCAAGGTTGTTCTTGTTATTTATATAGTCCATTGACTTGTTAATTCTTTATTTAATTTTTTTTTTTTGAATTATTTATTCATTTATTTAATTTTATTTATTGAGAATTAATTATGTGAATAATTTATTTGTTAAGTATTGACATTTAAATGGTTAGTTTTGAATCATTTAGTTTGTTTAAAATATTTCTAAATGCCGGAATTGTTTTAACGACTTGACTTGTTAAAAGTGGATATACAAAGGGGTCTAAATGTTTTGATAAAGGCTTTTGGACAAATGATATTTTAACGGGAAGTATTTGACGGACTGACCTAACCTTGACCCGATGGACTTTGGATCTATTAACTGGACTGTTTGGACCTTGAATTGGACTTTGATTATAACTTGACTTATGAATATGGCTTGGACTGAGAACTTGACTGGTACTTGGAAATTCGGAATGTTGGCATGTCGGAATTGAGATAAGATGTCTAATTGAGATAATGATGATATGATTGAGAATATGTCAAATTGTGAAGATGAGATGTTTTACCTTATATGAATTATATGAAGCTTGGTTGTGTTATCGATATGCTTTGTGTAAGTTAGACTTACACTTATTTATGTTATTTATTGAATTCTAGGTGATTTATGACCTGTCTGGATTTGCTTGCTTGCTTGCTGTATTGCTTGGATTTTGTGCATCTCTAGGTAAGTTCCTAGGGACTTATTCAAGTTGGACTCTCATGCCTGATTTTATGTAATATGTTAGGTGTTGCATCTTGCATCTCATGTAGTAGAATGATTAGGCCTTGCACAACTGATCGAGCATCTGTCTTCTCTTTACATATGGTAGAACAACCATTAAATTGTGAGTCATAGAGTCATTTTCTAGGGTCATAAGACAACCCAATCCAATCAGGTTTGTTCATAATCGAGTAGTTGTGATTATACCATGAGAAATAAAATCATGACATATGAGACGAGACATGAGACATGAAAATATGAAATGATAAATGGCATATGATGAGACATGCTATATAGCATCGAACGCGGTCGGTGCCTGCACTAACGAGAATGGGTGCAAGGGTAGGAGAGAGATATGCCACTTGACATTCTTTGGACGCCTTTACAGTTTTTCTGCATAATATATATCTATCATACATAATTGTGTGTTTAATTTTCGCATTGCATTAGAGCATCTTTATTTAGGTATAACACATATTATGTGGCCTCAGCGATGTCTCTAAGACACATGCGTGGCTCAACTTGATTCCTTTACCCATTCTTTTTTTAGGTATTCATGCATCCTTTTATCTTGTTCGATGTGTGCTGGTTTGACAGGGGATTCCCTTGGCGTTGGAGAGACTAACTCTTGACTTCAGATTTTATGTTTTAGTTATGGATTTTGCATTCGTATTTTTGTTTTGACCCGACTTTGTCCCGACAACCTTGTATCAGATTTATTTGCTGCTTGTGTTTGGACTAAATTGTTTGCCCGAACATAGAAAATAGGCCAGCTTCGGTGTGTAAGCATCGGGTCCCCAATGGACCTATTGCGGATTTAGGGCTCGAAATCCCTTCTTTTAAACTTAACACTTTGATTTAAAACTCAACTCATACTTGAATTGCAAGATCCGAACGAAGGTATCCATTCCTTCGAAACATAACCCGGGTTCTATAACTCGGGTCGTGACAGAGAGCATGTTTTTTAGGGCCAAATGGATTGGGGGTACATTCCAATGACCATTAGTAGTAATAAAATGGCTAACTTTAAAAGAACTAGCCAAATCTGGAAGTGGAAGGAGAGCTTTAGTAGCTAAGGGTGTTTCAAAGGCCTGGTTGACTGATAAAAAATTAACCGATTCACCATTCCCAAAACTCCAACGAAGGTCGGGTTGAAATAAATGTCCGATGGACATCAGCCGTGCCCACCTCCACGATGTGTTACTTTGCTTCTTGTAAGACAGAAGTGTAGACCCTTTAAGATATTTCTCAGAAATCACCCGAATCCAAATATTATGCGGCTCAACAATAATCTTCCAGAGGATATTTCATATGAAGAGCAATGTTCATATTTGCGGCCTTATGAATGCCTAATCCTCCTTTGAGGGTGTTTGTACAAATCGTATCCCAACTAAAAAGGAAATAACAAACGCCTCTTTATTCCAAAAATAATGTTTGTAGTCTTTATCCAACTCATGTAAAATACTAGTTGGTAGTAAAAAAAGCCTCATGAGAAAAATCGGTTGCGCATTCAGATTAGCTTTAATAAGCACCTTCCGATCTTCAACCGACAAACTTGACGCTTTCCACTTTATGAGTTGCTGTTTGACCATATAGGGCAGCCCCACTTCAAGTATTGTTGGAAGAAGCAGTGCAGTGTAAGCAGGTCAGTTTCGGGAAGCGGAGAAGAAACCAGAGATAGAATTTAGGGATGCAGTCACGTGCCTTACTATATCTTTTCTTTTTCTTTATATCCTATGGAAAGAGAGAGAGGATGATATGTGGCCTAGTATACTTTATCGTTGCGTCAACCTCATTCAATATATATAGAAGTTGAATTGGGGTTGTTTGAGGTGACGACTCGAACGTTGTTCGTTGCCTGAACCCGTTTCTAGCGATGAACCTAAGTATGTTCATTACCTAACTTGCACCATGGCATATGATTCAATATTAAATAATCAATTATTTTTGCATATTTTAAAAGTAGAAAGTCAATTATTAATTATAAAATCAACACTCGAGTAAAAACAATATACAATTTTATAACAAACTAAACTAAAAGTTATATACTTAAATATAACCTAAGTATATCAAATGGTCTACGATAATATTTTCAATTTCGTTTTTGGTCAAAAACTATTTAATACAAATATTAAACTAAAATAGCTGTCGTATAATCGAGATGAAACAATAACTTACAACTTATAGGGAATATAATTAACTTAAAAAAATAACCAAAATCTAAAATAAAAATAAGAAAAATCAATAAGTTTTTAGTTAATTATAAAATTTGAGGGATTGTTTAGTCAAACACTAAAGTATATCAATGTATAAACATATCAACACAAAATTGATAATAAATACTTATACTATAATGCTTTAGAACCAAACACAAGAAGCTATAATGGCTGCTCTTTACCACGTACTCCAATAGGCATATCACGAGTCAACATAAGTGTACGATGATCAAATTAAGCTCGCCTCGAAACACATCTAAATACAACGCTATTTGTACCTAACGATTGATTGAAGCCCATCCATCCAAAACATGGCTGCCCACCAGTTTCTCTTCTTTGCCTTGGGCTTATCTATTGGTTTCATAATCGGTTGCTATGGTCTCCATAGCCGGGCCTGCCAATTCACCCTCTCGCCCACCTCAATGCCGCCGTCGTTAGAACTTGAACCCCCACCCCCACCACCACCGGCGCCACAAGTATTGATCCTGCCAGTACAACGATCATCGATTGATGAAACAACAACAACAAATAATAGTGTTGCAATTACAAGCCTTCCAAAAGAGGAGGAGGATTTGTTGAGGCATAGCATGAGCGACGAGGAGTTGCTAGGGAAAGCGTCACAAATGTTTCGTCATCAAGGGTTGGGGAGAAACTCGTCGCCAAAGGTGGCATTCATGTTCTTAACGAGGGGGGCGTTGCCATTGGGACGCCTATGGGAGTCGTTCTTGAAGGGACACAAGGGATTTTACTCTGTTTACGTTCATGCTCATCCTTCTTACACGGATCCTTCTCCTCCGGATTCCGTCTTCCATGGACGATACATTCCTAGCCAGGTTGGTATCTTGTTTCGTCGTCGATTACTGTTGTTTCTGTTGCTTGCACCACGCACCTTTGATAAATATACTAATATTTGTTCATTTAAATTCAATAATATAAAATTTTTAATTTTAATTTTAACTACATATTATTTGGTACTTTCTCTGTCCCAATATATATGGATTTTTAACAGTTTACACAAGTTTTTATAAAAACACATTTTAACCCAAAAAAAATCTTTTAAAAAGACATCAAACGAGTTTTTTTTTAAAAGATTATCTATTTTGAAATAAAAAATATTATCTAAAAACTCGTCTATTTTGGTCTGGATGGAGTATAAATTAGGGGATATAAAAATGATTTGGAAAAATAAAAAATTAATAAAATAAAGCGAAGTTCATTAATCAATAAAAATAATCAGAAAATGATTTTAAAAACATAGTATCTATATGAGTTTATATTTAAATAGTGAAGTTAATGGCTATTAAAGATTTAAAAAAAAAAGAAAAGAAAAGAAAACATAGAGTCTTAGTCAACGTGTGGTCATCAACAATTCAACATGTTGATCGATCATTACAAAAGTAGTGGGCATATTAGATGAATTTCCATTAGCAGCATTGAACAACTTTTCGCAATTAGTTAGTTACTTAACCATACATATACATCTGGTGAATGAATTAACACATACGTACTGTATCAAACTTATTATCGATCTCTGCGATTTACAAAGTAAATTAAAATAAGGATGAATGTATGACGCAGGCAGTGAAATGGGGAACCATATCAGTTGTACGCGCCGAGAGACGCCTCCTGGCGAACGCGCTCCTTGATCCGTCGAACCACAGATTTGTGCTGTTGTCGGAGTCCTGCATCCCACTCTTCAATTTCTCCACGGTTTACAACTACCTGATGAATTCTAACGCGAGCTTCGTCGACTCGTTTGATAGCCCTCTAAGCAATGCCCGCGGGCGTTACAATCCAAACATGTCGCCGATAATAAACGTCACCGATTGGAGGAAAGGATCGCAGTGGTTTGAGATTCACCGTGAATTGGCAATCGACGTTGTCTCCGATCACAAGTTCTTCGGTGTTTTCGAAGAGCATCTAGAACGCAAGTATAGCGACGAGCATTATTTGGCGACGCTGGTGAATATTAGGCGTCGAAACCTGATTGCTTATCGAACCGTTACATTTACGGATTGGACAAAAGGCGGCGTCCATCCGGCCTCGTTCGAAAGCGCGAATGTAACGGAGAGTTTGCTTGATCAGATCAGGTTTGGATCGAATTGTACTTACAATGGCGTTGAAACTCGTCAGTGTTTCGTCTTTGCAAGGAAATTCAAGGCATCTGCTTTGGAGCCGCTGTTGGGAATCTTGGGTTTTGACCCTTAAAAGAGTTAAGAGTACGTGATCTTATTTGTAATCATCTTATGCAATTATGTAATTTAAACTATTTGTTGGAATAATAATTACTAGTTTGTACACCTCAGCGAGAATAGATTGATGCAAAAAAAAGAGTAAAATGATCGAGAAACGTTACAACAGAATATATGGACATATAAAAGATAATCAAGAATATATTCGTCAAACATTACATTACGATAAAAATGCATCAAAGCGAGCAATCAGCAAATTAACAGTACAGATTTTGCCAATTTATCAATGGTAAGGATCGTCCGGTCCACAATGGTAGCTCGTTCCATGCTCCTTTTATTTTGATTGGTAGAAGTTTATTTAAATATAGCTTTAATAGTTGATAAAATAAATAAAAAAATTTACTTCACCTCCCATCAAAATGAATGATGGATCCTTGTATAGAGAAGGATCTCGGGCTTTGTCTCAGTTACCCACTCTTTTGCTACTGTTGGAAGTTCTTGAGTGATCACCACCTGCGTTCCCACTTTCTTTTTGAGTTGACACACTTGAAAGGTGAAACACCAAGTAGATCCAAGTTGATTCCTTTTGGATCGGTTAGTCTTATTGTTGGGTTGTATCCACATCCTAAAGTGGGTTTGGTTCACAAGAGTTAAGTCTGGTTAAGATTAGACTTGGTCTAAATAAGGTCTAAGCCTAGGAGCTTTTAGTATTCTTGCCTCATTTCTCCAATTAATCCTCTGTATTCGTCCTTAAGTCTCATCCAAATTGAAGGATCTAGACTCTTCCTAAGCCTTATCCAATTCTTAACCAAGATTCTATATCTATAAATAGGCATTTCTCCTTGAATTGGTAAATAAAGAGCGGCCATTCCGAATAGGCATTCCTCCACCTACTTTATCCATCCACAAAAACCTACTCACCCAAAGCCTTATACACCCAAAGCTTTCATCTCACATTCAATATCCTCTACTTGTATGTATTAAGAGTCTTTCTACTACCTTGTACTATTCTACAAGATTCTTTTTACTCTTTTCATTCTATATAGTGGGTTTTATTGGCTCTTGTCACCCGTGGGTTTTCCTCCCGGTACTCGGGTTTCCTGCATGAAAATTTGTTTTCTATCTTGTCTTACTTTCTTTATTTTGTGATTCCATTCTTCCGTTGGTTTTAGGATGGTATCAGGGCAGTCTAAGATCATTTTTGGAATCACATCCTCAATGTCGACCATCACTAAATCCGATATTGAGAAATTTGATGGCAAGATTAGCTTCTCTATCTAGCGAGTCCAGATGAAGGGTTTTCTCACTCAAAACGGCTTGAAGAAAACTGGATGGAAAATCCCAGAAGCCATCAACTATGACGGATGAGCAATGAGACGATTTGGACGTGAAAGCTTTGTCAGCTATCCAATTGTGCTTATCTCGCGAAGTCTTACACGAGGTGATCCATGAGACCACTGCTGCTGAGCTGTGGTTAAAGCTTGAATCACTTTACATGACGAAGAATCTTGCCAAAAAGTTGAGGTTGAAGGAGCGTCTCTACACTCTTCGTATGGTTGAAGGTACCCCGTTTCAAACTCATCTCAGTGAGTTCTCTTCTATCCTTGTTGATCTTGAAAATTTGGATGTTAAAATTGATGATGATGACAAAGTTGTTTTGTTAATTGTTTCTCTGCCCCTTCCTATAAGCACTTTAAGGAAATCATGTTATATGTAAATAATGTTGATACTCTATGCTTGGAAGATTTTAAGGCTAACTTGCTAGCTACAGAAAAATATAATGTTGATAACCATTTTGAGAAGCTTGGTAAAGGTTTAACGGTCAAGGGGTGTAGCACTGAAAGAGGCAATAGCAGTAATTCTTCTAGGTCTAGATCTATAAGTAAAAAGTCATGCAATTACTGTAAGAAATCAGGGCATATGATTTATGAATGCTACAAATTGTATAACAAAAAGGAAAAGGTTAAAGGGAAACAATCTGATAATTTTGATAAGTCCGTTGAAGCTGCTATTGTTGATGTTTGCTCTGATGGGGATGTTCTCTTAGCTTCTAACATTGATGATAGAAGCAAAAATGAGTGGATTCTTGATTCTGGTTGTACTTTCCATATTTGTCCACATAATGATTGGTTTTTCTCATGTGAACCAATCAATGGTGGGTTTGTCTTGTTTGGAAATGACACTTCTTGCAATGTTGTCGGGAAAGATACTATCATTAAAACTCATGATGGTACTATCCGATTTCTCTAGGCACCCTAGAATCTCATGGGTGCAAGTACGCAACTGAAGGCGGAGTTCTAAAAGTTGTCCATGACTCTCTAGTCTTAATGAAAGCTACCTGTGTTGGTAGTCTATATGTCCTGCAAGGTGCTACTATTGTAGGCTCAGCTTTAATTAGTTGCCTCATCTTCTACCTCTTATCATGATGATACTTATCAAAGTCCGACTCGAACCGATGATTGGGGGTCGTGTGCACGGGCGCACATGCGCTAGTAGTCTAGCACACAAGTCGAGTGAGGTTCCATTCTAAAATCAATTGGCAATAGAAAGAGTAGCCCACCGACTCATATACTAGAGCTTGTTATGTTCAACTTTCTGATGTGGGACACTTTTGGTCTCATTCACATCTCTAACACGCCCCCGCAAGTCCAACTAGGAATGACCATCTAGTTGAGACTTGGACAACTGGGTAACCCAGATCAGGATCGACGCGGGCCGTTAGGCTAACCGTTCTGATACCATATCAAAGTCCGACTCGGACCGATGATTGAGGGTCGTGTGCACGGACGGGTGCACATGCGCTAGTAGTCTAGCACACAAGCCGAGTGAGGTTCCATTCTAAAACCAATTGACTATAGAAGGAGTAGCCCACCGACTCATATACTAGAGCTTGTTATGTTCAACTTTCCGATGTGAGACATTTTTGGTCTCATTCACATCTCTAACAATACTCAATTGTGGCATATGCTCTTAGGCCACATGAGTGAAAAAGGCATGCACTGGCTCTCAAAGAGAGGTCTCTTGGGAACTCATAACAACTCTAAGATCAACTTATGTGAGCACTGTGTCTTTGGTAAACAGAAAGGGTCAGCTTTGCTAAAGGCCGCCACACAACCAAAGGTATTCTGGATTATATTCATTTTGACTTATGGGGCCCTTCTCATGTTCCGATGGGCGTTCTTATATGCTGACTATTATTGATGATTATTCAAGAAAAGTCTGGGCTCTCTTTCTACGACACAAGAATGAAGTCTTTCCCAGGTTTAAGGAATGGGAAATTCTTATTGAAAATTAGACTGGGAAGAAGGTTAAAATGCTCCGTACCGATAAAAACTTATGGGCAGAAGCTGCCCATGCAGCCTGTTATCTTATCAATCGCTCTCCACATGCTTCTCTTGAAGGGAAGGTTCCAGAAGAAATCTGGTCATGTAAACAAGTTGATTACTCTAATTTAAGGATCTTTGGTTGTCTTGTTTATACTCAGGTTGATGATGGTAAGTTAAACCCTAGAGCTATAAAATGCATTTTCATTGTCCAGAATCTAAAAAGATCATTAACAGTCGAGATGTCACTTTTAATGAAAATGCATTGTTATCTTCGGGAATGGAATCTGTTGTTTCTTCTGCAGGCAATCAAAGCGATGCCACTGAGATAGTAGAAATTGAAACATCGGGTTCCTAGTCAGCTGATGCTTCCTCCTCTGGCACACAATCTTGTGATACACCGGTTACCACTCTTGAGGTCATGGGTCCACAATAAGAACATTGCATTGCTCGATCATTCAAGGAGACATGATGTTTGGAAACCTGCTCGTTATGATGATGAAAGCCACTTTATTGGATATGCTCTAGCCATTGCTAACGAGATTGAAGAAGTTGTCGAGCCTAAGAGCGATTCAGAAGCCATCTCTTGTGCTAACTCCTCTAAGTGGCTAGTTGCGATGCAGGAAGAGGTTGAAAGCCTTCACAATCTAGTTTTCAAATTAACTACGGAATCTATTAACAATATAAACCCAAATATAAAAGCATAATATAAAATCAACATGAGAAAATGGTAGCAAAAGAAAGAAATTTATGGGTTTTTAAGGGGTAGGAAGTAAAATCATACGTTTAATTAGGCTATTGGATTCTTATGGGGTGATTATATTGGTGCAGGTTAATGGGGAGGGTTATTGGAGCGGATATTGGAGGAAAAATCATCATCCATACCCGCCCCGTCACGGCGTCACCCAATTCACCCGTCATTCGCATCACCCGCCACTTAGAGATAACTGATTACCACTCAAGAGCGTCCTCACGGACGAGAGGTTCATGCTCTGAATTCGAAGCCAAAGGAGCCGAGTCCGACCTCAAATGAAGACGCTTCACAAAATCGACGAACTTGTTGACTTCTAAAAAAACGTGTAAACAGAGAGTGACCTCAAAACTTTGGAGGAGGAGGGAGTCAGACAACTCACAACAACAACTCAACTTTCCAAGAACTTCTTCAAACTCCTTTGGTCACATTGATGACGGTAAGACAATCTTCTTTGATCACGAAATGAATTACTATTATAGTTGTAAGAAAAATAATTTAAAAAATAATTATATTTAATTTCTCCATTAAAAAAACTTGGGAAAGATGTTATAAGACGGAATATTCCAAAAAAGAACAAAGAGTGGCCCATATACCCGGCCGACTGACGTATCCGGGTCAATGGAAAGAAACGGGTTGCTTGCCCCGTTGTCGTTCAGATCAGATCAGATCTTACATCTCACAAGCAAACACCAATACCGTGTGGGACGTACTTTTATTAGCCCTAACCATCCTCTCTTACATCTCTGATCTCTTTCTCTCTCAGATTCTGCTGTTTGTCGGAGTTGAAAGAAATCCAGCTGCCTCAAGGTAAGATTCCTGATCGTCCTTACCCCCTCCAGCCTTCCTTGATTATCTGTGCTAGATCTGCTTATTGATCTCGTAGGTTTGAATTCTTTGCGATTTTAGTAGATTCGAAAGTTTCTTATCGAAAGTTATCTGGACGGTGGAGTTCGTTCATTTGGGGACGCTTTTTCGAATCATTGTATAATGTGTTTCATTTTTGTCAATTATGTGTTTCTCGTTAGTAAAGTTTAGAATATAACCTTGTGGTGACCGATTTTGGAGTAAATGGGGCGGTTTCTGGTTGGATTTATGGCTTCGCTTGATTTTCCGCCATTGTCCCTTATAGATTTGTGTAGATGATCAACTGATGTACACTTCTATAATGTTGATCTATTTTGAAATTTTGATCTTGAGTTTGCAGCTGCTATAAGGAATAGAAAAAATGTCCGAGGAACATGCAAAAGTTGTAGACGGTGAGGGTGCAGAAGATTCCACTAAGATGATGCCTTCTTCTCAACAGGAGGTTTTGTTACCCCCACCATACACTCTTTTTCTCCTCTTAATTCATATGCAATTGAATCGGCCATGTCTGATTAGTTTAGAGGTTTGTGTTTTTCACAGGAAGAAGTTGTAAAGAAAAAGTATGGCGGAATCATGCCCAAGAAACCACCACTTATCTCTAAGGTAAAGTTATTATTCAAGGATTGGCTTCAGTTAAATAGGTGAAATCCAAATGAGTTGTCATGAAACTGTGAAGAGGATTTATTGTATCCATCTTTGTATGGATTATCAGAAATGCTGTCACAATTAGCAGTTAGCAGTAGCACCCCTTTATCTAGAGTTATTGATGATGTGGTCTCCGTTTCCCAGTTTTTGAAGCATTATTTTTTCATGTCAGGATCATGAAAGGGCTTACTTCGATTCTGCTGATTGGGCTTTGGGAAAGGTACTTTCTTGTTTCAGTTATTCCGCATTTGTGAAAGAGATACATTATCTAATTCCCAGTGAAGGATTTATTTCTGAACTTTACCATGCCTTCTTTTCTATTGAAACATACAGCAAGGTGTGTCGAAGCCTAAAGGACCGCTTGAAGCACTTAGGCCAAAGTTGCAGGTACTGGTCACTTTTGCGATTGGCCCAAATGTTCTGTTTTATTTTATTTGTGATTTTTACGTCCGAGTCACTTTGCCAGACATGAAAATCTTTTCTGCAATAGATTATCATGACAAAATTAAAGAGTGTAATGCTAAATTGGAACCGCTTTGTGATCAACTTAAAAGAGTAGGAAAATATTATACAGATCTGCATTTGCTAAAGGGGAATAGAAGACAATAGTTTATATACTATTATACAGTACTAATACTAGTTGAATCTGTTGACGTATCATATTCTCATGACCTTGGATATTTGCCGATAGAGAATGAGGAATCAGGACTTTGCATACTCAATGTCACAAGTCATAACTGTTGAAATTACAGTCTGGGAATGAAATGAGCAACAATATGAAGTAGTTCTGAGTGAAGTGCTAAATCACAGAAGAAAATCGTCTTATTTAAAAGGGAACCCCCTCCCTTGCAAGCGTGAAACCCTTGCTCCAGCTTGTGGTTCCAGGATCCCCCATTCCAAGTGTTTCTACCTTACCTATAATGTTGCCTTCTATGATTTAAACTTTAGCTCATGTACCCTGGCTAGGTGGCTACTGGCTACAGCCATAAGATTCTTTCTCCATCACTGCCTTGCACACAGCACCTCATGCTGATCATTGTCCTCTGATCCCATGTTTGTCCAGTTGCCCTGCTTTGCCCAGTGAACGGAATGGTTTCTCACAGTTACTACCACTTACTAACTAAAGTAACTAGCTCCTAAAATTTAGTTGCCTATTTCAGATATAGCACATGAAATACATGAAAGACTGATTCCATACTCGAGAAAAACCATTCAATTCTAAATACTACAAGCAAACACATTGAACAAATTATCCCCAATTTATGCACATGTATTTCACCTTTTTGTACCATTGCAATTAATGTGGTGGTATGGTAAAGCTTTTGAAAGTATGGTAAATGGAAAATGAAGGAGGTGCCCCAGTAACCCAAAATTCTGATTAAAACTATTTGAGCTTTGTATTTGCAATAGGCTGGTTTCACCTGAGTGTGGATGCTTCAACCAGATCACATGAGATTGGTTTGGTCATATGTAGGGCTTTACGTAATCATCATTTCAAGACAATGTGGTGTGAATAATTTAGATATTATAGATTAAGATCTGAGAATTTGTTTTCAATCTTTAAGTGATCTATCTTGTTAAAATTAGATTGCAAGTTTATGTTTGTTGCTTTGAAATTTTGGATATCTTTGTTTGTACAAATCACAGTGTTACCTTTTAATGTTACGGTGTTACTTCATTTCAGCCCACTCAACAGCAAACACGATACCGAAGATCTGTTTATGCACCAGCAGATGGTGAAGGTATGTTTAGTCTGTTTAATAAAGTAATTTCACTAATGACCGTTTTTGGATGGCTATAATGAATTAGCATTGTCTCTTCATCAGCAGATGGAGGCGGTTCTCCATCTGAGGAAACTGCAAGCCAGTGAGATTATCCATTCTGATCCTTTGAGGATTACTATTGTAACTCTACTATCTTCATAGATATCAGAGTAATACCTGTTGTTTCTTAGAATAAGTTTGGTGCCCTTGTTTCACAATTGGAAAAGAAAAATGAACGTTAAGTTGAAACTAGTACTGAAATTTCCTATGCTCCATTGTTCTTTTGGCGTGGAACAAAGTCCTTGTGGGTAAAGGAGGTAAAATGTAAGAGACTCAGATATCCTTGATGCATGTTGTTGATCAATATGATCGAGTCTTCTATTCTATAGGGATCGTGCCATTCCTTTCTTTATGGTCGTGTTCCCATATGGGTTGTATTTTCATAGAATTTCAGTCTCCTGTCACTTGGTTGACCTCTCTTTCAATTTCTTGTTAACATCAGGTTGCAATATAATCTTATTCAGTCACATTGCACGATGTGTGTATTTTTCTGGGTAAACATATGTTTTACTGTATGAACAACTATGTGCTACCTTTTGTTAGTCATTATAATCTTACCGTATCAGCACCCGTGTTATTGTAAATATTGTTACTAAATACAGTCTTTTCCCCAACTGGGGGTTCATGAACATGGTTCTCCGATTAAATATGCCCAAAAAATCATGAATTGTAATGCCTTGAAAATCCAGGCTCAGAAGCAACCATGTAAAAACATATCAATAAGTAAGCCAGATGAATCAATCATTTTTCGGCTCTCTTGGTTGCCCCTAAAAATGAAAGTTCATGCACACAAGAAGCTCCAGTTTCATCACCAAAGCAATGTCTACACTGCAATGTGAATAATTCAGAATATTATGACTCAGCTCATCCATATTATTGTATTGGGGTTTCGTAGTTGCCTGTATTTTTGGTCACAAATCGTTCCTGAAATTCCCAAAGCATTGGGTTCAAAAACTAGATGCACTCCTCCAAAAGTCGACAATTGCAGTGGATAACCGATGGAGTTTAGGTTTGCAAAGTGCAATTGAAATCAATGAATCTCGGGTTGTTTTTTTACACACAATGCTCAAGAACACCACCAATTAGAAGGCCAAAGTACACAATGGAGGCATAGAGTGAGTGATTCAGAGGATATATATGTATATCCTTGTATTGTCTGCAAATAGTGGGCTACATTGCTGTGTTCATAATTCACACTAAATCAATGTAGGAAAGGCTCATGTTTTACACCTGATAAAGACCAACACGACCAAAATTTTTGTGATGCCTCTTGGGAATATGGTCATTCACCCTTGTTAAATGCTATTAGCACGGACATCCCAAACACGACCACATGCTCATGAAAATATGGGGAATGTTCTATTGTAGAATGGCAAGACTAGAAACAACAATGGTCAAAATTTTGTTATCAAGCAGAAGATCATATCAGTTCCAACAACTTTGATATCTGCAAGCGTCCGTATGCAATACTAAATTGCAGATGACAAGGAAGCACAGTCCTTGCTCATACATTTTTGCGCCTTTTTTTTACATTCTGAATAGTTTCCTTGGCTGGCACACTCTTTTCTTCTTTCTGCAATGTGAAGAATGATCACCTTGATGAACCTTGTTTCTATTCATGAGCTATACAAGAAAGGAGTGAAGCTAGAATACACATACCTTCCTCTTCATCCTTAGTCTTTGCCTCTGGCGGCCTCGGGACTTCTTCTTTGGCTCCTCTTGGCAAGTGGTAGGCTGCACACCAGTAGGTGTTAGAACTTTAATGAGAGAATGACAGCTAAATTTACAAACATGGAATGCAGAAAGGCCGAGAAGAAGTCTCGGCTCTTGGTTAACGAACCTGTGCAAGGGCAAGCGTTCGGGCATGTCTCTCTGCATGGGTTTCCCCATCTTCCTCCAACACCTCTTCCTCTCCATCACTATTTAGCATGTGTTTCAGCTTCCCATTAGTTTGTAATTTTGCTGACCTAGTGTGCCTCTATCAGAAATCAAGTAGCCAAATGATCAAACATGTATTTGAACACAGATTGTATTTTAAGAGTGAAAATGGAGGGAGGAAGAGAGAGAGCATACCTTAGACTTGAGGTGAGTTTTAAGGCTCTCTTCATTCAAACAGACAATTTTTGGGCAAAGTCTACACTTGAAAACGGATTTGCTTTTCAAAATCCATTTTGCAACATCATCAGGGAGAGACAGATTCTTTGCCAGTGGTTCCACCAGTTCAGCTTTATCACTTTTACCTGAAATGTTTACCATCCCAATTTCAGTATCCACGTGTAGAGCTACTTTTATATCAATAAGCATGAACATCAGACTAAGGCCTTGTTTGTTTGAGGAATTGGGAATAGAAGGGAAAGGAATGAAATTTTATGTAAATGTATATAATCGTCACTTTTTTGTGAGTCTAAAATGGGGGAAGGAAATGGTTAGAGCACCATAGGGATATGATTACCTTATAATAAAATTAGGTAATCAAATGGGGGAAAGGAAAGAAATTTTGCATGAAAAATGAGGGAAAGAGGGTAAAGGTTAGAATGTTGATCAATGAATTTAACTTACATATATAGACTATATTCATTATTCACAAGGTTAGAGAATGCAGTTATGCGAGGCAGGAGATGAACGGTGGGGTGATGGAAGGAGTGATGAACAATTATGCCACAAGCTGGAAGATGCCAAAGATTACACGGGCAAGGCCATGTTTGGAAGGACGAAAATATCAATGGATGCTCAACCGTTTTAGAGGGAATTAGATCTGAGGGAAGTTGGTATTGTGGTTTTGGATTCATCTTTTTCCAAGAAAAAGAGTTAATACAAAACACCAAATTCCTCAAGACCAATTATAAATCACACAATAAAAGTTTGCCTTCCAACCAGTACATTCAGCAACTACAAGGCCCCATTTTGCATAATTTAGAGAAAGGAACCTGCTTTAACATTATGAACTCACTACCTATCTGAATCTCCACAAACACATAATTTACTTTCCCTTCACTTCCCATCCTAAAAATCCCACCAAATCCCTCCATCCAAACAAAGAATAAACAGAAACTTTAAGTTCAAGGCGTACCTGATGAATCTGCGTCCAGTTCATCAGCGGAGCTGTCCTCAGTCTCATCTTCTGCATACAAAAAAATAGGTAATCCAAACCGCTAAGTCAAGATACAAAAATGCAATTACATAGAAGACAAATATTAAACAGGAAGGGAGGTGAGAGGTTCAACCGGCGGAAGAAGAAGAAGGGGAGGGCATTTGGAGGTTGACGCGATCATCGGAGAGTTGGTGCTGCAGTGGCTGTTGGTCCACCTCGACCTCATCTCCAACTTCATCTTCTGAAGCATCACTGATCTGAGGTTCGACTTCGGAATCCGAAGAGGAGGAAGAAGAGGAATCGGAGCCGTCGTCCCTATCTCCACGGTCTTGCCGGTAAAACCTCCTCTTAATCATCTTCCAACTCCGGTGGATTGCGCAACCCGAATTCAAATGGGGGTAGTAGTATTGTTTGTGTGTGCGTGTGTGTAGCTCTCTGGTAAGGTCTCCCTAACCTAGTAGACACGGGAACGGGACAGTGGCTTTAATGGGCCATTTCATTTGGGCTTGTCTAACAATTGGGCTAGAGTCTGGCCCATCCAAGTAGGCCTTCACATTCATCTTCTTTTCTTTCCTTTTTTAAAAAAAATAAAAAATTGACGTCGGAAAAGTCATTGGGCATCGTCGTTGACTCTCTAAAATAGAGAAATGATTTTTTTTATTGTCAATAGTGAAAGTGTTAATGGTCAATGTGATTTTTTTTTTGTAAGCAAATTAGTATGAATTATTGTTAGGGAAAAAAAAGACAATAAGGAAATGGAAAAAGACAAAAAAAAAAAAATGAAAAATGAAAAAAAAAAGCAAGGAGAAAAGAAAAAGGAAAAGGAAAATATATACAGTATATCGCAAGATTTACAAAATATGAGAATTTTTTTTATTAAAAATTTAAAATAAAGGACCATTTAAAGAAAGAGAATTAAATTTGGAGAGGGATGAAGGGGTAAGAGGGAGTAGGGATGTTATTTGAGCTGAATGAGACGAGCTAGACATGTTCAAATTTGATATGTTTATTAAATGAGCTCGAGTTGAGCCGAGCCCAATTTTTAAACAACTTTTTTTATTCATCAAGCTTGGCTTCTTTATGAAATGATCGAGCTCGAACCAAACCTTTTTTTTCGAGCTTTTAAGCAATTCTACTTGGTCATAATATGTTAACTTAAAGAAAATTTTAGAAATTTCATAAAATTCGAACTATTCGAGCTTTAATCGAATAAGTCGAGCTTTTAACCGAGTTTAAAATCTTGTTTAAGCTTGGTTTATTTATTTAGGTAAGTAAACGAGCTCGAGTCAAGCTTTTTTCTAGCCTAGTTTGAGCGATTCAGTTCATATAACAACCCTAAGAGAGAGGATGGAGGGAGGAATTGGAAAATGGATTTTTTTTAAAATAAAAATAAAAATTTGAAAGTATTAATTTGATTATAAAATTTTGTGGTGGACTGTTGACTTAATTAGGAATAGACCTTTTCATCCTCAAAAAAACTTGTAGCGATTTAAATATTTAAATAAATAATTTGTAAACATTTGTTAAACTTGATATAAACGACTTATGTGCAATTTTTTCGACTTATTTAAATAGAAGTTATAACCTTTTATGAATAGTCTTGGTCTATACAAAAAGCAGCCTATCCGTCCAAAACATTTGGGTTTCCCTTTACTTGCAAGGAAGGGTTAATTCATATTTACAAAAAGCAACAATGCAGTTAGTTGTAGGGTCTTGCAATGTGCAAGATACTGAATCAAAACTAAAGCCCCAATGCATGACTTTCATCAACTTGGAAACTGACAAGAGATTATGTTGAAATTGTGGCACAAAGAGCACATTGCTCAAGCTCAAAGAATCTGATATAACAATAATGCCAGATTCTCTAACCAAAAAAGCTGTACCATCAGGCAAACCCAAAGAAACAAGTCTATCCAAAGAATGCAATTCAGAAAAAATACTCTTGTCAAAGGCTATGTGATCAGTGGCTCATGAATCAATAATCCATGACCACATATCTCCTTTGTTATTTCCAACAAGAAAGGAAAAACTCATAATACTTGCAAAGTTCACAAATGCATGATTGACTGAGCTGTCTGCTCCATCCATTGTAGCCTTGCCTTTCATCATTCTCATGACTTCATTGAACACTGCATTCACCATTCCTGGATCTGGCTTAGCTCCATCCATGTCCAGGGGACTATCATACTGACCTTCCATCATCTGTTGCCCTTTAGTGTTTGCAGCAAACCTGCTTGAACCAGCTTTCTGATTATCACCCTCACGAGGTCCCTTGAACCACTGGGGGTACCCCACCAATTTAAAGCAGTAATCTCTAGTGTGTCCTTTCTCTTTGCAGTAATCACATTGCCTATCAAACTTTGCCTTCTTAAAATCCCTTTTGAACTGATCAACACCCTTGCTCTAAACTGATTTGCTTCCCACAACAAAAGCATTATTGTCTGATTGACTGTTCCTGCTCACAGCTAAAGCATTCATATCAACTTGCAATCCAGTAATCCCTTTCTGCCTTTCAATCTGAACAACCATTTGAAAAACTTTGTTCAAGCCTGGCATGGGATCCATCGACAATATGTTGTTTCTGAGATGCTCATAAGCCTCATTCAATCCCATCAAGAATTGCATGATTTTGGCCATATTTTCCCTGTCCACAATCTTTTACAAAATAGTGCAACTACAATGGCTAATTCCATCACAACTGCAGATAGGCAAAGGATCAAGAAACTGTAATTCATCCCAAATCTTTTTAAGCTTTCCATAATATGCAAGAACCGACAGATTCTCTTGTCTCAGGTAACCAATTTCACGCCTAAGCTGATATATGAGTGGATCGTTTGACTCATAAAACCTCTCCCTAATCTCATCCCAAAGCTCTTTCGAGGACTGAACATACATGAAGTGTTCACCTATCTCGATATTCATGGAGTTCACAAGCCAGCACATGACCATATAGTCGGCTCTACTCCATCTTTCAAAATCATCACTATCTTCCTCGGGCCTAACACAAGCTCTAGTTATGAATCCTAATTTTGCTTTAGCGCCAAGCGCCATTCGCACAGCTCTACTCCAACTTGTGAAGTTTGAGCCATTGAACAAATTCGACACCAGCTGCATGCCTGGATGGTCGGAATTTGATAGAAAGTATGGATTGATATGCACGGGATTCATACCTTGCACGAATTCGCCGAATTGAATCGGATTCTGGTCAATTCCTAGTATTCCAACAGCTCCGCCTCCATTGAATCCTCTTCCAAAGCCATAAGCTGGAGGCGTGACGAATATGCCTCTTCCGGCACCATTTCCGCCTCCTACGCCGCCATTACCAGATCCAGAAGCTTGATTGCTTCCTCTTCCGGCCATATCGAGAAATCGAAGTCGAAAAACACGATTACCGTCGAACAGAGGTGCAGACACGTTGCGGATCGAAGAACAACACAACAATTGATCTAAAGGAGATCAAATTCGCTCTGATACCATTTCAACAATGGAATGAGAGGGAGAGAAACGCAACAAACACTGAAACTGAATTTTACAACTGAAAACTTGAGTTCTGTACACACGAGCTAGCTGTATTTATACAGAAGGAGGGAAAAGAGGTTGTTGTGTTCTAACAACCATTTGAGAGGCTGAAATGACGATTTTACCCTTCACTCTACAGTTTCCAACTGTAAGAATTAAGATATTATTATATTAAAATATTCATCAAGTCCCAAAAGTTGCGTAAAATCAGAATCATTGTAATGATATTGGTTTACTTTTTCCCATGAATTGCGCTTAAAACTTGAAAAGAAAGGAGGATAAAGAAAAACTAACAAACTCCTGCCTTTGTAATTCAAATTAATGTATATATGGATAGTTGGTATACTATTGGTAATATTGCTGGCAAACCCAATTCCAATTCCATGGCCTCTCATTATCCGGATATCTGCTCCACGGGATATCTAGAAGATGCACTGATTGAATTCGGCATTCGGTTTAAACGACGACGTTTGTTGCCTCAAAACTCCAGCAGCTCTTCTTCTTCCTCGTCTGCCTCTTCTTCCCATATCAGTTGTGATTTTGTTAGTGTTTTAATTGCCTCATTTTTAGTAGTTTGATTTCTTTTGCCACTCATTTCTTTATCTGAACTACGTACTCCATCTTTGTAGAATTTATGGGCAGAAAATTCTAGTTGCAAATTAGAAGAGATCGGACAGCCAACCGACTCACAGTGTTTGTGTGTTTCAGGTGACTTCACTCTCCATTTCTCCATCCCCAATTTAACTTTATTATTAATGTAAAAAAATTCGGTTTATTTTTAGGATGTGTCTGTTTTAATTCCTCTTCAATTATATATGTTTCCATTGTTCATATTTCACCAAAGTTTCCTCCAAATAGCATCGACTCGAATGGATAAATTGAACTCATTTTTTGACAAATTTTCCTCTTCAATTATGTTTCCATTGTTCATATTTCCTGTCACTTTTCTTTGGCCAAATTGAACTCAATAACCCCAATTTTAATTATGTTCTGGTCTTTATAGGAAGTAGTATGAATATTCAATATTGTAAAAATATTTTAAATATTATAGAATAAGTTACAAATAATATTTTAAAGATCATTTTTTGACATGATTTTTCCTTCACAGTTGATGCTATATTTGTTATTCGTTGGAAGTGGTATTTGGGCTATATTTGTTATAGTATAAATGATGCTATTTTTCGCACATATATAATATGAATGAATTATAGGCAATAATAATGAATTAAGAATTATGGTGCACATCTATATATACATTTTGCAGGAGAATATTTTTACTTATAAAAATACTTAATGCAGAAAAGAATAATTTAAATTAAATAGAAACATTCCCTGACAGAAGAGATCTAGAAGAGAGATGAAAAGCCTAGTTCAAATGATATCTATACTGACTAGCCAAGCCCATTACACAGAGTCACAGACTGCAGTAGCAAAGCCTTGAGCACTTATGAATTTTGATTGACTTTAATTTGGCATAAAATCTAAATTCAAACAAAGCCCTGTTGAGCACTCATTAAATATATTGTTTGCTTTGCAAAAGATGGCACTCATAGAGATGGTGGCCCTCCTACTCCTATCATCATCCAAGATGGTCAAAAAGTAATTTGCACCATCTCCATTATTTACAAGGGTCCCAAACATCCACATGAATTAAAGCAACTCAAACCCCATAGCCATATTTTGTACAGTAGCTAGTAGATGGTCTAATTAACATGCTTGATATATATATATATATATATATATATATATATGCAGATTGCAATACAAGATATGGAAATTTGGAGGGGGAGGATGTGAGTGTCAAAAATGAAGGGATGAGCATAACAGCATTATCAACAACAACAAAGAGAAAGAGGAGGATGAGTGCAAGGCGGCAGCTCGTATATCCTTTCGGAATGGTGAAGCCAGGAGGCTTGAATGGGGATTTGACACTTGATGACATAAACAAGAGTATAATGAAGGCGCCAACAAGGGCTGTGAGGCATCCGGTGGGAGACTACGCGTGCCCTCCCGCTGTCTTATCCTTCCATGGGCCAGGCCTTTCAGGAAGAGCTGTTGTCGCCTTCACCCGAATTCATACCCAGGGCACCGGAAGTGTTACCATTGTTAGAACCAAAGGCTAATTAAGCTAGGCTACTGGCCGCCCTGTATTATATTATATATATGTAATGTACGACTACTACAGTATGTATGTAATTGTTTATATAGATCGATTATGAACGGGTATTACGTACTATTTACACTCCCTAATTTTAATTACTATCTACACCACAAATCAATTTTTTACATTTTTTAAGTACACGTAATTAATCCTACGCCTCAATGTGTGACTCATCACTCATACAGAGATAACTTTATTTTTGGGTATAGATAGTAAAAATAATTCCAAACTAAGATTCTTTTTCAATTTAGAAATAGATAGACTCTTAGAGCTCATATGAATAGCCTAAATACTGAACAACTAATTGTGGTTAGCTTGGTGCCTGTTTTGTGACTAGATGGTATATTCATCCAAAAATTGTTGATCATATATAACAATCTGGCGGCTTGGGCCGGTACACGCGCGATGAGAAAAACTTTGTGAAGCAATAAATAGACGTGATTAAAACCCAATAACTCGAAATTAAAGACAAGTATATAGGTTCTTGATCTCACTAAAGTGAGAACTCGATCCATCCCTTATCTGCTTAATTATGAACTTAACAGAATGAAACATCTCATATGATGCTACAGTAGGTTTTGTTATGTACTCTATGATATACACTAGACCTAATCGTGTTTTCGCTATTAGTCGATTCATGTCTAATCTTAGATGAAAAACATTGGCTACCTATGAAATAGATTTTAGTTTTTAACGTACTCTACAAATTTGATAATTTTGTACTAGAAGAAATTCCTCCATTTGGAGGAACTAACACTCGACTCTATATATGTTTGACACGGACCAGTTTCCTAATCCACACTTAAGTTTTGATTTGCCTAGAGCATACTTATGTATTTATAAGGGGCAATTGTTGAGTTTATGTATATTTTTCTAAGTCTTGTAATTATATATGTATATGTTACATGTACGTAATAGCATATATATTATGCAAAGTATGATACCTTATGACAAAAGAGGGGACTTCTGTGAAATTTAAATTTGAACCAGTGTGTGTTAATTTGTATGATAGCTTTTTGTTTCAAGTAAGATCGAGTTGCACATTAAATAAGATCAAGTTTTGCAAGGTCAAAAAAGGCCAGAAGAAGATTAAGGAAGAAACATAATTACGTAGTAGTTCACTAAGCTAACCTGCAACATAAAAACGTTCAAAAAAAAGTACTCCGTAGTACAGTAAATAAATACGTTCAAATGGTCCTAATTAAAATTAAAATTAAAATTTAAGCGGCGACGGTAGACTTATCAGATAATCTAATGAAGTTATAGGCGGAAGCACCAAGTAGGGTTCCGATTATTGGGCCAAAAATGTAGGCCCAAAGTCCTTTGTATATCCCTTTCACTATAGCTGGCCCAATACTCCTTGCTGGATTCATCGATGCTCCAGATGCTGGCCTGTCCCATTATTAATTACCAATTCAAAACATACTACTTATTAATTTAATTTAATTTAGGCTTTGGAATATGGATCATCTCACCCTCCAACGAAGACATTGAGCATTATGGTCAATCCCACAATCAGCCCTGACAAGTCACTTATCTGCGCCCATATGTAAATCAAGTAACAATATAAATGGAATAACAACACACCGGCCTATATATATATAGAGAGAGAGAGAGAGAGTGAGATCGAATCACAAAATAAATGAGGGATATTGTTATAGATTAGAAGAAGTAAGACTTACTGCATTGGTATCAGTTCCAGTTGCGCAAATAGAAAACATGAGCAAGAAGGAGATGATGATTTCGATAACCAAGGATTGGAGAGTCGACCCAGCCGGAGTTGTCCCAAAGAAGCGTTGGGGCGTCACGTCATACAGCAAAGCCAGTGTGCCACTCGCAAGTAACGATCCCATCAATTGTGCAAGTATGTAGAGCGGCATCTGCACCCAACACCAACACTCAATAATAATATACATACATTTTACCTATAAGTTTTGCTTATAAATTAAATTCATCAAAACAATTAAATAAATTCATCCATTTTATTCTTCTTACAGTAACCTCCAATAACAAAAGAACATTCCTTATCCAAGTTTCCATTTTTTGTTTTTGCAGGCACTACAATTTAGGTAATTAATTATATTTATGTAACTAAACTAGGCAAAGTTTTCAAATCATTGTTTTATTTTTTTTGGAAGCATTTATATTTTAAAAACAAGGAAAATGTAATGTAAATTCTAGGGTTTGGAGGAATCCCAATTATAGCGCACCTGTTTGTAGGAGAAGCGTCCAAAAGCGGTGAAAGTAATGGTGACGGCGGGATTGAAATGGGCGCCGGAGATGTGTCCGACGGAGTAAATCATGGCCGCGACGATCGCTCCCCAAGTCAAGCATATCCCCGGAAACGTGACCTGGCCGTCGTAAACCTTGTTCGCCACCACCGATCCGCATCCCGCGAATATCACAAAGTAAGTCCCGATCACCTCCGCCACCAACTGATCAGGGAAATCAATCACGAAATTAACCATCAATGACGTCGATCGATTAGATATTGTAATCTCCATCGATTGAGTTCTTAAACTGTGGGTAGTGGGTACGTAAAGCTTTTACCTTTTGTGAGAGAGAGGCAACTTTAGGGTTAGCGCAGAATCTGTCGAGGTTGATTAGCGATTCGATCTTGGTTGCTCCGATGCCTTCTTCGAGCTGACGGGATTCCTCTTCATCGTGACTTCCATTTGATTTTGAAACCATCTTAACAGATCACCGGAAAACAAAATTAGTTGGAAGGAAAGAAAAGAAGAGATTTTGAATTGATTCCCTGGAAATTGGGAGAAAGGGATCGGACTAGGGTTTAAAAGGGTGAGGGAGTGTAAATTTGGTTATCAATTTACTACTATCATTCAGTGAGATTTTTAACTGAGAGAGAATGATATCTATCTATTATAGATGGGATATATTCACTGTCGCACTGATGATGGTGATTTTTTTTTTTTTTCCAATTTTTGTAGAAACTGAATTTGCAGTTTAATCGGATGGGGTTTTTACAGCTAACTGGATTAAGTCTATCAACATTATCCACTACATTTCATTATTAAAATAAATAAAAAATACAAATTCAAAATTGCATCTATCTATATATCTGTTCTAGTCTGTTTGGGTAATTTTATCATATTCCAGCTATTATTTATATAGGTAATAAAGTTTGCCAAATACATTCACGTCATTATTAAATGGTTTGGGAGCTAATTTTTTAAATATTTAACAACTTAATAATATATTTTTATTTCGTATACTCCGTATTTGGTAAGTATCAAATTATATATTCTCTGTCTACCAAATTAAAAGTAATAATAATAATAATAATAATAATATTTTTGTTATGAAATCTAATGTGGGTTTTCACCTCTTATAACCTCTTTATTTATTTATTTATTTGATAAGGAAATAATTCGAGGCCGGAAAGGCCCGGACCTCGAGAGGCCGACAAAGTCGGCAGACGGCAAGCCGTCTAAACATACAACATAGAAAAAGAAATACAACATACAACAATTACCTAATACAACAAAAGAACTACAACAAACAAACTCGGAAAACCCCAAACCCTAAGCACACAAACGGACACAGCAACGAGAAGATGGAGACCCGACGTGGCGAAGTGGATAGCGAGCGCATGGGACAACACAGTTGACACGATGTCTCGCCGCCGGAAAGACGGAAAGCAGCAATCCACGTAGGGAAAAGACGACACCTGGGGAAGTGTGGATCACACGACGTTCCCTTCACCTAGATGAAGGATCTTCGGAGACCACGAACACCACCGACACGATCACTTCGATCAACCAGGGCCGCAAAACTCCTCCTCAACCGAAACTAACCACGAATCCACAAACAGAACTCCAACCAACTCGAGAAAATGAAGCACGACCGCGAGAGGGCAAAGAGCGCAAGAGTAATCCGGATTTAATAATATACGTTGATATTGATTAAAGATGCTTTAAATCAATACCGGTAAGATTTTACTATCGGTTAAATAATTTCCAAAGTCCATCGGGCCAGCTTTGGGCCCAAGGCTTTGCCTTGGGCCCAAAGAACAAACCAGGGGCCCCCGGAGAAGATGGGAGTACGCCGTACGCGACCAGCGGTGCAACTAGCACAACACAACCGGTAGAAGCAGGGAGGCGCTAACGGCATGGAGAGAAGCAATGGAAATCCAAGCCGAGCAGGGAGAGGCAACCGGCATGAGCAGCCCACAAGTACCCCCGACCAAAAACGCAGCGACCGGGAGGCACTGGGTGGCCGAGCCGAGGCAGCGGCAAGGGTTCAGAAAGCGGAAGGTGCCATGGTTTCAATTCAATCGGCAAAACGACGAGCATACTATTGGTGAGAGTGAGTCTGTAGGAGGCTGCGAAACCGAGCATCAGGCCGGAGCGCCACCCACAAGAACAACCGGCGTTGGAAGGGAGGAAAGAAAGGGTTCATTCCACAACCCGGATTTGGCAACCGGTGAATCGAGTGCAACGAAGCCCTAGAGCCTCAAACACACCCAAGACAAGGGATTGAAGAAATTAGGTTCATCAGAACCGAATCGGACATGGAAATAGGTTAGATTGATGAAGAGGAGCGAAAATTTGCAAAGCCCCAATTTGTTGAAACACATAACAGATCCGAAGGAGGGGGCGCACACTTTAGGAGACGTCAATCTCCAAACGGACCTGGAATGGGGGCGCCTGGACAAGGCGGAGCGGAGCGGCGAAGCGGGTTGAGGCCGAAGCGAAGGACCGCCATTAGAGGTCGATTTCAGAGAGGGACGGAGAGAGAGAGGAACAGTCCAACCAAAGGTTTGAGAACATTCTCCGAGGAGAGGAGTCGGGGCTCTCCGAAGAGAGATTTGGGCTCTCCGAAGAGAGATTTAGGCTCTCCGAAAAGAGATTTGACCGGCGGCCGGCGATTAGTCGGGGTGGTTGCTCATCCACCGGAGATGGAGAAAGCCGGTGGAGTTTTGGAGAACCTCTCAAAGGAGAGCGTTTCTTGTATCTTTGGTATGGTATCTCTACCTCTTATAACCTCTTTAATTACCTCATAGACTCTTCGCCTTCCATAATTGAATTAATTATCTAAATAGCAAAAAATTCAAGAGTGAGGCTAGGGACAAGATCCCGGAATGACTACTGATAAGATTATTTTTGTATAATTTCACAACTAGTCCTTACATCACTTTTCGACCTCCTCCATCTCCTTCCTACCGTTTCCGCCGCTTCCTCGTCTTCTTCCTCATCGCACTCATCCATCTATTGTCCAAGCGACCTAACCTTCATTATTTCGTCTAGAGGATCTATCGACAAATTGCTCAACTTCATCGACGGCGACCATTCGTTCATGTGCTCCAGATCTGTTGTGTTTCTATTGGCGGCACACCTCGGTCAGAAGCGATGAGGGTTTGGAGTCGCCTCGGCCAGCAACGATGAGGGTTTGAAGTCGCCTCGACAAGAAGCGATGAGGCTTTTGGGTCACCTCGGCCAACAACGATGAGGCTTTGGAGTTGCCTCATCCTTCTGCCGCCATCAACGTCTACTTCTAATTCTCCATCGGCTTGCCCTTCCGCATCCTCGTACTCGAGGTCTTGCCTTAGTAATTCGACGGTGTCGTCGTTGTCTTCTAGCAGCAGAACTGCGGAATCGGCATCGTCCTGAAAGAGATCGGTGAGGCTCTACCCGTTGAGCATGATCGTCGACGAGGATTCCCATCCCTGCGGCCACAAATTTCTGTACGAACGCAGTGACTTAGAGTCATTTCGATTGGTCGGATCTAAATTGACGAAGCTTCCGAATGTTTGGAGATCAAATCGTGGTATTTGTGGAATAAGGAGAACGAATTAGGCGACAATGACGTCGGGGAAATGATCGGATGTGGGGAAGGGGATGGAGATTACGCTGGAGAACATAGAGGCGGTAGGAGAAAGGTATGGATAGGACGAGGAGTTGCCGGTGTACGAATACGACGAGGATCTACACAACCCCAATTGAGTTTGAAAACCCCAAATCGGAAACAACTAGCAATTGATTTCTTCATATGCTTCTTCAAATTTGTTTATTGTGTGAACTTTGAGATGAACCAAGAATGAATTGAGAGCTACTGCCAAAAATGAAAATGACCAATGTACAATTTCATTGAAAGTATCTTGTCAATAGTCCTTATGAAAATTCAAAACTATTTTTGAGTATAGTCACTTTTTCAAACTATTTACGAGAATAGCCAAAGTGATTGCTTTTTGATTTTTAATTACATAAGGCTATCTATATTTATGCTAAATTATAAATATTATTTGAAATTTTTTAGACTTTTAAAATATTATCGTAAGCTTAATATCAATTCCTTATAAATGACTTTTGGTGGTACTAACTAACATAATCTACTAACTATATTATGAATAATAAGTTTTCTGTGGTTTTAAGCCCATCAACCTCTGCAACTACAACTTCAAGTTAAAGAGGTTTGACCCATACCTAAACGTAGTTACTCTAGGCCGTCGGCGTTCATGTAGCTCCCGACTTTCTAGAGGTGGCTAACCTTCAACCAAGCTTCCCTTAGTCCAGACTGAGCATAGATCTGTTTCGTTTCCTACCTCAGACCGTAGTCTCTGGCTTTTGGTTTTGATTTTGAGAGAGTGAAATGATTTGAATCAAGAAAATAAAGTATTCAGAACATAGTTTTCAATTAAGTAGCTTTCCCTTTCAAAAACAAACTTTATTGAATTTGAAAAGATTACAACACACAAGCACTCTGGAATAAAAACATTCAAAAACACTTAACACTCATATTAATTAGAAGATCCATTGAAGAGTTTTGAACTTTAGAGTGATGGAAACACCAATCTACTCAAATTCAAAACGCTTCTACTTCTCTTTTTAATTACAAGACTTCTTCTCTCTTAGCATATGTTTTCTTTCTTTGGATTTTCGATGCCTTCGAAGTCTGAGGAGAGCTCTATATATAGAGCTGATCGAAGGGCATTGGATGCCTCTTCGATGGCTAAATCTAATGGCCGACGGGTTGGCCCATTCAAATCAGAAAAGCAAACAGTACACTCACTCAGGGGCGGAGCCAGAAAAAATCCGAGGGGGGGGGGGGCTGAACTAAATTTTTGGGAATTTTTTTTAAGATATATATAAGATATAATTTTTGTTATAAGAAATATAGTATAAAACACACTAAATGTATGATTTAAATAGCTATTTTGAGTTTAAAATGCTAAAAGGAGGAAAAAATCCCTAAAATGAAGCTATAAGGATTCGAACTCAAGACCTAATCATTCTATTGATTCAATACTCTTTTTAATACTCTTTTTAACACTTAAAAAGAGTATTAAATTATTGATTCAATACTCTTTTTAACTATTGAAGCTATAAGGATTCAATACTCTTTTTAATACTCTTTTTAATACCAACTACGCTAAGCAAACTTATTGATTCAATACTCTTTTTAACTATTTTTAACACTTAAATTATAAAAAATTACAAAAAAAATACATATATTTTTTTTTTTACGTTTTCCCCTGACACAGGGGGGCTCGAGCTACCTCATGCCCCCCCTCCCTTCGCCCCTGCACTCACTATCTTACAGGCTCACATGGTAAACAGTAAATTAAAGCAAACTGGAAGGTACAATAATTGTGCTGGTGCTTGATAATGGTTTTTCAATCATTCAGATTTTGGACCCCTTCTTTTCCCATATTGGCTTCTAGGTCATCATCATCATAATCTTGTACTAAATCTAAAGTGCTATCAAACTCTAGATCTTGATCGTTGTCTAAATCGAGATCAAGCATTAGACCGTCAGTGTATTCTCGATCGTATGCAATTAGCATATCAATCATCTTCTCATGATCCTCTTTGGCTAAAAAGTGACCGTATTCTATGTAAAGGCTCGGAATTTCAAATCCTAAAGGAGATTGATATCCCTGTTAGATGCATCTTCCATGACAATCGACAACCAATGTGCAGCTTCCGTGACAACCAATGTGAGGATGCCATTCACTTTTTTTTTTCGAATGTAAACACACCCACCAAATCTTACAAAGGAGAAAACCAAAGCTATTCCACGTATTAACAATGTTTGATAGACAAAATAGGCAAATCAAACACCTACTTGAGGAGCTAGGAACTAAAATACAAAAGGAAGAGAAAACATACTTGCAATGATAGGGTCGAGCATCTGGTATTTTAGAAATAAAACCATATATTAACCAAACACAAATCCATGAAGGGCAACAAGTAAAATAAAACTGTTTCTTCAAAACCATATTCAAAATTTAGGGAAGGCAAAACAATTCCAAGAGAGCGAAAACATCCAACCCAACAAGATACATAATATTGACAAAAGAATGTTGAGAAGTACTCCCTCCGTCTCAAATTAAATGTCGTTTTACTTTTTGGCACGCTTTTTAAGGAGCGAAAAACTCTATAAAATAATATTTTTTTAATTAATTTTTTATATAATTTGATACTTAGTAGTAATAAGTATAACATTATATAAAAAAATTAATTAAAATAATAATATTTTATAGAGTTTTTCGCTCATTAAAAAACGTGCATAAAAAGACAAACGACACTTAATATGAGATAGATAGAGTAATATAAAATGGAAAAAGCTTAGAGTTGGATGGGTAAAATTAAATTTCAACAAATCTACACTCTAATCAAGACAGAGTGTCGTAGGCTTCATTATCAAGAATGAAGAAGGAGAAAATATCAGGTTAGGCTTTAAAAGATGCTACTCCCTCCGTTTCACAATACATGTCCTTTTAGTTTTGGGCACGTTTTTTGATGAGCGAAAAACTCTATAAAATATTATTTTTTTAATTAATTTTTTTATATAATGTGATACTTATTAGTAATAAGTATCAAATTATATAAAAATAATAATTAAAAAAATGATATTTTATAGAGTTTTTCGCTCATTAAAAAACGTGCCCAAAACTAAAAGGACATGTATTGTGGAACGGAGGGAGTATAAATAAACGACACTGTAAACCGAAGCATTAGGTTCATGGAAAGATAATGGTTTCAACAATATTGAGACCGAGGAAGATAATTTCACAATCATCAACTCATTAGAGGGAATATGAAAACGTCTTTGGGGTAGTGAGATGATCATTACATATGTCATATTTCACCTGGAATCAATCCATTTGTTTTTTTTTTCTCATCATTTCCGTGAATGTAATACGGTGACTAATGAGGTTGCACATCTTAGTCACTACGCATGTGGAATCCAACTCATCAACAACCCAGATCTTTTAGACATCATATGAGCCTCGCTTTAGATTCTTTTCTTGTTTTTTTTAATAAAAAAAATACTTCATCCGTTTCAAAATAAACTAGTACGATTCCCGCGCCATGACGCGTTTTTTTTATAAACTAAAATATTATATATATAAATATTATAAAATATTAATAAATGTTAAAATAAAAATAAAAAAAACTTTACAATTAATGTATCTTATAATTATTTCATTTTTTTTTTAAATCTTATATAAAGTATAATACATAAATATAGATATTTTAAATTACTCAATAATAATAATATCAACATCATTATAACATTGTTTAAATGTAATATGTCATAATCAATAGTTATATTCAATGTTTTGAATTAAGCCCAATAGTTAGTAAATAAATTTGATTAAGCCCAACAATTATATTAGATTGAATTCAATGTTTTGAATTAAGCCCAATAGTTAGTAAAATTAAAGAAAAAAGAGAATTAAAGGAAAAAGAAGAAAAAAGGAGAATTAAAGAAAATCCAAGAAAAATGGCAAAAAAAAAAAATTAGTTAAGACTCCTAAAATGCCTCTAAGATTGACACATCATCCTCAACTCTTCTAAATGAAGAGTTTACTAGTTTTATACCCGCACCAATGACGTGCAATTTAATAGTAAAGTTGTGAATATAAAATAATGTAAAAAATATACCAACAAAAATACACATATTAGCGGTTAGAAAATATGTAATAAAGTAAAGTGTATAATACGTAGTATGTAAACAGTTGGAATAATTTCGTAAATGCCTAAAAACTCCTCAGTCAAGGCAACTACTCTTGTCATTTCAACCTATAGCAAATGAGGATAATAGAAAACGGTTGGGTTGACTGACAATATTCAGTATCGATCGAGTGTATTATTTATAAGACAGCAGGGCAAAAGTAAAAGATGGTTGAAAAAGCAATTAAAGTAGTATATATAGGAAACGATTTGAATTAATCCAGTTATTTTTTTAAACTACCAAAATTGTAATTTAAGTTAAGGTGATTGGTTAAAAGGCCTAGGATTAAGGGGATGGCGCTACGTCATTAGTAAGATTTTTGTTTTAATAGTTAGTAATAGATTATTATTATTATTATTATTATTATTATTATTTTGACATTTAATTTTGAACTAATCCCACTGGTTAAAATATTGAATTAATCCCACTGGTTAAAATATAGTATGAAATGATAATATGTAAATAATAGTAGATAATTTAGTTATCATAATTAGTGGATATGATATATAAGAAAAAATTAAAACGAATTGCCTAAAATAACTTCGCACTAGGAGATGACATGTATCGAAAGTGCTTCTGTTTTAATATATTATATAGATGCCGCTGGACTTTTATGCACGCTTTTTAAGGAAGTAAAAAATCTATAAAATATTATTTTTTAATCAATTTTTTTTATATGGATTGATACTCCATCCGTTTGAAATAATTTGTCGTTTGACTTTTTAGCACACTTTTTAAGGAGCTAAAAACTCTATAAAATATAATTTTTTTAATTAAATTTTTTTCATAATATTATACTTACTACTTATATGTATGAAATTATATAAAAAAATTTAATTAAAAAAATATATTTTATAAAGTTTTTATCTCCTTAAAAAGTGTGCACTACAAGACAAATGACAAATATTTTCAAATGGGGGGAGTACTTATTATTTAAAAAAATTGATTAAAAATAATAGTTTATCATTTTACCTCCTTAAAAAACGTGTACTAAAAGACAAACGACACTTATTACGAAGGGAGTAACAACTAAGGGTCTTAGACGAAGCGTGGGTGAGTAGGAGTGGAAATGAGGCGGGTTATGGGTGGATAAAGCCACTTCATCACCCGTCCCGCGGGTAAACAATTTCACCCGCTCCATCCATCACCCGCAAACCTTTTCACCCGCATCCGACCTGCGCGGGTGGAGCGGGTACCCCATGGGTAAAACAAAAGAAAAAACCAAATCAACACAAGTAGTCCAATTCTAACTCAAAATTATAAATAGGGTGGGTTTATGTATTTATATTTTTTATATGCAAAGCACTGAAATCATGAGCTAATTGAAATTTGAAAGTGGAAGGGTATATATCTCTATACTAATCATATACTAATCTACTATATCCCTTGCTATAACATGGAAGAGCAAGCCAAGATCATATCCATTCTAATCGAAATTTGGTGAGGAAAGCACTAATCAAGGATTATGATTTATAGAAGTTAAACTTGAAAATGGTAAAATAGTAAAATCATACACATTATATATAAAAAATTTAGGGTTTTATACGGGTTTGCGGGACGGGTGTGTGTGGCGGGTTAATGAGTGGATTAATAGAGCGTGTTAATGGAGCGAGTCATGAGTGAAAAATATTCACTCATAATCCATCCATCACCCGCTTTACCTGCACCGCTTCACCCATCACCCACTTTTTTGCGGATTTTCACCCACAAAATTAAGGTGGGTAAAACGGGTGGAGCGAGTACCCGTGAGTTATTTCCAGCCCGATGGGTGAAACACAATAAGGGCGACGACCCGTGTTAAAATCGTCTCCAAATCTCCCGTTTCCTTTGATAGATTAATCCACTCGGGGGTCGGGAGGCTCCATATTTGCTCTGTAACAAGTCCGGGGAAAAGTCCGACTTTAGGGTTTTCCAGGGCTGTGCCCAAATCTCATCAATCCCTCTCAAACTCCAGCAATTCATCGCATCACCGATCAGACTCCAAACCATGAGCAAGATTAAGAAGCGCTCACGCTCCCGTGAAATTCCCTCTTCACACGCTTCACCGTCCTACAACCAAAATTCCACCAGCAAACACCACCGCCGCCACCACAATCACCAACACGACGCCGGCGATCGCATCAGGTCTCAATCCGACCGCCATAGCCCGCAACAGGAAAACAGTAAGCCTCCGAAATTCTCCTCTTTCCTCGAATGCCCTGATCTGCCCCCAAATCATAGGGTTCTCTGTGAAATTATCGCAAATACCCCTCCTTCCGGCGTCGACAAGGCCTTGGAGGATACGCATATAACAGTCTCTCAACAGGACGTAGAAGAGGTTCTCAAGCTGTCCTACAATCACCCTTCTGCTGCCGTCAAGTTCTTCCGCTGGGCGGGGCTACAATTGAATGATAAACACAGCCCTTACAGCTGGAACTTGGTTGTAGATTTGCTGGGGAAAAATTCGCTCTTTGATGCCATGTGGGATGCAGTTAAATCGATGAGAAGCAAATCTTTGCTCTCCCTAGCTACATTTGCTTCTGTTTTTAGCAGCTATGCAGGCGCTGATTGTGTCCATGAAGCTATTAGAGCTTTTGGGATGATGGAACAGTATGGCTGTCATAAGGATGTTGTGGCATTGAACTCGCTTTTGAGCGCGATTTGCAGGCATGGGAAGACAGTCAAGGCAGATGACTTCTTGAGGGGTATCAAGGATGAGATTTGCCCGGATGCTGATAGCTATGCCATCTTGTTGGAGGGTTGGGAGAGTGAAGGAAATGTGGCTTCTGCTAGGCAGACATTTGGGGAGATGGTTGTTGAGATCGGATGGGACCCTGGTAATGTGCCTGCTTATGATTCGTTTTTGTGTACCTTGCTCAAGGGCTCCAACGGCCTGCACGAGGCTATGAAGTTCTTTAATAGCTTAAGGGAGAGAAGGTGTACCCCGGGTTTTAGGTTCTTTAGTTTTGCTCTTGAGGAGTGTGTTAGGAAGAAGGACCCAAGAGGGGCGTCACTGCTTTGGGAGGCGATGACTATGAGGAATGCAGTTGCTAGGCCAGATACCCATCTGTACAATTTGATGATTCGTTTGCATTGTGATCTCGACAACCCTGATATAGCTTTAAGGTTTCTGGATGAGATGGTGTATGATGGAGCATTCCCTGATTCTCATAGCTATAGTGTCTTGCTTCGTTCGTTTATAAAGTGTAGGAAACCGAAGGACACGGTGGCAATTTTCACAGAGATGACTAAGAACGAGTTTCCTCCTAGCCACACCAATTGCGTAGCCGCTGTAAAGATGTGTTTGGACATGAGAGATCCTTACTGTGCCATCAAGTGTTGGAAAGTCATGTTGGAGAAGTATGATAGAGACTTGGGTGAGACAGCCAATTTACTGATCAAGGGGTTAACCGAGCATAAAATGGTTCAGGAAGCGGCGAAGTACGCAGTGGATATGATTGATCGTGGTATTAAGCTGAGTTCTACTACACAAGCGAAATTAGAAGGAGGACTCGCAAAAGCTGGGAAGATGTCCCTTTATAGTGAAATCAAGTCACGGAGTTGCCTAAATAGATCGGTTTCTTAGTGTATTATCTTGTGATGATTCTTTATTCAATGCAGAACAGATTTTCTTTAGACGGAAAGGGATAGATAGTGTACAATAAGTCTTTCCCAGGTGAATAGGTGACTTTACTGGTTCAGCTTAAGAAATTCAATGATAAAATTGCATTATTCATGAACGTGTTTCTTGTATATCATTCTAAGGTAACTTAAAATGCTCGTGATTTTTCGCCTCCGCCAGTTTTTCCGAGCGGATTTATTTCCCGGTGGGTGCCTTGCCATTCATCACCGTTGCTTTTGGCTGGCTGCTTTAATGCTGATGCCGAAGGTTTTTGGTCTGTTTAGCAGAAGCTATGCACGGACAAGTTGTCGTCCCTTGGAATGGTAGCAGCTGAAGCAGGCACCCAAAGCCCGCAAGGGAGTGTTCTTCGCAGAATAACATGCTCAGAAGGAGTGTGTTGTGCAGCTCTGCAGACATTTTGTGGCAACAATTTATGTTTCAATGGCATGTTACTGGCGTTTTTGTCAGTTGACATTTTCTGAACAAATTGATGGCAAATATAAAAGGAACGCGGAAACTATATACACCGCAAATCTGCATGTTAATTACAACGTGTAAGAACATTAATAAATACGTGCACGCACGTCGTAATTAACGTGCAGGTTGGATAGGACACAAAACGTGCAGACGTGCGTGCAAGTATTTTTTTTTATAAAAAAAACGTGGTTGCACATCGTTTTAGACGTGCAGGGTTGCACGTCAATAAAGACGTGCATTATTGCACGTCAATAACGACGTGCAACCACGTTTTTATGAAAAACGAAAAAACGTGGCCCTTCGTCTCCACTTTCCCCAATTCCAGATCCACGAGAGAGAGAGAGAGAGAGAGAGAGAGAGAGAGAGAGAGAGAGCGCGAGAACGTCGGCGACGAGAGATCGAGAGAGAGAGAGCGAGATTCCGAGCCTGAGAGAGAGCGAGATTCCGAGCTTGGAGGATCACGCCGACCTCTACGCCGGTTGCTATATGGGAGGGTACTCATTCCAGCAGTCCGTCGACAACCAGAGATAGGCGGGACCTGTGCATGGTGATAGGAAACGTTGGATAGAGCTACCCATCATGGGTTTAATATTTGCAACGGTATATCAGATTCCACTCGTCGTCCTAGCTTGGCATCATCCATTCACATGTCTCCCAGTGTCCTCACCGACACCTGGTAACAACCCTCAATCAGCAACCCTTGGTTTAGCCTGCATCGGAAACCAAGACCATTTTGTCGCGGTACGACTTCAAACGTCTTATATTACCTACTCTTACTTTTCACTTATATGTCAATACTCTAACTCTAATTTTCCGTTCTCATAGATCTGGTTGTGTCCTAACGCTCCTATTCCGCCGCCTGCGCCAGAATGGGTTGCACATCATCAACCGAGCGTCGAAGGATGGGATGCTTCTTTTCAAGCTCAGTTTGACAGATTTCGAGCCTTACGTGTCGATTCCGGTCGCCCTTTACACTTTGTCTAGATTTTATTCCACGAGTCTATTACAATTATGGATGTAAACCTTTTTTTCCCGTGCCTTGTAACATTATTCGCATATTATCCGAATGAAAACCTTAACAATTATTGCTTACCATTTAATTGTCACTTGCCAATAAAACTCACCAAGGCTCAGAATTACTTAAACCCTAAACCCTAAACCTCCCCTCCCTAAACCCGTCATTTTTATTCCCTAAACCCTAACGGTAAACCCTAAACCCTAAACGGTAACCCTAAGTACCATTTGCACGTCAATGAAGACGTGCACTCTTGCACGTTGTTAATGACGTGCAGTGTTGCCACTAAGAAAGTCCGTTATTCAAACTAAATTAATATAAGTACAATTTACCAAAAAGTATAATTACGGGACTCTATTACTAGTATTTACCACTAAGAAAGTCCGTTATTTTTAGATCGATATCAAAGTCCTTTTTTTTATACAGTAAGCAAAAATAAGGATGCACTACCAATATCCATGATCATCTCGCAAAATGATATTCTGAAACTCACAACAACAAGCACTCAAAATAGCATTACAATTCAACTGAGATCTTTCTCCGACCTCTCTCCAGAGAGAGAAGAGAGATTGTATTTACCCTTGTATTTATTATCTTGGGGTCATGGGTTCTCAAACCCATTTAGCCTCATTTTTTTATTATTAATTTTCACTTCTTTTAGTTTTCTTCTACTAAAAATGTCTACTTAAATAACAAATTTAAAATTTTCTCCAATATATTTAAATAAAAACATTATGTCCTAAATACAAAAAAAATTAAATAATTTTTGTTTTTCCTATAAAAAAATTGACTATTTGAATCACAAATTAAAATTTTTTTAAATATATGTATAAAAAATTTATTTTTCATATATATATTTGACAAAAATTTTCTAAAAAATTTATAGCATCTCCTTAGAAAAATTCCAAAATCCACCACTGACTACTACCCTGAATCCAAACCCAAGAGAACGGAGCAATACACCGATATTTATATATTCATTACATTGGGTTCATAAAAGCCAACTTTCATGTGATCAATCAAAGCCACAAAATGGATCCGAATCCTCACGAACATCCAAAACAAATCTTGATCCATATATTTTCAAATTTAAAATTAACCACATTTCTGTTGAATTGTCCTTTGTAAATTCAATTATTAGCCTGCATGTGGAGTAATTAATTAAGCAGCATTAATGGCACAATATATATAATATAATATAATAGTATATAATTAATACAGTATAACACTATAACATGATACCCCATACTAATTAGTACTCTCTATATGAAAATATATGTCATTTGATTTTTAATATATAAAAATTTAAAACTCTATAAAATATTAACTTTTAATAAATTTTATAACTTCATAATTATTAGTAATAAGTATCATATTATTTTAAAATTTTGACAAAATATTGATATTTTATAAAGTTTTTAACTTTATAAAAATTGTACTGAAAGATCAATGACCTATATTTTGAAATGGAGTGAGTATATACTCCGTATAATAAGACCAAATCGAGTTTCAAAATGTTCAAATCTTTATTTTAGATTAAAGTAAAAATTAAAATTTCATATTGTTGTTCAAGTACGTTCCTCATAGAAATTAAAGGTGACAAACACAAGTATCGGAGCTTTTTGTTTTAATATTATATAGTTTTAAATAATATAAATCTAACATTATTTGTTAATTAACGTTTTTAAATTGAATTCCCACTAGCTACCCACTCAAAACTTTTCGGAACTTTTCTTTTTATATACATAAATATTCTCTTTTATTAGCTAGCTTTGTCAGCTACCCATTCAACCAAGGTTATCAAACACATTACGTACTAGCTTAATTTAACATATTTTACACCATAAATCGTTTAGTTTCAGCTATTCATTGAACTACTCAAGTAACTTAAGCTATCCATTCAACTCAAGTTACCAAACACACCCAATGTGTGGCAATCCTTCTTGTCATAAGAAGTTGTTGGAAGATATAGGAAAGTGTTATTTACTTATGTAGCATCTAGTGGTTGGTTTAAAGAAATTTTTTGTCAGTATTTTTTTTGGACAAATTAGTGAATTGTCCAACTTTTTAGACAAATTGGAAAACTGTCCAATTTATATACACTTTCCCAAATTGCAAAATTGCTCATCGCCCTTTCTCCATCTCCTCCTTTCTCTGGCGTGGGCTTTAGATCTTCGGTTCGGCTTCAGATTTCCGGCGTAGGCTTCAGATCTCCTCCTCCTTCAGATCTCTAGCGTGGGCTTCAGATCTCCGGTTCGGCTTCGCATCCGGTCTCCAGGTCGACGGTGCACCGCCTCTCGGAGGCCGCCATTGAAGCAGATGCAGCAAAGGCTCAGATTAACAGTGCGGGGGAGGATCGTTGTTCAGATCAGAGAGGATCAACGATATATGTTCTCTTCTTGCAATTCCTTGATGAAATTGAACAACGATACCGTCAATCGCTTGAAATTTTGATGAAATTTCTTCAACCTAACCTTTTCTTCTTCTTTCTTCTTCAATTCCCCAAGCCACCGATCGCTCCTGAACAATGGCGCCCCAAAAGGTATCTCCAATCCACCATCAATTAATCTCCATTTCTCTGTAATTTGTTAATTTTCCTCTTTGGATTTTTATTGGATCGATCAATTCAGGTAGCAACAATCATGGTGCTGAAGGTGGACTTGGATCGAGCCTTCTCGCGGTGGCGAGGCGCCAGATCTGATAGAGGTAGGAGCGAGCGAGCGTCGGAGGCGAAGCTGGAGGCGGTGGCGGAGCAAGCGGCCGGTGCGAGGTCGGTCGAGCGAGCGCCGGATCCGAGATCTCCTCGAGCGAGCGAGCGAGGCAGACCAAGGGAGCCAGGGAGCGGGAGCATCGCCGGATCTGAAACCTCCGGATCTCGCCAGATCTCGGATCTCCTCGTCTCCGCCAGATCTCGGATCTCCTCGTCTCCTCGGAGCAGTGTTCAAAGGAAGGGGACGAAATTTTTGTTAAATTACAAAAAGTACCCTATCAATATGAGAATTAAAAAAAATTATCTATATTTTATTATGTGTTCCACATCTACTATTTTTTTATTTTTACATTTGAACATAAAGTTATATTTGCACATCAAATTGTTATATGCGCACAACGTAAAGTTATTTTTGCACAACAAAAAAGTTATGAAACGAAAAAATAAAGCGGAAAAATATATATTATATTTTGCACAACAAAATGTTATATTTGCACAACATACGATTATATTTGCACATCGTACTCTTATATTTGCACGAAAAAATGTAAAGAAATAAAAAAACTAGACTTGGTTCATATTTGCACAACTCATGGTTATATTTGCACAACATACTCTTATATTTGCACGGCAAAATGTAAAAAAAAAAAAAAACTAGACTTGGGTCATATTTGCACAACTTATGGTTATATTTGCACATCGTACTCTTATATTTACACGACAAAATGTAAAAAAAAAAAACCTAGACTTGGGTCATATTTGCACAACTTACGATTATATTTGCACATCGTACTCTTATATTTGCACGACAATATATATATAAAACTAGACTTTGGTCATATTTGCACAACTTACTGTTATATTTGCACGACAAAATGTAAAAAGCAAAAAAAAAAAACTAGACTTGGGTCATATTTGCACAACATACGGTTATATTTGCACATGCACAACAGTACACTCTTATTTTTCCACGACAAAATGTAAAAAAAAAACTAGACTTGAGCCTTATTTGCTCAAAATACGGTTATTTTTGCACATGCACAACATACTCTTATTTTTGCACAACAAACTGTAAAAAAAAAAATAGACTTGGGTCTTATTTGCTCAACATACGGTTATTTTTGCACATGCACAACATACTCTTATTTTTGCACGACAAAATGTAAAAGAAAAAAAAAACTTATTTTTGCACGACAAAATGTAAAAAAAAAAAGAAAAAAGAAAAAAGAGTGAGGTATAGGCAAGATGATAAAATTGATATTGGCAAGATGGACACTCCATCAATTTGTCCCAAAATGTAGACATTTCACCGATTAAGATAACTTTTTTGGACATTTTACAAATTCCCCCCAAAAATTATTAAAATATTATCTGTCTGTTATAATTTTGTTGATAACAATTATCGAACTAAAAATGTCTATTAAGAGAATATACATAATATAATTGTATGCATATATAAGTTTACAAACATATCCTATAGATCAACAATATATAACATACCGTTGCGCGCCTTTTTTTTTATTTTAATGTGCATGGACACGTCATTAAATTCATACTCCGTATTATATATGAACCTGACATATTGTTATCTTTTTATTTATCGCCTAACATGTACGAAGAATGTAATTTATTAAATACATTTACTTATATCATATCGTATTTGATTTTATATATAATAGATCGAGTATTATTTTATATAACAATAATGACAACAACAACAAAACCATAATAATAATAATAATAATAATAATAATAATAATAATAATAATAATTTAACAATGATGACGCTATTGGACTTCTTAAGCTAGTGTGTGGGGTCGCAAAGGGATTACCCGGATATAGTAGGAATTATTGTCACACTTTAACTAAGATTGCGTTTAGTATTCAAAAGGGATGCGGAGCTCAGCTTGTTAGTCGGCTCCGATCCAATTTTATGTAGAAACTTTATTATAATAATAAATATAACAATAATAATAATAATAATAATAATAATAATAATAATAAGTTTTAACATATTAAGGATATTTGGTAATAGAAAGAAATTTTGATTTAATTATACTAGCTTAAAAACAACATTTAATTTGTGTCAGCACTTCGGAACCGAACGAAGGTAGAACGAAGAAAATTTCGTCGGTGAACTAAGAAGCGACCGACGAAGGCATGAATTCGAGTGAAGTCTGGCGATAGGAAGAAGGATTGACCTGGAGGACGGGGATAAGAAAATTTGCAAGCGCGAACTAAGAAGCAAACAAAACTGGAGGTAGGTGATAGGGAGAAGGGGCTATCCTGCTATCTGGTTGACGAGGCCGAGGAGAGCGGCCCCAAGGTGACTATGAAATCCCGATTCGAGTTCATAAAGATCGACTAAAGAAGCTACTTCTTCCTCCTTATCTTCTTCGAAAATTTGAGTTTGGAATTGGGGCTTCTCAGTATTGAATTTGGGGTTTGGAATTGGGGCATCGAATTAGGGCTTATCAATATTGTGTTTTAAATTGCCAGTGCAGTTGATTTTCTTGTTTGTGGTTCATTCATGTTAAAATTCAATATTTGAATTCGTCTCAAGGGTTCATTCATATTGAGAATGCAATGAAACTTGGTTAGTCACAGAAGGATAGTCACGGACATAAATTTCAGATTAGTTACTCTAGATTTTCGGCTTTTAGGGGTGGTTTGCGTATAAGTTTGAGTTTTTGTGCTTTAGAAGGCTTGACTAGAATGTGATTGTCCATATCAGGTGGGTTTGTTGTGCAGAATATTTTGTTTACGACCAAATAAGTCTAGATTAAGTAAGAGAATGCGTGGTCAATCCCCTACAAGTTGAGAAAATACTATAGAAATTGCATGAATGTTCTTTGCTTTCACCAATCACCTGCTGTAATTCTAAGGGTGACTGATAGATTGAGAACTTCCAAATGTATATTTTCGAGTGCTTTGATGATTCATAGATAGGAGTTGATCAAATACTATTAGATCTTATTTGCGCACACTTTGTTATCCTGCATTTATTAACTCTATTATCATTAGTAGCCAATAGGGCAAGCTTTTGCATAGTAACATATAAAGAGAATGGCAAAAAATGGGTATTGTATAAAAGTGACTAATCTGAAATTTCTGTCCGTGACTATCCTTATGTGACTAATACTAATAATCCCCAATTCGAAGCCCCAATTCCAAACCCCAATTCCAATACTCAGAAGCCCTAATTTCAAACCCCTAATTCTAATACTCAGAAGCCCCAATTTCAGACCCTAATTTTCGAAGAAGATAAGGAAGAAGAAGTACCTTCTTTAGTCGCTCTTTCCGAACTCGAATAAGGATTTCATAGTCACCTTGGAGCCGCTCGCCTCGGCCTCGTCGATCGGCTAGCAGGATGGCCCCTTTTCCCAATCACCGGCCTCTAGTTCTGTTCGCTTCTTAGTTCGCCCTTGCAAACTTCCTATCGCCGACCTCCACTCGAATTCGTGCTTTTGTCGTCCACTTCTTAGTTCACTGGAGAAATTTCCTTCATTCTACTTTCGTTCGTTTCTCTTTCTTTTTCTTTTTGTTTTTATTTTTAATTTAAATATAACGGAGAAAGATGGCTCTGAGAATTAACATTTGAAGAGCGCGAAGTGAATTATCCCAAATGTCAACTATTTGAAGAGCGCGAAGTGAAGTATCACAAGAAATTTATCAAATATTTGTACACCTGACAAAAATTACAGTATTACAAGGGTATCCCACGAAATTTCCGATAACTATAACATGTAAGGTGCACATCCAAATATAAAATACTGTATTTCCTCAAGTTGTCTCCACTTTCGATCTTTTTATTGGGCCAATTGTTCATAATTATTTTCGTACGCATACATGTGTGGCCAGTGGCCCCTCGTTATTTTATTTTTTGGTCGAAGATATATATTGCATTATTATGCTGGTGAACAATAATGGGCAAGATAAAACATTAATTAAATAAACTATATATTGATAAACATAGAAGAGTAGATAAATAACACAAAGTATAAAGGGTGAGAAAGATATGATAGGATAGGCATAAAATATCTTATACATGAGAATTTTAATTTAGGATTTTCTATGAAACATCTATTGGCGAATTAATTAAGTCAAATGTGCAATCTCATCTATAATACTGAAAATTTCGATTGAAATCTGTGTTTGAATTGAGGAAATATGCAAAACGAGATTGAATTGAATGTAGGAGCCTTTCTGAATTGATACTGGGAAAATGTTGTATATTCTGTTACAACTGAAATGCACAAGACGTCTTATTTATACTAACAACTAAAACCACTAACTGAAGAAGGTAAGCCAGCTAAGACAACTGCACAGCTTTGTTGGAAGCTCGAGTGCTCGGTTGAACCACCTGCTTGAGTCTCTGTTGAGTGGCTTGATCAGTAGCTTGACTGGCCTCCTCCAATACCTCCCCGCAAGTTGGAGGATGGGATGACAGACCCAACTTGGAAAGAGTATGCCGATGATGTACGCTAGTGAGGGGCAGGGCCGGCCCAAGGCCCGTGCGAAAGGTGCAATCGCACAGGGCCTCGAACTTTTGGAGGGCCTCGTATTTGTGTTATAATATATATATATATATATATATATATATATATATATATATATATATATATATATATATATATATATATATATATATATATACACATAAATTCCAAAAAGTAACAAGCTGCTGCGGTAGTTCATTTGGTGAAGGCCTCCCCTTGTATCGTATTGATTCAGGTTCGAATCTTCCTTCCAGCAATCCAGCCTTTTTTTGTCCATAAACCATTACTCTACATCAGCCCCTTTATTTTCCAAAAAAAAATAAAAAATCTGCCCGTTTCGATTTTATTTTTCCAAAATAATTGCAGCACCCCTTTTTCCTTTACTTTTTTTTCCGTCACAAACTCACGAAACACTGCAATCCGTTCAACCTTCGGAGAAGAATAAAACCCTAACATACGTAAATCAATTCTACTTATTCAGCCATTGCAATCGTCCCTTGAACATCAAGAATTTCGATATGCAATATCAAACTCTAACTATATTCTTTTGTTTTTTGCACAAGGCCTCAAAATATGACGGAACGGCCCTGGTGAGGGGTTTGGTGAAAACATCAGCTAACTGGGAACCAGTTGGAGTGAAATGAAGGGAGATCAAACCATCATTGAGCTTCTCACGGGCCAGGTGATAGTCAAACTCAATGTGCTTCGTCCGCTCGTGATACACCGGGTTCTTGACAATGTATATGGCCGCCTGGTTGTCACAGTGAAGTGGGATAGGTGTAACAGATGGTACAGACATCTCATGAAGGAGGCGAGATAACCAAGTAAGCTCAGTGACCACTCTCCTCATGGAACGATACTCTGCCTCAACAGATGAAAGAGACACAGTGTGCTGCTTTTTGGATTTCCAGCTAATGGGACTGCCACCAAGGAAAACAAAGTAACCACTTATAGACCTCCTTGTTGAGGGACAAGCACCCCAATCACTGCCACAATAGGCCTTTAGAGAGAAATCAGGTGAAGTGGAAAAGAATAAACCATAAGCTGGGTTGGAAGCAAGATACTTTAAAGTATGCATCAAAGCATTGTAGTGAGGCGCCCGAGGAGTCTTCATGAATTGGCTTAAAAACTGGATAGAGAAAGCTAAGACTGGTCTTGTGTTAGTAAGAAAATTCAATTTTCCTACCATTTGTCTGTACCAAAGTGGAGCATTGAACAATTCACCTTGATCAGGGAGGAGTTTCATGTTGAGTTCAAGAGGTGCAAGGACCTCTCTGGCGACAGAAACTTTGGCATCCTTTAGCAGATCCAAAGCAAATTTTCTTTGGGAGAGAACCACTGCAGAAGATGTATACAAGACTTTCATCCCTAAGAAATAGTTGAGCATGGCCAGATCCTTGATCTTAAACTGAGAGTGAAGACGATTTTTGATGTTGTCAATCTCTGCATTGTCATTACCAGTCAACAAAACATCATCCACATAAATTGAAAGCAAGACAATACCCTTCTTTGATGTGTGTTTCACAAAAAGAGAGTAATCATTCTTAGAGACAGTATAGCCATTGTCTTGAAGGAAAGAATATAATTTGGAGTACCATTGTCTTGAGGCTTGTTTTAAGCCATATAAAGACTTATTCAATTTGCAAACTGTGACACCCTGACATACTTGAGAGGGAGAATAACCAAGTGGAAATTTCACGTAAACATCTTCAACTAAATCACCATGTAAAAACGCATTGTTAACATCTAATTGGCTCATAAGCCAACCCTTTTTTAGCAGCAATAGTGATCAAGCTCCTGATTGTTGTCATCTTAACAACAGGAGAAAAGGTCTCAGTATAGTCGATACCCGCTTTTTGAGTGTTACCTTTGATGACCAGCCTTGCCTTGAAACGTTCAACTCCTCCATCAGCTTTGTACTTAAGTTTGTATACCCATTTGCTAGCAATGGGCTTTTTGCCAGCAGGGAGTGACACTACATCGATCCCATGTGTGATTGGCCTCCAAAGCTGCAAACTCAAGATCCATAGCATCCCCCCATTCAGAGAACTTAATTGCTTCATAATAAGAAACAGGCTCTTGCTGAGCTGAAACTGACAATAACAACTATTGACTGTGGCATGAGAAAGCTCCAATTGAAGCACAATAAGAGGGAGCTAAGCCATCCAAGAGAGAGCAAACATGAGCATCTGTATGTGCAGAAGAACATACATATTCCTGAAGATGAGACGGCCGTTGAATCTGTCGAGAGGAACGCCTTAAAGGAACCTCAATTACTGGTGGAGCAACTAGAGGAGGGGAAACTGGTGAACCATCAACTATAGAAGAAGGAGGAGCAACTGGAAATTCAGTGGTGCTAGGTAACTCAAAATCATCCATAAGATCAACAATGGGCAAGGATAAATGATCAGTAGTATGCAATTTCTTAGAAGAAAAAGGAATGATGTGTTCATAGAACACTACATCACGAGAAACAGAAAAGGATTTGGATTCAATCTCATATAATTTGTAAGCCTTTTTGCCAAAGGGATAGCCCAAGAAGACACACAGAATCCCTCTTGGTTTCAGTTTATCCCGAGCAGGACCAATCACAGACTTGTAGCACAAGCAGCCAAATACTCTCAGATGTGAGTAAGAAGAAGGGTGGCCAAATAGAATCTCAAAAGGAGACTTCCCTTCATTCACCTTTGTAGGAAATCTATTGATCAAATATGTAACAGTCAACAAGCAGTCACCCCAAAACTCTACTGGAAGGTGAGATTGGAAGAGTAAAGCCCTGTAGGTCTCCAGAAGATGCTTATGCTTGCGCTTGCGCTCCACGATTCCATTTTGTTGTGGAGTGTGAGAGCAAGTAGTCTGATGCATAATTCCAGATTGCCTGAACCAAGCTTGGCCTTCATTGCTTGAACCAAGCTCGAATGCATTATCTGACCTGATGATTTTGACCACAACTGTAAACTGTCTCTGAGCCATCACAACAAAGGACTTGATCAAGTCAAGAGCAGACGACTTTGTCTTCAACAAGTGTGTCCAAGTAGCTCTACTGTAATCATCTACTATGGTGAGGAAGTACCTATGGTCACCATGAGCAGGAGTACTATAGGGACCCCAAATGTCCACATGTAAGATCTCTAAAATGCAACTGAATTGTTTGGAATGGACGGGAAAAGGCAGACGCTGTTGTCTAGCCTTGTGACAAACCACACAAGAATCTAAGGTGATATTATTTGACAAAAAAGGAAACATGAGTTTCAATTTATATACATGGAGATGTCCGAGCCTATGATGCCAGATGACCTTATCAACATGTGCAGTAGCACTGTAATGTGACTCAGAAACAGAAGAAGAAGCAAGATGCTGAGTCTCTCTGGGCATCACATATAAACTATTGCGAGCTTCACCAATTACCAGTGGCCTCTTCAGAGAAGGGGCCTGCATAATACAGTGGGGGGAAGTGAAGATCACCAAACAATGCAACTGAGCACACAATCTCTGAACTGACAACAAATTGTAATGAAAAGTTGGCAAGAGAAGAACATTTCTCAAACAAAATTCTGGACTGAGCAAAGCATCACCACACTGAGTAACCTCAACCTTATGATCATTTGGCAAGGAAACCACACAAGGCTGCAAAAGAGGTCTAATACTTGAAAGGATAGACCTATCATGAGTCATGTGTTCACTAGCCCCCGAATCAAGTATCCATTCACTATTGCCTACACTGAAGCTACCATTCTCAAATGATAAGCAATGAGAAAGAAGAGAAAATATACCAGCAAAATTGACTGAAGCACCATCATTTGTAGAAGACGATGACTGAGCTTTGAGACCATTCAGAACTCCCAATAGCTGTTGAATCTGGTCATTGGACAATACACTGGAACCAGAAACATTGGAAGATGATCCAACATCTACCTCAGCATTTCCTGCAACTCTCCTTCCTCTATTGTTTTGAAAGTTCGGAGGGAAACCTGTAATCTGAAAACATTTCTCCTTCGGATGTCCTTGCTTCTTGCAATGATCACACACAACATTGGACTGAGAGGGAGCAAACTGCCTTGATCTGTCAAAATTCTTTCTTTGATCAAAATTCCCTTTTTGATCGAAATTCCCTCTTTGATCCGAATTTCCTTTCTGATCGAAATTTCCCTTCCGTCGATGAGTGGATGCATTCAAAGATGCTGAATCATTCGAGAAATGAGTGATTGCTTTCACCTCTCTATGCGTCTCTTCATGCTCAAGAAGAGAGTAAGCCTCACTGATTGTCGACAATGGCGACATCATCAAGATTGAGCCCCTAACAGCGGAGTAGGACTCATTCAGTCCCATCAGTAACTGCATCAGGTTTTCCTCTTGTTCCTATTTCAAATTTTCTACTCGAGCACCACAGGTGCACACAGCTGCATGACGCGAGCAAGATAACTCATCCCAAAGACACCCGAGTCTCAAGAAATAATCTGGAAAACGCTCAGTACCTTGGCTAATTGACGCAATCTCTTATCTTAGTTGATAGATCCGAGCTCCATTTGGTTGATCATACCTCTCATGTAGATCCAAGCAAATCTCTCTAGCTGTGTCGAAACACAAGAGACTTTCTGTAATGTTCTTGTCCAAAGCGTTCACAAACCAAGAAATGACCATATTGTTGCATCGATCCCAAGCCTTAGCTCTGACTTCATCATCAATCGGTCTCTCGCAGCTACCGTCGATGACGCCGATCTTGTTTTTGGCCGAAATCGCAATCTTGATTGCCTTCTTCCACGAACTGAATCCCTTCCCGTTGAAGATCCTCGAAACGAGAATGGCTCCTGAATTATCCGATGCGTGGATGTACAAAGGATCCGACACATCAAGAATTCTAGCTTTGCGCTCCTTAGCAATCGCTCTCAACACCTCTTGATTCGTGATCAAACGAAAAACAACAAAGTACACGGAAAATCACAGGCGAACAACTCGAATCAACAATTGTCACTCTGATACCATGAAAATTCCGATTGAACTTTGTGTTTGAACTGAGGAAATATGCAAAACGAGATTGAATTGAATGTAGGAGCCCCAAAGGGGTTTTCTCCTTTGTGAATTGATACTGGGAAAATGTTGTATATTCTAACAACTGAAATGCACAAGACGTCTTATTTATACTAACAACTAAAACCACTAACTGAAGAAGGTAAGCCATCTAAGACAACTGCACAACTTTGTTGGAAGCTCGAGTGCCCGGTTGAACCGCCTGCTTGAGTCTTTGTTGAGTGGCTTGATCAGTAGCTTGATTGGCCTCCTCCAATAAATACTATCTCTACAAATATGGAAAAAATGAAATTACTATTTGATAAATAAAGAAATTCAATTTCATATCATATAGAAAATGCTCAATTTTTCAAGAAAATTTCGAGCCTCCTAATATCTCCCAAAATCCCTTTAAAGTACAATTACACAATTTTCAAGATCATTTTATGCCAAAAAAAAGGTTCCTCATATAATGTATTTTAACACCGAGAATTAAAGTAGTTTTTGGAAACTGAAAAAGTTGTCGATAGGGTATACAGTATACACATCGTCAATTAACTATATCTCACAGGTTAGACTCCGGGTTTAGTCTACGTTGTCCCCTGTTGTTTTGGGTTAGGCTCATTTGTTCGACTGGGCAGTTTGGTTGCTGTCTTTTTTATTTCCCCGATTTTTATTTTATGTTGTATGTTTGATGGTTCATCGTCTGCTGACTTTGTCGGCCTCTCGAGGAGGTAGGTTGTCCGGTCCTCGAATTATTACCTACTCAAAAAAATCACTACATCACAACTAATCTCAGGCCATGAATCTAGATCACCGCCCGAAAGGCCATATAGTCGCAAGAACTTTCAGGCAATGGATTTTTTGTCGCTTGAGTGTCGTCACTTGTATGTCGTCCCCTTAGAACTCATGCAATGAACTTGCATACGTTCCTTGCCGAAATCCAGTTAAAGCGAAGGTATTGTTGTCGTCACTTGAGATTCGAATAAGCAATGAGCGATGAGGTGATCAAGTAAGTTCGTCACTTGAAATTTATAATGACCAACCCAGATATTGAAGCGACGGGAGTTGAATGGAACAAGACCAGAACGAAATTCACTTTCTTTTTTTTTCTAAATCTTATTGAAATTTAAACAATATCAAAATTTACGGGATTTGTATCCACCTCTATAACGAATAATATTAATAATAGAAGATCTCCACCATACATGGCTTGTGACTTGTGAGGTTATTCCATACCCACCCTCCCTAATAAAGAAACATATAAAATTAACAATCACAGCTACTCATCCCTGCCTGTGTTGTTTAGCTTGTCCCCTTCACTTTCAACATCAAGATGCCCTTTCACTCTATTTCCCCTATGAAAAGAGGCTCCTTCCAACCCCCTTTAGATTATATGGATAGTCGTACCATCATCTTATGATTTATTAATAATGCCTATCCATTAATGTCATGCAATTTGGGATCATCAATTCTCATCGCCCCTAATTTCTTGTAAAATCAGTTGTTTCCTAAATTGATTAACACCCCAAACCCAAAACCAGTCACAATCGCCCAACCCCCACCAATATTTATATATTCTCATCCAAATCCTCAACTTTCTAAAAGAAATTCTTCACCTCTTGTTCAAGAAAAGTAGCTGATTCTCTCTCCCTTTCTCCACTTTTTCTCTTATCATTTTTTTTTTTTGGTTATTGCTGTGGGTCTGTGTGCCCTTAAATTGAGATCTGTTCTCAAATGGGTCTTTCCCAATGTACAAATTGCACTGACTCCAGTGTTTTTCTTGGAGTTGCAAACCCACCCATTTCAAAGAGGAGTAGCAGCGGTTGCTCAGTAGATGAGAACTGCATTTACAATGACCTGAAATTCCAGACCAATTTTGTGAGGATGATTTGGGAATTTGGGCTGGCCTGTTTCCACCCATCTTGCTTCAGCAAAAACCAGATTGTGGAAGAAGACCAAAAGGAAGAAGAAGGCAGCGGAAAGGGATCTGACAGGAGCCATTTAGAGCACAACAAGGCATGGTTGCTTGCAGAATCAGGTGGATGTGCTGCTGAGTTAGCAAATGGTGATGGCCTCAACTCAGTTCACTCCTCTTTCAGGTTCAGCTTCTGCTCTCAGCTGGAGATTGATTCCTTGAACACCAACTGCTCCTCTTCCACCACCATCTTGATGGTCAATTTGGACAGTAACTTGACCGATTCGCGGTCCAAGGACCTGAAATGGAGGAGGGTTGAATCTCTTGAGAGGAGCATCTCCCCTGCAGCTCACTCTTTGATCAGGTTTAGCTATCATGAAATCCTTGCTGCCACCAGAAATTTCTCTCAAGGTAATGAACTTGGGCTGCCATTGTTTTCTTCTGTTAGGTGGATTCAATATGGAATTATTAGGCATTGGTTACAATTAGGATTCAGTATGGAATTAATCTGTTGATATTTATGCTGAAATTCAATTTTTGTTTGTAAATTTGATTAGATAGAGTATTGGGTAGAGGGGCATTAAGCTATGTGTTCAGAGGGAGAGTTGGGTTCTTGAGAAGTGCAGTGGCAGTAAAGAGATTAGATAAGGAGGATGATGAATCTCCCAAGGCATTTTGTAGGGAGTTGATGATTGCAAGCTCTCTCCAGCACCCAAACATTGTGCCTCTCTTGGGGTTTTGTATAGATCCAGAGGAGGGCTTGTTCTTGGTGTACAAGTATGTCTCCAGTGGAAGCTTAGAGCACCATTTGCAAGGTAGGAGTATTGTTTATGACCCAATTTCGTCGATTGTTTTAGTGATTTTTATTTATATTCTATTACTTGAAGTTGAAAGATCTGAATTATAGTATACCTTTGCAGACAAGAACAAGGGGAAAAGGGGGTTTGCATCGCTTCCGTGGTCTGTGAGGTATAAGGTTGCAGTCGGAGTAGCTGAATCCATCGCATATTTACACAATGGAACTGAAAGATGTGTTGTTCATAGAGACATCAAGCCCTCCAACATCCTCTTGTCTTCCAAGAAGAGGCCTAAGGTGGATAATTTTGCCTCAGATTTATGAATTGTAGGTTTGATCAGGTTTTTCCTCTATGTTCAACTCTGTTATCATGCTTCCATGATGCTTCTTGCAGTTGTGTGATTTCGGATTAGCCACTTGGACCGCAGCCCCATCAGTTCCTTTCCTTTGTAAGACCGTAAAAGGGACATTCGGGTATGATCCTGATCAAGATCCATCCACCACCCTCTCACTAGTAACTAGTCATAAGATTTTACCATGGTCAATATCACTGTTAATGGGTAAGCTCGGAATTCTTGCAGTTACCTTGCACCAGAGTACTTCCAGCACGGGAAGGTATCTGATAAAACCGACGTGTATGCTTTTGGTGTGGTCTTGCTTGAGCTACTCACAGGGCGAAGACCAATTGAAGCATGCCGGCCACCAGGTGAAGAGAACTTGGTTCAATGGGTAAGCTCCCCAGATGCACCTAGCTAGCTATATCTTGGTTACTGCAATGAACCGAATCTGATCAGGACTAGACTAGGCCAATTTGATGAATTGAAAATCGTTATGAAGTTGAAGTTGTTATGCTAGGAAATATATCTGATTCATGTTCTGATCATCTAGCTCGTACGTTATCTACTTATCTTACTCAATCCAATCTAATTCTCGTGTGAATGGATGACATTCACTTAACTTTGCAGGCGAAGCCACTGTTGGACCAAGGAAGAACAAGCCAGCTTGAGAAGCTGCTGGACCCACGAGCCAAACTGACCCCGAAGAGTTCAGCGCAGATAGCGCGTATGGCCAGGGCAGCATCAGTGTGCCTAAGCAGCGAAGAATCAAGCAGGCCAGGGATTGTCGAAGCCATTGTGTTACTGAGAGGAGAGGAACCGTCGTCTAGCTATGTAAATTCAAAGACAGGCTCTTCGAGATATATGACAAACCCTTGTGCTCAACAACAGCAGATGAAGAATGAGATAACGAATCACTTGGCTCTCGCGATGCTTGGAGTATCGGAGCTGGAAGACGAAGATTACTTGTGCTACAGATGATCGGAAACGAAAGCCATCGCTTCTCTGTTTGGCTTTTTCCCCTCTTTTCTTTTTGATCCTACTCCTTTCAAGGCCTTGTTTCATAATGTGCTATGGACTATGGTCAGACCGTTTCCGTTCTCGGTTGTTGCTTGATTCGTGATCATAGTTGAAATAGATTTAGGGCGACTCAACATGTTCAAGCTGGTTTATAGGAAGTACATAGCCTGAATTTCTGATAAGTGATTACTTATCACTCATCACTGAGTTAAGAAGGTTTGAATACAATACCAAAAACTCGAAAATGAGCTTTTGTTTTCAAGCATTTAGGGTATTGTTGTTATTGAATTACCCGTGACTAGAGGTGGCAATCCGGCGAGTCGGGTCGGATTCGGGTCGGGCTATTTGGTTTCGAATCATATCGGACTCGGATTGATATCGGGGGTCGGGTTATTCAGTTTCGAGTCATATCGGACTTGGATTGATATCAAGTGTGATGACAATTCGGGTTTGATCGGGTTTGGGTCGAGCTTATATGAGGATTATTTTATCGAATACAATCGGGTTTTCGGGTCCTATTTAGTTCGGGCGAATCTGGTTTCAGCCTAGCGGGTTTCGGTGAATCGGATTTCGGTCACAACGGGTTCGGTTGAATGGGGCAGTCAAATCGAATCCGTTAGAATCACATTGAATAAATCAAATCAAATTTTAGTCTAATCAAACTTCAATTTCATTGTAGTTTCAATTTGATTTTAAAATTTGGGTTTTAAGTTTCAATTTGATTTTTTAGTCACGTTTTTTTTTTGTAACTACGAACTATTTATCTTTGTATATAGATTAAGCTAATGTTTATTATTTTTTAATCAATACTACTACCTTCGTTAAAAAATATAAGTATTCTCACTTTTTAGAATATATTTTTAAAAGTCAAAATTATTTAAAATATTAATTATTTTTAATATTAATTTCATACTTATTCCTCATAACTATAAAATTATAAAAACAAAAACAAAAACAAAAAATTGATATTTATATAGTTTTAGCGTCTTAAAAAATGCTATAAAGTCTAATGACTTTTTTTTTCAATGGAGGGAGTACAAAATTATATTTAATTATACTATATGTATGATAATATTAACATTCTTTATTATACAAAACTATATTTAATTATACTATATGCATGATAATATTAACATTCTTTATTAAGTAATCAAATATTTAGGTTGTTTTGAGTATTTTAGGGAAATGCTAAGATTTTTGTCGGTTTCGGATATAATCGAGTTTGAGTTATTTTGGATGTCGGGTATAACCTGTTTGGGTAATTTCGGGTTTCAAATATGTTCGGGTTGGGCAATTTCGGGGTTCGGGTTGATTTCGAGTCAGTCCATTCGGATATAACCGGGTTCGGGTTATTATTGGGTTCGGATACCTTTCGGGTTCGGGCTTAACTCGGATCAGGTCGGTCGGTCTCATATCCAAACATTTTTTTCAATTATTTAGGTGCCGGTCGGGTTCGGGTGGAATCAGGTGGATCGGTCGAGTCGGATCGGGTATTGACCACTCTACCCCTGATCCGAGGAAGGTCGTGTGCCATGAACAGCCTCTAAAACCAATGGATTACATCTCAAAACCGTAAAAGATATATAAAATGTCTTGGATAATGGCTTACCAGTCACTCAATTAGATTGAGTTTTCATTCAACGTTTTCCCGTTATTTATGCCCAAGGGTTACACTACAATATCGTTGTGGGATAAAACGTTTCATGTACAATAAAACTATAAAAGGGTGACATCTCATTTCATTATTGCATATATACATACCTTGTTTGTGTTTCAAGTGTGACCTTTTTATAGGCAAAATGGGATGATAGTTTTTTTTTTTTAACCATTTCGGAATGGCTCATCCGAAAGGACTTGTGAGTAGTACACATAGGTCCCCGGTTCGAACCCCGGAATGACCGCTCTTTATTTATCAATTCAAGGGATGGTAGTTTTAGGGTGGTTGGACGGTTACTCCTCAATAACTACCCAAACCGTTGACCTAATAAAGACCCAATAAAAGTCCAACAAGAACCATTCCAATTAAAGACAAGCGAGCATGACGAAGGTAGCGTGGTGGAGCAGCTAGGACCTTCAGATTTGTATATATGACAGTGATGACACTATATCCTACTTTTTTCCTTTGGTCTAATGACCACCACCCACCTCAAACAGCTGTTACCCATTTTCTTTGGATTTGCAACTCATTCATACTTGTTTGCTCTTCTTTATTTTACCTTGTTCTCTCATCTCACTCTAATCCTCTTCTTTATGTCAAATAACAGCCTCATACTAATACCTTGCTTGAAGTCCATCTCTCCCAGTCACCAACTGTATAGCCCATTCCCCTTGGGATGGTACTACCCAATGATACCAAATACAATATATAAAATTAGTTAAACATGATTACGGAATGTTCGGAGCCTTGTCAAGAGGAACATTGGGACACAAATCGATGCCACTTGCAAGTCAGAACAAATCCAAATCAAACAACCCACCCCCCCCCCCCCCCCCAAAAAAAAAAGAATCCTTATGACGTCAAGTTGGACAAACTTAACTTAACAATAATAATTATGTTTGTTTATACCCCACCACACCAGAGAGATAAACCAAAATTCTGGAACCAGATCTCAAACACACTACAAAATAACACTCATCCATGCATTATTGTTGGTAACCTAAACGAAATTCTATGTAGTAAGGACAAACAAGGAGGTTCACAACCCCAACCATCCAAATATAATGACCTAATTGATCTGCCAACAATTGGTAACCAGTTCACGTGGAGGAAAAACTCTTAAGGAGAATCTAACACTTACGGAAAATTGAATCACTTTCTAGTCCATAGAAACATATATGCAGTACTTCCAAATCTATCCACTAAAAACGATGCGTTCACAACTTCGGACCACAGTCAGATAACTCTAGAACTCTTCCCTAATGAAAAACCCACTATGTAACCCTTTCGATTCGAATTAGCTTGGACTAAACATAAAGATTACAAAAATCTGGTAAGACAGGCTTGGCTTCTCAACCCTCCTGGGTCTAACCGTTATAAACTAAATAATTGACTGCATGAGCTTAATCAAAAAGAAAAATAAATAAGAAGTTAGCGCACTTTTGGGAACATTTTCTCGCAAATTGTAACTAGAGAAGCAAAACTGCATCAAATACAACAACAACTATACATACAATATGACCAAATTACTTAAGCCAAACATAATCGTCTGCTTAATAAGTACAACCAACTAGTCAACTTTCAAAAAACATACTGGGGACAAAGAGCTAAAAGATTTCACGTTAAAGTTGTGGACACGAACTCTAAGTACTTTCACCATGTGGCCACTGGTAGACGGAATAGGAACATCATCAAAAAAAAATTTAACAAAGGATGACTTCACAATTAACACGGTCTCAAAGATTAGGTCTGAAATTAAAAATGAATTCTCCAGTTGATTCTCAAATCACCCATCTCCTCAAGGCCAATTTTGGCTTCTTTAGAACATTAATCCAGAGATCACTTCCATGGACAATGACTGGCTTACTTAACCAATATCCAATTCTGAAGTTAAATCAACAATATTCTCTCGTGCTTGGGACAAAGCTCCTGGGCCCGACGGCTTCCCGACCGGCTTTTTCAGGACCTACTGGCATATTGTTGGTCACTCTGTTATTAAGGTTGCTAAAAGTTTCTTCTCAAGTGGCAAACTACTGGAATAAATCAACCACACATTTATAGCGCTTATACCTAAATGTGACAATCCACAGGCAACAAATAACTTCAGACCCATCAGTCTTTGCTCCACCATCTACAAAATCATTTCTACGGTCCTTGCTACCAGACTTAGACATGTCTTGCCGAAACTAATTCATCCCCTACAAATTCCTTTCATTGCTAAGAGATCCATTAAAGATAATATCTTAATAGCTAACGAAATCTTCCGCTCATTTCAACATAAGAAGGGAAAATCTGGCTAGATGGTGATTAAAATTGACATAGAAGTTAAAAAACCTTTGACATGGTTAGATGGGACTTCCTTTTTAATGTTATGCAGAAATTTGGTTTTGACCCCCAATTCATCCCCTGGATCAAGGAATCTATAACAACGGTCACCTATTCAGTATTAGTCAACAATGAACCAACAGACATGTTCACCCCATTCATGGGCCTCCGCTAAGGAGACCCACTATCACCATACCTCTTCCAGCTGGTTTCAGAAGTTTTGTCCTGAGGATTACAACAAGAATCCCTTCATCCGAGCAGCCACCTCGGAATCTCAATCACACGCTCATGCTCTAAGATCCCATTTCTGGATTTCGTTGATGATATTATCATTTTCTCTTCAGCAACAAAAACAGCATGTGACCAAATCAATAGGGTAACCCGGATTTATAGCTAATTCTCCGGACAAAAAATCAACTTTCATAAATCTCTCTTCCAAGTAACGCCAAATATGGAAAATTATAGGGGTGGACACAAATCCCGCAAATCCCGTCCCGTCCCGCATCCCGTCCCGATCCCGACGGGATTCGGGAAAAAAAAATTCAATCCCGTCCCGCAAAAAATGCGCAGGACGGGACGCGGGACGAAGAGTTCTCGTCCCGCAAATCCCGTCCCGTCCCGCATATATATATTTATTTATAGAACATATATATATATATAGTATTATATAAATAAAATACACTAGCAGTACAAACACATTTGGTTTTGGTATATATACATAACACACTAGCAGTAAAAAAACCATTTGATTTTGGGCTTACCATAAATTTTATGGTGGCTGTTTCTACTGGATTTTATTAGAAGAAATGTTGATGTAGCAGTGTGCAAAGCCGGTCTTGCTACTGGATTTTATTTTATTTTTGGTTTATTTGCTACTGCTGCATTGGAATGTTGATTTGTATGGAAATGTTAAATTTTTTTTCTATTAGAATGAATGTCGAAGGTTTATTATTGGATATTTGGATTATTTTGACATTTTCTTTTTACGAGGGACAAGTCCCGTCCCATTCCGATCCCGTCCCGTCCCGTGAGGGATAGGACCCGGTGGGATTCCAAAAAAAATATCTAAGGCCCGTCCCGCTAAAAATACGCGGGACGGGATGTGGGACGACCCTAATCCCGTCCCATACCCACCCCTAGAAAATTATATAAAAATAATTATACAAAACGAATTACAAATACCGCATACAACCAACCTTGGCAAATATCTAGGATGCCCAGTCATCTCAAGCAAAGTCACAAACTCAACCTTTGAAGACATTATCACATCCGGCAAAAGCCAACTTTTCCGATGGACTGCGAATAACCTTTCTCAAGCTGGCAGATGCACCCTAATAAAATCCTACCTATCCTCCAAACTACTTCACACAATGCAATGCTTCTCGCTACCATCACATATACATAAAAAAATTAGACAAAATCAATAGGAATTTCCTTTAGAACAAATATCCCAAACACAGACCTCTCATTTCTTGGTTTGAGGTTTGCAAGTCCCATTCTAACGATGGCTTCGCTCCTCTGAGGATATGAACAAAGTCTTGCAACTAAAACTACTTTGGAAGATATTAGTTGAACCAACTAACCCATGAGTTACTCAAATCCCGCAAAACTACCTAAAAGACAAGAACATCCTCCATTATACAAAAAAAGGAGGCACATACTGTTAATGGTCAAAACTAATTTCTCTTATGCCTCTCTTCAAATCTGGCTTGCGATGGGGTATTGGAAATGGCGCTTCCATTAATTTCTAGCATGACTCACGCTAGGACATACCCCTTTATGGTCTCAGGCAACAAATTTGCATTCCATCAACCATGATCTCATGGTGGGTAACTTCATCAAAATAGACAAATCTTGAGATTTGAATGAACAACAAAACATTCTAAATGACAATCTATGTACAGAGAGTGAATTTCAATTAGATTTGGAAATTATCAAAATCCCAATACCCAAATACATTCAACATGATAGGATTTACTAGTCCCGGAGTAAAAATGGTTGATTCTCTATGGCCTCAGCAATGGAAATGATCCAACACTCCAAATGTCAGCCAAGAGTGAATTTCAATTAGATTTGGAAATTGGATACATTACCCAAAATCAAAGATTTCATGTGGCAGGTTTTCAAGAACGGTCTCCCCACCTTAGTTACACTGCCTTGCCGCGCGTGGTGTTAGCATCCCTACCGACTGCGTTCTATGCAATATGCACCATGAAGACATATATCACTTTCTCTTTCAGTTCCCCGCGACAAGGGCTTCAATTCAATCCCTTTCTTTAAAAATCAGTGCCAAGGTACAAGAAATACTCAACAACTCCTCTAACTGAAATGAAGCACTGCAATCCCTCAAAACTACTCTCGGGGATATTGATTTCTCAACCCTAGCTACTGCCTAGTGGAACATTTGGTATTTTTGAAACAAAACTCTGTTTGAAAATGTCAATCCCAACCTTAACATCATTGTCTCTTTCATTAAAGAGAAAATACTCAATTGGGAAAAAGCAAAAGAAATTGAACATGACACCAACACATATACACCTCAATCAACCATAACTATTAAAAAAAAAACGGAGACCCCAAACCAAATGGTTAAAACCAGGGCCTAATTGGTGTAAACTCAACTTTGATTGCGCTATATCCAACAATAACTGAAACTGTTCTGTTTGCATAATCTGGCGAATCCTCCTTCCCTTCAGTCAATATTGGCACCGAGGGATTCAATTAATGGAAAGGTCTTTCTAGAGCTATTGACCTGAACATAAAAACTTTAAGCATTGAAGGCGATAATTTTAACATTATAAATACCCTTAAGTCGGGTATTTCATGCTCATCTCTGAATCTCTCTTTTCTCTCCATCCTTTATCTGATTTTAAGATTTCCCACACCTTTAGGGATGGTAATCGGGTTGCCGGCCGTCTATCTCATCTTGGGATTCCTTTATCCGGCCCATCTCCCCCTTCAGATGTCGTTCTGTGTGGTATCATCCGCAATGATGCTCAATTGGCTAGATTACGCCTGTAATCGGCCAAATTCTTTCCTGTTGAGAAAAAGTATAGGGGGCAAAATGACAAATACAGTCGTCCCTATTTTAAACAAAAGTTTTTTAACCTTTTTAATGAAATAATTTTTTAAGAATTTTAAAAAATCATTCCTAATGTGTACGTTGTTTTAAACAAAATTTTATTACTTTACTACTATATTTTAAAATTGGGCTAAAGTAGCTGTTACAACTAACAACTTAACCTTAACTCTTTTTTTTTTCCGACTATTTTCTCTATTTTAGTTTATTTGACTATTTAAAAAAAAATTAAAATTTTGGACCAATTTGTTAAAAAAAATTCTATAAATATAGATGGAATAAGATTACTGTCGAACTATCCTTAGTTTTTCTCTCTTAACTTATTTGAGCGTACCCATTCACCCACTGTAATATAATATCTTGGTAGGTACAAAAATAAATCCGAATAGATTATTATATAATTGTTTCGGTTGGCAAGCTAGCTATGCCTTGATTATAATTCGCCTATTGACTTACTTTTAATATACAGTACATGTTACTGAACCTTGAATGATTAATCCACCAATTCAAACAACTAGCTAGCCATTATACATTAATGTCCCGCCCTTACCTAACCAAAATTATATCGCACAATACATAATAATAATTTTTAAAGCATTAGTTGGAATGCAATTTGTCTTACACGCACAACTATGTACCTATTACCACTACCATATGTTTATATGTAGTGCTAGTTTTCCTAATCAACCTTTAAACCCATAAAAGAAACAATGGAGACCACCACTTTAACCAAAAGCTTCATCTCCTCTCGTGGCCTTCTCATCATCCTGGTCCTCCACTTCCTCCTCAGCGGACGCCTCTCGGGGGCGGCCACGCCCTACATAGGCAACTCAACCAGCAGCACCACCGCCTCCGGATCCATCGACGTCGAGTTTGAGGCCGGAGCAGTGGTGCTATCGACATGGGAGTCAGCATCTACGCATAGGATCCTCGCGCAGACTCAGAAGCTCAGCGTGGTTAGCTCTACCAAGAGGACAGCCGCTTGCAACAGCGCAAAGTACTCAAACTGCGTCGGCACCGCCAGCGGAGCTGCTACCCGGCCTTGCAATGATTACAACCGCTGCTCTAAGAACAAAAAATAAGGACTGATTCATTCCCATCTTGTAAGCTATATATATGAATAAATGCATTTGTGTGATTTGCCGGCCTGGAGTGGAGCTTTTAATTTCTTAGTTTATCTTTTTCAATAATTTAATTTGTTGCGAATTGCATATGTATGTGTATTATGATTGGCTTGTGTTTGAAATTGGTTCGTAATGTTTGATGTGATTCCTTCACCAAGTTGGCAAGTCGATGGATATCAGATGTATTAGCTCGATAAGCAGGGCCGTCCAATCAATTTTGGAAGCCCGGGTCATAATTTTATAAATTATAAATTTAAGGGTTATTTTGACAACTAACACGTTATAAATATCTAATTAGCTAACTAACACCCAAACAAAGTTAATTAACTAACCTAACACTCTTCCCAATTTGACTATCAAGGTCAACACCGGTCAACGTTGACCGTTGACCAATCAACGCCGGTCAACGTTGACCGTTAACCGGTCAACGCCGGTCAATTTATTTTTGTTTTTTTTTTATTTTTTTGTTTTTTTTTTACCAATGATGCCATTTTTTGTCGTTTTGATGCCATTTTTTTTACATTTTATTTTCGCTTTAATGTCACTTTTCTAATAAAATGGATTGATGATATTTTTTTAATGCCACTTTTTTCAAATCTTGCTGATATTTTTTTGTTTACTGTGATGCCACATTGACCATTGATGCCATTTTTTTTACCGTTGACTACTGATGACACTTTTTTGATATCAAGTTTTTAATGATATTTTTTTTTACTGTGATGCCATATTTTTTTAAGGTAATGTTTCGTGATGCCATATTTTTCCAATGTAATGTTTTGATGACAATTTTTTCTTTAATGTGATGCAGCTTTTTCAAATCAGTGTTTTATGCCATTTTTATACTATAATTATTTGATGCCATTTTTTTAATCAAATCGTTTGATGCCACTTTTTTTTTTAATTCAATCAATTATATATCGATATATTTTCATCGATTCTACTTTTATTTACTGATGATGCCATATTTTTTTAAGGTAATGTTTTGATGATGCCATATTTTTTCAAGGTAATGTTTTGATGACAATTTTTTCTTTAATATAATGCAACTTTTTCAAATCAGTGTTTTGATGCCATTTTTCTAATGTAATTATTTGATGCCATTTTTTTAATCAAACCGTTTGATGTCACTTTTTTTTTTAATTTAATCAATTATATATCGATATATTTTCATCGATTCTACTTTTATTTACCGATGATGCCATATTTTTTTAAGATAATGTTTTGATGATGCCATATTTTTTTAAGATAATGTTTTGATGATGCCATATTTTTTCAAGGTAAATATATAGATGGATGGCAAAAGCCAGAAACTAAAAAAAAAAAAACGTAAGACCAAACCACATGTCTTACGGAAAAAAGATGGGACCCACACAACCTCGTCCACAAGATTCTACCACAAATTCTAAACCCACAAAAAGTGATTTAACCCCACTAAGTCTCAAATTTCCAACACAACTTACGGAACCCACAAATAATTAAAATACCGCACTATGTCTAATACCACTAAAATATACTCCGTAAAACCACAAAAAGAAACCACTTGTTTTCACCTCATTCACACGCCAAATGAAGACCCCAGGAAAGACAATCAAAGTTGCAAAATAATTGCAGCTTTAGCAAATGTCACGTGGGGGGCCACACTAGCATTGACCACACATTTTCACACAACTCCCTCCCTCACGTTACCAACCAGCACGCCGGAAGAACACCACCCATGGCCGCCATCGCACCGGAACACCACCAAGGCCGCAATTAAAGGATGGACAGCTTTTAATTAAAGCAATAGGAAACAGGAAACCTTGGGAAGGGCACACAGGCGTCAAGAGCAACCACGCGCCAAAGCTCCCAAACACCAATTTGAAAAAAAAGCTGCAACCTTCCCCCCATTTCAAAGGTACCAATTTGAGAGAGTAAAGCTGCTAAGGGCCTAATAAAAATTAACAGGGTGTTAGAATTGTCGATTCTAAAAGTTACTATGCTATTAACTTAATTAGATTAGGTTAAGGTGATATTTTAGCAAATTTTCTCTATGTAATTTTTATTTTTTTTTATATCTTAAGGATGAGTATGTTAAAAAATTTAGATTTTTTTTTGATATTTAAGGAAAATTGTAAAAAACTCTTTAAAATAAGAATTTTTAAGAAAATCACCGGTAAAATTTATATTAAAAATGTTATACAAAATGTTTTAATCTATAATACAGATTACATACGCAAGCTGTATTAAAAATAATTATAGCTATGACCATGTGAATCTTTTTTTCTTGAATGTCCATTTATATAAAACTAAAATTGTTCATGAATGACATAATTATAAAATAAAACTAAAAGATTAGCTAGAATTTAAAGTCCTCAGAATCAGTTACTTTGGATTAATAATTTAATACTCTATGACTTGATGAAATTTATTGAGGCATCGGAATTAGTTGCATAAATGATGAGAAATAGGTGGGACGACCTAATTACCAATAGAAAAAAAAGGTTAAAATGTTGAGAGTTGTACTAAATTTAGGATTCGAACCCGTGACTGTAAGAAAACATGCATGTCCTGTATCAATTCAACAACCACCACACCAATAGACACTTGTGTTAATTTTAAAAATATTTTATTATATATACTAAAATTAGTAAAAAATGAGGCCCTGTAAAATTGGAGGCCCGGGGCAGTCGCCCGCTTTGCCCTCCCCCAAGTCCGGGCCTGCCGATAAGCCCAATTCAAGCTAGGATCGCATTCCTAGCTTTTGTTGACAAGATAAAATGACTTTCGCCAAAGCAAGCTGTCATTAATCTTGCTTGAAAATTAAGCAGATCATTGATGACAAAGCAAGCTATCAGGGCAAAAATTGAACTTCCACACAAATCAGTGTTCCAAGTTACAAAGAGAAAGTCTCAAATTAATGAAAATTACAAACACAAGACATTCTAAACATAATTAACTAACTCGACAACCCTGAAAAAATATCTAGAATGACCTATTGTTAATGGAAGAGTGAATAAATGAAGAAGTGGTGTGCAAACAAAAGAACAACTACCCAAATGGCGAGCAAATTCCCTTTCTCAAGAATGTAGAACAGTACTCATAAGAGCAAATCTGGTTGCAAAACCAAGCTATTTGATTTAGAGCTTCATGCTTTAATTTCGGCAAGCATTCACCAAGAACTTAACCAAGTCAATAAAAGTTTTTTCTAGAACAAGGACCTAACCCATAGACTGTGAATTGGAATAGAATATGCAAATCAAAGAACATAGGAGGACTAGGGCTAAGAAAATATAGGGACATGAATGAAGCCCTTCACAATGGCAATGTCAACTTAATCATGGTTCTAAAACTTAAGGGTTTTGGAAATACTAAGTCTAGATTTAGGGATTATCATGGTTTATACACTATCACACATACTATATATATTCTCCTGTATACTATATAATATTATACATTAGTATTGCAAGTATTATACTTGTGATCATGTATAATATATAATATATGGTTGAAGAGTTAAGTATGGATTATGTTTGATTTTCGGACATAATATTTGTGGGCTTAAAAGCCCAACCTTGGAACCCCAACTCGCTTCTCAGCTCCCTTGCTTGTCTTAAGCTAAACTTTGCATTTGAGCTTAAGCTGAGAAGGTTCTAGGGTTTTCCTCACTTTTGATTGCTGCTTAACCCAAATCAGATAGAGAAAGATAGAGAATAAAGCAAAGCCTAGGGTTTCGAAGAGAGATTCGTCTTCTTCCTTAGCGGCTTGGCTCAGATCTGAGGCGGATCTCTTCAAGAGACCTTATATGTGACTTCAAAGATCAACTGAGGGGCTTTGTGCTTCCTTCCTCCGGCTACGGTTGCCTTCTCCGATGACCTCCGACTTAGATCTGGTCTTTGACACCAGATCCAGGGTGTTAATTTCTTCGTCTCTTCATCATTTCTCCTTAGTTTCTTGCATGGTTTCTTGTGGTTCTTTTGTGTATAAGTCGTATAAGACCTAGATCTGTATTTTAGTTCACCAAACCTTGTAAACCTAATTTGATATAATGGATTGAGCTCGAGTCTCCTCTTCTAAGGCTTCGTGGATGTAGGGAAATCGAACCTCATAAAAATCGCTATGTCTTCTCGTTTTTGTTGGTTTCAAACTTGTCCTTTAATCTAGAACCTTGTCCTCCGATCTGTGAGGCCGAGGACGATCAGATCTACACAAATGAAACTTTTCTGTAAATTGATATCAGAAGCAGATAATATTTGGGTTAGAATTATCAAGGAAAAATATCTCATAACCCCTCAAATTTTTTTAGTATAGAAAAAAGGCAAAGTTCTCGTGGCAATGAGCTAAGCTCATGGACCTTAGTGACGGGTTAAAAAATGGATTGATTCGGAATGCGAGGAATGGAGAATCTATTAACTTTTAGACAGATAGATGGGTCTCGACCACCCCGATCATTGAAAGACTTGAATCAATAAATAAGTACAGATAATCCAAAAGGTTATACGTGAATACATTGGCCAAAACAAGATATGGAACGAAAATAGTCTACGACAAATAATACCAACATAAATAGATGAGGAATTACTTTAAATACACCTACCTAAAAATGATATCGAAGACAACCTTTATTGGTGCATGGCCTAACAAATAAGGTTGGTTCACTATAGCTAGCGCTATGAAATTGATCACCAAAACAATGGACCTCCTAACGGATAAACCCGAGTGGATTTGGAAGTCGAGACCTACCCCAAAATTAAAACTTTCTATGTAAACTTAGACATAAAGGACTACCTAAGGAGGCAAGATTAGCGCATAAAGGAATTTTAGTTCCCCTTGAATGTAATTTTTGCAAAAATCAATGTGAAGACACAATCCATCTCTTATTTGAATGTCCCCACTTGCTCCATAGTATAAGCATGTTCAGAATAAACATAACTCAAACATTGAGAAACCTAAATTCAAGAAATAGTAATTTAGAAGAACTGATAAGGGAACAGGACACTAAACTACAAAAGCAAGAACAAGAGATCATGGTAATGGTTTGATGGTGCATTTGGATGGTGAGAAATAAAATCATTTTGGACTTGCAACTTCCACCATTGTCATAAGATATTAAAAGATTCATACATACAACATCCAATAATTAGTTGAAAAGCGGTTTCAAGTTCATGAAGACGAATACCTCACTAGACATGCCACTTGCCATAAAAGAAGAACAAGAGATAGAACAAGATGGAAAAAACCAAGAAATGAGTTTGTTAAACTAAATTTCAACCGATCGGTACGTGATTCAGAAGAAAGCGCCTTTGGTTTCATCATTAGAAATGAATTAATTAAGGAACAATGTATATCCTCATAGGACATGGAAGGTGTAGTTATCAATCACCCTAGAAAACTAAAGCGATTGCCCTTAAAAAATGTATCCATGTTGTGAAATAACTAGGATTCAATCAAATCGAAATTGAGGCAGGGTGACAACCTCACTGTGTTCAACTCCTTCAAAGGAGTATGAAAATGTTCTTGGGAGATTGAGATGATCATCTTTGATTCCCTTCTTGACCTGCGATCCTTTCATACAATCTAGATTTCTCATGTGCGATCCTTTCATACAATCTAGATTTCTCATGTGCTCCTTAGTTATCATCTCGACAGAACCCATATCAAAAACCATCCAGGTCTTTTTGACCTCATTCATCAAGATACACTTGGTTGGCAAATATTTCATCCTTAATTGACACCCAACACTTTCTGTTGGGTTGCCTCTATATCCTCAATTGGATTTGGATCACCTTTCAGTTGGGCTTGAATGAGTTCATCAACCTTTGGGCTAAGGAACATTCTAGAAGGATTTTGTCATCAAGCTTCTCCAAGCTTCATCCTTCCCTCTTGATTCATCTAGACCTTTCCTTAAGTCTTATCACTTCCTTGAGCATTCTCCCACTCTCTAGAGTGTTCTTTTGACCTCATCCAAATTGGTGAAGAGTCTAGAGAATTCTCAAGGCTATCTCCCAAGGCTTTGATGTCTATAAATAGGGAGCTCATCCCCACATTTCAACCATCCACAAAACCTACACACCCAAAGCCTTATACACACAAAGTCTTCATCCCACATCCATTACTTGTATTAAGAGTCTTTCCACTACCTTGTACTATCCTACAAGGTTCTTTGTACTCTTTTTGTTATATAGTTGATTTTATTGGCTCTTGCCGCCCGTGGGTTTTCCTCCCGATACTCGGGTTTCCCACGTTAAATTTATGTGTTCTATCTTGCCTTATTTCTCTCTATTCGTGATTCCGTTCTTCCGCTGTGCGCTCGTGTTCTTATTACCACTAAATCCCTAACAAGTGGTATCAGAGTGTTCTAAGATCATTTTTGGAATCACTGTCTCAATGTCGGTTGTTACCAAGTTCGATATTGAGAAATTTGATGGCAAGATTAGCTTCTCTATCTGGCGAGTCCAAATGAAGGTCGTTCTCACCCAAAACGGCTCGAAGAAAGCTTTGGATGGGAAATCCAAGAAGCCGTATACTATGAAGGATGAGCAGTGGGACGAGTTGGATGAGAAAGCCTTGTCAACCATCCAACTTTGTTTATCTCGCGAAGTTCTGCGCGAGGTAATTCATGAGACCACCGCTGCTAGTTTGTGGTTGAAGCTTGAATCGCTTTATATGATGAAGAGTCTTGCCAACAAGTTGAGACTGAAGGAGCGCCTTTACACTCTTCGTATGTCTGAAGGTACCCAGATTCAAACTCATCTCACTGAGTTCTCTTCTATCGTTGTTGATCTTGAGAATTTAGATGTTAAGATTGATGATGAGGATAAAGTTGTTTTGTTGATCGTCTCTTTGCCCCCTTCTTACAAGCACTTTAAGGAAATCACGCTTTATGGGAATAATGCTGATAGTTTGTGCTTGGAAGATGTTAAGGCTAATATTCTTGCTAAAGAAAAGTATGATGTTAATAACCGGTTTGATAAACCTGGAGAAGGTTTATGTGTTAGGGGGCATAGCACTGAAAATGGCACTAGCAGTAATTCTTCTAAGTCTAAAGGCAATAAGACATGCAATTACTGCAAGAAATCAGGCCACTTTATTTTTGAATGTTATAAGCTGAAGAATAAGGAAAAGGCTAAAGGGAAACAATATGATGATAAATCCGCTGAAGCTGGTATTGTTGATGCTTGCTCTGATGGTGATGTTTTATTGGCTGCTAACACAGATGATATTAGTAGTCATTAGTGAATTCTTTATTCTGGATGTACTTACCATGTGTGTCCACGTAGAGATTGATTCTCTTCTTATGAGACTCTTGATGGTGGATCTGTCTTGCTTGGAAATAACACTCATTGCAAGGTTGTCGGGAAAGGTACTATCAAGGTTAAAACTCATGATGGTACTATTCGATCATTGAACGGTGTTAGACACATCCTAATGATGAGACAAAGCTTGATTTCGTTAGGCACCCTTGAATCTCATGGGTGCAAGTACTCAAGTGAAGGCGGAGTGTTGAAAGTTTCCCCCGGCTCTATGGTTTTGTTGAAAGCTAACTGTATTGGTAAATTATATGTGCTGGAAGATGCTACTGTTGCAGGTTCAGCTTTTGTTGCCTCATCTTCTACCTCTCATCATGATGATACTCAAAGGTGGCATGCACGTTCTAGCCACATTCGTGAGAAGGGCATGCATTTGCCCTTAAAGAGAGGTTCATTGGGTGATCATATATACTTGTTGCAAGATCAACTTTTGTGAGCATAAAGGGGCCAACTTCTCCAAAGTTCGTCATTCACCTAAAGGTGTTTTGGATTATGCTCACTCTAATTTATGGGGTCCTTCTCGTGTTACTGTTGATTTCGGCCCGATTGCCAAGTCAAGTAGTTGTTTGGACTTGGTTTGTGTTTCTCAGCAATGAGTGCCCTTTCGGGCTTTATGCAGCATGAGCTCATTCGGATATTGATGCAAGGCGGAGTTTGTTGAGTTGCCTCTATATCCTCAATTCGATTTGAATCACCTTTCAGTTGGGCTTGAATGAGTTCATCAACCTTTGGGCTAAGGAACATTCTAGAAGGATTTTGTCATCAAGCTTCTCCAAGCTTCATCCTTCCCTCTTGATTCATCTAGACCTTTCCTTAAGTCTTATCACTTCCTTGAGCATTCTCCCACTCTCTAGAGTGTTCTTTTGACCTCATCCAAATTGGTGAAGAGTCTAGAGAATTCTCAAGGCTATCTCCCAAGGCTTTGATGTCTATAAATAGGGAGCTCATCCCCACATTTCAACCATCCACAAAACCTACACACCCAAAGCCTTATACACACAAAGTCTTCATCCCACATCCACTACTTGTATTAAGAGTCTTTCCACTACCTTGTACTTTTTCCGTTATATAGTGGATTTTATTGGCTCTTGCCGCCCGTGTGTTTTCCTCCCGACACTCGGGTTTTCCACGTTAATTAAATTTATGTGTTTTATCTTGCCTTATTTCTCTCTATTCGTGATTCCGTTCTTCCACTGCGCGCTCGTATTCTTATTATCACTAAATCCCTAACACTTTCAATTCCTCCGTTATTATTACCCTTCGAAAATTCCAATCAAAATTTACTTGCTAAAATGTACTTGTGTACAAAACATCGAAAAAATTCAAGTGAAAAGACTGCATAAGTATATACTTCAAAAAAAAATACACAGTGATTAACGTATTGCATATTGTCGACAATATGTGTTCTAGGGCGATCGAACAAACTAAGTATAGTAATCAATGTCGTATACCTTACCTACTAGACTTTCTGCGTGACTGAATTATTTATAGCACAGAATTGAACTCATAGATCGAGAGAGCACCCATCTTCTTATATCATTATATATCTTATCATCACCTTCCCTGTGGCTTGAATATCTGCGAAAAAACTGTAGTGGAGCCACCTTGATCGGAACTCCCACTAAACAAACCCGATGATTTACTCATCATGTCGTCGGTAGTCGTCGACGTGATTCCGGCAGATGTAGAATCTTCAAACTTCCCAAATCCAGCAGCAAAAGGAGCACTAGACTTGTAGGTCGTCGTCTTCCCTCCGTCTTCGTTTCCGGCGGCCTCCTTCTGGAGTTGGAGGGCGAACTCAACTCCCCACACAACGTCCGCCATCGACGGCCGTTCCGAACCCACATCCCTAACACAGCTCTCCGCCACCTCCCCGAACTTCCTTAAACACTCTGGCGCTATCTCCCCCACCAAGCTAGGGTGCACGATATCCCCTAGGGTCCCGCTCAGGTGATTCTTCCTCCCCCATGCGGCGAGGTTCACTTGCTCCTTCGGAAAGCCGAGCCCCACCGCCGCCCTCCCGCAAAGCACCTCGAACAACACCACTCCGAACGAGTACACGTCGGATTTCTCCGTTAGCTGTTGCCTCCTGTAGTACTCCGGGTCCACGTACCCGAAGCTCCCCTTCACCGCGGTGCTGACGTGGCTGAGGTCCCCGCCGATGGGCCCCAGCTTCGAGAGCCCGAAATCTGACATCTTCGCGGTCCACTTGTCGTCTAGCAGGATGTTGGTAGACTTGACGTCCCGGTGGATGATCATGTTGCCGGCGCCGGCGTGGAGGTAGTGGAGCCCACGGGCGGCACCGAGGCAGGCCTCGAGGCGCCGGAGCCAGGTGAGCGGAGGGTTAGGGTTGCTGCTGGAGGGGAAGATGTGGTCTCGGAGGGTGCCACGTGGCATGTACTCGTAGACGAGTATCATCTCGCCGGCGTCATCGCAGAACCCGATGAGGGCGACGAGGTTGACGTGGCGGAGCTTGGAGAGCATCTCGATCTCCGTGGTGAACTCCCTGGCGCCTTGCTTAGAGAGCGGGTTCAGCCGTTTGATAGCAACCTCGCCGACGCCGGCGACGGTGCCCTTGTACACGTTGCCGAAGCCGCCGTGGCCGATGATGAGGGAGTCGCTGAAATCCGACGTGGCGCGCCTGATCTCTGTCACGGAGAAGCGGCGGCAGAGGTCCGATGGCAGCGAGCTGCCGCTGGTGGCGGATCCTGATTTTCCGGAGGAGGTGAGGATCAGCTTCTTTGACTTGGCGCCGGAGCTGCTGCTCCATGGCCCGGTGGATGAGAGTTTCGACCGATTTCGTCTACGGATGAAGAAGAGGAAGTAGACGATGACGGCAATTGCAATGAGGATGGCTCCGGCAACGGCGCCGACGACTGCGGGGATGATGTGGGATGGATTTCGTGCGGGAAGTGGTTGTTGATTTGGAGAGGGGGTAGGTGAACGGATGGGATTGGGTGCGTCGAGACTGCCGTTGGATCTGCTTATCTTGAATATCTCCAACCCATTTAACAAGATATCCACGTACCTGCAGCCACATCATATCGTTATCTTTCATTATATATCAAACAAGTTATGATATGCAGATAATGTGTATATGTTCATATTTATGTTGAGGATCAGACAACGTACATACTCTTAATTCAAATCGTACCTATTTCATTCTCCAATTATCACCAATAGTGCATAGCACAATAGATTATATATTGCCATCAATTTAATTAAGAGATCGATCGAGTGAATTTGTCAGCAATTTCAGGAGATAAAATGAATTAATACTCCCAGTAATAATAATTATAGTATAAAGATAAGTATTACACTTTGATTTAGATGAAATTAATTAAAAATTGGATCGGAATAAGGTGAAAATTTCAAGCCTTTGAATTGAAAGAAACTGTGAATGATTTTTTAAAAACCACAAATATGCAAAAAGGGGATATTGTCTGGTGGGAGTCAAAGCCAAGGTAAAGGAAAATGATGCCAATAGACCGAAATCTAAGGGTCTTGTTTGGATTCCCATTTCATTATGATTATAATCAATGTATTTTAATTATAATTTAATTATTTTTTAAATGATGTTTGGATGACAAAGTTAGAAAGAAGTTATTGTAAGCGTTTTTCTTGATCTTTTCCTCTTCCTTTGTCGCCGGTAAAGTCAAACCGGGCAATTGAGTTCCCAAATCTGGCTTCAAGTTCCCAATCGTCGGGCAATCGAAGTCACCGTTGAAGTCGAGCCGGGCAATTAGCTTCAAGTTCCCATATCTGGCCTTAAGTACCCAATTGTCGAGCAATCGAAGTCGCCGTTGAAGTCGAGCCGGGCAATTGGCTTTAAGTTCGTAGATCTGGGAAACGTTGAAGCGGCGGTGCCATCGATATGGGACAGTTGAAGCCGGGCAATCGTCATCGGAGTCAATTACTCAAAGATTGGATGTCACGGACGTGTAGAGAAGTTGAAGATGCGACCGGAATTCGGAGTTGCCTGAGACAAATCCGAGAAGATGAGGCCGAGATTCTGAGAAGACGATGGAGATGACTAAGTTGATGTCGCGGAGGTGCAGAGAAGAAGGAGCGGTCGAAATTTGAAGTTGACTGAGACAAATTCGAGGTCGGGATTCTGGGAAGAAGATGGGTATCTAGGAGAAGACGATGGGGCCGAGATAATACATGTGTCTTTTAATTATAAGTAACTTTTGAAAATAATACATATATTTTACTTATAATCATAATACAATGGGAATCCAAACGGACCCTAAATGTTGTTTTGAGGAAATCATTTTTAATAGGGAAAACTAAATAAAATACCCCCACCTTTGGGGGTATGGTAAAAATATATCATCAACTTTCAAATGTGATAAAAATATTCCGACCTTTGAGGATAGTGGTAATATATTATCACAAGCTTTTTCACGAGTCAAAAATGCTGACAAAGCAACCTACGTGGATTTTTTTACAAGGGTTTTCTTAAACAGTGTCCTTAGGGAAAAAAAAAAGAGTTTGACCGGGTTCATACCCAACGCCTTTTCCTCCCCTATGTCTTCTTCCGTGGTCGCCTCTTGAATTGACTTTCAAGTCTTCTAGGTAGGTTATGATTCCTCTTCAATGTCAGTCTTCCTCCCTCGTGGTCAGCCATTTTGAGTTGTCTCTCTCACATCTTTTTCACATCCGATTCGTTCACGGACTTGGTTGGGTAAGTTTTATTTTTTTCCACTCTTCGTTGTTGTTGTTATCGATTTAGTTTTGTTGTCGGTTTGGTGTTAGGAATAGTCGTGTTGTGTTAATTTGATGCAATTTTGATTGGATTAGTTGCTTGGTTGAATCAATTTAGTTTTTCGGGTTTAATTTGTTATCGTTTTATTTTTTTCCTCTAAGTAAACCGTTCAAGAAAACCCAATTTTCGTGCTAAATTGTAAATAAAAAAAGGCTTCCACGTATGTTGTCTTGTGAAAAAAAAATTCACGTAGACTACCTTGTCAACATTTTTGTCCCGTGAGAAAACACAGGGTAATATATTACCACCACCTTCAAAGATCGGGATATTTTTATTACATTTGAAAGTTAGAGATATATTTTTACCATACCCCCAAATGAGGTATTTTAATTAGTTTTCCTTTTTTAATATACTAAAACTATAATAATATTAGGCCCCTTAAAATTCAGTGGTTCTGTTCAGCAGGCTCACATGAACCTTAGAACGGGCCTGCTAGATAGTGACGGAGATTGGAAACTTAGGCAACGCTTTGCGGTGGTAGTACTGTAGTGGCGACGGTGACAGGGAGAGTCGAAAATGAGGTTGTCGCCGTCGGAGGTGGAGTGTGAGGAATTGGAAGAGATGAGTGGAGGATTGAGAGAGCCACAACCACAATCAGAGATGGTGAAATTACGATAAGGGTATATATGGGGTGGACTTTTTGATAATTTAAAAACAAAATGCTTTCATATTTATTATTAAGTATGAATCTATATAAAAATTATAAACTATATATTATGCAAACGTCATTTGAGCGCAATTTGTAGGCACAAAAGTTAAGTTGCTTATATAATACTATCCTTTTCTTGCGATATAAATAAATCATATAAATACATATATTAATTAAGAACACATGCTTAGGATATTGTTTATAAATTAACCAGCTACCAATTTTTGAATTCAATATAATGTGTATACTATGCTCTACCTAATGTTTTTTTTATACAAAACTATGTTACCTAATGCTGCATATATATATGATACTCCAACTATATAATACTATCCTTTTCTTGCGATAGAGTTTTTTTTTTTTATACAATGACAAAGATCTCACTTGTCAGGATGCTTTCGGATAGAGTCTACTCATCCGAATTGTTACCTAATAAAAAAAAACTCTGCTTAATTTAAGCACCCCAAATTTGACTCACTTAGTGGTAAACTATAGTAGTATAATAATATATGGACGGACTCCAAACTAGATGCTCAAATTAAAATGGTACTCTTGACATAGCACTGATGATGATTAGTGTAGACCGTACAACCCTTTGATTTTTTTAAAATATTTTTTAATTGTTAGCAGATGGGAATCAACCCTTTGGTTATTTAAACTTAAGTTAACTATGAATCTAATATATGTAACGTGAAAGAAAAGAAAAGAAGGGGATCGAAAATGGGAGTTTATTAATTGATACAAGCTAAGGAATGTAGACCACTCCGGCAACGTCGTGTATATGTACATATTCTAAGGGTTTAAGCTATTGGATTTGAAATATATATACAAAAGTTCAAGGTAGATTATAAATTTGGATTTAAATTCTAAAATTGTTTATTCTCAACCTGTTTAGTAAATAAATTAACAAATTTGAGACGAACTTTGTTTGTACCTAGAAGACTCTATTCACTCATAACATTGTAATTAATTAGAGGAATTTTTGTATAAATTTTACAATATTTGAGCTCAAATAAAGTCGAACTCGTCACCCAATGTGCGTTTTTAGAAGCATAGGTTTTTTTAAAAAAAAAAAAAATTGGGATTTGCAGTTTAAAAAGTAAAAATATTGATGGGAAATATAATTACCCAATCTTACAAATCACTAAAATACTGTGTTAACAGGTTTAAATCCTTTGTCCCGATCCTGTCACCCTCTCGTAAGTCGTATCCCATCTGACAAAAGGATTAATTTTTTTTATTCTTTTAATCTATCTTAATTTAATTTTGTTTTTATATTTCATTCATTTTAATTGGAGAGGGACATATTAAAGAAACAGAGGATTTGAAGCCCTTTAAAACGTCTCAAACATGGCTTGGACACGTCGTGAGGCACAACTTGGAGCAAGGGAGGGGGGTAAGGAGTTCTCCGGTTCGATCCCTTTCCTTGGATGAAATTTTGTACTAAAATTTCATCTCCATACTAGTGTAATATGTTGTATCCATGTTGCTAAATTTCATTATATGTTGTTTTTATGACATATATTCATCAGTATTCTTTTCTTATTTGCAAAATTGATGTAATTTTCAAGTTACATAATGTTTCATGCCAATGCAGGCAATGCTTATATACACACACAATTTTTCTAACCTATACTTTAACGACATAGGCTAATTAAGTATCTCTATTGGGAAATATATTTTTATTAGTTTTTAAATAGACGTATTTTGGTCAGTGCATTGAGATTTAGATAATCTTTTTCAATTTGATTTATTAACCTATGTCGATATACCTATTCACGTACTACAACCCAATGTTTTCAAACTAAACAAGATTGAGAACTAATAGGCATTTTAGCAAAAGCGGTTAATTATCTTTCCAAACTATATTGGTCCATATAATTAATTGTTAGAGATTAACACATTTAAACTATATATGACGTACTAAAAATACGATAATAGATCATTAAGGCTTTGTTTGGTACAAGTAGCTTTTCGGAGCCTGTGGTTTTGATATAATATAGTTTTAAACGAAATAAATATAAGATTTTAGTTTAATTAGATTTTGAAATCATAACTTTTTATCATCTACTCATCCAAGCTGTTTTGGAGCTTATGATTTTTTATTCACGAGATTTAATCAGCTACCCTAACGGTTAGGTTTTCCAAACATCATACTAGCTTGCTAACCTATATTTACACAATTAATAATACTAGCTTACATTGGCGGAGCCAGGAATTTGGCTAGGGGGGTGCTAATTTTTTTTTGTGAAATATTGTTTTTTGGTGTATATTTATTAAGAAGATTTTTTTAAAAAATATTGAAAAAACACTAAGATTTTGACTTTCTTTAATTTAAACATTTAATTTCAAACAGAAATGACATTGTTTTAATGAAATAGTTGATAGAAAAAAAATATAGAGAGAAATAAAGAAAAATAAAGGATATAGTAAAACAAATAAAAAAAGGGAAAGAGTTGGGATTTGAACCCAAGATGTCTTACTTCCTTCTTTTACCACTTGAGTTAGATAACAATCTTGTTTTAAATATCATTTAAAGATGTTATATTACCTAAAAAATACTAAATATATGCAAAAAAAAATTATTATTTTTTGTATTTTTTTTCCGGGTCGGGGGTGCTCGAGCACCCCCAATCACCCCTGGCTCTACCACTGCTAGCTTACTAACCTATACCATTTTACTAAACACATAGCGTAGGTCAAATATAGGGTACATGTTAGGTAGATAATGTGAACTCTATAACCATTCTTAACTGGAAAGGACTTGTGGGTAGTACTTAAAAGGTATTTGATTCGAACTCCGAATTACCGCTCTTTATCTACCAAATTCAAGATAATGTGAAGTCTATAGGCATCGAAAAACATACCTCGCCTTTGTATTAGTATTGGGGCGCATCGCCACCTGCAAAACTCCCCTGCTCCCACTTCCATCGCCGCCGTCCACGTACACCACATAGTCCCGGTAGACGGGCGTGTCCGCCCCAACCCACTGGTACACATCCGCCCCTTTCTCCGCCGTCAGTTCATCCACATAAACGTCAAACACTCTGTAGTTTGAGGCGTTGATGTCCACCGTAACCTCGCACCAGTGAAGCCTCACCAGGTAATTAAACCCTAAGTCCACCTCAAACCCCCACGTCACGTTCACCTTCCTCTTCTCCTCGTCACTGAAATCCTTCCCCATCGAACGGAACGTCTCGTAAACAGTCTCCGGCGCCGTGTAGCTCGGTGTCCCAGTGGTGTAGTTGATTGGAGTGTTGTCGCCTTTGAACCCCGGCGCACCGAAGAAATTTCCGGCGAAGTAATCCTCGTCGTTCACCCACCGCCGGCGCATTGAGCCGGCGTCGCTGTTCGAGCTCACTTCTTTCCCGCCGACGTTGACCCTGTAGGCTGTCTCGAGCGCGGTGGAATTGGTGAGATCGAACTGTACCCCGGGAGCGGACAGATCGTTGGGGGATGTAGCGGAGCTCGGGTACGTGTAGAGGTTCTCCGGGACGGAGACGATCTCGATGCCGTTGAGGATGGCGTGGGTGGAGGGCGGGGTGGGGGAGAAGGTGAGTTGGAGGGGGGAGGTCCTGACGTGGACGTAGAATTCCTTGAACATGGGGGAGGAGTTGGAGAGGTAGGCGCTGAAGTTGCGGAGGAGGAGGTGACCGGTGTTTGTTCGGAGAGTGAGGTAGGAGTCGGAGGGGGAGAAGGAGGAGTAGGTGGTGGGATAGAAGAAGAGGCGGATGAATTTGGGGCCGGGGGACACCGGGAAGGAGTAGGTGAAGTTGGCGGTGAAGATGCGGGCGGTGGAGAAGGGGATTTGGAAGGCGTTGGAGGATGGGGTGGTGACGGTGGCGGAGATGGTTGAGGAGAAGTCGGAGGAGAAGGTGGAGTTGTTGTCGGAGTGCCACGTTTGTTCGTCGTAGGTGGAGGGGGTGGTGGAGACGTTGGAGGGGGCGCCGCAGCTGAGGAGGTAGTGGTCGGAGGCGGTGGTTATGGCGGCGAGAAGGAGGAGAGTGGTGGTGGTGGTGGTTAGGATGAAGAGTTTCATACTTTGATGCTTTTTTTTTTTGTTTTGTTTTTCCTTTTTTTGTGTTGGACCTCTTGCGGCCTTGGATCTTACCTATAGCTTAAAAAGAAGGGTTATTAATTAGTAGTTGAGTGAAGATAGGTAGCAAAACATTATTCAATGAGGAAAAATGTGTAAAAGTTGATATAAAACTCACCATATGGGGAGTTTTATACATACACTATCTTTTAAATTTGTACATTATTTTGGGTGGGTACAGAGTGACTGCAAATTATTTTGTTTGACCGATTCTTTTGTCTATTATTATTAAAGTTGATAAAACCATGAGTGATTGACTACAAAAAAAGAAGAAAACAATGCTTCCTTTACCATCAAATCGTACGTTCTTTCTTTATTATTTTGTGAATATTTGATTAAAAATAAAATTTAATATGTATGTTTCTCTCGTCGATAACTTCAACTTCAATTTAATAAATTATAAACTCAAATCCAACACCTAAGTAAATAGTTACACACGTTTCAAGACTAAACAAATATAAATTATTTCTGATATCATTTTCCAAACTGGGTTACTTCTATCATAATTATCATTTAATACACTTTATAACTTAATACTATAATTAAACTTGATAACTTCAAATTAGTAGGTCATATTAAAGTATTTGAAAACCATGAAATAAAGTATGCACAATAAATGTTTTTATTCTAGTTACACATTCATGATGTTGAGGACTTCTTTAAAAAAATAGATTGTAATTTTATAAACAATTTTTCGATGGTAATTTTCCGCTTCCTCAAATAAAAGTTTCATGATCCACCACTGAATGTTTGTAAGGGGGTTTGGGAATTTTTTTCAAATGGTTAAAAAATGAAAAAAACAACAACGATTTTTAGGGATTTAAAAAAAATCAGTTTATCTATATATATAACCTTAATTTAGAAGACTTTGCTTACGTGTCAATCTTAGAAGAGTTTTAGGAATATTGACCAACTAGTGTATATCCCGTCCCGTGTACGGGCAATGCGTTAATCTAACTATAAATTATTTTTTCTTCCAAAAAATAATATAAATATAAATAAAATTAGTTTGACGGGTTATATATAATCTAAATATCTTTTAATTAGATTCTCTCAAAATATAAAAAAAAATATAATATTTATAAGGTACTACGTAAAAGTTTTTTTTTTTAATCTATGGTTAATTAAATCTCATGTAATTTAATTAGATAGTTGATTTTTAAAAATATTTTAATATTCTTTTTTATTAAATATGTAGTATATACTTATTACATTAGTTTACTAAAATATCTATGTACGGATGGATTGTGACTACATATATGGCTATATAATATTTTAATTATTTTTTTGGTCCTCAAAAAATATATAATATAGATAGATATAAAATAACAATTATTAAATGATTGATTTTGATATAAATAATTCTTTCCATCATAAAATAATCTAAATATAAATAAAATATCACCTATCAATTATTACATATTTATCTATTAATATTTTTGGTAAGTATGACTATGAAAATTTGTTTTATTAATTATTTTTATTATTACTAATATTACATTTAATTATATTGATATAGTTTTTTCCTTATATAATATTTACTCTTTTATAAGATATTCCATCTATCCAATTATATGTGTTAATGGTAAAATAAAATAATTATTTTTATTAGATTTCCTTTTTGACGGGAGAAAGTTCTGCGAGGCGCGCTCACGCGCTGCCACATAGGCAAATTCACTCACATGCCGCCACGCAGGCACCAATGCATCGGTTTTAGTATATGTATATAGATTATGTTTTTTTCCTTGATTTTTTATTTCTCCTTTTCTCATTTTTTTGCCATTAATTTTTTTTTAATCCTCCATTCTCTTTTATTCTTAACATATTTACTAACAATCTATATATAACCGTAATTTAGAAGACTTTGCTTACGTGTCAATCTTAGAGGAGTTTTAGAAATATTGACCAATTATGTTTTTTTCCTTGATTTTTTATTTCTCCTTTTCTCTTTTTTTTCCATTAATTTTTTTTAATCCTCCATTCTCTTTTATTCTTAACATATTTACTAACATCTATATATAACCTTAATTTAGAAGACTTTGCTTAAGTGTCAATCTTAGAGGAGTTTTAGGAATATTGACCAATTATGTTTTTTTCCTTGATTTTTTATTTCTCCTTTTCTCTTTTTTTTTCCATTAATTTTTTTTTAATCCCCCATTCTCTTTTATTCTTAACATATTTACTAACAATTGGGCTTAATTCAAAACATTGAATTCAATATAATATAACCATTAGCCTTAACTCACATTTATGTACTAACTATTGAGTTTAATTCAAAACATTGAATATAATTATTAGTTGTGATACATCACATTTAAATGCATGATTCAGATTTCAAAATTTCTAAAAAAATTTACAATGATATTGATATTATTATTACTAGGTGATTTAAAATATCTACATTTATGTATTATACTTTAGACGAGATATAAAAAAAATTATTTCGGAATTATCAGATACATTTATGGTAAAGTTTTTTTTATCTTAACTTTTATTAGTATTTTATAATATATTATTAATATTTTAGTTTTAAAAAACCGCGGCATGGCGCGGGAATTGTACTAGTTACCATTAAAGAGGTGAAAAACCAATACAAAAATACGCTTTTTTTTTTCAAAATAGTCAAAAAAACCGAAAAAAATAGGAAAATAGCCACTTATCGAAACTATTTTGGGATTTAGTCAAAGTAGGGTTAAGTCTCTGTTTCAAACAACGACTTTAACCCAACTTTAAAAACATAATAAAAAAATATCAATGTTATAAAGTCATGGCTTAATATATAGGTGGATGATTCACCTCCTTTAACCTCCCCATCTTTAAGGCTTTTCTTACACCCCATTTCTTACATTTGCCAATATAAAGGCTTGTAAAGCTCATTTGATGGTACACACATGAATAGAAATCTCTTTTCTGTCTCCTCCATACTTTCTTGTTCTTCGTTATATTATGACACTTTATCAACACGAAGCCTCTATCCAATAAACCACTACCCCTCGTTATTGATCACCACCGGCTCTTAATCGATCGTACTCCTGTCATCAAACAAACTCGATCAAATCCAATTCTATTGGTATGGTGAATCGATGATGAAGGGGATCGACGGAATGGTGAATAGATGATGAAGGGGATCGACGGAATGGTGAATAGATGAAGAATGGGATCGACGTTGAACCAGCCCGAGCAACCCAGCCAATGGCGAAGACGCCCTGCTAGTGCAAGCAGTAGCCAGCGCCCAGCGGCATCGCCTACTCGCAACCATCGACCCACGATCTTCTTGATTAAATTTTATGATTGATTTCTTCCGTTTGTTTTTGGAAAAATGACTAAAAATAATACGAACTATCAACCGTGAACCAAAAATAATACGAACTTTAAAAATTACAAATATATATACAAACTATTTCTAATTAAACCAACATCACTACAATGGCTAAAGTTTGCAAAAGAAAAATTATTTTTGACTCAAAATGTAATTAATAATAAAATTTGGTAATGTTTTGAAAAATTAATGAAAACCAATGTTTATCATCTTCCTCATCGATAACTAGTGGCTGGCTAACAATGGCGGAGGCAGATCCGAATCCGAGCGGTAAGGGGAGTTTTTATTGAAGGATGAGGCTCGATTTGTTTCTTTTGACGCCTTTCTTGATTGGATATTGGCTAAATTAATGGAACGGTGGACAGATTTGTTTGCAAGTTTCTCAAAATTAGTTGAGGGGTTTTGAAAAGGAATCGACTTGAAATCCCGACTATGTGTGATTGAATGATAAAATTAATTGAGGGGTTTTGAAAACGGGACAATTTTAGTGTGGTTCACTGGAAGGGAAGGGACGGATCGACGATGTCCCACCTCCCAACCATCATCATCGTTGCCGACTACAAATTTAACATCGCGTCCAGAATTTTCGAACACCCCTACAGATCTGCAACGACACTCACCCCGACTGCAAATTCAACATCGCGTCAAGAATTTCTCGATTCGTTCCTTCCTTCCTATTTCGCCTTTACTTAATTTAATTTGGCCTAATCCTTTGTTTAGCGAATTACTGGGTAGTTGGGTAATTGCACTTGCTGTGTTTCAGTTTTGTTGGGTCTCATTTCAGATGCTGAATCTTGTTCTTTTGATTCAAGTTCATTGCGCTTTCAAATGTGTTGGAAAATTAGGACATGAATGGCATTGTACAGATTAGTAGATTACAGAGAAGATAATGAATAGTCTTTCCAATTTTTTTTTGTCAAAATTTACATTTGAGATCTAATTTCTTATTTATTACATTTTGAGGCTAAATTAATTAATCTTTTCTCAATTATGACAAGTATATCAATTTTGGTTTATTATGTGATAGTTTGGCTATAGATTTATAAATTTAAAAGTTCATATTATTTTTGTTTCACGATTCATAGTTCATATTATTTCGAGTCATTTTTCCTTTGTTTTTCATCTTCATTATTTGATGTGTGTGAATCTGTTTTTCCCCACAGTTACAATCGATCTCTGATTGAAGATCCGAATTTGATGGCTAACGGTTGAGACGCCTTTGTTGGTGCGAGCAAATCACGCCCAATCCCAGCGCTTGGGCTGACCGGCGTCCTGATTTGAAACAGTACGGGCAAGGCGCAACGCTCTGTTCGAGCGTTGGGCTACTACGCACAATCGCCATCGGCTGCGTCGACGTCAATGGCGGAGACGCCATAGTTGATGCGAGCAGTGGCCAGCGCCTGCCGCGATCGCCATCGCTAGCCCGACATCCACCGAGGTGTACTAGATCGGGGCGACGGTGTAGTAGTCGAGGCGCATCCATGCCTGGGAGTGGCGCATCTTGTTCTTCGAAGAAGATGATACACTGTAGCATTGAAACCGCCCCCTGAAAATCAATTGAAGAAGACGAGAATTTTTTTCCGAAATAGCCAAATTTCGAAAAGTTATTATCGAAATAGCCAAGTTTTGAAACTTATTACGGAATTAGCCAAAATAGGGCAAAGTCGCCGTTTGAAACATCGACTTTGCCCGAAGATTTAAAAAAAATAAAAATAGGTAAGTCGCTGTTTGTAACAGCGACTTATCTATATTCTCTATTTTTTTTTTAAAAAAAATTCAATTTAATAGAAAAAGACCTGAAATTAAAAAAAAATGTATGTGGAGAGTCGCTGTTTGAAACAGCGACTCTCCTTCTTTTAATTTTTTTTTTAATAAAAAAGGATGTCATCCCTACCATTCCATGGCAACGTCTTCCGGTGACCGGAAAGGCCTTCTCCATCTTTCGAAATCGAAGATTCAATCAACCACCAATCTAAGGGATGTGAAATCGAAGATCTAAATTTATCTTTTGAAGAGCGAGATTGATGTCAAAAATCATTGGATCTAAACTATCGCTCGCAATGTGAAATCGAAGGGATGTGAAATTGAGCGGCCGACCGGACTCCTCGCACCTATTGCTCGACGAGGCGGTGCCGCTGGTGGTGGTCCAAGAGAGCGGGGTCGTCGGGCTACGCCTCGTGGCCTCCAATTCCTTCTCAGCAGGCGCAGCGATGGCCATCGATCGAGGAAGCCGCATCCCCCAATTGAGAGGTGTGACGGCGATAGCTTTGAGCGGCGAGGGAGGCGTGCATCTGGTAGATTCAGGCGGAGCAACGGAGGAGGTGGGGAGCAGTTTGGAGCGGGCATCTGCTTCAATTTATTTTTTGGGAGATCCACCGATTTGAGATTTGGGAGGAGGGGAGGGGCAGGGCGGCGGAAGCGGTGGTGGGGGGAGTAGGGGACGAGGCGGCGGAAGGGGTGGTGGGTGCAGGCATAGAATTCACCGGGGCTGCTGGTTGTAATGGTGGGGATGGTGCTACTGTTGATGCCTTCGGCGGAGGAGTTGCAGAGAACCTCGTCTCCATTGAATTGATTAGCTAGGTTTTGGAAAAACAAAATAAAAAAGGGAGAGTCGCTGTTACAAACAGGGACTCTCCCACATATTTTTTTTTTTTAATTTCAAGCCTTTTTCAATTAAGTTGAATTTTTTTTATAAAAAAAATAGAGAATATAGAAACAGCGACTTACCTATTTTTTTTTTTAAATCTTTGGGCAAAGTCGCTGTTTCAAATGGCGACTTTGCCCTATTTTGACTAATTCCGTAATAAGTTTCAAAACTTGGCTATTTCGATAATAACTTTTCGAAATTTGGCTATTTCGGAAAAAAATTCAGAAGACGAAGCGATTTTTGGAAAATTTGGGTTAATTACAAAAAGAGCCTTAGAATTTCCAAAAATTGCGGTTTGGCTTTTACTTTTCTGATAATTACAGAAAAAGACCCAAACTTTCAGGGCTGCATATATCATCCCTGAAGTGATGAGATTTAGCTCGTGAAATAGATGAACACATCCCCGAAGAAGATGCGTGAATATAAATTATACCACCCCCGAAGCAGTAAGTTTTATCCCTCGAAGTGGTTATGACTAATCTCAAATCAAGAAATTGGTAAATCACTTGATCATGATCGATAAATCTCATTCCCGTGGCGATGAAACGATAAATCTCATCACGTAGCGATGTAGCGATAAATTTCATCCCCGTAGTGATGAAATCATATTCATTATTTATGTTTAGTTAATTTATATGCATGTTATTTTATTTTATTTATTTAAACTATATTTGTTTTCTCTCATCTCGATGAACGAAACCATCACATCTCCCGAAGTAGATGAACGGGCACATCTCTCGAAAGAGATTAATGTTCTCATCTCCCGAAGTAGGTGAATGAACAAGTCGTATCTTTGAGAACTAAGATAGACCGATTAATATCATCCCTTAAGCGATGAACCAAATATTTTCATCTCTGTAGTGATGCATCAATGATTAACCTTTTACTTTGTTTTATTTATTTTATTTGTATATTATATTTTTATTCTTCATCTCCCAAAGTAGATGGATAGACATATCTCCCGAAGTAGATAAATGATAATCCGAACCCTCGTAGGGATGAACTGGTAAACGTCATCCTTGTAGTGATGATTCATATAGCCAGAGAAACAAATCAACTATGATCCTTAATGTTTCACCATCAGTTTCCCGCAGTAATCGATAAAATTGTATATAAGAATACCACCTCCCGACGAAGGTGATAAAAAGGTCTTGAAGATCTATAGCCAACTTTCTTGTCACTCGGAAGTTGACATTGATTTTTATTTTTATTCTAAGATTATTGTTGTTGATATTCATGTGTCTTAATAGTAGTATGCTTTACTATTTAGTATTGTTTTTTACATAGTTTTTTTTATTATTATTCCCTTAATGCACCATATTGTGAGTTTTCATCAAAGCATGCATAAGAGCTTGAAGACTCTAATTTCATATTCTTATAAACTCTAGAAGAGTATAAGATCTTATTTTAAACATTTTTACTCTTGAAGAAGTACATGAAATATGGGTTCTGGCATTTTCAGAACTATTTTTATATGGTTAGTACAACCAATATAAATAACCATAAAACATGATCTGGTTTACAAGGTCACTTCTTGACAATCCTCTAAGCATTGCCTGAAGCATGCCCCTCTTGTAGAGGGTGTAAAAGAGGTAATGGTTAAGCGCACAACCAAAGTTATTGTTGAGGCTTATAACTAGGTCATCTTTGTAAGGTTAATTTCCAATGTCCTGAAGAATATTATGAATCATGTTCGTTATTTTCATACCTGTAGTATGACAACAACGAAAGTTCTGAAAATACCCAGTTAACGGAATCAGATTAAATAAATGGATCACCATGTATATATAAAGTTCAATGGTTAGAATGTTTTACCATTGAAACTTATGATATCACTAACTAGAAGTTAGTTGATGATAAAATCATACTCTTTGTGGCATTCGGTCGCTCAAGAAAAACAATGATTTGCAAGATCATTGAATTTTACATGCATTCCCACCAAAAGGACTAGAAGATCCTAGGACCGGAAGATCCTCAATAAGGGTGACCATACATATATGGCTTGTTCTCTTGGCATAAATAATAACAAGACCGTCTATAATAAAGAGTAAATGCAAAGTCTCTTATGTCTCTTGACCGAGTTCAATGAGACAACTACGAACATAAAACATCGGCATATGGACCAATGTTATTCCAATATAGATGCCTTAACACATTGGTCATATGAAAAGGTAGAGAATGTTTGAGGAGCATATAGTAGCTCACAACGACCTAGAAGAGTCGTTAGTCAAATGGGCCCATTCAATTTTGCATTTTGAATTTGACATGATAACTTCTCCCAAATTATCTCCAGAAGAGAGTATATGTTCTGAGGCCTCCTCCACATTTAACTAAAAGACCACAAAGAAGTTGAATGATACATGGGGTTTGAGTCCCTAATGATATCAAATACCTCGAGCTTTATAAAGGTGATCAAAATGCTCGGTATTTAGGGGGGGAAGAAGTGAGACTTTAAAGTAAGAGATTGCATGGAAGCAACTTCTCTATCGTTTGGAATCCGCGGATAAATGAAAGTGAACCAGAAGTTCAACACTTATGTACACCAAATGATAATTATATGGTTTAGAGAAAAGCCATCAAATGCATTTACTAAGGCCAAGAGAGTGACTAAGTCACATATATTGCACTAGCTAGCTCATTTGGAGGTTCCAGAAGTAACTCTAATACAAAACCAATAAAAATCAAGTGATTCTCAAATACACTAGAAGTGTTGAAGATCCCTAGGCTCTCACTTGAGGATTCCCTGGAAGTGGAAAGCGCGCATGGAAATATGATGATTATCAATCAGATAATGAATTTTGACGTCGAAATGATTATAAAGAGTTGTTGGACCTGTAGTTCCAACATCGGAAAGCATGATGCTATTGGACCCTTAGTTCCAACATTGAAAAGTATAACATCACTGGTTTCAAGTGGGTGTTTATACAAAACCACAATAAGTGAAATGAAGCCGTAAGATATATAGCAAGATAGATTGCATAAAAGTCTAGAGTGGATGACATGAAAATATATTCACCAGTAGTGGATATAATCTTTGGTTGTCGATGAACCGACTCTAACCGTTAATTGACGGGCATAGTAGTTGTATACTCAAATTGATCATTAATAAAAAGATATAAGTGAAAATGATCGATTAATTTGAAATGCCCGAAGCATCAATATGAAAGCCTTGTCATATGTACACAATTAAGCAAAATGGTGCTTATAGTACTTGAAGTATTGTGTAAATGGTGATATAATGTATTGAGTCCTGAAGTACTATACACAACGTTGTACTCTTTTCCTTAATCTTGGTTTTTATCCCACTGAGTTTTTCCAAGGTAAGGTTTTTAATGAGGCAACTTATACACCATCTATACATCAGATCCCCCCATATCAAACGCTGAAAAGCACACTAGGTCCTGAAGTACTTTATAATTATGCATTGAAAGCAGCTTATCACCAAAGACAAGGAAGTCTATTGCATTGAAGTCAAGTATTATATATGAAGGCATTTTCACTTGCACACATCGAAGATAATATTCAGACTCGATCATGCAACTCATGAAGTTAGTATTATCAAGAAGTTCGAAAAGCTTATTAGAACGAGAAAGCTGCAAGAAGAATGTTGATTTCAGGGGGAGAATATACGCACTGCACTCTTTTTCCCTTCGATCAGGTTTTGTCCCACTGGGTTTTCCTGACAAGGTTTTTAACGAGACAGTATCACCAAAGCGTATCGAACGACATCTGTATTTTTTTTCCCTTAGTCCTAGTTTTGTCCCATTGTGTTTTCTATGCGAGGTTTTTAACGAGACAGATTATAATGTTATAGGTGTAAATCCAAAGGGGAGTGTTATAAAGTCATGGCTTAATATATAGGTGGATGATTCACCTCCTTTAACCTCCCCATCTTTAAGGCTTCTCTTACCCCCCCCCCCCCCACCATTTCTTACATTTGCCTATATAAAGGCTTGTAAAGCTCATTTGATGGTACACACATGAATAGAAATCTCTTCTCTGTCTCCTCCATACTTTCTCGTTCTTCGTTATATTATGACAATCAAGTCGTTGTTTGAAACTGTATTTTTTTTTAAAAAAAATCTATGTTAAATATTAAAATAGGTGAAAACGAACAAAAAATACACGAGTCTCCATAATTTTATTTTTTTTCGAAAAAAACCCACGAAGTCAAAGTGGACAGTCCACATTTACAACACCCCATTTCCAACATAATTAGGACACATGTCCTTATATGTATTTCTTCAAAATCCTCGTTAGGGATAGTTCGGACCAGGTGATCAACATATTTTACCAAAAAGGAAGAGCGGGATCTATTCTTCAGACAAAAGCGGATGCTTTTTGCTTGGGAGTCTAGACTCCAGAGAGCCTTTGACAAAGGACTAACAAAGGTGAACATTTAAGGTGACAATCTAAAAGTAGCTAGTAGATGCGATAAATGACATCTCCAAGGTTGATTGGGAAATCTACAGAATTATTGAGAAGATCAATCTATTGAAAGGAAGCTTTGAACAAATTGAATTTCAGCATTGTTTCAAAGAGTCAAATGCAACAACTGATTGTATTGCTAAGACTAGAGATGGTTGTAATTTGTCAACTCTCCCCTTACTTGTGGACCTTATTAACATCATCCTTAGGAATGATCAAGAATGAACCCTGATGTAGCAGGACATTCTATTTTCTTGCCTACTATAAAAAAAACCTCGTTAACTGACCTCATTAAATCATCATAAATGAAGCTTATATACATCTTAACTTACACATTAGTTTCAAGATTCATAAAATCATTATATATAGTTCATGGGCTCTATCCTTCAATCTATGTGTCATCCTTATTATGCATATCATATCAAAGATCAAATCTCCATAACTATCCATAAAAGTTTTTGTTTTTACAATATTTTATTATTTTTATGCCTTCTATTTTATCAATTAAAATAATTAACAATGTTTTGAGAAATATAATTTATCTATATATAATTAATGTTATGCATAACTTTATTTTATTATCTTCATTTTATTTATAAGGTCCTCATACTTCGATCGGCTTCCTGCCATATTACATCTCAAAAGGACAGAGCCTTTCAAGGAATCACTAAGCACCTTATTAATGATGTGAGTTGTTGCCAACACAACTTATCCCCAATACTTAAAGGGGTAGCTTTGACTGAAATACTGAAGCTCTAGCTACCTCTAAAATGTGTGTGTGATTTCTCTCCACAATACCATTTTGAGGTGTGACTACACAAGAGGTTTGATGAATGATCCCCTTGGATCTGAGATACTTAGAGGAGTCATGACCGAGTTCTAATTCCGGCATGATGATCACTACCAGTCCTAAAAATTGTGTGAAATCAACTGTGTTTCTGTTAATTCAACAAAAGACTTAATTAATCACAGACAAAGCACTTCCTTATAAGCCAATCAAGTTCAATCAAGTAGTTCTGCTAAAATCATCAACAAGAGTAACAAAATACATGCACCCATTGTAAGTTTGAACCTAAAAAGGTCCACCAAACATCAATGTGAAGCAATGAAATGGTCTAACTGAAGTAATCACACTTTTGGGAAATGACAATCTCTGTTGTCTTGATCTTGCACACACCACACAAGGCGTTAAGTCTATTTTATCATCAACAGACAATGACAAGCTTTGAAACTTTTGAGATGGTAAATGACCAAGTCTGAAGTGCCATGTCCTAACACTTATTACTGCAAAACTAAACATGAACTTCTTACATTCATCAAGTGGAGAGGAGGCATGGATCGATCTCTAATACTCTGTCCTCTAAGTTAGAAGTACAAGCCCCTACTACATCTTTCAAGAAGAAGAGTTGGTCTCTTCACGTGCATGCGTACCTTGCATTACCCACAATTAAGGTGTGAAAAGCGTAGAACATCTGGTGTCTTTCACCAATCTCCTAACCAAAAATAGATTGCATTTGAAACAGGGCACATACAACACTTCTTTCAAAATCAATGCTCATGTTAGCTTAACACTCCCCATTGTATCCACTGTGAGTGCAAAACCAATGGGCGACATGATAGAGAATGGCTTCCTAATATGAATATGATCAAAAAACAAAGATTTATATGTGCACATATGATTATTGGCTCCAGAGCCCAATATCTAAATGTGATTCTATATATCATTAGATGGAGATATACCTGCATATCCAGCAAATTCTCTGCTAGTACCGGCAATCATGTCTTTGATTTTCTAATCCTTCACATTCAACAAATTCAAAAGTTGTGCAAGTTGAGCAGAAGTCCGTTCAGGAGCAACAGAGCTTCCATTCTCATCACTAGTCTGGGTTGCAACCTTCTTTCCTTTCCCATTCTTCTTCGGAAAACCATAAATGAAGAAGTATTCATCAATCTCGTAATTCGTCTTCTTGCAATGAGTACAAAGCATGTCTTATTTATTTTCTAGTTTTGCACATCTCCTTTCTTTTGCTTCAAAGTTGAAGGAGGATGTGAGATCTACGTTCACACTTGACTGAGATATGCGCTCTTATTGAGCTTCTTCCTATGAAATCATGGACACTCGGCAAGGGTTGCATCATGAGCATAGAACCCCTAGTAGTAGTGTATTTCTCATTTAGTCACATGAGAAACTGCATCAGCTTCTTTTCCTCATGGAGTTTCATGCTCTCTTTCGACTTTTGCAAATCCACAAGTACATGGAGGCAATTTCCGTAAAATATCTATCTCATCCCAAAGATATTTGATCGAGCTTAGTAAAGTATACAGAGATAGTGGACGAACCTTGCGTGAATGAACTGAGCTCTCTCTACAATGAAAACATATGTGCTCCATTGACCTGACCGTACCCGATCTTTAGTTCCTCCTAGATCTCCTCTTTTGTGTTGGCATATATCACACTGATTCATATTTTCGGGCTAATGTCGTTTAAGATCCAAGAAATCACAATGTCATTGCATCGTTCCCATATCTAAGCTCGAAGATCATCATCATCCGGTGTCGAAAACTTTCCGTTGACGAAACTGAACTTGTTCTTCGGCACTTAACTCGATCTATGTAGATCTCTTCCATTCTCCAAAATTCTTTTCATAGAATGTTCTGGGAAAATTGCGAGTCCAAGATGATCATTGGAGTGGAGAAATAAAGGATATACTAGTACGATCCCCGCGCCATGGCGCGTTTTTTTTAAACTAAAATATTATATATAAAAATATTGTAAAATATAAATAAATATTAAGATAAAAATAAAAATAAAACTTTATAACAAATGTATCTTATAATTATCTCAGAAAAATATTTTTTAAAAACCTTATGTAAGGTATAATACATAAATATTGATAATATCAATATCATTATAACATTGTTTAAATGTGATGTGTCATAATCAATAGTTTTATTCAATGTTTTGAATTAAGCCCAATAGTTAGTAAATAAATTTGAGTTAAGTCCAATAGTTATATTAGATTGAATTCAATGTTTTGAATTAAGCCCAATGGTTAGTGAAATTAAAGAAAAAAGAGAATTAAAAGGAAAGGAAGAAAATAGGAGAATTAAAGAAAAAAAAATGGTAAAAAAAATATGATTGGTTAAGACTCCTAAAATGCCTCTAAAATTGACACGTCATCTTAAACTCTTCTAAATTAAGAGTTTATATAGATGGATAGTAAAATTAAAGAAAAAAGAGAATTAAAAGAAAAGGAAGAAAAAAAAGAGAATTAAAGAAAAAAAATGGCAAAAAAATATGATTGGTTAAGACTCCTAAAATGCCTCTAAAATTGACACGTCATCTTAAAATCTTCTAAATTAAGAGTTTATATAGATTGGCTCAATCATCAGTTTGTGTTCCTACTTTCATTTCCACTTGAACTCTGTTTCACAACTGGATCTCCAGGAGATGTATTGAGGTGTGTTGGGCATTGGTTCTCAAGTGTGTATAATCCCTCGGCTACCTGAGTTAAGCTGATAGTTGTAAATGTCTTAAGGTTAGCTTGTTAATGAGGTATGGTTAGCGTGCAGGTTGTTAGAACCTTAGTTAGTAGGTTTGTTTCTTATGTAAATAGGTAGGTTGTAAGCTTCATTTGTAAGGTTTTGGAGTAACAGAAATACAAAAGAAAATTCCCCAAATTCTCTCTTCTCTTTGATTACATATCGAGCAAGAAAGTGACTGAGCACAGGTTATGCTTGATCACCGAAGGTGAAATCTCTAGATCTAGGAGATTTTCATATGGTATCAGAGCCTTTTGTGCTCATTATCTGTTTATAGAGAGTTCAGTCATGGCGGATGGCCAGGAAGAAATGAGTGCTCGACAAGGTAGCACCGGTCGTTGGAACTTCAGTGCCAATCAATCTGATCCGTTGTTTTTAGCAAATTCCGATCATCCAGGTATGCAGCTCGTTTCTGCACAATTCACTGGAAGAAACTTTCATACCTGGAAAAGAGGAATTAGAATGGCGTTAGGCGCAAAGATGAAGTTAGGATTTATTAATGGACAATGTGATAAACTGCTCGAAATCGATGAAGATTACGATCGATGGTTGCAAAGTGATTTCATGGTGATGAGTTGGATCATCGATTCCATGAAGCCTGATTTGGCCGAAAATTTCCTTTATGTGAATTCTGCACGTCAGTTGTAGGATGAGATACAAGAACGTACGCTTCGCTAAGTCGAATGTGCCTCTAGTTTACCAATTGAAGAAGGAAATAAGTGAAATCAAACAAGAAAATCTGAGTGTGGCCGACTATTTTGGGAAAAGAAAACGAGCCTGGGATGAGTTCCAGGAGATTGAATCGTTTCCGATCGGTAGGTGTGGAGGTTTTGAAACTTGGATCTACTGGTGGATCTGGGAAGTCTAATGATTCAAGGAAAGATCTCAAAAGAGAAGAGCTAAAGACGTCCAAGATGGAACTGGTGTGCACCTACTGTAAGGAGCATTGGCACATCAAGGAGACTTGCTTTCAACTTGTGGGATTCCCTGACTGGTACACAGGTCCGAAGTTGAAACAGAACACTCGTGTTGTGGCAAATGTACAGGATATGATGCAAGTTGATAGTCCTCTGACAATATTGGAGCCTCGTTCTGAAACTTGTGAAGGGCTAGGTGGTGATAAATCTGCAGATATCAAGCTCATAAATGTTTTAGTAGCAGAGGTGATGCGTGCTATGAAGGGAAATGCACCAATGGATTCTGATACGGGTGTTGGAGCTAGTTGCATCAACTTTGTAGGTATCCTTTCTTTATGTGCTAGAAGTGATGCCAAGCTTGACAATTGTAGAACAATCAACTGTATTGTGGACTCTAGGGCCTCGGATCATATAGCTTGTGATAAAGAGATGTTCATTGATGCTCATCGTCTTTCTAAGCCTATCATGATCGGGTTTCATAATGGAGTTACTTAGTTGGTCACGTATTCTGGAACTGTCAATATGAATGAGAATATTACTTTGCAAGGAGTATTGTACATGCCAAGTTTCAAGTACAATTTACTCTCAGTGTCAAAGCTGCTTGAAGATGATGATTATTTTTTTGTTTTCTCTAAGCATAGATGCTGGTTGCATGCCACTTCAACTGATGAAGTAATTGCCATGGGTGCTCGTTGTGGATGGATGTACAAGTTTGTTGGCTTCACTTGTCTTCCCTCTCAGATGGGTGCAAGGAGAGTTTCATCATCTTCAGTTCACGACCATAGGTTTACATTTGTGGCTTCGTCTTTGAACAATTCTCAATGACTTTTAAATCACGTCGGATTGGGACATGTATCTTTGTCTAAGATGAGACAATTTGATTAGGGCAAGGGAGCGGATGCTCATACCTTTGATTGTGATTCTTTTTTATTGGCCAAGTTTCATCGTCTTCCATTTAAGATCAACGTTTCTCATGCTTCCTGTGTGTTTGATTTGCTGCACATGGATTTGTGGGGACCGTATGGCATACCCTCAATCTGTGGTGCCTGTGTTTTCTTGACGCTTGTTGATGATCATTCAAGATCAACTTGGACATTCCTACTGAGGGACAAGGGTCAATTTGGGACTGTAATCACAGGGTTTCTTAACCTGATTGACACACATTTTGGTAAGAAAGCCAAAATTGTCAGGATAGACATTGGCACTGAGTTTGTTAACTCTAGGTTGAGTGAGTTATTTGCTTAGAGAGGGATCATCCATCAAAGATATGTTCCCTATGTGCCACAACAGAACAGTCTGGTGGAGAGGAAACATCGTCACCTGATTGAAAATGCACGAACTATGCGTGTACATGTTGGGCTCCCAAACAATTTTTGGGGAGAGCGTGTGCTTGCAGCTACGTATGTCATTAATCTTCTCCCATTTAAGGTTCTTCATGGCAAGGTGCCTTATGAACTTTTGATGGGAAAGGAACCTGACTACTCTCATTTGAGAGTTTTAGGAATTCTTTGATATGCTCATGTGTAACACCCCGTCCCACATCGGATATCATAAGGATGTTGAGAGTGGTTTATAAGTGATTTGAGCCCTACCTATGTCATAAGAGATCTTCCTTTTCAGGCTCCAAGTGAGGACAACGGACCTGAGAGGGCTAAGTGGCATGGCTGACACCTCTTAATACCCCGGGTCTTACATATGGTATCAGAGCCGACTCTGGGCTCGGAGGTACGCCGATAGTATGCTCGGGTATGCTCCTCCCAGAGGGCAGTCCCTTGGGCCTGACGGGGTCATTAGTGCTTTAAGTGGGGGGGGGGGGATTGTAACACCCCGTCCCACATCGGATATCATAAGGATGTTGGGAATGGTTTATAAGTGATTTAATCCCTACATGTGTCATAAGAGCTCTTTCTTTTCAGGCTTTAAGTGAGGACAACGGACCTGAGAGGGCTAGGTGGCATGGCTGGCGCCTCTTAAGACCCAGTGTCTTACATATGGTATCAGAACCGACTCCGGGCTCGGAGGTACGCCGATAGTATGCTCGGGTATGCTTCTCCCGGAGGACAGTCCCTTGGGCCTAACGGGGTTGTTAGTGCTTTAAGTGGGGGGGGGGGGGATTGTAACACCCCGTCCCACATCGGATATCATAAGGATGTTGGGAATGGTTTATAAGTGATTTAAGCCCTACCTGTGTCATAAGAGCTCTTCTTTTTCAGGCTTTAAGTGAGGACAACAGACTTGAGAGGGCTAGGTGGCATGGCTGGCGCCTCTTAAGACCACGAGTCTTACATATGTCATGTGCCTAATGTGCACAAGCTTGAACCTGCAGGCAGATGATGTATATCCATCGGCTCCCGTGAAAAAGGCATACAAATTGTATGACCTGACCACTCACAAGATCTTTGTGAGTGGGGATGTGGTTTTTAGGGAGCACATTTTCACTTTCAAGTATAAGATAGGGGATGATTCTGGCATTGTGGAGGCACAACAACCTCTTCTAATGGTTTCATTTGGTGATGAATTGACTGAGCATTATCCTTCCCATCGAGTTCCTACAAGGTCTCCATTTCTAGCCACTTTAGATGCTCAAGACAGAATGAAATTTGATGCTTCTCTTGTTGAGCCTAGTAGTGCGAGTCCTTCACATGTTATCCCCGATAGTATCTCAATTGATGTTGAGGTCACACCAGTTTCTCATCCTGGCAGCAGTGGTGAAAGTGGTGACTCTCGTCTTATGGAACAACCCCATCAAGGTAGGAAGGGTCTTCAGATTATTAGACCATCTCGACTTCAAGATTATGTATGTCATAATCTTCCGACTAGAAAGGAGGTCCAAGCATCGAAGGACTATGTTTCTCCAGTTTTCTCTATCATAAATTCTCATGACCTGTAAATGTACTCCCAGGATTATGTGGCTTCATTGTTTAATGTTCTAACTGAGGTGGAACCAGCATCATTTGCTCCTCAGAAGGAAGAAAAATGGCAAATTGCCATAAAAGCAGAGATCGATGCTCTGAAGAGGAATCACACTTGGTCTTTGACAACAGTGCCTCCTGGGAAGCATATCATTGGTTGTAAATGGATTTTTCGAATAAAGTTCGCACCCACGGTGAGGTGGAACGGTACAAGGCCCGGCTATTAGGCAAGGGATTCAACAAATCAAGGATCGAGATTATAAAGAAATGTTCTCCCCAGTTGCAAAATTCTCTACTATTCGAATTTTGTTGGCATTGACATATGTCAGAAACTGGGATTTACATCAACTCGATGTAAATAACGCGTTTCTTCATGGATACCTCGATGAAGAGGTTTAGATGACACCTCCCTCGGGTTACAATAAGGTATTACATGGGCAAGTTTGTCGATTGCACAAGTTCCTATATGTCCTAAAACAAGCCAGTCGACAGTGGAATTTGGAGCTCACTCGGCACTTGATCAAATTGGGTTTCAAGCAATTGAAGCATGATTATTCATTGTTTGTTCAATCTACAGGATCTCACATCACCATTGCCTTGGTCAATGTGGACGACATGTTGCTTACTAGCAGTGATGAGAGTGCAATTGTCTTGGTTAAGAGGTCTCTTGATGCTGCATTTACAATCAAGGACCTAGGATACGCTCGATATTTCCTAGGCATGGAGATCTCAAGGTCAAACTTAAGGATTATACTTAATCAAAGGAAGTATGTGGTAGATCTTCTCTCAAACGCAACCATGGCAAATTGCAAAATAGCTAAGTTTCATATGCAAAGAAATTTACATTTGAGTCTCCATGATGATGACCTTTTGAGAATCCGGAAACTTACAGGAGGTTGGTAGGGCGAATGCTTTACTTAACCATTACCCGCCCTGATATTGCTTATACAGTTCAACGGTTAACTCAATTCGTGGCAACTCCTCATATCAAAAATGCCCTGTTTTAGTTGAGATAATTGAAGGGCACTGTCAATTGCTCCTTATTCTATCCAAGCTCTAGCTCTCTGCATGTCCAAGCCTATTCAGATGCTGGTTGGGGTACTTGTAAAGATTCTAGTCGATCGCTCACTGGGTATTGCGTGTTCTTGGGCGATTGTTTAGTCTCATGGAAGACGAAGAAGGAGAAAACGGTGTCGAAATCGTCCACTGAGAGTGAATACCGAAGCATGTCTTCAACTGGAAGTGAAGTGGTTTGGGTCACAGGAGTTTTACAAGATTTTCTTCTTTCTCCTTCCTTGCCTATTCCACTGTGTTGTGACAACAAGTCTGCACATCAGCTTGCTGCAAATCTTGTTTATCACGAGAGGACGAAGCAAATCCGAATTGACTGTCATTACATTTGAGATTTGATCGATGAAGGTCTCATTTCTACCATTTTTGTGCCAACTCACCTTCAAATCGCTGATATTTCTACCAAACCATTAGGGGTGCATCAGCATTTTGAGTTGTCTTCCAAGCTTGGCTGGTTCTTTCATCCGACCCGTGCACCTTGAGGGCGGGGGGGGGGGGGGGGGGGGGGGGATATTGAGGTGTGTTGGGCATTGGTTCTCAAGTGTATATAAGCCCTCAGCTACCTGAGCTAACCTAATAGTTGTAAGTGTGGTAAGGTTAGCAGGTTGTTAGAACCTTAGTTAGTAGGTTTGTTTCTTTTGTAAATAAATATGTAGGTTGTAAGCTTCATTTGTAAGGTTTTGGAGTAACAGAAATACAAAAGAAAATTCCTCAAATTCTCTCCTCTTCGATTACAGATCGAGCAAGGAAGCGATTGAGCACAAGTTGTGCTTGATCACCGAAGGTGAAATCTCCAGATCTAGGAGATTTCATAAGATGCAATACAACCAGATCTGAGCTAAGTTGCACTCAATTATGTCGAAATTCAAAGCGTAAGCTCTGTTAACATGAGAAAATAGATTGTTTGTGAAACAAGAAAGGAAAACCAGAAGAAGCGAGAGGCGAGAGATTGCAAAGGGAGGGAAAACGAATGAAACAGAAAAATTAAGTGTATTGATTTACCGGGCAACCAATTACATTATTTATACTAACCAACAATGGGCCGGACTCCTATACAACACACTAAACAGGCCCATTACACCAGTTAACCCAATCTCTACACTAACAACTCAGTTTTCCTCTCACACTTGCTAATATTGTCACTCGGTTGATAATCATTTTGGAATTGCTCAAAGTTCATGCCTTGAGAGATACTTATCCAAAATTCACAAATTTATCTCTTTTGGAATTTTACCCTTTCTAAGATGGGCCGACACTAGTTGGACATTTAGCTTCAAATTTTCTTAATTAGATTGTTGGGCTTTATATATTACAAAATTAAGACCCACACTTGGAGGAATCTTCAATATCGGCTTTCCCTTGGAAAAAATATATATTCTTTTTTACAAGTGAACATTACAACTTACTAAAGTAACGTATCTTGTGTCGCCTTTATTGACCTATATATAATGTTACACAATGAATGGAAAATTCAAACACAAACAATGAACATTCAAATTTTACAAAACAGCAGGCTATAAAAAAAAAAACACAGCGCACCTAGTTTTTACGATAAAGGGAAAAACAGCCAAAAATGCAACATTCTTAAATCAAGTTTCAGCCCACAGAAATTAAACATCACGAGTATAACTTGGTAGACCAATCTCTATATATACAAGATACCGCGTAATCTCATATATATTATAATATATATAGTTGTACGAATCCCCTTACTATAGAGTATAGACTTATCTAATTTCCTTGGAACCTCAATCGATCTCTCATAGCTGAAGCAACAACCGATCTTCGCCGGCGCGCCAATCGCTTCATTCCATTTGATCCTCGATATCTGATGGGTCGCTGGGTTAAACCCGATGTAAGTTGAATGCATTTATATATTCCCCCAAATACGTACGTTTTATTTTTGTGTGTTTCCATGGTGGTTCTAACACAAGTTAGTGGTTATGTGGACGAAATGAGGCAGGTGTATCCTTTGATAGCGGCAATGACATTCGTGACAGGGATGTGCGTATTTCAGCTCACTCGAAACGTGTTTCTTAACCCTGATGTCAGGTACTCCGATCCGATCCGTCCTTTTCACTTAAGTCATCATGTGTGTATATATGTGTAGATTGAATTTGATTACCGAGAGAATATATGAAGGAATTGAATGGATATATGCGTACGTACGCGTGCAGGATAAACAAGGCAAATCGATCGACAGGAGTGCTGGAGAACTACGAGGAAGGGGAGAGATACGCGGAGCATGGGTTGAGGAAGTTCCTCAGGACTCGCCCTCCTGAGGTGATGCCTGCTCTCAACCGCTTCTTCTCCGATGTCAACAAATAATTAAACAAATTCGATCTTGCAACTGAATTGAATTACGAGTAATACATCAGAAATATAGTTTTAATTCATTAGTTTGATCAGCCAAATTTGTTTTGGATTCATGGACATCCATTTGGATTTTGTCTTTGCTCCATCATTCTTCTATATATTAATTACCAAAGTTTGGTGTGTTTGATTATTCTGATTTATGAAACATTATAGGGTACGTGATGGCAATTGCCTAGGAAACGTAGCTCTTAATATTGTAATCCAAATCAAATGAATACACGGTCAAAATATAGTCAAATGCAAGGTCAAATTAGCGACATCGGGTTCCACAGTCGCAATTTCCAATTCATATATATTCAATCAAAGATATCCTTTTACAACCTCTGCTACAAGTCACATTAATGCCCCCGAGTGTCGTCTGGCTTCTCTAAGACAGCGGGTGTGACGGTAGTCGACTTCGGGTGCCGCAGTCGCGGAGGGCGCCCCTCTGCGTGGAACCTCTCTCGTCACCACACAAATTATATTCGCAAACATCATCATCCCTAGCTGCTCTTTTCAATTTCAAATAGGCATGGAATGTCGTCGGTGAGGAAGATAGTAAGTGGTGTTTGGGTGTGGGTTCAAGGTCATCGACAATGTCTTTGGCTGATCGATCAGTACGTTAAGGATGTCATTGGACATCAGAACAATCATGGATGGAGGTGTCGGGAGCTAAAAGATCAAGTTTGAAGTAGCTAAGGGTTAGATGAACAATAATTGTCTAGTCAATATCGAGCTTGAAAATCTTGAGCAGATTCAAACAACCTTCATGGATTGGACGGAGGGAGGAAGAAAACTGCAACCAATGATATTTTCCGATGAATTATGTTAATTTTTTTTTTTGGTCGAAGAACACAGAGGGGCGAGGCCCTCACTCCAAAGGAGCTTAAATTAAAACCAGTGGGGAAACAAAAACAACAACAAGTACTAGTCAGGCGAGCCAAACAGGCCCCCCTGACCATCAGAATGAAGAAGATCAGCCACAATGTCCGGTGGATCGAACAATAAAGCAACACCAATAGGAAATGAAAGAGCAAAATTAGCAAGGCAATCAGCAATGTGAGATCATGAGATTGATTGTAATGTCCTCCTTGAGGGTTTCCATTCATTGATATAACATATATATATAGGTTACACAGGTATTGGGCCTTAACGGGCTTTTAGCCCACTATACAATATGAAACCTATGTAATCTATCAAACCCCCGCAGTCGATACGGGAGGTGTCCGTACAGTGAGACTGGATCGAAAATCAATGAATAACTGTCTAGGTAAACCCTTTGTGAATATATCAGCGTACTGATAGGAGGACGGGACATGTAGAACGCGGACATGTCCAATGGCAACCTTGTCCCTGACGAAGTGGAGATCAAGCTCAATGTGCTTCGTGCGTTGGTGCTGGACTGGGTTGCTAGCCAAGTAGACGGCGGAGACGTTATCAGTGTAGACCAGAGTGGCCTTCTGCAAGGGGCATCGTAGCTCAAGCAGGAGATTGCGGAGCCAAGAGCACTCGGAGACAACGTTGGCAACACCCCTGTACTCGGCTTCAGCGCTGGAGCGAGACACGACGGACTGACGCTTAGCGGACCAGGACACAAGAGTGTCATTGAGGAAGACACAGTAACCAGACGTGGAGCGACGTGTGTCTGGACAACCACCCCAATCCGCATCAGTGTAAGCCACAAGGTCAAGTCTAGAGGAAGGAGTGATGGTGGTGCCGAGCTCTAGGGTGCCGCTGATGTACCGAATGATCCGCTTCAAAGCCTGAAAGTGAGGTTCCCTAGGGGCATGCATGAACAAGCAGATCTGCTGAACGGCATAACTGATATCAGGCCTAGTGAAAGTGAGATACTGAAGAGCACCAGCGAGGCTCCTATACAATGTCGGATCGTCAACCAAAGGACCAGAATGAGCACTGAGCTTGTTGGATGTGTCGACTGGGGTGGCGACGGGATTACAGTTGACCATCTTAGCCCGAGCAACAATCTCAGCAGCATACTTACTCTGTGAGAGAAAGAGACCAGACGCATGCCGCTGAACGGCAACCCCCAAGAAGTAAGACAGCGGACCCAGATCAGACATGGCGAATTCCGCACTTAACTTCGAGACGATGGACGTTCGAAGAGCATCAGAAGAGGCGGTGAGAATGATGTCGTCGACATAGAGCAGCAGGAAAGCCAAGTCCGAGCCTCTGCGATAGATAAACAGAGACGTATCCGATCGGCTGCCAGTGAAACCCAAGCGGAGCAGATGAGAAGCAAACCGCTGGAACCATGCCCGTGGAGCCTGTTTCAGACCATACAGAGAGCGCTTGAGGAGACAGACATGCTGTGGACGCTCAGCATCAGCAAACCCCGGAGGCTGAAACATGTAAACCGTCTCATTCAGATGACTATGCAGAAAGGCGTTCTTGACATCCAGCTGATGGATGCCCCAGTTGCGCGACAGAGCCAGACTCAGGACCACTCGGATAGTGGCAGGCTTGACCACAGGGCTGAAGGTCTCATCACAATCAATACCGGCCTGTTGAGATCTACCGTTAACCACCAGACGGGCCTTGTAGCGCTCCAATGTCCCATCAGAGCGGAACTTGTGACGGAAGAGCCACATACAGCGAATGACGTTCGCCTCAGGAGGGCGAGGCACAAGAACCCAAGTACCATTCTTCGTAAGGGCCCTGTATTCGTCGAGCATAGCCGCCTGCCAATTCGGGTCTAGGAGGGCTGTTTTGTGGGAGGTGGGAACGGGAGAGAGGGAGGTCTGGGTGGAGGTAGAGGGTGAAAGGGAGTCGGGAAAGATGGGGGCAGGAGAGGCTAAGGATGCGGGCGCGCCAGCACGGGACGCGGGCGCGCCAGCACGGGACGCGGGCGCGCCAGCTCGGGACGCGGGCGCGCCAACTTGGGGCGCGGGCACGCGTAGGGGAGGCGTGGATGTTGGTGGAGGGGATGTGGGGTGTATAGCGGGGTGATGGTCGGTGGTCATGGAGACGATCTGTCGGGGTCTGAAGACACCGGAGACGCTGCGGGTGTGAGGTCTGGTGATGGATGGTGGCGGGGGGGGGTGGGGGAGGGGGAGACACAGGAGCACCGGGAGAGCTCTGGGGAAGAATGAAGTGAGGAAATGGTGACTCAGACTCTGTGGACGACACAGGGGGTGTGGGAGACGCGAAGGAAAATCGCGACTCATCAAAGGTGACATGGCGAGAGAGAATGATCTTGTGAGTCTTGATATCGAGGCAAATGTAACCGCGATGATCAGACGGGTAGCCAAGAAAGACACAAGGGGTGGAACGTGGGTGAAGCTTGTGGGGGGCAGTGGATGACTGATTAGGGAAGCATAAGCAACCAAAGGTACGAAGGTGGTCATATATAGGCATAGTGCAATACAATGCCTGAAACGGCGAGCGATGGTTGAGGGTGGTTGAGGGGAGTATGTTGAGGAGGTAGCATGTGGTGGCCAAGGCATACAGCCAATAAAGGAGGGGAATGGATGCGTGGAAAAGAAGGGTGCGCATCATATTGGTAATGGTTCGGATGATTCGTTCGGCTTTGCCATTTTGTTGAGAGGTGTAGGGGCAGGACAAGCGATAGGAGATTCCATTGGTATTAAAGAAAGTGTGAAAATCCTTGTTGTCAAATTCGCGGCCATTGTCGCATTGGAAACACTTGACAGAGGCGTGAAAATGTGTTTTGATGTAAGCGTGGAATTTGGCAAAGATAGGAAACACTTGAGATTTAAAGTGCAAAGGGAAAACCCATAAGAAGTGTGTAAAATCATCCAGAAACAAAAGGTAATACTTATGACCCTCCTTGCTAGGCACAGGAGATGTCCAAATATCACTATGAATAATATCAAAAGGTGCGAAAGTAGTGTTTAAAGATCGCTGAAACGGAAGTCTGGCATGCTTGCCTAACTGACAAGACGAACATAAACTAGAGCGGTGCTCTTTATTACAAATGACAAGACTCTTAGAACGAAGTAAATCTAAAACTGCAGGACTGGGATGACCAAGACGAGCATGCCAAAGACTGGATGATGATGCCGAGAGGGCGACTGGACTTGACGGGCTGGATGGTGAAGGCGACGACATAGGATAGAGCTCCCCAGTGCTATTACATCTCAGGCGAGTAACCCCCGTAGTAAGATCCTTCACAGAGAAACCAAACGGATCAAACTCAAGAGAAACATCATTGTCAGTGGTAAACCGACGGACAGAGATAAGGTTTTTGACAAGTTTGGGGGCAATAAGGACATTGTTTAGGTGCAAAGGATTGGTAGGGGTTGGTAGTGTGGTGTGGCCAATGCCCGAAGTAGCAAGGCGACCACCGTTGCCAACGATAATAGAATGAGCAGGACCCTTAAAAGAAAGAGATGAGAGAGTACCTGAGGAGTTCGTCATATGAGAGGTAGCGCCAGTGTCCATGTACCAAGATCCGTCAGGAGGTGTCAGCTGCATGGAAGAGAAGGCGTTGTGCACATCAGTCGGGTATGCCTGATCGGACGATGGACGGGGAGCAGGACCCAACAAGCCCTGCTGGCGGTTGGGATATGGGGCAGGTCCACGAAACGACGCACCGGGGTAGCCATAGGGCATCCAAGGAGGGTAGCCAGGGTTGGGGTACCAAGAGGGGTGGCGGTTATCGTTTTGCTGCGGGCGCCAGTTGCTGCGGGCGCCAGTTGCTGCGGCCGCCGCCTCTAGGTCCTTGCTGATCGTTGCTGCGGCCAGGCTGGAGGGCGAGTTGCTCGATGATGTCACTGGATGAGACCAACGCCGTCTTGTCTTTGGCGGCGTTGGTTGTCTGACGGTGAAGGCGAGTCTCCTCCGGGATCAGTTGAGACCGGGTCTTCTCGAATGTAGGGAGAGGCTCTGTCTGCTGAATATGAGTAGCAGCAGCGTTGTATTCAGAAGGGAGACCAGAGAGAACCTGAAGAACAAGACGGGTGGCACTGGGTTTGGAGTCGACAGCTTCGAGCTGATCAGCCAGGGTCTTGATGTGCTGACAGTAGGCAGATATCGACGGAAAGGAGGAAAGCTTGCAACTTGAGAATTCGTGCTCGAGATAGACAGCACGGGTGGACTTGTTGTCTTGAAAGAGATCCTGAAGTTTCTTCCAAGCGTTCAAGGCGTTGTCTTTGGGGTCAAGGATGGTGGTCAATAGATCTTTTGAGATGGTGTTAAAGATCCATTGAAGAACAATGGTGTCAAGTTGAGCGAAGAGATCGTCGTCTTCGCTTGTAGGGTGGTTAGCGGAGGAGTCAATGTGGTGGAGGACTTTATGAGCCTTAACATGGGTCGTGAAGAGGTGCGACCACATGGTGTAGGTACTGGACTCATGATCAAGAATGATAGGGATGCAATTTTTGATGTTGGAGATGGTTAGGGCGGAATGGTAGGGCGGCTTAATAGGGTCGGTAGGTTGTGGGTTAGCCATGGGGACGAGAAGAGAGGGCTAAGGGCGGCGTGGAGAGGGAGAAGGGCTGGTGACGCGGGCGCGCTGAGGACAACGTGGGCGCGCTGAGGGCGACGCGGGCGCGCTGAGGACGACGCGGGCGCGCCTGGGGACGACGGGGGAAAAAGGGTGGCGGCACAAGAGGGAGGTGGCGGACTGATCTCGGCTAGGGGTGGCCGAGAGGGGTGAGGGGCGGCCGAAGTAGAGGGGGGGGGGCTAGGGTTTTTAGAAGAAGGGGAGAGAGAAAAATTTGGGTCTTTGGATCTTAGGCTGTGATACCATGTGAGATCATGAGATTGATTGTAATGTCCTCCTTGAGGGTTTCCATTCATTAATATAACATATATATATAGGTTACACAGGTATTGGGCCTTAACGGGCTTTTAGCCCACTATACAATATGAAACCTATGTAATCTATCAAGCAAGGTAGTTCCTTTCGCGGCGAATATGTTGGACCTGGACAAGCCAGCTCCTACTGATGAAGCCATGGCAACGGAGCACCAGGCTAGCGCAAGGGTGCGTGGATTTCACCCCCTTCTCCAAAAGCTTAACAGCAACCTCTGAGTCTGATTCACACACAATTCTTCTATATCCTTGATCCCAAGCCATCTTGAGGCCTTTCGCAATGCCCCATAGCTCAGCCGCCTCCACCGAACACGACCTTATGTTATGGACAAAACCCGCCAGCCAACCTCCCTTGACATCCCGTATGACTCCTCTAGCTGAGGCTAAGCCCGATTCTTTAACAGCTCCGTCGGTATTGAGTTTGACCCATCCATCCATAGGTGGTTCCCATAGGTGGCCAGCAGAATCGCATTCTCGAAATAGATGGATAAGTGATTCCGGAACTAAACCACAAATTGGACAGATTTCTGAATTACCTAAGTGTCTGCGAGCCCGCTCTTGGTTTGTAAGGACTCCACCCTTGCTTGTCATCCAGATGAACGATCTGACCTTCTCAGCCACTTCAAGCTTCCACACCTTCCTAAAGAAATCTCCGTCGACCGAATGCACACGATCGCCGTCCTCCAAGGAGTTGTAGCCCGTCCTGACAATATACTCACCGTCGCTGCTCTTAGTCCAACCTAATGTGTCTTCCCGGTCTGCGACAGCAGTGGCAGCAATAGCGAGAAGGGTCGAAGTGGGGAGGTCGTTGGCGAATCTATCCCACCGCCATCCTCTCTCAGAGTCCCACATGTCCGCGACTTTACTGGTGCCGGTACTCGCCGTCATACCATTGATCGCTAGAACTTCTCGCCTTTCGGTCCCCAACCAAAGATCCTCCCAGAAACAAATGTTCTCTCCGTTACCCAAACACCAAGAGGCATGAGGCTTTATGATCTGATCCACCGCTTTCCTAATCCCTTTCCAGACATGGGAGGCACCAGCAGACTTCCCAAGCGCTTTGTTAGCGTATTTGCTAGTGAGGATATCCGCCCAGATTCCTCCTTCGTCCTGCAAGAGCCTCCATCCAAGTTTAGCGATGAGTGCGAAATTTAAATTGGACATATTTTTTATACCCAAACCTCCAAGGGATCTTGGTTTAGTGATCTCCTCCCACGCTACTTTGTGCATCCGCCTCTTCTCGGTAGAGGATCCCCAAAGAAAGTTCCTGAACATCTTTTCGATCTTTTTACACATACCCGCCGGGAAGATCAATGTAGACATGGAATACACTGGTAAAGTTGATAGCACCGCACGAGTGAGCGTTGTTCTCCCCGCAAAATTCAGCATATTCATCTTCCACTCGGCGAGTTTAGCCGCAAACTTCTCAATAGTCGGATTGAAGGTCTGATTAGTAACTCTACTGTGGAGAATCGGAATACCCAAATATGTGCCCAGATTCGTAGTGGCTTCAATGCCACTCTTCGCTTGGATCCTCTCCGTCAAATCCCGCTTCACATTACCAGAGACGGAGATCTTAGACTTCAGCAGGCTGACCCGTTGCCCCGAGCTCCCACAAAACTCATCGAGACACCTCCTAATAACCTTCACTTGGGCAATCGAAGCTTCCGCGAAAAGCAAGATGTCATCGGCAAAGAAAAGGTGCGAGAGCTTTGGCCCGCCCCTAGAGAGAGTAATCGGCTTCCACTGGCCAACGTTGACAGCTTCCGAAATCAAATGCCCAAGTCTCTCCATACATAGAATGAATATATGTATGGGGAGATGGGATCTCCTTGGCGAATACCACGGGAGGGGACGAACTGTTCCGACGCTTCGCCGTTCCAAAGCACTTGCATTCTTGTGGATCGGATGCATTCCATAATCCAACAAATACAGCTCGTAGGCACCCCGGCGCAAGTGATAGTGTCCTCAACGAAGTCTCACCCAAGTCTGTCGTAGGCCTTCTCGAGGTCAAGTTTCAAACACATCCATCCCTTGACACCTTTCTTCCTCCTCATAGAGTGAACGACCTCTTGCGCCACAATAATGTTATCGGATATATATCTCCCAGGGACGAAACTGCCTTGGTTAGGTTCAACAAGCTTTTCCATGAGAGGTTGAAGGCGGGTGGCTATGATCTTCGTAATAGCTTTGCAAATCACATTACAGAGGCTTATGGGGCGGAATTGCTGAATTTTTTCCGGTTTCCCTACTTTGGGAAGGAGGGTTATGAGAGTATCATTAACCCCGGTTGGAAGTTTCGAGGAAGCAAAGAAACTCCTGATGAACTCCACAACCGAACCCTCGATGGTACTCCAGCACTTTTGGAAAAATATGGGTTGAAAACCGTCAATTCCCGGTGCTTTGTAAGCGCCCATATTCTTGAAAGCCCTCCAGATCTCATCTTCCATCATCGCACTAACGAGTAACGACTCTATCCCAATCTTCAACTGCGACTTGGGGGAAGCAATTCGGCCATTCAACAGTCTGCCCATTATCACCTACTTCTTCATAGAGCTTTTTGAAATACTCAGTAGCTAACGCCTCCATATCTTCCTTTTCCACCACCCAACTGTCATCGTCTGCCAAGAGGCCTTCGATTCTGTTCCTCTTCCTTCGAACAATGGTAGAGGCGTGGAAGTAGCTAGTATTTCTATCACCGAATAATAACCATTTCTCTCGGGATTTTTGGAACCAAAGGATTTCCTCTTGTTCCAAGGTCTTATCAAGCTCCTCTCGAACCTTCTCTTCCCGCGCATACCCCTCAAGCATGGGCGATTTGGCTAAATTATGTTGAACAGTGTTAAGCCCAGCCATGAGATCCTCTTTCCTATGCTGGATGCTACCAAAAACCTTCTTGTTCCATTTCAACAGATCCACGCTAAGGCTTTCTAGCGCCTCCGGGGTTGTGCAATGCCGGATCCATTTCGAATCAATGAAGGTCGGAAACTGTTCATGTGTCAACCAAGCAGCTTCAAACCTGAACGGCCGACGCCCTTTGTTAAACCTGATTTTCGGACTCATCTCCAACAGGATCGGGCAATGATCAGAAGAATAACGAGGAATGTGACGAACCCTGGCATTGGGCCAGGCAAGCCGGCCCTCACGGTTCGACACAACTCTATCTAGCCTTTTGGAAATCGTCCTGTCCCCCAAACAAACCTTACTCCACGTGAACTCTTGGCCCGAGAATCCCATGTCGATAAGGCCTTTTTGATTGATGAGCTTTCTGAAGACATCCACGTCTCTGTGAAGTGCCCCTGTACCACCGTGGGTCTCATTAGGATTTATAACACAGTTGAAATCGCCTCCCAGGAAGAGGGGTCCCGAGAAGGACTCCAAGCAGGCGTTGAGATTTCCCAAGAAAGAGTTTCTTCTAGCAACTATAGGCGGAGCATAAGTAGCGACGATATGGATTCTCTTGGCACTGGCCAACCAAGATCCATGTATGAAGTCAGCTTCTTTCTCATGGATAGTTATATCACACTTCTCGGCATTCCACAAGAGCCAAACACCCCCCGCGAAACCCTCAGCTTCAATTCGGACATAATTCGAGAACTTCAGTTTGTTGCACACTTTGTCAGCTCTTTCCCCAGAGATGGGCGTCTCGAAAAGAGCCAATATGTCAATGTTGTGATGGTTCCGGATATACCGGATAGCCCTACCAAAACCTTTCTTTCATGCACCGAAACAATTCCAAAACAAAACGTTAGTGTTGTTATCCATCCAATTGATGATTAAAAAGGATACAAAGGTAAAGGAGAAAAAACAGAGAAGATGTAGATAGCAGGGGAAATTAGACTCCCTGTCTAGTAGCATCCTCAACCGAAGCCCTATCGGCGTTTTCTCCATTCGTATTAGCTTTGTCCCTAGTGTCCCAAAACTTTTCCATCAGAGGCGTCGTGGTGTGAGTGTTCTGATCGCAAGACCAGGCACCCCCCCTTCCCGTCTGTAGACATCGAGGCATGCGCCTCCCCCGGGCCTTCTTCTTGAACCTCAGCCAAGTTTTCATCAACAGGGACGTTGTTCAAATTGGTTTTGAGGATGCCAGGTTTTCCTTTAATTTCAGAATTGGAGGCCTTGGAAAAAGAATTCTTCTTTCCAGTCTTCTTCTTGAAAGGCTTTTTTTCCCCTGGGCCTTAATTTGGGATCCATATGAGGCCCACCCATCTTGACAGTGTTAACATCTGGACCAGACGGGGGAACTGGGCTTGTAGCACTGTTTTGCCCAACTCTCACCGGCCCATGCTCGGTATTACTCTCCACTTTACTCTTGCCTTTGCCATTATTAGCCCCACTTCCGGCGTTGGTTTCAGTCCTCGAGGAGATAACGGTAGTATTACCCTTAATTCCATCATTACTATCTCCCGCCTTCTTTCCTTTGGGAATACCCGCCTGCGATTTACTCCTACTACTTTCCCCGCGTTCATTAATGCTCCTTTCCGGTGAGCCTTTTTGATTTTTTTTTACTTTGCTGTGTCGGCGCCGGTGTCGGAGGAGGGGCCTACATCCTGGCGCCACCACTTCCCTGTGTGTAAACCTGATTCGTGGGTGGAGCTCTTGGTTTTGGGGGGCGATTCCTTCTCTTGACCACCATCCAGGGACCATGAGTCCCCACACCAGCTTCCACTGGTCCCCCGTCGTTATGTGGGTTAAGGGTATTCGACGTCATCTCCCTTTCCTCCCCTTCCTTTTGCTTCTCTCCACTATCCAGAATGAAATTACATTGATTCTTGAAATGTCCAGCCCTGCCACATGAGAAACAGATCTTCAGGACTCCCTCGTACTCCAGCAAGAACCTCTCACCATTCACATTTATCGAGCCCTTCAGGGGCTCCTCAAGATTCACTTCCACACAAACCCTAGCGAAGTTTCCTCGGTTCGTGTAGATCGTGCGATGATCGACTCTGATCGGCTTTCCCAAACCTTCCGCCATCTTCAAGAGTACATCTTCTTGATATAGAACCATTGGGAGATCAATTATACGGATCCAGGCAGGAACCGTTTTGATAATTTCCGACGGTTTGGAATCCGGCGACCAAACCTTGATGACCAGACACTTACCGAACATTGTCCAAGGACCGCTTGTAAGGACACTAATGCAGTCTTTCTTCCTCTCAAATCTTGCCAGAATATTGCCATAAGGCAAATCAATAATCTGAATCTTTCCACAGTCCTTCCAGAGCTCTCTCAACTTCCTTTCCATGATATACAACGGTATCTTGGGCCCAAGCATTCGAATCACCAGAGAGTTTTCCCACACCCCGTCCAGAGCGTTTATCACCATTGGATCAATAGTAATGGAGGGATCCCCTCCCGACCCTTGTGGGAACGAAACCACTATCTTATCCCTGATGAAATTCTCGCAGACCAACGACTTTTGTTGTGTGAAGCCGCCTGAAACAACCTTATCTCTCCATGAAATTTTCTCCGGCTGGGGGGACAGGTTCACGCTCGCCTCCATAACCCCCATCGGCCCCGTATCTACAGGAGGAGGCGGATCCGGGGGGTGTTCTGTCTGCATCTCATCAAAGGTACCCTTCCCCGGGTCCGGGGGGTGTTCTGTCTGAATTATGTTAATATGACTTGGGCTTATTATTTGTTTTGGATTAGGCTCATAGGGTATTATGAGTCCCTATATACTCATGAAACTAACAATTTGAAACCCTAGTTTCCTACTTGTCTCCTCTAATAAAAAACCATATTCTTCTACCCGTGGACGTAGGTAACACACCGTTGTTAAACCACGTTAAATTTATTTGTCTTTCTTCCATGTTATCATTCCCGTTACAACAAACTGGTATCAGAGCGAGGTTGTGATTTCCGTTGAGAATGATATTTGGATCTATGGTGAAGATTGACAAGTTTACTAGAAGAAACTCTTTAAGTCTGTGATAGATAAGGAGATCAAGCAGCACCTATATAAGGAGATCGATGGACTGCGGAGAAAACACATAAGTTTTGCTCGCTTATCTCCAACGTCTTCACTGCAATCGATCTTCAATCTCTCTTAAGGCCTTTACTTTTCTGTTTTATCTTTTGTATTGTGAGAGATTTCATTGAGTGTTACTGTACAAATCATAAGTGTTATACTGAGAGTACATATCTACTCAAACGTATTCACTAGACTATTATTTCACGAGAGCTTGGGTTGACTAGATATAGAAGCAGGTTAGGCTTCAAGAGGTAGAAGAAGGGAAGTTCTTCCAGGTTGTATCTAGGATCCATAAGAAGTGAAATAATAGTGCTTTTGAATTCTACGGGTTATATAATCCTAGACGGGGACGTAGGCCAAGTTCGTGATGAACCTCGTTAACATATCGTGTGTCCTTGCTTTACCTTCAGTTATTTATTTTACGCATATTTGATTCTAAGATCTCACAAAGGTTGTAACTAGTTCCTCGGGAATTGACAAGACCTTGAGCTCAGTATAAAAGACCTTGGATCTCATCTCAAGGCCTTGACTCTGAGACTGCGAAAATCGGCCATACTCTATTCCCCCTCCCCCCCCCCCCCCCTCTCTAGAGTATTGTTTATTAAATTATTTTACCTACTATGACTCTTCAAGAAACAACGATTGTTCGGGCTGCGTATGCAGGAAGGTACACAACTCAGATATCATCTTGACCAACTTAACATGCTATTACTCGAGTTGTGTAATATCGATGTTAAGGTGGAGGACGGAATTGTTGCCCTAATTCTGTTGATATCCCTGCCCCCACATACGAGAACTTTGTTTAGTCATTTTTTGTTCGGAAGTATAGCATCACATTAGAAGAGGTCAGGTTGTCGCTTCACAGCAGAGAGTTGCGTATGAAGACAAGCACATCACTTGCAGACAATCAGGCTTCCGGGCTATGGCCAATAGAGGCAATTCTTATGGTAGAAGGGGCAAGAAGCAAGATCGCAAATCAGGCCCTAAACCAGATGATGTTTGCAACTAATGTAAGGAGAAAGGTCATTGGAAGAATGACTGTCCTAAGAAGAAGACGCAACAAGAACAGAAATCTGGGTCTTTAGTAGTAGTTGATGGTGGAAATACTTTTGAGAAAGATATTGTTTTACTAGCAAATAATCGCACATATAATGATGTGTGGTCTTGACTCAGGTGTGTCTTGTCACATATGTCCTAGAAGAGAGTTGTTTACAACATATAGATGTGCAAATAAGGGAAATGTCTCTATGGGGAATGATGTCATCTGCCATGTTGTTGGGATTGTCTCAATCAGGCTTCGGACAGACGATGGGAAGTTTCTCACATTAATTGGAGGAAGTCAAACATGTGTCATCTATGACGAAGAATCCAATATCCCTAACTGTGTTACACGAAAAGGGTTTCAAATACACAGTTTATGGTGCAAAGTTGCGCTTGTTTAAAGGCTCTAATGTAGTTTTGTAGGGGGTCAAGCAGGGAAAGAGAACTTTGTATGCCCTAAAAGGTTCAGCAGTCACATGTGTTGCAGATGTTATTTCATTTAATGTTAGGGAGGTTGTTGTTAAGGAAGTGGAGTTGATCGAACTTCACTCCAATAGAGACTCAGGCACATGAGTTGGTCATTGACCAATTGTCACAGACAGGTACTACTGAGTCAGATAATAATAAGATAGAGAATATACTAGTAGACACAGGAACATGTGGAGTTGTACATTGGAGTATTGCTCTAGATCGACCAAGAAGGGTTGACATCAGAGAGCCTGCGAGATACATGTCTCATGATCTGGTGGGATATTCTTTGCATGTGGCCGAGGAGGTGGAGGGGGAGGATGATGTTTTATCCAACTACAAGGATGTTGTTATTAGAGGTGAGTCGACACACTAGCAAGCTGAGAAGAGAATCAGGGTGAAGAAGGTGGGAACATCTGATAATCCTGTTGATATGTTCACCAAGCCAGTTCCGAATAGCAAGTTCCAACATTGTTTGGACTTGATTAACATCACCAACTCTTGAGTTGCCATGCGGGGAAATCAGGGTCCTCCTATGAGGACAAATCTGAGGCAAAGGAAAGTCAAGCACTTGTCGTGGTGCGTCAGTTTATGAGACGATTCAAGTCAAGGTGGAGATTTGTTAATATGTCTTGACTAGGGTTTCATGAAGCACTATATATACTCATGAAACCTAACAATTTGTAACTCTAGTTTGTTGTTTGTCTCCTCTAATAAAGAACTCTATTCTTCTGCCCGTGGACGTAGGTAACACAATATTGTCAAACCACGTTAAATCTCTGTGTCTTTCTTCCCTATTATCATTCTCGTTACAATAAATTATCTTTGGATTTAGTTACAGCAAAACCGACTTAGACAATATCCTCTGTTGGAACATGAGACAAACTAATCAAGCCCTCCATAAGCTTTTTGCGAGCGAAGTGGCAGTCAAGATCGATGTGCTTCATGCGCTCATTAAACACAGAGTTATTATGAGCTATATATATGGCTGCTTGATTTTCACATTTAACGGATGTAGGGGTGATATCGGGATCTCTAATGTCAGTAGGTGACCAACTCAGCCAAGCAAATTCTGCACACACCCTCTGAAGTGATCTGTATACAGCCTCCACAAATGGAAGTGCAATGCTCTGTTACTTCTTTGATTTCCAAGAAATCAGAGATGAGACAAGAAAAATGATGAAACCACTAATTGAACGCCAAGAGTTAGGACAAGAGGCCTAGTCGGCACCATAACATGTTTTCAATGTCATCAGCGATGTAGAACTAAGAAACAACACTTGTGAAGCCGCCTAGTACCTTTCAGATATCGTAACACATGGAGGGCTGCTTCTGGGTGTGGATATCGTGGATGTTGCAAGAAACATGTGAAGGCCTGCTTTAAACCATATAGAGCAGTGGAGAGCTTTGAATACCACTAATGAGAGGCCTGCTTTAAACCGTATAGAGATTTGTGAAGGCGGCAAACTAAGGAATGATCACTCACAGCCAAGCCCGAAAGAGGCTTCATATACACCTCCTCGTCTCAATTACTAGAGGTGGCAATTCGATTGTTCGGGTCGGGTTCGGGTATACCCATTTGGGTTCGGTCATATATCGGGTCGAGTCATATGTCGGGTATATTGTATGTTCGGTTGGGTTCAAGTCGACTCGGATCAATTTTTGGGTCGAGTAAGTTCGGGTCAAATGGATTTCGAGTTGGGTCAAGTCGGGTAGCATTAAGTTTTATTATAAAATGATGATTATTTTTTGTTAATCTTAATTATTGACTATTAAACTTCATTTATTTAGTATATTAGGTCTCATTAATTATATATAATTCACATTATATGAGTACTTAAAAATAAGAAAACTAAAGCAATTATAAGGAAGAGTCGGGTTTTGTTCGGGTCAGGTCAAGGACGGGTCGGGTATGGGTCGGGTCGAGTTTGTCTATGTTTGTGTCCATTTGAGTATCGGGTCAAAATGGGTCGGGTTCGGGTTATACATGACACTAGATTTTCGGGTTTCGATCGGGTTTGGGTTCGGGTGAGTCGGGTGGGGTTTTTGGGTCGGATAAGATTTTGCCAGCTTTATAAATCACTATGGAGGATTGCATTATTAACGTCAAGTTGAAACATGTGTCATTTCCTGTGCAAACCCACTAAAATCAGGGCTTGAAGAGTGGTTATTTTGACAACGGGGGATAATGTTTGAGTATACTCGACACCTTCCTTCTGGGTAAACCCTCTCTCAACAAGTCGTGCCTTGTAACGCTCCACTGTGTCATCAGTCCGTTTCTTGATCTTATAAACCCACTTGCAACTGATTGCATGTTTGCCCCAAGGTAATGGAACTAGACTTCATGTGTGGTTGAGATATAACGCCTCAAATTCAGCTTTCATGGCTGCTTACCAAGCTTCTGACTTTGTTGGCTTGACTATAAGGAAAAGTCTCGATCACCAAAGGATCAGATCATCAGGATCAAGAGTGACTCATGGTGTTGGGAATGACAAGGTAAAGGTGAAAATTTGGTTGCAGAAGTGTGTCTTATGAACGTGGCACACATAATCTGTAAGATGAGATGAAGGTTGATGTGTTTTGGCTTACCTCCTTAAAGATAGTTTCATGAAGGACAATGTCTTGACAAAAACAACCAAAACTCCTTAGATGCCCATAAGTAGGTAGACAATGATACAAAGCCTTACAAGGGGTTTTTCTTTGAAGCAAAGGAGTAGGAAACCTATTTATCAAATACTAGGTTTGTAGTGAGTATACTTTCCCCAAAAAATTTGACAGAGAGTTTGGAATAAAACATTAGAGCTCTAGCCACCTCCAAGAGATGTTTATGTTTCCTCTCTAGCTACTACCCTATTTTATTGGGGTGCAGTGCAAGAAGTCTAATGTTGAATGCCTTTCCCCAACAAAACTCTGATGTTTCTCTACTTTTCCCTAGCTCTAGAGTTCTACCAAACTATTTTTTCAACCATAGCAATCAAGCTCTTTAGTATTGGGAATGCATTGTTTTTATATGCTTGCAAAAGCAACCAAACTGATCATGTGTAGTCATCTAACATAGTCAGGAAGTACTTAAATCCACCATGAGTTGCAACCCGATAAGGTCCCAAAATGTCAATGCGTATCAATTGAAAAACATCCATAGTTTTGATAGAACAGCCAGAGAAAGGTATATCTGTCTGTCTAGCTTTAGCACACACAACACAAAAATCTAAAGTTGCTTTATCATTCATGTCCAAATGCATAAATGGAAGGAATCTTAGTTTATAGTAGGGCAAATGCCCCAATCTCTGATGCCACAAAGAGGTATCCACCTTGCAAGCAATTTTATTTGAGTTTGTAGAAGAAAAATAACATGTAACATCGTCTCTTGAAACATCTATATATCAGCATTTATATCACCGACACCTGATTTCAACAAGTATAGTTCCCTGCAGGACTTACCAAGTTCCATCACCCCTTTCAAAGAATGATCCCGCAAGATCAAACACCTTGAAGGTGTAAACAACACACAACAACTTGATCAACTTTCCTACTAACAGAAGGTTACATTTGAATGGAGGCACATATAACACATCCTGAAGAATCAAGCCATCCAACACTTGTACTTAGTCATCCATGCTTATGGAGTTTGTCTCTCTTGTTGGCAAAGTGATTCTCAAAGGATATGCCAGTTGTCTCTAGTTCATAAACAAAGTGATGTCACTACTCATATGACATCTAGCACCGCTATCAACAATCCAAGTGACATAAATTAATATTCAACTAGTATGTTCCCCGCGCCATGGCGCGATTTTTTATAAATAAAATTTTACTAATATATTAAATTAATATTATAACATAATTGTAAAAGTTCAGATAATTAAATATTTTGAATTAAACTCATGGGTTGAGAAAACGATTAAAGTAATATATATGGATATATATAGATATAGATGTAGATCACTAATATTAATTTTATATTTTCTTATTATTAATTTTATGTTTTGAATTAATCCCATTGTTTTTTTAGAGAAAAAAAAACTTCTAAAATTATAATTTAGGCTAATATCAATGTTTTGAATTAAGCTCAATAGTTAGTAAAATTAAAGAAAAAAGAGAATTAAAGGAAAAAGAAGAAAAAAATTAGAATTAAAGAAAATCAAAGAAAAATGGCAAAAATAATGATTGGTCGAGACTCCTAAAATTCCTATAAGCTTGACACATCATCATAAACTCTTCTAAATTAAGAGTTTATATAGATTGTTTTTTTAGAGAAAAAAAGTTCTAAAATTATAATTTAGGCTAATATAAATATTTTGAATTAAGCTCAATAGTTAGTAAAATTAACGAAAAAAGAGAATTAAAGAAAAAAGAAGAAAAAAATTAGAATTAAAGAAAATCAAAGAAAAATGGCAAAAATAATGATTGGTCGAGACTCCTAAAATTCCTATAAGCTTGACACATCATCATAAACTCTTCTAAATTAAGAGTTTATATAGATATAGATAGTTAGTAAAATTAAAGAAAAAAAAAGAATTGAAGGAAAAAGAAGAAAAAAAAATAGAATTAAAGAAAATCAAAGAAAAATGGCAAAAATAATGATTGGTCGAGACTCCTAAAATTCCTCTAAGCTTGACACATCATTATAAATTCTTCTGAATTAAGAGTTTATATAGATATAGATATAGATAGTTAGTAAAATTAAAGAAAAAAAAAGAATTAAAGGAAAAAGAAAAAAAAATTAGAATTAAAGAAAATCAAAGAAAAATGGCAAAAATTATGGTTGGTCGAGACTCCTAAAATTCCTCTAAGCTTGACACATCATCATAAACTCTTCTAAATGAAGAGTTTATATAGATGTGCCTATAAATGTTGTGGAATGATCATTACAAATCCTACAAAATTGCAGGCTACAATTTCCAAATCCACATGTAATCATGCCCCCCATTAGGGACTACAACCAAGAGATTGAAAATTGATTTAATTGAAAAGGAACCATCTAGACTTGGTGTCCATATGAGTCTCTCCTTCATATTATTTATGGGGATGCTTATTTTGACCATTTCATTAACAATATCTATTGGAAATAATCGATAGAGATGAAGTAAATCCCATTTCCATTCTGTCGTAATTAGATAAACAATACATGTATTTTTTGTCGCTTTAATGTCGTAGATACACCAAGGTGAAGTTTCCTACCCATTGATCAAGCCAAACATTCACTAAAGTACCATTTCCAATAAGCCATCTAAGTCATGTGTAAAATTTATCTCGAATATTAATTAATTAGCCACCTAAATCGCCACGAAGCATTGTATTTATTTGTAGTCATAACGATATCATGTTTAAGATATTTTTCTGTCACCATTTTAACCCAGATATTGATTGGTTGTGTATAGATTTTCCATAGGAATTTCATTTGGAGATTTTTATTGATGTCAATCTTCTGATTTCTTGAAACCAAGTCCTCCTACATGTTTTTGGGTGCATAATCGATCCCATCTAATGAGTATGTGGTACCTTTCTCTTTCTAGTTTGTTTGAAAAGAAATTTTTGTTTATTTTATCATTTTGGTCTGAAACACCTTTGGGAAGTAAAAAGGTCTCAATTAGATAGTTTATTTTGGAATTTAAGTTTGCTTGTATGAGAACAGACCTCTATGCTTGTGTTAGAGACGAGGCCTTCCACTTAGAGAGTTGCACTTTTAAGCTGTTGATTGCTTCTTCAAAAATAGAGTTGTTAACCTTACCATATACTATTGGGATTCCAATGTATTTTTCTAGTTTCTTAGTAATGGGAATGTTCATTTCAATGGCAACGAAGCAACCGAGGTAGGGACGTTTCCAGAGGTTTGTAGGGAGCTTTTGCTATAGTTAATATTGAGACCTAAAATTCGGGAAAACTTCTCTAGGATTCCTTTAATGCGGTTTATGCTTCGTAATATGGCATGGACAAAAATGAGTGTGTCATCAGCAAAGTTTAGAAATGGGATCAGTGTACCGCCAGGCGCCAGTTGTCAATTTGAAACCTACATTTGGTTTGGGGAGATATGACTCACATTGTAGTGTTCGGGCTAGTAGCTCCATTGTGATTACAAAGATGTACGGTGTCAGAGGGTCACCTTACCGAATTCCTAGCAAAGGGGCAAAAGGTGTCCCGAGGATATTGTTAACTAGGACTGAAATCGTAGTTGTAGTAAGACAGAGCCCCAACTCAGATTAGGACCGCCAAGAAACAACCAGAAACACTGCCGAGAACCACCTTTGCAGAGAGCGCACTTGAAAGCCCTTTTAGGACTTTATCAAGACCCTCTCAGGGGATTTTACTAGTCCTTTCGGGATTTTCGTCCAAAAAAACCCTTTCGGGCAACTTCTCATTAATTTCTCAATTTTTCTAAATTAACAATTTCTCACTTTTGGGTCCGAATGACCCGAATTTTGAACCCTGACTAAAGCTTGTAAGAATTATACTCCAAAATATACATACGAAACTCAAAATTATCATAGGTTAAATTTGGTGAATATCCATTTTTATGTCAAAATTAAGTAAATGTCCACTTTTTTTACATAATTAAGTAAATGTCCATTTTTTTCAAAACTACCCCTCATTCCCCATCTCTAACCCTTCCTCCTTCCCCTTTAACCATTTTTAATTTTAACATTGACTAGTCAACATTGACCATTCTGGTCAACACCTGCATTTGGTGACAATTTTTTGGTGACAGTTGAGTATATTTTTCTGGTGACAGTTAATTGTGACAATTATTTTGGTGACAATTGATTTTTTGTTTTTACCGGTGACATTTAGGGGAAAACCTTTTCTAGTGATAATTGATTTTCTTTTTTTTTTATGATAATTGTTGGTGACAAAAACATTTGGGTGACAGTTGATTTTCTTCCCGTGACAGTTGCCAGTAACACTTTTCCTCGGTGACAAATGGGGTTTTTCTGCTAATAGATGATTTTCTGATGACAATTGTTGGTGACAACTATTGATGACGAGGTTGATGACAATATATTGTCACCATAACATTATACATCACCAAGACATTGTCACCAACTACAGAACACTACTTTCATATTGTTTAATCAACCGTATTGTCACCAACTTATAAAAAACATTGTCACCAACCTCTTTTCAGTAATCTATTGACACCAACAATAAAACAGTATAACCAACCTATTTTCATCAAGCTTTGGTCAATAATCTACTGTCACCAATTACAAAACTTTGTCACCAATCTAGTGTCAACCGCCTATTTTTAGAAATTAATTGTCACCAACGACATAACAGTGTCATCAACCAATTGTCACCAACTACAAAGCACTTTCATCAAACTAAAATGTTTACAATGCTAATGTTATCACATTTGTCATCTAATATTAACACATTTTTTGTTACAAATCTGAAACCCTAGAACAAGGGGATCATAGACCCAAGAGGGGCTAAACCTGAGCAGACGAAAATTTGATGTACAGTATAGTTTAGGGTTTAGGGTTTAGTCTTTAGGGTTTAGGGCCAAGGCCCTAAACCCTAAATCCTAAACCCTAAAATGTGTGTACAGTACCAATGTTATCAGATTTGTCATCTAATATTAACGCATTTTTGTTACGAAACTGAAACCCTAGAACTAGGGGAGCATAGACCCTAGAGGGGCTAAACTTGAGCAAACGAATAATTCGATGTACAATACTATAATGGTGTCACATTTTTCATCTAATATTATCGCATTTTTGTTACAATAATAAGTAGATAAAATTTGATGTAAAGTTTAACTATGTAATACTTAATTGTCAGACTACATCAACTGACTTTTTCCGATGATAACTTTTTGATGACAACTGCATATATTTTTCCTTTGACAGTCGTTTGTGACAATTATATATTTTGGTGACAACTGACTTTTTTGGTAACATTTAACAGAATTTTTTTTTCTGGTACTAGTGAACACTGTCACCAACCTATTGTCATCAACTACAGAACATTGTCACCAACTTTTTGTCACCTACTATAAAATATTGTCACCGCCAATTTTCACTAACTACATACCATCGCATGAAATTGTCAGCAAAATAGTGTCACCGACATATTTTCACCAACTACGAAATACTATCACCAAACTAAAATGTGTGTATAGTACAAATGACATCACCTTTGTCACAAAATATTAACTCACTTTTGTCACCAAATAAAATTTGAAAAGTTTGACTAGTTTCTCACCTTAAATTGTCACCAAAATAGTGTCACCAACCAATTTTCACCAACTACAAAACATTGTCACCAAAATAAAAATATGTGTACATTAGTAATGTCATCACCGTTGTCACATAATATTAACTCATTTTTGTCACCAAATTAATTTTTAAAAGTTTGACTAAATTTTCTCTCACCGAAATTGTCACCAAAATATTATTTCAATACACATTTGTCATCACGAACATGCAACCACAAAAAATTGTCACCATGCTAAGATATTGTCACCAACCCATTTTTTCAAAATTTAATCATCAACTTTACTTGTAATTGCAGATCATATCCACAAAAAATTGAAACGAGGGGAGCACAGACTGAATTGAATCGAATCAACCTCCTGAATTTTCCCACGCACCGAATCAAATTTAGCAACTTCCTAAATTGGGTCACTTTTGTCACCAAACCGATCACAAATCAATCAGCTTCCTGGATTTTCCCACAAACCGAATTGAATCAAATATAAGCTTTTGAAGAAATTGAAAAACATGACCAATCACTAGGCTATAATCATACAAATCAACCTCTTTGGTCGTAACAACAGATCCATATCAACATACTAATTCCAGAAATTCTTCAAAGTGGTGAATCTAGATAGGTAAAAATGAAGGTCTGCTATCACTACCAAAAAAAAAACATATTTGCCACCCTTGGTAGCAACGGCAAAAGATTAGCCGTGGCCATTGGTTGAAAAAACACCAATTGGCTACAGATAGTATCAACGGCAAAATTTGCCGTGGCCATTGAATCGACTTGACATAACTACAACTTGTCTGCCGTTGTTGAAATTTGTCACGGCAAGGTAATGCCGTGGCAAACAAAAGCGTGTACTTTTTTTGTTTAAAGATTACGGAGTAAAAGAAAACCCTAGCCCTTGTGTAGAAAGCTTCGTATCTTCCGCTCACACTTTAGATATGAAAACTCTCGACCCTCGCTCCTCGGTCCTCACACTGTTCGTCCATCTTCCTCTCAAATCTCAGATCCATGGCCGCCCTTGCTCCTTCCTCGTCCTTAACTCTCGCTCCAACCTAACGAGAGCGGAAATAAAACTCACCAACTGTCGAAGTGAACAAAGCATCGTCTCTTCTTCCAGTACTCTCACACACTTCTCTCAGTTCCAATCGCCAGAGATTCAAATCGACGATCTTTGCATCTCCCAAACCCTAACCCTAGCGGATAAATCATTCGAAGGGTTCAAGATTCGAGTCGTCTTTCAATGATTCCTCCGCCATCGAAGCCAACTCTGCTCTCCGTTCGGTGCTTCATCGAGCCGTTCTAACCGCTGAGCGCTCCGGCCGCCGCCCTGACCATGTGAGGATTATCGCCGTCAATAAGACCAAGCCCATATCTGTCATCCGCAAGGTCTATGACGCTGGCCATCGATCTTTCGGCGAGAACTACGTTCAGGAGCTTGTCGAGAAAGCTCCCGAGGTACCTCTCTTGATTGTTGTTGGTACTCGTAACCTAAATTCGAGATGACAGGAATGAAAATTTAGGATGAATGTGTGCGTTTGTGTTGATTAGAAGGCTACCTGTTTGATTTTAATACCATCATTTAATCAGATTTCAGTTTATTCATATCAATTGATAAAGTTTTGACCATTTAATCATTTTCCTCTCTTACGCAATAACTTCCAAACACAAATACGTTATTGAACAGATTTTCCTTGCAAAGATCGACCATAGCATCTCCATTGAAAAATTGTATGGCACTATGGCTTTAATTGAAATAGACAAGCCAAACGAAAGATAGATATCAGATGAGTAGAAACCTATCTTGTTTATCATCCAAAACAGTTGTTGATAGCCCGAGTCTCGACATCAAACTATCAATGTAGTATAGCATCATTTAGGTTAGTTGTAAATTTCATAGGGCATTGGTGACATTAGACAGTAGGCAAAGTGTTGAAAGATGCAATTGACATGATAATTGAATTAAATGATTTTGAATTGGTTCGTAGAAACTTGTTTTGTAGCTGCCATACCCAATAGAATGCATGTTTCGTTTATATGTAAATAAGTTTATCTTGATGTAATGCAAATAAATGAAAAATCTAGGGGTGGGCACAAATCCCGCAAATCCCGATCCCGTCCCGATCCCGGTGGGATTTAGGACAAAATAGTGAATCCCGTCCTGATCCCGTCCCGCAAAAATTATGCGGGATGAAACGCGGGACGATCCCGGTGGGATCCCGCAAATCCCGTCCAATCACGCATGTAATAATAATAATAATAATAATAATAATAATAATAATAATAATAATAATAATAATAATAATAATAATAATAATAATTTTTATAATAATAATAATATTATTATAATATTATAGAATAATAATAATATATTATTAGTATTATTATTTTGAGCAAATATTATAATTATAATTATAATCATAATCTTCCATTTATAATAATAATAGTATTTGCTTATAATAATAATATTATTATTATTTGAGCAAATATTATTTATAATTATAATAATAATTTTCAATTTATAATAATAATTGATTATAATAATAATATTATTATTGTATAATATTATAATATAATTTAATAATAATATTACTTTATAATAAAATTATTATTATTATTATTATATTTTTTTCTTGTAAAGTATAATTATATTATAATAATAACAATAAAAATAAGTAATAATAATATTATTTCTTGCAAAGTATAATTAATTTTTTTTTATTATTATTATTATTCTTGCAAAGTATACTTATTTTATAATAATAACAATAAAAATAAGTAATAATAATATTATTATTATTATTATTCTTGTAAAGTATATTTATTTATTTATTTATTTATTATTATTATTATTATTATTATTATTATTATTATTATACCCATTTAGAGCTACAATACAAGAGGCAAATAGCTAAATACGATATTCTTCCCAACTATCAATCGATAATGAGACAGTATCTGGCGAATCTCGTCTCAATCGCTTTCCGTCCTGATCTAGTAAGATAATGTAGCCAAATATGTTGAACATTATAATTAATTATACAATCATTGTATGAATTAATAATAGTATATAATAATAATAATAATAATAATAATAATAATAATAATGAATAATATAGTTGAGAAGAATACCGTATTCAACATATTATACAAATTAATGAATTATGAAAGTATTTTTCATTTTGCAAATTTATAAAATATTTTATTATTTTTATTTGCGGGACAAGGCCCGTCCTGTCCCGATCCCGTCCCGTCCAGACACCATCCCGTCCCGATCCTGTTCCGGAAAAAAAGTGTCAATCCCGTCCCGTAAAAATTTCGCTGGACGAGTCCCGTCCCGGCTCAATCCCGTCCCGTCCCGTCCCGTGCCCACCCCTAGAAAAATCTATACATCTTCCACCCAAAATTGACATATATCTATACGAACGACAACTAACCTCAATTCAAAGAATTCAGGGCAACTGATCCCATGGAATAAATAATTAAGGATAATCCAAACAAATTAAGGATAATCAATATATTAGATTAATATATTATTTTACTTTCCAATTCAGAAAATAAATAATACTACGTAATATTTTTTTTTTCCTTGTACGTCTTGGAATCCTGTTAACAACTTGTGAGTAGGACAGTGTATCTAAATCAAAAAAAAAACCTTGGCCTTTTAGCTTGGACAAAGTTGCTTCGAAACACTACTCAATTGCCCAAATATCTACGCTCTTATCACACTGTGCATTTCTCTTCAAGCAATTGCAGTCTTCGCGTTCACCACTCTCCACAGCTCCATCTGCCAAATAAGCCGAGCCGAATTCGATTACCTCATCGAGAGAAAGACATGAATTTTGGAATTTTCGGAAATCGTTATCATATAACAAAGCTGAAGAAGAACACACCGCAAATGAGCCTATCGAAGAAAGACCAAAAGCAACAGCTGAGCCGATCCAGGGTGAACAAAAGCCTGAATTCATCGCTCTCACTTTGAATTTTGATTCCGTTGCGTTTCGAGATGATCGAATCGATGCGGTCTGAGAGGAGGAAGTAGGTGAACCAACCGGAGAGAAATGGCGGAAAGAAACCGAGCAAAATCGTATGGCTTCCATTGATACGAGTGTCGACTCTGAGAGGATGAAGATGTCCGGGCACATCAAGGGTGAGGATGAAGATGGTTTACGCAAGCTCCAAAGACAGGTTTAAGAGAGAGCTAGACGAGATTCAAGTCGAGTTGCGGGCTAGGGGAGGAGGTCGTCGTCGGCGACAGGTTCAAGAGAGAGGTTGACGGCGGCGATAGAGGAGCGAGGTCGGAGGTGTCGATTCCGGCGGCGAGGAGAGCGAGGTTGGAGGCGAAGGATGGAGGCGGATGAGTAATGACGGCTAGGGCTCAAATGGGAGAAAAGGAAAGGGGCGTGTGTTAAGAGGTAAAATTAAAATAGGAGTATTTTGGGATTATATATTATTATGGACATTTACTAAATTATACGGAGTACAGGATATTTTACTAAATTTTTCCATTATCATAAATAGGATATTTTTATATATTTTTAAAAATAATAATTTTATTATTAAGAAATCACATAAGAAGCGGATAATACAGCTGAGCTGGCAGCTGGGCGGCTGGGCCACTGGAAAGAATGGATGAACACCTAAAATCCGAAATAAATCACACGTGAAAAGCAATGAAATGGCATACTAAACGTGTAGTGTACCCTTTTTTCCGGATTGACGAGGGTAAAATTGTAATTCTGCTGATTCCGTCTTCCTACTTTTGACTTTTCTACCTTAAGCAGGGGGGAACTTTCCTCTCTTATTCTGCAAGACTGCAACGTTATTAACTGCCCAAAATTCCGTATGCGTTCTCGTTTCCGTCTTTCCCACCTAACCATTTCTATTCTAAATCCCCACACCTTCCCCTTTACCTTCCTCATTCAAACAAATCCTTCTTCATAATCTCTGATTCTTCAACCTACATCTGGTTTTCCTTCGTCTCTGCAACCTTCCTTTGAATACTCGTTGATTATTATTGTTTATTATTATTATATTTGAGGTTGCGATTGTTCTTTCAGATCTTGATTTCATTCCTTGCACCAATTAACCTCTGTCGAATCATATTTTTGAGATTTGTCAGAGCTGCCAATTGGTTGTTGTGAATTCGGTTATTTGGATACTCCAATGATGAGTTCTGGCAGTTCAATCGGTGTTTCTGCAATCAAACCCTGCTGTAGAGTTTTGTCTGGTTACAGAACCTCATTCGTCTCCAGGCTCTCGAATCGGAGCTCTGTTGTTAATCATTTGTCTAAACTACAGTCAATTAGGGTTCATAGATGTAAATATCACAGTCGATGCGCATCACGGGGCATCGTAAGCAATCGATTTGTCAAGGGATCATCCAATTCGTACCACAAGCCGATTAGGGTTTCTAGGTTGAATTGGGGTCAGGCTAGGCCGTTCAGGGGATGTGGAATTAGTTGCTCTGATCTAAGTAAGGGGGTTTCCATCATACCAAATGTGTCCTCTGATATTAGGAACCATTCGACTTCGGTCGAGGGTCGCACCGGTGAGAAAAGCTTCGACAACATTTTCATAGAAGGGGCACTGGGGATGAGGCCTTTGGTCATTGAAACAAGCTCACCCGGTCTTCTGGAGATCGGGGATTTAGAGGAAGAGATTAGAGGAGTAGACCGTGATCCTTCCTGTGTAAATTCAGATTATTTGAAGGTTTCACCTGAGAAGAGGCAGGTCTCAGAGACCGAGAAGGAGGCATGGGAGCTTCTGAGGAATGCAGTTGTAAGTTATTGCGGCCGCCCCATTGGGACAGTGGCGGCAAATGATCCTGCTGACAAGCAGCTGCTCAATTATGACCAAGTCTTCATCCGCGACTTTGTTCCTTCAGCCCTTGCTTTCTTGCTCAAGGGAGAGAGCGAGATTGTCAAGAATTTCCTGCTTACCATGTTGCAGTTGCAGGTTTGTAACATAACTTATATACATTACTCCAAAGAGTGGCTGTGCCTGTGAGAGAACATCTGTTATCAAATGGACACTTGTCTTTGTATATACAAGGTTGCAATTTAGTACTGTAAATGTCTAGATTAAATATCTCTGAATGATTTCGAAATGAGCACCGGTGGTAATCTGTTAAGAATCAAACATTTTGTGTGTATCTTAAGACATGTCAGTTTGCCATCTGTTTCTTGGTACCTATAATATTGCAGGTTAATTTTATGCATAAGAAAGACTAAATTTTAAGCTCTTCTGATTATTGAATACTCTACCTGGAAAACTTATATTTACTTGTGTGTTTTTGTAGAGTTGGGAGAAAACTGTGGATTGCCATAGTCCGGGGCCAGGGTTGATGCCTGCAAGTTTCAAAGTTAAAAGCATCCCTCTTGAAGGGAAAGATGGAGAATTTGAGGAAGTTTTAGATCCAGACTTTGGTGAATCTGCAATTGGCCGTGTGGCCCCAGTGGATTCTGGTAAGATATACTGTATAAAACTTGTGTTGTAGATAAAGCGCGATCATTTTTCATCTACCAACGTACTCAGTATTTTAAAAAAAAATGGTGGGTTGACAGGTCTGTGGTGGATCATATTGTTGAGGGCTTATGGTAAGATCACAGGTGACTACACTTTACAAGAAAGAGTGGATGTTCAGACTGGAATGAGGCTGATCCTTAACTTATGCTTGACTGCTGGATTCGATATGTTCCCTACCCTCCTAGTTACAGATGGTTCATGTATGATTGACAGACGGATGGGCATTTATGGTCATCCTCTTGAAATCCAAGTAAGTTATAGCAGTTGGAGGGTTCTTTCATCATTCTTCTCATTTTGTATCTTCGCTTGGATTGTTAACATCAACTCTTAAAGCCAAATCAGATCTACTTACAGTATATCTGTTTCATATACTGCGAAAAGCTGTTCCTGATACCAATAACCTTTCTTAATTACCCGTTGTTATCTGTATTAAGAATGGCCCGAATGGGCATTGTGGGAACATGCTAATCATAGTATGTTTTTTTTTTCATTTAATTTTTCCCTTTGCAGTTAGTTTTGGTAAAAATCTGATTGCCCAGCAATATGGCGTACTGCTAAATTTTAAATGCTGAACTGCTAATTTTAAACAATATGATAGGCATTATTCTACTCAGCTCTTCGGTGCTCTCGCGAGATGCTGATTGTGAATGACGGGAACAAGAGCTTTGTTACTGCCATCAACAATCGGCTCACTGCATTGTCCTTTCATATCAGGGAGTACTACTGGGTTGATATAAAGAAGATAAATGAGATATATCGTTACAAAACAGAGGAATACTCAACAGATGCGACAAACAAGTTCAATATCTATCCAGAACAGATTCCTTCATGGCTAATGGATTGGATCCCAGAAGAAGGCGGGTATTTCAGTGGTAACCTGCAGCCTGCTCACATGGACTTCAAATTCTTCACACTGGGTAACCTTTGGAGCATCATTGCGTCTCTAGGAACCCAGAAACAGAACAAGAATATATTGAACTTGATAGAGTCCAAATGGGATGACCTAATATCAAATATGCCTCTCAAGATATGCTACCCTGCATTAGAGTCAGAGGAATGGCGCATAGTAACTGGAAGTGACCCAAAGAACACGTACAGATTCTTCTTCCTGTCATATTTTGTGCCGATATTTTCTTTGTGGATCACAGTTTCACATGTCTTATCTTTCTTTTAAACTTATCAGACTTCTTTTTCCTCTGCAGTCCGTGGTCGTATCATAATGGTGGATCCTGGCCAACCCTACTCTGGCAGGTATATATCTCTTACTTGCAATGGAATTATGGAAATATGTTCCTTCGTTTTTTTTTTTTTTTGATAAATGAAATATGTTCCTTTGTGATCTAGTTTGTGCTTTGCTTGCTCATTATATGGATTTGATATTGACTTGTTTATTTTTCTAAAGCTGCATTTTCTCTTATTCTCAGATGAATTTACTCTTCTGTCTAATCTTTTTGAAGTTGTTTGATTAAAATGTTTCACTTGAGACAATGTGGATATTCATGTGCAAAGAAAGATGATAATGACCTTATTGACATATTTTTGCATCGTTGGTTGAGTCGTTGATCAATCATGAAATATAATTTCTACCCAGATGAACTACTAACAAAACGTATCTTGTCTTGGTTCTATTCGATTTAGTTCACACTGGCTTGCATTAAGATGGGGAGGCCAGAGTTAGCTGAGAAGGCCATAGCTGTGGCTGAAAAGAGGCTCTCAAGAGACAAGTGGCCCGAATACTATGACAGCAAGAAGGGACAATACATTGGGAAACAGGCTCATCTCTGCCAAACATGGACTGCTGCTGGATACTTGGCGTCAAAAATGCTACTTGACAACCCCGAGATGGCTTCTTCATTGTTCTGGGAGGAAGATTACGAGCTCCTGGAAATGTGCGTTTGTTCCCTCAGCAAAAGTGGCCGAAAGAAATGCTCTCGTGGAATCTCAAGATCAAGAAATTAGTTAAACAAGTACCGTGCAAGTGCAAGCTATAGATAATTGCTAGGTGTAAATGGTATACATTCCTTCCTGGGTTATCAGCTTATAGCTAGGCCTTCTTATTAATAGGCCTGGTCATATCAAGCTGTTATTATTTATTTATTTTTAAATACATTTTGTTGTCTGGTCATGGCTAGGACTATCCTTGGACAACCCATGGCTTCTCTTATGAACGGTAGTTGTTGTAATCAAATATGCTAACCAGACCTAGCTTGAGAGCTTTCAAGATAACAGGAAAAAGCTCCGGCACACCAAGATTGTTAGCAATGGAGGGAGGCGTGTATTCGATCTCCATACCCTCCAATCTTGTACATATATACTTTCACATATTAACTATTAAGATCGAATTGCTTCAATCTCGTATGTATGTTCACAACCACTAGGGTTTTGCACCCTACCTTGCTCCCGTTGGTGGCCTGCCTAGAGACTCCTTGCCACCCCATCCCCGTGTTGCTTGGATTCCTCAACTAGATGATGGCCCTTAACAATGTAAACTTGGCCCACCTGCCTCCTTAGTTTGAACTCTTCTATCATGCCCTCCCCGTTGCTATTAATGAACCCATGGAAGAACCTCAATGATGCCAAAGAGGATCACTTATGACTCCGAATGACGTAGAGGACAAGATAAAACTGTTGTTTGATTGTCCGATAACATGCCCTTCCCTTCGTGCGTGTCTAGGAGCCACGATGGATCGTGCCATGCTGCAACACTAATAGTACGTTCACTTGCTTACTCACCTTGATTAAGCGACCTACATTGCATATCATATAGTTATATTTTGGGTAGTTCGATCTAATCTTGGAGAGTTGTAGTTCTACTTTTCGAAAATCCTATTTTAGCAACTATTAATTTAACTCAAGCTTATTTCGAAAAATTTATGTCTTCAATTATATAACTTTCTTGAATGGGCCGGGCGAAATTAAAATAACATTATACTAGAGTTAATATCATTCTAAGGCTGCCGAAAGAAGCATGAGGTAGAGATATAATGTTTATCACAAGTCTTCAACCTTCAAAGAAAAGGAAATAACGAGTGCAAAGGTCGGGCCATAATTTAAAACATATATATACTTGGCCACGGCTAAGCATCTGATCATAACAGGCGTCACGTATCAAAGGCGCCGACCTACATCTTTGCAAGGTATTTTTCTTTCTTTGATCGATGCGATTCTAGTGTACGTTTACTTTAGGTTATATATATACCAATTTTCGTGTGCCCTACTCCACCACCTTTTCGATCTGCCATCGTCTAACTACACTTGATCATCACAAAAATTGGTTCAAACAAACATCCCTAGTCCGACAAACCCTAATTGATAGGCTAAAACCTATCCCCACAAGTGTATGGGATCGGTTGTACTATATCGAGTCTCGTCCTTATTGTAAAATTTGTAACACACCAAGCTTCACCAAACCCTCTCACCATCCACTTCCCTGTAATATTAGAGCATGTGCAACCATTGCTCATTGGCTTACCTCTTTCCCTTCCCAATTTTCATCCCCTTCTCATAATTTGTCACCTAATATATTTTTTTCACTAAAATATTTTCTACTTTTTCTACCTCTTCTTTAGAGGTTACACTTGCAACCATGGGGTTACCTTGTTTCCACTTTTTCCATCTCATTTATTTTTATTACAAATAATATTCATAAGTACTTGATATTAATATTTTTTATTTCATATAGATGAAAAATAACAAAAATAATAACATTACATTTTCTACCTCATTTATTTTTATTATAAATAAAATTCATAAGTACTTGATATTAATATTTTTTTATTACATATAGAGGAAAAATAACAAAAATAATAACATTACATTATAGGTAAATAACAACTCAAATCGGAGCGGAACCATGGAAATGGTTCCACACGTGTTCAACCAAATCATTCTTCAAATTCACATGAGTTTGTCAATCTATCCCGAAGCTCATCCCGCATACCCATATAGTTTCCTAGATTTCGATCTATTTGTAGGATTTTCCCTAGCAAATTGATGTATATTTGGATAATAGTTTGGATATTCGAGTCTAGCTTGGATGATTGTTAAACATTTGTAACATCATTTGAAATTGAGGATTATTGACAAGATTTGGATCAAAATGGATGTTTGGGATGGGTGGGGTATTTAGATGATTGTGATCCATAGTTTATGAAAATAGAAGATGAAAAAAGAAGGGCAAAATACAATAGATCAAGATACACCCTCATCCAACCAGCATAATCAACATGCAACCCCAAATCTCAAAACAAATACTTCTAGAACCACAAAATCAAAATAACCCAAATTTAATTTTATCTCCAACCTCCAAACCCAAAAACCCAAAAACCCAAATGGTGTTCCGTTTCATAACCCTTGGGTTTTGATCCGGCATCACCACCACATGCAACAACCTGCTCAGCGAGCTTGCTCATGTCGTAGCGGGGTCCAGATCCGCAATCATCATCGCTTCTCAAGCCACAAGAGCGGAATCAAGAACCAACGACTCCAATTCTATGTGAAAACTAAGGGCTTATTTTTCTAGTTATTTTTAATTATAATTTTCTGTAATTGTAATCTTAGATAATTTTTTTTCTTTTTTGACTGGCGACCCTCTGCGTAGGGTCATCCAAGCCATCTGTTGATGGCTTCAAGATCGCTTAGTCGATCTACTTCTTGCCTACTGTCAAAAAAAAAAGATAGGGTATGTATAGGAAAAAAATTGTACTCAAATTATGAAGAAAAATAAAATAACATTAATGGTATAATTTATATATTAAAATAATAAAAAAAATATTATTAATACATTTGAGTTGTTAACATACTAAATAAATAAGAATAAGATGTAGTGGCCCACTTGTATATTTAAAAAAAATAAAAATAAAAAGGGAAGATGTTACCTTAGTGGGAAGGGGTAACCCCTTCCAACCTCTTCCCTTAAGGTTTGACTTGCAACCATGGGTTTACCTTTTAAGACCTATAACATGGTCTTACTCCCTCATTATTTTGTTCAAATTAAAGTCAATATTGTGTTTAAAAAAAAGCGTTGGCCAAGAGTGAAATCAAACCGGCCGGCCGGTATACCCATAAAAAAAAAACCGGCTGGCCAGTACTTGTCAACCCTCCCTTCAATGGGTATACCCATAAACGTGACTTATGATGGCTGAATCGAAACATATTTAGTATAACTTACCGGCACTGAAATACATCCTAACTAGTTGCTAAATTTGTCTGAACTCACCAAAGTACCTCGAGAACTATGTTGATTGTTGGACGATTCTTAGGCGATTTTGGGGTGTTTTTGTCCGGTGAGAATCTGTTATTCCAGTTTTACATGTCTCGTGCATGTGCCTCTCACAAACTCTTCAATTTTTTTTTCTTTTTAACTTATTACTTTAATTTTAATTTAATTTTCTTTTTATTTTTTGGGGGAGGTAAAATCAGGGGGTTGGGGCCTGTCCCTAAAGTGACAGGGGATCCCGCTCGGTTTTTGTCGCCAATCCATTCCTTCTTGTCGAGGGCAGGTCGCGCAGGGGTAATTTACAGATGATAGTGCCTCCACGTTGAAAGATACATACATTGATATTAGGGTTGTTAAAGGATCAACCGATGTTATTGGAGGACTAAATCTTCTAGTGGCAATTTCCAAATAAACAAGATATGGTAGTTTTTGAGTTCTTATAATATCCTTTTATATTTTTTTTAAAATGGTTTAATTCATTACTGGGAGTATTTAGGCCATGTAAAATTACTATGGTCTGGATTACAAGGAAAACAATACAAGGGTCAATTTACCTTAATAAATACTCCATATTGAATAAGGTCTATATGCTCCATTCTCTCATTCCTTTTAGCCTTGTCAATAGAAAAAAAAGTTATAAAAAGTTTGGAATGAATACTGTTGAAAATCTAATTTCAAATACTAATTAAATTAAAATTTTATTTGTATTTTATTTGAAACTATACAATTACCAAACAGACTAATTCTTAGAGTATCCCAAAAATGGTGGGTCTGAAAGCAAATTTTGTTTCAAGTAAAATTTGTCCAAGTATAACAGTTTTTGCACACACCCATTGCTCAAGCAAATGATAGGTCAAAATAAATTTATATACTTTAAAAAAAAATTATATAGGTGAAGAAAAGGCAAAAAGGGGTAAATCTCCCACACTAATTGCTCAAGCAAAATCAGCTCAAGTGATAGATGGAGCAAATCCAAAGGGTTGCCTGCTCAAGCAATTCAAGATCGACACAAGCTCTAAAATAGTTTTGCTTGAGCAAATGCATAGGGACCCACCAAGATCAACACAACCAACACGTGCCACCCAAAATCAATTAAATTGGTGACCAATTAATTGGTTACCAATTTAATTGGTTCGGTATACCGAACCAAATTTTCAAAGTCGGTACGGTATAACGGTAATTGAAACTGAAAAGTTGGTATTACCATTACCAAACGATTTGAAATTGGTTGGTATGATAATTACCAACCAATTAAATTGGTGACCAATTAATTGGTTACCAATTTATTTTTTAATTAATGTTTTAAGTTTTAATTGTAAGTCATTAACTTTTTATGTAAAACACTAAAACTTAGTTAGGGAAATAAAGAAAAAATGTCTAGCCTTAGTTCAGATTGAGAAATCGGATTTAGGTTTTTCACCATTTGGCTTTATCCCTTCAATGGCGGACACTCTCTGAGATCTGAGTTCATTTATTTATGTTATGCTAGGGCCCAAAAGATATAGTATATTGTTTTACTGTTTTTTATATTAAGTATTACCTATTAAATTGATTTTTGTACTCCATATTTGTTATTTTCATAAAATACTTTTAATCAAAGGAAGAATACTGGCTCAACCTCGGTTCGGACTAAAACCTAAACTTTATTAGAAAATGGACATGTTATTTTGAATATCGTCGGGACTATTTAAGTTTTTATTTTGCTTTAATGGTTAAACTAGTATGATCCCCGCGCCATGACGCGATTTTTTATAAGTAAAATCTTACTAATATATTAAATTAATATTATAACATAATTGTAAAAGTTCATATAATTAAATATTTTGAATTAAACTAATGGGTTGAGAAAACGATTAAAATAGTATGTATATGTATAGATATAGATATAGATTACCAATATTAATTTTATGTTTTCTTATTATTAATTTTTTGTTTTGAATCAATCCCATTGTTTTTTTAGAAAAAAGCTACAAAAATTATAATTTAGGCTAAGATCAATGTTTTGAATTAAGCCCAATAGTTAGTAAAACTAAATCAAAAGGAGAATTAAAGGAAAAAAGAAAAAAATTAGAAATAAAGAAAATCAAAGAAAAATGGCAAAAAAAAAATGATTGATCAAGACTCCTAAAATTACTCTAAGCTTGACACGTCATCCTAAACTCTTCTAAATTAAGAGTTTATATAGATATAGATGTTAGTAAAACTAAATCAAAAAGAGAATTAAAGGAAATAAAAAGAAAAAAATTAGAAATAAAGAAAATCAAAGAAAAATGCCAAAAAAAAAAAGATTAGTCAAGACTCCTAAAATTACTCTAAGCTTGACACGTCATCCTAAACTCTTCTAAATTAAGAGTTTATATAGATTGTTTTTTTAGAAAAAACTACTAAAATTATAATTTAGGCTAAGATCAATGTTTTGAATTAAGCCCAATAGTTAGTAAAACTAAATAAAAAAGAGAATTAAAGGAAAAAAAAAGAAAAAAATTAGAAATAAAGAAAATCAAAGAAAAATGGCAAAAAAATTAATTGGTCAAGACTCCTAAAATTACTCTAAGCTTGACACGTCATCATAAACTCTTCTAAATTAAGAGTTTATATAGATATAGATGCTTGGACAATTTAAGTATTGTATTTATGTTGTTTCTACTTGAGTTGTACTCCGTAATAGCTTATAAGTTTTAATTAAATCATATTTGACTATTTGCATATTTTTTTATCAACATCCAAAACATGATAAATTATCATTACAAACACGTATTAACCAACTTAATTGTTACCAATTAAGTTGGTACAACCCCTTCGATGGTTCCAATTAAGTTGGTACAACCCTTTCGATGGTTCCAATTAAGTTGGTATAACCCCTTCGATAGTTGATAATGGTTCGGATTTTACGATTACCATTTCAAATTGGTTGGTATTTGATAAACTAAAAAAAAAAATTGATAATGTATCAATTCTACTTTAGATGATTTTGCTCCTTATGCTCTTAATTTTTTTTAAAAAAAATTCAGGCGAGGCGTAGAGAATGGGCAGCAACGAAGATACGTGTCGCAAGCTGATTGGCGAGTATTCTTCACCAAACTTTTGACAATCCACCAATCACACGTTTCCATATCTGTGCCCTCCCAAACAAATTTTTTGATTCCACACTTCGTTCCTTCGCCATCTCCGATCATCTCCATCTGTTCTTCCTTCCGAAGCTCATCTCCTTGTCCAAGATACGAATATTCCTTCAGCCTCATCACAATTTGATTTCATTTTTCCTTCAAAAATCCGACATTTCCGAAATTCCTCCCCCCTTTGCTCCCCCAATTCCCTTTCACGACAACCACCGCCATCGCAGAATCCCTAAATCGAACAATTCGAATTCCTCCGATCCCCTCATTCTCAGGCTACAATGGAGGGGATTTGGAGCCTCTTTCTTCTCTTTCCTCTCCTTTCCGTCGCATTTTCTCACGATCCAGGCACCCCCGTTGACCCGCGAACCATACCCCACCACCCCCACCTTCTCCCTAGACCTCTAATCCTTCAATATCCTGAGAAATTCTCCGCCGCCGAGCAGGATCCCGATCTCCAATTGAAGTGTACGAGTTGGAGATTTGCTGCCGAGGCCAACAATCTGAATCCCTGGAAGACGATACCTTCTGAGTGCGCCGATTACGTCAAGGACTACGTTACTGGTAAGGCTTACGCCTTTGACCTCGATCGTGTTGCCACCGAGGCCTCTATCTTTGCAAACAGTGTGGTGTTGGGGGAAGATGGGAAAGATGTCTGGGTGTTTGATGTGGATGAGACTTTGATTTCTCATCTGTCCTACTATGCACAACATGCTTATGGGTATGGCTTTTCCTTTTCTGATCAATCTCAATTATCCTTGCTTCTTGCTTACTAATATTCTGAATTTTTTTGCCGAAAATAAACAAAAACTGTCGTGTACTGCTTGTCTTAAAATTGTTATTGTTCAACTTGCCACTCACTACAGCTAATCAGATTTCAGAAATGATACTCTCCATTCAGCAAAACATATCTTTTGCTATTTACATACATTGCTTAGGAAGATAAGAATCTGTAGGGAGGTTTGGTTTGGTTGAAAGAAATGCCTACACATAGATATCTGTGTTTATTTATTCCAGATTTCAGACTAGCTTCTTTCTTTGGAGTAATTTAATTTCAAACATCTCGAAGTTCTTAAGAGTGCTTTTGATTATGAGGTTCTATCTTTGTCCTTCCGATTCAACCATCAACTATCAAGGGGATAAGATCATAAGAATATAGTTGCATGAAGTTGTTGCACTAAAATGCAAACTTGGTTTTCATATGAAACACTGTTGTTTTGAACTTGAGCCTTGATTGTTTTCTAAAAGGGGAAATTGGTTCTTTCTTTGCTGAAACTTTCCTGTTGATCTAATTTTGTAGAAGTTTCTGCCTTGTGAGAAATTTATTGGTAGTAATGCGGGACCTTTAGTTTGTGATTTGTAGTTTGGAGGTGTTTGATCCCATTGAGTTCGATAAGTGGGTAGACAAGGCAGAGGCTCAAGCCATAGAGCCTATTCTGAGACTGTATGAGCAAGTTCTGGGGCTGGGATTCAAAGTTTTCCTGCTAACAGGCCGAAATGAGAACCAGAGGAATGTCACTGTTAAGAATTTGATGAAGGTGGGATTCCGAAACTGGGACAAGCTGATATTGAGGTGAGGACTAAGATAATTGGAATTATACTTCTTAATATTCCTGATGTTTTTCATTATGATATATATGCATATGTTGATTTGTGACGTCGTCCTATGCTTGGGATTGTTTTTATCTATTGCTAAAAACTAAAAATTCAACCCTCTTTTGCGTAGATTTAGACCTTTTTGGCCACCAAAAATAAGAAACTGGTATAACTGATCATTATTTGTAGATTACAAGTTTTCAACTAGATGAATTCTTAACACCTTACTGGCATGATTAATGATTGGGAAAAGAGGTTTGTTTTTTTGCACTGTTCTAAAAGTCGCGCCTAGGTGCTTGGCGGGTGCTCAGGTGACCCCTCCGCCTAGAGCTAAATGGCTGCCTAGGCGCTAGACGGCCCCTCACCGCCTAGGATCCGCCTAGCGCTTTTTAGAACACCGGTTTTTTTGTAGTGCCCGCAGTTTAAAGTGTGTGGTAATGGCTATCCAACTGCGAGTTAGAAGGTTTTTATTGCTAACTAGTTTCAAAGATATTGGATTAAACCAAAGAGTCAAAGACTTCTTTGCATTGAATATTGAATTGCAGACTCAGAACATAGGCGATACCTATTTTCCATCAGTTATCACAATGTTGAACTACGGATGTCTGTTAGTGCCCATTTGGTTGAAAGAAAACAAAAATGAAAGGGATTTGAGATCGTATAATTTGCACAAGGAGCTAATAGATTCTTGTATACGTGCAAAGTTCTTGATTCTAAAGGAGGGTGTGGTGTGATGAATGAGAGCCCCACATTCTGAAACTCTTGTCCAGTGTGAAGAAAGGGAGGGAATGAAAACAAATTTTGTATGAAAAATGAGAGTGCGAGAGTTTAACTTACATTATGATTAACGAATAATAATTTGAAACCGTAGTAAATCCATTTTCATTCCCTTTCCATTTCTATAACTTTTGATGAACGGGTCCTAAGATGATTCCTTAGTCTACTGTTGAGCGACCTTCTGGAGTACTGGGCTCCTCGGTCTCCAGTGGACCGAGCAGTGCGACATCTTTCTTTTTATTCCCTGGGGAGATTAAATTCTAAACTTTATTTTGTTTTTGAAAATGCCACAGAGGACCAGAAGACCATGGAAAGCTGGCTGTGATATACAAGTCAGAGAAGCGTGATGAGATGGTGAAAGATGGCTACCGTATTCTTGGCAACTCTGGAGACCAGTGGAGCGACCTTCTGGGCTCCTCGGTCTCCATTCGTTCATTCAAGCTTCCGAATCCTATGTATTACATACCTTGAAAGTGTAATTCAAGACCTTGTTCATATGAATAACTAAGATTGCTAGATTTTCACAAAAATAAGCTGTTAGTAGATGACGATGCTGGATAGTTTGAAGAGTTGGCCTTTGATTTAAACAGATTTATTATGTTTCTGGGTTGTGTAATTCACTAAAATCCCTCAAACTTAAGTGTATAGTTACAAAATAATACCGATATCGCTGAATTTAGGACACTAGTATATATACATTGCTGTGGCTGATCATCTCTTTCCCTGTTTACCTTTCTTATAAAAATGGATCCTCCCTTACGGTTACACCTTTCTTCGGTTTGGACTTCTTCCATTTCCGTTTTATTCAAGTTAAATTTCAGTTTCTTACCTGCTGAATGGTTGTCATCATAGATTTTCAGTACTAGTGAAATCACACTGCCATGCATTGACTGTTTTTTTGACATTAGATAAATCTCACTTGGATGTTCATCAGTTGGATTATCCTTCTTATCAATCCTTTCAAGAACGAATAACTTGGACCTTCCTTTTACGAAAAATTCTAGTTGATCCAACGACAGTGATATACGGAGTATTGAGAAACCGGCAAAATATGTAACCAAAGCAGAGCTTGTGTGACATCATACCTTGAATTGGTAAATAAAGAGCGGTCATTCTGGGGTTCGAACTGGGAATACTACCCACAGGTCCTTTCCGGTGAGCCATTCCGGAATAGTTAAAACTTTGGTAGGGTAAACTTTTTATAGTGACTGGCCCCACCGCTTCGCGGCCCCATACCCCAGAAACCTCTTGTGGGATTTTTTGAGGAGGCTCAGTGCCACTTACGCAAAGTGCGATCACCGGTCGCAACCTCACCTACCTGCACACGGACCACTTCACCACTTCGGCTTAGCCCTACGGATTAGTATACACCGCTTGGCCGTACGCGCTTGTGGGAATTAATATGGCCTAAATGCACCAAGTGAGATTCGAACCCGAGACCTCTCATTTGGGATACCTCAGCCTTACCGCTAGAGCAAGAGGTCATTGGTGTGACATCATACCTGTCAAAAAGGTCGGACAGGTCAGAGTCGGAACTAATTGTCTCGGATTTTGGTGGAGATCCTCTAGTCCACAATTGTGGTCCAATAGTATGGTCTGTATCGCTTGATTGGATGTGCCGAGTTATTTTATTATTTCTCCTAATAAATGGAGTACTTGTATAATTGTTTTCAACCAATAAGAGAAAGTGAACAATAAAACGGACCATAATTATGGAGTAGAGAATCCTCACCGCTCGGATTTGGCTCAATTGTGGATTAGGTGTTTCTGTGTTGATAGTTGCTCAAAAACTGAGACCTCTCGAATTCCAACGAAGATTCACTATATAATACAGTATCAGATACTACACCACAAAATTATTTTTTCCTTAAATAAATCATTCAAAAATTTTTAACATTATACTAGTATTTACATTCCAAACAACTATTCATATTTGTCTATAAAACTTTATTTTGAAAAAACATATTTTAAAACATCTATAATTACATTTTGTAGAAAATTGTCTTTTTTATTTTTAAAATATGATTTATCAAAACAAAAGTTTATAAACATACTTGTTTGGAATTTGAATATAATTTTTTAATTTTTTTTAAAAAGATTTACGTAAAGGTAAAATATTTGAGTGAGGCTATTGGCAAAACAACAAAACGTCTATTAACAAGATGTTTTTTCTAAATGCATTAATACTCAATCAGTTCAACCAACTATTATGTAAATCTTTTAATATCGAAAACATGCTAAACTCGTTGAAATGTATTCAAGGAATGCATCGATATGATTGCTCTATTATTTCAGTAGCTTTTGATGATTTTGACAACTTTAATGTGGTTTTCGATTGCAAGATATGTCGAAACTAAGATCGAATGATTATATTGAGCCAAATCAATAAGCTCGGGATAATGTAATGAGCTAAATGATTAAACTCGGCATAATGAAGCGAGCAAAACATTTAAGCTCGGTTAAAGATGTCGAGGTGAATCGTTATGCTTGACTGCTATTGCCGAGGTTCCTAACCTTTTTAAATTGGTTCAAGCTAACCTTTACTTTGTTCTAATATAGTCGTTAAAATCTCATTTTTGTCTCAAATTCAGTCCTATTAATTTTTTGTTTAACTTGGAATCGAACTGTATGATCACAAACTGCATACCTAAACATGACCTAAATCTATGAAATGCTAGTTAGATGTGATCATATGATATCCCAGTTGGCTTTGATTCCAAAATTTTTGCAGTCGTCGCGGGTGGAACACTATCGGCCTATATCGTGTGGAGAGCTTTGGAGAGGGAGTGTATCGTTTTCGAGAGCTCCTTGAGGGGTGGGTTAAGGAAGGCCGATTAGGGTCTCACACGCTTATGAGTGCTTTCGTTCCAAGGGGGAGAAGAGGAGGTGGGCTCGAGTTGTTTGGGCCAAAGATGGAACACCGAAGCATGCTTTCATCTTATGGCTTGCTAGGCTTGGGAGGTTGCCGACGTGTGATCGGTTGCTTTTTCTTGAGGAGGACCCGATGTGTAGATTTTGTGAGGATGCGCTTGAGACCCATTCACATTTTTTCTTTGAGTGTCCTTTCACGGAAGAGGTTTGGAAGATGGTGTGCTTGCGATTTTAGATGCCGAACTTGATGACAACGGTAGCCATTGCTTGCCATGAGCTGTGTAAGGCCGCCGGGAGCAATCGGCCTCGGCAACGTAGGTGTATGCCTTGTTAGCCGTATCACTTATGGCACGCACAGAATGCCGTGATTTTTTAGGAGAATCGTATTCCTATAGATATTATAGTCAGGTTGATTTGTACACACGTTTTTCGTGTGCTTTATAGTATATTTCCTATGGATATTGTAGCTGGTATATAAGGCGCTAGAGGTTACTTATTTTTGACTTATTTTTTTTATTATTTGACGTATGTCATGAGGGTTTGTATGCTTTTGTGAATATGTCTTCTAGTTGTAGTAGGTTATGCACCAGCAGGAGTCACCTGACTGATTTTTTCTATTAATAATCTCCCCGTTTAAAAATATAAGTCCTTTTAGACTTAGATTTTTATTTGAAAATATAAATCCTTTTAGGTTTTGTAGGTATTGAGATATGAGAATTGTTACTTTTTGACTTTTTACTCAAACTTTATTGATTGATGAGGGTTGTGGATAATTAATCAGGAGTATAAAAGAATAAGTTTATAATTTCCTTAATTTGTGTGCAAATGTCTAAAAGGACTTATATTTTTGAACGGATATAGTATTATTTACTGTTTACCCAAAAAAAATTAGATAAACAAAAATAATGACACAACATTTCGATTTAGAAATGGAAAGGACTTGCTATCACACATCAAACTTCAGTTATCTTGCCTGGGTGAAGTTTCCTTTGTCCACATTCTCCGTGTTGACAACAGAGTGGCGGATAAGGTTGCACATAATATTGGTCTTCGCGAACTCATCCGTCAGGATGCTATAATGTATTATCTGAATTCTTACCTTATCAAAATAAAAATAAAAAAAAAAGGAAAGGGCATGCTATGAAATCAAGAAAAATTTGTCTTCTTTTTTATCAAAAAAAGGTAAGAAAAATTCTTACATTATAAAATAAATAAATAAAAATTTGTCTGGTCAATAGCCTATTTTGTTGACTCTGCGATGCAAACCTCGAATATTTAGTCCTTACGCGTAGTTTGGCAACTGGTTTTTCAGGAGGGCTTGTCTTCACCCAGACGAATCCCTGGCTTGCGATTCCTGTGATGGAAGCTGTCCACCGCGTTGATGATTGGCGTACACATCTTCAACTTGATTCAAGAGCAAGGATAATCAATAAGATGTGAGTTCTGTAAACATCAGAGATGTTTTCAAATTCAATTTTTGCGTGTTTGTTTGGGTGTGGGCTGTTGACTTGCTGCAAATCTGTTGATCGAATCCATTTCTGTTTTATTGAACTCTCGATTTTAGTGTTCTGGTTACTCCGATGGCACCAAATTCTCTTGTTTATAGGGGAAATTTTGTTTCATTTGGAAAATGGGAAATCCCCAATTTTGTAGGTTTGTTGGCACAGTAGTATAGATTTTTATATTTCTAATTTTTTGGTGAATTTGAGGAAATTACAGTTACTTGGTATGCCTTGTTCAAGTTGGAATCTGAAACCCGCTTAAAGTTATCCTTTGTCATGGTTTTGAGTTCTATTGATTCCAAACAGAATCATTCATGTAAAAACAAGATCCTTAGGTTCGTAGTGTTTGGTAGGTTCACAGTTGGCCATAATTGAATGTTATAGTTTAGATCCCGAGCATGATTTGATACTGGTATTATTATAGTTTTTCTTGTTTCAAAATAAGCATGGACTATGTGTTGGGTTGCGAAAACTAGCCCAATCCTCGCTGCGACAAGTTCAGGCTATTTGCCGCAACTTGAATGTTCGGTCAGTTTCTTGAACTGGACCAAAGTTGGGGCTAATTCCACTATTAGCTCAACAGACATGGTACCTTTTTATTTTTGTCCCAAACATTTGTTTCAGAATAGTTCATAGAGATTAGAGAGAAATGAGTTTCTTCTAAATGGATAAATGTTTAGTTGTTAGATAAAGCATTGGCAATCCTCGAGGGTTTTGTACTCATCAAATAAGTAGTCTTGCTTATTTTTTAGAGTGGATACTTTGAGAAGGCATCTTCCAGCTGCTGGGGAAGAAGGGACACAAGTGTTGAGGGAAATGGCGTCAAGGTTTGAGAGTAGAATTTATGATGCAGCTACAAGCCAGGTATACTAAAAATGCATCCTATTTTCTTACTCCTCCAGACTCCAACATGTGCTGACAAAGCAGTAGACAGGATTTACCATTTTTTCGTTCATGGAAGTTTTATACATTGCATTAGTTTCTTGGACATCGATCCAATTCCAAGTTGTGGAATAGAGGGTCGAGAGAGAGGGGATAAAGAATAAAGGGGAAGAGGGAGAGATGGTAGATTAGTAATGTAAGGGAAATAATTAGGGGAAGTATTTAACCTATTTGTCACACAATTTGATTAATGGTTGAACATTTAGGCCATATTTTAAGACGAATTATTAGTCCTACTAGATGTACACTAATACAGATTCGTTCATTAAAGTAGCAGAGGTATCATAGCTTGGAAATACTCTAGTTCAATGTTAAATGTTGTTTCCAATGGCCTTTTAGACTCTCTTGATGGCGACTTGCTAGTTATGCCTTATGGCCTTGTCCCCTATCATCTGATTGTAAGTTCACCTTCATTGTTGGCATGCAGAGTGATTATCTCCGGCGAATATCGTTGAAGATGCTCACTATGGAATCTCGAGCTCCTGGATCAAATGCACCAGGTTATATGTACTACCCAAGCTTTTCATTGAAGAGTCAAACTTCTTCCATCTTTCCAAATACTAGATAATCTTCGTCTTTAGTATCATCATTTTGTCATTTGCATGCTCTTCTCCTTTGCACTCTAAATTTTTTCACTCGTTCTGGGATTTTGGATTATTCCCCTACTGCCTGGATTATATGAAAAGGTGCAAAGCTTAAGTTTCTGCGATCCTTTTGGATACAGGAGGAAAATGGTCATTTCTGACTCAATTTTGTAGGGGTTACACTTTAAACCTCTTAAGCTTCTTTTTAGTAATTGTTATCACCCTTGTGCCCAGAGAAATTACTCATCAACTTACAAGTTCTCATATAAAGGCTTTCAAGGATATCATGTAGGCAGCTTGGATTGAACATATAATATAAAATTGCCATCATCTCCAATTTATTTGAGGATGCAGCAACAATGATTTCTTTAGCCTTTGGTTTATTGATATCTTTTTCTTCCTAAATCTGATGTGTGGTGCAAGATATCCATCAAAAGCAACTTAATCTGATGTGTGGTCCGTAGTTTCTAGGACTTAGTTTTTAGGCTTTCATTTAGTAGTCTGTCTTTTGGCTCTTGCTGTATTTATTCTAGGTATCTCCCGTGGATTGATACCAAGAATTATCTCTCTATCTCTCTCTCAGTTTTGAATTCACTTTTAACAGGATTTTTTTCGTATTCTTTGTTTACATTCAACAATGTTGACATTTGTAATAACTTGCCTTTTCACGAGTTAATATTAAGATTTTTATTTTTCTGGTGTGAGCAGGTCATTCCTTCAATGCACCACCTTATGATGAATATTGAGCATGCATGAGGACTGTGGAGTGCACAAACCAAAGTATGCGGCATCATCTTCGATCTTGTTTCATTCAAGTATCAAGATATGTGAGATACTGATCTATCAAAATAATCTGGCTATATAAGATTGTATATATGCTTCCTATGCTGGAATCATTTCAGCAAACATATGAACAAGTTATCAAAATTATCGAGGTTTTGTTATTAACCTTTGCCTTATGCTGCAATCACAGTTAATAGTGCATCTGAAATTGCTATATCCATATCATTTGTTGAAACTTAAGAGGAATATGATCAAGTGAATCTGTTCTCAATTAGTATAGCATGCCCAATTATTAGCAGTGAAATTACATATTGATCCACTCGGATCCATCGATGAGGCTAAGTGAGAGAAAGGGCTTGGCTTCTTCATCAGTGAGTTTCCTTGACCATGCCACCCTCCCTGCATAGCTAGCCCCTGGTCCTGTGCACTTGTGTTTTATATTTTCTTTCTCCTTGTTTTATAAATGCATTGGATTTAATTTATTGCCGGTTTTTTTTTGACCTTATGGTCATGGATTTGGACTGCCTTCCTGCCTCCCCCAATTGTATTTAGTTTATATGAGACTTGTGAAAATATTATAGTATGAATTTGTTTGCTGTTAATTTTTTTATATGCATTGCAGCTTCTGATTAACATCCAATAATATTAGGATCATCCATGTGGTAGTTGGGAAAACTTTTGTTGCTGGTGTCCAAAAACCACACTTTTTTTAACTAAAAGAAGGGTAGGTGCTAATCGAGCTGTTTTTTCCTTGAGGGGTCAAGAAATGGTTGCTAGAACATGCATTTCGTGTAGAGGATCACCCCAGTTGTACCAGCCCTTGGGGATGATAATTTTGTCCGTGTTGGTGTAGGCGAAGACAGCCCCCATGCTCTCCCTAGGTACAACGCTCCTGAACCTGTTACCTTGCAGTTTAAGAATGAGAAACCTGTGTCGTCCAACATGCTGGTTCTCCCTTGTGCCATTAGGGCTCCCGTGCCTGTGGCGACAGCATGCACATGACACCACTGTCCAAAGTAAAACATACTCCCTCCGTCTCGCAATACTTGTTGTTTTAGCTCTACGCACACTTATTAATAAAACCTATGCTTACTTTACTTTTATATATACTAAGTAGGCAGGCCTGTGCTACGCCCGGGACATGTGATTTTGTCCCAAACGTTATAGTGAGATCGAACTTGGTAAATATAGAAAAAATAACACATTATATAAATTTTTAAAAGAAGAGAATAATAACATGTAGTGTAGTTTTTACGAAAAAATAATTAAATTAAAACATTATTGGTCTGGGATTTGCTTGAATGAATTTATATAATCTATGATAATGGATTTTAGTTGTAAATAAGGTAATCATTAAAATTCTATAGTCACTGCATATTATTTAGTTAACGTTCTTGACTTTGATTGTTCGATGAGAAATGTACATCTTTCTTATTTGGTAAAGATTTTAATCTATTATTGGTTCACTCGCAAAAAATATAAAATGAAATATTTTTCATAACGAAACAAAAGAACATATATTTGAATTTGAATGGATTTTGAATTTTGATTAAGATAGAAATAAGTTTTATTATATTTAAGTAAATATATTATAATAATTTAAATATCCTTATTAATGATGTTTGATATTTTGCTATAAAGAACACTTTGAAATGTTAAATTACAATTTAATGTATTAATACTAATTTGAATTTCACTATATTTCATTGATCTCAAATTTTTAATTAATACTTCCATTTTCAATTAATTTTTTTTTCTCATATTACATTCAACAATACATAAAATTATATTCTTAGATGCAAAAAATTAAATGGATATCTTTTCATATTCTAAATGATTTAATGACCAATTAGTTTCTTTAGATTTAGGTAAAAATTAATGAATATCTTTTCATCTTCTAATTCATGTCTATTTATTAATTTAACTTAATTTTTTTCTCATATTATCTTAAATGCATTAAGTTGAATGCCTTGATTGTAAAATATTAAATGACTATCTTTTTTATTTTACAAATAATTAAATGACAATTTCTTTGGATTCCAAGTTAGGATAAAAAAATCATATATTATTTCAACAAAATAATAATTAACACATGTATTAAAAATATCAAAAAATAACATTCACAATCTCCAATTAATGTATAAAATTAGCAAATCGAAACAAAATGAGAGAGAGAGAGAGAGAGAAGTTTCATGGCACTAATATATTTCTTTATGCTTAAGATTACATATGTGGGAAATATTACATACTATGCTTGCAACAATGGATCAAATGATGTAAGATTCTTAACACTTCAATTAAAAATTAGGAATACAGATTAGAAAAATTAACAAGTATATATTACTTGAACAAAATAAGAAATATAACATATAATATAAAATAACACCATAAAGATTGGGGAAAATTCATAATATATATATCAATACCAATAATAAAGATAATTAAACAAACATGGTTAATTGTACATATATAAAGGCAAGAGAAAGGAGAAAAACTAATCATAAAAATTTGTTTTCAACGAAATAAAATATATGTATCAATTATGAATAAAACAAAAAATAATGGAAAACAACATACTCTTAATCTGCAATGTTTACATATTGGCGGCGAAAACGACACTTTGTAGTTTTCACCCTTCAATAAAAAAAAATAAGGATATGAATTAGAAAAAAATAATTAAATAAGAAATAAAACATATGATATATAATAACAACATAGAGATTGTGAAAAAAATCATAACATACAAATAAATACAATTGAAAATAATGCAAAAAGTAAATAAAATCTAAGGTAAAAATTGATGTATTGTATGACCTTAATTTGGACGTGGTCTTCCTCCGATTGATCAATGTGATGTTGATCAAGATAGAGATTATGCTCTCTCCTTTTCCATTGGAATATATATAGGTGATCACTACTTGGAATCCAAGGAAGTTGACATTGAATTATTTAGAAGATGAAAAGATAATCATTTATTATTATTTTGAATTAAAGACAATCAATTTAGTGCAAGATATAAATTCAAATTAATAAAGGTACATAAATTAAAAGATGAAGATGAAAAGACAATCAATTTTATAGTCTTTCTATTCTCCAATTCCACCGGTAGCTTTACACTAATCATATAATTAAATGTGTAAATAGGAGTAAATTAGATTTGGAATTCACCTTTAATTTTTTATCAACAAATTCAACTTTCTAAACTATGTAGGGATATTAAGAAATTATACCATCGATATGCGAGATAAACAAAATTTAATAAATTTTAAATAAAGGATTTTATATTATTATATATAATAGGAGAAGTAATTTAAATGACACATATGTATATGTTAAATGTATTAGGAGTAAATTAGATTTGGAATTCACCTTTAATTTTTTTATCAACAAATTTAACTTTCTAAATTATGTAGGGATATAAGAAATTATACCATCGATATGCGAGGTAAACAAAATTTTATGAATTTTAAATAATGAATTTTATATCATTAGGATCATAATTGTTTAACAAATAGTATAAAAAGAGAAATCTCTAAAATATAGTATATAACAAACATGACAATTTAAGATAAAATTTAAGAAAAAACATGACAATTTAAGAAATTGCAAAATATGATCAATGTGTGACTAATAGGATTCGAACTCAAGACCTTAACTCCTACCAAACAACCCTATTAAGTATTAACCATTGAGCTATGAAGATATTTGTGATCTTTTGTGGAATTGAAACAAAAAAATATAAAACATGAACAATTAAATAAATGAACATTAAATAGGCTATGAACACAACTTTTTATGTTACTAGGTAGCTTGCCCGTGCGATGCACGGGACATAGGTGAATCAAAGTGGATGAAAGTGAATCCCGGAATAGCCGCTCTTTATTTACCAATTCAAGGATGAAAGAGAATCAAATGGTTGTAAATTTCATGTGATAAAAGTGAGGTATGAGAATTATCAGTGTAAATTAAGCAATAAAACTCAATGGCAAAATCATAAAATAACCTTCAAATATAGATAATATAATTATATATATATTTTACGTAAGAAGTAAATATCATGTTGGTCTTGAAAAAATATCAAGTAAATAAAAAATCCCCATAACACCATAATGTATTTGTTGACTATAAGTTGTAAGATGACATTCTATGATGCGTAAATACTTAATGGGGTATAATAAAAATAAATGAAACATTTGAAACAAAATAATTACAAAAATTGATATTGAATATATTTTATTAAATAACTATGAACTAAATAAAAAAAGTAATAGAAAAGCTTCACTGAATATACGTGGACTCTTATAAAAAAGATATACTTCATCTGTCCCGGATTAAAAATTGTTCTTCCTCTGTCCCAGATTAAAAATCGTTTGATTTTTCAGCATGTTTTTTAAGGAGTGAAAAACTCTATAAATATATAAAATATTATTTTTTAATTAATTTTTTTTACATAATTTCATACTTATTTTTGGGTGCAATAAAAGTGAATCGGGACTAAATTTTTATATGATAGGAAATTAATCTAATCATGTATAATTATGAATTTTAAAAAAAAAACTATTTTTAAATTTGTCTTTTTTCTTAACTATTTTTTTTGTTTCAACTTTCACTAAAATATTAATTATATAGAACTATAAAAGAAGAACATTTCCTAAGTTAATAGTAAAAACTAATGTTATTTAATTCTTAATTCGCTATGAAAAGATTTGATAGGGATTGTATTTTAAGAATTGGATAAATATATATATATATATATATATATATATATATATTCTATATTTATGATTATTTACCCTTTACAAAATAGAAAAATAATGTTGTAATTCCCACAATTTAACCTATGTTGGATCCCTGGTGTCGAAGTCATGAATCGCTAGGTCGATGCCGCGCTTGATTCCGATCAGGAGCAAACCAAGGAAATTCTCCATCGGAGGCATCTGTAGACTGCAGTGTGCGCGATTGGAGATTTCGATGAAGGAGATGAGATTTGAATATTTGATGGCAGTGTGTAATAAACTAAAGGTATGTTTACTTAATGGGTATTTATGTGTTTATTGATAGTGGTTAAGCAAGAGAGATTTATTTTAATTTGAAATTTTGTGAAATTTTTTATTAAGTGTTTGGTATTTCAAGATTTATAGTAGGATTTCAAGGTGGAAATGACCAATTTGGGTTTCGAACAGAAAGAAAAAACAATACGAAGTATAAAAATTGCTTTAAATGGGCAGTGTGTGTGAAGCACCTTCGAACGAAACACATATTCGTGCACTCTATTTAACAGCATTCCCAATCTCTAACCACATAGAAGTTATCATACACCCCTCAACAATAGTTATAAATTAGGTGGGGGAGTTTTACACCAAAACACTGAAAATCGTAGCTTGTTGAACTTGCTAGAATTCAAAAGATTAGTGCAACAGATGAATACCCGATGGGACAACTGCGGTCAGGAGATGAATTCGAACATGATGATTACATAAATCACAATAGGAATCTCGAACACCAGGTTGCAGTCGCAATCACTGATTGCAGGTTGATGGCAAAGGCTGCTGAGAGGCGATTATCGACTAAAATGTTGCCCGTTGACAGAAGAAAAGGCGACTATCGACTAAAATGATTGCAGTCACTGATTACAGGGCTCTGAGTGTTTTGGAGCGCGGATCTTGTTCACTGCTAGTCAGGGAAATCTGCAAATATAACCCATCAACGGATGCGAAGAGACCCACAATCAGATCAAAATGGCGGTACTTGTTAGTAGAATTAGACATCGAAAGGGCGATAAATTAAGATTGAGTTTACATACCCGATTTCTATCGGTTATTCGATTGTTCCCAAATCTTGAAGTCAATAGGGGAGTATGCATTCCAAGCATGAGTATGAAAAGTATAATGGAACGACATTTGTTGTCCATTGTCTCCATGCTCCTAGTGTATCTCTCGTTCTTCCTCCCCAGCAAGAAATCAGAAACGGAAACAACTGAACAAAAAGGCAAGATCTTTCAAACGCTACCATTGAGAATCGAAACATGGAGGAAAAAGGAGTTGGGAACTAACCATATGTACTCGGCGGTGGGTTTCTCGGTGACGTCTAAGGGGTTGAGGTTCAAGAGATCGGCTCGGCGATGGGCTCATCGGTGAAGTCTGAGAGGATGAGGTTCAAGACATCGGCTTGGCAACAATTTAATTAAGCGTTTCATCTAAGTACATAAACACAAATCATCAGGCACATGTAGGTTGATTTCTAACATATCTCACAATTAAAAAAGAAATCAAAGCACAAACATGGATCCAGATCCGAAATTCTCAACAAAATGAACCAAATTCACCAAAAAAAAATACACGAATCACTTCAAATGAATGTTTAAATAAACCAAAATTATCAAAATGGTGATCAATCTAAAGATATCAAAATTACCCGTAAATCAATGCTTTCACAATGCGAGAGACGGAACAGATCTGTTGAGAGAGAAAGGAGAGACAATGCGGAAAATGGAATTGGAATGCCGAGATCAAGTTCACCGAAATTGGGGAATATTTTATATGTGGGATTTGGGATCTTGCAATTGAATCAATCAGAGGTGAAAAGCCATTTGCTATTGAAACGCCTAATTATTGGATGAAATGCATAATTAAATTGTAGGTGAAACGACATTAACCCACCTTTACAATCATCTAAAAATACATAAATCTAAAATAATCAAAATATATTCAAATATGCATATATATATATATATATATATATATATATATATATATATATATATATATATATATATATATATATATATATATATATATTGCTGTAAATTCACTCCTGAAAGTTTAACGATGATAACCATGATCTAAGATGAATGTTACTATACTGGGTACTACCTAATACAGAGGAAAAACCTTAATATTCCTTCTTATAGAGAGATATGTAGGTTTTGTGAAAGAAAACAGATGGTTAAAATCTAGGAAATGAATAAATTACTACACTGCCTCTACCAAAAAAATAAAATTACTGCACTGCATTACAAATAGCACAATGAACTGCACTGCATTAGGAATTCAAATGTAGGAATATGTCTTGTTTACCTAAAAATGGAAACTCTTTGAGTCCCCTGCCTAAACACCAGACTTCAGCTCAAATCCTCCACCTCATACTCGGTGATCTTCCTTTACAGGCTAAACACTGACAGCATAGACAACCAAAACAGAATCGTAAGCAATCCACACACTGAAACCCAAGAAATGACTTATTGCCCCTATTGGCAAACATGTCATTCTCCAGTTGGAACATGAAACATCTAAGCTTATTTTTAAATTAGTAAGAAAAACACAAGTAATATAAAACCTGAAATGAAAAGAACCCAATACAAACACACAAAAAGGGGCAAAATTGATAGATTTTATATCACTAAACCAAGCAAGATACCCAAGAAAGAGTGTGACAGAGAGAGAAAGTGGCAATCAACCACCAGGCACCTTTGAACCAACTTGAGAGCTCGGATGTGTTTTTGGATTTGTCTCAGGAAATAGGGTACATCATTGTTAGTTGACGCCATCGCCCTTTTTACTTAATTGTTACTCTACAAACTAAAAAACATACACAATCTAAAATATGGAATTAAGAACAATGATCAATTTGTTTGCAAATGCTCAACAAAATGCATAAATGCATAAATGAAAGCTAAGTCAAACATTGAATTAGAGGTTCAAGAAAATTGAGCATATCAAATTAACAATTCAAGCAATGCATTGACTCGTTTCTTGAGTCATAATCTGAACTACCCAAGCCAAAAAGTCCCAAACTGCACAGGTGATGTTCCTAAAAACTGCAAACAAAAATTGGTTAAACTTAAATCAAACAGAAGTACAGAAGCACAAAGTGTACAATTGCAAACTTTCCTAATTACAGAGAAAAAAAATCTGGAAAAAAGGATGGGCAATTAAGCATTAAGCAATTTCATTATAATGCAAGATGGAATAAATTACCTAAAAGCTAAACCAAACATTGAATTAAAGTTTCAGGAAAAGTAAGCATACCGAATTAACGATTCGAGCGTTGTATTCACTCTCTCTTTGAGTACTAATCCAAACTCCCCAAGCCGAGAAGCCCCAAATTTCATAGGTGACTATCCTAGAAATTGCAAACATAAATCGGTTAAACTCAAATCAAATTAGAAGGATTACAAAGTAATTCAAACTTTAAATCAAATTAGAACGATTTTAAAATGATTCAAACTTTAAAGTCTACCTTTGATTGATATAGGGTAAAGCCAAATTGATAGATCGAAGACTGAAGAATACGGTAGCAGCAACTCTAAAAAAACAAGCTGACAGGATGAAGACGTGCACCAGAACTTGGAGGTGATGAAGAGCTCCTCCGGGGAGTGGATGAGGCCATTGCGCAGCGCCTCGGCAACGGCTTCGCCCTGAGGCTTCTCGGAGCCATACAAGAACGCGGTGTCGAAATGCTGGTAGCCGACCTTGATGGCACTGAGGATCGCCGCCTTGGTTGCGTCCACGCCGCCTCCCGAGTTTCCGAAGTCGATCAACGGCATGCTCGCTTTGCAATCAGGTTCACCGCTGCAATTGATCTTCACTTCAGGGATCCTGATTGCCATTACTCCAAATTTAGGGTTACAGAAACTGGAAAAGGGGAGAAACTAAAGAATGGGGGAGATTGAGAGAGGAAAAGCAAATTACAGGTCGAGAATATAGAGGCTTCAAAATTCAAATGGAGGTGATTGAGAGAGAAATCGGTCGACATGGGAATCGCCTCAATTATTTGTTGAAAGTTGAAACGGTTGGGTGCACTAAACGCCCCAACTTTTGAGTGACCGTGGTGACATAAATTGTGATCAGTTTTCTAAAATTATAATCGGATAACCGATTTTGTATAATCGGATAGTTATTTATTAGGTATGCATTTATGAGGCTGAACACAACTTTTACTAGATATATTATAGATATAGATATAAGTTAAAATACCTAAAATCAGTAATTATTACCTATAAAAAAGATCAATCATTACCTATAAAGATAATAATTATAGCTAAAACAACAAGTTTTTTTATACAAAGATTGATGCACACAACAAGATCAAGTAGCAAAAAATATTGTATAAAATTGTTAAACATAACACTGACTGCTATATATATATATAAGTTTTAATATTAAGCTACTTTTGTGGATGTTCTATGATCAGTTTAAATATATATGTACGGTGACTGCTATATATATATATATATATATATATATATATATATATATATATATATATATATATATATATATATATATATATATATATATATATATGTACGGTGTCGATTGTAGTATATCAAGTGACGAATTCACGGGAACGGTATGAATATCCATTGTATAACATGAAACGGTTTACCAAGTCAAATAATAGCAATAATTTTGAGTAGTTTCTAAAATTAAGAAATAAAAAAGAACAAGTTTTTTGTGAAAATATATGATGGAAACATTCCAGAGTTAGGGTTCACCACAAAAATTCATCATCGATATACTAATTTAATTTTCACGTCGTAGCAAATTAAAATATATTTTGAAGGTACATAAATTCATTATTACTCAGCATGCGTGTGTCGTAATAAATATGTTCCGACCCGAAACATAAGGATGTTGACCTGAAACTATGTGTCTTTGAAAATTTTATGATACCGTATCGGAATATATAGATATCAGGTCAAAACTAAGTTGATTATTAACTTCTTAACTCGATTTCGCAATATTGCATGCCTAATTTTGCAAAAATGTTAACATGAAAATTGTAGATCTTTAAATTAACTTTCCAACATGAAAGTTGTAGATCCCTAACCTTTAGAGCATCCACATTGCTGTACATATCACATGTACTATGACCAAAAAAAAAAAAAAAAAAAAAAGAGCTAAGTACACTCAAGAAATGAACTAGTAGAAGCACACCTAATTCTGCATGGACTTGGCACTTTACCTTTCATGAGCAACTAAGAAATTGACACCCAGATCATTCTTGAAGTGTGTTTTATTTGAACAAATTGAAAACACACGTGATATAGAAAGGGAAAACTAATTAAAATACCCCACCTTTGGGGATATGGTAAAAATATATCATCAACTTTCAAATGTAATAAAAATATTCCGACCTTTGAGAGTGATGGTAATATATTACCCTGTGTTTTCTCACGGGTCAAAAATACTGACAAGATAGCTAGTCTACGTGGATTTTTTTTACAAGACAACATACGTGAAGCTTTTTTTTTTTCAAATTAGCACTAAAATTGGGTTTTCTTGATCGGTTTCCTTAGGAAAAAAAATAAAACGATAACAAATTAAACCCGAAAAACGAAATTGATTCAACCAAGCACTAATCTGGACAAAATTGCCTCAAATTAACACAACACGACTATTCCTAACACCAAACCGACAACAAAACTAAACCAACAACAACAACAACGAAGAGGGGAAAAAAAACTTACCCACCCAAATCCGTGAACGAATCAAAGGGGAAGAAGATGTGAGAGAGATAGCTCAAGATAGTCGACTACGAGGGAGGAAAACTGACATTGAAGAGGAACCATGACCTACCTAGAAGACCTGAAAGACAATTCAAGAGGCGACCACGGTCCACGGAAAAAGATATGAGGGAGGAAAAGACGTTGGGTATGAACCCGGTCCAACTCTTTATTTTTTTCCTAAGGACGCTGTTCAAGAAAACCGTTGTAAAAAATCCGCGTAGTGTGTCTTGTTTGCATTTTTGACCCGTGAGAAAACACAGGCTAATATATTACCACCACCCTCAAAGGTCGGGATATTTTTATTACATTTGAAAGTTGATGATATATTTTTACCATACCTCCAAAGGTAGGGGTATTTTAATTAGTTTTCCCATATAGAAATTATGCTTTAATTTTTATTAAAATCAATTTTTCTAATGTTAAAATTATTCAAAAAAAAATATAAAATATATATTTGAATATGAATTAATTTTATCTACCTATAGACACCCATTTTGCATATGTTCGTTAAAAAAAACGATTACATTAATATGCGTTATTAATCTTAAGTATACTATAATAATACTATTATTATACTGTAGTATTATTTTATAAGACGAATTTAATAAATGAATAAATTTACAATATCATATAAGAATACAAATATTAAATGATAAAAAGTCGATGTAGGGTCGGTTAGTGGAGTGTAGGGATGTGAGTGAAATTGATAGAAAGTTAACGGCGTGTTCATTGGCGAGCCCTCGAGGCCCTTAGATTAGAAGTGCCAGGTCCCTTGCAGGCGGGCCTAAAAAAGCAAGGCTCATGACACACTTACCCATGCATGTTAGTTTCACTTGTGAGGTGTGGTAGAATTTCAAATAGAATTGTGTCGTACAAGCTTGTATAGGCAAGGTAATGTTTTATATATTTTTTTTAAATTGAAATTTCGATAGTTTCTGTTATTAGAAAAAATATTAAAAATTATTTTTGAATACAATTTAATTTTATCTTTTCATAGACACCCACTTTGTATATATTTAAATGAAAAAATTTTCATTCAAATAATACCCTATAGTCTTTATTGAACATTAAAATAATAATTTTTCAAGTGTTTGTTTAACTATAATGCTATTTTATATTTAATTTTAAGTGTTTCACAATATTTTATTAAACATCTCTATTATATATATTTTTTTCTTTTTGAATAATAATAATAATAATTGGGTAATTGAAAAGGTAAATAGTAAAAAGTAACTTAAGAGCCCGAGAGTCGGGCTCACGAATGAGGGTGCAAATAATAAAAAGCTGGAATGAGGCCCTTAAGCTGATGTGACAGAGAAAAAGTAGGTTAGGAGTCCGGGTTCGGGCTCACGAATGAGGATGCTCTTAAAAGGGTGTACTTATGCTGATATGGCAGGTGGAAAATGAGTTAAGTACCGGAGGAAGTGAGGAATGTGTATGGCCTTACATTCTTGACTGTGAACTCCATCTCTCCTCTTCTTATACAAATCATCTTAATTTGAGCTGATTTAATTCTGTGCATCAGCAGAACACTAGATTTTCGGACTTGATTGAGTCTAGGTTCGGGTAGGTCATGTTCTCAAATCGGATCAGATTTTACCCGTATTGGCGATGGCAACATCAAGAGCACCCATTCCAGAACGATGAATGATGAGGATCTGTCTGTATATTGCACGAAAATTTATAAAATGCGCCTGCCTGGAAATAACCAAGTATATTGATGGCAAGGCATGGTATTACACTTCCTTTTTATGATCCCTCTTTTCTTTTAAAAAAAAAAATGGTCGTATGTCTTGTCCATCATCGTTGGGCTAAGGTTAACTTGGAAAGAGATGGTAAAGAAAAAAGAATGCAAGGGAGCGATTGGCATGTCAGCAATCTGCAGATGTGTCTGCCTGTTGTTGGATATCAGCTGCCTTTGGAGAGTACACCTGCGTTTAATTCAAGAAATGTAAACATGATCAACGAAATCATGAACGAAAAAGAGGTTAGGATTTAAACTATCATAAATGAGTTCCATTGATCCTTCATCATGTGGACTCTTTCATTGGAAACACACCCACCAGTCCCAGAGCTTCCGAGGCACTTCTACTACTATCTTCACCACAGACTTCAACCAGTCCATTCAGAAGGAATTCTCTTTCTTCCCTTTTCAAGTGTTTCTCCAACCCCAAAGCAACCATTTCCATCTCCGGCTGTAAACATAGAAAGCTGCCGTTAATGGTCAACTCACAATTGACTAACATACCAGCTATTTTCACTGTTATGATCATTTGAAAGAATTTAGCGTACAAACACTGGGGCAGAAATGAACATACAGAAGCTGGTTCAGGTGGGAACAACTGGTGAACAAGGCATATCCTTGACAACTCCTCTAGAGCTTTCGAATGTCTGCCTTGGATCTCTAAAGCCTGAAATATGAACTGCTTCTATAAACTACAGATAACACATAGATAAGATGCAATGACAAAATGAAAAACCAAGTTCTACTTTGATAGCTCAAAACAAGATCATTCTAGCTTTGTTCTCAATGAGCGAAACCCTCATCTTTGAGGCCTACTTTGATAGAAGTTGAACAGTGTTTAAAGAAACGGGCGGAAATGAGCAGGAAAGAAAGGCAAAAATAGTGTCTGCAACTGATGATGTACAAAAACAAGAGTTAGCTGCCTGATCAAATTGCAAAATGGCCATTCACGATATAGACTCATTCTTGGCAGTGGACAGTATACTATTGAATCCCTTGTGGATATGGGAAAAGGAGAGAAAGAGCAAAGTAAGATATTGACAAGCACAGACCATTCAATAAAGATTTTACTTTTAACAAAAACAAATCAGTCAAATCCAGGCATTTAAGTCATCCAAGCTGTGCCTCAAAAAGCTTACCCAGGCCTGTAAAAACCACAAACGAGTTCTTGCAGCAACTGTTCCAGAAACAATTGATGCAGCCCGAATGGCTGGAAGACCAATATTATCCGCCAATCCAGCTACAAACATTCTGGGATCCTCACCATCAATCTCAATAGAAGGACTTCCTGCACTGTAACCAATAAAAGACGTCAGGAGTTCAGAGAAAACCAGCAGATGTTACTAGATGGCATAAATTTTTTTACTTTAGCCACAACATCATACCTGCTAGCAGTGCTTATGACAAAGTCAATAGATGAACGATAGATGGTATTTCGGGTGTTCACTGTCTCAATGATGGCCTTCACTCCAGATACCCTGCATATTTGTCTCAGCTGCTCCCTCACAGAAGAAAGAGAAATGTGTTACAGAAAAAGAATCGAGCATGCAGTTACTCATGTTCACAGAAGAATAAGTACAACTTTAATGTCCATATGCTGTTTCGTTTCCCCAAAAAGTGCTATCCATATAAGGCAGTCACATATGAAAACATTCATGAAGCACTACACTACATACCAAAATAGTTTTTTTTTTTTTTTGGTTTTTTCACCTAGAATGCAAAACACAGGAACCTATTAGGAAAAATGGAAACCTGGCATTAGGGTTCAAGGTGCAACATATCAGTTCTTAGGGTAAATTAGACCTTTAGTCCTTAACCGTTCAATCTTTTTCATATTGTTCCTTGTTGTTTCGCTCACTTCATTTAAGTCCCCTGATCTATTGAAAATGTTGCACCCCTCCCCTCCGCGGCTCCGCCTATTATGCTATTAAAGTTGAGTTAATTATATGATGTTTTTCATGAATGTTTAAGGTTGGTTAAGAAAATGTACTTGCACCCCTCATCCCTCAGCCTATTGAAAATGTTGCATCCCTCACCCCTCATCTAGTTGTTAGTTAGAGTCCCTAGATTCATTATCTCTGCAATTATGTTATTAGAGTTTCTAGGAGTAAGTTGAGAGGTCCCTCTCAACTTATCGTAGCCAATACAACCGCTACTACCCTCGGGATCAGAAAGTGAATTGTGACATCTTACAATCGGAAATTTTATTATTTGAAAAATAAAGAACATTTGATATTTGCATAAAAGAAAACTGAAAAAGTAAAAGCACTTACTTCAAGTATATCTGCTTCTGAAATGTCCTTTCCACTCATCTTATCGTCCGTGATTGCTGGAAATCAGGCTGTTAAATACACTTTTTGAGAAATGAAATCAAGAGCATAACATCAAACCAGGCTTGTGAATTTAATGCAGTTACCTGAAAAATATCGATACTCAATATTAAACTCAATATGATGTTGCAAAAAGGATAAGGCGGTTATCACAAGCAAAAGCAGAATGGGCATGATATACCAAAAAATGGTTCAAGAAACATATGCAGTGTTAAATACCACAATGATTCAAGTTAACAGCAGCTTTATGTTCTCAAACACCACCAAAGATTCAACCATTCTACCAAATTAACCTAAAGAAGTAGCATTTGGGATGATAAACGTCCTTTGCTTTATAGGAGGCATCCCTGCATCAATTCACTCGCTCCACTGTTGCCCTTTTTCTCATTAATCTACTACAAAGTCTACCTACCATGCTACGGTTATAAGAACCTTAAAGTAGCTACACCACAGCAAACATGCTAATAAGATCATCTATTAACTTATTAAGCATCATTTTTTTTTGTAAAGGCAGACGCTTCACAATAAGCTTTTGATCAGCATATAAACCATTATCCAATGTTTGCACCAACAGGATCAGAAGCGAATTTAACAAGCAGAAGCTGATAGAACATTAGGAAATCAATGAAGAAATGGCGAATTTTATAATCAAACCAGATGATAAAAAAAAGGTTGCAACACAACTACGCTAGCAATTCAGGAACGCCCTATAATCATCTGAAATTTAAAGGGAACAGGATATATTTTGATCATCATATAAACAATTAAAATTCTTCATAGCTCTGTGATTCGATTGTAGACATCGAGAGGATGGTGCTGACCTCGAATTAACCTGTTGGCAGCTCTCTGATACCCCTCGGCATCCAGAACTAGAACTGGGGTTTTGGATGCCATAAGAGGCCACCAATGAGGCAACTTCTGCTCTTTTCTGCGGTTCGAATTTGCTGCACCCGTCCCTAAAAATCTCTCCAAATCCCTAACATCATACTTGTTGCTTTCTTTCTTAGCAACGGTTGCCCTCGTTGCCACAATAACCTCCTTCCCTCCGAGACTCCGATCTCTCCTCTTAACAACCTCAACCGACTCTGATACCTTTCTAGTCCAACGCCTTAACCCTAATCCTAACTGAAGGAACGCCCTAAACACAGCGACGGCCACAAAGCTCACAATAAAAACACCCCCAACGAACCGAAGAGTGGAATCCCGGCAGGAAATCACCATCTTGTTGGTCCCAGGATCGACGGTAACCAACGTTTGCAGGTCCCAGTAGGCGTCATATGCAGAATCCACAATATCACCGAACTTGAATTCGCAGAAATCGAAGGCTGTTTGCAGCGAATTGGAGGCCTTATTCTTAAGGTGTTGAACATCGATGACAACCTGGAGAGCGTCGGGGTCTGGTTTGGAGGGTTGGGAGAAAATTGGCCTCTTGAGAGAGAGGCTGTTGCGGCGGCGGCTCCTGTGACGGCGAGGGGTGGAGAAGGACATACGGGGAGCCCGTTCTCTCACTGGGAGTGAGGGGGTCGCGCAGTAGATTGGCTTCGTCGAATTCATTCACCGAGAAGACAGACAACAAGACGAGAGAGGATTCCAAAGCTCGTTCCCCACTCCTACCAAATAAACCCCACTCGACGTATAGTGATCGCCAGTTCGCCACTGTCCTCTGTCCTTCGCTTCCAAGTTTCCAATGGGTGCGTTTCCAGATGAGAGAATGACAATGGTTGAGCACACAACCAAAGTCAGAACATTTATAACTAGAACATTATTGTGTAAGTTAATTCTAATATCTGAAGAACATTATGAATAAAGCATAAGTGTATACTATATATATACACATAGTTGGTCGATTTTATAGTTGGTCATTAGTCTCATACCTTAGTATGAGAATATTCAGTTAATGGCATCTAATTAAATAAATGTATCACCATGTATAAATTCAATGGTTAGAATTTTGAATATATATGCCACTAACTAGAAGTTAATTGATGACAAAATCTTATTCGTTATGGCATTTGGCCACTCAAGTGAAACAATGATTTGCAATTGAAGTTCACATGAATACCTACCAAAGGGACTAGAAGATTCTAGGACCAGAATATCCTCGATAAGAGTGACCATACATGTACGACTTATTCTAATGGGGGAGATGAAAGATAGATTATTGCGTGTTCATATGATTCCCGCATTATTTGGTGAAAATGACGAACTATTTATATGTATGTGTAAAATTTAATGTAGGGTCTTAAAGTTGCATAATTTGTGGAAAAGTGTTGAGAAAGCGTTCAATTTTTCAGTCCTAATTGTAGGGATGAAATGTGGATTATTGTTTATTCATTTGATAACAATGTTGTTCGGTAGAAAATGAACAATTATTCAGTGAATGGTGAAGAAATATTCATATGTATGCGTCAGTTTTAGTTAAAAGTATTAATGAGTTTGTCAATTATTCGGTGAAATCTAATTCATTATTCATCAAATAGAGAGCTAAAACATTATATTAAGGGCAATTTGCACAACTATACAACTTTTTTTGTGGGTTTGCAAAAATGCCATTTTTTGGAAAATTTGCACAACTAACAAGGGTGGTATTAGTGCAAATAAAACTAGGGAAGGGTAATGTCGGCTGCAGGTTCTCACAAGGAGAGAGAGAGAGAGAGAGAGAGGACATGAGTTTTGGTGGGGATTTTGGCGCCAAAAAGAGGAGAGATAGGAGGGTAATCATTGTATATGTGTAAAGGTGATGGGAAAGGGGTTTCCCTCCATTTTTAAAGTATAATAGGAGAGGAGGAGAGATGCCATCAGTTTCTTCCTCCCATGGACAAGAGAGCTGGAGAAGAAGGCCACCATTGGAGAACAACCCATCCGCATCAAGGTCCAGTTGCAGAGCACGTGTCGGGCGCATTATTTGTTCGTGTCAGTGTTAGTTAACTTCCGTGTCACAGGGTATCTGAGAAAACCCTAATTCTCAGGTGCAATGGGTAGGCTTCTCTCCTGTTTCTCCTCATGCTTCGCGAAGAGTAGATACCCATTAACAATGATGCTGATCCGAGTTTTCATTTGCAAGGCAAAACGCCAAAGTCTGTGTCACTCTCATCTTCAACGCCCGTTGGTTGTTCGATGGTGTCGGGTGGGTGTATTCTAGTGAAACCGAGCGGAAGAATGTGATAATTGAAGAGGGCATCGACTTCGCCTCTCTGAATCAACTGTTGAGGCTCAAGGTCGGCCATGATTGTTCATATGAAGATTGACGGTTGTCTTACATGCCAAAGGGGGAAGAAGCGGGTCATCCGAGAACGATAGGTGATGATGACGACCTTGAGGTTTTTAAGTTTCTGAACTCGAAGTCTGGGGAACATCCATGGCCCATGGCGATATATGTTGGTCCAGTGGTGAAAGAGAGCCTTCAAGTACCACAACCCGACGTCGGGGAAGAATGCTTGAGTGGGCCTCGTAACTCTCAAAAGGTGGACGAGCTGGATGCAGAAGGTAAGCCACAACCAAACCCTATGTTTGTAGATGTGGGGTTATATGGTGGAGGAGGGGTTAGCGAGTCAATAGGGAAGAGCAACGATATAAGGGTGAAAAACAAGGTTGACACGGGGTTTGGAAGGGGTGACAAGGATATATGTGCATGTGACAAAGGTAAGGGTCCGGAGGTGATCCTCTTGGCCGAGGTGATAGGGAAGAGCCAGGATCACGTTACTGACATGGGTTTTGGAACTGGTGACAGACGTATTTTTGAAGGTGACAAGGGTAAATGTACGTCCAGAGTCGAACCACATGGGTGAGGTGATAGGGAAGAGACAGGAGGACGCTACTGACAGGGGGTTTGGAACTGATGAAAAGCTTATGAGTGTAGGTGACAAGGGTAAAGGTCCGGAATTGATCCAGTTGGGTGGGGTGATAGGGAAGAGCAAGGAGCACGCAGCTGACAAGGGGTTTGGAACTGGTGACAAGAACATTCTTGAGGGTGACAGGTGTGAGGGTTTAGATGTTATCCACTTGGGTGACACAGACTCCTCATCCGATGACACGGTAAAATGTCAAGGTGACATGTATAAGGGGTTGGATGTCATATCCATTAGCAGTCAGGAGGAGGAGGAGGACTTCGATGCCGGAGTGAAGAGGGAAGAAGTTTGGGATGATTTTGACTGGCAGGATTTTGAGGAAGACTCGGGTATGAGGGTGTCGACGGAGGGGGACGAAGTTGAGGATGAGGTGATGAGGGAACTTGAAGATTGGGTTCCTAGGTCCAGCACATCCCCACCTACGATGGAGAAAGTTGAAGCTATGGTGGACAGAGCAACGCCTCGGACCCAGGATCCACGACGCAACCTGACCGAAATTTCGGAGGGACAATTGTTCGCCTCGAAGGCTGAATTGCAGAGTTGCCTTAAGTGGATTGCAGTGCAGAAGTGCTTCGAGTTTGTAGTGAAGAGGTCGTGTAAATTGACGTATTTAGTTGGTTGTGTGGACACCAAGTGCACGTGGATGTTAAGGGCGTCGACTTACCGGCGCACGACTATGTGGTCCATCCGACAGTATGTCCAGGAGCATACATGTGACCTGAGCATGATGCACAACCATAGTCGACATGCTACGTCGAACATGATTGGACGCAACCTCGTGACCACGTAAGTGTTACTTTAGTTGCGAACAGATATTTATGTCACACAACATTATTCCACATGTCACATAATGTAACTCACCATGACACCATTATATGCACGTTCACCGGGACTCGAAAGGACCTCATTCCCGAGCAAGTGCAGAAAATGACGAAGTCCGAGTATGGAGTATCGTGTAGCTACTGGAAGGCACGAAGGGCACGACTGACAACGAGGGAGGTGAAGCATGGGACCGACGAAGACAGCTACCGAGATATTATTCCATACTTGCACATGTTGGAGCAGACTAACCCCGTGACATATACTAGGTTAGAGTTGGACGCATCCCAAAGATTCAAGTACGCCTTTGTTAGCTTCGGGGTATGGCGCAAGGCGATCCTCTACCTTCGAAAGGTAAAACCTCATGTTGGTACTATAATATTGCATGTCACCTAACATAAATATCCATTTCACCTAACCAGCTGGTGTCGATATCCATGTCCAGGTGATTTCAGTGGATGGGAGTTTCCTGAAAGGGAAGTTCAGGGGCACGCTTCTATTTGCCACAGCCCAAGATGCAGACCATAGTGTATACCCGATTGCGTTTGCGATTGTCGATGGTGAGAATCACGGGTCATGGGGCTTCTTCTTCAAGAACATGCTACATGTCATCGAGGATGCACCGGACGTAATGTTTGTCTCTGATCGGCATCTTATTATCGTCAAAGGTTTGAGGGACCAATATGTGTTTGCCAAGCAAGGGGCCTGCCAATGGTATCTATTTCAGAATGCCAGGGTGAAGTACAAGGGGGTGACGGGCCTGCAGACGTTGTACTTCAAGGTGGCGAGGGCGTACACAAGGGCAGAGTTCAAGAAGCACTTCGCTGATTTCTGCGCTCAGTCACCCCCTGCGGGCCAATACCTGAAAGAGGCTGGATTCCAGAACTGGGCTCAGGCATACTTATTGGGGATGCGCTACAACATATTGATGACGAACAACTCCGAGTGTTTGAATTCCGTGTTTAAGGAGCCCCACGACCTACCCATCATAGCCTTGATTGATGCTGTCATCGAAACAGTATCCAAGTGGTTTTACGAGCGTCGGGAAAAAAGCACCAAATCGGGGTCGCTGGTGGGCGATTACGTTCAAGGTGAGCTGAAAACGAGCTATGCGTTGACAACATTCATGGATGTCAGAGCGCTCAGCGCACACGAGTACACTGTCCGCAGAGGGGCCTCCACCTGGGTTGTGAACCTGAGTGCCCGGACCTGCACATGCAAGCGGTTCGACATTGACCAGTTTCCATGCCAGCACCCCATAGCCGCTGCAAGGTTTCGAGGTACCAATTTCTTCTCTCTCGTGAATGACTTCTACAAAGTCACAGCATGGAAGGCGTGTTACGAGAATGTGCTATATCTGCTTCCTCCAAGAGCAGATTGGCGAATCCCCCCAGCCATGTCCAGCGCGATGTGTCTCCCCCCGGACGTGAAGCGGCGCCCTGGTCGCCCTAAGACTTGTTGATACCCATCTCGGGGAGAATTTACCCGTTTCAAGCGCCGTCGTTCGTAGATGTGTTCCTCCATTAGTGGTCCAACGCCTTACCTCAGCAGCCGAGTCTTCTTTTGCATTTGCAGTTTGGGGTCAGTGGTTGGACCATATCCGTCTATGTTATTTCGTGAACGAGCTAAGTACTTGGTAGTGTAATTAGCCTGTTTGTACATATGACAAACTCTAAGTAGATTGCAGTACTTTTGGGAACGGGTTACATACTACAGTTAAGTGGTGAAGAACTTCGTAGTACTTTTGGGGATGGATTCAGAAAATAACCCCTGTCACCCTCTTTGTATTCCCTTGTCAGGTCGAAGGGGTTATCATGTCACAACTTTCAATTTGATGTTTGACATTTCGGTGGTTGACGCTATGATAATGAATTCACTCATGCATTGGCACTTGTTTTAGTTCATGTTTACATTCCTGAGTGTTTGTGCTAGTCGTGTTAGGAAATCACCCTTGTGACCATATTGAAATCACCATTATGAAAATGTTGAAGGGGTTATTATGTAAGTTGACACGGGATTCCAACTTTGGTGACACGGGTGATTTCTTGACAACTTATAACCAAAGTTTCGAGAATGAGAACATAGTCAACCACTGGTCATAGATAGACCAATTTTTTTGCCAAACTTGCAAAAATAGCACAATGGGGGGAAATTTGCAAAAATTGACCCTTTCCCATTTATTTGCAAAATTTGCCCGTAACCTCACCTTTTTTAGCTGGGTTTGGGCGGGAAAAGAAAAAAAAAAGAATATTTTTGGGTGAGTTGACACGCGTCCCGGATATCACCACTCTCTCTCTCTCTCTCTCTCTCTCTCTCTCTCTCTCCATCGGGACTCCATATCTAAATTTCCATAACTCAAAAGCGCTCTAAAGGGGGAGGAAGAAGAGACGCCGGCGAAGAGAAACAACGGGTCGAAGAAGAGGCGGCCGGGAACTGTCGGATAAGAGAAGAACGCCAGGAGGAAAGTCATAAGGTACGCCCCCTTTCTCCGTTGTCCGTTTTCTTCGAATCTGGGGTTCGGGGTGTGTGGATGAATGAACCTGCTATGGTGGTAAGGGATTGAACGTCAAGGAGCGCGGTTTTAGGGATTGTGGAGGGGTGACAATGGTGGTTGCGAATGAAAGAAAAGGAGAGCGGTTTTGGGGATTGGATAGGGCAAACCCGCTGTTAGGGTTTATGAAGCCCGAAGAGGATGGCTATGGTGGGGGTCGAAATTGGGAATGGGGAAGATTAGGAGTTTGATTGGGAATGGGGAAGATTAGGGGTTTCCATTAATTTGAAATTGAGATTTGGGGAGTTGACGTGGAATGTATGTCGTCAGTGGTTTAGAAACGGTCTGACATTGGTGACATGGGTTTAGAAATTGAGTGACATGGGTTTACAAAGTGAGTGAAATTGAATATAAAATTTCTCGATAACTTATTGTTGCTCTTAAACTGCAGGAAACAAATGATTCGGACAAAAAAAGCAAAGAGTGACAAACAGTGGGAGCCCCGTTACTGTGTCCCGGAAGAAAAGCACTTCCGCGCACGGGTAAACCAAGGGTCGAGGGTGGCGATGCTTGCCAACATCGCCAACTACGTCGAGGAGACGAACGCTGCTAGAGATATCGTGGTGAAGACACTCGAGAAGATTATGGATACCTTGGAGAAGATGGATGATAAGGTACTTTAGTCTTTCGCATTATTTTCTGCATAATCTTATTAAGTTCAGTGACTAGAGTAAATAGAGTAATGACATGGGACATACAGTAGGTGACACGGGAAATAAAAGTGTTGGAGGAGATGGTGGATTTATTGTAACAACTTATTGTGTGCAGATAAAAGTGTTGGAGGAGAAGGTCCATGAACTGCGGGATGGAAAATTGATTGGAAGAGGCAAGGAACAAAGAGTAAGGGATAGTGAAAACGAGGTTGTAGATGTTGGAATCCATGTAACTTGTAGATCAGTTTTGCAGGTTGTTGATGTACCAAAGAGGACTCGTACTGAAGCTGTGGAGAAGCCCCGACAAGTTGCTAAGGTACGCTCCCTGTGGCCCGTGCCATTCATCCTTTATGTTTTCAATTGTGGCATGTGGATGTTAGCAAGGCGACAAGGGTTGTTTTGTTTGGTGACATGGGAAATGTGTTTTGGAATTCAGAGGTTGTTCGTTGACTAGGAATTTGAGAGAAATGCGTCGAAGAATACGAAACCAAGGGCCTCTACAGGGAAGGACGTCGTCGTTCCCGGTGAAGCCGTTGCCATGGGACTAGTTTCTGCGGCCGACTATGAGGCCCTACAGGGGTGGCTCGCAAGGTAACCCATCGTCTCATTTCAGTCTTCATTATACAGCACAATTACCCTTTAATTTATTCCACTCCATTGTACGGTCCAGTGCGGACGGTGAGAGCCGGTCAATGGGTTGCGGCAAGAACCTGTCGAAGGAGTTCCTTACCACCCTCCAGACGCCCCGCTATTGGATCCACGAAGAGGTACGAAGCTGGTATATTGTAGTTTACATTTGATTATGATTCGTCTTGCATACGCATTTGGGTTGCACCTGGACTATGTTGTGGGTTGTAATGGGGGTTAACTTGTTGCAGCACTTCGACCAGTCATGCTTCCTGCTACGTAAACAAAGCGCGGAGAGGGGTTACGACATTGGGCGTCGAGTCATCGTCTTGGACTCCTACTTCTCCAGCTATCTGGAGAGGGAGTGAAAGGAGTACAACTCAGACGTCGGGGGGCATGAGGCGAGTGGCATAGTCCTCTCATACTTCGATGGCCGGTCCCCGGCGCCCATGGCCCATCCGTGGGCAGGCGTGGACCTCGTCATCCTACCCCTCAACCTGAGGGGCAGACATTGGGTTGCCGTTGCTCTTGCTCTGAAGAAGTGGCAGGTGAAGTTGTATGACTGCGATGTGCACTGCGTGATAGACGCCCAACTCCCACCCCTGTTGATGCATGTTACCCACCTCCTCCCCATCATCATGGATTCACACACTGAGTTGAAGGTGAAGTATGCATCGAAGCTGCCAGACCCGTTTCGGATACACCGCGACAAGCGCCTTCCGCAAAACAAGCTCACGAGAAAATGTGTTTGCGACGAGAATTGAACCCGGTTTTCCATTTGCACAATACCCCCAAATTGGCTTCGCAACAACTTCTCCCAATCGACGGGGTCGACCTAGTTGTCCAAGTTCACGAGCAGCGACACTTTGGAACAATGGTTGACCCGCCCTCGGAAATGCTTCTCCTCCGGCACTGCGAGTCGTGGCTCCACCTTCTTCGGTGGCCGGACACCCTTCCTTCTCAAATTCTAGGATCGAACCATGTTCTTCCTGCAATTAGGTGGACATGAACATAATCAATATCCACACAAATTCACCCCCCTACTTAGTAAATCTGTTTGCGAGTGTTTCACGAGAAAAGGCCCATGTCACCATAGGGGGTAACCTTTGTCACCCAACAGAATAAGTCATGTCATGAATGTCAGTTGGCTTCTCCCAATACTCCTACAGTACCCGTTTATGACAGGGGTTATTCTCCACTCTCACATTCTGGGTTAAAGAACCCGCAACCCTCCCACGCTCATCTTCAACCTCCCTCGCTCTTCTCTGTCAATTCCTCAGATCCCCATACCCCTTTTACCCCAGATCTCTATTTCCCCGTATCCCCCAATTCCCCACATCACCGTTAACCCAAATCCCCAATTTCCGAATTTTTTCCATTCCCAAATTGCATGCCTTTGAACGAAACAATGGAAGAATGCAAATGAAGTGGGGAAGATTGCAAATTAAGTGAAGATTCAGAGTAGTAGAGATGGGTGAGGACGGATTTTAATAATCAATTGAGTTGTACATGTTTTTCGTCGCCTTCCTCTCCGGTACGGGCTTCTCTGGTGTCTTCCTCCCTTCTCCGGTGTCTTCCTCCCTCTCCGGTACGGGCTCTCCTCTTTCCCTTCAATTCACAACCGCCTCCCTTCTTGCCCTCTATTAATATTCGCTCTCTCTCTCTCTCTCTCTCCCTCTCTCTCTCTCATTCCCTTGTGTTGGTGGTTTTATTCCCCAACTGCAATGAATGCAAGTTGGTGAAAGTTACTTTTGCTTTTTTTTTCTTTACCTTTTATTTTCGAGAGACACAATATTTTCTTTCTCTTTTTTTCTATTTTTTAAAGTAGGTCAAAGTAACTGTGCAACCAATTGTCACCCTGAAAGATTCCTTTTCTATTGTCGTTTTGTTGTTTTGTCCCAGTATCGGGTCACGTCTTTGCATGCACGTGTCACCTCACAGGTTTTTTCGTGTCACTATCCACTCTCTCATATTCCTACGTATAGTCTAAATGACCCATGTCACTCCTTTTAATCCTCGTGTCATGTAACAACATATACCTTGTCACCAAATTGGATAGATACATATACCTACACTACCAAGTTTAACATACACGCACACCTAAAATATCCAAATGTTCACATTCGACAACTACCAAGTTTCACAAAATATCCAAATGTTATACTTCAACTATTACAGGAGGGTGTTATGATTGGAAGCAAGTGTTCACAACAAACATTCACGAGACACTCCAAAGTCTAGCATCCGAGTCGACCATGGAATACCCCAACAGCTAGCATCTGGCGGTATGCCTCAATGTACGTGTCGTCCAATCCATCGAAGGTCGGGGCGGTCTCCAGCATGAGCTGCATGAATCTAATGGTGTACGGGCCACAATCACCGCTGCAATGGGGAACAATCGGTTAGAACGCGGACACCGATTCCACATCCAATGAAACGAAATTGAACCATGTGAACCAACTTACCTTTGCTTGTTCTGTGGAAGGCTCTTGTCCCGGCGAATGGCAAACGGCGTGGGGACCTTATTAGCATACTTCACCTTCAGATCGGGGTGTGCCCGCATCACCGCATGGCGACAGGGATGAGGCTTGTCACAGGCATTAAGAGGGGCTGGAGATGGCGTTCCGTCACGATGTGGACGTCGCAGTCATACACCCTGACCTCCCACTCCTTCAGATCGATTGCAAGCGCAACCTAATGTTTGTTCCTCACGTTGAAGGGGAAGAGGATGAGGTCCGTACCTGACCACGGTCGCCCCAACGACTTCGGGGACCCGCCATCTAAGTACGCCATCAATGCATCACTGGGGTCGTATGCTTCGGGGCTGGCGCTGTACTCCTTCCATTCCCGCGGTAGATAAATTCCCGTCAAACACGTATCCACAACGATGGCTCGACTGCCAATGTCAGCTGCCCTGTCTGCGACCGCTTTGCGCAGAAGGTAGCAACACTCCTCCATCTCCTGCATGAAGTGAACCACAATTACAATCCAAAATCCCAACACGTGAAATTTGATAGGTGACACGTGTTCATACCACTGTGCCAAACCTTAGATGCATACACCTGCGCTACCCGGGGCTTCGCCCTATCATCACCTTGAATTTTCTTTCCCTCTTCATTAGGACCAGACCCCTTGACACCAGCCTCTTCCAACTGCAAACATATCAAACTTCAGCTAAGATTGACACTATCCCTTATCACATAACATATATACTCATGTCGTACAACTACATTGTCCCTGTCACCATTAACTGATAGAAAAAAACTTACATCCTTGCTCTCTCTTGCCGCCCCATCCCCTGCCTTGAGGGATTCACCTTCAGCTAGCTTGTCCCCGACATCAGCTTGCTTGTCCCCTACCTTGGTCTGAAAAATTTCCGTGTCAGTTGCCATAAACGTTCATGTCACAGAGATAATTTTCCTTGTCATCTTTTTTTCATAAATAAAACAAATTAACGTTTGATATTGGATCCCCGATTTCATGCAGGACTAAACATCGAAACGCATGTCACGCAAAAACAAACTTACATTCTCATAGCTTTCAACAAACTCATCCCGTTTCTTGTCATCGACAACTTGTTCTTTATGGGTTGCTTCTTGCCCACCCGTCCCCTTACCTTTACCATCCCGCAGCTCAGTCACGGCCACCTCCAACAATTTCAGCTGCAGGTCAACAAATTCGTACTTCATATCACCATAAGGTGACAAAATTCAACACAAGCATTTTATTACGTGACAATTGTGATGAGTAATCAATACCCAACAAATGCAAATTCACACTTCATATCAGACTAAGGTCATCTAATTCACTTCTAAACAAACACATATTGTTGTGAGCCTAATTTGCCATGTTTAACAGTAACTTTTATATCGATTTCTGCATACATTGCATGCATTTAGGCTAGAATAATACAGAATCTGTGTAGTTTACACTTATTTGCAATATATGGAGGTCTACACAAGTTTTTGTTATATTTGGCAGAAATCGGACGCACTTTGGAGCTTAAAGGAAACTCATAGAGAGGCTAAGAATGATGCAGCTGGAGAAAAGGCCATTTTTCACCATTCTACGTTCTGAATCAAGCTTTGATGTCTTCATGAGAGTTGTAACCCTCGAAAAGAGCTTTCCAACGCATGATCATATGCGTCAATCCGACGAACGAGGACTCGGGAAAGTGCGTTTTAAGAACAGAGCAGAAAGCTGAGAAATCTTTACTCGAGATCGAGTACACTCTACTCGAGATCGAGGAGAGCCTGGTCGAGAAAGAGCTGATCGAGAAGACGAGGACGAGGACGCAGACCACCTCTACTCGATCTCGAGGAGGCTTAGTCGAGATCGACGAGCCCGGAGCCAAGGTCCGAGCATGTCGAGTAGATCCACCCGACCAAGCCAGCCAGACGACGAATCCTACTCCGATACAGAGTAGGGCTACTCGATATCGACGACGCCCAGGAGCCCAGATCCGAGCATGTCGAGAAGAGTCACCCGAGAACACCAGTCGACGAGAATCCTTGTCGATGTCGACGAGCCCTTGTCGATGTCGAGTAGACCAAGTCCTGGAAACGCGTCGCCGTGAGCAGTCCGAATAGAGTTGGGATTCCTTGGGCACGAAGGAAGTCGATTTGGTCGGGATCTATCAACATCTATCAAATTCTATCTATGGAGAAGACATGGAAGACTTTAGATTTATTATTTTCCTTTTAGATATAATTTCTTTATCACTTTTATTTATCTTTTAAAGTTTTAGATATAGTTTTAGATATAGATATAGATATTCTATCCTTGATTAGCAAGGGTTAGAAGGCTATAAATAAAGCCCTAGGGGCTGGTTTTTTCATTCATTCCATCAGAGATACAATTTTAGGGAGAGAGAAGTAGTTCCACAGAGAAGTTTTAGGAGTTCTAAAGTTTTTAGGGTTTTGGCATTCTGCGAAAGTTGATTGCCGGGATTGTAAAGGCTTTGAATATAGTTTAATGCAAGTTTCTTTTTATACATCAATGTCTGCGATTGCGATGAGGCGTGAGTAGTCCACCCACTTCTGGGGCTGGGGTGAGCCCGACGGTGGCCATGTGAGATGATGCAGTAAATGTCAGATCTTTTTATGCGATTCGTCTTCTATCCCTATGAGCATGATTCTTTTGCGAGAGTTGAAGGTGATCCTTGTTTGTATTATTGAAGCGAAAGTGATCTTAATGCAACTTGGATTAATTATGTGAAAAAGGGTTAGTAACAATTAGGGTTTATGCGAAAGCCTCTATATGCCTATTTGTTAACAATGAAAGTTGTTTGATGGAAAGCATGATCTTTTATGCCTTTATGTGTTACTTTGCATGGTTATCGTTGTGGTGTTGATACCCTGGTCTTGGAAGTCTTTTATTATATTGATTTATTTCTGTCGGAAATCTGAGTTTTGGGTTCGAAAGTTTGCAATTTAAAGTTTCTGTCTTTCTCGTCGATATCGAGTAGGACTCTAGTCGATGTCGAGTTGGCTCTAGTCTAGGTCGAGTTGAGTTTTCTTCTGTTGTCGTCGATCTTCAGTTTCTATTTTCGATTTCTGACTTGCTGTTGTCGATCTCGAGTAGGGTTTAGTCGAGATCGAGTACGCCTGTTGCTTTGTTTTATTTTATGCTTTGCTTTGTCTTTTCTGTTTTCGTTTGGTCCATTGCTTTTATTTGTTATTTTCTGCTTTTATTTCTGTCTTTCTGCTGCTTGTCTGTGAGAATCTGTTGCTACCTAAGAACTGCTGACGTGCTTCCTCGTGGATTCGATCCTGACAACCTTCTACTACAACGGGAGAAAGTCTTGTATTTATTTTCTGAGACAGGGAAGTCAGTCTGATCTTTATTTTATATTTATTTCATACTTGACCATCCTCCTGCAACAACACATATCAGACTAGGCCCCCCTCAATTTCATAGCAGATTCGTTCAATATCTACACTACGTGTCACTTGTCCAATTTCACGTGTCAGGAGTCCATTTACCCTTGTCACCACAGTTCTCCAGAGTCTCCACAAAACGAATATATGGGAATTAATTGCGTACCTTTTCATCCATCTTCTCCATCCCTGTTGACATTGTCTCAAGCTTGTCTATAACTGCTTCCAGAGTCTTGGCCACGTCCTCCACCCATCCGTCCTTCTCATTGCCTCCTCTTCGCGTCTTTGGGGAGCTCCCACCAAGGTCTTCAAAATGTGTCAGGAAGGGTGCCACTAGGTCGTCGAAGAGGGGGTCAGACTTCTCATCATCGTAGACACATCCATCCATCAACTCCAGCTCAGCCTCCTCTAGTATGAGTATTGGGTTATCGTCAATCTCAATGGCCGCCTCTCCCTCAGCTTCAGTGCGGCTGGCTATATCAGCATAAGCTAGGTTCTCGTCGTTGAGGGTCCATCTCATGCAACGAGGGAAAGTTGTGGTCGACACCTTCGACGCAAACCGGACCCCCCATTTTGGCATGGATTCCAACAACCAAATCTGCACCGCATCCCCACTCAAATTAATACATTTTCAGCATATGAATTGCAAAATGATCATGAGTGTGGTCGAGAAGGTTACCTGAAAGGATAGCGGAAAGCAAACTCCTTGAGGGAGAACCTCCAGAGCTTCCCCTTTATCCGGTACCAGGTCTCCCATTCCCTATCCGTCTCAAGCTGGCGCTGGAGTGCATAATGCACCATTTGTGAAGAAAATTTAACGCGGTGCGCCAATTGCACAACCCCACCCAGCTGGGAGTCAAGGAGCTTCTGCCAGTCGCCAGCGTCAACATAGTCATCGATGTTGTTGAGCATCGACAGTCTTGAGTCCTGGTTCACTCGGGCCCGGAAGTGCCTCTCTTCCGGGACTAGGTATTCAGGCTCCCGCTTCTTCGACCTCAGATTCTTCATCCTCACCATTTGTTTCCTGCAATTTCCATCAGACGAACAAAGTCAGTTTACAAATTATATTCATCTCCCTCTGTCACCTAACAGACTAACACAGACTAACCCATGTCACTGTATCCCTGTCACTCAAGGTGAAACCCATGTCACCCCTTATGAATCGGAAGCCTATAACCAATACCTCAAACCTCCTTCAATCAGCCACCTACGACATCCACATATCCCAATTTCCACACCTCGTCATTTCCCCTTTTCCGCCTACCACAACAAATTTCGGAACCTTTCTCTCCAAAATGGAAACCCCGGTCACCTAATTTCAAACCCCTGTCACCCAATTCGAACCTTAAACCACCAATTTCCCCTATCCATAGTTCCCCGACCGTTGCCCTAACCCATTCCGAAAACCACTGTCACCCAATTGGAAACCCTAACCACCGATTTACCCTTTCCATACCCGAAAACCACCCATGCCACCACCACCCACCATTCTACACTAGGCAATGATGCCTCTATTTTTTTTTTTGGGCAAAATAACATAGGATAGCCGGTTAGGGGGGGGGGGTTTACTTTGACATTTTTGCAAATTTGGGGCAAAAATGGCATTTTTGTAATTTTTCCCAAAATGCCGGTATTTTTGCAAAGATTTTTGGAAAAGTGGTATTTAGTACCATTTCCTCTTATATTAATAATGGGTTTTTAATGATTAAGATATAAATACTAAGAATGACCATACACACACATATTAATGAGTTGGTTTACCCAGATTTTAAATGTTTGGAAAGAGTTGGTTTACCCAGATTTTAAATGTTTGGAAAGAGTTGGTTTACCCGGATCTGCAACCTTACTTCTTCTCTGTTTTCTTTGTAGAATGGTGGAGGATGAACTTAGGGTGTGTTTCCGTCGGAAATTTTTTAAGGGGTGGAGATTATTTTTAAGGGGTGGAAGAGGTGGAGATATATTTTACGGGGTGGAAAGGATGGGGATGAATTTCGCAAAGTATCTCGTATGGTGTTTGGTTGATCGAGATTATTTATTGATAGAATGTTGTGAAATATCCATTTTTCCCTCATCTTCAACCTCATTTCTCTGAGAAGACTTCCTCCCACTCGTGACCACACACCACCATATCTGACCTTGCTGAAGCCGGTGACAAGGGAGATTTGCGAACCCGGATCCGGACTGACAAAGCCATCGCCGGCGATGCCATTTGTAGCCAGTCGAAGCCACTGTTTCGCGCCGTTGAGCTAAGCTGGTGTCCACCGAGCCGAGGAAGGTGGCCGACGACAAGTGGTAAACAGCAAAATCGACCCACACCACTACCGATTTGAGTGGGTAAAAGGTCGTACTTGGTCTCCGATGGTCGGATAAAGGCTCGTGGTGCTGCTGGCGCCGATCGTCTTCTTCCCTTTTCACCGCCTCCTTCAAGGGCAATAGGGGGATCTCCTTCATCTCCACCCTCTCCACCTTACCCCCCCCCCCCCCCCCAAGGTAGGAAAATTTTGCCATCTCCACCCCGATCCACCCCCAGATCACTCCCCACCTCCACCCCCTCCACCTCATGCCAAACGTCACTGGAGAGCGCCACCCCCTATCTCCAACTGGTCCACCCCTTTAATGAATGACGGAAAACAGGCCCTTAACCTCTGAAAAGAAGATGATGGGCGGAATGCAATGGGCGTGTGTCTTTGCCAACACTATTTGGTAGCATGGCGATGGAGAAATGACCGGGTGTTCAACCATGATGAGCGATGCTTCGATACACTACAGATGATAAAGGAATACACAAATCAGTATAAGGAAGCATGGAGCAATAGACTGGGCCTCCAGGAGAATCCTGAGCGGACAGAGGTGCAAATCCGGTGGGAGAGGCCGGCTAGGGGCTGGATGAAGATGAATGCCGATGGCTCGGTCGGAAAGGATGGAATCGCCACGACTGGAGGCGTGTTAAGGAACGACGAAGGCAATTGGATAAGGGGCTTCATGGACAGGTATAGGTCCGGTGATCATGACTGATCACTGAACTATAGGCCATCATGGATAGTCTCAAGTTGGGCGCGGGGGGGGGGGGGGGGGGGAGGTTGAAAATTGAAACGGACTCATTAGTAGCCTATTCCTTGGTGTGCAAAGGGGGTTATAGAATGCCACCCAATGTTTAGCCTGGTTAGTCAATGCCAAGGCTTTATGAGGAGGAGTTGGGAGATCCAATTTCGACATGTCTTTAGGGAAGCGAATCGCGTCGACTCCCTCGCCGGGCTCACCCATTCTTTGCCAAGAGGTTTTCATGGGCTTACGGAGTCCCCCGACGGGGTTGCACATATTCTCGAGGAGGATTGTAGGGGGGAGATCTACTCCCCGGTTTGTTGTTGTGTAGCCCGGTTATGGTCGTTGTTGTTCTTTGAGAGACTTGCCTCTCTTTGTTTACCAAAAAAATATACATATATTGATGATAAAATTTTATTGTTCAATAAATAAATAATTAATAATAAAATATTATCATTACATATAAATATGTTCTTGATTTTATTTTATTTTATTGGTCAATTCAAAATCCTTAATCTATCAAATTTGGTGTCAATATAGTCATCGATGTTCATTATTTGTTCCTCCTACTTGTTCATTGTCTCGGGTGATTAGCCTTACCTTGAATAGGTAAATAAAGAGCAACCATTCCGGGGTTCGAACTGGGGACCTATGGGTACTACCCACAAGTCCTTTCCAATGAGCCATTCCGGAATGATTTTGATTAGCCTTACCTTTCTATGACAATTTGCGACTTTTTACTTCTCTTATGTGAAAACTCGTCCGAATAGCTATAACTCTAATAGTATTCGATCGATTTACCTATGAACTATATACATGTTATATATATTGATTTTAATCGATTTTTTTTATTGATCAGACAGACCTGACTCATCGAGAGGCCGACCGAAGTCGGCAGACGACGAACCGTCTAACAGAACAACCTAAAAACAGAAATACAAATAACAAGCGTAATGAACCAAACAGAAATAAACACTACAACAAACGTTCCAAGAAGACCAAACACCCCAAAAGCTAAGGAAGCCACCGAAGAACGCATCCAAGCACCACCAAACAGTAGCACCGCGGGCCAGTAGTACGTATAGCAGGACACTAACTCCTGTGGGTAGTGCAGACGAACTCCAAGGAAACTCTATCCCGAATACGGAGTCGCCTTGAGCGCACCACCTCGACCCCAACCAGACCCAACTACAGACTCCACGCCCCCCAATCAAGCAGAAGATCTCCTAAAAACATCGGAAGTAGAGTCGCAAACTGCTCGAACAAAACGCCATCAAGCTTTCACCTACAAAAGTATCGACAAGCCCTTGCAGGATTTTCTCAAACCCTTTCGGGTGGTTATACTAAAAAAACCTTTTGGGACAATATCAAGAACCCGGATCGGATTATTGATAAAACCCGAAACGGGAGGTTTCCACGTTGTTGCTCACTATTTAAATAAATGAATTAGTATAAATATAGATAAAACAATATCTATATTTATAAAAATTCATTTATTTTAATTTTTTTTTTTGAGACCGGGCTGCCCCGGGCCCAAGACATATCCTTAGGCCCAAAACACAAGCAAGCAGGCCCGCCATGTCCATGGAAGAACACCGACAAATCGAAGAAGAAGGGCAAGAAGAAATCCGACAAGGGCAAGCAAACCGACTGCGTCGAGGGACACAAACAGGTCAGAAGCCCCCGATGCAAAGAAACTCCAACCCAATTTCACAAATAGAGAGACGAACCAGGGCTGACGAGACACACCAATGGAAAGATGGATTGGAAAGGGTGGCGGCGGAACCACCAGCCACGGGTGAACAACCCGAGGACCAACCCACGAGAGGAGAGGGACGAGGCGACCAAACCCACCAGGAATCCAACAGGTGATAGAGACCAAAGAGTCTCGGATGCCGGAGGAGACACAAGACAAAGGATAGGCTCCGGGAAAGGGAGAACATACCCAACAAATCAAGTAATACTCCCAAAATCCATGGAAATCTCATAAGGAGGGTGAACAAGGAAGAAACCCCAAACCAATTGTTGCACAAGAAGAAAAAATCTCAATGATAGATGATGAATAGGGATGGCTTTTGCCCTGGATTCACCATGAATGTTTCACAAATTTAGAGAGAGAAATACAAAGTCTCTCTCTACTAAAATATAATATCAATAGAGACGGCTACTATTTTAATCGAATTTAATTTTGATGTAGTTTATGGTTATTTGAAAAGATTTTAAATAAATTATTTAATTTAAAACCAAAATTAAATTCTTTTTAAGGAATATTTATAATTAACTTAATAAAATATAATTTGATTGGAATAACAAGACTAGTATATATAACCTGAACGCCAACTCGGCCATGCTCCGAATCGGCGAATCCTCCGATGAACTCAATCCACTGAACGCTGAAGCAGGCTCAGGTTCTCCGAAGAATCGTGACCGGCAACTCGGCAAAGACCAACTGAGCAAGATCGCCACTCGCCGACTCTGAACTCTCCACTCGCCAAGACGCCCCCCAACTCTGAACTCGCCCTTCCGAGGACTTGTCGTTGGGAAGAAGAGTGGAAGAAACCCAAACCAGCAAAGCAGAGTAGAGCAGCAATGGTTGCGAAGGACATCCGACGCGGTGTTCGCTGAGTTCTTTGGAGTAAGACTAGTTCCAATTGAACCTGAAAATGGAAGATGAAATGTGCTTCCATTGCCTTCGAAATCTCATCCGATCGGATTTCTCCGACTCCGACGACCTCCTCTTCTCATATGGCATCTTCTCCTCCCCCCTCCCCTTTGGTCACCGCGCTGTCGTCAAGGTCTCTCTCTCAATTTGTATTTCTTCAAGAAATTTATCAGGCATTTTCATCAGTATTTTGGTTTTCAGGTCCCAAATTCCAATGGAGAGGGCTCTACTGAGTTATTGTTGGTATATCTTCCTACAGATCCGGATGATTGCATTGCCAATTACATGTATGATCCTCCTGCTTTCTCCGTTGCTCTTTCAAATCACTTCTTTTTGTTGATCTGCTCGTTGAGTTTTGGTAGTTGAATTTCTGGGTTTGGATAAAATGCACCACACATTTGTTTTCCCATCATAAAATTTTGTTTTTTCTTTTCAAAAACTAATTTTGCAGGGTAGCCAAGGAGGAGTGCAAATCTTTTACTATCAATTTTTTTTTTTCAACGGTATTATACAATAATTCACCCTAGCCAAATCCTGAATTTTTGTGATATGAAGTCCACCTCCCAAAGGAGGGTCGGCAGGTAAATTTGATTGAGTGAAAGAAATCCTGAATTTTTAGTAGTATTAATATAAGCGGATTCTTCAATCAGGTTGCCACCTTTTTCCTGCTCCATTTGATCCATAGTGCAACGCTACTCTGTAATTTGTACTTGCATATTATGAAAGTCTTTGATAGTCTTCCAAGCAACCAATATGAACCACTTCATTTTGAAGATTGCATTCCTATTATTCTAAACACAAAATCACACAAAATCATTTGGATATGCAAATTAGGTAGCTAAAATGTTGCAGGAATATGAGTAGTATTGGACACCAATATGCCACAGGAAACTCTGAACCTTGACGTGGGTAAGTAAGTGGGAGCCAGTGTTTAAAAAGGTGAGTCGGGAAACGCGCTATTGCGCACTACGATACAGCCTGTGCATCCCAAGTTAGCTATGGAGTGATAGGCGCTCGATGAGCTATGGTTTTCATTTTTTTTTCTTTAAAATCCCAATTTTTGTTAACTTTCATATCTTTTTACCTTTGGAAAATATATTGTACATTTTGTTTTGAAGATTTTACAGACTTTATCCTATTCCTTTCTTAACAAACATGTTCATGTTCACCTCCTCCATTCTTCACACACTTCTAACACTCTAACTCCTCCCTTCTTCACACATGTCTACCACTCCACTTCTCTCTTTCCCTTCTCTATCCTTCTGCCTTCATTGTTGTTGAGTTCCCTTCATTACAAGTTCGTGGACGAAGGTGATGGGGAGTAGGAACCATCCACCCCATTCACAAATTGAAGTCTTTCTTTTGTTTAATTGTTTATGATTTATACTTGCATTTACTACTCTATTATGCTTTAGACTTTGGGTATTTTACGTACTTGCTCGATAAAACATGGTTTTGTTATAATGTTATATTTTCAGTTTGGTTTTATTTCATCATGAACATGTTATATAGTATTAAACTTGAAAGCAATAAAAGTTTAGGTGTTCTGACATTATTCGTGGAGAGGCGATCGCCTTTGCCACTGAGGCATGCTATAGTGCTAGGCTTGTTCATCACCTTTGATCGCTTCTAGCTATTTTAAACACTAGTTAGAGCCTCACTACCCTAATGACTAGGTTTTAGTGGTGTGAACATGATCCCGCTTATATACTAGTAACATTGGTATTACAGTTAGGACTCATAGACTCTCAAGGACGGTTTTTTTGGGGGGAATACGAGTGGTATGGGACACCCATATCCCACATCAAGAAGCCATGAACCCGATGTGAGTATATCTAGTGGCTAGCTCTTGACCTCACTTCTTTACCTGTCAGTCCGTCACATACTATCAATTATTTGCTTAAAATCTTACATACTGATTCACACCTTTGTATGAGAGGTCGATCCCAAACTTAGGCATGACACCAACTATTGCCCTACCTACAGTTTATAAGAAAATGGATATGCTCACCAACAATTTATAAGAAAGATGGATGCAACAGAACTTATGTATTTAACCTAGCTGGGCTCTGTAACTATCTAACAATTTGTTTTACAGATAAATTCTGTTATATTACTGATGCTGAATGTGGCACGCTAGATTATTAAACCACCTAAGCTAATTCCTTTGAAGGGCTGAAAGAACCTTGTTAATAATCTTTGTAGTTATTTTGTAAAGTAGGAAAGGGAATATTATATTGTTCATTGTTGTGTAACTTCTAATTCAATTATGAATTAACTCCTAACATGGGGTGTTGATTATCTGTTTTGATACCTTGTGGATGAAAGAACTTTGTTAATAATCTTTGTAGTTATTTTGTAAAGTAGGAAAGGGAATAGTATATTGTTCATTGTTGTGTAACTTATAATTCAATTATGAATTAACTCCTAACATGGGGCGTTGGTTATCTGCTTTGATACCGTGTGGATGAAAAGGCAAGGATCACTGAAATCAGAAAAAATTAAGATGTTAAATGTGGAGTCCCTTTCATGCATTGTACTGGGCTACTGGCACAGAAAAATCACCCATTTCTTTTTCACTTGCTTTTATCTTCCTTGAATTTGTAAATAAAGAGCGGCCATATCCGGGGTTCGAAATGGGGACCTTTGGGTACTACCCGCAAGTTCTTTCCAGTGAGCCATTCCGGAATGGTTGTCTTGCTTTTATCTTCCTCACCCCCATAAAAAAGAGTTATACTGAAAATTTTGACGATGGATTCTTTTCCTGGGGGTTTATTCGTCTTATGGTCAGTTTCTTGTCTGATTTTTTTTTCCTGTGTTTTTCTGTAGAGATGAGCATCTTTCAGAGGATGGTGGGAAAGGCATTGAAATTCAGGTGACTGATAAGTTAGACATGATTGAACAACAAAAGACCATCTCCAGAACACTCAGGTCTAATGTTTTGTCACCTTCTGTGCAGAACAATAACAAGAGCTTTCTGAATGGTAGCAGAAAGATATTGTTATCTGGATTATACTCTGTTGATTACCTGTGTACACCTTCTTCTCACCTTTGTTGCTTTAGATCAATCACTGCAATCGCTCCAAATGCTCATATTGGTCTCTGTTCCTATAAGATACTTGGAGATCTGGCTTCCAGTTTATTTTCAGGATCTATGGAAGATCACATATTGCAGTCGCTTGCACTCCTGATTGAAGGAAAAGCAACAGATCACATGGGAAAAAATTTCCTTAGGTTGATAGGAATACCTTCATTTGATGATGTACATATCCCTGGTTGCTTAAGGCATCCAAACCTATCTCCTGTTTTGGGAATGCTAAAGGCATCAAATTATAGCTGTTTAGTTTTCCCAAAAGCTCCATATACATTGGAAAATATTATTCACTTCAGTCCTGAAGCATTAAGCTCTGAGTGGCATATGAAATTTCTTATTTATCAGCTTCTATCGGCCCTTGCTTACCTCCATGGGTTGGGACTAGCCCATGGAAGTGTCTGCCCCTCTAATGTAACTTTGACTAGTTCATCCTGGGCTTGGTTGAGCATTTGTGATAAACAGTATCCTGTATATGACTCAACCACAAAAGATGATGATCGTGTAGTTTCTTCCACAATAGGGACAAGCTGTTGCGGACAAAACTGTATATCTCAAGGACTATATGCTGATATGAAACTCTGCTCTTTAGAGGATTGGCATACGGGTTTCTATAGATGGTGGAGGGGAGAGTTGAGCAACTTCGAATACCTACTCATCTTAAACAGGCTGGCTGGAAGAAGATGGGGAGATCACACATTTCATACAGTAATGCCATGGGTGATAGATTTCACTATGAAACCAGATGAGAATTCTAATATGGGTTGGCGGGATTTAAATAAGAGTAAGTGGCGTCTAGCAAAGGGAGACGAGCAGTTGGATTTCACGTATGCATCATCTGAAATACCGCACCATATCTCAGATGAGTGCTTGTCTGAGCTGGCTGTATGCAGCTACAAAGCTAGGAGGCTACCTCTGAGTGTTCTTCGCTCTGCTGTACGTTCAGTCTATGAACCCAATGAGTATCCTTCTACGATGCAAAGACTTTACCAGTGGACTCCTGATGAGTGTATTCCAGAGTTCTATTGTGATCCACATATCTTTTATTCTCGACATTCAGGTATGAGTGACTTGACTGTGCCATCTTGGGCTGCAAGTCCTGAGGAGTTCATTATGTTGCATCGAGAGGCACTAGAGAGCTCACATGTCTCTCGTGAAATTCACCATTGGATTGATATCACTTTTGGGTACAAAATGTCCGGTGAAGCAGCTGTATCTGCAAAGAATGTGATGTTGTCCTCTTCAGATCCTACATTGCCTAGGTCTATGGGACGGCGGCAACTCTTTACTCGATCACACCCTGCTCGCCTAGTTGTTGCGACGAAAGTGTCAAATGAAACGAATGGAGCTTCGAACCTTGGCAAGGATGATATTCGGAGTGGGAAAGCCATGGAAACTGATTACTTACATGAGTTAGAGGAAGCTGCATCATTTTGTGAGCATGCAATGCATTTAAGTCCAAAATATTGCTACCAACCAGAGACAATTGTGATTAGCCGTTCATCAATGGAAGAACAACCTAATGAGGGGTACAAACATCGTCTAGCCAAAGCAACTGACAGTGGATGGGACTATGGTGCGGTACACAACATAGATTGCAGTTTCCTTCTTGAACATCTTGGATTAGATGATACTCCTTCTGGCTATCAAGATCTTTTGCTTTGGGGTCAAAAATCATCTATTCCACATAGGGCTTCTGAAAGTGCAGCTAGAGACATCTTCTCTCTTGGTTGCATTGTTGCTGAACTTTACATGAAGAAGCCACTTTTTGATTCAGTTTCACTATCTATGTTCTGGAATGATGATGCTTTTCCAGGTCTCATGAAGTTACTTCCCCCTCACATAAAATTTCTTGTTGAAGCGTGCATACAGAAGGATTGGAGGAGGTAAGCTTTTCAGAGAATGATTGCAGTGGAGCATCTACCCTTTCTCGGCATTTTAGGAATTAGTTCTCTTCTTTATTTCCTTCTTAAAATGTTTCTTTGATCATTTACAGAAATTGATTGATTGTTTGATTTATTAATTTTCAATTTTAGGAGACCTTCTGCAAAGAATCTTTTGGACTCTCCATTCTTTCCAGCAACGATCAAGTCAGCATATTTGTTTCTTGCTCCACTCCATCTGTTATCTGATGATGGATCTCGCTTATGTTATGCTGCAAATTTTGCGCTAAAGGGGGCATTGAGGGCAATGGGCCCATTAGCAGCTGAAAAGTGTGCATCTTACTGTGTTCCATTTCTGGTAAATCCTCTATCAGATTTTGAGGCTGAGTGGGCCTACATAGTGTTGAAGGAATTCTTAGTGTGCCTGATGCCAAAAGCTGTCAATGAATTGATTTTGCCTGCAGTTCAGAAGATTTTACAGGCTAGTTACAGAGTAAAATTCTCACTCTTCTGCATTGCTTAACATCATATTGAAAGCTGAAGCTTATGAAGGATTTCATTTCAGGCAACCGGTTATTCACATCTGAAGGTTTCTCTTTTGCAAGATTCATTTGTCCGTGAGGTGTGGAATCATGTTGGAAAACAATTATACCTGGAGAAAATACATCCATTAGTTCTGTCAAACTTATCTATGGCTCCTCATAAGACTGCTGCTGCTGCTGCCTCTGTGCTACTTATTGGATCAAGTGAGGAGCTTGGTGTGCCTATCACTATTCATCAGGTTATTACTTTTTAGCATCGTAGTTCTTTCTAGTATCTACCTCTTGAAGATGATTGTTTGTCCACTTAGCATGTTTCTGACTATTCTGCACTATTTCAGACAATTTTGCCTCTGATTTATTGTTTCGGAAAGGGGCTGTGCACTGATGGAATTGATGTGCTGGTCAGAATTGGTATGAGAGCCTATATTCATATTATTACGTTTTTGGTGGATTTCATACTTCTTCATTGCTTATGTTACTATCTTTTTCCAGGCATTGTTTTGGGTGAGAACTTCATTGTGTCGCAAATTTTACCCTTGCTGAAGAATGTTATTCGTTCTTGCGTTGGCATGTCTTTTGTAAACAAACCTGATCCAATGCAGTGCTGGAATTCTTTAGCTCTAGTTGACTGCCTTAGAACATTAGATGGATTAGTTTCGTATTTGCCGAAAGAAGTGGTGGTGGCGGAGCTGATTGAAGTAATAGCGTCACCCTCTCTAATTCTTAGCTATCAAATTCATATTCTGTCTTCCATTTTCTTGACCTCTAAGATAAGCTCTAAAAGTTTCTATGCACAATAATGCAGGATAAGAGCTGCTTATTTGTTGTCGTTCTTATGAAGAACAATTTGGAACTTCCAGTGCTTCAGGTGCTTGATTATTCCCCATGAGTAGATGTTTGCGTCATCCTTGTATCTTCCATTCGGATTTATTTCCTACTTTTCTGAATGCTTCAAGAATTTATGTGCTGGACTTGCACTTTTATGTTTTTTTTTTCCCCTTTTCCATTGTATTGCCGCAAAGAGTGAATTGAGCATGCATGCATGTTTAGCCTCTTGGCTTCATTGAATTTTTGATATCCATTTCACTCTTGCTGCATAAGCTATTGGGATAAGATAACTGCGAGGTGGCCATGCAAGTTTCTTGCATTTTCATGGATGTCGATCCATCTTCTATTAATTAATTTTGATTAGAAATTGGAGCTTTTTCATGTATGAATTTCCTGAAATTCTTAATAAATGATTTAGTGTAAAATTTCTACGTATATTGTTCATTTGTTTTCATCTCTTTTCATTCCATACATTCATCCTAGGCTACAGTCTAATATTATGCCTTTGTTGATCAGGCTGCTGCTACTACACTTATTGCTGTTTGTCAACACCTTGGTCCAGAGTTAGCAGCTCTCCATGTCCTACCTAAACTTAAAGAACTATTTGATGAGCTTGCTTTCTCTGAGGAATCACTTAGCAGATCTGGTTCTATTGGCAAGAGCATCGGAAATTCCCAGCAAAATTCTTCCACTGAGAGAGAATTTGAGACCCGTATGGACCTTGTGTGAGTGCTTCCTGATATTGATTTATTTCCTGAGTCCCCCACTTCCAATCACTTAATCTTGCATTATGATTCCATCTTATCAAATAACTTGCTAATGCTCAAATTTTGCAGATACCTTTTGTATCCTTCTTTTGCATCTCTCCTTGGGATAGAGAAAATGCGTCAATGCTGTACAACCTGGTTGCTTCTTGAGCAGTATCTTTTTAGACATCACAGTTGGAAGGTAAGAAGTGAGGACTATTTTAACCTTTGTTTATGGCTATTTTTTACAAGGATCGTTTTGTTTGTAGTTGTATCTATGTAAGTATCTGTTGCTGTGTTGGTAGTTTTCTGGATAGCTGTTTATGGGATTAAATGCTACTTTCTCCTTTCGGTAAAACATGCCATTCACTATTTACACATGCTTTTTTAAGTTGGTAAAAACTATATAAAATATTTACCTTTTAATTAATTTTCTAAAATAATTTCATACTTAATAAAAAGAAGAATGAAATTATTTTAAAAAATTAATAAAAAAAGTTGATATTTTATATAGTACTACCATCCTAAAAAAGTATCCATGAATTCCGAAGGGAGGGAGTAGTTGATAACCTATTGAATGTTTGGTTGAGTAGCCTTTTTAGGATGAAATTACTCAAAGAGTATTTACAAACAACATAATTCCATGCACATGTTTTGTACGTGACTCCCCAATTCACAAATCCTTGTTGTGCTAGATATTTTGCAAGACTGTGAAAACAATGGCACTTCAGCAAATGAAGATGTAAAATTTATTGTTTTTTTTTTTTACAGAGTATTCAACTTTTTTTTTTGGTGGGTACAGAGCATTCAACTAGGTACTTCAATACGTTGCAAAATGTAAATTAAGATAATGTAAAATACTCAACTGAATTAATTACAAAAATAATGGAAATGTACCAAACATGTATCATTGAAGCTGGCAAACACGTGGAAATGGCAAATATTTCAATCTTTGTCCAACTTGGAATTCACACCACCACCATTGAGGACTGATCAGGTGTGCAGGTTATTTTATTTAAACATTGATACCCTCTCTATACAACACCTGCCCCACTGATTCTTCACACCTATTTTCTACACCTCATTCACCAGTAGCCCTTCAAGTTCAATTAAAATCTGCTTTTAGCTACTCTTGACCAATCACCACAAATGGCTTCTTAATTAAATCCATTTCTGGTAAGCACCCATATTGTTCAAACCCATAAGCACTCCACTACCATTGAAGAATGACCAAATGTGCATGTTATTTTATTTTAACATTGATACCTTCTCTATGAAACACCTGCCCCACTGATTACTCGCACCCATTTGCTACACCTCATTCCCCAGTAGCCCTTCAAGTTCAATTAACATCTGCTTTTAGCTACTCTTGGCCGATCAGTGCAAATGGCTTCTTAATTAAATACATTTCTTGTAAGCACCCACGTAGTTCATACCCTCAAGCACCCATATTTCTTGCAAGCACCCATCGTAAGCCCAATAAGTTAACCCGATCCCCAGTTTCCTCCAAAAATAGTTAAAACTTTTTTTTTGACTTTGAACAGGAAGTATAGAGAGACTGGAAAAAAGTGAAAAGTCTTGGAAAACTACCTGAAAGCTCAGGTCAAGGAGCTTTTTGATAGAGCTGCCAAAACCTTTCCACATATACAAAGTCTCCAAACAACTTTCCTGCCAATGTAGGAGCTTTTTGGTTTTCCAAAGACAGCTCACCAAAAAACTCAAAAACCACCTTCCAAACATACACTAAATGCTGTTGTTGCAGGAGCTTTTTGGTGATGACTTATGGTTTTTGTAGCTAACGGTGTTAAGTTCAACTTCAAATAACTGATTTGTACAGTTTAGTGGGAAGTTACAGGAGAATCATCTCGAAGCAGTCCAGAAAATTCAGTTGCAAAAAAGCCCAGTCGCAGCAAAAGTGCAGCATCACTGTATAATCCTACTAAACTTTTGATGCATGGGGTTGGATGGTCCTTACCACAATCACAAAGAAACAGGGGCAAGAAAAATGTGGTCCTTCAAAAACAATTTTATGAACTTCATTCATATCCAATTGAAGGCCCGTCTCCCATGTTGAATATGGGTAATCACGAGCCATGGTTTTGGTTCCCTAGTCCAGCAGCTAACTGGGACGGGCCCGATTTTATGAATCGTGCTGGGGGTATTAAAGATGAACTTCCATGGAAGGTCCAAGCATCAGTGATATACTCTGTCCGGGCCCATCATGGAGCATTAAGATCATTATCAGTTGACAGAGATGAGTGCACAGTGTTCAGTGCTGGGGTCGGTCCTGGTTTTAAAGGAACAGTTCAAAAATGGAACTTGTCATCCTTTGATTGCATAGCAGGATACTATGGACACGAGGAGGTTTGTTTTTCTGCCATTGCAGTCTCAATTTTATTCAGTTTCAATTGCCTAGATATCTTGTTTATAGTTTTGTGTGGTTCAGACTGTTGAAACAGTCAGTTGTTTACTTTTATGGTAGAGCTTGTTGAAACTTGTAGGCATCCATCTTAAAAAAGCAACTGCATATTTTGAGACTTGGATGCTCATAAGTCATAACTGTCGTGCTATTATTGCTTTTAAAATTGTGAGGCTACTTCTGCTACGTGGAGCCTCACTTCCCCACTCCCACCTGCCCAAATTTGAATTTGTATTAATGATAAAAAAGCATATACACAGGGCGTACCCTGGACTCAATACGCAAGCACATATGTGTATTTTGCTCAAGTGTTCCTTAAACAAGGATTTTGTTCTAAGCACAAAACTTAACTTTTGGGTGTGTTTTCGGAAGCCTCTAAGAACTCCATTTTTTTATCTGTTTTACATGTCATCACTTTTTATTGTATTTCGAAAGTAGATTCTGTAATTTGTTTTAGTTAATGTGATTTAAAGATGTATGCTATAGTACAACCCTGCTTATTCCTGAAGTGGTAAATCTATAGAAAGTAATGCATAATTACAAAAAGGGCAAGACAAAATAGCCTTGCCAAAGGTGGCTTTCGCCATACACACCTAGCTACCCGGTGTGAAACCTCCCACAAAAGATAGAAAAGTGTGTCTCGTACGGTATACCCCATACCACTATATCACCACTGCACCCCACTACTCCCTAAATTACGTAGCTATTTTGTGACTTTGTTCACCCATCTTCTATCCCTGGATGACTTGCACTTGCATCTCAAGGGTATTCTGAACTTACAATTTTTCATTATTCGATGAGCCCAAGCAACCGGCAAACAAGCCTCTTCCCCAAACACTACTTCGTTTCTCCCTAACCATGTGAAGTAGATAAATGCACAGAAAACCAACAGTTTTCCACGGAAAACTAGAGATTTCTGTACCGTAACAACCCTGCTTATTCTTATTCCAGGTTGTGAACGACTTATGTGTCCTGCCATCAAGTGGAAGAGTAGCTTCATGTGATGGAACAATACACATCTGGAACTGCCAAACAGGAAAAGTGATAACAGTAATTGCTGAATCATCTGCAAATGCACTCCCTGGCAGTCCTGTGTCTTCATTGCAAAAGTTCAGTAGTGACCAGTCCAGCTTGCTGAACTCAAACCCACTTTCAAGTGGAATTTTGACAAGTGGATTTGATGGAAGCTTGTATACTTACATGCAATTCTTAGATTATAATGAGAAGCTTGTGGTTGGAACTGGAAATGGTTCCCTGAGGTAAATTTTTTGTGCATTTTGCAGTTTTCTTGATTTTATCTAATGCCGATTAAAATACCCATATTGTCTAATTATGTTATTTCATTACATCATCTGATGCAGATATATTGATGTTGTAAATGGGGAGAAACTACATATGTGGAAGAGTGAATGTGTTGAATATGGCTTTCCTTCTCTTGTCTCTGCAATATGCTCATGTGGTTCAGACAAAGTGAGTTCTGATGGGAATGCCTCTTCACCTGCTTGGATTGCTGCAGGACTGAGCTCTGGTGTTTGTAAGCTACTAGATGCACGGATAGGTGATGTCGTTGCTTCCTGGCGTGCCCATGATGGATACGTGACAAAGGTATCACCTTAATTGCAAATGTAAGGATTTTTTGTTTTCACCATTTCAACATGCTTATATTATATATGTGTATGTAACAGTTAGCTGCGCCTGAAGATCATCTACTCATTTCAAGCTCTCTGGATAAAACTTTGCGAATTTGGGACTTGAGGAAGTAAGTCTACAACTGTATGCTCCTGGATACTTTATTGTTTTGTTTGCAAATCCCTTAATCTCTTCTTGCTCATAATAAGTTTCACCATTTCCTTTCCAAATGTCCATTGCCATTGAATATACATCATGATCTAGCTATAGTGGATCAAGAAATCGGGTGAGAGTAGGCATCATGTTCTAGCTATAGTCATGGGAATGTCTCTTGGATTAGATGCTGCAAACGATGAATGTATTTGCACTTACCGTTGATAAATGGTAATGCATCTCCAATAATGCCACAATCTGATCACTTAATCGTCCTAATTTCTTGCAGGAGTTTGCCTTCACAGCCGTCCATTTTCAGGGGCCACAGTGACGGTGTATCTGATTTTTCCGTGTGGGGACGAGATGTGATTTCAATTTCCAGAAATAAAATTGGACTTTCTTCTTTATCTGGATCAGCTGATGAGGTACAGATTACTTTCTCATTGTTTCTTCGATCCAGTTGGACACCTATTACCTAAAAGCAACTTTCAATTGCTATGATATAGACATTGCCCCGAGCACATCTCACTCCCCATGAACCTTATATGTCTTCAGTTTGAAGCCTTGTTTTTGTTGAATATCTTGATTATATCACTCGCTGCTTGTTTCCAAATATGTTTGTTTATCTTGTCCTTTCTGCTTCCAACTTGCACTTTCGCAAAAAAGGAAAAAAAAAATGAATACGAAAAAGCGGTGGTTTGTTTTTCCTAATTCTGCACATATTATGACTGTTGGTATATTTTTTAACCACGCAAGTGATATTTGCAGGATGGTAGTGACCGCATTGTTTCCCAGGCCCTATATACAGTGGATAGAGGAACAAGAAACATGTCAGTCTTGTCTAGCATACGCATACTCCCATTTTCTCGGCTGTTTCTCGTAGGAACTGAAGATGGTCATTTGAAAATTTGTTGCTGAGTTCAAAATGCCTTGAACATTTTAATACAGGTCAGTATAATTTACCCTTTTTTAGGTCCAATGTATACGTCTGTCTATTAATTGTGTGAATATAGACTACAGAGGATGTTTTATAATCTTCTGGTTCTGGGTTTCCTTTTCGAAATAGATGTGGCTTTCTTTCTGGACAGATAAAAATGCATAATACAGAGTGTTCTATGTTTTTAACTGTGTTTTCGTTTGCTCTTGATTTCCTTCGCTTAACAATTTCGTTTCATGTTCAAACTCTATCCAAACTCTACCCTTTGGAAACGCTGACAAGATCTATGCCCGTGTTATGGAACTTGAACACCATTGAGAATATTTTACGGACAACTATTTTTTCTATCATGGAAGCAAAAGCATGGTGGGATGGCATGAACGAGTGATTCTCTGTTTGAACAGACCCCGAATTCAACAACTTTGTAGCAATTCATAGTTTCATACCATGGAAAATTGAAACTTTGGGAAATTCCGCGTGGTGCCCATGAGTGAAAAATTACGTGGGGTAACGATGAGATTTAACTTCCCACTCGTTTGGTTGATCTGGTACGAGTGCAACACCAATTTGATATTGAAATTAGTTTTAACTTTTGACAGTCAGTTAATCCATGGATTAAAAAAGAAAAGAAAAGATTTGTCTATTGTGTGCCTTGAGAGCATATATGATAAGGATATTTTAATGGGAAAGAAAGGAAAAAATTGGGCATATTTGGCGTAAGTCTATTGGAACTTTTCAAAGAGTTGTGGCAAATCTTTTCGTAGTTTTTGAAAAAATAGTTTTACAAAACTTATTCTCACTCCTGCTGGTCGTATTTTTGAATCTTCCGTTCTTCCTCTTCTCCCCGTTCCTCTGCACACCCGTGCTTCCTTGTTGATCGCTACCTTCACCATCGCCGACGGCATTTGTTTCTCCAGTCCCGCCGACATGACGCCGTTCCTGATCCCTCCGGCATCCGGCACCACTCCAACATCCATAGAGAATGACGATAACTATTTATAGATCGGGAATTAACAAGATTAGATATGGATTTTAGGATTTGTTGATCAAATTGAAAGTGGAGAAGCTAGGGTTTGGAATTGGGGCGGTTGGGATACGGTATAACCGGTCTTTCCGGTCTGCGGACTGGAAAACCTGAGACCATATTTCTTGGTCCCGGTTTGATCCGTGATCCAACTTTTTAAAATTTCCGGTCCGGTCCGATCCGATCCGATCCGGAAGCCCAACCCTACCTCCTATGAGTCAACCCAAATCGAGTCAAATCGGTTCAAATCACTTCCTATCTATAACCATAACTTTTAAACCCATGAGACCCAAATTTTACAGCTTCGGTTTATGAAACCGTGTGAACCCTTCCCCTAAATTAAAGTACAAGCTCGTACATGGGAGATCTCTATAGTTATGGAAGTTGTGGCCGCCCAAATTATCCACAGTTCCAAAAGTCATAGTTATCAATCGTCTTATCCTCGACAAAAAATTGATTGTGCATAGTAGCCCCAAGACAAATTATAAGAGCAGTTTCCATTACACTTTAGTTATAATATAATTATAAATATAAACACTTAAATGACATTTGTTTAACATTTTTTTATAATAAATTTAAAATACCGTAAATTTTAAATAAAATATATTATAAATTATGACAATCAATTATATGAGCTTTATAATGTAATTTTAAACTTAAGTTAATAGTGGGTTTGTTTGAAGCAATTTATAAGATATTTTTATTTAAAATTTAAAAAAACATTGTACAATGGATTACAAAAAATAATTCAAATATTTTTATAAGTATATTATACTCCGTAATTAAAGGTATAGCTTCTTACATTGAAACAAATAAAAGTCTTAACTTATAAAGCAATTTTTAGTCTAGGTTGAAAATTCTTTAGAGTCTTATGTCAATGGTTCTATCTAATAAACAAACAAACAACAAAAATAGTAAAACAAGAACATATATGGTCGCATTCTTCTAGGATCTCCATAAAATTCTCATATCACATTGACGCACAAACAGAAGCAGTTATTTATTTATTTTTAATTTATTTTGTTGTACTGTACGGAGTATATATTTTCGAAAAATAAATGTAAACAAACAAAAAACAAATATCAGAGATAAAATTTCAGATCTCCAAAATTGGTATCACCTTCCCCCAACGCCATCATCGTGCTCTCCGATTCCGGTGGGTTTTACCCTCTGCTGCTTGATTTCTCAGATGTCGAATCTCAACCTCATTGCTGTCAGGGATGGCGCCACCGGCGGGGACAGCAATGGCGGATTCTACTCTCCGGCGAAGGAGAAGGCAGCAAACAGGTCTGCTTACACCAGCCGCTCGACGGTAGTTCGGCGGCTTCGGAGGGTGATCGGCGCTGCTCTCAAGGTCAAGATCTTACTCGCCGTCGCTTTTCTGTTCGCCGTCGTTCTGTTTGCTTCCAAAATTGACTCGCTGATGGGCTTGAAACTTGATGATTCCTCTTCTTTGTCCCCTCCAGCCAGGTTTTTCGCCTCACCTGTCTTTCTTCTTTAATTTACGCCTTTGTTTTTAATTCTATAATCCGTGCTTGTTAAATTCGGCTGTTCTATTTTTGGAATCTGGCTGATTAGTTTGTGGATTTGCAGTGTTAAAGTTTGCTTTCGTAATTAGTAAATTTATAACGTCTGATTTCTGAATTTGCATCCTTAAATTTGAACGGTTCTATGTATTTATTGATTTTTATTGCAATTGGCATTATAATATTTTCGTGTTTAGGGTTCATATTTTCTTCTTACCTCTAATCCTTGTTCCATTTAAATGCTGTTCCGGCTACCTAATCCTTGTTCCATTTATCTTTTGGCCATAGCTTTCTAGATCTATTTGGGGGACTACTGAGTATTTCACCGGGAGTTGTCATTGGGCGGGCATTAGTGAACATAATTTATCTCAATAAAATCCTATGCAACAGGATGAATGATCTGCTACTATTAGCTCAATTTCATGGGGCCAAGGCCTTCAGTAATCTTGTTTTATTTGGAGGTGCTTTTTTTATTGTGCATTAGGAACACACTTGCATGATTTGGTTTTATTCTGGGTATGGAAAACTTGAAGAGGGGTGTGATAGGAGTATTTTTGTTATTAGCTGGAGGTGCAATTTAAGTCTCATCCTTTGCATGATTTGGCTGAACAAGAAGCTGAATACTATAATATACCTCTTCTGGACAAATGATAATGAAGGTAGCAATGTGCATTTTGAGGATTTGGATTTAAGTAATGACTCTTGTTAGATTTTTGTCTTTTGGATCATTTGGTGTTGGTTACTATGATGTTTCACAACATGACTATTTTTCTTCGTTTTGTGTTTTAGATTATCACTTTGTTTTGTTGGAAACTTTTGATCATTCTTTTTGTGGGTGTGTGTGTGTCATTTTCCATTTGTTTGACATATCATATATTACTTGGTAGATGTTGAGTACAGAAATAACTGATATATACTGTCACTTCAATGGTGATTGGCATTTAACAAAGGGTTTAAACCCATTCCTCAAACGTGCTTCAAATTGTTTTCATAAACCTATATCCATTCCCAGTTTTGATGATACAGGAGTGCTCTTTCTTTTCCTCGCCTTCAACAATTGTGTTGGCCCTTTTGGAGTACTCTCCTGTGTTTCTTCTCTGTCATTGTTGACTCAGAGTCCATTCCTGGTGCTTCTACTTTACCAATCTTGTTTTGTTTGTACTTGTTGCTGTTCCTACTTTGTTACTTTCTAAAAGCTTTAAATCAGTTTCGTTTAATGATTGTGTATTCAAACTCACTTTGTGCTGACTTACTTCTTACGGGGAAATTAGTTTTCTTTCCTTTATTCTTCGATTAAATCAAGAATTTGTTCGAGGTTAAATTAGATCTAGGCAAAATGAACGAGGGAGACTGCAGTTGTGGTCTTCACCAAAGATGGATGCAAGGACAAGGGAGAGGATGCGCGTTGTTTTTCACTGTTGTGAGGAAGCGGTGGTCAATGAGTAGTCATGGATGTAGTGAAGTTGTTGGGTGGAAAATTATGTGTTTACCCTGATTTGATTCCTTGAGTCCTTGACCATACCAAATACCCATATCAAGGATCAAGCTTTAAATCGGTCCAAATCACTTCCTATCAATTCACGTTGTAACTTGGCTTTTATTTTATTTTATCTTATCTTATTTTATTGTTTTGTTACTTATTAGTCTTTTTTTGGGTTACTCGGAAACATCCTCTCGACTTAGTCGGGAAAAGGGTGCATACATCTCGACCCCTCTTACCCTGCTCGGAGTGGGATATCATGGGAATGTTGTTGATGTTGTTGTTGTTGTTTGAGTACAACAAGTGAGATTTTATGTCATTTTATGGTGAATTGGCGATTGGCGTTAAATATTTTTAATGTGGGATAAATTTGTTTTTAATATTCGTGTTTATTTTGCAGAGGTGGATACACAATACTCATTAACACTTGGAAACGAAATTCTCTTCTTAAGCAATCGGTTGCTTATTATGCATCATGCCGTGGTACCGATGCTATACATGTCGTGTGGAGTGAAAATGATCCACCATCAGACAGCTTAAGAGCATATCTCAGAAAGATTGTGTTATCAAAGTCTCAAATGGCCCATAAACCCAATTTGAGATTTGATCTCAATGAGGAGGATAATTTGAACAATAGGTTTAAACCAATCAAGGACTTGAGAACAGATGCAATCTTCTCTGTTGATGATGATGTCATTGTTCCCTGTGATACCTTGGATTTTGCTTTTTCTGTCTGGCAATCTGCACCATCAACAATGGTTGGCTTTGTTCCTCGTCTAGTTTTATTATCAAAAGAGGTCGGTATGATGATATCCTAATAGTTTTCTTTCTGCGTACTTGGTGATTGGAGTTGGAGATTTTTCATTAAGTACTTGCATGGGCTACTTGTGGTTTTGATAATTCGTCAACCTAAATCTGCTTTGGCAAAGGCCACAAAAATCTTGTTCACCAAATTTCGCTTTGCAGGATGTATCACCTGGTGCTATTGTCACTTGGATTACTTGTATCTTTAATAACATTAATTTAAAGGGTTAATGCCTTGCTTATATCTGCAAACAGTGTAGGAAGAGTGGCCTTAAGAAAAAGGCACTGTCAAGAATAACATATTTAGTGATTGTTATAATTGATTTTAGCATGTGCTGCATACTAAAAGACAAATTTCTGTCTTGGTTTTCAATATGTACATAATCTGAAAGTAAGGTACTTTATTCCCACATGCTTAATGAAGTGTTTAATACTGGTGTACCAAATCTAGGAGCCTGCTCAAGCAAGCAGCCAAGGGATTTGACATGAAGGGATATTGGGATATTTGTACCAGCAAAATATACGACCAATACTCCAGATAGAGAAAATTAATAGGAGTTCAGCTTTGTACTTTTGATTGCTTAACATTTCTCTATCTGACTGGTTTTCCCTTTCTGCAACAGAAAAACGGAGCTACATCCTATGAGTATGCAGGATGGTGGTCAGTTTGGTGGACAGGGACATACAGCATGATTCTGTCAAAAGCCTCTTTCTTTCACCGGAAGTATTTGGATATGTATACCCATGACATGCCAACATCCATCCGTGACTATGTAACACGCAAGAGGTAGATAATATTTCACATTTCAATATCTGCCTGGGCTAAAGCCCTCATTGTTTCACCATCTCTTTGTTGCCTTTTGCAGAAACTGTGAAGATATTGCAATGTCCCTTCTTGTTGCAAATGCCACTGGAGCTCCTCCAATTTGGGTGAAAGGTAACTTCATTTTCTCGTTGATATGTTCATTTTACAAGCAGTAAGTTTAAGAAATTAGGGGTTTTTTACTGTGTGCTTCAAAACCTCTTTCTATATTAATCTATTGCCCAGTATGAAGTCGATGCCTGCTGAATGAAGTTTCTTAACTGTGTGCATTTTACAAGCTTTTCTATGTAGCTGCTGATTCCTTTTGTGAAAAAAGAAGTTTTGAACGGTTCGATAATAACATTTTGTATCTTACCTGTTATTGTAATGGAAGTGGATCATTGAACAGATGTGGAGCCATGCAGTAAGTACAAAGCGAAATATTCTTTCACCTTTTACTAAAGGATCATTGAACAAATTTATGATACTACATGCGAGAACTGGAAACAGCTCTTTGCAGGGCATTTTTTATTGACATGGACGCAACAGGATGAGTAACTAATTTTCTGAAAACAAGTTTTAGCTGAATTGACCCTGTGTCCCTTGTTTGCTGTACACAACCTTTAAATTTTAAAATTGAGCTGAGTAGAATGATTGATATGGAATAGAAAAGAGGGAGCGGGGAAGAAGATAAGCTGATCATATAGGTTAAACAGTTGTTTTCATAATTATTCTCAAATATATCTCACCTGGAAGTTCAGCATGGAACATATGTTATTGAATGCAAGCATGCATGCTTAAGTGATATTGTGTAATAATGATGGAAGAAGGAAACCTATCCTCACCATACTTTTGCAAACACATGTTCTTCATCTAGTTGCTGAATTAAATTTTCTTGCAGGGAAGATATCTGAAATTGGGTCTTCAGGAATAAGTAGTCTGAAGGGTCACAACGGAAAGAGAACGCAGTGTCTGAATGACTTCATTTCTCTCTATGGTAATCTACCTCTTGTTTCCACAAAAGCAAAAGCTGTGGATGCGAAGCGCGAATGGTTCTGGTAGGTTTGGATGTTTAGCATGTAGACTTACGTACCGAGACCAATACCTGTAGTTAGGCTTTGAATGGGGCATGCAGGAGGGGGATGAAGCGTTGTCTTTATTTTTCTGCAGATCACAGTAGCAGTTACTACCTTGTATGTTGTATGATGGGGTTGTACATTCATCATTTGTAACTTTGAACAATATTATATCGTGCTATTGTGCTGGATCAACCTCAGACGCTTTGGGTTAATCAACAACAACAATCACAGTTTATCCAACTCTAAGCAGGGTTTGGGCTATCATTTGATAGCCATAAATGCCAATAAAAACACAAACCAAAGTAAGCATAAATCACCAATAAGCCAATAACAACCAGCAAATGAGGACACGAAAAAAAAAAATGGCCAAAAGGAGGAAGAGGAGAAACGAGCATGAATAATGGCAAAGAATAAACCTTGGAGCTCTCAAGGCCGACCTCACTACAACCTTATAGAATTTATCCTTTAGCTTTATGCTGCTTCCATTTCTCCCAATCCAACCTGCTTGTATCCGATTCTTCATGACTCTGTCCACACCTCCATCGCTTTGTATCACTCATTTAGGTTAATCATAACCTAAAAATGACATGTTTAAGTTGCATGGGAGTTGTTTCTTGTTGGATCCGAACTAAGTCGTGCGGTTGTTGAACTATGAAGTGTGAATCCATTCGGAAGATTTAGTGGCTAGGAAATCAGAAGAGTTCACCTTGTAAGTGCTTGCATATTATCCAAAGTTAACTAGGCTCTATTTAGCAATACTTTGCCATGACCTTTATATGGGTGATAATTTGAAGTTGCTGACAATTTGTAGGGTATTTATACAATAAGGTGTTGATAATTTTAAAGTATTGGCAGTGTATAAGGTGTTACTCCGTGCATTGATACATTAGTTTCTTCAATGATTTGACCTTTTGTGGCTCTCATATCTTCTTTTTTGAAAGAACCAACCTAGTTAGGTTCCAATATTTGAGTTAGTACGAGTGCTATTTGAGTTAGTACGAGTCCATAAATTGATCTTCGTTATTCAATATCTCATATCATATCGACGGCATGGGGGGCCTTGTTCGTTTCTGCATACAAGTTCATAATGAGACAAACGTAAGAAATAACAAAATACTACTGGATAGAAAACTATGAAAACCATCATAAGAAACCACTTATGAAGGTGGTGACACTAATCTCGTAAAAAAAAACGGTCACCAAAAAGTTTGTTTATCATCATACATGTGTCACCAAAGTTATTGACCGGTGTCACCACTTATAAAGGTGGTGACACTAATCTCATAAATAAAAATTGTCACCAATTTTTTTTTTATCATCCTACATGTGTCACCAAATTCATTGACTTTGACTGGTCAATGGTCAAAATAAAAATGGGAAGGAAGGAAGAGAGTCAAATTAAAAATGGGAAGGAGGGGAAAAATGTCATATTAGGACATTTTGCAAAAGGGAATATAAAAGTGGACATTTTGCAAAATGCCTTGTTAAAAATGGATACTCAGCTAAAAAAATCCTATAAACTATGATATTTTAGTTTAAATGCCAATATTTTAGTTCAAAACAATGACATTTTTGCTCAAAACAACAATGTTTTGGTTCAGCACGACAACATTTTAGTTTAAAAGTGTATCATTAATTGTTGTATATTTTTTAACTTTAAACGATAAAACAATGTTGTTTTAGTCTAAGACGACATTATTTTTGTCTAAAAAGACACCATTTGAAACTTAATGATTCAATATGTAATTTTTTATTCTCTTAGCATACAATAGCATGTAACAAGATATACAAAATTTAAACTTGTATAATTTCTTATCCAATGGTTGAATTTAGTAATATAACCTCTTGTTTTGAAACTTTCTGATTCAATTATATTATTAAAATATCGAGTTAAGTAAAATATAAAAGCACTGCGGTTTATTAAAAGACATTTCAAGTAATTAATCCGTGTTTAATTTTCAAACGTACGTAAATAACTTTTTACTCAGGTATCGGATTGAGACTTATAATATATCAAAACGAAGCTATCGACGAGTAGAATAAGTATAGGTAACTCGTTGAATGAAAGGAGGGGGCCAAATGACGAGTGTGGTAGTCAAAATTGACCTTCTATGCGTCAAACAACGATCTTGACCTGAATGACGAGTCAAGCGAGGTTTGAGGGCTACTTGAGGAGGAGGATGTGCTCCTCAAGACTTCGAGGACCGAGGAGGATGTGCTTCTCAAGGTTAAAAAGAAGGCTCCATCTTATGAGTCAATAGAGAAGAGAATTAAATTATATTTTATTTTAGTTATTTTTATTAATTTTCATTTTTAGTAACTTCTTGAAATTTAATTATGGAATTACTTATTTTATTATTTTTTATTTAGAATAAATAAGATGGTTAAGAATGTCTGTCTTTTAGGCTTCCTTAATCATCGAGTTAGGTACTAAACTAGTTTCTTGTAAAGTGGGATTATGAATGGGTGTTTTTAAATACACCGCAAATCCAGCTTTAAAAATGTACGTTGATTTCGACGTACAAGCCTCAATCACTAATTAGCACCTTTTAAAAATTAATTAACCCACTTTAACCCTGCACGTCAATTCCGACGTGCAGGGTTTGTGGTGTATATAGCGAAGGCGATTATGAATAGACAAAGTGACCTTTATCACTATTTTTCGGATAAAAAATAAGGCATGAATATTTTTGTTGACAGGCAAGACAAAACAACAACAGCCAAAACTTCGAAAGGTGCTCAAAGTTTCCTATGTACTTTATACTTGTCTCCTCTTTCGATTGCTTGGATTCGTCACTGCATATTCATGAACACCGGTCACAAGTACGTTGGAAAGCTCCTCCTGTTTGGCCCCATCTCTGGAAACAGCAGAAACAACCTAACAAATCAAATTTACTGGAACAAAATCAATTGCACTATTAACAACAGAAGTTTATTAATATGAATAAATCCGGCAAGCCCTCAGTCAATCACCAGAAAAATGAACTAATCCGATAAGTTCGAGCTAACCCAATGATCCAAAATAAGCTGACCCAAAAGACACCCTACTTAATTCATACTCCCCACAAAATCCAAATATACTTTACCCAAAATATAATTTAAGACCATGAGACCTTGTTTTTTTTGGTCTAATGGACCCTGAGACCTTTGAATACTACTCGCAAGTCCTTTCCGATTGAACTATTCCGAAATGGTTTTAAGACCCAGCCTAAATCAACCCGAAACGCCCAAAAAAAAAAAAAAAAAAAAACTAAAGGCCCGGAAACCTGAGCCTGAGTCAACCCAAATGCCCAAGCAAAAGGAACTAACTAACAACCTAGCCAGCCTATCTGATTATCACCTTTACATACAAATGTAAGAGAGAACAAGTTCAGGAAGAGGGAAGAAAGAAATCTTCAACCTGCTTGAAATGCATGTTGATAAACTCCTATCTGATGAACCTAAATTGTAGCTCATGTGATGACAGTAGGCATTTCACGTCCTGTAAAATCTTTTAGCTTCGAAACAGACAATGCCAAATCTACACATCAAAAGTTATGATTAGGTATAATTCGTATAATTGTATGAAACAACAAAGGGATTATCAATACTGACCTATCAGCGGTTTTAATGCTATTTGGGCATCCATGTCATGCTTAGAGCTATCAAGCTCAAATTGTTCAATGTAAATTCTAACCGTTGCACCTGCTGAACCAGTACCCTGCAAGAATAAGTCAATACTAATTATAACAGAGCAGCAGACAGGAATGCACATGAGAAAAGTGTAGGGCACTAGGATGTGGGCAATAAAGAAATGGGAAACCAAAAGGAGTTATCACTGACAGATAAACGGAAAATGATCCTAGATCCATCCGTGAAAACAAATCGGACGCCTTGCTTTGACACAACACTGCCATCAACCTGGACAGTAGGTGAATATGGCTCAGCACATAGCTACAACCATTTCTTTCTTTAGTGAAAGAAGAATTATGCAAACTGTTCAAGCTTACAACTTACTGGATCCTTGTATGTGAAATCATCAGCAAGTTGAAGGACATAATCTCCTGTTAAATGAACTACTTTAAGCATGTGATATTGAACTTTATAGATAACATATCTTGTGAGAAGTTAATAACCCTACCAAATTTATCTCCTGCCTTGCTCTTGGTCAGTAAATCTCGAAGATGGTCTATCATTTTATTGGCTCCTGCAGATTCACATTCCTACAGAAAAAAGGGTCCGGTATGAGCAATCTCCTTTTGGGTTCAATATTTGTCCGAGTAATTTAGATAGCCAAGAGTAAGAGAACAAGAGCACAAAACGAGTGAAATTGGATGCTGATGCTTACTTCATAATCATATCTAGAAAAGAAGTTCCTTCCATAGGTTGCCCAATGCTCTTTAACTACATCAGCAACAGAAACCAACTTGTCATCAGGTTTCTTGTCCTTGTTCCGGTGTGCAATGATTGAAAGCCATGCTAACACAGCCCTATCAACAGAAAAGATTGAATTCATTAAGATAAAAGCAGTCAGTTCATGTGCAAAAATAAGATAGTTGTAATGTAATCCAAAAACTAGACAAGAGACCGTCCTCGTTTCCAGGGGCGGAGCTGAGGGGGGGACTAGGGGGCACGTACTCCCTCTCTCATTTGACAAACTACCTAGGTGTATTCTCCTCGTCGATAGCTTCGTTTTGATATATAATACGCCTTAATCCGACATCTGAGTAAAAAGTTATGAATGTTTTAAAATTAAGGGTATATTAATCACTTTAATTTTGTTTCAATAGACTATAATCCTTTTATATTTTACTTAAATTAACATTTACATACTATAATTCATCTCGAGAGCTTCGAAATGCGAGGTTATACTAATCATTTCGACAATCAGATAAAAAGTTACACAAGTTTAAATTTTTTATATCTGGTTATACATTATTATATGTTAGAAGTGTGCAACAAGTTATACTCTATATTAATTAGGGTTGTTATTCGAGTCAAACAAGTCTAATATTGTTTCATTATATTTAATTAGCTCATTTAGAAACAAGTCAAGCTCGAGTCGAACATATATTTGAACTTGAGCTCATACTCAAATTGTTTAGTAAATGAACAAGCTTGATCGAGCTGAGTCTTTTTCCCAAGTATTATGCAACATTACTTGCTCATGACATAGTAAATTAAAAGAAAATCTGTAAATTTCACAACGTGCTATTTTAGTTTCAGTCGAGCCGAGGTCAGCTTTGAATCAATCATAAAAATGTTCTCATAATTAACTCATTTGTAAATGATGCTCGAGCGGCTTTTATTGAGCAAAACTTGAGCTACTTAGCTCATATAACAACCATAGTCTTAACTTAATGTTTATTATATTGCGTTTTCTATACTTATTTAGTTCATTTTTTTCAAATATTTCATTTATATATTTATATTTCTTTTTTTTAGGTGCGAAAAAAATGATATTGTTTTATCAAAAACCGATGATATTTTATCTTAAAATAACATCATTTATTATCGTATTATATATAACTCTTTACGTCACTTTAATCCAAAACTATATCGTACTGTGCCCCCCCTCCGAAAATTTTCTGGCTCCGCCAATGCTCGTTTCCTAGCATTTCTTGGATAGGTAATATATACTTCCAAAAATGAAAGGCTGGAATTGCAAGAAGGAATTTACCATATTCCATCCTTCTCACGGATGTGATCTGAACCTGTTCCAAAACTTTCTTCACCACACACGGACAAATTTCCAGAATCCATAAGATTTCCAAAGAACTTCCAACCAGTAGGAACCTGAATCAGTGACATATTATGAACAAAATGAAAGGCAGGAGCGTTTTAACCAACCATATATCAGAAAGATGCACTTACCTCAAAGAACGGAAGATTCAGCTTTGTAGCAACTCGATCTAGGGCACCACTAGTTGGCATGGACCGTGCTAAACCCTGTCAAAAGAAATGTGTTATATTGCGAGGAATATCATAAGCCTGTGTTGTTTAAAATATAGATCAGTGTTAGAATCCTCCATGAGAAGCTTCTTAATTCAAAGGTAGAAACGGGTGTCCCAAAGGGAGTCAAAAAAGAAAAGAAAAAATTGTTTGACATGGACAAGCACGTAATCAAATGATCAGTGGGTGTGTGTATTTTTGTGCTTGGAGGTATTGCTGTTTGCAACAATCAAGAAACTAAGGTCTTAAGGTATGTATTTGTTTTGTTTTTTTAAAGCAGGCCTTTATCAGAGATTATTTGGGGTATTCTAAAGAGAGCATCACAGTGGCAAAGGATGCTGGCCATCAAGGAACTACAGCGTAGAGTACACCCATTTCATCTGAGCTGCATAAATTTCTTTCCACTTGCCTGTGATATTTATCCTTGCTGGTGCATACTCAAAAATTTAAGCCATCCATATCAGGCTGCATAAAATTTCTTTTGTAGTACAATTGGTAACAACAGACGACGTGTTGTGTTAAGGTAAACCTTTAGCTTAATATCAATTAAGCCATTACAAATTTTTTGAAAAGTTGAGGAAGAGTATCAAGTGAACTGAGGATTCTACGTAAGAAGAAGGAAGAAACATAAGAGCTTTTTTTTTTTGGTGAAACAATATAAGAGTTTATTATCTCACCTTAATTCCATTTTGGAAGTATGGAATGGCAGCCTGTGCATTTGCTGCAATTATTGCAACAGAATCTGATGGAGTAACAAAGAATCCTTGACCTAGAACCATGTTTCTGTCCCCGTCACCTGAATCACAATTGCATTTCCACATGAATAAGTATCTCGTATATTGTGTGGAGTATGGACCAATGAGAATCTTCCCAGTGAAACCAAATAGAACAGAATGAGAAAATGGAAAAGGACAAATGTATTAAGAAAAAAAAATTCTTGACCTAGAACCATGTTTCAGTCCTCGTCACCTGAATCACAATTGCATTTTCGCATGAATAAGTATCTCATATAGTTGTGTGGTGTATGGACCAATGAGAATCTTCCCAGTTAAACCAAACAGAACAGAATGAGAAAATGAAAATGGACATATGCATTAAGTTTTAAAAAAAAATCTTTTGGAAAATGTTTCTTGGTATTAGCATTGTCCAAAAAGGGAGAGATAAAAAAGAAGATGCCAAAAATCTGAAATATTGTTACCACACATGATGCCAAAAAAAATTTCTTCAGAAAAATTTTCAATTAATTGGTAAAAGAAGAATGAAGATGGAAAAAAAATCTTTTAATTATATCCATAAATTGTCACATACCATCACTTGCAGCACCAAAGTCTGGTCCATTGGCACCATACATGATATCAACCAAATCCTTAGCATAACTATTCACATCATAGAAGACAAAGATAGAATGAAATAAATTATTCACTTTTTCCTGGCAAACCACAAGTCCTGCAATCTCAACAAGATATTCTTACGTGAGGTTAGGATCTGGATGACCATGTCCAAAATCTTCTAGAGGAATGCCATTCAAAATGGAGTCCTACAAAATGTGAGAGGGGGTATGAAAACTTCATCTACTATGACAATTGTTTGTCATCAACAATGATTCATGTGAATGGCATACCATCCCAGCCCCAAGCTTGTCTACAAAAATTGGTTTTGCATAAGCACCAGTAACTGCATGCATAGCATCAAATATGAACCTGAGGAAGCCACAATGGGGAAAACAAAAAAAAAAAGAGGTTAATGCACTAGGGAAAAGCAATTGAACCTATGTATATCTTGTGAAAATTGAGCTGTCTACCAAGTTTGAAGCATTATCAATTGAAAAGATTCTTGCTGAATTAACATAGTGGAAATTCCACAAGCATTTGAAACACAAATAATCTACAACATGCATAATAATATACAAAGTTCTTGACATTGTGTTCTCACTAAGATTGTTGTTGACGGTTTGATTTGTGAATGTACGAGCATTATAAATTTTAATGCACCTGTGACTGTGAATGAGACTTCATTGAGAAAGAAAAGAAAATACATTAAAATAAACAATGTCAACTCTCTCTGGTTGACAATCACCCAAAACTACTCAAGTAGAAGGGTTAAAAAAAAAATAGAAATCTCAGCAGCATGATAACAGACGAACAGTTTCTCTTTGTTTTGTTAAAAAGCAACAGAAGAAAAAAAAACATCCATTCCTACCTGAAATCTGATCGTTCGAACAGACTTTTAATAAGCTGGAAATCAAAAACACTCTGCAAGAGAAAGAAAACAGGTGAACACTCCATCAATTTCCCTACTAAACAAAACATCAGAAGAAGGCTAATGTTCGCATTATTCTACACTTACATCCATAAGCTCCATATAATCAGCAACAGGGTCAACCACCTCTATGCTAAAGTTTCCGAAATTTGTTACCCCAACACGGGATAAGTCAATATCAGGAATCTCTGCTATCTTGATTTCAGAAATCTGCAAGAACCATGCACAATGCAAAACTTAAGGCTTAAGAATAATAAGATGTCTGTCTGCATACAACTATACAAGTGAATGATGTCATCATAATTGTTGTATTTATACAACTATACAGTTTCAGTTCAGTCTGTGATGCCAATAGAAGCAGGCTGATAGAGGAACACATACAGAAAGTGTATTTCCGTAAATCTTGTCAGTAATAGACTCTGGCGCAGGTTGCCCACTGCTGTAGTTGAACTGTAATAATAGAAAAAGTAACAGAAAATTAAAATTTTGATTGGGACAGAAAAAAGTGCTACAAATGATACAAGTAATATGGCAAGCCAACAGAGTCATGACTTGGAAGGCATAAACGCCTTCAGTTGTGGGGCAAGCAATATGCTAGTGAGGAATGACAACAAAGGAAACTGAAATGAAGCATTAACAAGCCACACGGAATGCCAAGCAACTACATATCAAACACATATCATATCTCATGCAGAGTCTTAATTTACAGCCTTCCAATAGTAAATTTAAGCACCAGGGAGGTTACATGCCATGACCTAATAATGCCCTGAAGGAGCTTACTATTTACACTTCCAGTCCAACATCCCAATATTTAGAGAAGTGCAAAGTCAAAGAATAAAATACTTAGCACAAAGTAAAAACAGGTGGTGGTGGAAAAAAGGTCATAAATAAGGCAAAAAAGTCATTATGCTCGTCTACAAGGCACAAACAATATGCACCATTACAAAGAGAATTCTACACACTCTAGGGCTGCACAATACAAAGAATTATCTAAATGATCAGTGAGGAAACAGACTATACAGTACACACCTTGATACCCCAGTCATATTCAGGACCACCAGGATTATGGCTTGCACTCATAATAAAGCCCCCATTAGCCTGCAGAAGCCTCATATGTTAGTTACATATTGATTGCAAGATAGAATAGGAACAATAAATGTTACAGGTTTTGCCACACCTTCCTCTTCCTAATGACAGCAGAAACTGCTGGTGTCGACAAAATGCCGTCCCTGCAAATATCAGAACTATATCAGCACATCATGGACAAGGAAAAGAAGTTTTGATTCAGGATTTAATGATGACCCACAGATTGAAACACACAGTCAGACATGCATTCCAACCAGACCAGACATTGACTTCACTTGTTGAAATGTCTCAGGAGGGTCAATATGAATCAGTTTCGGTACGAGTGTTAACTTTCTTACAAATGTAAGTCTAGAGCGCAGACTTCTGCAATCTACATCATGAGGTAATTGCTTTCGGTGATGAAAACTTCATGTCAACTTTACTAGGTGGAATGAAGACGGGTTTTTACAGATTACAAAAGCTTCTTCAATAGAATTAATGAGTCGAATGGGGTCATCAAATTACAAAGGAGACTTCATTGGTAGACATAACAAGAACAAAGTTTCAGCCAGTTGACTAAAACAACATATGGAAAGGCAAGTAACTATTGCTTTGTGAAAAACTCATAATCCAAAGTTTGCAACTCTTCAGTGTAACACCACCAATATATTTTCTCCTTGACAATTTGGATATACGACCTTTCTAAATGGAAAAGAAATGAAAGTATTATTTCAATGGAAAGAGTTTGATAGCCAAATAAATTATTCGGTAAGCCTAGTCAAAATTTACCTTTAGGCAAGATGGGTGTTCCAGTTAATAGACTATACTGTATTTATCAGATTTCCTTAAGTCAGATTATATAATCAACAGAAGTACTGTCGCAGAAGAAGCAGAGATTGCTAAACAAGAAGTACTTTACTGATGAAGGAGTACTCACTTTCCAACCAAAATCTTTCCAACACCATTTCCCGCAGCAATTTTGATGATTATCTGAATCAAACAGATGCATAAATCAACTTAAATACAAGTGGAAGGTTATAATGGTTCACAACGACGCGGTGTACAAAACATCCTCACCTGAGCAGCCTCTCGATTAAAATAACGACCATCACCACCCAACACTAACACGCCGCCTTGGTAGTCCTCTGGTGGCAGAGAATTGAACAATGCCTGCAAATCAAGCCGCTTGAATCAAATTCTCAACAATTTCCCATTTCTTTATGCACTACAGTAATGGATCAAAAGAAAATTAGGGATCCAAAATCAGGAAAAAAGTGTAACCTGTATCCAATTGGCTAAGTAATTCTCCTGCATAAACACCTTGACCTGACAAGCATTACAAAATAAAAGGCAGACAAACGAGTTGAGAAAGGAAACATACGACGTCCAGAACAAAACCGAAAAACACGAAGCTGAGAGGAAAAACAGAATCCGAACCTTTTTCCTGAGGCCGCTTGTTCCCGTCTTCTGCCCCTCGAATGGCGTGGTAGGAACCGAATTGATCTGCAAAACAAACCAAGCGAAAAAAAAGAAGAAATTAATTACACAATCAAAGGCGATCCATCAGAGATTGAAAAAACAAAGACAGACAAATGTAAAGATCGAACCGTAAAGCCATGGGATTCGGCGAGAGTAGGGGAAGAAGCAGCTCTGATAGAGAAGCGAGGGGCAGACAAAGAGAAAGCTCCGAGCGGCATCCTCTTGGAAGGATAACCGGGAAATGGAAGAAGGGAGGAAGAGGGAGAGGAGTGGAGGCGGTGGTTGCCGATCAAGGCAGTCGTTCTCCCGCCGCTCCGGCAGCATGTAGAGAGAGAAGATTCGACTCCGAGGACGAAGGCCATTGCAGGAAGCGGGAGAGAGAAACAGGGAAGAGGGAGTGTGAGTGAATGAGAGAGTGAGAGTGTGAGCGAAGGAGTATTATGGGGAGGGCCGGAGGGGGGAGAAAGAGGTGGAGAGAGGGATGGAAGAAGAGATCTTTGCAGTTGCAAAGGATGAGAAAGACTGACAGTGTCCACTGCCACACGTCTCAAGGTGGGCCATCCCTTGCTAACCATGAACGGCCATTTTTGCTTCTTCTCTTTTTCTTCGGGAAATTTACATAAAACCACCCGTTAAATAAAAAGTTTTTAATTAACCACCCATTAAATATGAAATTATATAAAATCATCCGTTAAATGAATTTTATTTACAAAAGACAACCCATGGTCTCTTCCACGGATAAAACTTGTTAATTTTTTTTTAAAAAAAAAATACTTAAATGGTCTTAAACATAAAAGAGAATGAAGACTGCTCATATCATACTCAAGTCAAGAATCATTTTTCTACCGGTTTGAAAAATAAAACTAATTGATAAATTGCTTACATGCAAATAGACTTATGATTGTAAATTTGAAATTAATTGATCCCAAAGGTAATTAGAAAGACTTAGAATTTATGAGTTGATCACTTGTCTCGTATTAAAATTGTGAGAAAATGACAAATTGGGGGTTTAATTAAGATTTAATTTACCTTTTATATTAGACTCTAATAAATACTCTAGTTAGATTTATTTGATTGAAGTTTTAAATTTTTTAAGAATTAACTAAAATTAGTATCTAAATCCAGTTCAAAGCAATGAAGATCTCCTGCTTCACTTTATTCTCCACTTCTTAAAACACAAAAATATTTTGACATTTAATTTATTTAAAAAAAATTATATTTATATTACTAACATCTATTTTTATATATTCATAAAATTTTATTTAGAAAAATCATATTTTGAAATTTTTAACAATTATAATTTGTTAAATATTGCCTTTTAAAATTTTAAAAATTGTAAAACGTGATTTTTAAAAATAAAATTTTATGAATATATAAAAATACATGTTAGTAATGTAAAAATATTTTTTATAATTTTTTTGAAATTAAATAAATGTCAAAATATTTTTGTGTTGTAGGGAGTGGAGCGTATAGTGAAGTAGAAGATCTTCATTGTCCCCCTGGCTGCCCCTGAACAATTAAACAAACAAACTAGGCTCAGGCCAGACTAATAGACTATTGAAAATCAGACTTGTTTGATCTCGAATTCTTACTCTATTAAAAAAAAAGCCAATGTTATTTACCCCACAAAATTTTACTATATACACCATATATCACACTTTTTATTTTTGAAAAAAAATATAACATGCTCCTCTTGAGTTACACATCTGCCCTCTTGAGTCACACACCTGTGTGACTCAAGAGGAGCAGTGTGTGATTCATGAGTGTTGAGGGAGCATGTGCTGGCTAAAGCCATGTGGTCCCAAACCATGTAACTGTCCGTGCCAGCTAGTGGCTTGACGCCTAAGTCATTGAGTTTCCCCTTTGCCTTTACTTAGTATAAATAAGGTCTAAGTGTAATTGAGACAACTGTTTTACAACACAATGAAATTTCTATTTTCTGAGAGATCTGCTTTTCCTTTTCTCTTCATTTGAGTGTTCTCGAGTGTGCTTCCATTGAGCTTGATCGATCTACATGGTATCAGACCTTGGTTGTTCGATCCAGCTGGTCGTAGCTCGTTGTGCTCAATATAAGGGAAATTCAATTGTGCAATTGAGTGAAGATCATCTGAGATCTGGAGATCTAGTGCGTGATTGATGGCGACGACACTAGAGAGCTCTGAATCTCGGAGAAGAGAGTACATCACAAGTGCATATCTGCAAAATCCTCTCTTCATTCACCCCTCGGATAATTCAGGTATGATCCTTACTACGATTCAGCTTATTGGAGAGAATTATAGGAGATGGAGGAAATCGATGATGAAGGCTCTATCTGTTAAGAACAAGTTTGGAATCATAGATGGAACAGTAAAGGAAACGCTTCAGAATTCAGCTCTGTGGCATAGATGTAATGATATGGTGTCATCATGGATTCTAAACACTGTGTCGAAGGAAATTTATGCTACCTTAGATGAATTTGATACTGCTAGAGAAATGGGGGAGGATCTGAATGAGAGCTATGGCCAGAGAAACGGTCCTCTGATTTTTCAAGTGAAGAAAGAAATACAGACCTGTGAGCAAGGTGAAAGTACCGTGTCTGATTACTTCACCAAACTCAAAGGTTTCTGGAAACAGTTGTCAGGATTAACTACACAGATCAGGTGTAGATGTGGAAAATGTGAGTGTAATCTGAACGAGCAAATAGAGGCTGTAGAAAATGAGAGCAAATTGATGCAGTTTCTCATGGGGCTCAGTGACAAGTTTGATGCTGCTCGTCAACAATTTTTGCTCTCTACACCTCTGCCAACAACAAGCAATGCTCACTCTCTTCTGGTGCAAGATGAATATAGTGTCAAACTGAAGAATGTTGACAAGCAGGAGAAGCATGACACTACGGCCTTTATGTCCAAGAAAAACAAGGACAAAGTTGGAGAATCATCTCAGTCAGGAAGCTAGAAGTGTGAGCACTGCAATGGAAATCATCCAGTTGAGAGATGTTGGGAGGTGATTGGCTATCCTGAGTGGCACTCAAAGAGCAAATACAAGCCTCAAGCTCCTAACACTGGTGGTGACTATAAGAAGAAAGGTCGAGAGCCATTTGCAAACATCACCAACAAAAGCACTGAAGGAGCTGAAGGTGCCTACAAGCTATTCCAAAGCATGTCTGAAGATAGTCAGAAATTGATGAGTACTCTTCTCAATCTGATGGAGCAGCAAAAGTCTGAGGTGAACATGGCAGGTAGTACTTTATGTTTCAATGTTTCTCAATACTCTAAACTGTGGATTTTAGACAGTGGAGCTACTGATCATATGACTTGTGATAAGTCTTTCTTTGACAACCTTTCCCCAATATCCAAACCATTAGATGTTCATCTACCTAATGGTCACAAAGATTAGATAACTCATGTTGGCCCAGTAACTCTTTCAACCACTTTAAAGCTTCATCATGTCCTGCTTGTTCCAAGTTTCAAATTCAATCTCATCTCCCTAAGTTGTCTTGTTCATGACCTTAAATGTCACATTCACTTGTTTTGTGCTTCCTCTTGCCTGCTTCCCAAATACAAGCTTCTCTACCAAGTAACTACATGAGTCAGTTTTGTGCTTTTGCACCTGTGTTGCCTATGTTTTTTCCCAAGTTATCATGTAATAAAGATATAGGTACACTCTGGCATTTTAGACTTGGCCATGCTTCTAAAGATAAACTCAGTCACATATCTTCTGTTTCACATGATAAAGTACAGAATTCTGAATTCAGTTGTTCTATTTGTCCTTTGGCAAAACAAACTAAGCCTACATTTTATCCTAGTGCATCTCTTGCTGATAAGGTGTTTGAGTTGTTGCATTGTGATTTATGGGGACCATTTGAGGTGTCCACATATAATGGTCATAAATATTTTCTCACCATTGTTGATGATAGGAGTAGAAGTGTTTGGGCCATTCTTCTTAAACACAAGTCTGAAACTTCTGCTATGCTTAAGCAGTTCATCACTATGGTGGAAAAACAGTTTAATGGAGTTGTTAAAACTCTAAGAAGTGATCAGGGCATAGAGTTCTTCAACTCTGATGTCTCTAACTTTCTCTCTTCTAAAGGCATTGTTCATGAAAGTTCATGCACTGCCTCTCCACAACAAAATGGGCGTGTTGAGAGAAAACACAGACATATTCTGGATATGGCTAGAGCCCTTTGATTTCAGGCAGGTCTACCACAGAAGTTTTGGGGGGATTGCATTCTTACTGCTACTTTTCTGATCAATAGACTGCATGTTGCCCTTCTTAAACACAAAACTCCATATGAAATAATTTTTGGCACTACACCAGACTACACTAAACTCAAAGTTTTTGGTTGTCTTTGCTATGTGTCTACTCTTGCCTCACATAGAAAGAAATTTGACCCCAGGGCAGACCCTTGTGTCTTTATTGGTTATCCTTTTGGGTTTAAGGGGTACAAAATCTATAACCTTGCAACAAAGACATGCTTGATCAGCAGAGATGTACAATTTGTGGAAGATGTCTTTCCTTACAATGAAAAATTCCTAACCCAACCCACATCTTTTGAGCCTGTCCCTATCTTGCCAAGTTCACATGATGATATCCCTATCTTTCATCATGTTGATCAAAATCTATCTCCTTCTGTCAATCCTCCTCTTATCTCTGAGGATGCACCACTGTCACACCTTGACTATTCTCCCTCACATGTCCCACCTCCTTGTGATGATGTCTTGCATGTGATTGTTGATCCTCCTCCTCCTAGGAGATCGGGTCTTGCCCATCACCCACCTAAATGGCAAGAGGATTTTGTATGTGCAGCTTCTCATGAACCACCTGCTGCTATCATCTCACATTCTTGTGGTAAGTCATCCCCTCACCCTCTCATTTGTTCTCTTACTACCTCTGAGTGTTCCTCATCTTATCAACAACTCATAAGTTCTTTAGCTTCTTTGTCTGAACCTCAGTCTCTATCTGAGGCACTGGAACATAAAGGATGGTGTGATGCTATGTTGTTGGAGTTGAATGCTCTTGAAACCACTGGCACCTGGGAATTGGTTGCTAGGCCTGCTCACCAATCAATGGTGTCCTGCAGATGGCTTTTCAAACTCAAATTCAAGTCTAATGGCACTCTTGAGAGGTACAAAGCCAGACTTGTTGCTCGAGGGTTCTCTCCAATTGAAGGCATTGACTATGGAGAAACCTTTGCCCCAGTTGGAAAGATGATCTCAGTTAGGACTCTTCTAGCTGTTACAGCTTCCAAGGACTGGTCTGTCAGTCAAATGGATGTCACCAATGCCTTCCTTCATGGTGACTTGGAGGAAGAGGTGTACATGGAACTGCCTCCAGCTTATCATCATCAGGTTCAGAAGCATTCCACTCAGGGGAGAGCTACAAGGAAGAGTGCACTGCAAATGGCAAAGTAGTGTGTAAACTCAAGAAATCCTTGTATGGATTAAAGCAAGCTCCTAGGCAGTGGTTCTCCAAGTTTTCTGAAGTAGTTAAGGCAGCTGGATTTGAGCAGTCTAAGGCTGATTATTCTCTATTCACTAAGAAGACTGAGAGCACATTCACAGCTTTATTGGTGTATGTTGATGACATGATCATCACATGAAGCTGTGATCTGGAGATCATCAAACTCAAGAAACACTTGAAGACACCCTTTCAAATGAAAGATTTGGGTGAGCTAAAGTATTTCTTGGGAATTGAAGTTGACAAGACTAGCAAAGGCTACTTTCTAAATAAGAGAAAGTATACACTGGAGCTGCTAAATGAAACAGGTATGACTGAGTCCAAGGCTGTCTCTACATCACTGGATCCCAAACTGAAGCTGAGTTTAGAAGGGAGCAGAGGAGTGGTTGAAGCCATAGCATATCGAAGATTGGTAGGGAAACTTATCTACCTAACCACCACAAGGCCTGATATATGTTATGCAGTTCAGATGTTGAGTCAATTTATGCACAATCCAAGTGATGAATACTGGAAAGCTGCCAAACATGTTCTCAGGTATCTTAAGGGAGCTCTAGGAAAAGGGTTGCTACTCTCAAGGCAATCTCAAATGCAGCTTAGAGCATATTGTGATACAGACTGGCAAAGCTGCCCCATGACTCGAAACTCATTAACAGGGTTCTGTATTCTCTTAGGAGATTCATTGATCTCTTGGAGAACAAAGAAGCAGTCATATGTAGGCGTGGCCACGGGTCGGACCCGCCGGGTCAAGGGTTAGGGTTGGCCGACCCGAACCTTAACCCGTAAATCTCACGGGTTGACGGGTTCGGGTCGACCCGTTGACCCGGCGGGTTACATTATTTAAAAAAAAAAAAATCATTTTTAAAATTTTTTTTTTTAAAAAAAATGACTATTAAAAAAAAAATGTAAGGATTTTATCTTCACAACACATTTGATCACTTTGATATGAAGTGTTAAAAATGTAGGAAGATTATATCTCCATATTAATTCTTTCATCCACAATAATTTCATTGTGTGATGTAAGAGAAAAATATGAGAATATATTTCTCAAAGTTCATTTCCAACTTAATTTTCAATATAGGAAATGTAGGAAACAAGTGAAGTGGAAGAAATGTGGTAGTAGGATACATATATATAGTCTCATGCCTTCTCATTCTAACTCCATATTTTCGATGTGGGACAAAGCATTTGTCCCACATTGAAAATGAGGGGAAGGAAGGAAGACTTCCAACTCTATAAAAGGAGAAGGATGGGGTTTATTTGTCTCACATTGCACTTTGCATATTAGTTTATGTATTATTGTGAGTTATTTTAAGAATAATTTATATAATTTACATAATATTATAAATTTATTTTATTAAAAATAAATTTTTCCAAAAAAAAAGTATTTTGAAAAAGCGGGTTGACCCGGCGGGTCACGGGTTGCAAAACCCCCGACCCTAACCCTAACCCGCTACCCGTCCCCACCCGGCTACCCGTCAACCCGGACCCGCCGGGTCAATGACCCGTATGACCCGCCGGGTCACGGGTTGACCCGTAACCCGTGGCCACGCCTAGTCATATGTTGCCATGTCTTCTGCTGAGTCAGAGTACAGGTCCATGGCTATGACATGCTGTGAGATTACATGGCTTGTAAGGTTGCTTGCAGATTTGGATGTTCAAATGGAACCAGTGCACTTATTTTGTGACAATCAATCAGCTCTTTACATTGCAAAAAATCCTGTTTTTCATGAGAAGACAAAGCAATAGAGGGAGATTGTCACTTGGTCCGAGAGAAAGCTCTTAAGAAAGAAATTGTGTTGGGATATCTACACAGCTGATCTCTTCACCAAAGTGATTTCATCTAATCAATACAACAAACTGTTACACATGTTGGGAGTTGTAAACTGGTTTACATCTTCCAACTTGAGGGGGAGTGTTGAGGGGGCATGTGCTGGCTAAAGCCATGTGGTCCAAACCATGTAACTGTCCGTGCCAGCTAGTGGCTTGACGCCTAAGTCATTGAGTTTCCCCTTTGCCTTTACTTAGTATAAATAAGGTCTAAGTGTAATTGAGACAACTATTTTACAACACAATGAAATTTCTATTTTATGAGAGATCTGCTTTTCCTTTTCTCTTCATCTGAGTGTTCTCGAGTGTGCTTCCATTGAGCTTGATCGATTTACAATGAGGCGCAGGTGTGGTGCATATAGTAAAATTTATGGGTGTAAATATTATCACCCATTAGCATGAATCCTTTTTACACAACAAACTGGACTCAAATACGAAACTAAACCAAGTGGAATCATGTCAATCAAATTTATATAACTCATGTTATTTCAATTGAAACAAGAAATCTGAAGCGAGTTGGTAAACTGAAATTTGCACGTAACATATCTTGAATTATACTCATTAAATGGTCTATTTTCAAGTTACAAAGGTCAATCATAAGAACACCAAACTTTACACAAAGATTCATCCCGAGTAAGCGGGAATTCATCAAACAATCACTACTTACAAAGCTGAGAATTAGAGCAACTTTATTTATGGGGTTCTTAACAAAACCCTAACCAAATTTCATGATGGGTGTTCAATCCAACACAAGAGCATAAAAATTTGGCCTATTAAAATGCTGGTGACACTAAAAAAGGGTAACAAAGTGATCAAAGAGAAAATCACAACCAACGCAACCTGCAGGAAAAAAATTTGGTGGAGTTTTTTGGGGATATGCTCTTTTGTTGTGCATTCTTATTCCTTTAGTACATTCACCTTTTTCCAATGAACAAAATGCCAGGAGCATAGATTTTTTAGAGCTGGCAAAACCCGACCCGAACCCGAAAACCCGACCCGGTCGACTCGAAACCGATTATTCTGAACACTGACACAACCTGTCCATTTTGGACCCGAAATCCGAATGAACCGAACCAGATTAACCCGAAACTCATTAAGACCCGAACCCGTTATAACCGAAACCCGAAATAACCCGAACTTTAAGCTACAATCTAGTAAATTTTTTAAAATGAATATTGAAATAATGAAATCCCGAGACAACCGAAACCTAAATAACCGAAACCCGAATCCGACCCAACCGATTGACCAAATTATTAGACATTACCCGAAGCCCGAATGACCCAAAACCCGACTAACCGAACCCAAAACCCGACCCGACCCGTCCGATTGCCACCTCTAGATTTTTATATCGGTTTTTCGAGAATGACAATTTTAGACTATATGGATATGAGAAGTAATGATTATGGAGGAATTGATGGAAACCTGGATTACAAGGATATATATGTTGTATTGATTTGGATTTTCATTAAACATGCTAACTTGAGAAGGTTCCATTAGATTCACCAATTGAGCAAAAATTTGAAATTTTTTTAGGGTTCGTCAATTTTCACTTACTGATTTCTTTCATAATCAAGTATGCTTATTAGTTATTACCTTATAGACAAACTGTTGTTTATTTCATGGCATTGCCAACTGTTTGATATGAAACTTTTCATTCTAATACTGAAAGCTGGAGGATAAATGACGTCGATAGGATTTCGTGCAAGTGATTTTTGTTCTGTTGCTTGTTAGAAAAGGAGAAAAAAAAAATCCTGAGTTCATTGAATCTCAGATTTTAAATTCAAGTACATACCAAGATCACTTCACTATTTACCTGTATTTCAAAGAAACACCAAGATTCCTTCTGATTGCTAATTGTTTACTTCCAACACAAAGACAGTTTTGTTTATTTGGAAACAAAAATTATCTATCCTTTGATCAAAATGACCTGTTGAAGAGCTAGTTTTCTATAAATCCCCACCTCAATTAATTAAATAACAAAAGAAAAAACTACCAAATTAATTAATTTAAAATGAAAGGAAAAGGAAATGATCAAATTTTGTGTCTTTTCATGATACAAAGGTGATTGCCCACTAGTTATCTAACTGCAGAAGCTCGGTTTTTGTATGAATACAATATATTACAGAGAGCTGATTCATAAAGTAACATGACACTTGATCCTCAAAAATTGATACTGCATTCAAATATCAGAGTCAGAGACCACACAACATGAACAAATTAACTGAAATTTCCAGGAAATGGATGGGAGGAGTTGATGACATCCTTTGAGCAGTTTATGTAGCTCCTCTTTGACCCAAAATCCTTACCCCCATGTATCTGCATAATTCAGAATAAACCAATTGCATCATTTTGTTAAAGTATAGTAACTATGAATAATTTCAGAATTGATCCATATATACCTTCCTAGCATCATACAAGTGGCTTGAGGATTTGTACCGGGCGATCCATAATACGTAGATCCATCGACGACTCGTAGACCATCTACTCCCATGACCTTGTAATCCTTGTCTACAACCTTGTCAACTTGGCAACCTCCATGGTAATGCCATATGGTCAAAACAGTGTCCCTGCAGAACTGTTCCAAGTTGAATGCCGAGTCAAAATGCCTGGGTCTTAGATTTAGAGGCAGGCTCACCATTGTGGTGAATAGACCTTGGGTGCCGAAAGGGTACCGAAACCCTGAGAACGAGTTCGAGTCTAACACCTTGACTATGGTTTCCATCCCCTTTACACACTTGAATAGGTCTTCTGGTTCTTGGAAGTAGTTGAAGGTCACTGAAGGGTTTTCATTTGGATCTTTACTTGTTAGTTTAAGATACCCTTTAGATCTTGGTCCATTCGTCTTCTCAAGGATTAGACCGGCTCTCAGGGTTCCGTTGATCAGCGAGTAAATGAAATCATATGCTTTCGCTATGTCCGGTGATTGGTTTTTTTGCTATAAACAAGAATCAAGAACATGATCAATTTGTTAGGAAAAAAACAAAACAAAACAATTTGAATTTAATTATGTTGTGAATTTCCGCGAGTGAATATATATCTACCTGAGGAGGGTAGACCCGAGAAGCTTTAGGTATGTTTTGAGTAAAAGCGCGAGCAAAAGCAGAACCACTAGCAGCCTCGATGTAGCTGTCAAACTCGGTGATGCCTACAACTTGAATGAGAGAGGTCTCGACAGGGCTAGGCGATGGGACGAAGAGCGCATTCATAGGATTGTCAGCCATCCCTTGTCCAACCATTGGCTGGTTTAAGATGACATCAATCCCATGTAACCGAAGCTCTTCCGCAGGGCCGATTCCGCTCAGCATCAAAAGCTGAGTGCTTCCGATAGCTCCGGCTGATAGAATGATCTCGTTCGAAGCCCCCGGCCTGAGGTAGGCTTTGTGCATCACTCTGTTTGTGTCCATGAATATTACACCTATAGCTTTCGGCAGCCCAAACCCTACAGGGTCAGGTAGTTAATCAACAACAACAACATTCTCAGTTTATCCAGTCTAGGCAGAGTCTGTGGGGCCAAGTTGTACTTACTTGTTACACTAAACAGAACTTTGTGAACGACAGCGTGAAGATAGACAGTGATCCTGCGAGGATTAGCATACTCTAGGAGGTCAGCAGCGGTATGCCTCTTCCCGTTGCTGTCGAAGATCGTGCCACCGACTTTGGTCCCATACATATGGTCGTACGTAAAGCCATTATAAGGACGAACACCAGCCTCGAGCAATCCGTCTCTAACAGCGGACTGAAACTGCAGCATTGGGGGCTCAAAGGCCACCTTCTTCTCGACCCACTCGTACGAGCGGTTGACAAGGGCGCCGTCCCATCCAGCTTCGGCCACGTACGAAGGGCTAGCCCTCGTGTAGAAGCCGGCGTTGATGGCAGAACCGCCTCCCAACACCCTAGCACGGGCGTTGATCACACCATCTTCCGAGATGAACTGTTGGGCAGGCGAAGATGGCAAGAGGTTTGCAAGGTTGTTAGCAAAGTTGCCCAAGTTTTCGATGTCCTTGTTCCCATAGGGAGACCCTCCCCTTTCAAGGACTAGAACGTCACCGCCTTCCGAGAGTGTCGCTGCTAACGAGCATCCAGCCGTTCCTCCTCCTACCACTATGTAGTCGAACGACATCACCAGGGGAGCCGACGTTGCTGGCTTCATAAAAGAGTAGTCTGGGGCTGCAAACACATAATCCAACAACTTATAATTTTAATCAATTAGTACACGTTGATTTTGGTTGCAGTGCAGATAGCCTACCTTGCTCGGCGAAGCTCCATGATCGGAAGCACAGCAATATAGAGGCACCAAAAAGAAGCCCCAACCAAGAATGCATTTTTGTGAAAAGATTTGCAAGTTAAGAGGTTTTCAATGTGTTTTTATATAACAAGTTAGAAAACAAATAAACACTTAGTTTCTTTTTAATACTCCTAAACCCCAACGACTAAGACACCCAACAGAGGGAAAACAAAGGTGCAAAGATCTTGAGCTGTCCAGGTGTGTGAATATGTATGTATATTGTTATTTGATTTATTCAATTCATTTTTTCTTAACAAAATATTGGTGTTCATTACTATTTTTCTCATCTTCCCTCCAAATTCATCTAAAGATTGCACCACCTAAACGCTCTCTAACTTTGCTTTTCCAAGTAGTTCTTTTAATTTAGTGGTTTGTACTTGTTGAGAAATAAGTTGAGTTACTTATTTCTTATTGCTACTTTTTGCACTTTTTTAGATCAAGTTAGACAAACCTTTTGAATTTACCATTGAGGTCATCTTTTTCTTTATTTACTTTTTCTTTCTGTATTATAGTTTATCCTCATTGGTTGATTTTTTTTTTTTTTATGGCGAGAAAATCCACTATTTAGTGGCAATCTTTGGTGTGTGACCCAACCAGTAAGAAGCACACACCAACTAAATCGGTTTGCGCCAATCGACCCGACACATTGGTGGAAGCAAGGGAATTGATCGATTGATTTATTTCTTATTTAAGTACAAACACTTTTATCCAAAGTTAAACTAATGGTAGGAAGCAAGGGGAGAAGTCAGGAGGTCTCGAGTTCGATTCCTACCTCCGCCCTTTTCCTTGGGTGAAAATCTAAGGTTTGCCCCAGTCGGGGTGACCAAGTGGTAAAGAGCAAGGGGAGGGGTAAGGAGGTCCCGGGTTCGATCAGGGCCGGCCCTGAGATTTTTAGGGTCCAAGGCGAGGTAAAATACTAGTCTTTTGATTAATAAATGTAATCATATGTTTTTAAAAAAAAATTACTCCCTCCGTTTAAAAATATAGGTCTTTTTAGGTTTGGAATTTTGTTTAGAAATATAAGTCCTTTTAGGTTTTCGAGGCACTGGGATAAGAGAAAAGTAACTTTTTGAGTTGTTTTGTGAAATGTTATTGGTTGATAATGGTATTGGATAATTAATGAGGGGTATAAAAGTAATATTTTTAGACTTTTCTTAATATGTGTGCAAAAGTCTAAAAGGACTTATAATTTTAATTTATTTAACCATTATTAAATTCGGATTGTATTTTTATCACTAAAAGGAAAATTTATGGACTTTGAAGTATTACATGAGTATGATTAATGCGACAATCTCTCGGGACGTATAACACAACAAAAGACTAAGATTTTTAGATTTGCGAATATACTTATTTACTAAATTTTATTATATTTCCTTGCATGTCCAAATAAAAATATGTGAATTTTCTAGTGAGAAATAAAGGTAAAAAATATTTTTTTAATATTCTATTTTTTGCCATGAATGCAAAACAATATGATTATTAAACACTTAAAAACATATCTTTATTTTGTAAATTTAAAAACGAAGACTTATTTACACTCTTTTTCGTTGATTCGAAATGTTGAGTAAATTGATAAGTCATATCACAAATGAGTTTTTTTTACATATAAATTTTCGTAAATTTTTATTACATATAAATGCAATAATACATAATACCCTAATTATATATATAACGTAATTTTTTTCTCGGGGCCCTACTCGGTAGGGGGCCCTAGGCGACCGCCCCTTGGGCCTACCCCTAGGCCGGCCCTGAGTTCGATCCCTGCTTCCGTCTCTTTCCTTGGTGAAAATCCAAGGTTTACCTTGCTCTTTACCAGTGGGTCGAGCCGGTTTACCTGGTACGTGGATCTTGCCGGCTGGGTCATGTGCTCGGGGTTTGCCACCGAAGGTCGGTTCCTCGTCATCAAAAAAAAAAAAAATTCAAGGTTTGCTTTGCTCCTTATCAGTGGGTCGAGCTGGTCACTCCTTATCAGTGGGTCGAGCTGGTCAGCGCAAGCCGATTTACCTGGGTTTGCAATCAAAGGTGGTTTCCTCGTCATAAAAAAAAAAGTTAAACTAATGGAAAAAAAAATAGAAAATAAATCATCTAAGACAAGGCAGTACTCAATCATTACAATTGTAGGAGATTTCTAATAATAATAAATGATCGATCTCAAAATACAAACCAAATGTCTGGGAAATTGAAATCATTAGCCACTCTGTTAGGGAATTCGACATCTATAACGATATAGGTTGTAGGATCTCATCCGAAAGGATGCTCTCGTGTAGGTATTGTCACCCGAACTCTTTCCTAATAAAAAAAATAAAATAAAATAAAAAAGATTTGTGGAATTGGACATTTGTATGGACAGTTGAGTGGATGGGCGTTACATTTAATATTTGTTCAATTTGAGGGTTTTGTTGATTCGAACTAGTAACTTATTTTTATTGATCGATACTGAACACCTATCAGATGAAAACAAAGTCAATCTCATTAAGGAAAAAGCTGATAACACTTGAACACGAAACTACTCCCTTTGTTCTATTATTAATACAAGCTCACCTAAATTACAACCTGATCGACCTAATTTGTTTTTTATAAAATAAAAAAACCATTGAAAATTCAATGCAGAAGGGCACTGATTTGATCTCAATTAAGGAGTGTCCAAATGAGGTTTTAGATAGTCACGTTGTATGCCAATTAAAATTGAATTTTTTGTTCGTCGATCGGTGAAATTTATGGTAATTAAATAATATGGTTTGCTTTCATAGGGATATCTATAATCTATCTATTAATAGTAGTTTTCATTGAATTACAAGTAGGCAGTAGCAGTTAGAAAATGTATACTTTTAATTTAGGCTAAGTTGTAACTGTACCTTTTCTGAAACATTTTTACTTAGGTTAGCTATAAAGTTTACCAATCATCAAATCTTGGATAAGATCTCCAATTTACATTGGCAACCTCCAATTATAGATCCTTGGAGTTGAACTCCATCATGTTGAAACTATTATGATTTGTTTGATTTATGTTAGAAGTTATATTTTCTAACGGTTGTACATGTAAACTATATGGGTTGATCTGATCTTAACAGATGAGGTAACGGGCTTAGTGTTTGGGTCGAAGCCTAAACCCAGATTGACTAGGTCTAACTAGTTTGGGTATGAATTCCAAACCTACTGGGTCAAAAGGCCAGGTTGTTTTAGCCGACCAAAATGCAATAAGCTCCAACATCGGTCTCTTTTGCTTCTAGGGTTGCCCTAAGATGCTCCTCCTCAGCCTTATATAAGCATAAGGGCTCTACTGTGTCGTGTGTGCTCTCGCTCACAGCTATACTCCACAAAACCCTAAAATGCTCTCCAGAAAGCTTCCTCTTTCTAGAGGCTTAGTTTGGTTTTCGGTGAAGTTCTTGGTGGCTTGAAGATCCCTGCTCTTCGAGGATCTTCTGAGGAGCTCCATTGCTGGATGGTGCTGAAGATGACGTTTTCGAAGATCACCTCTTTTACGGATCAAATCAGCGACGATCTTGGCGATTAGAAGGGAGTTTCTTTATTTCCTTAATTTGATCCTTGTCGTTTGTTGCCTAGCATACTATACTCGATCTTTAGGATTTGGACTTCGATTATCCTTCTTGTACCCAGATTGATCTTACATAATGGATTTAGGGTCTGGACTCATGAGGCCCTGTGGATGTAGGTGCAATACCCAAACAGCGTAAACAACCTCCTGTGTCCCTTTGTTTTTCGTTTTGGTTTTTTTATTTGTGTTTGCTTCCGTTGCTTCAATCATTATTCGTTTATTCGGCCTATTAGATTTCAATTTAGCTTTTCCACCCTTTTTGCGTCCGTTCAAGTGTTCAACTGCTTTGCAAGAACGCCCGAATCATGGGTCCGCTGCTTATTACAGATCGTTGTGGCCTTATGCCATGTTTGAATGCTCTGACAATGTGATCCGCAACCTAGCTCTTGCAGAAATGAGCCCAAAACTTAACGAAATATCTAACAAAAATTAACAGTGTATTTAACAACCGTGTTTCTTTTTCCTTATTTTCTCTGTCAACTTTGTGCATACATGTAGCTGGCCAACAACCTGTCACTAAATATTGGCAAATTTATTGAAATTAACTTTAATAAGGTGTGATAGTTGTAGCGAATTTTGAATAAATTTCATGCTTGTACGTGGGGAGAGAAGATTAGAAGCATTGTGGATTCGATGGTCTGCTTAACACACTTTTTTTTTGGTAGTCTTAAGTTAACACACACTTTTTGGGATATCGAAAGCCTTTTTTTTTTTTTTTTTTTGTTATACACCGAATACATCAACTTAAATTGGCGGCCATTCAATGCATATATATATATACGTAGACACACACAATATTAGTACAATCTTCGCATCATTGTCCAATTATTATTTTTTTAAATAAAATCATAATAATATATAAAATTAATATTATAAAATCATAATAAGAGTTAGCATAAGATTAGAAATATATAATTTCATTGGTTAAAAAAATCTAATTAAATTAGTGTAGTGATAACACCTCATCAAAAATGATTTTCAATGATCTTATTGGAAAGAAAAAAAATATTAATAGATAAATATAAATAAAAAAATATTTCATAGTCATACTTATCAAAAATATTAATAGATAAATATGTAGTATTTGATAACTGTTATTTTTATTTATATCTAGATTATTTTTTGGTGAAAAAAATTATTTATATAAAAAATAATTATGTAATACTCCGTAATTGTTATTTTATTTATATCTATATTATTTTTTGAGCCTAAAATAATTTATAAAAATATTATGTAGCCACAATCCATTTGTGCATAGTTATTTTAGTAAACTAACATAATAAATATATCATATATATTTAATAAAAAATATTAAAATATTTTGAAAATTCGGTTATTTATTAAATTACATGAGATTCAATTAATGTTAGATTAGAAAAAAAAACCTTTTACCTTTAAAATGTGAATTTTGTTTATATTTTGAGAGAATCTAAATAAAAGATATTTAGATTATATATAATCTATCGAACTAATTTTATTTATATCTATATTATTTTTTGGTGGAAAAAATTATTCATATTTATATTATTTATATTTATATTTATTGAAATCTATCTAAATTATTTATAATATTGTATTAATGTATTATCTGTGCATGGGACAGGATCTACACTAATACATAAACTAAATGCATATCGTCCTGTGTGATAGTTGATTATAGAAAAATAATTAATAAAATAATATGTTATCATAGTTTATAGAAAGTTATATAAGTCATAGTCTATATATATATATATATATATATATATATATATATATATATATATATATATATATAGGGGTGTGCTTCGGTGAAAACCAAAATTGCGGTAAAAACCCGTACGTGAGGATCGGCTTTTTAGTCCGGTTCACTTGCTTTATAGTCCGGTTATGAATAAAACTGATCTATAAAGTCACAAATTTTAGCCCGGTTCCGAATAAAACCGAGCTATAAAGTCACAATGTAATTTTAAAATATGAGTTTTTAGCACGATTTTTAGGCTTGACCAAACTATAAAGTCATGTGTTATTTTAAAATTGGAGTTTTTAGCACGGTTTTTAGGTTGAACCGAGTTGTAAAGTTACCGTGTGATTGAGGTTTTTAGCATAGGTTTCAAATAAACCAAGCTATAAAGTAGTCCTTACGGTTTTTACCACAATTTGAGGTTTTCACCGGAGTCAATCCATATATATATATATATATTAGTTAATTGACAAAAATAAAAATATTTCATAGTCATACACTCATACTTACCAAAAATATTAATTGATAAATATGTAATACTCTCTCCGTTAATTAAAATATGTTGTTTTAGGAAGTAAATCTTGTAAAAAAAAACTTGTCATTATAGGTATTTTGTCATCCACTTTACTAAATTGCTCTTGTGATGACTAGATGCTTGTTGGTTGTAGTTTTTGGTAAAGTAAAAATGTAGAGTGATAATTAGGGGTATAAGATCATCCACTATGCTTTTTTTTTTGGTGTCTTTTTTTTTTTTCCAGGAAAAAGTCAGGTTTTTTGCAGGGAGTGTGGCAGGGAGTTTTTTCAAATTTGCTTGGAGTTTCTCCTTCCAGCAAGAAATCCCTGATTTAAGACACGTCACCCACCAATATCCCCTTTATTTACTTTACTTTTTTTAAAAAAAATTAAGACACCCACAAATCCACAATGGGTATTACCATTGTAGGTGCTCTAAGTATATATTTTTTGTTTTCTTAATAAGTGTGTTGCTTTCTAAAATGACAAGTTTTAATTAACGGATGTGGTATTTGATAGGTGCTATTTTATTTATATTTAGATTATTTTTTGGTGCAAAGAATTGTTTATATCTAAAGCAATTATTTAGTAATTGTTATTTTTATTTATATCTATATTATTTTTTAAGGCTAAAATAAATTATTAAAATATTATGTAGCCATAATATGTAGCCACAATCCATCTATACATAGATATTTTAGTAAAATAATGGTATAAATATATACTACATATTTAATAAAAGAATAATATTAAAATATTTTTTTTTATAAATAAGCTATGTATTAACTTACATGCATGAGATTTAATTAACAATAAATTAGGGAAAAAATGGTTACCTTATAAATGTGAAATATATATATATATACATATATATATTTAAGAGAATCTAAATAAAAAATTTATTAGATTATATTTATATTGTTTTTATTTATTAAAATCTATCTAGAATATTTATAATTTATATTAACGTATATCTAGATTATTTATAATTTATATTAACGTATTCTCCCATGCAAGGGACGGACCTAAACCACAATAATCACATAAAAAGAGTACAGTAGGCCTTCTTAAGCATCATCATCACTCACAAATCACAATGGTACCGAATCTGCCCAAAACATTGTGAATTGTGAATGTAATCCAAAACTGTTCCACTTACAAATGACCCCAAAGCTAAATATATGACAAAACTACAAATAAATCCATCATGCCTCAAACTGGGAGCTCTGGAAACCAGCAGCAGCTAACCAAGAGTCTTGATCCAAGACCAAAGATATTCAAGGCAAAGGCCAAACCAGCCCTGAACTACTACATTACAGCGTAAGATCCGTACTCATAGGTGCTCATGGATTTGAAGCCCTAAATAAGCAGTGTCATTTTATGATACTGACAGAAAATGAACGAGCTATCCACACACAACCACAACACTAGCACCACTCACAATAAATTAGGGGTCTACAAACAAGAAGACCAGGCTCAACTTGAAACTTCATGATACAATATTGTTGTATACCGTCATGAATTCGGCCTCATTCAGCTCCGAGCACTGAAAAAGCACTGCTCACTGATGAATGTACCGCTTCTACTCTTACACTTGGAAAAGGCTTCGGTGGAAATTAAGGGGAGGAATTCTCGCAAATGACACAAACTACCAAGGGGAGTCTCAAATCTCTTTTTCACTGAGGGCAAATTGGAAATACAAGCATTATAATTGAGGCCGCTTACGCAGCAGCAGGGGTTGGTTCTTTGGACCATCTCCACACTCTAACTTGCCCAGCTCCATCTCCTGTGAAGATCAGTCCAGCTGGAATTGAGTTTAGGGATCGGATCTCTTGTTTCGATAATATTTTTCCTCTCTCCACAAACCTGATGAAGAGACAACATATGAGAAGGGCATCATATATTTGTACTAATGAAAGGCAAAATGGGGGGAAATGTACACGAAATAATGCTATTAAATAATACCCCAGACCCAGGTGACAACCCAAAATGATATTGTACTCCATGTTGCAAAATATATAACACTCAACAAATCATGTAAACATGCATTAACTAGTATATGCATTCTCCGGGATTTGGATGAAAACATGCATTTAGTAACTGCATTGCAACGGCCTTCTCTGAGGCCTGGCAGTGTTCCTAGAAACAGAAGAAGACTAGTGAAACTAAAAACACAAGATTTATCAAGGGAGATGAGAAAGAAACGTACGATGGTAGATCATACATGCGAACGGTATTATCGTTGCAAGAGCAAAGCAAGATTGGCTTTGATTCTGCATCATGCACCCCACAGAGAGCAAGCAATCCCTGTTGATGAAACATGAAAGGTAAACTTCCGATATCAGTTAAATCTCAAGCATGATCCAAATATAATTGCTACAACAACCCAAGCTATAATTGAACAGCAGTTACAATTGAAAAAAGGACAAAGAGAAGAAAAAAGGAAAGAAAGAGGAGAGATCAACTGCTGCTGAGAACCACAGACAAAGCCAGGAATCTAACAAGGCACTAATTTCAAATGCAGAGGTTGACTGAGTGACAAAACATGCTACAACAAGGGAGACACCGTAGATGACTTGGGTACAAATTAATACAACCTCAGGGACATGACTTTTCAACAACAAACTGATGGGATAAAAGTACGTCTAAAGTAAAGCTAGTGAGTATCAAAGAAATTTTCTTCTGCAATCTAAACTAGCAACTAAACTCTGAGAAGTCTCGTGATTGCATGGCATGCAATTCCAATGAATATGAATATGAAAGAACACCACATACATGTTCCTCATTGTGAGTGTACGTAGCTTCCAATTTCCCACTCTCCGTAGCAACCCAAATCTGCACAAGGGAAAAAGTAAGGTATGATAAGCTTAGCAAGTCAACAGGCAGGAATGCACCATAAATCTTGTCGTCCAGTAAGAACATATCTTTCAATAGAATTTTAATTTACGCTAACAGGAAAGAAAACCAACCTTTATAGTTTTGTCCAAGGAACATGACAATAGAAACTGATCCCAACAAACTAGGGACATCACAACTGCAGTATGATCAGTCAATGTCTGCATACACTCCAATGTATCAAGATTCCAGACCTGACAGGGACCAATCCATAGAAACATGGTTGATGAGGGTGAATGGTGATCGAGGATTTGCGTACTGCACTACACTCCAAAAGTACACATCCATTTTCAGAAACTAGCTTACCCTTATTGAGTTGTCCATTGAACCAGAGAAAAGTTTATTAGCTCCAACAAATAGAGTAACAACCGCAAGAGTATGGCCTTCCAAGACTGCAGCAGGTTCAAAACAGTTGGTAGCCGAATTAAACTTCCAGGCCAGTATTTTCCCATCCTGCAACATAAAATAATCACCTTCTGTCAGAAACAGAACATGGCAAACACAGACAAGGAAAGTTCCTGAATGCCTTGGCACATGAAACTAAAAGATTAACTTGAGAGATATGCTACAACATTAAATTTCTAAATGCTTGAAGAGATAAAATAGACAATGAGCATTACTGGCACATGAAACTAAAAGATTACCTGAATACCGGCAAAAAGAAGGCCATTACCCACAGCCAAGGAATATACTTGTCCTACTGGACCACTAAGATTCTGATCACCTCCACTCTGAGTATTCAATGCCTGCAACAGGATTACAAAATAAAAAATAAAATAAATAAAATCACTACTTGGCTTTTTGCAATCTTTCTCAATGATTATGGAAATTTCACCCGCCTTACCTTGACCATATTTGGCAAGCCAACAAATACAAATGGTCCTTCGGTGATCATACAACCAATCTCCCCGCCCAGATTATATACTCCTGCACACTGTCATAGTAGATTGAACAGTACAGAGTAGATCAGTTCCCGATTCGGGGAATCCCAAATGTCTTTCTCAAACTATCCAAGTGTCGTACAGATATCATTTTATCAGCACACTTGAAAGCCCCTTCTTAATTAATACTCTCTCTTAATTGGTTATTTACCATTCATGCACGCTTTTTTAAAATAATAAAAACTATATTCTCTCTCTTAATCAAAACATAACATTTTAGAGATCTGAATACTTTTAAAAAAAACAAATAAAAATACACTTATACTCCTAATTATTACTCTACTTTTACTTTCTCAAAAATTACACCTAACATCTACACAGTCATTACAAGAGCAATTTTGTAAAGTGGATGGAATACCTAAAATGTCATGTTTTTCTTAACAAAATTTATTTTTTGAAACGATATGTTTTAATTAACGGATGGAATATAAAATACCAACTTTATTATAATTGTTTTATGTCATAGTAACAAGTATGAAATTATAAGAAAGATTATGAAGAAAGTTGATATTTTAAAAAGTTTTTAACATCTAAAAAAGCGTGCATGAATAGTAAAACATATGTTTTAAATTTTAATTACCAGAGCAATATGGAAGGAAAAGATGATACAAAGAATAATGCAATCTGATGTTAGCTTTTGTGATCAAGTATGTAAGACTAGCTTTATATGGAAACACTTTCCCTAACAAAATGCATATGACATGATTGACATCTCCTAACCCCCATATTATTGTTCCCATTACAAGCTCATCTACTCAAACTAAATGCTTACTATGGTAGCATCCAATAAGTATGGCTCAAATGCACAAAAGAGAAAAGAAGAAAAAATGTTATTGAGACCATTTAATTCAACAAATAGCACCTTTCTATTGTCTATTTAATTTTACGCTTATGAAAAGAAAAAGAAGAAAATGATTACCATGAATGATGAATAAAAGAAAATGGGGGATTTTGAACAAGAATATCGTTGAGCATCAACGGATACCATCTATAGCACAAATGGGCCACCAAAGATCCCCTCTTGAGGCTAGGTCCCAATCAATGGATTGAAAGATGTTCACAAGTGACAAGCCCAAATACCAAGAGTCGGATCATGATTCACCATAGTAGTTGCCATGGTGTTAAGACACATTGTTAGAGATATCTGATATTTGGAAAGTTATCAATCTAGGGAGGAGAGCTGCTAATATAACTAACCGGTGACCGTGACCCAAGTGGATAGGAATTAGTATAAATAAGGCATTAGGCCTACTAGCTCTTTATCCTCAAACTATCCCTTAAGCATAGTAGAAGTTGGATTAGGGGGATCCTAGAGTTCCCACAGGTTTCCCTATCTGGTTTTTTTAACTGCTTTTGTGTTTGAACATTGAACTCCAATAATTTGAGTATGTGTAATTCCCAATCTTAGCTCTATCAAATGCTTTCAACTAATGTGACCTCTAAAGCTGCTGCAACCATCACTCACTTGCCCTTTTCTCTAGGTGGATATCAATCAATTAATAAGCCAGAGAGTTATTGCTTCTCTTAGCTGTATTTTTCTAGCAAGCTGTGTTATATAATTGCCCCTGGTTGTTTATGGATGTAACCCTTAGACTTCTCTCTCCTGTATTTTGTCTTTGACTTGGTAATACACTAACACAGATTTTCTCCACTCAAAATTACACACATGGTATCACTTTTTCCTCTTTTGTAATCATTGCTACACAACCTTGTCACAAGCTGAAATGGCGATGAATCTTGTCACTAAAAAAAAAAGCTCAGTTTATGGGATTCAGTGGGAGATGGCAAAATCATATGGAACCTCCCTCATCAATGGGAGATTGTAGTGACCCACATAATCCTGAGTTGCACTAGGAAGTGTTGGTTGCAAATTAAGGTTAGCCAGTTGAGGCCTTGAGGGTCACTTTTGTTGAGGATGATTAAAAGTGGCTCCCACTGTTGCCTCCGTATTATCATTCAGAAACTGAATGGTGTAACACCACATATGAGAGAACCCTAACAATTGCGAGAATTCATGCCAATTTCATGATGACACTACTCCTGAAAGTCGTGGAAAGTCCACCTGAGCACCCTACAGTTCACATTATTGGCAGTCCCTGCACCAGCCTTGAAGAGTGAGGAAAAGGCTAGATCCAATGGGGTGGCATGGGTTAGACTCATGGGTAGAAATTTCTGATATTAGGAAAGTTACCAATTTTGAAAGGATGTAGAATGAGTTTGTTCTGCTATGTGTTGGTTGTGAATCTAAATGTGTTTGTGCTGTCACGGATATTGATTGGATGTCCTAGTGGTCGAAGGTTATGTCCCCACTCCTAACTCTTATCACTTCCCACATTCGATTATGGCAATGCCCACACACTATAAACCTAAAATTTCAAAGGGAAGAACTCATTTATATGCTACATCCATCTAATAGATGCTCATTAACTTCCTCATGCATTTGCCAGATACAGGATCATAGGAATAATCAAAACATGGTAATATAATGAAAACCAGATGCATAATTGCAACCAATAAAAACTTGTTCTTCAGCAAAACTCAATGAATGAAGATCTAAAAGAAAATCAGCAGACAAAGAAGGTAAATTTTGGATTCAGGTAATATCAGCAGAAAATTTCAATCAAACTAATGAAAAAGAGCAAAAGTAGATAAGTTGTACAAAACTGATGATAAGACAACATTGCACAAGATGGAGCATTAAAGCTAGATAAGAATGTTTTACCCCGAAAAGAAACCACCCAAAATCCAAAAGGAGAGAACAAGGGAACAAAGAATCATACCTGACCAGATTGGCAGTCCCAAATTCTCATAGTTTTATCTTTACCACCAGTGTATAGCCTATCTGAACCAGATGGAAGAGCAATCCCTGTCACGCCCTGGCAAAAATCAAATAAGAGCAAACATAATCAGAATGTAAAATCCAAGAATGCAGACCTCCAAACGAAACCAGCCAAATACGAAATCAAAAATCAATTCACAACTCCAACCTCTTGATGGCCCTCGAGTGTTGTCAACAGCGAAAACCCATCCCCAACAGACCAAGAATGAAGATACCTGCATTTGTCACCAAAACTACAATTCCCCTGACTCCAATAATTACAAAGCTTATCTGTCTTCTTCACAGGAGCTCTAAAACCATTATTAGCGGTCCCTCCTGCTCTCCCCCAAGTATTATTGAAATTAGGGCTTTTTCGCATGGAAAAGCCCTCTTCGGCACCACCGCCTAAACTGTGCGGGCGTTTGGAGGACGATGTGGGGCCAAGCCCACCGCCATTGAAGGAACTAGAAGAAGCGGCCGCCGGATCGCCGTGGAAAAAGGAACAAGGATGCCGGGTGCAGCGGCCAGCTTGCCAGTGAAAGCAAACCCTCGGTTGCTGGCCTTGGACGTTGTGGTGAGGGGCTCGATTGCCAGCGGTGCCTAACCGATGGAAGACCCTCTTGTTTCCAGATTGCTCCACGTCCATCGGAACGAATCAAAAACACGCGAATGATGAAGAGAAATTAGGGTTCGTGAAACGGAATCGGACACGCTAATTGAGTGGTTTATCGGTAATTGAATCCGATATTGAGAGAGAGCGATCGGAGACGCGAAGACGTGAGGAGGTGGTGGAGGGAGAGAAGTTAGGGTTCGAATCGGATTTGAAAAAATCGAAGCCGTGTCTAAAACAGCGCTCGCGAGCAACGGCGGGGAAGAGGCCGTGTGGTGGTGGCCGGCGAAGATTGAGAGGGCGATGCGATGGAGAGAGAGATATATATACAACGTATACAGGTCACAGGATACGCAATTGGCGTACATCCGAAGTCAAAATTACTGTTTTTTTTTATATATACGGAGTGTAAAAGTTATCGAAAATTTCGGAACGGTTCACCGGAAATGACTTGTGAATAGTATTTATAGGTCCCGCTCTCTGCTCCGTAAAGTTTTGACTAATCATTTTATTAGGGTGGCTATTCGAGTCAACGAGCTCGAATCGAGCCTAAATTTTAACTCGAACTTAAAAATGTGTTCATATTCAACTTGTTTAGAAAATGAATGAACTCGAGTCGAACTTTTTTCGAGTTTTAAGCATTTCTATTTGCTCATTATATAGTAAGTTAAAGAAAATATTAGAAATTCCATAAAATTCGAGCGGTTGGAGTTTAATTCGAATGAGACAAACTTTAGACCGAATTTTAAAATGTGCTCATACTTGACTTGTTTAGAAAATAAACAGGCTCGAGTCAAGTTTTTATTGAGTGAGTACGAGCCAAATTCAAACTACTCGTGTTCACATAACACCCCTATATTTCATGGAACAAAGAGACATTGTACAAATAATTTATTGAAAGATATGGGAAGAAAAGAAGATGGTTAAACACGAAGGATAATAGAAAATTATCGTGCACTCGTAAAACCCTTGATCTAGATTTATCTTATACAAGGTGAAGATTTTTTTTTAAAGCTCTAAATAGGAACTCCACGCAGAAGAGCCGAAGCCCAGAGCCAGATGAGCAAGGTAATCAGCCGCCATGGTGGCTTCCTTGAAGATTTGAAAAACAGAGCCCACCTCAAAGGATCCAAGCAGAAAGAGAGCGTCTGTAGCAAGCACTTCGATCTCCCATGGGGTCATCCAGACTCCTTTGGTTGCATTAATGGATGCGAGACAATCCTCTTCCACATCAAGTCTTTGAATCCTCCTCTTCCGGACTAAAGGTGGCAATCGGGCGGGTCGGGTCGGGTTTGAGTTCGGTTAGTCGGGTTTCGGGTTTTGGGTAATGTCTAATAATTTGGTCAATCGGTTCGGGTTTCGGTTGTCTCGGGTTTTCATTATTTCAATATTCATTTTAAAAAATTTACTAAATTGTAGCTTAAAGTTCGGGTTATTTCGGGTTTCGGTTATAACGGGTTTGGGTCTTAATGGGTTTTGGGTTAATCGGGTTCGGTTCATTCGGATTTCGGGTCCAAAATGGACGGATTGTGTCGGTGTTCAGAATAATCGGTTTCGATTCGACCGGGTCGGGTTTTCAGGTTCGGGTCGGGTTTTGCCAGCTCTACCGGACTTCCATTAGGCTGAACTGCAGACCAACTGCCTCAACTTGTAATGCCGACACCTTCCCGTATCTTTTGGCATCACAAGCAATCATCCTCCCTTCATAGTCTCTAATAAAAAAAATCCTGCAAAAACAAACGTAGAAGAAGTTTTAGCACCATCAAAATTGAGTTTGAAATAGCCTTCCTCATGTTTCCTCCAACGAATGGTGTTCCTTTGGCAAGGGCTGCTGTTTGGTTTGATTAATCTTGTTTTTATGTCTTCATCATCTAAATCCTCCTCTTTGGTTTTTTTTTTTCCAGTTTTTCATGTGTTGGTTGATCATTGTTATCAATTTGTTTGTTGTTCTTATGCTTTGGTTTTTAAATATGATCTTGTTTCTCTTTATCCAAATACTCCACCAAGTGAATGATATAGAGTGGCTCTTTGTTCGGTTTTTAGATGTTGGAATACTTCGGTGGTAATAGTCTTCATAATCGCTTTTATCAATGTTCTATTAGTCTTTCTATTGTTTGGTTCATTACTCCTGTTGTAGGAGACAATTAATCATCCTAGGTAGATAGATAAATTGGAGTGGGGCCCAAGTCAGTTTATCTATATCAAGTTTTATCTATATATGGTTTTATATATAGATGGTTTATTATAGATGGTTTTATCTATAATAGGTTTTCGATAAGGTAGGTTTTATCTATATCTAGGTTTATCTATAGAAGGTTTCACCTATAGGGACTCTATTATAAATAGAGGGAGTAGGGTTGAATTATGATGTGTCCAAGTATCCATCAAAGTATCACAATAATAAGAAACCCTAGCTGCAGAGAGGTTTTTCTCTGCAGGGTGTTCTGCGCGGTTCTTACCAGAACACGGAAATCCTTTGTGTCCTATTGTTCATTCTCCTTCTCTTTAACGGTATTCACTTGGGGAAATTCACAACAACTCATATGATTCTTTTGGTTTTGCAACATTCTATCAGAAGGTGGATAACGTTTTCCTCCATGGAGTTACAAAGAACACAATCCATGAGAGTATGTATTCCTTTGTTCCTTAGTCTGATTTTGGTTGGTAGTCCATCCAGCACCATTTTCCCAAAGGAAATTTCTCACCTTGGGCAGACAGTCAACTTTTCATATCCAATTGAATAGATCTGTTTCATTACCTTTGGGGTTTGTGATAAACTCCAACGCACTGGATAGTCTGGATGTGGTAAACCATCCATTTGAGTTTGGTTTTCAGTAGAGTCTATCGTCAATTTTCTACGATGGGAGGGGGACATTTGTAATTGTTTCTATAATATCCATACGTAGGATTTCTCGTAATTTTTCCACATTCCATGTCTTGTTTGGTTGTATGTAGTTGTCTATTTTTTCATGGTCATTTATTCGAGTAATTAGTCGATGGTCCTCAAGTTTTTTGTTGTCGTCCAACCATTTGTAATTCCAAAACTTTATCGTTTTTTCGTTTCCTATTTACTAGATGAGTCCTAAACAGAACTCATCCTTCAATTCTATTAGTTTTGCCTATTGCCACGATGTATTCTTCTTCTTCTTGTAATCCTAAATTTGGTCATCTTTCAAGTATTTTTCTTTTACTATCCTAACCCATTGGTTGTGAGGTTCCGCTAAAATTTTCCATAATAGTTTCATTTGCAGAGCTTTGTTCATATCCTTCGTTTTGTGGAGTCCCAGACCCATACTTTTTTTTATCTACAAATTTTGTCTCACCTAGGGCTGGGCAAAATTTGGATCGGACCGGAATTACGGTCTTTGGGTCCAACCGGGATATTATGGTCCAGTCCCGGTCCAAGAAATTCTTATTTCCGGTTTTCGATCCAAACTCGAGACCAGACCGGAATTTCCTATCATTAAAAAAAAGGTAACTGTGTGAGGCGTGCACTACTAGAATTCTGTCATTTAAAATCGGACAATTAACATCGGTCAAAAAAGCAAGTGATGTTAAATAGATTTTTAACATTAGTTAAAATATCTATGATGTTGAAAATAAAACAGATACCACACTAATTTACTAACCGATGTAAAAAAAATTTGGGGAAAAAATTAAACGGGCGGGATTGAAATTTGGACTACTTAAAATCCCGCCCATCTCAAATACAAGCGGCCTAATTTAACACTTAGATTCCCCCCCCCCCCCCCCCCCCCCAATATTTCCACAACTCCCAACTCCTTCCTCTTCCAAATCTCAACTTAGCCCCTTTCCTCTCAGTCCCGACTCCCGCATTCTTACATCACCGCTACTAGCCATTAAGCTTCCAGATCTCCCAACAGGCTCAAAATTTGAATTCAAATCAGGATGGTCATTGCTGTTGCCCAGTTTTCACGGAAGAAACGGAGAAGATCCTAATAAGAATCTAGCTTAATTTATTGCGATTTGCGATCGTGTTGACCCATGGGAATCAATGATGATCGGATGATGCTCAAAGTATTTCCATTCACTCTCAAGGATACTGCAAATGAATGACTATACTATCTTCCAACGGAAAGTATTAAGTCGTGGATAGAATTAAAGAAAGCATTTCTGAATAAGTATTTTCCGGCTACTCGATGCAGCAAAGTCAAAAAGGAGATATCTAGTATCGAGCAGTCTCCTACAGAATCACTATACGAGTATGTTGAGTGCTTCAACAAGCTCAAAGCTAGCTATCTGCATCATGGGATCGTGGAGGACGACCTCTTTCTCTACCTATATGAGGGTTTATTGGATACCGAGCGAGGAGTAATCAACGCAACGAGTGGTTGAGATGTTCTGGATAAGATTCCAGTTGAGGCGATGAATTTGAAGATCTTGCTAATGCCTCGTAGCAATACGGAAGGACACAATGAGTTCAAGGAATACATCGTGTCAAGAATACAAGCTCCAGTTCTGTCCAGCAGGATGGGAACAGTAGGCTTATAGAACTAGTTAAAAGCCTAGCTACTCATGTTACTCAACCACCCATAAAATTCTTTGGAGTACGTATAAATCTATCGCATCCGAAGGATCTCTGTGCTCAATTCCAAGAGGGAGTTCTGGAAGTCATGTAGTTGGTGACTATGGTCCCCGACAATATGGTAACAACTCCTTCAACCCAAATTTCAAATCAAATTTCTATCAAGGGTTCAGAAACAGGCCAAATGCTCAAGCTCCATACCAAGGAAGAAACCAATTCGAAGCTCGGCCTAGAAACTCTTTGCCAGCTACTAAGCCCCAATAGGACGAGAATCTTCAACTTATTCTAGATAAGTTCACAGCCATAGAAAAGGAGATAGGTCAGACGGGACATCAAATTGGCGAACTGAAGGCACGTGCTACAGGGAAACTATCGTCGCAAGTGGTAGTGAATCCGAAAGATAAGGTTGCGGAAGGGACCCAATGAGGGTCAACACGTCGAGCCAACGACTTTTAACCAAAGGCGATTCTCGGGAGGCAACCCGAGCTAGTTAAGTTTCTATTTTAGCATTCAATCCTCACTTTGCATTCTATCTTAATTTAAATTTTATTTTTGCATTAATAAAATTTCAACCGTCTGGAAGAACTATGTTTTGTGGTGTTGTGTTTATCATATTCAACTATACAGAAGAAGGATGAAGGAAAAGACGGAGAAAAATGAGAAACCAGATGATCGGCAGTCGTCGCTACCAAGTCGCGCCTGCCGATGCGATCCAAGGGGTCAGCGCCTGCCGATAGTCACTAGCGCCTGTTGCTACACTCCAAATTGTAGATTTGATCGAATTCATCTTTCAAAATCCGATCCAAACTCGAAATTATCTTTTGAGATTAGATAAGGGAGTCAAAGTTCTATCTTTTCGTCTTTGATTCATCTGATTTCTTCACGAACTTATCACATCTACATAAAATTTTATCTTTTCTTTCAAATTCTATCTTCTATGCTCCTATATAATCCATCCCACTTTGATCCGCCCTTAACCAATTTCTCTTGAGTTTTCAGAGAATAAAAACGAGCCTATTCAAAGCAAAAGTCTGATTTTGGGAGAGAAGGTGAAGAATTAAGGTTTTCTTCTTCAGAATCCGACGAAAACCTGAAGGGCGGGCGAAACCCGATTATTGGTGCCTGCCGATAGCCACCGGTGCTCGCCGCTACAGTTGTAGTTTGTTTTCTTCGAGTTCTCGCTCGAGGTTTCAATGAGATTATTCTTACTTCTTCGCATTTCTTTTGAATCATGTCTAATGCTGACAATATGGTTATACCGGATGATCTAAACCCTGATGAGGAATCATGATGGTATTATTTGGAAAAATGCGAATACTCTACAAAAATATTTTCCGACCCGATTTCTTTATGCACTTTCGGTTTGTATGACAATGTGCAGTTATTACTTAAGAAAAGAGGTTTGGGTGAATTCCTTCGTAAGGCGGCTCCCACCTACCTTGATATTGTTCGAGAATTTCTAGCGACTTTCTTATTAAATGGGGTGGTGGATCTTTCCTTCAAGCTCCGAGGCACTAAGTTTGAACTCACTTGGGAAGATTGTTGGGAAGCTTTAGGCATCACTGCTGCACCTTCTCCCCAGTCCTGGTTTGGAGCAACAGACTCAAATTCATATGATACTTGGGAGGTCGTGATAAGGAAACCCTCAAGCATTGGAGATGGCTGCATGGATGATGGCATCCGCCACCCACGATGAAGGATCTGTGTAAGGGCGATGAACAACACCTTCTTCGAGAATGAATACCCAGCGATGTTATACTTATTTAACTGGAAGCATCTTTATTGCTTAACCCCAGAGGCTAATGTGATCCCAAGTTGGATGGAGTTGTTTATGGATGCTTGTACAGGGACATCGCGTGCAGATGAAGATATGATCGTCGGTTTTGGAGGGTTAATCACCCCGCTTTCCAATTGGTTGCAAGTGAATTACAATGACCTTGTCCCCGCAGAGAATGGGATTACCTGCTATCCATGTCCTACTTCAGGGATCTTGATATCTTGGATGGTCATGAACCGCCATTCATATGGAGCGCGGAGGCAGGTCATATCGTCTCTACCTACCTTTGTAGCTACCAGCACCCAAGACAATAACAGATTTTTATGTTCCACCAGGGCGCTTGCCAACCAATATCATAGGCATGAAGGATAAGAAAGTGAAGGAGAAAAGAAGGATGGATATACTACAATTACGCTAGAATGCGTTAGTAACAAGTTGCGCAACTTAGAAGAGCAAACCGAGAAAATTCCCTCAGCTCTAGAGAAACACACGAGATTACTCGCATCTATGAATCTTAAGATGGATGAGATGATCCAGGCGATAACTATGGGGCAAGTGCATGAGTCGCACCCACCCAAAGAACAATGAAGCGGTTAGTCACCCATATTCTCCCCTTGAGTCTTTTATTTTCTTTATTTTTATTTCTTTGTTGTCTCTCTATATTCATTCATTGAGGAAAATGAAAAGTTTAAGTATATGTGGGAGAGGGTTTATCTTAAGTCATGTAACACCCCCTTCTGTAAACAAGGGAATGTTGCAGCGCCAGTAATTATGCAGACTTTAAGGGTCTCATAATTACCTTAGGCTTAGAGGGACATGCAATCATGCTCCCATAAACAAGATGATAAATAATTTAAAAGAATGACAGCGGAAGACGAAAATATTATTTTTATTACAAAGTAACTGTTATTGCTTCAAAACTTTACATATATCTGCGTTCAACACATTAAAAAAAAACTGAATTAAACCAGAAAACTCTTTTACCGAAAGATGTAATTATACAATATTATAGCAGAAGACTTGAAGTATGGTTTTAATCATTAAACATGGTGCAAAGCTTTTACATATATTTTTCAAAATCTTGCAAGATAAAGTGAAATTTCATACACAAAGTATAGAACTTTGAAAGACTTTATTATATAACCAAACGTTTAAAATATTTACTTGTACAATGTCAACTCTTCAAGGCCTCCTTACCTAACCTGCAAAATTTGAATGATGTACATCGTATGCAGACGAGGTACACCAGCCAACCATTTCACAACACGGTTGGTTAGTTCAGTGAAGAACTAGCAAATGACGGAATAGAATAGATGATAACAACTTAAAAACCAGTGTCCGTAACATGGTATGAGTTTAAGGAGATATTTATAATACACGACTTTATATTAGTTTACGCATTGACTCTAGAATATTTTGCTTGACACACATGACTCGGATAATTCCCGAGGATCGGGTAAGAAAAGAGAGATTTAGTTAACACGTACATACCATACTTCGAGTAATATCACACAATGATTACTTAACCTCCACTACAAGGCAACAATGCTTATTTTATGAATTATTTATTTATCACTCACTTATTAACGCACGTTGTACTTGATATAACAGTAGCAACGTCATACCGGCACATGCCTATTTTACCACTCATCTGGGTAAAATGTATCATTTTGATAATATTCAAAATGAACTTTTCATGAAAAGCTTATAGAGCAAGACGTAACGAGTCTTGACCTGTTATGATCACGCACATTCACACGCACACGTACACGCTTAACACTCCTTTTGTTACTAGATTAGTAACACACGTGTCACATTATAATGATTCATTAGATGAACCCATGTACATTCCCACTGTATAAATTTATCTCGTTAGCCGTCAAGCTAAACACTAATTTATACATATGATCAACTTACATAATAAATAAGGATCTGGTCTAAAAATCAACCAAAGTCCACATCTGATAAGTATATAACTGACTTGAATAGAGAAAGAATAAATAGAAATTGCAAGAATAGACTTTGCAATTTATTTTCAACGGATAGATATACTTGATAATTAACAACTGACACATATTAAAATAAAGGCATTGAGTATTTTAAGAAGAGCAAATGGGACAAAGTCACTTGCCTTGGTTATAGACCCAAAGTCTGCGAATAATAAAGATTATGATTAACCAAGAGATTTAATTCCTTCCGAAGACGTAGGATAACGATTGACGTCACCAACTATATATCCAGGTGCATCCATCCACGTCGTACATAGCAGACAAATAATAATTTAATTAGTTTACGTCCAATAATTTTACCCTTAAACTTTGTCAGAGTCTCCTTTTAAAATAATCCCTAATCAACCCGATAAAGCTTATATCCTTTACTTTCTGATAATCACTTGCAAACTTAATTTAGGATTTCCTTTCCTAAATTTAATTGGGCATTATAACGACTTAAAATGCCATATAATTCAAAATAATTGGGCATTATCTCGACTTAAAAGAAATACATGTTTTATCATGTTATAGCACCTTAAGAAATACCCAAATTTCTTAATAATAACGAGCATCATAACAGCTTATAAAGGCTAATAAGGAAAGACCTTGAATTATACACGGGTATTATAACGATATACAATATCCATAACTTTAAAATAAATACGAGATATCTTAGAATGTCGGCACCATGCCAGATATGTTGATTACGAATCGAAATCGGTGATCTAATGAACCGCGGTGATTACTTGTGCCGGCTTCGGTAGCTCAATGTACCTTGAATTGGTAAATAAAGAGCGACCATATTCGGGGTTTGAACTGTGGACCTTTGGGTATTACTACAGTGAGCCATCAATGTACCGCATATACATATACGTGAATGATATATAGTGATGGTGAACTTGGTGTGCTCCAAACTCCAAACCCAATTCCCCTATTTATAGTAGATTCCAACCAATCACATATTCACGTAACTCCTTGGATGCCAAGCAAATTGATGCCAATCTAGATGCAAACGTGGCAATTCAATTCCATTCAATAAAATGGCAACGTGGAAATCATCTAATTTTAGCCCACTTTATACAATAGTTACGAGAAATAACCTAAAGTCTTTAAATTTACATATTTTATCCTCCTTAAATATATATTCCAATAATCTTTCATTCTACCACTTTGGAATATTTTTCCAACTTATTCCTAAGCATGTCTTAAATATCTAATAAATTTTATAGCATCTTTACTTAACATTTGACATGCTAACGAATCCTCGCTGGATCTTACTAAGTTTCAAACTTGATAAGACTTCGTAAAGTTTTACCTTAAAACTTCATCTCCGATGTCATAATTCCTTACAGAGTGAAATAGATTGCCTTAGTCCACCATAAGATTGCCTTAGTGCAAATCCCAAACCAGTAATACTGCTAGGCAACTAACCCAAGTTGAGATTCAAATCTCTAATTTGCAAAATAGATTGCCTTGGGGGAACATCAGTAAACAAGAGGAAGAAAAGCTAGCAAGACTAGAACTAAAAAGATTCAAACTCTTAGAATGCAACCACAAATTTTGGAAACAAAGGGCCAAGACCAATCATCTAAAATTCGCAGACAGGAATATAAAATATTTTCAAGTAACAGCTAGAATCAGAAACTAAAAAAGACCCATTAAATCCTTCACATCTAAACGAGGCAATACCTTGTATGACAATGATACCATCTCCGACCACATCACAAACGAGCTGTCAGAAAGGTTTATAGGTACTCATCAAAACCAAGTTAACCAAGGGGATGTGTGGAACATTCAACCTCAAATAACTCCAGAGGAAAACCGAAACCTTATCTCTCAACCATCTACAGCTGAAATAAAAAATACTATTTTTGAAATGGCAGAAGATAAATCTCCCGGCCCAGATGGCTTCCCCCCAGAATTTTATAAGAAATATTGGCACATAGTAGGCCCCTCTTGTTGTAAAGCAATCAAAGCTTTTTTCCATTCAGGGCAACTGCTGTCAGAAATAAATAAAACTTTTATTGCTCTAATCCCCAAAACTGATAACCCTACCACAATCAACCACTATAGGCCGATCAGCTTATATAACACCATTTACAAAGTCATCATAAAAATTCTGGCCAACAGATTGAAACCTATTCTCCCCAAACTCATCAATCCTTTTCAAGGGGCATTCGTAGAAGGGAGATCTATTCAAAATAATACCCTAATAGCACATGAAATCTTCCATAGCTTTCATAAGAAAAAGGGTAGAACTGGTTGGATGGCACTAAAACTAGATATGGAAAAGGCCTATGATAAAATAAACTGGAACTATATCAAAGCGGTTCTACAGAACTTTGGTTTCCATCCGCTATGGATCAACTGGGTTATGACGTGTCTCACAACATCCTCCTTCTCAGTTCTAGTCAACAATTGTCCAGGCAAACAGTTCAAGCCCAACAGAGGAATTCGACAAGGAGACCCCCTTGCGCCATACATATTTGTATTAATTATGGAAGGCCTAGCAAGAGAAATGCACAAGGAAGCCCTGCAAGAGGATGCACTAATTGGAATCAAGCTCACTAAAAGCGGCAATCCTATACCTTTCCTTACCTTTGCAGATGACACAATTATTTTTGCTAAAGCTGCTCATACTAGTCTAAATACCATTCAAAATATGATAAACAACTTCTCAAATCTCTCAGGGCTTACTATAAACTATAGTAAAAGCTCTATTCAATACTCAAAGAATGTGAATCAAAATTTAGCTAGAGACCTAGCTCAGAGCATGGGAATTCCTATCTAAAGTACTCGAAAAGTATCTAGGTATTCTAATTATCAATGGCCGAATTCGTAACTCGGTCTTTGAGGAAGCTATCCAAAACCTGAAAAAACAACTATCAAAGTGGAAAGCCTCGAACCTATCTCAAGCCGGCAGAGTCGTCTTAATTCAAGCCAATCTAAGTTCCAAAACCAACTATCTAATGCAAAACTTTATGCTCCCAAAAGGTATTCTCAACCAAATTGACCAAATAAACAAAAATTTCTTTTGGAATAAACTTCAATATGAAAGATACACCCCTCTAATTAGCTGGGACAACATCTGCAAGAGTAAAACCCAAGGAGGATTGGGTATTAGAAAAGCTGAAGATCTAAATATAAACCTTCAGTTTAAACTTCTTTGGAAACTTTATACAGATGAAAATAACATTTGGGTAAGAGTCATCAAAGAAAAATACTTCCAAGATAGCAACATCAGAGACAAACCAAACCAAGCCACCTCTTGGCAATTTGGCAGACTTCTATCCCTTAGAGAAAAATTTGAGAAAGGCTTACTTTGGATTGTAGGAGATGGTAACCAAATAAATATCTGGAAAGATCCTTGGGTTCCTGATAAATGTCTCAAATCCTTCATGGGTAACAATAACCCAAACATGAAAGTCAGTCACCTCCTGGCCCCTCAAAAGCTCTGGAATAAGCCCCTTATCCAGAGTCTCTTTCCCTAGGATATAACCAACTGCATTTTATCCATCAATGTCCCCTCATGGCAAGCTCATGATAAGCTATTCTGGATGCCTAATCCCACAGGAAACTTCACAACCAAATCGGCAAAAAAGATTACCAACGCTCATAACCACAACATTGAAAATCATAACTGGATCTGGAATCTTAATCTTCCTCCTTGGCTTAAAAACCTAGTTTGGAAAATTAAAATAGATGCTCTCCCCACGACTAGCAGGCTTAATAGGTACATCAATAGAGTCCCTCACACCTGCTCTCTGTGTAGTCAAGAAAATGAGGATGCGACTAATCTCTTTACAAAGTGCTCCTTTACAAAGGAACTAATAGCCCGGTTCGAACACACAACAGGTAAGCTCTTTCACAACCTCTCCTTACAAGGATCCCTATGTGACAATATTACCCAGATTAAGCAAGGAAACCAATTTTTTGAAGATCTAGTCGTTATTTGGGAAAAAATTTGGGAAACTAGAAACAAGTTAATCTTCAAACATACTAGCCCTGACACGTTCTGTAACCAAATTAAACGTATTATTAAAGATATACAGGATTGGAGAACAACAAATCCTACAAGTACAAAAAAAGATGCCAACAAAAGGAAGAAAAAGGTCTAGAACTAGTTGGACTAGACCAGTAGGAGCCATCTATAAGATTAACGTAGATGGTTCTGTCAAACCCACGGGCGCTTGTCAGGTGGGAGGAATCATTTGTGATTCACGGGGCCAGGTAATTGATATTTTCTACCAGGAAGTTGATCAAGGTACGGTTATTCAAACGGAGACAGCAGCAGTGCTAGAAGGACTGAGAGTCTAGACCTGGGCAAACGCGGGCGCGGGCCGGGCTTGGGCCGGGCTTGGACTGAAAATTTGTCCCGTTGATGTGGGCGCGGGCCGGGCTGAAAACCTTGTCCGATCCCGTCCACCATTGCGGTTGCGGACAGCCCGCGGGTACCCGCTTAATGTCCAAACCGGAGGGGACTCATCCAAACCATAAGGTTTGTGAGGGAGTGGATAAATGTTTCCAGTTGGAAACTGGAGTCAGAGGAGTTCAGTTTTGGTTGTGGTTGGATCATGAATGGGGGTTTCTTGGTGTGGTCCAATTGCTGGTGGCCCCTCATTGTTCATAGACACAGTGCTGTAAAACTACACAGATTGAGAGTGAGAGATGAAGAGAGGAGATAAATCTGAATAAATCTAATCAAGAAGGGTTCATTTTTTAGGCATGACTGTGGTTGTGTTAATAAATTGCTCCAACCATAATGCATCAAGAAACCAGCCATCTTCAGCCATGGGACCTTTGGTGGATGAAGGCAAAGATTTTACATTTCTTTGTTATTTGTTAACATTGTTTTTCCTTTATATTTTTTGGGGGTAGTAGACAGATTTTATTTATGACAGAGAAAATAGAAATAGTGAGAGAGCACTGTACTTTGGTAATTGAGATGAATGAGATACTCTTTATTTTATTTTTTTAAATTAATAATATTTATATTTAATAATATATATATTAAAAAATTAGCGGGTACCCGTTACGGGCCTAGCGGCCCGCAACGGGTAGAATGGCTAGCGGCCCGCATGGGCTTTTCCCCCTACCCAAGCCTGTCCAATTTTGCGGGTGGGCGGGACGGGCCGGGCGGGCCGGCCCGCGTTTGCCCAGGTCTGAGACTAGCCACAAGACTAGGGATAAGAAGCATAATCGTAGAAGGTGACAACCAAGAGCTGATGAGAATTCTCTCGAAAGGAAGAGATAGTAGATGGGAGATTTTGCACCAAATTGAATAGATCAAGATCATGGAGGCAAACTTTGAAAAGGTTGAGTACAACCACATCTACAGAGAGGCTAACAAAGTTGCAGATTATATAGCTACTAGAGGTATCATTAGTGATAGATCTACCATCCTTTTTAATAGGGAACTTTGTACCATCATTCGTAAGGATGATCCAGGAGCGCGTTTACATTCTTTGTAATAGCTCCGACTGTTTGCCCACTGTAAAAAAAAAATTAAAAAAAATAAAAGGAAAATACAGTCGGGGGTATTTCAAGTCTAGAATCTAAATTTTTGTTTTTTCATGCATTTAGAGCATATTTGAATTTTTTGCACATTATAAAATCAAAAATAGAAAATGTCAAAAATACCAAAAATATCATACATTTTTGCATAAAATTGTGTCATCATTCAAATACTCATCTATCTTAGTTAGTTCTCAAATACAATTAGAGGGAAATGCACAAAATAACCCAAAAACCGGTTTATTTGCAAGGTTAACCCAACCCGGTTTTAAATTAGGCCAAACCGGATATTTGGTAAAAATTTCCCCCGGTAGCAGGTAAGTGGGGGGCATTTGGGCTTCCAGTGATTGACAGCTGGCAAACATCAGAAAGGATGAGAGAGGGGGAGAGAGAGAAAGAGAGAGAAGTAAAAGAAAGTTCGCAGTAGAGAGAGAAAGTCTGCAGAGGAGAGAGGGAAGAGAGAGAGTGTGTGTGTGAAAAAGAAAAGTAAAGTTGTAGAGGAGAGAGAGAGAGAGATCAGTGAGAATAGGACAGAGAGAGATGGAAGAGTCCTCTCTCCGCTGCAACTTTACTGTTGTTGTTTCACTTCGAAAAAGAAGCAATTGGGCGGGGGTTTATTTGCAAGTTGACGTGTAAGCAGTTAGTTTTAACTGGACACCCAAAGCAAAACGACATGACACATATTGGAATCGACTGGACAAGATTTATCGGAGAAATAGATTCTCCATTGACTTTGGATAGAAAATGGGCAAGTTTGCTTTCGACAAAGGTTATGCGAGAGGTGTCTCCCTCAAATCTGAAGCAAATTTACCAATTTTCTATCTGAAGTCGATGGTGAATCTGTTTCTCAAATAACTCATGTCTAGTCGATTCCAATATGTGTCATGCCGTTTTGCTTTGGGTGTCCAGTTAAAACTAACTGGTTACATGTCAACCCGCAAATAAACCCCCACCCAATTGCTTCTTCTTCGAAGTGAAAAGAGCAACAGTAAAGTTGTAGAAGAGAGATGGCTCTTCCATCTCTCTCTGTCTATCCTCACTGATCTCTCTCTCTGCTCTGCAACTTTACTTTTTTTTTCCACACACACACTCTCTCTTTCTCCTCTGCATGCTTTCTCTCTCCACTTTAGACTTTTTTTTTACTTTTCTCTCTCTGACCTATCCTCACTAATCTCTCTCTCACCCCCCCTCTCTCTCTCTCTCTCTCTCTCTCTCATCTACAACTTTACTTTTCTTTTTCACTCCTCTCTCTCCTATCCTCTCTCTCTCTCTGATTTTTTTTTTATCGAAAACAAACTTACCCATTTTCTATCCGAAGTCGATGGTGAATTTGTTTCTCCGTTAACTCTTGTCTAGTCGGTTCCAATATGTGGCATGTCATTTTGCTTTTGATGTCCAGTTAAAACTAACTGCTTACACGTCAAACTGCAAATAAACCCCAGCTCACTTGCTTCTCCTTCGATGGTTTTTCTCTGAAACTTAAGATTTAATTTAAATTATATTAATGCTTCGATGGTTTTTCTCTGAAACTTAAGATTCAATTCAAATTATATTAATTCTCCCTTACCGTCACTCTTCCCCCCTCTATCTCTGTCTCTGTCTTATCCCCTCTACCCTCTCTCTTTTTACTGTCTGGGCTTATGGGGGAGGGCAACACTAGAATCAAGGAAACATTGAACAAAACGCAAGACAGGAAACAACCATAGGGTGTTCATTCATAAAAAAAAAACAAAGCGGTTCACCAAACCTCTGCGAGGGCTCATCCACTTTGATTCCACCTCCTCTACTCCAAACCCGGCCTCCACTTGCCTCGAATTGACCTGGAAAAGCCATCACAACGAAGGTGAAGGACGAAGGCACCAAAGAGGTGCTCCGACGGCGGTTCACACCAGCGGCGCAGGACGAATTCGAGCTCCCATGGAGATCCCGTCACCCTCGAAGGCAAAGAGATAAAAGACAGAGAAATGAAAGAATAAATAAGCTCTTCAATGGAGCTCTTCGATGGAGAAAGGTGGAGAGAGGCATAGGGAGAAAGGGTTTTGGATGGGTGACGAGATCATGTCCTCTCTATCTTCTGTAGACTCTCTCTCCTCTGCAGAATCTCTCTCTCTCTCTCTCTCTCTCTCTCTCTCTCCCTCTCCCCACTGGCTACAACAGGTGAGGTAATGGGGGATTTTGAGGGTGAGGGTTATATTTTTGCAATTTATTTGGATAGGGGATAGGGGGTGCAAAAGGGTTCGGGTATTTGGGTCATTTTTGCAAATCTCCCATACAATTATCACATAAGTTCCATAACATGTTTGGATTATTCAGCCTTTGTCACTAAAAATTTGGTTTTTCTACGTGAAACATATTAGGTAGACATAATTGAGCATGTATGATATAAATTCCTATGCATGATTGAAATCCAACAAAAACTTGTTATAGCGAGAATTTTTAGCCTTATATGAATATTACATTTATTCCTGAAAAGGTAAATATATAGCTATGGTTGTTAAACCAAAAGTTACAAAAGGTAAGACCATACTACGGGTCTTACGTAAGAAGGGAGTGAAAACTATACCCAAAAGTCTCCTGTATGCCCACCAACTCAAAAACCCATATCTTCTAGTCCGATGAATCCAAAAAAATGCTCCACGACTATACCTACCTCCTAACTTCTCCTCCTACTCACGTACATCCCATTCTAAAGTCAAACAACCCATGCCAAATTAGTAACTCAACTCTAATTGAGACCATTCGTGAGTATTGACATGTTTACTCTTCTTATGCATTAATCTTTGAGTATTGACATGTTATTTATAATTGAGACCATTCGTGATATGTATTCATTGCTTATAAGTTTCATATGATTGAGGCATATTTTTAGCCATATTTATTCATATAAACCGTATGTTAGACATTTGTTTGAAGCCAATTTAGACCCTTTAGAGATTTCTTGTGAAAGCTCCATAAAATACAATATATCCTTAGCCGATACTAAGCCTGACCCTCCAAGAATTAGGATTAGATTGATTATGGTTATAATTTGGAAATTATCATATGGAAGCTTGTTTACTTTTGAGTTATTTTGGTATATGTCGGAAGAATTGGAATCTTAATTCCCGGAATTGGAAGCACCACATAACTAAAATAAGTCATTGCCCTTATTTTCATCCCAAGCCCAATTACAACCCCGCTGAATGGAGTCTTCTTTGAACTCTTCCATTAAGCGAAAATCCTTTTGATATTGCTTATTTGTTTTGAAGTATTAGGTGGAGATAATGCTATATAAATGAAAATTCTTAAGATGATTTTTGTGTAATGAATTGAGTTGAGAGTTGATCTTAAAGCCTAAACATATGAGAGCGAGTGAAACACATTTTCCCCTATGAGGTTGGATGGATAAAGCATGCGGGCTACTTGATCACACATGTACATGCTAGGATGTTAGTCTACTTTACCATTATTTGCACTTACTTTAGAAATGTTGCTTTTGATAAAGACTAATTCATGAAAAACTATGTTTGTGGGATACATCGATTATGTCTTGAGATTGATTTTGCTCGAGGAGTAGCATAAGGTAAGTGTGGGGGATTTGATAATGCATGATTGTATAGGCATTTTGAGTCATTCTTAAGACATTTATATTGCATTTAGACATGTTTTTAGCATAAAGTGCATTCATTGTCTCTTAACTTGCAAAATTCAGAATCTACGCATTTTTATGTCTATTTTATACAGATTCTCAGAACTAAACTAAAGGAGAAGAGGAAAGCTACACTTTGAAGCCATAGAAGCCTCGAAAGAGTCAAGGAAGAAGATAAGAGAAGAAGCGGAGTAGCCAAGACATAAGAGAAGGAAGGAATAGAGCTTCTGCAGAAGCGGCGCTCGCCGATCCTTTAGCACCCGCTGAAGACCTTCGGCACCCGCTGTGTCGGCGCCCGCTGCTGACCATCGGCGCCCGTCGGTCCCGTATCTTAGCAGATTCTCTTCGGTCGAATTTGTCCCTTTAGGCTCTACTTCTATACCCTATTTTTGCCGACTCCTAGGGTTTCCAAGCACTATAAATATGGCTAGCTTCTCAGCCATTCCAAACATTTCACGTACACACCAACACTTTGTGTGCACAAACCGACACTACGATAGCCAAGCATAACCAAACAACCCGATAATTATGGAATTACCAATGTTGCAATTATAAGTAAAGCTAATATTATTCTCTCTTATTTACAATCATTGTTACCATTGCTCTTTGCACTCTTATTACTATTGCCCTTATTGTGATTTCCTTGCTTACATACTACGTCTAACCAAAATCGCATGCACTCTATGTGGAATCGACCTGTACTTACCGCCAATACTTGTTGTTAGTTGAACATATAGATATTACTATTTGGGGTGTTAGAACACACGACATTCTAAATCGCACCACCAATCCTAGCCATAAACGAGGGGTGACAATGACCTACCCGACTCATTCCTTTGCTAATAACCTTGAATGTGCCACCGGTGATGAGGTTGATGCTAGTCAATATGTCTTGTACCATGGTAAACATTGTGTCGGGGCCACGGTGCATGTTCAATGTCCTCAGAATTGGTGCAGACCAGAGGAATCCAATTCGAAGGACATATATTTTTGCAACTCAGGTGGATCAACTAAAGACGAAAAATTATAGGGGTTGACCACATCGATCCAAATCCTTGAATTCTTTGTCATTGAATTCATTGAAGTCGTCATGGACAACATGCGTTTTGGAATAGAAACCTTAACCTTTGGATCGAAACCAAGGTGTATGCATATAAGATCGAAAATGGTCTAGGGCTCACGACGCTAGATGTTAATCATTACGTTATGGGTGTGGCTCGGGATACTATTGGTCACAATGCCCGATGTTTCATCAAGTACTGACATCAAGACCATAGTGTCGATGTGTCGTGTATGGGGTAATCATCGTTGTAAGGCATCTTCTATTTCCTAGTATGTAGTAATCATCAATTATAGTTAGGGAATGAAACTTACCTTCAACCTTGGATTTCACAAGTGTTCGGCAGTGCCCCTTAGGCCTGTTGAGAATTGATGACTAAGTTAAGTCGTTGGGGCGTATTGTTGTATTAGGGACTCCATTAGGCTTTTATCTTTGCTGGATAGCGGATAGTTGGGACCAACAATGTTAGTGTCTGGGCCGGTATGTGAGGACGTAACGTGGGCCATACTCGAGTGTGCTTGTCAACAACGATATATATTAGGGGTAGAGCGATGGTTGCGGGGGTCATATCGACGCCTGACACTAGAGGCAAGGGCATTGTGGCTTGGGTGCTGAGGAATGCATGAAGTTTTGTGAATTCTTTGTGCAAGGCCGGTCTCGTGGTTGTTCCGAGGTGAGGTCCACGTCTGGGAGCTCTCGTGTTGTTGTTGGGGGTTGTGTGCCATGGGATCTCCTTGGCCAAGTGTGGAATCGAGCGACGACACCGGTGTTAATGAGTTACCTATCACCACATGAGGAGGCATAGCTACAAAAGTACTACCCTCTTACAATATATGTATAGTTGAGCCATTTGCTGGCACCTTGCCGTCAGTAAAGAGTGGAGGAGAAACACATAACTAAAAGAAAAAGCTATCATTCACTCACCATTCATACTTGAAAATCATATTTTTTGTTTGGATTGGAGGAGGGCGTCAATGGGATTCACAACTAACGTAGGATAAAAAAACCTAATTGGAGCAATCCCTAGTGTTGATGCAACACCAACATGAAGAATTCTATCAAAACAGGTAACAAAATCTACGATAATTTGAACACAAAGAACAAGCCAACATTACCCTCTGGATGATAGTGGTGAAAACTGAGTGGTTATGGTGGCTGTACTCGTTGTAGCCGTGTAAACGCCTCCATATGATGACATAGCGGAGGTTTGAAAGTCGGCGTTGTCGTGCACCCAGTCAGTTAAGTATCCAGGCTTTGCTGGCACAACATCCACTTCCACATCCCCAAACAACATGGACACCACGCGTGACATGGATGGACGTTGCCCAGGCGCAGTTTGAGTGCACAGTAGACCTACCCTGATTACTCGCTTCACTTCTTGCTCATCATATTCCTTTAGTAGCTTCTCATCTATTATCTCTACTTCCCGATTGTTCTCGTACAACTGCCATGTCTGGTGAAAAGAGAAAATTTAGGGTTTTTTTGGGCACTTTTAAATATCGGCCGAAAAGATAAATAGATATATTAAATGACTCTCTATAATAACACTAGTATATTGGTATATTAAATTACGAACAAATAGATATATTAAAAGGATTCTGAATCTCTGATGGATAATTATGCATATTAAAAGAACTCTAATGGACAATAAGTATTTTTGCCTCATTAATTGGACTTCATTTCAATCAATTTTCCTAAATAAAATCATTTTTTCAGATAAAAAAATAAAATCATTTTAATATATTAGTGCAATGATTAATTAAATTTGTACATTGCTACGAAATCTTATTTATTTGGTTGCAAATCATCAAAAAATTTAAAATCTGAGTATATTTACATATCTATTAGATTTTAATCCTTAAGATGTTTGTAACTACTAATGTTGGTTTTTTCATATATTACAAAAAAAAAATATTTATTTAATAGTTTGTTTATTATTTGCCACTTACAACACCCCGTATAATTGTTGTCACCAAAAGTTTAAAAACACCTATGATGATGATGATGATAAATTTCAATTTATTTTATTACGTTATTATACAATATCTATTATTAGTTACAACCATACTAAGAATAAAAATCCAATTGTTTTATATTTTGATGAAAATACATCTAAATATTTAAAGTTTTGATGAGTATTCAACCAAATGAATGAGTTTTCATCGGTAAACATATCTAATTCCTCGACCATTGCAATAATATATTAAAATAATTTTATTAAGGAATCAAATCAAATGAAGTATGATGGTTCAAAAATGGCTATTTATTCACCGAGATATTTTAATATCCCTATTTGTTTATTAGAGCACTTTTAATATACTTATATGTTCCCATTTGTCTTCTAAGTCTTTTAATACATCAATGTGTCTCAAGTCTGTCATATAATATATCTATTTATTTTTTTGCCTTCAAATATCAATTTGACATTTTAGCAAATGAGAAAGAAGTAGGAGCAGCTCATACCCATTCAAGCAAGTACATCTTTTCCTTGCATAAGGTGGTGTCTGAATTGGTCCTCCCACTAACAATCTCAAGTGCTAAAACACCAAAGCTGAACACATCAACCTTTTCCGTGAGGTGGCCACGCATGGCGTATTCTGGCGCAAGATATCCACTGTTTCATGTAACAAATAAGCAATACAAGACATTGATATATGATCTATTGACAAAACCGAAAAAAACTCGAGAAGCTAAGTGATTGAGAGTGCAAGATATATATGCAAACAACATATTTAAACACTTACACTGTCCCAGCGACACCAGTGCTTACATGGGTGTCTTTTTCATTGTAAAGCTTAGCTAATCCAAAGTCAGAAATCTTTGGGATGAGGTTGGAATCAAGTAGGATGTTACTGGCCTTGACATCTCGATGGACAATACGAACTCTTGCTTCTTGATGAAGATAGGCTAATCCTTTTGCCACTCCGATGCATATCTCAAAACGTTTTGTCCAGTTTAAAAAAAGGGCCTTTCCTGCTTACAACATTTTTTTAAATGGATTACAACAAATCTCAAAACGTAAGAATTGCCACTTCAAGACAAAAGTCGTTGAACATCGGAAACCCGACCATACCAAATAGAGCTTGATCAAGACTCCCATTTTCCAAATACTCATAAACGAGCAAACGTTTCTCGCCTTCTAAGCAACATCCATAAAGCCTCACAAGGTTACGGTGTTGTACGGAAGATATGGTAGCAATCTCTGCTACAAATTGGCTCTTTCCCTGGTGAGATTTGAAAGACAATTGCTTCACTGCTACAACTCTCCCGTCACTAAGGGTTCCCTATAGGATCCAAAGTCAAATGTAACATCAAGAAATAAATTAAATCGCACACTGTGTGAAGTTGGTGTTGAGGTCTAAGGATTTAAAGCATGGTTACCTTAAACACTGGTCCAAATCCTCCTTCTCCAACCTTGTGAGAGGTGTTGAAATCTTCAGTGGTGGATTTAAGTTCAGAGTAACTGAAAAGGTAGGGTTTAGCTTCCACTCCCATGAGTTCTGAAATTAAAAAAAAATTAAGGAAAAAATTCATATAAAATAAAAATCAAATATCTCTCAACAACGAAGAATGAAGTTGATTACTTATTAAGATTTGGAAATAATGAAGTTGTTTGGACCAAACAAATGAGCTATAGTAAGAATCAGATCCAAGTTTCCATATTCCGATTCTTACCTTCATCTCGTGCTGCCTGTAATCTTCTCCTCTTTAGAATAACATAACAAGCGGCCCAAATGATGAGGCAAAGACATCCAAGGGGAAGAGCTATTGCTAGAATCAAGCCAGTTATATCATTGTTTGAGGGAGGCTTATTAGACACTGTAGGTTTGAAATCTGCACAAAGATATATTTTAGTTATTAAGGAGTATATAAAGGGATCTGCTATTTAAAACACTAAAAAATTAACTATAATCTCACTTGGTGTAATTCTAACAGCCGATATAGATGGTCCGTATGTCCCTTGTGCGGGAATACAACAAGTTCCTTTACCGGCCCATAACAGAAGAATCTCTATATGGTTTGTTGTGACCGAAGTAGTGAAGTTCTTATTTACATATTTGAATGATTGCCCACCAGCCGCCTTACGTATGTCAAAGTTTTTCAAGACCATATTTCCCTAAAGTCGAGAAGATATGTTAGTGAAGAATATCACGGTTCATGAGAGACATCAACTCATGAATAGAGCTACAAAAAACCCAATTATGAAAGATTAATTAATCAAAATAAAGTTTTATACCTGGATGTAAATGTCAAAGACACGCCTTCCAAGACTCTTCCAAGTTGGACCATTTTGAAAGACAAGCTCTGTAAACTGAAGGGTCACAGTATAGTTTCCATTTTCAAGCCCCAGGCCATAATACCTTAGGGATTCAGCAGACAACCTAGCTGTCTGGTATATCTCTGAATCTAAGGTATTAAATTGGCGAGTCAAAGCTGCTACATATGAAGCATTGCCGCTAAAAAGAAAATACCCAGCATTACTAACAGCCCATCTCTTTGTGGTGGGTACATAATATGTAGCGGGTCCGAGGGGCTCGTCTTCCTCATCATACGTAGTTCCATCAAAAGACTTAAATTGTGGCCCACCACACTTTACTGCAAAACTGCTATCTGCAATAAAAGAGAGTGAACAAAACATAAATTTGTAATAAAAAAAAAAGACATTTATGCACGTTATACCTACAAATTTATTATTTGGGAGTATACTTACAACGTGGGCTATTACGGAAGCAAGGAAAATCATTTTGCAAGCAGTTCAATCCAAAGGGCAAAGCACTGAAGGAGGCACAAGTTAAATGTATGAACTTAAAATGCATAAAAATATACATTAAGTCAAAATGCATAAATATTAACACAAATTAGCTTGAATTTTATACTATAAAGGAATGGCTATGAGAAACTACCTGTTACTTATGCCTGTGAAATTGTTTGCAACCAAGTTTCTACATTTAGAGAAAAGATATTAGAATGTGAACAATGTTGGGAACACTAAAAACCACAGTCTTGACAAATTCAATATGCTTGCACAAAATAAGAATTTTGGCAATTTCTTTGTAATGATCACAATACCTTTAACTGTTTAACAAGCTCTTTTTAAGAATATTTTTGCATTATAATATTGTAGTTAAAAAGGTAAAATATTGGGAAAAAATCTTGAGAACTATAAAAGAAAAAGTTTGATAGAAGAAGATAATTTCAAATTCTAAACATGAAGGAACAAAATATTGGGATTTTTTAAAAATACAAATAGTAAACTAAGAAAGAATGCAATCTAGTTTAGGAACATACAGTTGCAGGTTACTGCTCATCCAAGAAGGAATGTTGCCCGACAATTGATTGTATGATACATCACTGCATAAATAATAAAGATTTGAATAAATATGGTACAAAGAACTTACAACATGTGGTAGCAACTAGCTGAGAAATGTAATTTTGATATCATAAAATCAAACGAGGTCCCGTATTGCATCATAGAGCTTAAAAAACTTACATGTAAGCAAGAGATGAAGATTTTTGGGAAGGCAAGCTACCAATCAGTTTATTATTCCCAAGAAACCTAAACATTGAAAAACCAATGTTAAGGTCAATTGTCAAAAGGACGTGCCTCCAATGAACTCAAATTGAACTTGTTTATAATCTTACAAATAATTAAGGGAAGGAAGGTTGAAGAGAGAGTCTGGAATTGTTCCTGTTATATTGTTGAAACTCAAATCGCTGCAAAAAAAAAAAAGATTATTTTCATCGGTGATAACGTGATTTCAATTAAGAAACTATGAATATGAACAACTTCAAGAGTAAACAAACGAAACAATACACGCATCACTCTTCCACATAGGTATCCCAATTTTTAATTATAACCTATATTATAGTACTCAAATGATTTGATATGCCTAATGATCTAAGAAGTAAGCTAAAAATTAGACCGTAGTTTACTCATTTTTCAATCACATCATTATATAGGAACAATATATAGCTTAATATTTTATTTATATAAATGTTACCCCGACACAAGTACAACCACTTACATATATATCAGCGATGTCAATCCTTCAAGATCAACAGGAATTGAATCTAAGAAATTAACGTTCCTTAAAACTCTGCAAGACATTGAGCCAATTTTTGTTAAAAACAAGTACTGCATGATGGATGAAAAGTTGCAAAGGTATAAACTATAAAGACATGATCAATGTTCTTCCCCTTACAAAGTAGTGAGGTTTGTCAACTTTGAAATAAATGCCATTGAAGAGCTTCCATTGGACAAATCACCTATTCTCCTACATTACAGAACATTGGTTAAGGTCATTTTCTATAAATGTGATTATATATATATATATATATATATATATATATATATATATATATATATAGATAGATAGATAGATAGAATAGATAGATAGATAGATAGATAGAGAGAGAGAGAGAGAGAGAGAGAGAGAGAGAGAGAGAGAGAGAGAGAGCACTGACAAAGTCTGCAAGGAAGTTAAATTAAAGAAGGCAGAAGATGGTATTGACCCAACAAACGAGTTTCCTTCAAACCTCCTACAAAGATTATAGATATATTAGAGATATATCGTATTTTACTTGATATTAGATTCAAAAACATGCTTTGTGGGATTCAAAGCCAATATAAGTTGTTACAAGTCAGTAAGTTGTGCCCAATTCCCAATAAACTCGGGTATGCTGCCGTTGAGTTCATTATCTGATCCCCAACTGAAAATCCAAAAACTTCAATGTTAGAATCATAAAATGAGAAGTTCTAGTACGTAATACAATAGTAAATGATACATGAAGGGAGAAAAGTTTAGGCTCTTACATTATTTGCAAATTCACTAAATTAGCAAAGTTTGAAGGAATCTCACCACTAACGCCAGAACTGGAAATATAACTGTCAATATGAAAACAAATATCAATTTGCTACTAAATTTTTACATCATTATTTATCCAATAATCTAGCAAACACCAACTTCACGATAGACATAATTGTCCATAGGAAACGCATTTGAACACTTATATTACCTCTTGGAGAGGGAATTAGTTCATTAAAATTTAATTCCCTTGGAGAGCCTAGAGATTGAACACTACAAGGAAATGCCTAACTACAAACTTTTACAAGTCCAAATTTTATCTCCAAAGCAAAGGTCTCAAAAATGAAAAAAAAAAGTACATAGATTTTTTACTTGCCTTTGGTTAGATTATATATGAACGATCGTTAGGTATCATTTTCAATCAAAAGATACACACACACAAATACAAGTATTCACATTTTTTTCAAGTAAGACATGAAAAGGTAGTTGGATAATTAAATTAAGCTTACAATTGTTGCAATCCTACTATGTTCCCAATCTCATGTGGCAGAGGTCCAGAGAAATTGTTCATATCAAAACTCCTGCAGGTTGAATTTACAAACGGCAAATGGTCATCTCAAGCTATTCTAGATGATTGAATTGAAAATTACCGTATAAAAATAAGAAACAATCCATTGCACCAAAATTGCAAGAGAGAATATTTGAAATACTTAGCATGACGATAACAGATGGTAACTTACAATGACTTAAGTTGAGAGAGTTGTCCTAGTTCCTTTGGTACACTTCCTGATAATAAGTTCGTTCCAAAAGTCCTTTAAGAATGATATAAAAAAATGTCAGAACCAAAGATTGAAAAGAAAAGCAGTATTGAAATTATTTAATGATGTGCTTACAGCCAAACCATCTTTGTAAGGTTCCCAACAGAAGGAGATAAGGAACCAGTCAAGTAATTCCGAACTAAGTTCCTACAAAGTTTGAAGGACTTTAGAATGTGAAAAGAGAATAAGGAAAGAGAACATTTCTTCCTTTTATGATACAAAGGCATAATTTCTTACAGATTGGTGAGATGAGTCAAGGTCCAAAGCTCAGTAGGGATTTCACCTTTGACATCTAGACCATAGACCTTGCTATACAGAAATAACAAACAAAACAATATTTTAGTGTGATAAAAGACACATTATCCACTAAATTAAACCTTGCGTTACCTATAAAGCAGCCAATATCAATATCAATTTCATAGAAAAGAAGTTCATAAAAAAAACATAAGCAATAGCTGAAATAGGTCAAGTTTCAATAAAGGCATACCATACGTATTTAGTGATTGTAGTTTTACATAACACAACACATTTTCAAGATAGGGATCAAGCATTATAAATAGTTTATTAAAAAAAAGCATTATAAATAGTTAAGGGAAGTACACAACACCATTTTCCAGACTACATGGATCAAGCATTATACATAGTTAAGGCGCGCAATTGCACAATCCAAATTAAATTTCATCTTCCCAGGTTTCAATTTTCTAGGGAAATTTATATAAAACCACCCTTTAAATATATGAGTTTTTATTTAACCAACCGTTAAATTCAAAATTACATAAAATCACCCTTTAAATGGCCTCTATTTACAAATCACCATTCTTCATCTATTTTCATTGTATCATTATATATATATATTTTAATATTTTTAAACTCAAACTTGATTATAAATATATTTTAAATTTGAATTTAAGGGATGAATCACATTTTAGGAATCGTTTTATATATTTAAAAAAAAAAAAATAAGCCTAGAATTATTATCCCAATTTATGTTTTAAATATTTATAAATTTTTAGAAACTAAGTAAATTACTCTTATATTTATAATACGATTAGAAATAATAATTTCTATTTATAAAGTTAAAAATAACCATAATTTTTTTTGTAGTTTAAATTGTCATTCAATAATTAACATTGAGGGAATCATACAAAGTAACCCAAAAATCTGGTTTCTTTGCAAGGTTAACCCAATCCGGTTTGAAATTGGGCAAAACCGAATATGGAGGTAAAGGGTTCCCTCGGTAGCACGTAAGTGCGGGGGGGGGGGGGGGGGATTGGGCTTCCACTAATCGACACTTAGCAAAAAAAAAAAAGAGAGAGAATGTGGGTGGCGCAAACAGAAGAGAGAGAGAGAGAGGGAAAAGGCAAGTACCGTCCGTAGAGGAGAGAGGCAGAGAGAAAAAAAAGCAATTGATCTCCAGGACAGTGTGGATAAGATAGATAGATATATATATATATATATATATATATATATATATATATATATATATATATATATATATATAGAGAGAGAGAGAGAGAGAGAGAGAGAGAGAGAGAGAGAGAGAGAGAGAGAGAGAGAGAGAGAGAGAGAGAGAGAGAGAGAGAGCCTCAAGATTGACATTGACGGGGGTGAATAGTGAGGGGAGGGCATGTTTTTCGCCAACCCATAGCGCCGAAAATGAATAAGAGGAAGAGGAGGGAGGAGGGGGAGAGTATAAAACCATGAAAACTCCACCTCAGCTCAATGATTAATCCACATTAATGCACTGCAGGGGAGCATTAAATGGAGGATGGAGAAGCGTCGACAGAGATTGAAGAAGGAGAGTTGGTGGACAATGATGTGGGAATCTATATAAGAAGATCAGAGGGAATGATGAGCATCGCATTTAATGGGGACCTGGAGGAATTAATTTTGAAGATTCAGAGAGAAGCCATTGAAGAAGAAGCAAGTGGGTCAGGGTTTATCTTAAAGTTGAAGTGTAGCAAGTTTAATTTAACTGGACGCCCGAGGGAGAACAACGTGACAACTATTGGCATATACTGGACAGACTCGCCACCGCCTGCAAATAGAAAATGGGTAAGTATTCTCTTCATTAAGGTTATGCGAAGGTTGTGCCGCAAAAATACGTACATCTTCCTATAAAACTGACTGTATCCCCCCTATCTAAATGAACAGGGGACAATTCAATCGTATGTCCGGCTGTTCTGTTTGAAGGATGGGGGGCTTGTGAAGGCGTCACTTGGGTTTTCAAGGGGTCACGGAGCCAGAAGGCCGTGCAAGTGGACGAACATATTGACTACGTTGCACTAAAGAAACACGTGATGGAAAAGTTTAATGTCGATGTGAGGAGGCATGAGGTGGAGTTCACATATGTCAAGCCGAAGAAGAAGGGGTGCATGCCTTTTGCAATAGGAGATGACGAAGACCTACATGCATTTAAGTTTGTAAATGGTCTATCTGGAGAACGATCTTGGCCTATCAACCTCCATGTCTCCCTGCAAAGAAAGGTTGTTGGGGATGTGGCACCTACACAAGGATCGACAACGGGTGACTCGATCGGGGTAGGTATCTCTCAGTCGGGCGGTGAGGAATTTGTAGTACCGTTAACTGGGCCGCCGGTGACCCAAGAAGATCACGCACATACGACCCCCCGATTGGCTAGTGATGAAGAAGACGAAGTAGTGGTAGACAGAGGTGTCCAGGCAAACCAAACCGGCATCCAGTTAGACATTCAATGCGTCCAGTTAGAACAAAGTACTAACGAGTTATGAATAAATGACGAGTTGGAGTGGGAGTTGGCGCAGAAGACAAAGAAAGCCGAGACAGTTAGACGTGGGAAGTAGCTCATTTCTGTGAGCAGTGACCCAGAAGATGTAGTCATCCCACTTGGTGGGGATGGACGGATGCGCATTGACATCGGCAGCTCCTCTGACGACAATGAAGTACTTTCAAATGCGGTCAAACTTGATCTCGGGTGTGCAGTTCCGATGTATTCGTGGTCATGGGATTTTGAGGCCGAGCAAGTGGTGATGGAAGCAGAGGAAGCTTATGAATGCAGAAAAGGGAAGTCGGGACCGATTCCGAAGCCCGTGGAAAGTGAAACGATGGTTGCGGTGAACCCATTGGATCCCTGCCAGCACACCATTCAGCTCCGGGAGGGACAAATGTTTTAGACAATGAGGAGGTTCAGCAGACAATAAAGTGGGCGGGTCTAGCTAGGTGCTTCACGAGCAAGGTGAATAAGTCGACGAAGAGTTTGCACGTTGTGGCATGCGGTGCTTCCAACTGCAAGTGGGCATTTCGGGTTTCCACCTACAAGAACACGCGGTTTTGGATTATTTGGAAGCTTGTGGGCAAGCACACGTGCGACATAAAGGACATGATGACACAAAAGCGCCGTGCAGCATACACCCAGCTGGGGCAGCGGATAGTCGACAGGTATGTCCTTCACCCTTACCACATTAGTATCCCTCCGATGCAATTCCTCAATAGGTAACATCAAGTGTCCACCTTAACCACATGAACTGGGCACCAAGAGGTTTTAAACTGGACACGGGTTAAAAATAACTGGCCAACTACTGCATTAATACTGGACATACGGTAAAAATAACTCACCCAACTCGTTTGTGAATGAAAATGTGAAGTTTTGTTGGGTCAAAGAAGCACCTGGTGTCGGAGCAAGTGCAGTTTCTGATGAAGTCGCAACTGGGGGTCACATGCAGCCACTGGAAGGTGCGGCGAGCCCGGTTGATCGCGAGGGACACATCCTACGGGACGGATGAGTAAAGCTATCAGAGCATGTACTCATACATGCACATGTTGGAGCAAGCCAACCCTGGCACGTACACCCGGATAGAACGCAACACGGAGGGCCGATTCAAGTATGCGTTTGTGAGCCTTGGAGTGTGGCGGAGGGTCGTCCCCCACCTACGAAAGGCCAGTCCCTCATGGTCTCCACCTTATATGTCCTTTACTTTCACTGCTCTTATAAGGCAACGAAACCACCATTATATTGACCCCTGATTCACCTCCATGATAGCCTCAACTCTTTAACATGACACCCAACATACATAACATGCCAGTAGTTCTAATACGCATGACACAAATAACACTTGTATTCATTTCATGTACAAGTTATATCAATGGATGGGGGGGTTCTTGAAGGGGAAGTTCCGAGGGTGCCTGCTGTTTGCGTATGCACAAGATGTTGACCACTCCGTATACCCAATCACGTTCGCCATGGTTGATGGGGAGAATGACGGAGGGAATGATGGGTCCCTGTCTTGCATTCGATATATGTGGCCTGTTTGATGTCGACTTATTCTTCTCCTTTGTGGCAATGTCTTATTTTTCCTCTTCTTCCTTCCGTTTTCGTTTTTCTGAGAGAGAGATACCGACTCTAGGCCTTTATTAACCCTTTCTCCTCACAGGGAAGTTGAGTGGACATGTTTTTTAAAAACCTGTCATTTCTCTCCTTATCCACATGTCTCTCTCTCTTCTCATTAACTGCAGTCAGTTTCACTTTCACATTCACTTTTAACCGCCTGGGCTGCAATTTCTAAAGGGGATAGGGTTAGTTTTTTACATTTATTTGGATAGGGGATAGGCAGTGCAAAGGGGTCCGAGTATTTGAGTTACTTTAGGAAATTCCCCAATTAACAATTTTATAAAACTTCAAAAAGGTCTATAATTATTTGTATGTTATACGATTAATTAATAACCTAAAATTTTTAAATTTACAAAAAATTTAAGGTAAAAGGCATGCAAATTCCCCTGTATATAATTTTTTTATATATAAAAAAGGTTATCTATAACAAATAAAATGGATCCAGCCCCTATTTTAAGTGGGAAAATATGAAGGGGTGGTTTTCTATAAAGCTCTCTATAATATAGCTAGGTTAACAAAAATAGGTGAAGGGTGGTGATTTATTAATAGAGACTATTCAGACGGTGATTTTCTATAATGTTAAACAACAAATAAATAATAATTTAAGGTTATTTTAGCTTTATAAATAGAAATTATGATTTCTAATCATATTATTAATAAGACATTAATTTATGTAGTATTTTAAAATTTTATAAACATTTTTAAACATAAATTAAGATAATAATTTGAGGCTATATTTTTTTATTTTTTTTAAAAATAAATAAAATGATTTCTAAAATGTAATCTAGCCGTTAAAGTCAAATATTAAATATATTTTATAATCAATCTGAGTTTAAAATTATTAAAATATAATATATTTAATGATAACTCAAAGAAAATAGATGAAGGGTGGTGATTTGTAAATAGAGACCATTTAAAGGGTGATTTCTATAATTTTAAATTTAAGAGGTGGTTAAATGAAAATCTCTACATTTGAGGGGTGGTTTCCGTAAATTTCCCAATTTTCTATTTCGAAATCTAATGAGAATTCAATCCAATTCATTGTTTTATTAGACCAAAAAAATTTAAAATTTAAAATAAAGGAAGAACATACAGAGCAGTGATGTGGCAAGTAGTGCCATTATTGTCAGAGCAATCACATTTGATGAAGGGGTTGTTTGTGGTGTCATCTATGGTGATTGCATCATTCACCGCCTTACCAGAGCATGGATCCTCTGTCGAATTCCACTGTATTTGCGATGTTATCCCCCATTTGGTGAATATCGCATTGAATGCCGCAACTACACGAAATCAAAACAAAATCCCCAATTTCCCAATTAAATATGAACAAATTAATAAATTCCACATAAAAATATATAAAAAAGGATAAACCTTTGCACCATGAAAAACCTTAGTTTGGGAGATCATTATTTATTTATCTATAGAGACAGATCGCTACTTATCTTTAGATGCATATCTAGTAGTTTTGGATCCCTTATTTCTTGTGTTTGTGATTTCTTATTATGTTGTTAGTCTGAATCGCTTACTGCTTGGATACTTTTGTTGCTACCTTTGACAGGATAACAAAATCTTGTATTTGATGTATTTATTGAGATGTTGTATATAGCCATATAGGTCTGTGTAATGGTGTCAAAATCGACACTATCGGATAGCCGATGAATCAAGCATGAGCTCAAGAGTTTCTTTGGAATGTGACCACACCCATCACATGTTAGTCGGAGTCGATGGATGTAGAGTCAAATCCGAGGGTCATCCATCGAATCGACGTCATAAAGATGGAGGTGAAGTCAAGAGAAGCGCACAGACTTGCACATCATTCATTTCACACGATCATGGAGATGACTCTATCAATGTGAGCCATGACCAATGAATTGGACATGCGTTCCTACCCTGCTGCACAGACGTGCACCCTTCAAGTTCAGCCGTTTGTGTGTGTTGGCATGTGTAAATTCGGATAATAATTATCTAACTTTAGGTTTTTATCTTAATGAGATAAAAACTCTATCAATTAAGTACGGGAAATAAGGAATTAAGGTGGGTGAAAATTTTCTAATTTTCAATCTTTTCCTAAGGTTATTTTTTCTATTTGAACTCATAATTGCGCGCTGACATTAGAAGAATAATATTATTGCACACAATGGAAGCAAGTCCTTTTATGGACTCAAGCAAGCAAGTCGTCAATGGAATGTCAAACTCACTCAGTTGTTGATTCATCTGGGGTACTTGAAGTCTGCTCATGATCATTCCTTGTTCACTAAGCACAACAATGGTCATCTTACTGTGGCTTTAGTATACGTGGATGACATGCTTGTCACTGGTGATTGCCCTTACGAGATCAATTCTCTTGCTCTTGATGATGCTTTCACTATCAAAGATCTGGGCTTCGCTCGCTATTTCTTAGGCATGGAAATCAAATAGCTCGCACTGATAAGGGGCTTTTCCTCAATCAAAGGAAATATGTGTTGGACATTCTTCAGGATGCAGAAATGTTGAATTGCAATCCTGTATCTTTTCCTATGCAAAGGGGGCTTCAATTGTCACCTGAGAGTGGTGATGTTCTACCTCATCCTGATCGTTACAGACATCTTGTTGGAAGACTATTGTATCTTACTCTTACTCGTCCGAACATTGCCTTTTCTGTTCAGAAACTTAGTCAATTCCTCTAGTCACCTCATTTTCCTAATTGGAATGCTATTGTTCATTTACTCAGGTATCTTCGAGGTACCTTCCATCATGCCATGTTCTTCAGTGCTCACTCTGGGGTTAATCTTCGTGCTTTCAGTGATGCCAACTGGGGTAATTGCACATTCACTAGCAGATCAATCATTGGATATTGTATGTTTATTTGGTTCCTCCTTGATCTCATGGAAAACCAAGAAGAAGAAGAATGTGCCAATGTCCTCTACTGAGAGTGAATATCGGGCAATGCCTTCTGCTGCCAGTGAACTGGTTTGGATTGAAGGCATTTTGACTGATCTTCGTGTACCAATTGCTCGTCCAATTCCCTTAATTGCATTGCGACAACAAATCTACACTCCAACTGGCTGCAAACCCCGTGTTCTATGAATGCACCAAGCACATACGAATTAATGGTCATTTCGTCCGTGAAATGGTTGAACAGGGGTTCCTCAACACATATCATGTTTCATCCTCCTCTCAACGCTGATATTCTAACCAAGCCTTTTGGCGCTCATCAACATCATTTCTTGGCTTCCAAGCTTGGTCTTGTGCCTTCACCCATGGCTAAGCTTGAAGGGGGGATGTAGAGCCAGAGCTCGTTAGTAAGTTCAATAAGTTGTTGCTATAAGCAACGACACTGAAGAGAGGCAAAACGCTTCGTTTTGTCCTCCAAATGCTAACATCTTATGTTGAATAAAGTGGATATGTGTTTAAGCTTTGCCTTAGTACATTTTGCAGTTGTAGTTTTGCAACAAACATTTTCACAATTCAGTTGGAAGCTCTCGCTTCTTCCCAAAGTTTTCTTCTCAATTTTTCGTTTTACATATCTGAGATCTCAGCTTCGATTGGGGATTTGCAATCCTCTACATGGGATCAGAGCCGATGTTCGGCTGGGTGCGGTGTGGTTTGGGTTCCTGGTCTAATTGGTTGGCCGACATTAAGGCTTATATCGTCAAGCGCAACTGACAGATATTGCATGGCCAAACAGTTGCGCTTGAGGGGTGTGTGTGGAAGGATGTGAAATATGGCATCCCACATTGATTAAATAATGAATCTAAACTTTGCATATAAGCGGGTGAGCTACCTCACCTAGCACCAATTGGTTTTAGGATGGAACTCAGTCGACTTATGTGCTTGGCTTGATTAGTGTGTATGCGCTTGAACGTATGATCCCCACGCCGTATAACCCATCGTTAACACCTTACTTATTAATCTTTTATGAGAATCAGACAAGGCCCCAAACCCGACGATATTCTATAGTAATGAAACTTAATTTATGAGACTCGAGTTGATTGAGTTATAGCAAAATAAAAGCGCTCATATGAATCCAAAATAAAGATCTGGTTTTAAACATTCACATACCATCAAAAGCAATTTCGAAGTTATCAAGTGATATCAGTTTCCCTCATTAGAAAGTTCAAACCTCGAATCAAAAAAAGAAAGAAAGTTCAAACCCTTTTCTACTTATTTTGTTATTTTCGCTTTTTATAAATAAAAAAACCCTTTTTTCGGCGCCACCACCAGCCATGCTACCTGCTATCACACCAAAATTATGTTTTTCTTAATTAGTTTTCAGGCACACTTGCGTTAAAACTCAGGGTTTTAAATATTTTTTTTTATTATAAAAGAATTCGAGGTCAGATATATTTATCGGCATAACCGTCAAAGTAAACATGAAAATACAAGATTGGTGCAAAATACAGGTAAGAAGTCTACAAAAGCGAAACTAAAAACAACTAAACCGAACAAGACGACTCAAGTTTAAAAAAGTGTTTTTGATAAAAACATGGTCAGATATATCTTATTTGGGAGAATTTGTGTGTTTGTCGAATAAAAAATATTGTTCTTTTCCATTCTGGTTGCGTTTCTTATTTGATTTTTTTTTCTATGCACTACTTTCAAGTACGTGTTGTCATAAGTTTGAAAAAAAAGGTTCAGTTCTTGCTTTGTTTTCGACGAAAGTTTTATTATTTTTGATAAATGTTCGGGTGGAGGATAAAATTAACGCTCAAATCATTTGAGAAGCATTAGAGGATAAAATTCATACGATTTTGTTGTTTTACGTGGAGGATAAAATTCACTCACACGACTAAAGTGTTGTTGAGGAGGATAAAATTCACTTCATTTAATTGATTTTTCTTGTTCTCGGTGCACACTTGTACGGGTCTAACTCCCCTTTCTTAAATAGGTAAATAAAGAACGGCTATTTCGGGGTTCGAACCGGGGACTTGTGGGTACTACCCATAGGTCCTTTCCGGTGAGCCATTCCGGAATGGTTGTCTAACTCCCCTTTCTCGTAGGTAACCTTCAACAATATTGCTAGCATGTTATATTCGATTTCGAATCCCTCTTGATTATTTGGGAATGTGTTGAAATTGAAGTTGCTTTTAAACCAATTTGTTTTTTGTGATTAGTCATAAGATAAGAGTATAATTGCACTCCATTGTGATAGTTTACGAAGTATACATATAGATATATGTTATATATAAATTTAATATTTTGAACAAAATCCATTTACTGTTTCAAATATGAAAATCGATTGCAAAAAGAAAAAGAAAAAAAGGTGATTGGTTGAAAAATAAAAAAAATCTCGCGCTGAGCGATTTAAAAAAAATATAATCTTAATAACAAATTAATATATAAAATATTAATAAAAGTTAGGATAAAATCATTAAAATCATTACCATAAAACTATCGTACAAATAATTTCATAAAATTATTATTTTTTAAATCTCATTTAAAACAGCATATATAAATATAGATATTTTTAATCACTGTTACTGGTTAGTAAAAAATAATAATATCATTGTAACTTTCACACACACATTCTTAATACCAAAGTTACAATTATATATATTATTATTTTTTTAAACAAAGTTACATCCGATATAGTTAGTAAATATGTTCATAATAAAAGAAAAAATATTTGATTGATTTAAAAAGCTAAAAGAATATAGGGATGACACATAGATTAAAACTCTTAATTATATTTTAAGAATATATATAAAGATTGATAGATAGATATAAATATATAGATATAGATATAGATGAATAAAATTATGTATGGCAGATCAATAATCTTTTCCAAAACGGTATCATCACGCCAAAAAAAAAAACTCTTCTCCAGCGCTTTGAAAAGCTGAGCGAAACATAATTAATAATACAATTCAAATTAAATAGACAAGCAATTAATTAAAAAGATGGAGGTGAGAGAGATGGACCTTCAGCAGGAGCAGTAGATGAAACGTTTTGGGCTGCAACAAGTGCAGGAACAAGTGCCAGCAGCAAGGTAATTAAACAGCCGCCATGAACGCTAAACAGGAGATTAACCTTTGATGCAGGTCTCCATGGGAGAACTAGTACTGCTGACATGGCAAACAACGGAGTTTTGTGGAGGGTTGTTGGCTCTCTTAATCGATTTCTTGATTAACATATATATCAAATAATAAAAGTACATATGTATATATATATAGAAGAGTTGGAGATGGATCACACTAGTCATAAACAATAAACCAATTGGAAATTAAATAATTTTTTTAATAAGTAGGATTACGAGGTGATTAACTGATTATACATCACCGGCCACTTGGTTTGAAAGCCTGGTTGAAATTAATTAACTTTGAACTTGTATACATGTACATGCATTTATACTGTAACTAGCTTATACAAGTGCATGGTTTTTTTTATTTTCTATACTTAGTCGTCCCTAGAATTAATGTTAAAAAAGGAAATATGATGATACGTAATTGACTTGCTTTTAAAATATGGATACAAAAATATTTACAAAATTATAGATAAGATTTTTTTTTAGCTCCAAAATTTCAACATATACTAGTGTAATACCCGTGCTTTGAAGGCACGGGAGTTTGATCCATTTTAATTTGAACATCATTTTATATATATATATATATATATATATATATATAGGGTTGGGTTCGGGTGTAAAGGTCACCAAAAGTGAGAAGGAAAGAAGCAATTTGATTGGTCCAAGAAATGTTTTGATTGGTCCACGTCATTTAAAAAATCCGGGCAAAAAAACCGCTGCCCGCACCTGCCCAATTCAGAAATGCGAGGCCCACTCGCACACCCTTCCCTCTCCCCCCGCGTGTGGTGGACGCGCTGCGCGTAGCATCAGGAAAAAGCTGCACCTCCCGCGCGTTGCATAGGGGATTCGAACCTGGGCCTCATTACACATCCAAAAGCACTTTAATCATTGCACCACCCAATACTTCTTGCTCATTTAAGGCATCAATTAAAACTAGTACTTTTTGAGTTTAAGCCACCACTTTACTTATAATTAATATGTTTTCACTTAAATATGTTAATTACACATTAATTAATATATTAATATATATTTCGCCCTAAAAATAATAATTAATATTAAAATAAAAATAAAAATAAATATTAAAATAAAAATGATAATAAATATATTAATATATATTTATATTAAAATAAAATGGTTCATGAACCACTGCTCTTTATTTGATGAACCACTAGAATTTATTTCATGAACCACTACTATTTAATAATTATAAAATTTTCATTCTTCTTTTATTTTCTTTTAATGTTTATTTTTAATTAATTAATTAATTTTATTTAAAATAAAATGGTTCATGAACCAATACTATTTATTTGATGAACCACTACTCTTTATTTGATGAACCACTATTATTTAATAATTATAAAATTTTCATTCTTCTTTTATTTAAAATAAAATGGTTAATCAAGTTATCAAGAAGTGGTTCATCAAGCTATAAAGAAGTGGTTCATGAAGCTATAAAAAAGTGGTTTGTCAAGTTATCAAGAAGTGGTTCATCAAGCTATAAAGAAGTGGTTCATGGGCATATAAGAAGTGGTTAATCAAGTTATCAAGAAGTGGTTCATCAAGCTATAAAGAAGTGGTTCATGAAGCTATAAAAAAGTGGTTCGTCAAGTTATCAAGAAGTGGTTCATCAAGCTATAAAGAAGTGGTTCATGGGCCTATAAGATGTGGTTCATGAGCTTATTCGGTCACTGAACCACACTCTATTCGACCACTGAACCACTCTCTATTCGCCGTCGGTCACTAAACCGGCCACTCTCTATTCGGTTATTGAACTACACTCTATTCGGTCACTGAACCACACTCTATTCGGTCACTGAACCACCCTCTATTTAGTCACTGAACCAACCTCTATTTAGTCACTGAACCAACCTCTATTTAGTCACTGAACCAACCTCTCTTTAGTCACTGAACCACTCTCTCTTTAGTCACTGAACCACTCTCTATTTAGTCACTGAACCAAACTCTATTTAGTCACAACTAGTGAACCACACAAAGTGTACCAATCTTAACCATTATTAATGAATCAATTACATAGTGATTGACGAATCCCACAAACTACCCAGTGAACCAATTTTAATCAAATCCGGTGAACCAAACCCAATGAATCTGAATTAAGAAAGGATGGAGAAGGGAAAACAATGGTTCACTGAACCACTACTCTTTATTTGATGAACCATTAGAATTTATTTCATGAACCACTACTATTTAATAATTATAAAATTTTCATTCTTCTTTTACTTTCTTTTAATGTTTATATTTAATTAAATAATTAATTTTCTTTTAAAATAAAATGGTTCACTGAACCTCTCTCTATTTAGTCACTGAACCTCTATTCGGTCACTGAACCACACGCTATTCGGTCACTGAAACACTCTCTATTCGGTCATTGAACCACACTCTATTCGGTCCCTGAACCACACTTGGTATAAACCCCTGAACCACTCGGTATAAATCATTGAACCACTTAGTATTAAAACCCTGAATCAATTAAATTTTTCAACTCCAAATCGGCCAGCCAAATTCGGACCCAAACTCTAGTCTCGGAACCTGATTTATTCTTCCTCGAGTTGAGAATCGACCTGCACCTGCACACGCTCTCCTCCCACAGTAGACGACATCACGAACCTCTTGTATATCCAATGTGGGCCCAATCACCACCCGGATCCGGATCCGGATCCGCCTTCCGAACCCGACCATGAGTTGAGATCGAAGCTGTTGTTGGGGGTGCTGAAAGTAGACGACATCACGAACCTTCTTTTGCCTTCAGATCTGGAGGAGGCCGATCGGAGTCTTCGATTTGGCAGAGGCCGATCTCATCGGCTTCTCAGTGGCCAGCCGCTGCGCCGAGAAGAAGCGAGCGACGGCTAGGGCAGCGCTCAGGCGGCGTCCATGGCCCCTCTATTGTCGAAAATCAGATCCATCAGAGTAGTCGTCGCCTCCTCCGATCAGCAGTCCTCGCGACGGACATCGACGCACCGGGGAGCGGCTTGGATGCGCGGAGAGGGGGCGTCTGGTTCCACCACAAAAGGGAGGCGGAACCAGTTGCTGGACCACCGCAATGAAGATGAAGAGGCGTCGGAGGCGGAGTGGAGGAGGATGAGGAAAGGGAGGCGGATTGGGCGGAGGAGTTAAGGATGAAGGTGCGACGATGATGACAAGGGCAGAGGACTGCAAATCTATCAATGGCGGAGGAAGCGGCGGAAGAAGAAACGCCATGGGTTAAAAAGGAAGCGCGTGAGAGGGTTTTTATGTTTTTTTTTTGTATTTTTTTTAATTCGATTTTTCAGCCAATTAGGATGCTTCTTTCCTTCTCACCGGTATGAGGTATTCTCACTTGAACCCTACCCTATATATATATATACGTGTTTACAACAAAAATATGTATAAAATATTTTTTTATAATTTATAAATTAGTTTGAAAGAGATACGATACAAATTATGAAAAATGATTTAATAAGGTAAAGTAGTAATAATACTCAAATACACCATCTAATATAATTTGAAATAAATATATAATTATTATCATTAACATAGATCTAAAAAAGTAAAATATAATTTTGAAGTTAAATATGTAGATGTATATAACTTATTGATTATTTTCATGAGAAAGATGGTTAGAAAGATAGAGAAATTAATAGTGAAAATAAAGTGATCTAAGAAGCCTCATCCAAGATGTAAAATAAGCATTAGTAATGCTTGTGAGTCTTAAAATATTATTTATTTTTCGATAGTCATTTAAGATGTCTAAAATAATTAAAATATAAAATAACACTTATTTGGCTCTAATTGATTTTTACAATTAATTTTTGAAATCGAATATTTACAAATTGATTATTACATGTTCGTTGTAGGTAGACATTGTGGGGAATACTGCAATCGGTTAAAAATGATAAATCAACAATTTCAATATCCAAGAATAAAATCAGCCAAGAATTGACGAATGTTCAATGTACGTAGACGATTAAAATAGATCACAAATTGACATACAACATATCAAATTAAATAATATTTTAGTATAAAAATAGGAAACAAATATGTTTAAAATAGGAAACATATATTTTAAAATTTCAGCAATAATATTGACCAATAAGAAAATACCATTTGAATAAAAAATTCAAGTTTAATTGTGAGCGTGACACATCAGCAATATAACCGAAAAGAGATTGCAATCGGGAAAAAAATGGAAACATGTCTCAATATTTACGACAATATAACCGAAAATAAAAAAAAGGAATGAATTCAAATCATATTTAAAATAGGAAACAAATATTTTAAAGTTTCCATAATAATATTGACCAACAAGAAAATCTCATTTGAATAAAAAATTCAACTTTAATTGTGGACGTGACACGTCGGCAAAATGCTAGCAGAATTAGTAATATTAATAGATAGATAGATAGATAGATAGATAGATAGATAGATAGATAGATAGATTGCAATCGGGAAAAAAAAATAGAAATATGTCTCAATATTTACGGCAATATAACCGAAAATAAAATAAAAAGAATGGATTCAAATCATATTTAAAATAGGAAACAAATATTTTAAAGTTTCCATAATAGTATTGACCAATAAAAAAATCTCATTTGAATAAAAAATTCAACTTTAATTGTGGACATGACACGTCAGCAAAATGCTATCACTAAATATTATGAAAAAGTTTATTTGGCACCTTTATCCTGTTTTTCAATTTAAAGCACTAGCTGCTTCATTTTGATCCTGGTATACTTAAAATTGACCTGCAATTAAAAAAAAAAAAAGGGGGGGGTTTTATTTTAGAGATAATTCCATTAACGCTGTCATGCTTAATGTGATTATTATGAAGTTTGAAAAGTAATTAGTTTTCAGAGGGGACATGGAAATTAAATGGAGGCGTGATGTGTATAGCACCCACTAATCCCACTATCACTATATATGAAGATTGAAGATGAACCTAATTAATTGAATAGAGGTTGGATAGCGCTTAGCACTACCCCTTTCTATTTCAAAGTTTGTTCCACTTTTGGCCTCCGAAAACAATACCGGCGAATTTCAGCGTCGATTGATCATTTTATTGCACAGGCCGGCGGATATATATAATTATGATGAAATCACCTCAACATATATTTAGCAAATGAAAAGTCAAATTACGCTTCAAAAGCGAACCCATGAAATCAAAATGAAAGAGCGGAGCTTACAGGGGATATTGTAGGTCTGAGCATCAAGGGGAATGGAAGGGAGAAGCGAACGATCATTTAACAACAAAGTAGTTAGCTAGACCCATTTCATATCCTCTGCTTCTGCTCCTTTTTGTGCTCAATCTGGTGCATTATAAAATTATTTTAGGTATAAATAAATATTAAAAAATTGTTTTTAGATTTCATACTCTTATATTGATATGATTATTTTCAAAATATAGATAATTGAAATATCGATAAATTTAGAAAATAATTTTTATTATTTTTTAACAAATAAATTTCCATAATAAGATTTTATAAATATATCTAAAAATATTGTTAAATTTTTTTTTCAATATTTATTTATGCCAAAAATAATTTTTTGATGCACCGAAGGGAGTAGAGGATCCGAACTGAGCTAGACCCTATCCTTTATTTTTATAAAAAAAAAACAATATTCTATTAGGAGAAAAAATATGGAATTTTGTGAGAAAATAAAAAAGTACGTGGTTAGGTAAGTCGCATTTATGCTCTATAGCGGGCAATTCTGGTTGCGAATTTCTTATTCCATCCGTTGATGCTTGAGTGATGATACATATTTCAAGTAAGATTATACGGAGGCGATAAAGGCGATTGTAAAGATATGAAGAAGGGGATACTTTTCCCTGTATTGATTATACATATATATATTACAATAGAGGAGAATTCTAGACTCATAATAAAATCTTAACGTACAAGAGATAAATACAAAAGATTCTATCCTATAATAAAATACACAATCTTAACTAACACGCCCCCACAAGCTCATGGTCGAGGAAGAACATGCAGCTTGGAACGGAGAGTCTGAAAACGTTAGGTCCCAACCACTTTAGTGAAGATGTCAGCGACTTGATCAAGAGAGCGGCCATGACGAACAACAAGGTCACAGACCGCCACTTGCTCCCGGACAAAGTGGTAGTCGATCTTGATGTGCTTGGATCGCTGATGGAAGACCGGATTGGCCTAGAGGATCGAAGGTGGCGCTGAGGTTGTCACAAAGGAGGATCGGTGCGCGAGGAATAAGGACGGACATTTCCTGCAAGAGTTGCTGAAGCCAGATGAGTTCTGCAGCAGTGAAGACGATCGCTCTATATTCGGCCTCAGTGCTAGACCGAGCCACGACCTTCTGTTTCCGAGGCGACCAGCTAATAAGATTGCCACCAAAATAAATGGCGAAGCCATGCTATGAGCGACTATCATCAGGGTCGGAGGCTCAGCCAGCGTCGGAGAAAGCCACCAACTGGTGATCCTGGAGTCGCTGAAGGCGGAGACCGGTCGAGATGGCGCCTTTCAGGTAGTGGAGTATACGCTTGACATCCGACCAGTGGGTTTCCGTAGGGTGGTGCATGAATTGGCAGACTCTATTGACGGCATATGAGATTTCTGGCCGAGTAAGTCACATATTGAAGTGCACCAACAATGTTGCGATAAAGATGTGGGTAAGTGAACGGGTCACCATCCCGATGTAGACGAGAACCAAGCTCATCTGGAGAGGCAATCGGGCGAACACCAGTCATAGCAGAGCGGTCTAATATGTCAGCAATGTACTTTTGCTGATTGAGGTGGAGACTTGTAACCGACCGCTCAACCTGAACCCCAAGGAAGTAGTGCAGAGGGCCCAGATCCTTGAGAGAGAGGTGCGATGAAGGGTGGAGAAAAATGCATTGATGAACGGAACATGTGATCCTGTGATAATAAGGTCATCAACGTACACAAGAACATACACTACATGATGGCTGACCTTTTTGATGAACAAGGACGGGTCAGACACGCAGCCAACAAGGCCATGTCGAGTGAGTGTTGCACGAAGCTTATGAAACCATGCTCGCGGAGCCTGTTTGAGACCATACAAGGCCTTCCGAAGACAACAGACATCGGTGGGTTTGTCAGGAGCTTGAAAACCTGGGTGCTGCTCCATGTAGATAGTTTCAGCTAAGTCGCCATTGAGGAAGGCGTTATTGATGTCAACCTGTCTCATAGGCCAAGCATTAGTAACCGCTAAGCTCAAGATAAGACGAATAGTAGTAGGCTTAATGACCGGACTAAATGTGTCAAAATAATCGACACCAGCTTCTTGATTGAATCCCTTCGCCACCAGATGAGCCTTGTAACGATCGATGGATCCCTCTGCCTTAGTCTTAACCCTGTAAACCCACTTGCAACTAACAATGTTAGCACTTGGAGGCTTGGGAACTAAGTCTCAGGTCCCATTAGTCATTAAGGCATCATATTCAGACTGCATAGCATGCTGCCAATGAGGGCTCTTTGAGGCTTGATGAAAAAAGCGAGGTTCTGGGTGAGCGAGGAGGGCAAGGGGTAACGAATATTTGGTGGCAGTAAGGACTTTGGGTTTTAAATCATTGGTGCGAGCCCGAGTAGTCATGGGGTTGTTAGAGGTATCCGATGGATGGTACCAAGTGGGATGGGTCGGTGCAGGAGGCGGTGAGAGAGAGAGAGGGGGGGGGGGGGGGGGGGTGGAGACGGGAATGCGGATGGGGTGGCGGGAGTGCCATGAGATGATGCAGAACCAGAGCTAGCGAAAACTAAGGGTTGAGATGAGAAAGAGGACGCGGGAGAGGACGCTGATGAGGACTCAAAGGAGGTAGTGGGGGTCTCTGCTGGATCAAAATAGGGAATGACGGAAGGTGACGGAGACGCAGCTGGGTGGTCAGACGAGACATCTGCTGGACTGGGGGAAGGCGCCGACTGATGGGTAACGATGGGAGAAACAGGGAAGGGGACGACAACAAAGGAGGGTGGGTCAGCAACCTGCTAAAGAAGGGAGACAGGAGATGTGGTGACAACAAAGGAGTCAAGAGGGGACACAAGAGGAGAGTATGGGAAGGTAGACTCATCAAACACAACGTAGCGAGAGATATAGACAAGATTTGAAGAAGCCATAATCAGGAACCTTATTATACAGGCGTTCGAAAGGGGATTGGTATCGAAGGATGGGGGTGATGGTTCTGTTTGATTGGTACACTACACTGAAGTATGAAATGCATATTCCCAAAACTGTTTGGGTAGGTGAGCATGAGTGAGGAGAGCAAGGCCTTTCTCAATAATTGATTGATTTCGGCGCTCAGAAGTGCCATTCTGTTCGGGTGTGTAAGGGCATGACACACGATGTCGAATGCCAAGAGTGTCGAGATAGGTGGACACGTTTCGATATTAACCCCCCCCCCCCTCCATTGGTTTGGAATGCTTTGATTGTTGTGGAGAATTGTGTTTGAATCATTTTGATGAACAATTTGAAAGTAGAAAAGACCTGAGCTTTATTTGATAAAAAATAAATCCAAGTAAACTTAGTACAATCATCAATAAAAGTAACATAATATTTCTTTTCGGACAAGGAAGCCACTGAGAAGGGACCCCACACATCCGAGTGCACTAGGTCAAACGGATTGGCAGCAGTGCAGCAGCGACTTGGAAGGGGCAAACGGTGACTCTTGCCAAACTGACAAGTCGAGCAAACATAAGCCAATTTGTGTGAGGAGTCCGTGCTGCAGCATATATTTTTACTAGACTTAGTTTTGCTATTGATAAAGAAGTGAGAGATAGTATCTCGGCTAACCACTAATTTCATGTAGTATGTAATTATTATTATTATTAAACCAATTAACAATGAGAAGATTAGTCCATCAAGCTTTTATATTAGGCAACCCATATCCCAACAGTAACATCATTGATTAGAGGGTATGAACGAATTTCATCCGATCCGTTTCATGATGAAAGAAGTAGGAGCGAAGGCGGCAGTATGGCAGGATTGGATCGAAGGAGGAGGTTAACGAGTAACGACATTGAATTGATACTTGGTCGCACAACCGTCTCTAATATCTGAGCATATTTCTGAGACATCTCTAAAAGTCTCATTCGCCACATATTGTCATTCCTAATTGGTCTTTAGCGATATCAAATCAAATAGACTTACTTTTGGCCGGTAACACAACAAGTTTCGTACGTTGCTATTTTTTTAATGCCAATTAATCTACGTGCAATTATTTATTTATTTCGTTGATTTTAGAGATTTGAAAAGTTTGAATTTGAATATATTTTATATGCATTTCAACGTATTATATATGTCCATCAATCTCATTTATATATTTATGCATCACAATTGCGTTACATTTATTATATCTTTGTCTGTGTATATCAATTTAGATGTACTATCTAATCTAATAAACTGAGATGCATATATCATATCAATTGCATATTTCTCAATTCTGAAAATATTTAGCTATTCTCAAAGAAAGAAGACTCTATATTAAGAATTTGAAGCTTGGCATAATCACTTAAAATCAACTTGTAATTGATTATTTTGAGTGATTCTCTGTTAGGTTGTGATTGCCTAACTGATATATAAGCAATATATCCAGTAGTTTTTTACTTTTTCATCGCAAATCCAAAGTCGCAATACATGTGGATATATATATATATATGAAAATTAAAGTAATTAAGTCGCAATCCATGTGGATCTATGAAAAGTATGTTATTATATACTTATATAGTACTTATGACTTATGTGTTTCATTTTTCTTTAACTAATTTATATAGTTGGTATCCCTCGTTTTATTATTGCTTACGTTTTTCTCTGATAAATCTCTAATGACTCGATCAACATATTAATTAATAATAGTATGGTATTAATGTGGGGGTCAACTGATTCTTTATCAATTCATGCAACTTGTGCACTAAAATTAATACTTATCCAACTGAGCCAAGATTGCTTTGGAATATTTTCTTATTTCGATATTTTTCCGTTCCTCCCATAATAATCAACTTTAAATCAAATTGATGTACAGAAAATGACAGTTTTCTTTAGTCAAAATTCAAAAACCATTTAAGTCTTGGTCATCTCCAATGGTTGCACATTTACCTTCATCTTAAATATATACTCCTGTTTATGATGTATCATCATCAATTATAGAATTTTCAATCAAATTAAAATAATTTTTTTCTCACATATTCTACATTTTCTATTCATCTTTAATTAAGAGACAATTTGATATAAAATTTAAGAAGGTATATGAAAACGAAATGAATGTAGTTTATTTTTAATTGATGATACATTATTTGAAATTTTAATCATTATTCTCGTCTCTCAATTTTTCATACAAAATTTGTTTTGTTTCTCTCATTTCAATCACTCATTGACAGGACAAAATCGTTGTGTTTTCTTATCAAAAGAATATCCAAACCAACCAACTACTATAGCTAGTAAGTCCGGAGTCGATCCACTGGAAACTACTTTCACTACAGGAAAATGGGGTAAATTGCGGCAAAAATAAGAGCCATTTCCGACGTTTTTGAACGCCCGGAATTTAAATTTCGACGCTTTTAAAAAGCGTCGAAAATTTTAACGTCACGAATGGCAAAGTCATTCTCGACGCTTTTAAGCGTCGTTGCCAGTCGCGACGCCCTATGGCGTCGATGCCATTCACGTCGCCTTAAAGCGTCGGAATTGGCTATGTTTTTTACAAAAAAAATTAAATAAATAAAACCTACCCACTACTAACTTCTCTTCTCAACCTGTTAGCTGTCAATATCATCGTATATTATTTTTAAAAAATAAGAATAATACAATAATAAATATATCAACATTTGTATTATATTTTCAGACTAACTTGTCTCAACAAAAATATATCGTATAAAAAATACATAATTACAGATTATATTTTAACAACTACCCCACCAAAAATATGAAATTATATTCCTATTACATTTATTCCAGAGCATTATAGATTGGTATGGTCGTAGAGTTGCTGCATCGTTGGGGGGGAAATCTTCCAGAACCTTTGTTAGCTAGCAAATTTTGAAGCAACCTTTATATGCAAAAAAAGAAAAAGACAATAATAAGATCATTAAGTATCCAAAACAACCATTTATAAGTGAAAAGAGAAAATAATAATAGTAAGAGCATGAAAAAAAAAATACAAACCAATAATAACATAATAAATTCAAATCTGCATGTGCAGAATACATATTAAGGATCACAATAGTGAACTCCTAGCTAAGTGCCCAGTAATGAAAGGACTAAAGCTCACCAATCATACATTCATACACAAACTCATCCAAGCTTAAATATCACATAGAAGTCAATGCACAAATCCAGCACAAAGCAATTAAAGTATACAGGCTCAAGAGGTTATTCTAAAAAATATTGAAAAGAATTTCAAGTAACATAGGCAAATAGGGTAGCTGAACTTACTAAAGTATACATGATCAATTCATTGGATGTCCCTGCAAAAACTAAATTAGGGACTCTACTATGACCCATTTTCATAATCTCAATTAGGGTATCCCTACAAAAACATGAAAAAAGAGTTTAAGAGAACATAATGGATTCAAATAGTATGTACAAACTAAATTAAAGAATCTATAAACCAACCAATTAAAATTAATTTGCATCCAGATTAAGGGAAAATGCCTTTGATATTGGAGTCATGTCATCCTTCACTGTCGCCTTTGCCAATTAAAGTGCACCATTTATCACTTATCATGGTAGTCTCATCATGTGTCAAATCTCCCTCTTTCCCTACCTATTTCATAAAGGAGGAGAGAGTAAAAAAAATCAGCTAAATGCATATATATGAAGATATTGAGAATAAGCTTAGATGCACATACATATGATAAGAAATGAGTCATAAAGACAATGCAAGCAATAAGGATGCAAGCAATAAGGAAGCAAGCAAAACTAAATATGTAATTACTCAACGGGAAGTATAAGAGTAATTTGATTCAACTTGGGTGTACCTTTTCTAGAATGTCTCATATGAATAATTACCTTCTTTCTTTTAATTCACAAGCATTCAGTTGGTCCTCAGGAATATGTTGATAACAACCATAGTCCATAACAAGAAATAAGAGACTATCTTGAGTTCAATGTCAGTTCTCTAACAAAACTGTTAGAAATAAGTAGACATTGACAACATCATGTATTAGGTCTTCAGACTTTATAAGTAGTCTTGCTGTAACTGAATTCGGTTAGATCAATCATACATATTTTCTTGTTCTTCATTTGCTCTCTGTTCATTCTATGTTGCATTCTCAGAGCTGTGTCTGAGCTCAGTTGTCCTTGATCTCCTAGATCTGATCAAGTCAAGAAAAACAGTGAGAAAGCATCATGATTTGGCCATGCTTTACTTCTTCACAAATTGCAGTGATGAAATCTAGCATTTAGAAATTAGAAATGCTCATTGAAAAAAATTCAGCCACACAACCATCTTCTTGCCAACAAAAATCGATCTTGGTCAAAAACATTGAACTAACATAAGAAGGAAAGGGAATGAGTCAAATGAGGAGGAATAACAACTTAGTCTATAACGATGTAGAAAATCGGGTGGTAAACAGGGAGCATATAAGATACACATATATAGATAACTTTCAATTTCTAGTTCTAATTTTGTGATTGATTCATTTTGGATCAGAGATTTCAGACATCACAATCACCAGCAAATGGTTTCAGATTCATATGAATAATTAACATCCAATAACATTCAACTTGAAACAAACCTTGAACATCTCAATTTAAAACTTAAACAGTTGAATTCCGCTGGCCTTCAAGAACTGATCGTACCACACCAGACATGGTTTTCCCCAATTCCAAACGCCAAAAATTCGATCGAACGGGTGAGATAAACTAAAGATTAGAATCATACCTTCCCTTGTTATCGATCGAGATCTTTCGACAGTTCATTTCTCTGAAACTTTGTTCTTCGTTCTCTGCTCTCTCCCTCCATTGTTACTGTAGCTATTTTATTTATTTTGCTTTTTTTATAAAAAAAAACTGAAAAAAAAAATTTATGACATGGCAAACTTATAAGTTTGGCAAGGTGGCAAAAATGAATGCCACATGTGTTTTCCGGCGTCCATGTGGCATATTTGATCGGAAAGTTCACCGGAATACACATATGTATTATTTTCGGTTAATAGGAAGATAGTTCGTATATGAAACTATCAATTTCAAAATTCGTATTATTTTTGGCCAAAAGTTGATACTTGGTATTATTTTTGTCCATTTTTCCTAGAAATAAACTAGAATTCGAAACTCATAATTCAACGAAACCAAGTCTTAATCGTAGGCAAAACAAGATGAGTTTAGTTGTTCATGCTTCTAAACGTCGTCTCTCAATTCTTCAAAGTTCAAAGATAAGGTAAAACCATCTAAAATAAGGCTTTATATAGCCCTAAGTACCGTTATAAAACCCTAGAAGACGTTCTCAAAAGATAGAGTTCAATTAAATAAAGATAAAGATTCGGCGCTGAATTGGTCCAACAAGGCCGCGACCAGGTTGCGGGTGCAACTTTTCCAAGGAGTCTTCCTTTGGTGGCCGCGGGTGCGGCCATTTAGAACTTCTTGTTTATTTGGTCGCTGGTCGCAACTTTCTTTCCGTGTACTTCCTTGCCTCTTCCTTGTACATTTCACTTAACTTCTCTAGATCGATCTCACCTCTATATGGTCCATAACCCCCTCATGATTGACCTCCTTACTACTTCGAATCCACAATCTGCAAATACACACCAAACTTGTGTAGATTCCGAACTTGACCACCAAATGAGCAAATAAGTAAACTAACCAAATAACCTGCAATATATACATCTATATGGCCCTAAAACTACTCTATAATGCCTATCTAAATATGCATTATCACCCATTTGAATAAGGGTAATCATATCTTATTTTTCAAGCAAAAATGAGCATTCTTTTCTCTTTTAGACTCATAAAACTTCTCTACAATATATTTTCTCATACAAAATTTGTTTCCATTCTATTTACTTTATATAATCTTATACCAAACGAGCCCTATATATATAGGGCTCGTTTGGTATAAGATTATATAAAGTAAATAGAATGGAAACATATATATATATATATATATATATATATATATATAGAGGATAGATCTTATGTGAGCAAGGCTTATAATGTAAAATGTGAGCAAATTCTAACCATTAGATAAAGGTAAATGAATGGACTAGATTAAATCAAAATTAAAATCAAATTTTTATTAAATACAATGGGACCCACCTATTAAACTTTCCTACCCGCATCCAAGAAGTGCGTGAGGTGTGAGGTGCAATTGTGGGCAAATCCCACTATATTAACCCATCTACCAAAAAAAAAAAAATCCCACTAATCTCTCTCTAATTATCTCTCTCGGATCTGAAGAAGACCTATCCCCTTCTCCATTTTAACAGGTGAGCAAAATTATCGATTGTCAGATTCGTCACTTCCTCCACCTTCGATTTCTATCGATTGTCGCTTTCACCCTCTTCGATCTCTCCAACATCTCCATATGTCGTCCCATCGATTGATTCCTTCAATTAGGTATGATTTTCTTTCAATTCTATTTTTTTTTAGATTATATAAACTCCAAAACTTAAATAGTAAAGGGAAGTTGAGATTTGAAGGTAAAAAAACAGCGACTTGTGTTTCCAAAAAAAAACGGTTGTATTAGTCTCAAAGGATGAATGTGGATGATGATCTTGAATCGGTTAAAGTTTTTATTTCCATGGTGAATCTGTGTTTTTTTTTATATATTCTTGGTATGCATGGTTGATTTTTTAAATATTATTTGCAAGATGCACCAAATATATCTAAATGGTAAGAATCTTTCAACGTATAAAGAAAGAAAGTTATGTGGGATTGAAATCATAAAAGAGAATGCTTTATTAATATTATTTTGGTTTGTGTTTTAAAAGTTTGTACTTTGGGACAATGGGACTAGAGTTTTTGAGCTTTCAATTGTTTTTTTTTCCTACGCAGGTGTTGATCAAGAGAATAGAGTCGCCGCCCATGTTCATTGTGATAATGTCGACCATCGGATTGAAAACGTGAACGCAATTTCGCCACCAAACCCCAGTGAAAAAATCTGTGGCTCGGACATTAATCTTTTAGGATTTTATCATTTTATTTCATATGGCAAGTTGTAGATTTATTCGTATGTATTTAGGATAATTTTGAGAGTTTTTTATATGGGTAACTATAATTCGGAGATTATTCGTATGTATGTATTTAATTATTTGTTTGGTATATGTGTATATAAATAATATTGTAATTTTGATTTATTCGTTGTATGATCGATTTTATTCATAGGTACATGAGATATTATTCATCTAAATTGTGAAAAATGGTTAGTAATAAATTTGAATAAATGTCATGTTATGTACGAATAATCTTGGGATTGTCTAGGAATAAATGCAGGTTATATATGAATATTTATTTACATTGATTTTCTGACAATAAATATGGTAAAGTGTTGGTATGAACTTTGAATAATTATGGTATTATATACGAATAATCTCATGGTTGTCTATGAATAATGTCGTGGAGAGTGAAAGTCACTCTCTTTAGGAGGAGAGTAACGTAGAATTTAGTGTGGGTCCCATTATAATTAATATAAATTTGATTTAAATTTTAAATTAATCACATCCATCCATTCTCTATTAATGAAAGGTCAGGATTTGCTCACATTTTACATGATAAGCATTCTCTATTAATGGAAGATCAGGATTTGCTCGCATTTTACATGATAAGGCTTGCCCACAGATAAGTCAGATGAGTTGATCAATATGCCTTCTTCATATGCTTGTTGATCGGTAATGCTGTCAACATTTGGCTGCAGGTTCCAGTCTGTACGTACGTACAAATCTAATTTACTCTTCCAGTACGTTCACTCCGTATTTCCTGTTGCATATTGAAAAACATGTGTCCAATTGATCGATCAGGAGAAAGTCTGATGATGTAACGAGCATTCCCCAGAAGGCCAGAAGGATTTTATTGGTCAACACTACAGATGAACGTTCATATAAACCAACGACGACGTCCCAGTTTATTCCACGATGAAGCAGACATGTTTTTGATAGTCCCAAAGACTACAACACCAAAAGACACATGGATAAAGAACAACTGATCGAAATTAAAACTAACAAATTAATTAAGGTACTGTGGGGAGAGGCCGAGAAAGTTAATTAGAAAGGAAAGGCATCACAGTCCATAGTTGTATCTTTGTCGAATGACTCCCATCCAACTCTTTTTCTAGCTACTTCAATCTGGGCTCTCCATTAGTAGTACCCTTAATTTCCCTCATTTGCTTCTGTAAATGTAAACATAATTAACCCACATGCATCTCAAAACAACTCTTATCAGAAGAACCCATACATATTCTTATAACCCAAAACAACAAAACTAACCTTTAGGTAAATCATGGTAAGTCACATAGGAAGGCCCTGTGTCGCCTCCTATACCGAGCCATGAAGTAACCGTGTCCCTTAGCGTCTCAGCCAACACCCCTCTAGGACCTGTCTTACCAGAGCTTTCTTCCTCCGACCTCTCTTCGTTAGTAGTTCCAAGCTGTCTCGCTACCTTGGCCGAGAAAGTTACCTTCCCACTCGGTTCGGCTTTGTTCTCGTCATCACCTTCATGGTCCGCCTCCTTTGATAGTTCTTTGCCCTCCTCACGTCCAGTCATCTTCTCCAATATCACATCCGATAGTGCCTTGTCCTCCTCTCTTGGAGACACCTTCCCCGCTATATAATCCTTTGTCGACACTCCCTTGTCGGTGCCATCTTCTGTTTTTGGCATTAATGCATCTCCAACGCCGGCAACCTTGTTGTACACCGTCGAAACCACCTTCTTTCCTGCAATCCATACCGAGTAAATTTGCACTATAGCATTTGTACGTATTTCATCCAATCTTCTTGCATTGTGAAGGATCAAAACAATTTACCATAATCGGTCACAGATGACGCTTTCCCAGCTTGATCTTCACCCTCACACGAGGGTGCGGTAGTGTTTGGATGTTCGCCTTCACCTTCACCTCCATATCCGAGCTTTGATGCAACCGCATTCTTGGCCTGGATTGCCTTGTCAGCTATCAAGGAAGTAGCCGAGGACACCGACAGCCCGGTTATTCCAATATCCTGTTCCGTAACACTTCCAGACGCAAACCCAGTATCTTGTTCTCGATTCAGGGCAAAGGTTCTTGCATCATAAGATAGTAGTTCAGACACAAATTGATCATGGCTACAAGTTCCACTAGAAAGGCCATGGTGGTCTTTTTCAGCTCGCCCCACATTCTCCTGCTGCGCGATACTTGCTTTCGCGTTATGATTCTCGCTCTTGTCGTCAAAAATTGCCATCTTATTAAGTGAGTGCAGGATCGGAGTCGCTCCTACTTCTTGTCCGCCTTCTTGTAAAAGTCCCGAAAAACAGACACATCAGTTTAGTATTATATATCACATGGACCTTTTCATATATTTGTTGTGTGTACTTTTGAATGGTTAATTACCTTTTCGAGTTGGATCTTCGATCAAGCTGTGGTAGTTTTGGGGCTGGACATCCCCTCTTGGTCCATGAGGGTCCGACTCCTGAGACGTGGGTGTATCGAAAATTTCTCTCTTTTTTTTGAGGCAACTAATAATAGGCAAGTTAGTTGGCTCATGGTCACCAACACCAACAGGATAGGTCTGGCTGCCTCCGAATGTTACCCCGTTGTGCTTCGACGAAACTCCCACTTGCTCAGGGATGAAGCTTCTATAGTCACTCAACTCATGCCCTGCAATACAACGTACATTAATAATGTATGCGCGCATTCAATCCATCTGAATCCAAGATTACTGGATCAAATCAAGCTCCCCATTGATTTACCAATTTTACCTTGTCTGGTCGTGATAGGATTGGCATCCGATCGATGGTTCCCTATAGCGGCAGTTGTGATCCCAACAGGACCGCCTCCTAACACAACATTATCATGTTGGATAGAGGCTGCAGGTTGCCCAGGAACGGACCTGAGCACCTCTCTAGGCTCAATTTTAGCTTCGGGATTGGCATCTGTTCGAGTATGTCCCATAGCCAAAGGCGCTGCAGTGGATGTTTTGGTGTGGTGACCGCCTCCTACTTGCGCGGGAAGGTGGGTTTGCACCTCTTTGGACTCGTAGACTGCAACCCAAAACCCAACACTTAACTTGGAGCTCAGCAAGTTGTTAATTTGGAGTAAGCTTGGTAATCATTTCCTCATTTGAAACCTCACTTTCTACTAACTTTATTTTCACCACCTCCAATGATGGTGGGCGGGCTACCTCCCTATTGGTGTGCTGTCAACGTACGTTCAAATTAACCACCTAGCTACTCAATCAAACATACTTGAATTGAATTGTCCAAAGAAAAAAGCAATTTCAATCTTACCTCCTAATTATAAATCACAAATAAATGTAATAACTGAAAACAACTACCTAGACTAAAAAATCATGGTAAATGGAATTTTGACCATTCAGTAGCACTCCATCAATATCATTGTACGTGATGGATCAGATCTTGAAATTAATATAGATGGATAAATACATTTTTAACCAAAAATATTGGCTATATATATTAAGGATTTGAATAAAATTGATTAATACGTACAGTTGTTGTGGGCGCCATGGACCTCTGTGCCTTGTTCCATGTCGTCGTCGTCGTCATCAGCGTGATGATGATGAGGATGGCCATGGCCGTGCTTAGTGATGGTATCCTTGATCTTCTTGGCCTTCGCCTTAACCTTCTTCAGCACCGATTTCTTCTCATGCTCTTCTCCTAATTCATGATCATGCACCCCTCCTTCCACTTCCACACCTGATCCATATCAACACGTACCGCCGTACGTACCCATCCATCAATTTCACAGATTCACGTACGGTAATTAAAACAAATTAAACCAGTAGTTGGAATTGAAGTTAGAAGGGTGACCTGCAGATCGCAACTCGGCAGTTTGGTGGTGTTGGTGGCCCTGCCTTTCCATTTGAGTGTTCATCCTCCCTTGTAGCTACCTTCTCCTCTGATTTTCTGCTCGATCTATCCAACACACTTAATCGTACTCTCTTTCTTTCTGGCGTATCAAGTTTCTTCTGCAGGAAGTTGAAGCTTAGAATATAATTGGCGTGGACTTGATTTAAGTGGATGTTCACCCTACCCGGCTTAATTTATATATGCATCATCAATAATTGGGATTGAATTAATTAATATATATAATAATATATGAATTAATTAAATATATAATAATGTACATTGCGGGCCTTTTTGCATGGAATTGAGATCCCGTGTGGCTGTTGGAGCGTGACACGTATTGGAGAAGATGGACACTTGCCAGCCTCTAATTCACACACATTTAATTCCTACGTACGTACTCGATAAACTTAGATAGGCCGGGGATGTAAATTGTAATTGGCCGGTGCTGCCACCTACGTACGTTTATCCATCATTTAAGTGTTCAATAGCCACACCTGTTGGCTGTTGGAGAGTATTGCTCTTATATTGTGTTTGTTGGAGAGCCTTGGAGGTGAATTGGGTTGTCCATCCATTCCCTTTATTACATTTTGAGTTCAAAATAGTTTTTTATTTATAAATTATGAACGTCGTATTAATATGGATTTAATGTGGTTTAGTTTGTATGTATTTTTGAAATTTCGTATTATTTTTTATTCATATCTGATAGTTCGTAGTATTATTTTTGGTCATTTTTTCTTATTTTATATTAACATAAAGATGTTATGTCAGAAAGATGCGGTATGAGACCGCATTTTATTCACAAGGGAAAAACGTGAAATTGGAGAAAAAGTTGACAAAAAATTAATAAAAGAAACGCGGTCTCAAACCGCGTTTACATTTTTATTTTATTTGGGGATGAATTTTGTAATTTCTCAAATAAAATTGCTATAGAGACACGGATTGGAACCGAGTCAGTGGGAGGGCCGGCCTGGAAACCGGGAAGGAGGCCGAAGAGTCGGAGACGCTACCGGAGGATAAGGAGGCCGCCGGGAAGGAGGAGAAGGGAGGGAAGCCGTTGTCGACCTCTCGAGCAAGCGGAGGAAAGGAGACGCCGGAGGTCTTGAGCTTTGTAGGCGGCGGATCGAAACAGGAGGAGAGAAGAGCTGCCTTCGAAACCGGCCTCCTTGCTTTGGAGGAAGGAGGAGACCCAAAGGAGATACCCTCTAGAGCGCCACAAGCCGTCAACATCCAACGCCGACAACCCTCTCTCCTTTCTCCTCTCCTCCTTCCTTCGGGATTTGACCTTCGGGCTCCGGCAGCCCTCTCCTCTTTCTTTCAGCCTCCGACGTACGTCTCCTTTCGAACGACCTCCCTTTCCTCCGCCACCTCGAGAGGTCAACGACGGCTTCCCTCCCTTCTCCTCCTTCCTAGCGGCCTGCTTTCTCCTTCGGTAGCGTCTCCGACCTCCTTCCCAGTTTCCAGGTCGGCCCTCCCACTCCGTTTTCCTTTTCTTAAGAGAGAGTGAGAGAGAGAGAGAGAGAGAGGCGAATTGGAACCGCGTCTCTATAGTAATTTTTTTTGAGAAATTACAAAATTCATCCCCAAATAAAATAAAAACAGAATTTTTTTTGAGACCGCGTTTCATTTGTTAATTTTTTGTCAACTTTTTCTCCAATTTCACGTTTTTCTCTTGTGAATAAAATGCGGTCTCATACCGCGTTTTTCTGCCAGACCTGCAAAAAATGAATATTTTTGTAAATATTTTGAAAAGTGGAATATTTTGATAATTAATTATTTTTTAGTGAATCTTTTGAAAAAAAATTCAACAATAATAACTTATTGGATGTTTTGCATGGATATACCAAAAGTTTGCCCACTTTGCAAAAATGACCCGGTCGGCCCCAAAAATTTGGCAAAGGAATGACATAATGTCATTCTTGCAAATTCATGGGCGCGGGTTACAAAAGGTTGCCGGTTAGACAATGGAAAAGGTGGAAAATTAAAGGACACGTGTCGAATGGAGAGAGTAAGGGAGGGTAATCATTTTGGCCAAAAAAAAAAAAAAAAGAGCTGCAGAGTTACAGTGAGTCTGTGAGAGAGGGAGGAGAGAGGGTGTGGAAGGTTGGAATGACAAGCATTAAATGCTAGGAGAGAGAGTGTTACCTTTTCACAAAAAGGTAGGGGAGAGGGTGTGGAAGGTTGGAATGACAAGCATTAAATGTGAGAGAGGGAGGAGAGAGGGTGTGGCTTCGTAACATACCTTACCCCACGAGTAGTCGAAGAATCGGTCGAGGTCTTGAACGAGGGCGACCACCGACCCTTTCACTCCCCTGCCTATGTCCCCTGGCAGCAGGATGCACTCTACAATGATCAGGAGTGCAACCTCTTCCGCTCACTCCTCTCTTTCGCCTTTGCGACCTCCCACATGATGGGAAGGTCGGACACCTTGACCCTTTCCCTTCCAAAGAAGCTACGGATTGCGCCTTTGTGATCTTCCGCCTCAAATGCACGATTCCTTGCACCACATTTGAGGCCGGTGACGAGGCAAAATTCCTTGATGGAGAACCGGAGAAGTCGCCCCTGGATCTCATACCATGTCTCACATTTCTTGAGTGTCTTGAGTTGCCTCTCCAGGAAGTAATGGATAAGGCCTGAGCAGTAGGGCACATTGGCTCCGATCTTTACAATGTGTCCGAGCCTGTTGTCCGTCAACATCTGTTAATCAGCTGCAGATAGCCCATCATCCATGCCCGTCAGTACACCCATCTTGGAGAACTGGTTGGACCTCCCTCTAAAATACTTCGACGGAGGAAGGGCAAGAGTCGCCTGCACAAATATAATAACAGAGTACCGATGTTCACATCACGAACACAAAAAAATAACGCCCCTAATCTGCTGGCTCATAAGATATTACAGCTGATACCTTCTTGCTCGAAGGGGTCGACACCTTTTTTCCTTTGCCTTTTGCCATTGTCCTTAATCTGTCATTCAAATAACACCCATTTCAGCAATAATCCTAGCCAGTACTTACAAATGCATAGCCGGTCAAAATATTTTTTCTGCCAGACGTTTTAACATTTTGCATATGACAACACCACACAATTGCTTGGAAAAACCATCAACAACTGACAACACCACAAGAGTGCTTTGAAAAAACATCTACAATTGACAACACCACAACATTGGTTTCAAGACCTCTATTTTTGTTATTCAACAAACGAGAGTTACGAATATCAAACAACTTCATATCCATATTCTGTTTTTAGGTTAAATTCGTACATATCTCACCATTGATGTCACCATTGATTTCATTTTATGCTACAAACTGCTATTAGTTTCCCTTGATTCCTCAAATCAAACCCTACCCAGATTTTCCTATACCTAGCCATTCAATCGTTTCCCCTATCCACAATCAGGACCCCGCTCGCCATTGACGACTTTTCCCATCCCCAATTTCATTGTTTCATTGGGGTTGTTTAACCTCTTCTACCAATTTTCGACCTTCAATTTCATCCCTAACTTATCATCAATGGCAACTCTCAACCCCTATCCCCAAAACGCCGACCACACTTCCAGTTAGGGTTTCCCGTTGCCATTTTTCGAAACCCATTCCCCCAATTCTTCCAACCGGCCAGAAATTGATTTTACATGCTTTGAAACCCCCTAACTACCATTAAAGAAGAAAACTTTGAGATAGAGTACGGGGGTTTACCTCTCTTCAATGGCGGAATCAGCACCAGGGGGGTTGTCTTTCTCCAATCTCGGGTCGTCCCTCGCTCTGGGTTCCGGCGTCACAACAAGCAGCACCTCTCTCTCTCTCTCTCTCTCTCTCTCTCTCTCTCTCTCTCTCTCTCTCTCTCTCTCTCTCTCTCTCTCTCAGTTCCGGCGTCGTCCCTCACTTCCCCTGAAGGTTTTCCCTCCAACCTTTGTCAATGACGGTTTCCCCTTTGAATTTCTACGGGTTTCTTCAAGTTCTGATGGTGACCGAAGACGTTGATGTGAGGTATGCTTTCTTCACTTTTCTCTTTCCAATTTTCAACCGTCTTTGTTACCCGTTGCAACAGGTTTGGATTACCGGCTAGATTTGCAATTACTTGGTCCATTTTGACATTCTTGCTATTTGGGCCGGGGGGGTTATTTTTGCAATGGCCCATTGAAAGTGGTATATCCACTACCATTTTCTCTAACTTATTATTATTAATCAATAATTCAATTATGAAAATACTTGTTTGTGTGTGAGTTTATAGGACCCCAATAAAATAGTATATAATGGGTTAAATCTAATTTATCCATAAATAGTTGATTTCTAACAAAGTATTACGACTATCTAAATTATCCGGATTATAAATCTTCATTCTATCCTATCATATTATTAGTAATTACACATCTATTATTATAAAGTGTGTGTGTGAGTGAGACAAGAGTTCTATTGAATTGAATAATACTGTGTAACATTGAAACGAATGAATATTATGTTATATTCATATGAATATGGCATATATGTGAATATTATGGCGTGTGAATATGAATATGATTGATGTTATTCATTTCATGTTATTTAAATATAAATAATATCATATTTATATACCCATATTTACATCATATTCATATTCACACAACATAATTTTCATATTTTCATATTTATGGGTTCATGTGGTCTAAGTTGCCTAAGGGCAAATCTGTAATTTTGGTGAGGTTGTGTTACAACCGAAACCAAACAGCTCAAATAGAGCACTTTGCACCAATTTCTGTTGTTGTAACAAACTCATTTTGTGTGTGAACACAGATCTCAGTTTTCACTCTCTTTCCCTCATGTAAAGAACTACTTTGAATACAGAAATTCATTTTTCTTCCATTTTCTTCGATTTGTGTTTGTCAAAATGGTATCAGAGCATGGATTTGATCTGTTTTGATTGCGCTTGAGTTATGTATCTTCGATTCAGATTGATCTAAGAAGATACTGGTTGTTTGTGAGTTTTTGTTTCGACGACACTGGTGGGACGAGGATCCAATTCTCAGCAAGGACAAGGTTCTGGCGATGGAGCAGGAGCTGGTCGGGGATTTGAGAATGGAGCTGGTAGAGGATTCGTTTCTGTCACTCCTCCTGCACCTGGAAGCACATGAATCGGGTGTGGATGGAATTTCGGAAATCAGAATGTGCAATTCGGAGATCTTACGCAAGGTATGAACACCGTACACATAAATCCTCACTTCTTATCAAATTCAGATCATCCTGGGATGAATCTGGTTTCTGCTTTGTTCAATGGCACAAACTTTGAAAGCTGGAGTAGAAATGTTCGAATGGCTTTGGGTGCCAAGGCCAAATTGGGGTTTATTACGGGTAGTTGTGTGCGTCCTAATGAGGATAGTAAGGATTTTGAGAAATGGTTAGGGGCTGACTACATGGTTAGATGCTGGCTAGTGAATTCAATGAATAGCGAGATTGGGGAAAGTCTCACTATGTGCAGTCATCAAGAGAACTTTGGGAAGAGATTAGAGAGAGGTATTATGAATCCAATGATACTTTGGTGTATCAATTGAAGAGGGATTTAAGCAATCTAAGGCAGGAAAACATGTCTGTTGGGGCATACTTTATGAAATCAAAGAAGATTTGGGATGAGTTACAGATGCTGGATCCAATTCCGACTTGCAGCTGTGGTGGATTGAATCAGTGCTCTTACAATTTATTAAAGAAATTTGTTGAAAGGGATGAGAAAGCTAAAGTCATGCAGTTCCTATTGGGATTGAATGATGTATTTGAGCACTTACGAGGCAATGTGCTATCAAAGGATCCAGCTCCTGGTTTGCACAAGGTATATCAGATGGTTGTTGAGATAGAGAGGTCTAAAGGCATGACCTCTTTTGTTCAAGGAGAGAACAATGTATTGTTGGCAAGTAGGGATGATAATTTTGATAGTGAAGCAAATGCTTTAGCAAAGCAAAGATTTAATGATCAAAATAGGTTTGGTGATCAGGGAAAATAGTTTGAACAAGCAAGAAGGGACTATAAGAGGGCTAAGCTTGACAGGAAATGTGATCAATGTGGTGAGCGTGGCCATACTAAGGATTACTGTTTTAAGTTGATTGGATACCCAGAGTGGTTTAGAGGACCAAGAGAGGAAGACAAGCCTAAGTATAGTGGGATATTTGCTGCTCAGTTTGAAGTAGCTAACAAGATAGTCCTTTTGATCAACACTTTGAGCATGGTCAGAGTGTTGGCAAGCCAGGCCAAGGCATGGTCAATGCAGTGTTCAATGAGATAATGAAGATGATGAAAGGGAAAGCTCCCTTGGAGTCAGTGGATAGCTCAGTTAACCAGGCTATGACTCACTTTGCAGGTACCTTAAATGTCTCTTTCCTTATTGGTGTTAACAAGGGTGACAATGATACATAGATTGTGGATTCTGGTGCTACAGACCACATTGCCTTTGACACAAATATTTTCATAGAAGTTCATGATTTGCATACAAGTGTGAATCTTGGATTGCCCGATGGAAGTAGTATTGTGGTCAACAAGAGTGGTACAGTGGCATTAAGTGACAACTTTGTTTTGAAAAATGTTTTACTGGTGCCTCAGTTTAGGCACAATTTGCTTTCTGTTTCTAAAATTGCCTTTGATCAGAGGCTGAGGGTCACATTTGATGATATATCATGTTGGCTACAGGACCCTATAACTAAGAAGGTGCTGGCTACTGGATATGAGAAGAGAGGTTTATACATGTTGAAGGCTTCAACTTGCCATAGTGGATGTAAGGATTTCTCTCGTTCTCTCAGTCAAGTTGTTTCTGGTTTTAATAAGCTTGATAGAGCACATTTGATTCATGCCAGACTTGGGCACATGTCTTTTGCTAATTTACATCACTTGCCAGAGATTCATTGTAATGATCTCAGAAACATGCATTGTGAAACATGTTCTTTGACCAAGGCTCACAAGTTGAGTTTTGATAGAAGTGATTCTCTAGCTGAATTTCCTTTTAAGTTGGTTCATATGGATGTTTGGGGACCCTACAGGACCCCTGCTTTGTGTGGTGCTAGATATTTCCTTACTATAGTTGATGATCATACTAGATCCACTTGGGTCTATTTGATGCAAGATAAACTGCAGGTGTTAAGGAACATTACTAGGTTCCATAATATGGTTGATACTCACTTTCAAACTTTAGTTCATTTCATTAGATCAGATAATGAGACTGAATTTACTCAGAGAGGATGTACAAATTTGTTCAGTTCTAGGGGTATCATCCATCAAAAAACAGCTCCAGGAGTTCATGAGCAAAATGGGCGTGTGGAAAGGAAACACAAGCACCTAATTGAAACTGCTAGAGCAATCAGAATTCATGCTGGTTTGCCTATCAAGTTTTGGGGAGAATGTGTCTTGAGTACTACTCATATCATTAACAAATTACCATTTGCTGTCCTTCATTGGAAATCTCCATTTGAGATGCTTTACAGATCTCCTCCTAGGTATGATCAACTTAGAGTAATTGGATGTCTATGCTATGCAGTCCAACCTAATGATCATAGAGACAAATTGGGAGTGGTGTCTAGGAAATGTATATTCCTTGGTTATCCAGTTGCTCAGAAAGCCTACAAACTGTATGATCTGGCCAGGCACACCATAATTATCAGCCGTCATGTGAAGTTTGAGGAGCACATCCCTTTCAAAACTCCTGGTATTGCTACAGATCCTCACAAGGTTGCTGATGTTCATCCCTTGGTGTCTTTTGATGATGACTATACTGCCTTTCTAAACAACCAACCACTCCCTCCTCGCACAGATCCTATAGAATCTCCCACTCATATTCAGACCCCACATCCTTCTTCACCTGACACTGCTACACACAGGGACTCAACTCCAATTCCAAGTCAGGTTTCATATTCTCTTAGCTCAGGCAGTCCAGTTGAGGATTCTTCCTCATCCATCAACAGCTCACCTGTTCCCATCATATCTCATGGGCTTAGAAGTCATGTTCATAGGCCTGTAAAGTTTCAGGATTTCATATGCAAGAATATCCCATCTAGAGGCCACCTAGACTCATCTTTTGGCTCTGAATCCTTTGCACTGTTTTCTACCACACATCTTTCTCATCTGTCTCCACACTATGTCCACTCCCTCATAAACATGTGCAACACTTTTGAGCCTAATTCTTATAGCCAGGCCAAGGGGATTTCAGAATGGGAAAAAGCCATGTCTTTGGAGCTTAATGCTCTCACCAACAACCACACTTGGTAAGTTCTTCCTCTCCCAAGTGGCAAGAAGGCTATAAGATGTAAGTGGGTATTCAAAATCAAGTACAAGCCAGATGGAAATATTGAAAGATATAAGGCTAGACTGGTAGCTAAAGGGTATAATCATGTGAAGGAGAAGGACTACAAACAAACATTTTCTCCAGTGGCCAAGATGTCTACAGTCAGAATCATTCTTGCTCTTGCAGCTAGTAGGGGATGGTCTCTTCACCAACTGGATGTGAACAATGCCTTTCTACATGAATATTTAGAAGAAGAGGTTTATATGCACCCTCCTCCTGGCTACTCAAATCCTGTTGGGCATGTATGCAAGCTCACTAGATCTCTATATGGACTCAAACAGGCTAGCAGGCAGTGGAACTCTGAGCTCACAAAGTTCATGGTCAAGATGGGTTTCACTCAATCCACTCATGACTACTCCTTATTTGTCAAAGCAGCAGGCTCCTTTATGAACATTGCTTTGGTTTATGTAGATGATATGCTGTTGCTAGGGAACTCTTCAGAAGAAATTATTTCCACAAAGCAAGCCCTACACAAGGCTTTCACCATCAAAGACTTGGGAATTGCTAGATACTTCTTAGGGATGGAAATTTCCAGATCTTCTCATGGTATTCTCCTTAACCAAAGGAAGTACATTCTTGATATTCTCAGGGATGCAAACATGGAAAATTGCAAATCCACTGACTTCCCTATGCAGCATGGAACAAAGCTTTCTCTTCATGATGGGGATCCAATCTCAAGACCTGAAGATTACAGGAGATTAGTGGGCAGGTTGTTGTATCTCACTCTTACACGTCCTGACATAGCCTTTGTTGTTCAACAATTGAGTCAATTCCTCCTTAACCCACTGCAACCTCACTGGAATGCTATGATATACTTGCTCAGATATCTCAAGGGGTCCTTCAATCTAGCTCTTTCCTACCCAGCTTCTTCCTCTCTAGCAGTTCATGCCTATACAGATGCCTGTACAGGGAGGTCTCTATCTGGGTACTGTGTGTTTCTAGGATCATCACTCATCTCCTGGAAAGCCAAGAAGCAAAAGGTTGTGTCTAAGTCCTCCACAGAAAGTGAATATAGAGCCATGTCTATAGCTGCCAGTGAACTAGTATGGGTTCAGGGTATTCTAGCTGATCTTGGCATATCTATTTCTCTTCTTATTACCTTGTTTTGTGATAACAAGAGTGCACAACAACTTGCTCTCAATCCTGTCTTCCATGAGAGGACAAAACACGTCAGGATTGACTCTCATTTCATTAGAGATCGAGATGGTGGCTCAAGGGTTTATCTCCACCAAACATGTTGCTTCATCCTTACAACTTGCTGACATTTTGACCAAGGCCTTGGGAGCTCATCAGCACACATTACTTCGTGCCAAGCTTGGTCTAGTGGTCCCTATGGCTAGTCCAACTTGAGGGGGGCCTATGGGTTCATGTGGTCTAAGTTGCCTAAGGGCAAATCTGTAATTTTGGTGAGGTTGTGTTACAACCGAAACCAAACAGCTCAAATAGAGCACTTGGCGCAAATTTCTGTTGCTGTAACAAACTCATTTTGTGTGTGAACACAGATCTCAGTTTTCACTCTCTTTCCCTCGTGTAAAGAACTACTTTGAATACAGAAATTCATTTTTCTTCCATTTTCTTCGATTTGTGTTTGTCAAAAATATTCATATAAAATAATATTCACATGAATATAATATTCATTCATTACACCATATTATTCGTTTTACTAGCTAGAACTCTTTCCTTTATATTATTCATTCAGTTTGATGGATAAAAATTCAAATAAAACACACCAAACATACTACATATATATGGCCGAATATCCTTAACATACATATATAAATGAGCACACACACTATAGCTAGTACGTTACTCATGATGGGCCTTATTCCAAAACATAAACATAATAAAAACACACAAAACATAAACATCCTCATTTAGGTAGATATATTTGATTGAGCGTATTCCATGAAATCCTATTTTTTTTTAATTTAATTTATTTAGTTGCCCTGCTGTGAGTAGTGTCCGTCGTACCCAACGTGGTACCTGCCATCGTAGGGGCCGCGTGGATACCTTTTACAGGCCCTGTATGAATGCCTGTAGTCATCATAGGAGGGGCCACATGGATACTTGGCACTGAGGGCGTATGGATTCCCGTGGTAGTTGTTGGGCTTCACTTCATAGCTCTCTAGGGTTTTCCTCTCGGTTGTCGGGGGGTAGTGACGGTGCTCGTCATGGTGGTGGTAGCCCCTATGATAGTGGTGGTGGTTGTAGTACGGAGGGTAGTGGCGGTGTCCGCCATGGTAGCCGTGGTTGTGATACTTTGACTCCCCCACGGAATCTATACAAGGAAAGGTCGATTAAATCTTAGTTTTGGATTAATTTATTTTGTTGTAAAATTTAGTGTACGTCATTTTCTTTCACCATACATGTATTCTATAGCAATGCAATTAAGTACCAACCGTGACCATGTGTTATGTGTATATGTATGGCCTCGATCTAGCTAGTCTTGTATTGATTTGTTATTAAAAAGCTAATACAATATGTTCTAATGGGCTCGACAATCCGATTGAATATTATATGATCCATTAAAATTACATATAATTTTATGTTTCGATTTTAATATAACGTGTTAAAAAATAGATAGACAGACAGACTCACAAACAAATAATATAATGAAAAATGACACCTTTTTTCTCGGCGGTTTCGGAAAGCTCACGAGCAGAGACAAGAAATGCAACACTGAAAAGGAGGGCAATGAAGAGAGAAGTAGCTTTAGAGAGACCCATTTCCAGAGTAAACCAAACACGCCCTTAATTATTGTAGTTAATTTCTAGATTGCTAAATGAATCTACGTTCTTGGGTTGATTTTGGGATGAAGAGAAGGGAATGTACTTATAGGTAAAAGAAAGGCAGAGTGGGCCCAGGATTCGGTGGTTTGGATTTTGGAATGATCGATGTTAAATAGGCCCAAATTGTCAAATAGCTCGTCCTTTTGCATGTTAACTTGTAATGCTAATTATGCTATGGTTTTGAATTGGTCACCCCATCGATTATCTTAATTGACGTTTACTAGTATTAACTATATACCATTTACTACTCCATCCAATACTTGTACTTTTCAAATATTTACATATTAAATAAGAAAAATATAATCCAAAAAAAAAAAAAGGGTTGGCAGCATATCGATTCGATCACATTATACATACCCATATTCGTACATTAATTCGTACGTTAATTAATTAGTGATAATTGGTTTTGAACTTTTGATCGAGTCCAAACTCGATGAAAGAAGCATACTCCCTCCGTTTACGTACTTTATATATGTTGTTTACTATTCATTTAGGTTTTTTAAAATGATAAAAAAAACTATATAAAATGTTAATTTTTTAATTATATTTTTTAAATAATCTCATACTTTTTAGTAATAAGTATAAGATTATTAAAAAATTATTTTTATTTTATATAATTTTTATCATTTAAAAAAACACGTTCATAAATAATAAACGACTTATAAAAATAAACGGAGTATTTAAAATTTATGAGAAGGTATTTTATTTTTATTTTTTTATACAAGACAATAATTTGGAAGTGATCAATTGCGGTTAAACTACTGCCCAAGAACGTCCTTTCGAACGATGTCATCAATCTCAACATGGTATCGCACCCCAACAAAGGTTGAAATCAGCCCAAGATGCACCAACATGTCCGCCGCCTTATTACCCTCACATAAGAAATTGGAGTAAAGGATCACCTTGAATGTCTTGCATAAACCGAGCGCATCAGAGATCGTCATCTCAATAACCCACGGGCATGACCAGGACCCTTTGAGGACATTGATAACTGTCAAGCAGTCCCCCTCCACCTCAAGGCGAGTATCCCCCATCTTCACAGTTTCCAGAAGACCAGCATGAAGGCCGAGACTCTCTGCTTGGATTGCGGAAACCATATCATATATGGCTCCACGCACCACAAGATAACACGCGACCGAGGCGATCATAGATAACAAAGCCCGACGCAGCATGTCCAAAGGCTACCTTGGCTCCCTCAAAATTAAGTTTTAGGAAGCCACCCTTAGGTTTTTCTCATCTTACTTTTTTTGTGTGTCTGGGTCAGTTTTGATGGTGTTTTGCTCGTATTGTAACGTTGTCTTCTTCTGTGTTTCTCAACTTGTGTGCTCTTTTAGTTTATCCTATATTTTTTTGTAAGCTTTAACCATTCTTCCATATTTCTTGTACCATAATTTTCAAAGAGGATTTTGTTCCTCATTGACCAAACACTCCAAAGTGCGAGGCTAGTTCCGATTTTTTATGAGCTGGGAGTTTTGAAAAGATTTTTGTGATAATATCCTTGTATGCCTTGTTAGATTTATCGTTACTTTGTATTATTCTTTCAATTCGTGTTTCCATTTAACCGATAAAAGTTAAGGTTATATGGCATTCAGTAAATAGGTGCGTTGCGTCTTCCTCTCTATGGCTACAAAGAGGGCAATCCAAAAATTATAAACATCTAAAAAGAAATCGTCTAATAGAGGTCAACTTAGAATAATTATACCCTGATTAAAAATACAAACGACCTTAAACGAATAAAAACACAAATAATTTATTTTCTTCATCTTAGTTCACGGGAATGGTGTGAAATATATTATGACGAATAAAATAAGCTTTCAGTATTAAATACAATAAGAACAATAAAAAAACCAAAAAGTTAAAACATCTAACAATAAATCGTCTATTATAGATCAGTTTGGAATAACTATATTCCCATGAAAATACACACAACCTTAAAACAAGTAAAAACATAAATCATTCATTTTATGCAACCTCATTCACAAGAATGGTGTGATATCAACTCCTTTGTTTCATAGTCTAGTTTTCATTGGTGTTCCGTTGATAATGTTTTTCCATAGGAAATTTTAAATTTTGGATGGGCACTCGATTCTCCAAAGCCAGTCTAGAGGTTCAGAGTTAGTCCTTGCTTTGGTGATATGGTCCAAGGCACTCGCCATAGACAACCATCCATTTCTGCTAGTTTTCAGTATAATTTGTCCTCGATTTCATTAGTAGAGATGTGGGTGTTCATAATCTCCTCAAAAGTATTCATAGGGAGGTTTTCCTTTAATCTTTCTATATTCCATGTTTTGTTTGGTTTTATGTATTGGTCAATAGTTTCATTTTCTTCTATTTGATCATGCAATCGGTTTTCACGCAAGTTAGTGTCATTGTTTAGCCATTTGTTCTTTCATAATCTTATAGTTCTTCCATTCCCAATTTGCCAGATTAGTTCTACGTACGTAGAACTCTTCTTTTATCTCCATCAGTTTTGCCCATTGTCACGATGTGCACTTTTTTTTTCTAGTGTAGTCCCAAATGTTATTCTCTTTCAGGTATTTTTCTCTAATGATTTTGACCCACGCATTCTGAGCCTTCACCATTATTTTCCATAACAGCTACATTTGTAAAGTCTTGTTCATATCTTTTGTCTTATGTAGTCCTAATCCACCTTCATTTTTTGGTCTACAAACTTTATCCCAACCAATTATTGTTTTTTACTTTGACTCCTTATTCCAAAAGAAGCATTTGTTGATTATATCAAGTTCTGTGTGTATTCTTGCCGAGAGCATGAAGTTTTACATCACATAGTTAGGTTTGACAACTAGATTTGCTTTTACTAGAATAGCCCTTCCTTGTTGTGTTAGTTCGTTTGCTCCACTTTGTTAGTTAGTTCTTAGTTTTCCCTAATACGTCTTCAAAGATACTTTTGTTCACTCTACCATTTATAATTGGACAACCAAGATATTTTTCAATGGTAGTTTGGTTCAACACACTACTAGAAAAATACAATTAGACATCTATTGTGAACAGATGTCTTTCAAAAAAAATTCCGATCTCTTTGTGCGTGTAGTAAAAGATCAACTTTTTCACATCGGTTTTAAGCAGATGTCTTTTCTTTGTTAAAACATCTATTTTATTTTAAATACAGATATAAATCAGCCCCTCAAATTTATTTTTGACATGTTCACTTGTTGTTAAAGTCTCATTATTTTCATTTATAAGCTTTTGAAAATATCCATACCAAACCTAAATTTTACATTTACATCAGTATTTTTAAAATAATCAATGTATTAAAACAAATTAGACATCTTTTTTTAATATATTATTTTGTGTATATTCATTTCATATATATAATTTATGATTATTTTATTGTTTTGAAATAAGTATAAAATATGTACATAAAGATGTATTAATATGATATGCACATCATTTTAGATTTTTATAATGATGTTGTTGTTAGCAATATATATCAATTTCTATTAACATTGTGATGTTAAAATATATGTCACACATAATTTGCAGCCACGTTTGGATCCGTTGTTTCTGATCATTTGCGATCCTTTTTGTAGTCTGAAATGCAGATTTTTGGCATTTGTGGTGCGGTTTGGTTCGATATAATTTGGTTCTTAGTTTGGAATGCAATTTGGTTCGATATAATTTGCATCCACGTTTGTATTTAATTTTTTTGTGGCTATTTGTGGTGCGGTTGGGGTTGCACTGTTCTGTGTGCGAGTCATCCGTTTGTTTGGAAATCTTCCAAAGAAAAGATTGATCCCTTATAAACTAGACAATGCTTCCTACCTAGGGAACGTTTCCGCCAAAGAGTGTTTTGTTTCAGAAGTACCGGAGTCCCCACCATGTGAAGGCTAATGTGGAGAAACGGTTTGAACCAATCCATTCTTTGATGCCTGTAATGATCTCGTGAACTGTTGATCCTTGCAGGGAGAAGTTATTTAAGATCATTACCAAGGGTTGATCTATGGTCGTAATTGTCTCTCGTGAGATAGGGCAGCCCCATAGTAGATGGTGTTAGTCTTCATAATTTGAGTCGCAGTGCGGACATGTAGTCGGTATCCCGAAACCCCGGGATGCAATTTTAACCGAAGTCGTAACACTATTTTTTGTGATTTTCAATAGTAAGGTTTTAACTTCTGGGGGAACATCTAGATTCCAAATCCATTTCATATCGAAGAGTTGGTGATTTTTTGAGTCATTAATCATTTGGATTGCATAATTAGTGGAGAACCAATCATTTTTGCTCAATTTCCAGTAAATTCTATCAGTATGAATATTGGTAACAACGGGGGTGGCTTCTATTTGTTTTATAACAACGTCTAGTAGAATATTTCGATACATTGCGTTAAGTTTTTGAAGATCCCACGTCTTGTTTTCTGTGATGAAGTGTTGGACGGTTATGTTGGAATCAATACTTTGGTTAGTCGGAATGTGTTTGGTTAGAGGCTCATTACCACACCAGTGGTCAGACTAGAAGTTTATGCTTTTGCCATTTCCAATAGAGCATTGAAGGCCGCTCTTGAAGAGGGGAATTAATTTGGTAAGTTGAGACCACTGTCAGGATGAGTCTCCCTTTTTTCGATAGAGTAGAATATCTTGTCCTTTGAGGTATTTTTCTAACACAATGGTGACCCATGAGTTTCGTGGCTCTGCCATGATTTTCCACAACAATTTTATTTGTAAGGCTTTGTTCATGTCTTCGGAGTTTCGGAGGCCAAGGCCCCCGTTTATTTTTGTGTAGAGAAAGGTAATGATTTTCTTAATGAATATAGTCCATATTTAAGTTAAGATTCATTGATCACTATTCTAATCATTCCTCTTCGATCTTCTCCTACTTTTCATACAAAATTTGTTACCTTTTTCCCACATTATATTCCTTAATTTTAAGGAGGGTAAATATTACTTCTAGGATGGTCTAATCAATTCTCTCACCCTCTTCTCTAAACTCACAAAAAATGATAATCATATACATTTTATATGTAAAATTTAATGTATTTCGTTTTCATTTTCCTCTTATATAAACAAACGAGCCCTAAATATCTTATTTTATGATAATTTTTACTATTTTTTTATTTAAATTTATAATATTGATTTACCAAATTATTAGAATTGTATTTTTAAAAATGATGAAGAAATAATACTAATATTTCATTAATTATTAACGCAGTTACCTTTTTTCGGTCGAAGTTTGTATGTACTTGAGAGTTGAGACTTGAATTATGTGTTTGTTCTCTGACTTGGTGAATATATATTCATCATATCTTTAATTAGCTTTATGTGGTTTGAGGCACATTAATATAATTAAGTAATGGGGGAGTTGAGTCAAAACAGAGTAACGGGGTAGTGGTTTGCAAGTTGACATTTAATTTGTTGGTAAACATAAAACACTAATGACGTAGAATAACATCGAAAACCATACAATTAGATGTATAGATAAAATATTGACTAATGACTTTTGCTTCAAGTGTAAAACCTATGTTTCTAAAAAAAAAAAAAACTATGGCTCGACCAAATCCCATGTATATATATTTCATAGTTTTAACTTTTAAGTCATTTATTCAGTGCAGACACGTAAACAAAAATTAAAATTCGGGTGAATTGAATAGGATAATTTTTTTCTCATATGTATAATTTTTATTAACAAAACTTTTAATTTAATAAATAAATAAATAATTTTTTATTTATTTTTTACCTATTATTTTATTTTTTTAAATATGAGGTGGGCTAAAAGTGGACTCCCGCCCACCTTTCAATCTGTGCCTAATTCAATTCGTCGTTAATTAACGACATATCCTATTACCCTAATTTATTGCGACATATCTGATATATCTATAATAGGTCAAGTAGTCATGCACAATGGTTACTGTTATGGTGCGTGTTAGACTCGACATCTAAAGAGGCCCTAGTCCATACCACATAACTTTCCCAGATCCGTTTTCCTCACTTTGAGCTTAAAAAGACTTGAGCATACTTTCGGAGTACCTCCAGGTAGGGGTGGGCAAAAATAATTATAATTGAAAAACTATTTTGAAAGATTGAAAAACTGCTTCATTTTACAATTAATTGTTTTGAAATAAAGGCTTATTTAAAGATAGTTAATCCATTTGTTTTTTCAAAACAATACCAATTAATTGGTACAATTAATTGATAAAATAGAGTCGCTGCTCGTGTAGACTGTAGCCAATTAGCCATCAACCGACTACCACCACCCCAGTCTCTATCTCTCTCCCTCAAAACTGCATATTACGAAGCTTCCCTACAGCAGCATCAATGGTGTCCTCGAGATCTCAGTAGAGGAAAGGAGTTGATAAAGACTGCAGTTGCTTCTTGTTTTGATTCAGTTGAATCGCCAGTCGACCGGACTCTAGCATTTGAACCCTTCTTCTCAGGTCTCGATAATTTATACGAGATCAGATCTGATCCCTGAAGAAAATATGAATTCTTCTTTTGTTGAGTTTCTTGTTTGCGATTCTTCATCCCCTCTCTAGGATCTCAATCTCAAAGTTCCTCCATCGTCGCTCGCAAGGTAAGCCCGATTTCCCCCTTTTTTGGTTTTGTACATCTAGTTTGGTATGAAATTGATAGGGATCTTAATCAATTCATTGCTCCTCTCCCGTCCTCTCTAATCTCCAAAGCCAGTCTAGAGGTTCAGAGTTAGTCCTTGCTTTTGTGATATGGCCCAAGGCACTCGCCATAGAAAACTATCCGTTTCTGCTAGTTTTATAATTTGTCCTCGATTTCATTAGTAGGGATGTGGGTGTTCAGAATCTCCTCGACAATGTTCATAAGGAGGTTTTCCTTTAATCTTTCTATATTACATGTTTTGTTTGGTTTTATGTATTGGTCAATAGTTCCATTTTCTTCTATTTGGTCATGCAATCGGTTTTCATGCAAGTTAGTGTCATTGTTTAGCCATTTGTCTTTCCAGAATCTTATAGTTCTTCCATTCCCAATTTGCCAGATTAGTCCTACGTAGAACTCTTCTTTTATCTCCATCAGTTTTGCCCATTTTCATGATGTGTATTTTGTTTTCTAGTGTAGTCCCAAATGTTATCCTCTTTCAGGTATTTATCTCTAATGATTTAGACCCACACGTATTATGAGGCTCCGCCATTATTTTCCATAGCAGCTTCATTTGTAAAGTCGTGTTCATATCATTTGTCCTAATCCACTTTCATTTTTTGGTCTACAAAATTTATCCCAACCAATTATTGGTTTTTACTTTGACTCCTTATTCCAGAAGAAGCATCTGTTGATTCTATCAAGTTCTGCATGTATGCTTGCCGAGAGCATGAAGTTTTACATCACATAGTTAGGTTTGACAGCTAGATTTTCTTTGACTTTTGACTAGAATAGCCCTTCCTTATAGCAAAATATTACGACTATCTAAATTAGCCGGATTATAAATCTTCATTTATCCACTTATATTATTAATAATTACAAATCAATTCAAATAAAGCACATATAAAACACATATATATTATTCATTTAGTTTGATATATGGATAAAAATTCAAATAAAACACCTACTTATGGCCGAACATCCATAAGATACATAAATGAGCGCACACTATAGCTAGTACGTTACTCATCATGGGCCTTATTACAAAACACAAACATAATAAAAACACAGAAAACATAAACATCCTCATTTATTTAGATATATATGTGATCGAGCATATTCCATGTAATCTTTTATTTAACTTATTTAGTTGCCCTGCGGCGGGTAGTGCCCGCGGTACCCACCGTGGTACCAGCCATCACGGGGGCCGTGTGGATATCTGCCGTCATAAGGGCCATGTGGATACCTGTCATGGGGCCTGTATGGATACCTGTTATGGGGGCCGTGGGGGCCATATGGATACCTATCACGAGGGGCGTGTGGATACCCGTTGTAGTAGCTGGGCTTCACTTCGTAGCTCTCTAGGGTTTCTCTCTCGGTTGTCGGGGGGTAGTGACGGTGCTCGTCATGGTGGTGGTAGCCCCTATGATAGTGGTGGTGGTTGTAGTACGGAGGGTAGTGGCGGTGTCCATGGTAGCGGTGGTCGTGATACTTTGACTCCTCCACGGAATCTATACAAGGAAAAGTCAATTAAATATTAGTTTTAGATTTGATTTATTTTGTTCTAAAATTTAGTAGCAATGCAAGTACCAGCCGTGACCATGGGTATATGCATGGGCTCGATCTAGTCTTGTATTGATTGGTTATTAAAAAGCTAATATGTGCTAATGAGCTCGACAATCAGAGTGAATATCGTATGATCCAGTAAAATTACATATAATTTTATGTGTCGGGTTTAATATAACATATAAAAAATAGATAGATAGACAGACAAACAGGTAACATATTGAGAAATGACACCTTTTTCTTCAGCGGTTTCAGAAAGCTCACGAGCGGAGACAAGAAATGCAACACTGAAAAGGAGAGCAATGAAGAGAGAAGTAGCTTTTGAGAGCCCCATTTCCAGAGTAAACCAAACACGCCCTTAATTATTGTAGTAGTAATTACTTTCTAGATTGCTAAATGAATCTACGTTGTTGTTGGGTTGATTTTGGGCTGAAGAGAAGTGAATGTACTTATAGGTGCAGGAAAGGCAGAGTGGGCCCAGGATTTGGTGGTTTGGATTTTGGAATGATCGATGTTAAAGGCCGTCTAAACTCGAAGGATCTGTACACGAAACACGCCCAAATTTCCAAATAGCTTGTCTTTTTGCATCTTAACTTTTAATTAATGCTAATTATGCTTTGGTTTTGAATTGGTCATCCATCCATCGATTATCTTCATTAACGTTTACTAATTATATATACCATTAACTAATCAATCCAATACTCGTGCTTTTCAAATATTTACATATTAAATAAGAAAAATATAATCCAAAGAAAAAAAGGGGTTGGTAGCAATAGCATATCGATTCGATCACATACCTTATTCGTACGTACATTCGTACGTTAATTAATTCGATCATTGGTTTTGATCGAGGTCAAACTTGATGAAAGAAGCATACTCCGTTTACTTTTATAAATCTTTTACGTATTATGATAATAAAACTATATAAAATATTAATTTTTTTAATAATATCATATTTTTTTAATAATAAGCATATGGTTATTAAAACAATATAAAAAAATAATATTTTACATAATTTTTATAAAAACGTTTATAAACAATAAACGAGTTATAAAAATAAATTGAGGGAGTATTTTAAATATACGAGGAGGTTTTTTTTTATGACGAGGAACCCTCTTTTGGTTGTAAACCCCGGGCATGTGACGACCCAACCGGCAAAAACCACGCACCAGGTAAACCGGCTTACGCCGACCGGCTCGACCCACTGGAAAGGGAGCAAGGCAAACCTTGGATTTTAATCCAAGAAAAGGGGCGGAGGTAGGGGTGTGCAGAAAAACCCGAAACCGAAAACACGACACGAAAACACGACAACACGACACGAAAAAATCCGAAACCGAAAAAACACGACACGATAATGACACGAACCGAGAAAACACGACATTAAATGGTTCGTGTTCGTATCGGGCATATGCCCTTATCGGATACCCGACACGAACCGTTTATTTTTTATTTTTTTTAAACAGAAAAAAAAAGAAGTAATATTATTAATATGGTAAGCTAAATGAACACATTGTTGAAATGGTTAAGATGGTACGTGCGCTCTTTTGCAAAGGTGGCAGATGGCCTAGGTCGGGAGTTCGAAACTCCAACCTTACATTTTATTTTTGGCTTCTTTAATTTTTTAATTAAACCCTAAAACTCCTATCTCCAGGCCAATCCTTCGTTCAATCCTCTGCACGCCTCCGCCCCTCTTCTATTCCTCTCTATCCAAAGCTAAAAGATGCAACCTTCTTCAACCCCATCTCAAATTCATCTCTCCATTTCAAATTCAAGTTCATTATTAGACAACCTTCTTCTTCAACCTATCTTCAAAAATTTTGGAGAGCCTCGACACATTCCATTAGTAAAGCGCAGCCAAAGAATCAATTTCAGATCTGGCCGGATCTTTCCATCTCCAACGAGATTTCTTTGGCAATTTCATATCTGGCCGGATCTCTCCATCTCTGACGCGTTTTCTTTGGCCCTAACGCCATACGCCCCCAAATATCTCTAGTTGTAAAAAGATCTTCTCCTTCAACCTCTCTCAAATTCAGATTTGGGTAGATTTCTCCATCTCCGGCGAGATTTGTTGGCCCAAGCGCCAATCGCCACCAGATGTTTGTCGTCTCCACCGCTTGCTACTCTACCACCGCCCAGACCTCCGCATAATCGACAACTGCCTCTCCCTCCGCCTCCAGCCACACCATTCCAGATTGCCGAGGAGATTTTTATCCAACAAATTCAGAAAAAAAAAAATTCAACAAACGGTTCGTGTCGGATTACACGGCTATCCGACACGGAACCGTTTCGGATTTCGTGTCGGATACCCGGTATTAATCGTGTCGTATCCGGATCGATGTTTTCGACGTTAACGGTTTCGGTTAACCGTGTCGTGTCGGGTACCCGATTATGCACAGCCCTAGGCGGAGGTGGGGATCGAACCCGAGACCTCCTGAGACCTTCCCCCTTGCTCCCCACCAGTGAGCCACCCCGACTGGGCATACGAGGAGGTATTTTGCTTTCAATGATCTTATATCGAGTAGGTAATTCAGAGTTTTAGTCAAAGAAATAAATAACCAAAAACAATAGATACAACGCAAATGATCATTAAGGATTTGCACGTCGAAAATAACGTGCATGCACGTCCTTATTAACGTGCAAGAGTGGACTGTGCACGTCGTTAGCAAACTAGGGTTTGCACGTCTTTAACAACGTGCAAATATTGCACGTCATTAATAACGTGCATGCATGTCTTTAACGACGTGCAATTATGCACATCTTAAGTGACGTGCAAACCCTACTTAGGGTTTAGCGTTTAGGGTTTAGGGCTTACCGAGAGTTTTTTAGGGTTAATTGAAAGAAACTAAAGGGTTTAGCTAGTAGAGGTTTAGGATTTAGGGTCTAAGTCATTCCGAGCATTGGTGAGTTTAATTGTCAAGTGATAATTAAAAGGGAAGCAATAATTGTTAAGGTTTTCATTCGGATAATATGCGAATAATGTTACAAGGAACGGAAAAAAAAGGTTTACATCCATAATTGTAATAAACAAGTGGAATAAAATCTAGGCAAAGTGTAAAGGGCGACCAGACTCGACACGTAAGGCTCGAAATCTGTCAAACTGAGCTTGAAAAGGAGCATCCAATCTTTCGACGCTCGGTTGATGATGTTCGACCCATTCTGGCGCAGTCAGCAGAATAGGAGCGTCAGGACGCAACCAGATCTATGAGAACGGAAAATTAAAGTTAGAGTATTGACATATAGATGAAAAAGCAAGAATAGGTAATCATATAAGACGTTTGATGTCGTACCGCGGCAAAATGGTCTTCGTTTCCGATGCAGGCTAAACCAAGGGTTGCTGATTGAGGGTTGTTAGCAGGTGTTGGCGAGGTCATGGGGAGACATGTGAACGGATTATGCCAAGCTAGGACAACGAGAGGAATATGATATACCGTTGCAAATACTAAACCCATGATGAGTAGCTCTATCCACCGTCTCCTAACACCATGGACAGGTCCCACCCATCTCTAGTTGTCTACGAACTGCTGGAATGAGTACCCTCCCATATAACAACTGGCGTAGAGATCGGCGTGATCCTCCAAGTGATTGCATAATAACGTTTTGAGTTCCGGAAAAGCAGACTCGCCGATTGGTGATGTCAATGACGCCAAAGCACGGTAGCCACAATGACCAATATCTCCAATAGTGTCTCTCACACCCTCAATATGTCCGAGCATGAAGGGATCAACATTGTTTCGACACCAGTTGAACCCTCCGAACACATCATCACGTCCACGTCGAGCTGAAGTCGCTTGTGGACTATGTCGATGAGCATATCGAGCAGCACGTGCTTCTTTTCTCTCAAAATTTGCCTTGAACTCCTCGAATGGAAACGGGTTGGTTCTGCAAGCATTCCTCGACCCCCGAGGCCTCCCTTTCGACCGGAAGCTTGCATATGAGGGTGGGTAGAGCTCATCGTCGCATAAATTGTTGGAAGCCGTATATGAAGATGGCAGCTCATACGGGACTCCCGTATGAGCTTGGCATGGACTGACATCGACGACACCCCACTCCCGTAACGGGAGTGGGGTGTCGTCGATGTCAGTCCATGCCAAATCCATCCAAAATGGGTGGATGTTCTCAGCGGGTATTGGAGTCCCGGAACTGACGTAGGCCTGAATCTCATGGACACAAGGGATCCCGTAACAAACCCTCCAATGTCGGTCCACGCATTCCGGAGGAATGTTTTGGTTCACGACATCCTGCCACAACTCGTATCGATAGTCGAAGCACTTTTTGGAGATTAAAGTCTTTACCTCATCAAAAAGGTTGACTTTATACGCCGTTGTTGGCCATTTGAAGCGGTCGATCTCCAAAGCAGTTTGTATCTCATGCAGTTGGCAATCGTTGACTCTATGGATTTCATCGATCACGATGCGAAAGTCACCGGTCGATGAGTGCAGTGCCTCCTTGAGAACCCTGTGTTGACCCTCAACTCTGTAAACAGTTTCACGTAAACATTGAAGTTCATACCACTAAACGTTTGATGTCATATCATATTGTAATGGGAGATATGAAGTAGGGTGTACCTGCTTGTTGTACGAGTGCCGAAATGGAAGACATTATCTATGTAGCATCGTACAATGTTCCTGCTCTACGGAAGCCACACCGCCTCTAAATACGTCACCACACCTGGGAATGGGTGCCATGCAGCGTGTAGCACCCGACGACGTCGGGCGAATGATTCCTCCGACTTCGATTGGAAAAACCCTCAATAGTTGCCTTTGAAGATGCCAGCGTGGTGTAAATTCTTTGTGATCTTCATAGCAGCTTCCTCGCATCTTCTCGTCACGTGTAACCGGCAAAGGAGATGTTGGACATCTGGGAAGACAACATTTAGCGCCGCCAAGAGACCTAGCTCCCGATCAGTCATAATAACTTGAGGCTGAACCATCTCAAACAAGATCTGAAGCTGACACAACACCCAAGCGTACATGTCTTCATTCTCGTGCAACATGAAGGCATAGGCGATGCAGTAAGTATGGCCTGAGGGTGTGAACCCGACCACTTCGCACAATGGAATCCCGTATCTGCAAGTGTAAAAATGTTATACTTACAATACTTTATAATTGGATAGATGTGTAATAATGTAATCGTATTTAAGTAACTTACGCATTTGTTTTGTACGTCTTGTCCAATATGATGACGTAATGGAACCTTCGGAGTAGCTGTATCCTGTCAGGATGCGCTAGGAAGAGGTCGCTCAAGATGTCGTTGTCATCTGGATGGCGTCTAAACTCGTAGTAGTGCCCTCTTTACCACAGACGATGTAGGGTATCTTGGGTCATCGTCCGACTACCCCTTTCTTTGGTGACCATCCTATTGAGCGTGTTGGTAAGGGAATGCGATGGCGTGACGCTGGTCTCATCCAGCTGCCTCAATCCGTACCCAATGGCTTTTGGAGGAGTACCAATTTCCTTCATCTACCCAGCCATCTTCTTTTCCCCCTCTATCATCTGTCCGGCGATGGCGTGACCCTTCAAGCTCGTGGGAAACTCGTGGTTATGAACACCGTGGGTTACCGTCATAACCCAGTGACCCGGCGAGCCTTCGTGCCCGTGTAGAGAGAATGAACATCCGTTTATCTTCGATTGCGTGCTTCATAGCTTCCTCCCACGTGGTCGGTACTCCCCATACTGCTCGCAAGCAAAGAGAACCCCGCCTGGACGGTTTGACGCCCCCGTCCAAGACCGCTTGATTACTAAAATCATGCAGTGTTTCAGACCCAAGTCCTTGAAATGCGTAACCATTTTGTTACGATCATTCCAAACCTTTGCGTCCGAGAACTCAGGTGTGAAGTCTCGAAACTGTAATAACATGAGTGGAAATATAAACATAACGCAAGGCATATGGAATATATTGAACTAAACGAAACGTATCCGTACCTGGCAAACTTGGAGACGACGATTGCCTTGCGACTCGACCGTAGCGATTCTAACTGTGACGGACTATATTGAACTATGTCGGACGTTGTTTTGGAGGATGCGGAATCAAGCTATTCCGCTCCGCTTCAAATAGACATTTGTGCGTTAAAGGTACGCGGAGGTGCACGTCTAAAAAAACGTGAAAAATGCACATCGTTGACCACGTGCATGCACGTGGTCAACGACGTGCATTTTGCATTGCATTTTGCACGTTTTTTTAGACGTGCAATATATGCACGTCGTTAACGACGTGCATACCCTACCACTAACCCTACCCAAAACCTACCTAATCCTAACCACCACTACCCCCCTCCTCGCCCTCTCCTAGCCAAACACACTTAGGCTGAGATCCAATTGAACTTACAATGGATTCATTCTTGACGGTTTAACTTAGTATGACAAATTGAAATTGAACTGTATATATTTAATGGACTTGAGAATAAACTGTAAAGATAGATAATATAGGGAATAACATAGAAATATAACATCAAAAAGTGAATATAATATAAAGATAGATACTACAAAAGCCGTAATAGTCTACATGTACATCACTGTCCAAGGGGATGGCGTACAACATCATCCAAGATCTCAGTCACCTCGTCTAACAACTGCTGGATCCGAGGGTTGGTAGCTAGGGCCCTCCAGTAGCCCTCTATTTCATGCAAGTAGGCCGCTACCACCGGAGGAATAATAGGAGGATGAGGCACGCCCACCCATGGATCCATGGCGATCGGGTGGATGGGCGCCGAAGGGTTTGGATGGGGTGGCATGGTGGGCAGCACGTACGGCCGGCTCTGAGAGGCGTACCAGGCCATGTAGTCAGCAGTGACACCGGCCTGACAGTCCTCGCTGGTGCGTCTGTGATCAGCCAGACGGTAAAAGCGACCCTCGTCCTGCAAGTCCTGCCACCTGTCGTGCGCGGCGTCAAAGAGAGCGATGTACTTCAGCGTCAATGTGGCACCGCGGGTGAACTGCCTCGGTGGATTGACGGCCAACAGAACCCTCTGGACTCGTCCAAACTGGCGAATGCACCTATCGGGCATATACGGCTCCTCCTCCCCGCAGAATGTAATGGTGCCCCGATAGGTAGACTGGCGGTACTCGCCGTCGAAGTTCAGATCACGCCCAAAGTGAATCCACTCCACCTATAAATAAAAAAACCAGTCGTAATTCACATTTTCGAAATATATGTCATATAATTAGAGCCTCGAATACATACAACGGCTACGGTAAGACGGTCGACCTCGTCCTGCATCTTCTTCAACTTTGCCTACTTAGCCCTCGGGTTCGCGCGGGTAGGCGCCTTTGGAGGGATGAACTTCGCATACCAGCGTCGATCGTCCATCCTAGCCGGATCGCTGGATAGATCACCTCGGAAGAGAGGGAAGTATGCCCATATCCAAGTCTTGACACAAAACACAATGTGGTGATAATATAATATAAATATTACTATACTATAAAACAAATTCAGCGGTCTCGTACCTGTAGTAGCGGCGTGCAGCTATCTATACCCTTCGCACCTGCTCGGGTAGCCTTGCCTAGGCTCCTGTAGAGACAGGCAAGGGCACCTGCACCCCATGCAATGGTGGCCGTCCGGGGGATGTCCCAAATAAGGCCGAACATCTTCCATGGAATCTGGCTCTACGACTTGTCCACAAACAGAGACGCGGCGACAGCGGTGGCTAGGTAACCAAGGTGCAGAAACCGACGCTGTGCAGGGTCATCCTCTGGCTGCCCCCTCTCGTATGTGTGCGGATCAGAATCTGCTTAGGAGCAGTTGCGGCCTCGGGGTCATCAGCGGACGCGGGGTCGATGAGCGGCCCGTGTCTCGCGATCCACTGGTCCGTCACCCAAGTAACGGGAGGGCAGCCAGCGTGTCTGTATGAGCGCAGGGTATCTGGGTCCAACTAGTAGTACTCAACAACCGTGTGGATCAGCTCCGTCGGGACAAGATGTGACAAACAAGGCAGACCCTCAATCCGAAGCCCCAGGAGGCAGGCAACGTCGTGTAGCATGATGGTCATCTCGCCCCACGGAAAATGGAAGGAGTTGGTCTCTGGGTGCCAATGCTCCAGGAACGCGGTGGTCGTGAACTCGTCCACACCTTCCCAATGGAAGGCCCGCAGCTGTGGGATGCCCGATGGAATCAGATCCTGCCACCAAGTCCCCGGGCCCTCGAAGATATACTGGTCAAACGGTAGCAGGTGAGTCGCCCGATGGTGGAACTTCAGCAACAGTAGATCCACAGTTGGCTCCCTCCACACCCGGTACGCTCGGTCGATCTGCGCAGCCGGTGCAGCAACCTGCGCAGGGATGGGCGCGGGCTCCTGCTGCCCCCCTCCCCCCCCCCCCCCCCCCCCCCAAACCTGTCCCTCAGCCTGCTCTTCAGAATGCCTCTCCTCCTGCCGCTCCTGCCCGTCGTCCACCCCCTCTACGACGTCATGGATGGTATCATCCCTGGAAGCCAAAGAAATCGGCGGTGTTGTGGATGTCGAAGCCTCAGTGTCGTGGGTGGCGGAAGTGGAAGCCTCGTGGACGCCTGAAGTAGATGCCTCGTAGATGGTGGGGGGTAGCCGAGTAGGCGGTCTACCCCGGTGGGCCCGTCGATCTACAACTACATCAGTGACGCAGCTGCTGAGTATAAAGGCGGACTCCAACGAAGGTTGCTGCCCATCCGTCGGATCGCCAGAAGAGCGAGAAATCTAGCAGACCCCGTCAGAAGCTGTCATCTTCGTCGGTCGGGGGGGTCCCCATCGACTGCTGGTAGCCCTCTGCAGACATCAGTAGATCATCTAATTTACGTGTCTCATCGTGTCTATCATGGGGTACCGTCTCCTCCTCAATCTGACTGAGCGTTGCCTCGTTGCCGACCCTAACTGGCCGTAGGGTACCATCCCCCCTCTCAAGAGCCTCCCTACCTGTTATTATGAAATGTTTAAGAACCTATTACTTTCTGTATTACTTATGCTAATTCATTTGATCCAGTTGGTTGTTAATGTCTTTTCAATTTTTCATAATGTCTTTTAATGAGTTTGAATTTATTTTAATGTCTTCTAATTTCTTGGAATGACTTTCAATGACTTTTACTGTCTTGTAATGGATTTTAATGGCTTTTACTGACTTTTAATGTTATTATAATGTCTTTTAATGTATTTTAATGACTTTTAATGTTATTCTAATGTCTTTTGATGTATTTTAATATCTTTTAATATCTTTTATTGTCTTTTAATATATTTTAATATATATTAATCGCGTTTAATGTTTTTTATATATTGTCTTTGAATGTCTTCTCGATATTGTAATGTGTGTAAATATATTATATATAGTTTTTAAATATCTTTTAATGTATTTTTACTGTTTTGAATTTATTTTAATGTATTTTAATGTAGTTTGTACTTTTTGTGCAAACTATATTTGAAACTATAAGCATACAAGTAATGTATTTTTATGTATTTGAAACTACAAACATAAAACAAGTAATATATTTTATAAACTATAAAATTATAAACATATAACAAATCATAAAAACTATATACTATCAATTATAATCTATCAAATTATATTATAAACTATATTATAATCTATCAAACTATATTATAAAACTATAAAAATAAATCAAATAAAATAAATAATTCAAATAACATACCGATGGGGTCGGGACAGGAGACACCTCCATATTCCGCCGCTTCCGCGGCGGTAATAGGGGTTGCATCGCCACCTCCGGATCCGACGCCGGCACCACCACCTTCGGCTGATAATATCAAATCCCAAGATCAAGTGCATAAAGATACTTCTAGATGTAAGGGGAAATATTAACACACTAGCATGCCCCTAAGATCAAGTGCATAAATATAATAAAGCCTTAACACAGAATATCAAGTGGTATATCTCTCTTCTACCTTCACCCCTTTTGATAGGGCGGAGACTAGCCAGCTCGTGAATGCATTCCATTACAATCAGGTGGCCCGCAAGCCCAACCCGTAACCACAAGAAAAATAAAGCCCGCAGGGCCGCATGCAGCTTTCGCAATCATGCTCATAATATATGTAAAGGAAGTTCCATATGACTCGATTGACTCAGGACGGAACCCGATGAGATTGGATCGTTCTATGACCCTAGCAAAGACTCTAGATACTTCACAGATAACGGTCGTTTTGTTTACATACGCATAAAGAAATAGAATGCTCAATGGTCAATGCAACCTAGCATGGTACTACATGGCATGTTGATCATGGATGCAAGCACCTAGTATATCATGCACATAAAGCAGAGAATATCTCTATTTCAATCTGAGTAAGCTTCGAAGAGACTTATCTAGCTATGCAGAACAACATAATAAAAGATCCGGCATACCTCAATCGTAATCACAAAGTATCACCTAGATACATATCAGAATACATATATAAGTCTACGTCTAATCATTCAAGCATTCAAAGCATACATCATTCAACGAGAATAACAACCATATCGCAATCATCATTCCATCAAGTTCAACCATTCATCTCATTGCCACATTTCGTGAGACCACATCATTTGCCGCATTCCATACCACAATCTCATCCCCATCATTCCATTTAGCCACATCCATGTATTCATAACCATATATTCACATATCACATATCTCAAGTTCATCATACATTAAAAGCATAAGTTAACGATACATAATCTCAACATTTCACCATGTTATTAGTCAATCAATCATGTCATTAGTCCACACAAATCATGATATTAGTCAATCAATCATGTCATCGTGGTAGTTAGTCATTGAACAAATCAAGTTCCCAAGTTAGTTCCAAAACCATTTCAAAATCCGAGTGAAATAGTTAGGATTTTTCCAAAGATTACCTTGGAAAATGTTCATCATATTTCTTTTTTGAAAACCAAGCTCCAATCCTCAAGACAAGTATTTCAAAATAACCCCGATCAAGTTAGGATTTTTCCAAAGATTCCCTTTTTAAATTTTATTAAATCAAATTCCATTCTCAAATCAAATCCCAACCTTTAAAACCCCTTTTTCCGAACCCCTTCTTAAATCCAAGGCTCATAATATCATGTTTTTAAATCAAAAGTAATAATATTATATATACATATATTTTTCTTTTAAATCTCACCCATAATATCTCATAATATTTTATAGTCCAATATTACATTTTAAATCTCTATAATTTACAAAGCCATAATATAAATTTAAATACCTTTAATATATATATACTATAAAAATAGACCCAACCATTTGTATTTTTATAGAAAATCATCCCTTTCATATAAATCCACAAACGTTCCCCAATTTCCCCAATTTCACCTCAATTTTCCCAATTTCACCCAATATTCAACATCATCTGTCAATTTCCCCCAATTTCCCTCCTCATTCATGGACTTATCTATATCATCACGACAATTCTACTTCCCTTCTCTCCCCATCGTGAATACCCTCGTTCCCAAACTTTCCACCCTTTTTTTTTAACTTGTCGCCGATTACTTTCTACATGACAGGGGGAAATTGCGAACTATCAACCGATTCCACCCCTTCATCCCATTTCACACAATGGAAAACAAATTAGGTTCTTCCAATCGGTTCCTCCCCCCACGAATCCAAGCAATCGGTAATTAATAGGCCGAGTTAGGGTTTACTTACTTGAAAACCGAAGGTCCTTGTCTTGTAAACTCTATCTATGGCATGTTCGATGTCGGCTTCTTCTTCTCCTTTCTGGCAGTGTCGTCTTCTTCCTCTTCTTCCTTTTGTTTTTGTTTTCCTCGGGTGCTTTGATGAGTGACTCTTGGCTTCCCTCTTCACCTTTACTAATCCTCTCTCACATAGTAGTTGAGTTGATAGTTTTTTTTAAAAAATGTCATTTCTCTCTTTCTCTCTCCCTATCCACACATCACCCACCCTCTCTCTCTCTTCTCATTAATTACCACCGGTTTCAATTTCTCTCTTTACTGTTTGGGATTCAACTGTTTTTAGCGGGGAGGGTTAGCTTTAGCAAATAATTTGGATAGTGGGTCGGGTTATGTATGCAAAGGGTTTCGGGTTTAGGGTTATTTAGTGCAATTCCCTCTATAGATTATTATTATAATATATAAAGATTTAAATATAGATTAATAGTAGACATTAGATTATTTTTTTACAGTATGCAAACAATTGGAGTTTGCTGCGAGAAACGTAGCGAACTACCAGGATCATCCTTAAGGATGATGGAGTACAAATCCCTATGAAAAGGGGATGTAGACCTAATACAATCGATACCTTTTCTTGCTATATAGCCTGCTACCTTGTTAGCTTTTCTAAAGCAATGACTAAATTGAATATAATCAAAATCTCTAGCCATAAGTATAATCTTCTCAACTTGATGGATAACTTCCCACGGAGTGTTGAGTTCTCTTTTTATTGCCTTGATAATCGTCTGATTGACGCTTTCAACTATAGCCTTCCGAATTCCTTTTCTGATTGCATGTTGCATTTGCATTCCTACAATGATTGCCTCTGCTTCTGTCTGTAGAACTGAACCTTTAGATGTATTTTGGAAGAATACATCTAATAAACTGCTCTCGGAGTCACGAATAACTCCTCCCACCTGGCAGGTGCCCGTGGGTTTGACCGAGGCATCTATATTAATCTTATAGATATTGCTCGGGGGTTTAGTCCACTTAGCTTTCATTCGTTTGGGGCTCGGTATACTTGGGTTTTTTTCCGGCTCTACTTCGGCATTCCAATTCCTTATGTTTGTAGCTACTTCAAAAGCCAAGTTAATCGGGGAATTAGGGTCTGTTTTTTTAAAAATTGCATTATTTCTAGTTTCCCAAATTGTTTGCCAGATGAAGCCTAAGTCTTGCATTATAGTTTTATTTTTATTTAACAGAAGGATGTCAATGATATTTTTATTATAATCTTCCCGGTGGAGGAGAATTTTACCACAACTAGTCTCATAGTTCTGTATAAGTTTCCTAGAAAAATTACAGCTTATTAATAGATGTGTAGTATCCTCATCTTCACAATTGCATAGTGAACATTGGTCTGGGACTCTGTTTAGTAGACATTAGATTTGATTTAGTTTTGAATTAAACCCAATGGTTAGTAAATGGGTAAAAAATAAAAGGGGAAAAACGTAAATGTATGAAAGAGATGAAGAGAAAAAGAAAAAGAAATAATAAAATAAAATTGTGATTAGTTGAAAATCTAAAATTAAGAAAGTATTGACACATCATCAAAAAAGTATACATATAATTACAAGCACTAGAACTTATGAACGTCTTTAATTTTAGAATTTTAAAATTATCGTAAAATTATCAAATCATGATTTTTTTCATTTACAAAAGAAAAAATTGACAAACCCGAAATCGATCCGAAATGACCCGAAATCCGGGTTCTAGTCAACCCAGATATATTCGAAACCCGTTTTACTCGGGACCTGAAGTAATCCGATCCGAACCCGACCCGAATAACCCGTTTGACAGGTCTACTTTCTATGGTTTGACGCATTAATATAATTGAGTAATGGGGGAGTTGAGTCAAAACAGAGTAACGGGTAGTGGTTTGCAAGTTGGCTTTAATTTGTTGCTAAAAACTAATGGTGTTTTTTTATACACCGCAAATCTTTCATCAGAAATACACGTCCTTTTCAACGTGCGACCCTTTCCCACTAATTAGCACTTTTAAAAAAATTAATTAACACACTTTAACCCTACACGTCAATTCCGACGTGCAAGGTTTGGGGTGTATATAGCGGAACCGAAAACTAATGACGGTCTTTGAATAACATTGAAAACCATACAATTATACGTATAGATAAGATACTAACTAATGACTTTTGCTTCAAGTGTAAAACCTATGTTTCTTTTATATATACTAGGTAAGTAGGCCATTCTTCGCACGGCTTCTGACATGTTGTGATCAGCTGCTAGCAATTCCAAGAGCAGGATCTGTTGCCACAAGGTGCCATCTGCTTGTCCTCTGTCAAGGACTCCATTCCCAAATGAGAAGGATTTCAATGAGAAGGCTCAATGGACCAATGGACCATCAAGTCTCCATTGGTCTGACCCTATCTTTGCCAACAAACATTAACTGCAGAAGCACATAATTTCAGCCAAAAAAAATAATAGACACAAATGGTGCAAATAACTCAATAAGGTGCAGATTTCATTAAATCAGAGACCAAGGTTCACTTGAAAAATAAAGGCAGGCATAATTTTTTATCGTCTAAAACAAATACAGTGAACTTTTTAAACAAGCCATAAATTATACAAATACATCGAAGCTAATTTTGGTCAACTGAATAGAAACTTACAACACCTTTTCTACCCAACTTCTTTCTGCTTCAGCCAAAGGGAGCACCCGGAATCTGTAACCTAGTCGATGAATCGAAAAGCCTGATAAACGATATAAGCGGGACTCTATCTACTTATCCTTGAGCTGACCAACCTCTTAAGCACTCACCATTATCAAATGAAAAAAAAAAACAGGAAATGAATTTAAATACCTAGATATTCCAACCACGAACAACAGATGCACCGCAGAGAATTGTTGCAGCATGCATCTTTTATTCATTTGAACCACCAATTGCAATCTCAAATATCTTCTCTACTTCTGCTAAGCTTCCGTCAAGGACCATGAGTTCAAATTAGTTGCTATATGATAAGGAGCAAAATATAGGCCTTTGCCTTTTGCATAAAAGAATAAAACTTATTTTGCATAAAAGACTATCCCATTGAGAAGTAACCCAATCCAATTAATAGGTTTAAAGTTTGTAATACAAAATTTTGCTAAATAGCACTTGAGGCAAGAAATTCATTACGTACTTCTGTAACCAAAAAGAAGATGAATTCAACAAGTTGAAGATACATGTATCCGGCTGTAGAGAAAATTCAGGATCTTCTACATCCTAGATCACAACATAATTAAGAAATGCTAGAAAGAATTAGCGAAGACAGACCTCAGAAAAGGAAAAGAAAGCAGTTATTTTCCTCACCAAATGCGTAGGATAATAAGCATACATATCTTCTTCAGCATCATCATCCTCAATTTCATTTTCCTCTTCCTCATCTTCATTTTCTGCTTTTCTATCTTCGTCTACAACTGCTTCTGGATTAATAATTCATTCAACATGTCAGAAAAAAAATGTATAGATTCCATTTTCCTTTAAAATGTTCTCTCCGTTTACTGTAGATCCTAACAAAAATAAATATATATTTGACAAAACCGTAGATGTATTTAATGTCACGATAACTATTTAAACCTTAAATTCCCAGCAAGTAAAACCCACAAGATCAGTCAATGTATGTGAATTTATCTAACTAAACATCCAGAGGATAAGCATTTAGTTTTATAAAGCAATATAACCATATTTGGTATTTTGAAACTTGTCAAATCTTTAAATATCATAAAAGATTATAGAACGGGTAGTACAACTCTAACCTTTGTGTGTTTGTGGTACTTCATCAGTAGGCTTGATATTGGGTGGTGGAAAGCGCATCTTTTTTGCCTTTTCAAATCTGTCATAAATGGATTTCAGCAGCTCCTCAGCTCCAGCTAAAGGACGTATTGACAGGAACCTTAATGCAATACGCAGTCTTAAAGTATGGAGACTGTGTGAAGTGATTCCACTGAATCAAAGTAGAAAAAATGTCACATAATATGCATAAGAACAAAATTAGAAATAAAACCCTTTACAAAGTAGGCAGATATAGAGGGTAAAATGATAAGGCAACATCCTAAGAAAAGCATCTTAAAACACTAATGAATAGAAAGCAAACAATAATGTACTAAAACCCATTTACAAAAACAGTTTAAACACCTTTTCTTAAGTGGAACGACCTGCCACTTATCTTTAAAACAACACTCTGACAAAATGATTCAATCTAAATTAGCTAACTTGGAAGAGAGGATGGATCTTTCCAGAGCACGTTTTCACAACTTCTTGACCAACAAGACCACCAAACATAGCAGCCATGGGATTTAAAACAGCCTTTGCTCCGTATGCAAAATGCTGAAGCACTTTTTGGTCAATTTCTTCAACCTTCCCATCAACAGAACTGTCATTAATGCTATTCGTGATAGAAATCAGTTTCTGAGCATCATCTTTAGAGCCAGCAACAGGAAAGTGTCCCAACTCTGCCCTGAACCTATCCAATGCTTGAAATGCCAAATATAATAGCTGTGGACGATCAAACTTTGAGAAATCACTGAGGAGGAAATCACCAGGGTCCTTGAGTGCAATGCTAAGAGGCATGAAATTCAACTCCTTGGGATGCTTTACTTGAGTGACAATACCACCTCTCTCATATGCACCATACTTTGTTGTGTCTTCCTCCAGGGTGAAGGAGTAGGGCCTTGCACTTTTTATCTTCCTTGGCTTTCCATCATTCAATTCAGTCATTCCCTTGACTTCATAAAACACGACGAGAGCACCATCTTCAAATTCCAGCCTCTCATCATCCACGCATGTAATATGAGCTGATTTGTCATTGCTGATTGATACTGTTATTCTTGTATGTGGTTCGTTACCATCAATATTAGAAACAGTGAACTGTGGACCAAAGTCACATAAAACACTTCCTAAAAGGCCTCACACTTCAGTTTTGATAAAGGCTATTGGAGGCTCATGATGATGACAATATTCATCAAATTCAATTGCTTTCTCTAAGCTGATGTCAGTGAACACAACAGCCTGCAGATTTTAATTTACTTGAGTAAGATGATAAGCGTAGCACTCCAACTTCTATTAACACACAAACCCATCCATAAATGAGACTAAGTCGATTACCACAACAATTGAGCCACTGAAGCACTTAGTATTTAAATAAACGAGAGCAGAAGCTGTAGTAAACAACATTGTGGGCGTATTATGCATGAAACATAACACGTAAAATCACATGTGAAGAGCATCCGAAGAAAATGGGAAAGCACAAAATTCAGGTCAATTAATCTTGTCAGTAACTTAGATGACTCAATTCCTTCCCATGCTTTAGTCCAACGGTAGAGTGGTCGAGGATAATTTTGGGATTGATCAGTGGATAGATCTAGCAATGCCTCATCATACCAACATATCCATCATCCTTTAGTTAAATAGAATACCATAATTTCCCAGCTCTTAGGAGATAAGACAATTTCCAAAACTCATATATAAGACACACTCAGCCTCTTACATATTACTAGACAGTAAATACTGAGTTAGAGAGCCCTTAGTGCATCATCTAGCAGTAAACTTGAATTATAACTTAAAAATAGAGGCCAAAGTAGTAGAAATATAGGTAGCATAGAAAGTTCATAGCAAGAACAAAGAGCAGCCATTTCCATAGTACCTGGAACTGTGAAAGGCTTTCTTTGGTGAGTTCTGTAGTCAATGTATTAACTAAAACAGCGTTGTTAAGCTCTTGCGGTTTTTGGACAAAAGCAAGCGCACGATTCTTCCAACATCGTCCTCTGAAAACAGAAAATTGCTAGACAGTTCCCACAGCTTTACGGCTCCTTCGTCATGCAATGTGACAGATTTCACACCAGCGAGAATGAGATTTTTAGCTGCAAGAAAATTATATAAAGAAATAATATGCCAATAACAAAAATATGGAAGTAAAAAAAATAGCGTATCCATCAGTTTTCATTCATGTATATCATTAGCAAAATCAGTCTTTACTCTTGCAAGTCTCCATACACATGAGAATCACGTATTTGTTCTTTATACACTCTACATATTACTAATTTTTTTTTAATGAACTTCAACAAGCTTAAACTTAAATAGAGTTGTAAATTTAACTGGATTGAAGCAAATACAACAAGTAGTGCTCATGGTGGAGCATCTTCCATAGCCGATACACAAGCCCAGTAAAATGCTTCAATTCCAATTTGCCCAGAATAAAATGCTTCATATATCATACGCATGGATATAGAAGTACAAAGAGCTGAAAGACAAGGTGAACCTTTGAACATTTACATGTAAATGCTTCATGAAGATTGTGTTGGAAAACATAAGCTTGTCGCAATGGATAAAGATCAGTAGACCAAGATCATCTAACAACATGACATCTATGCAAATGGTACTGATCTGAGAAATAAATAACTGATACGGAAGGAGGTTGAAATACCTAGTGATATACAATATTCAAAATAGAATTGTACCCAGTCTTGACAACTTGATAATTTTTCTTTAAAAATAAAAACTGCACTTCATTCATAATTCCCCCATGAATATAACAGTGCAAATAAAACAAGGATAAGTTCACCCATGCCCTGAAACATACATTTGCAGCATTATGAACTAAAAGAACGAGTTATAAAATGCATTTAAGAACTAATCAAATTATGACATGCCATTGACAATGTCCTAACACACATGATAATATTTACACAGTCAGTCCCTAAAGAGCATCGTTACATCTCAGTCCATACCACCTATATGAGAGCATATCCAACACCAAAGGCCTCAACCGCATACATATCAAAACAACCTAACTCATATGGACATTTTCCAATAGCCACATACATATGAGAAATAATTAATAGCATTATCTAAAAACTGAGTACAAGCATTAGCGTATGGGGGACATAATTTTGGCAATCAAGAATCGTAGGTAGTCCAAGTAGCCAAAGTGAAACCCAATTAACCTATGGCAGTAAAAGGAGAGTTATAACCAGTTATTCTCCTTTGAAGGTCTCTCATGAGTAAAGAGGTGTAGTCATGAGGGCCGAGCTTCTATGTCTCTACATCTCTAGGTACATTTATCAATGAGCTTGTTGTGTGCATATAGAATCAAAGAAGAATAACTGGTTATAACACTGATACACAAATCTTTCCTCTTCTCCCAAGAATTTGCACTGTCTTCAGGTTGATCATCGTGTGAAGGTTAAAGGTCATTACAGTCGGCAAGCCACTCGTCTTTGACCCTCTCAGCCTTCCGTTCAAACATGAACAATCAACAAGATTCCTAGCAGGCTATTTCCAGAAAAATCAAAATAACAGAGTTGAGTAATTGCTGGTTAGTACATTGAATTTTGCTGAACCAAAGTGTGTAACTCAGAAGAAAGAACAAATAACTACAAAAAAAAAGAGTGCTGATACAAATTTACCTCAAATAGTGGAGAGAGAGACCACATATGCCTAGTTCTAGGTCTCTCGGTTCAAGTAGTAGATTAATTGATTCGCAAGGTGTTTCTATTTTTGATAGAGGTAGTACCCATGGTGAATTAGAGAAAACAAAAAGCCCAACAACCCGAAAGCAATCTGGATAACTCCGGGCGATTATAAATCCCAAGGGAGGAGATTAATTCATATGACAGAGCATACCTCTCAAAATATGTACAGTGATCACATGGGATGTGAAATCTTTGCCAATAACAAATGAAAGGCAATCACCTGAACAAATAATACAATCTAGTTAACAAAATAATTTTGCACTTATGCCATTACAATAGGGGGAGGGGGTTTGAACTCGTGACCTATTGCTCATTAGGTCACTACATGTCATCCTTATCAACTAAGCTAGATGGAAATAAATAATATTAAATGAGATGATCAGCAGCAATTAAAGAGCACAAAACAAATGCACAAGCCAAAATCACACTGGATAATAATCTCTAAGGGCCACTGAAATATAAAACAAGACAAAGAGGGCAAGGTAAAGCTGTTTTTTTCCCTTTTGGATTTGCTGAAGGAGGTTGGACGGGTTTAAAACTGGAAAGAATCAAATAACAGGAACATAAACTATGGTATGTTTCTCATGTTCCTTTCTTAGTCTCTATACCAACTTAATGGTATCTAAAAATGGCCCGTAACATCTTAAATAATAAGGCAAAACCCTTATTTGATATAAGCTTTCAGATAAATTTATCTAGACTACAGACTAACTAAAATATTCAAGTGTAACGGTTGCATTTACATTATACCATCAGTACTAAATTTTGGTTTTCAACAGTCTCACGGACACACATCCTTCCAAGTAACGAAGCAAAGGCCAAAGATAAATAAAATATACTTCTGAAAATCCATAATATATGTGTTAAGGGGACTATGGCACCTCCAAATTAGGCCAATTAATCATTTCCTCTGTCAGCATCTTGAGAGCTACACGGTTTTTAGGAACTATTCCTTCATTCACCTATACATGCACAAACAATGAAAAAAATATCATGTACATGTAATGGAAACTGAGTTTTTTTTTTAGAAGGATGAAAACATTTAACATATATTACACACAACCTATCAACACAATTAATACACAACATTAATAGCTTACAAAGAAATCACAGCCTATAGCTTTAACCATCAGTCGTCAGGTTACAATTATTTTGCTTAGCTCATGAATCACACATGAAAACAGAATAGATATCCATCCTCCAGAGAACAGAATAGATAGGAAACTGGAATTTGAAGTTCTTTTAAAAAATTTAACAGCCTGCAGAATTGGCATCGATATGAGCCACAAAGGAACAACCAAATAAGTTAAGTGAATATATAAACCCAAAAGGCAAAGATAACGAACCTGCAGAGATGGGTGACATTAGGCCCCCTGCTTGTTGCCAATTCAAGTGAGATGCAATGTGAATGAAACTGATTTAAAAAAAAAAAAAATAACAATTTTGTTGAGTGGTTCTTAAAATAAATTTTTGGTATCTTCCTAGTTACCATTTCTTCCTTGAGATTGAGGGTTGTCCTTGAAATTGAGGATCAAGGCCTTTAAAACAAATGCCACATACGAAGACCATATTAACAATTAAATAAAAGATGATATTAAAATACAGAACTGATAATCAAACAAATAGTTTAAAATAATTTAGCTGTATCTCTTATTGTGGTTTGAGGGTTAGTAGCCAATAACATTGCTTGTTATTGATTTGGTGACAAAATGAATAACAAGAAATGTTGATTGGGGTTCGTGGGCTGAATTGTTCATAACAATTGACTTCCATATTTCTTGATATATATTAATGTGGGCTGTTTCACAAACTGTTGCTGATAGTTTTTAAAGGAATCCTAAAGAAATTAGATCTATGAAGAATCTCAATTATGACAGAACGTAATCCAAAGACAACCTCAATTCCAAAATCCATGTGAAGCATTTCTACAAACACATTGGAGGCGTAAAAGCAAAGAGACATAAGTCCAAATATTTAAATCTCTATTTAACCAATCATCAATCACAAATGAATATAACCACCCTCCATCAATAAAATTCCAAATCTCAATTAAAATCAACTCATAAAAAGTTATATGTTATGGTGGATAATCAGGTGGATCAATGCACCACTCGTATAAATGAATTCCACCCAAATTGAACCAGAGGCGAATGACAACTAATGCAATTAATTAAACATATATATGTGAATTGGCAATTTCATAAGAGTAATCGAAACCCTAGCTACAAAATTTGGGAATCGAACGGGATTATTCAGAATTCAAGTGGGATTCACTGAACAAGAACAAATTAAGAGGAAATCAAAATAAATAGAAGACAGTGGGAAGCTCACCTCTTGAACTGGGAGAATCAACAGAAGCCAACGAACATAAGCCACGAGAGGATGAAACCCTAAAGATAGGTAGCGGAGAAGGGAGGAAGAAGGCGGCGAGCCGGGAGCCAACGAACAGAAGCCATGACAAGAAAATGAAACACAGTGATGAGGAAGAGGGAAAGCACAGTAGAAGAAGACGGCTAATAACGGAGGACAGGAACAAAGGCTACGAGGGAAGGAGAAGCGATTTCAGCCATAGATAACCACAAGTAAATTCGACCATTGAAGAGGAAGCGAAGAAGATACAGGGATGTGAAATTGTGAATGGAGAGTGTTGAGCAGCAGAGCCGGGAATTTAGCCAAAAGACCACAAAGGGTACTCAAAGAAAAAAAAAATAATTTTAAATGCAAACTATTAGGGTTAAATATGACATTTTATACATGAGATGATGTGAGCCATTGATGTAATCCTGTTACCTATATCCAATGGTTAATTTAGCAAGATTTTTATGAACAGTAAATTCACACTTGCCTCTTTTAGGGTAGGAGAGATATATATATATTTCATAGTTTTAACTTTTAAGTCATTGGTTCAATGCAACACGTAACCGAAAATTAAGATTCGAGTGAATTAAATGGGTTAATTTTTTCTCATACGTATAATTTTTATTAATAAAATTTTTAATTTAATAAATAAATGAATAAATTTTATTATTTTTTCTTTTTTTATCCATTATTTTATTTTAAAAAAAAATGAGGCGGGTTAGAGTGGACCCCAACCCACCATTCGGTCCGTGTCTAATTCGATTCGTCGTTAATTAACGATAGGGCATACATGATATATATATATATATATATAATAGGTCAAGTAGCCATGCGCAATGGCTACATTTATTGTCGGATACCTCCCGGTTGAGAGTCGGCTCTGATACTATCTGTAAGACTCGAGTCTTAAGAGGCACCAAATCATACCACCTAGCACTCGCATGTCCGTTGTCTCACTTGGAGCCTGCAATTAAAGAAAGAACTCTTATGATGTAGGTGGGGTTTGAATCACTTATAAATCACTTCCAACATCTTTATTATATCTTACGAGGGACGAGATGTTGCAGTGCGTTTACATTTAAAAAAACATAAAATCAAAATTTTGTGATACTAGATAAAATATAGCTAGTATAATTCCTGCGTAATGACAAGATTTTTTAAAAATAAAGTTTTAATAATAAAATAAATTAATGTTATACAATTAATTAAAATATTAGTTTAATATTTTAAATTAAACTTATAAGACAAGGATATAATAGGTTTATGCGAGATCGGACTTCATTGTGATAATATATGAAGATTTACAAATAGATACTCCCTCCGTTAATTAGAAAAACATGTCATTTAGGAGTAAAATCTTGTTAAGAAAAGCATGTCGTTTTAGGTATTTTGGTGTTCACTTTCCAAAATTACCCTTGTAATGATTAGGGATTTGTTAGTTGTAGTAAATTAATAATTAGGGGTATAAGTGTATTTTTGTTTGCTTTTATTTGATTTCTTAAAAAATGTGCAAATGTCTAAAACAACATATTTTAATTAACGGAGGGAGTATATGCTATATATTAATTTAGTGTTTTGAATTAAACTCATTGGCTATTTCAAAGATGAAAATCAATTACAAAAATGGAAAAAAAAAATTGGAAAAAAAATGATTGGTTGATAAGAAGAGGATTAAGGTAGATTTGACACATAAACAAACACTCTTTTGTTTTAAGAGTTTACTAGTACAATTACCGCGGCATGGTAAAATCTTAATAATATAAAAAATAATATTATAAAATATTAATAAAAGTCAAGATAAAATTCATAAAAATATTTGACATAAATGTATCTTATAAATATCTCAACAAGTCTTTTAAAAAAATCTCATGTAAAAGTATAATACATAAATATAGATATTTAAATCATTTAGTAAAAATAATAATATCATTGTAACTTTACTTAAATGTGATGTGACATATCATCATAAAGGCTTATATATTAGGGATAGTTTGCAAAAATGTCCATATTTTGTTCCTTAATTTGCATTATGTCCACCCTTCTGATTTAATTAGCAAAATTTCCACCTTCCCATATATAGTCTCATGTGCCCCTGAATAGGTAAATAAAGAGCGGTCATTCTGGGATTCGAATCACAAATACTTTCCGATGAGTCATTTCAGAATGGTTCCCAGACCTTGCAAATTGGCAATAATTTGATTGAAAACCAGTTGTTCAATACAGGATTGGAAAGTAAACTATGAGCCATTACCCGTTCCTCTTCTTAGTAATCAATTTGAGGTGATGAACATAATCATTGCCAGGGAAGGGGCTCTTTTTGTCGGTATCTCTCCAAATATGCAGCCACACAGACCAAATGTCAATTGCAGTTGTGTACTCGATCTAGCAATTTAGGAGCAATTCCGGGGCATGATAACAGCGGGTGACTACATACTTGGTCATGAAATTCGTTTCAGAAGTTGTCATTGCGAGACCAAAGTCCACAATCTTAAGGTCGCAGTTTGCGTTCAGCAGCAAATTGCTCAGTTTCAGAGCACGATGCAGCACGTTAGCGGAGTGGACATACTTCAAACCTCGCAAAAACTGGTAAAGAAAGTACTACAACAATAAGCATTAGTAGCTTACTAATTAGACCAAAATCTTTAAGGGCAATCGTGTGAACCAAAATTCAGCATTCTTCCTCCTCCTGCATTTCTTCGTTAAGTGTTGCTTCCATGGATGCTCTTTCTTCCTCAAGGCTTCCAATTTCTTTTCTCTATCAGCTTGAAGTGATGCAAGATATATGCATCATCTTGGACACTTGAGCTCTAGCCTCAAACTACGATACCCTTTCTTGAACATAATCCATCATTGGTACACAATCAAGTATCAACCATATTTAATACCGAAAAAATAAGATTACTATTTTGCATAAAAGAGTTTTAGCCTTGATAGACTACATATGTCTTAATATTGTATAGTGGGCTAAAAGCCCATTAAGGCTCAATATCTTTGTAACCTATATATATGTTATATCAATGAATGGAAACCCTAGGGAGGACATTACAATCAATCTCATGATCTCACATGGTATCACAGCCTAAGATCCAAAGACCCTAAATTGTTTTTCTCTAAACCCTAGCCGCCACTTCTCTCTCTCTCCTCGCCGCCCTCTCTCTCTCCTCGCCGCTCCCCAGCCTCGGCCACCTCTCGCCGCTAGCCTCTCGTCTCTCTCTCCTCGCCGTCGGCCTCCCCATCCCCTTGCCGCCGCCCACTCTCTCTCCTATCTCTCTCTATCATCCTCGTCACAATGACTACCGAACCCACCGCTACCAAATCACCATTCCATTCCGCCCTAACCATCTCCAATATCAAAAATTGCATCCCTATCATTCTTGATCATGAATCCAGTACCTACACCATGTGGTCGCACCTCTTCACGACCCATGTTAAGGCTCATAAAGTCCTCCACCACATTGACTCCTCCGCCAAACGCCCTGAAAGCGAAGACGACGATCTCTTCGCTCAACTTGACACCATTGTCCTTCAATGGATCTTCAACACCATCTCAAAAGATCTATTAACCACCATACTCGACCCCAAAGATTCCGCCTTGAATGCTTGGAAGAAACTTCAGGATATCTTTCAAGACAACAAGTCCACCCGTGCTGTCTATCTCGAGCACGAATTCTCAAGTTGCAAGCTTTCTTCTTTTCCGTCGATATCTGCCTACTGTCAGCACATCAAGACCTTGACCGATCAGCTCGACGCCGTCGACTCCAAACCCAGCGCCACCCGTCTCGTCCTCCAGGTACTCTCGGGCCTCCCTTCCGAATACAATGTTGCTGCTACTCATATATAGCAGACAGAACCTCTCCCTACGTTCGAGAAGACCCGGTCTCAACTGATCCTGGAGGAGACTCGCCTTCAACGTCAGAAAACCGACGCCGCCAAAGACAAGACGGTGTTGGTCTCATCCAGTGACATCATCGAGCAGCCTGCCCTCCAGCTCGGCCGCAGCAACGACCAGCAGGGACCAAGGGCCGGCGGCGGCGGCCGCGGCCACGGCATGGACCGCGGCAATGGTCGCCCGCAACACTACGATCCCCGCCACCTCTCTTGGTACCCCAACCCTGGCTACCCTCCTTGGATGCCCTATGGCTACTCCGGTGCGTTGTTTCGTGGACCAGCCCCGTATCCCAACCATCAGCAGGGCTTGTTGGGTCCTGCTCCCCGCCCGTTGTCTGATCAGGCATACCCGACTGATGTGCACAACGCCTTCTCTTCCATGCAGCTGACACCCATATGACGAACTCCTCAGGTACTCTCTCATCTCTTTCTTTTAAGGGTCCTGCTTATTCTATTATCGTCGGCAACGGTGGTCGCCTTGCTACTTCGGGCATTGGCCACACCACACTACCAACCCCTACCAACCCTTTGCACCTCAACAATGTCCTTGTTGCCCCCAAACTTGTCAAAAACCTTATCTCTGTCCGTCGGTTCACCACTGACAATAATGTTTCTCTTGTGTTTGATTTGTTTGGTTTCTCTGTGAAGGATCTTACTACGGGGGTTACTCGCCTGAGATGTAATAGCACCGGGGAGCTCTATCCTGTGTCGTCGCCCTCACCATCCAGCCCGTCAAGTCCAGTCGCCCTCTCGGCATCATCATCCAGTCTTTGGCATGCACGCCTTGGTCATCCCAGTCCTGCAGTTTTAGATATACTTCGTTCTAAGAGTCTTGTCCAATGTAATAAAGAGCATCGCTCTAGTTTATGTTCGTCTTGTCAGTTAGGCAAGCATGCCATACTCCCTTTTCAGCGATCTTTAAACACTACATTTGCACCTTTTGATATTATTCATAGTGATATTTGGACATCTCTTGTTCCTAGCAAGGAGGGTCATAAGTATTACCTTTTGTTTCAGTTAGGCAAGTGTTCCCTATCTTTGCCAAATTCCACGCTTACATCAAAACACAGTTTCACACCTCTGTCAAGTGTTTCCAATGCGACAATGGCCGCGAATTTGACAACAAAGATTTTCACACTTTCTTTAATACCAATGGGATCTCCTATCGCTTGTCCTGCCCCTACACCTCTCAACAAAATGGCAAAGCCGAACGAATCATCTGAACCATTACTAATATGATGCACACTCTTCTTTTCCACGCATCCATTCCCCTCCTTTATTGGCCTTATGCCTTGGCCACCACATGCTACCTCCTCAACATTCTCCCTTCCACCACCCTCAACCATCGTTCACCGTTTCAGGCACTGTATTGCACTTTTCCTATATATGATCACCTTCGTACCTTTGGTTGCTTGTGTTTCCCTAACCAGGCATCCACCTCCCCCCACAAGCTTCACCCACGCTCCACCCCTTGTGTCTTTCTTGGCTACCCGTCTGATCATCGCGGTTACATTTGCCTCGATATCAAGACTCACAGGATCATTCTCTCTCGTCATGTCACCTTTGATGAGTCGCGATTTCCCTTCGCGTCTCCCACACCCCCTGTGTCGTCGACAGAGTCTGAGTCACCATTCCCTCACTTCATTCTTCCCCAGAGCTCTCCCGGTGCTCCTGCGTCTCCCCCTCCCCCACCCCCACCACCCCCCACCACCAGACCACACACCCGCAGCGTCTCCGGTGTCTTCCGACCCCGTCAGATCGTATCCATGACTACCACCCTTCGCCCCACCATCTAACCTCATAGCCTAGCAAAGCAGTCCCCCCGCCAAACACCAATGTCGCGGGCACCGCACACTGCTGCGCCCGCAGCCTATCAATTGCCCATGCCTCCAGCATTGCATCACCTACTGGCGGTGCCCGCCGCAACACATGATGCGCCCGCCGCAACACATGATGCGCCCGCCGCAACACATTCTGCGCCCGCCGCATCCCTCCCCGTCTCGCATCACCCACTTGCGGCGCCCGCCGCAGGGTATGCTGCGCCCGCCGCATCCCACACCGCCTCTACACCCCTTACCCGCAGCTCTGCTGCGCCCGCCGCCTCATCCCCATGCTTAGTCCCTCTTGCTCCCATCCGTCCCGACACCCAATCACCCTCTGCCTCCACCCAGACCTCCCTCTCCCCCATTCCCACCTCCCACAAAACAGCCCTCCAAGACCCGAATTGGCAGGCGGCTATACTCGACGAATACGGGGCCCTTACGAAGAATGGTACTTGGATTCTTGTTCCTCGCCCTCCTGAGGCGAACGTCATTCGTTGTATGTGGCTCTTTCGTCACAAGTTCCGATCTGATGGGACTTTGGAGCGCTATAAGGCCCGTCTTGTGGTGAACGGTAGATCTCAGCAGGTAGGTATTGATTGTGATAAGACGTTCAGCCCTGTGGTCAAGCCTGCCACTATCCGAGTGGTCCTGAGTCTAGCTCTGTCGCGCAACTGGGCCATCCATCAATTAGATGTCAAGAACGCATTTCTCCATGGCCATCTGAATGAGACTGTCTACATGTTTCAGCCGTCAGGGTTTGCTGATGCTGACCGTCCGAAGCATGTCTGTCTCCTCAAGCGCTCTCTGTATGGTCTGAAACAGGCTCCGCGGGCTTGGTTCCAGCATTTTGCCTCTCATCTGCTCCGTTTGGGTTTCACTGGCAGTCGTTCCGATTCGTCTCTGTTTATCTATCGCCGAGGCTCAGACTTGGCATTCCTGTTGCTATATGTCGACGACATCATTCTCACCGCCTCTTCTGATGCTCTTCGGACGTCTATTATTTCGCAGTTGAGTGCGAAATTCGCCATGTCTGATCTGGGTCAGTTGTCTTATTTTTTGGGAGTTGCTGTTCAGCGTCATGCGTCAGGTCTGTTTCTCTCACAGAGTAAGTATGCTGCAGAGATTGTTGCTCGAGCTAAGATGGTCAACTGTAATCCAGTCGCCACCCCTGTCGATACATCCAACAAGCTTAGTGCTCATTCTGGTCCTTTGGTTGATAACCCGACATTGTACAGGAGCCTCGCTGGTGCTCTTCAGTATCTCACTTTCACCAGGCCTGACATTAGTTACGCCGTTCAGCAGGTCTGCTTGTTCATGCATGCACCTAGGGAACCTCACTTTCAGGCTTTGAAGCGGATCATTCGGTACATCAGCGGCACTCTTGAGCTCGGTACCACGATCACTCCTTCCTCTAAGCTTGATCTTGTTGCTTACACTGATGCAGATTGGGGTGGTTGTCCTGACACACGCCGCTCCACGTCTAGGTACTGCGTCTTCCGTAACGACACCCTTGTGTCATGGTCTGCCAAGCGTCAGTCCGTCGTATCTCGCTCCAGCGCTGAGGCCGAATACAGGGGTGTTGCCAACGTTGTGTCCGAGTGCTCTTGGCTCCGGAACCTCCTCCTTGAGCTCCGTTGTCCCCTTCAGAAGGCCACTCTGGTCTATACGGACAACGTCTTCGCCGTCTACCTGGCTAGCAACCCAGTCCAGCATCAACGCACGAAGCACATTGAGCTTGATCTCCACTTTGTAAGGGACAAGGTTGCCATTGGACATGTCCGCGTTCTCCATGTCCCGTCCTCTTATCAGTATGCTGATATATTCACCAAGGGTTTACCTCGACAGTTATTCATTGATTTTCGTTCCAGTCTCACTGTAAGGACCCCTCCCGTTTCGACTGCGGGGGTTTGATAGACTACATATGTCTTAATATTGTATAGTGGGCTAAAAGCCCATTAAGGCTCAATATCTTTGTAACCTATATATATGTTATATCAATGAATGGAAACCCTAAGGAGGACATTACAATCAATCTCATGATCTCACAAGCCTATGTGACATAGTAAATGTGATAAAAATAAAAGAAAAAATGTACTTGGTTTGAAAAGACAAAAAGAGGGAGAAAAAATCATTAAAGAAAATAAATTTGAGTTAATCCCAATAGTTATATTAAATTGAATTCAATGTTTTAAATTAAACCCAATAGTTAATAGTTAATAAATATGTTGAAAATAAATGAAATGATTGATTTAAAGAGATAAACGGAAAAATAAAAATAATAATAAAAGGAAATAAATAATTAAAAAAGAGCGAAAAAACTTAATGGGTACGGTAGAAATGACTGACACAAACACCTTATGTCTTTTAAGTCTTTTAAATTAAGAGTATAATATATAGATATAGATATAGATAGACTAAAAAATGGGCCTATTTGCTAAACTAGACATGTACCTAAAAAATTGCCTAGAGGTAGAAAGTGGTGTATTTTTGCAAATGCAAAAATCCAACCGGCAGTGGAGGTAGCAGGTGAATGGGAATTGAGCACTGTAGCTCCATCATTTGAAAAAACAGAAATCAGGAGGGGGAGGTGCTGGACATGGTGTGTGGCTCAAATAAAGTAGGAAAATGGGGGGCATTTATGAGGGGAAATTACAAAGATTGAATTAAGGGTGTCAATCAACCCTTAGAAAATCTTGATTGATGGGTGTCATTCCTTATTAAATGCTCTGCAAAAAAGGGAGCCAGCATAGGAGACAAGTGAAAAGTTGAGGGCAAAGCATCACCTTCATTTTTGGGAACTGGAAACGGTTGGCTTACCAATGGAGGACAAATATCTTACCAATAGAATACACGTGTCTTACCGATAGGACACGCTTATCCTACCATACATTGAAATTTTGGAGATAATATGGAGGGGGATGTCCATAGCGATTTTGGCGGGATGTCCGTGTAATTTTGGCGACAAAACAGAGTTCTTCATTGGGGGAAGAGGGAGAGCATCTGTCTGACCAATATGGTACAGTTATCTAACCAATAGGATATAGTTATCCTACCAATAGGCTTAAAGTGTCTTACCATATCTGAAAATTTGGAGAAATTTGGAACGGATTGACCGAACCTGTTTTGGCGGGTTGTCGGTGTAATTTTGGCACCAAAACGGGGTTCTTCATTGGGGGGGAAGGGGGGAGCATTTATGAGGGGAAAATGCAATCATTGCATTGATGGGTGTTCCCCAAGCACATATATAAGCTTGAGAGGAGGATCTCAAACACCCCAACATCCCCTGCAAAAAGTGAGGCAGAGCAGGAGAGAGGCGGAAAGGATGGGGGAAAAGGCACACGTGCAGCCGAGGAAACAATACAGTTGTCATCCTACCAATAGTACAGTTCTGGCCTACCAACAGTGTTTAACTGTCTTTCCATTCCAAGAAAAGTGCAACAAGCTTGTGAGTGGCAGTGGCAGCGATGGGTAAGTCATCTTGTACCTTTCCTTTGTAGTTGTTCATCTTTTCTATATCAGAACTACCCCCTAGGCTGATCCTCTATTCCCGTGGCGTAACCCAGGTGATAGGGTATGTATAAACGTCGTGTGCGACGGTTGGTGGGCTCCCGGGAGTGGGAGCTTGATGTTCAAGGGAGAGGCACGTACTGCAGCTATGGTGGTGGCACAGAATATTGGTTACGCCCAATTGAAGGAGAAAATTGTTTCCAAATTCGACGTGGACATGGTATTGTACGACATTGAGCTCACCTACCTCCCTCCTTCGATGGGGCGGGCCACTCCGATTCGGGTCAAGGACGACGATGACCTGGAAGCCTACAAGTTCTCTACAACACTGAATCCGGTGCACGAGCCTGGCCAATCGCACTGCACGCCACCTTAAGGATGAAAACGACAACCCCTTCCACAACATCCAAAGAACATGAGTCGGAGAACTCCGACTCATGGGCTGAGGACCTATCGTCTCCCACCCCAGGGGAAATACTCCTAATCGGGCCTCCCACCACGCAGGAAGACTTCGAGGATGGTCTTGATGGATGCGGAGGGGCGGATGAGAAGGTTCGAGGCTCCATCAAGGAGAAAGGGAAGTTGGACGACCTTAGCAGCGAAACTGGAGGGACCTGCCTTTGTGATGAGTGTGTAGCAGGGGAGGGAGAGTGTTATCCCACTGCAAAGGACAGCGTCATTGGGATGCAGGATGAGCTTGCTGGGAGCGGTATACATTCAGACGGAGTTGGTAGGATGGATGACAACAAAATGGTTGGACAGGCGAACGGAGTTGGTAGGATGGATGACAACATAATGGTAGGACAGGGCGATGATGTTGGACAACTTCACGAAATGGATGAACTAGACAAGGGTGGTGACGTGAGCAGGTCTGATGCCATTCGACGCGGAAAGCAAGTGGTGATCGTGGACACCGACGATGATGTGGACGACCTACCCCCCCACGGAATGGAGGACATAATAGACGTAGGAAGCTCCGACGATGAAATGATCGGTTGGCGCGCCTGCTACATCAATGTCGTGTACCTAGTGCCACCTCGTGAGACATGGGTGGTGCCTGCTAAAATAGATGCCAGGATTTGCTTGCCGCCGGTGGTGAAGCATGCGCGCCGGGAAGGCCGAAGACGAAGCGCTATCCGTCGAAGGGCGAATACAGGGGTCCAAAGCACCGTCGACAGTAGTGTACTTAGAACAGAACAGAGTGTGGATTCTGCCAGTATGTGAACCATGTGCTCGCCTAACGTTCTCGTATCGGATGTGGGGATTTGGCGTTTCCCATCTCAGACACCTAGGGATGATGGTGTCGTCGATGTTGTGCCCAAAATGATTACCAATCTCAGAGAAGGTCTCGTACACCCACAACTGCAAATACACTATGATAAGATATTAGACCATAGTTGCGCACACATTTGGGTAAGCTATTATTGGACAGTTTGCATAACAACTTCATAGATTTGGTAAGATAGAAATACACAGTTTCCATGTCAACTTCATATCTCTGGTAAGGTAGAAATATATTATTGGCATGATATAATTGCCTTATTGGCATTCCACACAGTCACACATAATCTGAAATGGCAAGGGGTTGAGCATTTTTTCAGAACTTGACTAACCTGGAATGCCATAGGGAACCCGTAGAGCGCGTACGTTGGCCTATCTTTCAAGTGAGCTTTTGGAGCCACCAAGTCCTTCAACTTCCCGACCAGGCTCTCGTGTACCCTCTCGTACACAATGCGTCCCTAAGGAAATTCCAGAAACCGCGTCGTGTCCTCCAACAACAGCTTAACCACCCACCCTCTAATTTTTGTCTTCTTCTCCAATCCGAAAACAATGCCCTCCACAATGACTAGGAGGGCAAGCTTGTACTTCTTCATTAGGGAGCCTGAGTCCGTCTGTTTTTCGTGCTCCCAAGCTCTCTCCAAATCTTTCAGACTTACCTTCTCTTTCTTGAACAGCTGGTATATGGCGTCTTTGTGATCCCCCTCCATCACATCCCTAGGGGGTGGTGCGCAGTTTAGCCCCGTTATCAACGCGAACTCGTGAAGCGAGAATCGCACGTGATGCCCTTGGATGGAGTACCACGTCTCGTGTTGCTTCCGAGTCTTCAGCTGCCACAGGAGGCAAAAGTGCACCAGGTGTGCGGCGAACTTGTTCCTTGACCCCATCCTCACTATGCCTCCGAATTGGCTCTTCGTCAGGGCCTTCATATCATCACGGTCGATGGCTAAGTCAAGACCGTCCAGGAGGTCTAAACTGCCATGTGATAGCGCCCTGCCACTGAAGTGGTCCTTCTCCTCCGCCACAGCTAAGACAGCCTGCAACACATGTAACACTCTTAGGTTCGAAATTTTTTTCCCAAGCATAACTACCAAAACAAGAGAACTTTCTCAGTGTCCTTACCCCCTGGCTTCTTAGTCCTGCCTTTACTTTTCTCTTGCCGGCCTTTGTCATTTTGTATGGTTGTTGCACAAAGGTTACCTGCAACACAATCACCACACACATGCATTCAGACATTCAGATCACCAACTTTTATCTTACCAACAGTGTATTTGTATCCTACCAATAGATTATTATTTTCCTACCAACTCTGCTATATAACTGTTCTACCATTTTCGAATTTCATACAAGTTTGGTTCATTTTACCTCTTTCCCAACCCAAGAGATAGCCAAAGTAATTCACCAACACCAACACCAAATGACCAACAATTCATCATACATCTAGGCATTTAACCAACAAGTAATTTACACATTAAGTTTCAAACATATAGCCAAACACCTACTTTGTCATACCAACTTGTCTTACTTGTTTTCTTCATTTTACCTCTTTAACAACACAACATATAGGCAATGAGATTAACCAAAACCAAATCACCATTTGTTCATCATATTTTTAGGCATTTCATCAAACACTTAGTGGGCGCTTACGGTTTCAACATTAAAAACCAATCAACCAAAAATTCCTTCATCCCACTCGGCATACCAGATGTTCAATTTTATCGTGCCAATTTCGTTACCCGGTCCTACGAAATCTGCTACCCCAATCCTTTTCCCGACACCCTCAAACCCTAATCGAACCCGCCTCCCCAAAATCGACTCACAATGGCACCCCTAACCCCTCCTACTTCATTCCTCCTCTACTGCTACGCATCTACCCCAAATTCGTCTCAAATCCTTCACAAAACCGCACCCCCATTACCCCAATTTCGCAACTTAAAGAAAAAACTCCACAGTTGCTTACCTTTGTCTTCGTCTTCAACCTTCTCCTTCCTCCCTGGCTGTGACTGGTGGCCTTCTTCTTCAACCGGTTCTCCGTCTCTCTGTCTGTCGCCTCCTCCTTTCGCTATTCCGTCTATCTGTCTTCGTCGCCTCCTCCTTTCGGTTTTGAGAACATGTAACCGTCTCACCCACTACAACCGGTTATGCACAGTTAAAAAAAACCGGCACTTTAATTGGCATGGGGGTAGAGAGGTTAGTTTGGGCCAATTTTTGGGCTAGTGGTCTAGTTTAGCAATTAGGCCCCTTTTTTGGTCTAGTTTAGCAAATCGGCCTAGATATAAATTATACAAATTAACAAATGACAATAACTATGGAAAAACACTACAACCTCTAATTTTTTGGGGGTAAATTACGGAAAACCACACACTAAATATTGATTTTTTTCACTTAATCACCCACTAAATTTGAAATTACACAAAACCACCCGTTAAATACGGTTTGTTAACAAATCACCGCCCAAGCAAAAACATCAATAAAAATGACTAATTCACCTCCACTTTTTAATCAAATCTTCTTTTCATATCCATTAAAACACCTCCGCCTTGTAATTAACAAAAAAAAAATTATTTCATTATGCCACCGTCATAATTCATACACTAATAAGACCTTGAATTTGCAAAATTTTAGTAAATATGGATCTAATATGTACAAATGCGAATGTTCAATCCTTTAAAAGATGGTATATTGGTCATTTATATTTTTTCTTTTAAAAAAATCTTGACATAATTTTATCATGGTAGTGATTTGTTAACAAATTGTATTTAATGAGTGATTTTTTGTAATATAGTTAAATGAAAAACTTGATAGTTAGTGGGTGGTTTTATGTAATTCACCCCCCCCCCCTCCACTTGGGAGAAACTAGAATAACCAAAGTAGATAGGACACATAAGCGAAAACTCTTCAGTTCTGTTTCTTCATTGGCTTGGGGTGCATCTCCTTGCCCTTCAGGTTTTGACGTGGAGGATTCTATGCATCTGTTTTCTTATGATGCTTTTCCACTTATCTTGTTTTACCCTTCAACTTCACCTCTTTGCCCATTGGCTTGGAAGAGGACTCCTTTGACTTGTCAAAATCCAAGAAGGATGATTCCGAGGCATAAGTTACTGGGTTCACCCTTCTAAAGGATCCCACACCAATCACTTTTTTTTCCTTTTTCGCTTCAAAATTGAACTTTTCTTTCTTGTTAACTTGTTGCCATTCGTTTCCCTCCACTTTTGTCCTCTTTCATAGTTACTTCCTCTTTCATAGGGGCTCTATGTTCTTTCTCAAGTGATTTATGAGAGCGCATTCTTTGAACAAATGTTCAAGATCCCCAAGCCACACTTTGAAAGAGTATGGCTGAACACACTCATTAGGGAGAATGATGTAATTATCCATCAATGTATCAATGTCTACATTGATTTAAACATGAGGATAAAGTACCTTCTCCCCTTTCTCCATGTATGGGTCGAGTTTCACAAGGCTTCCCAGCTGGTTCATATCCACAATAGTCCTGAGAGCTTCAAAATTAATGAATTCTATAGGAAGTTGTGGGATCCTTATCCACATATTCACACCGAATGTGGATTTAGTGATTAGACTGAAAGTGATTGAACTTCTTTTAAGGATCAGCAGTTAGCTATGGATGTGATATGGTCTTCCTCTCCAGATTCTCATTCGATCTTCAACATTGGCAAAATGGATTTCAAACCAGTTGTTAACCTTCTTTAGAAGCTCAAAGTTGCCGGAGAGGAAGCTCCAATCATTGTGAAGCTTAATATTATGCTTCCTCAACTCCATTGGGTCATTTCGCAAGTATCCTAGTGCAATTTTCTTTACCTTTTAGATGTTTTCTTTTGAGTGCCGACATCTTGTCAAGGTAGGCTTTCATGTTTATGGGGGTTTCTTTTTCCAATTCAAATGGGGGGTGCTCTTTATCATTTACGTGGTTGATCACTTGATCTATCCCTCTTTGAAGAGAAATGATTGGCTTGTTATTTGTACCTGCTTTCTTCGGGTTTTTCTCCACACCCTCTTGTGAGGAAGATGGACTATCTTCACATAGGACTTGCTTGAAATATTTTTTAGGAGTCATTGGAGCAGTGTTAATGATGTAAAAAAGGAGAGAGGAGTGGGTGTGAGCGATTGTTGTTCGAGGTTAGGGTATTGAACCATTCATATAGGCTTGGATTCTACCTAGCTTGTACTTTCTGTTCATCCCCAGATCTAACACAGAGAAGACAATGAGGAGAGAAATTTGAGATTAAGAAACTATGGTACTTGGATTCTTACCTTTGTGTCCATCTTGTTTGTTTTCTAGGAAGTTTTCATTTTATATCAGTTGTTCTTGTCATTTCATAGGGGAGAAGGACTCTCGATCAAATTCACCGACACCAACCGATGCCAGCCTTGAGAGTCCACCATGTTGTTAGGTGCATGACTTCCTAGTCCCATGGCAAAAGGTAGTCAGATCAAGGGGAGAGAAATGGACAAAACATCCAAGAATCCCTTTTATATCTCTCTCTCGTGCCCTTTTTCCCCTTCATCATGAATGTTGTCCTTACCATCTTCATGCCTCACAGAGTGTTTCCTCTTCAGTTTGTTTCCTAAGATCCGATGTCTCCCTTTGTGTCAGATTCCCCTTCTTCTTTTATATGTTGGTTGTCTTCTGGAGTTCCTGTTTCTTTCCTTTTGCTTTTAATTCCATTTATCATTATGCTTGTACTGAAACTAATTCTTGTTTCTAACTAATTCATATGGCAGTGAGGAGACAACTAAGGCCATGGCCAAAGGAGAGGAAAAATTTCAAGCAAGGATGATATGACCTCAGACCTATTCCTGATATATTGAAGAAGCTAGCAGAAGGGCGGATTTCTTTATTTTGTTTCCTTTTTTGTGTGTTTTTATTGTGTGGGGGTGGTGATGCTTTCCTTGGTTAGGGTTTAAGAAAAGCTAAATACACCATTATTTTTTACTGGATACACACTAAACTTCGCAACTTGTTAAGGAGCTTAGCGAAATTTCGCAACTAGTTGCGGAATTCCAATATAAACTTTTTTTTGTCTTGAATTTTGGGGACATCTAACAATAGTTCCACAATAGGTCGTGAAACCCATTTCGCAACAGGTTGTGAAAATTAGTGGTGTATTCAGTAAAAACTAGCAGTGTATTTATCAATTCCCTAGGGATTTTTTGGGAGGAACGCTCTCTTTCTTATTTATATTATCTTGATGTTGAGTTCTTTAAAGATATTTGAGAAATTAATTAAAAAATAAAAATGAAATTGAAATTGAAATTGATTATAGGTCGGTAAAATTCAGATGCAATAAAAAAGAATAAAAATGCAACATTCTGGATTTTAACGATTTTTTCGTTCTCAAAATTTAAACTCACGTGTATTTAAAAAGGAATGAAATAAAAAAATAAGGGATTAAAAAGTAATTGCTCATATAGTAAGTCCTAATTAATTTAATGTCCAACGGCCAAGATTTATTAGTTAAATGTCCATCGTTCAACCCCTAACTGCTACTTGCTTCTAACTATGATAGTAAGGTAACATTCGTAATTTTTATGCTGATAACAGTAGCTGATTTTTATCCTGACAAGAGGTGTTCAAGAGTTAGAACTTCAGCACATTAGAATTTGGAAGCAACAGCAGCTGATTTTTTTTAAAAAAATGTATTTAAGTACATCAAATTTCCATTGGCTCATACAATCTCATCAAACAAGCCTTCCAATTAAACTAATCTAATACCAAGATATATATCATATGTCATCAAAGGCTACAAACTAAAAATCATCACCCTCACCTCCTCCAAATGCAAGCCAAATCAGCACCCTTAACTCCAACCAACAGCATATTGCAAGCAAGATACTAAAAATCAGCACCCTTACCTCCTCCAAATGCAAGTCAAATCAGCACCCTTAACTCCAACCAACAACATACCGCAAGCAAGACTAAAAAAAATCAGCACCCTTACCTCCCCCAACTAATCCAACAAAAATTAAAAACAATAATTTGACGGCATCGATCTAATTCAGCACACCAAACCCTTAAAAACCCCAAAAGTCAGACAACTGGCAAAGTATGACAGTAAGCTAACAAAGCTAATCCTATGTTTAAACAAACCAAATAAAAACTCAACCCTAAAAAAACCACAAAATCAGCATACCAAATCCCTAAAAACCTGCAAAAATCAACATGACAGACAACTAACAAAGCTAATCCTATGTTTAAACAAACCAAACAGAAACTCAACCCTAAGAAAACCACAAAATCAGCACACCCAACCCGTAAAAAAACCCCGTAAAATTAGCATGACAGACACCTGACAAAGCTAATCCTATGTTTAAATAAACCAAACAGAAACTCAACCCTAAAAAACCCACAAAATCAGCACACCAAACCCCCTGAAAAACCTGCAAAATCAACACACCTAAATCCTGAAAACCCCCCAAAATCAGCCTGTAGAAACCAAAAATAAAAATCAAGTAGCTTAAACAGAAACTCAACCCTAAAAAAATCATAAAATCAGCACACCAAACCCCTAAAAAACTGCAAAATCAACATGTCAGACAGCTAACAAAGCTAATCCTATGTTTAAACAAACCAAACAGAAACTCAACCATAGAAAACCCACAAAATCAACACACCAATCCCCTAAAAACCCGCAAAATCAGCATGACAAACAACTGACAAAGCTAATCCTATGTTTAAACAAATCAAACAGAAACTAAACACTAAAAAAAAATCACAAAATCAGCACACCAAACCCCTAAAAAAACCCGCAAAATCAGCACACCAAAACCCTAAAAAAAACCCCAAAGTCAACCTATGGAAACCAAAAAAAATAAAAAAAAAATCAAATACCTTCACCTGGCGGTGGTCGGAGGTCGCAGGCGGTCGCAAGGAGGCTAACAACCTTCATTTCTCTCGCCCTCGGTTCACCCTCTCCCACAAATCTCGCCCTCGGACGTTGCTGTCAATATCGATCGTCACCGGAGCCAAAAAAAATAAAGGTCGGAAGTGGTTCTCATCTCCGCAAACGTTGTCGGAGAGAAGGAGAAGAACAGAAGGAAAAGTGATAGAGGGGAAGACGAGAGAGAGAATGTCCGAGGAAGAGGGAGAGAAGAACGAGAATAACAAATGAACGAGAAGAGAAAAGAACGAGCTAGAAGATAGAAGTCTAGGACTGTCCAATGGACATGTGCTTGATTTGAATTGCCCAATAGACATTTATTTTAATTAGGTTAGGAAATTAGGCCTACCAACCCAATTTCCTCAAATATTAACGATTTTTACGAGTCGTTGATTTTTAATTCCTTTCTTTTAAATACGGGTGGGTTTAAATTTTGAGAACGAAAAAAATCGTAACTTGTAGTACTACCTTCGATCCAAAATACATGTCGTTTGACTTTTCAACACGTAGTTTAAGAAGGTAAAAACTATATATAATATCAATTTTTTAGAAATTATTTTTTTACAAATTAATATTTGTTGGTAATAAGTATAAAATTGTAAAAAAATAATAATAAAAAAATTAATATATTATATAGTTTTAAATTTCTTAAAATACGTGTTAAAAAGTCAAATGATATGTATATTTTGGATCGAAGGGAGTATTAAATTGAAAAAAACCGACGACTTTTGAAACATATATAATTAAAAAACACACTTGGAATATGTCCGTACACATCTCCATTAATTAATATCTTTAACCACTTACTACAAGTGTACAGAAGGTGAGAGGATGAGTCCAATATGAAAGGAAACACATTTTACCGAACACAAATTTTTTTGATTATTTTGTGCATTTCCCTCTAATAATTTTATTAGTGAGTATATCCGTGTTACGTACGGGACTTATTTTAAATATGTATATTTAATTAATATATTATGATTGTAATTTTATTGCTAATAATTTTTATCTCTAAAAGTTTTAATATGTTTATTTATCTTTGAAATTCGATAAATATATTAACTTGGCTCTATTTATCTTTTTACTCACTTTTACATGCAATTCAACTATATAAGCAAAATAAAAATGACAATTGTTGTAGAAATGCATTATCTCTAAAAGTTTTAATATGTTTAATTTATCTTTGAAATTCGACAAATATATTAATTTGACTATGTTCTTACTCACTTCTACATACAATTCAACTATATAAGCAAAAAAAAATGATAATTGCTTTAGAAATGCTTGCGTTTAGGTTTAAAAAAAATAATATACTATAAACTTGAAAAATGTTATAATTATAGAGATTTAATCCCTTGGCATGGTGGATTGAAACTATACCTATACAATAACTTTCTATTTTCTTAAGCTAATATTTAATATATATTAGATTTATTTGTAAGTATTTAATATGTGCAATTAATGGGCATTCACCCAAATTTATATATATACTAGGTGGCATGCCCGTGCGTACGCACGGGACATGTAGCTCATCTATATATACACAAATTTTGTATCTGACATTAATTATATATAATATTATTTATAATTTATGCATAATTTAATACCTAACTTTTGTAAATTATGATATATTGGTTGCATAGATGCATGTTTCATCATATTCCAATTAATTCAAAACTACCACCACTTGCAACACATTGTGTAATGTTGAATGTCTAGTTGTATACGACAGATAAATTTCAATGAGGTATCCATCAATCATTTTAATTTTAATAATGAACTCCATTTTTTTTTTTTTTTTTTTGATAAGGAAAGAATTCGGGTGGGATGACCCTACCCGACAGCATCTTTGCGGATGAGGTCAATGAGACCTGGATCGTTTTTAATATCGACTCCTCGGGCAGAGTGGCTAAGGTGTGCAACCTTATCCGCCACTCTATTGCCCATGCGAGGAACATGGAAGAAATCTACTTCTTCCATAGTCGATAGCATGACTTGAACATCCGACAATATTAGTTCGATCTCCCATGGACATTTGGATTTCCTATTTAAATGATCGATGATAATCTTGCTGTCGCCTTCAATCTGGATCTTTCCTATATGTAGTTGTCGCACCTGTTGGATCCCTAGTTTAAGAGCTAAGGCTTCTGCTTTGAGTGGATTTTGCTTGCCCAGGCGTTGGTGATGGACTGAAATCGGGTGACCAACCCAGTCCCTAATAATGGCACCTGCTGAGCTTTCGCTGTTAGAAAGTGTTGAACCATCGAAGTTTAGTTTGAAAGTGCCCAGGGGAGGCTTCCGCCAGGAAATTGTTTTTTGATTCTTACTTTGTTTTTTGACATGATACTGTTGAAGCGGGCGAAAGTCTTCCTCAAAGTCAGCCTCATCAACCGATGTCTTATTCCAGTTGTCTATATGGGATTTGATAAGTCGTAAGACAATATCTTTTTGCGGGATTGCAGTTTGTTGAAACAGATGTTTGTTCCTGACACACCATGTCGTCCACCACGAGAAAGCGAGGTTGGTTAGAGCGGGAGAAGGAAGGCTCTTCCCAAGGGTAGATAGGATGGGCTTAATATCCCGGGACTGTGCAATCAGGCAGGCAATTTGTTGCTGGTCTTGAGGTGGAAGCTGGTGTATCCCTTGGATGAAGGAACACTCCAGAAACAGATGGACCTCGTCCTCAGGTGCCGCATTACACATAGAGCATGTAGGTGGGACCGAAGCACCCCTGTTGGACAACCTGGAAGCGGTTGGGAGGCCATCTTGAGCGATCTTCCAAAGGAAGTTTTTAACTTTCGGAGGTGTGTTAATCTTCCAAATCCAGGCATTACGGTCTGGAAGTGGAGCTGTCTGAGCTGTAATCAATTTATATGCACTAGCAGTAGTAAACCAACCTTCCCTGTCCGGCCACCAGTATAAGCGGTCTTACATAGTCGAGGTAGGTAAGGGGATATCTTGGACCTCATTTACTATATCAATTGGGAGAGCCTCTTGAAGCTTTTCTGTCCACCACTTACCCCCCAGAATATAATCACTAACAGTTTCGTCTTGATTGTAACTTTGAGGGCATTCTTCCCTCTGTGATAGAGGCGAGGTTGAGATCCAATTGTCCGTCCAAAACTTAATAGCTCGCCCATCTCCAACTGACCAAATAAGCCCCTCTTTAAACTTATCGATTAGAGCAGACAACTTAGACCACTGCCAAGAGCTAGATCCTCTGTTTTTGTAATCAAAAATACTGACAGAACGCAGGTATTTATGTCTAATCACTGACACCCAAACATTACCCGGTTCGGCCAAAATTTTCCACAACAGCTTCATTTGGAGAGCGACGTTCATGTCGCTAGATTTTCGAATTCCCAACCCCCCACACTGCTTCGGTTTACAGATCCTGTCCCAGCTAATCAGCGGCCGGTACTGGAGATCCTTATTCCAAAAGAAAGAGTGGTTTATCTGGTCGAGTTCTTTGTGCACAGCCGCAGGGAGCATAAAATTTTGCATAGCATATAACGGTTTAGCGGACAGTTTGGAGTTGATCAAAGTGGCACGACCTTGTTGGGAGAGGGCATTAGCCCTCCATTTTGTCAATTGTTGTTTCGATTTACAGATGATCTCTTCGAACGTGCTTTTAGTAACTCTTCCATTGATAATGGGACAACCTAAATACTTTTCTATTGAATTTTCATTAGGGATATCGAGGCAGGTGCGTAGTTCGAGGATCCTGTGGTTCGGGATACCTTTCGTAGCTTGGAAACTAGATTTATGATAGTTGAACTGTTGGCCCGACACTTTGCAGTATGAATCAACAATCGCCTTCACTATGCGTCCTGCATCCAAACTACCTTTTGAGAAAATTATTATATCATCGGCAAAGGAAAGAAACGGAATCCGAGGGCCGTTATGTCCAATCGGGAACCCAATTTGTGTTTTGTCTAGGCTAGCTTCAGCAGCCAACTTCTGGGCCAGAATCTCAGCCCCTAAAATAAAGAGGAAAGGAGATAGCGGATCCCCTTGGCGAAGACCCCGGGATGGATAAATCAGATCCGTAGGGCCACTGTTGACTAATACCGAGAAAGAAACCGACGTAATACATTCCATTATCCAGGAGATGAATGTGTCGTGAAAACCAAACCTTTGAAGCACCTTTTGAATAAAGTTCCAGTCGACTCTATCGTATGCTTTTTCCATATCTAGTTTTATTGCTAGCCATCCTTCCCGGCCTCTTTGATTTTTATAGGAGTGGAAGATTTCATGAGCTATCAGAACGTTATCTTGAATAGCCCTGTCTGATACAAAGGCACCCTGAAGAGGATGAATAAGTTTACCAATGACCTTTTTCATTCTATCAGTTAAGATTTTGGAAATAATTTTGTACACATTGGAACATAAACTGATAGGGCGGTAGTGACTGGTGGTCGTGGGATCGTCTCTTTTAGGGAGGAGGGAGATAAAGGTATGGTTTATTTGTTTAAGCATTTTTCCAGAACGGAAAAATCCTTTGACCGCACAGATTACAGATTTACCTATGATATCCCAATATTTTTTTATAGAATTCAGCAGTGAAGCCATCCGGACCCGGTGATTTATTCCTCCCTAAGTTAAAAACTGCAGATTTGATTTCCGTGTTGGATGGGAGTTTTGTAAGGAAATTGTTTTCCTCCGACGAGATGGAAGGCTGAATTAGGTCTAGCAACTCGCCGAGGAGCCTCTCGTCTATTGGTTCTTTCTTAAATCTGTTCACAAAATCCTTTTTGATCTCATTCCTAACATTCTCTTCGCCCACAACAAACGTGCCAGCGGAAGAGACGATGTTGCGAATATGTTTCCTATGCCTACGGCCTGTCGCCACTCGGTGAAAATATGCGGTGTTAGAATCCGATAGTTTGAGGTGTTTGGTTTTAGCTCTTTGGCTCCAAAACGATTTTTGAAATATTAGGAGCTTCTCTTTTTTGGTGATCAGGCGCTTTTCCTTGCTTAGATTAGTTTGAGAACCTACCCCGGAACCCGAGGATTGAATATGTAGCAGCTCAGACTCCACCTCTTTTAATTGCCGGAATATGTTCCCAAAACTCGTTTTATTCCATTCTTTTGCCTTTCTTTTCAGGATTTTTTGTTTGAACATTAATTGGAACATGGCAGAGCCAGGGCAAGTAGCCCTCCAAGATTGTTTAACTACGTTACGGAAATCTTTCCGAAGTAACCAAGCATTTTCGAATTTAAAAGGTGGGGCTTTGAAACTAGGATTAACTTCAAAAGAGATAGAAATTGGACAATGGTCCGAGGTGGAGAAGGCTCCACTGTATGTGATCAGGTTAGGAAAAGCTTCGATGACCGGCTGATGTACAAGCACCCGGTCAAGCTTTTCACGAATGTTAAAATTCTCCCCCGGGTTTTTCCTCCACGTGAAAGGGTTGCCAAAGGTGGGAAGGTCTAGTAGTGAGCATTCGTTTTTGAACGAGATAAGTCGGGAAAACCTGGATGTCCGAAGGGAGGCACCGCCAAGCTTATCAGCACTGCACAAGATCTCATTAAGATCTCCCAGAACAATGCACGAAATAGTTGCGTCGTTGATAATCGTTTTTAATAGTTCCCAAAAAGGAACTTTCTCACTTGGTGTGGGCGGTGCATAGACAAATAGGGCTAAGATTGGAAACCCAGCAAGCAGGCTATCCAATCTTAGGCCGATAATGCGCGGAAAGCGGACAGCAATGGAGATATTGAAATCTAGTAGCTGGTGAGATTTCCACAAGACTCCAATACCACCGGATCTCCCGATAGCCGGCGACCAAACCCCTTCATCAAAACCAATATTTCTCCACATTTTGTCGTCCGGAATATTTTCCGTCTTAGTTTCCGCTAGTGCCATGATTTGTATATATTCATTTTTACACATTGAGTCAATTTCCGTCCAGAACGTTGTTTTCCCTATTCCCCTACAATTCCAAAAGCACATCTTCATATATGATTGTCGATGGTAAAAGGACTAGGATACTGAGTCCTTAAACCAAAAAGTTTTTTATGTATTGATTTGGTGGGATCCTCATCGGAAATTTGATAATGTAGAAACTTTCGGAACTTTTTTCCTATCAGTGATTGAAATAGAAGATTAGTCAACTTGTACATCCCAACATTCAGAATATCAACCTCCAAAGTATTGTTGGATTTAGAAACTATCCAAAATTGGATTACCAGTGGAAAAGCTTCATTAGCAATTGATCGTGAAATAGTTGCTTTTGGAAATTGTCTAGGGCCCTTAAAAGGGATTTGATCAAGTAAGCATATGCTTAACAAAGATTTGTATCCCATTAGAACAGACGCAGTCCCTTTAAATATTGCAATGTTCAACCAAGGCATAGAGATATCTAGTCTGAACTCTAAAATATCAAAAATGCAGCAATGCATATATAAATGTTCTTTAAGCAAGAAAGCATGGTGGGATTTGCTTATGTGTACCCTTAGATATTGCATTATCTGTTTAATCTTTTGTTTCCCATGTTTGCATCCTTCATCAGGGATAGAACCCTGAGTCAGTTGTTTAGCCTCGCTTGGAGGATTTGGGCCCTTTCGGGGTTTAGAAAGGGAAGGTACACAACGCACCAACCCGGTTTTGGAATTGCCATGAAAAGAAACCATATCAACAACCTTAACCTGCCTGCAGATCCGAGAAATAGGGCACCGAGAAAGAGGACGAAACCAGGAGCGGGAATAGATGGGAGAGAAGCTGTTGAAGTCTTTCTTTTTCCTTTTTTTCTTCCTTATTCCCCCACCTCGAGCAAATCTGATTGAGGCAGAAGAGACGGCACTCGGGAAAGCACCCAGACAAGAAACGGCGCCGCCCGGGGGGACAAACTGAGACGGCGACCACTGGAGAGAGACTGATCCAGCAGACCGGCGGTAGGCGGCGCCCCCAGCCCCGCGGCGGAAATACCACCACCGAACACAACAGGCGCGAGACCGCGGGGCACCGGATAGAAGCGAAAGCCACAACACCGGCGAACTCAAGGCCGCTGAAAAGCCACCGGAGACAAGCCGACAGATCCCAAAACCGGGGCACATGAGGGAGATGTCGGAGGCGATATGAAGAAGACGAACTGTAAGAAGGCACCGGAGCACAATCGGAAGCAGGAAGCGCCGATACTCCAGAATGAAGATCGAAAGAGGGAAATATGGGTGCTGGCTTTCAGATTCAGCCATACTAACGGGCTAATTTGATGAAGAAGATGGAGATTGGAGGCCAGAGGAACTGCACATAGGGTTTGTGAAAGAGGATTTTCCCAAGCGCGTGTAGCGCGTTGATTCGGCTCCGAGGAGGGTTTTGGTATTCAGAATACAGACAGTAGTTTGAGGGTACTGGGCCTCCAATAATGAACTCCATAGTTACTCATCTTTGTTGACATCGATTATAATTGATAAAACATTTTCTTGGCCCTCGTATAAAATCATAAATAACCTTCACTAGTATTTTATATTTTTAAGATTACAAATGATAAGTGAAAATTAGCCTTATATAAATGTAGGGTTGTGCATCGGCCTAAAACCTAACCGAACCGAAACCGAAAATCTCAAAATTTTCAAACCGAAAGCCGAACCGAAAGTATTAGGTTCGGTTCGGTTATTTACCGGTTCGGTTTGTGTTTGGTTCGGTTTTAACATAATAGAAGCGAATTTCCATAAAAATTAATTTAAAGTATACAAATATATATAAAATACAGTATATATACACATATTCCAATCTAAAGTATACAAAAATATATATATATATATATATATATATATATATATATATATATATATATATATATATATATATATTAATATATATATATATATATATATATATATATATATATATATATATATATATATATATACACACACACACACATACACACACACACGGTTACAAATACAATATATATATATACATTGTATATACAGTAGGTATATATGTGTGTGTATATAAGTATGTGTGTATATATAAAGTATTTATGTAGTGTATAAAAAAAATTCGGTTTAATACAAACCGAACCTAAACCGAGCACAAACCGAACCGAAACCGAAAAATGAAAATTCTCGAACCGAAAGCCGAACCGAAAAATTTCGGTTCGGTTCGGTTTGTGTTGGTTCGGCCCAAAATTTCGGTTTGAACCGAATCATGCACACCCCTAATAAATGAGAGAAAGTAAAAAAAAAAAAAAAATCTAAAGGTAAAATAATTTAGTGCATTATTCTTTTAAAACTATCAACCCTTCAACTACTAAATTTAATTTAAAGCATTTTCTGATACTTTATTAATTATGTGAGTTAATACACAAATTAAATTAGACAAATTGAATACGTAGTATATAAATGGAGAAAATTATTAAAATTTTGTAATTAAATGGCACATTTATGAAGGAACTGAACTCTCCCTATATATATAGACACACACTCTTCAGTACGAATATCAATAATCATTATCATAAATTCATAATATTGCAACCGCATTAATGGAGAATGTGAAATGGCAAAGTTTATTTGGAATTAAATCATGTAAATTGCAATCAATAACTCTAAAATTAATCAAATATATTCTGAGCAATAATCTTATTTGTTGAAGTGTAATTGTTATGATCTAGTTAATTAGTTATAATAGTCCATGAAGAGCTTGAAAATTAAGACTTGTCACTCTCGTTGATCCATGTAGTGGTAAGAATCAAATATAAATCTCATATGTTAGAGCATTTTTTTTCATTCAAATATTTCAAAAAAATTTATAACTAAGTATTTATTGAGACACAACTTCAATGTTTGATCAAATAGACGATAAAAATTAATGATAGTACAAATTCCTATACTTGATGTATTTAATATACATGGTTTGAATTAAAAAATTATTTTATCTTAAATAAATAAAATAATTTCAAACTTATCAAATAATGGAAATTTAGGAGGATGAAATTTGGGTTAAATGTCTCTTCAAATGTCTCTTCCTTTGTCCTTTAAAAAACATAAAATATTAAAGGAATTCCACACATTATATGCTATCTGAGATATCCAAAATTAAGGGCTAGACATTGCTCGATCAACTTGAGACACAAATCTTAATTAGAAAATAAACCTTACAACACACACATATATGAACTACTTGACTATGAAGATGACATTTCGGAGCTAATCACCGAGTAGAAACACCTAAGGCAGATGGCTTCTTGATGGTATGGGGTAAGTTGCAAAAGACGTTATGCCACACAAATTTACACCCTTCTTGATCCTCATGAAGCCGCCCTCTCCCCATAAGGAACCCCACCAATTCTGGATTTCCCAAAACATCACCTCATAAGGTGTGACTCCAACGCCTGTTAGGGTCACTGTATACACCAGCTCTTTTCCCGACTCCTCGGTTAACCCGGTAGTGATAACTGATAAGTAACACATTCATATGTATTATATCTGTCAAAAACAAAAAAGAAGGTATTGTAAACATACCCCTCTATAATTCTTAAAAGCATCCCCGCGAGCATCAATATATGATTGCGCAGATAGGAGTCTTGGTAAGCGCCTCTTCCAAAGCTTTCCCGTCGTTGAGAGGAATCAATTTATATCTATCAAGTGTATGTCTAACCTATTTTGGTCATCTACTAAGAAACTTCCTATTAAACATATTGCAAGTTTAAGCGATAATGAGAAATTTGGTGGGAACGGGAATTACCATGTACCTCAGCTTGAGAGGATTCAGCTCCGCTCTGTTCTTGCTTGCTTAATTCGATTTCTTTATCCGAAACCTCCTGTAACACACCCAAAGAAAGGGACATTTTTTAGTGTTGAACAAAACTATAAACTTGGCATACTGCATACACAAAATAAACCACATAAGCAATTGAACAGATGCTATTAAGTGGGGTTGATTCAAACTTTGAATCTTCTGAAATGAAATGTAGTAGAATGTGTGTCCACTATACCGATTTGTGATATGTATTTTATTATAATTAAGTACGTAGATAAGTTATGATATATTATTAACTTTGAGCATTTTAAGTTGTGTCTAATCTTGATCATGTTTTTTTCTTCAACGAATATCGACTAATTCAAATATGATCTGATATTCTGAACATACCTTGTTGGCCTTGATTATAATCACTTTTTGAAAGGATGCCACCACATTCAATTATCTTGTTGTACAACTGCAGTATTTTAGCTGGGGAAGCACCTATATCATATATATCCAAGGAACATTAGACATTACTGTTGGTTCAAAGAAATCCGTAACAATTACTATTGGCTTGTTACCCATGTACGTTCCTTCGAACTCCTCTGTGGTCCAATCCGAAAACCAGTTATGTCGAAGCTTGTAAATGTTGTTCTTCTTGTTCTCCAAATGGATGTACGTTCTGCTTCTCTTCGACACTCCTAGACATCTCGGCGTGTGTAATCCAACGCTCATATATAGAGCCCCCAAAGGGCCTCATCTGACTCCACATCGTATCAACTAATGTAAAGGCTCGGATTTTTAAATCCTAAACCATATAAAAAAAAAAATTTATAAAAATGAATTTAAAAGCGGAATTTAATGGAAAACTCGCTAGCTCGGATTTTAAAATTCTTAAAGCGAATTCCCGACGCGGGACCAAAATTCCGTCATCTTTCTCTCACTCTTATCTATTCCAAGTCATCATCTCGTATGTGAGGTAAAATCTTGTCTCTATTTCCCTCCCTCCTTTCTTTCATTCCTCTCCTTTTGAAAAACCAACAAAATTGCATTCCTCTTGTCTTGATTTTGGTAATGCTCCAACTGTGAATCCCACATTTCATTTCACCATCTCTGCAGCCCTTCCGATTGTAAGAGCAGCCTCCTCCTCACTTTGACCAGGCTATACCCACTCCCTTCAGAGTCCAGCCTGTTTCTTTCTATCTTTGGCTCAACACCAAACCTTCCCTCACAGTCTCTCACCCCTGTTTTCCCCCCACTTCTAGCAAACAAACAAGTGCATACTCTGATTTGGTCAAGGACTGCCTACTTGGTTCACCTCCTCAAAACAAAATAAAAAGAAAACAAAGGGTAAAACCCAGCACATATTCCCCATTTCATTTGAACCCTCAGTTCACCCTCACCAAACCCAAACTCAAGGAGCTCCCTTCCCCTGATTCATTCGGCTAAGCACCAAAGTCTCACCCACCTCCTCTTTTTCCTCTTTCTCGGGGTCCGACTGCAGCCACCACCTCCCCGTACCGCCGTCACCCACCATCGCCGGCCACCGCCAAATCTGCAGCCCCCGCCTTCTTCTCATCTGTTTTCCGAGAGCCCACACAACAGCAACTCAACCCTCTCGCTTCCCTCCTTCCACTTCAATCCAGCGGCAGCCCGAGCACCTCTAAGCTCCGACGTCCTTCGAAGCGAAGCCGAGCCGCCCAGGCGCAACCGACACCGCCGAGCCTCCTCGCTCTGTTTTCTGATCGAAGACCACCGGTGAGAATTACTCCCTCTCTTTTTCTATTCAAAACCTCGAAAAGCTCCGCCTTTGACTCCCTCTCTTTCGTTTGAGGCCAAGAACGACGAGATCCATCTCCGACGAGCCCAATCGCGCACCGACGAGATTTTCCGGCGAGTCGACGCCCTCGGTGAGTCCTCTTCCTTCCCTTCCTTGTTGTCGTGTGTGTATCGATGTCGTTGGTGGCGTGGCCGAAGTCGGAGCCGGCGTCGCCGGCGAGCCTTCCCGCTCCTCCTCTCCTTCTTCTTCCGCCGAACACCGGCCTCCCTTTCTCTCTGTTTTCTGTCGTCCAACAGAGGTAGAAGATGGATGTGGGCCTCCCTCCATGTCATCGGACACGTCAGCCGTGGGGGCCCGCATCTTTCTTCTCTTCTTTTCTAAATCCGGGTTTCAGAATTTAAGGGAGATGGGGTCTTGGGCCTAATTTTGTGGGCCGGGTTGGTGGTTTTAAAAGGAATTAACCTTGGGCCTATTCTATCCACATGTTGGGTCCGGTTTTAAATAAAAAGAATTCGGGCCGGATTTCTTATAATATAAGGGTTTGGGCCTATTTATACCAAATCAATATGATTTTGGGTAATTTTAACAAAAGGCTCGATTTTAGGATTTTATAAAATAAGGGTCGGTTTTGGTAAATTAATAAGAGGCTGATTTTAATAAATAAAAATGATTGGGATTTTAAAGGATTTAGAAATAATTTATGAAGTGTTTCAAATGAAATAGCATTTGAAATATTATGTAAAATAATTGAGATTTAAAATATATTACTATGAGAGTTGGAGATTTGAAAAGGTATTTGACTAACATTTTCCAATATCGGAAATTCTATCTAGTTAAATCGGGTTTCGAAACGGTTTGCGGTACTAACTCTGGGATTATGTGATCGATGACTAACTAGCATGATTGATGTGAATGGTTGTTTAATATCATGATTTGTGTGAACTAATGTCATGAATGAATGACTAACGACAAGATGAGATGTTAGAATTTTGTATCATTTGACTTATGCCTTATGAGCTATGATTAATATGATGAACTTTGGAGATATATGATCATGCGGATATATGAGTATTATTGCGAATATATGAATGTGGTGGAACGGAATGATGATAATGATGTGGTCTTATGGAAGGTGGCATCATGATGAGTGGTTGAACTTGATGTGATGATGATTGCGATATGATTGTTATCCTCGTTGAATGATGTGTGCTTGAATGCTTGAATGATTAGACGTAGACTTATATATATGTGCTGATATGTATCTAGGTAATACCTTGTGATTATGAATGATGTCTGCTGGATCTTCCATTATGCTGTTCTGCATAGCCAGGTGAGTTCCTATATGAGCTCACTCAGATTCGAAAAGAGATCTCCTTGCTTGTAGCCATGTGCATACTAGGTGCTTGCATTCATAATCAGCATGTCATGTAGTACCATGCTAGGTTGCATTGACCGTTGAGCATTCTACTTCTTTATGCGTATGTAAACAGAACGGCCGTTATCCGTGAAGTAACTAGAGTCATTGCTAGGGTTATAGGACGACCTAGTCTCATCGGGTCCCGTCCTGAGTCAATCGAGTCATGAACTTCCTTATATTATGAGATGCCTGCGGGCTTTATTGTGGAGCGGGTTGGGCATGCGTGCCGCCCGATTATGAATGAATGCATTCACGAGCTGGCCAGTCTCCGCCCTATCGGAAGGGGGTGGAGGTAAGAGAGGGATATACCACTTGGTATTCGGTGCTAAGGCCTTATTATATTATGCACTTGATCGTAGGACCATGCTAGTGTGTTAATATTCCGTCTTGCATCTAGAAGCATCTTTATTAGGACTAGCGTGTGTATATGTCTGCTTGTTTGGGATTATATTGTGTAGGGCTTCGATCTGACACCGCCCCGCATACATTTTTTTTAGGTTTGTTTTGCAGCATGATTATTCCTTGTTTTCGTGACGTGGGAACTCTCTTGGGCGATCTCAAAGAAATGGTTTAACTCCACTAATATTGTATATTAAATTTCGATAATTACGCTTATTGATTTGGTTTTGACTCGGCTCTGTCGTGTCACCCTCTTGTATTATACCTTGATTCTACTATTTGCATGACCATTGGTTTTTCACGCTTAGACTTAGGACAGGTACAGGGGACTTCCCCGGGGATTCCAATGATCCCTTCGAATTTTGGGTATGAAATCCCACTTTAAAATGTTATGATAGAATTTCAAACCTTCAACCTGTACTCGGGGCACAAGATCCTAACGAGGGGTTTCATCCCTCGAAACGTAACCCAGGAATCATAATCCCGGGCCGTTACAACTAAAGGGAGAGTTGAATGCCTCAATTTAACGGTTATAATTTTCATGTAATGCAGAAAATAAGATTCAACTTAACATTGTAAAGACCATTAGCCCTAATTGATGAACACAAAACACACGAACTTCGAGAGCAAAAAGCCCTAAAATTCTAATAGACAGTTCCACGAGCATAGTAGATGAGACCTAAATTCCGCACAAAAATGGAGTAGGAAATCTGAAACTAAACAAACCTAATTAGGATTTTGGAGGCATTGCCTTCAATTCCAAGAAACCAAAATTTGACAGGAACAAAGCAAAATCAAATTGGAAACTCCACATAGTAAACTGAACAAAATTGTTCAAACACAAGCACAAAAATAGAGAGGAAATCGGAAAAAAATAAATAAAAGGGAATGGCGTTGCCTTTGCGAAGAAAGGTAGGGATCGAGTTGAACTTACAAGACCTTGGCATGGCCACCGGCAAGGAAGAAGGAGGAGGAGGGAGTGCAGCGGAGAGAGAGTCGAGCTGAAGAGATGATCCGGACTGGGAAACGGGAATGGGAGAGTCTTCTGCAATGGGAGCGGGGTCATCAGCACTCTAAGGAGGCGGATGAATACATGTGGGGAACGATTTCTTGACTCTTGGTTGGTTTCAATTAGTAAGAAAATAAAGAGATTAAATTTATGGGTTGTAACCGCTAATATAAAGGGGCTGAATACATATGGGGTTGTAACCGCTATCCATTAATTAAGTAAAATGTCTCTTGGTATGAGATTGTAACCGTAGAGATCATCAAATCAATATCGAAAATAAAGAGAAAAAAATAAATTAAATACTCATTAATGGAGGCTTGAGGCTATAATAATGGGTATTATAGATAGATATTTCAATTTGTATGATTCTATTAAACGAATAAACGGTTAAACGGATAACCGAGAATATTATAGATTGGATAACCGAGAACACAATTATAGCATTTATGGTGGGGGCTGAACACAACTTTTACCGGTTAAACGGATAACCGAGAATATTATAGATTGGATAACCGAGAACACAATTATAGCATTTATGGTAGGGGTTGAACACAACTTTTACAAGATATCCCAAATTTATATATATATATATATATATATATATATATATAGGGAGAGGTTCCAGTGAAACGATTAATAGGATGTAACGTGTAACGTAATTATAGCCGTTAGATTAAAACATATCAATGGCTAATATTCTTTTAAAATAGGACAAATTGTGCCTATGGTAGGTGTATTATACAAGATTAGAATTCAAAATCTGCATTAATTAAAAGGAGCTAAATTCTCTCCATCAACATATGTAACAATTCATGAAATATAAGGAAGTTAGTATACGATAACCTACAGTAACTAGCTAAATAATAATGTTGAATTTTTGTCATCTAATCTTTATAGAAGAAATATGTGAAAAAATAAAGTGTCATTTAAATTTATTGAATTTACAAGGAATATATTTCACTTGATAAATGAATAATTAGTATGTCTAATATGAATATAGTATTCAAACTTTTAAATTAATATTTGGAACTACAAGCAGGCTTAATATTTTCTAGAATTAACTTTAAACACTCGATATATACTTATTCATTTACAAAAGGGTAAATATTCATTTAATTATTTACTTTGAATAATTGATTTAGTAAAATTAAAATTTTGAATACTTTGCAATGTAACAAAATTATAAACCCATAAAAAAGTTTCAAATTTTATATAAATTTATGTTCACTCATGATATATCTATATGAATATTTATTTATTAAAATTAAATATCAGATTTTCTCTCTATGCCTCTCCCTTAATTTCTATAATTAATTCAGTCAACCAATATATACGTAATATTCATTTTGAATAGGTTAAATATTCATTTACAGTATTGAATATAACAATATAATTAAATGAATATTCTGTCTCTTTGAAATGAATATGAAGTATATATTTCATGAATCATGACTAGTTCTTTTAAATAATATGTATGAATTTAGCTCCATGGCTATGCATACATATACATACTTTATAAATTAATAGTGAGTCTTTTTGTGAATAAATATGGTGTGTTTGAATAACAAATTAATACAATGAAAAAATAAAGTTTGAAAGTAGGAGTTAATTAGGAGGGTTGGGGTGGAGGCGGTAATCAAGGAGGGTTTATAAATTACAATGGAATTTGGTATATTGTATTTTTGTGTTTCTCCATCTTATACCATTCATTTTATTAGATCCAACGACTCTAATTACGTTACACGTTACATCCTATTAATCGTTTCACTGGAACCTCTCCCTATATATATATAGATGTCCTATACCGGCATATTGTTTCTAGTTATTTATTTCTTTGACCAAAACTCTGAATTACCTACTCGATAAGATCAATAAAAATAAAATACCTCCTCATTAATTTTAAATATGCTTCTTTCATAACATTCGAACTCGAACAAAACCAATGATCATTAATTAATGTACGAATGTACGTATGAATATTGGTTTGTGATCAAATCGATATGATACCAATTCAACCTTTTTTAAAAAAAAATGAGTAAATAAACACCATGTATAAACTTTTAAATTTATAAATCTATATATAGCTAAACTATGACCTAATAAACCAAAAATGATACTACACTACACTCTACTTGAAAAATGAAAATTTAAATTAGAGTACACAAAACTTAATAAGCAATAACCTAGATCTAAAAATAAAAATGTTGAAAAAAAAAATTGGAATCCTCATTGCCGTTAGCGGCGCATCTCTCTCCAACACCGTTACTCCTCTAATGGTGGGTAGCGACGGATCAGCGACATCCCATCTCCCAGCCATCATCGTCGCCTTTGTCGGTCAAGTGCAAATTCAACACTGTGTCCAGAATTTCGAAGACTCCTCTATCTCCGCCTTGGGCTTAACAGAGCCGTTCCGTTATATTTTGAGGTCTTATACATCTTATATATGTTGAGGCTTTTTTTTAAAACTAATTTAAAGGGAAAAATAATTCATCAAATCCACTAACAAAGGAGATGTTCTCATAAATGCAAAGTCATTACAAAAAATCATTAACTAAAACTAGCTAAATTTTATCTTCTAGCACTCTTAGATTTTCTAAAAGCTCATGTTTAATTGAAAAAAAGCCAAAGCATTTCTTGCTGCTAAATGTTTGTGAGTTCGTGACGATAAAATAAATCGAAACGGCTTGGCCCTGCTGGTGGGGAGATTCGGACCTACCTCAATTCGATACAAACACACCCATTTACCAACTGCTCTACCGCAACAACTTGAAACACTTTGCAATTTATATATACATCTATATACGAGGCCTCGAAATTTTGAGACCCTGTTCAATGGCACTTTTCGCACGGGCCTCGGGCCGGCTATAGGCTTAGATCTCAAATCCGCTTATAGATCTGCAACGAGGCTCACTCTAGCAACCTTTAGTTGTCGATTCGTTCCTATTTCCTCTTTACTTAATTTAATTTGGCCTATTCCTTTGTTTGACGAATTAGCCGATAATTGGGTATTGCAACTGCACTTGCTGTGTTTCAGTTTTGTTGGATCTCATTTCGGATGTTAAATTGTTCTTTTGATTCGAGTTGTTTTCACTTTCAAATATGTGTTGGAAAAATTGGACATTAATGACATTGTACATATAGTTAGTTAGTTGTTAAAGTCGGCTGGGCTCGGTGAGGCTAAGACAAGTTGGAGGGAGGTCGTGTGTACGAGCGCACATACAGGAGACTCGAATAACACATAAATTCGAATGAGGTTCCATCTCAAAACCAATTGGCAATGAGAGGAGTAGTCCTTCAACCTTATATGTTGTTCAAGCATATTTTATATAACCGATGTAGAACAACCACATTCCAACATTAGTCGTGTATTCTAGAGTATGGAGAAGATGATAAATAGTGTTTTCCAATTTTTTAAAAAAATTTACATTTGAGATCTAGTTTCTTATTTATTAGTACATTTTGAGGCTAAAATAATTTTTCTTTTGTCAATTATGACAAGTATATCAATTTTGGTTTATTAAATACTCTTTTGTTTTAAACATTTATATAGATATTTGAAAATCACAAGTAGTGGATTGAGTATTAAATGGTTGTGAAGATCAAGCCACCTCTGCTGCACTGCAAGACACAGATCAGCTAAAATTCTAAATCCAAATCCAGAAATCAAAATAGCTCCTTTACTGTTCCATTGCCAAAAGAAGATAAAGAGCTCAGCCGTCACATGCCAGAAACTTCCATTTGATGATCCCAAAAACCCTAATAATGCAAGTTGTCCCTTACATCAGCTTATATAGCTGTAAAGTCACGTGAAAGAGGGGTGCTCTAGGAGCTTATTACACAAGGCAGCTAAAACCAGCTAATAACAGTAATGCCATTGGCAACAAGACAAAAGAGTAAGGAAAAATAATGATTGTAAGAAAACCATATGAATGAAGCAATATATATATGTAATGCAGGCACTGCATACATGTACAGCAACATATTTCCACATCCCCCCCCCCCCTCAAGTTGGACTTGGGGTGAAGCCAATAAGTCCCAACTTGAGTGAGAAGAACATGTGTTGCCTTTCTCCCAACGGCTTGGTGAATATGTCAGCCAGTTGTACTCCTGTTCTGACATGTTGTGGTAGCACAAGCCCTTCAAGAAGATGTTGCCTAATGAAATGGCAATCAATCTTCAAATGCTTAGTCCTCTCATAGAAGACTGGGTTCTCGGCAATGTGGATGGCAGCTTTGTTATCACAGAAAAGAGGGAAAGGCTTTGGAGAGTGAATGCCTAAGGAATCCATGATGCCATCCACCCATATGAGCTCATTGGTTGTAGCAGACATGCTTCTATACTCTGCTTCAGCAGAGGATTTGGACACAGTTGTCTGCTTCTTTGTCTTCCATGAGATAAGTGAATTACCAATGAACACACAATACCATGTGAGAGATTTAGCAGTAAAGTGACAAGTTCCCCAATCAGCATCACTGTATGCAGTTACAGATAGGGTATTGTTCATTGGATAATACAGACCAACACCAATGGTACCCTTTAGGTACCTTACAACATGCAATGCAGCATCTAAGTGTGGTTGTCTTGGTTGAGACATAAACTGGCTTAGATGCTGGACAACATAAGTAATGTCAGGACGAGTTAAATTCAAAAATAGCAATCTTCCAACCAACCTTCTATAAATTTCAGGATCATCTAGCAAAATTCCAGTTTTTGTTGACAGTTTCAATCCCCTTTGCAAAGGAAAGATGGCTGGCTTACAATTAGTCATGTGACAGTCTTCAAGTATGTCCAAAACATACTTTCTTTGGTGAAGATGTGTACCATCATCATCTCTTAAGATTTCCAGTCCCAAAAAATATCTAGCCAGGCCTAGATCCTTGATTGTGAACTTATCATGCAATGCTTTCTTTGTCACTGTAATCTGCAACTGATCATCTCCAGTAAGCAATACATCATCAACATAGATCAATGCCACTGTTATGGAAGCACCAGTCATCTTAATAAACAAGGAATAATCTCCCAGGCTTTGAACAAATCCCATGGAAACCAAGAACTTACTTAGCTCAACATTCCACTGCCTAGAGGCCTGTTTCAATCCATAGATAGATTTTCTGAGTCTACAAACCATCCCAGGTTTGTGTGTCTTGTATCCTGCAGGAGGTGTCATGAACACTTCCTCATCCAAATGCCCACGTAGGAAGGCATTATTCACATCCAATTGATGCAGAGGCCAACCCTTTGCAGTGGCTATAGCCAAAACTATCCTCACTGTACTAAACTTAGCAACAGGTGAGAAAGTGTGTTTGTAGTCTTTTCCTTTGATCTGGTTGTATCCCTTGGCCACAACTCTGGCCTTGAATCTTTCAACTGACCCATCAGGCTTATATTTAACTTTATAAACCCATTTACTTCCAATGGCCTTCTTCCCTGGTGGAAGCAAAGTCATTTCCCAAGTCTGGTTGTTTTCTAAAGCAACCAACTCCTGATCCATAGCATCTCTCCAGTGCTGTTCCTGAACTGCTTGTCCAAAATGTGAAGGCTCGTAAACAGTTGCCATAAAAGCAAAGGATCTAACATAAGATTCATCAATTCTTTCATGAGACTAAAAACAATCTGCTAGAAAAGACTGAGACTAAGAATCACTTCTTCTTGGAGTATTGGAAACAAAATCATTCCATCTCTGTGGTCTTGTCACCTGTCTTGATGACCTTCTTAAGGGTGGGAAGTTGATCTCATCATTTATCAAATTCTGTGGGACAACTTGATGAATGTCCATTCTGTTGGTGCTTCCTTGAGAGCTCTCAGTGTCAGCAACCTGAGAGGGTAATGACTCAGGCTCTTCAGTGGAGCCTGGATGATCACCAAGCTCATGAGATCCCAGTGTTGAGGAGGTAATCAAAGGCTGTATGTAAGGATCATAATCATCTGCTGGATTCACTAAAAGGAGTGAACTCCTTGGCTCCCCATCTTCTTTCTTTCCTTCCTCAATATCATCCTTAAAAGGGAAACAATCTTCATGAAAAATGACATCTCTACTGACAAAAGTCATTTTGGACTCTAAGTCCCACAGCTTGTAAGCCTTTTGGCCATGAGGATAACTGAGCAAAACACGTCTCCTACCTTTAACATTCATCTTGTTTCTGTCTTTCATTGCTACAGGTGCATAACATAAGCAACCTATAACTTTCAATTCATCATATGTAGCAGCTTTTCTAAACAACAGTTCATAAGGAGTTTTCCAACCTAGTATCTCTGTTGGCAATTTATTTATAATGTGTGTTGCAGAAAGAACACACTCTCCCCAAAATTTTAAGGGAAGAGATCCATGATTTCTTATGGATCTGGCAGTCTCAATGAGATGCCTGTGCTTCCTCTCCACCCTGCCATTCTGCTGTGGAGTGTAGGGAACACTTCTTTGATGCATGATACCCATGCTAGCAAAAAATTCCTGGCTCTTCTGAGAAGTAAATTCTGACCCATTGTCTGTTCTAAAACATTTCACTGTCTTATCAAACTGTGTTCTAATGTGAGCAACAAAATCACACATTGTCTGATACACCTGTGATTTGGACTTGAGTAAGAAAGTCCAAGTTACCCTTGAATAATCATCCAAAACTGTGAGGAAATATTGAAAACCATTATAGGTGGGAGTCCTATATGGTCCCTAAATATCCATGTGAACCAAATCAAAAGCATTAACTGCCCTGGCATTACTTCTTCCAAAAGGAAGCTTGTGAAACTTACACAAACCACAAGTCTCACAATGAAATTCATCAAAATTAAACTGCATCATATGATCAATATGTCTCATTTTAGAAACTGAACTATGTCCCAATCTGGCATGACCCAATTCTAAGCTACTGCTAGCTTTATTACATAAGCTCAAAGGCAAAAAACTCAAGTCTCTGTCTCTTCTGCATCTTTCCCATTTCTGAAACTGATCTTCTGACAGCATCTTGTAGAGGACATGCCTTCTTTCTCAGAATAACAAGATCTTCTTAGTTCCAGGGTCCTGTATATAACAAGAATCTCTTGTAAAGATGGCTATCAATTCATGATCATCAAGCAATTTACCAACAGATAATAAGCTGTGCTTAAATCCTGGAACTAATAAGACATTCTTCAAGACAACTGAGCTGGTAAACTGCAGTGTCCCCATCTCATTCACAATTTTAATAGACCCATCTGGCAATCCAATATGAATCTGCTTCTCCAACTGATTTCTTTCTTTCATATAGAAATCATTAGGCATCATGTGATCTGTTGCCCCAGTATCAACAATCCACTCCAACTTGGAGTTATTTAACTGATTTAAAAACTGAGAAGAAGATGAAACTTTACCTGCAAAGTTGGCAAAGGCACTCTCAGAGGTACCCTTACCCTTCATCTTTTTCATGATTTCCTGGTAAACAGCATTGACCATAGCTGTGTCAAGCTGGTTACTGCCTCCAGTCCTGTTTGCCATCTCATCATCCAAAGGAGTTCCCATCTGTCCCACATTGTCTGACTCTGCAACATTTACTGAGCTTCTGCTCCCACTGTTAGCCCTCCCACTGTTCTTCAGTTCTTTGTACCAATCCAGGACTCCATGCAATTTGAAGCATTCTTCAGCTGTGTGTCCCTTGTATCCACAATGAGAGCATTTCTTTTCATACTTCGGCCTCTTTAATTCCTTCTAGTCCTTTCTAGCTCCTTGATTCCCACTGTTGAAGCTCGAATAGCTATTGAAATTCCCTTTGCTGGCAGCAAAGGCATTGAAATCTCTCATAGCTGACTGTGTGGTTCCTGTTGCCCCAACACCTAACTCCACTTGCTGCAATATGAAGTAAGATTTGTTCACTGGAGGAAGAGGATTTGTTGCCAAGATTTGATTCCTTGCAGCTTCAAAGTTGTCATTTAGACATGCCAGAAGCTGCATCAATTTGTTCTTAGCATCAATCTCATCCACCTTTTTGACAAGTTCACATGTGCATTGTCTCATGACTCCACAAGTGCACTCAGGTATCTACTCTAGAACCTGAAGCTCATCCCAGTACTTCTTAAGGAGATTGTAAACCTCTCCCAGCTTCATGCTCCCTTGAGTAACATTACTCGGTTTCTTCTTGAGTTGAAAGATCTGTGGAGCATTGTTTTGACTGTATCTTTCAACTAACTCATCCCAAAGCTGTTTAGACGAGTCAACAAACACAAGACCCTCAGCTCTCCTCTTTTCCATAGAGTTTAATATCCAACATCTCACCATGAAATCAGCCTTTATCCATCTTTGCAAGTCAGCATGATTCTCTGCTGGCTTTGCACAAGACCCATTCACAAATCCAAGTTTGGATTTAGCTCCTAGAGCCATAATGACTCCTCTACTCCATGTCATGTAATTAGATCCATCAAATAGAGCAGCAACAAGCAATGCTCCTGGGTGATCTGAATTAGAAAGGAATAGAGGATCATTGTTGTTACCTTGATTTCCTCCATTCCCTTGATTTCTGGTCTCAACTTCTTCAGCCATATCCTGTGCTTAGCTACTTCCTTCAAGAAATAAATAACCAATCTCAAATCTGGACCGTTCGCTCTGATACCATGTGAAGATCAAGCCACCTCTGCTGCACTGCAAGACACAGATCAGCTAAAATTCTAAATCCAAATCCAGAAATCAAAATAGCTCCTTTACTGTTCCATTGCCAAAAGAAGATAAAGAGCTCAGCCGTCACAGGCCAGAAACTTCCATTTGATGATCCCAAAAACCCTAATAATGCAAGTTGTCCCTTACATCAGCTTATATAGCTGTAAAGTCACGTGAAAGAGGGGTGCTCTAGGAGCTTATTACACAAGGCAGCTAAAACCAGCTAATAACAGTAATGCCATTGGCAACAAGACAAAAGAGTAAGGAAAAATAATGATTGTAAGAAAACCATATGAATGAAGCAATACATATATGTAATGCAGGCACTTCATACATGTACAGCAACATATTTCCACAATGGTACTATATAGATATAATACTAGTAAACGTTAATGAAGATAATCGATGGGGGGACCAATTCAAAACCATAGCATAATTAGCATTAATTAAATGTTAAGATGCAAAAAGACAAGCTATTTGACAATTTGGGCGTGTTTCGTGTACAGATCCTTCGAGTTTAGACGGCCTTTAAGATCGATCATTCCAAAATCCAAACCACCAAATCCTGGGCCCACTCTGCCTTTCCTGTGCCTATAAATACATGCCCTTCTCTTCATCCCTAAATCAGCCCAACAACGTAGATTCATTTAGCAATCTAGAAAGTAATTACTACTACAATAATTAAGGGCGTGTTTGGTTTACTCTGGAAATGGGGCTCTCAAAAGCTACTTCTCTCTTCATTGCTCTCCTTTTCAGTGTTGCATTTCTTGTCTCCGCTCGTGACCTTTCTGAAACCGCTGAGGAAAAAGGTGTCATTTCTCATTATATGTCCTATCTATCTATCTATCTTTTTTTTTTTACATTAAAACCGACACAAGACTAGATCGAGTCCATATACCCATGATCACGGTTGGTACTTGCATTGCTATAGAATACATCATCGTGAATGAAAAACGACGCTAAATTTTACAACAAATTAAATTAATATCCAAAACTAAGATTTCTTCATTGACTTTAATTCCTTGTATAGATTCCGTGGAGGAGTCAAAGTATCACTACCACGGCTACCATGGCGGACACCACCACTACCCTCCGTACTACTACCACCACCACCACCATAGGGGCTACCACCACCACGACGAGCACCATCACTACCCTCCGACAACCGAGAGGAAAACCCTAGAGAGCTATGAAGTGAAGCCCAACTACTACCACGAGAATCCATACTACGCCCCCCATGACAGGTATCCATACGGCCCCCGTGACAGGCACCCACATGGCCCCTATGACGGTAGATATCCACACGGCCCTCACTACCACAGATATCCATATGACCAGGCATCAATGAAATATGCTCGACGTACAATACGTAAATGAGGATGTTTATGTTTTATGTGTTTTTATTATGTTTATGTTTTGTAATAAGGCCCATGAATCATGATGATGAGTAACGTACCAGCTATAGTGTGCGCTCATTTATGTATGTTATGGATATTCGGCCATATACGTATTGTATGCGTTTTATTTGAATTTTTATCCATCAAACTGAATGAATAATATATATATATATATATATATATATATATATATATATATATATATATATATATATATATATATATATATATATATATATATATATATATATATATATATATATATATTAGGGAGTAGTTCCAGAGTGCACACCCCTTATAGTGTATCTTGTGCACAAATCTTGACCCTTAATTAATTCGAAATGGATGGTGTAGATTAATAGGAATTTTTTCTTTTTTTTTAATTAGAAATTGGAGGACCCACTATCAAAAACTCATCCACCTCCCTTACTACATGCGCGTGTTATTCTTGCATTTTTTGTTGAGTTTTTTTTTAAAAAAAAAATATAAAATATGGTTTTGTAAAAAAAAAAATTATGGGCGATTCGTGGTGCGACCCACCTGATTTTGTTCGTTTTAAAATTGTGGAAATTCCACCAAATAATGTTTCACATGCTATCGAATAATATTAGATTTTCTTTTTCCATCTTGTTTATATTAAAATTTATCAATCCCACTGAATAATTTGCCACATACTACTGAATAATATTTTTTTTGTTCATCAATTTTAGTTAAAAACAAAACACAAATCCCTAAATAATACTTATGATTTATACGAATAATGTTTCATATTTCACCGAATAATGTTTTACATATGCTCATACGATGAAGGTTTTATATTGTTTGTCAAATAAAAAACTCCATTACCGACGAATAATAAATCAAATTTCACCGAATAATTGACCAATTCATTACCACTAGTAACCGAAATTCGACACATACATCTGAATAATTTACTACTAATTAATCAAATCATACATTAAATTCAATACATAGTCCGAATAATTCTTCAAGCATACCCAGATTCAGCGCTCCTTAGGGTGTCGACCTACTGAATTCAACATCCAGATTTTCGAAAGCAAGCGTACCCATAATTCAAAATTCAACACATATTCATTCAATAAGAAATCAAGCGTCGATAACTAAGACAAACTGGAGACCAATAAGAAATCGGTGTGCACAGATTCATTCAATAAGAAATCGGTGTGCCTTGAGCGCTGATTCAGTAGATCAACACAGATTCATTCAATAAGAAATCGGTGTGCACATATCCAAAATTCAGCACAGATTCTTTCAATAAGAAAACAAGCATACCCAGATTTTCGAAAGCAACAGCAGTAGATCGACACAGATCAAGGCAGTAGATCGACACAAATCAAGGCAGGGCAGCCGATTTATTCAATAAGAAATCAAGCGTACCCAGATTTACGAAAGCAGCAGCAGTAGATCACCTCTCTTAATCGTCGTCGCCGTCGGCCTTCCTCTTCGCCCTCGATGTCCCTGTAGCCTCACAATCGCCGCCACACTCCTGTGCTCCTCGATTCGACGCCGGCTTCAACCTCTCTTGCAATCACCGCCGCCGCCTGGTGCACCAGATTTGCCTCCGATTCGCCTCCGCCTCGCCTCTTATTTGCCTCCGCCTGGTGCGCCAGATCTGAAGTTTCCTCCCTCTTTCCATGACTCGCGAGCTCGCCGGAGATTGGACTCCTCTCTCTCATCTACTCCGCTCCAATTCGCCTCCGGATGCCCAGATTCGCCTCCGCGCTCGCCTATCTCCCTTCCGATTCTCTTCCGCCCGCCTCGTCTGGCTAGCTGCGCCTCCTCTGTTCAATATCAAAGAAGAAGAAATCTAGGGTTATTTAACCACACGCGCTCACTCCATGCCGGGTTTGGAGTTTCAAATCAGTTTTTAACATTTTTTTTTTTAAATCACAGTCCACGTGGTAGCATCTGATCCCTTCATTCCATTTAGATCAACGGTCTAGAATTATGCACAAAGTACATCCTAAGGGGTGTGCACAAGTTACCTATTCTCTATATATTTATATATTTGTATATGTGCTTAATATAGTAGATGTGTAATTACTAATAATATGTATGAGGATAGAATGAAGATTTATAATCCAAATAATTTAGATAGTATGTCATACTTAATATTAAGATATAATCCCTTTCTAGAGAGAGAAGAGAGCTCCTCTATTTAGAAAATCCAAACCTCTTTCAAGGAAAAACACCTCGCTTTAAACTGGGTTTTCCACTATGTGAATCGCAGACTTGCTATCACAGAAGAGGGGAATTGGTTTGGGAACAGAGCAATTGAACTCAAGGAGTATCGAATCCAACCATACCAACTCGCTTGCTGTCTTTGAAAGGCTTCGATATTCGGCCTCAACAGAGATGACTTTGAGACCGTGGTTTGCTTCTTGGTCTTCCATGAAACAAGAGACTTGCCCATGAATACACAGAACCCAGTAAGTGACCTTCCAGCGAACAAACAATTCCCCCAATCCGAATCACAATAAGCCGTGAAAGCAATGTGATTATGGACTGGATATAACAAGCCCAGATTGACAGTACCCCGAAGATACTTCACCACATGTATAGCAGCTTGCCAGTGAGGGATGTGAGGACAAAGCATGAATTGGCTGAGGTGTTGGACGGCATAGGATATGTCAGGCCTAGTCATATTCAGATATAACAACCTGCCTAGCTACCAGCCGACGATACTTTTCTAGATCATCAAGTTCGTCACCAGTATCTGTAGAGAGCTTTAAACCTCTTGACATAGGGAAGGAAGCATCTTTGCAGTCCTCCATTTGAGTGTCCTGAAGTATGTCCAGGACATATTTCCTTTGATTAAGGAGAGTACCCTGAGCGGTTCTGGCTATTTCCAATTCTAGAAAATATCTAACATTGCCAAGGTCCTAAATTGTGAAAGCCTGATGCAGGGCATCCTTCAACCAATTGATTTTCGAAAGACTGTCACCAGTAAGCAGTAGATCATCTACATAAACCAGTATAACAACCAGACCTTCAGGTACAGATTTCATAAACAAGGAGTGGTCAAATGAGGATTGCACATAGCCCTTTGTCACCAGGAACCGAGATAACTCAACATTCCACTGGCGAGATGCTTACTTCAAACCATAAAGGGACCTTTTCAATTGACAAACCTGACCAGAATTACCCTTATCATAGCCATCAGGAATCCTCATATAAACTTCCTCATCAATGAAGCCATGAAGAAAAGCATTATTTATGTCAAGCTGTACAATAGGCCACTGTTTCTGAGTAGCAACAGCAATCAACATCCTCACAATAGTAAATTTAGCTACAGGTGAAAATGTATGTTTGTAATCTTTGCCCTTAATTTGGTTGTAGCCCTTAGCAACCAGTCAAGCTTTGAACCTTTCAACACTACCATCAGGTTTAAACTTGATTTTGTACACGCGCTTACTACCAATAGCAGATTTGCCTTGAGGTAATGTAGTGAGAGACCAAGTTTCATTATCCTCAAGGGCCTGCAACTCCTTCTGCATAGCCTCAATCCAAAGGGGATCACCAGAGGCTTGGGAATAGGTTAGTGGTTCTTTAAGGGATAGGACATTGGCAAGAGAAGCTATGTAGTTAGGGGGGATAATATGTAGGGTCATCAAGTGCAGTGGCTATAAATGAGGTAGAGAAGGACTGGGAGGTTCCAGGACAAATAAAATCTTTGAGATGGGCAAGTAAATGAGACTGTCTAGTGGATCTCCTGTTAGGTATAATAGGAGAAGAACTAGAAGTCTCTGAGGGTTCAAAGGATGGGTTAGGTGAAATGTTGGGTTCAGGGATAGTTTCAGTCTGAGATCCAGTTGAATCAGGGACAAATGGAGAGGGTGGAGGGTTGATGGGTTGTGAAGGAGGAGTTTGGAAGTCAAAACAAGCAGCTGGATTGACTAAACGTAAACTGGTTTGGTTTGGATGGGTTTTAGGAATGGGAGTTGGAGATTCTTTGAAAGGAAAACTATCCTCAAAGAACAGCACATCCCTGCTAAGGAAGGTTGTTTTGGTGGTCAGATCATATAGCTTGTAAGCCTTGTGGTCTTGAGGATATCCCAGCATGATGCACTTTCTAGTTTTGGAAGCAAACTTATCTCTCACACTGCCTCTAACCAAAGCAAAGCACAAGCAACCAATGATCCTCAATCTGTTATACACGGGTTTGCATCCCATCAATTTCTCAAATGGTGTTAGCCAATTCAAAACAGAAGATGGCATCAAATTTATCAAGTGAGTGGCTGGAAGAACACAATCTCCCCAAAATACCTGAGGAAGATTAGCAAGCAATCTGATGGCTCTTGAAGTTTCAATAAGATGCCTATGTTTGCGCTCAACACGCCCATTTTTTTGAGGCACACATGGCAGTGAATGCTGATGAATAATACCATGCTGTGCAAAGAACTCCTTACATTTAAGGAATTCAGAACCATGATCAGATCTCACTGCTTTGACTCTAACAGCAACCTGGTTTTGAACAAGAGCAACAAAATCAATAAGGATTTGAGCAACCTGATGTTTAGCATTGACCAGGAAAGTCCATACAACTCTTGTATGGTAATCCAAAATGGTTAGAAAATACCGAGCACTAGATCTACATTGAACCTTATAGGGCCCCCATAGATCAACATGAATCAACTCAAATTTCTCATTAGCTATAGTCTTGCTTACAGTGAAGGGAATTGAATGATGCTTAGCCATGATACAGGCTTCACAAAATAGATTGTCACTGCCTGAAAGGTGACATCCCTGGACATGTTTAAGCTTTGAAAAGGAAATATGTCCTAGCCTAGCATGCCACACTTGGCTAGAAACAACTTTATTGGAATTGAAACTAGACTGTGATGGCTTAGAAGCCACATTAACTGCACTGAAATGACTGTGAGATCCATCTTCAGTTTGCAAAGTTGCCTTGAAGAGCCTTCCAGTAAGCCTTGCTGCACTGAGAACTTCCTGACCACTCTTAGGGTCCTGAAACACACACTTGGTTCTCTTAAAATTCACATCCAAGTCAGTATCATCCACAATCTTTCCAACAGACATCAGGTTAGTCTTGAAATCATCCACATGGAAAACATTTTTCAAAAGAATGCCTGAAGTAAGTTTGATGTCTCCAATATCCTTAACATGTCTCATTGTCGGCCATCTGGAAGACATACTTTTATAGGCTGACTCAACACATGTCTATGTTGCAACAATTTCTCATCATATACACTGTTCTAAAAAACCCTTCAAGACCCGCCTAAACCCCCGCCTAAACCCTTAACATCGCCCCACCGCCAAGGCCGCCATGGTCATCGAAACCGGCCTAGACTTCAAAGACCTTCCATGAAATCCGCCTAGACCCCGCCTAGACCTTTAACCCTACCCTACCGCCAAGCACCCGCCAAACGTTTGTTAGAACATTGTCATATATCATATGGTCAGTGGCACCAGAATCAATGATCCAAGTTAAAGCATCCTTAGTCTGAGTTTTGGAAGAAAACAAAGCAAGAGATGTACCTGCACAGTTTGCAACCCCTTTAGCCTGTCCTTTGCCTTTCATGGCCTTCATGACCTCTTGGCAGACAGCATTAACTAAGGCCATGTCAAACCCTGTGCCATCCTCTACAATCTCATCTTCATTATCATCCAATGGAGACTCGAAAATTCCTGCAGTATTTGCAAAAGATTTGGTTGTCTTCTTGCCTTTCGGATCTTTGAACCAATCCGGATAGCCAATTATCTTGAAGCATCCATCTACTGTGTGCCCAATCATCCCACAATGACTACACACTTTGTCAGATTTGTCCTTCTTAACATACTTCTTGGATCCATTCGACTTTCCTGCAGTAAAGGCACTGCTATCCTGTGATGATTCACCATTGTTTGATCCACCTGCAGCCTCTACCTGTTTAACCAAATAGTAAGCTCTATTAACATTCGGTAATGGATCTGTGGAGAGGATTTGGTTCCTCACACTTTCATAGGTTTCTCCCAATCCCATCAGGAACTAGAGAAGTTTGTTGCGGTTGTTAGCTTCTTCCAGTTTCTTGGACAATCCACAAATGCACCTGAGTCTAGCATCACAGTTACACTTCAAAACTCCCTTGAGTGTAAGAATCTCATCCCAGAGCTTCTTAATTTTGTTGAAATATTCAGCAATGTTCAGATTTCCTTGAGCTTGATTACTCAAGCTCTTCCTGAGTTGATACAGAAGCAGACCATTCGTCTGTGCGTATCGTTCCTCAATCTCCTGCCAGAGCTCTCTCACAGAATTGATGTACATGAAACTTTCAGAAATCTCCGCATTCATGGAGTTCAGAATCCAACATTTCACCATATAATCACACCTCTTCCATCTCGGAATGTCTACAGGCGTGACCGAATCTGGATCCGAACTTCCATCTATGAAGGCAATTTTGTACTTAGCTCCAAGTGCCATCTTGATTCCTCGACTCCAGCTCAGGAAATTGAGTCCATTGAAGTTGTTTGCGACGAGCCGCGCTCCCGGATGATCGGAGTTGGATAGGTTCAGTGGATCGTTCTGATTTCCACCACCAAATCCAGTTTCTCCGACCACGTCGTTCGTAACCTGATCCTCCGCCATTTCTTCAAATTTCCAATCTCAAAAGGCTTCTAGTTGTTGATCGAACACCGTCGAGCTCTGATACCATGTAAAAAACCCCGAATTGATCAAGGATCTCTAGCTAATCCGCCATGGAAGGTCAATTCGGAGAAATAGAAAAATGAAGTAAAGAGGAGGAAGGAGTAACAGATTTTGTTCAACTGATTTTTCTTAACCCAACAAACTCCACACATTACATTTTATAGCCCAAGGCCCATAGACTCGTGTGGACTATTTTGTCCCTATTTTTACATGCGCAGATTACCAAAATGCCCCTGCCTACACTATCCTCTATAGATACCCTCTCGGTTCATTTGGAGTTTCCTCCTTGCACCACTACTGATACGTACCACTATTAACCATTATACCATACCACCCATTAACTCCGATCACCTTCAACGTCGTGGTCTCTGAAGACCTTGTGGTGACACCCGTTTATGAACAATTATAAGGTGTACTTTCTATGGCCTCTAGACCACCACTCCCTCCCTTTTACAGAGATACTACATCCCCATCGAAATACCCCTCGCCGCCTTGTTGGTGGTTTTCATACCACCACCGAGATAGAGGCTCGCGCCCATGGATCTCATGGTCCATCCCCTGCCACCGTTGCCGCATCGCCCCTACCACTGTTGGGGATGGTGATCGACAGCTTAGCCTTGCAAGGACAAAATTCTTGCCTTGCAAGGAACAAATCCTTGGTCATCCTGGAGTTAAAAAAAAAAAAATTAATATCCCCTTTATCTCAAAATATAGGTCGTTTGACTTTTTGACACGTGCGTTTTTAAGGAGCTAAAAAATATATAAAATACTACGTATTAACTTTTTCTTATATTGTGTCATGATGGTTAGTCTGTAAGTTGATTTGTCAGCCTCTCGAAGATCAGTGTGTTGACTAATCTCTCGAAGCTATTTTTGTATAAAAAGAAAATAGTACGCGAAATACCCTTTCCCTTAACATAAACTAGTACAATTCCCACGCGGTTTTTTAAAACTAAAATATTAATAATATATATAAATATATTATAAAATACTAATAAAAGTTAAGATAAACAAAAACTTTACCATAAATGTATCTTATAATTCTAAAATAATTTTTTTATATCTCGTCTAAAGTATAATACATAAATGTAGATATTTTAAATCACCCAGGTAATAATAATATCAATACCATTGTAACCTTTTTAGAAATTTTGAAATCTGAATCATGCATTTAAAAGTGATGTGTCACAACTAATAATTATATTCAATATTTTGAATTAAGCTCAATAGTTAGTACATAAATGTGAGTTAAGCCTAATGGTTATATTAGATTGAATTCAATGTTTTGAATTAAGCCCAATTGTTAGTAAATATGTTATGAATAAAAGAGAATGGAGGATTAAAAAAAAATTAATGGAAAAAAGGGAAAAGGAGAAATAAAAAAATGAAGGAAAAAAAATTAATTGGTCAATATTCGTAAAACTCCTCTAAGATTGACACGTAAGCAAAGTCTTCTAAATTAAGGTTATATATAGATTGTTAGTAAATATGTTAAGAATAAAAGAGAATGGAGGATTAAAAAAAATTAATGGAAAAAAGGGAAAAGGAGAAATAAAAAAATGAAGGAAAAACAATTAATTGGTCAATATTTCTAAAACTCCTTTAAGATTGGCACGTAAGCAAAGTCTTCTAAATTAAGGTTATATATATATAGATAGATAGATTGTTAGTAAATATGTTAAGAATAAAAAAGAATGGAGGATTAAAAAAAATTAATGGAAAAAAGGGAAAAGGAGAAATAAAAAAATGAAGGAAAAAAATTAATTGGTCAATATTCCTAAAACTCCTCTAAGATTGACACGTAAGCAAAGTCTTCTAAATTAAGGTTATATATAGATATAGATATATAGATTGTTAGTAAATATGTAGGGCTGTTATCTGAGTCGAACAGCTCGAGCTCGGCTCGGGCTTGGCTTGGAAAAGCTCGAGCTCAGCTCGTTAGAAGAGATAAAACAAGCCGAGCTTGAACAACATTTTAGGCTCGAACCGAGCCCGAGCCGAGCCCGAGTCGAGCCCGAGCCGAGCTCAAAAGCTCGATGCCTGAAACTACCAAAATACCTCTAGGGTTAGGAGGGTTTAGGCGTGAGCTTGAAAACTGGAAAGCGCTTTGCATAATCTGCATTCGGCGGCCGCTTCCTTCTTTAGTTCTCTTCTTTCTCCTGTCATTCGTTCAGGGTTCTAGATCGCTAGTCCTTCCCTTCCTCCCTCCCTCAGGCGGCGCCGGTGAACAGCATCGCTCGTCCTTCCCCCCTCAGGCGGCGCCCGTGAACATTATCCCTCGTCCGTCCTTTTCTGGTTCGTTTGTTCACCTGCTGTTCGTTCGGCTGTCTTCAATCCCTCCTTGTTCCGTGGTTCGTTAATCTTCATTCCGTCGTTGTTACTCCCTCGTTAATCTCCAGGCTATCTTCCAATACTTCGTTTGTTAATCTGCGTTCGGCTGTCTTCTAGGCTTCCAGAAGCAGCACAGGTAAGCCTCCCTTCTTGTCACTCCCTCGTTCGTTGTTCCAGCAGCAGCATCTTCTGATTCTTCTCGTTCATCTTCTTGTTCAACTTCGTTTGAAGAACACATTGATTTGTTCGGATTTCGACTTCTGGTTCATCTTCTTCTTCCCCTTACTCCCTGATTTGTTCAGTTTTTGTCTCAAAAAAGAAGAGAAAAGAGTGAATAGATTATTTCAATTAATTATTTAGTCAGTTTGTAAATCTGTATGTAATTCTGAATAAGCAATTGATTTGTATTTGTTCAGTTTTAGTCAAATTGTAATTCGGTATGTTCTTGTCCCAATGTCCCCTTACTGTTGTAGTGTTGCTGGATGATTTAGTAATGGTTTTGTATGTACTGGATAAAGAAAATAGTGAACTTATTTAGTCAATTTGTAATTGGGGGTTTGTACTGTCTTGTTCTTGATGTACTTAGTCAATTTGTATTTTTTCTATGTACTGTTTCCATTTAAGCTCAGTTAAGAACCGAGCTCGAACGAGCCGAACGAGCCCAGATGACGAGCTCGAACGAGCTTAGGCTCGTTCGTTCAGCTTGTTCGAGCCTTAACAAGCCGAGCTCGAGTTTCACCTTGGGCTCGCGAGCCGAGCTTGAGCACCAAAAAAAGCTCGAATAATTTTTAGGCTCGAGCTCGGCTCGGCTCGTTTCCCGTTCGAGCCAAGCTTGAACATGTCAAGCTCGGCTCGTTCGGCTCGAATATCACCCCTATAAATATGTTAAGAATAAAAGAGAATGGAGGATTAAAAAAAATTAATGGAAAAAAGGGAAAAGGAGAAATAAAAAAATGAAGGAAAAAATATTAATTGGTCAATAATCCTAAAACTCCTCTAAGATTGACAGGTAAGCAAAGTCTTCTAAATTAAGGTTATATATAGATGTTTTAAATTAAGCTCAATAGTTAGTACATAAATGTGAGTTAAGCCTAATGGTTATATTAGATTGAATTCAATGTTTTGAATTAAGCCCAATTATTAGTAAATATGTTAAGAATAAAAGAGAATGGAGGATTAAAAAAAATTAATGGAAAAAAGGGAAAAGGAGAAACAAAAAAAATGAAGGAAAAAATATTAATTGGTCAATATTCCTAAAACTCCTCTAAGATTGACATGTAAGCAAAGTCTTCTAAATTAAGGTTATATATAGATGTTAGTAAATATGTTAAGAATAAAAGAGAATGGGGGATTAAAAAAAATTAATGGAAAAAGGGGAAAAGGAGAAATAAAAAAATGAAGGAAAAAAAATTAATTGGTCAATATTCCTAAAACTCCTCTAAGATTGACACGTAAGCAAAGTCTTCTAAATTAAGGTTATATATAGATTGTTAGTAAATATGTTAAGAATAAAAGTTGACACGTAAGCAAAGTCTTCTAAATTAAGGTTATATATAGATTGTTAGTAAATATGTTAAGAATAAAAGAGAATGGGGGATTAAAAAAATTAATGGAAAAAGGGGAAAAGGGAAATAAAAAAATGAAGGAAAAAAAATTAATTGGTCAATATTCCTAAAACTCCTCTAAGATTAACACGTAAGCAAAGTCTTCTAAATTCACCCCTTATACTTATTATTTTAGAAGCAATCTCTTTGTAAAAGATTGCGCCACGTGTCAAACTCTGAGCAACCTAAGAAAGTAAGTAACCCACGTTCTCTTCAACCGTTTGAAGCCATCTCTCTGTTTTCAATTTGTTAGGGTTTGGATTTGTAAACCGTCGGAATTGTCAGGAAGCAGGAAACATTGTTAGGATGGAGAGGGGCGTCTCTGCCGGAGAAAGAGCGGAGTCTCGGGTCTGCCCTAGACAAAAAACTAAGAAGCCCCAATTTACAACTTTTCTCCCCAATTCTCTCTTTCAAATTGGATTTCTCTTCCACGTTCAAACTTCTTCCTCACAATTATCTTCTTCCTCAGAAGTGATTGGTGGCAGTGCGCAGTCGGTTAGCGATCGGAGGGCGATTGGTGGGCGGTGACGTAGTCGGCAAGGGCTGAAGGCGGCAATCGGCGATGGATTACTGCTACAACCGTCTCACAGTGTCTGCCGAGGGCTCAGGCACGTCGAATCCCTCCGTAGTCAAACTCGACGGCGCTCCCAGGACCGCTACTGTTGGCGGCGACGATCATGACTCGAACAACTCCACCTCCGGCCTCAAATTCGACCTCTTCAGGAAGTTGAGCACAGCTGAAGTCTCGGAGGATGCCAAAGACGACGGTGATGAAGTCGCCGTAGGTCACCGTAGACCCACCGATTTTGTCACGTGGCAGTTGTTTCCCGTTGCTGGTGACGGCGGAGATGGAAGGCCGAGTTGCGATGCCGAGTTCCGAGTAGGATCGTCGGATAATCAGTGGATGAATCTCTCGGTTTTGGCCTCAGCATCTGGCTACGAATCAACTTCTCTGGATTTGGAGCAGGAGCCGGAGATGCTGATTTTGCAGCAGCAGTAACAACAACAACAACTGCAGAAGTAGCAGGTGAGGAGGAGCCGGCGAGGACCGAGGTCTAGAAGCTCCCAGTACAGAGGCATCACTTTCTACCGGAGAACCGGCCAATGGGAATCTCATATTTGGTACACTAATCGATTCTGACAATCAATTTGATATTTAGGGATTCACAGTTCTTTATAGTTGATTTTTCTAAACCTATTGGGAATCTTGAATTGATTTTGTTCTTGTGTCTTCTAGGGATTGTGGGAAGCAGGTGTATCTTGGTGAGTGATTAAAATATTTTGAAATTTTTATATATGTAATAATTTGGTAATTGTTTACAGGCGACTTTGATACTGCACATGCCGCTGCTAGGTAGGAAATATCTTCTATTAGTTGTTCACTAACGAAACTCATTCTAAGCTACTTTATGTAGTTGAGCAGTCATGTGCCTTATTTGCTTGCTTCGACATTTTTTCACTAAATATCAGGGCGTATGATCGTGTAAATTTCTGATTTCTTTGTTCATCTAGAACCCTAATTTGGTTGCTTTAATCGATCATGTATCCAATTTTCCTTTATGAGCAATTAATTTCGGTTTGTATTTCTTGAATTTGTTCCTCTCACACATTTGTTAGTGTCTTAAAGCTTCAGTTCTGATCAGTTTCACTCTGTTTTTCAAGCAATTGCAATCGTAGTTTATAAACATTCATATTCAAGATATCAATATTGCTAATCATATCGTCTTACATATGGGTTGTTGTTGATACAGATATATCCTCTTTCAAAACTTGTGACCATTTGAGGAAGTCTTGAATTCTTCAAATGATTGAAACTATAAGCAATCTATTGCTGAAACTAAATCGCTGCCAAGGTATGTTCTATCATCTTCGATTTTTTTTTGTTATGTACAAAAAAAAATGGTTTTGCTAAGGAATTTCAATTAATGAAGTTTTGATTTGTGACTGTTGCTAGCTCATGTGAATATAATTGTGATGTGGCTATTTCTGGGATAGTTCCATTGTCAAATTTCATAATTCCGTTTTGAATTTTGTGTTGATTCATCCGAGTTTGTGGATGATTTTATTTGATTGCCTTCAAAATTTAGTTCACATCAGACACAAAGATTGGTGGATACTTGCTGTTGTGTTTAGTTTTAATGTGTTGTGATTTATATGATAACTAATGTGTTGTTGTGTTTGTTGTTGTTCATGATATTTTAAACTCCAAGTTGATTTCATTTATATCATGGTCTTCACCTTTTTTTTTTCAAATTAGTATTTGCAATGCATATCATGTGTCATTGATGATATATGTTGTACTCTCTTTACGAAGTGATAAAAAATCAGTTTCGTATGTCAATTTAGAATATAAGAATTCTCATGTTGTTTTAGACGAACTTTAAACGAGCTTAACATTGAAGGAATTTGTTTCCCTTTGTCATTAATTTTCATAAACACGGTGTGAATTATATTATATGCATAAAAATAGTTTTTATTAGCAGTGTGTATGTTGTCAGGATGTTTCACAACAGGGGTGTGATACATTTCATGGGAATGAAATTCGTTTCCTTAACTTATTTTTTAAAATGAATAAAACCCGTCATATTTATAAAGACATGAAAAGGGTGAACCGGACGAGGGTTTTGAAGTCTCGACTCCTCGCCTCTCCTCTCAGTGCTCCAATACACCAAAATTCCACCAACTCTTGGCCTCTCCTCTCCTTTTATCGACCAACTCGGATGACATTCACCTCTTCTCTCGATTTTGTTAAGGTAATTAAATCCATGACTTGGGTCTGTGGTTATTTGTTGTTTCCTTAAATGTGTGAAAATTGGGTTGGATGTTGTATATTGTTGTTCCTTGCGTTTTAGTAGTTTTATCTTGTGAAATGGGTGTTCATGTAAGTATCATAGGTGGTAGGTTGATGTTGTATAAATGAAATCGAGGTTGATTAAGTTGGAGGATTTTCGGTTAATGTATTGCACATAAGGTGTTTGATTAAATGCTTAATTGGTTATATTTAGATATTTGCATCATGATACTGAAATTTATTGCTTAGTTAATGCACACAAATAAATTATTGTTTACTTGACGGTATCTTGATGTGTGTATAAGTGAAATTGGGGTTTATCGAGTTAAAAGATTTTGGGTTAATGTATTGCACATAAGGTGTTCGATGAAATGCTTCTATGGTTATATTTACATATTTGCAATATGAGAATGAAATTTATTGGTTAGTTAATGCACACAAATAAATTTTTGGTTAGTTGATGGTAGCTTGATGTGTGTATAGGGCTGTGTATGGTTGCCCAAATAAACCGGTTAAAATGAGTAACTTGTAACTGTTAAAAAATTTAACCGGTTTAATTGGGGTATGGGAGCCAAAAGAAGTCAAAAGCCGGTTAAAAATTTTGGTTTAAATATAAGCCGGTTGGAGCAGCTTATTTAGGAGTTTCTTTTTCCACAATTACAAATTTACCCCTTCTCTTTTATCTTATTTGGTTTGAAAGTACCACAATACCCCTAATAAAAACCAAATAAACTCCACTTTTTACAAATAAACTGTTTTTCGTCCCATACGGAGTTTATATTTTTTCATAAATTTTTAACTACTTTTACCAACAGTTTATAAATTTTACCCTGTTTATAATTTTAGTCAGTTTATTAACTCCGTCCCATACGAACCCTAGGTAAAATTAGGGTTGATTAAATTTGAGGATTTCACCTATGGTTTATCAATCTATGGCATGATATATTAGATAATATATCAATACACACGAAAAATGCAATAGCTTAATGTGTGTATAAATCTTTCTTTATGATTTTAATATGACAAGATTGACATTTGAACATTACCTTTGTGTCTATTCATATAAAGCAAAAATATGTTGATGAAATTTGTTAAAGTGTTTGAGCATGATTGTGTAAAATTACGTGATTTTACTTTTGTTGTATGCGATGTTTTACATAATTACATGAATATGATATTTAGATAAAAAAAATACCCATTATCCTTGCAAAATGTGGCCTTAAAAATTAAAATGATTCATAGTAGATATCCATGTAATTTTGTATTTTAATGTTTTTATGTTGGGGGATATTTCATCTTGGTGTGATTTTCATTTTCCCATGATAATTTTTTTTTTAGCATCGACGGTGGTAATTCACAAGCCTTACTATTGATCTTACCCATCTGAATCTAATAGTAGTAGAATTCATCGATCATTTCCTCTTGATTTGAGTTATAATAATGTTGTTTCTACATCGAGTTTAGAAGGAACATTGCGAGGAACTAATGAAGGAACATTTGCGATGAAGGAAGATTGTGAACATATTTAACATTTGAATAGTTCCTAAGATAATCAAATGTTGGTTCACTTGACGGGCTTGATAATTTTTTTTTTGTAATCATTGTGGTTGTTTCTTTTTCATTTTGGGTTTGCTTTGAGATTGGATCTAATTGGAAGGAGTAAGTCAGTACATAATCGCATCTTCATGTAAACGTTTGTGTTTTATGGCCTTTGTAACAATGGTGGATGATGAGAAGTTGTTCATGCTCTTGCTAAGATGTTAAGGGCAACAAAAAATGGCATTAATACCTTATAGGTTGTTGATTGTTCATTTTTTAAATTCTTTAGCTATATAGGGTTTATACATTTAAACTTAAGGTATCTTTATCAAATTGGTTTTTAATTTAGATCAATTTAAAAGATGTAGAATGATGTGTAATAGATAAAATATCATAAAGGATCCGAATTCGATTTTCTTAAGCTAAAAATTGTAAGGGATTTTTTTTTTGCCTTCAATTAGGATGGATACAAGCGTAGAAGCAGGTGATTTACTATTTTTTTTATTAAATTTGAAGTATCGATTGTCTCAAGAGAAAAAGTACTTCATCATGATAATCAAAGATTTCGAATAAAAACATGACAAGAAGCAAGAGCAATATGTTAGTAGAAAATTAATGTGTCGAATATTTTGTTTAAGATATCAAACCTGACCGAAATTATGAGGCTTTTGTTTGTGATTCTGAGTGTTATTGTATCATAACAGTGGTTGTAATAATAACATGATAACAATTCAAATGAAATAAAATATACTCATGGTACGAGGGGGAACGAAAGCGGTAAATTTCAATAAAAAAATACTCACCCGTACAAGGTACGAGGAAAGTACTAGTTAAGGTTATATATAGATTGTTAGTAAATATGTTAAGAATAAAAGAGAATGGAGGATTAAAAAAATTAATGGAAAAAAAGGGAAAAGGAGAAATAAAAAAATGAAGGAAAAAAAATTAATTGGTCAATATTCCTAAAACTCCTCTAAGATTGACACGTAAGCAAAGTCTTCTAAATTAAGGTTATATATAGCTGCTAAATTTCCGAAAAATATTTTGACACCGGCCATTTATCAATCCCATGGATTACTGGATCCTCTACAACCCTATATGTAGGGTTATGTGCTACACTAAATTAATTGGGTTACCACATGGAATAAAATTCCAAAATTTATTTTTAAGTTTTAAACAACTATTAATATATGGTTGTAAAAAAAATTAATTTAAAATCATGGTTTGAGTTTTTATATAAATTAAAGATCGAAAATTGTACAATATAATTAAAAAAAATGAAACATGATTTTCATCAAAAAAAAATTATAAACCTATACTAATAGTTGTTTAATATATAAATATAATTTTTACATTTTTTAACATGGATTTATAACCCAAATAATATGGTCTAACACATAGTGTTACATATAGGGTTCGTATGGGACGGGGTTAATAAACTGACTAAAATTATAAACAAGATAAAATTTATAAACAGATGGTAAAAGTAGTTAAAATTTTAAACTGCAATATAAGTTGCGTATGGGGCACAAGTGTTTTAATTTTGATATATGAATTTAGTAGTTGTGAAAAGGGTGTTTTGATTTTTTTAGCTTAATAATTTGGGATAACCTTTGATAAATTTTACAACAATGAGCAATCCTACAATTACACGTACAAATGTCTGCAATGACTACGTCGTAATAAGGGTGGTTAATCATCGAATAGTCGACAATTTTTACAACAATAGACACTCTTACAATAACAAGTACATTGTCTGGGATTGGTACATCCTAATAAGGGTGGCTATTCATCCATTTCGAGCTGCCCAAACAATGTCTGCGATCTCATCTCGCAACCTCTTCATAACATCGCTTGGAGCACCACTTGGGCCCTCGACCCCAGCGGTATCAGCATCTCGCAACCTCTTCATAACCTCTTCCAAGCCGAGTACTCGCGGTTCAAACCTTGGAACCTATTCTTCATTACCACAACAATCATTGTACGACCTATCTTTTTGGAAAATGCAAGTGCCAATTCATCCCATTTGAAATTGCTTGTCGGATTCGTGTTCTTGCGGTAATCCAGCAACAGTAGAACCATTTGTTTCAGTACGTCGTCGTTCCAAGTGAAGGAACAATTGCTCGTGTTATCGGTATCTTGTGAGACATCCATTTTCTGTCATTAACAACCAAAACATTCTCATCTAAGGCAAATGTTTTCAAAACATACATCAAGTGTGCACTTACTCCCTACATTCAATGACTGAAAAACCTAATATCCATAATGGTTCCATATCAAAGTCCAAGAGTAGCAATAACCTAATATCCATAGTGAAAAGTGGAAATTACAACATTGTTGTTTGGTTAGTTGCAGGGAAGTGGAAGCTTCAAAGAGGGTTCAAAAGGTTACTCCTATGAAATCAATTGCTGGGTGGAACAGGACCTAATGGTTGGCTGGCTGGCGTAATCAAGTTCAAGAAAAAAGCAACAATTCCTCAGCAGCAATTAGGTGATCCAATCTTATTTTAGCTCTCTCTGCTAAGTGCTAAGACTGCTAACTGATTATTCCTTGTTCATAAATTGATTTTAAACTTGTATATAACACACAAATTAAATTAAATAATTCACATGTTGATTTTAACTAAACTTAGATAGTGGACACCTATAACATCAAAACATTACAGATTGTATGGATGAGTTTGGTGTGATATGAAAACTCAAGCATTGACAACACATAGGTAGAAAGAACGAAAAGGGATAACTTGCTCTGAAATGGCGGAAAAAAAAACAAGCTTCTTTTGGGATTCTGTTCTTGTAGAAAGATGCAAGTAGCGAACAACAAACAAAAATGACTAATCACAGCACTACAACAGTAACAACAACAACAACAACCAATGTGTGCAGTAACAACAACAAAAACGAAATCAACAATTTCTAATTCAATCCAATTTCAACAAGTATGAAATCAACAATTTTGCAATAGATGGAACAAATTAAAAGAAGCCAAACTGAAATCCCGTAGTCATCAATTCCTAATTCAATCCAACACCCACATTTTTGCACAAATAAACACCCTATTTCGCACACATTCGAAATTAATGGATCAAGGTGAGTGACATACGTACCTTAGTGATCTTCGTTCTTCGTAGCCCTCACAGCCGCCTCGGAAGAACGCCGGAGCAACCCTTAATTTGTCTCCTGGCGCCGGTCGTCGTCTCCTGCTATAGATGGAAGATGGGAGATTGATGAAAGATAGATGGAAGATAAATGGAAGATGAGGGGGAGTTACATACCTATAGGAGGTCCGGTTGAATCTTCGTCTTCAGCGCCACATATCATAGATGTCGCCGCTCCTCTGCTCCCTTTCTCGCACGGGAGATGTAAACCGATAACAACCCTAAGCGCTTGTGATTTTGGTAAAAGCTGGGCGGGTTGTGAATTTGGTAAAATAATAGGGGTAAATTTGTAATTATGAAAAAAGAAACTCCTAAATAAGCTGCAATGCCCGACTTTTATTTAAACCATTATTTTTAACCGGTTTGTTACTTAAATTGCTCCCCATGCACCAATTAAACAAGATTATTATTTTAACAGCTACAAAGTTAATAATTTTAATAGTTGAATTTGGCAGCCATACACACTCATAGTGTTGTAGGGTATCTAAACTCGTGGATTGTCCACCTAGTTTGGCTCCCCTGTAATACTTTTGTGTTACAAGCAGTGTTACACTTAATTATTTTTGGTATAAATTCAAATTAAAAAATTAAGAAATTATATTTATACTCGTGTATTTATATTAACATGTTTATAAATTTTTATTGCTCAGCTTGTTGTTTTCCACTTGTTGTATTGCTCCGCTTTTATTTTCGTCTTCGTTTGTATGTATTGACGGGTTTCCGTTTGCCGACTTGTCGGCCATCGAGATTCAGATATATCTGATCTCGAATTTTTTCATAATAAAAAAAATTATTTTGAAAATATATGTTTTAGAAAACTAAAAAAAATATAAAATAATTAATTTTTTTAATTATCCATAATTTTCAATAATAATTTTTTAAAATAAATTTTATAAACAAGTCAATATAAGTATAGAGAATATAAATATAATTTTTTTAAAATATGAATATATATCCAAATAATTAAGTGTAACAGGACGATCCGACGGCCACCGGCCCACCACCCGTAGAAAAGTCAGCAATTTCTATTTAGAAAAAAAAAATCTATTATTCCAACCCGCAGATTTGGATAGACGCTGGAATCTCGTCGGCTGAACATCCTACAGGCTACAACCCCATGAGTGGAGATTCGAGGTCAGACTCTCCTTGGATCTTTGTTAGATTCATCATCCCGCGTTTTAATTCTTGTAATTAACCTACTACTTCTCTTTGGGATTGTATCAATTTGAACCCTAATTTCCATTTTAGTTCAATCCTGTGACTTATGAGTTATGAATGATTAGATCAGGTTGAATTTTATAGATCTGCAGGCGATTCCAGGTCTGGGGATTTATATATGGATTATGTTTTATAAAATAGTTCAAATTCCATCCTCCCAACTGCGATCCATGTTTTTCTTCTCATTCTTTCTCCAGGCCTCCTTGTTTTTTTAGAGGGCATCTTCTGCTTTATGGACTTGCTTTTTGTGCCGTTGTTTGACTTCTTCTGTTCTTGCTGCTAATGACTTCTTTATGGATCTTTGCATCTTTGGCACTAGTTTCTTGTTGGCCTCTGTTAATTGCTATTTTAGATTAGTTTGTGTTTCTCAGTTCTCAAGTAGCATTTTGCTGCTCTTTGAGTCACTGGCTAAGATGAAGGAAAACAATTTTAGGAAGAACCATACATCTGTTATGTATATTTTACAATCTGGTAGATATTGTACCAGTCAATGCTTATAAACATATTGTTCATTCAGGAAGAAGGTACATGTGAAGTGGGATGAGAGCAATATAGGGGAAATTGAGAGAAACAAACCTGTGAGACAGAAGATCACAGAGCCAAAGACACCTTACCATCGACTCATTGATGATGATGATGGTATGCAGTTGTAGCTCTTATAAAAGTTGTGCACATGTATCGTTCATTTGTTACTTTTTCTTTGCTTCATAATGTTTGGATTCTTTTCCAACATTGAGCAGGGAGGGTAGTCTGGGATTTAATGCTGGATTTCATTGTTATAAATATTAATGGTCCAAAGGAGAGATGTTTAATTATGTTTATGTTACATATATACATACTAATGTTGGAACTTTGTAGTGCAGCTTTTATGTTGGTTCCTCTCTGTTAGCATGTCATTCAGTCATACACCCTAAATTGAAGTGACACTTTACATAAGTTGTCACTTACCCATTTCTTAACCATTCTTAGCTGGTGTCTGTTTAATATATTAGAGTCATTGTCTCCTGTACAATCCGCATTCGACGAGTGCATTGCTGATGCTGAGCATGCTGAAGCAATACGTCACGCTTTGGACGATGTAGCATCTTCTAGCACAAGTAACCCTCGTGACTGGGCGTCCTCTGAAGATGACTGTGATGCTATGGAGGATGATGAAGGTAACTCCATGTCTACCTTGCTATCCTTTTCTTCTGATGTTCCTTCTGCTTTTAAAATTTTGTTAGTTTATCTTATGCATTAGTATTTATGATGGAAAATGTATCAGTGGTTTCTTTCGGCTATCAGATCATCCTAATATACTGAAATCTTTGTAAATGTTCTTTATTTTTTTCGTGCTGGGAGATGAATCTTCGTAAATTGTTAATCATTGTCACTTTGGGCTTCAAATGTTTGAAGATCATAGAAAAATGGAATTTTGATAATGGTTGTGCAAAGCATCTGCTGACTATTGTATTCCACTTCCACACGATGATCTCTGAAATTGCAACTCCCCTCATCTGCTTAGTGCTTACCCTAAACATTTCTGTTTTCATGTTTGTTAAGATTCTGAATCAGAGAGGAGGAAGAGCTTCAAAGAACTTAGGCGAGTACACTATGATGAATTCCTGAAAGTGAAAGAGCTCAGGAGAAACGGTTCTGTGATCGAGGAAATGTCTGATGAGGATGAGCATCCCCCAATTACTGAGGCAAGCAGATCAGATTCGTCTTCTTCGCTGAGTGTTGGCGTGAAGGACATCAACATTGCTGATGGCATCCGTTCTTCCCTGGCTAATGCAGTTTGACTACAAAAGCTTCGAAGAATATGTAAGAAAAACAGAAACACGAACACCTGAGCGATCCGGCTCCTCCCGTGCCAAGACGTAGTCTTTTGTTAAAACCTTAACACCATTGGCATTCAGTTCAAAGCCCATACTTGTTATAGAGTTGTAACTGTAAGAAAACCTATCATCGTTGTTGGGAGCTTCATGCACCCATAAAGACCCTTTTTAAAATGTATCACTGGCATGTTGTAACTAGTGTGAGGTTCGCTTCTTAATCACCAGTATTTGGTTAACTTTTAATACTGTAGTATTTATATTTATAATGAATGAATGAAACTGGAAAAAGTTGTGTTCAGCACTTCAGCCTCATAAATTATTTCTACACTTAGTTATTTGCTTTCAGCAATTTGATCCTTTTCATTACCACAACAGTATAATTAATCAAAGTGGAACTGTATTGTACTCCATGGACCATGGTCCATATAGTTCCATAAAACACTGAAAAAACAGGGGAAGATCATGTATGTATGATTAGAACAACACTGAAAAAACAGGGGAAGATCATGTATGTATGATTAGAACAACACGTACATTTTAATATTCTCTTAAAAAAAATGTAAATAGGCTAATACACATTTGTCAATTCACCATCAATCTATTGTTCCAAAAACGGTTTTAAAAAAATGTATCAATCTTTTTAATTAAAAATTGATAATGTAGCTATACAAACAAATGGAATTGAGGAATCAATGCAACTCAAGACAACTGAAGCAATATCTGATAAGAGCCTAATTAAGAATAGTGTTCTGGATGGTAGAGCAGCATCTCTTCCCAGATAAGATCTCTCAGCAACATGTCATCGACCGCCTCAGGGTATTTATCGACAGCCAACTTCACCTTCTTCACCGGTATCTCCTCTGTAGCAGGATCGAAAATATCTGAAAAGTAGGTGTGTTTGAGTGCTTCCAAGGCGGAAATCCGCCTTTTGGGATTCAAAACCAGCATCCTCGTCAACAAGTCGACAGCCAACGGATCTGCTGCTGGGAACAATCTCCCCAAGCCCAATCTAGGAGAGAACGGCAGCCCCATTAGAAACTTCTTCGATTTCTCACTATTGATGAATGTCAGTTCTGAAGCCGGCTGCGTTCCTACAACTCTCTGGATTCTTCTGATCTGGTCTAAGGAGTTGCTTCCTTTGAAAATTGGGGTTCCACTGAGCATCTCGGCGAAGATGCAGCCAACTGACCACATGTCGACCTCGCTTCCATACTGGTCGGAGTTGAGTAGGATCTCCGGGGCACGGTACCACCGAGTAGTCATGTACTCCGTCATCGATTGGGCAGAAGAGGATTTGGTGCGCGCGAGGCCGAAATCGCAATTCCATCCTCGAGTTCATAAGCAGGTTTTGGGGCTTCAAATCTCTGTGAATCACGCGCGCTGAATGGAGGTATTCGAGTCCGTTGAGGATCTGGTAGAGAAAGTATTTGCATTGGTCTCCGTTGAGCGAGTTGATTACGCGACCGAGATCCGCTTCCATCAGATCGTGAACCAGGTAGACATCACGGAAATCGGCCTTTCCGGCGGGAGACGAAGACACCATCACGTCTTTGAGGGAGATGACGTTTTCGTGGCTGATTTGGCGGAGGAGTTGCATCTCCCGGAGCGTGCTAAGGGCGGTGGGGGTATCGCTGAGGGCGTGGCTGATCTTCTTCACAGCCACCGACTCGCCTGTGTCGCGGTTGATGCAGGAGCAAACGACGCCGTACGAGCCCTTTCCGAGAACCTGAATTGGGGCGTACTTGATGTCTAACTCGAAGGGGACGTCTGAAATTAGGAAAGTTTGCCTCTTCGCTGGAGGCTTGCGGAAGCGCCGATCGCCGATGACGCCCAACTTTGGAGCACCACGGCGAGGAATTGGGAGTTGATTGCCGACCGCTGCCGCCATTGATGCCCTAAGTGCTTGAGAGGGTTATAGAATTTGATGGTGATTGTGAATCCTGGGTTGAATTTATAGTTTCCTACTTTGCGTCCAATGCAAGAGATTTTGTTATCTCGATAGATTTTGTCATAGATATTGTATGACATTAAAAAAAAATTGATAGATATAATAATATTGCTTTTTACATAGATATCTTTTACTTTTATGTACTTAGTTCACTTTCCCTTAATTTTAATTTTCAAAAGTAATTATTAAATTTAAAATAATGTTGTTAATATGATTGATTATAAATATCCATGATATAATAATAGAATATTTGTGTTCTTTAAAGCCTAGAAAATATTTATCTATCTATCCATTATCTATAACAAGGGAAAAAATCACATTTACCCCATTTTCATAAATGATGGATTGTTCTTAATAATACTCCGTAGTATTTTTAACCAATTGAAATTTGTTTATTTTAAGCCATATATGTTGAAGATAAGATTTAACCATTTTTTTTATCCAACTTTACTTAATCAATATAACAATATATGTAGCCAATTGATAGATAAGATTTTATAAGATTAATAAATATAGAAATATATTATATTCTATCTATTTTAGTTGTAGCCAAATAGCCAATTGATAGATAAGATTTTATAAATATAGAAATATATTATATTCTATCTATTTTAGTTGTAGCCAATTGAAAGATATTAATCAATATAATCTTTTAATATTATTATACATAAATAAATAAAATAATCAATTAATATTTGATAGGATTTTATCTAAAACCAATATTTTAATTAGATTATTATTTATTAACCATTATATCAATTTATCTTTAAATATTTGTTCATGCTAAATAATTAATCCAATCATATGAAATAGTTAATATAAACGGATAATAGAATGATGGTTTAAAAAAATTAATAAATTCAATGGTCGGAGAGTTTGAAAAATCTTTTTCAAATCTATTTCAAGAGTGTATAATATAAAAATTAAAAAATATTGAAAATAAATTAATCAATAGAACGTTGTTCTTACCAAATTTATTTAAAATCAAAATTCAAAAAAATGAAATAGTATGCATCTATCTATTATTATATCATCAATCAATTATATATAATAACGGAGAAGTCGCTTGAGACATGTGACGACTTCTCCTTAATCGTAGTCATATGAACCAATCACAAATTTTTGAAATAATCAATATACGCATAAGATAAAAAATTTATCTAACTCTATTTAATCAATATATCTATATATGCATAAGATAAAATTTAACCCAATTTGGTTAGATATGGATATATTTTTAGAAGATATTAACTAATTTTAAAATATATGCATAAGATAAATTTTTATGTTAACTCTATATAATCAATATATATGTGCATAAGATAAAATTTGACCCAATTTGATTAGATATGGATATATTTTAGAAGATATTAACTAATTTTCAAATATATTTTTAGAAGACTCTAACTAATTTTAAAGACTATTATATAAGATAAAATATTACCTATTTTCGTTATATATAAACATATTTTTATAAAATAATAATTTTATCAATATCTTACATGGTCATATTAATTAAATAACTTTATCAATAACTTCATCAATATGAACATATTTTTAGAAGATAAAAAGTTTTGGGTAAATTGAAATAATATTTAGCCGTGTAAAGGTTATCAACCAATGGAATTCAATTTTTTTTAATATATTTTCCCTAATTATTATATATATATATATATATATATATATATATATATATATATATATATATATATATATATATATATATATATATGGATATAATTTGGAAGAGGTTAATCATAAATAATTTTTGAGAAATCAAAAGTATGGAAGAAATTAATTTATTGAATAAACGGGTTTTAGTATCAAATTTATTTAAATTTAAAAACCGCACAGTGCGGGTACTGAACTAGTAGTAGTGTAGTTAGAGTTTAAGGTTTAATTATACACATTTTACAAGTTTTTTTTTAATATTAAACGCAACTATCTATTATATTATTATATATAATAAAGGAGAAGTTGCTTGAGACACGTGGCCGATTCTCCTTAATTGTAGTTGTATTAATCAATCACAATTTTTTTAAATACTCAATATATGCATAAGATAAAATTTTATCCTAACTCTATTTATGCATAAGATAAAATTATATGATAAAAATTTATTCTAACTCTATTTAATCAATATATCTATATATGCATATATAAGATAAAATTTCAGCCAATTTGATTAGATATGGATATAGTTTTAGAAGATATTAACTAATTTTAAAGACTATTATATAAGATAAGATTTTACCTATTTTCTCTATATATGAACATATTTTTAGAAGATAATTCTATTTAATCAATATATGTATATATGGATAAGATAGAATTTTCCCCAATTTGGTTAGATATGGATATATTTTTAGAAGATATTAACTAATTTTAAAGACTATTATATAAGATAAGATTTTACCTATTTTCGATATGTATGAATATATTTTTAGAGGATAATAACTATCAATATATTACGTGGTAATGCTATTTAGATAACTTTATCAATAACTTCATCAATATGAGCATATTTTTAGAAGATAAAAAAAAGTTTTGAGGAAATTGAAATAATATTTGAATTTTTTTGCAAAATATGCACTTTATTTGGACGTTTTTACAAAATGGTCGCGTATTTGGACAATTTAGGAAAATAGCCGTTATATAACCCTGATTCAACCTCCCTCCCTCCCTCTTTCTCTCTCCGTATCCATCGCTCTCCAGTCTCCTCCCTCCCTGCAACTGCCATGGTGGTGCGCCCTCGCGATGCGCTCGCCCTCTCGATGTCTGTCGTCCTCGCCCTCGCCCTCGTGATGCACTCCGGCTTCATCAAAGTTTCAGACCTACCACCATGGCGGTGTGCCTCGCCACCGGAAGACGAGGTCGAGCAGCCAGATGGATCGAGGAGCGCGAGACAGCTCTGGATCTGAGATCTCTGTCCATCTTCCTCCTCGAGGAGATCAATTGCTAAAGGTTTTCGCATCAGATCTGTCCAATTCACTGTCAATTTCACAAATTTGGTTTTTTATTCCCCAATTTGACAAATTCTTCCTTTAGCCATTGAAGAGCCGCCATGGACGGAGGAGGAGCGAACTCGGAGGTCGAGAGAACGGCCGGTGGCGGTGGCGGAGGCGGAGAGCGAGCGAGCGAGTCGAGTCGGTTACAAATCCGGCCAGATCTATGGCTAGGCGGCCAGATCTATGGCGAGCGAGCGAGGCCGGAGTGAAGGAGGCCGGAGCTTGCGAGCGAAGCTGGAGGCGGTGCGAGCGGCGGCTCCGAGATCCATTCCAGATCTATGGCGAGCGCTGGAATCGGGGAAGGAGAAGAAAATTTGTTAAATTACAAAACTTACCCCATAAATATGGGAATTACAAAAAAATATCTATATTTTATTATGTGATTCACATCTACTATATTTTTATTTTTACATTTGCACAAAATAAAGTTATATTTTCACAACAAATTGTTATATTTGTGCAACGTAAAGTTATTTTTGCAGAACAAAAAGTTCTGAAACGAAAAAAAAAAGCGGAAAAAAATATTATATTTTGCACAACAAAATGTTATATTTGCACAACTTACGGTTAAATTTGCACAACGTACTCTTATATTTGCACGACAAAATTTAAAAAAGAAAACTAGACTTGGGTCATATTTGCACAACTTACGGTTAAATTTTCACAACGTACTATTATATTTGCACGACAAAATGTTAAATAAAATAAAATTAAATAAAATTAAAAATTAAAAATTAAAAAAAACGCATGTATCGCTCACGATCTGTTTTCCGGACTACGATCTGAATGGGAGAGAGACTGCGATCTGAATGTGAATCTCGTCGCTCGTCGATTGCGACTCGATCAGTCCATATATGTGCACAACGTAAAGTTGTTTTTGCAAAACAAAAAGTTCTGAAACGAAAAAAAAAAAGTGGAAAAAAAATTATATTTTGCACAACATACGATGTAAGAGTTGCACAACTCTGTTGTAAGAGTTGCACGCCTCTGTTATAAGAGTTGCACGACTTTGTTGTAAGAGTTGCACGACTCTTGTTTTAAGAGTTGACTGAGTTCTTGGATAAGCTTAAGATGATGCAGGATGGCGTTTCTGTCGATTTTAGTGGGGTTAATATCGACAAATCCGTTGTTAGATACTTGGTAGGTTATTTTTGCACAACAATCAAGAAATTGTGTCTCTTCATAATCTTGTTTTTTGTAAATATAATTTTATACTTTTTTATTAGATTATTGCACAACACGGTTTTATTTTTGCTCATCAATAGAGTAAAATTGCACAACATGGGGGGATTGGTGGAAATGTGCTCAACATTATCTTTAAGAGTTGCACGGCTCTGTTGTAAGAGTTGCACGGCTCTGTTGTAAGAGTTGCACGACTCTGTTTGTAAGAGTTGCACGACTCTGTTTTAAGAGTTGCACGACTCTGTTGTAAGAGTTGCTCATCAATAGACAATAATTGCACAACACGGTAGATTGGTGAAATGAGAGTTGCACAACTATGTTTTAAGAGTTGCACGACTGTGTTTTAAGAGTTGCACGACTCTGTTGTAAGCGTTGCACGACTATGTTGTAAGAGTTGCACGATATCAGCACATATAAATTTCACATAAAAACGATGTCAGCACTAAAAAATTGTACTAATATATCTTTGTGTTTCGATTCAAGTGGTTCAGTGCTTCAACCAAAGTTTGCATAACCAAAGTTAACATTTTGTAGTGCAAATATAAGAGTATGATAAGCAAATATAATCGTATGTTGAGCAAATATGACCCAAGTCTAGTTTTTTTTTTTGTTTTTTTAACATTTTGTCATGCAAAATATAAGAGTACATTGTGCAAATATAATCGTAAGTTGTGCAAATATGTCAAAAGTCTAGTTTTTTTTTTAATTTTTTTTACATTTTGTCTTGCAAATATAAGAGTATGATGTGCAAATATAACTGTAGGTTGTGCAAATATAATATTTTGTTGTGCAAAAATAAAAATAAAAATATAGATTATGGATCACTTAATAAAATATTGATATTTTTTTTAGTTTTTCATATTCTTAGGGTGATTTTTGTAATTTCATAGAAAATTCATCTTCCTTCCAGCGATCGACCTCGCTCTGTCGGGAACTGCGGCCGCTCGACATCGGAAAACCTCCAGTCCCTTGCCGGCGGCTCGACCTTGCTCCGGCCGGATCTGAAACCTCCAGTCCCTCGCTCGCTCGACCTCGATCGCTCCGCCTCGCTTGACCTCGATCGCTCCGCCTCGCTCGCTCACGACGCCGCAACCAGATCTGAAGGAAATTCAATCGATCAGCCTCGCTCGTTCACGACGCCGCAACCAGATCGCTCGGCCTCGCTCTGGCGGCTCAATTGATTTGCCGAATCAATTAGATTTGGAAGAACAATCAACTACCGTAACCAATTATTGCACATGAAGAACAATCGGAGGGAGGGAGGGAGAACGATGAGATCTGGAAGAACAATCAGATCTGGAAGAACAATCGGAGGGAGGGAGAACGATGAGCGAAAGAAGAACAATCAACTATCGCGGCGAGCGACGGCGGCGAGCGACGGCGAGGACGAGAGAGCAAGAGGGCGAGCGAGCGAGAGTGAGCGTCCGGAGAGATCAAGAGAGCGAGAGGGAGCGGCGAGAGGATGAGCGTGAGAGGTATATATTGCGGCCATTTTACAAAAATGTCCCAAAATGTGGCTATTTCGCAAAATAAGTCCATTTTCGTGGCTATTTTGCAAAATCCCCCCATAATATTTAGCATGTCATACTAATTAAATAACTTTATCAATAACTTTATCGATATGAAGAACATAAAAGGTTTTGGGTAAATTGAAATAATACTTAGCCGTGTAAATGTTATCAACTCATGGAATTCAATTTTTATTAATATATTTTCCCCGTTGTTTTATATATGGATATAATTTTGGAAGAGTTTATGATGCGGGACCATCTTCTACACCGTCATCTACACCTCCGGACGCACCGATCATACTCGGAGACGGACCGATGACTCGAGCCCGTGCCAAGAAGCTTCAACGCGACACATTTCTTTTTGTGAGTCGCTCCTTGTTCTCAAGCGCGGTTCAACTCCCGGAGCCACCCGTGAAGGAATACATGTGCATCGGAACCCAGGTTGCCGGAAACCACCCGCAAGTCGCCTGAATCCAGCAGCCCTGTGCGCGGGCGTGTAGCCATACTGCGCGCCTGCGCGGGCGTGTGGCCATTGGCGCGCGGGCATGGCCTTTGCCACCGTTGGGCGCTGAAGCCGACTTCACTTTGCCGAGAATGGTGCTCCCGTATGTTGATTTAGAAGACTTAATTAACTTTGATTTTATGTTTCTTAATTTAATTGTGTTAATTTCAAGTTACGTTAGGGGTATTTATTTAAGTTAGTGTTTTTATTATTTTATAATTATTTTCAGCCAAATAGCCTTGTTAGGGTTATATTAGATCGGCCGACCCTTGTAGAACATTCACGTCTTCCATTATTGAAATTTACGGTTCTTGTGTGAAACACATCTGTGAGAAAGTCAATCGATTCGTAGCGTTGCTCATCGATTGCAAATTGGTTCTTGATCTAACTTGGTTTGCTTTGAGTTCGTCAACCTCGCGAGAGCTTTGTGATTCAGGTAATCACAAGTCCCCTCCTTGTGCCTCCAAGTTGTCCGCTTGGTTGTGTAAGGTTGTAGAGGCGGGCTTTATAGTCGTTGGTATTTGGTTCCTATCCTCTTAGGAGGCCTGGGGTCTTTGCCTCGTTCTATTTTAGTTCGAATCACCCATCTATCGGTCTTTCTATCGTTTTTAATCGAGTCTAGAGTTGTTGCGTTTTTATTCCGTTTAGTCGATATTGAGTCTTTGTTTGTTGTTCTTGAGTCGTTTGCTTCCGTTTTTGTTCTTGAGTCTTGATTGTCGAAGATCGGGCCATCCTACGGCTAACCCCATATCAGTTTAATCACAAGTTTTTATGAAAGATCTATCGCGTTTGGGGATAAAGAAATAAAATTTTCATATCTTAAAGGTATTGATATATTTATGAGATATATTTTTTGATACTATGCATATATAATTATGGATAGATTTTTTTTGACCAAAAAATTATGGATAGATTTTTAGATTTTGACCTATATGTAGTTTAGATTGTTAATGTTATTTCACAAACGTTGATGTCTTCGCTTTTCAAAATAATGTGCTGATTGCTTACAAGGTGTGATATTTGTTGTTTTCACTTAGCTTTTCATATGTCGTTCCATTTGTCGATAAAGTATAAATTTATTCAGATTTGAGAAATTAGCTTTCCATATATATGCTATTTCAACTAATAATATACTAGCAAAATGTTTGGGAAAAAAACATTACTTTTGCAAAACGCCCAGAGATTTTAGGCACAAAACAAGTCCTGGCTGTGGTTGTAGTTGTGAAACCCAAGTCAAATCAAAAGTCAATAGTAAAAATGAAAGCAGGGTCTCCTATTGTATCGACAAACATCACCAAACCCAAAAACTAAACTTATTCCCCACATCAACAAATCTCCCCGACAAACTACAAACACATCCATCCATCACCAAAAAACACCCAACTTTCTTCAAACAAAATCCTCCCATCTGAAAAAAATAAACTTACGCCTAACCAAATTGACAAACCTAAAATCCAGACCCATAACAAAAATAACCAACTGTATATGGTTCAAATCTATAAGAAGCTGCTGCATCTAGCTAGCTAGTCTGATTGATGAGTCAATACCCGAACCAGAGCTCAAAATGCTGCTTTCGACCACGCGATTTTACCAAAGCCTGGCACCGGCAGGTATTGCCCAAGGTTCGTTCTTGACTCCCACTTGATCCGACCCAAAATCCCTACTGAAACCCAATCCGCAATCAATCACAGCGGAGAGCGGCCTTGATCTTCTGGATAGTCCGGTTCATAAGCCCATTCACCGTCTCAATGGACTCCACCGTGAGCTTGGCTGTCGGAACGCTGTCCATGAGGATCTGGAAGCCCAGAGTGAGCAGTGAAGACGAGGCATGATTGCTGAGCTCAGCCCCAACGGAAGGAACCGAGTCCATAAGGCCATCAGTGATCACGAAACCTGATGGGAGAAGCTTTACCAAGTCCGAGTCCCCACCTTCCATCACTGCTGTGATGGTGGCTACATCCACTGGAGCGTACACCACTGCAGAGCTGGTCTTGTCCGCCCACGTCTCTTGCACAACCACCATGTTCGTCTCCCTGTTTGGTGCAGCCTACAAACCCATACAAGACAGACACGATTCCATTACAAGAACCATGTACAACTAGTATTTGATCCTATTATCGTTCGTCAAAGCAATCTATATATGTACACAAGTACTTTCTGGAATCGATTTACTCACAGGTGGGTAGAGAATGCTAATGGAGTTGGCAGAGTTCGTGCTTATGGTGATCTGGATCATCTCTTGCATAGGTCCGTCATTGGCTAAGATGTCCCAATGTCCACGCAGCTCGTCATTACTTAGGAAATCAAAGAGCTGCTGTCTTGAAACAGGCATCCATACAGAAGTTGCAAAGCTCAGAATGATGCCTGATAGCTCCCCGGGTTCATTTATGCTCACGCGAGTCATCACCTGCAAGTTCGGAGCCATGTTGCCAAGATCAAGCTTGTCCCATTTGAGTATCGATGATGCACAAATTCCGGCACAGAAATTATCTATCACACGCCTAGTCAGCTTCAGGATGCTCTTCCTTCCTTCTGTAGTGATTCCTGCCACATTAACAAATAAAATAGTCCGTTTGTTAATACAAAGATGTGGCCACTCAGCCAGTCATTACCAGTGGATGACCAAACAATTCAATTTGGAAAAATTACAAAGTCTTAATATGAAATGAAAATAAGGATGCGTGCCATAGCATGTAACCTGCAGATGATTCTGGTGGCGTAATTTTAGATGTTGCAAGGAAAGCCAAACATTCACATTGCCTCTGAAGAGTGGCAAGCCATTTCCATGCTCCAAATCCGAACCCAGATTGCACCAAAGAGCGAAAGAGGCTGTGGACAGCATGTTCATCATATTCAACATGCTCAACACATGTTACCTGCAATTTTTACCACAATACAAGTTTCAGCTATGATCAACTATGTGCTTTACGTACCTTGCACAACATTTTGTAATCAGTTAGTATGAAAGAAGATTTGATAATTTAAGGCTTTAAGCATGAAAACATGGTACATTAAAGCACAAGTATATTACTGCCTACATGATGAATATTGAATACATGGAAAACAAAGATATGATTTGTGTGACGAAAGGGCTGGTAATTCGAAAGGCATTTCCAACTATTCATTACATTTTGTAAATGAAAAGCAAGGTAACATTAAGACAGAAAGAGCACCGATCACGTTACAAGGAAGCAACAAGGTGTATTTATTTAAATACAGAATACAGATCATCGATCTGATTTCTTGAATGAAAGAAAGCAGATGGAGGTCAGAATAGAAACAACAAATGATTAATTTATGCCACTCGAGGATGAGAGTTTCAAGGGTTTATTTTTTACCCCTTTGTAGTTTAATATTCATACAAATGACAGCTAATATAAAGATTCAAGGATAAGGGGCAAGATTAGGCCTAAAAAAATAAGACTAATTAAATAGATACACTGAGCTACATAGCTTTGGTAATTTGAAAACTTGACAAACAATATATAAACAGAGGAAGCATCTAATTTAATTAAATAATCATATACTGACAATGCTAAGATAGAATCCCGGGGAAGGAAGCATCTATTATTCTATTATGCCAACTACAAGTAAGACATAAAATATAAGGGGAAAAATATACAGCAAGAGTCAAAAGAAATTAAGTATTTCAAAATAGATGCAATTGGTCCAGCTTTTTAAGAAGCTTAAGTTCTTATGACTTCCATAGGAATAAAATTTTGAACTTAAGAAAGAAGGTTTCGAGTAGTCATTACCAGAGAATAGCCGTTGGTAACATCTTGCACAATGCAACCAGAAGGTAGCCTCCTACATTTTCTGGTTACGTCTGCATAGCCATCTCGAATTGGGTCAACAGAAACATCAACTACCGCCCATGCACCCTCTGAATGTTGTTTGCAGTACCGAATAAATCTTAAGTGGCGTAGAGGAACCAAAGGCGATGGAAACAAAAACTCTGCATCAATCTACAGTATAGTAGGAAAATTGGTTATTAACTTCTGAACACATTTCTTAGACGGTGAATAGAAAGAGTAATACGAGTTAAAGGGCAAAGTACCATCAGTAATTCACCGTCACAGGTTCCACCTATACCATTGCTTAAAACTTCAATAGTAGAAGCCTTTCCTAGCATGCAGGGGAACATCTCCACCCATCGTCTCTGATTAGATATAAATAGGAGAGAACATACAAGATTCATGTTTTATGTTCTCATCAAAGACCAAACAAGTTTTAATTTAATTTTCTGTAATATAACAACCATTATATAGTAAACGGCATGTGAAAAAGAAATTGGAACCTTTAACATGATACTATAAGAATGTGCAACTTTCTTACAGGATTCATCAGCGTGTTTACAAGCTCCAAACTGGTGATGATCACTGAACCAGCTGCTCTTGTGGCCTCAACCGTAAACCCGGGAGGATTCACCCCACAAGGATTGAATTTCTTGCCATACTCTTCATAGTTGAGTGTTTCCTTTTCCCCATCTAAACTTCTTAGCCAAAAGGGCGAATCATTTTGAGACAAAACAACGAGTTCCTCCATTGCAGCCATGGCAACTTGTAGATACATTGACTTCTCATACTCATTGCATAGTAGGCCTGGTGAAGAAGAAGATGTCGTTGCAAACCCATTTTGATGTCTCGACCCTCCCATTGCGTTGGACCCACCAAAAGATAAACCAGCAAACTCACCACTTCTCCCAACCGAGAGCTCCATATGGGGGTTGACCATATAGGGTTGGGAGACAGAACTCGCTATATCGGATATGGGCTTGCCCAAGAACTTCTCGGCTATTCCACAAATCCGGAATAGCTCTTCCTTAAGCTGAGCATTCTCCAATCTAAGATGGTGCTCGTCCATGGATATCTCACCTACTAAGGCTGCCCCACCACATCCCTTGCAAAGTGGCTTGCCCACATACTCTTTGATAGCTATGTTTTCCATTCTAAGCTTGTCATACTCTTGCTTTAGAAGAGCATTCTCATGCCGCTCCAGTTTCGTCTGCTCCGGAACCACCACCACCACCATTAATAATCAACTTGTATGAATTGAAGAATGGATTGCAAAATAAACCCAAATACCTTGAGTTGAGTCCTCCTGTTCTGAAACCAGAATTTGACCTGCCTACTCTCCAATCCAAGCCTCTTACCGAGCTCAAGCCTTTGCTTCTCATCTGGGTGAGGGCAATTCTGGAAGAAACTAAACATAAACACTCAAAAAAGTAAGAACCCGCAAAAAAAAAAAAAAAAAAATCACAACAATCACAATGAAAAGATACTTCTCAAGCTCTTGAATCTGGAGATTGGTGTGTCTGTGATACTTCTTTCTTTTAGAAGATTTAGTGCCGGGAACAGGAGCAACATCTTGATCATCAGCAGCAATGTCATAGTTATCACTCCCTGATCTGCTGTCTTCATACCCATCCTCAACTTCCCTCATCATGAAGAGTGAATTTTCATTGTCGTCGATCAAACCCGTTCTAGATGTCCCCTCCATTTCAATCTGCCACCATGAACATGAAATGGGGGTGAAAACAGTAACACACTAAACAGAAGCAATCAAAGAAAACCCAGTGAACATGTTGGTAGAAATTTCAAACAATCCAAATAGGAAACTAAAGGGGAAAAGAAAAAAGAAAGAGGCCCCATTTGAGGGTTCGTCTAATTTGCCCTAAAACGGAAAACCCCAATTTCAACACTAAGGCGTTTTGTGTCGCTTTCATACTCCGGGTATTAATTGGAGGAGCAATCACTGCCATTTCAGTTACCCTCACCCACTCTCTCTAGACCCACATCTGAAGAGCAGTAGTAGCAGGCACAGGCAGTGCTGTATTAGAGACTAAAATTAGAGGGCGAAGATCAAAGTCAAAACTGGCAAGGAATTCCAAACACATCTCATTCTCATGCTCATCAAAAAACCTGAAAAATCTGCAGGAGAAAGCAGTAAGTAGAAACCCCATTTTACCTTGTGAAGGGCAAAGAACCATTTCAGAGGAGATGCAAAATGGTGGAAGGCAATTTCCCCTTCTTCTCCCGCTCTTTTCTCCCCCAAAATAAAAGCACCCTTTTAAAAAGGCGACAGTAGGGAATGGTTTCAGACAAACAATTTAAAAAGGTAAAAGGAAGGGGAGAGAGCAAACAAAGTCAAGATTCTCTATCTGTGTGTATGTTAAATTGTTAATGGATGCAGGTGGGTTCCTTCTTCTTCTTCTGCCCATTGCATTTGCATGTGAAGATCAGAAGAAATCAACCAAATCAAATTGTAAAAACAATTCAGGAAACACTGACATTAACCGAACCTAAAATTATAAAATTAGCAATTTCAGAAAAAGACGAGACAAACAAGAATATAAAAAATACTAATGTAATAATTAAAAGGAAAAAGGGGTGGGGAGTGGGGGTTTGCTCCGCAGAAAAATAGCTGACTTACTCACAAACTTCAATGGCCGTATTCGTAGGTCAAATGGGCAGTGACGCTGACGCACTCTGTCCCCAGAGAAGAAAATTTCAATACTGTATCAACTTCTTCTTTTAATTTAAAAATCTTCACTTATTTCAGTTGCAGAGATGGATGACTGGAGTGGAGTGGAGTGGATGGCTCTACAACGGAGTACGGAGTACTAATCAAGAGAGAGAGGTGGGCAATGGGGGAAGTCAAAAGAGTAAGACAGAGGGGCGGAGGAGGAGCCGTTGGACTGTTTCACAATTAACGGGTGAGAGAAAGAGAGCTACATTAGAGGGAGAGAATGGTGGGACCCAATTTCCGGCCCTATTAGCTGAATCTCGGCTGGATCATAGATGTCTTTTTATTACTCCATATTATTATTATTATTATTAAATAAATAATTGACATCAAGCAAGTCTGATTTTTGAAAGACCAATAAATTAGCAGACGAAAATCGTCTAAACATACAATAAGAACATAAAATGACGTTATGAAATAAGCAGAAATAACTCTACAACAAAAACAATCTAAGAAGAACTAATCCCAACAGTTGTGGATGACGATGAAGAACGAAGTCAAGTGTTACCGAATAGTAGCACCGTGGGTCAGCGGTACAACAGGAACCTAACTCTAATGGGAAGTGCAGATGAAACTCCAATGAAGCTCCTTCCCAGATACGGAGTCGCCCTGAAAACACCACCTCGACCCCAGTCAGTCTAGACTCCAGACTTCACGCCCCAACCAACCAAAGATCTCATATAAACGCCGAAAGTAGAGCCACACACCGCTCAAGCAAAAACACCAAGAGATTTAGCCAGCCGAAATTTAGTCAAACATATACGGAATTTACTCAAGCCCTTTCAGGATTTAATTCGAACCCTTACAGATTTAGTCAATGTGAGAAATTATATATGTAATACAGAAGAAGATCCGACTAAATTTAAACATATATAAAACTATTTTTTTTTAATTGGTGGCTAAGCTTGGCGTGCAAGGTGACCCAATCCTTGCACCCCAAGGACCTGCTCTCGACAGGACAACTCGAACACAGCAGGAGTTAGGCAGAGCATGCACGCCAAGCATGGGTGCTAGCAACACGCCCTAAAGACCAGCCGACCGGCAGAAGGAAGCCAACACCAGCAACAAGCACAACCGGTGTCGGCGAGCCCCACCAAAAACACCGGCAATGTGAGCAACGATGAGGGGCTCACATGAGCCACTGAGTGACAGCCGATAGCCCCGAAAAGACGAATGGAGAGGAAGCGGCTTGTAGGCGGGAGGAAACCGACACCAAAAGGAAAGAGGTGAAAAGAGCCTGGTAGTGAACGAGATCCACCAAGGCACATGAACAAGGGAGGAAGACGATGTGAACAAAGGCCGAGCGGAGGCCGCTAGTGGTCAATCTGAGATGATGGTAGACAAGAGAGGTCGATTGGAGACGAAGCTAAGGGATGAAATTCAGATTCATAGTTGAGATTCGAGAGGAAGAAACCAGCACCACAGCGCAGTCACCACCACCTAAATCGCAACAAGATACACCCAAGGAAGGGGACTCGAACAAGGAGAGAATCACTCGACTTCCAGCAATTTTCACAAAGAAATCGGAATTGAAGGGATGAAATCCCAAGGTTTACCCAAAATAATTTTGGGATTCTAGAGCGAGGGTAGAAAAGTAGTTGGTTTTTTTCTCTCTTTTTAATTGAATCATGGATGTCTAAATGTGTTATTAATTTTTCTGGTATAAATTGGTTTTTTAGGCGAAAAGTAGTTGTGTTTGTCAACAAAGCTCAATTCTAAATCTCTAAAAATGATGTTATATAAACAATGGAGTGTTTATGTATTAAAAGTGACCATAGACTTGACTATGAAATCGATAGCACTTTTTGAGACTAATCATATGGATCTCTTCAACCGTTTTGATGATCTCTTAAGGTGTTATAGTTATTTTGTTAAAGGCGGAGATAACCCCTAGGCTATCCCCTTCAATAATGAGATTTCTAACTCATTTTCTTATTGTAATCTTTATGCCTTGGCAGAAAGCTACAACTTTTGTTTGTACCACTGAGCCACTTGGGATTGCGAGTTTAAACATTTCAGTGACCCTACTATCGCTATCAGTCTATCACTAATAATTCCTCCAACTTTACAGTTGTCAGGGGTTTTGACAGAGTCAACTACATTTAATTTGTAGAATTCGACCTTTAGGTAGTTTCTCTTTTGCGTGAGCTTAGTTCCAATCTTTGGTGCAAGTGATGGTTCTGTGTATCAAATCTATTGGTGTTACATTTCCTTGGTATGGAATATAACTTGATTTCTCTGTTACCAAATTGTGTGTCATAGAAGACATATTTAATGAAAGTGTGGATTTACATCCCTCGTGTTGGTAACAAAAGTTTTCACCTTCTGTACGTACTAGAATAAAGATTGCTCTTGAAAGAGGAATACGGAATATCATAGTATAGTCACGGAGTAATCACATCCATTGAAGATAGCACAAAAGTTCCATGAGAAATCTTTAGAACGATTGAGAAGTTCACATTCTGAAGAGTATCATCAGCAACATCATTTTTCAGACATTGCTTCAGAAAATCAAACTTTAGCGCATACTTTATTGCGAAAGCTAGAGGAACTTGTAATATGATTACCCTAGTTTTGAATAGGGGGCTATGTACCATCATCCTTAGATATGATCAATGATGATATTTAGTTCTCAAAGACATCCTATTTATTGTCTCCTGTAAAAAAAAACGGAGAGCTAAACTCTTTTTTTTCGTTTATGAATTGAAACTTTGGTTTGCATCAAGTTGTGAGATTTTTATTCTTATTGATTCATATTGATTCTTTTGTACCGTGATTATCATTGAATATTTTTTATTTCTTCTAGCTTGCACAACTAGTTGAGATTAATTTATATTGCTAGGATTTTGTATAGTGAATTTTAATCCATAGTAGCAAACATATTTTTTTTACTCATATGACTAATCTGGTGTGTACATAATTAATTATGTATTAAATATCAACTTGTAGCTTGGTGTTGCATGCATCTTGGTTAATCTTTGATATTAATTCTATTGTTAAATATGGATTGTGTTAGGGTTGCTTGATTAGTAAGAATTACTATGAATCATAGGACTAGTAATTTATACAAGATCAAGACATGAATAATAATAATAGTACTGCGTATTGTTGCTACCAACAGAATTTGGAAAACGCTCCCATTGAAAAACCCTAGCCGCAAAAAAAAAACCAACAACCCAGAATCCATATCAGAAACCTCACTGCTCGCCGCCCTCCTACGGGGCTTCCGGTGGCCTTCCCCGATGCGGTCCTTGGTGGCTTCGACCCACAAACCCTTTGGCGGGTCTTGACCCGGCCATCCCTCTCGGGGCTTGGCTGTCGTGGGTTCTAACGGCGCCGGAGTCTCCCTTGTCGCCGCTAACCCCCGATGGCTTCCTGCAGTTGGTCGTCTCCCGGTAGCTCATCCTCCACCGCGCTATGGATTATGCATCCTCCCCTTGCGGTCTCTCTCCCTCCTCCTCCGCCACTGCCAACCCTCTGCGAGCTCCTTCTCAACCCTGGCCTGCTTCCCTTGCGTCCCCAGGCCCCACCACCACCAAAATCGGCCTCCCATCGACAGATCTTTTAGATCTCTATAGTTGATTAACAGTTCCCAACCAGCAGTACTCACCCTCATTTGCTCACCAATCTGCGTTACCTACAAACCCCCTCTCTCACCCACCCTTGCCAAACTGGGAAATTCACAAAACAAAACAAAAAAAAAAAGCCGGTTGCATGTTGTTGTTTTGATCCTCAACCCTTGGGTTGAGATCCGATGACACCACGCCCTATAGCCCGTTCAAATAACCCTTTACAAACCAAACTTAACCACAACCTTTCACTTAAATTTGATACAAATCCAAAACTCTAACCCAAATTCCCAATCAACCACCGCCTCTGATCCCACCACCATCTACTTCCTTATGTAGGCGTTAGCCCCGTCACTGCATCCGGAATCAGAACCATAATCGTCCAAGCCATCTAGGCTAAATTCAACAACTGCTCAATAGCCTGCATGCAAGGCGTGCCACTAGACCAGATTTCAATAAATAAGAATTTTAATTTTCTAGATTTTTTAAGCTTAAATTTATGTAATTGTAATCTTAGACTTTTTTTCTTTTGACTGGCGACCCTCTGCGTAGGGTCTTTCAAGCCGTCTTTTGATGGCTTCAAGATCGCTTGGTCGATCTACTTCTTGCCTACTGTAAAAAAAAAAGACATGAATAATAATATGATGAAAAGAGAACTTGAAGAAGAATCGATGATCAACCAATCAAACTAAAGTGGATATTTGTAGATTAAATTATTGTCTTAACTCTTATCTCAACTAACTATTTTATATTTTAGTTTGTTTTTTCTAATGTCATCACCCAAACACCATCTATTCTCTTATAGTAAATAAACTTACTTAGGAATAGACTTGATTTTATATGGGATCTACCCTGACTTGTTATACTATTAGTAGTTAGAAATTTATTTTTGATAGGCAAAATGATTTTAGCCTCATCAGACTAATATGGTGAATCGAAAATGGAAAAATTATTAAACATCAACTTTAAAGAAGAAACTATATAAATAGCAAAAAGAAATGGAAAATTGAAGAATTACTTAGAATTCTACATGGGGATATGATAAACAAAATTGCAAACACTTATATACTAGAAAATGAGATAGAAGATAGACTATATTGAAAACCCAACAAATATGGATGGCTCAGTATTGTCAGCGTCTTGGCTCACATCCTAAAACAAAATATGAAAAGGGATCAGTGGTATAACATGGATATGTCATTTAGACAAGGTCATCAAGCAAAGGAATTTATGTCTCACTTTGACTGTTCATTATGTGATCAAATGTGTAAGAAAATTAGATCAATCCACCTTTTTTATTAAGTCCAGTCACACATTTCAAATTATTATAAAAATAGATCAGGATAATGGAATGATTACCTAGAATATCGATACAATGAACAAACCGATAAAACCATCATTTGTGAGTTATTCGACGAATTAGCTTGAAGGGAGCCAAAAAAAAGGAAAATTGGTTATGACTTGGTGGTGGATATGGAAAAGTAGGAACCAAAAACTATTTGACAACCAGAATACAACATCGATACAAAACATGGAGATGTACACGATCCAACAACTAAAGAACTGGGAAAACTCTAAGAAAATATTTGAAGACAACCGTACCCAATACAAAACCAAACATGTCAAACAAGGTAATATATCGAGAAGAAGAAGGAACATTAGATGGAGCAAACCACCCAAAGACACATCTAAAATCAATTTTGATGAATCCAAATTTGCCTCCGGCGAAATAACTGTAGGTTTTATTATCCGAGACCACCAAAGCACCTCCTATTGATAGGAAATGGTCATCGACAATATGATAATCATTGTTGCTGGCTTGGAAGGCCAATGCCTTTGCCTTGTTTATCAACTCTGAAAGCTGATATTGGCTTTCTCTTCATTAGTACCAAAAACCGATAAAATAATTGTACATTTGGTAATGTAAATTCCATGAACATAGCAAGTCGGTTAAAGCTTTACAAAAACTAATACATCCCAAGGTGTGGGTACTTAACTATATAGATTAGCAAAAGCCTTGCAACATAAAGCAGTAATTTCATCCCACGTAAAGAGTTTTAGCTCTCAGTCTTAAAACACCACAACAATGTACCACCTTTGGCGGCCATAGTCAGTCACTACCGACCACCGCCTCTACCCATTCACTACAGCCAATAACTTATGACCATTGTCCCTCCTCATTCGCAGTAGTCGACTTCCGACTCTCTAGCAAGCAGGTAATTGTCTAGGTTCACCTCTTTCAAAAGTAAATTCCAAACCTATTAATTAAGTATGGTGAACAAGTAGGAGTCGATCCCACAGAGTGCGTGCGACTTTGTAAATGTGATTGCAAGCAAGTAGAAAAATAGTAAAGCATTAATGATAAGAAAGCAGTAAGTAACAAAAGTAGCAATGAGTGGTTGTAGAGAACAATAATGATGAATATAATTTCACTCACATTTGCAAAAATGGTGATTCATGATCACTGGGTTGTTATTCTAATGCAAATTGGTTATGTTGATTGACGATGCCTTGGAAAATAACCCCATTAATTAACAAGGATATGACGTCATAAGTAGTCCACCCAACGCAAAAGACATTCAGTCCACTACATCGCAAGCAACACACTTAGCCAAACCATGACCAGACTCACTACCTTGAGTATAAACATATGTGAACATCGCGATTAGTATTCTAGCACTGATAGATAAGAATGAAACTCATGACAAACAAGGCCCACGAACACCTCGTGGCCCCTTAGGGCAAAGACGAGCAACTCGCTGGCCAAGCACCTCCCCGCTAACAACGCCACGTGTAAGTACCTAGCCCTTTAGCATGAGGGCATGCGTTACACGTGTCCCCTGTTAATCCTCGAGGTCACCAGCGAGCTGCTCGCTTAGCCTCCTTATAAATACCCCCCTCGAGCCTTCGAGGGAAGGGATCCCGATTCAAGAGAGAAGAAGAAGAGCTCTGCATATCTCTCTAACTTAAAACCCTTGGAGTCGAGTTCTTAAAGTCTTTGATCAGAGAAGAATGTATCTGGAATAAGAACACCATCTTACTTCCTCTAAAGACGACAATTGAACAATATTTACCTCCTCGCGAGCCAAAAATATCATCAAGACTACTTGGACCAATCACGCGTAAATTGATCATCACCCACCCAGATTGGGCTTGCGGGTAATAAAGGACATTTGCCGTCACATTGAGGTAATAAGTATAGGTGAAATTCCACGATCGTGTCACTGATTACTTTAGGGTCGGTTTAAACACGGAATTAGACAGGTCGAACTTGTCGATCACCATCTAACTCTCTAAACTCTAGCATGGGGGGTGAGTAGCATGAAGTCCCTAACTCTAGCACATACACATCATCTCTCCCGTCTCATCAACTTCTCACATGGTTGTCAACCTAGATATCGCTTCCACTAAAAGAGACAATCTTTACTTGTCAATCCTTCTACAACATCAAGATTTCCGAAACGTTCCTACAAGATGTTCTAGCCACTACAATGGATTAATGCCCGTAATAGTGGAATGAAGCTATAAACCTTTAGCGTGATGCGAATTTATCGTAGTGGCCAATTAAGATAAATCAACAACATAGATGCAATATCGGAACAAAGATAATTGAAATAATCATAATGCATAAACCCCAAAACAGCCTTCACATATCATCAATCATATCTTGAAATGAAAGTAAAACTACTATGAGACTAGTCGAGCATGGCTTACTTCAAAATACTGAGAAAAGATGCAAACTATCAAATGGTTTTGTGATGATTGTTGTGTTGTTACGTGTCTATCAAAACCCTAGAATATTAGGCTATTTATAGGCCCCAAATGGGCTGAAAAACCCTAGAATCCGTGGCTTACTGATTAAGCAAAAGATTGAATCAAATCTCCGTCATATAAGCATTTAATTTGGAGATACGTGTTTATCTGCACCAGCGGGTGCTGCTCTCGGCGCAAGCCTTTTTCCTTGTCTTCTTCTTCAACGACCTCCTCCTTGCTTCTTTTTTTTTTTTATCATTCTTCTCTTCTTCTGTAGATCACCCTAATTGCCCTAGCAGCTTCAGGGCTCCAACATCGCCCTCTTGCACTATCTCTTGAGTCCGGACCCGTGAATATGTATAGTTAACCATTAAAAAAAGTGTAGATTTCGAACTTCGAGTTTAAAATGATAAAGATGAGACTTAATTATAAAAACATATAAAATGAAACCTAAAACTACCTAGAATGCCCATACAAAATATACATTATCACTCTCCTTCTTGTTCTTAATTAGCCACTACTTGCATCTCCTACGAATCTCCAATCAATTACAGTAAAAAAGGAAACCAAATTTTGTAAGACCCAGGGTCTTAAGAGGTGCCAGCCCATGCCACCTAGCCCTCTCAGGTCCGTTGTGCCACCTAGCCCTCTCAAGTCCGTTGTCCTCACTTGGAGCCTAAAAAGGAAGAGCTCTTGTGACATGGGTAGGGCTTGAATCACTTATAAATCACTCCCAACATCAGGAGCGTACCCGAGCATACTGTCGGAGCACCTCCGAGCCCAGAGTCGGCTCTGATACCATTTGTAAGACACGGGGTCTTAAGAGGCGTCAACCCATGCCACCTAGCCCTATCAGGTCCGTTGTCCTCACATGGAGCCTGAAAAGGAAGAGCTCTTGTGACATGGGTAGGGTTTGAATCACTTATAAATCACTCCCAACATCCTTATGATATCCGATGTGGGATGGGGGTGTTACAAATTTAGCCTTTGTTTTGAAAATAGGCCAAAAACAAAAAGGCTAAAATGGGTTTTGGCCTAAGATGGAAGTAAAATTAGGCCAAAATCCATTTTTTGACTTACCATGTGAGATGCTCTATGGAGTATATGCAAGAAAAAAAAATCCAACAATACCATACAAGATCGCCACAATTGAGAGGAAACATAAAACCACTTATGGAATTTGTGGGGGGTTTGAATACCCAACAAAAATCTTTGATTGCTCTTAAATGGTGGGCAATTTGGACATTTAGGAACATGATCCTATTCCAGAACCGAAAAGTCCCTTCGCCGGTTGAAATTTTTCAGTTCGTGGTACAACAAAAGACTATATGGGATAAAACAAAAATACCCGATCAGGATCTTAGCGAAGACGGAAGGGTAAGGAAGGAAAAAGGGAAACAAAAACCTTGCTCTGAAAATTGGCGAAAACCCAAAAAAGGATGGTACAAGGTAAATGTGGATGGATCCACGACAACAAATGGCCCCTCTTCTGCTGGTGTTATTATTAGAGACCATTTGGGTTGTCCTTTAGTAATTCACAAGCAGCTAGTTAGCCAACACTCAGCCGTTGAAACTGAAGCCCGAGCTATCCTGATTGGCCTTAAACTGGCTTTCTCAAGACATTTGGACAACTTCTCCATTTAAAGCGACTGTTTGACGGTGGTTAACGCTGTCAATAAAGTTTGGAAACCTCCTTGGCAAATTGAAACAATTATTTCTGACATACAGACTTTGCTATGGGCTAGTGGCAGAGTCAAACTAAACCATATTAGGCGCTCTCGGAATAAAGTGGCTGACAAGGTTGCACACCTTGGTCACTTCCTTCCTGCCTGCACAATCCCACAAAATCAAGATCTCTGTGATCTCATCCGTAAGGATGCGCTCGGTTCGCAGGTTAACCCTGGCCTACCGAATTCTTACTTCATCAAAAAAAAAATACATATTTTTTTATTATTAGGGGTCCGTTTGGCAATGCATGTAGCTTTTCAGAACTTTTGGTTTTAATATTTTATAGTTTTAAATAAGTTAAATATAAGATTTTAATTTAACGGAAATTTCGCCTGGTAACCCTGTGGTTTCGCGTAATTCGCGTGGTAAACAAAGGTTTCAGATATTTCGCCTGGTAACCCTGGGGTTTAGAATTTTTTTGCCTCGCGCCCACAGGTTTCACTTTGTCCAATAATCTTGCTTTTGAAGTTATAGACGGGTACATTATGTAATATTAATCAAAGTTGTGGGGCTTTTCACAAATACTCACTTTTCTCCCTTCTATCTATCTGAGCGAGAGGAGAGCCGATGGAGAAGAAGAGTATCGCAGACGAGGGGACGAGCGGGCCGGCGGCAACTAGTGACTCTAGATGGGCGGAGCCGCGGAGGGGGGCGGCGATGGGTTAGAGCGGGGTGGATGAGGCGCGGGCGGCGACTGGAGGCAGCTCTGACTGGTGGTGGTGCCGTGGTGGGTTGCGATTTCAGGTTAGTTTTAAGAGTTCGAATTTTTCAATCGCATCCCTCGAAATTTCCATTCTATCTATCAATTTAGTTGTTGTTGTTGAGTGGGATTAATGATCTAGGGTGTGAATTTGATCTCAAATCATGGCTTGAAGCTTCGAATTTGGAATCATGAATTTTAGGGTTTAGGGGTCCGAAAAATTGGGGCTTTTTTGGTCATGGTTTGTAGGGATTGCATATAAGGGTATAGATGTGATATTGCTGAGAGGAAGAAAAATTTTTGTATCATCCTCCTCCACAAGTGCACCCACTAAATCTGGCAAGGGGGAAAGAAGAAGAAATAGATTCAATGTCTACATTTCAGAATACTTTTCTTCTGAAGCATTTGAAAGCCCCCCTTCCACTTTACTAGATCAACAACCTGAACAAACGCTGTTAGCAACGTCCTTACTTGATCTCACTCTCTTTAGACTTGTTATACAATATGCATAATTGCATATACAGTTTTGGTACATTTTGCTCAACTTGTGTCCAGACTTGTGTGTTTCATTATCCCACCAATTTGGCGGCAGTGTGTTGTTCTAGTACTAGAAATGAAAAGATAAGATGATCCTTTGTGTTTTTCTTTTGCCCATCATGTCGTCCAACCATGCCTAGCATAAGTTTGCTATTTTGGAGGCTCTCTATGATTTGCAGGATATGCTGATCTTGAACCTCTGAGGGACACAACCTATATGTTCTTTCGCATGGTACGGTTATTAAATTTTCTTCCCACTAGATAAAACTTTTTTTGAAAGTTTGTATGGTACCTTTGTGTTTTGGTTTTGTTCACTCTGGTCTTATGTCATATAGCTTAAGCATGACAGGTCTTGGAAGGTATCAAATGGGTTAATCCCCAAATAACTCAGATTTTATCCTCCTGAAGTTAAATTTTCTACTCTTCATCTGTCATTAAACTCAACCTCTTTGAATCAGTCCTATACAGAAACTGGATCATCTCAGAAATTGTTGAACTTTTTTCTTGATATTCAAACGATTTGAATATCATACACTAAATGGATCATCTCAGAAGTTTTTTTAGGATTCTTTAACAATAGATTATGTTGCTATTAATGCATCTTCGAACTGAATATATCTTGTGCAATAGAATAATTAGAAAAAACACAAATAGATGTAATCAAGGACGAGCCTCAAGTTTACTTGATTCTTTAATTGCGATCTCTGGTGTATCTTTGGAACTGAATATATTTAGTTATTCTTTTAATGGGAAGTAGTTGAAATAATACCATGATAATACCAATGAACTGAATTGAGTTTACAAATTTTACAGCTTGTTACATAATTTACTTTACAAATTTTATAGATTCTTACAGATTACAAACTATTTACATATTATTACAGATTACAGATTGTTACAGATGATAATTGATGTAGATTTTTTTTACATATTGCACATTGTTATTAGATTACAAATTTTCTTAGATTTATACAGAATATTTTCATTTCTTTCTATGGTGATGTCTAGGTTCATTCTTATAAGCTTTTGGTCTATTTGGGTGATGAAATCAATCTCCATTCCCAATTTTTTTTTTTTCCAGATTTTCTTCGTAGTTTTTTTGTTTTTATCTTAATAGATTTAGCTCATCATTTGGAGGATATTGATTATGTTTAGTCATCAAATTTTTTTAGCCTATTAGCTCAAATGGGAGAGCAAAGTGCCCATGCACAAAGACGTGGGTTCGAATCCCACATAGGCTTTGTTAAATGCATTATCTTGAACATATTTCATTTTCCTTTTCCCATTGTATGTGTGTGGAAAGGCTTGAATTTTCTGTCTAGTTGTGTGTGGAATTGGAATTATCTCAAAGCTGCTGCTGCATTTCAGACAACTGCTCATCCTATAAAAAATTAGCAAGCACTTGGTTACTTCAAAAAAACTACACATAACCATGAGATTTAAAAGCCTATGGGGGATTTGAACCCACATCTTTGTGTATAAGCACACATTGCTCTACCATTTGAGCTAATAGGCTTGAAAATTATTAGATATAGGAAACATAAACATTTACACACAATGCAAGATGTATATCAGAGCTCATGTATATCATAGCTTACTTCAATGCTCAGTTGGGTTGTATCTTGCCTTTGGATGTTAAAAATTCAGATGTATATCAGAGCTTACTTGAAGCTTAGTTTCACTTGTATACTGATGTTTGTTCTCATCCAACCATACTATGCCGACAAATTTCCTGATGTTAGAAGCCCACCAAAGCAACGTGGAAAGCACTTCCTCTCGTAATATTTATAAACCATAATGCCATGTTATTTTTTAATAGGGTAACTTTTCGGCAGAATGTCAGTTCACATCTGTAAAAATTTGTAAATTTGTAAATTTCAGATCTGTAATAATACATATTATCATGAAATTTGTAAATTTCAGATCTGTAATAATAATATTTATAAACCATAATGCCATCTCAAATTTGTAAATTTCATATCTGTAATAATACATATTATCATGAAATTCACCTTTTTTTTAGCATGACAGTTCACATCTGTAAAAATTTAGCATCCAAATATGTAAAACTCCATGTCTGTAAAAAGTTTGAATCTATAAATTCACATCTGTAAAAATACATATTATCTTGATATTCATCCTTTGTAAAAAGCTTCAAATTCATAATTCGAAGCTTAAACAAACAACAAACATAAAAATCCCAAAATTTTCGGACCCCTAACCCTAAAATTCATAATTCAAAATTCGAAGCTTTAATCCATGATTTGAGCTCGATATCACACCCTAGATCACTAATCCCACTCAATAACGACTAAATTGATGATAGTAAATGGGAAATTTCGGTTTTGTTATTCAAAATTTTCGAAATCTGAAAACTAACCTTAATCGCAGCCGCCACCCGGAACCGACATCTCCACCGATGCCAGCCGCCGCCCGCGCCGCAGCCACCCCGCTCTAACCCGTCGCTGCCCCCCTCCGCCCATCTAGAGTCACAAGTTGCCGCCGGCCCGCTCGTCTCCTCGTCTGCGATACTCTTCTTCTCCATCGGCTCTCCTCTCGCTCAGATAGATAGAAGGGAGAAAAGTGAGTATTTGTGAAAAGCCCCCACAACTTTGATTAATATTACATAATGTACCCGCCTATAACTTTAAAAGCACGATTATTGGACAAAGTAAAACTTGTGGGCGCGAGGCAAAAAAATTCGAAACCCTAGGGTTACCAGGCGAAATATCTGAAACCTTTGTTTACCACGCGAATTACGTGAAACCACAGGGTTACCAGGCGAAATTTCCGTTAATTTAATTAGTTTTTAAAATTAGATTTTCACCAGCTACCCACCCTCAACTTTTTAAAATTCTATTAATTTTCTCCTGATCAGCTAGTTTGTATCAACTTAATTACCAAACACCTTATTAACTTATAAAAACTATAATTTAACACGTAATCCATTAACTTTAGCTACCCATCGTACCAAACTCACCACACGTTTCTAATTACACATAATGATTAGTCCAATAGTGTGACGGTCTCGATTTCTCTGGAGTTTCGAATAGATAATTGAATTTATTTTTGAATTAAAAAAAAAAACATCCCACGTAAGCGGAAGGTCAAACAGTTTGACGAAATACGCCGAGGTGGCAACACTGATCACTCATGAGAAAACCATGTGCCTTCCCGCACCGGATCTCCCCCCATTTTCCTTCTTTCCCCACCATCCCTCCACCACCCCCGACTCGTCCACTCCGCCTTCCTTGCTGTAGTGCTAGCGGTTACTAAACTGAAAAGCACGCACCAACCCCTACTCTCTCTCTCTCTCTCTCTCTCTCTCTCTCTCTCTCTCCCACCTACTCCATAGGATCATAGACCTTGAAGTAATACCAGAACAAGTTTGTTTTTTTTTTAACAGAGGCGAAATTGAGGAGGTTTGGCTATGGCGGGTGAGGATCCGGAGAGAGGCGGGAAGATCAACAGAGGAGACCCCGCCTATAACAGCAACAACAGCGCCTATACGACTTCGTCTGGATACGCAGTCGCCGATGACGATGACAGGCACTGGACCTCCTGGCTGATTCCTGTGGTAGCGGTGCTAAACGTCGCCGTTTTCGTAGTTGTGATGTATGTAAACAACTGCCCCAAGCACACAACAGCCGCGTTTGATGGAGATGGGAGGTGCGTGGCCAGGTTTCTGGGCAGGTTCTCGTTCCAGCCTACTGCCGAAAACCCCCTCTTTGGCCCCTCCTTTTCCACGTAAGTTCGATTTCTTCTAATTTTCTTTCTTATGAATTTCTCCGGGAATTTAGGGTTTGAATTGGGGGATTTTTGTTGTATTTGGTTAATGTTTCGATTCCCATATTCAATTTTCGATGTGTGCAGTGATTGGGCAAGCTCTGTTTTTCAATTGCTTTGCTGATCATATTTCGAACCAGTTGGATTTTAGGGCTAATTTTTTAGTTTCGAGTTTCCTATTTTGTTTGTGCTGTCCTCAGATTTAATCAAGTAGGTTAGTGTTGACTATTGAGCTGGTGATCACCTATTCTGCATAATTGAACACTGAATTATTGTTTGGAAGACACAAAGCTTTTTTTCCCTTTAATCATCTCTCGCAAATCTCAATCCAGTCAAACATACTCTCTCTACGTTGTTTTGGAAATTAGAAGCTATTTTGCACACAATACAAGTATCAGTATTGATTGATCTTTTTTAGTTAATTATTTATTTTTCCCATTTAGTTGCTTGATTGGTTACTTCACATGATTGCAAAGTACAAACTTTCATTTGTGCTATGCATTGTCAGTTGTCACTAATACCTTATAAGGTGGTGGTTGGTTGTTGTTTGTGTGGGTGGAGTGGAGTTGCAGAGCATATTTAATCTGGTGGTGGGTGAGTGAAGCTGGAAAAAGTGAAAAACCCCATATTTTTGAGCGCCAAACACACAAAAGGGGGGAAAAAACACCAAATAGATTGCTAAAGAATGAAGCATTATGTTGAAGCTTTCCTTGCAAGTCTTTCTATCTGTGTAGAAGCTTGCCGGTTTCCAGTATGGGGTCGGCAATTATCTGTTCAGCACTGTACTCTCTGTTCTTGAGCTTCAATTCATGTCAAAATAAGATACAAGGAAATAAGGATTTCGTCACTTGAATAAGTTGAATTGATCAGGATTAGTACAATCGTTGGATACTGGTATATATTGTAAGTATTCGATTATCGTTTCTCCATATTCAGATGTTTGACAGTTTCTGATGGTGGATAACTTCATAGAGGTGGGAATTCAGACTAACATTTGGTAACTAATTTCGATAATAATTGTTGTAATATCCCTTGAAGATTGAAAAAGATGGGAGCCCTGGACTGGTGGAGTGTTGTGCATCGGCATCAAGGATGGAGGCTTATATCTTGTATTTGGCTACATGCCGGTATCATCCACCTTCTTGCCAACATGCTGAGCCTCATCTTTGTTGGTATACGCCTTGAACAGCAATTTGGCTTCGGTATGCAGTACAGTATACCCTTTCCCCATCGGACATAATTATTACTCTTTAAGCAGTTCATTTCTAGAAAACATTACTTTCACTTATTCGATTGATGAACTCGGAATGGTTTCAGTCAAAATTGGGATGATATACATGGTGTCTGGCTTCGGTGGAAGTGTGCTTTCATCTTTTTTCATCCAAAAAAGCATCTCGGTTGGAGCATCAGGTGCCCTCTTTGGACTTCTAGGAGCCATGCTTGCAGAGCTTCTCACAAATTGGACCATGTATACCAACAAGGTAAATAATTACCTCATCAAATCCCTATTTGCAGCTCCAATGAGCTTCCCTTCTCCTTGTACTAAACCTAAAATTTGTGATTATACAGGCAGCGGCACTCTTCACGCTCCTATTCATCGTTGCAATCAACTTGGCTGTCGGAATTTTTCCCCACGTCAACAACTTTGCCCACATAGGTGGATTCCTTACGGGGTTGCTCCTCGGCTTTGTGCTTCTTCCTAAACCGCACCTGGGGTGGTTGACAGGACAGCCCCTCCCTAATGGTGTCCGTGTTAAGTCAAAGTATAAGGCATACCAGATTGTGCTGTGGGTGATATCCCTCCTCCTTCTAATTGCTGGGTAAGTGCTATTTCTTGATCAAATCGTTCAGTGCAGTTAATATGATATGTAGAAAGCATCAGTAGGAAACTAAAAAAGTCTAAAAACTTGTCTGAAAATTGGTCATTTGAAATGAAAAACTGCAGACTAGCAGTTGGGCTACTGATGCTGTTTCGCGGGAAGAACGGGTACAGCAGATGCCATTGGTGCCATTACCTTAATTGTGTCCCGACTTCCAAATGGAAATGCAACGAATAGAGGCATATATATACATATGGATATGGTGCATTCTTTTTGTGTGAAACGAGATGCAATATGAAGGAACTCGTTTGATTTTATTTGGTTATGTATTTAGTTTTTTTGCTGTCAATATATGACCTTATTATACAACGAGATTCAGTATGAAGAAACTCTTCATAAGGTTCCAGTTCTTTACTATACATTGATGTAAAAAATTAGTCTTGGTTGTGATATTTGTCCTTGTATAGTGAATTATTCGCCTTTGCTATTCACTATTGTACATATTACGTTTGTTTTGTTTTTTAAGATCCTTAAGACCTTCAAATTATCATTATTAGGCCCTCTTGCCTGTAAAAGGGCGATGTACTATAAATTTATATGCACGGAGCACAACAGCTTAATGTGTCCAACAATCATTACAAAAATTTTAAAAAAATAACAAAAACGGATTATAAATCTGTTCAATTTTGAAAAATAAAGTAAATGGATTATGGATCCATTCTTGTTAACTTTTGAAAACAAAAAAGTTAAAAGATGTCCGTCCGTATATTTTTTTTTCCACAAGTTTTTGATGTTGTTTTTAAACTAAAAAAAAAGAGTAGACGTTTGAAATATTTTTTTTTCAAAAAACTAATATAAACGGATTCCAGATCCATCAGTTACTTTTTTTTAACATAATAATTATAGGACATGTGAAATTTAAAAAGTAAAATACGGAGTAGATCTAAAATCCGCACGTTTAAGTGCACATAACACCTTTTTTTTATACAATGCGAGGATTTGGGGGTGGTCATCCGCGATTGACCCACCACCCAAGAGCGTCCAAACGGACAACGTTGTCCGTTTGACCCATCACCCAGGAACTCGCTCAACGACAAACGACTAAGAGAGACCAATGTGCGTCAGCCTATCAGCAACCTGGTTCCCCTCACGGAAAGTGTGCGAGAAGATGACCCTCTTGAAAGCGCGACAAAAGTCGAGGGCATCCGAGACCATCAAATATTGTGCGAGAAGATGATCCTTGTGCTTAGTCGGAATTTCTGCAATATTAGATTCAAACACTGCTATAGAGCCTCAAATAGTGTTGCTGATTTCTTTGTCAAGTTTACGATCACGTGTAATTTATTTATTTTGATTGGGTAAGAATTCGGGTGAGAAGACTCTACCCGATAGCATCTTGACGGATGAGTCAATAAGACCTGAGTCGTTTTAAAAGTCGGGTGAGAAGACTCTACCCAATGTTCACACCCAAAAGAAGAGTTTTAATATCTGACATAATGAGTTCAATTTCTCATGGGTTTTTAGAGTTTTGTCTTAAATGTTTAATACGTAGTAATAATCATGGAGTCTATAGTAAGTTTTTCTAATTGAAGCTCACAAGCTTTCGAAACTCCGCAACGACGCTCAACAACCTCGCAAGGATATGAGTTTGACCACCAATTAATTGGTTGCCCATACTAATGGGACCACCTAACCAGTCACAGATAAGAAATCCGATAGAGATCTGAGACCACGAGATCATCGAGCTATCGAAGGTTAATTTAAATTTCCCCTGATGTCTTTTCTCCCTTCTCTGAGTCCTATTACTATGTGGTTCTACTATCCTATTGTTCTGGGTCTATCGGAAACACTCTCTCGACTTGTTCGGGGTATGAGTGCGTACATCCAGACCCCCAGACCCCGCTTTATAGCGGGATTAACTGGGTTGTTGTTGTTGTTATTGTTGTTGTTGTTCTTTGAAAGTTTTTTCCTTTTGCATTGTAGACATAGAACCGCTTTTATCTTCATTGCGACGCATATCTTTACTGAGTACTAGAAAACCCTGAGAATTGTGGAAAGATTGGACAATCAAATCGAACGAATAATTCGGAATACCGTTAAAACAGACAAGAGTTATAAAGATATAATTTCTGAATTTTTTTCAAAGCTCTCTACATAACAAAAATCGACCCTTGCTTTTGCCTTTTGGGGTGTTTGGCCCATGAGAAACAGGATACTGTTTGATAACAATGATACTATGGATATGGAAGAATGGATCAGGAGCATAACTGCCTAAAACAACATATTCTTACCTGGAAAAAAAAAGCCAAAAATTTCAATCTCGAGGATGATGGGGAATCAATCAAACAAAAGTTCATCAGAAAAGAACCAAAAGACAAAAAATGATTAAATGGGTGAAACTCAAAGAAGGATTTTTGAAATTAAACTTCGATAGAGCTAAAATTGTTTCTGGTCTTGCCACTTCGGGGTTTGTCATTCGGAATTGTTCAGGTGAGGTACTTTCTTGTGGCACTCAAGGACACGGATCGATTTCAGCCTTGCAAGCGGAGTGTCTAGGCCTTCAGGCTGGGCTTCGGGATGTTGAGTTGAGGGGTTTCTCGCATTTGGAGGTGGAGAGGGATTGTTTGACGATGATCAACTCGGTGAAGGGCATTTGGAAGGTGCCTTGGGAGGTCGAGATGATGATTTCTGACATCTTAGGACTTTGCAGGTCCTTCGCTTGTGTCTCCTTTTCCAACATTTTTAGGGAGGGGAACCATGTGGCCGACCGGCTGGCGCATCTCGGTCTCTCCATGTCGATGCTTGTAGATTGCCCACCTGTCGAGATTTAGGTCTTTGTTCGTCGGGACGCCCTTGGGCGTTGGCTCAACCGCGGTTGACCAACCCCAAATATTTGCCTTGTATAAAAAAACGTTTCTATCTTTTCATCTTGTAATATTTTTTTTTATTAGGTAAAAATTCGGTTGGAAAACCTATCCGATAGCATCCCGATGGATGAGATCTAAAAGATCTGTATGAGATACCAGTGCAGATCCGCTAATAGAGCGGTTAAGGTGTGTAATCTTATCAACTACTTTGTTACCTTCACGGGGTACATGGGAAAAAACTACTTCCTGAAAGGAATGAAGAATCCTTTTAATGTCTCCCATTAAAAGCTCTACTTCCCAAGGACAAGGGCCTTTAGATCTAAGCTGATTTATAATTATTTGCGAGTAACCCTCAATAACAATTTTACTGGTCCCAATATTTGCTGCATATAGTATGCCCTCACAAAAGGCAATTGTTTCCGGCATTAGTGGTGAATGGATCCTCAAGTGTCTATACCCAATATTGATTGTATTGCCTTCTCAATCCCTAACAATGTATCCGACACTTGCATTTTCGTCAGGGAATGAAGCACCATCAAAATTTATTTTCAGGAACCCACGATCCGGTTTTCTCCATCTAACATTTTTCCTACTCAATTTCCGTCGTTGCGTCAACCTTTCTCTTTTATCCTCACTGTCTAGCTATGTGGAAGTCGCCGAACGATGCTCTCTTCCAATTTTCTTTGATAGTGTGCATAAAAGTCCGTATTTCCGCGCCCGTAGGTTTTTATGATTTCTGAAGGAAATCTGATTTCTATAGAACCATATTGTCCGCCATTTAATTGTCATTTCTTCTTTTTTCAACCTTATTAAGTGGGATTGACCTAATTTTTCCATAATATTTTTGGCATTCCTTGCTGAATTTGAAAGGTTACAGACAATACTTCAGACTTTTTGATTTCCTGAAACGGAGTTTTGTACGAAGGAACAATCCACAAACAAGTGGGCTTCGTCTTCCGTACATGCATCACAAAAAGAACAGTAGTTTGGAACGGGAGTACCCCTTCGCACTAATCGCTCCCTTGTGGGTAATCCACTATGGGAAATTTTCCACAAGAAGTTTTTAATTTTTGGAATAGAATCAATCTTCCAAATCCAGCAATTGGGGTCATTAGTGAGGCAATCTTGGTTTGATATAAGTTTCATCGCACTAGACATTGTGAACCAACCTTGTTTATCCGGCCATCAATATAGTCGATTAGGGGTTGGGTTGACTGGAAACAGAATGTCTACTATCTTCTGAATTGTGTTTTGGTCCAGGACATTACTTAACTTCTCTTTCCACCATCAACCAGCTATTATGTATTCACTTACTTTTGTATTCATATCAATTTGTTGGTTCCCAATGATTTTATAGGCTAGGGGAGAGTTGATGACCCATTTATCCGTCCATAATCTGACTGACTTACCATCACCAATTGACCATATAAGTCCCTCTTTGAATTTTTTTATTAATGAAGTTGCCTTTCTCCATTGCCATGAAGCATTTTTAGTGTTTTGGTAATTTAGAATGTCGTTCTCTTTAAGGTATTTATGCCTAATAATGTTGACCCATATGTTTTCTGGTTCTGCAAGAGTTTTCCACAATAGCTTCATCTGAAGTGCCTCGTTCATGTATTGATTTCCAAATTCCCAACCCTTCTTTCTTTTTCGGTCTGCATATTTCATCATAGCTTATAAGTGGTCTATATTGCAAGTCTTTATTCCAGAAGAAAGTTCTATTTATTTGGTCTAATTCCTCGTGGATATCCGTTGACAGCATAAAGCTTTGCATTGTATATAATGGTTTAGATGATAGATTATAGTTAATTAGGATAGATCGACCTTGTTATGGCAAGACATTAGCCTTCCATTTTGACAGCTGAGATTTGGATTGACACAAGATGTTCCCAAACGTTTCTTTGTTTACCTTTCCATTAATAATAGGGCAACCAAGATATTTCTCCATTGCCCTAGTGTGAGGAATTTGCAATGAATTACTCAACATTTGTATTTTAGATGCAGGAACCCCAGGCATGGTTTGAAAAGTCGATTTGTGAAAATTAACCTTTTGACCCTAGAGAAGACAATATTCGTCAATTATATCTTTAACTTTTTGACTTGCGGAGAAAGTAGCATTTGCGAAAATAATAATGTCGTCCACAAAAGCCAAGAAGGGAACACATGGACCTCTTCTACCAAATCTGAAACCAATTTGGCTGGATTGTAGCAAGGATTCCTGGTGCAATCTTCTCACTAGGAGTTCAGCTCCCATGATAAATATGAAGGGAGATAACGGATCACCCTAACGAATGCCCCCCAGAAGGGTGGAAAATTTGTGTTGGGGAATTATTTTTCATGACGGAAAAAGAGACCGTTGAAATACATTCTCTAATCCAACCAATGAAGGTCGGATGAAACCCAAATCTTTTGAGTATCTGAAAAGAGTAATCCCAATCAAATATGTCATAAGTTTTTTCCTTGTCCAGTTTGATGGCCGTCTATCCTTCCCCATTCCTACGATTTTTGAAGGAGTGAAAAATTTCATGGGCAATCAAAACGTTGTCTTAGATCACTCTATCAGATATAAAAGTGCCTTGAAGTGGGTGTATCGGTTTTCCTATGACCTTTTTTAATCTTTCAGTTAAGATTTTGGATATAGTTTTATAGATTGTTAAGCACAAACTAATAGGTCTATAGTGGTTTGTTGAGTTTGGGTTATCAATTTTTGGCAGAAGAGTAATGAATGTATGGTTTATTTGTCATAGTAACTTCACATATAAGAAGTTTTTCACAACCCTGATAACAGAAAGACTGACTATGTCCCAGTAGGTTTTATAGAATTTGGATGTGAATCCATCTTTACCTAGGCTTCGCACTACACTTTTTATTTCGCTGTTGAGGATTGGTCTGATGAGATCAGCATTTTCTTCATCTGCTACAGCAGGGGTAATTAAATTTACGGAAATTTTACGGGGTACCCCTGGGGTATTGCAATTTTCGCGAGGTATACAACTCTTTTGCATATTTCGCGTGGTACCCCTTGGGTTTTGATTTTTTTCGCGTCATGCCATCGGGGTTAAATTTTAACGGAAGGATGGTTTAGTCCGTTACTTTTGGAATTAAAAAAGAAAAAGAAAAAGAAAAAGAAAGAAAGAAGGCTCAAAGACCGCCTCTCCTCCTTCTCCTCTCCTCTCTCGATCACTGCTATTCCGTCGATCGTCACATCCAGAGACCGCCTCTTCTCTCTCGATCACTGCTATCCCGGAGCATCTCCTTTTCGATCCTCACAAACAGGTATTGATCCTCAAAACTCTTCCCTCCGTCGATCAACGGTTGGCGCTACTCCCTCGGCGGCACCGCCTTCCCCTTCCAACTCCTCCTCCTCGGCGGCCTCCTCGTCACCAACACGGTGCTGCTCAAGCCATTGTCATCGACATTGTTGAAGCCGTGATTGTCATCGTTGAATCGACGGTGATGATAATCGTGAGGGTTTGAAGCTAAAATTGGGGGAAAATGGCACGCAGATGCGATTGGAAATGGCTAGGGTTTGAAATTGGAAATGGCTAGTGTTTGAAGCTGAAATTGGGGGGTAATCGTGAGTCAGTTCAACTGAGTCAGTTCAGTGGCCAACTAGAAATAGCCATTATAGATTTGTTAGTCATCTGCACTAATTAGAAATTAGAATCAGGTCATGCATCTTAGTGAACAACTCCTACCCATTTTCCTTGATGGTTCTCTCTCCGCTTTTCCTTCTTTCCGAGCCTTTTTTCTTTTTCTTTTTTTTTTTAATTTCAAAAGTAACGGACTATCCATCCATCTGTTAAAATTTAACCCTGAGGGCGCGACGCGAAAAAAATCAAAACCTCAGGGGTACCACGCAAAATATGCAAAAATTGCAATACCCCAGAGGTACCTCGCGAAATTTCCGCTTAAATTTAAATGGTTAGACCAAGAAGTTCTAGGCAAACTATCTTTTCTGAATCATTTTTCAAAATCATATGTTGAATTTCCAAGTTGATGTTTTCTACTCCTATGTCTTGTAATATTTGAACACTCCATGTCGTTTTTCCCTGTAAAAAAAATAAAGAAAATGAAAAAATAAATAAAAAAGGAGAAGTTACTGACAGTTTGTGACTGGATGTTTAGGGTTTAGGAGACGACAACGCGAAGGCCATGGAAGCCGAAACCCAAAACCCTTCCTCATCCCCACCACCACCACCACCACCACCACCTGAACCTGCCCACAAGAAGCCCAAGATGTCCACCACCACCTCCGGCATTTTCGGTCCAGTCTCACTGTACGGACTCCTCCAGTTTCGACTGCGGGGGTTTGATAGATTACACAGGTCTTATATTGTATAGTGGGCCCAAAGGCCCAACAGGCCCAATACCTTTGTAACCTATATATATGATTATCAATGAATGGAAACCCTCGGGGAGGACATTATAGTCAATCTCGTGATCTTACAATGAGACAGTTTTCTTGCTAGTACTTCATCCACGAGAATGAATAAGAATGGTGATAATGGGTCCCCATGACGGATGCCTCGCGATGGTTTGAAGATATCCGTTAGGCCATTGTTCACGAGGATTGAAAACGAAACAGTAGATATGCACTCCATAATCCATGAGGCAAAAGTATGGTGGAACCCGAACTTCTTAACACTAGTTGTATGAAATTCCAGTCTACTCTATCATATGCTTTTTCCATATCAAGTTTCATTGCTACACACCCTTTTGAGCCCCTTCTACTTCTGAAAGAATGGAAAATTTCATGTGCAATAAGCACATTGTCTTGAATCGATCTATCCGATACAAAAGCACCATGTAAGGGGTGTATAAGTTTTCCTATGATTTTCTTCAATCTTTCCGCCATGATTTTCGATATGATCTTATAGATTGTCGTACAAAGACTAATTGGTATATAATGTGCGGTTGTAGACGAGTTTTCACATTTTGGTAACAGTGTGATGAGTGTGTGGTTAATTTGTCTTAACATTTTTCCCGAGTGAAAAAACCCTTTTACTGCTCGCGTTACACTAACCCCAATAATGTCCCAATAAGCTTTATAAAACTCGGTTGTCATGCGGTAAGGACCAAGCGATTTGTTTGTTCCTAACGAGGCTGCAGCCTTGATCTCACCATTAGACGGGATCCGAATAAGCTCAAGATTTTCCTCAGGAGAAATAATTGGATTGATCAAGTCTAATAAAGACAATTGGGTTGCTGGAGTGATCTGTTCACGCTGAAATCGTTTTTCATAATCCTTCTTAATCTCTTGTCTGATATTTTCCTCCCCCATAATTTGAGTACCTTCAGATGTGGTTATGGAGCGAATGATTTGTCGATTTCTTCTGTCCGTAGCCACCTTGTGGAAGTAAGAAGAATTTGTATCCATTATTTTAAAATGTTTTGTTTTAGATCTTTAATTCCATAGTTTTTCTTAGGGCTGGGCATCCGGTCTGGAACGGATCGGACCGGACCGGAATTTCCGGTCCGGTCCAAGACTGATGGACCGGAAACTCTGGAGCCTCGGACCGGGGCCGGAATATATGGTCTCGGGTTTTCCGGTCCGCGGACCGTTTGGACCATTTGGACCGGAATTTCCGCTACATAATTTTGTATTTTTTTAAAAGTAAAACAAGATTAAGCAGCAGGCACACCTTTAAAAAAAAAACCCTCCGGTCCAGTTTCGGTCCGACCCGTAAATTCCGGTCTGGTCCCGGGTTTGGACCGGAATCCGGAATTTAAATTTTCCGGTCTGGTCTCGGTCCGATTACGATCCGATCCAAATTTTGCCCAGTCCTAATACTTTTTATGGAAAAAAAAGCAGTTTCTATTTTTTATTATTATTAAGCACAATTCTCTACGTGTAATTTTTTTTTTTTTATTAGGTAAAAATTCGATGGTCAGACAGGCCTGACTCATCGAGAGGCCGACAAAGTCGGCAGACGGTGAACCGTCAAACGTACAACCTAACAATACAGAAATACAGAAAACAAACGAAATGAAACAAGCAGAAAAAAGCTCTACAACAAGATGATTCACAAAGATCAACTCCCAAGAAAGCTGAAGAAGCTGTCGAAGAACGAAGCCAAGCACCACCGAACAGTGACACCGCGGGCCAGCGGTATAGCAGGACTCTATCTCCTGTGGGTAGTACAGACGAACTCCAAGGAAACTCTATCCCGAATACGGAGTCGCCCTGAGCGCACCACCTCGACCTCAGCCAGTCCCGACTCCAAACTCCATGCCCTCCAGCCAAGCAGAAAACCTCCTAGAAACATCCGAAGCAAAGCCGCATGCTACTAGAACAAAACGCCAACAAGATTTCCTCTACAAGAAAATAATCAAGCCCTTACGGGATTTTAATCGAACCCTTTCGGGTGGGTTTACTCAACCCCTTTCGGGATTTAATCGAACCCTTTCGGGATTTAAAATCACTGGTTTAAAAGTGATTTTAACGTTTTTTTGTTTTGTTTTGGGTTGTCAGAACTTGGCGTGCAAGGATGAATGTAGACATTGCACGCCAAGCAGTTGGCTTCCAGCCTTTCACCCAGCGGCCCAACGAAGCCCGGGCAAACAAGAGCCGGCAACGGGGAGCCGAAGGCGGTGTACGAAACAAGGCCGCGCGAGCAGCCACGATTTGGCCGGGGTGGTGCTACATTTGGGATTTCACACAATACAGGAAAGTAGGAAACCACTATATACTACATTTTTAATTTAATTTTTCCACTTGCTTCTTCTCCAGAATTGGAGAAAAATTATACAGACCCCGACCATGGCCAAGGCGCCGCCCCCAAAGAACCCCAACCACGGCACCGGGAAAGGCAAGCCAGGACCGAGGCTCTCCGGACGGAACAGGAGGCGACAGAGAGAACATCGGTGGGAAGAGGTAGGCGCTCCCAGACCACGAAACGACGCAATCGAATGGGAAAGGGACACCACGAACCCAGGTATGAGACGAAACCGAAACCAGACCGTCGGAAAAAGGGAGACCAAGCCCAAATCCAGAGAGCCCAGACAGGGAACGCCATGAAAGCAGACAAACGGAGCACGATCGGAAAAGGCGACGCCCCACCAAAGAGCCCACGGGGACACCGAAAACTCCAAATTGATAGACGAAACGGGGATAGCGAAGGATGGGACCCAAGATCAACCTTAAACAAGGTCGATCAGAGCTCGAAAGTATAGATTGGGGACGATAGATCGAAATCTAGGCTTTGGGCTCCCGGGGGAGGGGTTCTCTGATAGAGAGAGAGAGATTCTACGTGTAATATTTGAACACTCCCCGAGTCCCCGGTTTTTTTTTCCTAAAAAAAATGAAGAAAATGAAAAAATAAATAAAAAAGGAGAAGTTACTGACAGTTTGTGACAGGATGTTTAGGTTTTAGGAGACGACAACACTCGAAGGCTATGGAAGCCGAAACCCAAAACCCTTCCTCATCCCCACCACCAGTACCACCACCACCGCCTGAACCTGCCCACAAGAAGCCCAAGATGTCCACCACCTCCGACGACGAAGAAGCCCTCGACGTCGACCCCTCTACCACCGGCGACCCTAGGAAGCCCCGCTACAAGCGCCGCAAGGTCGCAATCTTCTTCGCCTACTGCGGCGTGGGCTACCAGGGGATGCAGAAGAACCCCGGCGCCAAGACCATCGAAGGCGACCTCGAAGAAGCCCTTTACCTTGCCGGTGCCGTCCCCGAACCGGACCGCGGCCTGTCGAAGCGCTGGGACTGGGCACGATCTGCTCGCACCGACAAGGGCGTCTCCGCCGTCGCCCAGGTCGTCTCTGGCCGCTTCTACATCGATCCACCCGGCTTCGTGGAACGTCTCAACTCTCACCTCCCCGATCAGATCCGGATCTTCGGGTACAAGCGGGTCACGTCGTCGTTTAGTGCCAAGAAGTTTTGTGATCGGCGGAGGTATGTCTACTTGCTCCCTGTCTTCGCTCTTGATCCTAGTTGCCATAGAGATCGGGAGAGCGTTAAGGCCAGTTTTGGATCCGGTAGTGAGCTCTCCAAATGCTTGGAGTGCTCCGATAGAGGGAGGAAAGTTGCCGGCTTGATGGGTAAGAGAGACTTCAGAGTTAAGCTTGGGGATGATATGGTTGTAGCTTCTGAGAGTGAAGTTCAATCTCCAACTTCAATTGGTGAGAGTGTTGCGGTGCAAAATTCACAAACTGTGATTCTTCAGTCAGGCATTTCATCGAACACCGAAGCTGCAGCTGCAGTTAGTGGAATTGAGAAACTTTCTGATACAGCTGCTGAAAATGATTCCGATTCGAAGAGGAGTGAGTTTACTTATGGGGAGAAGGAGATGGAAAGGTTCAATAGAATCTTGAAACACTACGAGGGGACGCATAATTTCCACAATTTCACGACGAGGACAAAAGCTGAAGACCCAGCTGCTCGAAGATATATAGTGTCCATCGGCGCGAATAGGACTGTCACCATTGAAGGGATTGAGTTTGTGGTGTGTGAGGTATTTGGGCAGAGCTTCATGCTTCATCAGATAAGGAAGATGATTGGGTTCGCCGTTGCCATCATGAGGGGTTGCGCTCCCGAGTCCCTTTTTGATACGGTTTTTGAGCAGTAAGATCCTATAACTTGTGATTTAGGCTCGACTATTTTGAGCTGTTTTGCTGAAACCTGTTTTTGCTTGTGTTGAATATTCAGAAACGTCCGAATTAATGTGCCTACAGCCCCTGAGGTTGGATTATTCCTGGACGAGTGTTTCTTTACCTCATACAACAACCGGTGGAGGGATTCCCATGAGGAGGTGACAATGGAAGCCTATGCAGAAGCGGCTGAGGAGTTCAAATTGAAGTATGTTCACCCCCACATTGCGAGAACGGAGCACAAGGAAGGCGTGGTGGGCCTCTGGCTTCATTCCCTGAACCACCGGAACTACCCTGATCTCTGCGTTCCTAACACTGACTTGGCTGCAAACACCGAGAATTCAGACACTCAAGTTTCAGAGCCTGTTGCACCAAAAGTTGACAGTGCAGAGACTGAGGAGTGATTTAATGGTAATCGGCATTTTTCATTTATGCTACATACATGGAATTGTTCGATGATAGTTTAGCATCATCTTTCTGACATGTACAAGATTGGGAATTTGAGCATTAATTAAGATAATGGTACCGGTTGATTTGATTTCGACAAAAGGATTAATGCAATTGAAATTTGATCAAATTTTGGCTAAACATGGTAAATTAGATCATAGATCCATGAAATTGAAATTCACAGCATTCCCTTTTTTGTTTTATGTTATGGTAATGTTCATGGTTGTAGGCAGTTTCAGAATCTCTGAATCTTATTAGTAGTGTTATTGGAACATGATCGGTTGAAATGGATTAGTTAAATTTGAATCATACCCACCCGTTCTAAAATTTCACAATGTACATTTTCCAAATCCATTTGGATTTGGATTGTGGATTGGATTGGATTAGGTTCATTCACTACGAGGCTAAGATTGTATTTTGTTTTTGTTTCAACCCAATTTCCCTTTTCCTCTGGTCTTTCAAAACCTCAATTTTGCTCCCCAGAGCGAGATCTAGTATTGTTGAAGACTTGGGTATGCTGATGGAAAGGGTGCCTGATGTTATTGGCTAAAGGAGAAGCAGAGGAATAGGTTGCAGCGGCGATATGGATGGTGAGAAGCTGGTTTTCTGCTGCACTTTGGGCACGAAATTTATGGAGATGCCTACTACTTCTTACCAAAACGGATGGTGGATGTGCAATTCAATTCAGTTCTAAAGTGTATTCAAAATCATACTCTGTACATTAGACAAACAATTTGTTTTATTCCCTGTACTGTGTGCTGAAATCAATTCAGTTGCTAAAATCTATCATTCTGCTGGTGAAGGAGAAGATCTAATCTAACCATTTCCGGAATGGCTCACCGGAAAGGACTTGTGGGTAGTACCCATAGGTCCCCGGTTCAAACCCCGGAATGGCCGCTCTTTATTTACCTATTCAAGGAGAAGGTCTAATCTAATGCTGTAAGATGTATTGACGCATTCAACCCGACTCACCCATTCTTCGTAAAATTAGAAGTATTGATTGTTTGGATAAATCACGTCCCCATGACATTTTGAGCTAGCAAGATTCAACCCGACTCACCCAAAACCGACCTCATGTGCAGCCCCTACCCAGTCAATCTAGAGCATGTGCAGCCCCAACCCGACCTGATACGACAAATTTTTCCTAATGCTTGAATTGACCCAAAAACAGACAAACCCAAAATTCATTTTACCTAACGGACTTGATCTGACTCGATCCAATCCGAGCTCATAAAATACTCGATCAAACATTGATCGAACCCAAATAGATATGACCCGAACATGCCCCCATGCCTCAGCACGCCCAGTTGTCAACTCATGACAACTAATGAATTATATAAATAATAACACGATGAAAATAATCATTATGATCCTATAGAAGTTGGAAAAAGACTCATACATGGTATGATAACACCACTAGTTTTTTAAAATCTAACACTCTTTCAAGTCATTAAAAAGACGTGTTTTTTGACAAAATTACATAGACTAAAAGAACATCTGTTGGAGAACGGAGGGAATAGTTACTATCTTCCTTCCATTGCTCTGAGACATTGAAAGCATGTTTTTGGCAACACTACTAAAATGAATCAGTTGAGTAGGTTTAGAGTACTGATACATTACACTTGGCAGAGATTGCACAAAACCAAAATAGAACCCCAAGAAAAAAGTACTCTTTCAAATCTCCCTACTTACTACTCCTACATCAGAAGAAGAAACTCTATAAATTACCACAGAGCCAACATCAATGCACCCACACCAACCAAAAGAAAAGTAAAAATAGCAACTCTTTCAAACTCAAACTGTACATTAAACGCAGAGTTCCATAACAAACCCAACGAACATCGACTGCCCCTTCATTCATCCTGTATGTTAGTTAATAATTCAGTTTTAGGCCTTCCAGCCATAGCCCAAAGCGTCATCAAGATTGCTACTAAAGTACCCATTGTCAGTGAAATCGTTAGTCAGCTCCTGAACCATTTCGTCGGCCAAGTGCAGATTCTGAGACATATCAGCTGCTTGTGTTGCTGATGCTGAAACCTTGGGATTGAACCCACTGCTTGTGGCCACGGCTGCAGAAGAGTCACTGTTTGAGGTTGTTTTAAAGCTGCTACATTTATTTAGTGTTGGTCCGCTTCCTCCCATGCCGCCACCAGAGGAAGATGCCGGAGAGCCCACCCCTGAAGGGCCTGACACCATGGGGCTCATGGAATTGCTACTGAAACCACCTAAACCGTTCTGCGCGGGAATAATCCTCTGTTGCTGTCCTGGCTGCCCAGGTGTGCCTGCTGCTCTGTTATTGTTTGACATATCGTGAAGTAGCTGTTGGATCATCTGCTGCTGCAATGTCTGGTTACCCCGGGGATGCTGGTTTAGTAGCAATCCCACATTCGCACACATAGCACGCTGCTGCTGCTGCTGCTGTTGTGGACCTACTCGTGGGCTTGGGAACCCCCCCTGCATGCTCCCTGTGAGAACTGAACTGGGTCCTTGGAAGGAGGAAGAAGGGCTCGCGCTTGGGTGTGAGTTATTGTGAGAGGAAGATGCGTCCTGCTGGAGCGAGCCAGGATTTGAGTTTATTGAACTCTGTCTCGTTAGAATGCTCTGGCAGTTGGAAAGTGGTAGGGCACTAGCATGGTTATCAACACTGGGGCCGGCCATGCTTGGTGGGTTATTGTTGTTAACTGCATGGTTATTGATACCCAATTGCATTGCCATTAGCTTATTGAGTGTGTTCCTATCAGTGGGCAAGCCCTGCATGCTTGCCAACTGCTCTATTTCCTGCATCTTTTGCAACTGGAGGTTGGATGGGGAGGAAGTATGCCGAGGATAATTCTTCAACCCCTCTGTTTATGAAAGGACAGGGACAAGAAGAGTTCCACAACTACATTAGACGGCGTTATGATTTATAAAATTGTATGCACACATCAAGAAAATGTTCAAAATTTTGAATCTATCACACAGCCATTTCTTATACCTTGTTGTGATCAGCATACATACTATAAATTCCTTGTACCATTGCATAAAGAATAACAGATGGATTTAGGAAATTACCAATAGGCCCAGCTTTACTCTCACGGCAAAAATCCATCAAGTCTTTCATGCTGTTGACTACTTCTGCGATCTGTAGCAAGTTTATCACGGAGAAGTACATTAAACAATACTATGCTCTTGGAAATCAAAAAAGACTTAAAAAGTAACGGAGACATCATGATTATGAAGAGTAATACCTGTAAGCATCTCACATATCTTTTTGAAAAACCTAAGTCATTCAATGACTGCAACTCTAAGCTCTTCGCAAGCTGACGTCCAGCATTCACCATCCTAAATATTCCAAAACAAAAACATTTATGAGATAATAAAAAAAAAGGTTTTGGTAAGTACCACTCAAGCAAGTATTTTGCAAGAGGAATTGTGTAGGAAATTTCCTACGTTTCCTAACTCTAATTTAATTGATAATTGTTGAACGACTACAATTGAATGATGCACGGACATAAACAACTCTAGTACTCACCCAACTAACTAACCCATTACTGAGATTATGCGTAGATAATGCTCTGCAATAAGAAACTCACTAATTGCCCAATTCTCCTAACAACTAACATAGTAGCTGACCTAGAATTCAGGAAAACTAATAAAAAAAATAACCAAAATAAAGAAGTAATTAACCAGAATAATAACTTGTTATTAAAGGAGGACCAAATCAGTGATCATAGGCTTTGGAAGAGTCTTATCAGGTTTCTACCTATTCAAATGCAACCAAAAGAAAAGATCTTACATGTTGCTGTTTGACTGTAAATCCTGGGCTGATACTCCTTCAGATCCACTTCCATTAGCTGTGCTTTGGCATTTTTGCGCTACTTGTAGCAACTGATTAACCTGCATAAGAAACAAGATCCACTCAAATCACAAGGTTAACAAAGCAGATGGATTCTGGAAGCCATATAGTGGTTCCAGTTGTGCATGTATATCGGCTGGCATAGCTGACGATTGAGAACATGTTGCCACAAGCTAATCCAACATGAGTGCAGCATTTATTGTTTTAAAGGGAACAAGTCTGAGATTAGCCCCGCCATCTGGAGGGACTTGACAAAGATCGTTCGTCTTGAGATACTTCCATTTTTATACAAACTCTACTTTAAGCCCACAAAGTGGACCTGGATACTTGCGAATATCCAAAATAACATAACATAGGGAGTTAAGAAACTCAAATAGAAAATAGAAACACAAAATCAGACAATAGGAATTCATGAAATGTACAACTACAATCATCACTGACAAACATGAAAAAGATTAATAGACTATGACTACCTGTGATGCCACTATTCTCCGAGGGAGAAGCTCTTCATGGCGCCGGGCACAAAATTCCCATGATAAAATCTGAAAAGTAGCACATAAATTAATCCAGTAGTTTAATCAAGGGAACTAAAAACCAAATTCTCTCAGATAGAAAGATACGAGCACAAACCTTCAAATCCTGAGTAAATATAATTCTGAGATGGCCTTCCCGGACAATTCGAACTTGTTCATAAACAGTTTCTTGAACAGCTTTTGCATATTCCAACATCATTATTCCTGAGGCAGCTCTTCGTTCATGGGGAATGTCAAGAAACAAAAGCTCATCAATCACACCACTGCTGAATTTGATTTCATTGAGCCGTGGGAGCACTTCATATGTTGCCTCTGTCAAGAATCCGCAGAAAGGGAAATAAGCACAGCAATTATGTAATGGGTGGTTAAAGATAAATATGTTAGGTATTTTCATTGATGCAGAGTGCAAAATTTACCATAAACTCATTTTTTGCATATATTAGCATGAAAAAACGAAAAGTAAAGCATCTTAATGAACCAAGTCTATGAAAGTAGACTGTGCACAAATATCTTATAATTCTATAAGCTGCATTAGTGGAATTTTCTTTATTAGTATATAAATTAAACCATATCTTACATGCTCTTTTTTACTTGTGCATTTATTAAAGAACAATAGGGAAAAGAAATATGAACAGCCAAAGTCAAGGAAAGTAAACTACGCACATTGATCCAATAAATCCTAAGATGGCAAAATTATAGTCTTTGTCAGCACATAAAAAATATGCAACTCAAAAAACAAACTCAAATGAAGGTACTTTCATTGAAATTTTCTTTTTACATGATAATACAAAAATAGGCTCACGAGCTAACACAGATTGTAGCCACCATCCGTCCTCAATGTGTATCTTGTTCACTAATTCATCTCTAAGACAAGCCACAAGGGCCTTCTTTAAGATTTTGAGAAAACAACCGACATTTAGTTTCATGACCTTATGTTAGACCTAGAGCTGGCAAAACCCGACCCAAACCCGAAAATCCGACCCGGTCGACCCGGAACCGATTGTCCTAAACACAGACCCAACCCGACCCATTTTGGACTCGAAATCTGAATAACCGATAACCGAAACTCAACCAAAAACGAATGAACCGAAACCCATTAAGACCCGAACCCTTTATAACTGAAACCCAAAATAACCCGAACTTTAAGATACATTCTAGTAAATTTATAAAAATGAATATTGAAATAATTAATGAAAACTTGAGACAATCCAAACCCAAAATAACCGAAACCCGAGACAACCGAAACCCAATACAACCGAAACCCGATACAATCGAAACCCGAACCCGACCCAACCGAATGACCAAATTATCAGACATTACCCGAAACCTGACTAACCGAACCCGAACCCGCCTGATTGCCACCTCTGGTTAGACCTAATATCATTTGCATTATACATAGAAACTTATCATCCTTGCAAAAAATCAATTTTAAAGCATTCGACTAAGAAGACAATGGCTGACAAATTGCAAAATAGCTACCCAAAAGAAAAGACTGAACTCATACAGTTTCCTTACCAAATCCCTTCCCAGATTTGGAGCCACATATATCACAATGCCATGCATCCTGGAAATTATAAGAAAAAACACAAGGAATGTGATTAAAGGGTGGAATCAGAGAGCCAATACATGAAAAGTATTGGACATTTATTTTAGGGCTTATACATAATGTTGGAGCAGAAGCTATAAGATACAGAACAAAAAGCCCTACCATTGTTGCTTGAGGGAAAACACCAAAGCCTTGGTTGGCAACATTTTCATACTGTGAAAGGCACCACCTTTTCTTTGCACGAGGTGCATAGTACTCCTTAACGAAACTCTTCCAATAGCTTATTGTGTTATTCTCCTGATATAAGAGGGGAAAGTTTGAAAAAAAAACTCATCACTGAGTAGTTACACATATTCCATCTTTGAAACATAAATGAGAAAACATAACAAATGAAGGTATATTCATTGAAATCTCCGGTTGTGCAAACAAATATGTGCAATATAAGCAGAGGAAAAAAAAAGGTAACTGGAAGAGAAGATAAACCTACTGTTGGTTTCCGCTGATGGAAGAGGTACTGCATTAGGCGACGAGCACAAATACCGCCACTCTCATGAGGATTTTTCATCACAGGCATTTGCTGCATATTCTGCTGCTGAAGTTGTTGCCGGAGTTGCTGCTGATGTAACTGCGCACGCTGCATCTGAGGCATAGCCTGGAGAATCTGCTGTTGCTGTCGCAACCTCTGCTGCTGGATAAAAGCCTGAAACTGGGGATTATGGCTTTGCAACTGCATAGGGTCTCTCTGCAGTAACTGTTGTATAACCTGCTGTTGCACAAAATCTTCCTGTTTAATATCCAGGCGAGGTTTCTTCTGTGCCGGGGACAGATAAGTAGGATCTTGAATCAGAGTGTTGGGGATTCTTGAGGCCATAGGAATTGTTACTTGGCCATTTTGTGAAGTCGGCAGGGATGTTGCAGCCAGAGTTCCCTGCTGAAGATGCTGCTGGCTCTGATTCACATGCTGGGAATTGGGATCATGATGAGAATTCTGCTGGACTGTTGAGGAACCATCCATGATGGAAGAACCAGAAACACTAATGTTGTTAGATGTAAATGACATCGGTGAGGTAGGTAGGCGCATGTATGAATCCATGCTCATACTAGCACTTCTATGAAGCTGAGGGCCGCCGCCCGAGAATGCCGAGTTGGCATCAGTCACCAATGAACTAGCCCCAATGCTGCTTGCGGAATTTGCCACACTGTTCAGAACTGTTTGGTTGATGTCTCCAGACACTGGGCCTAAATTAGATCGAACGGTTCCAGGAATAGAGCTGGTAGAGTTCCCAAAAGACGAACTCATATGAGAGTTAATGAAGTTTTGAGATTGCCCATCTCCTTGGAAAAAAATACCAGAATTTGCCGAAGATTGTGCCATTCCTCCAATCACCCTAGAAGGTGCCATGTTAGACACCATCTCTGGTGGGGAATAGGGAATCCAAATAGCTGTCCAAGGCCAGCCTTATATTTCCTCTTAACCACCCACAGCTCAAACCCCAGCAAAAAGCTGCACAGAATATAGTTAACCTTATTTACTTCTATCACCAGTATAAAGAAATTTCCTAATTTAGAAGCTCCAGGTAACAAAACTTGCTATAAATGCAACTACACTTGCCCTGCTAACCCAAAACCCAATGCAAAACAACAAGGAGGAGTTGAGGATAGCATTAATGCAAACATAACATACTAGGATAGATATTAGAGCTTTTGTTATTGTTAGATATAATATACAACTTTTCTAACCTGCCCGACAGGGCATAGGTTAAGCATCCACAAATAGAAATTATCTCATAGATTTTGTTGATTTTTATTTTTAAATTATTTTTTACGGTTCAACCATTGCCATTTAAGGTTTTCTTTCTTATTAAGAATGCTTAACCTATGTGCTTGGGTTTGATTACTGTAATCTCCTAAACTGCTCAATGTAATCTCCTAATTTCTGACAACATTAAACACTATAAAATCGCAAATCAGTGTGGTTAAATTCAACCAATTCCAGTAAAACAGACTAGGAACAAAATATTCAACAAAAGAGAACTAAGACAAGCGAATATCTAGAAATCATGTAAAAGGAACACCTGGAACTGAACAAACACAAAATCTCCAGTAGGCAATCACAAGAAACAACCCCTAAATCGTTCAAAACAACACGAGCAACAATAAGAACAGTACACAACATAAACCTAGCAACAGAAACGCACCCAGAAGATCAAATCACATTACCACTGTACCAAATCCGACAAATTTATGAAGAAAAGAACTCACAAAATCCATCTTAATGCAGAAGATCAAAGCTACAAAAAGGGGGGGAAATACCCTATAAAACTAACTAAACCTAAAAATTGGCAGCTTAATGCAGAAGATCGAAGCTCGAGCAACTAACTCCGAGCAGCTAAACTTTTGATTAAAAACCAAAGAGATAAAATCGGGTAGAAGAAAGTTGCAACTTGCAATAACTTAAACAAATTCACAGTTGAATTGGTATTAGCAGAAGACGAACGAGACAACCAAATTACATGAATTTGTTCCAGCAAAGAAACAACCAAGTGATCACTGAACACCATACAGAGACTAAATTGAGAAGACGGGGAGTACAAACCTCGGAGACAAAGATCGACGGGCGGAAGCTTGAATTGAAAATTGAAATTGGCAAGGAAGAAGAAGAAGAAAAGAGAGAATTGGGGAAGGGGTTTGCTTTTTTATATATTTACACAACTTGCATCGGTTCTCGTGGGTAAAAAAGAGAAACCGGCTGCACCGGTAGCCTGGCTTCAATGGGACGGGCTATAACCGGTCAATGACCGACGCGTGTCAGTATACTGGAGTCGGTGCCTACATCGCGCGGTAACGCTAGAATCCTGTATTACGTGCCATGTTTTGATTGATCCTTTAAATTTTTGTTTTTATATTTTTTAGGAAAAAGTTGTAATGATTTATATTAATATGTGTTTTTGATTTTTTAAGATAGTTTAATTGGTTAAAATGTATAGTGAGTGTTAAAAAATAATAAAATTTATCGAAAAGTTAGTATAATGATGATGTTTTTTTTTAAATGTATTTTAGGACGGAGGGAGTATTTTTTTTTTATCGAAATTGCTATTAGTACTACTACTACGTACGAAGTATTAATTATTACGGAATTTTCGCCAAATACCCCTGAGGTTAAGGCTAATTCGCGTGGTGTACAAAAGTTTGACATATTTCGCCAAGTACCCCTGAGGTTTTCATTTTTTTCGCCAAATACCCCTGAGGTGTATATTTTTTCACCAAATGCCCCTCTGTCGAATTTGTTAACGTTTTTTATTGAAAAATAGTACAATTCCCCCAACATGGCCCATATTTTTAATAAAAATAATTTTTTCTAAGTATAAAAAATTACTCTGATAAATTTAAATAAGATATTATCAAATGTTAACATAAAATACAAAAAAATAGATTTGATAATTAAGTAAAAAATAATTAAAATATTTATGAAAAATGTGTAAAAATTACACGGCTTTAAGATTTAAGTAAAATATGTTGATTGGGTTGAAATCCTAAAATAATAAATGTGTTTATAACACCTATAAAAAAATGCTTATTAATTAATATTTAGATATAACTAGATTGATTAAAGAAACGTGTACAAATTTCATTAGTTTGATTTTTTTTTCAAGGTTCAGTTGATTGGGAGGAAATTGTGAAATTAAAATGATTATGTCATCTAAGCAAAAATATTTCTCATTTAACAATTAGAATAGATAAATCTCATTGGTTAAAAAAATGTTTAAAAAATTTATTATTTGAAAATTTATGTAGATTAGGTTGATTGTGTGAAATTCCAAAAATTAAGATTATTATATAAAAAATAGTTTTCATTATACACACACAAAAAGAGAGATTAATTGCTTTGGAAAAAAAAAGAATTCATATATTTGGAACTATGTATTAAAAAAAAACGTTTTGAATTAATCTCATTGTTTAAATAAATAACATGAAATGATATTGTGTAATTAATACATAATGAAATAATACTGTATAGTTAATTTTAACTTTATCAAAAAAAAAGTTTTGAATTAATTCCATTGATTAAAAAATGTAATATGATATCATATTGTATTGTGTAGATAATATTAGATAATTTAATTACCATAATTAAATAATATTGTTCAAATAATACCTTACAAAAATAACAATGAAATAATATTTTCTATTCTTTTTATTTTCAATAAAAAAAATGTTACCAAATTCGACAAAGGGGCATTTGGCGAAAAAATAAAAACCTCAGGGGTATTCGGCGAAAAAAATGTAAACATCAGGGGCACCTGGCGAAATATGTCAAACTTTTGTACACCACGCGAATTAGCCTTAACCTCAGGGGTATTTGGCGAAAATTTCGTAATTATTAGTATGGCAAGTGTAACGCCTGCGGCTGTGGGGATCTTAATTTGTCCAATTCAATACAGTAATATGTATATCTCATAAAAATGTTATACTCATAAATTATACTCTCTTCATTAATTAAAACATGCGGAGTATTATTTTAGATATTTGCACATTTTTGAAAGACAACAAAAAAAAAAATACACTTATACCCCTAATTATTACTTACTTTTTCACTTTATTAAAACCTACAACTAGCGAATTCATAATCATTACAAGGATAATTTTGGAAAGGGGACACTAAAATATATAAAACAACATGTTTTTCTTAACAAGATTTTACTCATAAAAAGACGTGTTTTTCTTAACAAGACTCTACTCCTAAAATGACATGTTTTTCTTAACGGATAGAGTATTTTTTTTAAATCAAAACTTTATTTATCTTATAAATAGTTATTATAATATATTTGGAAAAAAAGCTTAAAAAATTATCTTACAAAAATTGTAATAAATAAAAAGATGTAGAAAAATGTAAGAAGGTTGTCAAAATATTTTATTTTTGTGGGATAGATGATTTGTATTGATGCTGTGTTTTTTTTGACATTATTTTGAGGAAGTTTATCGGTAACATATGTCTGCTTTATTGCCAAGACGATAACTGATATATTGCAACATAGTCATATTCATTTGAAAAAAAAAATACGATTTGACGAGGAATCGAAAAACCGAAATCCCGAAAATATTTTCAGTCTCGTTGAATGTGATGAAAAAAATATTTTGGGGTTTTTTCCTTTGAGTTTAGTGGATTTCGACAATTTTTTTATATATATTTTCACATTGTCAAGGCTATAACATTACCTCATAAGAGTTCGTCGAGTTTATGGCATAACATCGTCACGTACATTTCAAGGAGTCGAATGCATACCCTTGGTCCAGCTCACCGAGCCGGTATATCTAATCATTTTGCTCGAATAAATTCACTGAGTTGGGACCTGAAGCTCGACCCAGTTTCCCGACATGAAAATCCACTTAAATCAAACATTTCTAACCCATATTGATTATTGACACCCAAACTTGCAAATACAACAATCCTATCATAATAACAATTAACAAAACACAACAAAAACCTCTCAAAACAACCAAAAATCAATTGAGATTTCTGTTTTTTTTTAATAAAAAAAAAATCAGCCAACATTTAAAAAACACAATTTCTATGTCGATTCCATCCAAAGCCAACAAGATTCGACATTATATGGGATAACAAAGCTTTGTAGTGACAGATCAGTGTAGATTTCGAAAAAAAAAACGCACTAAACAAAGTAGATTTGAAGAGGATTGATGAGGTTGAAGGGGGATGGAAGATGTTGAAGAAGGATGTTTGTGTTGATGTTGAAGGAGGATGTAAGAAGTTGGAGAAGGATGGTTGTGTTGAGGTTGAAGAAAGCAACAATAAATTGCATAAGGGTAAAAATGGGTAAAAAGTGTTTTTTTTTTTTTGTGTGGAAAATGACCAAATAATACTATCAACTATCCACCATGAACCAAAAATAATACGGAGTACGAATTTTAAAAACGGCAATTTTATGTATGAACTATCGCCATATTAACAAAAAATAATACAAATTTATTTTTTTTGGAAATTTTTGGCCAAATAGACGAAGTGGCAGTTGAAAAATATAATTGGGGTATAAAGTGCAATTAATAACTAATATAGGTAGAAAAATAAAAATTATAAACATACCTTGTTCGTCAAGTACTGGAACTCTAAGAAGTGGATGAGAACTTGGGTTAGGGAAGATGAATGACGGGCTTGAGGAGCCGCAGTGAGCTTCTTGTCATAGTTGTTGGAGAGGTCGGACCATGGTGATGACGGTGATGATCGTGATTTAAGGATCTAGTGTTCTTTAATTTTCAGCAAATCGAACCCTAGATCTGAAAATCGACCTTGTTTAGGATTTGAGCGCAAAATAGGTTGAATACATATGTAGACCCTCAAAATATGTGATTCCCTTCAACAAATTTGATGCTTTGTTGATTGTTTGAAAGTCGATTTGGGGGTTCAATACAAATGTTTTAGGGTCTCCATAGTAGTTGTGAACTAATTGTGAGAAAGGGAAGCCATGGCATTTGCGAAGTTGGAGAAAAAGATTAAATTGATGTTAACAGAGGTCGAGAAAGACGATGTCGCCGTTGCCACTATATGAAGATTGGTCGAGGAAGACGATGAACAGTAGTTTTATGTTTACAAATTTTATTTTTCTACCTATATTAGCTATTAATTACATTTTTTACCCCAATTATATTTTCTGACTGCCACTTCATCCATTTGGCCGAAAATTTCACCAAAAAATAAATCTGTGTTATTTTTGGTTAATATGGTGATAGATCATACATGAAAATATAATTTTTAAAGTTCGTATTATTTTTGGTTCACGGTGGATAGTTGGTACTACTACTACTACTATGTATTATTTTTGGGCATTTTTCCTTCTTTTTTTTCTTGGACCAATTCATAATTATTTTGTAAAAAAAAATCCGAGTTCAATTATTTAAAGTTCGTCTTGCCATAGACAAATCTCGTGTTGCCAATAGACTTTATGTAGACCGTAGGTTGCAAATGTTATTGCTTGAAAGGGTAAATTGCAGAAAACCACCCTTAAAATATGTTATATTTCTCAAAACCACCCCTTTTATGCTTATTTACTGAAAATCACCCCTTACATGTCTTCCATTAGCGGATGACCACCCCATTCACTTATTCCGTTTAAATCACCTTAAGTAACCCCTCATTTCAAAGGGTGTCACTATATACACCGCAAATCCTGATTAAGGATTTGCACGTCCTTAGGAACGTGCAATACTTGCACGTTGTTAAGGACGTGCAAACCCTAGTTAGGGTTTTGCGTTTAGGGTTTAGGGTTTAGGTTTTCCGACGGTTTTGTAATGTTAATTGATAAAATTGAAGTGTTTAGCTAGTGGAGTTGAAGGATTTAGGGTCAAATTAAATAGAAAACAATAATTGTTAAGGTTTTCATTCGGATAATATGCAAATAACGTTACAAGGAACGGAAAAAAAGGTTTACATTCATAATTTTAATAAAGTTGTGGAATAAAATCTAGGAAAATAGTAAAGGGCGGCCGGACTCGACACGCAAGGCTCGAAATCTCTCAATCTGAGCTTGAAACGGAGCATCCCATCCTTCGACGCTCGGGTGATGATGTGCGACCCATTCTGGCGGAGGCGGCGGAAGAGGAGCGTTAGGACGCAACCAGATCTATGAGAATGGAAAATTAGAGTTAGAGTATTGACATATATATGAAAAGCATGAATAGGTAATAAAAAAAGACGTTTGAAGTCGTACCGCGACAAAATGGTCTTGGTTTCCGATGCAGGCTACACCAAGGGTTGCTGATTGAGGGTTGTTAGCAGGTGTCGGCGAGGTCATGGGGAGACATGTGAACGGATGATGCCAAGCTAGGACGACGAGAGGAATCTGATATACCGTTGCAAATACTAAACTCATAATGGGTAGCTCTATCCACCGTCTCCTATCACCATGCACAGCTCCCGCCCATCTCTGGTAGTCGACGAACTGCTGGAATGGGTACCCTCCCGTACAAAAACCGGCGTACAGATCGGCGTGATCCTCCAAGTGATTGCATAGTAACGTTTTAAGTTCCGGGAAAGCAGTCTCGTCGATCGGTGATGTCAAAGCCGCCAAATCACAGTAGCCACAATGACCATCTCCAATAGTGTCCCTCACCGTCTCAATATGATCGAGCATGAAGGGATCAACGTTGTTTCGACCCCAGTTGAACCCTCCGAACACATCATCACGTCCATGTCGAGCTGAGGTCGCTTGTGGACGATGCCGAGCAGCATTCCTCAACCCCCGAGGCCTCCCCTTCCTTTGGACGCTTGCTGATGAGGGTGGGTGCAGCTCATCCTCACATACATCGTTGGAAGCCGTATATGAAGATGACAGCTCATACGGCGGGTATCGGAGTACAGGAGTTGACGTATGCCTGAATCTCATGGACACAAGGGATCCCGTAACAAACCCTCCAATGTCGGTTCGTGCATACCGGAGGAACCTTTTGGTTCACGACGTCCTGCCACATCTTGTACAGATAATCGAAGCACTTTTTGGAGATTAAAGTCTTTACCTCATCGAAAAGGTTGACTTTATATGCCGTTGTTGGCCATTTGAAGCGGTCGATCTCCAAAGCAGTTTGCAGTTCATGCAGTTGACAATCGTTGACTTTATGGATTGCATCGATCACGATGCGGAAGTCACAAGTCGATGAGTGAAGTAAGGCTGAAGTAGATGCCTCTGGGATGGTGGGTGGAACACGAGTAGGCGGTCTACCCATGTCAGCCCGTCGCCCAACGACTACGTCGATAATGCAGCTACTCAAAACATCAGCGGTCTCTAAAGAAGGCTGCAACCCCATCATCGCATCGCCAGAAGGATCCCGACCTAGCAGACCCTTCCAGAAGCTGTCGTGCTCGTCGGCTGGGGGCGTCCCCATCGACTGCTGGTACCGCTCTGCGGACGCAAGCAGATCGTCGATTGTGGCTGTCAAAATGTCGGGTACCATCTCCTTTGGAATCTGGCTAACCGATGCCCGGTCGGCGAACGTAACAGGCCGGAGGGTACCGTCCCCCCTCATGAGCCTCCCTGCATGTTATTATGAAATGTTGAGAACCTGTTACTTTTAAGGTTTTTTATTTTATCCAGTTAACTATTTTTATGTATTTTAATATGTTATAATATTTTTTTAATATATTTTAATGTATTTTAATATCTGTTAAGGTCTTTTAATATATTTTAATATTTTTATTTACTTTAAATTTAAATTTAATTTTTATGTATTTTTATTATAATTTATTATATTTGAATGTTTTTATTTTCTTTCTATTTAAATTTATTCCTATGTATTTTATTATAATTTATTATATTTTAATGTTTTTATTTTCTTTCTATTTAAATTTATTCCTATGTATTTTATTATAATTTATTATATTTTAATGTTTTTATTTTATTTCTATTTAAATTTATTCCTATGTATTTTATTATATTTTAATGTTTTTATTTTCTTTCTAGTTAAATTTATTCCTATGTATTTTATTATATTTTAATGTTTTTATTGTCTTTCAATTAGAATTTATTTCTATGTAGTTTAATATATTTTAATATATTTATTTTAATTTATTTTAATGTCTTTTAATGTATTTTAATATATTGTAATATGTTTTAATATATTGTAATATGTTTTAATATCTTGTAATATATATTAATCATTTTTATTGTTTTTCCATGAAAACTATCAAAATATATAAACTATATAGTATCTTTCAAACTATATACTAAAACTATATAATATATCAAATTATATAGTATCTATCAAACTATATACTAAAACTAATTATAATCTATCAAATTATATTATATATTAAAATCTAAACTATATTATAAAACTATAAAAATAAATCAAACAAAATAAATAAATAAAAGAACATACCGGTGGGGTCGAGACCGGCAAAACCTCCATAGTCCGCCGCTTCCGCGGCGGTAATAGGTCCGCCTCCGCCACTCCGCCGCCATCCCCACCACCACCACCACCACCGTCACCCCCGGCCACCGCCCCACCACCACCACCCTCCTCAACCTCCATGGGCGCCGCCCCACCACCACCCCCAGCCACCAGCTCCACCGCCACCCCCTCCCCCAGTGCTCCACCCCCACCACCACCACCCTCCTCAGCCACCGGCGCCACCAACACCGCCAGCTCCACCACGTCCTCTCTCTCCGGCTCCATCTCTCTGTCTCGATCTCTTTCTCTTTCTCTCTCTCCGGCGACCTCTCTCTCTCTCTCTCACTCCGGCGATCTCTCTCTCTCTCGATTTCTCTCTGGCAAAGCGAAGCGAAGACGAAGACGAATGAAGACGAAGAGGCACGTCCTCTTCGCATTTAGTAGACGGGCTTGCACGTCGTCAGGGACGTGCAAGCACGTTTTAAAAAAAAAAAACGTTCTTGCACGTCTCGGCTATGGTGGCTGTCACCCCACTTGCACGTCCTTTGCGGTGTATATAGCCGAAACGATTTCAAAATACTATATTTTAACTCAATATAACTAGTTTTGATAAATTATATTAATTAAACTTAAACAAAAGGGAGGAAATCCCAAAATTGGAGGAGATCTACACCAATCGTCTTCTTTCATGGGCAACCAATTAGGTTGAAGGGGAGCAATGTGAAGGGAGGCTTGGGGACAAAACCTTCATAAATTTGGTGTCATTCTTGCTTTGAATCTTAGTAGGAAGTAATGATTCTAAACAAATTTCTTCCACAATTTTCTCCCATGTAGGCCCGGGTTTATGTTTTTTTGCCATTTTTGTAAGTAAGTTGAGGTGTTCATGAGGGACACTAGGCAGATTTTCGATTTCGGAAGTCATTTGGGTCTTGTGATTTTGGTTTTGTAAGGGGGAATGCAGGGTTAAAGAAAATGAGAAATTGAAGCTTTGCAAGGTGATTATGGTTTGGATCGCAGCGAAATTGAATGAGTAGCAACTCAAAGGCAAGGTGAGGTCAGCATGGTCGAAGTTTTTTGGAGCAAGAGACGGTAATGGATTGGGAATGACGGCTACGAGGAGGGCGATATCGACGAGGAGGGCGACGAAGTGTTTTGGGTCAAGCGTCCATAGCCCGAGCTTTCAGAAATGTCTCTCTCATTTTCTTCAGTCGCATTTTGGAGATTGATTTTTTTTTTTGGAAAAAAATCCTTATATCATCTTATTCTTTTTGTGAAAATTATTTAATTATTGTAATTCAACCATATCTTCCACTTGTGTTTTCCCCCTAAAATTAATTGTTTTATATTGTATTAAAGTATAGCTAGGATTAGTTTGGATTCTATTAAAATAATAAAGGATATAATAGTAAATGTACATGATTTTACGAATTGTGGATGGAAACCTTATGAGGGTGGTTGATTGCTAATGGAAGGATTAAGGGGTGGTTTTCGGAAAATAAGTATATAAGGGGTGGTTTTAAGACATATTTTTAAGGGTGGTTTTCTTCCGTTTGCCATACTTGGAATTATAAATAAAGTACAAATGCAATCATTTTTTTTTGAAAAACTAATTAAAATACCCTCACCTTTGGGGGTATGGTAAAAATATATCATCAACTTTCAAATATAATAAAAATATCCCGACCTTTAAGGGTAATGGTAATATATTTCCATAAATCTTTTTACAAGTCAAAAATGCTGACAAGGCAGCCTACGTGGATTTTTTTTACAAGGGTTTTCTTGAATAGTATCATTAGGAAAAAAATAAAGAGTTGGACCGGGTTCATACCTAACATCTTTTCCTCCCTCATATCTTCTTCTGTGGTGCCTCTTGAATTGTCTTCCAAGTAGTTCATGGTTCCCCTTCAATGTTAGTCTTCCTCCCTCGTGGTCGACTATCTTGAGATGTCTCTCTTACATCTTCTTCCCCTTTGATTCATTCACGGAGTTGGTTTGGTAAGTTTTATTTTCTTCCCTTTTTGTTGTTGTTGTCATCGTCAATTTGGTGTTAGGAATAGTCATGTTGTGTTAATTTGAAGCAATTTTGACCGGATTAGTTGCTTGGTTGAATCAATTTCGTTTTTTGGGTTTATTTTGTTATCGTTTTATTTTTTTCCCTAAGGAAACCATTTAAGAAAACCCAATTTTAGTGCTAATTTGTAAAACAGGCTTCCACGTATGTTGTCTTGTAAAAAAAAATCCACGTAGGCTACCTTATCAGCATGTTTGACCCGTGAGAAAACATAGGGTAATATATTACCGCTACCCTAAAAGATCGGGATATTTTTATTACATTTGAAAGTTGATATTTTTTTTTACCATATCCCTAAAGGTGGGGATATTTTAATTAGTTTTCCCTTTTTTTTTTGGCCCATTCGGGTAAAAAAAAACCCAAAAAACCTATAATCCTGTTCCGGACGAACTAAAAACCAAAAACCGAATGAGCCCTTTGGGTCTCGACCCTAAAAAAACAAAAGACCGATAATCATGTTCCGAACTGGACTAGGGTACACACCATTTGAAAAATCGGGCTATCGGTTTCGGCCTAAACTGTTTAACTCAGTTTGATTGGACAACCCTAAGGAAAATGTTAAATGTCTGATCTGAACATGATATGAACATTGTCATATTTTACTGGCTAGTAATTTTGTATTTTTTTGGTATCATATCATTGTTTTTTAGTATCATATATCATATTGTGTTTTTTTTCACACGCATGTGTTCGATCGATGGATAGAGTAAATAAAAAAGCATAAAGTCTATCGGCGAGATAGTTAGGTTCCGTCTATTGACAAGACGAAGTTTATGTAATTACATCCGTGCCCTTTTCATTTTTTACAAAATAATTATGGATTGGCCCGAGACAAAAAAAATAAATTCTAACCCTAGATTTTTACAACATGCATCCTCCTTCAACTTGTATGTTCATCTTCAACCTTCAACACAGACGTTCATCTCATGATCTAGCAACTTTTAGAGCGCTTTTTGGCAAAATCTACACTGATCTAGAACTAAAAAAGTATGTTATCCCATATAATGTAAAAATATAATTGATTTCGGGTGATTCGACATAGAAATTGGAGGTTTTGAATGTTGGGCGAAATTTTGAAAATTCGGCATATGCTCTCGATTTTGTGTTGTTTTGTTAGGTTTTTTGGTTGCTATTGTTGTGATAGGAAGTTGTATTTGCAAGATTAGGTGGCAATGTCGGGTATATACGGTCAATTTTGGGGGAATTATAGCCCGAGACATACTCGGCAACCTGGGGCGAGGAAAGCACCTGAACTCGGCGATTGTAAGCGAGCATATAGAATGAACTCAACCAACTGGGTTGAGTTGTGCGTAGGTAGTTGTTGACCTCTTGACTTTCAAAATTGAGAAATTTGAAGGCTTGTAGAAATTGGTCGAGGTTATGCAGTAGGCTCGTAGAAATTGACTGAGGGTATGCAATAAACTCGTAGAAATTTGCTGAGTTTATAGTGTTTGCTCGTTGAACCTTTCCGAGGTTAAACTCAAGACTCGAATAACTTTGTGGACTAGTCCTCACGCCGAAAACCAAAAAAAAAAGTTGAAACCTACCAAACTCAAAACAAATCCAAAATATTATTTTTCGTTACGTTCAATGAGATTGATGAAATGAAAAGAACACATTCTGGGATCACTTATCAAACTTAATATACAACTCCCCAACTCCGTGTATAGTTGTGGGTGACCTTAACGAGATCCAAAATAGTTCTGAAAAGATGGGAGGTGTTACGCCAACTCCACAAAGATTTGAGATACTTTTTTAACTCTAAAAATCAATGTAATTTGTCTGATATTAACACAATAGGAAACAAATTCACTTGGCGGAAAAACAAAATTGATATAAATAATACTTATGAAAAACTTGATCGCGTCTTGGTGAGTTCACAAATCATTGATTACTTCCCAGATGTCCAAACTAAAAGCCATGCTTTTACGACGTCCGACCACTGTCCTATCTCGGTGAACTTAAATGACAACTAACTCTTCAAAGCTTCATTGTTCAAATTTAGGAGTATGTAGATGCAAAGGGAGGATTTTTAAAATGTGGTTAGAGAAGTTGCGCGATCAAACTATCACGAGTTTGCTATGTTCCAACTTGTAAACAAAACAAGAGTAGTAAAGCAACAAGCAAAAAGGTGGAAGAAAACAACATTTGAGAATACCTTCTCACAAGTACAAGATATTGAGGACATACTCATTCTACTTCACGGTGAATATCCTCGTACCCATAATCTACAACACATCAATAAACAACAACGTCTGATTAACAAAAAGGAGAAAATCCTACTTTTCCAAAAAAACTATTGGGGGCTGAGAGCTAAAACAAAACATATCAAACTTGTAGATACAAACTCAGGCTATTTCCATAGAGTTGCTTCAGGAAGAAGAAACCGAAAAATAATAAGGGAAATAATAACATCGGAAGGGACAAGTATCATAGGTGAAGACAATATTAAAAATGAGATTAGGAATGACTTTGCTAAACGGTTCAAGAAAGGGGCAACCAATAAAAGGCTACTGTCTGATTGTCTTAACCCGATCAACACAGAAATCATGGAAGAAGACAATAAGGAACTAACTAAACCTGTCACGAACGGGGAATAATGTTATGTTTAACACTTGGAACAATAAGTCTCCGAGACCAGATGGGATGTCGACTGAATTTTATAAGAAATATTGGGATATTGTGGGACCAATGGTGACTAAAGCAATCAAAGGGTTTTTATCATCTGTAAAAGTCCTAAAACAGACTAATCATACATTCATCACACTTATACCAAAGTGTGACAATCCTAATTACCAACCATTATAGACCAATTAGCTTATGCTCAACGATTTATAAGACTATATCTAAAATTATTACGGAACGATTGAAGAAAGTTATAGGAAAACTCATCCACCCGCTTCAAGGAGCATTTACTTCAGATAAAGCAATCAAGACAATGTACTCATTGGCCATGAGATCTTCCATTCTTTCTACTCATGATTAGGTAAGGAAGGATGGATTACCATCAAACTAGATATGGAAAAAGCATAAAATAGAGTTGAACGAGGCTTCACTCTCTCTATTTTAGAAAAAAATTGGCTTATGTAGGAAGTTTGTGTCATGGATTAGTGAATGTGTCAAAACAATGTCCTTCTCGGTGTTGGTCACTAATAGACCAACAGATCTATTTAGACCAGAACGGGGTCTTCGTCAAGGAGACTGATAACACATATTTTGTATAGGCATTTATAGGTGGTCTTAGGTGCATTAATTGTCCATATTGCATGTTTAATAAGCTAATTTGCATTCTTGATCATTTAATATTCGAAGTTCGGAATCTACTGTTTTTAATGTTTATTTGTAAATCTTAAGATCCGAGCTCAAAAGTGGAGAAATCATTGAGCAAATGAAGCTAAGAAAAGCTAAGGGACAAGCCATGAAAGAGTCAAGACAAGCCAAGAAGCACAAGAACAAGAGCGGAAATGAAGAACATGGAGAAATCTCTTTGCTAAGCTTCTGGGAACTTCGAATCGGCTTCTGAAGCATTCATGAGAGTTGTATTACTTGAAAAGATCTTTCCAACGTATATTCATATGCGCCAATCGGACGAACGACGACTCCAAAAAGTGCATTACAAGTTCAATTTGTCGAAGCTGTCAAAACCGCATGAGCTGCACCCGCTAGTTTTCTAGCGGCGCCCGCCGCTCTCGCTGCTTCCAGATCTACACAACGCAACCCAATTCTATCTTTTTGGAAACTCTATCTATCCTTTCTAGGGTTTTGGTCGACGACTTGAGGCTATTTATCAGACCTATTTTCATAAGTTATGAGCGACTAACATTGATATTATCATCCCCTTTTCTCTTTCAATTCATTAGATTTTTAGAGTTTGTTTTGCATTCAAGAGAAGGAAGTTAGGTAAGCCATGCTTAACTAATTCTCCATTGTTTTCATCTACACTTTAGAAACTTGGTTGATTGTTTGTGAGTTTCTAATGAAATATCAATTATCTCTTTAATATCTTTCAATTTCCCTTGTATTTATTGTTGATATTATTATGATTGATCACCATGATAGTATCTTGCTAGGTATTTGTTCTTTCATATTTGAATGAATCCCACAGTAGCATGATTAGGACTATGAGAACCGTGTTTGATCATGACTAAGCAGGGATTTCGACATATGTCTTAAAAATCGGTTACCGTGTTTACTTGGTGTTATTCATATGCCTAGATTCTTAGAAATTTGTGGTATCTTTATGTTGAATCTTAGTCATGCTTTGGTTACATAAAGGTGTAATGGGTTAATTGTGCTCGTTGTGCTTTAATCTATTCAAACTAAGATGAGAGAAATTCGTAGAGAACAACTTTAATTGGATTCAACGACCAATAAAGTCAACCAATGTTGAGAATTTATGGGTGAAAACATCTCTTTCATTTATCACTTGCATTTGTTTATATTGTCTTCATTTACTTTCTTTTATTATCTATTTCATCTCTTTACTTTCAATTGATAAATACACAAGATATCGACATACTTGTTTCTCTGTGGTATCGACCCCTTATTTGCATATTATTCTAGTTTGTTTGTTTGAGAATTATTTTGATAAGGGAAATCAACGACTTTCCCTCCTTTAGAGACTCCTTATCACCGTTCCTATTTATCCTTGGAGCAGAAATATTAGCCAAAAAACTACAACAAGAAACCATGACAGATCAGGGAACTATTGGTTTCAATGTGACTAGAAGGGGTTATAAGATCTCCTTCTTGGCTTTTGACGATGACATCGTGATTTTTGCTAAAGCAACTCATGTCCTCCTCTTGAAAGTTAGGCAGATAATTGATGACTATTGCACAATTTCAGGAAAAAAAGTGAATTTTCATAAATCGACATTCCAAGTCACAAGCAAAATATCAAATCAACATAAAACGGATCTTCAAAATATCCTTAACATTACTAACTTGACATATGTTGAAAAATTTATGGGGTGCCCTATTATTAATGGTATGATTAATAGGGAAACTTTTGAAGATGTGGTTTGTAAAACAAAAGAACAATCAAGTAAATGGAGAGCAAATTCTTTGTCACAAGAGCGAAGAACAATCGTTATCATATCAAACCTGGCCACCAAACTAAATTATGTTATGTAAAACTTCATGCTTCCGGTAAGTATTCATCATGAACTAGACCAAATAAATAAGACCTTCTTCTGGAACAAGGATCTTACATATAAACCACTGATTAGTTGAGATAAAATATGTAGACCAAAAAGCAAAGGAGGAATAGGATTGAGAAAAAACAAAAGATATAAACGAAGCTCTCCAAATGAAATTGCTTTGGAAAGTTCTGGCAGAATCATCAAATATTTGGGTTAGAATTGTTAAGAAAAAATACCTAAAAGATACCCACATACTAGAATATACAGTAAGAAACAAACCAATGTATCTTGGCAATGGAGTAAACTTATGAACTCGAGACAAACTTTCAAACAAGCTAGGACTTATATATGGAATGTGGGAAACGGGGAGTCGATTAACTTTTAGACGGATAGATGGGTCTCACCTACATCGCTCATTGAGCAAATCACATTAACACCTGGAATGGAAGTTAGTTAGAAGGTTAACGAATTCATTAACAATAATAGAAAATGGAAAGAATATCACATATGTCGAATACTTCCAACGAAATTAGTAGAGGAAGTCCTCCAAATACACATACCTGACAATGATATACAAGATAGACTATAATGCTAGCTGAATATCCAAATAGTAAAAAACCTAGATACCCAAAACAGAAACATAGTTGACTTGTTGGGAGAATTGGGCTCTAGAGTAGGAAAATAGGATAAGCAGCTCCTAGGAGTAGTTTGGTGGAGTATCTAGCATTTTCGAAACAAATTCAACGGATACAAATCCCAAACCCCTAAGATGTTAAAAGATTCATTTAGACAACACATGATAAGTGGAGTAGAACAAAAAACCACCAACAAGAGGCAGAAGGCTACCCATGACGACCCGTCATAAAACAGGGAAGAAAGACAAGAGAAAGAACAAGATGGCAAAAGCCAAGCCAAGACTTTGCGTGTGTTCGGTAGGGGATTGTGGGGGGATTGTGGAGATTCCTCTGAAATACAAATTAGATTTGAGGGGTGGCGATGGTGTTCGGCGGGGGGATTGTGCACAATCTGGGATGGGGATTATGGGGTTTTTGGGAGATTATTTCACAATCTTCGGACCCCAAGATTGTGCAGATTGTGGGGGGATTTCGGTATATGAGATCCAATTTTGCCCTTTTCTCCTCTACACTTCAATTTCAGATCTGGGACTGGGAGTGCGCAAGAAGAAAGAGAGGAGAGCTGCCGCGCCAGAGAAATCGGCACTTCGCCACCACCGCCACCACCGCCACCAAGGTATGTACAATCCTTCCCTCTCATCTCTTTCCTTGTCTGTCGGACTCTGCGTGAGGGGCTTTGGGGGCCGGCGGCGGAGATATCCTCCCCGGGAGGCTGTTCTCCAAGGTCGAGGTGGGAAATGGGGTTGGGAAACTGAGGACCGCCCTCGTCTTCTGTGCACGACACCTCCCACCGGCGGCCACCTCCCACGGGCGGCGGAGATCTCCTCCCCTAGAGGAGATTATCGACGCTCAAGGGGGATTTGGGGAGGGTGTGTCCTTTGGGTCGTCTACCGACGGGGCACCTCCCACCGACGGGGCACCTCCCACTGACGGCGGTGGAGAACGCCTGAAACCTGACAGCAGTGGGGGTTTAAGGAAAATCTCGAATTTTCTTTATTCTCATGTTGATTTCCAATAATGATTGTCATCTTGAGTAGCAAATTTTTGTTTGATATTGAGCTGCAATGTACCACTTTTCCATATGTTCCCATTTTCTATTAACTGGTAGATGCAGTGTACAAGCTTGTGGTGCTCCAATTTTGTATTCATTGTACTGTTGGTTTCCAATTGAGATATTTGCGAACTTGAGATGATGCTGGGAAAGTTTCTTTTTGTCACAGGCTTTGCAATTACCTTGTTCAGCCAATTTGTGAACTGTATACATACTTCCATTGCTTTCATTTTCATCTTCCTTATTTAAAATCTCAACTCATGTCTTTTACAAACCTGAAATTTTTGGGTTCTTACCATGTTGTCAATTATTTGTACCATTGTCATCTTGATTAGCAATTTTTGGGTTCTTACCATGTTGTCCATTGCTAGCATATCAGTTTCATCTTCCGTTGGTTTTAACTTCGTCATGTCTCAGCTGCATATTGTAAATGAGTATGTTTCTTATATCAAGTACTAATTACTCCAAAATGGCGCCCCCGCAGATACATCATGTCTTCCTCCGGTAGCTGGGCAAGCGGATGTCCTGAGAAATACCCATGGATTGGGGGGGAGGAGAGGATTCTCCCGTGGTACGAGCAAGTTTGTACATCCATTGCTTATCCCTGTCAACCTGTTTTTGTTTGTTAAAAGGATGCTAATGTTTGGTGACTGTAATGTGCAGGAGAGGGACTTGTGGGTTGAGCGCAACTCCAGTAATGTTCCGTCTGGCGACGAGAACATGCCCCTCCCCCCTTCAGGAGATTCCTCAGGCTATCCCACCAGCTCCCGAGGACCCCAGGATTCAGCAGCTTGAGGACATTGCGATGGACCTCACTACCAGGGTATTCGTAGCTGAGGCAACGACTCAGAGGAATGCCGAAGAGCTGGAGAGGGCGAATGCACTGAACGACCAGCTGATAGAACAACTCGCTACCCTCTCCAACCAATCGGTGCAAGTCTGGGGGGAGCTGCTTGGCGCAAGGTCCCAGTTGGAAACCCAGAAATGGATGTTCATCGCCATGACCGCTGTCGCCTTAGCGGCCCCGGCAAGGAACTGAAGCTTCCCGGAATGTGAAGACATTTTTTGTGTAAATTCGTATGTAGTATGAAATGGGATTCGAATCCCTCACTGTATGGTTTGATCGTCCGAAGACATCGTGTAGCGGAACGCATTCCCCCCTTCTCTAGTCCCTTTTTGTTGCTGTGTAAGGGGCGTTGGTATGTTGCAATGTACGCAAACAACTATGGGTTTGTCCACGTTCTCACTTGTAGGTGTGCATGTAAGATACATCGTCAGGTTTTGCTAAAGTAGGCGGTAAATAGTGTAGGTCAGTATTTGCAAAAAAACTTCTTTGTCATTTCGTTGCTATTGTAGTAGGATTTCATATATATGCTCACAACTAACAACTAACCATACATGATAAACCCTTGGTGAAACCATACAATAGATTGAGAACTACACTGTGAAGTTACACCTCACATGTTATCATAGTACGAAATTGCAACCTTATACTAGGTTCGGAACGTAGCACACGCACATGTCCCATAATACAAAAGGGTGCCATTACCGTCATGCTATCCCACTACCGATTTCGTCTCCTGTCGGCCCAAATTTGTCGGGCTATCACGTCCTGTAGTTCCTGCATCCCCTCGGGCTCAATGTCCTCCGCATCGCTGTCAGAAAGGACGAGCTCCTCATCGCTCTCGTCGTCGGATGCGACGGCTGCTTCCGCGACACCTTCAACACCGGGCTCGACATACCTGTCATCCACTAATCCGGTGACGGGTTCCCCTGCTCCCCCCGATCGCCGGATGAAATTATGCAATGCCACACACGCGATGATGATGTCAACCTGTTTGCCTACGGGATACTTGTGCATTGGCTTGGTCATCTTCCACTGACTCTTGAAGATACCGAACGTCCGTTCGACAGCCCCGCGCAAGCTGGAGTGTCTCTGGTTGAAAGCTTCTTTCTCGTTGTCCGCCGGTTCCTGCACGAACGCAGCTCGATGATACTTTGTCTTCGAGTACGGTATCATGTAACCCAGTCGCTTAGGGTATCCCTTGTCACACAAGTAATAACGTCCTGCGGGCGGGTGGGGGAAATGCATCCCCGGTGTGCTAAGGGAGTGCTCAAACACCCGAGAGTCGTGGGCGCTGCCCTCCCACCCGGCGGAAACGAATGTGAAATTGAGGCCGAAGTCACAAACCGCTAGGACGTTGAACGTGGTAATTCCCTTGCGTCCCCTGTAAGGCAGCTGCTCGTCACGCGGAATAAAAACTTCGATGTGTGTGCCATCTAGGGCCCCGATGCATCCCTGCAGGGATCAACTGCACGTTCACATCCTCTAAAGACTGGAAAAGGGACATGAGTAACAATGGGGTAGTTAAGACCTTGAAGTATCTGCTGTATCTGGCGTCTTCGCTTATTTGCTTCGGGACCTCAGAGAATGTTGGGTCCACGGGTTTGATGACGTCGCGAGCGAGGCCGTTCCAACCACTGCTACGCCCGACAAGTGCTTCGAGGACGTCGGTAATGGCTTCGCTGGGCGAGGATGTCGATCTTTGAAAGCGCTCGCAAGAGTCCCGGAGCGACGCACCCCAAGCCATGGTGTTAACAAAGATCCCCACCTTCTCCATGATGGTCATGTGCTTCGATCCTCGCAATCCATATCTATCGTGAAGAGTGGAACACAGCGAGGTGAAGACGTGCTTCGGCATTCTAAACACTTGGACACAACGGAGGTCGGTCTCATGGGCAAGAATGTCATGAATCCACTGCTCTCCGGTGTACGTAGAGGTGTAGCACGGCACCTTGTGTATGTGTTTGTAGTAGTGACATGAGAGCCGCACTGCCTTTACTACGAGATACCAGTAAGCTAGGAGAGTGCGCTTTTGCCTCCGCTTCCTCCGCCGTCGAACTGCCAAGGCATCCATTCCACCTACAAGTGACAGTAGAAGGTACGACGCTGATCACATTTACAAATTTAAGTAAGTATGCAATCTGGTTGAAAGAATTATAGAAGCATGCAAATAGGCTACGAAAAACATTGACATCTCGATAGATAGCGCATAGAAATGAGGTTTCACAAATGCATTCACACATAAGTACCCAAGCTCAGCTCCTACAACTGGGGCCGAAAATGATGTCTAAAACCACATTTATCGAATGATGTCTAGAACCTCACTACCATAAGTCTTCAAACATAAGTTCCAAACCAACCCAATAACGCAACTTAAAACGCAAGTGAAGGGAACTCCAGTTATGCAAGGATAACCTCAACCTGACCTACACGTCACCGCCGCTCTGGCGGAAACGCGACTTCAGCCACGCTAGCCTCACAGTGTTGCTCCTACTAAGCGCTAGGAACATCCTTTGTTTCTCGGGGGCGGTGAGGAATTCAATTGCGAAGCACAACAACGGCCCCTCATCTTCTATCATTCCATCTGCCACAAGCTGGTCCAGTACCTTCACCACCTCCACTTCCCGGTTTGCTTCAGTTCGGGACAAATCGTCTTCAGCACACACGTAGTGGAGAATAGCCTCACCTGTTTCCTCAACATAATCCATCCGCCTATCGAACGCAACTGACCCAGATGACTTTCACGCACTTCGTTTCCTACCCGACGGTGTCGCAAAGGAGCTAGCCGGACGCTTCCTAGACCGAGTGGGGAAGGTGCTACATCCAGGGGTGACAGTGGAGGGTACCTCCACGGGACTGACAGGAGATGACTGCGTGCCATCTCGGACTAGTTCCGGAAATCTACGGAGGTCGAAATGATCAACATCTTCCACATCATCCCCCAGGTTAACATCCGCATGAGTCGCCTGGGGGCGGTGATCGACACCTCCGTCGTCAGGCGTACAGGACATCGACACAGGGCTGTCGACGGGGTCCATACTAGGAGACACGCAGTGCTTACCGGTGGCCACGGTGCCTCCGTAAATCTGGTCCCAGGCATCTACAATGTTCGGAGGAATGCACTTGTTCTTCAGTTTGCCAAAATCTGCCTTCTCCTGCAAAATCAGTCCAAGCGAAGAAGCGTTAGAGTATGCGAAAAGCGTCTTTAACTTCTAAACATGTAGCTCAAGTGTAGATCAAGTGTATCAGGTATCAATTCAACCACTATGTTTCTACAATCTGTCAGAAATGAGGGGGAAAGTGTGTGTTTTGATTAAAATTGAACCAACATACATTGAATCCACATATGTTTTTGAACACATCAAAGTACACCAATCACCCACAAAGATTCATATAATCATGTTTATTGTGAACAAGCACCTCAAAACATAAGCTCAAACAACAATAATACAGATTTCACAACAGCAAATCAATACATATCCAACTTTCTATTCCTAATAACTTCAACAAAGAGTCATCTACAACACACAAATGTTACAATTGATAGCGTACCTGACATTTCCACTCCCACCACTCATCGGTTGCCTTTATGCACCCTTTTTCGTAGTCCCACCCCAATCCGGTCTCGCCGTGCATCAACTCTTTCCAAGCCTTCCACCTCTCCTTCATGGTCGCGTGCTTGTTCTTAAGGGTGTTGCTTCCACACTTCTGGCATGTCTGCTCCTCGAACTGTGTCGTTAAAACCACCCAACTGAACCCCTGATCGCGGCCATATTTACGCTGATACCCAATAAGCAGTTCCAAGTACTGTTTCATTAGCGTCGGAGTCCACTGAAAGGGTGTTTCTTTCGAGCCCTTTGTTTTTTTCCCCTTGTCAGGAACAGGGGGCTTGCTACCGGATGACATGTTAGCTACTCGTCCTCAACTAATCTCCCCCAACGACAACAACACATGAAAACATATGCAAGCATCAGCAGTAGACAACGAAAGGGATGTCCGATTGTTGGGGGTTCCTCCAATTTCGACCTTTTCTCACCGTAACAAGCTAACTTGAAAGGGTTCAATCGGGTCGGGAGCCAACTAATCGAAATACCGAACCACTATGGTGCCCTATTAGGTGACTGTGGGGAAATCCCCAATTCAACGTACTATTGCAAACCTAAAATCCCAAAAATGGCCACTACAGTCAACAATTCACCACCTCCCCAATTCCATTTTGATTTTTCGTGTTTCAGGGGAACAATCAAACTCAACAATATGCCCATTTCAACTTCTAATTTCAACAACACACTCCAATTTCAGAGAATCACGTACCTGGGAAAGTCCGACGAATGGCACGGGTGTCTCCGAAGAGGGTTCTTCCGCCTACAGGGGAGGTACGTCACGGTGCGCGGATGGCCGAGGGGGCTTCGTCAATCCTCGTCACGGAGCGCCGACAGCTGTCGATCCTCGTCTCCGGATATCGCCAGCCAGTGTCGGGGTGTCGTGTGGGAGCCGACGAACGTGAACTCGGATTCTTCGCAGTGTGGGTTTGGGAGGAAGGAGGATGGGTATGAGGGGTTTTTTTAGGGGCAATTCCGACCTTTTGTTACTTTATAATACACCACAATCCCATACCAACCAAACACCTTTTACGAGATTTCCGACCTCCATAATCTCAATCCCCACAATCCCATTAATCTACCAAAATAATCTCCATCTCCTAACATCTACTGAAATCCCCATAATCCCTATAATCTCCATTTAGTGCCAAACACAGCCTTTGTTAAATTAAAATTTGATGGATAAGTGAATCAGGGGAAATCACTTTTGGTTTTATCATTAGAAATTATAAAGGTAACAATATCTACATAGTACATGAGAAATGCGGCAACAAAGTTGTTGTGAAAACTGAAACAATTGCCCTTCTCAAAGGAATAACGACGACGAATAAACTAGGATTACAACAATTTGAAATAGAGAGACAGTCTTACTCTGATCAATGCACTTAAAAGTACATGGAAGTGCCATTGAGATATTGAGATGCTCATCTTAGATTCTCTCTATCACCTACCATCTTTCCAATTAGTAGTTATCAACCATGTGTTCCCTGAAGGTAATGTGGTGACAGATAATGTCGCACACATTAGTCACCATACCGTAGGAACTCAAATACAATAATATTCAGGTCCCCATCCGTCAGGATGCTCTCAGATAGTGTAGGACTCGTTTTTGACGTCGCCCGAATATTTTATGTATAAAAAAAAGAGAGATTGATGAAAATTTTAACACTTATGTAGTTCGGTTTTTTTATTATTTGTCGATACACCATAATTATTTTGTTATATTAAAAATGTAGAACCAGACTTCCGTGAAAAAATTGTGATTTGTAGAGGAAGAAAAGGGGGAATGGGGAGCACGTTTGAATCCTAACACGATTGGGGGAGTAGAGGAGGCTGACGTGGCGCCCTCTTCCTCATCATTTGCCGCGAAAACTCCTCCCCCGACCTGCAAACGACTTTTCCCCCACGCCCCCCTCTCTCTCTCTGATCCAACGCAACGCCATGCCCAACTGAATAACTCTAAACCTTCTTTGTCGGTAGGTCGGTCGGTCTGTGTCTCTCTCTCTCAGCATCACCACCACCACCACCCCCACCTCCTCCGAAAATGACAGGCTCCCAATCGCCATCCTCCGCCGCTGCCGGCTCCTTCAATGCGGACTGTGCGGCGTCGTCCAAGTCTAAGCTGGCGAAAATGTCACATTTTTCCAGCCGCCGAATCTCCGGACGGGATGGCGACGGGGACGGCGTCGGGAATGGAGATGGATCGAAGGAAAGCATGAATTCTGGAAACGAGGAGGAGGAGGATGGATCTTCGCCTGTTCAAGCGTCCGCTATGGGGTTATCGGTGCCATTGTCTCCGCCAGAACGGGGATCGGGCAGTCCTGGCAGCAAGGACGCCGCCGGCGGGAAAAAAGAACCCCTTCACGTGAGGAGGAAATTCATTGTTCCAGACAATAATCCCGTGATTGATCTTTCAGGTACAATTAGGGGTTGGCATCGATTGTTTGAATTTCTAGGGTTTCCTTTTTGCTGTTGTGTAGTGACTCTCGAATCATCGTACTCAAGATGTGAAAAATCTGGAGTTGAATTGGTGTTTAGGTTAGTTGTTCGACCTTGGATTTTAGATTCTCTCTGATAAATTTCCGAAGATTGAAACCCTGAGGATGGTATATGGATTGAGAAATGTTTCCTGCATAAGAAATGAGAAGTCGTACTTTATGAACAATTACATAAATTTGACTTCACCTGAGTAAATAGGTAGGATGATGAAATAAGCCTCATAGCTGTTGTTTATAGCTGTTCACAAGAACAAGCAACATTTGAGAGGCTTACTCTGCATTATTTTTCAGGGAAGAAGGTTCCCTCAGCTCTCGTGAAACCAGTGCAAAATCCAGGACCTCCTCATACTGGGTTAGAGGTTGGAATTTTAGTAGTCCGGAAATATGCAGTCATTTCAGGTCCATGCTGATGGTTCTTTTATTTGGCTAAGCTCCGTGTCCTTTTTTTGCACTGTAGGGTCAGTCTTCATATATCAAGGAGATGCAGTCTCCACGCTTTCGAGCTATCGTACGTCTTACAAGCGGTAGGATGATGAAATCGAACGAGGTCAAGAGCTTTTCCCACGAACTTAATTCCAAAGGAGTTCGAGCTTTTCCTTATCGCAAGTCAAGGGCTTTAGGACACATTGAGGTTTTTTACTTCATTCATTCACTCGCTTCAAACATTGATTTGATCTTTTTTGCTTGCCATTTCTCTCATGCAATCATTACATTTTCAGGTCCTGGCAATGATCAGGGCAAAGTTTGACAAGTTAAAGGAAGAAGTTAACAATGACTTGGGCATCTTTGCTGGAGATTTGGTTTCCCTGCTGCAGAGAAGTGCCGAGTCTCATCCTGAATGGCGTGCCGGTTTGGAGGATTTATTGGTTGTAGCTCGTCTTTGCTCAAAAATGTCAGCAGACAAGTTTTGGCTGGAGTGTGAAGGTATTATTCAGAATCTGGATGATCGCAGGCAAGAGCTACCAGCAGGGACTCTTAAACGGGCCCATACACGACTACTTTTCATTTTGACTCGTTGCAGTCGCCTTGTACAGGTGCAGAAAGAGAGTGGTTATGAAGAGTACAGTAATCTGTTTCTTCACCAACTGAGTGATATGGGACCGTTTTATCGAGCACAAAGTCTCTTAGTAGAGGACCAAGAACCCAGTGACCATTTGGTCAAGGAAGATGTGAATGAGAACTTGAGAAAAGAGTCTCACCATCAGGCACATAGTCTAACTCTGAAACATGATAGTCTTCATATTAGTAGCATAGATGATCAAGAAGTTGACACTGCCAAAAGTGTTGATTCTTCTTCAAGTGGATATAGAATGTCATCCTGGAAAAAACTACCATTTAATCCAGGGAAGAAAACCCGGAAAGACTGCCGCCTTGGTGATTCCCCATCAAAGGAGCAGTCTAGTAGTGTGTTTCATCAGAAAGATGAATCTGCAGAAATTCAAGAATCTCATACTGGTAACTTTGAGGCATCTTCAGAATTACGGAAAGGAGTATGGGCTGACCAACATGTATCTTATGACAACTTGATCATTTGTCGCATATGTGAGGTTGATATACCAATTGTATTTGTAGAGGAGCACTCAAGAATATGCACAATTGCTGATAGATGTGACTTGAAAGGCTTAACAGTAAACGAGCGCCTTGAGAGAGTTGCTGAAACTCTTGAGAAAATACTGGAATCATGGACACCAAAGGGTATGGATATTATAGGAGGAAGTCCTGAGCTTGCTAGAATTTCCACCTCGAGTACTCCGGATGAGTTATCCCCAAAGACAAGTACCTCAATGTGTGGATTCTCAGAGGACATGCTTGATTCTATTCAAGATGGAAACTCTTTTGTCTTGGACGATATGAACATTTCATCTGATATTAAGAAGAAAACAATATCACCGGGTAATTTGACACCAAGGTCACCATTAACACCAAGAACAAGCCAGATTGAGCTGTTGTTGGGTAAGAAAAAGACAATATCAGAGCATGAAAGCTATCAACAGGTAAATGATTTGCTTGAAAATGTTTAATTTGTTATTGAAGACTTTTTCTTTGGTCTATCATGGAATTTGTTTCCTTCTTTTTCTAGTGTTGACATGTATAAATTACAATTTACAAGGATATTTTGTTCCCTTCCTTTTATCAACTGCATAGTTTTTCTTCCTTCATGTTAGTTTGTAATAAATGCAATCTAGTGGTGAATTCCAGATAAAGAAGCTGCTGGACATTGCTCGTTCTGTTGCTTGTGTAAACAATCACGATTACAGTTCTTTGGACCATCTGCTTGCTTATGTTGATGATCTGAAGTATTCAGTTCAAGACCGGAAGGTGGATGCCCTTGTGGTTGAGACATTTGGAAGACGTATAGAAAAACTCTTACAGTGAGTTCTGTCCCTTGAAACATCTTGAAAGTTATGTATTTGTTATTTTTGGCCATGTTTGCAATGCTATCTCCTTGCTTCATTGTAAAGCAAGAATAGATTGGCAATATAAGTATATACACTGATGGTTTTCCCATGTACTTGTTGGCAACTTATACTATATCCTATTTTTATAGGGAAAAGTATGTACATCTTTGTGGGCAGATAGAAGATGAAAAGGCAGATTCATCACATGCCTTCGCTGATGATGACAGTTCAGTTGAAGAAGATACTGTTCGCAGCTTGCGTGCAAGCCCAATCAATCCTAGTACGAAAGACCGCACATCCATAGAAGATTTTGAAATAATTAAACCAATTAGTAGAGGGGCATTTGGACGGGTTTTTCTGGCTAGGAAAAGGGCAACTGGTGACTTGTTTGCCATAAAGGTCAGAAAAAGTTCCTTTAACTATCAAATGTGCCTTTTCCTGTATTTCTACTCTTAATTGAAATGCTTCCATTTTGTGGGTTGACTTATACTCCCTCCGTATTGCAATACTTTTCTTTGTAGGTTTGATGTTTTTTTTTTTTAAATAATAATTGTCCTGGTTAGATTTTTGATATCTACTTTACACATATACCCTTGTAATTATCAAATTGTTTGTGGTTGTTTTCAGTAGATTGAAAATTATTAATTGAGGGTATAAGTGTTATTTGATGGTTTCCTTAATAGATGTGAAAGTTGCTAGAAAGACAAAAACTACTGCCATATGGAGGAAGACGTGTATAGGCATTTCAAATATCCTTGATTGCAAATACATGCCAATTTCATTTATCTGCTACTTTCGAAAAATATCTTCCCTTGTTTTGACCCTACTTCATCTAAAATTACTACTTTTATCCCGATTTGTCTTTGGACCAATCAAATATAAGTATGGCACTGGATATGTACTTTTTAAGTGGCGTGCATCTGACAAGAAAGAATTGGTTTGTATTATTTTGTCCCATTGTTCTCTCTCTGTATTGTTATTTTTCTGTTAGAACCGAGCAAGAAAATTACGAGTATATGGTTCTTTTTCATCCAAATATTGCCAGGTTGCCAGGGATTTATTTATTTATTTTTGGTTCCATTCTTCAGGATATTGTTTTCTATTTTGTTAATATAAAGGCCAGTAACATTGGTAGATCTTCTATCTGGGTTGTGGATTGGATGCCTAGATCTCATACTTTAGAGTTTAGACAGAAGGCATTCCCAGACATTTACCTGGTTCACTTATGAATATGCTTATCATTTTAATTGCCTTGCCTTAGGTTTCATGGATGCATGTCAATAGAATTTATGAATTCCTACTATCAAATTTGACAAGGATCTGAAAGCTACTTTTACTGTGTCTTTGAAAAGGTTCTAAAGAAGGCTGATATGATTCGTAAGAATGCAGTAGAAAGCATTTTGGCTGAGCGAAATATACTAATCTCAGCACGCAATCCTTTTGTGGTAAGTAGCTGTACTTTTTCTTACTGATATAACTTTTCAAGGAAGAAAAAGCTTACCTCACAATTCATGATCTGTTGATAATCAGGTTCGTTTTTTCTACTCCTTCACATGCAAAGAAAATCTTTATTTGGTGATGGAGTATCTAAATGGAGGAGACCTCTACTCTCTGTTAAGAAATCTTGGCTGCTTAGATGAAGATATGGCTCGTGTATATATTGCAGAAGTTGTAAGTTCCTTCACATCAAGTTACTGAACATAATTTCTGTTTTTCAAAACAATCCTTTCTAAACTTCAGTTGACCACCTAATAATACAATCTGCTTCCACTTTCAGGTACTTGCCTTGGAATATTTACATTCACTAAATGTTATACATAGAGATCTGAAGCCTGACAACTTATTGATAGGTCCTGATGGTCACATTAAGGTCAATATTTTGATGATTCTGTTCTTGTTTTAAGTATGTTGATGATTTTGTTCTGAAAAGCTTGTTAGGTTGAGCAATATTGTTTTCCTTTGCTCGGATAGATCTTGAGCAAGCTTCACAAATCTAAAATATTTTCATGATAAATTCATATAAGAAACTAAGATCTAAGTATGCGATGTGGTTGTTACTTTAATGTGTAAGCTTACATGTCTAAAGCTTTTCATTTGCCTGCTATTTGATCTAGGGTGGCGCATCATATTCCTATATTATTGCTCCTATTTGTTTGTTTTTTTCAGTCCATTAAGTGGTCATGTTCGTACATGATGTGCTAAAGAAACTTCTTATTGAGAGCAAGTTTTGTTGCAATGAATTACTTGATTTATTTGTTTAAAGAGATAGGAAAACTATCATTACATTTGATTAGATAGAATACAATGTTATTACCTCTCAGTTTTCTGGACGATATTTGGTGATTGAATTATCTAGCTTTTTTTAAATGGCATGTACTGATCGAAAGCAACTAGTATTTTATTGAATAAAAGAATAATAAACTTCAATGAGACATTACCTGTTATGATGTCCATTACCCATTCTCAAATGAACATCGTCTGACTGTGCTGTTTTGTTTAGTCAGTTGCACATTTGGTCTTGTTTTGATCAGTAAAAGTATATAAAATATATGGAATAAAATTCAGATACAAGTATATATCATATTATCATACATTAACATTACTGAAAAAATAAGTCATGGTGGAGAAATTTTAACTAATGGATGTTTTATTGGACATTGAGGTTTGGTATGTTGATGACAACTGGAGTTTTCTGCATGAGTAGCATAGTTCCAAAATTTATTATTAAGGAATTTAATATTACTTTGCCTGGTGATTTATAGGACTTGAAGCATCCATAAACCTTTTCTAATTCATGTACTCTGTCATGTTACTGGACATTGTTATTCACTTCTCATAAAACTTTAAACTTAATTTTGCAGCTGACAGATTTTGGGCTATCTAGAGTTGGTCTCATCGACAGTACTGATGACTTGTCTGGCGCATCAGAAAACAATTCTGCGTTCCTGAGTGATGACAATTCTGATTCAACAAGGAAGCATTCTTCGAAGCGTGAACAGAGAGAGAAACAGGGTGTTGTTGGTACCCCTGATTATTTGGCTCCTGAGATACTCCTGGGGATGGGACATGGTCAGTACAAAATTTTATGTCTAATCCTTTATACTAATACTGACTTCATCTAATTGTTTCATGCCCGTGTTTTCTCTGTTTCAGGTAAAACAGCTGATTGGTGGTCCGTGGGTGTGATTCTTTTTGAGATCCTTGTAGGCATTCCTCCATTTAATGCAGAACATCCACAGGTAGGTTAAAATTCAAATTAAGGTTTCTTTACAGGTGCTTACTGCCTATTCACTGACCTGACTAAAAATCAGTCCTTTCTCTCTTCATCAGCATAATCTCTGAAGTTTGAAGCTAAATATATATAGTCATATAGGTTTGATACAAGAATGCACACATCATGCAGATGTGTATGGGGTGATTTAAAGTATTTTTGACTGCTGAAGAATTTGTCTTTGCTCTGAAATTTCTCTTACTTGTCATTATCACTGCATCGTTCTACCTTTATTGAGCACAATTTGAAAAGCTTTACAAGTCACTGCTCTCTATAATACTCACTGCCACTGGAGTCATAGGCCATAACCACTTATGTTGCTTCCATACTACTGCCACCAGAATTGAAAATCACCTTCCTACATCCAACAAGGGATTAATATTCACATTCTAAAATATAATCCTACTTCTAAAAATGCCAATGAGAGGTCCCTATCACCCCCCTCTCCCTTACTGCACAAGAATACTAGTGCTGTATGACACCTGTCACATCCTCCTCTATCTCCATAAGGTGAGAAACCTCCCAACTTATGGAGATAGAGGAGGATCAGTCCATGCACCACATGACATGAGGAAAAGCGCATTAAAATGAAAACTGTTGGGGACGGCAGGGTTTGGTGTTCCAGCTAACTGAAAGTACTTAAAAATTGGAAAATATCAAGGATATTTTACTACATGCAGGAGATGGAATCACAAAATATTCTACTTCGATTAGTTGATTACCTTACGGTACAAGAGAGTGTACCTAATAATAAAGCGCTGTTGTGGCTTTCCTTTCCTCGACTTGTAGCAATCAGAACTATCAAGGGCTGCCGACCCGTCAGCTGAGATTGAAACAATTACCCTCACAACTCTTTGAGTTAGCTTTTGGATCATTCAATCCTATTCAAGAAATTCATATTCAGTTATTCACCCTACTTGGCTACTCTTGCAGTTTAAATCGTAGAACGCCTTTCTGCCAGAAGTTTAAAAGCATCCATTCACCAACTAATTCTTGACTTGGCTCATTTTAAATCAATGCTGAAAACTTGCCTAACTCAATATAGACAGTCGATTACTTTATCTCTCCTCCTTTGGATAGTAGCTCAACTGCTCAAGTCAAGACAGAGGGTTTTAATTACTTATTATAAACATTGAATTGTTCTTGAGCCTTTCATATTAAGATTGCCACTAAAGACATACTTCACCCTTACTCTGCTGCTGTACAGGATTCTTTTGTAGGCTGTTCCTCATTCCTTATGATTGATAATACTGTAATATACTTCCTCCGTATCCGTATAGTTGACCTTTTGGCCACTTTTTCATTGAACAAAATAGTTGTCCCTTTGAACACCATTAATGATAAAAATTTCTAATTTTGTTAAGATATCTCATTAATTGTATTTGATTTTCAAGATTCTCTATTAATACTCCAACTTTCCATATTTATTCTTTTGTTTTCATTGGTCCATTTTTTTCACATTATTTATTTGCTAAAATTTTAGCTATTCTCCTTTCCATTTTTAACTTTCTTAAAAAGTGTGAAATTGGAAATAATACGGATGTAGAGGGAGTATATATATTTATTTTGAAAGCTTCGGCATCTGAATCATTTCTTACTGTAGAGAATATAATATTTGTATCACTGTCCATGCTTATCACATTGGACTTTGTGGCTGCAGGGTTTCTTCTTTCTCCTCGTTTTTTTTCCACAGTGGCACTATCATTTAAGTTGAAAAATTTCTCATCACCTAACTTGATATGTCTCTTTTCTGATTATGCCTCTTGATTGGACACTGATTCAGGCGCCTTTCTTATAATGCAGCAAATTTTTGATAATATTATGAATCACGAAATACCTTGGCCCAGAGTTCCTGAGGAGATAAGCTATGAGGCGTATGACTTGATTGACAAGTAAGATTTAGGAGATGATTGGCATAACACAATTTTCATTATTACGCTTCTTTATCGTCTATCAATTACCTTATTTGTTAGTTATCAAACCATATCATCTAGAAATACCTTATCAGTTTCTACCCAAAAAAAAAAAAAAAACTTATTATTAGCATGTCTTAACAAACAACCTTATTAAAAAGACCCTCTGTTTAATGCAGTATTATATACTAGTATAGTATCCGCACTTTTTGCAATTTTTTTTTTAATATTAATGTGTTTGATAATAAAAAAGACGTATAAAAATGTTTGTAATTAAACCTGAAAAACCCTAACTACCACTATACTATATACTCCCTCCGTTAAGAAAAACATTTATAAATTTGTTAATAATTGAATTGAAGGATTGATTTTAGGTGGGGTCATGTTAAGGATAGATTTTTGATGGAGTATACTAAATATATATTTTTAAAAAAAAAAATCAACTATGGGGGTTTTAGCCACCCGACACCCAGCTCCGCCACTTACAGTATAATGCTCTCTTAATGCAGATTCTTAACAGATAATCCAGTTCAACGGCTGGGGGCAACGGGGTCTGGAGAGGTGAACTCTTTGAGGATGATTGCTTCAATTAAATCATTGGGATGGTAGAAAATAAATTTGTTTTTGGCATATTATGATACAGGTAAAGAGTCACCCTTTCTTCAAGAATGTCAATTGGGCCACCCTTGAGAGACAGAAGGCAAGTTTTGAATCCACCCCCTTAATCTGTATATCATTATTATGTTCCAAGTGCACTAATATGCTACTGCTCTGCAGGCTATGTTCATTCCATCAGCTGAAGGTGCATTTGACACTAGTTACTTCATGAGCCGTTACATATGGAGTCCTGAGGATGAACATTTCCGAGGAGCCAGTGACTTTGATGACATGACTGAAACGGGTAGCTCTTGTACGAGTGGCTCATTTAGCAATGCACTAGATGAAGAGGTAGGTCACAATGGAACCCCATGGCTCCTTTCAAATTCTGATCCTATTTTAATTTGATTTTAGACTAAAAGTGTAATGTTTTGACATAATACAATTTATCCATAGCATTCTGTAGTCCGCCTTTTGTGTGTTTCAATTCCTGTGCATCTTAATCACATCTTATACTCATAAAAAGAATACAAAGGAAAACTGATATCTCTGAAAGAAAAGGGGGGAAAAAATACAATTTAGCTTCATGTGCATGCTTCCAAGCAATGCTTAGCAGTCATCTGTAACCTATTCAGCGTAACATTCATGTGGATCAGGGAGACGAGTGTGGTAGTTTGGCAGATTTTGGTGGTCCTAACCTTTCTGTGAAGTACTCCTTCAGCAACTTCTCTTTCAAGGTCAGTCTTTATTCGCTTCGCTAATTTGAATACGTTTCTTTCTATTTCTGCTGTCTATTCTGTTTTTCGTCATAAACTGCTTTCAGTGTTGGAAGTTAAAATTTCTTTCATACATTTGAAAATCAGCAAGTTGCACAAAAACCCATAAAATAAACAATTAAGGAAAACCAATCTTAATGTATGTAATGTTTATTTCATTCAAAAAACCACCCTTGACTCTTTTTATGCCAAAAAATGTTAAACGAAAACTTTATTCTTGAAAGCATTTTTTTTGGGTGAAGAATCCCTAATTTAAGAGCGGTTGTGAAATGTACCTTGGGAAATTTACTAATCAAACATTATTGCATTTCTTTCTGTTGCTGTTGCTCTGAGCAGAACCTATCACAGCTAGCATCTATCAACTATGATATGGTTGTGAGGAATGCCAAGGAACTTCATGACGAATCCAAATCCTGCAACCAATGATCGATCTTGCTCTCCCTGTCTAGACCCGCCTATAGAGATAGATAGATATACTCGAGGCAAAGATGGAGTGGAATCTAAACTGGACTGGCTTAATTTGCCTGCTGGATGAGCAGATTGATAAACCTGATCGAGTGGATATGTACAAGGACATGACTTACAAGCGCCACCAAGCCTCCGCTTTCACTTGTCCCTACCAAGTATGCAAATTAATCCTTTAGCTAGTTTCTTAGGTTGTACGCGTACGTTGCTCTCGTAGCGAAACCATGATATATACACACTATAGTTTTGATGGAATGCTCTGATGGACGATGACATACATGTTTACTGTGTCTGTACATGGCTGTAATTTATATAAACAAATGAAGGTTAACTCTTCTTACACGTACTGTAAATATACAACTATGAAGAAGCTGGTTCAATTAATAAATTCAAAACCATGTTCAACAACAGATTGAGGCTAAAAAAAATAAAATATTGACGAACAAATCCATAGTTTCTACCACCCACTTGAAAGAATTTCTGCAGCGACGGACATATCCACTCAATTAACGGCGACAGCAGGATTTTCTAGAGAGGTGATGAAATTTTTGTTCCGGACAACCAAATTTCTTGGTATATATAGTGAAGGAATTTTTAAAAAGATACTCCCTCCGTCCGATAATACATGGTCATACAGATCCTTGCACGTTAATTAAAGAAACATATTTATACTTAAATCTCATTATTATTATAGAGATGGGAAGCCGACAAGTTTTCTTTAATGTTACTTACTATTGTATTTTTTTTAGGGATAATAATTACCGTATAAACCTAAAACCTCAATGTATTTTTAACAAAATTTCAAAACCTAAAAGGTCATGTATTATAGGAAGGAGGGATTATGAAAGAAAACTATAAATTGTGGTATAAATATGATATTTTATTAAAAAAATTCATAAAATGTTAGAGTATCAGTAAGAAGAGAGCATAGAGGAGGTAGAGAGAAGAGAGAAATCAAATGTGTGCTATTAGGGTTCTAAAGAACCATATATATAGGGGATTACAAGGTAAGGGTAAATTGGGTATATCCATAATACATATAATATACTGTATAATATTATAACACCTCCACCTTAGATATACACCCATTTATATTACAAACTATTTCGTTAAAAACCTCGCGAAAACCCAATGGGACAAAAACTAGGGCTAAGGAAAAAAAGTACATATGTCATTTGATACACATTGGTGATACTGCCTCGTTAAAAACCTTGTCAGGAAAACCCAGTGGAACAAAACCTGATCGAAGGGAAAAAGAATGCAGTGCGTATATTCTTCCCCTGAATTCAACATTCTTCTTGCAACTTTCTCTATTTGATAAGCTCTTCTATCTTCTTGATAATGCTTACTTCATGAGTTGCATGGTCGAGTCTGAACATTGTCTTCGACGTGTGCAGGTTAAAATGCATTCATGTATCACACTCGAGTTCGATGTGATAGACTTCCTTGTCCTTGGTGATGAGCTGCTTTCAATGCACAAATATAAGGTACATTAATGAAAAGAGTACAACGTTGTGTATAGTACTAAAGGACTATCTCACCATTTACACAAATATATGATACTTCAGCTACTATAAGCACCTTTTGGCTTAATCACATACATATGACGAAGCAGCCGAGGCTTTCATATTGATGCGTTGGACATTTCAAATTAATCGATCATTTTCATTTATATTCGTTTATTAATGATCAATTTGAGTATACAACTACTATGCCCATCAATTATGGTTAGAGTTGGTTCATTGACAACCAAAGATTTTATCCACTACTGGTGAATAGATTTTCATATCATCCACTGTAGACTTTTGTGCAATTTATCTTGCTATATATCTTACAACTTTATTTCACTTATTGCGGTTTTGTATAAACACCCATTTAAAACTAATGATGTTATACTTTCCGATGTTAGAACTACGGGTCCAATAACATCATGCTCAAAGAATTCATCTTTGCATGAATTTATTCTTTTTGTAATACATCAAATCTGCATCCCGATCCTTGTCGGCGTCGATCGATCTTCCTGCATAGATTAGAAGAGGAAGAGGCGGGGCTCGCTCCCCGGAGGAGCCTCCGACGCTCAAGTCAGGATTGTGTCGGCTGATCGAGAAGCCTCTTTAACCCTAGTAGTTCCATCGATTATATAATGGGGGATTAGGGTTTTTATTAGGGTTTACCGTGTAAGGACGATTATGCCCCCAGATCTCTTCTGGAATGACTTTTGCTCTATCAATTGCTCCTCGGATTTCCTTATCACGATCTAGTGATGAGGGAAGACGAATAATTCGATACTCTTCACTTGCTATGATCAAAGATCACCAGTAATGTTTGCCACTTGTCTTCGTTGTATCCTGCAAGCTTTGACATTCTCAACTGAATACACAATATAATGCAATTGGTGCGTTATTAACTTATCAAATGAAAGTTACTGTTCAAAGTGACTAGATGAATTCTTTGCCATAAATGAGAAGCAATGTTAGTTAATGACTTTCTTGCTTAAATTTTACTTATGATTGACAAGTTGATTGTTTTCACTGAGGTTGAGCATTTCGCTTTAAATGAAATTCTCATTGCTTGATTTTGATTTTTGCTGGCCCTTAACGGGGTTATTATGGCTTAAAACTGGCTTTAAGTGGTCGTAAATGATGATTCTTTGGCCATAAGCGGCGCCCGATTGGCCTTGATTGACGTTCTATTGGCCTGAAATTGGCGATCTTTTGGCCTTAAGTGGCGCTCTGTTGGCTTGAAATTGGCAATCTTTTGGCCTTAAGTGGCGCTCTATTGGCCTGAAATTGGCGATCTTTTGGCCTTAAGTGGCGAACCTTTGGCCTGAAATCGGCGTACTTTGGCCTTAAGTGGCGAACCCTTAGCCTGAAATCGGCGTACTTTGGCCTTAAGTGGTGAATCTTTGGCCTGAAATCGGCGAACCTTTGGCCTTAAGTGGCGAACCTTTGGCCTGAAATCGGCGTACTTTTGGCCTTAAGTGGCGAACCTTTGGCCTGAAATCGGCGAACCTTTGGCCTTAAGTGGCGAACCTTTGGCCTGAAATCGGCAAACCTTTGGCCTTAAGTGGCGTTCCTTTGGCCATGAGTGGCGATGATTTGGCCATGAGTGGCGATTCTGTTGGCCATAAGTGGCGAGTCTATAATTGTTTTTTATGGCTTTGACATAATGTTATGCTATATATAGATGCGCACATAAGCATTTTAAGAATTTATATGTCACCGATGCAATCAACCATGTAATATGATTAACTAAGAGTAAACTTTTCATCAAAATATAGGACATAGAGAACTTAGCTTTTGGGTCTCATAGGCTGGACCGGTCGGGCCCGATACGTTGCACTTCCAAGTGAGATATCTTGCCTTATAAAAGTTGGGCCTTTTTCCGCAATTATCTTAATTGCATAGACTAAGCTGCAATTTCCAAGAACTCCTAGCTGATTTCGTAATTAATCCGAATTTGCAACATAAGCCATCGTCTTCTTCGCTAGGTTTTGCAGGGGCGGCGACGCTGGATCCCAAAGCTAATTTCGAGCCTTCTCTCCAGATCCGAAGGCAGCAACTCCCCTGTCACTTCAATAACGGGCGTCAACGGCATGCGAGAGCTGATGTCGAAGCTGCATCCTCGGCCATCGTCCCGTCTTTGGCCTCGATCTCGACGATGGCGAAGGGTTCCGCGAGCGTGCCTTGGCCTGGTTACTGTGGTTGCCTCTTCATTGTTTCCGGCTCCGGATTCAGGATCCCATTCGCTAATTCGCTTGTGGTGGTTCGGATTTTGGGGGCGCAGTAGGCTCTTACTGGATTCGTTTGCTCAGGACGCTTGGCTCGACGGAGGTCCGGCGAAGATGGCATGGAAAGCGGCGCGGCGCAGGGGCTAGAAGTGGCATCCTCGGCCATCCTTAACGGCGGATTCGGGTGCCCCCGCCTACCCATCGTTTCCGGTGGCGACTGCTACTCTTGTAGATCCGAGCGGCTTCTCGATCTGAAACTGCAAGGCAGGCCAGATTCCGATTTCGGAGATCGAGGATATCCTTCCAGGAAACAAGAATTGATCCGACGATTCCGGACGGCCTTCACATCATCGATTGGGTGCGGCGGAGGACGCCGTGGTGGTTGCGGTGGTCGTTGTAGATCCACTGCTTCATACAACCTCGCCCACAATCGATCTTTGTTGCTTTTTTCATTGAGAGATCCGATCTTATGACTTTTTGATCGAATCCCCGCGGACGGCGCCAAATGTAATACATCAAATCTGCATCCCGATCCTTGTCGGCATCGATCGATCTTCCTGCATAGATTAGAAGAGGAAGAGGCGGGGCTCGCTCCCCGGAGGAGCCTCCGACGCTCAAGTCAGGATTGTGTCTGCTGATCGAGAAGCCTCTCTAACCCTAGTAGTTCCATCGAATATATAATGGGGATTAGGGTTTTTATTAGGGTTTACCGTGTAAGGGCGATTATGCCCCCGGATCTCTTCTGGAATGACTTTTGCTCTATCACTTTTTATCTCTTTTACCAACATTATTTGATTGATGATTATCATATTCCCATGAGCTCTTTCCACTTTCGGGGAATCCTAAAGTGAGAACCTAGTGATCTTCAACACTTCTGGTGTATTTGAGAACCACTTGATTTTTGTTTGTTTCGGAGTTACTTCTGGAACCTCCAAATGATCTAGCTAGTACAATATACATGAATTAGTCACTCTCTTGGCCTTAGTAAATGCATTTGATGGCTTTTTGCTAAACCATATAATTATCATTTGGTTTACATAAGTGTTGAACTTTTGATTCACTTTCATTTATCCGCGGATCCCAAATGATAAAGAAGTTGAGAAGTTGCTTTCATGCAATCTCTTTCTTAATACAATTTCATTTCCTCTTCCCCTAAATACCGAGCATTTGATCACCTTTATAAAGCTCGAGGTATTTGATATCATTAGGGAACTCAAACCCCATGTATCATTCAACTTCTTTTTGGTCTTTTAGTTAATTGTGGAGGAGGCCTCAAAACATATACTCTCTTCTGGAGATAATTTGTGAGAAGTTATCGTGTCAAAATTTGAAATGCAAAATTGCATGGGCCTATTTGACTAACGAATCTTCTAGGTCGTTATGGGCTACTTTATGCTCAATAATGTGATTGATAACTTCTCTACCTTTTCATATTTCCAATGTGTTAAGGCATCTATACTCGAATAAGACTAGTACATATGACGATGTTTTATGTTCGTAGTTGTCTTATTGAACTCGATCAAGAGACATAAGAGACTTTGCATTTACTCTTTATTATAGGAGGTCTTGTTATTATTTTTCCAAGAGAACAAGTCGTACATGTATGGTCACCCTTATTGAGGATCTTCTGGTCCTAGGATCTTTTAGTTCTTTTGGTGGGTATTCATGTGAATTTCAACGATCTTGCAAATCATCATTTTACTTGAGTGACCAAATGCCACAACGAATAAGATTTTATCATCAAATAACTTCTGGTTTGTGACATCATAAGTCTCAATGGTAAAACATTATAACCATTGAACTTTGTACATGGTGATCCATTTATTTAATCATATGTCGTTAACTGAGTATTTTCAGAACTTCCGTTGGTTTCATACTACATGTATGAGACTAATGACCAACTACGTGTATTTATTAGATACGTTTTATCCTTATTCATAATGTTCTTCGGGACATTAGAATTAGCATACAAAGATGACCTAGTTATAAGCCACAACAATAACTTTGGTTGCGTTCTTAACCATTACCTCTTTTACACCTTCTATAGGAGGGGCATGCTTCAGGATATGCTTAGAGGATTCTCAGGAAGTGGCCTTGTAAACCGGATCATGTTTCATGGTTATTTATATTGGTTGTACTAACCAAAATAAAAATAGTTCTGAATATGTCATAACCCACATTCCATGTACTTCTTCAAAAGTACAAAAGTTTAAAATAAGATCTTATATTCTTCTAGAGTTTATAAGAATACAAAATTAGAGCCTTCAAGATCTGATGGATATTTTGATAAAAACTTACAATCTGCTGGATTGTTTACAAATAGTATCGAGACTTTGAGCTCTTAGCAAGATAAGTGTCACAATCTACTAGATTGTTTAACCATTGAGTTTAGCAAGATAAATTTGAGCTCACTCCACCTCTCCTCAAAACCCTAAAAACCTATTCCCCCGACCTTCATCCTTCATTTTCCAGTAACAAACAAACCCCCTTGGAACCATGTTGGCCGAGAACCCAAACCACAACTCATCTTCACCCTGCTTTCCCATTCCATTTCATTCCTGAACTGCAAGCCACCCATAACCACCATCAACACCTTGTCGTCATTAGTCAACCCCGCAAATAGGCGCCAACAGCATTGCCGAGAAGCCAAAATTCAAGAACCAGCCCTGTTCGTCATTTGAAGAAACCGAGGCTTCCTCACCCTCTCCCTCGAGCAAAAGTCGAATTCGAGCCCAGGAACCGTCAACAGCACCTCCGTCGAGCCATCCCCCTCCCTCTTGTGCCCTGTCCTTCCGATTCAAGGCCGGTAAGCCTTCCCTTCACTCGTTTTCACTCCAAAATGACATAAAGCCCCACCTTTAATCCATTTCCTTTTGTCCTAGGTCAAGCTTGCGTGATTCCGACTCCGATGGTGCCCAATCGACTCCGACGAATCCCACCAGTGGACCCTTCGGAGACCTCGGTGAGTCTCACTCTTCTTTCCTTTCCTTGGGTCGTTGTTGGGTTGGTGATGGTCGAGAAGGTGCGTCAGTGAGGGGGAGTGGTCGGGCTGGAGACGAGAGAGCTCCGACGAGGACCTCTTCCTCCCTCCTCTTTCGTCTTAGCACAGCGATGGGCAGAGTAAGAAGACGGCTGGCCCGGTTTGGTTTATTTATGAGATCCGAACGAAGGTATCCAACATTCGAAACGTAACCCGAATATTTATATTTGGACCGTTACAATTATTATTATTATTTTATTCCATTTATATCCTTATTGTTGTTTTGTTCTCAAGTTTGGATTTTAGAGGCAATTCCTAAGCTTGCTTCCATCACAAGTTGTGAATTTGGATTTTGTGAAGGATTACTTGCCTCTCTTGTTTAATATAGTGTTCAAGTTGTTTTTTCCATTAACTTTGACAAGTGTGCTGAAATTTTTTCTCAAGATTTGACAAGCATTCTTTTTCTTATTGACTTTTATTATTTTGATATCAGTTTCTTGTTCCACATACTATCTCTCATCGTTTAATGCTATTTCTTGTTCTCTTGCTAGGGTACTGTCCATTCTCTTTATGTTGAGTTTATTAATGGCCCTACACTCTCATTTTCTGATGAAGTTGCTTGGTGTGGGACGAACGTCGTTGGCACTTTCGCCATTTGCCAAATAGTAATAATATCCAAACTTAAACACACAACCAGTAGATTAGACAACCAATCACTTGATAAACCAAATAACTACTAGTATAGCGATGAACTCCGATGTTGAACCAATTGGGAGAAGCGATTTCCTATTCAATAACTCCAAACAAACACTCTTATAGCAAAGCAACAATTCTTGACAAGTAGCAAATATGTAAAAGTAACCAGATTGCAAATCACAAAGCAAATAGATATCAAAGTAGAAAGAACATTTCACCTGTAATTCTCTGACAATGGTTGGAATTCATGATCCTCGGATTGATCTATCAATTATTCATATTCATAGGTCTACTTGACTAAAGTTGAGAGATCCACAGAGATTCACCCATCTTATTCAATATCACTAAAGAATAGCATTAAGAACTCAAGTAATCAAGACCAATTGGCGCATTGACTCTACACAATTAAGACTAATAGGCGCATACCGAACTCAATCCTAATTGAATATCCTCAACATAGATCAATTGAAATCATCCACTACAAAGACAAAGAGACATCACTATCATCAATACCTTTGGTTGCTATCGAGAAAACAACAACAAATTCATAGCTAAAGATGCAATTCCTAACATGTTGATAATGCATAGAAAGGAACATAAATATAAATTAAGCACAAGATGATAACTAAGAACATGAATAATCAAATCGAATCAAATCCTCACAATCCAAACAACCATGTCTTCGAATCACAGGCAAAACTATGAGTTTAGCAACTCATAGGCCAATTCTCTCTCTCTCTCTCTCATTGAGTTCATAGTCTCTCTCAAAACAACTGTTTTTCTCAAAAGAACTGAAAAACAACTAATAAAGCCTCCCAAAGGTTGGCCAAACCCTAGTAGGAAATAATAGAAAATAATATAAAATAGTGGTCTTCAGATCCAAAACCGCGTTTCCGGAATCTGGGGTCACGGCGGGCGCCGTCTTTGCAGTGTCCGATGTTCTTCAATTCCTTCAACGGATTCCAATGTCATGCCTCCTTGCTCTTCCTTATCTCCTCCTTAGCCTCCATATGCTCCAAAACATGCTTCTTAAGGATCTTCCCAAAGTCCATTCAAGGTCGGAATGTAATTCTGTAGAATAAACACTAAAAACGCTTAGACTCCGAACTCGGATACTTCACAAGTAATAGACGAAACTATGCTCAAAACATAACAAAACCATTACCTAATTACAATAAGAAACACCTATAATGCCTATATGAAATATGCGTTATCATTGTTGATGATGCCATTGATTCCTATGTTTCTTGTTTCATTGGATTGGGTGATGATGATAGTGATTTAGTGTATGCTAGGAAGTTACACATCCAAGTTCATGGTGTCAGGCAATCAGGTGGTCATCTTCTTCATGGTGGAGTTGAAGATATTGTCCCTCCTCTTAATCTTCCTTCTCGAAAGAAGTAAATAGTAAAAAACCGACCTTTGGGAAAAAAGAAGGTGGTGAGATGATCAATGGCCACTGATGCCACTTCTGACTTTAGTGTTGCTCCCACTGAAGTTATTGTTTCAAGTGGTACCATTATTGCTATTTTTGTTTCTCCTAATATTTTATATAATTTTTATCTTCTTAAAAAATATATATAAACGAGATGCTTTGACAAAGGAGGAAATGAGTTACACATGATAACGAAATGATGATCTATTGCTAAATAAAATCCAATTTTGGTCCATTTCTATCAAAATGGGATGTTCACTTTGATTTGGATTAGACCCATTTTATCTTTGATCCAAAGTTTCGAGTCCGGTATGCATTAGAAAGAATCTTGGTTCTTTTATTCTAATCTCGTAAATATGTCATTTTAATAAGTTAATTTTATTCAAAAAAATATCACATTATAAGTATTTTGATCTTCACTCTAAAAAATGTCTTTATATATCATGATTAATAAATCGTTAATTACAATTTTTATAATTTGTCTTTAAAGTAAAAAGGCAAGACAATAAAATAATGAGGGTAAAGAAAACTATTGTATTGAAAAACTAGTTGTCTAATTGATATAGTTAGATTCATATGCTCTTCTATTAAAAGAAAAATATTCGGTAAAGAGTGGTTAAGACTTAATAAATGTAAAATCTAACATATACTGTACAAAATAAAATTACAACCATCAATATTTTAACAATCCTCAAATGGCTCACCTTGAAATTTGGGAAAGATATCTCAAATTTAGAATCGCAGTAATTAATCCCAAACCTTCCATAAGATCTCTTTTATTCCCTCTTCTTCTCCTCCTCCAAATCAAAAAAGAAAAAAAGAAGAGAAGAAATTAAACCCTAATATGTTTTTTTCTTACAAATAATTTTTTCATGTTGATCTTCAATTTATGTTATCCTTTTTCAAAAAAAATTTCTAAACCTGATCAAACTAGCTTATAGCTACATTCAGGTAATAAATGAATAACTAAAATTTCATCCTCCTTATTGTTTCTTGTGGAGTCTTGTTTGAGGCAGATAGAACAAAATAGGATCGTCAAAGGAAGAGGAGGTGGAGGCGGTGCCAATGATGTCACCGTCTTCATACGACAACATCCATGACAAGAGCGAAAGCAAAGAACAGACAATGCGAACGATTCGAACACCGTCAGGCAACTATATAAGCTTGTCCAATGAAGATGTGGACACAACAAATGACCACTTGGTGGGACATCATTCCACCTACAATAATGATAGCTGCAATATGCCAACATGTGATAGGAAGGTCATGACTGATGATAGGGGGAACAAGCTTCTTCCTTGTACTCAGTGCAGGTTCAAGATATGCAGAGCCTGTTTTGAAAATGCTTATAGGAGCATCGGCCTTTGCCCCGGATGTAAGGTACCATATAGGTTAGGAGACTATGATGACGACTTTGCGAACTTTTCGAAAATCCCACTACAGTCCCCAAGCAAAGGGAGGGGTGACAACAACTACAATATGACAAAGAGGAATGTTTTGGGAGGAGAATTGGAGATGCAAGAAGGAAGGAATAACCGCGGTTCAACCTATTTGGGGGCTCAAGAGGAAGGAGATGGGAGGATGGTGGATAGTGGTGGTGGTGCATCTGATGATCCGGATGATGGTTTTAAGCCGTTGAGTGCTGTAGAGCCTATTCCTAGCTCAATACTCACCCCTTATAGGGTATTGATTGGATGTCGGCTAATTGCTCTTTTTTTGTATCTCACATGGCGTCTACAACATCCAAATGATGATGCAATGTGGTTGTGGTTCATGTCAATCACATGCGAGATGTGGTTCGCATTTTCCTGGATTCTTGACCAGATGCCGAAGATCCATCCGGTGAATCGTTTGACATATTTGGAAGCATTACAAGACAAGTTTGAGAAGCCGTCCCAGTCAAACCCCACGGGACGCTCTGACCTACCTGGCCTTGATTTCTTTGTTTCCATGGCTGATGCTGAGAAAGAGCCTCCCCTTGTGACTGCTAACACCATCCTTTCGATAATGGCGGTTGAGTATCCTGTGGAAAAAGTAGCGTGCTATCTCTCTGATGATGGTGGATCTCTATTAACTTTTGAAGCAATGGCGGAAGCTTCGGGTTTTGCTGAGTTGTGGGTCCCATTCTGCCGGAAGCATGACATAGAGCCAAGGAATCCTGAGTCTTACTTTGCACTCAAGGGGGACCCAACGAAGAACAAGAAGAGGCTAGATTTCTTAAAGGATCGGAGGAGGATAAAGAGGGAATATGAGGAGTACAAAGTAAGAGTGAATGGGCTGCCCGGTTCAATTAGAAGGAGATCTGATGCATTTAATGCAAGGGAAGAGATGAAGATAATGAAGCAAATAAGGGATAGTGGCAAGGATCTGACAGAGCCTATTAGGGTCCAGAAGGCGACATGGATGACTGATGGAAGCCACTGGCCAGGGACATGGATCATCCCATCAAGGGACCATTCTAAAGGGGACCATGCCGGAATTCTTCAGGTTATGTTGAAACCTGCAGCTCCTGATCCTATATTTGGAGATGTAGACACCCAAGTCATCGACTTCTCTGATGTAGATGTCCGCCTCCCTATGTTTGTTTATATGTCTCGTGAGAAGAGGTTTGGTTATGACCATAACAAGAAAGCTGGAGCCATGAATGCTTTGGTGCGAGTGTCTGCCATTCTCTCCAATGGAGCATTTATGCTCAATCTTGATTGTGACCACTACATCAATAACTGTAGAGCCGTTCGAGAAGGGATGTGCTTTATGTTGGACAGAGGAGGTGAGGATATTTGCTACATTCAATTTCCTCAAAGGTTTGAGGGTATTGATCCATCTGATCGTTATGCAAATCGCAACAATGTGTTTTTTGATGGAAATATGCGTGCACTTGATGGTCTCCAGGTTAATATTTTCATTCCTTGCCAAATCATTAATTAAAACAACAATTCAAATCCATCCAATGTGTCAATGTTAATACTCTATATATGCATGATATTGTAGGGTCCAATGTATGTTGGAACTGGTACTATGTTTAGGCGGTTTGCCTTGTATGGGTTCGACCCTCCTAATTTCAACAATACTAAGGATTCAAAAGATGATGATTCGGAGGCAAAGTCCTTAAATTCCAATGATCTTGACCCTAATCTTGATGTTAATGAGTTACCTAAACGGTTTGGAAACTCTAGTATGCTTGCGGAATCTATACTTGTTGCCGAGTATCAAGGTCGTCCTCTTGCCGATCATCCTTCAGTTAAGTATGGACGCCCTCCCGGTGTTTTAAGAGCTCCACGTCGGCCACTTGAATCTGCTACTGTTTCTGAAGCTGTTTCTGTTATCTCATGCTGGTATGGTTGTATTTGAAAATGCATAACCTTAATTATGTGTTATTAACATTAAATGCTAACACATCGATCCTTATATATACAGGTATGAGGACAAGACAGAATGGGGTGGGCGAGTTGGATGGATCTATGGGTCAGTCACAGAAGATGTTGTGACAGGCTACCGCATGCATAATCGTGGATGGCGTTCAATCTATTGTGTCACTAAAAGAGATGCATTTCGGGGATCTGCTCCCATCAATCTCACAGATAGGCTTCACCAAGTGCTTCGTTGGGCAACTGGTTCTGTAGAGATCTTCTTCTCTAGAAATAATGCAATCCTTGCCACAAGGCGACTCAAGTTCCTCCAACGCCTTGCATATATGAATGTTGGCATCTACCCCTTCACCTCGCTATTCCTTATCCTCTACTGCTTCCTCCCCGCCCTCTCCCTCTACTCTGGCCAATTCATCGTTGCAAACCTCAAGATTGCATTCCTTGTTTACCTCCTTATTATGACAATATGCCTTATTGGTCTCGCAATCCTTGAGGTGAAATGGTCAGGGATAGAACTTGAGGAGTGGTGGAGAAATGAGCAATTCTGGCTCATATCTGGAACCAGCTCTCACCTTGCAGCAGTTGTACAAGGTCTACTCAAGGTCATTGCAGGGATAGAAATCTCCTTCACCCTTACCGCAAAGGCAGCTGTAGATGATGAGGAAGATATATATGCTGACCTTTACTTGGTCAAGTGGACTTCCCTAATGATTCCTCCCATAGTGATAGCCTTGGTGAATATAATAGCAATTGTCTACTCCTTCGTTCGAACTGTATATAGCAGAGAGCAAAAATGGAGCAAGTTTATTGGTGGAGCTTTCTTTAGCATGTGGGTGTTATGCCACTTGGTCCCATTTGCAAAGGGTTTGATGGGGAGGAGAACAAAGACACCAACTCTTGTGTTTGTGTGGTCAGGTCTCATAGCCATCATCATATCATTGCTTTACATCGCTATCAGTACACCTTCGAGTGACATAGCTTCAGGTGGCCTCGTACAGTAAACCATTGTTGATATAGGTTATATACACATACACACCAAAGCAAATAGAAACTAGTAGCAGTTGGAATTTTTCCTTCTAAGGCAAGTTACTAACTGTATGATGAATTCCTCTTGGTTAAGTCTTTGTACTCTTTATACTATTAGATTTCTTATAGTAGAGATCTCCCCATTTTTGAGAAAAGAAAGGACAATTGTAAACATATAAACACTATCTTAGAGCATTCTTGTGAATGAGAATCATACATAAGGTCTACATCTTTGTCAAAAAGTCCATCGATGGGAATGTTATAAGACAGATGAGTGATCTTATCTGCAAAAGCATTAGCTTTCCTCAAAATATGATGAATTGAGAAATTATAGAAAGAAAGAAAATATAAATTCATATCTGATTGTAAAAGCTCAATGTTTCGAAAACACTTTTAGTTATGCTTACACTCCTACTTCAAACTCATTTTGTTTTATCGCTATAAACATCACATTAGCGAATAACGACGAGCTAAATGTGGCCTCCATCTCCGAGGTTGTTTTTAAGATGCGTCAGAAATGGTTGCAATATTACAAAGTTATTTCCAACATTTCTCTCGTAGTATGTTGTTTCGACCCTAGGTATAAATTAACTAGTACGTGTTCAAATTTTTTTAGGAAAAACTTTCCTATGTTGAGGATTGAAGATGATCATGACTGCAATGTTTTGTCTATAGTTACTACTTACTAGAGCAAGGACTATACTTCGAAAATTATACGAGCATTATGATAATAAAGACGTCTGACCATCTCAACCTCCTCCTCCCACTCATTCCAGTTCGAGCGGTTTACCGTGCACTAGCATTACTGCTTGAAGTAAGACCCTTGTCAAAGATATATTTAATTTGGAATGAAGAGATCGAGGACCTCGTTGAGCCCCCACTCGAGCTCAACTAATTTTTCCCAACCAATAATCCAACACACTTCACAACAATTATCAAATTGTAAATAAATTATATAAAATTAATTTTTTTTAATAAAATGTCGTTTTCATATAATATATACAATTCTTTGGGTCAATCCATCAACCCATTAATGTGATAGGTCATACGGACCCGACGACTCGTGCCTCCTCAAGTTATGGTTCGGATCGACCCATGACCCGCCAAGTCTCCAACCGTGACCACTCCTAATAATCTAATAAGGGTCTTTAGGCTTAATATATACTAATTATAAAATCAGCAGCAAGACAATCCTAGGTGGCTGCATGAAAGGATCCGAATCCACATGTCTTGGAGCATGCCATGTCATTTCTAACTTCAATTCTTTTCCATTTAACACCTATTTGGCACCACATGACACCTAATAATATCTAATAACCACCTCTTAATTATATCCAACTAATTCCACTAACCACCTCCATTAACCCCACTGTCAAGCTATTAATTATTTAATTAATAAAAAAAATGAATTATATAATTAAGGAATAAAACTATATGATATAATTTTTTTTTCTATAATTCATTTCCAATTTATAATATTATAAATACATAAATATTTTTGAAAATAAAAAAATTTAGAATTTTATTAACAAGCCTCATATATTTATAATTTTATGATTAACCATCTATATTTATAATCAATGGATTTTATGATTAACCCTCTTATATTTATTTGTTTAATTTAAATAAATTTCTTTACTTTTATTTTGAATGCATTAGCCCCTAGAGTTTATGCAGAGTACAAGCCTATGATTTTTCTTCATTTTTATGTTCTAATTGTATGTTCATGAGCACATTAAAAATATATAATCAATTGCCATTTTACATTGGATTAGTATTTCTCTTTATTATTATTGAGAAACTATTTGATTAAAGAAGTATAAATAAATTTTCCAACAAACCATTATTTTTGTTTGTATTCCATCATTTCCATACATGATCAAATCCTTTTTTTTTTTTACATTTTTAACATATCACTACCACTTAACTTTAAAAAAAATACTTATATTAAAAATTTATGAAAATATTTGGGGAAATGTCCACTTTGGTGTTTTTTTTATTAGGAAAAAATTCGGGGGAGAAAAACTCTACCCGAAGGCATCCTTTCGGATGAGGTCAAGAAGATCAGGATCATTATGAATATTATTACCCCATGCGGAGTGGTAAAAGTGTGCAACCTTATTAGCCACTCTATTACCTAATCGGGGTACATGGAGGAAAGAAACACTTTCCATATTTGTTACCATAGTTGTAATATCTGACAAAAATAAGTTATATTTCCCATGGACATTTTGTTTTTCTGTTGAAATGGTCAATAATTATTTTCGAGTCCCCTCTATTTAAAGTTTGGTAATTCGTAGATTTATTGCGTTATGTATCCCGAGTTTTAAGGCAAGGGCTTCATCTTTTAATGGACTTTGATTACCTAGTTTTTTGTATCATATGCTGATAGGCCGACCTTCTTAGTTGCGAATAATAGTCCCACCTGTGCTAGTCATGTTAGAGAGTGAAGAACAGTCGAAGTTTAATTTTAGACTTCCTCTGGGTGGCTTACACCATCTAATGTTTGTGTGTTTCGTTTTTCGTCGGCTTTCATGTTCGGTTCAAGGCTGCACGTCGGAATCAACCCCGAGACCGTCCTTAAAATTAGAGGATTTACTCCAATTTAGCTCGTATGTTTTGATGATATTGAGCGTGGTGTCACGACTAAGAATAGGAATCGACCTGAAGATAAGATGATTTTGGGAATACTAGACATTCCACCAACAGAAGGCAAGCTTAGCCTTGGATTTATTGTTGATGTTGTTGCCAATGTAGGCCATAACTGGTTTGATATCTCTCGAATGCTGAAGCATTGCCACAATAGTTGAGTTGATGTCGGTTGGGAATATGAGAAGAGAGGTCGTGTATTGGCATTCCAAAAGAAGATGGACATCATCTTCCACGACACAATTGCACAAACAACAGGTGGGGGGCACCGAAACGCATCTGGGCTAATCTGTCGGCAGTGGGAAGGCCATTTTGAGATATTTTTCATAAGAAATTTTTAATCTTTGGTGGAATGTCCATGTTCCAGATCCAAAAATTAGGATCAGGACACTGAGAAGACTGCCCTGAAATCAGTTTATAAGCACTCGAGGTGGAGAACCAACTTTCCTTGTCCGACCACCAGTAAAGACGGTCTTCAAAGGGAGCAGACGGTAAAGGAATATCCAGGATTTTGTTGACAGTGTTTAGGGGTAGCACCTGACGAAGCTTCTCTAACCACCATCTTCCGGCCATAATATATTCACTAACGGTCTCCTTCAGGTTACCAGTTGGATGACATTCACCCCTAGTAGTCACCAAGAGGCAAGAGACCCAATTATCTGACCAAAATTTTACCGACTTACCATTTCCTATGGACTAGATCAGCCCGGTTTTGAAGGAGTCAATGAGGATTGTCAGTTTGGCCCATTGCCAAGATGAATCACCCTTTTTCCTATATTTTAGCAAATTCGAATATCGGAGATACTTGTGTCTAATAATGGAGACCCGTACATTTAATGGTTCAGCTATAATTTTCCATAAAAGTTTCATTTGGAGGGCTTCATTCATATCTTTTGATTTCTGGATTCCAAGCCCACCATCCCTTTTTGACCTACAAATCCTATCCCAATTGATAAGATGGCGGTGTTGAAGATCCTTATTCCAGAAAAAAGTTATGTTCACTTGATCTAATTCCTTATGTATCGAGGCCGGTAACAGGAAGTTTTGCATAGTGTGAAGGGGTTTGGATGCTAAATTTGTGTTTATTAGGATGGTGTGGCCTTGTTGTGAAAGCGCATTAGCACGCCATTTACTTAACTGTTCTTTGGATCTGCATATGATGTCCTCAAATGTGGTTTTGCTTACCCTACCATTGATGATGGGGCAACCTAAATATTTCTCCAGAGAGGAGACATTAGGAATATTTAGACAGTTGCTAAGTTCTGAAATCTTAGAGTCCGTAATTCCTTTTGTTGTTTGGAAACTAGATTTTTGGTAATTAACTTTATGGCCAGAAACTTTACAATATGATTCAATTATTTTCCTAACCTTGTATCCTGCCTCGGTGCTTCCTTTAGAGAAGATGATAACATCGTCCGCAAAGTAGAGGAACGGGATACGAGGGCCCCATCAACCAAAAGTGAAGCCTATTTGACTTTTTTCTGAGTTTGATTCCGCCGCAAGACTCTTTGCGCATGAATCTCAACTCCGAGAATGAAGAGAAAGGAGGAAAGGGGGTCACCCCGACGGATGCCCCGTGTGGAGAAGAACATTTCCGTTGGGTCATTTATTACCAGTATTGAGAACGAGACACTCGAGACACACTCCATAACCCAGGAGATAAATGTAGGGTGGAAACCAAATTTTTGCTCTATTGGTGAAGTTCCAGTCAACTCTGTAGTATGCTTTTTCCATATCTAGTTTTATCGCAAGCCAGCCTTCACGACCCTTGCGGGATCCGAAGGAACGAAAAATTTCATGGGCTATAAGGACGTTATCTTGTATAGCTCTATCCGATATAAAGGCACCCTGAAGCGGGTGAATTAGTTTTCCAATGATAACTTTGATTCTTTCAGTGAGTATTTTTGATATGATTTTGTAGATTGTGGAACATAAGTTGATCGGGCGATAATGGTTCGTGACTGTCGGGTTATCTCTTTTTCGAAGGAGAGAGATGAGAGTATGATTAATTTGTTTTAGGATTTTCCCGGACAAGAAAAAACCCTAACAGCTCTGATTATGGACATGCCAACAATATCCCAACATTCTTTGTAAAACTCGGTAGTAAAACCATCGGGGCCAGGGGATTTATTTTTACTAAGGTTAAACACGGCTGACTTAATTTCTTTGTTGGACGGGTGTCGGATAAGGAAAACATTTTCTTCCTCTGAGATAGCTGGTTGTATAAGATTAAGCAATTCTTTTAATAATATGACATCCGTTGCTTCCTTTTTTAAACGTTTTTCAAAATCAGATTTAATTTCATTTCTGACATTTTCTTCACCAACAATTAAAGTGTCGTTACTAGAGAGTATGTTGCGGATTTGTTTTTGGTGTCTCCGGCCCGTAGCCACACGATGAAAATACGAAGTGTTTGAATCTGATAGCTTGATATGCTTTGTTTTGGCCCTTTGGTTCCAGAATGTCTTTTGGAAGAGGAGGAGCTTTTCCTTTTTTTAATGAGGCGTTGTTCTCTAGCAAGTGAAGGTACCAAGCCCCCCCTTGAGTTAGAAGATTGGATCTTGAGCAATTCTTCATCTACCTCCTGCAATTGGCGAAAAAAATTACCAAAAGTTGACTTATTCCATATTTTTGCCTTTTGTTTTAGAATTCGTTGTTTGAACATTAATTGAAACATAGCAGAGCCGTGGCAAGTAGCTCGCCACAATTGTTTCACCAAATGACGAAAGTCTTTTTGCTAACTCCAGGCATTTTCAAATTTAAACGGGGGGAGGGGGGGGGGGCTTTAAAGACGACATCATTCACAAGTGAAATAAAGATAGGACAGTGATCGGATGTTGAAAAAGCCCCGTTCTTGGTGATAATGTTTGGATAATCATTTAGAATCCGATGATGGACAAGCACTCTGTCAAGTTTTTCGAAGATGGTAAACTTTCTATTAGCACCTTTTCTCCAAGTAAAGGGGTTTCCAAACGAGGGAAGGTCCACGAGGGAGCAGTTGTTCTTGAATTATAACAATCGAGTGAAGCGAGAAGGGCGGGAGGAAGATTGTCCACCTAAACCTACCATTTTGTTAAATGTCCACAAATTTTATGAAAATCCCGTTTTACCCCTCCTTTATGTATTTCAATTTTTTCATCCCCTTCTCCCTGTCAGTTACAGACGGTTTTCATCATCACTCCCCTCCTCTCTCCTGCACTTCATCACCTTCCACTTCCTGATTCCATGACATTTCTGCTCTCTTCTACGTTCGTCCATCGTTTTCGCTGATCTTCTACCGTTGTTCTGCCGCTTTCATCTCCTATTTCGATTTTGTTCGCTTTTCGTTCTTCTAATGGCATCGTCATCAGGTACTACTCACTTTCGTTTCAATGAAATCGGTTTTTGTTTAGGGTTTTTGCAATTTCTGTTTGCATTTGGACATCTCCTTCCATTTCCTGCATATTCTTCTTTATTTGTCTTCATTTTGTTGTTTAATTTGGTTTGGTTTTTGTGACTTTAGCATGTTAAGCAACGGTTAGGGTTTGTGTTTTGCTTTTATTTTTTCTATAAGGTTTATGAGTTTGTGATATGATGCATTGTTTGTTCCTTGAATCGATTTCGTTTCGAATTTAGCATTTATGTACATTTGTTTGATCAATTTCTCATGCTTGATGACAATAGTTTACCTATTTTGTTACAGTATGTTGTATGCCCTTGTTCTTTCTCTTTTGTGATTCTCGTGTTTTCTATAAGGGTTATGAGTTTGTGATATGATGCATTATTTCTTCCTTGAACTGATTTCGTTTCGAATTTAACATTTATGTATTTGATCTATTTCTCATGCTTGGGGACAATAGTTTATCTATTTGGTTACAATACGTTATATGACCATTCATGGTGGTGAGACCATTCATTGCTTAGAATGATCATTTTGGTGACACCATTTTTCCCACTGTTTTTTTGTTTTACGCCACATGTATCTTTGCTTAGCATTAGCCCCTTTGGAGTATTTGCTCCATTGTCCTAGGGTTGTCCTTTTAGTGATATCATTACTTGTGGTGATACCCCTCATATCTTAACGAAGTACTATACACCCTAAAGGCTCAACCCTAAACCCTAAACCATACTGTAAACCACATGTCCTTCTTTACACTGTTTTTAATTGTGGTTACACGTTTTTCCCCACTTTTTTTTATGTTTTACACCACATGTAGCTTTGCTTAGCATTAACCCCTTTAGGGTTGTTGCTTCTCTTGTCCTTGGGTTATCCATTTGGTGAAACGATTACTTTTGGTGACACCATTCATTCTGGTGACATAATTTTTGACATTGTTTTCATTGTGGTGACACCATTTTTCCAACTGTTTTTATGTTTTACACTACATGTAGCTTCGCTTAGTATTAGCCCCTTTAGGGTATTTGCTTCCCTTGTCCTAAGGTTGTCCTTTTGGTGACACCATTACTTATGGTGACACCCATAATCTTTTAACGAAGTACTGTGCATAATATTTTAGGGTTTAGGATTTAGGGTTTAGGGCATTGACCCTAAACCCTAAATACTCAAACCTAAACCCTAACCCATATTGTACACCCCATGTCCTTCTGCTGACAAAATTCTTTACACTGTTTTTATTATGCCCTTGTTCTTTCTCTTTTGTGTATTTATGTATTTGATCTATTTCTCATCCTTGGTGACAATAGTTTATCTGTTTGGTTACAATCTGTTATATGCCCTTGTTCTTTCTCTTTTTGGTGATTCTCGTTTATTTGATATATGTACTTGGTTGGTTACAGGCTGCTATATGCACTTGTTCATTATATTTGATGACAGTATCTTCCATATGGTGACATTTCATTTTTATTTATTTCTATTAATATTGATATGTTGTTCAGGTAAAGATATTGTGCTATATAAGGAACCTTCTCCTTTGGAGACATCATAAAATGTACTAAAACTCAATGTAGTATAAACTGTCTAGTTGTTCTGACGACTCTTTGATCTTTTTCCTCTATATTCTCCTGTTGAAGGCTCCCTTTTTTTTGAGGTTGGGCGCTTCTTTTATGCACCAATGTTGGGTGACATTTCTGTTGTTTGATGTCATATGGCACAATGCACTCTGCTACATGTAAAACTGGATATACTGTCTCTTGAAAAGCCAAGGTCCAAGCTTCATTTGTGTAATAATTGCTAATATACCTCAAAACATTCAGTTTTTTTTTATCTCTGGTGACAGCAAGCCTGTGTACACAAGATATCTTGTCATAATCAAATACCTTACATGTACAAGTTTTATGCTCTAGATCAACAAGAACTCGATTCATGCCACCAACAACTTCAAACGGGAAGTCATTCAGTTGTTTAAGTGTACATTCCTGATTCGCTGCATCTTATGTACATTGTATCACTTATTTTTTTTAGAAGCTCAAAGTTGTTCTTTTCAGATTCTTTTCTGCGGTCATTGAACCATTTTGTTAATTTCTCTCTGATTGCATTCAGTAGTTCTATAATAGGGAATGATCCATCTTCACTGAATACATTATTGATTGCCTTTGCATTGTTTGAAGTCATCATATTGTTTGTACCTGCCAGCTTTTGAATAAACTCTTGCTCATTTCTCAATCTTCAAATCTTCAAGAAATTTGTTTATCTTGTTGTTGGCATTAGTAATACATTCAAAGTAAGTGTTGAATTCTGCTATTGTGTAACTGTTTGCAGCATTTTCAAACCACTCACATAGACTCTTCTTCTTGAATTTTGACATTATATTTTGCTTCAAGTGCCATCTGCAGTAATAATGCTTAGCATTTGGGTAAACCAACTATAACGCTCTTGCAATGCTTTGATGACGGTTGGAAACAAAAACCAGCTCTTTACTTGATGGGATGACTGTTTCAAGCTTTATGAAGAACTACTCCTAAGAGTTGTTGTTTTCTGAGTCAACCACTGCAAAGCTAATAGGGTAAATCTGATGATTTGCATCTTGTGCAGAAGCTTTGAGGAGAGTGCCTTTGTATTTTCCTTTTAGAAATGTACCATCTACCACTAGTAGTTGTCATATGACTCATATTGAGTTTGATTACTGTTTTGCAGATATCAAACTTATCTAAAAATTATTTGGTTACAGTGATCAAACTCACTTTTGATAACATGCATGTAATTTAACTACTAAGATCAAAATTGATGGCAATATTCACATCTCAAACAACAATTGTACTCGAGATTACATAAAAGGCACGTATTAGTTATGATTAAATCTAAGAAATCCATTGATGACAAACATACAAATTTATTCAAATCCAGCTATCATAATCTAAGAATTTGTACATTTCGCTGAATTGGGAATGCATGGATACATTGTCCAAATGCAATGAACAAATACTTGAACCTTGATTGGGAGTCAAATTGAATGAAGGTGACAGTTCTAACATTATGTTGCTCTAGGACACAACAATATGCTAGTAATAATTCAAAGCTTTCTTCTGATGATTCCTTTAATTATCATCGTTATTGATGCATCACGAGCTTGCCATGATTTCCAGTAGGTCACGTTTATTTTGAAGTCAGTTCTTATGATGTTTCTAATCTGACTTGGAGTTGGCCCCTTTTTAATGTCTTCATATCTGTTCATATAATGTAAAAGAGTCAATAAAATATCAAAGGAGGAGTGATTAAGGAAGAGATTACAATATATTTCACCTTGATTTGATCTTTTCAGCCACAAGTTTGTAGTTGGAGCGCGACGTTTTCCAATCCTTACTTCTAAACTGCAACTATGTTCTTGATTGTATTTCTTAATTTGAAATATAGTTGACCCACTTAATATGGCACCGTGAATTTTCCAATCGCAGCTCTCATCAACACAAACTGTTCTGTAATAACTTAGTGTTGTCTTTTTCACCCTGTAAGCAAACGTTTCTTGTGTAGCCAACAATGCAATAGCATTTTTGAGATCTTCCTTTGTTCTAAATAGTTGTCCCAAAGCTATAAGAATGCTCCCCTTTTCTTGAACTTATAAGATCTGCATCTTTTGTGGACATTGTAGTCTTACTGATGCCACTCTCAATCTCGGTATCATCTCCATTATCACTTGTATCATTGTCATCATTTATGCAGTCTACATCATCATTCTGCACGCAAAAGTTGTCTTCCATTACATATGTATCCTTAAAATAGCTACCAGCATGTAAAACCAACTGATTTTTATCATTCATAGATTGTGTAATATGATCTTCAATGATTTCCTTCACAACAGTAGCATATAAAGGCAATGTCCAATTCACTTTCTTCAATTCACTAATTTGAAAGAAACTCCTCAAATCAATATCATTCTCAATAAATAAAAAAGGCTCCATAGTTTTTTTGAAATGATGCAAGTGACTGAATTGAAGATTATGAGCCAAACTGTCACTGTTGATGAATCCGTTAACTATCTCAGTCTTCATTTCATACATACTCATAGGCTGACCGTTGACAATCACTTTTGATGACACATTCCCAACAAAAACTAAGGGCTTGTTTTCTTCCCCTCCTTTTTAAGAGGTGGAGGAGATGGAGGTGGGGAAAAGGAGGTGGAGGTGGTGCAAATTCCCCTACCTTGGTGAGGGGAGGTAGGGGATGGGGAGGAGATCCACCCCGTTAATGAAGGTGGAGGTGGTGTTGAGGAGGGAGGAAGAAAACACGCCCTAAATCATCTTCTTCCATTTTTCATTCTCCTCCAAATTTTACTTTTAGCAGATTGACATCCATTATACCTGTTCCCTAGTGACATCTTTTAAATTTAATACATATACTTTGATGGAACAATTTTAATCAAACTCAACTACTGTGATGACAGGCATACAATTTTAATCAAATTGAGATCAAAATCAAACTCACTTTTGATGACATGCATGTAATTTAGCTATTGAGATCAAAATTGATGACAATATTCACATCTCAACCAACCAACAATTGTACTCGAGATTACATAAAAGACATGTATTAGTTATTATGAGTAAATCTAAGAAATTCATTGATGACAAGCATCCATTTTATTCAAACCTAGCTATCATAATGTCGAAAACAGAATTCGAGATTGCAGTACAACAATCACCAAATTATCTATTGAGATGAAAATCATCAACTGAGATCAAAATTGATGACAATATTCACATCTCAAACATCAATTGTACTCGAGATTACATTACTATAACCGAGCACAAATTCGATATTTACCACTTTTCAAATATGAATTCGAGATTACAATGTTATAACCAAGCACAAATTCGTTCAGGTTTGATGAATGATGGCGAAATCGACGATGCCTGATGCCGAAATTGGCGTTCCTGCTCCAGATCTAGATCGAAATCTTCGAAATCGGGGAGAACATGAATGCTTGGTGTTTCTTCTTCGTTCCGTGAATATGAAGAAACAGGAAGAACGGTGCAATAGAAAAAAGAAGTTATTGAAGCTAGAGGTAAAAATGTCATAATGGACATTTTACAAAATGCATTATAAAAATGAATCTTTTACAAAATGGGACAATTTGCAAAACTAGCAGCTTTTTTTGTGACTTTGCAAAAATGTCACTTTTTTTGTGAAAATTGCAAAACTAGCATGGGTGTTATTTGTGCAAATAAAAATTTGGAAGGGAATAGCCGGTCGAAGGTAAGAGGAAAGGAGAGAGAGGACTGACCAGGAGAGAGAGAATGTTTTGGTGGAGAAATTTGGCGCCAAAACTAGGAGATAGAAGGGGTGCTATGACCCTAATGATGACAAGGGAAAAGGGTGATGTGATAAGGGTTTTCCCTTCAATTTGCAAAGTATAAAAAGAGAGAAGGGAATAGGACACTCAGTTTCTTCCTCCCCTGGACAAAAAGGCTTGAGAAGAAGGCCACCATTGAAGAAAATCCATCGGTCTCAAGGTCCAGTTGCAGAACACTTATCGGCCTCATTCTTTGTTCGTGTTAGTGTTCATAAATGTCCGTGTCACCTGGGTTTCTGAGAAACCCTAATTCTCAGTTGCAATGGGTAGGCGTCTCTCCTGTTTCTCCTCATGTTTTGCGAAAAGTAGATACCCATTAACAATTGTGATGATCACACTTTTCATTTTTAGGGGAAAATGTCAAAGTATCTGTCACTCTCGTCTTTAAAGGTCGTTGGAATTGGTGACAGGCATATGTATGTAGGTGACAAGGGTAATTAAGGGCCCGGAAGTGATCCACTTGGGTAGGTGATGGAGGCCATAGGGAAGAGTAAGTGGAATGCGGTGGAGAAGTGCTTCGAGTTTGTTGTGAAGAGGTCAACCATTGAAGACAATCCTTGGCACTTGTGTGAATTTGATGATTACATGACAAAACTTTCGGAGGGACAATTATTCGCATTGAAGGTTGATGTGCAGACTTGCTTTGGCACTTGTTTCAATTGGTGTTTACATTTCTGAGTGTTTGTGCTAGTCGCATAAGGAAATCACCCTTGGCACTTGTGTGAATTTGATGATTACATTTATGAGCGTTTCTGCTACTTCGATAAGGAAATCACCATTGCACCTCTTTGGAATCCCGTGTCACCTGAATTATTTATCGTGTCACTTATTTGAATATGATGGTACGTCGATGACTAATGTTTCGAGCATAACAACATAGTCAACTACCAACCAATAAATATCATAAAAATATCACAACATTCTACAACTTATGACTAACGAACATTATAAAGAAAGCAACAAAGTTATAGCAACGTACTACAATAACAACCTAGGCAACTACCGTCGACAACTATATGTTTGGAGCAACAAAGTTCATAACAACCTACGACAATAACAACGAAGTTCATAACAACCTACTATAATAACAACAAAGTTCATAACAATGGCCATCCAGCGGAGGAAGCCATCGTTATCGGACACGGATACAAGTTTCAGCTCAATCACGTCCTCGCCTTCGATAACGTCCTTCCCTTTTCGGCCCCGCAGTTTCTTTGGAGGGGGGGACTTTACCTCTCTATCACCTCATGTACCTCTCTTACTCTTCTTGCATTGAACGGGCTACGCTTTTGCAGCCTCTGAGATCTGGCAATTGGTTAGGATGTTTCAACTGTCATTTCGATAAATTTTATAATCCCGTGTCACCCAACTAAATAAATCGTGTCGCTTGACGTAAACAATCTTGTCACTTGACTACTACAAATTCTAATATGAAGATCCCATTTTGTATCAACCCGTGACCCTTAGATGAAAATACCATGTGAACTAACAACCGATTTACCTCCTCTTCACGTCCTTCTGATGGCTGGTCATCCACCTTAGTTGGTCCCTCCGCCCCCCCGACCTTTTGGTGGTTCTTCTCAACCTCCCCAAGTTTCCCCTCATCCTCTCGACGGACATCTCTCATTGGTGTTTGCACACCTCCTGCATTCCAATGGGCATCTCGCATCCCATTCATAACACCTTCCATGACCTTCATCTGAACCACACAGTACATAAATGAGGGGTGGTTCGCCAATGTTATTCTTAATTTGGGGAAAATTTACCCGTGTCACTTATTAAATATACCGTGTTGCTAGTTTTTTTCCTCTTGTCATCAATGATGTTCATAATTGGGACAAAATTTTTTAGGCGAAACACTTATCTTGTCATCCATGCTCCGCATCCATGTTGACATAGTTCTCAGCCTCTCCAACATTAGTTCAAGTGCCTTCCTCACCTTATCTTCCCAGGCTTCTCTGGTCCCATCACGTTTTCTCGAACTCGGTCCGGCCTTGCCTCACTCACACCTATGTTCCCAGCCCCTTTATCTTTCAATCGATTAGCCACACATCCCCTATCCCCAAAACGACCCTCGTCATTACCATAAACCATCATCACAAGGCCAAGAGCATAAAAACATAAATCGACACTCTTGTCACCCAATTCGAAACCACTGCCACTCAATTCGAAACTCCTGTCACCTAATTTCACTTTCAAACAATCAAATACCAAATCAAACATGACCCAAACCTTAATCAATCGTCTTCTGCCTCTCCCATATCTCAATTTCCAGTCCAAACATTGTCACCCTCGTCGTTCATCCCAAACCCTACCTGACGATTTCACATTCCACACTCGCACAAGGCCAAGAGCACAAAAACATAAACCGACACCCTTGTCACCCAATTCGAAACCACTGTCACTTAATTCGAAACCCTTGTCATCCAATTTATCTTTCAAACAATCAAATACAAAATCAAACACGACCCAAACCTCAATCAATCCATTCAATCGTCTTCTACCTCTCCCATATCCCAATTTCCAGTCCAACCATTGCCACCCTCGTCGTTCATCCCAATTTCCAGTCCAACCATTGCCACCCTCGTCATTCATCCCAAACCCTAACCGGTGATTTCACCCTCGTCGTTCATCGCAGAAAAGGGAGAAAAGGAACGAGGGTTTCAAGGAGATGGAAAGGGGGGCTCACCTCTTCACTTAGACGCCGACGTGATCTTCTTCCCTCCTCTCCGGCGACAACTTCGTCTCCAACCTCCTGCGTTTTCCGATTCGCCGGACTAGTCTCCTTCCTCTCTCCACAAACCATCGCTTCTCCTCATTTCCCCTCTCATCTTTTTTTTTATGTAAATAAGTGCAAAATCCGGTTAACGAGAAGCTTGTGACCTACACTTTTGTGCAAATTTTGGGCAAAGTAGGCTAGTTTTGCAATATTTAAAGGGACAGTCCTAGTTTTGCCAACTTTTTTTTTTTAATGTCAGAGGTATCTACTACGTATGCAAATTGCAAAATGCCATTTTCAGAAAAATGGATACTTAAAAAAAAAAAAAATCCAAAATTTAGAATGTCAAAATTTTAAACAAATAGTCACACTAGTTATCTCTTAATTAAAACCCTACACACTTTCCGATTCCATATCTCCCCTTCTCCTCCCATGGCGGCGTTGTCAATGCAAACTCATCGGACCAACCATCGTTTCGATTCAATTCTCAAATTGAGCTTCTCAGGATCACATATTAGCACTCCACAAACTTTGAATTTATATAAAAGAATTCATGGCAGCTCGAAGCACAATAAGCTTGCGGTATTTGCGAGCAGCACCGAGAAGCAGGGCAGCGGGAGTACAGCATCAGTCAACGGCCCTTCTCCTTCGCGGATAGCATCTAGGTGATCAAGTTTCTTCTTGTTCAGCTGTTCTTATTTTCATTGAATTACAAACCGATGGGGATATGCATGCGTTTTTTGCCTGGACTTTTATTTTTCTTTCTAGATGGTTATAACTTTATTCTTCAAGTATGTTTTTTTCTTTTCGAAATCAATTTTAGACTTTCGGCTTTGATTTTTGAGGTTTAATAATGGTGCTATTGCTGGGTTTGCTGGGCTTGAATTTGTTTGTAGTCTGTTATGAAAATGCAATTAGGTTGGCTATTGTAAAATTTGCTGACCTGGATTATTAATTGGCAAATAATGAAGCACCATAGAGTGGAAATGAAAATGTCCTTGGAAATTGAAATGACTATGTCTTGCATTAAAACCTTTCAAGAGTGAGAGAGTCCTTCTATCACCTACCCTGCAATGTCAACGAAGTGGTTGATAAGGCTGCACACTTTGGTTTTGATATTTACAATGACACAGGTCTCCAAGATCTCATCCTTAATGATGCTATCGGGTAGGTCTTATCACCCGAACTCTTACCAAATAAAAAAACAGAGTGGAAATGAAATTATTATTATTTTAATGTTGCCTCAAGTATTAGAGCATCATATTCCTTTAGTTGCTGGAATTTCTTTTGCATCAATACCATGTGCATTGGGGGTGTGTTGTCTCTTTTGGGGTTTTAATTTCATCTCATATGAGTGATGAGTGATTTGCCTCTTCAACATGAGGGCTAGCATACCCTTCGATGTCATCTGTTAAAGAAAAGATAACATGCTTTGCAACTAAAGATGGCTTAACAGCTGAGGGTGTATTTGGTCAATGCTAATAAGGTGAAGGTAGTTGATTTAATGAGACGTGCTTAATAATGTAATCAATACCGATAAGATGTGAACAGGTAGTTCTTTTGGTGATACGTGCTTATAATGTAAACAATGCTGATAGGGCTTGAAGAGGTAGTTGCAAGTCTTGATAAAATTTTTTTTTATAAGGGGATAATTTGATGTAATGAAGTGTTGTAAGGCAAACATTGACATGCCATACACACACTTAAGGATATTTTTGTTATTGACTTCCTTTCAGTGGGTGCGGCGAGAATTTTTGTTGTTACTATTAAGAACAATATAACAGTAAGATCACACGAGTAGATAATCAAGTATACTTTTTCTCAAGCAATCCAATGTGTTTTCCTATTAATGATCACTTCTCCCTTTTGGATTTTCCAGATACGGGTAATTCTATCACACGAGTAGATAATCAAGTATACTTTTTCTCAAGCAATCCAATGTGTTTTCCTATTAATGATCACTTCTCCCTTTTGGATTTTCCAGATACGGGTAATTCTAAGCCTGTACTAAATCAGTGAACTTAAAGATTAATTGAATACTGATTCAGAAAGAAAGATCAAATAAACTCCAGGAACTCTTACCGTCCATTTCTGCACATAAGAAAATTATGGGTTTTTTCTTTTCTAATCAGTGTTGGTGATTGCAATGTATATTGAATTAATTTTTGTACTCTTTGTATTTTTTGCATGTCATAAGAACACTGTAATTTCATGTTGATCTTGGGAAACCATAGCAACGGTGTTAGGATTTCCTCTTTTACTCGGGGAAAAACCTAAATGGATTCATAGAGGGTGGGATTGTTTAGTTGTAACTTAACCAGTTCTTAAACCTCTATTAACATCATAAGAAGCTAACAATTATCCAAATAGCTTGAGCTCATTTTTTGTCTTTATATCTTAAACCGAGTTAATGATTAGCTATTCTAATTTCTTTTGCTGTATATTCTGTAGTGTAGTTAACACTTGTATGAACTCTTCCTGCTTTGGGATGTACCCTTTTATCTGTCTAATGTCAGATTCATAATTTTAGGATCAGGCGGCACACTATTTCAGTATTTGTTGGAGATGAAAGTGGAATGATAAATCGAATTGCGGGAGTCTTTGCCAGAAGGGGTTATAATATTGAGTCACTCGCTGTTGGGCTTAATAAGGACAAAGCTCTCTTTACTATTGTCGTCTCGGGAACTGAGGGAGTATTGAAACAAGTGATGGAACAACTTCAGAAACTTGTGAATGTGTTGAAGGTTCTTATTATCTGATTGTTACTTTTGGTATTGGCAAATTTTAACAATGAAATGTGTTTGGGTACATCTTAGAATCTGATTGATGTGCACAGTGGATTTTTTAACCAGGTTGTAGACATTTCCAAGGAAGCTCAGGTAGAACGCGAACTGATGCTCATAAAAGTTAAAGCAGACCCACAATATCGAGCTGAGGTATTCTTTGCATCTATTCCATTTTGGTCCTCCTTTTATAGTAAAAGTTGTATATACTTTTAGGGGATCTTTTTTGTTTTCAACTTGCTATTGTGTCAATAATTTGTGCTTATTTTTATCATTTCCCCTAAACTGCAGATTATGAGGTTAGTAGACATTTTTCGTGCAAAGATTGTGGACATTTCAGAAGATTTCTTAACCATCGAGGTAATGCAATTTGAGCTTTCTGTTTTTAATAAATACTTGTCTGATTTAGAACCTAGAATTTAGTGGCTGCATTAATTCCGTTGAATTTGTAGTTGATTGACCTGCTTGCAATTGTCAGTCTTATAGAATCTGTAGTTGATTGACCTCCTTAGTTGATTGTTGTTACATGCAAAAAGTATGTGTTTATTTTTCTTTACACAATACAAACTATCTAACCCTTATGTACCTATAAGGTTATAAACTATAAAGGAACCTTCACATTGGATGTTCCGGGACTCCAGGAAGTTTGCTTAGTTGCTTCATACTTCTCATTAGAGTTCAGATGTATTTTCTGTTTTAGTCTATTTAATGGATGCTGTGTAACATTGTTTATTTCCCTTTCATACTAATAACGAGAAATCATGTAGATGAGGATTTAAAAATCCTCAACTTGTTATGTGGTTTAGATTTGCTGAAGATACCATCCAATTTGTTTTCCATCTGCCTAGTTTTGGGTTCAAACTTACCCTTGTTTGTTACAAGAGTTGGGAAATTTAATCTTTAAAAGAGTGACTCTAGTCCACGTTTAAGTTATGGTTCATTGATCAAAATTCTAACCATAACCCTCTTTCTCCCTTTTTCATACAAAGTTTGTCTCCCTTTCCCCATTTCATTGCCTAATTTTAGCATAGAGTAATCATATCCCCCATCATCCTCTAAGCATTTCTTTACTTCCCTCATTTCATTGACTCACTTCTTACACATAAATTTTGATTTCTTTCCTTTCCATTCCTTATTTCCTTACAAATGAGCCCTTATTATATTACGAGTAATCTTTACACTTATTTAGGTGTCAGTTATATGGATTAAATCTTGAGCAGGGTTGCCGAATTCGTAGTTCGTTGAATTCGCAAACGTCGTGCGGATTTGAAATTCGTTCCCGGAGAGATTTTGGTTCGTTAGGGAATTCCACATGTGGAATTCGTGAACTAGAATTGAATTCGGTTAGAGTTCTTTTTCCCTCCCATCTCCCATCTCCCATCTCCCACATGTGGAATTCGCGAACTAGAATTGAATTCTGTTAGAGTTGTTTTTCCCTCCCATCTCCCACATATCTATTCATCATGTCGAACTTGTAACACCAATTTCAACTAAATATAACAATCATAGACTAAGATAGATATTAGATATGATTTGGGACTTTATCAAAAAAAGACGATGTTTCATTATTAAATTGTGGGAGATTTTTCATAAATTTGATAATTTAGGGGTGTTTTGTAATTTCTTAAAAACCTAGCCCTAGTTGATATACCCTCATCTTATATCCATATCTCATTCCAACCTCCATGCCCCAAGATTTGAGAATCACTCGAAATTCTAGCCTCTCTCTCTCTCTCTCTCTCTCTCTCTCTCTCTCCAACTTGAATTCACTCAATTCGATGAATCCTAGACGAATTTGGGCGAACTAATTTCCGAATGAACTGCGAACTAGTTCGGAATTCGCAGGGGTATGAGGGAATTTGGCAACCCTGATCCTGGGTATATGAGGATGGTATTTGGCGAATTGAAGAAGCAAGCATTTTGATCTGATGAACACTACATGCATGCATCAAATTTAGATTGCTAACGTTGGACCTGTTTTTAACTTGATTGTACACAAAACAATTTTATAACCACTTGGTGATATCCTTAATCTATAAAGTGGATATCGAATTCTGCTTGGGGCTACCCAGTGCCAAGTGGATCGTCACTAGTTTATACTAAAAAATTGATATAAATTTATTTTTGGGTTCTTAACTGAGGCCACCACCTCTTAGACATTATAAGAATCATGAAAATTCCCAAAAGTGGTAACGTTTAATACATTGCTAATAAAGATAGGCAAACTAGAGTGTTCGGCCAAGGAATCTGTAAGTTGAAGTGACCAATTGGCGAGGGGCATTAGCCTGTCAACGAATATTGCAGATTTTACATCCCAATTGGGTCCAACGTTGCAGAATCGATATAAATGTTGGCAAGGGTTTTATCAATGGCAGAAAAACAAGGGCTTCAAATTTATATTGATTATAATCAATAAAGCCAATCTTGTGATTCTTTACTTTTGAAGAAAATTTGATCATATTAAAGGTAATTTAAACCGAATATTTGAATTTTGCTTACGAAAGAAGACATGACTGCATGATATTTGAATATTTTGATTTTGAATCATCTTATTCATTAGGACTAGGAGGGGTTAAAAGATCTCCTACCAGCCAGTTTCAGATGAATTATTTCATTCATAATATAACTTGCTTATTTAATCTGAATTTATCTCAGTTTTGTTGCTTACATTGCTTCTTCAATGATGATCAACTCTCTGTATCAACATTTAGGTCACTGGAGACCCTGGAAAAATTGTTGCTGTCCAAAGAAATCTGAGTAAATTTGGGATTAAGGAAATTGCACGTACGGGAAAGGTTGGATTTTCCAACTGCTTAAATCCAAACCTCCAGTTGTCATATTTTCCATTGTCTATATATGTATTCTCTCTCTCTTTATGATGCTAAATCTTGGTATTCTATAGATTGCATTAAGGAGAGAAAAATTGGGAGAGACTGCTCCTTTCTGGCGTTTCTCAGCTGCTTCTTATCCTGGCCTAGAGGTATCTGTGCCCATGGATGCTATTTCTAAACGGGAAAATGGGTCAGCAAAGAGTGTATTATCAAATTTGCCAGTGGAGGTATCAACTTTGCCTACCTATTCTTGTTTTCACCTTGGCTGTATACATCTTTGCCTGCATATTTTCTATTTTACCTCTTGGATTCTCAATCACCTGGATAATTGTTAAATTTCTCTGAATCATCCTCACATTTTAACATTCTTAATGTTGTGCAGGGTGATGTTTATCCAGTAGAGACATCTGATGGCTATTTAGGCAATCAAGTACTTGATGCTCATTGGGGCATTCTTATTGATGAAGATGTAAGTGTCCACAACAAGTTCCTGTTGATATATTTGTTTTCTTTTAAAAACTTCTAGAGCTTCTTTTTTTTTTTGAGTTTTTCACTTCGACCTATATTCAGTCTACATTTGACCCCTTCTATTGACTTTATATCTCCTTGACTCCTCTCACCCTCTCAATGACCCCTATTATTGACTTTATATAGGCTCCTCGACTCCTCTTACCCTCTCAATATTTACCCTTTCATTATGCATAAAATGACTACTAATTTAGGCCACTTTTCACAAAAGCATTTAAAAAAATGCTGCCTAATATTCATATTTTGTTCGCAATTGCACAACCATGCACCATTGTAATACTGCCCCTAAATATGCGATTTGAGCATTGAATTACTAACTACTGGTCATATTTTATTATTTTTGTGTGTGGTGGATATTTTTTCCTAACTTTTCACTCTTCATAATAATCAAGCCTGCGTCTTTTGATTGTTAGATTGTTATTGAACTTGTTGAATTCATATTTTGTCATACATTTTATGTACCATTGTTTGGTTAATGCACACTTTTAAATAAAATATAGTTTAAATTGACATTTTCTTACTGTATGTCTATCGTATGTTTTATAATTGGTACTGCCTCGTGTCCATCCTACAGATACCATGATCCCATTTCTCCCCAAATTTGGTTACATTACAGCCTTACAGGTTATACACCAAAATTTTGGTGGAACCTATCGTATTTACACTTCGATTAATAATATACATAATTTTCCTCACATGCAAGTGAATAAATCTGCGTACCCATGTTCTTATATAAGGGAAAGTGTGCTTATTGTCTTTTAGCATATCCTGTTTGAGATGTACAGCAGATCTAACATTTTGACAAGCCATTGAATTTGGTGCTTATAATTTTTTTCAAGAAACTAGTGTTACCCCTCAACGTTTTTATTATTTCATTTGATATTCTATTTCGGACTTGTCATTCTGATTATCGAGTTGAATTTCATCCCGCCTCCATATTTAAAATTAGCAGCTTTGGTCATGAGAGAGAAGCACCATTGCACCGAAATGAACTGTAAATCTGGTTTTATTCCTATTTGGTTGATAATTTCAATTCTTAAGGGTGTTGCCTGACAGTTCCTTTAAATTAATCTAATTTATCTTTCTTTTTGGAAAATGGTTTTATAATCCTTCCAGAAATATGAAAATACTAGCAGTAGCTATCTATAGTGCAAGTAGCCTGACTATTTAAATGTTTTTAAGTTTATGGTATCAGTATTGTTTCTCTGGATTGAGTTAGGTAATGAACATTTTGTTTTCTTCTCCTTATTGATGGGCTATATTCCTTGTTTTTCTGTAAAGATAAATCATTTGGAGTTCTACTAGCAAATTCTAGAAACTGAATTGTCTTTGTTTTAATAGGGGTTGATGTTTAATTGAATTTTTTATTTATTAAGAGTTTAAGATCCTCTGATAATTTTTTTATTAGGAGTTTAAACATCTGTGGATTTCATCTCATACGTTTAATTGTTAGCCATACTATTCGTTGCACTAATTTTTTTACAATGAATTCAGACAAGTGGGATTCGTTCCCACACCCTATCCCTTCTTGTCAATGACAAGCCTGGTGTTCTCAATATTGTTACAGGGGTTTTTTCTCGTCGAGGATATAACATTCAGGTGTTCTTTCTTTTATTTTGGATGCAAAAAATCAAATTTATTCAAGGTTTATATTGTTCTTGAATCTTGATTCTCTTTTGATGTTCTCATCAGAGTTTAGCTGTAGGCCATGCAGAAACCGAGGGCATCTCAAGAATTACAACTGTTGTTCCTGGCACCGATGAATCCATTACCAAATTAGTCCAGCAGCTTTACAAGTTAGTTGATCTTCATGAGGTGAGGATTATTATCATTCATCGAATTACGTTGCTGATAGTGGAAAAAAGGATTTATCATAGAAATCGTTTTGAGACATTAAAAGGATTTGATACTATTTGATGTGTTCTCATTATTTTCTTATTCATTCTAGTTTGGTTAGGAGTCATATTTGACAGGATTTTGTTTGCCCTTGAATAGGGTTAGGATATTCATTTATTAATGAGCTTTTTGCATGATTAATACAAGTCATTACAGTTTCTCCCTTCTCTTCTGAATTCTTCACTATTCTCTCCCCTGTTGCTGTCAATTTGGTCTTTAGAACAGAAGTATAGTCTAACTCTAACTTGGTCTCATGTTCTTTCATCATGACCACCACGTTGTCACCTTTTTTCACCTTTCACCGAATCTCTAGACTAAATTAATGACTTTCTAGCATGTGTTGGACCTGTGTTTTGCTTATTGGCAGCCATCTACAAGTTGCCCAGCCTTAGCTTTCACCTTGCTGTTTGTTTCTGGGTTTCCAAAATAACATTCAAACTCATTTTTGCCGTTCTTGACTTGTCCAAGTTTGCCGGACATTGCTCATCCATCACTTCTGTCAAGGTTGTTGACCACAAGCAAGCCAGCAAATATTTCCTTTTGAGTTAACTAGCCTCCTTGAGGAACAGCTTGCTGCTCATTCTGCCCCTGCCACCTTGTATGATGCTGCTGCCTCGCCCTTCACCAGTCTTTTCTGGGTTGTTTCCTTCTGTATCCCTTCCAGACTTTGCAGAAAGTTCATCTTCCTTTGTTAGGTTGAAAGTTCTTTTAGTTGAGGTAAATGCCAGGCCTTGAACCTGGGACCTGAAAGTGAAAGAGTTCTTCTATGATCTGACTTGGTACTTTTTGGGTGAATGATTGAATTCATTCCGCAGTTAACCTTTTTGGTTATACCCAGAGTGAAGAGTTCAGTTTTCTTGGACAGAAACTGACCTGTCTAGGTTGCGCCAATGGACGCTTGTTTCAGGAGATTACTTGACCCGGGTGGTCAAAGTAAGTACAATAATCATGTTCTCAAAATTTACTACCCAAACAATGTGCTACCCAGATTTCTTGATGGTGATGCTGCTTAGCTTGCAGAGTCTTGTAATCTTGTATAGAGGCTGAACATTTATAACAAACATCACCCTGGATTGGAGTGTGCTAGAGGCAATTCATGTGGCACTTTGGTGTGTAATGTTTTGATCCCTTGTGATGTTTAGATGCTTGGTGCACATTGCTCCCAACCTAATGGCTTCAACAGTCAGGTTTGCCACTTTTGAATTATTCAACGGTTTATTAAGTGACCTATACACCTAATGGGTTTCATCAAGAAGGATGTGCAATATACAATTTGTATAATGCAACATTGGTTTCAGCGTTTGTATGAAGCTTTTAGAGGTAAGAGGATAGGAGCAGCTAACACCCTCAGATCAGATCACCTAATGGGTTTCATCAAGAAGGTTGTTGTTGCCCTTGGTGGTCTCAAGATGAAGTCCAATTACTCTTGTTGGAAGAACTAGGACGTTCATATTAATTGTTAACCACCAAAAATCCATGCAACTTTTTGATTTTTGGAAAAATCTCACTTATGTTTCAGAATGATGGTGACGCCCCTGATATATTCAGAATGACGTTGATACCACTGATATATTCATTATTTTAACTGGACAGTCGGCAGGAACAAGAAGCTAATATCTATGCATTTTAAATATTTTATTTTTCATTCAGGTTAGGGTTATTACTCATCTACCATTTGCTGAGAGAGAATTGATGTTGATAAAGATAGCTGTTAATACTACGGCCCGACGGGACGTCCTTGACATTGCCAGCATTTTCAGGGCTAAGGCGGTTGATGTATCTGATCATACTGTTACCCTCGAGGTAATTAGCAGACATGTTTTAGTATTATTCTTTATATGTAACTTGTGGTTCAACAGTTTTTTTGGGTTTGGTTATTTTATTGGCATTGCATGTGATCATTTCCTTCATCCATCATTTATATCCCCTAAGACTTGCTTTCACCTTGAATTCATAAATAAAGGGCGGTCATCCGGGGTTCGAACCGGGGACCTATGGGTACTACCCAAAGTCCTTTCCGGTGAGCCATTCCGGAATGGTTGCTTTCACAGTTTCACCAAGAAATAAAGATAAAGCAGCAAATAAACTAAAATGTGAAATCCCAAAATTAGAGGAATTGGGTTTTGGATCACATGGGGTATCCTTAACTGTCTTGAAATCCCAATATTAGATGAATCACCAGAATTATTAATTGCACAGATTTCGGTGATTTCTGCACAAACCTTTTTGTCCTACTGTACCCCTTCTCTACTGCAATGCCTTCATTGCTTTTCTTATTTCTTTTACCTCCTTTTATATCAGTTTATAATGAAGGAAAATCTAATAATCTTCTTAGTGAATATTATTCTTTATGAAAAATAACTTAACCTGAGTTGCACGGTTGCACCTCCTCTTTAACAGTTAAATGCACAAAATGACCCTTTTTCTGTTAAAAAGTTAAATTAATTTCCCTTTATCCGTGTTCTGTTTGCAATTTATCACCCCCATCCATTTTCCTTTTAATAGATTTTTCAATTGACATTCTTGAGATTTAACCCTTTGAAAAATTCCCTTTAATTTATTTAGTACTTCGTCGACTCTTTCAAAAGCAAATCTGACGAGTATTTTTCCCTTTGCTGTCCTCTAGCTTACTGGAGATTTGGGCAAGATGGTTGCACTCCAGAGATTGCTTGAGCCTTATGGACTTTGCGAGGTTAGTTTTCTTCTCCTTTTCCTTTCATGCTCATACATGTTGTATTTATGTTTATATATTGCCTGTTTGCTAGCTTATCAAATTTAACAAGTGCTAATGTAGGTTCGACAGCACAAATGTTGCATGTGTCCTGTGTTGCATGCTATTGCTTTCTCATTCCAACTCTTGTCGAGCATTAAATTGGGCATTTCATTTTTGTAATGAATTCGCATAGACTCCTTTTTTATGGACTTGCCTAAATTTACCTGTTTGCTCGAGTTTCACTGATCTCCAGACCTCATCTTTTAGCTTCTGATTTTGCTAATTTACGAGCATGTTCATGCTGCACAAATTGACCAACTATCCTCCTTGCCAGAGTAAACCTGTTAAAACCTTCATTGTTTGATTTCATTGAGTTTGAGTAGTAGAATAATTTAGCACTTGCTTATTAACTCCTAATACTGCGAACTTGATGAATGGATTTAGTAAGATATCTTGTTCCCTTCAAAAGGCAGTTTCTTGCACCCTCCTATTACACTGGACCTGTCTATCTAACTGGTCTTCCTCTAGTTTTATTTCAATGCTTTTTTGGACAATGATGGAGAAGCTATAGAGGGTGGGATTATTTTTACTAGTTGCTTTGTTTGTAACAAGGAAGAGCATCTCACAGTGTTTCCACTTAACTCCCTCCAAATCCCTGAATTCCCCTATCCAGCACTGCATTATGATTTATGAAGCTTGTTTATTTTATCATTGTATGGAAGCAGTTTGCAGCCATCTCAAATTCCTCCTTGAAGTGCAATGTTTTCAGTGACATACCGGTTTTGATCATTTGCAGGTTGCACGAACTGGACGTGTTGCATTGGTTCGTGAGTCTGGTGTAGACTCAAAGTTTCTTCGTGGATATTCCTTCCCTCTCTAAAAAACAAGAAGAGGGATAGAGGGCTAGATTGTTTAATTAGTACATTGTCGTTGTGCTTATGTCAAAAACCAGCACAACATCAAGTAATAGTTGCTGAATGTTCACATAATGTGATTTTGTCACAATTCAGCTGCTTGAAGGTGCACTTGATGATTCTGCAAATTTCCTTGGGAAGCACGAAAATCTAAAGTTTCTGCTTGTCTATGACTTGGACGAAACAGCTTCTTGAAGGTGTTTCTTGGCTGAATTGATAGAATTGGAATCTGGAAGGCGACTTGGGTTTGTTTGGTGTTAAGAACTTATTCCTCGTTGGCTTCATAACCGCACAAATAAGATCTCTATCTATCAGTCTTCAGCACATCACTTGCACCAAACAAACTAAGTGCATTTGCTACTTTTGTCATAATTGCGAGCAGTGGTATTATACCAGGTTGTTAGACATGCTTGCTTGCGAGCAGTGCTTTCAAGTTACTTGTGACAGCTTAGAGAATACACAACCTTGTACATAATTGCCAGCAGTGGTATTATACCAGGTTGCTGCATCATTTATTAGTGTTAGACTAAGTTCGAGGGCAACGGGTGGAGGAAGATGAACAAGTAGAGACCTATGATTAGACATTTAGACGGTAGTGACTAATAGATGTAAGTTTGGAGGGTTGATGACCTCGCAAGTAAGGGACAATGCAGATTCAATCCGAGTTGTATGGCATAAATGCATATGGAGAGTGGCTTGTAGAGTTTTGGGCAGACCTTAAGGCAGTGGACTAATGATAGTGGTGGGTGTAAAGACAACGAGGTTTATTGAAATGAAGAGGTCCAAGAGGTGGTTAGGGAAGATTAGACGATATACAGGGGGATAGCGTGTAGCACCAACGAGGAGGAAAGGGAGTGTTGGCTAGTTGAGTACAAGCTAGTGAAGAAGAAAGCAAAGGTATTTGTAGCAAAAGCTAAAGAGAGGACCTTTAAGAGAATGTACAAGGCACTAGACAAGAAGGGTGAGAGAGACTTCTATTTTTCCTAGCATGCAATAAGGAACGGTAGAGTAGAGATATTCGTATGTTCAGCTAACACTTTTCAAAGTAATTTCATTTGAAGTGCTAAGTTCTGATAAGCTGATTTCTTCAAACCAGCCCCCCCTAGATTTTGATTTACACACTTTATCCCAACTTATCAAATGTTTGTATTGTTGGAAATGTATTAGGGCTAGGGGACTAGAGTGACTTATAAAACTCTTCAACGTTATCATCAGGACAACAAAGATGTTTGAGAAGTGGAGACTTAGAAAACTAACCTCGTTGTAAAAAAAAAACAAGGGCAATGTGCAACAATGCAACAACTAAAGAGGCATAAAACTTCTTAGTCATATAATGAATATTTGGAAGATGGTTACTGAGTTGGGAATGTGAAGACTTTTTTCATATGACAGAGAACCGATTTGGATTAATTTCAAGGAGGTTGACCTCATAACGTTCCATTTGATGAGGCAACAAGTAGAAAAATACAAAGAATAGAAGAAGAAACTACATATAGCCATAGAAGCAAAGGAGGTATTAAGAACTTACTTACACTAGGGTCATTAAGGACAAATATGCATGCGTTCTAATAAGTCTTTATACCTTAAGAGGTGACCCCAAGTACTTATCAACGAGGGTTGGTTTACACCAAGGATCTGCCCTTAGTCATTTTTCTTTATATTGTAATAATGGATATGGTGCCAATGTCTATCGAAGGTGAGGTCTCGTGATGTATGCTATTTGCCGAAAATATTGTTTTGGTGGAGGTGAAGAAAGTTGAAGATATGGAGATCGAGAGACACATGAATGCGAGGGCTTCAAACTGAGTAAGACAAAGATGGAAAATGTGGAATAAAGTATGGGTGAGAGTGATATAGGCGTAATGTTGGGTGAGGATGTTGTGTCAAAAAGGATAGTTTCAAGTATCTAGAGTTGGCGCGCGATACAAAGTGACGATGGAGGTGAAGACAAGGATATCAAGTATCAAATTCATGTGGGACGGCATAAATGGAGAACTACTTTGGGAGTATTGTGTGGAAAAAAGTGCGTCCAAAGCTTAAGTGCAAATTTTACAAAGTGATAGTGAGGTTTGCCCTCTTGTATGGAGAAAAGTGTTTGGTGGTCACAAAGATGCAAGAACATAGATGATGGTAGAGACGATAATGATCATGTAATGATATGTACATTTACTTTCCTCTGTCTTGTTATATGTGTGTGTGCATGTAATATTGTTATGTACTTATAAATATGTATGTGTATTTGATATATGATCATGCATATAACATATAGTATATATTATGCTATGTATGGATGCACTAATGGACTTGGACTTTGTTGAGTTGTATTGATCTAGTCATGTATATCGCTTGATCCTCTAAGGGTAATGTATGTATAAGAATTCTGTGTGGGCTTTAGCCCAAACACATCCCAAAGATCTAAGGAAGGAATAGAAGTTGGCGGCCAAAGCTCCTCGGATTGCAACTATGTTGAAACGCTCCATTTATAGCTAGGGTTTACTCATCCGAGTGACCTAACTATAAAAGTCTTGCTTCTTGGCTGTTTGGCTCACTTCTTAAGCTCTTGCCTATTCAACTTCTCAAAATACTCTACTAAGGTTTCTAGGGTTTGGTGTTCAGGCTTCTTGACCTCTGATTTATGAGAGAGAGAGAGAGAGAGAGAGGACGGTGGCTGAGGGTGTCCTTCTAGAGGTGTTGTGAGCTCCAACGCTTAGCTTTGGGTTGCCTCTCTTCCTTCTAGGGGATCTAAGGTTGAAGATCAAAACCTTTTTCGATGATCTTCGATTGGTTCTCAAACCGGGGGATTTTCTTTCTCATTTTCTTATTCACATGCATGCATAGATCCATGATATACCGTCTTTCTATTTGTTACTTGATTTGTCCATGTACGAACTCTTTCTAGTGAATTCGGCCAACTCTTGAGGCCCCAAAGATGTAGGCATTGCCGAACCTCGTAACATCACTTGTGTTCGTATTATCTAGCATGCTTCGTTTTTTTATCTTTTTCTTCTGCACATAAAATCGATTTCGCATTTTCCAAACCTTCGGTTTTATAGATTAGATGGATGTGTGGGCATACTAGATGTTGCATGATAAAAATGAGGTTATTTGTGGTAAGGTAGGTGTGAGTTGTATTAAGGATAAGTTGCGTGAGACGAGGTTGTGATGATTTGGTCATGTCCAAAGGAGAGGTCCGTTGAGAATTTCATACAAAACATAGGGTGATCTAAGAAGAGCTAGAATATGGTGATTAAACAAGACATAATTGTTTTGAACCTTTAGGAGATTAATTCTATCATGTCTTGGAGGCAGACACGGATCCAGGGGTGGACTGGGCTTTGCTGCAGCCCACCCCGAAACTGAAAAGTAGAGCCCAACCCACAAAGGAAAATCAGAATTTAATTATATTAACGCTAGAATAGTACATGAAAACAATGTAGACAAGTTGTTTTTTCCTAATTTCAACATGGTGTTGGGTTCGAGCCTCTAATCTCCTTGCCTAATTTAGCCTACTCCGATTTTTATTCTTGGTATCGTCCCTGCTTGGAGGAGCACTTTTCGGGTCGAGGAGGATTTGTCAGAGTACGTAGGAGGGTGGATCCTTGAGATGTACTATCATTTACCATTTATGTTTTGTCATTTCTATCTTTATTTTCAAGGTCCATATTTCTCATCTTGCATTGTCATGAGTGTTCTCTTGCCCTTTTGGGTGTAGTTCTGCCTTTTTACGCCATTCTTGAGTTATTTGAAAACACTCTCTCAACATAGTCGAGGAAAGTGAATGTATAGTTCAACCGCCTAGACTTTGTTTGGAGTGGGATAGACTTGAAAATGTTGTTGTTATTGTGATATGAGAAGCTAGGTGATGTACGTTAATTAAGAAGGGTCCAGTGGTATGATTAATTACATTTAGGTTAATTCTGGTTCAGCTGTTAGATTAATTATGCACTTAATTTACGCACCAACATTGTACATTTGTACTCTATCATAGAGTCATAGAGTCTCTATGACTCGTTTGGTATCCATATCTAAAGATATATATACGTGGCGTGAGTATATTAACAGATCGATGTGCACACTTAATTTCTCCAACGTAACCCCAATTTGATAAACTGAATCGATCTAGTACTAGCTAGATGTTCGATCACACTCCTAAACGGTTGCAATAATTAATCAGCAACTACTGATAGGGTGATTGACACCTGACAAAGAGATCGCTGCGTTTAAGCAGGTAGATAAAGCTTCTGTTTTATAGTCCTTGTAGCTTAGCTTCACATCCGTCATCTTGATCCCCGTGCACGGGTTCTTTGGGCTGCAGTCGAATTTCACCGCCACCTCCGTTGCTGATGTCCCATGGATATCTTCGTATGTAATGTCGCTTATCTTTACCCCTGACTCCTGCAATATTCATATATACATATCTTCCATGTCGTCATAACCCATGAGCTTGATCGATCGTTTTGTCAATGTATGTGTGTATATATGTATATATATGTATGTTACCTGGCCAGGGCAACCAAGGTTGTCAGGGCAGTAATTCTGGTCGATAATGATAGGGTTTTGGACGTCTATCATCGTAATATGCTGGAAAAGGATGTTCTTCACAAATGCATCGCTTGGCCTCCCCCATGATTTGATCCTCACCCCATTCTGTGTTCCGATGATTATCGTGTTTTTAACCGTCATGCCTTCAACCCCTGCTTCCTTCTCTTCCTTGGCAAGACTCCCAATGCTGTATATATAGTATACGGGTTCATTATGTTCAACTCATCGATCTTAACGAAAGACATAGATCATTGATCAAAGCCTGACCTACCTAATGCCATGACCGGGACCACACACGACTTTGTTGATGGTGAGGTTGGTGGTGCCGGGGCCAACAGAGACACAGTCGTCTCCGGTGGAGATCTTGGTGTTGAGGATGGTGACAGTGTCGGAGAGCTGGACATGGATGCCGTCGGTGTTGGGACTGGTGCCGGAGGCGAGTATCCTGAGGCCTTGCAGCATGACGTCTTTGCAGCCGTTGATGACGATATGATAGAGTTGGCTGTTGAGGGATGTCACTCTGCTCACCTTTATTCCCTTTGAGTTTGTAAATGCCAGCGTCTACATACATTAACATTAACATTAACATTACATACATTCATTTATTTATATTGAATTAAACAAAATATAATAAGTAGTTCTATTTTATCAATTGCCTGGAACTCTTAAATGAATTTGATAGCTAACTCCATCCATGAATTTGATAGTTAAATTCATGGGATCCAAACTCATTTTACATACATAGAATTTCACAGCATAATGATACTCCGTATATAGATGGCCGGTAAAATGACAAATAATATATGGCGGAGTCAGAAATAAATTTAGAGGGGCTCTATTTTCTTGGGAAGATATTTGTTTGTGTGTATATGAAAAAAGGCTTATTTTTTAAAATATATATTAAAAAGCTTTAAAATTATTATTTTAATAGTCATTTCTAAATAAAAATGTAGTGGAAGGGGTTTGATCCGAGGTTGGTTCTGTATGCCTTACCGAGTTACCGTGTACACATAAATTATTTTTTTGTTTTCTATAATAAGTATTCGCCTATTTTCACATTATTATTAATGTAATTATTTGTCTGTACAAAAAGTATAAAAAAAAATATATTTCATTTATCAAATAATCGTCCAGTTCTACTGAATAATCACTCAGAACCACCGAATAAGATATCAGAAGTTACTTCTAATCTCATCCGTTGATCTTCTTAATTCAATGAATTAAATTTATTAACATGATACACTATAAGAGTCGGGGTTTGAGAATTCATCCCTCTCTCATACTCACACTCTAGCAATTGAGCCAAGTAAACTTTGTAAATTTTTACACTATTTTACTCATAAAATTAGTAATAATTATTTTTAAAAAAAATCATAATTTTTTTAAATTATAGAGGGGGCTTGAAAAAGAAGCATTTGATTAATTAATACTCCGTAAACTTGAAAAGCGCTGCAAAATGACCGCTAATAGAAGCTACCGGCCGTCAAAGGAATCAAGCAAAGGCTGGGGTTGACATTTAGCATAATAATCAGTCGATAAATTAAGCCATCTTAATAAAACATACATTGAATCCATTGATCTAAATTCACATGCATGACTCTTGAGTCTTGACTAATGACTACGGAGTACTATTCACATATGGTCAACGGCTACTATATATCGTATACATTAACGTTATTTTATTTTGTGCCTCATCGCCATTAATTGAATCTAATACAAATCATATCATATAAGTACTGTATTATACGGAGTAATTAAGAAACAACACCCTTAATTTTCCCGCCAGTTATACCATTTATTTACAGGTTGAGATCACCTAGTCCACAATCACGGTTCATTATATAGTTTGTATTACTTGATTAGTTGTATTGAATTACTTAATTATTTTTCTTAATAAATGGGGTAGTATTATAATTATTTTCAATCAATAAAAAAAAACTAACTATACAAGGGACTATAAATGTGGACTAAATGATCCTCACCGATAATTTACTTGATGCAATGAGACATGTAACCAAAATTTTGGATAGCCTAGATTCACGTATAATTTTTGTTAATATTTTTTCTATATGCCATGATATAGAAAAAATATTTTTAGGATAAAATCATTCCTACATTGTCCATAAGAGATAAATTCATGATATTTTTTAGGATATTTTTTTATATATAATAAAAATACTTAAATGGAAGCATATTACTGGATTGACATAGTTGGTGATGCTTTTTAAAATGGGGGGCTGCAGCCTGCAGCAAGCTTAGCCTACTTCTAGATTCATTCCAATTACAGTTGGACTTCCAAACATCAGCTTAATTAATACATATATGTATTTATAAATATATAAATTTAAAATCAAAGAAGAAGAAGAAAACGCACCGAAATGCCCAAGGGACAGCCCTTGCTATTCTTCCCAAGGGCAGCCTTGCAAGCCCACAAAGAACCACCGCGGGCGTCAATGACCCCACCAGAGATGGTGAGACCGGTGACGCCCTCGAATGACAGCCATATGGTGTAGTTGCCGAGGATGGAGTAGTCGGAGGGAGCTACTATGACTCCATCGATGCGGAAGAAGATTCCGGCCCCAGGCTCCTTGGGGCTGCAATGGTAACCGGAGAAGACGATTGGTGAGGAGATGAGGAACCTGCCCTTGGGGACGTAGATTGTGGAGGAGGAGTTGGAGGAGCAAGCTGAATCCCACGCCTTCATCAAGGCCTCCGACGAGTCCGTTTTCCCATCGGGGATCCCTCCGCCGGTGAGGATGTTGTAGGTGGTGGTCGATGAGGCCGAGGTGGAGAGGAGTACGACGTGGAGGAGGAATGTGGATAGTTTGAGGGGAAGTGGAACCATTGTGTGCACCTTTTTTCTTTTTTTCTTTTTTTTGATGAGGGAGATAATTAGTTAAGCAGCGGTTATAGCTGAATTAGTGACGGAAGTTGCACGTAGTACGTGTGTTGGACCGTTGGTGATTGAGGCTGCTGCTGGGGTTTACCTTGTACATATATATAATGAACTGGTTATAGGTTTGTTAGTTTGTAAGATCATTAACAAATAAAAAAATACATTATTAAAGTTAATTAATAAATAAAAAATGATAAGTGATAAAATATTGATTGTGTGATATCTTGCAACTAAAGAAATATAGAAATCAACATGTACATGCATGCACTTAGTATCTTAAAATAGGGAGGAAAAAAACAGACAAATGCATTAGTGTAACATAGCATGTATAGTCATCAAAGTTTGTTTTAATGCTTCTAACTTAATCAATTAAACTTCAATTTGCTTACTTTTTTGTTTTATTTTTTCCCAAGTGGGGTTAGTTACTTCTTGATGACAATGTGAACGCTGCTTACTTTGATATGGGGCCTTTATTGTTCATTGAATTAATGCAATGCCTAGTTATTACTCCCTCCGATCCAAAATACATGTCGTTTGACTTTTCTACACGCATTTTAAAAAACTAAAAACTATATAAAATATCAAATTTTTTTAAATTATTTTTTTACAACTTAATATTTGTTGGTAATAAGTATTAAATTGTAAAAAAATAATAATAAAAAAGTTAATATATTATATAGTTTTTAGCTTCTTAAAATACGTGTTAAAAAGTCAAACGACATATATTTTGGATCGGAGGTAGTAAGTAAAGAACAGATATTAATATTCGATTATCCACAAACTCATCCCTTTTTATTGGCTCCAAATTCCATGTATTCTAATTTTCCCCATCTATTTTTCAACCCCTTTTCTTTTCTTTTTCCGACGAAAATAAGAAATATATTTTTTTGATGACGAGGAACCCACCTTTGGTGGCAAATCTCGGGCACGTGACCCAACCGGCAAGAGTCACGTATCAGGTAAACCGGCTTGCGCCGACCGGCTCGATCCACTGATAAGGAGCAAGGCAAACCTTGGATTTTCATCCAAGGAAAGGGACGGAGGTAGGGATCGAACCCGAGACCTCCTGACTTCCCCCCTTGCTCCCTACTAGTGAGCCACCCCGACTGGGCGCAACAAGAAATATATTTACGATAACAACTCCAACATTTAAAGGATTCTAAAACATTGTAGGGGAACCGGAAAGATATGGAATCAAACGAAATACAACCACAACCAACACTAAGACGTAGGAGAAATCTTAGATGGACCAAATCGGCAGTCGGAGCTTTCAAGATCAATTTTGGCGGCTCCAATTACTGCGTGTAAATTGAATCAAGTTGCGGATTTGGTGGCTAGACTCAAGCATACGATGGATCTTGGAACTCTCTTTTCACATCAGAAGTTTTTTTTCCTCATCTGAAAGGACGCAATTAGGTGGTGAGTCAACAGGGTCTAACATTGCCCAAACTCTTATCTTGTATCGGGAAAAAAAAAATCAGCCCCTTTTCCTGGTCGATGTTAAATCACATTACAAAGATTTCGGTGGGGCACCAAAAAAACATTTATATTTTCGTGTTTTAAAGAAGAAAGTTGGTAGTTTTTAAATTTTTTATCTTTTGAAAAATATTATTTACACCTCCCGTGTTTAAAACATGGAAGGCTAGATCCATATTATACCTTTCGTTTTCTAAAAACATGAGTAGAAAACTAGAAAGTTATTGTTTAGCTTATGTTTATAAAAACCGTAGGTCAAATTAATCCACTTTATACCTTCCATTTTCTAAAAACATGAGTAGAAACTATTGGTTGTCTTCCATTTTAAAAACTAGAAGGTCAAATCCACTTTATACCTCATGTACGGATAGAAAATTGATGTTAGATTGGGCTCACCAAATTGCTTTTATCAACAACTTTTGTCCTCACAATTCTAAAATGTTGGAATAGCTCTGCAACCCGATGCATCTCAATATATTTCAAAGGTGAAAAAGACGGAGAAAATACAAATTGTGAAAAGAAATTCGTAAGTGTTGATGTATCGACAATAGTACCACGGAATGGAAGGTCTAAGAAAAATTATCGTCCATTTTTGTTGTATATATGGTTAGGAAGTCGAAAGAAGTATGCGGCGACTAAGAGGGGAGCGGGGTATGCATAACCAAAAACTGCCTCCTAGTCTGCAAGGTCATCAGATGGTGGGACGATTGACGGATGGGGAAATACAACTAGAGTGAAAGATTTGACAATTGTCGGGTAAAGCCAATTCCCCTTCTCACGGCATTGAAAAATACTTTCAAGGGGAACCTGAGCAGAGACAACAAATTTAAGGGCAAGAATCAAGAAGAATGAGATGCAAGAAATGACCCCAATGCAACACCTCCACAATATGCTCATGTATCGAAAATTCACTCACGGGCTTCGTCCTGGCGGGTCTTTACAAGGCTTAGCATATGCTCATAAGGATTCACTAGAGTTGTGAAAGATATTCTCATATGTCATGATTATATATGCAACCTAGACCAATAGGTAAACTTAGTTTTTGGTACATATTCTAAATTTATTTTTGTAAACTAATCTTCATGTAATTTAGAAAATGACTATCATGTAGGTATGATTTGCCGTTGTTGGAAAAAATCAGACTAACAAGCACTAAAATTACATTTAGGGCCTGTTTGGGAAGGGTATATAGATATAGGATATAGGTTATGGGTATGAGATATAGATATCAAGCTATCGGTATTGGGTATGGGTATGAGATTGATATCTATATCTTATATATGTTGTTTGGAAAGGGTATATAGATATCAAAATTTAAAACAAAAATCAAACCACCACTCAACAACAAATTAGGAACCCCTAATGTTCGAACCCTAAATCGAATAGAATCCAGACAGATGTCTTTAGGGTTCAAAAATTCGAATAGAATGCCTAAGCTCGTTCCTAATTTTGCAAGAAGGAGAACATGTGCATTTCGAATCAAACAAGCCCTCAATTTCAAAAAAAAATCTGAATAGAAATTTCAACCATATGCAAACAGATGCAAAGCAAAAACAAATCGAGCATAAGTGACAGATGCAAGAAGGGAATCGAAGAAGAAGGAGAAGAAGAAGCAAAAAAAAAAATCGAGCAGCAGTGGCAGATGCAAGAAGGAAACTGAAGAGGAAAAAGGAGGATAAGAAGTATCCAGTCGCTCGTACGTCTCTCAAAAATCCTATAGCCCCCAATTTCTGGAGATATCCAAAACTAAAAAATCCCCTTGAATTTAATATATAGAGATATAGGATTGATATCCATATACTAGTTGAGATAAATATACCAAACAAGGGATATAGATATTGGGCTTTCTATACCCATAGTCTATATCTATATACACATCCCAAACAAGTCCTTAATCTGGGCTTTGCATTTTCAGGGAAGAAATTGAAGATATATACAATTGGGTGTCGCGGCGGATTGAAGGATGATGTCTAAACCGTCCAGGGGTGATAGTGACTCATAAGGATGGTGCTCTTAACTGTAAAGGTCTAAAATTTTAAATTTTATTACAAATATTTTCATTGAACTATTTATCCATTTATTCATGTTTTCTTAAATTTTGGAATTATTAAAATCTTATAAACTAATAATAAGTAGTTTGATTTTTATAAGTAAAATGGTTTTTATAAATTGTGGATTTCGAGTTAAGGGGTGTGTTTGGATTCCAAAATGCATTAATTATAATGTATTATTTTTACCTCGGTTTATGTGCATGTTTGGTTGTATACTTAAAAGATGTCGCAAAAATCGAGGTAAAATATGTGATGTAAATAATGTAACCAAACATGCACATAAACCGAGGTAAAAATAATACATTATAATTAATGCATTTTGGAATCCAAACACACCCAAGAATGAATATTGTTTTGAACTTATTGAGATGAGTATGAAATTTTGATGGCATTTTTTAAATTAAATAGAATCTATTGGGTTGAATTTGTTATTTAATGTGGTGGGATTTTTATAACATAGAAATGGCACTCTTCCTCCCCTCCTCATTTTCGGATTTGATTTCAAATGGAGAAGCAGTTCGTCCCTCCTTGGTCAGCCATGGCTACTCGCCTTTTTTTTCAACCCTTGTTTTCGTTGAGCCTCCCAAAGTCCTCGCCCTCACTTCTCAACCCCTCGCTCTTCTTGTCGCCTCACAATTCGTAGCTACCGAGCTGAATTGTGGCCAAAGTCGTTGTGGAGCAACACCATCGGGCTGCCATCGCCGGCGAACAGAGCTCCTGGACTCCCCATCCATGGTACCTCTCCATTCTATCCTCTCGTTCCTCGTACTCGCTCGAATTCGCACTGACGAAACCGACGCCGATGAGGGAGCCACCTAGAGTCACGCCCTTGCTAACGGACGACGGAGGAGATGTCGGGCCTGAGACACCGAGGACAAGTTCGATGCCGCCAGTTCTCTCTCTCACGCCCCAGATGTCGTCGACGCCAGATGGTAGCCACAAATCGACTGGAGAATGATGCCGACTAGTGTTTGGAAACCTTGATTGACCTTTTGAAATCGGGTCCGGGGCCGCTGATCTCGGAATCAATTCCCCTCTACCCTCCCAAGGCCGTCAAATGATTTTAGACGCCCTGTGCATATATCAAAATAAGGCCCTAATAAAAAGTAGTATTCTTTTTTACAAATGGGATCATAAGTATTTTTTCCATCTTTCCAGCTTGCTTGAATCGCATTGCTGCTTTCATCAATCTCGTCAAGCATCACCAAGGATGGTCTTTTTTGCACTCTTGGCTCAAGGATCTATTCCACATCACGAAAATAAGAAATTAGGACGTACCATTAAACTCAAACTCTGAGTCCCCAATTGAAAAACATGAAATTACAGCAAAATAACAAAAAATTCAATACAATCAATCCAACTCTACAACTTAGCAAACTAGCAATTCAAATTAGCATCTTAGCAAAGCTGGAGAATTTAGCAACTTAACAAAGCAAGAGAATTTAGCAACTTAGCAATTCAAATTAGCATATTAGTAATTCTAATGAGGTATATTGTTACTGCCGTGACTAGCAACTTAGCAAAGAGTCCAATGAGCAAACTAGCAACTTAGCAAGGTTTCTTAGATTAGGAATGCAATTCAACACCGTAAACTAATCCAACATCAACCTGCAATTCAAATTCCATCATCTATGAGACCTAATCACACCAAAACCTAGACCTAGACCTAATAGGAGATCGGAAAATCAAGATTGAAGAAGAAGGTGGAGGAAATTACCTGACGATCCAAATGACACCAACGATGGAGATGAGGAGGCAATGGAAGGCGAAGGGGAGGCAGGAGGCTGATGAGAAACCTGCAATCGACACCGACGACAAGAAGAAGAGCCGATACTGCGACACCGACGACAAGGAGTGTTAGAGATGTGAATGAGACCAAAGTGTCCCACATCGGAAAGTTGAACATATCAAGCCCTAGTATATGAGTCGGTGGGCTACTCCTTCTACTGCCAATTGGTTTTAGAATGGAACCTCACTCGGCTTGTGTGCTAGGCTACTAGCGCATGTGCGCCCGTGCACACGACCCCCAGTCATTGGTCCAAGTCGGACTTTGATATGGTATCAGAGCGGTTAGCCTAACGGCCCGTGTCGATCCTGGTCTGGGTTACCCAGTTGTCCAAGTCTCAACTAGATGGTCATTCCTAGTTGGACTTGCGGGGGCGTGTTAGAGATGTGAATGAGACCAAAGTGTCCCACATCGGAAAGTTGAACATATCAAGCCCTAGTATATGAGTCGGTGGGCTACTCCTTCTATTGCCAATTGGTTTTAGAATGGAACCTCACTCGGCTTGTGTGCTAGACTACTAGCGCATGTGCGCCCGTGCACACGACCCCCAGTCATCGGTCCAAGTCGGACTTTGATAAGGAGAAAGATTACAGGATGAAGTGTGAAATTAAAGAAGGGCAAAGTACTGAAGTGTGTAATTGGGAAGAAGAAGAGGGAGGCACCATCAAGGATTCAAGGGTGTGAACTGTGAACGAAATTCATATCGGAGGTTGAGATCTTGAGAAGGAGAGAATCGGGAAGCGTGAGTTTTGTGGGGGAGACGAAGAGTTACAATTAATTAGGCGTGTTTTACTTTTACCCTTTCCTGAATTCTTGAGCCTAATTTCTAAAACAATTAAAACCCTAATTTCTAAAACAATCAATCAATATCAATCAATTCAATATCTAATATCTAATTCTAATCTATTATCTATTAATATTACTAATTCTACTAGCATTTTGCCGACGTGTCACGCCCACAATTAAAGTTGAATTTTTTATTCAAATGAGATTTTCTTATTGGTCAATATTATTATGGAAACTTTAAAATATTTGTTTCCTATTTTAAATAAGATTTGAATCCATTCCTTTTTTTTTCGGTTATATTGCCGTAAATATTGAGACATGTTTCCATTTTTTTTTCCGATTGCAATATATCTATTATATATCTATCTATTATCTATTATCTATCTATCTATCTATTAATATTACTAATTCTGCTAGCATTTTGCTGACGTGTCACGCCCACAATTAAAGTTGAATTTTTTATTCAAATGAGATTTTCTTATTGGTCAATATTATTATGGAAACTTTAAAATATTTGTTTTCTATTTTAAATATGATTTGAATCCATTCCTTTTTTTTTTATTTTCGGTTATATTGCGGAAAATATTGAGACATGTTTCCATTTTTTTTTCCGATTGCAATATATCTATTATATATCTATCTATTATCTATTATCTATCTATCTATCTATCTATCTATCTATCTATCTATTAATCTATTAATATTACTAATTCTGCTAGCATTTTGCTGACGTGTCACGCCCACAATTAAATTTGAATTTTTTATTCAAATGAGATTTTCTTATTGGTCAATATTATTATGGAAACTTTAAAATATTTGTTTCCTATTTTAAATATGATTTGAATCCATTCCTTCTTTTTTTTCGGTTATATTGCCGTAAATATTGAGACATGTTTCCATTTTTTTTTTCCGATTGCAATATATCTATTATATATCTATCTATTATCTATCTATCTAGCTATTAATATTACTAATTCTGCTAGCATTTTGCTGACGTGTCACGCCCACAATTAAAGTTGAATTTTTTATTCAAATGAGATTTTCTTATTGGTCAATATTATTATGGAAACATTAAAATATTTGTTTCCTATTTTAAATATGATTTGAATCCATTCCCTTTTTTTTATTTTCGGTTATATTATCGTAAATATTGAGACATGTTTCCATTTTTTTCCCGATTGCAATCTCTTTTCGATTATATTGCTGATGTGTCATGCTCACAATTAAACTTGAATTTTTTATTCAAATGGTATTTTCTTATTGGTCAATATTATTGATGAAATTTTAAAATATCTGTTTCCTATTTTAAACATATTTGTTTCCTATTTTTATACTAAAATATTATTTAATTTGATATGTTGTATGTCAATTTGTGATCTATTTTAATCGTCTACGTACATTGAACATTTGTCAATTCTTGGCTGATTTTATTCTTGGATATTGAAATTGTTGATTTATCATTTTTAACCGATTGCAATATTCCTCACAATGTCTACATACAACGAACATGTAATAATCAATTTGTAAATATTCGATTTCAAAAATTAATTATAAAAATCAATTAGAGCCACATAAGTGTTATTTTATAATTTAATTATTTTAGACATCTTAAATGACTATCGAAAAATAAATAATATTTTAAGACTCACAAGCATTACTATTGCTTATTTTACATCTTGGATGAGGCTTCTTAGATCACTTTTCTACCTTTAAGGATTTTTTTTTTACCATCTTGCCTTTATTTTCACTATTAATTTCTCTATCTTTCTAACCATCTTTCTCATGAAAATAATCAATAAGTTATGTACATCTACATATTTAACTTCAAAATTATTCACACAATCATGTGCTTATGATTTTTTAATATTTGTACGGGAGCTTATATTTTACTTTTTTTAGATCTATGCTAATGATAATAATTATATATTTATTTCAAATCATATTAGATGGTGTGTTTGAGTATTATTACTACTTTTCCTTATTAAATCATTTTCAAAATTTGTATCGTATCTCTTTCCAACTAATTTATAAATTATAAAAAAATATTTTATACATATTTTTGTTGTAAACACGTATATATATATACATATATATATATATATATATATATATATATAGTGTGGATCATATGTACTCAAGGCTTAATGAGTATCATGTACACAAATCCTAACCATTGATTTAGAGGAATTGGAAGGCTGAGATTATTCAATACAAATCCTAACCATTGATTTAGAGGAATTGGAAGGTTGAGATTATTCAATAATATTAATTAATTAAAAAAGTAAAAACACAAAACACAAGACCACCCTACATATAGCGCGTGTTACATAATCAAACCCTACCACACATTCATCCTTTTTCTACAAAGAGGAAAGAGAAAGTGGAGGAGGTAGGCGAAGGCGAAAGCGTAACCGGTCGGGGCTGGGACTCCACCACTCGAAGGCGGATTCCGACCACAACCCACCACCAGTCGCCTACACCACCAAAGCAAGCATCACCGGCGATGTGTTGCTGTTGAAGGAGCGAGAAGCCATCCCGCAAAACCAAGTTCAACCGAACGCTAGGGAATCCGTGGTGGCGGCTGGTGTTGGGAGGAACAAGGGCGGTTCCGGTGGCCACCAGTTGCAGATCCGGTGGCGATTCAATGGAGCGAGCAATGGCGATGGCGGAACCGTCGATGAAGGTGGAGCGTTTGTGCGGCGGGAGTTTGGATGCGAAGGTGCAAGGCGGTTGCGAAGGAGATGACGACCAGCGATGGCGATGGCGGAGCGGACGACCAAGGAAACCAGCAATGGAAGGGAGTTGTAAGGGCGTCGGCGACCCTCCTATTTCTGCTCCTCGGTGGTTCCGGACGGCTCCCCTGTCCTCGGTGGGCGACCTCTGGCAAGGGCGGCTCCACCGTCGCTGCTCCTCGGTGGTCGCAGACGGTTTTCGAAGGCCGAACTTTTTATTCGAAGAAGACCCATGGCTCACCTATGGCAAGGTCGGCCGCCGCTGCACCCATAACGCTCTTCCTTTCTCTTTTCCCTTCGATTCAATTTCAGGTATATAATTTCGTCGATTTCGTTCCCAATTGATTCGAGGGTCGCTCAATCGAAATTGAAATCAAGAGGCGTTTATTACAGACTTGTCCCTCTTCCTTTCTCTTTTCCCTTCGATTCAATTTCAGGTATATAATTTCATCGATTTCGTTCCCAATTGATTCGAGGGTCTCTCAATTGAAATTGAAATCAAGAGGCGTTTATTACAGACTTGTCCCTCTTCCTTTCTCTTTTCCCTTCGATTCAATTTTAGGTATACAATTTCGTCGATTTCGTTCCCAATTGATTCGAGGGTCGCTCAATTGAAATTGAAATCAAGAGGCGTTTATTACAGACTTGTCCTCATTGATTTCGTCCCCAATTAGGGCTTGGTTATTTTCTTGAACGAAATGGGTGCTTGAAATGTGTTTTCATGGCGGCTTGTTTCATTTTCTTGAACCAACTTATCTATTATTGAGTATATATAATCAATCTATTAATATTACTAATTCTGCTAGCATTTTGCTGACGTGTCACGCCCACAATTAAAGTTGAATTTTTTATTCAAATGAGATTTTCTTATTGGTCAATATTATTATGGAAACTTTAAAATATTTGTTTTCTATTTTAAATATGATTTGAATCCATTCCTTTTTTTTTTATTTTCGGTTATATTGCGGAAAATATTGAGACATGTTTCCATTTTTTTTTCCGATTGCAATATATCTATTATATATCTATCTATTATCTATTATCTATTATCTATCTATCTATCTATCTATCTATCTATCTATTAATCTATTAATATTACTAATTCTGCTAGCATTTTGCTGACGTGTCACGCCCACAATTAAATTTGAATTTTTTATTCAAATGAGATTTTCTTATTGGTCAATATTATTATGGAAACTTTAAAATATTTGTTTCCTATTTTAAATATGATTTGAATCCATTCCTTCTTTTTTTTCGGTTATATTGCCGTAAATATTGAGACATGTTTCCATTTTTTTTTTCCGATTGCAATATATCTATTATATATCTATCTATTATCTATCTATCTAGCTATTAATATTACTAATTCTGCTAGCATTTTGCTGACGTGTCACGCCCACAATTAAAGTTGAATTTTTTATTCAAATGAGATTTTCTTATTGGTCAATATTATTATGGAAACATTAAAATATTTGTTTCCTATTTTAAATATGATTTGAATCCATTCCCTTTTTTTTATTTTCGGTTATATTATCGTAAATATTGAGACATGTTTCCATTTTTTTCCCGATTGCAATCTCTTTTCGATTATATTGCTGATGTGTCATGCTCACAATTAAACTTGAATTTTTTATTCAAATGGTATTTTCTTATTGGTCAATATTATTGATGAAATTTTAAAATATCTGTTTCCTATTTTAAACATATTTGTTTCCTATTTTTATACTAAAATATTATTTAATTTGATATGTTGTATGTCAATTTGTGATCTATTTTAATCGTCTACGTACATTGAACATTTGTCAATTCTTGGCTGATTTTATTCTTGGATATTGAAATTGTTGATTTATCATTTTTAACCGATTGCAATATTCCTCACAATGTCTACATACAACGAACATGTAATAATCAATTTGTAAATATTCGATTTCAAAAATTAATTATAAAAATCAATTAGAGCCACATAAGTGTTATTTTATAATTTAATTATTTTAGACATCTTAAATGACTATCGAAAAATAAATAATATTTTAAGACTCACAAGCATTACTATTGCTTATTTTACATCTTGGATGAGGCTTCTTAGATCACTTTTCTACCTTTAAGGATTTTTTTTTTACCATCTTGCCTTTATTTTCACTATTAATTTCTCTATCTTTCTAACCATCTTTCTCATGAAAATAATCAATAAGTTATGTACATCTACATATTTAACTTCAAAATTATTCACACAATCATGTGCTTATGATTTTTTAATATTTGTACGGGAGCTTATATTTTACTTTTTTTAGATCTATGCTAATGATAATAATTATATATTTATTTCAAATCATATTAGATGGTGTGTTTGAGTATTATTACTACTTTTCCTTATTAAATCATTTTCAAAATTTGTATCGTATCTCTTTCCAACTAATTTATAAATTATAAAAAAATATTTTATACATATTTTTGTTGTAAACACGTATATATATATACATATATATATATATATATATATATATATATATAGTGTGGATCATATGTACTCAAGGCTTAATGAGTATCATGTACACAAATCCTAACCATTGATTTAGAGGAATTGGAAGGCTGAGATTATTCAATACAAATCCTAACCATTGATTTAGAGGAATTGGAAGGTTGAGATTATTCAATAATATTAATTAATTAAAAAAGTAAAAACACAAAACACAAGACCACCCTACATATAGCGCGTGTTACATAATCAAACCCTACCACACATTCATCCTTTTTCTACAAAGAGGAAAGAGAAAGTGGAGGAGGTAGGCGAAGGCGAAAGCGTAACCGGTCGGGGCTGGGACTCCACCACTCGAAGGCGGATTCCGACCACAACCCACCACCAGTCGCCTACACCACCAAAGCAAGCATCACCGGCGATGTGTTGCTGTTGAAGGAGCGAGAAGCCATCCCGCAAAACCAAGTTCAACCGAACGCTAGGGAATCCGTGGTGGCGGCTGGTGTTGGGAGGAACAAGGGCGGTTCCGGTGGCCACCAGTTGCAGATCCGGTGGCGATTCAATGGAGCGAGCAATGGCGATGGCGGAACCGTCGATGAAGGTGGAGCGTTTGTGCGGCGGGAGTTTGGATGCGAAGGTGCAAGGCGGTTGCGAAGGAGATGACGACCAGCGATGGCGATGGCGGAGCGGACGACCAAGGAAACCAGCAATGGAAGGGAGTTGTAAGGGCGTCGGCGACCCTCCTATTTCTGCTCCTCGGTGGTTCCGGACGGCTCCCCTGTCCTCGGTGGGCGACCTCTGGCAAGGGCGGCTCCACCGTCGCTGCTCCTCGGTGGTCGCAGACGGTTTTCGAAGGCCGAACTTTTTATTCGAAGAAGACCCATGGCTCACCTATGGCAAGGTCGGCCGCCGCTGCACCCATAACGCTCTTCCTTTCTCTTTTCCCTTCGATTCAATTTCAGGTATATAATTTCGTCGATTTCGTTCCCAATTGATTCGAGGGTCGCTCAATCGAAATTGAAATCAAGAGGCGTTTATTACAGACTTGTCCCTCTTCCTTTCTCTTTTCCCTTCGATTCAATTTCAGGTATATAATTTCATCGATTTCGTTCCCAATTGATTCGAGGGTCTCTCAATTGAAATTGAAATCAAGAGGCGTTTATTACAGACTTGTCCCTCTTCCTTTCTCTTTTCCCTTCGATTCAATTTTAGGTATACAATTTCGTCGATTTCGTTCCCAATTGATTCGAGGGTCGCTCAATTGAAATTGAAATCAAGAGGCGTTTATTACAGACTTGTCCTCATTGATTTCGTCCCCAATTAGGGCTTGGTTATTTTCTTGAACGAAATGGGTGCTTGAAATGTGTTTTCATGGCGGCTTGTTTCATTTTCTTGAACCAACTTATCTATTATTGAGTATATATAATCAATCGATACTATTGCATAATCCATTGATACGGTCGAATAATCCATCAATACGATCGAATAACCCAGTGATACTATTGCATACTCACGTGGCAAATGGATACCATCGAATAATCCATCGATATGATTGAATAATCCGACGATACAATCAAATAATCTAGTAATACCGTCGAATAGTCAACTGATATCATCGAATATTTTTTAGTCATTTTAGTTATTTGTTAAAATAACATAAGCAACCGAATAATCAAGCGATATCATCGAATAATCAAGTAATACCGTCGAATAATCAAGCGAATAATCAAGTAATACCGTCGAATAATCAAGCGGTACCATCGAATAATTTTTCAAGGCATTTTTAGCGTGTTATTTGATTAGAATAATCTATCAATACTATCGCATAATCAATTGATACGATCGAATAATCTAGTGATACTATCGAATAAGGTAAAATTGTATTTCAATCTCAACCACCCATTTCCTTTAATCAAGGGTCTAGATGTGTGTACTTGATACACAATAAGACACGAGTACACCGGAACCATCCCCTATATATATATATATATATATATATATATATATATATATATATATATATATATATATATATATATATATATATATATATATATATATATATATATATATATATATATATATATATATATATATATATATATATATATATATATATATATAGTATTATATAGATATATAAAATGATGTTCAAATTAAAACGGATCAGTCTCCCGTGCCTTCAAGGCACGGGTATTACACTAGTATAATACTAAAGCAAATGTTGATGATGCCACTTGGCGACTTTTGCTTATAAATATGCTTACGTGGCAACTTCTAATAAATCATTGCGTTGGCTATATACACCTCAAATCATGCACGTCCTTAGGGACGTGCATGGTTAAAAGTGGTTAATTAATTTTTTTAAAAAGTTAATTAGTCACAAGGCTTGCACGTTCTTAAGGACGTGCATTTTCAGCCTTGTGATTTGTGGTGTATATAACCACACCCTAAATCATGGTCCCACCTTTATAATTAATTAATTTTTACTAATTAAATTAATTAATTCTTTACCAAAACTATTTATTTGAAATTGAAAAGTTGTTATGATCATTCAGAAATAAAATTTGTAAAAACTTTTATTATCTTTTATTTACAAAATTTTTATTTTAATTACCAGTAATTATTATTCCACTAAAAGATAAAGGTTGTTTAGTTATTATTATTATTATTATTTTATTATAATTGTTGTTGTTTTCATCAACATATTTAATCATAACAAATCAATATATTAATTTTCAATTAAAATCATCTTGCTAATAGTTTCAATGATAGTTTTAATAATTTATTATTTGTTCTTTTGACTTACTCATGGCTTTTATCTCACTATTCATAACGGTTCATATTTTTAAATTGACTCCTACAAATTTAATTACTCCATGACTCCTACAAATTTAATTATTGTATGTTCTTCCTCTATTTCATTTTTTACCTTTTTTCATCTTCATTGTTTTAAATTTTGTTTACCGGTTAACAATTGATCGATATTTTTAATATACATATATAACATGAACGTGTTCAGAACACCCTTAAAAAGAAAACTACTGCAAGATTCCTAACTACAAAGTTCTGAGGTACATAGAGAACTATAGGATGATATATAATATGCAATTAATCAACTTCATATTAATCTACTAATCATACTATGAAACAAAACTCCCAAATATCTATACGTGTATAAAGCAATAGCTTTCAGTTAAAATTATTTTATTTTATTTTAAAACAAGAAGTTACAAATTATTCTTAATCGGCAAAAACTAGATTTTACAACTAAGAGCTCGTTTGGTTGGCAACCTAAAAACCCAGGAAGTAGAACTTCCCAGGAAGTAGGAGGAATTCCTGTGTTTGGTTGGTATTTTTGAAATTAAAAAACACAGGAATTCAACTTCTCGGGAAGTTGAATTCCCCCAAAATGGAGGAAGTTCACTTACCTAGTCTCCCCTAGGTAAGTTCAACTTCCCCCATTTTTAACTTGAAAATTTCCATTTCCTACATTTAATCTCTTAGAATAAAAAATCAACCAAACATATTTTTAGAATTCCCGGGAATTCAATTCCTATGAAGTAACTTTCCGGGAATTTCAATTCCCACATTGAACCAAAAGAACCCTAAATATTTCTTTTGCCTAAAAATTCAATTTATGAGGAAATTCTCCCTTTTCATAACAAAAGAAATTCAATTTTTATATAACCAAAAGTTTATATTAGATAATAAACAAAACTATTTTTCTTTATTATATTATCTAAATTAAAATATTAAATATGTTATCTTTCCTTAATTTTCTTATTTAGGTTTTTTTAAATAAGTAATTATTTAATTAATCTCATATGTAATTAAATTAATACTTACTTGATATGTTTTCTTAGCATTTCCCGGATTTCATCTGGAGGGTAAGCCCAAATCTTAATTTTCATTTTCATTTTAATTAAGTAACAAAATCAATCCACATAGCTATCAACTAACTCTAATTTCATTTCCAAATTTCTTTGATTTAGGTTAATATCACGTCTCCATGGGAAGTTTGTTATAATTAACAACCAATAAGATTTTGTAAATCAATTTTCATAAAATTTAATGATCTTTAAAAAAATATCTTTTGTTTATTAACGATAAAGGGTTATTAATCGTATTTTAAAATTTGAAATTAAATTATTCTTATTTTCTAGATAATCATCTTTTTTAAAGATGCATCAAATCCCATATTTTTATTGAAAAAACAAAAACAAATCTAAAATTGAAATTCCAGCCTCAATCTTCATCTTCATCAATCATTAATCTAAGACTTCATTCTTATCTTTTTGTTGAAAAATAATAATAAATGAAAGTTTTTGCCTAAATTATTCAACGAATAAACCAAACTATCAATCTTGCATAAGAAGATACTATCTCCTTAATTACACATAAATTTAGGGAAAATGTAATAGGGATTCTTTCACATGGTAAGCATCAGGTTTTCTATTATTTTCAACTTTTTCTTCTTATAACTATCGATTGTGCTATTGTGTTTTCCTTATTGGTAACTGTACGTATTTTGAATTTGATTTCAATTTTTATGTTACACGGGGTGAGTGAATGATTTCCATTTGCAATTTATAATAGCCAGTACTGTTTATAACATGCTCTCATCTACAATCCAAGAAAGGTCTTGCCATCGTCTAAACTCTTCCAACATCAACCCCATCACATCCAAAGGGTCTGCATATCCAACTCCAACTTCGACATTAAATAAAGACAATTGGACTCCACCATCATTTTCCTTTTCTCTTTATTTATATATGGCATTTGCCTCCAAAACCTTAGTCATGTCTACCTACTACACTCTCGAAAATCCTCAAAAATAACTTCACGTACCCCATTCTGCTCAAGCCACAATCCTAATCCCATAGGCATCAATCTCGCGTACAACTACATTGCAGTTTAGTTTATGATTCCTCACTTCTATACTATATTTTGTATGAGTAATTGTGACGAATTTGTTGATGATATATTTTCACACATCATTGTTTATCGAGCAAGACTTTTTATTTCTATTAATGACTTTGATCTATTTCTTTATACTTTTTTTGTATAAAATATTTGTTTAATTCTTAATAAATATTTTTTTGAGCGATTTTCTATAAACAATAATGCATATAACACTTAGAACCAATTTTTATTAGAATTAAGTAGTATTTTAAGCTTAACATTTTCCCAATTTTTGATAATCAATTATAAGTATGATGAAAGGATATTAAGACTAGAGTCACTTACATTTTGATGTGTTTTCACCACATTATAATTTAAAATAGTATAATATAAATCGATCAAATTTAAACCAAATTTATAATTTTTGATTATTAAGAAAGCACATGCGTGGAAGACATATGACAAGAGTCACTTAAACTGTGATTAAAAGGATATTAATTTATAAAATGTAATTGTATAAAATATACATTTAGTAAAAGTATTAGTACATAAATCCTAATATATTAGGCTGACCTAGCATTTTTCGAATGTGCAGTCCACTTAACAAAGTATTTGGTTCTACCTTTCAACTTATTATGACAAAAAATATTTGTTTAATGTTCAAAAGTAACCAATCAAGTTACAAAAAATTAGAAGGTGAAACAAAAAATTTAAAACACTATCTACATAATTAGTTCATGCAATTGTTTCTATCTAGAAAGTTGAGACATGACGTTTTGCCATATATATTATATACTGATATAATATAAGCATTATTTTTTTACAAATGAATATTATTTGGCAATATCATTTTTATATCATTATAATATTATAATATATCTAATATATAATGTAAATAAATTATGATAATATCTTTTCACCAATATAATATATTTTACAAATCCCGTGCGTTACGCACGGGTATTGTGCTAGTATAATACTAAAACAGAGGTGTAGAAATCCTATGTGGCGGGCTCTGCAGCGATTTGCTTACATGTCGTTCACTGGTGCGATCTGACCGGGTTTTTTTAACACGTCAACTAATGAATGTCCAATCAATTTAATCCATGTCATACAACTCTCTAATCAATTTATCTACGTGTAATTTCAATCAATTTAAGTGATTGAGAGATAGTCAATTAATGATTTTACTTCTTTTAATCATTCATCATCCTATGTGTCAACCTTAATTGATGATTACACTTAGACAATTTTAATTTAATTAAAAAAATAAAAATATACCTATCCATATCTTAATTAATATTTACCTAAAAGATTTATGTTAAATCTTTTAACATATAACATTATTAAATTATCCATTTGGTTTGATTATATAACAACTTTAATAAATTGTGCGGATAAAAAGATGGGGCATTTACCATATAGGCCACGATTTTGGGCTATATTAGGAATACGTCTCCCACCCTCTCCATATTTGGGATTTGTCCACCGAATTTTTCATCATGATGAAACCGAAACACACAGAAAACCTTGCCACACACGCATTCTCCTCTTCATCCTTACTACTGTAAATTCATTGATTGACAAAGTAACGTTGAATTGCTACTGTAAATTGCTGAATTGCTTCTACTACGTAAGCATATCGACAAAGTAAGCGATCACAACAGAAAGTAAGCGTTATCGCTCGTTTTTTCCTGTAATTTTGGACTATTCTTCAGCAATGTTCTTCGAAATTTTGATTATGCTACTAATTCATTACAGATCTGGTCTGATGTGATCGAAACTAACAGATTTTCGGTTTGCTGAAACACGGATTTTCGATTTTTCTGCTACAAGTAACGTTCCAACAGATCTGTTATGATCGTTTATATTGTTTCTGTTGTGATCTCTTATAGATCAATACTTTCTATCAATTTATTATAGTTCAATACTTTCTGTTGTGATCTGTTGTGAAGGCGCAAAGTTTCTACGAGATCTGCTGAAACAAACAGAATTCTTTTTTTTTAATTGCTACTAAAAGTATTTTTGCAAGTATATGTTTTGATTTTCTATATAACATTAGCATGTGGAATGAAACTATCGTTTTCGATTGATGAAACTGTGGAATATTGATCTCATGTGGATTGCAGTTATCTGTTTTTTAGTTGTTTCCAACAACTTTTTTTTTTAGTGTTTCTGCAGGTATATGTTCGTTTTTGCGGAAATGCATTCCAATTATATTTCAAGTACTTTAATACTGTCAAACAATCAATTGTAGGGGTAGAAATGTCATCAAACATTGTAACTGTTGTGTATGGGGGAAAGTGGAGAGTTGCTGAAACAGGATTACTGTTCGATGGAAACACTATTTCAAAGGCTTTTGTGCTAGAGGATACAATCACTTTATTAACCTTGAGGGACAAGGTTTGCAGCAGATTCAATGTTGATGAATCAGTTGAATTGGAATTCAGCCATTTTCACCCTTCAAGACATTGAAAGCACCGCTTAAGGTAGATTCTGATGCTGATTTAAAAGAATTCTTGTTGTTGAGTAAGCTGGATGGAGTGAATTTTTCTGTAGAGTTGTGTGTCACAAACACCTTGCCATTGGATATTGTTGTCCATGAGTTTCAATTTACTGCTGAAACTGTTGAACTTCCTGAAACTGATGAGAGATATAGCAGCAATTTGGATATAATAGAAAATGTCTCTATTTTTTATGAGATTCAGGATGTGCCACAAGACGATATGGATGCTGACAGATTTTCATATTCCTCTAATGCTGAAAACGGTGAATCATTTTCAGATAACTCCAATGATGGGTATTGGAATGAGCGCTATGAAATGATGAAAAGAAAAGGGAACACAGTTGATGAAAGGGGTGCTGGAAGCTCTATCACGGACAGTATTGTCAACCGTGTCACTCAATGCCCAAGGGTTATGTATGTTGGAAAAACATTTGAATCTAGACAGGCAGTAAAGGATGCTCTATACATTATGTCTATGACAGACATATTTGGATTTGAGGTTAAAAAATCAACACCAAAATATTATAGAGCAGCATGCATAGACAGAAATTGTGATTGGAAATTGCATACAAAGAGAATTTCAGCTATTTGTCATGAGGTGATATTGTATAGAGATATACACACATGCACATGGGATACAAGAACAAGACACTCCAGGCATGCACCATCCAATGTTATTGCCAGCCTCATACAGTCAAGGTGTATACTATTTCAGCAGTTAGTTTCAGCTTTCATTTCAGCACTATATTTATTGTTACTAATTTCTGTGTTTTCAACCGTGGATACACCCCAAAACAAATTATTGATAAGATGAGAACATACCACAAGATCTCAATTACTTATTGAAAGGCATGGAAGTCAGCACGAATAGCTCAAGTGAGAGAAAAAGGGTCACCGGAATCAAATTTTGCTACCTTGCCGTCATATTGTCACATTCTTATGGAGAAAAATCCAGGAACAGTAGCTCTCATCAAAACAGACAGTGCTGAAAGGTTCAAATACTTATTCCTGTCTTATGGACAATCCATTAGAGCATTCCCCATCTTAAAAAAGGCATGTATATGTACATAATCATTTATAATTTAGCAAAATTATGGTGATTTCAGTATTTAAATTGTTCCCGTCTTATTTGTAGGTTGTTGTAGTAGATGGCACATTCTTAACAGGGGAATATAAGGGTACATTGCTTGGAGCAGTTACCCAAGATGCAAATATGAAATTATACCCGCTTGCTATTGGGATTGTTGACACAGAAAATATGTACATAATCATTTATAATTTAGCAAAATTATGGTGATTTCAGTATTTAAATTGTTCTCGTCTTATTTGTAGGTTGTTGTAGTAGATGGCACATTCTTAACAGGGGAATATAAGGGTACATTGCTTGGAGCAGTTACCCAAGATGCAAATATGAAATTATACCCGCTTGCTATTGGGATTGTTGACACAGAAAATAATGCATCTTGGGAGTGGTTTTTCCAGCAACTCAGTAAAGTTATACAACCTACAGATGATTTGGTGTTTGTTTCTGATAGGCATTCCAGCATTTCTAAGGCTATCAAAAAGATATACCCTAATGCTACCCATTGCGTATGCATGTGGCATTTGAAGCAGAACATCCAAGCAACTTTCAAGAAAAGGCATCTTGCAGACATGTTCCAACAGGCTGCTGAAACCTACACTGTTGGTGATTTTGCACACCAATTTGACCGTATAAAAGAAGAATGCCCAAGCCTAGCAACATATTTGATATCCGCGGGCCTGAAGAGGTGGGCAAGAGCACATGCAAAGGGTAATCGGTATAACATGATGACATCCAACAACGCTGAAAGCTTAAACTCTGTTTTGAGTGGTAAAAAAAATTTGCCCATTGTTGGAGTTTTTTAGAGATAAGTTCACAGAGTAGTCTCAAGATAGAAGGAAGTCTGCAGCACTGAATACATAGAGAGTCGCCCCTGCAATAATGAAAATGATCCAGGAATTGCAAAAGGATGTCGGTGCATACACTGTAAAGCACTTGAATGAGTCTGTATTTGAGGTTACTGAGAAGGTACGCGGATTGTTGTTGATCTTTCAGCAAAACAATGCACATGTAGGGTGTTTGACATTCAAAAAATCCCATGCATACATGCTCTATCGGCGATAGTGTCTAAAAGGCTTGATGTTTTAGATTTTGTTGTTGGTTTCTACACAAATGAAGCTTGGATTTTAGCACATGCTGAAACCATATATCCAGTCCTCCCTGATGATGAAATAAACCTTCCTGAATATATTAAACAGATTAAGTGTTACCCCCCCCCCCCCCAATGTAAGGAAGAGATGTGGTCGACCTCCTCAGAAAAGGAAACTTTCCAAGGGAGAGTTTGTGAGAAGAGCAAAATACAGTAAGAAATGGCTTCAAAGGGAGCACGGGAAGAATTCAAAAGCTCAACACCAATGAAGCTGGCTACAAAAAAATGTGCTGATTTTAATTTTTAGTTCAATTTTACACTGTTTCAGCAATTTGATATGAATTTTACGAGATGCTTTGTATTTTTTTTTAATCAGTTGTACTCTGTGTCATTGCTTTGCTATATCATATTGTATTTAGTTCATTATGTTTACCATTTATTACTATGCTTAAGCTTCTTTCTAAGCAATCCTCTCTGTTTCAGCATGAAAAATGTGCTGAAAACAAATGTCCTGGCGGAAAATGCTGAAAACATAACTTGAACAACTATGGCACCTTGACAGACGCAATAAGTACCCTCTTTGGAGATTATATTTCTGTGTTTCTCTAAAATATGGCAACTTAACATTGTATGTTGGTGTCGACTTGAAAACATAACTTGTTGAAACAATATGTTGAAACAGGAAAACTAAAAAATTTACATTATACCATTAACTAAATGTCTATTTAATAAGCTCAACACCAGATAGATACAGACAAATAATGATGATTTTGATTTTTGGTTGACTTATAAACTGTTTCAGCAAATAGATATGGTGAAGTATTTTGCTGAAATCCTTACTGGAACATTTGCTGAAACAAACTAGCAGAAAACAATGCTGAACCAGAAATGCACACACAATTTACATTAAAACATTAGATAAAATGTCAATTCCAATGGCTTCAAAGAGTGCCACTGAAAACGCATCCAAAATGATACAAAAGACCAACAGTTGTCCAGAATATCCCACGGAAATACATCTAAACCACAGCTATGTTAGAATGTCTTGAAATCCCTAAATCTGATAGACGGTGTTACACACAAGATGCTATTAACTAGAATTTAAAGCTCCATTTCTCTTGAATCAAGTCTGAGACCATAAGTTCTCGGTATCGAAAGATTCTTTCATTGGTAAACTTCCTGACATCTCCCCCAAACACCAGCGCCTCCATTGCTTTCAGTACAAAGACCCCACAAGATGCGCTGCAAAAAATGAAACAAAACATATTGATAACAAGCACAACAACATAATGCTTCTAAATGACTTTAAAAACATTGTAAATGTAGGTTTCCATACCTCGTTGTATCGTGCATTAGATCGGGGACCTTGTTAATGTGGAATGTATACGGTTGAAAATTTGGGATCACACCAGCCTTATCCAAGTGAATTGGCAACCACTCAGCCATCCCGCGCAGATGATCAACAAGCTTTTCAGCAGACACAATGTAGTGGTTGAAGTCATATGCATTTATAACCTTTTCAGCAAGATTTATCTCCAATGCAATCCAGTGCTCATTGTTTATGTTGAAAGGGGTGTAGACCATTTTTGCAGACTCCCAACTCTTTGGATAATCACTAGGATATAAGCCCAGGAAGTAGCTAGCAGTGAATTGTTCAACAAGTGTTGTTTCTTCGTAAGATGACGTGCATTCTGGAAGATATTTCTGATGAAAAATAGGATCCATCACGACAATGCCTTCAAATCTACTAGGATTTGTCCAACTTCAAGGTGCTGAAACAGTAAACAATGTAAGTTGCTGAAATTCATATAAACAGAAATACATACATAGTTACATTTACTCGAAAAGATGCTGAAAAGAAAAACAGTTTCAGCATACTTACATCTATATCAAGTCAACCATCCTTCCTAACAATGTTCTTAAAAAATGACTTCTCTTTTCTGGATCCCATTAAAAATACTGAAAAATCCCTGCACATATTATTATAAGATTTAAAAATCGGGTCAAAGCACTCGAAATATATATATATATATTGCTAGAGCACTCGAAAACACACATGAAAATTTAAGATGGACATACCTTGAGCTTTTAACACGTTGATACATGAAGTCATGGTCAACCTTGCTGAGCAATGATTTTTTTTCAACATGCTTCGGGATCCTTATCTTTTCAGCAACAAACGGGCTCACCAGAAAACTACTTGCTTTTGGAAGACGCTTTGAATGCCTGAAGTTTTCAATTTCTTCAACACATTTAGGATCTTTGGAAATTGTATCCCACTGAGTGCATGGCTTCTTCACCAAGTCTTCATCGTCACTTTCACCATCACTTAAATGTATTGTTTTTCCAGGGGGTGGGGTCATTAAGTCACCAGCAGCATCTTTGCTTGCAGCATCTTTTGTTGCTTCAGCATCACCCATTTCAGCATCTTTGTCTAGTTGCCCATGAGGTGATGCAGCTTCAGCATCAACCATTTCAGCATCTTCTATTCCATCAGCTTTGGGTTCAACATTTTCTGTTGCATTAACCTTGGTTTCAGCAACTTCATTTTCAGCAACCTTCATTTCAGCAACCATACTTTCAGCAACCTTTGTTTCAACAACTTCAGTTCCAGCACCCTTGACTTCAGGACCACCCACCACCTTCCTCAACCCAACAGAAACTCCATCATCTAAGCACTGTTCCCCACCCTTTAACTCAAAATCAGAGTCACGCCCTAAGTCAACAGCATGTACATGCCCTGAAGATGAGTCTAATGACTTCTGCCCTTCAACAAGGGTAACAGGTATGATCTCATTCACAGATGCTGAAACATTTGTACCAATTGGTTGACCTAGAATCTCAGTAGGTACCTCTTCCCGAATTTCATCCAACACCTCATTCACAGCCTTTGAAATTGCTGCATCACAAGTTGCAACATTGGATGACTGGGTCATAAACTGCATTGACTCTTGCATTGTTAACTTATTTTCTAAAGAATCTACCTTCTTCAGCAGATTATCAACAACATTCACCAACTTTAAACATCCTGACAAACGTTCCTCAAGCATCTCTACCCTCGCAGATAAATTAGAGACTCTTTGAGGCAACTCTTCAAGCTTATCTAACCTCATCTGTATTTCTTTCAACCAGCTAGGATGTCCCCCTTGTTTGCTGAAATCATCAGTCTGAGCACCACCCACATTCTTCCCCGCTCCTTCCAAGTGATCATCTCTGGCAACGTTCTCAGTGCCTTCATTATTTATGTATTCATCAGTTTCAACATTCATTGCATCGTCCCCTCCTTGAGCCACACCTCCCTGGGGACCCTCTGCTACTCTATCATTAGCATCATCATTCCCATCCTTAAATAATAAAGGATCCTTTGCAGGTGCAGCTTCGATGGCCGGCCTCAATGCAGTTTCAGCAACTCGATGAAAGGATGGACATGCAACTTCAATTGGCATAAACAAATCACTGGAATCTTCATAAACGAATTTACCTCTCTTACGAAATACAAACCTAGGTTTCGCAATTGCATCTTCAACAGTTGGTGGTTTCTTTGCAGCTGACATTTTCTTACCCCTTGTCTTCTTTTTTCTAGTAGAACCAATTTCATCAACTTGTTTTGCTGAAACTAAACCAACAGACCGACCTCTCCGCGTTGGGGTAGGTTTGCTTGTTTCAATCTTCTGTTTCTTCACCAATGGCGGCGCTTTACTCGCAGTCTTTCGCTTCTTCGAACCTGCAGCACCTCCACTTTCATTGCCACCTAACTCTTCATTGACTTCTTATTGTTCTTCGCCTTGGGTTTTAGCAGAAGGTATATCCAATGATAAATCACCATCTGCATAGCAATTGAACCGTCTCCAGTATGCTCTTGTCCTAAGTCTCCAACAATCATACAACTTATCTGCCTCAGGTTGGGAAAATATAGGTTCAGTCATGTGATCAAGAATGGGGTGAGCAACTTCATCTTCAAATACCATTCTTGGGGACCTTGCAAACTCCCCAAAGGTTGGGAACATGGGTGCCTAAACAACCAACAATATTAACACACAATAAGACAACTGAAATTATAAAAATGAAATTAATAAAAAAAGAAGATTGTATGAAGATAGATCTGAGACAAGAATAATACCACATCGCCATCAAACAACTCTTGCGCTTCAATGTAAGTATGTCGTAACTTACACTCCCACCGAAGAGAATATGGATCACCCACACGAACTTTGAAATCGCAAAGAAACTTATCAGAAATCACCGGGAAAGCCTCCAGTATCCAAGCCTACAAATATAACCAAACAACCAGATGCTGAAACATACAGATGCTGAAACACAAACATTGCTGAAACATAAATGCTGAAACAAACAGATGCTAAAACATATATGCATGAAGTTAAATTACCTGAAAAGCATAAATATATCCAAACAATTCATATGATGGTCTCGGATCAGATCGATCACACACCAGAACCTTCTTTAAATACTTCACAACCAAAGAATAAGACAACCTCCCCCATGGATACAGTTCACATTTCGCTGGATTGCATACAAGAGCAGCATGATCTTTCTTAACACTTTTAGAACGCTTGAACAATAACATCTTCTCGATAATCAACAACTTTGCCATCTGAAGCTTCTTTGTAGACGATTTTCTACATGTTTTAAATGCCTCCAACAACTCATCATACGTACACTTTGACTGCTTCTGCCCCAGAAAATGAGACCATGCAAATTTCGCGGGCGGTTTAACTTTAGTATTAATGACAGGAAGCCCTGTAATTGCATGAAACTCTACCAGAGAGAACCGAGCAACTAGACCATCAACCTTGAACCACAATTCATGCAGCTTATCACTCTTAATCAAACGTAGCATCATTTGATGAATCAGCTAAAAATTAAGTTTCATCTTATCTCTTTGAACAAAAACTCATCCAAAGCAGCTTCTCCTCAGCCACTCAAAATCAGATTTGGACAGATGTTCCTCTATAACATTACAGACATCTGGGGCGCAGTAAACATTGGATTTTGCACAAAATCTATCCTTTACAGGAATGCAATACTGCAATCTCTGTTAAAAACACACATTCATAAACATGAATAAACATAAAAACACACACAAAGGGGGATAAGGTATGGAAAAAAAAATATACTCACATCGAATTGACATTTATATTCTTGAAGATCACTTGTAGAGGCATTAACATCTAAAAAACACACACAAAGAATACACAACAACCGTTTCAGCATGAATAGGAACAACTGCTGAAATAGGTCTTTTACAGATTATGCTGAAATATGCATTTATGCTAAAATCAAAGACAAAGTACCACATGCATGTATACATTTCATACCAAAACACTACAAAGGCCTGGAAAAGCATAAATACAAAACTTTAGAACAATAACAACACACCTCTGCTTGAAGGATCGGATGAATTGCTACCTTCAACTGAAGGAACCTTCTCAGAAGAGCTTTTCTTCACTGCAAATCAGATACATTCGATATCAAACACAATAATAAGGGGGAAAAAACGACAAACATGTATAAACGACATAAACACATAATACAAACCGTCATATGCCGAATCGCTTCCAGTTTTACTGTCAACCGCGACAACATCAACTGCTTCCCTCTCATCGGAGTCCTTGTTCTCTAAAAATCGACAAAAATTAAAAAGAAATGTCGGTTTCAACTTCAAAACAAGTATAAAATTAAAAACACAGATAACACACCGCCATTCGAAGGATCGCTTGAATGTTTATCCTCGATTGCACCAACAACAGGTCCCTCGAGGTCGCCGGCGACTTTGTTCTCTGACATTGGAGCAGAATCGAAGAAGAATCGCCGGCTTCAACCGCAAAAGTCGCTTCTGAGAGGATGGAGAAAAGAGAGCGACTCGTACGACGGAAGCGAAGAGACAAACAGAGTGAGGAGAGAGAGAGCGGTTTCCAGCAAAAACCCTTATATATGGGAGGGCAATTTTGTCCAAAAAACTTTACGTGGACAAAAGCCCAATTTAACGGAGTTGGGGGACAATAGCTAAATTGGGGAGAAAATTTGCGCCTTCGGCGCAAATTTTCTCTAAAAAGATTACAATATCTTAGTTAGTTACATTGAATATTTTTTTAAAAACACGTACACCACCTAAACTAATTTTGTAGAGAAAATTTGCACCGAAGGCGCAAATTTTGGGTCAAATTAAAAAACTGTCCACGGATTTATTTTTTTTGTTAAAAGTCCATCTAAAAAAACCCTAATATCTCCCGCCCCCCCTCCCCTAAACCTCGCTCACCAGTTCTCTCTCGCCTTCTTCCGCAGACGCCTCCCTCGCTGGATCGATCTCTCTCTTTCTTCCTCGATCTCTCGCCTTCTTCCTCAGCCGACTCCTTGTTTCATTCCGCCAGATTCCATGACCGCCAGATCCGCTTCCTCCATGGCCGCCAGATCCGCTTCCTCCATTGTCGACAGATTCCATGGCCGCCAGATCCGCTTCCTCCATTGTCGACAGATCCACTTCCTCCTCGTCGTTCATTGCTCACTAGAGTCCTAATTCGGCGTTCCAGACGACGTCTCTCTCTCATATCGCTTCAGAACTCGATCCGGTCTCTCTCCTCGTTTGCTGCTTGATTGGTTCTCCTCGTTTGCGGCTGCCTGAATTCCTCGTTTCCGCACTTTTCCGATTGAGGATTCAGCAGATCGAGCGGCGGAGTTTGCTGGTTGCCGGTGGTGAATCGGTGAGCAGATCGAGCGGTGGGGATTGAGCGAGGAGGGACGAAGATGGAGATGGAGCAAGGATGGAGAGCGGCAGAGATGGGGCTGACTTGTCGAAGAGCAATCGCTCTGCTTCCGGTGAGGTGCCGACAGACAGTGGATCTCCCCCGTTCCAGGGTGATTGGATCTCCCCCGTTTTCGATTGGATCTCCAGGGCGATTGGATCGCTGCCGATGACTAAAGGCGATGAAGGCGAAGACGATGGCGATCCGAGCCGAAGAGGATGCCGCCGCCATCTTCCTTCTGGTGAAGCTCGCTGGTGGACTTGCTGAAATCGACGGTGGACTTGTCACTGAAATCTCTCCCATGGCCGGTTTCCTCCTGGTCGCCGGCGATGCCTCTGACAGGCGAAGAGGAGCTTCGCTGATTTCTTCTGACTTAATCAGCGCATCGAGCAAAATTTCTTCCATAATCAGGTAAGTTTCATCGATTCTCCCGACCTTTCCAAATCCATCAATAAGGCAAGGCTGCTATAGATAACTACATTCAACTCCATTCATGTATGCTAATTGATTTCATAAGCAACTCCATCCCCTAATTTGAAATTTGAACTGTGAATTAATCGAATCTAACCCCGGTTTTCAAATACGCACACTAATTTCAGCCCCAATTTGCCACTGTGTACATGATTCATCATTCATATATATATATATAATTTCTTATTGATTCATATATGTATGCTATCAAATTGTAAGTCATAATTGTTATCAAATTGTCCTAATTGATTCATAATTGCTTATTGATTCCATGCTAATGGCTTATTTCAGCATTTTATAATTTCAACATCTTATAATGTTTTCTTTTTGAATTGCTATCAAATTGCACAAAATTAATGGATTAACTTGATTTTTACATGATTTGGGTTTGGATATTGGCAATTTCAGCAATTGTTGAAATGCGGATTGTAGTTTTAGCAATTGCAAAAATGCGGACTGCGATGAATTTTTATGTTCCTTACTTTAAATCTTCTTTAGAAGCCTCTTAGCTCAATGTTAGAGCGATGTGCTTATGCACAAATATGTGGGTTCGAATCCCACATAGGCTAAATTTTATATCTCGCAACACGATTTCAGCAACCCCGGTGTCAGCAATAACCATTTCAGCATTAGCAACGTTGCTGAAATCGGGGTTTCAGCATCAACAACCCTTGTTTCAGCAACGCGGTAAAAAAAAACCCACTGAAAACAGGGGTTGCTGAAACCGAATGTGCTGAAATAGGGGTTTCAGCAACTCCGTTTCAGCCAGCAACGCGGTAAAAAAAAACATTGAAACAGGGGTTGCTGAAATCGTATGTGCTGGAACCCCTGTTTCAGCAATGCGGTAAAATTAAAAAAAAATGAAATAGGGGTTGCTGAAACCATATGTGCTGAAACAGAAGTTTCAACAACTCTGGAAACGCAAAAAAAAAAAAAAAAAAAAAAAAAAAAAAAAAAAAACTGAGAAAAAAAAAACTGGAAAAGGGGTTGCTGAAACCATATGTGCTGAAACATGAGTTTTAGCAATTCCGTTTCAACAACACGGAAAAAAAAAATGGACAAAAAAACTGGGAAAAAAAATTGAAACAGGGATTGCTGAAATCGTATGTGCTGAAAAAGAAGTTTCAGCAATTCCGTTTCAGCAACTTTGGAAACGCGGCAAAAAAAAAACTGGAAAAAAAAGTAAAAAAAAAAATTAATGAGGCGGGAGAGGGCACAGGGGCCAAGGGGGGCGGTGGACATTTTGCTAATTTGGAGAAGGTATGAGCCATTTTCCTAATAAAGTCCAAAAATTATGACATCCTAGTAATCACCCCAATTTTTTATCCTGAAGTGATCTCAATATTTTAATATGTTACAGTATTACACAATAAATAAATAAATAATCAGCCACATACTTTTTCTTTTTGCAATTACTCCCATTTGACATTTTTAGTATGGATATATATAAAAATTTAGCTTTCGGATTTTGAAATTAGAATATTCATTAGGGGTTATTGTGTAGCAACCTTTAGAATTGTGTGATATTGAAGTGTAGCAAGAGAAATATAATATTTTAGTGAATAAATTAGTCGTTCGAAAAAATTATCACCAATATATGATAATAAGTAGGAAATTAAAAGGTAAAAAAAATATTTAATTTAATTTGTATGATCTTATACAATTTGTGCATGAATAATAAGTCATATAAAAAAATCGCGAAGATCGCGGGTAGTAAAACTAGTTAAAAAATATATACTGTAATGCGTAAATAAATATGGTGCCCCATTGAAATTGGGTGCCCTGTTCCATTGGGCTTTTTTAACATCCCAATAGACGGGCATGTACCCTCCTTCCTCGTGATGTCGATCGAGCCCAGTTGCAAGGAACCTGCAAACACGAACCCTTTGGACCCTCAAACCTCGTCGTTCTTCATTCTGAATTGTTGGGGCGGGTGTGACTTGGTGATTTTTAACTCGGATGGGCCCGGTGGAGTCAAGATGTTGGAGGGAGGTCGTGTGTGCGGGCCCACATACGGGAAATACGAACAACATATAAACCCAACGGGGTTCCATCTCAAAACCAATTTGACAGGAGTAGCCCTTCAATCTTATATGTTGTTCAAACATTCTCTATATTACCGATGTGAAACAACCACATTCCAACAATGATTTACCTTATGATTTGTAATAATTGACTATGGGAAGACTCAAGTGAGTCTTCTTGACGGGGAAGGCCTACTGGTTGTACTAGTAGCATGCTAGAGACCCACACACTCACTTAGAGCATCAACATCCCTGGAACCACTCGGGTTCCTTAACTCCACTTTTTACTTTTCTCTCTCTTCCATATTATTTTAACAACTCATTACATTTTTACACTCACATCCCTAGAACCCACTGGGTTCCTTAATTTTTTTTATTCATCCATCATAAAAGTTTATATTTTATAATAATAAAAATTCAAATGTACATAATTATATAATTAATAATGTTTGTTATTAATAAATTAAATAATTATATATTTGAGAATTTTTTTTTTGCATAAATTAATAAAATATGAATTCCCTTCTACAAATGTAGTGAAAGTGAGATGCTCGAAAACTTCATTGCAATTTGGAAACATCGAAATACATAGCACTTGAAGTAAACACAACAACATACGAAATGAAAAGAAAAGAAATACAACTCGACAAATGAAAACGATAAATAAAAACATAAATGAAATTACGAAGTTTTAAACATTAGCATCTCCGAATTTTTGTCATATGTGTTCAACCAAATCTTCTTTTAGTTGATAGTGGGTGTTCCTGTTTCGAAGTCGCATTCTATTGTGCAGATACTTCTCCATTGGGATAGGTCGGCTAGCAGAGTACGATGCGTCATTATCGCATGCTCAAATTGAGAGAAATCATAATTAAGACTATATTTTTCTCGTTCATCCTTCACTATCATGTTGTGCAAAATAATACATGCTCTCATTATCTTCCCAATAAAAGTAAGATCCCAGGCAAGAGCTGGGTTCTTGATTATGGAAAATCGAGCTTGTAATACTCCAAAAGCTCGCTCCACATCTTTGCGAGTCACCTCTTGAAGTCGAACAAATAACTTAGCTTTATTCCATTGTGGAAGAGTGATTGACGGTATGAAAGTTGCCCATGGTGGATAAATCCCATCAGCTAGATAATAACTCGTGTTATACTCATGGCCATTAACAACAAAATTTACTGGTGGAGATAACCCTTGTAATACGTCATCAAATACCGGGGAACGATCAATAATATTGATATCTTTACATGTACCTGGTGTTCCAAAAAATGCATGTCAAATCCATAAATCGTAAGATGTCATCGCCTCTAACACAATAGTTGGTTTCCCTCCTTTCCCTGCGAACTGGCATGGCTAAGCCGTAGGGCAATTTTTCCATTCCCAATGCATACAGTCGATGCTACCAATCATACCAGGAAATCCTCGCATCTCTCCTACATATAGCAAGTGTTGCATCTCTGATTCGGTTGGCCTTTAGAGGTACGTCTCACCGAATGCATAAATGGTGCTCTCCATGAAGTTGGACAAGCACTGCCTGGCTGTACTTTGTCCAAGGCGTAGATACTCGTCAACAGTATCTGCACCCACCCCGTAGGCCAACATTCGTAGGGCTGCAGTGCATTTTTGTAAAGCCGAAAGACCCATTCTACCTGTAGCATCCCGCCTTTGTTGGAAATACTCCATCTCATTTGATAATCGGGTGACAATGCGTAAGAATAATGATTTACGCATTCTGAACCGTCTTCTAAACATAGATGTTGGGTACACTGATGGTGGATCTTCTGAGAAATAATCTTTGAATAGGCGTTCATGACCCTTTTCACGATCCCTTTCTATATAAGCACGTCGACGTGGCCTGGAACTTTGCCCATCATCCCTTCTTGATTGTTGGTTGGAATGAGACATCCATTCCAAAAGGGTTTGATCAATCTGGTCATCAAGCTCATCAGAGGATGAACCAGAACAAGGCGTAAGAAAATCAAACGACGGTTTGTGTGGCTCCATAGGGGTAAGATAGTGTTTGATGGTGAAGGTATGTTGTGAAATTGAAGAAGAGTGACTGTTTGATGTCTTCATTGTGTCAATATATATAGATCCTTGATATTTCAAATTTTATAATATAAAAATTGAATTTCAGTTGTAATAATTCAAATGAAAGTCATCAACTTAAATTGAATATAAATACTATTGTTTGCAGAGATTCCACTGCCAAAGTTAGATGAATTGACAAGACGTGGCCGGTCGAATTGAATACGAATACATAATCAGAACTTGAAATGTGAACACGCAAAGGATAGTAATCAAGCTCATTTTTCCTCCTTCCCCTATTGTTTGCAGAGATTCCACTACCCAAGGTAGATGACTTGACAATACGTGGCCTTTCAAATTGAATATGACTACATCATCAGAACTTGAAATGTCTACACACGAAGGATAGTAATCAAGCTCATTTTTTCCTCTTTCCCCTTTTGTTTGCAGAAATTCCTCTCGAAATAGGGGATGATGTGACAATACAAACCGTGGCTTGGAACTTCAAACCAAATACAAATATTACAACATAAAAGAAACATTACATGTGAAGTACTCAACAACTTAAAATAACTTACAACGTAGATGAAACATTACATATAACTTGCAACATGAAAGAAACATTACATATAACATGCGAAGATAGTCTTCACTTAGGCAACATAGATGAACGGAAACTATTCTTACGTTTGGCAACATCAAAGGCCATATAAATCACCCATTGTTCGGAAACAACTCAACAACTAGGAATTTCTTAATCATCTCTTCATTTGGGGTGAGCTCGGGTTTTGCCATCAAAATAGACAACAAGTTCATGTTGTTTGCACGCAAATAGTCACTTGCAATCTTCACTTGTTTGCCAATGTCATCACTCTTTGCCTTGATGCGTGCATCCTTTTTTTCCATGAGCTTGTTGTAAACTTCACCGATTTCCTCTGAAGGATGACTGGAGCTTCCAACCACTTTCTTTTCTCTAGACACTATGACCTTTGCAGCCTTTTGTCCAATGGGTCGAGCTGGAGCACTTGTAGGGGTACCTGATCCACCACTTGTTGAGTAAGATCCATCTTCATTGGTCTTCGATCGTTTTGAGCTTCCTCCAACACTTTTTGATGACGCATTGTACAAACTTCTCCACTTTAGTTCATTCCTTAACTCATGCCAACAATGCTCAAACACAAAGTCCTACCTCATATCCTCGTTGAAGATTTCATGTGCCTTTTTGAGCACATCAACTTGACATTGACCACTGGATTGCAAATTTGAGGTTTGGTCATATGCTCCCACAAATTTTGAAACATCTGAGGATATAATTCTATGCCACCTCGATTTGCATGTTGATGAAATCCTTTCAACGACATCCCCTCTGTGCATGTTGTAGTATTCCGCAACTCGCTTCCAAAATGATGTAAGCGTGGAATTAGTGGTTACAATAGGATCTGTGCTAACATTTGTAACGACCCAGAATTATGATTTCCGGGTTACGTTTCAAGGGATGAAACCCCTTGTTCAGATCTTGCAATCCAGGTACGGGTCGAGGTTTCAAACTCATTTTAAGATTAGTAAAAAGAGGGATTTCAAACCCTAAAAACCTCGAATGGCCGTTGGGTACCCTTAACCTGTCCTAAGACTATGTCGCGGAATCCATTTCAAACGAAAGTAAGGCAAAAGCAAAGTAAAGATACAAGTGTCACGGCAGAATCGGTCAAACCAAATCATGAGTGTGTAATTACCATTTTACTCAATTAGGATATTAGCCAGATTCTTCGATTCGCCAAAAGGGAACCACGTCATATAGACATCGAGCACTCAAATCTACAGAAAATACCTTTAAAAGAAGAACGGGGCAAGGAGTCAGATCGAGCCACTCATGCGGGACCGGCAGTCCTCGCTGAGGCCACATAGTATGTGCTATACCTAATAAAGATGTTCTAATGCAGTACGAAAGTCAAACACACTAGCATGCTCCTAGTCATAATAATGTGTAAAAATAATATAAAGGGCCCAAGACAATGCCAAGTGGCATATCCCTCTCCTACCTCCACCCCCTTCCGATAGGGCGGAGACTAGTCAGCTCGTGAATGCATTCCATTATAATCGGGCGGCACACATGCCTAACCCGCTCCACAATAAAGCCTGCAGGCATCTCATAATATAAGGAAGTTTCATGACTCGATTGACTCAGGACGGGACCCGATAGGACTAGGTCGTCCTATAACCCTAGCAAAGACTCTAGGACTATCACAGATAACGACCGTTCTGTTTCAAACGCATAAAGTAAGCAGATGCTCATTCAATTAGTGCAACCTAAACAGGATACTGCATGGCATGCTTTTATGCATATGCAACACCTAACATAAAATGCAACAACATGCATGAATGTCCAACCTGAGTAAGCCCCCAAGAGAACTTACCTGAAATGCCGAACAACAAGATAACACAAGCAAGGGCCCAGATGCAAGTCCAAAGCAATCCAAAAGCAATACACACCTATCACCAAGCCACTGTCATAAGCTACCGAGCCAACATTCACACATACGAAACCCACGTTCTCAACATACTCAAAACCAATCGATAGTAAAACTGTTTCCAATACCTTTCCGATACGATAAACATCAACCAAAACCATTCTTCAAATCAAACTAACCATATTTTCCAAACTCTTAAATCTCAAATTAGATCAACTCATTTTTAAAATAATTTCCCAAATCCTATATGGTCAAGATCCATTTATAAAACATTATCCTTTAAATCCACTTATTATTATTATTTTATCAAACAAATCCGACAAGGTTAGATCATTTCCAAAAATCCTCTTCTTTTAAATTTTATTAAGTCCAATTCCATTTCTCAAATCCAGTTCCAACCTTTAAAACCTTTTTTCAAATCCCATTTTAAAATCCAAGTCTAATAATATAATAATTCTTAAATCTCAACAATAATATTATATTTTAAATCTCATCATGATATAATATATACTATTCCATTTAATATATAATCCATTCAATAATATATTTTTCGAAACTCATTTCAACCTTAAAACAATATACATAAAATCCCAAAATGCATTAAGTAAATACTCCCAAGAAATCAGGCCCAGAAACAAAATAGGCCCATATCTTTATCAAAATCGGATCCAGCCCACCCAACTCAACCCAAGTCTCATTTTTAAATGAACCGAACCAGAATAAAAGAATAAAAGCTGAACCAAACCCAATGAAAGAAAAAGAAAACCGAACCCTTGACCGTACTGTTCATTACCCCCTTCAACGAAATCCCTGGATTCGAAAATTGGAAGAAGGAAGAGGAAAGGGAGAAGATTGCCGGCGACGACCTAACTCCGGACACTCCTTCCGGCACTAAGGACCAAAAATCGAGCAAGAAAGGGAAGAAGGAGATGCTCACCCAAGGTCTTCAATCTTCGCCGGAAAACGCTCGTCGGAGTCGATGGTGCTTCGTCGGAGGTGGAGGCGAGGCGGGATTCAACTATTCCGGGCCTAGGACGGAAGGAAGAGGTGTAAAGGTGGGGGCTTTACAGGATTTCGAAGCAAAGGAAGAAGAAGGGGAGCCTTACCGAACCTTATGCGCGAAAGCAGGGGGAGAGGAGGTCAATGGCGGCGCTGGGGCGGCCTAAGCTGCTCGGGTTGTTGCGGTTTCTTGGGAAAACAGAGCAAGGTGCTTGGAGGCGCTCGAGAGATACCCGGTGCACTTGCTTTCGACTTGGACGTCCGGGGAGATGGTGTTGGCTCGAGCTCGCCGGAAAAGAGAAAGAGGAGGAGGCGTTGGAACTCGGACCTCTTGGCTGTGAAACAGGGAGGGAACGAGGAGGAAATATTGGCTTCAAATGGAAGGGAAAGAAGAGGGCGACTGAGATGGGGCTGTTAGTGTCCACAATCAGGCGGCGGTGGGGATTTGTGAGGTTGGGTTCCAATTTGAAGGGGATGAGGGTTGAGGGGCTGAGTGAGATTTAGATGCAATGAGAGGAGGGGAGGGTTGCATTTAAAATCCAATGGAAAGGGGATCTGTTTGGGTGTTGCAGGAGGCGTGGTGGGTGTTGGAGTCAGATTCAGAAATAGGAAGGAAAGCATGGTAGAAAGGGATAGAGTAGGCCTGGGTTGTTTGGTGCTAAATGGAAAACAAACAAAGTGGAGATTAGAGAGGGAGAAAGAGAAACAAAAGCAGAGATGGGTGGCTGCAATCGGATGAAGGGGAAGACTGAAGACATGAGCAAAATCAGAAATTGGGGAAAAGATACAAAGTGACATATGGTCCCCAAAAGAATTAAATTTAGAATACCCAATAATTATGTCCCAAAAATACGCTCACTCGAATCTATCTTGACCCAATATTTTAAATCAAATTTTCAAAATTGAATTAATTAATCCGATAACGTTTCGCTCATTTTTTAAAATCTTAATTCAAAGTTTTGGAATTGAAACCCGTCAGAAAATTCGTTGAAATGATACAAGAACTTGTTTCAAAAGATTTCAAGGTAAATCGCTAGAGGACGGAAATTTCAAATCTTCTGAATTTTAGAAGTCGAAACGAATATAAATCACCATTTAATAGTTTTAATATTATAAAAATTTTCGGTCTTTACAACATTGATCCATGCACTAACCAGCAACAATTCTTCGCCCTGTGACCACTTCACTCGTTCACCAGTGGAGGTTCTTACACCTCTACCACGGGTAGCTCTTCCTCCTCTTCCACGAGCCCTTCCCCGGGTGGATATTTGTCGATGAGTGGCATCACCCTCTTTGAGATTGGGTTGTATGTTGTCAAGGCTTGGTATTTCTTCTGATGTGCCCCATCGGTGCATTTTAGATGTGCTACAAGTAGATCCTTGAGTATTGGGAGAATGAGATGTAAAAATTAGAGAATGTGGATTTTGGTAAGCTTGGAAATGAGACGATGGATTATGGTAAGCTTGAAAGTTTGAAGGTGGTGGGACATTCATATTGGGTTGACGGAATTGGTAATCTTGATAAGTTGTTGGATTTTCCGACAAATCAAGAAAATTCAAAGGAAATTGGATAGGAGTTTGAGGACGTTGTGGGTGATTGGGATCCATATGCTCAAGAATACAAAAGTTTTGTATGAGGGTAGAGAAATGAAGATGGTTGATGAATTTGTCCACCTCCCCCTTTTTATAGGAATTTTCTCCATTTTAAATTTAAATTTTAAATTTTTTTAAATCTACAAAATTATTAAAAGTGGGTGAATAATTATATATATCTACAATTTACATAAATTAAAAAAAAATAACCTAATGATATTGGTGTCTATAGATTAAGAAAAATAAATTATGCATATCTACAACTTCCAAACTTTAAAAAAAATAAAAAAAAATTCTGCCTAACCTTGAAGTTTACATGCAAACTATATTCCAAATAAGAGAGGTACTATGTACATGTGTTTCCATAAAAAAAAAAAGAAGAGACATACATGTAGCAAATAGTATGTGCCATGAAAATTGAGTGAAATGTGATCCTTCCCACCTTTTTCATTTTATTTTATTTTTTTATTGTGTTCCTCTTCCCAAGGTCTGTTTGTATTGCAAATTTGGCGGGTGTTTAAGCATTTCCTACTACCACACATGTCCCATCGTTTCTTATACATACCCACCCATCTTTTGATATTTTATTATATTTTTGTACGGATTGAGGCCTACAAACCCCCAATGTAGTTGCTCTTAATACATGTCTAAAGTGAGGATTTGGGGGTTTTGGCTCTTGAGTTGATTTATGATTTGCTATTGAGATGTGTGGTTGTGCTTGAGGCACTTTATTGGTTGACATATGATATGTGATTTGATATATGATGCGGTTGACTGGAATACTGGCTATGTTTATGTGATTTGATATGATGTGATGTGATTGACTGGGTTATTGGCTATGATATATGATTTGATATAAATGTGATTGAGTAATGGGTTATGATACGAGATATGATGACTTAGATGTGTAATATGCTTATGGTATGTGTGTTTTAGGGGTAAGAGGATGCGTCCACATCCTCTTATGGTTCCACAAGTGAACCTAGTGTATCTCATGTTATTTATTTTCGATACGATGCGATGTGATATTGGATGAGGATCAAGGCTGCATGCAGGGATGCATGATGATATGATGCATTGAGGTGCTTGGGGATGAGTTGATGAGGATTTGGGTGGAGATTCGGATCGGGTAAAGCCTTAACCTCCTAGGGATAAGGGCTCTCTACGAGTCTTCTACGTGCTTGATTTATATATCTTATATATGTTTTGATTGGTGGTAATAAGACTTCTTGATTGTGACTTGAAATTGTGTTGGATCATGGTGGTAATGATACAGATTTTAGGTAGGCATCTTTAGTATGCCCTAGATGCTAGACTGATAGTACATTTTCAATCTAGAGTATATACGTTTTGCAATGTAGTGACCCCTTGTGTCTTTTGGGGACTCCGTGCACCTGAATGAAGATGATGATCTTGCTCTGGGGTCGAGTTGTGCTTAGGAAGTCGAATTGGGTTCACTTTTGATGTCATAAAGCCATTTTGATTTGAGACTTGGATTTTTTTTTATTTCTCTTGAGTTTTCGGTTTGTTTTGGCCAATGAATCTACTTATGTATCGACTTGCATTTTGTTTTGAGAATTATTTCTGTGTCTAGGGTTAGTCCTCTTTAAAACTTTATTTGGGGACTTCTGTTTTGAGAATTTTTCTCATGCCTGACTTGTTTAGTAAATGAACGAACTCAAGCCATGCTGTTTTCGAGTGTTAAGTAACACTTCTTGCTGATGACATTGTATCTTGAAGGAAAATTTTAAAATTTCACAACCATCTAGCTATTCGAGCTTGAATTGAGCTGATCTAAGCTTTGAATCGAGCTTAAAAATATGCTCATACTTAGCTCATTTAGTAAATGAACGATCTCATGCCAAGCTTTTATCAAGTCGAACCCGAGCCGAGCTATATGACCATCATGATTTTAATATTTCTATGTATTTTTTACTTTATCAACACAACCTTTCTTATTTTAAGATAACTTTTGATAATAATTTATCTTAATAATTAAATAATTTGTTATATTATTGATATTTTATTTTAAAAAAATTGTATTGTGGCATCAGAATTATACTAGTTTCCTCTTAATGTTGTTCGTTTCACCCTAGATCTAGCGGATCTCATCTTACTCTTCAAGCCCTAAAAGCTTCAACTAGATATTATACTTGAATATTCTATCTACATATGCTAAATTTCCCCTTTAATATCTTCAAACAAAAAAGTTAAATTGCATAAAAGAACCTACAATCAAACCCAATTGCTTTGGATTTTCGTTATTGCTCGTATAATCTCAGTAGGCTTAGTTAGTGGATTTACGTGTGGTGTGAAAGCCCAAAAATCAAGAAAATGATGAAATAGATACTTTTTATTCTTCTTCCTCTACAAATGGGTAGGTCTTAGAGTTAGGGGGATCAAGCTCTTCGAAGTCCTTGCATAACCATAAAAAATGGTGTCTCAATTCTTCCATCTTGCGTCTATCAAGTGGCAACCTGGTGGGTATTCGAAACGACACGGATTATCCTTATTGGATACTTGCACTTAAATGATTCGTTTACTAATCAGTGATTTGAGATTTTTTTTTCACGGAAACTAAATACACCGCAAATCAGGGTTTAGACACCACGTCGATATGAACATGGCACCACGTCGATATAAACGTGCCACCAAGTCGATATGAATGTGGTACCTAAACCCTGATTTTATTTCAATTTTCAGTGTTCACCTATACGTCAATAAGAATGTGGCACCACGCCAATAAAAACGTGCATTTATTTAATCTGAATTTGTGGTGTATCTAACATCACCTCTTTTTTTTTCTATCGAGGTACTCGTGTCGTATCGAGGACTTGGTTATGAACACCAAATTAGTAATAATGAGTAATTACTAACAACCCATCTTCACTCCAATATTCAAATTTTGTTCAAATCCAAAAAAAAAGCTTAAATATAATATATTCTATCTTATCAAATTACTACTAATTTGAAAACAAATTTAACATATGTGGATTTTGGCATGTACGGGTTTTGATCCACACAAAGGTTAAAAATATCATTTATTTTTATCACATTCTTAACGCTATATATTAATATTCTCAAAAACAAAAACAAACGTGCCCATGTTTTTTCAATACCAAATCTAGAAACCTTTTTTAGAAAGAAACTATCCAAAAAAATAGCAACTAAATAGCATCCAAAGTTTTCTCTTAATTTTTTCCTCTAAATTTTCAACACCAAACCTTACAAAACTTATAAATAACCCAAAGGCAATCACCTCCAAATAAAGGTGGGGAATTTGTGTGAACAAAGAAATTACCTACAAATCCAAAAAACACAAACAAAATAAAAAAGAAAAAAAAAGAAAAAGAAAAAGGAAATTTGTGGGTTTGAAAGGAGAAGGGAGATCGATTGGAAGGAGATGGTGAAGGACTCTGTAATGAAGTGCTCACAATGTGGGCATAATAATGGACATAATTTGAGAACATGTATTCATTCTAATAACAATAGTAACTACTATCATGGGAACAAGGGGAGTTTAAAGCTCTTTGGGGTGAAGATTTTAATGGAGAAAGAATTTGAAGCCATGAAGAAGAGTTTGAGCATCGGCAATCTAAATTCGTCATCTTCATCATCGTCCCATTTTGCTGAGCAAACTCATGCTGATGGATACCTCTCTGATGGCCCGGTTCATAATGCAAGAAGAAAAGGTTTTTTTTCCCTTCCCTTTTTATTTTATTTCATTCTTTGTTCAGCCTTGTTTCTTATTTTGATGAGTTCTTTTTAAGTTTGTTCATGTTTTGTGCCTTTGAAATTTGGAATTCTAAATTGGCAATTTTTAATCTGAAGATATCCTTTTTTGGTCATACAAAAGTTGGAGGATTTGAATCGAGTCACGCCATTAGGGCAGGATATGTATGCAGAAAGAGGTACTAATTACATCAACACAACTCTTGTGTTGATATATATCAAAAATCGAATACACAACCTTTCAACGGAAAATTGAACATCCTTTGCTAAATCAATAATTATTGATATAATTTTGATTTATAATGAATTGTTCGGTCTTAAATGGATAGCATGTTACAAGGTTTTAGACCCTAATTATTGGATCATATCGTCTAATTGTTTAATCATGCATGGAGAAATATGTGGTAGTAACACTTAAATTTAGGATCTTATTAGTTGAACAAGTACCACAAAAATGAAGTTATATATATAATTTTGTAGTAAATAAAAGTTTATTTGGTTATAAAAGGCAACTTGAGGTTAATTTTATATGAAAGTTTCTATTATGAAGAAATCAAAGGTTGAAATAAATAATTCATAGATTATGAAAATACCAACCCATGTAACACGAATTCTAAAAATGGATCAGGACAACCATGGACAGAGATGGAACACCAGCTATTCCTGCAAGGCTTAGACAAGTTGGGAAAGGGAGACTGGAAAGGCATTGCTAAAAACTTTGTAATAACAAGAACAGCTGCCCAGGTAGCTAGCCATGCCCAGAAGCACTTCCTTCGAATGACCACCTCCGACCACAAGAAGAAGCGTCCAAGCGTCTTTGATGCTCCCCTCGTCAAAGATCCTTCTTCTTCCATACCTACCCAACCAGATATCACCATCGTCACTCCGACCCCCATTCATATTAATGGAATTGATCCTCAACAGGTGATCTTCTTTCTCTATGCCCCAATCACATATGTTTTAAAAAAATGCATAAATATTTTTCTTCTATATTTTTTGTCACTAAGGGCTTCCTCTCCCTTGACGATTGACACCTTAATATATATATATATGAACTAACATAAGTCATGGGCTTCATTTTGCATTACTTGTGTATCAATGAAAGCAGTCAAGCATGACAGGAACAAATGTATTGCATGGGTACCCACCACCGCAACCGCAACCACAACCACCACCAACGCCGCCCATTGCAAGAAGCAATTGCATCCAAGTGTTCCCCAATGCAAGCAGTGCAAGTGCTGATGGTGCAACACCAATCATAATGAACCCGCAGCAGCAACACAACTATGTCTTCCTACAAACCCCTAATCCAGACTACTTAGTGGGATCAGGAACAAGAGTAGTCATGGATGGTCCTCCCTTTTCACCCTTTCAGTTCATCCATCATCGCTACCAACCGAGCACCTCTTTTGTTCACCCCAGCTCCACTATTGCTAATAGAGACGATGAATCATCTGGTATCAACATAGAAGTCCCACCAGATGCGTTGGAGCTTCGACTAGCACCCTCTCGGGCTTCCGATCAGGGGTCTTACCAACTCTCCCCCGGCCCTGCTTCCGGTGCCATCAAAGTCACTTGATGATCTGACCTTATCAGTTTTCCCCTTGATTTAGATCAGTGAATCTGTTTTTGATAGCTTTGGAAACCCCTTCTTGAGCTTACTTTAATCTTCATACTAGATTAATTAGAATATTATGGATTGAATTTTGAAATGAGTGGAACATATACATACAAAGTTTAATATTACACACAAAAATGTTGCATATGGAAATAAAAAGTGAAAATTTTAGATTCTTGTGTTCAAGTTTCTCATTTGTTCCTAAAATCCCTCCTTCCATAAAAGCAATGGATGCAAGATTCGCTAAATAAATGGTATTTAGTAATTGCTGAGTATGATAATCTTTCTTAGTTTGTAATTTTTTTTTAAAAAAAAAGAAAGACATTTGGATGAGCTAAATTATAGATGTGGTAAATCCAAGGTGATTGTGAAACTAAGCAATAAATCAGCTGCAATAAAATACGGCAAAATCAAAGAGGACAATCAATGTCCTTCATATGAGTAGCAGAAGCAACAAAAAGGAAATATGGAGGCTCATGATTGACGACAACAATCCCAAAACCCTACCTCTCATTGTAGTGGATGCAATGCTTTTATATGAGTCCTTACAAGAGACATGTGCCATGCACATGATAGTAACTAAATGAGACAAAAGCTCTTATTACACTACAAGACAAAACATAAGAAAATGATGCTAGAAATAAGACTAAGTAAATAGCATGATGGAAGGTTAATGAGCCTTGATCAATAAGACATAACCAAGGATCATAATCTCCATACCCCCCCCCCCCCCCCTCCCCTTTCAAGTATGACTTGGTGGTAGACCAACAAGACCCAACTTGGACGAAAAGAAATGACATTGTCTTTCACCAAGGGGCTTGGTAAGAACATCTGCAATTTGAACACAAGTTCTAACATGCTGAGGAAGAATGAATCCTTCTTGCAACTTCTCACGAATATAATGGCAATCAATCTTGAGATGTTCAGTTTTCTCATGGAACACATGATTCTCAGCAATGTGTAAAGCAGACTTGCTATCACAGAATAAAGGAATTGGAAGTGGCACACAAATTTTCAACCTTTGTAAGACACCTTCAACCCGTACGAATTCACTGGCTAAGGTGGACATGCTCCTGTATTCTGCCTCCGCAGATGACTTAGAGACAGTCCCTTGTTTCTTGGTTTTCCATGAAACCAATGATCTTCCAAAAAATACACAATATCCCGTGAGGGACTTAGGACTGAATTGACAAGCTCCTCAATCTGCATCACAATAAGCAGACAATGCCATCCAGGGTTCTTTTGGATAATAAAGACATGTGAATACTGTCCCCTTCAAATATCTAACCACATGAATAGTTGCATCATAATGTAGTTGTCTAGGTTCCACAATAAATTGACTAAGGTGTTGAACTGCATATGAAATGTCAAGCTGACAGATTGAGAAACAACAACCTGCCCACTAGTCTTCTGTATTTCTTAGGATCTTGCAAAATTTCACCACTGTCAGGGGACAACTTTAATCCGGCCTCTTGGTAGAGGAAACATTGTAGCTTTACAATCATCATCTGGCGATCATCAAGTATATCAAGAATGTACTTCCTCTGGTGTAACATAGTGCCATTTCTATCATGCATAATTTATAAACCAAGTACCTTGCAATGCCAAGATCTTTTATGGTAAATGCTTTGTGCATGGATGCTTTAGTCTGATCAATCACTTGAGCATCGTCACTAGTAATCAACAGATCATCTACATATACCAAATCAACAACAATTCCATTGGAAACATGCTTTATATACAAAGAATAATCTTCAATGGATTGTTTATATCCCAAGCTCATCAGGAATCTACACAATTTTGTGTTCCACTGTCTAGAGGCTTGCTTCAAGCCATAAATTGACTTCTTCAACTTACAAACCTGCCATGACTTGCTTGTAATATAGCCTTTTGGAGGCATCATATAGACTTCCTCTTCCAATTTTCAATGAAGAAAAGCATTGTTCACATCAAGTTGATGTAAACTCCAGTTTTTGATAGTTGCCACAACAATTAGAATTCTCACAATTGAGAATTTAGCAACATGAGAGAAAGTATGTTTATAATATGTGCCCTTGATTTGATTATAACCTTTGGCAACCAATCTTGCCTTGTATCTCCTCACTGTTCCATCAGGCCTGTACTTAATTGTGTAGACCCATTTGCTTCCAATTGGCTTTTGATCAATGGGAGCATCTACAGTCTCCCACATATCATTTCTTTCCAAAGCTTGCAATTCTAAGTTCATGGCATCCACCCATTTACTACATTGTACATATATATTTGATTTTTTTTTCGACAAGTCTTCCGTTTGTCGGCCTATTGAGTTTTAGACATGTCTGAGCTCGAATTATTAGTTAATCATATATATATATATATATATATATATATATATATATATATATATATATATATATATATATATATATATATATATATATATATATATATATATATATATATATATTTGATTTCACCTCCTTCCTTGGGCTGAGCAGGCCCGAAAAATTTCTTGGTGCTCAAGGATTTTTTTGGATAAAAGGCTGCCAAACAAAAAAAAAAGCTTGAAAGAGCTTGAATTAAATCCCGAAAGGGCTTGATCAAATTTCGGTTGCTGAAATCCTTTTAGCATCTTTGCATGAGCGCAATGTGGCTCTGCTTTCGACGTTTCTAAAAGGTCTTATGCTTGGTTGGAGGCGTGAAGTCTGGAGTCGGGACTGGTTGTGGACTGTGGTTGTGATAGTGCATGAAAACCCTTGAAACGGTAAATATATAGATGAGGGGAGAACCCATGTAAAAAAAGTGTAAAGCCAAACTAGGAGCTTCACGTAAACGTGGAAAGGGGTACTACTATACCCAAAAAAAAAACCATGTCCTCTACCAAAAACTGATGTCCTATCCCCAATAAACTCTACAGCTCCGACTACTCATGCCTATGATCTAGTCTAGCCTCTCTTAGTGCTCCCCCACCAACAATAGTTAATGATAATTTATGTATACACAGCGGTACTAAATGGTTCATTACAAAATATGGTTTTGTTCCTTGCTAACCATGTGCAATGTTCTAAAAGGCGCTAGGCGGCCGCTAGGCGGTGGGTGGCCGCCTAGCGCCTAGGCGGTTAGGCGGGTGCCCAGGCGGCGCCTAGGCGGACTTGGAACAAACTTAATTATTTCCTTATATTTTGAAGCATAACACTTGTAAATAATTCAGATAATGTAATAATACTCCATAATATCACTCATAAACCCAAATTTATCGTGTTTAACTAACATTAGAGTAAATAAATGCAAAAGTAGGCATCTGATTAGCGACTTTAAATCTTCTAAAATCCAAAACATATCCAAAACCATATGTTTGACTCAAAAACAAATATATTCCAAGATGGGGATAAAAAAACCCTAAGTTGATTAATCACATGCCTAAAAGCTAAAATTGAATAATTGTCGGGTTAGGCGGTACTAGGCGTCCCCTAGGCGGGACTAGGCGTGCCTAGGCATCCCCTAGGCGGGATTAAGCGGGCCTAGGCGGGGTCTAGGCGGCGCCTAGGCAAGACTAGGCGGGGTCTAGGCGGATTACCGCCTAGAGGCCCGCCTAGGCTTAAAAATTCCCAGGTGCCCTGCCGCCTAGCGCCTAGGCGCCGCCCAGGCGGTGCCTAGGCGCGATTTTTAGAACACTGACCATGTGTAATAAATGATCGCTTGAAGGACCATGAGCTTCGCCTGGAACGACTTCGACTTCCTGATAGTGTCAGATTCTCCAGTGAACCATGTCATCCATTCTCCCAGCGTATCAAATTTGGCAGAGATCCTGATCCAGGGCAATACCCGCTGCTGGATTTCTCGTATCACTGGGCACATAAACCAGAGATGCTCTTCTGTTTGTATCCCATCCCTGCAAAGGACACATTCTGCTGCTGCCTCCCCCTTCCAATGTCTAACCTTGTTTCCGGTCTGTCTTCGTCCCTAGATCATCTCCCCCCAATCGATATCAGGACCCCGGCATTTGATCTTCTCTTACACTTTATCACAAGAAAGTGCTCCCCTATCATTCACTAACGAATGAATATCCAGCCGCGGCTAGGCGTGACCACGGGTTACGGGTCAACCCGTGACCCGCCGGGTCCGGGTTGACGGGTTGGCGGGTGGGGACGGGTAGCGGGTTAGGGTTAGGGTATGGGAATCCTTAACCCGTGACCCGGCGGGTCGACCTATTTTGAAAAATAGATCTGTTGCCGTGGGGCCCACAGGTCGGAGGATTTTTTTTTAAAAAAAATGTAGCCGTTGTAACTTGTAACGGTTAGTTGAGTGCTCGGGGCTATAAATACCCGACTCCTTCATGTCACAAATCCCATCCAATCCATCAATCACCCATCAATTTGATTTTCATAAGCTCGTAAGTCGTAATCATGTCCGATGACAACCTTCGGGAGGCGTTGTGCCAAGATCATTACGAGAAGGCGGATGAGCAAGCCGATCGATCATTCGTAGCTGTTTGTCGTCATTGTGCTAAAAGGTACAAGATGAAAAATAACCTTGGACATGGTAATTTGAAGCTTCACATCACCAACAAGCACCCCGAAAAGATGAAGAACGATGGCGCTTCGGGCTCGAGTGGGACGAGTGGTGGTAAAAACTAGTCTATTATTCCTAAGTCCTAAGTCTTAATCCTAATTCCTAAGTAGTGAGTATTGTAGTAATGTAGTAAGTTTATGTTTTATGTTTTTAAGTTTTTATGTTATGTGAATCGGTGAATGTGAGTCGTGATTTGTAAACGTGTATTCATCTTTCGGTTTACAATAAACTTGTGTTTGAATGATTCAAAGAATAGTGTTTTATAAGCTAATATTTTTACTAATTACCTAACAAGTAACAACTTAGAAAAAATTACCTAAACATTATATATTACATTTAAAATGTTCAAAAAAAAAAAAAAACTAAGACACTTGCCCGAGATATCTTTGGGTCAAAGAGGTCGAGATCTTCGTCGAGCCCCCACTCGGAGCTCGACGAATATTTGTCCACTAACTTTGATTTTCTCAGCGATGAAGAGGAAGATTTCGATGTCCTTGAGTGGTGGAGCCGTTTCGAAAGACAAAGATTCCCGACGTTGCAGGTAATCGCCCGACAAATACTTGGGGCACCTTGCTCCACCGTAGCCGTCGAGCAGCTTTTCAGTCGCGGAGGTCAGATTCTTTCGGAGAAGAGATCAAGGTTGCTTCCCAAGAACCTCGAAGCCCAAGTTTGTCTTGCAGATTGGAAGAAGGCGGAGATGCGGATGTAGAAGAACATCTTGGGGACTGATTCCGAGGATGATGACGGAATAGAGACAGAGTCCGTTGGGAGCTCCATTGATGGCGCGGTCACAGATGGCTCAGGAGGTGGAGGGTCCGACGATCAAGAAGACTAGAAGAGTAGGTAACCGGGCCGGGGTTCAGACATACACAGGTAAAAGAACTACGTGGGCTTTGATTCCTCACCCCCGGGAGGATACGTAGGCAATCGGGAAACCAATTCAAGTCCTTCTTCCTTCCCCCCCCCCTCCCCCCCCCCCAACCCCCCAACACTCTCTAATACAAAAATTGTACAACTTTATTGTAATTTGTAAAACTTATAGAGTTATAGTTGTAGACTTTGCAGTTTTGAAAATTATAAGATGTAATATTACATATTGTATTTTGTACCTAAAGACTAAAGAGTCTAAAGTTATGATTTGTCAATACGAAATGATATTTGTCAAACATATAGCCGTTCAATTCCCGTTCCCGTTCTCGACAAATCCGATTCCGAACTAGTGCAAACCCGGGTCAGACCCGTCGGGTCAACCCGTCGACCATTTGACCCGTCGGGTGACCCGAACCCACCAACCCGTGGAATTCCCGGGTTAGGGTTCGGGTCGCCCTTCCCCGACCCTTGACCTCGCGGGTCGAACCCGTCGACCCGCCGGGTCTGACCCGTGGCCACGCCTAGTTGCGGCTGTCCTAATTGAAGAGTCATATCTTTAAGCTGATCCCTGGTCTGCAGAATACTACGCCAGAGCTGGGAATCATCATGCTTTGGGCTTATATCCCATACATTCTCAGCCCTTGTATGGTTTTGATTACACCATCTTAAGTTCTTAACCAAATTGCAGGCCTTTCAGCAAATCGCCTAAGAGTTTGGAGAAGATACTCGTGTTCCATGCTCCAAGGTCCCTTATCCACAAACCTCCTTCTGAGCGAGGCCTAGTGACCTCCTTCCATGCCACTAAGTACTTATTTCCTTCCATATTTCCACTCCAGAGGAACCTCTTCATCATACTTTCTATATGATCAATCACTCCCTTCAGAAGCAGCATTGTTTGGCTCCAAAACGAATGCATACCTTCACAAACCGATTTAATAAGCTGTAACCGACCTGCATACGAGAGCTTTTTAGCCGCCCATGTTTGCATAAGACTGCCAAGCTTTTCGTATAGGGCACCATACTCTACCACTTTGATCCTCCTCGAGCGCAGTGGCATACCCAAGTATTTTATCGGGAAGGACTAGCCCCAAAGCCCAGCTGTTTGATGATTTCCTCTGAACAGCAACTGTGCAACCCACAAGGAAGACATAGCTTTTTTCCATATTAATTCGCATACCATTGAGCAAAAAAAGTTCTCCAAGCATTCCTTGATTATCTTAATTGATTTCACATCCCCATGGCAAAAGATTAGGAGGTCATCAACGAAGGCGAGGTGAATTAATTTCAGTTCTTTGCATCTGGGATGATATTTGAAGTCACGGTGCTCATCAGCTGAATGAAGCTTTCGACTCATCATCTCCATACAAAGTACGAATAGGTAGGACGATAAGGGGTCCCCTTGTCGGAGACCTCACTTCCCTATGAAGAAGCCATCTGGAGCTCCATTGATGTTGATTGAGAAGCTGGTAGTTGAAACACACTCCATAATTAAGTTCACTAGCATATCCGGGAACTTTAATGTGCGCAAGGTGTGGTGTATGAACTCCCAACTAATGTAGTCGTAGGCCTTCTGAAGATCTACTTTGATTGTGCATCTGGGTGAGACCCTCTTCGTTCCATACCCACTCACAATCTCAGTAGCCACCGCAATGTTGTGGGCAATGGACCTCCCTGGTATAAACGCTCTCTAGCTGTCACTTATCAGATCACTAAGCATGAAAACCCATTTAACCATAAAATGCATGAAAATCTTAAGCATCCAATTTCGGCCATAAAATCACTCAAAGTCTTGAATATGCACCGACCGAAACCCCATTCGTCTAAATTTTAAAAAGGGCGTATCGTGGAAACTAAATGCACCGCAAATCACCACGTCTAAAGCAACGTGGTACCACGTCAGTTTCGACGTGCAATAATTCTCCATGCTAAAGATGATTAAAAACATAATTAATAAAAAATTCTACCACAACTAATTGATTGTACACCACATTGATCTGAAAGTGCGTTTATGAGGGGATTTACGATGTATCTAACCAGACACTTCGACTATCAATAGATTAAATTTCACTTTTATGTCTTTTTTTGTTTCCCTTCCAAACAACCCGTGAAAAACCCGACAAACCTTGCCAAACAAGGCCGTACTATCGGGTTTCCCGCTTCAATCCCCAATCCGAGGGGTTCCAATCCAACGTTTCTCCCTCCCTAAAACCCTAAGTTCCTCGCATCCCCTTCTCTTTCTCTCCCTGTGCCGAAAATGAGCTTCGCGGCGTACATGACGACGCACTGGCCGACGGGCATTGAGGCGTGCGCGTCGGGATACATTACTCACTCCACCGCCGACTTCCCACCCCAACTCCTTCCACTTCACTCCGACGATCTCGATTCCGACTGGCCCTCCACCACCGCCTCTTCTCCCCTCGTTAGGGGCCTCGGTCCCACCCCCAATCTCATCGTCGCCTCCGCCAACATCCTCGAAATATACGCCGTCAGGGTCCAGGAAGCACCCCCCGCCGATTCCAAGCGCGCCGCTTTCATGTCGGGTGTCTCCGGGGCTTCTCTCGAGCTTGTTTGCCACTACAGGTTCTCTGCTTCTTCCTTCTCCGCTCACTTTTTCACTTTTTTTGGTTGTTTGTGCCGGCATCTTGGAGTTGGGAATGTGTGTGAAATCAGATTAGGCTCAGTTTGGAACAGGGAGTTGGGAATGATTTGAAATCAGATTAGGGCTCAGTTTGGAACAGTCAGCGGTAATTGAGGCCGATATTTGATATCTAGATATGAGTACCAAATGATGGCTTATCTTTTCCTTTTGCTTTGCTGAATTTCATTGTTAGACTTAGACGGATCATGACAGCATCCTGTAATGGTGTGTGCAGCCTGTTTAGGATGTGTTTGGCATGATTAGTTGTTAATCTTGAGGCGGGTAGATGACCAAAAATCTATGCTAACCACCGAAAAGCCTAACCCCTTATTCCCTAACCTGCTTCCTTCCCAGCCTAACCTGATTTCATTGCCCTAGCTCTCTCCACAGTCACACGCCATTCTCATATTTAAGTCCCTCTCTGTCCCAGAGTGCATCCTGCAAAATATAGTGGCTGAATGATGCATTCTGCTCACCCATTTTGAAAACCATGAAGTTTCCATAACATTATATTCAAGCAACTATCATCATTTATCCTATCACAAAAGCTAGTGATGCCAAGAAGCGAGGTACCACTGGAACAACTGTTCCAAATGCTAAATACTAGCGCTTTGGGCCTGCCAAATATTGCTGAAGTTGAAATATGAGTCTATATAAGCAGAAATAATCTGATTTAGGCTAAGATTATTTTACAAGACACTGAGTCTTATTGATCCCTATTTACTCAAAATAATTAGTGATAGTTTAAAGGTCTTGTTTTGTCCTTATTCTAGGCCTTTATATGTGGTTCACAATTGTGTGTTGAATTATGAATGCGAAGGGTTGGGATTGTGTTCTTGAAATGATATCTATTGCCATTGGTGGCTCTTGCTTCTCCCCAGCTGTGATACTAGTCGGGGTTTATTTCATATTGGAAATGCAGAAGACTTTTTTTTTTTTTCCAAATCACAAATGGAATTCTTTTTTTTTTTTTTTTGCATTTCTTGGAGGCATTAGTAATAACAAAATTATTGTTCTTTTATTTGCCACCTTGAACTATGGCCTTGAAAGGAAACTCGTTGATCAGTTCTCTTTGTCTATCTTAGATTTCTCAAGTTTTGACGTTTTGAATTGTTCATAAGAGAATTTAGCTGAGAATTTGGTTGTTTATCTGGTTATGATATATTTGCTTTTGAGTGATCACATTTATGTTCTTGAGTTGATTATGTGTTGCAGTTATTTAGTTTTGTCAAAGTTAACTGTTCCTAATATTTTTCGTTTAATTCCGAGCTTCTGTTCCAGGTTGCATGGTAATGTCGAATCTATGCAAGTACTATCAATTCGTGATGATGATAGTTCTCAAAGAAGGGATTCAATCATCTTGGCTTTTCAAGATGCAAAAATTTCAGTTTTGGAATACGAAGATGCCACTCACGGCCTTTGTCCAAGGTCAGACGGAGCTAAGTGTACTCTATGTTTGTCTTTTATGGATCGTCCTAAATCTAGTTTATGTAATACTCCGTAATAGTTATATAGTGGCCATAGTTAATATCCATGTAATAGTCTTATGGATGAAAAGTTTCATTGATAAATGTTATTTGATTTCCATTCCATTCAATTTTTTCTTCATGTAGTTGGCTGAAAAGTTAAATTATTCTGCAACTTACATATGATAGGTACCTGAAGAAACAGCATATTTTTTTGTTTTGTTTTGAAATTTAAGTTTTTTACTCAAATGCTAATTTCTAATAAAGGCAAGTATACATTTCTATTGAACAAGTATACTTACAAGTATACTTGACCATAATTTCTATACATCATGACATATTTGCTTGACATATAATACTTGCCTTTAGTAGTTGATCACAAGCTATGTGTAGAGTTGAAGAAATGCTTATGTTTCATGTAGACTACGGTGCTTCAATTTTTTGTGATAAGTTGTAATTTGAAGATAATATACCTCTCATAATATTCAGTACTTGTTCAGTTCATTGCATTGTTTCGAAGGTCCAGAATGGCTCCACTTGAAGAGAGGAAAGGAGTCCTTTGCTAGAGGACCATTGCTGAAAGTTGATCCTCAGGGCAGGTGCTGTGGTGCTCTTGTTTATGATCTCCAAATGATAATACTTAAGACAGTTCAGGTCTTTTTCCCATCTATGTCAATTATATGCAATTTTCTTTTATGCATATTTCACCTGGATAGGTAGTTGTGTTTCTTTTCTTTTCATAACATAATCTGTTGGTTCCTGGATAAATATTTGTTTCCATGTTCTTTGTCTTCTCCATCTTTATAAAGAATAAGTTAAAAATAGCCTCTTCAGAAACCTTACATCATGCTCTTGCAGTCAGTAAGAGCGTCTTATTTCAAATGTCTCACCTTGCATTGATGAAATCACTAGATATGTTGGTTGGAACTATAGGTGAAAGATAAATCATAATGATAGATATCTCTTTCCCTTGAGAGAGGATTGTAGGAAGCATGGGAAGGATAGTGTTAAAAGGTGAAGAAATATTTAAGATTTTGACCAATTAGAAGAATGGATGCAAACCAAACATTGTCTAGCTGATAGTCCTATGAGTTTGCCATGTATTAGAGAGTTGGCCACTGGAAACTTTTAGATGACTGTCACCAGGTTCACTCCTATTGATTAACCTACTCAGGGTTCATTTTGTTCAATGTGGGAGTACATTTCTTGGGAAATATACTTACCATGTGTTACCACTTTGATTGGAAAAACACGTTTGGTTAAAATCTAATAATTAAAATCAAAATGGAGATTCAGTGGGCAAATATAATGGAGAGAAATCTTACCTACCTATCACGGGGATTTCAATTCTTGCGTTTTGGAGGAAGTTGAATATCTGAGAAGTTAACTTGTATTTTTATCCAAAGTGAACTCAATGCATGCATTCTATTCTACTTTATGAGAAGTTGTACTTTCCATAATAAATCAACACATTCTACTAAACAGACCCATAAAATTTACTTTGGTGATAATTCAACATTGTCCTTTTTTTTAATAACTAGTTTTGAATGGTTTGACTGACTTGCTTCATGAGACCTTGAGACTCTAATAGGCCTTGTATGTCATGCAGATTAGAGTGCTGCTGAGTTGAGTGTAAATGAGTGGGAAATCAAATTATTTTGAGTGATTATTTTCTTGGAAAGATCAAATAAACTCCTAAAAGAACTATTTGACAAACATATCCAAAGTGTGACTATTATTCAGATGATTTCTTCTGCATTGTAATCCTTTTCCCACTTTAAATCAGGCTGGTTCGGGGTTGGTTGTGGGTGGAGAAGCTTCCAATGCTAGCACTCCTGTTTCCCCTCGTATTGAATCCTCATTCATTATTAATCTACGGGATTTAGATATGAAGCATGTCAAGGATTTTGTCTTTGTTCATGGTAAGTTTTATGATAATTCTTGAAAGTATTTACATAAATGTTTCCATGATTAACTGTCAGAGCTAAGAAAGGAAATCATATCCAGTTATCACCCCTATCTCCATAGCGTTTTGCATCTTCATTACTGCGTCATGATGTTGTCCTTGACCCTAACACGCACTTTACAGGAATACAAGCAACTTTTGAGTTTTCATGATATTCTTATATATGAATGAATAGTTATATTATAGGTTTGGTATTGTTACCACCTAAATATTAGTTAACTGTGCATGTGCGAATCATGTTTAGATCTCATTCTTATGAGTGATGACTATCAATCAGAAATGTGTTGTATTTTTTGGGCATCGAGTTTATAATCTGAGTAGAACAACGGATGAATTTCTATGTTTTCTTATTGCAAGCTTTGCACCTCAAGATGATTAATTTCGTTTAAGGTAATGATTAAATTTATCTGAAATATGGTGTTTATCATAGAAGTGTTTAAGATGCGATTTCATGTCTCAGTCTCCCATCTGTTCTGTTACCTTCTTATATTTGCAGCTGTAGGGGGACCTTCTTGAAGTGTTCAAGCATGCATATTTTGCTGTTTCATGTCTGATCACTTTTCTAATCGCTGGCTGATAAAAATAATGATGGATAAGACTTCTTTTAATTGTTGAATGTGAGCTTAACAGACACTGTCATGATTAGTTGTTGATTCTCTTATCTGTTTCCTCTTCAACTGGTCTCTATCCTTTCATGGAAAGAAGTCTTGTCACAGAAGTTAGGATAGAATAAGATTTGATGACCTTCACCTTTTGAAGAAAGTATCTTTGCCTCTAAATAAGTGTAATGTATGTGTATTTTTTTTTGTTGTAACTACATAACAATGAATGATCCAAGAAAATTTATGAGCATCTGTTTTTTTGGTCCACTTTTTTCCCAACATTTATCACCATTTCATTATGACCTGTGCAGCATATTTCTGTGTCAGAAGATTTGGGTAGTGATTCATCTATTATCCTTCTGATATAACTCATCTGGTTAGGTTACATTGAGCCTGTACTGGTGGTTCTTCATGAACGGGAGCTCACTTGGGCTGGGAGGACCTCCTGGAAGCACCATACTTGCATGATTTCAGCCCACAGTATCAATACAACAATGAAACAACATCCTATAATATGGTCTGCCTCAGTAAGTGTTTTCTGGAGTTATGTCATGTTTTTTTATATTGACCTGCATAATTTTATCCTGTGAAAGTAGTTTCTTTTAATTGATGAAATGAACTCAGTGAATTCAGTGATAATATAGGCTGCTAGGAGCTTGTAGTAACCGAATAAATGTGATGGAACTTGTTTACGTCGGGTTTTTGTTGATCCTTTTGCTGACTAATTCTTCTTTTCCTTTTTTACCTTTAATATTCAAGAAGCAAGAACAAATAGCAAGCTATGTAACTATTGAATAGGTTCTGTACTTGCATGTAGGATTTCACATTAAATTTTAATAGGTCTTACCAAAATATGAGATTATGCAAGATGTTTTTTTGCCGTTTCCAAAGGAGCGAGATGTGATATTATATTCTTTAGCTGAAAGCTACATTATTTATTAGAAGTTGCCTATGGATGGCAAACTACTCTGCTGTTGAAATGTGAACAGTTATTTGCTGCCATTATTTAAGAATGCATATTCTTGGTAAGGAGTTGAATAGGAAACGAGCACACTTGCGCTTTTCATAAATACCTACTCGGAAAATTTCTAAATGTTATGGTCTTGCTGTGGTAAAAAATTGTGAGCCTTGTCATAAATATCACTTTTTTTTGAGGAAATTCAAAAGCTTTCCTTTGCACTTTGATGTTTCATCTTATGGTTGTTTAGTTGAAAGACTTCAACATGCAAGCAGGATCGTTTATTTAAAACTCTGAAGGTTGTTTCTATGTTTCAAAAGTGTCTAATACTTGCTGATATGTTGTATCAGAACCTTCCCCATGATGCTTACAAGCTTCTTGCAGTTCCTTCTCCAATTGGCGGTGTTCTTGTTCTCTGTGCAAACTCTATATATTATCACAGTCAGGTAGATCTTTATTTTGTTCTTCATCAGTGTTCTGTTTGGTTCTTATTCCTTTGTGGTTTGTCTCTTTTGGAGACACTTTGCTTTCTCCAAAATATACAATCTGTTAAAAAGCACTTTTAGGTTTTCATGTCATTGTATTCAATACATGTTTGTCTTATGTTGTCTTTGTGCAGTCAAACTCGTGTGCTTTGGCAGTCAACAATGTCATGGTTCCAGCAGAAAGCAGGTGGGTGTTATTGCTCTCTTAAGGGCATCCTTCGATTGCAGAACGTCCTTCATAATTATCAACTTGGGTCTGTATGGGGCAAATAAACTTTGTGTAATTTTGTGGTTTATTTATGTTCCTGATAAAAACATACTCATAACAACTTTAATAATTTAAAGATAAAAACTACTTATTCTACTTCACTATATTATAAATCCACCCCATATGCGCCCATAATATGGCTGGTTGTTATTAATCTCCCTCTTAAGGGCATTCTTGTCTCCAATCTAAAGAATATATCCTTCACAATTGTGGCATTTTTCTGGTATTAGACCATCTTCAACCACGGGGAAACCTCATTCATCTTTTTGTTTCTATCCCCTTATCATAATTTTACACCTCATTTATTTTTTTGTTTAAATTTATTTTCACTTTATGTACCTCTTCCTAAAATATACGGTGAGCGTGCCCTTATGTGCTCAAATTTGCATCCTTTTTTTATATGAAAAAATATTTTTACCAGTTGCAAACAAAAAATAAGAAATGCTGTGACATAGATGTCCTTTGTATCCTGACAATCTTATGTGCTTCATTATGCTGCGTGAACTTGATTCTTGATTGACATTCTTCTTCCTTTTTTAATTGCTATTATTTTATTTCAGTCTAGAGATGCTGAGATCAAGTTTTAATGTGGAGCTTGATGCAGCTCATGCAACTTGGTTGGCTAATGATGTTGCCCTGTTGTCTACCAAAACTGGGGAGTTACTTATATTGACACTTGTTTATGATGGAAGGTTTGCAATTCTTAATTTAAACTCTTATGTTCTTCCCTTCATCTTTTAAGTTTTCTTAGGTCACCTAGTACTTATTTCAGGGCTTTCTTAAAACAGTGGCTTGGAGGATGTTTCATTTGTGCAATATGACAGTAACTTGATTATTGATGCATGCTGAATGTACTTTAAGTGAAAGGCTGCTGATATTGAATAGGTGCAGTTGTTTCCTATTGGACGCGTGTTTTAAGAGGGTGTTAAATGTCAGCAAGATCTGAAGAGAAATTTATAGATAGCTAGTGTGACACATTCCTTGTATAGATACAGATGGATTTATTATACTTTTATATTTTTCTACCGTTTACCTAGGCTTATTTCTTGATCCATAGATCTTCATTTCTTAGTACTTGGAGACTACAAAGTCATGAGATGGAAGTCTTTCTAATCCTCTCATTTTGTAGCAATTGACTTGGATCCAATTGCTATTATGAGGTGGTTTGTATGTTCAGTTATTCTTTTATTTTGGTACATACTCTGTGTAATGGCTGGCTCATTTTGACGAGTTTTTAATACATGCTGGATGATGTTCAGTAACTTTTAGTTATTCTTTTGTTTTGGGTAATGTTGATTTATAGGGTTGTGCATCGACTTGATCTTTCAAAGTCCAGAGCTTCAGTACTGACCTCGGTAAGCTAACATATTTTCAGGTTTCTATGATAATTTGCAACTCATGAACATGTTAATACATCTATTTAAGATATTCTGGGGATTTTCTTTAGGGGATTGCAGCAATTGGAAGTTCCATGTTCTTTTTGGCAAGCCGGCTGGGGGACAGCCTTCTTGTGCAATATACTTCTGGAACTGGAACATCAAGTTTGAAGGAAGAGGTGCCCGTCGATTTTTACTTATACTTTATTTTTTAGAAGATTCTCTTTTGAATTTTGATTGTGTTTTCAAACATTTAATGCCTTGTATAATTTTCTTCTACATAACTTTCTATACTTCCATGACCAACAATATGGTCTTGTAGCATTTGACAAATTTTTTAAATAAAAATATTTACTAACTAAAGGCATAATCTTCTTTAGTAAAATGTTCTTAGAGTTTACTACTTATTAATTTTTACCATCCTTTACGGCCAATGGTGTGGATAGAAAAAAGAACAAAATTCGGGACGGTTCTTGTTTCTCACCATTTAGAAAATCTAAAACATCAAATACAGGATGATTGAACAAAATTAAAATGCTAAATGTCAAACCTAACTGATTGAAGGGAAAGTGTAATCATCATTGCAGCATGCAGCTGAATCTGAGAAGAAAAATAATTTTATGTCGTGCTCATACTTTTTGTTGAACATGTTAAACATGCATTATTTGGACAGGTAGGAGATATCGAGAGTGAAGCTCCCTTTTCAAAGCGAATACGTAGGTCATCATCTGATGCTTCACAAGAGATGATTGGGGGTGAAGAACTATCATTATATGTCTCAGCACCGAATAAGACTGAATCATCCCAGGTTAACATGATTTTGCATAAAAAATTATTTTTGGCCTATATTCGAGTTTTTTTTTTCTCTCTTTGATCTTATAATGCTTCTATGGTCATTGCATGTATTTTGCAAATTGTTTTTTTTTTTGGCCTTATTTCATCTTTCTTCACTTTTGTGTCTAAAGTTTTGAGGTTGGGATTGTGTAACTTATCCGAAGCATCATGAAAAATTGTGAGCAATAGTTTAATCCATTTAGTCATAATTAATGGAGTTACAACTTTCCACTGGTAATGTTGAGTGATTGTCATTTTAAACATTAAATGAATAAAATGAACTTTGCATCTCCTGATTATTCTGTTTATTATAAATCGACGTTGAAAGTGCTGACTGCTGAGACCGATGGTGGAGTTGAGCTCATCATGTTCTAGCTCTTGTATTTAGAACTCTGCCTGTTATGTTAGTGGTTGAGCTGAAATAATCCTTTTTAGAATTTGTTTCTTCATTGTTAGTTTCGTTTGTTTTAACTTTATATTTCTAATGGTTCCTGGGGTTTTCTCCATAGTTTTTTTAACTATTTAATACTCCATCCGTCTCAAAATTTAAGTCGTTTTAGAATTTTGCACAAGTTTTAATAAAACACTCACCCATCAATCAACATCATCATTCAACTAACTTTTTCATAAATTTTATTACCCACTACATTTTTTAACCAATCAAAACCTTTAAAAGAGTCAACAACACACAAATCAATACAAATCATTACTATCAACTACCTAGAAAACCTAAAATGAGATACAAAACTAAAGAGCTAAAATGACATCTATTTCGAGACGGAGGGAGTATAACTTAATGTATATCGAAGAAAAACAAAAAAGATTTTCCGTATAGCTTGTTAGACTTGTTGACTTACCTTTTTTCTTCCCTCCATAGTTTAGCTTGTTCTGGATTTGTTATTTTTACTCCCTCCGTCCGGAAATACATGTCTTTTAGGTCTATGCACGGGAATTAAGAAATCTTATAAGTACTAATGGAATAGTAATAAATTAAAATTTAAAAAGTTTCTTTTTATTTCCAATTTGTAAGGAGGAGAGTAGGGGTGATGTAAAAATTAGAGTAATGATTAGATCTAAAAAGTAGGTTAAGTGTAATGATTAAATCTAAAAAGACATGTATTTTTGACAAAATTACATGGGCTAAAAGGACATGTATTGGCGGACGGAGGGAGTATCAAATATGTTTGGTTCTGTTAATATGTTCTGTGTTCCATTTAGTTTGCATGAATTGATTTGATTCCCTGTAAAAATATTGTTGGCTCTATTTGTATCCTGTTTTCAAAGAAATTTGTACTCATCTTATATTTTTGCAATTAGTCGTTGAGGATTTCATTTCTTCGTTTGTATGTGCTAACAATTTCACTATTTCTCCTCAGAAATCTTTTTCATTTGCAGTCAGAGATACCTTGATAAATATTGGCCCTTTGAAGGATTTTGCCTACAGTTTAAGGATCAATGCAAATCACAGTGCAGCCGGGGTTGCGAAACAAAGTAACTATGAACTGGTATATTTTAGGTTTTTACTTGTATCATTCAGGCTCTGTTTGTTTGTATCTACATTAATCTTACTGAATCTGGTCCATTTAGTAATGCTACTTGAAAATGTGCAAGAAATTGGGGGCGCCTAGCCCTAGGTGAAGGGATGCTGCCTTGACTGATTTTTAGAACACTCATCCTGTTTTAATGTTGTATTTGTCCTCTTGAAAATGCGCAAGTAATTTGTTCCATTTATAAGAAGGACAAGTGAAAGAAATATCTTGACAAAATTTTCGGGTATCCCTTTGTCCCAGGCGCATTTTCTCACACTTTAGATCCAAAATTCCATATAGCATTCTTTCCTTTGCTGATAAGATTCTCAGAACTAATAGAGAAATACTTTAGTAGGCTTTCGAAGACATAGCAATGATTTCAAAATATGTTAAATGCTCAAGGGACAGGTGTTAACTCTTGGTAGCATTTTTTCAAATATAATAGAGGTGGCTTGTTGTTTCCTTTCTGCTAATACGCTAAGCAAAAATACTTTCTGCTCATTCATAGGTTTCTTGTTCTGGACATGGGAAAAATGGTGCTCTTTGCATTCTTCAGCGGTCAATTCGTCCAGATATGATTACTGAGGTTTGTTTCTTTGTAGATTTTTCTCATGGATTTTTTGAACCAACATTTTCCAGATGCATGATTCACTGATTCATATATCAACCTTTCTGATCATGATATTGGAAACCCGGTTCGTCTTCAACTCTGGGACTCTACAACTACATCCCAGGCAGCAAACCCCCATTAATTTGCTTGGTTTAACCATATCATTGATTTCACTTGTGTAAAATGTCGGATTCCTTTATATCTTTAGCTATAAAGAGTGTGGGCCAGTGATGAAGGATAAAACATCAATTAGCTCCATCAAAAGTGAACTTGAGTATCCTTAGGCAAAATGAAATTCTGTTTTTAATTTCCATTCGATTCTTGTTATTTGTTTAATTGTGTCCTTTCCGTGCTTGTAAAGTTGGGCTTTTCTGTTGTCAATAATTGGATTTCCTTTTTGGCATGTTATTTTTAAGGTTGAGCTGCCAGGATGTAAGGGAATGTGGACGGTCTACCATAAGAGTTCACGGAGTCACAGTTCTGAAGCTTCAAGGCCAGCCACTGATGATGATGAATATCATGCATACTTGATCATAAGCTTGGAAAATCGGACAATGGTAATGTTATTGTTACTTTTGTTAGCCAACTGTATGTGGGGAATGTATACCTATCTTTATCAGTTTCTCTGGGTGATAATACCTAGTTGCTTCTTGCTTGATATAATATAATACGAAAAGGGGAACTTCTTTGCCTTCTAGTTAAAGACTACTCCTCCTATGTTTTACCCCTTAGCACACTAATTAAGGAAAATAGTACTTGTGGAATATTGGATGAAGTGTTTTTCGATCAGTAATTAAGAAGGCAAGTATCTCTCTTAATAATGGCAAAGATGGCAGACCATCTTTGATTATACCTCTTTTTTAAACTAAAATAACAAGGTTTTTATTTAAAAATAAATAGAGGGAAGATAAAAGTTTGCCTTTGGGGTTAAAATTCTGCAAAGATTAACTATGCCATTTCAAGAAAAAATTTGAAATATTAAATAGGCTAAAAAATCTTACATTTGTGATAAAATAAATTTCCCTAAAACATCTTATATATTTGATCGGAGGGAGTATTTCTCTTGTATAATGTGGCAGTATGAATCTAAGCATCCGAATGGTAGGGACAACAAAAGGGATTATCACAACTCTCCCAATTAAGTTGAACTGGTGTACTATACCATTAAATCAACCAGGCATGCAGTCACAAATTGATGGACCATGATGTTTTGTTGTATACCCACCATCATGAAATCTATCTAAAGAAAGTTCTAGCAGTCATCTCCATCAAAAGAGGCTCGATGAGACCAAATTTTAATATCGATTATCTTTCTTAGTTACTGCCGAGTGAACATCTAATGCTTTTACTGCTCTGAAAGCTTGGTAAAATCATGTAGAAGCTACAGCATAAAATTAAACGAATTTCATTTCTTGAAGAAACAAATATAAATTCACCAAAAATAAAGAACAGATACAAAATATATAGATATTACAGGATTCAATTAGAGAAAACCATTGAATTAGAAATATAAATGGCAAATATTTTTATAGTGAAAAATCAGTGTCTGATTCTGTATGGTGGCCTTTTGTTAACTTTGGTTAGAATATGTTAATGAAAGAATCTTTAAATTTATAGTTCATGATAAAGTTGCTCTTATCATGATGTTGATCCGGCTTATGCTATTACGGCTTCCGCATAGCTACTGAATAAGACAAGGGAACGAGACATGAGGTGTTATTTGTAGAGCTTTTAGATACTTCTTTTGTGTATGTATATTTATTCCTTCTCTGAAGAGCCATATTATTTCTGTATTTTGCTGTAAAATACCCAATTTCTTAATTTTCTGGTAATTTTCACAGTATTTCTTCTGCAACAATAATGGCATTATCATGTATATAGGTATTGGAGACAGCTGACGACCTTGGTGAAGTGACAGAGAGTGTTGACTACTATGTTCAAGGAAGTACAATTGCTGCAGGAAACTTGTTTGGAAGGTTGAAGTACTTCTTGCTGTTCTTGTTAGCATTTTACATATTTGCTGTCTCTTTGTATGCTGGCAAAATGGGAATTTTATTTTTATTATTTTTTCCTTTTAAACGAGGGGTAAGATATCTTATAGTTGGATAATGTTTTACTTGATATATGGGTTTTGTAAAGTTACATGAGTTGGACTTGCACTTTTTATTTTTGTCATTTTTGGTTCCTCCACTCATGCTGTGATTCTGAGTAGATAATAGCCTACTTCGCATGCATTGAACTGCTAATTGCATACATGATATCATATACTTATGCGAAACCTTATCCTTCATCAAGTCCTTCAGCATACAGACCCCATTACACCTTCCGTTTGTCTTTATTGTGGGGAAAAAAGTTCATTTTTTCACGTGATTGGTTTACATTTTCCCAAACCTTAGCGTTTTTAAGAAATCTTCAATTCAACCTAAATATCATTGGTTGTAGACCCGTTGGCTGGTGTGGTTGTGCATTGTGTTTATTGGGTTTAAGACATCTAGCTTTGCCGATTTTGTAGGCTGGAGGGGTGAGTCCCGTGCCTTAGTTTGCGGATCGGGATATTTATGCTTTATGTTGACTAATTGTTAAACTTCTTGAATTTGTTTTATAAATTTTCTACTCATGTTATGGTATACTTTTGAAATTTCGGGATCTGGCATACGCGTTTTCCGTTTGTTTGGATTGCAGTGGGGCCACAATATAACGTGTTGACTATTCAAGTGAATGTCTACAGCTAGATATTTTGTTTTTTGTATACTTTCCTGCATTTTATACTTCGTTTTTTTCTTCAGAAGAATATTTTTACACTTGTGCAATATTAAGCGAGTTACTGTTTGAGTTCCAGCTTGTGTTATTCATATGTTGATATATTTACCATTTTCTTGTCTAGACGCCGTGTCGTCCAGGTGTATGCTCATGGAGCTCGAATCCTTGATGGATCCTTTATGACCCAGGAGCTGAGTTTTGGACCTTCTGGCTCAGAGGCAGGATCAGCCACAGAGAGTTTAGCTGTCTGCTCTGTGGCTATAGTCGATCCATATGTGCTACTGAGGATGAATGATGGAACTGTACAGCTTCTTATTGGAGGTATGTACTACAATCATGCTTCAATTTGATGTAGAGATGAGTTCTACAACATATGATTTGCTTCAGGTCAGGATCTTTATTTACATTTCTTGGAATCCATAAATCTGTGAAGACATTTTTTTGTTGCAAGGGTGAAGGATCATCTATTATGATCTTATATTGTCTGTGCATTTTCCTTTGGGCATAGAGATGATTTGTGGAATTTTATTTTGGGGCAAAGAGATGGTCTTTATCTTAATATTGAGTTATGATCTGAAGATAAAAGTTCCACTGGCTGATTTATTTTTTCTATCGCTGCAAAAGGACAGTTATCATTGTATTTGGTTATATGTAATTACATTATGTATCTAGGATAACTCTTTCATACTTTACCTCCGATGAACTTTCTAAGAGTATCTATAACATTTAGCTTTCCTGTTTCTCTTCTATTTATTGGCTACTGTATTTGCTCTTATTCGTAGTTCCATGTTCTGATTCTGAAATTGCCTGCAGATCCTTCTAGCTGCACAGTTACCCTTAGCATTCCTTCAGTATTTGATGCTTCAAGAAATGGCATATCTGCTTGTACCATGTATCATGACAAAGGACCGGAGCCATGGCTCCGGAAGGCCAGTGCTGATGCTTGGCTCTCTACAGGTATCAGTGAGCCCATAGATGGTTCTGATGGGACACTTCATTACCTGGGAGACATATATTGTATTGTCTGTTATGAGAGTGGAACTCTTGAAATGTTTGACTTGCCAAACTTCAATTGTGTATTCTCTGTGGAAAAATTTTCCTCTGGAAAGGCTTACCTAGTTGATAGCTTTGTTAAAGATCCATCTAAAAATAGGACTCCTAAAAGCTCTCATGAGATGAGTGGTCAGGGTAGAAAAGAAAATGTACTGAACATGAAGGTTGTTGAATTGACCATGCATAGATGGTCTGTACAGCAGAGCTGTCCTTCGCTTTTTGGCATATTGGCAGATGGAACTATCCTGTGCTACAATGCATACTTGTTTGAAGGTCAAGAACTTTCAAAAAATGAGGGTCCTGGTTCAGAAAACGATTTGACAACTCTCAACAGTACAAGTGCTTCTAGGCTGAAAAACCTGAGATTTGTACGTGTATGTTTGGACTTCCATACAAGGGAAGAAGTGCCTGATGGTACTGCATATTCCAGGCTGACCATGTTCAAAAATGTTGGTGGTAATCAAGGATTGTTTTTTTCTGGTTCAAGACCCACCTGGTTTATGATTTTCAGAGGACGTGTTCGGGTACATCCACAGGTAAGCTATTCATTGTTAGTTTCCAGTTTCTCCAAATCTCTGCATGTTGTTATCGTTCTTCTTTTTATGTGTTTATTAAAAATACATTTATCATAATCTATTGCTCTAATCTGATGGGGGTGGTTCCTTGCTTCCTCCAAATCTCTGCAGGTAAGATATTCATTTTGTTTTGCAGTGACAAATGAATTTCCAAATTTTTCAAGTGATCAATAAATTTCCATTTTATTTCGAGTAATAAATGATGGGTGATTTTAGTTGAATAGAAATGTCTTTTTAGTATGTGATGTTTGTTTTTTCCTTGTCAAATTTGTATCCAACAAAAAAACTACTCTCTCCATCTCATATTAAAAGTCGTTTGGACTTCCCTGCACACTTTGTAAGAAGTTTAAAACTCTATAAAATATCAACTTTTTTAATTATTTTTTTAAATAATTTCATACTTATTAGTAATAAGTATAAAATTTATAAAAAGGATGACCAAGGCGATAATGGTAAAGCCAAATGGAAACGGTATTTGTGGCAGTGGACAAAGCTTGGATGTAGGGACTATTACGAGGTAATTATAGGTGATAAAGACCATTCTTCACCTTAGCAAGCAGAATCCTCATTCCTGAATCTTAGTCCTCTAAAACATTACGAGAGGGTGTGGAAATAGCATGAGTCTATGATCCCACAACAGGAGCAAAAGACCCATTAGCGGTACAGATTTTTTCATGTTTTTAGGGCTTAGACTGGTAAGTTTGAAACCATTGTGAGGAATTGGTCATATGGCACATGAGTCTATGATCCCATTGTGTGGGTTGAGCTCCTCAAAAGATCTAGAGCGTAAAGAATGAGAGATATTACACGACAGGGAATGGACTACCTACATTTTGTCATTCAAAGGCTGAGAACAAGAAGAAAGTTGAGTAATAAAGGCTGAACAGATTCAACAATGAAGGCTGAGTCTGGAAAGAAATTTCAACAATAAAGGGTGAAAAAGAAAGGCGAGCAGAACTGAACTAGATCTGAAAAATATGTTTTGTAGAACACCTCAAGTTCTGTTACCATATTAGGAAATGAGAGAGTTGTTAGGCAATATATAGCTGTTAGATGAGTCCCTAGTTTCATTAATTACTGATGCATTTATTTACTCTCATTAGCTGTATCTATTTAATGTTGTATGAGAGTTTCTAGGAGTATGTTGGAGGGTCCTATATTGTAATTATATGGAGTAAATATCAGGCTACAATAACATTCCACACCTCCTTTGCTGCCAGCTTTAGGCTTCACCACCAGTTTGGCCGCCACCTTTGCCACCAACCTTAACCTTCCTCTATTCATTCATTCCCTGATTCTCAGAACTTCTGTTTTCATGATGAATCAAGAAGACCAAGTTATTGATCACACCAATCTCACCTTTTAACGCACAACCCTTCCTCCTATTCAGCCCACTTATGGGATCAATGGACGAATTATGGGATTTGGGCTGAATTTGTCAAGGTATCCCTCACTGGAAGGGAAAAGGATGGCCATCTCATTTCTGATCCTCCCAACGCAGCATATCTGGGTCCCCTCTTACTCTTCCTCTCCACCAGAAATTCCGCAAATCACCTCTCGATTCGACAATAAGTACTTCAGGAGGGTCCCCTCTTCCTCTAGCAAGCCGTTTCCAATCTCTGATCCGGGTCCTGCGCTTGCTGCACTGCCATCTACACCTCCATGAGCACCAATTTCTCTCAGTAAAGGTTCAAGGGCCTGTACAAAAAGGCCCCTTTACCCCTTGTTCAATTATGATTCTCTTGACAGATTTTCTGATCAACACGGCCAATTTCTTACTAACCTTGATCATATTGAAATTCCTAAGAATGTCAAAGAAGCCTTCCAATCAGTTGAGTGGAGACATGCTATGACGGAAGAGATGGCAATTCTTCGGGCCAATCACACGTGGGGGTTAGCGGACAGTCCACCTGGTCACAATATTTTGAGTTGCAAGTGGGTCTATGCAGTCAAGTACCATGCTGATGGCCCTCTTGCTTGGTACAAAGCCCGTCTTGTGGATTGTGGCATCACTCAAACTTATGGTTTGGATTATCAGGAAACATTTGCTCTGGTTGCCAAGATGTGTACTGTGCGCTTGTTTCTATCAATTGCTACTCATCTTGATTGGGAGTTGTACCAGTTTGATGTGGAGATTGCTTTCCTCAATGGGTATCACAATCTATATGAGCTTACCTCTGGGTTTTTCCTCAGCTTTCCTCGTCATATCTCCAAGCTAAAGATAGCCTTGTATGGCCTTAAGCAATCTCCTTGTGCCTGGTTTAGCAGATTCAGGAGTTTGACGCTTGCTGCAGTATATACTCAGTCAGGATGACTATACTTAATTTGTAAGGCACTCTTGACTCTGAGGGAGTAAGCATCCGCCTCATTTATGTGGATGACCTTGTTATGACGGGGAACGATCCTGCTGAGAAAGCTCGTCTGAAAGCCAAACTTGAGAATTTGAGGTAATGGAGCTTGGTCTGTTGAAGTACTTCTTGGTAATTGAAGTAGGTCGATCCAAATCTGGTATATTTATTTCTCAACAAAAATATACCAAGGATGTTATGCGAGAGGCAGGGTTGGAAGACCTCCTCATTTATGTGGATGACATTGTTATGACGGGGCTTGATCCTGCTGAGCAAGCTCGTCTGAAAGCAAAACTTGAGAATTTGAGGTAACGGAGCTTGGTCTGTTGAAGTACTTCTTGGGAATTGAAGTAGGTCGATCCAAATCTGGTATATTTATTTCTCAACAAAAATATACCAAGGATGTTATGCGAGAGGCAGGGTTGGAAGACCGCAACCCAGTTACCAACTCCTATTGACTACAACCAGAAAATTGGTAAAGCTGAAAATGAACCGAAAGTGGACAAGAAACTGTACCAACAATTATGTCGTAAACCGATATATCGTGCTCACACCAGACCATAAATCGCTTTCTCGCTAAGTGTTATCAGTCAAATCATTCAAGATCCTAGAGAATCGCATCTCCAGGCTGCATATAGGATACTTAGGTATGTTAAAGGTACTACGGGGAAAGGTATTTTCTTCACCAAAAGTGACAAGCTTTTACTTGAAGCTTATACAGATGCTGACTAAGCAAGGAGTTGTGTCATGGTCAAGTGCTGAAGTTGAATTTCATGTATTGGCACATGGATTTGTTAATTATTATGGATGAGAATCATTTTAAATGACTCAAGAGTTTGGTGGGAAGATCCTATGAAGTTATTCTGTGACAATAAGTCTGCCATCAACATAGCTCATGGTCCTGTTCAGTATGAGAAGACAAAGCACATGGAGATTGACCGACATTTCATCGAAGAAAAAATTGATGCAGGAATCATTCAAATTTCTCATGTTTCCTCTGAATTTCAGTTGGCAGATCTTCTACCAAGGTTCTTTATCCTGGTAGATTCCGGTGGTTCATATCTGAGCTTGGCATGGATTATCTCTATGGCCAAGCTCGTGGGGGAGTGTTTGGCAATACAGCTGATAGACGAGTCCCTAGATTAATTCATTATTGCTTCATTTATTTACTCTCATTAGCTGTAAATGTTTTATGAGTGTTGCGAGTATGTTGGAGCGTCTATTTCTATATTGTAATTATAAATATCAGGCTTAGCTTGAGAATAACATTAAGCATTTCATCTTCAATCTCTTTCACGAATTGAAGACGAGTAAATTCAGATGTTCTATTCCTGGGAAAACTAGGATGCTACAAAATATAAATGCAGCAGAAAAAGTAAATGACTGTAAACTGCCTCAAAACCTAATTTGTTGTAAGGAATTAAAAGCTTATAGAAACCTAATAATTACATTTAAGCATCCTAACAACCATTGGTCTTATGGCAATTCGTTTTGTGCAATGTTATGCTATTTTACCTAATTCAATTATTCACTTCTTTTGCAGCTCTGTGATGGACCAGTTGTAGCTTTCACGGTTCTTCACAATGTGAATTGCAATCATGGCTTTATATATGTTACTTCACAGGTAATATTGCTCAAAGTCCCTCATTTGTAATGCTAGTATGAACCATCTCACTAATTTTTGTATCTTCTTTCTATAGGGATTCCTTAAGATATGTCAGCTCCCATCGGGATTATCTTTTGACAATCATTGGCCAGTGCAAAAGGCAGGTTTTCTTTTTATAACTTCTAAATTTATGCATGCCTTGCTATTAGCAAACATGAACTTACAGTAAGATGTCACTGTAGATTCCTTTAAATGGGACACCACATCAAGTGACCTATTTTGCTGAGAAGAATCTGTATCCTCTCATAGTTTCATTTCCTGTAAGTGGTTCCCATTCTCTTCATACTTGTTTTTACCCCCTTTTTCTATCCGAAACGTAGATGGTATCATTTTCTTGATGACTATTTCTCTTCTAGATATATTTTAGATGGGTGACAGGCTCTAACAGCCTTTGGTTCATGTAACTTTGTTTTTGGAATTTTAAGTCAACATAGAGGCTGAATTGAAAGATCTGACCTTTTATTATACTTGTAATTCTGCTGGCTGATACCTTTTCATATTATACTTAGGTCATGAAGCCATTCAATCAGATTCTTTCATCTTTAACTGACCAAGAAGGCGGCCATCCGATTGACCAAGATAGTTTGAGCTCTGAGGATCTGCAACAAGCTTACACTGTGGATGAATTTGAGGTCAGAATAATGGAACCAGAGAAATCTGGTGGTTCATGGCAAACTAAAGCGACAATACCGATGCAGACGTCTGAAAATGCACTTACTATTCGGATGGTTACTCTGTCCGTAAGTTTCTCTTTTGATAGTTATTCCTTTTACCATTTGATTTCTATTATCAATTTACCATTCAGGCTGAAGGTATTTCATCTTCATGGTTTCAACTATGTAGTGACATATTGGTTATGTTTTTGTTTCTTGAATACACCTTTTGCTAAATTGTTTGGGATATTTTATTCCTTTTATCATTTGATTTCTATTATCATATAGGCTGAAGGTATTTCATCTTCATGGTTTCAACTATGTAGAATCTGCTATGTAGTGACACATTGTTTATGTTTTAGTTTCTTGACTGCACCTTTTGTAAAATATTTGGGAGATTTTATGCCAGTAAAGTTCTTGTTTACCTTGGATTTCATTAACATGTCTTTGATTGTGTTTATATACTTCTTATTTATAAAAAATGATTTGGGTACTTTCAGTCCACACCAGAAAAATTAAACCTCACATGGACAAGTTAATGATAATTCAACACCCAAATTGATGAAAGGAAGAACGATGAAACAAAATCTTTGAGCTTGGGACTTTAGTAAGACAAAATAATGTTTTAGGACCCATAGGACAAGAGTAAAAGTTAGGATGTTAAATTGAATTTACCATTTTTTCCCCTTTTCTTGCCGTCTTCTATGGCATCATAAGTACCAGCTTATTCGTAGTGTTCTAGTTTACGATTTCTTAATTACTGCAGAATACTACTAGTAAGGAAAATGAAACACTTTTGGCTGTTGGGACTGCTTATGTGCAAGGGGAGGATGTTGCTGCCAGAGGTCGTGTACTTTTGTATACTCTTGGAAGATCTGATAATCCTCAAAATTTGGTAGTCCTTCAGAACTGTTAACCTCTCTTTCAGTTCACTCCCTAATACTCTGTACTTGATATTATCAAAAAGCTGGTGAAGCAGTTGTACCGCAAATGTTTTTTTCAGAGTAAATGATTTACTTTTTTTATTATTTATTTATCATTTTTTTAGGTCTCAGAAGTTTATTCCAAGGAGTTGAAGGGTGCAATTTCTGCTGTGGCTTCAATTCAAGGGCACTTGCTCATAGCCTCTGGTCCAAAAATTATTTTACACACATGGACTGGGACAGAGTTAAACGGAGTTGCATTTTATGATGTTCCACCTCTCTATGTTGTGAGCTTAAACATTGTGAGTGATACCTGATCTACTTTGATCAAGTCATATCCGGGCTCTCTTTTATAAAATTATAAGTTGTTGGGTGTTCTTATCTATAAGGTACAAGAACAATATCCAGGTTCTTACGTATTAAGTGTAAGAACAAAGCTGAGGATGCTATATAATTTGTATTTTGCTGATTATGTTAACTGGTCCTTGTTTGATTGACGTGGTGTTGGCAGATACCTTGTTTGTGCCTTATGCTTGTCCTTTATTTCCTTGTTGATTTTCAATGTAAAAACACTTATTGTTTTCATCATCGAGTATACAATTAGTTTAGCAAGTGTTATTGCTGCCTGTGAACACTTGGAAGTAGGAAATTAAACCAGCTCTTGAAATAGCCGGAAGCAAGAGTTCAGTTATGAGGATGAGTGCGAAGAATAGCCAATTTACTTTAAGATTCGGTAGTGCATTCTGAATTGTGTCCAGTAGAACCTAAAAAATATTTATTTTGGTGTTAACATAGTTCTATTGGTCAGACACTCACGCCTGTGAAAAGGCTATTGCCTAGTGGCAGTGATCATTCAGAATGATTCTTTCAAGCCACGACTTTCCATCCTTTGTATAATAGGGTTGTGACTTCGCAGTTGCAAGAGAGTTCTATTTTTTCTAGAACATGATTAGTTGATTTGTTGGAGTTTAGGATTTCCTTGTATTAATCTTCCATGTGAAGTGGGTGATCACAAGTAGTGGATTATGTTGCTTGGCCTTTGAATTCCTATTCTTTTATCCTGATCTATATATGACAAGCATCCCATTTTCATTGATCAATCAATTTCATGTTTGAGTTGCAGGTAAAGAATTTTATTCTTATTGGTGACATTCACAAGAGCATTTACTTCCTTAGCTGGAAGGAACAAGGATCTCAACTCAGCTTATTGGCGAAGGATTTTGGATCACTTGATTGTTTTGCAACTGAGTTTCTCATCGACGGAAGTACACTCAGCCTTGTTGTTTCAGACGAACAGAAAAATGTACAGGTTGGTATTCAAAGTTTCCGTAGATTTTAGCTCGTTCCCATTTACCGTGTTTTGCCCAATATTCTGGAACCTGTTCTCTCTTAACCTTGATAGGTCAATGCTTTGATAGTTTGCTTGTTTTGACACTTTTCATATCTTACAGATATTCTACTACGCACCTAACAAGTCCGAGAGTTGGAAAGGACAGAAGCTTCTTTCGAGGGCAGAGTTTCATGTTGGTGCACATGTGTCAAAGTTCCTGAGGTTGCAAATGCTTCCTACACCAGATAAAACGGGTGCAACCCCAGTTCAGGATAAAACTAACAGATTTTCTCTTTTGTTTGGCACACTTGATGGGAGCATTGGTTGTATAGCACCTCTCGACGAGCTCTCATTTCGTAGGCTGCAGTCCCTACAGAAAAAGCTTATCGATTCCGTTCCTCATGTTGCTGGTCTCAATCCAAGGGCGTTCCGCCAGTTCAAGTCAAATGGCAAGGCCCACCGGCCTGGCCCCGACAGCATTGTAGACTGTGAGCTACTCTTCCAGTAAGTATTACTTTCTTTTCTTTTCTTGAATTTCTTCAGGTTAAATTTTAAGCACTCTGTGTTTTGAAGTCCTTGGCATTTATCTTTCAGAAGTTGAGTCAATCTTCTGGGCTCTATGCCTGTAACCCTACTTTTTTCCAAAACATTTCTGGTTTTATTATTTTCAGTACTTTGCGGTGTTTATAAACAGTTTCCATACTCAATTTCCACCTGCAGTATTTTTTGTAAACTATTGTATACAAGTTGTAGAGGTCCATAAGAATGTTGAATTAGTACATGTTTTCTCTCGTTGGGGATTCACGATGAAACCTAGTGGCACTAATTTATGTTTTGATTCCATGCCCATCTGAACAGCCTGTCTTGTAATTCTGTCTCTTCTGCAGATACGAGATGCTGCCATTGGAAGAGCAACTGGAGATAGCCCAGCAAATAGGAACAACACGCTCACAGATCCTAACAAACATGAATGATCTATCCATAGCAACAAGCTTCTTATGAATCCTGTATTATATTTGATATGCAAGGCCCTGAGCAACAACGGACTATTCCTTGCCTGTGAATTTAGTCCTTGTAGCCTGTTCTTTCTACTGCCACTTAGGCTTTTAGAGTGTATTAGTTACTACAATTATGTATAATGTTTTATCATTTGCGTACATTTTTCCATTGTTTATTGTCCCCCGACTGTAATTGAAGTTCTGCTTTGAAATTTGCAATTTTGATTAATTGGGTTTACCCAAATTATTAACCAAATTTTGTCAAAACCATTAATGGAAAGAGGGTTGAAAGGAGATCTTTCTCGCAGCCCCAATCGCCGGCAACTGGGACAGCTGCTTGACCTCAGTCAGTCCACCCCAATCCAGTCTAAACGTTCCAGTTGCCGGAACCCAATCAGTCTACCCCAATCCAGTCTGAACCTTGGGTGAATCCCTCCAACCCCGGGACCTCGTAAACTTGATCGCAACCATCTACCTCTCACTGAGCAGGTAAACATCCAATCCACCACAACACAGTCTGAACTGGTGTCCAGTGATGCTATTTTGAACGGTGCAATCTACCCTACCGTCTGCTCATAAAACACAATGCCCAACAATACAAGAATCAAATGTAGGATTAGCGACTCTTGTGCCGAACTACAAGGGCAAGTTTCTCAATGGGGCTAGAGAGGTATTGACAATCACTCAAAGTGGTCTCCAAGAGGCATTTGCTGTGTGTTGAGAACTTGAGGCATGTGTATTGGGTGTGGCCATGGGTTGACCCGGACCTGCCTGGTCGCCACCGGTCAATGACTCGCCGGGTCCGTGTCAACGGGTTGGCGAGCTTTGTTTGAAAAAAGTAGTCGTTGGAAGCTAGGGCTCGAGCCTATAAATTCACACCCTTTCCTCCCAAATTCTTTTTTTTTCATCAAATCATACAAAATCCGAAATTATTGAAGTATGAAATATTGAAGTAATAAAGTATGAAGTAAGTTTTTTATTATTATTACTTTTTATGTTTTCTTTCGAGTTTAGAATTTGGAAACCGAAATTGACCGAAGAGTCCGGGTTGTCATCAATGTTTCGGTTTGGAATAAACTTGTGTATTATTATGTTGATTTGCACACTAATGGTTAAAGCGGTAAATATATGTGTGTGTATATATATATATATATATATATATATATATATATATATATATATATATATATATATATATATATATATATATATATATATATATATATATATATATATATATATATATATATATATATATATATATATAGGTAAAAAAAATTATTTTAATCTAAAGGGTATAAGTCTTACTTCTCATCTTCTCATTTAAATGTTACTTCTCATTAGATATCTCCCCCATATATATATATATATATATATATATATTGGTTCTCTTGTGCACACCTCTTAGGGTGTATCTTGTGCACAAATTTTGGCCTTTGATTGAAATAAATTGAAGGCCATGATTAAATGAGTGTTCCTTTTTTTTTAAATAGAAAAGCCGGTGGGTCCCACTTAAAAAGATCTGACGCGCTTGTTTTTTCCGGATCTGATTTCGCTGTTTTGAAAAATCTGTCCATTCCACTAAATAATGTTTCATGATCTACCGAATAATATTATATTTTATTTTTCATCCATTTCAGATCTAATTTTAGCAATTCAACTGAATAATTTGTCAAATACAACCGAATAATGTTTAATTTTTTGTCAATCAATTTTAGATTTGACTCCGAGTTAATTTTTATGCATTGAGTTTTGAAATATTATTCGGTAGAATAGTTATATTTTTTTGGGAAATAGAAACAATATTGAATCGAATAATGATTCAAATTTCACCGAATAATTAACAACTCATTAACACTAACACCCAAAAATTCAACATATTCATTTGAATAATTAACGAACATTGAACCAAATGCATCCGAACTAGAATTGACCACCTCCGCCACCCACCCCCAACCACCCACCACCCTCACCACCCGCCCAACCACCTAGCCCAGATTACCCCCGCCACAAAAAAAAAAAAAAAAAACAGATCTATGCGACGGAGACGAATCGGTACGGAGCACTAGAGAACGGAGGTTGTTGAATGAGCCCGACCATCGGCCATAGCCCGGAACCGCCCGGAATTGAGCGAGAGAGGAGGAGGAGGCCCAGACCTGTGCGAGAGGGGATGAGTCGACCCTAGCACCGCCCGGATCTGAGCGAGAGGGGAGAGGTTGACCCTAGCGCCGCTCGGATCCGGTCGCTCTCGGCACCACCTCCTCTCCTTTTTTCCGGCCACCTTCCGACCACCACACCACTGCCGACGCTCCCGCTCACCAGATCCGGGCACCCCGGTGTGAGCAGCTCCCTCCATTCGCACTCACACACATTCGCAGCCCCCCCCCCCCCCAATTCGCACCCACACACCACCGAACCCCCTCTCCGGCGCCGACAACACCCATTCCGGCCACCACCCACCCAGCAGCGCCGGATCCACACCCCTGAGCCGACATCAACAGCCCACCGAGCCCCCGCAGCCCCTTTTCGCTTCTCTTTGCAGATTCGAAAGAAACCGCCCCTAATTGTCTCCTCCTTCCCCTAGCACCGCCGGATCTGAGAAGAGGGAAGGGGCATCGAGTACCGACGTAGCCACCACCACGATGCCACCGCCCAGCCATTCGAATCGTCGTGCTCCGCCGTCAACTCGGCACTGGGGCTCTGAGTACTCCACGAGGATGAATACATCATCTGCTAGGGTTTTATTTCAATTCACTTTCACGCGCTACACATCCTGATTTTTGAGTGTGGGCTGCTTTTCCACTTTTTTTTATAAAAACCACCCAATTGACGTGACATCATTCTAGCCTTTTATTTCCTTTAAATCAAAGGCTCATAATTGTGCACAAAATACACCCTAAGGGGTGTGCACAATATACCTATATAGTATTCGATATTTTTATGTGCTCTTCATATCAAAGTTCATAAAATTCTATTCACCTAGCGTTTGTTGAATGTGTAGTTCACTTAACAAAATATTTAGTTCTACCTCTTCTCTATAGCAATTCGCTTGTGTGTCGTTTTCTGATGCAATTCGCCTATGTGTCGTTTTTTGGTGCAATTCGGCCCGCATTTTTTTTTGACACATCAATTAATGACGATCTAATATATTTAAGCCACGTTAGACCATTACCTCATCTATTTTTATTCACGTATCGTCGTAGGTGTACATCTTATATCTTAAGTGGTTATAAAATCTATCATTTCACCATAGGTTCTTTTATAAATATTGTAACTTGAATTATTTTATCTTTATTCACTAAGATTTTGATTATTTCAGTTCATAGTATCTAATGATAAGATTTCATTATTAATTAATTATCTATTGAACAAAAAAATCTTATTATCAAAATATTTATATATATTAATTCTCAACCTTATATCTTAAATAGTTACGAAACCTATTATTTTTATCCTTGTTTGAAATTTTTATTAAAAAAAAAATTAAAATAAAATATTTTAATCTTCACACAAAAATTTAATAAAAAATTATTTTAATATAATAAAATACAATTTATTAACAAAACGCACGGGAACCAAATACCAGTATCATATACTATAAATAGATGGATTAGAAAAGTAGGACAAGTACGTATATATTAAGTGTACTACGGATCGATAGATAAGCTAATTAACTGAGTTATAAGTGGTTTATGCTATAATGAAATTAATTAATACAGTCGGTAGTATAAGCTAGGTTGGATATTAATTGCTGATTCGTTCTGTAATTCTTGATTGTTCCGCTACCAAGATTCGGTACGTACAAAACAAAATTGTGTCATTCTATTAATAAAATTGCTATTTCTAATACTACAGTACATGTTAGATCCAACGAATTGAATAGCTTAACGCAATGATCGATCTGAAGGATCCAAGTAAATGTCCTTTAATATTTTTTAAAGAGATCGATGGCGCCGATCACTCAGTAAGAAACTCAGAATTTTAAAGTCGTTAATTATGATTGAGAGTCAAACCCATATGAACCCTTTAAGCTGATATCTTGTACGTCACGACTCCATGTGCTTATATTCTACAGTTACGCATAGGCAATTTATTTTTATTTTTTTCCAAAAAAAAATAACGATTCGTATATCCAACATAATGTTTATAAAAGAGGTATTGTTAATATATCACTAATTTTTTTTCGTAATGGATTGCGGATTAGTTTAACAAAGGTTGTGAATATCAATCTGACATGCAAGCAAATTAAACGGCATATGGGTGCTGGCATGGCTAGTTGGGTGTTCTACAAGAGATTGCGAAATACAGATTAACCATTCCGGAATGGCTCATTGAAAAAGACTTGTACCTAGTACCCATAGGTCTTCGATTCGAACACCAGAATGGCCGCTCTTTATTTACCTGTTCAAGAAATATTACAGTCGGATTCTTGTTCGACAAGAGGTTGCGAATTTTTCGGGAATTTTAAGTACTCGATCTAACGGCTAATAATCGGGCTCATTCTATATATCTCTATAATAATATATTAATATATACTTGTTTACAACAAAATATGTATAAGTGTTTTTTTTTAATTTATAATTAAATTAGTTGGAAAGAGATACAGTACAATAAAAAATGAAGATCTTACTTATCAAAAAAATGATGGAAATGATTGAATAAGGTAAAGTAGTAATAAAACTCAAACACACCACCTAATATAATTTGAAGTACCTGTATTGGATTGTTTTCTGCGGGTGTTCATGACGGCATCGAAAATAGAGAGACAAGTTTGGATATTGATGGTGTGTCAGGTGTGGCTAGCGAGGAATATGCAATGATCTTTGAAGGAACTGTCACTCGGTCAGATGAGATTGCGAGGAAAGCCATGGCTCTAATGGCTGATCATAGGGGCGCACTACACGGATCATGTGAGGGCTCAGAGTGCTCGTGATGAGGTAATTGGGGCGAGGGTATAGGCAAAGCCAATGGGGGTGATAACTAAATTCAATTGTGATGCGGGTGTCTCGGGCACGGGGATAATGACTATTAGCTTTGTCCAACGGGATGCAATGGGTAGGTTTGTAGCGGCAGGTAATTGTGGTGTGCAACCGACATTGGACAGTGAGATTGCGGAGGCGGAAGCGGTCAGGTGGGCTGTTGGCTTCGCTAAGGAGAGAGGGTTGAGCTGCGTACAGTTTGAGACCGATTGTGTCGTGCTGGTTTCAAAGTTGTAGAAGGGTACTCCGGGGAGAGGGACCTTGGGATCGATTATACAGAGGATATTCCATGATAGTCGAGTTCAATAGGGTCGTTTGGTCCCATGTTAGACGGGAAGGGAATATGGTAGCTCATTTGATTGTTGCACTAAACGGGGTTACTTAATCTTTGTTTTTTGATTTGTATGCTCTTCCAGATAATGTTGTTTTGATCATGATGAAAAAAATGGAGTGATCTGGTGTTTGATTCTCAAAAAAAAAAAAAAACTTCCATATAATGAATTAAAAAAAATCGATCATAAGCACATAATTGTGCATATATTTTTGAAGTTACGTTGGTATACATAATTTAATCATGATTCTCATGAGAAAGATGGCTAGAAAGAGGAAGAATTTTTTTTTACAGTAGGCAAATATTGGGAGCTGCTACTAATACAATAGCCTAACTCCCGGATCATCCTGAAGGATGATGTTACAAAGATCCCTATGGTAGGGGATGGATTGTAAGTTACAAATAACCCCTCTTATAGCTATGTAATCAGCAGAATTGTTGGCTTCTCTAAAAATGTGACGGATTTCTGCTGAGGTAAAATCAGATACAAGTCTGTGAATATCTTTAATTTGTCGCAACACTTCCCATCTAGGCGGTTGTTCTCCGTTGATTGCTTTCACCAAGATTTGGTTATCGCATTCCAAAATAATCTTCCTTAGAACCTTATGCTTCGCACATTGGAGACCTAAAATCACTATCGAGGCTTCTGTTTGGATGATTGATCCAACATCAACTTCTCGATAAAAATATCAATAATCTGTCCTTCAGAATCACGGATGATTCCCCCAACCTGGCACTTGCCAGAGTGAGTAAAAGAACCATCTACATTAATTTTGTAGATAGTTCTTGGAGGTCTGGTCCATTTGGTTGTCGCCCTTTTGCTTCCTTTCTTCCGTATTTCTGTTCTTTCATCACCTCCCTTGGTCCAATCCGTTATGCTTTGCGTAATTTTCTGAACAATGAGGGATACCCCTGTCAGGTTTTTGGACTTGAAAATTTGATCATTCCTAATTTCCCAAATAATTTTCCAAATAAAAGCGAAGTCTTCAAACCTACTGTTTGCATGTTTAATTTTACCGATATTTGCATGCAAAGAGCCTTGGAGATTAAGGTCTTGAAAATACATTCCCCTTTTATATTCATATTGTGCAATAACCTCCCTGGTAAGCATACATCTTTTGAAAAGATGGGTTGCATCCCTCATTGTTCAGAAAATTGACTTGGTACTCTATTTACATACCTGTTGAGTCTGACTGCCGTCGGAAGACCATTAATTTTGACTTTGCATTATAGGTTTTTGATTCGAGGTGGGAGCTTCAATTTCCATATTCAGCTTTGTGATTCAAAATCTTGGGGCGGAGAGCCCAATACTTTTATCACAGACCTAGTGGTGAATTTTCCTTCCGGATCAGGCCTCCAGATCAGTTTATCTGGAGTCTGCCACTGAGGGGTCTTCACTTCTAGAATCTTATTGATGACTCCTTGCGGGAATATCTGTCTTAGAATGTCTTCTTTCCAAAGCTCCCTGTCATTTATAAATGTATCAACAGTCATGTTAGGGTCATTTGATCCCCTGCAATCCTTTAGGCTAGTGGATGGAAGCCACTGATCCTCCCATACATTGATGGTCGAACCATTACCAATTAGCCAGAGTAGGCCTTCTTCAAATTTCTTCTTCAAGGAAAGAAGTCTTCCAAATTGCCAAGAAGTTTCTTTCTTGTGAAAGTTTCTAATATTTTCTTGTTGGAGGTATTTCTTCTTTATAATTCTAACCCAAACACTGTCTTCATTATTATAATTAAATTTCCACAGGAGCTTCATTTTTGGAGAGAGATATTGAGATCCTCAGCCTTCCTAATTCCAAGACCTCCTAAAGCTTTCCTTTTACATATAGAATCCCAGCTAATGAGGGGGACATATTTATCTGTCGGGGATTTGTTCTAGAAAAAATTCTTGTTGACTTGATCCATCTGATTAAGAATTCCTTTAAGGAGTAAGAAGTTCTGCTTTAAATAGTTGGTTTTGGAGCTAAGGTTTGTTTGGATAAGCACCATCCTACCTGCTTGGGATAGATTGGAGGCTCTCCATTTAAATAATTGTTTTCTCATATTTTCTATTGCCTCTTCAAATACACTGTTTTTAATTCTACCATTGACAAGGGGGATATCTTGATATTATTCGAGGGTTTTAAAGACGGGTATGCCCGTATGGGTTGCCAGGTCCCTAGTAAGATTTGGGTTGACATTTCTGGAACATTGGAGCGAGCTCTTGCTATATTTTATTGTAAGACCTGATAGGTTAGAAAAGTTATTTATCATATTTTGAATTGTGTTTAGACTAGTATGAGCAGCCTTTGCAAAAATGATTGTATCATCCGCTTCTTCACTAACTTTATGCCTATTAAGACATCATTTAGAAGAGCTTCCTTATGCAGTTCTTAGGATAATCTTTCCATTACTATAAACCGAGTGGCAGGGGTATTATTAACCAGGACAGATAAGGAGGTGGGTGAGATGCATTTCATTACCCAATTAATCCAGGTTTGATGGAAACTAAATTTTTCAGGAACAACTTTAATATAACTCCAATTTATTTTATCGTACGCCTTTTCTATATCTAATTTTAGCGCCATCCAATCTTTTTTCCCTTTTTGTTTATGAAAAGTATGAAATATTTCGTGAACTATTAAGGCGTTATCCTGAATTTATGTACCTTCAACAAAAGTACCTTGGAAAGGATTAATAAGTTTAGGGAGAATCGGTTTTAGACAGTTTCAGATGACCATAACGTTGATCCTTATCTCAGATATCCATAGGTATAACTTCGAGTTCTCCTTCAAAAAAAAAATACACTTAGATATAGTGGTATATGAGTACCTAGTGTACTCTGTCCCCATCCAAATTGTTATCTTATAGTATGTATATATGAATTGCGTAGTATCTCCTCCGGGAGACCAAATCTCCTTCGGGAGCCTAAATCTCCTTCGGGAGCCCAACCCGGCCTCGACTGTTTCGTCATGTCTTCGGCTTTTGGCGTTCTACAGTACTGCCGCCACTCTTGTGGTCCGGTTTCTCTGTCGAATATCTAAAACAAGAACAAACTAAACAACCAATTTTCTTCAATCTTCGAACAAATTGCAAAATCAGATTGGGTTTTTTTGTGCTTCTTGTTTCATGGACTCGATTGCTTCTCTTCCATGTCCAATTAATGCTTCAAGCCTCGTATTCGACTCTCTGGTTCGGTTTGGAAACATTTGTTTCCGCCGCTGACCTCGGGTTCTCTCCAATCGACCTCGTCCGTGAGCCTTGGCGTGTCTCTGTCGGATTCTGGTTCGGCTGGGTATCTGCGCCGCCCTCCCCTGTAATTCCTCCGCTTTCTATGTGGGTGGTGGGGAGCCCACTCTGGTGACGGTTTCTTTCCATTGGCTTCGTCACTGCCTTCCAGTATGGCTGTTGCTCCTTGTGTGAGGTCGTTTCTGTAGGGGATACTCCTCGCCGGCGGTTTGGATCGGGTTGTGGTGCCTGTGCGACGGTTCGCCCGTCTTCCGGTCCCCACTTTCTTCCTCTCCGGCGCCGCTAAACATGGTGGCTGCTTCATGGGGCTTCAAGTCGAGCCTGGTCTCCCTCGGCGCCTCGCTCCCCCTGTCCCCTTGGCCGGTTGTGGCGATGGGTTTGTGGTGCGGCGCTCTTTCTCTCCCGGAGAGGTAGGGTTCCATTCGAGCTGAGCGTTGCACTTCCCTCATTGCAGGCCCTTGGTTTGTCCTTTGGGCCCTTGGGTCCAAATTCGACCCATTGGAATTTAGAATTATTAAATCCGACCCATTGCCTTGGGCCCAAGCACTTAATTAAAATTAAAAATAAAAACTTTATATATATACATATTGCTTAATTTGGTGTATGTATGTATAATACAAATCAGTATATATACATATAGCGTAATTGGTCCATTAAATCCGGATTCTTCCCGCGATCTTCGTCCTCCTAGCGGCTGTGCTTCCTTTACTCGTGAGGTTTGGTGTCCGTCTTTGGTACGTGGTTAGTTTCGGTTGAGGAGCAGTTCTGCGGCCCTGGTTGATCGACGTGATCGTGTTGGTAGTGTTTGTGGTCTCCGAAGATCCCTCGTCTAGGTGGGGGCAACGTCGTGTGATCCACACTTCCCCAGGTGTCGCCTTTGCCTTACGAGGATTTCTGTTTTCCATCTTTCCGGCGGTGAGACATCGTGTCAGCTAGTGCTGTCCCATGCGCTCGCTATCCACTTCTCCGTGACGACTTCCTTCCTCTCGTTGTTGTGTCTGCTAGTTTGCTCAGGTCTTGGGTTCTTTCCGGGTTTTCCTTGGGTTCTATTTTGATGTATTTTATGTTATCTTTTCTATTTCGTTGTTGTATGTTTAGACGGTTTGCCGTTTGCCGACTTTGTCGGCCTCTCGAGATCCGGACCTGTCCGGCCTCGAATTATTTCCTTATCAAAAAAAAAATGAAAAAAAAATGAAATGCGTAGTTAAGATTTGAAGAGTGGTATATATATATATGAATTGCGTTGAGTGTACCCGTACGTAGACCAAGGCGCTAGTTAAATAAGCATGTGTTTGCCAACTCTTAATTATCTTTAAAAACAAAAAATTGGGTTCGAGTTGCCTACTAAATCCTACTATGTATATATAATGAGCCACCATCCTTGTACATATATATAACGACTCGATCACTTGTGTCGATCAACCCATCAAACAAGAGGAGTAGAAGAGATCGAGTAAGTCATTGCATTGTATCTATAAGTGTTATAGTGTATCACCATATAAAAATAGAATAGAATAGAAACATTGGAGAGATCGATGGCGAATCGAAAACCTAAACACACTACTAGTCCTGCAACTCAACACCTCCTGTCTTTGTTTCTCCTGGCATTAGGCCTATCCCTCGTCTGCCCCTCCCAAGCCGTGTCCATTGATGTTGTGCAGGTCGGAGCCAAGAGAGATGGGCAATCCGACTCCACAGCCGCCTTCTCTAAGGCGTGGGGGCTGGCATGCCAGTCGTGGCAGCCTGCCACGATCCGTGTGCCACGGGGAAACTATGTGATCGGACCCATCAGGTTCACGGGGCCCTGTCGAAGCAGGGTCACCGTTTCGATGGACAAAAGGGCCACTCTGCTTGCCCCGACCAATTACAACACCCTGCAGAAAGCAGGGATTTGGATTTTCTTCTATAGGGTGAACGGGCTACGGCTGTCTGGTGGGACCCTCAACGCCCGAGCCTCCGCCTTTTGGGCTTGCCGCCGCCGAGGTAGGTGTGGTGCCGGAGCCAGGGTAAGCTCCATCCATCCCAATTCACCTATATATACTAACTACCTAAATTATTTATCTCTATTTATTCCGGCATCAAGCTTTAGGTATTCGTTGTTTTTTCAAATACCAAACGTACCCTACACTCTTTTTGCAGTACTAATTTGATGTCAAAATGACTTTTTTTTCCTAGCTTGTTGGATTCATACATCTGATTAAATGAAGTAACCGTTCAATATTTGTGATAGGTATTTTCGAAATTTCATCTGGTATATATGTGTGAAAGATATGAATTGATACACTCCACATTGATAATATTGATTGATAATATTGATAATATAAGGAATTCAAGTCTTGTATATAATAAAGTAATGGACGTGTTGTTCATAATGTGAATTGTTTTAGAATGGAACTCCTCAATTACGGTTGCTAGCAACGTAATATCCTAACTAAATTGTTAGGACGATATTTAAAAGGTTAATGAAAATTTGTTGTGCACTTATGATTTGTTCGTAGAGCAATTTCTATATGAGTGTATGTGAAGCGGAAACTAAAAGCAATATATTGGCGATGTAGCTAGTTAGTATTTAATTACTCCCTCCTCCGTATCACAATACTTGTTGTTTTAGAGTGGTAAAATTGTATCAAAAAACTTGTTGTTTTAGCTATAATTATTGTCTTTATAGGTAATGATTGCTCTTTTTATAGGTAATAATTTCTCTTTTTAGATATTTTAAGTTATAAAAGTAGATTAAAGATAGGTTTTATTAATAAGTGTGCATAGAGCTAAAACAACAAGTATTGCGATACGGAAGGAGTATGATTTAGAGGTAGATACAAAAATTTAATTATTTAAAACAATCTTAACTGTTGAAAATTTTTGCACATAATCAGGATCTGTAAAGTTGAGGTCAAATATGATTTCAAGTCGACACGTGATGTACTAATAACAGATCGAATATTTTAGAGTTTAATTAATTGGACCCGGCCATGTTAGTTAAATGTAAAATTAAAGTTGAATTAAACTTAATTAATTAATGTACACCAAATGAACGTTACCAGTCCGTGTAACAAGGGAAGGAAATTGACGGTGGGTCGTGTGTGCAGTCGTTGTCATTCATGTGGTGCAACGACGTGAACGTTCAGAGTCTGACGTCACAGTACAGCCAGGGAGTTCACATCACCGTCGACAACGGCAAGAAGGTGGTGCTCAATGGCCTCAGAGTGGTGGCCCCAAGCACTAGCCCCAACACCGACGGCATCCACCTCGCCACCTCCAACGGCGTTACCATCTCCAACAGCGTCATCCAAACCGGCGACGATTGCATCTCCGTCGGCCCTTCCTCCTTCAACTTCAACATCCATGGCATCGCCTGTGGCCCCGGCCATGGCATCAGGTACGTACGGATCAACTAGACTTAATATAATTATTAAAGAATATGCAAGTCTGCTGGTATATAAGTCAGTGGACTACTTCTTCTAATGCGTGCAGCATAGGTAGCTTAGGGAACAGCTACAACGAGGGGAATGTGGAAAACATAACAGTGTCTGGGGTAGTGTTCTGGAAGACGCAAAACGGAGTGAGGATCAAGACATGGGCAAGGCCTACAGTGAGCCTTGTAAGGAACATCGAGTTCCGGAACATCATAATGAAAAACGTGTATAACCCGATCTTCATCGACCAGACGTACTGTCCCTACAACCAGTGCCCTACGCAGAGCTCGCGGGTGAAAATAATGGGGGTGAAGTACAACAACATAAGAGGGACGTCGAGTAGCAAGGTGGCCATGTTGTTCGATTGCAGCTCAAGCAATGCGTGCACTGGACTAAGCCTCAAAGATATAAGGCTCACTTACCTCCACCGCGACGCCGTTTCTTCTTGCTTTAACGCCCGAGGAACCTCCACCGGCGTTGTTATTCCCAAGAGTTGTTTTTAAATTTCTCCATCGATCATATATTTTCATATATTCATGTTATTATTTCAATTTGTTGGATACGTACTTGAATTAATGTTGTAATAAATTAAAATAGATAATTTCTATGATGTAGAGATCTGATCGAGGAGGCCGGTGAAAAGGGTAACAGATGTACGTTGTTATATCCCCGGCCTAGAACCTAATCCAATGAGTTATAATATATGATCATATCCTTTAGCATAATTTGTGAAGAGAATCGATCTAAAACACCAGAATACATAAACAGAAACTTAAGCAATGATAATGAACAAGTTTACAACCCAACAAAACCAAAGCAAAAGTAGAAAGTAGAGATTGTAGCGACGATTAGCCTCAACGAGGACACCAGCCACCAAGGTCAAAACCTAGAGGGCAAAGAGGCTACAAATCTCTCTCAACACAATGTCACTGAGTGTATTTGGATGGAAGGGAGCTCGATCTACGCTCACAAAGGCCGGAAAGGGATGGAACCCTAGAATCGCCTCAGGAGACAAGAACAGAGCTACAGTAAGCAACAACTCTCTCAACTCTCGGATTAGGGTTTTGGAAACCCTTATAAAAGAGAGCGCTTCAGCTGAACGACGTCGTTGCCAAAGCTCAGCAAGAGAGGCTGAAGACATCCGTGTGGGCTTATAGCCCAATGGATAGCTGAGATCAGTTTTGGGCCAGTTTGGCCCAAAACCAATACTATCAACTTTACATGTAAAACATCCAATGTACACTTAGAATTACACATAGGTTAAAAGAGATGAGCCTAACAATTTACCTTCATAATTCCGAGTTTACACATATCGTAAATCTTCCTTGTTGAAGTGTGGACTGGATTTACACCTTTATCTATCATCGGCTATTTCATACCCTTCTCAGCATCAGTTGGTTTTGATCACGTGCAGGAACTCCCTACAAAAGAGAAACTTATCGGTGGTCACAATCTTAGTACCAAAGTCTGCAGGATTAAGTTTTCCATCAATCTTCTTAACAATAAGGAGATTTTTGGATACCAACACACGTATGAAGTGGTAACGAACATCAATGTGCTTAGTCCTCTCATGATAGACAGGATCTTTGCACAGATAAAGGGCACTCTGGCTATCTGTATGCAATACAGATTTATGGTTATTTCTATCCACCTCTTTCATAATATTTTGGAGCCAGATTGCTTCCTTGGAGGCTTCAGTAGCAACTATGTACTCTGCTTCTATTGAAGACAGAGCAACAATAGGCTGAAGTTGAGCCTTCCAAGAAACACAATTCCCACACCAAGTATAGAAGAAAGAGGTGGTAGACTTCCTGTTATCCTTATTACCAGCATAATCAGAGTCCACAAAGCCAAACAACTCAGAGGGTGAAGTATGCAAACCATATACCAAACCAATATCAAGGGTACCAGCAATGTATCTCAGGAGATATTTCATGGCAACCCAGTGTTTCTCTGCAGGGTTAGACATATACCTGCTCAACACACTCACTGCAAAAGCAAGGTCATGCCTGGTACAAATCATAGCATACATAATCGACCCAACAGCTGCATCATAGGGAACAGATTTCATATAGTCTTCCTCCTCCTTGCCAAGAGGCATCCTGGTTTTGGTAAGATCCAGGTGACCTCCTAAAGGCATAGGAGCAGGCTTGACATTTGAAACCTTGAAACTGTTAAGGACTTTCACAAGATAATCCTTTTGAGACAAAAATATCTGATGCTTGGATCTATCTCTAGAAATCTTTATGCCAAGAATTTTTTGAGCAAGGCCCAAATCTTTCATGTCAAAAGATTTCTTGAGAGATTCCTTAACATCAAGTACCTTTGCTCTAGACTTGCATATAATGAGAATTGAGAATATCATCAACATACAGCAAGACATATAAGGGAGATTCAGTTTTCACATGCATGAAATATAAACATGGATCATAACTGCTCATTCTAAAGCCAAGTTTAAACATGCAATTATCAAATTTCTTATTCCACTGCCTGGGAGATTGCTTCAAGCCATACAAAGATTTTTTTAATAAGCAAACATGATCAGGTTTAGAGTGATCCTCAAAACCCTTGGGTTGTCTCATATAAATAATCTCATCAAGCTCACCATGCAAAAAGGCAGTCTTAACATCCATTTGATCAATTTCATAGTCATAAACAGCAGCAATAGCAAGCAGAAGTCTCAGAGTTTTATATTTCACAACAGGAGCAAAAACATCATTGTAATCAATCCCTTCTTTTTGTGTGAATCCTTTGGCTACCAACCTAGCCTTGTAGGTAGGTTGGCCACCAGGTTCCACACAATTTGTGAGCTTATAAACCCATTTACAGCCAATCAACCTAGCATTTTTAGGCTTTGGAACCAGTTTCCAGGTTTTATTGGCTGTCATGGAGTTTATTTCCTCTTTCATAGCAAGCAACCACTTATCAGAATGTTTACATTTAACAGCATGTTCAAACAATTCAGGAGTATAAGCATCAACAACCTCAGCAATCACAAAAGCAAACTCAATCTCATTAGTGAAATATTTCTTATTTGGAATTTTCACTCTAGGAGATCTATCTCTAGTAAGCTGATAATTAGACAAATCAGGCACCTCATCAAATGTTTCAGGAACATGCTCAGAATCAGAAGCATCATGCTCAGAGGAATCAGAAGAAGAATCAGAAACATCATGCTCAGAAGAATCAGAAACATCATGCTCAATATCATGCTCAGATTGAGATTCAGACAAGGCATTTTCATAATTATCAAAACTAGAGGAGTCAGAAGGGGTAGAAGTAGAGCTGGAGTTTGAGTTGCTTACCTCCCCACCTGATTGGTGAGGGTTGTCATCAGTACTTGAAGGAGCAAGGTGTTGCTCAACATTACCATGATAAGTAGAGTTGCTTCCAATGGGGATATTGATATCAAATTCATCATCCAAACTTGCTTCTTGAGCATTTGAATCATAAAACTGAACACCTGCATTCTCAGAATCAATGTTAGAAACCTTTCTGAAATGAAATTCAGTTTCAATGAAAATGACATCTCTGCTAAGGATTACTTTGTACCCTTCTGGTTGGAGAACAAGTAACTTATAGCCTTTGACCCCCTCTGGATAGCCAATCATAACACATTTTGAGAGACCTTGGTTGCAGCTTACCAGTGTTCTGATGAACAAAGGCAGTGCATCCAAAAGGTCTTAAATGTGCTATGTTAGGCTTGGTTCCACTCCACAATTCCTGTGGAGTTTTGAAACCAATAGCAGAAGAAGGGGATTTGTTAATTAGGTAGGCTGCAGTGGTGACTGCCTCCCCCCACAATGAAGGTTTCAGACCAGAGCTAATGAGAAGGCACCTTGCCTTTTCCAGCAAGGTCCTATTCATTCTCTCTGCTGTACCATTCTGCTGTGGATTACCTGGAACTGTAAGATGCCTTTTAATACCATGTGAATGACAGAAACCATCAAAATCTTTGTTGCAAAACTCAAGACCATTATCAGTTCTTAGACATTTAAGTTTAAAGGTGGTGTGACCCTCAACTTTTGTTTTCCAAAGTTTAAACGCATCAAAAGTGTCACTCTTAGCCCTAAGAATGTGCACCCAAACCTTCCTGGAATGGTGGTCAATAAGGGAAAGGAAATACTTCCTTCCACCTATTGTATCCACCTGGACAGGTGCCCATAGGTCTGCGTGTACATAATCTAAGGGCTTGAGAGCAACAAACTTTGAGCTACCAAACACAGATTTAGCATGCTTACCAAACAGACAGTTCTCACAGTGTTTGAGTTCAGAGGGTTTACCTTCAACCATACCTTGTCTGAACAAATGATTGAGCCCTTTGTTGCCAATATGGCCAAGTCTATAGTGCCACAACATAGTTTTATGCAAATTCATAGAAGCAGAGCACTCAGCAGACAAAGATGAAGCACAAAGAACAGGGTTTCCAATAACATGATATAAGCCACCTTTCTTAATATCTTTAATGAGAATCTTACCATTCATAGAAACAGTTTTAATTCCATTTTCAGTATTAACATCACAATTCAAGTCATCAAACACAGAAACAGATAACAGATTCCTCTTCAAGTCAGGTACCCACCTGACCTGCTGAAGGGTTCTAATAACACCATCATGCATTTTATAGGGAACATTGCATATGCCTTTAATCTTAAGGACAGATAAATCACCAAGTCTAACCTCACCTTTAGCAGACTCATCAAGATAATAAAAAACATGCTTATCAGGTGTAACGTGCATAGTACAACCAGAGTCCAGAAGCCAAGTATCAGAGGGACTATCACAGGCAACCATAAGCAATTCAGAAGAATAGAATTATAGAACACAGAGGAATCAAGCACAACAGTTGTACCATTTTTAGATTTCTTTTCCTCATCATCTCTTTTCTTATAACAATCAGCAATGACATGGTTGTTCCTTTTATAATAAGTACAATGCTTCTTACCAGGTTCAGGAGCCTTATCCTTTTCCTTTTTCTTATTCCTCTTTCTATTCTTAGAATTTCCCTTAGTAAAAAGCACATCAGTTTTAGAACCAGTTTTATCAGATTTATCACCTTTCACTTTGAACACTTTGATAACCTCATTTTTTTTAGAAATAGCCTCAAAAATTCTTTTCTTAGTCAAGGACTCATTACTAAACTGTATAACATCCTTAAAAGTATCAAACTGAGATGGCAAAGCATTAAGCAGAATAACAGCTTGGTGAGTATCATCAATTTTATCATCACAACGTTCAAGCTCTTGTGTCATCCTAAGAAATCTATCCAGATTATCATCCAAAGACACAGAAGCATCCATTTTATAATTGAAAATACGAAACAACAAAGATATTCTACTAGATAGAATTTTAACCTGATAAAGATCTTTCAAAGCTTTCCATAAAGACACAGAAGTATCACAAGTTACTACCTGTCTGGCTACCTCATCTGAAATACGAATCATGATCTCACTGTGTGCAATGAGATCAAGTTCTTTCTTAGCCTCATTGGAGATTTCAGCAGGAAGCTCATTAGCAACTGCTTTTCAACACTTCTCCTTTATCAAGATAGCTTTCATCTTAACTTGCCACATGGCAAAGTCAGTAGTGCCATCAAATGGTTTAATGCGATAGGAGTTATCAGACATAATGAATCAAAGTTCCTGCAATAAGTGAAAAAGGACTAAATCAGTAAAAGTTGGAGAGAGTTAAGCACTCAAACCCTACAGTTATCAAGCTAAGAGTTTGAATCTCGTAAAGTGCTAGCGGAAGCAAAAGTAAGAGCTTTCAAGGAGATTTCTAAAGAGTATAATCTTCTAAACTCAAATATATTTCCGAAGGTTTTTGTTCAAATCTGAAATGGCTTATCATATTGAGATTTCCGACGAAATAAGTCCTCAAAACCCTAGATCTGGAGTTCCTTTCAGAAGAGCTTACTAGATCTTTGAGATCCAGAGCCTTAAGGAGAGCTAGCTCAAGGAACTTCAACAGAATCAGAGACGAGCAACAAGGGTATGTCCTCTAAAACCTCAGATCTGGAGTTTCTATCAGAAGAGCTCAAAGATCTTGAAAGATCTCGAGCCTTAAGGAGTGCAAGCTCCAGAAACTTCAACAGATATAGAGATTTAGGACAAGTGACGCTTTATCTTCGTAGATCTGGAGCTTAGAAGGATGAAGAACCCTCTAAGCTTCAACAGAAAATCGAAGAATATATCAGATCTGGAGCCTAAAAGAAACGAGAACTCAAAAGCTTCAACAAATTCGATTTTAAAACGAGAAAACCCCTTAAAACCTGAAAGCTCTGATACCAATTTGAAGAGAATCGATCCAAAACACCAGAATACATAAACAGAAACTTAAGCAATGATAATGAACAAGTTTACAACCTAGCAAAACCAAAGCAAAAGTAGAAAGTAGAGATTGTAGCGACGATTAGCCTCAACGAGGACACCAGCCACCAAGGTCAAAACCTAGAGGGCAAAGAGGCTACAAATCTCTCTCAACACAATGTCACTGAGTATATTTGGATGGAAGGGTGCTCGATCTACGCTCACAAAGGCCGGAAAGGGATGGAACCCTAGAATCGCCTCAGGAGACAAGAACAGAGCTACAGTAAGCAACAACTCTCTCAACTCTCGGATTAGGGTTTTGGAAACCCTTATAAAAGAGAGCGCTTCAGCTGAACGACGCCGTTGCCAAAGCTCAGCAAGAGAGGCTGAAGACATCCGTGTGGGCTTATAGCCCAATGGATAGCTGAGATCAGTTTTGGGCCGGTTTGGCCCAAAACCAATACTATCAACTTTACATGTAAAACATCCAATGTACACTTAGAATTACACATAGGTTAAAAGAGATGAGCCTAACAATTTGTTTTGATGAAAGATCCATTTGCGTTGTGATTGCCATAATTTGTGTTGTGAATTCAGTGACCTCGCAATTAATTAATTAATTAATGTACATACTCTTGTAAAAATCCATAAGAGAGAATTTTCACCTACAATTGATTCAAACTATATGTATGAATTCGTCGTTCAATAGGCGACCGTTGATCGAACTCCTTGGAGGCCAAAACAACGTCGTTTTGGTTGGGTTTTTTTTTCCAAACAAACGTGCGGCGTTCAGAAATCGGAAGCGAAGGGCGAAGAGGAGACGCTTTCGTTGAAGGCTTGAAACGAAGGGCACATCACAACACTAGTGCGCCTCACCGCCGTCAACTCCACAACACCGAGCCGACTCACCGACGTCATTGTGCCCGATCACCACTCCACCATTCGACGTCGCCACGTCTAGTCGCATGCCGCCAGGGTCGCCCCGTCACTTGAAGACAGTCAAACAGTGTCGAAAGCTCACAAATTTGAGCAAAATTGGTAAGTTTTCTTCGATTTTGATATTGTTTGTTACTTAAATGTTGAATTGACGTGATCGATGTTATTGATTTGTTTATAATTGAAATGTTGAAATTCGAATTGATTTGGGGAATTGAAATTTTGTAAGGTTTTAAGTTTTGAGATTTGAAGTGTGAAAATTGGGGATTTCGATTATTATTATTATTTGTTTATTTCATTGTTTATGAATGAATTAGGATTAGGGATTTAATTTGGAGAATATATTGAAATGTTATTACTTGTTAGGTTTTAGGGTTTGAGATTTGAATATAATTGATTTGAAGTGTGAAAATTGGGGTTTTTTTCATTTTCGTTGCTTATGAGCTAGTTATGACTAAGGATTCCAGTATGGATAAATATTTTGCTCGAATCAACAAAGCATCAAGTATTGGTTCATCCACTCCTTGCAATATATATAGTTGTAAATGTTGAGAATGCTAATGTGGAAGAAAATATGGACAATTCAATTCCTAGTCCTTTGATTGATAATGTTGAGGTTGTTGACGGAGATGATGTTGAGCTTGAAAATGGAGATGTTATTATGTCATATATAGGAATTATAGGTGGAAGTGTATTAGAAATCTCTTCCTCTTCCCTTTCAATTCCCTAAGCCCTACTTGGGACATTACATATTATTAATGGTAGTGAGGAAGTTTCGACCGAACCGAGTGCGAGAGATAATGTTGATACTCAAATTCGGAAAATAGCTAGAATTGATAATCTAAATATTGTTAGTGATCCTGCATTGCGGAAGCATGTAATGCACTATAAACCTTCAATGAGGGATGTTGTAAGGAGAGAGTATGCGACTAAAGGTCCTTGCCAACCTTGAATTGGTAAATAAAGAGCGGCCATTCCGGGGTAAAGGTCCTTGCCAACCGTTATCACATATCTTCCCTTGAGATAGGTCAAAAGGAGTATTTTTGGTGATGTGGTTCAAGGAATGGATATGGTTAGAGTATAGTGTATCTGCTGATGCTGCCTTTTGTTTTCGGTGTTATCTTTTCAAAGAGGCGATCAAACACATGAACTTGAATTATGCTTTTGTGAAATCAGGATTTCGTAATTGGAAGTATGGTCATGAGAGGTTTAGAGATCATGTTGGTGGTGTTGGATTTATCCATAACGAAGCTCGAATATTGTATTTTAATTTAATTAATCATAAACAAAGTGTGACAAGATGTTTGTCTGTTGCAACACATTCTCAGAAGGTTCAGTACCGCATTCGTTTGACTTTCTCTTTGGACCTTACTAGACAACTCCTTCTACAAGGGCAAGCATTTTGGGAGCACGATGAGTCAAATGACTCATGAAATAGAGGCAATTTTTTAGAGTGGCATGGTTGGTGTCATAAATTTATGTCGGACATTGGAAAAGCAATGGAGAAAGAACCTTTAAATCTTCAACTCACTAGTCATCGTAGTCAGATGATCTTGTAGCCTCATGTGGGGCATTGACGAGAAGATCAATTGTTGTTGAAATTGGAGTCAAATTCTTCTCTCTGTTAATTGATAAGGCTCGTGATAATTCGATTAAAGAGCAAATGGCTATTGTGTGGTTAGATATGTAAACAACCATGGTGAAGTGGTGGAGCGTTTCTTAGGTGTTGGTTTCATGTTGCTAACACCAAAGCTGATTCTTTGAAGAGCACAATTGATTCTTTCTTTGCTAAGCATTCTTTGCCAATCTCTCAGCTCAGAGGTCAAGGATATGATGGAATTTCTAACATGCGAGGTGAGCTTAGTGGACTGAAGCGTCTTATATAGATGAAAATCCATATGCAAGGTATATACAATGTTTTGCTCCCCAACTCCAGTTAGTCGTTGCTTTTGTTTTTGTGAGTAATTTCTTCATGTTCTTGACCAATATGGTTGGATCTTCTTACAAACGAAAAGACCAATTGAGGCAAAAAACAGATGATGAGATGGTGTAAAATCTAGAAAGAGGAGAAATCTCAATCGGGAGAGGATTGAATCAAGAAACCTCTTTGGCCCGTCTTCTGCATTTGTGGTCTTCTGTTATCCATGTGCTTTACAATGTGGTATGATGATGGATGTGATATCAACGGTCGTGGTGGTGCATTTGGCTTGATTGAGAAAATGAACACATATTACTTTGTTTTTATTGCTCCTTAATGCAGCTTGTACTCAAGATCACAAATTCGTTATCACAATTCTTGCAAAAGAAAGATCAAAATATTCTTGAAGTTGTGAATCTTTTTCAAACTTGTAAAAGACAGATTCAACAAGTGAGGGACAACAGATGGGATGACTTGGTAAGTGATGTCAACAATTTTTGTCATGGAATAAGATTGTCATTGTCAAAATGGAGGATAGTATTGTAGGCCAATTCCATTGTTGACGTCCTATAGTTGCATACTGCCACCACTTATGTGTCGACATATTCTGTTAGGTAATTTATTATTTCTATGGAATTGTAAACTATTACTACTAATTTTATAGCATTACTAGCTACTAATATTTAGAAATATGCTAACTGTAGGTTATTGAAAAACTTAGTCAAGAGATGGAGAATCGTTTCAACGAGACAAACACCAAACCACTCACATGTATAGGGTGCCTTGATCCTAAGAATTTGTTCTCCAATTTCAGTATCTCAAAGGCGCTCCAAGTTGCAAAATTATATCAACGAGACTTTACTGAATTGGAGCTAATTTAGCTTCAAGATCAACTTGCTAGATACGTGGATTGTTCACATGAGGGAAGGAAACAACTTTTCGTAAATAATGTTTGGGTACCATTGTAGGATTTGGTCTTGTAGTAGAGTCCTATTGAGTTTTTCGTAAATATTGTTTACGCCGTTTTTATTTTTCCTCCATGTGAATCCGTTTTCGATTGTTGGAATGTCTAGAAGGTTACATTGGTTCTTGAAATACAGTAATCTTCTAAATCTGTTGGGATTTGGTTGAGATCCCCCTGTTTTTCGGTAGAGCATTGAATCTCATTAAGGTCCCTCATTACTAAGAAGGGGGTGTCAATCCTCATAATATGGTCCATGAGTTTTGGTCAGAATTGAACTCGATCTTTTCATTTTCTTAGGTAGGAGCATAAACCAAACAACACGCCGGTTTGATTCCTCTACTGTTATCCTTTATTGTAAAGGCGGTGAATCGATCATCCATTGTTAAAACTGTAATTTCTCCACTCAACTCACAATCTGGTAGTCTTTCCATAACACACAAGACCACCCGATCTACCACACGTCGAAGTCTAGAAAATTGAGTTGAACCCGACTTTTTTACAAACTGTCTTCTAGGGTTGGGTTTCCGTTTTTGTTTCCATTAGAACCATAATCTGGTTATTTTCAATTTTGCAAAAGGTTTCTTCCTCGGTCCATAGATTTCTTTTTCAAATTCTGCAACAATTTCACGTACAAATTTTCATCATGGACTAATTATTTTGATACTTGTCGGTTTTACTGTTCGGATTACCGTTTTGTAGATTTTTTTTCAATTGATACAAACATTTCAGATCGAGTCCTCCTTTTTAGATTCATTTTGGTCCACACATGTGTTATGCTAAGATGGGAGTTTTGTTATTGGATTCCTTTTTCTTTCATTATTTTTGTGGTTCTTATATTTATAATCTTATGATCCCAAGTGATCTTAATTTTCCCCGGTAATGTTTGATCAGCACTTGTCCTCTATTTGCTCCCTTATTGTGCTACATGTTGAAATCTCATTTTTCGTGTTACTTTTGGGTTGCTGTGATTGATATCTTCCACATTTTCTTTGTTTAAATTGTTGTCGAGTGGGTTCGAGTGGGGTCAGAAAAATCAAATTGAAAAAGCCAGGGCAAGGCTCAAACTTCCTTTTAATCCTTATACTTTTTTTTTTCTTTTGTTGAACCGCAAGGCAAAATAATAAAGGATTTTGTCCTCTACACGAATTGTTTCCTTTTTTCCAAAATGATTCAAACGGAAAGGACTCGAGGGTAGTACACTAGTACCCAAAGGTCCACGGTTCGAACCCCGGATGGCCGCTCTATATTTACCAAATTCAAATAGCATATAGTGGTATGCATATTTCATATAGGCATTATATGTGTTTCTTATTGCTATTAGGTATTGGTTTTGATATGTTTTGAGTTTAGTTCCGTTTATTACTTGTGAAGTATTCGAGTTCGGAATCTATGCGTTTTTAGTGTTTATTCTGCAGAATTACATTCCGACCTTGAATGGACTATGGAAAGAGCTTAAGAAGCATGTTTTGGAGCATACGGAGGCTGAAGAAGAGCTAAGGAGAAGCAATGAGGCACAACATTGGAATTCGTTGAAGGAAAATGAGGAATGTCGAGCACTCCAGGAACGGTGCCTGCAGTTGCCCAGATCCCGGATACGCGTTTTGGATCCGAAGACTATTATTTTATATTATTTCTTATTAATTCCTCTAGGGTTTTTTCCAACCTTAGGAGGCTTTATTTAGTTGTTTTTCAGTTCTTTAAAGAGAGAGAGGTGATATTAAAGAGAAACTATGAACTCAATTAGAGAAAGAGAGAATTGGCCTATGAGTTGCTAAACTCATAGGCTCGCTTGTGATTCGAAGACATAGTTGTTTGGATTGTGGGGATTTGAGTTTATTTGATTATTCATGTTCTTGGTTATCATCTAGTGCTTAATTTATATTTGTGTTCCTTTCTATGTCTCGTCAACATGTTAGGAATTGCATCTCTAGCTATGAATTCGTTGTTGTTTTCTCGATAGCAAAGAAAGGTATTGATGATAGTGATGTCTCTTTGTCTTTGTAGTGGATGATTTCAGTTGATCTATGTCGAGGATATTTGATTAGGATTGAGTTCGGTATGCGCCTATCTGTCTTTGATTGAATAGAGTCAATGTGCCAATTGTTCTTGATTACTTGAGATCTTAATGCTATTCTTTAGTGATATTGAATAAGATGAATGAATCTTTGTGGATCTCTCAAGTTTAGTCAAGTAGACCTAGGAATATGAATAATTGATAAGTCAATCTGAGGACCATGAATTCTAACCATTGTCAGAGAATTACAGGTGAAATGTTCTTTCTACTTTGATATTAATTTGCTTTGTGATTTGCAATCTGGTTACTTTTATATTCTCTATTTGTTCAAAAGATCATTGCTTTGCTTTAAAGAGTCTTGTCTAGAGTCATTGAATAGGAAATCGCTTCTCCCTGTGGGTTCAACACCAGACTTCATCGCTATACTAGTAGTTATTTGGTTTATCAAGTGACTGGTTGCCTAACCTATTGGTTGTGTGTTTAAGTTTTGATTTTTATTACTATTTGACAAATGATGAAAGTGACAATTCAACGACGTTCGTCCCGCACCAATGCCTCTCTTCTCAATCAGCTTTGTTTCATAGCCAACTACTATATCCTTTGCTTTTTAGCTCCTTTTGAAAGTCTTTTCCATTTTCCTTTTTACACCTACAAAAGCAAGCTAAAGCCAGCTCAGTAGGGGCCTGTTCAAGAATAAGGTTAAAGTCCAAAGACAAGGGAGTAGGTTCAAACAACACGGTAAAAAATCAACTGAGAAAAGGGTTTCCTGTTTGCAGTAATGTCTCCAAACAAAACCAAAAAAAATTGTTTTTTGAGTTGGAAATGGGTTCATAGTTCTTCCTTTGGTTATGGCATTGATTGGGTTCATGTTCCTATTAACGTGGTAGCAAGATGCAATTCTTATTTCTTTCCTATGAATCTTAAAACAAAAGTTGCACATCGCCACGCCCCACAAACAAAAGCATTGGAAACAAACAACATAATAGTTGTCATGAGAGTTCAATCTCAATAAACTAACAACATATAGATTCAAAAAGGCACCTAAGCAGTTCAAATAGACACACCAAGCTACATCTTTCATAGTAACAAAAGTCATCAAATTTGTTTTTGTACCTTTTGCACTTTTCGTCTTTCTTGAAGTTCACTAGATGTGGTTCCTTTGGCTACCTTCTTAGCCCTCCCATGGTTTCCACGTCGTTTAGGCCAAAAGGATGGCAATAGATCTTCCTTGAATTAAGCTCTTCCACCAAGTTGAAACCATGCACATATCAAATTGTAAACAAAGAGAAATTCAAAGGGGTCAGACTGTGTGCAGGAGGGTCTTTCAACTCTTGGGTAGACATTTTTCTAGAGGATTGGGTATTACCATTCAAGAGTCTTTCAAGCATGGAAGCAATTCACTTTTGTGATTGTGTTTTCCTCCCTGGGTTGGTGTTTTTCTTTTTCTTTTCTCGAGTTTCAATATATTGTTCAGTTGTGGTTTTTGATGTATCGTATGGGGTCATTGTTTTGCTTTGTTCCACGGAGATCAATGGGTTCAGCAGAAACTTGTGGTCATAGCCTTCTTGGTCAACCAGATTCAGTTCAGCAGCTCTAAAGCGCAGGCAAACAAACCATGTTTACACTAAAGACTCGAGCTTAGAGCACCGAGTTTTGAGAAAATAAAACCCAGCGACATGGAAACACAACATTGAAAACCTTAGCAAAGGTTTCGACAGATAATCTATGGAATTCTTAGATTCGAGGATCGAAATTATCTTCCACTTCAAATTATATAAAGGCTCACAAGTCCCTATTTCGTTAGACCTAATCCAACAAAGGAAATAATAGCTTTGAACAAACATGGGAAGAGGAGACTAGAGACGGTAATAGTAACGCCGTCGGACCAAGAATACCAACAAAACCCAAGGGCCCACCGGGAGAGAACGTACACCACCGTGAGCGACACTAAGGCTCACACCAAAGCAGCCACCACCAAACAAAACGATGGGTCTCCCTACCACTTTGAATTTCCTTCTTCAATTCTCCTCGATCGATCTCCAAGTTCACCTTCTTTGTTGATTTCGTGAGTAACATCACATAGATCTGAAGATCTCCTTATTTGATTTGCCCTTTTTTTCGAATATTTCGGGATTAGAAAGTTGTGTTTGAAGTACTCGGGCTAAAGTTTTCGGCTTTGATTTAAGATTGGGGGTGTAGATTTGCTAAAAAGATCTTGATTTTTCGATCTTGAATCTCTCTCTGCTTTCGATTTGAGTTGGTTTGAGGATTGATTTAGAAGGTGGAGGTCGGGAGGCGGGTTATGGTTTTTAAAAAAAAAAAGAAAAAAGAAAAGTAGTTATGATGAAGTTATGCCTTTTAAGTAATATACTCTAGAACACCCTTACAGATAATAACCTACAGTTAAAAATTTGTGGAAGGATTGAGGATAGTGTATGTGTATTTCAAAAACACTCATCTTTCCGTTATAATATTAACTTTTCCAAACACATGGAAAATATAGACTTTCTAGTAACAAAAAAAAGTCCATGGGGCTAGAAATGATCATTTCAACTTCTCGATCAAGTGCATTTTCAAATATCCAGTATATTAATAATGCAAAGATTGTCTCAAAGTCGGCCCTAGGGGTAGACCCAAGGGGCGGTCGCCCAGGACCCCCTTCCGAGTAGGGTCTCGAGAAAAAAAATTACGTTATATATATATATATATATATATATATATATAAATTAGGGTATTATGTATTATTATATTTATATGTAATAAAAATTTACTAAAATTTATATGTAAAAAAAACTCATTTGTGATATGACTTATTAATTTACTCAACATTTCGAATCAACGAAAAAGAGTGTAAAAAAGTCTTCGTTTTTAAATTTTTGTTATAAATGCAAAATAAAGATATGTTTTTAAGTGTATAATAATCATATTGTTTTACATTCATGGCAAAAATAGAATATTAAAAAAATATTTTTCACCTTTATTTCTTACTAGAAAATTAACGTATTTTTTATTGGCCATGCAAGGAAATATAATAAAATTTAGTAAATAAGTGTATTCGCAAATCTAAAAATCGTTGTCTTTTGTTGTGTTATACGTTCAGAGAGATTGTCGCATTAGTCATACTCATGTAATACGTTAAAGTTCATAAATTCCCCTTGTAGTGATAAAAATAAAATCCAAATTTAATAATGGTTAAATAAATTAAAATTTTACATTGTTTAATAATTTTAAAAAAAATTATGATTATATTTATTAATTAAAAGACTCGTATTTTACCTCGCCTCGGGCCCTAAAAATCTCAGGGCCGGCCCTGAATTGTCTCATTCGATTTTGATGTTTTGGATATTAAGTTTTTTTTACGGATTTCAACTATCAAGATTGTAGCCTCGGCTTTGATGATTGAGCATGACGGGATACTAACTCCCTTTATCGATAATCCCATCATTGAGACACAATTTTCATTGTCTCGTAATGACCCATCAAATTTTCACTACTAGCTAAATTGTTGAAATACTTGAGAGTTGGAGTTATGTTTGCTTATTCCTCGTCATTCTTAGCCAATGCAAATTCCAATTGAGAATTTGTTATTTAATTAATTTTATGATATTGTTGGTTGTATTGGCTTTAACTTTGAAGAGCATTTGATTTCTAAAATACTAAATACTCTACCAAATGATGGTCAATATACATACTGTTCTACTACCAATTTTATGTTTAAGGATTGTAATTCATTTCCACACCTCTATCTCATTTGTCTAATGCTTCAAAGATTTTAACATCTATTATTTTGATAATGTTTTTAATGAAACTGTAGTCCATGAGGGATTGAAAAAAATCTTGTCTTGTTTTTGATGGTTTTGTAGTTCTTTAATTATATTGTTCCTTTCCCAATTTTTTTGGTTATTGGTAATGAAGACATTAGCTTTGGTTGTTTTATTTATTGAGTTTTTGTTTCTAGCTATTGTGGTATATGAGGTGTATACAAATTCTTTATTGAGCTAGAAGTAGATGATCTTTTATTATTTTCCAACTTTACACATAAGTCCTTAAACAAAAAATTCTCTTATAAACACGAGTGTGACTAGTAATGTAGAATATTTTTGAATAGATTACAATATTTTAGAAACTTTTGTTTCACTATTATATATCCATATTTTTTTTTATTTAATAAATTTCCATATTTTACAACACATTTGAGATTTTTAATTGAGGGTATTTATTTTTTTCCTTAAAAAAACATAAGAGTAGAAATAGAAAATAGGAAAAGAGATGAGACTTGAGAGGGAAAAGTGGAGCCCACCTGGGAGCTGATGGCGCGTTCCTTATAGAGGGAATGGACACGTGGCAAACGAAGACGAAACCCAAAGAATTAGACGCACAAGAAAAAAAGGAAAACCTATTTAAAACCATATTGAGTTTTCTCCATCACACGCAGCGTTTCTCTCTTCCCTCCCCCTGTTTTAAGGCATATGTATATATCCCACGCTCTCCCCTACCCTCTCCCTTACCTCTCTCTGTATCCTCTCCTTTTTCTCCCCCCGTTGTTTCCCGTTTCTAAATTCAAACTGAATTAGAATCAGACTTAGAAATTGAAATTGAAATTGAAATTCTATATATATAAGGTTTGCGTCTCATCTGGGAAACAATTTAACAAACAAGGAATCCCCCCGATTGATACTTGGTTGTGAAAACCCTCACTGCACTGCACTGCGCTGCACATTGTTGTGTAAATTTACGATTTGATCCGACGTCATGGCGGCGATATCTGGCGCCGGGTCCGTCCTCCAGCTGTCCGCCGGAGGAGGCGGGAGGGCACTGCTAGGTCAGAACCAGCAGGCGCTGCTGCATCTGAGCCGATTCCGGAGGAGATCGTTTAGGGCGAATCACTCGCTCCGGAGGTCGGGCTATATGGCGGTCCAGGAGAAGGAGTTTTTGGGCGGACGATTGTTGAGATTCGAATCCCCCTTCTCCCAACGCGCTCTGTGGTGGCGTTCGGCCCGCCTCCGCGTGGCGGCTCATTCTTCGCTCTCTGGGGTCCCTGACAAGCCCCTCGGCCTCTACGACCCCTCCTACGACAAGGACTCCTGCGGTGTCGGCTTCGTAGCTGAACTCTCCGGCAACCCCAACCGCAAAACGGTATCTTCTCCGTCACCGATTTTTGATTGATTATTGATTCACTAGCAAGGCAGGCAGGCAGGCAGGCATTGTAGAGTGATTTGGGATGCAATTCAAATAGGTTAAAGATGCGTTGGAGATGTTAGTACGGATGTCACACAGAGGAGCTTGTGGGTGCGAGGCCAACACTGGCGATGGAGCTGGTATTCTCGTTGCACTCCCCCATGACTTCTTCAACCAGGTCTCTTCTTTTTCTTACTCTTTTGTTTGGAATCCATATCTGCATTGACAAATTGATAAATTGACAATGACGCCTATGAATGAATCAAGCATTGTAAGTATAGTATAACTATTAATGATTAATGATACCTTTGCTATCCCAAAAATCAGGTGGCCAATGAGTCTGGCTTCGAGTTACCCCCACCCGGAGAGTATGCCGTCGGAATGTTTTTCCTGCCCACTGTCCAAGACCGAAGGGAGCAAAGCAAGAAAGTGTTCACCAAGGTACAAAATGTCTGGTTTTCGATGCCATAGATATATGGTCATATGGTATGGATGGAGAGTCTTGACAGTGGTTCTTGCAGGTGGCTGAGTCACTAGGACACACCGTCCTGGGATGGCGATCTGTGCCGACAGATGGCTCTGGATTGGGCTTGTCATCCAAGCAGACAGAACCTGCAGTGGAGCAAGTGTTCCTAACATCGTCCCCTCGCTCGAAAGCCGATCTAGAGCAACAAGTATTTCTTGACTCATTTTCACTGGTATCCCTCTATCTGTCGTCACTTTCACACTAACCGCTCTTTGATGGCTTGCTACAGATGTATATACTAAGACGGTTTTCAATGGAGGCTATTCGAGCTGCCTTGAACCTTCAGCATGGCTGCTCTAAAGACTTCTATATATGTTCTCTGTCTTCAAGGTCCGTCCTCATCCTTTTGTCATTATGTTTTGTGCACTTCTTCCTAGAGTCATGTTTACTCCGATTGCTTTTCCAGGACTGTTGTGTACAAAGGTCAGTTAACGCCAGCCCAACTGAGTGAATACTACTCTATGGATCTCGGCGACAAAATGTTTACAAGCTACATGGCCTTGGTATAAATGATTTTCTTTTCCTGTACTCATTCTACAACACTAGTGCTTAATAATGTTCACTAAATGCTGTTCTAAATGGTATTACTCTTATTGTTTGAGTGCACAGGTTCACTCCAGATTCTCCACAAACACGTTCCCCAGCTGGGACCGTGCTCAGCCTATGCGTGTCTTGGGTCACAATGGCGAAATTAACACTCTTCGTGGAAACGTCAACTGGTATTTCTACCTCATAGTTGCCTATTTCTATAGAAACATTTCTCAATTTATCTAGTTGCTCCAGAAACAATACCGGTGTAAGAGCCAACTCCATAAATGCTAACTATTATGAATAATATTTAAGTTACAGTTTTATTCCCTTTGTTTGCTTATACTATAAATAAGGATGCGAGCTCGTGAGGGTCTACTGAAGTGCAAGGAGCTCGGCCTCTCACAGAACGAGATGAAGAAGCTTCTACCTATTGTGGATGCTAGCTCATCTGATTCGGGTCTGATTGCTATATAGACATGAGCATCCAAATGTGGAAATCATTGAATAGCTGAATCTAATTTCATATCTATACCTTCTCCTATGTAGGATCTTTTGATGGTGTCCTTGAGCTATTGGTTCGAGCTGGTAGAAGTCTTCCTGAAGCTGTCATGATGATGATTCCTGAAGCTTGGCAAAATGATAAGAATATGGATCCTAAAAAGAAGGCGTTTTACGAGTATTTCTCAGCTCTCATTGAGCCATGGGATGGACCTGCTCTGATAACATGTAACTATTCCTTTTTTGTTGTCATTATACGAAAACCGAATGGTAAATGAATTCTATTTTGACCATTAGTATTACTATCTCTTTTCAGTCACAGATGGACGATACCTTGGGGCCACATTAGACAGGAACGGCCTGCGTCCAGGCCGGTTTTATATTACGCATAGTGGGCGAGTAGTCATGGCAAGCGAGGTCGGTGTAGTGGACATTCCACCAAAGGACGTTTCCAAGAAGGGTAGACTTAACCCTGGAATGATGCTTCTGGTCGACTTTGACAAGCATCGTGTTGTGGATGATGAGGCCTTAAAACAGCAGTATTCACTTGCAAGACCATATGGTGACTGGCTAAAGAAGCACAAGTTAGAGCTGAGGGAAATAGTAGAATCTGTAGACAAAACTGATAGGGTTCCACCACCTGTTTCTGGAGCTTTGCAAGTGAGTATGATTAGCCATTTTCTTAAAAACACATTTGGCTATCATCTCTGACAGAAGTTCATTGCAAATGACCAGGAATCTAGTAATGACAAAGATAAAGGAAACATGGGCATTCGTGGTTTGCTAGCTCCGTTGAAGGCTTTTGGGTGTGTATGTTGAGCAATTCTTAGCCCAGAATATATATTGGAGGATCTAACTTGCCCTTTTCTGATGCAGTTATACAGTCGAAGCCCTGGAAATGTTGTTGTTGCCCATGGCAAAAGATGCTTCAGAAGCTCTCGGTTCCATGGGCAATGACACCCCATTAGCAGTGATGTCAGACAGAGAGAAGCTGACCTTTGAGTACTTCAAGCAGATGTTTGCACAAGTCACAAATCCTCCAATCGATCCCATAAGGGAGAAAATCGTCACCTCCATGGAGTGCATGATTGGTCCAGAAGGCGATCTTACAGAAACTACAGAGGAACAATGCAATCGTCTTACACTTGAAGGCCCTCTTTTGTCTATTGAAGAAATGGAAGCCATTAAAAAAATGAACTATAGAGATTGGCGTACGAAGGTCCTTGATATCACTTACCCTAAATCTCACGGTAAGAAAGGACTAGAGGAGACATTGGCTAGAGTATGTGATGAAGCACGTGAAGCAATAAAGAGTGGCTACACAATTTTGGTCCTCTCAGATAGAGGTATTGTCTTTCTTTTAGCCTGTAAATCTTCTGATATCCATTGAAAGTAAAAGGTGATGGATGAGCTCAGCTTCTTAAATCTTTTATGGATGTTATGCTTTGCAGCATTTTCACCAAAGAATGTTGCAGTAAGCTCACTATTAGCAGCTGGTGCGGTGCATCAACATCTAGTCGAAAAGCTTGAGCGTACACGTGTTGGGCTGGTTGTGGAGTCTGCAGAACCACGTGAAGTGCACCACTTCTGTACACTGGTTGGCTTTGGTGCAGATGCAATATGTCCTTACCTGGCAATCGAGGCTATCTCTAGGCTTCAAGTTGATGGAAAGATCGGACCTAAACCAGATGGAAAATTGCACTCAATGGACGAGCTGATCCAGCACTACTTTAAAGCAAGCAACTATGGAATGATGAAAGTTCTTGCTAAGATGGGCATATCGACTTTAGCATCTTACAAGGGAGCTCAGATTTTTGAAGCAGTTGGTCTTTCGTCAGAAGTGGTTGATAGGTGTTTCACGAGAACTGCTAGCAGAATAGAGGGCGCAACGTTTGAAATGCTTGCCTCTGATGCTCTTCGTCTTCATGAAATGGCCTTTCCAACGAGAACGTATCCATCTGGAAGTGCAGAAGCAGTTGCTCTTCCTAACCCAGGGGATTACCACTGGCGGAATAATGGAGAGCTTCATCTCAATGATCCTCTTGCCATTGCCAAACTGCAGGAGGCTGCCCGATCCAATAGTGTCGCAGCCTATGAAGAATATTCGAAACGCATAAATGAACTCAACAAGGGCTGCAGCCTGCGGGGACTCCTCAAGTTCAAGGAGGGAGCGGTGAAGGTTCCATTAGAAGAAGTGGAAGCAGCTAGTGAGATTGTGAAGCGGTTTTGTACAGGTGCTATGAGTTACGGATCAATTTCGTTAGAGGCCCACACTGCTCTGGCTATCGCTATGAACAAACTCGGAGGAAAGTCGAATACAGGTCGGGTGAACATAAATTACCTTTCACTACATTTCAAATACTTTTTATGCTTCAATTCTTTTGGAAAGATATTTATCAATTTTCTGCAGGTGAGGGAGGTGAGGATCCATCTCGTCTGGAGCCTCTTGCCGATGGTTCAATGAACCCAAAAAGAAGTGCAATTAAGCAAGTAGCAAGTGGGCGGTTTGGTGTTTCTAGCTACTATTTGACCAATGCCGATCAATTACAGATAAAAATGGCACAGGTGAGACTTAACCATATATATCTTAATCGCTTTCTTTGTATGCTTCAATAAAGTTCCCACACAACTTCAATTCCTTCCAATTTAGTGAGTGAAATGGGAAAAGTTGCCATAGATATTGTGTTTGTATCTAATTTCATATTCTTAGGGTGCCAAACCCGGTGAAGGAGGTGAGTTACCAGGACACAAAGTTATTGGAGATATTGCTTCTACCCGGAACTCGACACCCGGTGTGGGACTTATCAGCCCTCCTCCTCATCATGACATTTACTCTATCGAGGACTTGGCTCAGCTGATTTTTGATCTTAAGGTACGCACTCACTCATCGGGTCCTGCTTTATGCTTTTCTCGGTTACTGCTCTTAGATTTGTAGTTAATCATAGCCCAGGGGAAAACAAAGTTTGTTAAGCTGATACATGTGTTTTATGGTGGTATTTAGAATTCAAATCCAGCTGCAAAAGTTTGCGTCAAGCTTGTATCCGAGGCTGGTGTTGGAGTTATCGCAGCCGGAGTTGTCAAGGGGCATGCTGACCAGGTCTTGATATCTGGACATGATGGTGGAACCGGAGCTTCTCGGTGGACTAGCATAAAGAATGCAGGGCTCCCTTGGGAGCTTGGTTTGGCTGAAACTCACCAAACCCTTGTTGCTAATGACCTCCGTGGGAGGACAACCCTTCAAACCGATGGCCAACTGAAAACCGGAAGAGATGTGGCTATTGCAGCTCTCCTAGGAGCTGAGGAATTTGGTTTCAGCACTGGACCTCTTATAACTCTTGGCTGCATCATGATGCGAAAGTGTCATAAGAACACGTGCCCGGTTGGCATTGCAACCCAAGATCCGGTTCTTCGTGAAAAATTTGCCGGTGAACCTGAACATGTGATCAACTTCTTCTTCATGCTCGCAGAGGAAGTGAGGAACATTATGTCTGGACTTGGATTTAGAACGATCAACGAGATGATTGGGCGTGCAGATATGCTTGAAGTAGATAAACAAGTGGCGATGACTAACGAGAAGACGCAAAACATTGACTTATCTTTGTTACTAAAGCCTGCAGCAGAGATCCGCAAAGATGCTGCTCAGTATTGTGTCCAGAAACAGGATCATGGTCTCGACACAATTTTGGACAAGCAACTTATTTCGCTCTCCGAACCTGCCTTCAAAAAAGCTCTGCCTGTGTATATCGAGAAACCAATCTGCAATGTGAACCGTGCGGTTGGGACAATGCTCAGCCATGAAGTGACAAAGCTTTACCACCAGGAAGGTTTACCCGCTGATACCATCCATGTTAAATTCGTTGGAAGTGCCGGCCAAAGCCTTGGTGCTTTTGTTTGCCCCGGTATCACCCTTGAACTTGAAGGCGACAGCAACGACTATGTCGGAAAGGGATTATCAGGTGGAAAAATTATTGTTTATCCTCCCAAGGGAAGCAGATTTGATCCCAAGGAAAACATTGTCATTGGTAATGTAGCGCTATATGGTGCTACTAAAGGGGAAGCATACTTCAATGGGATGGCAGCGGAAAGATTTTGTGTCCGTAATTCAGGGGCTACGGCTGTGGTGGAAGGTATAGGTGATCACGGTTGCGAGTATATGACTGGTGGGTCGGTAGTTGTTCTTGGGAAAACTGGGCGGAACTTTGCTGCTGGTATGAGTGGCGGTATTGCCTATGTGCTGGATCTGGATGGGAAGTTCGACACCAAATGCAATCCTGAGCTAGTGGATCTTGATAAAGTTGAAGAGGAAGAAGATATTACGACCCTAAAAACGATGATTCAGAAACATCACCAGTACACAAATAGTGAACTTGCAAAACAAGTGCTTGATGACTTTGAAAAGCTTCTTCCGAAATTCGTCAAGGTCTTCCCTAGAGATTATAAACGAGTCCTTGCTAGCAAGAAAGCAGAGGAGCCTATCAAGGAAGCAGCAGGTAATGTAGCCAATCAACGTAAGCCAGCAAAGCAACCCGAGGAGTTGGAAGAATCACCGAAAACAAATGCATTTGAAGAGCTTAAGAAATTGGCAGCTTCTGTCTTTAGAGGGGAGCAGGACCAGGTATATTGATCTTTTACTATTTGTATCTTTTAAGTGCATTGCAGTTTAAAGATCTGATCAACTTTGCTAAATTGTGGACTTCAAAGAAGGCCGAGACAGATGGAAGGCCTATTAAGGTTGACGATCCTGTAAAGAATGGAGGCTTTATTCGTTATGAGCGCCAGGGTGTTCAGTATCGCGATCCTAATGAAAGGATGAAGGATTGGAAGGAGGTCATGGTAGAGGGAAAGCCTGGTCCTGTTTTGACGACGCAGTCAGCAAGATGCATGGACTGTGGTACACCATTTTGCCATCAGGTAATACCTTTGCAACTACTTGGATGCTTATGCTTTTCTTTCCTGGTTAAGTACTGATAGTGATCTTCAACAAATGGACAGGGGAACTCTGGATGCCCTCTTGGAAATAAAATACCTGAATTCAATGAGTTGGTGTACCAAAATAAATGGGAGGAAGCTCTCGAACGTCTTCTGGAGACGAATAACTTCCCAGAGTTCACCGGCAGAGTGTGCCCAGCACCTTGTGAAGGTGCATGTGTTCTTGGTATAATCGAAAACCCTGTATCGATCAAGAGCATCGAATGTGCCATAATAGACAAGGCCTTTGACGAAGGATGGATGAAGCCTAGGCCTCCATCGCAAAGGACTGGGTATGCATCGTCTTCTCTCCTGCTTCGTGATCACAAAACCTCATGGTAGGTATTGGGAACTGAAATCTAATCTTTGTTATCAAAACATAAAAACAGGAAAAAGGTTGCTATAGTTGGAAGTGGGCCTGCTGGTTTGGCTGCAGCGGACCAACTCAACAAAATGGGGCACATTGTTACTGTATATGAACGTGCAGACAGAATTGGCGGGCTCATGATGTACGGAGTTCCAAACGTGAAGACTGATAAGGTTGATATAGTTCAAAGGAGGGTCGATCTTATGGCCGAGGAAGGCGTCAAGTTTGTTGTGAGTGCGAATGTTGGCCAGGATCCCTCCTACTCCCTCACTGGTTTGCGCGAGGAGAATGATGCTATTGTTTTGACAGTCGGAGCCACGAAGCCAAGGTAAGTACTAAGTAGCAAAGTCAAAGCATAGCTGGAGATAGCAAAGGGTTTGTTCTGTTTTGATATCTTGCCGACATTTAACGTTGGATTTATTGGAACCTCTATGATTTTGCGACAGGGACATTCCTATCGAAGGCCGTAACTTGGCAGGGGTTCACTTTGCGATGGACTTCCTTCACGCTAACACGAAAAGCCTACTTGATAGCAATTTGAACGACGAGAAATATATATCTGCCAAGGGTAAGAAGGTTGTGGTCATTGGAGGCGGTGACACTGGGACAGATTGTATCGGGACTTCCATTCGACATGGTTGTAAGAGTGTCGTCAACTTGGAGCTGCTGCCCAAGCCACCAAAGACCAGGGCACCTGGCAATCCGTGGCCTCAGGTGTTTCCATTGAACCAAACCTTTTCGTTTAATGTGATACCACTGATGAGAGTAATGTTGATGCTAATTTGTGTTGGATTGGCAGTGGCCACGAGTCTTCCGGATGGACTATGGACACCAAGAGGCTGAAACCAAGTTTGGTAAAGACCCTCGAACTTACGAGGTTTTGACAAAGCGTTTTGTGAGCGACGAGAATGGCCATGTGAAAGGCTTAGAGGTTGTACAAGTCAAGTGGGAAAAGGATGCCAGTGGGAAGTTCCAGTTCAAGGAAGTCGATGGCTCTGAGGAGTTGATCGAGGCAGATTTGGTGCTTCTTGCTATGGGCTTCCTCGGTCCCGACCAGGTTAGATGTGTACTTGTACATTTGGTTTACATTAATACATGTGTGTGTAAATCATGAATCGTTTTTAAACATGGCATCTTTGTGCAGGGAATTGTTGAAAAGCTGGATTTGGAGACAGACGAGCGCTCAAACTTGAAGGCAGAGTATGGACGCTTCTCGACCAACGTGGAAGGAGTGTTTGCTGCAGGGGATTGTCGACGTGGACAGTCGCTTGTGGTGTGGGCCATTGCAGAGGGACGAGAAGCAGCCGATCAGGTAGACGGTTACCTCATGAAGGGAGGCCTCTGTACCAAAGAGAGAACAGGTTATAACGAAAAATAAGGGACCAAACATACATACACTGTAAACAAATACAGATATAATACATAGTATAGTAGGTAGGGGCGGAGCGGACGATGACCGGAACGCGGAGATGGAAGCATAAAAACCACCCGAGAATAAGGTCAGACGAACCGAAGATTGGCAGGTTATGTCAAGGTATGATCAGCAGTAGCAGTAGTACCAAGCAACACCAAGCGAATGTCTTAGCCTTTAGGCTCTTGGCCTTATACTTAATAATGCATATATAGATATATAGGGTATTCTTTAATTTGATGATGTTTAATCTTGTGGTGTGCGGTTAGGAAGTCTGAAGCAAACAAATGTGTAGATTAGAAGGCTAAGGTACATTATATACATGTGAAATATGAGATGCAGTTTTCTGGAGTTTCCAAGTGTGTTGTTTTGGTCATCAGTTGTGATGCCCATACATATATTATATATATACACACGTAACACACACATATATGGTGTTGATGGAAGTTTTCTGGAGCATCAAGTGTGTTGTTTTGGTCTAAACTTGTATGTAGGTACCGAGTAAATTAAAGTGTAAAACAATGATCAGGAAAATGCAAAAAAGTTTTTTTTTTTTGCAACAAAGTTGATTTATAATCATATATCAGTATATCACTATAATTGAATTGAGATGAAATATGCAAATTAAAACAAAATGGTGTACTGTATATATCTCAGAAAACTAAGAGATATAAATGTAGTCCAATTTAAACTTCTCTGAAAAGTTTAGATAGAGAAGGAAATGGGAAAAAAAAAAAAAACAACTAAAAGAATTAGACAAAAACGAACAATACATAAAGAGAATTATGTCAATAATATTTGAAACAACAACTCCAAAACAAAGGAAAAAAAAACTAGTGACGGCATGGCGGTGTCTTTAGACATTTAGAAATAAGAAAATCTTCGACAATGAAAACACCGTGACAATCCAAAACATGGAAAATATGACAAGATTTTTGTATGTCGGTTCCGCCCATGGGAAATTGAGATGCTCACGACAGACATTCTCTGGCTGCTCCGGTCCTTTTAGCATGTTAGTCTCTCGCATTGCTTTTGGGAGATTAACATACAAATGTGCCAATCATATCTCCCATGTCTTTCAATCTAACGCCTCATCAGATGTTCACCTAGATAGACATCTTTGTATTCTCATCCATAAAGATGCTCTTGAGTGGTGGTGTAGTAGAAATTAGTATTATCTAAATCCTTATTTACTTGTATTAAAAAAAGGAAATAATGAAAAAGTACTTAAAAACAACTATTTGAATATATAAAAAAAAGGTCCTACTTTTTTTTTTACAGTAGGCAAAGAATAGAATGCCCAGACAGAGACGGGTTCATTCTTGATCATCCCTAAGGATCATGTTTAAAAGTTCCCCATGCAAGGGGAGATTCGACATATTATAATCATTTCTAGACTTCGCTATAAAATCATTTGTTGTATTCGCTTCTCTATAACAATGTCGGAACTGTATAAAGTTAAAATTTCCTTTCAGCAGATTGATCTTCTCAATGGTTCTATAGATCTCTCAGTCGACCTTTCAGTTGTCATTTATAGCCTCCACTACTTTTAAATTATCTCCTTCGATGATCACCCTCGATAATCCTCTGGCAATGGCTTGTTGAAGTCCTAAGCAAAACGCATCCACTTCGGTTTGAAGAATAGATCACATCCTTCCTTTCTGGTGAAAGATGTCGATCACCTGGCCCAAACTGTCCCTAATAATCCCCCCAAGATGATAATCATTAGGGGCTCTAACTGAGCCATCTACATTTACTTTGTAGATGTCATTTGGTGATTTAATTTAATCCACCTAGAGTTTTCCCGTTTGTTCTTGGTTTTGGTTTTCCCATCCTTTGCTTTGGTTTGATTCCAATCCTTTAGGTTCTGGGGTATGCGATGGACAATGGGATTATAGGAGTCCATCTTGTGCTTGTTAAAAATAACATTATTTCTCAACTCTCAAATAGAATGTCATATGAAGCAGAGTTCTTCAAAATGGGGATTATTATGCTTAATGGACATAATTATGCTTAATGGACATTATATCATCTTGGATGGAATGATATGTTATTACGTTAATGAAACATTTGTCATTCAAATATTCATAGTTTGAAATGATTGCCTTTGAAACAGGGCAATTTAGTAGAATGTGGTGAGAATCTTTGTCAGTGCATTCACACAGCACACACTGAGATGATACTCTGTTAAAGTGTTTATCAAGCCTCGATTCAGTCGGAAGCCCATCTGTCATTATTTTCTAGATGAATTTTTTTATTTTTGGAGGTATATTAAGCTTCCAGATCCATCTGATGTCAAGGGAACTTTGTCCGTTATGGTTAGTAAGTTTGTACGCTGATTTGACCGTGAATTCACCATTCTTCGTTAGCTTCCATACCAATTTGTCCGGAGTGTCCAGGCTGGAATTGGAATGTCTACAATTTTATTCACGACTTGGGGAGGGAATATTTGTTTTAAGAGAGGGATATTCCATTGTTTTTGTTCATTATATCATTTGGACACCGTCCATTTAGGATCCATGTTGCCTAAATATTCTTAAGACGGGAGATTGTTTATCCATGGGTCCGACCATATTAATGGTATTACCATCACCCAAGATCCACATGAGACCTTTGTTGAAGATTTCTCTAAGGTGTAGGAGTCTCCCAAACTGCCAGTAAGTGTTTTGTTTGTTATAATAAAAAGTTGGATCATTTTGGAAGTATTTTTCATAAATGACCTTCACCCACACATTAGGAGGATTATTGAATACTTTTCAAAGAAGCTTTTTCCATATCAATCTTAAGGGTCATCCATCCCTTTTTGCCTTTTTGTTCGTGGAGAAAAAAGTGGGACACCACTCCAATGAGCTAAGCTCATCTTGGGTAGAGAGGTCTTTAAAAATGACTTCATTACAACAAAACAATTACGACTTGTTTGGTATCCACTTTTGGGAATCAAAACTGGGAATCATAATAGATGATTCCCGATTTAAGTGTTTGGTATGATAAAAATTTGAAATCGTAATGATTCCCGAGAATAATCAATTCCCAATTTTGTAGGTCATTATTATTATTATTATTATTATTATTATTATTATTATTATTATTATTATTATTATTATTATTATTGTTATTATTATTATTATTATTATTATTATTATTATTATTATTGTATTGTATCGTACTCTACTCGTATTATATTATATTATATTATATTTATACTTATATTATTATTATTATTATCAGCAATACTTTATTATTTAATATGTATTATATTTTTTAATAATAATAATAATATTTTCTATTAATATTATTTTTATCAATATTTTATTATTATTATTATTATTATATATTAATTTTATATTATTATTAATAATTATATTATACTATTATAATAATAATAATAATAATTTATTTTGGTTTCAACACTCATACCAAATGGGGCCTTTATTTTTTTAAAAATAATTAATTAGGTTAACCAACAACACTATAATATATCAACCCTTGTTACCAATTTGGACAAAGTTCAAGCTTTTTTTTTTCTTCCTACTCATGTTTTCTTATTCTTTCTTCATCCGGAAGTGAAGATCCAAATTAAATTAATAAGATTGCAAGCGTTGTTGGGGCTTTGGAGTTGTGGCTACGATCAATGTATTGGTAGATTTATTATCAATTCTGTTTTCCATCCTTATCCTTGTAAATCTGAAATATTTATGCAATTTTTATTTACACCAAAATTTAATCTGTTTCTTTCCGCATGCTAATGAAAATATTTATAGCTATTGATGTTTTTTTTCGGAAAACTAATTAAAATACTCTCATATAGTCACATTTGAGGGTATGGTAAAAATATATCCTCAATTTAAATGTAATAAAAATATCATGAACTTTGAGGGTGGTGATAATATATTACCACAAGTTTTCTCACGGGTTAAAAATGTTTTTTTTTTTTGGTTCGATCACGGGTCAAAAATGCTGACAAGACAGCCTATGTGGATTTTGTTTTTGACAAGGCAGCCTGTGTGAAAGCCTTTTTTACAAATTAACACTAAAAGCAGGTTTTCTTGAACGGTTTCTTTAGGGAAAAAATGCACCGACAGCAAAATTAAACCCGAAAAAACGAAATTGATTCAACCGAGCAACTAATCCGGTCAAAATTGCCTCAAATTAACACAACACGACTATTCCTAACACCAAACCGACAACAAGGGAAAAAAAACTTATTCAGCTAAGTCCGTGAACGAATCAAAGAGGAAGAAGATGTGAGAGAGACAACTCAAGTCTCAAGATAGGCGACCACGAGGGAGGAAGACTGTCATTGAAGAGGAACTATGAGTTGCCTGGAAGACCTGGAAGATAGTTCAAGAGGCAATCACGAAAAAAGATAGAAGGGAGGAAAAAGCGTTGGGTATGAACTCGGTCCAACCCTTTATTTTTTTTCCTGAGAAAACCGTTCAAGAAAACCCTTATAAAAAATTAACGTAGGATGCCTTGTCAGCATTTTTTACCCGTGAGAAAACTCGTGGTAATATATTACCACTGCTATCAAAGGTCAAGATAATTTTATTAGTTTTTAAAGTTGAGGATATATTTTTACCATACCCCAAAGGTGCAGCTTGGATCCCATAGAGTTTGTAAAAAACTTTATGGGTAGAGTTGGGAGGATCTCAACCACTTATTTTAAAATCAGTGGCTAAAAATCCCCCCCTCCTCCCCCCCCCCCCACCCCACCATCGGAAGTTCAGAACTCTATGTGGTAGAGTTCCCTTGAACTCTACCGGATCCAGACCCCCAAAGATGAGGGTATTTTAATTAGTTTTTTTTTTCTTTTGTTTCAATACATATAAACAAAAAATCCGACGATTCGGAGTTGATTAAAGTGGGAAGGAAGAGAGGTCGTCAATGAAACCATGGGGAGTCAGACATAAATACGTTAGCCGAAGACAAAAAAATATTTTACATGACAAAACTGCAAAATCAGTTAGCTTTTTGGACTTTATGTTTTGATATTATATAGTTTTAAATGAATTATAAATATAATATATATTTTAGTTTAATTAGATTTTAGAACTACACAAATTGTGTAAGGAGTGAGACTTGAACCATTTACCCCTTGCAAGGGTCACATCTCTTTTATGACTAGAGCAACTTTTAATGAGGGATCGACGAGAGAGTGTAGGATAGAAGCGGAAAAACTATTGACTCTGGGTCCAATAGAAGCAAACCCTATAGCCAATCCAGCAGCAATAACGGATTATCACTTATCTTGACAATTGAACTTACCAAACACCATACTCCATCCGTTCGACAAAACATGTCACTTTATTATTCACGCACGTTTTTTTGTGAGATAAAAACTATGTAAAATATCTAGTTTTTTTAATAATTTTTTTAAACAATTTCGTAGTTATTATTAATAAGTACAAACTTGTTAAAAAATTTATTAAAAAAAAATGAATATTTTATATAATTTTTATCATTATAAAGAAGCATTTGTGAATAGTAAACGACATATTTTGTCGAACAGATAGAGTATTAATTTATTAATATATATTCAACCACCATCAAGATTCAAGAAGGTGGTGTCATCCGGGAATTAAATGCATGCACATATATTATGAATTTCAGTGTAACAACGAGAAGGGGGAATTGGAGGGATATGAATGAAGCCACGGGGAGAGGGAGACTAATTGAGTAAACATTACATTAACATAAGAGAATGGATTGTTGCAGCGTGGAAATCAGAGCCCCTCATTTTGATTTGTCATCGTCTCGCCCTGCCTCATCTCCTGCAGCTTCTGTAACATCTGTAGCAGGGGACGGTGCGGCGGCGTTGCCCACCGCCTTAATTAGCTTCAAAGGACTTCCACACGCCGCTTTTTCCTTCTCTCAAACGCGTCCTTATAAGTTAAATCGATCAACTCCTCCTTCCTTATCTATTTTTCCTTTCACATCGATCTCCCTCCATCCCACTTCAATCCGATTCCGGCTCCCACTCCGACTCAGACTCAGAGGTGCACTCTCTCATCTTCTCCTTTCCTTTCATCCATCCTTCTTCTCCATCTTATCTCAATTTCTTTTCTTTTTTTTTTTACAAAAGAAGAAAAGCAAATTTCTTGTACGTAATTTCTATCTAGTGTCGAAAGTTATTTAATTTCCTGATAATCTTAACTAAATGAAATAGAGGATTTGAACCACACCCAATCACCATCCCCAAACCCACCATCGATCATCCACGTTGCAACTTGCAACAGTGCAGTACCTATTCCTCGATCCCCATCCCGAAAATCAAGTAACTAAATGAAATATCCAACTCTAAAATAAGAACCAAAATGCCCAAATTCAAGAAAAATCTATGAAAAAAATTTCAAAGGGCGAAGAAACCTCTGGTGTCGGAGTCGGAATTGTGGATATTAGAGGGAGCGATCATATATGAGATATATAGATGGAGGATTGAAGTTGAAGGTGGGAGCGAAACAGAGAAGGACCACAAAATTGATGAAATTTAGGTGTTTTGATTTTCATTGAATTTTGGGAGGTAGAGGTAAAGTAGCAGCGTTGGTTGACTTATGATTTTGGAGAGGGTGAGAGTTTCGATGAGGGGGTATTTTGGGAATTTTATTTTTGAAAGTTTGGAATATTTTCGAATTAAATTAATGATTGAAATTGAGCTGTGCTACTACTATTTTTGCGGATCCTCTACTTCCTTCGGTGCTCCCTAAGGTGAAAGGCAAAATTATTTCGGGTATAAATAAACATTGAAAAATATTTAAAAAATATTTTTAGATTCTATACACTTATATTGATATGTTTATAAAAATTTATTACGAAAATTCATGTTTTAGAAATATAGATAATTAAAATATCGATTCTTATAGAAAATAATTTTTATTATTTTTTAAGACATGATTTTTCATAATAAAATTTTATAAATATATTAATATAAGGGTGTAGAATCTAAAAATATTTTTTTATATTTTTTTCAATATTTATTTATACTCGATATAATTTTGTGTTGCACCGAAGGGAGTACCGGAGGGGAGCAGGGGATCCGGCCTGCTATTTTTGGTATATAGAGTTAGAGTTGGCAAAAATCTAACCTGACTTAACTCATTTGATCAGACCCGATCGAAATCCGAAAATATAGTGTCATGTACAAACTTGAACCCGAGTCTCACCCATTTGACCTGATGTCCGAATGAATACGAACATATACAAATCCAACTCGATTCGTCCTGATGCAACCTGAACAAGAGTGAAGACTCGATTAATTATTATAATTAATTTGATTTTCTTATTATTAAATAAATGAAATTTAATAGTCAATAATTTAGATAAATAAAAATAATCATCTTTTGATAATAAAACTAAAAATAATTCAACTTGACCCAACCTGAAATTCATTTAACCCGAACTTACCCAACCTGAAAATTTATCAGACCTGACCCGAAAACAGTTGAACATACCATATACTCGGCATATGACCCGACCCGGCATATGACTGAACCTAAATGGGTATACCCAAACCCAATTGCACCTCTAATAGAGTAATAGTTGAGATATTAGTTAGTTATTTTGAAAGGTTGAATTATTTTTGGCTGAATGTTAATTGTTGTGATTATTTGTTTCAGTTATTTTTTTGTTCTTATTATAATTGTTAATATAAATTATAATGATAAAAAATCGAATTTATTCATTTTCAATATATGACCTAATAATTAATTTATGAGTTGAATAATAAAATTACATCAAGCCACGTACAAGTTATTAAGTTTAAATAAAAAGCTTAAAGATGTTACTACGTAGTTTGGAAGAATAAAGCTTAGTGACATCAGACATTGATTCAATTCGTTGGTCGATCTTGTATGGATTTTTCCCTAACTGTTGACAATTTTAATGTTGTTACTTTCAGGATTGTTATCGATCAGATCGATAGGTATCGTAGGTCATTATGTTGATCGATATATAGCTTGGTTGCGAGTACTGGAAATGCTATTGCAGTGATCAGGTGAGATAATTAACCAAATATGGATACGGGAGGAAGAAACTCTTTTGGAGATCTATTCAGCATATCTGAGCTGATGAACCTTGATGGCTATACTGGGTGGTACGTCAGTAGCCCTCCCTCGGCTGAACAGATGCTCGCCTCTTATGGTATTTTGAACCCTCAATCTACACCATTACCGGTGCCTACCAATGACCAGCTAACTTTGTCTGAACAAAATGTTGTTGTTGTTGGCTCAGATGAGAACGTCGCAACGAGTCCCAAGTCCTTGGGAATTAGTCCTCTCGGTTCACTGCCGATTGAGGCATCTCCTATGGATTTATCCAGTTCCAATGGCTCTGACAGCAAACAAAACAGTATGACAGTTGTGGTTCCAAACAGCAAAGTACCTAGGCCTCTTGGTCAGTCCCTTACTGAAAAGATGATGCGGGCGCTGTCCTTGTTCAAGGAATCGTTCACTGGTGGATTATTGGCTCAGGTTTGGGTTCCGATTAGGAATGGGGACCAATACGTCTTAAGTACGTGTGAACAACCGTTCTTACTAGATCACAGTACTCTTGCTGGTTATCGCGAAGTCTCAAGGTCCTACACCTTCTCTATGGAGCAGACAACTGGATCTTTTCCGGGTCTTCCTGGCCGAGTCTTTATCTCTAAAGTACCTGAGTGGACTTCAAATGTTAACTACTATAGCGTTGCTGAGTACCTGCGGGTAAAGCATGCTGCCGAGCATCAAGTTCGCGGATCCATTGCAGTGCCTGTTTTCAGCCCTTCTGAGCTATCATGTTGTGCTGTTTTGGAACTTGTTACCACTAAAGCCAAACCTGACTTTGATTTGGAAATCGATAATGTTTGTCGTGCACTTCGGGTAAGTTACACTGTCCTCATCGTTCCTCTCCTTTCAACAACTGAAATCGAATGCTTCCTTAAATTGATCTCCTGGTATGTTTCCTTTCTCAGGCTGTAAACTTGAGGACTTCTGGCCCACATCAACTTGAACTTCAGGTAGAATCATTTTCTTGTAGTCATCGATCATTTACATGTACTTAATTGATTCCCTTCATGTGCTAACTGCGCGCTCAAATGCATGCTTTTATCGCAGAGCCTTTCAGTGAATCAAAGAGTTGTTGTAGCTGAGATAACCGATACTCTACGAGCTATGTGCCGTGCACATGGACTACCCTTGGCTCTAATATGGATTCCTTGTACCAAGAATGGAGTTGATGATGAGGTAAAGGTTCGTGTTAGAGCTCATCGGTTTTGTGAGAAAACAGTATTGTGCATTTTGGAAAATGCTTGTTGTGTGAATGACAGAGAGCTACAAGGATTTGTTCATGAGTGTGCCAAACATCCCCTTGAACAAGGACAAGGGGTGGCCGGAAAGGCACTTATGTCGAATCTTCCCTTCTTCTTCCCTGATGTGAAGAACTTTCATATTAACGAATACCCGCTTGTGCACCATGCCCGCAAGTTTGGCCTAAATGCTGCGATGTCCATTAGGTTGAGGAGCTCACATAGCGAAACCGATGATTATATCTTAGAGTTTTTCCTCCCTTTGAATATGTTCGGAACCAAAGAGCAACAACTTCTTCTGGATAATCTCTCACATACAATGCAAAGATTATGTGGGAGTTTGAGGACCCTTTCTGACCTAGAATTAGCCCCTACAACAAGCTCTCAAGTTGGACTGCTTTCTCCGACTTCTGTTCGGATAATCGGTGATGCAACAACTTTACAAACTTCTGATTCCCAAAGTGATCAGTTGCTTAAATTTAGCCAGATGGAATCAAATGTGACCACAGCTGGATCAAGAAAACAAATGGAGAAGAAGCGCGGTACCTCTGAAAAGACTGTTAGCCTAAGTGTTCTTCAACGCTATTTCGCTGGGAGTTTGAAGGATGCAGCAAACAGCATTGGCGGTAAGATTTTATATAATTGTTAATTTATTTTCAAACTTTGGAGGAATTATAATTTGAATTTATATATTGCAGTATGTCCTACAACACTAAAGAGGATATGCAGACAACATGGAATTTCTCGATGGCCTTCGCGGAAGATAAACAAGGTTAACCGCTCCTTGAGAAAAATCCAAATGGTGCTCGATTCTGTTAAGGGCGTGGAGGGAGGGCTGAAGCTCGATCCAACAACTCGTGAGATCGTGTTAGCTCATGACGGATCCATCAACCTTGATCACCCACCTAAATCAACACTTGTTCTTCCTAACAAAACCAAATCAGCTGATACGAGTACAGTGTCACCCGATGCAGATGAGGTGTTTCGATCTTTGCCAATTGAAGGGGAAGAAGTACTCTCTTCACTCGATTTACAACAAGATGAGTACATTTGCTCTTATGGATCATATGGTGTTTTCGACAACGAGAGGCCTCAAATCAGTGAGGGATCGTTTCTTCAAACAAATCCCACCAACTCTTGGAATAATCCTGATCATAAGTTTGGCAAGAAGGTAAGCAACTAGCTTCATCAATGTACTGTACGTACTCCAATCCTGTATTTAGCAATATATAGCAACACTTTACCTACATCGATGACCAATTCAACGACTATAATGGAATGCAGCTCTCGTGCCCTATAGTATCATCGACTCCCCTCAAGCAACAAATGGATCGACTAGTGGAGGGTGCTGATGCAAAGCCTATTTCATGTCATACGACAGGGTCATCGATTGGTTGTGGATCTATGGGGAGCTCTCAAACCATCATCGGTGAGAGTTGTCAGAAAGCCAGAACATGTTTGGGAGATACTGCATCGTCAAGAAGGACAGCCAAGGTAACATACGGGGAAGACATAGTTCGCTTCAAATTTGATCCTGCTGCTGGATGTTGCTGCCTATACGAAGAAGTTGCTAAGAGGTTCAGATTGGAGTCGACAATGTTTCAGCTCAAGTACTTGGACGATGATGAGGAGTGGATATTGTTACAGACGGAGCAAGACTTGCAAGAGTGCCTTGAGATGATGGATTTTGTTGGAGCACAGTGTATAAAGTTTCTAGTCGGTGATTCGACTTGTGGTATGGATAGCTCTGGATCGGAAGGAGTTGTACGTTGCTAATTCGTATAAGTGGAAGCTGCTCATAGAGTTAAGCCAGAAAAACAAGTATACCTAGCTACGTATATGTACGTCTATCAGTGTGATGGTGCAAATATGAGGCAAGATCGAAATGTGGTTTGCATTGTTGGCCTCACTAGTAAGTACACTATATATGTTGGTACAATGTACTGTAAAAAGTATAAGATGAAATTTCTAGTTAAGTCCATGGAACTTTATTCTTTTATCCAATAAGTTATTGAGTCTTAATCCTAAAATTTCCGGGTCATTCAAGTTTGGATCATTTTCGAGCCTTAGGTATAAAACATTGGGTTCAAGTTCAAAAATCTATGGACATTTGGGTCGGGTTTTCCATGTTGAATCACATCTTGACTCTTAGCCATCCCAACTCTCTATATTACAAAATTAAAGGTGGTTGATTAATGTGTAATTTGTGAGAAAAAATCCAAAGTATAGCATTAAGAATATTAAACGAATCAGATTAAACTTAACATGTGTATAATCTATCTAAGCCGATTTTTTACCTCCTCTGTTGACCTAAAAAACTCTACTATAGAGAGAATTGAATAATTAGGACCTTTTCAATAAATTTATTAGTTTATAAACCCCTTACTTAATTTTTTAAGTAAACTAGCCGAGGCATACCCGTGCTACGCACGGGACGTAAATATTTTTCTATATGTGTACAAATAGTAAATCTTGGTTTTCTATACTTGATAATTTGGTTTTAGTTATTTATTAAATCTTTATATTTTTATGGGTTTTTTCTTCGAGAATACACCTTGTAAAATAATTTTTTTTAATAAAAAAACACTTTTTAATTTTTTTTTAAAACAAAAACCCCTTATATAATATAAGGTATTCGATCAATTGAAGCACCAAAATTTATTTTATAACTAAAATTTTAAGATTTCAGTGATATTTTTTAATCTATAATCGAAATGCCCCTACCATTTTTTTTTTAAAAAAAAAGGAATTGTATATAATAATTTTTTGTTAACAACTTGCCTTTTTCTTTTTTCTTTTAAAAGAAGTTCAATTGTTTTGTTTAATGAAGTTATTATATATGGTTTTTTTTTTAAAATAGTTAAATAAGAACATTTTGGTTATAGTATTATTGACATATAATATCTTTAAAAAATTGAAACATTTAACTGAAAAATAGAGGATGGTGTTTCATTTGAATAAATTATTTAATAATTTTTTTTTGGTTTTTTAAAATAAAAGGTGTTTTATTAAAAAAAAATACTCTATTATATAAGGTGCATTTTCAAAATAAAACCCTATTTTTTATGTTCAATATTTTATTTTTGGAGAAATAATGTTATTTCTAATTCTCAATGACATATTGTGATATATTGTATTTTTGAAGAAATAATGTTATTTTTTATTTTTAATTAAGAGAGTAGAAATACGGAGTATAAAGAAGTGACATAAAAAAGAAATAAATTATTATCCATGCTAAATTTGGATTAACTCATATGTTTTATTACTTATATAATTACATTTTAAAAATTATTAGGTGAAAATTAAAATTAATTGATTAATTATGTTAAAATCCATTAAGGATTCTAAAACTAACAAAATATATCGATAAAATAGACTTTTAATATTCGGTTTCAACAAAAAAAATCCATAAATTGGGTTCGTAAAGATGCTTTGATAGGTATAGATATAAAAGATTAAGGATAAATTGATTTTTATATGAATATATGTTATTCGGATGATAATGAATTTCATCAAGATATTGGGGTTTAAAATGATGTGAATGAGGTCATTATTATTGAGCATAGAAATTTAGGAAAATATAATTAAATTTTCATAAGTTAGTAAGAGTATGTAATAAACCATTTATGAATACATCAATAAAATTAAAGGAAAAGAAAAGGATTAAAAATTCAGAATATCTTTAATGAGAGTCATTAAGGGCCTTAGGACACAATTTTTATTTTTGAAGAAATAATGTTATTTTTTATTTTTAATTAAGAGAGTAGAAATACGGAGTATAAAGAAGTGACATAAAAAAGAAATAAATTATTATCCATGCTAAATTTGGATTAACTCATATGTTTTATTACTTATATAATTACATTTTAAAAATTATTAGGTGAAAATTAAAATTAATTGATTAATTATGTTAAAATCCATTAAGGATTCTAAAACTAACAAAATATATCGATAAAATAGACTTTTAATATTCGGTTTCAACAAAAAAATCCATAAATTGGGTTCGTAAAGATGCTTTGATAGGTATAGATATAAAAGATTAAGGATAAATTGATTTTTATATGAATATATGTTATTCGGATGATAATGAATTTCATCAATATATTGGGGTTTAAAATGATGTGAATGAGGTCATTATTATTGAGCATAAAAATTTAGAAAAATATAATTAAATTTTCATAAGTTAGTAAGAGTATGTAATAAACCATTTATGAATACATTAATAAAATTAAAGGAAAAGAAAATGATTAAAAATTCAGAATATCTTTAATGAGAGTCATTAAGGGCCTTAGGACACAATTTTTAAAGGTGTATATATATATATATATAGATAGATCTTTTTAATCTTGTTATTACCTAGTTGCCTTTAACTAATTATGTTTCAAAAAAAAATATAGAACTGTTTTATGGATAAATTCTAATTAATCAAATTTGAAATACATATCTTCCATTAATCCCTAATTAATTACCGGTTTGAAGGTTTTTTTTTGTATACCTATATGCATAAGTACACATCAAAATGTATAAGAAATTGGTGGATGATAATTATTGTACGCTAATTAGTGTGACAGTAACACCATCCCTATATATATAAGAACATCGTACAACTATATAAGACCACCGTACAAGATATACATGTGAACTAACATCGACCACTAATTTATCTACTATCTTAAAATAAATAAATTAATATTATATATTTATCACAATACATTAACATTTATAATAAATTATCCATTACAATTAATACAATATATTCTTTTTTTTTATGACGAGGAACCCATCTTACAATATATTCTTTCTTGTAACACAATATACGTACATAAGTGATATAGTCGACAGGTCATTTACAATAACATGTTACAATATGACTTTCTTTTCTATTACTCCGTATTACAATAAATATATTATCCATTACAATACAACATGGAATCACAATATACTCTTTCTTGTAATACAATACACATAGTACTACATTCCAAACCAAGAGGTTTGAAGTTCAAATCCCCTAGTAAACATATTCTCGTGTGAGTGATATGATCAACTACTTAAATGGACCACATAGTATCTGATCTAGATGTAAAGCGGCCGAACCAATCAAACTGGACTACAATAAAAACACACACACATAGGTAGGCCATTACAATAATATTACTTCCCTGACTATTAGATAAAACCTAATCTAGTATTAGATAAAGTCATATTTTTGTAGTTAGATAAAGATCTTTGTTTATCTTGGTAGATAAGATTTAAGTCTCAAAGATAGAATTGTATTTGTCTTATATATTGTAATCAAGTCAAGGAATGAAAATCATCTAATTACACAATCTTACATTGTATATCTAGAGCTTAGGTTCTCGTACAAATTTTTTTTTTGGCTTCTTCTATCCCTCAATCGAGTTCTTCCCTTCCTCTATCACTCACCATGTCAACATCTCAATCCAACAACATAATTCTTCTCTCCACTAGTAACTCCACAACTATGCAATTTCTTAATATTTCGATCAAGCTTGATCGTTCCAATTATTATTCATGGAGAAGTGTTGTTCTCTCCACCCTTGAAGCCTATGACCTTAAGCTTTATGTGCTTCAACAACCACAACCCACCTAAAAACAAAGAACGAATCGTATATGGAGAAATAAAACACCGATCTCTCATCTGTCCTCCCCAAAGTTCTCATCGTCTCCCGCCGTATCGTTCGTAAGAACGAGTTCGTCGATTTCGTCGGCGAATACCATCTAGGCCTAATAGTGGGCTATAGGGTCGTGCTGGTAATAGTGCCTAGAGTGACGGGGCTCCACATGCTCCTCGAGAGCTTCGAGCTGGTCCACAAAGTCCTCCTCTGCGAGGGAGAGGACATCGATCCATCGCTCTACGTCTCTGAGCTCTCGAGTTTCAGCCCCGAGGAGCTCGAGGAGATAAGGCTGGCACACACGAGCGACACAACCATAGATCCCGAGAAGGACTCCATCGAGCTAGGGCTCGCCAAGCTCTGCCTCGAAACGAACATACCCTACTTGGGCATTTGTAGGGGGTCCCAGATCCTCAATGTGGCTTGTGGAGGCACCCTTTTCCACGACATCGAGAAGGAGCTCTCGAAAAGCTGTCCTGGCGGTAGCGAGAATGTCGCTCATATCGACTATGAGGACTATGATGGACATAGGCACGTTGTCAAGGTCGAGGAGAACACTTCTTTGCACCATTGGTTCAAGGAGTCTCTTGACGAGGCAAAGATGGAGATGTTGGGTAATAGATACCACCACCAAGGTGTCAAGAGACTCGCTCAGAGGTTCGTTCCTATGTCATTTGCTCTGGATGGATTGGTCGAAGAGTTCTATGATCCGGATGCGTATAATCCCGAAGAGGGGAAGTTCATCACGGGGCTTCAGTTTCATCCGAATCGAATGAGACATGGTGACACCGGTGAATTTGACTACCCTAGTTGCACATTTGCTTACAAGGAGTTTGTCAAGGCAGTGATAGCTTACAAGAAGAAGATAAGCGGTGCATCACCGAGCACCCCAAGGGCTCCAAAGCTCAACCAAGAAATGGAGAACAAGAGGAAGATGATCGTCAAAAGCTTCTCAATAGCGAAGAACATGTACGCATCTGGAAGGGGGTCACATCCTGCCCAAGATTCCGACCTCAAGGCATGAGCGTTGTTCTTGGAGGAGAACACTGCGTTGAGCGCTCAGCAAGAGCAGAGGCTAAAGCAAGTAGGGGCGACAGTGAGGAACAACTCGGCTTACCGGAAGCTAAAGATGAACGAGGAACGGGAGTTGAATGCGAGGGTAATCATCGGGAAGATGTCGATAGAGCAATTGTCGGATATGAAGACACTCTACTACATGATGGGCCAGATCTGTTCGAACGCGCTAGAGACTAAGCTTCAGAACCTCCTCAGCGAGTAGGAAGCTAGTACGTATCTGTCCGATCCTCCCCAGTCTACCTTCCTTTCGTATCTTCTTCCATAGCAGGTCAAAAAATATGCCGATCTCTTTCATGTGTCTTTTGGTCTCATTCACATCTCTAACACCAAGGACGACATTGCACCCACTCCAGAGTACAAGGCCTGGCGTACGTAAGTCTGGTCGGTTTGTCCTTGTCTGGTCGCGATCTACCCTGTCTGAGAAGCTATTGTGCTATGTGGCTAAGGCGTCCACGTCCTATGACGCTTGGACCATGATTTCATCGATGTTTCAATCCCAAACTCGTGCTCGCCTGATGAATCTGAAAGACCAACTTCAGAACTATCCCTCAGTCGAGTTCTTCCCTTCCTTTATCACTCACCATGTGAACATCTCAATCCAACAACACAATTCTTCTCTCCACTAGTAACTCCACAACTATGCAATTTACTAATATTTCGATCAAGCTTGATCGTTCCAATTATTATTCATGGAGAAGTGTTGTTCTCTCCACCCTTGAAGCCTATGACCTTGAGCCTTATATGCTTCAACAACCACTGCCCGCCCAAAAACAAAGAACGAATCGTATATGGAGAAATCAAACACCAATCTCTCATCTCTGCTCCCCAGAGTTCTCATCGTCTCCCGCCGTACCGTTCGCAAGAACAAGTTCGTCGATTTCGTCGGTGAATACCATCTAGACCTAATAGTGGGCTATGGGGTCGTGCCGGTAATAGTGCCTAGAGTGACGGGGCTCCACATGCTCCTCAAGAGCTTCGAGCCGGTCCACAGAGTCCTCCTCTGCGAGGGAGAGGACATCGATCCATTGCTCTACGACTCTCAGCTCTCGAGTTTCAGCCCCAAGGAGCTCGAGGAGATAAGGCTGGCACACGCGAGTGACACAACCATAGTCCGCGAGAAGGACTCCATCGAGCTAGGGCTCGCCAAGCTCTGCCTCGAAATGAACATACCCTACTTGGGCATTTGTAGGGGGTCCCAGATCCTCAATGTGGCTTGTGGAGGCACCCTTTACCACGACGTCGAGAAGGAGCTCTTGAAAAGCCGTCCTGGCGGTAGCGAGAATGTCGCTCATATCGACTATGATGGACATAGGCACGTTGTCAAGGTCGATGAGAACACGCCTTTGCACCATTGGTTCAAGGAGTCTCTTGACGAGGCGAAGATGGAGATGTTGGTTAATAGCTACCACCACCAAGGTGTCAAGAGACTCGCTCAGATGTTCGTTCCTATGGCATTTGCTCTGGATGGATTGGTCAAAGGGTTCTATGATCTGGATGCGTATAATCCCAAAGAGGGGAAGTTCATCATGGGGCTTCAGTTTCATCCGGAGCGAATGAGACATGGTGACACCGATGAATTTGTCTACCTTAGTTGCACATGTACGCATCTGGGAGGGGGTCGCATCCTGCCCAAGATTCCGACCTCGAGGTAGGAGCGTTGTTCTTGGAGGAGAACACTGCGTTGAGAGCTCAGCGGGAGCAGAGGCTAAAGCAAGTAGGGGCGACAGTGAGGAACAACTCGGCTTACCGGAAGCTGAAGATGAACGGGAGTTGAACGCGAGGGCAATCATCGGGAAGATGTCGATAGAGCAATTGTCGGATATGAAGACATTCTACAACATGATGGGGCAGATCTGTTCGAACACGCTAGAGACTAAGCTTCAGAACCTCCTCAACGAGTAGGAAGCTAGTACGTATCTGTCCGATCCTCCTCAGTCTACCTTCCTTTCGTATCTTCTTCCATAGCAGGTCGAAAAATATGCCGATCTCTTTCATGTGTCTTTTGGTCTCATTCACATCTCTAACACCAAGGACGACATTGCACCCACTCCGGAGTACAAGGCCTGGCGTACGTAAGGCTGGTCGGTTTGTCCTTTTCTGGCTGCGATCTACCCTGTTTGAGAAGCTATTGTGCTATGTGGCTAAGGCGTCCACGTTCTATGACGCTTGGACCATGATTTCATCGATGTTTCAATCCTAAACTCATGCTCGCCTGATGAATCTAAAAGACCAACTTCAGAATCTTTCAAAGGGCTCCTTGTCAATGATGGATGATAGCATGCATTTAGGTAGGCATAATAGGTTGCATTTAGCTTAGTTAAGATGCATATCATGCATGATTTAAGTAGAATTTGCATATTTGCTTTCTATGTTGGTGGAGTCGGAATCTACATGCTTTTATTGATTATTTCAGGTAATCGTGGATCCGAGGAAGAGACATGGGTTGATAACGCATTGGATGAGAATGTCTAGTTGATCGAAGAAGCTTACATGAAGATCTCAAGAGGTCCTGAGAAGAAGAAGCGAACCTAAACGAAGAACAAGTCTGCAGAAGTTGTCGCCAGACATGCTGAACTTGTTTTGCACTTTCTGGAGGCCTCGGTTGTCCGATCGACTATTATGACCATGCGTTGGAAAGCTCTTTCAGAGAGCTACAACTTTCATGTTGACGTCGAGAGCAAATTCGAGACGGAATTTTCGGGAAAGACCAATGCAGCGGCCGCCGCATGGTGTGCTGCGGCCGCCGCCAGGGGCGATGCAAAAAGAATACCAATGCTGCGGCCGCAGCATGCATGCGGCGGCCGCCGCATCTGCCGTCAGCGCATAACGTTGCGTTTCGTTGAATGAAACCCTATTTTTTATTCTTAGTTGTTTTGTGGCCGACTTTGGATGATATTTAAGGCCATTTTTAGTTATCTTTCCATGACTTCTATTCTATTCCACGTTCCATCAGACGATTGGAGAGAGAGCGATGTCCGCCATGGGTGGCTAAACTCTCTTCGTTCGATCTACAATTTGAAGCTTTATTTGGATTGGATTGTGAGTTTCTGAATCTCGCTCCTTGTTTCCTATTTGTGAATGCTTCAACTTCTTTGTGCTTGATTGTTTATTGTTTTGTTCTATCTTGTCTAGCCAACTTGTTAGATCAATTCAATCGCTAAGGTTTTGTAGATTCCTGGTTGTGACCCTTAACCTAAGTGGCAAACTTATTCCTTTAGGGCTGGTTGAACTAATTGAATGAGTAGGAAGTTGAATGTGTTGTTAAATCCTTTTTTAGGGACTGCAAATACCTTGGCTAATCTCTGAACTTAAAGCTATCAATTGGGTTAAATCCCTCTTTAGGGACTGTTCGATTGATAAGGGTTGCTAGGACTGGTTGGACTAGTAACTATATTAGGTCGGGACAAGGGCATTCATAGGAAACTTAATAGGACGAGAAGAAGTTACAAGGATCGCCTCAATCCAATAAAGTGGAAAATTGTAGGTAGAATTACGTCTCCTAATTGTCTAAAACCAAATAAAGTGGATAGTTGTAGGTAGAGCGATCTTCTCTAAATTATTTTGCATTATTTGTTTTTATTTTATTTTGTTTCCTTTTCAATCTCAATCAACCAAAACCCCCCTTTCTACTAATTGGTAAATACACATTGCTGAGAAATACTTGATTCTCTGTGGGATCGACCTCTTACTTGCTTGCTATACTAGTTTGTAGGTTTGAGTTTTATTTTGATACGGTTTATGCGACTAAAAACCGTTCATCAAATTGGCGCCGTTGCCGGGGAATTAAGTTTATTTCTTTGTTTTGTGTATTTATTAATTTTTGTTTATATATCTAACTTTGTTGTGAACCTATCTTACGGTTCACAACACCCTTGCTACTAACTTTTTCATGATGTTGAGATTAGCGCAATTTGAAGGTGAGAACTTTCATCAATATTTCACTAGATTGCATGAGTATGTTAACGACCTTGGTTTGTGGGGTTATCAATATGGTGTACGGGAGATGTGTGTTTGCATATTTGATGGGATGAATGTCGAAACACGGAATCTTGTTGAGTCCATGAGTAATGGAGGCCTATTGGATATGGGACTCTTTGAGATTTGGGATTTTTTCTACAACATGAGTCGACAGGTTGAGCGGGAAGTATCAATCCGAACTCTCACACAAGTGGTGCAACAGTTAGAGGAAGGAAAAATAAGCCGAATCGAAAAATTGGAGGAACAGATGAGCCGCTGTAAAAACTTGGAGAATCAGATGAGCCAACTCATTCAAATTTTAAGTGCAAAAGGTGAGAAAGAAAAGAGCCTCGAAGAAGAAGAGGATGAATTATTTGATGACAACGATAGTTTCTTCGATGATGGAGAAAAGGGTCCAGTGCTTCCTGACTTGGAATCTCATGAGTCGACGCATGAGGTTACATGTGATATGTCTCCTACTCCATCTGCAACATCCATTCTGAGATTTCCCATTGATGAACCAAGTCTAGAGCCATCAGCTGAGGCGCAAGAGGTAATAAAGGTAAACTTTTGCAATTAGGAAGGTAATGATGATTGTGTTGATCCTTTTGATTGCTATTTTGAAAAGCCACAAGCAGAACTGTGCTGGTGGTATCATATTCCTTATGCAGAGAGTCGTGCTAGACTCTTTGATAGATTGAAAGGGTTCTTGAGTTTCACATTTTATGCTTTCAATTTATTGTGCTATGATGTTCTTTGTAAGATGTGTGCACAGGAATATGATAGGCTACTGCGGGCTTTGACGATGTCTGATAGCTAAGATCTTGAGATTGAGAATAAGTCAGGCCAATGACATTAAAGAAAGGCGCTTCTCGGGAGGCAACCCGAAGTAAGTTTTCTAATTTAGTTATTTCAATTCCTAGTTAGCTAGTTTTCTTTTCAATAAATTGAGTTTCCCATTAGGCATTAGATAGTTGTTTTTGGTTTGGGATGGACTAAGCTTTCAGGAAAGGCCATCGAAATCCTCAGATCCGACCTACAGAGACCCATCGAAAACCGTCTATCATCCACCACATTGTAAGTATTTCATTCATCTCTTCCTCTATGTTTTTATTTTTGTTGTCTTTTATGTTTCATTGAGGACAATGAAAGGTTTAAGTGTGGGGGAGAGATTACATTGCATATAGATAGAGTTTGTATATCATGTTTACTTATGTTATCATGTTTATTTATGTTTTCATATTTATTTTTATTCATATATTGCATTTGAAAAATAAAATCCAAAAATATCATGTATTGCATTTAAGTGTTATGAATGATACCCATCTTGGTTTAGTTTGTCCTCTAATTTATTTTTATGATCTTAATGCATTTATCCCATTATTTGATTGAATTGCTTGAAAATGATTTTGGAGCATGATTTGAGAATATAATTGAGCAAATATGGTTCATAGTTGAGGTTAAATTGAAATCTGGCAAAAATATAACCCTTGTGAGTTTATTTTGGCCTTATAGGGACTTTACATATTTTTCCCTTTTGCTTTTATTGTGTGATTATACTCTCCATATGCTTGTTTTTCATGACCGTATTGCACATGTTTGTTACTTGTGAATTTCAAATGATTGAGGCATGTTTTCTTTAGCCATATTATACCTTATCTACCCTTTGCATTATCCTTTGCTTGAAGCCCATCTGAGCCTTAAAGCCTATTTTTTTTTATATAGCTCCACAAAAACATATCATAGCCAATGATTAGCCTGACCCTATCCGGGAATTAGGAGGAGAATTGGTGAAAAATCTTTATGTTGGAGTTGCTTTGAGTGGAGATGATATATGTATGGTTGTGCATTGCGAGAGGCATAGCCAAAATAAGGTAACCCTTCTTGCATAATAGAGATGACTTGTTACTAGGGGCCTAAGGAGGATAAAATTCACTTAGGAGTAAAAGTCTAGTAAGCTTGGACCTAGGGAGGATAAAATTCACCTAGGGGCAAAAGTAAGCATAAAAGAAAAGAAACGAAGTCATCATAATGAAAAAAAAATGCATGAGTTATATGGCTATCGAAATCGAAGAGTTTATTGTTATGTAATAGAGTTTATGTCATTGGAATGGTTTGCGAAGTATGGAAGTTTTGGTGTTGTTCTGGTTGGTTGTTGTTCCTTTTTTCCGGATTTTTAGCACCACAAGCCCAAATGTTTCTCATGCCTTATGTTCCTACCAAAGCCCCATTACAACCTTATAAAAGTCCTCATGATGTTGTTTGCAAGTGATAACTTTCACGGTGTACAGAGCATTTTGGATTGAGTTGAGAGTTGGACTTTAAAGACTAAACACATGAGAGTTTGAGTGAAACACATTATCCCGGTGAGGTTGGATTAAATTTGCTTTTACTATTGGATCGCTCATATATTTGCTAGGATATTTGTTCTCTTATTCATGGCTCCTATTGCTTGATGTTGCTTTTCTAAAACAATAGCATGAAGATCTTATTTGTGGGATGATTAATTCTATATTTGTTTTTCATTGCTTGAGGACAAGCAAAAGCTTAAGTGTGGGGGAGTTTGATAGCATGCATTTAGGTAGGCATAATAGGTTGCATTTAGCTTAGTTAAGATGCATATCATGCATGATTTAAGTAGAATTTGCATATTTGCTTTCTATGTTGGTGGAGTCGGAATCTACATGCTTTTATTGATTATTTCAGGTAATCGTGGATCCGAGGAGGAGACATGGGTTGATAACGCATTGGATGAGAATGTCTAGTTGATCGAAGAAGCTTACATGAAGATCTCAAGAGGTCCTGAGAAGAAGAAGCGAACCTAAACGAAGAACAAGTCTGCAGAAGTTGTCGCCAGACATGCTGAACTTGTTTTGCACTTTCTGGAGGCCTCGGTTGTCCGATCGACTATTATGACCATGCGTTGGAAAGCTCTTTCAGAGAGCTACAACTTTCATGTTGACGTCGAGAGCAAATTCGAGACGGAATTTTCGGGAAAGACCAATGCAGCGGCCGCCGCATGGTGTGCTGCGGCCGCCGCCAGGGGCGATGCAAAAAGAATACCAATGCTGCGGCCGCAGCATGCATGCGGCGGCCGCCGCATCTGCCGTCAGCGCATAACGTTGCGTTTCGTTGAATGAAACCCTATTTTTTATTCTTAGTTGTTTTGTGGCCGACTTTGGATGATATTTAAGGCCATTTTTAGTTATCTTTCCATGACTTCTATTCTATTCCACGTTCCATCAGACGATTGGAGAGAGAGCGATGTCCGCCATGGGTGGCTAAACTCTCTTCGTTCGATCTACAATTTGAAGCTTTATTTGGATTGGATTGTGAGTTTCTGAATCTCGCTCCTTGTTTCCTATTTGTGAATGCTTCAACTTCTTTGTGCTTGATTGTTTATTGTTTTGTTCTATCTTGTCTAGCCAACTTGTTAGATCAATTCAATCGCTAAGGTTTTGTAGATTCCTGGTTGTGACCCTTAACCTAAGTGGCAAACTTATTCCTTTAGGGCTGGTTGAACTAATTGAATGAGTAGGAAGTTGAATGTGTTGTTAAATCCTTTTTTAGGGACTGCAAATACCTTGGCTAATCTCTGAACTTAAAGCTATCAATTGGGTTAAATCCCTCTTTAGGGACTGTTCGATTGATAAGGGTTGCTAGGACTGGTTGGACTAGTAACTATATTAGGTCGGGACAAGGGCATTCATAGGAAACTTAATAGAACGAGAAGAAGTTACAAGGATCGCCTCAATCCAATAAAGTGGAAAATTGTAGGTAGAATTACGTCTCCTAATTGTCTAAAACCAAATAAAGTGGATAGTTGTAGGTAGAGCGATCTTCTCTAAATTATTTTGCATTATTTGTTTTTATTTTATTTTGTTTCCTTTTCAATCTCAATCAACCAAAACCCCCCTTTCTACTAATTGGTAAATACACATTGCTGAGAAATACTTGATTCTCTGTGGGATCGACCTCTTACTTGCTTGCTATACTAGTTTGTAGGTTTGAGTTTTATTTTGATACGGTTTATGCGACTAAAAACCGTCTATCAATGGACTATATTGAGAAGAAGTGGTCCTTTGTTGATGCCCTAGCCGAATGTCATTGTGCCTTCAAGGCGGCCGTCAATGTTCGCGTCGAGCTAGTCTCTCCTGATGAGTTAACCAGCCTATTGCTCCATGAAGAGTAGCGCCTCCAGCATGAGTCGAATCCTCCTATTATTGGTGGCAGTGTTGTGATTCCTCCGACGGCTTCCACGGATTCCGCTGCTCCTCCGGTTGCCAACACAGTGTCCAGCGGCTCTCAACTTCGGTCTGAAGCCTCGTCCCGTGGTAGTGGTCATGGTGATCGCGGTCGAGGACGGGGCGGGGAACGCTCGTTTGATTACATCACCGACGCCAACCCTCCTGCCCAGTCTTCATCTCGTCCTGTTTGTCAGATTTGTGATCGCCTTGGCCATCCGGCTAGGGAGATCACAAATCATGCTGCTGTTGGATCCTCTATTGCTGATCCTTCTTGATATGTGGACTCTGGCGAATCTCACCATGTCACAAACAACATGAGGAATATGTCTCTCCAATCTGAATATGACGATATTGATCACCTTGCCTTTGGCGATGATAAAACTGTGCATGTTACTCACATTGGTTCCTCCACAATTGGTCTCTCTTTATCCGTATGCAATGTTCTTGTCGTCCCTAAAATTACTAAGAATTTATTGAGTGCTACGTCCCTTACCAGGGACAATGATGTCTTCATTGAGCTCCATAATAACTGTTGTTTTGTGAAGGATTTGCAGGGTCGGATGCTCCTGAAGGGAACCATTGAAGACGGACTTTACCGCCTCTCCCCTACCACACGTCCTCCCCAAACGTTGTTGTCTTTCCGCTCCTCCCTTCAAGGTTGGCACAATCATCTTGCCCATCCCCACGTTGTTGTTCTCAAGAGTCTTCTTTCAAAATTTCAGTTACTTGTGTCCAAAAAATACTTTTCCAGTGTGATGTGATCCTAGTCATCAATGAGCTCGAATCTTTTATCTTACAAAGCTATGTTGTCAGGGCCGAACATCAACCCTCGTTTGAGAAAACAGCATAGTGACACCGTGGTATTTTGACTCTTTCGGGCTGCATAAAATTCCGATTGAAGTCAATGAGAACTTTTTGGAAAGCTATTTTAAGTGGCTACAACTTCCATGAAGGACACTTCTCCTAAATCAGCCTGGAAGATCCTCGAATTGGAGGTTCTTTTCAGCAGCTCCAATCTAGACGTTTTTTTTATCATGCTTTTATTTCTATCAAAATAAATCCCACATCAATTATAGATGATTAGGGGCTATATTTTCATCTTATATATTTCTTGTAAAACTTTCCTTTTAGATCAAGTCAAGTTTAGTTGAGTTAAAGGTTAAGCCACTAAATAGCTTCCTATGATTCCGGGTTAAGGATCGATTTCTTGGTGAGAGGCTAAGAGCGAATCCTTTGGTGAGAGGTCGAGGGTGACACCCTAGTGAGAGACGAATGTGTCAAAGGGTCGAGATACTCGGAGTACGATTCCTAGAGGATTGAGATCGAGTGTAGGGGATTCAAGGGTGAGAGGCCTGCGAATCTTGCTTCACATATCCTTATTTTCAGTTTCCATAAACCACAAAAATTATTCCCACAAAAATAGTGTTCGAAAGCCCGAGCCTTGGTCGATCCCGGTCCTCAGGTCTCATCAAGTGGTATCAGAGCTAATCGACTCGAGTCCATCGAGCTTTCGATATCCAAGTTGTTTCTTCTTAGTCAAAATGTTCAAGAAGACGAGTTCCAAGACTTTGTCCGAAGAGTACATCCGATGGGCCATTCGAGCCTATGATGATGGATATCTTCGTTGGAGCGATATGGATGGTGCTACATATGATGTAGTTGATCAAGAGCTCCGAAGGAGATATCGAAAGAGAAGGGATCGAGATGATGAGGTTCGACGTAAGAAGAAGGTTGAACCACCTTGGCAAGAGATCTGCAAGCTCGCAGAAGACTCAATGCAACAAGTACGGGAAATTCAAAAACTCGTCATCTCATTGGGGTCAACGCCATCGAAGCCCACAACACCACCAACTCTCTCTTCAAAGACAGCATCCTCTACCGTCATGGCGGATCTAGTAATTTAAAGTTAGGTAAGCGGAAAAATAATCACAACAAAGGGATAAAATTTTGCCTAGCTAAAATAAAATTTCTAATTATATAGTATTTTATTAAGAATTTAAAAGAGATTTTAAAATGGTCAACTTTAAATTAATGGATTATGTAAAGTATAAACAATAGACGGTATAAAACCCACTAATTTCATTTTCTACAATCAAACTATAAAACAATTTAAACCCTATGAAATTTAAAATTCTAATAGCCATAAGATAGATGAATGCTAAAAACATAATTAAGAGCCAAATTAGACAATAGTTGAAAGAAGATGGTAGAGATTCTAGACACACACATGATACTATGATATGATAGGGAGAATTCGGAGAAATATTAAGGTGAAAAGCTTCTATCATGTTTTAATTTAAGGTACATATTCATGGGCTTGATTTTGGCCCAACAAATCAAGCCTATTAAAAAAATTACCCAGCAATATTATTTTTCTCAAGTTGCTCCCAAAATTTTTACTCAACAATTGCCGGGTTTGCTTACCCCACGATCTGCCTCTGAATTACATGAGTATATATATGTGTTCCTTTATGTTGATGACCTGCTACTGAGATATAAATCTATAAGGTCTCTCACCATTTTGATAAAAGGACTTCCCGATTCACTTTGACATGCACTGCTAGAAACACGCGTCATTGCTACGAATTTAGCCACGGAGGTAACATCAAAATTAACCTCAAAAACTGTTACCCTCGGATATGGCCTCGGATTTAACCTTAAAACAAAATCCGACCCAAAAAACGCGAGGCTAAATTTAGTTTCGAATAATTGACCTCGAAATTATTATTCGGGGTTAAATAGCCTCGAATATTATTTTTGAGGGAAATTTCCATGGCCAAAAAAGCGAGCCTTTTGGAGCCTTTTAGAGACTAATTTCAAGCCTTCAACCTCGAATTTAGGATCAAATAAATTGCGAGACATTATTCGAAGTCCAATGTTTCGAGGTTAAACTGTATCGAATGTTACCACGAATTTATTCGAAGGTAAACTTCGAGGGTAATGAGCTATTGAATTTAACCTCGAAAAATAAGAAAACAACCTCAAAATTTTTATTAAAAATATATCTTTATTTTCCAAAATTCATTGTTAAACCCGAGGCTAAATACGAAGTTGTTTTGCCCCCGAATCTAGCCACATATTTACTCACACTTTTCTTTGTACCTAATATTCATCATATAAAAAGAAAATCTTAAACTAAGCCTTTGATCATTCAAAGTAGACAAATTTCATACAACCATAAAGGAGTAGTCTAACCATAAAGTAGTAGGCAATTCCAATCCACAAAATATAACTCCAAAGTCACAAACTCAGCCAAGTAACTTCACATGAATAATTACCTAATCTGACATTCATATATACCCATTAGCATTCCTAAATATGCAAATAACATAACCTGTTAATGCCCAACTAAAATGCTACTTCCATGTGCCATAGTATATGACATGAGATGAGCAAAAGTGCATAAAATAATCATCTCATATGGCTGCAAAAAACAGTAGCTAGACGCAATAGCAACAAGTAGTTAGGGAGCGGGATTGGAGCTTGAACCATTTGACAACATGACTTGACTTTAATGAGAGAGTTTCTCGACCAAATAAATTTGTAGTCAAGACCCCGCTATAGTATAGGGAGTCAGGATCGTCCACAGGAGAGAGTCAGCGCTTCTTATTTAGTTGCTTTGTCGGGTTGAAAGTAAAAAAAAGAGATGGAAGAGGGATGAGCAACGATAAGAGCATAAAATCAAAATTTTAATTAATAAAAGGAAAAAAAACTTCTAAGGCAAAGGATCACCACAACAGTAAATACATGAGCAAATCAATGAATCATATAAAAGATCATGCTTCTATCATCAAACAATTGAGTTTCATCAATCGACAAGTAAATCAATTCACTTTCACATAAAAGACCTACTTGTTTCTACCTTCTCTTAATTAGGATCCTTTAACTTTCATTAGAAAACCCTAATTACTATCAAGTTAACAATTTCCTCTTTCAAGTTCAATTGCAACTATGAATTCCTTTAGACTTTCATCAAAGGTTAAGCACATAGGTAGAAGAAGATAAAAACATCAAATAATCATAGATTCATCAATTCAACACACATGTCTATTGTTGGGTTCACCCAAACCCTAGAAGAGAAAAGAACTACTCAAACATGGAGTAAATAAACATGAATTTTAGAGAAGAAAACATAAACTGAAATTAAACTAAATAAAACCTGGAAATTCAGCGTTCAATCACAACAAACACGCCCAAGCTTTCGCCCAAACGCCAAAACAAAACCCTAAAACCGTCCTACAGCTGCTGCGCGCAGCCCTGCGCTATACGTCTCTTCTTCTCCCCCCAAAAATCAGCCCCTAATAGGCTTTATTTAAAGATAGAAATTTAAGACTTAATCTCCAAGGAAAGAGATTTTATCTTAGGAAAATAATATATCCTATCTAAGTCTATCTAACTAAAAGATCCTAAAAGAGATTTAGAAGAAAACCCTAATTAAAAAGCCCATTAAGTGAATAAACCAGCCCGCAGAAAATTTCTCCTGGTGCGCAGGGTATCGGCGCCGAGGTCTGAGGTGTCGGCGCCGAGGTATCTGTTCGAATGCAGTAGGTTCTGTTTTTCTCAAGCTTTTCGACTCTGACTTAAATCACACTTTTCCGAGTCCTCGTTAATCCGATTGACGCATATGAATATGCGTTGGAAAGCTCTTTTCAAGGACTACAAGTCTCATGAAGGCTCCAGAACTTGAATCGAAGTGATGGATGGCGAAAATAAGGCTTTTCTACAGCTGCACCTCTTTCCCCTTTTGCTTGGCTTCTCCATTGCCTTCATGATTTTTCCTTAAGCTCTAAAGTGCGTCGAAACTCTTCCAAATCAGCTCCAAAACCTATAAAATCACACCAAAGCTTGTGTAGACTCCATATCTTGAATAATACGAAAACTAACACAAACGACACACTTTCCTAACACAAAAGCTAATAAAATGACTCAAATGGAATGAAAACATGATGTAAAATAAGACTAAAAATGCGGACATCAAAACACCCCATACTTAGACTTGCTTGTCTTCAAGCAATAACCAAACTATGATCAAAACCTTTAAAACATGCCTTCAAGTCTTCGCCTTAGTCAAAAGAAACATTAATTTAGCACAAGTGCAAATAAGAACAAGCATTGAACCAGCATGACATATATTTCGGCAACCTTAGGCAAAGCAACTAGAATCCAACCACTCAAGGGAAATAATGTGTTTTCACTTCCTTTCAAATTTGTTTAGGCTTGAAGTACATCTCTCAACTCAATCCATTATGACATTAAGCTACATAGAAATTGCAATTAATATCACCAATCAATTCACCGAGATGTCAAAATACGCATTAACCATCAAGAGGACTTTGGTTCAATGGCCTTCAAAGAAGGACTCATTCGGCCGGGTTGTAATGTGGCTTGGTAAGAACATAAAGGTAGGAATCATTTAGGCTATGTGGTGCTAGAAATCCGGGAACCAAAGACTCCTAAATTACCAACTCGACTTAACCAAGCAATTCCATCATATAATAACACTTCCAAACTCATCTAATATAGCACAACTCTTCAAAACCCCCAAAATATCCAATTCATCTCGCATAAAATAGATAAGGATAAATTTGGCTCATGCACAACTTCTCATATATTCGATTTTTTTTTCTCTCTTTTTCCTTTTTTTTTCCTTTTTTTTATATACTCATGTGCATTTATTTAACTATAAGAGCCAAACATAACTTTCACAACAAATGTGGCGAGAAGAATAAAATACCAACCCAACAAGTATCCCATACTTTAACCAAATCATGTGTCTCAACTCCTCAAATATCAATATTTACCAACACTAAGTCCTAATTCCCAGATAAGGAGGTAAGGCTAAACATTGGCTAAGATAATCTTGTGGAGCTACAAAAATAGGCTATAAGGCTCAAAGTGGTTACAAGCAAAGGAAACATGTATAAGGTAGGTAAAAGAGGATAAAATATGGCTAATAAAGAGTGCCTCTGTCATTTGATCAAATTATGCAATGACTAGCTATCTCATATTGGGTTCAAGACTTGGATACACACCGCAATGTCGAGAGGTAATGCATAAGGAGAGTAATACACACATCAAAAAGAAAGGAAAAATATAAAGAACAATTCCCCATAGGCTAAATAACTCACTAGGACATGTTGGATTCCAATCACCTAAATCTCAAAGTTATATATGCTCAATTTCATTTGCAAGTCAAATTTCACATAAAAAACATTTTGTGCGACTTAGGCTAAACCATCCAAACTATGCCTTAGGATATTACATGATCAAGCTCAATTATTAGATTTCTTCATTGGACATCTAAGTTAGGTGTTATCCATCCTAAAAAATTATGCAAAATAACGAACAAGTAAGCAAATGAACATATATTTTTGTGATTTTTTTGACATTTTCTATTTTTTTTGAATTTTTCGGTTTTTTATAGACTCTAAATACAAGACAAAAGACACAAATAAACAAAACAAATAAAGACAAAAGACAAAAATATGCAAAGCTAGGTCATGCAAATTTCGAATCTACCCCACCCCATACTTAAAATTTCAGTGTCCTCACTGAATAAGATAAAACAAAGGAAAGGGAAAAAGAAACTCACATGGAAAATGATGCAAAAATGGAGCAATTTGGAGAAGTTTGCAAATCTGCACAGGTGTCGACGCCGACAGGGACTGCATCGACGCCGATACCACACAGCACATCGACTTCCTTCTTGGCATGTTTCCGCTCGTTCTTATGCACCATGACTGATATTTGGGACATGTTCACTAAAAAAAAAACAGTAAGTCTCGGGCTATCTAATCTCTAAACTAAAAATTAAAAGACTAAAAAAAAAGAAAAGAAAGCAAGAAAGCGGGTTGCCTCTCGTAAGCGCTATATTTAAAGTCTATAGCTCGACGTACTTCCCTTTATATCAATCGGAGAGGATGAGTGCCCATGAGGCACGAATATCCTCCTCAAACGTGGCATGCTCATAATACTTCTTCAATCGATGCCCATTGACTTTAAAAGTAGCTCCACTTTCATCTAAGAGCTCCACCGCTCCGTGAGGGAAAATCGTTTGAACCACGAATGGTCCACTCCATCTTGAACGCAACTTCCCCGGAAAAAGTCAGAGTCTAGAGTTAAAAAGCAATACCTTATCACCTACCTCATAAGTCTTGGGCACTAGCTTTCGATCATGCCACTTCTTGGTCCTTTCTTTGTAGATTTCGGCATTTTCGTAAGCCTTAAGCCTCAACTCCTCAAGTGCTTGTAGGTCAATAAACCGCTTCTTTCCGGCCTCATCGAGATCCATATTGAGTTCTTTGAGAGCCCACATAGCTTTGTGCTCCAACTCGACGGGTAGATGACATGACTTACCGTACACGATATTGTAGGGAGTGGTACGGAGAGGCGTCTTATATGCCGTCCTATAAGCCCATAATGCGTCATCAAGCTTTGATGACCAATCCTTCCTTGATCTTGACACGGTCTTCTCCAAGATAGCTTTGATTTGCCTATTGGATAGCTCAACTTGACCGCTAGTTTGGGGGTGGTAGGGTGTGGCTATCCGGTGATGTACCACATACTTGGTCAAAAGCGCCTCAAAGCCTCTTTCTATGAAATGCGAGCCTCCATCACTAATTAGGACCCTAGGAACACCAAAACGGGGGAAAATGTTAGTTTTGAAAAACTTAGCTACAACTCTAGCATCATTAGTTCGTGTAGCGATGGCTTCCACCCATTTGGAGGCATAATCAACCGCTACAAGGATGTACTTATAAGGGCCCGAGGATGGAAAAGGGCCCATAAAGTCTATGCCCCAAACGTCGAACAATTCGACCTCTAGGATCCCCGTGAGCGGATTCTCGTTCCTCCATGTTATGTTCCCGGCCCTTTGACATTCATCACATGATGTCACAAATTCCTGCACATCTCGAAACATGTTAGGCCAATAAAATCCACTTTGAAGTATCTTCGCGATGGTCTTAAAACCTTTAGCATGACCCCCGGTGGGGAGAGTATGACAATGACGAATAATACTTTCTACCTCATCCTCCGGAATGCAACGACGGAAAATATGATCACTTCCTTGTTTGAACAAGTAAGGATCGTCCCAATAATACCTCTTGACATCATGTAGGAACTTCTTTTTACCTTGTGAAGTTAAACCCGGCGGGATCTCACCTCCTACAACGTAGTTAGCATAATCTGCAAACCAAGGTATACTAGCCTTCTTAATAAGAAAAATATCATGAAGGGGGCTAGAAGGAGGAGTAAAGAAGAGTTCCTCACCTAAACTTACCACATCCGGTGCTCCCAACGATTCAACTTTATGTTCTACTATAGGTGTCGATGCCGAGACCTGAGGTGTCGGCGTCGAGGCATTTGTGTGTTGCACAGCTTCTGCAGAAACTTGGGCTGTGTAATTGGGTGTCGGCGCCGAGGGTGTGGGTATCGGCGCCGAGGCATCTGGAGGAAATAAAGTTTCTGCACAAATAAAAGGGTTCGACGCCGAGGTCAGAATGTCGGCGTCGATACCTGTACTTACCTTACTTACCTTTATGCGCAAGAGACTTTCATCGGCCCGTGAGTCATCGATGGGCACCATATTTTCCGAGTCTTCAATGTGCTTAGGTGGCAACCTAGAGAGGTGGTCGGCCACAAGATTCTCGGCCCCTTTCTTGTCTCTTAGCTCGCAATCAAATTCTTGAAGAAGGAGCATCCATCGTAGAAGTCGTGGTTTGGCATCCTTTTTGCTCATCAAATATCTCAAGGCTGCATAATCAGTGTAGACAATAACTTTTGAGCCAACTACGTAGGAGCGGAACTTCTCGAAGGCGAATACCACGGCTAGAAACTCTTTCTCCGTGGTTGTGTACCTTGTTTGGACATCATCCAAAGTTTTGCTCGCATAGTAGATGGCGTGCAATTTTTTGTCCTTCCGCTGTCCAAAAACCGCTCCCACGGCATAATCACTTGCATCACACATGATTTCGAATGGAAGTGACCAATCAGGTGATTGCATGATTGGTGCCGTGACTAAAGCTTCCCTCAACCTATTAAAACCATCAAGACACTCCAAAGAAAACTCAAAAGCAACTTCCTTCATCAATAGGTTAGTGAGTGGTTTAGCTATTTTGGAGAAATCTTGAATAAAACGACGATAAAATCCAGCATGCCCTAAAAAGCTACGGACATCTTTTACCGTCGTTGGAGGAGGTAGCTTCTCAATAAGCTCAATCTTGGCTCTATCCACCTCTATGCCTCTCTTGGACACCAAGTGTCCTAGCACGATTCCTTCTTGCACCATAAAATGACACTTCTCCCAATTAAGCACAAGGCTTGTCTCTTCACACCTCTTGAGTACCCTGACCAAGTTAGCTAAACAAGCATCAAAAGTAGTACCATATACGGAAAAGTCATCCATGAATACCTCAACAATATCCTCAATCATATCGAAGAAGATTGCCATCATGCATCGTTGGAAAGTGGTCGGCGCATTGCATAGCCCAAAGGGCATTCTCCTATAAGCGAACGTACCATAAGGACACGTGAAGGTGGTCTTCTCTTGGTCATCCGGATGAATTGAAATCTGCCAAAACCCCGAATATCCGTCAAGATAGCAAAAATAATCATGTTGGGCTAACATCTCTGGAACTTGGTCGATGAAGGGAAGTGGGAAGTGGTCCTTCCTAGTGGCGCTGTTGAGTTTCCTATAGTCGATGCACATGCGCCAACTCATGGTAGTCCTCTTCGGCACTAACTCACCCTTATCATTTTTCTCTACGGTCATCCCTCCTTTCTTTGGTACCACATGCACGGGGCTAACCCATTTGCTATCCGAGATGGGGAAGATAATCCCTGCGTCAACCATCCTCAATATCTCTTTCTTCGCCACCTCTTTCATGTTGGGATTCAGCCGCCGTTGTTGCTCGATGGAAGGCTTATGACCTTCCTCCATGTGGATTTGGTGCATACACAAAGCGGGAGAAAGACCTTTGATGTCCTCTAAAGAATAGCCCAAAGCCTTCCTATGGGTCCTAAGAACAACCAACAACTTCTCTACCTCCTGCACACTAAGTGAAGAATTAATAATAACGAGGAAAGTAGAGTTAGGACCAAGGAACTCATACCTCAAAGTGTGCGGTAGTGGCTTCAATTTGTCGACCAAATAAATTTGTAGTCAAGACCCCGCTATAGTATAGGGAGTCAGGATCGTCCACAGGAGAGAGTCAGCGCTTCTTATTTAGTTGCTTTGTCGGGTTGAAAGTAAAAAAAAGAGATGGAAGAGGGATGAGCAATGATAAGAGCATAAAATCTGAATTTTAATTAATAAAAGGAAAAAAAACTTCTAAGGCAAAGGATCACCACAACAGTAAATACATGAGCAAATCAATGAATCATATAAAAGATCATGCTTCTATCATCAAACAATTGAGTTTCATCAATCGACAAGTAAATCAATTCACTTTCACATAAAAGACCTACTTGTTTCTACCTTCTCTTAATTAGGATCCTTTAACTTTCATTAGAAAACCCTAATTACTATCAAGTTAACAATTTCCTCTTTCAAGTTCAATTGCAACTATGAATTCCTTTAGACTTTCATCAAAGGTTAAGCACATAGGTAGAAGAAGATAAAAACATCAAATAATCATAGATTCATCAATTCAACACACATGTCTATTGTTGGGTTCACCCCAACCCTAGAAGAGAAAAGAACTACTCAAACATGGAGTAAATAAACATGAATTTTAGAGAAGAAAACATAAACTAAAATTAAACTAAATAAAACCTGGAAATTCAGCGTTCAATCGCAACAAACACGCCCAAGCTTTCGCCCAAACGCCAAAACAAAACCCTAAAACCGTCCTACAGCTGCTGCGCGCAGCCCTGCGCTATACGTCTCTTCTTCTCCCCCCAAAAATCAGCCCCTAATAGGCTTTATTTAAAGATAGAAATTTAAGACTTAATCTCCAAGGAAAGAGATTTTATCTTAGGAAAATAATATATCCTATCTAAGTCTATCTAACTAAAAGATCCTAAAAGAGATTTAGAAGAAAACCCTAATTAAAAAGCCCATTAAGTGAATAAATCAGCCCGCAGAAAATTTCTCCTGGTGCGCAGGGTATCGGCGCCGAGGTCTGAGGTGTCGGCGCCGAGGTATCTGTTCGAATGCAGTAGGTTCTGTTTTTCTCAAGCTTTTCGACTCTGACTTAAATCACACTTTTCTGAGTCCTCGTTAATCCGATTGACGCATATGAATATGCGTTGGAAAGCTCTTTTCAAGGAATACAAATCTCATGAAGGCTCCAGAACTTGAATCGAAGTGATGGATGGCGAAAATAAGGCTTTTCTACGGCTTCACCTCTTTCCCCTTTTGCTTGGCTTCTCCATTGCCTTCATGATTTTTCCTTAAGCTCTAAAGTGCGTCGAAACTCTTCCAAATCAGCTCCAAAACCTATAAAATCACACCAAAGCTTGTGTAGACTCCATATCTTGAATAATACGAAAACTAACACAAACGACACACTTTCCTAACACAAAAGCTAATAAAATGACTCAAATGGAATGAAAACATGATGTAAAGTAAGACTAAAAATGCGGACATCAGACTTCCTTGAAGTTGACCCAATTGTTGCATGATTTGTTGCATGAATTCTTTCTGTTGGTTTTGTTGTTGCATGAACTCTTGCAATGTTGATTGAATCACTTTCATCTCCTTCTTAAGTGGTTGAACTTGAGACTCTTCAAATGATTGTGATGAATTTTAGGTATTCTTGTTAGGGATACAAGTGTTTACCATTCCATTGCGAATGAGGGCTGCACCCTCTTCCCCTAAACCATAAATCCTTCCATGGTTGGCTCCTTCACATGCATCGAACCATATCTTTTTCTCACGTTCCTCGGTCAGCTTCTGTCTAGATTCACCATTGCAAGCATCCTCGGAGGAAGAGGAAGGAAACTCTTTAGCAACTAAGCGTTCAAACTCCTCCTAAGAAAATGATGAACAAAATCATTTAAGCAAAAAAAAAAACTTGTACAATTCAATTGGAAGCTAAATTGTAAACAAAATATAACAAATAAGCTATTGACAAAACCGAATTAAAAGCTTAACAGAACAGTAGCAAAATAGTATAGCAGCAACAACAAAGTTAAACAGAACATCTAAGCAAAATAAAACAGTACAGCAGCAGTTGTACATAACAATGGGGTTAACAGCAGCTGTACATAACTATACAAAACAGCAATTGTACATAACTGTACAAAACAGCAACTGTACATAACTTTACAGAACAGAAGATATACGTAACAATGGCAGAATAACAACAACTACAAAATGATAATAAGGTTCACAGAATATCAGCTGCATCTAGGCAAAATAAAACAGCAACAAAACTGAACAGAACAATAGCACAACAGCTGTACGTAACAATAGGATTGAATTGCAAACGGATAAAAAAACCCACAAAAGTGCAAGTTCAATTGCAAACAAAACTGCAGTAACTAAGCAAGACTACAAGAGGAAGGAAACTAATCAAAAATACAAATTGATTTTGTTCAAAAGAACATATCAATCAAAGAAAAAACTAACCACATATGCTTTTGGTCGAGACCCAGTCCATTCTCCATTTGATGTTGTAAAAAGTTTGCGCACCATATCTGATATCATTGGCTTTGTACCATCCTTTCTCTACAAATACAAAGACAAAGGCAAATTGGTTTTTAGTTTGAGTCAATAAAAATACAAAGACATGTATTTAATTTGAGTACATAAAAATGCAATTTAGTTTGAGTCAATAAAAAGAGTAAATAGATTAAGATACTTACCGATTCCTCGAGATGCTTTGTCAGTTTGCGAGAACCACCTCGATAAACCCCAGATTCTTTTGCCCTTTGTGATGCATTATTCTTCTTGTTAACCTCAGCTTGGTGCAACATATTTTTGTCGGTTTTTCTAAGCTTCTCCATTGCTTGCCATTGTTTCACACCGATAAAGCTTGGTACTGTACCTCTTGAACGACATGCCTTGAAAACATTACGAATGTGATCAGCAGCTTGATGAACAAATGTCTTCTTCATTTGGTTAGTAGAAACAGTCCAATAAAAGCTCTTCTGCACAAAAGAAGAAAATGCATTATAACCTAATTAATATGAATGTAATTAATAAATTAAATAAAAGGACATGTCATAAAATTTAAAAAACCATAAATATCTATTTCAGTTTGTACCTCAAATTCTTTAAACCACAACTCCTTCTGAGTGGCAGGAACCTTGTTCAAGCTTGTCCGAATTCCAGTGTAGTGACCATGGACGATACCACCAAGTATGCATACACATACTTGGTGGCAGATTATATGGGGTAACAATCACTGGCCATGCAGAGTATTTTCTACCAGTCTGATGAAAAGGAGCAAACCTATCCGAGCATAAACCTAATCTCACATTACGTACCTCTGATGCAAAGTTAGGAAAGGTACGATCAAGATGCTTCCAAGCCTCCGCGTCAGAAGGGTAGCTCATAGCTCCATCCACGGGTTGATGCTCGGCATGCCAACGCATGTGTGAGGAGGTGTCATCCATGGCATATAATCGTTGCAGACGTGGGATTAAGGGCAAGTATATAAATACTTTCAATGGGACTGGTTTCCCTTTCTTTGGCAGTTGATGCTTATACCTTGGGCTCTTACAAAATTTGCACTCAACGGCACTAGCATCATCTTTCCAAAATAGCATACACCCGTTAGGACACATGTGTATCCTCTTCTCCGGCAATCCCAAATCTCGAAGCAACCTCTTAGTCTCATAAAAGCTTCGGGGAAGGTTGTGGTTTGACGGATACCCATCTCCCACATCTTGAAGAAGTTGATTGAACCCTGCTTGAGACACATTTTGCTCGGTCTTATGCCTCAACAATTTAGCCACCATTGACAATAAGGAAGTGGAACAACCTGGATACAATGGCTCATTTGATGCCCTTAGCACATCGAAGAATCAATTCGATAGCAACGAAATATCTTTATTTCCATGCCCAAAAAGTGTGGTCTACTTATTTCTTCTCCGAGTTCCACGAGATTCTCATACAACTCTGTCGGACAACTTACATGATCATTACGATCTATTAAAGTGCCAAAATTGAATGATTCAGGAGGAGGAATAAAGTTGGGCCCGGCTGCATCAAAAACCATTTTGTGCGAAGGATTCAAATGCTCAAACATATGCATTCCGATCCCAAAGAATTTCAAGCCATTCACACTAGAGCTCGATGGTTTCTCTGAACGAGGCATTATGTGGGCCAACGACATCTCTCCATGTGCAGTCCACTCGTAATAGTTTTCAACAAAACCCGTTCGAAGCAGATGACAACGAACGATATCCTCGGTCTTAAATTTTCCATTCTTGCACGTCACACAGGGGCATCTGATCTTCTCCCCATCCATCAACTGCACTTGTGATGTTGCAAATCTAATGAAATTATCAACACCATCAAGAAATTCTTGATTCCATTCACCCTCACTTGATACACGTTCATTATACATCCAATTGCGATTATCCATTTGGCCTCTAAAAAAATTACAAAAAATTGCAAAATTATATAACGAAAATGACTTGAGAGTTTTGAATTAAATAACAATAAAATTAGTTTTAGAGTTACCCAAAACTATGGTTTAATTAAGTTTAAAAAGCCTTGATTTTTGCATAAAAATTAGCATTTCCCTCAAAATTTCCCTCAGATTTGCCCTCGAAGCCCTAAACTAGAACACATAGCCTCGAAACAAAGAACTCGAGGCTATATTCGAGTGTATACTGGCTTTGAATATACCTTCAAGTTCTTACTTTCGAGGCTATTCACCAATCATTTTTCCACACATTTCGTTTTCTTCCTTTTTTTCATAATTTTAATTCAAGATATTATTTTGAAGTTTTGAAATTCAATCATATCACATAATATTACCCAACACTTCATTTTAAGTTAGATCTATCTACTTAACAATATTGATTTAATTAAGAAACATAATAAATCACACACACACAAATATACATGAAAATATATGATTAAACATTAAAAAAATAGAATGATATACTTACCGATTAATGTGATTAACCGATTGTCATAAACCTCAAACAAACAAAAGCTTCAAATCTCACTTATTTGAGGGCAAGAGAATCAAAAGATAGAAGAGAGTATTGGCAAAAGATAGAAGAGAGTGTTTGGATTGGTGAGTTGTTTGAATATACGGATGAAAATGGGATGTGCAAAGAGTGAAGGGGATGGTGAGAAATAAATGCAGATGTGAAATTCCGGTGTAGCATTAAATGAAGTTGGTGGATTATAGCCTCGAAGTTGGCATCGAATTTGCTCTCAAACATTCACACCACATTTTAGCCTCAAAAATAGTTACGACTTTACCCTCCAAGTATGCGTTCAAGTACTAACATTGAACTTAACCTCGAAAATGAAATTCGTTAGTAAATTACACACGAATCGAGCATCCAAAATAGCCTCCATCTTGGTTTGAGGCTAATCGCCCTCGGATTTGGCCTCGGACATGGCCCTGAATATTTGTCGTTGCTATATGGACTCAAAGAAAGTCTCGAATTTGTGTTTGTTGCCAATTGGCCTTGAAATTTAGCAACGGGAATATTTCGAGGCTAATATGGCATCGAAAATAAGTTTCGGATGTAAAATCGAGGGTAAGAGTCACAAAATTACCATCGAAATATTCCGAGGCCAAGGATTCGTAGCAATCTCGCGTGTTTCTAGCAGTGATGAAAGACTGGGTGATGCTAATTAAGAAGATATTGGGCATTAATACCACTAGAGAGTAGAGACTGAAAAAGGAAAATGATATGGCTATCTTAAGTTGATTGTGTTCATAAGGTTCTTTCTATGTTCAATATGGCATCCCCTTAGGGGAAGGAGCAATTAGAATGTTCTAAGAAGCATTGCTCCACTACAAATGAAGAATTAAAAAAAAATGGAATTCACCCCTTATGATGTTATTATAGATTTTGTGACATATGTTATGTTATGTACTAGACCTGATTTGACTTTTGCTATCTCAGTGCTTAGTAGGTTTATGTCTAATCTTGCAGACTTACATTGAACTATTGTGAAATATAATTACTCAGGTACATGCTTGGTTCCAAGCAGTTGGGACTTGTGTACTCGAAACACAAATCTAGAGATAAGCTCATGGGATTTGTGAACTACTATGCAAGTAACAAAGACAACATGAACTCAACCACTTCGATCTTATTACTTCACCTAGACCAGAAATTGCATTTCATAGAAAGGACAACACCACTTAATGGTCGCTTTGTCTTCCATTGAGGATGAGTACATTGTGGCCATGCATAGAAGTAGCAAAAGAAGCAATATGGCTAATAAGATTGTCGAAGGTGATTGAAAGGAAGTCTTATCTTCTTGAGATCCATACAAATAAGTAGAGTTCCTTATTTCCTTAAAAAGATCTAATGTACCAAACACATTGATGTGACTTGTGAGGTACCACTTCATAAGGGAGAAAGTGGAAGAAGCTACCTGAGTGAGAGTGCTTAAAATCAAAGAAGACGAGAACTCTGTAGACTTTGGAATAGTTCCCACTGAAAAGTTTATGTAATGTTCTCGTGTATGACTCACACATTGCACATGCCACAATTGAACAGAACATGTGCATGGTGAAGGATAATTAGATGCATTTAGCAGAATTTCAGATCATATCTAAACATCTAATTCAAGGATATTCATGCATAAATGATAGATCAATCATTGTTTAGAGGATATACCTTTGATGCGTGAACCGGATCGAATCTGGATGGAATCGGAAGAGAACGAAAGCCTCAAATGCGACTTCTCTACTTGGTCCACACGAGCCCGGTGTTTAGATCTCCTTAGCCTTCGACTGCTAGGACGAAGGTCAAAAGACTAGCAATCAAATTGCTTGGGATAATGGTGATTACACTTCACCGTATGATCGAAATCAGCAACTACTTTGCCTGGGTGCCTTTGATTTCTTATGAAAAAAAATCCCTCTAGCAATCGGCAACTCTTTGCCTTTATAAAACGTGTGTGTTTTCTCAAAAACCAAAAACGAACTGCACACCAAGCTACCTAGTCCACATATATAATTAAGAAGATGTAATGGGCACTTAATTAGGAGAAAACCAAAAGACTATCGTAGTCTTCTAACTCCTAATTCATTGTCCAAGTGTAACTCCCTAATTCAACTCTTTAATTATTTATTTCTAAAATAAATAATAATACTTGTTAATAATAAATCACATATATATTAACCATCAACCATCAATCCCGTGGATCTAGTCCGTAAACTCAAAGTGTGTGACCTCATAGGACCCGTTTATAATAGTCATGGATTTAAACCGTTTAACTCCATTAATCGTAGTTGGCTTCTAGTAAAGCACTACGACTCCTAAAATAATCGGATTGTATATCTCTATCAATCGTCCTATTCCATGTTTAGTCATTGCACATTTAATTAAAGGACACAATTCCTTCAATCTCCCACTTGTCCTTAAACAAGTGTGCAATATAAGATACCCGTGTCTCTTAATGTCTTATTTGATGATATGGTGACATTCATATCTATTATCAAATATGTTTCTTGAACTCCGAGTTCGAACTGTCAAATAAACAGATGATTACAAATAATCCATCCGAGCATGGCCATGCATTTTAAGTTCTTGCTCTTCAAGTGGCCTAGACACCATTCCTTTTCGATGCATCACAGGATGCATGAAGAAGGAGGACATCTCCAGTCTTGTATGACTATGACTCCCACTCAACTTTTGGCAATCCCAACTACGACCTTTATAACTCCCTGTTACGGAAAGCGTTTAGCCGTGTCAAAGAAATACCAATGATCAAGAGAGACCATAACATACTCATGTCTGAGGAATCTACTAATCATGGTTTAACTTAAAACTCTGCAATCCCTTTTGTGGAGTCTTAAGGTGGGTCTGTCCTATATGTATCATCCATACATATATATGTAATTGACTAGACATCTCCATGTCCCTATAGCCCATGAAACCTGGCGCTATCAGTCAACTTACAATATAGTCATTAATAAAATCACCTATGTCCAAGTTGATGATTTCAGACTACGGACTTGCGATAATTCATAACTGCATTTCACTTAATGGGGTTTCATTTACCAGAACACTTAAGATAATCCCATTTGCGAACTACGAATTATTTGGACATTTTATTTATTATCGTTCAACACAATATATAAATAAAGATGAAATATCATATATCATAAAATCATCCAATCGAACATAAACTTAGTGTCTAACACTCTAAACATAAAATGTAATATAAAGCAATCTCAAAGCCATTCTCCAATGTGTTTGAGACCCTTAGCCCTAGTGTGACTATCATGCTTGGGCCTAGACATAGGCTTTGTCAATGGATCTGCAATGTTGTCATCTGTATGCACCTTACACATCTTAATGTCACCGTCGGTGACTATGCGTCGAATAAGGTGATACTTCCTCATGACGTGTCTGGATCTGGAGCTTGAACTTGGTTCCTTGGCTTGGGCTATGGCACCATTGTTGTCACAATAGATGTCAATGGGCCCTGAAATGTTAGGAACAACACCGAGTTCATCTATGAACTTCCTCATCCAGACAGCCTCCTTCGCTGCTTCACTAGCGGCTATATACTCAGCTTCTGTCGTTGAATCAGCAAATGTGTCTTGTTTGGAGCTCTTCCAGCTCACAGCTCCTCCATTAAGGATGAAAACATATCTCGATTGAGACTCAAAGCCATCTCGGTCAGTTTGGAAGCTCGCATCAGTATAGCCTTGCACGATCAACTTATCATCACCCCCATACACTAAGAAATCATCCTTGGTTCTTCTCAAGTACTTCAGGATGTTCTTAGATGCACACCAGTGTGCCTCTCCTGGATTCGATTGGTATCTGCTACACATGCTCAAAGCATATGCAACATCAGGCCGTGTACACACCATAGCATACATGATAGATCCTATAGCAGAAGCATAAGGAATCTTACTCATCTTCTCTAGCTCAGCAGGTGCCTTAGGACACTGCATCTTGCTGAGATATACACCATGTTGCATAGGTAAAAACCCTTTCTTGGAATCTTGCATTTTGAATCTGTTGAGAATCTTATCTATATAAGTTCCCTGACTCAATCCAAGCAATCTCTTAGATCTATCTCTATAGATCTTTATTCCAAGTATATACTCTGCCTCTCCCAAGTCCTTCATTGAGAAACATTTCTTCAGTCACTCCTTAACGGACTCTAGCATCGGAATGTCATTCCCAATAAGTAGTATGTCATCCACATACAAGACTAGGAAGACCACTTTACTCCCACTAAACTTCTTGTATACACAAGGGTCCTCTTCACATCTAATGAAATCAAACTCTTTGATCTTTTCATCAAATCGAAAGTTCCAACTCCTGGATGCTTGCTTAAGTCCATATATAGACCTCTTAAGCTTGCATACCTTCCCTGTATCACTTGGATCTTCAAAACCCTCTGGTTGTGTCATGTACACATCCTCTTCCAAGAATCCATTCAGGAAGGCGGTTTTGACATCCATTTGTCAAATCTCATAATCATAATAGGCCGCAATAGCAAGGATTATCCTAATGGATCTTATCATGACAACTGGTGAAAAGGTCTCATCATAGTCTATACCATGAATCTGTTTAAAACCTTTGGCAACTAATATTGCCTTGTATACAGATACTTTTCCATCCTTATATGTCTTGAGTTTGAAAACCCATTTGCTCCCTATGGGTTTTACCCCATCTGGCAAATCTATCAAGTCCCATACTTGATTTTCAAACATCGAATCCATTTCGGATCTCATGGCCTCAAGCCATTTCTTGGAGTCTGGACCCGTCGTTGCTTGCTTATAGGTATTAGGCTCATCATGTTCTAACAGAAGAACATCATGGTTTACATTCAAGATGAAATCATCATAACGTCTTGGTTGTACCCTTGGCCTATCTGATCTACGAGTGGGTTCAACTAGTTCAACAACTAGAGCTGGAACAGTTTCCACAATTGTTTGTGGATCCTCTTGTTCTGGTTCTTGGATGATTTGGGGCCCTTGGCCTTCCAAAACCATCAACTCATCCTCGACATCATCTATGTCATCTCGTTGCTGAGTTTGTTGCTCTTCATCATGAACTGGTTCAAGATGAATATTTCTCCCACTTGACTTATTGGAAATGAACTCTCTTTCCAAAAAGACACTATCCCTTGCAACAAACACCTTTTGTTCAGCGGGACTGTAGAAGTAATATCCAAAACTACCTTTTGGATACCCTATAAAATAGCATTTATCTGATTTAGGGGCAAGCTTATCCGTTTGTAAACGCTTTACATAAGCTTCACATCCCCATATCTTCATAAAAGACAATTTTGGAACCTTTCCAGTCCATATCTCATATGGAGTTTTGTCTACAGCTCTAGACGGAGTCCTGTTTAGTGTAAGTACGGCAGTTGTGAGGGCATATCCCCAGAAGGATACCGGAAGGTCAGCAAAACTCATCATAGATCGGACCATGTCTAACAGGGTCCTGTTTCTCCTTTCAGATACACCGTTAAGCTGTGGTGTTCCTGGAGTAGACAACTGTGTTACTATCCCACAGTTTTTCAAATGATGATCAAATTCATGGCTCAAGTACTCACCACCACGATCTGATCGAAGTGCTTTTATTTTCTTGCCAGTTTGAGTCTCTACCTCATTTTGAAATTCCTTGAACTTTTCAAAGGATTCCGATTTATATGACATAAGGTAAATATATCCATATCTACTCATGTCATCAGTAAATGTGATGAAGTATTTATAACCACCTCTAGCTTCTGTACTCATTGGCCCACATACATCAGTATGTATAATGCCCAATAGCTCAGTAGCCCTTTCATTTGTTCCTTTGAAAGGTGACCTTGTCATCTTGCCCATCAAACATGACTCACATGTATCAATGGATTCACAATCCACGTCTTTTAGAAGTCCATCTTTATGGAGCTTCTTCATGCGGTTTAAACTGATGTGACCCAAACGACAGTGCCATACGTAGGCTTCACTCAACTTACTTGATTTTTGCCTTTTTGTATTTAAGTTATAAGATTCTGTTGTAAGGTCGAATACAAATATTCCATTAATATCTTGAGCACGAGCATAGAAGATATCATTCTTGTGAATAATTATACCTTCATCTGTAGTGCTAAAATTAAAACCTTCATAATAAATTACTGTATCCGAAACAAGGTTCTTTGTAATGCTAGGAACAAAATAACAATTATTCAGTTCTAAGATTAAACCAGAAGGAAGAGATAAACTAAAATCTCCTACGACAAGTGCAGCAACACTTGCTCCATTTCCGACGCGTAGGTCTATCTCCCCTTTCTTCACTTGTCTCCTATTTCTTAGTCCCTGCACATTTGAAATAATGTGAGCACCACATGCGGTATCTAATACCCAAGTAGGACCATTATCTAATGTGAGGACATTGGTTGACAGTAATTCAATAACATAAATACCTGAAGTGTTGGAACTCAAAGTCCCATTCTTCTTGTCTTCCAGGTACTTGGGACAGTTTCTTTTCCAGTGTCCCTTAGCCTTACAGTGGAAACAATCATGGTCTGCAGCCACCCTTGGCTTCTCACCACCCTTAGGTTTTGCAACTTCCTTGCCCTTCCCTTGGGTATTGTTCTTGTTCTTGGCTACCTTCTTGAACCCTTTCCCTCCGTTGACGTTAAGAACTTCCTTCTTGTTGTCAGTGGGAGTATTTTGCTCAGCAGCTTTGAGCATACCATGGAGTTCGTTCAGGTTTTTCTTAATACCATGCATATGGTAGTTCATCCTGAATGAGGCAAAGCCATCATGTAATGAGTGCAAGACGATATCTGTGGCCAACTCTTGGTCATATGGGGTGCCCAGTGTTTCCATACGGCTAAAAAGGCCGATCATATTGAACACATGGGGACCTACTGGCTTTCCCTTCACAAGCTTGCTATCCAGTATAGCCTTGTGAGTTTCATATCGTTCAATCCTTGCATGTTCCTGAAACAGTACTTTCAGGTTGGAGATGATAGTGTAGGCATCCTGATGTTCAAACCTCTTTTGAAGGTCAGGTTCCATGCCTGCTAGCATCAAACAAGTAACAGGTAAAGACTCACTCTTTAACTCCGTTACTCTCACCTTCTCCTCATCTGATGAGTCGTCGGTGATAGTAGGGATAGGGGTGTTCAGGACGTCCTCACGCCCTTCGGACCTGAGAACAATTCTCAGATTCCTTTCCCAATCGAGAAAGTTTGTTCCATTCAATTTGTTCTTCTCAACTATTGAGCGCAGGGTGAATTTCAAATTATCGTTCGACATAATGCCTATATATAAAAGGAAATGACATGCAAATCAGTATATGTTCGAAATGCAAATTACTTAAAATTAAACATCTTTAAACTAAGTAAATGCGCATTTTATTCAAGTTGTTATCGTTCCCTGTGAATAAAATGATTCCAAGATCCTATTACAGACAAGACCCAACGTACTTTTGCACTACCTTAAGTCTTGTGTGTTCAAGGTAAGTAACAATTACTAATTATAACTCCTTATAATTCTTAGTTGATGATCCACATCCAATGTAAAATCATCCCCATGCCTCAAGATCCAAAACTGTGCCTTTTGGTCTCTCGTTGGGTACAACCATATCAAGGTTTATGAATCCCCGTATAGATTCACCCTCATTAGCCCAAGATTATGGAAAGACACCCTCACTTTTGTGAAGCCCATCCAACCAAAAATCCAGAACTTAATGGGTTATGATATGGAAAGGCATTGCCCCAATTTACCTTAGGAACTTAAGTCTTTTATTTGCCTTTTATTTATAAGTGAAAAAAATGTCATAAATAAAGACAATATAAAAACTTAAAATAAAGCATTCAAAATGCAATAATTGTGATCCTAGTATGGCCCCTACTATGCAAAATTTTAAATATCTAATCTTCATGAGTCTCCTCCCTCGCATCCTTCATGGATCTCCATCCTTGAACTTCTTATGTCTTCTTCTTCTTGTATTACAATATTTCCTAATAATCTAATTAGCGAAAATTAAATACAAAAATACATAACGATACGCAGATCGTGTACAAAAAAACATAACGATGCGCAGATCGTATTTATGGGCCATACTAGTCACCTTATATATGCAAGCAATATATCATAATATAAAACAAGCATAATAATTAATCTCAATTTAAAATTTAAATCCTTATATGGCATTAATCAATATTAACCATAAAATGTAATAATTGGATTAAATTGTATGAAAAAGATATAATATCAAATATTAATCTTAAGTGGGATTTCCTAACTTTTAGGAAATAATCAAAATAAACAATATCATAATATTATTCATCTTAATTTAATGGGCAAAATCTCAATTCACCAGCAAATATTTTACAACCAAATATTTTACGGCAAATATGTTATATCAAGTATATTTTGAGATCTAGCCAAATATACACTCGGAAATCATCCACCGTTTCGATTCCATCACCGATTCGGATCGAATCCGACTCGGATCGGTGGTATTCTATTTTCATGTCAATTCATACAATTTCATCTCTCAATTCATCAAAATCTCCATTTCAATTTTACATTTTATCCATATATAATTTACCATCAATTTAAATCAAGATCCGGATCAAAAATTAACAATTAATCTATTGATCGTATCAATTTATGCAAGATGGCTCTGATACCAATTGAAGGATAATTAGATGCATTTAGCGGAATTTCAGATCATATCTAAACATCTAATTCAAGGATATTCATGCATAAACGATAGATCAATCATTGTTTAGAGGATATACCTTTGATGCGTGAACCGGATCGAATCTGGATGGAATCGGAAGAGAACGAAAGCCTCAAATGCGACTTCTCTACTTGGTCCACACGAGCCCGGTGTTTAGATCTCCTTAGCCTTCGACTGCTAGGACGAAGGTCAAAAGACTAGCAATCAAATTGCTTGGGATAATGGTGATTACACTTCACCGTATGATCGAAATCAGCAACTACTTTGCCTGGGTGCCTTTGATTTCTTATGAAAAAAAATCCCTCTAGCAATCGGCAAGTCTTTGCCTTTATAAAACGTGTGTGTTTTCTCAAAAACCAAAAACAAACTGCACACCAAGCTAGCTAGTCCACATATATATAATTAAGAAGATGTAATGGGCACTTAATTAGGAGAAAACCAAAAGACTACCGTAGTCTTCTAACTCCTAATTCATTGTCCAAGTGTAACTCCCTAATTCAACTCTTTAATTATTTATTTCTAAAATAAATAATCATACTTGTTAATAATAAATCACATATATATTAGCCATCAACCATCAATCCCGTGGATCTAGTCTGTAAACTCAAAGTGTGTGATCTCATAGGACCCGTTTATAATAGTCATGGATTTAAACCGTTTAACTCCATTAATCGTAGTTGGCTTCTAGCAAAGCACTACGACTCCTAAAATAATCGGATTGTATATCTCTATCAATCGTCCTATTCCATGTTTAGTCCTTGCACATTTAATTAAAGGACACAATTCCTTCACATGGTCCGAGACCTATACACAAACCACACTAATTGTATATATATATATATATATATATATATATATATATATATATATATATATATAAAAGCTAGTAACCCTCAACTTGTGAGACACTTCAGTTGCTTCGCCAAGGTAAACCCTAGATCCAAAGAGAAGAGAGGAAGAATAAGACAGATCGATGGCAATGGCTCGGAGACGATCATCCTCAGCGTCGGCGAAAACCTCAAGTTCCTAGATCCGACCTAGCTTTGCCCGAAGAAGTCTCAATCTTGCTCCAGAGGGATTGTTATCGCCTTTTACGTACCCTTTATGTTATTATGTTTTTATTCGTTTCCTCATTCTTGTTGATCTAGATATGTTCATGTGTACTTATTTTGGTTTGCATGTGTGATTACAAACTGAGAATTGTTTTCAAACTTGGTTTTTAGTGGATTTTGGGTTAGTCTTCCTTACGAGGCTCTGTGGAGTGGACCTTCTTGAATCGCGTCAACATTTTTGTGTGTGTTCTTGTTGATAATTGGTTTGTAAGTTCTTTTACTTTTCAAACGATTTTAAAAGCGATTTTCATAGAATGTCTGATTTTGCAAATCTCCATAACACATTTCAAGAAATCAACTTGTTGATAAAAATACACCGATAATTTTTACGGGATACATCACTAACGGGTCCGCAACTTTTTGAGGACGCATCATCAGGTCCCACCCATGTTTAAAAAATTGAAAAAAAAATACCATTAGCGGATCAACGACTTGTTGCGGGCATATCAGTCGTGTATTCTGTAAAAAATTACCGTTGTATTTAACTTTTCCGTTATAATTTGAGCCAAATGTGGCCAAGGTAATTAAATACCATACCGTACAAGATTATTTTCAATGACGAAAACTACGAAGATTGTAGGAAGCAAGAATCATATATACGACAACTACTGAAACAAGTAGAAGACTCCAAAACATTATTTTGGGAAGACATGGAAACTACAATAACTCAACAACAACCGACACCCAGACGCAAGAAAAATATTAGATTGTCGAAACCAGCGGTCAACCATTTCAAGATAAATTTTGATCGCTCTAGACTCTCCTCTTGTGTGGCCTCAATTGGGTTTGTTATTCGTGATCACACCGGGTTGGTTGTGCCTTCTGGGTTTTCGCAGTTCGTCTCTCTGCTGATGGCCGAAGCCTTGGCGCTCCACTCGGGGCTTGTAGTTGCTCGTGATTTGGGCTTGCGATGTATTGAGGTTGAGGGTGACAATCTCACCATTATTAAGACGATTACAGGTGTCTGACATTGTCTTTGTGAGATTGAGATGATTGTCACGGATATCCAGTTTCTCCTACAATAGTTTGAAGGGGTATCGTGCTCCCATATCTTCCGTGGAATTAACTGTGTTGCGGACAAGGTTGCTCATCTCAGACACTTCATGGATCATGGAGCTATCACATCTCATTCAGAGTTTCTAGATGCGTCAACATCATCTGGCGTCCTTCAAAATCTTGCCTTAAAAAAAAAAAAAAAAAGTACACGAATTCTTTCCTGGTCAAAAAAAAAAAAAAAAAAAAACCATACCGTACAAGAGAATCGGGATAAGAATGCAGTCTATCTGTCTTCCAATTCTAAACATGATGACTCTCTCTCTTTGTCCTCTCTCTCCCGCCAAACCCCCAATCCGTCCCTTTTCAAACCGCCCTTTTCCTCCCAATCTAATCCAATTCCAAACCCTCTCTGCCTCAAACTCCCTCTACAATCCCATCAATTCCGATTCCGGTCTTCGTCTACGCAGCCGTCTGATCGACCAAGCCAATGGCCTCGACCTCCGTGCCGCAATTTCCACCCTCGATTCCATGCTCGCTCAAGGCCTCTCCCCGGACCCCACCGCCTTCTCTGTCCTCCTCAAATCCTGCGTTCGCTCCCGCCGATTCGACCTCGGCAAGCTCGTCCACGCCCGCTTGGCCCGCTCACGGCTCGTCCCGGACTCCGTTCTTGTCAATTCCCTCATCACCCTTTACTCTAAGTCTGGTGATTGGACCACGGCTGTCGAAATTTTCGAGGCTATGAAGGAGAAGAGGGATCTTGTTTCGTGGAGTGCCATGATTTCCTGCTTCGCCAACAACGGGTTGGAGTTGAAAGCCGTGGAGACCTTTTCTCAGATGCTGAGCTCCGGGCTTTGCCCGAACGAGTTCTGCTTTGCGGCCCTGATTCGGGCCTGTTCGAATGAGGGCACCGCCGGCTTCGGGGAAGTGGCGTTTGGGATGGTGCTAAAAACTGGGTATCTCAGTGATTTGTGTGTTGGGTGTTCCTTGATAGACATGTTTGTCAAGGGTTGTGGTGATCTGCCATCCGCCAAGAAGGTGTTTGATAAAATGCCTGAAAGAAGTGTGGTAAGTTGGACTCTAATGATTTCAAGGTTGGTTCAGATGGGTTGCCCGGAAAAAGCTATTGAGCTATTTCTCGATATGGTGTTGTGTGGGGCTGAGCCTGATCGATTCACATTGACAAGTGTGATCTCTGCTTGTGTGGAGCTCAAGCAGCTAGAATTAGGAAAGCAACTGCATTCTAGAGTCATACGGTCTGGTTTGGCTTCTGATGCTTGTGTTGCGTGTAGTCTGATTGACATGTATTCAAAGTCTGCTGCTCATGCTCCTCACCTGGATTCGAGAAAAGTATTTGATGCAATATCCGAGCATAATGTCATGTCTTGGACGGCTGTTATCACTGCTTATGTGCAAAGTGAAGGCCAATACAAGGAAGCGATTGAACTCTTTGTAGATATGCTTGATGGCCCAGTGATGCCAAATCATTTCACCTTTGCCAGTGTTTTGAAAGCATCTGCTTATTTCGAAGATGCATACATAGGTGAACAGGTTCATGGCCAGGCAGTGAAAATGGGTCTTGCATCAGATGATTGTGTAGGAAATGCAATTATTAGCATGTATTCTCATTCCAGTAGAATGGATGAGGCTCGAAAGGCTTTTGATGTTCTCTTTGAGAAAAATTTGGTTTCTTACAACACGATAGTAGATGGTTATGTAAAAAATATGGATTCAGATGTGGCATTTGATGTTTTGGGTGAATTTGAAAAGACAGGAATGGCGGCAAATGCTTTTACATTGACTAGTCTTCTAAGTGGAGCTGCCAGCACTGGTGCTGGAATTAAGGGTCAGGTCATCCATGCTCGAGCTGTAAAAACAGGGTTTGAATCCAACCGTGTTTGCAATGCTTTAATTGCCATGTATTCCAAGTGTGGGGAAATTGAAGCTGCTTATAGAGTGTTTGATGAAATGGAAGTTCGTAACGTAGTATCTTGGACTTCAATGATTACAGGGTTTGCAAAGCATGGATTTGCAATGGGAGCACTTGAAACATTCAAGAAGATGGAAGAGGCAGGTGTAGAACCGAATGAGGTGACCTATGTTGCTGTTCTATCCGCTTGTAGCCATGTTGGTTTGGTTTCAGAAGGATGGAAACATTTTCAATCAATGCGCCGTGATCATGGGATAAACCCAAGAATAGAACATTATGCTTGTATGGTGGATCTACTTGGACGGTCAGGACTACTTAAAGAGGCACTGGAGCTGATAAACTCAATGCCATTCAAAGCTAATGGTCTTGTATGGCGAACATTGCTTGGCGCTTGCCAGTTACATGGCGATACTAAGATCGGACAGCAGGCTGCAAAAGCCATGCTTGAGCAAGATCCTTATGACCCTGCTGCTTATACTTTGTTATCAAACCTCTATGCTTCCAAGGATCAATGGGAAGATGTAGCACAGATTAGAAAGGAGATGAAAGAGAAGAGCTTAACAAAAGAAGCCGGATGTAGCTGGATTGAGATTGAAAATCGAGTACATAAATTTTATGTGGGAGACACCTCCCATATCCGAGTACAAGAGATCTATGAGGAGCTGAATAGTTTAGTTGCTAGAATCAAGGAGATGGGATATGTTCCTGACACAAGTTTCGTTCTTCATGACATAGAAGAGGAACAAAAGGAGCTCTACTTGCTGCAGCATAGTGAGAAAGTAGCTGTTGCTTTTGGTCTCATAAGCACTCCCAGTTCAAAGCCCATTAAGGTTTTCAAGAATCTTCGTGTCTGTGGGGATTGCCATACTGCAATGAAGTACATCTCATGTGCAACTGAAAGAGAAATTGTTTTGAGAGACTCAAATCGATTCCATCACTTCCGAAATGGGTCTTGCTCCTGCAATGATTACTGGTAATTGTGTTTAGTGGTCGCGAACAAGTGTTCTGTCTTGGTCTATATCACCTGGGAAGTTATCCCTGTCAAATTCACTCGAATGCCCCCACATATGGGTATATGCTCAATCCCATGATCTCCTTCATCTAGGAGAAGATGTTTCAAGGAATGTCGTGCACAAGAGAGTTCCTCTCGTTGAGATTATGGTGTATCGGAGTTTCCATATCTGGTGGTGTAATCATTGATTCATTGCCCCCAAACCTATCAGTTATTTGTGTGAATGAATTAGTATCTTTAAATAATTACTTCAGCTCTATCATTCCTATGTTGCTCCTCCATCCTTATTGTGGTAGCTTCCTACCTTCCACCTGGGCATGTGACTGTACATCCATGTGTCATCGATCAAGTCACTAACCACTTTGCATCCACGTCTATTCCATAAGTCTCATGTGGGATATTTTCATTCAATCTCAGCAGTATCTTCTTATCAAGATTGGCAGAGCCAACAGGTATATTAATTTACTCGTTGTTTGAGGTGGTCTCATGTCAGCTGATAATAGCCTTCAATCCAATGGTCTACAATGTTCTTCATATTGACACTGAGGTTGAGAACAATCTTGCTTGATCTGATTCAAATTATTGATTTAAAATGTCCATCAATTGAAGAGCGCTTTAAGAACACTGTTGAATGTTGATTTAAGCCAAGGAACGGAACAAATTTGATCATATCATCCACATAGATGTTCTTATCAGTGATCAAGACTAAACATTGCTCAAGTATGCATTTTTGCTGGTTCTTTTTGTCCATTGTCCATGCAACAATTTGTTCGGTGTTGAATGATGCATTGATACTGACTCCATTAACACAGTTAGCTGAAATTAAAGTTTGAAATTGAGTTTGGTTCACTTCACAGGTTGAATTCATTTTTACATGTTCAGATAAATTTGGAACTTTTGAATACCACTAGAATAGATAAAAGGAAAGAAGTTTGAAACAAGAAAGAGATTCTTCCCTGGCTAGCTATCCGCCTTCGCCCCCCTTTCTGGCTTCCTTGCTTGGTTCCCTTCCTTGCCTATAGGGTGACTTAGGAAAAGCTAGGGTTTACGTCCTCAAGAACAACGAATGCAAAAACATTAAATTATTGGTCGGTCTTATGAGAAGGATAGGCTGGCGCCCAAGCAAGAGAGGTAGAAGCTCCTTTCTCTAGACTTTTACGGTTCACTGGTTTGGCAGGACAGCGAATCCAATTATGAAAAAGCGCAAGTGATGGGAAATTGACTGTCTGGATAACAGTGTCATCAGTTTTAAGTCTTGTTATTGATCTTAAAGTTATATTAAAAATGTACTCAAGGTTTTGATTTCTGTTTGCTATATTTTATACTCCATATGCATTTACTGAAATTTATATTGTATATTATTTCTGATCTCTGTTTTACAGAAAGAAAGATTAGTATTTGTTGGGTGCAAGGCGAGAGAACTGATATATCTGTTATGCACCTCAAGCATTTTTTTTATGACTGCTTCGAATCCGTATCTCCTGCTAAGTTACCATCCTCTGAATGTCAAAAGAAATTAGCAGGTATGTCATCTGGTGATTACCTTTCACACATTCATGCTCCAAGATTTGACAGCGTTCAGCTCTCTGATCTGATGAATGCAGTAGCTAGGTTCCCAGAAATGAATCAACTACGCATCATTTTGTTAGCTCAATTGCATGAGAAAGAAATCTATCTCATAATCTGAGTTCAACTCGCCAAAAGACCGGGTTGCTTGCTTTTATCATCGAGAAACCATGTGCAGTACAACTGTTAAATATCACCAGCTGTTGAGATACCGTTTCGAAATGCAAGAGAATGTGCAGGGTTATGTTGTTGTCTTGTAGAGATTTTGTAGTGTTTCATCTCAAAGTATTTTATATGAACATGGAAGGTCACAAATAGCAACATCTTATGTTGAGGAAAAATGGTGTTTCCATGGCTTTGTTTATCAGCATGTAGAAACTGTATTTTCTGCTGTAACAGTAGTATTAATATACAGAAGACGCTTTGAAGTTCTCTCAATCAGTGTCAATTTTATTTGCTGAACTGATGAGAGTCTTCTTCTTCGTCATCGTCTCTCCCCCTCTCTCTCACTCTTTAATTCCAGCTCCAATAATAGGATGCAAGTGCTCATCAAATTTCAGCTAGTCCCAGCAAAACAACTTCTAGAGAGAAGTCTCCTACTCTTCTGCTTCTTTTCAATGTAGACCCGGATCACCTGATGCCGGCGAAAGGATTTGTCAAGTGCCTGCAAACACCAAGTTTTCGACAAAACTGAACTTAACAGCAAAAGGCAGGCATAAAAAAGGGAGTACTACTCTCAAATCATCTTCAAGGAAGTTTCTCGACGTGTACCTTTCTGGTTGCTATAAGATCTTGCTGAAGGGAATCAACCCGATGACTCAGAGTCACATTCAACAGCTCATCCTCGGGGGGTACAGCGCTTTGCTGCTTTGTACTAAGAACAGTCACCTTCCCTTCCAATTCCCCCATCCTCTTCACCATGGCAAAGTACTCGGCCTCACAGTTGGATGCTCCCGGAAGCTTGTGACAGGTATCCTCGGCTTTGACGACTGGTTTGTCACAGTAGATAGGTGCAGAGAATAAGGTGTCGTTAGTGAGCTTCTTCTGCAGGTTTCTGGTTACACGGATCAAGGCAATGATGCTCGTGATGAATGCCATCACCCTGGAGAGAATCTGCTTAGTTATTCCAGTGCTCTGCTCCAACTTCAAGTCATCTGATATATGAATGTAGTCGGCGTATCAGCAATGTCATTCAATGGTACATTATCGGCTTCCGGTTTCTCAGGATGGATGTTTGTGAAAGGTTTTGTTTCATGTCATGACAGGTATGACTAGAATCAAACAAAGTTCTAAGGTTCTTGCCTGTTACCTTTCGTTATGGCTGCATAGTTTTGTATGGATTTTAGCGCGACCTTGTCAGCAGCCTTTTCAACTATTGGCAACAAGCTAACTTTGTTTACGGTTTCAGCTGGGAGGACTTGTGTTGTATGTGCCTGCACAGCCAAGTCCAATCACTATACTCAGAAATCCCTTAGCAATAAGTAGATGTTGATTATTCGGATTGGAATGCTCACATCTTGATCGAGTTCCTTGGGATACGATGGAGGAGATTGGGCGTTTTCTGAATTGCATTCCTGCTTGAAGATTAGAACTCAAGTTAGTTGATCAAGGCACTGTCATTTGTCCTAAAAGGATGCTATTGGGTTGCACTAACAGACCTCGTCTTCGTTGCTTGCCTTGCATTTGTCAGTGTCTTCCCATGGGCCCTTGTCCGAGTTCATGCATCCACCTTTGCCTGCACAAGTACAGGTCCCTCCGAAGAAATCTGGCAGTTGACTGCAATGAGATAGATGCAAACAAGCAAAATTCAGGATCACCTTTGGTGGTTGACAGTTTCGAGATATGAATCTTAATTTGTTTAGAAAGTAATCACCTGGCGTCGATTATCTCAAGCAGCTTGCCTTGGTACTTGCTTCCAAGAACCTGGGACAATGTAAGAAGCAAGGTATTAGAGAGCCTTCGAATCCTTTTGAGGTCCATTCATAACAGAAATGACATGACTATGGCTTACATTGATCTTTGCCGCGGTCTTTGGATCAATGAATGACTTAACAGTGTTCCACATCAGCCTGAACCCGGATCCTGCATTGACGACGTAGATCTTGTGGAGAGTCTGCAAACAGCAAACAAACCAAGATTCTTGAAATAGCTCAAGATGATTTTCCTGATTCCTGACTAAGAAGAAATGAGGACCTCTGGGTAGTTGTCGCCGTCGACCTTCTGGAGCCTTTGAATGAGTTCCCTTGCAGATTTATTGAAGTTCTTAAACCCCTGTATCCATCAAAATGCAAGAAGAAACCCTTTCACTGAAGTACTGAACAGGAATTGAAGCTCTTTAGGAAGATGGGTGATATCTTCTAGAAGCAAGTCTCTAAGAATCTCACCACTCCTTGAACATCCAAGATAGTAGTGCTCTGATCAATGTGCTTCTTGGCCGCGATTGAGCAAGCTGGGAACTTCACTGTAAATGCTCTCTCAAACTCCTTGACGTGGTACTTGACATACCGGTCTATGGTGGTGACCTGCATCAGCTTGACCGGGTCAACTTGGCCTATTTTCTCGATGTGCACGGGTCTTCCTTCCTTGTCGACTCCATGGTGCCCGTGTGGATAGTACTTTTTAACCTCATCCATCTCCTTGAACTCGAAATCCTGAATCATATCACACAATCAGAACCTCTCTCTCTACATTCCCTGAAAATGTTGGCACACTATAATGTATAGATACCTCCATGATGGTGTCTGCACCAAATTCCTTTCTCCACTGAAGCATATCTGCCCACATTTGTTTCGCCTTGTCAATGTCGAGCTTCCTGGCCTTCAAGAACCTGTGAACACAAATAGCGCCATTGTGAATCTGACCTCAGCTTCCATAATAGACCCAACTACATGGCAATCTTGGTGGGAAACCTGAGGAGCATGTGATAATCGTCGTGCTTGGAAGGGAGCAACTCCTCCAAGATGAGAGCCTGGCGGAATTCATCCACGAGCCTGGCCTCTTCAGCGTCATGCTCATCCACGAAACCAACGGACTCCACCCTGCTGGGGCTACTGGCCTTGTTGTCGTTGGCATCGTCATGGACCTCCCGCAACATTTCAGTTTTCTCAAAACCTTATTCGTCAGGGACAACAAAAGGCAAACGATTTGTTGAGGATTAACATACGTTATATGCATTGGTTTCTGAAGAGACAAGATAAGCACCTGATTGCATGGCCTTATTCGTCATGTTTTGCATCATCTCGAAACCTGACTCGACCTAACTGCTTTTCCTCACTACCTGCGATCAAAGTACATTTAGGCACGTTATATGCATTCTTAATGAATCATATATAGTTGCTTCTGCCCTTCAATTCATCCAATTATACACACAGAACAAAGTACATTTGTGTGTTGATAAGGAGTTTATTGAATTTTGTTGATATCATTTCATTTGAACTCGATCAATTATCAACATCCTAGAGATCAAAATGTAGCAAAAAGTTTTGTCAAGCAAAGGAACCATGGATCCAGACTAAAGGGTTCAAGGTGAAAACTAGGTTGAATAAATAACCTCTTCAAAAGACATGGATGGAGGTGGATAAAAATGAATGAAAGAGGTAAGGGATGGGAGTCGGGGAATCGAATTGACGCTCGAGAGGTTGAAAACAAGAGAGGGATGGAGAGAAAGAAAGAGGAGGGAGGGCTTCCCTTTTGCCTTGTAAGGGGCAAAAAGAGAGCCGAACAGATAGCGATGAATTAACCAGACAGAGATGGAGGAGGAGGAGAGGGAGAGGAGAGATCGATTGTTTAATTTGTTTTTCTTTTGGAGGGGTTTGAGAGAACAAGAAGATTAAAAAAGAAAAAAAGAAAAAAAAGATGGAGGCTGCAGCAAGCTGGGATTTGCCGAAAAAGCAGCCCCTCCCTTGTTCGCTTTTCTTTTTTCTTCCTTTGCGGTTAATTTTGGCGCCAACAACTCCTCCCTCTTTTTATATTCTTTTTTAGCACACTAACCCTAATACTATAATCATATAGCCCACTCTTAATGACAAACCTCGTGTTGTTGTTGGTTGGTTAGGGTGTGTTTGGATTTCAAATGCATTATGTATATAATGCAAAATGAAACGGTGGTGTTTGTGGTTAACACAATTTTTCTAGGGGTTTAAATTATGATATTTTTTAATTTCGCGATGCATAAATTATAATGCAATTATTTTATTCTAATTCATGTGATTATTTAGTTAAATTGCGGTTTTACCTCGATTTTTACGAGATTTTTAGTTTTACAACCAAACACTCATATAAAACGAGGTAAAATAATTACATTATCATTAAAATGCAATGGAATCCAAACACACCCTTAGGTTCAGCAACATTTGTTCTTTGTCTTGTGATCTTGAATGGGAATTGATTGAAAAAGAAGATCGAGATGGGTCATAAATTCTAGCAAAACAAAAGAATTAGGGTTCGTACGAGACAGAGTTAATAAACTGACTAAAATTATAAACAGGGTAAAATTTATAAACTGTTGGTACAAGTAGTTAAAAATTTATGAAAAAATATAAACTCCGTATGGGGCGAAAAACAGTTTATTTGTAAAAAGTGGAGTTTATTTGGTTTTTATTAGGGGTATTGTGGTACTTTCAAACCAAATAAGATAAAAGAGAAGGGGTAAATTTGTAATTGTGGAAAAAGAAACTCCTAAATAAGCTGCTCCAACCGGCTTATATTTAAACCAAAATTTTTAACCGGCTTTTGACTTCTTTTGGCTCCCATACCCCAATTAAACCGGTTGAATTTTTTAACAGTTACAAGTTACTCATTTTAACCGGTTTATTTGGGCAACCATACACAGCCTTAATCTCGCCACCTTCAAGATGCTTCACTTCAATCCCAGAAGCTATAGGCTCCGAATCAGCTGGTGTCAAGCAAGACAATGATCAAGCCAAAACATTTGATGGAGGACTCAACAAACAAAATTCAGAGGTACGTACGTACAACGAGGAGTGAGTATTCCAATTTTGAACATGGTCGCAAACAATTCGAATGTCAAAGGAGATTTCTTGGATTAGTGATAAACACCTATGTGTATATTGTATAATGTATGGATGCCACTTTCTTCAACACTTGATGTCTGCACTTGTGAACCTTCTTTTGTGAGCACTTCTCCAAAGACAACAGAAAATGCACAATGAATTTACACCTTGTATTTTGCAACCACCGTGTTAAACAAAATGGCTTTCCCCATTCATATCATGCGCCACTATAACACTAGGTCGAATCACATTTTCATCAATTTCACAATGCAAAGTTTTACTGGAGAGTAATTACAGTATAATTTACACCTTGTTTTGAGAATGCACAATGAGAAAAGAAGCAGGGGGCAATACAACCGCACACATTCAAATAAAATTCATAGAAATTAACCTTTCCTTTCCAACATGAGAGCCATTAGCATCTCGTGAACGAGGGTTGAAGTGCCGATGGTCCAAATACCTTTCCTCGGACCCTTGATTTTACAGTGGAAACATGGCACCGGCCACATAGCACGAGAATGCCACATACCCAATCTCTGATTGAAAAGCCATATGAGAGGCTATATCACCCTTCTATGTCCTCCGAATGCCCAAATCTGCCAGGATCAAGGAAAACAATAATTCAAGGATTAAACTCCACACAGAGAAAGCGGTCATTATTCAGATCTTGAAACCCAGTAATAGCAATCTCCCGTGTTCACAATTCTATTTTTTAAAGAGAGCAATATGGATACATTTCTTCATGAGTTCTCATAAACTTGTATCTTTTCTAACAATTTGTTTCTTAAAACACAAAACACAAATTCGGTATGAAACATAAAAACAGGGAAATGTAAGAATTTATGAGTATCAACCAGAATTTACCAAAGGAAATTCGAACCGAGACAACGCGGATTCGCTAATCTGCCAGATTATAAATCTGTTCTTTCTTATTTGTCACTGATGCATAAATTAAAATTACCATGTATCATCTACAATGAGGTACTGTAGTGAACATTTTGCATTTTCAAGATTTTGCTATCTTTCCTGTAGTTGTCGATAGGGTAAATTACATTTTTAGTCCAAAATCTTTACCACTTGTTTCATTTCATTTTAGTCCCTAACCTTCTAAAGGTTCCAAAATAGTCTTCAACCTTTCCATTTTGTTTCATTTTAGTCCTTAACCTTTCAAACATAGCAAAATAGTCCTCAAGCTTGCATTTTTTTATTCATTTTAGTCCCTGATTTAAAAAACATTGTTAGAAATATTTGCAAAAAACCACCCAAAATTTATTGTAATGTATATAAAATCAATTTTACAAACAAAAACTACATAAAATCATCCCAACTCTATTATTTTAATTTTAAAAAACACTCAATGGCTGTTTTGCCATGTTTTCAAATTTAGGGACTAAAATGAAACGAGATAGAAAGGTTAAGGACTGTTTTGATAAAGGCTAGGGACAAAATATAACTTAGCCTTTTCGATATATGTTTGGCAATAGCTACTAAACCTATATAAAAGACTAACCTTCAGGTTTTTATCGTAACTTCCCGTACACAGGGCGCTTCCATCAGCTGACAAACCCAAACAACTGATTCGTCCATCGTGTGAATTCTGAAGGGAACCCAAATTCAGCACAGCCTGCAATTAACAATTTTAACAACCTAGTCACAAATCTTATAACAAATAGTATAGAAATCCTATAAAGAAAATTCATGAAACAGTCACTACGGAAGTAATTGAGCACTGGAATATGAAAATAAATTTTTATAGCCCAAGACCACAATGTCACTTAAGTTCCATCTTGTCCAGTTGTATGACAACTCATGGCAATGTCTTCCCATAGAACAAATTACTTCATTACATAGGGACCAGAAATTGAATTATACATACCTCTCCCAGTAAGGTGTCCCAAACGTGACATTCACCACTTGAGTAACCAGCAAACAGAAGCCTTCCAGAGATGGAGAAGGCAATTGAGGTCACTTGAGGAAGATCATTTTCAACTGGGCGGTAGACTTGTAGTTGATGACCAGTTCGGATATCAAACAACCTACAAGTCCCATCATCTGAGCCTGTTCCAAACCTATTTCCATCTGGAAAAAATTTCACTGTATTCACATCTCCCTCATGCCCGTAAAAAGTCCGAACAGCACGACTTGCCACACGAGTATCCCATAATCGAGCAGTTTTATCACATGATCCAGATACAAACATTCTAGAGTTTGATCCACTAATAGAGACACTGAAAAAAAAACACATCAAATATAATAATTATAAAACATCCCTCACACCAGAATAATAAGCACTATGCAACTAAAATGTGATTTGCAAAGTCATTAGAATGTCGACTCCAATGCCTTAGACTTGTTCAGTTCCAACATTCCCAAACCCTTGCAGTCTCATGTTTCCCAAAAGGAAATCCAACATTGCAATTTTGGGGAAAACAGTCGCATTTGAATTTGGATCTCTAGCTTTTGTTAAGGTAAATCCATATATGAACTCAAAAGTACAGAAACATGCACTAATATTTTAGGGATATATCAAGATCAACAGGCTTGGCTTATAAGATCAATCCAAATGTATCAAAAAGTGAGTATTTTCAGTTTTCACGTATTGCTGCAAAAAAAAGTTCTAGTTCTTTTTTTTTTTTTTAAAGAAGTAATGTACAGTGTTTGGGGGAATAAGAGACATGGACCGATAATGCGACGGTAGGATAGCTGGCAAATTAACAACATGATCATTGTTTCTTTAACTTAGCCAAGCAAAGAAAGGTTATAGACTAAGAATACAAGAAATATCTCTAAAATCATCTAAGAATACCAGTACAAAAGGGAAGAAAGGCAGACATACATATACAAAAAAAAAAAACAGGTGAGATATGGATGCATTATTAAATAAATGAATAATAATGTCCCTCCATCTGCGAGCTCATTGTTTCCTCAGACAAAATCCAAACAACTTGTAATAACAGATATATGACACCTCACCACCTCAGAAAGCCATTGTTCATAAATTCAATTATTCAACAAAAACTATTTGAGGCTACTATCAAAATCAAGTACCTTAAAACATCAGATGTATGACCAGACTGAAATTCACCTCCGAAAACAGATGTCCTTAGTCCAGTTGTGATGTCCCATAAAATGCATGTGTGGTCACCAGAACTTGTAAGCAAATGAGCATCTTCGTCAGGAAGATACTGACAACAAGAGACATAGCCCTTATGTCCACTAAGAGTTTTTGAGACAGGCAGATTCCCATCCTTATCAATAGGAGAATTCAGGTTGAATATGGTGCAGACACTGTCAAGACCACCAGATGCAACAGATTGACCTGTAGGTGAGAAAGCACAAGTCATCACCCATGCACATGGTAGCTTTATGGCATGAGTTTTCTGGCTTGTTAGAGCATTCCATACAATCAATCTCCCATCTTGAGATGCACTCACAATTCGGTTTCTTTCAGGGGTCCAATCTAATGAATATACCTGCAAGTAATTATAAAGATCCAGATCAGCAAACTACAAATGATTCAATCAAATCATCAAATAAATGAAGTGTTTTCGTCTCCAACCGTTCCCCTTCAACACAAACTCCCGACTCCTAAACCACCATCAATAAGCATTCCACGGCATATGTGCAAAGGCAGAGATAAGGAGTTGACTAGAAATAAGCCTTTCTTCTGTGACATAATCTCTTCATAACAAGGCTATTATCCAGAGAACACATTAGTACAATGTGATTATGACATTACAACTACACTAGTTTCTCTTATTTGAGAGAGATCTGCTGCGATATACTTTCAATAGACAATTGTTTTGCAGCATTGAGGTAAGAGCGAGCATCAAGAGTTCACATCCTCGTCAGAAAAATCCATCAATTTACGCATCAGGCAATAGATTCCCTTCCCTGATGCCAGTATCATACACAAGTAGATTGATTGTGTCCTTTACAAACCACGAATTAGCATAAAATGTACCCAATTTTTTCCACAATTTTGAAATATCCGAAAATAAAAGGTAGACAATTAATAGCACAATAAAAGTGGAACAAGAATTAGTGCACGAAAATTCAACGCAATTTTGCACACTCGGACCAGCAAAGCAAAAAACAATGCATAGAGAATGGATTATAAGAAGACCTTACCTTGCCGGTATGACCCTGCAATGTTCGACAACAGACCAGATCGGTGGGTTCAAATCTCACTGGAGTCTTTCCCTGCGCCGCAGCGTACTGCGCCACTGCCAAGTTGAAGAAACAAATCAACACCACATCCTTAAAAACAGACAGAGGGTAGATGAAGAGACCAGGGTGGGAATGGAGAACCATCGGTGTCCAGCAAGAGCTGACGCCTCTGCTGGAGCTGCTCGCGAAGGGCATTCACGGTCTCGGTGGCGGCGGTGTGGCGCTCTTTAAGCTCAACCACAGACATCTTCTCCTTCGTATCCATCGCAGGCATCAACCACAGAACAAGACCACAAAGAAAATTCCTCTCTCTCTAAGAAGGCATTGAACTCTTGACGAAAATCAAGCGTAAGGAAATGGGGGCGAAATTAGGGTTTTGGGGGAGTTGACGCCTGACGGGGTCAGAGAGAGAGCGACAGATGACACAGGTCACGGAAGACTGGTGAGAGAACCAACTAGCCAAGACGGGCTGACGGAGTTTTTATTAGGAAAATAATACAGTATATATTATTATTATTAGGATTTTATTAGTTTAATTATTTATTATTTAGGAATTAGTAAAGGTGTTTAGATTGAATCTCTCCCCACCTTCTCCATTATCAGATTGTACGCTCTTATATATTTCGTTCTACAACTCAATAGAAAGTGTGTTCTTCTACACCAATTCTTAACATGTTATCTGAGCCATTAGCCTAACGGCTTTGATCCTCCAATTTCCGCCTCCGACCAACTATCCTCCTACTTTTGGCACAAACCAATGCTCCGGCATGTTGCCAAGAAACATATTCAACGGCTTAGGCCACCACAAAACCGCCTCCAAGCAATCTAAATTTAGCTCTGGCCATTACAAAACCGCTTCCGCTTGTCTTCCACACTAACCAAAATTTTGGCTTTTGCCATCCAAATTTCGGCCAAAACCATGTCGGCCTTTATTCTTGCTTTTCATTGGCCAAAACCCATTTCGGCCACACAAGATCGCCTTCCGTCTAATCCAATTTTTGGCTTTTGCCAACCAACTTTCGGTCAAAACCATATCGACCACACAAACCCGCCTTTGGGCGAATCCAATTTCAATTCCTGTCACTGGCCTCCCTGCAATCCCCGTCACTGTCTGTGCTCGCCGTCTCCTCCCTGGCCACTTGCGGTGTCAATTCCGACCAACTCCGATCGGGAAAGTTTCCGCTTGCAATTTCAGCTTTTGCAACACTGGAGACAGAAATCAGCGATCCAGATCTTTTCACTTGGAGCAAGCGAGTAGTGGAAGGGGGTGGTTGAGCTCCTTCGGAAGCGAGCGAGAGAGACCAGGGAAGAAGCGAAAGGGCTGGTCAGTCACCGTCCACGACCTCTCCGGATCCCCAGTCGCCACCGCCTCCATGGTGACACCCTTTGTCGCCTCCGTACCAACCGAAGACGGCCTCAACCTCCCCGATTGAGAGCAATTCAAGGAGTAGTCACAACCGGCCTCAATCTCCCCACCAGTCGACCTCCAAACGTATCGACATTTCCTGCGACGTCTGTGGCTTGCCCTTGATGTGCGGGATTACGGGCAACAATTTACATAAAAATTATTTATTGTTTATTTCATATTTATCCAGTTTTTAGTTTCGATATCTCGCTTTAACTGCGGGGGCATATTAGAAAACTAATATATATTATTATTATTAAGATTTTATTAGTTTAATTATTTATTATTTAGGAATTAGTCAAAGGTGGTTAGATTGAATCTCTCCCCACCTTCTCCATTATCAGATTGTACGCTCTTATATATTTCGTTCTACAACTCAATAGAAAGTGTGTTCTTCTACACCAATTCTTAACAGTTTTGCTTCTTTTTTATTTTTGTTTTTGTTTTTCTGTTTTGTTTTATAGTAGTGTATACTCCCTTTGTTAATTAAAACATGTCGTTTAGTATTCATACACGTTTTTTTAGAATGATAAAAACTATACTGTATAAAATATTAACTTTTTTTAATTTTGTTTTTATAAATTCAAAATTAATAGTAATACGTATGAAATTGTTTAAAAATATTATTAAAAAAATTAATATTTTATATAGTTTTTAACACCTAAAAAAGCGTACATGAATAGTAAAACGTTAAGTTTTAATTAACGGAGGGAGTATATAAGAAAAGAAATTTATTCTCTAGAAAAGCATAGAGGAACCGAGTCTTAACACGTCGTGAGATAGACTAACCATCATGTATAACAAGAAATAAATAACAGAAGCAAATGACTGAATGGAAAAACAAGAAGCAAATGACGGAAAAGAAAATGCAGAAATAAAGTATAAGTCATCCTATAGTAAACTACAAGCTTGCAGCACAAACGAACCGATCCTACAAAAGGGAGACGCACACAGAGAACTCTGATGATCACTAGCGGACACCTCAAATTGGACTCCAAACAGAATCAACAGTTGTCGATCGCATTTCTACAACGTCTATTAGCTTGTCAAATTAGTTGTCGTTCACATGAAACTTATACCACGGCAAGAAAAGCAAAGTACACCAACCCGCAGACCAAAACTTTAACCAAACCATTGCCGAAACATATTCCCAAAACCAAACTCACACCCTCAAGGACGATAACAAGATCGTAATAGGCTACCACAAGGGTAAACCAAAATAGAGGAAACGAATAAGCCGGGACAGGAATAAATAAACGACAACAATAAACATGCATAAAGGTAGGAAAATGGACAGAAAAATAACCCAAAAGGTTCATGGACACCCCTTTTTTTTTTTGTGGGTCTGAAACCCACCATTGCGTTCCTTCAAAGCATGACCCGGCAATAGCAGTTAATGTGCCTTGAATCATCGTTGACCGGCGACGCATTGGGGGGTCCTGGCGGGGGGTGCTAAGGGCAACGCCACCCCGCCTTTACAGTATGCGATATTTATTGTAAATGGGACTATTGTATGTTTTTTTTGGACTTTCAGTCCATTGTATGTTTAGGATTTCACGAGTCTATTCATATACTCATGAAACGCCGACCCCTTGTAGTCTAATCTGTTTTCGTCTCCTCTAATACAAAACTGGTTCTCTGCCCGTGGATGTAGGTAACACACCATTGTTGAACCACGTAAATCTCTATGTTTTTCTTCGCTATTATCATTCTCGTTCTAACAAACTGGTATCAGAGCTTTGGTTGTTGATTTTTATCATTTTCGTTCTAACAAACTAGTATCAGAGCTTTGATTGTTGATTTCCGCTGAGAATGATGTCTGGTTCTTTGTTGAAGATCGATAAGTTTACTAGAAGAAAAGTCTATGGTAGATCAAGATGCAAACTTTGTTGAAGCAGCAAGGTTTATGTACATTGTTAATCGACGACAAGAAGGGGGAAGATATATCCATGGGGAATGATACTCTCTGTAAGGTTGTTGGGAATGGCTCAACGAGGCTTCAGACAGATGATGAGAAATTTCGCACATTGGAGGATGTCAAGGATGTGCCATTTGTTGATTCTTGTCCATCTTTGACAAGTCTTCATGTTCTACTCCATTCTTTTTCCTTTGTGCAATATCATGTTATTTCTTCCGGCTATATGACTTGTTGTTTGCACTACCTAGGAACCAAGGCAAACTTTTTGCAAATATTCTCTGAAAGGTCCTTATTTGGTGTTCGTATGAATATTACTAGTTGAGCTTATCTTTGCTTGGGGTAATTGTATTTGAGTCGAGCTATATTGTTGATGTAGTTGTATTGCTTCTACTTCTATTGTTGTATTGTCGTATTTGCATGTGGTGTTTGGGTACTTGTTGTGCTTTTACTAGTTGTCGCTAGCTCTTATCCATGTTCTTGAGTGATGTTCCCTTGCATTAGGAAAATGTGAGTTTAGTGTGTTGCCTGTCGCAACAAGAAAATGAGAGGATCGAGCAGCATTGAGTAGCCTTATAAAAGGTGTGTGTGAGAGAGATGAGAGTTCCATCTAGAGTAAAGAGCGGAGAGTCCAAACACCAAGGAGTTCAAACACATGAAGACCTTAATTTCTTTCTACTAACTGATATATTGAGGCAAATACTTTATACACACGAGTGGAGTGTGTGAGAGAGTGTTGAGTGCCCCACATGAATGTGGGAGAGGGATTGTGGTTTCACATACTTGACGAGTTTGCTTGATTGGGATTGGTTTCGTAGAGGACTGGAGGTGAATTTGACCCTATCTTTCAAAAGTTGACCACCCGTGTGGGTCAAATCAAGTTGAGCCTTGCGGGAATACTACACTGACTACCTTCGGCCTCGCTAAATGCGGTTTTCATTGAATATTGTTTCACAAAATGTGGGAAGCGACCATGACAGCCACAATGGGAACCACCATCGCCAGAGGAATCTAGAGGACAGAAGGGCACACAGTGAAGGACATCGTCATGACCCATAACGGATGAGAAGAGATCCGATGCATCCGTAGTTTCTAAGTTGAGTCAAGCTATGGAGGACCCCTAACTAGACACCTCCAAGAGAGTGATCGTCAACAACGGACCCATTGGGACAAGGTAAACTTTTCTTCTTTTTTTGCGTGCTGCAAGTCCAAAGCTTAACAAGATTGGAAACTCAAAGCTAAGCAAGTCTTCCAATTTTATCGTTGTCCCGAGAAGGTGCAAGCGGAGCTCGTTGTCATCCACTTTATTAATTATGCCCTCTCATAATAGCAAAGAGTGTGTGCCTACATTCAAGCTCTACCAGTGACGACTAGGGGAGGATTGACGCGAGCATTTGACGTGGATGATTCAAAATTCATATCAATACGCATAAAAATGTTTAAATTTTAAATTGGTCCAATCATAATAGTTTTAAGGAAAACAAATAATATACTCAAATTGATCTGGTTTTAATACACAATAGTGTAAGATGAAGACATAATGTGATAAAATTGATTCCGGTTTGATATACAATATTGATTGAATTTTGAACTGAATAAACGATACTATATAGTTTAAAAAATCACCCGGTATAAGTGCTTTGATAGAATGGACATATGTACACCACCAGTGAGAACAACACCCTTATACACAAGAATACAAGATGGAGCTTGCACGTAATGCAGTGTATATACATAAAAAGGGTATAAAGTACAGAAACATGGTCTATATTTAATGAAATGGGGAAAGCTTTTTGGACCATTTAAACATAAAACAACAACAAGGGTTCAAGTGGGAGAGGCTCTTGGGGTTGGGGTGGTTCAACACTTCCAACTCAACCTTTGGTTGGCATACTATATTGTGGGGGGAAGAGGAGGAGAGCTTCCTCTCAGAAACATAAACATGAGGTAGCCCCTAATTTTCACAGTTTCCCAGTTGCCGGTGTTGTGCAATGCATTCACAGAGGAGCCGCAAAGGGAATGTGGTCGGGTAATTTCAATTAATTTTCCATTTTATTCCGGAAACTGAATTTCTCATTTTCTTATGTGGATCGATTTTGTTGCATCATCCACTGTATCTGAACCCCCAATGTTATGTTGCCAATTTTACGCTGATTGAATTGAATTGCTAACCCCTTTTCTTTTCCTTTTTTTTTTAGATTTAAATGGATCTCATTTTATTCTTAAATCTTAATCCATCCATCCTGCACTCTCCCTCTCTCTCTCTTTGCCCCTACAGGCTCTTTTTAGCAGATCATCTCCTTCTTTCGTAATCCTTTTTTCTTTTTCTTTTTTTAGGTTGCTACATTTCAACCTTCTTTCTTAATGATGATGATGGCGATGCATATGAGTTCATCATACCCATTCTCTCTCTCTCTCTTTCTTTATTAGATTAAAGTGGAGTTGTTGCTATTGCACTCTAATAATTTCAAATTCACAGCTTCAACTTTGTAACCTTTCAATTTTGGATCTTTGTGGGATTCTTAATCTCTCACAGAAAAAAGGTTTCAAAAGATAAAGAGAGTGTGTTGTTTGGTAAAGGTGTCCAAGAAAAAAAGAACACGCTTTCTCTCCTAGCTTAGGAATTTTACACCTTTTCCGTCTTTGAATACCATACCAGTACGTTATTTTTCAACAGTTGAATTGAATGATAAAGCGTTCTTCCTGATCCAAAATTGAGTACTCTTCACTCCAAACACAGATTCATCCATCCATCCATCAATCAGTTTCCATAAAACTGCAGCTAAATTCACATTGCTGTGTTTTCAGCGAGGAAGTTTGTAGTTTGTGAAGAGATTCCTTGTTTCATTATACCCCGGGTGAGAAATGAAACTGAAACTGCGGTCCAAATGCGGGTTGGGTTTCGTCCCCTATCATTTTAGACGCAAATCGGCTCCTCGTGTTTGTATGCTCTCCGATGTCCAGCCAGAGGAAAGAAGCCCAGGATACGCGCCAGTTTACTTAAATGTGTATGACCTGACTCCCGTCAATGGTTATGTCTATTGGGCCGGCTTTGGTATTTTTCACACCGGTGTACAAGGTCAGCAATGTCGAATTCCGTCATCTGTTTTGTGCTTCTTCAGTTCAAAAAATCCTATGGTTGTTCGTTCATCGTATGCCAGTATTGCGCAGTTGGTACTTTCCAGATTCATACCGCAATTCATTTGTACTAATCGCTGCAGTAATGTTTCTGAAGATATAGTTTCAAGGCTGAATTAAGTTAGATGTGACTGAATTGGTTCATGTTGTAGATTCATCTCTCAACTGCCTAAATCAAAACACATTGATTCTGATGGACTTGCTTATTTTCGTATTTAACAGTTCACGGTGTGGAATATGCATTTGGAGCTCATGACTACCCAACAAGCGGCGTGTTTGAAGTTGAACCACGCCAGTGTCCTGGCTTTAAGTTTAGAAATTCGATATTCATGGGGATGACGCGTTTAGACCCTCTTGAAGCTAGAGATTTTATGGAGCGTGAATCTGCATTCTATACCGGTGATTCCTACCACCTGCTTGTCATGAACTGCAACCATTTTTGCGATGATATCTGCCACAAGCTAACAGGAAGACGGATTCCTAAATGGGTAAATCGCCTTGCAAAAATAGGTAAGCATGAACGTCATTCTTTTTTTACTATGCATCCAATGTACATGACCCATTGACGAGTTTTGATCTATTTCACTTCTGTAAACTGTGACAAGTGCTGTTATATATACCTGAATTCCTTTAGATGTCCTTGCTTCCCCTTTCGACATATATATGTTGAATCTTTTGAGAATTACCTAGTAGTGGCAGTCTAGATATGCTATCCTGAATTCCAATTCTACATAAGCCAAGTGAGATATATCCATCCTAAAACAGTTAGTAGCCTAGCACATAAGCTGAGTAAGGTTCTATCTTAAAACCAATTGACAGTGGAAAGAGTATCCCACTAGCTTATATGCTAAAACTTGTTATGACTCAAATTTAGGTGTGTGAATTTCTTTATTGTCTCTACATCTCTCAACAGTATACCATATATGTTGTTTGTCTGTTGTGCAGGGTCTGTCTGTAAATGCATTCTCCCAGAGACCCTGAAAGCTACTAAAGTGAGGCATGACTCCGGTGAACTCCAGATATGCAACGAAAAGAGGAAGCTTCGAAACACGCTGAATCGTAAAGAAGAGTTTGGAGAGGCTGAGCAGGAAGTATCCATCTGCTCCATGTCTCTGAATTCCCACTACAAAGGGTGTTTATCATCATGGGAGCAAATGAGGACTGCAGCTGAATTGGAGGACTGATCAACACAAACTAGTTGCTTAATTCTCGCTCAATGTCAGGAAAGTGGAGTTCCATGTAAACCATGGACATGTTCTGGATTTTTTTTTTCCCTCCCTAATTGATTGTAGGGGGTTAAATTTGTAGATGTGCAAAGTAATTGGTACCCCAAACATTTTCAGGAATGGGGAGAGGAACTGGAATGAAGTATTGGTTTTTGGAGAGGTTATATAGGCTGATTTCACCTTAGCACCAGTTTGGATCTTTGCAAGGACTTTGGAAATTTTAGCTATTCACGAGTCTTTTAATTTTAACTCTTCAGATGGAATTCCACTCACCTGCATCTTCTACAATACGTAGTATATGGTAGATGAACGCTCTGAACACTTGTTAATTTGAAAGCTGCAACCATTCACTCCAAATTTATCAAAGATTTACCAGGTGATTGAATAAATCTTGCGTAATTGATGGATCCAACAATCAAGCAAAGTGCAAAATACAGTAAGATCTTTTTCTTTACCAAAAAAAATAAAAAAAATGAGGTCTTTTTAAAACTAAACTGTCATGATTTGGGCTGAGCTAAAGATAGGAATGGGCCAGGCCCAATATATCTGTATACACTTTATAAAGCAAGCTTAGTTGTGAGCTTGGCATCAATATACCTATTACGGAAACCCAATTGGCAATTTCCCCTTCCTCTTCCATCTTCTTCTGCCCGGCCTCTAACCACAAATCTCTCTTAATCCTCCGTAAAAGCCTAAGCTTTTGCCTATCCGACCTCCCCATCATGAATGCATTGAATAGTTTCAACTAGACCTGTCAAAACACAATCCGACCCGGTGACCCGACCCGACCGACCCGAAAATTTTCCGACCCGAGCCCGAAAATTCCGACCCAAATTTTTTTTTCGACCCGAACCCGAAAAACCCGAAATTTTTCGGGTAATCTGGGTTTCGACCCGTTGACCCGATTGACCCGGTAATTTTGACCCGATTTACTCGATGACCCGATTGACCCGGTTGATTTATAATTATATATAATTATTTTTTTTATATATAATTAAAATTTATCACAAAATTATCAAATAATGATTTTTTTAATTTAAAAAAGAAAAATTTGACAAACCCGAAATCGACCCGAACCCGACCCGAAACCCGATCAAACCCGAGTTCGAGTCAACCCGAAACCCGTTTTACCCGAGACCCGTTTTACCCGAAACCCGAAGTGACCGGACCCGAACCCGACCCGAATGACCCGTTTGACAGGTCTAGTTTCAACTAAAAAAGAAAAAGCATTAAACAGTGAAAATTTTCGTTTTTTTTACCCTCCTACAGTCTTATGGGATTCCAAAACACATAAAATCGAACACAGTTGCTACTTTATTTAAAAATTGCATTCATGTGACGAATATCCCAAATTCCTTGATTACTCACAACAGTAATATATTATTTTAATTTAAAGATAAACAGAAACTCCACTAGCTATCTTTATAATTATTTGACTTCACAAGCTAGCTAGTTAGCTCAAGAAAAACCAGATGAAACTCCCAACTGATCATCGATAACATGAAGAAGCTAGAAACTAAAAACAGAGATCGATTTAAAGAAGTAGCTAGCTAGAGGCATTTAATAATTGGTTTACTAAGCTATCTATCTAGACATGAAAGAGGCAATGACCCCAACGATAAGAGAAGTGGGGTCCCCAAGCACAGCCGAGATGACGAACTGCAGCGCCAACACCGCCACCTCACAACACTTTCCCACCTTCCCTTTCCCCCCGCCGCCTCCTCTTCGGTGGTGATGTGCCTGTAGCAGCGTCCCCCTCAGGCTCGGGATCCGCGTGGCGTCCACTGATCTCCTGCTGCAGCTGCCCTTGCCGCTCATCAAGTGCAGGTCCTGCCAGCTGTCCACCACCATCTCCTTCACGCACGCCACGTGGAGGTTGTACTTGTTGCCTGTGGAGCGGTAGGTCCAGCTGCGGCCCTTCCGCCCGCACCGGTGGCACGCAGCGCTAACCTTACGGTAAAGGTACAGCTTCACCTCCCCGTCGTCCAGCACCACTGGCAGCTTCGCACAGCACGGATGCAGATCGAACCCACACTGCCTATAATATGCGCGCGGGATTATAATCATGTGAAATTTTGTTTCGACAAATAAAAATTATCAAAAATTAAGATAAAAGATAAAAAAGTACTTATTGACAATAGAAAATAGTCACCACTTATCCAATTCTCTCAACAAAACCTATAGTCTCAAAGTAACTCAAAGTAGAAATGCTCTTGTGCCAAGAATTTCAATTTAATACTACCTCCGTCTCAAAATACTTATCGTTTTATTTTTTAGTACGTTTTTTAATAAGCTAAAAACTTTATAAAATATTAATTTTTCCCCATAATTTTACAGACAATTGTATTAAGTATGAAATTATTTTTTAAAATTAATAAAATCATTGATATTTTATGTAGTTTTTATCGTTTTTAAAAACCGTGCCAAAAGTAAAATGACAAATATTTTGAGGCAGAAGGAATATATAATAAAGTATAATCCAACACTTGAGTTCAAGATTAGAATCACAAACCATGTACTTCACATATACGTTAGGATATTGCAACTACTTATCACCTAAACTAAGCTATTTTGTGAATCCATACTCTTTACAATCTATTTTTCCTAAAATTAGTCAAAAATCACACACATTTTTCTCATTTTTTTTAATTCAAATTAGGTGGGACTTCGACCACCCGAGCCCCATATTTTATTATCCACTCTTTCATCATATGTTAGTTATATATACGTACGTACATAAATTGTTATAGTTAAGAATATCGATCATCACAGAAATTTTTTCCCAAATGTAAGATACACTTGTTTTATTTGAATTCATTATGATATATTTTGCAAATTTGAAAAGAATAATTTTAAAAATACTATTTTTTACTTTTTCAATTCTGATTTAACAATTAATTTTGGAGTAATTTCATCAATATGCAACGATATAAGGGAATAAAAAAGGAAGTTTACAATTAAAAATGAAAAACTTGTACCAATTTATTTATAGAGTAAAAGTAAAAAACTAATCCCTCCGTTCAAATATGTAAGATATCATTTACTTTTCGACACGTAGTTTAAGGAGCTAAATACTATATAAAATATTGATTTTTTTTTAAATTATTTTTTTACAGTTTGATAATTATTAATAAAAAGTGTTATATTGTAAAAAATTAATTTTAAAAAAATTAATATTTTATATAGTATTTAGCTCCTTAACCTACGTGTCAAAAAGTAAAAGATGTTATATTTTCGAACGGAGGGAGTATATAATTTGAAGAATGGAATAAGGAATATATAATCACCTGCAGTAGCTATTATGGTTGAAAGCGAAGACTGAGTATATAATCCATATTCTTTTATATCACTAAACATCCATGTATATTAGCAAGTTGTCCTCTTCCTTGATAGCTCATCTTAATTTGTTGCTCCCTTTATTCCAATTTATCAACCAGTGTCGACAAGGGGAATCAATTCCCAATCGATCGATCGGTTGCTCCTTTTATTCCTATCCAGTTTTAGGTACCCTGATCGAGCCACACTTACCATATGGAAGTGTTAATCCATTCGAAATTTCAATTAATATATGTCCAACTTTAAATTATGAAATTTTAATTAATTAATATGATCGAGGAGATCGAACATATATTATATACTCCATCTGTCCAATAATAGATGAGTTTTTAGAGGTAAATAAGTTGTAATAATTTGTATTGTTTGTGTGTTGTTGACTTTTTAAAAATATTTTGATTGGTTAAAATGTGTAGTAGGTGTTAAAAAAATAATAAAATTTATAAAAAAAGTTAGTGCAATGATGATGTTTTTTTAGAATAGAGTGTTTTATTAAAACTTTTGCAAAATGCTAAAAGTCCGTGTATTTTAGGATAGAGAGAGTAAAATCGAATGAAAACGACAGTGATAAAATTGAGGGAATTAATAAAGAAGACCGGCGTGGCGCGGGTACCTGCAATGGTAGAGAAAACCGGAGACATCCTTCTCGCAGGCGTTGCAATAGCGAGGGGCGTCGCCGGGGGGAGTGTACAAGAACTGGAAGCAGCACTTAGTGTAGAAGGGGTGGCATATCGACGGCGAGGGCAGTGCACACTGGACGTGGAGGTCGTAGTCGCAGTGGGTGCACTTGTAGCAGGAGCCTATCCCAACCTCCTTGCAGCCGTCGCACTTGAAGGGAACCTCCGTGCACTCCAACTTCAGCTTGTGCTGCGGGTGCCCCTTATGCACTATTTCCACGTACCTCATTGTCGATCACCTGCCCTTGGATCAGTTACGTACCTAGCTAGGTAGCTATTATATACATATATAAATAAATTGTAGATGAAGGTTTTGATCGAGATATTTGGGCGGGCTTGAGGGTGAAGCTGAGGAGGGATTTATGCTCTTTGCACATTACGTATCATCCAACAGATGGATTGATTTTGGAGGGGGTTGCGTTACGTGATTGTAACTTGTTAGGGTGCATTATAGCGAATCCTGAACCAAATTCGATCAACAATATATATGCCAAAGGAATAATATTAAACCCGAGTGGGATAGAGATGATCGAGGCCGGAGACATGCCGCATATATTTATATATGTATGGAATAACAGTATAATTTTTTGGATTAGAACGGGATTTTAGCTAGTAGCCCAAACTACGAATTACTTGGGGCTGACAAATGGTACGGAAATTACCATATCACAAACCGATTATGTTGGTAACCACGTTTGTGGTAACCAACGTGGGGGTAACCATCTTGGTGGTAATCACATGAAGATGGTACGGTAATGGTAATGGAATCTGAATACCATGGTTACCATGGTTACCAAGTATATATATTAATTTTTTTATTTAATATTTTATTGTTATTATCTTTAAGTTTTAAGTTTTAAATTTATATTTTGTGTTTTGATTTTGACCTAAGTTGGTCCTTTCTACTTTTTCTACTAGAAACAATAGGAACATTTTGAATGTTTGAACAATTGAACTTGGTTTTTTTTAAGATTTTGAACTTGATTGGTTTATACTTTAGGTTGTGAACTTGATTTATTTGAACTTTTAATAGATGACAACCATATTATTTTTGGTAACTATATTTTTTTCGTTCGATAACTTTGATGAGTACCGAAAGGTAGCCAAGGGGTTTAAAAAAAAATAAAACAGAATTACAGCTTGGTAACCATGGTAATGTACCGATGGTAACCACAAGTCGTGGTTACCACATATGCGGTAACCACGACTTGTGGTTGGTACGTGGTATGAAAATTTGCGTACCACCAGTTTATGGTTGGTACGTGGTAATCGCCATTTTTTTGTGGTTACCGTACCATGCCAACCCTAGAATTACTTGTATTCCAGCGGGAATCAAACAGGAATATAAAGATTGCACCAAAAAAAAAAACAGGAATATAAGAATTTTTTTGTGAAAATTTGAGAGAATATACCTTTTCCAGGTTTTTTTTAAGTAACTATACCCTTTAGTTTTTCTTTTTAGTAATTATACCTTTTTATGATAAATTTTACCTAAATACCCTTAAAGTATAATTTTTTATCTTTTTAAAATTAAAAAAATAAATAGATATAGATAAGATTGGTTATTATAGATAAGGTTTTTTTACAAGTTGTTAGATTTTTTACAAGATTATTTATTATAGATAAGATTTTTTTAAATTACTATATTCCCCTAAAATAGATGACTGAGCAACATCAGTTCTCATTTCTTGTACATCGTTATAGTTACAGTACGTATTAATTACCAAGTCGTTAGTATATGAAACAATATTAATTACTTCTTGTAATTTTTCTTAGCTTTGATTTGAGAATACGTACACAATAACACAATCGTTTTTATTTGATTTGAGAATACGTACAATTTTAATGTTGCTTTAATTTAATTTTAATTTAATTTGAGAATATCAGTACGCAGTTGTAGGTTACAATTAAGATAAATTGAATTTGCAAACAAATATTACGCCTTGATGGATAGATTTTGGACCCTAAGCGCAGTAGTGGTAATTTATCAATAACCATCAATAGGTCGATGATCGAGTCATCAATTGGTACATGTCAATGAGTATTGCATGCGGTTATTTATAAACAACTTAACTTCGGTAACCTAATTGCTTTTCTAATGCATTTGATTACTTTTGTAGCATATTGTAACCTACTTTTGTTGTACCCTGAAAGTATGCCAATCGGTTACTACTGTAACATATTGTGACCTATTGTAACTTATTGTAACCTACTTTTGTTGTACCATAAAGGTATGCAAATTGGTCACTACTGTAACCTATTGTAACCGATATTATTGGCCAATGATTACTGTCCAATGATTACAATAACTAGCTACAATAACTGTAACTAATTTACTTATTGTAACTGCAATAATTGTAACCGATATGCATGTCCAATGATTACAATAACTAACTACAATAACTGTAACTAATTTAGTTACAGTAACTGCAATAATTGTAACCGTTGTCCCATGATTAGTTATTGTAACTAATTTACTGTAGCCGTACTTGTACTCAATATTGTAATAGTATTGTAACTAATTTGTTGTAGGGTAATTCGATTCTTGTAATTAATTAATTGTATCTAGTTTGTATCGTAACTAACCTAATTGTTAGGGTTTTTATAGGTTACAATAAATACACATCATAGATTTCAAGAACCACACAATTACATAAGATAGGGTTACAATAATAGGTTCTAAATACACAAAATAAGGGTGGGGAGGAGGATCGGCAAGATATATACTACTCGAATACTCGATTACAATGGCCGGCCGGCAAGATAGCAATATCACCCATATTAGGACTCCGATCACAAATATATATGTACTAGCTAGCTTATTACACTACGCCAGATTGCTGTTCGGGCGACGAACAAACCAATTCTCGTCACTTCAAAATTCTTCAGGCGACGAACATGAAAACTCTCGTCACCCTAATGTCAGAGGGGTGCAACTCATCCATGGTATAGTTGGAGGCGACCAACATTTGTTTATGTTCGTCGCTTAAAACTTAGTCAAAATGTTGACCGACATCAAGTGACGGACTTATAGTACAAGTCGTCGCCCTAACCAAGGAGGCCCAATTGTCAATGTCAGAAATGACCTCTGGTGACGAAAATAAACCTAAGTTCGTCGCTTGAAAACTGCCATATTTATTGCTTTGATATGTAGGTTTAGGGCATTTATTTACTTCTCTTTCAGGCGGCCAACATAGGCTAAGTTCGTCGCCTGAAAAAACTTTTTGTCAACTACCGAATTTACTGTTTTCGTGCCACAATTGAACTTTCCCATTTCAAACCCACCATTTTTCCCATAGTAACCCACGTACCTCCTATATTTCATACTATCACCACTTTCTCAAACCTCTCATTTCTCCATTTTCAAGTTCATTTGATCGGCTCTTCCTAAACAAGGTATGTATGAGTTTGTTTGTTTGTGTGTCTATTTTGTCAAACTATTTACATTTGTATATGATAGTAGTGCTTGAAATATGGTGATGAGAAGATGGGTAGGAATTGAAAGTAGTAGTTGTGATTGAAATTAGTTTGGTGTTGATTGTGATTGAAATTAGTTTGTGATTCAAATGAGTAGTTGTGATTGAAATTAGTTTGGGATTGATTGTGATTGAAATTAGTTTGTGATTCAAAGTAGTACGTAGTTGTGATTGAAATTAGTGTATGTTTCTTGTGATTGAAATTGAGACATATGAGAATGAGAATATAGATTTATCTTGAGATTATTGGAACAAGTGATTGAGATTCATAATGACAGGAGAATGGCCGATAAGCGTTGGATGCAACTCCCTCGTTCTCACAACGACTACTTTAATGAAATTTATCACTTCGTGAACAATGTTAGAGATAATGCGAATGGGATGACCCATTTTCTTTGTCCGTGTAGAATTTGCTGCAACAATCAATGGGTTACTATAGGTGAGATGTATATTCATTTGTCCCAAGAGGGGATGTGGTCTAGTTATACCGTTTGGGACAAACATGGAGAACCACGAGCTGATACAAGAATTCCAGAACGGAGAGCGCATATTTTGGATGAGGGAGCATCTTTCTTTAGTGATGGTCCTATTATGGACATTTTACACGACACTTTTCCTTATCATGCCGGATATGAGGCACATACGAGTGCAGATGAACCTGCGTTTGAAGATATTGTTGATGCTGATTACAAGAAATATGAGAGACTTTTATTAGAAGCTCGTACTAACTTGTATGACGGTAGCAAAAAGACGATTCTGGGTACTTGTATAGAGGCAATGCGGATAAAGTCAGAAAATGGGTGGACTGATAAGGGCATTAATGACCTGTGCAGCTTTGTATCTGAATTGTTACCCGATGGACACATATTTCCATTTGAAGGAAAAAGTATGAAGAAAATCATTAGAGATCTCTCACTTCCTTACCAGATAATCGATGCTTGCGAGTATAACTGCGTTTTGTTCTATAAACAGTATGCAGATTCCGAAGTGTGTCCAAAGTGCAACACTTCGAGGTGGGATACAAGTGAATTTAGGAGGGGTCGCAAGGTTCTAAGAAAGGTCCTTCGGTACTTTCCCTTGACTCCTAGACTAAAGAGATTGTTCATGGAGCCAAACATTGCGAAGCAAATGCGATGGCATGGTGAGCGGGTGGGAGATTCAGAATGGTTGAAACACCCTGCAGATGGCGAGGCATGGAAACAATTTAATAGAACGTTTTCACATTTTTCTGACGATGTGAGAAACGTAAGGCTTGCACTAGCAACTGATGGGTTCAATCCATTTGGGACTATGGGGACTCTCCATAGTACATGGCATGTGATTGCCATACCATACAACTTGCCTCCGTCGATGTGCATGAAGAAGGAATTCAATATGCTGGCGTTGTTGATTCCGGGACCGAAATCTCCCGGAAAATGTCTTAGTGTGTTCATGGAGCCTTTGATTGATGAGCTTATACAGTTATGGGAGACAGGAGTTTGTACTTTTGATCGACACTCGAGGTCTACTTTCACAATGAAAGCAGCAGTGATGTGGACTATCAGTGATTTTCCTGGATTAGGGATGTTGGCAGGATCGACTACCAAGGGGTATAAAGCCTGCCCTGTTTGCTTGGATGAAACTTCTGCAACGCACGAACAGGGGAGAATGGTTTATGATGGTCACCGCAGATGGCTCGCACCAGACCACCCTTGGCGATTCGCCAGTATGGCATTCAATGGGAAGATAGAGTATGGTCAACGACCTACATCTTTATCCGGTGTGGAGGTTCTCGCACAAATCAATAGGTACGAACTCTACACATCCCACTCTTCCTTATTGCATTCCATAAACACTAACTTCTTTCTTGTTTTAGGATCAAGTTCCATGTCCTCAGCCCGCACACTATGTTTAAGGCCCCTTACAGTTCGGCAAACAGGGTCTGTTGGACTAATAAGTGTCAGTTTTGGAGACTTCCGTATTGGCAATACACTAGAGTGAGATATACATTGGATGTTATGCACATTGAAAAGAACGTTTTTGATAACATCATCGGCACCATGCTTAGCATTCAAGGGAAGTCAAAGGACGGTGTCAAAGATCGAGCCGCTTTACAACAGAGAGGGGTGCGGAAAAGGCAGGCACGAAGGAGTAATGGAAGCCTCCCTCACGCGCCGTTCGTAGTAAAGCCAGAAGATATATCAGAAGTTTTCGAATGGTTTAGTGAAGTGAAGTACCCCCATGGCTATGCCGGTACTTTACGCAATAAGGTTAAAGTTCGAGAGAAAAAGTTCGTCGGATTGAAGACTCATGATTGTCATGTCATGTTTCAGCGTCTTCTCCCTATAGTAGTTCGTGCATACCTACCAGTGAATGTTGCGAAGCCTTTAGTTTCACTATCCAAATGGTTTCAGAAGTTGTGTGCTAGAGAGTTGAAGAAGAAAGATGTACAAGTGATGCAAGATGAGATAGTTCAGATTTTGTGCCACTTGGAGATGATCTATCCTCCACATTTTTTTACAATCATGGTTCACCTTATGGTTCATCTGCCACAACAAGTGCTAGAAACCGGACCTGTGCATTATACCTGGATGTATCCAATAGAAAAATATGCTAGCTAGTAAAACAACTTTTGAACATTTTCTTTTGAACTTATCATATTCATGCATTTACGTTCGTTTTACAGGCAACTTGGTGTATATAAACACCATGTGAAGAACCCACGTTACCCAGAGGGGTGTATTGCCGAGCGTTACATTATCGACGAGTCCACTACATACTGCAACTTATACATGGGGGTTGATGAGTTCTCTAAACAAGCAACCACTAGTGAGGCATCGTCCTATGCTATTTCTATTGTGTCAGACCTCGTCCGTCCACAGAGTGAAATTGCTAGCCAAATGTTAAGTGAAGTTATGATTGCAGAGGCTCACTGGCTTGTTCTGACTGAATGCCCTGAAGTTGAACCCTACTTGCAAGCACACGAAAGTCTCTACAAGCAACTGAATTCAAATTATCATGAGAGGAACCGCCAAAGCCACTTTCATAGATATTTCTACAAATGGGTAAGGATACTACTTCCAATCTCTCAGCTTATGTTTGTTTTGGAAACTACAGTATTGTAATCTGTTATGTCATACAGGTTTCTGAGTTGCGCCGAGACGGGGACCCCTTCCTTAAACCAGAGGTTCTCAACTTGGCAAAAAGACCACAAGAATGCAAGATCTACTCCACGTGTTATGTGAACGGGGTGAAGTTTGTTTCGTGGACTAGAGATCAAGCTTTGAGGACGCAAAATTCTGGAGTCATGGTGGAGATAGAGAATGCAAACTACTATGGGATACTCGAACAAGTGGTTGAGCTCCTATATCCTACTCGCATGCCAGTTGTGTTGTTTAAGTGCAAGTGGTTTGACACCGATCCTGAAAACAGTAGTAGCACCAAGGTAGATCAAGGTTTGTTATCAGTGGACACAAATAGCAGCTGGTACGAGGATTCCCCATTCTGTCTTGCACTCAATGCAAGGCAAGTGTTTTACGTTGATGATCCAAAGGCGGGTGATGCTTGGAAAGTAGTGAATGTGATGTCCCATAGGAGCGTGTACGATCCTCGCACACTTGCGATCCACGAGGATGAGCTTGCCGTTGATTCTGAACAACCATATCAAGAACACGGTCCGATCCACTACTTCACGGGAGTGTTTGATTTAACAATTGATCTTCAAGTACCCGAAGAGGAAGAGGAAGAGGAAGACGATGAGGAAGTCGGTGTGGAAGAATATGAAGAAGACGATGAAGATGAAGAGGATGACAAAGATGAAGAGGACGACGAGGAAGAAGAGGACGCCGAGGAAGAAGAGGAAGATGACGACATAAATCCGAATGATTATGATGATTGATAATGCCTTCGATTTATGGCTATCCGTATGTATTTGATGATATAGAGGATTATTTATTTTTTTCCTAAAATGATTAAATTTGGGTTATGTCTATGTGTGTTTGATGTGTTAAAAGATTGATATACAGGGTGTAAGCAAATGTCAAGTGGAGTTTTTATAATTCTGGTGACACTCAAGCGATGAACATAGGGTATGTTCGTCACCAGAACATACTTGACCATGGCGGGAAATTTCCCTCTTAATTTTTCCATCTTTCCCTCTTAATTTTTTCATCTTTCCCTCTTAATTTCAATGAAAAATTCGGAGGGCGGTCTTGGGAATTCTTATCTAATTAAGGCTCACGTTGAAACGACGAGCTTTGTTATTTTTTCGTCACTTGAGAGGAGATTATTAAAACACAATCCCCAAATCCTTTTCCCTAATTTTCCCAGTTGCAAGCCGACACTCCTCTCCTCTCGCCCTCATTCTCTTCGTCGAATCCTCCTTCCCTTTCATCCCTTCCCCGTCTCTGGCGATTGTTCCCTCTCCCTCTCCCTCTCCCTCTCCCCGTCTCCGACATGCCTCCAAAAGGGAAGCTTTTCGAAGCCCGGCGGAAGAAAGCCCTCTCCACGGCTCCAAGGCTTCCAACGCCTCCACCATTGCTGCCGGAGGAGGAGTATCTGTCTTTTTCTCCAGAGGCGGCGGCAACAGACCCGACTCCTGAATCCGCAACCGCCGCCACCGAGGAGCCCTTCAATCCGCAACCGCCGCCACCACCTCCTATTGGCTCTCTACCTGCGCTAGAGGGTGGGTCTTCGGGAGTAATAGTAAGCGCGACACCAACGCCGGAGTCAGTGCCCCGTAGGAGCATCCGATGCCGGAGCAAGAGTGGTAAGCACACTGTGCGCTGAAACCCCCAATTTCAATTTCAATCTTGTGCGCTGTATTGTTCCTTCATTTATTACAATCACTGAAACCCCCAATTTCAATCTTGTGAGAAATTTTGATTTGTATTGTTACTGATCTGATTTGTATTGTTACGGAGAGATTTTGATTAGCAATTACTTAGTGTCTTGGTTTTATCAATCATGGTAAAACCAAAATTCCATATCAGATTGAGTTCCTCTCATAAGAACGTGAGTTCCTGCAAAAAATAAAGTAAGCAATTCAACCATTTTTTAAGAGTGTACTTTTTTCAAAGACTAGAAAAAAGAAAGTGAATCATAAGAACGTGAGTTCCTGCAAAAAATAAAATAATGACATATTTAAGCTAAGTTGTTCTGCATTATCATTCTTTGATTGAGTTCCTCTCAAAAGTGGTTATGATATATAAATTCATGATGCATATTTTCTGATCATTTGCATTTTTCTGATCTGTCACAATCTTCATCCATGCTACATGGAGATAAAGGGTTGTTTTGTCAATGAATTGATTACTTAGTACCATGAATTGATTACTTAGTGTCTTGGCTTTATCTTGTAGGTAAGAGGCGCACAGTGAAGAGCAAGAAAACCCGATACCTGAAAAGGTTGCAGGGAAGAAGCTCAAGCTCGAGTACTCACCGTTCCAGAACGCGCCTTACCCGAGGCCACTCTACAACACATTCGTCCGAGACATGGGCAATGCGATCAGATCAAACGTTCCCATGCTTGCCTCGACATACAGTAAACTCACTGCAGATCAAAAAGCCCCGCTCATGGATTACTTGGAGGTATCATTGTCCTGGCCATATTCTCTCTGATAAGATTACAAGATTGCTGCTTTTTTTGCTAATAACGCTGTTTCTGTGTTGGATATCCGTCGATAGGCAACAGAGTTTCTGTTTTTTTAATCCTTGAAGGCCTATTTTATTATCACATTTAGTAGGGCATTTAATATTATCAGGCAATGGAGATATAAGCTGCAGTTTTTTTGTTCTTTTGATGAAATTTAGAGCTGTGTTAGAACTTAGAAGTGTGTACAATGGTAGATGTTGACTGTTTACACAATTGTACAGCTAATATATAGTCTGCAAAATGGGCATTGAAAACCTAGATGGGTAAACGGTGAAATATATAATTAAGTTGTGTAATTTGTGACAGCTTATTTACTTGGTGCCCAAAATTCATTTGCTTTAAATGATGAAAAGCTTGTCAAGGTTTCCAACAGCTAGTATTTTAATGGACTCCCTCCCTCCCTCCCTCCCTCCCTCCCTCTCTTTCATGAAAAGCTTGTCAAGGTTTCCAACAGTATTTTAACGAGAAGCTTGTCAAGCTTCTCGTTATGACAATTTTACCATACAATACACCTAATTTATTAAACATGATTTCCCTTTATGATGATCATATGACTTTCAGGTCATGATATGAAAACACTGTTTATAAGCTACCTTCATACTTTATTCTGTGGCTTGCAGATTTTTGTGTTGTTTTCAATAGTCTAGATGAAAAAGAGGTATGATAATTGCCTAGATGAAAGATGATTGACTAAAGCACCATGGACACAATAAAACCACTTACAAAAGTCAGTTCAAAATATTAAATAAAGAAAGCTAAATGTGCACCTAATCAAAGTTCATATATGAATCAGAAATGCAAGGCAAGCACAAAGTTCAAATCCTTCTTTCTTAACACACCCACCTTAACAACTTATTTTTATTTTAAAACTCTAAGCCATACAACTATCCATGTTTAACAAGTTAAATGATTTGCAAATGTTTGATTCGATAACATTTCTTATCTTCTTCAATAATGCAATGGAAACTAAAACCTCATTAAACTTGCACATGTAGATGTATTATGAAATACCAGATGATGAGAGAATTAAGACTTTCATCAAGAAAAAAGCATACCGCATTTACTCTGATTGGAAGTATGATTGCCATCAACACTTCTTGGAGTATGGGCCACCTACTCCACTTGAGTTTGAGATGCGAGAGGATCAGTGGCATTACCTGGTGAAGAGTGAGTTTTGTGACGAAAAGAAAAAGGTAATTTCCCTCATATGACCGTGTCTACTATTTCAATATTCTAGTGTTTTGTTTCTGCTTGTTTTTACTACTGTTTTCTTTATAGATGTCCAACTGGAGTTTTTACATATGATATTGTGTAGGCCTTGAGCGAGCGCAACAAGAAGAATCGGACAAAGAATCCAAACCAGATTAACCATCGATCGGGCGCTAAGCCAATAAGTCATTGGGCTGAAGACTTTCAAAAAGACAATCATCCAGCACCATGGGTATCGGCTGTGATACATGGCATAGAAAATTGTCCAAATGCAAAGGAGAAAGTGGTGAGTGCAAGTTATCTCTCTCATTTTGTGAATGGGAAAATGAGGATGAATATTCAAATCAATATATAAACTAAGAAATTACAAACAAGAAATTACAACAGAAAGGGCTTGGTCTGATTTTTTTTTTTTAAAAAATAGATTTTTTTAACCACTTTCTCTTGGGCATTGTTTGACAGGAGAGCCTGAAACGACGTCTTGATGAGCTTCCTAAAGGTCAAGAAGAGGATGGAGGTGAGGCCAGCCAAGCAGAACCCATCTCCTTGGAACAACAAACAACTATCATCATTGATTGCTTGGGAGAACGACGCGGAACGGGAGTTAGAGGTAACCCTCTTGCCTGATTTACCTTTTTTCTATGGCTTGTATTGTAAAAAATTAAAGCTGTAATTTATAACTTGTATTAAAACTGAAAAACAGTAGCAATTGCTAAAAGTGTCTTAAATTTCAAAATCGAATCACCCAAAGTTTAGAATCCTATCAAGCTATGCATGAGAGCTTATAACATGTTAGAAAAACTGGGAAAAAACAGTAGTATTAACTTCCTGTAGTATCAAAACCAAAAAAAAAAAACAGTAGTATTAACTTATCTGAAAAGGCTATACATATTAGCTATCATTATATAAATGATAGCTAATATGTATAGGCTATAGTAAAAAAGGTTCAACTGTGAACTATAAACACTAGGATTATTAACTATATAATAACTTTTAAGGTGATGCATACATTTGCACACAAGTGTAAGTTAATTAGGAAACCCCACTTGGAATTGTAGCTTGGCACCACAACTCCATAAGGCAAGGATATAGGCATTAGGAGCCGCTATTATGCAAATATGGTGCATTTGCTATGAACTTATTATGTTTTTTTACTAGTTGTTTTGTTGTGTTATTGATGTTTTTCCAGCATTAAGCATCACAAAAGAAAAAAGAAAACATAATCTGCACAGAAGTCAGCTGCTTTTAATTAATGTTTTGACAAGAGACAGTAGTTTCTGATTAAACTGGGAATTTCCAATAATAAACCCAAAATGTGAATCCTAAGAGGCATTATTACCTGAATTTTCTCGGTTTGCTGAGGCGTTGTATTAACTTGTATTAAAACTGGAAAAAACAGTAGTATTAACTTGTATTAAAAATGGAAAAAATAGTAGTATCAAAACCGAATCACTCAAAGTTTAGAATCCTATCAGCTATTAAATAACAAAACAAAGGACACATAGCATAATTGTATTAACTTACTGTTTTTTACAACATATATCCTATGTTATTTTGGAAGGCATGGGAATGGCTGGTACAAGGCCCGCAAAAAAAAGAGGGGGGCCATGGACTGCCCAAGCGGAATTGCAGAGGAAGGACTTGGAGGACCGCGCCCTCAAGCTCGAGGAAGAGCTGCAACAGGCCAGGGAAGAAACAAAATTGGCCAATTCCCGTGCTGAAGAGGCTAATTCCCGTGCGGAAGAGGCTAATTCCCGTGTCACTGCATTGGAGAAGACAGTGATGGATATCCTCCGCACATAGTTAGCCATCCAGCAGTCTTCTCAGCAGCCCACGCAGCAGCCCACGCAACCATCGACTTCCCAGGTAGTGGATTGAGCATTGAATCCCATTTTCTGAAATTTCTCTATATTTTGAAACTTGATATCATTTTGTGAAACTTGATATCATTTTGTGAAACTTGGGTGTTGAACTTGGTAGTTGTCCATATTTTGGAACTTGGTAGTTGTCCTTATTTTCGAACTTGGTAGTTGAACTTTTGTGCATGATGCTAAGTAGTTGAACAAGGTAAGAATGTGTTTGAATGGTTGGTAACTTGGTATTTGAATGGTTGGTATGAATGTTTAGTACGTTTGTGATGTGTATATGGTTTATTTTGAATGTGTTCTCTCCTTTGAATGTGTTGTGCATTTGATGAATGCAAATTAATGGTGAAAACAGGTTGTCTTGTGTGCATTGTGTAATTGAACTACATAGGGCATATGATATAAAACAGGGGGCATGTTGCCAATATAAAATATTTTTTTTAATATAAAATCACATTCTGGCAACGAACATAGATCTGCTAACTTATTGCTTGATGGTAAAAGAAAATAAAATATTACTTTGGAGCGACGAACATTTATCAACACTATGGTCACCTAAAATAGTTTGTATTTTATTAAAAAGATTATTTGTTTGGGTGATCAACATTTATAAGTTAATTTGGTCGCCCGAATGGAATTATATATCAGAACGTATATTGGGCGACGAACATATATGAGGTGATCTAGTCGCTCCGACTATCCCCCGACAAACATTGTTGTGTACCTCGTCGCCCCAACTCGCTTCAAATTCATTTAGACAACTTTGGGGCGACAAACATGTTAGTGTGCTCGTCCCCTCAAATAAGTTCAATTGTCAAAGTATTACATTGGAGCGACGAACACAGTCGTCGCCTAAAAGAATCAATGTGGTCACCCGGATGATGATGGGCGGGCTTGAGAAGGCCTTAAATGTCTGACAAGCTTTCTGGCGAGGAACACATTTGTGGTCGCCTGAATACACTTTGGGCGACGAGTTTTGTTATGTTGGTCGCCAGAAGTCTCTGGGGATGAATTCGACACGACGACTCTTCAGGCGACGGACTTTCATCGCCTGAAATATGGGGCAACCAGAACTCTGTTTGAGGCGACGGGTTGGGTCCGTCGCCTGAACAGAGATCTGGCGTAGTGTTAGGACTTTGATTACGGCTATATACTTACTAGCCTAAGTTTCCATCGATTACGACAATTAATTATTTCACCCGGTATAGTATTACAGAGAGTATTCTAGCAATAATCTCAAGTAACTATGAACTATGCGACAATATTTATAGCATGAAAGACATAACCACATACCTTCAATCTAATAATTTGGTTTCAATTGATATTCACAAAAGCATCAAAATAAATTGATTATTGAGAAGATCGAACGTATTGAGCGATTAGCCCTAATTATAATCAATTTGTGAAGAAGGAGCTAGACGTGATTTAAGGAGGTTATCTCTAGGGGTAAATCAGTCATCAATAACAAAAAAAGGTACAATTACCAAAATAAAACTTCCATTGGTATAATTACCCATACAAAAATTAAAAAGGGTATATTAACCTAATTATCCCAATTTTTTTTCCCAATTATTATAATTTTATACACTTGATGGCCGGAATACCAATCTTTTCAAAGGGTTTTTTTTTTTTTTGATTTAGAGAAGTATTTGTGCATCTCGATCCAGATAGCAAAGACGGCTCGCTGTTGAGCGATTCCAAATATGAGGTATCCACTTTTGTTCCGATCACGTGCAGGGATTCCCTGCGTTACCTCTACCAATTGTTAGAAGAGTTGACTCACATTGTCCCGGTTCCAAGCCTCGTTCGCCTTCGCTAGTTTCGACCTTCGTTCTGTAGTTTGTTTGTGGTGAACTTGTCTTTATTGATTTGTTAATTTGTATTTCGGTTGTTTCATAACAGTTTGTTTGTTGCCGTTCTTTTGGCCTCTCGTCTCACCGGGCATCTCCGGTGAGTCGAATTCTTTCCAGTTCAAAAAAAAGAAAAGAAAGCAAAGACGACAATCAAACACATAACTATTTTTGTACTATATATAGCATATATATGTAGAAAGTCGATAATGCAAAACTTCGAAAAGAAAGGAACGATCGAGCTAGAGTTCAAAGGCTATGAAGTCGAATTCGCCATAAAAAAAGCTTCGTGTAATGTTTTGTGTTACTTTTCTATATATCTTGTTTTATATATGTGTTACATTATTTAGAAAAATGATGCTTTGAAAGGGTGTAAAAACAAGCATGAGCCTAAATCTGAGACTAAACCCTGAGACTAAAAATGAAGTTCTTGTTTCTAAAGGTAATTTCATATGCAATAAGAATAACAATGAGAAAAAAATTCAAAAGAAGAATAATATATAAGTCTAATTTCAACATCATGATAAATCTGACAGTGATAAATCAAACTTGATGTGTACTAGCTTACTGCTCTAAATCTGGCCATATTGAGAAACACTGCTTTAAAAGGAAAAGAGATAAGAAATATTATGGGAAAAAGCCTAATGTATCTGTTTTGTTTGCATCCCATACTCAGGAAGTGCTTGCTTTGTTAAATAATGCTGAATCCAATGCTTGGATTTTAGATTTTGAGTGCACCATGCATGCTACTTATCATAAATCTTGGTTCTATGAGCTTAAATGTTATGATGCTGGTACTATTATGCTTGATGATCATTTTGTTCTTAAAATCGAAGGTGTTGGTTCTATTGCTTTGAAAATGCTTGACAATGTGGTTAAAGTTATTAAGGATGTTAAATGAGTTCTTGCTTTAAGAAGAAATTTGATGTCTAAAAGTGCTCTTGAGGAATTGCATTATGATGTTTTCAGTTCAAATGGGGTTACGAGTTGTCACTAAGAATTGCAAGCCTGCTATTAAGTGCATTTGAAAAGCTGGCTTATATGGATTACTTGCTACGCTATGTTGAATTACTCTGCTACTGCCTTTACTACATCTAATCCAGGGCCGGACCTGAGATTTTATATGCTTGAGGCGAGTTGCGAAAATTGTTCCCTCACATAATCTCAAAATATTAAATTCAACAGCATATTTTAACTTCTTCATACAAAAAGCCAAAAATGGCATTATTCTTTTAAAATTGTTCGAGATTACAATTATAATTATAATTCAAATCCTAATTGCTATTGATTAAAATCCAAATTTGTTTCTCAAATCCTAAATCTTGCAGATTAAAATCCAAATTCAAATCCTATTAAACACCAATCATAATCCGAAAACCCTAATTCCTAAATCCTACAAATCAAATACAAATAACTGGACATTAACATCAGACATTTGAATAATTGAATTACATGATGACACCAGTGCGGTGAAGAGTAGGCATTAAAGAGCATGTCTCTTGATCATATTAAACCTTCTGGATATACTGTGTTTTCTTATATTAATCAAGGAAAGCTTGATCTCAGGTCACAAAAATGTGTCCTATTGGGATATTCTGAAGGTATAATAAAAGGTTATAAATTGCTTGTTTTCCACACTGGTATTGTAAGTAGGAATGTTATTTTCAATGAGCATGGATTTCACTTTAAAAAGGCTTATGGCTCTACTATTCATGACCTTAACCTACAGGTACACACTGAGGATCAATTCTATGTTCCTATGAACAATGAATCTGATTCTGAAGATGAGTTTGATAGTAGTTATATATTCTCCTTCCCCTCCTACTATTTATGATTCCATTTCTCCTACCCCTTTTGATTATGTGATTGTGCAACCTCACCAATTGGGTGGGGATCGAGGTCAATGAACCTATTGATACTTCCTCTTCTGTTTCTCCTATTTGTGTGAATGAGGGATGATATAACTGAGTTTGTGCTTGTGCCTGGTTCTGGTTCCTGTAGTTCTTCAGCTACTGAAAGTCATGACTTGACTGATTGGCAGTTGATAAGGGATAGAAGTTCAAGAACTGTCATTCATAATAAAAGGTTTATTAACAACATTGTTGAGTTTTCTTGTCTTGTTGCTACTGTTGTGAATAATTTTACTCCTGAAACTTATGAACAAGCTGTTAGATGTGCTCCCTCTAAGGATTGGAAACATGCTATGAATGAAGAAATAAAATCTATGAAAGTTAATAAAACCTGGACTTCAGTCGCTAAACCTGAAAATGCTAGATTGATTGGTTGGAAATGGGTTTATAAGTTGATCAGGTGTTACTATTTGTAAATCCAATCATCCACAGATATAAAACAAGGTTAGTTGCTAAGAGCTTTACCCAAAGGGAAGGAGAGGATTAAAATAAATTTTTTGCTCATGTGGTTAAGTATAAAACTCTCATATTGTTACTTGCCATGACCGTTGTGTATGATTTTGAACTTGAGCAAATAGATGTTAAAATTGCTTTTCTTCATCGTGATATCTGGATGAGACTATTTACATGAAGCAATCTAAAAGCTTAATTGATTCAGTGCATCCTGACTATGCTTGCTTGTTGAATAAATCTATCTATGGCTTGAAACAATCTCCATGACAATGGAATATCAAGTTTGATAGGTGCATGAGATTTAGCTTTAGGTTTTAAGAGAAGTAAGTTTGATACATGTTTGTATTTTAAAGGTGTTATAAAAGGTGGTCATGTGTTGTATGTTCTTCTATATGTTGATGATATCTTGCTTATTGCTAAGTCTAAAGATTGCATTCATGACATTAAGAAGAATCTGCATAAGCATTTTGACAGGAAGGATTTAGGTATTGCTAAGAAAATTATGGGCATGTCTATTCAAAGATATATAAAGCATAAGAAGCTATGGTTGCATTTGTGTGATTATGTGCAAAAAGTGCTTGATAGGTTTCATGTTTCTTGTGATAAAGTGAATAATATTCATTTGGGTCCTTATCTTGACTTGACTAAAATGAAAGATAAAATGTCTTTTGCTGAGATGAAAAGAATGAAGTATATTCCTTATGATGCTGATATTGGGTCTGTGATGTATTCAGTATTCTATGATATGTACAAGACCCGATTTAGCTTTTTCTATTAGTACTCTTAGTAGATTCGTGTCCGAGCCTGCTGAAAAACATTGGTTGTCCATGATATATCTTCTGAAATACTTGCTTGGTTATGTGCATTTGTCTTTATTGTATGTTGAACATCCATCTTCATATGATTTACATGCCTTTGTGGATGCAGACTATGCTAGTAATAAAGACACCAGTAAATCAATTACCTCCTATGTGTATACATGGGTTGGAAACTGCATTTCCTAAAAGTCTCAACAACAACCCATTGTAACTTTGTCATCGATCGACTAAAGATGAATATATTGCAGCTACAGAATCTTGCAAAGAAGCTATCTGGTTGCAGGGTATTCTAAAATAAATAGAAAAGAAGCACTATACTTCTGTTTTGCATATTGATAGTCAAAGTGCTCTTTATCTATGTCGAGGTTCTATGTACCATGAACGTACTAAGCAGTCTAAGCATATGGATGTTAGATATCACTTTATTAAATAGAAAGTCAAGGATACTATCATTCATGTTAAGAAGATAGATGGAAGAGTTAATCCCGCTGACTTTGGAGGAACTACTATTCTCAGCTTGTGCTTGGGCTGATGATGGATTTGGTAGAAGAATCCATTTATTTGAAAGTTAAAGTCTGCCCAGTGCAAGACTTAGAAAAGTAGAGGGACATTTGTAATGTTACGTGTTACTTTCTAATGTCTTGTTTTATGTGTTACATGTAATATTGTTGTGTACATTGTAACATGTATGTGTAGGTGATGATCATGCATATAACATATGGCATATATTATCCTATGGATGGATGCACTATTAGGATTATCCTTGACCGAGTAGCATTGAGTCATTTATGTGGCTTGATGCTCTAACAAGGATAAAATCTAATGTGGAATATAATACATAGTTATAGTATATAGTATATGATGCATAATGTATGTGTGAGATATTCTCAATGGGCTTCAGCCCAAGAGATTAAAAGGAGGGAATAGATCGCGGGCGGTCTAAAGCTTTCCCGAGTGCAGCTTATGTGGAACACATTGTTTCAAGTTGGGGTTCACATCTCCTAGTGACCTAGCTATAAAAGGCTCTCCTCATGGTTGCTTGGCTCACTTCTTTAGCTCTTGCCTCTTTGTCTCCTCGACACGTTGTGCTTGGGTTTTCTAGTGTTTGGTGTCTCGTGGTGTTGTGAGCTTCAACGCTTAGTTTTGGCTTGCCGCTCTTCCTTCCAGGAGATCTAGGGTTGAAGATCGAAGCCTTCTTAGATCTTTTAGTTCCCACACAGGGGGAATTCTTCTCCTTTTACGTTATGATTCACACGCATGCTTAGATTTAGGATTGTTCTTGTATTCATTTCTTGATTTATCAATGTACGAACTCTTTCTAGTGGATTTGACCAATTCTTGAGACCCCGAGGACGTAGGCTTTGCCGAATCTCGTAAAATTGCTTGTGTTCGTTTTTCTTTCGCATTATCTGGTTTTCATTTCTTCGCTTTTGCGCACAAAGCGTTTTGCGTTTTCAAACCTTCAATTTTACACTTCGGTTGAAGCCCAAGCAGTAGAATCTCTCTTTACACCAACTCTATGAAACCTCCTTTTGGTGATAGATTAGATAGGAAGTGATGGCTTTTTGTTAATTTGATATGATTCAAACAATTAATTGCTTTATTGATCAATCTAGCTTTACAAATGTCATTATCTAATTGAAGGGACATATATATATATATATATATATATATATATATATATATATATATATATAAACAATTAATTGCTTTATTGATCAATCTAGCTTTACAAATGTCATTATCTAATTGAAGGGATATATATATATATATATATATATATATATATATATATATATATATATATATATATATATATATATATATATATATATATATATATATATATATATATATAATATGTAGCTGATAATATTGTTTACATTTGTACCGGAGCGGATCCCCTGTCCCTAATTTTTTTCGTGTCTCTCACTGTCCCCTCTCACAAAATTTCAACCCTTTGCCAATTTTTTTTTTCAAACTTCAAACATTTTTTTAATCTGGGGGATGGGGGGATGGGGAGTGAAGTTCGGAATAGGCAGATAAAAGGCAAAGAAATACTCTAGATGGGGAAGGAATAGAGTATGACAAATTTTCGCAAAAACAGGAAACTGTAAGACCTTACCAGTCAGAGGTAAGACCTTATCTGTAAAACAGAAGCAAGTCAAGATAAAGTAACGAATAGCAAACAAAGCAAACGAAAACAATAAGGATAAAGCACATAAAGTAAAGCACACGAGGTTCGGCACAACCGCCTACGTCCCCGCCTAGGGTTATCCAACCCGTAGGATTCAACAACTTTATTTCACTTTATCTTATGAGCCCTAGATACAACCTCTAGAAGACCTTACCTCTTCTAGACTACTTCCTATCTAGCAACCCAAACACACCAGTGAAACAAAATCCTACCGATACCGAAGTATCTATACGTTTGGGTAGAGATGTACCCTTAGTATAACCTTAAATGAATTGTACGATAAAACTCAATGAAAACCTCACACTCTTAAAGAAATAAAAACACTTAAACCAATGGAGAGATGTGAGATCCAATGCTTGCAGGAGACGAGATTGTAGTAGATCGATATGCGTTGTAGACTTGTGTATTTCTGCACTCTCCCTCTTCTCCTTAAAATAGGCCGTCTTCGTTTAATTCAAACATTTGAAATATCTCCAAAGACGTTGAACGTTGCACTAATGATTCCTGGAGAGATCTTCGGCTCTTTGAAATTAATTCTAGAAGCTTCACTTGGATTTGATTAAAAGAAACGTTGAAAGTGTTGTAGAATGATCAACCAAATCCCTGGAAAATCTCACCAACTAAAGCTAACAAATATGAGTTAGAATAAGATATAATTTAAAACCTCTAGTCCAATATGAAATATGAAACTTGAAATCCAATGCTTAGGCCCATTAAAAATAGGCCCATTAAATAAAACTAGGCCAAATAACATATTAGTCCAACTGTCCAAGTGACATAAAAACTCACTAAAATAGGTCCATTAAGAATATTGAACCTTAGATATGGAATTGTAGACTTAGTAAAAATAGGCTCAATTATATTGAGTCCGTGTCATTCAATTCCAATCTTGTGTAATTCCTGAGCCACTGTCGGTAAGGTCTTACCAGTGTCGGTAAGGCCTTACCAAAACCTAAAAACCATGATTTTGACTTTCTTTTCAAACAGTAAGGCCTTGACTCTGTTTTGGTATTGATGGTTTGTTTTGAAACGTTGAAGGTAATCAAATATTGGTTCAACCACATCTCTTGAAGATCTCAACAAACCAACAACCTTTTGATTTTGAAGATTGCTCTCCAAGGACTATTTATCTAATTGAGATTATGATGGACCATTTATCTAATTGGGATAATGATAGACTTTGTTGGGCTATTTGGAGAAGTAGAAATAATATTATTTTCCATTACAAGATAAAAAAATCCATGCCCAACCTTATCTTAAAAGCTTTTAGTAATCTTCACAATTGAGATTGAGAGTTGACAATGAGAAATAATCTTACCAAATGTGTATCAAGGTCTCATAATGTAGGCTATAAAAAGCCATAACCAATTTTTATTAAACTAAATTTTGAATCGTCGAGGAAAGGCAAAGGCACGAACTTTATTAGTGCCATTTTTAGAGATGAAAATGATAGTATTATCCTAACTCATAGAATGCAAGTTAACTCTGAGAAGCATCTTGTAGATGGAGGCTCTTAAGTCCTCTTGGAACTGGCAAACTGTGTTTTCGGATTCAAAAAGTTTATTACTATTAAAGGTACTGTCCTCATAGGCATCAATGTTCTTAACAGTATTTGGAAGACTTGGTGAGAAATTTGCAATATTATCCATGACTCACAAGAATAGATGAAGAATTTCAAAGTCGCTTTAGTATATCATTGCTACAGATAAGCAAACCAAGGTTACCAAGCAACAAACTTCATAGCTACTAGAGACAGTAGTAACACTAACACTAGCTTGAATTATAACCTACCTCTTGGGAATTTTTGCTAATCATCCACAACATAAGGATGATCTAGGACAACCTTTCCTTAGAAATGCATCACAATTTCTTTACTACTTAACAAAAAAAAAAAAACATCACTGAAGGCATTGTTTTATGATGGATTAGTAAAATTTGTACAGCGGACAAATCTGTCCCTTTATTTCTCATCCAAAACACACATCATCTTACATCCACCTCATTGCTACTGTGTGTTCCACATGTGAAGTACATATATACACACACACAAAAGAGCTCAAAATTGAACTTCCCATGAACATCACAAGTTCAATTCATTCAGTAATTGTAACTGTAATTGCCACAAAGAAAAACAAAACAAAACAAAACCCAGTAACAGAAACCAAAAAAAAAAAAAAGCAGAAGCTTTTTACTCTTTTATCTCATCATATTGCTGGCGTTTCTTTGTAGGAGGGTGGATGAAGCCTTCTTTGTGCTGCATTTCCTTCTCCTCAGAAACATCTTCCTTATGAAACCAAAGCCTACTCCTTGCTTCTTAATCGGCACCAGAGCTAAAGCCCCGGTTGCACCCGTGTCAGCTATGAGCATCACCGGTTGTTTCTCGTTCTCCATTTCTCCCACGCAAACTATCTGTTTAGTTTCAGAACCATCGTTATCAGCGATCATCCTATCACGCAATGAACAGCGCTGACCTCCCTTCTCCTTCTCCTTCTCCGCGATTTTCTTGACAACCACAGTAGTGGCTGAGATATCACGCTCCTCACTCGGATCATTTTCCATGCTAGGATCGCAGATCAAAGCTAGCTTGGTGCAATCTGCTATCATCTCCCACCCCTGCAAAATTTGTTCATCAAACAATCAACAATCAATGAGACATGTAAAACTCTACAGGTGTTCTAAGGACTAGGTGATCTTACAGTTTGTTTATCGTTTCCCAACAGATCTTCTTCGAGGTATGGACTTCCTTTTCTGGAGAGACTACACTCAGGAAAGTATGAGTTAGTACAAACAGATTGAGATTTTTTTTTTATTTAATTCTGAAAAAGAGAATATCTCACATTTCTAGTTGAAGTTGAAGCTCAAGACAAGTTGTTTCTAGCTCTTCACAACACTGGTGCCTGTCCTCGAGCTCTATTTCCAAGGATGATAGCCTTTGCATCATCTCGTTTTGCTTAACCTTAGCGACATTAAGCTGAGTATCAAGATCTTCATTGATCAACTTCTGATGCTCAATTTGATCCTCGGTAACCCCTTTCGATTCGTGCACATCGTCCAGCTCTTCTTCTAACCTTCGAATGCTTTCTTTGGAATCCTCAATTTGTCTGATCAGAAGCTCATTGCTCTCCATTGCCGAGCTTAGCTTCGTCTCCAGATCTTTATTGGCGGATTCAAGGTTCCTCAGCTTCTGATTCAACCATGTATTTTCCTCCTGCAGGTCACTCTGAATCTTAATCATCTTTGTCATCGCATTTTGGCAATCACCAGAGGTAACATCAATCTCGCTCTCACTTTTTGATCTGTCTAAGTTGAAATGCTTCCTGATTCTGTCTCTTACACGAGAAGCATCTTCGAGGGTAATGCATTTTTCGACAGCCCATTCCAGTAGCGACGTCAAGTGGACTGCAAACTCTTCGAGTCCGTGGCTCCCACTCAGCACAAGGCTACACGAAAGTACAAATTTTTGCAAAATCGGAATCAGCTCAGAGTTCCTCCAGCGGAATACATGAACCGAGTAGTCATGATTTGTGTTGTTGTGGCACTGATTCTCATCTGTTGCAAGGCTCCCAATTAAGGATGAGGGGCTGATCTCTTCAATTAGCTCTATCAACCGACAGAGAGACCGGCTCAGATTGGATCCGCCTGGTTTAGCTCGCATCTTCGCAGAAGGAATGGCCTGTTCCAACTGCCAAGGAACCAAGCCAGTTGCTTCCGAGCAGTTTTGAGGAGCCAACAAAATCTTGATCTCTTCCAAGAGCTCAGTAATGCTCCTTTTCGAAAACTGATGCTGTTCCATGATTTCGTGTAAGACATTCCAAGGCCAACAGCCATTCATTCCCATTGATCTCTCATTCGGATGAGCCTGCGAAACCGGAACAATCTGCTTACTGACAGATTCCAACTGATTCTGTGAATCATTCATAAAGTGGTTTATTAAGCTGTTCTTCGAAGAACCGTGGCCTGTGTAATCTACTTGAATCTTTGCATTCTCACATTCCAGATCCGAACCATTGATCCCAACACTTGCACATGATCTTGCAAATGGATCATCTAATAACAGCTTGGATTTATCACCTTCACCGACATCTTTGAGCTCGGCTTCAATGGCGGCTATTCTGTAAGCCAATTGAGCACACTTGGACTCTGAAGAACAAAGCTCATTCTCCCTTGCTTTGATAATTTCCCTCAAAGCCTTGTTTTCTTCCTGCACATCACACAGCCGGTCAACCAGGATATCGATCTTTCGACTGGAGTTCTCGGAAGGCGGTGTCGCAGTCGCAACCAAAGCTCCATTCAGAGGATCCAATACCCTCCTCGAATCCCCGAGGTCGCTTCCATGGCCAAGGAGGTTTCTCTGCACCAAAAGACGCAGCTGCTGACATTCGCCTTCCAATTTGGCCAACTTGTCAGCGCTGTCCAGGTGAAGCAAAAGATCTCTCTCCAGGGCACAGCACTCGCACTTGAGAAACGCGTTCTCCTTCTCCACCGAATCGACCCTCGTCAGGAGGGCGTCTAATTCGGCCTCCAGTTGCTGCTTGTCTCTCTCGAGCTCATCGACCAGCTCTTGCTTGCAAACGAGAGTGCAGACGAGCCTCTTATTTGCGTCTTTGAGCTCGGCCTCCAGCTGTCGCTCTTCCTGGAGGGTGCTTATCTGCTGAATGCAGTCCTTCAATGCTGCATCCAGATGAGCTAGTCTATCTTCTGTGGCCATTCCCCGATGAATCACTCGCAAATGGAGCTCCAATTTCCCACAGTTTCATCAATCAAAAAGCAGCCATGAAACCCTCAACACTGAAATCGGGCGGTTTCCTTGGGGATCCTGTGACAGATAGCATAGAGAATTAAACCCCAAATGCAAGGACATCCAAGAAAAACCCTAGTTTTATTTACAATGGTGATTAAACTGAAGCCCATATCCAATTGAGAAATATAAACAATGGTGAAATGGGGGAATCAAGAAATTAAAAGCTGTAATTGAACGTGTAGGGGGTTGGGAGGGAGGGCACAAGACCTGAAACCAAGTGAGCAGCTGGTCAAAAGTAGATTTAGATTAGACAAGACAGACATTCGGTTTGATGACCACTCCAACTAAATAAACCTTGATTTACGAAAGCTGAAAGCCTGAAATGAATGACATTTATACAGTGACATTTTGACCAGATTTGTTATCAATTTGACAAAGCAGTTGGAAGGAAAACGCTACCTGGATTGAATTCAGCATTAAAAACAACTACTGAAACTGGTTTGCCATGAATCACCAATAGAGAGAGCAATGAGAATTAAAAGGAAAGGAGGAGGTACGAATTAGTGGGTAAGGTAAATGAGCGTAAGAAATAGCTGCAGGTGAAGTGAGAAGGGTGGGACTGGAGAGCGATAGGGTTTGAGGGAGTCACCGACAGATCAATGAGCAAGGAGGGTGGTAAATATAATGAATAGTGTCTGGAAATATAGCCATGGATGAGGATCCGCTGGGTAAAAAGGGAGAGGAGTGTCTTACTGAGTTACAGTGTAGGGTGCTGGTGTCAGGTTTGTAGCCAGTTTTGGTCCCCACGGCAACACACCCGTTAAAAGCAGAGAAAGGTTGGTGTGAATGAAGACAATGACCACCATTAAAGTTAACGGCTCCTTCTCTCTCTCTCTCTCTTTATATATATATATATATTTTTTTTTTTACAGAGAATCCACCTAAAGAAGGACATTTCCTGGATTATGAGTATAGAAAAGTCCCTAGTGAAGGGTACAATGACATATACCAATCATAATAAGATCTAGCAATGAAGTTTGCCGCTCAATGTGCATCTCAAGCAATGATAGACTTCAGACTTCTCGAATTGTGACATTATATGTTGATTATTCTCGATAATCCTCAAAATTATCCAAGGAGTTGTCCAAACCTTATTGATGAAACTAAGGACTTTGAGAAAGTCACTTAATGGTTAGCTTGCGAATCCCAAGACCAACAACTCGCTTTAATCTTTCTTTGAAAGCAATAGCTTCAATTTGCAAAATAGGCCCAAGAAAGAGTTTCAAGGAAGCAGGTCCAATACTTGCCCCAATTCATATCCAAGGGTGGATGGCAATGTGTCGATGACGAAGGTCGGAGGTATGATGGCGGCAGATCTAGGCGGTGGTGGCGATGGAGGACGATAGAAGATATTATTGACGGAAAAATGTCCATATTCATAGAGAATTATTTTGGAAATATTTTATAAAAGATAAAAAAAAAATTATCCATATTTAAGAAGATCTTGCAAATAAGAAAAAAGAACAAGTTTTGGAGAGGCAACAATAGCCTATAGGATGAAGTTAGATCTGATTTTTGGCTTAGAAAACAAGGAGTCGTTGCAATAATATAGGGCAAATATTATATTGTAATCTCCTTGTTGAAAAAATACATTGTGTTTCCTTTGGATAAATTATTGTTTGGAATGTTTATTGAATATGTTGTAATAGAGAGAAAATATTCGAGAACAAAAATAATAAGAACATGAAAATTTAATATGGTTGGTGAAGAAGAATTGATTTTATTAAGCAGCAAATAGGGTTTCAGATGATACAAACAAAAGGTGTTTCAAGGATTATACTCTTGAAACCTTGTTTTAGACTATGGGTCACAAGCCCAAAACTGCTAAAGGCTTGCCGCCCTCTACCCATGCTTGTTGGGGCCTTTGCCCGTGAAGCTCTAGTGGTTACCGATCAACGAACATATTCAAGACATATCGATAAATCTCCATCTTCACTTGAATTCTCCTAATACATATCGTAGATGCACCATTATGGTGTTAGATTTCTCCTCAGCCTCACATACTGCCCTTAAAGGCAGTTAACATCTTTTGACATTGAGCAAGTCCAAATAGTGTTGAAACTTGTTCTGGGGAACCGGCTTGGCAAACATATCAGCATATTTGTTAGTAGTATCCACTTTCTTGACCTTAATTCTTCTCTCACGTATCAAGAAATGATATGTGATATCAATATTATGCCTCTCCCTCTTATGATCATTCGCCAAGCTTAACTTATTGCATCCAAGCTGTGACATAAAACTATAGCCTGCTCATGATGTAGACACAAATCCTTTCCTTAGCAACTGTCGTGAAATCCATATACTCTTCTTCGCCTTAACATAGTCATACTCGGGTGCCTCAGACTATGCTATAATTGTGATAAATCTACTGTGTACTCATGCCACGAACATTCGTACAATGTTGATCACTTGAACATGATTCAAGCAAGGGGCATAATGTTCTTGACATAAATAAGTATTCAGACGACTGACAATGAGAATTGGTTCGTTGTTTGAACTTGAGACAAGATGTGACATAGTCAATTGAAAGGGCTACCGATACAAACAAAACCAAAGGAAAGAGAGGGGTTGATTGTACAAAGCATGAAACGGGCTGGACTTAGGTTGCATTGAAAGGGAATGAAATATGTTGGGCTGGGTCATGCAAATCTGGGCTCAGTTTAAAAAAATAAAATTATAAGAATCCAAACACACCATAGGTATACCGTATACAGCTAGAAACATTTCCAAGTTCCAACTATATACTCCGTATTTAATTACGAAACCCACCCACACAAAATATAAGAATTATAATTGACACAAATTAAGAATTCAAGTTTGATTAAAATATAAAAAAACTAATCTCGTCGAATATTTTTTTGCCAATTGATTCTAGTGGGACAGTCTCAAAATCGACTCCTAAATGAAAAGGGAGTCAAAATCTCAAATCAAATTACCTCACATTTAAATGAATCCTATATGCAAAACTATGGGTGATTTAATCACTTTCAAAAAGGTACGTGACACTCGATACAAAGCTAAAACTCATCAAGTTCAATCGCCAAAACCAAACTATATCAGTTCTTAAAAGAACTACAAAAGATTTGATTCCGCTTTGTCGGATATACAGGAAACTCGATACAATTCTAAAGCCTTTCGTGATCAATCACAAATTTCAAAAAGACTTTCTTTGGTTCCAAATGAAGTTTGTCAATCAAGCAAAATCGGTACTTAAGAACTACGTAAAGACTTGATACTCTTTCATGAATTACGTAGGAAATCCGATGTCAAATTCTACATATACCGGATTCAGCCACCTCTTCCAAATCAAATCAAATTTGTCTATTCCGGAATGACGGAGGGGAAACCTGTCATTGATCCGTCAAAGTAAATCTCAAACCTATAACTAGTATAGCAATAAGCAAGAGGTCGATCTCACATGGAAATTCGCTATTCAAGTGTGATTAAGATGCAATCAAGTAACCAAAAGGGGGAGGGGGGGGGGGTGTTGTGAGTTTAAAAGATCCGCCTTTAAGCAAAGTGGATTGAAGAAAGCAAAGTAAATGAATTTGGTTCAAACAATTATGAGAAGCAATTCTACCTACAGTTTTCCACTTTATTTGGTTTAAGCGATCCTTGTAACTTCTTCTCATCCTATTAAGGTTTCCTATGAATGCCCTTGTCCCGATTTAATATAGTTACTAGTCCAACCAGTCCTAGCAACCCTTATCAATCGAACAGTCCCTAAAGAAGGATTTAACCCAATTGATAACTTTAAGTTCAGAGATTAGTCAAGATATTTGCAGTCCCTAAAGAGGGATTTAACAACACATTCAACTTCCTACTCATTCAATTAGCTCAACCAGCCCTAAAGGAACAAGTTTGCTACTTAGGTTAAGGTTCACAACCACGAATCTACAAAACCTTAGCAGTTGAATTGATCTAACAAGTCCCTAAAGAGGGATTTAACAACACAAGGAACGAGAATTAGAAACTCACAATCAATCCAAATAAAGCTTCAAATTGCAGGCAGAATAGATGAGTTTAGTTCCTCATGGAAGACATCGCTCAAATCTCTAAATTGTCTGATGAACGTAAGAATAGAATAGAAGTGAATGTAAAATAACATGAAATCGGCCTATAAGAAGTCTAAGTCGGCCATAAAACAAAACAACATAAACTAGGATTTTTTAAAACAAAACGGCATCGTTGACGACCCATGTTGCGGCCGCGGCATCAGCAACTTTTACACAGCCCGCGGCATCGGTCCTTGTTGTGGCCGCGACACACATGTTGCGGCCGCTTCATCGGTCTTTCACAGAAAATATGTCTCGAATTTGCTCTTCTTGTCAACAAGAAAGTTGTAGATCTTTGAAAGAGCTTTCCAGCGCATGGTCATAATAGTCAATCGGGCAATCGATGCCTCCAGAAAGTACAAAACAAGTTCAGCATGCTTGGCGACAACTTCTGCAGACTTGTTCTTCGTTTAGGTTCGCTTCTTCTTCTCAGGACCTCTTGAGATCTTCATGTAAGCTTCTTCGATCAACTAGACATTCTCATATAATGCGTTATCAACTCCTGTCTCATCATCGGATCCACGATTACCTGAAATAATCAATAAAAGTGTGTAGATTCCGACTTTTTCAAGAATACTCACAAGATGCAAATTAACTACAGATTATGAACGAAGTGCAACCTAACTAGCCTAAAGATACCTATAATGCCTATCTAAGATATGCATTATCACGGGACTATAGGTGATTTTATCCCTCTCAAAAGGATATGTGGATACTCGATAGAAAGCCCAAGCTCATCGAGTTCAATCACCAAGAACAAATTAAATTGGTTTTTTTAGAACTACAATGACTTGATTCCACCAAACAAGTGGATACGTAGGAAACTCGGTGTAAATTAAATTCTCACCGAGTCTAGTCACACCCAAACTTTCAATCAAATTTCTTCAAATTCATTCTAGTTGTCCAAAATATCAAATTTTCCATCAAAATCAAAGTGTCCACTCTAACTCGATAAAAAACTTCCGCTTGTCGAGTTCGATCACCAAAATCAAAATCAAGTTCCACAATCCCCAAATCGACTTCTAAGTCAAATCACAAAACAAATCAAACTCCACTTTCAAATCAGGTCGTTTTCCATGCAAATGATAGGTGGGTTACTTGAGTTACCCTTCCGAGAAGGTGGGCCCAGGTTACTCGGGTGGAGTGTTATTCGAGTTACACTTCCGAGAAGGTGGGCTTGAACACTTAATTCTACGAGTAAGAAAACAAAACCAAACACAATAACCTAAAGACTCTGAACTACGTAAGTCTTGATTTTCTCCCAAGAGATACGTAGGCAACCTGCTAAAATTCGATGCATCCCAAATCATCAAAACCACTCAAATCTTGGTATCAATATAGCTTCAAATCAAGAGGATAATCAAAATGGATCGAACTCAAATATTGAACATCAAATAAATTGTATTTTGCAATTATTGTGCATTTTTATTCAACATACATATCACGAATGCACCATTATAGTGCTGGATTTCTCCTCTGCCTCACATTCTGTCATCTTTTGACATTGAGCAAGTCCAAATAATGTTGAAACTTGTTATGTGAAACCAACTTGGTGAACATATCAACATGATTTTTAGTAGTATCCACTTTCTTGACCTTAATTCTTCTCACTTATCAAGAAATGATACATGATATCAATATTATGCTTATCCCTCTTCTGATGAACCTGATCGATCATTGGCTAAGCTGATTGCACTCATGCTATCACATAAAACTATAGTCTGCTCATGATGTAGACACAAATCGCTTCTTTAGCATCTTTTGTGAAATCCATATATGCACTCTTCTTCGGCTTAACCTGGTTATACTCCTCCAAATATTAATTGTGATAAATCTACTTTGTACTCATGTCGCGGACATTCGTACAATGTACCACACTTGAATATGATTCAAGCGAGGGGCATAATGTTCTTGGCATGAATAAGTATTCAGAAGACTGACAATGAGAATTGGTTATCGTCGCTTAAACTTGGGATAATATGTGACATTTAAGATTGATAGATTACATAGGTCTCCTTTTATATAGTGGGCTAAAAGCCCGTTAAGGTCCAATACCTTTGTAACCTATATATATGTTTATCAATGAATGGAAACCCTTAAAGAGGACATTACAATCAATCTCATACTCTCACATGGTATCAGAGCGTTTTCTTCCTAACGGAACCCTAAATTGATCCTCTCGTCTCACCGGTCTTCTTCCTCCGACTCGCAGCCGCCGACATCTCTCCCCGTCGCTTCATCTCTCTCGTCGCTTCGCCCAGATCCAGTCCTCATGTATAGTGGGCTAAACATATATATATATATATATATATATATATATATATATATATATATATATGTTACAAAGGTATTGAGCCTTAACGGGCTTTTAGCCCACTATACATGAGGAGACCTATGTAATCTATCAAACCCCCGCAGTCGAAACGGAAGGGGTCCGTACGGTGAGACTGGAACGAAAATCAATGAACAATTATCTAGGTAAACCCTTGGTGAATATATCAGCGTACTGATAAGAGGACGGGACATGTAGAACGCGGACATGTCCAATGGCAACCTTGTCCCTGACGAAGTGGAGATCAAGCTCAATGTGCTTCGTGCGTTGATGTTGGACTGGGTTGCTAGCCAGGTAGACGGCGGAGACGTTGTCAGTGTAGACCAGAGTGGCCTTCTGAAGGGGGCAACGGAGCTCAAGCGGGAGATTGCGGAGCCAAGAGCACTCTGAGACAACGTTGGCAACACCCCTGTATTCAGCCTCAGCGCTGAAGCGAGATACGACGGACTGGCGCTTGGCTGACCATGACACAAGGGTGTCGTTGAGGAAGACACAGTAACCAGACGTGGAGCGACGTGTATCAGGACAACCACCCCAATCCGCATCAGTGTAAGCAATAAGATCAAGCTTCGAGGAAGGAGTGATCGTGGTGCCGAGCTCGAGGGTGCCGCTGATGTACCGAATGATCCGCTTCAACGCCTGGAAGTGAGGCTCCCTTGGTGCATGCATGAACAAGCAGACCTGCTGAACGGCGTAACTGATATCTGGCTGAGTGAAAGTGAGATACTGAAAAGCACCAGCGAGGCTCCTGTACAATGTCAGATCATCAACCAAAGGACCAGAATGAGCACTGAGCTTGTTGGATGTATCGACAGGGGTGGCGACTGGATTGCAGTTGACCATCTTAGCCCGAGTAACAATCTCAGTAGCATACTTACTCTGTGAGAGAAACAGACCAGACGCATGACGCTGAACAACAACTCCCAAGAAGTAAGACAACTGACCCAGATCAGACATGGCGAATTCCGCACTCAATTGCAAAATAATGGACGTTCGAAGAGCATCAGAAGAGGCGGTGAGAATGATGTCGTCGAGATATAGCAGGAGGAATGCCAAGTATGAGCCTCTGCGATAGATAAACAGAGACGTATCCGAACGGCTGCCAGTGAAACCCAAACGGAGCAGATGAGAGGCAAAACGCTGGAACCAAGCCCGCGGAGCCTGTTTCAGACCATACAGAGAGCGCTTGAGGAGACAGACATGCTTCGGATGCTCAGCATCAGCAAACCCCGACGGCTGAAACATGTAGACCGTCTCATTCAAATGGCCATGCAGAAAGGCGTTCTTGACATCTAACTGATGGATGGCCCAGTTGCGCGACAGAGCTAGACTCAGGACCACTCGGATAGTGGCAGGCTTGACCACAGGGCTGAACGTCTCATCACAATCAATACATGCCTGCTGAGACCTACCGTTGACCACATAACGGGCTTTGTAGCGCTCCAACGTCCCATCAGAGTGAAACTTGTGACGAAAGAGCCACATACAGCGGATGACGTTCGCCTCAGGAGGGCGAGGGGGAGGGAGAGGTTGATTGGGAGTCGAGGGGAGAGGGAAGGACGGGGGCGAAGCCTGGGGGAGGAGCTGCGGGCACAGCAATGCTGCAGGCGTGGGAGGTAAAGGCAGCGGGGGAAGCGGCGGGCGCAACATGCCCGCCGTAGATTGATTGGCCGCGGCCGCAACAAGATGCTGCGGCCGCCGCCAATAGGTGAGGCGAGGGATGGGGGGTGGGGTTGTGATTGGCTGCGGCCGCAACATTGTGCTACGGTCGCGGCATGGCTGCTTGACGAGTGTTAGGTGTTGTGAAGTCATGGGTTTGGATGGCGGGGAGATGCTCGGTGGTCATGGAGGCGATCTGACGGGGTCGGAAGACACCTGAGACGCTGCGGGTGTGTGATCTGGTGGTAAGGGGTGTTGTGAGGAGGAAATCAAGTATGAAATATAATAAAATAAATCAAACCAGATTTAGGCCCACGCAAATAAATACAAGACTCCTCCAGTGCAGTAAGAGAAAGTCAGGATCGAATCCATGAGAAAGCGTGTCAGCGGATCCTAGGTAGCTGTAAATCTCACAGAAAAGCAACAGAAACATAGAAACAAAGAAAGACAGAAATAAAACAAAAAAGAACAAACAAAAGCAGAAACAAAAGCAAGGACACAGAAGTTGGTCGATATCGACTAACTGTCCTCGATATCGACTACAGACAAGTCAACAACAGAAAACAGAAACCAAACAGACAACTCGATCTCGGCAAGTTCTACTCGATATCGACCACAACTCCTCTGTATCGACAAAAAAAACAGTAACTTTAAAACGCAAATTCTCAAAGCCAAAACTCAGAATTCCGACGAAATAAATCAATATAATAAAAGACTTCCAAGGCCAGGGTATCAACACCACAACGATAACCATGCAAAGTAACACATAAAGGCATAAAAGATCATGCTTTCCATCAAAATAACTTTCGTTACTAACAAATAGACATATAGAGGCTTTCGCATAAACCCTAATTGTTACTAACCCTTTTCACATAATTAATCCAAGTTGCATTAAGATCACTTTCGCTTCAATAATACAAACAAGGATCACCTTCAACTCTCGCAAAAGAATCATGCTCATAGGGATAGAAGACGAATCGCATAACAAGATCTGACCTTTACATGGCCACCGTCGGGCCCACCCCAGCCCAGAAGTGGGTGGACTACTCGCTCTTCATCATCAAGAAAGACATTAAATAACAAAAGAAACTAACTTGCATTGAATTAAATAAAGAAAGCTTACAACCAACAAGACAAATCCGCTTTCGCCTTTCCACCTTGCTTGCTACAAACTTTCTCTCTCTCTCTACTCCTACTTACTTGAATGGAATTGTGTGTGTTTCTGAATTTTTTATATCCATGAAAAACTAGCCCCTAAGGCTTTATTTATAGTCTTCTATTCCTTGCTAATCAAGGAAAGAATCATCTATCTATATCTACTTAAAAGCTTAAAGATAAATAAATTGCTTAAGGGAAATAAATCTTTAAAGGAAACTATATCTAAAGTTTGCAAAATATTTCCAATGTAGGTAGAACTTCTCTTCCATAGATAGACTTGATCAAATTGGATAGAATCTCGGCCAACTCGGCTTCCTTAGTGCCCAAGGTATGCCAAACTCGACAAGGACTGCTCAAACCGCGTAACGCGCTCCCGGACGTGGCTCGTCGATCTCGACCAAGGCTACTCGACATCGAGTAGGATTGTCGTCGACTGGTGTGGCTCGGCTTCTCGGGTAGATCTGCTCGATATGGCTCGGACTTGTGGTTCTGGCTTCTCGATAACGACAAGGACAACTCGAGATCGAGTTGGGTTGGCGTCGAGGATGCCTGGACTGGTGATGTCGAGTAGATGGTGCTCGTCACGGACTCGGATTGGCGCCATGGGTTACTCGATCTCGACAAGATCTCCTCGAGATCGAGTAGGGTTTGGCTCGGCGTCTTCGTCCTCGGCTTCTCAGCATGGCACAACTTCTTCGACTCCGGGTGTGGAGTCTAGGCTTTGTCAATCTCGACAAGCTGTACTCGAGATCGAGTTGGCTTCCGGAGTCGGGTTGATCTGGCTCTCGACACTGCTCTTGGTCGACAAGGCTTGTGCTCGGACAGCTTCGTCGAGGTCGAGTAGCAGTACTCTAGATCGAGTTGACTCGGGCTCCAAAGCTTGATTTGACTGGTTCCGCTGCTTCTTGACCTTGGATTTCTGTAGTTGATTTCCGAGCTTTTCTGACCTTTCTCAGAACTGCTGTAATTTGCCTCGAATTCTGCGAAATTAAACAGAAACTGGTGTAGATTCCATAATTTGGCAAATAAACATAAACTACATAGATTCTGTACTATCTTAGCCCAAATGAATGAAATGTATGCAGAAATCGATATAAAAGTTTCTGTAAAACATAGCAGATTCAGCTCACAACAGGGGGTGGTGGTGGTGGGGGAGGAGGAGAGGCAGGAGCACCGGGAGAGCTCTGGGGAAACAAAAAGTGAGGGAATGATGACTCTGACTCCGACTCTGACTGAGACACAGGAGGTGTGGAAGAGGGGATAGGAGAAGGAGAAAAGGGAAAACGAGGCTCATCAAACGTGACATGACGTGACACAATAAGCTTATGGGTCTTGACATCGAGGCAAAGATAACCGCGATGATCAGACGGATAGCTTAGGATGATAAATGGAGTGGCGCGCGGGTGAAGCTTGTGGGGCTGTGGAGGACTGGTTTGGGAAACACAAGCACTCGAATGTGCGAAGGTGATCATACCTAGGCATGGCGTAATAAAGTGCCTAAGCTGGCGAGCGATGGTGTAGGGTAGTGGAAGGGAGAATATTTAGGAGATAACATGTGGTGGATAAGGCGTGAGGCCAATAGGGAAGGGGAATAGATGCGCGGAAGAGGAGAGAGCGCATCATGTTGGTAATGGTTTTGATAATTCGTTCTGCCTTGCCATTCTGCTGAGAAGTATAGGGGCAAGACAAGCGATAGGAGATCCCGTTTGCGACAAAGAAAGAGTGAAAGTCTTTGTTGTCAAATTCACGACCATTTTCACATTGGAAACATTTGATGGATATGTGAAACTGTGTTTTGATGTAGGCATGGAATCTGGCAAAGACAGGAAACACTTGGGACTTGAAATGCAACGGGAAGACCCATAAGTAATGAGTGTAATCATCAAGAAACAAGGGGTAGTACTTGTGACCCTCCTTGCTAGGCACAGGAGAGGTCCAAATGTCGCTGTGAATGATATCAAAGGGAGTAAGGGTAGAGGTCAAAGACCGTTGGAATGGCAGTCTGGCATGTTTTCCTAGTTGGCAGTAAGAGCATAAACCAGAGCGTGGGTCTTTAGTACAGGTGACAAGACTCTGGGAACAGAGGACATCTAGAACGGCAGCGCTGAGATGGCCCAGGTGTGCATGCCATAGGCTGGACGATGATGCCGAGAGGGTGGCTGGGCACGACTGACTGGACGCAGGAGGTGGTGTGATAGGGTAGAGCTCCCCGGTGCTGTTACATCTCATGCGAGTAACCCCCGTAGTAAGATCGTTCACAGAGAAACCATAGGGATCAAACGTAAGGGAAACGTTGTTGTCAGTAGTGAACCGACGGACAGAGATAAGGTTTTTGACAATCTTTGGGGCAATAAGGACATTGTTGAGGTGTAGTGGGTGGGTTGGGGTCTGTAATTTGGCGTGGCCAATTCCCGAAGTAGCAAGACGACCACCATTTCCGACGATAATAGAGTGGTCTGGGCCCTTAAAAGAAATAGATGAGAGGTTACCTGAGGAGTTCGTCATGTGGGAGGTGGCACCAGTGTCCATGTACCAAGAAGAGTCTGAAGATATCGGCTGCGTAGAGGAGAAGGCGTGATGCAGAGCTGGCGGAATATAGTCTGGGTCAGGGGATGTCAAAGAGGTCTGAGGACCTGCATGTCGAGGGGTAGGATATCCAGAGAATCAGTGCATAATTTTTTTTTGTCCACCCGAGTTAATAAACAAGTAACTCAGGGCCAGAAACGAAAATAGTAAAATACAAGGATGTTTTTGTAATTAATTCAAAAGAGATTAAAAAGACAGAAAAAAAAACACGAAGCTTTCTTCTTCGTTGGAAAGATGGCGAGCGTGGAGATTAGCAAGTCCGAATCTGGTGTTCCGGGGACGGATTTGGTGTTCCGGGGGCCGGCGAGTCCGAATCTGGGCAGCAGCGGCTCGGATTGGAGCAAGATAAAGAAGGAAGCGAGGGAGGAGGGCAGTGAGAGCGAGAGTGTGCAGCGGATCCGGCGGTGGCGAGGGCAAGATGGCCGGATCTGGTGGTCTAGTGGCCAGCGAGGGGAGATGTGTGCAGCGGCGGTGGTGATGCTGTTGGGTTCTACGAGAGACAGATGGGAGATCGAGGGCAACAGTGGCGAGGATAGGAAGATGGCGGTTGGAGTTTCTTGGTAGGGCTTTCGAGGGCCGGATCTGAAGAAGAAGAGGATGACGGCGACAACGAGGGGAAGGTCGGAGGAAGAAGAGGACTGGTGAGACGGGAGGATTAATTTAGGGTTCCGTTAGGAAGAAAAAGGCTGTGATACCATGTGAGAGTATGGGATTGATTCTAATTTCCTCCTTGAGGGTTTCTATTCATTGATAAACATATGTCTCCTCCATGAGGGTTCCCACTACACCTCAACAATGTCCTTATTGCCCCAAAGATTGTCAAAAACCTTATCTCTGTCCGTCGAATCACTACTGACAACAACGTTTCCCTTGTGTTTGATCCCTATGGTTTCTCTGTGAACGATCTTATTACGGGGGTTACTCGCATGAGATGTAACAGCACCGGGGAGCTCTACCCTGTCACACCACCTCCTGCGTCCAGTCAGTCGTGCCCGGTTGCCCTCTCGGCATCGTCGTCCAGCCTGTGGCATGCACGCCTGGGCCATCCCAGTGCTGCCGTTCTAGATGTCCTCCGTTCCCAGAGCCTTGTCACCTGTACTAAAGACCCACGCTCTGGTTTATGCTCTTCCTGCCAACTGAGCTGGAGAAGCCAAATGTGACGCAGGCGACGTTGTTGTTGTCGTTTCTCCTCCTCAATTGCGGCTTGACGTTGACGCTCAAGGAGTTGTTGTTGTTGTCGACACCTTTCCTCTTCAGTTTCCTCTTGCCGTTGAAGCCAAAGGCGGTGCCTTTGAGCCTCTCGTTGTCGCTCTAAAGCTTGTTGTTGTTGCAAAGCCCTTCTCTAGAGCTCTCGTCGACATCGTTGTTGTGCAGCCCATGGATCGGGATCATCACCCCAATCGCCCCAGATAGCGCAAACCATTGAATCAAGAACGGCAGTGACGTCCCCTCGCCAAACAGCCATGTCGCGGGCGCCACACGATGCTGCGCCCGCAGCCCATCAAAACCCCACGCCACCAACCTCGCATCACCTACTGGCGGCGGCCGCAACAGGGCATGCTGCGCCCGCCGCGTCCTCCGCCGCCTTTGCACCACATGCCCGCAGCTCAGCTGCGCCCGCCGCTTCATCCCCATGCTTAGCCCCTCTTGCCCCCGTCTTGCCCGACTCCCAATCACCCTCTGCCTCCACCCAGACCTCCCTCTCCCCCATTCCCACCTCCCACAAAACAGCCATCCTCGACCCGAATTGGCAGGAGGCTATGCTCGACGAATACAGGGCCCTTACGAAGAATGGTACTTGGGTTCTTGTTCCTCGCCCTCCTGAGGCGAACGTCATTCGCTATATGTGGCTCTTTCGTCACAAGTTCCGCTCTGATGAGACGTTGGAGCGCTACAAGGCCCGTCTTGTGGTGAACGGTAGATCTCAGTAGGCAGGTATTGATTGTGATGAGACGTTCAACCCTATGGTCAAGCCTGCCCCTATCCGAGTGGTCCTGAGTCTGGCTTTGTCGCGCAACTGGGCCATCCATCAGTTAGATGTCAAGAACGCCTTTCTGCATGGTCATCTGAACGAGACAGTTTACATGTTTCAACCGCCGGGGTTTGGTAATGCTGAGCGTCCAAAGCATGTCTGTCTCCTTAAGCGCTTTGTATATGGTCTGAAACAGGCTCCGCGGGCGTGGTTCCAGCGTTTTGCCTCTCATCTGCTCCGTTTGGGTTTCACTGGCAGCCGTTCAGATACATCTCTGTTTATCTATCGCAGAGGCTCAGACTTGGCATTCCTGCTGCTATATGTCGACGACATCATTCTCACCGCCTCTTCTGATGCTCTTCGGACGTCTATTATTTCGCATTTGAGAGCGGAATTCGCCATGTCTGATCTGGGCCAGTTGTCTTACTTCTTTGGAGTTGCTGTTCAGCGTCATGCGTCTGGTCTGTTTCTCTCATAGAGTAAGTATGCTGCTGAGATTGTTGCTCGGGCTAAGATGGTCAACTGTAATCCAGTCGCCACCCCAGTCGATACATCCAGCAAGCTCAGTGCTCATTCTGGTCCTTTGGTTGATGATTCGACATTGTACAGGAGCCTCGCTGGTACTCTTCAGTATCTCACTTTCACCAGGCCTAATATCAGTTACGCCGTTCAGCAGATCTGCCTGTTCATGCATGCACCTAGGGAACCTCACTTTCAGGCTTTGAAGCGGATCATTCGGTACATCAGCGACACTCTCGAGCTCGACACCACGATCACTCCTTCCTCTAAGCTTGATCTTGTTGCTTACACTGATGCAGATTGGGGTGGTTGTCCTGACACACGTCGCTCCACGTCTGGCTACTGTGTCTTCCTCAACGACACTCTTGTGTCTTGGTCAGCCAAGCATTAGTCCATCGTGTCTTGCTCCAGCGCTGAGGCCGAATACAGGGGTGTTGCCAACGTGTTCTTCGAGTGCTCTTGGCTCCGCAATCTTCTGCTTGAGCTACGTTGCCCCTTGCAGAAGGCCACTCTGGTCTACACTAACAACGTCTCCGCCGTCTATCTGGCTAGCTACCCAGTCCAGCATCAACGCATGAAGCACATTGAGCTTGATCTCCACTTCGTCAGGGACAAGGTTGCCATTGGACATGTCCGCGTTCTACATGTCCCGTCCTCTTATCAGCACGTTGATATATTCACCAAGGGTTTACCTAGACAATTGTTCATTGATTTTCGTTCCAGTCTCACTATACGGACCCCTCCCGTTTCGACTGCGGGGTTTGATAGATTACATAGGTCTCCTCTTGTATAGTGGGCTAAAAGCCCATTAAAGCCCAATACCTTTGTAACCTATATATATGTTTATCAATGAATGGAAACCCTCAAGGAGGACATTACAATTAATCTCATACTCTCACAAAGATGTCCTTTTAGGCGACGATTTGTATGGGTTTGTCACCTCAATATATATTTAGCGACGAATAATGCCTATGTTGGTCACATGAGGTTATATTAAGCGACGAGTCCCAAGTCCGTCACCTAATCCTAAATTGACCAATGGAAAAATCATAGTCCCTTCTTGGTCCATCTTCATCCGCTCTACCTCCATCTCTCAATCTCATTGAAAAAAAAGTAAGGGATGTGTTCTAACAAATTCCATCATAAACTTTTAGCATCGTTTTATTGAACAATAGTTGATTAAAGATAAGATTGAGACCCAAATTAAAGTTGTGACGAATATTCAAAATTAGCATCGGCAATAACTCCATGTACCAAAACACTACAAGAAATTATGCTAAAAAGCGACGCTATGCTCTCGACGCTTTTACCAAGTGTCGAAAAGTACGTTTCATTTTCGACACTTTTATGTGTCGGGAAAATTCTCGACGCCAAGGGGTGTCGAGAATGGCTTAATAAAGAAAAGAGCCGAGATGCACTTGTGGATATTAGGGTTTTTCTTGAACTCAGCCGCCACTTCCCTTCCCCTCCCAAACTCGCCTATCTTCTCTGTCACCAGACCGCCTACCTCATCGGTGACCCCGACCTCCTCGTAGATGTCGTGTCCGCCTGTTCCCAGCAACGGATCTCAAACATCTCTATGAAATCGCCTTCGTCAGTCGCTAGATACTTCTCATCCCTCTATTCGATATCTCTCACTCTCTTCTACTATTTTTGAGTTGTTGAACCCTATTGAGCTTCGAATATCTTCGCGAAATCGCTCATTGCTTCTACTTTTGGAAGGGATGCGTTTCTTAGCTGTATAGCAATGGCCTTCTTGAAGCGGCTTGAAGCATATTCATCGGTTTCTCTCACATGTAAGGTTTTCACATCTTCTAAATGTCTCCAATTTTGTCTCTTCTTTCTCTTCATTTCCTCTACGGTTGCAATATGGTGATAATATTGAAAATCGACTCAAATTTTGTGACATTTCTGCTCAAATCACCTCCAATTTTGGTAACCTTGTTGCTCTTTCCTGTTTGTTTCAGCTTCTGTGGCTTCAATTGTTCCGATTTACATCTGAGGTTTGTTTTTCTCTAACTCATGTATATCTCCGGTACGAACATTTTGAAATGTTAGGGTGCAGAAATGGTAGAGAAATTGGTTTGTTGTAATTTGATAAATTTTGAAACTCTATGTAGCTCATGTCTTTGCTGAACTTACCCCACGTATATTACTAATTTGATTAGTATTTCATCATCGTCGTGAATGTGATTTTCATTGATTTATATAAAAGGAATAATTATAAGCAATGGCATCAAGCAGTTATCTTTCAGTTTAGAACTCTATACTCTAATTTATTGATGTCTTTCATGATGCTTGATTAACTTATTGATGTCCTATATATTGTTTACCTCCAAGTTTGCAGGTCGTCCAGTTGCCTATTTCTGTATTTTTCACCTTGTGATTCTTCTTTCCCAGCAATATATGCTTACAATTCTTTATGTCTTCCCAGGCTTTTCTCCTGTCACCTTACTAATTTTGAACAAAAATATATTCTTTTAAATGTGAGTGTGTCAGGGTATACCCAAATGTCATGGCTGCTCATCTATAAGAAGCAAACTATTGGAGACCAAACTATTTCTGCTACCTAGCTCTATAGAAAATGGTGAATTTCTAAAGTTTTGGTGCTGCATACTAGTTTTGGTACTTTTCTCTCTTTTTTTGTTACTTGCATTTTAAATCATTATTGTTTCTTTCAAAATACTGATAACAGTAATTCATAGGTGGGAAACCAAGAGTCCTCATCCTGTGGACAAATCAAGGGATTGTTACCTGAGGTAAAGTGGTGAGGACCATATCTTTCTTTCTAAATGTGCTATATATACACCTCCTTATATTTTGTTTTGCCTGTACTGAAATTCACATTGTGTTATTTCACATGCTTATTTTATGTAATAGCACACGAAGATTGTTAAATCTTTTGGATTTCTGAAAGTGATCAGAGCAGATGATTGGTCTCTGGTCGGGGCAAGTTCCCCACTAAATTTTCAGTGGATGAGGAATTGCAACACATTTATTAGATTGTTGAAACTTGAATTATCATCTTATTATTTTTTTGCTTTCCTAAAGTGAGAATGGATAGGCATCAATGCTTTGTGTTAAAGTTGTTATCCTTTCTCATTATGTTTGTTAATGTTGACTGACTTTGTGAGGTGCACAGGGAGAATACATAGATGTTGAATGGAGACATTTGAATGCAAAAATCTATCAAAATAATAACGGGGTATACGTCTTCAAATTTCAGAAAATGGAGGAGTGAGACTGGGTGATGAGGAATGGGCCTTGGAACTTGGGTGTCACAAGATCCTTTCTGAAATCCTGGAGTCTGGGCATCCCAATTGCCTAGAGAACCTTCGAAAAAATCCCGGTATGGATATTCTTCATAGGCAGAATCTTTGGAAATAACAAAAGTCAGGTTAACCAATTAAGATTTTACATTTATTTTCGCATTTTATTGTTGGATATTCTTCATAGGCAGAATCTTTCATTCATCTTCTTATCTTCAAGGATGAGATTCTTCAGTCACAAAGAGTACCAATTTCGGTCTCTTTATCAGCAAAGCATGCTAATTATTCAGTTCTCGAAGACCAGCCGGATTCAGCTGTTTAAGTTTTAGATTGAGATGTTCAAGGTTTGTTTCAAGTTGAATGTCATTGGATGTTAATTATTCATATGAATTTGAAACCATTTGCTTGTGACTGTGATGTTTGAATTCTCTGATGCAGAATAAAATTAGAACTTGAAATTTAATGTTAGATGTATATCTTGGTAATTGGTACTTTATTTGGAAGAGCTATGGTGTTTGGCTGCTTGCTAACCACTTGAAGAGTCTTTTCTTGTCTTAGATTGTTCACGTATGTATTTATGAATAGCTAATGGGAGAATTTTATTTCATTCAGTGCATATTTTCTCACAATTAATCAGCATTTAGGCTTTTGAATCTATTTGGAAAAAAATGAAAGCTTATCTATATATATGTATCTTTTATTCTCCCTGTTTAATTATCACCCGATTTTCTACATCATTATAGACTAAGTTGTCATTCCTCCTCATTTGACCCATTCTCGTTCCTCCTCATTTGACTAAGTTGTTATTTCTCATTTGACTCATTCTCGTTTGGGTTGTGTTTTTATCTGTTGAGAAGGTGCTTCCTATAGTAATATTAAAGAAGATCAGTAGTTTGGGTTTAGCTTCAACTTCCCTAATGTGTAAAAGTTGAGATATTAAATATCTAAGTTGACTTCCTGATGATCATTTTCTCGTTTGAAGGCTTGAAAATTGAGCATTGTACCACTAACTTCCATTAGATGTTATGATCCAGTATCCTATTTCTCAAAGAGAAAATAATGAAGTGTTTAAGTTACCTGCTTTTTGTACCTGTCTACTGCATTAGGACTGCAACCTCATCATGTGGATTACGTTAATGGACATGCTACATCAACACCTTTGGGTAAACTGTTCATCTTTCTGATTCACTTGCTGGTTTTTATGGATCCCATTTTACCTGAATGTAGGATTTGTCCTTTCAGGTGATACAGTGGAGGCCAATGCAAAAAAGAATGTATTTGGTGGACATTCGACATCAGGTGCTCTAGCTTTGTCTTCGAGAAAGGTAATGTTCAAATACAAATAAAATAATATACTCCTTTTCCCCTTTTGCTTTTTATCCACTCTTAATCTTTAACCCAAGAACTATTTTATGCAGAAACATGGAGGCTGTACCCAGTAATTCTTCTTCTGAATGTCACTATGAATTAATGTCTATGAATGAAGGGCTTACATTAGAGCCGCAGAGCATTGGCGTATGCCTGGAGGCTGTGGTATTTTCATAGAACCTTCTTCCTTTTCCTTTTATAGTGTGTTGTTTCTTTTATGATCGGGCTTGTCTAATAGTAGAGCAAAAAAAAGATATGGAAAATATTAAGCATCTGATGGGTTGGTTTATCATTCTCTTTTGGTGGAAAACTGTTCATATAACATAATTCAATTTGTGCGTGACATTTATATTGAAGCAGAAACTTTAACCCTTCTAAATTATTGCCCGATTTTGTAAGTTATTCTCACTGCTTTGTTCTATCTTGAAGTCGGATCTTGCCTAAGAGGAGAATGGGATACTTTCTAAAGATATTACTCAACTAGAGAAGCAACTTCACCGGCTGGTAAGCTACTGAATTTCACTTGTCCCTTTTGTGATTCAGTTTGATTTATCTCTAGACTTCAAATGAATATGAAAGAGCTTATCTTGCTGGGGTCATTTGGGATTCGAGTTGCTATTGGTTCAAATCAATTTGGACCTTATCATCCATATAGATGTTTGGGTCAGGTTGGGTTGGGTCTAATTGCAGTTCGGATTGAAGTTAAGTGGGTTGGGTTTCTTTCCCTTTGTTAGGTTGTCGTGGTCTTTCAGCAAATGGAAGAGGAAGGAACACAAGCGAGAATACCGCTCTAACCTTCCGCAAGATTCGGCTGCATACAACATTATTAAGTCCAGCTCAATCAAGTAGGCAAAGTTTGAACCAACCCTCTCTCATAAGCCAAGAAAAAAAATCCCAGTTAGTCAGCGAAGGAGGTAACGAATAGACGCTTGTTGTGGCGATTTCTAATACAAGTTTGAATTGAAGGTAGTAGGTGTAAGGATTTGTGTTAATGTATTTTTTGTTAATTAAAGGATTTAAATTGATGTGTAATCAAAGAGGATGAATAGACGCTTGTTGTGGCGATTTCTAATACAAGTTTGAACTGAAGGTGGCAGGTGTAAGGATTTGTGTTAATGTATTTTTTGTTAATTAAAGGATTTAAATTGATGTGTAATCAAAGAGGATGAATGAAGAAATATACGTTTTTTTTTTTAAAAATAACAGGGCAATTTCAACGCTTTAGGGTGTCGAAATTGGCATGTCATTTTCGACGCTCTATGTCGTCGAAAATGACGTGCCATTTCCGACGCCCTAGAACGTCGAGATTGGCTGCGACAGAATTCTGCGTCGAAAATGGCACTTGCCATTCGTGACGCAAGAATTTTCGACGCTTTTTAAAAGCGTCGAAATTGAAATTTGCGACGCTTTAAAGCGTCGAAAATGATCACAAAAAGTGTCGAAATTAACACTATTTTCCTGTAGTGAAACCGTTATCGTTTCAATAGGTTGTAGTCATGAATCTACGAACTAGTCATCTCTTTTATATTCATTTTTAAAACACAGTGCTAACAAGTCATTTCTTTTATATTGATTTTAAAAGAGAACAAACTAGTATATAGTACGTACACCTTGATCCGTACATACAAGAATTTGTTGCATTAAAAAAAAAAAAAACTACGTACCCATCGAAGCTAGAAAACCGACACTGACTTCCAAAGGGTTGGCCCTACTTGTTGAGATATTTTTTTCGTGTGTAAATGTAACATTGATCGATCAATCTGTGTGTGTATTATTGATCGATATGTGCATGTGCTTGTTGGCCCTACATTTTCCAATATAGACCACATGTGGATATCTCTTCGCAGATAGCCTCTTTCATTTTTATGATGAATATTCATTCCTAACCACCGCCTTGATTTTGATTGAGTTTATTTGTTTTATTCAATATTTGAATAATTTCAATGACATCGTGAGTTGAATCCACCGGGTAAAATAATGATAAACATGCATGCTAACAACAACAAATAGATTCGTTCTTTTTTATACCTTTGAAACCGTTTCAATTTATCAAAAATAACTTCTTTACTCACCTTTTTTGTTCTATAGTCACGTCCTTTTGGTGTGGAAGAGCAAGTTGATAGTCCACATGTGATTAATGTTGATAGATTATATATTGTGTGTCAAGTATTTGTGCAAGAAAGTGGTAGCTGCAAGAGAGTTGTGCAGGTCATAACTACAGGTGGCAATTGGGTTATTTATTTGGGTCGGGTTTGGTTACATCTATTTAGGTTTGATCATATGCCAGGTATATTTATGTTTGGTCGGATTCGGATCGAGTTGGGTAACTTTAGATCAAATGGATTTTGGCTTGGGTCGAGTTCAGGTTGGGTCAAGTTGAGTCACGTACATTTAGTTTTATTATAAAATGATGATTATTTTTTCTTTATCTTAGGGTGTGTTTGGCAAAAAACATGCAGCTAGCGTTTTAGAGCTTTTTGTTTTAGTATTATATAGTTTTAAATGAAATAAAGCTAACATTATTTGTTAATCAGCGTTTTGGAATTGAATTTTCACCAGCTACCACCCCAAGCTTTACGAAACTTTTCCTTTTATATATACAAATCTCCTCTTTTATCAGCTGGTTTTATCAACTAAGGTTACCAAACACATTACTAGTTTAACTTAACATATTTTACACAATAAACCGTTCAGCTTCAGCTACCCGTTCAACTACCTATTCAGCTCCAGTTACTAAACACACTCTTAATTATTAACTATTAAACTTCGTTTATTTAGTTATATTAGGTCTCATTATATGTAATTCACATTATTTGAGTGTTTAAAAATAAAAAAATTAAAGTAATATATTATAAAGATGAGATGGGTTTTGAACCCGCCCCGTTGTCATCAGTAGGACACTCCTTGAGAAATTTTACTAATTGAGGAGAGATTGACATCACTCTATCGCATTTTTAGAAGTTCGAGATCTACCATGCTCTAGAGAGGCAAAGCTAGTTGGAGACTCTTTTGTTAGAAATGATTGTACACATTAATCTAGGTCTCACCCTTCTTTTAGAGAATTGTCTTTAATCATCCGTAAAAATGATCTTGGATGGTCTTCATGTATGAACATATCCTAATTTTTTCCTAATGTAAAAAAAAAAAAGGCTCACTTAGGGGTGGCCACGAGTTATGGATCGATCCGTGACTCGATGGGTCGTACGGGTCAATGATCCGACGGGTCCGGGTTAACGGGTGGGGGCGGGTTGCGGGTTAGGGTCAGGGGTTTTGAACCCGATGACCCGACGGGTCAACCCGCCATCCCAAATTTTTTTTTTTGAAAAAAATATTTTTTTTATGTTTATAATAATTATTATGTATATTATTCTTAGAATAATTCATAATATAAACATAAACTAGTTTGCAATGTGCAATGTAGGTCAAAAGCACTATCACCCTTCCCTTTTTATAGATTTGGAAGACATCCCCTATTCTCTCAACTTTCAATGTAGGACAAGACTCTTGTCCCACATTGCAAGTTGAGAGTTAGAATGAGAAGGGATGGATGTATATATATGTGTACTACATCATCCCTTAACCCTCACTCTTCACTTTAAGGTTTATTTCTTGTATTGAAATGAAGTAAAGTTTGAGAAGTTTTATATTCCTACATTTATATTGTAGTAGTTGAAAGAAGTTTTATAAAAATATAAAATTTCTGATGTTTTTTCCACTTCATATTAAAATGAAATGGATATAAAAAGTGATATGTAGAAAAAGTCTTTACCTATCATTTTTTTTTAAAAAATTTAGTCAAAAATATTAAAAAAAAATAAATTTTTTTTTAAATTTGGGAATCTGGCGGGTCAACGGGTCGACCCAAACCCGCCAACCCGTGGAATTCCCGGGTTAGGGTTCGGGTCGTCCTTCCCCGACCCTTGACCCGGCGGGTTGAACCCGTCGACCCGCCGGGTCCGACCTGTGGCCACGCCTAGGCTCACTACTTGTATCTTAATAACGAAGTACAATAATTTGTTAATTTTTTTTTAGAGTTGCGAAAGTTTTTTTTTTTTTTCTATAGTTTAATTATTATCAAATTGATATATACCAATCTATTTTTATGTAAAATAATTTATTCTTATATCATCTATTATTGATGGGTTTTTTGGTCCTACATCTTTAAATATTAAGGTACAATAAAATTAGATATTTTTAATGTGTGGTCTAGGATACAAATATATATACATGGTCCATTGATGCTGATTGAAAACCAAATAAACTATTTTCCCTAGATTTGTTATATGGCATTCAATTATCCCTTAGCACCCCATAATGGTGAGGTGTCCCAAAATTTCTCAACTCTTTTTTTATTCGTACACCTCACTTTCCATTAACTTTATTCTGAATCCTTCCCAATTCAATTCTCAATTACCATAATGGTCAGGTTCTCCAATAATTTATCCCATCACTTTTTTCATACACATTATATTTTTCCAATAATTTCAAATATCAAAAAATCGAATTGACTTATCAATATAAAATTTTAATTTAATTTTTTAATTATATTTGATAATTAGTTTTAATAATTTAAAATATTTTTGAATAAATTGTTAATAAATTTGAAAATTCAAAAAATTATTAATGTAATATTATAATTATATTTTTAATTACTTTTAATAATTTAAAATATTTAAACTAAATTCTTAAAAAGTTTCACAATTCAAAAAATTATTAATTAATTATATTGGATAATTACGTTTAATAATTTAAAACATTTAAACTAAATTTTACAATTAAAAAAATTATATTTGATAATTAATTTATTATTTTAATTAAATTGTTAATATTTTTTAGTCTTTAATTAAAACCTATTAAGGAAAATAAAAAAAGAAATGATTTATTAAGTTGACACATGTCATTATTTTATTGGTTTCAGATTTGGGAAGGTGCCCAATATATTGAGGCATCCCAAATATGGGAAGGTTGTCCACAATGGTCGGATTTTTCAAATCGCATGAAAAAGTGAAATCGAGAGGAGAGCTGCGTACCAATATTGTGGATCTTAAGAAAAATTATAGCAAACCCCCGTTAAAACCCAATTTTTTGCAAAAGACCATCCATCTCTTATTTTCTGTTAGGGTATAGTTAAAAGATGGTCAATTAATTACTAAAAGACCCTTCATTTTTCATTTTGGTGCCTTTTCTATTCATCCATAGATGTTATAGATGTATAACTAAGACAATTCAACCGAGTAGGGTTTCTCTGTCATAAGAGAGAAACTCCCTCTTGTGTAGCCATCTTTGCCGATCAAAAATCTTTGCCTAACAAAATCGGATGAATCATCCCCTCAAACTATCCCCAAGTCCTTACTTTTCGATATTTTCTTTTTCTAATCTCCTTCTATTTGTGTATGGTGGTCGGATTATGTGAATTTTCTGGTCGTTGTCCTCTTTATCGAGTTTCGATTTTGGCATCGGGTCTTCCTTCTATCGCCAAATTGAGTTGGGGCTTTTACTGTTTTGTAGGTTCCGATCTCCCCCCTCAAGTCGTTTAGCCTCCTCGTCGATCTGGGGTCTTGGAGGTGATGTTCTAGTGTCAGGTCGCTGCCTCTCTCCTCCCCTTGGTCTAAGTCTCGCCTCTTCCTCCTCGTCGATCTAGGAGTCCAGGCTCTCTCTATGCATCTCCTCCTAATCTCCGCCACCACCCACTGGCTTCTTTGGAGCCAGCTTCATCACTGCCGCTCGGAGGGGAACGCAGCCTCCACCGGCCGTCTCGCATAACCTTCGCCTTAGCCACTCACCGGTTTGTCCGGCCACCACCGCCACCCGCTTGGCCCACTGCCTTGGCCGGTTCCTACGACATCCGTCTATCATTCGCGGTTTGAAAGCTTGCTACGGTTTTTCCGTGGTTCACTTTCAAAGCTTACGAACTTTACTTTTATTTCTTAAAAAAAAAAATCAAATCAAACCCTTAATACTTTATGGGGTTTTCATGTGGCACACGCCTCTTTAATTTTGATCCTAGTTGTGTGGATTTATGTCCCAAATTACTTGAATTTCCCTATTCTTAAGTCAGTTGTCCTCGGCTCCAACCGGTCTTGATGTTTTCGGCACTCGGTTTCTTGCTTAGCGTTGGTACAACGCTTTCTCTTTGTCTGGTATATTCTTAAAGAGAAAAAAAAAACACTGACCTGTTAGTGTTAGCCTTAGAGCTGGCAAAATCTGACCTGATCCGAAAATCCGACCCGACTCACCCGAACCCGAATTTGACCGAAATCCAAAAATCTGGAGTAATCCGTATCCCGAACTCGACCCGAACCTGACCCAACTCGAAACAGACCCGAACACAGATAAACCCAACCCGACCCGGACCTCAACCCGACCCGACTCTCAACCCGACACGACCCACCCCGACTTGAAATGGTGTTATTTAACGTCAACATTTTAATGCTTGAATGCTAAATGTTTTTTTTTTTTTATTTTAACACAAGTTTATAATTATACTTTTAGCATATAACACACCGATGATTTTTGTTAATTATTACCATATGAAGAAGAACCCAAATAAAATCAATAGATAAATCAATAAGTCAAGTAAGTCAACTGTCATACATCAAAACATCGATACATACTACGAGTTAGAAATGCTAAAATTTCATTAATCGTTGCAGATGATATATATAGCGTGCAACTCAACAACGTATCCTTCCAACAACCACCAAAAGCTATTGAGCCAAAAGTTAAAAAAAAGGACTATGTTGCCAAATACCAAATTTTCGATTATGATTTTTTTGAAAATCGGTCAACAACCAATGAGTCAATGACAATGAGTGTATTCAACCGAGTTAAAATTACATATTCAAGTATTCAACCGGCTCAAAATCATTTATTTTAAGTAAATTACATATTTAATTATTCAACCGAGTCAAAATCAACCTAATTATCCAAACGGGTCGAATATGATTCGATCGAAAACTCAAACAAACTATACCCACTTTGATTCGAAACTCAAATGAGTCTGACCCGCTTCTTGACCCGAAACCCGAATGAGCTCGACCCGCTTTGACCCGAACCCAAATGGGCATGACCCGATTTAACCCGAAACCCGACCAATCTAAAGTTCATTATGACCGAACCCGACCCAACTAGTACCAGACCATAAGTTTTTACTCGAACTGACCCGACCCGTCAGTGACCCGACTTTGCTTGAACTTAAGATGGGATGGGACATTTAGGATGCCCTTTTAGGCGACGGATTGTATGGGTTCATCGCCTCAACATCAATATAGCGACGGACATTGAGATTGGTCACTAGAGGTTATATTAAACGACGAGTCCCAAGTCCGGCTGTCACCTGAGCCTAAATTATCTGATTGAAAAAATTATAGTCCCTCCAATTGGTTCATCTTTGTCTTAACCATTTCAGAATGGTTCACCGGAAAAGACTTGTGGGTAGTATCTATAGGTTCCCAATTCGAACTCCGAATGATCGCTCTTTATTTACCAATTCAAGGTTCATCTTTGTTTGCTCTATCTCCATCATAATCTCTAAATCTTATGGACAAATTTAAAAAATAAGGAATGGTTAATAAGGAATGGTTGAGATGTGAATGTGACCAAAAGTGTCCCACATCAGAAAGTTGATCATATCAAGCCTTAGTGTATATTACTAAGGCTTGATATGATCAGTCTGTGTGCTAGGCTATTGGTTATATATATATATATATAAGGAATGGTTGATAAGGAATGGTTTATTGCCAATTGGTTTTAGAACGGAACACCACTCGATCAGTCTGTGTGCTAGGCTACTAGCACATATGCGCCCGTGCACACGAACACCAGTCATCGATCCGAGTCGGAATTTGATAAATGTGTTCTAGCAAATTCCATCATAAACTTTTAGTATCGCTTTATTGAACAATAGTTGATTAAAGATAAGATTGAGATCCAAATTAAAGTTGGGAAGAATATTCAAAATTGGCATCGACAATAACTCCATGTAACAAACTAAACCGTTAATGTTTCAATCGGTCTTAGTCATGAATATTCATCAATCGGTTTTATATATATTGATTTTAAAACACAGTACGAACGAACCATTTCTTTTATACTGATTTTAAAAGAGAACAAACTAGTGTGAGGCATATATAACAATATACTATAGTAGGTCGTAGATACACCTCGATCCGTACATACATGAATTTGTTACATACCCACGTTGGACGGGAAGCTAGAAAACTGACACACTTGACTTAACTGATTATAGGACAAAGTTTCCATGTATCATAGCCACACATCGATCCATATTGATTATCTATTTATATAATATGTATAGGAATAGGAGAGGATATATATATGGACTTATCCATGAAGGGAAGCATAACTGTTGACCAAAGCCAAGGCGTTGCTAGTCAGGTGGGCAATGGTTAGTACTTTCTGTCTTACAACCGTCTTCAGCTGCGCATTCGCAGCCTCCTCTCCAAGCCCATCGGTGCAGGTGTCCTCGTTCGTCAGGGCTGCGCTTACCCATGTCTGGATATCGTTCATCGTCAGCCCGAAATTCGAGCTCTTGATCTGACCCATCTCACCCACGGACTGCCTTAGCTCCTCCACTGAGTCTCTTAGCTGCTCCATGCAGTCCTTTACTGCGCTCGTGTCTTTCGGCTGGAGCCCATGAGCCCGCACCAGACCCGCCATCATGTTGGACGATTCTCGGGTGGTGTCTAGTGTCACGGTAAGCGCTGTATGGGCGAGTAGTTGTGGGCTTGTTTGGATGGCGCTTGCGTAGGTGGAGAGCGAGTTTATGCATAGAGGTGGGTAGCTGGTTTTGGTGCACGATGTTCGGATGAAATCCAATGTGGTTGTGGTCGGAGTCGGAGATTGCGGTGTGACTCTCGCAGCTAAGGTTGAGGGTATGTAGGAAGTGTATGTAAGGGAGAAGAGCAGGAAAACAAATGCAGGGATTGTGGTTTCCATATCTTGATTAAGTAATATCCTAATTGTACTTAATTTGGGATATGATATAAGGAAGCAAGGGACAATGTGATTACTAGTTTAGTAGTTTTGGTGATGAAAAGCATTGTTTAGAGGCGATCTATTTATAGAGGAAGCATATGCTTAATTAAATAGTTAACATTACTTCGATATATCCAAAGGGTTTGCCCTACATCTTGAGATATTTTTCTTGTGTGTTAAATGTGACATTGATTAATCTGTCTGTATTATTGATCAACATGCTAGCTTGTTGGCCCTACATTTTGCAAATAATGCAAAATTGATTTAAGGCAATTCATTTTAATGGTTATCCTTGGATTTAGGATATAGTCTAATTATATTAGACCATAGCCTCTTTCTTTTTTTTTTTATTACGAATATTCATGCTTAACCGCCGCCTTGATTTTAATTGTGTTTATTTGTTTTATATATTCAATACTTTTATAATTTCACTGACATTGTGAGTTGAATCCACTGGGTAAAATAATGATAAACATGCTAACCAATTTTATTAACAAACCAAAACAACAAATGGTATCAGTGCACATGTTCTGATGTTCTAGATCAGAATCTCTTTGCTCGTTTTTCCTTCCGCATTTCCACTTCGAAGTTTTGTTGTTCTTCAGTTTCTGGTTTTCACAACCATGGTGAAAGACGGCAATCTATCAAATTGATCCAAATGATCTGTTTTATATGCATCCTAGTGATAATCCTGGCACGATGTTGGTTACTCCTGCTTTCGATGGGAAAAGTTTTGGTGAATGGAGAAGATCTGTTTTGGTAGCACTTACAGCAAAGAACAAGCTCGGATTTCTCAATGGAGAAGTTCCGTGTCCAGATCCAGGATCTCCGGGACTTCTTCAGTGGAGGAGGTGCAACCACATGGTGACTGCCTGGATCTTGAATAGCTTGAGCTCTGAAATCAAGAGGAGTGTGATTTACAATGATTCTGCTCAAGGAATATGGAGATCTCTGGTGTCCAGATTTGGGAAGGTAGGAGTAACTCGGTTGTACTCGCTTAAGTGAGAAATTTGTCGCGCTGAGCAAGGTACGACATCTTTTCCTTCCTATTTCACCAAGATTAAGTCACTTTGGGATGAACTTGACAGTGCTCGAAATTTGCCAAACTGTACTTATGAGAGGCTAATTGAATTTGCCAATTTGTGGGAGCACGACAAATTTGCCAATTTGTCGTGCTCGAAATTCTGCCGAATGGATTAAGTTCATAGAAAATGAGAGGATAATTGAATTACTCATGGGGCTCAATGAATCCTATCTTAATGCTCGAGGATCTGTGCTTATGATGGATCCTCTCCCGAATATAGATAGAGTTTATTCTCTCTTAACTAAGGAGGAAGATCAAAGAGATGTTAAGAACAATCCGGATGTTATTGATGAATTGTCTGCTCATAAGAAAACTCAGATGTCTTTCAGGTCTGGTTCTCAGGGTGATGGTGTGTCCAAGACACAAAGTTCTTCCAAGAACAGTTCTCCTACAGGCTCTCAAGGTGGATCTGGAAAGGAGAGGAAGCATTTGTTTTGTACCAATTGCAAGAAAACCAACCACACGGTTGATAAATGCTTCTTACTCATTGGATTTCCTGCTGGAAATGGGAAAGAGAAGGAGAAAAAATCTAGTAGTGATGGGAAATTTGCAGGAAATGTAGTTGGAGGGAACGGTTTACATTTTTCTCCCACACAACTGGCACAAATCATGAGTCTGCTGCAAGGAGCTGGTGACGGTACCACTGACAGGCAACCTGTGGCAGACGATTTTACAGGCTTCTCATGTACATCCCTTACCACACAAATCTTGAATGGAAAAACCTAGATTGTGGCCAGTGGGGCAAGTGGCCACATGTGTGGTGATGCTTCCATGTTCACAACTACATATTCTCTCACAGTCTCACACGTCTGTTTGTTGTGACCCTTCCAACTGCTGAGACTACAACTGTATCTACTGCTGGCACAGTTGAAATCATGAGGGGCTTGAAACTAGATAATGTTTTGTTCATTCCTAGTTTCAAGTGCAACTTGATCTCAGTAGGGAAGATGATCAGGGATTTGCAGTGTTTTGTGCTATTTATAGACAAAGGTTGCTATGTGCAGGGTCCTTTGATGAAGGCTCCTTTGAAGATTGGTGATCGGGTTCGTGACTTGTTTGTGTTGCAGTCCTTCAAATCTCCACTTATGTCATCTTCTCTTGTTTCTACTGTTGATGCTACAGTTTGGCACAAGAGATTGGGTCATCTGCCTATTTCCAAGCTTCAAACACTTCCTTTCATTTCAATAACTGATGATTGTAATAAATGTCTTCGAGCTTGTGACATTTGTGCTAAGTCTCGACAGACAAGACTTCATTTTCCTGATAGTAGTATCAGTACAACTGAGTGTTTTGCTCTTGCTCATGTTGATGTTTGGGGGCCCTATAGATTGGCTACTCGTGACGGAAATAGATTCTTCATCACTATTGTTGATGACTTTTCCAGCCACACATGGGTGAAACTGTTGCCTAGGAAGAACTTTGCTTTTACTGTGATTAAGTAGTTCTTTTCTTTTGTTGAGAGACAATTTGGTAAAAAGGTTCATGTTATTCATACTGATAATGCATTTGAACTTGGGTGCTCTTCCGAAAATGCTCAGTTTCTGCTTGATCAAGGAGTTGTACTTTGGGTGACAGTATTTTGATGAAAAAAAAATGAGCTCACCAAGGTCCTTGATTTTGAATTCATCATTCAAAAATTGTTTAAGAGCAACCATTTCTGTAGCATCACTCCCTGTAAGCAGCAAATCAAGAGGCGTGCTGATGGCAGTTTAGAAAGGTACAAAGCAAGGCTGGTGGTTAAGGGTTACACCCAGAAAGAGGGAGTGGATTTCATTGAAACTTTCTCACCAATGGTTTAGATGACCAATGTGAGAGCTTTAATTGATGTGGCTCTTAAGAAGGATTGGAAGATAATGCAATTAGATGTAAATAATGCATTTTTACATGGCCATTTGGATGAGGATATATATATATATATATATATATATATATATATATATATATATATATATATATATATATGAAAGTGCCTCCATGTCTAGAAGTGCAAGGTTCCAATATGGCTTGTCGATTTTAGCGATCTTTGTATGGGCTAAAGCAAGCGCCAAGGCAATGGCATGCGCGTCTCTCGTCTGCTTTGAAAGCTCGAGGTTATATCCAATCAAAGAATGATTATTCTTTGTTCTATAGAAAACAACACTCTGGGGATGTATTTGGGGCAGTTTATGTGGATGATTTGCTGCTTACAAGGAGTGATGCTACAGAATTGGTTGCTCTTAAACAATTTTTTTATGATGAATTCAAAATCTAGGACCTTGGTGAGCTCATTTTTTTTTCTTGGCATTGAATTCTACGCACTCCTAATGGATTGGTGCTCACTCAAAGGAGGTTCATTGAAGTTCTGCTCCAAGATTTTCCTTGCTCAAGATCATCTGTGGTCAGTCCCCTTGATCCCCAATTACGTCTATCTCCAACTGATGGCACTCTTCTTGAAGATCCTTCAGAATATAGACGACTTGTTGGGAAGCTTAATTTCCTTGTGCATACTCGTCCCGATTTGGCTTTCTCAATCCAATTATTGAGTCAATTTATGAAATCTCCCAGGCATCCTCATCTTTGTGCTGCACTTCATGTGTTGCGCTATTTGAAAAGAACAAGGTTAAAGGGGTTGTTGTTCACTGGTTTCTCCGATTTGCGTCTTCAAGCTTTTTGTGATGCTGATTGGGCTAGTTGCCCGTTCTCTAGACGATCAATCAGTGGGTATTTGGTTTTTCTGGGTGCCAGTTTGCTCTCATGGAAATCGAAGAAGCAAGTATCTGTCTCCTTGTCTTCGGCAGAAGCTGAATATCGATCCATTCGTAGAGTTTGCACAGAGCTTGCTTGGTTGAGCAGGTTGTTTGTTGAGCTTGGCGTTCCCCACATCATTCCAATTCATGTTCGATTTGAGAAATCAAGCAGCTGTGTACATCACTCGTAGCCTAGTTTTCCATGAGCACACCAAACATATAGAGTTGGATTGCCACTTTGCTCGAGAAAAATTGCTCGAAGGCCTCATCACGTTATCACATATCTCCACCCGTGATCAGCTTGCTGATTTTTTGACAAAGAACATTGTTGGTGTTCGTCTTCAACCTCTTCTTCGCAAGATCGGCTTGATCGAAACCCCGGCTCGATCATGGGGGGGGGGGGGGGGTATTGGAGTAGATATGGGCCTATCTGTAGTGGGTCAAATTTTGTACATTTTAATGAAGTTATTTTGGGCATATTTCGTAAGCTCGAGTGGAGTTCTGGATTATACAAAGCCTGATTTTGTAACAAACATTCATTCATTCAATTTAACTCAAGAAATGTTTTCCCTCTTCTTCTTCCTGCTCTCGCTCTCCTTTCTAGTTCGAGTTTCTTGAATTCAGTTTTACATAGTGCAATCCTTCAGATTATCTCAAAGCGCTAACCGGTGGACTGTGGTCGTTGTTTGTGATACGGGGTTAGCCGTAGGATAGCCCGATCTTCGACAATCAAGACTCAAAGACAAGAACGGAAGCAAAGACTCAAGAACAAGAACAAAGACTCGAAAACGCAGCACTAGAAGACTCGACAAAACAATGAAATAAAGACTGATAGAAGGGTGATTCGAACTAAGGTAGAATGAGATAAAGACCCCAGGCCTCCTAAGGGGGTAGGAACCAAGTATCAACGACTACAAAGCCCGCCTCTACAACCTTACACAACCAAGCGGACAACATGGAGGCACAAGGTGGAGACTTGTGATTACTAGGATCACCAAGCTCTCGCGAGGTTGATGAACTCAAAGCAAACCAAGCAAGATCAAGAACCAATTTGCAATCGATGAGCAACGCTTCGAATCGATTGACTTACGCTCTATGTGTTTCACACAAAAAGAGAACTTTCATAAATTTCAACGTACTGAGTTCTGAACAAGGGGAATGCCTCTTCTTAACTTAAATACCCCTAAATTACCTAAAATAACTTAAGTAAAGAAGGTCTCTAAAAATAGTAATTTATTCCCGTCAAAACAGTAACAGCTTGCAAAGATGGTGATTTTCGGCCAAGCTCTAGGTTAAATCTGGAAAAACCTTCAACAACAAAGTTGTAGATCTCTTTGTCCTCGTTCCGAAAAGATATGGTATGATCTAATCCGATTAATATTGAATCCGTACGACTCATTTTACTGAGACGTTGAAAAGCTGTCAAACGGCTGAACGAACCAAAAAACGAAAGACCATCAATCTTGCACCTTTGGACCTTCTCCCATGGTGGAGCCTTCTTCTTCCTCTTGAGGATGACATCATTCTAACGAGCTCGAATCATAGGTCCATCCCCAATTATAGATGTGTCCGAAGGTGTTTTGGATGGTCGCGCATCATTCCCCCTTTCTTGAAAAGGATTCGACCTCGAATCCTTTTTAAGAATATGTGGATATCTCATTTGCAGGTAGCCTCTTTCTTTTTTATTACGAATATTCATTCCTAACCACCGCCTCGATTTTGATTGAGTTCATTTGTTTTATTCAATACTTTTATAATTTCAATGCACTACGCCAGATCGCCATTCAGGCGACAGACCAAAGCCGTCGCCTCAAATGGGGTTATCACCCTGAAAGCTCAGGCGATGGATGTTCGTCGTCTGAGCTGTCATCCGACATATCAATCGATCTGTCCTCATAATTTATAAAAATAAATAATGAATTCACGAACCTTCTCTCGTAAGGTCATTGCCTCAATGTGTTCTGCCAACAGTGGTTCAGTAAAGTTCATCTCCTGAGTATTTTATAAAATGTAAAAGTAGCTCTAAAACAATATATGTTCGTCACTAGAGTATTCTAGAGACTAGAATTTAATCTGTGTCCGTCGCTTGAGAGTTGTCTGTTTTTTTTATGAAAGCCATGATGCAATTTGTTTTTGTTTGTCGCCTGAAATAATTTGATTTAAAAAATATATAATTTCAAATGGTAGGTTCACCCTGTTCGAATGTACCACAAACAATCCAAACCACAAATGTACCACAAACAATCCAAACCACAAGCATGGTAGGTTCACCCTGTTCGAATGTACCACAAACAATCCAAACCACAAATGTACCACAAACAATCCAAACCACAAGCACATATATATATATATTATATACCAAAATTGCGGTAGAAACCCACGAGGACCGGCTTTTTAGCTCGGTTCACTTGCTTTATAGCCCGGTTCTGAATAAAATCGAGCTATAAAGTCACTATGTAATTTTAAAACATTAGCTTTTTAGCACGATTTTTCGGTTTGACCGAGCTATAAAGTCATGTGTTATTTTAAAATTGGACTTTTTAGCACGGTTTTTAGGTTGAACCGAGTTGTAAAGTCACAGTGTGATTGAGGTTTTTAGCACGGATTTCAAAAAAACCGATATATAAAGTAGTCCTCACGGGTTTTTACCACAATTTGAGGTTTTCACCGGAGTCAATCCCTATATATATATATATATATAGTATAGATCATATGTAATCAAGGCTTATTGTGTAACATGTGAACACATCTGGGCCGTTGATTTAGGACAAATGGAAGGCTGAGATTATTTGGGATTTTAGATTAATTGTAAATTAAAATTAAAAAAAACCCAATCTCACTCTCAAACGTACGCGCTTGAATAAAATCCCCCACAACCCTACCTCCCCCTCCCACATATTACGTTTTATCAACCAAGGAGGAGAGAGAATTAGGAGTGGGATCGATCGGAGCAAAGCGAAGGCGGAGACGCGAGGTGCGGCGTAGGCGGGCGACGATTGTGAAGGCGGCGAGGGCACATCCATTGCGAAGGCGGCATCGATTGCAAAGGTGCAGCGACTGCGAAGGAAGTGGCGACATCGAAGATTATGTTGGCGATGGACTTCCCCGATGGCGATGGCGACTCCTCCTTCTAGCTCCCATGGCGGCAGCGGTGGTCGGATGTGAGTGCGAAGGCGACGGTCAGAGGCGACTCCTTCTTCTGGCTCCCATGGCGGAAGCGGTGAACGGATTATTCGATGCCCATGGCGGCGGCGTCGGTCGAAGTATCCCATGACGGCAGCGGCAGTTTGACGCCCAGAACTGGGTTCCTCTCTTCAAATCCTTCCCAATCTCGAAGTTATTGCAATGTTTGTAGTTTAGAGTCATCCGATTTTTGAAGGTATGCTTTCGTTTTCCTCAAATCTGGTCCTTTCTTCTAGATCCGAGTTTGAACCAATTAGGATTCGTTGATTGACGATGATCAATTGATTGATGGAATTCATGGAGTTTCTTTAGTGGATCAATTATTGAAATTGTGAAATCGTTGATTTGCAGGGAAACAGTGGAAGAGGATGTGTATCTGAAGGTGATTTGCTGCGGGATTTGCGAAGGTGGTTGAAGGTGATTTACTGCAGGGAAATTGCGAAGGTGGCTGGCGATTGCGATTTGCGAAGGTGGCCGACGATTGCGAAAGGAGGCGAGGGCAGCGATAATAGGTTGAAGAATTTCAATTTCATTGTTCATTATTCAATCTTAGAGGTATTCGGGAGAAAAGCTGAATTATTCAAGTGTATGAACCGAATTATTCACGTGTATGAATGAAAAATGCATCTATACTATCGACTAATCATGTGATACCATCTAATAATCCAGCGATACAATCGAATAATATTTAGTTATTTGTTAAAATGAGATAAGTAATCAAATAATATTGTAACACCGTCGATTAATTAAGCTATACCATCGAATAATCAAGCGATACCATCAAATAATCAAACGATATCATCGAATAATTATTAGTTAAAAGTTCATGACGTTTTCAAGATGGTAGCCTATTAGAATAATCCATCAATACTATTGCATAATCCGTTGATGCGATCGAATAATCCAGATATATTATCGAATAATTTCAAGAGAGTGCATCACACACGCCCCCAATTCAGCAAGTAGGCATGAAAAAACATGGGTCCCACTGATTTTTAATTAAAAAAAAGGCTAAAATTGCCTTTTAATCACAACAATCTATTTCATCCAATCAACGGCCCAGATGTGTTCAGATGTTACACAATAAGCCTTGATTACACTTGAACCATCCCCTATATATATATATATATATATATATATATATATATATATATATATATATATATATATTAGGGGTTGGTTCCGGTGTACTCAGCCCTTAACGTGTATCAAGCACACAAATCTGAGCCGTTGATTGAATGAAATTGATGGCTGAGATTAAAAGGCAATTTTAGTTTTTTTTTATAATTAAAAATCAGTGGGACCCACGTTTTTTCTTGCCCACTTGCTGAAATTGGGGGCGTGTGTGATGCACTCTCTTAACATTATTCAATGGTATATCTGGTTTATTCGATCGTATCGACGGATTATGCGATGGTATATCTGAATTATTCGATCGTATCGACGGATTATGCGATGGTATATCTGGATTATTCGATCGTATCGACGGATTATGCGATGGTATATCTGGATTATTCGATCGTATCAACGGATTATGCGATGGTATCGATGAATTATTCAATTGGCTACCACCTTGAAAACGCCCTAAACTTTTAACTAATAATTATTCGATGAGATCACTTGATTATTCGGTCGTCTATGAATGATTATTCGGTGGTATATGGATGATTATTCACTCGTATATATATGTTTGATTTCGTTCCACCAACTAGTTACACCATATATGAATGCATAATCCTTTAGAGTTAGTTGAATAATTCATACTTATAGACGAATAATGACTCCGAATTATCCGAATAGTTGCCATCACAGCAATACATGAGAATCAACCAATCAAAATCAATGAATTGCAGTGGAGAACTTGAATAAAGTAAACCCTAGGACGTCGTCACACCGATTGAGCCTTGAACCAGGCCGAACTTGATCGGAATAGTCCAGCAATGATGGGAATAGTCCAGCAACTACAATCAACATCCACAATCGAACCCAGGAATCAATCAAATTCCAAATAAGCAAACCCTAAAAATTGGGGTACTTCAAAATTACCTCAAAATTCAGAGGAGGAGAGAGGGAGAGAGGAGGCTGGTGGTCGGAGGTGGTGAATGGAGTCGATGGTATGGTGCTCGTCGGCGGCTGCTGAGCGAGGTCGGAGAGAAGGGGCCTCGCCCTCCGCCTTCGACTGCCAGAATCGCCGGCCACCTTCGCAACCTTCGATCCGCCATGGGAGCAAGAATCGTCGACTGCCAGAATCGCCAGCCGCCTTCGCAACCTTCGAACCCAGATTTGGGCATCAAATTCGTCGATCCGCCATGGGAGCAAGAAGAAGAAGAAGCAACTGCTACGCAAGGTGATCTAAATTGCTATAAATCCCGCCACGTGAGCCAGAAGGCGGAGTCACCTCTGACCGCCGCTTCGCACTTGCATCCGACCGCCACCTTCAAATCGTCGCCGTCGCCGCCTTCAAATCGTCGTCGTCGCCGCCATGGGAGCCAGAAGGATGAGTCGCCGCCATGGGAGCCCTTTCAGTTTCTTCTGGGGGCTGGGGGCTTCTCTTTCTCTTTTGGTTGAAAATGCTTAATGTGTGGGATAGGGTTAGGATAATTTGTAGCCACGCGCTTAGGGTAAGGGTGAGATTGGGCTTTTGCAATTTTCTTTTACAATTATTCTTAAAATCCGAATAATCTCAGCCTTTAGATTTTACTCAATCAATGGTTAGGATGTGTGTACATGATACTCAATAAGGCTTGAGTACATATGATCTATATATATATATATATATATATATATATATATATATATATATGTAGAGGTCAGGTCAGGTGTTTACACCTCTTATTGTGTTTTGTGTTAACAAATCTAAGCCATTGATTGATTAGAAATGAATGGGTGAGATTAATTGAGATTTTTCCTTTTTTATTTAAATAAAAAAGAGTAGGCCCCACCACTTTCCACCACTTTTATGGCCAAATTGCTGAAGTGGGAGCGCGTGTGTTGGTTTTTTTGGGAGCTAACGGTTTTTTTTTGCGGGGAGGATGAGATTTTGCTTATACTGTGTGTTCGATGAATAATGACGAACAAATTACCGAATAATTCCAGCCGCCAACATAAAAAAAACCCATCTCGTGAGGCACAAATTATTCGATGGTATTGCTTGATTATGCAGTAAGATTTGGACAATTATTCGATAAATTCAAGAACAATTTATGTAAATTTCAAGTAACCCACATCTAATTACCCAGATACATCTGAATAATTCCTTATTATCAACGAATATTGACTATAAACTTGTCGAATAATAGATAAATTTATAAATAATTTTACACGGTGTTTGAATTTTAACAAACCTACCTTATTGCCCCATCCTCTAATTTACCCTATATATATGAATAATTTATAATAATCAACGAATAGTTACTCTAAAATTGCCAAATAGATACCCCTGTACATATGAATAATTTGTAATAATCAATGAATAGTTACTCTAAAATTGCCGAATAGTTACTCTCAAATTGTCGAATACCTATCCACACTTTTCAAGATCTAGGCACACAGATGGTGGGGAAATCCGCGGCGGCGCTGCTAGCTCTTGGTGGCGGAGGAAGAAGTGGAGATCAGGATGTTGAGAGAGGAAGAGATCGAGCATGATCTGAGCAGCCATGGACGAGAGGCCAGATCTTACGGTTTCATCCCTCCCTCAATCGTCCTCCCTCAACCGCCATCGTCCTAGCACACAACCTCGCCGGCCTCCATCCCCACCACTGACAAGATATCCCGCCATCTTCCCTCCTCCATTGAAGAAGCCTCCCCGACCTCGCAGTTATCCATTGAAGAAGCCCCCCTCCATTGAAAAAGCCGTCCTTGCCGGACTGAGATCTCACATCTGACCGATGCCTTCAAATCGTCGACGCCGTCACCGGACTGAGATCTCGCCTCCAACCTTCAAGCTCGCCGCTCGTCCAATTGCCCTTTCGCTTTCCTCCGATCGCCCCCAATTCTCATTCTCTCTGTTGATAAAGCGTAATGTGTGGGGGTAGGGTTAAGAGGATTTGTATTCACGCGCATAACTGAAGGGTGAGATTGTGTTTTTTAATTTTAATTTACAATTAATTTAAAATTCTCAATTAATCTTAACCCTCCATTATCTAATAATTAAGGGCCTAGATTTTTTAACACAAAACACAATAAGACTTGTTAACATTTGATCCATACTCTATATATATATAGTAATTATCCAATGCATTCACCCCTTATAATACATCCGTGAGAACGATTCTAAGCCATTAGATTAAATTTGAATTAAGGGCTATGATGAATGTTAATACTAAAAAGAGTAATTTATGGAAACTAAAAAAAATTTAAAAAATAATTGCCTTTAATATATATCCATTTACATTGAAAATATGTAAGTTATGTTCGAATATGAATGAATATTCATTTGAATACTGACATCATATTCATCTGAATAAATATTCATTTGCATAAATTCAACTTAGTCATCTGAATAAATTATTAGTTATCCATCCGACTAAAGATTCATTTGAATACACTCCACTTATTCGTATGAATAAATTATTAATTATTCATCTGAATACATATTCATTTTGAATATTCACGTTGCAATTGAATGGAACTTGATGTATATCAATCGGCTAGGCCGGCCAATTGCTAAACTAAAATCGTCGATCTTGCTTATGCTCTTTGAATTTCTTCTCGATTTAACAAAATTTAACACAAGAACACGAAGGCTTTTGGGATTGATAATAGAGAACCCTTTAATCCATAAAAGGGTTTCTCAATTCTATTCAATCTGATTTAATTCAATAGAACTACAATGTTTAAATAGAAAACCTAAGAACCAATTCTACCGTGCAAGATAAAATTTAGGTTGATAAAGATAGAATTTTAATCCTAAAGATAAATAAACCTAGAAGATAAAACTTAAATCTAAAATCCTAACCATCTTATTTAATCTAACTAATAAATACTAAAAATAAGCAATTCTATAATTAGACTCCAACTAACATAGGAGTTACTAAAAATAGAATATATATATATAAAAAATAAGAAATATAAATAATAAAACAATTAACGCCGTTACTTTAACGACTCCCAAGGTGGAGCCTTCTTCTTTCGCTTGAGGATGACATCATTCTCCTCCATTTGAAATCGACTCGTCCTCGAGTCGTCGCCTGGATCAAGATCGTTGTTTGACCCACAGAAGGTCATCTTGACCCGCATCAGAACTGAAGTTAGTATTATTTAGAGATAAACAAGGGATTTGGAGAGAGAAAGGTAATATTTCTTTATTTAAATTATTTCCATTATTTCTTTCAAATCTAGCCATCCAAATCATCATCATCCGACGGTTCATACACGGTCTCACGGATGCATTGTAAAGGGTGATTGCATGTGAAAGCTCCCCTATATATATATATATAGGGGAGATATCTAATGAGAAGTGACATTTCGGTGAGAAGATGAGAAGTAAGTCTTACACCCTTTAGATTAAAATAATTTTTTTTATATGGATATAGGGGACATATCTAATGAAAAAACTAATTTAAATTAACAAAGATTCATCAAAGTTTTTTAACTTCACAATTTGGCAAGTAGTCATCAATATTCGGCAAAATTTATCAAATATTCATTATAGTCACTCAATTATTCATCAAAGTTTCTGTTAAAATTTATCAAATATTCATCACAATCACTCAATTATTCATCAAAAATTATAAAATATTCATCACAGTCACTCAATTATTCATTAGACAACGCTCTATTCCCTAGACGAATTTGGTATTTGTGGCCTTCAGATCCACCCACAGGAGCTTCGCTAGAGGTTCTCCTTCTAGCCGCACCAGCTTATGTTACCGGAAATACGTGTTGCGCTGCTTGGAGGGATGAATTTCGCCGGAATCACCGTTTGGAGAGAGTCAGAGAAGACGACATATTTGCCTACAGCCGCCTACGGTCTCCGCCGACTAGGTTCACTTGCAGCCACATGTGCGACTCTCAGATGAGCACTATTCGTCGGAATCACCCTCTAATTTCGCCGGAATCGCCCTGGTATGAGATGCAATGATGGAGGTGAGAGACGGTTGTTTTCTAATCGTGCGGTAGGGCTCACAAGATATTTGTCACTTTCTCTTCTAGGTTATCCACAAAAAAAAAAGATTTGGGTTGGAATATCACCCGCGTGTGTTGGGAAAAAAAGGTAGTTTTTATCTTTTCATATTAAAATTAATTAATTTCGGGAATTAATCTCGCCCCTCCATTTGCAATCAATCAACGACGTATATTTGTTAATAGAAAATATATTAACGGATGATTACACATGACCTAACATCTTATTTTTATATATATATATATATATATATATATATATATATATATATATATATATATATATATATATATATATATATATATATATATATATATATATATAGAGAGAGAGAGAGAGAGAGAGAGAGAGAGAGAGAGAGAGAGAGAGAGAGTATATATAGATAGATAGAGAGATAGAGACAGAGAGAGAGGATAGATCATATGTACTCAACCCTTAACGTGTATCATGTACACAAATCTGGGTCGTTGATTAGTTGAGATGGAAGGTGGAGATTAATTAGCCCATTTGTGGTAGATTGCCCACATAGATGATTATTCGGTCGAGTATAAATGATTATGCACTAGTATATGAAGGATTATTCACTCGTATGAGTCTGTTTAGTAGGTTAGTCATTTTGATTATTCGATGGTTTCACTATATTATTCGATCGTATTGACGGATTATGTGATGGTATTGATTTATTATTCAATGGTATATCTTAATTATTCGATGGCGTTACAATATTATTCGATCGTATTAACGGATTATGCGATGATAATTTTTAGGTAAAAGTTAGGGGTGTTTTCATGGTGCTAGCTATTAGAAAAATATATCGATACCATCGCATAATTCGTCAATACGATCGAATAATATTGTAACGCCATGGAATAATTAAGCTATAACATTGAATAATAAAGCAACACCATTGCACAATCCGTCAATAGGATCGAATAACATATTGAAACCATCGAATAATCAAAATGACTAACCTACTAAACAGACTCATACGACTGAATAATCCTTCATATACTAGTGCACAATCATTTATATATATTCGACCGAATAATCATCTATATATGCAGACAATCTACCACAAATGGGCAAATTAATCTCCACCCTCCATCTCAACTAATCAACGGCCCAGATTTATTTTACATGCACTAGGCCAGATTGGCGTTCTAGACACAGAAGACTTTTTTTGTCGTCTCCTGAATGCACTTTAAGGGACGAACAAATCCTGGGTCGTCACTTACAATAGGACTGGATGTACACCCATACAAGGGAGCCTTTCAGGAGACGAACAATTACTAAGTTCATCGCCTGAATACTAAGTGGAAGTTGACCAAGGCGTTGACCATCGATAAACATGGTGAATCAACCAGGATTGTCAGGTGCAGTCGTACCATCATCATTCAAGGGACGAACATATATATGTTCGTCCCTTGATTCAACTGTACTTTAAAAAAAACATGTGACTCCGTACGTGTTTGTCATATATCGTCTTCTCCGGACAGTGGGTTTATTTTGCATCCTCTATTCCAGACAGTGAGGGCCGGGGTATCTGGCATCTCTTCCTCGACTTCCTTGCATTGTTCTGCACTTGCCCTCGCGCTCGATCAGGTGAGTCTTCTCTTTCCTTTCGATTGATCTGTTTGATTAATTCGTTTTTGTTTTGGCTCGACTAGAATTCCAGATCTGTGATTCCAGATCCGAAACCCAAATCGCCCTAGCCTCCATTGGTTTCATCCAGATCTGTTTCCTTTGAGCTAGCTGCTACTTCTCCTTGGCTTTGGGTGGCTTCCATTGCTCAATTCGACCTATTAGAACCTGTAGTTGTAGGAGAATGAGAAAAACCCCAATTTCACCCCCAATTTCATCATTGCTCAATTTGACCTCATCTCCTTCCTTGCATTGAGGATTCTCCTTGGCTTGAGTGATTTCTTAATTTGAGCTGTCTTGTTTATGTTGGAACTGAATTATTGGATCACACACACTCAAACCCACACAGATTCGAGGACTTGACTCTAGGAAGAACACAAACAGCACACACTTACCAGTTTTCGATAAAAGGCTCTAACTGTCGTACTAACATTTACTGTCAAGTTAAGTCGAAATCGACAAACCACACAACAAACATAACTAGCACAATTGCTGTCATTCGATATCGACAAACTAAGTCTGTTAGAGTAATAAATGATGGCTTTAGGTTATGTTAGAAAGTCATCACATTTTCAGGCTATATAAAGCCTCTTGCTGTAACAAACTATCAGTTGAACAAGTTAACAAATTCTACACAATTCAGTTCATTGATTCCCTCTCTTTTTTTCTCTCTCGTCTCTTTGTCTCTCAAGCTGTTCTATACCTTGAATTCACAAGATTTGATCAAGTCAATAAAGTCGATATCGACAAAACCTAAGACACAAAGCTGAAACAGAACGTTAACTTGCCAGCTTACTTGAACCTTGGATTATAAACTAACTTTTAACAGTTTAGGTAATTAGAGTAACCATATGCTGCTGGTTTTTTGTTGCTCAACTTTCACTCTTTTCCAACTGTCAGTCATGGGATGGGATGTCCAATTATATGGTCTTTCTTATACTCCATGTTGTTCTGTCCATAGGCATGTCAGACACTTCCGGTAGTTGGCCGAGTGATTGTCCAGAAAAGTACCCATGGATTGGAGGGGATGAGCCATACGAACGTCAGGTAAACAAATTGCTTTTAATTTACTTTGTAATGAAGGCAAGAACTGATTTTGGTGGAGATGAATGGAATTCATTCATGATTGATGTTGTTGGAGAAGAATTTTTTGGCCTTAGCTTCTTTGTTCCCTCATGACTGATTTTGGTGCATTGTATTTCTAGATCGAATGTTGTTTTGGTGCATTGTATTTCTAGATCGAATGTTGTTTTGTTCATAGGAATATTCATTTTCTAAAACATGGATGTTGATTTGTTTCTTTGGTGCATATGACTCTTAAAATGAACTTATTTGCCTTTAAATCATCATGATACATTGTATGAATAATGCCATGCTTATGAATATAATGTCATGATTCGTAGTGGACTCCTTATAGTGAAGAGATGGAGGAAGTGTCGAGGGGCAAATAGGAGAAGAATCATGTCACGGCTGCTGAGGAGGATGATGCAACCAGTAGCGAGAATGCATTGCTCCGTCAGATGGTAGAAATCAACAAGGATCTAACCGAGCGCAACCAGAATCTAATTCAGCAGCTCCATGAAGTGGAAGAACGCAACCGGTGTCTAACGGAGAGCAACCGGGAGCTAACTGAGCGCAACCGGGCTCTAATCGAACGCAACTGTCAGTTGGGAGAACTCGTCCTTTCATTTGCGAAGAAGTAGGCATGGCCTCCACCTTATGTAATCGTTTCTTAATTCATGTAATGTTTTCGTTCCCGTAGTCGGATTTGGTAACAAGGCAACTAGACTGTTCAAACTTAAGGCTTTTGTATCGTATTGTAGCTACTATGTCGGTTTCTTGAACATAACATTTCAGATATCGGTTTGTTGAACTTAGCATCAAGTGAAGTAAGTTTTCTATCATATCGGTTTGAGATCGATCAAGATCCATTAAGATCAAATCATATCGGTTTGTGATAGATGTTATCGAGATTGAGATCGAGACTAAGATTGTGATAGATGTTCTATGTATGAGTTTCAATCTTTCGTTCGAGATTGAGATCGAGAATGAGATTTTCGTTACTAAATATAGATTTTGTGATAAATGTTATCGATCAAGATCAAACTTTCATTTGAGATTAGGATCAAGATTGTGATTGCCATTAAGATCAAATCAAGATTGGAATTGAGATCGGGATTGAGACCGAGATCGAGATTCGAATTGAGATTGAGATCGAGACTAAGATTGTGATAGATGTTATATGTATGAGTTTCAATCTTTCGTTCGAGATTGAGATCGAGAATGAGATTTTCGTTACTAAATATAGATTTTGTGATAGATGTTATCGATCAAGATCAAACTTTCATTTGAGATTAGGATCAAGATTGTGATTGCCATTAAGATCAAATCAAGATTAGAATTGAGACCGAGATCGAGATTGGAATTGAGATTGAGATCGAGATTGAGACCGAGATCGAGATTCGAATTGAGATTGAGATCGAGACTAAGATTGTGATAGATGTTATATGTATGAGTTTCAATCTTTCGTTCGAGATGGAGATAGAGAATGAGATTTTCGTTACTAAATATAGATTTTGTGATAGATGTTATCGATCAAGATCAAACTTTCATTTGAGATTATGATCAATATTGCGATTGCCATTAAGATCAAATCAAGATTGGAATTGAGACCGAGATCGAGATTGGAATTGAGATTGAGATCAAGATTGAGACCGAGATCGAGATTCGAATTGAGATTGAGATCGAGACTAAGATTGTTATAGATGTTATATGTAAGAGTTTCAATCTTTCGTTCGAGATTGAGATCGAGAATGAGATTTTCATTACTAAATATAGATTTTGTGATAGATGTTATCGATCAAGATCAAACTTTCATTTGAGATTAGGATCAAGATTGTGATTGCCATTAAGATCAAATCAAGATTGGAATTGAGATCGAGAATGAGACCGAGATCAAGATTCGAATTGAGATTGAGATCGAGACTAAGATTGTGATAGATGTTATATGTATGAGTTTCAATCTTTCGTTCGAGATTGAGATCGAGAATGAGATTTTCGTTACTAAATATAGATTTTGTGATAAATGTTATCAATCAAGATCAAACTTTCATTTGAGATTAGGATCAAGATTGTGATTGCCATTAAGATCAAATCAAGATTGGAATTGAGACCGAGATCGAGATTGGAATTGAGATTGAGATCGAGATTGAGACCGAGATCGAGATTCGAATTGAGATTGAGATCGAGACTAAGATTGTGATAGATGTTATATGTATGAGTTTCAATCTTTCATTCGAGATTGAGATCGAGAATGAGATTTTCGTTACTAAATATAGATTTTGTGATAGATGTTATCGATCAAGATCAAACTTTCATTTGAGATTAGGATCAAGATTGTGATTGCCATTAAGATCAAATCAAGATTGGAATTGAGATCGAGATTGAGACCGAGATCAAGATTCGAATTGAGATTGAGATCGAGACTAAGATTGTGATAGATGTTATATCACATAACCCTAAACCCTAAACCCTAAACCCTATACAAACTAAAAAAAAAATCTTGCAAATATTAAATATATGAATTTATATTTATACGAGTTCATATTTTTTTAATACCTAATGTTATATTTAAAAAAGTTATATTTTTTTTTATATAACCTTTATAAAAGTTATTATCAACACCTACAAAGTTACAAACATAAAAATATCATATACACATAAATAAATAAATTGATGTATTTGGCGGGATAATATCCGGCCCAAATTTTCAGTGAATTTTTTTTATCTCTAGAGTATTCAAAGGACAAACATAACCTCCGTTCGTATCTTGAATCAATTAGGCGGGATCCCCCCCCCCCCCCCCCCCCCCAATATTTTCACTGTACGTTTTGAGGACGTGTCGTTCGGATGCCCACTCAATGTCTCTCATTTCTCAAGACGACTCTTCCACTCAGCACACATCCAAACCCTCCTCTCTCGATCTCTCTCTCTCCGCCGATGCCTCTTCAAACCCTCACCACCAATTCCTGTCTCTCTTCGGCCTCCTCATTTCCAATTTCTCTCTCTCTCCGCCGACTCCTCTTCAAACCCTCACCACCACTCAGCCCGACCTCCATCATGCCACAAAAAAAGGGAAAGAAGATCCACATTCGCCCAAGGGTTACTCCACCACCGCCGAGCCCGGCCACCGCTCCACAACCGGCCACCGCTCCACAACCGGTCACCGCTCCACAACCGGCCACCACTCCTTGGAGGTCAACTCGAGCTCGGGTGCCAACTCAGCCCGCGTCACCACCACATCCCAGCCCAACTCAGCCCGCGTCACCACCACCTCCGAGGCCAACTCAGCCCCCGTCACCACCACATCCCAGCCCAACTCAGCCCACATCACCACCACCTCCGAGGTCAACTCAACCCGCGTCACCACCAATTCGGAGGAGCCCTTGGAAGCCACAAGCTCCTAGGAAGCCACCACCCCCGAAGAGACGACTGCTACGGGGCGACTCTTCCTCGACTGGTACCACCCAACAGACGCCTCCCCCTCTTTCAGTGGCTGTAGCGGAAGATGAGACCATCCCCCCTCTGGACTCTTCTCCGTCTGTGGGTGGCGGACGGGCTGGGACAACCACCCCTCCGGCCTCCTCTCACTCAGTCAGTGCCTCACGGGTAACGTCGACCACCCCTCCACCCTCTCTTCTGTCCGTCGGTGGAGAAGAGGTTGAAGAAGAACCCCTGCAGGAAGTCTATATACCAATCAGAGGTTGGTTTTTTTTTTATAATTTTAGAGGTTTTAGGGTTATTTGATTCCCCAATTTTTATAGGGTTTATCGTTGTTTGATGATTTCAGAGAGATTTTGTGATTTAGGGTTTATCTTTGTTTTAGGGTTTTCTGATTCCCCAAATTTTAGGCTTTGTATGGGTCTTTGCTTATCTAATCGTTGTCTTCATCATTTGTATGGAAAGGAAGAACTGTGGTGAGTAACAAGACTATGCAGATAGTGAGGGTCACTAGAAAGATAAAAATTTCGTGGTCGGAGTTCCATGGAAACCCCGAGCTCAACCAATACAGTTTGCTGATAAGGGATATAGGGACTGCTGTGAAGACACATGTGCCAATGCTGGCCTCCTCCTTCGAGCAGTTTGAGAAGAAGCACAAGGATACGCTTGCCGCTTACCTGGATGTAAGCAAGTGTTCTCTTCCCTTGTACTGGATTGTATAATGTGTCTAATTTACAAGTTGTTGTCAATAAATTGTATAATGTGCCTATTTTGTCTGCTGGTTTACAAGTTGTTGTTAGTTTTAGGAGATTCATAGTAGCTTTTAGTTTTGTATTTGCTTTTAGGAGTTTCATAGTAGCTTTTAGTTTTGTATAATGTGTTTTGTATTTGCTGGATTGTATAATGTGTTATATATTTGCTCTTTAATTTTCTTAAATTTCCGTTCTTCATTGTGAGATTGATCTTGAATGTTTCTCTCCACTGTCAATTCATTCAGTTCACTTGCATTCTCATACTTAGTTGTTCTGTGTTCATAGTAGCTTTTAGTTTCGTATTTGCTGTTAGTTAGTTGTCAATTTCTTAGGAGTTAAATACCCTTTGCTTTCTTCATTTGCATTCTCATTGAATGGTAGTTAGTTGTTCACATGCATTCTCATACTTAGTTATTATGTGCTCACTTTGCTGATAATGAATGATAGTTGTTCACTCAATGATATTTAGCTGTGTATAATGTGTTATGTATAATGTGTTATGAGATTGGTATTTGGTGAATTTTGCTGGATTGTATAATGTGTTATGGATTGTATAATGTTGTTAGTTTTAGGAGATTCATAGTAGCTTTTAGTTTTGTATTTGCTTTTAGGAGTTTCATAGTAGCTGTTAGTTTTGTATAATGTGTTTTGTATTTGCTGGATTGTATAATGTGTTATATATTTGCTCTTTAATTTTCTTAAATTTATGTTCTTCATTGTGAGATTGATCTTGAATGTTTCTCTCCACTGTCAATTCATTCAATTCACTTGCATTCTCATAATTAGTTGTTATGTGTTCATAGTAGCTTTTAGTTTCGTATTTGCTGTTAGTTAGTTGTCAGTTTCTTAGGAGTTAAATACCCTTTACTTTCTTCATTTGCATTCTCACTGAATGGTAGTTAGTTGTTCACATGCATTCTCATACTTAGTTATTATGTGTTCACTTTGCTGATAATGAATGATAGTTGTTCACTCAATGATAGTTAGCTGTGTATAATGTGTTATGTATAATGTGTTATGAGATTGGTATTTGGTGAATTTTGCTGGATTGTATAATGTGTTATGGATTGTATAATGTTGTTAGTTTTAGGAGATTCATAGTAGCTTTTAGTTTTGTATTTGCCTTTAGGAGTTTCATAGTAGCTTTTAGTTTTGTATAATGTGTTTTGTATTTGTTGGATTGTATAATGTTTATATATTTGCTCTTTAATTTTCTTACTTGTTTGTTCTTCATTGTGAGATTGATCTTAGTTTTAGGAGATTCATAATAGCTTTTAGTTTTGTATTTGCTTTTAGGAGTTTCACTTGCATTCTCATGGTCTGATAATGATATGATAATTTCATTTTCACTGAATGCAATAACCTGTTATCTATGTAGCACGGAAACGGAAACAGACACAGGACACGGACACGGGAAGACACGGGGAAACGACAATTTCAAAAAAACAAAAGACACGGACACGGCAAAGATATATGTGATATATATATATATATATATATATATATATATATATATATATATATATATATATATATATATATATATATATATATATATATATATATATATATATCATTTTAAAGGTCTTGCAAAGATGTATACATTTATACTAATAAGAGCCACCTAGATGTTAAGACCAATGAGATATAAATAAATAATTATATAACATTTCAAATCAAAATATATACAAATAAACATTGCTAAGTCTAAAAATAAATCAAAGTATAGAGAGTAGGTGGTCCACCATAATGTTTTGTTACCCCCCTCCCGCTGTTCTGCTAACTATATCAAGTTATCAACATAATCCCAAAGTGGTCCACTCCACCTCCACGTTCTGTTTCAAAGAAACACCCCCTCTGCTACCTTTATTAGTTTGTGAGCCTGAACCATCGTCAATTTCTAGATCCTATACCTAAATCTCATATAAATTAAAATCAAACATCACTCAATCAAAGTAACCCTAAATCTGAAAATAAATCAAGGTATAGAGAGGGAATGAGATAGGGAGAGACGAGTTGAAGGAAGATTGACAGGAACGACACTCATTTGTGTTCAAAAAGCTCGGCGATCGACGGTGGCTGGTGCAGATCGAAGAACGGCGGTGGCTAGTGTAGAACAACGCTCGGCGGTGGCTAGTGCAAAAGGACGCTCAAGAAGAAAAGGGCAAAGGTTGATAACCGGATTTGCTTTTTTCTTTTTTATTTTAATTATGAACCGGGTTGTTTTTAATTCCAAACCGTGTCCATTATTTGTGAACCGTGTCCAAGGCGTTTCCATCGCGTTTCCATACGTGTCCAAAGTTTGACCGTTTCTTGACCGTGTCTTGGCCGTGTCCAGGCGTTTCCGTGGTGTTTCGTGTCGTGTCCGTGTTTCCGACATGACACTGTGCCCTACATAGGTGTTTCCGTGCTACATAGCCTGTTATGTGTTCTGAATGCAACAAATTGTTTTCTTCACTTGCATCTGTTCATTTTCACTTTGCTTTGCCCATCTCTCATGTTCTGTGTTCTTCACTGGTAATTGATATATATAATTGCATTCTTATTTATGTAGACTATGTACGTTGTATCTCCTGATGATGAAAAATTGAAGAAGTATATTGAGACTCAGGCAGCATCAAGATACCGCAGTTGGAAGTACAAGTGTCATTGCCACTTCTTGAAGCATGGTCCACCCATACCTCTTGAGTTCAAACTCCGTCCTAAGCAATGGCGCTACCTTGTGCAGAAGGAGTTCACCGCCCCTAACAAACTGGTTAGCTTTTTTGTGTATTTTTTCATTCAACTGTTTCCATAGCTTTACTGTTGTTCTCTGATGTTTATATATATAATCTTGTGTCTTTGGAGGAAATAAGCAACCACAACAAGCTCAACAGAACTAAGGAGCCCAAATACATCAAGCACCACTCATGGCCTAGACCTGTGTGCTACTGGGCAGAGCAGCTGTACAAGGACGAACACTTGGCTCCTTTTGTGCAAGCTTCAATAGACGAATACCTCCAGGACGATGAAGACGACTCCACTGTGGTGAGTGTGTCTATCTCTGACTTGTAGGATGTCATTTCTGAGTTCCTTGGATGATTTTATTGTGTAGGATTCTAATGTTTTCTTTGTGTTCCCAGGAAATTATGCAGCAGGCGATTGACGACTATGTGAGTTCGCGACCAGAGGAAGAAGACAATGATGTCCTACCAGTAGTGACTCGGTGTGAGATAATCGTCAAGGCCTTTGGAGAGAGGAGGGGCACTTCGTACGAGGTAAACAAAGTTAGGATAAGGCTTTAAAATGAGTTTAATAATTGATCAGTTATATATGTAACTTGATGATTATATATATTATCATTACTATCAGTTATATATAAAACTATATAAGGCTTCAAAATGAGTTCAATTATATAAGAGCATGAAATCCATTTGATTTTAGGAACTTTACCATCATATTTTAGGAACAAATGTCATACTGTCATTTTCATGTTATCAATTTGATTTTTTTACTTTTTATATCTTTGTAATTTTCACTTTCTTTGCCTTCATTTAGGGATGGGCGCGGCTGTCAAGAAGCCTCCAAGGAAGCGAGGGGCTTATTGGTCCACTCTAGGCCCGGCAAAAAGGCGAGAGCTGGAAGACCAAGCCAGGGAGGCTAATGAGCGAGCAAGGAAGGCTGAGGACGCCGCCAAGCTAGCCAATGAAAAATATGATAAGATGAAGGACAAAATGGAGCACTTTGAGAGGCTGATGGCTGTGCACTTCCCTAACGAAGTGCAGGTTTGAGCACTTGACGATCTAGGTAGGTGACAATTAACAAGAACTTGGTTGCAGCTTTTGGGTTAGTTTGTGCAACTTTTGGGTCACAATTCTAGACTTGTAAGCGCAGTTTGTGTTTGAACATGGTGTTTCTAAACTTTATGTCCGTTTGTGTTTCAACTCAAGTACATTTGTAGGTTGTTTTGTTGACATGGGTGTTTGCATGGGTTGGTTGATGAACAAGCATGGTATTGCAGGTTTAATGTATGAACATTGTGGTTTTTATGTATGAAATGGGTGCTGGTGCACTCTATGTTGAATGCATTGTTGTTTCTTTTGGGTTACATTTGGTTTCGGACAGGGAGCATCACAAAATGCAGCGTATATGCTATTAATTTTTATTAAACTCAAGCCACAAACCTAAAACAACTAGGTTCTATTAACTGAAGCCACAAACATTTTGAACCAAAAGTTGATCTCCAAAACTCTCCGGGCACCACAAACGATGTCCATCAAGACAACTAGGACTAACCAAATGTTCATCAAGACACAACATTAGTTCACCTTATGTTCGTATTAAGACACAAACTTTAGTGGTCGCCTGAACCATAAAATCTCTGACAATGTCCTCGTGGGCCGGTGAATTGGATGTCAATCAAGGGACGGAGGTTCAATTGGTCCGTGTTTTAAGTGCTCTAGGTGCGCTGCACAAGAGACAAACCTCAGGGGACGGATGTACGTGCCTAGAGTTATTAGGCGTCCAAAACCCTCTTCAGGAGACGAAATTTGCCCGTGTCTAGAACGTCAAACTGGCCTAGTGATGATACACGTTAAGGGCTGGGTACACCAGAACTAACCTCTCACTCCCTTATATAACATCATTTTGAGCTTAAATAACTTCTTTTTGAACTTAAACGCCGTCGTTAAAAACTTAAAGATCGTCTTTTTGAATTTAAAGGTCATCGTTTTGAACATAAATACGTTGTTGTTTTGATCTGTTAAAATAAAGAAAAAAACTACCAAATGATGATTGAAGGACAAAAAATTGTGGCCTCCTTTGTATAAAAATCTGGTTTCACCACTAATGGAGGAAGAAGAAGAACATCTATAACATCTATGGATGAATACAGAAAGCACAATAACAAAAAATGAGGGGTCTTTTATTAATTAGTTGACCATCTTTTAACGATACTCTAATACTACATCCGATCCAAAATATATGTCGTTTGACTTTTCAACACGTATTTTAAGAAGGTAAAAACTATATAAAATATCAGTTTTAAATATTTTTTTATAACTTAATATTTTTTGGTAATAAGTATTGAATTGTAAAAAAATAATAATAAAAAAGTTAATATATCATATAGTTTTTAGCTCCTTAAAATACGTGTTAAAAAGTCAAATGACATGTATTTTGGATTGGAGGGAGTAAAAAATAAGAGATGGGTGGTCTTTTGCAATTTTTTTTGAAGCAAGATGAGAATTCAATTCTCTAGACAAAAACCTAAAGAAATTGAGAGACCTGACAAGCCGGTAGATGAACTTATCATCTTTTTATTTTTTGAAGAGATAAATCTATATATCCGATCAAAATGATGTGAATGTACAAAAGGAGAGCGGCCAACCGCCACTCTCATATCATGTGTATCCGACCCACAAAAACAAAAGGGGATTGGATATAAAACTCGTATTCCTCTCCTAACTCCTAATCTCTAGCTAGTACTTTACCTCCTACTCCTATCGCTACTTAGTAATATGCCTTACCCACGCTTTCTCCGCATATGTTTTACCTTTACACCTTACGGACATCCGAGTTTTACAATTTTCAATAACTCTTTCTGCCCACTGCTTCGGCCTACAAACTACATTACCAAATACCACCTCATTCTGACCCATCCAAGTGTAATGTATAAAGGCAAGGAAAACTATATGAGTTTGGATTGGAATTGTGGTCCCTTCTTCACCTTGGACTGCTCACTCTCGAACCACCTGAGTCATTCAACGATGCCTCCAATCGGTTCGGGAGCCCGAGAAGAAAATATAAAAAGATGAGAAGCTAACACAAGAGGCAGAAACTCTCGGTCTTTTGCAACATTTTGGGTCTAAACAAGGTTTTGCTATAATTTTGCTTCCAAGGGATAATTGAACGCCATATATCAAATCTAGGGAAAATAATTTATTTGGTTTTCAATCAGCATCAATGTACCATGTATATATATTTGTATCCTACACCACACATTCAAAAGAAAATTGTACCTTATTATTTAAAGATGTAGGACCAAAAACCCATCAATAATAGTTGATACAAGAATAAATTATTTTACATCAAATTAGATTGGTATATATCAATTTGATAATAATTAAACTATAGAAAAAAAAACTTTAGCAACTCTAAAAAAATTAAGAAATAAACAAATAATTGTACTTTATTATTAAGATGCAAGTGGAAAGCGTTTTTTTTTTTACAGGAGGCAAAAATTAGGATGTCTTCATGTACGAAGACCATCCAAAATCATCTTTACAAAGAATTAAAGACAATTCTCTAAAAGAAGGGTGAGACCTAGAGTTAAGAGTACAATCATTTCTAACAATAAAATCTGCAGCTAGATTTGCATCACTCAAGGCTAAAGCAATGGTAAATCTCGAACTTCTCAAAACGCAATAGAGTGATGTCAATCGGACAATGTTTTAGATACCACCCTGGTGGTCTACCACCTTCCAAATTAGAAAAGTAGATGGGTCATTTATTAATGAGTTATTAACTTTTTCAATAAATTTTAAAACAAATACAAATTACACTAATTGCCCATAATTTATGACATCTTTTAAAAAACCACTCCTAAATTGTAAAATTATAATATAACACCCATATTTATAAGATTTTTTCAATAAACTACCCATCCTCTAACTATTAAAAAAATTAGCCAATAACTTTATTAAAATCGTATTATTGTTTATATTGAAAAAATCAGTTACCCTCAACTTTATGAGAAATCTCCATCCACTCTCATATCTAACGTTGTGCATAACCGGGTATCCGACACAACACGATATGTCGGATACACGAAACCGATATTTTATTAGGGTTTTCGGTTCCATCGCTTCATTTACCCATATTTTATTTTCTTTAGCCCGGGAATTATACCGCTAAAATAATTATATTTAAAATTTTGAACATCATTGAACTTGATTTCGAGGGTGAATTATTGGTTTATACATATAGTACGGAGTACTAATTTTAACAATCGGTAAATTAAGCTGTGTAATTAAATACGTATTGTTTAGAAACTAAAAGTAGAAATATGAAATAAAAATAGCTATCGCTATCTTATCTTATACTACGTATATCGCTAACATTATATATATATATATATATATATATATATATATATATATATATATATATATATATATATATATATATATATTATTCATTTTATATTATCTGAATATAATTAATATCATATTTATATGAATATTTATTATAAGATGAACAAAAAACATATGAAAAAAAGATTACAAATAGTGAATTATGTTAACAAATCTATTATAATGTTTTAAATGCAATATTATTGTTTGGGGATGATAAATGTGTTTTAGAAATTGGGAAGAGAAGATAGGAAAAAAAAGAGGAAATTCACTATTGGTTGAAATAGCTGAAATAAAGGTGAAAATGATACATAATGAAAAATATTTTGATTTAACATAGTATATAGATTTGCATGAATATATATGAGATAAATAAATAAAATTGATCGCGAATCAAATTTACCACAAGAACCTAGTTGATCAAACGATAAATACGATTGGTAATTAAAACACTTTTAATAAGTGGACAAACAAGGTTGATCTAGATACAAATCTATCATACATAATAAAGGATAAGTTCTTTGCGACAAATGACATATCCTCCTTATGATATCTAATCACCAATGATGTAGAATTTCATTTTGTGATTTTTTTTTAGATTTTTAACTAAATAAATTCAAAACATACATTTTTTTTGTCAATCCTGTCGAGTTATGATATCTAACAACCAATCATATATTTATAATGATGACTTTATGATCTTATAAGCTTGTATGATCGATATCTAACAACCAATCATATATTTATAATTATGACTTTATGATCTTATAATCTTGTATGATATCTAACGACCAATCATATATTTATAATTATGACTTCATATTAGTACTAAAATCTAATAATCTTGTATATTGGGGTCGGACTTAGGGTGCCCATTTGGAAAAAAATAGAAAGTTTTGGTAGGTATATGAGAACTAGGGTGTTCAATTGAGAGAGAAAAAAAAGTTTTTGACAATTAGGTAAGAAATAGGGTGCTGTTTTGAAAGAATATAGGAAGTTTAAGCAAGATTATAAGAATATAGGTAGCTTGTATCAATATAGCCCATTAGTAAAGCCCAACCCAATATTATCTTTAGATTTCTAAGAAACCCTCTCACGCATCACTCAGATTCTCACGCTCTCTCCTCTCTCTTGCAGCCAGACGCTCGACCTCTCGCCGACTCACCGTCGCTTGCTCGCAGCCGGACTCTCGCCGACTCAACCTCCCCTCTCGCCCCTCGCTCGCAGACAGACCCGCCCTCTCCTGAGTCTCCTCTCGTTCGCCCTCTCCCGTGTCTCCTCTCGCCTTCTGGTTCTTGTATTCGAAGAAATTGAGGATGAAGCATGTGTAGACTCTAAAGTGTAATCAGATCTGTAGTTTATTTGTTTTTAATTTTTGTTTTCTGGATCTGTTTTTGACTTCTGATGATGATGATAATGGCTATTTCCAATCTTATTTCTAGGGTTTTGATTTCTTTTGATTTAACTTTGGTGATGGTGGATGTTGTGTTGTTTGTAATTGCAATTTGCAAGCACAGTTCAAATTCAAGTCGTTTATTTGCAATTTACATGTACAGTTCAAATTCAAGATGTGTCTATTTGCAATTTGCAAGTACAGGTCGAAGAAATTGAAGATGGTGGGTTTTTTTTTTAATTATTTGCAAAGCAGCTTTTTTTTCCACAAACCCTAAACGGTTCGTGTCGTGTTATACGGGTATCCGATACGAAACCGTTTCGTGTTTTCGTGTCGGATACCCGGTGCTGATCGTGTCGTGTTCAGATCGGCCTTGTTAGTGTTATCGGTTTCGTGTATCCGACATATCGTGTTGTGTCGGATACCCGGTTATGCACAACGTTAGATATGAGAGTGGATGGATATTTCTCATAAAGTTGAGGGTAATTGATTTTTTCAATATAAACAATAATACGATTTTAATAAAGTTATTGGCTAATTTTTTTAATAGAGTTAGAGGATGGGTAGTTTATTGAAAAAATCTTATAAATATGGGTGTTATATTATAATTTTACAATTTAGGAGTGGTTTTTTAAAAGATGTCATAAATTATGGGCAATTAGTGTAATTTGTATTTGTTTTAAAATTTATTGAAAAAGTTAATGACTCATTAATAAATGACTCATCTACTTTTCTAATTTAGAAAGTGGTAGACTACCAGGGTGGTATCTAAAACATTGTCCATGTCAATCTCCTCAATTTGTTAAATTTCTCAAGGAGTGCTCCATTTTCTACTAATGGCATTTATGACTCCAAGACTATCTCATTCAATTATATAAGTCTGGTGTTGTCAAGATCAACCGCCTTCTTAATCCCAGAGAGGGTGAGAAGCTATTTAGTGAAGAACAAAAAGAGAGGAAGAGGAAGAAGTTATCTTTTGTAAACCGAAAAGGATTCCAAGGTAAAAAAAAACAAATCTATACTCCCTCCGTTAAAAAATACATGAACTTTTACTATTAATGCACGTTTTTTAGGAGTTAAAATCTATATAAAATATTAGCTTTTTTTATGAATTTTTTTAATAATTACAAACTTATTGATAAAAAGTTTGTAATTATTAAAAAAAATTAATCGAACCAAAAAAAAAAATTTAATATTATATAGAGTTTTTCCTCCTTAAAAAAACGTGCGTGAATAGTAAAGTCCGTGTATTTTTGGACGGAGGTAGTATATTGTTTTTGGTTTGTTAGTAGAATTGGTTACCTCGTGTATTCAATAGACTTAGTGAAAATTCTCTTAATAAAAGACAGTGGTCTCCATGCCCGGGGGAGGGTCCCGATTGTTGCCCATGGTTACCGAAGTCCGATCCCTCCAGTGGTAACAGTGGCCGCAGGAGTCGTCGAAAGGTGGGGCGAAATTGAATTATCCACATTTACCTTCACATTAGAATTATCAACATTTGCAATTACATTGCGAGGGGTTGATGAACCAACATTTAACACTTTGTTGATTCGAGCAAAATATTTACCCATACCGAAATCTCTAATCATAATTTATAAACAATGAAATAAACCAACACTTGATTTGAAATTCAAATATTTGATGTAGAATCTTCTTATATTCTTTGCTCCGAATCAATTCGAATTTCAACATTTTAATTAGAAAAATTAGATGAAAATAATACGAACTATCCACTGTGGAAAAAAATGATACGAACTTTAAAAATCACAAATTTATATACAAACTATCTAACAGTAAATCAATATTAAAATAATGTCCATCATTTGCAAACAAAAATTAATTTGAACTTAAAATATAATTAATAAATGAGTTGGGTAAAAAATTGTAAATTAAATGATGGAAAATGTAAATCCCTGTTCATCTCCTTCATTCCAGTGACATGATTGAATTGATCTGGGCATCGATCTCCTCCCACGATCTCTCACTCTCAATCTTAATTAGTCTGTTATCTCTCAATTACCACTTGTACAATCTACGGGGCTCAGATTTCACACCCATGGACATACGCCTCTCTCACGCACAATCTTGACTTTCCGTCCTCTCTCGGATCTCAAGATCGAACAGCTCCCATGGCTACCCCTCGGACTCCGACTCAATCTCGATTGATATATCCCTCTTATCCCCACGCCCTCCTCCTCCTATCACCTTGCAGTTTTTGAGCCCGGGCGAAGACGGAGCCTAAATCAAGTCGCGTATATGTAGAACCAAGAGGGTCGAAAGGTGGGGCGGCCGCGTACACGCGCCCCACCCTGCGGCCGCCCCTGAGTGGTGATGAACATGTTTAGTCATTCGAACCTACCTAACTAATGTAGTGTGGTACACATAGAATTAATTTATTCCTAAATTAAGTTTATTTGTCAACTAAGAGAAAAAGGAAGTGATTGTTGTAACACCCTCGTCCCATGCCACATTAGGTATATTAAGGATGATGGAAGTGATATATAACTGATTCAAGTCTTACCCATATAACAAGATCTCTTTCTTTTCAACCTACCAGTGAGGATAACTACCTCAAAGGGGTAAGTGACATGGGTTGACGCCTCTTAAGACCCCGGGTCTTACAGATGGTATCAGAGTTGACTCCGTACACTTCTCATAGAGGGTAGTCTCTTGGGCATAATGGGGTCGTCGGTGCTTTAAGTGAGAGAGATTGTAACACCCCCAAGTGATTCAAGACATACCCATTTCACAGGAGCTCTTCCTTTTCATACTCCAAGTGAGGACAACGAACGTGAGCGGGCTAAGTGGCATGGTTTGACACCTCTTAAGACCTCAGGTCCGACAGTAGCCCTTTCTAGGTGACTAGATCTCTTTAGCGTCGAACTTGCTTGATTTTTATTAATGAACTCATGGAGGGTGCCAAATTATTTTTGATAAAAAGAGGAATGGATCCCCTTAAATATCCTCATAGCGGAGTCCAAGTGAGGACAACGAACGTGAGCGGGCTAAGTGGCATGGTTTGACACCTCTTAAGACCTCAGGTCCGACAGTAGCCCTTTCTAGGTGACTAGATCTCTTTAGCGTCGAACTTGCTTGATTTTTATTAATGAACTCATGGAGGGTGCCAAATTATTTTTGATAAAAAGAGGAATGGATCCCCTTAAATATCCTCGTAGCGGAGTCCAAGTGAGGACAACGAACGTGAGCGGGCTAAGTGGTATGGTTTGACACCTCTTAAGACCTCAGGTCCGACAGTAGCCCTTTCTAGGTGACTAGATCTCTTTAGCGTCGAACTTGCTTGATTTTTATTAATGAACTCACGAGGGTGCCAAATTATTTTTGATAAAAAGAGGAATGGATCCCCTTAAATATCCTCGTAGCGGAGTCCAAGTGAGGACAACGAACGTGAGCGGGCTAAGTGGTATGGTTTGACACCTCTTAAGACCTCAGGTCCGACAATAGCCCTTTCTAGGTGACTAGATCTCTTTAGCGTTGAACTTGCTTGATTTTTATTAATGAACTCATGGAGGGTGCCAAATTATTTTTGATAAAAAGAGGAATGGATCCCCTTAAATATCCTCATAGCGGAGTCACTGTCAAAATTAGGGGTTTGCTAAGTCGATATAGTGTATGGAAGAAGTGGGTACATGAATGAAGAAAAACACTCTTATATAGTGGAAAAAAGACTAAGGAAAAACAAGGGATTGAGAAGATGATTCCCGGTTGCAAAGAGTACAAGCTTAAAATCAAAGGTAACAATGGCGAAAGTGGAGTATAATCATCTAGAGCTTCGTAGTAGAGCGTATAGATGATAATGCATATTTTAAATAGGTATTATAGGTAGTTTTAGATGCATTATAGAGTGCGTATATTGCATGTTTAGTTATTAAAATGCATTCTTGTTCATTTGGGAATTCGAGTTCGGAATTTACGCGTTTTTGTGCTTAATATTCATATTTATATTCAGAGCTTGGAAAGAGGCAAAGGATGTTCGGAAGAGCTATGGAAGGGCTGAGATGGAGTTGGAGAAGAAGGTGAAAGATACATGAGAGGAGTGAAGAAGACAAAGAACGAAGATGATGAAAATCCTCATGTCACCGGTTCAAATCTGGTTCCTGACACACGATTCATTTGAAGAGAAGGAAACTAAGTCCAGACTTGCGGGGCCTACCGCCAAAGACACGGCACCCGGCGCCCACCGTGGAAAAGACGGCCCTCCGCTGTGGATCCTGTGACAGAATCTGCGATTTTATTTCTCAAAATTTTATTTTAGGCAATGTTTATCCAAACTTTCTAGGGTTTGTTGGTGACGTTTTTCAGCCTATTTGAGGCATTTTCAGTAGGTTTTTCATCATTGTTCATTGAAGACAATTAGGATTGAAGTTTTGTGTTTTCTTACGGGGACTTAAACCTTCCATTCCTATTGTTATCAAATCATTCACCATTACTCTCTTTATTGGTTTTGTTTTCTTTATACTTTGCAATCTCTTTACTTTGTTACTTTTATTTAACAACGAAAGCGCATAGAAACAATAGCTCTCATCGTGGATCGATTCCGGACTTACCGAGTATACTAGTTAGTATGTTTGGATTATTTTTGACTGCAGGGAACCAACGACTTTCACTCCCGTTAGTAGGTCCGTCCTTGTGCGCCTTGCCACCGAGGTTGCTATATATAGATGGGTTGAATAACAATTGTTTGCGGCATTGAAAGTAGAAGATCTTCTGACAGGATTCACTCAGTGATTTTCAATGAGCAGATGTTGCATTTTGCCACACAACTATCATCCGAACCCTTTGTATAAAACAAAATTTAAGGTTGTTGCCCTGCCTTCATGCAGCTCCCCTTCGGCAACTCCTTCGTTTGGCTCGTAGTACCTGGTTTAGTCCTCTGTTTGTTTATGTACCCGATATATGATCAAACTCGAATGGGTGTATCCGAACCCGACCCAAATAGCCCAATTACCACGTCCACAACTTGCCCTTGCACCTGCCACTTTTGAGCACAAGTACTTGAGACACATTAAGCACATGCAGGGAATTTATCCTTCCAGCGACCCAAAGGACATGACTATATATAGTAGAACAAAAAAGGAGAGCAATAAGTTATTTTTGGTAAATTGAAATGGTTTTGAAGGTATAAAAATTAGAACGAATCCATTTATTGTTTTGGTTCGTTAATAAAATTGGTTAGCATGTTTATCATTATTTTACCCAGTGGATTCAACTCACATTGTCATTGAAATTATAAAAGTATTGAATATATAAAACAAATCAACTCAATCAAAATCAAGGCGGTGGTTAAGAATGAATATTCTAAATCCAAGGATAGCCATAAAATGAATTGCCTTAAATCAATTTTGCATTATTTGCAAAATGTAGGGCCAACAAGCATGTGGATAAGTAATACACACAGATTGATCAATGTCACATTTAACACACCAAAAAATATCTCAAGAAGTAGGGCCAACCCTTTGGAAGGCCATGTGACCTATTTAGTTAACCATGCTTCCGGCCTCTATAAATAGGACGCTTCTAAACAATGCTTTTCATCACCAAATTAAACTAGCTAGTAATCACATTGTCCCTTGCTTTGGATCCATATATCACAAATTAAGCAGTACAATTAGGATATGGAAACCACATCAATCCCTGCATTTGTTCTCCTGCTCATCTTCTCACTTACATACACTTCCTACATACCCTCAACCTTAGCCGCGAGAGTCACACCGCAATCTCCGACTCCGACCACAACCACATTGGATTTCATCCGAACATCATGCACCAAAACCAGCTACCCACCTCTATGCATAAATTCACTCTCCTCCTATGCAAGCGCCATCCAAACAAGCCCCCAACTACTCGCCCATACGGCTCTCACTGTGACACTAGACACCACCCGAGAATCGTCCAACATGATGGCGGGTCTGGTGCGGGCTCATGGGCTCCAGCCGAAAGACACGAGCGCAGTAAAGGACTGCATGGAGCAGCTAAGAGACTCAGTGGAGGAGCTAAGGCAGTCCGTGGGTGAGATGGGTCAGATCAAGAGCTCGAATTTCGGGCTGACGATGAACGATATCCAGACATGGGTAAGCGCAGCCCTAACGAACGAGGACACCTGCACCGATGGTCTTGGAGAGGAGGCCACCAATGCACAGCTCAAGACGGTTGTAAGAGAGAAAGTACTAACCATTGCCCATCTGACTAGCAACGCCTTGGCTTTGGTCAACGGTTATGCTTCCCTTCATGGATAATAGATAGATAGATCATCAATATCGATCGATGTGTGGCTATATGATACATGGAAACTTAATTTGTCCTATAATCATTCAAGTCAAGTGTGTCAATTTTCTAGCTTCATGGGTATGTAGTTTTTTTTTAATGCAACAAATTCTTGTATCTACGAATCAATATAAAAGAAATGACTCGTTCGTATAATAATAATACAAAAATTATACAAAAATTTCCCATAATAATAATAATAATAATAATTTCTTGGCGCCTCCGGACTGCGGTGATGGCCTTGTTCGTTTTATTATTTATGATATTCCCCGGTCTTCAGCTCCGTCTCCGTCAGTTCCCTTGGATGATGTTGGGGATGTGCCTGCTGGTTTGACTATATCTTCACTTGACCGTTTGTTTTCGATGGGGTTACGCACTGTGAAATCCATCCCTCCTAAGTGTTGCATAGGTTTTTCTCGGGTTTTAAAAGGAGCTTTGGATGGTGTGGCTAACTCTCCGAGCGACCTTTCCTGCTGGATTCGCTTGCTTGTGATGCCTCTTTGTATACTTAAGACCTTTTTCCCAAGAAGTAATCTTGAGTGTGTAGGACCGCTGTCAAGCGCCAGCGTCAGGAGGAGTGTATTGCTAGTGCTATCCGTGCTTGGGGTGTGTCTGGTGGCAGTTTGCAGCTTGTGCAGGAGTCTTTAGCGGAGGTTCCCCCTTCTTTTATTGTGGAGGAGGAACTTGAGTTGAGTGAGCGTAATCTCCGGCAATGTCGGAGGAAGATTTGTGATGGTCATTATACTGCTGCGGTTCAGGTGCTCTCTTCATCAGGTATTGCCCCTTATTCTGATGTCACTCTTGCTGCTTTGCAGGATAAGCACCCCACTGCCTCGTCTCCTAACTTGCATGTTGATCACCATCCTCTTGTTGCCTCTTCAGCCGTTGTTTTGGATATGATTCGGAGCTTCCCGCGTGGTACGTCATGTGGGAGGGATGGGTTCCGTGCTCAACATCTTTTTTAATGTTTGGGTGGAGTTGCTGTTGCTATTTCAGATGATTTGATCTCCTCTATTACTCGAGTGGTCAATCTTTTCCTTGAAGGTCGTTGTCCGCAAGTTCTAAGTGAGTATATTGCTAGTGCTCCGCTCACGCCGCTTGTTAAACCAGGTGGAGGTATACGTTCTATTGCCGTTGGCACTATTTGGAGATGCCTTGTCTCTAAGGTTGGTGCTTGTTTGGTAGGTCCCTCTTTGTCCGGTTATTTTGCTGGTCTTTAGTTTGGGGTCGGGGTATCTGGTGGAGGAGAGGCTATTCTGCATGCCTTGAATCGTGTGTCCATGTCTTTATTTTGCCGATCTTTAGTTTGGGGTTCGGTTATTTTGCTGGTCTATGTTATTTGTGGATTTTCAGAATGCTTGCAACTTAGTTGATCGTGTGTCCATGTTATAGGAAGTCTGCCGTCAGTGCCCGGTTCTATCACGATGGGTGGAATTTTGTTACTCTAGTCCTGCCTGGCTATATTATGGGGAGCATAGCTTATGGTCTTGTTGAGGGGTTCAACAGGGTGATTCTTTAGGGCCTTTACTTTTTTCTTTGGTGTTGCATCCTTTGGTTTGCAAGATCAGAGACTCTTTTTCGTTGGATCTGCAAGCTTGGTACTTAGATGATGACACTACTGTTGGGGACACTTTTGTTGTGGGGGAGGTCTTTGATCTGATTATGGAGGAGGGTCCCCGCTTTGGCCTTCATCTTAATGTGGATAAGACCGAGGTTTTTTGGCCTACAGAAGATCCCAGGATTCGGCTCACTAGGGTTCCCCCCCCCCCCCTCTATTGCTCGACCTTTGCGTGGTGTCAAAGTTCTGGGTGGGCCTGCCAGCGCGTGTCCTGTTTTTGGCAGTGACCTTGTGGCGAAGAGGGTGGCTAGGACCATAGAGCTTATGGACTTTGTAGCGAGGATTGATGATTTACAGTGCGAGTTACTTTTACTCCGAGCTTGTACGGGTATTTCTAAGCTTTACTTTGCTTTGCGTACTTGCTCCCCGCGTGTCTTTGGGTTGGCCCAACTCTCTTTTGATGTGGCACTCCATTCTAGCTTGGAGCGTATTGTCACTGCATCCGGGCCTGGGTTTGGGGATTGGCAGTGGCGGCTTGCCACCTTCCTTTTTCATTTTGGTGGGCTCGGAGTGTATGCTGCTAGGGATGTCCTACATTATCCTTTTTTGGCGTCTCGGCTGCAGTCTGCTGAGTTGCAAGCTAAGCTTCTACGTCCTTCTGATATCATTGCTATTGGTCCCGCTTTTGATGATGCCTGCAATGCTTTTAATGAGACTACGAGTTCTGATCTTCTAGGCGATCCTAGTGAAATCGTTGCCCCCAAACTTATGAAGAAATTGGCAGATATATATTTCACGAAGGTTGCTGCTACATCGGACTCTGTTTTCTCTTTAACTCCGCGGCAGGTGGCATTGTGGAAGTCTCAACAGGGTACTCACTCCTCCGATTGGTTGCGTGCAGTTCCTATTTCTGGGTTGGACCAGACTATGAATGGAAGGACCTATCGTAGTGTGCTTAGCTATCGACTGGGTGTTCCTTTGTTTGCGGTATCTAGGCCATGTCCGGCTTGTTCTCGGGTCTTTGATGGTGATGTCTATGGAGATCATGTTGTGTTCTGCACCGGTACTGTAGGCATCAAACATCGACACAACCTTGTGCGTGACACCTTATTGGATATCTGCTATAAGGCTGGGATTTCTGCCGGTAATGAAGTTGATATCGGTTTGGTTGATGGACATGATAAGCCTCTTCGTCTTGCAGATTTGCTTTTTTATTCATGGGATAGGGGGCGAGATGTGTGTGTTGATCTTACGGGGTCCTCCCCTTTGACTCAGTCAGGGGTGTCTGACTTTGTCCCATGCCGTGTTGTTTCTGCTGCTGCTCAACGTAAGTGTGTCAAGTATAGATATTTGTGCACGACGGCTGGATATGGTTTCCTACCATTTTCCTTCTCGTCGTTAGAGGAGCTGGATACAGATGCAGTTGCCTTATTGAAGCGGATTCAAAAAGTCTTGGAATCTCATGACGCCGGGGCTCGTGCTGCAGCTTTTATTTTTACTAGACTTAGTTTTATTATCGCTAAAGGAGTGGGGGCCCAAATAGTATCTCGGCTACCCACTAATTTCTTGTAATTTATAATAATAATAATAATAATAATAATAATAATAATAATAATAATAATAATAAATAATAATAATATCATTATTATTTATGATATTATATTTCTATTACTATTACTGTATTATTATTGTTATCAATATTTTGTTATTATACATATTTTCTTTTTATTATATTATTATTGTTAATTATAGATCTATGTAAGTATTAATATTTTATCACTATTTTATGATTTAACAACAACAACAACAATATATAATAATAATAATAATAATAATAATAATAATAATAATAATAATAATAATAATAATAGTAATAAATTAGGGTAGATCTACTGACTACTGCAACAGTCCAGACTCCAGTGCACCACTCGGTGCTACACAAATTATTTAGGGTATAATTTTACTTCGAAGTTTTTTTAAAAATTATATTTGTGTTTTATACACTTATATTTCTATGTCTATAAAATTTTATTATGAAAAAGTATGTTTTGAAATATATATAAAATTAAAAGAATGATTATATTGGTTTATATTTTTAAAACAAAATTTTTCATGATAAAAATTTATAAACATGTAAATGTAAGTATATAAAATATATTTTTTTTTTAACTTTTTAAAGTAATTTTGTAGCTCAAATAATTTTGTATTGCACCGGGTGGTGCACCGTGTGTTGCAAGAGATCTGTACTGATAAATAGTTAATGGTTTTCAATTAGCATCAATGTTGTGTGTGTCATAGATCACACATTAAAAAGATCAAATTTTATTGTACCTTATTATTTAAAGATGTAGGACCAAAAACCCCATCAATAATAGATGATACAAGAATAAATTATTTTACATAAAAATAGATTGGTATATATCAATTTGATAATAATTAAACTATAGAAAAAAAAACTTTATCAACTCTAAAAAAATGAACAAATTATTGTACTTCATTTTTTTTATATATAAGGTAAAGATTCGGGGGTCAGACTAGCCTGACTCCCCGAGAGGCCGACAAATCGGCAGACGGATTAGCCGTCGAAAACAATACAACCAAAAGCGAACCAAAACAAGCGCAACAAAGATTGAAACTACACGTACAAAGGGGGAGACCTAGGCTAAATGAAAATCTTCGGCCGAGAACGCAGACGCGGACAGAAGCCAAGCACCACCACGGCAGCACCGCTGGTCAGCGGTACATCAGGACGTCATCTCCTGTGGGCAGTGAAGACGAAAACTCCAAGGAAGCAGTCTCCTAGAAATGGAGTCGTCTTTGAACACACCACCACGACCCCAACCAGACCCGACTTCGAGCGTCACACCGTCAACCAAACCAAAACGAAACTAGGACTACCCATAAGCATGTACAAGCCACAATCCGAACATGTTGCGACTGAGGGAACGCACAACACAATATTTGCTCAAAGATATAGTGTTTACAACCCTTTCAGGAATTTGGTCATGCCCTTTCGGGATTTTGTTCAAACCCTTTCGGGAATTTTTTTTTCTTTTTTAATATATATAATTTTCTACCGGGCTGCTTCGGGCCCAAGGTTAAAGCTTGGGCCCAAAGCACAAAGAATCGGGCCCAAAGCAACCACGAGCCCAAAGCACGCACACAAGGATGATGGTGGATTGGTGGCCGGCCGAAGCAAGCCAAAAAATCTCCACGAGGCCGGCGCCGACCAAAGATGGAGGCGGAGGCAACGAACCCACCCGGAAGGGCCAGGCAACAAAGGAAGGAGGCGGCGGAGAACACCGTCGGTGACCACAACCAAAGAGGATGATGGGGATGACAAGAATGATCCACCGGACAACCGAACACGGCTGACTGAACCAAGATCGGTAGAGAACAGGACCCCAAAGAGTCGGAGACAATGATTGGGATGCACAAGAGGGCCAATGAACTGGCCAAAGGAGAGACAAATCGAGCCAAATCAGACCCAGAACGACCAGTGCATCCAAAGGTCCGAACCAGAGGAGAAGATAGAAGTGAAAACACTGAAATTGATGAAGAAATTGAAAAACTCCCAAATCAATTTGACCAGGGAAACCCAAAATCAAACCCACCCAACCACCCAGAGGGGACCATACAAGGAAGAAGAATGGGACGAAGTGAGAGCGGGAGGTGGAAAGAAGGAAAAGAGCTCTAGATGAAGAGGTGCCCACAGGGTCGTGTGTTAGAGACGATGTCGGAGGTTGTGGTTCTCTACCCTTCACGGGTGTTTTGTCTGGTTTGGAAACAGGTGCTCATGAACAAGCCACAAGGCCTGGTGATTTTCAAGACCCCTATAGATGGATGGTTAAGATCTCCCGGAGGAGAAGGATTCCATTGGAAGTGGTTACCCCAAAGGGAGATGTTGCCCCGAATGGTGGTTTGGGCTCCTTCCTCTCTCTAGAATTCTAGAGAGAGGTTAGAGTTATTGTACTTCATTATTAAGATACAAGTGGTGAGCCCTTTTTTTTACAGTAGGAAAAAAATTAGGAAATCTTCATACACAGAAACTATCCAAGATCATCTTTAATTTATGGATGATTAAAGACAATTCTCTAAAAAGAAGGGTGAGACCTAGATTAATGAGTACAATAATTTCTAACAAAAAATTTGGAATGTAAAGGAAACGCTCTGACCTCTTTCTAGAATTCTAGAGAGAGGAAGGAGTCCAAACCACCCTTCGGGGGCAATAACTCCTCGGGTATGAACAACCGGCTATGCAAGCAGCTCCAAATCACTATTCGTCTTTCTAAGTCCGGCTACCTCTGTCCAGTCCACCGCCGGTCTCGTTATCACCTCCCTCTCTTTTGTAAGCCTGTGAGAGAGGGGTTCTAAAATCCCTTCGGGGCTTCAACCTTTGGTTCAACCAATCCATCCCTCGGTGTGGTCGCTCCGCCGCCACCCGTGGCTCCCTCGTTGGGCGATGTGAGCACGACTTTGCCGCTATTTCTTGGACACCGGCGTGTTGTCCTCCGTCGATGGCTTGAAGCCCTCTACCGCAACCCACTAAAATCGGTTAAAAAAGCTCAAATTTTTTGGGGCTTTTATAGATTCATGGGCTGGGATCTCATATCTTTCATCATCTTCAACCGATTCGAACTCCAATACCTTCGAGTTTCGGATCTAGGGTTCGCTTATCCCGTTAAAACTTACCCCGGATTATTCCTGTAACCATGGCCTCCCTATTGGTTTCGACCTTAATCTCTGGCCTTGATGCTTCATTAGACCACAAAGTGTTGGCTTGAATGTACCAACCTCATCTTTGCTTTTCCCTGCGACTCCAGCCTTCGTCGGAGCCGTCCTCCACCGCCGTTTTGCCGGATTCCCTCCTTGGCGCGCTGGCTCTCGCTTGCCTTTGAGCCGCCGTCAACTCCCCGGCCACCGTCGAGCCTGTTGCTCTCTTGGTGTGCTCGGCCTTGCTTGCTCTTCCCTGGGTGGTTTGTGTTGAGGGTGGCCAAGCTGCTTGCCAAGCTTGCCTACCACAATTTCTTGCATTTGGGGCGGCTTTTGGGCCAAAGTTACATCGAAGAAAAAGGAAAAAAAACAAAAAACAAAGAAATCAAAAATACCGGACGTAGGCTGTGTTTGGTAGTAGATTGTAAAAAGTAGATTTTGTGTAGATTATGTAGATTTTGGAGGTTATGAGTTTTTTTTTGTAGATTATGGAGATTTCAGAGGTTATGTTTTTTTGGGAACAAAAATCTTGTTAAAAGCTAGAAAGGTGTTTGGTGTGGGTAAGATTTGTAAGGGGTTTTTTTTAGCAAAAAGTCCAAAATGCCCTTCACTTTTACCCCTTTTCTCCTACCTCCCTCATCTCCAACGTCGAGCAGTTCTATCAGGCCATGGTCTTCTTCCTCCCTCACTAATCTAATTTTGATAAATTTCTCTAATCTTCTCCTCCAATCTCATTAATAGCTACCGTATTGTTCCACTGCGAACCTGAAGAGCTCCAATTTCATGCCAATCAGGGCACCTCCACCTCCGCCTTTCATGGAAATCAGGGTGTCTCCTCCTTCCATGGCATTCGGGCACTTCCACCTGTGCGGTGCAAATTCAAAACCCCGACAACCATTCCACCGAAACCCTAGGTTCTCTTCCTCGACCCAAAATCGGCCGACGGTGGGGGTTTCGACTGTAATGGTGATGGAGGTGGACTACATTGATGGGGGTTTTGATAGTGGGGGTTTCGACTGTAATCGGACAACGGTGGAGAGGAGTGGCTTCTTGCGAGGGCAGGAATGGGCACAAATTTTCGAAATCTCCGCAAAAGCTCCCAAATCTACCACCCCCAAGCTTTCATTTTGCCCAAAAAAAAATCTCCTAAAGCTCCTCCGAAAGCTTGAAAAGCTTGTTCATAATCTTCTGCCAAACACCATACCGAGAACTTTGGTTTTTTTTTGAAAGCTTGAAAAGCTTGCAAAGCTCCTGCCGAATACACGCTTAATATTTGATTAGGGGTAGTATTGATTTTTGCCTCTTTAATAGGATTAATATATGTATACTTGTTCGGTATTTTATACCTTATAGGTATATGTACATTAATTGTGTAAACAGTTATATATATATATATATTTATATATAATTATAAAACATTTCGAAAGGGTTGATTAAAATCCCGTTAGGGTTGGGTGCTTTATACACCGGCGTTGTGTGGCTTTGCGTTTTGGCGGGGTCGAGCTTTGTCTTCCGCGGATGGGGTTTTGGCGGTTGGAGTCGGGACATGCAAGGGCCATGGTAGTGTGTTTCGTGGCGACTCCTCTTTTCGGGTTGACTGCTTCCCTGGTTTCGTCCTCACTGCCCACAAGATGATCGGGTCCTGATGTGTCGCTGGCTTGCGGTGCTGCTTCTGGTAGTGCTTGGCTTCGTCGCCATTTTCGTCCTCATCTTGTTTGGGTTTGATGGTTTTGCTTCGTTTTTGTAGAGCTCTCTTGCCTGTGTTGTGCACCATTTTGTATTTTCTTTGTCTTGACGGTTCACCGTCTGCCGATTTTATCGGCCATCGAGGTTCAGACTTATCTGACCTAATTGTATCACTACAAAAAAAATTGCATTAGCCACCCGACTTTAGAAACGACATGATTCTGCCGTAGCAAATGTAGCTTTTTTGCCATGGGTGAGTGACGGCATCGACACCATCCGTAGCTTTTGCGACTGCAAGACATCTCTGTTGCAAAATTATAACTTTTTTAAAAAAGGGAAAAAGAGTGGAAAAAAGGCATAACCATACATTACCTCTTTCTCTCTCATTAGCCGCCTTCAACCCCTAAAATCTCTCAGATTTGTGCGTGACCCTCATCTCCTCCTCCCATGGAACCTAGATCTCCATCCCCTTTCTCTCTCACTCATTCGTCCTCTCAAATCTCCCTTCTTCTTCCTCACGCCTCTCATCTTCATCTCGACATCTCTTGGAAGGTAATTGATCTTCTCCTCTATTGTAATATTAGATCCCGCGCCCTTCACAACTTCACTCCCCTTGAACCCGACCCCGACCCCAACGTCCTTTACAGGTTCACTCGCCCCGTCTATGGAAGCCAGGATCCCTAACCTCTCCATTTTCCAGATCCATCTCTAGCTTCCTTCTCTGGAAAACAACACTCTTCGCTCGCCCTGCAATAGGTGCGGAATCCTTCCTCTTCTCTTTCTTTCCTTCGTTTGTTTCTCTTCTCTTTCTTTGCTTCTCTTTCTCAAATCTTTGGCTAATTTCGATTTGAAAATAGAGGATTCTTGGGTTGTGCGATTTTTTTTTTTGCAGATCTAGGGTTTGTTGTTGTTTTCTGCCATTTTGTGAACTTGTGATTCCAGATTTTAACTTGTGATTTCAGATTTGTGAATCCAAAAGTCGTCTCCAACGTAGCCTTTAAAGGTAATTGTTATTCTCCTCTATTGTAGTATTAGATCCGAGTTAGGGTTTACATTATGTGAGATTCTAGTTTCAGCTTAGGGTTTATTTACTGTTGGTGGGAGTGAATCGGTTGTCGAACCCGATTCATCTAGTGAGAAGTAGAGTTTACATGTTAGATGGTGCAACAAGTTGTAATTGAGAGAGATGTTGCAACTCATTTTCTATGCTATCCTCTCTGTGTGGAATGAAAAAATCATGGAGCATTTACCATTGATCTTGTTTGCGAGATTGACAGACAACTCTTGGAATCTGTAGCATGTATGTAAAATAACATACTTTTAAATTTACTGCTCAATTCATCCTCATTGGATACGTCTATAAGTTTTATTGAATGTTCTCAATTTCTAGTTATGGTGATTAATCTGTTGGATAAAAAAATTCAACCATGTGAATTGAAAGTTGAATTACCCTAATGATCTCTTTTCCCCTCTGTTTACATACAGGGCTTGGTTGGAGCTACCCTTGTGATGTGTGGAGTGTTGGGTGTATCCTCGTTGAGCTATGCTCGGTATGTTTAGTGAATTCTTTATTAAGGAGGTACGGTTGTTGCTCATTTGATCACAAATTTATATCGATGTGATTCTATAAATATTCCAGGGGAGGCACTATTCCAAACCCATGAGAACTTGGAGCATCTTCTAATCTACCATACCCCGGGAAAGCAGGAGAGCTGTAATGAAGCTTCCTCGTCTCCAGGTGAAGCATCTTCTAATCTATGCATGTTTTAAAGTTCCCTGATTTTCATACTTTCTTATGTGTTTCTTGTATAGCAATTCCCTTGGTGCATATCTAAGGATATTCGATAAGATCCACTTTTTGTTTGCTGCTCTTAATCTGCTAATCTGCTTAATTAGTAATAGGTTCATTTTATTCCAGGCACTTGGATTAAGATTTCCATATGCATCATATCATATTGTACCACTCTGATTCATATTTATATGTGCTTTAATTTAATTTACCTTAAGGAACAAGGAAGGGGTTGGGGTTTAATTGCATCACCGATAGCTTGTTTCTGATCCCCCTATATATATATGCTTTGTTTTATAATGATTTCTAGGTAGATTAGTAACTTGATTGCTTTGATTTCTAGGGATCGAGTATGGTCAATGGGTGGCTTGTTGTGGAACCTGGAGAGAGAATAGAGTTGCAAGAGAGTTGCAATCGACATCCCATGAATGGTTGAGGAGAGATTTGTGGTGGCGACGTTTAAGGTGGTGGGGCATCGTTTGTCCTCTCTTTGGTTAGCACAGTGATGCCTCTATGAGAATTCATCCGAAGGATGATCGAAGTCTTAACACTGAGAAGCACAAATCGAGGTGGTCTTCTTCCTTGGATTTACTTCTTTATCTCGATTTGATTAACTACCCCCTTGGCGTCTCTCTTTGTCTATGTCGGTTTTAAGAATTTTGGTCTTAGGTGTATATGTTTAGGTTTTGCTTTTTAGTATCTTCTCATTGGTGGTTTTGTAAATGTATTGATCAAGTACGTATTAACTTATTCAAAGGAATTGCAGATGAGGATGCCGCAAAAGATGTGGATGGCTTAGCTCTCCAAGTGGTTGATATACAGTAATCAATTGAACAAGCGAAGAAGCTTTATAAGTTCTTATGTTATTATCAATTCACAATGCTGGAAGTAAGTCATTTTATAAAGATTTTATTTAAATTCTTAAAATTGTGTTATATCTTAGTATAGATTACTCTTTATGTAATAAACATAATATAAGTTGGCATAGCAATCCTCAATGATCTTATATTATTAATATTAACTAATGACAACTAATATGGTATTGTTACTTGAACCAAAGACACATTTGGAGGGGAAACGGAAAATGGAAAATACTCATAATGATATGTGCTAACATCAGTAAGTTGTATATAAGAAAAGATGGAGGCATTCATCCATCAGAATGATAGAATATCAACTTGATAGATTTGGGATACTTTTAAACTAAATCTTACATTAGATATTTATATGCATAACATTCATTTGAGCAAAGTAAAAATGACCCTACCTGCACTTATAACTAGTGTGCCTCTATCAGATGATGGCTCATCTTGACCTTCGATATTCCAGCTTGAAAATTGTCCTCTTTCAGATGATCTTCCTCTGCCTCAAACCGCTCGCCATAAGAGCCCGAATTTCCACGGTCCCAAGCAGGTGCCTTGGAGTTTCTGCGTGGTAAAAAAACAATCTTTGATCAAACCTACTGCATTAAACTAGTTGTGAATGATTCCAAAAAGCCTACCAATCTTCAACCAATAAATGAAATAATATATATATATACTGACAAATGCATACCCAACATAAGTTTTTAACAAATATCAAAGATAGTGATGCCTCAACAGCTTGGCCAATCTATGTGTCACACGTATCATAACAATCATGGTGTCTACTTCGATTTCTTTAAGAACTAGGGTAGATCATCACATAAGAGTACAGAGAAAAATGCAAAGCAACCACATCAGTACATTGTTTTACACAAATATACAAAGAGATCACACTTGTGATTTATGAAAGCAATGTTACAGATTATGAAAATCACACCTTTCACTAGAGCGGCCTCCAAACAACCCACCCTTCATTTTGGGCAGAACCATCTTGTTGCTTCAAGTCTAACTGAAATGGCTGGAATGTCCCACTTGTTTAGATTTTTTATTCGAAGAAAAATACCGAAAAATGCCACACCTTTTGTATTCTGCTAATGGATTTATCTAGGTTGACATTAGTTTAATCTTTTATTTATTTATTTATTGAACGATAGAATTTTTAGGGTGATTTAGACGAATGAGAGGATATAGTTGTTCTTGTTAATTATAAGCTAGCCTATTAGCTCAATTGGTAGAGCTTTGTGTTTAATTATATACAAAGATGTGGGTTCAAATCCCTCATATGCTACAATAAAAAAATTCTTTCTCATTTGGATTTTTTTTTAAAATATGATAAATCCATTGGCAACGGCATGTTTTCCGTTGCAAATAAGGCCATGGCGCCCTAAAAGGGAGAAAGGCGGAAAAAAAGGGTGGTAAAATTGGGGGTAAATGGTAGTGACCTCCCCCGACGTGAATTACCATCGTTAATATCTTGCGACGACAACTACTTATTTGCGAGGGAAACCCTAACTTTTACCACCCTAGGGCTAGCGACCGATGATTTTCCGTCGCATTGCCATCCCAAATACTTATTAGCGACGACAAACATACTTTTTGCGACGACAATGTGCCGTTTCTAAAGCAATTTTTTTTTGTAATGTATCCCCACAACCATAGCTTACAGACCCTCCGTGGTTCGGCCTAGTTCTGCGCTGATTTCCGTCCCTCGGGCACCCTCGCGGAGTAGCCATGATCCGCCACCCGATTCTGACCACCTCGTTCCGATTGCCTAGCCAATTGATGATGCAACCACAAAAATAACCCAAATCGGTCTGATTTCTACTCCAAATCAACCCAAATCGGTGGGAATTTCGGACCTGTCTGGTTTTCGGGCTTGCTGTCCGACGTTTCCGATCCCAATCCCTTTAATCCGGCTCGATTTCGACCCCGAAGCCTACTCAACTTCAGCCCTGAGATCCTCCGGCCGCCCTAACACCCCTACCATCACCACTCCTAGCCTCGTGCGTAGCCGTCCGGTCGCCTCTGATGGTGTCTTCGCAGTCCACTTCTTCTTCGGCCTCAAACCCTCCTTAACTTTAGCTCCTGTGACCCTCCGACCGCCCTAGAGCCCTTCCATCACCACTCCTGGCCTCGTGCGCCGTCGACCGGCCGCCTTGGTCGTGCCTTCGCCAAACATTAGCTTGATCTGACGTCTCTGCAGTCTGCTACCGTCTTCCTTGACGTGCAAGGGTTTTTCTTATCCTTGCATGCCAAGCACTCAATTAAAAAAAAATCTTTTATCTAACTATTCTAAATTAATATCTCAATTTCCTAATTTTTTTTTCCTAAACACCTCATTAATTAATCAATCTAGAGTGAATATATTCTTTTTATATATTTCGACTCCTAAAAACCGTCTTATCTCCTCTCTTGTACGTGACTCACCCACTTTTACCATTTTTATCCGTTTATTTTGATCTTGTGTTTTTGTCCAGCTGATTGGAGTCGTTTCTTGGGTTGGGCTTGTTGTTCGAGTTGACCGTGGAAGTGTTCGTGATTCTCGAAAATCCCTCATCCAGGTGGGGGGAACGTCGCTTATCCTCACTTCCCCAGGAGACACCTTTTCAACTATTCGGTTTCTGCCTCTGTCTCCCCGGCGTCGAGACGTCGTATCAGCCCATCGACTTTCCCATGTTCTCGATATTCGCAGTCTTCACCCGATGTCCTTCGTCTTTCTCTCCGCTGGCATTCTTTGCTTAGATCTTCTGTATTCGGGCCTCTTTGTTATTTTGCTTTTATTTGGTTGTATCATGACGGTTAGCCCGTCTGCCGATTTTTCGGCCTCTCGTTTTTCCAGACTTAAGTTGAAGTCTGGGATTTTGAATTATTTCCTGTTAAAAAAAAAAAAGGTCTTCCTTTTTCTATTTTCCTAGATTCCCTTATTTGTTTAGAAAATCCGAGCTTTCATTCATTTCCTAGATTCCCTTATCCTTGAATAGAGTTGGCGAAATCTGACTCGATCCAAGAACCCGACTAGACCCACGTACCCGAACCCAAATTGGTCAAAACCTAAAAATCTAGTATCATATACGTACAACCCGAATCCAAAACCATTTTGAACTGATACTCGAATGGACACGAACATAAACAAACCAGACCTGACCCATACCCGATCCATCCTTGACTTGACCCGAACAAGTCCCATGTCATCTTTATAATTACTTTAATTTTCTTATTTTGAAACATTAAGATAAACGAAAAAAATCATTATTTTATAATAAAACTAAATGTGACTCAACTTGACCCAACTCAAACTCGACTCATGCCAAAATCCATTTGATCTAAACTTACTTAACTCAATCCGAACCCAACCAAGCATAAATTATAACCATACATATGATCAAACTTAAATGGGTGTACTAAAACCCCACCCAAACAACCCAATTGCCACATCTAGTTATGACCTGCACAACTTGCTCTTGCAGCTACCACTTTCTTGCACAAATACTTGACACACATTTGGAGTTTGTCCTTCCACACTCAAAAGGATATGACTAGAGAACAAAAAAGGAGAGTTTTATTTTTGATAAATTGAAACAGCTTTAAAGGTATAAAAAGAACGAATATATTTGTTGCGCGCTATTGGTTCGTTAATAAGATTGGTTAGCAATTAGCATGTTTCCCATTATTTTACCCGGTGGATTCAACTCACCATGTCATTGAAATCATAAAAGTATTAAATAAAATAATAAATAATCTCAATCAAAATCAAGGCGGTGGTTAGAAATGAATATCAGTTAATAAAAAACAAAGGGGCTACATGCGAAGGGATATCCACATGACCACATATGGTCTAATATAGTTACACACTGTACCTACATCAAAGCATAGCCACTCTTTAAACACTTATAATAATAATGCATGCAAAATGTAGGGCCAACAAGCTAGCATGTCGATCAATAATACATAAAGATTGATCAGTATCACATTGACACCCGAAAAAAAATAGGCGAAAATGCATCAAACCAAAACAGTGTTGTTTTCAAATAACCACCCCTTATTAAAAAATTATCAAATAACCACTCACTATTCATTGTTGTTTGCAAATAACCACCCCTTATTAAAAAATTATCAAATAACCACCCATTAAATATAGGTTGTTTGAAACTAACCACCCATACCCCTGTTCTTGTTAAACCTCACTTAATTTAATATGAAAAGACAATTATACTTAAAAATCCGGAAATTTTTCGAGTAATATGAGTTTCGACTTGGTGACCCGATTGACCCAGTAATTTTGACCTGATTTACCCGATTGACACGGTTGATTTATAATTATATATGATTAATTTTTTTAATGGAGATTCCAATTTATTACATTTTATAATTACAATCACTTGATCTTTCATTTTCAAAGCAATTTTTATATTTATTTGTATTGTGTAATACTCCGTCCGATCGATAGTATTTGATTTTTTATTTTTCAATACATATTTTTTAAGAAGTTAAAAGTTCTAAAAAATATTAAAATAATTCTATGCTTATTACTAATTACATGAAATTATTTTTAAAAAAATATTTAAAAATTTGATATTTTATATATTATTACTTTTTATTAAAAATTACGTGAAATAATAAAAATCAAATGTTTTTAATAAGATGTAATAATATATAAAATATCAATTTTTTAAAAAAATTATTTAAAATTTTGATATTTACATATTATTACATTTTATTAAAAATTACGAGAAATAATAAAAATAAAATATTTTAGATCATATATAGTATATAATTACAAGCACTAGAATTTATGAACGTCTTTAATTGTAGAATTTTAAAATTATCCAAAATTATCAAATCGTGATTTTATTTTAAATTTTAAAAAGAAAAAATTGGCAAACCCAAAATCGACCTAAAGTGACCCGAAACTTGGTCAAACCTGGATTCGAGACAACCTGGATGTACCCGGAACCCGTTTTACTCGGGACTCGAAGTGACCCAACCCGAATGACCCATTTGACAGGTCTAATTAATTGTAATACCTGAAAAATCAAGCAGCAAAGAGAAGTATAATTGTCTTTTTACTAAAAAATGAAACATTAAAAAATAGGGGTATAATTGTCTTTTCATATTAAATTAAGTGAGGTTTAACAAGAAAAGGGGTATTGGTGGTTAGTTGCAAACAACCTATATTTAATGGGTGGTTATTTGACAATTTTTTAATAAGAGTGGTTCTTTGCAAACAACCATGAATAGTGGGTAGTTGTTTGATAATTTTTGAATAAGGGGTGTTTATTTGAAAACAACAATGAATAGTGAGTGGTTTTATGCATTTTTGCCTAAAAAATATCTCAAGATGTAGGGCCAACCCTATAGAAGAAAATCAATATAAAAATGAATCAAAAAAAAAAAGAAAATCAATATAAAAGAAATGATTCGTTCGTACTGTGTTTTAAAATCAATATAAAAGAGATGGCTAGTTCGTCCGGAGATTGATGATAATTCATGTTAGGTTTGTTTGGTTGGCAATGGAAAAACCTAGGAAGTACAAAAATACAGGAAGTAGTTAAAATATATGTGTTTGGTTGAATTTTTTTCCGTAGAAAAACTCAGGAAGTTAAATTCCCAGGAAGTTCAATTCCTCCATTTCATAGGAATTTAACTTACCTACTCCTCCCTAGGTAAGTTGCAATTCTCCCATTTTCTATTTAAAAATTCTCAATTCCCCTGTTTAATCCTCTAAACTAAAAAGTTAACCAAATATATTTTCACAATTCCCGTGAATTAGACTTCCTGGGAATTCAATTCTAATGAAATAACTTCCCGGGAATTTCAATTCCCACATTGAACCAAACGAGCTCTAAGACCGATTGAAACATTAACGGTTTAGTTTGGTACATGGAGTTATTGTCAATGCTAATTTTGAATATTCTTCGCAACTTTAATTTGGGTCTCAATCTTATCTTTAATCAACTATGGTTCAATAAAACGATACTAAAAGTTTACGACGGAATTTGACATCTATTTATTTTTTTGTCCATAAGATTTAGAGATTATGATGGGGATAGAGCGGACGAAGATGAACCAATTGGAGGGTCTATCATTTTTTCCATCGGATAATTTAGGCTCAGGTGACAGCCGGACTTGGGAGTTGGGACTTGTCGTTTAATATAACCTCAAGTGACCAACATCAATATCCGTCGCTAGATTGATGTTGAGGCGACGAACCGATACAATCCGTCGCCTAAAAGGGCATCCTAAATGTCCCATCCTATCTTAAGTTCAAGCAAATTGTCAATGTCGTTCGTTTGAATACTCATTCAGGCCAAGAACATTCTGCGCCCCTCGCTTGAATCATGATCAAGTACCCAACATTGTACGAATGTCCGTGGCATGACGAGTACAAAGCAAATTCTCAATGTCGGTCGTTTGAATACTCATTCAGGCCAAGTACATTCTATCCCTCGCTTGAATCATAATCAAGTATCCAACATTGTACGAATGTCTGTGGCATGATGAGTACAAAGTAGATTTATTACAATTAAAGAATAGTCTGAGGCGATCGAGTATAAGTGTATAACTATGTTAAGGCGAAGAGATCTCATCAATCTCAAGGGACCATAAAATTTTCTTCGCTTTATGTGATTCAGGCGATCAATATTGATAAGTTCATCGACTGAATGCTCGAACGATGGCAAATTCGTTCGTCACCTGAGAATTCAGGTAACCATTTACCTATTAAAGTGACGACATGAGTATGTCAGATTTATGAGTGTATTTCTAGCGTAGTAGTGAGTCCATGGAGGGAGGGGGAGGAGGTGTGATTGATTGATGAAACCAACATGAATTTTAGGGGCTCCCCCCCCCCCCAACAAGCTGAGCTCCGCATCCTTTTTGAATACTAAACGCAATCATTGCCAATTAACTTTTTGGAATGGCATTGCCTTATAATAATTGTTTGGAAGGACATTGCCTTAGCTTGAAATTGTGGAAATAGTTGGAACTTTGTTTAATCTTTGTGGTGTTCAATTGTGGATTTAGTGGTTGCTTGTATGATGGAGATCTGAACGGATGAGAATTACAGGTTGAATATGGTAATATATAAATGGTGTTATAAACTAGGGTAAGAAAGCGAGGAGAATATGTGATTGTATTCAACCGATATCTCTTGGTGTTACACCGGTACAATATATAGAGATAAACTCCTTACCCTCCAAGCAATAGTAAATCTATCTATAGACAAAACTCTATCTAAGTAAAGTGTATATTTTGTACATCCACATAATAATAATATTATAACACTCCCCCTTGGATGTACATTCCTTGTTCCTCCAGCTGCCTCGTTAAAAACCTAGCTAGGAAAACCCAATGGGACAAAACCATAGCTTAGGGAAAAAGAGTGCAGCCTTCCACGTACACTCTTGTTGTACTGTCTCGTTAAAAACCTTATCAGGATAACCCAGTGGGACAAAACCCGATCGAAAGAAAAAAGAGTGCAGTGCGTGTATGCTCCCCCTGAATTCAACATCCTTCTCGAAGTCTTCTCATTCTCCTTAATGTCGTCGTCTTCATGAGATTATGGTCGAATCTCAACATTGTCTTTGATGTGTATAAGATGGAAAGCCTTCGTGATTGACTTTGACGCGCCTGACTTCCATGGATTGGTGTTGAGCTGCTTTGGATGCACAAGCAGAAGGTACTTCAGGACCTAGTGTGCTTTTCATTGTTGATCTGGGATATCTGATGCATTAAATGGTGCTTAAGTTGCCTCGTTAAAAATCTTACCTTGGAAAAACCCAGTGGGATAAAAACCAAGATTAAGGAAAAGAGTACAACTTTGTATGGTACTTCGGGACCTAGTAAAATGTCACCACTTACACAATTATAGGTAATTCAGCTACTCTAATAAGAATATATATTAAACCAACTGCATCTGATAGGACTTTAATAATAATGCTTCAGGCATTTTCAATCGATTCTTCCCATTTATATGGGTATGCACCTACAATGTCCGTCATTTACATTTGGAGCCAAATTATATTCACTCCTGGTGAATAAATTCTCATGTAAACTTTAATAGGCTTTTGTGCAATCAATTTGGCTTTATGTTTTCCTTTATACGAACATCCACTTAAAACCAATTAATATCGCACTCTTCAATGTTGGAGTTACCGGTCCAAAAACTTCATGCTTAAATAATCCATTGGAGCTACAGGTCCAAAAACTTCATCCTTAAATAATTCATTTTTGCATGAATTATTTCTTTCTAGAATTTGGGATTTACAATGTATCCTTATGTGGGGAGTTGTCTCGTTAAAAACCTTGCTTTGGAAAAACCCAAATGGGACAATAACCAAAGTTAAGGAAAATAATACAACTTTTCTCCTTGTCAATTTAGCATATAAATCACTAATTTTCTAAAGACATTGTACTTCTGTTTAGAAGCTCTAATTATTCTTATCAAGCACTTCAAGTGCAAACTTAGATATGTGCCATCAACGATAATAAATGATCTAGTCATTGCAAGGCAACTCATAATCAATTCTAACCTTGTCAACGTTCATGAAATCTCTTCAGGAGTTTTATACTAGTGAACATATCACCATTTTTGAAGTTACTACTAGAATCACAATCTAAATCATGCTAGTGCATTATTTGTTATAAATGTGACTTTTGTCACTATCTTTTGCATTTGTTAATGCCTTTACTAGCTTGTTTTCTATATAATTCATTGAACTTTCATTTCACTTCTCTTCCATGCAACATATTAATTCATGATATCCTTTCCCTCTCCCCCTAAATACCGAGTATTTTATCATCCGTGATAAACTCTAGGTATTTGATCATCTATGGGGACCGAATCCTCCATATACATCATCTTTCTTGCTTTACAACTTAGTGTAATCTGGGGAGATTTTGGTGCCTGAACCGAACATTTAAAAACTTGTAAATATAAAGCTCTCTTCTGGAGATAAATTACAAAGGAGAATTTATTCTATCGTTGACCGAAATCGAATCAATCTCTTGATATTCATGCTTGCTTGTTAGCTATTATTGACGACTCTACTGGGTCATTTCATGCGTTAGCATTATCCTAAATGATAATATCATAAGTAATGACTTCACTGGATCGATTTAATAGTCAGCTTCTCAATGTTCAACATATCAATTTCATTGATAACATTTCCATATCACATCCATATTGCCAACATGGGTAATCTATTTATTATGTTGGATCCCTCTTTTGACATCCTTAACGAGGGGAAAACCACTGCTTCTGGCAATTATTAGTCCTCCATTGGCTTTTACGAACCCAATTTATCTATCATCACTCTTTCACTTAGAGTGTTTTGACGCTCTTCTAGAGCCATTTTCTCATATGAGTACGTATATTGCTTGATTATATCAATAGGCCTTCGAGGACTAATTTTGATGCTCTTCTGGAGACATTTATAAGGTTTAATTATGCCAAGGATAGACTTTATACAAGCACTCATTAGATATTTCATCATGAAAACTTCAGGTTTTCCATATCATCAGATACCACGCTCTAACACATTCTAACATTTTCATGCGATGATTCATTCACAGTTTGGGAGATTACAAATCCAAATTAGGCAAACCATCAACTTTGACTTGTTCTTCCACATTCTCCTTGATGTGGGAGTCAACTCATACATGATTATCTATAATCATTATCAAAATTATGACCAGTATCTAACAACAGTCGCGCGCACCGTATCCTTTTTATGTCCTCTGCTAGAGGTAACAATATATATTGCTTCTGGCAATAAAAGAGGTTGTTATGAACCATAGGTCATTTAGCTAGTTATTTATTTGAGTTCTACCATATCCAAGTAGATTAAGAACAAGATCCCAAAATAAAGAGTCGTCGGGCTCTCATGAACTAATTTTATCAATTTCACACAATTTAACAAGGATGTGCTTTAAACTCTTCTCCCAAATCATCATTTGTTGAATAAAATTGGCATTGTCTACCCACAATTGTTTCTTCAAGAAACATTTTCAATGCATATTCATATACATAAAATGCAAATGCAAATCAAATAGATAAATAAAATAATGATTCCAATATTCCATGTACCTTAAAATAGCCAAATTGAACTAATAACAAACCAAAAATGACAGAGGTCACATAATCAAAGGTGTTGGATCATTTAGGCTCTTCATTCAATAGATAACATTTATTAACACTAATGACGTAAATAATCCTTGTCAATATAAAATCACATATGTTTATGGCATAAAAAAAAACTCTCAACAAGTTGTTTCTTCTGGAAACAGTTTGAGTTTTTAATTACAAAAAGTAAATTGAGATATATACACATCACAAGTGAATAACAAACGTAATCTCAATAAAAATAAATAATGTCAACTTCTGGTGACAAGGAATCAAACAAGTTTAACCACTTCAGGAGTTTATATTTCACCTTCTATGAAACAAATCATATATGTAATAAGTTACAATTATAAAATGGAATAAAAAAATATCATCTTAGCTCATCACTACAAGATGAGACTAATATTTTAATCGATGCATGATGACGTTATTTATTCATCAACTTATCAATGTATCAATTCATATAGATATCATTTATCATGTATCCGTCCAATATATGGTCAATTTATCCAATAACCATATCTATATCATATATGCATCGTCAAACCCAAATCGCACATAATTTATCAATGCTCTAAATTCTTATATATCAAAGTACATTAGCACTATGACATGATTTTTGATATAAAATCTACATGTGCAATCAATAACGCCATATATTGCAATTAGCAACTAAATGGTAATCCATATTTAATGTACGAGATGAACTCATAACAGACATATATATAATCACTCATGATCAAGAGACACAAAAATCATAACTCAAATATATGATGTTTAGGCTTACCTGATCGCAAGCTCGATTGCATATACCAATATTGAGAAATCGATCCAACTCCATCACTAGGCTTAAAGTTGAGCATAACACAAATAGGCTCACTACCAAGTAGTGTTCAATCTTCTAAGGTTCACCTTCTTTTACCATGAGCTGATGTGGATCCGTGGACAAACCACTCTCATGACATCACCCATCAAAATATTAAGAAATTATAATCAGGATTTATTTAAAACACATATCATATAACATAATTATATCCATCCTTATGTACCATGCCTTAAATCTTTTGACATTATAATTAATCAACAAGGAAAATCAACGTACCTCTTATCTGAGCAACACGTACATAATCACAATTGGTGATAATTTATCTTTATTTACTATCTCAAAATAAATATATGCATATCCTCAATTTAAACGAATGGATGGACAAAGTATGTGATTTATCTACTTCGGGAGATATGACTTTTCATCTACTTCGGGAGATGATGATAAAATATAATATACAAATAAAAACAAAACAAAACAAAACAATAATCTTTACTCATTGCTACATGTATGAATACTTGTTGTTTCATCACTACGGGGGTGAAATTTATCGATCACATTAAGTGATTTATAAAATTAATTTTCTTACTTTCATCCCCTTTAGAGGATACATGAGATTTGTAATTTATTCACTTTAGGGATATATCTCTGCATCCGCTTCAAGGGATATATATACTTGAGATTATATATTTTATGCCCACTTCAAGGGATAAAATTCACCACCTTAGCCTATAGGGGTTCATAAAACTTATGTCTACACATCATCTTCGAGGATGTGTTCATATACTTTAAAGGGCAAAATATGCAATCCTAAAAGTTTTAGACCGTTTTATTTAATTATATAAAAGACACGAACCAATCTGCAATTTTTAGAAATTCTAAACCGGATTAGTAATTAATAAGAATACCAAACCTTTCTTTCATCCTTTTGGCCGGAGCCATGCAACAATGCAATCTGGTGGAATCAGTGGCCGCACATCCTCATCGTCCAGCGCCTCACTCCGTCGGCGTCGCTAGCATAGTCCCCAAGGAAAAACGCGCACTTGATGCACCCCGCCGCGATGTCCTTTATCCTCCGCTCGTCGAGCGCACTGCCGAGTCCTTGGGGTTTCTGACACCGTCCATGGCTGTTCGATCGTATATATATACGGAGTGCCAAAGATGCCATGGTACTGATCGAATTGTTGGTTGGCATACGTTTTCAGGGCGAGGGCGGATATGATAAGTAACCACAATTGATTATGATGCTAATTTGAATCATACGATCTCCTGTTTGTTCGACGTTATAGATCCGATCACGGAAACCTGTTCTACTTCTAGTCAAAGAACCAAGAAAAGAATTGGTATGATATTTATCATAACTAAAGCACCCGTGTAAAGCTTAAAAGCAAGAATCAAAATTTGAAGGTGAAATCAAGCCCATCTATTGACTCCCTTACGCCAAATTCAAAGAAAACATAGATAATTAACATGGATAATTAAGAAGAAGAATCGAATACTTCCCTTTGCATCATCGATCGGCGGTGGCGCAGGGTGACGGGGTGGTGGATGCAAACTGACATCGCCGGTCAAAGACTAATCGGCGGTAGTTAGGGATTTGGGGGAAACGTGATTACGGTGAGAGAGATTGGATTGGGAGACCGAGAAAGGGTCGAACATCAATCTTGAAATCCTAGAGCAAACTCGTGCTGATAACGTGTTATAAACTAGGATAAGAAAGCGAGAAGAATATGTGATGGTATTCAACTGATATCTCTTGGTGTTACACCGGTACAATATATAAAGATAAACTCCTTAGCCTCCAAGCAATAGTAAATCTATCTATAGTCAAAACTCTATCTAAGTAAAGTGTATATTTTGTACATCCACATAATAATAATATTATAACAAATGGATATTAAAAAAAATTATAAAAAAATCATTATATACCCCTGATCGTATTTATCCGGTATATATACCATTTAAATTATGGTCAAATGATATTACTATATACCCCGGATTTTTATTTAAATACCCGGGCTATATACTCCTGACATAAGTAAACTCTATGCACCCATAAGAGGCATATACCCCGGATTATTTCAATTTTATACCCCGAATAAATAAAAATTATAAACCAGATTGGAGATAATATATACCCCGGATATTAGATGCATATACCCCGGGCGCTTTTTTTAGAGAAAATATGCTAAAGGTATATACCCCAGATTATTTTAGTTTTATACCCCGGATAAAAATAATTTAATAACCCGGATTGCATAGACTTTTTACCCCGAATATTAGCACAATATACCCCGGATATTACTATCATATACCCCGGGCGTATTTTCCCTACATCTTTCTTACATATTTGGTCAGGTTATATACCCCAGATTTAAAAAAAATATCCGGGATATAAAGTGAAACTCACATTTTATCCAAAATGCCTTTTTTCACAGGCAGGGCATTTGGAACCCACACTAAACAACTCAATTCCCATACGATATTTAATAACCGAGCGAAAGGTAACATGATTCATAACCTAACCAAGACCGGGAATAGGAGCAGTCTTCAGCCACAGTTGGTCCATAGGGAGCTTCAGATTCGCAATAAGAGCTTCTTCCCTCCTAGTAAGAGCAAAGTCCACCTTGAGGTGCTTGTCCCCAGCTAGCCATTTTCTTCATTAGGTAAGGGGCTGGCTATAATACGTACATGTCCAAGTCATCCTTATCGATAACACTAACCCAATTGGCGACCGCTAATCCGAAGGAGGTCCCATCACCGATCACTCCATCACTCCTCAAAATACTACTCCCTCCGTCCAAAAATACATGGTCTTTTAGACCCTTGCACATTAATTAAGAAAACCTATTTATATTTAAATCTCATTATTATTATAGAGGGGGGATCTCTTAAATTTTACCTACTATTTTACTTTTTTTAAGAGTAATAATTATCCTACAAACCTAAAAACCCATGTATTTTTTACAAAAGTTTAAGGCCTAAAAGGCCATGTATTTTTGGACGGAGAGAGTATCCTACAACCCGCGGGACTGGAGCCTCGAAGCGAGAAAAGCATAGTGCAGTGTGTCTGTAGCGGTGTAGACCCCAAGACCACCATAATCGAGAGGCATAGTAGACAAACACCACTGTAAAGGGCCAAAGCCTGATCCTCCAAGCGTAACTATCTATTCCACTGATAGCCTTAAAGAATCATCAAAAGCAGGGTGGACATCTATAAAACAAGGGGGTGGGCTTGTCCGCATTGCAAATTAAAGACGAGAGACTCCTGAGGATGTTCGTAGGAGAAATGACTCACATTGAGGATCTTCAAACTTCTTGACGGCTTCCATCACGACATTAGTTTTCAAAACTCTCCTTATCATCATCTCATTCCACAAGGAAAGATCCAAGCTAACAGCTCCACCAAGGAGCTTAACTCCCCCCGTCGGGCGTGAGATATGTCTGGGGAACAACCCGACTTCCCTACAACTTGGGTCTTCACTCGACCAGAATATTTATGTTTTATCAACATTAGGTGAAGTCCTAGGCTCGGGCCATCCTCCTGAACAATGGAAAGCGCCTTGCTAACCATCAAAGTGTCTCCAATCAGCGTCCCATCATTGAGGTACCAAGCATTAAGCTTCAACTTACAACTATCATTAACCTTATAAATCAATGGGTGTAGTGTAAGCGAGAAAAGTAAAGGCCCTAGAGGGTTACCCTGCTGAATTCCCTCACACGAGTATAGAACATAATCAGCATAATATACGCGAGCAGGACGTGTGCATAGCAAAACTCGACCTAACGGGATATGAAAGGGCCCATACGGTGAACCTCCTTAATCATAGCACTACGATCAACGAGATTAAAGGCATTTTTAAAATCAATCAGAAGCATAGACATGGTATTATCATACCCTTTAGCTTCTACTAATCTGTTGACTGCGTGCAGCACCGCTTCTCCACCTGCTGAAACACCCACTCCAAATTGCATATCCTCCAAATACGGCCCAAGAGTTTTACCAGCCGAAGATGCAGCCAATTTCAACACCAAACGTCGCCAAATCGACCCAACCGCAATGGGTCGAATCCCCCCACCCGGCTTAAGAAGAGGCGTGAGAGAGGAACTCGCAACAAATTCACTCAAGGAAGCAGGACATTGCCCAATGAGAAATAAATTGACCACACTCGTTATAGATTCAGACACCTCCTCAACGATGGCCACAACTGCACCACTAAGAGCGTCCAACAAATGTTGAGCGTGCAACTCATCTTTCCCACACAATGTACCCTTTGGAAAACTTCTTATCCTGTCAACAACCAAACTCCTTGAAACGCAAAAGGAGTCACCTACAATAGGCCCAGGAGGCACATAGGGCGCTCAAGAGAACGGATGTTTCTTAGTAAGCTCCCTAAGAGTATCCTCCGTCTGTGGAGCGACAACCGAAGATGTGAGAATACGAATGGCTGCGGAGAAAAGCCCATCACCAACTTTCCTCTTGCATTGCCTAGTGGTCTGCTCCTCTTGGCATCTCTCGACACAACAAGAAGGGACATCAAAATTACCAAACAAAAGATCAGGTACTAGACGATGCATGCCCCCAGGATCCCTCCACACCTGAATAGCCTCTGAAATACTATCAATTTGCAGGCGCCGCTTCAACCCTGAATGATTTTCTGCACTGGTTTTGGGTCTGTATCTATGAAGGATACAAATAGGCATAATAAAGAGACAGACCCAGGCCAACATATTAGACGGGTCAGAAACAAGTTCAAACAACCATATCAAGGGCATCCTTAAGCACTATGGCAAAACCCAATCTACACTTCCACGAGATACTCTTAACCATATGAACTTTAACATTAAACACCCTATCCAACAAAGCGACATCAAACCCCACATTCAGCACATGATCACCTTGATCATTCGCATGAGCTAACACAACTGAAGAACTACCAACTTCATTAATAGGACGGGGCAATCCGTGAACGAAGAAGGCAATTGTACCGTCATCAGACAAGGGAACTTCAACAACGGCTCCATGATGGAAGCAATTCTTGGACACAGTGTGGGTAACACAACAATGCCCACAAAACCAAAGAACAAGATGCATTAGAACCGTCTCAAACTTATTGTAAATATCAAGATTGGAACCAAGGAGTACTTTGAAGCCGTGCAATGTATAACCACTAAGATGGATATCCCGCAAGTGCCTAATAAAATAAGCCGGAGTGAGACCCTTACCACTACAATCTCTACATCCATCGTACCCAACAAATGGGCAATGAACCCTCATCGGTAAAGCACCTCCCGCGCCCCTCATTCAACCCACAAAACCAATCACGTAGCAAGTGGAACTTTAATTAACCACAAACCCAACAAAGTAGATGATGCAATACCAATGAAACCTTAATTGCCAAAATCACCAAAAACCTTAATTACCACCCAAATCAACTACGGAAACAACAAATGAAGAAACCTTAATTAACCAAGCACCAACGAAGTAGTACCAACGAAGCATTAATTAACCAGGCACCGAGAACGGAAAGTCGGGCCCCGAGATGAAGAAACGAAGACAAACCTGAAAAGACACCCCTCCGCATAGCCTAAACCCCGGCGGCGATGAAGTGCCACGTCAATGAGGCATCAGAAACGACTGCTTCGAGTGCATGGATCCACCGGAGAAGCCCTCATCGGTCAAGGGCATTGACTTTATCAACAATTTAGGTGTTTGCAACCTTATCCGTAAGGATTTCATCGGGTAGTTTTTTCTACAAGAATTCTTTAATCATCAATATATCAATATATAATATTAAAACAGAGACATGAATTCGTATGTGGGGGGCTTTGGTCGAATTCGCTTATGTGTCGTTCTTTGATCCTATCATGATCCGATTTTTTGACACGTAAATTAATGATGATACAATATATTTAAGTCGGGTTGAACAATGACTATCTATTTATCTATGTGACATCCTAACATGTGTCTACCTTAATTGATTATTATAATTAACTTTTATATCTTAAGTGGTTATAAACTTTATCATTTAAATTATTAAACTTATCAATATGAATTGTTACAATTAATTTTTATATCTTAAGTGTTTACCAATTCAAACCTATCATTTTACACCTTAAGTTATTTTATAAATATTTTATCTAAAAATCTACATAATTTTAAAAAGTTAGATTATTTTTTCGGTTAAAAATACTATAATTAATGAACTCATGGCGGGTGCCAAATTATTTTTTATAAAAAGAGGAACGAGTCCCCTTAAATATCCTTAGAGCAGAGTCACTGCCAAAATTAGGGGGTTGCTAAGTCGATATAGTATATGGAAGAAGTGGGTACATGAATGAAGGAAAAACACTCTTATATAGTGAAAAAAATAAAGAAGGAAAAAAAAGGGATTGAGTATGTGAAATATCCGATGGGCCGTTAACGGGGGGCAAACACGTGTCGGATTATATTGATTTATTATTATTATTTTTGCGGTTATAAGGTCGGGATCCACCAACTTAACACAAAAGCTTAAGCTATTGTGTAGAGTTTCACCCATCATTTTTACTCTTTTATAATCAATGTGGGAGGGACACTCCCATACCAAACCTCTCAACACGCCCCCCTCAAGTGCGACTCGCACTTGACAACGAACCCATGCCGGATCTAGCCGAACCTGGCTCTGATACCATGTGAAATATCCGACGGGCCGTTAACAGGGGGGGCAAACACGTGTCGGGTTACATTGATTTATTATTATTATTTTTGCGGTTATAAGGTCGAGATCCACCAACTTAACACAAAAGCTTAAGCTATTGTGTAGAGTTTCACCCTTCCTTATAACCCATCATTTTTTCTCTTTTATAATCAATGTGGGAGGGACACTCCCATACCAAACATCTCTAGAGCTTCATAAGAGAGTGTATAGATGATAATGCATATTTTAGATAGACATTAATTATAGGTAGTTTTAGATCCATTATAGAGTGTGCATATTGCAAGTTTAGTTATTAAAATGCATTCTTGTTCATTTGGGAATTCGAGTTCGGAATCTACGCTTTTTGTGCTTAATATTCAAATTTATATTCCGAGCTTGGAAAGAGGCAAATGTTGTCCGGAAGAGCAATGGAAGGGCTGAAATGGAGTTGGACAAGAAGGTGAAAGATACATGAGAGGAGTGAAGAAGACAAAGAACGAAGACGATGAAAATCCTTATGTCACCGGTTCAAATATGGTTCCTAGCTGGCACACGATTCATTTGAAGAGAAGGAAACTAAGTCCAGACTTGCGGCGCCTACCGCTAGATACACGGCAATCGGCGCCCACCGTGGAAAGGACGACCCTCCGATGTGGATCCTATGATAGAATCTGCGATTTTATTTCTTGAATTTTTATTTTAGGCAATGTTTATCCAAACTTTTAAGGGTTTGTTGGTGACTTTTTTTCAGCCTATTCACGACATTTTTCAGTACGTTTTTCATCATCGTTCATTGAAGACAATTAGGATTGAAGTTTTTAGTTTTCTTATTGCATGAGCACTTAAACCTTCCATTCATATTGTTATCAAATCATTCACCATTACTCTCTTTATTGATTTTGTTTTCTTTATACTTTACAATCTCTTTACTTGGTTACTTTTATTTAACAATATCGAAAGTGCCTAGAAACAATAGCTCTCATCGTGGATCAATTCCGGACTTACCCACTATACTAGTTAGTAGGTTTGGATTATTTTCGGCAGGGAACCAACGACTTTCACTTCTGTCAGTCGGTCCGTCTTTGAGCGCCTTGCAACCGAGGTTGTTATATATAGATGGGTTGAATAACGATTGTTTGTGGCATTGAAAGTAGAAGATCGATCTTCTGAAAGGATTCACTCAGTGATTTTCAATGAGCAGATGTTGCATTTTGCCACACAACTATCATACACTAGCTTTGAAAGTTGCTGCCCTGCTTTCATGCAGCTCCCCTTCGGCAACTCCTTCGTTTGGCTCGTAGTGTTCAGTCCTCTGTTCTATCGGTTCCTTCATCCTCTTGCTTTCCTGTTGACACTACATGGCAAGATTCCCAAACCTGCCACATTTAAAGCAAATCCGGCCTGTGAAAACCTTCACACTCTAAAAAGTAAACACAACTGTTAATAATTACCGTCCCTTTTAGAGGCTTGGATAAATCGACTTCGACGCACACCCGAGTATATATCCCTCTGTTAGTGAAGAGGGTATGAATATCCACCTTAATTGGTTTGCCTATCCCGGATGCAATCCTCATGAGTATGCTTTCTTCGTACAACACGATCGGTATGTTGGCCATACACGGCCAAGCCGGAGGGGTTGAGATCACATCAGCGGATCAAAACATGGTGTCCTCTGATGATTAGGTAGTGGCCAAACTGACGCGGGACCATCCAAGACACCTTCGGACACATCTATAATTGGGGATGGACCTATGATTCGAGCTCGTGAGAATGATATCATCCTCAAGAGGAAGAAGAAGGCTCCACCATGGGAGAAGGTCCAAAGGTGCAAGCTTGATGGTCGTTCGTTTTTAGATTCGTTCAGCCGTTTGATAGCTTTTTGACGTCTCAGTAAAATGAGTCGTACGGATTCAATATTAATCGGATTGGATCGTACAAATTTGTTGTTGAAGGTTTTTCCAGATTCGACCTAGAGCTTGGCCGAAAATCACTATCTTTGCAAGATGTCACTGTTTTGACGGGAATAAATTACTATTTTTAGAGACCTTCTTTACTTAAGTTATTTTAGGTAATTTAGGGGTATTTAAGTTAATTTCTATTTTATTTATTATTTCTTTAGAAATCAGCCTCCTAGGTTATAAGAAGAGGTGTTCCCCTTGTTCAGAACTCAGTACGTTGAAATTTATAAAAGTTCTCTTTTTGTGTGAAACACATAGAGTGTAAGTCAATCGATTCGAAGCGTTGCTCATCGATTGCAAATTGGTTCTTGATCTTGCTTGGTTTGCTTTGAGTTCATCAACCTCGCGAGAGCTTGGTGATCCTAGTAATCACAAGTCCCCTCCTTGTGCCTCCAAGTTGTCCGCTTGGTTGTGTAAGGTTGTAGAGGCGGGCTTTGTAGTCGTTGATACTTGGTTCCTGCCCTCTTAGGAGGCCTGAGGTCTTTATCTCATTCTACCTTAGTTCGAATCACCCTTCTATCAGTCTTTATTTCATTGTTTTGTCGAGTCTTCTATTGCTGCGTTTTTTAGTCTTTGTTCTTGTTCTTGAGTCTTTGCTTCCGTTCTTGTCTTTGAGTCTTGATTGTCGAAGACCGGGCCATCCTAGGGCTAACCACGTATCAAATTGGCATCAGAGCTTTGGTTTTCGACATCAAAAGTTGTGTATTTTGTTTTCCTAAACACAAAATGTACAAAAAAAAAATTAAAGTCTTTCTTGTTCTTGGTTTTTACTTCTTGAATTTTTAAATTTAATTGCTACTAATCCTTGTTTGTGATTGTTTGTAGTTGCACTTAGACCAAACATACCCTAGCTGTGTGACCTACAACCAAGGTTCTAAATATCGTGTATCGGGGTCGTATCGTTTAGGAGTAAAAATGATATTTTGGGGATATATCGAAGATATATTGGGATATATCGGATTTATCGGTTTCGTTAATTTTTAATTATAAATATTATATTTATACTTCAAAATGTAAAAATACACATGAAAAATCAAAATTAAAATTATAAAATTACCAAATAAACTTGATAAAATAAAAACAACTTCATTCATAAAGGCTAAAGTTACATTATTAAAGTAGACAATTCTAAATATCCCCGATATTGACCCGATATATCGGGTCATAAAGGCAAAAGTTGTCTTATAAAAGTTGGCAGTTCTAAATATCCCCGATATATCACCGATATTGACCCGATATATCGGTGTTGACCCGATATATCGCCGATAAATCATGTTGACCGATATTTTCACCCGATATGCTGATATCGTAGCGGATTCTAAATATCCCCGATATATCGCCGATATATCGGCCGATATATCCGATATTTAGAACACTGCCTACAACAAACATTGGGGCCAATTAATACTAAACATTGGGGCCAATTAATACATTAGTGCAACCGATACATTTGATTGAAGTGGAGCCAATTACCACGTTGCAACCGAGCCAATTACCACCTTTGTGGTTTCAGCATTCTCTAAGTGGAATTGGCTGGCCCTTGCTTGCATTCCCACAAACCCTAGTTTGCTTTCTATCTTTGGCTATCTTGTTCTATACTAGATTTATTTATTTAATTGCCTTATTTAATTTGTTGAAATTTATGGTAGATATATCTCATATTTTCTATCATAGATTATAAAAGGCATAAATAGATTTATTTACCATATTTAGCCAAACCATCACCCATATATATTTCATAGGGCTACATAAATTTTATTTTTTCTTTTACCATAGTTTAAATTTTCAGGAGTCCTTTTATTTCATAGATAGTTTCTTGCATTAGTAAAAAAAAAAAAGAATACATTCAAAGCTTTGACCTGGGAGGATAAAATTCACTAGGGGCAAAAGTAGCTTAAAAAAAAGGGATTATTGAGATCTAGTGTAAGAACTTTCAAGGACTAATTTTGGTTAAATTCCATAGCCCTAGTTGAAAATCTCAAACGCATACCTCCCAAAACACAATTTTTTTTAAGCCCTACCTTGCAACTACAATGTCCTTGCTAAAGATTTGAATAAAAAAGAGGTAAAAATCCAAGTTTTTCTTTCTTTTTTTTCATTTTCTTTCCTATTTTTTGTGTGTCGAGTACTACAGTGCCCATATATAGCGACCCCCTACAACCTCGTTACGGGTTCTGTTGAGTTTGTTTTGGTCGATTTCGAGGCTTTTGGTCGATTTCGACTTTCTTCTCCACCTTTTGTCGAGTGGTTCTTGCTATTGTCGAGTCTCTTGTTGCTTGTTTCTTTGTTCTTTCTATTGATTATTCTCTTTTGGATGTTAAGTCCTTGCTTAAGTGTTGATTTGCCCAAACGGATTGCCCCAACAGGCTTGTCATACCAATTAGAAAGAAGAGTGCGAGCGAAACACTTGTGAGGTTGTTTATACTTTTCACTAACCTTCACATAGTTCTTTGTTTGTTTCTTTGTGATGTCTACCTAGGGCAACAACCCGATTACTCGTGCTGAGATGAGGAAATCTTTGAAAGCCGTTATGGATACCCTGGCTCAGATAGATGAGAGATTGAAGGTACAAGAGATTCAGTACGATTTACCGGTATGAAGTGTTAATCTTAGTTCTTGTTTTGGCTCTAACACGGTGCCCGGACAAGGAGTACCACCTAAAGATGCCGTGCCACCAAATGAAAGGGAAGAAACTCATCCTATTTCTAATCAACTTAATGTTTCTCCTAGCATAGATATTCAACTTGTTGATGAAATTAAAGAGAATGTTGAAAATGATCAAGATCTTAATTTGTTTGCTTGTGATGATAATGATTGCATTGAATATGAGCATGATGATTCTTTGATTATTACTAATGTTTTAAGAGTTTAACCTATGCCTTGTGATGATAATCAAAGAGAAGAATTGTGTCATACTATATGCTTGAAAAAAGACGATATTTGTAATATGATCATTGATGTTGATAATTGTTCTAATATTGCTAGCCTTGAAGTAATTGAAAATCCAGCCTTGAAAACGGATGACAACCGCTAGCATTGGATGGACACTTAGAGATCTACGAACAAGCTAAAGTGCATATTATGTTAGAACATCATGAAGATGATATGAAGTATGAATTATGCACTAATAAAGTTTCTTTTCTTGGTTTTGTAGAAAGCTCTAATGATCTACAAGATGGCGAAGGCAAGATCAAATCCATCCAGAAGTGGTCAACCCCTGCAACAATCGGCCTCGAGAGGAGTTTCCATTGGCATGAGGTATTCGATCCAGGAGCTCGTGTGGATGCATTTGTGGAATCTTATGCGACCTTGGATTCAAGGTCGAATCCTTTTCAAGAAAGGGGGAATGATGCGCGACCATCCAAGACACCTTCGGACACATCTATAATTGGGGATGGACCTATGATTCGAGCTCGTTAGAATGATGTCATCCTCAAGAGGAAGAAGAAGGCTCCACCATGGGAGAAGGTCCAAAGGTGCAAGATTGATGGTCTTTCGTTTTTTGGTTCGTTCAGCCGTTTGACAGCTTTTCAACGTCTCAGTAAAATGAGTCGTACGGATTCAATATTAATCGGATTAGATCGTACCATATCTTTTCGGAACGAGGACGAAGAGATCTACAACTTTGTTGTTGAAGGTTTTTCCAGATTTGACCTAGAGCTTGGCCGAAAATCACCATCTTTGCAAGCTGTCACTGTTTTGACGGGAATAAATTATTATTTTTAGAGACCTTCTTTACTTAAGTTATTTTAGGTAATTTAGGGGTATTTAAGTTAAGAAGAGGCATTCCCCTTGTTCAGAACTCAGTACGTTGAAATTTATGAAAGTTCTCTTTTTGTGTGAAACACATAGAGCGTAAGTCAATCGATTCGAAGCGTTGCTCATCGATTGCAAATTGGTTCTTGATCTTGCTTGGTTTGCTTTGAGTTCATCAACCTCACGAGAGCTTGGTGATCCTAGTAATCACAAGTCTCCACCTTGTGCCTCCATGTTGTCCGCTTGGTTGTGTAAGGTTGTAGAGGCGGGCTTTGTAGTCGTTGATACTTGGTTCCTACCCCCTTAGGAGGCCTGGGGTCTTTATCTCATTCTACCTTAGTTCAAATCACCCTTCTATCAGTCTTTATTTCATTGTTTTGTCGAGTCTTCTATTGCTGCGTTTTCGAGTCTTTGTTCTTGTTCTTGAGTCTTTGCTTCCGTTCTTATCTTTGAGTCTTGATTGTCGAAGATCGGGCTATCCTACGGCTAACCCCGTATCACAAACAACGACCACAGTCCACCGGTTAGCGCTTTGAGATAATCTGAAGGATTGCACTATGTAAAACTGAATTCAAGAAACTCGAACTAGAAAGGAGAGCGAGAGGAGGAAGAAGAAGAGGGAAAACATTTCTTGAGTTAAATTGAATGAATGAATGTTTGTTACAAAATCAGGCTTTGTATAATCCAGAACTCCACTCGAGCTTACGAAATATGCCCAAAATAACTTCATTAAAATGTACAAAATTTGACCCACTACAGATAGGCCCATATCTACTCCAATACCCCCCCCCCTCCCCCCCCATGATCGAGCCGGGGTGTCGACCAAGCCGATCTTGGGAAGAAGAGGTTGAAGACGAACACCAACAATGTTCTTTGTCAAAAAATCAGCAAGCTGATCACGGGTGGAGATATGTGATAACGTGATGAGGCCTTCGAGCAATTTTTCTCGAGCAAAGTGGCAATCCAACTCTATATGTTTGGTGTGCTCATGGAAAACTAGGCTACGAGTGATGTACACAGCTGCTTGATTTCTCAAATCGAACATGAATTGGAATGATGTGGGGAACGCCAAGCTCCACAAACAACCTGCTCAACCAAGCAAGCTCTGTGCAAACTCTACGAATGGATCGATATTCAGCTTCTGCCGAAGACAAGGAGACAGATACTTGCTTTTTCGATTTCCATGAGAGCAAACTGGCACCCAGAAAAACCAAATACCCACTGATTGATCGTCTAGAGAACGGGCAACTAGCCCAATCAGCATCACAAAAAGCTTGAAGACTCAAATCGGAGAAACCAGTGAACAACAACCCCTTTAACCTTGTTCTTTTCAAATAGCGCAACACATGAAGTGCAGCACAAAGATGAGGATGCCCGGGAGATTTCATAAATTAACTCAATAATTGGATTGAGAAAGCCAAATCGGGACGAGTATGCACAAGGAAATTAAGCTTCCCAACAAGTCGTCTATATTCTGAAGGATCTTCAAGAAGAGTGCCATCAGTTGGAGATAGACGTAATTGGGGATCAAGGGGACTGACCACAGATGATCTTGAGCAAGGAAAATCTTGGAGCAGAACTTCAATGAACCTCCTTTGAGTGAGCACCAATCCATTAGGAGTGCGTAGAATTCAATGCCAAGAAAAAAAAATGAGCTCACCAAGGTCCTAGATTTTGAATTCATCATAAAAAAATTGTTTAAGAGCAACCAATTCTGTAGCATCACTCCTTGTAAGCAGCAAATCATCCACATAAACTGCCCCAAATACATCCCCAGAGTGTTGTTTTCTATAGAACAAAGAATAATCATTCTTTGATTGGATATAACCTCGAGCTTTCAAAGCAGACGAGAGACGCGCATGCCATTGCCTTGGCGCTTGCTTTAGCCCATACAAAGATCGCTAAAATCGACAAGCCATATTGGAACCTTGCACTTCTAGACATGGAGGCACTTTCATATATATATATATATATATATATATATATATATATATATATATATATATATATATATATATATATATATATATATATATATATATATATATATATCCTCATCCAAATGGCCATGTAAAAATGCATTATTTACATCTAATTGCATTATCTTCCAATCCTTCTTAAGAGCCACATCAATTAAAGCTCTCACATTGGTCATCTAAACCATTGGTGAGAAAGTTTCAGTGAAATCCACTCCCTCTTTCTGGGTGTAACCCTTAACCACCAGCCTTGCTTTGTACCTTTCTAAACTGCCATCAGCACGCCTCTTGATTTGCTGCTTACAGGGAGTGATGCTACAGAAATGGTTGCTCTTAAACAATTTTTGAATGATGAATTCAAAATCAAGGACCTTGGTGAGCTCATTTTTTTTTCATCAAAATACTGTCACCCCAAAGCTCTCTTGGTAAATGAGATTCAAACATCAAACCTCTAGGTACCTCAAGGATGTGACGATGTTTTCTCTCTACCACCCCATTTTGTTGGGGAGTAGCCACACAAGAAGTTTGATGTACAACTCCTTGATCAAGCAGAAACTGAGCATTTTCGGAAGAGAACCCAAGTTCAAATGCATTATCAGTATGAATAACATGAACCTTTTTACCAAATTGTCTCTCAACAAAAGAAAAGAACTACTTAATCACAGTAAAAGCAAAGTTCTTCCTAGGCAACAGTTTCACCCATGTGTGGCTGGAAAAGTCATCAACAATAGTGATGAAGAATCTATTTCCGTCACGAGTAGCCAATCTATAGGGCCCCCATACATCAACATGAGCAAGAGCAAAACACTCAGTTGTACTGATACTGCTATCAGGAAAATGAAGTCTTGTCTGTCGAGACTTAGCACAAATGTCACAAGCTCGAAGACATTTATTACAATCATCAGTTATTGAAATGAAAGGAAGTGTTTGAAGCTTGGAAATAGGCAGATGACCCAATCTCTTGTGCCAAACTGTAGCATCAACAGTAGAAACAAAAGAAGATGACATAAGTGGAGATTTGAAGGACTGCAACACAAACAAGTCACGAACCCGATCACCAATCTTCAAAGGAGCCTTCATCAAAGGACCCTGCACATAGCAACCTTTGTCTATAAATAGCACAAAACACTGCAAATCCCTGATCATCTTCCCTACTGAGATCAAGTTGCACTTGAAACTAGGAATGAACAAAACATTATCTAGTTTCAAGCCCCTTATGATTTCAACTGTGCCAGCAATAGATACAGTTGTAGTCTCAGCAGTTGGAAGGGTCACAACAAACAGACGTGTGAGACTGTGAGAGAATATGTAGTTGTGAACATGGAAGCATCACCACACATGTGGCCACTTGCCCCACTGGCCACAATCTAGGTTTTTCCATTCAAGATTTGTGTGGTAAGGGATGTACATGAGAAGCCTGTAAAATCGTCTGCCACAGGTTGCCTGTCAGTGGTACCGCCACCAGCTCCTTGCAGCAGACTCATGATAAGCAGACAATTCATCAATAACATCCGGATTGTTCTTAACATCTCTTTGATCTTCCTCCTTAGTTAAGAGAGAATAAACTCTATCTATATTCGGGAGAGGATCCATCATAAGCACAGATCCTCGAGCATTAAGATAGGATTCATTGAGCCCCATGAGTAATTCAATTATCCTCTCATTTTCTATGAACTTAATCCATTCGGCAGAATTTCGAGCACGACAAATTGGCAAATTTGTCGTGCTCCCACAAATTGGCAAATTCAATTAGCCTCTCATAAGTACAGTTTGGCAAATTTCGAGCACTGTCAAGTTCATCCCAAAGTGACTTAATCTTGGTGAAATAGGAAGGAAAAGATGTCGTACCTTGCTCAGCGCGACAAATTTCTCACTTAAGCGAGTACAACCGAGTTACTCCTACCTTCCCAAATCTGGACACCAGAGATCTCCATATTCCTTGAGCAGAATCATTGTAAATCACACTCCTCTTGATTTCAGAGCTCAAGCTATTCAAGATCCAGGCAGTCACCATGTGGTTGCACCTCCTCCACTGAAGAAGTCCCGGAGATCCTGGATCTGGACACGGAACTTCTCCATTGAGAAATCCGAGCTTGTTCTTTGCTGTAAGTGCTACCAAAACAGATCTTCTCCATTCACCAAAACTTTTCCCATCGAAAGCAGGAGTAACCAACATCGTGCCAGGATTATCACTAGGATGCATATAAAACAGATCATTTGGATCAATTTGATAGATTGCCGTCTTTCACCATGGTTGTGAAAACCAGAAACTGAAGAACAACAAAACTTCGAAGTGGAAATGCGGAAGGAAAAACGAGCAAAGAGATTCTGATCTAGAACATCAGAACATGTGCACTGATACCATTTGTTGTTTTGGTTTGTTAATAAAATTGGTTAGCATGTTTATCATTATTTTACCCAGTGGATTCAACTCACAATGTCAGTGAAATTATAAAAGTATTGAATATATAAAACAAATAAACACAATTAAAATCAAGGCGGCGGTTAAGCATGAATATTCGTAATAAAAAAAAAAAGAAAGAGGCTATGGTCTAATATAATTAGACTATATCCTAAATCCAAGGATAACCATTAAAATGAATTGCCTTAAATCAATTTTGCATTATTTGCAAAATGTAGGGCCAACAAGCTAGCATGTTGATCAATAATACAGACAGATTAATCAATGTCACATTTAACACACAAGAAAAATATCTCAAGATGTAGGGCAAACCCTTTGGATATATCGAAGTAATGTTAACTATTTAATTAAGCATATGCTTCCTCTATAAATAGATCGCCTCTAAACAATGCTTTTCATCACCAAAACTACTAAACTAGTAATCACATTGTCCCTTGCTTCCTTATATCATATCCCAAATTAAGTACAATTAGGATATTACTTAATCAAGATATGGAAACCACAATCCCTGCATTTGTTTTCCTGCTCTTCTCCCTTACATACACTTCCTACATACCCTCAACCTTAGCTGCGAGAGTCACACCGCAATCTCCGACTCCGACCACAACCACATTGGATTTCATCCGAACATCGTGCACCAAAACCAGCTACCCACCTCTATGCATAAACTCGCTCTCCACCTACGCAAGCGCCATCCAAACAAGCCCACAACTACTCGCCCATACAGCGCTTACCGTGACACTAGACACCACCCGAGAATCGTCCAACATGATGGCGGGTCTGGTGCGGGCTCATGGGCTCCAGCCGAAAGACACGAGCGCAGTAAAGGACTGCATGGAGCAGCTAAGAGACTCAGTGGAGGAGCTAAGGCAGTCCGTGGGTGAGATGGGTCAGATCAAGAGCTCGAATTTCGGGCTGACGATGAACGATATCCAGACATGGGTAAGCGCAGCCCTGACGAACGAGGACACCTGCACCGATGGGCTTGGAGAGGAGGCTGCGAATGCGCAGCTGAAGACGGTTGTAAGACAGAAAGTACTAACCATTGCCCACCTGACTAGCAACGCCTTGGCTTTGGTCAACAGTTATGCTTCCCTTCATGGATAATAGGTCCATACATCCTCTCCTATTCCTATATATAATATATAATGTGTGGCTATGATACATATGGAAACTTTGTTATATAATCATTTAAGTCCAGTGTGTCAGTTTTAGCTTCCCGTTCAATGTGGGTAAGTAGTTATTGTTTTTTTAATGTAACAAATTCTTGTATGTACGGATCGATGTGTACCTAGGTTCTATGATTCACACTAGTTTGCTCTCTTTTAAAATCAATATAAAAGAATTGACTCTCGTTCGTACTATGTTTAGGGAAATTTATAGAAAACTACCCTTAAATATGTTGGTTTTCATTTAACCATATTAATGAACAAACCAGCACCCTTGGTCTATTTTTGTTAAGCCATCCTTAAATATATTACGTATACTTTAACATTTTTAAGCTCGAAATTTATGTATAAATATATTTAAATTTTAAATTGAAGGGGTTGGATTGTATTATAAATATGATTTTTTAAAAAAAAATTATAAATATAACCTAGAATTATCTTCCAGTTTATGTCTTAAAATAATTTTGTAAATATTATTTAAATTATTTTTCAGTATAATATGATTATAAATAATAATTTCCATTTATAAAGTTAAAAATAATATTAAAAGTATTTATTTATATTTTAAAAATTGTATTTCAATAATTAACCTTTGAAGAAAAATTATAATTAACCTTTAAAAAAGAGGTTATTACTAACAATTAAAATAACTAAACGCATACTTTAAGTTGACAAAATTTAAAATATAATTCATTTAACGAAAACATAATGTAAATTGGTGATTGGTGGTAATTTGTTAATGGAAACTATTTAAGGGGTGGTTTACTGTAATTTCAAATTTAAGGAGTAGTTAAGTGAAAAGATCAACATTTAAGGGGTAGTTTTCTGTAAATTTCCCTAAAAGAAATGACTAGTTGGGAGATATATTGTTGCTAATTCATGACTAATTAAGACCGATTGAAACATTTAACGGTTTAATTTAATTGGTACATGGAGTTATTGCCGACGTTAATTTTGAATATCGTTGCAGCTTTATTTGGGTCTCAATCTTATCTTTAATAAAACAATGCTAAAAGTTTAGGATCGAATTTGTTAGAACACAACCCTTACTTTAATTTTTTGTCCATGACATTGAGAGATGGAGATAGGGCAGACGAAGATGAACCAAAGAGGGACTATGATTTTTTTCATCGGCCAATTTAGGCTTAGGTGACGGACATAGGCCTCATCGCTTAATATAACCTCAGGCGACCAACATATAGATATTGAGGTGACGAACCCATACAATTCGTCGCCTAAAAGGGCATCCTAAATGTCACATTTGATCTCAAGTTGAAGCGACGAACCAATTCTCTTTCTCAATCGATCGTCTGAATACTTATTAATACAGTATATACCAAGAACATTATGCCCCTCACTTGAATCATGTTCAAGTGACAAAAATTGTACGAATCTCCGTGGTATGAGTGCAAAGTTGATTAATCACAATTAAAGCATACTATGAGACAAGGCGAAGAAGATTATATGGATTTCACGAAAGCTGCTAAGGAAGGGAGTTGTGTCTACATCATGACCAGGTTATAGATTTATGTGACATCCTAAGTCAATGATCAGGTTCATTATAAGAGGGATAAGCATAATATTAATATAATGTATCATTAATTCCTTGATAAGTGAAAAGAATTAAGGTCAAGAAAGTGGATACTACTAACTATATATTGATGATATGTTCACCAAGCTGGTTCCACAGAATAAGTTTCAACACACTTTTTGGACTTGCTCAATGTCAAAAGATGTTAACTGCCCTTAGAGGCATAGTGGGAGGCAGAGGAGAAATCTAGCATCATAACGGTGCCTATATAAGAGGAGAAGAAGACCGAAGAAGAAGTTAAAGAGAATCCAAGTAAATAAGGGAAAAGAACATGCTGGACATTAAGGTGGCACTCGCCTGAGGAATCTAGGCGCCCACGTGAAGAGATACAACACTCGCCAAGGAGCGGCGCCCTCCGGACTTGATGGGCGCTCGCCGAAGCAGGATAAGCACGCTGATTCAGATCCTTATCCAAATGAGATTCATTCCTATCCTTTGAAGATCTTGCTTAGCCTCCAAGAACATCGACACTAGGGTTTTCTCAACTGATTAAAGGCCTATAAATAACTCATTCGACATAGGATTTTGACATACATTCACACCATATATCACAAACACAATTCAGATTCAGTTTTATTAGTTTTCTGAGGTGATCCATGCTCAACTAACCTCACTTTATAGTTTTGTTTGCATTTCAATACAATCGTTAAGGACATGTCAGGCTGTGTTTTATTATGATTTATGTTATGATTTAAGTTATACATTATTATTATTTCAATTATATTCGTTCTAAAATTGCTTAAGTGTTATTTGTTTATCTTAACTAGCCATTAGGATAGATTTGCATCATGCTAGGATTATAGCTTCATTTCGCTATTGCGGGTCTTAATCCATAATTAACCATCATGTCATGCAGCGAAGGGTATGGAGTCATGATGTTGTAGCCTGTAAGAGAATTGACAGGTAAAGGTTATTTCTTTCAGTGGAAGCGATAGCTGGAGATGAGAACTAGGTGACACGTCGAATATACAGGAGAAATATATAATGTTTATTTGCTAGGTGTTAGGGACTTAATGCTACTCACCCCAATATGCAAGAGTTTAGGGAGTTAGGTGGTGTTATTGACAAGTTCGGCATACCTTAATTTTGTGGTTAAACTGGCCCTAGGATTATTGCATAACCATTATTGCATAACAACCCAATGAATCATAGAATTACCATTGTTGCGAATGTAAGTGAAGATATATTACTCGTCATCTTGTTATTTGCTATTTTAATCAGGAGAAAATTTGCGCCGAATGCGCAAATTTTCGGCCAAATTAGGCAAGTATACACATTTTGGTAAAAATTGCAAAAGTATACACGATTTTTAAAACACAAAAAAACCTCCCCCCATTCCCAACTGCTCACTGTTTAACCCCTCTCTCTCTCTCTCTCCCGTTTCTCTCTCTCCATTGCGATTTTCAACTCCCGTTCGCTCTGTAGTTGTTCTTCGACGGATTCGTTCGACAAGCGGCATTTTTCGGACGTTTTTGTACTCGTATTCGTGTGTTATTGAAGGTTATTGAGTATGGATAGCAGCGCAGGTAAGCATTTTGTTGATTTTGTATGGTTTGTGTGTGTTAGGGTTTTGTTTATGTCAGATTATGCGATGATGCGTGTTGCAATGGCGCGATGTTTGTCGTTAGGGTTTTTTTAGATGAATATGTGTTGTTCGTTCTCAATCGTACTAGTATGTGTGCCTGATTTTACAGTTACGACTTCTATTTGTAATGGTGACCTCGATTTTTGAATCTCATTCTGGCCTTTTGGAATCCATCTCCATCCTTTTGCATGTCCACTCTTTGTCTTTTTTGATTTTTGGCGTGTTCTGTTTGTGGTGTGTTTGTATGTTTGTGTTTGATTTCATATTTCTATGGGATGACATCTATTTTTCTTTTGTTTATCTTGTTTCTGTTATGTTCACAGGGACCTCAAGTGATCTTGATATATACAAATGCAAGTTTGATGTGAGTGTATGAAATTTATATAGCATTTTTTGTAATTGTGTTTGCTTCAAATGCTGACATGTGCTTTTGTATTCAATCTGTATATTTTGTTTGCAGAAATTAAAGTTCTATATTTCATATAAAGAATGTTTCCATGCCAGATCTAACCTATACTATCACCCTGAAGTTTCTGACATCATAAAACAATAGTTGCTGCCTAAGCACTATCAGATTTTGAAGGAGAGTTTTTTGGGATGGGTGTTGTCACAGGGCAACAATATGACTGTTAACTTCCAGTTAATCCATCAAATGATGTTGTGGCAGGTTAGGACGAAGAAGAAGAAGGAACTGTGTTTCAAAGTTGATGGACTTATAGCGCGTTTTTCATTGGTTGAATTCCATGTAATGACTGGTCTTCCATGTGAAGACCGTGTCTGCAATTTGCCAAATCCAGTGTCTTTTTCTGAGTTTCTTGGAATGGGTAGATGCTCTCATGATGATTTGATTAGTTGTTTCCAAAAGATGAAGAAGACATCGAAGAAGAAGCTATTTTTGGCGAGGCTGTTGCTCATTGAGATGGTTGTTTGTTATAGGCGGATAGACTATATCAGCGAGGCAAACTTATCACTTGCTTATGATGACGAGAAGTTTGGACAATATCCATGGGGCAGACAGTCCTATGAATCTCTATTGAAGGCCTTGAAGAAGTCATCTACGATGGATCACAAGAAAGCTAGGCCTTCTTATGAGTTGTATGGATATTGGATTGCTTTCCAAGTATTATGTTTACTTGTTTCATTTCTCTTTGTAATCATTCCTCACTATGTGTCAGCATTGTAGGTATTCCTTACTACGTGTCAGCATTGTATGTATTCCTTACTATGTGTCAGCATTGTATGTATTCCTTACTATGTGTCAGCATTCATCACTTGTGTCATCATTCCTCACCATGTGTCAGCATCTTATGCATTGTTATTGTGTTTGTATGACCACTTGTTTTGTTTTTACAGGCCTGGATATTTGAAGCTTTCCCGGCATTATCTGATAAGTTTGAATGTAATTTGAAGATGAATGATAAAGATCCTCATTCTTTGCATTGGGTTTGTAAGGTTAGGCATACTTATGATGAAGCTGACGAGCTATTTGATGGTGACTTGGTAAGAGAAATAAATCAGTTGTGATTCCAACTCTGTGTTCTTATATACATGTGTTTTCTTATTTATATTTTTTTCATGTGCATGATAGACACCGATGTTCCCAAACTATGGAGAGTTTGCAAGAACCCCAGGTATGGGTTATATTGATGAAAAGGCTGATGATGTATATGATTGCATTAGTGAGCCTGTGTTTTCTCAACCACCAACTGATCTTCTGTATGATTGCCGGCATATGCGTAAGTATGCATATGAAAACAAGTTTTTACATAATGATGGTTCAGAGATTGAATCATTCCTGACTTTCGAGTATGGATTTGTTGGAGGAGAGGAAGAGGAGAGATCTGCTGACATAGAGAAGCGAACGAACAAGAAACGTGTGGTTGATTAAGAAAACGTTGAGGAGAAATCGGTTGATGTAGAGAAGGGGAAAAAGAGGAAACATGTTGACACAGGAAAGCCTTCTAAGAAGAAGTAGAAAGGTCCATCCACCGAGATCCAGGTGAAGAGGGTTGTTGTGAGGAAAGGGCGTTCTAGTGGTCCTCCAGGAACCAACCCTCATGCTGACATAGAAGTTAAGAAATCAATCAGAAGGAAGGCTGGGAGGATTAGAAAGAAGGATGCTGATTTTAAGAGAGGTGATGAATCTAAGAGAGATGTGATTCATTATGCTGACACAAAGACAACCACAGTGGATGCATACAAGGGTTCTAAGAAGAGTGGTGCTGACAGGGAGGAGGTTGTTGTCCATGCAGATAAATATGACCAAGTTGGATATGCTTGTGATACATCTGATGAGGATAAACCTATTCAATATGTTTTGAAGAAGAGGAAGAAGGCTATGGGAAGTACATGGAAACGTAAAATGTCATACAAAAGTAACAGTTCAAACAAGTCTTCCTCCATCCCCCAAGACCCCCTTGATGTGTTGTTATCTCCTGTTGAAGTTGTGAATGATGGATGATTAAGATCTCCTGGAGGAGAAGGATTCCATTGGAAGTGGTTACCCCAAAGGGAGATGTTGCCCCGAATGGTGGTTTGGGCTCCTTCCTCTCTCTAGAATTCTAGAGAGAGGTTAGAGTTATTGTACTTCATTATTAAGATACAAGTGGTGAGCCCTTTTTTTTACAGTAGGAAAAAAATTAGGAAATCTTCATACACAGAAACTATCCAAGATCATCTTTAATTTATGGATGATTAAAGACAATTCTCTAAAAAGAAGGGTGAGACCTAGATTAATGAGTACAATAATTTCTAACAAAAAATTTGGAATGTAAAGGAAACGCTCTGACCTCTTTCTAGAATTCTAGAGAGAGGAAGGGTCCAAACCACCCTTCGGGGGCAATAACTCCTCGGGTATGAACAACCGGCTATGCAAGCAGCTCCAAATCACTATTCGTCTTTCTAAGTCCGGCTACCTCTGTCCAGTCCACCGCCGGTCTCGTTATCACCTCCCTCTCTTTTGTAAGCCTGTGAGAGAGGGGTTCTAAAATCCCTTCGGGGCTTCAACCTTTGGTTCAACCAATCCATCCCTCGGTGTGGTCGCTCCGCCGCCACCCGTGGCTCCCTCGTTGGGCGATGTGAGCACGACTTTGCCGTTATTTCTTGGACACCGGCGTGTTGTCCTCCGTCGATGGCTTGAAGCCCTCTACCGCAACCCACTAAAATCGGTTAAAAAAGCTCAAATTTTTTGGGGCTTTTATAGATTCATGGGCTGGGATCTCATATCTTTCATCATCTTCAACCGATTCGAACTCCAATACCTTCGAGTTTCGGATCTAGGGTTCGCTTATCCCGTTAAAACTTACCCCGGATTATTCCTGTAACCATGGCCTCCCTATTGGTTTCGACCTTAATCTCTGGCCTTGATGCTTCATTAGACCACAAAGTGTTGGCTTGAATGTACCAACCTCATCTTTGCTTTTCCCTGCGACTCCAGCCTTCGTCGGAGCCGTCCTCCACCGCCGTTTTGCCGGATTCCCTCCTTGGCGCGCTGGCTCTCGCTTGCCTTTGAGCCGCCGTCAACTCCCCGGCCACCGTCGAGCCTGTTGCTCTCTTGGTGTGCTCGGCCTTGCTTGCTCTTCCCTGGGTGGTTTGTGTTGAGGGTGGCCAAGCTGCTTGCCAAGCTTGCCTACCACAATTTCTTGCATTTGGGGCGGCTTTTGGGCCAAAGTTACATCGAAGAAAAAGGAAAAAAAAACAAAAAACAAAGAAATCAAAAATACCGGACGTAGGCTGTGTTTGGTAGTAGATTGTAAAAAGTAGATTTTGTGTAGATTATGTAGATTTTGGAGGTTATGAGTTTTTTTTTGTAGATTATGGAGATTTCAGAGGTTATGTTTTTTTGGGAACAAAAATCTTGTTAAAAGCTAGAAAGGTGTTTGGTGTGGGTAAGATTTGTAAGGGGTTTTTTTTAGCAAAAAGTCCAAAATGCCCTTCACTTTTACCCCTTTTCTCCTACCTCCCTCATCTCCAACGTCGAGCAGTTCTATCAGGCCATGGTCTTCTTCCTCCCTCACTAATCTAATTTTGATAAATTTCTCCAATCTTCTCCTCCAATCTCATTAATAGCTACCGTATTGTTCCACTGCGAACCTGAAGAGCTCCAATTTCATGCCAATCAGGGCACCTCCACCTCCGCCTTTCATGGAAATCAGGGTGTCTCCTCCTTCCATGGCATTCGGGCACTTCCACCTGTGCGGTGCAAATTCAAAACCCCGACAACCATTCCACCGAAACCCTAGGTTCTCTTCCTCGACCCAAAATCGGCCGACGGTGGGGGTTTCGACTGTAATGGTGATGGAGGTGGACTACATTGATGGGGGTTTTGATAGTGGGGGTTTTGACTGTAATCGGACAACGGTGGAGAGGAGTGGCTTCTTGCGAGGGCAGGAATGGGCACAAATTTTCGAAATCTCCGCAAAAGCTCCCAAATCTACCACCCCCAAGCTTTCATTTTGCCCAAAAAAAAATCTCCTAAAGCTCCTCCGAAAGCTTGAAAAGCTTGTTCATAATCTTCTGCCAAACACCATACCGAGAACTTTGGTTTTTTTTTGAAAGCTTGAAAAGCTTGCAAAGCTCCTGCCGAATACACGCTTAATATTTGATTAGGGGTAGTATTGATTTTTGCCTCTTTAATAAGATTAATATATGTATACTTGTTCGGTATTTTATACCTTATAGGTATATGTACATTAATTGTGTAAACAGTTATATATATATATATATATATATATATATATATATATATATATATATATATATAATTATAAAACATTTCGAAAGGGTTGATTAAAATCCCGTTAGGGTTGGGTGCTTTATACACCGGCGTTGTGTGGCTTTGCGTTTTGGCGGGGTCGAGCTTTGTCTTCCGCGGATGGGGTTTTGGCGGTTGGAGTCGGGACATGCAAGGGCCATGGTAGTGTGTTTCGTGGCGACTCCTCTTTTCGGGTTGACTGCTTCCCTGGTTTCGTCCTCACTGCCCACAAGATGATCGGGTCCTGATGTGTCGCTGGCTTGCGGTGCTGCTTCTGGTAGTGCTTGGCTTCGTCGCCATTTTCGTCCTCATCTTGTTTGGGTTTGATGGTTTTGCTTCGTTTTTGTAGAGCTCTCTTGCCTGTGTTGTGCACCATTTTGTATTTTCTTTGTCTTGACGGTTCACCGTCTGCCGATTTTATCGGCCATCGAGGTTCAGACTTATCTGACCTAATTGTATCACTACAAAAAAAATTGCATTAGCCACCCGACTTTAGAAACGACATGATTCTGCCGTAGCAAATGTAGCTTTTTTGCCATGGGTGAGTGACGGCATCGACACCATCCGTAGCTTTTGCGACTGCAAGACATCTCTGTTGCAAAATTATAACTTTTTTAAAAAAGGGAAAAAGAGTGGAAAAAAGGCATAACCATACATTACCTCTTTCTCTCTCATTAGCCGCCTTCAACCCCTAAAATCTCTCAGATTTGTGCGTGACCCTCATCTCCTCCTCCCATGGAACCTAGATCTCCATCCCCTTTCTCTCTCACTCATTCGTCCTCTCAAATCTCCCTTCTTCTTCCTCACGCCTCTCATCTTCATCTCGACATCTCTTGGAAGGTAATTGATCTTCTCCTCTATTGTAATATTAGATCCCGCGCCCTTCACAACTTCACTCCCCTTGAACCCGACCCCGACCCCAACGTCCTTTACAGGTTCACTCGCCCCGTCTATGGAAGCCAGGATCCCTAACCTCTCCATTTTCCAGATCCATCTCTAGCTTCCTTCTCTGGAAAACAACACTCTTCGCTCGCCCTGCAATAGGTGCGGAATCCTTCCTCTTCTCTTTCTTTCCTTCGTTTGTTTCTCTTCTCTTTCTTTGCTTCTCTTTCTCAAATCTTTGGCTAATTTCGATTTGAAAATAGAGGATTCTTGGGTTGTGCGATTTTTTTTTTTGCAGATCTAGGGTTTGTTGTTGTTTTCTGCCATTTTGTGAACTTGTGATTCCAGATTTTAACTTGTGATTTCAGATTTGTGAATCCAAAAGTCGTCTCCAACGTAGCCTTTAAAGGTAATTGTTCTTCTCCTCTATTGTAGTATTAGATCCGAGTTAGGGTTTACATTATGTGAGATTCTAGTTTCAGCTTAGGGTTTATTTACTGTTGGTGGGAGTGAATCGGTTGTCGAACCCGATTCATCTAGTGAGAAGTAGAGTTTACATGTTAGATGGTGCAACAAGTTGTAATTGAGAGAGATGTTGCAACTCATTTTCTATGCTATCCTCTCTGTGTGGAATGAAAAAATCATGGAGCATTTACCATTGATCTTGTTTGCGAGATTGACAGACAACTCTTGGAATCTGTAGCATGTATGTAAAATAACATACTTTTAAATTTACTGCTCAATTCATCCTCATTGGATACGTCTATAAGTTTTATTGAATGTTCTCAATTTCTAGTTATGGTGATTAATCTGTTGGATAAAAAAATTCAACCATGTGAATTGAAAGTTGAATTACCCTAATGATCTCTTTTCCCCTCTGTTTACATACAGGGCTTGGTTGGAGCTACCCTTGTGATGTGTGGAGTGTTGGGTGTATCCTCGTTGAGCTATGCTCGGTATGTTTAGTGAATTCTTTATTAAGGAGGTACGGTTGTTGCTCATTTGATCACAAATTTATATCGATGTGATTCTATAAATATTCCAGGGGAGGCACTATTCCAAACCCATGAGAACTTGGAGCATCTTCTAATCTACCATACCCCGGGAAAGCAGGAGAGCTGTAATGAAGCTTCCTCGTCTCCAGGTGAAGCATCTTCTAATCTATGCATGTTTCAAAGTTCCCTGATTTTCATACTTTCTTATGTGTTTCTTGTATAGCAATTCCCTTGGTGCATATCTAAGGATATTCGATAAGATCCACTTTTTGTTTGCTGCTCTTAATCTGCTAATCTGCTTAATTAGTTATAGGTTCATTTTATTCCAGGCACTTGGATTAAGATTTCCATATGCATCATATCATATTGTACCACTCTGATTCATATTTATATGTGCTTTAATTTAATTTACCTTAAGGAACAAGGAAGGGGTTGGGGTTTAATTGCATCACCGATAGCTTGTTTCTGATCCCCCTATATATATATGCTTTGTTTTATAATGATTTCTAGGTAGATTAGTAACTTGATTGCTTTGATTTCTAGGGATCGAGTATGGTCAATGGGTGGCCTGTTGTGGAACCTGGAGAGAGAATAGAGTTGCAAGAGAGTTGCAATCGACATCCCATGAATGGTTGAGGAGAGATTTGTGGTGGCGACGTTTAAGGTGGTGGGGCATCGTTTGTCCTCTCTTTGGTTAGCACAGTGATGCCTCTATGAGAATTCATCCGAAGGATGATCGAAGTCTTAACACTGAGAAGCACAAATCGAGGTGGTCTTCTTCCTTGGATTTACTTCTTTATCTCGATTTGATTAACTACCCCCTTGGCGTCTCTCTTTGTCTATGTCGGTTTTAAGAATTTTGGTCTTAGGTGTATATGTTTAGGTTTTGCTTTTTAGTATCTTCTCATTGGTGGTTTTGTAAATGTATTGATCAAGTACGTATTAACTTATTCAAAGGAATTGCAGATGAGGATGCCGCAAAAGATGTGGATGGCTTAGCTCTCCAAGTGGTTGATATACAGTAATCAATTGAACAAGCGAAGAAGCTTTATAAGTTCTTATGTTATTATCAATTCACAATGCTGGAAGTAAGTCATTTTATAAAGATTTTATTTAAATTCTTAAAATTGTGTTATATCTTAGTATAGATTACTCTTTATGTAATAAACATAATATAAGTTGGCATAGCAATCCTCAATGATCTTATATTATTAATATTAACTAATGACAACTAATATGGTATTGTTACTTGAACCAAAGACACATTTGGAGGGGAAACGGAAAATGGAAAATACTCATAATGATATGTGCTAACATCAGTAAGTTGTATATAAGAAAAGATGGAGGCATTCATCCATCAGAATGATAGAATATCAACTTGATAGATTTGGGATACTTTTAAACTAAATCTTACATTAGATATTTATATGCATAACATTCATTTGAGCAAAGTAAAAATGACCCTACCTGCACTTATAACTAGTGTGCCTCTATCAGATGATGGCTCATCTTGACCTTCGATATTCCAGCTTGAAAATTGTCCTCTTTCAGATGATCTTCCTCTGCCTCAAACCGCTCGCCATAAGAGCCCGAATTTCCACGGTCCCAAGCAGGTGCCTTGGAGTTTCTGCGTGGTAAAAAAACAATCTTTGATCAAACCTACTGCATTAAACTAGTTGTGAATGATTCCAAAAAGCCTACCAATCTTCAACCAATAAATGAAATAATATATATATATATACTGACAAATGCATACCCAACATAAGTTTTTAACAAATATCAAAGATAGTGATGCCTCAACAGCTTGGCCAATCTATGTGTCACACGTATCATAACAATCATGGTGTCTACTTCGATTTCTTTAAGAACTAGGGTAGATCATCACATAAGAGTACAGAGAAAAATGCAAAGCAACCACATCAGTACATTGTTTTACACAAATATACAAAGAGATCACACTTGTGATTTATGAAAGCAATGTTACAGATTATGAAAATCACACCTTTCACTAGAGCGGCCTCCAAACAACCCACCCTTCATTTTGGGCAGAACCATCTTGTTGCTTCAAGTCTAACTGAAATGGCTGGAATGTCCCACTTGTTTAGATTTTTTATTCGAAGAAAAATACCGAAAAATGCCACACCTTTTGTATTCTGCTAATGGATTTATCTAGGTTGACATTAGTTTAATCTTTTATTTATTTATTTATTGAACGATAGAATTTTTAGGGTGATTTAGACGAATGAGAGGATATAGTTGTTCTTGTTAATTATAAGCTAGCCTATTAGCTCAATTGGTAGAGCTTTGTGTTTAATTATATACAAAGATGTGGGTTCAAATCCCTCATATGCTACAATAAAAAAATTCTTTCTCATTTGGATTTTTTTTTAAAATATGATAAATCCATTGGCAACGGCATGTTTTCCGTTGCAAATAAGGCCATGGCGCCCTAAAAGGGAGAAAGGCGGAAAAAAAGGGTGGTAAAATTGGGGGTAAATGGTAGTGACCTCCCCCGACGTGAATTACCATCGTTAATATCTTGCGACGACAACTACTTATTTGCGAGGGAAACCCTAACTTTTACCACCCTAGGGCTAGCGATAGGGGTGGTATTCGAGCCGAACGAGCCGAGCTTGACATGTTCAAGCTTGGCTCGAACGGCAAACGAGCCGAGCCGAGCTCGAGCCCAAAATTTATTCGAGCTTTTTTTGATGCTCAAGCTCGGCTCGCGAGCCCAAGGTGAAACTCGAGCTCGGCTTGTTTAAGCTCGAACAAGCTGAACGAACAAGCCTGAGCTCGTTTGAGCTCGTCGATTGGGCTCGTTCAAGCTCGTTCGGCTCGGGTTCGTATCTAAAAGTCTGGATGCAAACAACAAATTACACAGGAAGATGAAGCAAGCAAAGTTCATCAATTTCAATTTCTACAAATTTCTAATCACCATATTAATTAATTTAGCTATACAAATTTCACACAGGAAGATGAACATTGACATGGCAAATTTCTAATCCCACGGCAATGGGTACTGAGTATTGATTTCAAGATGAAAAACATGAACCTGTACAAATTTCAAGATCTACTTCTACATATATCTAATCCCGCTCCAAGCAACCAACATTTCAAATCAATCACGAGCGACTAACAGACGGAGAAAGTGAGAGGAACCACGAAGAGCCGATGAGGGAGTAATGGCTACTGATCGAGTTCGCCGGCGCCGCCCGAACTAAAGGACTAGAGTAGCAAGTAAGATGAAAAAGAAGGAAGCAAGGAGCCACGAACATCGACGGAGGAATAGCAGACATCTAGGAGAAACAAACCTGGTGCCCCTGTCGCAGTTCGCCGGCGCCGCCCTGAGACAAGGAAGATTGGGTTCGGTACTTCAACGGAGCTGGCGGGGATTGAACGAGTGGCCATTGATGGAAGGAAGGGGTGAATTGCTGAATGAAGCCTGAAGAGGGATTAGGAAAGAGAAGAGGGAGAGGCGGCTCATGAACTGTTGAAGATTGAAGAACTTAATGAAGCGCTTCATTCAGCCCCTTCATAACCCTAGGAGGGGTAATACTGTAAATTCTCATATCGAGCTTCTGGGCTCGGCTCGGGCTCGGCTCGAGCTCGGCTCGGGCTCGGTTCGAGCCTAAAATGTTGTTCAAGCTCGGCTTGTTTTACGAATTTGAACGAGCCGAGCTCGAGCTTTTTCGAGCCGAGCCCGAGCCGAGCTCGAGCTGTTCGGCTCATATACCACCCCTAGCTAGCGACCGATGATTTTCCGTCGCATTGCCATCCCAAATACTTATTAGCGACGACAAACATACTTTTTGCGACGACAATGTGCCGTTTCTAAAGCAATTTTTTTTTGTAATGTATCCCCACATCCATAGCTTACAGACCCTCCGTGGTTCGGCCTAGTTCTGCGCTGATTTCCGTCCCTCGGGCACCCTCGCGGAGTAGCCATGATCCGCCACCCGATTCTGACCACCTCGTTCCGATTGCCTAGCCAATTGATGATGCAACCACAAAAATAACCCAAATCGGTCTGATTTCTACTCCAAATCAACCCAAATCGGTGGGAATTTCGGACCTGTCTGGTTTTCGGGCTTGCTGTCCGACGTTTCCGATCCCAATCCCTTTAATCCGGCTCGATTTCGACCCCGAAGCCTACTCAACTTCAGCCCTGAGATCCTCCGGCCGCCCTAACACCCCTACCATCACCACTCCTAGCCTCGTGCGTAGCCGTCCGGTCGCCTCTGATGGTGTCTTCGCAGTCCACTTCTTCTTCGGCCTCAAACCCTCCTTAACTTTAGCTCCTGTGACCCTCCGACCGCCCTAGAGCCCTTCCATCACCACTCCTGGCCTCGTGCGCCGTCGACCGGCCGCCTTGGTCGTGCCTTCGCCAACCCTCAGCTTGATCTGACGTCTCTGCAGTCTGCTACCGTCTTCCTTGACATGCAAGGGTTTTTCTTATCCTTGCATGCCAAGCACTCAATTAAAAAAAAATCTTTTATCTAACTATTCTAAATTAATATCTCAATTTCCTAATTTTTTTTTCCTAAACACCTCATTAATTAATCAATCTAGAGTGAATATATTCTTTTTATATATTTCGACTCCTAAAAACCGTCTTATCTCCTCTCTTGTACGTGACTCACCCACTTTTACCATTTTTATCCGTTTATTTTGATCTTGTGTTTTTGTCCAGCTGATTGGAGTCGTTTCTTGGGTTGGGCTTGTTGTTCGAGTTGACCGTGGAAGTGTTCGTGATTCTCGAAAATCCCTCATCCAGGTGGGGGGAACGTCGCTTATCCTCACTTCCCCAGGAGACACCTTTTCAACTATTCGGTTTCTGCCTCTGTCTCCCCGGCGTCGAGACGTCGTATCAGCCCATCGACTTTCCCATGTTCTCGATATTCGCAGTCTTCACCCGATGTCCTTCGTCTTTCTCTCCGCTGGCATTCTTTGCTTAGATCTTCTGTATTCGGGCCTCTTTGTTATTTTGCTTTTATTTGGTTGTATCATGACGGTTAGCCCGTCTGCCGATTTTTCGGCCTCTCGTTTTTCCAGACTTAAGTTGAAGTCTGGGATTTTGAATTATTTCCTATTAAAAAAAAAAAAAGGTCTTCCTTTTTCTATTTTCCTAGATTCCCTTATTTGTTTAGAAAATCCGAGCTTTCATTCATTTCCTAGATTCCCTTATCCTTGAATAGAGTTGGCGAAATCTGACTCAATCCAAGAACCCGACTAGACCCACGTACCCGAACCCAAATCGGTCAAAACCTAAAAATCTGGTATCATATACGCACAACCCGAATCCAAAACCATTTTGAACTGATACTCGAATGGACACGAACATAAACAAACCAGACCTGACCCATACCCGATCCATCCTTGACTTGACCCGAACAAGTCCCATGTCATCTTTATAATTACTTTAATTTTCTTATTTTGAAACATTAAGATAAACGAAAAAAATCATTATTTTATAATAAAACTAAATGTGACTCAACTTGACCCAACTCAAACTCGACTCATGCCAAAATCCATTTGATCTAAACTTACTTAACTCAATCCGAACCCAACCAAGCATAAATTATAACCATACATATGATCAAACTTAAATGGGTGTACTAAAACCCCACCCAAACAACCCAATTGCCACATCTAGTTATGACCTGCACAACTTGCTCTTGCAGCTACCACTTTCTTGCACAAATACTTGACACACATTTGGAGTTTGTCCTTCCACACTCAAAAGGATATGACTAGAGAACAAAAAAGGAGAGTTTTATTTTTGATAAATTGAAACAGTTTTAAAGGTATAAAAAGAACGAATATATTTGTTGCGCGCTATTGGTTCGTTAATAAGATTGGTTAGCAATTAGCATGTTTCCCATTATTTTACCCGGTGGATTCAACTCACCATGTCATTGAAATCATAAAAGTATTAAATAAAATAATAAATAATCTCAATCAAAATCAAGGCGGTGGTTAGAAATGAATATCAGTTAATAAAAAACAAAGGGGCTATGCGAAGGGATATCCACATGACCACATATGGTCTAATATAGTTACACACTGTACCTACATCAAACACTTATAATAATAAAGTGGAGGTCATGCCTACTTCTTCGCAAATGAAACGACGAGTTCTCCTAGCTGACAGTTGCGTTCGATTAGAGCCCGGTTGCGCTCAGTTAGCTCCCGGTTGCTCTCCGTTAGACACCGGTTGCGTTCTTCCACTCTATGGAGCCGCTCAATTAGATTCTTGTTGCGCTCGGTTAGATCCTGGTTGATTTCTACCATCTGACGGAGCAATGGGTTCTCGCTACTGGTTGCATATATCATCCTCCTCAGCAGCCGTGACATGAATCTTCTCCTCCTTGCCCCTCGACACTTCCTCCATCTCTTCACTATAAGGAGTCCACTACGAATCATGACATTATATTCATAAGCATGACATTATTCATACAATGTATCATGATGATTTAAAGGCAAATAAGTTCATTTTAAGAGTCATATGCACCAAAGGAACAAATCAACATCCATGTTTTAGAAAATGAATATTCCTATGAACAAAACAACATATTCGATCTAGAAATACAATGCACCAAATTCAGTCATGAATGAATTACATTCATCTCCACCAATGCACCAAAACAACATTCGATCTAGAAATACAATGCACCAAAACTATATGATCTAGAAATACAATGCACCAAAATCAGTCATGAGGGAACAAAAAAGCTAAGGCCAAAAAATTCTGCTCCAACAACATCAATCATGATTGAATTACATTCATCTCCACCAAAATCAGTTCTTGCCTTCATTACAAAGTAAATTAAAAGCAATTTGTTTACCTGACGTTCGTATGGCTCATCCCCTCCAATCCATGGGTACTTTTCTGGACAACCGCTCGGCCAACTACCGGAAGTGTCTGACATGCCTATGGACGAAACAACATGGAGTATAAGAAACACCATACAATTGGACATCCCATCCCATGACTGACAGTTGGAAAAGACCTGATTTCTCAATATATATATATATATATATCTACCAAAGTGTCTAACAGCTTCTCAAATTTTCTTATCACTAGGATAAACAAAATCCAACAAAAACCAGCAGCATACAACCAGCAAGGATTTGAGCCCAGAACCGAAAAAACAGGAGCTTCTCAAATTTTCTTATCACTAGGGCACATGGCATCAGAATTTGAGCCCAGAACCGAAAAAAGTGAAAGTTGAGCAACAAAAACCAGTAGCATACAACCAGCAAGGAGTGTTAACTCATCAATATACAACCAGCTGAGATTCACATTTGAGATTCGCATGAAATTTAATGAGTAATAGGGATATGGTTACTCCAATTACCTACACAATAAAGCTCAATTTAAGAAATCACTGCCCCGAAATGCTATTGTCAATGAAGGAGATGTTACATGATAAAAACAGTAAAAAGTATAATGGATGTCATGCATAAGAGGCCAAATGAATAGATTGTCACCTTGTCATAGTATTAGCAGATTGATTATAAACAAAATCCTCAATGGAAGCCACCCAAGCCAAGGAGAATCCTCAATGCAAGGAAGGAGATGAGTGAGGTCGAATTGAGCAATGATGAAATTGGGGATGAAATTGGGGTTTTTTTCGTTCTCCTACAACTACAAGTTCTAATAGGTCGAATTGAGCAATGGAAGCCACCCAAAGCCAAGGAGAAGTAGCAGCTAGCTCAAAGGAAACAGATCTGGATGAAACCAATGGAGGCTAGGCCGATTTGGGTTTCGGATCTGGAATTCATGCCGAACCAAAACAAGAACCAATTAATACAACAGATCAATCGAAAGGAAGGAGAAGACTCACCTGATCGAGCGCAAGGGCAAGTGAAGAACAATGCAAGGAAGTCGAGGAAGAGGTGCCAAGTACCCCGGCCCTCACTGTCTGGAATAGAGGATGCAAAATAACCCTACTGTCCGAAGAAGACGATATATGCCAAACACGTACGGAGTCACATGTTTTTTTTAAAGTACAGTTGAATCAAAGGACGAACATATATATGTTCGTCCCTTGATTGACGATGGTACAACTGCACCTGACAATCCTGGTTGATTCACCATATTTATCGATGGTCAACGGCTTGGTCAACCTCCACTTAGTATTCAGGCGACGAACTTAGTAATTGTTCGTCTCCTGAAAGGCTCCCTTGGATGGGTCCTATTGTAAGTGACGACCCAAGCTTTGTTCGTCCCTTGAAGTGCATTCAGGAGACGACAAAAAAGCCGTTTGTGTCTAGAACGTCAATCTGGCCTAGTGTCATTGAAATTATAAAAGTATTAAATAAAATAAATAATCTCAATCAAAATCAAGGCGGTGGTTAGAAATGAATATCAGTTAATAAAAAACAAAGGGGCTACATGCGAAGGGATATCCACATGACCACATATGGTCTAATATAGTTACACACTGTACCTACATCAAAGCATAGCCACTCTTTAAACACTTATAATAATAATGCATGCAAAATGTAGGGCCAACAAGCTAGCATGTCGATCAATAATACATAAAGATTGATCAGTATCACATTGACACCCGAAAAAAATATCTCAAGAAGTAGGGCCAACCCTATGGAATTAAGACCATGGTTAACTATTTAATTAAGCATATGCTTCCTCTATAAATAGATCGCCTCTAAACAATGCTTTTCATCACCAAAACTACTAAACTAGTAATCACATTGTCCCTTGCTTCCTTATATCATATCCCAAATTAAGTACAATTAGGATATTACTTAATCAAGATATGGAAACCACAATCCCTGCATTTGTTTTCCTGCTCTTCTCCCTTACATACACTTCCTACATACCCTCAACCTTAGCTGCGAGAGTCACACCGCAATCTCCGACTCCGACCACAACCACATTGGATTTCATCCGAACATCGTGCACCAAAACCAGCTACCCACCTCTATGCATAAACTCGCTCTCCACCTACGCAAGCGCCATCCAAACAAGCCCACAACTACTCGCCCATACAGCGCTTACCGTGACACTAGACACCACCCGAGAATCGTCCAACATGATGGCGGGTCTGGTGCGGGCTCATGGGCTCCAGCCGAAAGACACGAGCGCAGTAAAGGACTGCATGGAGCAGCTAAGAGACTCAGTGGAGGAGCTAAGGCAGTCCGTGGGTGAGATGGGTCAGATCAAGAGCTCGAATTTCGGGCTGACGATGAACGATATCCAGACATGGGTAAGCGCAGCCCTGACGAACGAGGACACCTGCACCGATGGGCTTGGAGAGGAGGCTGCGAATGCGCAGCTGAAGACGGTTGTAAGACAGAAAGTACTAACCATTGCCCACCTGACTAGCAACGCCTTGGCTTTGGTCAACAGTTATGCTTCCCTTCATGGATAATAGGTCCATATGATCTCTCCTATTCCTATATATATAGATAGATAGATCATCAATATATCGATGTGTGGCTATATGATAAAAGGAAACTTTGTCCTATAATCATTCAAGTGTGGCAGTTTTCTAGCTTCCCGTCCAACGTGGGTTTGTAGTTTTTTTTTTAATGTAACGAATTCTTGTATGTACGGATGGAGGTGTACCTATATATGTCTCACACTTGTTTGTTCTCTTTTAAAATCAATATAAAAGAAATGATTCGTTCGTACTGTGTTTTAAAAATCAATATAAAAGGTGGGGCGAAATTTCAGAGTACGAAAATATTGTTGTTAATTGTAAAGTTAGAATATTATGATTTTACTCCAATATATCAATAATATCATATAAATCACAATGATTCCTCAATATAAATGGGGTAATATTAACATGTACAGCGACAACAAAAATTTAACAAAAAAACTTCAAAATGGCCCTTATATATACAACTATAATATAAACACATTGAGGAAAACGGGTTCAAGGTGTTGAATTAACATGTACAGCAACAACAAAAAAATTTGTTGTTGCGCGCACAAGAGAAATGAAGCGCCCCGGTTGCTCACACGGTAAGGAATCCCATTCCTTCAAATTCCTCAACTAGCTTTTTGTCGACCTCTGGTACAACCATTTCTGCAACAAATTGTAAGAATTAATAACCTCGGAACCCGCTAATGAGGATTATTCTAGACATCTTAATACTTCATAGAAACAACTTTTACTTTATTTTCTACACAATCAGAATAAGTATGTTAATTTTCAAGGCACCAACCATTCAAAATAGACAATCTTTGAATATCAGATAAACTAAGAATGAAGGAATTTAGGGTGAAATCGTAAATGAGCTGATAAGAATTCAGGAATAAAAAAGGTTAAATCTTCAACAAAGAATGTGCAATTAACCTTCAGATTGGGTACTAGTACTAGCATCGATATCCATCGGAGTTCCATAGTTGGCATTGGTGGGCTTTGGAGCCTCCAAATTGATAGGCTTGGCCGCTACCAGAGTCTTATTTGTGAATTCCGTATGCCTGCGGCGTTTCATGTGCAAATCACTCTCCTAAAAAAGAAAAGGAGGTCAAACAAGTAACAAAGTAAACATAATCTCAGTCAACAAGCTCAACATCATTGATCAAAGTAGGAATTGAATGAATTAAGCAATGAAAATGAAAAAAAAAGCCCCAATTTTCACACTTCAAATCTCAAACCCTAAAATCTAACAAGTAACAAAATTTCAATTCTCCAAACCCCTAATCATAATTCATAAGCAATGAAATAAGCAAATTATAATAATCAAAATCCCCAATTTTCACATTTTAAATCTCAAACCCTAATTTCAATTCTCCAAATCAATTCAAATTTCAACATCTCAATTATAAACAAATCAACAATATCATTTCAATTCAATATTTCGGTAACAATTTCACACAAATATCAAAGATAAATTGAAGAGAACTTACCAAAATCGAAGACGGTGGTCGATTGTGAACAAAACACAAACTGGCAACCGAACATCTGCCGGCGAGGCTGGATGGACTAAAGACGGTGGTCGCATTACTTTCAGTGTTCGCCAAACGCTCGCCCTCGCCGCTTCTCAGGTTTGCACAAAAATAAACCCAAAACGACGTCGTTTTATATATATAATAAAATTCTTTGCTTTTTCCAAAAAGGGGTGCGTGTGTCAGAGTGGTTTTCTCTTTCCTTTGACGTTCGGTCATGGGTCACTTGGAAATACCCTCTCGACCTAGTTAGGACTAGGGGTGTGTTATTCGAGCCGAACGAGCCGAGCTAGGCATATTCAAGCTTGATTCGTTTGTTAAACGAGCTCGAGCCGAGCCGAACCTAATTTTTAAACGAGCTTTTTATTTTGTTCAAGATCGGCTTGTTTAGGAAATGAACGAGCTCGAGCCGAGCTTTTTTCGAGCTTTAAGTAGTTTTAATTGGTTATAACTTGTTAATTTAAATGAAATTTTAGAAATTTCATATAATTCGAGCTATTCGAGCTTTATTCGAACGAGCCGAGCTTTCAACCGAGCTTAAAATTTTGTTCAAGTTCGACTTATTTAAATAAGTGAGCGAGCTCGAACCTAAAGATCCAGTATGAGGAGGAGGCAAATTCCGATCCTCTGTGAAGTGATTTTGAGTTCCTCATCGTTTCTTAGCGAACCAGAAAAGCAGAAGCGAAAATCACGATAGTCGCGCCTCCAATTACAAGACCGACCAGAGGGAAGAATGTTGTCACTGGCTAGATAATAGTATTTACTGGCTAGATGTTGAAGCACCGAGGCAAGGATTCGATGAGAAGCCTGGAGAACTTCAGCCCCAATTCGAGCAGTCAAAGGTAAATTTCAGCTCTCTGCCTTGGAATAGTTTAGCACAAATATTTCAGAAACGGAAAATGGAAATTGAGATTCCTTTGGTGATCGAAGATGTTGAGTTAAAAGGAGCTAGGCCAAATTCAAATGGTAGTATGGAAATTTGTAGTGCACTCCAAGTGTTTGAAGAAATGCCTAAAATGGTAGACATGACTATTTTCGACCCGAGTAGAGGTTTTGATGGCCTATGTAGTGAAGAAAATAAAATGCCTTATGATAGAGGGAAATCAGGAAATGAAGTGGCTACTGTCAAGGGCTTTGTTTTTTATCCAGGTGGAGAACTTAATTCTTGGAAAAGGCAAACAACTAAAATTGAATAAATGTTTAGTGTTGAATTTGGGCTGCCTAGAACAATGTTGTTGTCATGCTACAAGTTCGACATAAATGGGGTAATAGGACTTGTGTTGTTGGTTCATGGAGACCAATTTGTATGTGCTGCCATGGTGGCTTTGTGGTTGCTGATTTTTTTTTTTCTATACCAAGTGAATTGGGTCATAATGGATGTGTACTATATAAGAGTGAAGGCCGGAAGCAAAGTTGTTACAAGCCTTTATGGTGAATAACTTCAAACCATTTAATTCCTAGTAATTGTCATGTATAGGGTTGTATGGAATTTTTTTGTGTTTTAGCACCTAGTTAGTATTTCTTTTTACTTTGTAACAAGCTTTGAGGACAAAGCTTTAGTACTTCGTAGTGTTTGGTTTAGGTCTTAATTGTTTAATCGTTTCCACCTTTTGGATGACTTGTGTTTGATGACTGATAAGGTATATTGTGGACACTTGTTTATATGTGTTATGGATAGTTGTTGTGAATTCTGCGTTATGACGCATTTCGTTTGGGTTTAATGGTTGATATACTTAGGATGGTAAGTTTCTGAGATAGATAAAATATGTCAGGGGTTATTATCCTATTGGCATAGACTTTGATTTTATTGGCAAGGAAAAATTATATATTGGCTAGTAAGCAAAAATTTTGCAAACATTTGTCATTTGCATCATCGGCAAACTAAACGCTCAGTTATGTACATTCAAAACCACCAAAACCCCAAAGTGTCAGTGAGTTACAAGTAAACTAACAAAATACTACATTCGAATACGTAAAAGAATAGTTATCCCACTAGACATCGATTTCTTCATCTTGCCACGCCATGCTTGCTTATGTCCTCCGATGCTTTCGGCGAAGGAACTCTCCCCGAGACGGGTACCTACTTGTCTCCATTATCTTGCTCCTGACGGACCCAAACAACATGCTCTCCTCTATGAGCATTTCCCCCTCCTCCATGTCCACGTCGGCAGCTTTACCTTTCATCTCCGAAGCAACGATTGTCGGTTCTGCCCAGATTTTCTTGTTTATCTTGTCAGTTGTGTGAATTTCTATGCCAACTGAATTGTTGTATTTGCCATCCAAATGGTTATCCATGTCATACTCCAAAATAAGATCAAGAAGATATTCTTCTAATTTCATATTCTAAGATTCTCATCTCTGGTGTTAAGAGAGACTTGAAAATGCATTTTGATATGAAAGAGTTAGGACAAGCTCAGAAAATCCTTGGAATTAAAATCAAGAGAGACAGGAAAAAAAACGGATGTGGCTTTCCCAATCTGAATATGTTCATAAAGTCCTTAAAAGGTTTCAAATGACAAACTCTAAATCTGTTGTTGTTCCCTTGGGTGGTCATTTTGAGTTGTCTAAGAAACAGTGTCCCTCTACTCAGTCTAAGATAGATAAAATGAGCAAAGTGTCTTATGATGTTGTTGTTGGATCTGTGATGTATGTTATGCTTTGCACAAGACCTAATATTGCTTTTGCTATTAGTGTGTTGAGTAGATATATGTCTAATCCTGGTGAACCTCACTGGAATGCTATGAAATATTTGTTGAGATACTTGTGTGGCACTAAACAGAAATGCTTAGTCTACATTGAGCACAGCTCGAGAAACAACTTGATAGGTTATGTAGACTTTGATTATGCTAGGAACAAAGATAATAGAAAGTCTACTACTGCTTATTATTTTACTTGGGCCGGTAATTGTGTGTCCTAGAAATCTCAACAACAATCCATTGTAGCCCTCCTCCTCCATTGAAGCTGAATACATGGCTGCTACTGAAGCAGCCAAAGAGGCTATTTGGCTCAGGGGTCTTCTTGAGGAGATTGAGAGGAAGAATTATATGCCTACTGTGTTTCTTGATAATCAAAGTGCAATATATTTCTTTAATGATCCTCTTTATCATGAGAAGACAAAGCATATATAGATGTCAGGTTCCATTACATCAGGAAGAAGGTTAAACATAAAGTACTTAATGTGTGCAAGATTAAGTCTGAGCTTAACCCTTCTGATTTTGGCACTAAGGTTGTCACTGTTGACAAGTTTGCTTACTGCTGGGATACACTGCACATCTAGGATGCCCCTTAGCACCTAAACACACTAGGAATCGAGGACGGACCGGAGATACAACCAGGATCATGTGAAGGCAAGGGAGTGTTGGATAACAAGCTTAAGAGGGCAATTTGTTGTATTATTAATCTTGTCATGTAAAAGCTAAATATTGGACATTGAGCACTTAAACGTGGTAGCCTTAGGTTTTATTCTAAGTAATTAGATTATACACATACTATACAAAGGTTGGATATCCTACAAGGTTGAAGTTTCCCTTAGACATATTATATATGTCTAAGACTGGTTGGCTTACCTATGTTGAACACCACTTATGTATGTGTGTGATGTATAATCTAATACTTAGTTTATAGCTCATTTCTGAGCTTAGGTGTTTTTTGGGCATGTTTGTGTTGGGCCAGATATGCCTTCTTGGTTTCTTCTGTATTGGGCCCTTCACAGATGACCGGTGGAGCGTCCCTTGTAACCCTAGCTCTGCGAGGGCTTTATAAGGCTCCTCCGGTTATTGTAGCGCCTTGAGCCTCATTTTAGGAAACCCTAGCTAACAGGAAAAAAAAAAGAGCTCTGGTGTGAGCGACGAAGGGAGACGGTGGTCCGACGAGCTTACACGGTAGTTGTGAAGCTCCTCCTCCATGAGAAACTTCTCTGAAGTTTCTCGGTTGCCTATCAGGGGGCATCTCTTCCTTTTACCTTTATTTCTGTTCATCTTGCTCGGTTTTGAGGTTCTTTAGGTTGCTAGTTTTGGTGCTATGTCTGGTGTGCTTAGCTTGTAACCTTCTCTTGCAACATAGTGAACTCTGGGATTAGATCTCTCCTCTTGAGATCCCACTTAGTAGGATTTTACCCGAACTGCAGGAATGTGCGCTCCTTGACAAAAGAATTTCATAGTCATATATATATATATATATATATATATATATATATATATATATATATATATATATATATATATATATATATATATATATATATAGAGAGAGAGAGAGAGAGAGAGAGAGAGAGAGAGAGAGAGAGAGAGAGAGAGAAGCTTTTGGTCGTAAATTGCACATGAGGTCCTCACCAAAAAAAAAAATTTGCACATGAGGTTATGAATGCCCAAACATATTTATTGTATAAGATTAAAAACTTTCAAAGTACATTGTACCTACTAGTACACGACCCTTGAATTGAATGATAATGTGGATTGATCCTTACATAATCTAAGTGATAACGTAGAATACAGAAAATGATCGAATGCAGCTACAAAATGCATGCATAATAATTAAAGAGGCGATCGAGTATATAGATCAGAGCGAGGCCGACTGCCGAGGATCAGCGAGACGAGTGGAAGACTGGGACGACGAAGAACTTCATCATGCCGACGCTGCAATGGAAGCCGTTGCTTTCTCCGCAACCAAAGTAGTAAGGCTGCCATTTCTTCAACTGATACGCAAATCCTTTCCCGCTTCCCTGCACTCACTCAAATATCATACACGTTACCCTTTATTATCCAGCTTTGCATCAATTTTTTTTTTAGTAAATTAATAGTTCTGAGTTATTATAAAACCCACATTTTTTTTTTGTAAACTGCAAATTAATTATATAATGAAAATATTCGTCTGTATATTCAACCTGTTTGTTATTAGAGGCCTTGTAACTCTGCTAACACTCCATGTTATTTGAGCCGAATGAGCCGGGTTTGACATGTTCAAATTCAGATGTTATTCAAAATGAGATTTTTTCGAGCTTTAAACTGTTCTATTTTGTTATAACATATTAGTTTGAAGAAAATTTTAGAAATTCTATAAAATCCGAGCTAATCGAGCTTAAACAGAACGAGTTGAGCTTTCAACCGAATTTAAAATCTTGTTCATGCTCGGTTTGTTTCGGTAAGTGAATGAGCTTGAGTCGAGCTTTTTTCAAACCGAGCTCGAGTTATTCACTTTATATACCTACCATAGGGGTCCGGGGAAAAAAAGTATGGATACGTTATGAGGAGAGATCGGAAAAGATCCGAAATGGTTAGAGCATGTGTATGTAAAATTAAGACAAAAGACACTAGTTTAAGTTTTTGACAATAAATTTTAATCCGTACTCAAGTTATGTTTGGATGGCCAGTTATAACTTATACGTTAAAACGAATCCTAGATTTATGGGATTAACCCAAATATAAAACTAATTTCAAAGTTAAAAGAATAACGCACTTTAATTTCACCACTTGAAAATCCAAACGTAGTACGCTGACAGGCCCAATGGGCCTGTTGGAGCGGCCCAATTAATTGAAAATTTCAGTTACGTACTTGTGTAGGAGTGGCTAGTCGTTTTGCCCTACGGAGGTCACATTTTTGGTAACTCTTCAAGTCCGGAAACAAGTAGACGCTGTGCGGATGCGACCCGTTGCTTGGCGGTTGGTACTTGAACACTGCATAAATGCGATATATAATCCATATCCATCCAATTACATTATATATTAAGACATTTATAATTGTGCAATCATGTTATGTGTATATGTACCGAGAACATCATTGAGGTAGAATGGAGAATTTTTTATGGCCCAATCGGAGTAGTTGAATCCGAAGTTCCACATCTGCTGAGATCCCCCAACAATAATCTTGTTAGGGCTGCCGTGAGTGCGGTTGCCCTGGGTGGTGGGGCAGCCGCCTCCGGCTCCGCTACGGTTGAAGCCAGGGCCGCCCCATCCCCAACCCCAACCCCAACCCCAACCCCAGCCGCCTGGCTGAGAGGAGTTGGTGTTGGCATGGCCGGCGCCCACTCGGCTGCCGCTCACCTCCATCAAGGAGTAGGCTGCTACAACTACAAAAGCCATGAACATGATCAAGCTTGCCCTCTTCAAACCCATCTTAACTTATTTATTTTGTACGTTTTCTTTAATTGGAAACAATTAAGATTGTTATGTATTGGGTTGGAAGATGTGGGTTATGGTTGAGGGGATTATATAGGGCGCCCTAACATTGTGGAGGAATTCGTGATTTGTTAACTTAATTAATTTAAGGTCACATTTCACTAATAATGGGTTGACAAATAGGACATTTTGGGCGTATGATTTTTGCCAATGCGCGTTTGATCGAGCATTTAATTAATGGGTTATTGGGTAAAAAAAAATATTACTTTTGATTGATTGATTAATTAATTTTCTAAATTTTCCATATACGTTGTATATAATCCTCCATATTTCACTCATTTAAATAATTGAAATCTATTAAATGGAAGTTAATACTATTTTAACCCACAAATCTCATTATCCAAGGTGATTCTTGATCATTATTAAACATCTGCAGCAAAATATTAAATGCCCATGGAAACTTAAACTCATCTCTGATATCAAAACTCTTCTATTGGGTGTAAAGTTCTTTCTTATTCTCAAAATCGACAATCAAGTGACTGATTCGGATGTTATTGGGTGGGGACCCGAATCTTTACCTTAACAAAAAAAAAGATGAAAAAATAGGATATCTATTTGTATGTGACTTCCAAATTAATGTTTTCTTAAATATTTTCCACTTTTACATTTAAAATTAACTAGGACAATTTATGTATAATGACGCGGTTTTTACAAAAGAAAAAACTTAATAATAAAATAAATAAATATTATATGATTAAATAAAATATTATTTTAATATTTTAAATTAAAATTATAATAACAACTCATAAGAAAAAAGTGTAATAAACTTATTCAATATGAACTCCATTATGATAGAATATAAATTAAGATTTATAAATAGATATAAGTTATATATACATTAGTTTATCTTGATAATGTGAAAAATGAAAACCAAATACAAGGGGGGGGGGGCAAGAATAAAAAATAATTGATTGGAAATGAGAGAATATGTAACACATAGAAGAAAACTATTTTTATTTTAAGAGGTTATATAGATAGATATAGATATAAATATAAATATAAAAAATAATATGTAACACATAGACGAGCTCTTAAAATAAAATTTTATTTTATTTTATTTTAAGAGCTCGTTCTGCAACTTTTATTTTTATTAGACTTAGCTTTGTTATCGCATAGACTTAGCTTTGTGAAAGATGAAAACCAAATACATGGGTGCCCAGATAATATCTCGACTACCCACTAATTACCTTTAGTGTGTAATAATAATAATAATAATAATAATAATCGGCAAAATATGTCGTTTTACTATTCACGTGCGTTTTTTAGTAATAAAAATTATATAAAATATCTAGTTTTTTTAGAAAAAAAAAATTAACAATCTCAAAGTTACTATTAATAAGTATGAATTGTTGAAATTTTTATAAAAAATAGATATTTTATATAATTTTTATAAGCTTTACGTAATTAATAAACTTATAAAACCGATGGAGTAATAATATTGTGGTGCGACTCTCCGGCAGTGCGGCGTGCTTTACTTTTCGTTTTCCCCCTCCCTACAAGTCTTGCACTTGATTACAGTTGACTTGTTTCTAATCTCTATACCCACCAAATCTATCCAACGACATCTAGTAGTCCAATTTTCTTTTATATTTTCGGAATAATACGAATTGATTATTGAAATTGCAAAAATATATATGTATCTGAACTTTGCCATACACAGCCATATTAGTCCTGACGATTCTTTGTTTTACTCTCTCATCCGTATGAAAGCCCTTGACTCTTAGGGTCTCCTAAAATTAAATTATTTTCGATTCAAAAAAAAAAATGTGTGCCTAGCTAGCTACCTTATACAATAAGTGTAATGCAAATATTTCAATATAACTCTTTATTTTTGTTATACAATAATAGTATAAAGTTTAAAAAAGATATAAGCATCCCAATTTGGCAAACGTTCCGGCTATATACACCGCAAATCATGCACGTTCTTAAGGACGTGCATGATTAAAAGGCTTGCACGTCCTTAAGAACGTGCAATATTAGACACAAGGCTTGCACGTCCTTAAGGACGTGCAATATTAACCTTGTAATTTGCGGTGTATATAGCAACACCTTTTGGCAAAATTACATTTGAAGAGATTAGTAATTTTTAATATAAGATAAAAATTTGAGTGATGTCAAACCTTATTGATCCATCAAACAATTGTATCTCTCCTAATGAGAGAAATAAAGTTTGTGTACATCATAATGCCTTCAAGATCTAGACCATAAGTGGCGGATCCTGAAACTGTCGATTGAGGGGGCGAAATTCCAATAAAAAAAATTATCTATAAAATTAAACCCTAATTTTTCTTTCTCGAAAAATCATCAATATTATGAATGTGTAACTAGAATAAAAACATAAATCTTGCATGCTTTATTTTATGGTTTTCAAATATTTCAATATAACCTTTAATTTGAAGTTCTCAAATATAATTATATTATTAAGATATGAAGTTTAACAAATGATAATTACTACAAAAGTATATCGATTTGATAAATGAAGTAAGAAATAATTAATATACCTATGTTCAGTCCTGAAAACTAAAACACTTATAACTTTTTGCTCAGATATCGGATTTGAGTTTATAATATATCAAATCGAAGCTATCGATGAGAGGAATATGTATGTTAAATTTTATTTTTAATTGGGGGGCGACTGCGACCCCTGACCATAAAGAGAATCCGCCCCTCTCAACTTTTACCCATAGTTAATTAGCTCGCTCAAGGGAATGAAATAATTAAATGACCATAACTTCATTGCCTTCACGATCATGTAAACGGAGGCTCTAGCCGTTGTTGTAGGAATCTAGCTAGCTACACTTTTAAGTTTTAAGATTGACTTGGCTCGTAATTTCAAAACTCTAGTCGCAACGTACAATTAAATTAAGTTGATAGTGGTGAGTTTCCCCACATCCAAATTCAACTTAATTATGAGAGGTGGGTTGTTATTTCCGCCCAATAAAAATTAATAAAAGATTGAATTCAACTGAATGTTGCAAATTTAACTGAAATCGGTGGACCAAATAGGAGAAGTTGTACACACCTAAACCAATGGCGTCACTATGATGTCGTACTGTCCTCATACATCTGGATAACATACGGATTAGTCGAGTGAAACAAATTTTTCCCATTCTTTGTGAACTTGAGAGTGTAGTAAGCACTACCAACACTTTAAACTACAACCTTGCTGAACAAACACTCCCATCTTGGATGATTTAGTGCACAATTTACCGCTCATTTTTTTCACTGTCATCCCTTATTGCATAACTTGTACAACACATACTCTTATAGGATCGAAGGCAAAATTCATAGTTGGAATCAACTGAACATGAGTAATAACTAATAACAATACAAATTTTTCCTCTATCAAAAGGTAATCATGTAGGATTTGGAATCGAAGCTCAGATTTCGTGAGGAAACCTGAAGCTGAACGAGAGCGAAGACGGAGGGAAAGGAAAACTGAAAACTTTCTCTTAGCTTGATCCGAACGAAATGAAAGAGTACATATACAATCCAGATCATGGACTAAGGCCTAAACCACAAAATAGGCCCAATTCAGAATATGAATATGTGTGAATATGTAAAACTATCATATATGAATCTACAAGTCTATCAAATCATAACCCATACTAAAATAGAGCACATCCTCAACACTAATACTAAGCTTGATCCTACCTTTATCATAAGGTAATGAGATTGCCTCCTCCCTGGCAGACTCAAAATGACAGCTAGCTTCATCACGAAATTCAGATTTTTGCACATCAACGTACCCAACACTCAGACAAACTCATTCCAATACCAAGACTATAAATTCCTGGATCGAAAATCAAATTCATCTTTATCAATATAGGCTTATATTTTGCGGCGGTAATAAAAATTGATGATTCCACATGCCTAGACCTTTCTACAAACACTTGAGTGCAATTGGATTTTCCAGTGCCGTTTGAAATCATCCCCTTAATCTTGATCTATTCAACCCTTATAGCTAAAGAAGGAGGAATTACCTTGGGGTTCTGTGTTGAATGTAAGAATCTTTCAGGTCATCCGCGCATTGTACATTCAAGTCGACCACTTGGCTTACATCTTCGATCGGATTTGCACTTTCCTTGGTCTGGGCAATTTTTGTTTCCTCACCAAGGTTACCTTCAAAAAGCAATGTGAACTCTTCAGTCTCTTTTGTCAATGCCCGAACTTCATTCTCGTAGGATCCGTTTTGCATTTCTTGAAGTATCGCATCCATCTTGCGAAGGTTCTCTTGTATTCTCGTACACCGTACCCAATAACCCGAAGAAGGAGTTGTTGATTGCTGCTCAGTGAGATTCAAAAGCATTTTAGTCCCAACCCTGGGTTCTTAAAAGGCCTTCAATCGTTGTTCTTCAGGAGATAACCCCATTAAAACTCAGAGTTCATTGACGTTTTTGTAGAAAACTTCATTCGAATTTTGCAAGCTAAGCCTCCAGGTGTTAGACAAAGTCTCTGCCATCGAATGGGATCACATGTGCCAAAACCCATGAATGTCCCTCCTCACCACCCAAATTTTTTTTAAAAATTGAAAAAATTAAGAAAAAATGAGGGGTGGATTTTGAGAGGGTATAGGTAGAGACAGGGAGGTTCCGAGACAACAAATTCGAACTGCTTTTCCATAGCTAATGATCTCATTAACTTCAATTCTTGATTTACAAAGCGAATTTATGAATGTTCTTATTTAAGAGGTGGAAAGAGTGGAAGATCCACTCCACCCCTTTACCTACCCTTCCCAAGATAGAAAAAATCCCCCATCTTAACCCTCTTCCACCCCTTAAAAAATGGGGAGGAAAACGAGCCCTTGAGGAGTTAAGGGCTTGTTTGGAATAGGTATATAGATATAGGCTATGGGTATAAAAGGCTCAATACTCATATCCCTTGTTTGGTATATTCATTCCAATTAGTACATGGATATCAATCCTATATTTCTATATACTAATTCAAGTGGATTTTTTAGTTTTGGATATCTCCAAAAATTGGGGGCTATAGGATCTCTTGAGGAATGTATGAGCGACGGGAGACTTCTCCTCCTCCTCCATCTTCTTCTTCTTCTCTAATCTTCTTCTTGCATCTATCACTTCTGTTCGAAATTTTCATCGTCACTTACACTGTCACTTCTGTTGGAATTTTTTTGCCTTGCATCTGTTTGCATATGGTTGAAATTTCTGCAGAAATTTCTCAGTTCGAATTTTTCCCCGAAATTGAGGGCTAATGGGAGGAGGAAAAGAGGAAGATTAGGGTGGAAAGTAATTGCAGGAAAAGAGGCCTTAGATAAGGATAACAATATGTTAGAGATGGAGTTTGAGGCCCGAATGGCATTGAAGCAAAGAAGCAAGAAGCGTTGATTGAGGAGAAACATTAGGGTTATGGTGGTTTGATTTTTTTTTAATTGTGATATCCATATACCCTTTCCAAACAATATGTATGAGATATAGATATCAATCTCATACCCATACCCAATACTCATAACTTGATATCTATATCTCATACCCATAGCCTATATCCTATATCTATATATCGTTTCCAAACGGGCCCTAAATGTATTTAATTTGGACAAAATGAAATGATGTTGAAATGGATGAGGGTGTTGGGCTCCGCCCTAAAGGGGTTGAGGATATGGATAGCTACCTTCTAAATGAAGCGGCATTAATTTAACGGTCCATCTCTGTCAATCGAAAAAAAACCCAAAAGAATTAGCCCCAAACCCGCTACCCGGACCCGCACAAAACCCGACCCGACATCCTTTCCTCCCATCAGACGCCACCCACTTCCGGTATCACCCTTTTTGTTCAGGCATGTGACTTCACCGTCAAAATCCACACAACACAACCGACGAAACCTTCCCAACCCCTCCCTTTTTCTCTCCCAATTCGATCGCCAACCTGAACATGGTGTCGGACTCGGAGCTTGTCACCCGGCTCCGCGAGATTCTTCGGTCCTCGGACCTCAACACCACCACTCCCGGAACCGTTCGCCGCCAATTGGAGGAGGACTTCGGCGTCGATTTGTCCGACAGGAAACGCTTCATCAGCCAGCAAATCGATGAATTCCTCGAAAGTCACGCCAAGAATGAGGAAGGAGAGGATGACGGCGTCGCTGATGCGGAAGATGTGGAGATTAAAGGCGAGGGAAGTGCCAAGGAGGAAGAGGAGGAGGAAGGATTAGGGGAGGTGGAGGAGGAAAATGCGGAGGAGGAGGAAGAAGAAGAGGATGAAGTAGTCAGCAACAAGAAGAGGAGCAGAAAGAAACGGTGACAAATCTTTCTCTTAGTCTGTCTCTTTAATTTATCTGCTGGTTTCGCTGAAAACATGGCATGGTTCCGAAGGAGATTGGAAAATGTGCGTAATTTGTGAGAAAGTAGAGGAATTTACCGGAGGTCCAGTTGATGTAGGATGGCTTGCCGGTTTCATTTGATTCGGGACTGAAAAAATTATACAGGCGGAGCTAACTAATCTGCAGAATTAAATTGCGTGATCATTGTTTGTACCTATCTCCTCCAAATTTATGAAATCAATCTTTCACTAACTGTCACTTTTAACTCTTGATTGGTTCCTAGCACTACAGAATTGTATTGGGGATTATTCTGGCTGAACAGATTGCTTGCAGATAGGATGCCAAATAACCCTTAAAGAAGAAACAAGGAATCGCAAGAATCATATGTTGTGCTTTATCGTGTTTCTGGTTTTAGCTTTTACAAGCCCAAAGATGATCAGAAAAGCTTACATTATGAATTTCTTGTGTTTAAGCTTACTGCCTTTTCACCTGCTTCTTATTGTTTAATGCATTGTACTCTGATTTAAAGCGTTATTATTCACCTGCCATGTCCTTTAGTGTTCATCAAAACAATTTCATTCCATTCCTTCAATTTAGGAAGAATGATATTGCATTATCTCTGCACTTCTTGGCATGTACAGTATAGAATAGCACCAATAATGTTATTGATAATTGTTTGTTTGCTTTATCTTTTTTCTTTTGGATATGTTTTTTAAATTTATCTATTAGGGCTAGTGATGAAGCTTCACCGAAGAAAAAAAGAGGTGGTGGTTTTACAAAGGTATGCAGCATTTCTCCACAACTTCACGAATTTTTCGGGACCTCAGAAATGGCTCGAACTGAGGTATGTACCACCTCCCCAACCCCCTATTGTTAATCAGCATTAATAAAATGGTGCTATGCATAAGCATCTTACGGTTCCTCTGTTTAGTTAGTGTCTTCAAACTTCAAAGCCTTTTATAAACTTCATCTCATTATATAATTTGGGGTGAACTTTTTGTAAGGTTGTCAAGAAACTATGGGCCTACATCCGTGAGAACGATTTGCAAGATCCAAAGAACAGGAGGATTATAAGATGTGATGAGAGGTTGCGGGCTATTTTCAATGTTGAAAAAATTGATATGTTCCAAATGAACAAAGCCCTTTCAAAGCATATATGGCCACTAGAGTCGGAAGGTATGTGTTTGACTTCTTGTATGGTATTCTGGGCCCCTGCTGTTTCTTTATGTTGTCACTTCAATTTGCTCAGTCCTTGCAAGAAGTTCTAAAATTTCATTGCCTGAGTCGTTCTCTATTGTCCTCGTTTAGACTAGTGACAATTTCATGTTATTATGAATGATTTGCCCATACTTAATGAACTACATTGTGTATTAGATTGTTTACGAAAATCTGTGATGATCTTCGACTTCTAATTTTTTAATCATGGTCACATGCTTGTTATTACTTGTATTTCTTAATAGTGTGTTTGACTAGTGACAATCTGTGATGATCTTCATCTTCTAATTTTTTCATCATGTTATTACTTTTATTTCTTTTAAAAAATTTACGGAAGCTTCATCCCCTGTATTTTTTAATTTAACCTTGATTGCCCAATTTTACTTCTCTAATGTTTTCTTTATGTATTTTCTTTAAATCAGACCAAAAGCTCCCTTCTTCAGTTGCTTCTGTAGTTAGTGATTTTATGGGATGTTCCATGCCAACTTGATGCGTGTTTTAACTTTTAAAATATGCTCGTTAGTAATACTACTTTACCAGCTACTTCCTTTGCAACATGTTCGTGCACAATGCATTTCTTTCCATACTGTTGACGGTTAAAGTATACAGTGCTAAATGCTTGTAGCCACCCTTTCTGTCTTCATATGTGGCAATGTTTATGATTTTCCGTTGGTGTGCTGAGGCTGGAATCAGCTGTTTTAGAATTGACTGCAAGGATTCATTTTGTTCTTTGACAGTGACTTTCAATTCTTATATCCTTTTAACATTGCAAATTCCAGTAGAACAAAACATAGATGTTTGATGTCTAATTTCTGTTATTTGCAAATATGGGACTTAGCATAATTCATTGCATTATAGCATGACTGACATGTCATTATTACTATTAGTATTGCATCTTTTTGAGGTCTCACTATGCTATATTTTTTGGATTTTATTCCTGAAGGAATTTTAAAGAATACTTGTTATTTGTTTTTTCAGTTTTATTTTCAAAACTCAATTGATACTGAACAAAGTTCTTTCTTACTTTCAGTACCTTCCGCCAGTTCTTCTGCCAGGGAAAAGCTTGATAAGGAAGTAAAAGAAGGTTAATCCTCTGGAGCATCCAGCTGCTTTGCAGTCCATTGCATTCTTGATTTCAAAATAAATTATCAATAATACTTTACTAGATATTTCCTTTGCAACATATTCTTGAGCAGAAGAACTGGAGAAATTATTTCACCTCTTTCCTGCCTTACTGACTATCTGAATTTTGCCTCTGTATCTTGCAGAAGAAGATGAACCAAAGATGAAACCAAAGAAGCAGAAGGGAGGCAAATCAGGTTTGACTGCTCCCATTCCTCTATCAGAAGCCCTCATAAACTTTCTGGGGACGGGTGAGACTGAGCTATCCCGATCTGATGTTGTCAAACGGATGTGGGATTACTTCAAGAAGAACGAATTGCAGGTACATATTCATTGATTAAACTTTTATAGATACACATGTATGATATGTATATACTATATAGTGAAGATAATATATGTTTAAGAAATAAACAGTGGAGATAAAATCTATACAAGTAGTTAAGATTATATTCTGTTTGACTAAATTAAGGAAATTATTTAAATTAATTAGAAATCGACACTTAATCAAAGCTATTCCCAGAAGATGCCGTGTGTGGTGCAGATCAAATTTCCTTTGCTTTAGTATGATTATGTTGATTGATATTGATTTAAAGGGATTTGTTCCAAGGCCTTAATTTTTTCTGATTTCAATAAGGAAAAATAAAAGAGGAAATGATGAATGAAGGAGAGGAGATACTTATCAACCCAGTGTAGTCCCGCTTAGTCCGGGAGTTAATATGTACACACTCACAAGGGTCAGACAGAAAACTGAAATTAAGTTGTGTAACAAAAATAACTGAATATATGTAATATTCTCCAAAAAATGATATGGGGGCTAGAAAAACAGCCAAAGAGCTGTGCTCAACCCCTTTTTAAAGTGTATCTCAAGATCAACACACACACCACTGATCGAAGGATGTAAGTTTTCTGCTGTTCATGCTCCTCGATGTCTTTATTTTGTTTTAGCTACTTTGTTTTGTAAAAATATAACGTTATAATGTATCTCAAGATCACAGCTCACTCTCTAATGAACATTTTTTTTTCATCTGTGGTTTTCTAGGATCCCTCTGACAAGAGAATGATCCTCTGTGATGATAAGCTGAAGGAGCTGTTTGATGTTGACTCCTTCCGTGGATTTTCGATCGCGAAGCTACTTGCATCTCATTTCATCAAGGCAGAGCCTTAGGCAGAGAAGGGATAACAGCTAAACACCTGGCTGTGAGCTTACGTAGGTAGTAGGTGAGCAATTTTGTTTGAAAGCTCAAAAGCCCTTGGCCAGCAATCAACTAACCTTAATTTATACAAAATTTGGACATCATCTGGATTGTTGAATGACGGTAAAATTTATAAACCACAACAAATTAGTTTTTTCGGCAAGCTGCCTCGCTCCTACTGAGTACTGACAGGCTCTTTGGTCTCGAATGTAAGTAGATGGACTCTTTTTGTTGTTAACAGAAGTTGTAGAAAGGACACCTTTGTTTTTTAAGTGCTTCTGGATGTAAGTTGGCTTCATAATAGACTGCAATGGCAGAGTCGCAAATTTGAACCCAAAACTCCATGTTTTCAGCCTCTGAATTCCACTTCAATCTATGTTTTGCACGGAACTTCTTGATCATCTCTTCTGTTGTGTGAGTATAGGGATCTGTGTACTGTTCACATTTCTTCCCTTTTATTTCAAGCATTATACTTTTTGATTAGATGTTGATGTTTGAGGCAATTTTGGTAGATCTCATGTGCTGTTTTAGTCATATGAGGTGGTGTATTGTTGTAAGAAACAACGCCTGATTTTCAAATATTGGACGTGAGTTTGTTTTTGTCGTCCATGAAGTTGTCATGAGTGAGTGGTTGGTTGGGTGGTTATTGTAGCTTCAACAACGATTTTTGTATGGAATGAATAACAGGCAAGAAAAAACCCCACTACCTATAACGTTCCTTACCTGATTCACTAAAAAGATGTGCAGGACAGATGATGATCTTCCGAGTTCCAACTAGTGCTCTTCTTACCTTGCCAGTTGCCACTGACACCAAACATCGTCAGTTGAGCTTTTGCAACCGTGTTTGAGACATAAAGACACCCCAAAACTCTTAAGCTGATCATACGACGGATGCCTAAATCTCGTCACTTGAAACTTTTATTTGGTCTCATATTACTCAAATGCAGTGTTCTAAAAATCGCGCCTAGGCGCCGCCAATTTTTACGCCTAGGCGGGCCTTTAGGCGGATTTCCGCCTAGACACTGCCTTGTCCCGCCTAGGCGCCACCTAGAGCCCGCCTAGTCCCGCCTAATCCCGCCTAGCCCGACGATTTTTCAATTTTAGCTTCAAGACACGTGATTAGTCGACTTAGGGTTTTTTATCCCATAAGTCGGGATGTATTTGCTTTTGAGTCGAATCTATGATTTCAGATTTTAGGAGGCTTAAAGTCGTTAGTCGGACACGTATTTTGCTTTTATTTACTTTAGTAATAGTTAAGTACCACAAATTTGGGTTTATAAGTGATATTATAGATTATTATTACATTATATGAATTATTGATATGTGTTATGTGTTAAAACATAAAGAAATAATCACGTTTGTTCTAAGTCCGCCTAGGCACCAGCCTAGCCGCCTAGGCGGCCACCCACCGCCTAGCGCCTTTTAGAACATTGCTCAAATGACGAACTTATCCGGTTTGCCTAACTACTCAAAAGAGGCTTTCAATGCCTTCAAGCGACTACACATGATCCATCGCTGGAATATGATTTAGCCAACCAACTTTTGTTAAGATTGTGGCCTGAATGCTCTAGGGATGATACTCCTGCGACAACGTCACATGAGTACGTGGTCAAACGACCATATGTCCACTCAATTATTGGTTCAATGTGGTCAAATGGAGGTGCGGGCCGGATATATGTAGTCGGTTGGAAGGTTAAAGTAATTGGTCTCTTTAATGATTAATTCATTCCTTTATATGGGTGAGGTCGTGACGAGACAATACATACTTAATTGACGAGTCTTTAGCAAACCCTCACATGATGCATATGGTCGAAGCGTATGATCACTCAACACTTGATCTATTTTCTTTGTGTTGGTGTTGATTCAATTAAGTTGCAATACATCAACATTAATTATTTCAAAAAGCTTGGTTGATCAAAAATTTTAAAACCATGTGGGGATTGTTGAAAAACAAAATGTTTTAAAATTATTTATTTTCAACGCCAATTTCTCAATTGTTTTGAGTTTTCTCCTCAAGTTTATCTCCGGTGGTTTAATTAACATTTATTAGTAGTTACAAAAGAGAGGGCTGAAAATCCGTTTGTTATCTTCTTCTGCTTTGTGGCTTGTTTCGAACACATAAAAAGACCTAGAGTTCTATCTCGATGGATCGAAGTACACCTATTGATTGAGAGCAGAGTTAAACCTAGAGTGAACCGTCTTGTTCTTGTATAATATAAGAAGATGTCTAGATGGTTTTCATATTACTCAAGACCGAAAATAGATTAATCTATAGCTCTGCATCGAATTAATTTCTACTTCGCATCTCTTTCGGTTTTCTGACCAGATATTCCTCCAATCTTTTTATTGTTGGTGGTGGTGGAAGAATTTTCAATCTTTCTATGCTGTTTATAATGAGCAATAATATTCAATCCAACAAAAATATATATTAATAATTAAACTGCTCCAACGGGAATACAACACCATAGTACCATACTACTTTCGAATTTCGATGATAGACAACTTTTACACAAAACATATACGTAGTAATTAAATAAATAACATAAACGTACACACTAGTAAGTAAAGCCAAAATAAAAACTGACCACTGGAAAGCGTTATATATGGATCGATCTATATATAGCATAAGACTCCTCCAAATCAGACACACATACATATATATATATATATATATATATATATATATATATATATATATATATTATATGAGAGTTATGAGCATGACTTGTCAATTAACGGAAAGCAAATTCATGAGTTGGAAGGAGGCGGGGACACAAAGCTGGGGAGTGAGGTCGGCAATGTAGTGGGCAGATTAGGGAACCTCGGCAATGTAGTCGGCAGGTTAGGGATAGTTGGGATGCTGCTCGGAAGCGGAAGATTCGGAAACGAACCACCCGCACCCGACAGTGGAGGCAGGTTAACCGTTGGCAAACCCCCAGCGTTCCCAACAAACGGGAGGTTGGGCATTGTACTGGGGAAGGGGGGCAGGTTGGTTGGGAAGCCGCCCGGTTGGGAACCACCAGCCGGAACCGACCCAGTGGCCTGGAGAAGGGCCCGAGCCGATAAGCTGACTTGGATGGTCGATAGCGAGACCGCGAGGAAGAGGAACATCATCCAGCGGCTACTTTGGGAAGCCATATGTACCGAGAATTCAAATACTGCAAGATAAGACGTGTTTGTGTTTGAAGCTTGTTGTGGGTGTGGGAGGTTTAGTTCATTTGGTGCTAGTTTATATATAGCTGTTGTCTGTTGATCGAGATGAGAGCTGTATTGTTTGGTTTAAGTACGTGTACGGTGTACGTTTGAGTAATTAATTTAGAGCTTTAAAAGTTTGTTTGGAATATGCATCAGAAGAAGTTGCATCATTAATTAGTACTCTATATATTAGTACCTAGTTTTGTTTTTGTTGGTTCAACTAATTACATATATTGTGAAGCTTTAATTCGAAGACCAAATTATTTTTTAAGAGAGAGAGAGAGAGAGAGACAAGGTTTATAACTTATAAGTATTACCTTTATGTTTTTAGGTCATCAACTTCAGCTGATTCGCCGGCCAGAATACATATTATATATATGTATATGGGTACAACATATATAGCATGTAATTATAGATAGATGCATCCACCAAATAGAAAGGCGACAAATTAAAACAAGCAATACTCATCTTAATTAATTAATTAATTTTGTTGATAGATGGTATAACAATAGGAATTAAGGATTACAATTCTCCTTAAATCTATATCTATATAAACTTTTAATTTAGAAGAGTTTATGCTGAGGTGTCAACATTAGAGAGATCTTAGGAGTTTTGATCAATTATAATTTTCTTTTTTCTCTTTAATCATTTTTTTTAATTCTCTTTTTTTTTTCATCCTACTAACTACTGGGATTAATTCAAAATATTTAATTCAATCCAATATAACTATTAGACTTAACTCAAATTCATTTACTAACTATCTATATCTCTATATACTATATTAATTTATGTCACATGTCATCTCCATGTTCAAAGTTATTGATGAAAATATTATTTACATAATATCATTTTATTATGGTAACTATATTTTCTAATATTATTTTTTTTGAAAAATATTCTAATATTAATTACCCAATATTATTTGATGTTACATTTTTTAACCAATGTGATTAATTCAAAACTTTTATCTTTCACTATTTATTATTTATTTTTCTCTTTATCTCTTTAACCCAAGTGTATTTTTTTCTATTATTTTTAACACATTTACTAATCAATGGGTTTAATTAAAAATAGTGAATTAAATCTAATGTCTATGATTTATATCTATCTAAATATTATTTATAAAAAAAATTGCGCCATCGCGCGGGGATCGTACTAGTTACTTTTAACTAATAACTAGTATGATTCCCGCGCCATGGCGCGTTTTTTTAAAACTAAAATATAATATATAAAAATATTAATAAATGTTAAGATAAAAATCATTAAAAAAAACTTTACAATAAATGTATCTTATAATTATATCAGGATTTTTTTTAAATCTTATGTAGAGTATAATACATAAATATAGATATTTTAAATTAATTAGTAATAATAATATCAATATCATTATAACATTGTTTAATTGTGATGTGTCATAATCAATAATTATTCAATGTTTTGAATTAAGCCCAATAGTTAGTAAATAAATTTGATTAAACCCAATAGTTATATTAGATTAAATTCAATGTTTTGAATTAAGCCCAATAGTTAGTAAAATTAAAGAAAAAAAGAGAATTAAAGGAAAATGAATAAAAAAGGAGAATTAAAGAAAATAAAAAATAATGAAAAAATAATAATGATTAGTTAAGACTCCTAAAATGTCTCTAAGAATGACACATCATCCTAAACTCTTCTAAATTAAGAGTTTATATAGATAGTTAGTAAATAAATTTGATTAAACCCAATAGTTATATTAGATTAAATTCAATGTTTTGAATTAAGTCCAATAGTTAGTAAAATTAAAGAAAAAAGAGAATTAAAGGAAAATGAATAAAAAGGGAGAATTAAAGAAAATAAAAAATAATGATTAGTTAAGACTCCTAAAATGTCTCTAAGAATGACACATCATCCTAAACTCTTCTAAATTAAGAGTTTATATAGATTGAATTTTAGAAATTTCACTATGTAAAATCAAAAAATTTATTTGAGTACATTTTGATCTTTTAGAATGAAAAATGGGGAAAAAATACATTAAAAAACGCAAATAAAACTTAACTAGTCCGCCTAGCTAGTTATTTGAACCCCTGTATTTTTTCCAAATAAAAAAATTTCCAAGATCACAATATCATTGTTTTTTATGTGTTGGACCTTTAATTTGTGGAAGTGTGTTAGCATTAATAATTAATTATAGGTAGAAAAAATAAAAACTTAAGGACAAGTTGTTTATAGGTGACCAAGCAGTGTTGGATGAAAACTATGTATATATCATCCCTCTTACTTTAAGAAAAATTTCATTATTATAAAAGTACCTAAGATGTAACTAGTAGATTAACCAGACTAAATCTCTAAACATAACCTTATAACAAAACAACCAATAAACCTATCCCTATCCAATGCCAAAACCCGTCCAATATCCTATCTATATAATTATCTATATATATATATATATATAATAATTACAAAATTCAGAATACCTTAGGCTTACGTGACAACCTCCCCACGTATCACTCATTTTCACCCAATCACGTTTTTTCTTTTAATTTTTATTTTTTACCCATTTACTAACAATTGGATTTAATTCAAAATATCTTAATTTAGAATATTTTTAATGACGTGTCAACACCTCCTTAATTTAAAATTTTTAAACTAATCATAATTTTCTCTTATTATTATTTTTCTTTTTTCTCTTCATTTCTTTCAGACATCTACATTTTTCCCCTTTTATTTTTTCACCCAATTACTAACCATTGGGTTTTACGTAGTAATCAAAATATTGGATTAAATCTAATTTCTACTATTAATCTATATTTAAATCTTTATATATTACAATACTAATAATCTATATCAAGATAATATCTTGATTTAAAAACCTTTTTATGGAGCATAACTTTATGGTTAACATTTTTACCATTTTCTTAAAGATTTCAAGTCGATCTACATTCATTATTTTATTTATTAAAAATCGTGTCTTGGCACGGGGAGCTTAGACCAGCGTAAGCATATACTTTTAAGTTTTAACCCAATAACAACTTCAATAACCCATAGCAAGGGAGCTTAGACCATACCAACAAACACACGAGAAAACACAAGAGAACAACACATAACTTTAATGCCTCACAATGCATGCAAAAACCATGAATTCACAGCACAATAAATTTGTTATTGTTTGTCCTCTACGAACACATTGCTTCTGCCCATCACTTCTTCGTCTTCTCTGCAATGATCTTCAGTCTTCGACTCTGAGTTTTCTCGATTTCTCTATAAAAAATAAAATACATTTTCTTTCCAAATTTTGTGCATATAAATAACTCATGCCAATTACAATATCACTACAAATGAATTCCCATTTATTATATATTTCCCATATAGATAAATCAATATTATATTATTATTTCCCATATATTTTTCTTACGTACTCCCGAATATGAAATTATATCTCGTTTAATAAGCCACCACTGCCTTTCACACCATATCTGAAAATATATGTTTTTCCATATGTGTACACGGCAAGATCTTTAACACATATTTTGGGTCTGTTTGATTCCCTTTTATTTTAATTATAATACATGCATTTAGTTTATAATGAACTTATCAAGAAAACAGTGTTTGGATGGTAATTTAACAAATTAAATTATAATCTATTCTTTAGACTTGAGGAGAGAGAGGGAACTAAAGGGAGAGAGAGGAACACTTTCAAGTTCCACCCGTTCACGTCGAGAGAGATTACGCAGTCAACGTCGGCTTGGCTTGGAGGGGGCTCATCGGCGCCAACAACCTTCTCTCGCTTCCACTGTCAATGCTTGCGATCGGTGGAGATTTTTCCGGTGGGCTGGTTGGAGTTTAGGGTTAGGATTTGGAGGTTGTCGACTTTCGAGGCTTCCGATTGAGGGCGGGATTGGGTCGAAGAGGGAGTTTGTACTCAAATCAATGGATGTGAGGGAGACAATTCGGCCGATTTCGTCAAGAATTGGGTCAGTTAGGTTCGGAATCGAGATCGTGAGGCTGGAGAGGGAGGTCAAAGAGGCGAGATTGGGTGGGAACGGGAGGAGGATAGCGATGTAATCGATGTTGATGTGTAAAACAGAGCCATGGCAGAGCAAGCTATGGTGATCCATTTGCAGGGTGTGGTCGTGTGGGGTCTTTGAAGCTCAAATCTGAGAGCTCCTATGGAGGTAAGGGGAGGAGTGAAGCCGAGCACAGTGACCTCTTCAATGGCAGCAGATGAATGTGTGGGAAAAAATAATTAATTTTTTTAGCTCCAAAAAACAATTAATAAGGAAAAGTAAATTATGTTTATAATGAACTTTTCTATTTAATACATCTAAAATAATTATAAACATAATGAAAGGGAATCCAAACAGACCCTTTAGCATCTGCATGTCCTTAACGGACATCTTGTTGGGACAAAGCCACAAACATGTTTAATTTCTTCTCTTTTTTTCACTCCTTTATATTTGAACTTGATCTTCGTAGTTTACACATGCACTTCCAACATATATATCCGTGAGAGAGTAGAGAGATGGATAATTTCCCCTTGGGGCTCTCTTCGGATATCATTACTATATATAATAGGGTTACAGTGTGAACACAATAATATAAATATGGATTATATAATATACGTTCTATCAATCCCCCGCAGTTGAAACTGTAATACATCTACTCAATTGAATTCAAGAGATATTTTGAATAATACGGATTGTGCTAAAAAAAGAATTGCTCCGGACTCGAAACAAAAATCGGGTAAGGGATCAATCTAATAAGTTGGTTTTGAATTCTAATAATGAGAGTCTTTTTTTAACAAAGTTGCGGTGAGACTGGACCGAAAATCTAAAAAAAATTGTCTTGGTAACCCGGCCTTAGGGATCGAATATATCAGCATACTGAAAAGAAGACGAAACATGGAGCACACGAACATGTCCAAGAGCCACCTTGTCGATCACGCATGAAATGTATGTCAAACTCAATGTGTTTCGTGCGTTGATGCTAAATCGGGTTGTTGGCGAGCTAAACGGCTGAGATGTTGTACGTGTGCACAATAGAAGCACGGGAAAGAGGACAGTGAAGCTCTAATAGAAGATTTTGCAACAAAGAACACTCAGAAACACCATTATCCACTCCGCGATACTCCGCCTCAGCACCAGAACGGGAAACAACCGACTGACCCTTAGCGGACCAAGAGATCAGGGTGTCATTGAAAAAGACACAATAGCTGGATATGGAACGAAGAGTGTCCAGACACCCTCCCCAATCAGCATCAGTGTATGCAATAAGCTTGAGAGATAGTAATGCCGAGAGCAGTAATACCATGAATGTAGTGGATGCTTCGCTTGAGAGCGTGAAAATGCGGCTCACGAGGATCATGCATGAAGAGGCACACTTGTTGAATAGCAAAGGTAATGTATGAACGGGTAAAAGCCAAGTATTGGAGGGTGCCAGCAAGGTTGCGATATAAGGAAGGATTGGCAACCTTGGGGCCAACAGTCGCACTGAGCTTGGAAGATGGCTCGACTGGAGTGATCGCCGGCTTACAATTGGGTATATTGGCCCATGCGACAATGTCCCGAGCATACTGTTCTTAGGAGAGAAAGAGGCATGTAGATGAGCGTCAAACAGGAACGCCAAGAAAGAAGGATAGCGGCCCCCAAATCAGTCATCGCAAACTCCTTGCTGAGCATGAAAACGATTCTACCCTGAAGAGAATTAGATGAAGCAGCCAGAACAGTGTTGTCTACATAAAGAAGCAAATAAGCCAAATCATTGCCACATCTGTAGATGAACAAAGATGAGTCACTTCTGTGTCCAAAGAAACCAATCTGATATAGGAATGAGGCAAATCGTTGAAACCAAGCCCAATGAGCTTGCTTAAAGTCGTACAATGATATCTTTAAAAAACACATATATTTGGGATTCGCTGCATCAATGAAGCCGGGTGGCTGAAACATGAAAACTATCTCCTGAAGGTTTCCATGTAAGAAGGCATTTTTTACATCCATATGATGAATAGACCAAGACCGTGAGATGGCAAGACTGATAACTACCCGGATGGTGGCTGGTTTGACAGCAGGGTTGAAGGTCTCCTACCAATTAATCCCAACCCGTTGGGAGCAACCATTTGCGACCAGACAAGCCTTATATCACTCCAAAGAGCCATCAGACCTGAATTTGTATTCATCAATCATTGCAGCTTTCCAATTTGGGTCAAGGAGAGTGATAATGCATATTTTAGATAGGCAACATAGGTAGTTCTTATTGCATTTTGATAGTGGTATTGCATATGTTTTGGTCTATTTCTATATCTTTCTTGTGAAGTATTCAAGTTCGGAATCTACACATTTTTAGTGTTTATTCTGCAGTTTTACATTCCGAGCTTGGATGTGATCTTAGAGGAGCTTAAATGACTTATTTTGGAGCATAAGGAAGGCTAAGCAAGGAGCTACAAAGGAGCAAGGAAGCACAACATCAAAGCTAAGGAGAAGTGTGGTCACTGATGGGATGGGGCCCGTCGTTATCCCGTGTTCAGCAATTGCCGATTTTAGTCCAAAGATTCTATTAGATTATTATATTATTATCTTATCTCTAGGGTTTTCCATGACTCTATTTAGGTTAATTATTTTCATTCATATTCAGTCGTGTGCTACTTTGTTGAGAGGAGAGAAATACTTTGAGAGAGATGAGCGTTACTTTGGCTATGAGTTGCTAAACTCATAGTTTCGCCTGTGATTCGAAGACATGGTTGAATGAATTGTGATGAGTTGATTTCAATTAGTTAGTTCTAAGTATATTTATCATCTTGTTCTTATCGATTATATTTGTGTTCCTTTCTATGATTCATCACCATGTTAGGAATTGGATCTATGCTATGAATTCATTGTTGTTTTCTAGATAGCAAACGAAGTCATTGATTTAGTGATATTTCTATGTCTTTGTAGTGGATGATTTCGATTGATTTATGTCAAGTAGATGTTTATAGGGCCGAGAGGGTTGCTCCCTTATCTTCTATTTGCATTGAATCGATATGTCAACTGGTCTTAGAACTTGAGTCCTTTTAGTGATATGGAATAAGAAGATTGTATCTTTGCGGATCTATCAACCTTAGTCAAGTCGACATATGCTTTATGATTATCTATTGAATCAATCCTAGGATTTTGAACCTCAACCATTGTCGAGAATTACAGGTGAAATGTTTTCTATCTTATTATCACTACTTTGCAATCCTTGATTTATTCGCTTGACTTTGTTATCAATTTGCCATAAACTATTGCTATTGTCTTAAGAATCATTGTTAAGAATAGTCAATAGCAACCGTTTTTCCATGTGGGTTCGACTCCGGACTTCATCGCTATACTAGTTTATTGGTTTATCAATCTATTGGTTTATCAATCTACTAGTTTATGACAGGGGATAGAGACCGCTGGAGGAGGTGCATTCGGGCTTCTGATGTTTAGAAGCTTCAGAAGTTTGAGGATGGGTGTTGGGTCCTGCTGTTTTTGCTCCTTTTCTGCCTTGCTCTTTGCTCCCTTTTACCTCACTCTTTTATTGGCATGTTTCCATGTTTGGTTTATACCCTATTGTTTTGGGTCTATCGGAACACTCTCTCGACTAGTTCGGGGAAAGAGTGCGTACATCCTGACCCCCCAGACCCTGCCTTTTCGCGGAATATACTGGGTTGTTGTTGTTGTTGTTGTATCAATCTCTATTGGTTTACTAATCTATTGGTTTGAGCATTCAGTTAGGATATTATTGATATTTGGCAAAGGACGAAAAAGCGAACGACGTTTGTCCCGCACCAATAAGAAAGACAACCGAATATTCTGAGGTGGTCGAAGGTTGGAGTAGTGTTAAACAATACTTGGGTAGGGGACCGATTCTGGATTGTGGTGGAGAGAGTGATGTTGAGTAGAGAACCGGAGGTGAGGAGAGCATGAGGCAAATTGATTAGAGGAACAAACCCATGAATGAGGATGGACCTCATCATATTATTGATGGTGCAGATGATGCGTTCAGTCTTACCGTTCTGAGATGAGGTATACGAGCATGAAAAGCGAATCTGAATACCATTAGTTGTAAAAAAATTGGTGGAACTCCTTAGTGTTAAATTCACTACCATTGTCACATTGAAAAGTTTTAATGGATCGATTGAATTGACTGGTGAAAAACTTGTGAAACTGAACAAAATGAGCAAAGACCTAGCTATGATTTAAATTTCAATGGTATGAACCCAAAAAAAAATGTGTGAAATCATCCAAGAATAACGGGTAATATACTTAAATCCATCTCGACTGTAACGGGAGATATCTAAAGATCACTGTGAATTATATCAAAAGGAGCAAGAGTGGTAGTAAAAGACCTATGAAAAGAAAGACGGTGATGTTTGCCAAGTTGACAAGCATAACAAATATGGGAGCTAGGCCCCTTATTACAACCATGTAGAAATTTTTTGCGAAGAACATCAAAAGCAGGCCGGACAGAATGACCGAGTCGAGCGTGCCGAAGACTTGGGGACACGACAGACAGGGCGACATACGAACGCTGAGGATTAATGAGATGACTCAATGGTGTAATTGAGGTGAGAGGATAGATATATCCCGAACTATTGCATTGCAGGCGTGTAACCCCCATAGTTAAATCCTTCACAGAGAAACCAAATGGGTCAAAATTGACAGAAACACAATTGTTAGTGGCAAAAAGTCTAACAGATACAAGGTTTTGACGATATTAGGGGTGACAAGAACATTGGGCAGGGTAAGTGGGTGATCCGTTATGGGAAATGATGTATGGTCAATGCCAATGGAAGGGATTTTCATGTCATTGTCAATAATGACTGAATTATAAATGCCCTTATTTGAAATGGAAGAGAGAGTACCTGAATTGTTCGGCATGTGCGATGTAGTACATGTGTCCATGTACCATTGATTATCTGGTGGAGTGAGCGACATGGTCGAAAAGGCTTGATCCACATCGGTGAACTTAGGAAAGGTCGATGGTGTTGTAGTATAGGCGTGCTGAGTATGGAAGGACGGACTTGATGGTCTAGGCATATGACCAAGGATACCGACGTCAGAGGATGAGGGGTACGAACATGGGGTTGGGTACCAATGCGTAGAAGGCCTGGCTAGAGTGGGATGCCATGATGGAGGCTGATTGTTCGGGATCCACCTTTGCGGTTGACGGAAAACGAAGGATGAAGGAGGTCATCCGTTACGGCCTCTGCCGCAACCGCGACCTCAAACACGAGAGGAGCTACGGTTGTTGTCTGGAGGGTCTGGCATAGAATCGATGTTGGAGGAAGAGACTAGGGCTTATTTATCGGGGACGGATTCCTTCTGCTTGGACACACGAGTTTCCTCAAGTTACAGTTGATATCGAGCTTTCTCAAAAGAGGGCAAAGGTTCAGTTTGTCGAATGTGGGTTGTAGTTGCATTGTTTTCCGATGGAAGATCGGCGAAGAGTTGGAGAACCAAGCGAGTGGCGTTGGGAGCGGAACCAACGGTAGTGAGTTGGTCCGAGAGTGATTTCAAGTGAAGGCAGTAGGTAGGGACGGATGTAAAATATGCAAGTTTGCAGTTGGACTGTTTATGCTCAAGATAAAATGCCCTTGTCGACTTGTTATCCTCGAACAAGTCCCTAAGTTTAGTCCACGCAGTGAGGGCGGTATTGAATGGATCAAGGATAGTGATAAGAAGATCTTTTGAGATTGTGCTATATATCCATTGAAGGATAACATCATCCAATTGATCAAAGAGATCATCGCCAACGGTAGCGGGACGAGAGACAGTGGCTGTGAATTCATTGAGAACACGATGTGCTTTTAGAGTGACTTTGAAAAGAGGGCGGGCCCTGGCGCATATGGGGTGGTTTCATGCCCTAGGGTTAGAGGAATGCAGTTGCTAATGTTGGAGATGGCAAAGGCAGAGTGCAAAATGGTTTCTTGTCGTCAGCCATGGAGATCGACAAAGAGGAGTGAGGGGTTGGGCCTCGCCTCAGGTCCGGGCCTGGAGAACCCACGGCGGCACAGGGAGGCGAAATTAGGGTTGGTGGCGGATGAAAGAGGTTAGGCTGATACCAAGTGAGAGAGAGTAGAGATGGATAATCCCCCCTTGGGGTCTCTTCGGATATAACTCACTAGATATAATAGGATTACAAATGTGAACACAATAATACAATATATGGATTGTATAATGTACGTTCTATCAATATCAAATAACAAAAAATATTTATTATTACTCCCTCCGTTTCAAAATAAATGTCGTTTGACTTTTACACACGTTTTTTTTTTAAAATTGATTAAAAAAATAATGTTTTATACTCCCTCCGTTCCTTTAAATTGGTCTTTTCACTATTTCGGCACGTTTTTTAAAGCGATAAAAACTATATAAAATATTTAGTTTTTTAGCAATTTTTTAAATAGTCTCACACTTATTTGTAAGAAGTATAATATTACTAAAAAAATGAATAAAAAAAATTAATATTTTTATGTAGTTTTATCTTTCTACAAAAACATGGAAAAGTAAAAAAAATATCAAATATAAAAGAATGGAGGGAGGGAGTAGAGTTTTTACCTCATTGAAAAACGTGCACTAAAAGACAAACGACACTTATTATGAAACGGAGGGAGTAAGAATCTAAGAGCACCCACAACGGGTGTTTTTAGGGGGGGTTTAACATTAAAACTTATATTATAATGGGAGAGAGAGAGAGAGAGATGGGTGTTAAGAAGTGAGGATGACAAGCTCTTGTAGAGCAACAACCCAAAAACCACTAAAACCCATACTATTCACGGTTTTCTTTCACATTTCTCAATTAAATGGGACCCACCTCTGATGACCTGCACCAAATCAATCAACCCACCACTGATGACATGAAAATTTAGCTTGTGATGAATTCACATGCATGTGTGTTCGGCCACAACTTCATCCATCTCCACCATCTTCATCAATCTCCACTATCTCCATCTCCTTCATTACACCATTCTTTCTCTTTAAGATGGATCCAAATGATCCACAACATCCCTACAATTTTCAGGATTTTTTTTCAAACATTAATCAATCTCCAATCACAAATCCTGATTTTTTTCCATCTCCTCAAAATTACACACATGATCCAAACTTGCCAAATTTTCAAGACAACTTAAATGTTCATCATCCGTCTTCAGCTCAAATGTACTCATACCCTCTAATGTCTTCATCACAATCTCCCATTACCCCAGGATCTCATGGGAGCTCTTCCCGGATGAATACATGGAGCCAAGGCAAAGAAGTTTCAAGTCTCGAAGAGATTCAAGTTTCATCCTAACATGCTACTCAAGGGAGAGCCAATCGTGGGAGATGCACTCGTGGAAGAGGCAATCGTGCGAGAGCCACAACTGAAAGGGTAGCACGAGTCAAGTGGAATAAAGCTGAAGATTTGTTACTCATTAGTGGTTGGATTAACACCACCACTGATTGTATAACAAATACTCAACAAACAACGGGGGCTTTTTGGGAGAGAGTTGTAGAGTATTATGCCACCAATAAAGAGGAAGATTGTCCTGAGAGGATGCTCTCCACGATTAAACCAAGATGGCATAACATTTCATCCGTTGTGTCAAAATTCGTGGGAGCTTACACGAGTGCCAAAAATCGCCAAGGTAGTAGGAATGTAAGCATGACTAAAAGTTTCGGTTGCATCGTTGAAAACCTTGAAAACCTCAATTATATCTCGAGCCACAACCCACACATCCCCAAAAACGTTTGAATCTGGGATGTATTGGGTGACAAAAGCGGAAAGAACTTCTCTATATTGATAAGAATCATAAATCATTCTGTATGTCAAGTTCCACCGAGTTCTAACATCTCGGGGTGAGTTTTTCGGGCGAAGGTTGTTAGATCGGCAAAACTGGTGCCATTGATGGCGAAGCTGTTTGCTTCTCCAAAGTGCCCGTAAGACAAATCGAATAGGTTTGGTAATCTGTTGTAAATACGTTAAACCATCTTGAACACATAAGTTTAAAATATGAGGTGTGCAACGAATATGGAAAAATCTCCCCCTATCCCGGGCTGACAATATTGTGTTAACTCTGGGATAGAGGCGGTGTTGGCGGATGCGTTGTCAAAACCGATTGAAAAAACTCTTTGAGTCAATCTATACTCTTGTAAAACTCTTAAAAGAAACGCAGCTATGTTACGAGCCGTGTGGGCCTCGTCAAAAACTCGAAAAGCCAAAACTCGTTTGTGTAAAATGAACCGTTCATCCACCCAATGACAAGTAACACCCATATATGAGTGGTGTTGCCAATGGTCGGTCCAAATATCACTACAAATTGAAACATGTAAATCGCTATGTTTTTTAAAATATTCAATTAATTCACCTTTGCGGGTGTTATACCTTTTTATCATTTTCCTCTTAACCGTGTTTCGACTCATAGGTTGCCAAGTTGGCTGAACATTTTCCGTAATAAATTCGTTGAAGCTTAAACGTTGTGCAAAACTATAAGCTAGGCCTTCGGCCACTATCATTTCAGCAAAGTTACCACTACAACTAGCATAATCATAACTCCATAAACCAGGCTGGGGGTTGAGAGGAAGTAGTTGCGTACCCGGAAAGTTGTGTTTGGCCTTTCGCCAAGCCGAGTTTCTCCGGATGCTTCGATTCGATATGACGTCCGTAGTTGCCATATTTGTTCCCCTTCTTGTGTTTGTAGACCTTCGGGCAGAAGTTTCACTTGACGGAGGAATAGTTTTCGCCCCATCCCGGTGCAGGCAGGCCCTTCGTGAACCAAAATTTCATTGTGGCGGCCCTAAAAGCAACTGGTTGCGAGTCGGCGGGGTCGCCGTCGGGTGTGGCGTCAGGATCGGCCTCGGCCTCCAAACCGGACTCTTGAGTCGGGATGGTTGAGGGCATGGAGGGAGTTCCCAGAGGGGCAATTTCCTCCTTCTCAATTCCCGGATGCTCATCGAGTAGTGCCTGATCCCGACGTCGTCGGGATTCGCCCGCTCCAGGTTCGGAAACGGAGGCACTACGTCGAAGGCTAGGCTCCGGTTGGTGACCCGATCCCGATCCGCTTCCGCCCCTGCTTGAAGATGGGGCTCCGCTACGCTCCTTCGACCTCATGAAAACATTTTCAATAAAAGTGGATTAGATATTTGTTAAAATAATATAAATATGTAATTAAGACAAATGACAAAATAATGAAAATAAAGAAAGAGATGATAGAAGTAGGATTTGGTGATGCGAAGCGCTGAATTCTCGGAATTCTTGATTCGTGAACCACCGACTTCCGACTTCTTCGATTCTAGAGCGATTAGAGAGCGATTAGAGAGTAAGAGATGTGATGAGATGGTGTGGTGAAAATGGGAGGGAATGGGTAGTATTTATAGGGGAAATGGGGTGGATTTTGGAGCCTTTTTGGCCGGGTCCAACGGTCGACCCGCCGGGTCGGCAATTGCTTTTTCAAAAAAAAGAGTCGTTGCCTCTATTTTATTTTTTATTTTTTTAAATTTCCCGACCGTTGGACTTTGGAGAATTGGAGCCGTTGGCTTGGCTGGCCGGGTGGGTTTTTATAATTTTTATTTTATTTTTTCAATTATTTCCTTTTGTCATTGTATCATATAAAATATGTTAGTATTTTTTTTAAATTCAAAGGTTGTTATTTTGATATGTTTAGCCGTCTTTAGGTGTATTAATTTATATGTTGGATTAGTTAAAAAACAAAATAATACACACATAACACACAATCTTATTACAAACCGAACAACGATTACAAACTCATACCGGATTCATTGTCCGGTCGATATCGGGATAGGCAATTCATCACGCCATGCGTGGCATTACAACCTAAAACACGAACTTACTTCCTACTTTATTTACTTCTTAAGTTCTTCATACGCTGATATTTGAAGAACATCATAAACCTAACACACCACAAGACTAAAATACTAATTACTTATTACTCAACGATCCCGATGCTTGGACTTCTTTTTCGGGATGCTTCTTGGCAAGATGATTCCTCAAGTTGCCATAACAGAGGTTGTTAGTGATCTTGTACTTATGACCACAATAGCAACACTCCGCTTCAAGCGCTTCTGTCTTGCCCGGGGCTTGGACTACTTTCTTGAAATGATGATCGAACAAGTCGGAGGAGCTCGGTGTCGAGGATCCGCTTTTGCCTCCTTTGCTGGCCATTACGACGGGATTGGATGAAATATGAGTGATTTGATTGATTGATGTGTAAGGGAAATGAATTGGGGAAGAATATATGTCTATTTATAGGCTCGAGCCTATGTTCAAACCCGAGCAACGGCTATATTTTTAAGAAAAAAACGGTCAAATGGTGGGCCCCACTTCCAACTGCCTTTTTTTTCAAATTTCACAACCCGGCGGGTCAGACGGGTCGACCCGCCAGGTCACGGGTTCCCATTCACTCGATCCTAACCCTAACTCTCAACCCTTCCCGACCCTCGGACCCGTGGACCCTGACCTGACGGGTCACGGGTCGACCCGTGACCCGTGGCCGTGTCTAAAAGAGAGAAAATGCAATTCAATATGCTAAAAAAGTGTACTGCTTGCAAAATTAACATCTTAGGCCCAAATTTGCAAAAATAGCAAATTGATCCATTTTTTTGCAAAAATAACTGGTGCCGACTATCTCCTCTGGCCGGTTAACCCCCTCTTCTCTGAGAATGAAATGCGACAGCCTTAAACTCCCTTGAATGGAGGCTTTCAACGCCGAATTTCTCCATCTAGGACGATTACCCCCTCGCCGAAATCTCAATTACCTCCTTCGTCGCTTCCAGATCCGGTGAAGTGCTTCTCTGTCGGCATCATTCTCTCTTCCTCATCAACCTCCTCCTTGTCTTTCCTTTCCTCTGACTCCGATGATTCCGGTTCCAAATCTTCCAGTGACTTCTCCTCGTCGGCTGGCGGAATCTTCGGCGCGATCCGAAGGGAGGAGGCTAGGCAAGGTAAAGGACTATAGAAGCTCGGGAGGAAGTTGATTTTGAAGTTGAAAGTGGGGAAGTCAAACCTAAAGATCCAGTAGGAGGAGGAGGCAAATTCCGATCCTCCGCGAAGGGATTTTGAGTTCCTCGTCGTCACTTAGCGAACCAGAAATACAGAAAAGCAGAAGCGAAAATCACGACAGTCGCGCCTCCAATTACAAGACCGACCAGAGGGAAGGATGTTGTCACTCGCTACATAATAGTATTTACTGGCTAGATGTTGAAGCACCGAGGCAAGGATTCGACGAGAAGCCTGGAGAACTTCAGCCCCAATTCGAGTAGTCAAAAGTAAATTTCAGCTCTCTACCTTGGGATAGTTTAGCACAAATATTTCAGAAACGGAAAATGGAAATTGAGATTCCTTTGGTGATCGAAGATGTTGAGTTAAAAGGAGCTAGGCCAAATTCAAATGGTAGTATGGAAATTTGTAGTGCACTCCAAGTGTTTGAAGAAATGCATAGAATGGTAGACATGACTATTTTCGACCCGAGTAGAGGTTTTGATGGCCTATGTAGTGAAGAAAATAAAATGCCTTATGATAGAGGGAAATCAGGAAATGAAGTGGCTATTGTCAAGGGGTTTGTTTTTTATCCAGGTGGAGAACTTGATTCTTGGAAAAGGCAAACAACTGAAATTGAATAAATGTTTAGTGTTGAATTTGGGCTGCCTAGAACAATGTTGTTGTCATGCTACAAATTCGACATAAATGGGGTAATAGGACTTGTGTTGTTGGTTCATGGAGACCAATTTGTACGTGTTGTCATGGTGGCTTTGTGGTTGCTGAATTTTTTTTTTCTATACCAAGTGAATTGGGTCATAATGGATGTGTACTATTGGCTAGGGTTGGCATGGTACGGTAACCACCAAAAAATGGTGATTACCACATACCAACCACAAACTAGTGGTACGTAAATTTTCATACCACGTACCAACCAAAAGTCGTGGTTACCGCATATGTGGTAACCACAACTTGTGGTTACCATCGGTACATTACCATGGTTACCAAACTATAATTTTGTTTGTATTTTTTTTAAAACCCCTTGACTACTTTCCGGTAGTCATCAAAGTTATCGAACGAAAAAATATGGTTACAAAAAAAATATGATTACCACCTATTAAAACTTCAAATAAATCAAGTTCACAACCTAAAGTACAAACCAATTCAAACCAACAAAGTTCAAAGTCTTGAAACAAACCAAGTTCAATTGTTCAAACATTCAAAATGTTCCTGCAAATTCAAACAAAACAAGTTGAAAGTCTTCAAACATTCAAAATATTTCTACTGTTTCTAGTAGAAAATGTAGAAATGACCAATTTGGGTCAAAATCAAAACACAAAATATAAATTAAAAACTTAAAACTTAAAGTTAATTACAAAAAAACACTAAATAAAAAAATTAATATATATACTTGGTAACCATGGTATTCAGATTTCATTACCATTACCGTATCATCTTCACGTGGTTACCACCAAGATGGTTACCACCATGTTGATTACCACAAGTGTGGTTACCAACATAGTAGGTTTGTGGTTGGTACGTGGTTGGTATGGTAAATTCCATACCATTTGCCAGCCCTACTATTGGCCGGGAGCAAAGTTGTTACAAGCCTTTATGGTGAATTACTTCAAACCATTTAATTCCTAGTAATTGTCATGTATAGGGTTGTAAGGAATTTTTTTTGTTTTTCAACACCTAGTTAGTATTTCTTTTTACTTTGTAACAAGCTTTGAGGACAAAGCTTTAGTACTTCGTAGTGTTTGGTTTAGGTCTTAATTGTTTAATCGTTTCCACCTTTTGGATGACTTGTGTTTGATGATTGATAAGGTATATTGTGGACACTTGTTTATGTGTTATGGATGGTTGTTGTGAATTCTGCATTATGATGCATTTCGTTTGAGTTTAATGGTTAATATACTTAGGATGGTGAGTTTCTGAGATAGATAAAAATATGACAGTGGTTATTATCTTATTGGCATAGACTTTGATTTTATTGGCAAGGAAAAATCTTATACTGGCTAGTAAGCAAAAATTTCGCAAACATTTGTCATTTGCATCATCGGCAAACTAAACGCTTAGTTATGTACATTCAAAACCACCAAAACCCCAAAGTGTCAGTGAGTTACAAGTAAACTAACAAAATACTACATTCGAATACGTAAAAGAATAGTTATTCCACTAGACATCGATTTCTTCACCTTGCCACGCTATGCTTGCTTATGTCCTCCGATGCTTTCGGCGAAGGAACTCTCCCCGAGACGGGTACCTACTTGTCTCCATTATCTTGCTCCTGACGGACCCAAACAACATGCTCTCCTCTATGAGCATTTCCCCCTCCTCCATGTCCACGTCGGCAGCTTTACCTTTCATCTCCGCAGCAACGATTGTCGGTTTTGCCCATGTTTTCTAGTTTATCTTGTCAGTTGTGTGAATTTATGTGCCAACTGAATTGTTGTATTTGCCATCCAAATGGTTATCCGTGCCATACTCCAAAATAAGATCAAGATGATATTCTTCTAATTTTAGATTTTAAGATTCTCATCTCTGGTGTTAAGAGAGACTTGAAAATGCATTTTGATATGAAAGAGTTAGGACAAGCTAAAAAAAATCCTTGGAATTAAAATCAAGAGAGACAAAAAAGAAAAATGATGTGGCTTTTCCAATCTGATCGATATGTTCATAAACTCCTTGAAAGGTTTCAAATGACAAACTCTAAATCTGTTGTTGTTCCCTTGGGTGGTCATTTTGAGTTGTCTAAGAAACAGTGTCCTTCTACTCAGTCTGAGATAGATAAAATGAGCAAAGTGCCTTATGATATTGTTGTTGGATCTGTGATGCGCGATCACGGCCATGACTTTCTGTTTGAGCATGCATGGCGTGAACTCAGGACTGAACCAAAATTCCACAGGTGGGTTGCATCAAATGCCGCATATGTTGGAGGAGGCTCGAAGAGGACCAAGGTTAATGAATTTGGAGCTTACACATCCAGTGAAGGTTCAGGCACCCAGTCGAGTGCCACTGGGAGACTTGGGCTATCTGCACTACAAAAATGTACCGCAACCATGCGCATGTTGGCTTATGGGGTGGGTTCAGACGTGATGGATGAATATCTTCGTTTGGGTGAAAGCACAGTCAGACTATGCTTGTCCAACTTTGTGGATGGTGTCATAGCTTCGTTTGGTGATTCATATCTTCGTAGACCAAATGCTTCAGACATACAACGCCTTCTTTATGTTGGAGCACAACAAAATTCCCAGGTATGATCGGTAGTATCGATTGCATACACTGGGAATGGAAGAATTGCCCAACTGCATGGAAAGGCCAGTTCGAAGGTAAAGACGGGAGACCAACCATCGTTTTAGAGGCGGTTGCATCATATGATATATGGATTTTGCATGCATTCTTTGGTACCCCAGGTACGTGTAATGATATCAATGTTCTTGATCGTTCTCCTGTATTCGATGATGTATTGCAAGGGATATCTCTACTGGTTAACTTCGAAGTTAATGGTCATCAATATCGTTTAAGTTACTATCTAGCCGATAGCATTTATCCTAATTGGGCGACTTTCATACCATCTATCAAACTTCCACAAGGAGAGAAGGCTAAATTATTTGTTCAATACCAAGAGGCTGCTAGAAAAGATGTGAAGCGAGCTTTTGGAGTCCTGCATGCTCGATTTGCCATAATAAAAAAAACCAGCACTTGCTTGGGATATTACTCTGGTGGGGAGAATAATGAAAGCGTGTATAATTTTGCATAATATGATAGTGGAGGACGAGCGGGAGAACTACAGTCTTTCCTTTGATCTTTCACATTTTGACCAAGCGGAGGGTGTTGACACTTCGTACTCCACCAATCGACCTGCGTCCATGGAGGGATACATTGGCAAACGAACACAACTTCGAAATAGGATTACACACTATCAACTGAAGCAAGATCTGGTCGAACATATATGGCAAAAGTTCGAAAATGGATATTTGGGAAATTAAAATATTGTTCTAGATTTCAATTCTATGTCTTTGTATTTCGATGCTTTCTATTTCATGTACTCTTGTATGCCATTTCTGTTTTCCTTGTATTTTGATGTTTTGTGGTTTAAGTGAAGATGATTCCCGTAAGATTTAGAGTGTATTTGTACTTTGCGTGATATTATATTAATTTCGTAAAAAATATTACTCCCTCTGTTAATTAAAACTTGTCGTTTACTATTCATGCACGCTTTTTTAGAATGATAAAAACTATATAAAATATTAACTTTTTTCACATTTGTTTTTATAAATTCATACTTAATAGTAATAAGTATGAAATTGTTAATAAAATATATTAAAAAAGTTAATATTTTATATAGTTTTCAACACCTCAAAAAGCGTGCATGAATAGTAAAACGTTAAGTTTTAATTAACGGAGGGAGTATTAAACAAATTCTTAATTATTTATCATTATTATATTATTTTATGCAAATTATCATTTATGTATAAATAATGTAAAAATAATATTATTATAACTATTTTAATATATAATAGATGGTGATAGTGAAGTTAAGAAATTGAGATGGGTTGTATGGATGTGGGTAAAAAAGTAAGTTGAGTTTTTTTAAGGAAATATAAAGTGATAAAGTTGAGTTAAGAAACCCTATAGGATTTTACTGATGCGGATGGTCTAAGAAGACAAAGTGTACGCTTGATCTCCATCATTATATCATTCACCAAAAAAAAAAAAGTCAAAAACGTATGTTTATCTACATTTTATAGAGTTTGTACATTTTGGGCTTTTTAATTTGTTAATCAGACAACCCAAATTGATACACAATCTGTTGGATAATGGAAAGTGTCAACGACATCCGCGACAAGTCCTCCGACGTCTAGACCATTCTACAACACTTCCATCATCTAGGGCATAATTGGGTCGCGCAACATCGTCAACGGCGAGGGAATAGTTGGTACTTCAGGATCCGGATCCTCTCCTAATGAAAAGGTCCTAATATTTACCTAATAAAACAATCTCAACCGTCTAATAAAATCAGCGGCTAAGATTGCATCTCTCATCTGACAAACCCAGTCTGTTGCCGTTGCTCTTCACAATCCTCTCGCTCTCTCCAGTCTCCATCGATATTTCTATGAGATCTCAATTGTAGCTTCTCTAATGGTTGCATGCTCTTTCTCTCGAATTTATGAGCGTCGTCGTCCCTTTGCTTCTAGCTGACGCCGAGGAGGAAGGTTGGTAGCAATCTTCGTCGTAAGAGACAGCCGACGCCGTAGGAGGCGGCCGCTGCGGGAGCAATCGACTACTGCAGATACTAGGCACAAACTCACTTTCAATCGACTACTGCTAGAGGCCGCTGCTAGATCGTCGTTGTTGGCAGCAATCGCCTTTTGCCATAACTTCGTGCGCAGGTACTGCTTTCTTCTTTTTGTTTAATTTGATTGAATCAACCTGAATTTTTCATCGGAGTAAATCCCTTTCAATCCAGTACTTTGGTGATTAATGAGGTATCAAAGAAAATGGTTGAGAATGTTTCAATTTATTGCCCTGTTCATATCGCATATCAAGTGTTCGATGAAATGCCTCGGGATGTTTCCCATTGACAAGTAGCTTTCCTCTTCTGCTCACCCTACCTTCCAAGGAGTTTATGCACAACCTATTAGGTAGTTTATATAATTTACTCAAGTGAAATGGAAGATGAGTGATTATTTGTATTTGACTAAGATTTCAAAAGAAATGGAGCAAGTGAAGAATTTTGAGTGCAGGCGTCTGCCGAAGTAGATAATCCTCACTTTAGATGCTCCACATTGCATGCCGCAAATGTCAAGTATGTTCTTGACTTATATTGCTGCCCCCACCTCTTCTTTTCAGGGCCCTCTCATGAATTAGTGCCTAACCTGTTACTATTTTTCTATTAAAGTGCAAAATTAGTGATCGAGATATCCAAGCTTCTGGCGAGCTAGTGTCACTAGATAATAGAACATGGTGCTTTATTGTCTACTGAAGCAACAAGCACTAAAAATGTTCAGCAGGGTTCTGTTGGATATTCCTCAAATGAACCTGTCATACTCTCTTCGTGTAACGATCACAGTAATACTAATGAAGGTGCATCTGTTGGAGATGGAGTACTATGATATTCTCATGAAGTAAGTCCATAGATGTCAACTGAACTCTTCCTCCTTCAATGACATTGCAGATGATTTATGAATTTGCCTTGGGATTTTGTTTTTGCTTCTTACCTACGTTATGAAATGTGATCCATCAAGCTCAGGCTGTTGGACAGCTTGAGATTCTGTCCACTATTGTTAGGGTTGTTTTTGAGGTAGCAAATAGTCTATTAACTCAACTGAGATTGACTTTGTCACATTGAACTTTTTTTTCCATTTGTATGTTGACAAATAGTCTATTAGCTCAATTGGTAGAGCGACGTGTTTGCGCACAAAGACATGGGTTCGACTCTCATATAGACTAATTTGTTATGGTGTTGTAACTTGGTCTAGACTTTTGTAAATGTTAGTTGTTAATATTAGACCAACTTAAAGGAAAATTATTGACTGTACTCAGGACACAAAGGCTGAGAATTATAATAGTAAAATGTTGAGACTTTAGTAAAACCATGAAGAATGTATTAAGATGAATAACCTTAACATGTTCTACTTTGCTTCGATCTGAAATTCTGTATATTGAAGGCATATTCATTCATGTCTATTGTAATTTTTATTGTTGCAGGAGGCAAGCTTGCAAGGCTGCTGGTGCTAACTTCGCTGGTCGTACATCATTCAGGACACCCATTAAGTATTTTATCCGATCATTTAGAATCTCCGAGATACATATTTTTGGAAAATTGAAGAATGCCTTAGAAAAGAAATATTAGACCAACTGTAAAAACAGCCACGCAAAATAGGAAAATGATATAAAGTACTTTCAAACACTGCAATTTTTATATGTTTCTTCCTTGCAATCTGCCTGTGGTCTGCTGGATCTTTTCCAGAAAATTGGTCTTAGAAGTTCATTTGCAAGGCACTTGAAAGCTTTAGTGCCTAGCTGTTTATTGTTTCGGATGATCTTGTCAGTTTGATATATCCATTTTCTTAAGGCGAAAAATAATAATAAAAGGGTAATGAAAATCCTAGGTTGAGAATGAATAGGATCCATCCTTGGCAAGAACTGTACAAACCTTGTGTCCTTCCCTTGTTCATAGTGCTAGATGAATGGAAGCTGGCTGATGGTGTGATGAATTGTATTGAAGAAATGCTGCCTGGAGTGTGGTACTGAGATGAGAGGAACTTGGGAAAGGTTTTACATTCAATATTTCTAGCCATTCCTAATGACCAGGAATCTGCCCTTCAAAGTAGTTTCTCGATAAATTCAATTCCTGATTCCACAACACAAAGCCAATACTTTTTGGAAGCTTACCACTAAACTTATTTTCTGAAAGATCCAGTATGAGCATACTTGAGGAAGAAATGTTTTGACACCTAGAGAATTGAACACTTGTTGCAGCTGAATTGTTCCTCAAACTGTGATCTTCAAATTGGGAATTACTTTGGAACATAGAGCACTGTTAGAGAGGTTCAGGTCTACAAGATGGTACTGAGACGAGAAGATCCGGATCCTCATCAGTGGTGCCGTATCCCTTGAATTTATAAAGAGCGATCATATCGGGGGTTCGAACTGGGGATCTTTGTGTACTATCTTCAAATCCTTTTCAGTGAGCCATTCCGATAGGGTTAGTGGTGCCGTATCCCAAATCCTCGTGTATCGCCACAAAAGCATTACCAAACATCGAAACAGCGGGATGTTGATAGTCTATTGACAAAAGTATTTTATAATTTATAGCATTTTTCTTTTACTGTTTATCCGATTCGTAAATATTTTCAAAAATTAAAAAACCAAATTTCTGTCGATCGAAATCATAATATTTTCTCGCGATCCAAACAAATAAGATGTTCTCTCGATCTGATTATATAATAATGAAAATTATACAACTGCATCAACAAGGATTCATTTACAAGAAGAACTCTACATGACTCAGCTTACATATGTACCCAAAAAAAAAACACAATGAGCATCACTGTTAGTAGCTTGCTCGTTGACCATCAATGTCAGCCCTCAATGTCAGCCAAAGGCTAACACATAAAATTCAACCATTTGAATTAGATTGGGACCGGAACTACCGATCAAGTGCAGAAAAGAATGGGGAGTGGGAGGCCCTTCTAGTAGGTGTCGTGCAATTGTCTTCTGTTGTCGGCCTCAATGGTGGAGACTGCATGATCATCTCAGATAGTCTTATCCTTTCGTTTTCTATCCGGCTCTGTGAACAATTTTTGGGATTGTGAAAACTGAAGAATCATTTTTCGTGAAGCATAAATAAATCCAATGACTTGAGTACCCTTTCCATTACCTTCAATTTCAAGTTTTCCAGCTCCCTCTCCAAGGAAGTCATTTTCCTCATGAGCTGCTTGAGTGCTTCTTCAGCAGATTCAACATTTATATCTGACGACGGTTTCTTGACTCCAGCAGCCTGAAAATACTCAACCATGACAAGAAAGGCGTGAATAATCACACAATACAAACATATTTGCAGTAACATAGTGAGTAACATAGTGTGTGTCATTTACCTTTAGAATGCTTGTACACAAACCCAGTAATTCCTGTGCCAGTTTTACCCTTCCCTCTTCAGTTTCCTACCATAAAAAAATTCGCTCTTAAGAGTTTTTTTTTTATATTATAGTTGATAATTTCAGTCCTTTCGGATTTGGTTACTAAAACATCCAATAAAAAAGCTTTCTAACCTTGAGTCTGTTACTTAGACATTTCTCTTCATCAAAATCAGCGTAGTGTTCTTTCACGCGCATCAAGAAAGTCTCCGCTCTCTGCAACCTAGCAGAGAGCTCTTCATTCTGGCTTTTTAAGATGGCATTTTCTTCCTGTTCCGTCACATATATGACAACATAAAACTTACCAGGTTACTCTATGCAACTGAGTTGGTTGAGCAAAAGACCACACAGTGAAAACATTTCTTACCTTGATTTTTTCATGATGACGAATTCGTTGGTGGAGATTTTGCTGCCCATATAACTTATTATATTCCCCTTGAAGTTCCACAACTTTTTTCTTATATTCTTCAGCATTCACCTTGAATCGTTCACAAAGAAGCAAACAAAAAATCACTCAATAGGTATAAATAATCAGAATTGAACTTACTAATATTAAATATCAAAAGCCTTATATCCAACCTTCAGAACTTCATTTTCTGCAGTAATTGATCTTTCTCGTTGATGAAGCTTTTCAAGTGCAAGCTGTGTAGCATGCAGTTCAGCCTGCCTTTTCTCAATCTCCTCTAACCATCTAAAGAATCACGGAAATTAATTTTAACAACAGAGAAGAAAACAACATGCAACCGGATGAAAATGGAATGATAAAATAGTTCACCCTTTTCTCTCTTCAACAAAGTCCCTCAGAAGCTTCTTTAACTTGTTTGTCTCCTCCCCCTAAAGAAAAGGTTGCAATGTCTTTCAATTACAAGCACAAATAAACAACTAAATAAAATATACTACAATTTTAGCCATTCATACCTTTACTTCAGAATCCATGTTATCAAGCTGAGCATTTTCAGCAATCTTTTGCACTTGTTGTTTATCTAACAATGACTGCATTGAAAACAGCTTCAGATCTTAGCAATTTTTTAAATTAATAAATACTTACAAAGTAAAAGTACTCCTACATATAGGAAATGTGGAGCTCAAGTGGGAAAAAACTAATTTCTTGATTTAAAATAAATTTACTCCTATTTATGCTAGTGACTCTATTTAAGCTTGTCACAGTGAACAAAGTAGTTTGAAACTTATTAATAGTAGTAACCACAAAATAAAGAAAAAAGGGAAAAGCACATTAGCCTTAGCTCAGCAGTAATTTATGGTAGTAAATGGGGGGAAAATCTGCAGATCATACCATATAATTGGTCATATCCAATTTAACGCCCAATAAATCGCGAATTACATCATGTGTCATGCTCTCTGCAGAAGCTAACCTGTTGTTCAGCACAAATATCTGGAAAAGAACAGAAAGTTAGACATTGTCTAGTATAAAATCTCATTGCAAAGAAGCAGGTTGCATTAGGTGTTGAATTTTGTCTATTTTAGCCTACTTCTTTCTGTCGATTAGCAGCCAAAGCTTCAAGTTCTTGGATACGAAGCCTTTCTGCTGTAAGGTCCTCATCCTTCTCTAACTTCAATTGCTGGACCAACCCTAACCCCATACATTTGAAAGGAGAACCAGAACCCCTTGGCTTAGTGGCATTCTTTTCCAGTTTGTTGGATGAAGAACTTTTACAATGGCTAGAAGGACATTCAGATTTTACTTGTCCAGCCATTGCTTCTAATGCCTTAAACTGCTCAGGGAAAAGGCCAATGATAAATTAAACCATCCTGTTAAGGATAATGTAAAGGGATTTCAAAAACCAAATTTTGTCATATGAATCGGAAATGAGAGAAACACCTTTTTCTTATATTCAGAAGCCTGTGCCTCAGCATGCAAGTTCAACTCAGTTATATGTGCCTTGCAATGGGAAATCTGGCACCATATAACAAAAAATAATTAAAGAATCGGAACTATTTAGAGAGGTCCAGTTGGATAAGAAACACAGGAAAGTGTGTAGGAAGAAATCATACTTCAGTATCTTTAGAAACTAAATCCTTCTCTAGCTTCTGGATATTCTTCAATGCCTTCTGTAGATTTTGCTCTCTTTCCTCTAAATGCCTGGAAGTACAAAATAATCGTCAGTAACCACTCTGCATATAAATGAACCTTTTTTACAGTTAAGCGGACACAGGAAGTCCAAAACCTTTTTATGTCAGAATCTGCACTTTTAAGATTATGCATTTGATGTTTTAGAGAATCAAGCTCCAATTCCAGCTCCTCCCGCTGCAGCCTCTGCCTTTCAGTTTCTTCTTTGAGAATGTCAACCTTTCAAGGAGACAAGGACATAAGAAACAAAGGATAAGGACATGAATAAACATTATACGTTGTCAACAGTGAAATCACCTTATTTTCCAAGACATCGACAGTGCGGTCTAGCTCCTGAACAGATTTCTCCAAAAGTTTCACTTCCTCTTCCTTCTCTTCTCCATATATTCTACTTGACTCGGAAATCTAAAGAATCAGCAATCACGATAAGTATCTCACCAATGAGAATCATTGAAATTGACTCGGTAAAATAAAATAAAACACTAGCCTGTTTAGCTTCCATAGCAATTGCTTCATATTCCTCCGCAAGTGCTTGTGCAGTATCAAGCTTTTCTTCCAGAACAAGTAGCTCTTTTTGCAATTGGTCTCTGTCACTTTTCACTTCCTCCAGCTCACTCTTCAGAGACTCGACTGAAGTATTTGTTTCACCAACAGAATTCTCCATGTCAACGATTTCAATCTCTAAGCTCTCGACAAGTTTCTTTTTCTCGGTTAGTTCCTGCTCTAAGGTAATCTTGGCAGCTAACATTTCCTCAACATGAGAAGTTAGATCTGCTTTTTCCTTTGATAACATTTCTACGACATTGGTTGCTAATGACAAGTCCCTCTCCAACAATAATATTTGGTCGATCTTCTCTTTCATCTGAGCTTCAAGCACATCAACATGAGCAACAACATCATCAAGTTCACGTGATCTGAGTGTAAGTTCTTCTACCTTAGAGTTCAAGGAAGCCGTCAGAACTTCAATGTCTTCCTTCTGATCTCTAGTGCTTGATGCAGATTCCTGCAAGAGGCTCAGATCAAATAATAGCCCACTTAGAACCTCCTCCTTCTTAAGCAATTCAGCGTGTAGGGTGTTGTTTTCGGATACTATATCTTCAACGATGGCTTCTAGTGGCTCCAATGCTGCCTCAATCTTTGCAACCACCTCCATGTTTTCACAAGTATCTTGAGATAGTCGATCTGATATCAGCTCTATTCTCTCATTAAGCATTGCACACATTGTCTGACTTTCCATTTCTGCAACTTCTGTCCGCTTGAAGCACTTTGCAGCACTAGAGCTCGACAAGCTAAGAGCCTCAAATTTACTGAGATGAAGACATCTCAACTCATCCTTCAAGGATACATTATTTTCCTCCAAGGCATTTAATTTCATGAAACAGTTATGCAACTCTTGACTCTTCTGACATAATTCCTCTTTAGTAGAAGAGTGGGAGTATTGGAGTTTTTCAAGATCCGCCTTTCTCAAATCTAAATCATCCTGTAGGAAGGAAATCTTTGACTCCAGATTGTGTATGCTTTCTAGACAAGACTTGACTTCAGAGTCTTTCTCCTGGACATCTGTGATAAGCAAAGAGCTTTGAATTTTCAACTTATCCAACTCCTCCTTTAGCAGAAGATTTGCCTGTTCCAGGAAATTTGCATTGCTGAGCTGTTCATCTTTCACCTTCAGTTCATTCTGCAGGTCTTGATTTCTTTGACCAAGAACCAACAAACGGCCAGATGATGACAGCAATTCCTCATCCAAGGTTACTGACTTAGCTGTGAGATTTCTATGCTCAATCTCGAGTTCTTGAAGACGTTCAGACATTTTTTCTTTACTTTCTAGTGTTTCATGAAGCTCACGTTTCAAATTCTCATTTAAGAAAGCCGTATCTTTCTGCAAAAGAAGTTCCTCTTTGAGTGTTGTATTTATTACATCCAAATAGATTACATCAGCATAGCTTTGAGTCAGATTCAAATTAGCTTTTCCAACTTCCTTATGCAAGTGGATAACCTCAGCATCCCTTTCCAACAAGAGTTGTTCCATCATGTTTGAAGTGATACTCACAGTGATAAATTCTCTTTTCAAATGCTCTAAGACTGTGCAACAAGCAATTTGCTTGGTTTCCATTTCAGCCTTCCCATCTGCTAAGTGTTGTAACTCCGAATTCATGATCACCAGCTCCAAGTCTTTTGCTGAGAGCTCAATCATCAAATTTTCTTCCTGAGATGCCATGGCTTCCTTACTGTCATTCAGAAACTTTTCCTGCTCTAAAAGTGATGCCAATTGATCAGAATTAGTTTCGTTCAAATCTTTCACTATATTAGCAAGCTCAATTCCAAGATAATTCGACCTCTCCAACAGCAGTCCCTCTTGTATCTGAAGATCACTTATTGTTGACTCAAAAAACCTAAATTTTGCACTGAGTTCATCTATTTCATCTTCTTTGCTGATGATACGGTCAAAACTTCTCTTAATATCAGCAAGCAGGTTCCCCTTGAATATACTAAAGGCTTCACGCTCCTGCAATGATTTCATGTTCTGCTCCCTAAGACAAGAGACCATGGCATTCGATTCAGATAACCCATTGTTCAGTAGGGAATTTTCTGCATTCAAGCCTGTTACTGCCTCCAGTAATATACCCATGTGGCAAAGATGTAGTACGGAGACAGCAGAATCTTTCACAATGATTTCAGAACATATATCCTCAATCCAAGATTGAATGAATGTTCTTGAATCACGAACCTGAGACTTGACGGAGGATATATCGTTGGATATAGATAAGACAGCTTCCTCAGAGGTATCTTGTGCCTGTGAAATAATGATTTCTAGTTCCTGAATGAGCTCATAACATTGCTGATTGTTTGCTACATTATAAGATTGCAAGCTCTGAATGTCTTGGACTAGACTGTCTCTTTCACATGAAAGATTGAGATTTTTACATTTCAGATCTTCTAGTTCAAGCTTCATTGTTTCGTTGGATATCATTAGGCCTTTGATCATAACATCAGCCTCTTTCATGATATCTTGAGCCTCTTCAAACTTTGAAAAAAGGCAGGAAGCCTCTGCAGTTTTCTTTGCAATATCTACAGTAGCATTGCTGAGATCATTTTCAAAGGTCTGTCACAGGGAAAAACAACACAAAACAAAAAAAAAAGATAGGCTGAGCATGGATATGACAGGAATCCAAAGTTATAACAACACTCAGATGCACGCGCATGCAAACAGATTTTGTTGCATTAATTAATTTTATAATACCTCCTTTGCTAGGCACCAAGAACGAGTAGCTTCTTCTGCATGTTGCTCGGCTTTCTCAAGCTTTTGATTTAATGCCTTCATTTTATGCAGGCATTGGTCTTCAAAGTCACCAAAGGCTGCTTGAATGTGGCATATTTGAGCCTTCACCATTTCCATTCCTTCACGACTTTGTCTCTCAGAAATAGATAATTTCTGATTATCCGCATGTAAACGGACTACCTCAGCCTGTACGTCTTTTAAGCTTTCCATGGCTGATTCTATTTCTTTCCTCAGTAGAGTGATGGTGCCATCTTTCCTAATGCCGCCCTTGCATATCTTGGTGGACATCACATTTTCCTTGCCATCTTCATGGATGTTGGAGTTGCTACACGCTTTAAAAGTGCTTCCGGACTCATCATCTGTTGGACATCCAACAGAATTGTTGTGGGCATGGTATTCCTCTCTATCTTCAGCATTGTCCGACTGTATAATTGTTCAAAATGCAAAATCCAGGGGAGGGAAAAAGAGGCCTTATGTAAGTAGGCAAGTTGAAGAAAAGATAATTCTATGGTAAAAAGAAAATTTCAAGCCCTTTGTTATTTAATTAAAGAAACAAAAGAAAAGATATTCTGTGGGGCACGACTGAAAGAAAGAGAGGATGAGAAACTATATCAACTCACCCAGTCATCTTTCGATCCATCAATGAACTCAGATATTTGTGTGCTCTTCTTAGCTTGCTCTGCATAGTTGTTCATGCACGACTTCATAATGGAAACCCCCTCTTGGAGCTCATACAGTTTCTCCTTTGTCTTCAACATGTCAAGTTCGTGATATTCTTCAAGATTCCTTTCCATCACAGAGATACATACTTGTTTCTTTGCAAGCTCGTCTCTAAGTCTGTTGCAGCTCTCTTCAGATAATTCTAGTTCCTTTCTCAAGGCTTCTATCTGTCTCATAGCTTCTTCAGATGCAACAGCACATTCATCAAGCAAACCATCCTTAATCTGATTCAACTCTTTTGACTGCCTTATTTGGAGTTCAGCATGCTTCAATGAATCAAGATGGCCATAATTTATTTCCGATAGCCTATTTACAATGACAAATGCTACTGTTGCACATTTAGATGATTTCCTCACTTCATCATTAGCCAAACTAATCTTGCTCTCCACATCCATATTAGCCATTGACTTTGCATTCAGCTCACATCTCAGCCTGTGGATTTCTTTCTCCTTTTCACTGCATTCCTTCTGGTGTGATTCAGTGATGACCCGTGCTGCTCCTTTGAGGGACCTTAACATGCAATCCATGTCATTTACTCTAGCATTTGCATTCTCCAAGCATGCATTCAGTTCTCCAATTGCCAGCTCTTTTTCAGAAGCTTGCTTAATCAATCTATGAACCTGCTCAGAAATCCACCTCCCTTTCGTGGGAACATATCCACATATAGCATCAAGTTGGTCAGATGCATCAACAAGCGCCTCATGCCCATCAGTCAGGGAACCTTCAATTTCACTGCTCAGTAGCACCCAGTCTTTTGAAATTAATTCTATAGCCTTCTCTTTCTCTGTGATTTCCTCTCTTAGAGCTTCATTTTCACTAGCCAAAGCATCAAAAGCTTCCTGTTTTTCCGATAATGTGGTCTCAAGAAGGGTCATCCTGGTTTCTACATCTTTCTCTTTCCAGGAGCTATCTTGTACCTGCTGCTGAAGAGCAGAAAGTTCTTCTTGCAAGCAGAGAATCACCTGTGCAGTTTCTTCCTCAACCTGTTGACGAATTTCGTCCATTTCTTCTTCATTAGCTTTCTGGAATGCATGGTCTCTCTGAAATGATGCATTTAGCACTTTAGCTTTCTCAAGTGAAGCTTGTATCTTTTCAAATTTGAACTGAAACGGGGTATCATCAAATTTTTCTCCCGGGAAAATTGAGCCACCATTAGATTGTTGATGACTAGATTGCTGCTTCAAATCCACCAATTCAAGCTCCTGCTTGCGTAAAAGCTCAACATATTGCCTACTTTGGCTCTTTAGACCCTCCAACTCATCGACTGATAACAGTTGTTGTGATTTGAGGACTTCAATGGTCGATTTTGCCTCCTTTAGCTGCTCATTGACATCTTCATATTGTTTCTGAATTGATAGCATGCCTTCTTCTACCAATTTGAGCTCTGTACTAAAGGAGGTTACCAACTCATCTGCCTTGGCACGGGATGATCTCTCTTCTTTCAGAATGATCTTCAATATATCCAACTCTAACTCTAAACTCAGTAGTTCTTCTGTTGGCTTCAACAGATCTACACATTTTTCTTTTTTGTCTTGTATTAAGGGCTCCTAAAAATTTCCAGATAGAAAGCAAACAAGGAAACAGCATAACAGTTATCATATGAAAGTAGAGAAATATAGAAGGAAAATAAATCAAACTAGTTATCACTATTAGAGACAACTTTTTTATTATTCTATAATTATATAACTAATTCAGTACCCACACCTTGTGCAGTTTTTATAATATAAATATTAACCTTTAAACCCTAATATTCTTTCATTTTTTTGAATTTTGATATAATAAAATTGTATTTATTTCCTTTACAAGATTTTTCTGATTCCTACATCAATAAATTAACACACACACACACACACAGACATATATATATATATATGATAAGAATCTATCACGGGAAGTGCAGCATTAAGGCGAGCAGGAAAATAAGAGAGATCAAAGGGTGCTTTAGGTCATGAATACCTTAGGTGCTATGGGGATGTTTGAGTGGACATAGTCCTGCTTATTCTTTTCATCAACAAGCTGGATAAGCTGTGAAAAAATAGCAGTTCGATTTCATAACTTATACAGTAAACAAAATAGGAAAAATTGAAGGTTGTTCATGTACACAAAGATACCTTGTCTCGAAGCTCAGAAACTTCGGACAGTAGAATCTCCCTCTCTCCTTCTTCATAAAAATCTTGAAACCTGTCAACCAAAAACCAAACCATTTGTCATAAAAATAATACTCCATATGAAGCTTGATGTACCACTGCAATAAAGCATACTTGAGACTTACCTCCTTACTTGCTCTAAGAGCCTGATGTTCTCTAGAGCAAACCGAGTTACTTCTGGGTTTCTATTGACGTTTTCTTGAAGCATTTGAATCTCTTCTAAGAGAGCAGCATTCTCTTCAACTAGATAAGAATCCATAGGCTGTGCACCTTTAAGGAGAGACTCCATTCTTCGAATCTTGTCTTCTCGAAACTTCAGCTTCATCGTAGAGCATCTAGTATCCTCTTCCCTTTGATGAACCTACAAAGAATTGGAAAGATTAGGACTATTAACTATTAGTTTGAATGTAGACTCTCAAAGGTCAAAACAAAACTCACCAAACGGCTCAAATGTTCAATTTCATCTTCGAGTTTCTTGATGGAAGTTTCTGCCATTTGTTCCCTTCGCAGTGCACCAGCAACCATCTTCTCTAGTGATTTTAACTGTTACACCCAAATATAATTCATTTTATCTTAGTACAGCATCCGCAAATTATCAAACCTCCAGAGGCTTCATATAGGTTAACATGGATTTCAGTTGGGGGTGAAATCCAGGTTAACCTAAGAAACACTTTATGAAGCCATAAATATTTACATGACCTTAATATAAAACTTTATGCGTGAAACTAACAAATGTTATTCAACTAGAAGTAATTTTTTGTTTCAAGTTTGTGATGATGTCATGTTAAATTTGTTTATATTTTGGACCACTCGCATGGTTGGGTATTATCAAAATTCAGGTTAATTTGGTTATTCGAATAAGTTGGATTCAAAGTTAATTTCACCACGATAGAAGTATTACATATCTACAAGCTAAAGCATCATTTACAGTTTTCAAGCATGGCATGCAAAATTTAAGTTTGAAATACTTTATCATACCTGTTGAGGAGACAATTTCACCACCTCCGCTTCAAATTGAACTGAATCTTCTGAAATTGGCTGATCAATTTCCATATCAACATCTTCATGATCATCCGTACTGTATTGAAGAGATCTAGGACCGAATGATAATGACCTGGAAACCTGTTGCCGTTTGAGAGCAGAGAGCTCCTCCTGTTTCACGGAACCAAAAATGAAATTAGTTCATCATATAGGAAACCGCAAGTAGAAGAAATGTGTGAAAGTAAATCCCAATAATCTCACTTTTAAAAGCCTTATTTGATGCTGAAGTGCAGAAACATCGCCAGAAGAATCTTCATTCACAATTGCCTTTTCATTATGACAAGACAAGAAAAAAGGCAGGTCAAAATTGGGACATCATTTATTTTAGGCCTGCAACAAAACATGAGTGCAGAAACAAACTCACGTTATTCTGAATGAGCTTTCCTCTCTGAGCAAACTTCAGCGTGTTCAAGGTTTCAGCTGCGCAACTGAAAAAGGCAACTTGTTATAGAAGAGAACCTATTTATCACTCAACAAATAACAATGTAGAATAGGAGTAGATGAACAAACCTTGAGGAAGGACTGATATTGGCTATTATAATCGTCTTTGAATTCCCGCCAAGTGAATCCTACATTTGTATCATAGCATGAGAAGATATGCAGCCAGATAATTCATGTTAATATACTATCAGGCCAAAGGGGAGTAACCGCAGCTCCACAAACGTCCATTAATCTAATTCATTTAGACACCTCAACCACATGTAGGCAAAAACTAACCACATGAAAAATGTAATACAAAGCAATGTATGTTAGGCAACAAAGGAATTTTGTTAGATTATATCCATATGAAATTAGGACAGAAAATAGTGGAGAGACAAGAATTTTTCAAGGGCTATGAGGGGGGAATGAAGTTGTTAAAGAGCTAGGAGAGAAGAACCAATTTGTTAAGGGCTAAGAGGGAGATTTTGCGTGGTCATAGTGAGTGAAGTCTAATACGGAGTATTAAATAAATAAATATTAACGATGAATTATTTTGATAGATATTCTGGACTTATTTCCAGAAAATTAACCTTTGGCCCTTTTTCATATCTTGTTTGTGTCATGTCTCTTGCTAGTTTAATACTCTGTATGAAGAAGGTTTAACCCATCACTGATTTCAGTTACCTTTGTGTTATAACACCTTGTCGACTAGCCACTAGCTTAAAAAATGAAATGTTTAACAAGTACAGTGCATTTGTACTTCGTCTGAACAACGAATGTTCTTACACAATGACATGATTTTCTCTAAAATTAATAGCAATGGAAGTCATGTTCTTCCCAAAAATACTTGAATTTCATCAAACAATAGCATTGGAGCAACATAGTATTATTTCACTTAAAAAACGTTTAAATTCCCAATCAGGTTCTTTTTCTCTAACTACCCTAAAATCTGATCTCTATTATATTTCATGGATGCAAGTATGCAACATGCGAAGATTCTTAGGCAACGGACTTTCATCATCCTCTAATACTAAGATGTTGCCCGTTTGCAATAAAAAAAAAAAAAAGATAAATCACCAATTGAGTATTTTTCAAAATGACATTTTAAACCTATGGCTATTTTAAGAGCCACTGACCATAATGACAATTTGATAGACCAAATGGCCACCTTAAAAAATGCAAGAACAACAGTAAATCTATCATATCCCACTCAAAGCCACCTTAAAATGAGAAGAACGAAAAATGGTTGCCAATTAATTGATCAGGTGCTTGATTTCTGCTTATCTTTTCTTACTGATCAAATTCTAATTGCATAAACAGTTAAACACCATATTTTACTATGCTATGCACTTTTCTGGTACTCTAACTGACGCACCTTGAGTGCATTAATATTTTAAGAAATCAACTACGTGTCCAATCAAAATTTAACATTTAGGTTTAATAGACTAACCTGAAGAAGAAATGTCAACTTTGAGTCTCTGTAAGGAACATGCCTCATCTTCCCATTTGCAACATCCACTAGAACCATTATTACATGGCTGCAAGACATATGTGACATGAAAAGGCATAAAAAATGAAGAATAAAAATATTAGCAGATAAATACTAGAATTGGATCAGTACCCTAATGTAGATAATGACTTGTTAATGCTAGCAGCTTCTTTTAAACGCTCGCCCTCAGCACCAGAGGTTTTCTGTCTGGCAAGGACACCGATAAAATTAGCAAAAGGTAATATCATTCAACTTCCTTTAAAATGACCTTTGTTTAAGAAATTTAAAATGAATCTAAACTGTAGTGATGAAGGATGTGCATACCTTTCTGAACCAGCAAGATCTACAAGATTCAGCCTAGCAAACCTCAGATTGGAGGTAGAATCCCTCTCCCATTTGCTTTCAATTACACAAGTAAAAACACTATGAGAGCGACTACTCTCCTTATTCATATGTGTCGCAGCAACCTTCCTGTTCAAAGAACCCTGTTGCAGTGTCCAGAGAAGTAAATAACTAAATATAGAAAGGAAAACGGGGGAAAAAGAAAGCAGAATAAGTCTACAACATAAGAATGTGTTCACGATCTTTTTTCGTAACTATCATGTATGAGTTTATGACCTATCAATATAAAGTGATGGATTCAGAAACTAGAGAATGAAGAGAAGAGAAATAAACCTCGGCTAGGAGGTTCAGGATATCACCCACAGAGTAGACTTCAAATTCAGAGAGGTTCTCAACATAGATACCCTGCCGCGAATCTTCACGAAGCTGAACAAGCATAGAAAAAATCAATCAAAGAAGTAACTAACAAAGTTAAAGTTTGATGTCCATGTAACAACATTATATTTAACAAAATTACTCACAAGCAAATTTACAGATGATGGATTAAGAAGATCTGTTATCTGTTCATTATAGATCTCCAAAAAAGAACATTTGCAACTATATTTCAATTGATCCTCTCTACGGCTTTCCTCCTCCTGCATTTTATGAACAAATAGATTATTCCATTTCTAAGGCCCCTACAATGCATGCTGCAGGGCCTAATTTCAAATGACAAGTTGACAAAACCATAGAGAATTACAGCTCTGATTCTGGCAAAAAGGTATTCGAAAATCCGTGGAGTCATTCCACGGTGTGAACTAGGTTTAAATTCAAAATCGTCAATATCACCCAGCATTGTATACGTCTTGCCACTTCCAGTCTGCATCAGAAAAGAAGAGAAATTTGAAAGATCAAAATAAAGATAAAGAACAGAGAATTGAAAACCATCAACTCCAACCATGTATACTTTGCATATTCAACAAAATAGTATCCATTTTTCCCTTGTCCAGATATTTTGCCAAAAGAATGTGAAACGGCAAACATCATGGTACATAATTCAAGTTATATCTTTGCATATTCAATAAAACTGTATCCATGTTTTGTTCAACCAAATATTGCGAAAAGAATGTGAAACTACGAACATCACGGTACATAAAGCACGATATATCTTGTCGTGTTCTTTGGGTTTGTTTGGCGCGCTGAGATTATACATCACTAACTTCTGACTAGCAATTTACCCAACAAAAATAAGTAACGTATCATCACCATAAGCACTCCTTATCAAGAATCATGAACTATTTTAGACACCTAAAGGGAGCCTCCCACAAACACAAATACGAAAGATTTGGATATAAATGGTGCTTCTGTAAAGGATGTCAGTTATTCTTTATCTTAGCTCCACCATAATTTGATAAATTTCAAAGCTATTCTAATGTTCCGTTTAGTTGGTACCCTCCCAGATTACATGATTGCAAGCCATGAAAAGAAGCAAGCTCCGTAGTCAAAAAACTTCAAAGTTTATTCTAATGTTCTGCGAAGTTAGTAATATAATGTAAAAATTACAGCAAGAGGCAAAGAAACCAACATGGGATACAAATCGATAATCTTGCACCTATAGTTGTTATGTCAATACAGAAAAATAAAACAGGGAACTAGAAAAGCCAAAAAATACCTGCCCATATGCGAACATGCAGCTATTATACCCTGATAAGCAGTTTTCAACCATGGGCAAACCAGCCTTCCTAAATAGCATTTCCTGCAAAGTTCACTTTCAGGGTCAACAATTCTTTTAAACTACAGGAATTTCATCTTAAGCGTCAGTAAGGCATCTATTCTATACCTGATCGACAGTTTCACAGGCAACATGATCAAAAGTGAAGCGGGTCTCTGGCTGCCCAATCCAAGTAATGTTTTGGGAGCTCTCCTGCTTTACGCACCTATTGTAACCTTGTGCACTTCTTTCTGTGCTATTCAGTGGCCGGACACGTATGATGACCTAGACAATGCATTAGAAATAAGTATAATCCTACACCACGCTGGTTAGATTTCACTAAATAGCAAATTTAACAAAGTAATTATGAAACTAACAGAAACACAGAGAGGAGGAAATGCAAACTAATTATTTACCTGTACATTGTGATGGATCCAGAATGATGGATCCTCCTTCAGGTCAAAATGAGGGACCTCTGCGGTATTTACAACCATGGGCAGTCCATTACAGACAGGAATTCCTCTAGACAAAGCTGAAAAGTTTCCAGCCCTAGAATAACTTCCAGTTCCCGGGCATCGGGAACTGCTCATGGGAGCAAATCCGGCAGTTGGTGGCTTGCTGACACTTTTGGTGGGGGTCGTTTGAAATGAACTAGTCGTATCTGAAAGACTAGTACTGGGTCTCGCGAGAGATGCTGCTGGTTTAGTCACCCGAGGAGTCATGTTCAGCGACCCACCATTTCTGCTCGATTGACCCAAGTAACTGGCCATCTCGTTGCGGGGTTCGTTGGCGGACCAGCCAAATTTGTTCTTCCCAAGTGCCCCGATCCTTGGCTTTTCCGGTGTTCGAAAAGGAGGAAATGCATCAGGAGCTCTGGCTTTGGGTTTTGTCGGTGTTGTTTCAGCCCTAGCCTTTAAACCCCCTTCTTTTCCAACCTCCGGCTTCAGAGTCTGCGTTGGATCTGGAATCGCAATTAGCGGATCCCTCAAGATGGTCGGGTTGGGTGGCCGGTCGCTGGGCAAGTTCTCCATTCTACAACAACCAACAGTTTCATGGATACCATGAGTAAGCTTGGAGGAAGGCTTTAAACTACTAAATCGAATTAAATTCAGAGGAAAAGAAATTGTGAATGTTGAGAAATCCGAAGTACCTGAATGAACTGATGAAAAACAGCAAGCCGCGAGGACGAATGCCTCCAATTTGTTCGACAAAATGCCTCAAAGAAACCCTCAACTGAGTTGTTTCGGATTTGGATCTTGAAACATCAAATTCCGTCTATTCCCGCAGGGAATAATACTGAGAGAGAACTAATACAAATGTAGAAGCTTCAAGGCTCTCCTATCTTCATCCCCTCCCTTCTCTCTCGTTCTCTCTCTCTCTCGCTCTTCCTGTTGAAGCTTTTCTTCAGCGTCCAAACATGTCGTCCCTTTTTCCCAGGTCTCTCCGGAGTGGAGTTAAATTTTGAAAACGAGTCTTGTTTTGCGATTTGGCCGTTGGATGCTTCCGGCTGCGGCTCATCGGACGGTCGTCATTCTCCACACATCCGCTGTCAACTTTTTGAATTTGCCTCCCCTTCAAATTAAAAGGACTATATTCTATATTCAAAAAAAAAAAAAAGGGACTATATTCAAAAAGAAAAAGGATAGCGAGAGAGATAAGCTATCAACTCTGTATTAAAATTAAATGTATATCACTCCAACGGCTACCCAAATTTAAATTTCGAGTAACATGACGGGTTAGTACTTAGTAGGGTAGGTGTAGACTTGTCGTGACCCGACCCAGTGACCCGATTCGATGACCTAATCCACTCCAACACGTAATATGTGAGTTTTAACTCAAATTTTTTAGACCATGTTTATCAGTTACTCTCTCTGTTTAAAATTAAAAGTCGTTTTAGATAAATTAGCTTGTTTCGAAACATTAGACGCTAGTACAAATTATATATTCTCTCTCCTAATCACTTTCTTTCCCCGTATGCTTACCCACCATAATTATATACGGAGTACATTATCTTTCTGTCCCAATTTCTTAATCTGCTTGTATTGTATCTCTTTCTCCCACCATCTTAATTCTTCATCTCCTTTCATCAGCATCTTTTACTCCCAAGTTGTTTTCCTCCCAAGTTGTAGCAGCCACCATCTCTCTTCCTCCTCTCTTAAGACTCTCCTTTGCCCCCAATTTATTTACCCATTTTTCAATTTCGATCTCCAAATATCCCTAACTCTTTCGGTTGAACAATCAAATTCCGATCCCAAGAGCTCCTCTCCCACTTGATCATGCAACTGATGTGAATCAAATTCCATTGATGTAGCTTCAAACTCGTCACAATTCAATCATTCGATATGAGATTCAGATCGATCGAGCACGCTCTATCAGATAATGGGTTGATCAGCGGTTGAATGAACTCTTGATTTTCTTCTTGCATCTCAACTTCTGATTGTATCTCTATACGGTGCTCACCAATCTCATCTCGAGTGTGAGTATTTTTTTTGTCTTTCATCTTCACTCTCATCATGTAATGGAGTGGTATTTAGATCAAATAAGTACACGTATTCAATCTCACTCCTCTGCTCATCTACCAGGGATTATACAGGGGATATTATAAAGAATTTGATTTTTTTTAAATGGTTGTTTTGACTCCAAATTTAAATGACAGGGAAGGCGAAAGGTTAATCACTCTCGGCTGAAATTTCAAGTGCACTTTTCTCGGCGCCATTGCACTACTCTAAAGTCTAGATAAGAATGCAAATCTGCAATACATTAATTACGCCTTAATCCTTGTGTCAAGGGCTAAAATGACTTTTAATTTGAGACAGAGGGAGTACTATTTAATATACTAAATTTTTTTTTTATTCATCTATCTCCGGCACATCAGCATAACATCTCTTCCTCATTTTTTTCACTTTAACAATGGTATCCCTATCATCCCACAATCCATCTTTTTTTACCGATTCAATTTATGAATATGCCCCTCTATAATAATTATTTCCAACATGTTTATAATATAACTATAATATTATATTAGTATTGTAAAATTTAATTATAAAATTTAGATCATTATAAGCAATTGAGCATCAAACGCCCAAGATCCAATTTTCCGAGGAAAATTATAATATAATTATATCGAAAAAAATGGTTTTTAAAAAAAATGTCAAAACATATTCGAAATTGATGTATATGTGTAAAAAATATTAATCTAGTATTTATGGTAATTTTGTTTTATTTTATTTTATACATTTCAAATAGCAAAAATGACATTATTTGAATGTAATTAAAATGTATCATGTTAAATCTCAACCGTTGAATCCAACTGATCTCGGCCGCTCATCCCAACCGCCAGTAATATTGTGCCACATGGCCTATCCCTTTGCAGGCTTGTGTCAGGCACCCAAATGCAAACATTGCGTTTGGGGAAAAAAAATGAATTCAGACCCATCATTTACAACACCCATTAACATCCCAATAACATCGATGCTTAAATTAAATCACATAAGCATCCTTTATCCCCCCACCATCAATACTTTATTATTTTGGGAAATTCCGTTTGGTATCCCCGAGTTTTTGACAATTCCGGATGGTGTCCCACACTTTTTTTTTGTCCGGATGGTACCCCTGAGTTTTCTCAAAAGTCCGGCCCATGCCCAAAACTCATAGTTTCTTCTTTTTAATGAATAAAATCACCCATTATTTTTATTTTTTCATAAATATGCCCATTTACTTTTAACATTGAACAAAACTACATATTAATTAACAAAATTCAACACAAAAGTGACAAAACCAACTTTATTTTTTAAAATTTTACAAAATCACATATTATTTCCAAAAATTTTATTGCAATATTTGTAAATGTGATTGATCAATATTTCCAAAATTTTTATTGCAATATTTCCAAAAAATTTTATTGCAATATTTTTAACACATATTATTTTTCAAAACAATATTTAACTTATATCTCATTGACTTTAAACATTTGTAAATGTGATTGATCAATTTAACCAAATGCTTGATTATAATTTTTTTGAAAAAGAAAAGTAAATTTTATTTATTTATTTTTCTTCTTGTAAAAGAAAAATATAATAAGAGATTAATCATTCTTATTTTATTAGGTTTTATGTATTCCAAACAAAAGAAATGAATAACACCTTCTTTTATTACACAAGAAATGATTTTGTGCATTTTTGAAAGCATAAAGGGTGGTTTTACACAAAGTATGGTTTTACAAAGTATTTTTTTATAATGTATAGGTTAACTATTTTTGTTCACATAATAAGATAGTGGATTTGTGCAAAATTTTGTAAATAATGGGTGATTATGTACATGCAATATTTGACAAATAATGAGATTTATTTTTTATAAAATATGAAAAATATGTAACGGATCTTTTGTGTAATGTCAAAAATAATAATTGATTTTCTTCAAAAAAAAAATTTGGAAAGAATGAGTATTTTTTGCTACAACTTTGGCAATAATGTGTGATCTTATTAATTTTAAAAAATAAAGGTGATTTTGTCAATTTTGTTTTGAATTTAGTTAAATGATAAGTAGTTTTGTTTAATGTTAAAAGTAAATGGGCATATTTATGAAAAAATAAAAATAATGGGTGGTTTTATTCATTAAAAAGAAGAAACTATGAGTTTTGGGCATGAGCCGGACTTTTGACAAAACTCAGGGGTACCATCCGGACAAAAAAAAAGTGTGGGACACCATCCGGAATTGTTAAAAACTCGGGGGTACCAAACGGAATTTCCCTATTATTTTTTTACAACTTAGCATCATGAATAGTTGTCGTTAAACATGGCCTTAACCTGAAATCCGAAACAATTCAAACCAGTTCAATCCGCAAATTTCTGGGTCGGGTTGAGTCAACTCGTGGGTCACCCGTTGAGTCAAGCTCTAAGATAATAAAACATAAATAAATTAACATTTAACCTAATATTAAAAATTATTACTAATAATAATTAGGATTGAATATAATCTGTTTTATAATTTAATTTTGCAAATTGATATGTATATAAAAATACATATTAATATTGTAGAAAAATTAATTACTTCTTTTCAATAATAAAACTATTGTTAGGGTGAGGTAACAATTTTAGGTTTAGAAACTATGTAAATAGTAATTAAAAATACTCCATCTATATATTTACTTTTAAATGTCGTTTACTGATCATGTATGATTTTAAGGATGATAAAAAAAATTATAAAACATAAATTTATATATTATATACAATATATAATTTCATACTTCAAAGTTCAAACTAAAAAGAATGAAATTGTAACAAATAAAAAAAAATTACATGTTTTTATCATTCTTAAATAACGTGTATGAATAGTAAATGATATTTAAAAAATTATGGATGAGTAACGCTCTTGACCCGTTGAGTCGATCTAACTCATTAAATATGAGTCTGGGTTGAGGATTTCATGACCTATAACTCGAAATGACCCGATCAATAATCGACTCAAACCCGAGACGACCCGACCTGCCCGACCTGTTTGATAGCTCTAGGTAGGTGGGACATTAATGGAGATTTTTTTTTGTTAAATAATTAGTCTACCCCCTAGACCTTTTTTATTATTAGTCTCACACACACACGCACACATATGGATTTCGAAGGCCGATAAATCGACACACGAAAGACCGTCAAAACATACAACATAAAACAAAAAGGGTTCGATACAGCAAGCAGAAACATGCCCTACAAAGACGAAACTTGGCAAAAATAAATCTAGCAAGTTGGAGATGTAGACTACGGACGAAGCAAAGCATCATCACAAAAGCGGTGTTGGCTAGTGAAACATCAGCAATGCCTGTGGGTAGTGAAGACGAATCTCCAAAAAGCTCTTTCCCGATCAAATAGTAACTTCGTACACACCACCTCGACCCAGTCAATCCTGACTCCAATCAACTGTCAGAACCCCAACGAAGAAGACCAGTGCCTAGACATACCAAGGCAAAGTCGCACACCACCCGAGAAAATATATCGCACCACGAAGAATAGGTCGAAACAGACCGTTCAAGCCCTATCGAGATTTAATACAAGCTCTATCGAGTGGGATTTCAAGTCCTTACGGGATTTGTGGAGTTGTTAATTCAAGCCCTTTCGGGGTTAATTTTAAGCCCTTTTAAGCGAGATTTGGAGAATTTTTACATATGTATACAAAGAGCAAATTTTAAATTATACAGATATAAAAACTGGTTATTATATACATATAATTATATAAGAATATACATATGGTATATATATTTGGTGTTGAAACTTGGTGTGCAAGGAGCAACATAAGCTTTCCACGCCAAGGGTTGTCAAGAAAACAATTGTGCACCAGCCGCAGCAAAGGAGCAGGCGACGATCGATGCCGGCGAGTCTGCCGGACAAACACGAATTATGGGAGACAAGGAGCGGTGAGGGGGATCGAGCCAAGACAGACCGCAAAATGTGGGAGACGAATTTAGGTGGTGAGAATCCAGAACAAAGGAAAGCATGAGGATGCGAGCGGCGACCCAAAACTAGTGCAGCACCACCAAACATCCAGAGATCGACAAGGAGGCAAATGGACAAGAAGGAGAAGAGCGGAAGCCACCAAACTGCAAAAGCCCCAAACCAATTTTACAAGAGGAGGAAGACCCGATACACCCACCCCGGACCGAAAAAGAACCCTAACCGAATGAAGGAAGGAGACCAGGAGCCCCACCCAGAAATAAAGTGCGACAAATCGATCAACACGACCTGAAGAGAAGAGGGAGCACAAGAGAGAGCTAGGGAGACTAAACCCGACGACGAGGGTGGCCGAAGGAGATTAGAAGAGCCCCAAATCGAAAACCGAAACACATAGTGGGAAGACGGCCGAAAAAAGATTGCAGAATCTAGCCACCATACTCAAGTGGAAGGCGATTAGAAGGACATGGATGCAAAAAATATAATAGTGATTGTTGGAGAGGTTGATTTGGCCAATGCTGGATCGATTTAGTAGAGAGGATTCAATTGTTCCTTTCGAAATGGGATTCACCAAAGAGAGAAACTCTTTTTTTCTCAACTACTACTCCCTACTCTTTTATTTGTTCCAATTAAGTCTCTAGCCTTATTATAATTGTTTCAAAATTAATTCCACCATTACCTTTCCCTTATTTTGCCATTAAATTTTATTTTATTTTTTATTAGGTAAAAATTCGAGTTCAGGAAACCTGAAACTCGAGGGCCGACTAGATCGGCAGACGGAAACCGTCAATACAAACACTACCCAATAACACAAATCACCGGAAAAGAAAGAAAAAACCCTAACAACCCATACAAGAGTCGACCAGCAGAGAAGCCGATGGAGAACCAAACGCGCCACGAGTGCACAGAGCTCGGGAGAGTACAAAGACTCACAACAGTATCCCAGTCGGAAAGGGCAACTCCCGAGGAAGTATGGATCACCGACGTTTCCCCCACCTAAATGAAGGATCTTCGAAGACCACGAACACAACCACGATCCGTTGTCGATCAAATGGGGCACCCAATACTGCAACCCAACACAGAGCAAGCACAGCCACACCGGAGCACCGACCTGACACCGAAAGACGGGGCAAATACGAGCTAAAAGGGGAAGATCAATCTAACGTCGAAAATGTGAGCGGACCTCCCGAAACCAAACAGGACGTTCGAGGAGGGCTATTATTCGTTATATATAATATTTTTTGGCCCCTTTGAGAGAATGACCAAAGGGAATTTAAATTATTTAATCAATTTACCATTATTATTATTTTTATTTTAAAAACTTTGAAATTTAATTTTTCCACATTATTCGGGCCGCCCCGGGCCCAAGGATTAACCTTGGGCCCAAAGCACCAAGCCCGAATTACTTCATCCCAAACCACCCAGAACGTACAACCAAGGAGGGATGCCGGGAGGAATCCCTCACTGCGGACCGCCGGCGGGGTCGACAACAACCACCAAGGATGCCGGACAGCAAGCAAAGGTTCAGAATCGGGAAGGCAAGCGCAAGCGTCGCAACCCCGACCAAAGTTCAGGCCGAACTGAAAGCAAATCGGAGACCGAGTTTTCGAATTGGCTTAGAATAGTCAAGGAAATGAGATCCAAGAACGTGGATCTGCAAAAGCCCTCAAAAAATCAGAGATTTTGGCCGGAATCTGGATGCGATTACAAGAGGATTTCGAGCCCACCCGATACCAAGCACAAGGACGAAGCATCGAGAGGAAACGAGACCATCAACACAAGCCAAATCGGCGAGGCGATGAAGAGGATAAAGAGGAGATGGGATCCAGGCCCTGAATCGCAAGAGATTCGATCAAGGAGGTAAGGAGGAGGGTTACCGAAAGCAGCCAAACGGGACGAAGTAGGGCTGCCAGAAACAAAAGCCGATGAGGCTTGGTCCAACGAGATGGATTGACGACCTCTGAGGGGGGGTTTTCAACCTCCGAAGAGGAGTTTTCGACCTCCGAAGAGGGGGTTTTTGCCTCCGGAGAGGTGGTATTTGTTCACTTTTCTTTGTGTTCACAGCCTATGGGAGTGGTGAGGTGCGAAGGCACCCAGATTCCGATGGAGTTGTAGGCAGTGGATGGTGGTGGCCAGCCCCGAAGGGTTTTTTCCTAGCTCTCAAAGAGAGCGTTTTACCAACCTATCTTTGAATCCCAACCTTATTTTTCCATTAAATTGGTGAAGTGGTAGTTTATCTCACTGTTTTATTAAATACCTTTTTTTCTAAAATTGAAAAATCCACATAATTATTAATTTAAAAGAGAAAAGTGGGTTAAAGGGAAGTTTAGGGTTTTAGCCGAACTGTAATTACAACGATAAAAAAAAATGGTAGTTTATCTGATTATGATTTATCCAAATTTTCATGGATTTCCAAATCCTCAAAGAACTTCTAAAATTCCTTTTAACCCAAATCTCCTCCACAATCCAAATTTCATGATGTTGGTGCAATCTTTTTAAAATCACAACCCACAAGCTTATCCACCACAAGATAATTTCTCAAATAATCAAAGTTCTAATAGTTCTCCCATTGATCAAAATTTTCCAATGACTCGACACTTCGAAAAATATCCATTAACTCAAGGGGAGATGGAAGCAGTAATAGAGAAATGAGAAAGATGAATAAGGAAAGGGGAGATAAATTTGGGGTGGGGTGCTCTAAAGTTGTACAGGAAGATGGTTGTACTAGCAATGCATATGTTGTGTTTGTTGAAGAATAAGAAAAAAAATATGCATTATCAAATGACACGTTGTGATGTTCAAGTAGAGGATGGTGATAACGATGTTTCCAATGATGATGAAGAGCTTAATCTTGACATAAACTTTACAAAAACGGTGATGGTTCAAGTATTTCAATGCAATGTGCCAAAGCATGACGATCGAGGGGGTTTTGAGGCAAAAGATTATGGACATTCCTTTGATTTTGATATAGAGTATGAGGATTCTGATGGGATAGATAGCTTACATGAATATAGAGGTGATGAGAAGATGGAAAATTTTCATAAATTCAATCCTTCAACCAACATGATTGACACAACATTAAGGAAATGTATGATATTTGCATCTTTTAATGATTTAAAAAGGGCGTGATATTCACTTGCAACCAACAAGATTAATGTTATGCAATCTGGACACTAATAACTAATTTTATTTTGTCAAATGACATGATATTCATAATGAAGGAGTTTTAAAGCTTGGGTAGAAGTGGCAAGGGGAGATGAATGGTCATGTTATGGGTGTTAGTATCACTTAATCGGTAGTAAGATGGGTCTCAGGAGGATATGTTTGAGATGGATATGTCAAAAACTATGGAAGCCAGTTGGGAAAGGGAGGGTTTAGAGCGGAGGACTCCCCTGAGGGAGATCAGTTATTGGAGGTGGGGTAGGGTCTACAAGATGCATGGGGTCTTTCATCGACGAGGGGGTCGACGAGGGAAGTTGCAACATGGTTTATTAGGGAGGTATCAAGATGCATGGCTGAGAATGTTATGAGAATGGGCTGGTGGAGTTGACATGACCAAATATATGGCAACCTCATCTCATTAAACACTACATGCCGACAACATATATTTTTTTAGGAAGACATATGATAACATAAGTACCATGTTAGAAGCTATATCATAAGAAGATGCATGGTAAGGTGCAAAAATCAAGTTTGGTGTTATTATAAGGCCAAAGAAAATGATATAAGAGACACCCATATTTTTTTTTGAAGAGAGAATAATAAGGAGCTCAACCGTATACAAAGAATGAAAGGGAGACTTTTGACTCAGGATGGGAGTGACAATGCAATTGTGAAGATAAGTAGAAGTGTGGAAAATATGATCCTAAAAGACGATAAACAAGGATGCTTGAGTCAAAAGAGTTAATCCTTTTTCTACAAGGATCCTTTTACGTCTTTCAACATCCTCGTTTTTTTTAACTTGATAACGAGGGTAACCCATCTTTTGCGGTAAATCCCGAGCATATGACCCAGTTAACAAGAGTCACGCATCAGATAAACCGGCTTACACCGACCAACTCGACCTAATGGTAAGAAGGAAGGTGAACCTGATTTTTCACCCAAGAGAAAGGGTGGAGGCAGGGATCAAACCCGAGACCTCTCGTTAACTCCCCTCACTCATCACTCAGCCACTCCATCAAGGGTTCAACATCCTCATTTTGCTCCTATGTATGAAGGCATAATATGCAATGTGTAATGCCCCTTAAATGAAGGAAAGATGGGACATTTTTGTACTCTCCGCCCCAGTAAGATTAAAGGCATTTGATGGTGGAGTTGGATATCAAGGAGGTTCGATGAGGGTTGTGGTGACTGCGTAGTTCGGTCCCAGCGACGAGGAGGGAATTCCAACATATTTAACTTGTTGTAGCAATTGAGAGCAAGGTCATAATTTCCCACAAATTTGGCATTGATGACAACGACGATTGTTCTAACTTCAACCTGTAAATTATTGGTTGTTGTTAGAACTAGATGGACCTGATTGGTCGTGACTATAAGAATTGGTGATGGTATTAATTGGCACCAGCATTGGTTTTGATGCAATTCTAACACAGGTTATTGAAGGAGGCATTGGCTATGAGAGCAGTGATGTATGTTAGTAGAGATTGTTGAGTTGTTAAATGACGTAGTCGTGCTTGTTCTTGTAGAAAAAGATCGACTACATCATCAATATTAAGGATACCAGGTCGCATCACGAAGACGATGATGAATGGCCCGTAAGATGAATCAAGTCCATTGAGGATATATTCGACCTGTATGTGTTGGCTAGTGGGATAGGCCAAAGATGTTGTAATGCAAGTTGTAGTGATTGATAAAGGTTCTACAATGATGGTGGAACGAAGCCATAAGAGAATAAATCAAGCACGACTTCTCTGAGGGCCTATATGACAATAGGTTATTTTGTAAGGGGTGGAGATTATTTTTGGAGGTTAATTGAAATGGAGATGAGGTTGAGATTTTTCTTAAAAAATAATCTTATAAGGATATTTATTTAGATTGTGAGTAAAAAGATAAAATTATCCTTCTCTTTCTCAAATCTCATATTGTACATTCTCCTATCATTTAATATCTAAACTCTCAATTCACATGTCTCCCTCTTCCCTTTCTCTCCTCTCGCTCATCTCTCTCATCCGCCATTGGAGATAGAGTTGAAGCTCTTCATCGTTGCCACTCTTGTCTTCTTTTGACCACCAATCTCGTTCTCTGTCACATCACTGAGGTCAAAGAGTCAGTACATCTCACACCTTTTGACTCGGTCACATTAAGCAAGGTGGAAGGTAGATCCGAGCAGGTGAGATGCTTGCCAAGCATTGATGTAGGAACCAAATGAGGCCGGAATCGGAGTAGGAGACCGATTTGAAGAAATTGAAGGACAGGGGCAAGAAGGTCCTTCGAAAAGGTTATTTGGAGCACAACTTCCATAACCCCAGGGCTCCAAGGTTCTTCAAACCCCTCAAAATAACACAAGATCGGATAACCTTCATAATCTCCACCTTCGACCCCTAACTACCCAGAGCCAAATGCTAGCAAGTGTGTTAATTTTTTGTTTTTAACCCCTCACAACCAACATGCGAACTCCCTCTAAGTCACAAACTCAAGGATTGATTTTGGAGGGTGGTTGTGGAATTTGAAGAGGGTTTGAGGGGAATGCAGAGTTGGAAGACGAAAAGCTTCCAGTTCAAAAGCCTCAAGAGCATAATGAATGTTGGTTTTCCATAATGAATAATTTGTGTCATCAAGTTTGATAATGATATTTGGGATTTGAAAATTGAGTGTGGCGGTGGTGATTCCTGAAGCGACCATGAGAAGGGCGTTGGAGGTATAAATTCACAATATACATAAATATATACTACTATAGGTTAATATGAGTGAAGTGGATATGAATGATGAATCGGATGAGTGATGGTTCACTTGTGGTGAATCAGGTGAAATGAGGTCTATGTATCCACCATTTGACCAATTGTAATTCCTAATGCAAGGCTTTATTTTGTTGGATGATTCATATTGTCATTTCTAGGAGATGTTGTGAAAATGTGATCAATACCCAACGACTCTGACTAAATCCATAATCTGAGGTGTCTTACGATAATCCCTAGAGTTTTTTTTTTATACACCTCTTGATTGATTAATTATTATTTATTTGTTTAAATAATTATTAATTATTAGTTCTATCGATTTTTTATTCTCTCAACTTAGTTTAGGCTAAAAATTTGAATTTCTTTACATCATATTCAACTAATGGCAATTTATTAAAAAGATATATAATTAAAATAATAAATCTTTGTATCACATTATATTCAAAAAAGATTATTTTATTCAACATTTTCCAAATCATGGCAATTTATTTATCGAAGTCTAATATTCAACTAATGGCAAATATTTTATTCAACTAATTATATCCTAATAAAATATAAAATTAAATTTAAGTCAACTAATTATACATATATAATAAAATATTCCACATAGTATTCTAATAATGGAAACATAAAATATTATTAAAGTATATTTAATTAAAATAATCAAACTTTATATGATATTATAATAAAAAAAGATTATTTTATCGAACATAATTTCAAATAATGGAAATTTATATATCCAATGCATTATAATATTTAACTAATGGAAATTATTTTATTCTACTAATTATATTCCATAAAATATCAAATTATATTTTATTTAACTAATTATATTCAATAACATATTTTACATATTATTTTAATCATAGAAAATATCTTACTCCACATATATAATTAAAATATTATTAAATTACTGACAATTTATTTTAATTATAGATACTACTACATTATTTAAATAACATAAAATATTATTATATATAAATTAAAATAATAAAATGTAACTAGTGAAATTTTAATCACTTACCACTTATTGTGCTCGTTCTTCCCTCTCGGATTGTATATTGCGAAATGGATTTGCAGTTTTTATTATTTTTAAAGCTTTTTAAGTTTACCATATTTAATTTCGGCCCTGTTATTTGCACGGCGATCTTATCGCCAGACGCACGGTGCCGATGCCGGCTTCTCAAACCGGCAGACGTTGATGTCGGACCCGGACTCCCAATTCGGCAGGCGTGGTTGAGGGAATCTGCAGCTTTCGTCACATCAGTCAAATCGACTGGAAAAGCTGCACCACACTGCACGCCGGTGCCGGACTCCGGATCCGGTTCGGTCACATCACTCACATCGACTGAAAAAGCTGCAGATTCCCTGCCGCTTGCGTCATGTCTGTCGGTGTCGGTGTCGGGTTCCGAGTCCGGCATAGGGGGTTCCGAGTCCGGCATAGGGGGTGCCGATGTAGTATAAAAGGGAGGATCCCCTCCCTCACTTAGTGCACCACACATTCCACTCCACTCTCCCACCTCTTAGTCTCTTACCTCGGCGGTTTTAGCTAGAGAGCTCCACAAGGCCGGAATACCGTCTTAGGAGAAATGCCGAAGTTCCCGAACCTTGTTGACATCTGGAATATCTCTACCCCCTCCGTACTTATCACACACTAGACGAAAGGTACCCAAACCACTCATTTGGTTCTTCCATGACCGAGTGATCACAAGTACCATGTTCTTAATCTTCCCTACGTATCTAGCCCATGCCTTCATGTTTATTTGATCAGCCCAATAACCATCGACTGTAAACATCGAGCTATATTCTGTACCCACATTTAGAGGTTGGTTTTGTTCCTGCATAATGTCACTTCTGTACTATGAACTTTTTCGCACAAAATTATCTAAAATGCTATATTATATGATGGTTTCATTTTACAAAACTATATTATTTATAATGTTTCGATTCAAACTACATATCCATTCAATTATATAATGTTTCGATTCAAACTACATATCCATTCAAACTACATATCCTCTATTTAAACATTTCGCTATAATATGATTCTACTCAAACATAATTATATAAAGGTTCCGCTATATATAAACGATCCGCTGTAACAATATTAACTTACCCCGAGATTCTTCACGAGCTCCTCCGGATCGCTATAGGCAAAAATGTCGAACGGTAATCCGCCTCCGCCATCTTCTTCCGGTAACGACATTTCCTCCGATGTTAGAATATGTATTTCGATTCGAAAATATTGTAGTTGAACCAGGGCATCACTTCTTTATATAGGCTATCGAACTTACCTCGGGCATTGGATGCCGGTTTGAGAGTCCGACAAGGGCATATATTATGCCGGTTTGGGTGTCCGGCAAGGGCAAGAGTGACTGCCGGTTTGAGAAGCCGGCACCGACACCGTGCGTCTGGTGAGAAATTTCCGTGCAAATAAAAAAAAGTTTCTTCATTTCATCCTCCTATTTCATTTCATATTCATCCTCCTACTGCATTTCATCATCAACCGAGAGTGGAGAGCCCTTAATTTACATTTCTTCTTTCTTCCTTCTCCATTCCTATATTTTTTCCAATCCTTCATTTCATACCAGATTCATTTCTTTTCATTTTTCACTCTACAAGTTAAACCTTTTTGTTATTTGCACGGCAATTTCTCGCCAGACGCACGGTGCCGGTGCCGGCTTCTCAAACCGGCAGTCACTCTTGCCCTTGCCGGACTCCCAAACCGGCATAATATATGCCCTTGCCGGACTCCCAAACCGGCATCCAATGCCCGAGGTAAGTTCGATAGCCTATATAAAGAAGCGATGCCCTAGTTCAACTACAATATTTTCGAATCGAAATACATATTCTAACATCGGAGGAAATGTCGTTACCGGAAGAAGATGGCGGAGGCGGATTACCGTTCGACATTTTTGCCTATAGCGATCCGGAGGAGCTCGTGAAGAATCTCGGGGTAAGTTAATATTGTTACAACGGATCGTTTATATATAGCGGAACCTTTATATAATTATGTTTGAGTAGAATCATATTATAGCGGAATGTTTAAATAGAGGATATGTAGTTTGAATGGATATGTAGTTTGAATCGAAACATTATATAATTGAATGGATATGTAGTTTGAATCGAAACATTATAAATAATATAGTTTTGTAAAATGAAGCCATCATATAATATAGCATTTTAGATAATTTTTTGCGAAAAAGTTCTTAGTACAGAAGTGACATTATGCAGGAACAAAACCAACCTCTAAATATGGGTACAGAATATAGCTCGATGTTTACAGTCGATGGTTATTGGGCTGATCAAATAAACATGAAGGCATGGGCTAGATACGTAGGGAAGATTAAGAACACGGTACTTGTGATCACTCGGTCATGGAAGAACCAAATGAGTGGTTTGGGTACCTTTCGTCTAGTGTGTGATAAGTACGGAGGGGGTAGAGATATTCCAGATGTCGACAAGGATTTTCCGCCTGCAGTGAGTAGGCGTGGGAAAACGACAAAGATCGGATGCATGTTTGAGCTGGAGGGTCGTCAAAATGATGCTGACAATTGGACCATGAAGATTATATGCGGTGTGCATAACCACAAGCTAAATGATGTGATGTTAGGACATCCCTATGCCGGTAGATTAACTCCAGATCAACATCGACAGGTTCGACGTGATACAGTGATTGGGATAAAACCGGGGGATATGATGTGCGGGATGAAGTATGATGATCATGACTGCGTGACGGACATTCGTCAAGTCTACAATGCACGAGCCCAGTTGCGGAGAACCGCTGCAGAAGGACGGAGGGACCTGCCTCAAGCGCTTCACAAACTCAAACAAAAGGGATACTTTATCGCCACACGGAATTCCTGTAAAGCAGGAGTAGACGAGGTTACTGATGTGTTTTTGTCCCATCCGAACTCCCGACATCTTCTGATGTTGTTTCCGTATGTTATCGTGATGGACTCGACCTACAAGACGAACGAGTAAGAGGAATCACATTACTGTCGACTACATTTATATATGTCATACGTTGTAGCAATTTGTTTGACGAATTCATTATAATGTAATAGGTACGAAATCCCTTTGCTGGAGATCGTTGGGATTACTAGCACGAAGAACACATTTGCAATTGCGTTTGTATTTATGGCAGGCGAGAGCGCAGAACACTATAGTTGGGCACTACGACGACTACGCCATTTGTGAGGTCAACGACTCCCAGAAGTAATTTATACACACAGAAAGTTGGGTCTTATCGAGGCTCTTCGGGAGGAGTTACCCACGGTAAAGCATATGTTGTGCACTTATCATATTATGTGCAACATTGAAATGAAGGGTAGGATCACGAAATCTACCGAGAAGCGAAACGCCTTCTACAATAAATGCAAGGCCTTATTTGAGTCAAAGACTGAAGAAAGTTATGAAGGTCGTCTACAAGTGATGAAGGCGAAATGGGAGGCATGATGGGGTCTTATGAAGTACCTTGAAGACACCTCGCTCATAGAATTCAAGGAGGCGATAGTTCGTGCATGGGTTGATAAGTTCCTACATCTCGGGGTGCGAACTACGAATAAGTAAGTAACATTGAATCGTATAAATTCGTAGTTATTATAATATTTAAGAATCCTACATAACCGAGGTAATATATTTTTTATGATACAGTGCCGAGTCAGCACATGCAAAATTAAAGTCCATGCCAGGGACGGTTGTTGGTGGCTTCGTTGATGTAACAGAATGCATTGACAACTTGGTCAACGAACAGGTAGACCAACTCAGAGGGTTCCTTGAGAAGTCACGGCTAACAATCAAACGGTGTGTCATGAGTGAACCAATATTCGCCCCGCTATTGATGCTGGTGACTGATGAGTGCTTCGATCTTCTGCTGGCCAACTACAACAAGGTGAAGGAACTCCCGGCTAGTCATGACGGTGTCTGTAGGGATCGCTATTGGAGGGACGCTTACGGGGTTCCATGTGTACATGAGTTCTTAGAGGCGATCGCAAACAGGCAACCTATTAGGCCCTCACAAATTCATCCCTTCTGGAAGCAAGTAATGTGGGATCCAATAATTCCTCCCGAAGAATCCAGTGGCGGCAACGATGGCGCAACTCCTAACAGTCAGGAATATGTCAGCCTTCGGAGGGATATTGATGGCAACAACCTCACGCCTGATCAGCAGGATTTGATGGGCGGGGCATACTTCAACATGAACAACCCTGGGTTGTCTACCATAAGAGAGCCAACGGGGATCCATCGAAAGGGTCGTCCCACGGGGAGACGATCATTGCAGCGTGACCCATCTGGCTTTGAGCACGGGAGACGAGAGGCTGCCTCTCGGGCGCGTGGTAGAGGTCGATCAAGAGGTAGAGGTCGGCAGACAGATCGAGAGGTTGATCCTTCGGTATTGTTGATAACTCACATCCATAACTTCATGCTCAACTTTGTTGATAGAAGTAGCCAGGTTTTAGCTGATGGTCGTTGCGGTTATCGGGCCTTAGCGGCTGTGCTGGGGTATGGAGAAGACTAGTACACGCGAGTCAGAAAATAGGTCGCGCAAGAGCTTCGAGGGAATCGGTGGCTGTACCAACCAGCAACCCTATTACACTCCATTGACGATCTCATCAAGAATGTTGATCTGCAAGACCCAGCTCCTTGTTTACATCGTCATCAAAACTGGACGGAGGCACCTATGGTCCCCCTTGCTGTAGCAACCTTGTACAACAAGGTCGTTGTTGTCCTAAGTGTCGACAATCCTCACACCTGCTTTCCTATTGTCGCGAATGGGTCGAACCAAACTCCACCAACTGAGGTGATTACAGTTGCCTGGCTAGCAAGAGTCCATTGGACCCCCGTGTGGCTGAAGCAAGGGTCACCACTTCCACTTACTGCACCTAAATGGTCTCAGTTCCACCACCCAAGTGTGAATGGCCGGGATACCCCATTCAACGAGCGCATTCAACAATACTTGAACTACCGTCTAGTTGAAAGGGCAACCCAGTAGTTGTGATGCTATTATTTTCTGTATTTTAAATGATCCAGCTACGCATTTTGTAATCTCATGCAATATCATAGATGTAGCTATGTTGAAGACCCACAATGTGTTTTCAAATTTAATCAATCAATACCAAAACACAGTACATGATTCGCAAATACAACTACCAACAAATTCAACACAGAGACAACAACTACGCTAAAACCAGCTAACAGTTCCTTGCCAGTCATCAGGCGTTTGGCATAAAATGGAAAAACTGCGATGCCCGAACCTGAGTTGGCACCAAAGGCACATCTCCCCCACGCGCTTCTTCGACATACTCCCGAAGCTCATCTGTGGAAACCCACGCGTCGCCCCGAGCGAGCACAACATCCAGACGATGAAGCAACATACCCATTCGCTGCATTTCAAACAATATGATGGTGAAAACTAACATTTTATTAAACAACACACCAATGACGAAAGGACATTGGTATTATTCACACGTACCCGGTGATCGTAAACGGCCACTGGCGGAGCAATGTTTGCTGGAACCTGGTGGCTTGAGCTTTTGAAAAGAAAAGGATGGCCGTGCTCACCAAACCACCCCATGTACTCAGCAGAAACAGCGTGCGGTTCCAGCGCAGCCCTATGTTGGCCGAAGGATATGTATACAGTTGGAACAATCAAATGGTCATCTCAACGGTCGTCCACTGGGTGCCATGTCAGCTTCAGGCCCTTGACTTGTGGTGGTCTCTCTTCTTGCATGGGGAGGATTCGCAGCGTGGGGATTGTCTGAACATAACCGAACAGTCGCATTACTCTGTCCGGCATGTAGGCTTCTATAACAGAGGAGAATTGGATTAAGCCTCTGTACCGCGAAACTCTGTAAAACCCATCAAAGTCAAGGGGACCGTAGGGCATGAATTTGACGTCCTCTGCCCGCATCGTTTCTAATTGTACGATGAACTTCAGAGTCCTTTCGGGGGTGATTGGTGGTGTAGGTCGGCTCGCATACCGCTTTGCCCATCGTGCGTCTCCATGGTCCGCGGGGTCCTCACAGACGCCGGGCGCGAACATTGGTAAGTGAGCGAATATCCAGTACTGAAAAATCCCAACGTAAGTGAGACATTGAGTTATATTCAATAATAACACACAACATATGTATGGGGTTCGACACATACCTGAAGAAGAGCAGTACAGCCCCCCAAGTTAGCTATCCCCTGTCTCGACGAGATCCCCAGCTGCCTATACAGATAAGCCAGGACTCCCTCACCCCATGCATACTCAGATGTGACTCGGTGATCAGTCACGAAATCCAAAGCAATTACGGGTATGGTTGTCGTGGTCCGGTCGTTTAGAACCAAGCAGCCAAGAACCTCCAACATATATCCGCTTGCGATGACACCTGGTTGTATCTGCGGGTTGTTAATTATTTGCGCCATGTGGAAATCTAGGCTTCCATGGTAAAATGCATTCCCACTTCGTACAAAGTCATGGAAACCAAATCCAAATTTTTTCGTCAGCCACGCCTGCCGTAGCTGGTTTGTCCTGTTAGGGACCATGGCGCGTCCGTCGATGGCAAGACCAAACAACTTGTGCACATCGTGCAAGGTAATTGTCATCTCCCCCCATGGGAGATGAAAGTTGTTGGTCTCTGGATGCCAGCGGTACAGAAATGCTTGGATGAGACAGTGATCCACTGTGTCCATCCTGATGTCATCCAACACATGTAACCCGCTGTGTCTCGCAACATACCACCACTGCCACTGCCCCGGTAAACGAGGCCAGTTGCGCACTAACTGCCACCGGTCTGCACGCCTTATGCTCTTCACTATCATCTCCACCTCCTGCAAGAAAAATAATAAGAGTATGAGCTGGACGGATACCACCGGATACCACAGTTGCACATAATATAACCTTAATTGTAACCAAATCGTTCTTACAGTAACACACACCTCACTTAACCATAGGTACTGACACTTGTGAGTCCTATAGTGTCGAAGTTGCTCCACAAACTTGGGGCGGCCGTCGTCGACATCCCGACTGTTCAACTCGTCATTCATCCCCGCACGGCAGTTGGGGTTATGCTCGGGATCTGTACTGGAAATTCCCCCAAACGTGTCAGCGACCCCGAAGGGGTTAGACGCGCGTGCCGATGTACCAGCAGCTGGGTTTGAGGAGGATGCCCCCTCGTCGCGGATGGGCTGCTCAGTCATGCCCGCCCAGTTCGGCCACCGTCCAGATCCACCCACGGTCGACGAAATGGGGGGTGGGGGGGTTCCCACGCATTGGAATGATGCATGAAACCGGTGTCGACGTCCTCGACGGATGTATACATAGGGGACATGGGGATGTCTGGGACGTAAGGGGTCTCCAGCAATTGTGAAGTGTCGACCTCGTCGACGGTGTAATCACCCAAGAAATCCTCGTCGTCCCGCCCGAGAAACGACGTGCTTGCCCTTGCGGGATCCTGGATCGGTCGCTCTATTGATGGTTGTCTAACCGCCGATGTGCTGGCTCTCGCCGGCTCTATCGGCCTATCACCTCTCCTCAGAGAGGCCGTTGGCCTAACCCGTTCCCGCTGGGTAACGGCCCTCTTCATCATCTGCATTATAAAATACCATATCCATTAGGTACACATAAATTCCATATCTATATTCCATCTGCGACTATTTCCATTTAAATTCCATAAATCTACATTATCTATTTTCATATTTGCCCATAAATCATATTTAGTGACATGTTAACATATATTCCTTGCAAATATTTATTTTTCATACATTCCACATGAAATAAAAATTCTATATCTCATTTTCATGCATAATTATATCTATATCTAATTTCATGCATTACTAATTCCATATCTATTTTTCATGAAATAAAAATTCTATATCTCATTTTCATGCATAATTATATCTATATCTAATTTCATGCATTACTAATTCCATATCTATTTTTCATGAAATAAAAATCAATACAATCTCTAATATAGTAACATAAACTAATTATATATCTCATTTTCGTGCATTACTAATTCCATACCTAATTCCATATCTAATTTTATCAATATTCCATACCTAATAATAACATAAACTTAACATAAACTAAACATACAATCAATACTTACCTCCGCGGCAGCTTGCGCTCTAGGATCGTTCGGCGCGGGTTGTGTAGCCGCACGCTCATCGGGAGGTGGAGTTGCTGGTGAAGAGGATCTCGAACTTCGAATAAACCGATCTAATAGGTTCGGTAACTTCGACATTTCTCCTAAGACGGTATTCCGACCTTGTGGAGCTCTCTAGCTAAAGCCGCCGAGGTAAGAGACTAAGAGGTGGGAGAGTGGAGTGGAATGTGTGGTGCACTAAGTGAGGGAGGGGATCCTCCCTTTTATACTACATCGGCACCCCCTATGCCGGACTCGGAACCCGACACCGAGACCGACAGACATGACGCAAGCGGCAGGGAATCTGCAGCTTTTTCAGTCGATGTGAGTGATGTGACCGAACCGGATCCGGAGTCCGGCACCGGCGTGCAGTGTGGTGCAGCTTTTCCAGTCGATTTGACTGATGTGACGAAAGCTGCAGATTCCCTCAACCACGCCTGCCGAATTGGGAGTCCGGGTCCGGCATCAACGTTTGCCGGTTTGAGAAGCCGGCACCGGCACCGTGCGTCTGGCGATAAGATCGTCGTGCAAATAGCAGGGCCGATGAAGAAGGAGGAGGTGGAATATGTATATAGGGTTGCCGCTTCACCTTTTTTTTTTTTTTTATTGAGGTCAGACTATAGACCCGACATCTTTTTTTTTACTAGTCAAATATTCCCTTTAATGTTACAAACTTACAACCCTTTCTTTTTAGAAAACATCGTCTTCCCGATGCATATGTTATCAGATCTATCGGGTGGAATCGATGGCGAGGAGGAGGAGGTTGTATAATTAGGTGTGGACTGTGGAGGAGGGTGAAAAAGGCGGATTTCGGTGGTAATGGTTGGGGGCGGTGGCGTGGCAGAGGGATCGGATGGTAGAGGATTTGGAGAGGAGGAGGAAGGAGAGGGGCAGCCCGGGCCGGGAGGGAGGAGAGAGTTTGAGGGAGTTTGAACAAGATGAGGTGAGAGGCTGGGGATGAGAGGCGGAAGCCGCTGGTGAGGAGTTTGAAGATTTTACAGGAGTTGATAGTAGGGGTGTTATGGGTTTTTTACTTTCTTCCATTGTTAGGGCTTGGTGAGACTTTGAATTTTTTTATTAAGCAAGGATTTAAAGGACAATTTTACATAATTTATCTTGCTAATACACAAAATCAATATTGTTAATAGACTTGATGATTGCCGAGGCATGCAAATGGACTTTTTTTGGTGTCCAAATTGATTTATTTGGGTGAAAGGAGGGAGGTCACATAAATACCACTCCATCTATTCCAAATTAATGGTCGTTCTACATAAATGCACAAGAATTAAGGTCGTGTTTTCCCGCAGATGGGAATTAAAGGGGTGAAGATTATTTTTAAGGGGTGGAGAGAGTGGAGATATATTTGAAGGGGTGGAAGAGATGGGGATTAATTTGAAAAAGTATCTCGTACGGTGTTTGGTTGGTTATAGATTATTTATGGAGATAATCATTTGAAATACCAAGAATACCCTCGACATTTAGATACATCTCCTTGTTGCTGGGATGCAGAAGAGCAAAGAAATCAACAATGGCGTCCGATTCCGACTCCCAAACCAAGGCCTTTCCTTCGGCCGCTGGTCCACCTCGAGGGTATGGACGGGGTAAAGGGTGAGATCGACAGCTTGGACATCGACGCCTCTCGACTGTCCTCGATCGACTTCTGAAAATGAGGAGGAGCGGAAGAGGAGGAGAAGGGAAGCCACATGAGAGAGCTTGAAGGGCGGTCAGGTTTGAAAATTGAAGAGAGAGAGAGAGAGAGAGAGAGAGAGAGAGAGAGAGAGAGATGAACAGGGATAGACGAAGGTCTGAAAATGAGGAGGATTGCTTTGTCACAGGAGTTCTCCGAGTTATGCGGCCGCTCAATCCAAGGCACCGAATCCACCGGCAAACGCTGTCCTCAATCGCCTTCTACGTGGCTTGTGGAGCACGAGTGAAGTGATCAGGGGCATTTGTGGATCTCCTTCACCTCCACCCCGTCCACCTACTCCCCACAAGGTAGGAAGTCTACCCCTTTCCACCCCCACCCCAACCATCCCCAGCCAAACGGCGTTGAAACCTCCCACCCCCACCCCATTCACCCCATTATTTTTTACAGGAAAAGACAACCTAAGACAATGTTAATCATACATAAGAGTATCAACATCCCTTAACCCACTATAATTTCTTAACTCTACTTTTTATTTTTCTCTCTCTTCCATATTATTTTAACAACTTATTACACTTTTACACTCATATCACTAGAACTCACCAGAGTTCCTTTTTATTCATTACCCATCATAAAAGTTCATATTTTATAATAATAAAAATTCAAATGTACATAACATTTGTTATTATTAATAAATTAAATAATTATATATTTGAGAATTGTTTTTTGCATAAATTAATAAAGTATGAATTTCCTTCCACAAATGTAGTGAAAATGAGATGCTCAAAAACTTCATTGCAATTTGGAAAGATCGAAATACAGTCCATGATGACGGAATCAAATCACTCGTAGTTCCATCAAAAGGGACAAATTTGGATTTAGTGGATTTTTTAATTTTTTGGTGTGACCAAACTCGACGAGTAGAAGCTTTGTATCGAGTAAGAATGGACACTTTAGATTTGACGGGAATTTGATTTTTTTTTGGGACGACTGAACTCAATGAGCAAAAGCTTTGTATTGAATTACAGTTGACACTTTGGCTTTAATAAAAGCTTGAGATTTGGCTTGGGACGACTAAACTCGATGAGAATTTTATTTGCATCGAGTTTCTTACGTAGCTCTTAAAAGAGCATCAAGTCATGACGTAGTTCTTCCGCTTGATTTAAACTTGAGGAAATTTGATTTTAGGTCATATTTATGCAGATGTCGAAGGCCCTTTCGGCTGTGATGTTTTCCGGCCCATATCTTCATTTTATTTCAATTTTTTTAACGTCAAATGAGATGCCCTTGCCCTTATGCATAGCTTAGCGACATAGGAAAGACTACAGAAAAAGGATGTCGGCAGTCATCTTTTGGGCATTGCCACTGCTGCTATATATAGGGCTTTGTTTGTGTTGCTCGATATTTGTTTAGACACGTTCTTTGCAGTGCCCTCTATTGATCCCAACTCTTTGTATATATGCTTAGATGCATTCTTAGGTGTTCACGAAAGCATCGCCAACTTGACCGCTATATATATTTTTTGTTATATAACTTATATATGCTTTTTTTTTGGCTACTTTTGCGCAGCACGAAGACAACAATCCAAGGCAACAACCCATGCCCAACAACGCCCCTACAGACGCTGATACTGCTGGGGTCGAGGGCCCAAGTGGTGCTCCAAGCGATGTTATGAAGAGGTTGCGAGATGAGATCGCATACATTGTTTGGGCAGCTCGAAATGGATGAATAGCCACCCTTATTAGGATGTACCAATCGCAGACAATGTACGTGTTATTGTAAGAGTGTCTATTGTTGTAAAAATTATCGACTATTCGATGATTAACCACCCTTATTACGATGTAGTCATCGCAGACATTTGTACGTGTAATTGTAGGATTGCTCATTGTTGTAAAATTTATCAAAGGTTATCCCAAATTATTAAGCTAAAAAAAATCAAAACACCCTTTTCACAACTACTAAATTCATATATCAAAATTAAAACACTTGTGCCACATACGCAACTTATATTGCTGTTTAAAATTTTAACTACTTGGTTCGTATGAGATGGGGTTAATAAACTGACTAAAATTATAAACAGGGTAAAAATTTATAAACTGTTGGTAAAAGTAGTTAAAAATTTATCAAAAAAATATAAACTCCGTATGGGACGAAAAACAGTTTATTTGTAAAATGTGTAGTTTATTTGGTTGTTATTAGGTGTATTGTGGTACTTTCAAACCAAATAAACAAAATAAACCCCAAATAAGCTCCCTCAAGCAGCTTTTTTTTTAACTCATAATTTAGGGTTCGTTTGGTTAGCAACTGAAAAACCCAGGAAGTAGAAAAACCCAGGAAGTAGAGGAAATATATGTGTTTGGTTGGAGTTTTAGTCACAGGAAAACCCAAGAAGTTAAATTTCCAGAAATTTAAATTCCTCCATTTCAAGGGAATTTAACTTACCTATTTCCCCCTAGGTAAGTTCCAATTCCATCTTTTATAAAAAGAAATTTCAAATTTCCCTATTTTAATTCCTACCATTTAAAATCCAACCAAACATATTTTTTCAATTCCCGGGAAGTGCAATACATGGGAATTGAATTCTCGGGAAGTAACTTCCTAGGAATTGTTCTCCCCGTGTTAAACCAAACGAACCCTTAAACCATTTTTATGATTTTTTTGGGTGTCCATACACTCTTTAACTAGTTAAAAAAATAAAGGAAAAAAGACCAAAAATAAGACAAACTATCACCCGTGAACCGAAAATAATACGAACTTTAAAAATAACTCATTCATATACAAACTATGACATAATAAACCAATTTTGATATAGCTATCAAAATTCCATTAGAAGTGCTGATTTTGCAAACGAAAATAAACTTTGGGCTTAAAATAAAATTAACTTAAAATTGAAAATGCAGTAAACCTGCAAACTTGGGAAAACTGAAAACGATGAACGCTTGAAGAACTTCCATGTTCGATCTGGATCTTCCGATGAAGAACAGGGTGGATGGACGAGAAGGTTGAAGATGAAATGGAGAGAGAGGATGGAAACAAAACTCAAAGAAATTAATTACACATCACCATCTTTACTCAAACATACTCACAAGAACACGCACGAAAATCACAAGATTTTAACATCAAATCGAATGTAAATCATCAAATTTTTATAGGAAATAGATAAATCTAAAGCATATCACTATTAACCACATAATTTTCAACATCAATTTCTATTAAATCGATTCAATTTTTTGGATCTGAATTTTGGGTTCAAGAACCCTAATTTTTTAAATCCCAAATTCGAAACTGATTTCTTCTAAAGAGAAGAGCACGAGAGGAGGCGAGGTGAGAGATCGAGGAAGCAGAGTTGCTTTCATGGCTAGTTCAGTGCTTGACGTGGGTTCAATTTCGAAATGAAGGCCACTGGTATCTACTCTTCCATGGCAACGAGAAGGGCCAAAAACGTGGGAGGAAGAAGGTCATTTTTTTGTTTCAACACATTCTCCCAATATTTTATGCTAATTATATTTTAAGCCCAAAATTTATATCCGTTTGCAAAATAAGCACTTTGAATGGAATTTTGATAGCTATATTAAAATTGGTTTATTATGTCATAGTTTGTATACGAATCAGTTATTTTTAAAGTTTGTATTATTTTCGGTTCACATGTGATAGTTTGTATTATTTTTGGTTGTTTTTCCAAAAATAAACAACCCATTGTACTTATTTTTTTAACTAGTTAAAAAGTGCATCCATACGAACCCTGTATAGTACTCTCTCCGTCCAAAAATGCATGGACTTTTACTATTCATGTACGTTTTTTTAGGAGCTAAAAACTATATGAAATATTAACTTTTTTGTTATTATTTTTTAATAATTATAAACTTATTATCAATAAGTTTATAATTATTAAAAAATAATAACAAAAAAGTTAATATTTTATATAGTTTTTACCTTCTTCAAAAAGCGTGCATAAATGGTAAAGTCCTTTTATATAGTTTTTACCTTCTTCAAAAAGCGTACGTAAATAGTAAAGTCCGTGTATAATTTTAGTCAGTTTATTAACCCTGTCCCATACGAACCCATAGTATTAATGAAAAAAAAAAAAACTTCTTACTAGGCTATTCTTAGCCAATCAGCTCCGAACGAGGCTCGGCTATGTAATTGTACGGATCTCCCAATTTCCTGGTTCTCTTTCTCTCCTCTCCCTCTTCATCTCTCCTTTGGGAAAAATGCTTTCTCTCCCCTTCCCCTGCAAACCCACTCGCAATATCTCCATCCAACGCCCCACCTTCACCACCACCAACGCCGCCAAGCCAACCCTATTCATACATACCTCTCAACTCCCTCGAACATTCCCCCTATTCTCCCTAGCAAACCCCCCTCGCCATTTCAACCCCAAGCTCAGATGCTCAAGCCCTACCCACAGCGCCGATCAGGTCTTACCCGCAATTTCACCTTCCCTACCCGAGGAGATTCTCGAAGCTGTTGATTCCGTCGGCGCTGACCAGCTCGCGAACCAGAGCATATGGAATCAGATAACTGAGATTATCAAGTTCTCAGGACCAGCTGCCGGGTTATGGCTTTGTGGGCCATTGATGAGCCTCATTGATACCGCTGTCATCGGTCAAGCCAGCTCTATTGAGCTTGCCGCTTTGGGTAATTGCAATATCTAATTTGTGTGGGTTCAATTTGGTGCCTTTCTTTTTCTTGACTTGATGGATTTGTATGGCTTCAATTTGGCAGGTCCTGGAACGGTGTTTTGTGATTATATGAGTTATGTGTTCATGTTTCTTTGCATCGCTACCTCCAATCTGGTTGCCACGTCTCTTGCCCAGCAGGTTTGCTTTCTTCTGCTTGTGTTTTCTTCAGTTTCCTATTTAGTTGTGATCTTCGGGAATTTATGGTTTTGAATGAGGAATTCATCTGAATCGATACTTCACTTATACATACATACATTAAGAAAGGAGTAGCAAGTCGAACTTATGGTTTGTTTTGCGCAAAGAGTCTTTCCATTATAAGCTCCTTACAAGTAATCAACACCTTACACCAGGAGTTTCATTTGACATGATGTGCTGATTGTACATAGGGAGCTTATTGACGATGAATGGTGATAAGCTACTTATTGGTGTAGATAAGGAGGTGATAGGTAGAATATGTAAGGTCTTTGAACCAAAGAGACCCTAAATCTCTTTTCTTGTTTTTAATTTGATAAGAGTATCTTGTACCATCCATGAACTCTGCAGTCTTTAATGCGCCATGAATAAAATAATGCAGGATGATGAAGGTCTTCGACGCCAGATATCGATTTTGTTGTTTATTGCCGTGACTTGTGGTGTAGGAATGCTTCTGTTCACAAAGTTCCTGGGATTATGGGCTCTATCTGGTAATTGGAAGTTGTGCATCAATTGTTGTTGCCACTGTCAATGGAATGCCTCTTCATATTCTTCTTGTTAAGCTATTGGCAAAAGTAAAGTCTCTTTGCTAATCTTTCATTGCTTTTCCTTACAGCTTTTACCGGGCCAAAGAATGCACATCTTTTGCCTGCCGCAAACACATATGTTCAGGTTTGTCGACTGAATCCTGCACATTTGTGTAGCCATCTTTTTCCATCTCTTGTTTGGTCTTTCAATAAATATATCATTTTGGACATGTCTTACTTGACAATGTTCCCTGTATAGAATAAATTGCTAGGGCCATATTTCTCTGGAATGCACAGATGTTTTATTCCAGTTGCTTATCCTTGAGTTACTCTTTGATCATGCTGTATTTATCACTTGGTTAAGATGCTTATCTTTGAGTTTAGGATATGTTAGCATGCACACCACGTTATGCCCTAATGTCTTGATCTAGCTTTGCTGTCATTTTTTGTGTTTATCACAAATGTTCAATGAGCAAATAAACTCAATGATGCACCCTTAGTCTCTTACACATGTACGAGTTGTTGAATGGTTCGTTATTTTGTTTGTCAGATTCGGGGATTAGCATGGCCAGCGAATCTAGTTGGATGGGTTACTCAGAGTGCCAGGTAGGCATAGGATACTGATAAATGATTGGTTAAGACAGGTTTCTTGATTACTTGACCCAAAATATGTTAATTGATTAAATAAAAGCTCTTTTTCTGCAGTCTTGGCATGAAAGATTCATGGGGTCCCCTAAAGGCCTTGGCAGCTGCCAGTGTTATAAATTTAGTTGGTGATATTTTCCTATGCTCGTTCTTAGGATACGGGATAGCAGGTGCTGCCTGGGCAACAGCAGCATCACAAGTATTTTAGCAGATAGAGTCCACATTTGTTCTTCTTATCCCATCTGTTCTTATAAATTCAGAACTTGTTGTTGTAATACTTTTCAGATTGTTGCAGCTTACATGATGGTTGAAGCTCTTAACAAGAAAGGATACAATCCCTATATTATTGCAGTTCCAACACCTAGCGAACTCATACAAATATTTGCTATTGCTGCTCCAGTGTTTATTACAATTGCATCCAAGGTGTGCTTCCAAGTTCTGAATTTAACCATTCAGATGTAATTGAATTTTTTTGGGTCATGTGTAGTAATACAGTACGCCTTAACAATTAGAATTTTGTGGCAGGTGTCTTTCTATGCTCTTTTGATTTATTTTGCTACGTCCATGGGCACAAATACTGTAGCTGCTCATCAGGTTTGTTACACAACACACTCTACTCTTTTTCAGTTCTGCTAATTGACATGAATGGTACTGTTCTCTCTCAACAAGATAGATCCTTCTTTAGGTGATGCTTCAAACATTCGGCTTGTTTTCAGTTTGGGGCGAGCCCCTTTCTCAAACTGCACAATCGTTTATGCCAGAGCTGATATATGGAGTTAATCGAAATTTGGCCAAGGTAAGCATGTAGAAATAGAACTATCTTGTTTCCCCCCGGGTATCAGGTGTCATGAATTTTGGTATTGTTAGTTCCTTGAAAATGAATTTTTCTTAACCAGGCTCGGATGCTCCTGAAGTCTTTGCTAGTTATAGGAGCGTCTTTTGGGCTGGTTTTAGGGTTGGCCGGAACATTCTTGCCTTGGGCCTTTCCTAATATATTCACACCTGACCTTCAAGTCGTCGGGGAGGTTTGTTCTTCTTCTTCATACGCTAGCGTGCACATCCTAAATTAAGTCAGAGCAAAATGAATTTTGTTTATGTTCACTTCTGTTGGCTTCTAGTTGAACTCATATCTTTAACTATGCAGATGCACAAAGTTCTGATCCCACACTGTATGTCCTTATCCATGACAGCTTTGACTCATAGTTGCGAGGGATCATTACTGGTAAGCTTTACCACTTGTACACTTGTTTTCTTCAACCATTTTCACCTTCTGTTTTTTCGCTTTCCTAATTGCGTTTTTGGGGCCTACAATCCTGATAATCTGTGGATACTATCATACAAGTATACTACTACTACTACATAAGCTATAAAGTGTTGCTATCTCCTATAAAATATAGTTGATGCTTAGTTTTAAGAAGAGGAAGAAGAAAACACATAAGTTACAATGCATTAAAAAATGAGTGATTTAACTGGTGTAATTTTATGAAAAAATTAGGAGAATCTAAAATAACATAAATGTTAAATAAAATATTTTGTAAATTATATTGATCAAAGACTCATTATTGCATAAAGTTTAAAATTACATTATAAACTTTAATGTAATTGATTGAAGTAATTTACAATGTATTTTATTTCAAATTTACGTTATTTTAAACACATGGTAAAATGAGTTACTAACAAACATCATTCAAGTGTTTATAATTATAATTGCATTCTAATCATAATGCATTGGATTCTAAACACACTTAAGTGTTTGGAATTTAATTAAGGGGTAGAGAATTTGTTGGAGGTTTAATTTCCTAAGATTTAAGAAAGCATATTTTGATTGAATGTGAAATTTCATGGGATTATGTATAAAATTATTATCTCATGAGTCATGCCTAAATAAGTAATTTGTAATTTGACAAAGGAAAGAAAGATAGATTTAATAAAATAAAGAAAATGAAGGATGTCGATCTTCATGTGGGGCATGAGTAGTGTCTATTTCGTGGTCTACGCCCCCAACCTGCTAGTTTTAGGTCTGCTTTGGTTCATCTTTCGTTGTTTTTGTTATATGGTCTTTTGCATATTTTTCTGTATTTATGTTGTGTGTTTGGCGGTCTGTCGTCTCGCGACTCATCGGCCTCTCGAGCTTCGGTCTGAGCTCAAATTTGTCCATTTGGGGTTGTAGATATCTGTTCATGACAACTCTTGAAGCTTCGGCTTCACATCCTAAAAAATTCATGTCTTGTTGTACATAGACGTGGCCATGGGTCGGATTCGGTGGTCGATGGGTTCGACATGCTAGATCACGAGCTAGAAACCCCAACCCGAACCATAATGTGCTGGAGGCACAAGTCACCGTGTTTGTATGACCCGTCGGGACGACGAGTCGATGGGTTTACCCGACCGGTCACCGCCTTTGGACGAGACTGCTCCTCCTTTGCGGCCGCAATGGAGGGTATATTCAGCAACGGCTTCAGGCTCTTGTAGGCCACGTTGGCGAGGATTGACTTCAAGAAGGCATTAGTGCTTGGGATAGACAACAAATAGGAGGTGCTAGAGTACTAATTGCTTACGGCGGCGGCGACGGGGACCATCGATGACGACACCCTGTCTTACCACGCTTCGTCGGCCTTCACTCGTTGCAAACAATGGAGACCTTCTCAAATGACGACGACGACTTCTCGAATTGCTTCCTGGAGGTTGTCGACATTCTCCGACGAAGCCCCAAATTTCAGTTCTAGATTGAAACTCAAGAAGAATACAAACTCTAGATCTTGAATTCCAAAATCAAGCCCCACCTTTGAATTCAACCAAAATTGCTCAATAAAATTGAACCCCAATCTCGAAAACGAAAAGGATAAGATGGAGTGTAGGGTTGCTAAAAAAGTGAATCGATCCGAAAAGTGAATCGAAAATACTTTGGTTTGGGTCGAAAACCAGAACCTAACCTACAAATTCGGTTTCAGCCAGAATGTATGTGTGTGTGCGAATCGACCCGAAAACTGAATAGAATATACTTTGGTTTGGGTTGAAAACCAGAACCTAACCTAAAAATTCAGTTTCAGCCGGAATGAACTGTGTGTGAAAGAGTGAGTGAGTGAGAGCGAATCGACCCGAAAACTGAATTGAATATACCTTGGTTTCGGTCGAAAACTAGAACCTAACCTAAAAATTCGGTTTCAGCCGGAATGAATTGTGTGTGTGAGAGCGAATCGACCCGAAAACTGAATAGAAAATACTTTGGTTCGGGTCGAAAACCATAACCTAACCTAAAAATTGTGTGTGCGCGTGCGCTTTCTTTACCTTATAGGGGATGGTCTTTCCATAAATATCTGGAATGATCCCTAAATTCCTAACATAAATCTCAAATCGTTGAAGGGGAATAATGACCCAAAGATGAAAGTTTGCCAACTCTTCACTCCTCAAAAGCGTTGGAATGAGCCCCTCATTGGGCGCCTATTTCCTCATGATATTGTTAAAAGCATTCTAGCTATCAAAATCCCAACTTCCCAAACTCCGGAGAGTCTAATCTGGATGTCTGATTCCACATGAAAATTTACTACTAAATCTGTGAAGAAAATTACAAATATCCAAAATCATAACACTGACAATCACCGATGGATTATGAACCTAAACCTTCAGTCCTGACTCAGAAATCTTGTTTGAAAAATTAAAGTTGACGCCCTGGCCACAACTAGTAGGTTAAATAGGTATGTCAATAGCATACCTAGTCTTTGCTCCTTATGCGACCAAAGCAATGAAGTCTCTAATCATCTGTTTTCATAATGCCCCTTTGCAAAGGAGTTAATAGCGCAATATGAACAATCTACCGGTAAATTCTTCAACAACTTCTCTATGCAAGGTCCACTTTGCGACAATCTGGACCTAATCAAACAAGCAAATCACCACTTCGAAAATCTAGTGGTCATTTGACAAAGGATCTGGGAAACTAGGAACAATTTAATCTTCAGAAAAACAATTCCCGACTCGTTTGGGAATCTAATACGGTGGATCAAAACAGATATACATGATTGGAGACAAGCAAATAATGACAAAAATAAGAAAGGTCAGCAAAGAAAAAAGAGGTCTAAGTCTAAGTGGACTAGACCACAAGGAACCATCTACAAAGCCCACTGGTGTCTGCCAGGTTGTGGGGGAATCATTCGTGACTCTAAGGGCCATGTAGTTGATATTTTCCACGAGGAAGTAAGATAAGGTACGATTATTCAAACGGAAGCGACAACAGTTCAGATAGTCATGGAACAAGCTCGAAGAATGGGAATACGGAAGATTACTACAGAGGGAGATAATCAAGAGCTAATGAGAGCTCTTACTCAAGGAAACGGCATCGGATGGGCAATTATGCGCCAAGTAGAAGGAATCAATATTATGAGAGTAGAGTTCGAGTCAGTTGAATTCAGACACATCTTTAGAGAATCAAACATAGTTGCAGATTATATAGCCACGAAGGACATCATTAGTGATAGATCTACAATCCCTTTTAATATGGATCTTTGTACCATTATCCGTCAAGATGATTCAAGAGCGCGATTACATTTTATGTAACAACTCCTAATGTTTGCATACTAAAAAAAAAAATTGGAAGGGTTCGGTTTTTCCCGACCATGGACGGAAAAAACCAAAAATGGAATACTCAGTTTTCGGCTAGGCTTTGATCCTACCTCCCTAAAAATCGGGCCATCGGTTCGACGGTTCCGGCCCGGACTATTTGGCTCGATTCGGTTTAGGCCGGTTGAAGACATAGAAAGAATTACTCCGTAGCATTTTTTTTAATAAGTCTACCCAACGAATTGACGGGTTACCTTTAGCTTGATCCTAATTCAAACCCGTCTATCTAGGCATCAAGGGGTACCGACCCAACGGAAATCTGTAACCTGTGACCATGCCTAGTTATACTTGCTTTCCGAGAGTGTACTAGGTTGGTGCTTGGCTTAGCCTACACCAGCTTTATCAAAGTTTTGAGTATTTGCTTGGTTTCTTCAGCACCTTTTTCTCGCAGGCTTTCGTCGCCTTCCATTGTTTGTCGTTGCTCTTTACATTTGGATGGTTGGATTATGTCTCTTGCTTCATACAGTAACAATTGAATTTTCTTATTCAAATGAAAATAAAAAAAATGATGGTTTTACTAATTCCTGTGAACAATCCAGACATTTTACCAAGTACGGAGGACGGGAGGAGGATAAAGCAATTTGCAGTCTTGCACTGTAGTAGTAAGCAGAGCAGCATTCAGCAGCTGCTGCTGCTGCTTACAAGTGAAAAAAAAAACAAACAAAAGGAAATGAATAAAAAAGTCAACACACTGGAACGGGGAAGCCTTGTGGTGGGCCCCCAAACCACTTCCATCGTCTTCATTTACCCTTTGGGTTTTGGGGAGGTGGGAAATTGAATGAAAAGAACTAACTCCTGATGACGTGTCATCTTCTCCCCATTTCCAACGCCACAGAAAACAATGAATTTAACTTCTTCCACCCTCCTCCTCCTCCTCCAGCCGTAGTAGTAGCAGTGGGAGGAGTCTGTTTCCATTTCCATCTCTCACAGAGCAACGAAGACCATGATCATCAGCCCTGCACATCCTCCTCAGCTTCCATGGCCTCCATCCCCCTCCCCCTCCCCCTCCGCTCCTCCGCCTACTCCCTTCACCACCGACGTTTTTGTGTTTCCACCGCCGCCGTCCAAGCACCAGCAGCAGCCCATCGATTTCAGCCCCCCGCTTATCGCCATGGTTGTGATCGCCGCTGCCGCCTTCCTCATCGTTACCTACTCCCGTCTCATCTCCCGCCATTTCCTCCCCCCTCTACTTCGCCAATTCCGCCGCTATAGGCGCTGGAGGCGGCGCCGACAGCTCCTCCTGCCTTCCTCCGTCGATGGAAGCGTTGTCATGGACTCCCCTCCTTACGTCGTTGATGTCTACGGCCTCGACGACTCCGTCATCAAATCCATGCCTCTCTCCGTCTACTCCTCCTCAGACAAATGTAAGGGAGGTCCGATTGATGAATTCCAGTTCCCCGGAGACTGTGCCGTTTGCTTGCTCGAATTCGTCGACAACGACTACGTCCGTACGCTTCCTCTTTGCGTCCACTCCTTCCACGTGGACTGCATCGACGTCTGGCTCCGCTCCCACGCCAGCTGCCCCCTCTGCCGCGCCGGTGTCTTGCCTAGGGATTGGCCGACGTCGCTGTCGCCCGTGCCGTTGGTGCCGCTCATGGCCTCAAGGATCCGCCCGAGCTTCGACGAAGGGCTCCTGCTCGATAGCATATTCTTCGATCTGCCGCCCGCCAGGAGCAGGAGGAGATCCGACTCCGTCGCGACGGTCCCGGAGATCGTCCCGGCGCAGGGCGAGAGCGAGGCAGCGGCGGAGGCCAGACCGGGGATGCTGAAGCGCTCCTACTCGTTCGGCTTCGAGCGGAACTTCTCCTCGGAGAGGCTGGTAATGGAGCCGGCAACAGCATCGCCGTGGCGGCACCGCCTCCACCATCACCACCACCACAGGCGAGGGAGCTTATCTTTCTGGAGGCGGCCGTCGCCGTTCAGCGCCTTAACGAAACACCACCGAGTGTTCTCCTTCCGATCTAACAGAGCGAGCATCAAGTCTCCGTTCTCAGGGCGGCGCCGGGGAGTGGGAGGTGCCGGATTCGCACCGCTATCGGAGTCGGCGTGCATCAGGTACACATACTACCACTCATCATCGAGAGGAAGCAAGTCGATGGCGATGGCGATGGCTTCGCCGATGTTCGGGCGGTCGTCAGCATCGAGCAGGATGAGGTGCGGAGATCCGGAAGCCCTGATCTCACCCGAGAGATACAGGGAGCCGTAGATGGAGGCGGAGGAGGAACGGACGGTGGAGATGGAAAGAGGGGGACAGACGGAGTTAATGGGTAGTTGTGAAAGTCATAGTGCGCATTAAATGGGTTGGGTGTCGAGTAGGGAGGGGAAGGAGAGTGCAATTAATGTGTTGAATTGACTAGAGATAAAAACACTAATACAAGGATCAAGTAGGAAGTAATAGACGGATAGAGAGATTTATTTTCCCCTTTTCCCTTTTTGTTTTTAGGCCTTATATGGGTTGTCCAATTAAAGTCTCTCTATGTATCTATTTCTTTCTCTCCCTTGTTAAATAAAATGAAAATTGCCTCTTTTCTCTCCAATTGGTGATGCTTGGTTACAATTTCGAATCCATTATTATATGTTTGCTTTAGTGTTTTTGAGGTTGAATAACACTATTAACCAGTGTTCTCAAAATGAAAAAACCCATGAAAGCAAACATTAGCTACAAAACAAACCTGGTAGATTGAGATTAAACAAGGTTGTTTTGTGTCATTTTTATTATGCAATTTTCCCTTTTGTGGATTGTAAAACGAATGTTTGTACTTGCAGGCTGGGAGAGACCTCACATTTATAAGTTTATCCATGACGGGATGCTTAATCTTCGCCTCTCTTCTGGTTTTGGTATGTCACTTCTGAATATTTCATAAACATATTTTCTTCCCATTGAATTTAAGCGTTGTTATTGGAATGTGACTAAATCGTCAAAATGTGAGTTGGCATTAGAATGTCGCTGATCTGACTCGATAATTTTAGAGATAGATCCAAAATGTACTATCCAATATTGGAAATGACGAGAGTTTAAAGTTTAGCATTGCCAAAATCCACTCGACCCTACCTCGGAGATTTTATGGTTAGATTGAGCACTTTAACCCGTGATCGAAAACTATCTTAACCAAAATTCCTTTGTGTCGATATCTCAATCTCAGGTTTTGAGCGCTCAAGGGTTTGGGTTAACAGGATGCTGGTATGCCCTGGTAGCGTTTCAGTGGGTAAGATTTCGAGCTTCCAACTCATTCCTTAATCCTAATCTGTATGCTGATCTTTCAACCAAACCAAACATGTTTTTTTGGATTCAGGCACGTTTCTCTATCGCTCTACAGCGCCTTCTTTCTCCCGGTAGTTTTCTCTTCTCGGAGGAAGTTGCTGACGGCAAGCTAAAAGCTGCATAGCTGCCCAATTTGTCTTGTATAATCTCATCAGAAAATTTCATGATGATGAATATAGCTAGTTCAAATGTAAAATTCATTTGTGAGAAGATAGCAATTGAAGGGGAAAGGTAAAAAGGGGAGGAAGATTTAGAACAGGGGCCGAGAAATGACCACAATTAGACCGACCACAGCAGCTGAGCAGCAGCCATATACTGTCATTGATGCATAACTTCCCATAGTCTTGAGACATTCTTTATATCCGTTTTCATTATTTGTTGGATACCACAGGTCTATAATCTATATATGACCATCAGTGCTATGGTTTGTTTGATGTGATGTACTAATTTGAACTGATATGCAATAATGCAACAATCTGATCATTCAAGAAAGACGAGAGTGACCCAACTGATGAGGCTTGAACTTTGGACCTTGTGAGTTTTTCCATTCGCCAAAATAATTTACAGTTCCGCTCAATCCCATGGGATGTTCTATCTCCTTGATGGGAAGATGAACCAATGAGTTGCAAAATGGACCTATCTTTTAGAAGGCAGTCAACCCAATTTGGGATTTCTATTCGGGATTTTTGGGTTGAACGAAAACAAGAATAAAGAACAAGTATATAGTAGGAACAAGACAATCTGATTCTATAAATATATGAAGGGTTCGAACACAAAGGTCCTGGAAACAACTAGGATGCAAGTAACAGGTACATAGATGAACAAGCAGTTTTAGGCCACTGACAAATGCAGGAATTTTGGAAGACTAGTAAGTTCAGGAATTCATCCCTACAAATTGGGAATGAGTCGATTACAAAACCACATGGTTTCTCATCCGTCCTGCGACTTCTCAAATTCGTGAAGTGTTCAACACTAGCTTGCTTCATTATCTAACAATTTGAAGTTTCTTCCATTTGAGCATTGAGGTCTTTTTTTTGCTTGACTCGTTAGAGAAAAAGATTAAGAACTTTTGAAAACCCTAGACTTGAAATTGGTAAGCTATAGCATTAGGTAAAAAAAAATAGAATGAAAAACATTATCATTAGGTAATGTCAGAGATTAGGAACTAGAAAGTAATATCAAGAATACAAAATTAATACCATTAGATAATGTTTTCTGAGGATTCAGTTAAACAAACCCATATAAGTTGACATCTTCAACTATACATGCAACAAGAGATATACAGTAGATAAAGGGCGGGTTTCTAATTCAAAAGGGTCTTTGCACTTGCTGTTCGAATTGCTATAATTAGATGGATTCGAATTTCCCTAATTTGGGAGTTTGATGTCATAATATACATTCATGGTTAGAAGAAGAAATAAAACAGATACATATTCATTAATTAAGATACTATAAAAATCAAAACGCCCATCTACAGATAAATAGAGGTTGAAACTTGAAAGAATCCTAAGAATGTGTAGACTGAAATTATACATGCTCCCAATTTCAAGACCTCTTGTACAATTGCACCTTCAAATGAGGGCCTCAATTTTCCTAAATAGCACCGAAGGGGTGTTGTAATCATGATAGTCGCAAGTCACACCACAAGAGAAGAACAAAAATCAGTTTTCATGACACCCCAGCGAGAATATTCGCAACATTCAGGGCTGACGCATCAAGCTATCGCTTAGATCTTTTGGAACTCAAGAATCTGCTACTCCCACGGGGACTGCCCCAAGATTCTCTTGGTTCCCGCTCTCTTCCCTAAGTACACTTAAAAAACTCAGATATACGAAACCACAGGATATACCATAAAGTAGTGTGAATTATGCATGCATCGTGGAAGTAACAAAAAAATCAAGTGCTTTCAGCCAATGTAAGAAAATATGACAAATTGCCCTTACCTCAATAGTAGGCTTCATTGAACTCATTCTCATTTTTCGCTGCAAAAATACTTTACGTGCCTGTTTCTTTTTCTCCACTGCCTTTAACTTTGAAATGCTGGGTCGGTAGAATATCACAGTTCGTCCAATCTGGCCAACAGCCACAGAGCCTGTGCGTAGTTCCAGTTGCTTCACAATGTCATCAAGTTCCACTGGACATGTTCTGTGTATCTTTATCTGTTTCACCATTTGAGGAAGCTAAATATCAGCATTTGCAAGAACAAGTTGCCAGGCAAATTCTAACAGTGAATAGAGGGAGTGTATAATGAAATATGAAACCAAGCACCATAGAAGGTTGGTTCATCACCCGTCATTAGATTATTGCTAACAACCATGATTCACCATATAGCTTAATCAATCACGTAGAAGCCGAATTCCAGGAAGCCCCCACCAAAAAAAAAGGATAAGAACTTGCTTAGGTCATCATCATACGATTTTCAACATTCTGATCTTGAGCACATTTCAATTCTTCTGGACCTCTGGTCTCAAATCCATTCCCATCATAAATAAGTTTCCTTCAAGATCAAAATGGAGTTCCACAATGTCTTCACATCTACCATCACCCCCGGTTGCCTAAATGCAATTACCAGGAACCTCCCAGCTCCTAGATGTTCCTAACAGTTTTTTTTCTTTTAAAAAATGTACTCCAAAAAGTTCATAGAAATCCCTTCATAAAGGTAAAATTGCACCAAATGATGAAGTTTCCTTGAATTGGTAAATAAAGAGCGGCCATTCCGGGGTTCGAACCGGGGATCTATGACTATTATCCACAAGTCCTTTCCGGTGATCCATTCCGGAATGGTTAAATGATTAAGTTTCCAGTGACACAAAATTTGCAAAATTATGAAAGTAACAGAATACTTGGGCGTGGCAAATAACAAAGACTAGCCAAGATTCAAAGCTGGAGTCAGTGTATAATACACACCACATATTTCGCCAGACAAAGTCGTTACCAATCAGTTGAGTTAGTGTATAGCTAACACTCAAAATGACACTAAATTCGTGTTATCTTGTGCAATTTTGCCATCTAGAAAAGAAATTTCAAGTAAAATGGTTACAAATTTTGGCTTTCCTCTCTTACAATGTACAGAATGAAGATGAGAAATAGCTTACCTTGAGAAGCTCGTTAGCTTCCAAGGTCTCGTTGAAGGCCAAAATACTATTATCAGAGACCCCGGATTTGCCAACCTGTTGAGACTTGAGCTTGTCCCCTAAGCTGTGGGCGTACGAGGCCAGCTCCTTCTTCTCCTTCACCGACAGCTCCGGTAGGCTTCTATTCTCAACCACAGACAAAACCCTAACACCGCCGTCGACGTCCGCTTCCTCCACTTCCGCCTCATCTTCGGTAATTTCGTCGCCGGAGTCCTCATCGGCTTCAATTCCTCCGACCGAATCGAATTCGGATGAAAGGGAACACGGCGAGGAAACGAGGCGGCGGCAGAGGGAGGGAGAGGATAGAAGGCGGGAGGGGCGAAGGAGGAGAGAGGGAGAAGGAGAAAGGGAGTGGAGATGGAGAGGGAGGGCGGAGGGTGGGTTGAGGAGGAGGAGGAGAGTGCGAACGGGAGGCGGAGGTCGGAAAAGGCGGGGGAGGAGCAGATGAGTCGTTGAGGAAGCCAGAAGAGCCATATCTCTTTGCACTTCGATTTTACAACTGCACCTGTGAAACATATTACCTGTCCGGGCGGGCTTGGGCCGGGTTTCTAAATTATACTGGTCCATTTGCGGGTTGGTTTTGAATTTAGCCCGGGATTACCACCTCATCCAAGCTTGTCCATGAAAAATAAAAGAAAACCATACAACTATACAAGTATATACTCCCATTGTTAATTAAAAATTGTCGTTCACTATTCGGTTATATTTTTTAAGAATGATAAAAACTACATAAAATATCAACTTTTTTTACATTTGTTTTTATAAATTTATACTTAATAATAATAAGCATGAAGTTATTAAAAAAAATTATTTAAAAAGTTAATATTTTATTTAGTTTTTAACACCTTAAAAAGTGCGCATGAATAGTAAAACGTTAAGTTTTGATTAATGGATGGAGTGACATATATTGAGCATAACATAAGATTTATATTTCGTAAAAAAATGTACATAAAATATACAGCTTTAAAATCACACAATACATAATTAGTCTGAGTTCATTTCAATGGAAAAAATCTTAAAATTAACTTTTATTCATATGTGATTTGTACTCTTAGTCAATTAATATTAATAATTTAATTAATATATTTAGAAATATAAATTATATATAAATATATAATCAATATATCTAATATATATTATATATATAACGAGATTACTATTTACATTTTTACTATCTAAACCCAAAAGTCAAAGTTTTTTTTAATTTTAAATAAAAGAGGGAATTGCACAAGGTAACCTAAAAACCGAAAAGTGTTGCAAGGTTAACCCAACCCGGATTAAAATGGGGTGAAACCGGTTATCCGGCAAACCTGCCCAGCAGGTAACAGGTTGGGAAAGTGGGGGCCAACCGTGACACCTCAGCGAGGGAGAGAAAAGGAAGGCGAAAGAGAGAAAAGGAAGGAGAGAGAGAGAGAGATGTCCAGGAAGGAGAGAGAGACGTCCATTGAGAGGAGAGAGGCAAGAGAGAGAGCTTTTGAGTTTGATTAGACAAAGAGAGAGAAAGCTAATTGAGTTTGACAGGGACTCTCTCAACAGTCCGGGGAAGGAAAATTCCCGCCAAAAATTTGCGCCAAAAAATCCTGAAGAGGAAGAGGAGGGAGGAGGGAAGAAGGGGAGAATATATAAGCATTGAAGCTCCACCTCAGTCCAATGATTATTCCACATTAATGCACTGCAGTAGGAGAATTAAAAGGAGGAAGGAGAAGCGCCGGCAAAGAGTGAAGGAGGAGGGTTGGTGGCCAATGATATGGGGATCTATATAAGGATATGAGAGGGAATGATGGGGGTGGCATTTAATTGGTACCAGGTGGAAAAAAATATGAAGATTCACAGAGTAGCCAATGTAGAAGAAGCAAGTGGGCCGGGGTTTATCTTAAAGTTGAAACGTTACGAGTTAATATTAACTGGACAACCGAGAGAGAACAACATGACAACCAACGGCAAATAACGTGACAGCTGGTGGAATAGACTGGACCGAGTTGCGACCGCCTGCAGATACAAAATGGGTAAGTAATCTCTCAAGGAAGATGACGAGAAAAAAAACTTTGCTACAGCTTAATATAAACTTAATGTATACCCTCTCTATGTAAATGAACAGGGGAGAAGACAATCGTATGTCTGACTGTGGTGTTCGGAGGATGGTGGGCTTGTGAAGAAGGCGGTTGGGTCTTCAAGGGGTCACGGAGCCAGAAGGCCCTGCTGGTGGATGAACGTATCGACTACGTTGCACGAAAGAAACTGGTGATGGAAAAGTTTAACGTCGATGGGAGAAGGCATGAGGTGGAGCTCACATATGGGAAGCTGAAGAAGGGCGGGTGCAGGCCATATGCAATAGGAGATGACGAAGACCTGCAAGCCTTCAAGTTTGTAAACGGACTCACTGGAGAACGATCGTGGCCTGTCGACCTCCATGTCTCCCTGCGAACCAAGCTATGTGGCACCTACACAAGGATTGTCGACGGGTGGCTCCGGAGGGTGGGGTATCTCAGTGGCGGGAGGTGAGGAATTTATACTGCCATTAACTGGGCCGCCTGTGACCCAAGAAAATCACGCACATACGGGCATCCAATTGGCTGGTGGTGAAGAAGACGCAGTCCTGGTAGCCGGATGTGTCCAGGCAAAACAAACTGGCGTCCAGTTAGATGCCCAATGCGTCCAGTTAGAAAACGAATGTGTCCAGTTACATAATAGTACCGACGAGTACGAGCGACATGAGGAGTTGGAGTTCGAGTTGCCAAAGAAGGCAAAGAAAGCCGAGGAAATAAGACGTGGGAAGCAAGTCATTTCTGTCAGCAGTGATCCGGAAGATGAAGTTATTCCACCGGGTGGAGATGGAAGGGTGCCCATTGACATCGGGAGCTCCTCCGACTACGATGAGGTACTACCAAATGCGGTGAAGATGGAGCTCGGGTGCGCAATTCCGACCAAGTCGTGGTCATGGGATACTGAGGCCGAGCAGGCTGTGAGGGAAATAGAGGAAGCATACGCTCGCGGAAAACAGAAGTTGGGACCAAATACGGAGGGTGTGGAAAGTGAACCAATGGTTGCGGTGAACCCATTGGGTCCCCGTCAGCACACGGGTGAGCTTTGGGAGGGAAAAGTGTTTCGGTCGAAGGAGGAGGTCCAATAGACAATCAAGTGGGCGGCCCTGTCTAGGTGTTTCACGATGAAGGTGAACAAGTCGACGAAGAGCTTGAATGTTGTGCGCTGCGGTGGTCCCAATTGCAAGTGGCTTTGTCGGGTTTCCACATACAAGAAAACGCGGATTTGGATTATCTCCAAGCTTGTGGACGAGCACACGTGCGACCTGACCGACATGATGACACAAAAGCGTCGTGCGACATACACCCAGGTTGGGCAACACATAGTGTACAAGTATCTCCTTCGCTCTAACCAACCGAAATGGACAGTATGTTGTTTATAACTGGATGCTTGTTAAATATAACTGGACAGGAAATGTTATAAAATTGGACAAGTACTTCGATAAACACTAACCCAATGCGCCTGTCCATGTGCAGTTTTGTTGGTTCAAAGAAGGCCCTTGTGCCGGAGCAAGTGCAGGCTCTGACGAAATCCCAGCTGGGGGTGCCGTCGAGTTACTGGAAGGCGCGGCGAGCCGCCATGAAGGCGAGGGACACCACCTACGGGACAGACTAGGAAAGCTACCAGAGGATGTACTCGTACATGCACATGCTGGAGCAGTCCAACCCTGGCACGTAATCCAGGATAGAACGCGACACAGAAGGACGATTCAAGTATGCGTTTGTCAGCCTTGGAGTGTGGCGGAGGGCGGTACCCTATCTAAGAAAGGTCAGTCCCTCCTTCTTCGTACCTTGTGTGTCCTTTACTGCAAAGCCGTTAAACTTGTACAACTACTACCATTACAGCGACCAACTACCTCGCATGACGTCCTCAGGAAATAACATGACATATAACTTATATGACATGACATTAGTCAATAACGACATGACCTCGGTAACCATTAAGGTTGTTGAATTTGCAGGTGGTGTCAGTGGACGTGGGGTTCCTGAAGGGGAAGTTCCGAGGGTGCCTTCTGTTCGCGACTGCACAAGATGCCGACCACTCTGTCTACCCAATTGCATTCGCAATGGTTGACGGAGAGAATGATGGGTCGTGGGGGTTCTTCTTCAGGCAGATGTTGCATGTTGTTGAAGACACGACTGATCTCATGTGGGTATCTGACCGCCATATTAGCATCGAGAAGGGAATACGGGACAGCTACGTCTTCGCCAAGCACGGCATATGCACATGGCACTTATGGCAGAACGTACGGTTTCGGTTCAAAATCAGCGCTATGAAGGACCAATACTTCTCCATGGTCAAGGCATACACATACGACGAGTTCCAGTCATTGTACAATGACTTCTGTGCAGTTTCTCCCGCCGCGGGCCAATACCTACGGGAGGTAGGATTCGAAAAGTGGGCAAGGGCGTGCTACCCGGGTAACAGGTACAACATAACCACCACGAATAACTCAGAGTGCTTGAACTCAGTTTTCAAGTATCCTCGGGACTTGCCACTCACAGCGCTGATGGATGCCATTCTTGAGACCGTCGGGGACTGGTTCGTGAAGCGGAGAGAGATCACCTCAAAACCTGGGAAAGTTGTAAGAGATTGGGTCGCTAATGCCATTAAAGCAAACTTCGCTGAGTCTCTGTCGATGTTGGCCAGGCCGCTCAGCCCCCATGAGTTCGAGGTCCGCAATGGTCAGTGCACTTGGCTTGTCAACCTCATGGGACGATTATGCAGCTGCAGACGGTTCAACGTCGACCAATACCCCTGTGCGCACGCACTGGTTGCTGCACAATTGCGCGGGGTGGATGTCCACTCACTGGTCAACGACTTCTACAAGGGAGAGGCTTGGCGTGCTTGCTACGCGGACGTTTTGTACCCAGTTCCGTCTCCAGACACATGGAGGGTGCCCTCGGAAATTGCCAAAGAGACCTGCCTCTCGCCCAGTGTGAAGGCCCGTCCGGGTAGACCTAAAACTAGACGTTACCCCTCGCAGTGGGAAAGGAGATACAAGCGCCGGACGAACTAGACAATCTATTGGACAAGACATGACGATCAGGTAGGAAAAACATGATGACCAACTAGGATTAACATGACGTTAATGCATTTGTGGGTTTTGGGTTTTGGTCAGGTAGACTAGAATGCGTCTGTGGGTTTTGAGTTTTATTCAGATGCACATGAAGTCCCATATGGGGTTACTACTGCGTCTTTGTACGTAAGTGTGTTGATGTGTGGGTCGTTGTACCTTTTTGCTAGTAACTGGTATGTCACTTGTTTCAAACTGGACGGGTAATGTTGTTGACATGACAGTGTCCACGTATTTGTTGATAAGTTTTCCCTAAGTGTCTGCGATTAACAATGTCAACAAGCCTAAATAAACCATATCAAACGACAGAGGTAACGAAAGATGTTCAACATTAACAATGGCAATAATTCATCTAAAACGACAATCTAAACGTCAATCCCAAACAGAGCAAAAGGAGGTAGAAATGTCATCAAACCATCGGAATCCAAAGACAGTATTGATGTTAACGACAACTACAACCACAAAAACCAACAATGTTCACTGCTTCACATAATGACGAGGGGACTACTTAGGATCGTTGCTGAGACCGAAGCCAAGGTGGAAGATAGAGACGCATAGGAGCTGACGGTATGCGGCGATGAAGTCGTCGTCCAAGCCATCGAAGACGCGGTCCCCCATAGCGAGCTGCTGCATGTACCGGTTCGTGAACGGGCCACAGTCTCCACTGAACACGGTTATAATTTGCATCAATGGATATTCGGTAACATTACAAAAACTGAGGGAAGCGGGACAAGTACTTACGATTGTTTGTTTTGCGGGATCCCCTTCACGCGGGTGAGGGTCAGGGGGCGGTCAACATTGGCTTTGTGCTTGGCATGCATCTTCTGGTGGTCGGCGAACATGGTGGGCAGGACGTGCGTCACGGGCTTCAGCAATTGGGTCAGCTGGCACTCTCTTATCAAGTTCGTATCGGGGTCAAACACAAGCACGGTCCATTCGGCGAAGTTGATCTCCAGAGCCACCCAGTGCTCGTTCTTCAAATTCCAGGGGAGCAGGATGCGGTCCACGGAGGCCCAAGGCTTGGAAACCGATCTGGCAGTACACCATCCATGTACAGCTTCAGCTCGTCCGCGACCACCAAGCCGGTTTGACGCTCCAGCAAAACCCGGAAGAAGTTGTCGAGCACGGCGACGGAGGCGAACATCGGGTCAGTGAGTATGGCCCTGCGAAGGATTGCGCATGCCTGCTCGATGTGCTGCGTAACAGAACTAGCATGTCAGAGGCACATCAGGGGGAATTGCTTGATATGTGAGGCAACACAAAAGACTTTCGCGGGGAGGAGCTTTACCTCAGAGGTTACCTAGTTCATCGGCACCTCTAGATCCTGGAAGAACTTCTTCTCGACGAGGGTACCCTCAATAGACAGTGTAGGACTTGTGCCCTCTTTCATCCAAGCATTGTAGGCGTCCAGCTCTACCCTAGTCAGAAGGCCCAGGTCAACGGCGTCCTTTTTGGTCTTGGACTTGCTCACCTATGGCTTCTTCACAGGCTGAGTGACCTCGTGCCCAGTAAATGCAGCAGTAGCCTTACGGGCTCTCGTCCCCCTCCGCGTTAGCGGCTCGACCTGAGAGGTGTCCTCCGTGTCCATGTCACCCTGCACACACATGACAACGGGAACACTTGAACATTTCAACATGACAACAGGAAACCTTCAACATGACAACATGAACATTTTAACTGGACAATATTAACGTTAGGAGTGAGGTGACATACCTCACTTGGTTTCTGGGTGGGTGCCTCGCCGACGACCGCTTTCCCCTTCTTATCCAGGCGTCCACCTTTGGGCTTCGTCAAACCTTGGGCATCCCGGTCACCATCGTCCTGCAGACACGGTTGAAAGGGACATGACAATTGGAAAATTTGAACATGACACTTAACCACCATAACATGACATTTGAGTATCCATAACATGACAGTTGAAGGGAATTGACATGCCTCAACGCTTGTCTGTTTGGGGACGTGGGCAACGTCGGCTGTCCCCTTGCCGTCCTTCTTCCGCTTTGGGGGCTTCTTGCCCTTCTTCCCCACCTTGGCCTTCTTCACCTCCTCATCCTTATCCCCCCTTTTGTCCTGAGAAACTCTGTCGGCATCCACTTTGTCCTGGTTCTTGTTCTCATCCTCTTTGTCCAGCTCCTTGTTCCCATCCCCTTGGTCCTTCTCCGCCTTGTCCCCAACTACCTCATTGGTGATCTCCTGGTCCTTGCTCGCATCCACTTGGCCCTATTTCTCACTATCCTTTGGCTTTGGTTCTTCATCCACTTGGTCCTGCTGCTCACTCTCCTTTCTCTGTGCTTTTTCATCAACCTGCAAACATCGTAGTAAGCACAGTATTGGGTACCGAAAGGTGCTATTCCATGCGAAGGAAACTCTTACCTCTTTCGCCACCGACGATTCCGCCCTTCCCAGCGAGACTGCGTGGTCGGACTCGTCCAGTCCCTCCCTCCCCGTCCTCTGCAGCTTGCAGACGGAATCCTCAAGGGGTTTGATCCTTGCAGCGAAGTCAGCTCTTAATTCCCTTGCTAGGTCATCCATCTTCGACAACATCAGTGAGAAATCACCCACCGATGGCCTTTGTGTGTTTTCCTGCGTAGGGGTTGCCTGGGTGGCGGTCTCCGTTGTCGCCCTTGTGTGCACACCTTTCTTGTACTCTACGCGGAGGTTGTCGAAGAACAAATCGGTCTTCTCTCTAGGGTAGACAGCCCCATGAATCACCCGTTTTTTCGCCTCAAAGTCATCGGGGATTAACACTGTCTGCACACTGTCTTCAAGGTCAAAGCTTTTTAGCTCGTCCTTCTCCTTCACCATGAGGCTGACGATTAACTCGCACTTGATGTTGTGCTGTTTCGACGCGTACCGCAGGCACCGAGGGTGGGCATTCACGTCAAGGACGGCAGCAAATTGGGATCGGATTGGATAGAAAGCTTCATAAGCCCACAACTACATAAACCACAGGGCATGGATGTCAATATCTGTCCAGTGTAAATATAAGCATGTCCAGTTTAAATATAAGCGTGTCCAGTTCAAATATAAAGGTGTCCAGTTAATTTCTATGCGTGTCCAGTTATATTATATGCATGTCCAATTGAAATATAAGCAACTACCTGAAAGGCGAGGGGGAAGCCAGCTAAAAAATATGACGGCCGAGGGCCCTGGACCCCATGCTGGAGCTTGCGCTCAACAGCGTTTTTGAGGAACTCATGGGTCCTCTCGTATGTGTGCCTGAACCATGGGAATCGCAAGAAACCGTCGACGTCGGCCACCATATTCACCACCCATCCATGAATGTAGTTGCGGGGATCCTTCCCAAATAGCACACCCTCAACCAGCATCAGCAACGCATACTTAAACTTCATCGCGAGCGAATGCTCTCTGCCCTTCATCGCCACTAGGAATGCAACCTCGAACTCTTCCATCCTCATCTTCTCCACCCCAAAGAAGTCCTTGACGGCCGACCTGTCCCCATCATTCTCCTCGGGCAGCAACATGAATGAGCACTTAAGACCTGTCACCAGCGCGAACTCTTGGATGGAGAACCGAGCTATTTTGCCGTGTATCATGTACCAGCTCTCATGCTCCTTTCTCGTCCGCAGCTGGCGTTGCAGGACGTAGTGCAGCAGTTGGGCTGAGAACTGGACATGGGAACCAAGCCTCGCAATGGCGGCCAACGGGCTTGCCATCAACTTCTTCCAGTCCCCCTCGCTTAGGTAGTTTTCCAGGTTTCCAAGTATTGCCGGCCGCCCGTACTGGCTTACACGACCCTTGTAATGCTGGTCCTCGAGCACCGCATAGATGGCCTGCAAAAATAACGCACAACTGTCACTCGCACATCGACACTACTATATTCCTTTGATCAAGACTATGCACACCGTACCTCGCCTGTTGTCTGTGAATGGGGAACTCTTCTTACAGACCGGGAAGTCGACATGTTCGCCTGTCCTTGATATCCTGCAAAATTGGGAAGCAAAACCGTAGGACTATCAACAAACATGACAACAAATGTTATAAACATGACATTTAACTAGTAAAAACATGACATTTCACTAGTAAAAACATGACATAATCCAAACATGAGATGTATTCAAGTCTCCCCTGAACTCAGTACACTGTTGGAAGACATCTCAAAAGTAAACATTTCGAACTCCCCTTGGCCCTATTTTCATAAGACGCAAGCGCCTTTCCCCAATTTCCCCAATTCCCCCAAAACCCCCAAATCTTCCAATGTCGATAATTCCCCCAAATCCCTCAATTTCTCCATCCAACTAATTGTTGTTTTCCCCCAATTTATCCATTTAACCCCAGCCAATGTTGAAGACCAATTGTTATTTTCCCCCAATTTCCTTTCTCTTCCCCTCGTCAATTTCCTTTCGGAAACTTTCCAGCCCTTGATGTGTACATGACGATGGTTGAAACTGACATGACAGAGGGAACCTCATATACCTTTGCGCAACTTACTTGATTTCTACATTCCAAACAATGGCAAACACATTTGGATATGAAACTACAGTTCTCGCCCTAATATTGTGTTCAATCGGAAAGAATTCGGGGGTTTTAGGGTTTAGACTTTACTTACTTTTTGTCGTCACTTGTGTGCAGGGGCGTTAGGGCTTGATATCCGCTTCTTTGTCGTCTCCTCTACCGCCTTGCTCTACTTCTTCTTCGAAACCCTTCCGCTTCTTGCTTCGGTTTTCAAACTTTGAAATGTATGGGAGAGATGAGAGAGATGTATGAGAGAGATGGAGAAACAATCGGGCTCAACTACCCCTTTAATAAACCACTCTCCTAGGCGGTTGAGGTGACAGTTTTTTTCAAAACTGTTAACTCTCTCCCCATCAACACGCCTCCCTCTCTCTTCTCCATAAATGCAACCGGTGCCTACCCTTTGTATAACCGGTTGGGATGCAAAATTAAAACAATTTGGCCTACCCTTTTGCAAATAATATGGAGAAGGGATAGAGAGGGCAACACAACCGGTTTTTTAGGTTAGTTTTGCAAATAACCCTAAATAAAACCTATGCCAAGGTAAAAAAAAAAACAATGATTTTGGATGTAGATGGTAAAACTAGGGGGTGTAAATAATAACAAAAAAAATGATTATGGATGTAGATTGTAAAAATAGTAGAGGGGTAAATGTTCAATGAAAATCTGATCTATTCAATCCTCCGATTCTTCTAATTGGAATTGTCGATCCTTCATTTCCCTATCTTGGCTAGTGCCCACATGCTTTGGGGTTGTGGGTGTTCGTCTTCGTGAGGGAGCCCGATGTTCTTCCATCCCAATTTGTGTCTTCATCCCGCCAGGTCGTGATCCACCTTCTTCCTTATCGGTGTTCGTTGTAGGCTTAGCCGCTATTCTCTGCGTCCTCTTATCTCGGGCCCTTGCTGACGATGGTGGTGCTCCTTGCCGCCTTTGGTCCGCTGGTATATTACTCTTAACCCTTTTTATGTTCAATCGCCTCCTTGTTCGCTCATCCTAGTTACGATGGTTTGGCCTTTGTCCAGCACTATCGGCGTGGGTGGTGAGCGTGTTGGAGGTATGGTCGTCGTCGCTCCTGGCTGATGGTGTTCGGTGTTGCCGTCGTCGTCCTTGGTTGATGTGGCCGTATGTCGTCATCCAAATTCCTTGATTGGGCTCGTGTTCGTTCTTCGGGCCCAAACTTGACCCGATCTTTAGTACTTTGGCTTGGGCCCAAAGCAAGGAGAAAAAAAAGAGAAAAATACGGATTGTATCCGTTAGTTTGTGGCGGGTTGTCGGGTTGCTTGGTGGTGGGGTTGTGTGGCTTTTGAGGCTAGCGATTTTTTTAGCGGTGTTCCTTCTTATGTGTCGACGATCGAGATGTCGTGGGCGTGATCGAAACCTGAAGGCTCGAGGACAGAGTCTAAATTTGAGGTTTCCATTTTGTTCCTTAGGGATTCACTACGTTGCCTCTACCAACTGACAGATGACTTGTTGCACACTGCTCTAGTTCTTTCTTCATTTATGCTAGTCCTTACCTATAACTGCACCCTTATAATTTGATGGTTATGCCTTTTTGTTGTTTTATGTCTTCCGCATATTTGACGGTTTATCCGTCGCCGATTTATTCGGCCTCTCGATCCACCGGGTCTGTCCGGTGCGTTGAATTTTTACCTAATAAAAGAAAAAGAAAAAGAAAAAAAGAGGGGTAAATAATAATACCCATGCATCAACACGTACGTATGAACGTGGTCACATTTAACGATGAGCACGACCAGTGGACCGGCCACGAACTAGATCGATTTCACGATCAAACACAACACCGGCAGACTAGGATGAATTGTCAGGGCGGTGTCACCGCTGACTACCTTAAATTGTACACATCTCAGGCACGTTCTTACATCATGCCCACCACATGGGTGATAGAGGGCCCCGCAGAATCCGTGCACTTAGACCCAGGCAAACGCGGGCGCAAGACAGGCCTGAGACGGGTTTTAGTATTTTACCCAAGATATTGTGCCGGTGTCGCAGGCACGGGTCGTGCTAAGCCCGCTTTACGGGTTAAATGTCTTGTTCAAGTCCATCTGGTGTTGCGGACGTGGGTTGCTCGCAAAATCTGGCGTATTTATAAAAATCTTATAGATATTTAAATTAACATATATGTTTGGGAAAAAAAGAACAATTGTGCCGGTGTCTCAGTAACCGTGATGCCGTCCTCCCCATCCAGGCCCATGCGTTTTACAATGGCGTCATACGAAAGGTTCTCTTCGCGGGAGCTCCACCTCGTGCAGCGAGGCAATGACTTGTGAGACAACTTGTTCGCATACACGAGGCCGATGGCTGGAATGGATTCGTCTAGCCAAATCTACAAGCCATCCGCAATCCAATTAGAAACCTATACCGCATAATGTTGTAAAGTAGCCCGTCAGACCGTATCAAGCACGATCCTTGGGATCAAGCTTCAAGTCAACCAATCGGCGCTCAACGGCACCAGAGAGCGAGCTGTATGTGGCATCACTCGGCCACACCGGATCCCCGTGACAATGGCAAACTCCTTTATCGAGAAACGCCGGAGCTTCCCCTGAATCATATACCAGGTCTCCCACTTCTTCTCGGTCACCAGTTGACGTTGTAGTGCGTAATGCACTAGTTGAGGCGAGAATTGGCAGCGGTTCGACAACTGGATGATCCCGCAAAACTGGTTGTCCATCAGCTTATCCCAATCGTAGGGGTCGACGTAATTGTCGATGTTGGCAAGCATCGAAAATCTCGACCCTTGGTTTACCCGTACCTGGAAGTGCTTTTCTTTCGGGACAAGGTAACGGAGCTCCCGCTGTTTGGGTGGTACCACTAGACTCCTCTTTGCATTTTTAGACCGAACTAGTTATCTCCTGCAGTTTGGGTACATGATCAGTTTACATCAATTCCTGAAATTTCAATTTCAAACTAATTGAATTGTATTTACCATACCTAATACCAATCAAAGACGGCCCCTGTCACCCAATCTCAATTTCAAATTCTAAGCCCCCGTCACCCAAATTTCACACCCATGTCACTCCCTTTCTCTTTCCCACAACAAATTTCGAAATAAACCATGTCTAATATGTCAATCATTCTTCTTTTATCAACCCCCTAATCTTCCCTATGTCCCAATTTCGACTCCCACCATTGCTATCCTCTTCGGCCTTCCTAATCCATAGTTGTTGATTTGCCCTATCCATACCCTAAAACTAACTTCCTTCAATCGCAACCACCATCGTCACCTCTTCATATCCCATCACTCGACCCATCATTGACATTCAATCCCTAAGCCCCATAGTAGCTAGGTGCCTTCACCCACACACCCCACACCCCAGGTTCGCACAAAACGGAGAAGACAAGTGAAATGGAGAGGGGGGCGTACCTTTACAGTGGGTAGCCGACGTTCTTAGCTTCTTCGATAGTGGGTGGCCGACGTTTTTTTGCAGTGGTGTTCGGCGTCTCTTCTTCCCTTCCTTCGAACGTTTTTTTTAAATGGAGAGAGAGACAAGTGATGGAGTGATGGAGAGAGAGGGTGTGATGATGATGAATTTATTTTTATTTTTTTCCTCCCGCTGTATTGCATTAAATGTTCTGATTTTTTTTTTCCATTTTCCCTTTATTTCTGATCATCTCTTCCACTTTCCTTTTTATTTTCCTTTTTTTTCCCGCCTAAACCGGTTGTCCCAGGTTTTGTGACTGACACTTTTGTGCCAATTTTTGGAAAAGGTGCTATTTGTGCAAATTTTGAAGGGTGTGTGCTATTTTTACCAAAGTTGAGCAAAAATTGGTCTATCTATGACCATGTTCTTATTAAAAAAAAAAAATTACTCAAAATGATATAGAATATAATTTAGGAGGGCAAAATAGATATTTTCATATTAAAAAAAATAAAATTACAAGGGAAAGTTACTATTTATTTGAAACTTTATGCTATTATAAGGTATATGAAATGTAAATAAACCCAAAATAAGTTAGGATTTTAATTACTGATAATGATAAAATGATAACTAGTACAATTCCCGCGCCATTGTGCGATTTTTTAAAACTAAAATATTAATAATATATATATATATTATAAAATACTAATAAAAGTTAAGATAAAAAAACTTTACCATAAATGTATCTTATAATTCTAAAATATTTTTTTTATCTCGTCTAAAGTATAATACATAAATGTAGATATTTTAAATCACCCAGTAATAATAATATCAATATCATTGTAACTTTTTTAGAAATTTTGAAATCTGAATCATGCATTTAAATGTGATGTGTCACGACTAATAATTATATTCAATGTTTTGAATTAAGCTCAATAGTTAGTACATAAATGTGAGTTAAGTCTAATGCTTATATTAGATTGAATTCAATGTTTTGAATTAAGCCCAATTGTTAGTAAATATGTTAAGAATAAAAGAGAATGGAGGATTGAAAAAAATTAGTGGAAAAAAGTGAAAAGGAGAAATAAAAAAAATCAAGGAAAAAACATAATTGGTCAATATTTCTAAAACTTCTCTGAGATTGACACGTAAGAAAAGTCTTCTAAATTAAGGTTATATATAGATTGTTAGTAAATATTTTAAGAATAAAAGAGAATGGAGGATTAAAAAAAATTAATGGAAAAAAGAGAAAAGGAGAAATAAAAAAATTCAAGGAAAAAACATAATTGGTCAATATTCCTAAAACTTCTCTAAGATTGACACGTAAGAAAAGTCTTCTAAATTAAGGTTATATATAGATTGTTAGTAAATATGTTAAGAATAAAAGAGAATGGAGGATTAAAAAAAAGGGTTATTTGCAAAACTAACCTAAAAAACCGGTTGTGTTGCCCTCTCTATCCCTTATCCATATTATTTGCAAAAGGGTAGGCCAAATTCTTTTAATTTTGCATCCCAACCGGTTACACGAAGGAGAGACACCGGTTGCATTGATGGAGGAGAGAGAGGGAGAGAGAGGGAGGCGTGTTGATGGGGAGAGAGTTGACAGTTTTGAAAAAAATTGTCACCTCAACTGCCCGATTGTTTCTCCATCTCTCTCATCTCTCTCATACATTTCAAACTGTGAAAACCGAAGGAAGAAGCGGAAGGGTTTCGAAGAAGCGGTAGAGGAGACGACGAAGAAGCGGATATCAAGCCCTAACGCCCCTGCACACAAGTGACGACAACAAGTAAGTAAAGCCTAAACCCTAAAGCCCCCGAATAATGACCGATTGAACACAATATTAGGGCGAGAACTGTAGTTGCAGATCAAATATTTTTGCCATTGTTTGGAATGTAGAAATCAAGTAAGTTGCGGAAAGGTATATGAGGTTCCCTCTGTCATGTGAGTTTCAACCATCGACATGTACACATCAAGGGCTGGAAAGTTTCCGAAAGGAAATTGACGAGGGGGATAGAAAGGAAATTGGGGGAAAATAACAATTGGTCTTCAACATTGGCTGGGGTTAAATGGATAAATTGGGGGAAAACAGCAATTAGTTGGATGGCGAAATTGGGGGATTTGGGGGAATTATCGACATTGGAAGATTTGGGGGAATTGGGGAAATTGGGGAAAGGCGCTTGCGTATTATGAAAATAGGGCCAAGGGGAGTTCGAAATGTTTACTTTTGAGATGCCTTCCAACACTGGACTGAGTTCAGGGGAGACTTGATTACATCTCATGTTTGGATTATGTCATGTTTTTACTAGTGAAATGTCATGTTTATAACATTTATTGTCATGTTTGTTGATAGTCCTAAGGTTTTGCTTCCCAATTTTGCAGGATATCAAGGGCAGGCGAACATGTCGACTTCCCGGTCTGTAAGAAGAGTTCCCCTTTCACAGACAACAGGCGAGGTACGGTGTGCATAGTCTTGATCAAAGGAATATAGTAGTGTCGATGTGCGAGTGACAGTTGTGCGTTATTTTTGCAGGCCATCTATGCGGTCCCCGGGGACCAGCACTACAAGGGTCGTGTAAACTAGTACGGGCAGCCGACAATACTTGCAAACCTGGACATCTACCTAAGCGAGGGGGACTGGATGAAGTTAATGGCAAGCCCGTTGGCCGCCATTGCGAGGCTTGGTTCCTGTGTCCAGTTCTCAGCCCAACTGGTGCACTACGTCCTACAACGCCAACTGCGGACGAGAAAGGAGCATGAGAGCTGGTACATGATACACGGCAAAATATCTCGGTTCTCCATCCAAAAGTTCGCGCTGGTGACCGGGCTAAAGTGCTCATTCATGTTGTTGCCCGAGGAGAATGATGGGGATAGGTTGCCCGTCAAGGACTTCTTTGGGGTGGACAAGATGAGGATGGAAGAGTTTGAGGTTGCATTCCTAGTGGCGATGAAGGGCAGAGAGCATTCACCCACGATGAAGTTTAAGTATGCGTTGCTGATGCTGGTTGAGGGTGTGCTATTTGGGAAGGATCCCCGCAACTACATTCATGGATGGGTGGTGAATATGGTGGCCGACGTCGACGGTTTCTTGCTATTCCCATGAGGCAGGCACTGCTACGAGAGGACCCATGAGTTCCTCAAAAACGTTGTTGAGCGCAAGCTCCAGCATGGGGTGCAGGGCCCTCGGCCGTCATATTTTTTAGCTGGCTTCCCCCTCGCCTTTCAGGTAGTGGCTTATATTTCAACTGGACATGCATATAATATAACTGGACACACTTAGAAATTAATTGGACACCTTTATATTTGAACTGGACACGCTTATATTTAAACTGGACAGGCTTATATTTACACTGGACAGATATTGACATCCATGCCCTGTGGTTTATGTAGTTGTGGGCTTACGAAGCTTTCTATCCAATCCGATCCCAATTTGCCGCCGTCCTTGACGTGAATGCCCACCCTCGGTGCCTGCGGTACGCGTCGAAAGGGCACAACATGAAGTACGAGTTAATCGTCAGCCTCATGGTGGAGGAGAAGGACGAGCTAAAAAGCTTTAACCTTGAAGACAGTGTGCAGACAGTGTTAATCTCCGATGACTTTGAGGCGAAAAAACGGGTGATGCACGAGGCTGTCTACCCTAGAGAGAAGACCGATTTGTTCTTCGACAACCTTCGCGTAAAGTACAGGAAGGGTGTGCACACGAGGGCGACAGCGGAGACCGCCACCTAGGCAACGACCCAGGCAGCCCCCACGCAGGAAAACACACAAGGGCCATCGGTGGGTGATTTCTCACAGATGTTGTCGAAGATGGATGACCTGGCAAGGGAATTAAGAGCTGACTTCGCTGCGAGGATCAAACCCCTTGAGGATGCCATCCGCCAGCTGCAGAGGACGGGGAGGGAGGGACTGGACGAGTCCGACCACGCAGTCTCACAGGGAAGGGCGGAATCGTCGACGACGAAGGAGGTAAGAGTTTCCTTCGCATGGAATAACACCTTTGGGTACCCAATACTATACTTACTACGATGTTTACAGGTTGATGAAAAAGCACAGAGAAAGGAGAGTGAGCAGCAGGACCAAGTGGATGAAGAACCAAAGCCAAAGGATAGTGAGAAACAGGGCCAAGGGGATGCGAGTAAGGACCAGGAGATCACCAATGAGGTAGCTGAGGACAAGGCGGAGAAGGACCAAGGGGATGAGAACAAGGAGCAGGACCAAGGGGATAAGAACAAGAACCAGGACAAAGGGGATGCCGACAGAGTTTCTGAGGACAGGAAGGAGGAGAAGGACGAGGAGGTGAAGAAGGCCAAGGTGGGGAAGAAAGGCAAGAAACCCCCCAAGGGGAAGAAGGACGGCAAGGGGACAGGCGACGTTGCCCACGTCCCCAAACAGACAAGCGCTGAGGCATGTCAATTCCCTTCAACTGTCATGTTATGGATACTCAAATGTCATGTTATGGTGGTTAAGTGTCATGTTCAAATTTTCCAATTGTCATGTCCCTTTCAACCGTGTGTGCAGGACGATGGTGACCAGGATGCCCAAGGTTTGACGAAGCCCAAAGGTGGACGCCTGGATAAGAAGGGGAAAGCGGTCGTCGGCGAGGCACCCACCCAGAAACCAAGTGAGGTATGTCACCTCACTCCTAACGTTAATATTGTCCAGTTAAAATGTTCATGTTGTCATGTTGAAGGTTTCCTGTTGTCATGTTGAAATGTTCAAGTGTTCCCGTTGTCATATGTGTGCAGGGTGACATGGACACGGAGGACACCTCTCAGGTCGAGCCGCTAACGCGGAGGGGGACGAGAGCCCGTAAGGCTACTGCTGCATTTGCTGGGCACGAGGTCACTCAGTCTGTGAAGAAGCCACGGGTGAGCAAGTCCAAGACCAAAAAGGACGCCGTTGACCTGGGCCTTCTGACTAGGGCAGAGCTGGACGCCTACGACGCTTGGATGAAAGAGGTCACAAGTCCTACACGGTCTATCGAGGGTACCCTCCTCGAGAAGAAGTTCTTCCTGGATCTAGAGGCGCCGACGAACTGGGTAACCTCTGAGGTAAAGCTCCTCCCCGCGCAAGTCTTTTTTGTTGCCTCACATATCGAGCAACTCCCCTTGATGTACCTCTGACATGCGAGTTCTGTTCCGCAGCACATCGAGCAGGCATGCGCAATCCTTCGCAGGGCCATACTCACTGACCCGATGTTCGCCTCCGTCGCCGTGCTCGACAATTTCTTCTGGGTTTTGCTGGAGCGTCATACAGGCTTGGTGGTCGAGGACGAGCTGAAGCTGTAAATGGATGGTTTACTTCCAGAGCGGTTTCCCAAGCCTTGAGCCTCCGTGGACCGCATCCTGCTCCCCTGGAATTTGAAGAACGAGCACTGGGTGGCTTTGGAGATCAACTTCGCCGAATGGACCGTGCTTGTGTTTGACCCCGATACGAACTTGATAAGAGAGCGCCAGCTGACCCAATTGCTGAAGACCGTGACGCACGTCCTGCCCACCATGTTCGCCGTCCACCAGGAGATGCATGCCAAGCACAAAGCCAATGTTGCCCGCCCCCTCACCCTCACCCGCGTGAAGGGGATCCCGCAAAATAAACAATCGTAAGTACTTGTCCCGCTTCCCTCATTTTTTGTAATGTTACCGAATATCCATTGACGCAAATGATGACCGTGTTCAGTGGAGACTGTGGCCCGTACACGATCCGGTACATGCAGCAGCTCGCTATGGGGGACCGCGTCTTCGTTGGCTTGGACGGCGACTTCATCACTGCATACCGTCAGCTCCTATGCGTCTCTATCTTCCACCTTGGCTTCGGTGTCAGCAACGATCCTAAGTAGTCCCCTCGTCATTATGTGAAGCAGTGAACATTGTTGGTTTATATGGTTGTAGTTGCCGTTAACATCAATACTCTCTTTGGATTCCGATGTTTTGATGAAATTTCTACCTCCTTTTGCTCTGTTTGGGATTAATGTTTTAGATTGTCGTTTTAGATGGATTATTGTAATTGTTAATATTGAACATCTTTCGTTACCTCTGTCGTTTGATATGGATTATTTAGGTTTGTTGATATTGTTAATCACAGACACTTAGGAAAAACTTATCAACAAATACGTAGACACTGTCATGTCAACACACTTACCCGTCATGTCTTAAACATTACCCGTCATGTCTTAAACATTACCTGTCAAGTTTGAAACAAGTGACATACCAGTTACTAACAAAAAGGTACGACGACCCACACATCAACACACTTACGTACAAAGACGTAGTAGTAACCCCATCTGGGACTTCATGTGCATCTGAATAAAACCCAAAACCCACAGACGCATTATAGTCTACCTGACCAAAACCCAAAACCCACAGATGCATTAACGTCATGTTAATCCTAGTTGGTCGTCATGTTTTTCCTACCTGATCGTCATGTCTTGTCCCATATATTGTCTAGTTTGTCCGGCGCTTGTATCTCCTTTCCCACTGCGAGGGGTAACGTCTAGTCTTAGGTCTACCCGGACGGTCCTTCACACTGGGCGGGAGGCAGGTCTCTTTGGCAATTTTCGGGGGCACCCTCCATGTGTTTGGAGACGGAACTGGGTACAGAACGTCCGCGTAGCAAGCACGCCACACCTCTCCCTTGTAGAAGTCGTTGACTAGTGAGTGGACATCCACCCCGCGCAATTGTTCAGCAGCCAGTACGTGCGCACAGGGGGTGGGGTATTGGTCGACGTTGAACCGTCTGGAGCTGCATAATCGTCCCGTGAGGTTGACAAGCCAGGTGGACTAACCATTGCGGACCTCGAACTCGTGGGGGCTGAGCGGCCTGGCCAACATCGACAGAGACTCAGCGAAGTTTGCTTTAATGGCATTAGCGACCCAATCGCTTACAACTTTCCGAGGTTTTGAGGTGATCTCTCTCCGCTTCACGAACCAGTCCCCGACGGTCTCAAGAATGGCATCCATCAGCGCTGTGAGTGGCAAGTCCCGAGGATACTTGAAAACCGAGTTCAAGCACTCCGAGTTATTCGTGGTGGTTATGTTGTACCTGTTACCCGGGTAGCACGCTCTTGCCCACTTTTCGAATCCGGCCTCCCGTAGGTATTGGCCCGCGGCGGGAGAAACCGCACAGAAGTCATTGTACAACGACTGGAACTCGTCGTATGTGTATGCTTTGACCATGGAGAAGTATTGGTCCTTCATAGCGCTGATTTTGAACTGAAACCGGACATTCTGCCATAAGTGCCATGTGCATATGCCGTGCTTGGCGAAGACGTAGTTGTCCCGTATTCCCTTCTCGATGCTAATATGGCGGTTATATACCCACATGAGATCAGTCGTGTCTTCAACAACATGCATCATCTGCCTGAAGAAGAACCCCCACGACCCATCATTCTCTCCGTCAACCATTGCGAATGCAATTGGGTAGACAGAGTGGTCGGCATCTTGTGCAGTCACTACTAGAATACTGCAATTAGACATCATGTGATTTAAGTCTGTCAAAAAAATCAAAAGATGTTAAATTAATTTATTACATCGATAATTTATTTTGTGAAGTTTAAAACAGTTTACACAATGGTCAAATATATGGACAGATGTAAAATTGTTAGTTCAAAAAAATAAAATACGAGCGCGTTTAGGAGAAAAGGCGGGATGAAAATACTTAGAAAAAATTTGTAGCCCGGGCTTTCAAATTTGAAGTAAAAATTTGGAGTTCCCTTTTTTCGCTTCTAACACTTTGAAAATAATTTGACCCATTTTATCCACTTTCTTAAAATTTATAACACTTAAACATATTTCTCTCTCTTTTTTCTCTTCCCTCACCACCTCTAACGATGTTCTACTTCTCCAGATCCGAGCCCTCAAATCCCAACTCCATGTTCGACCATCTCCCTCCAGATTCGAGCTTCCTCTGGCGGCCGTCCTCCTAGCTTCAATGCTCCTCATCGCCACCGTCTCCTTTCTCCAGATCTGAGATCTCCTCCTCCTTTCCGGCCACTCACACAATCTCTTCACCTCCTCTCACCGCCGTCTCCCTCCCTCCAGACTCGAGATCTCCTCCTCCTCGCCGGCCACTCACATCATCTCTTCACCTCCCTCCCGCCGCCGTCTCCCTCCCTCCAAATCTGATATCTCCTTCTCCTCACCGACCACTCACACCATCTCTTCACCTCCTCCTTGCCGCCGTCTCCCTCCCTCCATCACTATTGTTAAAGTTCCCTCCTCCATACATCTATTGGTTCTCTACACCCGAATCCCTCTCTTGGTCTCCCCCTCGCCTGAGTCACTATTGTCAAAGTTCCCTCCTCCATCCATCTATTTCACCGCCAACGTTTCTCCTACAACGCTGGTAATTTTATTTGTTATTCAATTTCTCTTTCGATTTGGCTTTTCTTCTGCGCCAATTTTAGGGGTTTTGACATTTTTTTGCAATTTTATATCTGGGATTGTCGGCTGATATGGAGGAGAGGGAGTTGCAGAATATGTCGACACTGCTAAATATGCTCTCCAGGTTTTACCCTTCTTCCTCTTCACTTTACCAGGAATCAAATAGGGTTAGATTTGTTAAATGGTTTCCAGTTTCTGATTTGGAAATTTAGGGTTCTTGGATTGCGATTTTTTTTTGTAGATCTAGGGTTTGTTATTGTTCTTCTTGAAATAAATCGATTACTCTGTATATGTTACATTCTCAATGATAAATAGATGAAATTTCTGATTTTGGGATAGTTTCTTGGACTGAATCGTTCTGTCCTGTAGATCATCCGACATCCTGGACTTTTAGATAGAGGAGAAATCGTTGTTATTTGCTTTGTTCGTTGACTCTATAGGCCACTTTGTCAATTGACATAGTTCTAAATGATAATACTATTTGCAGGTCTTCTAAGGTTTAAATAAGAAGCTTCCCTAGAGAACTGGTTGATTTCTTATTCGAAGTACACCTCTGTAAGTTTCTGAACTAATCATCTGTATTACAGATTTTCGTATTATGCTTAGAATGTCTTTTTATTTGTTTGATTTTTTTAGGCTTCATATGCCGCATTGTTCCTCTGATATTTTTTTTTCATATGTCGCATTGTTCCTCTGATATTTTTTTCATTTGATTAGCAATTGAGCAAGTAATCATCCTCCTCTACTTTCAGGTATTTTTTTTATTTAATCTTTATATTCGCCTTAAATCTGTCAGATTTGGGCCTCTATTGTACGTTCTCCTTCACTTTTTATGATCCCCAATTTTTGATGGTATTTTCAATTAGAAAGTAGGATCGATAGATCGATTGTGGAAATTAGGAAATTTGAAATAAAAATTGACGCTTCATTGACTACTTAATCAGTTAATTTGATTGATCATGAAAGGTTACAACTTGAATACAAATGGTGGGAAAATCCGATTTGCAACACTGGGATGAGTTGGCTCCGGATTTGCTTGGCCTAATATTCAGAGGCCTCGACTTCCAGGAGATCTTGCAAGTGATTCCTACGGTTTGCAAATCATGGTGTAAAGTTGTGGAGGAACCTTAATGCTGGCAAACTATTGATACTAATCAGTGGAGTAAGAGTTGGAGGGTATCGCCTGAGAACCATGATCGACTGCTTCAAACACTCGTAATAAGGAGCTCAAGCTCGCCTCGTGAGCTCATTGTTTCTATCCTCATAAGTGACCAGATGCTCGCCTTCATCTCTGACCAGTAAGTTTAGAGTTCTCTATTCCAGCTTGTTCTAATTGTGTTTATATATACATGGATAACACTTATATTAGTTTTAATAATTATGGTTTTTGATACTAATACCCGTATAGATTATGTGCATATTTTTTTAACAGCAAATACATAAATATTTTTGATATACTTTTAATATTCAATCTTTTCATATAGAAAGATCAAAGAGAATCAGAGTGGTGTTTGATTAATATGCAAGTGGAAATTCCGAAAATTGTATATTAACCTTAACCTAAAACTTATTTTACTGCATCATGCATTTTTTATATGGACTTGTATGTGATGCAATCTATTGTTGCTATAGTATACGAGTATGTGACTGTGTTTTTTATTGGCAAAATGGCTTGTGTGTCGTTTTCTTAATTTCGTATAGTGCAGCGTCCAAAGATTAGAAATCGGTTATATTCCAAGAACCGACTCCAAAGTTGAGCAAGATGCCTCTAAATTCTCCACGATCAGAAAGGCGTTGGAGGCGATAAGAAGCAATGGTAAAAACCTCATGTCGTTGAGTATGGACTGGCACAATGCATACAAGCGGTCTGTTGCAGATGCAGATGAGGGGCGTACCATAGCTTGTAGCATGCCCAAGCTTAAGCACCTCAATGTAGGCTTTCACAGAGTCAAAACCCAGGATGTGTTAGAGATACTCCCGGGTTTCCCTGAGCTCGAGTCGTTGAATATCGATTGTTGCTGGGATGACGGCCTTGATATAAAATATTTGGAAGAAAAATACCCCATGTTAAAGGTGAGCGTTGTTTCTCATAAGGAACTGTTATGTGGTTATAATTTCGACAGTGAAGATCAGTCACACAACAATGGCATGACAAGAGGCAGCAAAAGTTGGTTGGATTGATTTGAGGGTTGTTTCTGATGTATATTTCTCATGTATTTCCTTATTTTAAAGAGGCATAAAAAGTTGATTGCATTGATTTTATGATATTTTTTCTATTAACAAAATGTTGGTGTGAACTAGTTGCAAGGTGTTAGTATGTGCCTAAAACAACTAATCTTATTCTAGATTTGGTATTGGCTTATCTTTAGGGGTGACGTTTATGCATGTTAGGTTTTTGCACTTTTCTTGTTTGTTCATATTTTGTAAATGTGACCATATGATGGTAGTATATATGTACATATTTTTATTAAACGATCTATCATATTGAAGACCATACAAAATGCGATGTTCTATCGATAAAAGCGTGTTGCCTATCCTAAAATAAAACATCGGATTAAATATAAAAATAGTAGTGTATTCATACATTTAACATTAGATCCGTCTATTAAAACAGATGCCAGTATAGTTTTATACATCAGTTATAACAAAAAATGCGATGTCGATAATATGGAAATACATCGGTTATGTCTATATTTCAAGTGGTCGGTCAAATTAAAACAATATAAAATCATAAATTATATATTGAACATGATTATAAATGTGATCACTAAAATAAAAACTGTTGTGTATTTTGTATTAAGACATCACTTATTTTTATAAATAAAGATGTAAATGTCACTTTTTTGCTTTAGGAGGACACGGTCATATGTTTTCAAATGACAAATTTTGGATATTCATCAACAAGTGAATATGTCATAACAAAAAATGAGGGGTTCTAATTAAGAAAAGACATCTGCTTAAAACAGATGTGGAAAGTTTGATCTTTTACTACACGCACAAAGAGATCGGAATTTTTTTTTAAAGACATCTGTTGACAACAGATGTATAATTGAAGTTTTCTAGTAGTGAGTCGCGAACAGGAGGCACCCTCGGAACTTCCCCTTCAGGAACCCCCCGTCCACTGACACCACCTGCAAATTCAACAACCGGAATGGTTACCGTTGTCATGTCGTTATTGACTAATGTCATGTCATATAACCTATATGTCATGTTATTCCCTGAGGACGTCATCCAAGGTAGTTGGTCGCTGTAATGGTAGTAGTTGTATGAGTGTAACGGCTTTGCAGTAAAGGACACGTACACAAGGTACGGAGAATGAGGGACTGACCTTTCTTAGATAGGAGACCGCCCTCCGCCACACTCCAAGGCTGACAAACGCATACTTGAATCGTCTTTCTGTGTCGCGTTATATCCTGGATTACATGCCAGGGTTGGACTGCTCCAGCATGTGCATGTACGAGTACATCCTCTGGTAGCTTTCCTCGTCCGTCCCGTAGGTGGTGTCCCTCGCCTTCATGGCGGCTCGCCGCGCCTTCCAGTAACTGGACGGCACCCCCAGCTGGGATTTCGTCAGAGCCTGCACTTGCTCCGGCACAAGGGCCTTCTTTGAACCAACGAAACTGCACATGGACAGGCGCATTGGGTTAGTGTTTATCGAAGTACCTGTCCAGTTTTATCACATTTCTTGTCCAGTTATATTTATCCAGCGTCCAGTTATAAACAACATATTGTCCAGTTCGGTTGGTTAGAGCGAAGGAGATACCCGTCCACTATGTGTTGCCCCACCTGGGTGTATGTAGCACGACGCTTTTGTGTCATCATGTCGGTCACGTCGCACATGTGCTCGTCCACAAGCTTGGAGATAATCCAAATCCGCGTCTTCTTGTATGTGGAAACCCGACAAAGCCACTTGCAATTGGGACCACCGCAGCGCACAACATACAAGCTTTTCGTCGACTTGTTCACCTTGGTCGTGAAACACCTAGATAGGTCCGCCCACTTGATTGTCTGTTGGACCTCCTCCTTCGACCGAAACACTTTTCCCTCCCGGAGCTCACCCGTGTGCTGACGGGGACCCAATGGGTTCACCGCAACCATTGGTTCACTTTCCACACCCTCCGTATTCGGTCCTAACTTCTGTTTTCCGCGAGCGTATGCTTCCTCTATTTCCCTCACAGCCTACTCGGCCTCAGTATCCCATGACCAAGACTTGGTCGGAACTGCGCAGCCGAGCTCCATCTTCACCGCATTTGGTAGTACCTCATCGTCGTCGGAGGAGCTCCCGATGTCAATGGGCACCCGTCCATCTCCACCCGGTTGAATAACTTCATCTTCCGGATCACTGCTGACAGAAATGACTTGCTTCCCACGTCCTATTTCCTCGGCTTTCTTTGCCTTCTTTGGCAACTCGAACTCCAACTCCTCATGTCGCTCGTACTCGTCGGTACTATTATGTAACTGGACACATTCGTTTTCTAACTGGATGCATTGGGCATCTAACTGGACGCCAGTTTGTTTTGCCTGGACACATCCGGCTACCAAGACTTCGTCTTCTTCACCACCAGCCAATTGGATGCCCGTATGTTCGTGATCTGCTTGGGTCACAGGCGGCCCAGCTAATGGCAGTATAAATTCCTCACCTCCCGCCACTGAGATACCCCACCCTCCGGAGCCACCCGTTAATGATCCTTGTGTAGGTGCCACAGTGCTGCCACAAAGCTTGGTTCGTAGGGAGACATGGAGGTCGACGGGCCACGATCGTTCTCCAGTGAGTCCGTTTACAAACTTGAAGGCCTGCAGGTCTTCGTCATCTCCTATTGCATATGGCCTGCACCCGCCCTTCTTCAGCTTCCCATATGTGAGCTCCACCTCATGCCTTCTCCCATCGACGTTAAACTTTTCCATCACGAGTTTCTTTAGTGCAACGTAGTCGATACGTTCGTCCACCAGCAGAGCCTTCTGGCTCCGTGACCCCTTGAAGACCCAACCGCCTTCTTCGCAAGCCCACCATCCTCCGAACACCACAGTCAGACATACGATTGTCTTCTCCCCTGTTCATTCACATAGAGAGGGGATACAGTAAGTTTACATTAAGTTGTAGCAAAGTTTTTTTTCTCGTCATCTTCCTTGAGAGACTACTTACCCATTTTGTATCTGCAGGCGGTCGCAACTCGGTCCAGTCTATTCCACCAGCTGTCACGTTGTTTGCTGTTGGTTGTCACGTTGTTCTCTCCCGGTTGTCCAGTTAATATTAACTCGTAACGCTTCAACTTTAAGATAAACCCCGACCCACTTGCTTCTTCTACATTGGCTACTCTGTGAATCTTTAGATTTTTTTCCACCCGGTACCCATTAAATGCCACCCCCATCATTCCCTCCCATATCCTTATATAGATCCCCATATCATTGGCCACCAACCCTCCTCCTTCACTCTTTGCCGATGCTTCTCCTTCCTCCTTTTAATTCTCCTACTGCAGTGCATTAATGTGGAATAATCATTGGACTGAGGTGGAGCTTCAATTCTTATATACTCTCCCCTTCTTCCCTCCTCCCTCCTCTTTCTCTTCAGGATTTTTTGGCGCAAATGTTTGGCGGGAATTTTCCTTCCCCGGACTGTTCAGAGAGTCCCTGTCAAACTCAATTACCTTTCTCTCTCTTTGTCTAATCAAACTCAAAAGCCCCCTCTCTTGCCTCTCTCCTCTCAATGGACGTCTCTCTCTCTCTCTCTCCTTCCTTTTCTCTCTCTCGCCTTCCTTTTCTCTCCCTCGCTGAGGTGTCACGGTTGGCCCCCACTATCCCAACCTGTTACCTGCTGGGCAGGTTTTCCGGATAACCGGTTTCACCCCATTTTAATCCGGGTTGGGTTAACCTTGCAACACTTTTCGGTTTTTGGGTTACCTTGTGCAATTCCCTCTAAACAAAATTAATGGAAAAAAGAGAAAGGAGAAATAAAAAAATCAAGGAAAAAACATAATTGGTCAATATTCCTAAAACTCTTCTAAGATTGAAAGGTAAGCAAAGTCTTCTAAATTAAGGTTATATATAGATTGTTAGTAAATATGTTAAGAATAAAAGAGAATGGTGGATTAAAAAAAATAATGGAAAAAAAGAGAAAATGAGAAATAAAAAAATCAAGAAAAAACATAATTGGTCAATATTCTTAAAACTTGTCTAAGATTGACACGTAAGTAAAGTCTTCTAAATTAAGGTCGTATATAGATAGATACTCCTAGGTTTATTTACAAAAGAAAAAAGAAAAATATTAAAAGGTGAAATGTTGTGAGAAAGGAGTGGGGATAGGGAGAAAAGGGGCTAGTGGATCCTCACAGCTAGGTTTGACGTGGGTTACCGTTTACCCTATAAATTAAAATACAGTGTTCCGCAATTTTCTTAACAGTAGTTTGAATAAGTGATGGAATCATGGAAACCAAGCGTTGTGTTGGGTGTCGTGTAAATTTAAATTCAAACTCAAAGAGTGGACACCCTAATAAAATAAACAGAAAACAAATACTGGTGTGTGACTCTCTCCTGGTCTCCCCTCCCACCTGGTCGCTCTTCACCTGCGGTTACCGGAACTCAACTCCTCTCTCTCTCCTCCCCTCCCCTCCTCGATTCAATGGCCTTCACCAGGTAGCAAGGAGATCAATCAATCCATCGAGTCTTCCGATTCCAATGTCGTCTCGAGCGAGGAGCAGCTCTCCCTTCAGCCATCGCCGACCTTCAAGCCCTTACTCCTCTTCCTCCACTTCTTCCTTTTTGAACACCAGCGGCCGCTTCATCCCCCGCTCCTCCTCCGGCTCCTCCTCCTCCTCCTTCCACGGCTCCTCCGCTAGATCCGCCACCCCCAACCGCTCTAACTCCGATCCAATGTACCCTTCCTCCCGCTCCTCCGGTGCTCCTCCCCGCTCCTCCCCCGTCGTATTTCCCTCCGATGATCTTCTCTCCGATCCACTTGATGCGCCTAGTTCCTCCTCCGACAGTATCTCCGTCACCATTCGATTTCGGCCTATGAAGTGAGTTCTTCTTTGCTTAGATCTAATTCAACGCGGTTAGATCTGGCCCCGGCTTTCCCGACAAGCTTCCTTCTGTATTTTCATTCGATTTTGAGGAATTGAATTTCATCTTGATTTCTCTTTGTTGTGTTTCTGTAGTGAGAGGGAGTACCAGCATGGAGACGAGAATGCGTGGTATCCCGATGGTGATAAGATCGTTCGTAGCGACTATAGTCACGCAACCGCTTATGCATTTGGTAATTCGAACATTTTGAGAATTGATTATGCTGAATTGAATGTGGTTGGTTAAGTTCATTTTTGTCTATTCTGAAATGTGGAGTGACTGAATTTCATATTTGCTCCTAAGTTAACTTCATTTATTGACTTCAATTGAATTGACAGACAAGGTATTTGGTCACGATGCTACCACTGATGAGGTGTACGAAGTGGCAGCTCGGCCAGTAGTTAAAGCTGCAATGGATGGTGTCAATGGTATGTTACCATTAATTGAAGACTTGAGCTGATATATACATAATTCCGCGTCTCATTCGTTTCATCTTTATAAAAGTTGAATCAATTAGGCTTTTAAACTGTTAATTTGAGACCATAGATTCCATCTCCTTGTCACATTTCATTTGTTATTCCGATAATTGAGCTAATGCAACTGGGTTGAATTATAGGGACGGTGTTTGCTTATGGTGTTACAAGTAGCGGGAAGACACACACCATGCATGTAAGTTTCAGGTTCAATATAACATTATTTTTTCAGGATTTCAGGAGCTTCTCACTTATTTGCCATTATTGAACTATTTAGATTTTTTTTAAGTTAAATTTGGTTAGCATTTATCTTGAGACTCATTTGATATGTATATTTAAAAATACCATCACATGTATACATGGTAAATTTTCAAAGATTATGCATTATAGTCAAATTCAACAGTCAAATTGGAAAAACTCTGAAAGGTTTGATAAGATGATCATACAGTTGAAGTTGAAGACATTGCATGCCCTTCTGTAAGAGCTTCAATTTATTTGAACGGTATAATAATGCGTGACAAGTAATTCTTCATAATGCTCCTCAGACAACAATGAGACCCTGTTGTTGAGAAATGGATGATGAGGTCCTCTTATGACTTCGAGCTTGGATTTCACTATCCAGTACCTTGTAATGACTTTTAAGCTTGATAAAGATTGAATGACTTGACAGACATATACATTCTTGGACAAAAACGACTCTGTGCCTGCACTCACAGTTAACTACTTTTTGGCATGTTTTTCTTCTATTCTTTATTTCTGATTCCTTGCTACCATGATTTATATGGCTATGCATCTGTGGACCTTCTTGTGCACTTAATCAGTGTCTGATCTTATGCAGGGAGATCAAAGTTATCCTGGTATTATACCTCTCGCAATCAAGGATGTTTTTAGCACCATTCAAGATGTAAGCATGCTGAAAATTTTGCTGCGTTTTTAACATCAATTAACCAGTATGCATAGTTTCATGATAAAGTTGCGTCTTCTTGCATCCCTATCTAATCCAGTATAATTAGAAGAATCATATAACCAAGTACTGGTGTTGCTAGTGAAATAAGCTTGTTCATTCACTACTTGCGTTCTTTGCTGATCATTGATGTATATACCTGGCCATTTGTTGCAGTCACCTGGAAGGGAGTTCTTGCTTCGTGTGTCATATCTTGAGATCTATAATGAGGTCAGTATCTCTTCACACAATCCCTCTTTTGCAAATTGGATGAGGAGAGGATAAGTGTTATGTGACTAACTTTATTTTTGGTTGAAACCAGTGGTTTAGTCACCTTGCACCGGGTAGGCCCAATAAGGGGGTTTATGTGACTAACTAATAATTGTTTTCTGCCACTACTATTGTTGGTTTCATGTAATTGTATCTCACTATTGGTTTACCACTATGTTATATTCCATATCTTATACCTGTATGCTACATATTAAGTGCCGGGATAATTCATAATTGTTTTCACATTCAATCATTTATTTTTGCATCTGTACACTTTTTCTAATGAGCAGAATATTTCTGCTACTGATAATAAATCGTAGGTAAAAAGTATTTGTCAATTTGCCATAGTCAAGTGTATCCTAGGATTTTTTTTTTTTTTTATCAGCAGTGTATCCTAGGATTGATAACCACTTGCTGTGTGAACATAGCTGTAATTAGGTTTACAGTTTACAGCGAGATTAGCAAGGTATCTGTTTTGGTTTATGATGTTCTGCAAGGAAGGAGGCATCTGGTGGGGGTCCTGTGGTGTTAAGGTTCTCTGTGAGAAAGGATGCGTCTAGTGGCCTCTATTGAGGAAGAAGCAGAGGCGATGGTGACTTTGTAGAATGAGCAGGAAGAAATAGCACAAAGTATTAGATAAGTATTGGTCATTGTGGTGGTGATCTGGTTGTTGTAATAATGTGGCTGGGGAACCCTAGTTTCATTCCAAAATTAAACGAATGTTTGTTAGGAGATGTTATGTATCAATTTTTTATCATGTTCCAATCCAATTTCTCATTTCGGTTTAATACCTGAGTTTTTATCAATTCCCCTTTATCTAATAACATTAGTTCTCTATAAAATGACCACTTTATGCAATTGTTCACTTATAATGATGGAAAAATATGCCCTGTTGATCCTGTGAGCTCTTCCTTGTAAAACTTGCATTTAGTACTTGTTCTAGGATCTATATGTAGTCAGATATTTTCTACTTTTGACTGAAATAAAAAATCTAAGATGACAGAACATTGCGTTAATTGATAGTCATGATATTTTTTTTTTTAAATCAGTTTGAGGGAAGTGGTCACTTTATCCTGTCTACCTGTGGCTGATTTATCTCATAATTTTCATTGCTGTATGAGAATGAATGTGTCTTTCTTTAGATTGTTAGTGATTTATTATCTTCTTTTTTGTATTAGTTGATGATGTAACATCAAACCTTGCTTTGTTGACTACTCTTATTACTTATAAACAATGCTTTTTTCCCCATAGCAAAATATATAGTTTGGCTACTCGATTTTGTGTTTGAAAAGGATCTTATTGAAGTCTCCACCTTTTTGTGCAGGTGATAAATGACTTGCTTGATCCAACAGGTCAGAATTTGCGTGTTAGAGAAGATGTGCAGGTTTGTTATTAACTACAATTGTCTGAGCCTGACCTGGTGGCATTGTTATCTGTTGTGAGTTGTGACAAACTAAAACCTTGCCATACTGAAGACATTAGTTAACTATGAAAGTGCTTTTTTTTTCTAGGGCACTTATGTTGAAGGAATAAAAGAGGAAGTTGTTCTCTCACCTGGTCATGCACTATCTTTCATCGCAGCCGGAGAAGGTACATTTGGGTCTAGACTTACTATGTTGAACTCTTTCATTAATGGAAATATAATGTGTGGATACTAATCTTCTTATTTGGCTTTATGGAGGTAGAACATCGACATGTTGGCTCAAATAACTTTAATCTACTGAGTAGCAGAAGTCACACCATATTTACACTGGTAAACAATTTTTCTTAATCCGAATGAAATTTTGTATTAATGATAAAAAAAACATATGCATGGGGCATACCCAGACTTATATGCACCTCCTTACTGCTTTTTCATCTAATTTTCTGCTTTATATGGTCAAGAATAGTCATTTATATGTTTTCACACTTTCTAGTCTTTTAACTCCATAGTGCTTATAAAATAATCATTATTTTTTGCTTACCTTGATCCCTGATCAACCGCAGATGATTGAAAGCAGTGCACGTGGTGATGAATATGATGGAGTCATTTTCTCCCAGCTTGTATGTGAAAACCATTGTTTTTTGTTCCATTGTCGTTTTGCTGCTGTTTTAGTACAGCAATTATTCATCTGATTTATTGCACCTTTCCTTGCTTTCCTAGAATTTAATTGACCTAGCAGGATCAGAGAGCTCCAAAACTGAGACAACGGGACTGAGAAGAAAGGAAGGAGCTTACATCAACAAAAGTCTTTTAACTCTGGGAACTGTAGGTGCCTTCAAACACCCAACCTTCTTACGTTAAAAGAATTTTGTGACGAATAACTTGTAAATTGTATTTTCCTGCATGGTTTTTGGATTCAAGTTATTGCAGAAAATGCATTGTAAAGTGAACTGTGGTATTTCCAGTGAACTGTGGTATTTCCTGCATGGTTACTTATGTTCTATTATTCTTGTTGCACATGAAGGTAATTGGGAAACTCAGTGAAGGGAAGGCATCTCATGTGCCATACAGAGACTCTAAGCTCACTCGACTTCTTCAAACGTCCCTTAGCGGCCGTGGACATGTTTCAGTGAGTCACTGAGTCCTTAATGTGTAATGTTTTTTGCATTTTGCATGTGATCAAGAGTTTTTTGCATTTTGCATGGGATCAAGAGTTTTTTTTCATCTTATATTTTCCTAGTCTTTATATATAGAAAGAAATTCTGGGGTTTATGCCTTCTTGGGATTCAGTTTCTATTCATATTTTTTCTTTACTAATGCTACAAATAGTAGTGGGACACTCTTAACTTGCATCTTGAGTTTCCTCAGTTTCCAGATTGTATGTTCCTAATGTTATTTCATTGTTTGTGTATTTGCACAGCTTATATGCACGGTGACACCAGCATCCAGTAGTATGGAGGAGACTCATAATACTCTAAAATTTGCTAGTAGGGCCAAGCGAGTGGAAATTAATGCTTCACGCAATAAGGTATGCAGTATTAGTAAAATTCTTATGTTATGTAAAATGCTTACTTTAATATACTGTTGGTAGACTTACACAATTATCTACTTCTTTCTTAACATCTGCATATATTATTGTAAATCATTTACTGTATCCCTTTCTGTGTTTCTTTCAGATTATTGATGAAAAATCCTTAATTAAGAAGTATCAGCGGGAAATCTCCGGTCTTAAGGAAGAACTTGATCAGTTAAGGCAAGGAATGCTGGTTGGTGTTAGCCACGAGGAGATAATAAACCTAAAACAACAGGTCTTTTTAGCCTTTTAATCTGATAAGTGATAACCTTTTGATTTTGCTAGTCTTTCTATACATAGAAGGCAAATCAAAATCATATCTTTGATAAATGATTCAACTGATGGTCAAATTCTGACTGATTCTTCATTATGTGCGAACCTTTTTGTGCTGTCATGTCTTCTAGCTCGAGGCAGGACAAGTCAAAATGCAGTCAAGGTTAGAAGAAGAAGAGGAAGCAAAAGCTGCTCTTATGAGCAGAATACAAAGGCTAACTAAACTGATACTTGTGTCATCAAAGAATGCTGTCCCTGGAATTTTGAATGATTCTGCAAGCCCCCAAATAATCCAATCTACAGAAGATGGTGATGTATGTGTTCATCAATGCTTAATACATTTTCATATGCAGTACTTTGATCATTTGTATGTATGTATGCATATGACAAACATGTCCTTGTTCTTTTTCTTTGATGTTAAATTCTGTATTGCAATTCTCATTTCACCTTCAGCTTCTTTTTTTTTTCTCCTTTTTGTACTGTTAATGTGGAACATTTACAAAAAATATATTAAGGAAGATGAAACTTTACTTTTAAATTTTGAGCATCAAACTTTGAAAGTTGATTTTGATCCCACTTGTGTCAGAAATCGGATGTTTTCAAGGATGGTTCTTTGCTTGGGGAAACTGAGATCAATAAGAACCCCACATCCTCTGCTTTAATTGATCCTTCTGGTGAATTAAAGCACAGAAGATCATCGAGCAAATGCAATGATGATCTATTTCCAAGCAGCAGTTCAGTAATAGAATCAATTCAAATTGGTGAAATCATCAGTCATGTGAAACTATCAGTGGTATGCGGTTTCTAATTTTCCCTTGTTTCTCTAAAGGCATGAGAAGATAACTCTTTATGGATAGTATAAAAATGACAGGTCAACTGAAAAATGACAAGTAATCAAGTATCTAGAAGTGACCTTATTTCACAAACCTCCTTGACTAACCTCTAGTTCTTGACTATCTAGGTTATATTGGGTTTTAGAGCAAAGAGTATACCATTATGAGTTGAATCTGTGCTATATGCTAAATCTGTGGTATGATGAATACACTTCCATTCATACACTTCCACATCAAGGAAAAATTGGAAACTAAATATGTGAGGAAACCTTCCTTCAAAGCCATTGCTTCTTACCTTTGTACCTCCACATTCAGCATGTCGAAGTAGAATGACGATTAATAACTGTAACTTTTTGCTGACCTAACTTGAGTTTGAGACTCAAGATGCCTGAATTTATACTTGAGCATGCTTGTTGTGGAATTACTTGTGTTTATCTGGGATTAATTTTTTCAATTATACGGTGGTTTCACCAGATTTATTCCTTTCTAAGTCTTCATATGTTAGGTTATTTTGTATACATTATACTGAGAGGAAGATACTATTTTCAAATATTAATGTTGTTTCAGGGTGATATAACATCTACTGATGAGTTGGACCTTCTCGGGGAGCAAGTCAAGATGCTTGCTGGAGACATTGCATTCAGCACAAGCACACTCAAACGTCTGGTAGAGCAGTCTATGAAGGATCCTGACGCATATAAAACCCAAGTATTCCCCTTATCTCTCCCAATTTTGGACCTTCTTTAGTCAGATGTTTGCATTTTTTATTATAAGCGCTTGCTGTACACTTGGTATTGATTGCTTTGATTTTATCTCCATGATTTAATTTGGGAGAATAAATTTGCCCCTCTTCCTATACATGACGATGAGTAATACATGAAGAATCAATGGCAGTAAAATATTAGAATATAATTGTTCTTGAATTTCAAGCCTTGGCACTTGGCAGTTCTATATGGTTGATTCGTAAACATAGCATGGAGAGTATGTCTTGTGTTAGGTGGCTGTAATTTGAACCTATATTTTGTTAAGAGCATCTCTGTTGATGTGCTAGAACCGGATTTTATTTTCTACATTATATTTCAGTTTAGAAAACACATATTCGAGGTGTTATTTGGATATTTGATACATACTTCCTCGGCATTTCAATAGTTGCCTTTCATATTTTTAAAGGGAACCATCACATATACCCTCAGTTTTTGCTATACTTTTTCACTTTGTTGTAAACCACCACTAACAATTTATTTTAATATAATTGTAAGGGTTAATGTGTGAAGTAGATATAAAAAATCTTACAAAGACAAGTATTTTGAAACAAATATCAATGCTACGAAATCAAGTATTGTGATATGGAGGGAGTATTTGTTTCTAGTGCAACACTCTTGCTATTTGATTTACACTCCTTTTCAGTAAGTATTGTCTTCACTCCCTGTTCATGGTCAAATTTAACACGAGTTCTTGAATTAGATTGAGAAGCTGCAAAGAGAAATCCAAGAAAAAAGGACGCAAATGAGGGTTCTAGAGCAGCGAATTGCTCAGGCTGGAGAGTCTTCAGTGACAAATGCATCGCTTATTGATATGCAGCAGGTTTTCTACCTTCCATGCATATTAGCTTTTGCCCTAGACAGATTACATATTGAATTGCCAAATTTCACTCTCTTTTGACATCAACTTCTACTTTGTGATGTGACAGACTGTCATGCAATTGACAACTCAGTGCAATCAGAAGGATTTTGAGTTAGAGGTTTGCTGCTTAGAACTTTTATCTTTCTTTGGATTTTGGGTTACTTTGGATTCCAAAGATATTGCATACATTCTTTTTTGGTTATTCAATGTTGCTGAAGTGACGATCTATAGAATACATATCCATGTTCTTTTGTACATTGTTATCCTTTCTTCTATGGAGGCCTTGGTGATCCTAAATTGCTCTATGTGATAAATTTGTTCAGGCATCCTTTAACCAGTTGCTGCTTAGCTAGAAGTGACATCTGTTAATAGTTATATCAATAAATTAGACTGGATAACTGAGAGTAGTGTGAAGAGAAATAAGTTATTGAAACTGTATAGTTTTTTAGGAAATAAGTTATTGATGTGGAGTAATTTTTTTGGACAGATAAAGGCCGCAGACAACCGAATTCTCCAGGAACAATTTCAAACTAAGGTATATAACCTGAATCTTCTCTCAAAGGTGTATTTTTGGTAATCATTCATTTGCCCTATAAGGTGTTTGTATGAGCACATCATCATCCAATTAGTTACCTTAATAAGCTTTAAGAGTCTGTTGCTTGTATGAGTGGGGCTCATGTTCTTGATTTGAGAGTGTACAGGATTGTTGCTTCAAGTGTAATTTTTAGTATATTATATTTGCTATTTTGGCAGTGTTTGGAAAATCAAGAGTTGCGGGACAGAATAAAGGCTTTGGAGCAACAATCTTCTTTGTCCATTGGACAGCATGCATCTGGCGAGTACATTGAAGAGTTGAAGAAAAAGATCCAATCACAGGTGAATGTGTTTCAGGCTTTGAAATGGCTGTTTTTGTATCTATAATACGGAGTGTGTTTTAAAGCTTTCATCTGTTGTATGTCTGTCCACCAAGAAGAAACGAGTGTAGTAACATCTATATTGTTGCTATGCATCATCCAGGAGATAGAGAATGAGAAACTTAAACTGGAAGATGTAGAGCTCCAAGAAGAAAACAGTGGATTGCGGGTGCAAAATCAAAAGCTATCCGAGGAGGCTTCTTATGCGAAGGAACTTGCTTCCGCTGCTGCTGTTGAGTTAAAGAACTTAGCTGGCGAAGTAACTAAACTGTCCCTGCAGAATGCAAAGCTCGAAAAGGAATTGCAGGCTGCTCAAGCCAGAAATGCTAGCATTCAAGGTGGCATCCGAAAATACAGTGATGGAAATAAGCAAGGAAGAAGGGGAAGGTTTTCGGCAAGAACGAATGACATTTCTGGAAATGCCTATGATGATTTTGATTCATACAGCTTAGATGTAGATGACCTGAAAATGGAATTGCAGGCAAGGAAGCAGCATGAGGCAGTTCTAGAGGCTGCTTTGGCTGAAAAAGAATTTGTAGAAGAAGAATACAGGAAGATAGCTGAAGAGGCAAAGAGAAGGGAGGCAGTATTGGAAAATGATTTGGCAAATATGTGGGTGCTTGTTGCAAAATTGAAAAAAGAAGGTTCAGCTGTTCCTGAGTCAAAAAGAGATGAAAAGCAGGGTAGTGTAGAGGTATTTGGTGAGAATAAAATGAAGGTCACTGATATAAAAGAAGGTTTCAAGGAGAGACAGACTTTTCAAACTGCAAAACCTGTCCAGGATACTCCCAAAGATGAGCCCTTGGTTGCTAGGCTCAAGGTAAAATTTCCAGTGTACTCATAATATTAGTCTTCTGCATTATGTTTTTCATGTAGTCTACCCATATGATGGAACTTTGAGTCATTTCGTATATTAAGGTTATTAAATCTATGAAAGGCCATCCCAATTTCAGCTTATCAAGTTTAACTTTTACTTCATGGTTAAAATGACCAAATTGGCTAATGAATATCTAATTTTACTGGTCAAATGTACAAAATGAAGCTGGCATTTGAACTCTAGTATGTTTAATATGCTGTTTTCATTTGTAATCAGGCTCGAATGCAGGAGATGAGGGAGAAGGAACTTAAACATACAGAAAATGGAGACACGAATTCCCATGTATGTAAAGTATGTCTAGAATCTCCAACTGCCACAGTTCTTCTTCCTTGCCGTCATTTTTGTCGTAAGTTCTCATCATAACACCCTTCTCTGCTTTATAAAAATCGTGCTCTCTTTTTCTGGCAAAGTATTGACATCTGCGACCAATTCTGCAGTGTGTAAACCGTGCTCCCTTGCTTGTTCCGAGTGTCCTGTTTGTCGTGCAAGTATAACTGACAGAATTTTTGCTTTCACCTCATGACATTGGCCTCTATTCTCTTGGAAATGAAGGTATGCTTGTTTCATTATCTTCACTTCACTGTGTTGCTACCTGTACCTTGCCAAATCAAGAAAGGTTTCTATTTCTAACAGCGGAAGCTTGATTGTGTCTGCAGGGTTTTGTTGCCATTTCCAATGTCGTGGGTTGCCAGAACCTTGCTGGTGTTATTCTTTTTAATCAACTAAGCCTGTATGTATGATACATTGATATGGGTTTTCCCCTTAAAGCAACATGTAAAATAAGAACAGCAAAAAGTAAATAGACTTTAATCGGGGAAGTACAGGGTGATGTTTTTCCCTCTTTCAGAGGAAAAGAAAAGAGGTATGTATCTTGAATTGTGGCTACAGACGCTGAAACATTGGTTGTTGTCAAAGACAACAAATGTATCCTAATAGTTGTTCACTCACTTTTGTATAGCAAATTGTCTTTTGAGTTCTAAGGGCATCGAAAATCAGCCGGAAAGGACGTAGTAGCAAAGGTCCCTATTTCGAGTTCGAAGCTCGGAGGGCCGTTTTCTATTTACCAAAATCAAGACATTAAAAAAGCATAATTGGTTCTCGAAATATCACCACAGTATACAATAGGAGGTTTACAACCTATCAAAATACTCATTTACATCTCCAATATTACTTGAGTTCGTGTATAGCACTTTTGTTAAATATTGAGAGAGTCTATTGATTGAAACAGTCTATTTTAATCTTTTACTTTGTTTCGTATTTGTCACGTAGAAAAAAATACAGATGATCAGTCAGAAATTCATTCTTTTAAAATTAAATTTATTTTATCCATTTTATTAAAGAGGGTTTTGGTTGATCGGTTCATGAACCGCACTGAATTTGCTTGGAGATTGATTTGGGATTTGGAGGAAGAAGATGAGTTTCTCTTACGCCATTTATAATGAATAGTAAAAAAAGCTAATTATAATCGTAACCCTAATCCATTCTATTTTAATTTGGAATAAGTTTGGTTGGGTTCATTTGAATCCAATTGTTGTTTTGGTAATTGTCAAAACTAACTAGGACGAGTGATTTTTTGTTTTTTTTTGTTTTCTATTTGTTGCTACCATGGGAGTTGGAGGAGAAGTAGGTATGTGTTCCAGAAGGACAACTGGACAAGCGCATCGAAGGCTTTATAAATTTAACAAGGCAATTTAGTTGAAAGTATCTTTGCTAATAGTCTTTTTAAGATCTTGCTAGTAGTCTTATGTATTAGAATATATTGGGCCTCTAAAAATTTGGTAGGCTTGTTCCATCGGCTCACATGCGATGGGTTAGACCCTGATCTATAAAATAAAAATTATATATTGACTTAATGCATAATTACATGTCAAGAATATAACAAATTATATATTGACTTAATGCTTATTATATTGCGTTTTCTATCCTTATTTTATTAGTGTTTTTTCCTTTTGACGGTTTATTTATTTATTTATATTTATTTGAACGAGAAAAAAATGACAACATTTTATCATAAACCCACATCGTTTTATCCTAAAATAACATAATTTATTGATGTATTATACAAATTTCTTTTTGATGCTTTAATCTAAAACGACATCGCACATATTAATTATGCTCCTCATAAAATTTTATGGCTCTTCCTTCCACGATATATAATAGAAATAGATTTTAGATAAAATATCTTATAAATTGTGTTAATCAATCACAATAGATTTATAATATAATAATATTTACTATACAATAATAAGTGTTTAATTGATACAATTTATAATATATTTTTATTTAAAATTTACATTAATTTAAACATATTGTAAAAGGCATTGCAAATCTCTTATTGATTTGGGTTGCTATTCTCCATTGTAAAAAGTAATATCCCTTACGAAACACTATTCGAAGTGTTTATAATTATAATTACATTATAATTAAAATAAAATGGAATCCAAACACACCCCAAGTATCATGCAACTCAATCACAAAATAACAAAAATGAGATGTAATAGTATTGGAAACAGAATCATTGTTTGTGCTAGGTAGAACACTATCCAAAACATTGCCAAAATTTCTATTTAAGAAAAGAAACACTCATTGACATGAAAGCCATAGGCGAAGACCCATAGCTAGTGAAATGGGGCAGAAACTCCCAGTTTTGTGCATGGGTTCAAGGCACACATCAAAGAAATCAAGAATGCAGTTTTAAAGGCTCACCAAGACAAACAACAATGGAAAAGAAAATCCAGATGTGAACTTCATAATAGAACTGCTATGCTAGCAACAAAAGTCCAGATTGTTTTTACTTCATTAATATCAGAATGTTATGCAAAGATCAGCTGTCAGGCAACCTCATTGGTGCCAGTTCAGTCGGGGGTCGCAAATTGCAGACCATCTCCCTTGTTTTCCCAAAGTAAACCTGCAGTTCAATTCAAACCGTCTAAGTGAGATCAGATGAACATAAGGCATTTCTTGTGAATAGTTACAAATGAGGTTATCCGTAGACACGCAATGGGAAGTCCACAGGGAAAACCTGATCCAATGAGTTTCTCAGCTTGCTTTCCATCTCTTCTATCATTCTTCCCATGTTACAAAGGTGGCCCTCAGAGATTGCTAGGTTCATATTCATCTGCAACAATGAGGGCATAAAAGAAAATTGGGAAAAGATGAAGCTATTGACAGTTTGAAAAGCCATACTGAGACGATTTTGAAAGCCAACAGCGCCCATTTGACATGTTGAAAGCCATGGTCAATTGGTCATATTGAACACTGGCTAATCTAAATTCTAACATTCTTCTTTCAACATGTTGTTTGTCATCAAGCAAATCCAGCCACATAGTGCAATATCTCACAATTATGGCAGAAATAAATAACACTTGTATGATCCATCCCAGAAGAGACCAATTTGTGACTTGCCCTGGGTCATATTGAACATTGCCTAATCTAAATTCTAAGGTTCTTCATTCCACATGTTGTTTGTCAATTGTCATCAAGCAAATCCAGCCACATTTTTTGAAATAGTGTAATAAGTTAATAACTCAAAATTATGGCAGAAGAAATAAATAACAATTGTATGATCCATCCCGGAAGAGACCGATTTGTGACTTGCCATCATCCGAATTATTCAGACATTCAACTAAAATACCATGAAATCAGATTATCATGCAGAGACGTAATACCTGTCTTCTTATAGATCCAGATAAACTGAACTTGCCAGCTGACTGGTTATTTGTAGTCATAGATAGCATAACAGTGCTGGTCAAACAGTAACGGGCAATGCCATCTTCATCAGGCCCAACCTATTGCAAAGCAATAGCACAAAATCATAGAATGAAGAATAGAGATACAAGAAAAGCACGCATTGCATAGGAAACAAATGTTGCATGCTGTCATATATGCATTTGCAAAAGTGTTGTAACACATTACCTCTATAACATGGATAGCATCCCATTGCCCCTCATTCAAATAGCCCCTTCTTCCATGAGCATACTTTGATCCATCTTAATTTTCCTCAAGAAAAGCCATAGTTTGGAGTAAGATTGTAAAGCAAAGCACCAAATTACTGACACTTCTTTTCATTATACTGGTTTTCATATTACACTAAAAAAATACCTTTCTTTATCAAGAAACAGGCAACAAATCCTTCATTGTCATCTTCCCACATATAAACTGATGAAATCCCACCTTCATAATACCTAGCAATTTCTCAGTAAATCAAGCTGTTGCATCTTCTTAAATATTAAATATCTCAAAACAGAAATAGGTGAAATTTCATAAGAGAATATTCTACTGAACCAAGACAAAGCAAAGAAGAGGCAAGTAAAGAACCTCACTGGTCACGGTATACAGAAAACACATCATTTGCATCAATTTCAAGTTTCCTGAGATCTGAAGATGGATAAAGGCCCTCGTCCAATGGAGGATGGTATTTATTCGACCAGGGTGATCTACAGTTGGATACAGGTACAAGAATGCATTCCAATTTAGTATGAAGTAATGAAAATATTAACAATACTTAATTGTCTTAGGGGGATAAGAATAAGGGATACAGAGATCCAATGACAACTTAATCCTATGAATTCCGGCAAAGATGGACCTCAATTTCAAGCATTCTCCATACTGCTAGAGTTGATGGGATTCTAACCCCTATCCCCGAAGTAAATATGTAGAACAAGGAAAAGGATAAACATCACTTCATTACCTATATGAATCAGCATCCCTGTTATATTCACACAATATGAACTCCTTACCACTGTCCTCATCATGTAGAATCTGTACATCAATATTCACAATACAAATGGCAATATGTCATAGGATTCCAAAATTCATGTACATCAGACAATCATCATATATATAAATTCCAATTTTAAAAAGCAGCACGCTCAAAAGGCTACATCATTAAGATTTTTAAGGACAACACAACAAAACAAAAAATTTGTGTTCTGTCACAGGCTTACAGATGACGGTACCTTTATAAAGAGTTTTGGCAAGCAATAGGAAAAATTTGAAAGAAAAACGTACTGATTTATTGAAGATAATCAACAACAACAACCCAGCTTATCCGCAGAGGTGCAGGGTATGGGGTTTGGTATGTACGCACTCTTTCTTTGACTAATGAGGATGGTGTTTCTGATTTATTGAAGATTATAAGACCCTAAAATTTAAGGTGGGTGCTTAACAAATTGATTTTGGATGGATTTGAGGTGTGCTTGTAGATTGAAAACTATTGAAATTTAAAGTTTAAGAATGTGAGTTAAGGATGCGTTCAAAAGCATTTGATGAAATGCCCCAGAGATAACCATGAAAAACTACCAGAATAAAAAGTAATATCATTCCAATAATTCTCATTTGTTTAGAGGCTTTTGTCCAAATTATGTTTCTCTTTGCACCAACTAAACTCTTGAGCCAATCCCTTTAAGTGGCCAACTCCAAAGTCCAAACTACTTGGGCACATTAGCTACTGCATGTCTGGGCGCAAACTACACTTTTCTAGACAGTCTTACATTTTTTCGTAATAAAATGGTGGTATCTAACAGAGGAAGCAATCACTGAAAAGCCAAATGATTTTGCAAAACAGGATCATTTGAGCTATTGTATTCATCATATTAATTAAGATAAAATACTAGTACTCATTTAGAGGCTCTTAAAAGTGTTTTTTTTATAGTGATATATTAGGATCCCAATCCTATAGATTGATAAGATTCAAGCATAGGAGCTCAATGTTGGAGAGTTAACACAGTTCAGCGACTAGATATGAACATTTACACAAGCTGTTCCAATTCCAAGTTAATCAAACTTAAACTGAGCTTGATTGGATATTTCTTTGGTTGTGAGTTGTCATTGAAGTTGGATTAGGATTCTAGAGTGGTGAATGACTTTAAACATCAAAAGTTAGTTAAAATTCCTCTTAGAAAAGTCCGCATGGAAATTTTTATAGTCACGTCTTGTTCTGATGCTATAAGTGCAGCCATTTTGGAACAATGTACATTCTACAATGATTTTGCAAACAAAAGTTTTCAGATTTATATTTTTCCTTATTATGATAAATCAATTTGCAACCTATATGTAGAATCCACATTACAATGAAACATCTACAAATTGAAATGCATTTGACAATCATAAATTTGAGTTTTAGATGGCCAAATCGCTTAACTGGTTTGTGAAATAGAAGACCATAATGTTCAACTTCAAGTCATCAGGTGCAATTTATTTATGACAATATGTACACTGCCATTGGAAAATGATTTGGCAAATATGTGGGTGCTTGTTGCAAAATTGAAAAAAGAAGGTTCAGCTGTTCCTGAGTCAAAAAGAGATGAAAAGCAGGGTAGTGTAGAGGTATTTGGTGAGAATAAAATGAAGGTCACTGATATAAAAGAAGGTTTCAAGGAGAGACAGACTTTTCAAACTGCAAAACCTGTCCAGGATACTCCCAAAGATGAGCCCTTGGTTGCTAGGCTCAAGGTAAAATTTCCAGTGTACTCATAATATTAGTCTTCTGCATTATGTTTTTCATGTAGTCTACCCATATGATGGAACTTTGAGTCATTTCGTATATTAAGGTTATTAAATCTATGAAAGGCCATCCCAATTTCAGCTTATCAAGTTTAACTTTTACTTCATGGTTAAAATGACCAAATTGGCTAATGAATATCTAATTTTACTGGTCAAATGTACAAAATGAAGCTGGCATTTGAACTCTAGTATGTTTAATATGCTGTTTTCATTTGTAATCAGGCTCGAATGCAGGAGATGAGGGAGAAGGAACTTAAACATACAGAAAATGGAGACACGAATTCCCATGTATGTAAAGTATGTCTAGAATCTCCAACTGCCACAGTTCTTCTTCCTTGCCGTCATTTTTGTCGTAAGTTCTCATCATAACACCCTTCTCTGCTTTATAAAAATCGTGCTCTCTTTTTCTGGCAAAGTATTGACATCTGCGACCAATTCTGCAGTGTGTAAACCGTGCTCCCTTGCTTGTTCCGAGTGTCCTGTTTGTCGTGCAAGTATAACTGACAGAATTTTTGCTTTCACCTCATGACATTGGCCTCTATTCTCTTGGAAATGAAGGTATGCTTGTTTCATTATCTTCACTTCACTGTGTTGCTACCTGTACCTTGCCAAATCAAGAAAGGTTTCTATTTCTAACAGCGGAAGCTTGATTGTGTCTGCAGGGTTTTGTTGCCATTTCCAATGTCGTGGGTTGCCAGAACCTTGCTGGTGTTATTCTTTTTAATCAACTAAGCCTGTATGTATGATACATTGATATGGGTTTTCCCCTTAAAGCAACATGTAAAATAAGAACAGCAAAAAGTAAATAGACTTTAATCGGGGAAGTACAGGGTGATGTTTTTCCCTCTTTCAGAGGAAAAGAAAAGAGGTATGTATCTTGAATTGTGGCTACAGACGCTGAAACATTGGTTGTTGTCAAAGACAACAAATGTATCCTAATAGTTGTTCACTCACTTTTGTATAGCAAATTGTCTTTTGAGTTCTAAGGGCATCGAAAATCAGCCGGAAAGGACGTAGTAGCAAAGGTCCCTATTTCGAGTTCGAAGCTCGGAGGGCCGTTTTCTATTTACCAAAATCAAGACATTAAAAAAGCATAATTGGTTCTCGAAATATCACCACAGTATACAATAGGAGGTTTACAACCTATCAAAATACTCATTTACATCTCCAATATTACTTGAGTTCGTGTATAGCACTTTTGTTAAATATTGAGAGAGTCTATTGATTGAAACAGTCTATTTTAATCTTTTACTTTGTTTCGTATTTGTCACGTAGAAAAAAATACAGATGATCAGTCAGAAATTCATTCTTTTAAAATTAAATTTATTTTATCCATTTTATTAAAGAGGGTTTTGGTTGATCGGTTCATGAACCGCACTGAATTTGCTTGGAGATTGATTTGGGATTTGGAGGAAGAAGATGAGTTTCTCTTACGCCATTTATAATGAATAGTAAAAAAAGCTAATTATAATCGTAACCCTAATCCATTCTATTTTAATTTGGAATAAGTTTGGTTGGGTTCATTTGAATCCAATTGTTGTTTTGGTAATTGTCAAAACTAACTAGGACGAGTGATTTTTTGTTTTTTTTTGTTTTCTATTTGTTGCTACCATGGGAGTTGGAGGAGAAGTAGGTATGTGTTCCAGAAGGACAACTGGACAAGCGCATCGAAGGCTTTATAAATTTAACAAGGCAATTTAGTTGAAAGTATCTTTGCTAATAGTCTTTTTAAGATCTTGCTAGTAGTCTTATGTATTAGAATATATTGGGCCTCTAAAAATTTGGTAGGCTTGTTCCATCGGCTCACATGCGATGGGTTAGACCCTGATCTATAAAATAAAAAGAGAGAAGATAAGATAAATAGAAAATTACTTTACAAGCATTTGCCTAGACATGGAAATTTAAAACCAGAGCCTTCATTGATGGTAACTTCATCAGCTTGTGATTATCATCAGCAACAAAGTGTTTTCGCTTCCTTTCCCTTGTCTTTAAAGGAAGGCTAATACAACGCATATAAGTGTTTTATAATTTTGCCCAATAGTCTACCATTCAACATCGATGGCACTGAGAATTTGATTTGTTTAGGACTTTGATCTTTTGAGTTCATCTCCTTGGAGAATACTCTGTACACTCTGTACTGTAGTCCTCAATGCTTACCTTGCTTCTTGGAGAAGTGACTTGTGCCATATCATTGCTTGCAACCATTACCACAGCTTTTCCTCTTTTGGGACCGCATTTGCTTCTTCATAGGCCGATGCATCAAGGAGTTTCATATTGTGATTTCTCACCAGCATTTACAGGCCAAAAATGTTTGATCAACCAGTAACTACATTAAACAAGAAATTCTCTAATTTCAATTATTCAAAAAAAAGAGAGAAAAAAGAAAGCATCCACCTCTTAATTTTGATGGTTATACTATTTGCGGAAGGCATGCTTACAATTTACAGCAAACAAATTAAGAGGATGAATACCATTTTCTATTGATCGGGCGTCTGGCACAAGATGACGAGCAGAGGCAGAGAGTGAGAATGGAAGGAAAGAGGAACCAATCACTTGCTTCCCAAAGTCATTTCTTTGCCTTTGAAAACCTAAGACACCTGTACTTCTCACCACTTACTGTAATCTCAAGAGCCCCGTCTTGGCTATCTTGATTGGATGCAGTCCCCATAAGAACGCTCTTCTCCTTCTCTAGATTTTCCCTCTCCATCTTCAACCTTGCTTCTTGCCGTGCGATCTCTGCCTGCAACAACATCAATGCTTACTATTACTACTGCTGAAAGGTCAAAGAGGATTCGCACCTACTTATGGTGTGGATTAAAAAGAGGGAAAGCACATGATGCACAATTTCCAGCTTTACTACTAGGTTTTACCAACATCAACTTCAAATAATAGATTAGTTTTATACAAAAACATGAAAAGGCAGCTAGCAATTGCAAATCAAGAGTCATGAAGGAAGACTTCCTCATCCAGGTAACTAAAAAGATATAGTATAAACTACTCCCTCCGGTCAAAATTGTTAGATTTTCTAAGAGATGGCACAAGAATTAAGAAAATTAAAGGTGACAAATAATCTGTACTGAATACTCCTTAATTAGGAATGATTAAAACTCTTAGCCTTCCAATTGAGTTCAGATTTTTACCGTTTCAAAATTCAAAGGTGCATGGTTATTTGTACAATTTCTTGAAAACATCAAAAGTGCTACTCCAAATCTTACATTGGTGATCAAAATAATAGCCCTCAAAAATCTAACAAATTTGACCGGAGGGAGTATCATCCATAGTTTACCCCCACTCTTGAAGAGTTCCTTCAAGACGTTTGCATTTAAAATTCACTCTTTCTCTTCCTTCTAATTCTGGTTCATCATTGGTTGTATTCATAATAATTTAACCTTTTTTTCATCAGAAGATAATAATTAAAATGAAACTCAAGAAAGTTTAAACTTTAAAGATACAATATCTAAGATCCAGCTGTAGGAAAAACTAACCTTACAAGAAATAATTTCATCCAAGTGGAAAGGTAGAAGGGAATTTTGAGCAAATTATGAGACAGTAACAAAGGATCACTAGGTTAAATTATGTGAAATTCCATATGCTATAAAGATGGGTGCTAGGCACACGTAGGACCAATTTACCATTTTATCCTCAATCATTTACGAAAGATCACCTGATATAAGTAGCCAAGGTACTTAGTTTAGTGTTGAAATAAGACTCCGTAATTTCAAGTATCAACACTCGTCTTATATAATTTTTTGTTTTCTAGGAAGATAATTATCAATATGTTTACAAACTAAACAAAATGAACTCAAGTTTCAATTCAAACGGAAAAAAAAAAAAGTGCATCAGGTTATGAAAAGTTTGGAATTCCTTAATTATTTTTTTTGTAAGGTTTCAAACTCTTAAACCCAAACTATCATTGCCTATCAAGAAGCAAAAAATGCATCAGAAAAGAAAGAAAAAAAATGTTTTTCACTATATTATGACAGGACTGCAGCAAGATAAGAAAGGGACATGATAAAGAAGGAAAGTCGCATTTCTAAGTTCTTAAAAATGATCAGGAGGAAACAACTATATATCAGGTTAACCTCTTGGTAAATAATAACACGGCATCTACTATCAAGAATGCAACAAATCTTAAATATAACTGTTAGATTTCTAAACTGACATCGAAGCAGCAGAAAATAACTCTGAGAAGGAGAGAAAAAAGAGGATTGAGATAGAAAAGGGAAATCTGAGTTAAGTTCTTAATTGTGATAAAACTTGATGATACTTTATCATTGATCCAATGGTAGAGCTGGGAATAAAAAGAGAGAAGAGTAGTAGTAGCTTCCAAGAGAAGCGATTAGTATGAACATTAAAAGCCTAACAGCTTTATAATAAAGTAAACGCATAAAATCTAGCCTGAAATCTACCACATGACCAAAGCCATAGCATAATAATAAAGCCTAAAAGAAGGTAGGACAATCTAACACACAAAATAAAACAATTTATTAATATCTAATCCAACAATCCGCCTCTAGCTGATAAGCTGAGTTTGTAATGGAACAAATCCTTGAAAGAGGCTCTTGGAATCCATCACTACCCCTCAAACTAAACTTGGAAATAGCTCTTGAAATTGGCTGAACAAGGATGAATATTGCTACTGCTTGGAGAATGTTCTTAAACACAAGGTTCAACAAGGCTCTTGTAAACCAACATGAACCATGGTGCTCTTGAAATCTCTACTATGATGTTATTGCCCGATTGAGACTACCAAAGGAAAAGGATGAGAAGAAACTCTCCCTGAGAAGCAAGTATCATACAAGGTTTGGCCAAGTAAGCAGCAATGAGATGAATCTAATGAAACTATTTTCCAATGAAACATACCTCTTAAGAGGTAAGGCCAACAAGTGGATATAAGATGACACTCTTCCCCCAGAAAACAAGCCTCATAAGAGGCAAGGCCAACAAGTGGCAAATCGGCAATTGAAGGCAATCGGAAATCATCAACCCTAATTAGCAACAACCGGACCAAACAATTATTGGAGTCTATAGAAATTGAGCTAACATAATGATTTTCAGCCTTGTAATAACAATACATCAGTAAACACCAAGAGAAACAAACAAGAGGTCCAAGACAATAGTGATATCAGTTCTAGCATCATCACCAAGCCTCAGCACAAGTCTGAACAAGACAAACCTCAGTGGCCACGATGAACAAAAACTGGCAACAATTGCAAGAAATCTAAGTGAACCAGCAAAGAACCAAATCAACCCAGTGAGCAGCACAGATTTCTTGGGTGGATGAAATTTCTGAATTTGAAAAAGACATGATGTCACAGAAACAAAGAATGAAGATTTGGCATTGCTGAAACCCATAAACATTTTTCATCAATTTAGTCTGAAAAAAGGATAAATTCTTAGAAATTAAGGCTTCAAAAACCAGAAAGTTTCGGCAATGGAGGCTGAAAAAAAGGAGAAATTTTCCAGCAATGAAGGTTGGAACCATAAGCAAATTCACAGCAATGAAGGTTGGAACCATAAGCAAATTCACAGCAATGAAGGCTGAGAAAATCATAAGGGAATTGTAGTAATGTTAAGGCTGAAAACAAAAAGTTCTCAACAATGAAGGATGTGAAAAATAATAAAGGGACAGACAGAAACAGACGCTGAGAGGAATTTTCAGCAATTAAGGATTTAAGGCTGAAAGAGAGTTTTTTTTTTTAAATAAGCAACAGATCAGGATCGAAGCCATGAGCTCTTATACCATGTTAGATATCGAAATGGAAGAGGGAGGACTTTTAAGAAAAGGGAAATATGAGTAAGGTTCTTTATTGTGATAAAACATTACCATTGTTACAATGGTAGAATGGGAATAAATAGAGAGAAAGATGAGTCTTAGTAGCTTACAAGCGAAACTATTGTACTCATCAATAAAAGCTGAACATCTTTATAATAAAAAAGCCTAAAATCTGTAGCATAATCTAAGTCATAGCATAATAATAAAGCCTAAAATAATTTCTTGATATCAAACAGAACAATAACTAAATAGGCCACGTGTAAACACAATTTGCAACAATAGGACATCACATGTTAAGAATGACTATCCAAGTTACCCTAGATGTGCAAATGAGATTTGCAATTGGCCCATTTCTGCATATCGCTCCAAATAACATGCATATAAGAGTGAAAAATATCTCCCTTCATCTCTCAATGTAATATCTAACATGAGGATGTTATACCATTTGTTGCCATACCAGAAGGGCTAGCTAACCAGCAATTATTTACCATTTGAAATTTAAATCTTTACTTTGATGCTGCACTGAAATTTCTTTTTCCTCTTCCACATAGGATGGAGTATTTTAAGTAACAACTGAAAATTTATCAGAAATTTGGCAAACCATCTTAATTATCTTGTCAAACTCTACTAAGCCACTGATTTGATATTGTTTTCTTCAGTGTTGCAATTTAAAAATGCTTTACTGGTTGAGGTGGTTTGGCAATAAGTTTCTCAAATCCAATGTGCTGCTATGCTAATAATGAGAAACATTTTTTTTTATTTGGATGATTCTTTGATCCTTGCCTTCTCAACAAATCCAAACTCATCAGTTTCGGGTCCCATCAAAACAAACTACTACATGACACACACACCTACATCGCCACGAATGGTTGGCCCTTCCAGAAGATCTGCATAGATATTGCCACCTGACGCTACACTGCCTATGCAGCCGACCTCCACCATGGTCACCAAGACAGGCCAAACACTATTGCCACAGCTGTTCAGAGGACCAGGTCTCTTGCTTTAAATAGAAAGGCCAGCATTCTGTACCATGGAAATGGGCTGCCTTTTGCAGAATATCCACTTCTATTAAGCAAAGCCCTCTACACTGCCAACAGCTACAAGAACTGCACCGGCATCTCCTCTACTCGTTGCCAAACAACCCCAACGCTCAGGATGGGCACATTGGCATTGTTCTTATTGTTATTGCTTCACTAGCTGACCCTCCCTACCCCCCTCCTACATTGGGTTTGGTCAGGTTCATATGGAGAAGGGGTTGGTGATGTGAGAAATGCCCTAAACGTGTTTAGAGTAGTGTTTGAGAGGGGTGTACTAACCCTTTCAACTTTTCTTATTTGTTTCTCGAATAAATCGTTCATTTTTTCTATTAAAATCTCCTAAAATGGATTTCCTCTTTGTTTGATTGTCAATGACAATCGGACAGACAACACATAGAGAGCAGAAGAAAGCATTGCAACCAACAATTGATATAGTCATTAAGATAAATCAAAGTCGCAGCTACGAGAAGAAAAGGGATGTAAACGGGTAGACATTAGAAAGTATTATTACCTCCCGCCGAGAGAGCTCGGCCTTCCAAGCAGCTTCGCGCTCGGCAACCTCGCGCTCGCGCTCTTCGATGTAGCTCTGCATCTCTCTCTCCTTCATAATCCGATCCTGGATGTCAGCGTCCAGCGCCTCCTTCAATTCCTGCACGAAGTTATCCACCACCGCTTTGATCCGAAGCGACATCTCACTCCCTCTCAGACACACACGCAGACGCAAGCAAGAAGAACCAAATCGACAACTGGAAGCTCAGAACTCAAAAATGGAAGTGTAGGATCTCAATGGGGCTCCGTATGAGTGCGGCGGAAAATTCGCAGGGCTTTTATGGAGGAGAAGATTGAATCGAACAAATAGAAGAACAATCAGTAGGTCGTTAATGGAGTTTGGGGAATGCAAATTGCAATAATGGATCAAGGCAAACCCAAAAGGAGAGCTGAGTGAAACGTGAGCGGCTAAGAAACGAATTTAACTATTTAACCACAACACGCTACGGAGTGTCTATCGCCGAGTTGAGGGCTTACGCTTTGGCCCATTCTTTCTCCAACTGTAAATTCCCTTAATCCAACACTTTTAATCCACATTGACACCCGGCTTGCAAATACAACCCTATCATCATAATATTTTTTTATTACGTAAAAATTTGAAAGATCAAACAACAAGACGAATCAGGAGAAGGACTAGCTATCAATAAACAACCCATAAAAGTCAAAATAGATGAAAGAAAAACTCAAACAACCCATAAAAGTCATTAGTCATCGGAGAAGTCGAGGAAGATCTAAAGCAAGCCACGAATGCAGAGAATACAGGAGAGTGCGACGACTCACACAACATCTCGACGCCAAGAAGGCAGAGAACAGTAACTCACCATCGAAAAGGGTGAAATCTGAGAAAGTGCGGATCACCGACTTTGCCTTAGCTAAATGAGAGATCTTCGAAGACCACAAACACAGACACTACCCCCTCGATTATGCAGGACGCCCGATACTGTAACCCAATCGGAACTAAATGCCACTACGTCAAAGCAACGACGCAACACCAAATAACAACAACAACAACCCAGTCTATCCCGCGATAAAGCAGGGTCTGAGGGTCAGGATGTGCGCACTCTTTCCCCGAACAAGTCGGGAGAGTGTTTCCGATAGACCCAAAATAATAAGCCACGTAAATCACAAGGAAACAAGACAGACAGTAAAAAAGGATGCATAAGGAAGCAGGATCGAAGGCTGACACTAAGCATAAACAGTAGAAAAAGCCGACACTAAGCATAAACAGTATGATTCAGCACCCAGACTCGAACTACTAAACATCAGAAATTCGGATGCGCCTCCTCCTGTGGTCTCTATCCAAAGTCATATCTTTCGAAAGGTTCAGTAAATTGAGGTCCTGACGGATAACCTTCATCCAGCTCTTTTTCGGCCTACCTCTCCCCCTACGAATAGCTCCAAGCTCCAAGCTCTCGCACCTACGCACATGAGCTGATGTAGGTTTCCTACTAAGGTGCCCAAACCACCGTAACCTAGACTCCCACAGTTTGTCAGCAATACTCGCAACTCCAACCTTGCTCTAAATACGGGTCAATAAAGGGAAGATCAATCATCAGACGGAAATTTGTGTGCGAAAATCCCTAGACCAAGTTGAACGTCCTAGGAGGAAATATTATTACTATTAACATTAAGTTTATGTTCCAAGCCCTTTCGAGAATTTAGGTCAAACCTTTTCAGACTTTTGGTCAAACCTTTATGGGATTATGGTCAAATGCTTTCTGGACTTTGGTAAACCTTTTTAAGATTTTGGTCAAACCCTTTTGGAATTTTATTCAAACCCTTTCGGGATTTTTATCAAGCCCTTGATCAGGATATTGTTCGGACCCTTTCGGGTGGTTTTTTTCAAATAATTTTGTGGCTTGGCGTGCAAGGCACAATTTGCAATTTGCACGCTAAGGATTTTACCATATAAGAACAGGAACAGTACATCACACAGATGCGTGCAATTTTTATTTTTTTTAAAAAATTGTCTGCACGTTGCAACTTGCACGCCAAGGATGCCATATTAATCACTAGAGACCTGCTCAGCAGAGGCCGTCACGGACGTTGTTGAGGAAGACATGCCATCGGCGAATTGGAGTCGAAGGAGGTATTGAGACAGAGGAGAGGGGGGGGGGGGGGGGTGGTGTAGGAGCAGGGCGGCGACAACTGGAGTCCAACGGAGACGGACGAGGCTGCAACGAGCGATGGGGAAGTTGGAGAAGCGCCACACCATAGGACAAGACGAGACAACGCACCGGTCCCCCAAAAAATGAAAACACACCACCCTACCCAAAAACTCAGTCTCGATCAGACAAATAAGGAAGGCCAACGAATTTGAAATTGAGGATAGCCGGAGAGAGTCGAACGAATTTGAAAGGCCAAGGTTTTTTAGGCTGATAAAAGAATAAAAATTGAACAGATTTATGTCGTTTAAGTTAATATTTAGGTTATCAAAATTGCAAAATTTGTAATATTGAGGGAACAAATTTGTTATGCAATATTTAAGAAAGGCAATGATATGTGATGTCACACATTCTAATTCTCCTTACATCGCAACCGACGACCGTCCCTAGAGCCACGACCCCTAGTGAGACAACAACTAAAGCTAGCGGCAAAGACCCGGCCCCATTGCTAAGGAGATTCCGCCATGTGGTACAGACGATTTCTCCTTTATTATATATAATAATAATAATAGATACACTCGATCTAATCCAATATTCGAATAAAAGATTATGAATGTTTGAAAATTGAAAGTATATCAATCACTTTAATTTTATTTTAATAATCTATAATTCTTTTATATTTTACTTCGATTGAAACAATTAACATACTATAATTCATCTCGAAAGCTTTGAAACAAGAATTTATGTCACTCATTTCGAACAAGAACTTTACATAATTTTTTTTAATATATAGTCATACATAATTACATGTCAAGAATATAACAAATTATATATTGACTTAATGCTTATTATATTGCGTTTTCTATCCTTATTTTATTAGTGTTTTTTCCTTTTGACGGTTTATTTATTTATTTATATTTATTTGAACGAGAAAAAAATGACAACATTTTATCATAAACCCACATCGTTTTATCCTAAAATAACATAATTTATTGATGTATTATACAAATTTCTTTTTGATGCTTTAATCTAAAACGACATCGCACATATTAATTATGCTCCTCATAAAATTTTATGGCTCTTCCTTCCACGATATATAATAGAAATAGATTTTAGATAAAATATCTTATAAATTGTGTTAATCAATCACAATAGATTTATAATATAATAATATTTACTATACAATAATAAGTGTTTAATTGATACAATTTATAATATATTTTTATTTAAAATTTACATTAATTTAAACATATTGTAAAAGGCATTGCAAATCTCTTATTGATTTGGGTTGCTATTCTCCATTGTAAAAAGTAATATCCCTTACGAAACACTATTCGAAGTGTTTATAATTATAATTACATTATAATTAAAATAAAATGGAATCCAAACACACCCCAAGTATCATGCAACTCAATCACAAAATAACAAAAATGAGATGTAATAGTATTGGAAACAGAATCATTGTTTGTGCTAGGTAGAACACTATCCAAAACATTGCCAAAATTTCTATTTAAGAAAAGAAACACTCATTGACATGAAAGCCATAGGCGAAGACCCATAGCTAGTGAAATGGGGCAGAAACTCCCAGTTTTGTGCATGGGTTCAAGGCACACATCAAAGAAATCAAGAATGCAGTTTTAAAGGCTCACCAAGACAAACAACAATGGAAAAGAAAATCCAGATGTGAACTTCATAATAGAACTGCTATGCTAGCAACAAAAGTCCAGATTGTTTTTACTTCATTAATATCAGAATGTTATGCAAAGATCAGCTGTCAGGCAACCTCATTGGTGCCAGTTCAGTCGGGGGTCGCAAATTGCAGACCATCTCCCTTGTTTTCCCAAAGTAAACCTGCAGTTCAATTCAAACCGTCTAAGTGAGATCAGATGAACATAAGGCATTTCTTGTGAATAGTTACAAATGAGGTTATCCGTAGACACGCAATGGGAAGTCCACAGGGAAAACCTGATCCAATGAGTTTCTCAGCTTGCTTTCCATCTCTTCTATCATTCTTCCCATGTTACAAAGGTGGCCCTCAGAGATTGCTAGGTTCATATTCATCTGCAACAATGAGGGCATAAAAGAAAATTGGGAAAAGATGAAGCTATTGACAGTTTGAAAAGCCATACTGAGACGATTTTGAAAGCCAACAGCGCCCATTTGACATGTTGAAAGCCATGGTCAATTGGTCATATTGAACACTGGCTAATCTAAATTCTAACATTCTTCTTTCAACATGTTGTTTGTCATCAAGCAAATCCAGCCACATAGTGCAATATCTCACAATTATGGCAGAAATAAATAACACTTGTATGATCCATCCCAGAAGAGACCAATTTGTGACTTGCCCTGGGTCATATTGAACATTGCCTAATCTAAATTCTAAGGTTCTTCATTCCACATGTTGTTTGTCAATTGTCATCAAGCAAATCCAGCCACATTTTTTGAAATAGTGTAATAAGTTAATAACTCAAAATTATGGCAGAAGAAATAAATAACAATTGTATGATCCATCCCGGAAGAGACCGATTTGTGACTTGCCATCATCCGAATTATTCAGACATTCAACTAAAATACCATGAAATCAGATTATCATGCAGAGACGTAATACCTGTCTTCTTATAGATCCAGATAAACTGAACTTGCCAGCTGACTGGTTATTTGTAGTCATAGATAGCATAACAGTGCTGGTCAAACAGTAACGGGCAATGCCATCTTCATCAGGCCCAACCTATTGCAAAGCAATAGCACAAAATCATAGAATGAAGAATAGAGATACAAGAAAAGCACGCATTGCATAGGAAACAAATGTTGCATGCTGTCATATATGCATTTGCAAAAGTGTTGTAACACATTACCTCTATAACATGGATAGCATCCCATTGCCCCTCATTCAAATAGCCCCTTCTTCCATGAGCATACTTTGATCCATCTTAATTTTCCTCAAGAAAAGCCATAGTTTGGAGTAAGATTGTAAAGCAAAGCACCAAATTACTGACACTTCTTTTCATTATACTGGTTTTCATATTACACTAAAAAAATACCTTTCTTTATCAAGAAACAGGCAACAAATCCTTCATTGTCATCTTCCCACATATAAACTGATGAAATCCCACCTTCATAATACCTAGCAATTTCTCAGTAAATCAAGCTGTTGCATCTTCTTAAATATTAAATATCTCAAAACAGAAATAGGTGAAATTTCATAAGAGAATATTCTACTGAACCAAGACAAAGCAAAGAAGAGGCAAGTAAAGAACCTCACTGGTCACGGTATACAGAAAACACATCATTTGCATCAATTTCAAGTTTCCTGAGATCTGAAGATGGATAAAGGCCCTCGTCCAATGGAGGATGGTATTTATTCGACCAGGGTGATCTACAGTTGGATACAGGTACAAGAATGCATTCCAATTTAGTATGAAGTAATGAAAATATTAACAATACTTAATTGTCTTAGGGGGATAAGAATAAGGGATACAGAGATCCAATGACAACTTAATCCTATGAATTCCGGCAAAGATGGACCTCAATTTCAAGCATTCTCCATACTGCTAGAGTTGATGGGATTCTAACCCCTATCCCCGAAGTAAATATGTAGAACAAGGAAAAGGATAAACATCACTTCATTACCTATATGAATCAGCATCCCTGTTATATTCACACAATATGAACTCCTTACCACTGTCCTCATCATGTAGAATCTGTACATCAATATTCACAATACAAATGGCAATATGTCATAGGATTCCAAAATTCATGTACATCAGACAATCATCATATATATAAATTCCAATTTTAAAAAGCAGCACGCTCAAAAGGCTACATCATTAAGATTTTTAAGGACAACACAACAAAACAAAAAATTTGTGTTCTGTCACAGGCTTACAGATGACGGTACCTTTATAAAGAGTTTTGGCAAGCAATAGGAAAAATTTGAAAGAAAAACGTACTGATTTATTGAAGATAATCAACAACAACAACCCAGCTTATCCGCAGAGGTGCAGGGTATGGGGTTTGGTATGTACGCACTCTTTCTTTGACTAATGAGGATGGTGTTTCTGATTTATTGAAGATTATAAGACCCTAAAATTTAAGGTGGGTGCTTAACAAATTGATTTTGGATGGATTTGAGGTGTGCTTGTAGATTGAAAACTATTGAAATTTAAAGTTTAAGAATGTGAGTTAAGGATGCGTTCAAAAGCATTTGATGAAATGCCCCAGAGATAACCATGAAAAACTACCAGAATAAAAAGTAATATCATTCCAATAATTCTCATTTGTTTAGAGGCTTTTGTCCAAATTATGTTTCTCTTTGCACCAACTAAACTCTTGAGCCAATCCCTTTAAGTGGCCAACTCCAAAGTCCAAACTACTTGGGCACATTAGCTACTGCATGTCTGGGCGCAAACTACACTTTTCTAGACAGTCTTACATTTTTTCGTAATAAAATGGTGGTATCTAACAGAGGAAGCAATCACTGAAAAGCCAAATGATTTTGCAAAACAGGATCATTTGAGCTATTGTATTCATCATATTAATTAAGATAAAATACTAGTACTCATTTAGAGGCTCTTAAAAGTGTTTTTTTTATAGTGATATATTAGGATCCCAATCCTATAGATTGATAAGATTCAAGCATAGGAGCTCAATGTTGGAGAGTTAACACAGTTCAGCGACTAGATATGAACATTTACACAAGCTGTTCCAATTCCAAGTTAATCAAACTTAAACTGAGCTTGATTGGATATTTCTTTGGTTGTGAGTTGTCATTGAAGTTGGATTAGGATTCTAGAGTGGTGAATGACTTTAAACATCAAAAGTTAGTTAAAATTCCTCTTAGAAAAGTCCGCATGGAAATTTTTATAGTCACGTCTTGTTCTGATGCTATAAGTGCAGCCATTTTGGAACAATGTACATTCTACAATGATTTTGCAAACAAAAGTTTTCAGATTTATATTTTTCCTTATTATGATAAATCAATTTGCAACCTATATGTAGAATCCACATTACAATGAAACATCTACAAATTGAAATGCATTTGACAATCATAAATTTGAGTTTTAGATGGCCAAATCGCTTAACTGGTTTGTGAAATAGAAGACCATAATGTTCAACTTCAAGTCATCAGGTGCAATTTATTTATGACAATATGTACACTGCCATTGAGCTCATGTGAAGTGAAATGTTTATTCTTGTGCTGTGGATACTTCTAGTGGAAATGAAGATCCTAAAGAGACTAAGAACTTCTCAGAGTATTTTTCTTGGCTTCAAACATCAGCTTATATGATATTTTTCTTCATTTAGATTCCCAGATGCACATGCAACTCCCATTCTCTGTTCTCGCTAAGGTTTCTTTCTGTTTATGTAAACCGGTAATACAATTTATAGTTGGAATTTCGAAATATATATGTAATCAGGTATTAATGTCAGATATGATCTAGCGTGACTAGGACAATGTAACCAGGAATTGGACATTATACATTTTTCACCAGCAACCCAATTTAAAGACAAAACATGGAACTAGATACGAAATGTTCATTTGCTTTTACTTTCACTTCAACTAGAAGAAACCTAATCAAGGCTGAATTCAGCGTAGCTTCGGTTGTGAATCTAAGATGATCAGAAATGGAAGGAAAGCAATCCGATAATATGACAAGCAAAGCCGAAAACAATGAGTATCCGAAATCCGCCTTGCATACACATCCCATACAGAAATTAAGAAATCACGAAACCCTAGAAAGTAGGAAATCAGAAGCCAGGGCGAACAAGTGGGAAGCGAAATTAAGAAATTGAGAGAGCACCTGAAGAGGCAGATCAACTTGAGAGAGGAGATCGGAGGAATGATCAGGCATCAGGCTGAGGAGAGCAGAAAGAGCCGTATCCTGTTGCCTTGGATGGATTCGACGCATTAACCCCATCGCTGCCTCCATCCTTCCGATCTCAGACTTGAGAATTTTCTCTTTCTTCACCCTTTTATTTCGTTATCAAATAAATTTCTTTTTTATTTTTGAGAATATATATATATTATTTTTATTTTTATTTTTTTTGCTGATGTTGTTGTCCGTGGCCGGCTCAGCAGCTTCGTCAAATATTCAAACGAAAAATCAGAGGACCTGTTTACCTTTCAGTGGTTTCCCACTAAATCTTCATCGAAATTTCTCACAGCCAAATCGTTGAAGCAAGCAACCAACTGGTGGATCAGTTCGTGGGTTAATTTTCCTTACAAGGCTCGCCCTCTCCTCTCCTGATTTTGAAGCAACAGTTCGATTGATCTTTGAATTTACTTACTCGAATTTGTTCGTTTTCCTTGAATCTGATTCTGCGTGATCTTGTACTTTCTAATCAAGTTCTGAAACCCTGATTTATGTGATGTGAGGTTGTTTTCGAGAAGAAAGCTTTTGTGATGATTCTGACTTCGAATTTGACCAAATTGATGTAGGTGGATCTAGTTGACAGAAATGGAAATTGAACAAGAGAGGGAGTGGGATGAAGCTCAGAAGATTTTGGTGAGCGTTGCAGATCTGCTGGGTGCAGCCAAAGTCCATCTCCGTTTCCTTGCTGCTGTGGACCGGAACCGGCATTTGTATCAAGGCCCTGCTTTGAATAAGGCTATCTATAGGTTTGGTCATTCAATTTCTCTTCTCCTTCAAAGTTGTTGTTCATATTTTTATTTTTATTTAGTACTCCGTATTTATTGTCATTTTACTTTATATGAATTGAATCTTTCATGTGGGTTTTATATAATCTAGTAATTTAAACTTAAGCACAACTGGTTGCAAACTGCAACAATAGTCTGAACTCTTTTAAGGCTGGGTTTTAGAAAGTGAACTCTTTTAAGGCTGGGTTTTAGAGAGTAACTCATTTGGATGGGAAAATTGTGGTAAACATCACCAACTTTATAGAGTTGCACTGAGTGTCACCAACTTTTACAGTTGCGGTTAATATCACCCCCTATTAACCGGCTTGCAGTCCGTGTCACAACACCCATCGACTGAGATCTTAAAACATATGGCATAACACATATTTGCCTATAAAGGTGATAGAAACCAGTTCCTAATCTTAACATGATTTGGGAAAACAAGCATATCAATTTAGTCAGCCTAAAATTCACAATTTCAAGCAAACTTTCTTATAGTTTAACTTTCTGTGAAAACTATTAGAAAATTATGCCTTTGAACCATTGCATATATCTCAAATTTATTTAATGATTGTTATCTTGTGCAAAATTCCAGGTATAATGTGTGTTGGCTTCCCTTGCTCGCCAAACATGCTGAAACTCCACTGTGTAAAGAGTCACTTGTTGTTCCGCTTGATTGCGAATGGATTTGGCACTGTCACAGGCTTAACCCTGTAGGTTTCTATGCACTTCAACATTCCTTTCATGCTTACTTATAAATATTTGCCAATTTGAAGGAATTGTTTATCTCTCTTCTAAGTCTTCTTTACCTGCTCCTGTCTCAGGTGAGATATAAAAAGGATTGTGAAAAATTGTTTGGAAGAATTCTTGACAACTTCAATGTTCTTTCAACTGTTCAAGAAACTTCAAGTAAAGAGACTGAGCAGATTTGGAGCATTATGTACCCAGAAGAGCCATATGAGCTGGACTTGAACAAAACTTCAACTGAGGATACATCACTGGAATTACTTATGGGTGACAAGTTTACCAAATATGATCTCGTTTCAGCTGTTCAAAGACAGAGTTCTTTCTTTTACCAGGTAAGAATATTGGGCCATAAGACAACTTAAGGGTAGTGTCAACCAACAGTTGAGCTGATGCCTACAGTTTCCAATTTATGAGTTCCAAGCTTTAGCAGATAATTTGAGCTGATAATTTTTGCACCTTTTCCAGGACTTTATTTGATCCCTTGGTCGTTTAAGTGAAGAGAAACTCTTTGAAGATATTTATGTGTGTCTCCTTCGAAACATGTATTCCTTGCAAACAGAAAATTGTAAATATGAAGATAGAAACCAGCTCTAGGGTTGGAACATAAGCTGTTAGTAATGAATACATGTAGGTTACGTAACAGGCAATATTTAGATAGGAACTACTTTTTTAGCAACATAAATAATAGTATCAAAAAAAGCTACACAGACAATGAAAGACAGAATTTCAAGAATCTCAATTAATAGTGAATTCAAAACAACCAAGGAAGCAACAGGAAGGGGAAAGCAACTGGGCTTGAGGCAAAAAATGTGAAAGGCGGAAAACTACAGCCAAAGTAAAGAAAGTATCTTGTAATTATGTAAACAAGACAATGTGGACAACAATCATTCTCAATACACAGCCAATATATAAGCTAATATTAGGCAAAAGCAGCAAAACATTTCGCAAGCAATAAATGCCAAGTACCTTTTCTCAGTCTTCTGGATGCATCAGACTGATGGTCAACCTTCTGCTGTGAATCTTGAATTCTACTCCGTATATTTATTTATTTAGGAATTGCTTCTCTCCACTTTCTGCTTTCTTCCTTGATTCTGTTAATATCTTCTTCCTTCTGCTCCAGAAGTTCTAAATCCATATTTTTGGAGTAGTCATATTTGTCCCTGTTACCCAGAAAGAAGGATATTTGGAAAAAGGAATTAGGATAAAGGAAATGATAATAACTGCCACATAAGCACAGATTATATATTAAAGCTCAATCAAAAGGGTAAGTAACATAGGAGAGAACATGCCTGTTCACTCTTTTCTCACATTCTTTCAAGGTATCATTCCTAGAGATATGGTCTTTTTCTGAATCACTGATCCTTTTTCTATCCCTATGATAATCCTCACGACCATTTCACGATGTTTAGAGTCATAGGATCTGCGCTGACTGACTACCTTATATATCTTCATCGTCGCATCCGTTGGGCCTTCTTACCCTATCACTCCCTTCATCTATGCCTATTGGCTATCACTCCCACTGCCCCTTAACCTCTGAATAACATCATTAGACCTATTGGTCGAGCAGCTACGCTCCTTGGCAGTCAGTTTAGGAGCGTTGTTTTCATCCAACTCAAAAAATCATAAGAGACGAAAGGGATACACGTCGCCCCCCTCCCCCAACTTGATCTTCTTTTAGGAAAGCGCTAACACCTTCATGGCCCCTACACAGCCTTCATGGCCCCTATCTTTGCATTGGATCCAAGCCATAGTCACACTATGAGCCACTATAGTTTGAGGGTTTCCCTCATTTTGTATACGTGATCGTGTACGTCCCTTTCCCTTGACCTTACTCTTGTAAATATTTCACAGAGCTTTAAATATATTTTAACCTTTTAAAATAAAAATAAAAAAAGGACAGTGGTAACGCCCTTTACTAAAAGATAAAGATGAATTGAAAGTAAGATTTGCTGGCCGATTTCATTTCTTCCCGCTCTCCATCATCTAATCATCTCCATTTACCTTTTTCACTTCTCTAGCACTGCTAAACTATTGACCATATAGCATGGGTGGTGGTGGTGAATAATTTTTTCTTATTACTGATTTTGTGTTACCCATTTCCTTTTATCTTCTTCTTTTCTTGAACTTAATGTACAGTTTTGATGTTTTAATAGGTATCAAGACCCCATATGTGTGATTCCCTCTTCCTAAAAGAAGCTATTGCCAGATATAAAGGGTTTCTGTATATAATCAAGAGAAACAAGGAGAAGTCAGTGAAGCACTTTACTGTTCCAACTTATGATATAGACCTCATTTGGCACACCCACCAATTGCATCCTGTTTCTTATTGTGAAGACCTTAATAAAATACTGGGAAAGGTATTAGAACATGATGACATGGACTCCGACCGAGGAAAAGGAAAGAAGCTCGATGTTGGGTTTTCTGGAACCACTCAGATGTGGGAGGAGACATTTGGAAGGAGGTATTGGAAAGCAGGGGCCATGTATAAGGGTCAGACCCCTAATCCTGTAACTGATACTCCTTACTTTTCTGATTCTCTCGGAAAGACTGTCAATCCATTCAATGACAATCAGAAATTGATTCAACATCCCGAGGTCAAGGTCATAGAGGTATTTCATATAGAATCTTCTACATAAATTACCCTAATTAACTTATCTCACATTCTGGCAGTCACTCTTTTTTAGATGAAAAATATAAATAAATAAAAAATGTTCAGGGTGATTTGCTGAAATTGTTACCTGCTGCTAAATCATTTTTCCCCGCCAAATTGATTTGCTAAACTTGAAATTTCTTTTTCAGGTTTTATTGGAATTTGTAGCATTGAAAAATCTACCAGAGGGTTATAAAGGGAATCTGTTTGTCTCATTCAGCAAGAAACAACCTGATATGTTCTTCAACGCCAAGAGACGGTTAAGTATATTATCCATAGCCGGAGAAAAACAGGTTGCTTCATTTCAATGTGAACCTACTGGAGAGTTGCTTTTTGAAGTAATGTCTTATTCACCTTCAAGCATACCGGTGCCAAAAGCAGCCAAAGCTTTGGGATCCTTTTCCCTTTCTTTGCAGGAATTTCTTGATCCTGTCTCTACTCTCTCAGTAGAAAGATGGGTTGAGCTGGTTCCTACCACAGATACCATGAGTCCACTTTGCCTTCGATTTGCTGCTTCAATCACCCTGCCTAACGCAGCACCTCAAATCTTCCATATGGTGCAGTCTCGGTCTTTCTGTGAAAGCAAATGTTTGTCCATACTCACTGGACTGATTCCCCGCGCAAAGGCATGGACTTATGTCATTGACGATGATGGAAGTGATGTCATCAGGCTTCAAGTGAGGTATTGTTGGTTCTACTTTTCATATTTTGGAAAGCCTTTCCGTCGAAGTTCTTTTTTTTTGTTTTGACCAAAAAAAGGATGTGTCATTCTCCCCTTATATGTTGTTTGCAGAGTTAGGCCGTGATATTTTCTTTCTCATCATTTGTGGATGTATATTTTCTAAAGCAAAGTTAAGAATAGTCTTTTAATTTAAGCATTTTGGATAGGTTAGTCCTTCCCTCAAAATTGATTATCCTAGATGTGGCAGAGTCCTTTTTAGCAGTCGCTTCATGTTTTGGCTGGAAGGTCTATGTCACACATCAAACACATGATGCAAATCTATTTATTTTCGGTCCTTCTGTTATATATCGGTGTAAACATTTGCAGTAAAAGGAAAGACACGCATGCATGTTATATGGACTTCCCAATCTTTTTCAATTATGTTCCTATTGTTTGTATAGATTATGGGCCTGTTGGTATCTATATTACCAGTTCCGCTGGTGAAATCTATGAATCAGGTATAATCTGCCCTTCTTCGTATTCAAGAAACAAATTATGTGTGTATTTCAGGAAGCAAAACAAGGGGAGAACTAAGGTTGAGCCTGCTCCCAGAAAGGAGGTGATTTGCGTCACAATGGATGGTGAAACACATACTCTTGCAGAGTTTGTCCAAGAGAACTGGTGTTTTGGAGAACTTTTTAGCTCCTTTAAGCTCTTAAGAGGATCTGGAAGTGACAGGTGCATCTTTGAGTTCACTGGCAACAAGATGGTAAATGCTGACATTATTATCCTCTTTTCTGCCATCTTACTCTTATTACATAGAAATAAATGTCAGAAATCATGTGATCCCTACGGGAGGAAATTTAAACCCAGAACCCGACTTCCCTTGTAGGCTTTTTCCCTGCCCTTGACTCGAAAAGGTTTGCCCTGACTGAATGTCACAAATAGGAATTGAAGGGGATAAATGTTTATTTCTTGTTGGTTCTAGGGAGGGTTTTTTATCATTATTTTCGAAATCATGTGGACCAAGAGGATCTATTGAAAAAAATCTTAAATATATGCGATTGTGTTGAGCCTTATATTGGTATTATATTTACATTAGAAAAAAAGGGGCACCTATGTGAGCATGTCACCTGAGAACTATATGAACTGGTAAAATAATACATCAAACCTCATAGCACCTAAATGCATTTTTTCGTTTTCCCTAACATCGCTGAAGTTTTTAAACCACCAATCTCTCCAAGAAGGTGTTTAAGATACCAATTTGTCACTGAGACCTAAACAAATACCTAATTGTCATTTTAGCTTTTCAAACTATACTAGAGACGTCTCACTTTCTAGCTTTATTGAAAATGGTACTTTCACCAAAGGTAGATTAGAACCACAATAGGGAAATGTATGATTTATATCAACAATATTTTCTAACTTTATTGAAAATGGTACTCCCACAAAAGGGAGAGTTTATGTATCAATAAATCTTAACTTTCTGAGGTTTATGTCAGATATATGAGATTGGAAAAACAACAGGGAATATTAATAAACTTCTCATGCTTAAAACTAAAAATAGACTGCTATTTTCATAGGGTAGCATTTTGACATTTTCAATTTCCCATTATGTCAAAGTTTACTTGCTTTCTTAAAGAAGATACCTCCAAGATATTTACGATACCTTGGACATGTTGATCTGGTATTATAATATGCCAAAGGTACCTGGCTGAAATCATTCTAAGTTTTAACAAATGAGTTTTTTGTGCAATAACTACCTATTTTTCTTTAAATGTGATTATGCTGCAAACTGTTTTTTTTTTCCCTTTTCAATTGTTGACAGCTTTTCATTGGTACACTAAGCTGTTGATAATGCACATCTTTTTCAATGACTCTGGCCCATTTATATAGGTGAAGCTCTTTCCTGGATGCAAGCTGGAATATGAATTTAAGCAGCACAAGAAACGTAAAAGTGAGAAGGATTTTGTCACAGCAGTTGAGTTCTGCTCTGATTATCCATATGGCAGAGCAGTGGCTCTGTTTGACCTACAATCTGGAACTTTGACGGTACGCAACCATGAAAGATGAATTTCTTTATATAACCAGACCTTCAGTGATGCTGTATATTTCTGCACGTAGTGCCTCTGACCCTCTCTTTCTCTATGTTGCACTTACTGTGAGCAGGTAGAGAATGGATGGTTTGTGCTGCCTGGCATCACACTGTCCTTTATAATGTCTGATATCCTAAGGACAGAAGGTTTTAAAGGTCTCATTTATGCTGGAAATGCCAATAAGATAGCTACTAAAGTGGAAAACCACGAAGACGACATCGAGCTTTCTACTACTGCAACTGCAACCATGGCGAATAACGCTGAGGATGTCGAGGGAAACCCTGCAAATTTGGAAAAAGGAGGCGGGTGTGGTGGATGCGGGGGTGGCTGTGGTAGTGGTTGTGGGGGTGGCAAAAATAAAACCCTGGTTGAAAGTGGAGGTTGTGGTGGCTGTGGGGGAGGCTGTGGCAGTGGTTGTGGTGATGGCAGACCTAAAACTCTGGTTGAAAGCGGAGGCTGTGGTGGTTGTGGGGGCGGCTGTGGCAGTGGTTGTGGTGATGGCAGACCAAAAACTCTGGTTGAAAGTGGAGGCTGTGGTGGCTGTGGCAGTGATTGTGGTTATGGCTGTGGGGGTGGATGTGGTGGTGGCAAACCTGACACCGATTGAAAGAGGTTGTGATGGCCGTGGAGGATGTGCCGATTCTGGTGGCTGCAGAGGGTGCAGTCCTAGTAATGATAATATTATGGTTGAATGTGGCGGTGGCTTGCCTCGCAACAGCATAGCTGGAACGTCGAAAATGTCTGGTATGCGTCCGCTGCATTGCTAAATATAGTCATGAAGGATATGCATCATGTATGCATCAATAAATAAACTGTGTATGCATAAATAAATAAACTGTGTGAAAGCTTCAATGTACAAAAAAAATCATCTTCGTTTCTTATGTGAATAAGTGATGTGTTGTGTGAAGGTTTGAATCTCTTTATAGTTGATAGTTTATACTGTTTTTGTTGATTTGCTCTGTTTAGCAAGTAAGTTAGCTTTTCGAAACTTATATATAGATTTGATATTATATAGTTTTAAATGAAATAAATATAAGATTTTAGTTTAACTAACTTTTAAAACATTAGCTTTTCAACTGCTATTAACTAAGTTTTTTAAAGCTTTGATTTTCTATTTACAAATTTCCATCAGTTACCTTTAACGGTTAGGTTTATCAAATATCATACCAACTTATATTAACATATTTAACATAAATAATTCATTAGTTTTAACTACATCATCACTTGGTTCTAAATCCTCTGTTATTAGACATGTCATTCGGATCGTGTTCAGGTTTGGGTCATTCAGGTCTCGGGTCAATCGGGTTACCAGTCATTTCGGGTGGAGCCAAACCGAGTTTGTCCCGGGTTCGGGTCGACCAACCGGGTCAAAAAAAACTTGAACTTTTTGAAGATTTTTTTAAAATATTAAAATAAAATCAAAATTAAATTGTAATATAAATATGTCAAATTAAACTAAATAACAATATTATAATTAAATTTATAAATATCATTTTAATAATAATATATATTAATATTTTAAGCATAAAAAAATCATATTTATACAAATAAGTGTTCTAAACATACTAAAATTATAAAAATATATAAGTTATTTAACTTATAAGTGACCTTAACGAATACAATTGCATGATGAATCTGTGTGGGGTCAATCTGATGCCTTTGTGGAGTCTACAAAGTGTTTACTCACCGGGTCGATTTTGACCCAACGGGTTACCAAATCTTGACCCTAAAAATACCGGGTAATTCGGGTTCAGGTCGATTTCGGGTCCCGGGTCAAAAATACCGGGTTTAAACCCATAAAATTACCGAGCGTACGGATCGGGTTTTTCGGGTCGGTTCATATTTTGACAGGTCTATCTGTTACCTAATATGCCCCCCTCCTATCCCCCAACCCCTCCCCTCACAAATTCTAACTAAAATGAAAAAGAAAAAGGAAATTAAATTAAAAAATATATTAAAATGAATTCTTGTGAGAGGGGACACGAGATGAGGTCAGGATAGGGACAAATGATTTAAACTCATCATTAACTACCCTGTTACCCTGTTACCAAACGAAGTTACATTCCATAAGCTACTATTTTTATAAATATATTTATTCATGTTATTGAGTGGTCTCCTTAGTATGAGAATTTAAAGTTCTCTGTCCTAAACAATAAAATCATATTCTAACTCTATTCAAACTTTATTTAAAATTTCAAACAATAAAATAATATATAAAATATAGTGATAGTTAGAGATAATGCTTGATTACAAGTTCTTTTATACGTTTTTTTAATATCAAACGAATTAAGATTACAAAAACCGCACATATTGGGTATTAATATCATATATTTAAATTAAAAAACCGCACACGGTGCGAGTATTGAACTAGTAGAGTAGTTTAATTATTCTAATTTTATTAGATGTCTTTAAAGAGACGTTTTTTAAAAGATGCAACACGTACGAGAACTTTCCAGGAAGTCACCCATCCAAATATTACTCTCCCTCAAACACGTTTAATTTCGGAGTTTTGATGGGATCCGGTACATTAGAAATCTCAAACCAATCAATAATAAACACCTAGGAGAAGGTCAAACCACTCAAGAATGTCCAACTTCAAACTAACTAAGGGCGTGTTTGGCTGGGGGTGGAAAGGGTAGGGCATATATCAAATTTTTTGGGGGGAATCGTACCGAAGTGTTTGGCGAGTGTGGACGAGATGGAGGTGACGGGGGTGGAAAAAGACCCAATTTTGGTACATTCATTTTTTAGGATTGGGGGATGGAGAAATTTTCCCACCCCCAATTGCCCTTCTTCTTGTTCCCCTTCGGAAAGCTCGTGCTCCATCGCCGGAGCAAGCAACCATGGCGAATCTGATTTTTCTCGTTTTAATACTCGTCTTCATCGTCGGAAAGCTCGTCTTCCAATTTTGCAAAAAATCTAAATCGATTCGAGCTCCAATCGACGATGAATTTGAATCGATTGAACATCTGAGCATGGGGGAACAGCGACTCACCGGAGGCGAAATCGCTGAGGGCGGCACCGATGTTCTTGATGGAGACGACGTAGAAGTGGGCGGCGGCGGTTCCACGAATCGAAGTCGCCGAGTTCGATCGCCTGCAAGTGAATTTTTTTTTTAAAAAAAATAAACTTTCGTAAAAATAAGCAATTTAGAGGAGGAAGACGATGAACAGTATCGGATGATTTTTTTTTGGATTTCACTTTTTTGCCATGTGAATGAAATTGTGAAAGAAAATAAAGAGCATATAAGTCTTTTTAAAAAAACAAAACTTTTTTGCTATTCTTTAAAAATCCTATCTTCCTTCAAACAAACATGCATGAGATTATTTTCTACAAATAATCTCCACCCCTCCACCCTCAAAAAGTATCTCCACCCCCCAAAAGTATCTCCACCTCTTAAAAAAAATTCCCCTTCCAAACACGCCCTAAATCAAGGAGGAAATACTTGGAAATTGTCAACAGATGGGCTAATATATTGTGAAGGGCAAAATAGTAATTTTACACTTTTAATATAAAACTTAACATAATACTCCGGTGAGAAGAGTGGTCTTTTTAGACATTTACACACACAAATTAAGGAAATCGTAAACTTATTACTACCATACACCTCTCATTAATTATTCACAACCATTAACAATCAATAATTTGAGGAGAAAAAAAAGTGAAAAAGTGATAATTCTCGTATTTTCATATCTAGAGAACTTATATTTATTAACGGATGGAGTAGCTTTTAAAGGGTGATTTTCTGGAAATTTTAATATAAGGATAGTTTTGTGTAAAATAATGTATTTAATGTGTGGTTTTATGAAATTTGGGAAAAATGAAATTGCAAATTGAAATGGGGTAAGCTGTCAAATTGTGGGGTATTTGGACGGATCCAAATAATTTGAGTTGACGGCAACCTCATAAATGTATGGGATAATCAATAATGGGAGACTCTCCCGTATCATCCTATGTGTAGTTACTGTAGTATGAGTGCAGCCATTATGCCACGTTAAAGGGGGAGACTATCCACACGGTCAAAATATCGCCAATCACACGGTGACGGTGACGAAATTGAAAACCGTAGGGAAATATTGTGGTTTTAGTTTTGAAAACCATAGAAAAATCCACGGCCGGAAATCGTGGGCTTAGCCCAAAACAAAAAAAAAACCCAAAAAAATAAAGCCCAAAACAAAAGCCCAAAAAAAAACCCTAAAAAGAGGCCCAATTTTCCGCTGCCACAGTTCTGGAAACCGTAAGAACTGTAGCACGCGGATTCCCAATGACCTAGCCTTCTTCCCCCTACTAATGCCTCTGCAAGCGGGATTCCCATCATGCCACATCACTAATTTCTCAGATTCTCGCTACTGCCGCTTTGTTTGCCTAGAATGAAAAGTGTCTCCCCCATTGCCCCCTTTTATATTTTTTTTTCTGGCGGTGTAACAATTTTCTTACCATTTGAGAAGCTATGGCAGCGACAATTGCTACAGTTTTCAGAACTGTCGCCATATTACGGTTTTCGGAACTATGACAGCCCAGATTCTCACGATTTTCGAAACTGTGGCAGCCACCGTGTATTTGACGAGAAATTAACCGTGCGCTCAGCGCACGTTAAATCATCATCCAAGGTTTCCTACTTTCCAATGGTCCCCACCTTTTTATTTTATTACGTATAATCCTCCAATAATTTACATTTAATTTACTTTTCCGAAAAACAAAGCAAGAAAATAAATAATATACCCACTATATTGATGACATGCCCCATCAATGAATCTAATTTCAAATTTGAACAATTTATCTTCCACGTACAACATCTTTTTTAATTAGAGATCTTGAAGTTAAAATATAAAGTTTTTTTTTTCAAATTTACAATATATATTTCCATCTGGTAAGGTAAATATGTTATTTTAGAGTATTGGGTAGGTTCCCATCACCCGATCTATTATCTTCTAAAAAAAATGTTATTTTAGAGAGAGAATCTTGTTAAGAAAAATATATGATTTTGGTTATTTTGGTGTTTATTTTGTAAAATTGGTCTTGTAATAATTAGATAAATAGTAGTTGTAGTTTTAGAGAAAGTGAAAAAGGCAGAGTAATAAATAGTGATATACGTGTATTTTTGTTTGATTTATTAAAAAGTGTAGAAATATCTAAAATAATATGTTTTAATTTTTTTTTATCAAGCACATGTTTTAATTTTTAAAAAATTGAGTATTTTGTTTTGTACAAGGTAATTATATAACGAGTCTCCTTAATAATGCTATAAATTGTAATTATTATTATTGGTTAGGAACTTCATACTTACCCATAAAAAAGATTATAGATGGTTTATTAAAGAACTATGTTCCTAAATTTTGTTATTAAGACATTTTATAACCAGGATCAATTTGATGAGTACTAACATTTTTCACTCATACTCATAAGAAGATTATATATGGTTCTTTAAAGAAATTAAATCTATATCTGGTTTATAGTTTTCAAATTGTGTGGCGTATAAGAAATTGCATCAGAAGCCGTTTCAAGCCTCTATTTTAGTATATATATATATACTATATATATCCACCTGTTACGCGGTTTCTTAATAAATAAAATACATAATATTTTAATAATTTATAGATGGTTCCATCGTTTATCATTGAAAAGAAGATTTTGGCCTAAACAAAATATAGATCTAAATAAAATAACAATGATTAAATTATTAATTTTGATATATAGCTCTCTCCACCAAAAAATAATCTAGATATAAAAAAATAGCATATGTCATATACTACATATTTATCTATTACTCCATCTGTTCAACAAAACTTGTCGTTTACTATTCACGCACGTTTTTTTAGCGTTTTAAAAAAGCGTGCGTGAATAGTAAACGACAAGTTTTGTTGAACGGAGGGAGTAATATTTTTGGTAAGTATCATTATGAAATATATTTTTATATTTTTTTATCAATTAACTAAAATATATAGATAGATAGAATGTGACTTATATAACTTTCAATAAATATATATGTAAAATATATAAGATCAATCACAACACGCCACGTAGGATGCTATACATCGGTTTTAGTATATGTATGTGTATGTATATATAGATAGAAGATAGATAGAAATAGATAGATAGATAGATAGAGCTATTATATTAATTTATTTAGATACGTAGATATTGCTATTGCATTAATTTATCTTCGTTTAGGGGACAAAACACATTATTTTTTAAAAGTGAAGGTGATTTTATGTAATTTAGGAAAAAGAAAAACCAAGAGAGAGAGAGGAAAAACATATGAAATCAAACGTTGAATCGAGTCTCTAGGGAATAAATATAATACTGAGAATAATAAGATAGAGAGAGTCTGAGATTGAGAGGAGAGTAAATAAATACAGCGGTAGGTAAGTAGTATTCTTTTTTTTTTTGATTCGATGGTAAGTAGTATTCTAGTCTCATCAGGACTCAGGAGGCAATCGGAGCATATCACAAGCCCCCCTGGCCCTGTCACTCTCCACCCCCCTCCCCTCGTGGCCTTCTTCAAGCACTCACTATAATTGTAAAGATTCTCTCCTCTCTCCATCTCCCCCAACCCAGCCAGTTGCCTTACTTTTAGGCCAGATTCCGCCTTCTCAATGAGCAATTAGCTGTTCTCTCCCTCTTCAATTGGTGGCTGTGGGTTTTCCATGTCCCTACCCCACCCCCTTACAAGCCCTCCGCCGCCGTCTCTGTCTGGTAACCATTCAATTCCATATCTGCTTTGTTTTCTTCTTGAATTTCGAGGGGTAATAGGGTTTCTGATTTTTTTTTTTTTGCTGTGGTTTCCCTTGCCGCTTTTACAGGTCTGATCTGATCCCTGCTTTTAGAAGAAACTAGTTGGGATTTGAATTGTTTAAGTAAGCACAGGATGAGTGGAGCGGTGCTTGTGGCGGTTGCTGCTGCTGTTGGGAACCTACTTCAAGGATGGGACAATGCTACTATTGCTGGTATTTTCATCTCTATCTCTTTCTCTCTGCTTTTTCGGTTTTCTCCCCTGTTCATCAACTGTTCTCTTTTAGTTGCTTTTAGTTTTAATGTTTGGCTGTTGTCTCATCGGTTCTTTTAGTTTCTGGATTGGAGGGAGTTGAAGAATTTGGTTTCTTGTCCTTGAATTCTATTCAATCCAGGGCTTGTTGTCTAGTAGAACCAGTTTGATTACTCAGATTTTAGATTCAGAGCCTTTGAATCGCCATGATTACATATCTTTTTCTAGGGCTATATTTAGTTCTGGTGTCAACTTTGGCTCAACGGGGCTCTATAATTGATCTGCTACTCCCTTCTTTTAGATGTTTTTGGACCACACTTTGGCTTGGGAAAACCGAAGAGATGAGGGGAAAAGATAAATAAATACACTTCTATATGTTTTTAATTCTGAAGTTGATTGATTGTTATTGTTACTTCTTTCTTACACCTGATGATGATTATGATGTGTGGTTGATGACTTGATAGAAGCTGATGAAAGCTGTTTCTTTATGTTATTGCCACAGGGGCTGTTTTATACATAAAGAAGGAATTCAACTTGCAATCAGAGCCCACCATAGAGGGCTTGATTGTGGCTATGTCCCTTATCGGAGCAACTTTGGTTACTACCTGCTCTGGACCAATATCTGATTCGCTCGGTCGTCGTCCAATGCTGATTGCTTCATCCGTATGTTACTTTCTTAGCAGCATAATAATGTTGTGGTCCCCCAATGTCTATGTGCTACTCTTAGCTCGGTTGCTAGATGGTTTTGGGGTCGGTTTGGCAGTCACTCTTGTCCCACTTTACATATCCGAGACTGCACCTCCCGAAATAAGGGGTCTGTTGAATACACTTCCACAGTTCACGGGTTCTGGTGGGATGTTCTTGTCGTATTGTATGGTGTTCGGTATGTCATTGATGCCTGATCCGAGCTGGAGACTGATGCTTGGTGTTCTTTGTGTCCCATCCTTGTTTTATTTTGCATTAACTGTATTTTTCTTGCCCGAGTCTCCACGCTGGCTTGTGAGTAAAGGGAAAATGGCTGAGGCAAAAAAGGTTCTTCAGCGCTTACGAGGAAGGGAAGATGTCTCGGGTCAGTTCCTTTTCCATATCAACTTTGCATTTTCTTTGACATACCTGATATTGATTTACTTATCCAATGAAAGTCAAACATCTAATTGTTTTTGGGTGGTACTGGTAAAGGCTAATCGTTATTGTATATTTTAACGCATGTATGTTGCATATGATTTTGTTGCAAAGATGATCATGAAATCTTCTTTCACTCTCCCAGATGCTTTTCCTGTCCCATTTTCTCTTTTGATTCTCTAGATTTCATTTATTTTCTTTGACATATTTGATATTGACTTACTGTTGGTTGCAAATTCCTGTAAAACATGAAAAATAGTCTTTCTCAGTACTCCCAACTACCAGTAAAAGATTCTAGGATCTTCTAACATCAACTAATTGTCTTTTGGCAAAACTGCTATTTTTAGTATTCTATCTCCTTTCTTGAAAACTTTGAACGATTAACAAAGAATGCAACTGCTATTTTTAGTATTTGCTAAAAACAATTGCGTATTTGAGCTTCTATTTTCCCAATTTACAGTTTGTGCCCCTCAAATAATTGTTACATGAGTATTTATGAATTCCATTCATTCCATGAGGTGCGGTCGATGAAGTGTTTGAGCATTCTGTATTATATGTGGGGAAATCCATACTATTCTCATACCAATTGTAAAGTCACTCTGCACATATATTGGTGATAACAAATTCCCTCTCCGCACAGGTGAAATGGCACTGCTAGTTGAAGGTCTCGGTGTAGGAGGGGAAACATCTATAGAAGAGTACATTATTGGCCCAGACACTGAACTAACCGAAGACCAGGACCTGTTGGCTGTAAAAGAGCAGATCAAGTTGTATGGGCCAGAAGAAGGTCTCTCGTGGGTGGCCAGACCATTTACTGGCCAGAGCACCCTGGGCATCGCATCTCGCCAGGGAAGCATGCAACATCCGAGTGTGCCACTCATGGATCCTCTTGTTACACTTTTTGGCGGTCTACACGAAAGGGTCCCGGAGACAGGAAGTATGAGAAGTGTTATTTTCCCGACTTTGGGTAGCATGTTTAGCATAGGAGGGAAGGAGCCTAAAAATGACGAATGGGATGAGGAAAATGTTCCGCAAAATAATGAAGATGATTATGCTTCTGATGATGGTGAAGCAGCTGCTGAGTCCGAAGAAGATCTGCAGAGTCCATTGATCTCCAGACAGGCGACTAGTGTGGACAAAGATTTGCCCCCTGCATCACATGGTAGCTTATGGAGCATGAGACCGAGCGGTTTGGTTGGACATGCAACAGAATCAGCTGCTAGCATGGGAATTGGGGGTGGTTGGCAGTTGGCTTGGAAGTGGAGTGAGGAGTACGGTCCCGACGGAAAGAAAAAAGGCGGATTCAAAAGGATTTATTTGCACGAGGATGGTGAGCCGGGATCTAAGAGAGGGTCTATCGTTTCTCTTCCTGGTGGGGATGTAGCTGGGGAGAGTGAATTCATCAAGGCTTCTGCTCTGGTGAGCCAGCCAGCCCTGTTTTCAAAGGCGCTCTTGGATCAAAATCCCGTGGGGCCTGCCATGATTCACCCTTCTGAAGCTGCTTCAAAAGGACCAAACTGGTCTGATCTTTTGGAGCCTGGCGTTAAGCATGCACTGGTTGTTGGTGTTGGAATCCAACTACTACAGCAGGTACATTTTGATTTAAAACTCTTCTTTCATTATCTGCTTTAAGCATATTCCATTTGCCGAGCTCTTTAAGTATTTGGAAGATTAATCAACAACGGTAAGCTTCCGACCAAATAAGCAGCATGTGCTTTAAAATGTGAATATATGTATTATTCACGAGATTAACTACCAGGGATTACTTGGCCTTATACTTAAACCTGAAAGTAAAACATCCGGATCTAAGTATTTCTTCCAGGGTGTGGATGGATCTCAAGTGAGATTTATTTCTTAGAAGACCTGATCAAATGATGTTATATTAAATCATAATTGCTTGATGAATGTTGCTCCCAACTATCCCAAGTTACTTGATACTATGTAGCTCTTCCAGTTTTGCTCAGTGTTTCTCACATAAGAGATTTCCTTGTGCAGTTTTCTGGAATAAACGGAGTTCTGTACTACACCCCACAAATACTTGAGCAGGCAGGAGTTGGCATTCTTCTCTCAAACTTGGGCATTGGCTCCGCTTCCGCATCTCTTCTTATCAGTGCTCTTACAACTCTTTTGATGCTTCCTTGCATTGCTGTTGCCATGAGGCTCATGGATCTTTCTGGTAGAAGGTACGCTTCTGATCTTTCCGAACTCGTGATGTCCATACAATTTTTCTCTTCAAACATCAAACATTCAAACCCACTTTTATCTGATTCACGGTATATCATATTGCAGGACTTTGCTTCTAACCACGATCCCGGTCTTGATACTCTCCCTTGTGATCCTCATCCTTGGAAACGTGATTGACATGGGCTCCGTCGTGCATGCCATCATCTCCACCATCAGTGTGATATCCTACTTCTGCTTCTTTGTGATGGGGTTCGGGCCCATCCCAAACATCCTCTGTGCCGAGATCTTCCCAACCCGAGTCCGTGGGCTCTGCATCGCGGTGTGCGCCCTGACCTTCTGGATCTGTGATATCATAGTCACCTACTCGCTTCCTGTCATGCTCAATTCAGTGGGACTCGCAGGTGTCTTTGCCATGTACGCTGCAGTCTGTCTCGTGTCGTGGGTGTTTGTGTACCTGAAAGTGCCAGAGACCAAGGGGATGCCCCTTGAAGTCATAACCGAATTCTTCGCCCTTGGCGCGAGGCAGTCTGCTGCTACCAACACCTAGTTTAGCCATATCACATGTTTACCCTGCTGTTATACATGCTGGATTTTGGATGGCTTTTCTGGATTTTCCATATGTGAGGAAAGGTACTTTATTTGGGTTGAGATGGAGTCCACATTTTCGAAAATTATTTTTGCATCTTACAGGTTGTACATGTGGCCTCACTTTAATCTGTTGCTTTTCGTGTCCTTGCTTCATTTGCTATCCTTTTGTTTACAATGCTTTGAGATGCAGGTATGTGTTCCCCTAATGTTGTAAATGGAATGCATGTAAAAGGTTCCGATGATGTAATTTTTGGTTGCTCTTCCGATAGCTCAGAGTTTAAATTTAAATCTAAAATCCCATATTATAATTTAGATTCATTTAAGAGGTAACAGGTGATTCAATCAAAAAGTATAACCCGTGTTGAACAAAAAAGATATTTTTTTAATTAACAAAAAAGAGTATTGGATAATGAATAGGTCCCTAATCTATCAAAACACTCATTCACGTCTCTTAACATTTTTGCACAAGTTCATCGATACTTCCTCTTTTGTTAAGTACTCCGTGTTGAACAATTTGCTGTTTAAAACAATCCATATCATATTTCAGGATTTGATTATATGGGGATTTTGAGTTGAATATCATTGAGGTTTCAATATGAGGATTTTCTTATCTTTGTTTTTTAAGAACAAGGTTTGCCATTATGGTAGGTCATCTTTTAGGGATCGTTATTTTTGAACTATATATGATTTCTACATCTTATTCCAAAACGTATCACAATAAACCAAAATTCTGATTTCTTTTGAGGACCTATAGCTCTTTTTACATTAACTTTCTAAACAAAGAAAGCACATCGATCATGTTTGGAATCCCTATTTCCCTTGGTTCCTCATCAACTTGTCTGCAGAGAGCACATCATTTATCCACGCGACGATGTTGAATGCAAGCCCTTCTAACACTCTCGAGTAGCTCTCCAAGATCGCTTGTCCCACGTCCTGTGCGTTACAACATAAACAATTTGTTATAACCTTTAGATAGATAGGACTTGAAACAATAAGTAGCTAGAAACAATGCACTTACCTTGTTGAAATGGATCTTGCAGGTGTCTAGTGTTGTTTGCGAAAGCTCAGGGTACCTATGTTTCAAGAAAAACAGCAATGCCTCCGCCCTCTCGGCTAGGGTGTGGTTCTTTTCGCTGTGATCGACTTCAGAGACAATATCCTTCACCAAATTCCACGAAGACCTCGAATGAGGAATCCCTGCCTTCCTCCTCCATGTGTACAATGAGGCCTCCACTTTGTCCGCTAGCTCAAGAGCTTCATGCTCTGATGCTATCTTCATTGTGTCGAGGAGTTGATCTGGATTGAACACCTCGACGTTGTGCATATACTTGTATATTGCATCTCCTAGGCATGCCTTTCCGCTCTGAAAACACGACAATTCGTTTATAACATGAAATAGGACATCACTATATATGCCGAGTGGAGTTCACTAAGAGCCTCTCTAACAAATTTCCCATTTTAGAGATTTTGGAAAATTTGAAGGAGTTTAATGGTGCAACAGATTCCCCATCTCATTATCCAAAATGGGGAAGCAACGGAAAAAATAGAGATGCTTCCCTAAATATGCAGTATTCCCCAAAACTAAATCATTCTCCAAATCTTCGAAATGGGGAAGCTGTTGGAGTTAAAGTAAAAATAATTCGAAGATGTATTTTGTTTCCCCATTTTGGAGAAATTTTGGGGAAACTGTTGGAGATGGTCTAACCTTGGGAAGACCTAGAACATATGATTCTGGCACTTCCATCTCATTAAGAACATTGTTGTTGATTGCGAGTGCAGCCTTGTGGATTTGATTAGCGCAGTCGCGTTGGTGCCTCATGTGCTTCCTACACCTTTCCGAAAGGCCACTAGACGGAATGCACGGGACAGGCAGCCACCACTTCTCGTCTTTGAGTGAAACCACCTTCCTAAATGAAGTTGTTCGCGATGCGATTGAAATGTTGTTTTGTTCCGTGTACCAGAATTCTGTCTCTTGAAAACTGTCTAATATATCCTGTCATGAAAATCAAGGAAGCTTACGAGATGTGCATAGGTGATATCGATTTCTCTTACATTACGCGAAAGGAGTACTTACTATGAGCATGCCATCAAGTTTCCTCAACGCCGGAAGGTTCATCTGAATGTCTGATCTCTGTCTAGTGCACATCACCTAAGAGTACGCCATCCGACAAACAAAAACTCCTATCAAATTTCTCATAGATGAAAGATTCATTTTTGAACTCAATTCCATAAAAATGTTGTTCAATGAACACTAACTTCATGGTTTGATCCATCACGAAGCTCGGGAACTAGCTCCACGATGTAGTCACATACGGAAAGAAGACAATCCTTCTCTCTTCTCCACATCAACTTCTTCTCGGGACTTAGCGGTTCTAGCTTAAGATTGTTGCCGAAAATTGTAGCTGTATTTTCAAAAACAGCAACTATATATATTGATTGATCTGAATTGAAGATATAAGTTGACAAATTAATGAAATTATATAAGATCAAAGGGGGATAATATATGATCGATCTTTACCATAAAGATTAGTGATGGCATTAGAGATGGTGATTGCAGTGGAAACTCCCTTGCCACTCCCGGACATATCCTCTCCGAGCAAGAGTTTTGAAAATCTCTCTTTCATCAGTTGAAGTTCTGCATTCATCAGTATTCGTTATCCATCCTAGTTCCAACAGCATCGAATTCGTTCATTTATTCAAATCAATTGCTCAACGAATTAAGCTAAAGTTTTATAGATTCTACACTAGAAAATCCCTAATTAATCTTACAAAAGAAAATTAGGGCTTTTGAACTTCATTTGATTCTACATTTAGACTTGAATTCAATAAGGAAATTACCGAAATGGAGAGGGTCAAAGTCCACACAAGTGGTCATGTACTTGTTCATCCCTAGTCTGGAAGGGGAAGGGGAAACCCTTGGAGGAGGGCCCCACATGAGTGGAGAGGCCCCTTCGGAGCAGCTATCGGTAATGGTCTCCGACATGGTGGATGCCTCTGAATTGGTTCGGCGGTAGGAATAGGAATCGGCGGTGCTAAGTGGGGAGTTCAAAGGGTCATACCCCTCCTCCATTGGCTTGGTACGGTGCTTTTGTGAGATTCTCAAAGCTCACAATCTTCTTGATTCTTGAATTGGAACAACATAAACATCAATCGATCAGGAAAATGAATGTTGGTCTGCTAATTCAAGTTGATCGAGTTTTGTATTTACAACAGAGCATTAAATTTAATTTAAAACGAGATCGATCAGGGGTGTACTGAATTATTATTTGAAACGGAGGAAAGGAGCTAGAGATGAAATACAATTTGATTAAGGAGTGCTTAAGAAGTAAGATTGGTTACCTTGAATAGTTGAATCTATAATTTGACAATTGAAGCTAGATACGGTTGGAGTGCCTTGGAACAACTCTCAAGTACGTGCCCCTTGACTCAACCATTCAAGAGGAAGACTGACTGTTTGTATCTTGTAATGTAGATACTGTATAGGGTTAGGCTTGCGATTTGGGTCGTATGAAAACGGGGTCGTGTACGTCTAATTTATTTTGGTTTTGGTTATAAGGTCGGGATCCACCCTTAACACAATAGCTTCTCCCACCATTATATTTTGTGTTATTTTTACAACCTACAACCAATGTAGGATGACATTTTTAATCCCAACAGATCCAATGATTTGACAAGGACAAGACTATTGTGTTATCTGATTATTAGTTGGTATTTAGAAATTATTCGTTAGAATGAAATTATTCGATGATATTGAACAATTATTCGTTATGATAAAATTTACATTTTTGCACATGTGAAAACAAACGAATAATCACGAGCAAATAGACAAATGATTTCTGCGTACACGATAAAGGCTCGTGTACACCGTAATGATTGTGTACATCGGAACCAACCCCTCTCTCTCTCTATATATAGAATATTTTTTCTGCATTCACTCCTTGCAATGCATTTATGAGACAGATTTTGAACCATTAATTAGATTGAATTTTGATGAATGGATAAGATTGATGATTGATATTAATATTTATGAATTTTTTTAAAAATATATTTACTTATAATAATTTAATGACTTAAATAAAAAATAAAAATATTTTTCTCTCTCCTTAAATATATCTCTCCCACCAATATTGTTAATTACATGAAATTTTTTGACATTTTATAAATATTCATTTGAATATATAAATATACATATTCATGTTCATATGGATATTCATCTTCATGTATATTCAAATGAATATTCATTTAAATGAGAGATGTGAATTAATCCGCCTCTCCTTTGGCCTAATATTGTCTCTCCTCTTTATTCAAATGAATATTCATTTGAATATCCATATTCATTTGAATGAATATATGTATATTCATATATTCAAATGCATATGAATAATATTGGTTGTTTGAATATTCATTTGAATAGATCTATATTTGTATTAATATTTATGAGCTATATTAAGATGAATATTCATTTTTACAGTGTTTAATTTTTCAACTGTACATGTTGGAGAAATTGGTGAGAGAAAAAGAGAGATATGGAGAGAGAATCTAATTAATTTTAAAAAAAAGATTTTTAAAGTTTATTTTCAATTTTTTGGTGGGATTTTATTTATTTATAGTTTAAAATCTTTCAATTCATTAAAAGTCATCCAATGGCTTACAAACATTCTCATGTGTGCATTATAAGGTGTGAATGCATATGAAAGCTCCTCCATCCTCCATCTCTCTCTCTCTATATATTGTATCATGTTAACAAATCTGAGTCATTGAAATAAAAAGATCAACGGTTGAGATTAAAAGTAACTTTTGATTATTCACTGATATTGGGGTGATTATTTGTTGAAATGAAATTATTCGGTGGTACTGGTGTGATTATTCGTTACTTTTTATAAATGAATAATTATATTGTTATAGATGAATAATCATTCTAAAAAAAAAAAATAGATGAATAATCATTGAAAATAACCCACTTTTTCTGTAGTGATAAGATTATAAGAACAAGTTGAAATCTTATTCAGAGGTTAGTGATTTATTATAAAAAAAACTAAAAAAAAAACTAAATGAATATTGTATGGATACGAGTGAAAATAAAATGGCTATGGTATGGATGCGAGTGAGACTTAAATGGTGAATTGAAAAGGTTGAGTTTCCAAACCGTACATACATCAATTGGATTCATCTTTAATTTCAAAATGTAGTCACCTACTTCATAGGCATAGCTAGCTAATTAATGTAAAAATCACATGAATTAAGGTTGCACGTACGTACCTTGTGGTGGCGGTGGCGGTGGCAAGGGGGCGGCGCCGGTGATGTCCTGATCGAGGCGGGAAGCAGCTCCGACGAGGATACCTGATATGATATGGTGGTGGTGTTCAAAAGAGCTGGCTTTTACATATGTGAATAATGTGACCAATCAAAATATTAAAGGTCGGAAGTAGCTCAGAAGCCATAAATATAAGGACATTCCACTGCGTATTAATTATTAAATAATGAATTAAGAATGTATAATTAGTTGAGATCAGTTTGAAAGGAATGAATATGATATAATTGACTTCCTCATGCAACAGCAATTAAGACAAGGCTTTGCTTATTGGGAGGCACGTCTCTTCACGTCCATTTTATTTTTAGGATTACAATTCAGTCAAGGGAACCGACTTAATTATTAGTATTATCCGATCAGCATCAACGCCCACGCCCATTAATTTTAATTAAAACAATTAATTGTGAAAACTCCGGTTTACCTGATGACTACAACAAATACTCCGTATTCATATTCATATTAGGGCCGGGTAATCGGGTATGGATGCAGCAAACATGAAGATTGATGCCGGATAACAACATATTTCAATCTCGGCATCGAATTCAATGAAAGAAACGTCTTTTTTTTTGAGTTTGTACGGTTTAAATTTTAATGGTTCTTATTGTTCGGGTTTAACTGATAGTTATGATTTGTGGGCTTATATTGGTATGGGCCGGGTTATAGGAATTCGGCTTATCCATTGTATAGATATAAAAGCTTTGTTTCATTCATCAATTCTGTATTCACAATATACACACAAAAATTCAAATACAGAGAAAAAATCCTCTTCCATTTCTTTGATCCGAAACTCAAATCTCAGATTGAACAACATTCCAACACTTATATGTGATCGTCGAAGATCCTTAATCTAGGGGGAGAATTTCTGCTTTTTTTAGTTTCAACTTTTTTATGCACTTACTAGTCACTTCCACTCGTTGAGTCATTCATCCTTTTTTTTCTTAATTCGTCTTGCATGTTGGATCAATTAGTTTTTAAATTGTGGGTTTGTTTACTTTTTAATTGTATCATGGCGATTTGCTCGTTTAATGTTTCTTTGCGCCGTCCTCTACTAGGGCTGGAAATCACCCGTGGGTGACCGACTCACCCGACCCGATTATACGGGTGAAAACCCGAAAAAAATCGGGTGATGGGTGAGTGAAACGGGTGATGGGTCGGGTGATGGGTGATATGTTTTTCACCCGTTACCCAACCCATCACCCGACCCATTACCCGACCTGCTTACCCACCCGTTAACTCACCCGATTATTTTTTTTAAAAAAATCCTAGTTTATATAAAAAAAGTCTTACATAACTACACATTTCTTCTTTTTCTAACTCCAGTCTCTCTATTCTTTAATTGTTTTTGTGCAAAAAAAAATCTAAAAGAATATAAACTTATTTTATTTAACCTCACATCATATTTTTTTAAAAAAAAATATTTTATTTGTTTTGCATACACTATTAGAGTGTTAGCAATTTCGGTCGTTTCAACGACTTGGTTAACGTTTAGTGTGTTAAAGACATGATTTAGCGAAATTATTTTTTATTTTTTTAACTATGAATCTAGCAACGGACTAAAATTCGTCTCATAAGATGAAAATAGTGATATAATGTGTGAATAAACCTTTTATACATTTAACAAGATTTCCACATTGACGTGATTTGTGAAATTATCGAATATGATCGATTTCTAAGTATGTCTTGTGACTCATTTTCTTTTAATTTACTTCACCCGATTACCCACCCGATTCACCCGATGGATCGGGTGATGGGCGAAACATTAGACGGACGAGTGATGAGTCGGGTGAAATTTTTTTGTGACGGGTTGGGTGGAAAAATGGCTTCACCCACCCATCACCCGACTCATTTCCACCCCTATCCTCTACCAATACTTGTGTCTGATATTTTAAATTTTTACTTGTTAAAAAAAAAGTAGAAATGAATTGGGACACATTTTGGATGTCTTTTGCATGAAGATTTATTCCGAGTCTGTTTTGTAAGCTGATCAAGAAGCTATTTGTTTTTAGGAAAGAAATTAAGTTTGTTGTTAGTCTGAGATTCACAAGATTATCATTTTTAGGAGTCTATCAATGTCGTCAACAATGTTTATACCACTTTTAGAACAAAAAATTTAGAGGATTATCGAAGATATTTTTAATTTTTGAGATTTGTTCATTCCGCCATTTCGGCATGAATTTTTAGTGGGAAAGGAGTCCCGAGGTATTGACAATGCGTCAATGTTGAGCTTGCAAGCGGCCAACTTGGTGCAAATGTGGTTTTGTGTAATATGGTTGATTCTATTGGGATTTGGAGGTGATTCATTTCTGAAAATGAGATTGTTCCTTGTATAATCTATGTCTTCTGAATATATGCTAACTCTTTATCAAAAAAAGAAAGAATATATGCTAACTATTTTATTAGGAATTTTTTTTTTTATAAAAAGAAGTAGATGAGTTGTAAAAAAAAATATTTAAAAATTAACTAAATTAATGAATGTATAGAAGCTTTTACAAAATTGATTTTTTAAACCCATCTAAATTTAAACATAATGGTTAGAAGAATGGAAAGCATATTAACGCTGCTATGCATTGATATGTCTGATCAAATTCCTAAAAGGGTTGGAAAATTTCGAGTGGGGTGGTTTTTACTTTTAGTCTTAATAGTAACATTAATAATATTTCATCCCTGCTTGTTATTGGAGGTATGCACACAAATTTTCATGATCTTTCATTTGTGGTCCGTATTTATTCTTGTTTTGATGTTGGGTCGTTGCTTTGGTTTAGCTGCGTTTACTTCCGAATTGAGTTATAGTATCAGATGTTCTGTATGATCGAGAGGATCGTGGATGTGATCGTGATCTTTGAAAATCTCATATTTAGGTGGAGGCAACGTCGGTGATCCGCATTTTCGCAGGCTTCGCATTTTTCGATGGTGGGTTACTGTCTCCGTCTTCGCGGCGTCGAGACGTCGTGTGAGCCGTTGCACTCTCCCGCGTTCTCAGCATTCGTGGCTCGTCTTGAATCTTCCTCGACTCTTTCGCTGGCTGATGACTTTTATGGGTTGTTTTGGCTTTTCTTTCATCCTTGTTTATTTGTGTTTTTAATTTGTTATATATTCGACGGTTCACCGTCTGCTAACTTGTCGGTCATTCGAGATGTTAGGTCTTTCTGACCCTTGAATTTTTATCTTATTAAAAAAAAAATTGTACTATAAAGCATGCATGAATTGAGTATCGTACGAGATCTTATGCTAGGGTGTAGTCGCCTAGTCGGTTGAAGATAATGTTCATTTTTTTGAACACGTACTTCATGCTTATATTTATTTAAAACTCGGTTATAGGTGGATTAGCTCTACCCATTAATTTATAGGCCTCGTTTGTTTGTATAGAACAAAATGAGAATGAAAGAAATTAAATTTTATATGCATGATTATAATTTTTTTATAAGTCTAGATGAGGGGTGAGGGAAATGATTAGCCATTATATGAGAAATAGTTATCCTATTTAAAATTAGAGAATGAAATAAATATAACAAATTTTATATGAAAAATTGAGAAACGAGAATAATGGTTAGAATATTGATTAATTAGTCTCATGTATTATATAAAGCGTACATATCAATATACAGAAATCATCTTCTCCTTCACGTCTTTACATGGTATCAGCCCGACCTCTCGATCCTCACGATCAAGATGTCCAACCCACCCTACCCCCCCCACCAAATCCTGTTTTCGGCCTCTTTCGATGGGAATTCTCCCAATTTTCATCTGCCGAACTTTGCCATCCGACTCGATCGTGGCAATCACTCCCTCTGGCTCTAGAGGCTTTTGATCTTGCCTCTTTCCTCACATCGACTAAACCGCCATCGGCCACCATTCTAGGCCATGTCGGTGATGTTCTGACCACCTCGGGCATCACCCCTGCTGTTGCTCTTGCTGCCTTGAATGCTGAGTCTCAATCGGCCTCTGCTATCCCGCTCGTCCCGAATCCTGAGTATCACGCTTGGGTTCGCAAGGACATGCTGGTGCTCTTGTGGATTCGTTCGACACTCACCACCCCCTTCTGGGATACGTTGCTTGAGCCACCACCACCGTAGAAGCCTGGGATATCCTTGCTCGGATGTTCGCTGCCCAGACTCGTGCTCGCCAAATGCATCTTCCTCATCAACTTCAGACGCTCACAAAGGGCTCCATGTTTGTACTCGACTATGTGCAGAAGAAAGAGCTTCTCGGTCATTTGCAGTAGGAGGAGCAGCACCTTGAGGAGGACGTCAGCCCTGCCATTGACGTCGATTAGCCCACCTTGAGGAGGAGGTCAGCCCTCCTTTATTCGCTCTGCCTTCGATCGGTCAGACCCCTCTGCTGCTGGCGACTCCTCTTCCAATGGACCCGAGCGCCAACGCCCTGTCTGTCAGATTTGCACCAAGCAGGGCCACGAGGCGTTCAATTGCTTTCAGCATCTCAACCTATCTGATTTCCCGGTGACTCACCGTGTCGCTCAGGAAGCTTTGGCTCGGTCGGCAACTCCAACAAAGCCACCTATTCGGCTGCCTCCCAATTTGAGACTGTCGATCCTTGGATCGTTGATTCGGGGCCACCAATCATGTCACTGCTGACCTTGGAGCCTTCCAGTCGCACGCCCTTACACCGACAATGATAACCTAGTTGTCGGCAATGGTAACATTCTTCCCATTACTCGTTTAGTGCATAATGTTCTCTTTGTTCCGCGTGCTTCCCGACCCCTCAAATTAAACAATATCCTTTTTGTCCCTAAACTTGCTAAAAGCATGTTAAGTGTCTCCCAACTTTTTCGAGACAACAATGCTTATGTTGAATTTCATGCTTACTATTGTGCTATTAAGAACTTGCAGGGGCAGACACTTATAAGCGGAACCGTTGAAAATGGCCTTTACTGCCTCCCTCGCCAACCTGAGCTCTCGAGTCATCCGTCTGTCTTCCTTGGTGAGTGTGCCTCTGCTGATTGCTGGCATCACTGGCTCGCTCATCCTCATGAGTCCATCCTTCGTCGCTTGCTTTTGAGTGATTGTTTACCTATCTCCTCACACAAACTAGCATCGGTTTTCTCGTCATGTCAACTAGGCAAAAGTCATCGACTTCTCATGCCAAGCCGTCTGACCTCCGCTGCCAATCCGTTTGATCTCGTTCATTCGGATGTGTGGGGTCCTGTGTCTTTATCTTCCTTGTCTGGCGAAAAATACTATATTACGTTTATTGATGATTGTACCAAGTTCACTTGGATTTACTTTTTATCCAATAAAGCTCAGGTTTATTCTACTTTCCAATTGTTCATAAAAATGGTCCAAACACAATTCTCTACAATGATCAAAGCATTTCAAACCGATTGGGGAGGTGATTATCGCAATGTATCCACCTATCTTACCTCTCTGGGTATCCGTCATTGTGTGTCCTGTCTCTACACACCCGAATAGAACGGCTCTTCTGAGCGTCGAAATCGCTCCATAGTTGAAAAAGGTCTTGTCCTCTTAGCCCATGCTCACTTGCCTAAACAATTTTGGGAATACACATTTCATACTTCCGTCTATCTATCCAATCGAACCATCTCCCCCATTCTCAATTATAAATCCCCTTTTGAATCCCTGTACAATAAAGTGCCTGACTAGGATTTTCTCAAGGCGTTCGGTTGCCTATGCTATCCCTTTCTACACCCCTACACACATTCCAAACTTGAATTCTGGTCTCTTCCGTGCATCTTCTTGGGATATAGCTGTAAACACAAGGGGTATGTATGTTATCACTCTCTGACTAATCGGTTGTATGTTTCCCGCCATGTCGTGTTTGACGAGTCCACCTTCCCATACTCTGCTTGTCTGCCGCCTTTTGTACCTCCCGTCATCTCCGTCTTACCTCTCTCGGTTCTCCAGCAAGCCGTCGCTTCCCCAGTCCCTGGATCGGCAGCTTCCCCACCACCAGTGCCCTCGCCGGCAGTGTCTGCAACCCCAGTCCCCTCCACACCCACCTCTCCTCCGCTCCTGACAGCCTGATCCATAGAATCTATCAAGTCTAACACAAAGTACTTCAATTCTGACACAAGGTACTTCAATTCTGACACAGAGGACTCTCTTCTGCTGTCTCTACCGGCTCAACAGCCTCCCATGTCCCCTCCGTCTCACCCAATTCGAGTCCTTCGTCCTCTGCTCACTCGTCTCTCATGTCCCAGCCCTCAGCTTCCGCTAGTGTCGACTCCAGTACGCAGGACAGCTCATCCGACTCCTCACAGGTGAGCCCATCTCCCTCTTCCTCTCCCTCACCGCCCCCTGCCCCGGCTACACCATCATGGTTTCGCCCGTCGGACACTTCGACCCACTCATTGTCTACTCGAGCTCAAACCAATGACCTTAAACCACGGATTCTTACCGCCACAAAATACCCCCTTCCGTTGGCTCTCCTTGCTTACCCTGAACCTCACTTCTTTCATCAAGCCTCAAAAAGCTCCCAATGGCAGCCTGCTATGCAGTCTGAATATGATGCTCTAATGTCTAATGGGATCTGGGACTTAGTTCCCAGGCCTCCGGGTGCTAACATTGTCGGTTGTAAGTGCGTTTATAGGGTCAAGACCAAGGCTGACGGCTCTGTTGATCGGTACAAGGCCCGTCTCGTCGCGAAAGGTTTCAATCAAGAGGTTGGTGTCGACTACTTTGATACATTCAGTCAGGTAATCAAACCTACCATCATTCGCCTTATTTTGAGCTTAGCTGTTACCAGCAATTGGCCTCTCAGACAGGTTGATATTAACAACGCATTCCTCAATGGTGATCTTGTTGAAACGGTGTTTATGGAGCAACCGCCAGGCTTCCAGGTCTCTAACAAACCATCCTATGTCTATCGCCTTCGGAAGGCTCTGTATGGCCTGAAACAGGCACTGCGAGCGTGGTTTCACAAGCTCTGCGCCACTCTTCATCGCCATGGTTTCTCTAATTGCATCTCCGATTCGTCCCTGTTTATTAGGAAGGTCGGTGCTCATGTCGTTTATGTGCTTGTGTACATTGATGATCTCATCATCACTGGCTCTCATGCTCCGTTCGTTGATGCCTTCGTCTCCAGCCTTCATCGTGCCTTCTCCCTTAAGGACCTCGGATCTCTACACTACTTCCTTGGTATATAGGTCACACGATCTGCCGATGACCTTCACCTGAATCGGTAGAAGTATATTGCTGACATACTAGATCGGTGCACTGATGCGGGATGAATGTCGTTGGCAATTTCGCCCTTCCCAAACTAGTGGTAAAAATCCAAACTTAAACACATAACCAATAGATTAGGCAATCAAGCAATTGATAAACCAAATAACTACTAGTATAGCAAGAAAGTCTGGTGTCGAACCCACATGGAGAAGCGATTTCCTATTCAATAACTCTAGACAATACTCTTTAAAGCAAAATCAATAACCTTTAGACAAATAGCAAATATAAAAGTAACTAAATTGCAAATCACAAAGCAGATTGATATCAAGATAGAAAGAACATTTCACCTGTAATTCTCTGACAATAGTTGGAATTCATGGTCCTCGAATTGATTTATCAGTTATTCATATTCTTAGGTCTACTTGACTAAAGTTGAGAGATTCGCAGAGATTCACTCATCTTATTCGATATCACTAAAGAATAGCATTAAGGACTCAAGTAATCAAGGCTAATTGGCACATTGACTCTATTCAATCAAGACAGATAGGCGCATACCAAACTCAATCCCAATCAAATATCCTTAACATAGATCAACCGAAATCATCCACTACAAAGACAAAGAGACATCACTATCATCAATACCTTTGTTTGCTATCAAGAAAACAACAACGAATTCATAGCTAGAGATGCAATTCTTAACATGTCGATCAGGCATAGAAAGGAACACCAATATAAATTAAGCACAAGATGATAACTAAGAACATGAATAATCAAATAAACTCAAATCCTCACAATCCAAACAACCATGTCTTCGAATCACAGGCGAAACTATGAGTTTAGCAACTCATAGGCCAATTCTCTCTCTCTCTCTAATGGTGTTCATAGTTTCACACAATAGCCACACACGGCTGAATAAACTCAAAATAACTTAAATAGAGTCCTCAAGGGTCATCAAAAACCCTAGGAGAATTAATAGAAAATAATATAAATTAATTGTCTTCGGATCCAAAACCGCGTATTCGGGATCTGGGGCAACGTCGGGCGTCGTGCAAGGGGCGGCGGGCGCCGTTCCTGCAGTGCTCGACGTTCCTCATTTTCCTTCAACGAATTCCAATGTCGTGCCTCCTTGCTCCTCCTTAGCTCTTCCTTAGCTCCCATGTGCTCCAAAACATGCTTCTTAAGCTCTTTCCATAGTCCATCCAAGATCGGAATGTAATTCTGCAGAATAAACACTGAAAACGCATAGATTCCGAACTCTAATACTTCACAAGTAATAAACAGAACTAGACTCAAAACATAGCAAAACCAATACCTAATAGCAATAAGAAACATCTATAATGCCTATATGAAATATGCATTATCATGCACCATGACTGGAGCTCGGCCTATCGCGTCCCCCGCGAAGCCTGGATCTCGTCTTCGCCGGGAGGGTGATCCTTTCTCTGACCCCCATCTCTATCGCAACATTGTGGGAGCTTTGTAGTATGTTACTATCACTCATCCAGAGATCTCCTTTGCAGTCAATAGGGTCTGGCAGTTCATGCATCAACCCACAGAATCACATTGGTCAGCCGGCAAGAGGATCCTTCATTACCTGAAAGGGCACTCTCTCGGCGGGTCTTCACCTACGACCCCTTCATGATCGCTGACTTTTTGCATTTTCTGACGCTGGTTGGGCGTCTGAACCCGATGACTGTCGCTCTCAGCATGGCTTTGCTATTTACTTCGGGGGCAATCTCATCAGTTGGTCATCCCGGAAGCAGAAGGTTGTCGCTCGATCTAGCACAGAAGCTGAGTATCGTGCCATTGCCTTCACCTCTGCCGAACTCATTTGGCTCCATTAGCTGCTTAGAGAGATGGCCATTCCCGTTCCTCGCGCTCCAATCCTTCTCTGTGACAATCTTAGTGCCACGTTCCTATCTGCTAATCCAGTTTTCCATCAGTGGTCAAAGCTAGCACATCAAGATTGACTATCACTTTGTTCGCGAGCAAGTGGCTGCGCATGAGCTTGTTGTTCGTCATGTTAGGTTTGTTGACCAGGTTGCTGACATCTTCACCAAGGCTCTTGGGACATCTCGGTTTCAGTTGTTACGTTCCAAGCTTCATGTTCTTCCTCGACCATGAGCTTGCGGGGGCCTGCTAGTTGAGATTGTATTATGTAATTATAGATAGAATCTTTTATATTTATCCTTACCCTTTAGGTTGATAAGATCATATCTTCCTAGGGTTTCCTGTATTATATAAACCGTACATATCAATATACAGAAATCATCTTCTCCTTCACATCTTTACAAGGAGCTTATCCCTGGCAAATTTAGCTTTTTTTTTTGTTGAACTCAAATTTAACTTTTAAGAGAATTTTTTTTAATGTTGCTTCTTCTCATGGGATAAATTACATTTGTCAATTTCCTTTTACTATTTTTAATTTCTTCCATCTGTTAATACACTATTTTTAAAAATTAAAAGAAAAAGAATATAAAGAAAATGCGAGGAGGAACAGGGTAAGAGGACAAATCCAAGGACAAAGGATTTAGACCCTACAAGGGGTGGTTTTTCGCTAACGGAACCCTTATCAGGGGTAGTTTCTTGTATTTAAGCATATAAGGAGTGATTTTGGGCAATTTGCCCTATTTCAGGGGTGGTTTTATGTAGATTACCCTTTTTTTTTGCCTTATGTGGCACTCTTAAGAGCATCGACATCCATTGAACCCAATTCGGTTCCTCAACTCTCCTTTTTATTTTTCTCTCTCCTAAAAAACCCAACTTAATTTTTCACCTACATCCATACAATCCATTTTATTATAAACTAAACATGTCTCACACCACTACCTAATCCAATCTCATCTTATTCTCTCCTCTCACACATGTCTCACACCTTCTTTCTTTCTTGAATTTTTAAGGGTTTTTAGTAGTAAACCCAATGTGGGTGCTTTAGGGTGTGCTCGGCGTGAGTTTTTTAGGAATTGTGGGGGTTTTGTCCACAAAACAACAATCCCATGCTGGTGTTTGGTTGGAGGTTACGGGGGGTTGGATACTTATGAGGTACGGTTGAGATTATTCGGGGTTATTTTCGCCTAATAATCCTACCCTCCTCGACCAAGATTGTTGAGGTTGTCCACTCCAACAACCTCCCTGTGACTTTCCTGCCCCTTTTGACGGTAATCATAGAGTTGGGTTAAAAGAGGTGGTGCTATGGCGGCGCTGAAGACAGAGGGGGGCGAGAGCGGAGATCCGGTGAAGGTTGGGTGCGACCAGTGGGAGGTGAAAGGAGAAGCGAGGATGGCTGATGAACGCCGGTGATTGAGGACGACCGATGAGCCAGAGAAAGAGGAGAGGCAGAGGCTGGTGGCAGACACCATGGAGGGAAGAAGGGAGAAAGAGGGCGGACGGAGGTGAAGAGAAGCCTTAGGGAGGAGGCGAAGGTAGGATAGGGCAAGGAGGCGGGGGATTGGAATTGGAATTTGGAATTGGGGATGAAGGAGAAGGTAAGAGGTGGGGTCGATTTTGTCTTTTTGTAACAAATAACCCTATAATAACCTTATACCCACCGAACACCATACGTGGTTATTTTTTTTTAAAAAAAATTCAACCCCTTCCATCCCCACAAGGCCACAACCCATATAATAATCTCAACATCATATAACCCCTTAAAAATAATCATCATCCCTTAAAAAATAACCCAGTGCCAAACTCACCCTTAGAGCAAACCCAAAAGATTCTCCATCTTGGTATTTTGGAGGATATTGAGATGGTTTTTGGTCCAAGAGCTTCCCCATTGCATTCTCTAAAATGAAGAATGGAGAGAAAATATGGAGATCATTCTCTAAATTTAGATGAAACTCTATATATTTTGGGATAAATTCTATAATTAGAAAAATGATTGGAATTGAACCAAAAAATATTCAGAATATTTGCCTTATAATTTTTTATTCGGAATTTTCGCCTGGTGCCCCTAAGGTAAGGTTAAATTCGCCGGGTGTACAAAAGTTTGACATAATTCGCGAAATGCCCATAAGGTTTGTAATTTTTTTGCGTGGTGCCCCTCCGTCCATTCGGTTAACATTTTCGTTTAAAAAAAATAAAATAAAATGAAATCAAGAGAAGTCCAGTCGCGCGAGAGAGGAGAGAAAGAGTCCGAAACGCTGGAAACCCTAACCCAGGCCTCCTTCGACACCATCGACGACGTCTGCAGGCTGTAGATCCACCCCAAAGAAGAGACAAAGCTTCAAGATGGCTGATTGTGCAAACTCCTCCAAAAGAAATCAATCAAGATCGGCGCCCCAAAGCAAGGAAATCGATCGACGATGGCAGAGCAAGCAGGAGCGGAATAAATGGCTATGAACTGTTCGTTGCCCCCTAAATCTCAATCAATGGGTTTTGGGGCCTGAAACGTGAAAAATCTGAGGTAAAGAGGAATTCGAAGGCGGGATCTCAAGAATTCCTGAAAAGTGATGTTCGATGGTGGCGTTTTTGGGGACTGGCGGCGTCTCTTTCCTTCCTCTCTCCACTTCCTGGTGTTTTCGATTTGTCAGGCATGACTCTGGCTCCCTTCTGCCGGTCTCTAGGTCTGATCCGAGTTTGGGAGTCGAAACTCTCTGGTACTAGCTTTCTCTCCTTGAACTTAATTATTTTTCCTGCTTGGTATGTAATCGACTTCTTGAACCCTTATCTGCGCATAAGTCATCTCAAACCCTTCATACTTTGTGAATCTGAAATTCATTCTATCTGTTGGATGTGTGGCCAACTCGATGTGATTTGGGATTGTTGGTTGATAAAAGATAATCTGAGGAATTTGGAAAAATGTCCATGCTTGAATTATGTACTCATGTCATTAGTTTATTCAGTAACATCTAACTATGCCTAGAACAATCTTCACTTTAAGGCATAAACTATAAAGTAGAACTATCAGTCTATAACATCCTTCTCTGTAATTAGCTTCTCTCTGTACATTGAACTCGGAAGTAATTGTCATTCTTCTCTGCAATTAGCTTCTTGCTGTGATTTTGAAGCTTGTTAAAAAGTCTACTAGCTCAAATGGTAGAGCATGTGCTTTATGTACAAGATGTGGGTTCGACTCCTACGTAGACTAATATAATGATTTAGACTTGTTAAAGACCTACACAATATAAGCTCTGTCTCATGACTTGGGTGCATACAAACTCATTTTTTTTGTCATCTGTCATAACTAAAGATATCATATCTAAATTGGTTTATTGTTGTTACTGTTGTTTTTATGACCATGATAGCAAAAAATCAGCATTTTCGCCTTGTTGTTATAATTGTTTTTATGAGCTTGATACCCAAAGTAAGTTGTAGAAACACACCCTAAGGCAATATCAAAAGTTCAGAACTCCAGATCAACACATGACAGCAAAAAATCAGAAATTATGCCTTGCTATTACTGCTATTTTATGACCATGACAGCAAAAAATCAGAAATTATGCCTTGCTATTACTGTTGTTTTTATGAGCAGGACAACAAAAAACAGAGCACTTTCAAATGACAACAAAAGGAGAGCAAAAAATTTCAAAGCAATACAATGATTTAGACTTTTTAAAGACCTATGCGACAAAAGCTCTGTCAAAATTTTCAAAGCAAAATGCTAATACTATGAATGTATGGCTTATGTGGGATTCGAACCCACATCTTGTGCCTAAGCACAATGCTTTACCGATTGAGCTAATAAGCCAAAATTTTAAAAGCAAGAGGCTAAGCTTGAAGGAGCAAAGCTTGAAAGACCTGCTGGATGTAAGAACATGAAGCAAAGAGACATCAAGTTCTCATCTAGTTCTGAATTAGAAACAAATGTCACCTTTATTGAATACTAAACATGTGACCAAGACCAACTGACACAAGCATGTTTAATAGGAAAGAATTAGACATGTTGTAAGGTCACGTGTAATTGAATTAACACATGAAATATCAAAGCATAAAGTCTGAAAAGAATATAATATAAACTAATACATACTATTCTTTAAAAACATACACTAGCATTAAGCTTTCAATTGTTGCTGAGCAAAGAGACACCAAAAATCAGTAAGACCGTATTTCATAATGTGAATATTGCAGTCCATGCTTCAAACTGCTTGAAAGATGACTCTTTATGTCTTGTTCAGATTCATAAAAAAGGAATCACACAAAAAGAGTGATGACTATGCTACGTTAATTCTTTTGACGATACAGTGGATTCATATGATAAGTCATATGGATCTGATCTAAATTTGAACATTAGTTGATAGCATATTGCAAATCCACTGAGGCAACAAAGGCCCTCAAAAATCCCAAATCAACCATCAAACAAACTCTAATTCCTCAGGTTGAAACCAACCAACCAACATATGGCTACCAAATTAGATGTCTTCTAATCCACAAAACCAACCAACAATCTCCAATTCCAAGATTCTACAATTATAACCCCCAAAAATCCCAAATCGAAAAAACCTAAATCCCTAAAGTTGGAATTGATAGCAGAGACTTACCACCAAGGCATTGGATGGTGTGTCCCTCACCTCCTCCCTCCTAGGCTCCTAGCGTAGGGCAATCTTGAGCCCAGCCTGGCTCCAAACTCCAAGTTCTCTCCTCCTGGTGTCGATGGCATCGAGTCTTTCCTTTCTTTCCTTTGATGGTGGCTTTTCCTTTCTTTCTTTCTTTCAATAAGTAAACTCCGTTATGACGTTTTTCCATAAAAAACAGGCGAGGGGTATTTCGCGGAAAAATTAAAAACCTCAGGGGTATTTTACGAAATATACCAAACTTTTGTATACCTCGCGAATTTACCTATATCTCGAGGGCACTCGACGAAAAATCCGTTTTTTATTTTAGAGATTGTTTTAGAGACGGGGTTGGATATCCTCATTGAGCGTGCCCTAAAATTTTACTACTTTTTAAAAGAAAAGGAAAAAGAAAACCTAAAAAGCCAACCTTGCCTTCTTCGGTCGTTTTGTTTAGTGCTCAGAAATAAAACCCCACCGCCTCCTCACGAGTCTCTCTCCCTCCCACTTTCTCGTCGCCCCGCCCAGCGCCGCCACCGCCGCCAACGGACTGCCACCGGTGAGAGTCCGCGAAGCTATCATCTCGAAAGGTGTTGGTAATATATTGGGGTCTGTTCGCATTGATAACTTGTAACGAGAATGGGGTTGAAGAATTTGAGGTAATTTTCAATTCCAATTGACAGTTATGTCTCAAACAATTCTCTACGATGTTTCCTTGTTCAACTCTTTCGCTTGTTCGATCAGGTCGAAAGCTTTGGAGAAAGCGGAACACAAATTTGATAAGAAGGTCCAGTTCTATGCTAGTGAGTTCCCCATCCTTTTTAGTCCAAATTCCAAACCTTTTCTTTCCCTTTGCCTTTATTGTTGGATCATGATCAAGCGCGGTCGATTTTTTCTATCTTAAAGGCAACCAACCTGTTAGTTCTTAATTAATGATTTAGGCAAAGAGAGGGGTACAAGGAATCTCGAGAGTAAAATTTAATTAAAAAGCTGTGTAAGTCCTAATTGTGACTCTACACTAGTTACCGATGTCCAGTTTGGGGAATGAAACCAAATTTTGCTGTGCAGAAAAGGAGTGAAAACCTTAGTTAATAACTTAATTATGATTATTGTTAACCAGATTTGTTTCCATTCGCTTTCCACATAGTGCATCATCTTCAATCAAACGGGTTACAAGTGTTAATCTGGTTGAGACATTTTGTGTTTTCCTGTGCAGAGGTTAAAAGTCACACTGTTGCTGCTACTAAGACTATTTCCAAGGTAGTGTGGGCTAACTCATAACTCTTAACCACTATAAGTTCAATAAGGCATTGCTTAATTTGTTTTGATTCCGAATGTCCATAAACTTCTATTTTCAATTTGAGACTGTAAGCCTCAGTGAAGCTTCCCAATAAGTAAATCTCAGTGAAACATATCTCAGTGAGATATGTTGTTGTATCTTGCTATTGATTTTCATAAGTATGATGAGAGGGCGGAATGGTGGAGAATAGATAGAAAATGTTATACAGATGGTCAACGAACTGCTATAACCAGCCACTATGTTAGAAAGTTTTATTTTGATTCTTTTTTAAATTACCAATTTGCTATAAAAATCACATTTCATCAAAATGATTTTTAATAGAACCTTAGTAAGATTAATTACCCTTTCTGTAAGGAACAAAACCCCTCATCTTTACTGAGGTTTATGAAAGATTTCCTTTGTTGAAAGTGCATATTTCTTTCTTCGAACTTTTCAAACCTGGTGTTTCACGAAAGCTGCTCTGAACTCTTTGCCAGAGCAAGAGTGCTGTTAAAAGGCGGGCGAAGAAGTTAAAGGAGTTAAAGGCTTATGATTTCTCTTCTCTCACTGAGTTATTGCCGGAGCTGGACCTCAAAAAGGAAGTTGACGCGCCAGCCAAACACAAGCTTAACAGCAAATTGAGAAAGAAATTATTGTGAGTCCAAAGCCTTGTTATTTATCCTTCTCTTTCCCTACATTACATGCACATCGTCCTTCTGCAGATTGTTCTGCCTAGGACATCAGAAAAGAACTATTCAGGTGAAGATTTTAGAATAGGCTGGAGATTGGATATTATTACACTTGGCTAGCAAATGAAGCCGTTAGGGCTGTGATAGGAGACCTAAGGTCAGGTGTGCTGAAAGTTAAAATAAACAAGGCATCAGGCGTTTTAGTCAGATGTCCAGAAGAAATCTATATCTTTTATTTGCTATTCGCCTGGGACTAGTTAGGCATTCTGCCTACTGGTTTGGGAGTCAGCATCAGGGGCTTTGGTTCATCTCTTGTTACTCTTATTTTTTATGTGTGCTTGAGCTTTATGTGTGCTGTGTGACTCCTCATTTATCGCTCTATCGCAGGTTAGATGAGGGGAAACAGTTGGCTGCCGTATTTAGTGGGGAAGCATTCAGATCAGATCCTTTAGCTGCCATATATCAGCACTTGCAGAGCACTCAACCTGTTATTGAGATACCCAAGAAGAAGAAGAAGAAAGAGACTGATAAAAAGAAGAAGAAGAAGAAGAAGAAAGGGAAGAAACCAACACCCGTTTTAGATATGGAGATGTGAAAATCAGACAAAGCAAGCCACAAAATCTGTCACTTTTGTGTAAGGCGCCCTTGGGAATATGGATATGTAGCTGTTGAAGGGTGAATATTATAACCAAGTCCTGTAAGATCAATAGATCATCTTTCATACTAATTCCAACATTTTATCTTCTTTTGGTTATCGTCCTAACACAAACTTGATGCGATTTTATTCCAATGAGAATACCTTCTTACAAGCATATGAAACCATACTTCTCTTGCCTTTGTAGAGTTTCAAATTTAAGCAACACTGGGAAAAATCCGAGGCGAAATTGCAGGAAACTGCCCTTTAGGCCATAATGCCGTATTGCACTTAACCATCCCTTTAAAACATATTTAGTACAATAAACTGCCATTTACAAAGCAACATCCGCCCTTTACTCTGTTGAATTGAGCAATGGAGAGACAGAAGGCGAAAAGAGCAACGGAGAGACAGAAGGTGGAAACTTCAAAAGATGGGTTGAATAGTGGATTTGGGTTTGGCCCCTGTGAAGGTATGAAACAGACGAAAACTCGAGGAAGAGACGAAGAAAGAAGAGGGAATTTTTTTAAAAAAATCAGTTTTCAATAAGGCCGAAATAGACCTATTTATTGATCCCCAAAACACCACAAACCCAAGAAAACGATCAACTTGCCCAATCAGGATCGCAATATGCATGTAGGCGAAACTAGTTTTTGATAGAACTTTTGAAGTTGTTCCTTTGAGATAGCATAGAACATGATGAGATGTTTCCATGTAAGGCTCATGAGGGTCTTGCAAAAATTGACTGAGAAATTGAATGATGAATGCCAAATCCAACCATTTGTGCACTAGAAAAATTATGTTTCCCCACCAATCTCAAGTAATACAATAGGATCCTGTAAATATGCACCTTCAATGGGCAATAACTATATAAATATTTTCCAACTATTTCCTCCTCCCATTAGGCCCATAATTGAAAAAGAGATGATCATTAACTTCTTGCTTGATTAATTTTCTTTCCATTCCATGCTTTTTTGTAGGTGTCATGAATACACATAATTGACTTCTCAAATTTGAGAGGTCTAGTTACCCGTTTGACAGGTCTAATTACAATGATACAATTGGGTTCTCAAATTTGAAAACCCAATAAACGTTTTAAGCACTCTTTGTAGGCGTCATGAATACACATGTAATAGGTATGTGGCTCCAATGCAATAGGTATCCATAAAGGAAACTAATATAATCATCAATCAAACAAAAATAAAGTTAGAGGGAGAGAGAAAGAGAGAAAAAAAAATAGAAGATTTCTAATACTGTCAAATATAGTATCTAACTTGCAAACATAACACCAGAATTTCACCAAAAACAATACAGGGGTCTATTTACCTCTAGAAATATCGAATAGGGTCTAAAAGCCCCATTCACTCAGTAGAGTATAAAGATCAGAGGCAATTAGAACATGTCAACCAAACTTCTTAAGTAGATTGTTCTCACTTAGGCTAAAAAAATGTGTTCTTGTTGACATACTAGCATTGTAACCATTTACATGTATACAAATGTAAGATGGAAGATATGAAATGACATGATTTGTCCCGCATTGATAAGAGGCTGAATAACATGCTTAATGCATGAACATAAGTTGGTAGGCTACTACCTATTGTCAATTGTTGTTAAGTGTGATATTTATAATTCGGTTTCTCAAAACATAATGTAATATGTAAATAGCTTTAAAATGATTCGAATTCAAAACATGTTTAAAATATCGATATTCATAACATTACCTATGCCCCTAAAGTTTAAGAAACAATCTCAAACATTTTAAGTTTAACATATAGTAGCATAACTTCACAAGTAATGCAAAATAACACATCCAAAACAATTATTTGATATAGGCTAATTGATCTTTAGAGTATATATATCCATTTAGTTTAAAATTTTGCTTCTTCTTACTTCTTAGAGCGATTGATAGAAAGAATATATAAAAGTTTGTATATTTTTCTCTTCATTAACTTAACAACATATGAATTTTTATAAGATTCAATAAGAACGCTTTGTTCTGAACATATATAGTTGACAGATAGAGGAGAGCTTACAATGGTTCTAATGAGTTTTCTTTTGATTGTCGCCTGGTACTGGAATTTTACTAAGCACATTTTTATTAAAATTTTTCCATTGCACTCGAACAATTTTACCCAACAAATATAAGACCTCATCGAGCGGAGCTTGATACTTTTCGTAAAATATGGGAAGTGACAAACACAAAACAACACCTGCATATATATAGAGTGAATAACATGTTAAAATCATTAGTCGATAACATGCTAGTAGAGGACATAACACTTTACTTGATCGAGCTATTCATTTAAAACCGACTTACCAATATAGACAAAGGTTACAAAATCCATAAGATTGGCAATAAATGATACTATCAATAATGAAATAGCAACCTGTAAGTGGCAGTACAATACAACAATCAATAATAATCTCACAATAAAAACAACAAAAAAATCCATTTTTGAACATTCACCTGGACAAGTACTTGTAGGTTCCCGGCAACAGCAATCTCACGCGCAATAGACAACGTTTGGTTGATCAATACTCGCATTATATCGACAACCTTATCGACTGATGCATCGGGTATTTCCATATCAGGAATAGGTGGAAGAGGTCTACCGAGACGATGATCCAAAGAACAACATGAGGAATACTGAGCCTCTCAATAAACATATTAATAAATTAGTAATAAAGACTTAATATATATATATATATATGCAATTACCTGTTGAGAAGGGCGGCAGATTTGGCCCAGAAAAAGAGGGTGGCAACGAGAAGCAATAAGACATTAACAATGAAGGACATGAGGTTATACTCCCCTCGCTTAAACAATAGCCAAAGGGATGTTGCTGACACAAACACTAGAATGCTGCCAGACCATCTTCTCCATAATACAATGTCAGCAACTGATTGAAGAGAAACACAAATCAAAATTCCACAAAAATATATATATTAATTAAAATGAAAATAAATTGATATTTGAGTTTATTTGTTTCAAATTAACCAGGGAAATTATGTGCAAATCGGAATCTGTGGAATTTTGAAAGAAAGATATTAATTAAGGAGGTAAATGGAGAGATTACCGAAGCCACCACCGAAAACTTGATGGGCAGGTATCCTTCGAGAGTTGCGAGATTCTCCCATTGCGATTTGAATTCACACAGGAAATTGACAGAGACAGAAATAGAGAGATTGCAATCAAATTAGATTTTGAACGAAGTCGTAGGAAAGTAGTTAAGGTTGATGAAGATCATGGATTGGGGAAAAAAATATTTATTTTCTTTTTCTTTTTTAGTGAAATGAAAATATCCTTTAGAAAATTTTGTATCATCAATTATACGGAGTATTTAAGAAAACACTTACTTTGACATTTTTATCCCTAGATTGATTTAAAAAGCTAAATGTGTGTGTCAAGTAACAAACTGAAGTCATTGCACTATCACACGCAAAGATGTGGTTTTCTTTGCGTGTGATAGTGCAATCTCTCTGCTCAAAAAAAAAAAGATAGTGCAATCTCTCTCCCCTCCATATTATTATCTTATCTATCGGATTTGTGTGGTGTAACTCTTATGGTTTTGTTTGAATAATCCTCTTTTTATAAAACCTTGTGGTTTTGAACCCTATACATTTTGAAGTACATTGTATCTTGAAGAATCTTTTAGATATGTTTTGATATTTTTACTCCTTGATTTTGCTTGAGTATGCTTAAATTGATTATCTATGATGCTATGATGACTAATCAAAATGCATGTGCTTTTGTGTGATTTAAGATGTAGGCCGGGTTAATCTAAATCTACTGTTGTAGTTGGGTCGTAAAAGGGACCAACTAAGAGGGTATTGCCCTTTTGAGATCTTGTATGGAGTTGGCGAGATAGCCTATCACTTAGCTTTGCCCCCCATCCCTGACCGGTACTTTCACGTCTCCCAGCTTCGCTAGTATGTCCCTGACCCTAGCCACATCCTTGATTATTCGGACCTCTAGATTGAGTCCGATCATACCTTTGTAGAGCGTCCAGTGAGGGTTCTTTACCGTCCTGTCAAGAGGCTTAGGAACAGGGAGTTTCCTTGGGAGGAGTCCTGAGAAGGTCATGTGGGAGACCGAGGAGAGGATTCGGGCTAGCTATATGGGGATGTCCTAAACGAGTTGCTTGCGTCCTGTGTCGAGCCGAGTGTAGATATTTCATTGACCTCGCGAGTGCGGTGAGTTTGTCTAGTTGGATTGGGGATTGGTTAGTGGTGTCTATTTGATTGTGTGCTTATGCTTTGGTAGTTGCGTGCAAATCATTGGTGATATGATGTGTTGAGCCTTGATGATGTGATGATATGCTAGATATATTATGGTATACGACTGTCCTTGACGTGTTTATGTCATGCTATTAAACGTGAGATATGATTGCTATTCTATATAAGATCCTTGATGATAGAAATGATAGAAGCTGAATTATTGAAATATGATTATGATGATATGGAACATAGGAAGAGAATATGAGATTAGCCTTTAAAGGTGGATGGTAAGATGATTGGGAAGTTGGGAATGCTTTGACTAACGTCGGATTTAAAGGATTTGAACGGTGCTTTATATAGACTAACTTGGATTTTGAGAAAACTAACACGACCCGAGTTTTCATTATAACGCCCCGCAAAGTGGATACAAATATTTTATCGGGGCACCCGTAGATTACTTGCTAAGACCTAGTGGTGACACTATTATGCTTTTTGGGTTATGATATGGCCGAGAAGTCGGAGTAAGGATGTGGTAGGGGCCCATATTATATTCTTGCTACGATCTATTAGAGATATTATGATCACGACAACGGTACTATGAGGATCTCATAGGGGCACTTATGAGGTGCTTACGGGATCAATGACATGATCCTTAGACTCACCAATTTCAAACTTCATCCCCTGGTTTAAATGATTTTAGTCTCGGGGATGAGACTTGTTTTTAGAGGTGGATGATGTAAAGGCTCAGAATTTCAAATCCTAAATTTTTGAAAAAAGGAAATTAAAAATGAATTTAAATCAGATTTAAAACTCATTAAGCAGATTTCCGACCCGAATTTAAAAATTTGACGAATGATTTCGTCCTTGAGAATTTAAAATAATTCCGGATGGCGATATCCTTTCAGTTTTAAACATCTAATTGATCGAGAAAACGAAATTCGGGGAAACTAATATTCGGGGATTAATTGCGGGATTCGAAATTCGCGTATTCGGGATTTATTTACGGGTATTGGTTTAACCAAATTCACACTCAATCTTCACCCACTCCCTTACCTCACCATACCTCATTCAAATCACCCAACCCCATCATTCAGGAACACTCTTCACCATCCCTCTCCTTGTCATTCACTCACCATCACCATCTCCATCCATCATCACCGTCATTCTTCATCATCGCCATCACCATTTCTTCACCATTTCATCACCTCCGACATCCCTTCTTCCGACCATCACCACCACCGCTCCTTCCTATCTTCACCATCACCATCTATTCTCCTCCACCATCAGCCATCTCCCCATCGTCGTCCATCCGTGGAGCCGCAGCTGAGGCACCACCGCACCTCTGTTTTCCTTCCCAAACAAGAGCCTCCGATCACCACACCTCGTCCCTCCTTATTCCTTGAGAGGCAGCTGCAACAGCTTCATCCCCACCTCCATCGACGTCCAACACCACACCGAAGCCACCCAGGTCCCAGGAACCACCGGAGCCGCCGCCGAGCCACCAGAGCTCCACTTCCTCCGTTCGAGCGCGATTAGCTTCCGTTAAGCCGTTCTCCTCTGTTTTCGATCGGAATCATCCTCGAACTTCACCATCACACTCATCCATGTTCGACGCAAGTCCGAAGAGCCATTGTGAGCCTCCGACGATGCCCAGAACTCCGATCGAGAGCTCCAAAGTCGCAAAATCACCTCGGTGAGCTTCGTTCCTTTCTTTCCGTTAGCTATTTCAATTCATTCCGTTCTTCAGGGTCGGGAAGATAGTGTGTGAGCTGAGAGCGGAGAGCATGGGCGAGCTCGAGAGTGGGGGGGAGCGGGCGAGCTCTTGTGCAGCAAGGTGAGAGGCAGGGCCGTCCAATGATTTTTGGGTGCCCTGTGTTGGAGGAAATGCTTGAATTTAAGGGAAGGTGAAAAGTTTAGTCCCACATTGGATACTAGGGACATTAGGAGTTGATTTAAAAGGGGTACTTGTTCCACCATTGTTTGAGTGATGGAATAGGGGTCTCACACGCGCGCACCACCACCGTCGGTCCGTGTTCGTGACACGTGACACGTGACACGTGACTGTTTTTGGTTCTCGTTTAATTAATTGGGCCAAATAAGTTACAGAATATTTGTATAAGATTTCTGTGACTTATTGTTTTCTTTTTCGATTTATTTCTCGAGTTTATCCATCTGTTTGTAAATGTTCCGTGATTTTCTCCACGTTTGAAAGTGGTGCGTTTTCTGGTCCGAGATCCTCGCCTGCACTACCGAGGAGGAGCGTCTCTTTTCCAGTTTAAAACCAGACGTCTCCTCTTCAGTTTAACACACAGAAAAACCTTCTCCCTTTTCACCTTAGTTCTGAGCAAAGTCTTTGTGATTCCAAACCCTTGTTTTGAGTGCACGACTACGAGGGTGTGCTGTGTAACCTTGGGGGGCGAAGCCAGTTGCCGACTTGCACCTACGGTCGGGGCGAATTCGCTTCTAAGGCAGTGGGTTCAGCATATACCACGCCACAACCTTTCTGGTTTTTCTACACAATTGTTTTCGACGGTTTCAACTTCGTTTTCCAATCGGCGGCCCTACATTTGCACTTACAATTTAGAAGCGAATTGCAGTTTCTTCGTGCAATGTCTTTCCAGTTTTTCAAGCCGCTGTTGGATCTATCAAAGTTGGACCCTCTCGACGGGACCAATTACAAGCACTGGTCGCAGAAGATGCTCATCTTCTTTGAGCAATTGGAGGTGGACTACGTGCTGCTGGAGGCCGCACCTGTTGGTTCCGCCGCTGCTGCAGAGGAGAAGAAGGACGCCAAGGCGCTTCCGGATGCAGTTGTTGATGCCTCTGTTGTCGTCGACAAGGGCAAGAAGAAGGCCGACGAGGACGCTGATCCGGCGCTGGTGAAGTAGTACGACCAGGATAACAAAACTGTCCGTGGTCACATCCTCAGCCATGTCTCTAACCCTATATTTGATTTAATTTCGGTTCATAAATATGCTAAACTGATATGGGATATGTTGGAGAAGAAGTATGGGGCTGACGATGCAGGGAAGAAAAAGTACGTCTGCGGGAAATTTATGCAGTTCAAAATGGTGGACGACAAACCAATCATGGAGCAAGTCCACGAGTACGAGAACCTGGTGGCTGATATCCTCTCTGAGGGTATGAATATGTGCGAGGTGCTGCAGGCAAATTTTCTCATCGAAAAATTGCCTGAATCGTGGGCCGGCTACAGGAACCATCTCAAGCATAAGAAGAAGGATCTGACTTTGGAGGAGCTTGTCGGACACATGAAGATAGAGGAGGCAAACCGCCTCAAAGACAAGCCCAAGCCTAAATCTGCTGATTCTGTGAAAGCTAATCTGGTTGAATCCTCTTTGAAAACTGACAGGTCCAAGCCAGGGAACAAAGCTGGTGGCTCTAAACCTAACATGAAGCCACGGAAGGGTCAAAAGTTCAAGAAGTCTGGCAACCAGCCAGACAAGCAGCAGAAGCAAGGAGGGACTGGAATTGGATGTTATGTTTGTGGCAAGCCAGGCCACAAGGCTTGGCAGTGTCGCAATCGGGCTGATCTCCAGAACCAAGGACAGCAGCAGAACAACAAGCCCGCAGCCCCAGCTCAGCAGCAAGCCAACGTTGTCCAGGACAACAACCAGCTGATAGCCATGATCACTGAAGTCAACCATGTGGGCGGCCAGGTCGATTGGCTTCTGGACAGCGGGGCCACTCGCCACTTTTGCGCCAACAGGGACCTGTTTTCTGAGTTTGAGGATGCTTCAGACGTCGATCAGGTCTACATGGGCAACTCGAGCATCTCTCGAGTGCTTGGCAAGGGGAAGGTTACACTCAAGCTCACCTCAGGGAAGTCTCTTACCCTCGTGAATGTGCTTTATGTTCCTTCTCTGCGCCGAAACTTGATTTCATGTGGTTTGCTTGAGTTAGCTAGAATTAAGCAAGTGACTGATGTTGGAAAAATGGTTTTAACCAAAAATGGAGAATTTGCAGGAAAGGCTTATAGGGCTGACTTTCTGTATGTGCTTGAAACCATGATTGAGAATAATGAGAATGCATCTACTTCTGCTTATATTGATGAGTCTGTTGATTTATGGCATGCTAGACTAGGACATGTGAATGGGAGATCTATATGTCAATTGCATGATATGGGTTTGATTCCTAGTCTATCCAAACATGACCATAGCAAATGTGAAATATGTGTTGAGGCCAAATTTCATAAACAACCTTTTAAAACGGTGAATGAAAGGACAACTGAATTGCTGGAGTTAGTCCATTCTGATTTGGCTGATTTTAAGAACACTGAGAGTAGATGTGGCAAGCGCTACTATATCACATTTGTGGATGACCATTCTAGATATACTAAGGTATACTTGCTTAGGTCTAAAGATGAAGCAGAAAGCATATTTTATGTGTAAAAAGCTGAAGTAGAAAACCAATTAAATCACAAAATAAAAAGGCTTAGATCCGATAGAGGCGGTGAATATGTCACTAATTCTTTGAGAGAATTCTGTGAACAAAATGGTATCATTCATGAATTTACAGCTCCCTATAGCCCACAACAAAATGGTATTGCTGAAAGGAAAAACAGAACTTTAAAGGAAATGATGAATGCTATGCTTTCTAGTTCTGGTTTGCCTGATAATATGTGGGGGGAAGCTGTATTGTCCGCAAATCATATTCTGAATAAGGTACCTCACAAGAAGCTTGACAAAACACCTTATGAACTTTGGAAAGGGCATCCGCCTAATCTGAAATTTCTTAAAGTGTGGGGGTGTCTAGCTAAGGTGGGGTTACCTTCATTCAAAGTTGATACTATTGGATCTAAGACTTTTGATGCAATTATGATTGGGTATGCTGAAAACAGTGCTGCTTATCGTTTTATGTGCTTGAGTGATCGTACCTTGTGTGAATATCGTGATGCTGTTTTCTTTGAACATGTGTTTCCTTTAAAGAAATCTGCATTGCCTGCTATTGATTCTTCATCTCATGATGCATCTTCATCCATGCCTAACACTGTTGTGCCTAATGCTCATGCTGATCATGATGAACCTAGGAAAAGTAAAAGGCGTAGGAAGGAAACTAGTTTTGGTCCTGATTTTGTGACTTCATTTGTAGTTGAACTTAATGATTTAAATGAACTAGATGAGACGTTCATTAGTCTTCATATGATAGAAGATGATCCTAAGACCTATGATGAGGCAATAAGTTCATTAGATGCTAGTTTCTGGAAGGATGCTATTAATAGTGAGATAAAATCAATTATGTCTAATCACACTTGGGAACTAGTTGATATGCCTAGAGGAAACAGAGCCATTAGCTGTAAGTGGATCTTTAAGAAGAAGCTTAAGGTGGACGGCTCAGTGGATAGATATAAGGCAAGACTAGTCATTAGAGGATTCACTCAAAGATATGGCATTGATTTCTTTGACACATATTCTCCTGTTACAAAGATTGCTACCATTCGTGCATTATTTGCTCTAGCTTCTAGCTATAAATTGCTTGTACATCAAATGGATGTTAAAACAACTTTTTTGAATGGTGATCTTAACGAGGAAATCTACATGGAACATCCGGCAGGATGTGTGGTTCCAGGACAGGAGAACAAGGTTTGCAAACTGAAGAAGTCTTTGTATGGACTAAAGCAAGCGCCGAAGCAATGGTATGAAAAGTTTCATCAAACCATACTTAGCTTTGGATTTGAGGTAAACGGATCTGACGCTTGCGTTTATTAAAAAATGTTTGGTGCTGACTGTGTGATTATATGCCTATATGTGGATGATATGTTGCTTTTTGGTTCCCACATAAATGCTATAAATTCAACCAAACAATTTTTGTCTTCTCAGTTTGAAATGAAAGATATGGGTGAAGCTGATGTGATTCTAGGTGTTAAGGTAACTAGAAAAGAAAATGGCTTCATTCTATCACAACCTCATTATGTAGAGAAAATGTTGAAAAGGTTTGATAGTTTTGATGTAGTGCCAGTTAAAACTCCTTATGATGCTAATATGCAGTTGCAGAAAAATTTTGGGAATAGTGTTTCACAAAATGAGTATGCTAAGATAATAGGGATTTTGATGTTTTTGATGAACTACACTCGGCCTGATATTGCTTATGCTGTAAGTAGACTCAGTAGATATACCCATAACCCTAGTAGTGATCATTGGACCGCACTTCACAGATTATTGAGATATCTTAAGGGTACAATGGATTGGGGGTTACATTATGTAGGGTACCCTCAAGCTTTGGAGGGTTACTGTGATGCAAACTGGGTTACTGATAATGATGAGGTTAGCTCCACTAGTGGTTATGTGTTTACATTATGTGGTGGTGCTATTTTGTGGAAATCATCAAAGCAAACTTGCATAGCTAGATCAACTATGGAATCTGAGTTCATTGCTTTAGATTTAGCTGGTCAAGAGGCTGAGTGGTTAAGAAGCTTACTGGCTGATTTACCTTTGTGGAGGCGCAAAGCTCCATCTATTTCTCTACATTGTGACTCACAATATGCTATCTGTGTAGCTAACAGCAATACATACAATGGCAAGAAGAGATACATCCGGATTCGACATGAAGCTGTGAGACAGCTAACTGTGACTGGTGTGATATGTCTGGAGTATGTGAAGTCTGAGAGAAATCTGGCTGATCCATTGACGAAAGGACTGACAAGGAGGTTGGTTCTCGATTCGTCTAGGGGAATGGGACTCAAGCCCATAAGATGAGAGATACACCACATCTCATTCCCAAGGACAGGTGATCGGAAGAAGGTTGAGTCATGTACTCTTAATGAGTCCATAGCCCAGAATTGGGTGGTCCTATTGAGAAGGACTTGATGGATTCACCGAAATATGTAGAGGTTGAGCGAAATGCTCTTAATGGTTCTATAGCCCTACAAGGGTGGTCTATATGAGATAGACTTGATGGAACCACCTACGAGAGTGTGAAGGGTTGGTCACCTTCTATGAAAGAGACATGGGTAGTCTTGCTAGAGCACTCTTTAGCACCCAAGGTCAAAGATGACTACAAATTTGCAGGTATTATCGCGGAATCACTAAAGAACATGGAAGAGGTATGTGCTGCTGATGCCAGCTCTTGAATCAGAAGGTTCAAGACTCGTTCACCTATCTGATTTGAGAGTCTGCTCAGTTTCACTATGTGTTGGTTCAATCGCAAGACACCAGCATTTAAGTACTTTTTCCTAAACTTTGCTCAGGACACTGTTTTTCAAGTTTTATTATGAAAAACCTCAGTTCCTCGCATTTGTGGGGGAATGTTGGAGGAAATGCTTGAATTTAAAGGAAGGTGAAAAGTTTTGTCCCACATTGGATACTAGGGACATTAGGAGTTGATTTAAAAGGGGTACTTGTTCCACCATTGTTTGAGTGATGGAATAGGGGTCTCACACGCGCGCACCACCACCACCGCCGCCGGTCCGGTCCATGTTCGTGACACGTGCGCGGTGTGGTGGGGTTATTGTTTTATTTTCCGATTTATTTCTCGAGTTTATCCATCTGTTTGTAAATGTTCCGTGATTTTCTCCACGTTTGAAAGTGGTGCATTTTCTGGTCCGAGATCCTCGCCTGCACTACCGAGGAGGAGCGTCTCTTTTCCAGTTTAAAACCAGACGTCTCCTCTTCAGTTTAACACACAGAAAAACCTTCTCCCTTTTCACCTTAGTTCTGAGCAAAGTCTTTGTGATTCCAAACCCTTGTTTCGAGTGCACGACTACGAGGGTGTGCTGTGTAACCTTGGGGGGCGAAGCCAGTTGCCGACTTGCACCTACGGTCGGGGCGAATTCGCTTCTAAGGCAATGGGTTCAGCATATACCACGCCACAGCCTTTCTAGTTTTTCTACACAATTGTTTTCGACGGTTTCAACTTCGTTTTCCAATCGGCGGCCCTACATTTGCACTTACACCCTGTGCGTACATCAAAATGAGGCCTAAGAAAGGGTTGTTTTGTTGCCATAGAAAAGAGAAAAAACAGTTGTTATTTAATACAATCAAAATAACAATACTATTGAACATTGAAGCTAATATATCATTCCATCAATTAAATAGCATAATACATTGAAATAAAATATTCAATTAACTCTTGTAGCTGACTCTCAATTGCTGATGGAGATGAAGGTGAAAATATGTGAAAAATCATGAACTAAATCTGTGAGAATCAGGCCCAGCAAGGCAACAACTTCAATTCTTTAAGTCCCTAATTGCAAACTGACCATATGGAGATAAAGGTGCAATTAGGAAAATCCCAAATTGCAAGTCCTGAATTGCACAAAGACAACGAATTATAGGTCCTGAATTGCAACAGAAGAGTCTGTGTTGAAAGTCTCAAATTGAAAATAGGACATTAGCAACTTAGATAAACATGAGATTGAATTCGAATTGAATGTTCGACACAGGAATTGTCGAATTGAATGTGAAACAGTGAAAGATCTAGATGCAGACTGAAATTCGAAAATCGGAGATCAAAATTCGATAATTACCGATGATGGAGATGTGGAGGCAGGCGAAGGCAAAGGGGAGTTCGAGGAGGGAGTCTGCGACAAGGGGAGGTCGAGGAGGGAGTCTGCGACACTGGATAATTACCGATCGATGATGGAGATGCGGAGGCAGACGAAGGTGAAGGGGAGACAGAGGAGGGAGTCTGCGACACCAGCTAGGCGGCGGCCCCGACGATGGCAAGTCTGGGACTCAGGCGAAGGCGGCGACATGGATAAACAATAGCCGGCCTATAGGATTGAGCCGAGCCGGTGGTCTGATTTAAAGAAATGCATACTGAGAGATCGAGAGGAGTGAGAGCTTGAGATTTCGAGAAGGTGGTGTGATTTTGAGAAGGGTGTGATCTTTGCGGGGAAGATGAAGGGCTGCAATTAATCACCGCGTGATTTCTGGGAAGAAGAAGAGGCCGCCATTAATTAGGGCTTCTTCTTTCCGCTTTTCCCTGATAAACTCTAAAGCAATTAATATATATATATATACCCATTAAAAAATATGGTGCCCCATTGAAAATGTGACGCCCTGTTCCATTGAGATTTTTGAACAACCCAATGGATGGGCCTGGTGAGAGATGATCGGATTTGGGAGGGGAAAGCCGAGGAAGCCATGGGGAGGTGATAGAGTCCGAGGCGCAGGTGAGCAGGCGGAGGAAGCTGGAGACGCCGGCGTCGATCATTGCAGGCGGGAGTGGTTTGATTTGAATCGGGAGCCAGGCAGGAGCAGACTTTCGGAGGAAGGAGATGATTGTGGTCCCCAATTAATTCCTTTGCCAATTTATATTGTTTTATTTAACATTTAAGAAATAATTAGCTAAAAAATCAAAATTCTAAAACTATTTAGGGAAGTGGTCAAATTTTGAAACTATTTAGGCAAATAGCCAAAGTGTTGACTTTTTGACTTTTTAATTATAGAAAGCTATCTCTATTTAAGCTAAATTACGAATATTATCCGAAATTAATTTCTTAGACTTTAAAATATTACTATGGACTTAATACTGATTGCTTATAAAATGACTTTTGGTGGTACTAACTATCATAATCTACTAACTATATTATGAATAATAAGTTTTATGTGGTTTTAAGTCCACCACGCCCTGCAACTGAAACTTCAAGCTAAAGAGGTTTGACCCATACCTGAATGTAGTTACTCTGGACCACCGACGTTCCTTAGCTTCCGGCTTTCTAGAGGTGGCTAACCTTCAACCAGGCCTCCCTTAGTTTAGACTGAGCACAAATCTGTTTCGTTTCCTACCCCAGATCGTAGTCTCTAGCTTTTGGTTTTGATTTTGATTTTGAGAGAGTGAAGGGAGCGTTGCAACAACATTTCAGTAAATGGCGCAGATCCGTTCGCATCTTCGCAGAAAGCGCGATGCGAACGGATCTGCGCCATTCACTGAAATTCCGACCGTCGAAGAGAGGAACAACCAGCACCAAGCCTAGGTGATCACTTGGATGAAGGTATAACAGATCGTTCTGATCGAACTTTGGATCATCGTTCACCATATCTCCAATCTAACTCAAATTGCAACTGTAAAACTAAATTATGTAGAGAGGAAAGCTTGAAAACAAAAAAATCAAGCTCGATCTATCTTCCCTTGCTCTGATACCATGTAGAAATCTAGATCGGGAAGAACGAAACGAACTTGAGCAGTTAAAATGGAAGAAAGAGGAAGAAGATGGAGAGCGGGAAAATGAAATCAAACTCTCTGAATTTTAGTGAATGACGGTTGAATACAACTTGAACCTATTTATAGTCTGGAAATGAAAGCATTTATAAACTGAAATAAACTAAATTAGTATAATTTCCGCGCCATTGCGCGATTTTTTAAAACTAAAATATTAATAATATATACTCTATAAAGTTAAGATTAAAATCATAAAAAACTTTATCATAAATGTATCTTATAATTCTCATTTTTTTTAAAAAAAAATCTCATGTAGAGTATAATACATAAATGTAGATATTTTAAATCACCTAGTAATAATAATATGAATATCATTATAACTTTGTTTAAACGCGATGTGTCACAACCAATAGTTATATTCAATGTTTTGAATTAAGCTCAATAGTTAGTACATAAATTTGAGTTAAGCCCAATAGTTATATTAGATTGAATTCAATGTTTTCAATTAAGACCAATAGTTATTAGTAAAATTAAAGGAAAAAAAAAAGAATTAAAGAAAAAAGGAGAATTAAAGGAAATCAAAGAAAAATGGGAAAAAAATGATTGGTTAAGACTCACAAAATACCTCTAAGATTGACACATCATCCTAAACTCTTCTAAATGAAGAGTTTATACCGATACCGATACCGATAGTTAGTAAAATTAAAGGAAAAAATATTTAAAGAAAAAAAAAGAAAAAAGAGAATTAAAGAAAATCAAAGAAAAATGGTAAAAAAATATGATTGGTTAAGACTCCTAAAATGCCTTTAAGATTGACACATCATCCTAAACTCTTCTAAATTAAGAGTTTATATAGAATATAGATATAGAATATAGATAGTTAGTAAAATTAAAGGAAAAAAAAATTAAAGAAAAAAGAAGAAAAAAAGAGAATTAAAGAAAATCAAAGAAAAATGGCAAAAAAAATTGATTGGTTAAGACTCTTAAAATGTCTCTAAAATTGACACATCATCCTAAACTCTTCTAAATTAAGAGTTTATATAGATATAGATAGTTAGTACATAAATCTGAGTTAAGCCTAATAGTTATATTAGATTGAATTCAATGTTTTGAATTAAGCCCAATAGTTAGTAAAATTAAAGGGAAAAAAAGAATTAAAGAAAAAAGAAAAAAAAAATTAAAGAAAATCAAAGAGAAATGGCAAAAAAAAAAAATGATTGGTTAAAACTCCTAAAATGCCTCTAAGATTGACACATCATCCTAAACTCTTCTAAATTAAGAGTTTATATAGATAGTTAGTAAAATTAATGGGAAAAAAAATTAAAGAAAAAAGAATAAAAAAAAGAATTAAAGAAAATCAAAGAAAAATGGCAAAAAAAAATGATTGGTTAAAACTCCTAAAATGCCTCTAAGATTGACACATCATCCTAAACTCTTCTAAATTAAGAGTTTATATAGATATAGATAGTTAGTAAAATTGAAGGGAAAAAAAAAGAATTAAAGAAAAAAGAAGAAAGAAAAAGAAGTAAAGAAAATCAAAGAAAAATGGCAAAAAAAAAATGATTGGTTAAAACTTCTAAAATGCCTCTAAGATGGACACATCATCCTAAACTTTTCTAAATTAAGAGTTTATATAGATGCCTCTAAGATTGACACATCATCCTAAACTCTTCTAAATTAAGAGTTTATATAGATATAGATAGTTAGTAAAATTGAAGGGAACAAAAACAATTAAAGAAAAAAGAAGAAGAAAAAAGAATTAAAGAAAAAAGAAGAAAAAAAAAGAATTAAAGAAAATCAAAGAAAAATGGCAAAAAAAAAAAAATGATTGGTTAAAACTTCTAAAATGCCTCTAAGATGGACACATCATCCTAAACTCTTCTAAATTAAGAGTTTATATAGATATAGATAGTTAGTAAAATTAAAGGGAAAAAAAAAGAATTAAAGAAAAAAGAAGAAAAAAAAAAGAATTAAAGAAAATCAAAGAAAAATGACAAAAAAAGGTTAAAACTCCTAAAATGCCTCTAAATTGACACATCATCCTAAACTCTTCTAAATTAATAGGTACGATTTTACAGACAGAGGCAGAAGCAATCATTGTAGGCATTCAACATGCAAGAAGTAAAGGGATCCGAAAGGCTATCATTGAAAGTGATAACCAGACTATCATCAAAGGTATAAGCAATGAGATCATTACTCCATGGGTAGTCATCCATCAAGTTGAGAAGATCATCATTATGGCTCAAGAGTTCGAGTTTATACAAATTAAACATTGTTATAGAGAAGCCAACCATGTAGCTGACTTCGTAGCTAGAAAAGGTATCGATTGTATTAGATCTACATCTCCTCTTACTAAGGAGTTGTACACCATCATCCTAAGGGATGATCATGGTTGTTTGTTATGATTTTCGTAACAAACTCTAACTGTTTGCATACTGTAAAAAAAAAAGAGTTTATATAGATATAGATAGTTAGTAAAATTAAAGGAAAAAAAAAGAATTAAAGAAAAAAGAAAAAAAAGAGAATTAAAGAAAATCAAATAAAAATGGGAAAAAAAAAATGATTGGTTAAGACTCCTAAAATGCCTCTAAGATTGACACATCATCCTAAACTCTTCTAAATTAAGAGTTTATATAGATAGATATATGGATAGTTAGTAAAATTAAAAGCAAAAAAAAAAGAATTAAAGAAAAAAAAGAGAATTAAAGAAAATCAAAGAAAAATAGCAAAAAAAAATATGATTGGTTAAGACTCCTAAAATGCTTTTACGATTGACAAATCATCCTAAACTCTTCTAAATTAAGAGTTTATATAGATATAGATAGTTAGTAAAATTAAAGCAAAAAAACAAGAATCAAAGAAAAAACAAGAAAAAAGAGAATTAAAGAAAATCAAATAAAAATGGGGGTGATTACTAGGATGTCCTAATTTTTTCCTTTTATTAGGAAAATTGCTCCCAAGTGCTCCAAATTAGCAAAAAGTCCACCGCCCCCTGTGCCCCCCCACCCGTGCCCCCTGTGCCCCCTCCCGTTTCATCATTTTTTTTCCGCGTTTTCAGAGTTGCTGAAACGGAATTGCTGAAACTTCTGTTTCAGCACATACGGTTTTAGCAACCCCTCTTACATTTTTTTTTGTTTTTCCCCAGTTTTTTTTTCTCGCGTTGCTGAAACTCCTGTTTCATCATCCCTTATTTCAGTTTTTTTTTCGCGTTGCTGAAACGGAATGGCTGGAACTCCTGTTTCAGCACATAAGATTACAACAACCCGCGTTTCAGTTTTTTTTACCGCGTTGCTGAAACAGGGGTTTCAGCACATTCGGTTTCAACAACCCTTGTTTTAACTCTTTTTTTTTCGCTTTGCTGAAACGGAGTTGCTTATTTTTTTTTTCTTTTTTTCTTTTTTTTTATCGTCACCACTTTGACACCACTTCGACACCGGAGCTACTTTTTTTTTTTTTCACGTTATCACTTCGACACCGGAGTTGTTTTTTTTCCCGTGTAAGCAAAAAATGTTGAAATGGAGTTACTGAATTTTTTTTCTGTTTCAATGTTTTTTGTTGTTTTTTTTTTATCGCGTTGCTGGATGAAACGGAGTTGCTGAAACTCCATCTTCAGCACATTCGGTTTCAACAACCCTTGTTGATGCTGAAACAAGGGTTTTTGATGCTGAAACCCGGTTTCAGCAACGTTGTTGATGCTGAAACCCCGATTTCATCAACTTTGTTGATGCTAAAACCGAAACATTATTGATGCTGAAATGGTTATTGCTGAAATGCGGACGGGAATATCTAGTGTTCAATACTTGATGAAAATGGCAGAAAATAAATCCATTCACAAAATCAGTAGCCAAATAGATATAATGTATAATGTATATGATAGAAAATCAAGGTTTTATTTCAGATTCATTTTTTCTGACCCCAAAACAAAAAGCTTGCTAGCTATTGATCTTCTCTGCAGTTGCGATGGAGTTCTTAAAGTGGGCAATTGCAGCCTGAATTGCAGCTTGAAGCTCTTCCATTGTGCTGTCGTTTGAAGGATGAGAAGGTGTCCCTAGAGCTGTCTTAAGGCAGCAATTCAGAGATAAAAAACGAACTTACCTCAGACTGATCCCCGACCAACTCATCGAAAATCAATCAGACTGCCACATCGGCAAATTCCAGATCGGATCGCCATCTTCCAAGCCGTGAAATCGGACCGCCACATCGGCAAAATCCAAATCCCAGCGGCCTCCTACGTCGTGTTCCTAATGCTCGCCCTAACCTTTTGGCTCCCGATCTACGACCGCATCGTCGTCTCCGTCCTACGTCGATTCGCCGGCAACAAGCAGAAATCGTCATCTATGAAGATCGAAATTGATATAGCAAAAGTAATTCAACAAAAGATCCAGGGGCATAATCGTCATTTATATGGTAAACCCTAATTGCAAACCCTAACTCTCATTATATATACGATCGATTACTAGGGTTAGAGGAGGTTTCTGACAGCCGACACCTACTGACTTGAGCGTCGGAGGGGGCTCCGGGGAGACAAGCCCCGCCCCGACCTCGTTCTTTGTTCATCTTGCAGGATTGTGTCTCGCCAATGGAGCTCAATCTTCCTCAAGATCTATGGTGCAGATTTTATGCATCACATTTGGCGCCGTCCGTGGGGATTCGATAAAAAAGCCATAAGATCGGATCTCCCAATCAACAAAGCGATAAGGGATTGATAGTTTCGGGGTGAGATTTCGACCGAAACAGGAGAGCATCGGTTCAGATCTGGGTGGATTGATCCCGAATCTCCCCCCTCCTATGGTTACGCCGGTTGATCGAGCCTCCATCGCCATCGTAGCCTTCGATTCCGACCGCCTCTGTCTCTCTCTATGTGACTCCGATTGGATCTGGCGTGGGATTGCACCATCGCCGCCGCTACCAAGCATTCCTTTCGCCGGACCACGATAACACACCAGCATCGATGGGTAGGCCGGGGCACCCGAATCCGCCGTTAAGGAACCTTCGCCGCCATCAAAGATCGAGTTCAGAGGCGGGACGAGCCTCTGCGCCGCGCCGCCTTCCACAAGCCCTATCGCAGCCGCCTCCGTCGGAATCGCAAGCGCCGCTGCATAGTGCCACTCCCATATGATTTGCCACATCCACGCCATCGTCGCCGGCCCTCCATCGAACCAAGCGTCCCGAGCAAACCAGTCCAGCAAAAGCCTACCACGCCCGTGGAATTCTTCGCCGCCGGCGAGGAGGAGACCACCAGCAGAAGGAGGGAGCAACGGAGTAGGTGGGACCTGCCTTTCGAGTCGGTCAACAGTGAGAGCGGTGGAAGCGATGGCACCGACAGCGTTGGGGAAAGCCCGAGGATGCGGCTTCGAGATCCAGCGCCGCCGCACTCTTCAAACCCTACGAGGAAGACGATCTAACGATGGCTTAATTTGCAAAATCTGGATTAATTGCAAAATCAGCCCAGAGTTCATGAAAATTACAGCTCAGCCCATGCACTTAAGACAATTGCGGAAAAGGGCCCAACTTCCATAATATCTCACTTGGAAGTGCAACATATCATACCCGACCGGTTCAGCATATGAGATAAGTTCTCTGTGTCCTATTTTGATAAAAAGTTTACTCTTTAGCTAATCATATTGCATGGCTAATTGCATCTTGACTTCTAGCTTTAATCAGTTGCATATAATTTTTTGAAATGCTTATATGCGCATCTATATATTTAGAACAACATTCTATTAAAGCCATAAAAAACAATTACAGAATCGCCACTCATGGCCAACGAATCGCCACTCAAGGCCAATATAACACCAATCAAGGCCAACAGATCGCCAATCAAGGCCAATAGAACGCCACTCATGGCCAACGAATCGCCACTCATGGCCAAGGAATCGCCACTCATGGCCAAAGATCGCCACTCATGGCCAACGAAAACGGCACTTAAGGCCAACAGAAAGCTGATTTAAAGCCACGAGAACGCCACTTAAGGCCAATAAAAAGCCGATTTCAAGCCACGAGAACGCCACTTAAGGCCAACAGAAAGCCGATTTCAGGCCACGAGAACGCCACTTAAGGCCAAAAGATCGCCAATTTCAGGCCAATAGAGCGCCACTCAAGGACAAAGAATCGTCACTTAAGACCACCTAAAGCCAATTCTAAGCCATAACAACGCCGTTAAGGGCCAGCAAAACTCAAAATCAAGCAATAAGAATTTCATTTAAAGCGAAATGCTCAACCTCAATGAAAACAATCAGCTTGTCCATCATAAATAAAATTTAAGCAAGAGTGTCATCAACTAACGTTATCTCTCATTTGTGACGGAAAATTCATCTAATTATTTTGAGCAGTAAATTTCAGTTGATCAGTTAATAACACATCAACTACATTATATCGTGTTGTTCGGTTGAGAATGCTAAAGCTTGCAGGATACAACGAAGACAAGGGGCAAACATTACTCGTGTTATTCGTCTTCCCTCATCACTAGATCGTGATAAGGAAACGCGAGGGGCAATTGATATAGCAAAAGTAATTCAACAAAAGATCCAAGGGCATAATCGTCATTTATATGGTAAACCCTAATCGCAAACCCTAACTCTCATTATATATATGATCGATTACTAGGGTTAGAGGAGGTTTCTAACAGCCAACACCTACTGACTTGAGCGTCGGAGGGGGCTTCGGGGAGACAAGCCCCGCCCCGACCTCGTTCTTTGTTCATCTTGCAGGATTGTGTCTCGCCAATGGAGCTCAATCTTCCTCAAGATCTATGGTGCAGATTTTACGCATCACAGAAATGTAGAGAGCGATCGATGCGGGGAAGAGGAGGAGGAATGAATATTAATACTGAAGATTGAGATGCTTACCGGGATCACGAACGATGGCTTTGACGGTGTATCCGCCTCAACAACGCCCGGATCGAAGGGTTTGCGAAGAACGTCGGCTCCAAGACGACGATTTCCGCATCGGCGTTATGTTGACAACCAACAATCCCCGCATCGCCGACCTTCAGATCGGGTTTCACTAATGGCCTTCAGATCTGAATTCGACCTTCAAATGGAGAGAAATCACCGGCCTTCAGATCTGAATTCGACCTTCAAATGGAGAGAAATCACGCAATTGGAGAGGGATCGATTGCCGCATCGGCCTCCTCCTAATTCGCCGTTGGAAAGACGCCATTGGAGAGAGATCGATTGCCGCATCGACCTCCTCCTGATTCAGGCACCGTGGAAGGCGAGAATGTGGAGGAGGCAGCGTGAAGGAGGCGGAGGCAGAGGATGGGTAATCGCCGATTTCGAAGAATCTGGGAAAAGGAAGGAGAGAGGAGGGAGGCCGAGAGAAAGGGAGGGTTTGGTAGATGAGCTTTTAACTAATAAAATAAATCCGTGAACAGTTTTTTAATTTGATCCGAAAAAATGGATTGCGACGCAAATTTTCTCATAAAAATGGCAAAAAAAAAAAGATTGGTTAAGACTCCTAAAATGCCTCTAACATTGACACATCATCCTAAACTCTCTTCTAAATCAAGAGTTTATATAAATAGTTAGTAAAATTAAAGGGGAAAGAAAGAATTAAAGAAAAAAGAAGAAAAAAAAAAGAATTAAAGAAAATCAAAGAAAAATGGCAAAAAAAATATGATTGGTTAAGACTCTAAAAATGCTTCTAAAATTGACACATCATCCTAAACTCTCCTAAATTAAGAGTTTATAGATATAAATACTCCTATTTATTCCGATAGCCTCAACTGTCGTTGGTAGGTGCAGATTGACGGATAGTCAGGCCCAACATCTGCCTTCTCTGTTAGTCAGGCTCAACATCAGCTGTAGTTGGCGGCTCCTCCATGGCCTCTGCCTCTGCCTCTGCCTTTTTAATTGGATTTGGAGTAGATTGATTATGAATCCAATTGCTGGAGTATAATTGAAAGTTCTAAATTCGACCTCCGCCTCTTCCTTTTTTATGGGCGTACAATTTGTTTTTTAGTTGGTCCACATCGATCTTTGACAAATTCCATAATTTCTTCTCAACAAGAAAGATGATGAACTAGTATCACCAAAAAAAAATTGATGATGAATACTGTCTACGGACAAATATAATTGGTGACGAAGGTCGTCAAATTTAGTCTTGCAATAAGCATGTTGTTGACGGTATAGTCATTCATTGGGTGGTGTTTATTTAGCGTTCAAATTAAACTATTGGAACAAAATCTCGAATTTTAAACTCAGCTTTATAAAACTTCAAAATTATCAATATCGGATGGAAGCCTTTAAATTTCTGCCAAACAAGGCCTAATAGAATATGTTGAAAATAATTAATAATTTATATATATATATATATATATATATATATATATATATATATATAGAGAGAGAGAGAGAGAGAGAGAGAGAGAGAATGTGCACACCCTCAGGGAGTATCTCGTGCACAATTGTGGACCCTTGATTTAAGTGGAATGAAGGGGGATATCTTGCCACGTGTCCTGTGATTTAAAAAAAAATGTTAAAAACTAATTTCAATCTCAAATAAGGGGGCGTAGGCGCGTGTTAAATGAAACCCTAAATTGCAAATTCATTTCTTCTTCTTTGTTGTTGAACCAAGGAGCCGCAGAGAGCAAGCCGATGCGAGCGGAAGAGAAGCGAAGCGGAGGTAGATGAGCGCGGAGGCGAATCGGAGGATCCATACTCGGCCGTAGGCAAATCGGAGCGGAGGTGGGGGCGAGCGCGCGAGTCATGGAAGAAGGAGGGAGGAAAACTCAGATCTCGCACACCAGACAGAGGCGAAGGCTTCTTTGTTGATTTGAACTTTTGCTTTTCCAAAAGATTAATTGCTTGCTTATGCCAATTGACGAAGGATTCTTTGTTGTTTTGAAATTTTGAAAGGATTAGTGTCCGGTGGTGCAACGAAACCGATCGTGAATGATGACGAATTTCAGTTGGTGTAGGAAGAAGAAGAAGACTGTTATGTCCCAACTAGGGATTATGAGGATTTGATAGGGAAAGAAGGGAGATTAGGGTTAAGAGAGAGTAAAGGGTAAAGATTTGATTATTCAATTGGATAACTCCCACCCTTACAACTAAGGGCATATATACTAATACCCTATTATCTATAACCCTATACATGACAATACCTAACCCTTATAAAAGCTTCGTCTTCAAAAATTACAAAACAATCACAAAACTAACAAATCAGTGAATCACCAAACTATAGCTAACACTAATGCAAAGAAAAGGTACATGGTGAATGGCTAAACAATATGGTGACAGCTAGCTTCTTCACGTACTAAGGGACTTCCATACTATTTGTAATAGTTGCAACTTTATTGAAACAACCCAAATGGCCAAATTGGAGTGTTCCCAGGTCTCAAGCTTTCTTCCCGCCCCACTGCAACCATGCTTCCTTTCTTTCCCAGCTGAATTATGACAGCAAGAAGCACTAAATGCAACCATGTTTCCTTTCTTTCCCAGCTGAATTATGACAGCAAGAAGCACTGCACTTGTCTTGACGGTACCTTGAGAATCAATGCAGTCCCGCGAGAATATCAAACTGATAGCAGCAACTCTCAAACTAAACTAGCAATTAATAGGGCAATAGCTCCACAATATTTGTCAAGTTCTCCACCCGGGTAAAAAACTAGAACGCCCAACAAGCTCTGTTTTACCATTTGGACCACCCCAATTGCATTGCAATCTACCGTAACAGTCCAAATTACAGTCTCAGTGACTCTAACTCCACCTTCCTCACATTCTCTACCATAAGAGCCACCCCCTGGATCAAAATTGAAAGTGACTAACAAGCCACCTTTCAAACAATCTGGAGTGAACTCGAGTCCCGCCAAAACAACCTCATCAACTAAGTTGTAGCCAAATTGATCCAACAAAGGCTTGTCGATTTCTTTGCTTTCATCCATTTCACTATCTAGAACACCAAAACTACCACCAGGGTCGAAAATGATTGTGCTTCCTTGCCTATACATTCCATCAAACACTTGGTAGGAATTTCTAGCTTTAACTGAGCTAATTGAAACAATAACCTATACGACTACACAAGTCTTCTTGGCAGGCAATTTCACAAACACCTTGTATGCACTAGGAATCTCCACAACTTCACTCAAATTCATCCTCACATCAAGTATCATTTTTTCAGTCACAAACATATTCTTACGATTTGCAAGGAAAACTCCCTGAGTTTCATCGATTTCATCTGATTCAACTTCAACAGTAAACTCCAAAGGATAGGTGATTACTTCTGGGTGCTCTTTCAGCTCGGCAATGAGTTTCTGGCTTGACGCTCCGACATCCAACTCGGTCCTGAATTTCTTGAAAAGCGTTGGACACTCAGAGTCGATTTTGATTCCCCAGAAGATTGTTGGGTCTCCGGCTCCTTCGATTTTAGGGGAGACGTCGTTTCTTGGGGCTTGCGAGTCCGTTGGAAGAACTGTAGATTGAGTGTGTAGATGCTTAAGATCGTCGGCACCTGCATTGCCAGTTCTTGGATTCAGAATTCGCCCTTGATCAGAGCTCTTTGTCGCCGAGATTTGAGGATCTTGACCTTCGACCCTTGTCGATTTCTCGAGCCATGCCTCTGCGACCTCACCGTGATTAGCCAAGAATGGAGATTGCCCACTCATTGTGATGAATTTCTTGATCAATTCCGTCAATCCATCGATCTTCAGATCCATTTCGGCTCGATGGTTTTCCATCTCGGCTCGATGTTTCGCCGAATCTTGAAAATTTTGCTGCGCCACTGCGATGAACTGTTGAAGCAGTTTGTCGGTCTTCCTCCAATTTTCCTCCATGACTTCCATGCTGATGTCGTCCATGTTGATGCCGTCCTCCATAGCTTGATCTTGTCACTCGGATACCAATTGTTATGTCCCAACTAGGGATTATGAGAATTTGAAAGGGAAAGAAGGGAGATTAGGGTTAAGAGAGAGTAAAGGGAGAGAGAGTAAAGGGTAAAATTTTGATTATTCAATTGGATAACTCCCACCCTTACAATTAAGGGTATATATACTAATACCCTATCATCTATAACCCTACACATGACAAAGACGAGGCGAGGCAGCGATTGGGCGTCGATTCGACGGCGAGGCGGAGGCAGGGACCTAAGGCTCGGCCCTGGTTCCTCAATGGCGACATGTAGAAGGCAGACATGGAAGGGGAGTCCAGGAGTTCGAAGTCAGGAGAAGGAGAAGAGCAAGGAGCCCGAAGTCTAGGGACTCGACCTCGACTCCGGCGGTGGCTCCTGGCTTGCCGTCGGTTCCTGGCTGGGGTGGGCGTGGTGGTTGAGGGCGGGGGTGTGTGGAATTGATTCTTCATTTGAATTTGCGATTCCGGTTAAATTGATTATTCGTTTGATTAATTCAGTTTGATATGAATCATTTTTGTGCAATTATTTAAACGTATATGCCGAATTTTTGGTACAAGTGGCAATGAGTTGGTCAATTATTCGGTGAAATCGAATTAATTATTCGTCAGTATATATAGTCTTCAGTTTGACAAACATTATTCGGTGAAATGTGAAATGGTATTCGGTGAAATTTGAAGCATTATTCGTATAAATTATAAGTATTGTTTAAGAAATTGGTATCTATATAAACTCTTAATTTAGAAGAGTTTATGCTGATGTGTCAACATTAGAGAGATTTTAGGGGTTTTGACCAATTATAATTTTCTTTTTTCTCTTTAATTCTCCTTTTTTCTTCTTTTTCTTTTAATTCTCTTTTTTTTTTCTTTAATCTTACTAACTATCTATATAAACTCTTAATTTAGAAGAGTTTATGCTGATGTGTCAACATTAGAGAGATTTTAGGGGTTTTGACCAATTATAATTTTCTTTTTTCTCTTTAATTCTCCTTTTTTCTTCTTTTTCTTTTAATTCTCTTTTTTTTCTTTAATCTTACTAACTATTGGGCTTAATTCAAAACATTGAATTTAATCTAATATAACTATCTATATAAACTCTTAATTTAGAAGAGTTTATGCTGATGTGTCAACATGAGAGAGATTTTAGGGGTTTTGACCAATTATAATTTTTTTTTTCTCTTTAATTCTCCTTTTTTTCTTTTTTTTTTCTTTTAATTCTTTTTTTTAATCTTACTAACTATTGGAATTAATTCAAAACATTGAATTCAATCTAATTTAACTATTGGGATTAACTCAAATTCATTTACTAACTATCTATATCTATATACTATATTAATTTATGTCACATGTCCTCTCCATGTTCAAAGTTATTTGTGAAAATATTATTTACATAATATCATTTTATTATGATAACTATATTTTCTAATTTTATTTTTTTTGAAAAATATTCTAATATTAATTACCCAATATTATTTGATGTTACATTTTTTAACTAATGGGATTAATTCAAAACTTTTATCTTTCTCTATTTATTATTTATTTTTCTCTTTATCTCTTTAACCCAAGTGTATTTTTTTCTATTATTTTTAACACATTTACTAATCAATGGGTTTAATTAAAAATATTGAATGAAATCTAATGTCTATGATTTATCTATATCTAAATACTCCGTATTGTTTATATAAAAAAAATCGCGCCATGGCGCGGGGATCGTACTAGTTTCTTTTATTTGAAATAGATGAACAAAAAAACCAAAATTTTATTTGGTAGAATGGTTCACATTATTCATTGGAATTGGAAACTTATTCGGTATTATGTGATAAATTATTCAACAGAATTGATAAATTTTTATATGAACTGGAGGGAAAAAAATAATATAACATTATTTGGTAGCTTTTGGCACATTATTTGGCGGAATCGCTAAGTTTTAAACCCAAATGAAATCATGTAAAAAAAATTATATCCATTGTTTAAAAAAATATATTTTATGGGTCCCAATCTCCACCAACCTTTTATAAAATAAAAAAAAATGGCATTGCAAGTTGGTTTTTTTTTTTTAATCAAGAGTTGCAAATAAAAAAAAAGTTGCAAATCACTTCCCAAAATAAAAACGTTGCAAATGGATATTTTTTCAATCAGGCCCCACCCGCAATTTGATGCAACGCGCCTAAGCAAGAGAGTAATTGGTTTTATACGGTAGGTCCCACAATTCTTAAAGCAAAAATAATCAAAAATCCATTTTTAATCACGACCATTCATTTTCTTACAGATTTGTGCACAAGGGAACCACTATATATATATATATATATATAGGGAATATATCTAGTAGGAAGTTATGTTTTAATGAGCAATGAGAATGGGGCTTTAAAACCATTGGATTAAGATCTAATGGCCCATATTGCTATTCATCAAAAACTGGTCACGTGAGCAATTAAAGTGAAAATCAAAGCAAAGTCATCTTCCTCAAAGTACAACAGTACAGTTGTGTCGATTAGAATTCCTAAGATTTAGTACAGTATTAATATTGATTGTATTATTTGAACACCCATTTTGCTTCAACTCCTCTCATCGAAAATTCAGACTCGTGCTTACTGCTATATATTTGTATTTCCTCTTCTCAAAGGTATTAATCAAATTCAAACATCTCCTTCTTCTTCTTCTAGTTCTTCTTTAATTTCATTTAATTTCTTGCAGTATTGTCTACTATGGAGGACAACAATTCTCTACATGTCACACCAAAGAAATCATGCAATGAAACATATCCATCTTGTGAAGATGAACTAAGGCCTCAAATTGGTATGTGTTTCAATTCATTGCAAGAAGGGGTAGAATTTTATAAGAACTATGCACATCATGTTGGCTTTAGTGTTCGATTATCATCACAAACTAAAAAGGATGGAATTGTTTATTGGAAATATTTAGTTTGTTCTAAAGAAGGTTGGCATCAAGAAAAAGAGCCCGAGTTAGCAGAATTAGAGTTATCCGATGATATCGTTTGGCACGGTGATAGAAATGAAAAAGGAAAGAAAAGTGACACTTTAAGTAAAAGAAGGAGAGGTCTAACTAGAGAGGGTTGTATGGCAACATGTGCTTTGAAGAGGACAGAAGATGCTAAGTTTCAAATCTTTAAGTTTCATGAAGGTCACACACATGCACTTGCTACTCCTTCAAAGAAATACATGCTAAGGTCAGCTAGAAATGTGAACCCATTGCTTAAGAATATGATACGTGCTTGTCATCGAACTAATGTTGGGACGTCAGCCACCTTTAATATTGTTAAAGAACAGATCGGGGGGATAGCTAATATCGGTTGCACTCGAAGGGATTTGCAAAATTACCACAGAGATTTGAAGTCTTTGATTGAAAATTCAGATGGGCACATGTTTATTGACAATTTGAAGAGGATGAAGGAAAAGAATTCTTCTTTCTTCTATGCTTATGAAATGGATGATCAAAAGAGGTTGAAGCATGTATTTTGGGCTGATGGAATAGGTCGAAAAAATTATGCACTATTTGGTGATTCTGTTACATTTGACACCACATATGGTACCAACAAATACTCCTTGGTGTTTGCTCCATTCACGGGAATAAATCATCATAGACAGTCAATTAGTTTTGCAGCTGGATTTTTAAGTTCTGAAAAAGTTGAAAGCTTTGTCTGGATTTTTGAGAGATTCTTAGAAGCTATGGGAGGTCACCAACCAAGATGTATTATGACAGATCAAGATCCAGCCATGAAAATTGCTATAGAGAGGGTTTTAGATGCTTCTGTTCATAGATTTTGCATTTGGCACATAATGAGAAAAGTTTCTGAGAAGGTAGGTGGTGCTCTCAATGGTGATATTGGGTTCCATTCTCAGTTAAAAGCATGTGTTTGGGGTTCTGAGATGCCTGAAGAATTTGAATCAAGATGGTCAACTATTGTTTCTAGTTATGAGTTAGGGAAGAATGATTGGTTCACTCTTATGCATAATTTGAGAAAGATGTGGATTCCAGCATATTTTAGGGATGTGTTTCTGGCTGGATTACTGAGGACTACCTCCAGATCAGAGAGCCAAAACTCCATGTTTGGCCACTTTCTTAACAAGCAACTTAGCCTTGTTGAGTTCTGGATGCGATTTGATTGTGCCATTGATATACAGAGAGATAATGAGAGAGAACTTGATCATGTCAATTCTTATTCAATTCCTCGGCTGAAGACTGATATGGATTTGGAGAAACATGGGAGAGAGGTTTACACACACGCAAACTTTTATATTTTCCAAGATGAGCTATGGGCTTCTTGTTTTGATTGTATGGCTGTAAATGTCGAAGAAGGCAATGGGTTTATGATCTTTACTGTACGAGATAATGGAAAACAGTGTCATAAGCCAACAAGGCAAGTTATGTACAATGCATCAACTCTTGAGGCCAAATGCACCTGTAAGTTTTATGAACTTGAAGGAATTCCGTGTCGTCACATTATTGTCGTGTTGAGAGGAGATATGCAGATGAGAATACCAGATTCACTTATTGCAAATAGGTGGACAAAATCAGCAACCCGTAAGCCTGTTTTTGATGAAACGGGTATATTATTGACAGCTAGTACATCAAGGGATTCGAATAAGGCCCGGTTGGTTTCTAGGGCGTGGGAAAATTTCTTTGAGATCATGCATACTGCTAAAGAAGATGAAGATGAGCTCAAAATTGTCTTAGAAGGATGCAGTAATATAAAAAAACTACTGTCAAACAAGGGTGAAAAGGAGCCAAACAAGGTAGAAGAACTAGAGACCTATGCCGACTGCATCCATTCAGAGCAAGTTGATATTCACCCACCAAATTCAGCAAGCACAAAAGGAAGTAGAAAACGAATCAAAGGTGGAAGAGATTTGGCCATGGAAGAGCAAAAAAAGAGAACTCGACATTGCAAAGCTTGTGGAAAATATGCAACTCATGATAGTCGGAATTGCCCAACAAAGGATCTATAAAAGCACATACTCTTGTGCAAGAATTGGTAAGTGATTAAATTATCTTTACAACTACATATTTATGATATGTCAATTTATACATACTTTCAAATTGTTATTTTGATTTTTGGTTCTTGATTACCAGGGTAGAAGATGTCACATTCGAAGCAATGTACTGATGCTATAAGCTTTCTGGATGAAATATTTTGACTTTACTTTTGAATGTAAAATCATGTTGCTGCTATATGCTTTTTGGTTTGGGAAGCTAGCTAGGTAAGGTTGTATTTGCTATTAAGTTTGTGTATATTTGCTTTCACTTTTGAATGTATTTATGTGGTTGTTATAAGCCTTTGAAAAAACTTTTTTAGTTGTAATAGCTTTCACTTTTGAATGTAATTGTGTTGGATGTATGTATGGGTTGCTTTTGCTTATTGAATGTAATTGTGTTGTTATAAGCTTTTGGAAAAACTTTTTAGATTGTAATAGCTTTTATTCGAAGCAATATATGTTGCTTTTTTCTTGGGTGAAAATGGTGGAGTTATCATGCTCCTTATGACAGCAAAGATACATGAAGAGTACATGAACACTAAGATATATATGACAAAACTTAGCGCATGACAGTCAAACTAAAATAGATATGACAACACCTAGCACATGACAGTAAACCAAACATGATAGTAAAACAAGATAGCCTATACGGGATTTGAACCCGCATCTATGTGCGTGAGCACATTGCTCTACCATTAAGCTAATAGGCTTAAAATCAAAGGGAGATATGCTTCACCAAGTGACAATATGACCAAAACCCCAATGCCATAAAATTGGACAATAACACAATAGTTTGTTGTTATACTGTAAATCGAAACTCTAATGCTAGTTGAATCGGTACTCTACTTCTCAGAATGTGTATAATTAAATCAGAAATTGAAACCTTAAATTTAAGCACAAATTGAGTAGAAGCTACTGTATAACTTAAGCACCAAATTCTTGGTAGGAAGATAAATTTTGGGTAAACTAAAATCAAATTAACTATAATGCTAGCTATATCGGCAGCCTATTGCTCAGATTGCATATAATTAAACATGAAATTGAAGCCTAAAATTCGAGCACAAATGAGTAGAATTGAAGAACCCTAAAAATGAGGATTGGGGATGCAAATCAAAGGTATAACTTAAGAACCAAATTCTTGCCAGGAAGATAACTTTTAGGCAATCTAAAATCAAATTAACTTGCCTTAAGCGCTTAATCGAAGCTTAATGGTGCTAGAAATTCGTCTCCAACGGTTCCGTCTCATCTTCCCTTATTTGTTGTCGAAGCGATTGACAATCGCTTCTTCGTCTCATCTCGCCTTCTTCGCAGCAGGTTGAAGCCCCAAGAGAAGATAGCTTCTGTTTCGACTCCATTTTCATCTCTAGCTTCTTCTTCAGATTGAGTTTTCAAAGCAAAAGAGAATAGCCGAACGACAATGGCGGCTCTTCTTTCTCAATACTGGTTTTTCATTTCATTCCTATTTTTTTTAATGGACCTGATAAATACATCAACCAAATACGGAGTAGATTATTTTTTAATTAAAAAAAAGAAAACAATGGGACACGTGGATTTGAGCATGGTGTGAATTTGAAGTAAATCCATTTTGTTTTGGGAGTGTCACGTGACCCACTTGAAACTTGTGAAACAACAACCATTAGATCTAATCTAATGGTTGTTGTTTCACAAGTTTCAAGTGGGTCACGTGACACTCCCAAAACAAAATGGATTTACTTCAAATTCACACCATGCTCAAATCCACGTGTCCCATTGTTTTCTTTTTTTTAATTAAAAAATAATCTACTCCGTATTTGGTTGATGTATTTATCAGGTCCATTAAAAAAAATAGGAATGAAATGAAAAACCAGTATTGAGAAAGAAGAGCCGCCATTGTCGTTCGGCTATTCTCTTTTGCTTTGAAAACTCAATCTGAAGAAGAAGCTAGAGATGAAAATGGAGTCGAAACAGAAGCTATCTTCTCTTGGGGCTTCAACCTGCTGCGAAGAAGGCGAGATGAGACGAAGAAGCGATTGTCAATCGCTTCGACAACAAATAAGGGAAGATGAGACGGAACCGTTGGAGACGAATTTCTAGCACCATTAAGCTTCGATTAAGCGCTTAAGGCAAGTTAATTTGATTTTAGATTGCCTAAAAGTTATCTTCCTGGCAAGAATTTGGTTCTTAAGTTATACCTTTGATTTGCATCCCCAATCCTCATTTTTAGGGTTCTTCAATTCTACTCATTTGTGCTCGAATTTTAGGCTTCAATTTCATGTTTAATTATATGCAATCTGAGCAATAGGCTGCCGATATAGCTAGCATTATAGTTAATTTGATTTTAGTTTACCCAAAATTTATCTTCCTACCAAGAATTTGGTGCTTAAGTTATACAGTAGCTTCTACTCAATTTGTGCTTAAATTTAAGGTTTCAATTTCTGATTTAATTATACACATTCTGAGAAGTAGAGTACCGATTCAACTAGCATTAGAGTTTCGATTTACAGTATAACAACAAACTATTGTGTTATTGTCCAATTTTATGGCATTGGGGTTTTGGTCATATTGTCACTTGGTGAAGCATATCTCCCTTTGATTTTAAGCCTATTAGCTTAATGGTAGAGCAATGTGCTCACGCACATAGATGCGGGTTCAAATCCCGTATAGGCTATCTTGTTTTACTATCATGTTTGGTTTACTGTCATGTGCTAGGTGTTGTCATATCTATTTTAGTTTGACTGTCATGCGCTAAGTTTTGTCATATATATCTTAGTGTTCATGTACTCTTCATGTATCTTTGCTGTCATAAGGAGCATGATAACTCCACCATTTTCACCCAAGAAAAAAGCAACATATATTGCTTCGAATAAAAGCTATTACAATCTAAAAAGTTTTTCCAAAAGCTTATAACAACGCAATTACATTCAATAAGCAAAAGCAACCCATACATACATCCAACACAATTACATTCAAAAGTGAAAGCTATTACAACTAAAAAAGTTTTTTCAAAGGCTTATAACAACCACATAAATACATTCAAAAGTGAAAGCAAATATACACAAACTTAATAGCAAATACAACCTTACCTAGCTAGCTTCCCAAACCAAAAAGCATATAGCAGCAACATGATTTTACATTCAAAAGTAAAGTCAAAATATTTCATCCAGAAAGCTTATAGCATCAGTACATTGCTTCGAATGTGACATCTTCTACCCTGGTAATCAAGAACCAAAAATCAAAATAACAATTTGAAAGTATGTATAAATTGACATATCATAAATATGTAGTTGTAAAGATAATTTAATCACTTACCAATTCTTGCACAAGAGTATGTGCTTTTATAGATCCTTTGTTGGGCAATTCCGACTATCATGAGTTGCATATTTTCCACAAGCTTTGCAATGTCGAGTTCTCTTTTTTTGCTCTTCCATGGCCAAATCTCTTCCACCTTTGATTCGTTTTCTACTTCCTTTTGTGCTTGCTGAATTTGGTGGGTGAATATCAACTTGCTCTGAATGGATGCAGTCGGCATAGGTCTCTAGTTCTTCTACCTTGTTTGGCTCCTTTTCACCCTTGTTTGACAGTAGTTTTTTTATATTACTGCATCCTTCTAAGACAATTTTGAGCTCATCTTCATCTTCTCTAGCAGTATGCATGATCTCAAAGAAATTTTCCCACGCCCTAGAAACCAACCGGGCCTTATTCGAATCCCTTGATGTACTAGCTGTCAATAATATACCCGTTTCATCAAAAACAGGCTTACGGGTTGCTGATTTTGTCCACCTATTTGCAATAAGTGAATCTGGTATTCTCATCTGCATATCTCCTCTCAACACGACAATAATGTGACGACACGGAATTCCTTCAAGTTCATAAAACTTACAGGTGCATTTGGCCTCAAGAGTTGATGCATTGTACATAACTTGCCTTGTTGGCTTATGACACTGTTTTCCATTATCTCGTACAGTAAAGATCATAAACCCATTGCCTTCTTCGACATTTACAGCCATACAATCAAAACAAGAAGCCCATAGCTCATCTTGGAAAATATAAAAGTTTGCGTGTGTGTAAACCTCTCTCCCATGTTTCTCCAAATCCATATCAGTCTTCAGCCGAGGAATTGAATAAGAATTGACATGATCAAGTTCTCTCTCATTATCTCTCTGTATATCAATGGCACAATCAAATCGCATCCAGAACTCAACAAGGCTAAGTTGCTTGTTAAGAAAGTGGCCAAACATGGAGTTTTGGCTCTCTGATCTGGAGGTAGTCCTCAGTAATCCAGCCAGAAACACATCCCTAAAATATGCTGGAATCCACATCTTTCTCAAATTATGCATAAGAGTGAACCAATCATTCTTCCCTAACTCATAACTAGAAACAATAGTTGACCATCTTGATTCAAATTCTTCAGGCATCTCAGAACCCCAAACACATGCTTTTAACTGAGAATGGAACCCAATATCACCATTGAGAGCACCACCTACCTTCTCAGAAACTTTTCTCATTATGTGCCAAATGCAAAATCTATGAACAGAAGCATCTAAAACCCTCTCTATAGCAATTTTCATGGCTGGATCTTGATCTGTCATAATACATCTTGGTTGGTGACCTCCCATAGCTTCTAAGAATCTCTCAAAAATCCAGACAAAGCTTTCAACTTTTTCAGAACTTAAAAATCCAGCTGCAAAACTAATTGACTGTCTATGATGATTTATTCCCGTGAATGGAGCAAACACCAAGGAGTATTTGTTGGTACCATATGTGGTGTCAAATGTAACAGAATCACCAAATAGTGCATAATTTTTTCGACCTATTCCATCAGCCCAAAATACATGCTTCAACCTCTTTTGATCATCCATTTCATAAGCATAGAAGAAAGAAGAATTCTTTTCCTTCATCCTCTTCAAATTGTCAATAAACATGTGCCCATCTGAATTTTCAATCAAAGACTTCAAATCTCTGTGGTAATTTTGCAAATCCCTTCGAGTGCAACCGATATTAGCTATCCCCCCGATCTGTTCTTTAACAATATTAAAGGTGGCTGACGTCCCAACATTAGTTCGATGACAAGCACGTATCATATTCTTAAGCAATGGGTTCACATTTCTAGCTGACCTTAGCATGTATTTCTTTGAAGGAGTAGCAAGTGCATGTGTGTGACCTTCATGAAACTTAAAGATTTGAAACTTAGCATCTTCTGTCCTCTTCAAAGCACATGTTGCCATACAACCCTCTCTAGTTAGACCTCTCCTTCTTTTACTTAAAGTGTCACTTTTCTTTCCTTTTTCATTTCTATCACCGTGCCAAACGATATCATCGGATAACTCTAATTCCGCTAACTCGGGCTCTTTTTCTTGATGCCAACCTTCTTTAGAACAAACTAAATATTTCCAATAAACAATTCCATCCTTTTTAGTTTGTGATGATAATCGAACACTAAAGCCAACATGATGTGCATAGTTCTTATAAAATTCTACCCCTTCTTGCAATGAATTGAAACACATACCAATTTGAGGCCTTAGTTCATCTTCACAAGATGGATATGTTTCATTGCATGATTTCTTTGGTGTGACATGTAGAGAATTGTTGTCCTCCATAGTAGACAATACTGCAAGAAATTAAATGAAATTAAAGAAGAACTAGAAGAAGAAGAAGGAGATGTTTGAATTTGATTAATACCTTTGAGAAGAGGAAATACAAATATATAGCAGTAAGCACGAGTCTGAATTTTCGATGAGAGGAGTTGAAGCAAAATGGGTGTTCAAATAATACAATCAATATTAATACTGTACTAAATCTTAGGAATTCTAATCGACACAACTGTACTGTTGTACTTTGAGGAAGATGACTTTGCTTTGATTTTCACTTTAATTGCTCACGTGACCAGTTTTTGATGAATAGCAATATGGGCCATTAGATCTTAATCCAATGGTTTTAAAGCCCCATTCTCATTGCTCATTAAAACATAACTTCCTACTAGATATATTCCCTATATATATATATATAGGTGAAAATGCATAAAACCACCCTTTATTCACCTTTGTTTTCAATTAACAACCCCTTATTCAAAAATTTTCACTTAACCACCCTTTATTCACCTTTGTTTGCAATTAACCACCCCCTATTCAAAAATCTTCACTTAACCACCCCTTATAACAAATTGTTTGCAAGTAACCACCCATCCTCCCATTTTTCTTTAAATTCAACTTTAAAGTAAAAGACGAAAATGCCCCCAAATTTGGTCATTTCGGGTTTCGCGTAAAATGGGTCCCGTGTAGATCCGAGTTGACTTGAACTCGAGTTTGGCCCGATTTCGGGTCAAATCGGATCGATTTGGGGTTTGTCAATTTCTATTTTTTAAATTAAAAAAATCAGGATTTGGTAATTTTGTGATAATTTTAAAATGCTAAAATTAAAGATGTGGTTCTTAAGTTCTAGCGCTTGTAATTATATACTATATTTGATCTAAAATATTTGATTTTTACTATTTCTTGTAATTTTTAATAAAATTTAAAAATATCTAGAATATCAAATTTTTAAATAAATTTTTAAAAATAAATAATTTAATGCAATTAGTATTAAACATAGAATTGTTTTAATATTTTAATGTTTTTATCTTCTTAAAATTCAAATATTATCGATCAGAGAGAGTATTATACAATACAAATAAATATAAAAGTTGATTTGAAAATGAAAGATCAAGTGATTGTAATTATAAAATGTAATAAATTGGAATCTCCATAAAAACATTTAATCATATATAATTATAAATCAATCGGGTTAATCGGTTCACCGGATCAATTGGGTCAATCGGGTCACTGGGTCTAAACCCAGATGACCCGAAAAATTACCTGGTTTTCGGGTTCGGGTAGGAAAAAAATTTGGGTCAAAATTTTCGACTCTTGACCAAAAAACTTCGGGTCGGGTCGACCGGTTCGGATCGTGTTCTGACAGGTCTACTATCAAGCATTGTCAGAGGATGGTGCAAATAAAGCGTCAATGACCAAAAGAGGTATGACTACATCTGACCTACTAGCAGAGGTGGGCATAACTTGCATACATTAATGGTAATTTTGTATAAATAATAATAAATAAAAACTGTAAAACCAAATTTGGGTGCATTTTCGTCTTTTACTTTTAAGTTGAATTTAATAGAAGTTTAATTTAAAGAAAAATGGGAGGATGGGTGGTTAGTTGCAAACAATTTGTTATAAGGGGTGGTTAAGTGAAAATTTTTGAATAAGGGGTGGTTAATTGCAAACAAAGGTGAATAAAGGGTGGTTAAGTGAAATTTTTTTAATAAGGGGTGGTTAATTGCAAATAAAGGTGAATAAAGGGTGATTTTATACATTTTCGCCATATATATATTATTGAGTATAACCCACCTAAATTCTATCAAGGATGCCACGTCATGGTGGTGGATTATGAAGGTGGTATCCCTACCATGCTCCCACAAGGATAAGACCGAAAGTAGCCCTTCTCCAATAATCATCTGAAATTAAAGTCACTGAATCCTCGGACAGATTTAAAAGAACATAAAGATCTAAAAGAATTGAACATGCAAAAGTAACAAGGGAGTCAAATACATATATAATTCGTTTCCCTTGAAATTGGATCTCTCAATCTCAAACGAATAAGCCTTGACATTAATTAACAAAGATCAAATCCGCTTCCTACTTTTGAGTGAAATCTCTCACACCTAAATTATAAAACAGTTTTAAACCAGAAATGGGAGAAATATATTACATTACAAAAATCACAGTCCTCCAAAATATATAATATTCAATGAGTCAATGACCATTAGCTTCGACCATAGCCGGCGCCGTCAACGGAGCCTCGGCCACCGGAGCCACCATTCTTTGATAACCCTCAATGACGTCACAGCTCTTCTTCCTGATCTCATCCACAAATCCCTGCAAATTCCTATCAGACAACCCTCCTTCCTGGAAAGCCCTCTCGGCCTTCTCCTTCCACCCCAAAGCCTTGCTTTTAATGTCGTCGGCCTTGGGCCCCACCATGACTTCCCTGATGCACCTCTCCACCTCCTCCCTGGAGACCACCGTTTCGTCGTGCTCCCCACGGCAACCCCTCACCCCGATCCCGAACACGTCGACAAGGAACTTGGCGTCGGTGACCTGATCCCCCCACTGCGGGAAAGTCACCACCGGCACCCCGGAGGACAGGGCCTCCATCGTCGAGTTCCACCCGCAGTGTGTCACAAAGCACGCCACGGCACGGTGCGCCAGCACCTGTCATATTCATTCATTAATACATTATACATCAACTCTTTTAGTGTGACTGTGTACAAAAGGATAAGATCCAATCAAACGTACAGTTGGAGTATTATTATTAGGGTTTGTTTTATGTAGGAATTCAAATTCTCGGGAACTTAATTCCTCCCATAAATTCTAATTCTCGAAAAGTATGAAAATGTATTGGTTTGCAAATAAATTCCCAGGAACTCAATTGCTGCATTTTGTTTGGTTGAACACAGATATTTGAAATTGGTTTTAAATTACCTTTATAACATTTATATATAAATAAATTAATTATGCATGTGGATAAATTAGATCGATATTTTCTTTATAAAAAATAAAAAATAATAAAAGATTGGGGGAAGAAAAGGGGGAAATAGATCTTACCAACCCCCTCATGATAGGGGTGTGCAGAAAAACCCGAAACCGAAAACACGACACGAAAACACGACACGAAAAAACCCGAAACCGAAAAAACACGACACGAAAATGACACGAACCGAGAAAACACGGTTGTAAACGGTTCGTGTTCGGGTCGGGCAAATCGCCTTGTCGGGTACCCGACACGAACCGTTTATTTTTTATTTTTTTAAGTTTAAAATAATAGTATTAGTATATATAAAGTCTGGATAGTATCACTATGTTCCGCTAGCTCATTTGGTAGAAGTCTGGGTCCAGTAGACGCCTGACCCAAGTTCGAATCTCGCCAGCCGCAGACGCTCATGTTTTTTTTATCCTCCCTTCTCGCCTTTTTTTTAAATACAGTATATATTCTATGTTAGGTTGAAACAAACCAAACCCTAGCCGCCTAGCCGACGCCGCTATTCATCCAGTGCGACAGTGCTCTCTCTCTCACTCTCTCTCTTGCTCTCCTCTCCGCCATGGAAGAAAGCGCTATCGCCAGTCGCCCCAAACCCTAGCCGACACCGCTATTCCTCCAGGCTCCAGTGCTCTCTCTCTCTCTCTCTCTCTCTCTCTCTCTCTCTCTCTCTCTCTCTCTCTCTCTCTCTCTCGCTCTCTTGCTCTCCGCCATGGCGCCATGGCGCCATCTCTCTCACTCGCTCTCTTACTCTCCGCCATGGCGCCATGGAAGAAAGCACTATCGTCAGTCGCCCTCTGATCTTAATTGGAGAATCACAGCCGACATCTTCACCCTCCGGTCTCAATATCGCCAGTCGCCCTTCTCCGCCATGGCGCCACCGGATGCCGCTATCGCCAGTCGCCACCACCACCAGACGTCATCTTCTTCCTCACAACTTCCCGGAGCTCTTCAGTTCTCGCTTGATTTCAATCCAATTTTCGGTTTCTCCTCCTCCTCCCTTCAAGTTTTGGGTGATTGTTGTTGAAGCCTCTTGTTCTGGTTCCTCATTTCAAGTTTTCAACCATGGATCTGTAATCGGATTTTGTGTTTTTTTATTAGCAGATTCTCAATTTCTTGTTGATTTTTTTAATGGTTCGTGTCGGGTTACCCGGTATCCGACACGGAACCAAATACCTTAACCGTGTCGGGTACCCAGTTTATGATGGTTCGGATACGGTTCGGCCATTTTGAGCTTATCGGTTTCGGGTACCCGACACGATTATTCGGTTCGTGTCGGGTACCCGGTTATGCACACCCCTACCTCATGATAAGTTGAATTCCTCCTTTTCATGGGAATTTCAATTCCTGTGAATTCTAATTCCTACGTTTTTTAGTTTTCAAAATTTAAACCAAACACATATATTGTAAACCAATTCCTGGGAATTTATACTCCTCGGGAAGTTAAAGTGTAACCAAACGAAGCCTTATTTTGGTAAATACGGAGTAGTTTTGTGCATAATAAATTAATAATGGCAAGTTGGCAAATAGTTGTGTGCATAATAACTACAGTCATAACTATCTACAAAATTAATGTATATGTTCTATCGTTCTTTCTGAAAAATGCCAGATTGGAGGAATTATTCGGGATTCCGATTATCAGATTATTGATATATTTCATAAGGAAGTAAGCGAAGGCCCAATCTTCCAAACAGAGGCTTCAACAATTTTTTTTGGGCTGCAACGTGCAAAGGAGAAAGGTATTATGAAGGCCATTCTTGAGAGTGATAACTACGTATAAATACGGAGTAAAATTATGGGTATATTGTACATTAGTTTTTCAAATCTATAGTGTATTTAGTATATAGTCACTGACGGACTTAGTGACTCGGGGTGGCGTTAGCCCCCTAGAAAAATTGAGAATTTTATTTTTACGTATTTTTAAAATTTTTACTTAATAAAAGAGTTTAAAAAGAATAAAAAATTACAAAAAAATAGTTTAGTTTAGTTGGAAAGGAGATGTTTATTACTTTGAGGTCATTCGGTACAATACTCTTTAACCTCAAATTTTTATAATTTTTTTTCCTCTTACCGTCCTACTCAAAATTCTTAATCAAATAACAAATTTAAGATTTTCTTCGATATATTTAAATAAAAATATTCTTTTTAATATCTACATATACAAAATTCTCATTTTTTGATAATTTTTTAAAAAAATTTTAACTAAAAAATACTATTTAAATTATAAATTTAAGGCTTTTCATAACATATTTAAACAAGAACAAATAATTTTCATATATAAATGAAACAAAAAAAATCGAAAAAATTTTCACCCTCCTACAAAATTTTCTGGGTCCGTCATCATATATCCATGTATTTAGTTAATTCTTCTTTTTGGATGATTTGTAAATATTTTATGACCGATTTTAGATATAGAAACCACATATGCCGGAATCAAAGCAATTAATACAAACAAATTTTTTCCTCGAGCTGAGAAACAAATGGTATGTATATTTAGTGGCAGTTGTAGCATTTGAAAGTATGGAATATAGTATCATAGTATAATTGATCATATAATAGATATTTTTTGTAAGGGCATTTTGGTAAAATCAGGTCCTAACCGCTAATGCTGTTAGAAGCTTAAGTAGTGGTTTTAGGCGCCAAATTCTGGTGTGGCTTTGCAGTTGTAATATCCGAGTTCTAGAGCTTCATGGAAGCTCCCAAGATCAATTTAATTTATTCTCAATCGATTCCAGTTTGCATTGATTTCTAATTGTTCAAATGGTATCAGAGCTAGATCGATCTAGTTCATGAATGTTTAGATCGGATTGTGTTCGTATTTGGGATTAATTGATTGTGCAGTTGCTCTGTAAGATCTTGTTTGCTTGTTCATCGTGATTTCTCATGGCTGATAGAGGTTCGCCAAATCCAATTGGTCATACTTATGCGCATGCTGTCAATGGAGGAGGTATTGGTCGCGGGACTTTCGTCGCGATGACGCCCCCCGCTCCAGGACCCGGGAGAGGCGTCAATGGCGGATTCAATGGAATACAGTTTGGAGATCTGAACCAAGGTATGAACAACGTGCATTACAATCCTTTGTGTCTATCTAATTCAGACCATCTAGGGATGCAACTGGTCAATACCGTGTTCAATGGTTTGAATTTTGCAAGCTGTAGTAGAGGAATTAGAATGGCACTTGGAGCCAAAGCTAAGCTAGGTTTCATCACAGGTAGCTGTGTGAAACCTCCTCCGAATAGTGAAGATTTTGAGAAATGGGAAATGGGCAGATTTCATGGTTAGATGTTGGATGATAAATTCTATGGTTAGTGAAATCGCCGAAACACCCATGTATGTTGAATCTGCTGTTGAATTGCAGAATGATATCCAAGAGAGGTACTGTGAATCAAATGATCCTTTGATCTATCAGCTTTGTCGGGATTTAGGTAATGTTCGGCAAGAGAATTTATCTGTAGGTGCTTACTATGGAAATTTAAAGAAATGTTGGGATGAATTACAGCTATTAGATTCTGTACCAAGCTGCAATTGTGGGGTTATTGGAAATTGCAGTTGTGGGTTGCTAAAAAGGATCATTGACAGGGAAGAAAAGACGAAGGTTATGCAGTTTATGATGGGGCTCAATGATGTGTATGAGCAACTGCATGGGAATGTTCTTTCCAAGGATCTTATGCCAGGGTTACTGAAAGTTTTTCAGATGGCAGTTAAGTTAGAAAGGTTCAAGGGAGTGACTTCAGTACTTCCTAGTGACATAAATGCCTTAGCTGTAAGCGAACTTCAGCAAGCTGAAGCGGAAGCAAATGCAGTGAATAGATATGGATATGGTAAGCAAGGTGATCAGTATGGATATGGTAAGCAAAGCGATCAGATGAGATTTGAGCAGGCCAAAAGAGATTACAAGAAGGCCAAGTTAGAGCGCAAGTGTGACTATTGCAATGAACGGGGTCATACAAAAGAGTATTGTTTCAAATTGGTGGGATATCCAGAATGGTTTAAGGGTCCTAAAGAGGATGACAAAGGGAAACCACAAGGGAAGTTTGTTGCTCAGTTTGAGGGTCCTCAGATGGACAATCCTTTAGAGCTTGGGATCCAGGAGATGAGACCGGATCCTGCTATGGTCAATGCAATTTATAATGAAGTGGTCAAGATGATGAAAGGAAAAGGGATTGTGGATCACTCAGAGAGCTCTGTGAACCAAGCTATGATTCATTTTGCAGGTACACTAAGTTTGTCCTTTCTTGTTGGTACAAATAAAGGAGATAAAAACACCTGGATTGTTGATTCAGGGGCAACAGACCATATTGCCTTTGATAAAGAGATATTCTCTGAGATTGCTCCTTTACCTACTTCAATTTCTTTGGGATTACCAGATGGTACCCATATATCAGTGTAGTGGTGTGGTACTATTGTGTTGTATGACATATTTGTCATAAGAAATGTGCTATTTGTTCCTCAATTTTGTCATAACCTGCTTTCAGTTTCAAAAGTTCTTAAGGATCAGAAACTTCATTTCCAGTTTGATGAGGCATCTTGTTACTTACAGGACCCTATAACTAAGTGTTTGCTGGTCAAAGGATGTGAAGAAGGAGGTCTATACATAATTCATACTTTACCTCTGGGAGATAAGTCTGGTAACTCTTCTGCTACTGCTAAGGTGCTTTGTAATAATGTAGACAACATACTTACTACTCATGCTCGTCTTGGCCATATGTCTTGGTCAAAAATGAAACATTTGCAATTGTGTAAGGATGTTAAGGATTGCAATTTCAGATGTGACACTTGCTTAGTGACTAAATTTCACAAGCTTAAATTTGATAGAAGTGATTCCTTGGCTATTGCTCCATTTCATTTGTTGCATATGGATTTATGGGGACCATAGAAGACTCCCTCTACTTGTGGTGCTAGATATTTTCTCACTATTCTAGATGATCATTCTAGAACTACTTGGGTTTATTTACTTCAGGATAAATTGCAAGTTTTTGAGTGTATCACCAGATTTCTTGCTTTGGTAGAAACTCAGTTTCATATGTCTGTTAAGACTATTAGATCAGACAATGGAACTGAATTCACCCAGAGGGGTTGTGTTGAATTGTTTGCTGCTCATGGGATTGTTCACTAGAAGTCTGCTCCTGGTGTACATGAACAAAATGAGCGTGTTGAAAGAAAGAATAGACACTTACTTGAGACTGCTAGAGCCATGAAGTTGCATGCTGGGTTGCCTATCAGGTTCTGGGGTGACTATGTTTTGAGTGCTACTTACTTAGTGCATAAGATGCCATCTTCTGTTTTAGGTTAGAAGTCACCATTTGAGGTATTGTTTCATGTACCTCTTGCTTATGAAAGACTCAGAGTTATTGGTTGTTTGTGTTATGCTCTACAACCAAATGATAGAAGAGATAAGCTTGGTAGTATTGCTAGAAGGTGTGTATTTTTAGGTTATCCTCCTGGCCAAAAGGCTTATAAATTGTTTGATTGGGATAAGAAAGTCATGATCATCAGTAGACGTGTGAAATTTGAAGAGTCTGTGTTTCCTTTCAGGGGAGATTTCATCTCTCATAATGTTCCTATATTTCCAAAGGAACATTCTTATACTGAGGAGGAGGAACCTTATCATCCTCAAGTTAGAAATTCTTATGCTCCTCCTAGTCCTTGCATTGCTAATCCAGTTCAGGATGGTGAAATTTCTCTTGATACATCTATTCCATCCACACCTTCCACAACACCAGTTTCACCATCATCTTCTGAAAGTGTCAATGGCCCTTCTCCTCCTCTTCCAAAGAGGACTATTCGCCCTCCTTCCAAGCTGCAAGACTACATCTGTTTAGGTTTGCCTACAAGACATCAATCTGTTACAGATGAGTCCATGTCTCAGCCATTTGCAGTATTCAGTCTTCAGAATCTAGCCTATTTGTCGGGTGATTATGTTCAGTCATTGGTGAATGTATGTGCAGTTTTTGAACCAAATAGTTATTCTCAAGCAAAAGGGCATAGCTGAGTGGGAAAGTGCTATGTAAAATGAAATCTCTGCTTTAGAAAAGAATCAGAGCTGGTCTATTACACCTCTACCTCAAGGAAAACAGGCTATAGGATCTAAATGGATTTTCAAAATAAAGTATAGGCCAGATGGGTTGATTGAAAGGTACAAAGCAAGGCTGGTTTCTAAGGGTTATAATTAGGTGAAGGACAGGGATTATAAACAAACATTTTCTCTTGTAGCAAAGCTCTCCACTGTGAGGGTCATTCTAACTTTAACTGATGTTAAGGATTGGGTTTTACATCAACTTGATGTAAATAATGCATTTCTTCATGGTTTTTTGGATGAAGAAGTGTACATGGTTCCTCCTTTGGGCTACATGGTACCAGTTGGCCATGTTTGCAAGTTGCATAGATCTCTATATGGCCTTAAACAAGCAAGTAGACAGTGGAATCATGAATTGACTCAATTTTTGATCAAGCTTGGATATACTCAGTCGAAGCATGACTACTCCCTTTTTGTTAAGAGATCAGGATCTTCAATGACAGTAGCTCTTGTGTATGTGGATGACATGTTTCTCCTTGGAAATTCTTCGAATGATATCAAGCTCACTAAACAAGCTCTTCATTTTGCCTTTACTATCAAGGATTTGGGAGTGGCCACGTACTTTCTTGGCATGGAAATTGCTCGTTCTTCTACTGGCATTTTACTCAACCAGAGAAAATACATCCTAGATATACTTACTGATGCTCATATGGAGTCTTGCAAAGCAACCACTTTCCCTATGCAACATGGTACAAAGCTATCATCCACTGAAGGGGATACCATTGATCATCCTGAATCCTATAGGAGAATCATAGGGAGACTCCTTTATCTCACCCTCACCCGGCCTGATATCTTTTATACTGTGCAACAGCTGAGCCAGTTCCTTCAGAACCCATTGCAACCTCATTGAATTGGAATGCTACCATGTATCTTCTCAGATACTTGAAAGGGACATTCAATTTAGCTCTCTCTTTCCCTGCTTCTTCATCATTCCAATTGAAGGCCTTCAGTGATGCTGATTGGGGGAATTGCAGGAACACTGGTAGATCTTTAACTGGCTACTGTTTGTTTTTAGGTTCTTCATTGATATCTTGGAAAACCAAGAAACAAAAAGTGGTTTCTAAATCGTCCACAGAGAGTGAATACATGGCAATGTCCTCAGCAGCCAGTGAGTTAGTGTGGTTACAAGGTCTCTTGTCGATCTGTTCATCAATATCTTGCTTCCCATCTCCCTGCATTGTGATAGCAAATCTGCCCAGGAATTAGCAGCAAATCCTTTGTTCCATGAGAGAACGAAACATGTCAGATTTGATGCTCATTTCATTAGGGAAATGGTTCAACAAAGGTTCATTGCCACTTCTCATGTCTCTTCTTCCCAACAGACTGTAGACATTCTCACAAAGGCCTTAGGCTCTCATCAACATCAGTTCCTTGTGTCCAAGCTTGGTCTTGTTTTTCCTAGCACATGCTAAGCTTGAGGGGGGAATATGGAATATATGATCATAGTATAAATTATCATATAATAGATATTTTCTGTAAGGGCATTTTGGTAAAATTAGGTCCTAACCGCCAATGTTGTTAGAAACTTAAGTAGTGGTTTAGGCGCCAAAATATGGTGTGGCTTTGCAATTGTAGCAACCGAGTTCTAAAGCTTCATGGAAGCTCCCAAGATCAATTTAATTCATTCTCAATAGATTCCAGTTTGCATTGATTTCTAATTGTTCAAAGAAAAAGGGGTGGAAGTCAATATTTTATGAATGCTTTTTAGGTATATATTTTACAGAATTTTTTTTAAATAGTCAAATATATATGTCTATATATATTATGGTTTATATATAACTACAAAGTTGATAAGAATAAAAAGAATTTTTTTATATAGAAAATAATCCATCTTTGGTGATAAATATTGGACATGTGACCCACATTATCTCCTAACTCTTTATCACTAGGCCTAAGGGTGGGCACGGGACGGGACGAGACGGGATTGAGCCGGGACGATTCTCGTCCCGTGAAATTTTTACGGGACGGGATCAGGATGGGATGGTGTCTGGACGGGACGCGATCGGGACGGGATGGGCCTTGTCCAGCAAATAAAAATAATAATTCATTAATTTGTATAATATGTTGGTCCCTCTTTGTCTGGTTATTTTGCTGGTCTTCAGTTTGGAGTCGGGGTTTCCGGTGGCGGAGAGGCTATTCTACATGCCTTGAATCGGCTTGTTGAGGCCCGTGGTAGTGAGGAGGGTCTTTCTATGCTGCTGGTTGACTTTCAGAATGCTTTCAACCTAGTTGATCGCGTGGCCATGTTACAGGAAGTTCGTCGTCACTGCCCGGTTCTATCCCGATGGGTGGAGTTTTGTTACTCTACTCCTGCCCGACTGTATTATGGGGAGCATAGCTTATGGTCTTGTCGGGGGGTTCAGCAAGGGGATCCCTTAGGGCCTCTACTTTTTGCTTTGGTGTTGCATCCTTTGGTGTGCAAGATCAGAGACTCTTTCACCCTGACTTTGCATGCTTGGTACTTAGATGATGGCACTGGTGTCGGGGACACTTTGGTGGTGGGGAAGGTCTTAGATTTGATTATGGCAGATGGTCCCCGCTTTGGCCTTCATCTTAATGTTGATAAAACCGAGGTTTTTTGGCCTAAAGAAGACCCCAGGAGTCGGCTTCTTGGTGTTTTCCCCCCCTCTATTGCTCGGCCTTCACGTGGTGTCAAAGTTCTGGGAGGGCCTGTCAGCACGTGCCTTGTTTTCGGCAGCGACCTTGTGGCGAAGAGAGTGACTAGGACCATAGAGCTTATGGATTCCGTCGCGAAGATTGAGGATCCACAGTGCGAGTTGCTTCTGCTTCGGGCTTGTACGGGTATTTCTAAACTTTACTTTGCTATGCGTACTTGTTCTCCGTGTGTCTTTGGCCCGGCCCAACTCTCCTTCGATGCGGCACTTCGTTCTAGCTTGGAACGTATTGTCACTGCGTCCGGGCCTGGGTTTGGAGATTGGCAGTGGCGGCTTGCCACCTTCCCCTTTCATTTTGGTGGTCTCGGAGTGTATGCTGCTGAGGATGTCCTACATTATGCTTTTTTGGCGTCTCGTTTGCAGTCTGCTGAGCTGCAGGCTAAGCTCCTACGCCCTTCTGGTATTACTGCTACTGGTCCTACTTTTGATGAGGCTTGTCGTGCTTTTAATGAGACCACAGGTTCTGATTTTCTACGCGATCCTAGTGAAATCGCTGCCCCCAAACTAATGAAGAAATTGGCAGATATATATTTCACGAAGGTTGCTGCTACATCATAATCTGTTTTCTCTTTGACTCCGCAACATGTGGTGTTGTGGAAGTCTCAACAGGGTGCTCACTCCTCCGATTGGTTGCGTGCAGTTCCTATTTCTGGGCTGGGGCAGACTATGAATGGAAGGACTTATCGCAGTGTGCTTAGTTATCGATTGAGCGTTCCATTGTTCACGGTGTCTAGGTCCTGTCCGGCTTGTTCTCGGGTCTTTGATGATGATGTCTATGGAGATCATGCTGTGTCCTGTGCTGGTACTGTGGGCATTAAACATCGACATAACCTTGTGCGTGATGCCTTATTGGATATCTGTTACAGGGCTGGGATTTCTGCTGGTAAGGAGGTTGATATCGGTTTGATGGATGGGCTTAATAGGCCGCTTCGTCCGGCAGATTTGCTTCTTTATTCATGGGACAGAGGGCGTGATGTTTGTGTTGATCTGACGGGATCCTCCCCCTTGACTCAGTCAGGGGTGTCTGACTTTGTCCCTGGTCGTGTTGTTGTTGCTGCTGCTCAACGTAAGCGTGTCAAGTATCGTGATTTGTGCATGACAGCGGGTTATGGTTTCCTACCCTTTTCTTTCTCTTCGTTGGGAGAGCTGGATACGGATGCCGTTGCCTTGCTAAAGCGGATTCAGAAATTCTCGATATCTCAGGATGTCGGGGCTCGTGCTGCAGCTTATATTTTTACTAGACTTAGTTTCGTTATCGCTAAGGGAGTGGGTGCCCAGATAGTATCTCGGCTACCCACTATATTCTTGTAAAAATATTTTATCGATTAATAATAATAATAATAATAATAATAATAATAATAATGAATCGACTTTAGTAAAAATAATAATAATAATAATAATAATAATAATATTATAATACTATTATTAATTCATACAATGATTGTATAATTAATTATAATGTTCAACATATTTGGCTACATTATCTTACTAGATCGGGACGGAAAGGGATTGAGACGAGATTCACCAGATACTTTCTCATTATCGATCGATAGTTGGGAAGAATATCGTATTTAGCTATTTGCCTCTTGTAGCTCTAAATGGGTATACTAATAATAATAATAATAATAATAATAATAATAATAATAATCATAATAATAATAATAATAATAATAATAATAATAATAATAATAATATTGCCACCTTATAATTAAAATAATAATAATAATATTATTATTATTATTACTTAATTTTATTGTTATTATTATAAACTAATTATACTTTACAAGAAAAAAATATAATATGATATAATAATAATATAATATAATAATAGTAATAATTTTATTATAAAGTAATATTATTATTAAATTATATTATAATATTATATAATAAAATTATTATTATAATAAATTATTATTATAAATTTAAAATTATTATTATAATTATAAATAATATTTGTTTATGCAAATATTATTATTATTATTATAAATGGAAGATTATGATTATAATTATAATTATAATATTTGCTCAAAATAATAATACTAATAATATATTATTATTATTCTATATTATTATTATTATTATAAAAAATTATTATTATTATTATTATTATTATTATTATTATTATTATTATTATTATTATTATTATTATTATTATTATTGTTATTATTATTATTATTATTATTATTATTATATGCGGGACGGGACGGGATTTACGGGATCCCACCGGGATCGTCCCCCGTTTCGTCCCGCATAATTTTTGCGGGACGGGATCGGGACGGAATTCCCTATTTTGTCCTAAATCCCACCGAGATCGGGACGGGATCGGGATTTGTGGGATTTGTGCCCACCCCTAACTAGGCCACTCTATCAAGAACCAAAAACAAAGAGAAAACAAAATATTACAGATATACAATACAAAAAATTATTTTTATAAAAATAAAAATAAAAACCATATCATATCATTTAGTTTGAATAAATATATATATATATATATATATATATATATATATATATATATATATATATATATAAATTAATAAAAGAATCAACAGGAAAAGGAAGCACTGAGATTTGAACCCTTAATGACATGATTTATTTACCAATTTTTTTTACCAAAAAACTCTCTAGTTATTTAGAGCATCTTCAACAGTTTTCTCATTTTGGTGATTTTGGAGAATTTTAAGGTATTTTTTTTGTCTAACAGATTCCCCATCACATTCTTCAAAATGTATATACAACAAAAAAAATAGCCAGGATTCCCTAAATCTGCAGCATTTTTCAAACTAAATGATTCTCTAAATCTTCGAAATGGGGAAGCTATTGGAGTTAAAACAAAAATAATTTGACGAATATCTATTTTGTTTTCCCATTTTGGGAAATCTTTAGGGAAGGTGTTGGAGATGGTTTTATAATACCGTACCTGATCCTGGGGACAGTACTTGATAACCCGACCATTGTCTCCGACCTTGTGGAGGAAGCCCTCAGGTAGCGTGTGCGGCACAAAGGGATTGTCAGGGTGTGGAGGCTTCATCACCCACAAGAACGACACTCCTGCTCTTAGCACCCCGTGAGCTATCTCATCCACCTGCTCCTGCGCCACATGCACTATTGTCCCGAATGATATGTACACCACCGACTTGTCCAACTTCGAGTCCAGCCACTTGAGGCACTCGAAGTCTGCCTTCAGCTCGTCCCCCCTGACGTCGGCTCTAGTGCCCCTGCTTGAGGTTTTGAACAACGGGCCGACTGGCCTTATATCAAGGGTATTGGCCCCACCCGCAGGCAATGTTGGGAGCGTTGATGAGTACGCGATGATGTCCCGCTCCAACTCATCGAACGTGTCCACTAGGATGCAGAAGGGCTTGTCTAGGTTCTTGTACTGTCCCAAGATGGCCCGACGGAGGAACGGGTAAGGGGTGGTTGGGTGGAGGAAAGAGGGGATCTCGTCCCACTTAAGTAGGGGCAAAGTCGGGATTTCGACGTCCCGAAAGGGGTCGTCCTCGTCCGGGAATGGGACCAACTGGTTGGAGTAGTAGTAATAGGAGAGGAAGCAGGCGCAGGACTGGACCCACAACATGGCACTAGGGATGCGAAGTTCAGCTGCCACGTCGGACACCCATGGGATGAAGGGGTTGTTGACAATGCAAGAGACCGGGCGGCCCTCTCGATGGAGGCGGCGGAGCATCTCGGGGATGCGCTTGCGCCCCATGCGCTCCAGCTGGGGGATGTACACGTCAATGTCCTGGCGGCGGGGGTCAGTCTCGGCCCACTCATCATCGAAAAACTCGAAGCGAAGGAAGCCATCTCCCACTGGGGAGAGGGGGCCCTGGATGATGTTGTTGGAGGCTACAATGGCATCTCCGAAGGTGGCGTTGGTGGAAAAGGTGACGAGGAGGCCCTTGGAAGCGAGACACTTCCCAAGGCGGAGCAAGGGGTTGACGTGGCCTTGACCGGGGAAGGAGACCATCAAGACGTGGATGAGTCTGTTTTGGGAACTCATCGTGTTGAGGTTTTTTTTCTAATATATTTAGAAAGTGTTGGAGGAATATATGTACCGAGCAAGACCGGCCAAAGTGGTACGAGGCGTTGTTATATAGTAAGTGGCTGCCTGGTATGGGTTGGCTAGGGATCGGAGTGGCCATCAAGGCAGGTTTGGACCGTTTGGTTTGACCCTAATAATTAAATTCAATTATTTATCGATCTGAGGGTCTATGTATGGTCTTCATTTGGTGGTTCTCATTAAGAGGATGACATTGAAATACCGTGTGCATATATTAAAATACCTACACCTTTAGGGGTATGGTAAAAATATATCCTCAATTTTTAAATATAATAAAAATATCATAACCTTTGAGGATAGTCGACTATCTTGAGCCGTCTCTCTCACATCTTCTACCCCTTTGATTAGTGTACGGATTTAGGTGGGTAAGTTTTTTTTCCCTCTTCGTTGTTGTTGTTGTTGGTTTAGTTTTGTTGTCGATTTGATGTTAGGAATAGTCGTGTTGTGTTAATTTGAGACAATTTTAACCAGATTAGTTGCTTGGTTGAATCAATTTTGTTTTTCGAGTTTAATTTGTTATCGTTTTTTTTTCTAAAGAAACCGATCAAGAAAATCCAATTTTAGTGCTAATTTGTAAAAAAAGCTACCACTTATGTTATCTAGTAAAAAAAAAATCCACATAGGCTGCCTTGTCAGCATTTTTGACCCGTGAGAAAACACAAGGTAATATATTACCACCACCTTCAAAGGTCGGGATATTTTTATTATATTTGAAAGTTGATGATATATTTTTACCATACCCCCAAAGATGGGGGTATTTTAATTAGTTTTCCCTAGTTTAAATGAATTGTTATTAGGTTTTAGTGGATATTTATTAGGGTGTATTGAGTCGTTATTCAATTACTCTGGGTATTTATTTAATTATATCATTATGCCAAATTATATTTCAGGCAACAGACTCTCGAATTTCCGTCGCCTGAATCCAATTCAGGCAACGAACATAAAGAAGGTCGTCGCCTGACTATCAGGGCCATTGAATCCAACCCAGTTCATATTTGGGCAATGAAAAAACATCAAAATTCGCCGCCTGGATAGAGCTTAGGCGACGAGCATTTTCAGGCGGCGAATAAAGAAAGGAAAATGATCGCTTGAGAATATGACCCAACAACTTCTGTCACACCGAACATTCAGTCGACGAACAAAGGTGAAGATCTCGTTGTCGAAAGAATGTCAATTTAATACCTTTATTCAGGCGACGAATATATAATGAGGTTCGTTTCCTGAGTGTGAGGTAGGTATACTATATTTAACACTATACACTCATGCGACGAACAAAGGTGGAGATCTCGTCACCTAAAAGAATGTCAATTTAATATATTTATTTAGGCGACGGACATATGAAGAGGTTTGTTGACTGAGTGTGTTGTAGTTATAAGACATTTAATACTATATACTCAGGTGATGCAGATTACATGTGTAGTCGATGTTGGTCGCCTGAATGAGGGACAAAAGTGGGTCAATCATTCAGGCGACGACATAAATTTTTTTTTTTTATGTTCGTCGCTTGAGTTAAATTCAGGCGACGACGATAACATGTGTAGTCAATGTTGGTCGCTTGAATGTGTGACAAAATTTGATCACAAATAGCAATTATGTAATTTGTAATTCATCTTATAAATTATAAAAATATTTTATATTTTTAAATTTAATTATGTAATTTTAATCTTATAAGTTATATTTATAATGTTTTAAAACCATAATTTATAATGTTATAAATTTGAATGAATTATGTAATGTTTTTATAATATTAAAACCATATATTTACATTAATGAAGTAATATTTATACAACCATACTAACTACGCATCATATTAAATAATTAAGTAATGTAATTTATAATCTTATTATATTTATAAAGTTTTTATACAACCATTTTATCACCCTAACGCATCTCTGTTTTAAAAGCTCACCTGATTTTAAAAGCTCCTTCGTAAAATGGGATGCCAAGGTACTAAAATTGTCTATTATCACCATAACGCATCTCTGTTTTTGCTCTTCTTTGGGCAAATTATTTTAATGTTGACATTTTCACCCTATCTTTCTAAGACTTAACAACTATAGTCCCAAATCTTGATCCAGTTGGCATTGATCTTCTCCCTATAAGTTCAGCTTGTAAATTTGTTTGGTGCTAGGTAGGAGTGAACTATAAAGATGTTGAACAATTATAACTAAAAGGACTGATGGAAGCAAACATAAAGAAATAAATTATTTATAAGTGAAGGTTACTTTCTTTGCATGCGGCCGGTTTAGAAAGGAATCATCAGAAATATAAATGAATGAAGAGTTTATGAAGATTTGCCTAAGTGTATGAAGAGTTTATGAATATTTCAATTATAACTTATAGTTACCTATGACATGATATCATAACTTTTATATATATATATATATATATATATATATATATATATATATATATAGGGGAGGGTTCAAGTGAGAAGATTTCGGTCCGGTGAGAAAGAAAGAAGGGATATAATTGGTGGAAAAAGAGCCTCATTAAAATAATTAATAAAACACCTCACGCGTCTCCATCTTTCCTGCCCATCTTTGAGACTCTAATGGCATTCCGATTTCCGTCGTTCTCTCTATCCCTATCCTCCTCCTAGCTGATCTCGCCAGATTCGGCTCCGTGGACGCCGGAATTTGGGACGAAGGGCGCTTGCGAGCCTGCGCTGCCGGAATCATCCACCTCCGATCCCCTCGCCCTCTTCCTCTCTCCGATCCGCCGCGGCCTCTTCCTCTCTCCGTCGAGGAGTATTTCTTTCCCCTGATTCGGTTCAGCCGGCGCTTTGCTTCCCTGGACGGAGAAGAGGAATTAATGGAAGGGATCGGATACCAGGTGGAGGATGGCGCCATGGCGGAGTCTTGGTTGAGGCCTTTGCTTCCCTGGACGGAGAATAGAGAACCGGCGGCCATCGGAGCAACGCCGCTTCCGCCATTTCTAATCTCTGAAACAAAGCGTACGACGTCGTTTCGGAATTCAGGGTGGAGATCTTCTCGATTGATTTAATTAGAGAATATATATATATATATATATATATATATATATATATATATATATATATATATATATATATATATATATATATATATATATATATATATATATATATAAGGTTAGCTTATATTTTAGAGGAATCTTATTAATTTAATTAGAGAATTGAGTGACAATATATCTAAAAAGGCCATAATGCATAAAAACGCTAATTTATGTTGTCATTAACTCAATCTATCTTACCACTTGATATGAATGTATAAATAGAAACTTAGATCATAATCTATTTTAGAGGAATCTTTTATATAGCATGTTGTAGAAAAACAGAAACTTAGATCATAATGATATGAATGTATAAATAGTAGCTCATATACGACTTATTACACTTTGATATGAATGTATAAATAATTAATATAAATGCTGAATATATATGACTGATTATACTTTATTAGATTAAATGTGCATGTATATGAATGAATAAATGACTTCTACTACTGTTTATAAAGGTATGGGAGCTGCTGGTATGCTGGTGAGGAGCCTGTGAAGAAAATGAGCTGGGGACCGTTGACTGCTAGGGCTGAGCATAAGCAAAAGGTGGAGGAAGCAAAGCTTGAAGCGCAACAGCCAAAAGAAGAGGATGTGGAAGCAAGGAAGGAAGATGCTCGACTTCATGAGCGGAATGACGAGCTGCCAGCCATCCTCGGTTGTGCCAGGGCCGACCAATGGGTTTTGGAGGCCCTGTGCAAAACTTAGTTGAACGAGAAGATATTCGGCAAAAAATTTTTAATGAAATTTACATAACACTAATACTAATGTAAGATAATAATTTTTATTCAAAATAGCAACAAAACACTTAACTTATCAAATAGTTCTTAATCAAAATAACAACAAAACACTTGACTTATCAAATAGTTCATAATCAAAATAGCAACAAAACACTTGACTTATCAAATATTATCATTCACTTGAAAAGCGTCATCCTCCTAACATTGTTTGCAACAAAGCTTTCAATCAATTCTTCGCAATCTACTTTGTCCAAAAGATCCTTCTCGATTGATATCAAAGCTAATCCATTAAGTCTCTCTTGTGTCATTGTAGATCGCAGGTACGATTTCAGCAACTTCAACTTTGAAAAACTTCTTTCTGCAGATGCAACAGTAACGGGAATAGTCAACAAGATTCTATAAACAATAATTGCATTAGGGAAGCAACCAACACATTTTAAATGGTTCAAAATATCAATAGGTTGCATTACTTCTCTAGACAAAGAATCTTGTAGTATCTTTAACTTCACGAATAATTCACTACCATTAATGTCACATTGTTCATTTTTCTTAAGTGCAACTTCAATATTATTGCAAGAAGTGTTTAATTGTGCATCGTCCAAAGAGTATAACTTCCTAGAAGTGAATAAGAAGCCAAAAATATTTTCATATTCATCATATTGCTCAAACCTCCTAGTAAGTGAACTAATTGCTTGATCGACAATAAATAAGAAATAATTCACCCTAAATGTGTCCTCTCTAGACTGAACAACATCATCATTAGAATTCTCATCAAACTGTTTTTTTCTCCGAATTTGACGCCTTTGAGGAAATACTGGATCAATATTCATTGTACTTATCAAGAGATCCTTTTTGAGACTTAATTAACTCATCAATTTTTCTTTTCTTATTACGTTTTTTACTTCCAGATTCAAATTTTCTAAATCTAGAACTAGAAGACATGATTAATTGAAAATTTGTCAATAATCAAACAACTAAATGCAATACATCAAAAACACAAAATAAAATCAGACAATTGATCGAGTGAAAACACAAAATAAAATCACACAATGGAACCTGATATAAGAAATCAGACAAATGGAGGAAAACAACCTGATATAAGAAATCAGACAATTGATTGAGCGGAGTGCAGGACACAAATCACACAATGGAACATGCATAAACAATTAAACAAGTTAATTTAGAAACAAAAAAAAAACCAACGGCCGTTCTGTCGGAATGGAACCAATTCAACCAAATTACAGAAAGTAAGGAAGACAGAAACCCTAACCCGCTGGCTGATGGCTGAACCCAGCGTCGCCGGCGACCTGCTGCAAACGCCAAGCCGGACCGACAAGACGGACTGTGAGGCTGTCGGAATGGCAATGATGTGTGGGCTGTGTGTGTGGCTATCGGAATTGGCTCTGTGGCTGACGGAATAAAGCCGCCAAGCCGGACTGTGTGACTGAAACCGTGAATCTCCCAAGGGCCGAACATCCCCTTTTGTCGAGCCTTGATAGATCCGTTGAAACACCATTATTGACTTAGATTTCGACAATCCTTGAAGAATGGAAAAAGATTGAAGGTCTTTGAGTGGGAATTAATGAATTTGAAGAAGACGAAGAGGCGAGCAAGCGGCGTGATTATTTCTTCTGTATCTCCGTCTCCGCTTTCAACGATTTCAATTAAGAGAAGAGAAGTGTGTATTTAGATTTTTTTTTAATACTACGTTGGGCCGAAATATCCGAGGCCCATTGGATTTTGAGGCGCTGTGCAAGTGCACACTTTGCACTTGCCCAGGGCCGGCCCTAGGTTGTGCCCTAGGCTCTTCAATCTAATATTGACGCTCCTCTCATGTCTTCTCAATCGTCCTTGCAGCAATAGATGGTATCGGATCCTCTCAACCCTTGCATATTATCCTTGAATTTCTGTTCAACAATTTTTGGAAGCTAGATCAAGTACTTTTGTGCATATATGTGTTGTTGGGATTGGTTTATTGCAGTTTCTATACATTCATTCAATTAGAATTGAATGATTTAATATATATATATATATATATATATATATATATATATATATATATATATATATATATATATATTAATCATTTTGATTGGTGGAGACGGATCTGATTTTTACAAAAGATAAAAAAACTCTCACGCGCCTCATCCTCATCTTCTCTGGGCTTCGCTCTGGCGCTCTCGATCTCCATTCTCGACTTCACGCCAAACAAGTCGCTGATTCCAGAAGAGCAGAGCACGCGGTGTGGTGCTCCAGCGACAGACGCGAAGAGTCGGCAGTCTTCTTCTCCTCCGACCAGCCGCTCGACGAACCCCTAGGCCGCTCGATGAGCGTAGGGTCCTCTCGATGCGCTAGCCCCCGGCGTGGATGCCGGTGGGGTGCCGTTATCAGTGTCGCTCGGTTCGTATCCGATGCGTGGTAAGAGGAGGAAGAAGAGCTTTTGTGGATGTGAGGAATCTGCAGGTCGGAAAGAGGTTTCCGATGGGGAGAGATGCCAGTGTAGGTGAGGGCGGTGGCGTAACGAGAATGAGAGGAATGTGCAGTGGGCACTTGGGAAGGTGGGTGAGGATCGGGTTCATGTGGTGCCGTGGTGGTTTCAGAGGAGAATAGGTGGTTATTTGTCGGGATTTATGATGGCTTTAATGGACCGGATGCACCTGAGTTTTTGATGAGTCATTTGTACTGGGCGATATACCATGAGCTCAAAGGTTTGTTTAGGGACAGTAAGGATAGTAGTAATAGTTCTAGTAAACATGAGGCAGTTGATGGTCAAATATTAATTAGTGGCCTTCCAAGTGGGTGGAGACTCCGTTAAAATAAGTACCTTTGCAAATTACAAATGGGTGGAGACTATGTTGAAAGGCACATTTTATTTTATACCAAGTGGTTCAGGGTTTTAATATCGAGTGGTTCAGCGTTTTTATACCAAGTAGTTCAACGTTATTAACCAAATGATTCAGGGTTTTATTACCAAGTGGTTCAATTTTTTTTATACCAAGTGGTTCAACGTTTTTATACCAAGTGGTTCAACGTTTTTATACAAAGTGTTTCAAGGTTTTTATACCAAGTGGTTCAGCGTTTTTATACCAAGTGGTTCAGGGTTTTTATACCAAGTGGTTCACGGAGTAAATAGTATTGGTTCATGAACCATGTTATTTTTAAAAAAAAAATTAAGCATTAAGAGAAAATAAAATAAGAATTAAAACTTCATGAACCACTTCTTTATAACTTAATGAACCACTTCTTGATAACTTCATTAAACAATTCTTGATAACTTAATGAACCACTTCTTGATAGCTTTATTAACCACTTCTTAAAGCTTCATGAACCACTTCTTTATAGCTTCATGAATCCCTTCCTTATAGCTTCATGAATAACTTCTTTATAGGTTCATGAAACACTTCTTTATAGGTTAATTAACCACTTCTTTATAGGTTCACGAACCACTTCTTTATAACTTGTGAACCATGTGAATCACTACAAATAAAATGGTTGAACCACTGTGAAAAAAAATGTTGAACCACTGTGAATAAAATTGTTGAACCACTGTGAATAAAATTGATGAACCACTGTGAAGAAAATTGCTGAACCACTGTGAAGAAAATTGCTGAACCACTGTGAATTAAATTGTTGAACCAATGTGAATAAAATTGTCGAACAACTGTGAATAAAATTGTTGAACCACTTGTTGTCAAATTTTTTTTCAACAAAACATATACAAAGTGGGTGTCTATGTGTAGATAAAATTAAATTACAACCAAAAATATATTTTTTATATTTTTTTGACAAGTGAAAATGTCAAAAAATAATTTTTAAAAGTTCATATAAACACTTTTACATGTACATACATTTTTTGATTAATTAGTAAGTTGGCGCGTGCAATTAATTAGTGTGTATGTGTACATTTTCTGATTAATTAGTAAGTTGGCGCGTACAATTAATTAGTGTGTATACGTGAGAGTGAGGGTATTACTAATTAATTTGGGTGGGTGTTACTAATTAATTGGAAAGTCGCACGTGACTCATAACACTACAAAAAAAAAATTGCTTTTGCTACCCAACCTAAAAACGGCAAGAAGTTCCCGTCACAAATACAGGGTTATTGCAACGGCAGTAACATATAGGCGTGGCCATCGCTACCTTTTGATACGGCTAGATGTTTGTTGTTGCTAATGTCTAAAACGCCCAATACATATCCTTTTAAAAAACTCATTTTTTTTTATTAAAACCCTAGGCGCTGAATATCTCTTCCGCGGTTCCGCCACTTCTCTCTCTTTCACTTTACCTTCCTCCAGATCGATCTACTCGTTCTCTTCTCGCATTCCTTCCAAAACTCTGTCCCCTTCACATCCATTCTCTTCCTCACCATCAAATCTGCAAGAGCTTCGTCATCGTCGCGCACCTTGCCACCAACATCGCAACTTTCCTCTTCTCCACAAGCCATGCCTGAGACCACATGGACGCCCCATATCCTGTAGGTTGAAGCCCTCATTTTGCTCACTCCTCCTTGCTAAAATGCCGGATCTAGGTTGGGCTTGCACCTCTTTTCCTACCACGCCCAATGTCGCCGATTCGATTTTGTTTCAGATCGGTTTGTCATTCATCTTCCTCTCTTTTCGATTTCAAAGTCCTTGAAGAGATTCAAGAATCTCAGCCTCCCTCTCTTCTTTATCAGTGCAATTGTGTTTGAGGTTTGACGCCAACACCTCGCCTATGTCGAGCCTTACTCATCTCCTTGATGTATAACCGAGATTTTAGTAAGTTCTCAAAACCCTAAAACTCTGAAACGGTCAATGTTTATATTAGTTGGGGATTTTTTTTGTGTTTGATTAATTTAGGTATTCACTCTCAAATTCAACTCATATATGTGAAATTATTTGATTGATTTCAACATATGACAAATTGCTTGTATTAGTTCTCAAAACCTGTGCCTTTCAAGGCTAAAGAGACCAAGTGTGGTAGAGTGATTCACCACTCAGAACATTCAAAATTGAACCTACAATGGATAAAGGCTAAGGAAATTTGAAGACTTAAATAAATTCCTCTATTGTTAACCTTATTGAGGTGAGAATTTGTACTAAGAAACATGACATTTGCTTCCTCTACCATTAATCAGAATGTGATATCTGTTTGTAAGATTGTGAAAATTCATATAAATTGCATCTTAAAAAAAACACATCTTCTATCCAATTTTGAACAAGAAAATTTGAATTTTAACTCTTTCGTTAATGAGTATATTTAAGTTGTTTTGGGTTTCAAGGCTAAAGAGACCAAGTGTGGTAGAGTGATTCACCACTCAGAACATTCAAAATTGAACCTACAATGGATAAAGGCTAAGGAAATTTGAAGACTTAAATAAATTCCTCTATTGTTAACCTTATTGAGGTGAGAATTTGTACTAAGAAACATGACATTTGCTTCCTCTACCATTAATCAGAATGTGATATCTGTTTGTAAGATTGTGAAAATTCATATAAATTGCATCTTAAAAAAAACACATCTTCTATCCAATTTTGAACAAGAAAATTTGAATTTTAACTCTTTCGTTAATGAGTATATTTAAGTTGTTTTGGGTTTGATTGTTTTTTTGAACAAGAAAATTTGATTTTTTTTATAGAGATTTTGACATTTTAATCTCTATTTTAGAGATTTTTTACTAAAGCCGTTGGGCTTGCTCTTAAGGAGTTCTTTTGGATTTGATCTTTTTGTAAATGTATATTGCTGAATGACCCTAAATTTAATGAATTTCAAGATGCATTTTCATAGTGCTTTGCCATTATTATTATTATATCTTGCTGACGAAAAAAAATATTGCGCTATCTTCTCCTTTTGTAACCCTAAAAAAAATGGCCCAAAATGTGCCAATCCAGAAAATGCAAAAATAAGAGCGGGTATTTTTATTTTAGACTATAGTATTTACTTATTTAAGAGTATTGATTTTGAAACTATTTCGTAATCTATAGGTTACAAAACTTGTAAATATACTTGCACCCCATGGATTTATATTTTTCTGGTAGGTGATTGAACTTCATATATTAACCCTTTATGAAAGGTGCAAATTTATTTCGTTTTTTCTTTCACTTGTTTAGTGTAATTTTGTATGGTTGTAATTGAAGTATCATCTTCCTTTTTAGTGCTTGTTTTGCATGAAAAAACATTGAATTACCATGGATTAGAGATTATGTAATTACTTTTAAGCATTCATTATATATTAATTTAGAAATCAATTTATAAACCTAATATTCTTTTGGTTGTTGCTTGATCATTTTAATATATATGATATGTATTGTTCTAGTTGTTGATTGTAAACATTCTTTTTCTTCTAGTTGTTATTAATTACTTTCACCACAACTGATTCAGTTATAATTAATGATGATACTTTAGAAATAAAACCAAAGCAGTGGGTCTTAAGAACTTGTTTTCCTGCTATGGATCCTTGAAGAAACCAAGTATAGAAGACCTTCAATACATTGAAGATCTGACGCAGCATTGGGTCTCATATGCTAATGTCAGGCTTACATCGGTAAGATATCAAGATTGTAGACAAACATGCACTTTTGTAAGGTTTCTCACTTGTTAAGCATGCCATTACTTTGATTTCAGTTTTGCTCGAAGATCTTAAAAAATATGTTGCTATCTGACATAATCTGGCTCTCCTCCTTCAAATTTGAAGGTTTTCAAACTTTAAGGGCATTTCTGTTGGAAACATTTAAGTTTAGTTGGCTGGTTCTCTCTGACATCTTCAAGGTTTCCTCCTTCAAACTTGTTGATAAAAAATATTATTTATAACTAATGTACTTTTTTTTTATCAGCAAGTTTAATTGAAGTTAATTTTATTTGGTTTAAACTAGTTTGATTTTTACTATAAAAGGAAGCATTAAGATATTTCTTTTCTTTTGTGATGTCCATAAAATCGTAATCTTACTGTATTTGTTAACTTTTGGCAGCTTGCTCCCCAGCTTTTCTCCCTTCAAGCTCAACTTGCAAGCTTTGTGATTGTAGATCAGTCCAAAAACAGGTTAGGAAAATAATCATTTTAATTTTCTTGCATCTCATTGACCTTGATCTCATTATTATTTGATAGATCACATAGGTCTCCTCATGTATAGTGGGCTAAAAGCCCGTTAAGGCCCAATACCTTTGTAACCGATATATATGTTTATCAATGAATGGAAACCCTCAAGGAGAAATTTACATCAATCTTGGGATCTTACATGGTATCACAACATTTTCTTCCTCACGGAACCCTAATTTGATTCTCCCGCCTCACCTCTCCTCTTACCGACGCCGGCCTCGTTTCGCCGCTACCGGTCAACATCACCAGGTTATCCTCTTCCTCCGTCCTTCTTCCTTGCCGTCAGCCTCGCTGCCGCCTCACCACCAGATCTCGTCGCCTGCGCCCCTCCCTCCGGCCATCCCCTTCCTCTGCCTATCTCGCTCCCGCCGCCGCTTCATCCCCTCGCGGTGTCCCAGATCCGGTCTTCCTCAATCGCCAGATCCAAGCCTCTTCTTCCTCTCGCTCTCGCCCACCTTCGTCCTCGCTTGCAGCCACCGTCGCCTACATCCTTGCAGCCCTGCCTGTTGAGATCCTTCCCCAGTTCGTTTCTTTCTCCAAAAAAAAAAACATGTCTGACCTCACCTGTTGCGCCCGCGGCCGCCGCATCACTCACCGCCCTCCTCCTTCGACCACCGCCCCTCGATGGTCCCCGGTGCCTGGCTTCAACCCTCATTGGCTACACTCCGGCTCCCCTTCCTTGAGACATGCCGGTCCTCATGCCTATTTGACATCGTCTGATCAAGGCTATGTTCCGCCGGCTGGGCATCACATCTTCTCCTCTATGCAGCCGACGTCTTCAAACTCTTCTTGGTACATGGACACTGGTGCAACCTCCCACATGACGAACTCCTCAGGTAACCTCTCATCTATTTCTTTTAAGGGCCCTGCACACTCTATTATCGTCGGAAATGGTGGTCGCCTTCCTACTTCGAGGATTCGCCACGCCAAATTACAGACCCCAACCCACCCACTACACCTCAACGATGTCCTCATTGCCCCAAAGATTGTAAAAAACCTTATCTCTGTCCGTCGGTTCACTACTGACAACAACGTTTCCCTTGCGTTTGATCCCTATGGTTTCTCTGTAAACGATCTTACTACGGGGGTTAGTCACATGAGATGTAACAGCACCGGGGAGCTTTACCCTGTCACACCGCCTCCTGCGTCCAGTCAGTCGTGCCCGGTAGCCCTCTCGGCATCGTCGTCCAGCCTGTGGCATGCACGCCTGGGCCATCCCAGTGCTGCCGTTCTAGATGTCCTCCGTTCCCAGAGTCTTGTCACCTGTACTAAAGACCCACGCTCTGGTTTATGCTCTTCCTGCCAACTAGGCAAACATGTCAGATTGCCGTTCCAACGGTCTTTGAACTCTACCCTTGCTCCATTTGATATCATTCATAGTGACATTTGGACCGCTCATGTGCCTAGTAAGGAGGGTCACAAGTACTACCTCTTGTTTCTTGATGATTACACTCATTACTTATGGGTCTTCCCGTTGCATTTCAAGTCCCAAGTGTTTCCTGTCTTTGTCAGATTCCATACCTACATCAAAACACAGTTTCACATATCCATCAAATGTTTCCAATGCGAAAATGGCCGTGAATTTGACAACAAAGACTTTCACTCTTTCTTTGCCACAAATGGAATCTCCTTTCGGTTGTCTTGCCCCTATACGTCCCAGTAGAATGGCAAAGCCGAACGAATCATTAGAACCATAACCAACATGATGCGCTCTCTCCTCTTTCTCGCATCTATTCCCCTTCCCTATTGGCCTCACGCCTTATCCACCACCTGTTATCTCCTAAACGTTCTCCCATCTACCACCCATCAACACCGCTCGCCAGGTCAGGCCCTCTATTACACTTTGCTTAGGTATGATCACCTTCGTACCTTCGGGTGCTTGTGCTTCCCAAACCAGTCCTCCACCGCCCCACACAAGCTTCACCCGCGTTCCACTCCTTGTGTCTTCCTAGGCTATCTGTCTGATCATCACGGTTACCTCTGCCTCGATATCACGACCCATAAGCTCATTGTGTCTCGTCATGTCACATTTGATGAGTCTCGCTTCCCCTTTGCTTCTCCTCGCCTCCCCTCTTCTACACCTCATGTGTCTGAGTCTGAGTCAGAGTCATCGTTCCCTCACTTCTTTCTTCCCCAGAGCTCTTCCGGTGCTCCTGCCTCTCCCCCGCTGCCACCACCACCTCCCCCTCCCCCCAGACCACAACCCCGCAGCGTCTCCGGTGACTTCCGACCCCGTCAAATCATCTCCATGACCACCGCACATCACCCCGCCGCTCAACACCATGCCTACACCCCTCCGTCAGATCGTCATGTTGTGATGTTGCGCCCGCAACAAGACGTTGCGCCCGCGGCCAATCAACGTAACCACCCCCACCCTACGTCCCACACACTGGCGGCGCCCGCAACCAATCAACAAAGCTCCGCCCCCTTGCCCCCGTCCCTCCCGCCTCCCAATGAACCCCTTCCTCCACCTCGACCTCCCTGTCCCCCATCCCCACCTCCCACAAAACAGCCCTCCTCGACCCGAATTGGCAGGCGGCTATGCTCAACGAATATAGGGCCCTTACAAAGAATGGTACTTGGGTTCTTGTCCCTCGCCCTCCAGCGGCGAACGTCGTTCGCTGTATGTGGCTCTTCCGTCACAAGTTCCGCTCTGATGGGACGTTGGAGCGCTACAAAGCATGTATTTTGGTCATTGGTCGATCTCAGCAGGTAGGTATTGATTGTGATGAGACCTTCAGCCCCGTGGTCAAGCTTGCCACTATCCGAGTGGTGTTGAGCTTAGCTCTGTCGCGCAACTGGGCCATTCATCAGCTGGATGTCAAGAACGCTTTTCTGCATGGTCACCTGAATGAGACAGTCTACATGTTTCATCCGCCGGGGTTTGCTGATGCTGATCGTCCCAAGCACATCTGTCTCCTGAAGCGCTCTCTGTATGGTCTAAAACAGGCTCCGCGAGCTTGGTTCCAGCGCTTTGCTTCTCATCTGCTTCGCTTGGGTTTCATTGGCAGCCGCTCGGATTCGTCCCTGTTTATCTATCGCAGAGGCTCCGACATGGCATTTCTGTTACTGTATGTCGACGACATCATTCTCACCGCCTCTTCTGATGCTCTTCGGACGTCGATTATTTCACAGCTGAGTGCTGAGTTCGCCATGTCAGATTTGGGTCAGTTGTCTTACTTCTTTCAAGTTGCTGTTCAGCGGCATGCGTCTGGGCTATTTCTCTCACAGAGTAAGTATGTTGCTGAGATTGTTGCTCGGACTTCTATCCTGTCGCCACCCCTGTCGATACATCTAACAAGCTCAGCGCTCATTCTGGTCCTTTGGTTGATGATCCGACATTGTACAGGAGCCTTGTTGGTGCTCTTTAGTATCTCACCTTCATCATACCTCTTATACCAGTTACGCCGTTCAGCAGATCTGCTTGTTCATGCATGCACCCAGGAAACCCCACTTTCATGCCTTAAAGCGGATCATTCGGTACATCAACGGCACACTCGAGCTAGGCATCACGATCACTCCTTCCTCTAAGCTTGACCTTGTTGCTTACACTGATGCGGATTGGGGTGGTTGTCCTGACACAGGTCGCTCCACGTCTGGTTACTGTGTCTTCCTCAACAACACCCTTGTGTCGAGGTCGGCCAAGCGTCAGTCCGTCGTGTCTCGCTCCAGCGCTGAGGCCGAATACAAGGGTGTGGCCAACGTTGTCTCCGAGTGCTCTTGGCTCCGCAATCTCCTTCTTGAGCTCCGTCTATCTGGCTAGCAACCCAGTGCAGCATCAACGCACGAAGCACATTGAGCTCGATCTCCACTTCGTCAAGGACAAGGTTGCCATTGGACATGTTCGCGTTCTACATGTCCCTTCCTCTTATCAGTACGCTGATATATTCACCAAGGGTTTACCTAGACAATTATTCATTGATTTTCGTTCTAGTCTCACTGTACGGCCCCATTGGACATGTTCGCGTTCTACATGTCCCTTCCTCTTATCAGTACGCTGATATATTCACCAAGGGTTTACCTAGACAATTATTCATTGATTTTCGTTCTAGTCTCACTGTACGGCCCCCTCCCATTTCGACTGCGGGGGTTTGATAGATTACATAGGTCTCCTCATGTATAGTGGGCTAAAAGTCCGTTAAGGCTCAATACCTTTGTAACCTATATATATGTTTATCAATGAATGAAAACTCTCAAGGAGGACTTTACATCAATCTTGAGATCTTACACTATTATCAAGTTGTGATAATTAATACACTATATTATGTACTTACTCCTTGATCTAATCAAATCAAGTAGGCCAGGTTTTTTATGTATAGATTTAAATAATTTAATAGATTAGTTTTACTGGAAATTATTGAATTATCTAAAATTCTCACTTATCTCCAAATCCTGGTTCATTTGAATAATAAAAACACATTTTTGCCCTTTTATGTTCATTATCACTAATCCGCTCCCAATTTCTATACTTAAAATAGTTTATCTCCATTTATTTATTTATTTATTTTATTTGTTTTTCTTTGTAAAAACTTATTGTTATGCACTTTTAGGATAAGCAACAGGGTTGGTTCTTAATGTTGACATGTTCTACTCGCTATATTCCTATATCCTATATGTTCCACGAGTATGTAACACTACAGGAAAAGCATACCAATTGTGACACTTTTAAAGACCATTCTCGACGTTTTATAGCGTCGAAAAAATCAATTTCGATGCTTTAAAAAAGCGTCGGTATTTTTTGCGTCACGAATGGCAATATACCAATTTCGATGCGAAATTCCGTCGGGGCCCTTTTCGACGCCTTAAAGCATCGAGATTGGCATGTCATTTTCGACACACCAGGGCGTCGCAATTGGCATGCCAATTTCGACGCACTAAGGTGTCGAAAATGGCTAATTGCCAATTTCGACGCACTGAGGTGTCAAAAATGACTCATTTCAAACTAAAAAAAAGAAAAGAAAACGGGGGGAGAGAGAGAGAGAGAGCTCAACAAGCTGATGGATTTCAACACTTAACAATTATTCATTCAACATTTTTCGTTTGATTTTATTGATAACAAAAACGCTAAGAACATTCATAAATGAGGTAATAATCTGCATCAATTATCCTCTACAAACTCTACAGATTGATTCCTAACCTTACAAACAAACATTTGCTAATCATTATTTACCTATAATTAAGTCAGTTCCTTTGTAGTGAAGGCTTGCATTATCTGTGTTCAATCAAGAACGGCTCTTGCTCTTTACGGTCAGCTTGCAATGTTGATATAGCGTCTCCTCTTCGTTGTGTTACTTCAAGGTTTCCCTTTCTCACCATCACTACAAACTCTCATAGTTGATATGGTCATCCTGCAAGAATTCTATATATTTTTAAGGCAACAGTCAAGAGGGTGTTGTATAGATATGGAGAATATTGAGCCTTGTGAATCTCACTTACAGAAGTGTGCCCATTTTTGAATAAGTAGACGAAACCAGTAGGTTTCTGATGAGTCATTCATGTTGATGTATATCTGAAAAGTATGTTGAAAACAATTGATTAGATTGAAGGCGATTACAAGAATCTCCATCAGTTGACAATTACAGCTATTCATACCGCAGTTTCTGCTATAGCCATAAGCTGCATCGCAATCTGAAACTTCCTACATGAGAGATGAGAAAACTGATCAAACAAAGTCAGAAATGACTAATCTTTGATTTTAATTGAGATAAAACATCAATATGGGAACATACTTGAACATGACATATTTCATATGCACTGCATCATACAATACATGGATATCCTCGTCTTCTATAACACTCAACTGCTCTTCTAAAGCCAACAAGTTCTGAGATATATGGCTAAAGATCAGCGAGAAAGAGACCATGTAGTTGAGCAGTAGCAGAACCTGGAACTAGAAACCATCTTACCATTACTCCCAACTCCAAAAAACAAACACAAACTATTAGGAGAAAATCAATCATATGTGTCACTATAATGTTCCGCGCCTTACTATGAAATATGGCACAGAAGCTTTGTAACCAACTAGAGTTAAATAGAAGAGACATCCAAGCAAAGCAGTCACACGTCGTTCCTGAACCGAAGGGTGCTCACACATGATGCAGTAGCCATGAGATATGAGAAGGAATGATACGAAAGAGGCTGTCTGAAAAAAGATTCCGGTTATGTACACTCCAAATGACATCCATAGAGAGCATGTATGTGAGTAAAAGCATGAATACCTGCATACATACATAACCAGTCATTCAAACATGTTAAGAGTTAAAATTTGCAGTCAAAGACACCAAAAAAAAATTGCCTTGATTAGAACAGTAGAATCAAGTGTTTGATGTTATCACCTCGAAGGACACAAAGGAGCTTTACATGTACTAATTTATTGATCAGGTGTATCTTACAAGATATATAGAACTGCAACATCAACTATGAACAAAGAACTTGGAAGATTAGTTGGATGCTAAGAACATACCAAAAGAGGAATGATAACGATAGCTGCAGAGTTTTGATTAGAGGAACAGTTGCAAGCATCCACTGCAACCTATTTGTCTGCTCCTGTAAACAACAGCGCAATCAAAAACCACACATCAAAGATCAAAAAGATGTCAGCCATAATCAGACCAAAAAATCACAGCAAATCAATCACGCATTAACGCAATCGTTCAAAACAAACCAATAAATTTCAGTTTCAATCCACAATAGTAAACACAAAATTGAAAGCTAGGTCACATCAAAGACATGAAGCGCCTCCCAGCCGGAAGACAGCGAAGCCGCAAAATCCTAAAACTTGTCGAAATCAGTTACAATCAGTAGTGAGAAACAAAACGGACCTCAAAATTGAGGTTACGCCAGGTAATGAGTCCAACTGTCCAAGGAAATGAAAAATATGTAAATCCATTAAGCTATGGATTAAAATATTTTTAAAGACAAAGTGAGTGAAGTCAGATTCATAATTTGTTCCTGCAGAAAGGAATTCCGATTCAAATTCATATGCAAATAAGATGCTATAATGAGTCCATGGAAATGAAAAAAAAAATCAGCTTAATTCAGGATCATAAATCAAGTTTAATTCTTTTTCATAGATGTTGCTTCTGCTATTATATTGTAAGGATAAGGATCCTGCACTAACCCATTATTAGACAGAAACCTAGATAGCATCTTCTCCTTCTTGTCCAAGATTAAATCTAGCATCTTCATATTGTCCTTGTAACATCTGGTTTGGGGATTTGAAAGCAGCTTGCTTGTAAAACTCACAGCCTCTGATGTGGGGAACAAACTCACATTGCAAGCTGGAAAAAAAAATGTTAACATGATAAATAATTTGCCTTAATCACATGAAACTAGCCTTTATGTATCTCATCTTCCACGAAAAAGACTTGTTTAGCTTGAGATGGAAATATAAATAAAGAGTATATTTTATTGCTAGTCTAGAAAGTGTTAGTAAGGTTATCACCGAGAACAGTTCAAGGTGGCAAAAAATTTAATCATCATATAATAAATAAAGAGTGCATAATTTATTACTAGCATGTAGATATGAAAGAATAGCAACAACAGACTTAATCATAATAAAAATAGAGTGAACAATTTGAGAATGAAACAAGTGCAAGTCCTCAAAAAATAAACCAAAACTAATACTATTTAATTGTTAAAAACATAGATTAGTTCAATAGACTTGATGATGATATAAAGAAAATAAAACTAAAACAAAACAAGCTAGTAGTCTAGAGGTTTACCCTTTATCTTTGTGCCTGTTAACAGGAGGGTAGCTAAAGGGCTCAATGATCTTCAGGCTTCTCAAATAGTCTGAACAATCCAACAGCTTCTCTTATCCGTGAGAACTCAATGCAAAAAGCTTGGACTTTAATGAAGAGATCTTTAACTGTCAACAACAATAAAAACATTAAAGAAGTATTGTTTACATTGGTGCTATACTGCTAAACACTTGAACTGAAACCAAATCGAGATCAAAGATGCCTTGTTCAAAGATTTAATTGCAAACACTTGAATTGAAACCAAATCGAGATCAAAGATACCTTGTTCAAAGATTTAATTGCAAACACTTAAACGGAAACCAAATCGAGATCTGAATAAAACATGAAAGAAAACATACTGAGATACCAGTTGATGTTTGATTTGAATAAGCTTGCATTGGGTTCTGCAAGTGCTAGCAAAAGGTTTTCATATCTTATAGACTTATACTCTAAAATATGTGAAACTAAGAGGCAAAAGAACACAGTAAAGCAATCGATTTGGAAAGCACAAGAAACAACCACTAGCAAAAACTTTATAGTTGAGGCAGAATGTGAAAAAAAGGATAAACCTGAATGGCATACGTCTTGCCACTTCCTCGAGCTCCATAAGAAAAAACAGTGGCACTCTTCCCTTCAAACACCGAGGAGATCAAAGGCTTTATCTCCTCAATAAATATCACATCATTGCTTGCTTCATGATCATAGAAATGATCCACTTCATAGTTGAGTGGTTTATTACTGCAATCCACAACATCAAACACAAACAACCAATCAACCAAATGCAAGTGAAAATTCCTTCCTAAGAGGCGCTAATGAACAATAACTCAAAATAACCTAGTCTCTATTATTGATGAATTGACGAAAATGCAATGCAATTAGGAAACTTTAGATTCACCTCGTCGTCGTCGATTGGTCTCTGGAAAGCGAAATTAAGACTCTATCACTGCCGGAAGATTTGGATTGACGCTTTCGAAGAGAGACTGAAGTCGCCGTAGCCGGAACCTGGTCCCTGAACCCCCTAATCTTGGCAACCACACAAACCTTTTCGCGTTGAATCGAGGAATACATCGCTCAATCGAAGATAAAAACTCAAGATTAGCGTTCAATAGCGATAAAAACCTTTTCGCCTGTAATTTGAACCCCTTTTCGAGCGGAGAGGGAGAGGGAGAGGAGAGAGATGGATCTAGCGATTGAGGAGAAAGAGAGGGCGGCGAGTTCTTAGGTCTAGCGGAGAGAGAGATTAATCTAGCGAGACGGCAATACTAGGGTTTTTAATATGTTTAATTAACTTTTGCCATTCTCGACACATACACATGTTGAGAAGGGTTATGATTTTTTTTCAACGCTTTCAAACGTCGGTAATTTCCGACGCATATCAATAGCGTCGAGAGTAAAACGTCGGAATTTGCACAGTTTTTCAGTAGGGTAAGCATTATACAACATGTTTTGGTTAGTAGTTTTATTCATTAACTATAAAAATTCAACGCATTGAGTTTAATTACATAGACAATTTGTTAGTTTCAAACATGATCCCCCACTGCGGGAAAGTCACCACCGGCATCCCGGAGGACACTGCCTCCATCATCGAGTTCCACCCGCAGTGTGTCACGAAGCAAGCCACGGCCCGGTGCGCCAGCACCTGTCGATCATAATATTCATTCATTAATGCATCAACTCTTTCATCATGCCAAATAGTTGTGTGCATAATAATGGCAATTTGGCAGATAATTGTGTGCATAATAACTACAGTATACGGAGTAAATTTATGGGTATATTATACCCATACAGAAATACCATAAAGGAGAAAATTTTCTCAATTTTTGTGTTTAATTATTAATTTTTTCAACTAAAAATGACTATATAAATCATAAATTTTAGACTTTTTATAACATATTTAAACAAGAACAAATAACTTTCATATATAAATGAAAAAAAAATTCTGGATCAGCCATTATATATAGGCTTGTATTGTATACATGTTTTTAGTTAATTCTTCTTTTTGGATGGTTTGTAAATATTTTATGACCAATTTTAGATATAGAAACCACATATGCCGGAATCAAAGCAATTAATACAAACAACTGAGAAGCAAATGGTACTTGTATTGGTGGCAGTTGTAGCTTATTTCAGAGGGGTGAAAGTCAATATTTTAGGAATGATTTTTTAGGTATATACTAGTGTAATACCCGTGCCTTGAAGGCACGGGATCTTGATCCATTTCAATTTGAACATCATTTTATATATATATATATATATATATATATATATATATATATATATATATATATATATATATATATATATATATATATATATAGGGATTGGTTCCCTTGTCCACACTCCTTAGAGTATATCTAGTGCACGAATCCCAGCAGTTGATATGGATGGATCGGATGGCCTACCTCTCGCCATGTGTAATTGTTTCTTTTTTAGAAAAAAAATAAAAGGGAAGTTGGGCTTTCCAAGGAAACAAGTGGGCGCGTGCACCACATCTTCAATAAAACCCTAAGCCTCTCGCATCTTGCCTCTCTCCTCCTTTCCGCCTCTCGCCTCTCTCCCCTCTCCCCAGCCTTCATCTGACTGTCACGGCGGCGGCCTCCCTCCTTCAGCGGCGAGAAGAGCGATTCTGGGCGGCGATACCGGAGGCGACAAGAATCGTAGAGGAGGGAAGGATTGGGCGCTCCCGGACTGAATCAAGACGGTGGCAAGGGTTGCACAGCAGCGGAGTCGTTGAGGCGGAGGCGCACAGTGAGTAATCATCTTCTCCGGTGTGCGATTGAGCGGTGGTTCAACACCGACGATGGTCAGTGCCTCCTTGTGCGATTCCAGATCGATTCCCAGATCGATTCCGGGTACGATTGAGTGGTGGTTCACAACGGGCTTCCCCATCTCCCGAAGCCGGCTTCGCGCTTCCACCAGGTCTCCCAAGTCCTCACCTGCTACTGCTTCTCCTCCGGTTCTCAATTCATCCCTCGATTCCTTTGTGGCTCTTGGATTAGGCAATGTCAATTATGAATCATTAGGCGGTGGTGCACGGCGGTGAATCGGAGGCAGCGGTTGGTTCGGCTCATCGTGCGGCAGGCTTCCTGTGGAGTGGATCGGCGGAGCGGGCAACATTGATAGCTTCGGTGACCTCTTGCCAGTGCTTCACTGGAGATGTTCCTTGTTCAATTAGGGTCGGCCTGCCGGGTATGAAGCATTTCCTTTGAACATTATTGAGTACCTTGTTCAATCGGGGTTGGGTATGGAGATTTCTCTTGTTAATTAATCAAGGGAATATGTGAATTTATTATTCATCAATTTGGTTTTTTTTTCCTAGTAAATATAAGAATTTTATTGAATAATCCACCAATTATTGTTCATAGTATGCGTTAAATCGATTGATTCAACCGAATAATTCTAAAAACTACTTATTCACAACGAGTATACAATTATTCATCGCTTCAGTGTACCTCGTAACAATAAAAATTCCATTGAATAATCTCTCAATAATCGTTCAATGGTATCGATTAAATAGACCGAATTAACCGAATAATTTCAAAAATTTACTTATTCACAACGGTTATGCAATTATTCATCACTTCTGGCCGTTCTGGGTATCTCGTAAAAGTAAGAATTCCACTGAATAATCTCCAATCCCAATTATCGTTAAATATACGCGTTAAATCGATTGATTCAACCGAATAATTCTAAAAATTTACTTAATCAGAAAGGTTATACAATTATTCTTCGCTTTCTGTGTACCTCATAAAAATACGAATTCCACTGAATATTCTCCTAATTATCGTTCAATGTACGCGTTAAATCAATCGATTCAACCGAATAATTACCTTATTCACAACGGTTATACAATTATTCATCGCTTCTGTCAATTGTATAATTATTCCTCTTTCCAGTAAAACATTGAACAATTATTTTATGAAAAATAATATCATACGGCTATGGAGATTAAAATTTTTTAAAATATTTCTAAAATCTATATAAAAAAAAGGATTTGGATTATGTTTCTACCGTTAATAAAAAAAAGTCTCCATAACCGTATGATATTTTTTTTTTTTATAAAGATTGTGGGATATCATACGATTGTGGGATATATTTCTAAAAGGATTTGGATATGTTCCTTCCAACTACCGTTAATAAAAAAAGAAGTAAAAGATACCCCTTAATATTAGAAAAAATGTAAACGGTAAAAGATACATTTAATCAACACATTTTATATTTTTTTTAATGGTTAAGTGGGGCTCACAATGTGGCTAAATTTCTCCCAACATCTTCCACACACGCGCTACACTAGAAGGTTGGTAGTTTTACATGCGGGACCCACCATTTATTTTTTCCCAAAAAAGAAAAAAGCTCATTTTAATCTCAGTCATCCATCAACACCTGATCAATGGCCAACAATAATGCACAAAGTACACCCTAAGGGGTGTGCACAACAAAAATATGTATAAAATATTTTTTTATAATTTATAAATTAGTTGGAAAGAGATACGATACAAATTTTAAAAATGATTTAATAAGGTAAAGTAGTAATAATACTCAAACACACCATCTAATATAATTTGAAATAAATATATAATTATTATCATTAGCATAGATCTAAAAAAGTAAAATATAAGCTCCCGTACAAATATTAAAAAATCATAAGCACATGATTGTGTGAATAATTTTGAAGTTAAATATGTAGATATACATAACTTATTGATTATTTTTCATGAGAAAGATGGTTAGAAAGATAGAGAAATTAATAGTGAAAATAAAGGTAAAATGGTAAAAAAAAAGATCCTTAAAGGTAGAAAAGTGATCTAAGAAGTCTCATCCAAAATGTAAAATAAGCATTAGTAATGCTTGTGAGTCTTAAAATATTATTTATTTTTCGATAGTCATTTAAGATGTCTAAAATAATTAAATTATAAAATAACACTTATTTGGCTCTAATTGATTTTTATAATTAATTTTTGAAATCGAATATTTACAAATTGATTATTACATGTTCGTTGTATGTAGACATTGTGGGGAATATTGCAATCGGTTAAAAATGATAAATCAACAATTTCAATATCCAAAAATAAAATCAGCCAAGAATTGACGAATGTTCAATGTACGTAGACGATTAAAATAGATCACAAATTGACATACACCATATCAAATTAAATAATATTTTAGTATAAAAATATGAAACAAATATGTTTAAAATAGGAAACAAATATTTTAAAAGGTGGGCGTGACACGTCAGCAAAATGCTAGCAGAATTAGTAATATTAATAGATTAATAGATATATTGCAATCGGAAAAAAAAAATGAAAACATGTCTCGATATTTACGGCAATATAACCGAAAATAAAAAAAAAGGAATTGATTCAAATCATATTTAAAATAGGAAACAAATATTTTAAAGTTTCCATAATAATATTGACCAATAAAAAAATCTCATTTGAATAAAAAAATTCAACTTTAATTGTGGGCGTGACACGTCAGCAAAATGTTTGCAGAATTAGTAATATTAATAGATTTTAAAGAAAATTTTTTGAATAGTGAAAAATATATATATTATGGTTTATATATAACTACAAAGTTGATAAGGACAAAAAGAATTTATTTTTATATAGAGAATAACCCATCTTCGGTGATAAATATTGGACACGTGGCGGTTTTTGCCTGTCGATTCGTCGGCCTCTCGAGAACAGGCTTGCTTGATCTCGAATCTTTACTTAATCAAAAAGAAAAAAAAATTGGACATATCTCCTCACTCTTTATCACTAGGCCACTCCAATGGAAAACAAAAAAAAAAAGAAAAAAAATTATTACAGATATACAATACAAAATATTATTTTATAAAAATAAAAAATAAAACCCATATCATATCATTTATTATATATATTTAAAAATTAATAATTGACAAGAAAAGGGAGAATTGAACCCTTAATGACATGATTTATCTACCAACTTTTTACCAAAAAAAGTATATAGTTATTTAGAGCATCTTCAATATTTTTCCCATTTTGAGGATTTTTAAATTTTTGGAGAATTTTAAGGTATTTTTTTGATCCAACAGATTCTCCGTCAAATTCTCCAAAATGGATAAGCAATAGAAAAAATATAGAGGATTCCCTATATCTGAAGCATTTTTTAAACTAAATGATTCTCTAAATCTTTGAAATGGGGAAAAGGTTCGAGTTAAAACAAAAAAAAAAATTAAAGAATATTTATTTTGTTTTTCCATTTTGGGAAACTTTTAGGAAAGTTGTTGGAGATGGTCTTATACCGTACCTGATCTTGGGGACAGTACTTGACAACCCGACCATTGTCTCCGGCCTCGTGGAGGAAGCCCACAGGCAGCGTGTGCGGTACAAAGGGCTTGTCAGGGTGTGGAGGCTTCATCACCCACATGAATGACACTCCTACTTTTAGCACCCCGTGAGCTATCTCGTCCACCTACTCCTGCACCACATGCACTATTGTCCCGAATGATATGTACACTACCGACTTGTCCGGCTTCGAGTCCAGCCACTTTAGGCACTCGAAGTCCGCCTTTAGCTCGTCCCCCCTAACGTCAGTTCCAGAGTCTCCGATGCCCCTGCTTGGGTTCTTGAACAGCGGGCCCACCGACCTTATGTCAAGGGTCTTGGCCCCACCTGTCGGCATTGCTGGGAGCGTCGATGAGTATGTGATGATATCCCGCTCTAGCTCATCGAACGTGTCCACCAAGATGCAGAAGGGCTTGTCTAGGTTCTTGTACTGCCCCAAGATGGCCCGCCGGAGGAACGGGTAAGGGGTGGTTGGGTGGAGGAAAGAGGGGATCTCGTCCCACTTAAGGAGAGGCAAAGTGGGGATTTCGACGTCTCGAAAGGGGTCCTCCTCGTCCGGGAATGGGACTAGCTGGTTGGAGTAGTAGTAGTAGGAGAGGAAGCAGGCGCATGACTGGACCCACAAAACAGCGTTGGGGATCCGAAGTTGGGCTGCCACATCAGACACCCATGGGATGAAGGGGTTGTTGACGATGCAGGAGACTGGGTGGCCCTCTCGGTGGAGGCGGCGGAGCATCTCAGGGATGCGCTTGCACCCCATGCTCTCGAGCTGGGGGAGGTACACGTCAAGGTCCTGGCAGCGGGGGTCAGTCTCGTCCCACTCGTCATCGAAGATCTCGAAGCGGAGGAAGTCGTCTCCCACTGGGGAAAGGGTGCCCGGGGTGAGGTTGTTGGAGGCCACAATGGCGTCTCCGAAGGTGGCGTTGGTGGATAAGGTGACAAGGAGGCTCTTGGAAGCGAGGCACTTCCCAAGGCGGAGCAAAGGGTTGACATGGCCTTGACCGGGGAAGGAGACCATCAGGACGTGGATAAGTATATTTTGGAAACTCATCGTGTTAAGTTTTTTTCTAATATATTTAGAATGTGTTCGAGGAATATGTATTTAGCAAGACCAAATGGTACGAGGCGTTCTTATATAGTAAGTGGTTGGCCGGTATGGATTAGGGAGTGGTAGTGTGTGGAAAGGTTTTGGCCATCAAGGTGTCAATAATATGAAATAATTGTGTAATATTATCATTTACTGCATATTTGAATTTGAATTGTGAATGGAGATATTTTAGGAGTTAATATCTCTATTAATCTTGTTGTATAAGTAGCACTTGAGTGCCTCAAATGAAAGACAGACAAATTTCTTATCTCTACAAGTGTTCATATGGTATCAACCTAATACGGTTCAGGACCATCTTCAATGGCATAATTCGCCACACAACTCGTTAACTCTCATGAACCCACAAAACCCTAATCACAGTAGTGTTCCTCTCGAACATTATTAAACTAGAAGCCACAAACTACTTCACTTGGCAGGTACAAATCCAAGACACACTAGAGGGATATGATCTTTTTCGATTCCTTAATGGCACACACACGGCTCCTGAAGCCACCGTCACAGTAGCCAATGTCACAAGCCCCAATCCTGCCGACTTAACCTACAAACGCTAAGATCGCATCCTCTATGGAGAAATCATTGGCACCCTATCACCATCGGTGGCCACACTAGTCGTAACGGCCATAAGTTCACAAAAGCTCTAGGAGATCCTTCGCACCACGTTCGGCAATTCCTCGAGGGGACACATCAAGCAAGTGAAGGAGCGGTTGCGATCCATGAAGAAGGGCGTTCAATCAATCATTGAATTCATGCAGAAGATCAAATCCACGGCTGATCTCCTTGCATCTCTGAAGGTGCCAGTGTCGTTAGAGGACCTCACCAATTACATTCTCCGGGGACTATACAAAAGCTACAAACCTTTGATTCATGCTGTCAATGCAAGGGACACCCCAATTTCTTTTGAAGATCTGCACGAGAAGCTCATCAATCATGAGTCGTACTTGAAGTATGACACGAAAGAAGAACCGAGTGCTCCAATGTCGGTTTTCAATGTGCAGACCAATCCTTCAAAGGGTAAAGGTAAGCAACATCAATCTCCTCCTTCATGGCAGCCTTCTTATCCACCTAACCCCTCTTCCAATAACCAAACGCCCACCCCTGGTAACTGGCAACCCCGCAACCCAAGTGCCTCACCTCCCGTACCCAATGCACTGAAGCCCTTCAAAGGGCGCTGCCAATGGTGTAAGGAGATAGGCCATGTCCTTTCTCAATGCCCCGTCATCCACCAACAACATCCCAACCTTGTTCTACCCACGTCCTCCAGATTCCTATCCCACCAGACCCAAGCCAATGTCATCACTTCCTCTCCTCATAACTCAAACTGGCTTGTTGACAACGGGGTATCGCATCACGTCACCAATGATCTCAACAATCTCGCCTTCCATTACCCGTACACCGGTCTGGATGAGATGTTTGTGGGCAATGGCACAGGTCTAAAAATCACTCACTCTGGTTCTATTTCTTTACCATCCTCTTCACATCGCTTTCCTATTCATAATGTTTTGTGTGTCCCGTCAATGTCTAAGAATATTCTGTTTGTGTCTAAACTGACCAACAACAGCCCCTAAGTTGTAGTTTTCTTATCAGACTATTTCTTTGTACAGGACATGAGGTCCAACACAATTCTCATTAAAGGTCCCTGTGTCGATGGTGTTTACCTCTGGCCGAACCCATCATCGGTCACTCTCTCAGCTAACAAGGCCAATTCGGTTTCGCTTCATCACAAGCTTGGTCATCCATCGTCATCAGTCTTTCAATTTCTAGTTCACAAATTCAAGTTAAATGATGTTTCTTTCCAGCAATCTCATTGTAGTTCTTGCCAAATTAATAAAAGTCACAAGCTTCCATTTTTTAAATCGTCGATTGTGTCTACCTATGCTCTTGAAGTCATCTATTCCGATGTTTGGAGTTCACCAGTAATATCCTACGATGGTTTTCGCTACTACTTAGTCTTCGTTGACCACTTCACTAGGTATACCTGGTTGTATCCCCTCAAAAAGAAATCTGACACAAAATCGATCTTTATTAAATTTCGGGCGCTTGTTGAAAACTACTTCAAGGCTAAAATCAAAATCCTTTATTCTGACAATGGTGGTGAATATCTTGCCCTTCGAGACACTCTCTCACAAGCGGGAATTTCCCATCTAACGTCTCCTCCTCACGCCCCTGAACACAATGGGATTTCGGAAAGGAAACAACGTCATGTTGTTGAAATCGGTCTAGCCTTACTTACTCACTCGGGTATGCCGCTTGATCACTGACCTCACACATTGGTCATTGCAACCTATCTTATCAATCGGCTTCCGACGCCAGTTCTACAAAATGAGTCTCCTTTTTCGAGTCTTTTTAAAACACCACCTGATTATGAAAAATTCAAAAGCTTCGGGTGCTTGTGCTTTCCATGGCTTAGACCTTATAATACCCATAAACTTCAACCAAGATCGATTCCATGGTATTTCGTTGGTTACTGGTCTAACCAAAGTGCTTTTCATTGTTTAGACTCGTCAACATAACGAATTTATACATCTCGACATGTTAAGTTTGTTGAGGATGAGTTTCCATTCACGAAAATGCAACCTAACCCCCATACCCCAGTCACTACGGTATCCACTTGGACGAGTCTCCCTATCCCTGTCCTCAACTCCCCACAATTATCGCCCAACACACCCTCATCCCCGGATCCACATACTTTGCCTAACCGCCATAATCACCTTCCACAATATGTTCCTAATAATCTGCCTCCCCCTCCAAATCTTGCCTAAAATCAAGTCCATCAATTAAACCCGGATCTACCGTCACCCAATCCCTCAAATCTCGCCTCCCCGCGTCATATCCAGCCTCATCCTCCTCTAAATCCGACAATTTTGGATCCTCCCCAATCTTCCTCCCAAATTCAATTAATTAATCCATCTCTTATCCCTCCACTCAATGCCAGTTCACCCAATCCCTCTTCCCTCATTCTAATTAATTCGGGCCCACTGTCTTCAATTCACTCCTCCAACCCTCAGCAAACCACCTCATCATTAGCCCAAGCACCATCTCCAGGTATGGTCACCCGTTCACAAAACAACATTACTAAACCCATTCACAAACTCAATCTGCATATCCACAAATCACCCTCCATTCCCATGGAACCCAAAACCATCACACAAGCCTTAAAATGCCCTGATTGGAGAGCTGCTATGCAGCTAGAGTTTGATGCTCTTTGCTGAAATCATACATGGGACTTGGTTCCTGCCACCTCAAGCCACAACCAAGTTGGCTGCAAATGGGTCTATCGGAACAAGTACAATCCAGATGGAACGATAGACAAGTACAAAGCTCGTCTTGTAGCAAAGGGTTTTCACCAACGAACTGGCCTTGATTACACAGAAACGTTCAGTCCTGTGGTGAAGCCGATCACAGTTTGTGTTGTCCTTGCCTTGGCTGTTTCAAAATGGTGGTCTCTTCAATAACTTGATGTCAACAATGCGTTCATACAGGGTACGCTATATGAAGATGTCTACATGCTACAACCGCCTGGTTTTGTCAACAAGGACATGCCGAACCACCTGTGTAAACTGAAAAAGGCGATCTATGGTCTAAAACAAGCTCCTAGGGCATGGTACAACGAACTTAAGTCCTTCTTGCTCCTTGTTGGGTTTGTTAACTCTATTGCAGATGCCTCCCTCTTTGTCTACCGACGGAACGATATCCTTCTCTTTTTATTAGTGTATGTTGATGATATCATCATCACGGGAACACAACTCTGGTGCTATTACACGCTTAGTTGAAAGGTTGGCTGCGAAGTTCTCCCTCAAAGATCTTGGTCCCCTTTCATATTTTCTTGGTGTGGAGGTGATCCCAACCTCTACCGGTATCTTCCTCTCGCAACGAAAATATGTTGTTGATCTGTTACAGAAGGCAGGAATGGAGGACACAAAGGCTGTCACTACACCCATGTCAGCGTCTGCTTCTTTGCTAAAAGCTTCGGGCACTCCTCTTCCTTCCCCCACAGACTATCAAGTTATTGTTGGGAGCTTACAATATCTTGCCCTGACTCGACCGGACATTTGTCTTCACTGTAAGCAAGCTTTCACAATTCATGTTGACACCTTCTTCGGATCACTGGTTAGCCCTGAAGCGGCTTCTGCGTTATCTGTCGGGCACTCTACATCTGGGTGTAAATATTGTGTCTAATCCTTCATTAGATCTCCATGCTTTCTCTGATGTTGATTGGGCAGGTGACAAAGATGATTTTGTCTCCACAACTGGCTACTTGTTGTTCTTTGGTAGCACGCTGATATCGTGGAGTTCTCGAAAACAACGATCGGTTGCAAGATCCTCAAAAGAAGCCGAGTACAAGGTTGTTGCAGACACTTCGTCAGAGCTTCTATGGGTTATGTCGTTGTTGTCTGAACTTGGTGTAAGGTTATCTAAACAACCGGTCATCTATTGTGACAATCTTGGTGCAACTAGTTTGAGCGCCAATCCAGTCTTTCATTCTCGTATGAAGCACATCGCACCTGCCTATCATTTTGTTCGAGAATTAGTCCAGAAAGGTGTTCTTCGTGTGACTCATGTCTCCACTCATGATCAACTTGCCTATGTTCTTACAAAGCCACTACTTCGACCAAGATTTGAAGAACTACTGTTCAAGCTAGGTCTTTCCCAAAGGCCGACCAACTTGAGAGGGAATGTCAATAATATGAAATAATTGTGTAATATTATCATTTATTGCATATTTGAATTTTAATTGTGAATGGAGATATTTTAGGAGTTAATATCTATATTAATCTTCTTGTATAAGTAGCACTTGAGTGCTTCTAGTGAAAGACAGACAATTTTCCTATCTCTCCAAGTGTTCGTACAAGGCAGGTTTGGTATGACCCTAATTAATAAATTCATAATTGTTTATTGATATGTGGGCCAATGTATTGTCTTCATATGGTGGTTATAAATTTAAAGCATTTGGAGACCGAGTGTAAACCAATAGTACTCCCTCCGTCTCAAAATACTTGTCACTTTAGTTTTTACACGTTTTTTAAGAACGGTAAAAACTATATAAAATATTAATAATTTTATTAATTTAAAAAAATAATTTCATACTTAATACAATTGTCTATAAAATTATCAAAAAAAATTATTAAAAAAATTAATATTTTATAGAGTTTTTAGCTTCTTAAAAAACGTGCCAAAAAGTAAAGTGACAAGTATTTTGAGACGGAGGTAGTAGTATTTTTACACTTCCAATATTAATCTGCCATGTGGCATTTAAATTTGAAAAAAAAATCAAAAGATTATCGAAGGACTGTTCATCTTCATCTTCTTTCTTTCTACTTGTTTCCACAACCAGATCTAATCAAATCCCTCTACTTTTTTTTTTATTTTCAATTTACAGTTATCATAGACTTGCATAAGTACACCATATCACCTCCTATTTCATCTTCCTATAATCTCAAGTCTCAAACGAACCCATATTTTTTTTCAAAAAAAAAAAAATCAGTGAAGAGGAAGAAAGAAGAAAATCTGAATCGGTGGTCTAGATAGCCATTGCAAGGCTCAACGCAGGCAGAACCGGCCATCGCCGCCGCGCGCCGAGGAGCATGAAGACGGAGATTGCCATTGCGTAGGAGGTCGAGGCGCGCGGAGATGATTCGGGTGGAGGAATTAAGAATTCGTTCAGAAAATGAAATGGAGGGGGGATGATTTGGGTGAAGGAATTATGAATTTGTAATGCTGAGATTTGGGGAGGAAATAAAAAGAGGGAATTTTTCCACCTGAGTTGAGAACCCAAAGGAGGAGGCCGGTCTAACAAAGAGGATGGGGAGATGAAAAGTTGTATTTTTCCCCATTTGTTAACTAGAGCGACCCGATCCGAGAAAACCGATCCGATTGATCCGACCCGAACCCGTCCGACACCCGAATAATTGAAAAAAAAAGTTTGGATCCGAGACCGACCGATCCGATTCAAGGTAAGCCCGAACCCAATAAGAACCCGAAACCGATATTTCCGAATGGACCGACCCGAAATCAACCCGAAACCCAAAATTGCCCGACCCGAGCATATCCGAAACCCGAAATTACCCGAACCCAATTATACCCAACACCCAAAATAACCCAAACCCGATTATATCGGAAATCAACAAAAATCTTAGCTGTTTCCCTAAAATTCTCAAAACAACATAAGTATTTGATTACTTAATAATAGATGGTAATATTATCGTGCATATAGTATAATTAAATATAATTTTGTACTCCCTCCATTAAAAAAAAAGTAACTTTTTAGCATTTTTTAAGATGCCCAAATTATATAAATATCAATTTTTTGTTATTTTTATAATTTCGTAGTTATGAGTAATAAGTATGAAATTAATATTAAAAAATAATATTTTATATGATTTTGACTTTTTAAAAAATATTATAAAAAGTGAGAAGACATACATTTTTTTTAACGAATGTAGTATTGATTAAGAATTGATAAACATTAGTTTAATCTATATAGAAGGATGCATATTTCATAGGTAAAAAAATATTGATTTGCTGATAAAAAAAAATGATTTGTCTTATCCAATATGATTCTTGTGGGTTCGATTTGACTGAACTCAATTCAACCAAAACCGTTGTGACCAAAACCCGATTCACCCGAACCCGCTTAGATCGAAACCCGATTCAACCCGTTTAGACCGACACCCAATTTATTGAAGAATTTAAGATCCTCATTAAGAGGATGACACTGACATATATTGTATGGTTGTTCTCTATGGTCCACAACCAACAAAGAACTTTAAGGTGAGAATGACATTTAACAAAGTGTACACGTACTTGTATTCAGTATCATTTAATCCATCAAGACGTGAATTTGAATGACATATAACTAAGTGTACACTTAGGCGGAGGCAGGAATAAATTGAGGGGGGCTCGCCTATTTTTGTTTTTAATATATATAAGATACAATTTTTTTTTAAAAAAAATATAGTAGAAAACACATTAAATATATGATTTAAAAAGCTAAAAGAGAAAAAAAAAATCCATAAAATGAAGCCATATGGATTTAAACTAAAGACCTCATCATTCAAATTCACATCTCATACCAACTAAGCTAGACATACTTACTGATTTATTACTCTTGTTAACTTCTTTTAACCCTTAAATTATCAAAAATTACAAAAAATACATACATTTATATTTATTTTTATTTTTATATTTATTTTATTTTTAATTTTTTATTAGGAAAGAACTCGGGCAAGAGAGCTCTACCCGAGAGCATCCTTACGGATGAGGTCTGACATACCTGAATCATTGTAAATTTCGACACCCCGGGCAGAGTGGCAAAAGTGTGCAACCTTATCAGCCACTCTATTGCCCAAACGGGTAACATGAAAGAAGGAAACTTCTTTCAATGTCAATATCAAAAGTTTAACATCTGATATAACTAGCTCAATTTCCCAAGGACATTTAGTGTTTTTGTTTAAATAATTTATTATTATGCTGGAGTCACCTTCAATGTGGATTTTATCTTGGATTTTTGTATTGCTAAGGGAGGATCCTCATCTAACTCATCCTCAAAATGAGGTGTTTTATTCCAATTTTGCATGTGGGTTTTAATTATTCGTTTGGAAGTATCCCTCGAAGGGATGGGAACCTGTCTAAAAACATGTTGGTTCCGAGTATACCAAATCCACCGCCAGGTGAAAGCCAACTCCACCTTAGTTGTTGAATTAAGATTATTCCCTAATAAGGAAAGGATAGATTTTATACTCCGAGACTGACGTATCGTGTTAGCTAGGATAGAGTCTATACGTGGGGTAAATCGGTAAAGAGAGCGCACATATGGACATTCAAACAAGAGGTGAATATCATCTTCAGTTGCACCATCGCAGAGGCTACAACAGGAAGGAACTGAAACTCCACGAGAGGTAAGTCTGGCAGCCGTAGGGAGACCTTCCTGACCAACTTTCCATAAGAAGTTTTTTATCTTAAGAGGGACGTCTATATTCCAAATCAAGGCATTTTTGTCCAAGTTGAGAGATGATTGTGATGTGAGTAGCTTATAAGCGCTGGAAGTAGTAAACCAGCCTGCTCTATCCGACCACCAATAAAGTCGATCCTCAAAGGAGGATATGGGCAGAGAGATGTCCATTATTTCGGCAGCCAAGTAGGAAGGAAGAGAAGAGTTCAGTTTCTCCAACCACCAACTACCACCCAAAATGTAATCACTAACAATTTCTTCTATATTCTCGATTTGAGGGAAGTCTTCCCTTGACTGAAGAGAACCGGTTGTAATCCAATTATCTCTCCAAAATTTAATAGATTTTCCATTTCCAACTGACCAAATAAGCCCTGACTTGAATTTGTCAATAAGAGTAATTAGTTTTGCCCATTGCCAGGACGACTCACCGGATTTCTTGTATTCAAGGATATTAGTAGATCGTAGGTACTTATAGTTGATAAGCTTAACCCAGACATTATCTGGTTCAGTCAAGATTTTTCATAGCAGTTTCATTTGGAGGGCCTCGTTCATTTCTTTTGATTTTTTAATCCCTAATCCACCACATTTTTTCGGTCTGGAAATCCTATCCCAGCTTATAAGAGGCCGGTGTTGAAGATCTTTATTCCAGAAGAACATTCGATTAATTTGATCTAGCTCTTTGTGAATTGAGGTGGGCAGCATAAAGTTTTGCATTGTGAACAACAGTTTAGCTGAAAGGTTCGAGTTAATAAGAATTTCACGACCTTGTTGTGATAAGGCATTCGCCCGCCATTTGCTTAGTTGATCTTTAGATTTACAGATGATATCTTCGAAAGTATTTTTGTCGACTCTGCCATTAATAATGGGGCAACCAAGATATTTTTCCAAAGAGTTTTCATTTGAGATATTCAAGCAATTACGAAGCTCAGCAATCCTAGAGTTCGAGATCCCTTTAGTGGCTTGGAAGCTTGATTTATGATAATTAACCTTTTGTCCCGATACTTTACAGTATGTGTCAATTATTTCTCTAACTTTGTGACCGGCATCAATACTGCCTTTAGAAAAAATAATAATGTCATCTGCGAAGGATAGGAAAGGAACACGAGGACCGTTCTTACCGAAGGAGAATCCAATGGGGCTGTTATCCAAGTTTGTTTCTGCTGAGAGTTTCCGTGCTAATATTTCGGCACCCAGGATAAACAAAAAAGGGGAAATAGGGTCCCCCTTTCGAAGACCTCGAGAGGGGAAGAAAATGTCAGTGGGACCATTGTTTACCAATACTGAGAATGAAACCGTCGTTACACATTCCATAATCTAAGCTATAAATGTCTCGTGAAAGCCAAATTTTTCTAACACCTTTTTGGTGAAGTTCCAGTCGACTCTGTTGTATGCTTTCTCCATATCTAGTTTTATCGCCAACCAGCCCTCACGACCCCTTCGGGATCGAAAAGAGTGGAAGATTTCATGTGCTACCAGCACATTATCTTGAATAGCTATGTCAGAGACAAACGCACCCTGTAAGGGGTGGATTAGCCTGCCGACAACAGTTTTAAGCCTTTCTGTTATAATTTTTTATATTATTTTGTATAATGTTGAAAATAAACTTATTGGACGGTAGTGACTAGAAGTGGTTGGGTTGTCACACTTTGCAAGGAGAGAAATGAACGTATGGTTTATTTGTTTGAGAAGTTTGCTGGAATGGAAGAAACCCTTAACGACTCTAATGACGGAAGTGCCAAGAATATCCCAATATTTCTTATAGAATTCTGCTGAGAAACCGTCCGGATCAGGAGATTTATTCTTTCCGAGGCTAAGTTTTCCCTCGACTCAGGGGCTCGAATTATATTATTTGGTTTTGTTTGTATTAATAATTATAGTACGTACTGAGCTAGTTATTCAATAGTGAGTGGCAAATAAGTTGGGTGTGTACAGGTATTTAGTTATAAATTTTTGTTATCTAATTACAACGAGTATAGTTATTCAGTTTAAATGAATTGTAGGTTATTACACGTTATTTAATTAGAATAAGTATTCACTTTTAATTTATTCGGTTTAACTGGTATTTATTCGGGTGTATTGAGTAGTTATTCGATTAAATTGGGGATTTATTTAATTACGACAGTTATTAAGTTGTAGTAAGTACTAAGTATAGTTATTTGATTTTTTACAAACTATTTAGTTGTAATAGTTATAATATTACACAATATTAAGCGTATAATATTGAGAACTAGGGAGTCAATTGTGTAAATATTAGGATAGAAGAGGTCAATAATTAAAATCTATCTTCTATAATTATGTATCATCTTTTATAAGATTATTTATTATTTTTCTAAACTTGTCCTTCAAGATTGTAACTATCTTGTCTATATATTAATAACTATATTTGTGAATAGAGCAAATATTTTTTCAATTTTGTTATCTTGGTATATAGAGAAAAGTTCATGTCCACCGACGATTCCGCATCCTCGATCCACCACCACTATAACCAGCGCAACCGCCCTCTTTGTTACTGGGGTCGTTCCGCCTTCAATTTTCCATGTTCATCTACAAGCTTGACTAGGGGTGAAATTAGTACATTACCAATTTATTTTTCCGTTTACCATGTACCAACCAATTTGAATTGGTAATCGTAAAATCCCTACCATTACCAACCACCGAAGGGGTTGTACCAACTTAATTGGTTACCAATTAAGTTGGTTGGTACGTGTTGGTAACGGTAATTTACCAACTTTCGAGGGTTGAGAAAAAATATGTAAATATAATACAACTTAATTAAAACGTATAAATTATTCCAATGCTTAGGTTTTCGTCCGAACCGACTATATTTGAGGACGAAAGCAACATAAAACTTTAAAGTTATTATAAAGTGTTTAAACACTAAAGCAAAAGCAACATATATAGTAGTAGGAATGTATTATTTCGACTAACGCTATATGTTTTCGTTATAATCGAGGCCGAGTTAGTATTCCTCCCTTGATTAAAAACATTTTCTGAAGAAAAAAAAGTTACAAAAGTTAAAAACTTAAAACAATTACAAAATAAATCAAAAAAATAAAAATAAAACTAGATATAATTGGTTTGGTAGGAATTGGTTGGTATTACCGTACCAACCAATTTGAATTTGGTTGGTAATGGTAATACCAACTTTTTCATTCTCATTACCGTTACCGTACTAAGTTTTGGAACTTGGTTCGGTATACCGAACCAATTATATTGGTAACCAATATAATTGGTTACCAATTATGTTGGTTCGGTTGGTACATGTTGGTTTGGTTTTCATGGTAATTTTTACCCAGCCCTAAGCTTGACCACACAAAACTGCAACATCTAGCGTGCCCATGTCTTAGACACACTCGATGCCTTTGATTAAAGTCGCTTTTTTTTTTATATTTACAATAGGCAACCAATAGAATGTCTTGCAAAACAAAAATCATTCTTCATCATCTCGTCATATGATGTTAATTACTAGGACTGACACGGTATGATACCGTGGGAAAATTTCAATTACCGCGTACCGTACCGATGCTATTCGGTATCTAAATTTCTATACCACATACCAACCGAAGTTGTCCATAGCCGACATTCTTGGTACCAAAAGTAACCAGTAGACACATTAGTCCATTTCATTTGCATGTCAATTTGTGGTAACCGACGGTACCGAAGACCGACAAAGTGAAACAGCAACTTTGGGTTGTTTCTTATAAAAATTGTTGTTGTGACAAGTCAAAAATGAGAAAAAATCACTAAATCAGACAAAATCAAAACAATTTGATTGCTGCCAGTGAGTCGCGGGGGTCCCGCGACTAGATTCAATGAAGGACGCGCCCGATGGTACAATGCCCCAGTAGGCGCGGGTCGCGCGGCTTGAACAGATTCGACCCCAGGAGGTCCTGCGCTCGCACCTTATCCTCATCCCCTTCCGTTGGCAGTGATCAAGGCTTCCTAACGACCCTCAAGTGCGACCCATTTGATTGCTGCCAGTGAGTCAGTCATGGACCGTGGACGGAGAGCACTGGAGATCCAGGTGTGGCGGCAGCTACTTGAGTCTTGGAGGGAAATTCCGTCTGGTACCCCTGTGTTTAAAGCAATTCTGGATGATGTCCCAAGGTTTCTTTTTTTCGAATGGTGCCCCTTAACTTTTGTAAAATTCCGGCCCGTGACCTAACTCCCATTCAACTCTAACTCCCGTTAATGTATGAACATGAGAATGCAATTGCCACTTCAAAATTAACCCTTCTAAACCCATTTTAAGTCAATTCAACCCATTTGAAGATTCAAACCAAAGGATAATTAATACGTATGCATCTTTGAGATACAAGAAGCAAATCTTCATCCCTTCATATCTTCATCAGCATCACAAGCACACATGAACCCATCAATGACAGCTTTGGCTTTTCCTCAAACATTTTATCAGATCATGAAACAACACCTTTAACACTTCTAGGTGATTAATTGTATTCACGTCTAATTTAACAAACTTTTCAGACTTAGCTGCTCCATTAACCTCCTATTTAACTCATCCTCTCCCAATCGAATTCGTACTTCCACCGCCTCATCGCACCGTTATACTTACGATTCTTCGACCTCCTACCCTCCTTCTATAATTTGAATTATAATTGGATTCATTCATTGATAACGGATGGATAGTTTTCTTGCTCAAAACAATGAACCAAATTGTCGATTTCAGGTCTCCAATTGTTCTAATCAGAAGAGGTGTTGGTCTAGATTTTTCATCACAAAGTAATCTAAATTTCCCAAATCGAATCCTAAGTCACAACACATAACAAATTTCTTATTAATCACCACCCAAAATTTGCCCTAATCGATCCTAATTGAAATTTAGGTTAGAATATAAAACAAATTTGCCCTAATCGATATTCAAATCAATTGAGGCTCCCACACTAGTATACGTCATCACATCGAGCCTCCTACACCAGTTTTCTTCACCGATTAAGACTCCTACGCCGGTCTTCGCCACCGGTCGAATTTCCCACGCAATTTTGAGGACTCACGGTTCACTACTACATTAACGAGCTAATGTAGCGGAGCACTCTGGCGGTTTATTATATTGTAGCGCTTTTGGTGGCGGTTTAGGCTTTTGTGGCGGTTTAAGTGGCGGTTTTGATAATGTATTATTTTATTAGTCTATTGTGGCGGTTTTTAGAAGTCTACTGTAGCGGTTTATATTTTTATCTGTTGTGGCGGTTTTATAACCTGTTGTGGCGGTTTATAAAGGCTATAGTGGCAGTTTTTAGGACCTATTGTAGCGGTTTTGGAATCACTAGGGTTTGTGAAATAAGGAGTGTATAATTAAACTCAGCCCATTTGAGCGCCGCTGCGACCCATCCTACTCATCTGCTCGATCTCCTTGTTCTCACCAGTTCTCTTTCTTCTCACTCACTTCCTAGTTCATCCAAGCTCTCGACAACTCCCCTTCAATGGCCTCTTTTCACATCTGATTCGCTCTCTCTATTTCGCTCCCTTTTTTGTCGCACTCTCTCAATCTCAGATCTCCATCTTCCATGGTTAGTCTCTCGATCTCTCATCTCTTTGTCTGTATCTCCGATGCCAAACTTGAGGTTGTCGTCGACGCTAGAGGGTGCCTCACCTCGTCCTCGACCACTTCCTGATGTCGATGTTATGTTGGGTCCAATCCCAACAACTAATTAAATCAGAGGGTGCCGAGCCGTCCCAGTCAAACCCTTGACCGAGCCTCAACTCCTCATTGGATTCGACCGAAACTGAGGTTAAACTTCTTGACCTTTGGCTGCTCTGGTTGGTTTATGGGATTTAGATGATTGAATTATTGCTTGAATTCTTATTGGGCTTGTTTCTATTGAAGTGGTTGAGTCGAATTGTTGTGTCTGTGTTGATTGATTGTGGATGAACCTACAAATTGAATTAACTGATAAGTGTTCGAGTTATCTCACCAATTTATATAATGATTTGGTTGTTTTTTCTCAAAATTTTAGTGGTCAATGAACTGATTAAGCTAGCTCTGTAATTTGAGACTTGGCTTTCTGAACTGATTTTATTTATTGGAATAGTGACTTGAAGAAAATGATCATAGTTAAATTCTAGTGTCAAGCCAACACTTATGAATTTTGGTTTGATAAATTTAAGAGTATAGAATATCTTGTTTAAGTAAAATCATGTATACTTCGCCTTGGCAATTCTCGCTTATAGAAATATACTCCATTAAGAATCTATATTATTCTAATAACTTAGTAACTCTTTATGCTTAATATATATTAATCTCTAATTCATCTAATTATACCTCTAAATGTTTTATGCAAGTCAAACAGGAGAAGAAGCTAATGTAGAACCTACATCTCGATGATAACATTTTATTTTTCTTTATTTTATAAAATACATCATCATCTCTTTATTCCCTGTTGGATCAAAGCTTGTTATCTCTAGCTGATTTTTTAGATTATAGGAGGTAATAAGACCAAGTGTGCAGAATGTGATATCTTGCATTTGATTGAAAGTACTAATAGAACCTATTCATTTAGCAAGTCTAGAGAGGGAGATCTGGTGAACTTGGGCTTACCCCTATGTTATTTACATCGTTCTCATAGGAGTATTTGGTCTCTTGACAGAATATTTGAATTGTTAAGCGATTGAACTTGACCAATCACTATAATTTCTATTTCCTCATTAGCTTATGAGATATGAATGAATATCTTGCTAGATAATTCTTTCCGTGCAATTTATGTTGATCCTTGCACCCTTATTATTTCTTAAAGACCTTGGATGCTCTTTTTTAATCCTGCAAGGTTCCATGCAAGTTTTTCTATCTTGAGCCTTGGAATTGTCTATGAGACATATGCACCTCATGAACCGATTTTTTGGAAGAGTTGACATTTTTTATAAATAGATAGTTTGCTTCCATTCACCATAAAATTATTATGCTTAACTTCCAATCATCATTAGTTTATATGTTTATTCTTAATTCTTTTGTATTGCCTATTGCTTTGTTGTTTCTTTCACGGGCTTAAAGGAATCTATTTATGAATAAATGAGCTAATGTTGGTTGTATTGTTTTTCTCTTGCAAAAATATTATATGTAGCTAATTCCATTTCTCTTTTGTTACGCCTCAAATGGGCCTATGTAATTCAATTACTCAAAACAAAAGTTCTATGTCGTGGCCTTTAGTTTATATAAAGAGGTGTGCCCTTTCTGTTATATTTTATTCCTTTCCATGTGTTTCTGAGAAAATGTTGTTGAGAAAATATTCTCAGGCAGATGCCCACGTCTCTCTAATGTTTAAAATTTTGTCTCTGGTGTCTTTATTTAGGTTTCTCTAACAAGGTTATCTTAAAAGTTGGTGTGAATCACCCTTTTGTTTCAGGTACTTGTGACATTGAACTTGTTCCAAGATCCTTTAAAAGTTGGGTTAACTTGCACTTTTGATATAAAAGTTCAATAGCTTACTATTGAGTTATTACTTCACATTCTCCTGATCACGTCTTCATGGACTAGTTATTCATTTTAATAGTTTATCCTGAGTTGCTAATCTTTAATGCTCGTTGAATGGTTATAAACTAAACTAATAATTATTATCCTTTTGTATTCATTATATGATTTACATCTAATAATTCTTAGCTCTGAGATTTTGGAATCTAATTGAATAGTTTATCTTGAGTCACTCTTGAATATATTTTTTTAAATCTATCACTACTACATTCTTGAATGGGTACTTTCTTGTCCTTGTAATCTCATATTCTAGGACTGCTTATGATTATAATGGTGGTGCTTGGTGCTATGGAAGGATCTTGTAATTGTTTTCTGCAGCTTGTTTTCACGAGTATTATGGGCTGTTTGAATGGGTATTTGTGCTACATCTGTTGTATATTTGAGAAGATGTAGTGGCTATTTTCTCCCTTGTTATTTTTATACTCTACCCAAGCTTGGATGGGCTATGTTCCCTTGGGCGTGCCTGCTGTTTAAGGGGTTGTGTGGTGGGGAATAGGGTGTTGTTTTCTCTATTCGTCCGTTGCATTCAGTGCTGTTTTATTTTGTGTGTTGATCAACTTTGGGCAACACACCATTGTGACAATGTTGTGTTGAACAAATCATGTTTAGACTCTGTCTTTTTTTTTAAGTTGTATATTTGAGTTCCTGAACATCATCTCTTCTCTATTGTTTTGCCCGCATTTGTTCCCTATCTAGTCATAATTTTTCTGCATGTTTTGTCTTAGTTGTTGTTGCTTTCTGATTTGGATTTGGTTTTCATTTGTTATTATACGATCTTCATTTTATCCTGAGTTGTATCTACTCTTTATTTCTGGTTTGTGTTTTAAGGCTAGTTATGTGGGCGATTTTACCTGCATTTTTATGAGCATTGCTAGCTAGTACAATTTGGTGTTTGAGGGAGGACTAGAGTCTGCGTGTGATGATTTTTGGTTTGTGACTTTCTTTTCCTAGCTTCTGATATTGGTTTGCATCAAGAAAAACTTTGAAATCAAACAAAGTATGTGTATTTATGAATGATGATTTAAGTAAGTTTGATTAGGTATTTGAGAGTTATGACAATATAGATATTACTGCATTTTAAAAGTGGTTTTATTTGGGGTTTCACATGTGCATATTAAAAAAACCTAAAATGACAATTGAAGTTGATCAAATTCTACAAAAGCTTCTTTTTCATTCTCTTTCTTTGTGTATATCAGCACTAAGTCACCCTCCTTCTCTGGACTTCAGGGGCGTGACGTGTAAGCGTTCTGCCAACCACACTGCGATCTAGACACCGAGTCACTCTCCTTAAATAGAAAGTCCAAGTCCAGCCACATTCGTAGCCACAGTCGAGCTGAAGTCCAGGTTCAGCAGCCTCATGCCCTCTCGTAAGTTTTTTTGCCTAATTTTTCCAGTACTTCATTTGACTTTGAGAATGTCTATTGATTTGATTTTGTTAGTCTTTTAATTAAATTGAATGTTTGGCGATTAGTTGCACTGATTTGGATAAATGAATTGGATTGGTTTTGTTGGTTAGGTCTTGAAATTTAAAGAGTGAAATATGAATTGGGGATTTTTGTTCATTGGTTTGTTTAATTGTTTATGATTAGGGTAGGGAATAAGTTGCAATTAGAGATTAAAGTGTACAAAACAAAAAAATTCTACCTCTTAAGGGGAAAATAAATATGTTAGAAACATCATACTCATTTATATGGTTGTAGTATGAAATTCGCTTTTCTAGTTAGTCTTGGCATATATTTTGTTTGGTTCTATAGGATTGAAGAACCCTTCGTATTCTTTTGAGGAAATTCGCTTTTCTAGTTAGTCTTAGGCATATATTTTATGGTCGATCCTCCATTTTTTAAGCTGATTTTTTTCAATTGAAACATCGATCCTCCATTGTTTAGGTCAATTTTTTTCAATTGAAACATAAGCTAAATTTATCATATAATATTTAATATATCTTTATTGTAATCATCATCTCTTTTTTTTCCAGGATGATTTTGGTATCTTTGTTAGAACCTAAATGGAAGTCGTGGCCAAATGCGAGAGCACTGGTTTCTAAATGGAAGTTGTGGCTATGTTTTTTCAATGTATCTATGCTAGATTGAGATCTTTATATTTAGCCTTTACTTTCATTTTGTTGTAGACTTTATGCATATAAGTTGGTAGTAATATATTTCAATCTTGTAAGATAATTTTAATTTCTTTTATTGGTGAGATATTTTATTTTATGTGCAATTTTATTTTTAAAATTTGTTGTTCATTACAGCCATTTAGATCTAAATATAATGGTAGTTAAATGAATTAAAATAATGTAAATATAGGTAATTTGATGATAGATGAACTAGGGAAAAGGTAGAAAAACCGCCACCATAGCCTAAAACAAGTGTCACCAAAGGATGTGCTAAAAACCGCCACATAATGGCATATTTGTAGCGGTTTTTTATAATAATGCAGCGGTTTTGTGTTCCAAGTGGAAACCGCCACAAAAGCCCAATGAAACCGCCACATTAGAGCTAAGGCAGCGGCAGCAGATGTAGTGGTTTTAAAACCGCCACATTAGCCTTTAAGGGGCGGTTTCGCTATTTTATGTAGCGATTTTTGACCGCTACCATAGATCGTTTATGTAGTAGTGGTTGTAGTCTTCCTTGTTGAAGGCCTGAAGGGGGTTATAGGGGGGAAGGAATATTTTCTTCTCTCTCTTTTTTTTTTAGTCGGTAGAAAAAAGCCTAATTCATTTTCAATTTTTTCTTTTAAAAAAATAATAACAGTGTTAGAGTTGAATGGGAGGTAGGGCACGGGGCATAATTTTACAAAAGTTAAGGGACACCATCCGGAAAAAAGAAATCTTAGGACACCAACCGGAATTGCTTTAAATACAGGGGCACCAGACAGATTTTCCCAGTCTTGGATGACCTAGGGTTGGACAGCGGGTTGAAGAAACTGAAGATTGTACAAGGCTATAAGCCACGGTAGGGATGGGCCACTATTTTTTTTAAGAAACAAATAAAAGTAATTAAGTAGGATAGATAGAAGATACTAGAAATTATGGATTTTTTAAAAACATATATATATATATTCGGTACCACGGGATTTGGATTTCCATTACCGTGTACCGTACCGACTCCAGTCAGTACCGAAGTTTCGGTTACCGATTCTTTCGGTTACCGACTACGTGGTACCAACATTCCGTTGGTACGGTTGGTAATCGGTTAGTACGATAATTTTTGTACCACCGTCCAACCCTATTAATTACAAAGCTCCATGTTCAAAGGGATGATACAAGGATTACAACTAATGTCATTCTTAGTTATATAGTCTGTTGTTGAATTTGCCTCTCTGAAGTAGTGTGGTCAATCCTGACCTTAACCTTCTAATCTTTTCAATTATCTTGAATATCCCCCATGGCATTTTTGTGTTGTCCTCAATTGCCTTGATCACCGTCAAGTTGTCTCCTTTAGTAATAATATTCTGCTAGCCTTTCCTCCGAACTAGCTCTAATCCCGTACATAAAGTAAGAAAGTAAGGAATTCAGTTAGAAGTATTGATCCCATAGAAACTTTTTTCGTAGAACATTTCAACTACATGTTCATTCCAATCTCTAACAATACCCCAAATTTTGCAATACGTAACGTGTGCATCTACATTGATTTTGTAGATGCTTACGGGTAGGGTTGGGCATCCGGTCTGAATCGGACCGGACATCCCGGTCCCGGTCCGATCCGGTGGACCGAAAACTCTGGAGATTTAGACCGCGGATCGTACCGGGACCGAGAAATATGGTCTCGGGTTTTCCAGTCCACGGACCGGAAAGACCGACTGGACCGTAATTTCCTATGGCCCCTGTTTGCACTTGAATGGAAAAAAAACGCAATACGTAGTTCTGTTACTTCTGTAACCCAAATTCAATTGAAAACATGATTTCATATTTTCATCCATTCATTCCCGGTTTGGCTATATACACCCCAAATCATGCACGTCCTTAATTTTTTTAAAAAAATATTAATTAGACACAAGGCTTGCACGTACTTAAGGACGTGCAATTTTAACCTTGTGATTTGTGGTGTATCTAGCAACACTTCATTCCTTCAAATTATAACAACGACAAATCCAACCAAGTTCAACTTACAATTAGATTGAAGTTTAAACTTAAAGTTAAAATCTATAATGTACAAATTGAAACCTAGATCTAAAAATTGAATCTAGGCTCGCTTATTCAAAACGTTTACTAATTTTTTTAAGTACAAATCGAAATTTCCTAAAATCGAAACCTAGATCTGAAATTTTTTGAAATTTTTTCTCTAACCCTAGACCTGAAATGTGGAAATATACATAAAAATCTGAGAAGAGAGGGGGAAGGGATCCCTACTGGTGATTGGAGGCGAAGTGTGACGGTGGTGGAGAAGGGCGAGGGCGGTGGAGAACTGAGAGCCGCCGAGAACAGAGGGCCGGCCGCTGGACGCTTGGAACCGCCGAGGAGGGACTTGGAAGTTGGACCTGACCGGCTGGTGTGTTGAGCAAGATCAGATGAAGACGCACATGGCGATCGATGTATTCGCCACCACCACCAACCTCCACATTTGAGCCAGATTTTGCCCAATCTCCAGTCGATAGAAAGAAACTCACGAAATAAATGAAATGCAGAAAACAACGTAGCTCCCTTTAGGCTTTAGGTCTTTCTTCTCTTCTTTTTTTTTTTTTTTACATAATCCGGTCCAATTCCGGTCCGGACCGGAAATTCCGGTCTGGTCCCGGGTTTGGACCGAAACCCGGATTTTAAAATATATTGGACCATGGACCAGACCGTAATGTTCCGGTCCGATCCAAAGACCGTAAATTCCGGTCCGATTCCGGTCCGATCCATATTTTGCCCAGCCCTACTTACGGGTAGTTTAGCCCATTTATGTGTTTGCCCTTTTGCGTCTTCTCTTTAGTTTTGGGATTTGTTTGGGCTTCCTTAGTCTATTATGCAGTTCATATAGCTTCATGCACGATTATTCCAATATTCTCCATCTTATTATTCTGAAATATGACTGAGTTTCTTTTGTTTTCCAAATGTTTTGTCATAGTATGAGTAGATCATCAAAATGAGCATTTTCTCTCCTAATTTGATCCATATCTTCAATTGAGACATTAGGATCCCTAATGTCAATGAAGTATTTGCCCATTCTATATTCGTAGTTGCTAATTATTGATCTTGAGATTGGGCATTTTAGTAACAGATGGGATGAGTCTTCATCCTCCAAATTACAGAGACAGCAATGAGAAGGAACTCTATTGAAAATTCTATTTAAACTTGATTTTGTTGCTAGTCCATCCGTCATTATTTTTCGGATGAAATTCTGAGTTTGTGAGGGAAGACTAAGCTTCCAGATCCAAGCGTATGTCAGTAGGATTGCTGTTTCCATATTAAAGTCGCTTAATTGTGTTGACTAGCTAGTGAGGGTACGTATTAATACTTATGTAGTATACTTAGGGATCAAATACTTATGTATTATACTCTATATGGATGTGATCAATACAAATTACCGTAAATGATATTTAAGTGTCCATTGAATGATGTATGTTAAGTGTCCATATATAAGGAAGTACTTGATGAAAGGTTTTCATTCATTTTTTCCACACCAAGTGAAGTGCGGAATAGACAGATAAAAGGCTAACAAATACTCTAGAAAGGGGGTGAATGGAGTATGACAACTTTTCGTAATTTCAGAAATAGTAAGACCTTATCAGACAGAGATAAGAGATTATCAAAAACGCAGAGACAAGATAAGAATAAAACGAAGAATAATAAGCAATGCAAAGATAGACAATAATGGTAAAGAGCATAAGAGAAAGAACACACGATATGTTAACGAGGTTCGGCACAACTTTGTCTACGTCCCCGCCTAGGGTTATCCAACCTGTAGGATTCAAAACAACTTTATTTCACTTCTTCCTATGAGTTCTGGATACAACATTTAGAAGACATTCTCTCTTCTAAACTCAGAAGCCTCACACTTCCTATCTAGCAACCCAAACACTCCAGTGAAACAAAGTCCTACCGATACCGAAGTATCTTATACATTTAGGTAGAATTGTACCCTTAGTATAATCCTAATGAATTGTACGATAAAGCTCAATATAAATCTCACACACTCAAAGAAATAAAACACTCAAGGAAGGAGAGATGTAAGATCGGTGTTATAGGAGACAAAGGATTGCAGGAGAACTTGTATGCGCAGGGGTTGAAGCTTGTACCGACCGCTATCCTCTTCATCTCCTTATAAAGGCCAACCCATATTGTTTTGAACGTTTGAAGACGTTGTTGAAGATACGGGGATACGCTTCATCAATTTGAAAATACTTCCAGAAGCTACTCCTGAGATTTGATTTGATTTGATTTGGAACGTTGAAGACTGAAGGCTCGGTCAAATCAGATCTCTAAATATCTCATCAACCAAACAAGCAAGATACTCTCCAGATCTTCGGTTAGTTAAAAACTCAATTTAATTGCAAATACAACCTGAGAAAATAACTGGCCTGTAAAAAAGATCTAGGCCCAATAATATATTGGTCCAGATAAAGTAAGTTGGAATTGTAAGCCCATTAAAATTGGGCTCGTGTAAAATTTGAGCCAGTATTGGTGAGGCATTACCAAAACTATGGTTTTGACTTTCATCAATCAGTAAGGTCTTGACTCTGTTTTGGTACTGATGGTTTGATTTGAAACGCTAAAGGCAACTGGAGATTGGTTCAACCAAATCTCTTGATGATCTCAACAAACCAACAACTAGGGTTGGGGAAAATTTCCCACGAAAACCATACCAACACGTGCCAACCGAACCAATTGTCATAAGTTGGTACGATAATGGTAATCAATACAAAAAAGTTGCGATTACCATTACCAACGAATTTGCAATTGGTTTGTACAGTAATTACCAACCAACTGCTACCAATATACATTTAGTTATTTTTTAATTGTTTTAAGATTACGGTAAGTTATATTTTTTTGGGGTTCTAAGACTTGCTGTTTGTTATTGCAATTTGTTATTGAAGTTAATAAGTACTCTTTATTACCTATCTCTTTCTTTTTTATTTGTTATTTTGTTTTTGATATCAAGTATAATAAGTATTGCCTATTAACTTGATTTCTTTTTATATTTGTTATTTTCAGAAAATGTTTTTAATCAAGGGAGGAATATGTACCAGCTCAACTCCGGTTCAGACTAAAACCTAAATTTGATTCGAAAGCTAGTGGACATGTTCTTTTGAATATTATAGGGACTATTTAAGTCATTATATTGTTTTTGTGCTTAAATGTATGAACAATTTAAGTATTTATATTGTTGCTACTTATAAATTTTAAATTTTATTTAAGTTGTATTGCCTTTGATTATTTGTATACTTTATTCATCAACGCTCAAAACATGGTAAAATACCTTACCAACACGTATCAACCAACTTAATTGGTAACCAATTAAGTTGGTACAACTCCTTCGATGGTTGGTAATGGTTTAGATTTTAGAATTACCAATTATAATTGGTTGGTACGTGGTAACGAAAAAAAACTAATTGCTATTGTACCAATTCCACCCCTACCAACAACCTTTTGAATTTGAAAATTGCTCCACAAAAATCCTCAAAAAAGCTTCTAGAAAGTCAACCACAAATCTCCAACAACTCAATCAGATCTTGCACAAAATCTCCAAAAACTAATTTAAATTTAAATCCCAGGAGAAAAAAAACTTCTAGAACAAAACTACATAAATAAATATATTCGCATATATAAACGGATTGATATTATTTGTCTTCCGTCATATAAAAATATATCATATATATATATATATATATATATATATATATATATATATATATATATATATATATATATATATATATATATATATATATATATATATATATATATATAGAGAGAGAGAGAGAGAGAGAGAGAGAGAGAGAGAGAGAGAGATAGATAGATAGATAGAGAGAGAGAGAGAGAGAGAGAGAGAGAGAGAGTATGGATCATATGTAATCAAGGCTTATTGTGTAACATGTGAACACATCATAGCCATTGATTTAGTATAATTGAATGGCTGAGATTAATTGATAAATTAGATTAATTTAACAAAAAAAAAAACCCCAACCCACCTCTTTAGCGCGTGTTATCCCAAACCCTACAAATCCCACGTTCTCAACCATTGAGGAGAGAGAAAACCAATTAGGGACGATCGACGAAAGCGAATTCGAAGGCGGTCGGTGAAGCGAAGGTGGCCGGCCCTGATTTCAATCCATCAACGGCCTTGTTTCGAAGGCGGAGAGCCTAGGCGAAGGCGAGGAGGCGATTCGGATGTGGGAAGTCGAGTTGAAGGTCGGCGAGGAGGCGTCCAGGAGAATTGAATTGAAGGGCCGACAAGGGAAGATGTCAGAGGCGACGGAGGGACGGAGGGCCGCCAATCTCTCTTCGGGTCCGCTCGATCGGCTCGTACGCGATGCTTAATGTTCCTGATTTGGGTTCAGTTAGGGTTAGTTTGGGACTCGGCGGATCTGGAAATTGTTCCATTGTTCTTCACTCCATTCCAGGGTTTCTGTAAGTATTTTATGTCAAATTGTTAATTGGTATATTCATCTGCATCCTATGTAGAAGGGCCAAGAAGAAGGAATTACCAGTTTTTGAGATAACTTCAACTTGGAACAATCTTTGTTTGAATATATTATAAGATGAATCTTATCAGTTTGGTTGGTTAATGCAGCAGCAGGAATTAGGTTTTGCTCTTTGGTATTCGGTGGTTATTTGCATCGCACAAACTTGCATATGTTCACTATTGCTTCGGATTGTGTTGCTCATTTGGAATTCGATTTGGGTTTTTTGTGCTTAATTAAATTGGATTGTTCGAGCACCAAGGATGTATCAATTTTGTTGATATCTTGTCTTTGCATTACAGTTTGTTTAGGGCATATCGAATGTATCGATACCATCGAATAATCATGTGATATTATCGAATAATCTAGTGATATCATTGAATAATTTTTAGTTATTTGTTAAAATGACACAAGTAACGGAACCATTGAATAATCAAGCGATATAATCGAATAATCAAGCGATACCATCGAATAATTAAACGATACCATCGAATAATAGGGCGTTTTCAAGGTGCTACTCGATTAGAATAATCTATCGATACTATTGCATAATCCATTGATACGATCGAATAATCCAGTTATAATATCGAATCATTCGAAGAAAAAAATAACCGCCCCATCATGTGGCAAGTGGATACCATCGAATAATCCATCGATACGATTGCATAATCCATCGATACGATCGAATAATTCAGATATACAATCGAATAATCCAGATATATGATCGCATAATTCGTCAATGCAATCGAATAATCCAGATATGCCATCGAATAATTTCAAGAGAGTGCATCACTCACTCTCCCAATTCAGCAAGTGGGCATGAAAAATCGTGGGTCCCACTTATTTTTAATTTTTAAAAAAGGCTAAAATTGCCTTTTAATCTCGACTATCCATTTCATCCAATCAATGACTCAGATGTGTTCACATGTTACCTAATAAACCTTGATTACACTTGAACCACTCATATATATATATATATATATATATATATATATATATATATATATATATATAAAATGTAGAATCAACAAGAAGTAAAACGCAACATCAAGGCAGTCGATTTTCAAGGCATTAATTACCGGTGAGGATCTGCTGGTCCAGTTTTACATGTCTCGTACTTGTGCCTCTCACAAACTCGAGGTAAAATCAGGGGGCAGGGGCTGCCCCCAAAGTACAGGGGATCCCGCTCGATTAATTACCCCATCTAACTATCAACCAATCTTTTTCAATATATTTTCAGAGATTGGGTCCCAACTCCTAATCATGTACGTAAGCGTGACCAGGACTGATAAACTTTGCAAATAAGAGTAAGCAACCGATCAGTACGTATTCATTTCATTTGAAGGATATAGGGTGAGTATGGTGTACAAATAAACATGTAAAAATTAAGTAGAAATATTTATTTATTTTATAAATAGTTAAAATGGTTGTACGAGGGTAATAAACATGAAAAAAGTGTTAAAAAGTTTAAAAAAAGTTCTAAAACGGTGTTTTTTTAGGTGTTTATTTTCCAAAATAGGTTTTTACCCCTTTCTTTTTATCTTATTTGGCTTGAAAGTACTATAATACTTCTAATAACAACAAAATAAATTTTACTTTTTACAAATAAGTTGTTTTTCGCCTCATACGGAGATTATTTTGTTGTTTAAAATTTTAACTACTTTTACCAACTTTTTATAAATTTTACCATATTTATAACTTTAGTTAGTTTATAACCCCGTCTCATACGAACCCTTATTGTTTATTCTTGTAGTACACTATCCCTACGCACATGTAAACCTATTTAGAATCAAGTTTGTACTCAAAATTAGTTTTTATTTTCAAAATTTATATTTGGGCATTTAGTAATCAAATTTTCGAATACTTAGTTGTCACATGAAAAAATTAGGTACATTATTTTCCTATATCGAAATTAGTTTAATGTAGAATAGTTTAAATTTTGTATTAATATTGATTCATGATTTATAATTAAAAATATATACTCCCTCTGCTCTAAAATAGACGTCCTTTGCTTTTCGACACGCTTTTTAATGAGCAAAAAAACTCTATAAAATATTATTTTTTTAATTAATTTGATACATATTCGTAATAAGTATCAAATTATATAACAAAACTAATTAAAAAAATAATATTTTATAGATTTTTCCGCTTCTTAAAAAATGTGCCCAAAAGTAAAAGGACATGTATTTTGGAACGGATGTAGTGTATATACACACACACGGATTAACTCCGGAGAAAACCTCAAATTGTGGGAAAAACTATGAGGGCCACTTTATAGCTCATTTCATTTTAAAATCTATGCTACAAACCATGTTTTAAAAATTACACAGTGACTTTATAACTCGGTTCAACCTAAAAACCGTGCCAAAAAGTTCTGTTTTAAAATTATGCAGTGATATTATAATTCGGTTCTATTCAGATCCTATGTAAGCAATTAAGCAAATCTGGAGCGACGGATTAAGAAGATCAAACGGATGAGATTAAAAGTAATTTGTGAGCAGTGATATTATTCGTAGATATCAAGTGATTATTCATTTGTACAGATATATAAACAATCTTTTATTAAACTGTTAGTAGATATATAAAAAATAATAAGAAGAAATGAGAATATATACTCAAGTACTTGCCTTGTTTTTTTCCCATTAATTTCTACAGTCCCTTTGGAAAATACAGATGACGAATTAATTGCGGATATTTATTATCTGCAATTGGTAATTGGGTTTCCAGCTGGTAGCTAGTAGTAGAGTAAAGATCCGCTACAACCTAGGGTGTGCCATGGTGCACCCGAAAATTATTTTTGTTATATAAAACAATGTTAAATTTAAAAAAAAAAAATTATATTTAACTGATATACACTCATATTCATATGTTTATAAAATTTTATCATTGTTTAAAAATTATAGATAATGAAAATTTGATTTATTTTAGAAAATGATTTTTTTATTTTTCTATAACATAATTTTTTATGAAATTTTTTTATAAACATATGAATATGAGTATATATAAGTTAAATATAATTTCAAATTTTTTTTAACATTGTTTTATAACAAAAATAATTTTAGGGTGCATCATGGGACACACCCTAGGTTGTAGACTTGTAGATGATCCTTCCTCGTAGTAGAGCAAGGATCGTTGCCGACTGTCATCTTGTTAGAGACAAAGTGATGCGCAAAGAAATCAAAGCTCAATGTCTCAACACAAAGGAGCAACTTGCAAACTTACGAAAGTTCTAAGACAATATCAGCATTACATGTGAACTTTCTAGATGTGATAGCTAGCTTGGAGATCAATAATACTAATATTTTATTTTTCTCACTCCGCCACATCATCCTAACATCTCATTCTCATTCAGTTTTGCTCATCACACGGCCAATTTATCGCCAAACACACGGTGACGATCGCGGATCTAAAAACCGTAGTAATTTTACCGGCCACAGATCCCAAAACCGTGAAAAATGATATGGCGACGGTTTTTTAAAACCGTCGCAATAAGTGCAGTTACGGACGGCCAGACCGTATGCTTCAAAACCGTGAGAAATGATATAGCGACGGTTTTTTAAAACCGTCGCAATAAGTACGACTACGGATGCCCAACCCGTATGCTTCCTTTTTTGAATGAATGATGGCACCTAGTGCTTCCTATTCATTATTTTTCAGTCAGTTTTCTCAAAATTAACACGATTTGAGCATCCGTAGCTGTGTTTATTGCGACAGTTTTCAAAACCGTCGCCATTTCATTTCTCACGGTTTTAGGAACCGTGGCCGGCCAAAATACTACAGTTTTCGGATCTGCAATCGTCACCGTGTATTTGGCGATAAATTGGCCGTGTGGATTGTCCGCCCCTTCTCATTTTTCCCTCTTTATCAGTAGCATCCCTAGTATCCCAAAACTCATCTTTTCATACCCACTCAATTTACAAATATACCCCTCCCAAATAATTATTTCCATTCTCGATTATATTATTATATTCATTTATTATTATTAAAATAGTAATATTAAATTAATATTATTTATAAACGAATATTGTTTTAATATTTATAGGCAAAAATACTCCTATCAACATCCACATATTGACAAATATTGTTTTAATAAATATGTATTTCATTTCTTACATTATTTATTATTTCAAAATTCTTCCATAATTATAATTCAATTTTTTGAATAATATTTTGCATATTTATAATGAAAGAGATGTATTTTTAATTTTTTATTTCATTTCTTACATTATGTATTATTTTAAATTCTTCCATATTTATAATTCAATTTTTCGTATAATATTTTGCATATTTATAATCAAAGAGAATTTTTTTTAACTATAGTCAAATATATTCAAAATTGATATCTACATGTAGGTGAAAATGAATCTAGTATTGTGGTAATTTTTTTATATTTTTTTTACATTTATTTTTTCGAAAAATTGATTTTAATGGGTGAAACTATCTTCCTCCAGTAGCAGATCACCACCGTCCGTCTTCCACAGCTGGCGCAGATCTGTGGCTCCCTCTTGCGGACGAATCTGTCGGCGACACCTGTCCATGCCCTCCCCCTCTGCAATTTGTGTTCAGCGTAACTGTTCACCTGTGCAGAACCTCTAGCATCTATATACCCATAGAAACTTTATTAATTGGGTATATACCCGTCAAAACTTCAAAATTGTTTATATACCCATTAAATCATGAGATAATTTACGCCGAATGCGCTAATTTTAGGTCAAATTAATTAATTGTCTCCCCCTCCGTCAAATTAGCTAAAAGGACACGACCTAAAATTGTGCCCTACCATAACCCTAAATTGGATCTCGTCGTGTTGCCTTGCCGTCCGAGGAAGAAAACCAAATTGGAGCTCGCTCTCACGACAATGGCGTTTCCGAGGGAGAAGACGAAGGTCGGGCCGGCGGTGCCGCTCGCGCTGGTGCCTTGCCGCTCCGACGAGCCACCTTGCAGTCAGATCTGTCCGACACTGTCTCCCTCTGTCTCGATTTCTCAGATCTGTGGCGCGGCGACCAGATATCGGTGGCGCGGCGACGGAGCTTTGCTTTCAGCACTTTTCCGGCGACATCCCGATTCTGTGGGCGGCGATGAAGACGACGTCGACATCTCTTCCCTCCCTCTCGCCGCCTCTTCCTTTCCGACCAATTCAAGCGCCTCCTCTCCAATTGAAATTGGATCTACTGAAATTGTATTGGAGGAGAAGCAATTGCTCATCATCCTCTTCCTGCTCTCTCCCTCTCGCTTTCGCAACTGGCGGCGGTGAAGGGAGCGGTGCGCATGTCCTCTCTGAACTTCTTGTTCCGGCGAGCAAAGCGGTTTATTTCGGCCTCCTCCGGTGCAGATCCACCGTCTCCACCGACGCCCTCTTGCTGCAAGCGAAACGCCGCGGGATCCACCGACGCCCCACCCTCTCCACTCTCTCCTCTGGCTCACTTTTCCGGTCACTCTCTCGATCCCGTCGTCACCTACGTCCGTCGCACTCATCGCCGGCCAGATCTGATCTTATGGGGTACTGTTCATCATCTCTTACCTTCGTCCGCTCAGATCTGATCCATCTCCCAGGTAATTGTCATCTTAAATCGGCGTGTATATGTGCGTGCTCTGTTGTACCCACAAATTTTGATCAATTTTGCTGTGAAGATCTATTTTCTGCCTTCTATGTCTGCAAGATTCATGCCCTCAGCCACTGTGCAGCTGCTGCCATCCCGCCCCAGACCTACCGATCACCAACTGCGCCTAGCCTCGTCGCCCCTCCCTTCATCACCACCTTCTAAATTACTCCCTAATTCAGCCTTAATTTGGCTCTAATTGCTGGAATCTGTAAGTAATTTGTAAGTTTTTCTCTAATACTTCCTCTTTTGCATCAATTTGTGGAACATTTGATAGAATTTAATCGTCAATTGATGAAATTGATGTTTCTCTAATACTTCCTCTTTCTTCCCGTTGAAATTCCTTTTGTTAATTTCAACTATTTATTTATCCTGTGTTTATTTTGTTGGGATTTTCACTAAGATTTCAGTATCGTATTTGAATCACGTATCACTCTTTCAAATCTCCAAGGGGTTGGTACACAATCAAATCCCTAATGTTCTTAATTAGCTTGCTTAGTTCCCCTTTGAAACACACATTTACTCAAGTTGTATGCTGAATTCATTGTTTGTTGAATTTCCTTTTTGCTACATGTATATGTGTTGAAATCATCTGTTTGTGCTGAAATCAGTGCTGGACAAGGTCAGGAAGATTGCTCTCAATTTGACTCACATGGCCTACTTATTGTTTTAACGGAAATTTCGCGAGGTAACCCTGAGATTTCGCATAATTCGCGTGGTAAACAAGGGTTTCAGATATTTCGCCCGGTAACCCTAGGGTTTCGAATTTTTTTTGTCTCACGCCCAGAAAGATTACTTTGGCCAAAAAAGTCATTTTTAAATTGTAAGCGGGTAAGTAATGTAATACTATAAAACTTGTGGATTATTTTCACAATTATAATCCTTTTCAATGTTCTTTTTATCTGAACGACGAGATGAGCAGGGGGTAGAAGAAGACGATAGCAGAGGCAGGCCGGTGGCTCCAGCAGCGGTGACGGGTGAGAGAGGGGCGGTGGCGGCGCGGGCGGGTGCTGGCATTGGTGGGGCGAGTTGGTCGATGGTGGTGGGCTGCGATTTAAGGTTAGTTTTCAGAGTTCGAAAATTTTGAATAGGTTCGATCGAAATTTCCATCTACAATTAGTTCTTATTGAGTGGGATGAGTGATCTAGGGTGTGAAATTGAGCTCAAATCATGATTTGAACCTTCGAATTTCAAACTATGAGTTTTAGGGTTAAAGGGTCCGAAAATTTAGGGGGTTTTGGTTATTGTTTTTAGGGATCTGTAATGTATGGTAATGGGTGTGTAAAATGTTTGTTTAATTTTGTTTATGGGGTTTCTAGTCAATTGAATGTATGTATGATACATATTATCTTTTACTGTCAGAGAAATTTCGGTTCTAGTATGATACATATACAAGCTTAGGTTGCATGTTTTCTTTTACAGTCATATGCATCTCTTGATTATAATTTATAAGTTGTCATTGTTTGCAGAATGGGAGATAAAATCAGTGAATCTATAATATGTACAATCTGTATTCCGTTCTTATGTCTATGTATAATGTATGTGAGTATGATACATATATAAGCTTAGGTTGCATCTTTTCTTGTATAGTTATATGTATCTCTTGATTATACTTGGTCATTGTATGTAGAATGGGAGATAAAATCAGTGAATCTGTAATCTGTGGAAGCTATAAAATCTGTAATTTGTAAAAAAATTCAGTTCAAAGCTAAAATGAGTGAATCTGTAATCTGTGCAAGCTGTAAAATCTGTAATTTGTACAAAAATTCAGTTGAAAGCTAAAATTAGTGAATATGTACAAGCTGCAAAATCTGTAATTTGAAAAAAAAAAATCTGTTGAATGCTAAAATCAGTGAATCTGTAATCTGTACAAGCTGTAAAATCTGTAATTTGTAAAAAAAAAATCTGTTGAAAGCTAAAATCAGTTAATCTATAATCTGAAGAAAAAAAATCTGTATCAGTTAAAATCAGTAAACAAGTTGTGAAATCTGTACATAATCTATTTGACCTTGGCCAACAAGTGATCAAGCTCTCTATTTTGACCGAATGTATTCATGTATGAATGAATCATGTACTTGGCAATCTGGCAATGATGAGATGGTCCTGTTTCAATGAAACTAAGTCACTTTAACCACTTAAACATTCATGAGACTTTGTGATCACCTATCGTTAATATGTTTTTAGCAAATTGTAAGCCTATTAGCTCAAGTGGTAGAGCGATGTGCGCATGCGCATGATGCGGGTTCAAATCCCGCATAGGCTAATCTCCAAGTGCTTGCTAATTTGCATTTTCACTCTTTTGACACTACTATGATACACAATGTTATAACATTTTGTATCAGTTTGGCAACCAAGTGCTTGATAATTCCATTTAAGGTAATTCCAAATATCTCAAATGCAGCAGTAGCTTTGGGATAATTTCAACTCTCCACACACAATTAGTCCAGAAAATTCAAGCCTCTCCACACACATACAATGGGAAAAGGAAGATAAAATATGTTCAAGATAATGTATTTAACCAAGCCTATGTGGGATTCGAACCCACGTCGTCTTCGTGCCTGAGCACTTTGCTCTCCCATTTGAGCTAATAGGCTAAAAAAATTCTTTACTTCGCTTCAAGGATACTTGCAGGTGGATTAACAAAATTGCAGAAGATGTTCTCTGAGCAAATATATATTAGTGGAGAATCTTAGCAAGAGGGTCAAAGGCAGCATAAAGCTCGAAGTCCAGTGTCACCCAGCAGAGTAGGACTATCACAATGAAGCACGAGATATCAGAAGAGATGTATAACAACTTGGGGAATTCGATGAAAATTCAAGAATTCTAATGCCCCGTCCAACAAGATGCATGTTAGCACAAAAGAAGTTGTCTATTCTTTCAACTGATATGACTTGAATTAGAACTAGGAATGCACAAATTCAATAGAGAAAACATCATTCAATGTGAGAATGAATGTTACAGCATTCCATTCCGTCATGCCCAAAAAACATCAACACAACATTCTCTTGTGAGATCAAGGAACAAAAATAACTCAATATTTTCATTTGCAATGATATTATATGACAGTTCATCCTCCTGAGCAATGTTTTCAGAAACTGAACACATGAATTAGTTGCAGTTTCAGAACCCTGTAGTTATTGAATAACAAATACAAACCATAGACGAAAAAACCCCAAAATTTCGGAACCTAAACCCTAAAATTCCTGGGAATAAGCTTCCAACCTCGAATTGGTCTCAATTTGGTACTCTAGTTCACTCATTCAATTCACTTAAAAAACTAATTTGAGAAATTGAATAGAAATTTCTTGCCTTTTCAAAGCCGTTTGAGCTCTCAGATTACCCGTCAACTCTCAATCCACCACCACCAGACGCCTCCACACACCACCGGAGCCACCACTGCCGGAGCTACCAGTCACCTCTCGCCTCCCTCCCCACTTCTCCAGTCGCCCATGGCCTCCTCTATAACGTGCCTCTCTTCTATTTAGGAGAAGATGGCCTGCACCTACGCCGGTCGCCAGCCCTCTCACACCCGTCGCCGGCCACCGCCCTGACGTCCTCGGCCTGTCTCTGCAAACGGCTTCTTCTCCCACCGTCAATATTGTCAATCCTTCGAACGAGATTGGTCTTTCAATGTTGGTATTTGTAAAAATAAACCACAATTTTTGTTAATATTACAATACTTACCCGCCCATAACTTTAAAATCACAATTATTGGACAAAGTAAAACTCCTGAACGCGAGACAAAAAAATTTGAAACCTCAGGGTTACCAAACGAAATATCTGAAACCTTTGTTTACCACGCGAATTACGCGAAACCTCAAGGTTACCACGCGAAATTTCCGTTGTTTTAATTATAGGTTTTTAACTTTTAAGGGTGAACAAACTCAAGCTTATTGGATTTGTGGTTGGATATTTATAATTTCAGCAATTACAATAATTTATGGTTAGTTTGCTATGTGATTGAGTTTGCTTTGTTAGAGTTTCGATATTGGCAATTTCAGCAAACTTTTTTTGTGGGATCTGAAATGCTGAAATTAATTTTTATTAGCAAAATTCGTTATGCTGAAACGCGAAAGTTAATTCTTATAAATTAATTCACCGTTGGGGTTAAAGTCGGATATCAAATGTTGTTTATGCAATTTCAGCATATTTTTTCCCCCATTGAAAACAGGGGTTGTTGAAACCGAATGTGCTGAAACATGGATTTCAGCAACTCCGTTTCAGCCAGCAACGCGGTAAAAAAAAAACATTGAAACAAGGGTTGCTGAAAATCGTATGTGCTGAAACCCCTATTTCAGCAATGCGGTAAAATAAAAATAAAAAAATGAAACAGGGGTTGATGAAACCGCATGTGCTGAAACAGAGGTTTCAGCAATTCTGTTTCAGCAACTTTGGAAACGCAAAAAAAAAAAAAAACTGAAAAAAAAACAAAAAATAAAACTGAAATAGGGGTTGCTGAAACCGTATGTGCTGAAACAGAAGTTTCAGCAATTCCGTTTAAACAACTCTGGAAACGCAAAAAAAAAAAAACTGAGAAAAAAAAAACTGGAAAAGGGGTTGCTGAAACCGTATGTGCTGAAACATGAGTTTCAGCAATTCCGTTTCAACAACACGGAAAAAAAAAACTGGGAAAAAAAAATTGAAACAGGGATTGCTGAAACCGTATGTGCTGAAAAAGAAGTTTCAGCACCTTTGGAAACGCGGCCAAAAAAAAAAATAATAATAATGAGGCGGGAGGGGGGGCTCAGGGGGCACAGGAGGGGGGGCACAAGGGCCAAGGGGAGCGGTGGACATTTTGCTAATTTGGAGGAGGTGGGAGCCATTTTCCTAATAAGGTCCAAAAATTAGGACATCCTAGTAATCACCCCTTAAATCATGGCCGATTTGCAGAAATACACCAAATCGGTGTTCGGTTTGCAAAAGTATACCCATTTTCTGAGAATAGCAAAAATAGAATAGGTGGGTCTAGACCTGTCAAACGGGTCATTCGGGTCGAGTTCGGGTCCGGTCACTTCGGGTTTCGGGTAAAACGGGTCTCGGGTAAAACGGGTTTCGGGGTTTTCGGGTTGACTCGAACTCGGGTTTAATCGGGTTTCGGGTCGGGTTCAGGTCGATTTCGGGTTTGTCAAATTTTTCTTTTTTAAATTAAAAAAATCATTATTTGATAATTTTGTGACAAATTTTAATTATATATAAAAAAAAATAATTATATATAATTATAAATCAACCGGGTCAATCGGGTCATCGGGTCAATCGGGTAAATCGGGTCAAAATTACCGGGTTAATCGGGTCAACGGGTCGAAACCCAGATTACCCGAAAATTTTCGGGTTTTTTGGGTTCGGGTCGAAAAAAAATTTCGGGTCAAAATTTTCGGGTTCGGGTCGAAAAACTTTCGGGTCGGTCGGGTCGGGTCACCGGGTCGGGTTGTGTTTTGACAGGTCTAGGTGGGTCATATGTGCTAAAAAATAGGCTATTTGTGCTAAAAAATAATGACTGAATTTACTTTTAAATTTAAATATAAAAATCATTAAAATGAGTATTATGAATTAAAAGAAGATTAAAAAAATATCAAATATATATATATATATATATATATATATATATATTAAAATAATATTTTTAATATATTTTTCTCGGAAATTTAAGAATAATAAAACTAGTCGGATGAAATTCATTGCCTTATTAAGAGAATCAATTATTGACAAGGATATATTTGTTGTTGACAGGATATATGTTTTTGATGACAAAACAAATATCTAATAATGACAGGATGGGGTCTATAATAGGGAAGAGAATAAAGATACGATTTTATCCATACCATAACTACAAATTAAAGGTCTGCCCAAGGTGACAAAGTTATTTGTTCCAAATGACAGGAAATTTTTTTATAGTGACGGACTTCATGTTGATTCTGACATGATTAAACCTATAATCGAAGAGAGAATCAATGAAGTTACGGTCAATCATATCTTCGGGATTATTAACCATATTTACAAAACGATTGTCAATATATATGATAGGCGATATATTCTATAGCGCATTTAGTAGTTTTTGTCATCATTTACATGTCATTGTGAGAGGTATTTGTGTGAACTTGGTGATTCGGAACCTGTTGAAGAAGTTGAAGAAATCAGGCAAGTTACAGAAGAGCTGAAGTGAAGAAGTTCGGAAGTAGCTGGAAGGCTGGTGAGTCTGGCGCGCCCGCGCGACACTCGACGCGCCCGCGCTGCTACCCGGAGCGCCCACGCTGCTAGGAGGAAGTGGCCGCGTCGATTCACCAGACAAGAAGCAAGTCAAAGGCTGGCGCGCCCGCGCTGCTACCCGACGCGCCCGCGCTGCTACATGGCGCGCCCGCGTCGGTCCCTGAAGACGGATTCTTATCCGATTTTCCCTATCTTATTAGTTTTAATATTATATTTTATATTTTTACGGGATGTTAAACCCGATTTTATTAGGTTATATATTATGGCCGAGAAGGCAGGAGAGATCATTAGGTTATTTTCCAGAGACGTAGTTTCCTTTTCTTCATCTCACAAACCCTATGGAGAACTAACTCTCCGTTGTTGCACTTGGTTCTTTGAAGCCTTCAATTGATTTGGTTGTGAGTATTCTACTCTTGTTTGTCCTTTGTTAATTGTTTCGATCTCCTGAGCTTATTGCTTGATTGCTTATTATTGGTTAATCTGGATTGATCACCTAGGTTTATCGATACTAGTCATATTGCTAGGGTTTCCAATTCCAGGTTTGGGGTTGTAGATTCATTGTAGCAAACACAATCACCATACGCGGGTTGCTTGTGGTAGATTGTGAAGGAGATTCGATTACAGGCTATTTTAACGGGTTGTTAGAATCGCTTGTATCTCATTATAATTCATGTTTGAATGCTATCGCTTTATTATTCGGTGAAGGTTTTCCCTTGTAATTTGGTGATAAGTGCTTTTAGGTCTGGTAGGACTAAAAGCTATTACACGATCTGAATTGAGAACAATTACTGGACATTAGAACTTGAGATTCATAGAATGCGATGATGAACCATCTCAATTGTTGTGCGGATAATTACCTAGTGTGATACTTTTCCATCATATATTCGCAACCTCTTATTGCAACTTGTTCTGTCACCATTTGCTTACACACAAAACTCCCCTTGAATTGGTTACTTTTGGGTAATAATACTTGCTCTTACAATTGATTCTGTTTCCCTGTGGGTTCGACCCTAACTTACCTACTATACTTGTTATAGTTTGCATCTTAGGAATTTACTTTGATTAGGCATAACGACCTTAGGCCTGTCAAATCTTTAGGATTATTATCCATAGTGATAGGATAAATGAGGTTCTTAACAATCTTAAATATGAATACTGACAGGATATGATCAAAAATCGGCGGGAGATTGTGTAAAGATTGCGTCGGATTGCTCGCACAACGACGGAGGGTATGTGCGGCGACGATCGGGGCGCTTGTCTATTCTAGTTAGAAATTGGAATTGGGTCGGTCAAGGGCGCGGAAGTGTAGGCGTGGGCGACGGAGCCGGAGACGCGAGCTATGGTTCGAGCGCCGGATACCTGGGGTTGGGGCTGAGCGCCGGAGACCTAGGGTTAGGGCCGACGGAGCCGAAGAGGGACGGGGTTGGGTGTTTTTGTTTAGGGTTTGGATTGGGATTTGGGGGTCGGGTCTATCAGTCCGGATGAAGGGGATTGAGATTAAATTTTTTTTTTACTTCCAGATTTTTATTATTATTATTTAATTATTTAATATAATTTAAAAATATCAGAAAATTGAAAAGTACTTAAAATATTTAACTTTTTTGTTCCTGATTTTTTGGGGTGGTGGGTAGTTTTGATAATAAAATAAGATATTTTTGCAAATTTTCATATATTGATGCAACTGTTTTCAAACATAGGTATTTTTACAAACCAAATATCAAAGTAGGGTATTTACTAATAATTCCCCTTAAATCATTTATAGTTTGTTTAATTGTCCATCATATATTTAATTTATACTATTAAATGTAAAAATTATCAAAATTTAATTATTTAAATATCAAAATTACTTAACTTTCAAATAATTTTTAAAATGAGACATTAATTTCAGTTTCTCTCAAACTAAGTAATTTTTTTTAATTTGATGTGATATTACATTAAAAAAATATGTATTTTATTTCTTTACTATGGTTTATAGTCATTTTTATAACTTAATTATTTTGAACTTATACATGAAACTTGATATTCAAAATAAAATCATTGGATAAAAATATAATTATAATTACGTTGAAGTTTAACTTTTATATTAAAATTTTAATTATATTTTCTATCCAATAATTATAAAGTGATAAATTTTCTAATTATTTAAGTTTAGTATATAATTAAATTTTAATCTAATTTTCACTCAATAATATTATATTCAATATATTATGGACACTCAAACAATATTTAAATGATTTGATGGGTATATAAACAATTTTGAAAATTTGATGGGTATATACCCAATTAATAAAGTTTTCATGGGTATATACCCAATTTCGCCTTAGTATTGTTATAGTATCCTTCAACCCACTATTTCCTTATTTTAATAATAAAAGTCCTAGCTAGTACGGAGTATCCTTGTACAGTAACTCACCGATAAAAGTGGCCTTATGACTATATTTTACAAGTAGTATAAGTGGCCTTTACATGTAATTCAGCAAAAAAAATCAAATCAATTTGATACAAATACAGATGAACATATAATACAGTAATTTGAACCGCACTTGCTCTCTTCCTTTGAATTGTCTATCAAATTTTCTTCATTAATTCCTTCATCCTCTCCTCATATTCCAAAGACAAAGATAGATATTTCCAATGTGACGAGCGGAATCTATATCTATCTATTCTATATACCTATAATAAAACCGATGCATTGGTGCATACGTGATGACGCATGAGTGCCTCTGCATACATGGCGGCGCGTGAGTGCATCTCGCAAAACTTTCTCATGTCAAAAAGAAAATCTAATAAAAATAATTATTTTATTTTACCATTAACACATATAATTGGATAGATGGAATATCTTATAAAAGAGTAAATATTATATAAGGAAAAGGGAAATTTGCTAAAATGACCCTCATATCCGGAAGGTTTGCATGTGTAACCCAATCCGGAAAAAAAATTGCACAAAAGCGGATATTCGCTTGACAAGGGGAGCCGGTAGCAGGTCTCCCTGTGGGGTACAGCTGGACTCCACTCTCGGTTTCATGTACAGTGAGAGAAAGAGGGAGGGAGACATCTTTACTCCTGAAAAGCAAAGACCAGTGAGAGAGGAGGGAAAAAGTAGTTGCTGTAGTGGTAGAGGACAGAAGAGAGAGACAGAGAGAGGGAGAGAGAGGGAGAGAGAGAGAGAGAGGTTAAATATAAAAGTGCAGGCTGAGAGGACAGAGAGATCAGTGGGTGAGAGTGTCAGTGAGGGGGGAAAATATTCTTTCAACTAAATTATAAGTTTAAGAGAAAACCAATTGAAGAAGGAAGGGTCCGGGGGGTTTATTTTAAGAATCACGTGTAAGCAGTAAGTTGTAATTGGACATTCATATTAGATTAACATGTTACATATTGTATTTCACTGGACACGATTGTAACTATGAAAAACACAGGTCATTAACTACTATTATCGAATGGAGAAGATTTATGGGAGAAGCAGATTCTCTATAATGACATATTGTTTTATGTATGACCAATATCGAATGGAGAAGATTTACCCATATTTGGATGCCATGATTTCGTTATCTCCGGCCGACACTAGCATGCTTTACCCATATTGGAACCGAATGGATAAGAGTGACAGTGAGGGGGCATAAACATATTTATAATTACATGGTAAGTTGAAGAGAAAAACCATGAAATAACAATAAAGTGGGTGGAGGTGAATTCTTGGGCCGACTAGTAATCGCGCAGTTGTAACTGGACACAACATGGCAAGGGTTATTTGTTATCATTCCCTCTAAGGAAAAACTATATCAATATAATTAAACGTAGTATTAGTAATAATAAAACTAATTTTCATAGTCATACTTACCAAAAATATTAACAGATAAATATGTAATATTTTATATGTGCTATTTTATTTATATTTGTCTGATATTTGCTTGCCTTGACTGATTTGGTCTATCGGCAACCTTACTCTGTAATACTGCTCGTACTTAGTGGATTTGACTCGATGCGTCCCTGCTGAGGCCCCGTGGAGTAGATCTTTGGATCGAACCACGTAAATTTGCTGTGTCGCTTCTCTTACAGTTTTGTTTGGTTGTTTCGCTCAAGAACCCTAATCTCTCACCTCCGATCTGAGAGGTAGAAGGTTTATATCGAATCTACAGTGGTATCAGAGCTTGATAGCACTCAGATCCGATCCTAGGGTTTACTGTTTTCAAGATTCTTCTTGAAACGTCTATTTCTTGCTTCCGCTTGCGTAGATCTGGTACTTACTGTTTGTTTTTTGCTCTCAGGTACCTTAAAAATGGACAGTGCACTTTGCATAAAACCCTTCGATGGCATCATTGATTTCTCCATGTGGCAAATCAAGATGAAGGCCATACTGATCAAGGAGGGGTGCTGGAAGGCCGTAAAGGCAACCACACCAGCGGCAACTCCGGCTCCGGGAGTCAAAATCGATGGTGTCTCCGAAACCTCATCCTCAGAGGTCCCTAAGGACGGGGATTCCAAACTCAAAGGGATAGACGGCTTGGCGAAAGATCCACCAGCGATTGACCCGGAGCTCGATGAGAATGCCCACGCCGAGATCATGTTACGGCTAATTAACGGCATAGCCCGTCAGGTGGTAAAATACACTTCCGCTTCCTCTCTATGGCATGCTCTGGATGAGCTTTTTCTATCTAAGTCCTTGCCCTCCAGAATCTCTTTGCTCTGTCGTTTGTTTACTTTTAAAATGAACACTACACTTACTTTGGATGATAATTTTGATAAATTTCTTAAAATGACTCAAGAACTTGAAAGATGTAAGGACGAAATAAAAGACTCTCATCAGGCAATCTTGCTTCTTAATTCTTTGCCTTCCCAATTTGACAACTTTAAAGATGTAATCCAGTTCAGTCGAGATGACCTTACAAAAGATAAACTAATTGAATCTATCATTGAAAAAAATGAGATCATGAAAGTTTTTAAAGTAAAAGGTCTGAAATCTGATAAAGTTGAAAAACCAGAGGTTCTGTTTTCTAAAACTAATGAAAATAACCAAAAGGGTCGAAAGGCAAAGAATAAGAAGAATAAGAATAATAAGTCCAAGCATGAGAAGTCTGAGAAATCTGATCCTAATGCTAAGTGCAATTACTGTGGCAATTTAGGACACTGGGTGAAGGAATGTAGAAAGAAAAAAAGAGCTGAAGAACTTGCTAAAAAGAAGCATACTGATTTGTCTGCTGCTGTGCTTGAAAACATGAATGATTGCCCATCTGAGTTGTTCATGTGTGCTGATGTGTCTTTACAATTTGACCATGATGTGTGGATACTTGATTCTGGTGCCACTGTGCATGCTACCCCCAACCAATATTTGTTTAAGCATTTAGATAAATCTATTAGTGGTGATGTTATGCTTGGTGATCATACTACTCTACATGTTGCTGGTACTGGTGATGTTTCTATGTGCATGCATGATAATGTGATTAGAACTTTTACCAATGTCAAATTTGTTCCCAATCTTAGGAGAAATCTGATTTCAGAATCCTCTTTAGAAGAACTTGGATGTACACCATAGGTTCATCTAATGGGATCAGGACAGTAACCGTTAACAACAAGGTTATCCTGAGAGCCCACAGGATAAAAAAGCTTTACTACATCCAGTCCTCTAAAGTGGAACTGAATACAGTTTCCTCCAAGGACTCTATGTCCCTTGACGAGACTCTTGATTTGCATAACAAACTTGGTCACATAGGAAACAAAGGCCTAATTAAATTGCATGAAACTGGGCTAATACCTAAGAAACCTATGAGTATTGATTTCTGTGAAAACTGTGTGCTAGGAAAAGCTTCTAAGCTTAGTTTTCCTACTTCTTCATATGCTGCTAAACTTCCTCTTGAATATGTGTGATAACTCCCTCCCTTGATGAAAATCGGAATAAGTTTCAAAGGCCTTGACAGTATGTCTGTGTTAAAGGTCTTGAAGCTTTAACAGTGTTGATGAAATACAAAACCTGTTCTATTTATTATTATGTACGAATATTATTTAATATTATTATATACTTCCATTATATTATTAACTAACCTTTCAGGAAGTATTTTCGAATTATTTTCTTCCTTGTGATGCGTGTTGAGAAGATTCAAATCGGAAAGATTGTGGACTTGAAGTTTCCAAAGATAGAAGATCCAGCCTATGCCATAATCTTGTCTAGCCGTTGGAGAAGATCCTTGGCGCCGATTTGTCTCAATATAAAGAAAAAGGAAGATGGAGACAGATACACATACATTGAACACGAGCCTTTCATACACTCCAAGCCTTCAAGAGAAATCTGTCTTCGTGTGCTTTCTGCTTGTCCTAAGAGTCTGTTATTTTATTTCAAAGCATTTGAGAGTTACACAGTGAGCTTATAGGATATATTCAGTTATAGTATTATACTCGAGAGTTTGTAACTCGGGAAGTGAACACTAGGCGATTGATTCACCAAGTGTAAGAGGATTGTACTATAGATAGCATAGAGAGGTGGGGCTCTTCTAGATTGGTCTAGGACTCCAAGGGAACGTGAGTTGACTAGATTGCAATTGTATAGGAGAGAGACTTCTCGGGGAGCTACTAGGATCCTAAGTCTTGTGAATCAATAAAAGCTGGTTGAATCCTAGGGTTGTGGAAGAAACCTTGGCAGGGACGTAGGCCAAGTTCGTGCCGAACCTCGTAAATAACTCATCAAGTCCTTTACTTTATTGCTTTACCTTATTTCCGCACTTGGTTCGATTTGTTTAACTTTGTGATTCAGGTTTTCAGAGAAAAGACTAAGTCTAATCTCAAAGGGTTTTGCACGAGCTTCAAAAGTCTTGAGACTATCTGCGAAAAACCGGCATACTCTATTCAACCCCCCTTCTAGAGTATTTCTATATTACTTAGTTTTATATTATCGAACCTTCAATGTGCATTCTGATTTATGGGGACCTTCACCAGTCCCTACTGTTGGTGGCATGAGATATTTTATCAGTTTCATTGATCATTACTCTAGAAAGGTTTGGATTAGCTTACTCAAAACCAAAGATCAAGCTTTTGAGGCATTTAAAACTTGGAAGGTGATGGTAGAAAGCCAATCCTCTCACAAGCTTAAATGCCTTAAAACTGACAATGGTTTGGAGTTCTGCAATCTTAATTTTGACAACTTTTGAAAATCTAATGGGATAAAAAGACACCTAACTGTACCCGTTAGAAAAAGTTAGATGTTTACTCGTTAGTTCTGGATTGAAACCTTCTCTTTAGGGTGAAGCTGTTCATACAGCAGCCCAACTGATTAACAGATCTCCTTCTAGTGTTATTAACTTTGTTACTCCTCAACAAAAATGAACAGGAAAGCCTCCAAATTTATCCTACCTAAAGCCTTTTGGCTGTGCAGCTTATCCTTATGTAAATGAGGGTAAGCTCCAGCCAAGAGCTTTAAAGGGTATTTTTCTAGGGTATCCTGAAGGGGTAAAGGGTTTCAGGGTGTTACTTTTACAATCTGGAGCCTACAAAGTTATAACTACTAGAAGTTGCATATTTAATGAGAAGGAATTCCCTTTAAAAGGTTCACTAACTTCTTTCTCTGAGTTAACAGGTACCGCACAACAGATAGAAGAGATTAGCAGCTCCATTCTACCAGAAGATGATGACTTCATAGATGAGTACGACACTGGAAGGCTCTACCGTGTGACAGCTTCAACAAATCAAGGGGGGAATACACAAGAAGAAGAAAATGGAGACAAAGAGGAACTTGCCAAAGACAAAGCAGTTGTACACACCAGCTCGGAAGAAGTCACCTCTGAAGGTGACTCTGATGGCACGACACCAGCAGCCTCTGCTGGAACTTCCTCCTCTCCTATTTTAAATTCTTCTACTTCTCCTTCCTTTGGTGATGTAACCGGCCTGTCTAATGACTCCTTAAGGGGGCCCTCTGTTTTCTCCTCAACCCCCTCGTCTGATATGCATGCTACTGACCATGTTGTGACTAACATGCCTAATTTGCATGACTACTAGCTTGTTAGGGATAGAGAACCCAGAGTTAGCATCCCAAATAAGAAGTATACCAGTTACATTATTGAATATGCTTTGTTGACTGCTGACACTCTTAGGAACCCTACCACTCCAAACTCTTACTCTAAAGCCATTAGAGATCCAAATGCCATACACTGGAAAAATGCCATGAAAGAAGAGATGGACTCAATGAAGGTCGATCAGACCTGGATATTGATTCCAAGACCTCCGAGAACCCGTCTTATAGATTCCAAGTGGATCTATAAATTAAGGAAAGTCAAAACCCTAGAGATCCTCCTCGGTATAAAGCCCGTTTAGTAGCCAAAGGGTTCTCTCAGAAAGAAGGTGTATATTACAATGACATCTTTGCTTCCGTAGTCAAGTATAAAACTTTATGCTTAATGCTTGCTATGTGTGCTGTCTTTGACTGGGAATTAGAACAAATGGATGTTAAAACTGTTTTCTTGCATGGGTCTCTGGATGAAACAATCCATATGAGACAGCCTAAAGGGTTTAAACACCCTAAATATCCTGATCATGTTTGCTTACTTAAGAGATCCATCTACGGACTTAAACAGTCCCCCAGGCAATGGAATCTTAAGTTTGATGCTGTGATTCATAAACTACGCTTTACTAGAAGCAGTTATGATACATGTCTTTATTTTCAAAGCATTTCTCCATCTTCCATGCTTTATGTGCTTTTATATGTTGATGATATCCTCATTATCTATGATAGCATGCCTCCTATTAGTACTACTAAAAGCAATTTGAAGAAATATTTTGAGACGAAAGATTTAGGGAGTGCTAAGAAGATTCTTGGCATTAATATCATTAGAAACCAACATAGAAAATCTATATGGTTATCTCAAGATGACTATACCCAAAAAGTCCTTTACCGTTTTCATATGTCCTCATCCAAACCTACTATCATTCCCTTAGGAGGGCATCTAGAACTCACCAAAAAGAGTTGTCCTTCCAAACCCGAAAGTGTCAAAGAAATGAGTAAGGTGCCCTACGACACAGTTGTAGGCTCTTTGATGTATGCTATGCTTTGTACGAGGCCCGACCTTGCTTTTGCCATCAGTGTTTTAAGCCGTTTTATGTCTAATCCCGGTTTAGATCACTGGAATGCTATGAAGTACTTGCTCCGATATATTGTTGGTACTAAAAATCTTTGTCTGCATTATAGTTTGCATGAATCTGCTTCTAAGCTGCAGGGATATGTAGACTCCGACTACGCCAGCAACAAATACAATCGAAAGTCTACTTCAGCATTCTACTTCACCTGGGCAGGCAACTGCATTACGTGGAAATCTCAGCAGCAATCAATTGTTGCCTTATCATCCACAGAAGCAGAATACATTGCCGCCACAGAAGCTGCAAAAGAAGCGATATGGCTCAAAGGGGTTCTACAAGAGATTCTAAGAAAGCCGTTCAAGCCTGTTATAAACATGGATAGCCAGAGCGCGTTGTATCTGTGCAAAGACCCGATGTACCATGAGAAAACCAAACATATCGACGTTCGGTTTCACTTTATTCGAAAAAGGGTATCATCAGGCGAGCTCGATGTCCGGAAGATCAAATGCGATGTTAACCCAGTAGACTTCGGAACGAAGATCGTCCCAGCAAACAAATTTCTCTTTTGCAGGGACTTTCTCCACCTCGGAGATCTTCCTTAAGCGTATAGGTATTGGGCCAATGATGAATCAGGATGTGATACTGACTCAAATCCACTAGAGTACTAACAGTCTTTTAATAGGTTGAATATGGTCTAGATTAGGAGGGCAAATTGTTAAGTCTTCTTAATCTAAATCATATTTAATCTAGGAGTATAGGAAGGTAGATAGACTAATATCGGTTTTAAGTCGTAGGCAATTATTTAAACTAACAAGATATCGAGTATATATTATACACATATATTATATGCTTAAACTATATGTTAGAAGTGTAGTATTTTATACTATGCTCACATATATGTCAAATATATAGCATGAGTAGTATAATATGTACATATGATACTTAGCCTTATTCGTTGGGCCTATTTCATAAAGCCCACTCGGATGAGGCCCAGTAACTAGCCCTTCTGAAAGCCCGCATGCTTGAGACTCTTTCAGCTTCTAGGTTACTCCCTCGACGCTGCGTTTTGGTTAATGTAGCTCCGCCTAAAAAGCTGAAGCGCTGCTAGGGTTTCTTATGACCTAAGCTCAGTTCCACCAAAGCAGAGAGAGAAAGAAGAGAGAGAGGCTTTGGAGAGCTAGGGTTTCCTAGTGGCTCCTCGGCGGCGATCGTGAAGAAAGGCGACGTTCTAGGGCGTATCTCCGAGCGAGACTCTAGATCCCGTCCACAGCAAGGAAGAACAAGGCATCAGTCCCTCCATCGGCGAAGATCTTCTTCTCCGACGAGCTCCTTCGCATAGATTTGACCTGCACTTCAGATCTGGGGAGTGTTCTACCTTTTCTTGCTTTATACCTTCACTTTTCTCTTGTATCTTGTCTGGTATTTGCTTGCCTTGATTGATTTGGTCTATCGGCAACCTTACTCTGTAATACTGCTCGTACTTAGTGGATTTGACTCGGCGCCTCCCTGCTGAGGCCCCATGGAGTAGATCTTCGGATCGAACCACGTAAATCTGTTGTGTCGCTTCGCTTACAGTTTTATTTGGTTGTTTCGCTCAAGAACCCTAATCTCTTACCTCCGATCTGAGAGGTAGAAGGTTTATATCGAATCTACATGAACAAAAGAAACAATCACCTTTGCTACATTGGTGAAGTGAGTTGGGTAGTTTTGAATTCAAGTTATCTATGATCTGTTGAGTCAAGCTACATGTTCAGCAAATTTTGATAGTTCGGATCTTTAGTCATTTAAGTTTGATGTTATTTCAATTCAGGCCATTTAAGATCCTCGGATTAGGTCCTTCGGGTGGATTGGGTTCTTGCATCAGATTGTGTTGTGATTAGGCCTAAATCCCACCAATGGTTTAGTAAATGGTTGCAAGAGAGGAGTCAAAGAGGTTTACCTCATCTCCAGCAGAATCCTGGAAAATAACATCAGGGACGGTGGACAACGAGGGATGGTGTCCCCAGTTGCACAAGTCCTCCTCTAGAGGGCTTCCCACCTAAGAGTAAGCTTTCATGATTACTGACCAATGCAACTGTTTTAACAAAATAAAAAGAAACACACTACCAGTAATTTACTAACTAAAGTAATTTAAGATGTTCACCTCTCTCTCCGAGTCTTTTAATAGATGGAAGCACCCAGCAAGTTCAGCAAACCCACCAATATCAGCCTTGTCTTGACCAGATACAGAAGCTCCATGCATTAACTGTACTCCATCCTGTTCTTCCACGCTCTCATGTCCATTTTGTCTACAGCGAACACAGTTCATCTTTTCATGGATCTCAGACCTACAGAAGAACACCCAAACAAGTTTTACAGATGAGATGAGCCAGTATAAAGAAAGCTAACCATATCAGGAATACCCATTTGCAAACAGCCAATTTCGCTCCAAATTAGCATGGGCACGGACCTTACACTTTCGATATTATAATTCCTATCTTTCTTTATCATTTGCTTTAACTTATGAAAGAGCATAACTGCTTTAGTTGATTAATGATTGAATTATCAAAGAATATTTAGAATGACACTTACATACTACGTACAAAGAAAACGTTTAAAAAAGTCACAGCATATTGGTATTTTGAGTTGAAGAGGATTAAGTTCAACGGATGAGCATAATACCTAATATTTTCTTCAAAAGAGAATATATCATGTAGATCCTCCATAGACAGGCTTTCTACGGTCTTAAGCAAGCCCCTCGAGCTTGGTATGAGAGACTGTCCAAGTACCTTCTTGAAAATGGTTTTCAAAGAGGCTTGATCGACAAAACTCTCTTCATCAAGACCCGTGAAAGTGATCTTTTGGTTGTTCAAATATATGTTGATGATATACTTTTTGGTACTACTAACAATTCCCTTTCCAAGGAATTTTCTGAGATAATGTGCAGGGAATTCGAAATGAGTCTCATGGGAGAACTGAACTTCTTTCTCGGTCTACAAGTTCATCAGAAAAAGAAGGGCATCTTTCTAAATCAAGGGAAGTATACCAGGGATCTGCTCAAAAAATACAAGATTGACCGATCTAAAGTAGCAAAAACCCCTATGAGTTCAACACTCTTGATCAGGATAGGAATAGTAAGAATGTGAACCAAAAGGAGTATAGAGGTATGATTGGTTCAATCCTCTACCTTACTACTAGTAGACCTGACATCATCTTCCGTGTATGTATCTCAAGATCTTGGCCTCTGATATCCCAAGCATAGTAACTTTTATCTAACAGGCTATTCAGATGCATATTTTGCAGGCTATAAGGTTGATAGAAAAACTACGTCAGGGTGTTGCCAACTCCTAGGATCATCCTTGATCAGTTGGCACTCTAAGAAGCGGAATTTAGTGGCTTTATCCACTGCTGAAGCCGAGTACATTGTTGCAGGAGCTTGCTGTTCATAGATTCTTTAGATAACACAACAACTCAGAGATCTTGTCATTGATCTAAAAGGTATTCTTATAAAATGTGACAACACCAGTGCTATCTCCATTACAAAAAATCATGTGCAGCACTCGAGAACTAAGCACATCGATGTGAGACATCTTTTCATACGAGACCATGTGGAGAAATGTGATGTATCAATATCTTTTATCTCTATTGAATTTTAATTGGCTAATATCTTCACTAAACCTCTGCCTGAAGATCGATTCAACTTCATTAGATTGGAGCTTGGTATGCTTAGCAGGGAAACACTTTCGTAGGGGGAGTAACTGTTGATAGAGGAAATCGAGAATGCAAACAGTAAGTAATTAAAGTAAAGCAAACCGATCGAATCCCAGCAAATAATGTTCAAAACTCCCTCCGATGTAGTAAGAGAAAGTCAGGTTCGAATCCACGAGGAAGCTGGTCAGCGGATCCTAGGAAACGGTGGAATCTTACGGACAGAAGTCAACTTACAGGTTGCTCGATCTTGACTAGGGTTAGTCGACAGAAGATCGGACAAGTCGATTCACGCAGCAGCAGTCACAGGATGTTTTTCGATATCGACCAGGCTCTACTCGATATCGAGTAAAGAAGTCGACGTCGAGGAAGGCTCTGTCGAGTATCTGCACAGGAGAAGCTACGACGATCTGGGATCAGGGATTGATAAGACACATTTAGGCAGTGTTAATATAACCATTTAGAGGTGTTTAGGTAGGGTAATATGCATGAGTTAGAGTAGTTTTCATGTTTTAATTATGTTTCAATTAGAGTCGGAATCTACGCGATTTGTGCATGATTTCAGGTGATTGTAAAGAGGTGAAGCTAAGCTCGAGCCAATGTTGGAAGATTGGACAAGAATAGAAGAACACAAGAGCCGAGGAGATGAGCTAAAGCATGTAAAGGATTGGAACTGTCCAGGTTGGCGACGCTGCACTAAAACGAGTCGTTTGAAGGCTGTATTTATCGGATCGGAGCGTACTTATACTTGTTGGAAAGAGGATTCGAAGACCTACAACTTTCATGTTTACCACTTTTCCAAATTCGGCCTTAAAAACAGTGAAATCTGGACGTCAAGGTGGCTGCTGGAAAGAACTCGGGTGTGTCACGAAGGAACTCGACCGAGTTGTTTGATTTCAGACCGAGTTATGTACCGGCTTGCAAGATGTGGCCAGCTGTTGGATTTAATTTGGAAATGTGTTGTTTTAAGTTTTATTATGAAATTAAAGGAAAGGAACAGGAAACGGTGGGAGGTGGAACAAGTAGGAGGGGTTTTTGTTTCTTTTGAAAGGGGAGTTCTGGGATTTTTATTCCATGGAAGAGGTTTTGTACATAGAAAGTTGGAGACCTCTTGTGATTTCTCAAGGATGAACAACTAACTCCTTTGCTTAGGGAGACTAATCGAAGCTTCAGGTTTTCTATTTCATTGTGAGATTTCTGTTCTTAATACTCCTCTTTGAATATTATTGATTCTCTGCGCTGAATGTTTAGGGTTTTCGTGAATTTCCATTAGCCTGATCAACTGATGCTTTTTCATGATAATCTATAGCTAGATATAGGTAATTATTGGTTGAGTTATCTATGATCTTGAGTAGCAAAGTATAAATCTCTGAAACTGGTTGATTTAGGGATTTGTATAGAGAATTGATTTGCAATTGATGCAATAACTGGTTGTGCGTGTCGATTGTCTTTGTTGATTTCCTTTAAGCTTCATCGATTATTGAATTGAATCTTGATAGTTTCAAGATTGTTTGATAATTAGGATTTTCAGGGTCTGGTTGTCCTGTTAACTAGATTCGATAAGGAATTGGATTCAAAAGACCTAGTCTTTCCACAACAAAGTGTTCAAGAGGAAGTTATCTATTCGATTTCGATGATCAATGAACAAACCTGATTGCTGAGATTGATTGACCCAAGTTATTTATCTCATATTTGTTCAATCAATTTGTTTAGTTTGCTTCCTTTTGCTTTTTACTTAGTTAGTCTGAATCATCATAATCCCCCCTCTTTGTTTCTTCAGTTCTTATTTAGCACACTTGACTTGCATACAAATCATTGACTCTCTGTGGGATCGACTCGTACTTGCCAAACTACATTAGTTAGGTTAGTCGGATTTATTTGATAGGATTTAAGGCGACTGAAAATCCTCTGTCAGGGATCAGTAGTCGATATCGACCAAAGTTGGTCGAGATCGAGGAGTAACATAAAGTAAAAAACAAGCAATTTCGGATCGTAACTTGATGAATGAAAGAGAACTTCCAAGATTAGGGTTTGCGACAACGATTACCATGAAAGTGGAACATAAATTATAAAAGGTGGTGACTTTATCGATAAAGGAGAAGTCTTTCACCTAATCCGACAAGTAGGAATATAAATCTCGCGATAAATAACCCTAATTGCATCTATTCCTTTTCATAATTAACATTTATAATCTTTCGAATAGAAATCCTAATTACTACCCAAGTTTCACAACATGAGTTCTTCAATTTCTCAATCAAAGATGAAGCACATAGGGAATAGATTAAAATAAAGACAAAATACCTCTTTTTGTAATCGCTAATCCACCAACATGGCTCTCGTTGGGCTCACCCCAACCCTAGAAGTAGGTGGACTACTCACGCCTCATCGCAATTGCAGACATTGATGTAAAAGAAATAACTTGCAATAAACTATATTCAAAGTCTTTACAATCCCGGCACTCAAACTTTCGCAGAATGCCAAAACCCTAAAACCTTTGAACTCCTAAAACGTCTATGTGTAATTGTATCTCTGGAATTGAATGAATAAAAACTCAGCCCCATGGGCGTTATTTATAGGGCTTAATCCTTGCTAATCAAGGAAAGCAATCTATATCTATATCTAATGATAAAACTTAAATAAGGATAAAACATTAACTCTAAAAGGGAATATCTAAAAAATCTCTTTATCTTCTTGGAATAGGTAGAAAATCTTTCCTCCATGGATAAATCTTTGATAGCCTTGGTAAAACTTGGATAGAACTTGATAGACTCGGACATCTCGCAACCCAACAGCCCAAGTCATGATCGGACAGGCCCGACAGCGTCGCGGCCTAGAAAAGTGGTACTCGATATCGAGTAAATTCCTCGATATCGAGGAAACGTGTGTGTCGATTGGCTTCACTGGCTTGCTCGAGTAACATTTCCTCGATCTGCTCGGACATGTTATCTGGTCTTGTCGATATCGAGTAGAGTACTCGATATCGAGTAAATGCTGCTCGGCCTTGTCTTGTCTCTGGCTTCTCGATCAGGTGGTCTTCCTCGATCTTGCTGTGCCCGGACTCTTTGGTCGATATCGAGTAATTTACTCGATATCGAGTAAAATGTTGCTCAGTATCGGGTTGTCTGGTCAGGTCGAGCAGCTCTCCTCGGCTTCTCGATCAAGTTTTTTCCTCGAGCAGGTTCTGTCTCACATCCTTTGTCGATATCTAGTAGTTTACTCGATATCGAGTAATGTCCTGAACTCGAGTAGATTTAGTCTTCAGTTCCTCAATCAGCTCCTCCTCGACCCGTGCTCTGCTTCATCATTTTTGTCGATATCGAGTAAGTCTTGTCGATATCGAGTAGCTTTCAGCTTCCGTCTTTACTTCTTGGTTTTGTCCCGAAATGGCTCCATATTCTGCAATATTAAACCAAAACTTATGTAGACCTCTATATCTTGCAAATAAGCATATACTACACAAATTCAACATATTTCCAGCCCGAAATATGCAAAGTATATAAAACATGGAGCTAAAATGTGCATAAAAATCTAACTATTTTAGTGACATCAGTAACCACTCCCTTTATGAAGTGAAAAATTCGACTGGCATCTCAATGCCTTGAATCCATAGGGTCTCGAGATGTTCAAAACTGAATAATGTTATATTGTATCAAAATTTTGTTAGTATCTTATTGATATGTGACATAATATTTTAATTATATGTTTCAAAAATCTATTACTAAAATCCTTTTTACTCTATCTTTTTCAAAATTGATTAGATTTTTCCTATTTGATGCAAGTGTGTGTCTCCTTGGTTTTGGAAAATTCAAATTGATTTCTTTCCTTCATTTATTTAAACTAGTGAGTGGATTAAATGAATTTGTACTTTCATAACTGAGGGGGAGATGATTCAGTTTCCAAATTTTATCTTTATAAACTCTCTCCTCCCCTCTCAAATCCCTCATTGCTTTTTCCACTCTATCTCTCTCTCTCTCTCTCTCTCCAATTTCCAAAATCTCTTATTCTCAAAACCCTTGCAATGGCACCCAAGCGCCCCTCTGCATCTCCAGCACTGGCTCCCTCTGCTAAAAGGTACAAGATGGCTGCAAACAAGGGCAAGCAGATCATGGATGAACCGGAAGTCCACTCAAACGACTCCAGTGAGCACTCCTCCTCGCCACTCCCTTGGTAAGAAAATCAAAGCTGCAATCTCAGGCAAAATCTGCTCCGACTCGGCCCCCTCAGGTAATGACTGGCATCCCTAACAACTGGTTCTGCTCTGTAGAGGTCGTAGAGTCCTGGAAATGTGACTGTAGCAACCATAGGTTGTGCTTCTGTGATGGTGTCGACATTTCTCTTCTTCAATCCATACCCTTTCCATGCATCTCCCTCCTCAAATCAACTTGCTTCTGGTCCATTCTAAACCCTGGAAACTTCGCTTACCCTCAACTCACCCGACTGTTTTATGCAAACCTTACTGTTCACCGTGTGAATGGTATCATAACCCTCGTCTTCAAAGTTAAAAACACTCGAATCCGTCTCGACCCAAGCAACTTTGCCTTCATCTGCGACCTCCCTAGCAAAATTTCAACCAAGGAGTTCCCCGATAGGCTTGATTGCATCAATCGTGCCCGAGAGGAATTCTTCCTAAAAGCCCCAAATTTTGAATCTCCCTCTTCTTGCAAGCCCGTTCACACTGTGTTCAATCTCCAAGCTAAGCTCATCTTCACCATCTTGGCTCGTTGTGTCTTTCCCCGTATCCATTCCAGAGAGCTTATGACCGAGAGCCTTCTCGAAATCCTATATCTGGTCATGCACGACTATGAGCCCAACTTACCTGAACTCATCTTCAATTATATGACCCAAGTCTCCTCATCATCTCTCCCTATGCCCCTACCTAACGCTAATCTCCTGTCCAAGATCTTTGAATTCTTTGATGTCGACACATCAAATGAGGAAAAGCAAACCTACAATGGCACAATTGATGAGAGCTGTCTTCAATGTTTGGGTATATTCAGGAACGTAAGGGGGCAGTGGGTTCTGAAAAAGGATTCTAAGGGCAAGGATGTTGCTGCTACTAGTGTTGATGATGGAAGGATGACTGCTCTGGAGACAGAAATTCAAGACCTTAGATTCGACATGAGAAGGAAGTGGTTAGACATTGTGATTCGCCAGGCCGACACTCATGAGCTACTGTCAGTGGTTGACTGTAAGCTCGATCAGATGATGCTCTTGAATGCCCTGACCTACCCAACCACTGGATCTATCATGCCACTGGACCCAAAGGTGTTTGATCATGTTCGAGAGAAGACTGGGAATGTTATTCTGAACTGCGAGAATCAGGTGAAGGACATGCCTATTATGCGTCCAACGTACAAGGAACCCACTATCCTTACTGTTGAGGAATATGGAGTAGTCAAGAAATATAGGGACATGGAAAGGCAGAGACAACTTGCAGAAATGGAGAGGAACAAGATCACTAAGGAGGCTTTGCAAAGGTGCCAGAGGAAGTGTAGGAACAAAGTTTGAAGGAAGTACATTCCACCCAACAAGCGATTCCCTACCTTCGGTGAATGGCGAGAGGAAGGCCCTAGCATTGCTCCTCCTGAAGATTCAGCAACTCATGGGGCTCTTGGACCATCCTTAGCTGTTGGGCCGTCATCTGCTAAGGGGACCAAGACGTATCAGAAGAAAAAAAAGAAGAAGAAGTTTGCTGATGGGGCATCCTTCTCAAGGCCTTGAACTCCCACCTTTCCTCTCCTGGATTTTAAAACTCTCTATCTATTTTGCTATTTGCTGGTGATCTTTTGAATTTTTTTTTGCTTGTGGTTTCTGGTTTAAAACATTTTCATCTCTCTGCCCTTTTGTTAGAAGACAAAAAGCGGGAGAATGTTTCTGTGTGTTGGTACTGTTTGGTTTGTTTTGGCAGGTTTAAAACTTTGATCCAAACATTTTATATGCACTTATATATATACATATTATATGCTTTGTTTATTGGTATTCGATTATGATATTTGAAACAGGTTTTGTCTTCCATCAAGGCGGAGATTGAAGACTCAACCTTGAATGTAAGATCTTGAGAACTAACTTGCAGGTTACTTCTAAGGGTGATGAAAGACAAAACAAAAGGCTGGGTTTCAAGGTCTTGAAACCCAGACTAAAATGTTTGGCCGAATATTTGCTTGTCGATGTATTGACTTGTTCAACTGCAGGAAATGATTCAATGCCAATTCTTTTGGGCCAAAATATAGTCATGGGCTTTTCCTTGGGCCGTGAAAAATTGTATTGGACCAAGCATATTTACATATATTTTCCCCTAACCCATATTTTGTGGTAGATACATCTTGAGTGTTATTTCATGAAAGTTTGAAATCGGAAAGAATTCAAATTCTCTTGGAAAGAATTTGAATTTCAAACAGTCCTCCCTCCACAATCCATTAAGATGTTCAACTATATAAAGACGAAGGGCTAAGGGACTTAACTCACTAAAGCAAGCATTCAAGCGATCAAGTTGTCCTAAAGCATTCATCAACTCAGTTTCTCTCGTGCATTCTCATAAAGTCTAAGTGTTGTTTATTTATGAGAGTTGAGGGAAACACAAGCACTTATTGTACAAGTCATTCATTTTACACTAAGAGTATTTTATACTCGATCAAACACACATTGGTGTGTGGTGAGAGTTTTTTATTTCACTTGTAAGGTTGAGAGCTAGAATAGAAGCGGTGAGGCTTTGTATAGGAGAAGGGAAGTTCTTCTATGAAGTTCTAGGCTCAAGGAAAGAGAAATAAGAAGTGTTTGAATCCTACAGGTTGGATAACCCTAGGCGGGGACGTAGGCCAAGTTTGTGGCGAATCTCGTTAACAATTCATGTGTTCATCCTTTACATTCCGCAATTACTTAATCTTGTTTGGCTTTACTTTGTTGAGACTTGATAGTAATATCAAGATCTTGACAAGTTGGTTTGAAATCTTCTAAAGAGTTTTGTTTTGAAAAAATCAAGCATACTCTATCCCCCCCTTGTAGAGTATTATTCATCGCCTTATAGACTCTTCAACAGTTTTTGTGACTTAGGTTTTGTTCTGTGTTAGCAGAGGAACCAACTTGTATTCTTGGTGATTTTGGCTAATCATTGTCAAGTGCGTGAGTGTTGATCCCTGTCAATTTGACAACATTTGGTATTAGAGCAAACGAGTGTTTGCATCTAGGTTTCCATCCAGGGATTGAGTGATTGTGAGGACAAAACACAAGGGAAACACATAGTGCAAAGTTATGAGAAAATGCAGAACAATGGAAATGGGAACTCTGGAAACCCTCAATTGCCTATATTTACAGGGATCAACTACCATTTTTGGAGCTTGAAGATGACCACTCTCTTCAAGTCTCAAGAAATGTGGAACCTGGTAGAGCATGGGTTCGAAGATAATGGGACTAAGGATCCAGATCATCCATTAAGGGAGAAAAGAAACAAGGATTCCAAGGCATTGTTTATGATTCAAACTGCCTTGGATGATGAGATCTTTCCAAGGATCTCAGCATCAACAACATCTCATTAGGCCTGGGAAGTTTTTAGGCAAGAATACATGGGAGACAAAAAGGTGATCACAATTAAACTTCAATCACTACGGAGAGAGTATGAAACTCTAGTGATGCAGGAGAAGGAATCAGTGCAATTATTTCTATCGAGGGTGTCAAGTATAGTGAACTATATGAAATCATATGAAGAGAGTATGAGCATTGAGACTGTGGTGAGTACGGTGTTGAGAATTCTTACCAAGAGATTCAACTAGGTTGTTTCTGCAATAGAGGAATCAAAGGATCTGTCAACCTATAGATTTGAAGAACTAGCAAGTTCATTGCAAGCTCATAAGGAGAGGCTTAGCAGGACAACTGGAATGAAAAAAAAAAGTTGTTTCAAGCAAATAATGATGCATCAAAGCCCAAATCAGATGGATCTTTAAGTAGAGGTGGCTACAGAGGGAGTCATAGAGGAAGAAGTGGCTCTAGAGCTGGCTACAGGGGCCGTGGAGGAAGAGGCCAAAGAAGAGGCCAATCTGGTGGATCAAGAAGGGGCAATGGGGATGATCATTACAAGGATTCTAATAGGAATCAAAGCAGGGACTCAAGATATCAGAAAGGAGGCATCAAGTGTTGTTATTGTAAGAAATTTGGGCACAAAGAAGCCTATTAAGGGAAAAACAAGAGAATGAGCAGAAAGGAGCCAATTACTTAGAAAAGGTTGAGAAAGAAGATAGATTGTTTATGGCACTATCATCTGTAGAAGAGAAAACAAGTGAGCTGTGGTACTTGGAGAGTGGTTGCTCTAACCACATGTTTAGCTCAAGGAGCCTATTCAGAGAACTAGACGAGTCTAAGAAAGGAAGTGTTAGACTTGGAGATAACAAAGTGTTGCAGGTGGAAGGAAGAGGTATAGTAGCAATCAGATGTGTGCAAGGTGATGTGAGATTGTTGTGTGATGTGCAGTGGGTGCCAGGATTGGCTCACAACATGCTCAGTGTTGATCAACTTCAAGGGCGAGGCTATTCTCTTCTATTTGATGATGATTCATGTGTAATAAGATAGAAGAAAACTGGCCATATTATTGTGAATGCTCCTATGACTAAGTATAGGATGTTTCCACTTGATCTTGCAACAAATGTACGACAACAAAGAGTGGTGAAGAGACCATATTGTGACATATAAGGTATGGTCACCTCAATGTTCAGAGTTTGAGGTTGTTGAGTACATGAGACATGGTTCAAGGTGTACCTAATATAGGTGAATTGGAGTTGTGTGAAGGATGTGTGTATGGAAAGCAAGTGAGAGGTTCATTTTCAAATAGTGAGCCATGGAGAGCAAGTGAGTGCTTGAAGTTGTTACACGCTGACTTGTGTGGCCCTATGAAAATTGAGTCTTTTGGTGGTAGCAAGTACTTCTTTCTCATCACAGATGATTACAACTAGATGATCGAGTTGGGTTTATTTTTTGAGATTGAAGTCTGAGGCACTTGAGAATTTCAAGAAATTTAAGGCATTTACAGAGAAGCAATCAGGGAAGGTAATTAAGGCATTAAGAACTAACAGAGGAGGAGAGTTCATGTCATATGAGTTTAGGTCATTTTGTGAAGAAAATGACATTAACAGAGTTGACAACACCATATACACCTGAGAAAAATGGTGTAGCAAAGAGGAAAAATAGGACAGTGATAGAGATGGCTAGAAGCATGTTAAAAGCCGGGAAAGTGCCTAACCAGTTTTGGTGTAAGGTTGTGGCTACAGCAGTATATGTGCTAACTGTGTCTCCAACCAGAACTGCGATGAACAAAACTCCATTTGAGGTTTGGAGAGAAAAGAAACCATCCGTTGGTCATCTAAGAATGTTTGTTTGTGTTGCTTATGCTTTAATGAATCTGAGATCAAAACTAGAGAATAAGGCAGAGAAGTGTGTGTTTATTGGGTAGCTCAGTCTAAGGCATATAAGCTCTACAATCCTATGAGTAAAAAGACCATAGTGAGTAGAAATGTGGTCTTCAATGAAGGGGTTGAGTGGGACTAGGAGAGAAAGAGCATGACAGAAGATGTTATTCCTGTTATTCCTATCAGCAGCTTAACAGAAGATAATGATGGACCTAATGATGATCAAGGTGGTAGTGCTCCTGGAACACCAGTGCCCCAATACAGCTCGAGCTCCTCCGACAATCACAGCTTCTCATCCTCAAGGTCATCCAGTGAGTCTCCTCCTAGAAAGTTTAGACCAATGGCTGATATATATGAGAGTTGTGAACTGGCTTTATTTGCATCTAATCCAGAGTACTTTGAAGATGCTAAGGATGACAGTAATTAGTAAAAGGCTACGAAGGAGAAGATGAAATCAATTCAGAAGATTGAGAGCTGGGAATTGGTTGATCTGACTCATGGAAAAAATATCATTGGGTTGAAGTGGGTCTTCAAGACCAAGTATAACACATATAGAGGTGTTCAGAAGTATAAAGCAAGGCTTGTGGCAAAGGGTTTTGCACAACAAGAGGGCATAGATTTTGAAGAAACCTTTTTCTCATGTTGCAAGGCATTAAACCATGAGAGTTGTGTCGACTTTAGCAGCTCAGTGGAGGCTGCAAGTCTTTCAACTAGATGTAAAATCGTCATTCTTAGATGGAGAGTTGCAGGAAGAGGTATATGTGGAGCAGCTTCAAAGCTTTGTGAAAGAAGATGAAGAGCATAAAGTCTATAAGCTGAACAAGCTAGGCAGCCTTGAAGCAGGCTCTTGGAGCCTAGTACAACAAAATTGATTCATTCTTTCTAAAGAATGGATTTGAAAGGAATGACAATGAGCCAACACTTTATGTGAAGAATAAACGCAGAAATGAGTTCATTGTGGTGTGTCTATATGTGGATGATATAATATACTTCAGTCCTTCATCAGAAATGCTCAAGGAGTTCAAGTATGCTATGATGAGCAAGTTTGAGATGACCGATTTGCATCTATTGCAGTACTTCGTTGGATTGGAAGTGAGGCAAAGCAAAGAGGGCATCTTTGTGTGTCAGGAGAAGCATGTCAGGGACATGTTGAAGAAATTCAATATGGAGAAATATGGTGTAACTCAGATGCTAATGTGCCTTGAATCATCATTGACTGGCGACGCATCGAGGGTTCCAGGGGGCGGAGCCCCCCGACAGTGGTCTCGCCACCCCGCATTTACGGTATGCGATGTTTATTGTAAACGGGCCTATCGTTTGTCTGTTTTGGGCTTTTAGTCCATTGTCTATTTAGGGTTTCATGAGTCTCTTCATATACTCATGAAACGCCGACCCCTTGAAACCCTAATCTATTCCTGTCTCCTCTAATACAAAACTGGTTCTCTACCCGTGGACATAGGTAACACACCGTTGCTGAACCACATAAATCTCCGTGTCTTTCTTCGCTTTTATCATTCTTGTTATAACATCAGACACTAATGAACACAAATGAAAAACTGAGAAGAGAAGATGGTACTTCAGTAGCTGATGAGAAGTTGTACAGAAGTTTAGTTGGCGGTCTAAACTATCTCACACACACTAGGTCTGACATTGCCTATAGTGTGAGTGTAGTCTCAAAATACTTGTACAATCCTACAAAACAACATCTTGGTGCAACCAACAGGATTTTAAAGTACATTGCAGGGACTATAGAGTATGGTATTTGGTATGAGCATGATGATTATTTCAAGCTCAGAGGCTATATAGATAGTGATTGGGTAGGTTGTCTTGACGACATAAGAAGTACATCAGGTTCTGTGTTTGGCCTTGGATCAGGTGATGTAACATGGAGTTAAAAGAAGCAAGACATTGTGGTTTTGTCCTCCTCAGAAGCAGAATATGTAGCAGTAGGCTCAGCTACTAAGCAAGCACTATGGTTGAAGAAGTTGTTGCTTGACTTGGGTTGTGATCATAAAGAGGCAATTGAACTATGGTGTGATAACAAATCAGCAATTACAATGACAAGAAATCTAGCCTTCCATGCCAGAACGAATCACATAGATGTGCAACATCATTACATTCGAAGATTAGTGGTAGATGAGAAGGTTACATTGAAGTTATGTGGAACCAACCGTCAAGATGTTGATTTGTGTACCAAGGCTCTCAGCAATGCAAAGCATTTCTATTTCATGGAGAAGATAGGCATGAAGGAATTCAAATCAAGGAGTGGTGGTGAAATATAATTTGAAATTCCTAAGTTAAGTGTAAGCTAGGTTAGTTAGGTACCTTGTAAGCAAAGTAGTGGTTAGTTTTGCATATCAGTTATTGAAGTTTAAGGTTGTAAGTATGCACGTTTCTGGTTCAATTTGGAGTAGTGGCTGTTTTACAGTTTGTGTGCCTTAGGTTCTGTTCTGTGTTAGCAGAGGAACCAACTTGTATTCTTGGTGATTTTGGTTGATCATTGTCAAGTGTGTGAGTGTTGATCTCTATCAATTTGACAACAACCTCGTCCGATTTTGGTAAAGATATTGGTCCCAACAACTATGAGCGATGCTTTTCCATGTCTAATATCTCTCTAATTCCCTCCACATAATTTTTTCTTCGTAGTGAAAAAAGAGAATAACCTCTCCGAGTAAAAAGGGCTACACAATTTAGGGTAAGAACTGAAGTAGCCCTTCCCAAATAATATTCTGAAAATAAAAGTATGAATCCTCAGACGAATCTAAAAGAACACAAAGGTCTAAAGGAACTGAACATGCAAAAGTAATATATAAGGGAGTCAAGAACATTATTCGTTTCTCTAAAGACATTAAAATCACATCTATCTCTCAATCTTAAACGAATAAGCCTTGACATAGCTAAATAACGGATCACCTCTAGCAACGTTGATTTTGATCAGATCGGTAACAAACAACGATACCTCTACTTTTGAGTGAAATCTCACACACCTAAATAAAACATTTTTAAACCATAAATAGGAGAAATATATTACACAAATCACAGTCCTCCAAAATATAGAGTAATATTCAATGACCGTTAGCTTCGACCATAGCCGGCGCCGTCAACGGAGGCATGGGAGCCTCAGCCACCGGAGCCACCATCCTTTGATAACCCTCAATGACGTCACAGCTCCTCCTCCTGATCTCATCCACAAACCCCTGCAAATTCGTATCAGACGACCCTCCTTCCTGGAAAGCCCTCTCGGCCTTCTCCTTCCACTCCAAAGCCTTGCTTTTAATGTCGTCAGCCGTGACTTCCCTGAGGCACCTCTCCACCTCCTCCCTAGAGACCACCGTTTCGTCGTGCTCCCCACGGCAACCCCTCACCCCAATCCCGAACACGTCGACAAGGAACTTGGCGTTGGTGACCTGATCACCCCACTGCGGGAAAGTCACCACCGGCATCCCGGAGGACACTGCCTCCATCGTCGAGTTCCACCCGCAGTGTGTCACGAAGCAAGCCACGGCCCGGTGCGCCAGCACCTGTCGATCATAATATTCATTCATTAATACATCAACTCTTTTTGTGTGTCCAAAAGATAAGATGCAATCAAACGTACAGTTGGAGATGGGTGACCCCATCATCATCATCATGGCAAATACTGTAGTTGTGTGCATAATAATGGCAATTTGGCAGATACTGTTGTGTGCATAATAATAATGGCAATTTGGCATATAGTTGTGTGCATAATAACTACGGAGTACAGTATACGGAGTAAATTTATGGGTATATTATACCCATAAAGAAATACATAAAGGAGAAAATTTTCTCAATTTTTGTGTTTAATTATTAATTTTTTTTTATTAAAAATGACTATTTAAATCATAAATTTTAGACTTTTCATAACATATTTAAACAAGAACAAATAAATTTCAGATATAAATGAAACAAAAATTCAAATTTTTTTTCTGGGTCAGCCATTATAATATTATATATAGGCTTGTTTGTATACATGTATTTAGTTAATTCTTCTTTTTGGATGGTTTGTAAATATTTTATGACCAATTTTAGATATAGAAACCACATATGCCGGAATCAAAGCAATTAATACAAACAATTTTTTTTCCTCGAGCTGAGAAACAAATGCCGGAGTATGTATTAGTGGCAGTTGTACGTAGCTTATTTCAGAGAGGGGTGAAAGTCAATATTTAAGGAATGATTTTTTGAATTTTTTTTTTCAAAATATTCAAAGAAAAATAAAAAATTACGAAAAAATTCACAGTTTGAAAATATTTACAAAAATATTCAAATTTTACAGGCGTGTCGGAGAAACGCGCTCTCAGACCGCGTTTCATTTTACAGGTGTGTCGCCATCTCCGAGGCCGGAGGGACAAAGGGTTGGAATACTCCGACATCTCCTGCTATCCTTAGCGCCTCGAACACCTGGAATCGAGGCCGACATCTCCGAAGCCGCGATTCGCTGTCGATGTCAACGGGTTACTTTCCGACCTCTCTGTGGCTGAGATTCGCCGTCGTGGGCGCCTCGAACCCCTGGAATTGGTTGCAATTGGTGGCGGGTACCGAGAGCGAGGACGGAGGGACGGAGAAGGGAGAAGCGAGAAGGCAGGATCTCGGATCTGCGGTTGCAATTGGTTGAAATTGGTGGCGGGTACCGAGAGCGAGGACGGTGGGAGGCGGAGAGCGATGACGAAGGGAGGAGCGCCCATGGTTGTCGGCGGTAGGAGACGAGCGGGAAAGGAGAGGCGAGAGGGTGAGAAGGGAGAGGCGAGAAGGCGGGATCTCGGATCTGCGGTTGCAATTGTTGGCGGGGACGGAGAGCGAGGACGGTGAAAGGAGGGTGAGGTCGAGAATCCGGTAAGGAGAGGCGGAGAGCGAGGACGAATGGGAGGAGCACCCATGGTTGTCGGCGGAGAGCGAGGACGAAGGGGAGCGAGGACGAAGAGGACGGAGAGCGAGGACGAAGGCGCCGCGAGAGGCCGAGCAAGAAAGGAGAGGCGCCGCCGTGGACATGGAGCTCAGAACTGAGCAATTGGGGAGGTTACAGATGAAACGCGGCTTGGAGCCGCGTTTCATTCTTTTTTTTCTTTTTTTTTTTTAACTTTTTTTTTAAATTTAAAAATATTAATTAATATAAACGCGGTTTCAAACCGCGTTTCTTTCTTTGTGTGTGTTTTTTTTCCAGACGGTATATCTTGGGAATGAAATGAGACCGCGTTTCTCCGACACACCTGCAAATTTTGAATATTTTTGTAAATATTTTCAAACTGTAAATTTTTTTGTAATTTTTTATTTTTCTTTGAATATTTCGAAAAAAAAATTCTGATTTTTTAGGTATATATTTTAAATAATTTTTTTTTAATAGTGATATATATATATATATATGTATATATATATATATATATATATATATATATATATATATATATATATATATATATATATATATATATAATGGTTTTTATATAACTACAAAGTTGATAAGGATAAAAAGAATTTATTTTTATATAGAGAATAACCCATCTTTGGTGATAAATATTGGACACGTGGCGGTTTTCGCCCGTCGATTCATCGGTCTCTCGAGATCAGGCTTGCTTGATCTCGAATCTTTACTTAATCAAAAAGAAAAAAAAATTGGACATATCTCCTCACTCTTTATCACTAGGCCACTCCAACGGGAAACAAAAAAAAAAGAGAAAAACATTATTACATATATACAATACAAATTTTTTTTTATAAAAATAAAAAATAAAACCCATATCATATCATTTAGTTATATATATTTTAAAATTAATAATTAACAGGAAAAGAAATGAGTGAGAATTGAACCCTTAATGACATGATTTATCTACCAACTTTTTACCAAAAAAAGTATCTAGTTGTTTAGAGCATCTTCGTTATTTTTCCCATTTTGAGGATTTTGGAATTTTTGAAGAACTTTAAGGTATTTTTTTGATCCAACAGATTCCCTGTCAAATTCTCCAAAATGGATAAGCAATAGAAAAAATAAAGAGGATTCCCTAAATCTGTAGCATTTTTAAAACTAAATGATTATCTAAATCTTTGAAATGGGAAACGGTTCGAGTTAATTTTTTTTTTTTTTAAAGAATATCTATTTTGTTTTTCCATTTTGGAAAACTTTTAGGAAAGTTGTTGGAGATGGTCTTATACCGTACCTGATCTTGAGGACAGTACTTGACAACTCGACCATTGTCTCCGGCCTCGTGGAGGAAGCCCACAGGCAGCGTGTGCGGTACAAAGGGCTTGTCAGGGTGTGGAGGCTTCATCACCCATAGGAACGACACTCCTGCTTTTAGCACCCCGTGAGCTATCTCATCCACCTGCTCCTGTGCCACATGCACTATTGTCCCGAATGATATGTACACTACCGACTTGTCCGGCTTCGAGTCCAGCCACTTGAGGCACTCGAAGTCCGCCTTGAGCTCGTCCCCCCTGACATCAGTTCTAGAGTCTTCGGTGCCTTTGCTTGGGTTCTTGAACAACGGGCCCACCGGCCTTATATCAAGGGTCTTGGCCCCACTCGTCGGCAATTTTGGGAGCGTCGATGAGTATGTGATGATGTCCCGCTCTAGCTCATCGAACGTGTCCACCAGGACGCAGAAGGGCTTGTCCAGGTTCTTGTACTGCCCCAAGATGGCCCGTTGGAGGAACGGGTAAGGGGTGGTCGGGTGGAGGAAAGAGGGGATCTCGTCCCACTTGAGGAGGGGCAAAGTTGGGATTTCGACGTCCCGAAAGGGGTCCTCCTCATTCGGGAATGGGACTAGCTGGATGGAGTAGTAGTAGTAGGAGAGGAAGCAGGCGCATGACTGGACCCACAAAACGGCGCTGGGGATGCAGAGTTGGGCTGCCACGTCGGACACCCATGGGATGAAGGGGTTGTTGACGATGCAGGAGACTGGGCGACCTTCTCGGTGGAGGCGGAGGAGCATCTCAGGGATTCGCTTGCGCCCCACGCTCTCTAGCTGGGGGAGGTACACGTCAAGGTCCTGGCGGCGGGGGTCAGTCTCATCCCACTCATCATCGAAGAACTCGAAGCGAAGGAAGCCTTCTCCCACTGGGGAAAGTGCGCCCGGGGTGAGGTTGTTGGAGGCCACAATGGCATCTCCGAAGGTGGCGTTGGTGGATAAGGTGACGAGGAGGCCCTTAGAAGCAAGGCGCTTCCCAAGGCGGAGCAAGGGGTTGACGTGGCCTTGACCGGGGAAGGAGACCATCAGGACGTGGATGAATCTGTTTTGGAAACTCATCGTGTTAAGGTTTTTTCTAATATATTTAGAATGTGTTGGAGGAATATGTATTGAGCAAGACCAAATGGTACGAGGCGTTCTTATTCTTATATAGTAAGTGGCTGGCCGGTATGGATTCGGGAGTGGTAGTGTGTGGAAACGGTTTGGCCATCAAGGCAGGTTTGGTTTGGTTTGGTATGACCCTAATTAATAAATTCATAATTGCTTATTGATGTACGTGTGGGCCAATGTATGGTCTTCATTTGGTGGTTATAATAAAATTTAAAGCATTTGGTAATATATGCCGAATTTGGAAATTGGTACTTCACAATATTGTTTAGGTCGATCGATTTATTGAAGAATTTAGGATTCTCATTAACAGGATGACATTGACATATATGGTATGGTTGTTCTCTATGGTCGACAATCAACAAAGAACTTTAAGGTGAGAATGACATTTAACAAAGTGTACATGTACTTGTATTCAGTATCATTTAATCCATCAAATTATATTATTTGATTTTGTTTGTGTTACTAATAATTATAGTTCTGAGCTAGTTATTCAGTAGTGAGTGGCAAATAAGTTGGATGTGTGTACAGGTATTTAGTTATAAATTTTTGTTATCTAATTACAACGAGTAGTTATTCAGTTTAAATGAATTGTACGTTATTACACGTTATTTAATTAGAATAAGTATTCACTTTTAATAGTTATTCGGTTTAGCTGGTATTTATTCGGGTGTATTGAGTAGTTATGTGATGAAATTGGGGATTTATTTAATTACGATAGTTACTTATTACTCCCTCCGTTCAACAAAATTTGACGTTTTACTATTCATGCACGTTTTTTTAGGAGCTAAAAACTATATAAAATATCGACTTTTTAAATAATTTTTTTTAACAATTTCATAGTTATTATTAATAAGTACAAACTTGTTAAAAAAAATTTTAAAAAAAATGAATATTTTATATAGCTTTTATCATTCTAAAAAAGCGTGCATGAATAGTAAACGACAAGTTTTGTTGAACGGAGGGAGTATTAAGTTGTAGTAAGTACTAAATAGTTATTTGACTTTTTTTAAACTATTTAGTTGTAATAGTTATAATATTACACAATATTAAGCGTATAATATTGAGAACTAGGGAGTGATCAATTGTGTAAATATTAGGATAGAAGAGGTCAATAATTAAAATCTATCTTCTATAATTATGTATCATCTTTTATAAGATTATTTATTATTTTTCTAAACTTGTCCTTCAAGATTGTAACCATCTTGTCTATATATTAATAACTATATTTGTGAATAGATCAAATATTCTTTCAATTTTGTTATCTTGGTATATAGAGAAAAGTTCATGTCCACCGACGATTCCGCAGCATCGATCCACCAGGCCACCACTATAACCAGCGCAACCGCCCTCTTTGTTACTGGCGTCGTTCCGCAACACGACCTTCAATTTTCCATGTTCATCTACAAGCTTGACCACACAAAACTGCAACATCTAGGGTGCCCATGTCTTAGACACACTCGATGCCTTTAATTAAAGTCGCTTTTTTTTATTTACAATAGGCAACCAATAGAATGTCTTGCAAAACAAAAATCATTCTTTATCATCCCGTCAAATGATGTTAATTACAAAGCTCCATGTTCAAAGGGATTGTACAAGGATTACAACTAATGTCATTCTTAGTTATATATAGTTTACTCCTAAATTTGCCTCTCTGAAGTAGTGACGAAATTTCATTGTGGTCAATCCTGACCTTAATGTTCTAATATGTTAATATGTCTTGAATGATCGTTGACCGGCGACGCATCGGGGGGTCTGGGAGGCGGAGCCCCCCGACGGTGGTCTAGGGGGGGCTAGGGGTTCCATGAGTCTCTTTATAGCCCCCCCTGGGGGGCTATGGGGGCAGCGCCACCCCGTCTTTACGGTATGCGATGTTTATTGTAAACGGACATATCGTCTGTCTATTTTGGGCTTTCAGTCCATTGTCTGTTTAGGGTTCCATGAGTCTCTTCATATACTCATGGAAAGTCGACCCCTTTGTAACCCTAATCTGTTTCGCTTCCTCTAATAAGAAAACTAGTTCTCTGCCCGTGGACGTAGGCAACACACCGTTGCTGAACCACGTAAATCTCTGTGTTGTTCTTCGCTTTATCATTCTCGTTATAACATAATCTTTTCAATTATCCTGAATATCCCCCATGGCACATTTGTGCTGTCCTCAATTGCCTTGATCACCTTCAAGTTGTCTCCTTCAGTAATAATATTCTGCTAGCCTTTCCTCCGAACTAGCTCTAATCTCGTACAGAAAGTAAGGAATTCAGTTAGAAGTGTCGATCCCTTAGAAACTTTTTCGTTGAACATTTCAACTACATGCTCATTCCAATCTCTAACAATACCCCAAATTATGCAATCCCTAGCAATTGTAACGTAACGGGTGCATCTACATTGATTTTGTAGACGCTTACGAGTAGCTTAGCCCATTTAATGTGTCTGCCCTTCCGCGTTTTCTCTTTAGTTTTGGGATTTGTTTGGGCTTCCTTCCAGTCTGTTATGCAGTTCATAGCTTTCTGCACGATTATACCAATATTCTCCATTTTTTTTTCTTAAATATGTCTGAGTTTCTTGTTTCCTAAATGTTTTGTCATAGTATGCACAGGTCATCAAAATGAGCATTTTCTCTTCTAATTTGATCCATATCTTCAATTGAGACATTAGGATCCCTAATGCCAATGAAGGATTTGCCCATTCTGTATTCGTAGTTGCTAATTATTGATCTTGAGACTGGGCATTTTAGTATCAGATGGGATGAGTCTTCATCCTCGAGACTACAGAGACAACATCGAGAAGGAACTATGTTGAAAAATCTATTTAAACTTGATTTGTTGCTAGCTCATCCGTCATTATTTTCCAGATGAAATTCTGAGTTTGTGGGGGAAGACTAAGCTTCCATATCCAAGCGTAATCTATGTCAGTAGGATTGCTGTTTCCAGATTAAAGTCGCTTAATTGTGTTGACTAGCTAGTGAGGCTACGTATTAATACTTATGTATTATACTATATATGGATATGATCAATACAAGTAATTACCGGAAATGATATTTAAGTGTCCATTGAATGATGTACGTTTAAGTGTCCATATATAGGGCTTGATGAAAGGTTTTCATTCATTTTTTCTTGAATTGGTAAATAAAGAGCGGTCATTCCGGGGTTCAAAATAGGGATCTATGAATACTACTACAAGTCCTTTCCAGTGAGCCATTTTTCCATTCATTTTTTCCACATCAAGTAAAACGCAGTAGATTTTCATGGTATCAAAGTCCGAGTCGGACTTTGATAACTGGGGGTCGTGTGCACAGGCGCACATGTGCTAGTAGTCTAGCACACAAGCCGAGTGAGGTTCCATTCTAAAACCAATTGACAATAGAAGGAGTAGCCCACCGACTCATATATTAGGGTTTAATATGTTCAACTTTCCGATGTGAAACACTTTTGATCTCATTCACATCTCAACAATACCAAGTGATTATTTATATGTATGTACATATGAATAATCTTTTGTTAAACTGTTAGTAGATATATATATATAACAAATTAATAAGAAATGAGAATATATACTCAAGTACTTGCCTTGTTTTTTTTTCATTAATTTCTACACTCCCTTTGAAAAATACAGAGGACGAATTAATTGCGGATATATCTTATCTGCAATTGGTAATTGGGTTGCCAGGTAGCTAGTAGTATGGCCACCCAAGCTTTTTGTTCCCATCCATCCAAAAGGTTGTTGCCGTGTGTGTCTCCCAGGCGTCCTCATCGGTCGTGTTTCATCCACAGAGAAACTCATTCTGAAGAATACGACCAAAACTTACCCCGGAAAAGTAATGATTATCTATATTATTTATTTTAAAATTCATGGATCATTATTTTAATTATTACTCTTCTTCTTCCATTTTTCTATACAAAATTTGTTATATTTTCTCACATTTCATTCCCTAATTTTAAGGAGGGTAACCGGTTTTTTTATGGCAAATGGTGGTTTAGCTGATTTGGTTGATAAGTGTGTGCACCTATCCTGATTTGGTGCGAGAATTCTTAGCCACGTTTGTCACGAGTAATGAGGAGTGCAAGTTCAAATTGGGAGCACATCATATGAGAATGTCTTTTGAGACTGAGGAGATTGTTGGGCATTTCAAGGGTCCCGACACATAATTGGGACGATCTTCAGACTTCTAAGTTGCTAGAGTAGGAATGATACAAGGCAAGGTTACTCGGTTGTTACATGCAAATGGTTGTTCAAACTCAAGTTTAATAGTGATGGGTCCCTAGAGCGGCATAAGGCAAGGTTGGTGGCTCGTGGTTTTACCCAGATTGAAGGGGTGGATTACTCTGAGACGTTTGCTCCAATAGCTCGAATGATCATTGTTGTGAGCTGAATCCGCTGTGTTTTACAGTCACTTTTATATCGATTTCTGCATACATTTCATTCATTTGGGCTAAGATAGTACAGAATCTATATAGTTTATGTTTATTTGCCAAATTATGGAATCTACACCAGTTTCTGTTTAAATTCGCAGAATTCGAGGCAAATTACAGCAGTTCTGAGAAAGGTCAGAAAAGCTCGGAAATCAACTACAGAAGTCCAAGGTCAAGAAGCAGTGGAATCAGTCAAATCAAGCTTTGGAGCCCGAGTTTACTCGATCTAGAGTACTACTACTCGACCTCGACGAAGCTATCCGAGCACTGACCTTGTCGACCAAGAGCAGAGTCGAGAAGCCAATGACGGAGACGCCGGGACGACCCTACTCGATCTCGACGAGACCTTGTCGAGATCGAGGACAACCCAGCGCCCCATGCCGAGGAGGAGTCCTCGACCACACCAGGCAGCCATCCTCGATTACACCTTACTCGATCTCGAGTTGTCCTTGTCGATATCGAGGATCCAAGGAGCCCATAAGTCCAAAGCCATGTCGAGCAGATCTACCCGAGAAGCCAGGCCACCATAGTCGACGAACCACGGTACTCGATATCGAGTACTCTTGTCGATATCGAGTAGCCCAGTTTCTGGAAACGCGTCACCATGAGCAGTCCGAGTCGAGTTGGAGTTACTTGGGCACGAAGGAAGTCGAGTTGTCCGAGATTCTATCCAATTCGATCAAGTCTATGGAAGAGAAGTTCTACCTACATTGGAGATATTTTGCAAACTTTAGATATAGTTTCCTTTAAAGATTTATTTCCCTTAAGCAATTTATTTATCTTTAAGCTTTTAAGTAGATATAGATAGAAGATTCTATCCTTGATTAGCAAGGAATAGAAGGCTATAAATAAAGCCCTAGGGGCTGATTTTTCATTCATTCAGAAACACAATCAATTCCATTCAAGTAAGTAGGAGTAGAGAGAGAGAGTTTGTAGCGAGCAAGGTGGAAAGGCGAAAGCGGATTTGTCTTGTGGGTTGTAAGCTTTCTTTATTTAATTCAATGCAAGTTAGTTTCTTTTGTTATTTGATGTCTTTCTTGATGATGAAGAGCGAGTAGTCCACCCACTTCTGGGGCTGGGGTGAGCCCGACGGTGGTCATGTAAAGTGATGCGGTAAAGGTCAGATCTTGTTATGCGATTAGTCTTCTATCCCTATGAGCATGATTCTTTTGCGAGAGTTGAAGGTGATCATTGTTTGTGTTATTGAAGCGAAAGTGATCTTAATGCAACTTGGATTAATTATGTGAAAAGGGATAGTAACAATTAGGGTTTATGAGAAAGCCTCTATATGCCTATTTGTTAACAACGAAAGTTGTTTGATGGAAAGCATGATCTTTTATGCCTTTATGTGTTACTTTGCAGGGTTATCGTTGTGGTGTTGATACCTTGGCCTTGGAAGTCTTTTAGCATATTGATTTATTTCGTCGGAATTCTGAGTTTTGGGTTCGAGAAATTGCAATTTACGTTTTCTGCATTTTTAGTCGACATCGAGTAGAGTCTTGTCGATCTCGAGTAGACACTTGTCGAGATCGAGTTGGCTTGCCGAGATCGAGTTGTCTGTTTGCTTGCTAAGTTAACGTTGTCGACATCTGTAGTCGATATCGAGGACAGTTAGTCGATATCGAGTAACTTTTGTGTCCTCGCTTTTGTTTTTGCTTTCGTTTGTTCTTTTCTGTTTTATTTTTGTCTTTCTTTGTTTCTGTGTTTCTGTTGCTTTTCTGTGAGATTTACAGCTACCTAGGATCCGCTGACACGCTTCCTCGTGGGTTCGATCTTGACTTTCCATTACTGCATTGGAGGAGTCTTGTATTTATTTCCGTGAGCCTGAATCTGGTTTGATTTATTTTATTATATTTCATACTTGATTTCCTCCTCACAACAAATTGGCGTCGTTGCCGGGGAGGCTATCATTCGCGCCTCAGGTAGTCAGATCTCACTTTTTCTTTGAGTTAATTTACAGGTGTATGCGCCGTTCTGGTCAACCACCTGAGTTTGACGGCTTAGACGAACCAGAGCGCCTTCTACACATCAGAGCTAAACTGCAAAGAGCCATGGCAGCTGCGGAGACACAGGAACAGCTGATCGCAAGGCTTACAAGGGAGTTGGCCGCTAAAGATGCTGCTATCGGCACTGAGAAAGCAGCAAGGGAACAAGCAGATGCTGAGCTTGCCCAATACCCAACCACGGCAGAGGACTATATGCACCCAACTCTCGTCGTGCCTGAATCGGCGATTCTTATCCCTGAAAACTCTTTTGAAATTCGCACTTAATTTCTTATAGAGCTTAAAAATAATGCCTTTTTTGGTAGATTTAATGAGTGTCCTCTTGAACATATTACAAATTTTTCTGACACGTGTCGTACTCTTGCTGAAGGTACAACTTTGGAATATGTCAAGATGAAAGCTTTTCGCTGGTCTCTCGCTGGACCTGCACTAAAGTGGCTTGAAGGGCTGAAACCAAGATCCCTAACAACATGGGCCCAAGTAGAACAAGAATTTCTGAATAAATTCTTCCCAACCGCCAAAACAACACATCTCCGCCAGAAAATCACCGCCTTCATACAAAAGCAAGGGGAACCGCTGGCAAAGGCATGGGAGCACTACAAAGAACTACTGCGATCTTGCCCTACTCATGGACAGCCACCCTACGTCATTCAGGAGATCTTCTTCAACTCTCTTGATCAAGTCACTAAGCACAGAATCAACCATTATACTCGCTATGAGTATCTGACGATGCCACCAGTTGACACTTGGGGTGTGCTGGACAAGCTCACTAATTATGACAACAAATATAGGTCTACTGCAAACTATGAGGAGAACCCCTACGCCAGGCCAGCACCATCTATGCCTCTCTATGAGCCTCCTAAAGAGATTGATCCTGATGTAAGGGAACAGTACTACAGAGATCTGAACAAGAAGCTCCTTAAGCAAGTAAAGTATCTTTCTGTCAACCAGCCTTGCATTGAATGCGGATCGCAACGGCACACCACTACTGAGTGCCCACACACAGAGCAAGTCAGGCTGGCAGAGCACCACGAGGAGGTAGCCTACGCAGGGGGTCCCAATCGCTACATGGGGGACCAAAGGTTTCAGCAACCACAATGGAACCAAGGTGCCCCTAGGAAACCCCTCACTACAGAGCTCCAGGACATCCGAAAAGGGACCAGAAAAGGGATGATATACAGACAGTCCTGGAGGAAATACAGAGGAATCACTCAGAAACTAAGCAGTCCTTCAACTCCGTCTACACTCAGATGCAAGGTGTCAACTCTAGACTTGGGGAAATTGATATATGGCGAAAATCAGTTGATACACAGATTGGTCAGCTAGCAGCAGGAATCTCCAGACAGTCAGGTGCGCTCCCTGGATCTTCAGAACCAAATCCTAAAGGAAAGACTGGACACATCGCTGCTGTAAAACTCAGGAGCGGCCATCAACTGCAAGAGCCAGAAGTTGGAAAGCAGCAGAACAAAGGAGACCAACAAGTCGACCAGCAGCTAGTCAATCTCGACCAGAGCCTACTCGATATCGAGGAAGGTCTACTCGATGTCGATGAGAAACTTCAAAAGCCCTCGTCTGCACTGCACAGCAACTCGACATCACCCAACCTGGTCGAGATCGACAAGGGTGTACTCGACATCGAGAAAACTGCAGCACCTCCGACATCTGTTCTGGCTCCGAATCAGAAAAAAAAGCTACCTTTCCCCACAAAATCTCCAAAGGACCCGGCAGAAAAGAAATTTCAGCGCTTCATCAAGATGCTTCAGAAACTCAATGTCACCATCCCCTTCACGGAAGCTCTCAATGAAATGCCATCCTATGTCAAGTTCCTAAAGGAGATTCTGAGCAAAAAGTGATCAATGGCTGAAATTACAGAGGAATGCAGCCATTTGGACATACTGGAGAAAAGGCCAGATCCAGGTAAGTTTGCTATAACCATTGGATTTGGTCCATACAAAATTAATACTTTATGTGATCTTGGAGCTAGTGTGAGTATAATGCCTTTAACAATTTGGTCCAAGATTAAGATAGGTGCCCTAGAGCCTGTGGATGCTAGACTTTACATGGCCAACAACACAGTGGTCATTCCAACAGGCATGGTGGACAATGTGCCAGTACAAGTAGGTAAATTTTTTGTCCCTGCTGATTTCTTAGTTATTGATATGCAAGAAGATCCTGCTTGTCCAATTATTCTAGGAAGACCCTTCTTGGTGACGGTGGATGCCAACATAAGCGTAAGGAAAGGAGTGCTCACCTTCAACATCAGCGATGAGGTAATTGAGTATTCCTTTAATAAAACTGAAAGGCATACAGGTCCAATGGAAGAGGTAAAATCTATCTCAACTGGCTACATCACCTGCGGAGAACCCAAGGTGAGAAACATGACTCTTGAGGAGATGGAAAAGAGGGATATGGAAGCCCAGGTGCAGGAGATCATGGCAATCCTAAAGGAGGACACAGAGGATCCAATCGACACAAACCAAGGTACGTCGTTATGGACTAATTATTTTTCGGATGCCTTGACAGGAACCAAGTATGGGGTCAAAGTCGACCAAGACTCCTCGACATCGAGGACCCTAGTCGACCTCGACCAAAGCCGGGAGCCTCCAACAGCACCAGTGTCATCGAGTAACAAAATAGAAGCTCATCCCTTCTCGAGATCGAGTACCGTACTCGATATCGACCACCCTCACCAGCTTTTGCATCCTCGGGCACCTGCTTCCTCGACACTGAAACCACCAGATCGACCAGGCTCCTCGATCTCGACTAGGCTTGTCGAGATCGACCAACACCCACCCTCCCTGGCACCTGCTTCCTCGACGCTGAAACCACCAAACCAGCCACCCTACTCGAGATCGACCAGGCTTGTCGATGTCGACCAACCCTCACCAGCTTCTGCATCCTCGAGCAGCTCACCACCAGAACCAGAAAGCTCGTCGAGATCGAGTACCTCTACTCGAGATCGACCAAACACTGTGGTCCCCGATTCCGTCTCTGCAAAGGTAAGCCAAGGTATGGATCTTTCTTCTCCTATTTCTATTAAAGATCTGTCTATACATGGGAGAGGTTTGCCTTGGTATGTGCGCTTATGTAGGATTTCCAATGATGAGCCCAAGGAGTATGAAATTGGAGACAAGCTCTATGTCTCTAAATCAAAAGATCATTGGTTCCCCAACAAATTCATAAAGAAGCGGATGGGGCCTTTCGTGGTGAACAAGATCCACTCTGGAGGATTACAACTGATGGACAGGAATGGAGTCTTATTTGAGGCCCAGGCTACATGGGCCCTGCAGATGCCACCTTGAGCATAAATGGAAAGTCGGCCTAGCGACTATAAAATCTAGAGCTTGTACATAAACATTTATTTTTGAACTTTTTGAGACTTTGTTGCTTTTGTTTGTTTTTTGGTTTTGAACATTTTTAGTTTTCTATTGTGGGTATACGTCTTCTACACTTTTCAGGTCCATGGATAGAAGCAAGCTATATTCAGACTCGGTCCAGGATTCTTATATTCGACATTTTGAGGCCCTGCACACCTGTCTTGTGAGTTTCTTTCTTTACCCTTGTTTTTATACAGTGAGGACACTGTAATGTTTAAGTATGGGGTGGGGGAAGGGCTTACTTTGTGCATATTTGCCATATTTGACATTATATGTGCATATTTAGAATTTATTGTTTTGAATTGCTACATGGCTATTTTGGAATGCATTATTAATTTATGTGCTTATATATGCATGTTTTCCAAAAGTTTGAAAAAATGACCCCCATTAAAAATTTTGAATAATGTTATGGAAGCTTATATTGAACTCAACGATGCAAAATTGGATTCATTAGAGATATAGCATGAAATTGCCTAGTAAAGAGAAGTCACAATGAAGTACATATTTTAGATGAAAACCATGAAAGGAGGTAAAATTTGAAGTTGCTTTTTGACATGTTGCATGATAAGATGATGGAGGACTTTATATTTCCATATAATGCTCATATTGTTATATCCTATCCTTACCTATGCTTATGCATTACACAAAGCCATATTATGCCTTATTTCAAATATTGCTCCACATGATCTAAATATTGCCATTCTTTACCTTATTTCCTATCCGGGGATTATGTTGAGAATGATGTTACATTATGGAGATTATCATATGGTTGTTGTGTTGTGATTATTGGAGTATGGTAGGAAATTGTTTGAAATATATGGAAAATTTAATGAGTGAAAGAAAATCCAATCACCTCAGGAGATAAAGGTAGATTGACCCTGCTCTCTGAGATAATAGTTTGGAGAGATGGGACACATTGTGAGGAGTCCAACGCACTAAGTATCCGGGGCCATTCATGACACCCATGTTTGTGACTCGCGAGAAGGCAGTGCTGAGGTTAGAGAGGTAAAAGCATTATTATTGATAAAAGCATTATGAAAGGTGATGAATCTTGTGGAGAAGGAATGTGGAAATTCAGTTTGGAAATACTCCATTTCCCCGGATCATTAGCACCACATTGCTAGAAACTGCCCACCTTTAGCCTTTTACCAATCTACTCCTTATTTGAGCTTAAATTAAAGTCTTCTTGATTATCAATGCTTTGTCATGAATGAATGTTTTGTATAACCCTCCTTTTGTGAGTAGATGTTGCTTTTGTATAATTGCACATGCATGGATCTGTGACACTAGTACCTTCTCAATGATGGTAATTGACTGCGGGGTTATATGAGAATGAATCTAAGATGTTGAGAGTTTTTTATTTCTTCCCCTGAATGACAATTAAAAGTATTGCTTGAGGACAAGCAAGCTTAAGTATGGGGTGTTTGTTGTGAGCTGAATCCGCTATGTTTTACAGTCACTTTTATATCGATTTCTGCATACATTTCATTCATTTGGGCTAAGATAGTACAGAATCTATGTAGTTTATGTTTATTTGCCAAATTATGGAATCTACACCAGTTTCTGTTTAAATTCGCAGAATTCGAGGCAAATTACAGCAGTTCTGAGAAAGGTCAGAAAAGCTCAGAAATCAACTACAGAAGTCCAAGGTCAAGAAGCAGTGGAATCAGTCAAATCAAGCTTTGGAGCCCGAGTTTACTCGATCTAGAGTACTGCTACTCGACCTCGACGAAGCTGTCTGAGCACTGACCTTGTCGACCAAGAGCAGAGTCGAGAAGCCAAGGACGGAGACGCCGGGACGGCCCTACTCGATCTCGAGGAGACCTTGTCGAGATCGAGGACAACCCAGCGCCCCATGCCGAGGAGGAGTCCTCGACCACACCAGGCAGCCATCCTCGATTACACCTTACTCGATCTCGAGTTATCCTTGTCGATATCGAGGAGCCAAGGAGCCCATAAGTCCGAAGCCATGTCGAGCAGATCTACCCGAGAAGCCAGGCCACTATAGTCGACGAACCACGGTACTCGATATCGAGTACTCTTGTCGATATCGAGTAGCCCAGTTTCTGGAAACGCGTCACCGTGAGCAGTCCGAGTCGAGTTGGAGTTACTTGGGCACGAAGGAAGTCGAGTTGGCCGAGATTCTATCCCATTCGATCAAGTCTATGGAAGAGAAGTTCTACCTACATTGGAGATATTTTGCAAACTTTAGATATAGTTTCCTTTAAAGATTTATTTCCCTTAAGCAATTTATTTATCTTTAAGATTTTAAGTAGATATAGATAGAAGATTCTATCCTTGATTAGCAAGGAATAGAAGGCTATAAATAAAGCCCTAGGGGCTGATTTTTCATTCATTCAGAAACACAATCAATTCCATTCAAGTAAGTAGGAGTAGAGAGAGAGAGTTTGTAGCGAGCAAGGTGGAAAGGCGAAAGCGGATTTGTCTTGTGGGTTGTAAGCTTTCTTTATTTAATTCAATGCAAGTTAGTTTCTTTTGTTATTTGAAATCTTTCTTGATGATGAAGAGCGAGTAGTCCACCCACTTCTGGGGCCGGGGTGAGCCCGACGGTGGTCATGTAAAGTGATGCGGTAAAGGTCAGATCTTGTTATGCGATTAGTCTTCTATCCCTATGAGCATGATTCTTTTGCGAGAGTTGAAGGTGATCCTTGTTTGTGTTATTGAAGCGAAAGTGATCTTAATGCAACTTGGATTAATTATGTGAAAAGGGATAGTAACAATTATGGTTTATGCGAAAGCCTCTATATGCCTATTTGTTAACAACGAAAGTTGTTTGATGGAAAGCATGATCTTTTATGCCTTTATGTGTTACTTTGCAGGGTTATCGTTGTGGTGTTGATACCTTGGCCTTGGAAGTCTTTTAGCATATTGATTTATTTCGTCGGAATTCTGAGTTTTAGGTTCGAGAAATTGCAATTTACATTTTCTGCATTTTTAGTCGACATCGAGTAGAGTCTTGTCGATCTCGAGTAGACACTTGTCGAGATCGAGTTGGCTTGCCGAGATCGAGTTGTCTGTTTGCTTGCTAAGTTACTGTTGTCGACATCTGTAGTCGATATCGAGGACAGTTAGTCGATATCGAGTAACTTCTGTGTCCTCACTTTTGTTTTTGCTTCTGTTTGTTCTTTTCTGTTTTATTTCTGTCTTTCTTTGTTTCTGTGTTTCTGTTGCTTTTCTGTGAGATTTACAGCTACCTAGGATCCGCTGACACGCTTCCTCGTGGATTCGATCCTGACTTTCCATTACTGCATTGGAGGAGTCTTGTATTTATTTGCGTGAGCCTGAATCTGGTTTGATTTATTTTATTATATTTCATACTTGATTTCCTCCTCACAACAATCATTGTGCACACATTACATGCCGTTGCATCTGCTCAGAACCAGGGCCGTCCAATCAATTTCGGAGGCCCTGTGCAAATAGAAAAATGTATTCAATATTGTAGTCACTTTTAAAAATAAAAATATTTTATATAAATATAAGTTTTTATTTCACATCTAATAATTCTATTTTTTTTGTAAATATCTAATAATTCTATTAATATTGTTTTGTAATCAAGTGTTCAAATTGTTAAAACACTAAATTAGTTTTGACAACTTTAATTTTTATTTTAAACTAAAAAGATCATTGTTGAGATTCTTACAATCAAAATTTTACAATATGATAAATATTAATAGTATCATCTTATAATTTTACAATATGAATCACCTTTCTCTACTATGGTTTACATGAAACACCAAGAATTGTTAAATAAATATATACATATAATTATGGAAATATATGTTGAATATAACTAAATTATTTATCCTTGACAAATCAAGAAGATTATGGGAATTATTTTTAAGAATTTACTACAATTATTTATACATATGGTTTTTCTATCTTATGCCCTTGAGGCATATGATAAGACACTAAATTGAGAAAGAATCCCACAAAAAAGGCAAGCGACCCTAACAATCTAACTAAAAAAAGAGTTAAACTAATTAAAAGTTTAATTTTTTTTCCAAATTTAGGGTCTAATCCTATACTCTTGGGGCATAGGATAGAAAGTATTGGGAACAAAACAAAGAAATAACTAAAACAAAGAAATAAACAAAGAAGAAAAAGAGGGGAAAAAACAAAGAAATAAACATTAAATATTAAATAACTAAAACAAATAAATAAACATTAAATATTATAGAAATTATTGGGAATAAAAATAATAAATTGAAATAAAAAAAAACAAAGAAAAGATAAGAGAGAAACACGGAAGAAAAGAAAACCAAAAAAAAAAAACCAAATCGATCACCGTGTTGTAAAAAAGTGAAATAAGACTGGGGTAAGAGGAATTGAACCCTGGACGACTGGTATTTAAGTGAGGTGCATGTAGGCGTGGCTACGGGTCGGACCCACCGGGTCGACGGGTTCGACCCGCCGGGTCAAGAGTCAGGGTTGGCCGACCCGAACCCTAACCCGTAAATCTCACGGGTTGACGGGTTCGGGTCGACCCGTTGACCCGGCGGGTTACATTAATTAAAAAAAAAATTTTTTTTTTAAATGACTATTAAAATAAATAAATAAATAATATGTAAAGATTTTATCTTCACAACACATTTTATCACTTTGATATGAAGTGTTAAAAATGTAGGAAGATTATATCTCCATATTAATTCTTTCATCCACAATAATTTCATTGTGTGATGTAAGAGAAAAAAATATGAGAATATATTTCTCAAACTTCATTTCCAACTTAATTTCCAATGTAGGAAATGTAGGAAACAAGTGAAGTGGAAGAAATGTGGTAGTGGGATACATATATATAGCCACATGCCTTCTCATTCTAACTCCATATTTTCGATGTGGGACAAAGCCTTTGTCCCACATTGGAAATGAGAGGAAAGAAGGAAGACTTCCAAGTCTATAAAAGGAGAAGGATGGGGTTTATTTGTCTCACATTGCACATTTCATATTAGTTTATGTATTATTGTGAGTTACTTTAAGAATAATTTACATAATTTACATGATATTATAAATTTATTTTATTAAAAATAAATTTTTCAAAAAAAAAAATATTTTGAAAAAGCGAGTTGACCCGGCGGGTCGACCCGCTGTGTCACGGGTCACGGATTCCCCGACCCTAACCCTAACCCTAATCCGCTACCCGTCCCCACCCGCCAACCCGTCAACCCGGACCCGGCGGGTCGTTGACCCGTACGATCCGGCGGGTCACGGGTTGACCCGTAACCCGTGGCCACGCCTAGGTGCATGATCTTACATGTTTACCACTAGACCACACGCTAAGATGTGATTGCTTAGCGCAGATACTTAATTATAATAATAAAGAGGTTCTAAATATATAGAGGCCCCGAAAATTTGGAGGCCATGTGCGATCGCCCACCTTGCACTTGCTAATGGCCGGCCATGCTCAGAACTAGCCTCTCTTCCAAATGGATATCACGAATGCCTTTCTTCATGGCGACCTAGAGGAAGATGTGTTCATGACTTTGCCACCTACATACTCCTTTTTTAAGCATCTATAGGCTTCTAAAAAGGGGGAGACCTTGGCTAGTATTTGTCCTCAGGGGAAGATATATGATGAGGCCAACTGCTTATCACTAGTGTGCAAACTAAATAAGTCTCTTTATGGGTTAAAGCAGGCCCCGAGACAGTGGTTTGCGAAGTTCTTATGTGCTATTCAAAGTGCATGCTATGCTCAATCTAAAGTAGAGTATTCGTTGTTCATACGAAGAGCGGGAAGATCATTTACTGTCCTTTGAGGCTGTGAGTATATGTGGACACAATCGACTCAAGAAGCAACTGTAAGGTAAATTTCAATGGAAAGATCTTGGAGACATGAGATATTTCCTGGGAATTGAAATCGATAGAACTCCAAAAGGAGTGTTATTAAACCAAAAAAAGTATACTTTTGAGATGTAGAAGAAACTAGAATGATCAATGCTAAACCTCTGAACACTCCTTTGGACTGTCACGAGAAGCTAACTAAAGAGGGGGAGAGGATGAAAAATCCTTATTAGTACCGACGTCTGATCGAGAAATTGATATATTTAACAGTCACCAGACCGGAGATTACATACAGTGTTCAGATTCTGAGTCAATTCATGCAATAACATTGTGTAGAGCATTGGAAGGCAGTTGAGCATGTATTGAGAATTGAGATAAATAAAAGGATCTCCAGGACAAGGACCTCTTCTAGCTCATAAGTTAGACCTCAAGCTCAGAGCATATTGCGATGCCAATTGGCAATCATGCCCCATGACCAGAAGGTCTCTCACTGGTTTTTGAATATTCTTAGGGTCATCTCTTATCTCATGGAGAACCAAGAAACAATCATTTGTGGCGATGTTGACAGCAAAATCAGAGTACATGGTGGCAATGGAGGCTACTAGCTTGTTGCAAGATCACATGGTTCGTAGCTTTGCTGAAGGATTTGAATGTAGAGCAATTGGAATCTATTGATCTATACTATGACAACCAAGCAGCTCTTCACATAGCCAAAAATCTTGTGTCCCACGAACGAACAAAACATATTAAGGCCGACTGTCATCTTGTTAGAGACAAAGTGATGCGCAAAGAAATCGAAGCTCAATGTCTCAACACACAGAGGAGCAACCTGCAAACTTACTCACGAAAGTTCTGAGCCAAGATCAGCATAGAAAACTCATGAGCAAGCTTAGAGATATAAATCAATTTAACAACTCTAAGCTTGAGATGGAGGGATGAAATAAAATAGTGAGATGATGTCAGCATTACATGTGAACTTTCTAGATGTGATAGCTAGCTTGGAGATCAATAAGTTTGTTATGACTATATTTTACAAGTAGTATAAATGGCCATTACATGTAATTCAGCAAAAAAATCACATCAATTTGATACAAATACAGATGAACATATAATACAGTAAATTGAACCGCACTTGCTCTCTTCCTTTGAATTTTCTGTCAAATCTTCTTCATTCCTTCATCTCTCCTCATATTCCAAAGACAAAGATAGGTATTTCCAATGTTACAAGCGGAATTGATATATAAAACGCGCACCTTACAAGCAAATCGGGCTTCAACCGAACAAACAAGAACGGCCATCCATGATATGATGGTCTCTAAGAATCGATAAAGAATGGAAAGGTTTTGGATTTTGTAGGATACTCATCTTCCACACCTTCTTAAATGTCTATATGATCGATCTAGTTAAAAATCTCACCAATCATAAGTTCCTCTCTCATGCCTATGTCACCAAAACGTACTGACAAGAAGAATCTCCCATTTTTCCACGCATTCAAAACCTGATTGAAGACTCCACTTTGATTGTAAGACCTTGAATTCTAACCTGCAGGTCAATATCAAAGGATGATGAAAGACAAAGCACTATCTTGATTTCAAGGTCTTGAAACCGAGACTCCGTTTGCGTGCATAATGGATACCTTACTTGTTCATATTATATTGAGTTATTTTTATTATGGCCAAGCTATCTTGCAGATCTCGGTTTAAAGAGATGAACCTATTTCGTATGGGCTGATGTATCTAAGGTTTTGGGCTCATATTCCTAATGAGATATTTTTATACACTTGCCATCTCGATTAAATGTGTTTTAGGAAAGAAGATCCTCCAGCCTTGAGAATCAAGAAATGCTGATTGCATCTTTTCATGGGGAGCGCATCTTGGAAATGGAAAAAATTATTTTTGGAAGGAATTCAAACTTCAACGGTCCGCCCTTGCTGCCTTCGGACAAATGACTATTTATATGACGGCATGTAGAAGACGAAGATCATCGAAGCAAACATTCATTCTAAAAGCGATCAAGTCTTCTAAAGCATTCTCTCGTGAACTCATTAAGCTTTGTGTGGGTGGTTTTTGAGAGTTGAGAGAGACACAGTCTTTATTATACAAGTCATTTGATTCACACTAAGAGTTTCTTACTCGTCATAGCACACGTTGGTGTGTAGTGAGAGCCTTTATTTCACTTGTAAGTTTGAGAGCTAGAATATAAGCGGTGAGACTTTGTATATGAGAAGGGAAGTTCTCCTAGAAATTTTTAGGCTCAAGGAAAGTGAAATAAGAAGGTTTGAATCCTATGAGTTGGATAACCCTAGGCGGGGACGTAGGTCAAGTTCGCGCCGAACCTCGTTAACAATTCGCGTATTCATCTTTTACATTCCGCATTTACTTTATCTTGTTTGGTTTTACTTGGTCAAGATTTGATAACAATATTAAGGTCTTAACAAGTTGTTTTGAAAACTATTTTAAGAGTTCTTGTTTTGCGAAAATCGAGCATACTCTATTCATCCCCCCTTCTAGAGTATTATTTATCACCTTATAGACTCTTCAATTGGTATTAGAGCTTGACTCACTGTTTTGATCTAACAATCTTATGAGTTTCAGTATGTCTACCATAGGTGATGGAGGATTTGCCCAAGGGAGATCAACCAACTGTAACGGCCCGGGATTATGATTCTCGGGTTACGTTTCGAGGGATGAAACCCCTCGTTAGGATCTTGCGCCCCGAGTACAGGTTGAAGGTTTGAAATTCTATCCTAACATTTTAAAGTGGGATTTCATGCCCAAAATTCGAAGGGATCGTTGGAATCCCCGGGGAAGTCCCCTGTACCTGTCATAAGTCTAAGCGTGGAAAACCAACAGTCATGCAAATAGTAGAATCAAGGTGTAATACAAGAGGGTGCCACGGCAGAGCCGGGTCAAACCAAATCAATAAGCGTATTTATCGAAATCTAAAGTTAGACCATTTCTTTGCAATCGCCCAAGAGAGTTCCCATGTTACAGAAGCAAGGAACAATCATGCTGCAAACAAACCTAAAAAAATATGTATGCGGGGCGGTGTCAGATCGAAGCCCTACGCAATATAATCCCAAACAAGCAAACACATACACACGCTAGTCCTAATAAAGATGTTTCTAGATGCAAGGCGGAATATCAACACACTAGCATGGTCCTAAGATCAAGTGCATAAATATAATAAGGCCTTAGCACCGAATACCAAGTAGTATATCCCTCTCCTACCTCCACCCCCTTCCGATAGAGCAGAGACTGGCCAGCTCGTGAATGCATTCCATATAATCGGGTGGCACGCATGCCCAACCCGTATCCACAATAAAGCCCGCAGGCATCTCATAATATAAAGAAGTTCCATGACTCGATTGACTCAAGACGGGACCCGATGGGACTGGGTCGTCCTATAACCCTAGCAAAGACTCTAGTTACTTCACAGATAACGGTCGTTCTGTTTACAAAAGCAATGAGTAAACGAATGCTCAATCATGAGTGCAATCCTAGCAGGATACTACATGACATGTTTTTTTATGAATGCAAGCACCTAGTATGCACATGGCTACAAGCAGGGAGATCTCTTTTTCGAATCTGAGTGAGCTCATATAGGAACTCACCTGGCTATGCAGAACAGCATAAAAGAAGATCCGGCATACATCAATCATGATCACCAATTATCACCTAGGTACATATCAGAGCACAAATATAAGTCTACGTCTAATCATTCAAGCACTCAAAGCATGCATCATTCAATAAAATTAACCACATCATAATCATTATCCCATCAAGTTCAACCACTCATCATATTGCCACATTTCGTAAGACCACATCATTCTCACCTTTTCATTTAGCCACATTCGCATGCTCATAACAACACATCCGCATATATAAATATCTCACAGTTCATCATAATCATAAGGTATAAATGAAATGATAAGATAACTCTAACATTTCATCATGCCATTAATCATTCATACATGTCGTTAGTCCACACAAAACATGCTATTAGTCAATCAATCATATCATCATGCTAGTTAGTCATCGATCACATAATTCCCAAGTAAATCCCGAAACTGTTTTGAAAACCGAGTTAACTAGTTAGAAATTTCGATCCTTGAAAACATTCATCAAATCCCTTTTTCGAGTTAAATCCGATAATACCTTGTTAAATCTTCAAGTCTAATAATATTCTACCTTTAAATCACCCTAATATTATATCCTTAATCTCAAGATAATATTTTATATTTTAAATCTCACATAATATTATATAGTATTTTAAATACCATTTATTAGACACTTTTGTAAAATATTTTCAAATCCCTTAAAAATCTCAACCATTTTATTTTATAAAAATCAGCTCTTTTGAAATTACCAAACCGACTCTTTTATTTACAAAATCCAAAACCGACCCTCCTTGTTTTAAATTCTCCAAACCGACCCTTGAATTTGGTAAACTTTAAAATCCAATTTCTTTTATTAAATCCCAACCCAAAACTGATTGTAGAGAATAGGCCCAAAGTCTCAAAAATTCAGCCCACAAAAAAAACAGGCCCATTCCCCTTAGGTTAAAATCGGGTCCACAAAACCAAACCCAACTCTTTTATTACAGAACCGGTTCAAGCTTGATTTTTGTTTTAAAACAGTGAACCAAACCCATCCATAAAAGAAACAGAACCGGACCCCTGAAAGAACTGTTCATCATCACCTCCCCTATCTACTGCGTTTGAAAGAAAGCAAAAGGAAGGAGATGACGGTGGCTCGCCGGCGACGGGTGGCGGCTCCGACCACCTCCCTGACACCAAGGCACTGAGTTGACAAGGAAAAGGAGAGAAAGGGAGTCCTTACCGAGGGATTCTTCGAACCTGGAAATTCGATCGATTTCGCCTCGGTTCGACTCCCACGAGGATGGATTCGAGTTGTGCTTGGCCTAGGACGAAGTAAGAGGAGTTAAAGGAGAGACTTTTCGAGTTTTAAATAGAGAAAGGGAGAGGAGATCCTCACCAGCGGTTCCGGTCAAAAATACAGAGCGAGAAGGCCACGGCTGGGCTCGTCGGGTGCGATGCGGCTGCTCGGAGACGCCGAAGAAGGCAATGGATGTCGCTGTTGTTGCTGGCTGAAGGAGGGGGAGGAAAGTGTTGTGGCTCGTCTCCGGCTCGCAGAAAAACAGGGGCCTCGGGCTCCTGGCTCTCGGCTGCACGCAGGGCGAGAAGGGGAGCGGGGTTGCTGCTTCGTCGGCGTTCCGGTGGTGGACGATGGTGTGGTGCAGGTGCTCTGGTGGCGGAAGGGTGGAGCTGTGTCAGTGAACCAGGGAATCGAAACAAGGGGGGGGTTTGTGGGTTGTTTGGATAAGGAATGAGAGTAAAAAGGGGATTGCTGAGAATGTGCTTGGATTAAAAGGAAAAGGGTGAGGAAGTAACAGCTGGAGAGGGATTGTTTTGAAATTGAATGAAGAGGAGGGGGAATCTTCTACAGGTTGTGGCGTGGGTTTGTCTGATCCAATGTAAAGAGAGAGAGTTAAAGTGGAGGATGGAGCAGGTTGCTTGGCATCATGCTACAAATGGAGGGTCAACTGTGTGAGGAAGAGAAAGAGAAAGGTGGGTGTTACACCAAAATGGTTGCTCCACTTAATTTCGGAAGTGGGAACTGGGAAGGGGAGAAAAGATAAAGGGAAGTGGTTCAAAAGGAAGATTTGAATACCCGGAATAAATACTGAAATCCGCTCACTCGATCAGTTAGAATTTCGAAAATCCGAGTTAGCGAGTTTTTCCGTTAAAGTCCACTTTTAAATTCATTTTTATTTTCTTTTTTCGAAAAATTAGAATTTAAAAATCCGAGCCTTTACACCAACCAACCTCCTCTTTTTTGTGGCAATAACTTTGTTCATTGGAGATCTCTGATGCAGATGTTCATCATTGATCAAGATCTAGAGCTATGGGACTTAGTCAATAAAGGACCACGCGTTCCAACGAAGATTTTTTATGGGAAAGAAGTCGAGAAGTCAGAAGCTGAATATACTCAAACAGATTTGGAAAACGTCGCTAAGAATTTCATAGTTATGAATCTATTATATTGTGCTCTCGATGCTAATGAATTTAACCGTGTTTCCTCTTGCAACAGTGCCAAGGAAATCTAGGACAAACTTGTAGTCACTTACGAAGGCACCAGTCAAGTCAAAGAGAGCAAGATCAATATCTTTCTCAAACAGTACGAGCTTTTCAAGATGAATCCTGATGAATAAGTGAAGGAGATATTTACAAGATTTACTCAAATTGTGAATAACCTCAACTCACTTGGGAAAACTTTCTCTAACCATGAGAAAGTAAGGAAGGTTCTTAGGAGCCTCCCGAAAGCAAAGTAGGGTCCTAAGGTTACTGCAATTGAGGAAGCTCAAGATCTTACCACACTGCCACTAGATGACCTTCTTGGAAAACTTATTACCCATGAAATTATATTGAATGAGGAAGATGGAGAAGTTCCCTCAACAGCAAAAAATCTTTCCCTCAAAGCAAAGAAGGAACAGACCCAATCTGATGGTGATGAAAATGATGACGATGATGATCCCTTTGCTCTCATCACACGAGGACTGGCACAAATTCTGAAGATGAAAAAGCAATTCTCAAACAGAGATAATGCTAGATCATCTAAATTCAGAGGTAAGTCACCTAACTCCTCGAAGAAACCAAAAGTGCTAACTTGTTTTGAGTGTGATGAAACAGATCATCTTGTAAAAGAATGTCCTATGAAGAAAAGAAACAAATTCAGGAGAAATTATCAAAGAAAGAAGGCTATGCTAGCTACTTGGAGTGACTCAGATTCCTCAGATGACTTAGATTCAGAAGAAGATCAGGGAAATCATTGTCTTATGGCCGAGCATGAGAAATCTCGAGGTCAAGATCTTGAGGAAGTGGTAAGAAACTTAATGTCTAGCCCTCCTGATGTTCTTTCAGAAGTTTTGAAGAATATGATTTCTAATGAGGAAGCTTGCAATAGTGAGATCAACATCCTAAAAGAAAAGCTGAAGGATCAACAGAAATGCATAAGTGATATGTCGCTGGAAATGAAAATTCTTGAAGCTTCTTAGTCAGCTCTTGACATTAAAGTGGAGACCTTGACATCAGAAAATTTTGATCTCAAGCAAAACCTCTCTTCTCTGAAACTTCGAAATAAGGTTCTAGAGAAAGAGAAGGTTAGGCTAACTAAAAGTGTCAAGACCAGCAGACATCACTCATACAATTCACAAGATCCAAGGCCAATCTTAACAAGATGTTGGGTGAACAGGAACTATCGATTAATAGAAGTGGTATTGGCTACAATAAAAATTTTCCTAAAAAACCTAGTACCACCTTCGTTAAAGCAAAAGGAAATTGACATTCACCTACTTGTTTTTACTGTTGTAAGAAAGGCCATGTGAAGGAAACCTTTCCGTACAGACGAAAGGATCATCACATCATTAGAAATACATTTCCAGTTCGCTTAAACGAACCAATCAGACAAGTTTGGGTTCCAAAAGGGACTAGACTACCCAACATGATCTATCCTCACAATGAATCCAAATCTGTTTATTGTTCCAGACGGAAAGGATGATGTTTGTCTTCATGATATCACCAAGAACAAGGAGCCAAAATGGATCATGGACAGCGGATGTTCTCAGCACATGAGTGGGAAGAAGTCTCTATTTCAAGACCTTGAAGAGCAAACCACTGGAACAATCACTCTTGGTGATAAAGGGAAGTGTAATATCATCGGTATAGGTAACATTGGTGGTAATTCAAATAGTTGCATCAAGGACGTATATCTTGTTGATGGATTAAAATATAATCTCTTAAGTGTTTCTCAACTATATCACAAGGGAAACAAGGTTGGCTTTGACAGGCACAAGTGTGAAGTCAAAAATGAGGAAACTAGAGACTTGATCCTCACTGCTCACATGCAGAGTAATACATATGTAGTAAATTCTAACAAATTTGCAGGTACAAATCTCAAATGTCTCAAGGCCTTGACAGACGAACCGAGTCTCTTACACAGAAGGTTAGGGCATGTAAGTATGCACACCCTTAAATCCTCAATAAGATGAAATCAAGAGACCAGGTACGAGGACTACCTGACCTAAACTTCAAAAGCAAGGAATTGTGCAATGCCTGCACAAGAGGTAAACAAATACGAAGTTCATTCAAACCCAAAAAGGTTGATAGTTCCTCTCGCCCTCTTGAATTGCTACATATGGATTTGTGTGGTCCTATGCGTGGCAAATCTTCTAAAGAAAAACAATACATCCTGGTCATTATTGATGATTTCTCTCGCTTTTCTTGGATTTCTTTTTTAAGAGAAAAATCAGAGGCTTTGTTCAAGTTTTCTAAACTTTGTAAGGAGTTGCAGACCTTGAAAAAACTACCAATCATCTCCATTCGAAGCGACCATGGTAGAGAATTTGATCAACTCAAGTTTGATTTGTTTTGTGCTAAATATGGTATTTCACACAATTTTTTAGCTCCTAGAACTCCTCAACAAAATGGGGTTGTGGAACGAAAGAACCGCACCCTAGAAGACATGTCTAGGACAATGCTTTTAGAAAATGGTTTGCCAAAACATTATTGGTCCGAGTTTGTCAACACAACTAACTATATTTTGAACGGTTGTTTAATTCGTCCCATTCTGAAGAAAATTCTTTATGAACTTTTCAAAGGAAGAAAGTCTAACATCTTCTATTTTAAACCTTTTGGATGTACCTGCTTTGTCCATAATAATGGCAAATATAACCTTGGGAAGTTTGATGCTCGTAGTGATGTAGGTATTTTTCTTGGTTATTCTTCCAATAGCAAAACTTACAGAATTTATAACAAGCGCACCAAAATTGTTGAGGAAAGTATCCATGTGATATTTGACAAAATAAATAATGGTGTGTTGAGTGAAAGTTTTGCAGATCTTAATCTAAATCACCATGATTCTGATGGAGAAGAAAAGGATAAATCTGAAAACAAGAATGACCAAGAACGCAACATGCAAGAGCAAATTCAAGATACAAATGAGTTGTCTCAAGACCTTGAGAAGCAGCTACAGAACCTGGATGTAATCGACACAAACAATGACGAATCCAACACCCAAACCGTCTCTCAAGACCTTGAAGAAAGACCTACTTTTGTCACGAATGATCAAGGCCCAAAGCAACGAAAGTTCAAACATGCCTCTTCTCACTCAGCTTAAGACATCATTTCAGATCCATCCTCCGGTATACAAACTCGCTCTGTGCCTTTGTCTCTCTTGTAGAACCAAAGACTCCTGCTGAAGCACTCAAGGACTCAGATTGGATCATGGCTATGCAAAGTGAGCTAAGTGAGTTTGAAAGAAATAAGGTGTGGACTCTCCAACCTAGGCCAAAGCATCAATCAATCATTGGGACTCGATGGGTGTTCAGAAATAAACTGGATGAAGCAGGCAAGATCATTCGAAACAAAGCAAGGCTTGTTGCTCAAGGTTACAATCAAGAAGAAGGTATAGACTACGAGGAGACTTTTGCTCTCGTAGCAAGGTTAGATGCTATACGCATATTACTTGCATTTGCATATTTTATGGGTATTAAGCTATTTCAAATGGACGTCAAATGTGCATTTCTAAATGGAGTCTTGGAAGAAGAAGTTTATGTTGCTCAACCACCTGGTTTTGAAATTGATGAATTTCCCATTAATGTTTATAAATTGGATAAGGCTCTCTATGGTCTTAAGCAAGCCCCTAGAGCTTGATATGAGAGATTGTCCAATTACCTTCTTGAAAATGGTTTTCAAAGAGGTTTGATTGACAAAACTCTCTTCATCAAGACCCATGGAAATGATCTTTTGATTGTTCAAATCTATGTTGATGATATACTTTTTGGTGCTACTAACAACTCCCTTTGCAAGGAGTTCTCTGAGATAATGTGCAGGGAGTTTGAAATAAGCCTCGTGGGAGAACTGAATTTTTTCCTCGGTCTACAAGTTCATCCGACAAAGAAGGGGATCTTTCTAAACCAAGGGAAGTACACCAAGGACTTGCTCAAGAAATACAAGATGGATCAATCCAAAGTAGCAAAGACTCCTATGAGTTCAACACTTTCCCTTGATCAAGACAAGAATGGTAAGAATGTGAACCAAAAGGAGTACAGAGGTATGATTGGTTCACTTCTCTATCTTACTACTAGTAGACCTGACATTATGTTCAATGTTTGTATGAGTGCTCGGTTCCAAGCTGGCCCTAAAGAATCTCATCTCATTGTTGTAAAGAGAATCTTCAGATACTTAAATGGATCTCAAGACCTTGGTCTCTGGTATCCCAAGCAGAGCAACTTTCATTTAACAAGCTATTCAGATGCAGACTTTGCAGGATATAAGGTGGATAGGAAAAACACATCTGGATGCTGTCAACTTCTTGTCTCATCCTTGATTAGCTGGCATTCAAAGAAACGGAACTCAATTGCATTATCCACCGCTGAGGCCGAATACATAGCTGCATGAGCCTGTTGCTCACAAATTCTCTGGATAGCACAACAACTCCGAGACCTTGGCATTGATCTAAAAGGTATTCCTATCAAATGTGATAATACAAGTGTTATCTCTATCCCTAAGAACCCTGTGCAGCACTCAAGAACAAAGCATATCGATTTGAGACATCACTTTATTAGAGACCATGTGGAGAAAGGTGATGTATCTATCCCATTCATATCTATTGAGTTTCAATTGGCAGATATTTTCACCAAAGTCATTGCTTGAAGATCGCTTCAACTTCATTATATTGGAACTTGGAATGCTCAACAGGGAAGCATTTTCTTTAGGGGGGGGGGGGGGGCAACACTCCCTCATGAAATGGATATTCGAATGGCTATCTCAAGACTTTGATATCCTATGATCCTGAGAGAACCAAAATCCGAATTATATTAATTTTAGACCAAAATTTTTGTTAATATCTTTTTAGATATTAACATAATCTTTTTGAGAAAATTCTTGCCAGTTTTCAAAATATTTTCTTTTAAAATTCTGCCCTAAAAACGTTGGATCTTATTTCCCAACGTTTTTGTGAAATGCACTATCCCCTTCCAAAGGATATTTGATTCCTTTTAAAATATCCCCTTTCCTATTTAATGTTTATCCGGTTTTGAGTTTAAATGAAGTGTACTTACCTTGAAAAGGGAAGTGTGGCGTTTGGGCTTCTGCGTACGGCTATTAAAACCCACCTCTCTCTCTCTCTCTCTCTCTCTTCATCCATCTCTCTCCACTCCATTTTCTGATTTCTTCTCCTCTTTCAAAACTTCCTCTCCTCTTCCCCATTTCTCTGTATCAATGCCCCCCCCCCAAGAAAACTGCTACTCCATCGGCTGCTCCTCCATCCAAGCGCTACAAGATGCCTGCCAACAAAAGGAAACGGGCATGCTCTCCTCCGATCGACAGCTCAGAGGACTCAAGCTCATCATCACCAACTCCGTTGATCAGAAAATCCAAGAAGACATTAGTGGCATATCCCGCACCCACTCGCCCGAGACAGGTAACATCTGATATTTCTGCCAACTGGTTTGTCTCCTCAGACGTGGCCAAATCCTGGGAACAGGGTTTCGGACACTGTCGTTTGTGTTTCTGCGATGCTGTTGACATCAAATTACTTGAATCCATGCTCTTGCCTTGCATTTCTCTCTTAAAGTCCTTATTCCACTAGTCTTTGGTCCATTCTCAACCCTGGAGACTTTGCTTACCACCGGCTTACTCGGCTATTCTATGCCAACATGACCGCCCACCGAATTAAAGGAACCCTAACCCTCGTCACAACAGTCAAGAACCACATAATCCATCTCTTGGCTGACAGTTTAGCTTTAATCCTTGACCTCCCTAAAGAAATTCCTACTGAAGGTTTTCCTGACAGGATTGATTCCATCAATCTTGCCCGAGAAGAGTTCTTTCTCCATGCCCCTTCTGCTTCCTCTTCTATACATAAGCATATCCACACAATACTCCAAATGCAGCCAAAATTGATCTTTGCCATTCTCACTCGCTGCATTTTCCCTCGTGTCAATCCTAGGGAATTGGTCACTGAAAATCTTCTGGAAATCTTTTACCTTGTCATGAGCGGCTATGAACCTAACCTTCCAGATCTTATGATCAACTACATGCTTCATGCCGCATCTTCCTCTCGACCCATGTCCCTCCCTAATCCCAATATTCTTCCCAAAATTTTTGAAGCCTTTGATGTCGACACATCTACAGAGGAGAAACAGACTTACAGTGGCATAATCGACGAGGCTTGCCTTGAACGCCTTGGGATTGCGAGAAATCTAAGGGGTCAGTGGGTGTTGAAGAAGGAAGGCAGGGAACCATCTACACCTATTCAGGGAGTTTCAGAAGACAAGATAGTTGCTTTAGAGACAGATGTTCAAGATCTTAGGATGGATATGGGGCGTATGAGGACTGATATTGTGTCTAGGCAGGATAACACTCATGGGCTGCTTTCAATCGTCAACTGCAAACTAGATCAGATGATGTTGCCAATTGCTCTTACCTTCATTCCTACTGGCTCCATCATGCCATTAGATGAAGAAACTGCTGACCACGTCAAGGAGAAAGCAGGAAATGTCATCCTCAATTGTGAAAGGCCAGTGAAGAACAAACCCATCTTGCGCCCAACTCATTCAGAACCCAACGTTCTGATTGTTGAAGAATATGGGGTTGTGAAGAAGTACAGGGATGTGGAAAGACAGAAGATCCTGGCTCAAATGTAAAAGGATAAAATCATAAAGGATGCCATGGACAGATGGAGGAAGAAGTGCAGAGACAAGGTGAGGAGGAAGTATATTGGGCCAAACAAGCAGTACCCCACCTTTGGGGAGTAGCAGAAGGAAGGACCGGCTAAAACACCTCCTGAGCAAGCTGAGCCCTCTACAGTTGGACCCTCTACATCAGCGGCTCCCTCTACTGCAGATTGATCTATGGTTTAAAACTTCTGCTCTCTACCCATTTTAGTTGGAAGACAAAATGGGAGAGAATGATTTGGTTGACTAATTTTGGCTGGTTTTGCGGGTTTTTGGTTTTTTTGTCGGATGAAACCTTGGTCTAAACATTTTATGCATGTCCTAATACTATGGTGCATATAAATTTATATTATATCTCTGATGCATATTCTTAATCATGTTTTGTCTTCCATCAAGGGGGAGATTGAAGACTCCACCTTGATTGTAAGACCTTGAGTTCTAACCTACAGGTCAATATCAAAGGATTATGAAAGACAAAACATTGTATTGGTTTCAAGGTCTTGAAACCGAGACTCCGTTTGCGTGCATAATGGATACCTTACTTGTTCATATTTTATTGAGTTATTTTTATTATGTCCAAGCTAACTTGCAGGTCTCGGTATAAAGAGATGTGCTTATTTTGTATGGGCTGGTGTATCTAAGGTTTTGGGCTCACATTCCTTGTGTGATATTTTTATACACTTGTCATCTCGATTAAATGTGTTTTAGGAAAGAAGATCCTCCAACCTTGAGAATCAAGAAATGTTGATTGCATCTGATCATGGGGAGCGCATCTTGGAAATGGAAAGAATTATTTTTGGAAGGAATTCACACTTCAATGGTCCGCCCTTGCTGCCTCCGGACAAACAACTATTTATATGATGGCATGTAGAAGACGAAAATCATCGAAGCAAGCTTTCATTCTAAAAGTGATCAAGTCTTCTAAAGCATTCTCTCGTGAACTCATTAAGCTTTGTGTGGGTGGTTTTTGAGGGTTGAGAGAGATACAGTCTTTATTGTACAAGTCATTTGATTCACACTAAGAGTTTCTTACTCGTCATAGAACACGTTGGTGTGTAGTGAGAGCCTTTATTTCACTTGTAAAGTTGAGAGCTAGAATAGAAGCAATGAGGCTTTGTATAGAAGAAGGGAAGTTCTCCTAGGAAGTTCTAGGCTCAAGGAAAGTGAAATAAGAAAGTTTGAATCCTACGGGTTGGATAACCCTAGGCGGGGACGTAGGTCAAGTTCGTATCGAACCTCGTTAACGATTCGTGTGTTCATCTTTTACATTCCGTATCTACTTTATCTTGTTTGGTTTTACTTGGTCAAGATTTGATAGCAATATCAAGATTTTGTCAAGTTGTTTTGAAAACTAGTTCTTGTTTTGCGAAAATCGACCATACTGATGATCAATAGGCATACACGTACATTCGCAAGAAGAATCTCCTATTTGCAACTGATGTCGGAAAGGATTAACATGTCGACAATTATATACTACAGTTCCATCACCATCCAAAAGCCACTCATACATGATCGATCAACATTACACGAACGGCAACGCTAACTATATTTATATATAGTGATTAACTCCGACGTTTTTGAAGATTGATTCTACCAATTCCTTCCTAGTGAATAAAAATCCGATCCTTGTCGATCGATAATGATCGATTTGTTGGTCAATTTATTCGATGTCCTTGTTGGAAGACATGGACACACGCTTCCGCTTCGACCTCCTCTCATACAAATCCTCCAACGCCTCCTTCTTGTCGACGAACGACAAGAAGGTTTGGATACGAGCACCTTGACCCGGAGGATGGTAAACCTCAGGCAGGGACCTCTTGTACTTGGACGTGATCATGTAGAAGTATATAGAGAGAGCGATGGTGCACACGATGCCACACACGAGGAACATTCCGATGAAGTTATTCAGCTGCAGCTGCTCCGAGTCTGCCTGCTGACTGCAGGTTGTTGTCAGCTTTGCACGCCACGCCTCGCTGATCTTCTGCAGGCTTCCATCCTCTGACAGCCGGAGGAGCACAGTCGACATGTCGACTGCCAGTGGAGAGCCTCTAGGGAATGCCTGCTAACAAAGTAGATTCATTAGTCAATTTCGGAGCATTAAGCTGCCATATTTGGTCAAAACATACTTACTTAAACGAAAATTTTTAATTTTCACAAAATTCGAGCTATTCAAACTTAAATCGAACGAGCCGAGCTAAAATATGTGCTCATACTCGGCCTATTTAGAAAATGAATGAGCTCGAGCTACTCGGCTCATATAACAGCCCTAGATTGAGGTCATTTGTAAGAGAGATACTTACGAAGCCCCAACCGCCTTTGGTGAATTCCTGGCCAACAATGACGAACTGACAGTATCGTGTAAGAAAGAGTTCGATGTAAGGCCTTTCATCGACCACAGCGGCAACAGTTCCATTGAGAAGAGCCGAGGCATACTCCATTGGAGAATTCAGGGCTTTAAGCCGAGACTTGGGAATACTGAGCTCATTGTTCAGATAGTTTTCGGCAAAGGACCCTACTTGGAATCCTATAGCCTCTTTGCTCGTGATGAGGGAATCGATCCCCTTTATCGGAGAGGATAGTTGCTGTACCGTCAAGATCGAAGTCAGGCTCGCTGTGTAGCTCGATTGAATGATCAATACCACAAAGAGCCATATGACCAAGACCATCCTCCCAAGTGTGCTTACTGTGTTCTCTCCTGGATCAAGATCGTTGCAAAAAACAAGTCTTCGATCAGTTTCTTCGATTTTACATAAAAGTCGATCAGCTAGCGAAATAAGGTGCAATGTTACACTTACTATGGGAGAAAAACATGGTTGAGAAACTGAACCTGCAAGCCACAATCATGAATGTTAGGTATCACAGATTGATTCTACAAATTTTGTGACAGGTAAGTCCTTATAACTAACCATAAAGTAGTCATGAGTTGCTTCCTTGGCGGTCCACGAAATTCGTCATTCAACTTATGTTCGAGGATCCAGATAACTGCTCCGACCATAACGAAAAAGGCAGCTGTGACAGCCCACATGATCGGAGTAAATGGCTTCAAGAAGGCCCATGCGCTGTTTGTCGTCTTCCTTACCGGGGCAACAACAACTAGGCCGGAATCAACGTATGGCTGAGTGAAATCAACGATCTTCGTCCTCTCAGTAACGATGGCGATATCACCAACCGCAGCATCGAATTCCTGGACAAGAGAAACAAATCATCATAACATATATTTTGCAACGAAAAATCAAGCATGATATCGGTTTGCTTACATTGGTGGTGATCCTGCTAACGAGATCATTATAGTTCGGATTCCGATTCTGATCTCCAAACAGCTCAAACTCGAAAGGGACTGCATATGGGAGATTGAACCGAAAGTGGATGATACTTGGGTTTGGAAGAGCATTCTGTGCACTAGGAATGAGTTGCGAGACGCATTACAGGTTATTAGCCCCTCTACCCCATCTCTACAACCGGTCCTAAACTTCAATGGGGGTGTCTCCTGCTCGAAAGTCTATGAAATCCTTAGAGAAAAAGGTGAGCCCACGGCGTGGGGCAGCTTCATTTGGAAGAGATTGCAGTGTCGTAAATGGGCATTTATTGTTTGGTTAGCAGCTAGAAACCGACTACAAACGGGTGATCGAGTCAAGCACTGGAAGGGGGCTGAATCAGCTGTATGTGCATTCTGCAACCAGGAGGAAGAGACCTCTGGCCACCTCTGGTTTGACTGTCATGCGATTCATGAGGTCCTTATGCGAGTTATGCGATGGACCGGATGTGGGTGTCGTTTTGGGTCGATTGGAGCTTGGTTGCAATGGTTTGCAGAGGAGCCAGAGCCGCATCAGAAGACTATGCATTTCCAGGTTAAGCTTTTAGCTTTTCAAGCTACAATTTATTATACGTGGATGGCTAGGAACAAAATTGTATTCCATAACGAAGTGTTTGTTCCTTCAGTTTATGTGAGAATTATTATTGAGAGTTGTCAAACACGTATTTCTGTGAAGTGGAAGTGCAAATCACTCATGGAAAATACGTGGAAGAAGTGCTTGTTGCGTAGATAGTTAGTCGATTCAGATTGATTGGTTAGTTTGGTTGGTTTAGAGAGCTTAGTGCTGTGTTGAGAGCTTGGGTTAGGATTTTTTGGTGGGTACAGGGGCCTTTTTGATATACGGTTCCCTTTTTTATGAGACCCCGTGTTTGGTCTCATCTTTTGTAAATTGGTGTCCTACACCTCATCTATCTATTTACCTTTTCAGGCAGTAGCCGTCGACACCATGGGAGTGGTTGTCTATTTGAACAAAGCCATGGAAGCTGACTCGATACGGAACACCTATCCTCAACTTCCTCCCATTGTCAGGGAAAACCCATCCGCGAGGCTTCTCTTCACTCCCACCGGGCCAAACCACCCTATCCTCCAATTTTGCACTCGCTATGGACCTGTTGTGAGGCTCATCCGGGGCCACAGTGGAGAGCCCCGAGTGGTTGGACCAGTATCCAATCCGTCTCAACCGATTGCCAACCACATTGAGGACATCAAAACACGGATGGATCAAAGATCTGTCTTGGTCTACGTAGCGAAGTGGACCAGTCAAGCCTACCATATCGGTTTCGAGTATAAGCCTCAGTAGCTCACTCCCTTGGTTAAAAACGCTCAGTGCAGATAAGTTGAGAGTTCCTCCTCCGATGGAAGCCAAAGCTGGATCGTTAGAGAACGAGACATTGTTTCCTTGATGCAAGAATGCCTTGAGTGCTCGAGCAAGCATCCAAACGGTGTCATATGCATATAGACCGGTTGCAGTTAGTCCAATGGAGCCGTTGCTCAACTGATTCCACCGCGAAATGAATTCCGTCTTCCTATGTGTCGAAGGGGTGTGAGGACGAAGCGTCAAAACACCGTTATAAAAGCTACTAATTGGCTTTTGTTTAGCTTCCAAGACGGTAGACAGCCAAGAAGTAGCGATCCAGACGTAACCCTTCGACATCATGTCGAGCTCCTCGGCTATTCTAAGAAGCTTTGGACCGAACACAGTTGTCGTGTGCACGACAATCACCCTTGACTCCATCATTTTAACCTCATTGAGGAGATCCCTAACGGTATGTTCATCGGTGGTGAGATCAGGTGGGAGTGCTCCCTTGTAGGATATCTTACATCGTCGGTGTGCAAGCTTGTCGCCTAAGGAAGTGATGCCGTTTCGGCTTTGATCATCGTCAGTGAAGACAGCAATCACCTCCGACCAGCCAAAGTGGCTCACCAATTCCGCAATGGCTTCCATTTGGAACATGTCGTTGGGAGCGGTTTGCACGAAGAAAGGGTATTGGATGGGTGAGAGCGTCGGGTCCAGTGCTGTGAACGACAACATGGGAACGTGGAGGCGATTCGCAAGATGCGAGAGCACATGAGCCATGACTGAAGTTTGAGGTCCAATTATGGCTACTGTGTCCATTTCCATGAACTGCAAAGCTGCCATTCATGAATCATGAATTGTTTTAATGTTTTATGGCAACAAGTGGCGGAGCTAGGAACTCGGGGTGGCTGCAGCCCCTAGCCCGAAAGAAAAACATATAAATTATTTTTGGTAGGGATTTTTAACTTAGTTTAAATCACAAAATTAAGGTTTTTAAAAAAATATATATATATATACATGTAAAAAAGAACTCTCGGATTGCCACTGATGGCGACAACGCCAGGCACGTAACTAGGGACGGGTTGAGGTCCGCTCCAGCCAGCCAAATTTTTTAAAAAATTGTAGTAAAAAATAAGGGGAAATTAATTTAAAATTTTTATGTATTTTTTATTAGAATAAGAGTTTGGTTAATAAAAAATTATGAATATATGAAAAATATAATCTGTCCAACCCACCCAAATTTTATTTTATGTTCGGTGTCGAGGAATTACCTCCCATGATGCTGAGGAATCCACTGTAATTGGAGTCATGTATTTGCAGAGAGAGTTTCCGGCCTCCGAGAACGGAGGGATCGGAATTGACATCACTTACAGCAGCTTGCATTGCAATCTGTGAGACTCTCCCATTGATAGTACCCAGAGAGAAGATGGCTCCAATATTCAACCTCTCCATCTCAGTAGGTTTCTGTTCTGAGGTTACTCCAACTCCATTTGAAAGCAGCAATCCAATCCACATAAACATCACAAATCCTTCCATCTTAATCATCATCATCATCATCATCATCTCAGTAAGCATCTGTAAGAGGAGATAAGAAAACAAAGCGGTTGTGAATTGAAGAAGTGAAAATACCCACAAAGAAATTGACTGACCTTGAAGATAAAGAAGCAAGCACCTGCTACATGTGTCTGTGTTGCTTTGGGTTGAGGAGGAGAAGGGTGAAAGTAATTATGCTTTCTGATGCAAGAGAAAAAGGGAATTTTATCATGCTTCTGAGTTTGTCAACTCATAAGAGGAAAAAGCAATAATTTGCACTTTAAAATTTTTAATATAGAAAGGGGAATCAAGAACAATAAATTCAGAGGAAACATGATGTAGGGGTTGAAGATTGTACAATTTTGGAGAGTGTAGGAGAAAAAGATCAGCCTCCCGGTGAAAAGGATGTGCTTGATATGTGGTTGTAAGGAGTGCGGATCCTCTACAACACTCGGTGCACCCTACGGTCCACCACAAAATTATTTCGTGTATAATTTTACATTAAAAAAAATTTAAAAAATATATTAATATTCCACGTACTTATATTTATATGTTTATAAACTTTTTTTGGGAAAAAATCATGTTTTATAAAAACATAAAATTTATTTTCTAATATAATTGATCTTTTAATTTTATAAATTTTTTAAAATGAATTTTTTTATAATAAAAGTTTATAAACATATAAATATAAGTACGTGGAATGTAAATATATATTTTTTTTAAAAAAATAAAAAAAAATTACACCCAAAATAATTTCGTGGTGCACTGTAGGGTGCACTGGGCGTTGTAAAGGATCCGAATTCAGTTGGAAGCAAATTTTAATGTCTTAATTAAAAAGAGTGGAAATTGCATGGTATTGTGGAGTTTTTTTCAAGTTAGTAATATGATGAAAGATAAGAATCTAATACACACACCCTCTCTCTATTATAAACAAAAAATACAAATCTCATGTTATTATTACATTTTGTTGAAGCAACTTACGGTTTTTCTATTATAAGCCCTTTTTCTTGTCATTATTACATTTTGTTGAAGCAACTTACTTTTAGTAAATCGGTTTTTCTATCCTATGCCCCAAGGGCATATGATAAGAGCCTATAAATAAATAAAAATTTCAAATTTAAATGATTTTAGCCATTTTTAATAATGTTTTTATAGGGTCTATGCATCCAAATATAGGGAATCTTTCCTAATATGGGTTGTTTATCCAATGCTCCAAGGGCATATGATAGAAAAACCGTTATTCGATTAATATTGAAGGCGACAAATTACTGTCATTAATTCTATAAGTATAAAATTATATATTAAAAAAATTAATCAATATTTTATTTTTAAAAAGTATATGAAATAGTAAATAACTAAAATCTTAATATGGATATGGAGGGAGTAAGAGACAATTTCCCAAAATTAAGACAAATGGGTCACATGTTGGTTCAAATTTGGAGTAGATACTTGTGGCATACAAAATTTATTATGGATTCTCAATTCGGTATCCTTGGAAAAATACATAGGATGGTAACATATCATAAATGAGAGAGTCAACAAACACATAGAGAAATTGTGTGCAAAAAGGGAGAATTGTGCTAATAAGAGCAAATTTGGCAACGAAACCAAGCTATATCAGGTAAAGCTTCATGCTTTCGTCAAGTATCCACCAAAATTTAGACCAAGTGAATAGAATGTTTTTCTAGAATAAGGATATTAATCACAAATCCCTGTAATAGGAAGGGATAGAGTGTACATCCTTCAAAATAAGAGAAAAGTGGGATTAAGAGAGATAAAAGGTGTGAACAAAACACGTACTATAGATATAATTTCTCCGAAAAATCTTAGCGAAACCCAAAAATATCTAAAATTGAATTATTAAGGAGAAATACCCATATATCAACAAATTTTATAAGTTTATAAAAAAAATAGAATTGGGAGGCAGCTAAAAAGTTTTACGAAGAGGAGGAAGTACATATAACTAAGTTGATACACAGGCATAATTGTAGGAGGCATAACGCTGCCTGGCAAATAACCCCTGGAGGGTTTCCTAAAAATGAATTTTGATAGCTCCACACTAACATCAAGGAGGATTGGGTTTTATCATAACAAATAAGCAAGAAAAAAAGTAAAGATAGGTCATGGAAAAATCGAAACACAAAAACACTGGAAATCAAGGCAATAGTTGTTTTAAAAGGGGTAGCAAAATAATTTAGATACAATAAATTCATTACTGAAGGTGACAACCTCACCCTCATTAACTCTTTCAAAGGAACCGGATCTACCCTAGGAAATAAATATGAATATCTCAGACACCTTACTTAATCTCACCTCCTCTCACATTATCTCTATTCATCACGTTCCTCGCTACGGTAATATGGTGACTAATGAGGTTACACAAGTTAGTCACTATGTTGATGATACTTAGATTCAGAATCATCGAAATCTTTTTTACTTCATCTGTCATAATATATGCTCTCGATAGGCAAACATCTTAAGTTAATCCTAGATGATAATCCAAATACTTCCTTTCACGTGTGTTTGAGAGAGAGAGAGAGATTTGTGGACAACATTTTTCTAATAAGTGTCGAGTGTAATTGAAAACCGATTTCTTTTACAAAAAATTTCCTTTTCATTGGATATTGGTTTTCATTTGTTACATTTTAATTTAGAAACTTTTGTTAGGTAACTTAACAAATACTAGCTTTTCATATATAACTCACTCATTATATATTCTATCTATTAAATAAATTGTATCATAATCGCAAAAACAAACAATCTACTCTTTCATCAAAAAAACAAAAAAGATATTCGAAAGCAAGTGAAACTTTCATTTCTCGTAGCAGAGAGGATCGGACACCCAACAACATGCTTGATTTGGTTGGTGATCCACTCACTAGTGACGAGTGACTAGTCACTACTAGGTGGAGTACTATTTTTCTTTTTCATTTTTTGGTAGTGAGTAGTCACTAGGTGGAGTACTATGTATGTACTGTTAGGAGATTGAATAGTTCTTTTTCCTCGAGGATTTTTATGCTCTTTTTAAGTGCATTGAGGTGGCTGTAGGCACTACTTGAGTTTCAATGTTTCATAGGTGTTAACTTGGCTGGGCTCGGTGGAGTCAAGACGCTGGAGGGAGAGATCGTGTGTGCGGGCCCACATACGGGAGACACGAACAACATATAAACCCAACGGGATTCCATCTCAAAACTAATTGGCAATGAGAGGAGTAGGCCACCAACCTTATATGTTGTTCAAGTATTCTCTAGATTACCGATGTGGGACAACCACATTCCAACAATAGGGGTAAAGTGGAATTTTTATTATACATTCAATACACCACACAACTATATCTAATTTATTAAGAGATCGAAAAAATTAATAAATGAACAAACCATTATGAGAAGCAAAAGAATAACAAAAAAAAAGTAAGCTGACATCACAAATTGAAGCTGGAGAAGGAACGCCGATATCAGACGAGGAAATTATTTTCGAGTATTATCAATGGCTTCGTATTGAGACGGGTTCATAATCTAATTTAAAGTGAATAAAATTAAATTTTTATTTTTTATATTTAATGTGAACATGTTTTTCTCGAAAACACAATAGCTATCAATGGTTAGATAGTCAAACATTATAACTTATAATGCATAATATTGAATAAATTATTATACATTATAAATTATAAATTATAATAATTGATTATCCAAACATACCGTAGTTACACGCATTTTTTTCCGCAATAGAATCCTCTCCTAGATTTCTGAAAAACAGACAAATTTCACGTTGGTGATAGTCCAATTCAAACAAGTAATGGCCCTTAAGCGTGCTAGAAATACCCAGTCATCATCAAACTGTGGTTCTCAAAGGAGCCAATGGGCATTCACACATCCTTCCTTGGGGCAAAGATGCAGTGGTTGAGGATTCATTAAATCGTACCCCACAAATGAGATTCGTCTGGTAGTCTTTGTCACACTCACAGGGTTCACGCTTGTTGATGAGACCTTCTCAATTATCTCTTATCATTGCTATATTTGCCAAACAAGGTGCTCTCCAATTAGCCTGAACTTACACACCCTTTACTCCTTTAGAGAGAGAGAAAAAAACAATGGAAAAGGGCACAAAACTTTAACAATACTCTCACTGAAAGTCGTCATCATCATCCAAAGTTGGTTTGGGTCTTTTAAAAGGTAATTGACTGCCAAAACCCAATGGCTGATGCCTCGTTGCTTTCAACAATTTTGTATGCTTCAAAGAGGCTGATGCACAGCTTCTGGAAGCGTTCAGGCTGCAAGGCGCTGGGGTCAGATTACCCAACTTCACAGCCTTAGGGGTGATATTTTCCTTTAGATTTTTACTATCTGTCATTGGCCGCGTCTTTGGCACCATCGATTCCTTGGGTACTAGTTTGCCATCCACTTGGTTTGTGAAAACAAATGAAACCTGTGATGGAGATTTCTTATAAGATAAATGTCTTGAACAAAAGAAACAACCACCTTGGCTACATTGGTCAAGTAAGTTGGGCATGCAGTTTTGAATTCACGTTATATATGATCTGTTGAGTCAAGCTACAGGTTCAGCAAATTTTGACAGTTCAGATCTTTAGTCATTTAAGTTTGATGTTATTTCAATTCAGGCCATTTAAGATCCTCGGATCAGATCCTTGGGGTGGATTGGGTTCTTGCATTCAGATTGTGTTGTGATTAGGACTAAATCCCACCGTAAATGGTTGCAAGAAAAGAGTCAAAGAGGTTTACCTCATCTCCAGCAGAATCCTGAAAAATAACATCAGGGACGGTGGACGACGAGGGATGGTGTCCCCAGTTGCACAAGTCCTCCTCCAGAGGGCGTCCCACCTAAGAGTAAGCTTTCATGATTACTGACCAATGCAACTGTTTTAACAGAATAAAAAGAAACACACTACCAGTAATTTACTAACTAAAGTAATTTAAGATGTTCACCTGTCTCTCCGAGTCTTTTAATAGATGGAAGCACCCAGCAAGTTCAGCAAACCCACCAATATCAGCCTTATCTTGACCAGATACAGAAGCTCCCTGCATTAACTGTACTCCATCCTGTTCTTCCATGCCCTCGTGTCCATTTTGTCCACAGCGAACACAGTTCATCTTTTCATGGATCTCAGACCTACAGAAGAACACCCAAACAAGTTTTACAGATGAGCCAGTATAAAGAAAGCTAACCATATCAGGAATAGCCATTTGCAAACAGCCAATTTCGCTCCAAATTAGCATGGGCACGGACCTTACACTTTCGATATTTTAATTCCTATCTTTCTTTATCATCTGCTTTAACTTATCAAAGAGCACAGCTGCTTTAGTTGATTACTGATTGAATTATCAAAGAATATTTAGAATGACACTTAAAATACTATATACAAAGAAAACGTTTAAAGAAGTCACATGATATTGGTATTTTTAGCTGAAGAGGATTAAGTTCAAAGGATGAGCATAATACCTAATATTTTCTTCAAAAGAGAATAGATCATGTAGATCCTCCATAGACAGGAGATTCCCCTGAAGGCAAAATTGTTAAGATGTAAAGTGAGAAATTGTAAGATTGCAACTGAAAACTGAAAGAATGAAAAAAAAAAGAGAGAGAGAGATTCACCTTACTACAATCACCTTGCTCATGTTGGATAACTTTCTGGAGCCCTTCTTTTGACATCTGACGCTGGTAAACCTTAAAAAAACGCCACGTTTTTCATTAAAATTATTTAAATGGAAACTGGAAATCATGGGTGCAAGAACTTCTGCGAATAAAGTTGCCAACCTTCTCTTCAATGGTCCCAGTGCTCAAAAATCTGTAGATATATACCCTCTTCTTTTGCCCATCCCTCCAAACTCTAGCAGCGGCCTGGTGAAAAGTATGACCCATAGATATATTTGCATTCAGTTTGAAAGAATGTTCATTGTCTTGAACATAAATGGAAAGAATTAATAATGGTTGAATGTTTTGATTACTTGTTTATCATTGGCAGGATTCCAGTCTGGATCAAACAAGACCAATCGATTTCCTCCAATCAAATTGAGGCCACACCCACCAGCCTTGCTGCTTAGGAGAAAAGCAAACTCATCCTGCAAGGGATTAGCTAATCATAAATCAAAAGATTTTTGCACCACTAACATCATCAATGCTACACACTAACATCATCAGTGATTGGGTGAGTTTTGCACTGACAACATCAATTCTACATACCTTTGATGGATCATTGAAGCGATTGACCAACTTTTGTCTTTTGCTGATGGATATAGTTCCATCTAGCCGCAAAAATGGATACCTCCTCTCACGACAAAGTTGTGCAAAAAGGTCCAGTGTCTGCCAAAGATTCAGTCAAGCCTGATTATTAACAAAAAAAAATGCATTTGGATATATGCCTTGGCTTTCCAAGTCTTAATTATTGAGCAAAGGCATCACATTCCCATCACTACAATCCATAATCATCAAACACTTGGAAGTTCAAATCGTTGCTTTTTTTGGTATTGCAACCAAGTACCTGGGTGTAGTTGGATACAAGGACAATTCTGTCATCTGTTTTCTTCCGCAAATGAGCCAGTAAACGTGCCAAGACATGCATTTTTCCAGATAGCTCCACCCAAACACCATTGCCTCCAGTCCATGTTCCAGACCTGAAGCACATCTTAGTGCATTAAGGATCAACTTTATAACTGTGGAGCTACTCTGACAATTTGTTAGAAAACTGAAAATTTTGTTTCACCTTCCAGAGAACAATTCTGGAGGGAAAAATTGCATGCAACCCTCCAAGCCTGATGTTCCTGGATTTCCACTCTTTATTGTATCATATATAAGCTGCAATGCAGTGTACACCATAAGACAAATTTGATTGAAACGTACATCCTTTAACTTGCTCTCCATGTGTTTTAAGGCAGTGCAGTAAGATGCAGATCACTTACTTTGATATTCACCATTTATCTCTGTTGTATGTTTAAAATAAACACTACAACATAAACTTGATGGGGCAATCTCATGCATTACATTGATTTTTTATTAAATAAATAAATAAATAGGTCAACAGGAAACAAGAGGTAATATTGTATGCAATGAGGATAGTAGCAGTGTATATGGTAGTATTTGATAAATTTTTATCAAGGGGGGTCAAGAACGACTCTTTTCTTTAAGATAAATTGAAAACTTTTTAATTAAGATGAAGCCACATATGAAACATCCAACCCCTGCTGAGACCCTAATGATGCAGTGCATTGGAGAAGATGTGGTTTTGGTTCGAAGCAAAATTACGTATAACAGAATAACATTGATCAATTATTTTATCATGCAATTGAAAATATGACATTGATTTTGAGTTTATGCTTGGAGTCTAAGCTTTTAAAAAATGTTAGAAATAAACTACAGTGTTTAACCATTATTAATCATGTGAATATTGGAGTCATCCAACCTAAAGAAATGCTACAGTAACCATGCAAATCCTCAAGTAAAAAATTGCGAAAAAAGAAGGTTTGAGACTTTTGAACTGCCATATTAGTTTGATTGTCAGGAGATCGTAACGTTGTCAGACTATTTGAAGGTAAAGGGGAGATTCTACATGGCACCCACTATTTTATCTTTATATTTGATATTCATGATAATGCCCCTCTCAATTGCAAATTCTATTCAGTATTGTGCTACTCATCTTTTCATTATCTTTTTAACTATTTGTTAATGAATCCATTAGATTCAATTTTAAAACTAACTATAATGCTTCTAAACATAGTTTTCCAATCAAATCATGGAAGTATTTGATTAGGTATTGAGTATTAGAGCATGATTTGACCAAAAGATCTGTGTTTAGAGCTGTGAAAATATTTTTTTAAGTGAAATGGAAGACCAATTAGGAGATAAAGATCACATTTGACAAAAAAAATTGTAGAGAACATGCAACCTAGATATTCTTGCATAGAAAGGGGTATTTCATGAAGGCAGGTATGAAATGCTTCCACAAAATAAGAACAATTCTACCTTTGGGTGATTGCATAGCTTCTTTAAAGCAGTGATATATGCAAGAATTTTAGACTGCTTCTTTTCTTCTATGATTGCCCTCTTGATCTGAAAAGTGCAACACAATGATCAGCTGAGGAAATAGTACTAAGCCAACTAATAAACACTAGATCAATATCTAGTCGGCCAAGAAAAGGACATACATTCTTTGATTGTATAAAGTAATTGTATAGCTCCACTTGCAAAGGAGTTAATTTGCAACAAACAACTTGAATTATCTGCACATATGCAAGAAAGTTTTTCCAAAGTTGTAAGAAAGTTTAATCAGTCAAGAATCAGTTAATCGGTCAAAAATGTCAGAACATTGGCTCAACCCCTTCCATAATATGAGGCGAAGGCGTATCTAGAAGTTGATGCAGTGGGAGAGAAGAAGGGTGCAGTAAAGGGGAGGCAAAAAAAAATGGTATGTTTGGATCACATGGATGATAAAGTAATTATGCATTTTTCATGCATTAGATGGAAAAATGTATTATCGCATAGTTTCGTGATTGAGAAGCTACATCCAAACATCACTTTTTAGAAAAATGTCATGAATTCTAATTAAAATGCATGGTAATCCAAACACGCTCAAAGTGTTGCATAAATCATTTTGCAATACTCATGACAAACCCCTTGCATAATAAGGTATGCATCCGAAAATCCACATTTCAATTTAGTGAAACAGCTCTTTCTAAAACTGTGAGTTAAAGTGGATTGAATTTGGCATTGGGCAACAACACTCTGTTACTGGTTATGAAGAATTTCATAAATTGTGCAAGTTAAGTGGTTAATGAATGAAGCACATACCTTTGGTGGTAAATGATTAGATAACAGAGTATTAGTCCTCCTTAATATAAACTGTAAAAAAAAAAGGGATTTGTCAGTTGGAATAAAACTAGAAGAACTCTCATGTTCACATCATTTAATGGCACTTGCTGAGTAGAAGAGCAAAGTTAACACAAGTAAAAACTTCTCACAAAAGAATTCAAGATATCTGCCATACAAAACCAGCCACAGAGAAGAGATAACCTGATTCACTTTGGCACTCAATTCAGTGGAACGATCATCACTGAGAGCCTTCTCTTCCATTGTAGCACTAGGTTCTCTTCCACAAATAATTGGCACCTTACACAATCATATAAAAAATCTCTTTAGAATAAACTAGATAAACGAATACGAGTCGAAATTTTCAAAAATATATATAAGCATCAGTATAATATAAACTACTACACATAAAGGCTTAGGTGTCCAGTAAAGGAAAATATGTTAAATTGACAGGATACCTCATAGTATCGACGAAAACGTGCAGCATCCCCCAAGATTCCTGGATTAGTGAAGTTTACTAAAGCATAAAACTCTTCAAGGTCATTCTGCATGGAACAAAATAAAAAGACAATCATGCATAACAAAATAAGAGTGCAAAAAGTTCCATTTCAACTCAAAACAACTAACTACTAACCTGCATTGGTGTGCCGGACAGCAGAATGCGGCGTTTGCATGAAAGGACAGCCAATGCCTGATTTCCACTAAAACATTACAACGAGAAACAAAATCACAGCATGACATTACTAGGAATTAATATGGCATTTCTTACCCTGTTAGTCATGGTCTGATCATTCTTCAGCCTGTGAGCCTCATCACATATGAGGAGGTCACACGATCCACTCTGACTGAACTTTAAGGAGTGAATCCGAAATGTTTCATAGGAAACAATCAACACCTAAAACGAAAACAACTAAATCAATCCTAAGTTCAATGAATTATGAAACTATTCATATATTCAAATAGTTACCTCAATTTTGCTGCAAGGGTTAGTGAATCTATCAATTCCAGAGATCACATCATCACGGCTGCTTTCACACAAAGCAATAAGGCGTACTCTTTCACCAACCCATTTTTTGATTTCTGCCTCCCAATTGCTGACAAGACTAGTTGGAGTAACTATAATTGCTTTTCTAACCATTGGTTGTCCATCAATACCTTGCCGTAGAAGTGTATAAAGTAAGGTAATTGACTGCAAAGTTTTTCCAAGACTGTAAAATTGAAAAACTATCAGGGGAATTTACTAGATTTAGGTAGGTAGTATGGATGATTCAAAGTAAAATGCAAAAGATTAATGAAAAATTGTACCCCATATCATCTGCTAATATGCATCCAAAAATATTGTCAGCACTGTGCAATCCTGAAACACATTCAAACATGAACTGAACGCCTTCCCTGCATAAAATGCCACATGAAGACATTCAAGTTTGAGCCAATACTTGTTTGTTTAAGATATTACCAAGTACCAACCCCCTTAAGTAATTACAGCATCATTTTCTTTCATAGCCACAGTAGCCTGATATGTTCCCTGGCCCAGGTTTGGTGGCTAAGATGCCTGCCAGACAAGGAACAAGGTAAAGTAGAGTTTGAGGTTATTTTAATTGGGACCACACAATGAATTCTGGGAATCTGGGTCTGGTTGTGGGTACTTATATATCTGTTTATAAGTTCTAGATTAACTCTAGCTCAAAATTTTGTCAAAGCCAGCTTATCTGAAAGCCTTTAACTATGATTACATGTTGAATATATTGGCATGAAGAACAAGCTCGATACATGCTCAAAAGTCAACCAATAGGTAAACTGAAAATATCAAAAACAATAACAATAATAGAAACTCATACTTCGCACAGGTATGACAAAACAAGAAAACAGGCATAATAAAAAGCACCAGTTATGACCACAACATTGTAGTGCAATACCTTTGATGGGGTCGTAGGAAACGAAGAAGCAGTGGTTCAACAACTATTGGCGGTGACATATTAGCCCCATCTTCAGCTTCTTCAGGTTGCCATAGGACAAGAGGCTCAATGCCAGGAGGCAAATTTAAGTCCTCTTCCTCCTCCTGAACTTCACTTTCGGTAACTTGGGGCAGAATAGAAGAATTGGTTACACCAACAAGGGAAGGCGTTGATGACCCCCACGGGACAAATCTTTTACGAGCCGAAAGGCGGCGGTGTAGGTGCTGGTTCTGATTATTGTAACCTTGCAAGCACGGTGATTTAAAAGGTCTCCTAGCAACTGCTGCCCCATTTGGCACTGAAAGAACCCGAACCAGTGACTGCCTCTTCACAACAAGGTTCCCTCTATAATATTGCAGATCAGAAATTTCATCACCAACATTCTAGGTTATCAATTGGAAATGGCATACACAATATCATAAGATACAGAAACAATCATATAGGGCAAATCATAAGATACAGAAACAACAATCCTAGACTCGGACTGAACAATATAGGGCAAATCAACTGGAATATAGAACCTGAAAGTAAAAAATCTGTCCCAGGAAATGATATACAAGCAGCGGCGATGTAAATTAGGTCGAGAAATGTAGTAAAGCGAACACGTCGAGACAGTATTCAATCAACTGAACCGCAGACCAGACAGAGAATTCAGAACCGTAATTGGAGCTGATACGGCTGATAATTGATGTGTATAGAACGAACAATACCTAATTAGGGCGGAAACATTGAGGGATTTTTGGTGTTCCAGAACCGATTCCGAGCCATGACCACCAGCAACAACTTCAAAATCATCATCAGACTGGGAATCAGAAGGATCGTAATCTGAACAAGGTTGGTTGTCCTCTTCATCTTCCATCGAAACCTGTAGATGTGGAAAAGAGGTTCTTTCTCCGCTACGAGGCAGGCAAAAGGCAAGGCAATGAGGGAGCTCTGATAATTTTGGCGGTAAGAAGCGAGCATTTCAATTTGAGATTTGCATATTTCATTCTCAAAATTTTAGTTACTACTAATGTCTTTTAATTTTGTAAATGAACTAAAAATTTTATAAAATATTAATCTTTTAAATAATTTTATACTTATTATTAAAAAATATTAATATCTTATCTAATATTTGGTTTTTAAATAAATGTGTTAAAAAGTCAACCACAATCTATTTTAGAACGGGTAGAGTATTTACTAACAGATATATCCAATGTAAACCTTTTTTTTATGATGTAATCTATGAATCGGTTGATCATTCATACATACCAATATGATATGATTATTTATACCTAACAACATAATTATTTGTACGTCATTCTTTGGTTATTATATGTAACAACAATTTCTTGATATGTAATAACAATTTATAATTCATATTTCGTTTGTATCAACAAGATTATTCTTACAAGTTATGTATGAATAATCATGTTGGTGCAAACGAATAATTTTGGTGTTTAAATTTTCCTTCAAATCTCACATGTTGATTTTTTTTATCATACGCTTTAAATGTGTTCACAGTTTACACCGTAAAGTAGGTTTACATTGAATTCACCCCTATTTACTACTTCTTCTGTTAATTAAAACATGTCGTTTACTATTCATGCACGCTTTTTTAAAATGATAAAAACTATATAAAATATTAAGTTTTTTTAAATTTTGTTTTTATAAATTCAAACTTAATAGTAATAAGTATGAAATTGTTTAAAAATATTATTAATAAAGCTAATATTATATATATTTTTTAATACCTAAAAAAACGTGCGTGAATAGTAAAACGTCAAGTTTTAATTAACGGAGGGAGTATTGCTTATAATTTTAAAGAAGGGTAAAAAGTATACCCTATCCATATCAAAATCCTTTAAGAATGATCCTTACACTTTTTTATCGATCTAATCCAGAATCTCAATTTTAACAATATTTTAAAAAAATAGTTAATATTTTATTATAGATTTTTTTATCATCTTTAAAAAGCATGCTCAGATAAAAATATCAAATATTTTAAGACGAAGGGAATATATAAAATATAATAAAATGTGAAGTAAAGTAACATATATTTAGGGATGATTTTGTGATCTTACTAAAAAGAAGGTAAAATTGAAGAACATTTTGCTATATGTTTTTTATAGGAAATGAGAGAGTTTGAAGAAAGGAAAGTGAGAGTGGGAGAAGAAAAATCAGTTATCTTATTTCTGAGAAATGTTACACAATATATAGAGAGATTAGTCTAGAAGGCTTGTAAGAGAAGCTAAAAAATTAACATTGGAGCAGGAAAAAGTATAAGTTGTGAAAGCCTATAGCCTAACCTAGAAACAAAGTAATAATTATATTCATGCAAGCATGTCAACACTCCCCCTCAAGCTGGATGGTAGAGATCTATCAATCCAAGCTTGGAAGTCAAATGATCAAATCTGGAACAATAGAAAGCTTTTTGTCAATAAATCAGCAAATTGATCTTCTGACTTAACAAATGATATCCTAACAATCCCTTCTTCCAACTTCTCTTTGATGAAGTGACGATCAATCTCCACATGTTTGGTTCTTTCATGCTGGACTGGGTTGTGAGCAATGCTAATGGCAGATTTGTTGTCACAATATAGAATCATAGGCTCTTCTAATTTGATTTTAAGGTCTGCCAAAATAATTTTCAGCCACAACATTTCACATAAACATTGTGCAAGAGCTATAAACTCAGCTTCAGCAGATGATCTAGCCACAACATTTTTTTTCTTACTCCTCCATGTAACAAGATTTCCTCCGAGGAACATGCAATACCTAGAAGTTGACCATCTATCAACAATGGATCCAACATAGTCGGCATCTGTGAAGGCTTCTATGATCAATTTGTTCCTTCTTTTAAAGAGGGTCCCCTTTCCTGGACATCCCTTTAGGTAGTGAAGTATTCGGTAAATAGCACTAAGATGAGGTTGTCTTGGGTCATGCATAACCTGACTCAAGACAGAAACTGGATAAGCGATATCAGGTCTAGTATGGGAAAGATAAATCAGCTTTCCACACAATCTTTGGTAAATTGCTTTATCCACAGTCGGCTCCTCTCCGAAATCTCCAAGTTTGTGATTCGGATCCATAGGAGTTGAAGCTGGTTTGCATCCACTCTTTCCGGTTTCCTCAAGTAAATCAGTGGTGTATTTCTGCTGGGAAATAAAGATGCCATCAGAAGAATGAGCAACCTCAATGCCAAGGAAGTATTTAAGTTTACCAAGAGACTCGACTTCAAATTCAGCTTCCAACTTTTTCTTAAGTTTCTCCTGCTTAATTTTGTTGTCACCCGTGACAATAATATCATCAACATATACGAGGAGAATAGTCACTCCCCCTGAAGCTGAATGTTTGATGAACAAAGTGTGATCCCCTTGACTTTGCTTGTACCCAACACCTTTCATAACAGATGTGAACCTCCAAAACCATGCTCTTGGTGATTGCTCAAGGCCATAAAGAGCCTTTTTTTAACTTGCACACCTAATGAGATGAAGAGGGAGAGGAGAAACCAGGAGGAATTTTCATATATATTTCCTCTTCCAAATTGCCGTGGAGAAAAGCATTCTTGACATCAAATTGCCAAAGAGGCCAACTAGAGTGAGCAGCCAGGGATAATAAAACACGAACAGTATTCATCTTTTCCACCGGAGCAAATGTTTCTTGATAATCAATCCTATAAGTTTGTGTGAAACCCTTAGCAACTAGGCGTGCCTTATACCCATACCAAATACTCCATTTGGCTGATGCATTACAGGCTTGACCATCCCTCCTTCTATTCGTTGAAACACTTGTATCCTGAGAATTTTCAAGGAATTGATGTGTCTTCCTTTCGGTGTGATGTATGTGAAAAGACCAAACACACTCGTGTGTCATTTCCCATTAGTAATACTAGGAGCAGTTGTCCTTTTGAGTTGATTCATATTTCATAGTGACATTTGGGGGCCATCATCTGTCCTTAATATCTCTGGTGCTAGATGGTTTGTCACATTTATTGATGATTTTACTAGGGTTACATGGGTCTTCCTTCTAAAACAGAAATCTGAAGCTAGCACCATTGTGTCTATCTTTCTCTCGATGATCCGTACCCAATTTGGAAAACAAATTAAGAGATTTAGGACAGACAATGCCAAAGATTACTTCAATCAGTCCATTAGCTCTTTATTTCAAACACAAGGGAAAATACATGAATCATCTTGTGTTTACTCCCCACAACAAAATGGGATTGCTGAAAGGAAAAATAGGCATCTTCTTGAAGTTACCCGTGCTCTTCTTTTTTAGCACAATGTTCCAAAACAGTTTTGGGGGGAAGCACTTCTCACTGCTGCGTTTTTTTATCAACCGGTTCCCTTCTAAAGTTCTCAATCTTCAAAGTCCTCTTGATTGTCTTAGAAAGACTTATCCAGATTATAGAAAATCTAGTCTTTCTCTTAGAGCCTTTAGTTCCTCAGTTTATGTGCATGTTCATGGTCCTCAAAGAGGGAAATTTGATCCACGAGCCATTAAGTGCATGTTCATTGGTTACTCTTCAACACAAAAGGGATACAAGTGCTACCATCCATCCTCAAAGAAAACATATGTTTCTATTGATGTGTCCTTTGCTGAAACTATACAATTTTACCCCTCAAAGGATGACACTTCCCAACCTCTTGACCCTGAACCTCAAACCATTGGCACTCTGAACACCTTACCTCCACTTGATCCTTCCATTTCTGACTCTCTCCCGCTGCAGCAAGCTGAACAATCAAAGCCTCAGGAACATCATGAGGATAGTCAACAACCACCACTTGTCCCAACCACATCTGTCCCCCTTTCTTTGCTATCATTTCCTAAGGTTTATTCCAGAAAAGTAAGACCCATTATAATCCCAGAGCAGGAGCAAACTTCTTCACCGGCGCTTGGAACTGAAAACACGACAGAAGAAGGTACTCTTTCTACAATTCACTCTCTTTCTCATTTGAGCAGCCCAGAAACTTCTGATACCATGGTAAGAAATGAGAGAGTTTGAAGAAAGGAAAGTGAGAGTGAGAGAAGAAAAATCAATTATCTTATTTCTGAGAAAGGTTACACAATATATAGAGAGACTAGTCTAGAAAGCTTGTAAGAGAAGCTAAAAAGGTAACATTGGAGCAGGAAAAAATAAAAGTTGTAAAAGCCTATAGCCTAACCTAGAAACAAAGTAATAATTACATTCATGCAAGCATGCCAACAGTTTTAATTGTAGTATTTCCAATGTAAGACGTAATTGTAGTCATAACTAGATGCAACTTTTCAACAAATCGTTGAGCCACAAGGTAACTCAATGGTTTAACATTGGATGTTCACAAAAGAACTGACAATTGGAGTGACCAAATTATACTTCTAGAAATCCAACGGTCCAAAGATGGAGCATCAATGTCGGAATATAAAGATGAAAGATTCAGAAGTAAGAAGTATATAATACCTTGCTTCCTTGAACTTCCCCGAATCAAATTCACTAATTCTGAATAGAATGTAGCCCACCCTCTTGACGAGCTTGAACAATCTTTTGTTGGAGGTGGAACCAGTTGCTTTCTTCACCATAATTTCTTAGAATTCGACCAATTTTAGCAATTGGGTAAGAGTTCATGATTTTTTTAATGTTCCATGTCACAAACCTAAAGTCGAAATTTTCACACCCTAAATACTAAATACCTAAACCCAAAATTTATAAGGGAAGCTTACCTACATGGTAGTCGCCGCATAGCCTGCTCCCTTCTCGCTTCTGTCCCTCCACGACGCGCTCTACCACCTTCAAGATCCGTAGACAACAAATTCTTTCTTCCCACTCCATTATCTCTCTCAATCGCTTCTACAAGATACCATTCTTTTCTTTCTTTATTTCTTGCCTCTACAAGATACCATTCTTTTCTTTCTTTCTTTCTTGTTTAATTTAACAACGTTAACATGTTCTTTTGTTGTTGAAAAGCTAGAGGGGCACTGGGCGGAAAAAAATAAAAGCTTAGGTGTATCAAGCGAAATATGTCAAACTTTTGCACACCACGCAAAAAAAGCCCTTAACTCAGGAGTACCACGCAGAATTTTTGTTTTTAATTCTATAACTTTTTATGCTTCGATTAAAATAAATATCTGGAAGACAAATCAGGCATGCTAGTTTCCCTACACAAATTTAGCCGCGACTATTTGAGGTTCATATTTGTCTCAATTCAAGTTGTAGAGGGAAATAATTGTAGCTACAAAGCAATTGATGATTTCTACAGTTCTTAAACTTGACTGATTTCTATTTGATATCTACTAAAGCAACTACTCATACCGTTACATTCCAAATATCAATGCAGAAAGTAGTCTTCCTGCAAGCTACATATATTTTTCTAGGTCAATAACTATGTGATAAGCCTAAAGCTAGCTATAATTACAAAACCAATGAGAGTCATTTCTTACTAAGTACTAAGGTAACTAAAATCCTTCTCTCATTTGCATTTCCATCGGATCCACCCTCATCTGCTTCAAATCCTACTGTCAGAGGTAGATTTTGGGTGTAGTGGGATCCTTGTTCTGTTAAGGTTTATGTCATTGCTCGGAGTGATCAAGTTGTGCGCTTTGACATTAGTGGTATCTTACTAGTGAATTTCCTATATAAAGCTTGCACTTAAAAAAAATCTACCCTCTAAAAGGGATCAATTGAATGGAAGCAGATCAGAGCTAGGTAGCTCTAACTAAAGAGGTACATACAAGCCTCCTTCAAAGCAAAGTTATGCATATTTATATCCATTTATCCCTTTCAAACAATCTTCCTACTAAGTACTAGCTATATTTACAAATCCAAAAACTGAGAAATGGAGAAAGCAGTCTTCCTACAAGCTGCAAATATTTTTCCACATCAATAACGATGACGAGGCAAGAACTAGATATATTTACAAAACCAATAAGAGACATTTCATACCAAGTACTAACATAACTATATATGATAATTTTTCATGTGATAAGCATCACTTTTGAAGTCTTGATTATTCACACCCATAAAACAGGAGATTCTTGTTAGAGATTCTCATCCAGCATAAACTTGGATTCAACAGCAAAATCAAATGGGCTCACAACTCTTAGTGTTATGGCTTATGCGATATATAATGCTAAAACTTGCAAAATCAAACAAGGAATGAATACACAATTATTTAAAAGATTTGCCCAAATCTATAAATAGACAGACGAGAAATTACATAGTAATAAAGCATGCTTGGAAATAGACATTTTCTACTATGTACTAACGTAATAATATATCATATTTGGTTGTGATAAGCACTACTTTTGAAGTCTTGGTAGAGAAATAGACTTACTTAATCAATAAAATATACAATTATTTTAAGGCTATGCCCAAATCTAAAAAAAGCAAAGGTAAGAAATTACATAGAAATAAAACATGTTAAATCAATAACTAGAATATGCTCAACGGTTGGCTCTCGAATATACTCATCGGATCCTCCACCAAAGTTCTTGGGAGTGAAGAATGACTCCTCAATCTCACTCGACAATGTTGGAACCATATCGATCGAGTATCAATGGTAGATCGACCTCTTGAATCTCGCTAGGCAGTAGAGGGACCATCTCGAACATTGATGGTTGATCAATCTCCTCAATCTCAGTGGGCAGTGAGTGAACTATCTCAAGGGATTGCTCTTCATTTTCAATGTCGGGCCCAACTAGATAAAAACTATAGAGGATTAAAAAAACTAATTTTTTTGTGTTGTACCAAACAAACTGTAATTCACACATCTAGAAGACAACGAAAATATCACTTGAATTGAAACTAATAGCAGAAATTTTGACAATTTTATCAATTTTGGTACATATGTTATACTCGTAGCATAATAATTTCGCAATTAAATTTTGTGTATAGCCAGCTGTTATAATATGAAGGATATTTGTGCCACATCGAAAAACATGAGTACCAAAGCCTTATATAAGCAAATGGGCTACTTCTCTCATTGCCAATTGGTTTTATGATGGAACATCACTTGTCTTGTGTACTTGATTTGTGCTAGAACCCTGGTCTATTACTGGGCGAGTCGATTTTAAGGCACGACATCAAGTGCAACTAACATATGTTGTGGGTTCTCGTAATTGTACTTGAGGGGACGTGTTGTGATAACTTTTTATAAATTATGATAATATATTTTAATAAAATTTTAGAGGGATTTTTTTTTTCAAAATCAATCATAATGCGCTATAGAAGACATTATGCATTGGTAGTGTGTGTGTACGTACGTACGTAGGTACGTACATAGGTATGTATGTATGTATGTATGTATGTATGTATGTATGTAGGGATCAGGATCAACCAAAGCAACTGCTCATAATATTACATTCCAAGTATCAATGAAGAAAGCAGTCTTCATGCAAGCTACAAATATTTTTCTAGGTCAATAACTACAATGAGCCATAAACTGGCTACAATTATAAAAACCAAAAAGAGTCATTTCCTTATAAGTACTAAGGTAATTACAACTATCACCGGATTCACCTTCCTCTGCCCCCAATCCTGTTGTTGTACAAATCTAAAACTCTCATAAACTCAATTTTGTCTTAGTTCCCCCTTCACACACATGGAGGGCTTCACATCAAATATCACTAGGATCAAACCTAGCGCCAGTGCCCGTGAATACCTATCGCATTGATGCTCTCTTTGTTTATCCAACTCCAAGTGAAGACAATCAAGTTGTCATTGCCCATAGCAATGACAAAGTAGCCGTCGATATAGAAGATGGTCACCATAAAAATAAGAAGTGGTATAAAATTAACCTAATTCTTGTTATACCTCTTCCCATATGCTCTAACTACATTTATACTCATTTCTCCAACAAAAGCTATGTAGTAGAAGTGCTTGGGCAATGCACTAATTCCCTGCACCCATGTAACAGCCATGCTTTTACAAAATAAAGCATTTGGGGCTGGATAGCTTCGGTCTATCGCTCCTAAATTGATAATGGCCTTAGAGAAAAACCAAAAGAAGCAGAGCAAAGCGATACATCCCATCAATATAAGAATAGCCCGACTCATAGACATTTCCCTAGATAAAACTAGGGTCATATACCCGCTCTTCAAATCCTACATCAAATCTGATGAGGGAGAGACTCACAATCACTATTGCACAATCGGCTAAACCTAGCATAATCCCACCATAATTGGCTCCAATCCAAGCTACACTCACAAAGATGCCTCATCTCCCATATGTGGTGGCTAATTAAGGACTAGTTAATAAGGCCAGAGCCATATGCATTGCAAAATGCAAAGAGTGGTGCAATGACAAAGAGTGAGATGAGATAATATCATGTCATGGACTTGTAGACCAATGACAGAACGCAGATGGCAAAAATGGCAACAATAATGTAGAGCAGAAGTGTCATCCATGTCGAAAACAAGTCCTTGAGAAAAAAAATTGACTCCTACACTCATCGTCATATATTGGAAGGCCAAACACAACCAACGAAGGAAGAATTCTCTAAGAATCCTTTTCATGGTACTTCTTGTATAGGCCTCTCATGGTCTTGTAGAAGATCACACATAATTTGAACACTTCATCACCAATGCCCATCACTATAGAAATAAAGACCTGCAAAATCAATCGCTAAAAATAAGGAATGTTGTGGGGTAATATAATTGTACTTGAGGGGACATGTTATGATAACTTTCTATAAATTATGACAATATATTATTTTATTAAAAAAATTAGCGGGATTTTTTTTCAAAATCAACCATAACACACTATATAAGACGTTATGTATATGTTTTAAAGTATGTGTGTGTAGATATGTATATATGTATGTATTTATTTATGTATATATGTATTTGTGTATGCATGTATTTGTGTATGTATGTATGGAATCTATGAATCAAGATCAACCAAAGCAACTAATGATTTCTTCGGTTGTTAAATTTGATTGATTTTTATTTTAGATAGATCGGCCAAAGCAACTGCTCGTAATGTTACATTCCAAGTACCAATGAGGAAAACGGTCTCCTTTGCACGTTTCCACCGGAATCACCTTCCTCTGCTCCCAATCCTGCTGCTGCACAAATCTATAGCCCTTACAAACTCAGTTTTGCCTCGGTTCCACCTTCAAGCACACGGGGGCTTCACTCAAACTATTGCTAGGATCACACTCAGAAGTGTCCAAACACCATCCTCGCACATCAAAACCAACGCTACTGTATGTGAATACATGTCGTCGGTGCTTTCTTTGTTTATCCAACTCCAAGTGAAGACAATCAAGCTACCAATACCCATAGCAATGATAGAGTTGCCGCCGATATAGAAGGTGATAGCCATAGAAATAGGAAGCTTTATAAAATTGATCCAATTCTTATTGTACCTTTTCGCATATGCTCTAACTACATTTATACCCATCGCTCCAACAAAGGTTATGTAGCAGAAGGTCAAGCAGTGTTTGGGCAAGGCATTGAATCCCTGCACCCCTATAACAACCATATTTTTATAGAATAAAGCATTAGGGTAGCTTGGGATGAGATGTATCATTCCATCTTGCTTATTTTGGATTGTCAATAAGGCTATTACCGATTTAGGAGTAATAATATCACCATTTGCCATTGGACCACTCTTTGCATTTTGCAATGCATATACTAGTCCTTAAGTGCCACATATAAGAGATTATGTTGGGCATATTTGTCAATGCATCTTGGGTTGGAGCCAAATATGGTGGTATTATGGTAGGTTTAGCCGATTGTGCAATAGTGATTGCGATAGTCTCTCCCTCATCAAATTTGATGTAGGATTTGAAGAGCGGGTATATGACCCTAATTTCATCTAGGGCAATGTATTTTATGAGTTGGCTATTGGTAAAAAATAAAATAAAAGATGTGAGATGGGATAGAGAGGAGATAGGAAAAATGGGGATAGGGGATCTAAACCAGTATAATTCAGTCTGAATCCTCTGGTCCCCTTTGGTGGTCCCTCTAATATATCAAAAAATTATCTGACCATATGCAACATTCCTTATTTTTTGCGGTTGATTTTGCATATCTTTATTTCTATAGTGATGGCCATTGGCGACATAGTCTTCAACTTTTGTGTGATTTTCTACAAGCTATGAGGGGTCTATACAAGAAGTACCATAAAAAGGAGTATGAGAATATTCTTCCTTCACAAGTTTCGTTTGGCCTTCCTTTATATGATGATGAGTGTAGGAGTCAATTTTTTTTCTCAATGACCCATTTTCGACATAGGTGGCACTTCTGCTCTACATTGTTGATTAGTTGTTGCCATTTGCAATCTGCCAAATTTCGCCTAGTCACGAAGTTTGACTTTTTTCATATGATGCCCAAACTTTTTAAGAATTTTATATGGTAACCACGAGATTTTGACCAAATTTGTGTGGTGGCCACGAGATTTGGACAAATTTTTTATGTTAACCAAATTGGTTAAAAAAATCTTTTAGAATTTAGGTAAAATCACAATATAATCATAAAAAATATATTTTCCCACACAACAACCCAATTTTGGTTTTTTATTTTTAAAAATTTAACTACTAGCATTTAAATATTTTATAGTGCTACACATTAATTGCATGATAAATGAGTAAATTATACAAAACAACAAAAAATAGTGGTATTTTAAAAAAAATTGGAAAAAGTATACATAATTAGAGTAATGTAGTTGGTTGTTTTCAAAGAGTCATTAATAACATTTCTAATGTTTTAAAATGATTACATAAAAGATATATAATACAAAGTTTATTTTAACCAAAATATTTTAGGATACTTTATAACAAATATGAATGAATGGTAATTTAAAATATGTACTTAATTTATGGATTTGAAAATAAATTAAGTTCATATTTTATATAATTTACTCATTCTTTATGTACTTATTTTTTTAATTTGGGGGATTTTGTTTATAATTTACTCATTCTTTATGTAAATAATTTAGTCTCTTTAAATATTAAAAGGGTTGTTGATGATTTTTTAAAAGTAAAAAACCCAAATTGAGTGATTATGCGAAGGAATTATAATATATTTGTTATTTTATATAATTTCTATATGATTTTGAATAAGTTTGGTTATCACATGAAATTTATCGAAATCTCGTGGTTTCCATGCGAAATTCTTGAAAAGTTTTGGTACCATGTGAAAAAAAAACCAAACCTCTTGGCTACCGGGTGAAATTTCCTAAAAAGTTTTTATTAATTTTTTCATATAAATTGATACTTATTACTATAAAGTATGAACTTATTTTTTAAAAAAAAAATAAAAGAGTTTATTTTATAGAGTTTTTAGCTTCTTACAAAATTAGCATAAAGTCAAACAACCTAAATTATAAGACAAAAAGGAAGGACTAGACTAGGGAATATTTCATGGTGCTCCACAAATATTTTGTATCTCACAAGCCCTAGCACTTTAGTGTAAGAGGCAAACTGATTGTCTTTGCATGTGAACCCTTAAAACTATTTCAAAACTAATTTATAGTGAGCCATTGTATTATCATTGATTTAGAAAAGCAAGGTGGTATAAAGTGTGATAGTTAAGTTTACGTAATTTTGTGATGAATACGTTTACAAGTTGAGTGAATAACACTTTATAGAAGTTCTCCATGTAGCACCCTGTTATAAGAGTATGTGTCAGTCAACCCTATGTGATAATATATTAATCTCGTCTATGTCATGGACTAAGTCATAATATATGTGAACATAGCAACCCTTAGTAAGTAGTGGCTTAGGTTAATGATTGTGGTGGTGATGCGTTGCTTTAGTTATGTTTCGATGGCCATGAGTGATGCAGTACTGTATAAGTGGGGCATTTTTGGGAAAATTGACATCATTGATATGAAAGTAATGTAATTGCAAAATGAATGTATTATGAGTAATCATTGGCGAAAAATGAGATTTGTTGGATCAGAGTACAATTTATACTATTGTAAACTGGCAGTAACATTGACCAAATTGAGAGGGATCCATTTTGTGTGTCAACTAGTTTGATGAAAGATAATTGTATGAATGCATCAATACTTTTCACATAATGTTACAGTTTTACTTAGCTCTTAGCAGAATTTTGCGAAAACTATAGACACCGCAAATCGCACCTTTTGACGTGAAACAACGTTGCATTGTATGTGGACAACGTTAGTTTGAATGTGCACTAATTGTCTTCATAAAGATTATTAGAAGCATGATTAATTAGAAATTATGCCACGTCTAATTGAATGTGGAACACGTTAGCTTGAACATGGATTTACGAGAGATGATTTGCGGTGTATCTAGCAACACCCGCATAATTTTTAAGCAAGTAGTATTGGCAGGTCACATGACCTATACATGAAAAAGTGTGGGATTGAGTTTTGGAGGAATATAATATTTTGTGCAAGTGAGAGAGATATTAGAATTATTATATAATATAATTTGGACATTATTAAATCATGCCAAAATGATAAATAATCATAATTTCCATAATTATAAAATCTTGTATTTTCTATTTAGAAATTAAGGATTTAATGAATTATTCATGGAATAAATAAGTAATTAATATATAGGTTATATTATTATTTATTACTCTGTATGTAAGAGATACTTGATGGTACTCATAGAAACAATGGTAATATTCATATTGGTCCCTATCGGCGCATCTCTTTTGAGGAAGTCAAGTGGTCTTTCAACAAAATGAATAGTAGACGAGCGGTGGATCTGAATGAGATTCCGGTCGAAGCCTGGAAGTGCATTGGAGTTAGGGGGCTTAGAGTGGCTCACATAACTTTTCAATATTATCCTAGAGATAACAAAGGTTGCCAAAGGAGTGGAGACTTGGTAAACTAATGTCATTGTACAAAAAACAAGGGTGACGTGCAACAGTGTGAAAATTATAGAGGTATGAAGTTCCTTAGTCACACGATGAAGATATGGGAGAGAGTTATTGAGAGGAGGATGAGAAGCCTTATTAGTGTGGCAGAAAATCAATTTGGTTTTATGCTAGGGAGGTCGACCACATAAACTATCCATTTGTTAAGGTGCGGTTGGTTGAAAAGTACATAGAACAGAAGAAGAATCTGCACATGATCTTTATTGATTTAGGAAGGCATATGACATAGTACCGAGGGATCTTATATGAGAATGCTTAGAATCAAAAGGGGTACTGGAAGCATACACGAGGATCATCCCGGACATGTACATGGGCGCGTTGACGAGTATTAATAACATTGGAGGAGATACATAGTATTTTCCAGTGCGGGTAGGTTTGCACCAAGGGTCGACATTAACCACGTTTCTCTTTACATTGGTTATGGATGTGGTTTCAAGATCTATCCAGGGCGAGATCCTATGGTGTATGCTTTTTGCCAATGATATTGTTTTAATGGATGAGACGAGAGTATGGATTGGTGGTAAGTTAGAGTTTTGTGAAAAAAACTAAAGGATAAAAGTTTTAAATTGAGTAGGACTAAGACAAATTATGTGGAGTTTACTTTGGGAGGAGAAGAAGAGAGGGTAGAGTATTCGAGGTTGGGCATGTAGAGGTATTCATAGATTGAAACTCGGAAGTCATAGCCTAGATTTGGCTTTGTGACATGATAAGGTAAAGATAGATGGGGTATTTTAAAAAAATAAATTAATGAAACCTTTACAAATCGGTGAGTGGTTCTTTGCAAACTTTTTGAGTTTTAACTTTTAAGGAATGATTTTCGCAACATTTAATTTCAAGGGCGATTGTGTCCAAAATAATCTCTAATGGAAAGAGGCAGTTTCAAAACTTCTTGGCAATTTAACAGGCTTCTTAATGTCAGAGATCTTTTCTCTAAAGGTCTGCTCTAGCTAGTAGGTAATGGGAAAACCATAAACGTATGATATGACATTTGGGTAAATGCGCAATATCTTCAAAACTTTTAGAATGATCGTAATCGTAACTTAAAAGTTTGTGATTTATTTACAAATACCAACTCTTGGGATACTGATAAATTAAATAGTATATTCCCCTCTCATATTGTTCAAGCTATTACTAATATCCATATTCCAGTAATTGATATTCCAAACACGTTAATTTGGATTTATAGTAGTAATGGAAAATTCTCTGTTAAATCCACATCTTCTATTTGTAATACAGGGAATACTAAGAAAATTCCAACAGATTGGATTTGGAAACTTAATATTTCTCCGAATATTAAAAATTTTATTTGGAAAATTATTTTAGATATCTTACCTACCACGACCCGTCTAAATAGATATATAAATAGAGTTCCTACTACTTGCTCTCTTTGTAATTCTGATACAGAAGATACAAATCATTTATTGTTTAATTGTCGGATCACAAGATCCCTTATTCAAAATATGGGTGTTAAGTTGGGAAAATGTTATAATATTCCAAATTTAACATGTAATGTTTCGGAAAATATTTTAAATACTAGAGCTCTTAATATAGATTTTACCGACTTATGTTATTTATGGCATTCTGTTTGGGAGCTCAGAAATAGAATTATTTTTCGCAATACTTCTGATACAGGTATTATCTATGCTCTAACTCAAACTATTGACAAAATCTCATGTTGGAATAAACAGCAGGTAAAAACGAAGTTACCTAAACGTATTAGACCTCCTGATAAATTGATTTGGAAATGCCCTCCACTAAATGTCATTTAGATCAATGTAGATGCTTCGGTGAAAATTGATTCTCAACCGCAGGCTGGTTGTATTGTGAGGAATAATGACAGTCTAGTTCTTCAGATTCATAAATGTAGCGTTAGGATGAGTTCGGTCATTCTAGCAGAAGCTTATACAGTTTATACAGGTATAAGACTGACAACGGAGATGGGGATTCGAAGAGTAATAGTTGAAAGTGATTGCGCAATCATCGTCAATGTAATCAATCAAGTGAACAGTATACCATGGGAGGTTGCTCAAATAATCCAAGAGATCCATTCGTTAAGCAAAGATTTTGAGAGCATCACAATTCAATACTGCTACAGAGAGGCAAATGGTGCAGCTGATTTTCTTGCTAAATCTCAGTTGAATTGTAATTTTATTTTGAGTTCCTATTGTTGTGAGTTCCAGAACATCATCTTGCGAGATGATCATAGATGTCGTTAGTACATCCAATTTATTGACTACTGTAAAAAAAAAAAAAAAAAAAAAAAAAAAAAGAGATGGTTTTATGCAATTTAGCTTTTTATTTTCATTTTTATGTTGTCACAAATGGCACCACGCCAACACGCCCGAGTCCCCTGTGTACGGGAAGGAAACACTTGAAACGGTGTTGTTGCACCATCATCATCCACCTATCTTCAAAACCTAGCCAGTAGCCATGGTTTCTCCTCCTCCTGCTACACTCTTTGATGGCGTCCCTCATCAATCCTAACAAATCTTCACACCTTTTCAAATCAACAAGTCGGAGCTCAACACATTAGAGTGTTAACATGGCGATTCCCACCAATCCAGCTACGCTCTTTTCCTCGAAACCTTTCCTTATCTCTCCCCGTCTCCTACCTTCATTCAGTCTCAATTTCCGTTGCCAAGCAGCCGCTGACCCCACCGCTGGCGCCGGTTGGTTACATTCCGCCGCTGTCCTGGACGGCGTTCCTTCTTCGACTTCTCCGCAGCCATCTCCGTCCTCTTCCAGCAAAGTCGATAAGATTAAGATGAAAGCGCACAAGGGGAAATGGTCGCGGGATAGGGAAAGCTACTTGTTCGACAATTCCGATGCTCTCCCCCTTCCAATGACTTACCCTAATACCTCTCCTGTCCCGCCTGAAGAGATCAACCGCCGCCTTAATTGCGACCCCGTGGTTGAGGTATGCTCTAATTGCAACTGCATTCGCCATTTGTTTCGTCAATTTTCCGATTTCTTATCAATCCAATTTTGTTCTAGGACTGTAAAACCGTGGTCTACGAGTGGACTGGGGAGTGCAGAAGTTGCCAAGGCTCTGGCCTTGTGAGCTACTTCAATAAAAGGGGCAAAGAGATTATCTGCAAGTGCATTCCATGCCAAGGAATCGGTACTTCCCGTCTTTCATTTTCTTTTTCATTTTTGCTCACATTGCGCCTTTTGAGATCTTTGAAGTGTTTTCCATTCAGATTTGTATGTCTTGTGTGTTGATAGCTTTACACTTTCCCCCCCTAGGGCTTCAGCTATTCTGAAATATATAGGAACTGCAGATTTTGTTTCATCTGATGGCACAGCTTCTTCAAAATGGTAGTTGATTGGTTCTTTGTTGTTCATACTAAGTAGCTTGAGGATTGATACCATGGTCCATATAGTTATACGTTTTCCCTTTACCGGCCCCTCAATTTCCCCTGTTAGGTGCAGTGGTGCACTACACTCCCTAGCATCCCCTTATTGGCCACCCAAATCAGCATGTTTTTTTATCGTTTTTAAACTAATGTCACCCGGAATGTGATACCTCATGCTGCTTTCTCTGTTTCGGGAGTTACAGGGCTGATTAACGCTGACTGTTAATTTGATAATTGATAGTAGGGTTTATCTGGATACTCTTTTATCTCTTCTTCTTGCCATTAGAGTATTGAGAGGTTCTCAGATTGTGCCTCCTGCACTCCTATTCAATATACTATTACACTTTTAGCTTGAACATGTTCTCTTTGAGTACATATATCGCATATGAAAAAATCATCGCAATTTCTTGACATAATCGGTTCTATCTCTAGAACGTGTGCTGTTCTTTGCTGTTGTCCAATTTGATGGCATTTTAGAGTACATCTTTTTGTTCTTTCTATAGGAATGTTGTACAAGACACTAGGAGGCGAGGACAGTATTTGGTTATTTGCTTATATTTCAACCTCCAACCGATGATATATCCTCATACATAGCCTAAGTATTCCATAATCTTCATATATTAAAAAGCAATATCCTTAATCCTAATTCATATAATCTACAACAACATACATTAGCCTAGTCCACCCCACCCTACTCGGGGATTGAGAGGTGTACTACTCACCCATTCACCGAATAAGGTGAGGATATTTCCGAAAGACACAAAATTGTACAAACATGCATTGAAATAAAACTAGAGGGAGACCAACTGAAAAACAGTGTTTAACATAACAGGTTGGTACAAGTTATTACCCACCGAAGGGAATACATGTCTTACAAAATTAGTCCAGCATAACAGTATTAGGGGATAACAAGCATGTGCTAAATAGTCCAACTCAATGAAAACAATACATTCAAGGTTTAAATTATATTAACACACACCTAATAAGTTACAGCAGGGCAAGACCATACTCACGGGTCTTGCGTAAAATATGTATGACTAATCCCCAAAACAGAAGCCTAGCTTCCAATACAAAAAAGGGACCCTATACCACTCAGGCACTCACACTGTTCTAACACTTGTAACCGGCTATCCCATCACACTCCCAGGATTCTATACCACCCCTTCTCCCCACTACTCCTACGTTTACCTTTTACACCTAACCAAAAACCGAGTTTTGCAACACTTGATGATAGCATGAGCAAACCTGATGGGTGTTCTCATGTTGTCATTGAGTGTTGCAAAATTCGGATTTTGGTTAAGTGGGGTAGGAGGATAGCTGGTAAGTTTGTGTAGCGTTAACCGGCAGGTAAAATAGCAAAATCAGAAGTTAAAAGATGTGATCTGGAGATCAGTGAAGCTCCAATCAAATGTGGGTAAAATTGGGCAAGTCCATACAAAAGGAGTTTATGCTAATTCATTAAAAGAAATAAAATTGGTGCCCAATTCAACCCAAGTTTCACTCTCTCTTGTTTAGATCAGCGTTGTTGAAATCTTCCCTATTATTGAAGTTGCACAAAAAGTTAAGGAAGTTCACATTTGTGTTGTTGAATCTGCAGTAGCACACTAGCACTTGTTAAAAATTGAAAAGCTAGCAAACAGCTCAGTATATATAAACTTGAAATGCAACCTGCATATTGAGGATGACAAGGAAAAAGGGAAGATCTCTTCATTTCTGCAGCCCGAGCCACCTAGTCCAGGACTCAAACCCGCCTAGGAAAGACGACTAGCCCCTACTACGCTTTACAATATCATCTTGATTTACTACTGCTGATAGTGAATCGTCATTTCTGCAGGTTATGTTCAGAAGATAACGACCCGTGATGACATTGACCTTATGGAGGATTTGGGTAATGGTAAACCACCTTGAGCAATGAGCAGATAACATCATACCCCAATCATCATTTATACTTTCAACTTGGCCTTAACACGAATTTTCAAACAACTGGTAGGGTTGATCGACTATTACAACATAAGTCGCTGAAGAAATCCATTGTACCGCCTTTTTGTTGAATATATCCACATGATGATACGAGAATATCTTCGGTGAATGACATTGTAATGTGAGAAGATCTCCCTATTTCTTTAGCCTATGCTGGATCGTGTGTCTTAGTGAATAGGGATCAATTTAGCTGTTATCTGGGCAGCTTAATAATAATATCACGGACCACCAATAGAACAACAACTGATTTAAAGAGAATACCCCCAAGGCCCCAACCAACAAGTGATCATTTCAGTAGTACTCAATATGTCTGCTTGTGTACTACAGTAAAGAACTTATTTAATTTCAAGACTTTGATCAATGGGCGAGCTCAAATTTGAAGACTTTGATCACACTCAATTTTTCATTAGTCAAACATAAATCCCTAAAGCCTCACGATGTAACATTAATTTACACCAACAAACCTGAAAAGCCTTAGAAGAGGTATTTGACTCTCGGTGAGGATCCTCTAGTTCGCATTTATAACCCCTTCTATAGTCCGTATTTTTTTTATTGGTTGAAAACAATTATAAAACTAGCTCATTTATTAAGAAAAATCAAATCAAATGATACGGACTATATAATGGACCATAATAGTGGACTAGGTGATCTCAACTTTATACTTCCTCCGCATGAGATATAACTTTAAATTACATCAAGTTTACTCTTTATACTGTCCGAAAATATGTCCTTTGACTTTGTTGCATGTTTTTTTAAGAGTTAAAAACTATATGGGGTATAAAATATCAACTTTTTTAATATTTTTTTTAATAATTACAAACTTATTAAAAAAGATCATTTGAATTAAACTTATTAAAAAAGATCCTTTGAATTATCTCAAAATGCAGCTTCACCAAGTGCTCCATCTTAGGGGCCTGATTCCTTGGCTTCTGATGGTCATAATAATCCCATGGCAACATAATGTTACAGGACATGTCCATATTTCCTCCTTCGAGAAGGTCAATTAGAGAGAATACGTGAACAAAAGGATTTCAGGATTATGTATGTTAGGATAGCAGGCACATAAATTGTTTATCCTAGTCTTTTTTAGCAGAATGTCTTGGGGATGTGATTGAAGGTGATCCTGACATGGTTAGATCTTTTGCTTGCATGGAAGGATTGGAAGCATAACATGAACCTTATAGTTATCATTAAGCAACACAGAATCCAAAATGGATAGAGGAATTGCAAAATCTTGAAAGAAATGAAACATGGGAGCTAGTGGATGTTCCTTATAGAAAGAAGTCCATTGGTAGCAAATGGGTGTATAAAATCAAGTATAGACTATATGGGTCTATTGAAACATAAGTAACAGAGGGATACAATCAGATAAAAGATAAAGATTATAAGTACACCTTCTCACCAATGGCAAAGTTTGTCACTGTTAGAATCTTAATTGATGTTGCAATAGTAAAAGAATGGCCTTTATATCAACGGGATGTCAATATTTTTTTTTTACATGGTACACTACAAGAAGAGGTGTACATGGAGCTACTAGAAGGATATCCTACAAATTGGCCAGGACATGTGTGTAAATTAAAGAAATCCATTTATGAATTGAAATAAGCTTCCAAACAATGGAATGCTGAATTGTGTAGATTTTGATGAGCTTGGGATATGTTCAGACTATTCAGGACTATTCTTTATCCACCAAACAAGTGCCAAAGGGTATTTTGGTAGCATTGGTGTAGGTTGATGATATGCTGATCACAGGAGATGACGAGCAAGAAATTAAGTGCACAAAAAAAGCCTTGCATAAAGCCTTCACAATCAAAGATCTTGGGAAGGCAAGGTATTTGTTGGTATTGGAAATCATGCATGAATTGGTAGAGGGACATTGCTACACAAGAGAAAATATGTTCTTGATATTGTTGAAGACTGCAAAATGACTGAGTGCAAAGCAACTCCTTTTCCACTTCCTAGGGCTTTGAAGTTATGTACAGATGCAGGAAATATACTAAATGAACCAGATGTGTGTAGAAGACTCAGAGGGAGGTTGTTGTCTTTGAATCTATCTAGACCCGACATATCCTATGTTGTTCAGTATCTGATTCAGTTTATGGTTGAGCCTAGACAACCACGCCTTGATGTTGCTATGCATGTGGTGAGATATCTTAAAGAGACAATATATGTTGGCCTACATTATCCCAAGTATTCACCTCTTAATGTCTCAGCCTTTTGTGATGTTGGAGATCATGTCAATTTAGTGTAAGTTCACTTACTGGTTACTGTGTTTTCTTTTGAAGGAGTTTTGCAGACACTTAGTCTATCAAATCCATTGCATATTCCTTTATTTTGTGACAACAAGGCTATACACATATTGATGAGAATCCAGTCTACCATGAAAGGACTAAACATCTAAAAATTGACTGTCATTATGTGAGGGAGAGGCTACAAGCCGGATCTATGGAGTCTCAATATGTGAACAGTAACACTGGAGTTCAGTTGGCTAATGCTCACTAAGTCACTTGGAGAAAAACAACATTTATGCTTCTTGTCCAAGTTGGTCCTTGTTAGTTTTCCATCAAGTTCAACTTGAAGGGGGATATGAAGATTATTGTGTTACTTATTTTATATATGCTCATTTCATGTAATTTTGCTTCAAGTCTTAGTCATGTTTTATATAAGGAGACTTGTCTCACATGGCTTAGCTTGCACTATATAAAGACAATGATGCACCATTCCCAAAAATAGGGTTTTTGGGATTTCAACTGCCAACCGAATGAATGACGACATTGATTGCCTCCTTTTCATCTATCATTCTTTCTTACGGAGTAGTTGAGAATGGAATAGTGAATGTCCTAATATTTTCACCTGATTTTGCTTGATTTCTTTTCATTTCACATTGTCGTTGTCATCACATTTCGAATCCAAATCGGAGTTCTCCTTCTCCATCCACTTACTAATATTACTTTTTTTTTTTACAAGATACACATTCACGTACTAAGTTAATTAAATGTAATAGTTCAAGTTATTAAGACAATTAGTTTTCACCCGAGATCTCTATTGCATTATGATCCGTCTTGGATTAAACACAAAAGGATAAAATGTAACCAGACCCGTCCAATGGATTGTTCAAAGAGCCCAATAAAACAGAGCCTCTAAATTTTCTACAACCCTAGGTTAAAAGTTTATTAAGACTTATATTATTTGTTGCAGTGGCGGAGGGAGGAAATTTTCGGGGGGGGGGGGGCTAGCTCTTGGACTGAAGGAGAGAAGTTTTTGAAAAAATGAAAGGAGGAATTGGGAATCGAACACTGGTCTCCTGGCCCATAGTAGCGCTTCCAACCATCTGCGCTACACGTTCACTTTGTTTCATATTCGCCCTCTTGTAGTATATATACAGACTTGTTTTTTTCCGGGGGGCTCGAGGGGCTCGAGCCACCGCATGCCCCCCTGCCCCTGATTTGTTGTCTCAGTAATCACATTGTTTCGTTGTCCCAGTGGCAAGCACCCCTAGCCCATTCAAGCAATTGGTCAAGCAGTTAGTTTTTTTTTTATCTTTTAAACCTTCCTTTTTCATATGGAAACTACATTGGGCCTTTTTATTAACTATTTTTATTTAATTTTGGGCTTTCTTATTAACGATTTTTATTAGTTAATTTAACACATTCTCATGTTATATTGTTAAACTACATTATTTTTGGGGCATTCTTCTCAATTATGTATAATTATCAATTATTTATAATTATTTTTAGGGTCTTCTTATTAACCGTTTTTGTTTGTTAATTTAACACAACCTCTTATTATATTGATACAAACATAAAGAGTAAAAATGGCTAAAAATCTAATAAAATGTCCTAAATTTTATTTTATACTAATTTACTCTTATACATTTGTGATTTATTAGTAAATCTTAATAAATACTTCTTCTAGTAAAATAATTATATTTGATTTTTTTCATAGGGTTTAAATAAAAATTCTATAAAATGTTGACTTTAAAATTATTAGTTTTCTAAATAATTTCATATATTTTTATATTTTATATAGTTTTTATTCTTATTAAAAAACTATATAAAAATCAAATATTTTAATATGGAGATAGTATTGAACATGCCCCAAAACCAAAATGCATTGGACGACCCTGAATGTAACTTATATATGTTGAGGAGAGGGAGAGAGAGTAAATGTATGAATGTTAATTAATGCTCCAATGAACTAATTGGCCGAAGCCTAAGGCTTTTAAAGTCCGGTCCCTCCTTATTTGTTACTCCGTACTACTAAGATGTAACACAGTACGTAGTATGGTTGGTATTCATTATTTTCAAAAAAAAAAAAAGTATGGTTGATATTCATTATTCAACCTATAATAATAATAATAATTATAAGTAAATTATTTCACCGTGGACCCCTATTGAATTAGCTAGCTTTTTTAGTAAAAGGCAAAAGAATAGTTCGCTTTGTGCTCACTGCGTGATTGCGTAATTAGCTAGCTAGCTTCTTGCGTTAGTTCAATCCAAACACATTAATGAAGTTGGCCCACCTGATGCACATGTAGATGATAGAGTTAGTTCAATCCATAATCAACACTCAACAATCCAATGGACCTCACTCTTCAGTTGTACTAGTGGTTCAAAATGTGATGCACATCCCATATGTTTGAATTAGTTCAAACCACAACCATCTTTTCATTTCTGTTTCAGGGTCGATAAATTTCTTTTTGGGTAATCTTATCAATTTCATAAACGATTATACCATATCACATTACCCAAAAACAAAATCGTATATTAGTCAATATTTATTCCTTTTCCACATTTGAATCGATGTTTGATTGACTTTTTTTTTTCCCGAGAGTTTGGGGTGTCAATCATGGTTGTACCAAGCGTTCATGCGGACGAGAGTTAGGTGAGACGATCAGCGATTTCTCATCACTATCGTTTCAACTAAATTCAAGACCTTTAACACTGAGGAGTTTGACCTCTTTATTAATTCTAACCAATTGAGAAATGCATTGCATCAGTTCTATTTTGCCCCTGAAGAGTGAAAACTAATTAACCGGCAGAGTATTTAAACCCCCAAAAGAACAAAAATGGCTAACAATTAACAAGGTCTCTTGATCTCTTCCTTCACATTTGCAATTAAATGGACGCCCATGGCATCTTCACCGCCCCAAATTCAGCAACCGGCATCGCAACTGTACTGCTCGAAGTCGACTCAAACCATCCAAGCTTCTGCAGCAGCAAATCAAGCAGATCGCCAGCAACATACGAAACACCGCATACCATAACCCATAGACTGATGTAGTACGTTAGAGTTTTCATGTAATCTTTTGGCGTAGAAGGACTTCTGGTATAAGACTTTGCGAGGGCGAGGATGATGATGCAAACAAGCGAGGCCAAAGCAACTGCTATGAGTTTGTAGTCTCGGTTGTAACTCTCGCGGAAGGTGAAGCCATAGATCACAGGGGGTATCAGTCCAAACACAATGTAGGATAGAACAGCAACCACTGACTGGAGCGTGAAGTGTCCTGGCCGTCCAAGGGCTTCCTTGTAACGTTCTTCACTGGTCTCGTTTTTCAGCACCCTAAGCTGCAGGGTCAAGAGTCGTTACTCGTTAGTGCCTCACTTTGCTCTGGCTTCCTTATTAGCTAAATTGGTTGTTAGTATAATTCGAACAAAATTTTACTCCAATATACGGATAAGAAATGAAGTAGAAATCAACACAAACAAGGTAATACTCCGTAAGAGAGATTGTGTACTCACATTGTGAGCGAGAACGAAGAGTCCTCCAAACATATTTGCAGCCCCCAAGGCTACAATATTCACTGCAACAACCAACAGAAAGCTGAACCATTATCACTAGGCAATAGGCATAGTACTTTGGATTGGGCTACGAATGCAGTTGAGCTACGGTTATGACTCGTTTTCATTATTTATACCAGATTGAAAGTGGGAAAGAAAGCTCACATGTCTTTGCGTCTGCACCAGCTGCAGACGTCACGACACTGAGGCTAGCAATGGCTTCAAGCATACCACCATAGACCATGCTCTTTATTATATCTATTTGAGGATCTCCACCATCCGTGGCAGGTACAGCTGCAGGTATAGCTGCAGGGGTTGCACTAGTATCGGATCCAGCCGGAAGCAGTGGCTCAGTTACTGCTGAAGGGTCAGTAGGAATTTCCACAGTGATGACCGTTTGATCTGGCTGTTGAACCACTGATAAACTCATCTTCTTTCCTGTAACATCAGTGAGATTTAGAAGGATGTGCCAAACGTACATAGGGTGGAAGATTAAACACATTCGGAAAGACCAGTGGTATCCATTTAAGTATCTCCTCATGTGCAAAATCTGTTACAGAACCCAGATATCTCACCTTGATCTACGTTTTCTTTCCCCGCTACATATTTCGGGGGAACTGATGTGCTAGGTTCAACTGGAGCTTTAGTGTTATCAACTGGTGAATAGGGGGGCTGTTCACCAGCCGTGACTTCAATTTCAGTGATTGCTGCAGCTAAAATTTTTGCTTAAACAAAATTAGCAGATGATTAAATCACTAAAATAACACCATATAAGTGCCTTAAGACAGTCTATCTAAACAGAAAGACGATTGAAGTTCATATTGAGAATTCAAGAATCAAGGGTGTGATTTTCCTAGAAAAATAAACTGCATACACAGAAAAGCAACCTGTGCTGCTAATATTGTTGACACCATCCGCTTCCGGCTTCGTAGGCGAGGTTTTTTCCGTTGGCAAAGCCATGCTATCTACTGTAGTTGGTTGAAGATTAGTCTCAGGATTAACAGCCATACTGGTATCTTGCTCAGTGGGTGGTAGCAATGACGGCTTCCCGCCTTGTTCTGGATGCAGATCAGGCTGACTAAGAAGTGGTCTTTGTTCTTCAACAGGATCTACTCCTAGATGTTGATCCTCACCATTACCATGTACACAAGGCATTTTTACCATACACAAGTAAGAACTTTCTCAAATTGGGAATGGGGAGCAGAGGAAATACCAGGATCAGTTACAGGCACACTTGCTGCTGGTGCATCTGATGTAGTTGCCGGTGGAGGATCTCGATCTGTCCCCTTCAATCCAAGCACGGTTTTGAAGCCCCTCCCTGTTTGAAACAAACACAAAACCAGCAATTCCTTGTTTCTAAGTGCAGATCCACTTACGACCCATTGATCTATTCAAATGGGAAACAAATTATTGAATTAAACTATTAAGCAACTATGACAGCAGGAAAAGCACATACCTATGAGAATAAAAATACTAGAGCATGACAAGCATTCGAATGCATCACCCGACAGGTCCTCAACTACTTCAGGATCTCGAGGGGACTGATCCTGGACTGGTTGTTGAGGGGAAGGCTCAATCTCAGGGTCCTCAATTGGAGATATATCTTGAATTTTTCTTTTCCTTCGTCGAAGAATAACCCTCTTGGTTATGCAGGAGTTACAATTAGGGCAAAACAAGTCGTGGGTTTGCTGGTTTTTAAGCACCCTCTCGACATCAACATCGAGGGAATCCTCCTTGAATCCTTCTAGGGCCGCAGATTCATCCAATCTCATTGTTCCATTACTGTGACCATTAACAGCTACAGATTGATCTCCATTAGACTTGGATGCTTTGGCTGCTGCAGCACTGTAAATGCCTGTGCTTTCATCCTTTTGGATCTCCTGAGATTCAAGGTCAGTTTCGAGGGAGCTCTTTGGGGTACTGTCATCTTCTACAGTTACATTTTCTGCTGGGAGACCATCGGAAACTGCTTGAAATTCCATTCTAGACAGTCCATTGAGAGTTTCAGAGCCTGCAGTTCAATGCAAACAAGAATTAATTATAATGAAAAATCCTAGATTTGTGCTCGAAATCTTGAATTCGTAAAATAGACTGTACAATGTAATGTAACTAAAGTGATCGGTGTCTGTCAGACTCAAGATTTCGCAGTGCAACGGAGCAACAGCTTCACAGTAGAAGCAGTCATCGAATCACCAAACATCATTTCCCGAATCGGCAAGATAAATTGAAGAAATCTGAACCCCTAAAATAAAACTGTAAATACCCAATATACTCTGATATTCATATCATAAATGAAAGTGCCCAAATCAGGATAAAAAAAAATTACTGGTAAAGTTTCAAGGTTGCAACAGATGCCGAATTCCACCAGCCTAGAAATCAATTGAGTGGAATCCCTCAAAACAGAAACAGCACAATCAAGAAAACACTCCCTGAGAACAAACAGAATCAGAGCCAGAGGGGCCAAAAAACAAAAAAAGGAAGAGGAAAATTAATGTGGCAAAAAAGATATTGAAAAGGGATACTAGGGATACTGACCAATGAAGAGTGGTTCCACTTCCACAAACAAAGTAGTAATAATAATAATAATAAAAGCAGAAGAAAAACAGGAGGACCCCAAAAAGCGAGATACAGAGGGAAGTGGGTCTTCACCTTGTTCAACTCCAAATTCTTCGCCTTGAAAAATCTCCGCTGGAAGCCCATCAATGGGAAATTGCTGAGGATCAAAAACAGTGTGGTTGTAATGGGTGTCAATTCCATTCTTATTAGACTTTCTGGGGATCAAAGAGTCAACCCCAAGCTCCTCCTCAAAATCTCTCTCAATCTCAACCATGGCTGCCTAAATCGCTATCTCTCCTCGGACTCTGAAAGGGAAGCACCAAGGAGAGAGGAGTGTCACATTCAGTCGCAGGTCACCTACCAAGCTCCGATTTCAACTTCCAAATGAGCTGCCTCCTGCTCGGCATTAATTCACGAACGTGTTGCGCGAGGACGCGTTTATTATTTTATTTTTATTTTTATTGGCGTTGAATTTTGTGGGTCGTGTCACTTACGGTCATTAGATTAATCAATTTATTGGATGTACCACTACCACTATTTAGTACTGTAGACCATTTATCCAACTTTTAATAAAACACTCACCTCACATTCTCAATACCATCCTTTCACAAAAGTTTTTTTTATATAAATTTTAGTATTGTTTTTTTGAAGAAATGGTAGTGACTAAAAAAAAAAAGTTTGCAAAAATACCACATGTGTGAAAAAATTTGCACAACTACCAACTTTTTCCCAAATTTGCACAAAAGTGCAGGTCACAAGCTTCCCCTTAATCGGATTTTGCCCTTATTTACATACCAAAAAAAAAAAAAAAGATGAGAGGGAGGCTGGGGACGAGAAGAAGGAGGAGAGAAGAAGGAGACCAGTCAGGCGAATCGGAAAACGCAGGAGGTTGGGGACGAAGTTGTCGCCGGAGATGAGAGAAGAAGACCACGCCGGCGTCTAAGTGAAGAGGTAAGCCTCCCTTTTCATCTCCTTGAAATCCTCGTTCTTTTTCTCCCTTTTCTGTGATGAACGACGAGGGTGAAATCACGATTAGAGTTTAGGATGAACGAGGAGGGTGGCAATGGTTGGACTGGAAATTGGGATGAACGACAATGGTGACAATGGTTGGACTGGAAATTGGGATACGAGAGAGGTAGAAGACGATTGATTGAGGTTTGGGTCGTGTTTGATTTGATATTTGATTGTTTGAACGAGAAATTGGGTGACAGGAGTTTCGAATTAAGTGACAGTGGTTTCGAATTGGGTGACAAGGGTGTCAATTTATGTTTTTTTGCTCTTGGCCTTGTGCGAGTGTGGAATGTGAAATCGACGGTTAGGGTTTGGGATGAACGACGAGGGTGGCAATGAATGACTGGAAATTGGAATATGGGAAAGGTAGAAGACGATTGATTAAGGTTTGAGCCGTGTTTGATTTGGTATTTGATTGTTTGAAAGTGAAATTAGGTGACAGGGGTTTCGAATCGAGTGACGGTGTTTTCGAATTGGGTGATAAGGGTGTCGATTTATGTTTTTATGCTCTTGGCCTTGTGATGAGGGTTTGTGGCAATGGCGAGGGTGGTTTTGGGGATTGGGGATGTGTGGCTGATCGAATTGGGTGACAAGGGTGTCGGGGACATGAGTGTGGGTTAGGCAAGGCCGGACCGAGTTTAGGAATATATTGTAGTCAAGTGACAAGGTTAGTTATGTTAAGCGACACAGATTACGTAGTTGGGTGACACGGGATTAAAAAAATTATGGGAATGACAATCCAAACATCCTAACCATTTTCTAGATCTCAGATGCTGCAAAAGCTGAGACATTGGGAGGTATGCAACCATAAATGAGAGATGTACGTGGAGAGGATGAAGGGGAAACATTGAGAGGTTGAGGAGAACCACATTAAGGCTGAGGAGATGGAGGGACCACCTAAAGTGGATGACCAACCACCACCAAAAGGACAGAAAGGGGAGGTAAATTGGTTGTTAGTTCACAATGTATTTTCACTTAAGGGTCACGAGTTAATACAAATTGGGATTGTTATATTTGAATATGTAGTAGTCAACTGACAAGGTTATTTACGTCAAGCGACACAATTTATTTAGTTGGGTGACATGGGATTACAAAATTTATCGGAATGACAGTTGAAACATCCTAACCAATTGCCAATCTCAGAGGCTGCAAAAACGGACCCCTTTCGAGGCAAGAAGAGTAAGAGAGGTCCATGAGGTGATGGAGAAGTAAAGTCCCCCCCTCCGAAGAAACTGCGATGCCGAAAAGGGAAGGACGTTGTCGAAGGCGCGGATGCGATTGAGCTGAGACTTGTATCCGTGTCCGACAATGATGGCTTCCTCCGCTAGATGGCCATTGTTATGAACTTTGTTGTTATTGTAGTAGGTTGTTATGAACTTCGTTGTTATTGTCGTAGGTTGTTATGAACGTTGTTGCTTCAAACATATAGTTGCCGATGGTAGTTGACTAGGTTGTTATTATAGTACGTTGCTATGAACTTTGTTGCTTTCTATATAATGTTCGTTGGTCATAAGTTGTAGAATGTTATGATATTTTTATGATACTTGTTGGTCGGTAGTTGACTATGTTGTTATGCTCGAAACTTTGTTTATCGACGTACCATCAGATTCAAATAAGTGACACGATAAATAATTCAGGTGACACGGGATTCCAAACAGGTGACAATGGTGATTTCCTTATAGAATTAGGAGAAACGCTCATAAATGTAATCATCAAATTCACACAAGTGCCAAAGGTGATTTCCTTATACGACTAGCACAAACACTCAGACAAGTCTGCACATCAGTCTTCGATGCAACTAATTGTCCCTTCGAAAGTTCTGTCATGTTGCGTCGTGGATCCTGGGTGCGAGGCGTTGCTCTCTCCACCATAGGAACATTCTCCATCGTAGTTGGGGATATGCTGAACCTCGGAATCCAATCTTCAAGTTCCCTCATCAACTCATCCTCAACTTCATCCCTCTCCATCAACACTCTCATACCCGGGTCATCCTCGACACCCTGCCACTCAAAATTATCCCAGACTTCCCGCTTCACACCGACGTCTTCGTCCTCATCCTCCTCCTGACTTCTTGTGGATATGACCTCCAACCCCTGATACATGTCACCTTGGCAGTTTACCGTGTCATCTGAGGAGTAGTCTGTGTCACCCAATTGAATCATATCCATACCCTTACCCTTGTCCCCTTTATACATATGCTTGTCACCAGTTTCAAAACATCTATCAGTAATGTCTACTGCACCGAGCCCCTTACTCTTCCCTATGGCCTCCATCACCTCACCCAAATAGATTACCTCCGAACCCTTACCCTTGTCACCTACATACATATGCATGTCACCAGTTCCAACAACCGTTGAAGACGAGAGTGACGCATACTTTGGCGTTTTCCCCTGAAAATGAAAAGTGTGATCAACACTATGGTTCATAGGTATCTACTTTTCGAAAAATATGAGGAGAAACAAGAGAGACGCCTACCCATTGCAACTGAGAATTAGGGTTTCTCATAAACCAAAGTGACACGGAAGTTTCTGAACACTGACACGAACAAGGAATGAGACCGAAAACTGCTCTGCAACTGGACCTTGAGGCAGACGGATTTTCTTCAACGGTGGTCTTCTTCTCCGGCCCTTTTGTCTAGTGGAGGAAGAAACTGAGTGTTCTCTCCCCTCTTTTCTTTTTATACTTTGCAAATTGGAGGGAAAGCCCCTATTATATCGCCCTTTTCCCTTTTCATCATTAGAGTCATATCACTCCCTCTTTCTCTCCTAGTTTTGGCGCCAAATTTCCCACCAAAACCTCCTCCTCCTCCTCTCTCTCTCTCTCTCTCTCTATCTCTCTCTCCCCCCTTTCGGATGACCTGCAACCGGCTTTCCCCTTCTCCATTTTTATTTGCACAAATAACATCTATGCTAGTTTTGCAAATCCTACAAAAAAGTGGCATTTTTGCAAAGTGACACAAAAAAGTGTATAGTTATGCAAATTCCCCTTGTTTTTTTAATACTTTTGACAATTGTTCGTTAAGGTTTTCACAAAAAGACCCCTTAGTTCTGACAAACAGATCACAATTACAGGTACCTGGGATTATCATGGAATCACTAAGAATTGCGAAAGAGAAAGAGAGCAGAACTTGACTTCTCTATTGAGGTGTAGAAATCTCCAACTAAGTCGTTTAAGTGGTCCATTGTCTAGCATCTTTCGTATCTTGTTCTTTATCGGTTACCTTCTGCCCACTCTCCGTTCACACAGTTCTCAAAGCAGAGGAGGACGGGTGAGCAGCAGGTACCACGAGCTCTCTGTCCCACACATCTATCCAGAAGCAAGTGTAGTTCACCACTGAATGCTCTTATCTCTCGGCAAAGGTCATGTTATGTGAGTGTGCAGTTGTGCCTTGGATGCTTCACCATATGATAGATCGACTCAGTTCCCGTTCTTTTCCGGTGCACTCGTTTTGTATCTCTGACACACAAGGAAGGACGCAGTGGGAAGGAAGCAACCCTAACCTCTTGATCGTTCCACTGGCATCTCGCATTCACGCCCTCGTTTGACTGCCGCTCGGGGATGTAGTTGTAGATACCTTAAGTCTTAGTGGGTCGTTGGTTCCACCTGTTATCTTCTTCTATTGAGCACTTTATATTGTTTGTCCTTTGTAAAACCGGTGACTTCAAGAATAAAATTGAGTGCTTAGGAAAATTTATTGATTGTTGGATGATAGGCAGACTTTATACAATTTGGTTGTGCAATATCTATTCCTTATCCCTAGACCTGCGTTTTGTTACCTTGCGACCCAAGCATGAAACCTGCTTTGAACAAACAATCCTTCTTGACCAAAATCGAAAACTGAACCGAAATGAGAAGCATGACTTACCGACTCTTGAGTCAAATGTGACCAATCCTAAACCAAGGTAAAAAAAATGCTGACAAATTCTATTGGTTTGATACAGTCCCATGTAAAATTGATCCGAGCAACAAAGAAATCATGATGTTGCATTTTGATTATCCAATTTTTTATTTACTACTCTTTTGGGTTAAGCGACCGAACTGTCGGATTTTGAACAGAATCTTTCCGCTTCTGGGTACCCAGATGGAACTTTCTTTTGGGTGTCTAACACCCTTGTTGAACCCATATGAACCCAACTATGACCTTATACTGGTTCTAATCTCAAGTGCTGCAAACTTAGACTACTTGAAATGCTATACTGAACCTAGAAGAATCTGTGAAACTAAGCCCCACCTTCCTCTCATGAAATTATTGAATTTGAATTATGATCATAGAAAAGCTTTTGGTTTGTTGTCCTGTCGTATATTGAAATCTAATGTTGATCTCCTTGATTTACTGATCCTTAATTTGTCTCCTACACCCATGTTATGTTGACTTATTTCTTTCCCTTATATTGATGTTCTCCTTGAAGGGACTAGTCCACAATCTTGTTGTTCTGATCCCACTGCAGGTTTATAGCCTTGTAAACGAAAAAGACCCCAGTGATCATATCAACAACGCATCAAGGACCCACAAATTGACAAAAAGCATAACTGTAATGGTTAAGAATTGAAAATATGAACCAAGGTGTATACCAAGGGAATGCAAAAGGCAAATGGAAAAAGCCAAATTGAAACCTGTAAGGAGCAAAATGGTATCGTGCAGAAGAAAAAACAACAAGGTGATTCTGAAGCATTATCCCATTATCTCCAAACCGCACCAATGTGCTCTTTGTCTGTCTCTCTCTTTTCTTTTGTTTTACCCTTGAAATTGATCTTTTTAATCCTGAATATAGCTGCGGCATGAAGCAAAATATCTGATATTGATGCCCCTAGCACTGATGAAATAAGGGTCAGAAACATTAACAAAAACACGAATACAAGGAAGGAAAAGAACTCTTTTTCATTTTTAGATATATTAAGTCTCATTATTTTGAATAAAGTAATAATTTGAGATCAGACAGACATGATAGCATTAGGATATTGCTATCATTTTATGCATTTCTAATTGAAACAGAATTACATCTGAAGAATGAGCGGTTCTATGTAAACTTTTGGATTTTAATGGGTGATTTACTACAATTATGTGTTTAAGGGGTGGTTTTGAGCAAATTGGGGTATTTAGAGTGGTTTTTTGCAATTTGACATTTCATAAAAGAGTGAGACTAGTGACGCGACAACAAAATGTCTATTGACAAGATAATTTTCTTAAATTTTGACCTGGCCCGAACGGCTGCTTGATCGGGCATTAACAAGGACCACGGAGGAGGTAAAAAAGGATGGAGTAGAATGTCTTTTCATTACGATTCTCACAACACAAGGGGAGGATGCCGTCCTAAATAAGGTTGTGCACCAAAAAAACCCAAACTTGAACGATCCTTTTTTGGTTACAAAATAATATTACGGTTGCTTAATTGGCAATCAGCCCTTAAATTAGCGTTCTACAGACGAGCCAATTCACGTCTGCGTCAGCATTATATGCCCTGACATGGCGTGGGTATTAGACGACTTTACAATCTCTTACAACCACCTCGGTTTTTCTTCTTCGTTCCTTAGCATATCGCACTTCTAACATTTGTCGCGCAAATGACAAGGTATCTAACCAATCGGATGCATTTTCCGAAAGGGTTTACTGCATGGAAACACTTGATAGGATCAAGACTGAAATCGGGCAGGAAGGGAGAAACTACAAACTTACTGATAGTGGGGGAAATGAGGAAGCACCAGGGCAGCTTTTACTGGTTGGAAGTGTCTATCTTGTTATGAAGGGTTATCACCAAATCATGGGCGTCGTTCAGCAGCTTCCAAACATCCAACTGACCAGACATGTTATTACACTCCCTCAAGATTTCGTCAGTGCTGCTGTACTTCTCTAATATCTGTTTCCTTTTCTGGAGCACAGATGCTGCGATTGCAAACAGCAGGAGATCATCTGTGGGTGGGGCGCGTTGCCTTATCCTGTTCCAGGCGGACTTCCCAATCCCAGCCCGAACAGCTGCCTGATCTGCCCACATCACCTCCCACAGACATAGCGTCTGCTCAAAGCTCAACTCCCGTCTAAACAAGACCACAACCATCCGGTATACAAAGAAGCAATCCTCTGCCTGGAGCTTCACCAAGTGCCTATATAGGTGAGAATCCTTGCTTTTGATGATCCTAGAGACGATATTCAGCTGCCTCCGAATACCTATCTCATCAAGCCTGAAGTTGTGGCGTGCCTTCTTCATGAAACCCACAAAGCACCAGAATGCCAAGTAATCCTCCTCTACAACAGAAATTATTGGGGAGAGGAGGTCACTCATACCTTGACAGTAGCCGGTTTCAGAATCATAGACTGCATACGCTTCAAGGATGGCAACAAGTCGAGCAGCATGGAAAATTTTGCATGGTTCAAGGTGATCATAATCCTTCAATCCAACAGCCTCGGCAGCACGGCGAGCCCTTTCATCAGATACTGCAGCTTGTGAGGGAGAGTATTCCATCCACTCTGAATTTGCCCGCAGAGCATCAAGACGGATGATGCGCTGCCAACTTGAAAAATCTTCAGTGCTACAGAAATTTGAGCTATTGTCATCTATTTTTGGAGAGTGATACTCCTTTGAAGCCACATCAAGATCATCCTCCTCTTCAGGTTCCATAAAGGGAAAAGGTTGGATGACTTCCTCCTCTTCAGAGAAGTCCGAATCAGATGAATCTGTGTTGATTGCTGAGGGACCTCTACTCGGTACACGTCTTGAGCTAGTAGCCCTTTCCAACAATGCCCTTGAAAAATCATCTGAGTCGTCACTTTGAGGACTCTCTTTCTCACTGGAAAGGGACTCCCGAGCACTAACCGCCTCTTCAGAGACATAAGAGGCAGTATCCGGAATAAGATTCCCACTGTCACCACTACCCATTGACTTCAACCGAAAACTTTCATCATTTTGTTTCAGTAATCGCCTACACTGTCTTCTAAGCTTTTCATACTCCTTTCTAAGTACCAAGACAAAATAGAAAAAGTTAACCGACATAAGAAATGCTGACATAGAGGTAAAACTGATGTTAGGAATCAATTATGGTGGCTACTGAGCTACCATTTCGTTCTAATAAATAAATAAATAAGAATAAATACCTTCTCTTATTTTTAATGGCATCCCTTCCTTCTTTGGAACTCCTTAGATCATAGCTGCAGAAAAAAATAACTTGAGTGAAAACCAAGAAAAATATAGAATAGCCATCCATCAATAGCATATGAATACAAGAAAAGGCAATTGGCAAATCAAGAAGTAAAATTAGATAGTGGCTACTGGCTATCCATCAGTTAAAAAAGTGAATGAAAATATTTAGATACGAGGAAGATCAATAAGTTCCAAAGTTGACGTAACCCTCGAGAATCTGGATGCAACAATTTCATTCCCTGATACATCAACCCCATACCCCAGTACATGTCAATATTAAAGGCCTACAGAGTAGCATTGGGAAGCAAAACAAATACACTAAAAGATGATGGATCTCATCAATGAAGAGTTCCTTCCAAGGAGACTGGATGCCTCCTTTTACCTTCCAACAAGATCATTAGTGAATGAGCTCGAATCAAAGGGTCTCGAACTCATATTAGTAATAAGCACTGACAAATATAGCTGCCTGCCTAGGTCAAGGCAAGCCACCTTCAACTAGGTGTGCCTAGGTGCCTTATCTATTCCACTCAGAATCTGAGATTGATTTTCTTTACAACAATCGAGTATATTCCGCAATGAGAGAGATTAACTTTCAGGTTGTGGTGAACTAAGTTTTCACTTTTCACTTATATATGAATTTATATGTTGTATTCTAGCTATTTCAATAAGGCAGGCCTAGGCTCAATAGTGCCTACCTGTACCTCTCACCTTTTAGAACACTGCTTGAGATCGGTGCCATCAAAAATGTAAATTTGTTCATTTCACCCAATGGATGAGAATGCAAATTTGTTCGTTTCACCGAATGGGAAAGAATGTAAATTTGTTCGTTTCACATATAAAATGGAGAAGTGGTTTCCATTCTTTAGTATTTTATGACATTCTCTATCCAGCATAATCTTTCCATATCAGAAGGTTGTTGCAAGAATCTACCAACAAAACTCAAATCACAAAAAAGAGAATACAAAGAGAATTAATACTCCCCCTATTAAAATTTTGCCAGTGTCTTCATTTGCAGATGGAGTTATCACTACTCAAGGCTTCCTCTGTAATCATATAATTATCATTCATTTAATAGCTCAGATTCTATCCACTATTTTTGTATGTATAACTTGGCAGCTCAGAACATCAGATTCAGGCAAGCCAAAACCTTCTAAGGTTTAGCCAGCAGAAGCCTATTACTCATTATAGACCCCATATCTGGAGGAAGAAATGCATAAAGTGATGAATAACATAATGTTCAAACAGTAGTCAAGCATGGAAAACAAGGTTATAACTGCAGTAATGGAAGGAATGCCTTAATATAAGCACGACCGCAAGATCAACAATTCCAAAGTATATCAACAGAAGATATAAGAGTCCAGTATGAAGAACCTAATCTTCTGTTGAGTCTTTAATCAGAAAGAAACCTGAGAAGCCAGTTTCTGGAAAGTGGGACACTCTTTTGATAGAACCAGCATCACAAAACATTCAGGATTAAAAAAAAAAAAGCAAACAAGAGTTGAAAGCCACAAGGTACTTACACGTCAAGAAGGAATGGCCAAACCTCTCGTCTGATGCTTGGATCAATTCCCTGAAATAGAATAATAGAAGCTAATCAAAGAAAGCATATAAAGATGGAGAATTATTCAAGAAGGTAACTATTACTCCCACATTCGCATTATTCAAAGCATTAAGAGAGCCGAGACATATTCCAAGAAAGTGCAAGAACTAAGAACTATTGACTGTAAAACATAACAATTACAGTATCCATCACTTTCTGAGGACACTCGGGATTCAAGCATACATTGGCTGCACATTTCACTAGTTTGCCATTTTCTCTTCATTTGAAAATGGTCAGAAAATAATATTAGGATTGGGAAGCCTGTTAGTGTGTGGGTGTGTGTGGCAAGCATAAATTTGGGTGTCTGTGCACATCTGCCGGAGCTTCAGTCTGTAAATATATATAAAAGGTCGATCTCACTGTAATATAGGAAAATCTGAAACCTCTAACAACAAGGAACTCAAATATAAACCATTGTTTCCATTGCTACTTTTGTGTAAAAAATTAGATGTCTATACTCTATCCCTCATTCAAGCTAAGACATTCATCTTTCTCCATACTGCATGCCTAAATACAGAGGAAGTTGTTTCAGACCTTGACATCATATATTTATTTCATGATGAGTCCTCAAGTCTCTAAAAAACATTTTGGAACATCGGTGAACAACCTGTCAGTTTATGAGTTCCAGATTCTGTAGTAGCAATGGTAATTGCAATTTCTAAAGAACATATAAAGCAGTACTATAATAACAGTAGTGGAAGTATTTACAAGTTTCTATACAATGTACATATCATTATTTGCAGTTGTAGTTAAACTGATGGAAACCACTAGAAGCAAGTATCTCGCCTCTCACTCCAAGAAATTAAAAACAGGAAATGCAAAGTATCTTGCAAATCAGCCGATTTGCAAGGAATCCTCAATTTGTATTTTAATCCAATTTTCAGTCTAACCTTACAAGCTGCAGGTTCTCTTTTTATAATAGAAAGAAAATAACTAACTCCTAATCCTAATAAAAGACTTCATAAATAAAATTCAGGATAATAGAAGAGAACATGAAGAACGTTGTTAGCAATCAAATTCAATAAGGTGATGGTAGTACTTTATCTAATAACCAAAGTAGTATGTATATGTACTAGGATTAACCCAGCATAGTAGTATGTATACAGTATATGTAATAGGGTTAACACAGGAGAGAAGTACTTTATCTAATAACAAAAGTAGTGATTAAATATCAAAGGCCTATGTCTTCGTATTGAGGAGGTGAGCATTTTCTCTCACAAAAGAACTTGAAAATATGTAAATTCTATCCTATCCGACTACAACAGCAGCAGCAGCAAACCCACTAAATCCCGCTTCTGGCAGGGTCTAGGGTGTTGCAAGTAGCACCCTGTTCCCGAATAAGTGGAGAGGATGTTTATGAATGACCCAGAACAGACGAAAAAACCAACTGGCAGCCAAAAAAAAAAAAAGGCAGATAGAGCAATTACTAACACAGCAGGACGAACTAAAAGGCACAAAGACCAAAGAGAGCACTATGGCGAACAATAGACCAGAAAAACAACTAAAGAGAGAACTATAAATGATATAAAAGAACTAAAGAAAGGGGGTGGTCTCATTGCATGGGCTGGAGCCTTTTGTATTGTTCTCAATTGGTCTCTACTCACTAGGTAGCAGGATGCTTACTCAGCTAGTCTGCTCTATTGGTCATCACCATTCTCCTTGTCAGCTTCTCTAGACACCAACCTGGCTACCAATTCCTTCCTGTACTCTTCTTTACTAAACCTCTTTTTCTTCTTTGCCCTCTTTTGTTAGTCACTCATATTTGTCAATCATCTTTTTTTTCTGTGTCTCTGATTCCACTTTGCAGACATTCTTCCATTGGTAAACTCACTATAGCTCTCTTAGTTAAGACTTGAAAACTGTTCCAAGCAGCACATGCTACTTTCAATTTTGAAATCACATGTCTAGACTGCACTTCAGATTACTAGGTTGTTAACAAAACATGTACATTGCATATACTTCTATGTCTAGATTTTCTGCTATGGGTTGTATTGATTTTATATTTGTGGCGAGTTTTATTTATATAGTTGTTTATTTGATACTTGCTAAGTTGACACTGTTTAATTGATATTTGATTTTGGCACTGTATAATTGATACTATATTCTTCGACACTGTCTAAGGATATTCGATTGTAACTTGTTGTTGATGAAAGTTATTTTCAATTGCGATGGATATAAAGGAATCAAAAGCTCGTAAAATAGATCCATGTGAAGGCTTTAGAAACACAATGATTTGTAATTTTTTGGAAAAAAATTGGAAGTGATGTATTCTGAGCAAAGGAAACAACTACGGGGTTTCAAGATGTAAAAGAAAAAATTAAGTCTCCACCAAGTATGCTAAAGAGGCTGCCTCAAGATTAAAAGAAAGAAAGAAAGAAAAAAGAAAAGAAACGAATCAAGAATGAAGGAACCAATCCTAGCCTGACGTCGATGTATTGGCTTTGGATAAGATGATAAAGGTGGAAATATGGACAAAGATAGGAAAGCGTTATCCTAAAAGAGGGGCTCCTATAAGGAGAGTTCTGGAGGTTCTAAGGACTGAAACAGAAAGATCCCACAAAGGCCTTTTTTACTCCAAAAGCACAAACAACAAAGGAAGGATAATACTCTGTAGTATTTACTTAGCAAGGTGCCAATAAGTTAAAAAGTTGGTGAAGTGATTTTATAAACTTAAAGTTCCTCTCTGTAAACCATGTGAAGCTTTATAAGCTATAAAAGAAAATGATGTTTGAAGCAAACCTAACTACAGCATAATCAACAAACCTGTAGGTAGTCAAGAATCTAGTGAATGCATTATACCCATACTGCTTGAATGTTATTTTTTAAATATTAGAGTCAAGCAAAGTTTTTCTTTGTCCAAGATCAAAAGGGAGAGGAAGAGAGACAAAAAAAAAACCAAAAGAAAGAGAAAGAGGCAGTTTGGATTAAGTGACAACCACCATGAAGGATGAAATTAACTTCAAGCCTTGTTGCGTTTTACCAGGCTTCATGTTGGGTAGTTGATAATGACTAGCGTCACTTGCCTAAGCCATGAAAACTGTTTTGTTCCATGATGTTAAATCCAAAAATGCAAAGAGTCATTAAGACATAGTGTGACAGGAGATGAATTATGAAAACAAAAATAGGAGGCTTACCCCATTACGGACTTTCTTCAAAAGCTTAACTCCTCTATCACGGAACTTCCCATCCGATGTAAAGAAACTTCTCCATTGATGAGGTGAAAGAGCGTGATTTTTCCTCCTACGAGACCATGGTGACTTGTGATCCCTAATACAGGAAGATAGCACAATAGTGAATCACTAAAAGCATTTGCAATCACCCTAATTTTAGAAAATATAAGGAAAACTAATATCAAAGCTCTGGACAGAACAACATCACATACATCTGATCAACAAAATAACAAGAATCTCAGAGAGAGAGAGAAGAAAGTGCAAAGCACTAATCAAGGTTCAAATAAGAAAAAAAAACGAACAAGAACACCAAAGACATGAGCTACTTTATATGGCAAGCCACCACCACCACTGTCCCATAATGATGCCATAAAACTTATAAAATTTCCGGATGGTCAAATCACTAGGACCCGAGCTAAGAAGATCAATGACAGCATTCTTTCTTTATTTAGAAACTGAGTCGAACACTACAAAGGGAGAGCCAAAGCTTTCTAATTATCTCATGGTTCTCCAAGTGAGGAGGTCCACCATGATAAAGCCCGTCATGAGTGATTCACCAAGGCAATTGGCCTTCACCATCATATAGACTTGGCCAAACACCTTATTGGGCGGCTGGACGTGTATTTGATACAGGCATACAGCAAGGAGTCTTCGCCTATACAAGTTCTATTATTCTATTATATGCCTTTTAGCTGAAGTAGGATTTTAGCACATTATCCAACTGTTTTAATAGTCTAAAACTTATGATACAATAACCTAGTTTATTAATGTTAATTAGGATTATCATTAAAGTTGGAGACAATTCTTACATGAAAGATAACAAGTTTCTAGAAAAGGAAAAAACAAATACAAGCAAATATCATAAAACACTCCAAAAGAATTAAAACATATGGATCTTATATTAAATGATGATCTACCAATATATCATCCATTTGTACCAAATTATATCAAGTCCACTAATTAGTAAAAGTATATCTGTGATCTAGTCTTTCAACATAAATGACGACGCAATTTCTTGAAGCCAATTCAGCAACACAGAACAAAAACATAAGCCTCTCCTAGATAAGACAAATCTATGCTGACAAACATAAACACAAATGGAAGCCAGAACTGACCAAAATCTCATAAAAGGTTTTAAAAAAAAAACAGGTGACCGAAAATGTCCCCAAATTACCCTTCAATTTTCAACTATAAAAACAACAAACACAGATCTGATAAGAGCATCATGATCCAAATCTAAATCTAAAAACAAAATTCCCATTAATCCAACAGTAAAAATGATAGCTTTGCAATCAACTAAACAGTAAGCAATGAGAAGAGGACGTCTAGAACTAATCTGAAAACAAAATATGATAAGATCTGACAATGACAGCTCCAACTAAAAAAATAGAGACGGATAAGAAAGAAAATGACTCACCGATCGGAAGAGGAGGATGAAGATGCAGGCGAGGAGGAAGCAACGGCGAACAGAACTACTGATCGGAAATGAACCCAAGAGGACGACAGCGGGGGCGATGAAGACGATGGAGATGATGAAGAAGGGTGCGAATTAGAAGAAGAAGATTTGGAACCTGTGTGACTTCTTCTAAGTGGTTTCATCTAGAGCTAAACCTCTACAACACAACACTGTTCTTCCTACAACTAAGCCCCTCTGCAGAACCTAACTAAGCCACTACTCTCTCCCTCCCTATAAATTACCAAATCGAAGGCTACGAAATTATTACGCTGACACAAAACAACAGACTAATCTAGGGTTTCTACTTTTTCCTTTGGGAGGGGAGGAGTGTTGAAAATTGGGGGAAGAAATCGAAACCATCCTAGTTCCTGTTACCAATTCAAGCGACTGCACCAGATTGAGGCCACAGGCGCGAGACCGGCGAAGGCAGTATGGGCGAAAGTTAGAGCGCCACCATGGAAGAAGCCGCCGCCGCCACCGCTGCCGGAGCCGGTGTGGGGGAAGAGTGGGAAAGCGCAGACGTTGCTAGACGCAGTGGAATTGATGAGCATGGAGGAAGTCGGAGTCCTGCGGGGATGAGAGATGGTGATGGTGGTGGTTGAGTTTAGCTTTATCAGTGGATCCTTGGGGCAGCCATTTTTTTCTCTTACTCCAACAACCGCTTTGGCTTTTTTTTTTTTTGAAGGGTCTCTTTTCCTTTTTCTTTTCTTGTCTCGCTCTCAAGTCAGTGCTTTTGGTTTTGGGTGTAGCACTCCCTTGGGAGCGGCCATAGTGGGAATCTTCCTCTCCGTCGTCGAGTATTTATTTGTCGAACAAATTGGGTGTGATTTGTTCAAAAGCGTGTTTACATGTTGGTCAAAAGTGGTTTTACTAAAAGAAATTTTTTTAAATCAAAATACCAAGGAAAAGTCAGGTTTACTATATTTTTTTTTGCCATTAATGTAATGAAATAAATTCGATTATCTAGACACTTCTATGGTAATTGAGAAAGGTAATTGAGAAATAGAATAAGTAGGTAGATAGACTAACCATCACATATGAACAAACAAAAACAAATGATGAAAACGAAATTGTGAAAATAAAAATTCATGTCATACTACAATTCTACAAAGCAATACAAGACAACAAAAATAGATGATACTGACAACCAATTGGGAGATGCATACAGAGAATTCTGAGGATCGGTAGTGAACGCCTCAGATTATGAACTCAACCAGAGTTGTTAGGTATCGATCACATTTCCATTCCACGTCATCTCCAAGAAAGACAACTCAAACCATCCTGCACATTCTAATATTGTTCAATCAGCTAAAGGACCAACTTGATCACAATTCAATAGAAAATATAACGAGGATAACTCTACCCACAAACACACTAATTGACCGTCTTTATTGGAGTCCGAGCTATAACAACTGTTTTTTTTACTAAGGCTTTGTTTAGTAAAAGGATAACTAATTAATTGTGTAGTTAAAACTGATGGATTATTGTGTTAAATATATATATATATATATATATATATATATAAGCTACCATGATGTTTGATTGTTTGGTATACTTCTTGTCTCAAGAAATATACAAAATTGCGAACCGCATAGTTTAACTCATCTTGCCATAATTAATAGGAGTATCTCATATATCATGAACAAGGCCACCCTCAACCAAGATGCAAGCACAATTAAAAATTTTGTTGACTTCACCAAAACCCAAACAGAAAATTGGAATGATATCAAAGAAAATAAGAGGATGAAAATTCATAGACAAAATAGCAGAACCACACATAATGCTTTCAAACATAATTTTGATAGATATCTTCTTCCGAATGGAGACACTTTGTCTAATTTTGTTGTCAGAGTCCATCAGACGGTCGATGATTTGGTGGCATAATGTTGGGAGTAGAGGCCTATCCTTGCAGACTAGCTAGTTTATAAGAAGTTTGAAGTTTGAACGTTATTGGTGTCTCTATACCAACTGTATCTTTTGCAACCACCCACACAAAGACACATTCCACATACTATTTTGTTGCCCCAACACTCTAGAGGTAACCAAGCAGATAAATAACAAAGCCTTTTTCGAAAATATATGTCATCCATAATAATAATTGGACGAAAAATGAAACAACTGCGTATAAAGAAAGAAATTGGCTTGAATGCATTTGCATATTTGGAATGAGTTGGTGGAGTATTTGGTTTTTCATAAACAAAGCTATCTTCAACAGTACTAAAACAAACCCTACTGTCATAATTGAGTTTGCAATAAACCAGACCAAACTTTAGGAAAGTACAAAGAAACATTACGAGGATGATAACTTGAGATAACACGTAATAACAATAAACCTAAACAGGTACCGAGAAAGAGAATCAACATCAAATGGGAGAAAACACAAACGGGACGACACAAACTTAATTTTGATGGATCGCTAGCTTTCAACCAATGGAAAAGGTACTTTTAGTTATGTGATCAGAGATTCATGAGCTAATATTTGCTATATTGGAGCAAGCAAATCACCGACTAACAAAATGGTTGGGGCGAAAGCTTTTGCTATTTGGAAAGGAATTAAAGAGGCCCAAAGGCTAAAGATATTATAAAAAATGCACATTGAAGTGATAATGTATGTGGCATTGACGCGATCAATAGCATTTGGTGTTGTCCATGAGAGATTGAGATGATCATCTCTAACTTGTGTTTGGATGTAAATGGTTCAATGTTCTAAAAAACGCTCAGTGCATGCTCGACGGTGAGGTACCGCCAAGCGCCAAGACTAATCGGCGACCTTATTAGTGGATTCTTAGCAGACAAAACGTTTTGTTAATATTTTCTTATATTCACCCCTATACTATGTTTTAGAATACATATAAGATAATAATTATTCATTTTTACAATGTTTACCATCAATATATATATTAACAAAACATAATTCAAAAGTTAATGCAAATGAAAGTTAAGTGATTAAGTCATGATCGACCATTTTAACATTATCTAGTTCAGAATGAACAAAAAGTGAATTATACTTGCCTAGTTGCCTCATATATATACTAGCTTCCAGGTTTGGGTTTATCTTTGATAGGAACCAATTAATGATTTTCAACATGTCACATATACCTCAACAAAATAAGTTTGAAGACTTCAACGCATAAATAGTAACACTTAAAAAGAGGTTTCATTTGAAGTGCACCTTAAGTTGGGTGATTTCGACAAGGTGGAGAAATCATTATTAAAATTGTTAGTAGTTGAAAGCTAGTATCTATAAAATCTAGAGTGGCGATTCCACTAGTTTGAGTTGTCCGGCACTTAAGAAGAGTGAATGTTAGTATTATGGTTGACACAAACAAGCTAAAATTGTAGAGACATCAATTGCTCAAGAAAGAGTAAATACTAGTCTCGAGGTTGCCACAAAAATTGCAAAAATAGTCTACACATCTTGACAAATCTCAAAATCAATAGATAATGAGATGATTAATTCATAACCATATATATCAATTTTCTTTGTTTATTTTTTATGTGGGATCACACCACATGTCAAACTCTTCACTAGTGTAACTATATATCCTAACTTAACCAGCCTAAAGTAACAAATATACCATCTCAATCTCTTCATAGTTCGATAGGTCAAGAATAAATGTAGTTGTGTGCCCATGTCCATATGATCAATAAAAGCCAACATATAAGTCCAATGGATAGAAGTTAGCTATCAAAGAATACGCATTCGATTCAACCACAATATCCAGACCTCACAATTCTTGAGCGACTTTCGAACCGTACAGAAGAGCAAAAGCATATGTTGTAGCAACATCTTACAAAATCAAGTTAAGAATAATAGTTCGATAACCATTTTTAACAAGACCTTATTTTTTACCTATGATAGTGGCTAAACTCAATGTAATCAAACGAGATCTTGAGTAGATTTATCTTCTCAATGTGGCACATAATCTCCCATTTGAAGTTACCTCTATCTTTGATTGCCTTCATTACTTCCAAACTGTCTCATTCGATAATAATCTCTCAAAATCCTCTGTCTATTGCGAGCCGCATTCCTATATACAGATGGTCGAAGCCTCAGTGAAGCATTGTACCTTGACATGTCTCTTGATGAAAAATATATATAACCTAACCCTCCGAGTCCCTGTGACTCCCTCCACTCGGCATAAACCAGTGTCATTGACTGAGTCATCAACATTAATTTTGTAGATAGCCGTACGTGGTTTAATCCACCTAGCTTTTAATCTCTTATTCCGTTTTTTGGTGATATCTTCTTTATTTATCTAGCTCAAGTTTGTAATATTATAGATGATCCTTTGAATAGTATCATTCATTGATTCTAACTTTTTGTTGTTAAAAATGTCATTATTTCTGGTTTCCCATATTATTTGTCAAATGAAACAAAAATCTTCAAAGTGGGTGTTGTTGTGTCTAAGCACTTGTAGATCTTCTATGCTTACCTGTCTTCTCCACTTAGATGTGGCCATGGGTCACGCGTTGGCCGGGTCACCCCGTGATCCGCGGGGTCCGGGTCGAAGGTTCGGAGGGTTTTAGCGGGTTGAGGGTATGGTTAGGGTCGGGGAAAAGTTAACCCGTAACCCGGCGGGTCGACCCGTGTGACCCGGCGGGTCGAGTCAAGTTTAAAAAATGCAACCGTTGAATGTGGGCCCTGCTTGAACAATATTTTTTTTTAAAAAAAATGTAGTCGTTGCTCGGCTTTGACATAGGTTCGAGCCTATAAATAGACACCCCCTCTCCTCCCTAATTTATTTTATTTCATCATCCCCTCAATCAAATTACATTTCATTTTTGCAATATCCAAAAAAGTCGATATCTCGTCAATCGTCATAATGGTCGATCGTAGCGGATCCTCTAGCTCCTCGTTGTTCAACCAGTTCGACAAGGTAGTCGAAGGCCTGAGGAAGATCGAAGCGATTTGTCGCTATTGTGGTCATAAGTACAAGATAACGAATAACTTGGTTATGGTAATTTGAAGAAGCATCTAACGAAGAAGCATCTCGACAAGGTTGACGAAGCATCGGAATTGGGTAATTAGCATTGTGTTGTATGAAGTTTATGAAGTTATGAAGTACTAAATAAAGTATGAATTAAGTTGATTGTTTTCTTTATTGTAATGACAATATGACATGTTTGTAATAGTTGTTTGGTTACTTCAGTATGAAATAAATTTGTGTTTTATTACTTTTATGTATGTAATATTATTTCGTTTTGAACAAATCCAATCTCTAAACTTCAAAAAATATTTCGAACACAAGTAATTGGTCAAATAATTAGTCAAAATAATATCCCAAAGAAAAAAAATGAAACCAAAAAAAAAGTTGGAACGATCGGATTTTTTAAAATCCAACGGTCGACCCGCTGATCGAACGTTAGACCCGCCTCCATTTTGTCGATTCCCACCTGAATCTCCCTATAAATACTACCTCATTCCCTCCCATTTTCCTCACACCTCAACTCATCTCTTCTAATTTCATCTCACTCTCTCTATAAATACTACCTAATTTTTCTATTTTGTTTTCCTTTATTTTTTCGATTTTAAGAAGGTAAAGCCTTTTTTTTTCCCTTGATCTTGCCAGAACCTTCTAGAGAGTTGAAAACGGAGACCCCAAACACAGAATCGCCTAACTCTGAAGTGGTGAAGCCGAGCGACACACCCAAAGATGCCGATATGCTAGACTCCGGCGACCAAAGGACCATCAAAGAGGTGGGTGTCATCCAATAGACACTCTGGTCTGATTGATTTCAATATTCGGTCTTTGATGTTCGAAAACATCAGATGATTCAGATCGAACCTAAGGGTCGAAAAGTACTGTTGTTAGGATTGAAGAAGGTGAGAAATCCATCAGAATGAAGATGGAGGGAGAGATGTAGGTGCGGGAGAGAGATGTAGGTGAGGAAGGAGAGATGGTCAACGGGATTCGGTTGAAGACATCTCTGAGAGGGAGTCTAAAAGGTTGATGGTGGGGAGTCTTTGGTGGCGGTGGTTCCGGTGAACCGGTCATGGAGGGCGGAGAAACCGGGCCTGAGCCTTAGATTGAGTTGGAGAAAGGTGGATCTGGGTTGGGGGGGAACGGAGGAACTCCGACACCAAAGGAGATGCCGTCGAGGACCGCCGACGCTCGTTGTTTGTTGAGGGGGTTACCCAAAAGTTGATTTTCCCCAAAATTAATTTGGGTTATGATTATTGGGGTTGAGATTTGTAGATCTCAGTTGTTCATATAACATTGTTAGTATTAATGATGGCGGTGGTGATTGTGGTGGTTGTTGTTTCGGTGGTTGACATGGTGGTGGTGGATTTCTTTGGTTGGGTTGTGCTTAGGGGTGTGCAGGAAAACCCGACATGACTGATCCGACACGAAAATACGACATGAAAAAACATGAAAACGAAAAGACATGATACAAAAACGACACAAACCGATAAAACACAACATTAAACAGTTCGTATTCGGATTGAGCATATTCCCTTATCGAATACCCTACACGAACCATTTAATTATTTTTTAATTTATAAATACAGTAATAATAATGTGAAGTAAAAGTCTATGTTTACACTTGGTGTAAAAGATAAGTTTTACACTTCCAATTAATAATGTCCACTTGTCATCCTCCTTCCCTTTTAAACCTTTTTAGGCTAGCTAGAAAGCAGAAACTCAAACAACTTTATTGTATTAATTGTATTAATGGTCTTTTCCAAGAAAAAAAATACTTCATCCGATCCAAAATATAAGTCGTTTGACTTTTCAATACGTATTTTAAGAAGCTAAAAACTATATAAAATATCAACTTTTTTTTAATTATTTTTTTACAACTTAATATTTGTTGGTAATAAGTATTAAATTGTAAAAAAATAATAATAAAAAAGTTAATATATCATATAGTTTTTAGCTCGTTAAAATACGTGTTAAAAAGTCAAACGACTTATATTTTGGATTAGAGGTATACTCTGTACAGATTATGAAAAAAATTAAGTAGTCCTTCGTCTCCTACCTCCCCGTTAATCGGATTATTCTCAACTAAAAAGATGGAATTCTTGTACTGCCATGAACAAAATCATTGAGAATTTAACTCTTCAAATTTAATTCATAAATAAATAAATCCAAATTAAACTAGATAAAAACGAACTTCAAATTCTCGACCTTGTCAACTGGCTTATCGAAAGACAATGTCGCCGATGAAATTTGGCCATCAAGTATATACTCTTGTTTGAATTCAGTACAGTGATAAAATCTGACCATTAAAAGTGAAGTCTGGGTGGTTAAAAAAAGAGCTTTAAACTACTGGAAGGGTTATATTGATATCCTTGTTCTTCCTCGACTCTTCCGTGTTCTCGGCATTCACAACCTATCCTTGTTCTTCATCGACTCTCGTGTGGAGCAGACTGATTGCTAGATTGATCGAGTGGGACTTAGTCTTTTTTATCCTTTGCTTTCTTCTTTTGGTTTCTTTGATGTACCATGTCAGTTAGCCTGTCTGCCGTATACGACCTCTCGATTTACCATATTTCACCGAAATCTGGTAGATCGAATCGCTTTCCTTTTTCAAAAAAAAAAAAAGGTTATATTGATACTACCTCCGTTCCAAAATACATGGGCTTTTGCTTTTTGACACGTTTTTTAAGGAACGGAAAACTCTATAAAATATTAAATTTTTAATTAAATTTTTTATATAATTTGATACTTAATAGTAATAAGTATCACATTATATATAAAAAAATTAACTAAAAATAATATTTTATAGAGTTTTTCACTTCTTAAAAAACGTGGCGAAAACCAAATGCCCATGTATTTTGGAACGGAGGGAGTATGTGTTTAGGAAAGAGATAGGGTGAGAAAGAGAGGGGAGGTGTGGGTTAGGGAGTGTTGTGTCGAAGTGACCGGTGCAAAGGGATGTAAGGTTGGGAGGGGGTGTGGCCCGAACGTAAGAGAGGTGGTGGGTGTGGGTGGTGCTTGGAAGATCTGGTTGATGGTGTAGTTGGCTCGCGGTGAGATCATGGGACTTGCTCCTCGGTGAGGGTGGAAGTGGAATAGGGACTTATTAAATGTTGCTGTTCACCGGTGTTCACTCACAACTCTTTAGTTTCCTAGTGTAAAAGTACAAATTAAGGTAATCAATGAAGAAGAGGGGAATCTACTAACCTAACCTATTTACCTATACAAATTAAATTAAAGAAAACACTCCTGCCACTTGTTTAATTTGTATTTGTAGTGTAAAAAGTAATGTTTATACCAAGGTCGTGTTTGACAACGGGGTGGGAGTAGGTGGATGGGGATGAACTTTTGGGGGTGGAAGAGATGGTGATGGAATCTCGGGATGGAAGAGGTTGAGTTTTTAATCCAGTTTTATCCCGTTCGTATTTGGTTTTGGTTAAATGTTTATGGGATGGATGACACTGACAAAGACAAATTTGCCCCCACTATTTGACCCGAAAAGACAATATTACCCCTAAAAAATACCCCTCCACTTCAAACCCCCATCTTCACAAATACCTTTCCCAGTTTGCCGGACGACAGAAGAGTGGGAGGAGGTAAGACCTCGCCTGGGCGACCGTCACGCCGGAAGCAGCCACCAGCACCTCCGCCGATCCCAAGCGCCACCGACTGCCTTAGCGACGTCGGACTCCATGTAAGTCATGAATCCCTACTTTGCGATCTCGGCGCAGTTCTCATTGGTTTTCGATGTCCATTTGATTTTCCTCTAATCGGAGAAATCTGCAATATATGAAAACGGGTTTTCGATGCAATGCTTAGTAGAGGGTATTCGGATTTTGTTGAGAGCAGATTGGGGGTTCAATTTCGAAAAGGGGAATAATCCCTAGGAGATTCTACATAACCCATGTTCGCTTAGGGTTAACTGATTTTGAATTTAGGGTTATTGAATTGGCGATGAAGTAGGCTAATTGAACAATTTAGACTTATCCCTACTCACGTTCTAACGAGCTGGGAACTCTTTTTTGGTCCATTGAATTGCATCACTGGGTTCTACTGCTTAAGAGGAAACTCCGGTATTGTGTGACAGAATAACGAATTATTTCATTGATGGGTGTTTAGTTTCAGTCGTAGTATTCATATTATTTGTTGCGTGTACTGATTGTCTCCTGCTGTCGACATATTTCCGAACACAAAACCGACCTATTCATTCGGTATGCTAACGAATCTGGTTTCATTCTTGTTTGGGACCTGCCCATATGGAATCCTCTGGCAAAGCCAATGGAAAGGGCAAAGGGAAGGCAACGAAAGCAGCGTCTCGTTCTGAGGACAAGAACTACGTCCCCCTTGCCTTCTACTGGTCGTTGGAATTGACAAAGAAGTTGCTGCATTGTCTCCTCGCTTATCAGCGGGAATATGGAAAGGATCAATCCTTCAAATGGGGGCCCATCACCACCGCATTCGAGGCTGCCACGGGTAAGAGGTGCAACCAATTCACTCTGAAGAACCGAACTCGCGACATGAAGATGATCTATACAGCCTGGGGTAAGTTGAAAAAAGGGGAGACTGGCCTCGGCTGGGATCAGGACGCTGGCACCGTAAGGGCACCTGACGAATGGTGGGACAAGAAAATCAAGGTATGATGTGCTCGCCTTCCCTTTCCCTTACGTCAATGCAAGAGTGACTGCAATGAACCGAAACTCGTCATGTGACTTGAATTGCGCAGGAGGATAGCAAATTGGAGAGGTTCCGGAAGAAGGGGATCCCGCCGGAATTGGAAGAGCTGTTCGACCAGGTGTTCGGAGGCACCATAGCCACCGGCGAGTATTGCGTCGCCCCCTCCATGGACTCGAAAGCTATGGCTGCGCAGGCACATAACGAGGCTCAGAAGGAGAGGCTTGATGAGCTCTCGGACGAAGATGATCATGACGATGGTGCTGCACCCCACGCAGGGGTCACCCCTAACTTGTCACAATATCAGGGTGTTGAACAGGAATTCGACGAGCTTTTCAACACCCCTCGCCCTGAGTCATGAACGCCCTCCATGACCAACGTTGTCCAAGGCATTGTGGAGGACGATGTCTCACCCTCTAGTCGGCCGGCTAGAGCTCCAAGCACCGGGGCGTCACAACAGTCTCGACCTAAGCGACGCCCAGGTTCCGAGATGACGTCTTCCCGTAGGGCCTCCAAGCGCAATTTTCGCGTCTCGGAGGGCACCAGGCTGTTCGAGCGCAGCGTCGGGGTCATTAAAGACAGCGCGCGTGACATCATTGACTTGATGAAAAAGGATAAGGAGCAGGATGAGGTATCGTCCAATGCCCCCCAAGACACAACGAAAGAAGTGTTGGATGTGGTGAGGTCGATGGTCGGGGAGGGCCTTTTTGCCGAAGGAGACCCCCTATGGTGCTTTAGCTTAGCCATCATCAAGTCACCCGAGCGACGTGAGGTGTTCGTTCAGCTTGACAGCAACGTCGCCCGCCTCAAGTGGCTTCGGTGGTTGTATTCGACCAACGACGGGCAGCAGTTGAGCGCCATCCACCTAGACTGAGCATCGGCGAGCCTTCCATTTTCCCCACGTACGAGAACATTGTCCGCGTAGCCCCCTAAGTTCACAAATAAGGATACAGTTTGAGAATGTGTGTGGAAGACTTATGTATCTCTTTACTTCATGTGTTTGTTTACTGTTGCTTTCAATTACCAGCTCTCGATAATGGCAGATACAGTTACATTTAATTGTCGCATGTGTCATGTGGCCTTGAAATCATTTTCCCCACTTGTATTAAATATGTATACAGTTATCCGTTATTTCGCCGTTCTTCATTGATGTCCAATGTTGTGCGGTAATGTATCGTTGTTGTGATTCCTCAACGAACTCTCTAATTTGCCTCATGCAGGACGAAGCAAACGGTTGCCGAACGTCGTTGTCGACGTCGCCAAAGACAAGCGAAGGCAGTCGCTGGGTTCTTAGGCATCCTTGGCATATGGCTCACCATTGCCAACCATTACTTCAAAAGGGTGCACAAGGTACCACAGTTTCTTGGAGAGTACACTGGGGCACAATGGGTTGACCAGATCCTAACCCACCGGTCAAACGTCAGGAGCGTTAACGCATTCCGGATGGAGAAGGCGGCCTTCACTCGACTATGTGGCATGCTGGAGCACCAGTACGGTCTTCGGGGGTCAATACAACTTTCTGTGATCGAGAAGGTTGCTATCTTTGTGAATACCATGGCCTGGGGGTCTAGTCAGCGAAACTCGTGTGAGCGGTTCCTCCGATCGACGTACACAATCTCAGAGACAATATCGGAGGTACTAGACGCCATATGCGGGGGCAAGTGTAACGGCTTCCGCGGCCTAGCAGGGGACCTGATCCGGCCTCGCGACCCTCATTTCCGAGCGATACCGGAGGAGATCAAGAAGGACAACCGGTACTGGCCATACTTCAAGGGCGCAATTGGCGCAATTGACGGCACACATATTGAGGCGATCATGCCAAAAGATGACCGGGTCCGGTTCCGATGCAGGAAGGGGACAACAACCTACAACGTCATGGCGGTATGCGAGTTCGACCTCCGGTTCACATTCATATCCGCCGGCTGGGAGGGAAGCGCGCACGATGCCCGGGTGTTCGATCACGCATTGAAGACGTCGGCGCTGAGGTTCCCCTATCCACCGACGGGGAAGTACTATCTATGCGACAAGGGGTACGCTTTCCGAAATGGGTACATGATTCCTTACTCGACATCGAAGTACCACCACCCGAACTTCGTCGCATCCCAACCGAAAAACGAGAAAGAAGCCTTCAACAAGTCACAGTCTTCCCTCCGAGGAGCGATAGAGAGGTCATTCGGGGTGTTGAAGATGAAGTGGAGGATCCTCCGTCAGCTCCCCAGGTATCCCATTCGGAAGCAGATTTCGATCATTATTGCGTGCTTCGCCCTCCACAACTACGTGCGGGATTCATGCGAATTCTCCGACACGGACGATGAAGACGATCCAAGGTTCATGGAGCCTCCGATGGGTAGTGACATACCATCCGACGGGGACGGCGATGAAGACGCGTACGACGCGGGAGAGGATGTTGGACATGATGACGATGACCCCTTTTTCCCTTTCGACGATGCACCGGGGCCAAACGCAGAGATCAAGGCTCTTAGGGACGACATTGCTCAACAGATATGGAACGACCGTCGCATGGGCAGGTAAATGTTGGATGGTCGAAGCGGTATAGCGTGGCCTTTTGTATAAACACATATGTCATACCACTACTTGAATATAGCGTGGCCTTTTGTATAAACACATATGTCATACCACTACTTGAATGCTTAGCCATATTTATGGGAGTGGTCTTTTGTATAAACAACAACTATGTCATTAGGCTATGGTGTTATGGTAGTATGCAAAACACTACTTAAACTTTTATGTTGATGTGAGTGGTCTTTTGTATGAAGACATGTTAACTGGTTTTTGTGTATGACATGATGCAAACAAAAGAATGAAAGTAATGCAACGTCCAATGTATATGTAGCCGAGGAATATGCATATATAACAAAGGGAAACAGTTTTGGTTACAACGGTTAGGATAAGGGTGCAACAACACTCGGCTTACAAAAAGAGAGTTTCAGTAGAGGTTCACAATTACCAGATAGGGAATACAACAACTACAGGAATTCTGCACAAAAAGGGGTAACAACATGACTTTAGAAGCTAGATGAACTACCGCCTGGTAACCAGAGGCACAATGATCGCCAGCATGCAGAGGATAATCCAGCCGAGGAGCCTGTTGAGGCGCGAGAGCCTCTCAGCCCGGAGCTGGTCAGCTGCGTGCTCCACCCAACGCCCACACATGAAGAAGCTGACCTCCGCGACCCTCTGCGTCAGGTGGTTGTTGCTCGCCTCAGAAACGACGAGCCTGTTAGTGAGGGACACTTCCCTGTCCCTGCTCTCCTGCAGCTGCGTGTTTGTTGCATCCAGGGCTTGCTCCCTTAGCGCGTCCTGGGACAGAAGGCCCCGGACCCGGGCACGCAGCTCCTTCAGTTCGTCGGTGGCGTATGCCCACAATGCATTAGCCTCCTTGACCTGCTCGGGGTCACGGGGATCAGAGTCTGCGTCCGAATCTTCCTCTCTGTGGCGACGACTAAACTGGCCCTGCTCGTATGACGTCCTCAGCCAGGGGTACTTGCGAGGGTCACCACTCGCATAGCTGCGATCACTGTCGGAGTCGGTATCGAAATCGGTGTACGGCCACATGGTTCCTACGTTCACATGGGAACCGTTTTGTGAGAGTGAGTATTGAAACCGGAATAGACAGAAAGCATCTGAAACATAAGACTCAATGGAAGAGGCAACAACATAGTGGAAGTGACTGATGAAAAAAGGAAAGAAAGCAACAAGCATGGTAAACATACAGCTGCACAGAAGACACAACCGTGCAAGAATACACATTGCAACATAACTAAAAAGATGGCATAGCTGAATATATATCCAGTAAGACATACACATGGAAGAACAAACCCGGATGTAATGCAACAAAACAACTACTAGTTCAATGGGAATGTGAAGCTGACATTTTTAAGAACACAAAACAAAGTTCAAGATAATGAAGGTAGGGTAAGTAAGATAACATGAGAGAGGATAAATCCCAGGAGAAACTGAAGTCAATCTCATGAAACACACATAACAACAAGTTATGAACCAAAGCATGTAATCCATTGCAGAAACTCCAGTCAATCTCATGAAAGAGCTCTAACAACAAGTTATGAACCAAAGCATGTAATCCATATGCACAAATCTGTAGGAACCAATTGGAAAACGTGTTGAAGACTTTAACTTGCTAAGGGGGGAAAACAACTGAAAGAGCATCAGAGAACTCTGTACCAACTCATCAGAGAGAGGAGCATTTAGCTAAAAGATTCCTATTTTAGCTAATCTGGAGATATCATTATATTCACCTTGAATTGGAAAGTTGAAATATCCTTTTTAACATACGTGTCCAAATCATCCTGACACATATAAGACTGGTTAACAACAACTTTTCACAAGCTCTCTTTTGTCAAGTTTGCTGATTGTAACAAACAATTTGAAGTTATTAGCCATCTTCATGTTCAATTTGGAATTTAGCTAGGCCATGTTTTCTCATTCTAAGTAGTACCCCATATGATTAAAAGCTGCAACTTTGTTGTTTGTTATGAACTGCTCATCCAGGGGATAAGTTACCAGATTTTGTGCTTATGTCTCCCTAAGACTCATGTTTTTCCCATTTTTTCATTCTGAAATAACCTTATGTTTGTCTCTGTCTTTCTAATTTTGTTGTTAGTTTTATGTTTTCATTATGTTTTGCTCTGTCTTTTTATTTTGTTGTTAGTTTTGTGTTTTCATTATACTAAAATATTTGTGATGAACTTTGCATCTTTTATCCTATACTCTGTAGCATTTTCAGTATCTTGGATTGAAGTTGACTCCATGACCTAACCAAGGTAGACAAGTTTTATGTTTTCATTATACAAAACTATAGGCACTGCTTGTTTGGTAAGCAAAGAGAGGCAAGTTTTCAGTGTTCTGTCTTTTTTTTTTGGTAAGCAAAGAGAAGCATCGAGCACTGTCAGTTGTAACTATGGGCAAGTACAAAAATGAAGCAACTAAGCATGTCAACCTTAACACATGGCCTATTTAGCATATCACCTGAGAACATTCATCACATACCAGCCAATATATCTTCCAGTTCAATTGCAACAAAGAGCTTCTACTTTTTCAGACACAAGCACATAATGAATAAGAGTATTCAGTAACCATAACCAACACATATCACAAGACTTATGTATCTCTTCAATACAGGGAATAAGGAGCACATTGAACCTCAGACCAGAACCCAAAATCAGATATCATATACAATAAACATCCGACAATCACACACATATTAGAAGATGATGAATATGTATAACAACAAGGACTTTAGACAAAGATGTCATATATCTCATTATTCACAAAATTCATCAAACCAATTCGAAGCTTTCATTATTCACATATTGTCAGACAAATCGCATGCACTGAAAAATCCTAGACATTTCACTTGTCGTTGCTATAGGGCGGGAAAACTCGAAGCTTTCAGTGTAAATGCCTAATACTGTAATCAGGAAGCCAAAATCATAGAAGTTCAATCGAATGGAAACCCTAAAATCACGACTTTGCACAAAAACCCTTAAGATTTTTTAATGCAATTGGGGGAAAACTGGAAAACTCACGAAATTAGATTCGAAACACAACCATAAAAACACAGTTGAGTTGAGAAGAACGGGATTACCTGGGTAATTGGAGATTTCGGCGAAGGAGAAGGGAATCATCGGTCGGAATCGCTTCCAGGTCTTGTTGGCTTGCGAGGGAAGAGTCGGGAGTTGAGAGGTCGGAAATAATAAATGGAGGACAAAGGGAAGGGAAGGGCAGATTGGGGATGGAAACCCTTCGCATCCCGTCCACCTCCCTCCCATGAGGTGCTCCCGTCACCCCGTCTCACCCCCCCGATTGCCATCCCTCTCCACCCGCGGCATCTCCTTGCCAAACATGCCAGCTCGGTTCCCGAGAACCCACCTCCATCCCGCCCATCCCCTTGCATCCCCTGCCAAACACGGCCTAAGTGTAAACGTATCACCTTCCTAATATGAAACATCTAAATAAACTTTCCATGAAATACATAAAGCTTTGCTTTACGATCGTGCTTGGTTTTCGTCCGTAGTCTATGTCCTTTTTGTGTTAGATTTAGTTTTCTTTGGCTCGTTTTCCTGTAGGGTGCGTTCTCACTTGTTGTATTGCTCCGATTTTTGTTTTTGTTCGCTTTCGTTTATATGTATTGACGGGTTTTCGGTCTGGCGACTTATCGGCCATCGAGATTCAGATATATCTAATCTCGAATTATTTCATAATAAAAAAAAAACATAAAGCTTTACTACTCCGTAAATCGCTAGTGTAGACGGCAAAGGGCCATTTTCCTTTCACACTATGCATCCTCCCAGCGCAGGTTCGAATCTGCTGAGTCGCCCACCACCTTCGCTTCTATTTGTTTATCTTTGTCCATGTCCTCTTGATCTCCTAATTTTTGTTTTAAGTTTTGTGAAATTGATGATCTATTTAGAGTTTTGCTTAGTTTGTTCTTCTGTAGCTTTTTTTACTTCGATTTGATTAGTCGATGCTCTTGATTAAGGCTTGATGGCTTATAGTTCTTCTTTAGAACTTGTAATTTCAGTTCATATTTTTCTGCTCTTCAGTTTGGTGAATTGATTCTTTTGAATGATTGAGATTACTCTGTATTTTCGAAATATTGAAAGGGTAAAGCGGGTAATGCACCGCCCTAGTTGTGCTAGGTTCAAAGATGAGCAAATTTATGATTTTTGTGAGTTCCTAGGTTCAATTTGATATTCAATTTCTGAATTTTTGAGTTTTTAAAGTTCAATTTGGGGTTATCAGAATGGATTTATGATTCAAATTTGTGAATGTGATAATCAGTTTTATCAGATTTTGAATAGAGTTTGTGATTTTGTGAATAGAATTTGTGGTTTGTGAAATTTTTGTAGGTATATACATGGAAAAATTTCAAATGATGGTCTGGTGCTTCTACAGGTTATTGAGGAGTATTTCTTGGAAGCTAAACAATGAAAAAGGCCTTTGATCAAACTATTAGAGTTAGGTAAGTTTATGTAGTGTGGGTACTGTATTTAAATGAAGAAGCTTTTCCTTGTTGTTTAGTATTTCCATCTCTTTTTCTAAATGGTATTTTTCTATATCTCTTTCCTTTAAGAGGGATGTGAACAAAAGAGTTTTTAAAGTTTCTATTTTAATGTGATATGTTTTCTATTCTAACCCTTTCTTTACTAGTCATCAGTCATAATTTGTATATCTGCATGCCCATGAACAATTTTAGTGGAAGCAAGTGCTCTTCAAGGTTGTATATATTAATTAGATGACATGATTTAACATTTAAGGTTAGAGCAACCCCAACAGATGTGTTAAAATAGAGAAAAGTGGGATTTTAGAGAAAAATACTCCCCAACAGATTCTGCAAAGACATCTGCAAAATAGAGAAAATGATAAAAAGGGTGGAAAAATATGTAAATTTGTGGAAAAAAAACTTCGGATCTCTATAATTGAACGTGTACACTTCTCCCGTGCTTAATTTATTACCACCACGTCTTCTCTCACCGGTCCCATCCATCTCACCCCGCCCCGCCAGCTCCGTTGGCTAAATTCGTCTCCGTAAACGCCACAGGCGAGCACCTGAACGCCTCCTTCCTCCAAACCGGCGCCGGCGAGAGTGCAGAAGAGAGCGAAGGAGAAGGAGAGAGAAGGGGCTGAGCTCATGGCGGTACAGAAGGGGCTGAAGCTATGCTCAGAATCCTCCGTTTTGAAAGATTTTAGTTGGAACGCATCCACAGGAGTGCCAATTCGGTGGCCGATGGAGCCAAATTGGGCTTTGCTACTACTGAGACAGTAATAATTTTTGATATTAAACCCCTGTCTATTCAAGTCATCGTGGCTTTTGTGCAAATATCATGAACACTTGTTGATTAATGTCTCTTAATTAAATTCTGACCAAAATAAAAGAAAAGAAATTGTAACAATTTAGCAATATAATACGGAGTATATGTTAATTAGTAATATAATTATAATGTTATAAATAAGTAAAAAAAATGTTAGAAAATAGGTTTAAAATGTTGTTAGACATGTGAGGCTAAATATTATAATTAAATTTAAAAGAATTTTTTAGAAATGTAGAATTAAATATCATTAATAACATTTATTTATTATAATGTATAATAAATGTATAAATATGTAAAATAGAGAAACTGTTGGAGTTTGAGTAAATTTTTTTTAGAGATTTTGATATTTTTATCTCTATTTTAGAGATTTTTAAGAGAAGTTGTTGGACTTGCTCTTAGCTGTTAATAGCTAAATGTTGTCTTTTATCTCATTTGACCTATTTAGTATGGTCTTTTCAATCGCTTGTTGCTCTTATGAGATTTATCTTGTAACAAATCTTCTAGTGTTCTTTGCCTTAGATATTAGTGTCTATTAATTTGAATTTATTTAAACCTAAATATTAAGATTCAACGAGCGAACATTGGATGATAACATCATATATGTTGAATTATTCCACATCAAATCCTATTTGTTACTTGAAGCGTTGGTGTCACTTAATTGCTTGAAATGTTTACTTAATTAGTGGAGAGGGTGGGGGGTATTTGATACATTTTTTTTTTTTTTAATATTTCGATACAGAAAAAGGGTTCTTTCAACGCTGGATGAAGCGGGGGTTTTCAGTTCAGGAGGTTTGATCAAGACTAAGGTAAATTAATTTAACTTCAAATGCTTTATACCATCACTATCTTGCTTAAGATATTGGGAGTTTGGTGTACTGCTGTTCTAGAGTTTTTCTGGGAGAATAACAAGATCCTGTTTCTTTAGAAGTGTGTAATAAGTCTAATCCTTTGCAATACTAAATAAAATCATAATCAGAAAAAATACATCTTCAATGAAAATTATTCATTGAAGTAAGTGCTGAATGTTAGTATGAAAGGAAGAAATGCGAGCATACACATCTATGGTATGTCTTCTTCCTTTGGATTTCTTCTCCTGATTATCAATGCTTGATTTTTCTCTTATACATCTTCTACCTACAGAGCCATGAATTCATTAGTTGGTCTAAGACTCTAAGTTGATTGTCACTACAGTTAGGTGCTTCCCCTGTTGGTTATTTAATATCCTTGGCATGGCTGTCACTCGGATATTAAATAACCAACTATAAGTGGGAGGAAGATGAATGAAGTACGCCAAACGGATTTTTAGATTTTGATATCTGTTATTCTCTTTCATCTCCCTCCCACTTATTCATTGAAGATTTCTGTTTTGTTAATGCACCCGAAATGAAGCTGATGTTTGCCTTCTTAATCAAGCTGTTGTTTTACCAGGAGAAAATCACTATCAGCTTCACAATTGGAGGAGTTAATTCACAACCTCCGTTGTGCTAAGCCAGACCCATTACCATCCGCTTCAAAATTGGAGAAGTTAATTCGCAACCTCCATCGTGCTAAGCCAGACGATATAGGTACCCATTCTTTCTTTGTAGATCAGTTCAGGCCGTTAATCATGAAGACTGAGTTGCTTTGCGGGCCATGAATTCGATTAGGGATAGGCCAAGGCTTGCTCTTAAGTTTTTCCTTAATTTGGGCAGAAAATCAACCAGGGTTTAGTCGGTCTGCATTTACATATTGTGCCATTTTGGTGGAGAAAAAGTTTGCTAGGCCAGCGTATTCCCTTATGGAGAGGGTTATCAGTGCTGATTTACATGAGATTGTAGATGTTTTGATTGATGGCTATTTCAAATTGGATGTTGCTTCCAAGTTACTTGATATTTTACTATGCATTTATTCAAAAAGATCCATGGATGATGAGCGTTGCTTTTCAACTTCTGATACGTACGATGATTCAAAGAGGATTGACGCCTGATGTGCAAATTTGCAATAGGATTCTTATACTTCTCAGGGACAAGAATATGGTTGGTAAGGCAACGAGTTTGTACAAACTGATTGTTGAGCTGGGGATTAAACCAACCCTTGTTACTTATAATATCTTGTTGAATTCATATTGTAAAGAGGGGGAGATGCAACGGGCACTAGACCTACTCTCTGACATGCAGAGGAAGGGGTATGCACCAAACACTGTCACATATAATGTATTGATCAATGGATTGTCCAGAAAAAGGGATTTCAAGGAGGCCAAAAAATGGTAGAATGGGGAGCTTAAGTAATGCTTTTCTCTTGTTTGATGAGTTGATGTCTAAGCAATTTGTTCCTTCTATAGTAACCTACAATACTCTCATATATAGACGGTCTTTGTCGCATAGGGAATTTGGGGTTTGCTCAGGATCTAAATGAAAAGATGGGTATGATCCCTGATGTATTAACTTACACTATTCTAGTTAACGGTGCTTGTAAGGCTGGAAATTTGATTTTGGCCAAGGGTTTTTTTGTGGAGATGTTGCATCAAGGATTGGAGCCAGATCAATTTGCAAATGCAACTATGATAGTGGCTGAAATGAAGCTTGGTGACTACTCCAATGCTAGCTTTTGGTCTGCATGAGGCTTTACTAGCAACGGGTTCACATCGTGATGCGATTACCTATATATAATGTCTTTGTGGATGGCATGTGTAAGGTTGGTGTAAGGTTAGAGGAGATGGTTCACCGGGGTATTCTTCCAGATCATGTGACATATACTAGCATCATCTATGGTCATTTGAAACATGGGCATTTTACGAAAGCAACACAAATCTTCTATGAAATGATGAAAAAGTGCTTATCTCCATCGGTTGTGACATATACCGTGCTTATTCATGAGCATGCCAATAAGGGGAGACTAGAACAAGGCTATCATATATATATTTTTCTTAGAGATGCAAAAGAACCATGTTCTTCCAAATACTATATCACCTACAAATACAATGCGCTGTTTACTGATATGAAAGACAGAGGAATATTCCCGGATAAATTCACTTATATTAATAAATGAAAATTGCAACACTAGAAATTGGCAGGAGGCTTTGAGATTGTATTACCATATATATGCTTGAAAAAGAAATCAAACCAGATTCTTGCACACATTCTGTGATGTTAAAGCAACTGGGCGAAGACTTTAGACTGCATGCTGCTGAGTATATTGACAGTTTGATGGGAGACGTTGAACATGCATCTGAAGGATCGGAGTAATTTGAGTACGTGTTCTATAATGAGGAGAACGGGAATGGCAATTGAATTCGAATTCAACGAGGTCATCAAACAACGAGGTCAGCAATTTTAAAAAATTTGCTCTTTATTTTAAGAAATTTGGAGTTTGGAAGTGTAATTGTTTCTAAACCCTAACTTGTTTCGATTTTGGGATGGTAGGAAGAGGTGCAGAGGACGAGTTTGGAGTTGGATTATTTCAAGGAGAATCAGGAGAAGATCAAGCTTAACAAGCACCTACCATACTTGGTCGGCAACATTGTTGAGTTAGTTGATGATTTGGTTCTTATGCTCTCTTCCGTTTGCTCGAATTCTCCATTTTGATGATTCCTTTTTATTGGAATTTTAAGAGGAAGCCAGAGATTTTTACAAGGATTATTTAGATGATCTAATTTGAGTTTGAAAAATTGCTAGAAATTTGAAAGTGGGATCCATAATAAGGCACAGTTGGAGTTTATCATGAATCCCTGTCAGAGCATTGTTTTTGGCTACTATCTTAGTAGCCGACTCTGCTACTAGTGTGGTATATCTTTCTTACTGGTTGAGCTAGATGCATATGTGGAACATTCCTCGTGCTGGCCTGTAGAATTTGAACTTTCTGAGTTTATCACTAACTGTGGTCAAAATTGTAGCTTGGTCATTTTAATGGCAAGATCATTTGGTGATTGTTATTCACTTTTTTTTGTAGAAAGCTAACCTTTCTACCTGATGTCTTCTCATAGATTTTGGAGATGAATCCGGAAGATGATGCAAAAGAAGATGGTGCAGATGTCGATCTTGACTCCCAAAGGAAAGGTATATTTAATGGTCCCTCCCCCACTCCTCACCCGGTAATCTGTCAACTTATAGTTGAAAGTTGAAATCAGTATCTTCAAGTAGCTTTATCCTTGTCTTTTTCAACAATAACCAGGAATGCTGTTTATTATTTACGATCAAAGGCAAAATGAAGATAAGAAAAAAAAATGAAATAAAGAAAAGGATAACAAAAGCAAGATACAAAATTGAAACAATAAATAAAAGGGTGCAGGGAATCGAACCCAAGCTCTCTTGTATCATTTAAGCCTCACTCCTTTCCGTTTACCAAATTGATTCAATTTCCATTCTAATTTTACTTATTACAACAAAATCATATATATAAATATTTTTTTTCCTTTAAACTCCGGGGGCTCGTGGGTCGAAAGGTGGGGCGGCCGCGTACGCGCGCCTAACCCTGGGGCCGCCCCTGGTGTGAACAAAGACAGTTACTTGATCTTGGATACACTCCCATCAGAATATGACTCACGTGTAAAGGCCATGGAAGTTGATGAAAAACCAACAGAAGATTACAATGATATTGGAGGGTTGGAGAAACAGGTAAGCTAGTCTGCATATTTTAGATATTTGAATAGCTGGTGTGCCCTTACATTTTGTACTTGTTAAAACAATGTCATTCCTTATTCTTCTCAGCAGATACAAGAGCTAGTTGAGGCAACTGTCTTGCCCATGACTCACAAAGAAAGGTTTGGGATTTTGTCCTCCAAAGGGAGTGTTGCTCTATGGACCTCCTGGTACAGGAAAAACTTTAATGGCCCGTGCATATGCAGCTCAAACAAATGCTACTTGGTCCCCAGCTTGTTCAGGTATGTAGGAGCAAATGTGTGTTTATATAACACATATTTATGGATTATTGACTTATTGTCATGTCACCTCAAATGGCTGAGCTTGATATTTACATGAGTTTGGATGGGTATTGGGACAAAAAATCTAGTTTCTTATATTACTTGAGATTTTTACCATTTATGCATTCTTGATTAATCTAAATTGGATTATTTTTCTTGATTGCAGATGTTCATTGGAGATGGAGCGAAGCTTGTACGTGATGCATTTCAGCTCGCTAAAGAAAAAGCTCCTTGCATCATATTTATTGTTGAAATTGATGCTATTGGTACCAAACGTTTTGAATAGGTATCCTTCCTCTCATATGAAAATAATGTCATGAACAAACATACTATTTCTGGATAATACTTACTGTGCCATTTGATGGTCTTTCTTGTGCTCTATCTGTTATCTAACGTGTTTCTCTGTCTGCTGTAGTTAACTGAGCGGGGATAGGGAGGTTCAATGGACAATGTTGGAACTGCTTAATCAGCTTGATGGATTCAGTAGTGTCGAGAGGATCAAGGTCACAGATCTCCTTTGGAGTGCCCCATAGTTCTGTCCTTGTTAGACATCATAATTTGTTGAAATACTTAAATATACATTTCTCTGAATAATGAAGGATCCAGATCTGTTAACCTAATACACAAATACACAGACCAAAAGGGTTGGGTATACTCTTCGCTCACATAATGATTATGAGAAGGACGAGAATGACGCACTATTGGGATAAAAAGATAGTCATCCCACATTGATGGGTTTCTCCCTACCTAATGCCTTAAGCTTTTGTGTTAGAAATTAGAATGATGAATTCCGACCTTATAAGACATCTTTAATGGTGGTACTATGGGTACCATAACTAATTTAAAAAAAATAAAATTAAATGTTAGATTTTTTTAGTAAATCGATGTAATTACGTGAGAGGAGTATCATACCTATACTCACTTTGTTGGTTCACCTCCACTTTATATTTTTTATTTTTTTAATAGGGTATGATCTTTAACTAGAATACCACCATAAAATACACTACTAATCGGAGCGTGCACTTTTCATATCAACCAACAAAAATAATATATCCATCCATATTGATCCACAAATCCCACTACTGATGATTCACATTCAAAATGCACACAACAACAACAACAACCACTTGGAATCTTACCTGCAATATATTCAATTCAGATCGATATCGTCTCATGCTAATTTCATCTACCTATCACATTTGCATCAACTAAACACAGTCCTAAAGCTCAAATAAAAAAAAAAAAAAAAACCTAAATAGATCCCCATTAATGACTTAACAGGTCACCCAATTGATTCCTCTTGGTCGACATTTTTGGCCGCAACAACCGTAGTCGACGTCGAGAGGGCTTCAATGAGAGGCATGATCACGAGGATGCCCTCGCCGACGGCGGCGCACACCAGCACGCTCACGAATATCAGAAAAACAAGAAAGTAATACATGTCACCCATGGGAGTCAAGAACACAGACAACGACATCAACACCACCTGCACCGCGAGGCACATGAGCACCGTGAAGCTCAACACATTGATCCTTGCAGCCAATCGTTTGTTGATGGCCATTGAAATCACCTTCCAAGACTTGAAGAGAAGGGCAACGGCATACACAACGCTGAAGACGCCAAACAGGACGGCACTCAGGAGAGGGTACGTGCAGAGAACCACCTTGCAGCCGGTGCCTCCGTCGAAGAAGGCGACGCTGTGGTAGAACACGCCGGGGAGGGGGATTTGCATGTGTAGGTGGAAGGTAGCGAGGTAGAGGGCGATGCAGAGAGGGGAGCAGAAGAAGAAGACGAAGCCCAAGGTGTGGAGGAAGTAGTTGGGGGGGTTGTTGTAGCTGTGGTCGAAGATGTGGTGGGGGATGTGGAGGGAGGTGTTGAGGAGGGCGAGGAGGGAGACGAGGAAGCCGGGCTCAAAGAAGCCGAGGGAGAGGATGATGTGGAGTTTGCAGAGGGTGGTCTGGAGGGCGACGGAGAGGGGAGGGAGGAGGTGGAGGCGGAGGTGGGGGAGGCGGAGGAGCTCGACGAAGGACCAGAGGGAGATGAGGGAGACGAGGAGGAGGCGGAGGGAGGAGTGGAAGGCGAAGCTGTGGAGGCGGGCGTGGCGGTGGCGGGAGCGGAACCGGAGGTGGAAGATGAGGAAGAAGGAGAGGAGGGAGAAGAGGAGGAGGATGGAGATGAGGTAGATGGTGATCAGGTTAAGGGTGTCGTCGAGAGAGGGGACAGATGGGAGGAAGGAGGAGACACCGACGACGCTGGTATGGAGAGCTTGTGGCGACGGAGAAGGGGAGGATAATTGGTCAGGGGGAGCGTCGGCGGCGATGATGGTTAATGACATTGAAGCCTTGCAAGGGTACCGCGTTTGTCTCCTCCGGCCTCCTCCTCCGCCGTGGTTGACATGAAGGATTTTTTGTTTGTTTTTTGAGGATTTGGATATCTTTTGGTGGGAGGAAGAGGAAGGGCGATTGAGCCCTCCTCTTTAGAAAGGAGGAAAAGGGATTGATGGAGGTGTAAACAATGGAGGATTCAAAGAAATGAGCCAGACAATGGAGGATTCAAAAACACCTTCATTTTTTTTCCTGCTTTTCGTTTTTTCCAATAGTTTTAGCCAATTAGATTTGAAAGATTTTAATTTTTTTTTTGATCAGTAAAATATTTTAAAACTAATCTATAGGTTTCTATATTCTTCTTTTTACTTTTTATTTCGGGTTTTTTTTGTTTAATTTTGACGGTAGAAAGACAAAAAATTATGCAATGGTTTTTTCTTGACAAAAATGACATTTGATTTGTTGTTTTATCTATATCTATATAAATTCTTAATTTAGAAGAGTTTAGGATGATGTGTCAAACTTAGAGGCATTTTAGAAGTCTTGATCAATCATATTTTTTTTGCCATTTTTCTTTGATTTTCTTTAATTCTCATTTTTTATTATTTTTTTCCTTTAATTCTCTTTTTTCTTTAATTTTACCAATTATTGAGCTTAATTCAAAGCATTAAATATAACGGAGTATTGATTATGACACATCACATTTAAACAATGCTATCATGATATTGATATTATTATTACAGAGTAATTTAAAATATATATATTTATGTATTATACTTTACATAAGATTTTTAAAAAATAATTTTCTGATATAATTATAAGATACATTTAATTTAACAATTGTAAAGTTTTTTTTTATGATTTTTATCTCAACATTTAGTAAATAAATTTATATATAATATTTTAGTTTTTTTAAAAAAACCGCGCCATTGCGAGGGAATCGTACTTGTGTCGGGGAACAACACCTGAGTGGGCCACCTACCTCCAATAAACTGGATGAGTTAGTTGAGATTGCGATACGTGAGGCAAAAGGTAAGGCACCACCAACCCCTGTTTCTGTAGATGATGTGTTATATGCTGGGGTCAGTCTAATGAGGCCATGGGGATGAGCACTGAGTATGCTGAAGATGGGCTAGATGTGATCCATTGAACGGGTATATGTTTAGGTGACACGGGTATGTGTTCAGGGGACAAGGTACATGGTCTGGATGTGATATAGTTAGGTGACACAGATAACACTTCGTGTGACATGGATAAGTGGTTGAAGGTGATATCTATTAGCAACGAGTAGGACGATGAGGATGGGCCAAACCTCTCAATTTACGTTGGGGGTTCGGATGAGGACGAAGGTGTCCAAGTCAAGCTCGAAGAAGATTAGGATGATTTGGAGTGGGTCGGTCTAGAGGAGGAGGAGGATACTATATACTACTAAACAGAGAGAAATAATTTGATCAAATGTCCATTTCCATACGTCTCTTTTGATAATTGTTCACCCTAATCCCACTTTTAAGTAATTGTCTAATTTTTTTCATAATACCTAAAATGCCCTCATTTTAATTTACCCATCGCTTCCCTTTCTCCGGTCATTCAGATCTCCGACGTACACCTCCAAAACACATGTCAGAACCTGTTTCATGTCATTCAAATCCAGCAAAACAATTCAACAAAATGTGTTTCCGCTGAACTGATTGTGAAGTAGATCTTGGCCCAGCCATGACTCGAACGAAGAAGCCACCTCCTCCCTCCCTTTAGTTCCCAGGGTGTGCTTCGCATCAGATTAGTGCCTTCGTCCTCACTATCTTGTTTTTTTCTCGCCGACCGCCTACTTTTCATGTTGTTCAGTTGATTGAAGCCTAGGTTCGTCGGATTTCCTAAGGAAAAAATCAGTAGTTGCGCAGCCTATGTCCTTGACCTCCTATCCATGCATCCGGTCGCTTTGCACCATCAGACGCCTTTGTTCCCTGACCTCTGATCCACTGTAGGTACCGACCTCTTAAAGAAGTCCAATTCCAGTTCAGTTCATGTTTTGCTATAAAGGAGAAAACATATCTTGATGAACATGTTGGCATTCATGCATATGTGAGAGTAATGACATGTAATTCAATGTTATTCTTAGCGGAAGCAATAGCTGGGTTGACGACCAGGTGACACGTCGAATATGCGGGCATTATATGAATTATATGCTTAAGTGATTAGGACTTATTGCTTCTCGAACCCCATGCAAGATTTTTAGGATTCGATAGTGATCGAATCAACAGGCTATACAACTCTGTGCACAAACCGACACTAAGATATTCAAGCATAACCAAACAACCCGATGATCATGAAGTTATCAATGTCGTGATTATAAGTGAAGCTATATTCTCTTCATATTGGTATTATCTTGTTTAAATCATTTCTATACTATTGCTCTTTTCTCTCTTATTATTACTATTGTTATTATTTGCTTGCTTACACCTTACGATTAGCCAAAGTTGCACGCACTCTCTGTGGGATTGACCTTTACTTGCTGCTAATACTCGTTATTAGTTAAAGGTAGAAATATTGCTATTTGGGGTGTTAGAACACATGACATTATAATGCGCACCACCGTGTCAACCTTCTTTTAGCTCCGCCTTGTAACACACTTTCTAGCTAGAGTCCTCGTTGGTCCGATTAATGTGTATGAATATGAGTTGAAAAGATCTTTTTGAGGACTACATGACGTTAGGACCTGATTTGAAGGGTTAAACGACGACAAGGGGAATTTTCTCTAACTGCTCCATTTCGCCGACTTTGTTCGATTCTGCTTCCACTTCCTTGGCTCCTCGAGTGTCTTCTTGATCTTCCTTTAAGCTCCATAATGCATCACATCTATTTCATAATAGCTCCAAACTCCTATAAAATGCAAAACACACTTTTGCAGACATCCATTTCGCGCGCAAATGACACGAAAAACCTACAAAGCGACTCAAACCTAACCCAAATACAATACAAATGCACTCGAAACTAAGCTATAAAATATGCTAAAGACATAGACATCAAAACACCCCATACTTAGATTTGGTTGTTCTCAAGCAATAATCAAATTAATCTCTTCAACTGTCATACAGATCAAGCAATCAAAAACTCTCAACAACATAGATCTCATTTTCATATAACCTCAAACAATCAATTGTTATCATTGTACATTGGTTTAATAAGATATTAGAAAAAGAATGTCAACACATGTGTCTATACACCATAAAATTTTCACTTTGACATGATGAATATTGATGGTGACAAAGCCTGACATAAACATTGACAGGATGGAGAACGTAAATCATAACTATTAGATTATTAATTTAACTAGAAAATGAATATCAAATTATCAATACGTGTGTCTACCCCCTATAACATTTTTACTTTGACATAATGAATGTTGATGGTGATCACATAGCCAATGGGATGGAAGTAATAATCGAAAGGAGAGACTAAGGGCGTGTTTGACAACAGGGTGGATTTTAGTGGATGGGGATGAGTTTTGGGGATGGAAGAGATGGAGATGGATTTTGGGGATGGACGAGATGGAGATTTAACACCAAAATAATCCCGTTTGTGTTTGGTCGTATTTTGATTGTTTGGTGGATGAAGCAACGAAAAAAGTCCAAATTGCCCCCACTAAATCATTTGAGTTTACCAAAATACCCATTCAAAATACCCTAAAATTCCAACTTCATCTTCTTCACAAGAGAGCGACGGCGCGGGTAGGCGGCGATGGTGGTGTTACCGGTTGGAATTCCACTTGTGGCTGGTCGGATTTCCACACTACCAACTTGAAGATGGCGGTCATATTTCCTTTGTAATCTCCCACCCGATCTGGCGCCTCTCGAAACTACTCCAATAGCTTCTGTTGGTGTTGCTGGTGGTGGTCGGCGGCTGTGGTGGTCGGCCGGCAAGGGCGACGACAACGGAGGAATCAGAGGTGATGGTTAGTGATGGGTGATGGTTGGTGGTGGCGGCTAACATGAAAAACAATTAAGGAAATGAGGGGTTTTGGGTTTGAGGGCAAATTTGGGCACCCCCACCTTCCCATCCCCTCAATCCTCCTTCAACCAGGTGGTGTAAAGGCTCGAATTTTAAATAATATTTTAGTATTATTTGAAGGGTAATACGAGACATTACCTTATATTTTAACCTTTATATGCCTTTAATTGAATTTTTGCGGAAAATTTTAATTCAAAAATTTTAAAATACTTTTTATAAAGTTTATATCTCATGTTGTTTATTTATGCGGTGGAAATATTTTAAATTCAATTTTTCTAACATAAATACCGATTTTGGACACTATTCACCTTTCTTCTTCCTCTTTCCGTACAAAAATTCCAGATTTCGACCTATAAAAAGCAATGCAACTACCCTACTTCAAACCCTGATTTCTCTCTCAATTCTCAGCCGGTTTGCTTCATTCTTTTCCCTCTTCTTCTCCTCACTTCCGTCTACACACCTGAGCCATAAAACAGCGAGATCGAGCTCATCTTGGAGCCGAAATCCGCAGTTACAGAAGGGGTCTCGCAGGGTGAGGTGAAAACCGGTTTCTCTAAAAACATCTATGCTTTCCTCCTCCTTTTCGATTCCTTTAGTTTCCTTGAGGTTCTAATAGTGTTTTTCAACAGATTTTAAGGTGCAATTTCGTGATTTCTTTCACAAACTTCCACTCCATTTTTCCGGATTTTCCCAACCTTCGTTCTTTTGATTCCGGGATGTGATGAGGCTATGTTATGCTTGAAATAAGTTCATATGAGCTCAAATAAGCTAACCCAAGCCTTAGATCCCATAAAGTTTAAGCTTTATTTCATTTTCGACTTTTCACCATTAATGGCCCTTCTCAAGCTTCGAAACCCACCCTACACTTGGAGGACTCGGAAGCAAGTTCTCCCCTGAGCTTTAGAGCATGGAAAATAAGCTTGTGCAAGTGGAATCGTTGATTTTGGTTGAAAAACAAAGAACTTACCATTTTTTTTTATTTCAAGCTTCTTCTTTCATGAAAAATGGCCATAACAATGGCTTATCTATGAGGAATACCTCTTTCCCTGAGTTGTTTGGGTAGATAAGCTACATGTTTGCTTTTGGAATCAACCATGAAAGACTCATATCTTAAAAGTTGCGTTTTCACTTATGCCCTCTCTTTTGAGCATGTTTGTTTCTTTCACAGCTCATTTTCACTCTTCATGCTTGCTTTAGATCAAAACCTTGCACCAAAGTGAGCAACTTTGGCTTTGGAATCATCTTCAAACTCGTCCTAGAGAGGAAGATATGGATCCACCAAGTTGAGACATTGTAAGGGTTTTTGTCTTTTATCCCAAACTTGAGGGTGTTTTTCTCCTTCATTTCTGCATTTCGGCCTTTGCTCTTGTTTTGGATCTGTTATATGCACTATTTTGAGCAACTTTGGTGTTTACTTCATCCTCAAAATCATAGTGGTTAAGGAGATACAAGATCTCAAAGTCGGGAATCTTAAACATGGCTTTTCCAGCTTGATTCTTGTTTATTTTGAACACTTGAGGTATAAAGCTAAGGCTTTACACTCTTGTTTGCTCATTTTTATGTTTATAAGTGTCTTAAGTTCAGTTTTACAAGTTTTGGTAAGGTTTGGAGTTGGATGTAAACACTTACACTATTTTCGGTTTCATGTGTTCAAGGTGTGTTCGGGAAACTTCTTGAGAGTGAGACTTACGATTCATCCCTTCTCCACCTTCCACCATTTGAGTATGTATCCTAACTTGTTCTTGATTGTATGAGCTTGGTTGTGTGAGGAAAAGGTCTAGGAAGTGTGGCCTTGTTTATGGTTGGTTGTGTGGAAAAAGGGCTTAGGAAGTGTAGCCCTTCTGTTTGAGAACTTGGTTATGGCATTGTGAAAATTGGTTTACTTTATGAATGAGATGATGGATGAGATATTATATGACTAGATGAGATGAGCATGAAATGATATATGATGAAATAAGACGGAATGACTGGAAATGAGATATGTGAAGTTATGTGTGATAGTTAGGGGCGTCTTGTGTGTTTTAGATAGACTTATGCACATCCGTATATTTGTTAGGTGATTGTTGCTTGTTGGACTCCGCTTGCGTTATGTTTTGCTGTTCGGCATTTCAGGTAAGTTCCCTAGGGGGCTTACTCAGGTTGGACATTCATGCCTGTTGTTGCATTTTATGTTAGGTGTTGCATATGCATAAAAGCATGCCATGTAGTATCCTGTTTAGGTTGCACTAATTGAATGAGCATCTGCTTACTTATTGCGTTTGAAACAGAACGGCCGTTATTTGTGATAGTCTTAGAGTCTTTGCTAGGGTAGGGTAGCCCAGCCTCATTGGGTACCCTGAGTCAATCGAGTCATGAACTTCCTTATATTATGCATGTGGGCTTTATTGTGGAGCGGGTTAGGCATGCGTGCCGCCCGATTATGATGGAATGCATTCACGAGCTGGTCAGTCTCCGCCCTATCGGAAGAGGGTGGAGGTAGGAGAGGGATATGCCACTTGTCATTGTCTTGGGCCCTTTACAGTATTTTTACACATTATTATAACTAGGAGCATGCTAGTGTGTTTGACTTTTGTACTGCATTAGAGCATCTTTATTAGGTATAGCACATACTATGTGGCCTCAGCGAGGACTGCCGGTCCCGCATGAGTGGCTCGATCTGACTCCTTTCCCCGTTCTTTTTTTTAAGGTATTTTCTGCAGATTTTGATTGCTCGATGTCTATATGACGGGGTACCCTTTTTGCGAATCGAAGAACTTGGCTAAATCTCTAACTCATTATAAATGGTAACCATCCACTTATGTTTTAGTTTTGACCCGGCTCTGCTGTGGCGCTTTGTATCTTAATTTTGCTTCCGTCTTGCTTCCGTTTGAAATGAATTTCGTGAGTTAGTCCCTAGGACAGGTTAAGGGTACCCAATGACCCTACGATATTTTCAGGGTTCGAAATCCCTCTTTATTACTGATCATAAAAATGAGTTTGAAACCTCGACCCGTGCCTGGATTGCAAGATCCGAACAAGGGGTTTTATCCCTTGAAACGTAACCCGGAAATCATAATTCCGGGCCGTTACAGGTGGGTTACGCACCCCTTCCCATCCCCCACATCCCCTGCTTCCCATCCTCCTCCATCCCCGCGCACCCCTTGCCAAACACGCCGGCGCGTGCCCCGAGGACCCATCTCCACCCGCGGCATCCCCTCTCACCCCCTAACAATAACAAACACGCCCTAAGGGCGTGTTTGGTTGGGGGTGGGAGGGGATGGAAGAGGTGGGGGTGGACTTTGGGAACCGTGCCCGTATGTTTGGAAACGGGGTGGAGGTAGATGGAAGGGGGTGGAGATGGAAATGAAACACCAAAAAATGGAATAGGAATGGAACCCAGAAAAATGAGGATTGAGGGGATGGGGATGGGGATGGGGATGAGAATGTCCCAAATTTGCCCCCATCATCTTCAACCTTCCTCCCTCTCTCCCCCCCTACCGCCACCACTAACCATCACCTAAGGCCTCCTCCTCTGATGCCCTTACCGGCCGACCACCACAACCGCCGACCACCGACGCCGCCGCCCACTACCGCCGCCGTCGCCCACCACTGTTGCCGCTGTCACGTGATCTGCATTTCGCTGTCACGGGCTTCATCTGCATTTTGATGTCACGTGCCTCAAACGACAAGTTCACACTTTTTAGTTCATTCAAAACCCCCAACCTTCCTCTTTGTCTTCCACTCCCAAATCTCTCTCTTCATCGTTCTCCTGCAATCACGATCGATTTGCTAATTAAGATGAACCCATATCGAAATGAAACCAATTCTTCTTCACACTCTTCGAGTTTCAACCGTTATTTCAACACCGACCTTGCAGATATCGCCATCCGAGTTACCACTGAGTTCCCCGAATCCAACGCCGATTTCGATGACGACGAATTGGAAATTGACAATGAAGGAGATGCAGTAACTAGAGACAAAGACGATGATTTTGAGTTCGATCTCTCGAATTTGAGGCCAGAGGATGGCGAGATTCAGCTGTGTATCCTGTCTTCAACCGCGATTTGCTTTTGGTTGGCGACATCGAATCACGGAAGTCGCGTACCGAAGAGATTCAGATTCAGCTAAAGAATATGGGTTGGGGGTGAGGGGCATAATCGTCCTTTCATGTGGATTAGTGGGGGCAATTGTGTCTTTTTGGGTACCTTCATCCCCAAATACTTTAACACACAACCAAACACGAACGAGATTAAAAGGGATTCAAAACTCCACCCCGTTCACCCCGAGATCAGTGGCGGACCAAGGGGGGGTCCTAGGGGGTCACGTGACCCCCCCTCGGCCCGAGAAATATGTACTTTAAAAAAAAAACTCGTTTTGGATATAATTAAGTAAAGAGAGTAAGGAATCACTAAACAACATTGGCTCAATTGGCAAAGGACGTGGGTGAGCTCTTTCGGAGTCAGTCGAACTCACCAAATTATAATTTTTTACCTCTATTTTTAAAAAAAATCTTTTTATAGGTTAAAATTCAAAAGCCCCCATTTACGTTTACAGTCAGTAGCCGCCCCTTCCCCAATTTACATTTACAGTAGCCGCCGACTGTGAGAGAGAAGTCCGAGTCGAGCTCTCGACCCACCCAGCAACCCGCCGCCGCACCCATCCTGGTGACCCCCCCTCGAAAGTTTTTGGGTCCGTCACTGCCCGAGATTCCATCTCCATTCCTTCCACCTCCAAAAATCCATCCCCATTCACTTACTACCCCATCCCGTTACCAAACACGCCCTAATGGTACAGGTATCTATTCACATGTTATTCCCGATATTTCTGTCCTACATACAAATACAGGACAATGTACAACCCTTAATTTAGCCTTTGTGACCACTAAGCACTGCCACTTCCATACGTTGCATTATTACACATCGTAAAAGACAAAGTCAAAGTCAAAATAATTAAACAAAAATTGTCGTTAAGAGCAACGACTTGTACTGCGTACTAACTAAATTAAATAGATGCACGATGACCAAAAGATAAATGAAATTATTGAGGGCCAGGTAATTAACGTATAGTATTTATTCCTTAGTTCGCTAAAACTTGTCATTTTAGAGTTTTAATTTTGTTCAAAAAAACTTGTGGAAGTGGCAGTGCTTAGTAACGAGAGACTCTGGAACGGCTGGTGGGGGTGGTATCTTCATTGACCACTCCGGCAAGTTCCAATTAGCCTTCTCTTTCACCTGTGGAATCTGTAAGCCCCGTACAGCGGAGCTTTGGGCAGCCTATTATGGCTTGAAAACGGCGAGAAGCAAAGGCTTCAACGTACAAACTGCTGCTCGAGATAGACTCCCGAGAGGTCTTCGAGCTACTCACTGCACCGGCAAGATGCCCCTCATTTGATATCCACCTGGCCACACAGTGCTACAACTGGCTCTCCTTAACCGACTGGGATGTCTCCGTCACCCATATCCGACGTCAGGCTAACCATTTGGCGGATACAGTTGCGAAATCTGCATTTTCGAACTCAACCCCATTTACTTTATTTCCTACCATCCCCTACTCTTTATGTAAATATTTTGACTCTGTTGCTATTCTAATAAAGAATTAAAGGCTCTAGCCTCCTTTTGGATCCAAAAAAAAAAAACTTGTTACTTTAGATATTTTACTCATACATTTCTCAAATTACCCTCATTTATGTAAAATTTGAATTACCTTGAAAAATGTTGAGATTGTAACTCTAGTTTACTGGGAACTGGGCCTTTAAGTCCAAGTCCATGCCTTTGCCTCAACGTTCCAATTTCCGACCGTTGCTCCCAAATAGGTTTTATAAGCCTTCAACAGCAGACCCTAACCCTTGAGGTCGACACTAGCACCACTCCAAAAGGAGCATGGGAGCTCCTCTCCCATGGCTGAAACTAGAAGAGATTTGGCTAGGGCTTTTCGAGTCTACCGAAGAGAGAGGCTGGGAGAGAAGAAGATAGAGAGGGCCTTGAGTTCGAGTTCATTAGTGAGAGAGGCTCGTTGAGCAATCTCCATGTGAACCGAGCTTGAGCAACGATACTAAGGAGATCCATACGGGCTATCGGGAGGACTGAAATGGAGAAGGAGAACCCAGCGTCGGTCCTATAATTTTATAGACCTGGGGTGGAAGATAATTATGGGCCCTAATATTATAGGGTGTTGCTATATACACCGCAAATCACAAGGTTAATATTGCACGTCCTTAAGGACGTGCAAGCCTTGTGTCTAATATTGCACCTCCTTAAGGGCGTGCATGATTTGCGGTGTATATAGCCGGAACGATATTTTTTTTTGTTTTTTTTTGTTTTTTTGATGACGTGGAGGTTCCGAGGTTATCGACTAGTCCTCCACAGGCCGAGCACTAGCCTGCAAAGCACTCGAGCCGGGTAAGCCAAGCGGCAAGCCGCAAGACAGGCTAACCCATGCCAAGGCAAACCAAGGCATGAGTACCCACTCAAGCACAAATTGCTCCTAGTGGGATTTGAACCCTTGACCTTATGGTAGTGAGGCACAAGGAAGCACCTCACTCTTACCACTAGGGCAAGAGGTCATTGGTAGCCGGAACGATATTATATTCTCTCCGTTCAGCGACATATGAACATTAACCTTTTGGAACGATTTTTTAGGAGCTAAAAACAATATAAATTAACATTTTTTTAACAAATATTTTTATAGAATTTTTAGCTCCTAAAAAGCACGTCAAAAATTAAAAGCATATGTATTTTCGGATGGAAGTAGTATATATAATACCAAATTATTCACTGTTAATTAAAACATGTCGTTTACTATTTACGCACACTATTTTAGAATGATAAAAATTATATAAAATATTATATATATATATATATATATATATTTGTTTTTATAAATTCATAATTGATAGTAATAAGTATGAAATTATTTTAAAAAAATTATTAAAAAAATAATATTTTATATAGTTTTTAACATCTAAAAAATGATGTGTGAATATTAAAATGTTAAGTTTTAATTAACGGATAAACTTCTACAAATTATCATCATAGACGTTTCCACTTTCCAGTTCCATTTCAATACAATGAAAGTGAACAGAAATTTATAAAGTGAATAGAAATTTATTAATTAGTCAAACTCCTATAATGGTAATTTGAAAGGCCCAAGTTTTCGAAATTGAATAAATGGACTTGTGAGCCGGAATACCATATACTTCACTTGTGCTTCACTTGTGAACTATGGACGTGGGCCTATTCATCTATTGTCATTATCAGTTTTATACATAGTAATTTTCATAGCTTTTTTATATGGGCTTAAAGCCTTAAACTAACATTACCTATATAAATTTATATGTGGGCCCTTTCAAAATCTGGGCCCAGGGCGGGTGCACTTGCTGCCCTGTCTATTGGGCCGGATCTGGGAGAACCAGCAAGGGCGTTCAAGAAGGATTGGATCTTCAACGACCACCGGTGTTCACATACGAGGTCACTGCTGTTGCCGAAGCGTCATGCTTCTCCGGGCTGAAGTCGCCTCAAATCAAGGGGTTCCCGTTCCTTCTCTTTGCTATTTGCTTAGCGTGCTAAGCTTCTATTTCCTTCTGTTTTACTTCAGTTCATTACTTGCCCTCATAGGAACTTTGTATCGTTTGTTCTCGTTTTGGCCTTAGAGCATATTGGATGACATCTAGAGCCAGGGACGTAGGGATTAACCCGAACCTCGTTAACATGTGTGTCTATGTTATATTTCCTTTCAGTTTCCTTGTTCAGGATCAATCTAGATTCTTCGTGTTTAAACTGGACTAAAAGACAACTTCGACCCTAATCGGACCTTTGAATGAGTACAACCTTAATTCTTAACAAAAATTATGACTGTACTTTGTTTTGAAATAATTAAGACAAAAGTAGGGATAATTTAAGTAGTTGTGATAAGTTTTCGCGAACGGAGGGAGGGAGTATGAAATTTCGGGGATATGCCAAACAAAACAACTGTCTTGTACTGTAACTAAATTAAATAGATGCATGATGACAAAAGACAAATTAAATTATTGAGGGCCAGGTAATTAAAAACGTACTACGTACTGTATTATAAAACTGTGATCGTACTACTGTATTATGAAAGTTTGAAGACTAAACGAATAATTTAACCTTTTCTACTCACTATAAATATCAGTTGATCTGGTTTATTCAATTTCAAGCGTCCCAGTTGCACTCCCCAAATTTCTGCTCCTCCGTCTGATCCAGTTTTCTGACTCCGCCAGCGCGCTTTCTTCGATCGACCGTCTTCACTCCCAGGTCTCTCTCACTTTCTCTCTATATTGAATCTAACTGTTAAACTTGCTATAAAAACATATAATTCATTTTATTTAAATAAATTTAATCATGATTACTATTGATTTTAGTTATTTAAGGATATGTGAATTATATAATCAATTTATCAATGCAAATAAAAAATAATCTAGCAACCAATGGAATTAATTCAAAACATAATTTTTTTTAAAGTTATAGATATATTAATTTTTTTAGCAACCAAATACGATTATTTTGAAATATAGTTTTTTAGAAAAACTTACAAAGATATTAAATATCTTTTTAGTAACTAATGTGATTAATCCAAAAGATAATTTTGTATAAAATAAATAGAAATACTAATTATTTTTAGCAACCAATTATTTTGATTCAAAACAAAATTTTGTAAAGAGCCAGCAAAAACCAATACGAACTTTAGTGATAAATGCGTTTAGTGATATAGACATTAAAAAATTCTATAATAATTATCAATTTTGGAGTGTGGTAAAAATGATGTGGCATGCTCCAAGTTCGGACATGTTTATCCGAGCCCGCTCGTGCAGCCACCTAGGTAGGATTGTCTTGCTTCTGCTTTTATAATCAGTATAGATATTGATTTTTTTTTTTACCTTTTTATATTATTTAGAAATATCAAATACAAGATTTACAAATAACCAATATATGAACTCGGAATATTTGATATGATTTACAAATAATAAGGGTATGATTTACTAAAATTAAGTAGGAATATGGTAAACCAATGACCTCTTGCCCTAGTGGTAAGAGTGAGGTGTTTCCTTGTGCCTCACTAGGTGCTTTTGCAGGTTTGTGCTCGGCCCGTGGAGAATTAGTCGATAACCTCGAAACCTCCACGTCATCAAAAAATAAGAGTAGGAATATGTTAATCTATCAATGACCCTTGCTCTAGTGGTAAGGGAGAGGTAACCCTTGTAAGAGGTCAAAGGTTCAAATTCCATTCTTTACACATTTGTGTAATTAGTGGGTGCTCAAGCCTTCATTGACTTCGGTGAGCCTACCCGGTGGCTTTGTCGCCTAGCTTACCGATTCGCGTCCTTTGCAGGCTAGGGCTCGGACCCATGGGGGACTAGCTAGTCGACAATCTTCAAACCCCCCACGTTACAAAAAAAAAGTTGGAATATGTTAATTCGACCCTTATAGGTATAAAGCCGAGAGAAATTTTGTTATACCGTCCATTTAATCCGTCTAAATTAACACATTGTCCACCTTATATCTAAATTTATAAAACGTCCATCATCTCCCCATTAAATCGTATAGAGAAATCCTCCATTAAGGGCCTGTTTTCCTCACCTCTTTTTTAAGAGGTGGAGGAGATGGAGGTGGGGAAAAAGATGTGGAGGTGGGGCAAATTCTCCTACCTTGGTGAGAGGAGGTAGGGGATATGGAGGAATGAAGGTGGAGGTGGTGCTGGGGAGAACTGAAGAAAACACACCCTAAATGTTCTCCCAGATCCCGTCGTCCCAAATCCCATCTGTCTCTCCTTCTTGTTGTTGTATACCACCCACTTCATTCTATTCTTCTCGACTTCCAATGCCTCTCTCAGTCTCTGGTACTTGAGCCCCTCCTCCTCGTCCACTTTCGCCGCCACCCATTGCCTCTTCTCCCGTCCGCTCTTCCCCTCGTCTAGGGCGGATCCTCTTTGGGGTCATGGGTGACAATCTCCCCCAATAAAAAAAATAAAATTCAATATACATATTCCTCGATCTTATCGATAGTTTCAACTTAATATATTATAAATCCAAATCAGACACCTGAGTTTAAGATTGAACCGATATAAATTATTTTTCACATCATTTACCAAATTTATATACTTCTATCGTAACTATCATTTGTTAAACTTAACAACTTAATACTATAACTAAATTCAAAAACTTCAAATTAGTATGCTATATTAAAATATCTGAAAACCGCGCGTGAAATAAAGTATGCACAATTTATGTTTTATTCTATTTACGCAGCATTTACAATATTGATGATTTTTTCGGGAAAAAATTAATAGGGTTCAATTTTCCGCCCCCTCAACTAACCGCTCCAAGGTCCGCCGGACCGCCACTATCCCGTCCCCCATCACCCTCATCATTGTCTTTTGCTTGTTGCTCGAGACTAAATTTACTTGGTTTGATCACTTTGTTCAATGGTGATCTGTCATTGCAGAAGCCCCGAATTAAGATTCAATGGATCAACGGGATGATGCAACGGGTTATGCCATGTCACCGATCAAAGAAGTCAATATGACCAACTGTTATGAGCACTGTAAACACTTCTTCGAACGTTGCGAAAGAATCCACTTCAATGTGCTGATAGCCTACTGGATCATGGCAGGATACCTCGGCCCTGTTGATTCCGTGGAGGAAGCTTATCGGAAGGGACATGATATCTTGATGGATTTGATTTATGAAAAGAGGGTACTAAAACCCTCAGATGAGGGTATGGTTGAATTAGATACATCAACAGGTTCAGAATCAGAATGCAGGCCTTGTTGCGGACACGATGGAATCTGTATGGCAGAAAATCTGGGATTTGTTGATTTCGTGGATTTGAAGGAAGCCCGGGGAGTTGCCTGCACAGATGGATTGTTGAAGCCCATTCCTGAAAACACAAAAGAGCAACGCAAGTGTTCATTGTTGCTAATGAATGGGAATCATCTTTCCAGGCAGACCCTTCACTTTCCCAATGGGCTTAATTATTTAGCCTACTTCAATCCGGTTCCTGACTCTCTTGAAGTTCTGCTAAAAGATGAGGTACTTCTCTCCGTGTTGTTGCTTCGAGACTATGGGCGGTTGACACAGAATGATTTCAAATTCATAAATATCCAAAATTTGACTGTTCTTGAAATCTCGGGTTCAAGCCATCTGACCACCATTCCTGCTGAAACCATTTCTCAATTGACTAAACTTCAATGCCTCAATCTATCTCATCTTCCTATTCAAAATTTACCTCCTGATTTTTTTCACAACCTCTTGGACCTCCGTTGGGTCATTCTTAGATGGTGTTCTAGATTAGCATCTCTTCCAAGTACTACCCTGCTGCAAAAACTTCAGGTGTTAGATCTATTTAACTGCACCTCTTTGACCGAGCTGAAAGGCAACGTGCTTCAAAACCCCCAACTTCAAATCCTTGATCTTTCTTATACTGCCTTGCGTGGGATACCTGCTATAATAAAAACTAATAAACTCACTCATCTAGTTTTAAGAAATTCATCGGTGTGTGTATTACAAAGCATCCGCAACCTAACCAGCCTTATGGTGGTTGATCTTTCTGGAGCTAAGAACGTGAAGGAAGTCAAGGCTTTGCGAGGTAATAAAAATCTTGTGATTCTTGATCTTTCACAAACTTGTATTTGTTGGGTTTCCCCTATATGGGGAAGAGTCCAATGGACTATTTACCATGTGGTTTTTACCATGTGAAGTTTTACCCTCCTCCTTTATAAAAGGGGATGTCTTTCCATTTGGGAAAGTTAGAGAGAGAAAACAAAGAGTGAGAAAGGGAGAAAAGAGAGAGCTTGGAGAGGAATCCCGTATGCCCTTGTTCAGCCCATTTTGAAGTGCCCCGATCGACGACCAAACGACCTCCGATTGGGACGATTTTCTGTTTGGCTCTCTGGTTTACAGTTCTTGTCCATCCCGATTCGTGTGTGTTAAAGGGGTGTTTCTGACGTCCCCTTGCTTCCTCGTTCACAACAGTATTGAATCTATAGATTTCCTTCCAGATCTGACTCACCTTCGCAAACTCATACTTCAGAATTGTACTCGTTTAAACAAACTTCCAGAATTAACAACCTTGACAAATCTTGAGGTTCTTGACCTCTCGGGATGTAAAAATCTCGTTACTTTGCCTCAAGGTCTCAGTGAACAAGTAAACGTGCTGTATGAAGGTCTAAAATTGGTTTCCACTGCAACCCCGTCATCTCTCTCAAACCAACCTGTGGGACGCTCCATTCCTGTTGAACTCCATCCTATTTTCTCTTGTAATATTAGGAGCTCATCTTCGGGCAGTTCGGGGTTTCAACGATTCATCGATGAATTCGAAAACCTGTCTGGTCTCCCACAAACTTCCAACAGGCCCTTGAGTTCTGATTTAACTTATATAAAAGAAAACATTGGCCGCCTCCAAAGATGCCAGAATTCTGCGAAATGTGAGGAGCTCTTGAATGAGCTCATGGATACTGCAGGCGATGGTGATTTCAAAAAGGATTACAGCAAAAAGTTGAAGAAATTCGCTCTTATCATTGTCAAGTTGAAGCTCCTAATCCATCCTAATAAAGGGGGTGGGTTGGACGAGGGTGAGGTGCAGCAATCACAGTTGAGGAAGAGCAAGATCACAAAAACTGTTGGCATTGAAATAGTCAATGACCCTAATCAAATGGGTGGGTTGGAGGACTACAGCTTGATGACAATCAACTACAACGGCATGACATACAGCCAAAAGAAATGTTTGTTGTGTTTTTCAGTTTTTCCCTCTAGTAATTTTAGGGAAGAGAGGGGAAGAGTCTTGAAATTGAAGAGTATAGTGATCAAGAAGATGATGTTAATACACTGGTGGTTTGGTGAGGGATTCATTAATAAGCCTCAAAATATGGGAGATGGAAGCACAGTTGAGGAAGTCGAAAATCAAAGCACAATTGAGGGAGTCGGAAATCAAATTTTGAAGATCCTGGAAGAGAAAAGATTCATTGAGCCAGTGATGAAGAAAGGCCGAGAATCAGGAAGTTGTTGCATGCAACCTCCTGTACAGGCTTTCGTTACCAAGAAAGCAATGGAAGAGGGCTTCTTTGATTTCGACAACAAGAATGGCAAGCTCGCCCCATATTTCACTCACTCCAAGAGGACTTGTTTGTTGAAATCCCAGGAGAGCCTCCCTTCTTCTTATGAACTCTGGGACGAATATACCAATTCTCCTGAGGATATTGAAAGATTCAAAGATGTACTTACAATCCTCAATGTTAACGAATCCATCATTGATATCAATGTGGAGTGGTTCTCTAGGATGAAGGAATTGTCTGTGCTTCATCTTGGTAGTTGGCGCTCCAGAAATTTGGAGGCCATTAAGGTGGCGGGGCAAGAGTTCTTGAAGGATTTGAACAAACTGGAGCGGTTGCGGCTTGTCAGCTTAAGAGGCTTGTCGCCGATAATGAAACTTCCGGATTCAGTTGGTAACCTCACCGATCTCAGGGTGTTGGATCTCAGAGGTTGTTGTTACCTGCAGAAACTTCCTGGTGACATTGGATCCCTACAGAATCTGGTTCATTTGGACATAACAAACTGCATACGCCTTTCTGACCTGCCGAAAGGAATCAGGTTGCTTTCAAAACTTGAGGTGCTCAAAGGGTTCAGAATCACTGACCAGGGGCGTAGGCCAAAACAGAAGAAAATCTGCATCCTTGAAGATTTGTCAAATTTAAAAAACTTGACTAAATTAAGCCTTTTTGTGGAAAGTAAGAGTTTCCCTACCAGTAGAGATGTTCATGTATTGAAGAAGGGATTCAGCAATCTTGGCGAACTGAAGATTACATGGGATAGGCAACTTGAACCGCTAAAACAACAGGCTGCAGCTACTGAGCAGCAGGAAGCACACAAGTGTTGGAAATGGCTGAAGCAGCGCTCTTGGATGCCTCGTTCAGCCGGAAATAATGATACACCAGCAGGCAGTCCAAGGAAACTGGTGTTACGCTGTTTCCCACATGAAACTACTCCTGATTGGTTGGTTTCGGTTTCAAGCGAATGGAATAACCTTGTCGAGCTCCACATCATCGGAGGAGACCTTAAAACCTTGAAAAACTTGAATGTCGAGAGACTGCGCCTTTGATTATTTTGCCGAATGTCAAGTTTTTGCGGTTGAATTATTTGGCCAAACTAGATATCAGCTGGATTGATTTGAGAATGATGTTTCCAGATATGGAATATTTGGAGATTTGTGGATGTACAAATCACATCTTTCCATGTGACGCTGAAGGCTTATGGAAGGTATTCTACTATTCTATTCTCTTCTCATAATCAACCGATTGTTGTGGTTTCAATTTTGGTTCAATTGTATTATATACTCCGTATATTATAGGGTGGGGAATCATATTCCATTTTCCCCTAATATTCTCTTTCTTCCTTGTCAATTCTACCAGTGTTTCAGAGCAACCGAAGAAGGTCGGCGTTTTACTGTTCAACGAGGCTAATGAGTAATGAAGCGGCGACGGTGGGAGAGAGAGAGAGGAGTAGAGGCGCGCGCTATCAATTGACACAGCGGAGGCAACGCGCAGAGGGCAAGCGAATGAACACGAGGCTGCGGAATTGGCGGTGATCCACAGCGTATACCACGTCAATCGAAGTGTTGGGCCAAGGGCCCATGAAGAGTCCAGCCCAAGTTTGTACTGGTAATTACTATTGTTGGACAAAAAGTGCAAGTAAATCGTACATTTTATTTGATTTTTAATATTTGAGTTCGACCCCTTTTGGTTATCCTCTTGTTTCGAAGTCGTATCGATACCAAGATTTTGTTGGTTTTGGTGATTTGGGCTGCACCCGAATTTTAACGGGTTGCCTACGTATCTCTTGGAAGAGAATCAAGCCTCACGTAGTTCCGAGTGTTTTGGATTTTGTATTTGGTTTGATTTGGATTTGGTTTTGATTTGATTTCGTTTTCTTGTATGCATCAGAGAATGAAGTTCAAACCCACCTTCTAAGAAGGGTAGCTCGAACAACACTCCACCCGAGTAACCTGAGCCCACCTTCTCGGAAGGGTAACTCAAGTAACCCGCCTATCATTTGCATAGAAAACGATTTGATTTTGATGGTGGAGTTTGATTTGATTTGATTTAATTTGGGATTTGACTGAAAAGTCAATTTAGGGGTTGTGATTGAACTCGTTTGTGAGTTTCCTACGTACCCGTTTGGAAGGGATCAAATCGCACGTAGTTCTTAAAAATGACAAATTTGAATTAATTTTTGGCGATTGAACTCGACGAGCTTATAGCTTTGTATCGAGTGTCCTACGTATCTCTTAGAAGAGAATCAAATCACCCGTAGTTCTAAAAAATGACAATTTCATTTGTTTGGTTTTGACCTCATATTCATTTAAAGGGAATTTAGAGGCGGACGACTGTACCCGATATATTTTTAGAACTAATATCGGGTTACCTATGTAATCGATTTTACGGTGTCAAGTCTTTACGTAGTTCTGCCAAACCGATTTTAATTTAGGAAAATTCGGTTTAAGCTTTTGACTCCGTTTTTGTTTAGGAGCTGACTTGAGATTGACCCACTCGAATCGATCGGCAAAGAATTTTTGACGAGTTGAATTTTTTATATTTTTTATCAAACTCGAATTCTTAACTTGTGCTAATTATAATTCTTATATTTTAGTGGGTAGGTTTGGTAATTAGGCATATTTTCTTTCAAATATGCCAAGGCATACACGTGTGCATGTATATGTTGTAGGCTGCAATTTGTTCTTTATAAAATTAAGCAATTGCTTTGCTTGCTTGTTTTGTTTTGGCCAAATTGCAGAAAACCACCCTTTAAATACAGTCATTTGCCGTAAACCACCCCTTAAACTGTTATTTTCAGAAAACCACCCTTTAAATTACTTCCGTTACCAATCAACCACCCCTAAAAATTTTCCATCCAAATCTCAGTTAAGCTTAATAAATTACAATATTACCCCTTTTTATTATATTATATCTTAATAAATAAAAAAGCCAATAATTAAAAAAGAAAAGAAAAGAAAAGGTGAATAATAACTAGGAAATGGAGAGAAATCAGTAAGAGAAATCAAAAGAGACTGTCGAAGGGGAGAGACGATTTGTGAACTCCAGAGACGCTATCCGTGCCGATTTGGAAGGGGAAAGACAAGAATCGAAAGAACTCATCCTTTTATGCAACAATTTTGGTGTGGATTGATGAATTAGAAAGGGAAGAAATCCGCGTCTTGCATTTGGGTAAAAGGTAATAAACCCTAATTTCTGAAATTTTTGAGCTTTTGACTTTATGCTTGTGACCGATGCTTTTAAAGGGCTGAGAGTCTGAGACAATGTTTCAATGGAATATTTGGGAGGTTGGGCTGTCTTTTATGTGTAATATAGCTTGGGTATGTGTAACTATGGAAGATTCCTTCTTTTCTGTGTGACTGATGCTTTTTGTCTTCACTTGCCTTTGTTCATTTCTCTGTGCAAGACATGTCCTTTATTTAATTTGAATAGTTGGTGAATGGTGAGTGTTATTAATGCTTCCATTATTCATTTCCCATGTGGTTCTGCTATTGGGAAAGTGTAACAATGTCTTTTTTTGTTTTTTGTTTTAATTTGATTGCAGAGATGAATATTAACTTGAGAATTTTACATAAGGGGCAATTTTACAGTGGGTCTGGTGGACAACTGTGTTACAAGAAAGGCTCTGTTTATTGTAAAAGGGATGTTGATCTTAATTTATTATCAAAGGCAGTGTTAGAAGCTATGTTAAAAGAAGAAGTGGGTATTGAAAATGTGAAGGAGCTTTGGTGCTTGGAACCAGGAAAGACAATAAATAATGGATTGGTATATATTCAAGGAGATAGTGTTGTTACGGATATGGGGACTTTCATTGGATATGATAGGGTTGTTCATTTATATGTTGTTGAAGATGGTGAGCCTAGTCCATTTTCATGGAGAAATGGATATGAAAATGCAAGACATAGATGTGAAGGACCAAAATCTCAGTTAGGAGGGACGAAGATTGTTGTAGCTGCTAAAGAACCTGCGCTAGATGATAGTTATGTTGGATCCGAAGAAGAAAGCCTCATATTAGGATCAGAATCTTCAAGCTCGGATGATGATTTCGTTTTTAAAGATAGCGATGAAGAAGATGACGATCTGTTTGAAGATTGTGTGGATGTTGATGTAGATGATATGCTCTTCCTCGATGTTGTTACACATCCGGTTAAAGATGTTGCTGAGCTTTCCTTGAATGAATCTGAAGAGTTGAAGAGCTACAGTGAATCTGATGGTAAACCACGAATCAGGTATCCTGAATTTAACCCATTAGTTGATTTTAAAAAGCGTATTTGTTTAAAGGTGGGAATGAGATTTGGGACAGTTGATATTTTTAGAAAGGCTTTAAGACAATATTCCATAGAGAATGGTGGTGACTATTACTACTTGCACAATGACAACAAGAAGGTGTCTGCTTATTGCAAGTACAAGTGTACTTGTCCCATGAAGCATGGTAGGAAACTTTGTATTTGCAAACAAAGTTCTTGTGGGTTTAAGGCTACTGCTAGACGGATGGGGTCTGATAGCACTTTTCAGCTGAAGTCTTTCTATCCAAAGCATGAGTGTGGATGGCAACATTTGAACACAAAGGTGACTTCCGTTTGGCTTGCAGAGAAATACATTGAGCATCATAGGGATGACCCTAATTGGAAATTATCTGCATTCATTAATGCTGTTATGAGGGACTATAGTGTGGAGATTACTTACAACCAAGCATGGAGGGCTAGAGTAAGGGCAAGTTTGTTGACACAAGGAGATGCCAGTGTACAATATGGAAGAGTTTGGGATTACGCAGCGACAATTCAAAAGTCGAACCCTGGGAGCTCTGCATATGTGAAAGTGGGTCTAGAAAATCCAGAACGGCCCCTTTTTCAGAGATTGTATGTTTGTTTGGAGGCTTGTAAGCAAGGATATATTATGGGTTGCAGACCTATAATAGGACTTGATGGTTGTCATTTGAAAGGCGCATATACTGGTCAAGTCTTAGTGGCTGTTGGCAAAGATGGAAATGAGAATATCTTTCCAATTGCATTTGCTGTGGTTGAGGCAGAAAGGAAGGAAACATGGTCATGGTTTTTAGATATCCTCATGAGAGACGTTGGAGGCACAAACCCGACCTTTATGTCCGATAGACAAAAGGTAAAATCTTTTGACATTATTAAATTACTATTCTACTTAGTGGTTGTTAGCTTTATCCATTGTCTTATTGTCTTGTTTACCCTTATCATTTCCAGGGATTAATTGAAGCTTTGCATGAAGTTTCTCCGATGGCTGATACAAGAGTTTGTGTGAGACATCTCTATAATAACTTCAAGGTCAAATGGCCTGGTAAGACATTTAAAGATATATTATGGGCTGCTGCTAGGGCTTGTACTAGAGCTGATTTTGATGAGTCCATGGATGAGATGAAAAGGTTAGATGAAGATGCGTATACCTATTTGATGAATGCTAATCCTGAGACATGGTCCAAACATACTTTCAAGCATTACACAAAATCTGATATGCTTCTCAACAATGTGTGTGAGAGCTTCAATTCTTACATACTTCGTGCAAGGGACAAGCCTATTCTTACCATGTGTGAGTGGATTAGAAGACAACTAATGAAGAGGTTTGCCTCCAAGCGTGAAGGAATGAGCAAGTACAATGGCACATTCACACCTAATGCAGCCAAGCGGATAGAGACTGCAAAGGAAGAGGGATTAAAGATGTGTAGAGTGCATTGGGGTGGAGGCAATAGATATGAAGTTGACCATGTGGGAAGAACATTTGTTGTTGATTTGGCTCAAAAAATTTGTGGTTGCAACAAGTGGGAGCTGACTGGAATCCCATGTGCTCATGCTATCTGTTGCATTATGAAGAGTAGACTAAAGGTCGATGATTTTGTTCATCCATGCTACAACAAGGAGACTTATATGAAGGCATACCATATTCTAGTGGAACCAATGCCTGGAGTAAAGGACTGGGAGAAGACAAGTCACCCACCACCAGAACCCCCTAAGCATGTGGTACAACCTGGAAGACCTAAGAGGGCTCGCAGAAGGGAGGCAGGAGAAGAGAAGTCAAGTAAAAAAATCAGGGTAAGATCTCACAAGCCAAAATGCACGCATTGTGGCCAAGAAGGTCACTACAAGAACAAGTGTCTAAATCATCCAAAAGCGTCAGAGCCACAAAACCCCCAAAACGTCGGAGGTAGGCCGAAAACCTCAAATACTGTGCACATTGGGTTTCAGAAGCGAAAGTATATTAAGAAGGTAAATATTTTAAGAATTTTCATGTTTATGCTTCCCTCCTTAAGATGTCGGTCTAACTTACATTTGATGTCAACTAAGAGGGAGCTCAGCCTGCTACAGGAAACCAACCAACAACCCAACCTTCAATTTATGAGGAGATGATGAACACCTTCAATCTTGAAACGCTGGGATCGTCTACATCTGCTCATCAAACCGAACAGGTAGCTCAATATTAGTGTTCAAGATAGATATTTGTTTTTCACCTTTATACTTACCGGATTTGAACATCAATCCTCATAACTTTTAGTTTATTCTTTGTCTATTTCTTTTAGAACGATATGTAGGTGCTGCTGCGAGTGTTAGAGTACTCTTAACAAGTTCATTAGTCTAGGAGGTCACCAAGGAAGCATGCATCGTCTCAGCCTTAGATGTTACTTATCATGATGTAATTTTGTTAAATATATATGTAAACTATGTATGACTTCCAAAACTACTCCTAATTATGTTATTTTGTAAACTTTTGGGTTTGGTCCAACGTTAAACTCATGCTTTCAGATTTATGGTAATTTTACTTTGTCCAATATAAATGTAAACTAATTAGTTAAGCTATATATTTAATATTTAATAGCCTGAAATGTCAAAATATTCCATGTGGAGAGGTGTTATCTGCAATATGCAAAAATTGTGGAAGCTTAACTCCACTTTCTCATGTACAGGTGAACGAATGGTTAATAGGCCTGATAGCACGTGTATATATGATATCAAGTTGGGGTAAAAATGAAATAAGGGGTAAAAATGTAATTTACTGTATTTAACAGATTTGGATGGAAAATTTTTAGGGGTGGTTGATTGGTAACGGAAGTAATTTAAAGGGTGGTTTTCTGAAAATAACAGTTTAAGGGGTGGTTTACGGCAAATGACTGTATTTAAAGGGTGGTTTTCTGCAATTTGGCCTTTTGTTTTTTACAAGCCAACGGGCTGGCCCAATTCAATTTTATTTTAATTAAGCCCAATTCCTTTTCTTTTAATCAATCCAGCCCCATTCTCCTTCTTCAACCCAAAAATTTTAGCTGATGAGCCAACAACGCCCTCACTCTCTCCTATCTTGTGCTTTGACGGGTTTTTTGTTTCTGACTTCAACAGCCCCGACGCAGAGATGGGAGACCGCCAGAGCCGCCCGGAGCTCGCCTGGGAGAGGGAGCTGATTTTCTGGACCACATCGAGGGGCTTGAAATCAAGTGCTCTCAGGAAGAGCGAGCTAAACTCGAAGCCGATAGAAAAACAGGAGGGCTTTTGGAGCGCGGAGATCCGGCTCAATCCGATGTCACCCGAAAACCCGAAATCTTTTGCAAAGAGAAGAATAAATAGGTTTGTCTTCCTACTTTTCCTTGCAATTTCCCCCCAATTTGGATGTTTTGGGTTTTGAGAAAATCAGTCAATTAGGGCTGATTTTTGATACTTTGTGATTTGGGGATTTTTGGATTAGGGCAGTCGAAAGAGCCAGGAAGTTGATCTGAGACCCGGAGAACCCAGACCTTAAGCAAGGCGACGAAGCAAGGACTCACTTGGATCCTTGGGCGCGACCGTACAATGTCGGAGGCATCTCGGGACTCGGGTGCGACCCAAACTTGGTAGGTTAGGTTTAATTTTTTTCCTTTGTTTCTTCTGATTTGGAATCTCAAATTGTGGTAGGCGCTGGCTGATTTTGACTTGGGTATATCAGTTTTCCATTTTGTAGCTTCTGATTTATTTTATACCCAACTTGTTGCTTGCATTTTTCCTAATGCTTTAGATGGAATTTTTAGATCCCAAATTCAGCTTTGTTTTGCCTTTGTGGCGGTTTTGAATGGACAACATTTTCTTTGCCCAGAATATTTGACATTTCTCAATTAAGCAGTGAAGTATTGAAATTTTCTGCATTTGTTGATTGAATTCCTGGTAGAATTTTGGCAGCAATTCGACATATGAATCGATCTCATGAGATCGGGTGTAGCGGTGAAACTCTAAATTTCAGACCGACTACAAATTTTGGCGCTAGGTGAAACTCTCAATTTCGAACCTAGAACGCCCCACCGGTCTTCATTGTATTAACTTGCAAGAAAAACAATGGTAGACAGGCCATGGAAGGATTTTGATTTCTACCTTGATGTTGTTTGCAGGTTTGAGACCTCCTTCAAGAGGAAAGAAGAAGGAAGTTTTTATGGAGAGAGAATAAAACTGGCCAGAAGAAACTGTCCGAAGAAAAGCAAGTCGGAAGGAGAAACAACTGCTTTCTGTTCAGCAGATGCAAGTGACGAGAGTCAGAGGAAAGACACTGTTGCAGAGTGCAGTACCCTTTTTAAAGGGGAGAAATCTGACAGTTATGGCCTAAACACACGTTCTGTCAGATTGGAGAACCGCTCCATCACTCTCCCATTTGTATTTTTTTAACTGTCATCAGAATAGAAAACTGTCACTTTTCTGTAACTTCTGAATTCAACCTTTCATCAGTGATGGGTTGATTGCATTTGGGCTTGTTGTAATGGATTTCTTCTGGCCCATTTTGGATTTGTAAACTTATGTTTAACTTGTGAAAAATTTACCACATTTTTTTATAAAATGAATGGGATAAATTTATAACAATAAAATTCATGAAATTTTACTCTCCAACAACTATGTTATATAGTAATTGTCTAAACAAAATGAAAATAAGAAGCAAAAGGGTTTTGCTTTAGTGAATGCCGGCATGAAAAAAAAGGAGAAAGTGAAAGAAAAGAGAGAGGAGGGAGAAAGGAGAGAAAAGGTAGGTGATTCGAGCGGGTGTTTCGTCTCTTGATCTGGTGATGTTTATTGATAAGTATTTTCTCCTCCTGGAAATCTAATCTGATTACAAGTGTTTAACTCGATTTTTGGAGAGGAATCCATTATAGATCCATGTTGTATTTAGATTGGTATTTGAGATCTCCATTTTTATTTGTCTCGGACTGAAATTGAATTGTTAAACACTTGTACTGGTTTGTTGATTAGTGGATTGGTTGCTCTGGCAGGCGGAAGGTGGGTTTTTTGATCCCCTGATTTAGGGATGGCAATTGGGCGGGGACTCCCCGTTCCCCGCAGGGAATCCCCGTGGCGGAAACGGGGACGGGGATGTTAAACGGGGATAGGGACGGGGATGGGGCGCAAAGTGATTCCCCGCGCGGGGACGAGGATAGTAGTCCCCACCCCGATCCTCGCCCCGTCCCGTCCCCGTTGGGGATCCCTGCGGGGAATCCCCGTGGCGGGGACGGGGATAGTAGTCCCCACCCCGATCCCCGCCCCGCCGGCCCGTCCCCGTTGGGGATCCCCGAAGGGGAGTATGAAATCCCAGTTATTGTTTATATCTTACCTAAGTTTAAATATTTTTTCTTTTATTTTTGAAATTTTACCTTATAATTTACATTTATAAGATATTATATGTAATATTTATGTCATATTTTTTACATAAATTTAATAATATCTTATAGTTTTCTATTAAATGGGGTGAACCCATGAGTTTTAAATGGGGAACCCAACGGGGAATGCAAACGGGGAAAATTTAGCGGGGACGGGGACCTGACGGGGATGGGGACGGGGGACATTTTTTATCCCTGAACGAGGACGGGGGGAATTTTCACAAACGGGGACGGGGACGGGGAGGGTACTCCCCGCTCGAACCGGCCCCGTTGCCATCCCTACTCTAGTTAGAGAGGGGTTTTCCCACGTAAAACTTGTGTCAATATTTGTGTTTTTATCTGTGTTTGTGGTTGCTTGGTTGTTTGGTTTCCGGATTGGATATTATCGGTTGGTCGTGGTTTGCTGGCTGATTGTTGTTGATTCTCTTATTACCCGAATTCGCTTCCGGGTGCGGCTGGAAAGTGATTTCTAGCATAAACAAGTGGTATCAGAGCATTTGGTTGATCTTTGGTTGTGTTGTTTTTTGGGTAATAGGAGTAGAGATGACGACAAAGACTGAGGAATTGGCGGGTACAATGATAAAGCTAACGACTTTGAATTTCTCTATCTGGAAGATGAAGATGGAGGATGTTTTGTATTGCAAAGACTTGTTTGATCCAGTTGAGTTGGGATCGAGGAAGCCAGCTAAGACATCCGATAATGATTGGAAGAAACTGCACAGAAAGGCGGTTGGAACCATCAGAATGTGGGTGGATAATAGTGTTTACCACCACATAAGCAACAAGACAAATGCACATGTATTGTGGAAGAAATTGGTGGAGATGTATGAAAGGAAGTCAGCCCAGAGTAAAGCTTTTGTGATAAGAAAGCTGGTGAATCTCAAGTACAGAGATGGAAAGCCTATTGCAGAGCATCTGAGTGAGTTTCAGGAATTGGCGAGTCAGTTGAACACCATGAAGTTAGTCCTCGATGATGAGTTGCAAGCGTTGTTGCTCTTGAGCTATTTGCTTGATAGTTGGGAGACTCTAGTGGTGTCGATTAACAACTCTGTCGTGGGTGGGGTTGTGTCCTTATCTGCAGTGAAGGATAGTCTTTACAACGAGGAGACTAGGAGGAAGGATATGGGCACGGATTCGTCACATGCTCTCGTGACAGTTTCAGTGAGCAGGTCTAGAGGGAGATCTCAGACTAGAGGGAGCTTTGTTTGCTATCATTGTGGCAAGGAAGGGAACATGAAGAGGAATTGCAATGTGTGGAAGAAGAAAAGGGATGAAGAGGAAAATCAGAAGGGTACAACGTCAGTTTTGCAGGACAGTGATGATGAGCAGGTTGTTCTCACATGCTTGGAGGAGCCTGATTCTTGTGTAGAGTGGATTGCTGATGGAGCTGCATCCTTCCATGCTACATCAAGGAGGAAAGCGTTTACTTCGTACTGAGTGGGACGCTTTGGCAAAGCAAAGATGGAGAACATAAGCTTGTCTGATATTGTTGGTACGAGAGATGTTTGTGTGATGACAAACACAGGTTGTAGGATGACATTGACAGATGTGCGACACATACCGGATTTGTAGAAGAATCTAATATCTCTTCAAGTCTTGGATAAAAAGGGCTATGATAACTTCTTTGGAAGTAGGAAGTGGAAACTCAAGAAAGGGTCAATGGTGATCACTAGAGGTGATTTGAGCGGCACATTGTACATGACTCGAAATGGAAGAAATCAGGGAAGTTGTGACAGAGGTTCATGGTGATGCTTCACTTGATTTGGTGAAAGGGCTTACAGGATGCTTGAGAGGGAAGGGGCTGTAGAATCAGAAGAGAAAGTCTCTCGTTTCTTTTGCTGATAAGAAGACCTTGAGCACTTGTGATTTGTCTGGATTGCAGACAAGATTTAGCAGAACTTCTGAGACGTCAGAAGAGGATAGCACAAGTGTTGAGTTTGCTTAAGAGGATTGTGCTGATGTGATAGCCGTTTCAGAGGGGAGTTGATCAGGTGCTATGACTGGTGGCAGATCTGAGCACGTCGAGCCAGCACGGATAGAAGAAACTATTAGAGGGTTAGAGAGAGGAGGTCATGCATTAACCGGGAGTTCTGCCTCGGAGTACCAAAGAGCTACGGAGGAGGGGGAGCTAGAGAGTGATGGTGATATCTAGCGAGCATCATTTCCGCGTCTCGAAAGTGAGACGGGACTGGGATGCAGCCATGCAAGTGAGGCCAGGATGAGCAGGAACGTCTCCCCCTTGAGCCCAAGGGGGAGATTTTTGGGCCAAGGGCCCATGAAGAGTCCAGTCCAAGTTTGTTTTGGTAATTACTATGTTATATAGTAATTGTCTTAACAAAATGAAAATAAGAAGTAAATGGGTTTTGCTTTAGTGAGTGCCGCCATCAACAAGGAAGAAAGAAGAAAGAGAAAGAAAAGAGAGAGAAGGGAGAAAGGAGAGGAAAGATAGAAGATTCGAGCGGGTGTTTCGTCTCTTGATCTGGTGATCTGTCTCCTTCCTCTGGCAAGTCAACAACGGGTGTTTGTTGATAGGTATTTTCTCCTCCTGGAAATCTAATCTAATTACAAGTGTTTAACTAGGTTTTTGGAGAGGAATCCATTATAGATCCAGGTTGTATTTAGATTGGTATTTGAGATCTCCATGTTTATTTGTCTCGGACTGAGACTGGATTGTTAAACACTTGTACTGGCTTGTTGATTAGTGGATTGGTTGCTCTGGCGGGCGGAAGGTGGGTTTTTTTATCCTCTGGTTAGAGAGGGTTTTTCCCACGTAAATCTTGTATCAATATTTGTGCTTTTATCTGTGTTTGTGGTTACTTGGTTGTTTGGTTTCCGGATTGGATATTATCGATTGGTCGTGGTTTGCTGGCTGATTGTTGTTGATTCTCTTATTATCCGAATTCGCTTCTGGGTGCAGCTGGAAAGTGGTTTCTATCCCGAACACGAAGCACGTCAAACGAAGCCACGACCTACGCCCTCCGGTGATGCCGAGCCCGGCGGCAACAATGGTGTGCTGCTGCCCTTCTTTCCATTTCCAATCCGCCCCTTTCTCCTCCCTCTCTCTCTCCTCCCCATCTACCCTTCTTTCTTTTCCCTAGTTTGAACCACAAACTGAATCTGCTCATTCTCCGTCTTCAGATTGATAGAGCGGTGCTAATTTCGTTGGTTAGAAGTTAAAATTGGCAAATGCAGCAAATCAACTAGGAGATATTTTTCAATGAATAAGACTATAAATGGATACATACATGATGATACAACTGTTATTTCAATTTTCGACTGTATGAATTTGTATTTGATGGTGATTCAAAGCTCCAATCTTGCTTTACTGCACCTGTCAGATTGTGGTTTACTTAAAAGATTACAGATTCATTTTGTGCATTAGTGTAGCATACTACTCCCTCCGTCTCATATTAATTGTCGTTTGTCTTTTTGTGCACGTTTTTTAAGGAGCGAAAAACTCTATAAAATATTATTATTTTAATTAATTTTTTTTATATAATGTTATACTTATTACTACCAAGTATCAAATTATATATAAAAATTAATTAAAAAAATAATATTTTATAGAGTTTTTCGCTCCTTAAAAAGCGTACCGAAAAGTAAAACGACATTTAATTTGAGACGGAGGGAGTAAAAGATTAGCTAACTTAATTGTGTTTGCTAGCATATTAAAAGACTGTAATGTTATGGCAAGGTAGGATAGATGGAGGGGAAGCTGGTGTAACAGATTGTGAAGGGGGGAATAACAGAATGAGGTAGGAGAGGAGTTAGTTAGAGAGGGGACGGGAAAGAGAGGGAAAGAGATAGAGAGATTGAGAGGAGTAAGGTTCTGTGTATTGACTGAATGATTATACACATACACCCATCTCTACTTATACTACTCTTACATGTTTACAATTTCCACTAGAGTAGCTTAGAGTAGGTACATGACATTGCTCTCCACCTTAAGAAAGCCTTGTCTCAAGGCTTAAGTTGGAAGTCGGGAAACTGATGAATGATGTGCCCTACAGCTTCCCATGTGGCCTCCTCAATGCTCAGATTGGTCCATTTGATGAGCCATTCAGTAACAGGCTCCCCATTGCTCAAATATGTGACCATGCTATCCACAATAGCTTCTGGTGCCTGCACAATATCCCCTTCCTCGCCAGTCATTGGCAAGGAGTGAGCAAGAGTTTGGTGCCTATCTGTTCTTGCCTTGAGCCGAGAGACATGAAATACATGGTGGATGGATGTGGTAGGTGGTAACTCCAAACGATATGCCACATCACCCACCATAGCTAAGATCTTAAAAGGACCATAGAACTTAGCACACAACTTGAGATTCTTCCTGACAGCTAGAGATGATTGCCTGTAAGGCTGGAGTTTCAAGTAGACCATATCTCCAACCTTGAATTCTCTATCTGACCTGTTCCTATCAGCAAAGAGTTTCATTCTAGCCTGAGCTTGCTATAGGTGGAACTTCACTCGGGTAAGCATGTGTTGTCTCTGGTGGAACCAAGCTGATGCATCCATATTCTTCCCCACAAACATTTGGATTCCAAGGACTGAAGAAGGATGACCATACAGAGCCTGATATGGAGACATCTTGAGGGCTGAATGATAGTTGGTGTTGTACCAATACTCAGCAAGGAAAAGCCAGTTATGCCATTGACGAGGATGATCCGAACACATGCATCTCAAGAATGTTTCAAGGCACCTGTTAACTCTCTCAGTATGCCCATCTGATTGGGGATGATAGGCTGTACTCATGTGAAGGGAAGTGCCCAAGCCTTTGAGCAAATGTTTCCAGAAGGATCTGAGAAAGACTTTGTCTCTATCAGAAACAATACTCTCAGGCAAACCATGAAGCTTGTAGATGTGCTCCATTAAAGTGTAAGCAATTTTCTGAGCAGTAAAGGGATGACTCAACCTGTTTGTTGCAGGAGGATGGTCAAGTATGAAATAAATATAAAGTATAGATCAGACTGACTTCCCTGTCTCAGCAAATAAATACAAGACTTCCTCCCGTTGTAGTAAGAGAATAGTCAGGATCGAATCCACGAGGAAGCACGTCAGCAGTTCTCAGGTAGCTGTAAATTCTCACCGACAAAGTAGCAGAAAGACAGAAACACAGAAACAAGGAAAGAAACAGAAATAAAAGCAGAAAATAACAAACAAAAGCAATGAACTAAACGAAGACAGAAAAGACAAAGCAAAGCAGAAAGTAAAGCAAAGCAAAAAGGCGTACTCGATCTCGACCAACAGCTCCTCGAGATCGACTACCAACAAATCGACAGAAACTTGAAAGTCGACAACAGGAGCAGAAAACTCAACCCGACCAAGACAAGACCTACTCGATCTCGACAAGGTCCTACTCGAGATCGACGAGAACTACTCTATGTCGACTGGAAACAGAAACTTTAAAATGCAAATTTTCGAACCCAAACTCAGATTTTTGACAGAAATAAACTCAATATAATAAAAGACTTCCAAAGCCAGGGTTTCAACACCACAACGATAACCATGCAAAGTAACACACAAAGGCATAAAAGATCATGCTTTCCATCAAATAACTTTCGTTATTAACAAATAGGCATATAGAGGCTTTCGCATAAACCCTAATTGTTACTAACCCTTTTTTCACATAATTAATCCAAGTTGCATTAAGATCACTTTCGCTTCAATAACACAAACAAGGATTACCTTCAACTCTCGCAAAAGAATCATGCTCATAGGGATAGAAGATGAATTGCACAAAAAGATCTGACCTTTACCGCATCACCTTACATGGCCACCGTCGGGCTCACCCCAGCCCCAGAAGTGGGTGGACTACTCACGCCTCATCGCAATCGCAGACATTGATTGATGAAAAGAACTAACTTGCATAAAATAAACTCCAACTTACAACCTCTTCTCTTTATGTAACTAACTAATTGTCTCTGAAATTGAATGAATAAAACTGAGCCCCTAGGGCCTTATTTATAGTGATCAAACCCCGCTAATCAAGGAAAGAATCATCTATCTTTATCTAAATTTATATCTACTTTGCTAAAAGATAAATAAAATGCTTAATGGAAATAAATCTAAAAGGGAAAAGATAAATCTAATTTAGATAAGTCTTCATGTCTTGATAGATCTTGCTTCTTTGGATAGAATTGATCAACTTTGGATAGATCCCGACCAAATTAACCTCCTTCACGCCCAAGGAATCTCAAGTCGAGTAGGACTCGTCATGTCGACGCGTTTCTGGAAACTGGGCTACTCGACATCGACAAGGGTCTGGTCGACCTCGACAAGGATTGTTCGTCGACTGGACTCCTCGGCTAGATCTGCTCGATGTGGCTCGGACTTGGCTCTGGCCTTCGTCGATCTCGACAAAGGGTCGTCGATCTCGACCAGGGTTCGTCGAGTTGGGGTGTGGACTTCTTGGTCGAGGAACTTCTCCTCGGCATGGACTCGGACTGGCACTGGGTGGCTCGTCGATCTCGACTAGGGTTTTGTCGAGATCGAGGTGGGTTGCTCGGCATCCTCGTCCTCGGCTTCTCGGTCAGCTTCTCTCCTCGTCGACTCCGGGTGTGGCACTGGGCTTCGTCGATCTCAACCAGGTCTTGTCGAGATCGAGTAGACTTCCGGAGCTGGGTTGGTCTGGCTCTCGACGTTGCTCCTGGTCGACAAGTCAGTGTTCAGACATGCTCGTCGAGATCGAGTAAGGTCTACTCGAGATCGAGTAACCTGGGTTCTCAGCTCGATTCGACTGGTTTCGCTGCTTCTTTGACTTTGGACTTTTGTAGTGGATTTCCGAGCTTTTCTGACCTTCCTTAGAATTGCTGTAAAACGCCTTGAATTCTGCGAATTAAACAGAAACTGGTGTAGATTCCATAATTTGGAAAATAAATATAAACTACATAGATTCTGTATTATCTTAGCCCAAATGAATGAAATGTATGCAGAAATCGATATAAACTTAAATGTAAAACATGGCAGATTCGGCTCACAACACAACCCCACAAAGTGTGCATATTTTGTCAGCATGTCCACTACTACCAAAACTGAGTTCTTTCCCTGACAAGTAGGCAGAGCTTCAATGAAATCCATGGAGATGTGTGACCATGGAGTGGCAGGTGTAGGTAAGGGTTGTAACAAGCCTGGAGAAGCTACACTCTCAGACTTACTCTTCTAGCATGTCTCACAAGAAAGAACAAAATCCATGATATCTTGCTTTTGATTTTGCCAAAAGAAAAGTGATTTAACCCTTTGATAAGTACCATTAACTCCTGAATGCCCTCCCAATGGATCCTCATGCAGGGCTTTAATGATTCCGAGTTTCAAATCAGTGGTAGCTCCAATAAACACACTCTGATCTACTCTCAGCACCCCTTTGCAAACTGAGAATTTACCACTTTGATCTGATACCGCATCCACCAACATCTGTTGGGCCACCTGGTCCCCAGTGTAGCTCTCTACAATGTCCTTTACCCATGTAGGTTGGACCACTGAGATAGAGTAGCAGGTTCCATGTGCATCCTCATCTCTCCTAGAAAGAGCATCTGCTACTCTATTCTCAGACCCCTTCTTGTATGCAATGCAGTAACTCAACCCCAATAATCTTCTCATGGCCTTCCTTTGTAGATGAGTAGTCAACTTCTGATCTAGCAGATGTTTAAGTGGTTGATGATCAGTTCTGATCACAAACATTTGTTGCTCAAGGTAATGCCTCCACTTATCTACTGCTAATAAAATTGCTAATGACTCCTTTTCATAAGTGGATAACAGGAGAGAATGTCCATGCAGAGCTTGTAAGGCCAAATGGCATAACCCTGAACTCATAGTGGTCATGGTGGGTTCTGAAGGCAGTTTTCTCTACATCATTGTCAACCATTCTCACTTGATGATACCCTGATCTCAAGTCCAATTTAGAGAAGATGGTTGCTCCCCTCAACTCATCCAGTAAATCCTCAATGTGAGGGATTGGAAACTTGTCTTTAATAGTGGCCTCATTAAGCTTTCTATAATCGATGCACATCCTCCAGCTTTCATCTTTCTTCTTGACCAACAACACAGGAGAAGCAAAGGGACCGTGACTGGGTTGTACCACACCTGTCTTGAGCATTTCTGCAATCTGCTTTTCAATTTCCTCTTTCTGAAAGTGTGCATATATGTAAGGTCTGCAAGCTAATGGAGGAGTGCCCTCTTTGAGGCAAATGGAGTGTTCATGACCTCTCACAGGTGGCAGGTCCTTTGGTTCAGCAAAAACATCAGCAAACTGAAGCAGGACTTCTTCAATTACTGTATGATTTTGCTATTGTGAAGATACTAGCTTACAGACTTGTGAGACCTCACCTAGCAACAATTTCCCTTCATTGTCAATCAATTTGATCAATTCCTTTCGAGAAAGCATTCTAATGCTAGCTCTACACTGATCAGTGCTATCCTTGATGCCTTAATCACCACTTTTTTTCCATTCTTCAAGAAGGAGATATGAACATCTAAGAAGTCAAACAAAACTGGGTTGAAGCATGCTAGCCAATCTGCTCCCAGTATCATTTCACTATCAGTCATATGAAGCAACCTGATATCATAGACATATCGACTACCTTGCATCTCCCATTCACAATTCCTGCAGATTTTGTCACTCAACATTTTCCTAGCAATTGTATTGACCACCATCAAGCCTGTCTTGCAAACATCAAAACCTGCAGACTTAGCAAGATTGACATCCAGGAAGCTATGTGTAGCACCGCTGTCAATCAAGATAGTGACCTCCTTGCCCTTGATTGTGCCTTTGACTCGAATTGTAGTGCCTGATTCTCCCTCTGACAAGGCGTAGACGAAAATTTCAGGCACCTCTGGTTCCTCTTCACTCCATTCTGGTGGCAGTAACTGGTCTTCTTTGTCCTCATGAGCTTCCTGTGCCATCAGACTATGTAATGTCTGAGTCTTGCATCGATGCCCTGGGAAGAATTTGTCACCACATTTGAAACAAAGCCCTTTCCTTAGGTCTTGAGATTTCTTGAGCCCCATTTCAGACAACTGATTAGTGATGGGTTTTAATGGCAGGCTGGTGCCTTTACTGTCCCCCCTTGGAGTGGTATCCTTGGTCCAAGCCGGCTTAAAAACTGATCTCGTTGAAGGATTGAATCTTCCTGGTGCCTTAGTGAGGCGCGCCAAAGCCTGTACTGATCAGTGATGCAGTCGTGATTGCTGAAATGCCATAGTCATTGACGTCGGGCACCCCAATTGAACCAATGATCTGATTTCCGGATGCAGTCCACTAATGAAGCTTGAAACAAAATAGGATTCAGTTAGGTGAGAGTTGAAAGCCAACATACCAGCCCGGAGATCCTCAAATTTCTCCACATACTCTTCAAGATCTTCCCCTTGTTCTAACTTGTTGAAATCTGCCACGATTTCTGTTTCTCTGCGCTTTCCAAATCTTGCACACAAGTCATCGCAAAACTCTATCCATCTTACTCTCGGTTTGTGGATCAAGTAACCCTGCAACCTCCACTTTTTGCATGGCTGCAATCTCCACTTTTTGCATTTCTGGGATTGCAAAAATGGAGAAGAACTTCTCTGCCTTGCGAATCCAGCTATGCGGCTTCTTGCCGTCGAAGAACGGAAAATCCAGTTTCGGTAATCGGTTTCCCCTAACGCTGTCACTCGACCATCCTGAGTTGGATCCTGAGCTGATATTCGAACCTTGGGGAACCCAGCCATTCGCATGATGATGACGACCATGAATTTCCCTTTCCGGAGGGCCGGATCCCATCAATGAATTGTCCGATCGTTGATGTTGACGCCCGCCTGGATCTGGACTGTCGTGATCGCGCAAAGGGGGATGGCGCACCAGATCTGTCAACTGTGCCAATTGTGCTTCCGTGAATTTCTTGAACTCGTCAAATTGTCTGGTCTGCTGCTCGATCAATCTCATTTGTTCGTCGCGTATGGTCTGGGAAGCTGCAATCGATTGCTGAGTTGATGCTGCGAAATCCTTCATTGAATCCCGAAGCTCTGCGAACTGAGTCTCCAATGTCTTTGAGCGCGTGCCGTCAGCCATCGGAAAAAAAATTCGTGCTCCCAGGAAAGCTTGCTCTGATACCACTGTAAAGTTCTGGCAAGGTGGGATAGATGGAGGGGAAGATGGTGTAACAAATTGTGAAGGGGGGAATAACAGAATGAGGTAGGAGAGGAGTTAGTTAGAGAGAGGACGGGAAAGAGAGGGAAAGAGATAGAGAGATTGAGAGGGATAAGGTTCTGTGTATTGACTGAATGATTATACACATACACCCATCTCTACTTATACTACTCTTACATGTTTACAATATCCACTAGAGTAGCTTAGAGTATGTACATGACAAAGACAAAGACAAGTTCATCGCCACATTTTTTGCCCACCACCGGTTCGACATAATGCGTTATTTGTCATTACTTACGATTTGCAGAAGCGATTTGTCACTAGTTTATGAAGACTAAAAATGCAACTTTGCAGAAGGATGTATAATTATATTTCCTGTAGATAAGAAATGCAGGATCTCTTCTCAATAATTGATTTTTTTTATTAGGTAAAAATTCGAAGTCAGACATATCTGAAATTCGATGGCCGACAAGTCGGCAGACAGATAACCGTCAAAAAGCATAAAATATATAGAAGGTGCAAATAACAGACAATAACACTCTACAAAAGCGGAACTAAACACAATTAAACCAAACTAGATGAGGATGTAGACTACGAATGAAGCCAAGCACTATCCTAAAGCAGCACCGTAGACCAGCGGTACATCAGGAGTCACATGTGGGCAGTGAAGACGAACCTCCAAAGAAACAGTCTTCCGAGATAAGGAGACGCATTGATACACACTACCATGACCCAGCCTGTCCTGACTCCAACTGGCAGAACCCATCAATCAGAGAAAAAAGCTCAGTCACGCCAAACGCAGAACCACACGCCGCTTGAAAATAGCACCAGGAACCCTATCGAGATTCTAGTCAACTCTACCGGGATTTAAAACACGCTCTTTCAAGCGGGATTTGATGCCACGGGATTTTAGGCTAAATTATTAATATATATAAAAAATATAACAATATATATATTAATCACTTTTTTTAAAAAAAAAATAGTCCGGCCCGCTTTGGGCCCAAGGATAGGATGAGGCCCAGCCCACGGGCCAAAGGACATCAGAAGACGCCGGCTTCAACACAGCTTAGGGGAGCTGCATATCTCAATCCGCCGCCGACCACACACTAGCTACCGTGCAACTAAATAATTAGCAGTGCAGGGCAGTTTGGCATATATGGTAAGAGTCCAGCGCTATCTTTTAATTTGCCAAATTAATTAAAACGCTACTCCAGATTGATTGAAATCCATTTCATCAACAATCATGGAGTGGAAGCATCCGAGTATCATAGCCATGAAAGGTTTTCCCCACACAGGGAAAACCTCCATAGCCATCGCTCTCGCCAAGCACCTCCGCATCTGCGTCCTCCTCGACCTCGATAAAATCCTCGACTCCATCACCCCTCCGCATGACGGCTCTAGCGCAGCCCTTCCGGAGGCCGACAAGCTCACCGCCCTCGCCTTTGACATCCTCTGCGGCCTCGTCGAGGATCAGCTGAGGGCGGGCTTATCCGTCATCATTGACTCCCTCCCCCTCTCCCGCCCCCAGCTGGACCGCCTCGTCGCCCTCTCCCGATCCCCAAACACTACGGCCAAATTCATCATCGTCGATTGCTACATCCCGGACGACAGGAAGTACTCCTGGAAGAGGCGGTGTGAGGACCGCTGTTCGAGCAGGCCAGAGCAATTGAAGTGGTACAAGCCCCGGGACTGGTACATAGACGTCCATAAGCTCATCAAGGGCTACGACACCCGCCTGGATGAGGCCATCGACGGCGTCTCAAGGCTGTTTATTAATGTCGACAAGTACTTCGGAGACCGACCCATTTTCCAAGCGATTCAGGCATTGATCTTCTGTCCTGATGACCGCCATGTCTATTACAATGACCTCAAACTTGTCCGCCTTTCCTGCCCGGAAATTAAAGGTAGATTCTGCAACGGTAAACATAGAGTATACATCTTCAAGGAACCAGGATTAGTCGACTATGGAACGAATTGCGGGGTTTGCGAGAAGCCCATCCACGGTACTGCATCATACGCCTGCAAATACTGCGAGCTGGAGCTGCACAAGTCGTGTGCGGAGATGGACAAGAGATTCCGATCCTTTACCCCTCAGGACTTCCCGACCTTCATCCGCAAAGTCGATAGGCCCGAACCGGATCAAGAAGAGTATACGTATTCCTTCCCGGAGAGGTACGCGTGCCTCCTCTGCCGAGAGGCGGGGAAGGGCTTCTCGGATGAATGCTTAATGTGCATCTTCGAAACCCACCTGAAATGCCGTCTCGTTCCCACCATCATCGAGCACGACTGCCACGAACACATACTTTCCTTCTGGCCTATGCCGATTGCGTACAAGTTCTCGTACAAGTGCGCAGCTTGTGGGAAGGTGGGGGCAAACGCTTGCTATGGGTGTAACGAGTGCGAAACAAAATACCATCTGGAGTGCGCGCTGTTACCTTACCCGATAATAGAGGAGCATCTCCATGGCGGATATAAGCATCGGCTGGAGCTCATGCTTAAGAGGGATAAGGAGCTAGAGAACTACCCTTGTGATCGTTGCTTGGAGATGATGAATCCAGAAGATTGGTACTATCATTGTCCAATATGCCCGCAGACCTACCACTTGGAATGCACCTTCTTGAAAGATGATGACTGATCGATCCATCATTTTCTTGGTTGAAATCACCTCACGACGTCGATCGGGTAGGGATGATATTATTGTTACTTTTAATTTGTTTCCTTGAATAATGGTTCTAATCGTATTGTACGTTATATGCATGCATCTTCTTCTTTATGATTAATTTGTAACTTTCCGCCATAAGTGTGTCTTGTCTTCCTTACTTCGATCATCACTACTATATAGTACCTCGCTGCTTTCAATTCATATCAATCCATCAACATTATGGATTTGGTCTCAAGGAATTTAAACTCATATCAATTGATCAACATCGGGTTCTGGCTCCGTCACACCGGTGACAAACGACAATGAATAATATGAACTCATACAATACACAACCTCTTCAATACTACAAAATAGTGATAACAAAAATAAAAGAGTTCACTAGTACGAGTTTTTTTTTTCTAATTAGAGTTATATACTAAAATAATTCAACTTGATGATAAGACGGCATATTAATTCATATATTTTACAGGTTTTTCATACCCTGAAATTATTGAAGGATAACATCATTATCAATGCAGTTGAATACTGAAGTATGTTAGGACTCCTTGAATACGACCCATGCGCTAATATAAGGTCGACAGCCATTGTGCGACATGGGGGTTATATCCCGTATGCCTTGAATTTGTAAATAAAGAGCGACCATATCCGGGGTTTGAACTGGGGACCTTTGGGTACTACCCGCAAGCAGTGGTGGATCCTGAAGCGTTTGGTTGAGGGGGCGAATAATTGATCTCTAATTTTTTTTCGACAAAATCATCAATATTTGAAGTTTTCGGGTTTAATTATAGTATTAAGTTATGAAGTTTAACAAATGATGAGTATGATAGAAGTGTATTAATTTGGTAAATGATATGAAAAATAATTTATATCGCTTCAATCTTGAAACGTTTATAACTTTTTACTCAGTTATCGGATTTGAGCTTATAATATATCAAATCGAAGCTATCGACGAGAGGAATATATATATTAAATTTTATTTTTAATTGGGGGGCAACTGCCACCCCCGGTCCTTTAAAGGATCCGCCCCTGCCCACAAGTCCTTTCCAGTGAGTCATTCCGTAATGGCTACATCTCGTATGCCACTTCTACGAATAGCTCGTAATGTTGCATCCCTTCCGAGACCGGGACCCTTGATCATGACTTCTGCTCGTTGCATACCTTGTTCTACTACTTTATGAATAGTGTTTTCTGCACCGGTTTTAGCAGCAAATGGTGTCCCCCTTTTTACCCCCTTGAACTCGCAAGTGTCGGCGCGGTAGAGACCCAAGAAACCACTCGACCCCGTACCAGGGGCAGATCTAGAAATTTTTTCGGGGTGAACACATTTTTTTATGGATAATTTTTATATTATTTTAATTAGAAATAATTTCTTTAAAATATATGAAGAGAATATCTTAAATTTGTAAGAAAAATTATTATTATTTAATTGTAAAATACCAAACAGATTATAAAAATTTTAAAATAATGAAAAATGGATTGAATAAAAAATAAATGAAAATATGTGCCTAGTGGGGTTTAAACAATGGTTGATTGAATTATTTTTAAAATTGGGTGTGTTTAACCACTAAGCCACTAAAGATACTTGTATTTTACCTTTCATTTTTTTTTACATAATACATATATTCTTGTATTTTTTACATAATACAAAATGAGGTGTGCTTAACCACTATGTTACTAAAGATCCAAGGGCGGGTCGTCACCCACCCTTGGATCTGCTACTGCCCCGTACATCTATAACAACTACAATAGTATCGTTGAAACCGACTTGAACATAAATAACCCCTCTTAGTATTTTACGTGTACTCTTACGTGAATTAATACGCCTATTCCTACACGAACAAATTTTTTGGTATAGGTTTTGCCATATTGTATCATCTCATAAATATGAGTCATAGATATATAGAGATATCCATTTCTTATCAAAACAAATACTTCCCTTTTTTTATTTGTACATCGAGTCCTTTAGAAAGTCCCCTTTATTATTAGTAGACTTATTATCCTTGTCGTTGTTTATGTTTCACTCTGCACAGAAGCCGAGCGGGGTTCCATCCTAAAACCAATTGGCAATAGGAGGAGTAGTCCACTAGCTTATATGCTAATGCTTGTTTGTGGAACTCTTTGTCGCTTCACATTCTCTCAACATTGAAAACATCTTTTTTGACATATATAGATGACCAAACTCTTAATTAAAGAGAAGGTCATCTCCCATCTTATTGCGCAAATATAGTTTGATAATACCCATATCGGAGAAAGTTCTTTCCACTGTAGTTGTTGCAACTGTTAACAATAAAACAAATTCGATGAGACGATATAATAAGTCAAAAGCTTTGTAAATTCCTACATTGACCATCTTTTTAGAAACATCACTACTATCTTGCAAAGTAGAAAATCTAGCATTTTTCCTCACTTAAACTTTCTTAACTTCTTACCTAATTATCAAAATGAGTAATATAATCTCAATCTCGTTTCAAAGCTCTCGAGATAAATTATAACATATGAATGTCAATCTAAATAAAAATATAAAATGAATTTTCGCCAAATACCCCTGAGGTTAAGGCTAATTCGCGGGGTGTGCAAAAGTTTGACATATTTCGTCAGGTACCTCTGAGGTTTTTATTATTTTTGCCAAATGCCCCTAAGATTTTTATTTTTTTCACCAAATGCTCATTTGTCGAATTTGTTAACATTTTGGATGAAAATAAAAAGAAAAGAAAATATTATTTCATTATTATTTTTATAAGGTATTATTTGCACAATATCATTTAATTATGGTAACTAAATTATCTAATATTATTTACACAATATCATTTCATACTATATTTTTTTACCAATGGGATTAATTCAAACTTTTTTTAATAAATTTAATACTAACTATACAATATTATTTCATTATGTATCAATTACATGATATCATTTCATGCTATTTTTTTTTCAAAACAATGGGATTAATTCATTTTTTTAAAAAAATACATAGTTCTAAATATACGAATTCTTTTTTTTTTCGGAGCACCAATCTCTCTCTCTCTCTCTCTATATGTGTGTGTATAATGAAAACTATTTTTTTATAATAATATAAAATTTTTGGATTTTCAAATAATAAAATTTTTAAATATTTTTTTAGCCAATTAGATTTATCTATTCTAACTAGTAAATGAGAAATATTTTTGCTTAGATGTCATAATCATTTTAATTTTACAATATTCTCTCAATCAACTAAATCTAGAAGGAAAAAAAAAGCAAACTAATGAAATTTCTACACTTTTCTTTAATCAATCTAGTTATATCAAACTATTAAATCATAAGCATATATTTTTATTAGGTGTTATAACCACATTTATTTTAGGATTTTAACCCAATCAACCTATTCTACTTAAATCTTAAACTCATATAATTTTTACACATTTTTCATAAATATTTTTATTATTTTTTACTTAATTATAAAATCTATTTTTTTTATATTTTATGTTAACATTTGATAATATTTTATTTAACTTTATCATAATAATTTTTTATACTTATAAAAGTTTATTTTTATCGTATAAAAAGAAAAATATGCGCCATGGTGTGGGGATTGTACTAGTTTTCATCCAAAATGTTAACAAATTCGACTGAGGGGCATTTGGCGAAAAAAAAATGAAAACCTCAGAGGTATTTGGCGAAATATGTTAAACTTTTGTACACCACGCGAATTTACCTTAACCTCAAGGGCATTTGGTGAAAATTCCGAAATATAAAAACATTGTAGGTTATTAAAATAAGATTAAAGTGATTAAGATGTACTACCTCCGATCCAAAATATATGTCGTTTGACTTTTCAACACGTATTTTAAGAATGTAAAAACTATATAAAATATCAACTTTTTTTAAATTATTTTTTTACAACTTAATATTGTTTGTAATAAGTATTAGATTACAAAAATAATAATAATAAAAAGTTAATATTTTATATAATTTTTAAATCAGATAGAGTATTATATATCAAAACGAACCTATTGACGAGAAGAACATAGAAGATTCGTCGGATGATGGTAGCTAGGGACACGTGCCCCCACATGGCCCTTGGATCCGCCCTGGCCAAGGGGTTCTGACCCAATTAATCCTACAGCTTATAATTAACGAGCCCGGCTGGCGGCTAGCTGCCACTTGCCAGTGCTGCCACTTGCCAGTGTGGATTTGCTGTTTACTCACATGTAGCGGATCGGACAGTTCGAATCACATGTATTACATCCATTATAGGGGTTGCTAGCGGACAGTTCTGATCACATATGTACAAATTACAAAGCATCTATTTTCTAAAACATCTACTGTATTTTCTAAAGCATGAGAATACAAAGCATCTATTTTCTAAAACATGTCCGCTAGTTGCGCACATGTACAAATATATTTATATGAACCGGTTGTTTATCCAATGTCACGAATCTCCATCGAGAAAGATTCTTTTAATTTTTTTTAACTTTTTTTAATATTGTTTTCATAGGATCGTTTATTTATTTAGTAGAAAACCTTTTTCGATTAAGATACTTATCCTATACCTTTTGGGTATAGAATAGAATTTATCATTATACGAATTATTGATAATTAAAAGATTGATTATTTTTTTTTAAAAAAAATTTATTTTTTATAAAACATCTATTCTCATAATAAAATTTTATTAATATGTTAATATAAATGTATGCGGTGTAAATTTTTTTTTAAAAAAATAATATAAATTTATACTCAAAATAATTAAGTGTACGTAACACACCCGATGTTATGGGAGATCTGAACTCCCTAGCAGATTAGGAGTGTATAATCCATGTGCAATTAGCCAGACTCGTTTATGACCCGCACCACCAAAATGGTTTCCTCGTCATAAAAAAAAAATATACATAATAATAATAATAACATGTGACATTTTATTTGACACTATCATAATTGGTTAACAGAATTGATATTCGCACGGTCAATTTTTCGCCGTTTGCACAGAAATCATCCACAACTGCGCATCGCGAGTACGCGGTCCAAAAAGAAAATTCGTCGCACGCGCATCACGGAGTCGCGCAGTCTGTTCATTCATCATCGCTAACCCCTTAATTGGTACCTGTCTCTCTCTTCTCCTCAACAATAGAAGCCATGAGAGCCCCCAGATCTGAAATTGCAGCCATGAGAGCGATGCTCTTTGCTGCGGTGCTCGCGTTCTACCCCAGATTTGAAATCTCCGATCACGCCGCCGCCGACCCCAGTCGCCCCTCCTACCACCGTCGTCTCTCCCTCAGCTCCTCCCTCTTCCTCTCCTTCCGCCTCCCCTCCCGCCGGAGACGAGATCTAAACCTAGATCTGTTAGTGGATTGCAGCACTGGCAACCTAGACCCAGATCTAAAATTGTACCCTTTCCGGTCGAGCTCAACAATGGAGAGTTGGGGTTCTTTCTACCTCTGATTTATATTGAGTGAGAGAGAGAGAGATTTGGTGGAAAGGGCGAAATTTGACTAGTAGCTACTAGCACAAAAGGGTAATTAAATTGTCTGTGCAGCTTGTACCCACCCGATATCATATGCCATTCAAACGAAACTATGGCTTCCAAAGCTCCGACACCTACTCCGGCAACCTCCAAACGGAATTATGACTTCATTCTCATTTAAAAAATATATAAACATTTGCATATGCGCACTGCGTACGCTAAATTTTTTTATTTATTTATTTTTTTAAATCGCAATCGCGTATTGCGAGTACACGTTCGTAGACCGTATAAAGCGCGATATTATTACCGTGCAAATAGTAGCCTCTTGGTTAATTGGTTGATATATTTTCCAATTAAAAACAAAATTTTTTATTAAAAAAATAAAATAATTAATATAGAAGATTGTAGCATATATCACACGCAACCTAGCTAATATCCAAAAGCAAATTTGCATTGATTTACTATCAATGGTAGAGTCAAGAGGCATTCGGGAGCACACTCCTCCTTTCACGTAAGGAATTATATTATTCTAACTTCATAGATTTGTTGTTATATGTAATACTCCCTCGATCAGTTTATAAATATCTATCTTTTCTCCACCAAAAAAAATAAAAAAATATCTATCGCTTGACTTTTTATTAGGTTTTTTAAATAGTTAAAAATTATATAAAATATTAGTTTTTTAATTATTTTTTAAAAATAATTTTAAACTTATAAGTTATAAGTATAAAATTATATTAAAAAATTAATTAAAAAGCTAATATTTAATATATTTTTTATCTCCCTAAAAAACGTGTTAAAAAGTCAAACAACGCTTATTTCTGAATGGAGCGAGTATGTTTTAAAATAAATTTTGAGTAAAAAAATATAAATGTTTGAAATTGAAAGTATTTTAATTAATTTAATTTTAATAAATTATATTACTTTTATATTTTATTTCGATTGACCTTCACATACTATAATTCATCTTAGGAGTTTCAAAACAAGATGTTATATTACTCATTTCAACAATTAGCTAATAAACTACATAAGTTTAAAATTTTTATATCTAGTTATATATTATTACATATATGGAGTGGCATAACCTTTTGATGGCCAGAGTTGGCCCTAGCCCTCACAAAAAAAATATTTATGGGAAGCCCATTTTCAAGAATTAATGAGATCCTTCCTTCACTTTGTACTAGTGGATGGTCCCGTGCTAAGCACAGATTTACTTTTTAAAAATTTTAATAAAATTTGATACCATATATTTCATTTTTTTTTATAAGGAAATAATTCGAGGCCGGATAGGCTCGGACCTCGAGAGGTCGACAAAGTTGGCAGACGGCAAGCCGTCTAAACATACAACAACGAAATAGAAAATATAATATAAAATACATCAAAAGAGCACCCAAAGTAAACCCGGAAAAAACCCAAGACTTAAGCAAATTAGCGGACACAACCTCGAGAGGAAGGAAGTTTCAATCTTGTATATTACTTGTATTAATTTATAAAGTTTCAATCCTATAATTTTAACAGTTTATTTCATCGGTAACTCTATATAACATGGAGTACTTGTTATAGGAAGCAAGTTTGAAAAACATATTTTATTTGACAATTTTAGTTTTTTCTTAGATATATAAATATAATTATTTTATATTTTTATCCATTGCTATCATATTTTCTCAAATAAATTAAATTAATCTATATTTATCCATTTATCACATACCTAAATAATATTTACTCCAGTTATTATATATTTGTATGGTATTATTTAGTTTTTATAACTAATTCAATTATGAATTTAGCTAATAGTGACTTAATGAGAAAAAAACTATGAGAAGTGGTAGATATTGAGAATAATAAATATTTAGGCTATTTTTTATAATTATTTGAATTTGAATGTAGTTTGAGTATATTTTTCTGCAACCATGTAAATACTTGAGACTATTTTTTATAATTTTTCCTTGTTTATATGATTTGAGGGGGGAGGGGGGATTAGCCAATATTTGGGGGGAAAAAAATTGGAGAGTAGTCAAGATTAATAGATTGGCTAAATCCCAAAATACCTTCCATACGCGTTTAAGCCTAAATCACAATTCCAATATCATTCCACGAGAGCTTTAATTTCATCAATCTGATCATTGAGTTCCCAAAATACCCATTCCATAGATTTGATCTATTTCCACCGAAATAATTGAATTACGATGAAAGATTTGAAAAAATTTGATGATCTGAGGAAGATTGAGTCATACGAAGAGATTTTGGAAAAGTTGGAGAGTGTGGGTAATCTCCCACTGATTATAGCCATGAAAGGTGACGCCTACACCGGCAAGACAACCTGCGCCGACGCCATCGCCAAGGCCTACCGATGCTCCGTCATCCGATTCGACACCATCCTCGACTCCATCGCTCCATCTCGCCCGCAGTCTGAGAGTGTGGCCCGTGACCTCGCCTTCGACATCGTCGTCAGCGTGGCCAGGATCCAGCTCGGCACAGGTCGACCGACTGTCATCGACTCTCCCCTTTCCGATCCCGGCCACCTAGACAAGGTGATCGAGCTGGCCAACGAGTTCAGGTGCTGCCAGGACCCGTCGTGCAACAACGGGCGCTCCAGGTTGGTGATCGTCGAGTGCAAGCCGGAGGCCAAATTCGCGTGGGAGTTGAGGTTCCGAAGCAGGTGCGGGCCGACTCACGACAAGTGGTACAAGCCCAAGGAATGGATCGACGTCGTTTTAACCGAGTCAGTCGAGGACTACCCTCCCCAGCGGCTCCCTGACTACGTTAGTAGGCTCATAGTCGACACCACGAGCCCCGTCAAGTTCCACTACCTCGGCGCTGCCACGCTCGACTTGTGTGCGTGCCCCCTAGGCCACCTCATCCACTTCCGGGAGTGGCATCCCCAAAACCAGTACCACATAAACCAGCCACCCGTACTCCCTTTAATGGACGTTTATTCGGGCCGGCGTCAACCCGAACAATCTGATTATTCGGGTCAAGCATGCGCGACTACATGTGGCAACGACGGGCGGCACTTGCTAGAGGAATTGACAATGCTCGACGACCACGATCACGACTTAGGCAGCTGTGCAGCGAGCGGGGAGCCGATCAAGGATCCTCCAGCGTACGTCTGCAAGCGCTGCAATAACCTCGCTCTGCATAAGGCCTGCGCCGAGCTGCATCCAAGAGCCATGATTGATCATCCCGACGAGCTTCCCCCATTCCTCCGAAAGATCTCTAGTCAAGTTTCGAACGCCGAATACCAAGCAATGATTCCGGAAGAGTACAGGTTGAGTTGCGGTTCCTGCAACAAATTCTCAGTCGACTGCGAGGCTTGCCTGTGGGAGGCGCACTTGAGGTCGAGGGTGGTCCCCACCATCCTCCACCACAGAGGCCACGCGAACGATCACAGCATCTGCTTCTGGATCACGCCCGCAGGGAGCGCACGGAACTACAAGTGCGAGGCGTGTAAAGAGACAGGGTGGTTCGTCGGGTACACATGTCTTCGGGAAACTTTCAAGTACAATTTCCACGTGGAGTGCGCACTTTTACGCACTCCCAGGAGACACGTTCACGGCGGACACCACCACCAAATGTGGCTCTCGATTGGTTCCAGCGAAACGACGGACGACTTCCTCTGCCATGAGTGTAGCCAAATGAGGGATCCGACTGCCTGGTGTTACTCATGCATCCAATGTTCTTATGTTTGTCATCTTCACTGTGTTTATGCACCCGCCGACACCGACACTTAGTGTACCTAACTCATCAAAATACGTATGTGTGTTATTGCTTTCGTTGTTGTTTACTCGATCATGATGATCGAGATTGGACAAGCTTGTGTACGTCTGTGTTATTGCTTTCGTTGGTGTACATCTATTCGATCATGAGTTAACTTATGGTTGTGTTCTAAAAACATATTTGAAGCTAGGGAGTAGTTGTCGATCTTGATCTTGATTGCGAATGATTAATCGATCTCTTACGTAGACATGGCCACGGGTCGACTCGGATCCTGTTAGAATATAATTCACATTTTATGTTATAAACTAATTAAGAGTGTCAAGTTAGTTGGTTATGTTGTTAGAAAATTGAGGTTTATTTTAAGCATTATTCGGTGAAATGTGATTATTGTTTAGGGGATTGTGAAACATTATTTGGTGAAATTTGAAACATTTCGTATAAATTGTAAGTATTGTTTAGGAAATTGAGGTTTATTTTATTTGAAATGGATAAATAAAAAAACTAAACATTATTCTGTAGAATGTTACAAATTATTCAGTGGAACTGGAATGTTTCATCTGAACTGAATGGAAAAAAACATAATAGTATTCAGTAGAATGTTTCACCTTTCATCGAATAATGCTTCAAATTTCACAGAATAGTATTTGTGCTTGGGGTGTGCACACCCGAACCACACCCTATCTATCTATCTATCTATCTATCTATCTATCTATATATATATATATATATATATATAAGAGAGAGAGAGAGAGAGAGAGAGAGAGAGAAGTCAGTTCCGGTATACACATCCCTTATCGTGTATCATGTACTCAACAATTATTCGTCTATTTGTTCATGATTATTCGACTGCTTTCACATAATTATTCACCTGTAAAAAGAGTGTAAAAAATGTAAATTTTATTCTAACGAATAATCGCCCAATACCATCGAATAATTTCATTCCACCGAAGAATAATCTCCCAATACCATCGAATAATCAGAAGTTACTTTTAATCTCATACGTTGATCTTCTTAATTCAATGGCCCATATTTGTTCACATGATATACGTTAAGGGCTGAGTACATATGATCTATTGTCTATATACACACACACACTAGTGCAGGTCCCGTTCCGTGTACGGGGAATACATTAATACACGATTCCAATAAATAAAAATAATAATAATCCATATATAAATCATTTTTCCACCAAAAATAATATAGATATAAATAAAATTAGTTTGACGGATTATAAAAATCTAAATATCTTTTATTTAGATTCTCTCAAAATATAAATAATATTCACATTTACTACGTATAAGGTAAATTTTTTTTAATCTACCATTAATTGAATCTCATATAATTTAATAGATAACCGTTTTTTAAAAATATTTTAATATTGTTTTTTATTAAATATATAGTATATATTTATTACGTTAGTTTACTAAAATATCTATATACGGATGGATTGTGGCTAGATATATACTATTTTGATAAATTATTTTGTCTCAAAAAATAATCTAGATATAAATAAAATAGTACTTATCAAATACTACATATTTATATATTAATATTTTTGGTAAGTATGACTATAAATATTTTTTATTTACATTTATGTCAATTAACTAAAATATAAATATATATAGATAGAGTGTGGCTTATATAACTTTCTATAAACTATGATAACATATTATTTTATTAATTTATTAATTTTTTTCCTAGAATCAAGCACAACGCGCAACATAGGATTTTTGTCCCTAGAATCAACCACAACGCGCTACATAGGACGTTATGCATATAGATAGATTTTTTGTCCCTAGAATCTATCTATATGTATATAGATAGATTTTTCCAACTGAGTGCTAGCATGCAGTGAGAACGAAGGCTAAGTGTGGAAAAAAGAAGCAAAAAGAGACGAGTACGTTACAATAAAAATGCCCTGAGTGCACATATACTGCAAAACAGAATTCCATCGGGTGCGTTGCATTTGAGAATTGTAAGATACCAAATCCAACCACTAACTGTATTGGAAAACCTTACTACCAACGGTCGAGTAGAGGTTGTAGTATTAACTATGCTTGGATATAGCTATTTGTCATCCTCCGTGATACTGAATTGTTTTCCAAGCCCCAAATGGACCATCATTAACCAGACCAGCGTAAGGAGCTCGCCGCCCTGCTTTAGCTGGGCAAGATGGACGCTGGCCCGACACCGCGTTGCAGAGTAGCCTACCAGATCCACCCACACCTTGGCAATCAATTCCCACTTCCCCACCCCCTCTAGCTTCATCTCTTTCAGCATTTTGGCCAGGTGGACAGCATCAAGCAACACTGACTTGTTCCTACCACGTTGTGTGTCTATTACGCTTTCCTTGGATTTCATGATCCTGTCGCAGAAAGGCTCAAGCATCCCGTCCCTCGCATTTCCCTGTATCAGCTTCTCAAAAAGTACTGTTAATTTTCCACATGTGTGTCGGAATCTAACTTCACTCGTACCTGCCAACACCGCCATTAATCGATCAGATGGTTTTGAAACTCAAAACAAACGAATGCTATATAAATGTACGTATTCATATACGCGTACCTGCAACATCTGACATCATCCCCGACTGCCACTTCATGAGATACATCATGTAATGTGACAGAATCTTGCAGTACTCGCGGTAGTTTTCCTCCGAGGGGCCATTCGGGGTTCGAACCGGAGAGCTATGAGTACTACCCACAAGTCCTTTCCGGTGAGCCATTCCGGATTGATTTGCGCCTTTCCGGTGGGTTTCCTCCTCTGTTGGAGAGTTGTCTTTCTGTCGATATAAAAGTTCAGCGGCGATGTGCCAGAGGAGCAAGCATTTATCATACTCGACGTCTACAGTCCACTTGTTGAATACAAATGCATCAAAATCAGAGCCTGCCAAAGTGCGGAGGAACCAGTCCCCTTTGGAGTCGCAAATCTCCGATGCATCTTTGGGGTCATCGCCGATTTCAGCTCTGTACTTGAGCTCAGCGAAGATGAAATCCCTCAAGTCGTTGTCAAATGAAATTTTGGAGACACACTTGTACCATTCATAATACTCCCGGATCGGTGTATTGAGGAATTCGGGAATGTAAGGGGGCCGCGACCATGGGTGAATGCTACTGTAGTATATCAAGTTAAACTGGAAGATGGACTCTGACCATCGACGGAAGAATATCCGCTTGAGCAACAATGAGGTTTGGCTACGAGCTGACAACAGTTTATCGTACAAATAGACCCTCATTTTGGACTTTTTGTTAAGCGTTGCCACTTTCCAATCGGACAGGGTGATGGCTAGAAAGGCTATGAGATCAATGACGATGGCACCCAAGAGGAGGCTGTAGGTGATCCGAATGTTGAGGCCGTGAAATTTTAGCTTGTCAATGAACAAGATCCATATCAAAAGAGACAAAACTTGCAAGGTGAAACAAGCATACCGTATGACAGTCCACAACTCCTGGCGAGTGACAATCATCTTGGTAAAGAAGACCTCGTATGTGAAATTCAGCTCGATCTCAATCACCGTGAAAGCATCCTTGGGTGTCAACGAAGGCTTGAGGAAGTACGCCCGGCTCTTGTTCCGATCGTGGAGGCTGAAGATCAGATCCACGTACAGCCCCTTGTACTTCTGAAAGAACACAAATGCATCCCTCACAAGAATGACGTTGCTCATTGGCCTGATTTCATTGCTCCTCCTGAATCGGCAAAGGCAGGAAGGGAACCATTCCCGACTGTGATTGCGATTATTCAAGTCGCATCTTTCCTCCATGTTGGGGACGGATTGGTTAGGAGGAGCTGACCCGTCAGCATAGGAAGCATTGATGCTGCTCTTGCCCAGCTCAGGGGATTCATTGTTCGGATCATGTAAATAGCAAGAATCCGGAAAGCCATGAGTCAAGTAGGAGTCATAGGCATCCATGAGCTCCGCCGAGATGAGTTCTGGATCAGCATCCAGGGTGAGAATAGATGACTTGAATTTGCTTAAGCGGGCGTAGTAAAAAGACAAGGCACGCTCGAGATACTTGAAGAAACCGACCAAGAACATGAAGATGGTGGGAAGATAGAGGAGGTTAGAGGGGAGGGATTGGAAGAAGATGCGCCCAGTGGCAGCTACGTATGTGCAGAAGTGGAGCGCCGTACGCATCCACAACTCGTTATCTTCGAGGGCAAGGGCGGTGATGGGGTCAGGCCCACCGAGGTGAACTAGAAGGAAGGCGGCCCAGAAAGCAAGGAGATCCGGGTGGGTGGCAATATTAGTTTGGGCGCCAGTGGCTGATTCGGCGGGGTCTTCGCGTATGATTCCGATAGCCTGCCTGGCGATGAAGTCGGCGAGGATGTAGGCAAGCCAGACAAGGATGATGACGAAAATACTGGAAGTCCTCTTGCGGAACGGGGCAGTGATCATGAGGATGATCTGGAGGCCGAGGCTGAAGAGAACCAGGTTTTGGAGGTCCCATATCGTCCAAACAACATTGAGGTGGCTCAACCCTGTGAGGAATTTTACTTGCGCCTTCGCCAGCCACGGGCAATGAATGTGCAACATTGGTCGTTAATGGTACCGCTGCGAGTAACGTATATTTACGTACGCAGGTAGATGGTCAGTCTTCCCTTATGCAGAATAAGATTTGTATTTTTCTTTGAGTAGTTCCTTAATTTTGCTAATAATCCCCCCGTTCCTGAAGCAGTTGAGATTGAGTGACCCCACCCCACACCTGACCCACCATCCATATCCACGCTGCCGGTCACCCTCATTGAGTGAGCGGGTAAGATAAGTGAAATATAAGTGATTTTTCACCCATTTGATTTTGTTTATTTCCATCTAATCTGAAAAATTAATTGTCATATATACAATGAAATTGGGTTTTCTTGAACGGTTTCCTTAGAGAAAAAAATAAATCGACAACAAAATTAAACCCGAAAAACGAAATTGACTTTTTTTTACAAGGTAGCCTGCGTAGAAGCCTTCTTACAAAGTAGCACTAAAATTGGGTTTCTTGAACGGTTTCCTTAGGGAAAAAAATAAACAGACAACAAAATTAAACCCAAAAAACGAAATTGATTCAACCACACAACGTACTAATCCGGTCAAAATTGCCTTAAATTAACACAACACGACTATTCCAAACACCAAATCGACAACAAAACTAAACCGACAACAACAGTAACAACGAAGAGGGAAAAAAAAACAAAACTTACTCAACCAAGTCCATGAACGAATCAAAGAAGAAGAAGATGTGAGAGAGACAGCTCAAGATGGGTAACCACGAGGGAGGAGAGTTGTCATTGAAGAGGAATCATGAGCTGTCTGGATGACCTGGGAGATGGTTCAAGAGACGACCACAGAAGAAGATAGGAGGGAGGAAAAGACGTTGGGTATGAACCCGGTCCAACTCTTTATTTTTTTCCCTAAGGAAGTCGTTCAAGGAAACCCTTGTAAAAAAATCCACTACGCTCAAAGGTCGAGATATTTTTATTACATTTGAAAGCTGAGGATATATTTTTATCATAACCTGTAAGATGGGGTATTTTAATTAGTTTTCCCAAATAAATATCTCTAATATTTGAATAGGCATTGTCTAAATCTATTAAATAAATATCTCTACAAAATTTTTTTTTTTTGATTAGATAATAATTCGAGAGCCAGACAGACCTGGCTCCTCGAGAGGCCGACAAAGTCGGCAGACGGCGAACCGCCAAAAATACAACATAAAATAAAAACGGTGCAATACAAAAGCAACAATCAAACTGCCCAGTCGAAACAAACGAGTCTAACCCAAAACAGCAGGGGACAACGTAGACTAAACTCGGAGCCAAGCGCCACCAAGCGATGACAACGTTGGCCAGTGGCACATCAGGAGTCCCTGTGGGCGATGAAGACGAACCTCCAAGGAAATTTCCGGAATACGGAGTCGTCTCGATGCACACCGCCACGGTCCCAGCCAGACCCGACACCAGACGCCAGAGCCCCAACTCAGACTAGACCGTCAAGAAACAACCGGAAACGCAGTCGAGAACCACCCTTGTACAAAACGCACCTGAAAGCTCTTTCGGAATTTTATCAAGACCCTAACGGGATTTTTGTCATACCCTTGTTTATAGATGATTATTAGTTATTTATTGATATGGATTATTTTTATCTTCATATGTAATTATTCCCCCTTTACCCGGGTCAGCTTTGGGCACAAGGCATGAAATTGGGCCCAAAGCACTCAGATCGGGCCCGGAAGACGGACAGGATCAGCAACAACGGCCTACAAACGTCCCAAAGCAGACCCAGTGCAAGAGACACACCAGAGCAAACTCCAATGCTAACCCCGGACACCCGGCCATAAAAGTAAGGCGACCGAGGAGAGGTCGGCGAGGCCAGTGTACGGCGGCCGACTGGTGTGAACATCTGGGAGAGAGGCCAGAATGGCTGAGTTCAATCAGAGGGGAAGGACATGGGAGAGAGGAAGAGCCGCCAATCAAGCAGGTCAACCCTGCACCCTCGAGGAGAGAGGCCAACCGAGGTGGGGGTGGAGGAAGGCGAAGGACGGAAGAAGGCAGGCTGATGGGAGGACGACACAAGGACGGAAACCATCGCCCCCAAAAGCACCGTCTAAGGCCTGATGCAAGGATTAGGGGAATCGACTGGATCGACAGGGGATGTGAACACAAATCTTGGCTCGAAGAGAGCAGAAATGGGAGTAGGAAACACCAATCGACAAAATCCCTAAAACAATTTAGAGATTGATAGCAAACCAATGCTAAAATCTGATCTAGTCCGGCGAAGATCGAAAGGATTTTCGTGATAGGGATGAACCGAACCCAACCCAAAGAAAGGGTAAAGTCCGAACCAAGTGGAAAAACCGCCACAGAGACGAGGTGGACTGGGCATGATTTTGGGTGGCCGGAGCCGAGTTAAGTCGGCCGAAGCCGAGTTAGGCCGGACAAAGTCGGATTTGGAACTCTCCTTCTCTCGAGAAATTCTAGAGAGAGGAGATAGCATTTTTTCTTTCAACAAATTTTGTTATGCATTATCCTTCTAATAATGTCTGAAATTATTACAACGAACACTAGTATATATCTAAAATTAACATTTCTCCATTTACACACTAATAATTTTCAGAGGCAGTAATAATATATGACATTAATAAATCAACCTACGCACAACAGATTCATATTTATTTAACAAATACTCCTCGTTCCTCAAGTCGACCAGCTCCACTGCCACACCCACGGGCCACGACCACCACGCCTAGTTCTCGCCACCTTATCTTTTTTCTTTAAGAAAATGATATCAAATAAAATACGGATTCAACAACGGAGAACGGAAAGGGGAAAATAGGAGAGCGACAATACGAACAGAAGGAAGGACTTTGACAATGGGGATGATCGGACGAAGAGAGGAATTTGAGAACGGGGAAAGGTGAACAGGAGGAGGGGTGGTTATGCCGTTATGGGGTTGGGGAATGACCGGTGGAGGCCGGCTTCGGCCATGTATAGAGTTCAAACCCAGTGCCTCCTCTTGCGGTGGGTTTTAAGCTCATCTAACTAAATATTTCAAGCTTATCTAACTAATTATCCATTTTCCAGTTTTTATTTTAGTAAATATACCTTTGAACTTTGAAGATTTAGTTTTGTTAATGACAGATTTATCATGATTTAATTTGATTGTTACAAAAATATCCAAATCCCTAATTAATTTTCATTTCATTAACGCTCCCTCAATTAATTGACGCTCCATAGATGTATCTTACTTTAAGCGCGGGTATTGCTTACAAAGATATTGAAGGTTGCTTTTGTGCTATTGGTTCAAGTGATTGCTATTATAACTTCCATGGTAGGTTATATAAACTTTGAAAACACACCAAATATGTTTTTAATTAATCAGTTATGATGTCAACCAAGATTGATGAATTGCTTTTGATTTATGTCGTAATTCATAATTAGATGCAACACTTCATTCAACTAGGAATTTCTTTGATTTTATTTAAGAACAAATTCACAGTAATCGCTTTATGTGATTTGATAAAGCCCGATAATTTTAGGTTACAATAATCGTTATCTATGACTACAATAATTGTAGGTTTACAATAATCGCTACGTATTGTTACAATAATCGATTCATTTAGGTGATTTCTTGTAACTCAACTCCACAATTCAAGTGTGGGTGTATAGTAATAAGTACAAGGCTTCGCTCATTACATGAACTCACTTGATGATTAACAGTACAAGGCTTCGCTAGCTCATTTCTTGTAACTCAATTCCACGAAATCTTGTATTACGTGAGTTGATTACACATGGTTGGTTGACGACTTGATGATTAACAATACAATAACGTGGTTTTACAAGAATAATATTGTATTATAGGAATGTTATTGTAACATAAGAATGAGATTGTATTACATGATTATGTAACAAGAACGCTATTATATTACATGAATAATATTGTAATATAAGAATGATAGTGTCCTACAAGAATCGACCACATACATAACTTAGGGTTGTAAAATACAACTGTCAGTAAACGATTCCAAGAAAATATAATTTGAAGATTCAAGAGTTACTTAAAAATCTAATCAATTCCACGTTGAGAAAAATATCTTCATCTGTCAAATCTTCTACAATAATTTAACTGTTTATTTTTTAAAAGGCTAAAATTTGATTGTAAAGGTATATAGGTAATTTCCATAAAAAAAAACAGTACAATTATCTAAAAAAAACTCTAAAAGTACAATTAGTAAAAAAAAAAAAAAAAAAAGTTTACTTCACCCAATTTTCTCTATTTCAAACCCACGTATCGCATGTACATGCGGTGGCCGGTGGGGTTCAACCCGTATCCAAAACGAACCCAACGTAACCAGCGGTGGCTCGGATTAAGGGGTGTTTAACCCACTGCACTATGGTTAGTGGTAAATTTAACAAAAATTAGCGTGCGGCGAAAGTATCTTTTCTTGTTAGGAATTGATATGTGGATTCATGGCCTTTGTTTTTATTATAGATATATATAGAAGATGTTCGTAACCTATTCCAAATTTAATTAAAAGTTTATATTAGGTTAAGTTTATTATTTTTTTAGTAACTTTAAAATTCATGCTCCGATCCCTCTGTTAAGAAAAATATGTCGTTGTAGGAGTAAAATGTTGTTAAGAAAAACATATCGTTTTAGATAGGTATTTTGGTGTTTACTTTCCAAAATTACCCTTGTAATGATTAGGGATTCGTTAGTTGTAATTTTCAATAAAGTGGAAAAATAAAGTAATAATTATGGGTATAAGTGTATTTTTGTGTACTTTTATTTGCTTTCTTTAAAAATGTGCAAATGTCTAAAACGACATATTTTAATTAAAGAATCGGAGGGAGTATTATTTTATTATTTATAAGTTGCTAATTTTTATTATTTTGATATTTTTTTTCTTCGTATTATTTCAGTTCAATACTTATGTTATTTTAAATGTTTTTCCTTTAATTTATAACTAGTTTAGTACTCATACTATGTGGGGTATTTTCAATTTAAATAAATTTGATATTAAAATTAACCTTTTTATTCATTAATTAGTTAATTTCTTCCAATACTTCTTCATTCATAATTAATATGAAATTAAATGAAATTCTTCTAATGTACTACTATACATACATACATACATATATATATATATATATATATATATATATATATATATATATATATATATATATATATATATTCTTTCTTTCTTTTAATTTAAATAAATTTTATATTAAATAACAATTAAATAAATAGTACCGCTTAAAAATTGAAGAAAACAACATGCAATAACAACACCAAAAAGAAGAGAAAAGAAGTCAACGTTTGTGAAATAACATTAACAATCTAAACTATATATAGATCAAATCTAAAAATCTATCCATAATTATAGATGTATTGATTATTTCAAAAAATTTATCTTATCCATATAAAATTAGAATAAAATTTTATCAATATATCTATCTTATGCATATATAGATATATTGATTAAATTAAATAGAGTTAGAATAAAATTTTATCTTATGCATATATTGATTATTTCAAAAATTTATGATTAGTTCATACCACTACGATTAAGGAGAAGCCGCCACGTGTCTCAGGCGACTTCTCCTTTATTATATACTCCCTCCGTTAATTAAAACTTGACGTTTTACTGTTTACGCACGCTTTTTGAGGTGTTAAAAACTATATAAAATATTAACTTTTTTAACATATTTTTTAAATAATTTTATGCTTGTTACTACTATATTAATTAAGAATTTATAAAAACAAATTTAAAAAATATTAATATTTCATATTCGTATAATTTTTTATCATTCTAAAAAAGCGTGCATGAATAATAAGCGATAAATTTTAATTAACAGGGGTATAAAATAGATTGATTAACTTTATTATCGTAAATTAATTTTGGATCATATATTCGTTGAATAAATTAATGTTGAAAAGTCTTTCATCTCTGACCTGTACAGGGTTCGGTGGTTGACAAAGGGTCATTGCAAATTGCAATACGCAAAGAATACAAACTACAGATCAGATTAATTGTCCGATCGGTTGTAACTTTCTTTAAATACAAACTACAGTCAGCAATACATATCTTACGAAAGCTGCATTATAGATCGCAAGAGTCATGTGAATTAAACGACAAACCCATTTGTAATTTTATAGTACGTACATGTGTGGAGAAACACGTCCTTGAGAGCAATGACGACTTGTACATAAATAAACGACGACCCAAATTAGAGCTGGCAATTCGGGTCATCCGGTCGGATTCGGGTCGAACACATTCGGGTCGGGCACTGATGAGTCGGGTCAACTCGGGTCAAAATTTCTGTGTCGGTCTTGGTCGGGTTGGGTCGGGTCGGGTCGGGTTCGGTCAAAATGAAATTTAGATTGGTCGGGTTTCGGTCAAAATCGGGTTGGACCCATTCGGGTTTTCGGTCAGAATTGGGTCGGTCTCATTCGGGTTTCGGGTCGGTACTCGGGTCGGTCTCATTCAGGTTTCAAGTAGAAGCGGGTGAGGTCTACATTTGTTTTGTACTCTTAATCGTTTGAATTGAATTTGTTAAATCATGTTCGTTCGACGTTTGGGACTTTCGGGTAATCAATTTTATTAAATCGGATATGTAATTCATGTTATTTATGTATTTCAAAAATTATTTTAGTAAAATTAAATATGATTCAATATATAATCTACTCATTGGCTCGTAAGCTCCAATGTTGTTAAAAACTCAATTCGATCCTACGATTCCGACGATCCTACGATCTAAAAATGGAAAAACCATCCTGATTTTTTTTTTTTGCGATTATAATATAACGATCCTATAAAATGTCTATTATAAAAAAATTATAATATTTATCCTTTATATCTAAGAAATTTGTAATATATTTAGTTAATTTATATTATATTTAGTTTATTTTTAAAATTTTACAATCTTTATGGATATTTTTTATGATTTAACATAATATTTATCTAATATTAAACATATTAACTTCATTTAAAAAAAATTAATCCATGCGGTTAGTAAGCTCATTCTATTAATCATTTTTTTTTTTGGTTTGAAAGCTCATTCTATTAATCATTAATGTCATTGAAATTTGGCAATATATTGATATCAAAATCATACTTGATTCCCTATCTAAAATATAATTCACGTTATTATATTGTTATTTGTGTCTTTCAAAAAGTAGTTTTCAAAATAAATTTCACTACGTATATGATTCAAGTTATAATATCCTCATTGAGTTACTGCTATGGACTTTGACTTATTTTGTTTTGTTTCTAAACTGTCATCAAATTTACAAGTTATGGTAAATTTAACTTTGTTTAATGGAATGCACTTACGCACTAATGGTTTTAAATTTTCATTTTGATCAATGAAAATTTTATTTTGTTTAGAAATAACATTAACTATCAATAGCTCGATAATAGATTACAATAATTTTTTTTGTTTTATAGTATAAATGTATAATAAATATATATATTTAAGGATATTCGGGTCAGGTTGGGAGTCGGGTCGGTTGAGAGTCGGTCGGGTTGGGAGTCGGGTCGGGTTAAAATTCGGGTCGGGTTGGAATTCGGGTCGGGTTCGGGTTGAGTCGGGTTTGCCTGTGTTCGGGTCACTTCGGGTTTCGGGTCAACATCGGTCGGGCTCGGGTTAGGGTTCGGGTTATGCATAACGCCAAATTTTTGGGTTCGGTCGGGTTTTGACCGGGTCGGGTGAGTCGGTCGGGTTTCTCGGGTCGGATAAGGAATTACCAGCTCTACAAATTAAACGACAAATGAAATTATCGAGGGACAGGTAGTATGTGTACTACTGTGTGTTTGTGTATATTTATTACCTTGCCAACTCGGGCCTCAGGGGTTTGTTTTGGGCAAATCGCAAACAAGATTCGATCTAACTTTTAGTTCAAGTTGAGTTATTAAACGTATTGGTTGTAAACTTGTTGCGAGTCCTCATGGTTGTAACTATAGACCTGTCAATCAACTTGGTCGAGTTTAGGTCTGGTTAAATCAGATTTTGTGTAAAATGTATTTGGGTAAAATAGGTCTCGGATGCCCCAGTCGGGGTGGCCTAGTGGTAAAGAGCAAGGGGAGGAGTAAGGAGGTCCCGGGTTCGATCCCTCCCTCTGCCTCTTTCCTTGGGTAAAAACCCCAAGGTTTACCTTGCTCTCTACCACTGGGTCGAGCCGGTCGGCGCAAGCCGGTTTACCTGGTACGTGGCTCTTGCCGGCTGGGTCACGTGCTCGGGGTTTGCCACCGAAGCTGGGTTCCTCGTCATCAAAAAAAAAAAAAAAAGGTCTCGAATATACCCGGATCAATTCAAACATGGATTTGATCCGGTTTTGAGTCAACTTCAGGTCAATTCATTTATGCATTTTTAATTTCAATCAAAATTTACGATTTAACGACTTTGTAATAACTCTAAATCCTAAAATTTCCTGGTCTAATTTGTAAGAAATGAATTTAAACAAAATTTTATTTTTTGGTGTGTTAACTCCACCTTGATGATAAGATCTAACTAAAAGATGTAAGACCTTGGTTGATTAAAGCCAAAACTCAGGAATCCTGAGTTTGGTAAGGTCTTACCAAAAGGCTCAAGATTTTAGTTGGTTTCTACCGGACTCGGAAATGGTTTTGAGTAAATGGGCCTATTCATTAAACGGGCCTAATTTTCCATTTGTTCTAAGAGCCATTCTAGTTGGGCTTGATCTTTAGCATATATTGGGCCTAATTTTATTTGGGCTCATAGTTGCTATTTGAATTGATTCGGAACTGATCTATTATATCCATTGTTCTACTGCATATCTTTTCTTGTATGGTTAAGATTCTACAGGGATTTGTGTATATCTTTGTTGCTCAATAATCTCCAGGATCTCCAGTTCTTTGACGCGATCTCACGTAACAAGAGAAGGTTCTGGATTGGCCAAAGATCTCGCCCAGAAGTTTCGGTGTAAACGTTGTTGTTCAAACGTTCATAATTCAAATCTGGATGCTGGCCTATTTAAAGAAGAAGAAGACGTCTGCTGGAGATACATCTCCTACAGTGCTCAATCGTTCATTGCTATCAAGTCTTCTTCAATCGATTCAATCTCACGCAGCTCCCCACGCAAAGAGTTTGTATTTACTTTGAGTGTGTGTGAGGTTTTCATTACGCTTTATAGTACAATTCATCTAGGTTATACTAAGGGTTTCTCTACCCAAAAGTATAGGGTACTTCGGTATCCTTAGTTGCTTTATTTCACTAGAGAGTTTGGGTTGCTAGATAGTAAGGTAGTCTAGAAGTGTGTAAGTCTTCTAGAGGTTGTATCTAGGACTCATAAGGCAAAGTGAAATAAAGTGTGTTGAATCCTACGGGTTGGATAACCCTAGGTGGGGATGTAGGCGGTTGTGCCGAACCTCGTTAACAAGTATCGTGTGCTTTACTTTCCTGCTTGCTTTTACTTGTGTTTATTGCTTTCTTGCTTCCGTTGCTAATCGCTCTTTCTTCTCAGATAAGGTCTTACAGCTTGTGGTAAGGTCTTACCTTTCTGGTTTGCGAAAAGTTTACATACTCTATCCAACCCCCCCCCTATAGAGTATTTACGTGCTCCTTTTCTGCCTATTCTGCACTTCAATTGGTATCAGAGCCTAACTCACGCTTTTAGATATTACTATCTGTGAGAACTAACAATGGCAGGCGAAGGTCCAGGCGGCTTCGGTCAAGGAAGATCTATCTCTCGTCCACCTCTCTTTGTTGGAGACAATTTTATGCACTGGAAATCTCTGATGAAAATGTTCATCATTGATCAGGATCTAGAGCTCTGGCATATTATTACGCGAGGGCCAAATGTCCCCAAGAAGGATGGACCGAATGAAACCAAGCTAGACAAGTCAGAAGAAGAGTTCAACCAAGCTGATCTAGAAAGCACAGCTAAAAATAGCAAAGCAGTTCATGGACTTTACTGTGGACTGAGGACTGATGAATTCAATCGAATTTCATCATGCAGATCAGCAAAAGAAATCTTGGATAAATTGGTCGTGACCTATGAAGGAACTAGTCAGGTCAAAGAATCCAAAATCAATATTTATCTTAGACCATACGAATTGTTTAAGATGAAATCTGATGAGTCTGTGAAAGCAATGTTCACCCGTTTTACGGAGATCATTAACAATCTCGACTCTTTGGGAAAAACATTCCAAAATGAAGAAAAAGTTAGAAATATACTTCGATGTCTTCCTAAATCAAAATGGGGTCCCAAGGTGACCGCCATTGAAGAAGCTCAAGACCTTAGCACGCTGGCTATTGGCGATTTGTTAGGAAAACTAATCACCCATGAGATGATCCTCAATGAGGACGATGGGGAGCCTTCCACAAATGTCAAAAACTTAGCGCTGAAGGTTAAGAAAGAAGAATCTCTTGAAGATTCCGAGGATGATGAAGAGGAAGATCCCTTTGCTCTTATAACAAGGGGTTTGGCTCGCATCCTCAAAATGAAGAAGTAATTTTCCAACAAAGAATTTGGAGGATCATCAAGAAACCAAGGTAAGTCTTCTACCCCTTTGAAAAGAAACTGAGTCCTAACGTGCTATGAATGTGGTGAAACAGATCACCTGGTTAAGGAGTGTCCTCTCAAAAAACGCAACAAGGCAAAGAGGAAAGAGTCCAACAAGAAAGTCATGGCGACTTGGAGTGACTCAGATGCATCAAGCGACTCGGACTCTGAAGAAGAACAAGCCAACATATGCCTCATGGCCAAAAGCGATGATAAAGATCAACACCTGAATGGAATGGTAAGAAACCTTCTTTCTAGCTCCAAAGCCGTTTTGTCTGAATTTCTCAAAAATATGATCTCAAATGAGGAAAGCTGTTGCAGAGAAATCAGCAGTCTACAAGAGAAGGTATTGGATCAAGAAACTTGCATTAAAAGGCTGTCACAGAAATTGCAAGATCTTGACAATCAGAATTCCGACCTTATCAATGAAGGTAAGACCTTACGATCGGAAAATTCCGAACTTAAGGAAAAACTTTCAACTCTCACTGATTAAAACACTGATCTTGAGAAAGAAAAGGTGAAGTTGTCTGAAAAATGTCAAGATCAACAAAAGGCCTTAGTGCAATTCACAAGATCCAAGGCTACTCTTGATAGGATGCTTGGAGAACAACAACTTTCTTTAAATCGAAATGGTATAGGCTATAACAAGAACTTTCCTGTTAAGCCTACTACCAAGTTCGTTAAAGCAAAAGGAAGTTGGAGGTCTCCTACGTGTTTCTTCTGTTGCAAGAAGGGTCATGTAAAGGAAACGTGTCCTTACAGGAGAACAGATCCTTACATCATCTGAAACACATATCCGGTACGTTTAAATGAACGAATAAGGCAAGTTTGGGTCCTTAAGGGAACAAAGTTGCCAAATATGGTATACCCCCACAACGGATCCAAATTGGTCTATTGGTCAAGTCGGAAAGGTTGATTTTTTGTTTTGCAGGATATCACCAAGACTAAGGATCATAAATGGATTATGGATAGCGATTGCTCCAGGCATATGAGTGGAAAAGAATCTCTTTTTCATCATTTAAGGAAGCAATCCATCGGTACTATAACTCTTGGCGATAAAGGAAAGTGCGACATCGTCGGTATTGGTAACATTGGTGTTAATTCAAAAAATTTCATTACAGATGTATATCTTGTTGATGGTCTTAAATATAACCTTCTCAGTGTTTCACAACTTTGTGATAAAGGCAACCGTGTATGCTTTAACAAGGAAAAGTGCATCGTTCAAGACGAAAAGACAGGAGATGTGGTTCTTACGGCATATAGAGATTCTAACATTTATGCTCTTAATACAGATCATATTCCAGCCTCCAATCTGAAATGTCTCAAGGCCTTATCAGAAGATCCAAGAGTGTGGCACAAGCGACTTGGGCATATCAGTATGCATTCTCTTGGAAAGCTACTGTCTAAGGATCTTGTCCGAGGACTTCCGGATCTGGATTTTAAAGTTGACGATCTATGCAATGCTTGCTCATGGGGAAAACACACCCGTAGCTCTTTCAAGAAAAAGAAGGTCATTAGTACTATTAGACCTTTAGAATTGTTACACATGGATCTATGCAGACCTATGCCTGTCAAATCTCCCAAAGGTAAACAATACATTCTTGTAGTTATTGATGATTATTCACGATTTACTTGGGTCTTCTTTCTCAAAGATAAATCAGAAACTCTATTTTATTTTTCAAAACTTTGTAAGGAGTTACAAACATTGAAAAACCTACCCATCGTTTCTATTAGAAGTGATCACGGTAGAGAATTTGATCAATTAAACTTTATTTTATGCGAAATATGGTATTTCTCACAATTTTTCTGCTCCAAGGACACCTCAACAGAACGGGGTGGTGGAACGGAAAAAACGCACCCTAGAGGAGATGTCAAGGACTATGCTATTAGAAAATAACCTGCCTAAGTCATACTGGGCAGAGGCTGTAAATACAGCAAACTATATTCTCAATAGATGTTTGATTCGATCAATTTTAAAGAAAACTCCTTATGAGCTTTTTAAGGGAAGAAAACCAAGTATATCTTATTTCAAACCATTTGGATGTACATGCTATGTACATAACAATGGGAAGGATAATCTTGGGAAATTTGACGCACGCAACGACGAAGGTATATTTCTTGGATATTCGAACCAAAGCAAGGCTTATCGAATATTCAACAAACGTACCAAAATAGTCGAGGAAAGCATTCATGTGTTATTTGATGAAAGTGATAACGGTACCTTGAGTGAAGGTTTTGCATATCTCAAATTAAACACCTATGAGGACCATGAGTCAGATGGAGACGGCAGTGATCAAGGAAAGAGCAAATCAAGAAATATCCAGGAGCCATTTCAAGATCTTACTGAGCTATCACAAGGCCCTAGAACTCAGTCTCAAGGCCTTACCGATGAAGCCAGTCTAGAAAATGGAATTCCTCCTGAGCCTCTTGAACCATATCCCACAAGTCCTCCTGAACCTCAGGAGCCTGAATCTTCTTCCCATGGTGCTTCAACATCCAATCAAGGATCAGCACAAAAGAAGTTCAAACATCCTTCCTCTCACTCCTTGGCAGACATTATTTCGGATCCTTCGTCGGGTATTCAAACTCGCTCCAATCTTAGAAACTTGTGTGCATTTCACGCTTTTGTCTCTCTTACAGAACCAAAGAAATACACTGAAGCTCTCAAGGAACCAGATTGGATCATATCTATGCAAAATGAACTCAACGAGTTTGAACGCAATAAAGTATGGACCCTTACGGCTAAGCCGAAGGGGAAATCGATTATTGGAACTCGATGGATATTTCGAAACAAGCTAGACGAAGGAGGCAATGTTATCCGAAACAAGGCTCGACTAGTTGCACAAGGATATAATCAAGAAGAAGGTATTGACTATACGAGGAGACTTTCGCTCCTGTAGCCAGACTCGAAGCCATTCGTATGCTTCTTGCCTTTGCATCCTTTATGAATATCAAGATTTATCAAATGGACGTAAAGTGTGCCTTTCTTAATGGGTTTCTGGATGAAGAAGTTTTTGTTGCTCAACCGCCTGGTTTTGAAAACGATGAATTTCCGGAGCATGTTTTCAAGCTTGATAAAGCTCTGTACGGTTTGAAACAAGCTCCTAGGGCTTGGTACGAGCGGCTTTCTAAATATCTCTTGGAAAACGATTTTAAAAGAGGATTGATTGACAAAACTCTCTTTATCAAAACTCATGGAAAGGATATACTTGTCGTCCAAATTTATGTTGATGATATTCTTTTCGGAGCTACTAATGATTCTTTGTGCAAGGAATTCTCTAACATTATGTGCAAGGAGTTTGAGATGAGCATGATGGGAGAGTTGAATTTTTTTCCCGGCCTTCACGTACATCAAAGCTTTAAAGGCATATTCCTTAATCAAGGAAAGTATACACGAGAGCTACTTAAGAAATACAAGATGATCGATTCCAAGGTAGCCAAAACACCTATGAGTTCTACACTTTCTCTGGATCAAGATCTTACCGGCAAAGAGGTAAATCAGAAAGAATATCGAGGTATGATCGGTTCTCTCCTATATCTCACTACTAGCAGACCTGACATTATGTTCAGTGTTTGTATGTGTGCAAGATTCCAAGCTAATCCAAAGGAATCACATCTGATCGCAGTAAAAAGGATCTTGCGATATCTTAATGGTACTAAAGATCTCGGATTGTGGTACCCACATCAAACAAGCTTTGATCTTATCGGATTCTCCGATGCTGATTTTGCAGGGTATAAAGTAGATAGGAAGAGCACCTCAGGGTGTTGTCAATTTCTTGGAGCATCCCTTATAAGTTGGCATTCCAAGAAGCAAAATTCACTAGCGCTTTCAACAGCCGAAGCTGAATATATTGTTGCTGGAGCGTGTTGTTCGCAAGTCCTATGGATTGCACAACAACTCCAAGATCTTGGAATCAACTGTAAGGGCATTCCCATCAAATGTGATAACACTAGTGCCATTTCTATTTCTAAAAACCCTGTACAACACTCAAGAACAAAGCACATTGATGTGAGACACCATTTCATCAGAGATCATGTTGAAAAGGGAGATGTGTCTTTGACATTCATTTCTACTGAGCTTCAACTTACAGATATCTTTACGAAACCTCTTCCCGAAGACAGATTCAATTTCATCCGATTAGAACTTGGAATGCTTAACAAGGAAGCATCGATGTAGGGGGAGCAATCGTATCTTATGATATTTGTATTATCTCCTACATCAAGATGTTGAATTAAAATTTAACATCTTACTTTGGAATAGTTTGATGTTGAATTTAAATTTCAAACAAAAATTTTGGATCAAATCTTTTAGGTAATATCTCTTTAGATATTTATCCTTAAAGATCTTTTGGTTTTATCTTTTCCGGATTTTTTTTAAAAGGTTAAAATTGTTTTACCCGGTTTTCTTGTATTTATCTTGAAAAGTGGTTTTGATTTTAAAGGAAGATATGGCCGGATTCTTCGTACGGATCTTTTGGAAGTTCAAAAGTTTCTCTTTCTCTCCTATTTATATCTCTACATTCACCCGGTCATATCACACATCCACTTCTCTCTCTCTCCATTTCTCTCTGTTTTCTTCCCTTCCCAAGAATACTCAAGTACTCCCCCCTTCACCATGGCTCCAAAGAAACCCTCTTCACCTCCCACTACCAGATCTGGAGCAAAGCGCCACCGTCCCTCCGATTACAAGGGCAAGGGAGTAGCTGTTGACGACGACTTCAAGGGAAAGCTCTTCTCCGGCAACTGGAAACCTCCTCTGAGAGTGAGGAAGAAGGGGCGCGCCACCACCGGAAGATAATCAAACGGGAGCCCCGCTATCCCTCTCATAATCATCCTCCCCAAGTGAACCCCCGTGCTCCAAAGAGGCGTCTCGTCAGCATCATCTCCAGGTTCCGATTCCACACGAGGTATTTTCGATGTCCCTCACGCCTAGTTTATTAATCATACGACATCTGGAATGTGGAAGGACGGGTTCGTTCATCGACCCATAAACTTCTGTGAGCATGTGGATCTAGAATTTCTAGAATCCACAAAACTCTCCTGTGTCAATCTCTTGAAGAACTCTCACATTTGGTCCTTCCCTAGCTCTCATTCTTGGCACCCCTGAAAATGTCAACACAAGTTCTCACCCTACCAAAGCTTACTGTATCCACAAAGGCCAAAAAGAATTTTTTGTTCGTCACTCCTCCTCTGCTGAATCCTCCAAATCCAAGCCTAAGCACACCCATAATGTCCTATCTCTTGAGGCTAAGATGGTGTTCACCATCCTCGCTCGGTGCGTCCTTCCAAGAAAAAACTCCCGCGAGCTTGTCATCGACAACTTGATGCACTATCTCTACCTGATTATGGCAGACCACAAATTGGATCTCCCCGATCTCATCCTTACCTACATGCTCCACACTATCAACACTCCCTTGTCTGCACCTCTCCCCTACCCAAATTTCCTTCCTAAGGTGTTTGAGTTCTTCAATGTTGATACCCAAGGAGAGGAATTTGTCACTCACACCAGTCGTATCGATGAAGACTGTTGGAAGCGCCTTGGGGTTGAACAAACCCTAGCTGGAGGCTGGGTTCTGAAACCACCCTCTTAAGGTCAAGGGGACACAGTGAAGCTGGTGGAACGGATCGAGATTCTGGAAGCTAAGGTTGATTCGCTGAGGAAGGACGTAAACGCCGCCAGAGTAGATATTGTTGATCGCCAGGACAACACCCACCCGCAGATTATGATCTTAAATGAAAAGCTGAATTAGCTTTTTATGCTTTGTGGTCTCAATCACCGGGCTACTACTTCAATCTTGCCAATGGATGCTGATTCTGTTAAGCATGTCGAGGAAACGGCTAAGAACGTTCTCCTCAATTGTGAACGCAGGGTGCGTAATTATCCTATCCTCCACCATCTTTATCCAGAGCCGAACATCCTCACTGTTGAGGAGTACGACATAGTTAAGAAATGGCGAGATGAGGAGGCTAGGATTCAAGCAAAGATGTGGAGTGCTCATCATGTCAAGAACGCAAAAGATCACCGGCGTGAGAAGATCTACAGAAACCGCCCTGATGAAGATGGAGTTCCTCCGAAGTATGGCCAATGGTACGATGAGGATGTGGTGGTAGTTTCTAATGACGAGTGATGGTGCTAGTGGTTCTGTTTCTTGAAGCTGATCTGGGAACATTATCTATTTATGTTTCTGCTCTAAACTCTCTGGTTTTTTTAACAATTTCTCTTCCCTTCTTGTTGAAAGACAAAAAGGGGGAGATATCTCTGGTTTTTAATGGTTTTTAATGGATTTAGGTCAAACTTTCGTAAGGCCTTACTTTTGGTTTGCAAGGTCTTACTGTTTTGGTTGTGTTGTTTGAAAACTATGATCCAACATGCTGCTATAATATCATTGCACTGTTATATGTGGATCGCTGTGATTTTTTTTTTCCAGGTAAACAGGTGCATAAGTTTTGTCTTTCATCAAGGGGGAGATTGTTAACTCCACCTTGATGATAAGATCTAACTAAATGATGTAAGGCCTTGGTTGATGAAAGCCAAAACTCAGGAATCCTGAGTTTGGTAAGGTCTTACCAAAAGGCTCAAGATTTTAGTTGGTTTCTACTGGACTCGGAAATGGTTTTGAGTAAATGGGCCTATTCATTAAACGGGTCTAATTTCCCATTTGTTCTAAGAGCCATTCTAGTTGGGCTTGATCTTTATCATATATTGGGCCTAATTTTATTTGGGCTCATAGTTGCTATTTGAATTGATTCGGAACTGATTTATTCAGTCCATTGTCCTACTGCATATCTTTTCTTGTATGGTTAAGATTCTACAAGGATTTGTGTATATATTTGTTGCTCAATAATCTCCAGGATCTCCAGTTCTTTGACGCGATCTCACGTAACAAGAGAAGGTTCTGGATTGGCCAACGATCTCGCCCAGAAGTTTCGGTGTAAACGTTGTTGTTCAAACGTTCATAATTCAAATTTGGGTGCTGGCCTATTTAAAGAAGAAGAAGAAGACGTCTGCTGGAGATACATCTCCTACAGTGCTCAATCGTTCATTGCTATCAAGTCTTCTTCAATCGATTCAATCTCACGCAGCTCCCCACGCAAAGAGTTTTTATTTACTTTGAGTGTGTGTTAGGTTTTCATTACGCTTTATAGTACAATTCATCTAGGTTATACTAAGGGTTTCTCTACCCAAAAGTATAGGGTACTTCGGTATCCTTAGTTGCTTTGTTTCATTAGAGAGTTTGGGTTGCTAGATAGTAAGGTAGTCTAGAAGTGAAGTCTTCTAGAGCTTGTATCTAGGACTCATAAGGCAAAGTGAAATAAAGTGTGTAGAATCCTACAGGTTGGATAACCCTAGGCGGGGACGTAGGCGGTTGTGCCGAACCTCGTTAACAAGTATCATGTGCTTTACTTTCCTGCTTGCTTTTACTTGTGTTTATTGCTTTCTTGCTTTCGTTGCTAATCGCTCTTTCTTCTCAGATAAGGTCTTACAGCTTGTGGTAAGGTCTTACCTTTCTGGTTTGCGAAAAGTTTACATACTCTATCCACCCCCCCCCCTATAGAGTATTTATGTGCTCCTTTTCTGCCTATTCCGCACTTCATGGTAAAAGACCGTAAATTAAAATTTTAACACTTAATTACTAAGCACTGAGGTTGGGTCATGTGTTTATATCCCTTATGGTGTTAAGTGTTAACAGATCTGGGTCATTGATTGATTAGAAATGGATGAGTAAAATTAATTGAGAATTTCCCTTTTTATTTAAATAAAAAAAGTGGGTCCCACCAGTTTTATAGCCAAATTGCTGAAGCGAAAGCGCGCGTGTTTTTTTTTACGGTAACGTTTTTTTTTTGTGGGGAGGAGGGGATTTTGCTTGCACTGTGTGTTCGATGAATAATGACGAACAAATTACCGAATAATTCCAGATTATCAACGAATAATGACTCTGAACTTCCATATTTCGCTTGCAATTTGTGGCGTAACATTTTTTTTTGTAGGGCAACGTTGTTTTTTTGTGTGGTGCACTGTTTTGAACTATTTGATAAGGTGATATTAATTATTCGCTAACTTATAGTTATTATTCATGTGTAAAGAGTATTTATCGTTTAGATAATAGCAAAAAAGTTGGTTAGTTTTACAACTATTCGCTAGGTTAATAGTAATTATTCGCTAAATTGATAGTTATTATTCGTCTGTAAGAGTTATCATTTAGATAATAGTAAAAGGGTTGTCAATTTTTCAACTATTCGCTAAGTTGATAGTAATTATTCACTAAGTTTATTATTCGCTAGGTTGAAAAAATATGTAAATGTAATTCTTCATTTCCCAAATCTAATTAACCACATACATGAGAATAATTCCTTATTATCAAGGAATATAAACTATGAACTTGCTGAATAGTGACTTTGAACTTGTCGAATAGTCGATAAATCACAAGAAGCGCGCGCATACACCGTATTATCCCTAAACAAGTGCTCCAATCTCATTTAAAACCAAACAAAGTAATCAATCCTTAATAAAAAACGATTTCAACGGCGATTAACAAAACATTACAAATCATCCATCTTCAAAGGTGAAATATAATCAGTAGAGCAGTTAATCCTAAAAAGACAATTTCAAAGGGGAGCAATAATCAAAATCGGTCAAATCTAGTAAAAATACAAGAAATTTGTTAACACAATGGCCTTTGAGAGAAGACGAGTACTTGATACTGATCGCGGGGCTTTGAAATCGAACTCTGTACATCAATTTCTTGCCCCTCGGCCGGCAGGGTTACGATTTCGGAAGGTGAATGAGACTCGATCTTGTTAGGGCTTCGAAATTGAACTTTGGACATCAATTTCGCCGGGCTTCGAATTCGAAATCTCGAGCTATCTTTGCCGGCAGCACCGCTCAAGGTTACAAGGTGCTAGGGTTTTTATTTTTATTTTTATTTTTTTGGTAGTGAAAACAGAGCAAAGCTCTAAGTGTACAGGAAATAGACAAAACAAACAGAACAACGTAAACAGAAAGCAGCAAAACAAAATGGACTACAAACAAGCTAGACGGGGAGTAGTCCGTACCCTAGAGTCTTCCTCGAGCAAAGAGATAACATCGTCCGGCGGCGTGGGGAGGGATTGTAGCCCGAGCGGCAGGGAGAAGGCAAGGGCGGCGAGGGAGTCCGCGATAAAATTCGCTTCCCTGAAGACATGGCGGAGCTGGAGGTCCCAACTCCGACTAAAGAAGCCTTGGCATTGGCGAGCCAGGCTGTAGAGAGGATGCCCTGGAGCAACCCGGCCATGGATCATCTTGACCACAAGCGAAGAGTCCGTCTCGATCAACACCTTCCTATAGCCCCTATCCCAGGCAATACGCAGACCATCAAGGATCCCCCAAAGTTTTGTCATTGGTACCGTGCAGAGGCCAATGTTATGCCCAAAACCCACAATCCAGCGGCCTTCATCGTCCCTTAGCACTCCTCCGGCAGTGGCTAATCCGTCGATATTCACCGCGCCATCCGTGTTGATTTTAATCCATCCAGCCTCCGACTTCTCCCAACTGACCAGCACCAGCGTCTTAACAGGGGAGCTAGTAGCCGGACTGGGGAGGCACCACGCCTTACAGTACTCCGCCACTCTATCTTCAATGAAACTTCTCTTATCTAGCTGAGTCTTCTTGTTATTGAAGACTCTATCGTTTCGCCATCTCCACGTCCACCATAGCGCTATTGCGAACCAATTGACCCATTCCACTCCGTTTTCTTTCCTCTTGCTACTCATCACGTTGCCTCTAAGCCATTCTGCAAAGGGGGTAGAGTAGAAGCTATCAGTACCCACACAAGTTGAATTCCACATACATGTGATGCATTTGCAGTCTCGGAAGAGGTAAGCAAGCGTCTCTGTCTGTCCACGACACTTGTCGCACTCTCCATCAGTCGCCAAATGTCTCTGCATCCTTTCTGCGTTTGTAAGTACAGCCCCTCTCATCAAGAGTCAGACGAAGCAACGGACCCTCTCAGGTACTTTAAGCTTCTAGATTTTCTCATACACCTGCGACTCTATGCAAACAAGGTTGAAAGAGCGAATAATCCTCTCGTAGGCGCTGCTGATGGTGTATTGCCCATCCGCCGAACCTCCCCAGCAAAGAGTATCATTGACCGAGCCATCACCCACCACCGCCACTGCTGCAAGTTTGATGAGGATACCGGCTGGGAGCAAAGGGGATAGGACCTCCTAATTCCAACCAACCCCATCAATCCAGTAGTCCCTGACACTCTCGTTGTCCATCCCTTCCTCCATAGTTCCAATAGTGATGTCGCGGAAGCTCTCATCGCCCAACCATTTGTCAACCCAAAATCGGATGGAGGTTCCGTCACCAAGGCTCCACATGGCTCCCTCCAAGACCACCGAGTTCAGCCCTTTGAGCAGGCTTGACCAGACCGCCGAGGTTGCCACATTAGAAACATTTGGATTGCATGCGTATTTGGCCTGCAAAATGACACTCCAAACATCAGTACTCTTGCTCGATAGAAATCTCCAAGCAAGCTTACCCATAATTGCCAGATTTAGCTCCCTCATCGATTTTAATCCGAGGTCGCCCACACGCCTAGGCTTGCAAACCTCCTCCCATTAGACAAGATGCATCCTCCGACGCTCTTCACTATCTCCCCACACAAAGCTTCTGCATAGTCTGTCAATTCTGTCACATGTGGAGCTTGGGAGAGCAACAGTCGCCATCGAGTAAACCGGGATCGAGCACAAGACCAACCTTGCAAGAGTAGCTCTACCAGCAAGGCTAAGCTGCTTACATTTCCAGCCGGCAAGTTTCCCTTTCACTTTATCAACGACCTCATCAAAGGTCCCTCTATTAATTCTGCCATGGAGAACCGGCATGCCCAGATAGCTTCCGAGGTTGGTCACAAAATCAAAACCGTTTTAATTCCTGAGATGGGTAATGATATTGCCATCGACATTAGGCAAAACGAACAATTTGGTCTTGGCCAAATTCACTTTTTGCCCAAAAGCTGCACAAAATTGCTCAAGAATCCCCTTAATGATCCTAATCTGCTCAATAGAGGCCTCCGCAGCAAGAATAATATCATCAGCAAACATAACGTGGGAGATCTCCGGACCTGTTCTGGTAAGTTTCGGCGCCCTCCACAGGCCCCCATCAACCGCCCCCTGAATCAGGTGGCTGAGCCTTTCAATACAAAGGATAAAAAGATAAGGAGAGATGGGATCTCCCTGTCGAATGCCTCGATTCGGCTCGAAAACTTCCGTGAGCTCTCCATTGACCAGAACTCTGGTTCGGACAGAGCTGACACATTCCGTGACCCACTTCACCCAACATTCTGGGAAACCGGCAACCTTGAGAGTGTCTGTAACGAAGTCCCAGTGCAACCGGTCATACGCCTTCTCGAGATCGATTTTGAGGAGCATCCATCCCTTCTTACCTTTCTTTCTTCTCATGGAGTGTACCAATTCCTGCATAATCACGATATTATCCGTGATGAGTTGCCCGGGCAGGAAGCTTCCTTGCATCGGACCGATAAGGGTCGAGAGGAGGGGTCTAACTCGGTTGACCATCACTTTAGTGATAATTTTGTACAAAACATTACACAGATTTATGGGGCGATATTGGGATATGGCCTCAGGTTTAGCAACATTGGCTAAAAGCACAATAAGCGTCTCGTTAATGCCTGCCGGAAGAGACGTTGTAGCGAAAAAAGCTCCTCACAAAGTCCTTCACTGAGTTGCCAATGGTAGACCAACACTTCTGGAAGAATACCGGTTGGAAACCATCAATACCAGGAGCTTTGAAGGCCCATATCTCTTTAACTGCTTTAGAAATCTCACACTCAGTAACTGGGCCTGAAACCGCCTCCCAGTCAGCCGGATCAATAGCAGGGAAAGCACCACACCCAAGGTCCGGCTGAGCAGCTTCTTCAGGCGGCAAGGTATATAGAGCTTACGGAAAAACTCGCATACCAGCCCCTCAATATCTCTAGCATCCACCAACTCAGTACCATCAGCCTTCTTGATGAGCTCAATGCGGTTCCGCTTCCTCCTAATAATAGTAGAAAAATGAAAAAAAAGAGGTATTGCGGTCCCCGACCTTAAGCTAGAGTTCCCTCGACTTTTGATACCAAATGATTTCCTCTTGCTCAAGGGTGGCGTTTAATTGATTTTGGACAGCAGCTTCCTGGTTGATAAGATCCGTAGTCACACCTCTCTCGAGGTCTCTCTGGATCCTCCTAAGGTCGGTAGACAGAGTATCTTTGCGCTAAAAAATGTTCCCAAACACCTCTTTATTCCACTTTATAAGGCAATTGCGGAGGTGTTCCAGCGCAACAGGGGTGGCGCAACTCCTTTTCCAGGAGTCATTAACCAGTTTCGAGAAGTCCGAGTGCGTCATCCAGGCTGCTTGGAACTGGAAAGGGCCGCGCTTCTTATTCAGCTTGATCACGGGGTCAAGAGCCAACAACAACGGAGTGTGGTCAGAACCAAACTTTTGAAGGTTCCGAACCGATGCTTCCGGCTAATCCAAACGGGCATCCGCATTAGCAAAAACCTTGTCAAGACGCTTAGTCACATAGGTTTGATCAGTCGTACCTCTTGACCAAGTAAACGAGGGACCAGAGAAACCAAGATCGATCAACTCCGCTCCATCCGCCCAGTTAATGAATCTATCCGTATCTGAGGAGAGCCCGCCGGCCTCCCCACTCCGCTCCCAACTATGAAGCGTACTGTTGAAATCGCCTCCAACAACAAGGGGGCCATTGATGTTGTTAGTGACGCTGCCCAACACCTCCCAAAACTCCCTTCTTTCATAGCCATCAGGGAAAGCATAGACAACGAGGAGATGGAAACTCCTGCGCCCAGCATCCACCCTAGCAAGAATAAAACGATCATGACAATCAACCACAGTGATAGTAGTACACTCCTTGTTCTACAATAACCACACCCCACCACGGAAACTCGTGGCCTCAACAATGAATCTGTCGGTGAAGTCGAGCCTGTCACAAACTTCCTTCGCCCTATCCCCAGAGATTTTAGGCTCAAGAATGGCCAAAACATCGGCCTTTTTGTGCCTGATCATATAACGGATAGATCTACGGAAGCCGGCCCTACCAGCTCCGCAACAGTTCCAAATAAGTCAATTCATGATTAACCAAAAGGCGAGACGAACCAGGACCACCTAGACATGCTTGTCGCACATCGAGTCCACTCCCCCCATATGGGAAACCGCTTCCGGGCCTGATTGATGCAGGGGAGTCTTAACTCCCACCATTCCTGAGTTATCCACGCTATTGGACGACACATTCTCCGCTGGGCTTGAATTGTCGGCCAAGCCACACTCTTCCACCATAGGTTCGACCCCATCGTTTTCGGTACTCGGCACGCTACCAACCAACGATGATTCCTGCAATTGCACAGAAGGGTTACATGAATTAGTATCCCTTGTTATGTTGCATGTGGGCTCAATAGAACAATTAGGCCCAATAGGGTTATCTGAATTCAAGTCACTATTTAAAACACTAAATGAATTGTTAATTTTTGGTGAAAAGGTTAAGGGGGGATCCTCTTTGCGGGCTCTCTTCTTGGACCCGTTATTGGGCTCCTGGTTCGGCCCATTACACTTCTCTTCATTTTTCTTCTTTGTAACAAACTTCTGGCCTCTTCCATCCTCCTTTTTTTTCTCTATTGGCCCTCCCGTATTGAACACCAGATTTTTCGGGATTGCATCCTGGGATGTAGCCAAGGCGCCGCCAGTAGGCCCAGAGCCCCCATTTGTCTCGAAACCCTTGCCATTAATTCCTTTTCCTTTTCTCGAAGCGTCCCTCGTAATTGGCTCTTCTTCCCGATACTCTTTACCGTTGCTCTTCAGTTGATGGTCGTTACCATTCCCCACCGCTTTGCCGGGGCCGGCTCTCGAAGATTTTTCTGACCCACCACCACCGACATTCTTCTTATACTTGTCCTGATGCTTGCGCGCCCCATCATCGGCGTTATTGTTGATTCCGGTGGACGAGGAGGCCCCTCCGCTACCTTTGCTCTTTGCTTTGTGGTTTCCCTTCCGTCGGGGGACCTCCATCCAAGGCCCGTAAGTTCCCCCTACCACCCCTTCATTGGTGAGGTTGGCATCCGGCATGATCTCGCTAACCTGGGCACTTCCCTCCCTAGCATCCTCCTTAGGCTTCTCTATCGGACCGCTATAATTAACCTTTGAAGGGCAGTTGGAGGCGATATCGGCCACACTTGAAGGAGATCAGGTGTAAACCTTCATATTCAAGGTATAGCCTTTGATCATTGATTGTGACTGTCCCCTTTAAGGGTTTTGTGAGATCCAGTTCCACGCAAACCCTAGCAAACCTGCATCTGTTGGAGAACATGGTTTTGGTGTCCACTTTGATCGGTCTTCCAAAACCCTCAGCAATCTTCAAGAGGACGTTTTCCTTGTAAAACATGATCGGCAGTATTGTAATTCTGACCCACGCATGAGATGTTGTGATCTCGTCCGTTTCAGGATTGAACGAAGGTGTCCAAGCCTTGATGATGAGGTAGTGATCAAATATGGTCCAAGGCCCTCCAGTCAGGGCGCAAATGTAGTAGTGTTCGGTCTCAAACCGAATCACATAGTACCCATTAGGCAGGTCGGCCAGTTGAATCTTACCCGCAGGCCTCCATAGCTCTCGGATCTTCTTGTCCATGGCGTGATAGGGGACAAATCCCCCAAGCGTTTTGACAATCAGGGAAGACCGCCAAACCGAGGACAGTGCTTGTATCACTTCAGAGTTGATTGAGATGACCGGATCGCCCTCCCCACCATTCGAATAGGAGATGGCGATCTTCCCGGCGAGGAACTCAGGCTGGAGTACTGGTCTGCACTCACCTGTTTCCCCAACCACCATCTCTTTCCACGTCTTCTTTCCATCAGGGGGATCCTCTTGAGGGCCACTAGTAGTGACTGGAGTAACCTGGGACATGGCCCCAGGCGGCACAGCATCAGTTGGTTAGAGCAGCGTGAAGCCGAAAGAGAGCGTTTTTGTGAAGGCCGAAAGTTCACTTCATCTACTTTTTTTCTAATCCACCGTTTTGTTAAATAGGAGGAGTGGGTGCACGCATCAAATTGGAAATGTGTGGGAGTAGTTTTGATGGGACCCACTTTTTTTTTTATATAAATAAAATAGAAAATCTCAATTAATCTCAGCCTTCCGTTTTTCTTCAATTAAGAGTCAAGATTTGTTAACACCTAACACCATAAGAGCTGTTAACATTTGATCCATCCTTACTAAGCACTAACCTATTTATAGTTTTTTAATTCAAGATGGGATATTTTTTAAAAATAAATTTGTTATGGAGCTTTTTTTTACACAGTATCCATCTAGACTAAAAAAATGAACATTTTATATTTATTTTTTGGCAGGAGAGATTTTTTTTCACGGCATGGAAGAATTATGAACAATTACAGAAACTGTAATCTGACTCCTTGATGATCCTTAAGGATGATGGAACAAATGTCCCTATTAAAAGGGATAGTAGAGTTATTATAAATGATACCCTTCCTTGCTATATAATCCACAACTTAGTTTGCTTCCCGATAGCAGTGTATATATTCGACGAAATCAAAGGCAGATTTCAATTGCTTGATCTTCTCAATGTGATGTATGATTCCCATCTGATGTTATTGCTGCCGGTGATGGATCTAATGAGCTCCAGATTGTCTCCTTCTATTGTCACTCTTCGCAGTCCTTTCCTTATTGCTTGTTGCACACCTGTCTGAATAGCGATAGCTTCAGTTGGGATAATTAACTGAACCTTACATAGCTTCCTTATCAAACATGTCTATATATGACATGGCCTAGGGAGTTCCTAACAACCCTCCCAGATGATAAGAGCCTGTGAGATTAACAGAGTTATCCACATTAATTTTGTAGACAACCCCTAGTGGTCTGATCCATTTAGTGCTAGACCTCTTCTTTTTAGTCACATCCCTTTGATTATCTTTTTCAATTTGTGTCCACTCATTAATATTTGCTATAATTCTTTGGACAATATTTTGAGCCAGAGCGGGAATTTTATTCCTGAAAATAAGTTCATTTCTGACCTCCCATCTAGTTTTCCAGATGAAAACAAGGTCCTCAAAGTTTTTGTTTCCGTCCCCAATTTCCTCTATATTTAGAACTTGGGAATCATTTATATTCATATGTTGGAAGTATTTTCCCGTTTGTAGTTCAAATTGAGCGATTATTTTCCTAGTAAAGTAGCAATTTCTCATTAAGTGATTTGTGTCCTCTTCTGCTTGATTGCAAAGGCTACACTAGATTGGGACTCTATTCACATACTACATCCGTTAATTAAAACATGTCGTTTTAGACATTTGTGCATTTTTTAAGAAAGCAAATAAAAGCAAACAAAAATACACGTATACCCCGAATTATTACTTTACTTTTCCACTTTATTGAAAACTACAACTAACAAATCTCTAATCATTACAATGATAATTTTGGAAAGTGAACATTAAAATATCTAAAACGACATGTTTTTCTTAACAAGATTTTACTCCTAAAACGATATGTTTTTCTTAACGGATGGAGTATTTGTTTAGTCGTTGGGTGGTAGGAAGGCTGTCAATCACTATTTTCCAAGTTAAGCTTTTTAACCTAGAAGGGAGGTTTTGTTTCCAAATCCATTTGTAATCATTTTAAGGTTGAGTAGTATTATTTGACATTCGTTTTACCGATTTCGTAGTGAAAATCCCACTCGAATCCAAATTCCAAATAAGTCTATTTGGCATGTTCCAATCTGATATTTGCATTGCTAAAATGTCACGAGATATTTCAGAAGGGAAAAGACTATTTACAGGAGAAGTATTTCATTGTTTTTCTGAGGTAAAGAGTCATTTATGGGTCATTGTTTCCTTTGAAGTGTTCAAGATTATAATTTGGGGCCCAGGGGTGAGACCATACATTTATGCTATCTCTGTTCCCAGTGATCCAAAAAAAACCTTGTTCAAATTTATTTCGTAAGGATAGAATGCGACCAAACTACCACGAGGTGAGATGATTAGAACGATCTCTAATATTCTCCTTTTGTCGATACTTTTCTTTTACGATTTGTACCTATATGTTGTTCTCATTTTTGTACAGCTTCCAAAGGATTTTCATTTGGAAGTTTATGTTAAGTTCTTTAGCCTTCCTAATGCCCATGCCTCCTTGACATTTGCATTTGTAGATGTTATCCCATCTTACAAGCGGTGTGTACCTTTCTGATTGTAGTTTATTCCAGAAGAAATTCTTATTAATCTGGTCAATTTGTTGTAGAACTCCAATTGGTAGTAAGAAATTTTGCATTAGATAGTTTGTTTTGGAAGTAAGATTTGCTTGGATAAGTACAACTCTACCTGCTTGAGATAGGGTTGATGCCTTCCATTTGGAGAGTTGCTTCTTTAGATTTTAAATAGCTTCATCAAAGACACAAATTTTTATTCTCCCGTTAATGAGAGGAATACCTAAGTATTTCTCAAGTTTTCTAGAGATGGGAACTCCCATGTGTTGTGCAAGATCTCTGGCTAGAGTCTGTGATACATTTGTTGAGCATTGAATGGAACTTTTAGAGTAGCTTATGGTTAGTCCTGGTAGGTTGGAGAAATTATTTAGCGTGTTTTGGATAGTGTTTAGGCTGGTATGATCTGCTTTAGCAAAGATTAAGGTGTCATCTGCAAAGGTTAAGAACGGCATGGGGGTTCCATTTTTTGTTGATTAATTTGATTCCCACTAGTGCATCATCAAATAAAACTTCTTTGTGTAATTCCCTGGAGAGGCCTTCCATTACTAGTACAAATATGTAAGGAGCTAGTGGATCACCTTGCTTTATACCTCTGTTAGGTTTGAATTGTTTTTCGGGAGTGTTTTTACAAGCACCGAGAAGGAAGTTGTTGAAAGACATTTCATAATCCAACTGATCCACGTACCATGGAATCCAAATTTGGTGAGAACAACTTCAATATAGCTCCAGTTTATTTTACCATATGTTTTTTCCATATCTAGTTTTAGAGTCATCTAGCCCATTCTTCCTTTTTCCGGTTAAAACTATGAAAAATTCCATGCATAATAAGTGTATTGTCTTGTATGGACCTTCCTTCTACAAAAGCTCCTTGATATGGGTTTTAATCTTTGAGCTAGAATGGGTTTTAATCTTTGAGCTAGAATTTTCGAAATAACTTTGTATATGGTATTGCAGAGACTAATGGGTATGTAGTGATTTATATTTGTAGGATTGTCCGTTTTGGGGGCAAGTGCTATAAATGTGTGGTTTGATTTAGTCAATAATTTCCCCGAGTGAAAAAAAGCTTTGATTGCTTTACAGCATGATGATCCAACTATATGCCAGTATTTTTTGTAAAATTCCGGTGGGTAGCCATTTGGTCCGGGAGTTTTATCTTCTGCCATTTCCCAGAAAATGTTTTTAATTTCCATTTCAGTTGGCTTCTTCAAAAGTTACCTTTGGCTGAAATGTTCCAGACATCCTGTGGTTGAATACGCCTTTGTTGGTTGTTAACAAATCTCTCTGACATTTTGAGGGTTATTTGGTTAGAAATCGCTTCACGGTCAGTTAATATTTCTCCTTGATTAGAAACAAAGTTTGACATGGTCCTCCTGAAATTTTTAATCCTTGCAGTTGTTTGGAAGTATTTTGTATTACGATCTGAAAGTTGTAGGTGCTTGATTTTAGCTCGTGGTTTCCAAAATTTGTGACTGTATTCTAGCAGTCTAGATTTTTTATGTTCCAATCCAGCTAGTTTCCTCTTTTCATTTGTTGTGATCTTTCCCCAAGGGAGTTTTACCTAGAAATTCTTAATTTTTTATTCAACTTGGGCTAACTGTTTAGTCAGATTGTTTGTTTTCTTTTTACACTAATTGTTTGCGTATTGCTTAAGAAGCTTATGTTTTTGCATCAAATTTGTATGCGAAGGATCCTAATAGCTTATTACTCCATACTTTCTTAACCATATCTTCATAAGCTTTGTTTGTAGTCCATGCCATTTCAAATACGAAAGGGGTTCCTTTCTTAGATCTATTCTTACCGATTTCAAGAGTCATAGGACAGTTCTAAGATTGGGGAAGGATGAAATAGTGTGTTGATGGGCTAGAGCTCTATAAGTATTATTTATATTTGTTTTATTTTTTCTCTAAGTAAAGGGTGAACCATTAAAAGGTATAGTATGTAGATTAAGCTCATCTTTCACACGTTTTAGCTTTCTAAATCTAGTAATAGAGGGGATGATGCCATCTACCTTTCTGTATCATTTTTTAATATCGTTTAGGTGTCCTATAATGATGACAGGAAGTTGATGTTTATGAATTAGAGCGTAGATATCTTCCTAAAATTGACCTTTCTCATTCTCAATCAATGGGGCGTATACAAAAAGAATGGCAAATTCATGGTTTTCAACCTTGGTTTGAAGCATGATTACTTTATTATTTTGCTCTATGAGTTTGCAACCTTCCATAATCTTAGACTTATAAAGCATCCATAATCCTCCTATAAGGCCAAAAGCTTTTATACAAAAGGACCTCCAAGACTAATCATAAGGATTCCATAGAATATGCAGAAGTAAAAGGTACATAGTATACTTATATATAAGTTTATTCATCTTGTTTGTATTTTTATAAAGACGGTTGTTCATACCTTTAGACAACGTAGTAAGAAAATGACTACTTCTTTGCAGTTGTGTAGTGCCAAGTCTGTATTTTCCTGGCTTGTTGAAGACGAGCTTTGGCTTGCAAAGATGAGTAAAATACCAATTAACGGAGATATCTTTGTTGTGGTATCTTCTCCTGGTTTTTGTATTAATATGAAAGTTTGTAGCAAGGTTGTGTAGGGCATGTTTGTTGATAAAGTTTTGGTTGCTTGCCACCACCCTTCCCATAAGGAGATGAATGGGGCATCACTGAAGGTTTGGAGTAAGAGAGAGGAGTAAGGCCATACCTGATCTCCATTAATGCTCATTCATCTGCATGTTAGAAAGGACCAAGCCGGACATGGGAAACTTAAGAGAATTCCCTTTGAGCATCAGACCAAGGAGAATGAGGCTCTAGGGACAATCAAAACGACAGCGTCAATAAAAAAACATACACAAAATATACAAAGAATAAAAGGGGTCACATGAAGCATAGATAAAACCAAATTAGTTTGATCACCCCATCAAAGGGTTTGATTTTGGTACCTGCAGAAAACAAGAAAACAAAATTAGTTTGGAAAGAAGACTGCGGAAAAGAAAAGGATCTTGAAAAGAGAGAAGAAAACAGAGTTATCAACACACGAGAACCCTAAGCATTCAACTCTCAAGAAACCAGTAAGTCAAGAATAGGTGACCAGAAATCAGATCTAACAAAGAATCAGAAAACAAAGCTTTGATACCATGTTGTAGATCCGAAGATTCAAGGTTTCACAGATCAAAAACCGAGAAGGCTAGATCGAACGCAGTAACAACCAAAACAAGTAAAACAGAGAGAAGACACATCGATTTTTACGTGGTTCGGTTTTCCTACATCCACGGAGCCTCAGAAGAGGAGACTCGAGCTCAATCCACTATGTCAAAGGAGGTTTACAAAGTTTGGTTAACCACAGAACATATCTAGGGCTTATGACGACTTATACAACAGGAATCGCAAACAAGAAAGCAAGAAACAAAGGAGAAATGGTAAAGCAATCAAAGAAACTCCCTGAATCTGGTTTTCGGAAACCAGATCTGAGTCGGAGATCGTCGGAGAAGACAACCAGTGCCATACACAGGTGCTACGTTGATCTTCGATATCAGATCTAGAGGTCTCGCTCGGAGATTCGCCTCAGATCTGAGTTGAATGGCCGGAGAAGGAGGATCGCCTCACAAACCCTAGTCGCCACTCTATTCTCTCTCTCTTTCTCTGTGTTGGATTACCTGATGCCGAGTGAGCAAGTGAGTAACCCTAGCTCCTCTTCAACACTTATATAGGCGAGCCTCAAGAGTTAAAACGACGCGTTCCAACTCTAGGGCTTCCTTCAGGCTGATAGAAGAGCTGGGCTTCCACTGAGCTGGGCCTAAGCAGATTTGGCCCAAGCTGATAATGTCCGAATAGAGACATTGTGTTACAACATATATTTAAGGGCATTTTGCATAACTAGACAAAAAAAAACTTTGCACAACTAGCCATGTGCCTTGATTATTTGCATGGGGTAGAAAGTGGCCATTTTTTGCAAATAAAAAAGATAACCGGGAGAGGAAGTTGCAGGTGAAGCTGAGACCGGCCACTGTAGCTCCATCTTTTTGCTGAGAGAAATGAGGAGGGGGAGGTGCTGCACATGTCAGGGAATTGGGGTGTGGCTCCAATAAAGTAGGGAAATAAGGGGGGGCATTTATGAGGGGAAATGTAAATGATTGTAATTAAGGGTGTCAATCAACCCTTATAAAATCTTGATTGATGGGTGTCATTCCTTAGTAAATGCTCTGCAAAATCAGAGCCAACATAGGAAACGAGTGGCATGGTGAGGGCAAAGCATCACCTTCATATCTGGGAACTGGGCACGTTTGGCTTACCAAAAGAAGACATTAGTCTTACCAATAGGCCAACCATGTCATACCATAGTTGGAATTTTGGAGATAATATGAAGGGGATTGTCCGTAGCGGTTTGGGCGGGATGTCCGTGTAATTTTGGCGTCAAAACAAGGTTCTTCATTGGGGGAAGAGGGATGGCATCTGTCTGACCAATATTGTATATTTATCTTAACAAAAGCATATAGTTATCTTACCAATAGGCTTACCATGTCCTACCATACCTGAAATTTTCGAGAAATTTGGAGTGGATTGTCAGTAGCTTATTTGGCGGGTTGTCAGTGTAATTTTGGCGTCAAAACGGGGTTCTTCATTGGGGGGAAGGGGGAGCATTTATGAGGGGAAAATGCAATCATTGCATTGATGGGTGTTTCCCAAGCACATATATAAGCTTGAGAGGAGGATCTCAACCACCCCAACATGACCTGCAAAAAGTGAGGCAGAGCAGGAGAGAGGTGGAAAGGACGGGGGAAACCCAACCGTGCATCCGAGGAAATGATACAGTTGTCATCCTACCAATAGTACAGTTATGGCCTGCCAACAGTGTTGTCCTGTCTTACCATTCCAGGAAAAGTGCAACAAGTTTGTTGGTGGCAGTGGCAGCGATGGGTAAGTCATCTCTTGTACCTTTCCTTTGTAGGTGTTCTCCTTTACTATATCAGAACTATCCCCCAGGCTGATACTCTTTTCCCCTGATGTACCCTAGGTGATAGGGTATGCATCAATGTCGTGTTCGGCGGTTGGTGGGCTCCCGTAGGTGGGAGCTTGGTCTTCAAGGGAGAGGCACATACTGCAGCAATGGAGGTGTCACGGAATATTTCCTACGACCAACTGAAGGGGAAGATAGTCTCCAAATTCGACGTTGACATGGTGTTGTACGACATTGAGCTCACCGACCCCCTCCTTGTCCTTTTGTCCCCAATTTCTTACCCAACATCACCTAACCCTTACCCATCCTTTTCCCGACACCCACAAACCCTAATCGCACCCACCTCCGCAAAATCGACTCACAATGTCACCCCTAACCCCCTGATACTTCATTCCTCCTATACTGCTAGGCATCTACCCCAAAATCGTCTCAAATCCTTCACAATAACCGCATGTAACCGCACCCCCATTACACCAATTTCGCAACTCAAACAAAATCTCCACAGTTGCTTACCTTTCTCTTCGTCTTCAACCTTCTCCTTCGTCCCAGGCGGTGACTGATGGCCTTCTTCTTCGACGAGTTCGTCCTCCTCTCGCTTCTCCTTTCTCCGATTCTGTCTATCGCTTCTCCTTTCTCTGATGGCCTTCCGTCTCTCTCTGTGTATCGCTTTGAATTGAAATGGAACCGTCTCTCTCCCTCCCTCGTTTTAATTTGATAACCCCCTACAACCGGTTAAAAATAACCGACTGTTTTATTTGCAAGAAATAGCTCGGCCATTTTGGCCCATTTTTTCACCATCTTGGCTATTTGTGTAAATAGGCCCAATTTTTTGCCTATTTTGTGCAATTTCCTCTATATTTAAATCTTCAACCATATATACTATATGTATATTATACATGATCACAAGCACATTGCGAGAGTATACTATGCAAGTATAAATCATAATAAGCCCTTAGATTTTACTCTAGTTAACCAAAACCCCTAAATATCTGGAACCATGATTAAATTTGACATTACATATGACATCATGGTTATGTATGTAGTAATTCAACTTATGCCGTTGAATTTCTAATATGGTATCTTTATTTAATTTATCATTCGTCATTTCATTTTAATACTCCGTAGTTCTAATTGTTTAAAATCACGAGGTCGATGAAAAGGTAAATGTGACAAGATTTTAACATGATTAGAAAGACACTCTTAACCTTAATTTCTAACTAAATCGAATAATGATTAGTGATATTAACCTCAGCAAAAACAATCGAGGTTGTTACTTAAGCTCGACACAATTAACAGAGTATATTGATTTAGCACGGTGCAATATGTCGAGCTTATTAATTTATCTCAATGATCCGATTTTAGTTTAGACAAATTTTCCAATAAAAAACTATATCAAAGTTGTTGAAAACCATTCGAAAATCATTAAAAGTTATCGAAATACCATATTGATTCGTTCCTTGATAAATTTCAATGGGTTTTTCCACTTTAGGTTTACTATTTGGATGAATGCGTAGACCTGAGCATGGGCCGGACCAGACGGGCTTGGACCGGGCTCTAATCAAATTTTCGGTCCATTACACTAGGCTGGGCTTGGGCCCAACCCGGTTTTGGGTCTAGTGCTTTGCCCAAGCCCGCCCTCATTGTCGGGCCGGGCCGCCCACTGGGCCACTGGACCAAATGGGTCTAGCGTCTCAAATTCGTTTTCTATCCGAAATTGAACTAATTTTTTTTTTTTAAAAAGAGGCAAATTATAACATTATACCAATACTTTCAAATGTCAGGCAAATCTGGACAATATAAGCTTACTAACAAATGCAAATCAACGTTATATTATAGTTGTACCAATACTTTCAGGCAACACTCGGTTATGCGAGAGAGAGCATTTTGAAGATGAGAATATTTAAGATTGAGAATAGTTAGCATTTAACACTTGTAATGTAGTTATAAATTATAGAAATTATGTATATATTTTTATTACGTTAATAATATACATAATACTAGTACTATATATAACTTATATAATTATAATTATATATAATATTAATATAAAACTGGGCCGGGCCTGTCAGCCCGCTTGGGCTTCACCCTTTGCCCAAGCTCGGCCCTCTCGGCCTACCGGGTCGGGCCTGTCAGCCCGCTTGGGGAAACTACTATGTCCAAGTCCGCATATTTTCCCGGGCGAGTTGGACGGGCCGGGTGGGTTGGCCCATGTTTGCTCAGGTCTAGAATGCGGTTAGATTTTTTATTTTGCTCTCGGTCCGATTCATAAATATTTTCTAAAATGAAAAAGGATTGGCATACAATTTAGCGAATTTTATCTTGCCAATAGCCCTTCCATTATCTTGCCAATAGCCTCACTAAAAAAACAATCCTCGAGGTGAAATTTGGGGATTTTGGCTTCAGATTTTTTTGGAGAGCACAAGCCACCCGGGTATTTTTGTCTTTTTACTACAAAAAATCTTCCAAACCTTGTAACTACCAAATACGGAGTATCATTTAGCTTTTTTACAAGATTGTTTTAAAAAAAATCTTCACTTTCTACATCTCTCTAATCTAAAAAAAAAATCTCCACCAACACAAAAAAGAAAATTTACAAAAACCACCAGTTAAATATAGTCTTTTACACTTAATTATCCATTAAATACAAAATTATAAAAAACCGCCCATAAAACGGGTTTTGTTTTCAAATCACCACTCGTTGTCTATTTCTGTTAGGGTTTTTTCAAATATACATGATACTACAATATTTTAAGATTTATATTTAAATTAAAATCTCAAATCGATTTAAAAATATATTTGACTAAATTGTTTGAAATATTTTTAAAAAAACTTGATTTATATATGAACAAATTTGTTCTATTTTATTCCTAAAAATGTTTATAAATTTTATAGATTCTTTTTAATCAAAATTAAAATAACTTAATAAGTTATTAGCATTGTTTAAATTTAATTATATTTTTATACTAATAATTAATGTCTCATTTTCTTTCATATTTGTAAACATCAACACTATATATACTAAAAATGAAAAAAAAAAATTAAAAATATTTTTCAGGCATAAAAGCATTTTTTTTATTAATTGTATCTTTATTAAAGTTTGTTTGATTTTTTAAATAAAATTAAATAATATTTTTCACATTTAGAACCTCCACCCTCCAAATAAATTTAAAATTTTCATTTTTTGACACGCTTTTTGCCCCTAATATATTAATATAATTTTTTTATCCCTACCGTAAATATATTTTAAATATATTCAAGTTTAAAATTTAAATTTTAAGTATAAAATATTAAAATATATTATATTTAATGGAATTCTAATGGAAATATGTGTTGGGTGATGATTTGAAAATAAAAACTATTTACTGGGTGGTTTTCTGTAATTTTATATTTAACGAGTGTTTAAGTATAAAATGTTTTATTTAACTAATGGTTTTCCGTAAATTAACCCCCCCCCCCAAAAAAAAATTTATTAAAATATATTATATTTAATGGAATTCTAATGGAAATATGTGTTGGGTGGTGATTTGAAAATAAAAACTATGTAATGGGTCCATTTACATAACTAGACCAAAAAATTGACCCATTTGCATAACTAGACATGTCCCCTTTTTATTGGCTAGGGGTAGAAAGTGGTCTATTTTTGCAAATAAAAAATGCAACCAGGAGAGGAAGTTGCAGGTGAAGGGGAGGGACACTGTAGCTACACTGTAGATGTCAGTAGCTGTAAGTGACATGTGGCACCAAAAGGCATTCTTCGTTCATTTCAGAAAACTGTGGACTGCCCATCTTACCAATAGAATTAATTGGTCCAGGCTAAACCTGTCTTTCCATACCTGGAGATATTTTGGAGAGAATCTGGAGGGGATTCACTGTAGCTGATTTGGCGAGTTGTCAGTGTAGTTTTGACACCAATACAGGGTTCCTCCTTTGAGGAAAGGGGGAGCATTTATGAGGGGAAAATGCAATGATTGCATTGATGGGTGAAGGTTCGATAATGTAAAACTAAGTAAAGTAAAGATCTAGAAGGGGGGTTGAATAGAGTATGCCGGTTTTTCACAGATAGTCTCAAGACTTTTGAAGCTCGTGCCAAAACCCTTTGAGATTAAACTTAGTCTTTTCTCTGAAAACCTGAATCACAAAGTTAGACAATTCGAACCAAGTGCGGAAATAAGGTAAAGCAGAAAGTAAAGGACTCGATGAATTGTTTACGAGGTTTGCACGAACTTGGCCTACGTCCCCGCCTAGGGTTCTTCCACAACCATAGGATTCAACTGGCTTTTATTGATTCACAAGACTTAGGATCCTAGTAGCTCACCGAGAAGCCTCTCTCCTATGCAATTGCAATCTAGTCAACTCACGTTCCCTTGGAGTCCTAGACCAATCTAGAAGAGCCCCACCTCTCTATGCTATCTAGTACAATCCTCTTACACTTAGTGAATCAATTGCCTAGTGTTCACTTCCTGAGTTACAAACTCTCGAGTATAACACTATAACAAAATACATCCTATAAGCTCACTGTGTAACTCTCAAATTCTTTGAAATGAAATAACAGACTCTTAAGGACTAGCAGAGAGCACACGAAGAAGACAGATTTCTCTTTGAAGGCTTGAGTGTATGAAGGCTTGTGTTCAACGGATGTGTGGCTGTCTTCTTCTTCCTTTTCTTTTTATTGAAACAAATCGGCGCCTAAGGATCTTCACCAACGGCTAGAGAGGATCATGGCTTGAGTTGGATCTTCTATCTTTGGAAACTTCGGAGGCCATGATCTCCCGATTTGAATCTTCTCAAATTACAACATAAGGAAGGAAATAATATTCGAAAATACTTCCTGAAAGGTTAGTGTATATATAATGATATAATGGAAGCATATAATAGCATAAAATAATATTCGAACATAATATCATATAGAGCAGGTTTTGTGTTTCATCAACATTGCTAAAGCTTCAAGACCTTTGACACAAACAGACTGTCAAGGCCTTTGAAACTTATTCCGATTTTCATCAAGGGAGTGGAGTTATCAATCTCCTCCTTGATGAAAGACAAAACCTGTGCATCCCTGCAACTTAGTCAAGCATATATAATATAAGTGAAATTGGACTAAGTACCTGCATGGGTTAGACAAATGTTGGATCAAAGTTTTAAAGCATGAAAATATCCAACCAAAAACAAAACCAAGGTCTTCCAAGACCTTTGAAGTGAAACAGTTTTAAAAATTCTAACACACTACAGATCATCTCCCCCTTTTTGTCTTTCAACAAAGGAAGGAGGTAAAACAGTCACCAAAAGTGTTGAAACAGTTTCCAAAAACTAGCAATGTTTCAGATTTGGGGTTAGGGAAGGGTAGGGTAAGGCTAAGCTTCATCGTCCGGAGCATCATCAGTGAGCAGCGACCTCAGATCTTGCAACAGCTTGGTTACTCCGCTCATCTCCGTCATAAACTCCTTGTGCAGCTCCTTGATATCCAGACGAACTTCCTCCAAGCCCAACTCCAGGTTGTCCATGCGTTCATCAACGGTTGAGGCAGTGGGAAGAGCTTTTGAAGGAGAGGCAAGACTCCAAGTCCCTTGGGGGGACTGAGTGATGCCAATCTTTTCAAGGCTCTTGGAGTCGAACTTACCCATATGACGCTGTTGTTCTTCATTTTTTAAATTGATTCCAGAAGCTTTGAAGATATGGGTCAAAAGGGTGGCAAAGGGGAGGGGAGTTCCTTTCCTGGCTTTTCTAGTGTGAGCCATGGATCCTAAAATGGTGTTGGCCAGATCAAGATCAAGGCCATTGAGGACTCGGTAAAGTAGGACCATGGCATTATCGGTAAGGAGCGAGCCAGAGTTAAGACGGGGTAAGAGACAACGCACAATGATGTTAAAAGTAATCTTTGTCTCTAGGGTAAGGGATGAGTGGGTAAGCTGCTTTGAAGTGCTGTTAAATGCTTTGGGTAGGAGATATTTGGATCGGGCAAGGGCTAGGCACTGTTCTTTTGTGGGGTTCTCGGGAGAGGGTGGACACGGTCTAGGTAGGCCAAGGAAATCAGCAAAGTCAATGGAGTTGAAAGAGATTCTAACCCCCTTGACGATGGATTCCAAAGACCAACCGTCGACATTGCTTTTGGCTTTAAGGTTTATGTAGAACAGGCGAGTGAGTTGGGGATAATAGATGGTTTCAAGATTGAGTAGGGTCCAGGATGGGGATTTTTTAAGGAGAGCAATGCATGGTAAATTCAAAGCTTCAAAGAACGCAATATCCAAAAAATCAGAACAGCAGATCCTATGAGTTCGAAACTCATCTACCCACTTTCCAGCCGTTTCAGCATTTTCAAACCATGAAGAGGGTAAGGATTGGTTTGCCTGGATGTAGGCAGGTGGATCGGCGTTCTTTCTGCATGCTTGTGTTGGAGCAGTCCTCTTGACAGGCGCCTCAAGACATCTGAGGGTGCCCTTCCTGGTACGCTTAGGAGATGGAGGCTTGACAGCTGCTGCCTGCTGGGGCTTTCCGCTTCTTTGGAGACGGGGGAGGAGGAGAAGGAGTTGATTGGACGGGTTTAGAGTTCCAAGGATAGTAATCATAACATTGCCAATTTGAAAAAAAATCCAATTCAAAATTCAAATTTTTTTCTTAACCATTTTAAAATAGGAGGGAAATATCCGAAATTATTTTGTTCCAAAAATATCTCAACGGATAAAAATATGTGACAAATAGAATTTAAAAATCCGTTAAAAATATACTTGATCAAATATCTAAAAAGATATTAACCAAATATATGTGATCCGATATCTGTAATCTACCATTCAGTTCACAAACCTTGACATAATTCTCAAAGGTCTTGACAATGAGTAGAGTTTATCTTTCGTAAAGAGAAAGCTCCCCCTACGAAAGTGCATCCTTGTTAAGCATCCCAATCTCACGTCTAATGAAGGTAAACCTGTCCTCTGCCAAAGGCTTAGTAAAAATGTCAGCCCATTGATAATCAGTTGAAATAAACGAAATGGACACATCACCTTTTTCAACATGGTCTCTAATGAAATGATTCCTTACATCAATATGTTTGGTTCTTGAATGCTGAACAGGATTCTTTGTAATGGAGATGGCACTTGTATTGTCACACTTAATGGGAATGCCTTTGAGGTTGATGCCAAGATCTCGCATTTGTTGAGCTATCCAAAGGATTTGGGAGCAACATGCTCCATCTGCTATGTATTCAGCTTCGGCTGTGGATGGAGAAACTGAGTTTTGTTTCTTTGAATGCCAACTGATCAAGGATGCTCCTAAGAATTGGCAACATCCTGATGTGCTCTTCCTATCCACCTTATAGCCTGCAAAATCTGCATCAAAATACACGATTAAAGTGAAATCTTTTTGCTTTGGGTACCATAAGCCAAGCTCCTTAGTGCCATTGAGATATCGAAAGATCCTCTTCACAACCACGAGATGAGATTCTTTAGGATCAGCTTGAAACCTAGCACACATGCAAACACTAAACATGATGTCGGGTCTACTAGTCGTAAGATATAATAAAGATCTAATCATTCCTCGATACTCCTTTTGATTGACACTCTTCCCAGTCTTGTCTTGATCTAGAGATAGTGTTGAGCTCATGGGAGTCTTGGCTGCTTTGGATTGATCCATCTTGAATTTCTTCAAGAGATCCTTAGTTTACTTGCTTTGGTTGACAAAGATCCTTTCTTAGATTGATGAACTTGTAATCTCAAAAAGAAGTTGAGTTCACCCATTAAGCTCATCTCAAATTCGATGCACATGATGTCAGAAAATTCCTTGCACAAAGATGTGTTAGTAGCACCAAATAATATATCATCAACATAAATTTGAATAACCAAAATGTCCTTTCCTTTGGTCTTGATAAAAAGAGTCTTGTCTATCAACCCCCTTTCAAAATCATTTTCTAAAAGATATTTTGACAAGCGCTCATACCAAGCTCTTGGGGCTTGTTTCAAACCATAAAGCGTTTTGTCTAGTTTATAAACATGATTGGGAAATTCTGAACTTTCAAAACCTGGGGGTTGAGCCCCATATACTTCTTCCTCTAGGAAACCATTAAGAAAAGCACACTTGACATCCATTTGATATAACTTTATGCCCATGAAAGATGCAAATGCTAATAATATACGAATGGCTTCAAGCCTGGCTACGGGAGAAAAAGTCTCCTCGTAGTCAATACCTTCCTCTTGATTGTAGCCTTGAGCAACAAGCCTTGCCTTTTTCCTCACGATCTTACCATTCTCATCTAGCTTGTTTCGAAATACCCATCGTGTTCCAATGACTGATTGATGCTTTGGTCTAGGCTTCAAGGTCCAAACTTTGTTCCTTTCAAATTCGTTGAGCTCACTTTACATAGCAATGATACAATCTAGCTCTTGAAGGGCCTCATCTACCATCTTGGGCTCTATAAGAGAGACAAACGCGTGAAAAGCACAAAGATCTTTAAGTTTAGAACGAGTTTGAACACTAGAACTAGGGTAAGAAATGATATCCTTTAATGAGTGTGATGAGGAGTATTTGAATTTTCTTTTGCTAGTCTCAACTCCTTGATTCGTCACACCAGTAGGATTGATTTGTGATACATCTGACTCCATGGATCTGTTAGGTTCAGTTACAGCAGTTTTTGACGTTTCAACACTGTTGGATTGGACACCAAGGGCTTTGGACGAATCTTCAACACCTTAGGCCAATTCTTCAGTGTTGAGAATATGTTCCTGCATGTTCCTTTTCTCTGTGTTCTTGGTAGCAGCATCATCACCTTCCTCGTTCTCTCGTGTGCATGCCTTGCACATCTCAATACCTTTGAAGTCCATCTCAGGTAGCCCTCTTACAAGCCCTTTGGACACAAGCTTCTGTAGTGTATGTGGACTCACATGACCGAGTCTCCTATGCCAGAGCTTTGGATCGTCCGTCAAAGCCTTTAGACAGGTTAAGCTTCCTTGTGCCACTTGATCAGCATTCACAGTGTATATATTGTTGTAGTGATATGCAGTTAGTATAACTTCACCTGTATCTTCTCTACATACTAGACATCTTTTCTTGTTAAATCTGACATTATTGCCACTATCACATAATTGAGAAACACTAAGCAAATTATACTTTAAACCATTCACAAGATAGACATTTTTAATACTATGGTTGGAATCACTCCCAACACTACCAATACCAACGATGTCACACTTTCCTTTGTCACCAAGAGTGATTGTTCCAGTGGATTGCTTCTTTAGATCATGAAAGAGAGAACTCTTCCCACTCATATGCCTCGAGCATCCACTATCAATAATCCATTTTTGCTCCTTCACCTTGGTGATCTCCTGCAAAACAAACATCAACCTTTGTGGCTAGACCAATAAGAAAATTTGGATCCATTATTGGGATAAACCATATTTGGTAAAATAGTGCCTTTTGGGACCCAAACTTGTGTTATCCATTCTTTTCTCAAATGAACAGGAAATGTATTGCGAATGATATATGGATCCTTTCTTCTATAGGGGCAGGTCTCTTTTACATGTCCCTTTCTAGCACAGTGGTGACATATAGGAGAGGTTCTGCTTCCTTTTGCCTTTACAAAGGTGGTAATGTGCTGCTTCTTTAAAAACCTTGGATTGTAACCAATACCACTTTTGTTTAGAGAACTTTGTTGCTCACCCAACATCCTATCAAGAGTGCCTTTGGATTCGGTAAAACTTATGAGGGCTGTCTGTTGATCTTGAATCTTATTATTCAAGGAGATCTTCTCGTTCTCTAAGTCATGATGTTCACTTCTCAGAGACGAGCGATCTTGCTTGAGTTCAGATTTCTCTTAGTCAAGAGTCTTGACTTTAATGTCAAGACCTGAATAAGAAGCTTCAAGACTTTTAACTCTCATAGACAGATCCTCAATAGTTCTTTCCTGGTCCACAGTTCTCTTAATAAGAGTGTTAGTCTGGGTAATAAGTTTCTCTTCATTGGCAATCATATTAGAAAGGAATTCCGATAATACCTCTTTTGGACTTGCCATAAGTTCTCTTACAGTTACCTCAAGCTTCTCATCGTGGGGTTCATCTCCTGAGGCCATAAGACAAACATTGGCCTTCTCATCATCGAAGTCAGAGTCAGAATCACTCCAAGTTGCCACCATGGCTTTCTTTTTCCATCTATCACCCTTCTTGGACTGGCTCTTCGTCTTTTGAGGGCAGTCTTTCACAAGATGATCTGTTTCACCACATTCAAAACAAGACAAAGGTTTAGTCTTCTTATCATATTTATTGTATTGAGGCTTACCTCGAAATTTAGAAGACTCTGATCCATCCTTGTTGTTGAATTGTTTCTTCATCTTGAGGATACGAGCAAGGCCTCTTGTGATAAGAGCAAAGGGATCATCCTCATCGTCATCCTCATCTTCGGAATCAGATCCATCTTTGGGCTCATCCTTCTTAGACTTGAGCGCCAAGTTCTTAGTGCTTGCTGGAAGTTCTCCATCGTCTTCATTAAGGATCATCTCATGTGTGATCAGTTTCCCAAATAGGTCATCAAAGGGAAGAGTGGTGAGGTCTTGGGCTTCCTCTATGGCTGTTACTTTAGGACCCCACTTTTCTTTTGGGAGACACCTAAATATCTTCCTTACTTTCTCAACGTTTGTAAAGCTCTTGCCGAGGGAGTCAAGGTTGTTGGTGATTTCTGTAAATCGTGTGAACATGGCTTTGATTTCTGTAAATCTAGTCAACTCACGTTCCCTTGGAGTCCTAGACCAATCTAGAAGAGCCCCACCTCTATATGCTATCTAGTACAATTCTCTTACACTTAGTGAATCAATCGCCTAGTGTTCACTTCCTGAGTTACAAACTCTCGAGTATAACACTATAATAAAATATATCCTATAAGCTCACTGTGTAACTCTCAAATGCTTTGAAATGAAATAACAGACTCTTAAGGACTAGCAGAGAGCACACGAAGAAGACAGATTTCTCTTTGAAGGCTTGAGTGTATGAAGGCTTGTGTTCAACAGATGTGTGGCTGTCTTCTTCTTCCTTTTCTTTTTATTGAAACAAATCGGCGCCTAAGGATCTTCACCAACGGCTAGAGAGGATCATGGCTTGAGCTGGATCTTCTATCTTTGGAAACTTTGGAGGCTATGATCTCCCGATTTGAATCTTCTCAAATTACAACATAAGGAAGGAAATAATATTCGAAAATACTTCCTGAAAGGTTAGTGTATATATAATGATATAATGGAAGCATATAATAGCATAAAATAATATTCGAACATAATATCATATAGAGCAGGTTTTGTGTTTCATCAACACTGCTAAAGCTTCAAGACCTTTGACACAAACAGACTGTCAAGGCCTTTGAAACTTATTCCAATTTTCATCAAGGGAGTGGAGTTATCAATGGGTGTCCCCCAAGAACATATATAAGCTTGAGAGGAGGATCTTAAACACCATAACATGCTCTGCAAAAAGTGAGGTGGAATAGGAGATAAGCGGAAAGGACGGGGAAAAAGTTACCCGTTCATTCCAGGAAACGATACAGTCCCCATCCTACCAATAGCATATTTTCGTCATACCAATAGTGTACAACTGTCCTTTCATACCTGAAAAAGTGCAAGAAGTTTGTCCGATGAGAGTGGCAGCGATGGGTAAGTGATCTTGTACCTATCTTTTGTAGTTGTTCCTTTTTCTTATAACAGAACTACCCCAAGGTGACGGTTTCACGAGACCAGTTGCAGAGAGTTCGTAATTTATACTCTCTCTCTTTTTGATCAATTGCATAACTTGCAAATTAAGATTACAAATTCAAGCGCTATTTTTGCTTCCTGCGAAATTATCACTTCTTGATGCCTAGACGATCATAAGGACCCATTGAAAATAGTCTATTAGCTCAATTGGTAGAGCGTTGTGTTTGTACACAAAGATATGAGTTCGACTCTCACATAGGCTAATACGGAGTATGTGTTCATGAATCTCTCTAAACTTATACAATTATGAACCTGGCAGAAAATATATATAATAATGGTAGGACAAATTTACGAACATGTTAGGACAAATTCATAAATCTCTCTGAACTTATACGATTATGAACATGACAGGAAATATATACATTGGTGGTAGGACAAATCTGTGGACATGGTAAGACAAATTCATAAATCTCTCCAGACTAGGTTTTACTCAATTTTCTTTCTCCACATGATGATCATGAACTTGTCAGCGATGACTGGGTACTTTTGAGTGTCAATATTCACTACTTGGATCTTGTCTTTCAATGCAGCACTAACTTTATCCAGGATAGAGACCATAGCTTGAGATTCATTATCAAACATGATATATCCATGTATAGCTTTTGCATCTGTGGTTCATATAACTTCAGTCTCTGCCTGTGGATTCTGCCTTCTCCTTTTGCTTTTTTGAGATTCATGTGGAAGTAAATTTTTTTTGTAAAGTCAATTATGCATTTACATATTTCCAATAGTATAAATATATCGTACCATCGGTGTGCATCTATCCTACCATTAGTATCAAGTTATACAGGAATTACTGGGTTTTCATTATGATCCTACCAATATCGTTGTTTTCTCCTACCATTAGTTTCCATCAATCCTACCATTCTGATTCTACTGATATCGTTGTTTTCTCCTACCATTAATTTTCATCTATCCTATCATTTTTGTGCATCTATCATACCAATTTAAATAGCTTTCAAGGAAAATCAAGCTAGAAACCGTAGCAAATTATGTTCCACATTTTTCAAAAAAACAACCAAGGGTAGAGGGTTTCCAGTCTACAACAGAAGATGAAGGAAACCTAAGTAACATTATATCCAAGGGTAGAAGCTCTAATTCAGCCGTTCTAGCATTGAATTAGATTGGATTCATGAATTTTGATTGATAGAAATTGGATTGAGATTGGGATTTATGGACTGGTAATTGAGATTGAGATTAGGGTCAATATAATTCACGCCTCACTGATTACTAGTCTGGAATTTGTGGATTGGTCAATATTAATTCTACTTCATTGCCAATAGTACAAATATATCTTACCATTTGTGTACATCTATCCTACCATTAGTGTCAAGTTATACACTTAGGAATTTCGGTGATTACATTTTTATCATACCAATATCGTATATTTATCCTACCAGGTTCACAAATTTGTCCTACCACTAGTCTATATATTTCCTACCAAGTTCATAATTTTATAAGTTCAGAGATATTCATAATTAACAAATTTGTCGTACCAGATTCACAAATTTGTCCTGCCATTAGTGTATATATTTCCTACCATGTTCAATCGTATAAGTCTATAGAGATATGAACGCATACTCCGTATTAGCCTATGTGAGAGTCGAACTCACATATTTGTGTGCAAACACAACGCTCTGCCAATTGAGCTAATAGGCTATTTTTCATCCATCTTCATTATGAATGCATATTAAGTTATTAACAGGCATGTTTCTTTACCAGAACTTCCAGCGTTGTGGCCAACTTTTTTAGTTTCTCCCACTGAAGCAGAAGTAGAAATTTGCAGCTTATATAATATTGGAATAATTCTCCCCAGCCTACTATATAATATGTTGCTTGTACATTCTCTTTCTCTAGTTAAGAGGCACTTCTACATGTGGGCACAATAAAATGAAAGAATATCCCAGATCATTATAATCTGTCCAAACTGCCCAGGCTCTCACTCTCTTATACTCATATCCCAGTTTGTTCAATTTTCCCTTCCTCTTAGGCTCAACCATTATCCATACATTCATGTCAACACCCTCTCCTCTCTTCCAACTCACTCTGGTTCCATTGTCCATCAAAAGGAAGATACAAATTACACATTAAAGAGATACGCAATTGACTAACTTCTCAAAGATTATATATAATATGATGAAATCTTGCTATGGATTCAGTGAGTGTCATATTATGCCAACCTCTTCACTTTCAAAAACAGGAGACAGAAGTTCCAAAGCATCACAGATAGGGGTGGGCACGGGACGGGACGGGACGGGATTGAGCCGGGACGGGACTCTTCCCGCGAAATTTTTACGGGACGGGATTGACACTTTTTTTTCGGGACGGGATGGTGTCTGGACGGGACGGGATCGGGACGGGACGGGCCTTGTCCCGCATATAAAAATAATAAAATATTATATAAATTTGCAAAGTGAAAAATGCTTTCATAATTCATTATTTTGTATAATATGTTGAATACGGTATTCTTTTCCACTATATTATTCAATAATAATAATAATAATAATAATAATAATAATAATATTATTATTATTATTATACTATTATTAATTCATACAATGATTGTATAGTTAATTATAATGTTCAACATATTTGGCTACATTATCTTACTAGATCAGGAAGGAAAGGAATTGAGACGAGATTCACCAGATATTGTCTCATTATCGATTGATAGTTGGGGAGAATATATACCGTATTTAGCTATTTGCCTCTTGTAACTCTAAATGAGATGTGGGGCTCAGCTTGTTAGCCGGCTCCGATCCAATTTTATGTTGAAACTTTTATTATTATAATAATAATAATAATAATAATAATAATAATAATAATAATAATAATAATAATAATAATAATAATAATAATAATCCCACATTATAATTAAAAATAAAATAAAATAATATTACTTATTTTTATTGCTATTATTATAAAATAATTATACTTTACAAGAAAAAATATAATATAATAATAATAATAATAATAATAATTTTATTATAAATTAATATTATTATTAAGTTATATTATAATATTATATAATATTATTATTATTATAAATTGAAAATTATTATTATAATTATAAATAATATTTTCTCAACTAATAATAATATTATTATTATAAACAAATATTATTATTATTATTATAAATGGAAGATTATGATTATAATTATAATTATAATATTTGCTCAAAATAATAATACTAATAATATATTATTATTATTCTATAATATTATATTATTATTATTATTATAAAAATTATTATTATTATTATTATTGTATGCGGGACGGGACGGGATTTGCGGGATCCCACCGGGATCGTCCCGCGTTTCGTCCCGCATAATTTTTGCGGGACGGGATTCACTATTTTGTTCTAAATCCCACCGGGATCGGGACGAGATCGGAATTTGCGGGATTTGTGCCCACCCCTAATCACAGACATCAATCATTTCCCACCTGGCCATCAACTCTACTGCTTGTTTTGCTTCTACATACAAATCAAATTGCAGATGTTTAGTTTAATCAATGTATATCACCCAGAGACAACAACCATAAGAAGATGCTTGTTAGCATGATTTAGAAAGAGATGAAAAATAATCAGAATATGCTAGAAAGGGAAAAAGTGGAAACCTAACCTGAAGATCACTCCACTCAACACAGCGAAGAAACTTGGTGAGAGTCTTCTTCTCTGCCATCAACGAAAAGCGAAATTTCCACAAAAGTTACTTCTCATCTCCATTCAAGGTCCTTGTGGGCGGGTATTTTAGTATCCTCTGTATTGATCTTAACAAAATAAAATGCATGTTTTCAGCTTCGACTAAAATGCATGTTTGAAGGTTCTACTCCTGCAATTCTCACGCGCAATTTCAAACCCTAAACTATCAAATTCAACTCAATATCAAATCTTAACCCTAAATCATCAAAATCAAATCTAAATCCGTAAATAAAGAGTTTAGGGAGAAGATCCATACCAAAAGAGTTGCAAAACGAGGGATTGAAATTGAAAATAAAGGGGATGGGGGCGTTTGGTGCGAATCTGTGAAGAGGAGAAAAGGGGCGATGGGCTGCTGCTGCGGGCTTGCTCTGAGACTGGGAGGAGTGCAGGTGGGCCAGAGCTGGTGCTGCGGTGGGGCGGCGCCGAAAACTGGTCGGAGAAGGGAAGAATGAAAGGAAGGAGGCGGAGGGTGCGGTGGAGGGGTACCACACGTCTGTCGTCGCCGCCTCACCCTCACCCACCGCCGTCCGCCCAAGCCCCGACTTCTCTCGCTGGGATTCCCCTTAGGCCCACCCGCACCCACCGCCTCACCCTCTTCTCTCTTCTTCTTCGCTGACGCTCGCCTCTCCGCTGCTACACCATCCCTCTCCTCACCTGCTTCACCCGGTTCCAAACAGTGCCAAAAAACCGGCACTTTTATTTGCTTGGGGGTAGAGGGTTATTTTGGCACATTTTTTTAGCTTGTGATCTAGTTGTGCAAATAGGTCTAAAAATTGGTCAGTTACTATCCTTTCCTCAAAAAAATTTCATTTGCCGAACCTCTTTCACTAATCTTCCACGGAGGAGCAATCTAGAGAAGCACACCTACACACACTGACACACACACTTTCATATCCTATCGTTTAGGTAGTCATCAATGGAGTTCTACAGAGCCACTTCCTTTTCCTCTTGGAGATCCGCATTCTCTGTTCCTCCTTCCTATCATTATCCCAGACACGTTCAGGTCCCTCTCTGGCCTTTCTCTTTCTCTCTTTGTTGATGTTGTTTGGTAAATAACTCATGTATTGTGATGAATTTGATTTTGGCATTGTGAAGGTAGGAAGAGCTAAACGGCTTACAGTTTGGTCTCTCAGCATGGAAGACGCACCTGATCAAGCAAAGCAGCAGGTCTAGATTTTTCTTCCACTGCTAAATTCTCTTTTCTTTTCTTTTTTCATAAAGTTTCTGAATCCAATTGATAATTTTAACCCTCGTTTGGCATCTCTGTAAGTCAGCTCAAATTTTCAATTCGTATATCTCTATAGTTCTTATGCAATTTCTTTTGTCAATAAATGGCTTCACATAGTTATTCCAAAACGGGTCCTATCTCTATAATTCAGCTCAGTTTTTTCAAAATTATCAACTGAAAACTTAAAATCAAGAAAATGTGTTTCCGAAAATCTGATTTTATTTTTTTGTTAGAAAGAAAACTGCTTTTTATTAAAAAAAAAACTATAATCTGCTCTTTTTTTTGTTAGAAAAAATGCTGTTTGTTGAACTAAAAACTGAAATTTGAGCCTAATGAACCGGTAGTTTTCGGTTCTGTTCCTGATTCCTAATTGTTGACATTCATGATTGCTTCTTCATTTGGGTTATATCTTGTAAACTCTGATGGGATTGCTTGCACTGGAGAGTGAAGATGTTGAATTAGGCTCGTGACAACCTGTTATATTGGTGTAATCTTAATGTCTGTTTGAGTGGCCCCATATTATGGTTTATAGTGCACAATATTGCATTATAACGTGGTAAATCCCATATTATATAATAATGGAATATGTTGAAGGAAATTGCAAAAAAAAAATGTTATCAAGACAATGGGTCAACTGAAACCTCCCAATCCTATTAGTGAAGATGCTAAATATTGTGCAATTTTTTATGAATGCAAAACAGATGGTTGTGTCAATAACTGGAGCTACAGGATTCATTGGGAAAAGATTGGTCCAAAGGTTAAGTGCAGGTTATTTTCACACTTGGCTCTCTTTACAGTGCATTTGGTTGAAATTATGTTATTTATCCTATTCTGTATGTTAAGTCTAACTATAACTTGGTTTGATTGCAGATAACCATGCAGTTCGTATCTTAACACGTTCTAGAGCAAAAGCTCAGCTAATATTTCCGGGTAAGAAGGTAATGAAATGTTTGGTTTTCTATTCGTGAACTGTCATTCCACTATCATGTATCTTCAAGTTTTATAGAAAGAAAGATCTTATCCTTCTACTTAAATTGATGACTTGAATGGTTTTATCTTCATTTTGCAAAATCAAACTCCAAAAAAGGCATATGAATGCTTGTCTTAGAAATTGATTTGACATTAACTGGTCCTTTTTTTACATTTGGAATTTTAGCAAAGGATTTTCCAGGAATTATACTTGCAGAGGAGCTAGAGTGGAAAGATGCAATTCAAGGTTCAACTGCTGTAGTCAATCTAGCAGGATTGCCAATCAGTACCAGATGGTCTCAGGAGGTTTGTGATTCATGTAATCTGCTTCTGTCTGTCTCTTTTGTGATATGATGCTGTACAGATTCAGACTGACCCACATATGACTCAAACTTGAATGTTCTATAAGGTGACATGTATTGTCAAATGAAGCACTATGAGTTTTTTTTTTTTTTTTTTGGGAAATCAGAACCCTAAGATTGTGACATTATTTGTTAGTTCTAGTTGATCTTTAGTGTAACTTTTGCTATTTCTTTCCTTCCGTTTGAGTTGAAAATAGCTGCATTTTCATGTCTGTTTTTCCCCCCTTTTTTAATCACTGTTATCTTTATACAAAGTTTCTCCTATCATATTTCAGATAAAGAAAGAGATAAAGGACAGCAGAATCAAAGTAACCTCCAAGGTTAATCTTTTTTTCATATCTCTTTTGCTGATTTAAGTTATTTTTCATTTAATTTTCAATTTCGTTATGGGATGTTTATTGCTCATGAAGGTTGTCAACATTATAAATCAACTTCAACCTAATGTTCGGCCTTCTGTCCTTGTCAGTGCAACAGCGGTTGGTTATTACGGTGCGCACCTTTGTTTTCTTCTCTTCCCCTTGTAACTTTCTCAATTTTTTCCTTCTTAACTCTTGACATTGGCATCACTTTTGCCTTGTTTTCTAAGAGTTTTCCATACATAAATACACACATCAGTTTGAATACTTTCTAAGATCTCATTTGATGCAACCTGTTTTCTGAATGATCTGCCCATGTAAAGAGGTTTTCCTTCAGTCCTTCACCACAATGGAGATTGCATTACACATATTATCTATGTTATAGGACCTTAGGTATGAGTATGGCGTTTAGTATTCCCAATTGGAACGGTTGAAATTATGGGTTGGTTGACTACCAAGTTGTTGGGGATGGGCACTCTAATTGATGTATTTTCAAAATGAAAGAACATAAATTCCTGTTTAATCATTGCTTGTGTAGCCACTAACAGAAGTATCACATCCTTGGATATTATCATCCTTTGCTGAGTTAATTTCAAATGAAACAGATAACTTTGGAAAAATGCCATTGGTAATTCTACATGAATCCTTTTTTTTTCCTAACACGAAGCTATTACTATGTGTACAGATAGTAGAAATAATGCTGGGACGCTTGAATTGATTCACATGCGTTTTCCAAAGTAGCTTCTACAGTTGTGTTAGTAGTTTACTGATGATATTTGTTTTCCGTTTCACTTTTAAGAATGTTCTATCATATATATCTGTCTGCATTACTTCTAAATATTGTAATAGTGTTCTATTCTCTTCTCAATGCTCAGGCAGTAGTGAGACAGCGGTTTTTGATGAAACTAGTCCTTCAGGAAATGATTATTTGGCTGAGGTAACAAGTTAAACCTTGGAAGGTTGAATGCCTTACCATACCATATCCTCATTGGAGCAAAGAGCAATGCTCTTGCTTCAAGGAATTATAACTGCTCAGGGTAGATTTTACATCACTTTTCCAAATTACATTTTGTTCTGTTTTCATCAGCCCACAACTCCAAATAGCTAAGCTTCACATTTGCATGATGCTTTTGAACTTCCAGCTTGTCAAGGTTGACTACAAAGGGATACTCTATCAATATTATAGTTTTATACTTTTCTCATCCACTTCACATTCTCGGTCTCTAAATCATGCTTTTGTGTAGGTATGTAGAGAATGGGAAGCCACAGCACTTAGAGTCAATAAGGATGTTAGAGTCTCCCTTATTCGCATCGGTGTGGTTCTAGGAAAAGATGGTGGTGCTTTAGGTATTTACTCAGCTCAGTTTTTTACTCTATAATCACAGCTTTCCCCATCGAGAACATTGACGTCATGAAAACAAGCTACTCTGTATTATTTATGATTTTTTTTTTGTCTTAATTCCTTCTTATTTTGAAAAATGCATTTTACAGTATCATTGAATACTCTTTGTGACATTTGATTATGAAATCTTGTTTCATTTATCATTTTTGACAGCAAAGATGATCCCATTGTTTAGCATGTTTGCTGGTGGACCTTTGGGTTCTGGGAAACAATGGTACAATCCTCGTAGTGAAAAAGTGCATTCCATGTGATACCCCCTTGTTCATCCTAAACCATGGACTTAATTTCATGATATAGGTTTTCCTGGATTCATCTGGATGACATCGTGAACCTAATCTATGAAGCCCTATCCAACCCGTCATATACAGGTTGGACATTCTTCCTTTTCTTCTTTTCTGTTTACATCTTTACAGGTTTGTACAGCATGATGTGTTGATTGCTTATGGAGCCTATATGTGCTGATAAAGAGTATGTCCTGATAAGGATTTCATAATGTATAATATGCCTTAGCCAAATGGATGTGTGCTTCTAGGTGGTTTCGTGGAATAGATTGCAACTCGGCTCTCTCTAGGAAACTGAGTGAATACTTGAATGTTAACCAATTTTCCATGCGTGTTTCTCTTCCTTGCATCATTTACTTGGGTGCACTTTGAATTCATGACTGTCTATGGAATGAAAACTTGTTTGTAGACCTTGACCTAAGAGTAAGTGCACCTTGACCTAAGAGTAAGGTGGCTTGCATATTCGCACAGAGTTCATCCTAAACTTCTCACTTTCGAATTCATTCTTCATGCTACAAAATGAATCAGATGACTTAAAACCAGCCTTCATTTTACACCGTGTAACCAACCAATCAGTGGCTTGTAGAAGCCTTGCATAAGTTGCACCAGATTTGTATGTAACTTGACTATCATCCACTGACTAGACAAAACATACTTTCAGGAGTTATCAATGGAACTTCGCCCAACCCTGTTCGACTAGCAGAGATGTGTAACCAACTGGGGAGCACCATGGGACGCCCTTCATGGCTTCCTGTGCCTGATTTTGCACTCAAAGCAGTCCTTGGTGAAGGAGCCTGTGTGGTAAGACTAAGACCCTCCCTCCCTGTGTTGTTATTTGTGTGTCACTCTCACTCAGCTGTATTGTATGCCTGAATTACGAAATGCCTGCAGGTGTTGGAAGGCCAAAAAGTAGTGCCAACCCGAGCCAAACAGCTGGGCTTTGCATTCAAATATCCGTATGTCAAAGATGCGTTACGCGCAATCCTATCATCGTAGTCTGAGAGTTGATTGATGGTTGAGTCTGTTGACATTGTTCATTCTTTCAGCTGATCCATAGGTCTATGTTCTTTTTGTCGACAGATGGAAGAAAAGGTTCGAGATTGACATTGTTTTATACTGGATTCGATGTAATGTTGTATTCCTTAAAGATACTTGAATCTGTTGAGATTGTAACAATTTGATGTGCATCCAAATGTGACTTTAAAAACGCGTTTCCGTGGGAAGAAGACAATGAAAAAGGGCCAAAGCACATGTCCATATATATATATATATATATATAGAATTGGTAACTTGTGGTGTACTTTGTGCACAATTCTGGATCGTTGATGTATATGGAATAGATGGTTGTGATATTGCCACGTCATTGGGTTGATTGAAAAAAAAAACTGCAAAACAAGCCCACACACACCCGGAAGGAGGTGAAGCGCGTGAGAATAATTGTTTAAAACCCTAAAATGGGTGACGGCAAAGAGGAGAGGCGAAGAAGAGGTTGAAGATGAGGGGTGAGCGGCTGGGGCATTCAATTGATTCCGTCAGTCCATCGGAAGACGGAGCCTTCGGTGGCGGTGGCGGCGGCGCAGACGGGGGAGGAGGAGAAGGGGATCTAGGCTTGGCGGCGACGAATCTCAACGCCACGGCGATGGCGGCTGCGCAGTTGGGGGAGGAGGAGTTGGGGGTGCTGCCTTGGCGGCGGGCGAATCTGAACGCCAAGGAGATGGCGGCTCTTCCCTCTTCTCAGATCCGGCAGTGCTAGGGGAAGGAGGAGACGATTAGGGGTGGTTTCTTTCGAATCTGCAAAGAGAAGCGAAAAGGGGTTGCGGGGGCTCAGTGGACTGGTGTCGGCTTAGGGGCGCGGATCCGACGCTGCTGGGTGGGTGGTGGCCGGAATGGGAGAGTGGCGAAGAAGAGGTTGAAGATGAGAGGTGATCGACGGGGGTGCGGGCTTGGCGGCGGCGGTGGGTGCGAAGGCGGCGGCGGATTCAGGAGACGAGGCTGCGGGTGTTGGGGTGTGGGTGACGGTGGGGTGCGAAGGCGGCGGCGGCTAGGGTAGATTCATCCTCTCTCGCACAGGTCCGGGCCTCCTCTCCTCTCGCTCAGATCTGGGGGGTTCCGGGCTATGCAGGTGGTCGGGCTCAGATCTGGGCGGTTGTGGAGGGGTTTGGGGGGCGAGGGTGGTCTGGGCTGGGTGGTTGTGTGGATGGTGAGGGGTGGTGGGTGGTGGCGGCGGCGCAGTTGGGTGAGGAGGAGATCGACGGGGGTGCGGGCTTGGCGGCGGCTGAACGCCAAGGAGATGGCGGCGGCGCAGATGGCTCCTCCTCTTCTATGGCTCAAATCCGGCGGTGCTAGGGGCGGCTTCTCCTCTTCTATGGCTCAGATCCGGCGGTGCTAGGGGCGGCTCCTCCTCTTCTATGGCTCAGATCCGGCGGTGCTAGGGGCGGCTCCTCCTCTTTTATGGCTCAGATCCGGGCGGTGCTGGATCTGTGCGGTTCCAGGCTATGGCCGGTGGTCGGGGGTGTCTAGGGGTGGGTGGTTTAGGGGTGGTGGGCGTGATTTAATTTGGACCTCTGCATCAACATTATTCGTTAATTATTCAGAAAAATGAGTTGAATTTTGGTTGTTAGTGTTAATGAGTTGTTAATTATTCGGTGAAATTTGGATTATTATTCGTCGGTATAGGGATCTTTCGGTTTGACAAACAACATCAAAACCTCTTGTATACGGCCGAATAATCATTCCTAATGTTGTTTCTATTTCCCCAAAAAATATAAATATTCTACCGAATAATATTTCAAAACTGAATGCGTAAAAATTAACTCAGGAGTTAAAACTAAAATTGATTGACAAAAAACAAACATTATTCGGTAGTATGTAACAGATTATTCAGTATAATTGGTAAAATTTGATTTGAAATGGATGGAAAAACGAAATATAACATTATTCGGTAGTATATGAAATATTATTCGGTGGAATGGGCAAGTTTTTCAAAACAGCGAAATCAGATCCGAAAAAAAAAAAGCGCGTCAGACTTTTTAGGTGGGTTCCACCATTTTTTCTATTTAATAAAAAATGAAACACTCATTTAATCCTAGCCTTCCATTTCTTTCAATTAAAGGTCAAGATTCGTGCACAAGGTACACCCTAAGGGTGTACACTCTGGAACCACTCCCTCTATATATATATATATAATATTAAATTCAGAAAATAATTTAATAAACCATGCGAGTAGCGAATTGCGATGGCGAGGCAAAGAAGAAGATTCATAGCCGCAGCCAGTAGAAGAAACTATTTAGTTGACCTGACCATCATCTACAAAACGACCAAGGCAGTCAACATCACGATCAAATCAAAGCTATCATCTTCATTCCCTAATCAATTGAATCGTCATCGGGCTTATTAGACGTGGCCTCCACCCAATCCAATAACAGATCCGAACGCCCGGCCTGCTGCAGTTTTATCCAGATCCATCCATCCGGCCTCTTTATCCATCGATCCATCGGTCAATTATCAAAATTGAGTAAAATCAGGGATAGGATACGAATATATGATGGCGGTGCTGGGGGCGGTGAAGGTGAGGGTGGTGCGGGGGATCGAGCTGGCCATCAGAGACCTCCGGAGCAGCGACCCCTACATGGTGGTTGAGATGGGCGGCCAGCAGTTCAAGACCAAGGTTGTCAAGTCCAACTGCGACCCCCAGTGGAACGAAGACTTCACCTTTCGGATCTCTGACCCTTCCATCCCCATCAAGCTCTCCGTTTTCGATCATGTATGTTCCTAATTCATCAATCTCTACCGATTGCCTTCAACTTTTTCATCAATTCATTCATTCTTCTACTTGTGACTTTTTGGTTCGATTGTTGAATTACAGAGATCTTGCCTCTGCCTCCCAATTTGACTTTGATTGCTTCAAAAGTTGGATAATTTTTAGCCTGAAATTCACAATTCATGCTAGACATCCAAATCTTGTGCTGCAAAACTGTACAACACTCTTGCTACATCATTAGATTGGTTAATGTTATTATTATTAGGTTAAACAAATCATATTGGAAAAATATTTTCTAGATTGGGATACTTAAATCCTAGAAAAGCAATCAAGAATATATTTAAAATGAGTTAAATTGGAAAAATATTTCTAAATTAGGAAAATATTTTTAAATTAGTGTGTTTGGATTCCAAATGCATTATGTTTATAATGCAAAATGATAAGACGGTGTTTGGTTAACACAATTTTTAAATTACGGTGTTTTTGGATTCTACAATGTATTAATTAATTATAATGCAATTATTTTATCTTGATTGATGTGATTATTTGGTTAAATTGCGGTTTCACTTCGGTTTTTACGAAAATTTTATTTTTACAACCAAACGCTCACATAAAACGAGGTAAAATAATTACATTATAATTAAAAATACAATGGAATCCAAACACACCCTAAGCCAACATATGTCTCCAAAGACAAGTTTTTTCTTTGATATAATCTCCTAACTAATCTTCAGCTAATAAGTTTGACTGAAGTTGTAAAACATGACTAATCTCCTAACTACATTGGTTAGTTGTACTAATGGTTCTACACATTAAAACTTGATTAGGACACCTACTCAAAAGACGACGACATGGGGGAGGCAAAGATAGACATAAGGCCGTACTTGGAGTGCCTAGAGCTAGGGTTGAAGGACCTGCCAATCGGGACGGCGGTAACGAAGGTTCAACCGAGTTCAAACAACTACCTAGCCGACGAGAGCAAAGTGGTATGGCAAGGTAAAGGAAAACATATGGTTCAAGACATGATCCTTAAGCTCAAGAATGTGGAGAGAGGGGAAGTCGAGATTCGGATCGAGTGGGTCGATGTTCCAGGAGCCAGAGGCTTCCCTATCAGGGATCATCTTGATATGTACTATTGATATTGACAAAAGAGTATCAATTAATATGAACATATTTACATCAATGTGAATATATATACACGAATGTGAATATATTTACATCAATTCATATGAATATACAAGAATGTTGTTTGGTGAGAGTTGAGAGGTTTACTGATTGATTTATGTTAGTTTACCGGATAAACTCATGTGCACAAATGGCAGAGCATGTATATGTGAGTGTGATTTTAGTGAACCAAAATAATTATTTGGATTTTTTAAAAAAAATGTCAATTTGATGGGGGCTGTTTGGAATGAAGCAACAAGTGTATTGGGAAGAAGGTACATTTGTTGTCCAAATCTTTTGGTACAAAGTTTGTGTAACCATTTTTTTTTTAGAAAAAATTTACAAAATAGACACTTTATTTAAACGTATTTGTAAAATAGTCGCGTATTTAGACAATATAGCAAAATAGCCAATATATATACTAATTCTAAAAAAAAAAAATTCCTGATCGTTTCCCCCAATCCCAGCGTCTCTCTCTTCAATCTCTCTCTCCACTCCTCGGCGATGGAGCTCTCTCTCCGCTCCCCGGCGATGGAGCTCTTCAATCTCTCTCTCCGCTCCCCGGCGATGGAGCTCTCGATGCGAATCAGAGAGCGAGGGAGAACCGGTGGCTTCGGCTAGCGATGCGAAGCAGATGGCGAGGGAGCGAACGACGACGTCAGATCCAGACTGGAGGTCAAGCGAGGCGGCGCGAGCGAGCGATTGCTCATATCCGGCCTGGAGCGAGGTCGAGCGTCTGGAGATCGGCGTTCTGGACTTTCAGATCCGACGAGCGGCGCGAGGGAGAACCGGTGGCGTCGGCTATCGATGCGAAGCAGAGGGCGAGGGAGCGCGAGCGAGGGAGCGACGACGACGTCCAGATCCGGACTGAAGGTCGCGCGAGTGAGGCGGCGCGAGCGAGGCGGCTCAGATCCGGCCTGGAGCGAGGTCGAGCGGGTGGAGATCAGCGTTTTGGAGTTTCAGATCCGGCGAGCGCGTGAAGGTCCGAAGGAAGGAGATGAACTTTTATGTTAAATTACAAAAATCACCCTGTGAATATTAGAAATTAAAAAAATTAGCTATATTTTATTATGTGTTCCATAATCTACTATATTTTTATTTTTGCACAACAAAATGTTATATTTGCACAAACATAACATATGGTTATATTTGCACGCCAAAATATATCGATGCGGAAAAAGAAAAAAAAACTAGACTTGGGTTATATTTGCACAACTTACGGTTAAATTTGCACAACGTACTCTTATATTTGCACGACAAAATGTTAAGTAAAATAAAATTATATTTGCACAACTTATGGTTAAATTTGCACAACATACTCTTATATTTGCACGACAAAATGTTTTAAAAAAATCAAAAGAAACTAGACTTTGGTCATATTTGCACAACTTACTCTTATTTTTGCTCAACAATAGGTTATTTTTTGCACAACAATCGAGACTTGTGAAATTGTTCTCAACATGATTTTATTTTCTCTCAATATTATTTTAAGAGTTGCACGACTCTGTTGTAAGAGTTGCACGACTATGTTTTAAGATTTGCACGACTCTGTTTTAAGAGTTGCACGACTCTGTTTTACGAGTTGCACGACTCTGTTGCAAGAGTTGCCCGACTCTGTTTTAAGAGTTGCATGACTCTGTTGTAAGAGTTGCACGATTCTTATTTTAAGAGTTGCACGACTCTATTTGCACAACTTACGGTTAAGTTTGCACAACGTACTCTTATATTTGCACATCAATGTTAAAATTCAAAAAGTGTTGACACGGGGAAAAAAAATGTAATTTTAGTTTGAATGTGCAATTTTAGAACTTAAATGTTCAATTGTAAAATACAGTTGTGCAATTATAAAATACAATTGTGCAAATTTTCAAAATTTTATTTATTGACAATATACTACACTTTTCTTAAAGTAAAACTAATCTAATGATGGTGTATAAATAATATAAATGACGATGCAAGAATAATAATTTTACAATTGTGCAATTGTAAAATACAGTTGTGGAATAAGACTCTAAATTGAATAAATAGATCTAGGTGGAGTCGAACCACCAACCTTCGGAACAACAATATGTTCAGATGCTCTTTCCTATTTGAGCTTATAGATCTTAACGCTTGGATATGATTATAAAATGCAAAAATAAGATTATAAAATGCACATATAGTATTTATTTGTGCACTATTTTCTGGAATAATATTAATTTGTGCGCAAAAATATTGGAATAATAATAAAATGACGGTGCAAGAATAATAATTTAGATTTATAGAGTTGCTCAACATGATCTTATTTTTGCTCAATACTCCCTCCGTCCGCGAAAACTTGTCGTTTTAGACTTTTGATTTTGTCCAAAAAAACTTGTCACTTTAGAGTTTTTACCCATATATTTCCAAAATTACCCTCATTTGTTTAAATTTTGAATTACTTTGAAAAATGCAATTGTACTTTGCTTTGATATAATTATGACAAAAGTAGGGGCAATCTAGGTAGTTTACATATTTCTTAAATATTGTGCTGGAAGTTAAAATGACAAGTTTTCGCGGACGGAGGGAGTAATAGATTATTTTTGCACAACAATCGAGACTTGTGAAATTGTTCTCAACATGATTTTATTTTCTCTCAATATTATTTTAAGAGTTGCACGACTCTGTTGTAAAAGTTGCACGACTCTGTTTTAAGAGTTGCACGACTCTGTTGTAAGAGTTTCACGACTCTGTTTTAAGAGTTGCACGACTCTTGTTTTAAGTGTTGCACGACTCTGTTGTAAGCGTTGCACGACTCTGTTTTAAGAGTTGCACGACTCTGTTTTAAGAGTTGCACGACTCTGTTTTAAGTGTTGCACGACAATCGAGACTTGTGAAATTATTCTCAACATGATCTTATTTTATCTCAATATAATTTTAGACTTTCTCAATAAACTGTAAGCGATCCATAATCTATATTTTTTTATTTCTTTAACATTTTGTCGTGCAAATATAAGAGTACGTTATGCAAATATATCCGTAAGTTGTGCAAATATGACCCGAGTTTAGTTTTTTTTAATTTTATTTTACATTTTGTCGTGCAAATATAACCGTATGTTGTGCTTGTGCAAATATAATCATATGTTGTGCAAGTATAACATTTTTTTGTGCAAAAATAAAAATAAAAATATAGACTATGGATCACATAATAAAATATAGATAGTTTTTTTTAATTTCCATAATTATGGGGTAAGTTTTGTAATTTATTCAAATTCCCTTCTTCTTCCTCATGATTTCTGCGAAGAGAACGCCGGCCGGCCTGCGCCTGCGCCTTGCCGCCTCCGGCTCGCTCGACCTCGCTCGGATCCACGGTGCTCGCTCGACATCACTCCGGCCGCTCGATTTCGCTCCGCCGCTCGCTCGACCTCGCTCCGACACTCTCGCTCTTCGGCGCTCTCGATCTCCGTCTCCAATTCGACTAATTGGAACTCGAATTCACCAGATCTCCCCACGCTGAATTGATTTGCCGAATCAATTAGCCGAATTTCATATCCGCGTCGCCGAATCAATTGGACATAGACTTCGAATTCAGATCTAGCCGGGGAGGATGTGAGGCGGCGCGAGGCAGAGCGAGCGAGAGCGGCGGCGAACGAGAGGAGAGGAGGAAGATGGACGGAGATGGAGGTAGATCTCGCGGCGATCCAGATCCGGCGAGAGCGCGAGGGCGAGGACGAGAGAGCGCGACCGGAGAGATCGATAGATTAGGAATTGGGGATCTGATTTAATTAGTATATATATAGCAGATATTTTACAAAATTGTCCCAAAACGTGGATATTTTATAAAATAAGTCCATTTTCGTGGCTATTTTGCAAAATCCCCCTTTTTTTAATGGGTGGAGGGATTTTTTTTATTAAGTAAAAATGTGAGCTCTCAAGTCGACAAGTCAGCAGACGGTAGACCGTCAAACAAACAACATAAATACAAAAAAGGTGCAAAAGATCGAGTCATACAACATTGGGGACCTTGACTACGGACGAAGCTAAACTGATACGGGGTTAGCCGTAGGATGGTCCGATCTTTGATAATCAAGACTCAAAGAGAAGAACGGAAGCCAAATACTCAAGAATACCAAGACTATATGCTCGATATCGACAAGAAAGAAAACAAACGCAGCAACTATGAACTCGAAATCGACAAAGGACAAGACACAAAGACTCAATCAAATTAATAACAAGAAAGACACGAAATTGAAAGAACAAGACCGATAGAAGGGTGATTCGAACTAAGGTAGAACGAGATAAAGACCCCATGCCTCCTAAGAGGGTAGGAACCAAGTATCAACGACTACAAAGCCCGCCTCTACAACTTTACACAACCAAGCGGACAATTTGGAGGCACAAGGAGGGGACTTGTGATTACCAGGATCACCAAACTCTCGCGAGGTTGATGAACTCAAAGCAAACCAAGCAAGATACCTTTTACAAATTGCATTTTTTTTTATTAGGAAATAATTCGAGACCAGATAAAACTGGACCTCGAAGGCCGACAAGTCGGCAGACGGAGACCGTCAAAAAGAGAAAAATACAACGAAGGTGCAAGAAACATGTACAAGCTCTCTACAAAGAGAAACAAGCCTAACTAATCAAATTGCATGATATAAAAGAGATGGGTGATATGATGGTTAGATACCTTTTACTTTTTTTTTTACAGTAGGCAAGAAGTAGATCGACTAAGCGATCTTGAAGCCATCAAAAGTCGGCTTGATGAACCCTACGCAGAGGGTCGCCAGTAAAAAAAATGATTAAGCCTAAAATTACAATAAGATAAATTTAAATTTAAAAAAACATCAAAATTATTGATCACTGGTTGCATCTCGGTAGAGGAACAGTTGACGCTGTCATAGTTGGAAGTGGTAATGGTTGTAGATCTGATTCCGGGTACGCCTTGACTTAGACGTCACCGACGTCAAGGACAAAGAAAACCTAGGGATTTTCATGCAATTTTGGACTTACTGTTTAGCTTGGTAGAAAATTTTTGTAGAGATTTGTTAGACATCTGGGAGGGGTTGGGTTTGTTTTTTAGTTGGGTTTGGTTGTTACAAGATTGAGTAACAGATCTGAGCAGATCTAGGGTTGCATGCGGTAGGTGTTATCCCGCTGTTTTGGGTTTTTTGATTTTTTGTGGATTTGTCAAATTTGGGAGAAAGGGATGTGAGTGAGGGATAAAATCAGATTTGGGGTTTTCGATTTTGTGGGTGTAGGGGTAAAATCAGATTTGGTGAAATGAGATTTGGGTTTGCATGTTAACAATTCCGGTTGAATAAGGGTGTTTTAGGAGTGGGAGAGGAGAGAGAGACGGAAGGGCCGGGTGTCTGAGAGGCATGAGAGGGAGAGGAGGGAGAGGTTGAGATTATTACCGAGGGAGCGTTTACCGATGAAGGAGAGGGACAAGGGCGACGCTGAGGAGGAGAAAGGCCGAGGGCGGAGCCGCTCAGACCGACGGAGACTTCATGGATGGAGGCGGCGGCAGTTGGAGATGGGGCGGGCATGCAACTAGGAGGTCAGCGAAGGAATAGCCCACACCGTCGCAGCGAGAAACCACCACAGCCATGACCCAAGGGGGATGGCCGGACCAAGACTCACCATAGGAGGAGAGGGTCGTCGCCACCAGGAGGCCCGGCCGCCGGGAGAGCCCACCAAGGGGCGGCGGCGGCTATCTGCAGTAGTTGTTGGGATTGTTTGGGGTTGGCGGCTAGGGTTTATTTGGGAGTGTTTTTTCTCCACTGAGATTTGAGAATTGAAAGTCGGTTAGATACCTTTTACTAATTGCATGATATAAAAGGAGAAAGAGGATAAGCCTTTCATTTTCTCTCTCTCACATCTTCTACAGCAGAAAGAGATGGAGAACATTTTGCCATGGAAGACAAACTCTCGGCTTGCAGTTCCAGTTGCATAGCACTTGTCGCCTTTATTAGGTGCCCCTGTCAGTGATCAAAATCCCCGTGTCACCTTGATTTCCCAGAAACCATTCTTCTCAGATGCAATGGGTAAGTGTATTTGACGAATTACTCCTCATCTATGGCGAAAATTAGATACCCATGAACCTTTCTTCTCATCCCTCGTTTCATTTTCAGGTGGAAACGCCTTGGTATGCGTCAATCTCATCTTCGATGGTTGTTGGGGAGGATTGGCGTCACTCTCATCTTCTTAGATGCAATGGTAAGTGTATTTTCCGTAGTACTTCTCATCTATGGTGAAAAGTACAACCCTATGAACCTTTCTTCCCATCCGTCGTTTCATTTTCAAGTGAAAAAGGGTTGGTCTGCATCACTCTCATTTTTTATGGTTGTTGGGTGTTCGAGGGAGGCGGATGGGTGTTTGCGGGCCGGGACACGCACAAGAATGTAGTGATACAAGAGAGGTCAACTTCGTATCCCTGAAAAACTTGATCATGCTCAAGGTCGCCGACGGTGTTGTATGTGAGGAGGTGGCGTTATGTTACGTTCCTTATTCTGTAAATCGTATATGTCAGCAATATGAATTATGCATTTCACCTATTTGTATGGCGGTTTCACCTGAAGGATTTACTGTGTCACTTGTTTGATTTTGAAGTTTCACTTTTCTGAGTGTGTCTGCCAATTTAATTGTTAAGGAAATCAGCCTTGTCACCTGAAAGAATAACAGTGTTACGGTTCGGAGTTTCACATTCAATTTGTTTTTGAAATGAACCATGTCACCTGTTTGTATGGTCGTGTCACTTGAAGGACTTAACGTGTTTGTATTTCCACCAAAACATTTGAAAACCAAGTACGTTCATAAACAAAGTTTTGAGCATAAAAGACTAACATCTACTGACCGACCAATATTATAAAATTCTACAACTACTAACCAACGGAGATCATAAAGAGAACCTCCAAGTGCATGAGATGTTCATAAACGACTAACATCTACTGACCAACAAGCTGTCACTCCTTCGGATCAATGGCAAGGCCTACCCATTGTCGCCAACGAGAGGTCCCATCAAAGTAGTCCGACATATACTTTTCTGGCTTGTAGTTGTCTGGGTTCGTGTTGTATGTCTTCCAATCCCTCCCAAGTAATGACACGCAGATGGTACCCACAACGACAACCCGACTCCCAACCTTGTTCCTTGTTGCCCCTCTCCGTGATATGTTTACGCAAAAGATAACATGATTGCTCCATGTGCTGTAGCAAGAGGGCTAAACTAGTAGACAACCTCTTAACGACCTCTATTTAAAATTCAAAACCAAATCAAAATCCACTAGAAATGCACTAACTACGCCGGGAATGAAAAATCTCAAGTAATAGCAAAGACTGGTTTCAATTCATAAGAGACAGAGGACCTTACCTTCATTGCTTCTCCTTATAGGAGCTTCTCCCCGCCTTCAGTTGTACTCTCACTAACCATCTCAGCATTAGCGACTTGTAAAAAAAACAACAGTCTTTAAACTGGAACTCAAATTTCCCATGTCACCCAATCTTAAGTACCATGTTATCCAAAATGAAACTGGAACCCAGATTCCTCTTCTTTTTTACACCCGCTTTTTTTTTCCTCCACATTTCATTCGATTTGCCCTGCATTATAACAGATTTTTTTTTCCTTTTTTGTTATAATATTATTATTCTACGTGGATGTACATGGGAAACCCTGGTTAGACTTGGGGCCCAAGGTGTGTAATATCTATATAAAAAGGTCCTTTGGAACCCTAATGAAGACATCAGTTTCTCCCCTCTTCTCTACATCTCTCTTTTCTATTCTTCCTATTATTATACGTTATCAGCACGAGTTTGCTCATATTAGGGTTTCAAGATTTAAGTTTCGATCTATTATAATTTATTTTAATTATGTACTTGCTTGTCGATTGCTTCGTGTATCTTATATCGATTGCTTCATGTATCGATTGCTTCAGGCTCTTGGAGCTTTGGTTATCAAATTGGATTATAGATGATGGATCGATCCACCCCCTGCGCTCCCAATTTTTCGTTTATGGCGGATCCCGGAACTACCGGTTGTTCAGCCATGAAGTTTGAGCAAATCCAGATTCTGATCCAGTTACTAAGGTGAGGATGAGCGTCTTCTTCGTTCACAGCAGGCTCGATCTGTCAAGATGCGATGATGGAACCCCGTTTCGCTCGATCTTTCTCTGGTCCTGCTTCGGCGATTACAACTCGTTTATCCGTTTACTGGATCTGGAGACTTAAGATAGCAAGGGAAAGCCAATGACGCAGAGCCATCGCATCCACCGAGTTGTCGCTGGATCCGTCGCCTCCCCAACCATGGTCGCCGGATCTGAAGCCGAAGCGACCCCGGATCTATTCCCTCCTTCCATGGCTTCATTGCAATCGACCCCGGATCTACACGGTAGGCAGCGCAGAAGGCTCTGGAACACAAAGGCGAACCCCAGGACCGGCCTAGTCGCCTTCACGGTGCCCCGTTGAACCACGGCCTTGCGGAACAAGGACGACGACTGTCGAAGGCCTGATTTTACCACCGTCGAAGAGATCTTCCGCCGGGAGCGAGGAGTTCTCATCACGCCGATCGACGCAGAAAGTCGAACGAGATCTTCCGCCGGGAGCGAGAAGTTCTCAGCGGCCTGATTTTAATCGAACAAATATGGATTAATTACACTCTTGCCCATCAACGAAGAAGACGATGGGTTGCAAATATGGATTAATTACGAAACCAGAGCCCGGAATTTTGTCACTTCGTAGATTGGCTCATATTGTTTTATACAATTACAGAAAGCGCCTAAAACTTTCAGGGCGCAAATTTTGCCCCTTCTGTAAAGTACAAACACATCCCCGAAGATGATGTGTAAACATAAATTTTGCCCTAGAGTCTCTGCGCCGTCGTGTAGGTAAGTGAAGGTAAATGCAATTTGATTTTTCTAATTTATGTTTTTGTTTATAAATAATTTAATTGGTCTCCTGAAGTAGAAAATATTAAATCCCTCGAAGTGGATGAAAGTAAAAAAATTGATATTATAAATCACTTGATGTGATCGATAAAATTTATCCCCGTAGTGATTAAACAACAAATATCACCCATTTAGCGTTGATCAATGATTATTATTTTGTTTGTATATTATATTTTTATCATTCATCTCCCGAAGCAGATGAAAAGACATATCTCCTGAAGTAGATATATAAAAACACATTTTTTATGCCTTGCTTCGGATTTTGTCTATCTATCTCTATATTAAATCATATTTATTTTTGAGATAATGAATAAAGATAGATTATCGCCAATTGGAAAGTTAATCAAAATAAGGCATTTTGATAACATTGGAAATCCGTTTCGGAGTGTTAAGTTATTATGTACATGTTGATCACAGGTACGTTGACTTTCCTTACTTGATTAATTAGAATTTCAAAAGGTTTAAGACCTTATACATAAGGATTGATAGAATTATGTTATATGATATGTGTTTTAAATAAACCATGATTATAATTTATTATTATTTTGATTTGGTAATGGGTGGTGTCATGCGAGTGGTTTGCACACAGATCCACATTAGGATACCATGGTAAAAGGAGGCGAACCTTTTGAAGATTGAACTCTACTTGAGCCTATCTATGTTAATTAGGCTCGACTTTAAGGCTCGTGATGGAGTTGGACCGATTTCTTAATACTGGTATATGCGATCGAGCTTGCAGTCAGGTAAGCCTAAACATCATTTTTTAGTTATGATTTGTGCCTCTTGGTAATTGCAAAATGATGTTATTGATTGCACATATATGTTTTATATTCTACATCATGCCATAGTGCTAATGTACCTTGATAAGTTGGTAAAGAAATAACGTCATCATGCATCGATTAAAATACTAGCCTCATCTTTGTAGTGGTGAGCTAAGATGATATTGTTGATTCCATCTTGTACTTGTTCCTAGTTGTTTCATATATGATTTGTTCCATAGAAGGTTAAATACAAACTCCTGAAGTGGTTGAACTTGTTTGATCTCTGGTCACCAGAAGTTGACATTATTTATGTATCATGAAGTTGATTTGTATTATATCCCTCAAATGTAATTGCATGCAAATAAGAAAAAAATAAATATTTTCTCTCATAGATGACGATAAAATTATTGAAATTTGAGATAGTTATTTAACCTACAGTATTTGTGAATGATAGTGTTTATTGAAACAAGTGATCAATATCTGAATTGATATCCACCTGAAGTGGCCGAATAAATTTTAATTATGTGTAGTGCATTTATTTTAATTTACTGAGATCGCTTTTATTATTTGCTTGTGATGTGTATATATTTGAATTTACTTTTGCACAAAACTCAAAGTGTTTCCAGAAGAAACAACTTGTTAAGAGTTGGCATGTCGTAAACATATGTGGTTTTATATTATATATATTGTTTGTGTTAATAAAAGTTATCTATTGAAGTAGATAAACTTATCTCTACATATGAAAGATTATCAACGAAAGAGCCTAGATGATCCATCTCATTTGATTCTGCAAACTTGGTCGTATTTGGTTTGTTATTAGTATAATTTGGCTATTTGAAGCTACATGGAATCTATGTTTTATTTATCTATTTGATTTGATTTGCATTTTATGTATATGTATATGCATTGAAAATGTTTCTTGGAGAAACCATTATGGGTAGATGATGCCAATTTTATTCAACCAATGATGATTTAGGAGAAGAGTTTGAAGCAAATCCTTGTTAAATTGTGTGAAATCGATAAATTTATTCTTGAGAGCCCAAAGACTCTTTATTTTGGGATCTTGTTCTTAATCTACTTGGGTATGGTAGAACTCAAATAAATAGCTAGCTAAATGACCTATTGTTCACAACAACCTCTTTTATTGCCAGATGCAATATATATTGTTACCTCTAGCAGAGACCATAAAGAGGATACGGTGCGCGCAACCGTTGTTAGGATACTGGTCATAATTTTGAAAATGATTATAGATAATCATGTATGAGTCGACTCCCACATCAAGGAGAATGTGGAAGAACAAGTCAAAGATGATAGTTTACCTATTGGATTTGTAATCTCCCAAACTGTGAATGAATCATCGCATGAAAATGTTAGAATGGTTTAGAGCTTGGTACTTGATGATATGGAAAACCTGAAGTTTTCAGGATGAAATAACTAATGAGCATTTGTATAAAGTCTATACTTGGCATAATTAAACATTATGCATATCTCCAGAAGAGCATCAAAATTAGTCCTCGAAGGCCTGTTGACATAATCAATCAGTAAACTCATATGAGAAGATGACTCTAGAAGAGCGTCAAAACACTCTAAATAGAAGGAGCTATGAAAGATAAATTTGGGATCGTGAAAGCCGATAATTGCCAGAAGCAGTGGTTTTCCTCTAGTCGAGGTTGTCAAAAGAAGATCCAACACATAATAAATAGATTACCCATATTGAAAATATGGATGTAATATGCAAACGATATCAATGAAATTGATGTGTTGGATAAATAAGCATTGAGAAGCTGACGATTAAATCGACCAAGTGAAATCGTTACTTATGAGATTATCATTTAGAATAATGCTAACGCATGGAATGACCCAGTAGAGTCATCAATAATAGCTAACAAGTAGGCATGAATATCAAGAGATTGATTCGATTTCGGTCAACAATATAATAAATTCTCCTTCTTGTAATTTATCTCAGTAGAGAGCTTGGTATTTACATGTTCAGTTTAGGCACTGAAATCTCCCAGATTACATAAAGTTGTTGTAAATCAAGAATGTTTATGTATATGGAGGATTGAGTCCCCATAGATGATCAAATACCTAGAGTTTATAACAGATGATAAAATACTCGGTATTTAGGGGGAGAGGAAAAGGAGATCAAGAAGTAATATGTTGCATGGAAGAGAAGTGAACTGGAAGTTCAATGAACTATATAGCAAACAGGCTAGTAAATACATTAGTAAATGCAAAAAATAGTGACAAAAGTCATATTTATAACAAATAATGCACTAGCATGATTTAGATCGAGATTCTAGTAGTAATTTTGAATAATGGTGATATGTCCACAAGTATACTCTTGAAGAGATTTCATGAACATTGACAGTGTTAGAATTGATTATGAGTTGTCTTGAAATGACCAGATCCTTGGTTATCCAATAAACAGATGATTAGTTGGAAATTAGTTGAAAGCTCTAAAAATATCTCGACCCGTAGCTCGAGTGTACAAAGAGCTAGAGATATATTACGATATGAAGACAAACGATCTTTTCATCTTTGATTAGATTGAGAAATGATATTAAGTCCAGAAGTACCATGTCTTTATAAAATTGGTGATTTATATGCTAAATTGAGGGGGAGAAAAGTTGTACTCTTTTCCTTAACTTTGATTTTTGTCCCATTTGGGTTTTTCCAGAGCAAGGTTTTTAACGAGGCAACTCCTCTCATAAGGATACATTGTATATCCCAAATTTTAGAAAGAAATAATTCATGCAAAGATGGATTATTTAAACATGAAGTTTTTAGATCTGAAGCTCCAACATTGAAAAGTGTAGTATTAATTGGTTTTGAGTGGGTGTTCGTACAAAGGAAAATATAAAGCCAAATTGATTGGACAAAAGCTTACTAAATGTTACATTAGAGTGTATTCACCAGGAGTGAATATAATTTTGGCTCCAAATGTAAATGACGAACGTTATAAGTGCATACCCATATAAATGGAAAAGATCGATTAAAAATGTCTGAAGCATTATTATCAAAGTCATGTCACATGTAGTTGGTTAAATATCCTTATTAGAGTACATGAATTACCTATATTTGTGAAAGTGGTGACATATAATTAGGTCTCGAAGTACTATACAAAGTTGTACTTTTTTCCTTAATCTTGGTTTTTATCCCACTGGGTTTTTCCAAGGTAAGGTTTTTAATGAGGCAACTTAAGCACCATTTAATACATCAGATCCCCAGATCAACAATTAAAGGCACACTAGGTCTTGAAGTACCTTATATTTGTGCATCCAAAGCAGCTCGGCACCAATACATGCAACTGATGCAACTCAGGCACGTCAAAGTTAATCAAGAAGACATTCCATCTTATGCACATCAAAGACAATGTTGAGATTCGACCATAAGCACATGAAGACGGCGGCATTAAGAAGAATGAGAAGACTTTGAGAAGGATGTTGAATTCAGGGGGAGCATATATGCACTGTACTCTTTTTTATTTTTTCCCTAGCATTTAATGCTTCACTTTTTTATTTTCTTTTCCTTTTTTTTCCCGAGCGGGTTTACCCGCTTTTATGGGTGGGGGTGACCTGCACTTTTCTGCAATTCTTTCTTTTTCGATTTAGTTTTGCAATTTTTCAAGGGTCGGGTCTATTTCAGCAAAGTGTGAGGTTTTTTTTGGTTAGTTAACTCTATTTCAAGTATGTTAAGTGCATCGTTACACCCTCTAATTTTGGTAAATATAGAGCGGTCATGTCAGATAATCAAACCGAGGACCATCGGGTACCCTAAGATCCTTTCCGGCTCAATCACCCCGACATGGTTAGTGCATCGTCACACCACATATCTCATTGATCGCCTTCTTTCATAACCTTCCACTTGCACACTTGGAGTTATAGGTGATCCTAATGTCAAGTCTTACTAGCTTAGTTGGTAAGGATGATATATATGTAGTAATCAGTATGTCATGAGTTCGAATCTTCCTCCCCACCTTGTAGTGGACCTACTGCCTACCTATGAAACCAAAACAAAACAAAACAAAAAAAAAGTGATCCTAATCACCCACAGTTATACTTGAAATAGCAATTAATTTGCCCACTCCTAGCTAAAACCACCTATTGCAGTATTTGCACAAAAAGGAATCATCTACTTCAACTTGAACACTTTTGGGGATTTTTTGGGATTATAATTAATTAAATATGTTAATCACATAGCTGAAATTCCAACAGGAAAGGAAAATATTGCAAATCAGCATTAATAAATTGTTAATCAGTTGATTTGGTAACAATCTGCAACAAATTCATAAATTATAGCTAGATAGAAAGAACAAGGCGCCAACTACTGGTGAGGATGAGCTTAATTAAATAATGAAGTCGCCTCAAGAACTGATCATGCGGACATCCATAGAAATATAGAATGATCGAATGAGGACGTGCTCTTCATAACCAAATTTCACAAGAGAGAGGACCTCCCAATCCCATCCATCTCTATCTTCATATCGATTCACAACCCAATTTCTCAAGAACAAGCTAGTAGGGTTTGTTGATTCTGAAACAAATTAAACTAGCTTGTGATCGATTATCGGAGATCGATCGAGGAGGAGGATGGGGAAAGATCAAATGGGAGCACTGATGATAAGGGTGAAGAGGGGGATAGACCTGGTGATCAGAGACTACTACACCAGCGACCCTTATGTAGTGATAACCATGGGAGATCAGAAGCACACCACCCGCGTCATCAACTCCAACTGCAATCCTGAGTGGAACGAGGAGCTCACCTTCTCCGTCTCCGACCCCTTCCTCCCCATCAAGCTCACTGTTTTCGATCACGTATGTCTTTTACTTTAATTCAATTCTGTCAAGTCCATCGCTCACAAAATTTTACTTCAATTCGCCTCATCGATCGATCTGTTGTGTACTTGTTTATTGTGGTTAGGACACATGGTCGAAGGACGATGAAATGGGGGATGCAGAGATCGACATTAAACCTTATTTGCAATGTATGGAGGTGGAGTTGGGGGACATTCCTATAGGGACGGTGGTGAAGAAGGTTCACCCGAATCGGAGCAATTGTCTTGCTGAAGAAAGCAAAATTGTATGGATGGAGACAGGGAAGATAGTTCAAGACATGACTCTTCGACTCAAGAATGTTGAGAAGGGCGAGGTTGAGGTTCAGATCGAGTGGGTCGATCTTCCTGAGACAAGAGCTTTGTCGATTCGTCACCTCGACTCCTTCTATTGATCGATCATACGAGTTTGTAAAATGATGTCAATACATCAAAATTGAATTTGGTTATACATGCTACTTTACATTATATGTTAGTCAAGTTTAGTTTGTTGATGGATTTCTTGTTTGTATGAAAATGAAATGAACTAAACAAGGATGTGTTTGGATTGTAGGATTTAATCGAACTTTTTTTTTTTTTAAATCAAAATCTGAAATCGTCGGATTGAATTGGACCCAAAAACTCAATTACATTTGATTGAAAAATAAATGAATGAAGCCGGTACAAATTGTTATCACTTCCGATATCAACCCGAATATGACAGGACTAAAAATGGAATAATACGACCTGATCCGATCCATCCATCTCGAGTTTCAGTTTGGATCACTTATAACTGACGATGCCCGTTTTTAGAAATCCATCATCGGACTCTGAGATCGAGTGAACCAACGACGATCGGGCTTACTTAAGGTGTGTGGCGCCTTAGCCATCACACATCATAACCTGTGCCGATTCGATTCTTGGACTAGTATGGTCCACTTTCCTCCCTCTGATACCATCAAATGTCGAACCCTTTGCTGAGTCGCGGCGAATCCCACTCAAATAGGCTCGTAGAGCCTTGGATCTACGACCTATGCCTCCTGAGATCAATGGGAACCGATCGACCCTTTAATTCGCATTCCATTATGATATTTATAGGCATCCTTGCATGCTTTCCTTTGTGTGCAATCGACACGTGTTCTTGTTTAGGCAAAGAGTCGGCCTTGTGGTGCCAAATGGCGACTTAGGGTTTTTAGTGGGTTTTTCCACATATGGGCAGGTCTACGGTCCGCAGATGACTTCTCACCCCCGGATGCTCTGAGTCTGATTTTTGACTCGTGCCTGCCCATCTTTCATGTTCGTGTCGTGTCTGCGAGTTTCTATTTGTTTAGCGGGGAACCTTATGATCGCGTATACACTTATTTATGTTTTTGCGGTTGCGGACGGGTTCTTGTTACGAGGAGTGTTTGATAAAAGTTTCAATACCTTAGTGGATATGTTGTCCGTGTGCGACGAGTCGCTACCACTTATCCTTATTGATCCTACGTTCACCATAATACGAATACAAGTCATCCGCGGATGGTTTTCCTTATTTGGATGAAGTTCTATTTATATAGCGGAGAACCTCATTTGTGTCCATTTATATTTACCCGTTGTGTTACAAATAATAATATTTATATTAGTGCATCATCAATAACACTTTTTGTGTTACTTTCGGTGTTACCGGGATCCGGACTAGAGCTGGCAAGATATGACCCGACCCGAGAAACCCGACCGACTCACCCGAACCGAAATCCGACTGAATCCAAAAATTTAGTTTTGTAAATAACCCGAAACCGAGTCCGACCGATATTGACCCAAATCCCGAAGTGACACAAATACAGACAAGTCCGACTCAACCTAGGTCCGACCCGACTCCCAAACCGACCGACTCCCAACCCGACCCGAATATCCTTGAACAACTATTTTTTAATTAAAAGAGGTTGAAAGAACTCCGTATAATTCCAATGTTACCATATTTACCCTCATCGTTACAATTAATTAGTTTTTCCACATTAAAATACTTTACTTGAAAAATATCTTTTGAAATACACAATTTTGAAAAATCCAAACATCTCAGAGATAGATAGAGAGCTATGAATTTTTCGAACGAACCGCACAAATAACATGAATTACATATTCAATTTAATAAAATTGATTACCCGAAAGTCTCGAACGAACCTGATTCAATAATTTCAATTACCAAAACAATTGAAATTTTGAAACAAACATAGATCCGCTTTTACTTGAAACCTGAATGAGACCGACCCGACTACCGATCTGAAAGGCCGAAACCCGAATGAGACCGACCCGATGTGACCGAAAACCCAAATGGGTCCAACCGTCCAACCCGATTCAGACCAAAACTCGACCAATCTGAATTTTATTTTGAGTGAATTCGACCCGACCAAGCCCGACACAGAAATTTTGACCGAGTCAACCCGACTCATTACTAATCCGACCCGGATGTGATCGATCCGAATCCGACCGAACAACCCGAATTGCCAACTCTTCTGGACTGCTCTAGTTTGGGGTTAACTTTGGTTTAAATTGATTTCTAAAGCCTAAAGGTGATGGGGACAAACCTCTCATCTTTGGCGACTTTTTCTGTAACTTTCTCTGTCAACCTCTTCTCAAATCACTCTCTTTCTCTTTCTTCGATTCTCTGTTAATCACTCTCCTTTCCAAGTGTTCCCTAAAGGCTAAATCCCAATTTCTACCTCCTTTTTCTCTCTGTGTTTTCGCCCCCAATTCGCCTTCCATTCGTCTTTGCCCAGACCCCAGCTAAACCCTAGCTTCTACCTACGGTGTTGTTTTTCCTGTGAGTAATCCTAATTCGCTGTTATCAATCGATTCAAATTGATTCGTTGTTTTATCATCATCGTTTGAATTGAAGTATAATACATTTGTCTACCATAATACGATTAATATTGTTATCCTGATTTGTTTTGATTAGTTTCATTTGCAAGTAGGTATCGCTAAATTGCAGTGAAGTTGCTATTATCGAGCATTAGATTTGGCTATTGTGTAGTATCTGTAGGGATAGTAATTTGATGTTTAGCGTATGGAATTTTGTGACAATTTGTCCTTCAGGTGGAGTTTTTTCCTTTAGCATAGTCATCTGAAGTTACTTATAAGTATAACTGAGAAAATTCATAATCCAAACTCGGCCATCAATGGCATCTTACATTTACAGCTTACCGTTGTAAACAGTTAGGTTAAATTTCGTGTTTTCTTCTCCCTTTTCTTCCCATTTCCGTTTCCTTTTTGTGTCTTCATGATGGACCCTGAGTCTCCATTTCTTGAGCTTATGCAGCTTCAGGCTTTGATTAAGAGTTATATGATGTATGGTAGATCAAATAAAAAACTGAGATACCCTATTAGACAGCGCTCTAACAAGGGATTCGATCTGCTTTCTTCTGTATGTGGCTGCACATTCATCAGCTTCTGTTGTTTGAGTGCTCTTCATGCCCTCCCCTTTTTTTCTTGGAATTGTTTAAGATGTGTAACCTCACTCTTTAGCCGGGTACTTACACCTCATTTATTGTTTCCTTGCATACAGAGCTACGGGTCATTCCTATTCCACTTGATGGTTTGAAGAGCCGATTTGCAGGTATTGGAATATTGTTGTGAGAGTTGATGGGTCATGGATTATAGTGATCATAGGGGAAGCAGGAGACAGAATCATAAAACCCCAACTTCTTCGGTAAATGCTGGAAAATCCCTTGAATTATACTAAACTCTGCCCTTTTAATTTCACTTAGTTCCATGGACAATCTGTCGATCTGTAGCTTTCTTATGAGAAGCATGCACATGATTTAGTAGTCCATGTTTGTTTTCCCCCCTTTTTTTTAGTGGAATATGGTAAATCAACATCAAGTTAGGGAACAGGGTGCCTTGAGTCTTAACAAGAAGATCCTGAACATCATTGCTGAGAGGGACGCCGCTATTGAGGAGAGAGATAGAGCCTTGCTTGAAAAGAAGAAAGCCTTGGAGGAGAGAGATGCTGCACTTTCACTGAGGAACATGGCAATGAGAGAGCGAAATGACGCCATGATGGAACGAGACCATGCACTTGAATCCCTTAGAAAGGCCATGAACCAGCAGTTTGGTTTTGGAGGGCCACATGGGATGAAGAGGATGCATAACAGCTCAAGTGACCCATCATGTATGGTCAACCCTTCAGATGATACTAGAGAACTGCAGGTTGTTGACATTTTAAGAACATCTGTCATGTCTGAAAGTGGCAATTCATATCGACCCAAGCGAGCAAGGGAGAATAAGACAGCATCATCCCCTAATGGCTTCAAACAACAAAAGGAAAAACAGTTTGGGGAGGACCTTAACAAACGAGCAGCTTCTGATGGATTGAAGACAAGGAACAACTGGGATACTAAAGATCTTGGTTTGAATCAAGTGCAATTTGATGAATCCATCATGCCAGTACCTGGCTGCTCTTGTACTGGAGTGTTCAGACACTGCTACAAGTGGGGGAATGGTGGTTGGCAGTCATCTTGCTGTACAACAACCATCTCAGTTTACCCTCTTCCACCTGTGCCCAATAAGCGTTATGCAAGAATGGGTGGTCGTAAGATGAGTGGGAATGTCTTCACAAGATTGCTAAGCCGGTTATCTTCTGAGGGCTACGACATCACAGTCCCCGTGGATCTGAAGGATGAGTGGTCCAAGCATGGAACAAATCGTTACATCACCATCAAGTGACAGCCTAACAGCTTCAAAAGGTAACATCTTTTTGTTGATTCAACTTCTCACCCCATGGCTAACAGTTTCTGGCTGAGACGAATTAGTTTCGTTTAGGTTACTTGTAAAGTCTTGTCATGGTCAGTTAAATTACTTCTAGAAATCAAGTCTTAGCCCAGTTTTTGTACTGGAAAGGGTAATACGTGGGCAATGATATTAATTCTCCTAGCATTTTTGTTGAAAGAAGATATGATCCATATAAGTACTGCTGATATGCTTTTGTCGACCTAACCAGCCATGTATTCCAACTCACCTATCATCAGTTTGTAGCCATGTTGTCCTTTGTTTTCCATTTTTTTACCCAGTAAATGGAGTCAATATAACTATAGACAGATTTATTTTGACAGAAATAGCAACATTCGCATGTTCAACATATAGGAAAATTGAACAAAGAGAAAATTTGGATTAAACTTCCCGTAACGAGAATATAATAGAACTCAACATTATATATATAGATTCACAAAAGCGAGCTAGGGTGAGAAAGCAAGACGCAACTGCCTGAGCCAGTTCTCTTGTCAGATGTATGTCCTTGCTTCTGCTAAGGTTTGCCTGGCTCGTGAGGTCTGTATGCGGATTTTCCATGCTAGTACAGCGTATAGTTTTCAGTGCGAATGTTGCGTTGTTGATCTGCAATTTGTTTCCCTAGTTTTGGTGCAGATGACAACCCGAATTCTGAATGCTTCCCGGTTAATTGAGGAACCAACTTGGGCTGAAACCATCTTTTAACAGTACGGCCACTCATCTTGATCTTTCCGAACGACTCATTACCTTGATATGGTAGTCCTATCCTCCGCAACATTGCTCCAATTGCTTGGCCAACCCTGATGATTGTAATCCGTTGATTCATCAGCGCGTAGTTAAAACAGGCGACGAAAAGAATTCTAACAAATGCAGGATCTGTTACCTCCCAGCCACGTTGATTGCTTTCTCTCCCGTCTCAGAAAGCATCTGTTTCGCCTCAACCGGCACTAAAACAGATACTGCCGGCAACTTTGCACCTGCACAAGTGTGGGGCCGTTCAATAAAACCAGAGTGAATATGAACTCAGATAAGAAAATACTGGAAGTGATTAGGTCATTTTTCAGTACAAGGACAGGGATACTTCAAAGCTTTTACTCATTCCGACTAATCAAATAGCCAAAAATAACATTTCACGGCCAAAGATGACTGTACAGCCATCTTGTAACAATGTTTCTTGTATAAAGGCAATCCAACGTTCATTACCCAGAGAAAATTCCAAGCAGTCAATCATAACATGGTTTGGTCAAATTATTGAACGTTGAAGCAATAACTAGATTTGAGCAATACAAAAACATACCAGCAGCAAGCCGATGCTTCAGTCCTTTCAAGACCGTCAACAGGTAGACCTACAGCATCAGTGGAAAAAGATTACTGGGACTCAAACATATTGTACTAAGATTAGCTGTGCAGGCAGGAATTGAAGAGTCCGACATCTCAATGCATATGCTTGCTATACAGAAGTATGAAGTGCTCCAACAGCTCCACAAGACAAAGAAACCATTCAGACACTGAGGTCTTAAAACAATTCAGTAAACCAAAAGGACCTGAAAAGCATCTACTCATAGGATTCCAAGTCCAATACAATGAAACGAACTTTATCTTGTCAGTTTCTCGCCTGCCTCGCAATAATTCTCAAATAGCCTAAAATCCCATAAATTTCATCCCCATCCACCTCCCTCACCTCTTACCAAACACCAGAGCACAACCACTGAGGTGAAGTTTGGCACCTGCTCCACCCCCTCAACCTTGAACCTAGTGCCAAACACACCCTAAGTACATAAGCTAACATCAAGAGAGCTGCATTCGGGTGAAATGCCATTTGACACAAATTCCTATTGTTAAACAATGATGTAAAGCGAATGATTAACTAGTGTCCAGATGTGCCAGGGATACAAACTCACCTCTGCAACATGAATCGGCCAATTTTGTGCATCAATTACAATGGGATTTCCTTTGAATGATACAGAAGGTAGATACCCCAACGTAGCAGCTTCCTGAAATGCATCCATAGTTTAAGATAATTGGCAAATAAATTGGATTAGCAATCACAGGACACAATTTAAAACAAGATGCTAGAAAACAGATCTACAGCATGCTCACATCCTCAACCCTGACACTTACTGAATTTCCTAAAACAAACATTCAAATACCTATGCGATCACATAAGAGACAACCAATTACTGAAGAAGAGGATAAGGAGAACTATAAATTTTTATTTTTATTTTGCATCCATGAATCTAAGGGTAAGTAGATCCGCTTCATGTTAATGTGTCTCAATATATTAAAATTTTGCTGTATTATATAGCCTTGTGCCAACAGTCTACTTTTACACCTTCGATTACATTACACTCATTGCATGTGTCAAAGTGCAAACATGCATTCATAGCTGATTTCATAGCCTTCTGCGTTGGATTTACAAGCCCAAAAGCACGTTGCTTATTTAGTGAATTGATCCCTACTTGCATTTACATGTTTTTGTTGGGGTATTCCATTTTATACTGAACATCATATTCAGAGAACCTATGATTTTAACTCCAACTGATCAAGCAAAGACCTCATTGATGATTACCTCATTTCTGTATTGTCCTATTTTAGCTGACCATACTTCAAGGTAGGCTCATTATTGGAATATATACCCCTGATTTTTCATTTCAAGTATTAACATAAAAAAAAAAAAATCTCTTGCAAGCCAAGTGGTTTCTCTTGCAAGGCTCATTATTGTGGGGACATTCCTAGTAACTTTTTTATTCAAGCTTTTGAAGTTTACAAGGTTCAACCTTCAAGACAAGGCGCTTCCAAATGTCCGACTATTCTGATATTTACCAACTATTTGACGCATCGTTTGCAAACATATGGTCTATTGAACTAAAAGATTATTGACCTAAAGATGGAATGAAAATGCATTCCACGCAGTAGCTTTTTATAGTCTTCTTTTCATCTTCCTTGAAGACTAGGAGAACTGTCTCACCTAACTAGGCATACAATGAGCCAAATAATTTCTGATGATAGGTCCAACTACTTAATAAATGAAGGGGAGTAAAAGTCCACATAAATTCCTTTCAATCTCTATTGCCCCATTTTATTTCATCATTATGGAGCAGAAAATATAAATTGTGCAATACCGACTAAACAAGAAATGGCATGCCCTCTTCTGAAGAGAATTTATGAAATGAAGAGTGACTGTGTTGGCTGTACTGCGCAACAAAACAATTATTCAACAACTAACCTCGAGTATTGAGAAAGCACGAAGGTCATACTCTCCAAAACCATCTATGAGGGCAAAAAACTTTGAACTTCGTGATGGCTCAATATCTGCACCTAAAAGCTCAACAAGCCTTTCTCGCAAGGACATATTAGTTGGAAGCCGCAAGCATCCAAGAACCTGTGACAGTACCTCCAAAGAAAGGGTCATGCCAGCTGCAGTGGCCTCCCGATAAATCATCACAGCCAAAGATGTACTGCAATACATTAACAAAATCATAGAGGGCAATCAATAACCTATCTCAAAGACAGCAATAGCATAAGAGCTCTAAGACAATGCGACAAAAGAAAATCATCGTAAAATATCAAAGGTAGTGGTGAAAGAGTATTTCCTACTTCTTGATCTAATCTAGAAAGTCATTTCTAAAGAAAGAACATAATACTTGAAACAGATTTATAACTGTTCTTCTTCCTCAAATCCCACTTACATCTAAGCTAGGTCTTGAGCTCAGAAATCCAATTTTATAATTATTCAGCTATTTTCTGACAAACCAGAGAAAGATGAAATAATACAGAAGTTTCAATATGCATACCAAGTTACTAAAAAATCAACATGGAAGAAAGGAATACCATTGGTTGTCAATTTGTGGCTTTCCAGACTTGAAAGACACACAGAGTTCACCCAGTGTAGCAGACTTCTGAAATCTCTGCGAGCACATTCCTTCAGGGGCAAACAGTTTATCAATTACCTAATGAAAGTAACTAGAGCTTAAAATTGAAAATATCCATCCTACCAAAAAACCAAGGAGATGAAGAAAATAAATTGATTAATTTTTTTATTTAAGTTAAAATATATTGAAAACTTAAGAAAATAAATTAATTACATTGCACTGATATGTGTAAATATGAACTATCTTATTGATAGTCATGCAGAGGTAAATAATACGTAGTGTAGGAACTGATGAACAAGCTACATATTAAATTGAGATATTTCAATGTCAATTTGCCAAGGAGCAAATAAAATCAGTTTGCTTCTCTTTCTTACTAAGTAATAAATAATTGAACTGGTATACAGCCTACGAGACAACTAAAAGTGGGTCAAACCAGAAGATTTTAACTAGCAAGTATCTAGACTTCTATAGATGTTGGTGGTTAGCATAAATATTTTAATTTTGGAAATAAAGTACTAAAATTTTCAATAAGTGTAAAGAGAATCATGCAATGTGAGCTCATAAAACATTTATTTAAATTTTGAAGGTATTTCCAAGCTATTGACTATATAGTTATCAATCCGAAGGAAAATGTTCCATGCTATGGTGTTAGTGTGTTAGTAGAGTAGGTCCAACAACTCATTTCACAGAAGGCATTTTTTTCCTTTTTTTTTTCCACTGAATTAGTTGAGTTCTTCTATCTATTGATATGAATGGAGATGATGTATAGCCAGTATTTTGTTCTTCAGAGGGATGCCATGTACATAATCTTTTCATAGCAATGACAAGACATTTTCACTTGCTCAAATAAAAAAGAATGTTGTCACAATGTCAAAATTATATTAAACGAAGGCTTAATTGAAGATAAATAGTATGAATCTACCTATTAGGCATTTACACATAACCAAGTTCAAGGGAACACTGTCTGCCTTAATTTGAGAAAGGAGCGTAAGACCAGCATCTAAATCATCACTTCTGCAGAAAAGATAGGAACATAATATAGATTTAGTAACTTTTCTTGGATAGGTTTATGAATTATTGTATGAGTAAAAGTTCAATCATGATTTCCATAAGCTAAAGCAAAAACATATTTAGGCATTACTTACTTTTCACATGTTACTATAAGAATAGAGTATGTGATGTCATTGGGGGGCAAGCCCATATTCTTCATCTCTGAAAACACGTCCAAAGCCTTTTGTAGTTGATCACCTTCACCTGTTTTGCAAAGTTGAATAAATTCAGCTTAGTAGGGAAATCCTCGTCAATAAAGAAATGAAGGACACTGGTGGTTTGATTGGTTGCAAAAATGAAAGGAGTAACATTAAAAACATAAGTAAAGATACATGGTATGGAAGGATAAGTGTTTTCCATAAGGAACCATGGCCATTTCCAATCAACAAGTTTTTTTTAATAGTAATTACCCTAAAAATAAAGTTAATGATCATACAACTACAGAATACTTACACAATGCAGTGATTAAGGCATTCATAGTCATGACTGTTGGAACCAAGCTCAAGGCTTTAATTTCCTCATACAGTTCCAATGCTTTCCGCCAACTTTTAGTCTGAAAAGAATTTGGGCAATATTATTCATTATATTTCCAGTTAGGAAATGCTGTTATCAGAATGAATTCCATAAAGTGCTCAGTCATTTCTAATTTGTTCTCAATGTCCATCTAATAATTATAATAGTAACTAGAATACGCTTCAGCATGGATGATACCAAGTGAATTTAAAATTATAAGTTCCTCATGTATCGTGACATGTTGACAACATTACTACTATGTCATGGAATAGAGAATAATTATCCAATGAGCAGAAAGTGAGGGACAAGCATGTCTAGAAGTTAACAGAAGACAGCCTTAAGGAAGATCACAATGGACATTGATAACTAAATATTTAGGAGTATAGCTTTTAATCACATGGCTAAAATCCTTTTTTAAACAACAAAACTAAAATAAACCATTAATTTCACTGTCATCAAGAAACCTTTCCTAGAAAATTAATGCACTGATCTATCGGAGTTTGTAAATATCTCAGCTTGTTGGACTTGTACATCTTTATTGTAATGTTATTTACAAGTTGTGTCATAGAAACAAATATACAATCCTAACCCTTTCTATTGAAATTATAGTGTCATATTTGTTTTCAATTAGCTCCATCTGTTAGTACCTGTTAATCTACTACTTGAAATGACACAAGTATAAGACACCATGATGAGATTGTTTCTAAAGGCACTATCACATCAAGGATTCCAAGGTCTAGTGTTATTGAAATTGCATAGTAGTAACTCCATAAAGAATTAGGACAACATATAGACATACATTGCAGCAGGCTCCCATTAAAGAACTATATGGCATGATTCCAATTTTCATTCCTTCCAGACTAGCTTCTTGCAACACTTCGAAGGCAGCATCTATGTCACCAGCATGCCCTGCAACATCTATCAGTGTGCTTAAAAACATCTGCATCAAAGTTTGGAAACCTGAGTAAGTAATATGAAAAACAGTTTCAAAAAGAGATGAGACCACTTTATTAGATAATTCGATAAAATAAAATCATAATGGATATCAACTTTTTTTGCTTGGTGGATTAGAAGTTTCAAGGACCTTAGAATGATTTCTGCCAATGTAATCTCCATCCTAATTCCCCCAGCTTCCTAAGAAATTGGTGCATAGTTGTTCACTTAAGGTAGGAGGAAAATGTTTTCCCATGTTAGTCAGCAACCTATCTGCTTTTCAATTGTCAAGTGATAGTTGAGGGTCAAGAATACAAAACTTTTTTCCCCTCTTTTGAGGGCATTCTATTTTCTTTCTCCTATCGCATTCACCTAGTTTCATTTTGCTGAATTGCATAGCAATACAAATCTATTCATACTTATTATTTCCTTTCAAAGAAAAGGATAATTGGCCCACATCCCTTTTCAGACACACACACACACAAAAAAACAAAAAAAAAAAAAGGCATGGGCCATATAGCTGTTGTTGTACATGACATTAGAATACCTCATCAGGCTCTACACCGTTCTTTCTCATGTAGCATCAGGCTCTATTGTTTATATAGATACTGAATAGGAGGTATGATTGAATTGTATTGTGCTGAATGTAGTTGACTGATTATCCGGTAGTTTAAATATTGCTAATGGTGTAGCACTTTGCATTCTCTGTAGTTGCTGTAAGCTTATTTCAGTCATATAAAGTGATCTCGCCACTAAACATTTTCACCGCAAAAGACATGACATTAGAACTTAAAATGATTACAAGTAACGAACTAAAGAAAGGAATTTGTGAATTTAAACATTTAATGAATACCTCATCAGGCTCTACACCATTCTTTCTCATGTCATTGTATATGTTACATGCAAATTCCCAATCACCCATCTGGCTGCAGCTGCTAACAGCAATTGTGTAAAGCTCTGCAGTACCTTTAATATTATATTGTCGAGTCATCTCATAAACCTCTTCCACCCGATCAACCTACATGTACTTGAAGTTAGATATTAATTTTTAACCCAGAAGAAGAATCCTCCATGAGGAAGGAATAAGGGATAACATAGAAACCATCGGTGAGATTTCTCACCTGACCAACATTTATGCAGGCTTTCATTAAAGCACCAATAGTGATATGATCAGGATCTATAGGATGTGGTTCAGCTCTCATTTCTTGCAGTACATTAAAAGCCCGATCTACAGCTCCAGACTGACCACATGCAGTAATAAGGACATTGAAGATGACGCGATCTGGCTTGACTTTCTACTGCATAAAGTGCATTATCAGTTCAAAGCAATTCAGTAGGAAACTGCTTAGTGAGCAAAATCAAGCAGCTATCATTACGAAGAGGTCCAAGACAGATATTGTGAAATTATATATGAGTAGTGTGCACCTTTGACCTTAATATCCCATAAGCACCAAATGCTTTAGCAATTTGACCAGACCTTGCACAGCCGTCAATAAGTGCTCCATATGTATGGAGATTTGGTTCTACTCCACTGTTGGTCATTTCATGAAAGACCTTGAAAAAAACAAAGGCCAAATCATACGCCTCAGATCATTAGATATGAAACAAGAACAGTTCTAGACAGACGTAACAACAGGATCCCCTAAGGAGTATATGTGAAAACAGTATATGAGGCAATTTTTTGGGTATACAGCCGTGCTTGGCCTTTTACACTAGACCCTTGGTTTGGTCTACGTATTTTTTGTAACTTGATTACTTTTGGTCTCTATATATTTGCCGATTCAGACAACAGGATCCCCTTCTAGTCTCATACAAACTAACAAGAAGACATTTCACGTTTGCCCCTTGACTCAAGGGGCAAACGTGAAATGGGAAGGGCCTTGAGATCGAAGTCAGAATTATTGAACTATTAGGAAAGTTCCCAAGTTATCACAGTTTTCTTTTCCATGAAATGCCCCAATTCATTACATTAAAAATAAAAATGAAATCCTTTCTCTCCCTACAGGCACAATATCAAAGGGCTGTGATTTTGCTGCAAGCCTGGTAGCCTGCTTGACAGTTAAGGCATATGGCAAAAACTTTTTTATTAATGCAGAGATCGAAATTCTTAAACCGCAAATTAGTAAAGCCTTTTACAATTGTGATGATATATTACTGAAGAGAAATCATAGAATATAAAAAACTCAAAAAAATACTTGGAAGAAGGCAAGTACAGACACTGCATAATCAACTTTCAGTGTCGTCTAAGTCAACACATGATTCGGGTTCAGTATATCATGTAAAAACCTGTATGAAATCATATTCATGACGCTCCAAACATATAGTCAATGTTTATCATTCGGATTCTTTTGAAACAAAATCCATGTTAACACCGTTTCCAAATTAAAGTATAAGTGGAGGTCATTTTCTTTTCCATGTGCAATAAAATCTGGTGCAATATGACAAGGGGAAAAGGATTAAAAGCTGGGTAATAACTCCCCAGGTATCATGTAAATTGAAAATAGTAATAATAATACTGTAATAATAATGTACCTTGAACATGTTATCTACTTTGCCACATTTACCATAAGTTGATATCATAGTAGTATAGAGTTTGCAGTCAGCCTTAAAGCCAGCATCTTGGACCAGTTGCCAAGCTTTAGCAGCTCCTAGATACATGCAAACAGGAGAAAAGGCAGAATCCATGAATATGGATTATTTAATGCTCATCAGCATCCCTAAAAAGGATCATGTCATGTATGAAGGTACCTTCAGAATCTTGAGCACTGGAACAGACAGATACGAGCATATTGAAGGTACTTAATGTTGGGTTTGGAATAAGCTTGACAAAACGGAATGCTTCATCAACAGCCTTCTGGCTTCGGCATAGTGATAAAAACTTTGAATGATAAACCTAAACAGAGAATATTGAGGTATTCAGAAAAAATAATGTCTAGAATAATAAGATACTGTGAGCTGCAACCCAATTGCCATTTTACCTTATTCATATCTAAATCACCTTCTTTATCCATCTCTTCAAGCAATGTTATGCACTCTTGCAACCTAACAAGTTGAATCCAACTGAGTGATATGAATGGGAAAAAGAAGAAAGACACAGGCTCATTTGATGTAATTAATCTTCTTTCCACACTTACAGAACATTATCCAGTTGATGTTCCCCATGACTTTCCCTTGGATACCAAACACTCAGGTAAACTTCTTTCATCCTAATATTTTCCCTTGATAAAAGATACCTACCATTCACTACCCTCCACTACTATCTCCTACCCAATATCCACCAATGAACCACCACTAGCAAGTAGCAACCCCAAAATCTAATGCCCAATGACAATCCGCCAACATCGTCCTTGGTGGCGTTCATACCCATTTAAGTGTTATCATCAGCTCATAGCCACTCACTCCATTATACTTCATCTCCCTTCTAGGTTCCATTATTCCTGCATAGTTTCACTCTTCTCTCCCCTACCCCCCTAGCCCACTACGCCATTAGTTATAAAACTCCTTCAAAAAAATGTGGTGTGCACCAGTGAGAAGTGGTAGCAATGGCGCCCTAAGTTTTTTCATGGATATGTTTTTGCTTGCTAGGTAGAAGAGATCTTGAATTGATCAGTAGAAAACTCATAATTTTCTCCATGATATACTCTCTCTGTTCCAAAATAGATGGGTTTTTAGATGATAGTTTTTGTTCTCTTTTATGTTTTCTGGGTAGGGAATTATAATGATTTGTATTGATTTGTGTGTTGTTGACTTTTTAAAAGATTTTGATTGGTTAAAATGTAAAGTGGGTATTAAAAAATAATAAACTTTTTTTTTGGTCAAGAAAAATAATAAACTTTATGAAAAGGTTAGTGAAATGATGATGTTTTTTTAAAAGTGAAGTGTTTTATTAAAACTTGTGTAAATTGTTAAAAGCCATTTATTTTGGAGCAGAGGTAGTACAAAATAAAGGTCTACGAAATTGTTTTGGAAGATAAAGAGGAAAGAAATCATTAACCCCCTTTTAAGGAATTCATGCTAATCTTAAAAGTTTTACTCTCTCATCTTTACCCAGCATGCCAAATGCGATGTTAGTTTCAAATTGTATATCACTAGGAAATCTTAGCAAATAAAGAGCTTAAAATTGGGAAATACCTGCCAGATCTTAGCAAACGATGGTAAGAACCTAATCTCTGAGTCGGACTCTCCTTTTCAAGCACATTTGCTCTCCTATAAAGAGAAAGATGTTGATTATCATGAGAGAGAAGGCTTATGTTTTCACAAGTTTCAGTCCCCTTCCCTTTCCCTAAGTCTTTCCTACCGATCAAACTGCTTCTCTTGTAGGTTAAAAGAGATCCATTTGGCTCACCGTAACCTGGAATAACACAAACAGAAACAGATAATCAGTAATAGAAAATTACAGTTCAGTATCACAGGACTCGCCAGATAACAAGATATAGAAATTTGCTGACACACTGCTCGGATGGAAAGAAAACACGTGATTGTAAATTAATCCAAAGTAACCTGAAGTTAATAAGTGATGGTCCTCTTGTAACAATTCCACTGTACTGTTGCTTGTAGTTGCTGACATGTGATGGCTACCTAGATATGAGGCTTGAGAACATATTTCTGAAATTCCATGCAAAACTTTTGGAACTGTTGTTATAGACTGATCTTCAGCATAGAACGAATGAAGCTCTTCTTTACCAGAATCGTTTGGAGAAGGATCAGAATCAGTAGTTCCATGGTCAATATGATCATTAGATGCCTTAAAAATATTTTCTTCTGCAGCATCACTGACAGAACCAGATGAACCTGTTTCGGTCCCCTCATTACACATTTCAGATACAAATTCTGACACTTCAGGTACCGAAGCAAATGACTGCACAATACTTGGTTCAGGAACCTTTATTTGGATGGGTAAACAAACCTCTCCATTTCCTTCAAAAGGCCAAGAAGCACTAGCATGTCGCTCAGTGTGAAGTGAATCAGACACCTCCAAAGAGTTAACAGTTTGAGTATCTCCATGAATTGATGCACTGTGAAATTGGTACTGGTAGTCATTGACATCCTTCTCAAAGACTCTTTCTAGGGCTTCTTCCATTGATTGATCAACTTCTTTCACTTCTTTAACATTTTCCAAATGGAAAGCCTCAACAGTCAAATCTTGGTTGTACACACCACTTGTCACTTTATCTCTCTCCTTCTCAGATTGTTCAGAAGCCAGCGGGGGTGATACCTAACAATCGTTTGAGATGAATTCATATCAATCATCAATCCTATAAAACATATAATTGTCTTGAAGACTTCTCTATGTTATAGCTGTAGCTTTTACCAGTATTCAATAAAGACTCATAAGCCGGATTTACAATATTTGTCTCAAAATCTGATGTAATATCCATCATAGTAATTTGACACTAGCTTTTCTCTCTAATATTCTCTTACCAAAAATTAAGCAAGCAAAATGTCCTTCAAATCAAATAAGGATTGCATTATTACTGATAGTGTCAATTTTAATTTTTAAGTGAAAGTATCAAATTTTTTCTTTATTATTTTATTTTAACTTGCACTATATTTTTGTTTCCCTCCAAAATTTGCACACAGTAAAATTCAATTATGTGACATAATTTCATTTGAGAAAAAATGACAAATTTTTATTTAAGAAGTCTAATTAGGAAATATTCCCCAAATTGAATTATGTTAGTTTTTTTTAATATTGGTGGAATCTTTTTTCTTTTTCTTTTTTTTTAGTAAGGGGCGAATCTAACAAGGTCACATGTAGAGCGTACTGCCACCGTCTGGAGAGGAAATATAAAAATCAATGTAATTACACTTTCCTAAATTAGGCAAGCAAAACATCCACCGCAATACTCGGTTGAAATCGACCGCAACAAATCAACAGGAAAACAGTTAAACGAATCAATTATCTTTGATTGAAGCTGCGCTCGCTTAAGCAGCACAAAACAAGCAAACAAATTAAAGCTCAAAACCTGTCAGTTTCAATCGCAATTTCGCTCGAAAATGATCACATTATCAGAAAAATGGAAGAAGGAAGAGAATTGAAGATGAAAATACATGGAGAGCAAACCAGAGAGAAATACAAGAGCATTGACCTCACCTTTGCAGGATGCTTTTTCCGCCTGGAGAAGTAATTCAAGTAGACAAAGGAGGCAGCAGAGACCGCGGCGACCACAACAACGAGAACATGGCCCGAATTGAGGGAAGCAACGATCCGGAAGGAAGACGGTTGATTAGGGCGGGCGGATGAGAGGTTGCGGTTCCTGGAGGTCCTCCGCTTGGATTGGAGCTTGGAATCGGACAAACCGTGGGCGCGGCCGAGGAATTCGAGACGAATAGAAGGGATTCCGCAGAGAGAGGGGGAAGTGCGTGGGATTAGGGATAAGGATTGGGCCCTAGGAGAGTAGATCGCCTCCATTGATAATTGATAGGGGGAGGAGGAGGAGAGAGAGAGCACACAGGATGAGGAAGAGGGAGGAGGAAGAAGAAGAAGTGGAGGGAGTGAGGAGGTTTATCTGTTACGGGGTGTTGGAGTGAGGACTTTTGTACTGATGTGGGTATTGCTTTGCGTTTTACACGTCACCTACCTCCCCGTTGCCCGTCGGGTAGTTACTTGCGGGTTACATTTGGAAGTTACGGAGCTCAGTAACTCCGTAAGCTGTAAAGAGATTAGAAAAACAATGGAGAGAGGGAGAGAGAAGAGGAGGGAAGAACTCGAAGAACAACAATTTCCTGGTTTATTGTAATACTCCTCTTGTAGCATCTTCATTCGTGAGTCAGGACTCAGATCATTAATTTATTTTTCTTCTGCCACCAGAGGCGGATTCAAACGGGGCATGTGGGGACACGTGTCCCCGCCATTATCCGACAAACCTCCTATATATATTCTCTTCGTCGATAGCTTCGTTTTAATATATAATACGTATTAATCCGACATTCCAGTGAAAAGTTACGAGTGTTTGAAAATTAAAGGTATATTAATCACTTTAAATCTTATTTAAATAACCAACAATGCTTTTATATTTTATGGGTGTTGTAAGATATACTGCAAATCAACCTTTTAAAATGCACGTTCATTCCAACGTGCAACATTTTTTAATTATTAATTAACAGGCTTTCTTAATTAATTAGCCCACAACAAACTTGGACGTGCAAATTTGGGGTGTATTTAGTTGAGCCGTATTTTATTTAAATTGACGGATCTTTGAAATGAGAAGTTATATTACTCATTCGACAATTAGGTAAGAAATTACAAAAGTTTAAATGAGGGAAAATGTTGGATTTTCTACTTTGCAAGATACTAGTGATGTTTCTAAAAAAACGACTGATGTAGGAATTCACAAAGCTAATTAAGAAAGCATGTTGCAAAAACTATATTGGAAAGAGCTTTCTTTGCTATGGGTATTATCAAGCCATATTTGTGTAACAAGATAAGAGAAGATTTTCTCTCTGAGAGTTTTGTCTACTAAGTTGAAAGAGATATTTTCAAACGCAATGATAAGTAATGAGGTAATTATCATTTCACATTTTTAGGGTATGAAAAGTCCATAAAATGGATTTACCCCCGTCGAGTTGAACTATTTCATTATAAAACTCTAATTAGCAATGACGAATTTTTTTACTAGTGAACTTTTTTTCCGCTATTTTATAGTGTTAACGACGTTAGGTATTGTATGAGTTCGTGTTATTCATTGTCGTTTATCATCGGTGTGCCCCCACCCTCTTCGGGTTCTGGCTCCACCACTATCTGTCACATCAATTTAATTGTCTCATTTCAGCTTTTTATTATTTGCACTCATTCGTGAGCCCTGACTCGAGCCTCTAAGTTACTTTTTATTATTTATCTCTTTCAATTACTCAATTATCATCGTCATTATTAAATTGTGAAATGGAGAAAAAATAAATAAAACATATCATTGAACTTGAAACAAACGTTACACAATACAACGATAATAAGAATGAAACTGAAAAATGAAAATGCAATGAAACAAAACTTTAATTTACACCATACAACGATACTAGCAAATGAAACCGAAAATTCATTAGGATTAAACCAATACACCACATTCAAATCGAATTTTACGGTAACAAGTAGCGAAAATGCGGTTGCGTGGTGAATCTGGATCCATTCCACTCGAAGTGTGGGCGCATACTACGGGCACGATAATCAATCGTCTCCCCGCTCAGCGGGAAGTGGACCTTGAAAGTTCGGTCATTCCCAAAACCGCACACACCAACTACCTTACCTGACCAATACCCATCGTTGACGCGACAATCCACACAGTCATCAACCACGTAGGCGTCATACGAAATACGAGGCAGACGGGGATGAATTCGTAAAACCGGGATGGTTTCCTTTAGCAGCTCTCTTCTGGTATCATGTAGGAGGGTGTAATATTCCACTTCCCAGTGGCTTGGATCCACTTTGCGTACAAGTGTCACCTCGCCACCGACTTCTGATAGAAAATGAGTAAGTATTCTTTCTATTTAGGTTATGCGATAGGTTTCTCCCTACAATATGTCCATCTTCTTGTAAAACTGATTGTCTCCCCCTCTAACTACTGGAATAGGGGACAAATCGTCTGTCTGTATGACTGTATTGTTTGGAGGATGGTGGGCTTGTGAAGAGGGCACTTGGGTCGTGAAGGGGTCAATGAGCCAGAATGCCGTCCTAATAGACGAAAGTATTAACTACGTCTCCTTGAAGAAACAGCTGACGACCAAGTTTAATGTTAATGGGAGGAGGCATAAGGTAGAGCTCACATATGTAAAGTCGAAAAAGGAAGGGTGCATACCTTTTCCCATTGGGGATGACGAAGACCTGCAGGCCTACAAGTTTGTAAATGGTCAATCTGGAGAACAATCTTGGCCTATCGACCTCCATGTCTCCCCGATACGCAAGGTTGGTGGAGAAGTGGAAACTACAGAAGGATCGACAACGGGACATTCAGTCGGAGGTGGGCCACCCGTGACCCAAGAAGATCACCCACAGTTGGACCCCCGCTTGTCAAGGGATGAAGAAGTCAATGTTTTGGGAGCACAAGTTGTCGATAGGCACCGAACCGGTGTCTAGTTAGCAAATCCCCGTGTCAAGTTAGAAGATCCACGTGTCCAGTTATAGATAAGTGAGGAATTGGAGTTGGAGTTTGCGAAGAGGTTAAGAATGCAGACGCAGTTAGAGGTGGGAAGCAGGTCATTTGTGTGAGTAGTGACATCGAAGATGTAGTCAACTCATGGGATTATGAGGCGTAGCGAGCGGTGAAGGAAGTATATGAAGCATACCAACGCTTAAAAGAGAAGTCTGGAGCGTTTCCGAAGACTGTCGAAAGTGAAGCAATAATGTGGGCGGGTCTAGTGGGGAAATTGTAGAAGTGGCGCCGCACCTAGCGGTGGGATAGGAACTTCCAGAAGCAGCGCCTCACATTTCACAATTAAGTATGTAGTTACCCCATTTTGGTGTAATGTGAAGTATGATGCCTTTGGAAATGTAGACGCTACACTTTTTGCAATTCAGTAGTTACCCCATTTTGTACTTTTGGTTTGTTCTACCTTGTTCTACCTTGTTCTACTTTGTGTGGGGGAGCTTGTTTAACGCAAGTTTACATGATAGTTAACGCTTATTGGCATAACTGATGGTGACCTTAAAATATATAACATTATTACTAACCAACCAAGTCTACAAACCAACTAAAGTCTAAAATCAACCAACATACAATGTTCAATCAACCAGAAAGAAAGATTGTTCAACCAAATAGAAAACAAAGTTCAAGAAACCAACAACAGTCTAAAACCAAGCGGAATTACTTTTAAGGATCGGATGAGAGTGTAAGACGTCGGTAAAATATGACAACACAAAGGAGTTGGTGGTACGCCGCAATGCAGTCATCATCAAGGTCACGAAACTCGGTGTCACCAGCCGCGAGGAGCTGCATGTAGCGGATGGCGTATGGACCACAATCGCCCCTACATCACGACAACGAAATATGTTCACCTAACCTGTGACAATTGTTTAAAATTAGCCTCCCGCAGTTGGGTTTCGATGACGTCATAGTCGAGGTACATGTTCTCATCTATGATGTTCGCACATGGGACGACCACTAGAGGGAGGGCTTCATACATCAAGAGCTACAAACATCGGTTGTCCAGTACAAAGTCAACTGATGTCTAGTATACAATAATTGGATGGATAGTACTAATTCATAGGTCGTCTAGTGAGATTTGTGTACGAACCTGGAAGGCGAGGGGGAATCCCAATAGGCAGTAGGTCGGGCGTGGTGGAGTGGAGTTGCTACTGTGTTGAAGCTTCCTCTCGATTGCATGGTTGAGGAACTCGTTGGTTCGCTTGTAGAAAAGCTGGCCCAACGGGTACCCCAGGAACCTTTTAACGTCGGCGACGAGGTTGACCACCACCCCTGAATGTAATTTTGGGGTTCTTTCCTGAACAACACGCCCTCGACCAGCATCAGCATGACAAATTTAAACTTTCTGGCTGACGATCGCTCAAATTTCATTGCCACATGGAACATCACCTCGAACTCGGACATCTTCAACTTGTCAACTCTGAAGAAATCAAAGATTGCAGTCTTGCACGCTGAGTCATCCTCAGGCTCATCAACATAGCTGCAGTTGAGACCGGCGATAAGGGCGAACTAAGCTATTGAGAACCTCACGACCGCATCATGGATCTTGTACCCCGTTTCGTGCTCCTTCTTCATCTTCAGTTGTCGTTGGAGAACGTAGTGTACAAGCTGCCCGGATAAATGGATCCTTTTGCCTAGTCTTGCAATGCCTCCCAACGGGTTGTCCATCATACACTTCCACTGGGACTCACTCAAGCGGTCATCCATGTTTACTAGGAGCTACGACCGGGAGTATTGGTTACATCGCGCTTTAAAGTATCTGTCTTCCTCAACAACGTACACAACTTACACAGATTTCAACATGTTAGCCACGCTGCACGACAATCACAATTTACATTACTCGAATGAAAGCCCATCATACTGCGCCAGAGGTTTGACTTTTAGGGTCGACAAGCTTTTTTCACTCCGCTTTGACATTTTTGTTATTCACCGGATATCTTGCATGTTAGGAGACCAAAAATCAGTAATCTCGAAAACAATTCGTGTCCCCCAATCCACAGTTCCCTTCGTACCAGTCCCACAAATATTCCCGCAGCCAATATGTACATGCATGATAGTTACTTATTTAGAACCTATGCATATCAGATGTCAAACCTATTCATCTTAATATTCAATGCACCCAATGATTCCATATTCAACCCAGCAGTTTCCCTTCCACATATCCAACCCAGCAGTTTCCCTTTTTACATGATACCAAGACAGTTATATATGACACATGTATATTCATACATGACAATCAACTTATTCAATCTGTACATCTCCAATTGCAAATGAATTTGAAAATATTCATATGAAATTTCGACCTGCTGACATAAATATTCAGTTCCCCTGCCCAATTTTAACCTACATATATGAAAACTCACCCTTTCTAACATTTTCCTCTAACCCTAATTCGCCTCATTTCGGCCTAAATTGAACGTATCTAAAGTCACTCTACTTCTGAAAATTTGGAATCGACATAAATGTTCCCCAATTTCCCCATTCCCAAAATTCCCTTCCCTCCCCCGTCGCGAACACCCCCGTTCCTAAACTTTCCACCCTTTGTTTTTAACTTGACGTTGATTACTTCCTACATGATAGGGGAAATTTGTGAACTGTCAACCTATTCGGCCCTTTTATCTCATTTTCACACAATGAAAAACAGTTTAGGTTATTTCAATCATTTCCTTCCCTACGAATCCAAGCAATAGGTAATTAATCGGCCGAGTTAGGGTTTACTTACTTCAAAATCGAAGGTCCTCGTCTTGTAAACGTTGTCCGTGGGTGGCCTGTTCAATGTCAGCTTCTTCTTCTCCTCTCTTGCAGTGTCGTCTTCTTCCTCTTCTTCCTTCTGTTTTTGTTTTCCTCGGGTTTTCATGAGCGAGTGCTGCCCTCTCTCTTCCCCTTTCTAAGCCTCGGTGAGATCGACAATTGCTTTGACAGTTTTATTAAAAAACTGTCAAATTTTTCTTCCTCACTCCCTACTCCCTATCGACACACACTCTCTCTCTCCGGGGAGGATTAACCTTTGCAAATGCATTGGATAGTGGGTTATGTGCGCAAACTTTTCTAGGTTTAGGGTCATTTTGTGCAATAATTCACTCTAATATTTATTTGATGAACCATTACTCTTTATTTCATGAACCACTACTATTTAATAATTGAAAATTTTCATTATTCTTTTATTTTCTTTTAATTTTTAATTTTTAATTTTTAATTATTTATTTATTTTTAAAATAAAAGGGTTCATGAACCAATACTATATTTCATGAACCAATACTCTTTATTTGATAAATCACTACTCTTTATTTGATGAACCACTACTCTTTAATAATTGTAAAATTTCCCAAAGTTCTCTCGAATATTAATTGAAGTACCATTTCCAACAAGCCATCTAAGTCCCGTGTAAAATTTCTCTCGAATATTAAGTAGCCGCCCGAATTGCCACGAGACATTGTATTTACTTCTAGTCATAACAATGTCTTGTTTAAGATATTTTTCTATTACCATTTTGATCCAAATATTATTCGGTTGAGTAAAAAATTTCCAAAGAAGTTTCATTTGGAGGATTGTATTGATGTCTTCTGCTTTCTTGAAGCCAAGTCCACCAACACATTTTGGGGTGCAAAGTCGATCCCAACTAATGAGTAGGTGATACCTTTCACTTTCTAATTTGTTCCAAAAGAAGTTTTTGTTTATTTTATCAATTTGGTCCCAAACACCTTTTGGGAATAAAAAGGTTTGCATTAGATAATTAGTTTTAGAAACTAGGTTTGCTTGTACAAGAACAGCCCGACTTGCTTGTGAAAGAGATGAGGCTTTCCACTAGAGAGTTGCCTTTTTAGGTTGTTGATCGCTTCTTCAAACACGGAGTTATTTTTTTTATTATTTTAAGGTAAAAATATATTAATGAAATGAAATATTTACATACTAGTTTGTGAGTAAGGCTCACTTCCTGAAGTAGCCAATGAGGGTGGTAGGGACTATGTCCTAGTGCGGTTCCTGTCTCCTCAAGCCACGACTATTAGAAGTCGGACACGCACCTCATAGTAGTAGGATGTAGCGACCCCTTCGGCTCGGCCATCAAGGAAGCTACACCATACCACTTTGAGCACCCTAATACAATTTAGTTAGCAAACCAACACAGACAAGGCAAGAGGTTACACAATTACAAAATTGGCTTTGGAGAGGCAACAAGATCAAAAGGTTGCCTCTAAACATTTAAGCCCTAAGGTTTGCTTCAGCAAGGTGTGGATGGTGATGTGAGGCACCTCAAAGTGATCTGCACAGCTTCAAAAGAAGGTGAAAGCAGCTGTAGCAGACGTTATGCTTGGGAAGGCACCTTCCATTGCTTGACCTTCTCGAGGTTTGAAACCATTGAAGAGCATAAGCTTCTCCATGACACCATGGTTAAACTTGTATGTCATTAACCTCCAACCGAATGTCCTCTTGAATAAGACCCATTTGTAACGTGGCTGTGGGGGCGAAGTGCAGATTGAATATGTGGTTGAGAAGCTTATAAACATGCAACTTTATCAAGTGAACCAGCTCCTCATGACTCCAAGCCTTTCCTTCAAATACCCTATCATTTCTGGCTTTCCAAATGTAGTAGACGGTTGTAGCAAGCCCAATCCTTTTAGCCTTTGAGTGCCAGCTCCTCCCTTTAGCTTCCTTCTTTAACCACTTGAGGGCCCCTTGAAGGGTGGACATCCTTCTCCAAATTCCAATCCAGCTCTTTATCTGCAACCAAACAGTAGAAGAGAAATGACACGCAAAGAATAGGTGTTCATGACTTTCAACAACTTGATTACAAAAACAGCATGTTAGTTCAACTTCCCTTGTCCTTATGAGATCCTTGGTTGCCAATCTTTTCTTTGTAGCTAACCATAGTATGAATGCATGCTTGGGTGTGATAGCTTTATCCCAGACCACTGAGCTCAAAGGTTTTTTGACCACTTTTCTTCTAAGGAACTCGTAGACACTATGTACTCTATACTTCCCTCTAGAGTTCCAGGAAGAAGCAGCTCCAAGGCTCCTTCAACTGAACCTGCATTTGTTAGTAAAACATCTCTAATAGACAAGATTTTCTTTACCAAGGGAGAGTCATTTGTTTTGTGAACATTCCAGGTCCAAACACTACCACTTCTTAAGTATTGATGCTGAATCCATCTGATCCATAAGCTATCCTTTTTCTGGATGATGTCCCAAAGGATACGAGAGAGAAAGGCATTGTTCCAAACTTTGAGATCTTTGAGTCCAAGTCCACCTTCCTTCTTTGGTAAGCACACATCCATCCATCTAACTCTGTGGGATTTCCATAGAAATTTAGCACATAACCTGTTTACTTTATCAATAAAAGTAGAAGGAGAAGGAAGAATAGAAAACCAAAAGGCTTGGATTCCTTGAAGCACAGCCCGTATTAATTCCACCTTTCCTGCATATGAGAGGGTATTGGAGTCCCAATAACTTATGTTAGTCAATAGTTTATCCAAGAAACACTACAAAAAAAAAAACAATTTAGCATCGGCAATTTACCGTGGCAAAAAGCCAATCTGGGGTGGCAAAACCCATTTAGCCACGGCAGTAGCCACGGCAAACAGGGGGTGGCCAAGTCTGGGGTGGCAAAATGATACTAGCTACAGAAACTTGCCGTGGCTACGAATTTAGCCACGGCTAAGCGACGGCGAAGCAACCCCTATTAAAGACACGACACATTTGCCACGGCAAGCTGCCGTAGGTACAGTGTGAATGGAAAATTAAAAAAAAAAAACTGTTTTTTAGCTCGGATTCTTCAGACCCGGGCTAACAAGTGGAAAAAAAAATTAAAAAAATAAAATAATACACACAATTTACATATACAATAAAATTTCATTAATTATACAAAATTTACAATATATAATACAATGGCAAAAACTACATAATTTATATACAATAAATATACATAATTATAAAAGTTACATATATAATAAAATGTTCAAACTACATTTTAACCAAAAAAAAAAAGTCCAAATGCTAGATTTATCAAGGCTCTGCCTTCATGCAACTAAAATTTTCAATGTAACATGTCTAATTGCATCAAACTCCTGCAGAGAGAGATTACCAGATTCTTCAAGAGAAAATGATGATAACACAAGTAATACTGTACTAGTAGTTCTTTTTGCATTAAGCTATAGCAACATATATGTCAGGCAACATATTTTCAAAGGGGGACTAAGAACAAGGTAAAAGCAAGCACTTTCAACTCTTCAACAGTATACACTCTAAACCTAATTCCTACTTGATGGTATCCATATAGAAATTGGAGTCAAATCTGATAAAAATAAGACCTCTTCGTAGAATTCTGCTTCCAACTCTTTAACAGGCTGACCACGAGCTCTGCTTCCATACATAGAACTTCTTCGGAACAAGATGGGAGAGAAAGCCTCTGATTAGGAGACAAAGAAGCAAGAGCACGGGCTGCAGCCCTGGTAAGGACCTAAAAATATTCAAATAGTGAGTGATGACAAAGAAACTTTTCTTACATAAAAATGAGCTAGAAATCAAGATGTGAAAACATAGTTAACATATATACTATACTACTATTTATATATAATGAGTTAGAAATTTCTTTAGAATTGTTCTGAAGCATATGTATTCAGCATAAATCGAAGCTTCAAATCTGCTTCTTAATTAACATCAAATTTTCCAATGTAGCACATTGCAAACAAAGCCTGCAAAATGGGAGAAGGATACCTAATGCCAGCTATAAGAGATTAAACAAAAAAAAACAAGAAATCAACATACCACAGTTCTTTATTTGCATAATAGAAAGAGATTGTCTCCACATTGCTGAAAGTAAGGTAGAAATGTGCCAAATTTCCATTTTTCCTGTGCTGCAAAGTATCATCTATCCAACAAGAACCATGACCACAAAAGCAAGGACCACAATTGGAATAATGCTTTAAATCCAGCATGGACACTATCAAAATGGCTAGCCATTAATATATGAAATAAATGAGATAAATGCATCTGCAAAGAGGAACAATTAAGTTAAGGGAAAGCCTCTGGGAAAAAAGGACAAAAATATAGCAATGTTTAACTAGTCATATGGATAGTTGAATAGAAAGACTTGAAAATGACAGCTACTAGTCATATGGATATCTAAGACACTAAAACACATAGTGTGCAAGCAAAATTCCTAGTCTAGATAATATTTCAGTAAGGTTATGAGAACAATCTTGAAAAGAAGCATACCTTCTTTTTTGGTTTAGGCATGTAATCTTGATGGCTATTTCTTTTGACATCTTTGAATCGTTTGTCTTCACCAAACGATTAACACATTAGCTCACTATTTCCATCCGTTGTGATACCTATGCTACAAGAATTAATAAATTTTATCAAACTACTACACATTTGCAGAGCAATAGAGATCATTTACTTCTATTTCAAAGTTTATTGCAGTATTTGGAAAAAATCCACTTGGAATTTATCTTCTTTTTTTTTTTCCCTAACTAGATGCATGGGAGGGAATGGGTGAATCATCCCATGCCATTTGCTTACCAAGCGTTTAAAAAAAGGCCTTGCTTCCATGTAAGCTACTTTTCAAACAGACAACATTATCTTTTGCAGCCAAATAACCATGAACAATATATACTAGTTCAAGGAAAGCTAAAAGTTTGAATCTTAGCATGTTATAGTCTATAAAGGTAACTAATTAACCTAAACACCTCCTAAAAGAAAATTATTTTTTGCCAACTGACCATCAGAATTACTTCATGTGGAAAATACTTTCCTGATTCACAATTCATCTATTCAAAGAAAGCTAAAAGTTCGAATCTTCCCAGAGAAAAGGGAATTTGGCAGCCAAAACATAATAGGAGGTCAAAACATATCAATGATACATAAGGAACAGAAATCAGTGTATCAAAGTAGAATCTCCAATCATCCAAAGTTTCGAACAATAAATCAATTGGACAGCTCCGAGCGAGGAGGCAAGCGAGCCTATCAGCTGTGTCCTGAATGGACAACTGGACACTTCCTTGTTTAACTAAGCATTTTACTAAAATATAAGCATAGCATACATTCCTTTTTCCATGAAAAAACACTCCTTTTTTGACAAGGCGAGTTACTGATGAATAAGGTTGTGAAGAACAAATTACTGATGAATAAGGCTGTGAAGAACAAATTAGGAGGAACTCAAAATAAATAGAAGACGGTGGAAAGCATACCTCTTGAACTGGGAGAATCAACACAAGCTGATGAACAGAAGCCACGAGGGAGGATCAGGAAACAACTATACCGACCTTAAATTGGATGATCAAGGACCTCAATTTGACGACTCCCAAACAAATAAAAAACAAACAACTCAGGAAACAACTATACCAAAATCAAATCAAATTATAAATTAGGGGTGAAATCAAACTAACCAGAGGCTGAGGTACCTCAATTTGAAGGCTCCCAAACAAAAATCAGTAGACGCGGATGGGCCGAAAGGAGAAGATAGCACCAGAGGCAGGTGGAAACGGAAAGGGGCCGGAAGCAGAAACAATGGATGGAAGAAGAAGAAGAGCTCAGTAGACACGGCCGGAAACCGAAAGTAGAAGCAACCAGATCCGTGCTCAGTAGATGCGGCCGGAAGAAGAAGACAGCACCGGATGACGCGGCCGGGAGGGAACAAATGGCCTTCGGATGTAGCGGCGACTTCAGAGTTCAGACACAGAAGAAATAAAAACAAGATCGATTTTCGCTTCAACTCCCATCCATTTTCGCTTCACATAGATGAGGACCGGAGGAGGAAAGCAACACTGAGACGGGTCGCCGGAGCTAGGTACATCTGGAGAGAGGAGAAGATCGATTTGGGGGCGGTTAGGTGGCTCGGATTGAGTCGGGATATTTAGGATTAGGGTTGAATGTGGGGATCTGGTGAGAGGGCGATTTAGGTCTTAGGGTTTGAATGTGAGGAGAGAGAAGGAGATAGAAAGTTAAAAAAGGAGTTTACACTATGTTTTTCAAGTGTCACACATAATAAAATAATCAATTTATTTAGCTACGGAGCCGAGCCGTGATAAGTTTGCCACCTCCACTTCATTTTTTGCCACGGCAGGATCTTCCCGTTGCACACATATCGCCAGTTGAAGTGAAGTTGGCCACGGAATAGCCGTTGCCGTGACAAATTTAAGCTACGGCTCCTCATCTGTTGCTACGCCATAGCAAAAATCTACCTGCTAGCTACGGTAGACCTTTGCCGTTGCTACCGTCCGTGGCAAAATTCTTTATTTTTTGTAGTGAAATGGGAGAATTGTGATACAGTGAGCTTCCCCGAAGAGATGGGGATGCCCAAATACTTGAATGGAAAGGCCCCTTGGTTGAAGCTTGTTCTAGAGATGAGAAACTCCTTGTCGTCTTCTTTAACTCCAGCAAGGTAGTAGGAGGATTTGGAGAGGCTCACTTCCAACCCCGAGACAACAGTAAAGTGATCCAGATAGTCCAGTAGAATCTCCATAGAAGCCTTGTCCCCCCTTGAGAGAAGAATTATATCATCAGCATATGCCAAGTGGGGGATCCGAAGCATCCCACATTTGGGGTGGAATCTGAAAGAAGGGTGTCTAGTCCTGCATTGAAAAACTCTGGATAGATAGTCAGCAGATAACACAAAAAGTAAGGGGGGGATTGGATCTCCTTGCCTTAGGCCTCTCTTACCATGAAAAAACCCCTGTAGACAGCCATTAACATTCAAAGAGAAAGTAGTAGTGCAGATACATTCCAGGATCCAATTTATAAAGATAGGAGGGAAATTTAGATGAGAGAGCATTTGTTCTATAAATTTCCAAGATAAAGTATCATATGCTTTCCTAAAATCAAGATTCAAAATGCACCTGGGACTTATCCTTTTCCTCAAATATTTCCTAATAAGTTCCTGAAGCAGCATCACATTTTCACTCATGATTCTACCTTCAACAAAGCCTAGTTGAGCAAGAGAGATTAGAGATTGGAGCCCAGGCTTAAGTCTAGCTGCTAGGATTTTAGTGATGATTTTGTAGGTAACATTGTAGCAAGAAATTGGCCTAAAGTCCCCCACTCGATTGGCATTAGGGGTTTTGGCAATAAGAGAAATACTTGTATGGTTGATCTGTTTAAGAAGCCTTCCTGTTCTAAAGAATTCCATCACAGCGTCACAAAGTTGAGCTCCAGTGGTGGACCAGGTATCCTTGAAGAACTTAGAAGTATACCCATCTGGACCAGGGGATCTGTCATCACCAATCCCCCATAAAGCATTTTTTATGTCCTCTACAAACACAACCCTGATCAGCCCCTCGTGCCTATCATCCTTCAAAATAGCTCCTCCATCCCTTATGACTCTAGGGTCAACATCTTCGGTGGCTTTAAAGGTGCCTAGCAGATCCTTATAAAAGCTCTCAAATTCCTGGCTGACTTCCTCCTTATAAAAGCTCTAGGGTCAACATGGTTTCTCCTCAGATTTTTCCTCATTAGCCCATGGAAGTAAGAGTTGCACTTGTCACCTTTGAAGGTATGTCTGGCTTTAGCAAGTTGTGAGTTAAACTTGAATTCAGCTTCTTTTAGCCTCATTGCCATCTTCTTAGTGGATTCCATTTGTTGAAGAAGCAAAGGGCATTCAGAATCTTCTCTTAAGGCTAGGAAGGCTTTTTCATACTCCTCTTCTGCAGCTTTAGCTCTAGCCGTGATGTTTGAGTAGTGTAGCTTATTCAGGTCCTTAAGGGGCTGTTTTAGTTTCTGGAGCTTCTTGCATAGCATATATTGAGTTGTTCCCCACCCGGATTGACTCCAATTCTCACTGACAGTACTTTGAAATTGGTCATCTTGTGACCACATATTAAAAAATTTAAAAGACCCCTTCTTCCTGGCTTGTTGTTGTAGGACTTCCACCACCACTTGACAGTGGTCTGAGAAGATTTTAGGGATAAGAAAGGTAGCCTTGCAATAATAGTCCATAGAGTCCCAACTTAACCATAACCCTATCAATTTTCGTTGATTTACTCCCTTTAAACCATGTGTGATCTTGACCAGAGCTCATAGCATCTCTGAGACCAATTTCAGTGCAACAATCCCACATATATGAGATTTCATAAGCTGAAACTGTAGAGTCATTCCTCCTTTCACACGACCTCATAATTGCATTAAAATCTCCCAAGATTATTAACTCTATCACATATTGTTGGGATCTCAAGGTATTTCTCTAGTTTTTCAGTAATAGAAATGTTCATTTCATTGGCAAACGAGAAAGCGATCGAAGTAGAGACGTTTCCAGAAGTTTATAGGGAGCTTTTATTATAGTTAATTTTAAGGCCTAAAATTCGGGAAAACTTTTCTAGGATTCCTTTAGTGAGATTTATATTTTGTAGTGTGGCACGGGCAAAATAGTTTCATTTGTAAGACCTTGTTCATATCTTTAAAATAACGCAAACCTAGTCCACCATTATTGTATGATTGCCCGCTTATGAGTGACTTATGTTTCAGTCCTTTATTATAGAAGAAAATTTTCTTGATTTTATCCAGTTCCTTACCTAGCGACGATGGTAGCATGAAACATTTCATATTATAAAGTAGATTAGTATTTTTAATAAAAAAGTAGTGTTAGCGCGTGTTTGACAATTGAAAGGTTTTTTAGGAGTTGGGTATTTTCGAGGAGTCAGAGGTTATTTTGACTAATGGTTTTTTCCTCGAGCGAGAGTCTCCGAGACTAGTAAAAAAAGGAAAGAAAGTTTGCGTAGAAAAATGAAACAACCCCCGTAAAGAATTTTAATAGAAACCCTACGGAGTAAAAAACACACTCCGTGCTCCGTGGATGTCCTTAGAATTGATTCTCTCCGCGAGAGCCTCAGCCTGCATCCGATTCCGCCACCGTTGCTCTGCAGCCAACCTGCGCAGTAAGCCACTGTAGGTCGTTCACTTGTTCCCCTCCTCTCTCTTCATTCTCCAAGCGCTCGTTCTCTGATTTGTTTGATTTCTCTGCGTTCTCTTGTCCAGTTCCATCTCTCTTATCTAGTGTCAACGCTATCTTTCTCTTGATTTGCCCCACCGCAAAGCCCCCTTTCACTTGTTCGATGTTTAGGGTTTATTGATTCAAAATATGACTATCCTTCCTGTTTCTTTGATTGCTGATCGGTGATTCAGAATTATGTGAGTTTTGTTCTTATAATTCGTGTTGCTGACCTATCAAGATTTCCCCCCATCATCTGATTATCTCTGCTTGTCCTTTCAATCGCTTCTTGCTGATTCATTATTATTAATTTCATGAAGGTTTGGTCTTATTGTCTTCTTGCTGATTGATGTAATTGTTTGAACTTTAGGTTATGAAGGTTTGGTCTTATTGTCTTAACCTTTAAAACATGTAATTTATGTTGATGAAGTATCATTTAATATAGCATTTTAGGATTATCATTTAAGTATTGTCTTGTTTCCCCATCTCCGTGCCTTTGTTGCCTAGCTTTCCACACAGTGTAAGAATACCACCCAAGAAAGCAAATGTTATTATTGATGTTATGCCAATTTGGATTAAATTTAATGATTTTGGTTATATTTTACCTCGGAGTATTTCTTTGATGAAGCAAGTTATGATATTTCTAAATGAAGTGAGAATTATGCTAAAGGTGAATCATCTTAGTCTTTCCAGGAGCAACAAATTCTATTTTTGTGTGAGAAATGTCCGCTCGGTATCTGAGGAAAGTTTTGAAAGAGCAGGAACTCAACCAAAACAACAGCGATGTAATACATGATGAGGATGAGGAGCTGGATCAAACTGAATCTAAATCTGGAGGTCATTTGAAAAATCCATTTGATCTTCTGAATGCAGATGATGACGACGATCAAGGCATAGAGGAGGTAAATTTTCCATTTGGACATTTATTATGAAAAAAATTGTGGACAATTTTTGGCTAGAATGTGATCAATGAATGCAAAGAGTTTTGTGGGCAAATGCCAGGAACTATCCAAAGAATGAAGTTTCTGCAATGTAGTGCATTTACATAGAAGGATCAAAGTGAAAAATAATGATGTGGAAGAAATATCATTTATGTCATGCATATTACACATAGAAATGATCCATGAAATATACTCATGTTGTTAGCCTGGTACTGTTAATACATATGCCAATTCACACTAGAAAATAGCTGAAAATAGAATGCCCATGCATCTCCGAATGGTATTGGAATAGAAAACAAGAATAGGATTTATTTGTCATTGAGGAAGTAGCTCAACTGTTGGCAACTTGGCATGAAGGGGTTGGAAGTGTTTTTTTTTTTTTTTTTTCTCTTTTTCTTTTTTGGGTTCTTAGAAGGATCCTTTTGTTTAACATTTTAAGGAAACTTAGTCTAATAGAAAGAACATTATTAAGCTTTTTGTTTGGGGCCCAGTCACGAAGAAGATAGGAGGTTCAATGCAGGTAGCTAGTAGAAGCTAGAAGCAGGCTTGGGAGTTCAAAAGTTTGGGCTAACTATTAATGCTGAGTTGAATAGTGGCCGAGGGGATGGTAATAAATCTAAGTACATATACTTGCATGCCTTGCCAAATGAGTTAAATAGTTAATAAATCTACCGCTTGTCACATTTGTTCTTCTGTGTTGCTCATTCACAATTAAGTTTATTTTAATTTTCGTTGGAAATGATTGTAGACTTGTAGTGGTGCTATTTTGTCGTTAGTTTTTGTTTAGTTGCTATAATTGCATAATTTCATTGCAATATGTAGGTTAAGGGCTTATCTTTTTATGCACATTTGTTCTGACAGGAAGATGAACTGGGCATTATTGAAGCTGCTTCAGAAGCTAAGACTTGTAAACAAACAGCTCATAAAGGCGAAAACAGTTCCTTTTCAGGGCCCCCATCTTCTAAGAAATCAAAGAAAAAGAAAAAGAAAAAGGGAAAAGAAGTGGCATCATCACTTAATGATAATGTTGGGGAGTCCTTGGACCTGGTGTTTGAAACATTATCTCTTGATGATAAGTCAATTAATCGACAGGCTTCCTCCAATGCAACCAACTGTGCTGCCGTCAAAACACAGGACAAACTTAGCAAGCAGTCAAAGCATTCTATTCTAAAAGTTGATCCTAAATTTCTGAATGCTGAGAATGAGTTGCGCAGGATATTTGGCTCTAAGGTAGTAAACTCCTTGGAGAATAGTAGTCAAGCAGGCAGTTCTAGGCAAGTGCGTGGCGGAAGACGTGGAGGCTATGCTCACAGGAAGTCAATTATTTTGTCACCCTCAGACCATTGGCCACGTTGGGATGGGTCTTTATCGATGGAGCTTTTAGAGACCAGAAATGGAATCAATTTTTTTAGGTAAAGCTTATTTATTTAGCTTGATGATGTAAATTCTTTCAGACCTTTTTCTATCCTTTGTCAAACCATGACATCGTTGGTTCGTTTTTGTTGTAGTGAAGTTTCTGTTTTTGTTGTTTGTTGTCTTCTACTTCTGCAACTGGAACCTACTTGAGAATCTGCTATTCTTTGAAATCCACTTTGCTTCTAGGCTCATGTTCTCTGTCTGTAGTGTAGGATGAAATTCTGCCAAAAAGGCCCTACAGTGTTGTGCAAGTTTCATGCCTCACTTTCTACAGTGAAAACATATTATCTTCGAGTATTTAGAGCTGCTACGAATAGAAACTGATATTATGCTTAAAAAATGTGCTTCACTGATAAATTAAAATTTAAAACAAACATAATATACAGCAGTCAATTATACCATTTGGGCTGGGAGCTAAGGCATAGATCGTATGTACTAGGGAGAGGAAAATAAGGGCTCTAGTGGGTCATAGTGGAGTTGGAGAAATGGTAGGAAAAGTGTATGCTGAAACGAAGGTTAAGACTTGAGACAATATAGGGGTCGTCCTGGGAAAAGGGTGTTTGGAACCTTTTAAGGCTGGGGCAAGAATTTTTTTGCAGAGAGCGCCTTCTCCTCTGAAATTATCCTTCAATGAATCATGTATCACACTCCCGCCATTCACCAAAACATGTCATTTTAGTGTAATTTGTTCACAAAAAGATGTCACTGTGGGTATTTTGGTCTTTATGTTATTAAAGTGCCTTGTAATTATTATTGCATTGTAAGTATTTAGTTGTAGTTTCCAAGAAGATAAAGAAGCAATGTGATAGAATATTTGTTGGTTTCCTTAGAAATTGTGCAAAAAGCTAAAATGATATGTTTTAGTAAACGGAAAGAGTATCTAGTAATTTGGAATTCCTGTCAGTTATTAGTTACCGTGTTTATTTTTGTTCCCAAAGCTGAGTGTGATTCTACTATGTGCTTTTAGTCATTAAATAACTTGCCCCCTATTTAATTTGTTTCTCATGTGGGCTAATATTGTATAATGTAGGTATGCTTATTCATCATCTTATAGCCAAACTCAGAGGGCATTTGAAGCTGCGAAAATGGGTCACGATCTCAATGGTGTCGCAAGCATTTTGATGCATCACCCTTACCACGTGGAATCTCTTATGACCTTAGCAGATTACTTCAGATTCTCAGGTGAACATCATATGGCAGCTGATTCTGTAGCAAAATGTTTGTATGCGTTGGAGTGTGCATGGCATCCTATGTTTAGTCCACTGCAAGGTGATTGTCGGCTGGAATATAACCATGAAACAAACAGGACGTTGTTTTCTGCACTTTTTACTCACATGAAAAACCTGGACAGACGTGGGTGTCATAGATCAGCTCTTGAAGTATGCAAACTGTTGCTTTCTCTAGATCCAGCTGATCCAATGGGAGCTTTGTTCTGCATTGATTATTTTGCCTTGAGGGCAGGGGAATATGCATGGCTCGAACGCTTCTCTGAAGAGTATCAATGTGATAACTACTTGTGGCACTTCCCTAATATGGCCTTTTCCCTTGCCATTTGCCGATTCTTTTTGGAGCTCGAAGGTTCTTCTGGAAATAATGAAATACAGAACCAGAAAGAGGCATCATTCGATCTAATGAAGCAGGCAATAATGCTTCACCCTCCGGTCCTCTTAAGGTTGGCGGACAAGGTGCCGTTAAAGGAGCTTGCATGGAAGAACATGATGAAGCATAGATTCTTCAAATCTGAAGACACAGGAATCCCATCTTTAGATCACTTAATAAGAATATATGTAGAGAGGAGTTATATCATATGGAGGTTGCCAGATGTGCAAAAATTGTTGAAGGATGCTGCCATGTCAGTGATAGAAACTCTGGATCATGATGGAAGTGAAGCCAAAACATGGGCTTGTGCTAGAAAAGAAGCATTCCCATCAGATAAAAACGAGTAAGATTCCTTGTTTACTCCACTTTTATGGAAATTAAATTATTGTCCTGTGACCTGACTACTCCACTTTTAGTTTTATTCCAATGTTTTCATCCTTTAAACAACAATCTATTAATCTTCATTTTGATTGTCTATCCAATTATGAAAAAGCAAGAGATGGCTGCATATCTTGTCAATCCAATGAGATACACTATATTAACTGTTTTTTTAGTAAAATATATGTAAATTTTAGATCATATATGTATGAATAGTATATGTAATTTATCTGGAACACATTGCTTTTCTATATCTGCCATTGAAGGATGATAAGTCTGTATGTATATGCCTAGAAAACTATTTAAGGAAAACTTTACTTATCAGAATAGGGGTCCCTATTATTAAGCTAATCATGTACAAAATTAAATCCCTAAAGTAGAGCTAAACACAGTAAAAAGACTTGGAATAGAGATTTTTTTTTCATCCTTGGTTTGCCTCAAGGAAAAGAAACTCCTACGCCGCAAGTAAACATATTCTTTGGCAACAAGACAGGTTTTCTAACTAATTCTGTTATATTGGTTAAGTTTCAACAACCACTATTATAGAATTTGCTAGAAGCAAGGATCTCACTTCTAGGATTTGATAGGGCTTTGCACCCAGGATCTCACAAAACATAGGATTTGTGCTATTGAATCTCAAAGACATGGAATTGTTGAAAGAATCATTCAACATTGTTGTGTTGGCTAAATAAAAGTCTTGATTACACGTGGGGAGCTGATCCTCTTTTTGATGATGGCAAGCACAAAGTTAATACTAAAATTCAGCAGTTGAACAATAATGGAAACGTGGTTTAAGTGGGCAAATTCCCAAAATTTAGGAATTAAAAGAAGCTGTTTGACTGCAAATCTAGTGAGTGGAAAATGAGAAATTGCTACCCCTAGCTCCACATCTGATTAGGCCCATGTAGTCGTGCTTCGGCAGGTCCTGCGTCTGCTTTGGCCAGGTGCTGCATGGGTGGAAAGGCACACCCAAGGTGCACTTAAGCGCCAGACAACCTAAGGCGCCAAGTGATGGACATAATTAACACATGTGATTTTATTAAATCCTTAAAATAGCACTATACATAATTAAATCCCTCGAATTAAGCATAACCGATTTTCTTCAGTAACAGTATGGATTATGGAACTAAATCCTTGCCCTTGAAAACAATTTTTCTGTTTCTAAGCACTTGCAATCCAGAACTAAATTCACTTGTTTTCCTAGATAAGCGTTGATCTTCACCTGCTCGGGTAATTGCAGAATATATCTACTTGAGTAATTCTTTTAAAAACTGAACTGCATTCCCTATATTGCTGCATTAATTCTTTTTGATGAATTCATGTTTTTTTTGTCATCCTCATCTTTCAGGTATAAACATTTGCTGGTATCAGATTTCTCTGATGCAGTGCCAACCATGCCACCTGAAAACCTGCAAGACTTCATGATTGATCCGAGGATGCGAGATATGATGGCTAACCAGAACCAGAATCCGGATCAGGGTGCCCCCCAGCAACAGCGTCGTGCTCCTCGTGACCTTACAAACCGGAGTCCCTTGGCCGTGTTGTTTGAGTCAATTCTTCCATGGGTTGATTACGGAGATGATGAAGTAGCCAGGCATGACCAACAACCTCATGGGCATCAGCAGGATGATGCTGAAGAGCACTGATCCTTCTCATCTCATAAGCAAGTTTTGTACAACCTAATGATCTCATTGTTGCATGTGGATGACTGGAAGGCAATGGGTCATCAGCTTTTGCCGTCTCCCGTCTCCTGGAAACCAATTCTGTAGGATCTTATTTTGCCTGCAAAGCTATTCCAGAGGATCTCTATACAAGTACGACGAGGATCTTATATTCACTTGTAAAGCTATACTGGAGAGCCTTTATAGGAACGTGAGGGCACAGTTGGTTCTGCGTCACACTGAGTAGGTAACTGCATGTTTATTTTGCACTCATGATGTACAACTCTTTCCGTTCGTATTTGGATTTTGTCTAAGCAATAAAGTCTGTAAGTACATTCTTTCTGTGTGGAATTTCTTCTTCAATAACAAAGCTAATCAAACTTGTTTCAGTAAATTTTCTTCAACAACCTTTTATTTGGTTTGAATTGGGTATTCCCTGAGTTATTAAAACGTATGCAAATGTTTACCCTACTCATATTTTGCTTGATTGAGGTTGGGGTTCCTCATATTGCCTGATTGAGTTGTGCTGTGCCAATAATGTGATCTCCCTCGCTATCAACTGAATTAGGGTTTTGCTCGATTCAGTTGCTGTCACGAATTAGTTCAGCACTTGTGCTTATAACGTGTTGCAAGTGATTTCAATGTCAGAAACAATACATTTGTGTGAATTGCCCTCTTGCTTAATCACAGGTCTCAATTGTAATACAAAAAAATGCTCCTAAGGCAATGAATACACCTGGGTGGACTTCATGTTCTTGTCAAAGGTGTATACCTTTCCAGGCAAAACATCAGCGGTCACAACACTCCCCCTGTAATGCAAACGCTTGGGCGTGCTCAACTCCTCACTCGAAGACCAAACAGAAACTTCGTTAAGCTCTCGGTCCTTCCAGCATATGCTAACTGTCAACCCGCCCCTCGCCCTTAGGCCTCTGACGCACCCATTTGCCCATTTGTCCTGAGGCAGGGCAGGGAGCAAGTAGAGATCCTGCATTGTGCTCTGAACCAGCATCTCGGATATTGCAGCCGTGAACCCAAAGTTTGCATCAATCTGGAAAGGCGGATGCGCGCCAAACAAGTTGCTATAAACTCCTCCTTCATAGTCGGCCTCCCTATCCGGGTCCACCAGGTTGATCAAGTGCTTCACCATGGTGTACGCGTTCTCGCTTTTGTGCAGGCGAGCCCATAAGGCTGCCTTCCATGTTGTAGACCACCCTGGTCCCTCCTTGCCCCTCTTGATAAGCGTCTTCTCAGCCGCTTTGCAGAGATCAGGGGTCTTTTCCGGGGTCATTGTGTGACCCGGGAAGAGCCCAAACAGGTGTGACACATGCCTATGCTGGGGTTCGGGGTCTTTGAAGTCCTTTGCCCACTCCATGATGGACCCATCCTCGGCTATCCGAGTAGGTGGCAGTCGGGTTTGTGCCTTTGTAACCCTCCTGATAAGATCATCCTTTGTCTTCCCCAAAATCTCAGCAGCCGAAACAATGGAGCTGAACACTTCTTTTATGATCATCATGTCCATTGTGGTAGAGTAGCTCACACTCGCCTTCTTGCCATTCGGAGCGATGAAGAAATGCTCCGGTGATGTCGATGGATTCGTCTCCAAGTAACCATCCTGGCCCTCTATCAACCAATCTAACAAGAAAGACACAGACCCTTCCATCAGCGGATACGCCTTCTTCGCCAGAAAGTTCTTGTCCATTGTGTAAGTATAGTGCTCCCATAGATGAGTACTGATCCAAGCACCTCCCATAGGCCAAAGCGCCCACAACGCCCATCCCCGATCAGGCGACGTCTTTGCCCAAATGTCGGATACTTGATGAGCCACCCAGCCTCCGGCTTGATAGTTCACTTTTGCAGTTTGTCTTCCATTGATCGACAACGAAGAAATGTAGTCAAAGAGCGGCTCCTGGCACTCCCCGAGGTTGCCTGGAAGAGCCGGCCAGTAGTTCATCTGAAGGTTGATGTTCAAGTGAGGAGCACAGTCCCATGGCGGATACACGTCTTTGCTCCATATCCCTTGAAGATTCGCAGGCTGCGTCCCAGGCCTCGAAGAAGAGATCAGCAAGTACCTGCCATACTGAAACAGAAGCTCTATCAATGAAGGATCCTCATCAGTTTGGAAGGACTGGACTCTTTCTGCTGTCGAAACTCGGTTCCCTTTGTCGTTGCTGCTCTTCGAGAGCTCAAGGGAGACACGACGGAACAGCCTCTGATAATCCTCCAAATGCCGCTTATACAGATGATCATACGACAAGCCCTTTACGGATGCCAATGCCCGTAGAGCTTCTTTAGTAGGATCCTTGTTCGAGTCGTTAGGGTGCGTGAACGGATCTTCGAACGACGACGCTGCAGCCAAGATTAGGACCGCCCAGTCCGCCTTCTCCACTCGTAGTTTCACCCCATCCACCCGGAGAATGGCCCCATTGCTTCCACCGATCTGTACGTCAAGAACCGAGGAGAACCGAATCCCTCCATAGCAGTTCCCTTGCAAGAGAAGTTGGTTCTTCCCATCAACATACGACGAGTTGTGATCGAGTTTGCTGCTGAACGACGCGTCAAAGGAGATCTCCCCAGGCTTGGTAGCCGAGATCTGGGTGACGATCACTTGGTCAGGACTCGATGCGAAGTGACTTCGGGTGAAGTTGACACCTCCAACAGAGTAACTCACAGTCACAGTTGCGGTGTCCAAGTCGAGTTCTCGCCAGTATGTGTCCTCTGTAGGCTCATCTGAAGTGTTGAAGAAGTCTAGTTTGAGGTCGCCTATCAGCTGATAAACCTGCATCCATCACATTCTCTTAAACGAGGGTATGTTATGTTTGTTTGAAATATTTAGCTCTTCGATGTATAAATACGTTAAATAGCGGGCGAAGTTTGTAATTTAAACATCCATGTGATATGTCCATATCATATTTTCTGAAAATGGGTGTACATGTGAAAACGTTTGGGCAAGTTTTGTCTGTGCTTTTTAAAGATAGACGGTAACGCTGAAAACAGGGTTGAAATTGGATTTGATCAACCAAACACCACCTAATCAAATATTTGAACAAGTCTTAATATATAATCTAATGAATTATTATTGTTATTGTCAATTGGTTTTAAGACAAAGGAGGAAGAGGGGAGTACCCCGGAAGCAGTTCCAGACAATTTGGAGTCAGCAACGGAGGTGGCTTCGTCGTATTTAGCTTCATGAACAAGCTTCCTGACCTCTGCAACCGCATCCGGTGCGTTCGGGTCGGTGTAGTTGCCAGGGCTTCCTGTCCAAAGCGTATCCTCTGCACCCAGATTTTACCAGAATCAGTAAAAACATAACAGAGCAGATCGAGATCGCAAAGACAATCTTGTCAGATAACACAACAATAGTATCTCTTTCTGTTTTTTGTGTCATGCATATATTTTAAATAATACACTACTCCGTTCCGTATATGATTAAAAAAAAAAACATAAAAACAATAAAGAAGCAGTGTATGTAGGTAGCTGTAGCTGTAGAAATAAATGAAATGGGAAAAGACATGGATCCGCTCACAACTACAATTTGGGTATTGTATTCAATGTATTGTGTAGTGCAGTACAAATTAAAGTAGCAATTCAACCTAAAAAATCAGCTTCCCCGCAGATTGAAGGTTGAACTTCAATATCCATTGATTATGTACGTATGGATACATAGGAGACTTAGTTAATTAGTGATGATGAATGATTTAAGAATGAACAAAAGAAATACCAATGGGGAGTGGGAGTGTGGATCTAGTAGTAATTAACGAAGGAACGTACCGTTGAGATTAAGAGTGTGAGAGGAGAGGTGACCCCAAACCATAGCGCCGAGCCTTCCATTACCAATGGGGAGAGCGTCGGTCCAGTTCCTGGGTGGGGTCTTGAACCCTATCTTCAGTGGTCTCCTTTCTGACACTGACAGGGACCCTCCTTCTGCAGCTGCAGCTGGAGCTGCTGGGTCCGTGCGTCCCACCACCCCAACCGAGAGCTGCACTAAATGCATCCAAACTATAACGGACCAGATTTTAATGACCAAGTTCATCAGCAGCAATGAAGACGAAGACAAAGACATGGCTGGATCGGAGGCTTTTCCTCTTCCTGTTCCTCTCAATGGTGAACAAAACCAGCAGGACAGGCCTAGCTTAAATAAGGCACCAGATGACGGTGATGAATTTTAATTAATTGAATACTCCGTATTGAATTTAAATAGAAAGGGGGAAATGCCAGAATGTCTCATCTTTTCATTTCAGCCTATCTATATCAAATGTAAATGTAATTCAGTTAAAGCCCGCACGCTGTAATGCATGTGAAGGATTCATTTGGCCCTTTGTATGAGCGTGGGACCCACACCCCCACCCCCACCCCTCCTCTGGCTACTTATTTGCTGTATCCCATAACTATACAACAGTATATGCCTTATATATCCAGAGGTCATGAGCTCATACACTGATGAGTCTGTATCCGCCCCACTCTATATTCATCAACATCCTCTTTGTCAACTCATCCATCCAACCAAATTCCTCCCAAAACATTCTCCCATAATCCCATTTTATTACCACTGATACATTTCACATTAAAAAAAATGTATAAAACATATTTATTATTATATTAAACTTTCAACTTTAACTACTATACTACTATGAATCACTAATTTTTTTTAATTAAATAGATTATAAACCCTAATTATTATATAGACAATGTTCACACAAAAAAAAAATTCATAATTTGAGTTGAGGTAATGCGTATAATAATGTTTATATTGAAACCAAGTTTCAACTTTTAATTATATACTAGTCTTATTACCTGCGTCGTCGTAAGTGGTTTTTTTTATAAATTTTATTTATATATAATAATTTTTATTGATTTAAATAAATTAATAAATAAATTTTTATAACAATTTTTATGTATGCATAAAGTAGTTATTTGTTGTTCTAAAAAAAAACCCTTAAGAGTCGCCTAGACCCCCGCCTAAACCCTTGAACTCGTCCCGCCGTCCAGGTCGTCAAAACCCGCCTAGACTGCAAGGACCCACCATGAAATCCGCCTAGATCCCCCTACCCTACCACCAAGCATCCGCCAAACGTTTTTTAGAACATTGCCAGTTACATTTCATTTATATATATAAAGTATTTCTCCCTATTTTATCAAAATGGCAAATTCACAGGGTTGCTTTTTTAATGTGAAAACTAAATACACCCCACATCCTATACGTCGGAATTGACGTGCAGGGTTGAAGTGAATTAATTAATTTTTTATCATACTAATTAATTGGAAAGGCTTGCATGTTAATTTAGACATGCATTTTTTATGTTAATTTAGACGTGCACTTTTTATGTAAATGGTGGTACATTAACTCATTAACTTATCCCCGGTTCGAACCCCGGATATGGCAGCTCTTTATTTACCAATTCAAGGTGGTACATTAACTCGATCTAATTCATTGGAATTTCCACAAAATTATTGGTCAATCATTCAAATGAGATTTTATTAGCTAATAGATAAAATATAGATACTACTTTAAATATAGATTTATTACTGTAATACTACCTCCGATCCAAAAAGATTGTCGTTTGACTTTTTAACACGTATTTTAAGGAGCTAAAAACTATATAATATATTAACTTTTTTTTTATATATAATCTAATACTTATTGCCAACAAAAATTAAGTTGTAAAAAAATAATTTAAAAAATGTTGATATTTTATATAGTTTTTAGCTCCTTAAAATACGTGTTAAAAAATCAAACGACAATCTTTTTGGATCGGAGGGAGTATTTTTTATAGGTAGATTATTAAATTGACTACAAATAAAAGAGATGGAATCCGGAGAATCATATATCAATATTTAATGAAATAAGATAAAAAGAATATTGTAAAAACATATGGTCAATATGTAACGACATTGGTTAAAATTTTATTTTGATCATATACATTGCTATATTGATTAAGAGCAAGGTAATAATTTGGTGAAATCTTACATTGAACATATATAGCTATATATATTATACGTCATGTTAATTAAAACTTGACATTTTATTATTCATACACATTTTTTTAGGTGTTAAAAACTATATAAAATATTAACTTTTTTAAATACACCAACAACAGCAACCACTCGGTATATTCCGCAATAAAGCAGGGTTTGAGGGTTAGGATGTAGGCACTCCTACCCCGACCAAGTCAGGAGAGTGTTTCCGATAGACCCAGAAAAATAAGACACAGAAACCACGTGGTAGCCGACCACACATAGGAAAAGGAGACAGTGAAGAAGCCAAAACATAAGTTGAAGAAGACAAACAAAAAGCATAGACAAAAGGGTGTAACACCCAACCCCATCACTCTAGACCTCACTGGCTCGAATGCACCTCCTCCACTGGTCCCTATCCAGAGTCATATCTTTCAAAAGGCTCAGTTGATTGAGGTCTTGTCGGATGACTTCTAGCCAGTTCTTCTTTCGGTCTTCCTCTTCCCTTACAGATAGCTCCAAGCTCTAAGCTCTCACATCTTCGAACCAGAGCCGAAGAAGGTCTTCTACGAATGTGTCAATATCAACGCAATCTGTACTCCCGGAGTTTGTCTTCTAAACTCGCAACGCCAACCTTACGCCTGATGCCGACATTTCTGATTCTGTCAAGTCTCGTGTGTCCACACATCCATTGCAACTTTTTAAAATAATTTCATAATTATTACTCCATCTGATCCATAATAAGTGTACTCTTAACTTTTGACACAATTCTTCAATAAAGTATTAATTATTATTGGTTTTATACATTTTTTCTAAATCTTATCATTTATTAAATACTTACCAACTTTTTCAACCAATAAATTGTGAGTTTGAAAGAAAAAAGTAGTAAACAAATACAACTTTCAATAACAATTTTCATTAATCAGTTTACATAAGGACTATTGTCAATTTCCATAACGGTTAGACCTTCTATCAATTTTTTCGTCCTATAGATGTTAAATATTTCGAATCCTTAAATTGGTAAAGATAAAAAAGAAGTGGTTAGGGGGCGGAAAAGAGGTTACGGGAAGATGCAGAAAACGCGGTTTCATATGATATTTATTTAAGAGACTACTTTTGGGTATTTATGGTTGAGATACACTATTCAGTCGCAATCCTACTCCTACATTAAATGGTCGGTAGGGTAGTCATTAATTGGATCGGATGTACTGTAATTATGTAAATGCCCAAACTCCAAACTCAGGGCAATTGCCCATCTTTTGACTTTTTTTAGTCAGAAGACTATCAAAATCCGATTCGGCCCCAATTCAATTGGCCCTAGGACTTTTTTTTTCCCCCCTATATATACCCGTAAAAATTTGGATGGTATCAAATTCTGTTGATTCACCGCTCAATTCCGTCTATTTGAACTTGAATAAAAAACTCCCAATGTGAAGAGAGAATTCCAAATAAATTTAGGATATTATATTCTAATATTGATTTAACAGTTAACAAAAAAGAGAAAAAGTAAATAAAAAAGAATGAAATTGGGAGCATGGGATGATACAATTGATATCATTGTTGCTTCCAAATTGATGCCATTTTTTGGATTGACGGAATTCGTCTTGGTCGACCAAGGTTGAAGGTGCAAGACTGCAAGGTACTGTGTGCTACAAATCTTCTATTCCAAAACCCTATCCCACAAAATTTTGTAAGTTCTGAATTAATATTTAAAAATATATAAAAAATATTTTTAACTTGTAATTAGTCATTATAACATATTTTTAAAAAATAAAAAAAAATCATCTTACAAAATTTTTAGTTTATAATGACATAAAAGTAAAACTCACAGATCAGCATGTCTACCTTAGATCTAGGGATCAGTGGCAGATCTAACATTTTAAATCTAGGTAAGCGGAAAAATATTTCCTTGAGAGACAAGAAAATTTTATCCATATAATTCATATATATATATATATATATATATATATATATATATATATATATATTTGTGTGTGTGTGTGTGTTATATATTTGTGTGTGTGTGTGTGTGTGTGAATATTAAGAATCCAAAACAATATTTAAATTAGTGTTTAACCAGAAGAGAGGGATGTAATGACACACCAAAAATTGGAAGAATAAGAACATACAAAACCAAAATTGACAATTTAGTTATTTATGTTCAATTGAATGAGTGGAAATTAGATTAACACAACTCTTCATTAAGCAATTAAACATGTAATACAACTCAAAACCCTAGTTCTTATAAATTACCATATAATTCAAAACCCTAATTATGAAATTTAATAATGTAATCATTATTAAAAAAAAGGGTAAATTGCATTCTCAGTCCCCAACCTTTACAATTCGTTTCATTTAGGTCCCTAATGTTTAAGTTGTATCATCTTAGTCCCAAACGTATGCTAGTTTATTTTAAACAGATCCTCCGTCAAATTTGCCGTTAACCCAACGTTAATTAAGTCCACGTGTAGTCTTAGTTGAAATTTTCATTAATGAAAAATAATGATGTGGCATATAATTAAAAAAAAATTGAAAGAAAAGGGAAATTGAATTAAAAGAATTCATTCCTTGTAAGGTGTACCTCAATACTAGATTCATCCAAAAGACAACAGAGAAGATGAGGGAAGAAACCGGTGACCCAGGGCGACCACGACTTGTGACTCGAGAGCGGAGCCGGCGAGGGTGGATGGTGGTGCGTGGTAGGCGGTGACCACCACTTGTGACTCGAGAGCGGAGCCGGTGAGGGTGGTGCGTGGTAGGCGGCGACCACGATTTGTGACTCGAGAGCAGAGCCGGTGAGGATGGATGGTGGTGTGTGGTAGGAGGCAACAGGCGGTGGCAACTCAAAGCAGGTATGTAATTCCAATTTTTGTTTTAACATTTTACAATTTACTATTTGAATTTGGGGATTTTATGGTTGAATTTAGGGATTGGAATAGATCGATTATAATTTCAAATTTATGATTAGGGATTGTAATAGGGCAAATTTTGGGTTTAGCCTTTAGAATTTGAACTACACCAAGGTTGTGCAATTGAAGCTTTTCTGTCTAGTTAGAGACCATATTTTTTAGTTGATAACTCATTTTTCAATTGAAGCTTCAACTATCTTACAAAGCTTAGTAGCTCAATCAGTAGAGCAATGTGCTAACGCACAAGGCGTGGGTTCAAATCCCACATAAGCTATCTAGATATTGATTCAATGAAATTTTGATATCTCTGTTGGAGTATCATTCCTGATGGATGGAAAAACTGCTCTAATTTAAACAGACAACTAAAGTGCCTTAAAGTGTGTGAAATTATATATGCCAACACTAGCTCATTGCAGCAAAAACACCCTTCAAAATATCATAAATTAGTCTCAAAATGAGTATTGGCATAACTATGTACATAATAAAGATGATCCCAACAGATTGAAATTAGTTTCTAAAACTTGAAAAATATAGTTAAATCTGCAAACTGAGTGCAAAAGGCAAAAAAAAAGGTGTCCACATCTTGGTAGTTTTCTAAGTTTCTAACTATATAGCAACAACTATATTTTTCAAGCAACCTAATTTTTCAGTGAGCAACTAGCTAGGAACAATCTCTATCTACCTCCATCTTGTCCTCCTCTTGATCTTCAAAGTGTGGCTCGACCTTGATCAGTATTCTGGATACTTGAAGTTAGAGGGTAAGATTGGGTGGTACCCTGTCATATTGACAAACAGTAAATGTTAAAGAGTAGTAAACCATTAAACAAAGTCATTTAGTTATCACTTCTTCTATTTAAACAAAAAAAAAATCTTTACATCAGGCATCCATCTAGTAATTGTATTTGTGGCAATCCTTTCTTCGATACCAGTTAGTGCATGGGTAGATTGACTTGGACCACATTCCACTGTAGTTGTTCTTCTTGTACTCTTGCATGTAGTAGGCTTCTAAATAAAAATGAAGTTAGATTGTGAATTAAAAGTAAACCAAAGAATGTATAATTAAAGTGACTGCAATGATGTACCTTATCTTGTTTTGGAGGATTTTTACACGATTTTTTGTTATGCCCACTTCCACCACAATTCCTACAATGCATGATCATTCGAAGCCTACCCATTTTGCCTTTAGGTGCAGGTTCACCACTTTCTCTTCTTCTCTTCTTCTTTGGCCTCCCAGGTTTAGGTGGAGCAGAGGTTGGGGGTTGAATGGGATTATGATGCGCATCATCCCACTGGTCCATGCTCCTAATTGGCTCTATTATATTATCATACACCTTAGCACATGTGTCTATCAGATAACACTCATGCACAAACTCCTCAATCTTATTTCCATTATAGGCCAGTGTTGCACAAGCATGGGTGCAAGGAATGCCAGTTAACTCCCACTTCCTACAGGAGCATCTACGAGCTACAATATCAACAACAAATTGGCCTTGTGGGCAATTGACTTGAAACTTTGCTCCCCCAGAAGGGGAAGGCCAGCAATACCTAGAATCCTCCTTATTTTGCTCCAATTTCTTCTTGATTTTAGGGCAAATAAGACCAGTCCACTTCGTCATCCTCTCCCTTTTATTTGCTATCCTAACCATTATCTTACTTCTTATCATCTCAAGCAACGTTAGGATAGGTTTATCTCTAGCATCAAGAATAAATCGATTAAAACACTCAGATATGTTGCTCAATAATATATCACACTTACTATCTTCTCTGAAATGTGATATAGACCATTGTTCAGCTGGAATTGCATCCATCCAAGCCCATGCTTCTGCACTCAAAGATTTTAAGTGATCCATGTGCTTTTTAAAGTCTGACATATATGTACTCCTTGCAGCTGCCCAAATAGTGTTTTTCAATGCTTCGTCGGAAAATCGTTTTCTAAAATTTGCTATGAGATGTCTCACACAATGTCTATGCTCAGCATTTGGAAATATAGACTGCATAGCTTGAATCAAACCCTGTAATGTAAAAAATAGTGTTTAGTTTAAAAGAACAGTAAAAGAGCAATCATTTGAGGACAAAAATAAATAAATACAAATGTCACCTTTTGTCTGTCGGATATAAAAGTCCAGTTGTGGTTGTTCTTAATTTGTAATTGCTCACCAAGTAGCTCTAAAAACCATGTCCATGTAGCTCTACTCTCCACATTAACAACAGCATAGGCTATAGGCCATATGCAATCATTCAGATCAATGCCTATAGCATCCAACAACTGACCCCCATACCTTCCTTTTAAAAAACAACCATCAAGGCTTATTATGGGCCTACAACCAGCCAACAAGCCATTTTGGGATCCAGAAATACATACAAATATTTTCTGAAAGACCAAATTATCTAAAGACAGAATGACACTAGAACCTGGACTTGTTCTCCTCAACTCTCCTCCATAGTTAGCAAGCTTCATGTATTGTTTTGTCTCATCTCCCCTCAACCATTTTAAGGCAAGATGCTTTGCTCTGTGCACCTTTGATCTATCTACACTGATGTTATATCCTTCCTTGATTAGATGAATCAAAGTTGACAAAGAAATATCCGGATCCGATCGAATTGTTTCTAAATATTTCTCTGCAATCCATGCCCCTGTAGCAAACTTGTTAGATAAGGCCCTACTGCAACTGTGATCATCCATATATTTTTTGACTTGAACTCCATCACGATCATGTAATCTAGTAGCATACAACACCCATGAGCAATCATCTTTACACTTAGCTCGAACTCTTTGCTTGTCATTCTTTTCCAGAGTCACAGAATATCTGTTCTTGATAGCGTATAATCTGATAGCACTCTTCAATACATCAAACGAAGGAAATATCATTCCTAACTTGAACTTTGGATCATCCATATCAGTTTTTGGGATAAATTTTGGATACCTCTCTTTCTCCGTATCACTAGCGTCATCCAAGCTGTCGAGCTCATCAGAATCTTCATATTCAGTATCAATATCAAATGAATAACCCATGACCATTTGCTTATTCCCCTCTTGTTGAATTCCCTGTTTTTCTCTTTTACTCAAATGGACACATCCATGTCCTTGTTGACTCACTCCAGCACTAGTTGACTCCCCTGGTGTTTGAACTACATTCACCTCAATATCTAAGTCCCCATCATCTGCAAAAATCTCATTATCGAATTCATCTAGCTGAAAATCATAGGAATTCTTCTCATGTCCCTCGTACTGGTCAGCAATAGCCTGATTTCCATCAACACTTAGCCCATCTTTCTCTATTTCAGCTTCATGATATGTATCTTCATCAGTTAAATCCATGGAAGACTTTGTAACCATATATAGTTCAACTAAATCATAGGTTGGCAAGTGATTCATAACCATATAAGATACGTCGAACTCCTTCTGCAATTTTCTCAACTGTTGATGATTCATTTCTGGACTTGGCATCCTCCAGGAAATTGAAGCGTACTCTGGACTATATCCTATCCTTTTAACCATGTCATGAATAACCTTCAATGATATCCAATCACCATGACAATAGTCAATATACGCAATATATGCATGCATATAATCCTCCCAGTTTCTTCCAGCAAAGTAACCCCCATGGTTGAATTTGAGAGTGAAATAACCTGATTTTTCCCCTGTAGAACAATGAAGTTATATAACTTGATAGCGACAAACATGCATGTGATAAATCCTTCAAGGACTATCTTATTTCAATCATTTTGTCGTAAACTGAAGAGGAACGATACAATAAGCACATAATACAATATACATCGAACCACTAAAATGAATCTATTTTAACCGGACAAAGCATTATATGCTTCTTTGTTACAACAATGACAACCAACACAGACAAATTTCAAGAAGAAGAAGAAAAGCAAACGTATCAAAATTTCAAAACCCTAAAACGAGGGAATCAAGTCAATCAACTATCTTATTTGTTAATAGCAAAAAAATAAGTGTTCTCGATCTATACCGTATTCAGGTTGAACACCTAAAGGGTCCCTCACACACCAGTTCTTCATCTCAACTAGTTTTTGTCAAAAGATAGAAGAGATTGAATTCTCATCTATGGATCGATGGATGTACTGTGCCCTAAATTGTTAAACACATTAACCATAACTGCCCCTTCTGAATTTATTAAGATAGCTAGAATCCTCTCACCCAAAGATTACGTCTTTGTTACCCAATTTGCAATGATTGTTCCATGTCACTCAATTTGTTGTGCCACGTAATTAGTGAAATTCCAGCCTGGTTACACGTCAGCTATCTATTAACCTAATTAACCTTTGGTTAACGGAGGACTAACCGTGGGGACTGTTATTGAAATAAACTTGCATACGTTAAGGACTAAATTAGAACAAGTTAAAGGTTGGGGATCTCTTTGAAACAAAACTAAAAGGTTGGGAACCAAAAATGCAATTCACCCTTAAAAAAAAATAGAGTTAATGAAGAGAAATATATACCTTATCGGTGAAGATAGTAAACTATGACATGCACAAGGAGATTGGAATAGAAGATTTGAATTCCCTAAACCTATAATGGAGATTCTAACGTACTGAGAGGACGAAAGCTATAAAAATTAATTTATTGCTATAAAAAATTAGTAAAAAAAATACATTAACTGTCAAGATGAAGGTAAATTTTGTTTGGGTTGATTTTAAAATCGGTAAAAAAAAAAAAAATTAAGTCCAATAACAATTTTTTGGGCTGAGAGGTACCTTTAGTTTTTTTCATAATTTTAGCCCATCAATTTTTTTATTTTATTTTAGCTTAACCTATAATTTTCTACCCAGCAATGGCTGGGTTTGCCACCATCACGATCCGCCTCTGCTAAAGATGGCAATGGGTCGGGTGATGGGTGGATGATCTACTTCCGTCAACTCACCACCCAAAACCCAACCCTAACCGACCCATCACCCACCGGGTGAATAGGGTGATAATTCGGGTGAAATACAAGACATCAAATTCATCAAAACAAATTATTAAAAAACATATGTCAAACACATAGACAATTAAAAGATCATACGACATGTTTTATTAAAAATGAAAAAGAATTGTCTAAATATTTTTTATAAAATATTTTCCAAGCTCAAAAGTATTTTTTTATTAAATTTTGCTTAAATTTTAAAATAAAATTCAATAATATGTTCCATAATTTAGAACATCTGCCCTCCAAATAAATATAGAATTTAAAATTTTTTCACATTTTTGCCCCTAATATATTAATATAATTTTTTTTTCTACCATAAATATAATTTAAATATATTATATTTAAACTTTAAACTTTAAGTATAAAATATTAAAATATACTATATTTAATGCAATTTTTATGAAAATATGTAGTGGATGGTGATTTGTTAACAAAAATCATTTAATGGTTGGTTTTATGTAATTTCATATTTATTGTATTGTTTTTTTTATTGGAGAGATACTCCGTGTTTTTTTTTTTTGGCATTAATTAAACCTGATGTAACGTCTTAATGACCGTGTTTAAGTAAAGAAGAAACTTTATGGATGCGATGCGATGCGATGCGATGCTATAAAATACGGAGTACCGAGTAGATGAGTATTCAAGTCACATTTATTAAACTTGTACTGGGGCGGGCTTGATGCTCTCCCATTGGAATGGAAACCAGCTCACGAGTTAGGTTGGGTGTAGGTTCAGTAGGTCATTTCATTTCGGGGTTATCATGGTTGAAAGAGACCAAAAGTGTCCCACATCGGAAAGTCGAACATATCAAGTCTATTATATGAGTCGGTGAACTACTCATATTGCCAATTGGTTTAAGAAGGGAACCTAACTCGGCTTGTGTGCTAGGCTTACTAGCGCATGTGCGTCTGTGCACACGACCTCCAGTCATCGGTCCGAGTCGGACTTTGATAATCATCTAGGCAAAATTGCAGAAAACTACCCCATAAAACTAAAATTGTATAAAATCACCCGTTATCACCAAATTATCTTATTGAATGTTAAATTATGTGAAAAGTCAATTATACTCCCTCCGTCTCAAAATATAGGTCGTTTTAGACCTTTATTCTTGTATCAAAATAGATGTCGTTTTCTAGGTAGGGGATAGTAATGATTTGTATCAATTTGTGTGTTGTTGATTTTCTTAAAGATTTTGATTGGTTAAAAAATATAGTGGGTATTAAAAAATAATAAAATGTATGAAAAAATTGGGGGAATGATGACGTTGATTGAGATGTGATTGTTTTATGGGGCAAACAAATTAAAGCAACCTACACACCCCCAACCCTAAATCCCCAATGGTACGCTCCTTCACGCGCCCCTTCCCCCCCCCTGTGAACTTCACAACCGCCGCCCTGCAAAGCCGGTGTCCGCTACCGCGGTGTCCCCGTCCCCTCCCTTTGTTACCCCTCTTATGCCTGTCCTTGTCATCCATCAGCCCGCGATTGCTCTCGCCACACCTGTCACCCTCTGTTCTCCCATCTCTGATGGGTTTGGCCATGACCTGGCCGGTTGGGAAGAGGTGTCATCGTCTGATTCGCTCGTCGATGGGCGATTTCAATCCACTTGGATGGTAATCATACATGTTGCCTTCGCATTTATGAGGCGTGGGAGGGTCTCTGGGTGCCCGGGACATAGACGTCCGTTCGTGCGGTGGCGTGGCTGGATGTTTAGGTCAGGTGGTGGTTTGCCGGTCTTGTCAATTGTCACTGAAGTTTGTCTACTTTATATCTGTAAGTTCCTTGCCCTCTGTCTCCTCCCCCTCAAGGAAGGCCTTTGCTCACCAGCATCACCATTATAAATACTGCTACCCAGTACACTTTGGGGATTATACTTCCCACTTTATTTCTACCGATTGCACTTCTAAATTCCAAATTCAGAAAATTCTCTTCTCTTCTCGGTTACTGTCATGGCTTCCAAATCCTTCTTGGATGCACTGAAAGAAACTCAATCTTCTGTTAGTATGCCCTCGGATCCTACTCCTGCTGCTCCATCTGTTGCTCCCGTGTCTGCATCGGGAAGTCGCCCTTCGGTTCCTAAGTTCTCGGTGGAGGAAAAGAGCAAGGCCGTCTTGTCGGATGCTGGTATTGTGGCCCTTGTGGTGGATTCGGCAATGGCTAGGCAAGTTGATTTCTTCAACAAGCTTGTCGAGATGCGTAAGGTTGTCCTTCTTGCTAATCAAAAAACTCTTTTCTGTACTATCTATGGGGGTTTCTCTGACCTTAATGAGGTCAAGCTCAAAATTCGTAGCGAGTGGAGGCACTGTGTAGGTGCGGTTGAGATTCTTGACCGGACCTCTGGGTGGTTTGAAGCCAGGTTTGTTCACCTATCTGATCTCAAAAAGGCTTGGGAGGAGCGCCCTTACCATTTCAATGGCCAACCGTTTGTCCTCCTTAAATGGTTCCCTGATTTTGATCCCACCACAACTAGTATTACTCATGTTGATCTGTGGGCTGGAATTCCTAAACTCCCTGATGAGTTCATTTCTAAGGAAGCCTTAACTGTTATCCTAAACCGGTACAAAGTGGGTTCGTTTATCCATTTTGATAAACTCGCCTATCTGAAAATTAGAGTGGATTTTACTAGATTTTGCCTTAATGTTGCTCTTGAGAAAATTGTAAGGGAGGTTGTCATCCCAGATGATGGTGCTAATCATATGCCTCTTAGGGTGTATTATGAGGATTTCCCTAAGGGTTGTGGCTTCTGTGGCATGTTTGCTCATGTTTATGATGATTGCTCTGATCGTATCCCTAAACTGAAACCTATTGTGAGCAAGGTTTGCATTTCTGGACTGGAGGAAGGTGTTGGTTCGTCGGATGATCTTGAGTGGACAAAGGTTGGCCCTAAAGGGGGTAAAGGTTCGGCTAAAGCTAGCATTAAGCCTTACATGGCTGGCATAAAAGGGATTGTGGTTGAATTTGTTGCCTCTGCTCCTGCCTTCATCCTTCCGGGCCCTGTTTCGGTGAATGTAGATGTGGTCGATCCGACCGTTGAAAAGGCTAGGAAGCCTGACGGGATGCTCCCCTCGTCTGATGATGAGGCGTTAGGCTGGTGTGGCTCGGGCCCGGTTGCTTTCCCCGTTCCTGGTGCAGCCGTCTCTCCGACGGTGCAAGCCATGGAGGTTGATCCCAAGGAGCCAGTGGCGGTTGTTCCTGATGGGGCTGTTCTGACGAAGGCTTTGTCGGAGGATTCTCACCAGTCTCGTGGGCCGACTTCGACCTCTAGATCAGTTAATCGTCGCTTCGGCAAGCTTGAGATCAATGCTCCATCCTCTCCGTCGGACGTCGGCAAGCGCCGGGGGGATGAACCATCGGATGACTCGGCCTCATCGCTTCTGAAGAAATCTAAAAAATAGTTTTTTATGGATTACAACCCCAATCTTTTGCTGTCTTTTCCGCTACTTTCTTTGTTTTTGGGCCCTGTGGCTTTGGGGTGTGGTTTGGTTGGTATAGAGGGTTGGAGTGGGATTGTGTTAGCCCATCTCCTCTTTTTGTTCTTCCTTGATGGAAGTTTTCATTTATTGTTTGCCTTTGATTGCTGCTTTGTGCGCAATTTGAATATTATTGGGGTTCTGTTTGGTTATTTTGCCTTGTGTTTCGCCTCTTGTTTGCTTGGTTGTGTATTGGCTTCTCGCCTTTGCTTCTCATACTGCTATTTGATTGCTTTACTGCTCTTGGTTCGCTTTACTTGCTGCTTGCTTCCTGTTTGCAGGTGCTCGGCGCTCTGCAGGCTAGGCTGCTTGGGAGTTCCTTCGTTTTGGCGTCCAACCTTGTCTTCTCGCACTACTCTTTGTCGTGTGTGTGGCAGACTGGTATGTGACTCACTACCTTACACAACTACTTTACCGATCTTGCGTGCTTACAAGCATATCCATCTCATCTCCAAGATTCTAATAATCTTTGGGAGTAACTCTCCCCATAGCTTCAATACTGAAGATTCAAACGATTACTCTGTTTATGATGTTGGTATGGATTTTAATTTGGTCTACTACCGCTTCTATATACAGTCTGCTATAGCGCTGTCGCTGTCTTCGGATTGTGTCGTCGGTCGACGCCTGTGTGCGCTACCAGAGTGTCTATATCTTCAGTCTTCCTGGTTTCTAGCTCCTGTCCAAAGCTGTTGGCTCGTGCTGCTGTTTTCGTGTGGCTTTGGATCTGTGGTACAGCTCCAAGCGGCTTCAGCTGCACGTTGCTCTAACAGTCCCTTGTTCTCAACTGGTGTGTCTCGGTCTGGTCATGGTTTTGTCGTGGTCGGTTGGTTCCCATACTACTATCGTTGTATCAGTTAAGGTTCTAAGAATAATCTCTTGGCCTTTCAACAGTTGTGTGTTATTCCAAATCAATGTTGTGCTAATTTCTCACTTGTGTAACCTATGCCTTTTATTGGGTGTTATCCTTATATTAATTTGTTCTCTATCGAATTGGTTTGAGTTCTTATTGCTTGTTTAGCCTTTTGGGACTGGTTTCCCAATCTGTCCAATATAAGCTATGGGTCTTAAGTTTAATTTATATCCAATTCCATCAGGTTACGTCCCTAATCGTACTAAGATGGGTTTCAACACCTTGCATTTACACAAATGTTAGGATGAAATCTCATTACCTAAACGATTTCCTCGATCGATCTCTATCGACTAAACATTCCTACAAGGAGGTTCACTATCGAATAAGGTTTTCATGAATATATGCACTTGGAATTCATGCGGCATCCGGAGCCGTAATTTCTGGACTAATATTGATTTCTTCTGCAAAACAAACTATATAAATGTTCTTGCTCTCCTCGAAACTAAAACTAATAAAATTCCGCCTGATACAATTTGAAAGAAGTATGGCTTCTCGGGCATCGCCTTTGACCCAGCTTGTGGGTTCTCGGGTGGCATCTGCTTACTGTGGAAAGATCTCCCTGTCTCTCAAGGGTCAATCAACCTAATCTCTACTAGTCACTGTTTCATCCATTTCAAATACAGATATTATTCGAAGGACCACTGTCGCTTTTATTATTATATATGCTCCCCCTGATAATAGACCGACGCAGGCTTTCTGGGAATCTGTCTCCGCTTATATCGACGGTCTCGATATTCCCTTTTATATCATGGGGGATTTCAACGACATCGGGTGCCCGACGAATAAGGCTGGTGGGGCGGTTACGTTGCCCTCAAGGTTCATAAGACTAAATCATCTAAAAAACAATTTAGATCTGCAGGATGTCCCTTCCTTTGGTGGGGAATTTACCTGGCAGAGAAAAAAGGGTGGTCCGGATAACTGCCTCGAAAGACTTGACCGTCTCCTTATGCTCACAAATCTGCTTCCTAGCTACGATTATGTTCGTCTACAGGTGCACCCTTTTACCCGGTCGGATCACGCCCCTATCTCGGCTGACTTTCGTAGTGACGTACGACTTAGTAACCGTCCGTTCCGGTTTGAAATGGCATGGTCTCAAAGGGTTGACTACAAGAATATCGTGACCCAAGCTTGGCGCGTGAATCGGCCTGGTTCCCTCATGTTCAACCTTACTCAAAAATTAAAACAACTAAAATCACTTTCAAAAGCTTGGCATAAAAAGTCATTCGGGAACATCAGTAACCAAATCGTTGCAACAGATGCAACACTTCTAGATCTTCAATCAAAACTGGTCCCTAATTTCGAACCAAATGATCTTAGCCTCATGAAAAGGCTTCTCAATAAAAGGGAGCGACTGCTTGATTTTTACAGACGTTACTGGGCTCAACGGGCTAAGGTTAGACATATCAAACTTAACGACTCTAACACTGGTTACATCCATAGGGTGGCCACAATCAAAAAAGGGAAAACATTCATCAAAAATATTACTCTTGACAACGGAATTCAATCGTATGACCCAGAATTCATTCAACAACAGTTTCTGCAACAGTTTACAGCTAGGTTCCGCTCGTCCTTAGATCCTTCGCGGTGGAATGAGGAGCTGTTGCAGGTCATCTCCCAAGATGTCTCTCCACAGGATAATGTCCTACTGACTAGGCCAGTGACGAACTTGGAAATTAAAAATGCGTTGTTTACTATGAAAGCAGATAAATCGTCCGACCCTGACGGCTTTCCGGCTGGCTTCTTCCAATCCCACTGGAAGATAGTGGGCCCCTCAGTTACTAAGGCGGTAAAAGCCTTCTTTTCCTCGGGAAAACTTTTGCGACAAGTCAACCACACATTCATCACTCTTCTCCCTAAGAATGATAACCCGTCGATGATCAATCATTATAGACCTATTAGTTTATGCTCAACTATTTATAAAATTATTGCAAAGGTCCTAACTGCCAGACTTGGCATGATATTCGACAAATTACTACATCCATTACAAAGCGCCTTTACAAAAGGACGTTCTATTCAAGATAATATCTTGATAGCTCACGAGATTCTGCACACGTTTAGAATAAAAAAAGAAAAGCAGGGATTGGTAGCTCTAAAACTTGATATGGAAAAAGCTTACGACCGAATCGAATGGCCATTCTTGTTCCAAGTTATGTTCAGGTTTGGTTTCGATCTTAAGTTCATCTCCTGGATTAGGGAATGTGTCTCCACGGTCTCTTACTCTCTGTTAGTCAATGACGAACCATCCTCGATCATCTTACCTTCCGGAGGTTTGAGGCAGGGAGATCCTCTGTCGCCTTTTCTGTTCATTCTGGCGTCAGAAGTTCTGGCTAGAAATCTGCATATGGTTTTCATCGATTCGGAGAAGGCATATGATAGAGTGCCAAGAGACCTTATATGGGAATGTTTGGGAGCTAAAGGGGTTCCAGAAACTTACATAAAGGTTGTCAAAGATATGTATCATGGTTCACAGACTAGTGTATACTCACAAAGTGGGGACCCTGAGTACTTTGTGGTTCAAGTAGGCTTGCACCAAGGCTCGGCTTTGAGCCCGTTTCTATTTACAGTAGTCATGGATGTGGTGTCAAGTAGTATCCAGGGTGGGATCCCGTGGTGTATGCTTTTTTGCGGATGACGTTGTCCTGATATACAAGACGAGAGCAGGGGTTAACAGCAAACTAGAGTTATGAAGGGATAAGCTTGAGGAGAAGGGCTTCCGTTTGAGCAGGACAAAGATGGAGTACGTGGTTTTCAGGTTGGGTGAAGAGGAAGAGGAAGAGGGAGACGAGAGTGTCAACATGGGTGGGGACCTAGTTTCGACGAAAGACAATTTCAAGTATCTGGGGTCTGTAATGCAGAGCGATGGAGGTGTGGACCTGGATGTCAAGCATCGGATTCAAGTGGACTGGCAGAAATGGAGAGCCGCGTCAGGAGTCTTATGCGACAGAAAGGTTCCACTCAAGCTCAAGGGTAAGTTCTACAAGGTGGTAGTGAGACCAGCTCTATTATACGGTGCAGAGTGTTGGGCGACAAATAAGGCTCAGGAACAGAAACTCATGGTGGCTGAGATAGGTGGATGTATGGAGTTACCTTGCGCGACAGATTCAGAAACGAGGCTATCCGAGAAAAGGTAGGAGTGACTAGTATTCAGGCTAAGTTGCGGGAATCGAGACTCCGATGGTATGGCCATGTTCAGAGGAGAGATCCAAATACGTCGGTGCGTAGGTGTGACAACTTGGCTATCGAAAGAGTTCGGCGAGGAAGAGGGCGTCCTAAGAAGAGCTGGGGTGAAGTGATTAGACATGATCTGACCGCTCTGGGACTCTCGGAGGAGATGACACGCGACAGGATTCAGTGGAGGAGCGCTATCCGCGTTGACGAACGCTAGTCAGGGACAACATTCTCTCACTCATGCTTCCCTTCTATCTCAACTTTCCTTGCGTACATCCTTTCCAACTTTTCATCTTTGTCCCTATCTTATTTCCAGCTTCTTTGATGTCCGGTCATGGGTCACTCGGAAACACCCTCTCGACCTAGTCGGGGCAAGGGTGCGTACATCTCGACCCCCCAGACCCTGCTCTAAGCGGGAGATACTAGGTTTGTTGTTGTTGTTGTAGTTAAGATTCCTTTCCTGGCTTTTGCTGACGACATCCTTATTTTCACCAAAGCTTCTCCAGAGGCATGTGCTGTTGTGTCAACTATTTTGGACAAACTTACATAAATCTAGCTTTCAAGTATCCCCCAACACGAACTCAGCATCTATCCGATCTATTACCAAGACATTGGGAATTCCCCAAGTGAATAATCTAGATAAATATCAGGGATGCCCCATTATAAATGGTCGTGTCAACAGTGACACCTTTGCGGAAGTCGTTCTGAAATAAAAAAACCAACTCACCAAGTGGAAAGCTAGTAGCCTTTCGGTCGAGGGTAGAAAAATTATGATTCAGTCAAATCTTAGCGCTCAACCTCTTTTCCTAATGCAGGCTTTTCTTCTGCCAACAAATATTCTCAATGAGCTGGATAAGGTTTACAGATTCTTCTTTTGGAATAAGAGCTATGGGTCTCCCCCGGTTATTAGTTGGGATAAAATCTGTTCCGATACCCTAAAAGGCGGTCTAGGACTGCACAAAGCAGAGACCATGAATATCGCGCTACAAATGAAATTGCTTTGGAAGATTATTGCGGAACCTTCGAACATCTGGGTCCGATTTATCTTGGAAAAATACCTGAAAGGAGCGCCTCTGCTCGACTATGTTAAAAAACAAAATACCTCCTGGCAGTGGGGTAGACTGATCTCTCTCAGGAAGCTCTTCAAACCAGGGTTGGGGTGGAGTATCGGTAATGGTAGATCAGTTAATTTCTGGTCGGACTCTTGGGCTTTTGACACCCCTCTTAAGGACCGTCTGGTGGGTGAACTCCCAGCGGAAGTGTCTAATCTCACAGTAGCGCACTTTATCCTACAACCCAATATCTAGGATTGCCGTAAATTGCATCATATGCTACACTAGTACTTATCCCCTAACGATATTGCCCACATTACGAATATCCATCTCCCAACAAACGAGCTATCAGATCGTCTGTACTGGGGGCACAACAAAGACGGTTGGTTTTCAACGAACTCTGCAACAAAATTGCTCACAAGCAATGTCGGTTCATCCTCTTTTGATGGAGGTTGGATCTGGAAGTTAGATGTCCCTAACAAAGTTAAACACTTTTTGTGGAAGATCGCTAGAGATGGTCTCCCTACCAAAGATCGTCTTTTGAAATCCCACATTTCTGTCCCACAAGGCTGTGTCTTTTGTGGCAATACTAATGAGTCGCAAACTCATTTGTTCGTTAATTGTCCTTCAGCAAAAGCTCTTAGGCAGAGGTTGTGTCTGCCATTGCCTAACTACATTGTGAACAGGTTCAGAAATGATCAGTCGATCCCTATTACGTCTATCTTCAAGTCTATTGGTCCTAAACTCATGGCAAAACTAGTGCTAAGTTGGTGGTCGATCTGGTTCTTCATGAACCAAATCGTCTTCGAGAAGGCCTTGTCAGTTTCGATTCACGAAATGGTAATTTTTACACTACAGTGTCTCATTCCTGGTCGGAAGCAAAGGTTCTGGAGGAACCGGGGGCTCAGTCTGGGTGTCCGAAAGCCGTGCAAAAGGATCGTCCTATCTTCCCGAACGATTGCTCCACCCCGCCTTCTGCTAGTGGGGGTTCGTCTTCCTCTCACTTGAGAAATGGGTGTTGGGATAAGCCACCGAGGAATTTTTTCAAGCTAAACTTCGATGGTTCGTTGTGCTCTGATGGTTTTGCATCCTTTGGGTTCGTTATTTGTGACTTCCAGGGCACTGTGCTGTCTTCGGGCGTGGGCCTCTGTAATGGTACATCGGTTCTGTTTGCAGAGGCGTTTGGCCTTAAAAAAGGAATTCTCAGTGCTAAACAACTCTGTATCTCAAATTTACTCATCGCGGGGGATAACCTCACGGTTGTACGGGCGCTCCTGGGGGATTGGAAGTGCCCCTGGAACATAGAGGTCCTGCAATCGGATATACTTATTGATCTTCCTTCTTTTTCTAATGTTGCGATTCGTCATATTTTCAGAGAATCTAATGCTGTTGCAGATCGTCTAGCACATCTGGCCCACAGTCTCCCTGCCGACGGACGTTTAGAAGATGATCCAGAACTGAGGGTTCTCATCCGGAAGGATGCACTAGGAAGAGCGATCTCTCGGGATCGTTCGGTCTAATCTTTATCTGCTTAAAAAAAAAAGGTGATTGTTTTATTAAAAGCTTTTGCAAAATTCTAAAGCGACATAAATTTTGAGACGGATGGAGTAATTGAATGTTAACGTGTGTGAAAAGTCCAAAGACAAGCTAATAAAGTAGTCGATGCCCTTGCAAACTTGGTGGTTCATCTAGTTAGCTAGCTAGAATTTTTTTCATGACATATTGAATTACATCAGTAATCTGTTACTCCCTTCACCTCCTTTGGATCAATTTCCAGCTTTAATAAAATTATAGAGCTCTAGGCCTCTTGCTGATAAAAAAAAAAGAAGAAGAAAGAAATCAATGCTAATCACGATCTCCCTTAACCCCTTTCTCCACTCTCTAACTGATGAGCACAAAAAATTCAGCCCTAACCACAATTTCTGATAACTTTTTTCCCCATCTCTATTGATGACTAAAAACCAGTCCGCATGGGCTTAGCTCAACCGGTCACAGGGATAGCATTTGGAGCAAGGACCAAGAATCGAGTCTCACTAGTGGTAGTGTGGGAGCAACCTCTCAAATGAGGGGCTCCTTGTGCGCAGTGAGCACTGGTCCTACGCCCTTGTTACTAGTTGAGTCACCATGATTTACCTCATTTCACAATCTCCGTCGAGTCGGAAGGGTGAGAGGCGCCCGGGGTGAACAATTTCACCTTTTGGATCTTCAACTTCGTCTCTCATCTTCTTACGTGTGTCAAACTCAAGCATCCTTTTCAACCTAACAGATCTTTCAATCTCAGAATCAAAAGACAAAGACAATGAATTAGAAGATCTAGTTTGAATCATACAAGGACACAAAAGACTCAAAGAAAAAACAAAAACAAAAGAGAATCAATGATAGAAATAAAGAAAAGCAAACTCTTTCTTCTCCCCGGCAATGACGCCAAGAATTTGGTGCGGGGCGAACGTCGTTGGCACTTTTGCCTTTTGCCAAATAGTAATAAAATCCTAACTCAAAGCTTAAAACCAATAGATTAGTAAATCAATGAATTCATAAACCAAACAACTACTAGTATAGCGATAAAGTCAGGAGTGGAACCCACGGAGAGAAGCGGATTACGTACTATCAATATCCCTAACGAAGACTTTTATGACAAAAACAATGACTTGTGACAAATTGACGATGAAATAAAGTAACAAACTTTTTGATTGCAAATTAATGACAACAACGTCGGATCAGACGTTGTTACAACGTAAGTCCGACGGAGCCCGCTGGGGTGCCAGTCTACAACGTCGAATCCGACGTTGTAACAACATTAAATCCGAAGTTGTTACAACGTCAAATTCCTTTTCCCTTGGGCCAATACACCACCGCATACAATACAACGTTGGATCCGACAAAGTATTTGCGGTGTATATAAGGAACGCGTTATACTATCGGTCTAATTCATAAATATTTTTAAAATTTAAAAGTCACTACTCACTAGTATGTAATTTTTTAAAAAAAATTATCTTATCATTAAACATTGGAATTTTGATATACCAGTCCGCCGCCGATTCGGGTCGGTGTAGATCACTCATGTCTTTCTAAGTCATCATCTTCCTTGCGAAAACGGTAGAAAAAGCTCTCCTTCGGGAGCCCAAAATCTCCTTCGGGAGTCCTAAATCTCCTCCGGGAGCCCCAAATCTCCTTCGGAAGCCTTAATTTATCCCCAATTTGAGCACAAATTCATCAAATCCTTCCCAAATCAAGTATAATTGCGGAAATCAGTTCTCAAACCAGGTTTTGTGTTCTCCAACGATCTTTGATGGTGTTGAGTCTCTGGCGGTGGTGGCCTGGTCATCGCCTCCCCCTCTGTGGCTCGCGCTATCCGTCTTCCGCCCCCAAATCTGCCTTTTCTCCGACCGAGTGTGGTTGGTTAGGAGTCGATTGGTTCCCAATCTTCTCCTTCTTCCACCTCCGCTCCGTCTCGGTCCATCCTTCTCGATTTGGTCGTCCTTCTAGGCTTCTCCTCTCTTCGGCTTAGGCCTGGATTGCCGCCCCATGTCCTCCCCTGCAGTTCTCCTCCCCGGCTCGTGTGGCCTCTGGAAATCATCCTTTGCCTCTCCGCTGCAATGGAATGCTTCTCCCGACCGTCCAAAATCCTCAAGGCCTGGTTTCGCTGGTGGGTCTTTCCGGCGTGGTTCGGCATCCTCTGCCGCCTTCTCCGGTTCCCCTATGTCGTTCCCTTCACACCTTATCTTCCCTCTCCGACCGCCGCCTTTCTGCCGGTGCTATTGCGCTTCTCCGCTTGGTGGTTGGGTGGTGGCTCAATGGAGATCTCTTCCCTGTCCCTTCTCCAGGTCTCCGTTGCATCGAGCCTGCTTTGGGCCCTAAGGTGACCCGGTTGAATGATCCCTGTTTCCCAACTGTTTTGTGTTGCTTAGGCCCTTGTTTTGCTTTGGGCCCATTAAAAAAAAGAGGCTTAAATCTATTAATATTTAAATGTTAAAACTTAAAATCTTATAAATGTGATGAATAAATCCCGGACGGGTTACTATTTTCCGCTTGGGCCTCTGGTGCGTTCGTTTTAGGCGACGGGTGGCTGTGCCTGTGGTGTGATTGGTCTTTCTTTCCGTGTGATGGGGTTTTGGTAGTCGGAGTCGGGACAGGCTGAGGCCGAGACAATGTGTATCGAGACGTCTCCTTTTTCCGGAAGACTGTTTCCTTGGAGGTTCGTTTTCACTGCCCACATGTGTTTCCTGATGTGCCGCTGGCCTGCGGTGCTGCTTCCGAGGAGTGCTTGGCTTCGTCTTTCGTCTTCATCTCGTTTCGGTCTGATTGTTTTGTGTTTCGCTTTTGTAGAGTGTCGTTACTTGTTTGTCTAGATGATTTACCGTCTACCGACTTGTCGGCCTCGAGATTCAGATTTTCTGACCTCGAATTTTTACCTTATAAAAAAAAAAAAAAAAGGAATTATGAAAAATATTCCTATCCATGGATGTCCCTAAGATATTCGGGCCCACTTCCTATATCCTCTAATCCGCGAGTTCTCCGTCAGTGGCCGCCGGTTGAAGCCAACACCACCACCATCCTTCAACTCAGCTGCTGGCAACAACGGTGAGTTTTCTGTTCTTCCGAAACCCTACCCGCACGGCCCAGTGCTCTCTCCCTTCACTTGTTCTAGTTCTGCTTATTGCTCCGTGAATCAGTTTTCAGCATAGTTTATGATTTTGCTGCTTATGCTTTGACTACGGTTTGAACTAGGGTTGGAGTTTGCTGCTGAATTGGATTTCATGTCCAACCATTACTGAAATTACTAGCGGAGAGGGGTTTTGGATTACGCGTGTGTGCTTCTCTCCCCTCCAAACTCTAATTTTTAGAAATTACTAGCGGAGAGGGGTTTTTGGCCTCAAATGATTATATTGAACAGAGATGATTGGATGTGAATCTCGATTAATGGGGAGTCCTGGAAAAATCTGGCAGGAGGAAGGTTTTGGATGAGTTGATGACGATGGTAGTAGATGGTGGTCCAGTGAAAAACAGTGAGGGCGGGCGGGTGCTCACGGCGGCGTTGCTCAGGAGAACGGGAAGAGATAGATGTAGATGGAGGATGAGATTTGTTAAATATTTTTCATTTTCTGTTTAATTTATTGATGTAAGGGAAAAAACTTGGTTTTGTAATCAATTTGGAACTTGCAGATTTTGTAATCAAATCGATTCCATGGCTTCTCCAATTTCTACTCCCGCGGTTTGCTGTTATTTGTCAATTACAAGTGCCAAAGCATCTGGCCAATCCACCAGAAGATTTTCTACATCCAAGCAATTTTCTCAGCTGGGGCAGTTCTATTTCACTTCATGGACGGGCCTAAGGAACACTGCTGTTTCTGTTTCACCAAAATTTCTCAGGCCAGGTGAGTTGTTTGTTGGGGTTTTCTTCTTTGATTTCCCTTTCTGTGCAACTTGTTTATATGATTTTGGATTTTGGATGAGTTAATGAATTCATTAAATGGATTGTGGCTGTAGGAAAGAAGGAAAGATTTAAAGGGCTAACTGTTCATGCTTCTTTGTTTGGGGTTGGAGCTCCTGAGGCTTTGGTTATTGGGGTGGTGGCTTTGTTGGTTTTTGGTCCCAAGGGGCTTGCTGAGGTGAGTTCCGTTCTTGTTTTTGACCCATAGGATAATGTCATACTGTCATGTAGCTTTAGTCTTTTGGGTGAAATTTGGGTATGTTTTTTATTACAAAACCAGTTTGAGCTTGCTGCATGAGTTTGGGTGTTTGTCTATAGGCTCAGAAATGAGAGTGAATTGTCCCAAACACTAATCCCTTGTATATGGTCGCGAGTATAAGGAACCTTGAAATAATCAGGCTCAAAATTCAAAAAGCAAAAATCAATAACCAGGAATAGGTTTTCGATTACTAATACCCCGTTTGTCCAACCAAACACTACTGAACGGTCCTTGTTATATCACATAGTTTCAATTGTTTGTTATTTGTATTTCCTTAACTATCCGTTGTACACATTTAGTAATTTTTCGGGTTGAAAGTGTAGCACATTTCTTCAAAGTAACCGTGGATTATACTTCTCTCATCTGATATAAATATGTGAAAACTAGACAATTGCATACAAAACCAACCCAAACGACAGCTATTTATTATCAACTTTTTCTTGGAAGATCTTGTTACTTGATGCACTCAAAATCATGGCAGTTTTTTTGTGCATAAAAGTTCTTATTTTTGGGCAAGCATATGAGGAGAAATCTTGATGTTGGTTGACAGGCATTGGCTTCATGAAATTCTGTTATCCAAGAAGTTGCCAATTTGTGAATTGCAGCTTGATTTTCAAACTTCTTATACTCTTATGTATAAGAATGGAAATTCAAGCCTGCACATTACCCGGATATATATTTTTTTGGTCTGCTAGTTATTTATGTTTTTACACTTTTTAGATATACTAATGCCAATACATAGAATGGGAATTCCAAGTGGAATCTTTTTATTTTTTGGGAAATTTCGCCTGGTAGCCACGAGGTTTGGTCTTTTTTGCATGGTGCCTAAACTTTTTAAGAATTTCGCATGGTAACCACGAGGTTTCGACTACTTTTGTGTGGTGGCCACGAGGTTTGGACAAATTTCTTATGTTAATCAAATTGGTTAAAAATATTTTAGAATAGGTAAAATCACAAGATAATTATAAAAATAAAATAAAAATTCACACAAACAACCCAATTTTGGTTTTTTATTTTTAAAAAGCTAACTCCAACCATTTAAATATTTTATAGTGCTACACATTAATTGCATGATAAATGAGTAAATTATACAAAACAACAAAAAATAATGATAGCTTTATTTTTCAAAAAATAAACTTAAAAATTTGGAAATACCCAATGTAGTTGATTCTTTTCAAAGAGTCATTATAGTAACCTTTCTAATGTTTTAAAAAGATTACTTAATAGATGTATAATACAAAGTTTATTTTAACCAAAATATTTTAGGATATTTTAGAACAAATATGAATGAATGGTAACTTAAAATATGTACTTAATTTTTGGATTTGAAAATAAATGAAGTACATAATTTAAACAATTTACTCATTCTTTATGTACTTTTTTTTAGTTGGTTTTTTTTTATAATTTTCTCATTATTTATGTAAATAATTTAGTCTCTTTAAATATTAAGAGGGTTGTTGATGGTTTTTTAAAAGTAAAAAACCAAAATTGAGTGATTATGTGAATGAATTATAATATATTTGTTATTTTATATAATTTCTATATGATTTTTAATAAGTTTGGTTATCACACGAAATTCATCGAAACCTCGTGGTTACCATGCGAAATTCGTGAAAAGTTTGGGCACCATGCGAAAAAGACCAAACCTCATGGCTACGAGGCGAAATTTCCCTTATTTTTTTTACTTCTCCATGTGTTTGCCAATATTTATAAAAAATCTAAGTTGTACCCCTTTGTGTTAGGATCCCACACAATTACCTATCATGTATTTTTTCGTCAATTTCATATCTTCTTTGTTATATGCTTTACTTTCCATGTTTAGTGTCGTAGGTTTCTTTGAGTTACATACTGGTCAAAATACCTCTCACCAACGGCGAAAGCACTCTGCTGGGCTGACAAAGTATTATTTTACTATTATTATCTTAACAATTTAATTGGAGTCATACTGATTGAAAGGTGTGGGGAAATTCTAAAACAAAGAGACACATTTCGATTATTGAAAAATGTTGGGTGCCACTTGGAATCAACGATGGTACATGTGAAAAACATGGAATCACCCTTGTAGAACATGGGCGATGTTGTTATGAAGTGTGAAAGTTCCCCCTTGTCTGTCTTGTCCTTTCTGTATGATCTTTCCCTTGTATCTTTCATGCTTATATTTTTCTATGGTTTGTGCAGGTTGCTCGAAATCTTGGAAAGACTTTACGTGCATTTCAACCTACAATCAGGGAGCTTCAGGTAGCATATCCTTGTGTTTTGCCATATTAGTTATATCCGTGCTGCATTTTTACTGGAATATTGCAACATCTTTGTTTTGATTCCTTCTTTGAACAGGATGTTTCTAGGGAATTCAAGAGTACCCTGGAGCGTGAGATTGGTCTTGATGATATTCCAAATTCGTCACAAAGTGCATATGGATCTAACAGAGCCAATTCTGTGTCAAGTCCAACTACTTCGAGCAGTGAGAGTCCTCAAACCTTGTCTGACCCAAGTTAGTACCAATTCTATCTTTCTTTCTAAAATGCTTTTGTATGTAGATTGACCATCTCCCATACACAACTCTTTTACAAGGAAAACATTTCCTTTTGTTGGTATGACTGGCTAGTTGTTGCCTAGAGTTTACATCATCGAAGATGTGTTGGTTATTTCTTAGATGTCACCTAGTTATTGGCTGATGATGGATTGATGCACTAGTATTTCAAACACTTTAGGATGAATGCTGATTGCTTACCTTATTACATAAGGAAATGGAGCTCAGAATCTAATTTAAATGCATATTATAGATGTTAAATTCCAGACTTTCAGTGGATATTGACTAATACTCCATTATCCTTGCTATTTGGCTGAAAACCCCAGTCATGAGGTTGAAAAATCCCAAAAGTAGAACCTTTTATCTTTTCCTATCGTTCTTCCTCTAAAGGCATCAAGGAAAACCACTTATCTCCTTATGGCAATGAGTTAAACACGTGTCTCTTCCTTGATGCCCATAAATCCATAATCAAACGACGTTTTTAACCAACCACTGAACCACCAGTCTTCTTTTAATGATTAGACAAAAGGTTAGAGCCAGGAAAGCGTTGAAAACTTGATTGATGTAGCTCCTTAAATGTCACGGACTTAATGACCAATCAACAATATAAAACAGCAATCAGGGAGAAAATGGAAATCTGATGGGACCAAATGTCGTTTCAAAGTATATGAAACTGTCTCTAATACTCGGATTTTGGGGAAAACGACACCTATTGTATGAAAACTTGAAACTGGTAGTTTCTTAAAAGGGATTGACAATCACTATAAAGCTATAATCAGAACTTTGTCTTGTGTTTGCATGCTACTATTTCTTTTCCATGCGTGTGCAGTTATTATCTGTTCGTATTATCTATTGATTTGGTTGATGTTCTATCACTTCCGTAGATGGTGTTCCTCCAGACAGAGCATATTCAAGCGAGGAGTACCTAAAGATCACAGAAGAGCAGCTAAAAGCTTCCGTTGCCCTTCAGGATAAAGTGGCTAATTCTCCAGAAGATGTTCAGAATAATGTCGATTCTCCAGGTTGGTTCAGATTCATTTACAAGCCCTTCTACTCATTGTTGTAGTTCATGGAACCTTCCCGCTTTTGAACAAATGATTAAGTTTGTGCTTATTGATTCAGCTACCAATGAAGAAGCGGCAGGTGACAATCCTTCACTCCCGAATCCCGAAGGCAAAGCATGAGAATTAGGTGAATGATCAGATGCCAGATTGCTGTATTGCAGTTAAAGTAGAGGCCTTTGTAGGCAACTGAGCAAATGGATAACGAGCATTGTACACGGTCACCTTCCCTCATCTCCATCAATTGCTTTGTAAGTATGTAATTTTGCAGGTTTACTTTGTGTTGGTATTATATATACATCATTATGTAGTCTTAGACAATTTATTTCTCCTGTAAAGACGCTAGGAGATTCTGATCCGTTGAAATGGAAGATTAGTGTTTTCTCCAGCTTCTGATTCGTTTTATAAGCTGGGATTATAGTTTTTAAAGTACTCTGGAACTGAAGTCCATGGGTTTCAAACACAACATAACGAATACGTAGCAACTTCCTCCAGACCCGAAAGATAAACATCTTGACCCTTGGAAACCCTTGGGCTAAAATCCAAATCAATCTTGAACTAGCACATCGTCCTTGGAACTTTTGTGCACATCGTCTCCTCAAAGGGTGTGATCATGATCTGTGCTTATGTCGTCGATCCATATGCTGACTGCCTTTGGGGGTGGGTGGTGGTCTCGCCTTTGTGGAAGTCACTTCTCACATGCATTAGCAAGTTCAGTGACGAAGGGTAAAGAAAAGCATAGCTCTTCAGTCATCGCCCTGCCATCGGCCAGTTCATTTCATTTCAAAACTTGTTGATAACATACAATTTTGGGTCCGAGCCTGTGACTGACACTCACTGAAGGATATTATCTCACCACCCATATGACTGCCCGTGCTTGTATCGACTTGCTCCGCACCCACCTGACCCTCTTCGCGGCAATGAACTCATAACCTTCTGCCAAGGTGCAATGCATCCTTCCATTCAAGTTCAGTGCCTTGCAAGGGAGATGATGGGTCAGTTGATCGGTCCGACTACTATTTGTCTGGTTATCCGATTGGACACGCTTTGGGATATTTCTGGTTTGCACAAAGCTGGAAATTTCTGGTTTCGATTTGATTTCAGATCTTTGCCAATATGATTGATCGCTATTTGCAACACCTCATTTTGACTATATGACTATATACGCCTTACACAATGTCGAGGATCTTATCGTTGTGTTACAAAGTGCTCGTCTCTGCCTGTTAATGCATTTGGGGAACAACTCCATGATACCTTGTGAGTCACGACGACCGTCGATGGACGATGGATCAAGTAGAAGTAGTGGAAATGCGTCTGCTGGGCTTGAGAATCTGCTTGAGGAGAGTCATTTTGGGAACATTCCAGTGCTCCACATGCCTGCAAACCTTGCCAGACTCAGCATCAAAGAAATACTCTGTGTAGCCTGTTGCTGCAAACACCAACAAATCATATGCCATTTGAATCCAAATCCGACCCATCCGATTGTCACCTCGTTACAGATGTAAAAGTAGTACGCACCAGAAAGAATTGGCCTCCAAGGAAAAGATAGGACACAACTGAAACGCCAGTGGCCGACCCCCTTCTCCTGCAACCAAAATCCATTTGAATCAAACTGATTGGTTTGGGGGATTTCAATTTCAATTGTATATATGATCGATAGACCTCAAAATCTTCCCATTTCATAAGCTTCATGTTGGACTTGAGGAGGAGGGATCCAAAGTTTGTGCAATTCCTTTTAAATCTGTGAAGCCCCTTGAATGAGCCTGCGGGATCTGCAAACTCGCACTTTTCCTCGTAAGCTCCCATTGTTAGGTTTCCTGCAATCAACCAAACCAAACCAATTGGAGCTCACAACTGAGATTCAGATTTATCTCCATCTGGAACACGATTTACAGACCTGTGACGAAATAACTTCTCTCGAAATCGTCTTTGATCGCGGCGACCAGTGCTTCTCGAAGGACCGCACCGGAGGATTCATCCACGGCAAGGACGTCATCGGAGGCCGGCGTAGATGAAGGCGGAGAGCGGAAAAAGGAGGCGGCGATTCCGAGCATCTCGGAGCCGTACCAGGCGAGCTTGAGCAAGGCGTTATCCGGCTCGACGGAGGATTCCTGCTTGCTGGCCGGAGAAGATGGACTCTTTCCGTTGGAGCTGGAAGGAGTGGGGTTCTGTGCAGCGTAGGATCGGAGCCTGTTGGTTCTGAGGTAGCTGCTCTTGCCGGCGAGGGTCGGGTGCCGCCGTCCATCGGATATCCCAACACTTAATGACGCTTTGGGGAGAAGCGTCGCCATTTCCGCCGTGCACAGAAAGATTAATTGAAGCTTTTTGGACAACGGATGAGTGGCCATCATATTTTGTTGTTATAGAAAAATATCACTTTATGGAAATAATTATCGGTTTTTAAACCTATGTCATATAAAGATATTTTTTTTAAATATCACTCCGTAATTATATTTAGCTATTTTTAAATATTTTTTTTAGAATTAATGTATTGAAATTTAGAGAATACGCATTTTCTAATGTGATTTCGTAATTTGTGACTTTCGAAAATTAATGTATTGAAATTAGACAAGATATCAAAACGACTATTGACAAGATAATTTCAATCAAATTACTCATAGATACTTTTCATTTTTTGCTAAAAAACATTGAAAATAGACCAAAAAGCTCTCATTTCATCCCCTGTTTGCATCTCATCGCTCACAAGTAGAACAAATCATCCGAAGAAGAAATGAAGAAATCAATTGCTGGTTGTTTTCGATTTGGGGTGTTCGAACTCAATTAGGGTTGTTTTGTCGAGGCGAGGGTGGTCGAATGATGGTGGCGAGGGACAAAGGAGGCTAGATGCGGCTGGGCGAGAAGTCGAGGAGCCTGGAGCGTCGATGCGGCTGGACGAGGCAACTATGAAGCCTCGTCGTAGCTGGCCGAGGCAACTCCAAAGCCTCGTCGTTACTGGCCGAGGCGACTCCCAAGCCTCGTCCCTGTTGACCGAGGGGCCACCGCCGATGAAAACGCGACCATCCCTTTTAGGGTTGAAAATCACCCGTGGGTGACCGACTCACCCGACCGACCCGACCCGATTATACAGGTGAAAACCCGAAAAAAACCGGGTGATAGATGGGTGATGGCCCCGATGGGTGGGTGAAACGGGTGATGGGCTGGGTGATGAGTGATATGTTTTTCACCCATTACCCGACCCGCTTAACCACCCGATTATTTTTAAAAAATCCTAGTTTATAAAAAAAATAGCCTAACATAATTACACATTTTTCCCTTTTCTAATTCTAGCTTCTCTATTCTCTATTTGTTTTTGTGCAAAAAATAAATAAATCTAAAAGAATATAAACTTATTTTATTTAACCCCACATCACATCTTTAAAAAATTATTTTATTTGTTTTGTATACACTACTAGAATGTTAGCAATTTCGCTCATTTCAATGACTTAGCATTTAGTGTGTTAAGAAATGATTTAGCCAAATTGTTTTACCTTTATTATTTTCAACTAAGAGTTTAGAAATAAACTAGTAAAATTTATCTCATTTGATTTGATATTAAACTTTTAATGCAACTTTGTAAGATGAGGATAATGATATAATATATGAATAAACCTTTTATACAATTAATAAGATTTCCACGTTGATTTAGTTTGTGAAATTATCAAATATGATTGATTTCTAAGTGCTATGTATTATGACTTTTTTTCTTTTAATTTACATCACCCGATTATCCACCCGACCCACCCAATTCACCTGACGGATCGAGTGATGGCTGAAATATTAGACGGACAGGTGATAGGTCGGGCGAATTTTTTTTTGTGACGGGTCGGGTGGAAAGATGGCTCCACCCATCCATCACCCGACCCATTTCCACCCTAACCCCTTTATCTATTTTCGTTAATTTATCATTAAATATATTATATTTTAATATTTTTAAACTCAAATTTGATTATAAATATATTCAAATTTTGAATTTAAGAACTCGATTATATTTTAGGGATTATTTTATTTATTTTAAAAATATAATAATAAATATAGCATAGAATTATTATCTTAATTAATTTTTGAAAATGTTTATAAAATTTAAAATATTATGTAAATTACTCTTATTTATTTATATTTTAAATATTTTAAAAATGTTATTATTTGTCTATAGTTTAAATATTGTTTTCAATAATTATCTTTGATAAAAAAAAAAATTGAAAAACATAATCGAACCCTTAAATTCAACATTTGAATATATTAACAATCAAATTTGAGTTTAAAAATATTAAATATAATATATTTAATGATAAATTAACGAAAATAGATAAATGGGTGGTGAGTTATAAACAAATACCATTTAAAGGGTGATTTTTTGTAATTTTGAATTTAAGGGGTGATTAAGTGAAAACACTCATATTTAAAGGGTGATTTTCTGTAAATTTTCCTAAATGGAAACAATTGGTGCAAACATATCAATAGAAAAACTTGAACTTCATGAAGGTAAACATATAAATCTCAATTTAAACCAACACAATAGGGCATGTTTAGAAAACAAAGCATCATAAATTCCTTCACGAAAGTGCAAAGAGGGCATGTTTAGGCACGTGGAAACAAGTCAACAACTATGATGTGTAAACTACAATAATAGCTTACCTGCTGATTTAGTAGTTTTTGGACTGTTTAGTAAACAAATCTTGCACAATAATATTTATCTACAAAGTTTTAAAGCATAGAAGATAAACAAAAGCATGTGAGGAATAATGGTCACCTATACAATACAAGTGTACTAGACCTCAAAATCTCCCACATACACACACACCCACATAACCACGAACGAAGTGACTCCAACTACTACAGTATGTGTTATGTTTCATTCATCAGAAAAATATGAACATAAATCGTTTATTCATGAAAATTCCATACTTCACCATCCATTTCTACCAATCAGGATTAGGGACTTGTGAAAATACTCAAAATGCACAAATCAATGGGTGTTGGATCTGAAGGGAGGCACCATAATCTCATGATCTAACGCAATTTCGAGCCCAAAGTATCCATAAACTATAGAATAAGCTGAAAAAATGTTTTAGATGGTGCAGGATTCGAGCTTTACTATAAGTAACAGAAAACTGAAAAATGTAGATTGGGAAAAATTGTTGAATCCCATAGTTTGTGATTACGGAATTCCGGGAATTCCTGATTTGGACAAGGTCTCACTTTTCCCTCAATTTTGTTTTTTTTTATCGTTCGGGACAGGGACTCACATTTCAGCTCAAGACAGGATGATGATGAATAGAAACAACTGCAGAATCGTGACTAATAAACAACTTGGACTTAAATAAGATTACCATATTTGTTCCTTTCTAGATAAAAACATATATAAGTACGTACTTTCACCAGGGACCATATCAGCCCAAATTGGCCATAAAAGTCGAAGCATCATAACTTCATGAAAGTGCAAACAAGGCCTCGTTAGGCACATTCAAATAAGCCAACAACTATGATGTGTAAACTATTAGTTTACCTGATGATTTGAGCTAGATTTACTTTTCATCTCTAAAAAGATATTTGATGTCCTGAAATGAAACAATTGTCCTTCAGAAATGACTACACATCCCCAAATATAACTCATAAAGGCAGTATACCTAACAAGTAAAAACCACATGGTGAGGTAGATTTTCCAAACTCTTTTTTGGTTAAAATTTGTATTCCTAAAGTTAATAGAATCAAAGCTTTCTCTTTTCGACAGATGGACTTTTTGTATAAATGATACACAAGGGACTACCATCTATGTACATCACAGTCCTCGAACAAGACACTACATCTCTATTCTCTATAGAAAATGCCCCCAAAACAAACAATATTCCATTCAAGACAGAGACTATTGTTTCCATTTAGGGCAGGGACTTTTTTTTTTTTTTTTTTACCCAAGTTCATGCCTCCCACATTGGGCCATCACTTCCCAAGTTCAAAAGCAAAGTAGAGAAATTAATTTGAGCACAAGAAAGAATTACCAGAGTAAATCAAACGTACCAACAGGACATAGTGTAACAAAATAGAGATTTTCAAAGAAAACCACCAAACGCAACGGAGTCAAAAATATAATTGAGGGATCGTATCAAGCAGCAAAAAGAATATAAATTTAAACCAACACAAGCTTAAGCCTTAAATACGAATTACCGGGGAAGACGTGCAAACAGCTAAGAAGGCCTAGTGAAGATCAACATGAGCAAAGTAATGCTTCAGTACTCATCAACAAGCGTAATAAATTTCTTTATTAATCTGGACTCCTTGAAAGAGTAATTCAGGCCTGAAAAGGTAAATAGATAGATGAGGTGTAGGACACCAATTTACAAAAGATGAGACCAAACACGGGGTCTCATAAAAAAGGGAACCGTATATCAAAAAGGCCCCTGTACCCACCAAAAAATCCTAACCCAAGCTCTCAACACAGCACTAAGCTCTCTAAACCAACCAAACTAACCAATCAATCTGAATCGACTAACTATCTACGCAACAAGCACTTCTTCCACGTATTTTCCATGAGTGATTTGCACTTCCACTTCACAGAAATACGTGTTTGACAACTCTCAATAATAATTCTCACATAAACTGAAGGAACAAACACTTCGTTATGGAATACAATTTTGTTCCTAGCCATCCACGTATAATAAATTGTAGCTTGAAAAGCTAAAAGCTTAACCTGGAAATGCATAGTCTTCTGATGCGGCTCTGGCTCCTCTGCAAACCATTGCAACCAAGCTCCAATCGACCCAAAACGACACCCACATCCGGTCCATCGCATAACTCGCATAAGGACCTCATGAATCGCATGACAGTCAAACCAGAGGTGGCCAGAGGTCTCTTCCTCCTGGTTGCAGAATGCACATACAGCTGATTCAGCCCCCTTCCAGTGCTTGACTCGATCACCCGTTTGTAGTCGGTTTCTAGCTGCTAACCAAACAATAAATGCCCATTTACGACACTGCAATCTCTTCCAAATGAAGCTGCCCCACGCCGTGGGCTCACCTTTTTCTCTAAGGATTTCATAGACTTTCGAGCAGGAGACACCCCCATTGAAGTTTAGGACCGGTTGTAGAGATGGGGTAGAGGGGCTAATAACCTGTAATGCGTCTCGCAACTCATTCCTAGTGCACAGAATGCTCTTCCAAACCCAAGTATCATCCACTTTCGGTTCAATCTCCCATACTGACTCTCCTCTAAGATGATTCTGCAAACACCAGCTATACCAGATACTCGGCTTATGCATAGCTAAGTCACCCACCATCTTGGCTTGGACACTTCTATTCCAGGATAAAATCTCCCTAATGTCCAGCCCCCCTTCTGAATGAGGCTTTGTTACACAGCTCCAGGAAACAAGATGCTTATGCCCATCTGTATTCCCATTCCATAGAAATCGTCTACAGAGACCGTCAATCTTGTGCACCACCCCTTTAGGAAGAATCAAGACCTGACTCCAGAAAGTATAAATCCCGGCACACACTGATTTGACCAGTTGCAATCGGCCAGCATAAGACATCTTCCGAGCAGCCCAAGAAGCGATTAACTTCTCTAATCTGTCAAAGAGATCACTATACTCATGGGCAACAACAGTCTTAGAGTGTAAGGGGATACCGAGATATTTGATTGGAAGAGACCCCTGGACAAATCCAAGCTGCTGGGTGATGGTGTCGGCTAGACTGATCGGAACCCCAGAGATAAACACTGTACTCTTCTCATTATTCGCTCTGAGCCCAGACAAAGCAAAGAAATCATTCAGACACGATTTCAGCACCGTGACCGATCTCACATCCGCATGACAGAACAGGAGTAGATCGTCAGCAAAAGCCAGATGTACAAGCTTCATCTGTTTGCATCTCGGATGGTATTTGAACCCTGGTCTCGCAGTAGCTACTTGGATCATTCTGCTCAACACCTCCATACAAAGCACAAACAAATAAGGAGACAAAGGATCACCTTGTCTCAACCCCCGCTTACCAGGGAAAAAACCTTCAGGAGACCCATTGATCAACACAGAAAAAGACGATGTAGAGACACTCTCCATGATCAAATTGACAAGGCTGGTTGGAAAATTGAAATACACAAGAGTGGCTCTAATGAAATCCCAATTCAAAAAATCATAGGCTTTTTGGAGATCTACCTTGATTGTACAACGGGGTGAGACTCTCTTCGTACCATAACCATTCACGACCTCCAACGCCACCGCACAATTATGCGACATAGAACGACCCGGTATAAAGGCTCCTTGGCTCTCAGATATCAAATCATTCAATTTGCTTTTGAGCCTACTAACGATCAGCTTAGACACGGCCTTCATAACTGTATTGCAACATGAGATGGGCCTCCAATCCTTAACCAGAGTCGGGTTCGCAACCTTGGGCAAGAGCGAAATAAATGTAGCATTAAGCTGTTTCAATACTCTGCCATTTCGAAAGATTTCTCTTACAGCTTCACAGGTGTCTTTTCCCACTATCGACCATGCATCCTTAAAAAATTGGCTTCCGAATCCATCCGGGCCAGGAGATTTATTACTTCCTATATTCCATATGCTCTTTCTGATCTCATCGTAACTAGGCAATCTGGTAAGTTCCACTGTAGCAGAAGAACAGAGCACCCGACCAGGCAGCAGGGACGGGAACTGTGCAGTAGCCTCAGTTTCAGATATGATATTTTTGAAGTACTTCAGTACATGAGATCTAATCTCCCTCTCGTCTTCAAGGATGCGCCCACGATCATCTTTAATAATAACCAAAGCATTCCTGGCTCGTCTCTCTTTAACACTCCTGTAAAATAAGGACGAGGTCTCCTCCCCCATGGTCAACCAGTGAAGCTTTGCTTTCTGAGACGTAATACTGATGAGCCTACCCATGTTCTTTCTCAAAACTTCCTCAGCCTCTTTTACTTTCAGCGCCAACTGAGCATTCCCCCTGTCATCACGCAACTGAAGATGTAGTTCATGGAGAATCTCTTTGTCGAGTGTAATCTGAGTTTGTAACTCGGGGAACCTAGCCTTGTCCCAAGGCTTCAAGACCTCTTTAACATTCTTCAACTTGTGAACTAGCTTGAGCTGTTTCGAGCCCCCCTCATCCCTTATCCAAGCCGCTTTGACAAGGTCCAAGAATTCAGCCTCCTTCCCCCAAAAGTTTTTGAACTTGAAAGGATACCTTTTAGGAGAATTCCTATTTCGCAAGATAGCTACAGCCGGTGAATGGTCCGCGACTCGAGGCGTATCAAAAAAACCTTTAGTTTCCTGAAAACACTCGAGCCAAGAATCATTCACAAGAATACGATCCAGCTTTCTTTCAACACGTTCATCCCCTGACCTGTGATTATTCCAAGTGAGAGTAGCACCCGTGTAAGGGAGATCCTCAAGACCGCAATCTTCCATTCCTGATCTCAATTCTTCATATTCACCCGCATAATCATGTCTAACCGGCCATTTTTCCTCCACACTCAGAATACAATTAAAATCGCCCATTACAATCCAAGGTAGATCCATTGAATGGGAGATACGCCTCATAGCTTCCCACAGAGGCCTTCTCTCTGGTCTGAAACTGCAAGCATATACAAAAGTAACCACAAACCGAAATGATCTATCTTTGCATTCAGCAACACAATGAATGTATTGTTCATGAATTTCCAATACTTCAATTTCAAACACGTCCGGGTTCCAAGTTACCCAAATGCGTCCCTTAATCTGCTCATTTCCATTCATGCAGCATTTCCAATCTTTCATAAGCCTCGACTTCACATCATCAATATTCCTATGTAACATCTTCGTTTCGAGCAGACCAACAAGTGCAATATCATTATCAAAACAATAGGTATTAATTAAACTATTTTTTATCGGGTCCTTAAGACCCGCTATATTCCACGATGCAATTTTCAACCTATCCATGAACGTGGTCCGAGTGAGTGCTACCCTCACATATCAATGAGTTTATAGGACCCTCCTCTCCCTCTTGCATCAGAACACGGCCTGCAGAGGCATTCGCAACAGACTCTGAGATGACATCTGATAGCAGCACAGAAAAACTAGAGGCAGTGCCAAATCGCAGACCATTCGATTCGGATTTAGCATTAGGAGGACTCTGATGTGCAGCTCTCCTCTTACCCACATCACACCACCCTCCTTCAACTGTAACACCATCACCAGCTTGCCCTCCATGAGGGGCCTGGTCACTGATTCGCTCTCCTTGGGCGGGCAAGAACCCAACTGGTGCATAACATTCAGGCTGATCATTCAGTTTCTCAGATACCTGCAACCCAGAAGAAGAAGCAGACACGGATGCTTTCACAGCAGCTATAGCATTAGGCTCTAACGGCAACTGAACAAACTCAGGCGGCACCACTCTTTCCTCAACCAGAATCTCCTTCCCATACTGCACAGCATTCATCCGAGGCACCCATACCTGACGCTGCTGACCCTTGCCAACCAGTCTCTGATTTTGCCTATGCAATACACCCATTCTGTTCAGTCTGCATCTATCCTCACAATGCCCAAAATTCTGACACCGCATACAACGAGCCGGAAGCCATTCGAAAACAACCTTTTGTTGGTAAGCTATACCATTGGTATTAACAATCTCAATCGACTCAACCCCTGCCTCTCTAACAGAAACTTCAACTAACATCCTTGCGAAGGAGATCCTTTCCCCTTTAGCAGTTCTGTCATCAATACAGATAGGGACTCCTATGGAACTGCCAATACGACTGAGGTTGGTGTTCGTGAACAATGGCGGCTCAAGGTCAGGCAAGCAAACCCAACTTGGAATCCGATCAAATGAAGACCAGGCTATCGGCATACCACTACACCATTTCTTCAAAATCAAAGGTTTCGAACCCAACACAATCCAAGGACCATTGCTCAAAACCCAATCAAGATCAGACTCAGATTGGAACCGGAAGACATAAACACCATTATTCTTCTGAAATAGTTTAGGGGCACTGACCTTCCAATTTTCAGACACCAACTCCTGCACCTTTGCAAATGGAACACTAGGACCAGCAGTGACCCCAATCAGCGTGAAAGCCCATTCCTTCTGAGACTCGGCAACATCCTCAGGCCGAATAGTAACCCTACCCTTTTGAACATCTGCAAAATACGACAATTTCTCTGCCTTACCAATATCTCTGTTAGAACTAACCTGGCCTGCAAAATTCTGGGCATTGAGCGACCTCTGGCGCTCGAGACTCCTACGAACCGCTTGCGCAAAAGACAACGGCTCATTCTGCTGACTAGAATCCACTATCGCCACCTCTGACAACTCTGAAACCCTAGGAATCAATAATAAAATCGTCTACTTCCAAAAGGACAACGGCTCATTCAGGCCAACTAGAGCACACAAGCAGCAAAAAGAATCAATAATAAAATCGTCTACTTCCAAAAGGAATGATAATGACCAGGGACCATCTCTTATCAGATTGAGCACAGAAAAGCAAAACGAATCTCAATTCAAACCAACAAAATTTAAACCTAAAAAACTGAAGCATCATAATTTACTTCATGAAAGTGCAAACAAGGCCTGTTTAAGCACCCTGAAACAAGTCAGCAACACTGATGTGGAAATAAATAGTTAATCTGTTGATTATGCAGTTGGATTTTGTTCGTTTCATGTGAGGTATGTTTAGTAGACAAATCTTGCACAACAATCTTTATTTGAAAAGTTTCACCAAAAGGAATATAAAGTTTTAAGAGCACAGAAGATAGTAGAAAGAACCCCACTGATATCATCCATAGTAAAGAATTTTACAAGTATTTCTTTACTACTGTAAACTAGAATTTTACAAGCACGGCGTGAAAACATAAAATAAAAGAAAATCACATATAATAAGAAGCTGATGGATTACCCAATGATGGGTTAATGCACAAACTGTTCGATTTTTTTTTCCCGTATAAATGATACACAAGGGGCTACAATCCCAAAACATAACTCCCGTGAAAGCTTTCTCTTTGCAACAAATAGATTTCTTTGTACAAAGCCAACGGCAAGAATAAGGACCATTTCAAAATCCTTAAAACAAAATCCAACAATGCTGCAACTTAGATTTTGTTTCAAGGATATCATTTTAGATTGTTATAAACAAGGATAAGACATAGATTCAAGCACGCATAAGATATCAACAAAGGAAAACAACTGCATTTCCACTCAGGGCAGAATGATGATAAATAGAAACAACTGTAGAATAATGACTACTGAACAACTTGGACATAAATAAGGTTAACATATTTGTTCCTTTTCATATTAAAACGGACTCACATTTAGTCAATAAAAAGGATCAGGAGGAATACTTAAACAGGGACTCGCGTTTCACCAAACATGGACTCAGTTTTCCTTTTCGGCTCATTTTTCCCATTTCGGGATAGGTACTTACACTTTTCCATTTAGACAGGGACTCACTGTTTTTGTGGGGACAGGGACATACATTCCCAGTGTCGGGACAATGACTTGAGTTCTTTGCTAGCCAAACCAAGCTCAATCCAAGTTCAAAAGCAAATAAGTAGAGAAATTAATTTGAATACATAAGAAAATCACTTACATATGAAGCCCATGAATATCCCAAGGAGGGGTTAATGAACAGTAACCAACAAGTGGTCGAGCCTGATTTACTTTTCACCTCTAAAAAGAACTTTGCTGCTCTGAAATGAAGCAATAAATGTCCTTCAGAAAATGACAATCCCCAAAACAGAACTTATAAAAGAAGTGTGTTTGAGAACAAGGCATAGATTCAAGCATGCATATGATATCACCAAAGGAAAAAAAGAAACATAGGACAGGGACTCATGTTATCATTCAAGACGACGACTCACTTTTCCTTTCAGGACAAGGGCTCGCCATTTCATTCCGGACAGGGACTTGCATTTAGTTACTGAGAAAGACTTACATTTCGTTCAGGACAATGAATAATATTTTCCCTCCGGACATGGACTCACTTATTTTTTCTTATAGCGGTCAAACTGAAACTGCTTTTTTGTTCAGAATGCGAACTAAACTTTCCATGTGGAACAAGGACTAATGTTTCCACCTGAGACATGGAATCGCTTTATTTTTACCTTTCGGGACAACCCATATAGACAAGGATTCACATTTCCGCTCAAATTAAGACTTCTTTTTTGTTAAGGATAGGGACAAGGGCATGGACTAACATTTCCATTTGGGACAAGGGACTCGCATTTATTTATTTATTTTTTTGCCTTTAGGGACTGTCCGTAAGGATAAGGTCTAACTTTTCCAATCAAATATTCAAATGAACACTGATGAGACTGAGAGTAACATTTCCATTCGGGACAGTCCATACCATAAGGACTAATTTTTCCGCCTGGGACAGGGACTCACTTTACTTTTACCTTTCGGGACAGCCCATCCAGACAAGGTCTCACATCTCTCGGCTCAAACTAAGACCTTTTTTTTTCAGGATAAGGACTAACTTCTCAGTTCGGGACAAGGGACTCGCATTTTTTTTGCCTTTAGGGACAGTCCAAAGGACAAGGTCTCACTTTTTCAATTAGATGAACTCTCGTGAGAGAGAGAGAGAAACATTTCCATTCGGAACAGGGGCTTGCTTTATTTTCACCATTCGGGACCAGTTCATACGAACAAGGTCTCACATTTCTGCTAATTGAGAACAGTCCATAAGTACTAATGTTTCTGCCTGGGACAAGAACTCACTTTATTTTTACCTTTCGGGACAGCCCATACAAACAACGTCTCACATTTCCGCTGAAATTAAGATTTCTTTTTTTGTTCAGGATAGGGACTAACTTATCAGTTCAGGATGGACTAACATTCCCATTTGGGACAAGGGACTTGCATTTTTTTGCCTTTAGGGACAGTCCAAAGGACAAGGTCTCACTTTTCCAATCAGATGAACCCTCATGAGACAGAGAGTAACATTTCCATTCAGGACAGGGGTTTGCTTTATTTTCACCATTCGGGACAGTCCCATACGGACAAGGTCTCACATTTCTGCTAATTGAGGCCAGTACATAAGAACTAATGTTTCTGCCCAAGACAATAACTCACTTTATTTTTACATTTCGGGACAGCCCATACAGACAAGAAGGTCTCACATTTTATGCTGAAATTAAGACTTCTTTTTTGTTTAGGATAGGGACTAACTTGATAGCTTCCCAGTTCGGGACATGGACTACCATTTCCAATAGGGACAAGGGACTCGCATTCTTTTTTTTTTTTTTTCCTTTAGGGACAGTCCATAAGGACAAGGTCACCCTTTTTCAATCAAATGAACCCTGATGTGACAGAGAGTAACATTTCCATTTGGGATAGGGTCTTGCTTTATTTTTACCGTTCGGGACAGTCCATACAGATAAGGTCTCACCATTTATGCTAATTGAGAACAATTTTTTGCGACAGTCCATAAGGACTAATTTTTCGCCTGGGACAGGACAAGGCCTCACTTTACTTTTACCTTTCGGGACAGCCCATCTAGACAAGGTCTCACATCCCTCGGCTCAAACTAAGACTTCTTTGTTGTTCAGGATAGGGACTAACTTCTCAGTTACTCAGTTAGGGACATTGAAAAACATTTCCATTTGGGACAAGGGACTCGCATTTTTTAGCCTCGGGGCAGTCCATAAGGACAAGGTCTCACTTTTCCAACAGAGAGTAACATTTCCATTCGGGACAGGGACTTGCTTTATTTTTACCATTCGGGACATTGAGAACATTTTTTTGCCTTTAGGGACAGTCCATAAGGACTAATGTTTCCGCCTGGGACAGGGACTAACTTTATTTTTACCTTTCGGGAAAACCCATACAGACGGTCTCACATTTTCACTCAAATTAAGACTTCTTTTTTGTTCAGGATAAGGACTAGCTTCTCAGTCTGGGACATGGAATAACATTTCCATTTGGGACAAGTGACTCACATTTTTGCCTTTAGGGACAGTCCATAAGGACAAGGTTTCACTTTTCCAATCAGATGAACCCTCATGAGATAGAGAGTAACATTTCCATTCGGGACAGGGACTTGCTTTATTTTTACCATTTGGGACAATTTTTTTTACCTTTAGGGACAGTCCATGAGGACAAGGTCTAACTTTTCCAATCAAATGAACCCTGATAAGACAGGGACTTTTTATTTTTACCGTTCGGGACAGTCCATCAGGGCAAGGTCTCACATTTATGCTAATTGAGACTTCTTATTCGTTCGGGACAGGGACTCTTGTTTCTGTTCGGGACATGGCTCACTTTTTCTTGGCTTTAGGGACAGTCCATCCGGACAGTGACCAACATAGTAGAGATTTTTAAAGAAAACCAGCAAAGTAGCAAAACAACACTTAGATTACTTCCCAAATACTGCGATTTATCTTGAGAGTCAAAAACATAAGTGAGGGGGTTCACATCAAGCAGTGAGCTAAATTACTCAATGAAAACCAAGTAGAAAACGTAATTCAGGTATGAACGTATTAAACCATTAAACCAAACTGAGCAAAAAGTAAAAGGAATCCCAAATAAAACCCAGAAGCTCAATTTGAACCATAAAAATCGATTACGCACTGGTGAAGATCGGCGAGATCGGTAAAAAGAATCGGAAATAAAACCCTCCTGCATAATATGAACCCTTAAAATTGAGATCAGCGGGAGCAGTAAAAAGAATCATAAACAAAACTCATTCGCACAATTGAAACCCTAAAAATCGAGATAAGCGTGAGCAGTAAAAAGAATCACAAATAAAACTCAGTCGTTCAATTTTAAACCCTAAAAATCGAAATCGGCGGGAGCAGTAAAAAGAATCACAAATAAAACTCAAGCTGCACAATTCAAACCCTAAAAATCGAGATCGGCGGGAGCAGTAAAAAAGAATCACAAATAAAACTCAGCGGCACAATTTAAACCCTGAAAATCGAGATCGGCGGAAGCAGTAAAAAGAATCACAAATAAAACTCAGCCGCACAATTCAAACCCTAAAAATCGAGATCGGCGGGAGCAGTAAAAAGAATCACAAATAAAACTCAAGCCGCACAATTCAAACCCTAACACTCCGTTTGGAAGATGGGATTTGATGGGATTTTTAGGGAGGGAATAGAAGGGAAAATGAATTGAGTGTTTGGGTGGACAATTGGGAGGAATGGGAGGGATTTTAAACTTTAGTAACCACCCTATTCAATGGGATTTCACACCCTAGCAAATTGGTGGAATTTGATGGGAAAGTGGAAAATTTTCCCATCTCTTCCCTTCCCTTCTCTTTCTTAAATTTCCAATCTCTCTCCTTCTCTAAAATACCCACCTGCCAAACAGACTGTAAAAATCGAGATTGGCAGGAGCAGTAAAAAAGAATCACAAATAAAACTCAGTCGCACAATTTAAACCCTGAAAATCGAGATCGGCGGAAGCAGTAGAAAGAATCGCAAATAAAATTCAGCCGCACAATTCAAACCCTAAAAATCGAGATCGGCGGGAGCAGTAAAAAGAATCACAAATAGAACTCAGTCGCACAATTCAAACCCTAAAAATCGAGATCGGCGGCAACAGTAAAAAAAAATCACAAACAAAACTCAGCCGCACAATCTGAACCCTAAAAATCGACCAACTCAAGAAATCGGCGAGGGCAAAACAACACTCCAGAAAGCAGCAGAAATTACTTCATTAATCAAAAGAAAAAACCTCGAGGACGACAAATAATGAAGTTCCGGCAACCAATTTTCCCTCAATACTGAAATCAAGTGTTTTGGAGTTACCAGAGATAACACTTGATTGAGCAACATGATCGGAGATTCTTCCAATAGAGGAAGAGCGATGAAGTAAGGCGGTGCTAAAAGCGCGCGCACAGAGAGAAAACCCGGATCTACAAAGAGACCGCGTCAGATCTACGAAGAGATCGCGTGAGCTCTGAAAATTTCCAAAAATACCGAAACCGACTCTTTTTTTTTAATATATATATATATATATATATATATATATATATATATATATATATATATATATACTTAGACGAAGGAGTGGTCTTTCAGGATTGGTCGTTGTGTGTCACCACCTCCCACCTATCCTACACATTCGATCAAGGTTGTCACTGCGAAGCTATATATATATATATATATATATATATATATATATATAGAGAGAGAGAGAGAGAGAGAGAGAGAGAGAGAGAGAGAGAGAGAGAGAGAGAGAGAGAGAGAGAGAGAGAGAGAGAGAGAGAGAGAGAGAGAGATTGAGTAACTTGTGCACACCCCTTAGGGTGTACTATGTGCACAATTGTGGATCGTTGATCTATATGAAATTGATGGTTGGGATGATGCCACGTCATTGGGTTGATTTAAAAAAAAACTGAAAAACAAGCCCAAGCCCACCCCTTAGAATGTGAAGCGCGTGACAATAATTGTTTAAAACCCTACAAAGGTGACGGCAAAGAGGAGAGAGGCGAAGAAGAGGTTGAAGATGAGAGGTGAGCGGTTAGGGCATTCAATTGAGTCAGTCCGTCCATCGGAAGACGAAGCCTTCGGAGGCACTGGCGGCGGCGCAGACGGGGGAGGAGGAGAAAGGGGTGCTGGCTTGGAGGAGGCCGAAGTTGAACGCCAGGGCGATGGTGGCGGCGCAATTGGGTGAGGAGGAGATGGACGGGGTTGCGGGCTTGGCGGCGGCCGAATCTGAACTCCAAGGAGATGGCGGCGGCGCATATGGGGGAGGAGGAGATGAGGGTGAGGGCTTGGAGGCGGCCGCATCTGAACGGCAAGGGGAGGAGGAGACGGTCCGGCGAAGCCCTACTTTCAACCGGTGAATCTGAACGCCAAGGGGGAAGTTGGATTTGTCCTCCAGCACCACCACGACGGCGGAGTCTTCCGGCGGCGTGGACGAGCCTACGAAGAAAAATGTAAGTTTCTGAATTTCTTGTTAGATTTTTGAAATTGATACTAAGATACTGAAATTCAAACTGAAATTTCCTTCTTCTTCATTTCTTTTTCCTGAATTTTGGCCTGTTTAGTGGAATTGCCTCTGAATTGCCGGTTTCAACTGAAATTAGGGTTTTGTTGCTTGTGTATCAGATCCGGCGGTGCTAGGGGCGGCGCTTCCTCTCCTACGGCTCAGATCCGGGTGGTGCTGGATCGACTTTCCAGGCTATGGCCGGTGGTCGGGGGGTGTCCTGGGGTGGGTGGTTTAGGGGTGGAGGGGGTGGTGGGCGTGATATAATTTGGACCTCTATATCAACATTATTTGTTAATTATTCAGAAAAATTAGTTCAATTTTGGTTGTTAGTGTTAAAGAGTTGTTAATTATTCGGTGAAATTTGGATTATTATTCGTCGGTATAGGGAGCTTTCGGTTTGACAAACAACATCAAAACCTCTTGTATACGGCCGAATAATCATTCCTAATGTTGTTTCTATTTCCCAAAAAAATATAAATATTCTACCGAATAATATTTCAAAACTGAATGCGTAAAAATTAACTCGGGAGTTAAAACTAAAATTGATTGACAAAAAACAAACATTATTCGGTAGTATGTGACAGATTATTCAGTATAATTGGTAAAATTTGATTTGAAATGGATGGAAAAACGAAATATAACATTATTCGGTAGTATATGAAATATTATTCGGTGGAATGGGCAAGTTTTTCAAAACAGCGAAATCAGATCCGGAAAAAAAAGAAAGCGCGTCAGACTTTTTAGGTGGGTTCCACCATTTTTTCTATTTTAAAAAAAATGAAACACTCATTTAATCATGACCTTCCATTTCTTTCAATCAAAGGCCAAGATTTGTGCACAAAGTACACTATAAGGGGTGTGCACAAGGGAACCACTCCCTATATATATATATATATAACGCTTGATTTAGCATTTATGATTTGGTTTCCTCATGTAAGCCGACTTTCTTATTCACAATTACCAACTACTCCCACTTACAATTTTTTAATTGTTTTTTATCTTAAACCTTATAATAACGTGAAGTTGTAAATGAATAGTAACTCCCTTATAATAACATGAAGTTGTAAATGAATAGTAACTTCCACTTACAATTTTTTAATTGTTTTTTATGGTTGAAATGTCTATTTTGCCCTTACAAATTGTATTCCCATCTTCTATATGCTATACCTTTTTAGGTAATTTCCTTATTTGTTTGTAAAATGTCTTTTTTAACCTAAAAAGTTTGAATTTAAAAATGTTAATTTTTTTATTTCAATGTCCTTTTATGTCTTTTCAAAATTATAAATTTTCATATTTCATCAATTTCACCCAACTTTATATTTATTCTTAAAATACCCAAATTACAACTTTAAAGTTTTCTCAAATAAATCATACTTTATGTTTTAAATTAAACCACCCAAATTGTAAATTTTAGGTTTTATTAATTATAATTTATCATACTTCATCAATTTCACCCAATTTTATATTTTTTCTTAAAATACTCAAACTGCAACTTTAAAGTTTTCTTAAATCAACCATATTTTATGGTTTTAATTAAACTACCCAAATTATAACTTTTAGGTTTTCCTAATCAACTCGACTTATATACATTAAATGATAAAAAGTTATCATACCAATTAATTTATAACTCGAAATTAATATATGAAATAATAATATTGAAATGGACATTTTCTAGGAACTATGAATTCTTAAAAAAATATTTAGTACGTTTTGGGTTTCTTTTTTTGTGTTGATTAATAAATTTTTTAAAAGACTACCTTTCTTTATATTTTTTTTAATTGAAAGACATCATTCTTATTACCTTAAAAAATTTCAAAATAATATACTTATAGTTTCTTATAATGATGCAATTATTATTTTTACTATATATTATAGAATTGTATAAGGAAAATAACCCAGTTAGAACTATTTGTACATATGAATATTTACACGCATATAAAAAGTAACGTGTACAACATTTGTAAGGAAAACAATCAAGTTACAACTATTTTCATATATAAATATTTACACACATATAAAAAGTAATTTGTACAATTCAAATACGATTAGACCGCGCGCAGCGCCTGGCCTAGTATACACTTATGTGTTGTATTTGTGAAAATAAACTATTTATTGAAAATAAAAAATATTTATAATAATTTTGGTTGGTTTATAAATTAAAAAAACGTCTTGTCTAAATATAGACCCTTATACATTTTTTTATTGAAAAAAAAATAGACGAACCCTTAAAATAAAATTCAACAAAATATAAGATTAAATTATTGTTTGTGTTTCGTTAATCCATCCCATGAAAACAAGTGTAGGTTGTGAACAAGAAAAAGCCCATATTAAGTGAAATTTAAGGTAAGTGGTTTTATTTTATTTTTATTATTATTAGGTAAGAATTGTGTTTGGTTTCGTTTTTTGGTGGCTTCTTCAGCCTTCTTGGAGTTGGTCTGTAGAGTTTATTTCTGCTTGTTTCATTTTGCTTATTATCTGTAAATTTTTGTATTTTAGGTTGTACGTTTGACGGTTCGCTGTCTGCCGACTTTGTCGGCCTCTCGGAGAGTCAGACCTCTCTAACCTTCGAATTTTTACCTAATCAAAAAAAATTATTAGGTAAGAATTCAAGTTAGACGGCTTACTTGAGAGCAAACTTACGGATGAGGTCGGAGAGACCAGTATAATCTAATAGACATTCATCGACTTACTCAATATTAAACAATGTTCTTGGTTGAGAGAATTAACCTGAGTGATTCAGAGGTAATCATAATTAAATTGAAAAATCGAATATAATTACTAGAAATTTTGATAAAGTCAGGGACAATTTTTTTTGACAAAGTTGTGCATTTTGTTTATTTGGTAAGAATTCATGTGGTATGACGCTACATGATAACATTCTTGTGAATGAGGTTGGATTGTTATAAATGTCGAAACTCTCACATAGTGGCAACTGTGTGCAATCTTACAAGTCACTTTGTTCCTATTACGAGGTACGTGAGAAAGACTTATCTCTCACTCTCGACTGTAGGGTTTTGAATAATAGGGCTGCTCATCGGTTCAAAACCGGGCCAAACTGGACTGAATCGAACCTAAATGAACCTAATTGACAATTAATTATAAAAAATTAAAATGTTTAATTTAAAAAAATTACGTTATAGAAAATTTCTTTAAAATACACACAATATCTTATAACGGGTTATATTTTTTTTACTAAGAATTAATTCAACTTAAACTAGTGTTGTATAATGTTTTTATTTAATTTAATAAAAGGAAAATCGATTTTTTTAGAAATTACAAACCGAAAATCGAACCTAATATCTTCGGTTCGATTTGTGTTTGATTTAGTTGGCTCAATTCGGTCCAAAACTTTGATTTGAACCCAATTTTTTTTTTTTGGGTCTAAATTTGAACCCAATTTTGAACACACTACTTTTGACATCATAAGAGTTATTTTACAAAGTAAAAAGAAATGGAAAAAAGAGAGCGCTCGAGAAGACGATCAAGAATCATGCCCCACCCAACTACAACGCAGTGGCGGAAGGTTTAAGGGGCGGGTGGGGGCCATGGCCACCCCGGATTTTTTTTTTTAATAATATGTATATACGGTAGTATGTTACAGTAAGTAGGAAATAGGTGTAATAGTTGGACTTGGTACAGTGGTACTGCCTACATATTGCATATTTACATTTAGATTTCCTAAAGTTGGCTAGTTTTTTTTTTTTTTTAAGTTAGATTTCCTTTCTTTTTTATTTTTATTTGTTTAGAACATTTAGATTTCCTAACGTTAAGATTTTATTTAGTTGGAAAAAAAAATTATTTTCATCTTTCATATTTTTAATAACCACTTAATATCATATCTCTTAATTAAAAAGAATACATATCTCCTAAATCCTAATTCAAACCCTAATTCAAACCGTGAAATACTAGAATATCTTAAAAATCCTAATTCAGAATAAAGAGGATGAAAACCATTGATTCATTCTTCAAAAGAAAATAAAAACCTAGAGTATATTTAGATAGAATTCGTTATAATTTAGTTTTGTATGGTGTTTTGGTATCAAGTCCCCTTCTATATATGTACTTTTTTTTTTCCGTATAAGTGAAAATGGCGTAGAGATGAGCCTCCTAGAAATTTTTTTGGCCCCTGCAAAACTTTTGTACAGGTTCCACCACAGACTACAAGGGTGCCCTGGTGGGGAATCGAAAGGGGTACCTATCATTGCTGACACCCAGACTGTCTTTGGAGCCTCCCAGCATGATTCGAGTACAATTGATGGATCGAAGTTTCCTACTCTGAATGAGGCCAACAAAGACACGAGCAAGAATCATGCCCCGCCCAACTACAAGGGTGCCCTGGTGGGGAATGAGACCTCTCAATTCACATCGGTGCACACAAACCCGGCCTACCAGGTACAGGCAGATGAAGTGGCTTATGACACTGATGATGATTTGATCCCGGAAGAAGACGATCCCAAGTCCCAACTGCCCCACGATAGTTTTGAACAAGGCGGAAAAGATTGCTCTGCGGAGGCCATGGCGGAATACTCTCATTGTCAAACAGCTCAAACTCTTCGATAAGGGACTGGGCTATATGCAACTCCACCGACGACTCTCACAAAAATGGGGGCTTAATGCTCCATTCTCTCTTGTGGATCTAGGGAATGACTAGTGACTACTACATAGCCCGCTTCGCCAACCAAGCGGACTACAATCACGTGGTAATAGAGGGCCCTTGGATGATCGGACACAATTACCTAGAGATTCGGAAATGGGTTCCAAGATTCAATGCAGAAATCGATGAGATCTCAACACTAATAGTCTGGGTCCGAATTCCGTGCTTGCACATTGAGTACTTCGACCCCAGGTTTCTTAATAGGGTGGGAAGCAAGATTGGGAAGGTGCTACGCATAGATAATACGACAGCCTCGGCCAATAGGGGGAGATTTGCTCGCCTCAATGTCGAAATTGATTTGACAAAACCTCTCCTGTCAAAGTTCAAGATGGATGACAAAATCTGGCCTAACCAATACGAGGGAATCAGGATGTTATGTTTCAAATGCGGAAAAGTGGGCCACAGTATGGAGGCTTGTGAAGGCAAGGCTAGCAAACCCGCTGCTAGTACAGAAAACAGGGCTGAGGAACTCAATGCTGGGGCTCAGTTGGAATCAAGGACTCACGGGGGCTGGATGCAAGTGAAACCCCAATCACGCAGACAATCAGTGCCTGGGAGAGGAGTAGCAAACGGGCCCAGGAACCCGAATGGCCAGCAATCGCCGCCGATTGCAGAGCCCACTGTAACTGGCCACTCGCCGGAGAACAAGTCAAACTCTCTAGGTTAGTCCATATTGATTCTCTAAACTGTAAATGTACCCAATATCTCACCTTGGGAATACCTATATGAAAGTGAAGCCAAAACTTGGACTTCTGTTTCCTTTCTTCTACAAATTTTGGTAGCCTATGTTCCATTTTGATCCATATATGATATATGCGATGATGAAACTGCTTCAGATGCTGAAATGTCTAAGATTTGTATTGAATCAATGTGATTAATAATACCCAGTAATTAGTTGGAAATTAAACTGTCACTAAAAGCATAAAAATATATACATAATACATCCACTGATGAACAGCAAAAAACTAACTAGCTATATATACATGACAGACAGTTGCCCCCCGGCCTCAAGAGCTTGAACCTTGCAATCACATTTTTGCTCGAAATCATGTTAACGACCCAACAAGTCAATGTACGTACACATCCAACCAATGAACTGAAAATGAATGAATGGATGAATGAATGACTACACAAGCAACCGTCAGCAGTAATATATGTCCACTGTGCATTCTACCAAAATGATAAGCCCTTGTCTCGCTTCAATCCACACACATGGAAGAGGGAAAAATCAAGAAAAGAAAAGCCGACTTACGTGTAACTATAAGAAATCACAAAATAAAGTGTAGTCTCTTCTTCCCAGGAATTCTCGAAAGTCACAAGATTGAATTGCTGATCGATCTTGCCAAAGCGGTAAACCCTGCTGTTCAAAATGGTTACAAGTTACAACATTCACATACAGATGAAACGTTGAAATTAAGCTTAGAACTGGTACATTACATAATTATGACTCACCAAAATTGGTGAATGTGAATTTGTTCTTAGTAGGCATGAGGATAGCGGATTAGAGCATGTCATTTTAGAGCAATCATAAATCTTCTGTATTAGCAAGACTCGTGGATAATTCGACAAGGAGAAATTGAAGATCAAAGAAATTGAATAGAGGGAGTCTTTTGGATTTACCAGGACATCCTTGCAGAAGATGCAATCTCAACACCGAGTTGTAGGACAAACAACTTCCATTGCTATGGCTGCTGACAAGAACTCCAAAATTGTTCGTCCCATCTACAAGAGATGTTAAGTTTTGGGAGAATTCCTGAAAATGAAAGGGTGCTGCATCTACACTCTACAAGGTATGTTTATCTATCATTTATTCGACAGTTCTTACAACTACTACACCAATACCATCCTCCTCCTCCTCTTCATCCTCGACATAGCATGATTCATCAATTGGCGGCATTTCTTCTGACTCGTTAACTTCACGGATCTTTTTCTTGATATCATCAAGCTCAGATTGGGCAGTTGAGAGCCGTGAAATTAGATCTGCTCTTACCCTTCCCCACGCGCTCTTCTCTTGTCTCCTTCTAGACTGAACATAGTCTATTCTCTTTTGAAGCCGTATGCACTCATCGCGGAGAATTTTTTTCTCCTCTAGATATCTTTCTAAGCAGGTTGAGTTTTCACCAGACCAGCTAAAATACCTGCATTGCTGTCAGTTTCAGAAGACAAAAAAAAAAAAAAAAGAATTTTAGCCTACAGCAATAGCTAAAGCCAGCAGTTGAAAGATACAAAGATCAACAATGCAGGATACGCGTATTACCTGACGGTGCACATTCTTAGGGCAATTATAAAACAACCGGTAGGGATTTTTGGAAGTTCTTGAAATCCTCAGTTTAGCAGGAAGCCCACAAAAACAGGTGAGCTCTGAATCTTCACCACTGTCTACCTCATTAGAGTATTCAACCCTGCACATTCGATTACCTTATGCAATAAGGCCTTTGAATTAAATGACGGACTATGAAATTTGCTTTACTACAAGCACATCCAGAGGATTAATATGATCAAAAGCAACAAGAATTTTATATTTATTGAATAAAAATAGGAGAAAATGACAGTATCAATTTTCACCCAAGTAAATTGAACGATCCTCCATTACCAAAATGATCATAGCGAACAACCCTAAATCTTCCATTATCAAACTAATACTGGAACCTGATCAAAGAAAGCAAAAGAAATCCCCATCGAAGAAAAGAAACTTGTGCAAGCAGGAAATAGACAGGCAGAGACTTGCAGAAGAGGAAAGAAATCAGCAAAACTAATTCACCATTGTTGAAAAGGTTTGGATTACAGGTAGCTATGCTGAATAAACTTCCAAAAAGAGAGGCGTACCTTCCCTTACTGCGACGCCAAACATAAGCTGCAACAGCAATTCCGACGACTACGGTGGCTGAAAATTTGAAAAGCCAAACGGCTTTGTGGTCCTGCACCAGCAAGCATCCGCCATTACATGACAGTCACTCCGATATCGTCAACAAACAGGAGACAAAAGAAACCATGGTTGATTCTATTACTAAGCTAATCTGAACTAATCTCGATTTCTTTGTCCACCAATTGATCTAACAGCAGAATAAAAAAGATGGTTCTTTTTGGAGTTAGCGCGGAGAGATATCGATACAATTTCTTTCTCCATCAACAATTAAAATCTGAATAGGAGAAATTGAAGCCTCTGAAGTTCAAATTAACGGCTGGTCTTGAAACATGAACCACATTATTTGAGGCAGCAACCATGAAATGTCGACAAATTCCAAAATCAAGATTACAAGAAGAAAGAGAGGATGGTATACCTGGGGATCCAAAACGGCGAAGGAAGAAGAAAGTTTAAACCAAGCGAAGGAAACGAGGAACATCATCGCAAGAAACTTCCAAGGCATCGGCAGATAAGGGAAACCTGACCCTAGCGTCGGAGCAGGAGAGTGGGGAGGAGACAGGGTTATTCGGAGGAGATAGATAACCCTACCAGATATCCGGTTCATTGGGGGATAAGAGAGAGACAGAGATTAATGGTGGCCGAAAAAGCTATGGAGGGAAGTGGTGGGGAGCTATGCAGAGGAGGTATCATGTGTTTTGGGGGAGACGATGGATTTTGATTCTCAGCGATCTCAACGGCTCAACCTAAACCAACAATAACGGATTCTGTGTGTGTATTTCCGATCCCAAAACACGCCAATTGTCACGCCTCTCCCTCTCTCGCCTGGATTTTGGGGCTCCTCTAAATTCCCTCCCATTCCTACGCTCTCCCTATATTTTTTCGTCGCCTTTTCCGTATTATCTCATCGAATTTTATAACATGATCAACAAGTGTTTGGTTACGGTACTAATTTTGTACTAGCAAAGTGATCTATTTGGTACGTACTACTTTAGTACGAAGAAAGTGATTTGGTACTAAGGGCTCGTTTGTTTGGACGAAAAGGAATCATTTTAAGAGAAAGGAAAGGGAAGAGAAATAGTTAAACTCCAATTTTGTTTGGTTGATTTAAAAGATGAATTATTACTTTCTTCATTACCTTTTCAAGTGTTTGTTTTATTTAAGGAAAGGAAAGAAGACAATCACTAAGACCTTTGTTTTTGTTTTTTTCTTTTATCGTTTCATAAAGTTATTGCAAAATCATATAAGAAAAATGGACAAATATAGGAAGAAGATCACATGAAATCATATATATTGTTCAATTTAAACGATAAGTTTTACACTTGAAGTAGACATAGTTTCACTCGTCAACCCTCATATATGAAATCCAGCCGTTAAAAAACACATGGTCACTAGTACAAACCCACATATATGAAATCCGCCATCTAATATTCATCTAGCAATATCCTCAACCCTGCTTGTATCCATCTGAATCCTCTCCACCATCTCTATTGTATGAGCCTCTTCCACGCCCACGCCTGCGTCCTCCGTAGGGTTTTAGTGGGCCATCATCACGCCCACCACCATGCCCACCACGTCCTGTGGAATGCATCAAGCCCATCAAATGAGAAAAGAGTGTTGTCTATACAAGGTAAAGCCCATAATCGTGAGCTTGAAATCAACCCCTGTTACTAAGCGCGTGTTTGGCAAAAAGGGTTTTTTTTAGGGGTTGTAGTTTTTTTAAGAGGTTGATATTATTTATGGGGTTTATGGAGGTGTGAGAGGTGGAGTTTATTTTTTAAAATAACCTTATAAAAAACCTGAATGGTGTTTGGTGGGTATATGAATTAGGAGATGAATTTATCGTTAAAATTACCCAAATGCCCTTAATAATAACACCATCAAAGGGGGGGAAGATAGAATGAAGAGGGCAAAATTGAGATGAGGTGGGTGCCAAAAAACAAAACCTTCCAAAGCTTGGTAGCCCAAGATTAAATTTTAGCCAAATTTAACCCCTTCAAACCTCCAACTCCACCTCTTTGCATCTGATTGCCAAACACCATTGACTGAGCTTTTTTTTTTGGGTAACCTGATGAAACCTAATAAAACCTAACGAAACCTCTTACCAAACATGCGCTAAAACATCAGATTGGCATCCACCCTCTAGAGTTGATACAAGGTAAAACGGTAATGGCCAGCCGTTCTTGTACAGGCCCGTGCCCAAGGGGGTTCAAGTGGTTCACTCGAACAGGGGCCCAATATTATTATGACTTATGACTGGTAATAATAAATATCTTTCAAAATGTAACAATTGTCTAGCTTGGCTCAATGGTAAAAGGTGCTTTTGGGTGGATGTCGCTCACTTGATTTCGAATCTCGCCTCACTCATTTTTTTTCCATTTTTTTCAGTGTTCTAAATGAAGGGGGGAAATCAATTATAGAGTATTATTGTTGATTACACGTTTTTCCCACTAACACTAACCTGATTTTAAATCCTTTTGGAGAAATTTAAAAAAATAATCATTAAATGATTGTTAAATTATAATGCTATATGAGTTTTGAAAGAATAATTTATAAGTTTTATAAAAAATTAAAAAAGATAGTAAGTTATCACTTTATTTCTACCTTTTTAATTGAAAAAAAAACAAAGGTGAAGTTGATAAATGCATTATAATATATATTTTGTGAGTGAATTCTGATCATTTTTTTAAATTTCAAAATAATTTGTATTGTTATAATTTAAAATATTTTATCTAGAATAATTATATTTTTTTTTGGGTAAACGTACATCTAAAATAATTAAATAAAATTTTAATTTACAAATAATATAAATAGAACCAAAATTTTAGCACAGGGCCCCCAAAAAGATCGGCACGGCCCTGTTCTTGTAGCACATGTGATCCAGCTCCTGCATTTCAATCATTATTAGAGGCTAGAGATACAACATTCAAAAGAGTGTTGTCTATACAAGGTAAAGACTTGAAAGCCTCTAAAAAGCTCTCTTGTTTGAAAGTTCATTCTGTTAAATCACAAAATCGCAGTAATTCTCGTATGGTGATCCAGATAAGCAACTTTTCAGAAGAGACCTCTGTCCTCTCTACAATGTGCAAAGCCAGCAATTCTAACTCACGTGTTTCCAAAATAAAATAGCAGCATCATACTTGACAATAGAGGAAACTGTAAAACATGATAGAAAGGGTATTAAGTTTCATAGGCCATTGTAAGCATATAAAAAGAGAATGAAACTTGCCTCACAAGGATTTTTCACACTCAAATTAGCCTCCAATGAGTTCTGTTTCAGGCATTCAGACGAGTTCTTTCCTTGTACATGATAGTATCCCCTCTCTTCAGCTGAAACGACCTTGGTTATATTTACATCACTGCAACCTTCTATGAGTGTGTCTAAAGCAACTGCCAAAGAATCTGCTCCACCTATGCAAAATCTCAAGGGAAAATCGAAAATGAAAGACTTGTGAGCTAGAAACTCAAGTCTTTATGGACATTGTTTCCCTCAATTTAATGCCTTGATCACAAGTGTAAAAAAAGGTAAATCTTATACAGTAGAAGATAACAAGTGGGTCTAATAACGCATTTGATAAAATTGAGCACTTCATGAAATATGTAAGAGAACCATACCTCTTGAAATTGGTCCGATATTTTTTTCACAAAGAGCAATTTCATCCTAATTCTTGCACAACTGAATAAGCTGAAAGTCATCACAGTGAAAAAGCAATGGTTAAATCTCGCAAAAAACATGCAGTATCGAGGCAATTTTAAAATAAACATATATTCATTGAAACTGATTACAGAAGCAACACATGTTTACAATTATAATCCAGCTGCAAGTTTCAAGAGCTCTTGAATCCAGCTGCGTGTTTCAAGCAACACCCTCAAGTTCCATATATATGTTAAGACTCATGTATTCCCTTTTTATCATCAAGTGCCGTAGTAGCACAGTTTATATGATGAATCTCCTTTTTATCATCAAGATCATCCAAATAGAAAGAGAATTTCTATTACCAAAAGAGAAATTAGAATCTAGCTGCGAGTTTCAAGAGCTCTTGAAATATTAGTGAAGGTTAACATAGGCTGAATATCAAAAGGCATCAACATAAACATCACAAGAATCTCTACGAAAAACCTCAGTTGATCCTATCTTTACATAACACAGCTAAATTAAACAAATATTAGTGAAGGTTACGCACCCGTGCTGTAACTTCAAGATGAAGCTTCACCTCTGCAATGCATTCTCCTGTTTCTCTGATCTCAGGAAGTGACAAAATCCTCTTATCCACATCCCTGAATCATTATCAGTTCGGATTCATGAATTCAGCCACATTTTGATTAGATTGAGAGATAAGCCGTAATAAATCGAAACAAAAGGAGCGAAAATAGAAATCAAAATCGAATTCAAACACTTGATTACCTCTGCAATTGAGCCTTGATAATGTCAACAAGATCTTGTGCAGTGACGGATCCGAAGATTTGCTTATTCCCTCGCCCAGCGCCCTTCCTCTTAACCGCGCCAACAGTTTCCAAAACCCTAGCGAGCTGCTCGGCATCGATCCCAAACATCAACTGTCTGAGCAAATTAGGGTTGCTCTCTGCAAAAAACAAAAAACGTCGAGCAAATTAGGGGTTGCGTTTGTGAATTAGTTGAATAGTTGAGCAAATTTCAGAGTTTCGTTGCAACCAGATGTCCGTGAATTAGGGTTTTGTTCGTGGTAGAAGAACTTGTCACAATGGACATCTGACAGTCGAGGAAAGAGCGAAAGAGATGGTAGAAGAAGAACATACCTCAAGGCTGCAAATTCGCCATTGGAGAGAAGAATTTGAGAGATCGAGAGGATGATTGAAAATCGATCACAATTGTTACAGTGTCGGGGGGAGAGAGTAAGGGAGGGAGCAAACAAAGAAATGAGGGGGAAATCACCTAATTTTAGAGGGGTAATAGATGGGGTAATCCAATTAAGCTCCGAAAAGTAATTATTTATTTGACAATGATAAATAAACAGACCTAAACAATAAGGGGCTCTATTATTCCTTTTTTGAACTGTTTTTTATCCAAACAAACATGCCCTCAGAATCGTGAGATTGATAAATAAATTCGAAAAAAAAAAGGATCATTTTGAGAACAACCAAGAAGAGACTCAAAACCAGTCGGAATACATCAGTTCAATATCAGTCAATTATTTCAGGTATAAATTTATTTTTTAAAATTTTTACAAATAAAATGGAGTATCATTTTCAGAACAAACAAGAAGAGGCTAAATTGAACAATATTTTTTCTAATTTAACACATTTTAGCTATATTTTTAAGTGCTTTCCTAGGATTTAATCATAAAAATCCAACGAATCTTTTCCAAAATGGTTAGCTTAACCTTTAAAAAGAGTGTTATACTATATAGACTTTATAAGTTTTATAAACTTTTATCATTAAAAATAACGCTTTACAAATTATTCATAATTTAAAATTTTATTATTTTAGAAAACAATTTTTCTATTTAAAAAAACATAAATGTTCATTATAAAAGTTTTTATAAACATGTCAATATATGTGTAAAGTATAAATATAATTTTTTAATATAAATTTATACCTGAAATAATTAAATGAAGAGAACAATTCTACAACATATTTGACTTCATCTTAATTGATTATTCAAAATATGTTGGTGTATCTTTTTCCCATGTGTAATTTTTTTAAAAATTTTTCCACTAATTTTAAAATTGTAAAAATTAACCCTACAAATATCAATCATCACATACCCTAAATTACCAAAAAAAACCAAACTCAGAAAATGAACGCGCTTGAAGAACCCCGCCACGGGCCCCCAATCCTTGAATCCATGATCCAACCAACTCCCTCAATCTTTGCCCAGATCTTCACACCTCTTGTGAATTTTTTTGTCCAATCTCAAATCTTTCCTCTGCTGCAGAGATTTGGTACTATTCAACCTTGCAAATTGGAAATCCCCAAAATCCCAAAGTACCCAAATCCTGAAATTGCCTTCCTTCTCTCAAATCTGTTCTTCCAATACAAATATTTCTCAATCAAATACACTGAAGTATCCAACTGGTCACCAAAGGAAAAGCTTAAAGCAATCCCCTCCTTCCTTGAACAGCGTGGGCTTGGTTCGCTCGGGTTCAAGGTTCGGGGCTTCAATGATATGAAAAGAAAAATGAAGTCGAACTATTTCTTTATCAATCGGAGCCTCTTCGGCCTGCTATTAGTCAGCCTTGGGGCGGTGGCGGCGTTTGCTTGTTGTCCCGACAAATCTAAACACCTATGGATCTGGATTTGGCACAAAACTTTGATCTTAAGCGGGGTTAGGGGCTATACTCTCTGTCTAGGGTTTTTCTCTCTTTGTTCGATCTCTCCAACCTCTTGGCGATTTCTCTCGGTAATGATTATTTCTGGCAAGAGGAGCTCCTCCTCCTCCTCTCTCGGTGGCTTTCTTAGACGTTTGGGCGATTCCTGGCTGCATCTGACTTGGTTTGTTGGCCACGGAGTTCCCCACCTTCGAAGATGTCTCCACTTTACCACGAATCTGAAGGGCAAAGACTTGATTACTCACAGGTATGACATCCTATCCCTTTTCTTCATGTTCAAAATCTGGATACCTGCTGAACTTCAGTCCATATCCCTAAATTGGACTCCTAATTACTACTATAAAAGACTTTATTTTGATAAATTAAATGCTCATCCTCTATTACTCTCTTCTTATCTCTACCATCTGTGCTCTGCTGTAATGGCGAGCAACATACCTACTAAAGGGAAGGGAGGTCCCAATGGGACTCCACCGACACCCACTGAAAAACAACACCTCGGGAAGCCTTCGGGTCACACCCAAAAAAACAAAACCCCACACAAATCGCTGAAAAGTGATATAGGAAAAGCTAAGCTTGTTCTTGGCTCTTTCTTTACCCAACTGCAACAATATCAACCCAAGTACAGATTCCATACTGATGCTCTCCTGTATGGGAGAGCATTTAGGCCTCCCACCGATTTCAAAAAGCTGGAATTTAAGCTCACATTCGACTGGAATGGGTATGGTAAATACATTTTGATCTTTCCTAATTGTAACTCTCTTTACACACTTGACCAAAAATTAGCTTTGACCAAACTTATAGTGTTAATACCTTCACTACAATGTTGCCTCTGCTGCTGTAATGCTACTACTGATATCCAATCCAATATAAATATGCTCTAAATCATAACTCTAGTGCTCCATCAAATTATGATTTTAATTGCTACCTGAATATGTGCATTGACATCTACCATGGAGACCTTTTGCTAAAGTTCTCTTTTGCTAGTTCTCTGGCTTCCTCTTACTGTTGTTCAAGAACCCTATATCAGTGCAGGGATACACTTTCTATGCTTGAATCTTGCTCTGCCATGATAACACATTACCTTAAACTGCATCACTACCCTATATCCGGTATCACCAACCACTCATATTTGTATAACTACATATATGAATGTATTATTTATCAATTTACTCTATCCTTGTTTATGAATCAAAATTTAGATTATGAACTTCTCTGCTATCTAAATATGTCTCTATGGTTCTTTGCTAACCAGCTTTCACTTTTATCACTTATAAGAATGCCACAAAACCTACACTACTCAACCTCTGTTTACCACCATCACAGCACTATCAATGCCACTATAAACCTTGCTTTTTCTAAACATGGAAGCTGGTATCTTGACCTTGGAAAATTCTTACTAGAGTTATATGCTGATCACCTAATTTCATACTATAGCTGTTCTAAATCCAACTGTCTTACTACCCAAAACAATTTAATTTTACAACAGTTCTCAGCCATGCTGTCAACTAAATTACGACTTCACAAATGCCTGATTTATATTATAACCAATATAGATTCTCTTTCTAATCCAAAACAAAAACATTCTATAAAACACCCTACTACTCATACAGCTATGGCAAAAAATCCCTCCTCTATTTGTTGGCTTATTATTGACTTGTATAATAAAACACCTACTGTATCTTGGCATCTGGTTAGCTATCCTTACTTGTTCATTATTAGCTGGCTAAGGGATCCTAGAGGCCACCTATTCTCAACTCTCTATGCTTCTACATCTGATTGCATCATATCTCTAATCACAAACCATAACCCATGTTATGTACACTGGTATTGCCAGAGCATGAATTTACTACTTCTTACCAATAAATTATCCTTTAGATCTTGGCAATTGGCAAGCTATCTTTACTTGTGCATCCTTTACTGTTGGCTAAGGGAATTCAACACTCTATGCTTCTACAACTACTTGCATACTCTCTCTAGTTACAAATCAAAACCCATGTTATGTCTATGGGTTTTACCAGAGCATGATTTCATTGCTTCTTACTAATAAGGTCTCTAATTTATTTCTATCAAGACAGTCTCAAAACCATAATAACTTCACCACTGATTCCAATCATAACTTTAGTGCTAGATCTAATTTTAATCTTACTTACTACTTGATTGTGCATTTTGACATTCATCATGATCTGTCATCAAGGTACTTAACTGCTAGCTCTCTGACTTCCTCCTACTATTGTTCAGGAACCCTATCTCAGTGCAGAGTTACCTGCCTATTGCTTAAAACATGCTTTGCCATGTTACCACATTACCCTAAACTGCATCACTGCCATAATTCTGTTACCATCAATCAAACATGTTTGTATAACTTCATGTATGAATATATTATATATCATCCTACTAATCTTGCTCGGGTGAGTCATTCCCTCGAGCAACACACTTATTTGCATACTTTGCAGCTTCTACCTCGACTAGGCTGGTCTCATGTTTCCTGCCATGGTGGCTTCTGGATTCAAGCTCAGGGAATACTCACACACATGCTCCCAACGCCACTGTTTTGGACCCAGGCTATCCATATTAAAGACAGCTGCACCAAACCACACCACAACTTAAGTGAGCGTCCTTATGCCATCTTCAAAGTTTTAGATCTTAACTGTACGTGGGTGGGCTTACTCAGTCTGTTTTTTAAACCATTGTTTAAAACTGGAATCAACATACAATATGATCCATGCTACTTCAATTCAGCAAGCTATATGGTGGATACTCATTTACAAAACTATTCTCGCATCTTTGATGTAAAACATGAACATTATTATCATTCCAAAAGGTCTTACAGTTTAATAATCGTGATTTCTTACCTAGAATCTGACTCGAATACTAGCTTTCCTAACGCCTCATGCTCAATCCTAAACCACTACTGTGGTCTTGGGACTCACCCTCTTTCTTCACAAGGAGGAACCATCAGCCTTAAGCTTCAGATCAGCTACTATATAAATGATACAACATCACGCAAAGACAGATTGAAACACAACCAAAACAAAGATTCTTTGAGTTTAGCGATCCCTAAACAAATACATATACACGATTTCACTAAAATTATAAAAACCAATAATGATGATCGTGAACAAACCAATATTACCATTAAAATAGGAACATATACCAAAACAAATGGGGTTATATATCCCGTATTTGCCTTGCTTGATTGGCTTCCAAACAACGGTTGCTTGACATTAAACCACTATTTGGACTCTTGTTCTTTCGAGACTCAATCTATCACTATAAACCCCGGCCCCATTTCTCCTAAGGTATATATCAACTTCTATATTAATAACATATCTTTTAATGAAAATAGTTTAATTCATATCCAAAACAAAGTATCCTTGCTATTGGTAATCCTCAAGCAAAATGTTACACATATACTCACAATGATAGATGAAACAAACAACACGAACCATGAACAAACCAAAACCCCAAATAATTGGAGGATCACTACTCCTATAAACAAGGTTCTCAACCAGAAAACTACCATCTCCCCCTCAAAAGGTTTTAATGAAGTTTAGCTTCTGGAATATAAGAGGCCTTAGCAGAAGGAATGTTTGGACCCACATTGAAGCTACAACTAAAGCAGAACACATAAAAATCCTAATGCTAGCGGAAACAAAATTAACAAACCCTCCGCCGGACAAATGCTGGAGGAAACTAGGATTTGACAGAATGCATTTTATTCCTTCCAATGGTCTAGCGGGGGGGGGGGGGGGGGGGCTTTGCCTTCTTTGGAAAGAATCCCAATTCCATAATGAAACCTTCACAATTAGAAACTCGACGGACCGCATCATTCAGGCAGACTACATAAACACGGCACTTAAAATTGATGTCGAAATCTTATTCGTTTATGCAACCCCTTACGCAAAGGAAAAAAACAGCTTCTGGGCCTCACTCTCAGACTATATTCGCAATGCTAAGGACTCGCTGATTATTCTTGGAGACCTTAACGAAATTTTAGAACCTACCGACAAACTAGGGGGAAGGATCCCATCTGCAAATAGATTTGCAAGACTACAAGACACTATTAGAACTTTCAATCTGGTAGATTCCCCAACTAGCGGAAACGATTACACTTGGAGAAAACGTGAACATGGCACCGATAACATATTTGAAAAGCTAGACCGTGCTATGGTTAGCCACCCTATCCTAAAACAATTCCCGAACCTTAGTACGAAAAACCATGCTTTTCTTAAGTCAGACCACGCCCAGATCACTTTGGACCTCATGGATAACCGCAAACCAAAATTGCAACCCTTCAAATTTGAAATGGCATGGACAACGAAACCAGACTATGAATCAGTTGTGCGGTCAGCATGGAGGCTGGACACCCCTGGCTCGAAAATGTTCAAACTAACGAAAAAACTACAAGAGGTTAAAAGAAAAAGCAAGCTTTGGAGCAAAGTAACCTTTGGAAATGTTTTCCGCCAAATTAAACAAGTAGAAACAGATCTACTAGAATCACAAAAGAATCTTTGCAATGCTTACAACCAAAACCTAGATAACAAAATCAAAAGGCTCACTTCAAAGCACACCTCCCTCCTTTCCTTCCAGCAGAAATATTGGGGGCAAAGGGCGAAAAGAATGCACATGAAATCCATAGACGTCAACACTAAATACTTTCATAAAATAGCAACAGGAAGACGAAATAGAAACATAATAAAACACCTCCAAACCACGGCGGGTATAATAATTAACAACGAAGAAGATATTAGAAACCTAATCAAACACTATTTTAGCCAAAGATTTACGAAACATGCTAGCCAACAAACACAAAACAACCTACTTCACCATATAGGGAACGAAATCTCAAACGAAGATAATGAATGGCTAACTCGCCAAGTCACGAACTCTGAAATTAAAAATGCTGTCTTCAGCCTTGTCAATGACAAATCCCCAGGTACTGATGGTTTTCCAGCTGGTTTCTTCAAAAAGTACTAGCATATTGTGGAACCATCAGTCATCAAAGCAGTTAAAAGTTTCTTTCTAAGCGGTAGGATCCTGAAACAAACAAACCATACGTTCATAGCATTAATTCCAAAGATAGACTACCCAACCACAACATCTCACTATAAGCCTATTAGTCTCTGCTCAACAACATATAAAATTATATCCAAAATTCTAGCTTCAAGACTCAAAAGGGTAATCTCTAAAGTAACTAATCCACTACAAAGCGCCTTCTCTTCAGGCAGATCAATACAAGATAACATCTTAATTGCAAACGAAATCTTCCACTCCTTCTCAAAGAAAATTGGAAAATCAGGTTGGATGGCTGTAAAACTTGATATGGAAAAAGCATTCGATATGGTCGACTGGAATTTCTTACTTTCCATTATGTCAAAATTTGGGTTCTCACCCAAATTCACTCTTTGGATCAAAGAATGCATAACCACAGTCACTTACTCGGTGCTAGTAAACAATGAACCCACTGAAATCTTCTTTCCCGAGAGGGGAATACGCCAAGGATGCCCGCTTTCACCATATCTATTCTTAATAATATCGGAAATTCTGGCCCGTGGGTTACAACATGAATCGGAAAAACCACAAAGCCACCTAGGAATCAAACTGACGCGAGGGGGAACAAAAATTCCTTTCTTAGCCTTCGCGGATGATATCGTCATCTTTGCATCAGCAACCAAAATCGGCTGCGACCAAATTAACAAAATTCTCACTGAATACTCAGCTATTTCAGGACAAAAGGTAAATAGGCACAAATCCCAATTCCAAACATCTAAAAACGTCACAACCACCCAGAAAAATCTAATCAGAAACGAGCTAGAAATAGCACACACCCCTAAGATGGGTACCTATTTGGGCTGCCCCCTAATAGAAGGAAGAATGACAAAGGAAGAATTCACGGAACTTCTAACAAACACCAAATCACAACTTAACAGATGGAAAGCGAATTGCCTCTCACAAGCTGGCCGTTGCACTCTAATCAAAACAACGCTAGCAGCCAAACCTCTACACATAATGCAATGCTTTATGCTACCAAAATCAGTCCATACGGAACTTGATAAGATCAACCGGAACTTCCTCTGGAACAAAGAACCCAACCATAAGCCCCTCATCGGTTGGTATGAGGTTTGCAAAACCAAGGAAAATAGAGGACTTGGGCTGCGTAGCTCAGAGGATATGAATACAGCTCTTCAGATGAAATTACTCTGGAAACTACTAGTAGAACCAACTAGCCCATGGGTCAAACTAATTAAAGAAAAATATCTTAAAAACCAAAATATACTCACATATCAGAAACAGGGTACCTCTTCCTGGCAATGGACCCAACTAATAAAACTAATCCCGTTGTTCAAACAAGGCCTTAATTGGTCTATTGGAGACGACGCATCTACAAAGTTTTGGCAAGACCAGTGGTTAGGCCAAACACCTTTAAATTCATCTATCTTAGGAACCCAACATATAGACGATACAATCAACATAAAACATTTTCTCAAAAACAACAAAACATGGAACCATGATAAACTACACGCAGAGTTACAAAACATAATTCCAAACAGCCTAATTGAAACTATCAAGACAATACCAATACCACAACACATCCAAGTTGACAGACTTTATTGGAAATGGAGCAAAAATGGATGGTTCAGCACTAAGTTTGCTATTGATATGATTTACAACCACAAGAAACATGAAACATCAGACGCAAATTGGGTCTGGGGACTAGATATCCCCCCAAAAATAAAATCTTTCCTATGGAAAATCCTTAAGAACGGAGTGTCCACTTCTGTCAGGCTAGCTTCTCGACACCTTGGGATTCCGACAAACTGCCCTCACTGTGACTCTTGCTATGAAGACCTAAACCATTTATTATGGAAATGTCCTGTTACGAGGGAGACCCTAATTGCAAATAACCCGGGTACATTTCGGAAAATGAATGGGTGTTTCAGCAAAGACGAGCACTTGAACACCACGCTATGGGAAATCAAAAATACAATAGGAACAAAATGCTTTGAAGACCTCGCCTTTGCTTGGTGGGGTATCTAGTACTTCAGAAACAAAACACTATTTGAAGACATAAACCCGGACATAAGACGCATATTATCCTTTATAAAGGAACAATTATATGTCTGGAAGACATCAAATTTAAACTGCCCGGACTACTGTGAAAACAACAAAAATACGCCCACAAAAGTGGCCAAACAAAGATCTATATCAAAGAGAAAGAGAACCAAATGGGAACCTCCACCAATTGGAACTCATAAGCTAAATTTTGATGGTTCGTTCTCCGCGGATGGTTTGGGCTCTTATGGATTCATCATTCGTGATTCTGTAGGAACCCCGATTTTCTCTGGTAATGGACCATCACCAATCAGTTCTGTCAGTGGCTGTGAAAGTTTGGGTCTCTGGATGGGACTTCGGGCTGCGACAGAACTAAAAATAACAGATCTTATTATTGAAGGAGACAACTCAACAATAATAAAAAGTATGAAAGGTTTAGGGAAGCCTACTGGAGACTCTGAAATGATTGTCTCGGACAGTCTAGTCTCGCTGGGCTTTTTTGGTTCTGTTGAGATTCGTCATGTTTTCCGTGAGGCAAATTTGGTAGCTGATCGCTTATCCCGTATCACTCCATCCTTCTACGGTATCTGGACTCCTGATGACTCTCTATTGCATAGTCTCATCCGCAAGGATGCTCTTGGCTGATAGAGCTCAGCTCTATGGTCAAATTTTTTCCGTTTCAAAAAAAAAAAAAAAAAAAAACATACCCTAAATTTGTAGGTGTAGCCTTTTCCTATTCAAATGAATAATCAATTCAATGAAATAGTCTCAACTTCGAAACCTAACTAACTAACTAATCCATGTACAACTTATTTCTTGTCATGAACATTAACGACGACGTTGCTGCGGACATGATGCTGGCCGTCGGACCACGTCATCGCACCGAAGGATCCGAAGAGGCCGGTGGAAGGAGACACCCCTGTAACCCTAACGCTGAAGCTCTTGTTCTCGCCGGTTGCATTGAATCGCAACGTGGGCGGGTGCACATAGATCACCGCCCCCTTGGGCTGAGTCACCGAGACCTTGTAGGTCCCAGCGGGCCCCACATTGGTGACCCTCCTCCGGAAGGTGATGGCCTCCCCGGGAAAGATTTCAGGAGCCACTATGGTGGGGTAGTTGAAGTGGAGGAGGGTCCTGTCATTGGGCCATGCTTGTGGAGCCCCGTGGCACTCGAGGCGGTGGCCGGGCTCCACAAAGGCGTTGATCTGGGTTGAGTTGTAGCCGAAGGAGCATAGCAAGTGGATGTAGTCGTTGGGTTTGATGTCGTAGACAAGGCCTGGGTCCATGGCTGCGTTCGGATTGATGTGGGCTGCCCCGTACCTGAATGGGTCCGACACCGAGTCATCGGATCCGTCCAAGATTGGGCCCCCTGTGTTGTCTTTGGTGAAAGCTTCATATATACATTTTTAGGTCAGGGTTAGTGATGATCGGTTTGAGTGATCGATATGAGTGCAACAAGATATATATATTACGTACCCGTAGTCATGATAGCAGAGCGAATGGTGGCAGGGGTCCAGTAAGGGTAAAGGGTTTTGAGGAGACCGACGAGACCAGCGACGTGAGGGCATGACATGGAGGTGCCCGACATTGTATTGTACGGGAGCCTTCGGTTGTCGTACGACTCTTCGGTTGGGCTATTTGCTAATGAGTAGGCTGCTATTATCTCCACTCCCGGTGCCGTCACATCCGGCTATATAAACACAAACACAACGAATCAAAAACCATATGTCGAGTCGAATTAAGCTAACACATGATCGATATATGACCTTGAGAATCTCAGGAGTGACCATGTTTGGACCCCTGGAGGAAAAGTTAGCCATGGATGGAGCTTTCTTGTTCAACGCTCCCGTCGTCGGCGTCAGGTAAGCAGTAGGTTTCCTAATGTAGATCGACATGATATAAGAATTGAACGTCGCAATGTAAAATTCATTCAATATATATGCATATATATATATATACATACCCGGTGGAGTTGATGTAGTTCAACACTTGGAGACCATCTTCATAGTTAATGTTTGATGAAGGGATGAAATCATCTTGGGCAAAAACGTCCCCAGATGACTTGCCATTGCATAGGATCATCCCCACGGCTCCTGCCTCTCGCGCATTGTAACTAGACATAGAACCGATTCCTCTTTCACATACGATGATCTTCCCTTCCGCCTTTCTTGGATCCAAGGCCCCCGCTTCGCAATGCATACTACATCAATTCATACAAAAGTTTACCAAAAAATGCATACATTTATGTCGATGAATCGTCAATGTACACACATATATATATACGTACGCGTCTGTAGTTGAAGCGTTGGCTAGTTTCGCTAGGGCACCGGTTGTCAGCGGATAGAAGGTTTGGTTCTTAAGAGACTCCGAAAGACTTATTCCCTACAATACATTGTAAATTTGAAGTGAAGTTTCAAGAAAATGCATATATAGGATTTGATATTATACAGCAACATAGTATTGGTAAACAGAGAGCAGTCATCCAGGGTTCAAACTAGCAAACCAGTCCTTTTTTGGCTGAACCATCCCGGAGTGGTTTACATAGTTAGTGATTGACTTACAGTGAAGCGATTGCCGTTTCCGAGCACAACGGAGGACTCGAACTTGCGATCGAGGGTGCTAGCACCGACGGTGAAGATCCAAGGGGCGACGTTGGTAACGGTTGCGGCCATGGGGCCATTGTTGCCAGCAGAGCAGACGACAGAGAGGCCCCTCTTGACGGCGTGGAAGGCTCCGATAGCAATGCCATCGGCGAAGTAGTTGTCTACAGCGCCTCCGAGGGACATGGAGATGATGTCAACTCCGTCGTGGATGGCCTGATCGATGGCGGCGAGCATGTCGGAGTCGAAGCACTGTGCGCCGTCGGGAAGGCTCCTCCAGCACACCTTGTAGGTGGCGACCCGGGCCCTAGGAGAACCGCCGGAGGCCATCCCAAGGCCGGCGCCGTTGACGCTGACGTTGGCCACGAAGTTACCTCCGATGGTGGAGAGGGTGTGGGTCCCGTGGCCTGAGACGTCGCGCGTGTTTAGCTCCGAGGGGATGATTTTTGCGTCCGGATCGCTCAAGTAACCCTTGTAGTAGTAAGCAGCGCCTATCAATTTCCTGCACCGCCAATATATCACTATCACTATCAATATCAATATCAATTCAATATATATAATACTAAAACAGAGGCGTGGAAATCCTATGTGGCGGGTTCTGATGCGATTTGCTTACGTGTAATTTTCTGGTGCAATCTGGTGATCCAATATATTTAAGCCACGTTGAACAATAACTTTATCCATTTATCCACGTGTCATCCTATGTATCTATTGATTATTATAATTAATTTTTATATCTTAAGTGGTTATAAATTCTATCATTTAAATTATTAAACTTATCAATATGAGTTGTTATAATTAATTTTTATTTCTTAATTGTTTACAAAACCTATCATTTTACCATAAGTTATTTTATAAATATTTTCCCTAAAAAAGATTAGATTTCACAATAATAAAACGATGGAAAATAATTTTAGTTTTTTTTATCTCCAAAATCAAACGTGCAATTCTCAAATAAATTAATTTCATCTCATATAAAGATAGAACTCATAAAAAAATTTAAGTGTTAGTTCTCTAATAATGGATTTTATAAAGATTCAAAGTTTTTTTTTGTTTCTAATAAAAAAATATACGGACTATTAGATAGAACTCATAATTATTTTTTGAATTTCATCTCATAGAACTCATAAACGTGCACTTAAGTTATCAAATTTTTAATATAATTTCATCTCATAAACTAAAGGGCCATACAAAATTATGAATTGAAAAACATTTACAAAACACCAAACTATTATATTTTAAATTAATTTATCTTATCATTTTAGAACTACTCATGCATAATTATAAAAATTAATTAATGTTTATGACTTTTATGAGTTTTATCCGATCAACCTACTGAATTTTACCTTAAGTAATTTAATAAACATTTTATCTAAAAAAATTAAAATTAGATAATTTTATACGAAAAAAGGTTAGATTAGTTTTACCACCAACGAAAATTGATTAAATTATATATAGAGAGAATTAGTTTATATATATTCTATTAAATTATTAAACAATCACATTAACTAATAGAGATAATTCAAATCAATAAGTGACTATATTTAACAAATTAACAATTAATTTATAAATCAAATTTATGCAAATATTGCTCACTTACCAAATAATTGTGTTTATCTTTAAACAATCACATTAAACAATAGAAACAATTCAAATCAATAAGTGTTTATCTTTAACAAACAATTAATTTATAAACCAAATTCATACAAATATTAGATCCATTATACATATTGCTTTGTTTAGCGATAAAATAATTGGATTTTATGAAAAAAAATTAGGAAAAGAATAATGAAATTACATCATACAAATTTGAAATTCAATCGATTAAAATTTTCTATTAAGTAACATATATATATATATATATATATATATATATATATATATATATATATATATATATATATATATATATAACAAATTAACAATTCAATATATAATCAACCATTCAATATAATTATATCTTTATTTTTTTATAGTAGTAATTTAATTTTATAGATGTGTGTGATATTAAAGTGTGTGTGTATATATAAGAGAAAGTATGTATTTTATAATATTTTGGCGATTAAAGTTAGTCATTAAAAATCATCACCACTAATAAATTGATAATAAGTAGGAAATTAAAAAGTCAAAAAATAATATTTTATATAATTTTTATGATTTTATACAATTTGTGCATAAATAATAAAAGTCATATTAAAAAACCGCGAAGATCGCGGGTAATATAACTAGTTTTTCATAACATATGAATCTATTGTATGTTGCACATATGGATTTATCATATAATTTTAAACACACGTATTATATACTTCCCAATTTTTAAATAGTTGAAAATGATTTTATCCATAATTTTTTTATTAAAAAAAACATTAGTTGAAAATGATTGGGTAGTATATATAGGTTAATATCCTAGCTAACCTAAAGTTCTGGAAAGTTTGGGTAGGTAGATATTGAAAAGTTTGGGTAGGTAGATATTGAAAAGTTTCGATTTCAAAAGCTAATTAAACTAAAATCTTATATTTATTTTATTTTTTTAAGTATATAATATCAAAATCAAAAATTATGAAAAGTAATATCAAAATCAAAAGCTCCAAAAAGTTAGCTGATCTTATTCGATGGTGCCAAACATAGATTAGAATAAATAATTAAGGGTGAATCTAATTTATTTTTAAGTTATAATTTATTGATCAAAATTCAAATTATTATGAATCCAATGTTCAAAAAGCGGGTGGTAGGGTAAGGGTGTAGGCGGGGTCTAGACGGATTTCATAGAGGAGCTTTGCTGTCTAGACGGGTTTTGACGATCTTAACGGTCTTGGGTGGGGCGAGTTCAAGGGTTTAGGCGCAGGTCTTGAAGAGTTTTTTGGAACAGTGATGAGGACACTATCAGAAATAGCTCTAAGTAATGTGTTTACACTTACTTGTTACAGTTGAAACCGTCACCACCATTACAGGAACCTCTCCACCTTTTGGGAATAGGTCCATAGCCGGCATCGTCGAAGCTTGCAGATTCAGGCCACACACCTTTGTTTATGAACCAGATATTATACTATTAAACTAACTTAAATGATCGATCAAGCATATATAAAATTCAAAACAGATGATCGATGATCGAAAACGAACTGATAGGTACCACTGTCAAGATTGGCGATAATGGTATCTTCACCAAATCTGGCTTTGGTCCACAAAGAATCGGGTTGTTTAGCGACACCATTGTTTCCGAGACCCTTGAAATCCCAAGACCTGGTGGTGTGCAGCTCATTAGCTTTGTCCAAGAACACCGAAATCACACTCGGATGATCTGCAAATTCAACCACAAACTTGTAAAAAATATGATGAACCCTATTTGCTGCATAGCATATATCTAATCTATCTATACATACTTTTAATCTGGGCAGCATGTTCGTCTTCAAGGACCGCAGAAAAGCCGTTGATGTGTTTCTTATACGAGTATATGATCGCCTCCTTCGCCTTCTCGTGACTACATCCATTTTCAACCCAAACACATCACAAGTTAACAACAATATTTTGAAAGACTTAATTGATAGATGGATCGAGTCGATACTCACCTTCCAACGAAGGAAGTGAGAAAATGGCGGTGAGATTCAGCAGCTCGCTCGAAGTGTTCTTCAGTGGGATTGGGACCATGAAAGTGTTCTCCCATGTACACAATGTACGACTGAATTGAATATAACAGATAGAAATTAACACTCTGTTTGAAAGATGGAATTTAATGGGATTTTTAAGGAGGGAATAGAAGGGAAAATGAATTAATTGTTTAGGTGGACAATTGAGAGGAATAAAAGAGATTTTAAACTTTAATAACCACTCTATTCCATGGGATTTCACACCCCAGTAAATTGGTGGAATTTAATGGTAAAGTGAAAATTTTTCCTTTCTCTTCCCTTCCATTCTCTTTCTTAAATTTCCAATCCCTCCCCTCCCCTAAAATACCCACTTGCCAAACAGACGGTAAGGGATCCATATTCAATCCATTCAAACAAAAGGGGCAGAAAATTAGGAGTTAAAAAAACAGACCTTTTTGGCGGCAGATGCGTGAACAAGAAAGGAGGCAAGTAGAAGCACAAGGGTTAAGCTTCTTGGAATCGCCATGTTAGTTTCTGATTAACCCTAACTACCTCTACCTCCACCTGACTGCCTTTTTTGGGGGTTTAGTGGATTATATATATAAGATTTGGAGGGAGAATCAATCTGAATCTAGGACTCATAACTTCAACAAATTTTTTTTATTAAACTTTATATATGTTTATCCAAGCTAAATTTGAATACGGTTATTTCAGAATTCGAAACTATTGAGGATATATGGACTATGTGCGTACAATTAAAGGCTAAAAAGGCCAACTAATTGCAAATTTAATTAGGTTTAATATCCATATTTAAAGCCCTAATTAGCTAAATCCTAATCGTATCCTTCTTCCGATCCTCTCGTATCCAAGACCTTCATCCACTCAAACTCTGATGACAGCGTCGCCTCGATCACTCTCGTCTATCTCACTCGTGTCCACCACTTCAAAAAGGAGTTGCGGACATCGACATGTACGGAATTGTATTTCGGCAAAGAAGTTGAAGATGATGGCCGGGGTTGGGGCTGGTGGACGCTGATAGAGCCTCCATTGGTAATCAAAGGACAAAGGGTGCGGATTGCAATTGCTTCTTAGAAATTAAGTATGATCAATTGTTGGATTTTAACATTAGGATTACCAAACATGTCGCTCACTGAACCAGTGGCAAAATCCCGAACCCGATGAGGCACACTGGTGACAACGAACAAATGACAATGAATAACACAAACTCTGCACAACGTTTTCAATACTACAAAATAGCAATAAAAAAAAAGTTCAATAGGAAAAAGAGTTATTCATTGCTAATTAGAGTTATATACTGAAATAGTTGAACTCGACGACAAGGAGAGTAAACACTACCCCAGATTGCAGCTCGCTCGATGGACGACTCAAGGTTACTATGGATCGTCATCGTCGCCTGAGTGTGGGGGGTTTGACACTTGATAGCCGAATAAATTAAAAGTTCGTCTAAGTTAGGTTCAACCGATGGACTATATATTACTAGGTGACGAACATTGGAACATAGTTGGTCGCCCTAACAGAGACCCCAAACACATCTGTCAAAAGAGGCGACAATTGTATGAATACGTTTGTCGCCTAAATGAGTTCGTATGGTTGTTATATGAGATGAACAGCTCGAGCTGCTCAGCTCGAAAAAAACTCGACTTGATCTCGTTCACTTACCTAAACAAGCCGCGCCTGGACATGATTTTAAGCTCGGTTGAAAGTTCGACTCGTTCGATTTAGGCTCGAATAGCTCGAAGTGTATGAAATTTCTAAAAATTTTCTATAAGTTAATATGTTATGACCAAGTAAAACTAATTAAAGCTCGAAAAAAGCTCGGCTCAAGCTCGTTCATATACTAAAGCAAGCCAAGCTTGGACAAAAAAAAAAGCTCGTTTAAAAACTGGGTTTGGCTCGGCTAGCTCGAGCTCGTTTAACAAATGAACCAAGCTTGAACATGTCAAGCTCGGCTCGTTCGGCTTGAATAGCACCCCTACATGAAAGTGACCCAGCTGGCATATTTAATACTGTGTACTTAGGTGACGAAGATAGGGTTTGGTACGTCGCTAGTGTATGGGGTAGTTGTATCCTATTTATTATTGATTCAGGTGACAACGGAGGAACCTAAGTCTGTCGCCTGAATTTGTGGTGGTTAAGTTATACCCTATTAACCTATTTATTACTATTCACTCAAACGACGGATGTACATATATGTACGTCGCTTGAATGTGTTTTTTTTAACTGCAGGATTTAATCGTTTGTACTTGCTCGAACACTTTCCTATCTTCATCCATTCACACATTTCTCCCAAAATCACCATAGAAGCTCAAAAACCCTTCCCTCCATTCACCATTTTCCACTCATTCTAATTGAGGTATGCATTTTTTTTTTTTGTATGGTTTTTGTTGAATGTATGCATATAAGTTGTTTGTGAGTGGAGTTAATGATGAGAATGCTGTTTAAATGAAGCTTGGATGATGAGAATGTTGTTTAAATAGAGTTTGTGGTGGGAATGGATTGTTTATGTATATACGATATTTAAATTGAGTTTGTGGTATGAATGAATTGTGTATGTGGGTTTATTGTATATATTGATTATGTATATATATGATGTATTTGTGATGGGAATGGATTATTTATATGAGTTTGTGATGAGAATTGATTGTTTATGTGCAATTGTTTTTTGAGAATGTGGTTTAGATTGAGATAGGCGATGAGAATGGATTGTGTATTTGAGTTTATGATGAGAATTGATTTTAAAATGTGATGATAATTGATTTTAAAAATGTGATGGGAATTGATTGTTTATGTGCAATTTTTTTTAGAATGTGGTTTAGATTGAGATAGGTGATGAGAATGGATTATTTATGTGCAATTTTTATGTGCTAATTAGAGTTATATATTGAAATAGTTGAACTCGACGACAAGGGGAGTAAATCAATTATTTCATGGGTTTTTCGACAAAGCAGACCAAATCTAAGAGAGAAAGTCTTCCCTTATAGTGTTACACAAATATGTCTTGATAATACCCGTAGTAGATTATTAGAGAAAGTTATTTCTCATCATAACTAAAGAGATCCTTCACTTGAGGGTGGATCTCCTACAACCCACAATGAGACATTGAGTGTAACACAAAAATATTTAAGGTATTTTCTAATGATAAAAAAAATATAAAAATTATATTTACATTGTACGTGTCAAATAACATATATTTATATACTTTTGTAATATAAAATGATATTTAAAAAAAATATTTTAATTAAAAGAGTCATTATTTTAGAATATTAAATATAATACTTATTAAAATATCATTTTGAAAGAAAAAAATATACAAATGTATACGAGTATTATTTAGCATGTACAATGTAAATATAATTTTTTTTATTGTTAAAAAATACCTCAAATATTTTTGTGTAGAAGATCCTATGTCCCTTCACTCCTTCCAAAATGTCCCATCATAAAAAAAAACGATAGGCAATTTAATGGAACCCGGAAACCCAAAACCTAAAAACAACGCGCCTGCGCGTGTGCCCCCTTTCTTGCGCGTGTGCCCCCTTTCTCCCACAAACCCAACCCAGAAAACCCTAGATCGAAAAATCGATTGAACTCTGCGAGCAATCTCCCTGCAAATCTCTCCGTGAATCCAAGATCCAAGCTCCTCAAAAATCCAAAGAAGTGTTGTCCAATCAATCCCAAATCCTTCTTCTTCTGGACTTGGCACAAACTATGGAAATCTCAAAGTGCGGGGGTATGGGTCTTCGTCTGTGCTCTCTCTGGCTCGTCCCTCTCTCCATCGCTTCAAGGGCTTACTTTGGCCCTCATGATTGCTACCATCTACTCCCCTTACTGGATCTGGCACATATTTGGGAAATCTCTTCATGCGGGGGTTTGGGTTTGCGATTGGGTTCCCGTCGGCTATTCCCTCTCTCCATCGCTTCAGGGGCGTCACTTCTCGGTCTCTCTTGGCTCCCCCCTCAAAGATCTGGAGCGATTTGACGCGTCTTCTACTTGGCTTGATTCTCTCATTCGGAGCGAGTTTGGCCTAGTGTTTTGGGGCTTCGGTCAGTGTCTTTCCAATCATCACTCTCTGGATTGCTTGATTTCTCTCATTACTGTCTTCGGCTTGGACAGGTATGGCTCTATTCTTACCTCTATTCTTACTTCTCTCCAATCCAAATATATTTTGCTTGCTAGACTTGGATTTCTGAACCTTTGGTGGCTCTTTCTCTGGCTCTATTTAAACACCTGTGAATCACCATTAAATGTATCTCTCTTACCTACCTTTCTGGTTCTGATTGTTGCTGCTTTTCATCAATCTTCCTTTGCTGCCTCTGTGTTCTATCTTTATCTTTGTTCTCTGTGTCTTGTTTTTACTATGGAACCAAACCAAGTTGGAAAAGGGAAGGGGGTCCTTATTGAGGATCCACCGACACCCAAAAAACCCAAAACCAAAGGGAAGGGATTCCTCTCTGAGGATTCACCGACACCCAAAAAACCCAACAAAAAATCAAAGTTACCCAAGCCACTGAAAAGTGACAAAGGTAAGGAAAAACTTGATTTCAACTCCTTTTTTTTACCCAGCTACAACAATTCCACCCTCAATACCGTTTCTCAACAAATGCTAGGCTCTATGGGAGAGCTTTTGGTGCTCCCATAGACTTCAAAAAACTGGAATCTAAGCTAAGCTTTGATTGGAAAGGGATTTCTGGAGAGCTGCAGATTGTTGAGCTACCTAACCATTGGTTTGAGGTGAGATTTACTGATCCAAATGATTTAATTATGGTATGGGAAGCTAGACCTTTTCATGTATATGGTCAACTGATCATTCTTAGGATCTGGTCTGAGGATTTTGATCCTATTTCTGAGAATACCTCTGCCATAGATATGTGGGTTAGGATCACTTCTATCCCTGAAGCTTACAAAAAACCTGGTGCTCTTGCACTTATCATAGAAAAAAACAAGTTTGGCACTTACATTAAACATGACCCCACTGTTGATCCTAGTGCTAGGTATGCAAGAATTTGCATCAACCTTGACCTAGCCCTTGCTTTGTCAAACACAATCCTGATTCCAGTTAATAAGGATGAGGTTTCTGCCCACATTATCTGGTTTGAAGAGTTTCCAGAAGGATGTGGAAACTGTGGTGGGCAAGACCATATTTTTAACCATTGCCAGAACTTCATACCCAAACCCAAGAAAATTCAAGTCACCATAAAGAAACCCCACAACATGATCCCTAAACCTAGCTTGGGTGAGGGCTGGGCTACTATGGGAAAATAAGGGAAAATTCTTAAATTCCCTAATCCTATCCATTCCTTTGGGAATAAGCCCTATCTCACAGCTAGGGGTGGGGTGGCCATTGCATTTGAGGCTCTCTCCAATTCCTCCAACTCCTCAATTGGTTCTAAATCAACCTCTGACCACACCACAGTTCCTGACACCTAACCTACACCCTTACCTTCTGGTGGTGTGCTAGCTGCTACTAACATCTTGACTCCTAGCCCCCTCCCTCCCTTTGCTGGCATCACTGGTAACCCTGCAGGATGGGTTCCTGTTGCTGGTTTTAGTGGTGCCTAGGGAGGAGGTAGCTTGACTGGCCCTTCTTCTGTAACCTTTCCCCCTACTGGAAACACCCACTGCACTGAGACCCTGTTGATTTCAGACACTGGCACTACCATCACCTCTAATGATGATCCCATGGAGCTTGCTTACCCACTCCCTAACCCAGAGCTGTTCAATGAGGTGGGAGCTGAAGTGGAATATGAGACACTTCCTTGTCTCCTCTATGAGTTTGATGAGGATGATATGCTTGGTGGAGATTATGATGAGGGTTGTTACCTTCTTGAGGAACCTGTGACTGATAACCAGGTTGATGTTATCTCTGAACCCTCTTTTCACTCTCTACAATCAAACACATCCTTGATGAGGATGCTGTCCACCTCTGAAACTCCCCTGAAGGACTCTTCCACTTCTGGCTCTCTCAAAAGGAAAGCTGTGGGTGGGGAAGATGACACAGCAAGCTCCAATCTGAAGAGGGGCAACAACAAGAAGTAACTCCATGATTTTCAAGCTTTTGCCAAGCAATGGGATGATCTGGCCTTGCCCATGGGCTGTCTGTGATGACTGCTACCTCTCCCCATCACATTTTGAAATAATACAAGAATCTTCTGCAAAAATCTCCTTCCCTATTTTTTGGCAAAATCTTGAATGCTATGTTCTCCAGTTTGCTATTCTATGGTTTTATTACTTTGTTAACATCTGTATTGTGAGCTCGAAATTTTCTGGTATATCCACATGTATTATAACTTGCCCTATTAATGAAGATTGGTATTATGTACTTCTGTTGGCTTGCTGGACCCATGGTACTTACTTATCTCCAACTAAAATTTCAATCAAAAACTACTTAATCTCAACATTGTACTGGCAAACCCCATTTTTGGAATGCTGTTGTTTCTGTCTTAAAAACTTCTATTTTAAAACTCATGAAAAAACATCTATAATCCATGAATCTGAACCTGATCTGGGTTTTTTAGATAGCCATGACTCTTTTAATCCTACCATCTACTCTACAAAAATATACCTTCTTACAATACAAATGATGCTTGCTTCACTTTGGTTCTCCTACTTGACTGCTTTGATTGTTATCTCACTCAATACTAAAAGAAATACATGTCCAATTCTCCTCACTTGTCTACTATATTGCTGCTATATTACTTATCACAGATTTAGGAGCTTTACAAGCCTATTAGTTTTTGCTCATTACTTGAATAACCTAAATGTTACAGTCCTCAAGTTTAAAAAAAAGACACATTTAGCTCCCCTCTTTTGGGATTTCATTTACTGCTGCCTTATGACAGTTGTGAAGATGTTTGTTTTATTTTGGTCTTCCTACTTGTCTGGATCGAATGATATCATACTCAACACTATTGGAAATACATATCCAAGTCTTCTTACTTGGCTACTATATTACTGCTATATTAATCATCACAGCTTTCGGAGATTTGCAAGTTTATTAACCCCTGCTGATTACTGGTATAACCTAAAAGATACAGTCCTCAAGTTAAAAAGAAAAGCACACCTAGCACCTCTACTTTGGGTTTTCATTTACTACTGCCTTTATAACAATAAGCTATGGAGGCATACATTTTTTAGAAATTATGATCAGTATTATGAACCAAACCCTATGACTAACTACCAAATACACAAAATGCTTTTCTATCATATACACAACTGTGAACTTTGTACTAATACTGCTCGAGGGAGCTTCTCTCTCGAGCAAATTGTGTGTTTTCAACCCATACAGATTCTCAACAGGACAAGCTGGGAGACAACTATGAACAAAACCAGATATTGGACACAAAGATTCCAGGATTTCAACTACAAAATAACAGTTCTGAGTATGGGAAGCAGCTGCAATCAAGATAAGAAAGGAATATTCTACATCTCATCAACACACCATAACTCAAATATTAAAGGCCTGTGGAAGGTTTGCTGCTGCTTAAGTGTTTTTTCTCTTCCATGGAATTTTACATGTACCTTTCACATATATTGCCCCCTAAGGAGAGCTTGTGAGACCTATGTTTTGCTCTTCACATTTCTTCCTAAACATGTCAAACTAAAACATTGGACAGCTTTAATTTGTCTAGTATGGCAGTTTATACTCTTGTCTAAATTGCATACATTAACAATTCTCAAACAACTCCTCCTCTATGCTTTGTATATTTATTTACCCTTGTATATGGAATGCATTATATGTATTTACTCGCACCTCATGCAGCTTGCTGTTACTTGGCTTATATGTCAGACCCTTCAGAAACAAAACTCAGAAATTATCACTACCCATTTGAGAAAACCAAACTCAAGTCTTTTAACAAACCATACTCCAGAACTTGAAACACTTCAAATCAATTATCTTCTTTCAAAAGAAAAGTTTGCCTATTTAACTATTATTATAAATCATGAAACCACTAAAAACGTTAACTCATAAATCAAAACTTATACAAACCACCTCAAACATCATGTACACTTCAAGTATGGTCCTAACTCTCTAAGGTACCAAAACCCCCAACTTGTTATATATGAAATTTAGCTTCTGGAATGTTAGAGGTCTTAGTAGGAAATATGTCTGGACTCACATTGAATCTACAGCCAGATCGGATCACATTAAAATTTTAATGCTGGCAGAAACAAAATTAACAAACCCACCTCCAGAAAGTTGCTGGAGGAAGCCCGGGTTCGACAAATGTTCTTTCAACCGTCAATTGGCCTGTCCGGAGGCCTATGCCTTCTTTGGAAGGAAGCACAATTCCAAAATGAAACCCTCACCATTAGAAACTCCATAGACCGAATCATCCAAGCAGATTACACCAATACGAAACTTAACATTGCAATAGAAATCCTTTTTATTTACGCAACACCTTATGCAAATGAAAAAAATGAATTTTGGGCTTCTATAGAAGACTACATACGCAAATCAAAGGATTCTCTCATTATCATGGGGGATTTAAATGAAATTCTAGATCCAAACGACAAGCAAGGTGGCAGAACGCCAACGACTAACAGATTTGCAAGACTAAAAAATATAATAAGCACTCATAATTTGGTCGACGCTCCAACTAGTGGTAATAACTTCACCTTGAGAAAACGTGAAAAAGGCGCAGATAATATATATGAAAAATTGGACCGTGCGATTATAAGCCATTCTATCCTAAAAGAATTTCCCAACCTTTGTACTAAAAATCATGCTTTTTTGAAATCCGACCATGCTCAAATCACACTGGATCTTATGGATAACCAAAAACCAAAATTACAACCCTTTAAATTTGAAATGGCTTGGACCACAAGAACGGACTACGTTAACATTGTGCGCTCGGCTTGGAGACTTGACTCGCCGGGTTCCCAAATGTTTAAATTAACAAAGAAACTACAAGAAGTCAAAAGAAAGAGTAAGATATGGAGCAAGATAACCTTTGGCAACGTTTTCCGACAAATAAAACAAGTTGAAACACAACTTTTAGAGCTGCAGAACACGCTTTCTAAAGCTTATAACTATGATCTAGACAATAAAATCAAAAGACTCATGACAGAACATGCTACACTTTTAACCTATCAACAGAAATACTGGGGACAACGAGCTAAGAGGACACATGTAAAATCCATAGATGCAAACACCAAATACTTTCACAAAATAGCAACTGGAAGACGCAATAGAAATATAATAAAACAGATCCAAACCACAGCTGGTATAACAATCAATAGCGAAGATGAAATAAGAAAATTAATCAAACATGATTTCAGTCAAAGATACTCACTTCAAAGAAGACAGCAGATGCCCAGCAACTTACTAAACTATATAGGAAACGAAATTACGAATGACGATAATAACTGGCTAATTAGACCAGTCACAAATGCAGAAATTAAAAAAGCAGTCTTCAGTCTAGCAAACGACAAATCTCCGGGGCCCGATGGGTTCCCTGCGGGGTTTTTTAAAAAATACTGGCACATCGTTGAACCTTCTGTAATCAAAGCAGTAAAGAGTTTTTTCCTTAGTGGACGGATTCTAAAACAACCAAACCATACGTTTATTGCTCTTATTCCTAAGATAGAAAACCCAACCACAACATCACACTATAGGCCTATAAGCCTTTGTTCAACAACCTACAAGATAATATCCAAAGTACTAGCATCAAGGCTAAAAAAAATCATTCCCAAAATAACCAATCCACTACAAAGTGCCTTCTCCTCGGGTAGATCAATACAGGATAACATCTTAATTGCAAATGAAATCTTCCACTCCTTCTCTAAGAAAAAAGGTAAAACAGGATGGATGGCGGTTAAGCTAGATATGAAAAAAGCTTTCGACATGGTGGAGTGGGACTTCCTTCTTTCCACTATGCTCAAACTAGGTTTCTCAAACAGATTCACAGAGTGGATTAAGGAATGTATCACCACTGTTACTTACTCAGTACTTGTAAATAATGAACCCACGGATGTTTTCTTCCCCGAAAAGGGCCTTCGTCAAGGCGACCCTTTATCCCCTTATCTATTCTTAATAGTATCTGAAATCCTTGCTCGAGGTCTGTACAATGAATCTGTTAAACCACATAGCCGTCTAGGTATAAAATTAACAAGAGACGGAACAAGAATTCCTTTTCTAGCCTTTGCGGATGATATTGTCATCTTTGCTTCGGCTAGTAAAACTGGTTGTGATCAAATCAACAAAATCTTAAGGGACTATACTGCTCTGTCAGGGCAACGTGTAAACCGGCATAAATCCCAATTCCAAACATCTAAAAACGTTCTACCATCACAGAAGAATATGATCCGAAATGAATTAGAAATCGCCCACACACCGAATTTGGGATGCTATCTAGGTTGCCCAATCATTGAAGGATGAGTAACGAAAGATGACTTCAAGGATCTAATAATGAATACAAAATCTCAACTACACAAATGGAAGGCAAACTGTCTCTCACAGGCAGGAAGATGTACACTGATCAAGACAACGCTTTCAGCAAAACCATTACATATAATGCAATGCTTCATGCTACCAAAAGCAGTACACACAGATCTGGACAGGATCAATAGACAATTTCTTTGGAACAAAGGTCCAAACCATAAACCACTAATCAGCTGGTTCGATATATGTAAAACAAAGGAAAATGGTGGGCTAGGGCTCCGATGCTCAGAAGACATGAACGAGGCACTACAAATGAAACTGCTTTGGAAAATACTAGCAGAACCCAACAACCCTTGGGTTAAACTAATAAAAGAAAAATACCTCAAAACAACTGAAATCCTAAATTATCAAAAACGCGGGGGAACATCATGGCAATGGGCACAGCTATTAAAATTAATACCTTTATTAAAAAATGGCCTCCAATGGTCTATTGGGGACGGTTCAGCGATAAATTTCTGGAATGATCTCTGGATGGGTCAGTCCCCACTGAAAAAATTTATCCCATTAACTCAGCAAATTGATGAGTCAATAAATATAAAACACTTCATCAACGAAAACAAAATGTGGGACAAGAGCAAATTATTTAGAAACCTACAAGGACTTCTACCAAACGGTGAAATAGAAAAAATCACAACAGTACCACTACTTGAAAATATACAAGTTGATAGACTATATTGGAAATGGAGCAAGAACGGGTGGTACACGACTACATCTGCTATAGACATGATACATAAATACAAAAACCACACAAACTCGGATATAAGCTGGGTATGTGACCTAAATACACCACCGAAAATAAAAACATTCCTGTGGAAAATCTTAAAAAATACAGTACCAACAACGGCCAGATTAGCTTCTCGGCATCTGGGAATTCCAACAGACTGTCCCCATTGCGACTCTTGCTACAAGGATTTATATCATCTACTATGGGACTGTCCCATTACCAGGAGCACTTTGATGGCAAATGATCCAGGGACCTTCATGAAAATACATGGTTGTTTTGATAAAAGAGACTCGATCAATGACACCATATGGAATATTAAAAACACAATTGGAAGAACCAAATTTGAAGATCTAGCGTTTGTCTGGTGGGGCATCTGGTTCTCTAGAAACAAAACGCACTTTGATAATTTAACCCCGGACATAAGAAAGATCATAGCTTTCAAAAAAGACCAGAAATTCATCTGGACAACCTCTCAAGTAGGTGAAAACATAAAGGATAACAATACAGATACAACAATCAACTCAAAACCAAAATCAACTTCAAAAAGGAAAAGAACCAAATGGGAAGCCCCGCCAAAAGACACCCATAAACTTAATTTCGATGGATCTTTCTCTTCAAGCAATAAGGGCACTTTTGGGTTTATCATTCGTGATTCCAAGGGTTCTCTTATTTCTTGTGGTTGGGGTCCATCGCCAATAGATTCTGTATGCGGTTGCGAAAGCCTTGGGCTTTGGACCGGCATACTAGCTGCGAAAAACCTGAAAATCCAAAAACTGATAGTAGAAGGCGATAACCTTGCAATTATAAAAAGTTTAAAGGGTTTGGGGAAGCCTACCGGAGACTCGGATATGATTGTCTCAGACAGTCTAGTCTCGCTGGGCTTTTTTAGTTCTGTTGAGTTTCGTCATGTTTTCCGGGAAGCTAATCTAGTGGCTGATCGTTTGTCACGACTAGAATCCGCTTCACTTGGTTCTTTGACGCCTGATGATTCTCTTTTGCGTAGTCTCATCCGAAAGGATGCTCTTGGCTGATAGGGCTTAGCTCTATGGTCAAATTTTTTCCGGTTCAAAAAACAAAAAAAAAAAAAAAGTCCCATCATAATATTAATATATACATACTATATGCTTTGATCCCGGTTTGGCCTTTGGGTTTCCGATTCTTGTAGTGTTTTTAACTTGTAGGTTCGTGTTTAGTTTCGGATGAGGAGCAATCATGTGGTCATATAGATCGAAGTTGATCGCAATAGTGTTTGAGGTCTCTAAAGATCCCTCTTGAATTGGTAAATAAAGAGCGACCATCCCGGGATTCGAACCGGACCTATGGGTACTACCCACAAAGTCCTTTCCGGTGAGCTATTCCTCATCTGGATGGGGAGAACGTCATGTAGTCCACACCTCATCAGGAGCCGTCTTTTTCCATATCGTAGATTTCTGCTTTACACCTCCCCAATGATGAGACGTCTTGTTAGCTCCAACTAGCCCATGAGCTCACTATTCATATCGGTTCATCAAGTCTCACAATTCGAGCTACCCGAATTCTGCTTGTTCATAGACTTTGGGTTGTTTTCGTGTAATTTTTTCTTTGTCTTTGTTGTATTATGACTGTCTGTCTATCTGGCGTTATGTCGCCCTCTCGGTCTACTAGATAATAGTTTGTTTGATATTTAATCTGGGTCATTCATTTTCACTAATTCAACGTTTAAGATGTGCTCACAAATTTTATGGGAAGAGTTGCTTAAAAAGGATCTATCCTCTATATAAGTATCTAAACACTAGAAACTCCATTTACATTAAAGGGTCAAGTTACAAACACTTATCATCTTACCTGCAAATAAAAACCAAAATGCACAAAGCATCTAATCCACACATTGGTTTCATAGTCAAATAGGAGAGATCCCAGGAAAGAGTTTCTGGAATTGTCGCGATTTTAACATCAAACATGGCTTGTGCTGCATAAGGTCTTTAGCTTGTCTCAGATTCGGACACTGGTACACTTCCGTGTCCCTCCCTAGGTGAAATCCTCGAGGGCGGTCCAATCAAACTCAATAGCACCTGAAAATTTTCACAGATAAGCATCAAGGATGCACCCAGGAATACCTTCTTAAGAAACTAAAAAGTATGCACACAATCCATTGCTCATTTTATTTCTTCCAAGGACATATTTGATGGCTTGACCAATGCCTTATAGCCTCCCATTACACCAAAAGTCGAGAGTGGAAAACCAATAGCGGTCTTAACGTAACTTCCCAGCCATGTTCCACAAACTTACCCTGTTCTTGTTATCTGCACAAGATTAGTATCGTGCAGCTTATTTTTTTCTTTGAAGTTAACTATTATGCAAAACCAACAGATACTAATGGAAGTACAGAACAAGGAGTTAACCAAAGCAACAAGAAATCACATTACGTATTGGAGGTAAATCAAGACCAACTGACAACCGAAGAAAAATGACACTGATTCAGAGCCAAAAACAACGTATGTTAGAGCTTACCGGTAAAAACACTAGCCCGTGCAGGAACCCAATAATAACCAACCCCAAGTACATCTGGAAATAATAAACCTGTGTAATAGACAGTATTTCAGATCTTCAGTTGTGTCCTTTGATAAGAAGATATGGATGCAATTAATGGCTCAAAACAATACGAACCACAAAAATCTCTGATTTTGCAAAGGAGAGGACGATAACACCAACAAGCTTTGTAAGTGTGATTCCACTGCCAAAAAAACAATGGAAAGGAATATTACATTGATACACTATGGAATGCTTACAATGTTAAATCAAATACTGTATTATATATACTCCACACAACAAAACTACACTGCTTGTCAACTCTATGCCCAAATGAGTGGCAAATAACATACTACGCCAATGTGGACCACAAATTCATTTTCATGCACTAGTTATGATACATTGATAAACTAGTTCTCCGCACGCTCACTAGTTCCTACTTTTTCCATTCAATTTCATCATGGATTTTGTCCTCGAGATTTAAACTCAAATACAATGCTTTGTATATTACTAACCCTTTTTCTCAGATTATGTGGCTTTACTATCAAATTACTATAAACAATTAGCTTGATAACACATTGTGTTTGCAGGCTACTTTGTTAAACCAAGGATTATGACAAATATAAAGACAATGTGGTTCAGATGTTTCACCTAAAAACAGAAGCACCCATAGTTTCAAGAGCCTTCCTTGCACGTTTGTTTTTGTCCCCATAGCTAACCTGCAAAACAGCAGTACAAAACATGATCCAAATCCAACCTTCATCAAAACATACCCAGAACATGAGTAAACTAGGTGAGATTGTTAAAAAGCTTCAAATATCCTCATGCTTGCTTTCCCAAATATAATATACATGATTTATTGGTCTCACGAGTATAATCGTTATCGACTATCAGTTCATCTATTCTATGATGCTTATATACCAATACTTACAGAGAATGCATGTGTTATATGGACACAGAACTCAACAGCAATTCCAATTGACATGATGAGGTTTACGACAGACACTGCGTTCAGTTGGATACCCAAAATGGCCATTACACCCTGCATCATAGGTGAGCAAGTTTACTCCTTAAAAGTAAACAAGGTTTATAATAATAAAGAATTAATAAATAAGCACAAAGAAAAGGGGAATTCAAAGTCCATAATGTATACCAAGAGGTCCACCACGATCATTGCAAGAACAAGTAAAATAATTCCTGAGGTGCATAAGCTGCATTCAATCCGTCCATATAAATAGGGTCAAAAACTTGAGCATGCAAATAAATGCTAAGAAAGGGTTTAGTGTAGCGTCAAAAACCTTGAAGTAATAACCAAGCAAACAATGAACACAGCACCTGTAACAATAAAAACAAGATGGTATCAGTAAAAAAACAGAGGATATAGTAATACTACGATGATTAAACTTAGATGGGTACAAGCTAAAACGCTCATTCGAACAAGATATGCACACGTATTTTAAAGGTTAAATATGGAATGACTTACCTAATGCAATGGCAATGTTCACTAAAGCAGTGTTCCATATGTCCAAATATTGCTCAAAGAAAATGTAGAACACAGAGTACGGGAAAATATCCATCTGCAGTCAAAACTTTTTATCAAGCGGCAAAAATATATGAAAGACCACCAATGTTCTAAAAATCGCGCCTAGGCAGCACCTCATCTAGGAATATTTATGCCTAGACAGGTAGCTAGGCAGAGGGTGCGTCTATGTGGACTAGGCATTGGGTTAGGAGGGGTAACCGTCGGTTATGTGGGCTAGGCAGGCTAAGCGGCTAGGAAATTAAGTGTTATAAAATATCCATCTCTCTCTCTCTCTCCTCAGCCCTCACTCTCAAAAGCAAGCCTGTCGCTGCCCTAAAATAAGTAAAATTGCAACTGATTTGTAAATTTGTTCATTATTCGTTGATCTATTTAATTAGATGTCACCATGTCCAATTATCAAGTGAAAATGCTTCATCAAATGCTTTTTTTTAGAATGCCTTTGGATACATGATTCTGAGTTTATTTGCTTTAGAGTCGGTCAAGGACCCTGATTTTGAGGTCTATATAGATTATGGATATGCACCAAGGGTTGAAATAAAAGGAAATAACAAAGATCATTCTAATTCCTCCGAAGTCCCCAACTAGCCGCTAGGTAGCCATCTGTTGCTTGCCTCTCTAGTGTCTTTTAGAACACTTTGAAAGACCAATTAGATAGAATGATACAATAAGAAATTGAATGCCCAAGGACTCTGCTAACCACCTCATACCTTCAAAGACTCAGAAACTCTGGAACTGAATTCCCGTGCAGCTCGCAGTGAATTTACATAATCACTCTGACGAAACAGTCATAAAACAGTTGAGACATGGAAATTTAGTATTATAAAAGCTGAAGAAATCACATATTCTGACTTTCTCAAAGATATAGCATACTTGTTTATTCACTGGTGTATGGTAGGTACGAAACTCTGATGCTCGTATAACACCACTCTCAAAACCTGATCAAGAAAACTACATAAAATTTGGTACACTCATGTCGCACAGCATTGGTAAATAAGACTCTTCAAAAATATTAGAGGAAGTTAAAAAACACACATGAAAAGGCCTAGTTTCAACGAGGTTCCATCTCAAAACAAATTGGCAATAAGAGGAGTAGCCATCAAGCTTATATGTTGTTCATAATATCTCAATTTTTTCAATGTGGGATAACCACATATTCCAAAAAATTCCACTATAATCTCTTTTGTAGACTTAATAATAGCTTCTTAGACAATTCTCATAAAGTATGGCTTTTGCAAATTTATTTGTAATTTCTAGATATTGGGAAGTTGAGCCGATACTTTGTATAAGACATCCTTTGCTATTTGGGGGGGGGGGGGGTGGCGGGGAGAGAGAGAGAGAGAGCACCATTCAAATCCAAACTGTTAGTGTAAGCACCATGGCCTCCCTTGGCACAATCAGCAGAAGGCAATGCATTGAGGAACCATGGAAGCTTTTCCCTAAATTGAGCTGTTGAGGGACGATCATTGTCCAAGTCTGAGTGAAGAAAGCACTGAAAGAGTCCAGCATTTTAGATCAAAAACTCTTCAAGCAATCACAAACTGCATAAACCATAAAGTGGGGGAAGCTTACAGTAGTACAATCATCGCACACCCCTCCTAGTCCACATGAACCTTCATCAGGGTCACAGCACGGAGGCTGAAGAGTGACATAAATCCAAAAAAGGGGGGTTAATAAGCTTTTAGTGAAGAGCGGTAAGCAGTGTCATAATACAATAATATCACATCCAAACCCTCGCATTTTGTTAAGTCGATTGGTCATAAAGTTTTGTTTTTTGTTTTGACAAACGTGTTTTACTTAATATTATGAAACTGCAAGCATAAGCTGTTTAATGAATAAAGAGTACGAAGATAAGTCAGCAGGTCAGACGACCAGGTTGGTTGTTTTTCCAGCCTGGCTTGTCTTCAATTAAACCCACTTTCATCATATGAACAGAAACTCAAAAGGCACAGGAAAGAACAGAAATCACATCTAAGAACCCAGTCTAGACACACATGCACACAAGAAATAAAAAAAAAAAGGAAAAGCTTTCAGCAAAAAGATAGGCAGAGTAAAGAAGAGAAACAGATGTGCACAAGAAGCATAGAGGAGCATGATCAGTGGAATTCAACTGCCTGCTGGATTTCCGTTCTCCCATGAATGCTAAACTTCTTTAGGCTTCTTTGATACCTTACCAAGCGGGAATATGAAAGCCAAACTTCCTTTAGCCTTCTGTACTTCAAATATCTGAGTGAGTCAGAGTTTCTAGCCTAGTTCACTGTTTCAGATATCCTGTCACTGATTAAATTCATCCTCCATTTCTCCAAGTTATTTTGATAAGCAATAGGTTTTATTCTAGATGACAAAATCTCTGCTTTTTTAGTATTAACCCTTGCACTAGCTTGCAGATACCTTGAACTTGTAAAACTCAGAAATAGAGGGTTGTTTACATCAAAACTCCTCTCTACATGACACTCAAAAGTAAGCTGTTTATGTCAAAACTCCTCTCTACATGACACTCAAAAGTAAGCTAGAAATCTAGTCATAAGCAGACGCACAACTCAAGGAACCTTAAATGGAAGTCAAGAATTAAACCAAACATAGGATAAAAGATTGGAGGATTTATTGAATCCCGAGGACCAATGAGAAGAGCATTCAATAGGATAAAAGATTGGAGGATTTTTAAAGACCCATATAAATATTTGGGGCAGGAAAAGGACTGACCTGATCATCAGGAGGACAGTAACTACCATTTCCAAAAGTTCGACAACAACCGAAAGCTTCAGGAGATAGCCACACAAGAAAATCATCAAGCCAGGATGCAGCCGGTTTAGCAATATAGCTAGATTCCGCCATTAAGGACGCTCTTGATATCTGTTCCAGAATTTGGAGATAAATTAGGAGAATAGTAAACAAAGGTTAAAGGACCTTTTGAAAATAATTTTTTTTTTAAAAATGTTTAAAGGCCCAAAGATAAAGCAAAGGAAGAGAAGATACTTAAATGGCCATCTGAAAAAGTAAAAATAACATAAAGGAATGTTTTTTCCAAGACTTCATATGTATATGAAATGAATTAAATAATAAAATAGTGATAATAACAATATAAGCATAAATATAATATAATATAATAATAAATAATTATAATAATGGATGGATTTATGGTTGGGATGGAGGGTTCCCTATTATTTTGATAGGAATGAAATTAGAACTAAAAGGCCGGAAATCATTCTGATTCCAAGTTTTTGTCATACGAAACAATTAAATCGGGAACATTTACTATGAAAGTGGGGTAGCATTTACTAAGAAAGTGAGAAACATCAAATGAACATGAAAATGAATGGTATCATTTCCTATACATAGCCTTAAGGACAATGTTTGGCATGGAAATTAAATTTAAAATATTGAATGAAAGCTATTAAGTTACCTCATTTAGAAGAGAATTTGCATCACACTTGCTGATGGAACACAACTGATTTGTATGTCTTGCTTCGGAGCTGAATATTATCATTGAAACTAATATATGTTAAAAATATGCCGGGAAAAAAAACTAATATAGGTTGAATATATGCCGGGGAAAAAAGGTGCAAGTATAGACGGAAAAACATTTGACATTGAACATCGAGCAATAAAGCAGCATAAAATCCCAAATTAGATTGGCAAGAATGACCTGAAAAATGTTCTTTGCACTTTGATTTCCAAACATATTAGAGGTGCAGGCTCATATATAACACAAACCTAGATTTTGTAATTATTTTTTTAGAATAAACCAGTTGTCATCGATAAGCAACAAAATATTGATTCAGGGGCAAAAATGGAAGATGTTTTCAAAGTGAATGTTGAGACACTCAGAATTTCCAAGGGAATTACGGAATATCGCCATTAAAAAAAAAAAAAAAACAAACAAACTCGTTAAAGGCACCCATCAATTGGGTTGAATTTCTATTAACAAGGTTGGACAGATCATATATATTAAACCCATTCCATTACCTCCACATGTCGCCTCCTTATGCAAAGATAGTTTTGGTCATTTTTTGTCAATTCATTATATATTCTGTTTTCTAATCATATATATTATCGGTTTATCTACTGTGTATAAGATAAAAATACTTTATTGGGAAACAAAACCCTAAAAAGAAATGGGTGAACCCCATAATCTAATTTTAAAATGGCTAAACCGGGTCTATCTAGGGGAAATATTTCCCAATTGGGTTTCTTATGCAAAGATATAATCGATACCTATATGTAAAGATATTTTTGGTCATTTTTTTTCAATTCATTATATATATTCTATTTTCTAATCAATGGGTTCAATTCAAAACCTTGAATTAATATTAATATTAAAATGAATATATAAATGAAAAGTAATTTTGAATAATATTATAGTTTCTTGTCTTCTTAATATATTCTACATTTTCTAACAAACGGGTTTAATTCAAAACATTGAATTAATATATATTCGATACCTATATGTAAATCTTTATACAATATAGTATTAAATTATAAGCATGAGAATATCACCTGTTATATATTCTCTCCATCTAAGCGATTTTCATAAAATTATCTTTAGTTAAATCTTTTAAATGATGTTACAATGTAATTAATTTTGTTTCTTTCCAAGTGAGATTATTTTAAAATATCTATACATATGTTACTTTAAATGAGAACCATATTTGAAGAGATGTTATCACCACATTCATTGTAGGCTTTTTTCAACCAATAAAATTATACCTTTCTAATCTTATGCTAACTTGTATTGATATTTTATTTAATTTTATAATATTAATTTTTTATATTATTATGATTTTATTTTTAAAAACCATGCAATGGCACGGGAACTTGTACTAGTTACCGGCCTTAACTGAATAGGCATTTGATCAAAATTTTAATCAATTTATTTTACTTGGTAGCACTTAGCAAATGAAGCCCATTTAATTGGTGGTTTCTTCTACTTTCATTATAAACAGTTACTTTTGTTTGCAATGTCCTATTTAACTAGTGGTTTTCCCTATTTTCCCCCAAAGAAAAAGATAAAAAAATCTGCCAGATATGAATGATTGAAATGTGACTAGCAGAGCTGGGTAGATGTAAAAAAATTAGGCATTTTTTTGGTATTATTATGCTTTCTGGACTAAGAACCTTGATGATGCATGATTTTACTTGCTAGGATCTTCTTTCAGAATTATGTGCAAGTTCAATAATTACAACCAGCAGAAAGTCCACCAAACATATAAGAAATGTTTTTTTTAAGAACAGATCCTATGCATGTACAGATGTACTCCCTCCGTTCATTTATAATTGACGCTTCAACAAAAAGCTCGATAATTAAGGAATGCAAAAAGGCACTTAAAGTAAAGGAAGAAAACTCTTCAAGTTCTCTACAAAAAGCTGAGGAAGAAAGGAAACCCCCCTCTCTGTGCAAATATGTCTACATCAACCCATTATCCACAAGAGAACGTCAATTAAATGAAAACTTCAATTTACATCCAAAGCGTCAATTATAAACGAACGGAGGGAGTAGTTTGGAGTCATAAAGAAATAGAGAATTATCTAATAAAATATTCTTGATGTTTTAAAAATTGATTGGTTGAATTTAGTCACTGAAATTGAACCAAAATAATAGAAAAAAGGATGGATGTGGCTATCTTAGAGAGCTGCTAAGGTCAGTTGTAAAAGTGACTATCTCTAAGAGTTCAAATGTATTAATGATGGAGGGAATGCCATTTACGGATACATGCTGTTATCTTTACTTGTATTTGGTTTTTTCCAATTCTAGACCAGGGATCACTAGCCACTACTGATAATTAATAGAGATTACTCCAGGATTGATCTTCAACATCTGGATTGAGTATCTCTAGATTTATGTGTTATTTGCTTATTATGTGTTTCCTACCTTTTTCTTGCTGCTCCTAGAACAATCAGGTTGAACGCAGTCTGATTTTGAATAATATTTCAATTTATTATGACACCTGTGAACCAGATAATGAAATCAAGGATATGTATGGTGATCTACAGCCAATGAGTAAACTGCTAACGGAATATGAGAAAAAGCATCCAGAAAATACCTGTAATTATAATCCTTCACTACAAAATACAAAGGTGGTCCAACTCTAAGGTATTCTGATATATTATTGAAATACCCCTGCAAATATATTATATATATATAACATTACTAAATAATTGAGATTAAAAAAATGACTTATCGGACAGAAGTAAGGTTAAATCAATATCAGATTAGTAGTGCAACTGCAAACCTGAAGATATGAATCCCGTGGAAGAGCTATTTGTTGCTCTAGGCCAGGTTCAATTCTGGTGGATAGCATCTGCAAAGATGTGAAAGTTTTGACATCAAGAATAACTTGGCAGTGCATGCTTAGAGTAAATTCAGCAAATTAGAAAGCAACTTACAATGCTTGCAAAAGTTAAGCCGGTAAAGATAATAAGAACAGCAAGTTTAACTCCCTGACGAGTAAGGATTGGCCCATGAACTTGCTGAGACATAAACAGAAAATGATCGATATCTTTATAAATGGAGAAAAAGTGAACTCAATCATAATTCAAATATCAAAAGCCAAATGCTTGGTGGTTATGTGGTACTAGCAAATAAACCAGGAAATTTAGAGACATTTGACTACTAAATTGGTTAGGTTCTCAACACAGTCAACTACTTTCATTTAGAACACTGGATTCATTTATTGGTAATATATGAAAGCACTGAAATTTATAAAATTTCAGGAAGAGAAAAAATATATATTGAACACCATCTACAGGCACCAACACTTCATACATCTTAAGATTAATCATTTAAAGCCTACATTGATAAGGAAATGAAACAGATAGGTCTTTTCAGAGTACAGTAAATAACCAATGAAGTATATCCAGACATGCAATACCACAAACACAAACTACCTCAAGATAAAGAAATGGGAATAGGATCATCAAAAAAGAGGATGAGAGGAAAATCCACCGTAGCATAACAAACAAATCCAACCACTTCCATTAAATTTAAAGCATTCCCCTTGCAGAAACAAAATATATTTTCCATAAAATTTTAATCAAACTTACCTTCATATATTTAGTCAGAATTCCTGGATTTCTATGACTGGCATCTGTAATGAAACCAAGATAATTAAATCAGAGCACAAACTCAGGACAAACTACAATAATCCAAATTTTATAGGCGGAAGAATCTACTAACGACCACCTTCAGAACCCACAGGAGGTGAGGGAATTTTGATGCAAGGGAAACAATCGATCCTGTTGTCATGGGCTCGTCTAAAGTCAAGGACTATTAATGCAACGAAAGCACTAATTTGCAGAAGGAAATCCAGAAGAACAGCCATTGCTGGAAAGAATAGCAGTTATGGTCAAACTCAAAATAATTTTATCAACTTCAACGCAATACAAACACCTGAGAATTCTCAAACCTGCAAACATAGAAAATACACGGCAAGCTGGCATGGAAATAAAGGCTCCAACTGCAAATGCCAAGACCTCACACAAACTAGCCAATGTTATGGATGGACCAACTTCAACAAGTGCATTACTAACTCGCACATCCAAAGGATATTCCACTGGTTGCCGCTTCACAGCATGAACCAATATGCACATATTGTCAACTCCTACCTGATAAAATATGCAAACACATTGGTAAAAGATTCAATGAATATGCTGAAAGTGTAAATACATTAAAGAGGGAAGAAAAGGAGATTACAGAAGAAAACAAGACCAAATAATGGGTCTCAGTTGTAAAATGCATAAAAAAATGTAGCAAATCACATGGTCCATGGATATGGAAACTTTTGTCATTGTACACTGAATTGCTCAAAACCTTAAAGGGCCCCCGACATTCCAATTTTAAATGCGAATAGAAAGGGGTCACAAATTTTATTCATGGTCCAGATTTTTTAGTCCCATCCCCAACATTGCAATTTTAGTTTCTCTATGCCAAATAAGTGGATGAAAAAGTCATACTGAAGGGTTGATTCTAAAGGCCTCTACCTTAATGAAAAGTGAAACAGGAAAATCATTAAATGGAATACTCACAGCTAAAACAAGGAATGGTATGACTTCCATAATGATCAATGTAGATTTCACTCCAAAGGCACTGAAGAAGCCAACAGAACCAAGGACGGAAAGAATAACAATGAAAACACCAGCAAGACCCAGTGACACCTGTGTGAGAAAAAAACAATCAAAGACAGGATCAGCCTATCCCTAAAAAAATAAATGTGATTGTTAACAAGAAAAGTTAACCCTGTATACAGGAAACACTATTGATAGAACCCATTACTAGTTCCTCCCATTCAGTATAAATAAAAACAAGACAATTTCTCATGAGTAGGCACATTGTCCCAGGTTATTAGGGAGAACCTTTTTACATAGCAGAATGTTTAAGAAAACTCTGGATCATTACTCCTAGAACAAAGGCTAAGATTTGCTGTTCTTCGCACGATAATTTGCATGGTACCTGACTGCTTCCAAAGGTTAGAAACCAATATTTTGCCTCAGCCAAGCTAAGAGTAAAAAGGTAAAAAACTGCCTTTTTCCATATCTAGGAGTAAGGAGGAGGTGCCCTTGTTCCTTCTTTGCAAGAGGTCAAAGGTTCGAGCTTGTCTGGGCTAAAACCCACTCAGCTTTCCTGGCTTTGGTGTTTTGCAGGCTAATGTAGGCCCATGGGGACCAGTCAAGCTACTTAGTGGACTTGGGTACCTCTTGGTCCCCATGCATTTAATAAATAAATAAATAAGTTCTGTTCCTCTGAATCATATATTAACTCTTATTCAGAGAGGGGTTATTTAGATCCTATTCAGAGAGGTTATCTAAGAACTATACTGCTACTCCATAGTCATGTACTTCCCCAATTGTTTAGCCAATTCATGGATCTGAAGATGTCGAGCACAGAGCTGAAAGATTATTTCATTATATATTGTTCTCTCTGATACAGAAAGAAGGAAAGGTGCAATATCATTCATTCAAAATAGTCATTTTCATAGAGACATCTTTTAGTAGCAAGAATTAGCACCGGATTTAAGCCAGGTGAGACTGAAGCCATACCTTGGAGGAAATATAGAAGGATGATATATCAGTCATGTCTCCCAAGGTGATCGAGATATAAGCAAACATCACCAAATAGCTTATCTGCCAAAAAAAAAAGTGGATTTCCACAGGATCTTTCAGAATAAACTCTGCATCATACTGATAAGCTACATAAGAAGTCAAGACAGGCGAACATAATGGTCAGCATTAAAGACAAATTGCAAAATCATACAAAGATGTGACTTACTGTAATTGTAATAACATCAGCAGTGCTTTCTCTTTTCAATTCATCCTCTATTGAGCTTTCAGAAGAAAAGGATAATGTCAGGTTATTAGACTGTGCCATTGGTATAAGCTCCTCCTGTCAACATGCCCAGATAGTTCGATTGTAAGACAATCATTCATACAATTAGTGAATAAAAAAAAATTACTCCCTCCAGTCAGAAATACATGATACTGGGGGGGGGGGAATACCTTGAAATGTGTTGGGAAAATGAAAAGTAGGAGAGTTTGAGTGGGACGATGTATTGGGAATATAAAAAGGTGCACTGGAAAGATAAAAATGGTGCATTGGGAATAATGACAACATACAAAGAGCAAGGAAATGGATGGCAACATGCACATGAGACTTCATAAAAAGTTTCCATTTTAAATCCCTTCCATCAACAATCCAGCGGTTCTAGAAACCATTTGACAAAAGGAATTAATATCCAGTGTCTTTTTCAAGAAGAAGATAGAATGCGTAATTTATGTCATCCCCGAACTTGCTTGCTTTAGAAAAAACATGATTTCTGCAAGACCACAGCTTGAAGCAAATTGAATAAATGCTATCACAATTTTAAATAAGTATGATTTTTCACATTTCTGTTCCAAAAGATTATTTTCATAACTCAAATAATAAGGCAACCAGCAGTTAAAGTAACATAAGAAACACCATGTTAGTAGAATTTAACTACAGTGCAACTGATCAAACCTTTGCCAATTTGATAAATGCCTTTTCCCAAGCCACAGCCATCTCATTTTCACTGCTTGTTTCATCAGCAACATTGTTGACAGGGTAAGTCACAAGAAAAGCTGTAGCCTGCCATTCCAATAAAGCCAATCATTAGTACATGCTTCACCATCGACTTGGAGGAGAAAGAAATTACCTCAGAGAAATTGTTTCCAGGAAATCCTCCTAACACTGTACTTGGATCAAGTGGAGCCTTGAAGGCACTCATACATGTTTCTGTGGAAGTATAATGCTGTTGATATATTCATGAATAGAAAATATCAAATATTAGTTGGATTATGAAGACCGAAGACAATGTCACAGTTGATATCTTTATAAAAATCTGTAAATCATGGCTGATGTTCAGCACGGAGAGCTATTAATTTTATCCGCCCATAATGAATAAATGGATCGTGATATGGCTTTAAGATTATATTTGCTTAAAAGATGGATTGCACAGGAAACCCGAAAAGAACAAACAGTTTCAAAGCAAAATCTCAAGTCTATGAATGAATTTCAGCCAACATATAAACAGTGATAACCTGAAAGCAGTATTCAGCATGTTGAACACCTCCATAGATGTCAAAATTATCAGGATCCATTTTGAAGTACTGTTAGAAAAGATAACAAACAAGAAATGGGAAGTAAGAATTATAACCTTCACGGACAAAATATTCTAAATTCATACAAAATGTCTCTCTCAACGTACAAATAATGGTAACAACATCAAAATTTACAAATAATAGGCAAGATAGAGTTGGTAAAATTGATATTTAAAAAAAATCTTTGAAGAAGTGGAATAAAGCCAATTGAACTACCAATTAATTTCACGCAATATAAGAAGTTTTTACATCCTTTGGAATCGGGAAATCAACATGGTACACCTCGTACTTTTAACAGCTATAGTATATCTGATTAAATTGACCATTTATTGCTAATAATGCTATTTATTTTACTGCCAAATTTCTATAATAACTCTTACAAGATATTTCCTGCGTTTCAATCATGCACCTATACACTTTTTACTATGAATAATTTTATCATTGGGTTCTGTAATGTGTTTCAGAATAATTTTAAAATCACTCATTCATTAGCTAAGTGAATAGCCACATCAAAGGATTATTTTATGAATTATTTGTCAAATTATAAATGTCAGAAACACCACAGTGCCATGTTGCATTCCCTTCGTGATTGTACCCCCCCTTCGTATACATCTTCAGCTCTATCTTTACATATTTCTTTTTTCAAAATTGGCTCAATTTGAATTTATAATGAAATGAGAGCCTCGATAAATGATGAGTAGAGAGAGACTGACCTGATAGACAAAATATCAATTATGTAAAATATGGAAATAAAGGCTTCACACAGGAAGAAATATCACTAAACATATCCTCTAGGAAAAGATAAGTCCAGCCATATTTCAAAATAAATTATAAATAAAAAAATCTCCATAATATGCAGTCATAAGAACTTTGGAATGCTCACCTGTAGAATACTTTGGGTTGCACAATCCTCCCCAACAGGCTTTAAACAAATATCAGGCAAGGATACCATCAAGCCGGAATAATTTGCTCGAAGCTCATCAACCTGGCAGAAAGAACACCAAACCCCCTTAGTAGTATTTAACCCTGAGAAATAATAAAGTGAAGCACCTTATATGAATAGCGAAATACCTTCCTCTGTATTTCAAAGAGCAACTGAATATTATCATCTGTCACAATACTTGGAGGCTTCCCATTCTTTGCACATGGTTTGCTCGCTAATATAACCTGTGGACAATAACACAGCACTTCAAATCATTTTATCTCTGCTCTGTATAACACACCACTTCAAATCATTTTATCTAGTCACTTTAAAATGTTTCTACCCAAAAACAAAACATATACACAAATAATTAATTTAGCATATACAAAACTCAAACTTACCTGCTCAATCCGATAAAAGGGGGCCAGGTGATTGTCAAAGAAATGTTTCTCTTCTGCAGCCTTACTCCCAGGTCCTACCCATAACTGAAACAGCAAAGATCGAATGATATTCAGTAAAAAAAAAAAACTAGAACAATGGAAATATTTAAGAATATTCAATAAATAGAGAAGCCTAATTCACATAAATAGTATTCTCTCCGTCTTAAAATACTTGATGTTTTCTTTTCAGCATGTTTTTTAAAGATGATAAAACTGCATAAAACATAAAATACTTTATTTCATTTTATTATAATCTCATACTTATTACTAATATGTACATTCATTTGTTTTTTAAAATTATTTAAAAATTAATATTTTATAGAGTTTTAACTTCTTAAAAAGCATGCTAAAATATAAAACATCAAGTTTTGTGAGACGGAGGGAGTACTAATCATAATCACAAACATAGAAAATGAGAAGAACTAATGCAGCAAATAGACAATTCTAAAGAAGTCGGTCATGGAATTCCTAGCTACAACCACTTTGATGCGAAAATAAGTAAATAGCATTAAGATTAAAAATCTCGTTTCAGAACATTCTTGCCTAAAGTACCATGAAATGATGAAACTCTCCTGCTCATGACCCAACCCAGTCATGCAAGTGCTTTTGCTAGTACATACTACAACTAATAAAGTAAGGGCTAATGGAATTCAAGGACCGATCATACAGGTTTTGACTTTTGAGAACAACCTGATGCCAATAACCAGCTAATGGAATTCAAATCGTCAAGTCAAAGGGATATGCTTCCAGTTGTCTAGTAAAGCTACCTTTTCAGGTCGAGTCTCCACTTCAAAACGAAATAGACCTAGACATAGTAACAGAACAACCACCACTGACGAGCACAGTACCAGAGTGGGGTTTCTAGCAACCCATAGTCCATATCTCCTGAAGAATATAAAACCTTTCCTTGGTCAATGACTAGCATTTAGAAGGACTCAAACAAGGAATATGATAAGTAGTTATAACAACAAAATAGCAACTTTTGCTAACCTGTACGCATCAGCAATGAATCTTTGAACTGCAGAGAGATGGACTTGTGGAGTGACTCCATCCACCTGATCAACAATAATAATCCATAAAGAATAAAAATGCCGTATATAGACAATAAAAGTCTGCAGAAAACAAAGGATCGTGGTATTTCAAAACCATAAAAATATTTATCAATCGTTCAACATACAACTACTTAAATCAGGAATTTGGAAAGTGCCATCTTTCCTGAAGAGAAATTCTGGTTTGATCTTATAAAAAAACTTTTCAGGAATTATCAAAATTCATCTTTCTTATAGACCATAACCATGTAGATGTTTTATTACTGTATTTTTTTATTCCCTAACTTTTAATATTTCATTCGATATTCAAATTCATGTAATAGGGTCACATAACACATTCCTTACAAATGAAAGAAACTAACCCATGTTTTAGATGCAAAAAAAAAAAAAAAAGGTAAAACATCATTAACAAGTTCACAAGTAGATGAGACCATATGATTATCCAGAGAAAATGAAATTGATGTTGTGTTTTTTAAGGGAAGATATGAAAAAGTGGGTAGTATTTGGAAAAATTAAAGGGTGGGGTGGTTCTGAAAAATAAAGTTACAAGTGGTTTTGTAAAAACAGCGCACACATGATTTCTTGACATTTTCTCAAAAATGTTATAAATTGCAGTATTGTTTAAATGGATAAAAAGAAGTTCGTTTTTAGAAAAGGGTTTAAGCAGTACTTTTTGAAAAAAAAGTGGAGCTATTCTTAAAAAATGCCAAATTTTTATTTTAAAAAAATGTGCTTTGGCCCCACCAAACCAAAATTTTTGCAATTAATTTTGATTATTCAATAGTTCATGTGATTGAATAATACTAGATGAATGTTTGGGTTATTTAGCAAATTTTTCCAAAAAAAATAGGAATGTAAAATAATTGCATAGGAAACAACTTCTTTGTATAAAATAGTAGGGGCCACATATGCATTGACAAACATAAAGTAACACATTATGATCAAATTCATGAGAAATTCAGAATTAAAAAATAAATAAATAACTGTCGGTAATTCTAACATACTATAGATGAAGAAGTTTGATTAAAGTACTATGCGTAGTATTTCTTATTTATGTCATTTTAGGCACGTCACACGTGAAATTCTTATCCAGTCTAAATCTGTTTGCAACCCTACATAGTACATTCATGACATTTTAATCATTTAGGACTATATAAATCATATGAGTAATAAACTTGTACTCTTAATATACACACACATATGATGTAAATAAAGTAGGCTCCCTGGGGGGAGGGGGACGTGGGAGAGTTTTAGATCTAATAGTATACCTCAATGCCCAAGGTGTCATCCTTGTCAACAGCATCCACTTCACTCAGCAAGGGTTTACCGTAAGATGCAGGTCTTTCTCCTACTATTCTACGACAGAAGTAACCCCATCCAAGCAATGCACAAACCAAAATGATATATATGATAGACAATGAGAATTCAATACATCTGACCTACAAATATCAAAAATGTTATAGAAAGATGAACGCAAAAGGTGATTAAATACAAAAGCAAGTGGTTAATGACTTAATGCTACTCCATTTCAAACATTAAAATACTGTGAAGACAGTGAAATAAAACCAAGAAGTAGATGATTTAACTCTAACCTCAAGGGGACCTAATCTAATGGAGCATGAATCTTCCTTGGGAGGAGGAGGAGGTTCAAAACCGGAGCATACTGGTGCTGAAGGGCAATCGCCACAAGAGCATCCAAGTGATGTATCACCACAAGGATATGCAGACACATTCATGAGCGCCATGCTATATGAGTCTGGAACACTTGATTGGAAGTTGATGGAATAAGGAGAACCAGGCATGTCGAGATCAGCTTGTTGACCAATAAAGGCAAACCATTCTGGTAATGACCCAAAGTATAGACATATACAGAAACAACATGAGTGAGGAAAAGGGTGAATTTCATAATGGCAAGAAGTAAAGAACTTCAGCAGAAAGGTATATATATTCGGACCTTTGAAATTATTTGCTCCGGCCCCAATGAAATCTATGGCTCTCGTATTCATAGTTCCAAACTTTACGTCCTTACAAGAGTTGTATAATCCCTCACCAAAATATTCAGAAACGAAAAAATCAATGCCATCAACAGTGGAGTTTCCATCTACCTAAGAAGCCAAACTGAATGCAATTAGCACTGAAAAAAAAAAAAAAACGCACCGATCTGCATACAACATCTCAGCATAATTTTCACATCCAAATCCAACATTTGCCAAACAAATGGCAAACAATTCATGCCACACGAGTGAGGAGGGCTTGAAATTGCATCAACGGTAAACACATACACTCATAATAAATTGTTAAATAAATAAGCTAAATCAATCGTGATTCAAGACATAAATAACAAACAGGATAAATAGCTCCCAAGATGCAAGATGTAGATTTTATATACTAAACTGTTTAAGGAAATCCTTCCATAAATGAAGCCTCTATATAGAAAAACAACAAATCACCAAAAAGACAACACAAGACTGAAAGCAATTATTGCTGCGGTAGATGACTAACCTCCTTTATGGAAGTAACATTTATAAATAGGCTTTGATTTGGAGAGCATGAAAGTTCACAGAAAAGATTCAGAAAGTTCCTTAAGCAAGCTGGACAGCCCACTACCAGCGGAATTGCCTGCAAAAGAGAAAGAATGAAAATTTGGGTTGGGTAGACATAGGTAATGATACTGGGTGACAGCCTTTTTGCAGTGTAAGAGCCTCGTTCATTAGAAATATCATTTCATAGGCAACATGCCATTACAGCTTCATTCCTTGGCAGGAAAGAGTAGGGGAAATAAAGAAATGCAATAGTACTTTCATTTTTCCCTAATTATTGACCAATATCTTCTCCTTTTCTAATGTTCATAATCTTCATATCATAAAAATGAACGATAAGCTTTGTTGTGAATTGTGATATGCTATCAGAACTACATATATAGTATTAGAACATGATGACGTTCTTCTACAGTGCCGTTTTCAATATAGCTCCCCAAAATTTTCATTTTCCTTCAAAAGACGTAATGACAGATAATCTTCCATAACAGACAGATTTAACAAATAGGATATCTAACAGACTAACAACTCACTTGTTGAACTTGAGCTCGTAAAGTATCAAACTGCTCTTCTGTACAGCATACGTTCCCGCTAATAGTTGGGCATAAACTTTGAATCTTTTCAGAGAAATGCTCACTGGGCTGCAATTGCAATAAACATTATGAAGCTCCCCAACCAGAAAAGATCTTCCCTAGAGAAGAAGTGCCAACAGCCAACAGAAGGGCAAGACAAAAAGATGAAAGGCATACCTTGACGGAGGGAGTATTATAAGGACAGTTCAAAACTTTTCCATCGCTGCGCTCTCCACAAATATCATACATAGCACAGTATTCAGGTGCGTGTATCTGACTGAATAAACAGAAAAAAAATTATGTCGTTACAGTTTCAGCACATACCAAGAATGAAAGAAGGAACAACTGAATCGCACAAGACAAAGCAACCTCGTCAACAAAATGTGGTCTCCCACCAGATATGTTGTTCAACTGAATCATACGGATAACATAGAATAGTGCATTATAGGTGCAATTTTAACTTAACTGCACAGAAGATTGCATCAAGAAGCATGAGTGGATTTTATGTGTAGGAGGATTGCACCCACAGAAATTGCACTGCCAGTAGGGTGTGATCCAAACAGCACTACCCTAACACAAATTCAATTTCTACCTTTTTCCACTTCAAACAGAAATTCCGCAAACAGAGAACACAAAGGGGCAAAGCAGTGGGATTTATGCAGAAGAGGTTAAAAAAAACGAGGCATACCCAGCAAAGGAAGAATCAGGAACCAGAGAACCGCCATAGCCAGCGGCTACTTGCTCACTCAGCAGAGAACAAACGAGCAACCCCTGCAAGACAACAAAAAGAATTCACAGGTTATATCACAAAAGCCGCAAATTTTATACCAAAATTCAATCAGAACAAACCCTACAGGAAAGGAGGAATTGGGGATAAGAACAGGAAGGAAAGAGGATTTGCCTCAACTAGTAGAGCAGCAACAAGAATACCCAAACGGGTCATGCTCTTCCTTGAGAAACGCCAAGTTGGTAAAGATTATAAAAAAAAGGATTAGGGTTTACAGAGCTTCGATTGTTGGAGGAGAAACCCAGGAAGCAGGAACTGCAATGGACAGATGATGGAGTATGTTTGCATTTTCCGCTGCTTCTGTTTTCATTTGTTTAGCATTTTCTTTTTTCTTTTGGGCGATTAGATCTTTCTTTCCCTTTGCAATTTCTTTTTGTATTTTATTGTGAAATTATATTTGCATTTGATTTTATTTTATTTTTTTGAAGTAAAGATAATAGTAGTCCGTAGTCCGTGGTGGAATTTGGTTGTGATTAGTGAATGTGACTCCTCTAGAAATTGGCCAATTTGGGTTTCGTCCGTTTGTCAATAATGGCGATCAATTAGGCGGATGCAGATTTGGTTGACTTTTCAGAGCATTTGCATTGCCCATTTATGCTCTCATTCGCATTTGATAATTACATTGTGTGGGTATATCTTGAATCAATATCAATCAATCATCAATATCAATATCAATATTCATTCAATATATATAATACTAAAACAGAGGCGTGAAATCCTATGTGGCGGGTTCTGATGCGATTCGCTTACGTGTCCTTTTCTAGCGCATTCTGATCAGATTTTTTTAACACGTCAATTAATGATGAACCAATTAATTTAAGTCGCTTTAGACGATAACCCTATCTATTTATACCTGTGTCATCCTACGTGTCAATTTTAATTAATGATTAAATTAATTTTTAGTATAAATATTCAACCTCATATCTTACAAATCTTATCATTTTTCCTTAAGTTATTTTATAAATATTTTATCTAGCAATCTTATTTAGAAAACTTATCTTTATACTCCACATCTAAGAAATAATCTTTTTAATATAATAACTTATTTTTAATATAATTTTTTTCATCCATATCTTAATTTATTACACGATCTTTTTAATATATTTTTTTCAAATTAATGTGAAGTATTTAAATTATTTTTATATATCAATTATTTTTAGTTTAAATACTACGGTGATATTATATAACCATTGCACTAATCTTTAACTTAAATATTTGATAAGATTTCACATTAATTTAAATACTACGGTGACAATATCTTATAAGTTTGAATGATTTCACATTAATTTTATTGGTTTGAACAATTTAAGTACTACGGTGATAATGTATATAGTTTGAATGATTTCACATTAATTCTAAATACTACGGTGATACTACGGTAATAATATATAAGTATTGCACTAATTATTATAAACTTGATTTCACTTAAGCGGTTATAATGTGAATGATATCTTATTACCTTAAGTTATTTTATAAATATTTTATCTAGAAAAAATCTAGATTAGATTAATTTATATGAAAAAAGTTAGCTTAGTTTTATCCATGTCTATAAAAATAAAAATAAATACATTGATATTATTTATAAAAATATTAACGGGATTATTTGATGAAAATAAATTTATAACAAATCTATCAAACCCGGAGAGAGTAAAAAATATGTGAAATCAAATTCCAATAACCGGGTTTGGGCGGTGGTTATTCACGGTCCGATCTATATCCTCAAATTGAATTGAGCCATAACATAAAAATCTAATTTCTAATAAATTGGTAGAAAAAATAAATTAACATGATTAAAATAGTAAACAAACTTTAAGAGGGGACAATAGTAACAGAGATATTAATAAAGATAAGATTATTATTACGTATCAATTCTGTATAAGGTTTAAACAAATAATACTGTAATAAAGTATATTTAATTGCAAATTGGGTGAATATAAAAGCCAATGTTTATAACACTAATATGATTATAGCTTCAATTTTTGTATATTAATAATTAATTTTATGTAACTATGTTTTGTTCGAATATAAACAAAAGATTTTCTTTTCTTTCACATGTATACGAATGTTTGATCATGTGTACAACTAAATATTTAATTAGAATAAACAGGCTTTACAATCTATTTATTAAAGATTTGCCTAATTTTATTTTATAGCCTTTCATAATCGTAACCTATATATATACACACACATTGTTATAAGATAATTAATTAAAATACCTTATTTATAAAAATGTCATATGATATTTATATATATGCACAAATAAACATATATGCACAAATAAACATGCGTGAGATTTATATATTTTCAAAATTATTTTTATTAATTAAAATTTATTTTATATAGATAAAAGTTATGAAAAAACCGCGAAAATCGCGGGTAATCAAACTAGTTAGATAAATAAAGAGCTGTCATTCGGGGTCGAATCGGAGATCTTTGGGTATTATCCGTACATTCTTTTCGATTGAACCATATTGTGTGGGTATACTGTATATGAATCTTCTACGAGGTTCGAGTCTCTCTTAGATTTGGGTAGGTTAAAATTAATTTGAAAACTACATATTTGAATTTAATCATTAACAAGTCATCCAATGTCGATAAAAGAAAAGAACACTTATTGAATTAAAATATTGCAATCGATCAACCTATTACAAATCAAGAATTAAATCAATGAAATTCATTTTAAAGAATGAATCTTTACACTCACCTTGCAATGAAATTTTTAAGAAAAAATAGATATATCAAGAACGGCCTCTCAATGAAGTGAAGAAATATAACAAGGGATAAATATACATATATAGTGTTTTTATGATTATGTGTCGATTTGGAGTATTTGCACAATGTATATCAAGAACGGACTCTCAATATAGTGAAGAAAAAATACGTATAATCATTGGCTATTCCTGAACCATCCAATTGAGTTAAAAAAAATTCAGATAATATTGAGAAAAAATGTATAAAATTTTGGTTTGAAACCCTAACCTCTAGGTTAAAATACATACAATTTACCAAATACAATAACAACAACTCAGTATATCCAGCAAAAGCAGCAGGGTCTGGGGGTTAGGATGTACGCATTCTTTCCCCGAACAAGTCGAGAGAGCGTTTCCGATAGACCCAGAACAATAGGATACAAGAACTACAAGAAAGCAGGACTCATAGAAGGAGAACAGAATTAGAAAAGAAGCGGAGAAGAAGATAGAAAGGTAGCAAAGACAAAAGTACAAAACATCAAGGCTCAAAACTCTATACATCATCGGCCCGAATGCACCTCCTCAAATGGTCCCTATCCGAAGTCTTATCTTCCAACAGGTTCAGAAGATTGAGATCATGACGAATGATCTCCATCCAACTCTTCTTCGATCTACCTCTCCATCTACGGATATCTCAAAGATCCAAGCTCGAACACCTACGAACCGGAGCCGAAGACGGTCTCCTACACACGTGCCCAAACCAACCAACACAATTTACCAAATAAGCTAGATAAATTACTCACAACTGAAGGGCAACGGGTATCCTCCCTGAATCCAAGATTTATGCAATTATATCAAAATGCAACTCATGGAGATAGACCTTCAACTATCAGACAACATCTTATATCAGTATATTGAGCAAGTTCCTCAAACACACTATGTACTTGTGCATCTAACTTGCTGGTTGGAGTACGAATAGGAACCGAAGGACCAAAACATTGTTTAGGCCAAAACAGCAACCTCTTCAATTTTGGTAAGGAAAATGCAGCAATCCTTCCAAAACCAACCATTGCAGTGCCACAGATACTGCGCCCTACCAAAGCTACTGGTATACAATCTGTCTGAATGGAAATTAGAAGGGGGAAAAAAAAGCTTGTTCAAAAGATCTTTTTGTTTATGGTGGCTACAAGCCGTACATCTTGAGCGCTGCCATATGAATCTTTCAACAGTGATATCATGTCATTGACTTGAAAGATTCTCCACTCCGGCTTGAGCCCTTCAAGCAATTTTGACAAACTTTACTCTTGACAAACTTTACACATAAACGAGACACTACACAAAGGCACAGACTAGAGAAACTGATGTCATTACTCATTACAACATGACACAGAAATCCAATGTGGCATTCAGCAATCAGCCTAAGAAAAGGGTGAATCTAAGCTGAGGATTCAAGCTAGCCTAGGCAATATTATATACTCCTGTCGGGTTGGCATTCTTCGTAATCCAGGGATGCTCTATTATCTTCTGAAGAGACAGCCTTTTAGAAGAGTCTTTCACCAACAACTGCAGGAAATTTTGGTACATGTTAGTCATACTATACCATTATACCAAGTAGGCAATTGAACGTATTCAGTGTACACAACTGTACAAAAAAAAAAAACTGCACAAAGGACGCTTAGTATGGTCCTTACCCTGCTTATCAAATCCTTAGCTTCTGGGGAAACATGAGGTGCTGGTGGAAAGTTTAAGTCAACCTTCCTTATTCTGCATAGAAGTTCAAGTTAGAATGTTGAATAGACGTGTTATTTTTATGAACACTTGTTACTTCGACTATGAAGCAAAGTTTCTCTACCTTTGGAAAGTATCTCGTTGGCTCTGGGCCTCAAATGGAGGTGCACCATAGAGAAACTCATAACAAAGCACACCCAAAGTCCAGTTATCAACTGCATAATCATGGGCTTTCTGTTCCACCATTTCTGGAGCCAGGTAATCCAAAGTCCCACACATTGTGGTTCTCTTGTCTTTGGACTGAACAGACCATCCAAAGTCTGCAATCTTAAGGTGGCCCTTAAAACATAAAGCACAAGCAGATTATCTATTATTAGATGAGGAATAGAAATAACCGCAGACATTATAAATTTATGCTTTGGTCCTTATCCTACCTAATGCCAAAGATATCTTTCAACAGCAATCCAGTGTGCTCATAATGAAAAATATCACCATGCAAGTTTCACAACACTGAATCAAAATTCACTTTCAATTTTTGTAGATGTCATTTGATTTTGGCATAAAGCAAATGATGCTTTGTGATAAATCCTAGTTATCACAAGCTCTAGCAGACTTTTGCATCACAGAATCACCCACATTAAGTTCTTTGGCGAATGAGAAAGTGAAACTTTTTCGCTTCACTTTTCCTCTCATCTCACTCCTTTGACCACATTTTTAGAGCATATTTAGTGATTATAAGTTGTTTGCAACTCAGGACTAATGAGATTGAAATGAGTGATGTGCTCCTGAAGCAAATCGTCAAGGCAGCACCAATTTTTTTTATCTAGCCACCTTGTGGAATTTCCACAGTAAATACACTCAAATCAAGCTTTCTTGCTAAAAGTAGTCATTCAAAAAAAGAGAAAGTGGGCAAGGAGATGATACCTCATGATCCAGTAATAAATTCTCAGGCTTGATATCCCTGTGAATGACATTCTTGTCATGACAGTATGCCAATGCCTGCGTCAAACTTGCAATATACTGTCTCGTATGGAGCAAGTGATATAAAAAGGCAGAAAACGGACAAATTATCAGCAAGAATCCCCAAAAAATGGAAGACCAACAATTTCAACCCAATCAATTTCCCATCTTGCTAAAACAAAGCCATCTTAGTTCTTGACCCACTTCTCTTGCTAGGAAAACCAGTAGCTAGATTAATAAATAAAAAACCACTTGTTAAATTTATCATAAATGGACTTAAGTTTACATAACAATCCCATGTAAATAATGATGTAATTGTAATCATCCAAACTCCAGACACAGGCTAGCTTGGGCAGCAGGCAGATTATTTTTCAAGAACACGTGCGTAATCAAGATACAAGAAGAAGCAAAGAGCAAAGGATTATCACCGTTGCAGCTTGCTTCTCGGGGAGATGGCCATATTTCCTAAGTAGGTTGTAGAGCTCCCCATGGAATGCATACTCCAGAATCATGAAGATTCGCTCCTCGTCGTGGAACCAGCCATGTAGGCACAAAACATTAGGGTGGCGGAGATCTTTCTGGATTTCAATCTCTCTCCTGAGCTGATGGTGGAGCCTGTACTTCTCTATCTGCTCTTTGAAAATCACCTTCAATGCCACTATGTACTTGCTCTGTGGGAGCCAAATTTCACAATTTAAAAGGAAAAGTTGCATAATTCAGAAATTTCAGGGAAGCTGGTAAATCCTTAAACATCATGAGGAATTTATGGATTGACATAGAGAGAAACCTTGACTTCACGAGCCAGGTAGACTCTGCCAAATTTTCCTTTTCCAAGGGGTTTGCCGATCTCGAAATCATCCAGCGACCAATTTCGACGAGGAATTTGGAGCTGTTGCGGTTGCTGTTGTTGTGATAATTTTCGTTGTTGAGATGGTCTTCGATTTGGTCTAGGGACTTGACAGGACATGGTCAATCCGACAATGGTTCCCTCGTTGTGTTAGTTCTCTCTGGTTGTTTGGGCAAATTCTAGTTAGCACAACAATGAATCTAGGGAAGGGAAAAGGAAAATACAGCATAAATTAGGGTTTTGCAGGAATTCAAAACGAGAGGAAAACAGACAAAAAACCACAACACCCAAGGACACGATTTCAATCCTCCACACAAATTAGCACGGGAAAAACAAAAGTTCATCGGTTAATTTCAGTAATATGCAACTAGAAAGAAATTTCAGATTTGTAGGCAAACCCTAGTCCCTAAAAACTGCAAATATCACATAGGGGAAATGTTACAATACATTCAGCTCGCTTCAAAGGGCGTATGTCCTCAGTACATCCTAAGGTTAAATGAAGAATTCACTTCAATTAGGGTTTTTGATACAGTAGAATTCAAATGCGGAGGAGAGAAAGGGATTAAGTGGAAGAGGATTTAATCCACTGGCTGGAACGTAGCGAGGAGAGGAGAACCAATTCGAAGAGATCGGAAGGAGAAAGTGAGTACCTTTATCGTCGGGCGGCGGGCGCTTTAAAAAAGATAACTGAAGGAATCGAAATTCGAAAACGATGGATCAAAGAATCGAGATTCAACGAAATCGTACAGCGGTACAGAGAACATAGGTACTCCGTAGTAGACAAAGTTTCAATTAGGAGGGAAGTTTGTTTTTAAAACTGAAAGATATCACAGTTACCCTTTGAAAAGCATTACATGGGCCTATTTTTAAACTGCTCAAAGCATTACATGGGCCTATTTATAATGATGCATAAGGTCATGTTTATCAGTTACTATTCAAGATACTAAAATTACTACTTTTTTATTCATCTCTCTCCGCCACATCAGCATAGCATCTCTTTCTCACTTTTTTCAGTTTAACAATAGCATCCATAGCATCCCAAAATCCATCTTTTTTTACCAATTCAATTTACAAATATATCATTCTATAGCAATTATTTCCAATATGTTTATAATATGATTATAATATTATATTAGTGTTTAATTACTAAAATGTAATTATAAAAGGCTCGTAGGTCACGACGTATTTGTGAGTTTTGTTCGTGACGCGATTCCCTATCCGGAAAGGTAGTATAATAAGCAATCGGACACCGAATGACCAAGATCCAATTTACCGAGCAAAATTACAATATAATTATATCAAAATAAATCATTTTTTTCAAATTACGTCGAAACATATTCAAATTTGATGTCTATGTGTAGAGAAAAATGAATCTAGAATTTTGGTAATTTTTTAAAATTTGTTTTTTTTACATTTTACATACTAAAATCAGCATTATATGAATTTATTTTAAATCGGCCAGATCCAATCACAGCCGTCCGTTCCATGCAATCTCAGCCGCTCGGCCATCGTCCTCTGCTATGACGACACGTGTCCTGCAGCTCTGCACCCGCGCGTCAGCCTTGGCCACCTGTGTTGCGACACCTGTCCACTTTTGCCTTTAATTTCGGTAAACAAAAAAAAACCCTGACATCCCATTAATTTCTTTCCATTGGCATCGATGCCAATTAGGCATCTCACAAGCATCCGGAAACCCACTCCCCCAATATTTTATATTTTTTTTGACATTTAGCATCCTCTACAGTCCCCGTTAAAAGTGCTCTAAGGGATTCCAAAGTATTATTTTGTAGCATCCTTGATGGCATAGCCGAAGGGGATGCTCCAACTCATTACTCTGGCGTGTGTGTCCGACTTTCGATAGCCTTAACTTGAAGTGATATTGACTATCTAGGAAATGAGCCTCATTGTATAGGTACAAAGAGGGTTTGTCTTCGTTTTGGTACCTAGTGCATTCTCAACTACACCACTTGTAAATATCTATTTCTCTAATATATTTTAACCTTTAAAATAAAATAAATATTATAAACTGGCCATATCAAAATAGCTGTGTTGAACTGCATATCACCCAATAATAACAGTGTGTGCTTGGTTTTACGCCTTTACATCCATTTGTTAAGACCAATCTTTCCCTTTCAAAAATATCCAAACAACATTTATTATGTCAAATAGAGTGTTCTGTATTAGGGAGGAAGGAAGAAGACAATAGAGCATGGAGGGGGACTTGTTAAATTCTAGGGTAATTTTCAATTAATCATGTTTCTAATTGGAGGACAATATAATCTACATCATTGTTATTAGAATCTCGATCCGGATCTTTAGAATCCTAAGATTCTACGATCCTACCCAGGAGCCCGATCCGGATCTATGTATAGAATCTTTTTTGTGTAGGATCTACAATAAGATTTTTAGAATATTAATGGATCGATAGGATCGCTCGATTCTAAAGATCCTATTTTTATTAACAATATGTATTTTTCAAACATTTATTTTGTTTCCTTGGTTGATTTTAGGGAGTTTAAATGTATACATTTATGTATAAAACGCGAAAAATGGCTTAGAGACAATTGTTTTCAAGTCTTTTAATCAATATGACGATGTTTAAGATCATAAATATAGTTTTTTATCTCTTGAAACAAAATATATTGTGTAACTAACCTTTTTTCCTCATTTTAGAACTTTAAATTAAGCCACTTTGTTGTATTTTTTTTATATTTTATTATTTCATTATATTTCGAGGATCTTACGATCCCCTAATGAGATTTTACGGTCCGATCCACATACCCAGTCGTGATTCGATTATAGAATCCCGATCTTAATAACCTTATCCACATCAAAAGAGGGACATGTAATTTGGGATAAAGGTTACGCACCTACAGGGGCGGAGCCAGAAAAAATCCGAAGGGGGGCTCAACTAAATTTTCGGGATTTTTTTTTTTAAGATATATATAAGATACAATTTTTGTTATAAGAATTATAGTATAAAACACACTAAATATATGATTTAAATAGCTATTTTGAGTTTCAAATGCTAAAAGGAGAAAAAATTCCTAAAATGAAGGTGTAAGGATTCAAACTCAAGACCTTATCATTCTATTCTTCAACCCATACCAACTAAACTAAGCAAACTTATTGATTCAATACTCTTTTTAACTATTTTTAACCCTTAAATTATCAAAAATTACAAAAAAAAATACTTTTTTTTTTTTTTTTTTGCGTTTTCCCCCGACCCAGGGGGGCTCAAGCAACCTCATGCCCCCCTCCCTCCGCCCCTGCGCATCTATGCTCATAATTAGAAACATGTCAGATGTCAGAAAAAAATGTAGGAATATATGAATTTTATTCTTGCCAAGAAAGCAAACAGGTGCTCTATACAATCAGAATTCACTATTCAGAACCAATGAATATGGTTTTACCACACACACAAAAAAAAAAGATCGTATCTGCATCAGCCATTGCAAAATGATGCATTTCCCTTACATAGCAAATGGCTCACCCAAATATTCACCAATCTTGCATTGTTGTATCTGAGGGCTGTCGAACATTATGTACTTTGACCAGTACGCCTTGTACTTGGCTATGCCGCAATCCATCCATGGCTTGCAGTTGCCACTGTAGTGGATCACAGCGGCGTTCTTGATCTCGGTGAGGCTAAGTTCCGGGTCGTAGCCCAGCCCCAGTACATGCCACGACGCATCTAGTAGATAAATCTGGTTGTAGAACGCTACAAGGGCTGGTGGCAATGACCCAAGTTTCCACGCTTTCCAGTTCTCTTTCTCATTCTATCAAAAAAGAAGGGTCAGTTGAAAGTCGATCAGCAAACGTTTCAGAGCAAAATAGAGTAGTTAATCAAGGCATATGATAAACTTTTCACATACTATCCGCTGCCAGAAATGATACACCCCTGTGATGTTATGCACACGCCACTGCTTCAGGTCAAATACGTTCATGCCGAATGCCCAAGAGCAGTCATTGGGATCAAAGGTGCCGGAGATGATTGGAATGTCGAAGTTGAGATAATCGGCCAATGTGTGGAATCCTCCCTTGCAAGCCTCGACAGCACCATTCACCCTTTCGTCCATATCGATAGACCAAAGAGGGGTCAAGTCTTTTTGAACAACAACATCGTCGTCCAGAAAGAGAATCTTGTCGAGCTTAGGATATATTTCCGGAAGATAGAACCTCAGGTGGTTTAGAATTGACAGATATTTGGGGTTCCTGTACTTGGATTTGGATGGCTTATTGTCCATGAAGTGGTATTCCTTCAGCTCAGGGGAGCCAAGGTGCCGAAGAGCTGGGCAATAAGAAGGATTCAGCCATGTGAAATCATCAATGCTCTGAACTTCAACGATTGCCCTTGAAGGAGGGTTGAGAAGAAACCACATTCTCATAGCTCGGAAATTAAGCCGGTCTGTCACAATGTGGAAAACATGCTTCTGAGGCTCTTTTGCATTCGATACTGCAGAGTTGACCACCACAGATGTTGCAAGAACGTTATCAGAGAAGATCGCGTAGTGGTAGAAAGAAGGGTCTTCTAGCCTGTCTTGCCTTTGAATGATTACATCTTGAAATCCGCCTGAGAAATAATCTACTGTAAGCTGTTGAGGAAGGCAGTGCAGCGGTTTTGGTACAGTTTTAGTAGTAAGCTGAGCTAAGAAATGTGTTTTCTCTTCCTGAGCAATTAGATTATCCTCCCTTGCTTGAACCATAGCCCTCAGCTTTTTCGGTATAGATGAACAGTCATAGAGCTTTTCCTCAGCTATTGACAGTATAGAATCCATTTTCCTTGCTTGCTTGAATGCTCTGAAAGTAACAAGCAAACCTATTTATCTGTGCAAAACAATACCAAATTCGAAAACAAATTGTCCAGTTGGATGAAACTAAATACCACAAGTGATTTAGAAACAGATTTACCTAGGCTGCAGCTCAATATCAAGATCTGCCTCCCCGATTGCGTTCAGGCATGCTTTAGACTGCTTTACAAGGGAGTTATAGAGATCAGTTTCCTTCTTACTTCTTGCCAGTTTGGCATATACCTCAGCCATTGTGATCTGACCACGCATTAGTTTAACCGTCATGTCGGAATTTGTATCATTCCAATCTCTACACCAGATGTTTTTCCCTTTGAAAGTAGTGCGACTAGTGTTCGTTTGTAGGTCACAATTGTCACCATGCTTGTTAATTTCTGTTGCAAGAAGCTCCCTCCTTGTGCATTGCAGTTTCTGAAAATGGAAATACAAAGTAGTTCATCAAGGAAAGTATCAAATGGAAAGCATCAAGGAAAGTAAAGGGCAGCAAACACACAAATGTCAAATACTGTTTCAGAATCAGAATCAAATATGAGCTCTACAATGGAACCGCTGTGTGAAAGTGATAATGATGTAAAGATGAATCGATAACCTTCTGTTCAAAACACTGCTCCAAGTGTTGTGGATGCCGATGTTGCCAAAACTTCTTTTCACTGCAGAGAGATGGGAAAGATATCTCATTAGGCCTCAGAACACTACACCAAAGACAACTGTAGACTACCGTATAAACTTCCAGAAATGAGGTTTACATGTTTTGTGAGGTTAACAGCTCAGCTTTGATCAAAGTAATATGCAGAGGGGCCTGTCAAGAAAAATAGCCAGTTGAGAAGAAAAACAAACCCTAAAATTTAATACTGCAAGTAAAATTAATGATGGACAGAGATAATGTCAAAAAATTAGGGCAAAAGATAACTGAAATACCCCAAATTACCGATTCAAGGTGCTGGGATGTCACTGCTTATCATCATAATTTCAACTTCAATCAAATCAAGAAACTCTGATTTCGGAAAATGAAAATCTACATAAAACTTGGGAGATCGTAATATAAAAAGCTCGGAAATCTTCATTCAACGATCTCAGAGTTAAGCGCACACAGACATTGCGAAAATCTCTAGCATAAACACAGGTTTAGCGAGCAAAGAAATTCCTATCTTCAAAAACGAAATTCACTCCAAAACTAACCAGATCGAGCATTAGAAAGCAAGCGCTACACAAAGAACCTCACTCTACCAACTCAGAGTTGATAGAGGCAAAGAAATCGAAAAAATCAAAAGGAGGATTGCAGGAAAATTGAGGAGATCCCAAAGATTGAAGCAACAGGAACTAAATCAGAAGAAAAGGGGAATTCGGAGGGGAAACAGGAAAAAAGAGATCAGACGTAGTAATCGACTTCTTACCAGCGTAAGGAAGAGCATTAGCGGAAGAACTAAAGCTGAAATTTGTCTTCGTTGAAGATCTCCCATGGCGACAGAGACAGAGAGAGTGGGGGAGAGAGGGAGAGGCGGGAAACGTTGAGAGTTCGGTAGGATTTGTAATTAAATAAGATTGAGTTATAAGATATTTTTCCCCTTTTTCAGCAACAGTACGAATTAACTACTCCGTAATTTAGCATCAGCGAGCTGATTAGCTGAATATGAAGAGAAAATTAAGGGGTTTTAGTACCTTTTTATTTGAGATGATTTTTATAACAAAAAATAAATAAATAAATAAAACTAGTATGATCCCCGCGCCATGCGATTTTTTTATAAATCAAATCTTACTAATATATTAAATTAATATTATAACATAATTGTAAAAGTTCAGATAATTAAATATTTTGAATTAAACTCATGGGGAGAGAAAATGATTGAAGTAGTATATATAGATATAGATTACTAATAGTAACTTTATGTTTTCTTATTATTAACTTTATGTTTTGAATTAATCCCATTGTTTTTCTAGAGAAAAAAAACTACTAAAATTATAATTTAGGCTAAGATCAATGTTTTGAATTAAGCTCAATAGTTAGTAAAATTAAAGAAAAATGAGAATTAACGGAAAAAGATGAGAAAAATAGAATTAAAGAAAATCAAAGAAAAATGGCAAAAAAAAGATTGGTCGAGACTCCTAAAATTACTCTAAGCTTGACAAATCATCCTAAACTCTTCTAAATTAAGAGTTTATATAGATATAGATTGTTTTTTTAGAGAAAAAAACTACTAAAATTATAATTTAAGCTAAGATCAATGTTTTGAATTAAGCCCAATAGTTAGTAAAATTAAAGAAAAAGAGAATTAAAGGAAAAAGAAGAAAAATAATAGAATTAAAGAAAATCAAAGAAAAATGGCAAAAAAAAAAAGATTGGTCGAGACTCCTAAAATTTCTCTAAGCTTCACACATCGTCCTAAACTCTTCTAAATTAAGAGTTTATATAGAAGTTAGTAAAATTAAAGAAAAAGAGAATTAAAGGAAAAAGAAGAAAAATAATAGAATTAAAGAAAATCAAAGAAAAATGGCAAAAAAAAAGATTGGTCGAGACTCCTAAAATTCCTCTAAGCTTGACACATCATCCTAAACTCTTCTAAATTAAGAGTTTATATAGATTTATATTTATATTTTAAGTGTACATTTGTACACTTTTTTTTAAATGATATTTAAATATAGATGCATTTAAATAATTTTTTTTTAAATATCTATTGCATAATATATGAAAACTTCATTAAAATAATAAGTTGTATAAGGTTTATATTATACTCTCTCCGCCATGAAATAATTGTCCTTTTGGGTCATTTTTCTTGTAACAAATTAATTGTCCCTTTTAGTGAATCTTTCCATTTTTACACTAAGATTAAATGCATTGTATAGGTAAATGGTGAAGAGTTATTACACTAAGATTAAATGTATTGTATAGGTAAATGGAAAAAACATTCATTACCAATGGCCTTTTGCTCTAGCGGTAAGGGTGAGGTATTCCAAAGGAGAGGTCCCGGGTTTGAATCTCACTTGGTGCATTTTAGGCCATATTAATTCCCACAAGCGCGTACGACCAAGCGATGTATACTAATCCGTAGGGCCAAGCCGAAGTGGTGAAGTGGTCCGTGTGCAGGTAGGTGAGGTTACGACTGTTGATCGCACTTTGCGAAAGTGGTACTGAGCCTCCTCAAAAAATCCTGCAAGGGGTTTCTGAGGTATGGGGCCGCGAAGCGGTGTGGCCAGTCACTATAAAAAGTTTACCATATTAAAGTTATAACCATTCCAGAATGGCTCACCGAAAATGACTTGTGGGTAGTACCCATAGGTCACCGGTTCGAACCCCGGAATGGCCGTTCTTTATTTACCTATTCAAGGAAAAAAAACATTCGTTTTTCCCTTGAGAGTACAAATATGGCCTAATTGAGCCATAAAATGACGTAAAACATCCATTACATTGTTTAATAAAGATAGAGATAATGATTGTATTTAATGTTAGATTCTCTTTTTCCCTTTCTAATTTTAGATCCCTTAAAAACTGTGAAAATGGTCAAATGGATAATTAGTTCGTTACGGAGGGAGTATTTATATAATAAAAATTAAGGGAAATTTCGTTTGGTACCCCTGAGTTTTTGACAATTCTGGTTGGTGTCCCAAACTTTTTTTTTTGTCCGAATGGTACCCTGAGTTTTGTCAAAAGTCGGCTCATGCTAAAAACTCATAGTTTCTTCTTTTTAATGAATAAAATCACCCTTTATTTTTATTTTTCTCATAAATATGCCCATTTACTTTTAAAATTGAACAAAACTACCTATTATTTAACTAAATTCAACACAAAATTGACAAAACCACCTTTATTTTTAAAAAGTAACAAAATCACACATTATTGCCAAAGTTTTAGCAAAAAATACCCATTCTTTCCAAAAAAATTTTGAAGAAAATCAACCATTGTTTTTAACATTACACAAAAGATCTGTTATATATTTTTTTCATATTTTATAAAAAATAAATCTCATTATTTGTCAAACATTGCATGTACATAATCACCCATTATTTATAAAATTTTGCACAAATCTATTGTCTTATTATGTGAACAAAAATAGTTAACCTATAAATTATAAAAAATAATTCGTAAAGCCATACTTTGTGTAAAACCACCATTTATGCTTTAAAAAATGCACAAAGAATGTGTTATTAAAACCTAATAAGATAAGAATGATTAATCTTTTATTTTATTTTTCTTTTACAAGAGAAGAAAATAAAACAAATAAATTTTACTTCTTTTTCAAAAAAATTATAATCGAGCATTTGATTAAATTGATCAATCACATTTACAAAGGTTTAAAGTTAGTGAGATATAAGTTAAATATTGTTTTGAAAAATAATAGGTGTTAAATATTGTTTTTGCAACTTATGAGTGTTTTTTATTTTTTCAAAGTATAGAAAAATAATAGATCTTTTGTACAATTTTAAAAATTGTAGTGATTTTGTTCAATATTTTTTAAAACACGAGTGATTTTGCGATAAATTTTTTGAAAATAATATGTGATTTTGTAAAACTTTAAAAAAATAAAGTTGGTTTTGTCACTTTTGGCGTTGAATTTAGTCAATTAATATGTAGTTTTGTTCAATGTTAAAAGTAAATGGGCATATTTATGGAAAAAAAAGAGGTGGTTTTATTCATTAAAAAGAAGAAACTATGTGTTTTGGGCATGAGTCGGACTTTTGACAAAACTCAGGGGTACCATCCGGACAAAAAAAAAGTGTGGGACACCAACTGGAATTAAGGGAATTATAGTGAATGACCCTTGACCCGAAAAACTTTGCGCCCATAACCCACCATCCATTTCAATTTGCAAAGGTTAACCGGACTTAACCCTCCCCCTTAAAAAAATTGCACCCAGCCGATAATTTTTTACCTTGAGTAACCGGTCTCCTTTCTTTGCCTTTCTTCTGCCCATCGATGGCAGAAAAATGAGAGAGAGAGAGAGAGAGGGAGAGAGAGAGAGAGAGAGAGAGATTGAGGGATCGAAAGGCGGAATCAGAGAGAGAGAGACGGAGGCGGAGGGCGGATGCGTGTGACAGGCGCCGGATCGAAGGAGTCAAGGGGACCGGCGGTGGCGGAGCACCTTTCACCATCCAATGATTCCAATACCCCATTCTCTCTGCACTGAAGAGGAAGCCTCGTTCGATTGATCGGCAAACGTCGCCGATTCCTCCCCAACCGCCACCGCCTCCTCGCTTCCTCCGTCAAAGTCATTTCTCTCCCGCTCACACCCTCCCTCTCTCCTTCCACCTTCCGTTTCTAAATTCAATTTATCGGATTTTGATTTTTGCAAAGCAGAACTCATTTGATACTTGCGAGACAATTAAATCTGCAAATGGCGAACTCCAGACGAAGCGTCGCGAGTTGGCGAATTCGGTGGAGGACGAGAATGGCGGGAATCCTGCCTGGGTGAATTGTCATGTTTGCGGCGTCCGAGTTTGGAGCCAAAATTGCACCATCAACGCTCATCTAGGTCAGTTTCTAATTTCAAAGATAGATTCATAACAGTCTCTGTGTGCGCCTTAGGTTTAGTCCCGAGCTTAGCATTTTTTATGCGGGACCATCCAAGACACCTCCTGACACACCTATATTTGGGGATGGACCTATGATTCGAGCTCGTGAGAATGATGTCATCCTCAAGAGGAAGAAGAAGGCTCCCCTATGGGAGAAGGTCCAAAGGTGCAAATGACGTCTTTAGACTCGTTCAGAATAATTGACAGCTTTTTGACGTCTCAGTAAAATGAGTCGTTTGGAGTCCGTATTTATCGGATTGGGTTGTTCCATATCTTGTTGGAACGAGGACGAATAGATCTATAACTTTGCTGTTGAAGATTTTCCCAGATTCAACATAAAGCTTGGCCGAAAATCACCATCTTTGAAGCTGTCATATGTTTAGCCGAATTTACTTAAGTGTTGGAACCTTTTATTGCTTATTTTAGTAACTTTCTTTACTTAAGTTATTTTAGGAAACTTTAGAGGTTAAGTTTAATTATTTCTTTTATTATTATTTCGGCCCATCAGCCCTTGTTAGGGTTATTTAATGCCGATTCCTTCCATTGTAACAATCACGAAATTCATTAATCAAGAAACCTCTTTTTATGTGAAACACATGAGTGAAAGTCAATCGATTTGTAGCAAGGCTCATCGATTGCAAATTGGTATTGATCTCAGCTTGGTTTGCCTTGAGTTCATCAACCTTGCGAGAGCTTGGTGATCCTGGTATCCACAAGTCTTCTCCTTGTGCCTCCAAGTTGTCCGCTTGGTTGTGTAAGGTTGTAGAGGCGGGCTTTGTAGTCGTTGATATTTGGTTCCTACCCTCTAAGGAGGTCTGGGGTCTTTATCTCGTTCTATTTTAGTTCGAATCACCCAACTATCGATCTTGTCCTTGATTTTGTCGAGTCTTTCCTTATAAATTTTGAGTCTTGCTATTGTTTAATCGAGTCTTGGAGTCTTAGTCTTGCCGATATCGAGTCTGTTTTGTGTCTTGCGTTTCTTGTCGACGTTGAGTTCAATTCTTGGTTGTTCTTGCTGCGTTTTCTTTGAATCTTGTTGAATCTTTATTGTTTCTTGCTTCCGTTCTTTAGTTTCTTGATTGATTGTCGAAGATCGGGTCATCCTACGATTAACCCCGTATTAATTTTGAACGTAATGGCTCCAATTATTGTTTTAAGATGCTTGCAAGTACAGAAATCTGCAATAAGCTTGGGAATCTGCTGAGTGCTCGACACCTTAAATTTGTTGATTTCTATGGACATTGTAGATGAGGAAAAGTAAGGAGCACCTCAACAGCTTGGAAACTCTCTTTCAAGTTCAACCTACATGATTTTTAGCTTCATCAAAGATGAAATACCTTGGAGGTTATGTCCTATTATTAGCACAACTTCCTGTTGTCTGTGCTAGCATTTTGAGGTTCTTTTATTTGCACAATTTTTTGATGTCTATTTGTCAAACTGACTTCCCTTACTTCCCAACTTTGCTTTTTTTAATGCTTTCAGATGCATGCAAGTCTGGTAATTTCAGTGTGATTGTTTGATATTCATCATCATCTAGTCATTTTCAGTTACTAATCTGTCCACAATCATGAAATGCAGGTGGACATACAATGATCTTATTCAGGCCAAGTACAATGCAAAAATGGTAGGCATGAATAACCCAATCGAAAAACCCAAGGGAAGTGAGAAGTTGATTGGGAATTAAGGTAACTAAAAATCAATCAGCGGGTGACTGGATATAAGTTAGGTTTCACAATTATTCTGATTTGTGTGCCTCATGTGAAGAGTTGTGTAATGTAAGCTGAAATCGATCAAGCGCTGAACCTTTTAACTAGTTAACTCTCCTTTTTATCCAATAGCAACTAGAGAAAGATTTTTTTCACTTGCATCTGCATTCTGGAAACGTGATTCCTGCTTGTTAAAGAGGTCGATGTGTTTCCTCTATGATGTGCATTGCATTTAAACTAAGCTAATCTTGTGGTGATCGCTGATTGGTAGCTGGAAAATGTTCACAACATATGAAAGCTTTGGGTCTAGTTACATGATGGTTTTGAGTTTTGAGAATCATAGTCCTTTGGGGGTTTGTGGATCCCTTGATGCTTTCGTGATACAATTTGTACATCTGATTGTTAGGGTTATAGTTTGGTACACAAGTGTTGGTCTGAAGGATGGGCCAACTAAATAAGCATGATTCTTTATGTTGTGTCTTAGGATCTGCCTGTGGCATTTGTTACCTTTAAGTCTCGGGTAGGCGCTGCACTTGCTGCTCAAGCTCGACATCACCTACATGCGTTTGTGTGGATCACTGAGGAGGCTCCAGAACCTAGGGATATGTTGTGGAAGAATTTGTCAATCCGTTCTCGGAAGTTGTTGGTATACAAAATTGGCTTCTTTGTTGTTGCTTCGCTCCTTACTCTTTGCTTTGCTCTACCAGTTGCTGTTGTTCAAGGAATAGCCAAATTTGAAAAGTTAAAGAAGTGGTTTGTACCTGCAATAGCTATAGAGTTAATGTAAGTGCAAGTTCCTGTGCACCGCAAAATTCAGCCTTGACTACATACTATAGAGTTAATGTATGTGCTTTTCTTGTGTCATGTACATCGTATTTAAATAACATGTTAATAGTAATTCATGTCATGTATATTGTCTTTGAATGACAAGTTCGAATTTCCCATAATTACAGTCGGTTAACCTTGTTACTTCCATTACGCAAGTTCAATAGAAAAGATGCACTAAATATGTTGGTAAAGTTAAAGCTAGGAACCCATGCATCATCCTTTAATCTGAATTCATCACCTAATATAAAATGGCTAATTCTAAGCAGTACATCATTTACTTTTACTAAAACTTAAGCCAAATTCTAAATTCAATAAAATACCAAGCTTCACAATTCTAAAATTCAATAAAATATCAAGCTTCACACATGTCATGTAAAAAAAATTCACATGTCATGTAAATCAATTTACCTGTCAAGTAAACAATTCACATGTTAAGTAAAACAATTCACGTGTCAAGTAAAAAAATTCACGTGTCAAGTAAAATACATTATGTGTCATGTAAGTCCGGTATGGGTGACATGTAAATTCAATATTGGTGACGGGTAATTATATGCCGATTCGGACTTTTCTAATTGAAAAGGTTATCTGATAGCATGCATTTAGGTAGGCATAATAGGTTGCATTTAGCTTAGTTAAGATGCATTTCATTGATGGATTAAGCACGATTTGCATATTAGTTCTCTATGTTGTCGGAGTCGGAATCTACATGCTTTTATTGATTATTTCAGGTAACTGTGGATTCGAGGATGAGGCATGGGTTGATGACGCATTATAAGAGAATGTCTAGTTGATATTGGAGAAGCTTACATGAGGATCTCAAGAGGTCCTGAGAAGAAGAAGCGAACTTAAACGAAGAACAAGTCTGCAGAAGTTGTCGCCAGACATGCTGAACTTGTTTTGCATTTTATGGAGGCCTCGGTTGTCCGATTGACTATTATGACCATGCGTTGGAAAGCTCTTTCAGAGAACTACAACTTTCCTGTTGACAAAAAGAGCGAATTCATGATAGATTTTCCGTGAAAAGCCCCTGGCTGCGGCCGCAGCAACCTTGCGGCGCCCGCGACCAATCAATTTGCAAAGGGTTGGAGGAAACAGTGTGCGGCGGGCGCAGCACCTATGCTGCGCCCGCAGCATTGGTCGTCAGCGTTATTCGCAGCGTTTTGATCAATGAAAACCCTAGAACTTATTTATTTCTTTCATGGCCGACTTTGATGTTTTAAAATGCCAAGTTTTATGTTATTTTCAGAACTTCTATTCTATTCTATTCATCAGACAATTTAGAGATTTTGAGCGATGTCTTCCATGAGGAACTAAACTCATCTATTCTGCCTGCAATTTGAAGCTTTATTCGGATTGATTGTGAGTTTCTAATTCTCGTTCCTTGTTTCCTATATTTGAATGTTTCAACTTCTTTGTGCTTGATTGTTTATTGTTTTGTTCTATCTTGTCTGGCCAACTTGTTAGATCAATTCAATCGCTAAGGTTTTGTAGATTCCCGGTTGTGAACCTTAACCTAAGTGGCAAATTTGTTCCTTTAGGGCTGGTTGAACTAATTGAATGAGTAGGAAGTTGAATGTGTTGTTAAATCCCTCTTTAGGGACTGCAAATACCTTGGCTAATCTCTGAACTTAAAGCTATCAATTGGGTTAAATCCTTCTTTAGGGACTGTTCGATTGATAAGGGTTGCTAGGACTGGTTGGACTAGTAACTATATTAGGTCGGGACAAGGACATTCATAGGGAACTTAATAGGACGAGAAGAAGTTACAAGGATCGCTTCAATCCAATAAAGTGGAAAATTGTAGGTAGAATTGCTTCTCCTAATTATCTGAAATACAATTATTTACTTTTGTTTGCTTCAATCCGCCGCTTTGATAAAAGGCGGAACTTTCACACTAAAAAACCCTCCTCTTTGGTTACTTAATTGGCATCTAAATCACACTTGAATAGTAATTTCCCTGTGGGATCGACCTCTTGCTTATTGCTATACTAGTTATAGGTTTGAGTTTACTTTGACGGGATCAACGACAGGTTTTCCCTCCGTCATTATCCCCGCGATTCAATCTATGTGGCAAAGGGAGGATTCAAGGGCTACGATTTTCATCTAACAGGACAACGTAAGAACTCATGTTCATCCATACAATGAGCAATTTAAGCTTGCCGCTTCACAAAATGAAGGAAAAGAGTGATTACCTCTTTAGAAAGCTATAGGAATTTACAAAACCCGATTTGGTGCTCTATGGACGAATTTACACAATTTTCTATCAAAACCGAGCACTTTTTCCTCTCTTTTCTATGATAGCAGCACCAAAGGCTTATTATTTACATGAAACATGAATTGATTTACATGACACGTCCATTGTTTTACATGACATCTCAATTGTTTTACATGACACTTGAAAAGGCCACACGTTTACTCACCGATCAGCATATAATTACCCATCACTCATACTGAATTTACATGTTACCCATACCGGATTTACATGACATGTAATGTATTTTGTTTGACACCTGAATTTTTTTACTTACACATGAATTTCAGACATATTCTATTCCTTTTGGATGATTCCGAATTCCTTTTGTTAGACTTTTTTTTTTGTGTGTGTGGGTAGACAATTGATATGCCTAATGTATTGAAAATCATGTTTGGATGAACTTTAGCATTGTGAAGCTTGGTAGACAATTGACATGCCTAATGTATTCAACTAATATCGTTTCCGCCAAATTCAGCATGTTCTTCGTCTTCATCAAGATTGGGTGTAGCAAACACCTTCCTCCGCCACCAACTTCAATGAATCGAAAACCCGCCACCACCGCCACTGAGCGCTCCTCTGCCAAGCGCTTTAAGTATGTGCTTTTCTCGTGTCATGTACATCGTATTTGAATGACATGTTAATAGCAGTTCATGTCATGTACATCGTCTATAAATGACAAGTTCGAATTTCTCATAATTACAAAACGTGCGAACCACTTGACCAAAAAAAATAAAATGTACGAACCACATTTCCAAGTGCATCATAAGTGACACAAAAACTCACCGGTCAGTCGACCAAGATGCACATAGAGCACTGTCATGTCAAAACTATTAGCTATCATGTCAAAGGTATTACCTGACAGGTTAAAAGCATTATATGTCATGTACATCGTCGTTGGATGACATGTTCAAATTTCCCAAAAGTACAAAATGCGTTAACTACATATTGAATTACAAAAGCCGGAGTATAAGCGTCTCCAGCTGCATCATACTTGACACCAAAAGACACCGGTCATTCGACCAACACGGACATGGATCGCGAAGAACACAGAAGAGGGGATGAAGAGCTATTCACGCTGCACTTACAATTTTTTAGAGAGAAATTCATGGAGTGTATTTGCCCATTACACTAGCAAAGTAGCAAGATTGATAAAGATTATTCAATGGCACACACACAAGATTCATGGGAAATCCTAATTACACTATCAAGATAGAGATTACAAATTCATGCGATCGCCTAAAGGGAACCAACCCCTAATCCCCAAATTCTAATGATTTTCCTCATCAATAATTGAATAACCAAATTTGCCAAATGAATCGGAAAATGCGATTACAACAACGCACTTCATAAGGCCCGTTAGGTAAAACAACTCCATATGTATTTTACATGACACATAATGTATTATACATGACGCCTAGACGATTTTACATGCCACATAAATTGTTTTACTGGACGGACCTCATGACCAAGAACTTGATCAAACACAATCCTCATAAGTTTAAAGAGAAGTAGGTGGACAGTGGAGAATGATTACATCATTCAATCCTCATATGGTTTCATTTATTAATTTTTTATATCCATCAGACGGACGGACAGTGATCAAAAGCTATAAATGAGAGGACATCTACTCGAATGAATTTTTATAATAGAGTTAAAAAATATTCCTTTATTAATTTGCTTGCTATTTCTCGTTGTCTTGCTCTAAGTTTAGATAAAGTAGTGAAAATTTACCCAATAACTATGATGGATGAATGGTGAAAGTAGAGAAAATTTCACTAGTGGCAAGTAAATATTAACCAGTGTCATGTACAAACGTTGAGGCTGGAATGATGACATAAATGGGTGACATGTATAAACACTGGTGGCAAAACGTGAGTTGCTTTTTCTGGAAAAAAGTGAGTTGTTTTTTCTCCCTCTTTCTCTTAACACTTTCTAAAAAAGTGGGTTGTTTTTTTCTTTCTCCTCTTCTCCGCACTCCCTCTCCTCTCCTTAATACCCCTCTGAGGAGTGGTACTTTTTAATTCCCTCTCTCACATGTTTTTCTTTTTCTTTTTTTTTCATTCCTCTCTCAGCTCTCTCTCCCTGTCAGATTTTTTGTCCAGTTGTCTCCCACAGTATGACCTGCTACCGGCTACACTTGAAAAGAGGATATCCGCTTTTTAGCAAAAAAAATTCGGTTTGGGTTAGACATGCAAAGATTTCACCCAAAATGGTTATTTATGCAAATTGCCCAACCGAAATTGTTAAAAACTTAGGGACGCCACACAAAATTTCCTAAAAATTAAATTGTTTATGCCTATAAAAATTAAATAATCAATTATAATTACATATTCTCAAGACACAATTTTTTCCAATTAAAGAAGTTATATTTGGATTTAATATATTAATATATTATGAGATTTCTCTAGATTTAACATTATGTTTATTTTAGAATTATATATATGAATTAGTAGAATGTGTATTAATATAAAATTTATTTAAATTAAAAGAATCAAAAGAATATATATATATATTATAAGAATGGACAATTTGCACCAATATACCAAAAAAAAGTGAAGTTTGCAAAAATAATCATGGGGGGAAATAATTTGCATGGAAATGACAATATGTCATTTTTGCAAAAAAAATTGGGCACCTTCGTAGCCGGTTGGGGGAGAGAGAGACTCACTGTAATTGTTTTAAACTAATTTTAAGCCATTTTTATTTGTTGAAATTAAAAAATAAATTTATTTTTGAACTTAATTTAATTTTATCTATCTATAGATACCCACTTTATGTATGTTTATAGAAAAAAATATTTCAAAGTAAAGTTGGGTCTACATCGTATCTTGATCTCAATTTGGAGTATGACATGTATAACCATTTGGATGGCAATTCAAAGCCAACAATTCAGCTGACACAGAAATTCACACAACTAACAAGATAAACCAGAAAACCTGGGTAGAACTAGACCTGAGCATGGGCGGGCTTGGACCGGGCCTATGAGAATATGTTGGCCCATTGTAGCGGGTCGGGCTTGGGCTAGGCCCGGTTTTTGGGCCAACTCTCTTGCCCAAGCCCGTCCACATGGGCGGGCCGGGTAGCCCATCGGGCCGCCCATTATAATTTCGTAAAATATTATTTTTACGTTTGATCTCAAACTATACAAATTTGCTAAGTGTCTCAAAAGATTGAAATTTTATACAAAACAAAGGTATACAAGTTACACAAATGTGAAATTACACACTATAATCTTTATGTAGGTTCATTTCAATGATTTTTTTTAAAATAATATACTCCGTAGTATTTTAATACAAATACTATTAGTACTATTGTATTTCTTAATTTATATGCGATGTAAATACTATTAGTATTTATAAAGTAATAGATGTAAAAGTTTAGATATTATATAATCAATACATATACTCTGTAGTATTTTAATACAAATATATAAAAATTAATATAAGTAATATATATAGGCGGGCCGGGCCTACCGGCCCGCTTGGGCTTAACCCTTAGCCCAAGCCCGACCCTATGGCCCAACCGGGCCGGGCCTGTCGGCACGCTTGGGCCAATTACCTTACCCAAGCCCGCATATTTTTACAAGGCGGGCCGGGCGGGTTAGCCCATGTCTGCTCAGGTCTAGGTAGAACCAACAATCGTTGCTCCGGAGATTAAAGGTAAAGTTGCCGACGGCGACGTGGACATGGAGGAGGGGGCAATGCTCATAGAGGAGAGCATGGAGGAGGGGACAATGCTCATAGAGGAGAGCATGGAGGAGGGGACAATGCTCATAGAGGAGAGCATGACGTTTGGGTCCGTTAGGAGCAAGGTAATGGAGGCAAGCAGGTACCCGTCTCGTGGAGAGTTCCTTCGTCGGAAGTGTCGAAGGACATAAGCAAGTGTGGCGTGGCAAGGTGAAGAAGTCCTCAAAGTTTGTTACAAAGTAAAAATAAATACTAATTAGGTGATGAAACACAAAAACAAAAAAAAAATCCATACAACCCTATACATGGTTTCACTTGGCCTAAAAAAAAAAGTTACAATTTAAGCTTACTAGCTAGTAACTACTTTTGTCTAGCCACTGACTATGATCTCTTAGCCAATATAAGACTAACCCCTGCCGGATCTCGTCTATCTCAGGAACTTCCCACCTTAAGGATAGTTAGGATAAGCAACATTCTTTGAGTTGTCGAAGGTTGGTTTTTGTTATTTTGCATATATGTACGTCAGTTACAGTATGTGGTTGTCCATTTTGGTTGCCTGAGATGCGAACCCCGAATATATGCGATTTACGCTTACTAGCCAGTAACTACTGTTGTTTAGCCAATAAAACCGATGTCTCAACCAATGGAAGACTAAGCCCTGTAAGATATTATTAGTCTCAGAAACTTCCCACGACATTTGCATAAAGTGGAAATGAGTAAGTGTTCAAACAAAGATGCAATTAGAAGAAAATGAAAGAGTGCACATTCACATAACAAACAACCTAAATACTCAAACACAACAGCCTCCCTTTTCTTTCTCCCTTCACCTCCGCTTATCTCTCCTTCGCCGGATTCCTCCTCTCTCGATGCCTCTTCTTTCTTTCTTCGTCCCCACTATTCTCACCGAAATCCTTCTCTTCTTTCTTCCTTAGCTCTGCATCTTTGCGACCTGCAGGCAAAACGACACGAAACAGATGGAGTTTTAGGGTTTCACACCAAAATCCCCATTCGAAAATCACACATTGTAGACCAATTTTTATTGGGGTTTAGTTAGGGTTTGCTTACTTGTTTCGAAATGGTAGTCGGATTCTCGTCGAATCCTTCACCTTCGCCTCTCAATCGCCGCCTCCACCTCTCGTCGGATCCTTAGCCGAATTATATGGTTGTCCTCCCCCCCCCCCCTCTCTCTCTCTCCGTCTGCAGATTTGATTTTGTGAAGAATGAACTCTCTCTCCTTTATTAATCCCTTAAATTCCGCCCAAAATTTCCAAAATTTCAAAAGCCCACCCAAATTCATTAACCTATAATAGAAGATCACCTTGACCTGTTAGTTTTGCAAAAAAAAAAAATCAATTTTTGACATTTACCACATTTTTGCAAAGGGTGAATTTTTTTGGCATATTGAGTATTATTTTTCGCATATTGAGTACTCCCTCTGTTCGCGAAAACTTGTCGTTTTAGACTTCTTATTTTGTTCAACAAAAAATGTCATTTTAGATATTTTTCCATTCATTTCCCAATTTTACACCTAGTTTGAATTTGAATTTGTTCATTAAATCTTGGCTCCAATTTGATGTGTGATTGTACTTTGTTTTGGAGATAATAAATACAAAAGTTAAGTAAGGACAAATTAGGTAGTGTAATATATTTCTTAATAATTGTGTCCGATACTAAACGATAAGTTTTTGCAAACGGATGGAGTATTATTTTCTCTATAAGAATTTATATGGGGGTAACAAGAGCTTATTGAATAAGTATTAATATCAAATTTTTTTAAATTAAAAAAAACGAAACACAATGTGGGCACTGACTATGACAATTTTGCCCTGTTTCTCAAAATAACGTTTTTAGTAATTTCTTCCTTGTCTGGTATGTCCTTGTCTAGTACTGGCATTTGTATTTGAAGGATTTGGTTGACCAAATTAGGTGGAAGAACTTGGCACTTGGCAGGGACTGCTTACTTTCCATCTTTTGTTGCTATCAATATAGTCACTAACCCTTTTTCTTATATCAATGTTAAAAATCCAACAATCCTTCCAGAAATGAATCGAATTGTCATTTCCGACCTTTCAAATAAGGACTTTCTTGGAAAAATTCTCTTTAAGAATAATAAATTTACCAGATTTAAATTATCTCAAATCTCGTTCCCCTCCTCTGGCATCTCTTCTCTTATAAGTAAATTTTTTTTTTAATTCTTTTAAAGTACGAGTAATTTGAATTTTTTTAAAAATTCTTTTAATCTGCTTTTAAATTTTCTTTTTCTTTTTAGTTGGGGTTGAGGGATAGAAGAGGTGCATATTAGTCTTAGAGAACATGGGATTTGGAGCCAAGTTTACCCCATTGGTAAAAGACATTAGTTTTTCTTTTATATTCAAGAATATAAATGTCTTTTACCAATGACTTTTTGCCCTAGAGATAAGAGTGAGGTGTTCTTCAGGAAGTGAGTCTTACTCACATTATAGGCTTCATTAGAGTTGCCCCTCGAATGTAGCCTATGGACCGTTACAAACTAGTTTGTAAATATTTCATTTCATTAATATATTTTTACCTTTAAAAAAAAAAAGAGTGAGGTGATTCTTGTGCCTCACTACCACGAGGTCAAGAGTTCAAATCTCACAAGGAGCAATTTGTGCTAGAGTGGGTACTCATGTCTTGGCGTACCTTGGCATGGGTTTGAGTCTTTTCTTATGACTTGCCGCTTGACTTACCCAATCGAGTGTTTTGTAGGCTAATGCTCAACCCGTGGAGTATTAGTTGATAACTTCGGAACCTCCACGTTATATAAAAAAGAAAAGAATATAAGTCTCTCTTTAATTAAGATATTTGTCCTTGATTGTTCTTAATCAAATGTTTGATTATTCCTTGATTGTTCTCTCTTTAGATTTGCAAATTTTATAGTGATTTATAACTTAGAGCTCAGGATCTTTATAAACCTCCTCCTCTTCGTCACGGTCTTAAGAATTTTGTTTTAATTTTTTTTTTTCTTATAAATGAGATTAACTTGAAGCTCGACTCATTTTGGTGTCAGAGATTAACAGAATTGCCCATGAACCATATGAGATAAATAAATGATAAATGTGCTGCTTTGTAGTATTATACTGTACGTAGTAATGAATTAAGATCATTTTTTTTTTAAAATAGTAAAGTAGCTGACTAGCTGGTAAACTTGTTAGGTGAAATAGCATACTCCGTATAAGGTAATTGTTAATTAAACAATAGAGTACTAATAATATGATGAATACTCCAGTACATTTTACAGTAATAAACAATGCAGCAAAAAAATGATTAAATGGCTGAAAGTACAAGAAAGGTACCCTTCAATTCAATGGACTCTCTCTTTCTCTCTTGTGCAATTGCAGATTATGTTGACCAAAGTTTCATTAAAGATGGTAAAAAGTCAACATTGATGCCTTTCAAGTTTCAACCCAAGAAAATAGGATGAGAGAGGGGCCGTTTTTTGTGTGGTGTTAATTAAAGATAGTTTGCGTGCTCTCTATTGGGTCAAACCGACTCAAACCCATACTTTTTTTTTTGTTTTTACTTACAGTAGACAAGAAAAAGTAGATCGGCTCAGCGATTTTTAAGTCATCTTTGACTTGAATGACCATACGTAGAGGGTCGTCAGTAAAAAAAAAATTCTAAGGTTACCATTACAGAAATTTAAAATTAAAAATGTCTAGAAATTAAAACCTTTGTTTCTTCCGATCAATAATTGGACCCTTGAGTCTTGATTTCTGGTCTTGTAGCTTGGAAAACGGTGCGGAGCAGCATCATCTTGCATGTGATGGCTTGGACTCGAAAACTTGAGATCTGACGTTGCACAACAATAGTCATGGTATTACGGTGGTGGTGATTTCGGATCTAGACGGGTCATAGATCCGAGCACCCATCAATAGGCTAATTTGAGTTTTTCAAATTTGTGGGTTTTTATTTTATTTTTGAAGGGTTTATCAAACTTCGAAAAATAGAGAAGGTGAGGGGTAAAAATAGATTTGGGTTATGCAGTTTTGTGGATTGAGAGATAAATCAGGTTTGTTGAAGAAAAATTGGGTTTGCATGTGGTGTTTGGTTTTGTGATTTGGGGTTTTAAGTGGGAGAGGTGCAATCTACGGTGAAGCCATGGTGGAGAGGCCATCGCAGCTAACACCGTTGAGTACTTGAGGGGAGTCAAATCCATTCTTACTAAACCCTTTTTAATACTTTATACTTTATGATTTTGTTGGTGGAATATATGATATGATTTGGGATTATTATATATACAGTGTGCGTGATGTTTGAGATGAAAGAAATTGACAATGATAAAAGCTATACACTAATTTTCCATATCCCATTGATGAATTAATACAACAAGGCAATGCTGTAGAGATGTTTGTAAGGGTTAATTAGTTTGATAGTTGTCGGAGTAAATGCTTAAAATGGTTTTTTTTTTTTTTTTGGAAATGAAATTTTTTAAGAGTTTTACATTGATTTCTAGAGACAAAAAGAGTTGATTATAAATGTCTCTTTTTTATCCATTGTTTGAGAGATGGAATTAGAGACTCATATGCACGCACCACCACGACTGTCGTTGGTTTATAGCACATGTGCGGTGTGGCGGGGTTTGTTTTTCCATCACGGTTTATTGATTTGGGCCATATAAGTTACGAAATAGTTTAGATAAGTATTCCGTAACTTATCCTTTTGTTTTCCAGATTTATTTTTCCATCTTATCCATTTGTTTTAACTAGTTCCAGATTTTCGCCCACTATCTTTGCACATTCAGGAGCGTTACTTTGCTTCTTTAAAACTGACGCCTTATATATGTGATTTAAATAGATACTTTAAGTTAAAAAAACTAAGAGGAAAAAATTCCATAAAATGAAGGTATAAGAATTTAAACTCAAGACCTCGTGATTTAAATTCTCATTTTTTTGTTTTAAGAACACACATGCAGAAAATTTTAATCTTTCACTTTCATTCTGACCAAGCTTTGTGATTTCAAACCCTCTTTTCGAGTGCATGGATCGAGGGTGTGCCGTGTAACCTTGAGAGCGACGTCAATTACCAACTTGCACCTAAGGTCGGTGTGAAATCACTTCTAAGGATCGAAGTGAGTTCAAATCTAAACCACATCACAGACATGGGTTTTCAATCTTGCGTTTTCCCATTGACATTTCTTTTTCTAACTCCTTTTCAAGGCCCTAGATAAATTACACTAACAATACATATGAATGACTCAATTAATCAATTGCTTGATAGTGTTATTCACTTATTTGACACTCACTAGTCACTCCTATTTTCTCTTCTATGAATTATGGAAATTTCGCAAAATATTATATTTTTTGAGATAGGAAACCTTTTTTTTATTAGGTAAAAATTCGAGCACAGACAAATTTGAAACTCAAGAGGCCAACGACAAACTAATGCAAATTAATACAGATGAAAGAAACAATTCAAAGAACCCATAAAAGTCGTCAGCCGGCGGAGGAGTCGAGAGAGATCCAAGGCAAGCCACGAATGCCGATAAAACGGGAAAGTACGACGACTCACACGGCGTCTCAACGCTGAGAAGGCGAAGAACAGTAACCCATCACCAGAAAGAGCGGAATCTAGGAAATGCGGATCACCAACGTTGCCCCCACCCAAATGAGGGGTCTTCGAAGACCACGAACACATCCACGATCCTCTTTTTTTTTTTTAGAGTAGGCAAACATTAGGAGCCGCTACCTATACAGTGTCAGTAGCCTAACCCCAGGATCATCCTGAAGGATGATGTTACAAAATTCCATGTGATAGGGGATAGTTTGTAAATTACAGATAATACCTTTTCTAGCTATATAATCCGCTGACTTATTTGATTCTCTGTAGACATGACAGATATTTGCCATCGAAAATTCTTATTGAAGCTTGATAATATCTTCAATCTGTCGCATGACTTCCCATCTTGGCGGTTGATGTTGATTAATAGACTTAACCAAAATTTGCTTATCACTTTCTAGGATGATCTTCGCCAAACCTTTCTCCTTTGTGCGTTGCAGCCCCAAAAGAATTGTTGAGGCCTCTGTTTAAATGATCGAACCTTCAATAATTTCCTTATGAAAGATATCAACAATCTGACATTTGGAATCCCGAATGATTCCACCGATCTGACACTTGCCAGAAAGGGCAATAGATTTTCCATATTTTTCATTTGGTACTTTTTCTTTAAAAAGTCAAGTAAAACCGATGCACAACGTCCTATGTGACGCGTTGTGGTTGATTCTAGGGAAAAAATTGCACAACATCTTATGTGGCGCGTTGTGGTTGATTTTAGAAAAAAAATTAATAAAATAATATATTATCATAGTTTATAGAAAGTTATATATAAGTCAAAATCTATCTATATATATACTTTTTAGTTAATTGACAAAAATATAAACAAAAAATATTTCATAATCATACTTACCAAAAATATTAATAGATAAGAGGTATTATTTGATAGGTGCTATTTTTATATCTAAATTATTTTTTGGTTAAAAGAATAATTTATATCAAAATTAATTATTTAATATTTTTTATTTTATTTATATCTATATTTTTTAGGCCAAAATAAATTATTAAAATATTATGTAGCCACAATCCATCCATAATAGATATTTTATTAAACTAACATAATAAATACTACATATTTAATAAAAAAAAATATTAAAATATTTTTAAAAATGACAGAATAGGTATTAGGAAGGCCGAGGAAATCAACATAGCACTACAAATTAAGTTATTGTGGAAAATTATTACAGAACCAAATAATATATGGGTCAAAGTTTGTGAAACAAAAGTACCTAAAAAATTGTAGTCTAATGCAATACAAGAAAAAGAACTCAACCTCATGGCAATTGGCAAAACTCATGTCACTTAGCTAGGGAGCTATTTGCCTCGGGTCTCAAGTGGCAAGTAGGGAACGGGAACACTACCAACTTATGGCTTGATAATGGGCCATGGGCATTGGGCATTCCTCTTATCAAAGTCGATAACTTCATTACACATAACAAAAAATGGGATAGAGAGAAGATTAATAGGGAGCTAGGAAACCACCTAAATCAAGACACACTTGATAAAATAACAAATATTCTAATCCCAATCCATGAAAACATGGATAGACTCTAGTGAAGACTGAGCCCGGATGGGTGGTTCTCTACAAAATCATCTATCAATCTTCTACAAAAATAAAATAAAATAAAAGGTCACTCTAAATCTGACATCAATTGGATATGAGATTTAGATTGTACTCATAGAATCAAGCATTTCTTGTGGAGAGTCTCTCAAGGAGGAGCTCCAACAAAAGGAAAATCGGAAGAACGAAGAATTTTATGCAATGCGAGTTCTGTAACCACCCCAGAGAAGACTTCTTCTATCTATTCATTGATTGCAACTTCGTCAAATTCTAAATTGGAGCACATCTAAGAGTGAAGATGATGAGACATACATAATACCAACTCTGAAACATTCTAACAACTCATCTAGTGGTGAAAACAGAAAGAAAAAAAAGGAATCAAATGGGAAAAAACCCAGAAGATTAAGTTTCAAACTAAAATTTGACGGATTCTTTCGAGATACCGAAAACTCCGCAATCGGCTTTGTAATTCGAGATCACGAAGCAAAATGTGTCTCAATGGAAGGCGCCAGTATTCCATCATGTTCGGTCATTAGGGCCAATGTCACTGCTTTGAGAGCTGGAATTCGTATAACACTAGAACTAAATATCTAAAACATTGAAATAGAATGTGACAATCCTTGCATTATTAATACACTTAAGGGTATTTAGAAATGCCATTGAGAAGTCGAAATGATCATTTCTGAGCCCTTGATGGATCTTTGTCACTTCCTAACAGTCCATATTCGTCATGTGTATATGGAAGTTAACAATATAGCAAATATATTGACTTTCTTAGGCCATACAACCTCTACTCATAACACTACCACAGATCAAGAGCTACGGGTTCTCATCCGAAAGGATACCCTAGGGTGGACTACTAATCACGTTTAGTTGATCCTAATTGCTCTCCATTTAAAAAAAAAAGTCATTTTAAGTCATTTTAACATCTTACCAATAGCATCATTCAAACTCAATTTGTACTTCCATAAAAAGGTAAATTGGGTTTAACTAACGGAAAAACCTTCAAAAGTCGTGGGAGCGTCTTACCTTCTATGAAAGTGGACCAAGCCTTTGTAGGTTTGAACCAAAAGAACCCTTCATTCATTACTTACAACTTACAAGAACTACATACTACGTTGAAGCTGTCAAACACAGTAGCTATGCACATACAAGCACCCAACAGAGACTTGTATTGTAGTTCATTTTTCAGAGTCGTCGCGGAGGCCGCTGGCTGCGCTGACGGGTAGTTCGTCTCGTGAGGTTCCTTCGCGGCTCCCTTTGGTTCTCCCCGGCCAATTGGATTTGCTCTAGCCTTTGAAGCACTTCCTTCATTGATGGCCTCATCTTAGGTTCCTGCTCTAAGCATTTCAAGGCGAGCTGGGCCGTCTCAACGGCTGGCTTCGATGGATATTTCCCCTCTAGTCTCGAGTCCATGATCGTTTTCAGCTTTCTCTTATCCCCTAGGTAGGGTTTGACCCATTCGACGAGGTTCTGTCGTCCTGTAGGCCGTGTCGAGTCGAGTACCCGTTGCCCGGTTAGCACCTCCACCAACACGACTCCAAAGCCATATACATCACTCTTGAAATAAAGATGCCCTGTTCAACATACAAGGATTATCTGAGATACTACTTATCTGATAAATCCTATGCCTTGAGGTTTCTGTTAATTAAATTCTGTATATATCCATGGTCTTAATCCATAGACCGAAATGTCGGAGAAGAAGTAGAGTAAGCGAGAAGTGAGTGTACCTGTATTTACATACTCAGGAGCAGCATATCCGTATGTACCCATCACCCTGGTGGTAACATGGGACTGGCTAGCGGAAGGACCCAACTTGGCCAAACCAAAGTCGGAAATTTTAGCATTATAGACCTGGTCAGGGCACAAAGTTTAACAATTCAGAACGGTTAGGTCGACAATCAAAACTAGGATCATAATTGTTTTCAATCATCAAGAAGGTACTCAGGGGGATATTTTCCTCAATTTCGCGGAGACCAATTCAAATGATTAGTAAACCACTGAATGAATGCTGCAACATAGGAGTCATTCAAAGTAAACTCACCCCATCCAGGAGGATATTCGAGGCCTTGATGTCTCTATATATGACTCGGTCATCCGATGAGTGCAAGAATGCAACCCCCCGAGCAGCTCCTATTGCAATTTTGATCCTCAGCTCCCATGGAAGGGGCTGGATAGTAGAGCCCCCTGGACACGAAACATGAAAATGGAACATAATTAGGATACGACACCATAGGTAGTCGATGTAGATTAACGTCGGTGGTGGCTTAGTGAGACACTGAGACTCTTACTTCCAAATAGATGGTTTTCTAAGCTTCCTCGTTGCATGAACTCATAGACGAGGAGAAGCTCCTCGTCCTCCCAACAGTATCCCAACAGCTTCACCAAATTAGGATGTGAAAGCCGTCCCAAGAAATCCACCTCGGTCTGCAACAAAGATTAATCCAAATCTCAACATACAAATCTCCAACAGTGAACAAGAACTACAGTGGCAGAAATACAGTAACAAACAAAAATTGATTAAAGACCAAATTGTTTGAATTTTGACTAAATAAAGTTCCAGATGATTCTTTTTGACAGTTGACGCAAGAAAGACTCTATAAACAACAAATTGGCACAGATACAAGCCTTATACGATACTCATACGTTTATATCAACACATCGCCATTGCATCAGTTACCATATCAACTAGTTGTTAGGAGTGTTAGACTTTACACCTTTTACATTATGAGCATATTTCATAATGAAAGTACGGTTTTGTTTAAACTAATCAAGTCATCATGATAATAACAATAACAATATTAAAGCTATGTGAACAAAAAGAAAACAAAACTTAAGCTATTGGACTTCATTTATTTATCATTGCCTTTCTGAAGTTCATATAAAAATAGTGTCATAGATCAATTTTTATATGGGAATTGTAGATCAAAACTATCAACTATGTATGAGATAAGCCACCAAAAAAATAAAATACCCATTGATTTAAGATGTGATGAAAACAAATCAAGGATGAGGTTGAGAAACGTATCTCTCTCCCACCAAACTTATAATATTGTAATGGTGGTGTGATTGTTGACCAAGACTTCCATTTTGGTCTACTAAAATATGTCAAAAGTCCAACATCTGTTTTCAGATCTAAATACAATACACCATTGATGAAGAAAAGGACTAATTGGAGATTTGGAGGTACAGTGCCTATCAAATACGTATAGGTTTGAATATTTCAACAGAGAGTAAAAAGGGATGTGCAAAAGGTAAATTCTAGATTTCCTTTAGAGATCCAAAAGGGTGAAAGTGCAAGCAGATATGGACCAACAAAAATCTACACCCTAAATAGGTGAATTCCATCACCATCACCATCAATATTCAATTTCATAGCCAAATTTAAGGGGCGTTTGGTTGATGGGTTTGAGGAATTGAGATCCAGAAACTCTTAACCCCATCCTTGGTTTTGATTTAGGGGATTTGAAATGTCAATCAGACCAAAGCAAGCAACCAACAGATTCCCCAAATACCCACCAAAGACTAATAAGAGAATGTGATTTGGGCTCTGAGAAACCTAAAATGCAATCAAACACACAAACTCCACAATGGAAATCGGAACTTTAGAAATACCTGCCACTCCTCAAAACCTTGCATGCTCTCGGAATTGAGCTTCTTGATGGCGACAATCACGCCGCCAGAGCTCCTGGAAGGGTGCTGCTTCTCATCCAACCAGCCCTTGTAGACGCGGCCGAAGCCGCCCTCACCCAACAAGGTGTCCGCCTTGAAGTTCTTGGTGGCGTTCTTCATCTCCTGGAAGCTGAATTTCCGCAGATTTGGGGCCGGTAAGATCTGCCCCTCCGGGTAGCCTTCCTCCCCGCTCCCTGCTGATCCCCTACTTTTGCTTGACAGATTGCTCACCCCTGATTTGGATGACGTTGTGTTGCTTCTTGTTGTGTTCGATGTTCCTGCACACCCCCAAAACCGATTAGGACAAAATGGAAGGTACCCAGATGAGATGAGAAATAGCCTGAATTTTGAGGGTCTACCTGAACTGATGTGGCTAATGGTGTGATTGGGAGGTGAGGGTTGAGATGAGGAGCAACCACTGCACCAATTACCCATCTCTTCAACTTCCTCCGATCCGCCTACAGAAACACCCTTTAATTTATCGGTATAATCTATGTGGGTTTTTATGGGAAGAGTGGATGGGGATTGGATTGCCCAAAGAGAGGAGAGGGAGATGGGTTTCTCTCCTTGTATATGAAATACAGAGGGAGGAGTACTATTATGACTTGCTGAATTTATTTTAGGGGTCTTTTCTTTCTCATTTTTTTAGGTGTGATTTTAATTTGGAATTTTAAATGCAATTCAAGACGTTGACTTAGTCTCCACTTCCCAATGCCGCAATTTTTCGTCTTTTTTCTTGCTTCCTGTTCATTATGCCCCCACCGGCCACCTTCCTGGTCACTTGCACTTTTGCACCAATGAATGGCTAAGCGTGGACGCGGGACGGGATTGTACATCATAATTTCTGTGAGACGAGATTTACTCCCTCTAATCAAAATATATGGTGTTTGATTTTTCAGTATATATTTTAAAGAGTTAAAAACTATATAAAATATACGTAGTACTTATTAGTAATAAATGTTAAATTTTTTTGGTCATACAAATCAAGATCATGATCTTTTAATCTGGTATGTAAAATCCTTGAAAATATGTGACAACTTCATCCAAGTGAACGACGAAGAAGAGGAAGATTCATCAAAGTTTTTTAACTTCATAATTTTCCAAGTAGTCATCAATATTCGACAAATTTTATTAAATATTCAGCATAGTCACTCAATTATTCATCAAAGTTTTTGTTAAAATTTATCAAATATTCAGCACAGTCACTCAAATATTCTTTATAGTCACTCACATATTCATCACAATTACTCAAGTATTCATCATAGTTTTTGTTAAAATTTAATAAATATTCATCACAATCACTGAAATATTCATCACGATCACTCAAATATTCATCACAGTTACTCAATTATTCACAATTTCCCAAATATTCATCAATATTTGGCAAAATTTAAGAAGTATTCATCAATATTTGGCAAAATTTAAGAAGTATTCATCACAGTAACACAATTATTCATCAAAATCAAGAATCATTTCACCAATATTCATATCACGCCCCCCGAGTATGAAACAAGACCTATTTCGTACCAGTGACTTAAATTTCTACAATATTCATATCAATACAACAAATATTCATCAAATTAATCCCCTTTCAACTCCCCTCTAATGAAAATTCGCGTTCATCCCTAACCCGGGGCGAATTCGATGGTGCGCTACAATGGCGTCATCGCGATGTCCCTTCAAGCCGCCTACAGACTCCGCCGACTAGGTTCACTTACAAGCGTTACAGCCAAAGGTGCGACTCTCGGATGAGCACTATTCGTCGGAGTCGCCCTCTAATTTCGCCGGAATTGCCCAAGTATGAGATGCGATGAAGAGGGTGAGAGACGATTGTTTTCTAATCGTCAAAAAAGGGGGATTTTGGTTGGGATATCACGCATGTGGGTTGGGAGAAAAGGGTAGTTTTTTTTCTTTTCATATTAAAATTAATTAATTTCGGTAATTAATCTCGTCCTTCCATTTGCAATCAATCAACGGCTTATATTTGTTAACACAAAACATATTAAGGGATGTTTACAGATGACCTAACCCCTCTCTCTCTCTCTCTCTCTCTCTCTCTCTCTCTCTCTCTCTCTCTCTCTATATATATATATATATATATATATATATATATATATATATATATATATATATATATATATATATATAAAATCTAAAAACTCCTATATATATATGTGGGACGGGACTGGACGAGATTTGCGGGATAAGGAATCTTCGTTCCGCTTCTCGTCCCGTATAATTTTTGTGGGACACGACCATGACTGGATTCATTTTTTTTTCCAAATCCTATTGGGATTGGAAGGGTTCGGATTTGTGTCCACCCCTACTTGAACCTCTAAGGAGCAAATTTTTTTTATAAAAAAAACCACCTTAGAATAAGTGAGTGTTCACAAGACCACCCTTAAAATAAAAGCTTATAGAAAATCAACCATACATTTATTTTTCTTTCAGTGAACCACTCATGAACATTTAAATGTGTAAAAACTAAAAAGTGATAGAATTGTTAAATTCTCACCTTTTGTATTTAATATAATCCAACTATTCAATAAATTAACCAAAACATTTAAGAAAATATCAATACTTAACATTTTTTTTTATGACTTTTTACACTTAAAAATGATAGTGGGTGGTATTTTGAAAAAAAATTAAATTTATGGGTGGTTTTCTGATTTTTTAGGAAGGTTTTATGAAAACTTAAAACTCATCTATTTTAAGGGTAGTTTTTGGTAATTTACCCAATTTTAAATACCCTAAATCCTCCCCCATTGCTCAATCGATTGATTTTGTTCTTTGCTTACTTTAATGGTAGGTTATATCTTCTCACTTTCTTTGTCTTTATCAACTCTTGATTTTTTCCCTTTAGTGATCTGCCCGTATCCATCAATCGTTTCTTCCGTCTCAACCCTATAGTTTGAATTCATCGAGAAGTTGAATTGTCTGCCTCTTAAGTTCTTACTAACTCGAATTTGTATTTCAAGAAGTTTATTGATCGATGCTGAGATTGACAAACTTCCCAGAGTTCTAGGTGAGGTCGAAGGTACTTGGTGATCAGGAGCTCGATAATAGTACTTTTGTCAGGAGCTCGAATGCAAAGTAGGGTGAAGAGTCCTTAGCACTATATAAGGTGAACAAGGATTAGAACTTTTTTTTTTTTGAAACGGAAAAAATTTGACCATAGAGCTAAGCTCTATTAGCCAAGAGCATCCTTACGGATGAGACTACACAATAGAGAATCATCGGGTGTCGTAGATCCCAGTGCAGCAGAATCAAGACGTGACAAGCGGTCAACCACATGATTTGCTTCTCGGAAGACATGACGAATCTCAACAGAACCAAAGAAGCCCAGCGAGACTAGACTGTCCGAGACAATCATATCAGAGTTTCTAGTAGGCTTCCCCAAACCTTTTAAACTTTTTATAATTGTTAAGTTATCTCCTTCCACTATCAATTTTGTAATGTTCAAGTTCTTTGCAGCTAATATACCACTCCAAAGTCCATGGCTTTCACATCCACTTACAGAATCTATAGGTGATGGTCCCCAACCACAAGAAATAGGAGAACCCTGAGAATCACGAATGATAAACCCAAAAGTGCCCCTATTATTTGTGGAAAAAGAGCCATCAAAGTTTAGTTTGTGAGTGTCTGGTGGAGGTGGTTCCCATTTGGTTCGTTTTCTTTTTGAAGTTAATCTGTGATGTGTGCCGATTTGTGCATCAAATATTTTCTCTTTTATATATTCCTTTGATTGTGCAGTTATCCAGATAAATTTTTGATCCTTTTGGAAAGCTAATATCTTTCTTATGTCTGGGGTTAAATTGTCGAAAAGCGTTTTGTTTCTGGAGAACCAGACCCCCCACCAAACAAACGCAAGGTCTTCAAATTTGGTTTTTCCAATTGTGTTCTTGATATTCCATATTGTGTTCTTGATATTCCATATTGTGTCGTTTAATGGGTCTCCTTTATCAAAGCAACCATGCACTTTCATAAAAGAACCTGGATCATTTGCCATCATAGTGCCCTTAGTAATGGGGCAATCCCATAGTAGGTGATTTAAATCCTCATAGCATGAGTCACGGTGTGGGCAGTCCGTCGGAATACCTAATCTTCGAGAAGCCAGCCTAACAGTAGTTGGTACTCCGTTTTTAAGGATTTTTCATAGAAAGGATTTTATTTTGGGTGGGAGATTTAGCTCCCAAACCCAGCATATATCCGAGCTTGTGTGGTTTTTGTATTTATGTATCATTGCAATTGCAAAGTTTGTTGTGAACCAACCGTTCTTGCTCCATTTCCAATATAGTCTGTCAACATGGATGTTTTGGGGTAAAGGTATTGTCGTTATTTTATCTATTATATCATTAGGTAGCATTCCTTGTACTTTTTCGATTAATTTGTTTCGATCCCAAGTTTTGTTTTCTTTTATGAAGTATTTGATGTTTAATGATTCATCAATTTGTTGTGTAGTTGTGATTAGTGTTTTTAGCGGCGTTGAGCCCACCCAGAGGTCATTCCAAAAATTTATAGCTGAACCATCCCCAATCGACCATTGGAGACCATTTCTAAATAAAGGTATTAATTTTATTAGATGTGCCCATTGCCACGAGGAGCCGCCATGGTTTTGATATTTTAGGATATTGCTTGTTTTGAGGTATTTTTCTTTTATTAGGGTAACCCATGGACTAATAGGTTCTGCGAGAATTTTCCAGATCAGTTTCAACTGTAATGCCTTGTTCATATCTTCTGAGCAACGTAGACCAAGACCCCCATTTTCCTTTGTTTTGCATATTTCAAACCAACTGATGAGTGGTTTATGGTTTGGGCCTTTGTTCCAGAGGAAATTCCTATTGATTTTGTCCAGTTCTGTGTGAACAGATTTGGGTAACATAAAACATTGCATTATATGCAAGGGTTTTGCTGATAGCGTTGTCTTGATTAAAGTGCATCTCCCGGCTTGTGAAAGGCAATTCGCCTTCCATTTGTGTAGTTGAGATTTAGTGCTCATTATAAGGTCTTTGAAATCATCTTTTGTCACTCTTCCTTCAATGATCGGACATCATAGATAGGAGCCCAAATTTGGGGTGTGAGCTATTTCTAATTCATTACGTATTAGGTTTTTGTGTGTGGGCAAGACGTTTTTGGATGTTTGGAATTGGGATTTATGTCGGTTAACACGTTGTCCTGACAACGCAGTAAACTCCCTTAATGTTTGGTTAATTTGGTCACAACCTGTTTTGGTAGCCAACGCAAAGATGACAATGTCATCCGCAAAGGCTAAAAAAGGAATCTTAGTTCCTCCTCTTGTTAGTTCAATTCCTAGATGGCTCTGAGGCCTTAAAGATTCCTTTTGAAGACCCCTAGCAAGGATTTCAGAAATTATTAGGAATAGATATGGGGAGAGAGGATCATCCTGACGTAGCCCCCTTTTGGGGAAAAAAACATCAGTGGGTTCATTATTTACCAGTACTGAGTAAGTGACCGTTGTTATACATTCCTTGATCCATTCTGTGAACTTGTTAGAGAATCCGAATTTTATCATAATGGAAAGGAGAAAATCCCAGTCGACCATGCCAAATGCTTTTTCCATGTCTAGCTTAACCGCCATCCAACCAGTTTTCCCTTTTTTCTTAGAGAAGGAGTGGAAAATTTCATTTGCAATTAGAATGTTATCCTGTATTGATCTACCAGCGGAGAAAGCACTTTGAAGTGGGTTGGTAATTTTTGGGATGATTCTTTTTAGTCTTGATGCTAGAACTTTGGATATAACCTTGTATGTTGTTGAGTAGAGACTTATTGGTCTATAGTGGGATGTTGTTGTAGGATTATCTATTTTTGGTATTAAAGCGATAAAAGTGTGGTTTGTTTGTTTTAAGATCCGTCCACTAAGGAAGAAACTCTTGACTGCCTTGATAACAGAGGGTTCAACAATATGCCAGTATTTCTTAAAGAATCCCGCAGGAAACCCATCCGTCCCTGGAGATTTGTCGTTAGCTAGGCTAAACAACGCTTTTTTTTTATTTCGGAGTTTGTGACCTGTCGAGTTAGCCAGTTATTATCTTCATTCGAAATTTCATTTCCCACATAGTTTAGTAGATTGCTTGGTACCGGTTGCCTTGGTTGAAGTGAAAATCTTTCACTGAAGTCGTGCTTGATGAGTTTCCTAATTTCTTCTTCACTATTGATTGTTATACCAGCCGTGGTTTGGATTTGTTTTATTATATTTCCGTTTCTTCTTCCAATAGCAATTTTGTGAAAATACTTTGTATTGGCGTCAATGGATTTGACATGTATTCTTTTGGCTCGTTGCCCCCAATATTTCTGTTGATATGTTAATAGTGAAGTGTGCTTTGCTGTGAGTCTTTTGATTTTATTGTCTATGTCATAGTTATATGCATTACAAAGTGTGTTTTGTAGCTCCATGAGTTGTGATTCAACTTGTTTTATTTGGCGAAAGACGTTCCCAAAGGTTACCTTACTCCATAGTTTACTCTTTCTTTTGGCTTCCTGCAATTTTTTTGTTAATTTAAACATTTGCGAACCCGGAGGATCAAGTCTCCAGGCAGAGCGCACAATGTTTTCATAGTCCGGTCTTGTAGTCCATGCCATTTCAAATTTAAAAGGTTGTAATTTTGGTTTTTGGTTGTCCATAAGGTCTAGGGTGATTTGCGCATGGTCGGATTTCAAAAAAGCGTGATTTTTTGTACAAAGATCAAGGAATTCCTTTAAGATAGAGTGGCTTACTATCGCTCGGTCCAGTTTTTTCATAAATGTTATCGCTACCATGTTCCCGCTTTCTCCAGGTGAAGTTATTCCCACACGTTGGGGAATCAACTAGATTGTGAGTACTGATTATATCTTTTAATCTAGTAAATCTGTTTATAGATGGCAATCGACCACCTTGTTTGTCATTTGGTTCTAAAATTTCATTTTGATCTCCCAAGACGATGAGAAAGTCCTTAGATTTGCTTATGTAGTCAGAAAGGGATGCCCAAAAAATAATTTTTTCGTTTGCATAGGGTGTTGCGTAGACAAATAAGATTTCTATTGTAATGTTGAGTTTGGTGTTGGTATAATCTGCCTGAATAATACGGTCAGTGGAGTTTCTAATGGTGAGGGTTTCATTTTGGAATTGCGATTCTTTCCATAGGAGACAAAGGCCCCCGGACAGACCATTTGAAGGACAAAAGAACATTTTGTCAAAACCGGGTTTTCTCCAGCATGTCTCCGGAGGTGGGTTTGTTAACTTAGTTTCAGCTAGCATTAAAACTTTGATGTGATCAGATTTAGCAGTAGATTTGATGTGAGTCCAAACATTTTTCCTACTAAGCCCTCTCACATTCCAGAAGCTAAATTTCATAAAAACCGAATTGGAGGTTTTGGTACCTTGAAGAGTTAGGACCATACTTGAAGTAGTTTTGTTTACTAAGCTGGTTCGTATTAGTTTGGATTTTGGTGTAAATGTTGATGATTAATTCGGGACCCCTTATTCCAATTAAACAACTAACTTTTAGTGTTAGGTTGTTGTAAGAGAATTGCAGTGCTTTAAGTTCCGACATATGGATTATCATAGTATTAGAATTGGGGTAAAGGCAGCAAGAAATGTGACACACTTTACCCCAAATATAGTCAAATTTAGTAGCTGTTTTTTTTTTCCATAAAAGTGAGGTATAATACATAGCCTAGCAGTCCAAGTGGGGTGCCAAGAACAATCCAGTGATCCAAAATGCATTATCATGGGGTGCCAAATACAGCATGTATTATAGCACAACCCTATAGTCGATAAAAATAGTTGCTTTATATGGTGTAGTGAATCAATCCAATGATTCAAAAAGTACTGGCTAAGTAATATCAAATGTTTATGTTTTACAAAGTTAAAAATTATTGTACTAAGCAGCAAACCAAAGTCATTACAAGTTATGTAATATGGGCAGTACATATGCTTTGAGTTTGTAATTGCACTTGGAAGATAAAAAAATGGACAGCAGCTGCAAACCTTCCAAGTGCACCTTTTGTTTGAGTTAAGCTGTGTTGATGAAGTATGGTTGAGTCCTTCACATGCTTGATCACAAGTAAAGCCTTTAATCAAAGTTGCTATTGTGTGGCTGAGATAATCAGTTTCTTGAGTCCACTTTGTACTCCAGACCATAGCTGGTGCCCTGAAGGTTGTGTTGAAATGCTGCATAGATTGTGAGTAAACAATGCTCGAGGGAATAAATCCCTCGAGCAAGCTTAGTATAGTGTTTGGGAGTGGATTTATGAGAGTAACTATTTCTATCCGACTGGTTGCTTATGACAGAACAGAAATGAGGATACTTAGTATATTTAAAGAAAGATGCAATTCTCATTATGATATGGTAATCGTGACAGCAGTAGTTGGATAACCATAGAGGGGTGGTTAAGTGAGTATTTCCCTTGATGTTGAAGAAGATATCATTCAGATTAAGCAAACAGATCAGAATAGCAGCAAACACATTAACAATTGATAATAAGTAAATCTTTATAAAAGAAAGGATGAGATAGAATAAGTAAGAGTTTTCATTCAGCCTAAACTCAAAGTTAGAGTCCAGGGCAAAAAACAGAACATCAAGTAGGAGCCAGTGGATCATTCGGGTTTTTTTTTTTATAAAGAGTTCCATTTAATTGGTTAATGAGTATGCAGTTTGGGTGAATTAGAGGCATTTTCTCATGAGTTTTGATAGAGATAATCCCTAGATGGGACAAAAACAAAGGTGAAAGCAAACAGGTAGTGTTTGAAGCCTTAGTTGAAAATAAGCATGCACATTGTAGCCAAAGATCCAGCAGTATTTCATAATATATAATTTCATTAACTGTGCAAAGTAGGATACAAGCTGATAGTCCAGGGGGATTCAAGCCTACATTGCATTTGCTAATAAAGTAAACATATAACCATAGGATGAAACATTTAAGAAGATAATAGTCAAGATTTTGCCAAGAAGTAGGAGGAAAAAGTTTTGCAAAAGATTCTTGGATTACTTCAAAAGGTGATGGAGGTAGGCTGCAGTCATCACAAAGGACCCATGGGCAAGGTCTGGTCTTCCCATTGCTTGGCAAAATCTTGTAAAACATGGAGTTACACTTTGTTGTTGCCCCTCTTCAGATAGGAGCTAGCTGTGTCATCTTCCCCACCCGCAGGCACAACTTTCCTTTTGAGAGAGCCCGAAGTGGAAGAGTCCTTCAGTGGAGTTTCAGAGGTGGACATCATCCTCATCAAGGATGTGTTGGATTGTAAAGAGTGGAATGAGGGTTCAGAAATCACATCAGCATGGCTATCAGTCACAGGTTCATCAAGCAAGTAACATCCCTCATCATAAACTCCACCCAGCAGATCATCCTCATCATAGTTATAGAGAAGACATGGAAGTATCTCAGATTCCACTTCAGCTCCAATCTCATTGTACAGTTGTGGGTTAGGGAGTGGATAAGCAGCATCCATGGGGTCATCATTAGAGGGTTTGGTGGTAACAGTGTCTGAAATCAACAGTGGCTCAGAGCAAGGGGTAATCTCAGTAGAGGGATTAGCTGCAGAAGAAGAGCCAGGCAAGCTACCACCTCCTGGCCAGAACTGAAACCAGCTGCAAGATACCATCCTGCAGGGTTACCAGTGATTCCAGCCTTGGAGGGGCAAGAGCCAGAGGTAAGGATTTCAGTAGCAACTGGCACCCCACCAGAAGGAATGGGAGTGGGATAAGTATCAGGTACAATGGTGATATCAGTTGGTGATTTGGAGCCAATAGAAGAGTTGGATGAGTTGGAGAGAGCCTCAAAGGCAATTGCCCCCCCCCCCCCTAGCAGTCAAGTAAGGTTTATTCCCAAAGGAATGGATTGTGTTTGGGAGCTTAAGAACCTTTCCTTTTTTCCCCATAGTATCCCAACCCTCACCAGCACTAGGTTTAGGGATCATATTGTTTGGTTTTTTTATGGTAACCCGGATCTTCTTAGGCTTAGGGATGAAGTTTTGGAAATGGTTAAAGAGATGGTCCTGCCCACCACAGTTCCCATAGCCTTCAGGGAATTTCTCAAACCATATTATGTGGGCAGAAACCTCATCTTTGTTAACTGGGATAAGAATAGTGTTTGACATAGTAAGGGCTAGATCAAGGTTAATACAGATTCTGGCATACCTAGCACTAGGGTCAACAGTAGGGTCATATTTAATGTAAGTTCCAAACTTGTTTTTTTCAATGATAAGTGCAAGTGCACCAGGTTTTTTGTAGGCTTCAGGGATGGAGGTGATCCTAACCCACATATCAATGGCTGAGGTATTCTTAGTGATGGGGTCAAAAGCATCAGACCAAAACCTAAGGATGATAAGCTGGCAATAAACATGAAAAGGTCTAGCTTCCCAAACCATGAGTAAATCATTTGGATTAGAAAACCTCACCTCAAACCAGTGGTTTGGAAGCTCAACAATCTGCAGCTCTCCAAAGATCCCCTTCCAATCAAAGTTTAGCTTGGATTCCAGTTTTTTGAAGTCTATGGGAGCACCAAAGGCCCTCCCATAAAGCCTAGCATTGGTTGAGAATCGGTACTGAGGGTGAAATTGTTGTAGCTGGGCAAAGAAAGAGCTTAAATCGAGCTTTCCATTGCCTTTGTCACTTTTCAGTGGCTTAGACAAGCTAGGTTTTTTGTTGGTTTTTTTGGGTGTCGGTGAATCCTCAGAGAGGATCCCCAGAGAGGATCCCCTTCCCTTTGGTTTTGGGTTTTTTGGGTGTCGGTGGATCCTCAGTGAGGATCCCCTTCCCTTTTCCAACTTGGTTTGGATCCATTGAAAAAATAAAAAGCAAATACCAGAAATAGAGACAGAACTTAGAAACAGTAATGGAGAAATGGTAGATAGCAGCAGAGAACAGAGACAGAGAGGTTGGTATGAGAGATACATTTATTGGCGAAGCACAAATGCTTAAATAGAGCCAGAAAAAGAGCAACCACAGATGCAGAAACCCAAATCTAGCAAGCAGATTGTATCTGGAATAGAGAGAGGTAAGATTGGAGCCATACCTGTCCAAGTCGAAATCATATCCATGGGGATACAGCACAACCAGCAATTGATGATTGAGAAGCCGTTAACTAAAGCCCCAAACCGCAAGGCCATGCTTTCCCAAATTGGAAGAGGCAAGCCAAACTGGAGACGCGTCTAATCGCTGAAGGGAGAGTCCAGAGAGAAGGAAGCGGAAATAATCATTAGAGCAAAGGTAACCCCTTGAAGTGATGGAGAGAGAAACGAAACCAAGAGACCCCAGACCCTCGCCCTCACCCCCACACTTTGATTTTTCCATGGTTTGTGCCAGATCAAGAAGAAGAAGGTTTTGTAATCGATTGGACAGCGCTTGAAGGGATAGCCAGAAGAGATGGAAGCTGAATCAATCATGAGCACAAGGGTGTACCATTGAAGCGATGGAGAGAGGAGAGGACCCGAGAGAACACAGGCGCCATCCCTCACCCTCATACTCTTGTTTTTCCATAGTTTGTGCCAGATCCAGAAGAGAAAGGATTTTGAATCGATTGGACAACACTTGTTTTGATTATTGGTAGGCTTCAAACTCAGAATTTCAGTGAGATTTGCAGGGAGGTTGATTGAGAAGTCCAATCGGGTTTTGGATCTAGGGTTTCTGGCATGGGGTATGTGGGAAGAGGAAGGAGAGATTGGGGGCGCGTGACAAGGATTAGTAGGCGCGTTAATTTTTTTTTTTTTTGGGTTTTACGGAGACCTTTTCTAGGGTATGTTGAGGGGGTGGTTGACAAGGATTAGAACTTAGAAGGAAGGCAAGGAACTATGTGAAATTAATTTCTCTTTCTTGAGAGAACACGCAGCGCAATTGGTAAACCGATCTAACTCTTCTTCCCTTTTCTTTTTCATTATTTTTCCTAAAAACCATTTTTTTTTTTTAAAATGACATGCCTTAACCCGACGGGTCGACCCTCAGCCCGAGATTATGGGAAAGATATCATAGTTTCAATATATTAACTCTAGGATCTAATACAATTAGAAAAATACACCTTTGAAAGTATATTTTTTTTCTGTTTATGAATTGCTTACTTGTCCTTTGACACACATTAAAAAGAAATCACAAAACTTACTCGAATCATTTCTTAATATATACGAGTATCTTTTACTGATAAAACTATATAAAATATTAACTTTAAAAAATTATAATATTATCATTATAATTTTTTAAAAAGTTAATATTTTGCATAGTTTTTATTCTGTTAAAAATATATAATAATAAAAGTGATATATTAAAAAAGAGACTAAATATCATTCTTTTTGAATTTTACCTCTCTATCCTGTCAAGTCGTTTCCTGTTCTTATTTTCAATAAGTGGGGTTTGTTCAGGTAGACGCAATGAAGGATCAAATGTCCACCCACGACACGAGCTTACTATTTTACAATGTGAGTTCAATTTGGAAAAATGAAAAATAAAGTATGATATAATACCATTTTTGCAGGAGGCAAAAATGAGTCTTTTTTTTTTTTGGTAGAAAAAAATTAGTCTTTCTTCCACATCCCAACTAGAATTAACCATGGACTGGTAGGAGGCGAAAATGACTCTTTCTGCCACATCCCAACTAGAAATAATCATGGAAGGAGTCATATATGGACCACAAAATGAAAGACGTATCAATTTCTAACAGTTAAAAGTATATTCATTATGAGATTTAACTGTGTGTAGGGGTGTTATCTGAGCCGAACAGCTCGAGCTCGGTTCGGGCTCGGCTCGAAAAAGCTCGAGTTCGACTCATTCATAGATGGTTAACAAGCCGAGCTTGAACATACTTTTGGGCTCGAACCGAGCCCGAGCCAAGCCTGTGTGAGTCTAATAGATATCATACATGCATATGCATATTATGTGTATCTCTAAGGTCGCAGAATAAATGTTTGATTCCGTTTCATTCTCTCCTTGTCAGAGTCGAGGTTAATCTTGATAACAAGTTATAAGGACAATGTTAGGGCATGCACATTGCCGTGCATTTGAAGTGTTATTAGATGCCACCTAGACAAAATTAAAAGAAAAAAAAAAGAAAATAAGAAGTACACCCAAATTTTGTTCTTGCAGGAGTACAGGGCATAACACACTATTACTGTGCATGGACACACAGTTCCACCACCACCATTGATGCGGGACCATCCAAGACACTTTCGGACACATCTATAATTGGGGATGGGTCTATGATTAGAGCTCGTGAGAATGATGTCATCATCAAGAGGAAGAAGAAGGCTCCACCATGGGAGAAGGTCCAAAGGTGGAAGCTTGACGTTTTATTAGATTCGTTCAGCATTTGACAGCTTTTCGACGTCTCAGTAAAATGAGTCGTACGGATTCAATATTAATCGGATTGGATTGTGCCATACCTTGTTGGAACGAGGACGAAGAGATCTACAACTTTGCTGTTAAAGGTTTTTCCAGATTCGACCTAGAGCTTGGCCGAAAATCGCATTCTTTGAAGCTATCATATGTTTAGCCGAATTTACTCAAGTGTTGAAACCTTTTATTGTTATTTTTAGTAACTCTTTTACTTAAGTTATTTTAGGTAACTTTAGGGTTTATTTTTATTAAGTCTTTTATTTATTATTTTTATTAGAAATTAGCCTTTTAGGTTATATAAGGCCGATCCTCCATCAATGTAGAGGAGACGCCTCTTTTGATATAGAAATCAGTTCTTGTGTGAAACACAACGGTGAGAAAGTCAATCGATTCGTAGCGTTGCTCATCGATTGCAAATTGGTTATAGATCTTGCTTGGTTTGCTTTGAGTTCATCAATCTCGCGAGAGCTTGGTGATCTTGGTAATTACAAGTCCCCTCCTTGTGCCTCCAAGTTGTCCGCTTGGTTGTGTAAGGTTGTAGAGGCGGGCTTTGTAGTCAGGCCCGGACCTGAGGCGAGGCCCAACAGGCCGTCGCCTCATGCCCACTTTCATTAGGGGCCCATTATCCATATATATGTATGTAATATATATATATATAAAAACTGAATTAGCTCTTAGACTATATGAAAGACTTGGCGTGGTGGATGAAGACACGGAATGAGAGAGAGCGGACGGAGGTTCGAAACACCCCCACTTCAATTTTTGCCCCCTTTTTTCCTTTTTTTTTAAAACACACCGAAGCTTCTTTTTTTTTTGTTTTTTTTTTTTCGTTTTTGCCTCTCTTTTTTTTTATTTTTTTTGTAAACACGCAGAAGCAACACACATAAGCTTTTTTTTGTTTGTTTGTTGTTTCTATACTTTGTTGTTTGTTTTTTTTTTTAAACACACCGAAGCTTCTTTTTTTTTTTTTTTTTTTTTTTTGCATTTTTGCCTCTCTTTTTTTAAATTTTTTTTGTAAACACGCAGAAGCAACACACATATTTTTTTTTTTCGTTTTTGCCTCTCTTTTTTATATTTTTTTTGTAAATACGCAGAAGCAACACACATAAGCTTTTTTTTGTTGTTGTTGTTTCTATACTTTGTTGTTTGTTTTGTTTTTTTTTAAAACACACCGAAGCTTCTTTTTTTTTTTTTTTTTTTGCATTTTTGCCTCTTTTTTTTTTAATTTTTTTTGTAAACACGCAGAAGCAACACACATATTTTTTTTTGTTTATATACTTTGTTGTTTGTTTTGTTATGGTTAAAGACCCTATTTTAAAATCTCGTTTTTTTTAAAACACACAGAAGTTTTTTTTTTGTGCGTTTTTGCCTCTTTTTTTTTCTTTTTTTTTTTGTAAACACACAAAAGCTTTTTTTTTTTATATATATACTTTGTTGTTTGTTTTGTTATGGTTGAAAATAGTAAAGGGCCCTATTTTAAAATCTCGCCTCAGGCACTCAGAATCTCAGGTTCGACCCTCTTTGTAGTCGTTAATACTTGGTTACTACCCTCTTAGGAGGCCCGGGGTCATTATCTCGTTCTACCTTAGTTCGAATCACCCAATCTATCGGTCTTTTCATCAATTTCATCGAGTCTATAGTTGCTGCGTTTGTTTCCTTCATTGTCGATATCGAGTATATTGTTGGAGTCTTTGAGTATTTTGCTTCCGTTCTTATCTTTGAGTCTTGATTGTCGAAGATCGAGCCATCCTACGGCTAACCCCGTATCAAATTGGCATCAGAGCTTTGGTTTCCGACATCAATTGTGTCTTTTGTTATTCATAAACACAAAACTACAAAAAAAAATAGAGTCTTTCTTGATCTTGATTTTTACTTCTTTAATTTTTTAAATTCGATTGCTACTAATCCTTGTTTGTGATTGTTTGTAGTTGCACTTAGACCAAACATACCCTATTTTGTTGAAGTGCAGCCGATACGATTGTTGAAGTGGAATTTCTAGTTGGAAGTTTCCTATTTTGTGCCTTGATCAGCCGATCAAATTGGTTGAATTTTTTTTTAATCGGCAGACTTTCATTCCAAGCACACAAGAGTCCTTTTTATCTTAGCCTAACCTTAGTTGCTTTCTATCTTAGCCTATTTTGTTTATCTATTTTATTGCCTTATTTAAATTTTGATTTTTGATAGATTAAATCACTTTTATCTATCATAGATTATAAAAGGCCTTAGATAGATATACTTATCATATTAGCCAAACCATCACCTATATATATATATATATATTTCATTAGGGCTACATAAATTTTATTTTTCTTTCACCATAGTTTAAATTTTCAAGAGTCCTTTTTATTTCATAGATAGTTTCTTGCATTAGTAAAAAAAAAAAACAGTCCGAAATTTTTTTAAAAAAAAAAGAAAAAAAAATACATTCAAGGCTTTGACCTAGGAGGATAAAATTCACTAGGGGCAAAAGTAGCTTCAAAAAAAAAGTATTGTCGAGTCTAGTGCAAAAAGCTTCAAGGACCATTCTTGGTGAAAATTTCATAGCCCTACTCGAAAAAGCCTTAAACACATACCTCCCAAAACACAATTTTTTTAAGCCATACCTTGCAACTACAACGTCCTTGCTAAGGGTTTGAATAAAAAAGAAAGGTAAAAATCCAAGTTTTTATTTCTTTTCCTTCATTTTCTTTTTCTATTTTTGTGTGTCGAGTCCTGCAGTGACCATACCGACCCCATATCGACCCTATGCCGACCCCCTACAGCCTCGTTACAGGTTATGTCGAGTCTGATTTGGTCGATTTCGGGTCAGTTTGGTCGATTTAGACCTTGTGTCCAACTTTTGTCGAGTGGTTCTTGCCTTGTCGAGTACCTTATTTGGTGTTTCTTTGTCCTTTCTCTTGATTACTCTCTTTTGATTGTTAAGTCCTTGCTTGAGTGTTGATTTGCTTAAAGCGGATTGCCCCAACAAGCTTGTCATACCAATTAGAGAGAAGAGTGTGAGCGAAACACTTGTGAGATTGTTTATATTTTTACTAACTGTCACATCGTTCTTTGTTTCTCTTTATTTGACATGTCTCACCAAAGCAACAACATGATTACTAGAGCTGAGACGATCAAACAGTTGGAAGCCATGAATGAGACATTGGTACAGATAAATGAAAGATTGACGGCAGTAGAGGCACGACACTCGTCTGGGGCATCTACTGGCCCTAAAGTGAGTAATCCTAACTCTTCTCCTCTTAAACCTTTGTACATTCCTTGCTTTATATGCCAAGATAGAGGACATGTTATGAAGGATTGTCCGAATAAGAAGACTTTCATGATTAATCCCCTAGGCAAAAATGGATCTGCAAATTGATGAGCATGTTAATAATGATCAAGATCTTAGTTTACTTGTCTCTAAAGATGATTGCATTGAATATGAACATGATGATTCTTTAAGTGTTCAACCTGTGTCTTGTGATGATAATCAAAGCGAAGATTTGTGTCATACTAAATGCTTAGAAAACGACAATGTTTCTAATATGATCATTGATGGTGAAGATTGTTCTAATATTGCTAGCCTTGATTTAATTGGAATTCCAGCCTTGAAAAAGGATGAAAACTTGCTAGTCATTGATGAAAACATAGAGATAAATGAACAACCTATAGTGCATATTGAGTTAGAACATCATGAAGATGATATGAAATATGAATTATGCACTAATCAAGTTTCTATTCTTGGTTTTGTAGTAAGCTCTGATGGTCTACATGTTGACGTAGCCAAGATAAAGGTATTCGATCCAGGAGCTCGTGTGGATGCATTTGCGGAATCTTATGCGACCTTGGATTCGAGGTCGAATCCTTTTCAAGAAAGGAGGAATGATGCGGGACCATCCAAGACACTTTCGGACACATCTATAATTGGGGATGGGTCTATGATTAGAGCTCGTGAGAATGATGTCATCCTCAAGAGGAAGAAGAAGGCTCCACCATGGGAGAAGGTCCAAAGGTGGAAGCTTGACGTTTTAGTAGATTCGTTCAGCATTTGACAGCTTTTCGACGTCTCAGTAAAATGAGTCGTACGGATTCAATATTAATCGGATTGGATCGTCTCATACCTTGTTGGAACGAGGACGAATAGATCTACAACTTTGTTGTTGAAGGTTTTTCCAGATTCGACCTAGAGCTTGGCCGAAAATCACATTATTTGAAGCTGTCATATGTTTAGCCGAATTTACTCAAGTGTTGAAACCTTTTATTGTTATTTTTAGTAACTCTTTTACTTAAGTTATTTTAGGTAACTTTAGGGTTTATTTTTATTAAGTCTTCTATTTAATATTTTTATTAGAAATTAGCCTTTTAGGTTATATAAGGCCAATCCTCCATCAATGTAGAGGAGACGCCTCTTTTGATATAGGAATCAGTTCTTGTGTGAAACACAACGTTGAGAAAGTCAACCGATTCGTAGCGTTGCTCATCGATTGCAAATTGGTTATAGATCTTGCTTGGTTTGCTTTGAGTTCATCAACCTCGCGAGAGCTTGGTGATCCTGGTAATCACAAGTTCCTTCCTTGTGCCTCCAAGTTGTCCGCTTGGTTGTGTAAGGTGGTAGAGGCGGGCTTTGTAGTCGTTAATACTTGGTTCCTACCCTCTTAGGAGGTCTGGGGTCTTTATCTCGTTCTACCTTAGTTCGAATCACCCAATCTATCAGTCTTTTCATCAATTTCATCGAGTTTATAGTTGCTGCGTTTGTTTCCTTCATTGTCGATATCGAGTATATTGTTGGAGTCTTTGAGTCTTTTGCTTCCGTTCTTGTCTTTGAGTCTTAATTGTCGAAGATCGGGCCATCTTACGGCTATCCCCGTATCAACCATCCACCATAATTTTGACACGTGGCTGAGAGAGGTATAACACATCTCAAAACTAAATTTCCAAGCATATAAAAAACAATAAGTACAATTTCAAAACATATGATTATCTATAAACTAAGTACAATTTACGTTAATTGAAGTGTGTTTTCTTTTGATGTTGTTTTTTTAAGGTGGCATATTATTTTTAATAATTTAAATAATTATTATAAAATTTATCATTTAAAAAGTGTTTAAATAATAATATAATTAATATTATTATTAGAGTACACGGATGTAGGGAGAATTGATAAAATATTGAAGGAGTGTACTTGTGCTGATGTGGCGGGGAAAAGGTGAGTTAAGTACAGTGAAGAAGTGTACAAAGGTGTACATGGCCTTATGCCTTGTGTTGTTGGCTAGGCACATCAAGACAATATATGATAATTACAACAAGCTTGTTCCAAGACAATCAAGTTCACCCTACTATCTTTTTATCGATCACCTAGGCCTGCAATTTTTCCTCAACATATTCTTCTTTACTACTTCTTTACATTTTTATTTTTGTTTTTATGATGGTTAGTTTCTCGCTGATCTTTTGAACTCTCAATCCACCAAACTTGTTCGGTGCATCGAATTCATTTCCATTAAAAAAATGAAATGAGTGTGTTAATAACAAATGTGAATACTTCAAAATCATAAAGTTTGAATAAGGAAGCATATACAAATTTGGAAGCTATTATGGTCTTTCTAACCTAATGACATTGGTTAAGCATTATTGATTTAGAAATTAAGTTATAATAAAATTGAGAAAGAAAACAACCTATGAAGTAATTTTGAACATCAAAAAAATAATTAAATCTAAAAAAATTAATATAGATACTCAACCTGTTTGGCGCTGGTTGGTTTGACTTTCTCCTTCATTGTTGAGCGGAGTCCAACAGTATTTGAGGATCTCGTCCGCAAGAATGCTATCGAGGAGTGGTTAGACCGAGGTTGACCACCCTAAAATTTCGCCTTATATAAAAAAGGTGGCATATTAACCAAATAGATATATTAATACATATAACTTAGCTAAAGGTTATTGAAAGGGAAAAAAATCGAATGTCAATAAATATATACAGTAAAATGGAGATTATGATTATAGTTATATAAACGTCATCTTATTGAATGTTCCTATTGTATTCTTTAATAGTTTTCTTATTAAAAAAATTATTTATTTAGGATTTATCAATATCAATCACAGAGAATTTAATTTAAATTTTTTTAAAATATTTTCATAAATAAATACTAAAAAGCTAAAAAGATTGTTCACAAAAAAAAATTGACTTTCTAATTAGCTAGAAGATAATTTGATACAACGATACTTATCAAATGATTGTTACATTTTTTAAAAAGACTGCATTGCTATTTTGCAGGGAAAAAGTAATTAGTTCAAACTTTTGGAGGGAAAACAATCAACCAAAAAACTTGACATGTGACAAAACAACTAGTATTTTAGTATGGTCTGAACCGGTTTTTTTGTCGGAACCGGAGTATTTTAGTATGGTATTAATATAGTGAAGGCACGGCTTCACCAAAAAAAATATAGTGAAGGCACGATGTATTTTAACATTAAATTAATTGATTATGTTATTACATTGTGATCAAAATAATTATATATTAAATTTAAGAATTTTTTTTTTATCTCGGATCTTATACAATCTCTAATTCATGACGCGTGTGACAATAGACTATTGGAATCATCACACTAGGAGATTACCCGTAGATTTTCATCACATTTCAACAAGATTGACAATGTTTTCAAGAGTTTGGGATTTCAGTTCTTCGTTGTCTCTCGATCAAAATCGTATCTATTTTTTGAAATGAAAAGAAATGTGTTGCAATATGTCTTCATTCATCTTGCTAATAGACGAAAGCCGTCTTTTCAATAGACTTTCTCACGTGGGAAAAAAGTAATTAGTTCAAACTTTTGGAGGGAAAATAATTAACCAAAATTTGACAAGGCAAAACAAAACTATTTTAGTATTGTATAAGATTGGAGAAATTCTATTGTGCATGGAGAAACTCACAAAATGTTGCGGTTTGGCGTCAGAAGGGATCAGCTGTCCCATTCTCCCTATCTCCTTCCTATACCCTCTCACAAACTCTCCATCCTTTCTCCTTTTTTCTTAATTTTTTTAATTTCTAATTAATTTTACTTTTTTTTTAAAAAAAAAAATCCATTGGTAAGGAGGGACATTCAGGAACAGGGTGTTTTGGGACGCCGATTGGTTTGGCGTGGGTTCTTCCTTTTCTTCCCTTGGTGCAGTCCACGGTCTATTACTTAGGGTTGCTAACTGATATTGAATTCCAACGTGCGGAGCCCACTAGTATTATATCATAAACCTCGCCAACTATTCAACATCTCTATGACGATTGCACAGCCAATTATACACATCAGGATTAAGAGCCCCTTTTGCTCAGCACCAATCGTCGTCAATGAACAACAGAACTAATTTGTTGCAAAGCTGACAAACATTGTGATGCACAGCACAGTTGTGTTCCAACACCAACAAAACATACCCTCTTCTACTTGTAATGCAAACTTCTCTATCAAGTATTCAAGTCTTTAGTTTCACAAATACACATGCACTGTGTGTCCATCAAGATCAACTCCATTACCATCAACTATTCTACAGTTAAATCATTAGCAAATCACCGCGTCCACTGCATAAAACTCCTAACACTTGCCTACATAGATCCCCACCTGAGAGATTCCAACCTGAACAACAAGGACTCGAAATTTTGGACCATGGGTGATTTCATGAAAATCAGATTCACACAGACACACACGGCTTTGACCACTAAAATGAGAGCAAAGCTCACCTGTAATTAGTGCTATCCCTGCTGCACTCCCAATCTTTGTTAGGCAGTGACTGGACTCATCTGTTTGAAGCTGTGCAATTTTTCTGATTTGAGGTTATTATGTTCGGTGGTTTTGATTATGTTTGTCATCAGACTGATTCATCTGACGTTGACGACAACTTGCCCAAGCCCAACAGATGGTTTCTTCTGGATTTTTCGCCGACCCAGATTGATGTATCAGTAATGAGGTGCAGTCTTCCACGTTTCAATACCCACCTGAAACAGGGAAAAGTGATATATGAATCACATGTAAGAAGAGATTACTCAAAAACTGTCCCTATGAAACTGTCACCCTCTCTAACAATTGGAGATATTACAGATTATAAGACATTGCTGGCATAGTGGCATGCAATTTATCATGCTGCATCAGGCGAAGCATGCAAACTGTAAGCACAAAACAAGAAAACAACAACTAAATGCATGTGACTAGTCAACTTCCTTTTACTTCTTTCTTGACAAGCAACTAAAATGACAAACAAACTTTACTCAGCTTACAAAATGTTTTTCCATGGAAAGATTTCCTCAGAACTTCAATTTTTAACATCAATTAAAAGAAAGGAGTTCATCAGTTTTGCATCAACGCACCAAAATTATGGAAAATGTTTACAGCAATACCACTATAAGGAAGGAATCAATTACCACTGCAGGGACTTTTAGTAAAGCATCCAAAATATCATCAGGGAAACCACTGCTTGCAGCTAAGTGCACAGGCATTAAACCACTGGGACCTATGGCTTCAGGTCTAAACAAGAAGCAGCCAACTTCGGAAAATCTTTCTGTTTCTGCTCATATTCCACTTTACAAATGATGTTTTCCAGGGCGTATCTCAGGACGCATTCTATAGAAGTCTGTAATTTCTTCTAATAGAATCATGGATTGTTGTACACAATCTACAGTACCGTCAAAGAGCACGGTGCATTGAGAATTTAAGAAGCTATTTGAATGCCCAAAGGAAAAGCAATCCTCGTAGTTATTAACAGGCGTAATCTTAATCTTAAGGGACTTCTGTAGAGGATTAAATGATGTTTAGATGTTCTTCCACTGTAAAGAATAAAGATTACACCAACATATTGGAGGTCAGCCAGCCCGCTCTTAATCACGCAAGTGGACTGAGTCACCAGTCTCAACCACTGAAAGCTTTTGCTCCAATATGCCCTTGTACTCTTCATCTCTATCCTCCATATTACGCATTAGATCAACCTACATGTAACAAAAATATCATCTAGCATGGTAAATATGAAAATTCTTAGTGGGAAAAGAGAACATGTATATGATCATCATCATCATCAACAACAACCCAGTATATTGATTATATTCCGTGATTAGGCGGGGTCTGGGGGTCAGGATGTACACACTCTTTCCCCGAACAAGTCGAGAGAGTGTTTCCGATAGACCCAAAATAATAGGGCACATAAATCACATGGTAACATGCCAAACATGTATATGATCCTACCCTGATATTTATCCTAGACTAGTGAAAGCTTATTCGCTTAACATAATTTTGTTGCCACAATTGTTTTTCCAACTCAACATATTACCAAAAAAAAAAAGGAAAAAAAAAACAATTCCTCATTCCAAACACATGCCTAAACTTACTACAAAATAAACTCGACATATGTTACTAGGTTGTGGAAGGGTAGAGAAAGGGAGAAAACCAACTTGATGAATCTTGTAATTGGAACTAAATATTTGCATTTTGCAATATGTTACATGAAAGAAAACATAGGTAGTTTACCTGTCTTTGAAACAGATCAAATTCATCAGAACTTAGAGAACCATCACTGTTGGAATCAAGGAGTTGCATCATTTCCCGTGCATCTTCTGGCTGGGCACCTAGTTCCTCCATCACCTCCATCAATTCCTCGATGCTAATCCTTCCATCACCATTCTTATCGAGAAGCTGGAAGACACGACCTCTTTGGTCAATAAGGAGAGCATTATGATTTGCACATGGAAAATCCATGAGCCGCAAAGCTGCCAGCTCAGCCGCAGCCAGCATAATAGCCTTCAGCCTCTTTGCCTGAGCAAAGGCAAACAATGAAACCATTTAGGACATGCTTTAAATTCAACAAATTTATGAAATATACATTTTGGTTTACAAAAACATCAGAAAATCATAATTCAATAACCTTATGGTCCTTTTTATATTATTGTTCACACCAATTGACAATTAGTTTCTCACTGGTTAAATCTATAGCTTTGGTACACAGTAGATATTCTTGTCAAAGAAAAAAAGTAGGAAAGAGTAAATAAATTGAATATAAAGCAGCATGTATTAGTACACTTCTTCCATCAGATCTTAAAATGGAATTCACCAATCTTGACAATTAAATGCAACATCCTACATTTAACCTGTTTCTTCTTATGCCCCTACTGAGATTATTACTTGAGTTTAGAAAGTTACCCCAAATTTTGAGTGTCAAAAACAAAGGATAGGTTAAGGAATTCCTGATAGTGAGTTTCTGTCACATTTGTTTGAGCAATACCAATCCTTCACCATGATGCAAAGGCTAGCTAATATTTGCATACAAAGGTGTCATTCCTTTTAAAAGAACTAAAAGAAGGAAAATGGGAAACTGAAGTTGCTCAAACTGAAGTACCTGTTTTTCAACAGTGAAAAACTGGAAATGTGGATTTAAGAATGAAAAAGAGGAGTGTTCAATTCTTATTCGAGTGTAAAACTGCAAATGAAATTTCCGGAGAAGCAAACGCAGAATAGCACTTTTGTCACCATTTGATATGAACATATGGAAGTACATCTCCCGTTGGTTGGATGTGAAATATTATTAACTGAACAATTTTTACCTTTAAAAAATGACGACATAAATGTTTCCCCTCAAAGTTCATTTCTCATGCCTCATAGAATGGAATTTACTTTTCCTTCCATTTCCCAATCGGGCAATCACTAGAAATACAGAATGAGAGGTATTTTCACATAGCCTAAATCTAACATGATATCATTGATCATACTACAGCAGATGAACAGGCTAAGACTGGATGTTGGCCAGGCCTTGCATCCAATGTGTGGACTATTGATTGATGTCTACTAACAAACCACATTATGGGTCAAATCCCACATGAGTTATCTCAGCCATTATCATTTGTAACCAAGACGACATTATTTTCATCATAGAATATTTACCTCTTCAGGATTTGTAAGACCGCCTTTGTATAATGAATGCGATGCAGTTCCACCTACTGCAAACGCATCCATATCTGAAGTCCGGATCTGAACCTCCATCAGCGGCCTTGTCCTCCCATTTTCACTCACATCAACTGCCATATGCAAGCTCATATAACCATTGGCTTTCGGCTTAGCAATAAAGTCCTTTGTCCTATGAGGTACTTCTTTCCATAATGATTGAATAATTTCTTGTGTTCTGTAGCATGCTTTTATGCCCATATCTGCTGACTTTGCAACAGATTTCGGCTTTAATACAACTCGTAACCCCATTATGTCATTCACCTCTTCTGGTTTACGTCCATCTTTCAACAGCTTTTTCATGGTGCTGTAGCGGCTCTTATACCGTCCTTTAACTATAATATCATCCACCATTTGTGCTAACATTGCATCTGTCTTGAGGGCCTGATGTAGCTCCTCTTTGTAAATATCTATTAGGGGCCTGCTCCCTGTCTCATGGCTCCTCAGCCATGTGTCAACATAAAGGTACGAGTGAGGAAACAGATATCTGAAAGAGAGGTCTTCCAGCTGTGATGATAAGATGTTAGATCCCACGGCGTGAGCTAGAGGAGCATGTATCTTCATCACCTCAAGAGAAATTAACTGTTGTTGGTACCTAGGTAGATATGTAAGATGTGTCATCATATCTACTTTGAGAACAAGATTAAGAATTATAGCCCTTGTGTCATAGTATGTAAGGCAGTATTTCCTCAGAGCAGCAGAATTTTCATCATCCAAGATATCAACTTCGAAGGGAAATTTCTTCATGCGTAAGCTCTCATGCAATAGATGTGCGGTGCCAGAACCTATGCGATCTCTCACTACGTTAATGGATATGGCGCCTGCCTCCCATGCTTCTCTCAGTATGCCAGCTGAAATAACTTCTGCATCCATCTGTAAATGTTTATTGTGAAAAAGATATGCAAATAAAAGCTTACAACCTATAATAAAATACAAATGGTTACAAAGTAACAAAACATGAAATTAACAAATGTTCGGATTCAAGCTGGATCAACTTGGAGAATACTTCGAGGGCAAACATATTATAGACCAAACAGAAAACCAGGGTAGACTGCTAAGAACCCAGACCCAGTTATTGAGTATCAGAATTGCTCCACTCCAGAGAGTTAATGGCCCAAGGCAGCAAAATATTTGTATTGCATTCTGAAAACACTGCTTTATGGAGCAGGAAGTTCTCAATTGCTCCAAAAATGATAAAAAAAAAAAAAAAAAAGAGAAAAAGAAAAAGAAGGAAGCAATGGGATGAGGGAATGAAGGAAAGAAAGTTATACCCACTGAACTAATACATTTATTGACTTGATATAAACTCAGAAGTGTCAGATATATCCAAAAGGTGACAAGTTATAAACACTAAAAGTTCAGGTATATCCAAAAGCAAGTTATAAACACTAAAAATGGAAATAGAATTCATTCAGCCTAAATGCTAGATATTCCACAAAAAGGTCGTTACTGCTGAGTATTAAAAATAACAGTGGAGCATTAAAATTAGCTCTTGAGATGCATTTAGGTCTTTTTCTCACAAGAGTTCTGTTTTAGATGTGTGTCTACTCTACTGTCTACCATGCACAAGGCATGTTTCCATTTCATCACTCCAATGTAACTCATATTTCCCACATTTTATAACTCATTAGTGTTTTCTTCCACCACCTTGTATACACATTTTGCTTTTTATGGGCTTTTTTGACGAAGAATTATAATTACATGTAAGGTTCTAGGAGCAGCTTGATTTCCAAGTTTTTGCAATAAAAGCAACTAGCTCCTCGGGTTTAACATATTCTCAAGAAGAAAAAAGGGTCACAAGTCACAACACAAGCAAAGAAATTGCTAAATAGCAACATTTCCCAGGAGCTCGAGATTAATGGGATCTTATATCAGTATTGGACCCAAGAATGAGTTGAATTACCTAACGTGTTGGACCAAAACAAGCTTCCTATCAATGCCACTTTTGTGTCTGTGTGAATTTCTAACCACAAAATCTCCATAGCAAATTTGTAATCATCAACAAACTTTTAATGAAGAAATCTTTAAGCTTAAGGCTAAATCAGGAAGAACTTAAAAACAATCCGGCTCAAGAACACTGGTATCTGGCTCTCCCGGTCCAAGGATTCTATTATTAGTTCACCAGTTTTTCCGTTCAATTGGTAAAAGGAAGAAATTCTGCCAACATGGTAAATCCATGGAAAAATGACTGCAACCAGCAGTTCGAGATCAAAGACGAATCCTTCCAACCGTAACGAGGAATCATGAAAACGCTTCCAATTAAGTTTAACGTCACTTCAATTCAATTCAGTTAACCACGAATTTCATAAATCGTTCATCAGACTACGGCATTACCTGTAGATCGGCGAGCATGACAGCGACAGACAGGGCTTTGGAGAGAGGAGAGCGACCATCCGGAGTGAGAGGAAAAGACTGCAAGATCGGAATGGAAAGTTTCAAGGTCTTGAAGAGAATACGAGAGGAGCTGGTGGAAAGCATGTTCATACTCATCCTCTCGGTGACCTCATTGAAAGCACCGACCAACTCCGCCACCATCTTACCTCCTGGCTGCTCCGGAGTCCTCTTATCCAGAAGCTCCGCCGCAGACGCAGCACTGCTGTCCGAGTGAGCTCGGACGAAATAAGCCCTAGGTGTTCCGGCGAGAGAGCGGCGGCAGACATACGTCGACAAGTCCGGGAGAGGGAATTTGGAGGGGTTGAGAACGGAAGGTAGATGGCGTTGGCGGGGGAGGGCGTGGTTGTAGTAGTAGAGCTCCATTACCATTAGAATCAGATACGGAGACGGTGAAGGGGAAAGGAGTGGCAAGGAAAGGATATGGCGGACGATGAAGCCAACAAGGCAACCGTTCTGTTTGGGACTCGAGAGTTCATTTGTTTTCAACTTTCATCCACATCTTGAGAGTCTACAATCCTAATTATACACTTATTATATACACTCAAGTCTATATGTATTTTTGTCACATCTCATAATCCGTCTATAATATAATCCATCTAATTTCTTTTTGTTACAAATAAATAAAATCTTATTTTCTTATATGATTTATTTATAAAATCATAATTTTATTATAGATGATTATATTTATTTTATTACGCGCATTTCAATATTAAAAAAAATCGGATATACTAGTAATATTTTACATCAAAATAATAATCAAAATCGAATCTTCACTTCTATGCCAAGAAATCTATTGATATTTGACATCAAAATCGAATCTTATCTTATTTTTATGTCAACAAGTGTAGTGACAATTCATATCAAATCAAATCTTATATCTTGGCCACTTTTGTAAATGTTAAATATTTTTTTCCATATATTAAATTTCACCTTGCTTCCGTATAAATGCAATTCTTCATTCCATCTCCAAATCACAAATCTGAAATACACTTCAAACACATTAAAATTTATCCTCTACACTTTGCTTTCCTCTTCACTACCAAAATTAACCATGAGTTCATCTCGAAGTTAGGAAGATGAGATCGATGCTCATTTTAAACATATGAGGAGTATCATGGTGAGTGCAATGGGCATAATGATGGAGCAAGATTCATCTATGGATGATGAGTCAAGTTTTTCACAAGGTGGTCGCCTTCGTTCACGACAAAAATACATAAACCGTGAGAGAGAAGAAGGACATCTTAGGTTGATGAAGTATTATTATTTTGATCCCAACCCAATCTACAATGCTCAAATATTTCGAAGGCGATATCATATGCAACCTTCGAATATTTTCACAAGTGCTTGGCTGGGCTCGATGGGACTAAGCTGGAGGTAGATCGTGTGTGCGGGCCCACATACGAGGGACTCGAACAACACATAAACCCAACGAGATTCCATCTCAAAACCAATTAGCAATGAGAGGAGTAGCCCTTCAACCAGTGGCGGTCGCAGGAATCGCTAGAGGGGGGGGCGAAATTGTTTGTCGGGGGGGGGGGGGGGGGGAATTTCTTTGGTATATATAATAAAGAATTTTTTTAAATATATTGAAAGAAACTATAAATTGTGGTATAAATATGATATTTTATTACAAAAATTCATGCAATAATTTAATAATTTATATGTGTATAGCATGATTAAGATTTTTTTAAAAAATATTGAAAGAAAATTATAAATTTTTTAAAGAATTGATCATTGGTAAATGAAAAAAAAAATTGATTAGATTGAAAACTATAACAAAAAACCTCATAAATTGTGGTTTAACTAAATTTTTTTCATAGGAATAAAAATTGGAAGAATTTTTTAAAATATATGTGTAACATAATGAATAATCTTATGGAAATATTAAAAGAAAAATATAAAATTTAATTTAAATTTGACATTTATAATAGGGAAAACTAGTTTACTACCCGCACTTTTGTGCGGTCTATTTTTTTAAATTAATATATTTAGTATTTAAAAAATGTATAAAAAAATCTAATCTAGCTCGGTTGAAAAAAGTTTTTCATAGACATATCATGAGAATATTAAGAGAAGAGATATATGGTAGATATTTAGCAAATCGAAACAAATCCTAACAGATATATGACATATATTTGTGGATTTGGATTTAGTTCTTATCAATTAATAACTAACAAATTCTTATCACTTTATAACAAACAAATCCTACATGATTAATTTTATGATTAATACTAATTACTAATTAAAATCAATATATCTAATTAACAAATCCTATATATAAAAAATCCTAACAAACAAATCCTATGGAATTAATTCTATGATTAATATTAGTTACTAATTACTGATTAACAAATCCTATATATATATAAAAAAAAAATCCTAACCAAAAAATCCTACAATACTGGCTCCATAACCATGAGATTCAGTTGTATGTCCAACCATCCTTAGCACCCCAATGACATCTATTAAAAATGTTAATGATCTTAGAAAATACAAAGAACTAAATTAATATATAAAGTTAGCTAATTAAATCACGTACCAACCATACGACTATAATCGACATTTAATTTGGATTCAAAATTAACTCGAACTCGACAAATTGAAATCCGTGCACCGGAATAGATGGTTGCTCAATCTGAGTGATAAAGGTATTACTGAATAGTAAAATACGATGTTTAAATGGACTACATCGGACTTTAACAGTGTGTTTGTAGACTCCAAAATCCTTGATGGAATACATAAGCCCTTCTACCATGTGTTCGACCATGGTTAAATATTTCTTTGTAGCGGACGCTTGTATCTTCGAACTCTGCACATAAATTGTAAATGTAAATGTTTATGGGTGCCCAATACCCAATTTCAATAAATCGAAATGTTACTGATAAAAAAAAAAGATAAATCGAAATATTTATGGGTGTACAAATATGATGATTGTAAATGTAAATGTTTAGAAGTAAGTTGTAAATGTTTATGTGTGTACAGATATGATGATGATGATTTTTTTATATATATTTTTGATTTCGTAGTTGGACTTTCCGTGACGGGTGACTACCGAATTTGAAATATAACAAATCTAAAAACAAACAATAAACACACTAATCAATCTCACTACAAAAAAAAAATCAATATTTAAACATAAATACCTTTTCATCGATCAAAATAATGTCAATCGAATGAACTGTTCCAGGATTAGTGTAGCTTAGGGTTTTCAACATTCTTAAAACACGGACAATTATATTCCATCGAATTCTTGAGGTGTTTTGTTCTTGTGGTAGTAACTCGTCCAGGTAATGAAATTGCACATCGCCTACAAAAATCAGTTTTATCATACATCAATGAAGTGAAGAAGATGATTGCAGTGTTAATAAATTAAATACTTAACGATAATAGATTATAGGGATATATATAACCAATTGTCCCTATAATTTAAATATCTAACGTAGCTCTCCTTTTCACATTAATTACCGTTGTTCTCTATGGGCGTCTTGCCTTTGTTTTTTGACATCGCGTGATTCTCTGCATATAGCCGCAATTAGATCAAAGATACAAATGCCAAAAATCTCAGCATGAACACATATTAGGATAATAGCTAGTCCCAAAGAATGAAGAGAGCACAGAAAGGATATTGGCATCACCTTAGTCTTGTTCATCAGACAACCAGAAGAGAGCACAGAAAGTAGATTAATCTTCAAAATAAAATAAAATAAAACTATCGATAGCCGGCTGATGGGATCAAAATCAATAGTATATATTTACATCAAGTTCACTTTATAAAGATTTGGTTAGGAATTCAACTAAATTAGATAAGTTTAGATTTTAACAACAATTTAACAAACAATTAAAACAAATCGATTAAAAATTATCAAAAAATTAAAATTAATTAATTAATCTATATTATAATATTAAAGGAGAAGTCCCCTAATCTTCAAATTAAAAAAAAAGCTACGCCGGATGAGTGATTTAGGGGATCCAAATCAATCATGTATATTAAGATTAGGCAGGTAGACTACGATACTAACCAAATCTTTGATTAGATAAGTTTAGATCAAAATCAATACGTAGTAGTATATGTTTAAATCGTTGATTGTTAAGATTTGGTTTAAATCGTTGATTGTTAAGATTTGGTTATGATCTAAACTTTTCTAATTAAAAATTAAAATAACAAACAATTAAAATAAATCAATTAAAATTTAAAAACCATTAAAATAATTCGATTAATCTAAAAAAAAGCTACATTAAAGGAAAAGCCGCCACATGTCGTAGGCGACTTCTCCTTTAGTATTATAACTAGTGTAATACCCGTGCCTTGAAGGCACGGGATTTTGATTCATTTCAAATTGAACACCACTCTATATATCTATATAATACTATATTAATATATACTTGTTTACAACAAAAATAATACTCGTATGTATAAAGTATATTTTTAATTTATAAATTAGTTGGAAAGAGATACAATATATTTTTTTAAATGATATAATAAGGTAAAGTAGTAATAAAACTCAAATACACCACCTATAATTTGAAATACATATATAGTTATTATCATTAGGATAAAACTAAAAAGAAAAATATAAATTGTCATATAATGATTAAAAAAATCATAAGCACGTGGTTGTGCGATTACTTTTGAAGTTATGTAGATATACATAACTTATTCATTATTTTCATGAGAAAGACGGCTATAAATAGAGAGCAATAAATAGAGAAAATAAAGGTAAGATGGTAAAAAAAAGTGACCTGAGGCGCCTCATCTAAGATGTAAAATAAGTAATGCTTGTAAGTCTTAATTAAATTTTCATAACTTTATAAAAAAATGCAGGTCTCAAAATATTCAAATTATAATAAGGGACATCTAGGGTGAATAAAATAAATATAGATGTAAATTATTCATTTTGGGGATAAATATTTTTTTGTATTCCAAATAGTCATTTAAGATGTTTGAAATAAATATAATTTATCTCTAAAAAATATTTTGTTAAAAATTTATATAGATGTCATGTAGAATGTGAAGAGTAAGTATAGATTTAAAATATTGATTTTGGATAGTTATTTTCCTCAATTTTTGAAGGTTGTGCAAAAATAATTTCTTCTTAAAATTAATGATGTTTTGCTTCGATCTCCAAAAATATTTAAAAAAATTTCAATCAAAAATTAAGATGTATATATTGTATAATAATTTTAAAAAGAAATATATAATATTATTGATATGAATGAAATGTATAAAGAAAGTCATGATATTAATGGAATAATGATATAAAAGACCCCACAGAATGATAATATCCAAAATTGTGGCCCGCCGTATCAATGTTTATCAATTTAAATAATCTTCGTATGAAAAAAAGGAAACAAATATATGTCAAATAGGAAACAAACAATTTCAGCAATAATATTGACCAATAAGAAAATACTATTTGAATAAAAAATTCAACTATAATTGTGGGCGTGACACGTCGGCAAAATGCTAGCAGAATTAGTAATATTAATAGATAGATAGATTGCAATCGGAAAAAAAAATTGGAAACATGTCTCAATATTTACGGCAATATAACCGAAAATAAAAAAAAATGGAATGGATTCAAATCATATTTAAAATAGGAAACAAATATTTTAAAGTTTCCATAATAATATTGACCAATAAGAAAATCTCATTTGAATAAAAAATTCAACTTTAATTGTGGGCGTGACACGTCAGCAAAATGCTAGCAGAATTAGTAATAGATTAATAGATAGATAGATATTGCAATCGGAAAAAAAAAAGGAAACATGTCTCAATATTTACGACAATATAACCGAAAAAAAAGGGAATGGATTCAAATCATATTTAAAATAAGAAACAAATATTTTAAAGTTTCCATAATAATATTGACCAATAAGAAAATCTCATTTGAATAAAAAAAATTCAACTTTAGTTGTGGGCGTGACACGTCAGCAAAATGCTAGCAGAATTAGTAATATTAATAGATAGATACTTCTTCCAAAATCGAATATACAATATTTGATTTGGAAAAATATCTGTTTTTTATATCATTCGAATAAACATATATTAAATAATTTATTTACAATTATTCTTTAATATAACTGGGTGTCACACAAGTTTTGATCCTGATTACAGAACTTTGAGAGCAATATATTGAAGTTCATAGAGAGCGAGTTCGTAGAGTCAATTTAAGGGAGGGTTTCACTTGCCGCTACAAAGGCTAAGAGAAGCTATTAGAAACATTGAACACGGTTTTTTATAAAACGATTTGGGTAACCATGTTTGAGTAATAATCATAGTTAAAATATAATGTTAGGCTTATTTTCTATCAAATACCTCAATCTCGTTTTGAATATTTCACACAAATAATTAGATAATTAAAAAGTCAAATGGAAATTTATTAATTAGATAAATAAATTTGATTGTAAATGATTATCCAATAAAGAAAATAATTTTAAATGATTAATTATAATTAATTATTTAAAGTGGGCCACCAATTATCTTTAATAAATTAAAATAAATAATTAAATTAAAGTGGGACCATAATTGATATTAAGCTGCCACGTAAGCCTATTTTTATGGAAAATCTGCCAAGTGGCATCATCTAACATTTGTTTTAGTATTATATTAGATATAGATTTGGTTGGAATAAAAAATAGTGGAAAAAGAGAGAGGTTGAGGTTTGAACCCATGACCTCTTGGATCCCTCTTCCTTCCTTCCCTCCTTTTCATCAACTAAACTAGACAATTTTAGTGTTCTCTTTAACATTTTTTTATGTTTTTACCTATTTTTTTTATTTTTTTTTACCTATATACTACGAATTTACGTCGCCGGAGGGTGGGGCGGCCGCCCCTGCCTTCAACCTTATATGTTATTCAAGCATTCTCTATATTACCGATGTGAGACAACCAATTCCAACAAAGGACTGAATAATATCTAGACCCGAGCAAACGCGGGCGCGGGCCGGGCTTTAGCCTAAAATTTATCCCGGTGTTGCGGGCACAGCCCGGACTAAGCCCGCTTAACGAGTTGAAAACTTTATCCGAGCCCGTCCGTCATTGCGGGCACGTGCGGCAGTGGCGACCGCAGGAATTGCTGGAGGGGGGGCGGAATTTTTCGTTGGAGAATTTTTTTTTTCTCGGTATATATAATAAAGAAATTTTTTAAAAATATATTGAAAGAAAACCATAAATATGGTATATTTAAACAAATACCATAAATTATGGTATATAAATATGATATTTTATTATAAAAATTTATACAATAATTTAATAATTTATATATATGTGTATACTTGACTAAGATTTTTTTAAATATTGAAAGAAAATTATAATTTTTTTAAAGAATTTTTCATTGGTAAATGAAAATTTTTTGATAGGATTTGAAAAGTATGACAAAAAAACTTCATAAATTCATTAAATTGTGGGTTAAATATGACATTAATAGTAAAAAATTTCATATGAATAAAAATTTGAAGATTTTTTAAAAATATATGTGTGAAATAACGAATTATCTTATGAAAATATTAAAAGAAAAATATAAAAATTGATTTAAATATGACATTTATAGTAATAAAATTTGGTAGGAATAAAAAATAGTGCAAAAAGAGAAGAAATGAGATTTGAACCTAGACCTCTTGGGAACCAAAATTTCCTTCCCTCCTTTTACTAACTAGGCTAGACAAGTTTTGTGTTTTATTTCACATTTTCATACTAATACTACTGACTAAATCTAAAATTGATTTTTTTTTTTTTTAGCTCTAGAGGGGGGCGCCCCCGACGGTACCCGTTAAATTTTACCCTATACTACTGTACTCGTTAAATAGGTAAAAAAAAAAGTGCAAATACTTACTGTGTTGCTGTTATTAGCTATTGTTTACACGTAGGGAAAGATAATTAAATAACAAAGTCCATAGTATTGCTCACACAAATTGTTAATATATACTCCGTAGTCCGTACTGTATATATATACTTGTCTAACAGAGAATTAGGAATTTAGGCATTTAGCCGGTAAACCTTAGAGCATCTACAATAGAGGGCCCGAATCCGGGCTCTTAATTTTTTTTTTTTCCGCCACATTAGCTTAAGGGCCCCATTCCAACTTTTTATTATTTGCACCCTCATTAGAGAGCCCGATGCTTGAGCCCTTAAATTACTTTTTATCATTTACCTTTTTCATCTACTCATTATTATTATTAGTATTAGTAGCAGTAGTAGTAATATTATTTATTATAATTATGTATTTTTATTTTTATTATTATTAAATTGTGAAATGGGAAAAAAATAAACAAAACATATCATTGAAAAGTGAAAAAGATGAAGGGTGAAAAAAATTACGGAGTATTTTTTATGGATAAAAATAATAGTATATGGGTATTGTTGGCATTTTTTTTAAAAAAATTATATGCAAAGTGGGTGTCTATGAGTGGACAAAATTAGTTCACACTTGAATATAATTTTATTTTATTTTATTTTTTTAATTGCAAAATATGCCTAAAATTGAGTTTTTGTATGCTGAATTTCCAGCACCCTCGTGTTGCGTGCTAAGAGCCTCCTCCTTTGGTCTCTTGCATAAGGGCCCCAAAGTTGGGCTTTTATTAATTTTCCCTTTTCTTTTTTTTAGTTTTGGCTGATTTGGAAAATAGAAGGGCTTTTGGGCCATCCATTGAGCATGCCCTTAGTCTGTATGTATTATGTATACCTATAGTGTATATAGATATTTTTTTTTATAATTAATAATTTATATTGTATATTATATATATATATATATATATATATATATATATATATATATATATATATATATATATATATATATATATATATATATATATATATATATATATAATTGCGGGTACCCGTTACGGGCCTAGCGGCCCGTAACGGATAGATTGGCCTACCCAATCCCATACCCGCTGCGGGTGCGGGCCGGACTTAGCGGCCCGCATGTGCTTTTCCCTCTGCCAAAGCATGTCCAACTCTGCGGGCGGGCTGGCCCGCGTTTGCACAGGTCTAATAATATCCACTGAGGTATCCTCAAAGTTTTAATTTTCAGAATTAGAGCTCAGGTCAATAATCTGTAACATACCTACCGAGAAATGGACCTACGGGTACTACCCACAAGTCCTTTCCGGTGAGCCATACTGAATACCTTCTCCACTTCAATAAGAATGACTGAAATGTATGTCTATCCACTCTTAATTGGAAAGTCAATCGTCCATAATTTAATCAAACTTCCAAACAAGTTATAACTATAAGCTGTTATTTTTAATTTTTTTTGGTGAAAAACTATAAGCTGTTATTCATAAGTACTGGATGACGATTCAGAAAAAGTTTACATGTACTAATCTAATCTGCAACTTACCTGAACCAGAAATATCCAATCTTAGTTGCAACTTGCAAACTCAATCATCCATAATGGAAGCAAAGGCCCACGCACCACAAATTGTTATTTTGCCAAATGGCTCTCAGGATCATAAAATTTTGTATTGGCTGATTATGATCACTTTCCAGATGTACTCCTACTCTCTTTAATTCTCTATGTGCCAATTTTCACTCTTTCAAGAATGTCCTCTGTCATGCCTCATTAGATTCCCTATCATCAATGTAGGATACTGTTAATTGATTTTAAAAGCGACTCTCCACAGTCCTCTAAAGTAAACTTTTCACTTTAATATTCTGAATTTGACAAGGTTTCATGATATATACACCAAGCCTGTCTCTTTCAACATATATAGATGTTTGTAAGTTGTAACAACTTAATGAGGTCAGAATGTTACCTGGGGTGATGATGTTGTATGGTTCGTCAGTTTCTTTGCTAGCTCATATCCTAGGCTTGGGCACTCAAGCCACTGTACCACGGTGCGATCACAGCTTGGTAGCCCAAAGGTGAAGCTCCGTTTCCTCCGCAGTCTTAAACAAAATACATTCTGCTGAATCTGGACCCTTCCATTGTTTAACTTTCTGGCCTGTCTGAAGTTTCTGTTTTGCTGCCAACCAGGCGTTTTTCCAGATCAACCCCATTTCCATTAAGGAGGCTGCTGATATCTATGTGATGATCATCCTCATTCCTCAACGACAAGCTGCTGCCTCATCTCATCCCTGACTTTTAGTAGGCTTTTCCAAGACCACGGATCATCAATCTTGAGGTCCAGCTCCCATAGACTCGCACCTTTGAGGTGGTTGTGTTCTACCCATCGGACCCAAACACACTTGGCCTTTGTAGCTTGATGAAGACTCTCTTGTTCCAAGCTAAAATCTCCTTGATATCCAAACCACCTTCAGCGTGGGGTTTGGTGACATCCTCCCAAGCTACTAGACTTCGTTTTCCTTCAGCAGTTCCACTCCATAGGAATTGCCTACACATTCGTTCCAGCTTAATTGTCAATCACTCCCTTGGAAGCAAAAGGATTTGACTCCGGAAAGCTAAAAACACTGGTCAGAACTGATTTAATGAGCTGAACACGTCCAGCATAGGACAATTTTCTGGCTGCTCACTTTGTCCAATAAGGAGCTGTACTTGCTCACAACAATTTTCTTGGAGTAAAGAGTGGTACCAACGTACTTAACTGGAAGAGCTTCCACCGTGAATCCAAGCTGTGGTTAATGATGGTTGATGTGAGAATAGGCCGTGATGACCCAGCCAAGTAAATAGAGCTCTTGTCCTTGTTAGCTCTCAAACCTCGACAAGTCATTCACCATGGCTCTATCAAGCTTTCTTTCAATCCTTCCCTCGCCTATTTGCCTGTTGTTCCAAGTCAGCAGCGCTCCATTGAAGTACGTGCAAATTGCTGAGCTCACAATCCTCCATGACAGATGCCAAATCATCAAAGTGATCATGCTGAGACGCTTTCATCAGCCATTTTTCCTCCAATTGTGTAGCACACAATTTAGATCTGCCATTACAGCCCACGGTCGATTGATTGTGCGTCCTATATATCATATCTCTTGCCATAGCTCCTCCCGCTCATTTCTGTAACTTGCTGCGTATATAAATGTGGCATCAAATTCAAAGCTGTAGCATTTGTCTTTCGTTTCCACTTGGCAGTGGATAAATTGTGAATTGAATGAATTTGGATCCCATATAAGCCAAATTCTGCCTTTATGTTCCAGGAAGCTATTTTAATTCTATCCATCAGATGCACAAGAGTGAGTGCTACGCTCACCAACTGGATTCGAATTGAAACGCTCATCATCACATTCATTTCCCAGAATCTGAAACCCTTTTAGCCAATTAGCCCCTCTTGCTGCCTTTTTCTTGGAAACTTATGACCAATCTCCCTCGTCACCATGTTGCCCCGCATTCATAGCAGTTGGAGTGCTCAGCGTCTCGTTCCCTTCATCCTGGACAGCATTCTGTACTTCTTCTATAGCAGCTGCCAGCAGCATTCATGAATCATGATACTCTCTCCTCATTCTGTTTGTCTGTCATACAATCCGCTGATAACGCTCCTTGGCAAACATTCATATTTGTGACAGGAGGAATAGTAATGTTGTCGGAAGATGTTGTAGAGCAGCTCGGTGCACCATTTGCAGGCACCATCCCTAAAACCCCTTGTTACTGCCATTTGCATTTACACTTTGTTTCTCTTGGTCGTTTGGTATCGATATCGCCCTTGGGATATCAGATATCAGCTTTTGATATTTGATATCTGTGTTTGGTACGAGGAGTATATTGATATCAAGATATCAGGTTTTAACTATCACAAGCCCTACTGATATTTTGGGCGTTCTAGACTGATATCTCCGTTCTCTCTCCTGATTGCTCCCTTCTGTTCACTCTCTCCAGTCTCCAGTACAGGTACGCTCCTCTTTTCTCTCCTTCTCTTTTCTTCTCTCCATCTTCTCTCCTCTTTCTTTGCTTCATCTATGGCCTGTTGGAATCTATATGCCATCCCGATTTGGAAATCTAGGGCAAGGGCTGTGCGATTTTTGGGTTGTAGATCCTAGGGTTTGTGCAATCTGAAATTTGGCTGAAATTTTGTGCGATTTTTGGCTCTGATTGTTTGGTGAAATCTGAAATTTGTGTGCCCTGGAAAAACTGAAATTTGTGTGCGATTTTTAGCTGGAATTTGGCTGCGATTTTTGCCCTCTTCCTGTGCAATTTTTTGCTTCATCTTTGACTGCGAAATTTGCCCTCAATCTGTGCGATTTTTGGCTGCTGTTTGGCTGCAATTTTGCCCTATTTCTGTGCGATTTTTTGCTGCAATTTGGCTAAAATTTGTGCCCGGTGTGATAAATGATAATTGTAGTTAACTGCTAAAATTTCTCTTGCTTTGTTTGAGATTGAATTTTTTACTTGTACTGAAATTTCGGTTTTATTTTGATTTTCTTATGAATAGAAATGGATCCATATGAGCTTGAATCGATACGGAGAAAGAAGGAAAGGCAAAAACTAGTGCACCTAGCAATCATGCTTATCGCAAAATTGGTTACTATTTTTTCTGAGATGTTTCGTCAGCAAGTTCTACAAATTAAGGAGGTTCAAATGAAACAAAAGGAAAAAACAAGTCATAGATTGGCAAAGTTACATAGGTTGATTGGAAAAAGTGATACTATTTGTAAGACAATGCTTCGTGTCAATAGACAAACATTTGGAGTGCTTTGTGAGATGGTCCAAGAAATAGGGGGTCTACGTAGAACTAAGAACATGGAGGTCGATGAAATGGTTGCAATGTTTTTATATACTTTGGCTCATTATAAGAAAAATAGGTCAATAGAAAATTATTTCCTAAGGAGTGGGGAGAGCGTGGGACGACAATTCAATTTATGTATTCTTGCGGTTTTAAGGTTGCACCACCACTTACTCAAGAAACCAACACCTATAGGAGATGATTATCAAGATGGTTGATGGAAACTTTTCAAGGTACTAAACAATTTCACTAAATTAGACATTGCTATAAATGTACTAGGGGTTTGTACACCTAATATGGAGTTCATATACATATTGCCGGGTTGGGAGGGATCCGCAGAGGATGATCGTGTCCTTCGTGATGCTATTACTAGACCACGTGGTCTAAAGATCCCAAAAGGTAAATATCAACTAAACTACAAAATATGAAATTGTTTTGCCAAACTATCTTATCCTAATATTATGAAACTATGTCTAGGATGTTATTACTTGGTAGATGCTGGATACCCTAATTGTGAGGGTTTTCTAGCTCCATTTAGAGGCCATCGTTATCATCTAAAAGAGTGGGGGGGACAATCAACCAGAAAATGCCGAGGATTACTTTAACATGAAACATGCTAAAGCTAGGAATGTCATAGAGAGAACTTTTGGACAGTTGAAAGGGAGATTTGCAATTCTTCGTAGTCGTTCATTGTTGCATAACCTCATCCGCAAGTATATGTCATCTGATGTTGTGGTACTTGGTGATGAGGAAGTAGAGGAAGACGAAATTGAAGAGGATGAAGTGGAAGACGAGGAGGAAGTCACTCAAATCAGCATATCAGACGAGTGGACTAACTACAGAGCTTCACTAGCACATGATTCTTATAACAGTTGGGTAGCAAGTTCTACTTGAACCTTTGTTTGTATGTTATGGTTGAACCGTATGTTTGCATGGCATGGTTGAATCTTCGTTTGCAGATTGAACGTTGTTGCAAGACGCCAAGACCATTTTGTTGTTGACCGGTCTTGAACTAATGTGTGCATTCCCTATCAAACATTTGTGGCAGGCTGGCAGCTAACAATTCAGTTTTTGCACAAATTTTGGATGTCAAATGGTGGTAGGTTGGCAAAAACTCTTGTCACTTGTAAAACACTCTCTCTTATGTTGGTATATGATATGGAATGTGTGTTGATTGGGTCGTATTATAATTACACTTTGTATTCATGTTGTTGTCTCAAATAACAACAAATATACACATATGATATCTGATATCCGATATCCTGAAAATTCATTCCAAACAATAGATAGCAGGTGATATCAATATCTGATATCTGGATATCTAGATATCAATACCAAACGACCCCTAAGGCCTTTTCGGAACCCAAACATGTTTAACACTTATAGCAGCAGCTGGCTCACTGGCTGCGGTTTGAGAGCACACGTTTCACTGGTGTGTCCAAATTTTCTACAAACATTGCAAATGGCGGGCAACAATCCAAATTTTAGCCTCAGTTTCATTCAAGCCTTTGACTATATTAACATCATAAAGATCTGAAAGTGTTCATACATGTCCTAAATCAGTATATAAAATACCCTTGCAAAATCAAACACTAAAATGAAATTGATCAAATGAAGATCAGCTTAATGAACCTCCATCAAATCCAGCAGACACGAGATGATCATATCTGGATTGAACTCCTTTGCAACCGGAATTAAAATATGATCCATTCTTTACAAAGGACACAAACAAATAACATCATCAACCAGAGGGATGACTCAGTTGCATAACTAAAAATACATATTTGAATAAATGACTTCATTTTAATTTATAAACTATTTAGAAGAAACACTAGAATATCATATTTACTAGACTAATGGTATTAGCAAAAAAAATCTTGCTGACAACTTTGATAGATGGAGTTACCATATCAAATCCGTTATGTATCATCTTTGCTTTGGAGGAAAGCTTGGCTTCTAGTGATGAAGAGAGCCATCAAAGAGAAGGTGATCGATCACTTCTGCATCCACGCAGTGGGGAAGGCTGTGATAGATGCCATCAAAGAGAGCCTAAAGCTAACGAAGAGGCTACTTGGAAGCAAAAGGGAGGGTGAAGAAAGACAAGGTATGCCATTTGTGCTTTGGGAGTGGTTTCAAATGCAACAGTGTTGTGTGGAAGTGTGTAGCCAAAGATGGAGTTATCAAAAATGGGTTTAAAAATGTTTGGTTTGACAAGATTCATGGCTATCCAATTGATGTGCCTGAGGTTACATTTCGTTGATCTGTGAGGAATTGCACACAACAATCAATTGAAGTAAAAGGGCTTTGAAATGTGGTAAGTTTGTGTTTAAATTTCAAAGTTATTATCAGTTATCGAGCTTAGCAGGTGAGGATGACATAACCTCTAAAAAGATAAAGAAAACTAGTGTTTTATTTCAACAAAAATGAAATCACAAATCATTCATACATGTACCAAGTAGGCACAAAGTTTATTCTTTTCCTCATTACAATCAATCAATGCACAAGGCGAAAATCGGACTGCTTTAATGGTCGTTACTCGGGCTTCCAAGAGGAGAAGGGAGGAGTATCGGAGTTCTCCCAAGTCGCTAAGGTAGACCCGTACCTATCCCCCTTAACAGAATCTGCAGCCGCGAGGGCTTCAAGCTCAGCCATCTCTTCAGGAGTCAGTTTGACTGACAATGCTCCAATGTTTTGCTCTAGATTTTCGATCTTTGTAGTCCCCGGGATAGGGAAGACATCGTCTCCTTGGTGATGAACCCACGCGAGTGCCAATTGTGCCGGTGTGCAGCCCTTTCTTGAAGCCATTTCGCTAACTTGCTCGAATATGAGTTTGTTGTGCTCCATGTTCTCCGGCTGGAACCTTGGAAGGTACTGCAAGCGATCCAATGACTCGTAAATAACAACTATGAAATGTACATCTAAGTAAGTGCATTGTGTAGTGTGCTTCTCTAACCTGTCGAGCATCCCCCTTAGCGAAGTTATGAGCTATCGATGGTCCATAGGAGAAGAATCCCCTTCCGAGAGGACTATACGCGACAATGCCTATGCCAAGCTCCCTGCAAGTAGGAACAATGTCTTGCTCAACATCCCTAGTCCACAAAGACCACTCCAACTCCACGGCTGTGATCGGATGAACGGCATGTGCCCTTCTGATCGTCGATGCAGATGCTTCAGATAGCCCGACACATTTGATCTTGCCTTCTTCAACTAGTTTCTTCAACTCTCCCATCTATCCAAAAAAAAAAAACCTCAAAACATCATTCAAGATAGATAGATAGATAGACAGACAGACAGACAGACAGATAGATAAGGTCACAAACCGTGGCTTCGATGGGGACATTGGTATCGATTCGGTGCTGAAAATAAAGATCGATGCAATCGACATCGAGGCGCTTCAGGCTAGCTTCACAAGCCTCCCTAACATAAGCAGGGTCACCTTTGATGAGTAGCTTACCGGAGCCGTCGAGAGTGCCTCCGAACTTGGTGGCTAGTTGCACTTTCTCCCTCATCCCTCCTTTCAATGCCTACAATTCAAGTATAACACAATGTCAGTCCCGCTTGTGTAGAAATCCATGACCCGAGAACCGAGCCGAACCGAGAGAGAATAGAGTAATGATGAGTACCTTTCCGATGAGGATCTCGTTGGTGTAGGGGCCGTAGAAGTCGGAGGTGTCGAGGAAGGTGACACCGGAGTCGATGGCGTGGTGGATGAGAGCGATCATGTCTTGTTCGGGCTTGGGCGGGCCGTAGAAGGAAGACATGCCCATGCATCCGAGGCCTTGCTCGGATACTTGAAGGCCTTCCCTTCCCAACTTCATCTTCCTCACCATGTCCATGTACTCTCTGTATGTGGGTTATGGTATACTCAAATTGATTATTGGTTCAGAAGGTTTAGGGGATATATAATTGGAATGGATACAGCTTACTTGCATTGCAGATTGCCAGATTATATATATAGATAAATATATAAACAGCAATTGAAGGAAGGGTTGTGAGTTGTGACATAGGTCAGCAATGAGATGGGGTTTGGTGTGAACTTTGAAACGTTCGCGCTCATGCCCTCTTTGGAAAGAGGTCTATTATTGACTACTCTTTTTTTTGGTCAAAGAGGAGGGCTAAAGCCCTGTTATATTATTGAATCAATTGCAAATAGCCCTAGTGGGGGGTTCTATTACTGACTACTAATTCACCTAAGAGGCTAAGACCGGTTGATTTATCTCAAGTCACATATGGGTCGGCCACTATTAATAAGTAGAAAATTGTTTGTTTTTTTTTTTTGAAAAAAATGAATATTTTATATAGTTTTTATTATCAAGGTAGTTGTTAGACCGATCCTACTCTATAACTCCGAGGGTTGGCCTATTACTAAAGCTCAAGAACATAAGTTATCAGTGACTGAGATGAGATTGTTACGTTGAATGAGTGGACATACGAGACTTGACAAAATTGGAATTATCGACATTAGGAGCGAGGTTGTAGTTGTGAGTATTGTGGACAAACTGCAGTCTGCAGGAGTCTAGATTACGTTGGTTTGAGCATGTTCGTAGGCATAGACGGATTTAGGCCGGGGCAAGCGGGAGCATATGCCCCCCCCCCCCATCCGACGAATTACTTATATTTGTTCTATGCGTCGATAGCTTCGTTTTGATATATTATAAGTCTGAATCCGATAAACGAGTAAAAAGTTATGACCGTTTGAAAGTTAAACACGGATTAATTATTTCAAATGTCTTTTAATAAATCATGATTATTTTATATTTTACTTAATTTGATATTTTGGCAATATAATTCAACTAGTGAGCTTCGAAACAAGAGGTTATATTATTGAATTCGATAATTATATAAGAAATTATGCAATTTTAAAGTTTGTATATCTTGTTACATGTTATTGCATGCTAAGAGAACAACAAGTTGCATATTGACTTTGTAGGTTTCAGACGATACATTTTTAGACAAAGGAAAAAACGACATCGTTTTTTTCGTTTAAAGAGAAAGAAATATATAACAACTAATGATACAATTTTAAATTAAAACACCATCGTTATGAACAAAAACATTGTGTTTTGAACTAAAAAAACATTGTCTTAAACTAAAATATCACCGTTTAATCTAAAATATCATAGTTTTGATTCGCTAAACGTACTACAAAAAATCTATCGAAGAGTGAATCAACAATTTGTATAAAATTCCCCCCTCCCCCTCGATAGATTTCTAGCTCTGTCCCTGTTCGTAGGAGACCTGCATCAGCACAAGTTCGTAGGTGTGAGAACTTGGATCTTGGTGTTGCCCGTAGGAGGAGAGGTAAATGTAAGAAGAGCGGGATGAGGGTCATCCGACATGACCTCAATCTTCTGAACCTTTTGAAAATTTTGACTTTGAATAGAGATCACTGGATGAGGTGCATTCAAATTGTTAATGTTTAGAGTTATTGGCTATGGTTTTGTGCCCCGTTGTCTATGCTTCTTTTCTGTTTTTTTATTGTCTCCTTCTTCCTTCTGTGAGGCATGTTACCATGAAGTTCATGTGTCCTATTGTTCTGGGACTATCGAAAACACTCTCAACGTGTTCGATGAAAGAGTGCCCACACCCGGACCCCTCAAACCCCACTTAATCGTAGGATTTACTGGGTTGTTGTATTATCCTAAAAAAATGGATACTTTGCAGGAAACGAGGGGAGCTTGAATCAAGACGTGGAAAATAGAATCCTTGCAAAAAGAGTTTGAAATTTGATGAGCTGCGTCAAACGAAAATCGACAACAAAGAAATGCAAGTACAGTAGTTCATGAACCCAATATTTCTACACAGACGAGAAAAGCAATAAATAAAGAGTTCAAAGGCATAGCACAGCCTAAAGAACTACTAGAAACGAAACAACAGGATGACTGAGCTTCTTTTCTTTGTTTCAGTTTGCTTCTTGTCAACTACCTAACTATCATATAAATACCTCTTTTGATCTTCAGCTTCAATGAGCAGCGAACTGGAAAAGCATCTCCACAACCGACTTGAAAGACTGCAGCAAACATTGTATACCAAGATCCTACTATACAGAAAACCTATACCCTTTAACCTGTTCTTGAAATCCAAATACCTGCAAAACATTCATTCAGTGGATCGAATAAACCATGTTAATTAAGGAGAAAGTAAGAAAACAAAGTGGAAAATAAGAAACATTGTTGGCAGGTTACACACTTACTGTACAGATATGTTTTCCATTTGGGTATGTAGAGCCTGTGTCTAGTATCTGGCCTTGTCCCTTCTTGGAGTTGACTGCTCGGGAGAGCTATGGTTATGTGAGCTAATGGCAACTGGGTTGTACGGTTGGGAAGCTAGATACTCAAGGGCCACAAGCACATCACTTATAAGGGGTCGATATGTGGGCTGCTCCTGGAGACACATTGCAGCAATGGCGATTGCATGATGCAGGCTACGTGTAGGAAACTGCCCGTGCAGTGTTGGGTCAGCCAGCTGGCTGAATTTTCGCCTGTCCTTGAAGAATGGGCGAGACTGCAAGGGGTAAATAGTCAAAAGTATAATAAGATGCAGCATCTTTAATCATCAGAGAACTCAATAACCTTACCAGCAATTGAAAGATCATCCTACTACTAGCCAAGACAGAAAAACCAGACCGAAAAGGAACAGTTTATATATTTCTACGGACTATCCTCACTGTTTTAATTTCTTTGATGAAAGAAGTAAAAGTTTTTAAATATGTTGCAATCAATGGAGTTTGGACTTCAGTGCTGTTCATTACATGTTCTAATCAGGCACTTAAAGAACTATACATGTGTACTTAAAAGTGTATACTTTCCGATCAATAACCCTAAAATCTTATGAAATGAATCATAAATTCAAGCTCCAATTTAACATATGAAATGCTATATATGTATTCAATCCAACATTCAATTACTGATTTCAGAAAATGAAAGAAGCAACTATTCCTTGAAATTCAAAGAGTTTCAGAATATTATGAAACTGACCCAAGTTATCAAATTCTGCTCAGCCCTACTTTTGTTAGGGTCGATGGCCTTCCTTCCCGTGATTAACTCGAGCAAAACAACACCGAAACTGTAGACATCAGATTTCATGGTCAGTTTCCCACTCATTGCATATTCAGGGGCACAATACCCATACGTTCCCATGACCCTAGTGGAAACATGAGTCTTGTCACCCACTGGCCCCAGCTTAGCAAGCCCAAAGTCCGAAAGTTTTGCATGGAAGTCATTGTCCAGCAAAATATTTGCAGGTTTTAGATCCCTGAAGATAATAGGAGGGTTTGCTCGACAGTGAAGATACTCTAGGCCTCTTGCAGTTCCAACAGCAACTCTGATACGGGTATTCCATTCCAGTGGAACCTTGTCAGGACTCAAATCTGAAAAGTGAACCCAGAGGCTTAACAAAAAAACACTACTGAATGCATAAAGATATTTGCAGGCTTTACATCACAAGTTCAAGGTTATACCATACCTATTATACAAGTAATAGCAAGTTTAATATTAGTGGGTGCAGGAAGGTGCTGTCTAGCTCAGCTTTTCCCCTCTTTCCCTAAAACTGTCAACATTTGACCAGACTCTACCAGCACAGCATTTATCTCTATTTCTTATACCCAAGATTAATTGCCAATATAAGATCCGAGAATCCTAACAAATCTAGAAGTAAGAAAATAATTTGACATGAATCAACTTTTAATAGAATTATGGATTAGAACACTTTAGATCAAACTAATTGAACAGCAAATGCTAATCCATTTTTCCAAGCTTATAAAGATCAGATTTAACCTTGGATTACTAAGGGTCATCAAAATAGGTTCATAAGAATCAGCTCATTGAACAGCAAGAAGATCCTAAAATTTTATATTAAAATGAAAAAGGAAAAAAAATCCTAAATGTTTAAAATGCATTGTATTTGAAAAGTAAGAACGCCATAACTCATTTTTATCCCTTAACTCATTAGAAATTATAGAAAATCAGTAATGGTGAATAAAAAGTTGTGAAGAAATCAAGTCATTAATTTAAGGGAAATTTCATGTATATGTTGCTAACTGCTAAGTGCAAATCATGAGGTTTTGCATTTTCCTCCCGGGTACACTCACTTTTGAAGACAATGGCTTGTTACAAGATGATTTGCATAGTTACTCGCTTTAAACAAGTCATGCCCTTGAAATGCCATATGACCGACCAAAAGGGATGGTAAATTAAAGATTTAAATTACAAACAACCATATTCTATGTCCATTTTTAAACCCACTATTCCCGCGTCTTAAACTTTGGGAAAAGCTAGCTTTATGTGTCGATTTTAAAAAAGGGTGGTTTAGAAAAACATGGGTTTAGGTGTTGATTTAAAAAAAAGGGTGATTAAGGGAAATGGTAGGGATGTGATTGGCTTTAGGTAAAAGGGGGAGTGAATACAACCGGTTATATATTCAGAAAGTTTTCAAAAAGTCACCTATAAAAGTGAAAACTACACACGGCGCCCATTTTACGGTCTTTGCTTACAAATCACATTTAACAGCTCAATTTTATTTGGGGAAGAAAATGTTCAAATGTAAAGGAATATGAGGGATGAAAGGCAATGAAATGAGATAAATTGAAAATGCATTTAAAAAGAAATGATATTTTATTCTCAATTTTATTTGGGGAAGATGTTCAGATGTAAGGCGCGCACAACATAAGCCTCCCAGCCTTCCATGCACACCCAGGTGATGGCGGTTTTTTAAACAGTGGTCGAGTTATAAATAGATACATATTCTGTATGGCATATGAGCCTATAGTACGATTTTCAATTTTCAGTTATACTACATTAATCTTTGATGTACAACAGCAACATATATTCTACTGGTTCCAGTTGAAACCTTTCTGCTATTATGATCCTAATCCTATACTAGATCAAGCATTTCCTAATCATAATTCATAAGATAATAACCTCCTAACGTTAGATACTCTCAGAATCTATGCCTTAACACCTGCATCAGTACATGATACACATCCACGACTGTTAAGCTTATTTTAAAAGTATTTATATTATTTAATCAATGTGTTAGACAGTATGGGAAATGGAATTTAGACCCGGTTTATAGTTTCCAACACTAACCTACTAATTACCTTCTTATAATCAGCTTTACCAATCAATTAGAAGTTAATACAATTGGAATAAAGTCATAAAGATTCAATAGTAGTTGATGTATTCATAACATTCGAAGTATTACTCTTCATAGAGAGAGAAATTCAAGCACTCCCCATCTGCTGCTTTTTCTAATTCTCCAAATATTTCCAACACAGGGTAATGTGCTTGATATTAAAAACATACAAGTTAGTGATTCCAATCACTCTATCCAGACAAGTACAGATAAAACTAACCAAACAACCATCCACAGGGTCATTACGGCCAATTAAAGAATAAGACTTGCCAAACAACCATCTACACTGTCATAACTTCAGAAGTTTCTTCAAAGACATTTTCTGTGAAGGGTCATTTACAGTATAAACCTAAAAATCTATGAAGAGGTATTTCTAATAGGCTCGCTGTCCATTTAGTTTTCCTGTGAAGGGTTATTGACTGTATATACATTTTTTCTCCCATGGTCATACAACAATCTTCACATATAATAGCCAAAAAAACTTACCAAACAAGTGGTCTTCCAAGCTTCCTTTTGGCAGGTATTGGTAAACCAGTAACTTTTCATCTCCATCCGTGCAATAGCCAATTAGGCTCATAAGGTTAGCATGATGTACAAGGCTCAGCATCAGAACCTCAATAATAAATTCCTGACTCCCCTGAAGTCCATCATGATTTAGTTGTTTAATTGCAACAGTCTGTCACAAACAATCAGAACTTGTTTCATGACGAATTATTGCCAAACTATCGACAGAAGTGTGCAAAAGGTTAAAACATGTATGACCAAATAATTTCGACCATCTACATAGCTTATGAGAATGTCATGTAATGTAATAATATAAGGGTGAGAAACAAATGATGCTCAAATTAACTATAATAAACCCAAATTAAGTAAATTTTTAACTTCAATCAAACAACAAGGATTAGATGGCATATGACTATATGAGTAAGAACTTCGGAAATAGTGCACTTGTTACCATGTCAATCAAACAATTTTCTGCAAACGAACAATAGAAGGCAGAAGTTCAAAATGCAAAATGGGATTCAGTTCCAATACACTACCTCCCCCGATTCAAGCCGTCCTTTGTAGACCTTCCCAAAACCACCTTCTCCAATCTTATTGGCACCGTTGAACATTCCAGTAGCAACACAGAGTTCCCGGTATGTGAAACTCTTAGCAGGGCTCTTTTCTGGGAAAGTCCTAACCCCAGCTCTCTGGTTACTTGAGCTTCCACCATGTCCAGCATCATTTTCTGCGGAAGAAACCCAGAATCAATCAAAAATCACAAATTAACATGCTCTGACACCAAATAATTCTCAGTCAGATAAGGTGAACACTTACCATCATCCACAACCTTTTGCTTTTCCCTATTAGCTGCTGCATAATTCAAAAGAATTTTTTTTTAAAAATGACAAAGCAATTACAGATCAGATGCTATATAAACACTAGTAAGCAGTCAACTAAAAATGACGAAATAACCGAACAGTTCTTAAGAACTCTAGAGCGAAAAATGAACTGAAAACTAGAAAGCAACTGTTACAAATCAAAGAAGAGGAAAACCTGTAGAGCGAGAAGCAGATCGAGCCCGGTCAGTGTCCTCGACCTTGAAAACCTTCTTCCGGGAAACAAAGCATGAAAAGCAACTCATTTTCCAGGCCCGACAAGAAATACACAGAAAAAACAAAACCCTAGAAAGTAGGAACTCAGTGATCAGGGGAAACAATTCACAGCAAAACCGATCTCAACTACAATAACCTAGTCCAGCAAAACCTGGATCGGTAGCAACAGCGCAAAAGCAAATATAGAAGGCCTCCATAGGCAGCGGGAGCTGGTAAAAGAGGGGAGGAGAGGAAGGGAGAGAGAGGTGTGAAATGAACGTATAGCCGTATGGGACAAGGAGAAGAGCTCCAAGTAGATCTCATGAAGCACGAGTAGACACAAATTTTCCCTTTTTCCTTTTTTTTTTCTTTACGCGCTCCTTTTTTCTTTTCTTTTTTTTTTAATTAAAAAAACTATTACACTCGTCTTATTTTTCGTATGTTATCATATTAATCAATACATTTTAAATGATGTATAAAACACAAAAACGAGTAATAGATTTCCTTTGATAAATATATTTTATTAATTTATTTCAATTCATACATTTTTCTCTCATTAAAATAACATTAAAAGGGAGGGGTAAAAATGACTTTTCACCGTTTTAAATGGAAACTTAAAGAAAAAAAAGGTTGTGGGTGGTGATTTACCTACAAAATGGGTTTAAGGGGTGGTTTTCTGCAATTTCAATTTTAAGGGGTGGTTTTCTGCAATTTTAATTTTAAGGGGTGGTTTTCTGCAAAGACCCATATTTAAGGGGTAGTTTTCTGCCATTTTCCCATAAATCAATTACACAAATGAAAAAAGTATTAACTAAAAATAACGAATTTAAATACTTCAACAAAAGACAAAAAAAAATTATAAACAATACATGTAGAAATTATAAGCTCGACCAAACTCGATCGATCATGAGTTGTTGCCCATGGTGAACTCGAATATCAACAACATGTTCCACCTCAACGCCCTGACATTCACTTGTGCAGGAAACATTCTTCCACTCGCTGACTATGTTGCTAAGCACTGCAGGGAGAAAGTAGCAAATCTGCTCTTCAACTGCGAGAGATTGGTTCACAATCACCCCATCTTGCGTCCTAGTGTCCTACCATCCTTGAGCCATCAATTCTCACCGTTGAAATGTACGGAGTAGTGAAGAAGTACATGAAAGAAGCGGAACAGCGACGCATCGATAAAACGATGAAGAACCATAAACTCCATCAAACTCACAGACGCCAGAAGTTGAAAGCTGAGAAAGATGTCCAACCTAAGCGGAGTGGGGAGAACATCTATGGGGAGTGGAGCGAGGAGTGATCTCTAGACCTTGACTTCTGTTCTATTTCCTATCGTTTTGAACTCTTTATTTTGTTGACTTTCTGTCTATTGGTTATGGCTATTGTTGGTATTTCTACCCCTTGTCGAAAGACAAAAAGGGAGAGACATGGTATTTTTTTATTTTGCTGATACTATATTGGATGGTTTTAAAACTTCTTGGTATTTTGTTTTTAACCTAGTTTTATGATAATGTTTTTATGATCCAAACATTTCGTATCCTCTTATATCTATCTACTTATCCTATGATTATATATGTCTATCTATTTGTAGGTATTATCAATTTGCAATTTTTTTGTCTTTCATCAAGGGGGAGATTAATAACTCCCTTGATGAAAACCATATAATATGTATGCTTTGTAGGTATGATGAAAGACGAAGTATGAAAGGTAGTTATGTTATGTAAATTATTAAATTGATATGCTCTAGATTATTACTTATATATTGAATTAGATTTAAAGTCTTGTTTAAATCTAATTGTCCGATCAAACTATATGTGTATTATTAAATTTTTCGGACTTAGTGCTTAGCTAGATAGATTTGGACCATTTGGTTGTTATTAATTAAGATCTTTACCACACATGTTATTCAAGAAATCTAATTTAAATATATTTAGTTGTTACTTATATTGCCGCTTGAGACTACTAACACATGCAGGATCTTCCATGTGCTATTTTCTGGGATCGAGAAATTTAAATATCAAAATTTGAATTCAAATAGGTTCAACGACAGCTCTTGTGCAACAATTTTCTAGGAGCAAATCAAATCTCAAGCAAGCTGTTACAAGTTGTTACAAGATGCTATTCTCCCGGAATTCAACGACAATAATCTTACAGCCTGATTTATAAAAGGATGATTGCACAAGAGAGATAGAAAACACAAAACATTGCACTCAAGCGAACACTTTGAGCATTCATTTGCAAGAGCGATCATCTTCAAGATTATTTATTTTCTTCCTCTTCTCATTGCATTTGTTCTATCATTTGTTGAGAAAAGAAAAATTCGAGCGAAATAATTAGATAAGTCATCTCTGCTATACTAAGAGTATCATATACTCAAACGTATCAACACTTCGGTGTTAAAGGGGCTTTTATTTCATTGTAATTTGGGTTGCCTAGTGTGATGCATAAAATCCGCATCAAGCTTCTTCAAGAACATCGATCGATATAGAACCTGCAATTCATTGACAAACGAGGTCGGAGAGGGCTAATCTCCCTCGGAGAACCCTCCGACGATCAAGTCAGAGTTTTGCGAATGCATAAAACCTCCACCCTAGTTCATCCTCTATTTATATATAATGAGATTAGGATCTAATTAAATTTTACCCGGTAAAAGAATATTGTTCCCCCGTGTTCTTTATGAGCTTATTTTAGCTCTATCAATTGCCCCTCGAGTTTCCTCTTCACGAGCCAGTGATGAGGGAAGACGAATATTTTGATGTTCTTCACGTACTTTTTTTTATCATCGGTAAGGCTAGCCTTTTTGCCTCAGTTATATCCTGCATGCTTAGCATTTTCAACCAGTAAACATAACGTAGCACAATAAGTATTGTGTTAACTAATCAAGTAAGAATTGAGTGGCGATTTTCGGTGATCGTAAGCGATGATTTCCGGTGGTCGTAAGTGGTGATTTTCGGTGTCCGTAATTGACGAATTTGTAATTGCTTTTTATGGCTTTGATATAATGTTGTTCTTGAATGAGTTGTCTTTGTACTCCAAACCTGTGAACAATGCATTTCAACATAATTCATGATAAATTAGCAAGTTTCTTGAATTTCTTGCTCCTTGCATGACGCCATGACCAGCTCTTGTCATACGACTTTCGAGATTGATGCTTTGATATTGTTCCTTTTTGTCTCTCTTTTCTTTCCATGTACCCCTTGTTGAATCAAACTTCCATGTGCTCATTAATTTGTAGCATCAACCTTTCGTAAATAACTAGTGAACTAAAATACGGGTTTGTGACCGGCTAAAATGCATGCGAGAACTCTTCCCTGAACTCTTAATTAGTGATCGAATTATATTAAAGTATCAATCCAAAGATTAAATAACAGTGAGTCACTTTGCATTAAGATTAATGAGATGAGACATTCTAACATATAAATGAAAGCATTGGTACTTAGCTTTTGGGGTCTCATATGCAACGTGTGAGTCGCACTGATGATGCCTCGATCATCTGGGCTAACCTCAACTATTTCGGGTTCGTTGCTTTTAGTGTTGCTTCATATCCCGAAGTTATCTGCGAAGACTGAATCTCACTCCAGTTTCGTTAGTAACATTGAGTCTCGTGGGCTTGTTGTTTGTAATACCAACATTTATGTTATGTTTTGCTTGAGAGCAAATTCAATGCCTCGTAATCACATTCCCTCTATTGTTACCTATGTAAGAACACAATAGGAGTTGCAAGTGAGAACCAAATGGACAAGTTTTGCCGAACGGAGGGAGTATATTTTATGATATATTAACTATGATTGTATTAGGATATAATATTTGATCTTGTTATGTTAGGTCAGAAATATATATCTTTGGTTGGTTTAGATTATCGATATCTTTATATTACTTATTATCCAAGCATTGTAATCTCTATATAAAGGGTTAAATAATAACATTATAAACACGTGTTTGCCTTCTCTAAAATGAGGCTTCCACCAACAATCTATTAGGGTTTTATCCCTCTCTAAATTCTACATGGTATCAGAGCAGCAATTTCATCAAGGCATTGTGAGAACGGCAATTTCATATTCTCTTGTCCAAGTTGGGCATTCATCTTCACCATGCTTCAACTCGAGGGGGGGTATTGAGATATATTAGGATATTTCCATATCTTGTTGTTATATATATCTTTACCTTAGATCTTTATCATATCTTATCTAATTAGGATAGAATTTCTACCCTACATGTATTATTTAATCAAGTTCAATCAATGAGAAAACACAGACTTTTCCCTATCAAAATTATTCATTTTCCGAAGTAAATGAAGTAAATGAACGGAATCATTTCTCGAAGTAAATGAACAAACTTATTTCCCGAAGTAAATGAACAAACTCATTTCCCGAAGTAAATGAGACTCATTTCCCGAAGTAGAGGAATATACAAATAACACCCTCGTAGGGATAAACGGGTAAACGTCATCCTTGTTGTGATGATTCGTATATCCAAATAAACAAATCAACTATGATCCTTAATGTTTTCTCCATCAGTTTCCCGCAGTAAATGATAAAATTGTATATAAGAATACCAATTCTTGACGTAGGTGATAAAAAGGTCTCGACGATCTATGTTAAATTTTCTTGTCACTCGAAGTTGACATTAATTTTATTTATTTATTTATGATTCTTGTGGTTTATGTTTCTTAATATACTTTACTATTTAGTATTATCTTTTACATAGTTTTATTATTATTATTACATTAATCCACTATATTGGGAGTTTTTCCGCATCTATTTTGTGGGCTTGAAGTTCCTAAACTCAATGGTTAAACAATCTAGTAGATTGTGACACTTATCTCACTAAGAGCGCAAAGTCTCGATACCATTTGTAAACAATCCAGCAGATTGTGAGTTTTCATCAAAATCTGCATAAGAGCTTGGAGACTCTAATTTCATATTCTTATGAACTCTAGAAGAGTATACGATCTTATTTTAAACATTTGTAATCTTGAATAAGTGCATGGAATGTGGGTTATGACATATTCATGACTATTTTTATTTGGTTAGTTCACCAATATAAATAACCACAAAACATTATCTGCTTTACACGACCACTTCCTGACAATCCTCTAAGCATGACCCGAAGCATGCCCTTCCGGTAGAGGTTGTAAAAGAGGTAATGGTTAAGCGCGCAACCAATTAAGTTATTGTTGTGGCTTATAACTAGGCCATCTTTGTAGGTTAGTTCCTAATGTCCTGAAGAATATTATGAATAAAGATAAATATAGTTGGTCGTTAGTTTCCTACTTGTAGTATGACACCAACTGAAGTTCTGAAAATACCCAGTTAAAGGCATCTGGTTAAATAAATAGATCACCATGTACAAAGTTCAATGGTTATAATATTTTACCATTTCAACACTTATTTATCCCATTGAAACTTATAATGTCACTAACCATAAGTTAGTTTAGGATAAAATCTTATTCTTTGTGGCATTTGGACACTCGAGAAAAACGATAATTCGCAAGATCATTGAAATTCACATGAATACCCACCAAAGGACTAGAAGATCCTCAGATCGGAAGATCCTCAATAAGAGTGACCATACATGTACGGCTTGTTCTCTGGGCAAAATGCTAACAAGACAGTCTATAATAAAGAGTAAATGCAAAATCTCTTATGTCTCTTGATCGAGTTCAATTAGACAACTACGAACATAAAACATCGTCATATGGACCAGTGTTATTCCAGTATAGATGCCTTAACACATTGATCATATGAAAATGCAGAGAATGTTATCAATCACGTTGTTGAGCATAAAGTAGCTCACAACGACCTAGAAGAGTCGTTAGTCAAATGGGCACATGCATATGCGTTCCGGAGTACTCGTTTGTCCGATTGACACATATGAATATGCGTTGGAAAATTCTTTTCAAGGACTATAACTCTCATGAAGAACTCGAGACCTGATTAGAAGTCTTTAGATGCTTAAAGAGGATATTTATCCATGTTCCTCATTTCTTAGCTTCCCGATTCGGCTTCTAACACTTGCTTGGCTTGTCCCTTGCTCTTTGAGACTTTTTCCTTAGCTCTTACAAGAATTTCCTTAGCTCGCTTAACTATTTTCCTCGTGCTCTCCGCCTTAGATCCACATTTATCTAAAATAATCAATAAAAACATGTAGATTCCGACTCCACCAACATAAAGAGTAATATGCAAATTATACTTAAATCATGCATGTTATGCACATGAATTAAGCTAAATGTGACCTATTATGCCTACCTAAGTTTGTGCTATCAATGAATCTCGTTTACATGACAGTTTATCCATTTTTAAAATTTTTAGGCCTCATGAAAGACCAACTTTGTCTAGTACTTTGAATCATGTCCTTATAAAAAAAATAACAATGATATGATGTTAAATAATTATAAGTCTAAAGAGTGCCTTATGAATTATATTAAAACTTTTCGTTACCATTAATAGCTTTTACCTTGAGGCACTATGCAATTAAGAATCACCCAAATGAAGGATATAAACAAAGCACTACAATACGTGGGTTGCTAGTTGGAAAGGCAAGCAGATGAGCTTCGCCGGGAGAATTACTCTAACTAAATATGTGCTTTCATCTATTCCTATTTATACTATGGCCTTGGTTATTCTCCCGACTAATGTTTGTGACAAAATTGACCAAGTTTGCAAAACCTTCATTTGGGGAGGTTGTGAAGACTAACGAAAGGTGCACGTACCTTGTTAATTGGAATAATGTATGTGCGCCCAATGAGCTTGGTGGGCTGGGGATTCGATTTATGTGTGCCCTTAATCACACAACTACGGGGAAACTAGCTTGGAGATTCATCAAGAGCAAGGAGGGCGAGGTGTAGAGTGATATCCTCCGCGCTAAGTACATCAGGCCTAATACGACAACCGTTGTTGGGGTGTCACCTTTGTGGAACGGCCTAACCAAGGGACTGAAACTGAATGGTGTGATCATGGGAGGAACAAGATGGCCCATTGGTGATGGTGACACCATCCGCTTTTGGGTGGACAATTGGATAAGGGAATACTGCCTTCGGGAGTCGGTGATGATCAACCATGACAGTGAGACTTTGCAGCGATATGTTCTGTCTTACTGGATTAATGGGTGTGGTTGGGATTCGGTGTCGCTCCAGCCTGCACTCTTGGCAGGTACTTTACTCAGGATGGCTTCTGTGGGGATCGATGAGGCTGCCGATAGGCTGAGTTGGCTTGCCTCACAGAATGACAACTAAGCCATCAAGTCGGCTTATGAGCTTATTAGAGGAACGACGAATCTTTGTTTCAATGACACACGTGTCTACAAGAAAGTTTGGACACTGAAGGTGCCAGAAAGATGTCGTAAAGGGTGAGGTCTTTTATTTGGCTTGTCACTCGGGGGGGGGGGGGCACTCTTACAAACGAAGAAAGGTGTCATAGACATATGACGAATGATCCCTTGTGTTCAGTTTGTCCGGACATCCAGGAATCGCTCATCCATCTCTTCCGTGATTGCCCAAGGATTAACAGGAAACGCCATACCGGTGATCGAATATTTCTTCACTCTGTCTTTCGCTGCCTAATGTCTTAGCAATCTCCTCTGCACACATTTTACGGGGAAGGGCACTGGTTGGGCTGAAATCTTCGGTCTGGCCCTATGGTTGACATGGAAGGCACAAAACGAGTGGGTCTTTATGAACCGTGATAGTGACAACATGAAAGATGAATTCGTAATCAACTGAGCTGATGAATATGTGGAGGCCTAGAAGCAAAACAACTCGGACAAAGCTTAGCGGGAGAAGAAGGAAATTGTTGTCACTTGGGAATGCCCAACAGAGGGATGGGTTAAGTTGATTTCGGACGGTTCTGTCGTCAAGGATGGGAGTGCGGCTATAAGTGGCATCATCAGAGACAAACGGGGCCAATGGCCTACCGGCTATGTCCGACATATTGGGATTGGTATTGTCCCTACATCGAAGTTATGGCGGATGGTTGATGGCCTACAAATTGCATGGAATGAAGGGTTATGCAAAGACTGGGAGAAAACTAGGAGATCCAGTTGCGTCGGTGTGGGACTTTGTCACCCTTTCTCTAGCCTGGTGCATCGGTACTAGAGCTTCTTTGCCAAAGACTAGGAAATCCAGCTGCGACATGTCTTTAGGTAAGCAAATTGCGTCGCCGACTCCCTTGCTTCTTTTGCTTTTTCTTTCCCTTTAGGTTTTCATGAACTCCCCGAACCCTTGGTATGGGTGGTTTTGATTATTAGGAACGACAATTGGGGAAGGGCTACTCCCCGTATTACTTATGTGTAGTCCATTTTCCGGTTTTGTTGTCTTATAAGAGCATGTTCTCATTCTTTCTCACCAAAAAAATACGTGGGTAAAAATCATTCGGAAAAAATACTTAAAACAAGAAAAGATATGGGATTATAAAAAAAAAGTTTCTCATGGGAATGGTCAAAACTCATGGTAATTAAGAATGAATTCTACACATGATTGATGTGACAAATTGAAAACGGTAGGACAGTCAGATTCTGGAAGGATAATTGGTTAGATATATAACTTCTTATATAAAAAAACGCGATTAGATTACACAATAGATGAAAATGAAAAAGTTGAAAAATAGCTGAATGCGGATAAAACATTAAAAGTGGGAAAACTTAAAAGAAACCTCCCTACTGATATCGTGGAACAAATTTTATAAAGCTATTTACCATCTTCAAATATAGAATAAGTAAAAATGGATGGTTTGCCGCCACTGGCGGATTTAGGGGTGGGCTCGTATGAGCGCGAACCCACCCCAATCCCGGAAAAAAATATGAAAGGTTAAATATATAAAAAAAAAAAGTCTAAATTAATTTAGAAGTGAAAATGGATCATAAAGTTTACCTTGCCTAGTTGGTAAAGTATAAATGGAAAACATACTTTTTCCTCTTTATCTAGAGCCCAAGGTTCAATTCCCACTTTTTACATTTTCTTCACTTATTTTTAACTATCTTTTTTTATATATAAGTTCAAATATCTTTTTAAATTGAGAATAATTAATTTCAATTAGTATTGTTAGAATTCTATTTTAGTCAATCATTAGGGGTTTCCTTGATTTTTTTTTAACTAATTATAAATTTTATTCACTTCTTATAATATGGATAAATATTTGAATTTTTTTTACACAACCCTTCACAATTAAATTTATTTAAAGTTTAGTAAAACTCGTTTCATTATTACTTAATTTTTAGCCTAAATCTCGCCCACCCCTATGTTATGGGCAGACTTCGCCACTGTTTGCCGCAACAAGTGCAAGTTAATAACAAACAATAACCAATAGGAGACAAAAGAAGAGGCATTGATTTGGAAGCGGGATTGTCCACCAAAGGTCAAAAACTTTATGTGGAATAAACAATGAAATTCCAACCAAATGCATGCTTATTATGAAGGAATACATCTCCCAACGAGTTGTGTGATGTGTGACCGTCCCTACGAAGATGCTACTCATTTATTTCTCAAAGACATAAAACAATTAGTAATAGAAATTCTTGAGTAAATTATTAGAAGCATAGACCATTCTAAAAAAGACATAAAACAATTAGTAATGGAAATTCTCGGTAAACTCACGAAAGAACATAAATTGTTGGATAATTAGAAACAATAAAGTTTTTGAGGAAACATGTGCGGGCAACCAATCAAGTTGAAAAAGGATCATACAATAATACATATGTGACTAAAAGAGAACAAAAACGAAGATGAAATAACAGTTTTGGTAAATAAAGGGTGGCCATTACGGGGTTCGAATTGGGGACCTATGAATACTACTCACACGTCCTTTCCGGTGAGCCATTCTGAAATGGTTGAAATATCAGGTAACTCAACAATAGAAAGAAAACGACTAGCACAAAGAAAAAGGAAAATTTTAAGGTGGCAGAAACCTCAAGACGGTTGGTTTAAGCCAAATTTCGATGGGTCTTATTCTCCTTATAGATCTACATCAACTGGCTGGATCATTAGAGACCATTACGAGCGTTTGGTGGTGTGTGGTGCTAAACTGTACCATTCCAACACTCCTACCTAGGTCAAGGCCTTGAGTTTGAGACTCGGTGTCTTAGTGGCCAATGAGATGAGGATTTCGAATATTATTGCTAAAGGGGACCGTTTGTCAATCATTAATGCCCTCAAGGGAGTTTGAGAGAATCCCTTGGAAGTGGAAATACCGATTATAGAAGTGCTCGTTCTTCTTCAATCTTTTGACTTGGTCGACTACTCACATGCTTATAAAGAGGTGCAATTAGTCGTACAATTGGCGACTCGTCTTCGCAACGATGCTGATTTTGCGTCTCTTAACTCTCATCATGGACTTTCTGCTCTCGTTCGTAAAGGCGCCCTCAGATGGTGTCACTATCCGAATTTTTGCCTTATAAAAAAAAGAGGTACTATGCAATTTTTTTCCTCTTTTTATTTGAGTGAGCATTGATTCAAATAATTGGGTCAATTTGGTAGTGTATTTGGACTAAAAGAAACAAGATTATATTTAAAAGCCACAATTTAAGAATAATACACGAATGGACAATAATAATAATAATAATAAAAAGCCACATGAAAAACTGGGAAAAAAAACTAAACAAGATGACATAAATGAAGATGACGAAAAAACAAGAGCAATCAAACCAGGAGCAACCATCGCCAGAGGAATATCATTAGATGGAGAAAACTCGAGGAAGGTGTTTTCAAGCTCAATCTGACAGCGCCAGGGCCGACCCTTGGGGTAGGCCCAAGGGGTGGTCGCCTAGGGCCCCTTATCGAGTAGGGCCCCGGGGAAAAATAACATTATATATATAATTAGGGTATTATGTATTATTATATTTACATGTAATAAAAGATTTACTAAAATTTATATGTAAAAAAAACACATTTGTGATACTCCGTATGACTTATTAATTTATTCAATATTTTGAATCAACGGAAATGAGTGTAAAAAAGTCTTTGTCTTTCAGTTTTTTTTATAAATGAAAAAACGGGTGGTTTTTAAGTAACAATACTTCAATAAAGACATGTTTTAAGTGTTTAATCATAATGTTTTACATTCATGGGAAAAGAATAAGATATTAAAAAAAAAATTAACTTTATTTCTCACTAGAAAACTCACGTTTTTTTTAATCGGACTTGTAAGAAAATATAATGAAATTTAGTAAATACGTATATTTGTAAATCTAAAAATCGTAATCTTTTGTTGTGTTATACGTAACGAGAGATTGTCACATTAGTCATACTCATATCTACTTTAAAGTCTATAAATTTTTATTTTAGTGATATAAATAAAATTCGAATTTAATAATGGTTAAATAAATTTAAATTTTGCATTGTTTAATAAACTTTTTTAAAATATATATTAATTTATTAAAAGACTCGTATTTTGCCTCGCCTCTGGCCCTAAAACTCTCAGGGCCGGCCCTGGACAACGCTAAACTTCGTCTGGTTGTGTTTCTGCATGTTTCGTGATTAGAGATGACGACGGAGGGATGATTGCTTGTGATACCAGAAGATGTGGGAAGCTTTCGGTGCTTCAGGCTGTGGCGGTTGGTCTGCAAGTCGGGCTGGTGGAAGCTCGGAAGAGGGGGATTCAAATACTTGCTAGGGAAAGTGATTGTCTCGCTATCATCAATGCAATCAAAGGAGCCTGGGCGATCCATTGGGAGATCAAAACTCTTATTTCGGCTGCTTTCCAACCTTATTAGCTACTCTGTTGTCAATACGGGGCACGAGAGAGAAGAAAACTTCCCTCACACTCGACAACAATATTTTAATATCGGACATCATCAATTCAATTTCCCATGGACATGTAGAATTTGTTTTTAAATGATTAATGATTATAAGGGAGTCCCCTTCTATTAGTAACTTGTTTATACCCAATGCGCGGATTTGGATTAAACTGTGTCTCAGTGCTAATGCCTCTGTTTTTAACGGGGTCTGGTTACCAATTCTGTCATATAGCCAATTAAGCTATCTTTGTTATTGAGAGTGGATCCGTCGAAGTTTATTTTAAACGTGCAAACCAGTGGTTTTTTCCGTTTAACATTTTTCTGCCGAATTATTGCCCGTGAGTGATTTGTAACATTAGTATTCTGAGTATACTGGATATCATCCTCCTTGAGTGGTGATAACATGTTTAATAGATTCCGGGTTGGAATGGATTCATTTGTAAATATTTTTAGATTTCTGATGTACCATATTGTAAATATTTTTAGATTTCTGATGTACCATATTGTCCACCAAGTACCCGCTAATTTTTCTATTTCAGTTTTTGTGAGAGTACTTATGATGAGTGACAAGATAGGAAAAATCTCTCGAATTTGCAATCATGTTGGTTAGAGGGGGAAATCTCTCAATTTTTTTTTATATAAAAAAAATCAATTTTTTTTTTAGAAATTGGGCCAAATTGGGGGTTTTGTTTGAGCTGTATCTATTTGCAATCCCTAGCCCTGATCTGTGGTGATCCCCTCTCTCTCAAGAAGCCAGAGAGACGGAGGAGACCCTTGTCGTTCTTCGCCTGTTCTCTGTAAGTCGTTCTTCTCCCTCTGCTTAGATCTTTGTTCCTGCTCTTCATTTTCTTCTCGCCCTGCCGATTGAGTTCTCCATCATCCATTTGGTTGGAGTTCCCGAACGATTTCGGTTCCACGTTCCCGTAACGGAAAACGATAGGACATACCACGAATCCAACTTCAGTGAACCAACTCTTTTTTTCCATTTTGATTTTGGCTTTTTTCGGTTGAATTCAGTGAAATATGGAAGAGCCATTGGTTCGTGACATGGGCAAGTCAAGTAGAAAGCGGTGGCATCCTAATGGTAAGTATCCCTTTTTGCGATGTTCTTGTATCTTTCTCATGTTTGTGCTTTTGAAATTTGCATTTAATCTACCGAGACTGCTAGACTGTAAATATTGCATTCATCAGATGATTAAGATAAAACTATCTGCTGTACTTTTGAATGTAATTATGGTTTGGCTTTTATGATTTAACTACCATTGTCAATTTACTCTTTTTTACACTTGATCTGAAAGTATTTTATGGTTTTAAACTTGCTATATTTGCTTCCATATCATGGAATGGTGGTTGTTAATAAGGGTTGAATGTAAAGTGATGATCCTTGTGAATCTATTTCTGGTTTATGTGTGATTGATTGGAACAGATCTCTATTGTAACGCAAATAAAAGGAGAAGGACAACAGATGAAGTGAGTAAGGTGATTGATTATTCAGATCCATTTGCTGTGCCTAAGTTGTTGGAGACAATCAATTCTGGCCAATATGGAAGTGTGACAAAGGAGATAGAAGCGTTGCTTGCTAGGAACATGCAATTACGGAACTCTATGAGTTCATGGTGCCCAGCTGCTTTGCATGAGGAGAGAACCATAAGCACCAAAAATGGTGTTCCATCAATGCCAGTGACACCTGTAGTGATTCTTGACTCGGATGAAGAAGATGATGCAGTCCAAAAACCATCGTATCCTCTTCAACAGATTGATCTACAAAAGCAGGCTGAGGAACTTCTTTCACAGAGATCCGTGGTGAGATTTTCTGTTTCTCTTATTTTGCCTTTCCATTTTTTTTTGCAACAATTTCCATTTGAAATAGTATTCAGATCTTTCTTGTAGTAAGCCATTATCAATTTTCTGTAGGAGATTATTGTCATTGGGGATGGGATTTGTAGGGTTGATGATAAACTTAATGGGTAGAGTTTAAAGATCTCAACAGCTCAAACCATATTTAAATGTTGAGATTTAAAATCTATTTAGCTTTTATTAAACTTTTCTAGGGTAAATTAATTACTATTAGGGTAATGGTTTAGCTCTATGGAGTTGAACTCCAAAGGATCTCAATAATTGACATTTATATAAAAAATGGGATCTTATGGATACTAATTCCTTGTCATCTCATATAGCTGATATACTTTATTAAACTTTACGTTGACCGAAGAATAGTAAATTTGGTGAAATCTTTCTCTTTCTATCTAAGTTATGAAGGTTTAGCATTTTGGATATACCTGGTCCCTCAAAATGTTGAAGGGTGCTTTGTTTTATAATTCAAGGATTCAAGCATCGTAGGTTGTTTGTTGAGCAATAGATATGATAAATGAGTTAACTATCCTTTTCTGATAATCTGACTACGCCCAATGTTCTATGTTTCAAAATTTGCAGTCTTAACTCTTAGTCAATGATTAGTTTTGTAATCTAAAAGATGAATGGTAGTTAGAAATTACTTCGGTTATCAGCAATATTTATTTATTGATTGATAGATTTCTATGTAATTTTTGAAGAGCTACGAGATTTGCAAGTTGCCTGGAACAAGGGTTCGCAAAGAGAAGGAGAAAAGCGAGGATATTAAAGATAAGGAGAAAAGCGAGGAAATTAAAGAAAAGAATAAAGGTGTATATCTTGGGGTCGATTTTGAGGAAGATACTAATGGAAGTGGCGCTGAAGATAATTTCCTACATGACATGTGGACAGATATGGCAATTGCACTAGAAGGTTCCAAGGTACTTCTGCATTACCTTTCCCACATGAAAATAATGAGGAAGTTGGCAAACTTGTGTTGTTGTGGGGTTCTTTTGCTCGATGGCTTTTTTAACAATGGTTGGTAGGATTGTTCAAGTAATTCTTTTTATAATTCATATCATCATATGGTAAAATAGTTGTTGAATATTGATCTTTGGTATTAGATTAATTTTTCATTGATGGTATGAGAAGTTTCTTTCTTGCTGGTTTCATTCTGTTTCATTTAACAGGATCCATTTGATGAAATATCTGATGAGCAAAAAGATGATGAAAAAGATTGTGATCATTCATATATTTTGAAGGATGACATTGGTTATGTTTGCCGTGTTTGTGGAATAATAGACAGAGGAATTGAAAGCATCATCGATATCCAGTACAAAAAGGTAAATAGTCTACATTTTTTTTTTAATCTCTGTTTGCATTTGCCCCTAATTTCCTTCTAGGCAAGTTTTAGATTTCTTGTTGATTCCTAATAATCATGCGTGCATCTAGATCTGTCAAAATTCAACCAACTCGAAGACCTGATCCGAACGGTAAATAGTAGGTTTTGTCGTGGATATATGTTTTTTCAACCCAAACCCAAAATCACCTGAACCCCATTGATCCACAATTCCCTGGTTGAAATTAGTTTAATGTTGCAAAAAACTGTTTTTTTCTTCCATGTGTAAATCTTGTCTTCTTGAGTTAATTTTTCATTCATCAACTCGTGTCCTGATCCATTTTGAATCGCGTTTATGTTTAATATCAGCACCAGGGCTACAGCATCCGTATCTATAAACCGTGCTCTAATAATTGTCATTTTAAAGTATATTCTAGTTGATTTATTGGATTGAAAGCCGCTGTTTAAGTATCTGTAAAATATCTGTACATTCTTTAATATAATTTATTCCTCATGTATTTATTCTTGTATCTGCAGCCTTCCAGGTCACGGGCTTATCATTCTGCAGGGCGGGGTGGAAAAGATGAAGAGCATAATGGATCTTTTGAACGCATGAATTTTTCTGCACACAAAATTTCACAGTCTGAAGAAATCATTGCTCATCCTAGGCATATGAAACAAATGAAGCCCCATCAGATAGAGGGCTTCAATTTTCTGAAGAGTAATTTGTTGGATGTTGAAAATCCCGGTGGGTGTATTCTGGCACATGCTCCTGGATCCGGGAAGACTTTCATGATCATAAGCTTCATGCAGAGCTTCCTTGCTAAATATCCCAATGGAAGACCATTGGTTGTGCTGCCGAAGGGTATTCTACCCATTTGGAAAAAGGAATTCCAAAGGTGGCAGATCGAGGATATGCCTTTACTGGACTTCTATTCAGTCAAAGCAGACAGTAGAAAACAGCAGTATGAAGTCCTAATGCAATGGAAAGAGAAAAAGAGCATTCTGTTTATTGGATATAAACAATTTTCAACTATTGTTACGGACAACAGTAGCAGTGATGCAACAAAGGGCTGCCAGGAGATTTTACTACATCTTCCCTCTATCCTCATTCTTGATGAAGGACACACACCAAGAAATGAGGACACTGATGTGCTCCACTCACTTTCGAAGGTTGAGACCCCAAGAAAAGTTGTTCTTTCAGGGACACTTTACCAAAACCATGTGAAGGAAGTTTTTAACATCCTCAACCTCGTGCGGCCAAAATTCATGAAGCTCGAAACTTCCAGGGCGATAAGGAAGAGAATTATGAGTTTTGTGGAAATCTCAGGGTCTCGGAAACAGTCCAAGGTAAATGGAGATGCTTCCTTCTACGATTCGGTGGAGACCACTCTCCAACAGGATGATGATAGAAGAAAATCAGCAGTTATCAAGGCTCTGAGAGAGATGACCTCTAGAGTCCTACACTACTACAGGGGAGACTTCCTTGATGAGCTTCCTGGGCTTGTTGACTTCACTGTCCTACTCAAGCTAACCCCAATGCAGCGCATGGAAGTTGAAAAATTAAAGAAGGTTGAGAGAGGACATTTCAAGAAAAGTGCACAGGGTAGTGCAGTTTATGTCCATCCAAAGCTGAAGCAGTTCTTAGAGATCAATGCAGCTACTGGAGAGAAGGGCACTCTGGTTTCTGATGAAAAACTAGACCAGATAATTGAGACGATAGATTTGCAGGAGGGTGTGAAGGCCAAATTCTTCATGAACATGTTGCGTCTTTGTGAAGCTGCAAATGAGAAGCTATTGGTGTTTAGCCAATATCTCCTTCCACTGAAGTTTTTGCAGAGACTAGCAATTCAAGTCAAAGGCTGGAAGCTTGGAAGAGAGATGTTTGAGGTGACTGGCGACACTCTTCCTGAACAGCGGGAGTGGTCTATGGAAACGTTCAACAAGTCCTCAGAGGCAAAGGTTTTCTTTGGATCGATCAAAGCTTGTGGTGAAGGAATATCTCTGGTTGGGGCTTCCCGCATCATTATCCTGGATGTTCATGTGAATCCTTCGGTTTCCCGCCAAGCAATAGGACGTGCTTTCAGGCCTGGCCAGGTAAAGAAGGTATATACTTACAGATTGGTGGCTTCTAAATCACCCGAAGAAGAAGACCACAAAACGTGTTTCAAGAAGGAGCTCATAGCCAAGAGGTGGTTTGAGTGGAATGACTACCGTGGAGCTAGCCTGGACTTCGAAATGGAGGAGGTTGATGTCAAGGATTCTGGTGATGAATTTCTGGAGAGCCCTGCATTGTCTGGGGACGTGAAAACTCTGCATAGAAGGTAAGCGCTTCCAGTCATATATCCAATAATATCTAACACAAATTCTCTAGCACATGAAAGCTGACACCATTTATCTGATATCAATTTGAATTATACAGTTTAAGATTGAATTTGGTTTACGTGAATCCGTTAAGTCCTACTGATGCACTCCCTCGACTTGCAATGCAGGTAGTCTTGTGTGGGAGGTGAATGTCGTATTAGGCGCTAACTTTAGAAGCCATAGTTTCTTGTGCGGTTAGCAGTCTAACTAGCAAGTAGAGCAGCCCTCAGAGTCAGAGACCTCCCCTTTGTGGCAACTTTTTCACATTCAAGATGCTAAGTTTTATTTTGTCAAAGTTTTATATAAGTGTGAAAGTGATCATCAGCAGCTAATCACCATCTTTTGAAATTAGGCTTCTGCATGTACAGGGTCAATTTTGTGATTACCGCTGGATCGATTGCACTGTAAATGGAATAGCCTAATCCGCGGATGGACTGGGGTTCCGAAATGTAAATCATGGTTTCTTAGTTTTGTTTTACTTGAAGCCCCCTGGGATCCTTGCTATCAAATACCAATATATCTTGATCTTAATTCTACAACACATACAGGGTCATCTTCTGTCCAGGGTTTCTCAGTTTTCGACCTTTTCTCCAGTTGATAAATTGGATACATGCCCAGGTATGTCACCAGTAGTGTAGTGCCTTAATCGGGAGTCTACGAGGATATGTCTGGCACAAGCTTTTGAGATTTTGGTTATATATACAGGGTATAGCACAGGAAGCTGTTTAAGTTCATACTTTGTTGGTGCAGGTTTTTGGGAACTTTATTTGTCAGTAAATAATTTTCCATGGATTATTCCCACAACCAAATGAGCTCGAAGAGGTTCCGTTCGATGTATCGAGCGTCGCTTTATATTTATTTTATAGCACAAGGCTAAATGCCAATGTGACATACATATAGGTATTATAGAGTTTCTGTCTCAAATCTGAGAGCCTCAGTTGTATTTGGCCTTGTAGTCGCTCCAGAGCTGATCAACGGACTTGCCAAGCAAATCATTGAAATAGGTGACACTGTAGCCATTCCTGAGCTTGGCATTGAGCTGAGCCACGAATCCGCTTCGGAGGCTGTTGCAGTAGTCCAGGAAGTGCGCGGTGACGTCGTAGCCCTGGTCCCATCGGTCCCCCTGTCCCGGTTTCACCCAGTGGCTCGGCGCATACCCTGCCTTGAGCCTCACGTAGTCTGCGATCCCCTCGATCAGACCTCCATTAGCCTGGCCGTTTCCGTTCCATTGCCACACGTGGGTCATCTCGTGGTAGAGCACTCCGGTGACTTCCCTCCTCACGTCGCCTGAGTATCCATTCACGTAGCTCGCGCTCAGATGGATCTGATTCGCTGCAAAACAACACATGATTGGTTCTTTTAAATGCCTTGGTAGTTGGTAGTAGGGGTGGGCACGGGACGGGATTGGGGTAATCCCGCGTCCCGTCCCGCGTATTTTTTACAAGACGGGATCGGAACGGGATTGAATAATTTTTTTTCAAATCCCGCCGGGTCTTATCCCTCACGGGACGGGACGGGACGGGATTTGTCCCTCGTAATAAATAAATAAAACACAATTAAAAAATAACAAGGAAAAATGTGCAAATTAAAGTCATGCAGACTACAATAACTTTTTTTTGAATTCAGCTTAGTCATGCATAATAACTTAATAATCACATTACATAAAAATCAGTAGGTTTAGCAACAAATTGAATTCAAAGAATGAAATTACACTAGCAACAGTAATCCCGGCCACTGTACGTACATAAAAAAATCAGTAGGATTATATTTATAGTGTTTTTATTAGTATTATTTTAAATTTTGGGTTTAAATAAATGTTAAGGTATAATATAAATATATTCTTATATATTTTTATTAATTTTAATTAAATATAATTATATATATGCGGGACGGGACGGGATTTACGGGATTCGAACTCTCCGTCCCGCGTAATTTTTGCGGGACAGGATCGAGACGGGATTGAATTTTTTTTCTCTAAATCCCACCGGGATTGAGACGGGATGCGGGACGGAACGGGATTTGCGGAATTTGTGCCCACCCCTAGTCGGTAGTGTGTAACCAAAACCCATCCAAACCTTTTCCGACCAAAAGCAATTCAATTGATAACTCGCAAGTTGCAACTGAACTAGTGAACTGGTAAAAGAATTATTTAAATAATAAATTTGATATTCTTCGAATAATTTTAGCAAAAAAATCTTTTTACTACCTCCGTCTAAAAATACATGGACTTTACTATTCACGCACGCGTTTTTAAAGATGTAAAAACTATATAAAATATTAATTTTTTTATTAATTTTTTTTAATAATTACAAACTTATTATCAATAAGTTTGTAATTATTAAAAAAAATAATAAAAAAGTTAATATCTTATATAGTTTTTACCTCCTAAAAAAGCGTGCATGAATAGTAAAAGTCCATGTATTTTTGGACGGAGGGAGTATTTATTTAAGTGTACTTTCGAAAAAATTCTTAGAATTTTTTTAATCTTAGTCACTTTCACTTAAAATAATTATTTAAATAACAAATTTAAGATTTTTTCTAATATATTTAAACAAAATCACACGCGCGCGCGCGCACACACACACACATATATATATATATATATATATATATATATATAGTTTTTTCTCTAAATAAAATATAACCCTCCCTTAATTTAAATCCTACATCCACCACTAGTTATATAACCCTCCCTTAACAAATCTTAGTCATTAAATTAAATTAAGAAGATCAATGGATGAGATTAAATGTAACTTTTGATTCCTCGTTGATATTGAGAAATTATTCAATGGTATTAGACGATTATTCTTTAGAATAAAATGTACAATTTTTACACTTTGTATGAAAGAATAATTACATAATTATAAACGAATAATCATAAATAAATTGACGAATAATTTTTACACTTGGTATGTTAAGGTGAGATCCATTTCAAGTTTCAACAAAACTAACAAACACTAATTACCTGAAGTGAAAGCAACACCGGAAATGGACTCGACAAATAAGGTGACTTGCTGCACATTCTTGCGGTCGCCGGGGGCGTTTTGCTGGAAGGTGCTCCAGATGAAGCTTGTGGCGGAGGCAAGGGTCTGGCGGGCATAGGCGATTCCGATGTCGTTGTTGAAGCGGATGCCGCCGGGGGTGGAGGCGGCTGAGTTGGTCACTTGGTAGTCCACAGCTTCAGTTGTTTGCAGTGATGCTGTCAACACAAAGCAAGACAGGAGGAGGATTACCGGCCAGGGTTTTCCCATTCTTCAATTTTTTCTCTTTTGTGTTTGGATTTTTTTTGCTTAATTTGGGTTGTTTCAATTTGGATTGAGTTTGGGTTTATATAGACTATTCGATCGAAAAATAGTTGATGTTTTCAAAGAAATACATGATTTAAAATCAAAATGAAATGATCAACTTCCTATCTAAATCCCAATTTTCATCTCAAATGAGACTAAAAAGATAAGGTCAGACCAAAATATTGGCGAATACCACATACGGAGTATGTTCTTACCTCACTAGCTGCGTCATTGGCCCAAGCGCAAAGGAAAAAAAGAAAGATGAAGTCATAAAAAAAAGAAAAGAAAAATAAGTTATTCTATACGGAGTATTATTTTATTTCTAAAAAAGTAGGAGAATTTAATTGACTACTCCTTTTATTAAAGTTAAAACTTGTCGTTTACTATTTATACACGTTTTTTTAGAGTGATAAAAACTAAATAAAATATTAATTTTTTTACATTTGTTTTTATAAATCCATACTTAATTGTAATAAGTATGAAATTATTTTAAAAAATTATTAAAAAAGTAAATATTTTATATCGTTTTTAGCACCTAAAGAAGCATGCATTAATAGTAAAATGTCAAGTTTTAATTAACGGATGAAGTATATGATTAGGGTAATTATATTATTATAAAATATAGCTATTTTTTATTTAAAAAAAAATCACCTCCTAAGACCTAAAAGATCAACAATAATTGTAGGGACTAGGGAGTAATTGTTAGATTACAGTCATTTTTTTTAATTAATATAATATGATACTAACTCTGTAACTCAACTATTGTAGGGAGTAAACTTAGGTTATTACTGTCGATAAAACCTTAAAATAAGACATAGAATACTAAAAAAAAAAAAAAATCAAAATATGATCAAATGGTACCCGGCCAGTTTATTTGAATTTTTTTAAATGTTAAAAATATTTTTTTTTGACAAGTAGCCAACCAATTTTTTTTTTTAAAATTTAGTCAAAACGAGTCTAAGTCACTGTTACAAATACAACTCTTTATGTCATTTGCTTCAATCATTTGCTTTTGTATGTTTTTTTTTTTCGGTTGTATACATAATGATTAGTCCATCTACAGGCTTGTTCGGTCTCTCGATTCTTCTGGGCTTGTCCGGAAAACCAAGTTCTTATCTTGCTTAAAAAAAAAACACACAACTCTAGCCCATGTATTGGGATATTCTAGGAAATTCGATTATCAAAGTCATCAAAGGTTTTTTCTATTCCGGGAAAATCCTTAAACACAATTCCATACATTTATTTCACTACTACCAAAGCAAGATAACCCCTCCACTACTAACCATCACCGGCCTATAAGCTTGTGTTCCAACCTATATAAAATCATTTCAAAAATTCTAACAGAAAGACTTAAAGTAGTAATTGGTAAACTCATTCACCCACTACAAGGGGCGTTTGTGTCAGATAGGTCAATTCAAGACAATGTCCTAATAGCACATGAAATCTTTCATTCCTTTCGATCGCGTATGGGTCGTGAAGGGTGGCTGACAATCAAACTAGACATGGAAAATGCATATGATAGGGTTGACTAGAACTTCACCAAAAAGATTCTTGACAAATTTGGGTTCCACCCTATTTTCATCTCCTGGGTTATGAAATGTGTACAAACAATCTCTTATTCTATACTTGTTAACAACGGTCCTACAAATATGTTCTTCCCTTCTAGGGGTCTTCGTCAAAGGGGATCCCCTATCACCGTTCCTGTTTATCCTAGGTACAGAAGTATTAGCACACCACCCGTTTGTTGAGGCAAATAGGGATAGAAGCCCAATCGGTTTCGCGTTTGGTCGGAATGGACCAAGAATTCCATTTCTATCATTTGCAAATGATACTATCATCTTCTCGAAAGGTAGTGTCAACGCCTGTAGAAGAGTCAAATCAATTATTGACTCCTATTGGAAAGTCTCGGACCAAAAAGTAAACTATAAAAAATCATGCTTCCAAGCTACTAGAGGAATCACACAGTCCAGACTTCAGGATCTCAACAGCTACCTAACTATCTCCAACGTTAACTCCTTGGAAAAATATCTTGGTTGTCCAATTATCAACGGCAGAGTAACTAGAGAAACCTTCGAAGATATTATCTGTAAATCTAGAGAACAACTGAGTAAATGACATGCAAATTCACTATCTCAACAAGGTTGAGCTATTCTTATAAACTCTAATCTATCAGCCAAACCCTTATGACGATGCATAGTTTCTTACTGCCATCTTCAATCTACAAAGAACTTGATCAGATAAATATAACTTTTTTCTAGAACAAGGGCAACACCGCCCGTTGATTAACTGGGATATAATTTGTAGGAAAAAAAATGTGGGGGCATAGGGATTCGAAAACCCAAAGAAATGAATGAAGCACTACAAATGAAACAGCTATGGAAAACGCTGGCTGAGCTGGATAATGTGTGGGTGCAAATAATTAAGTATAAATATCTTTGAGAGGATGACATTCTCCATTATAAGAAAAGTGGTGCCACCTCTTGGCAATGGGCGAAACTTACAACTCTGATTGATAAGTTCAAAAAGGGGCTTATCTGATCCGTCGGCACCGGGACCGCTATCAATTTCTGGTTTGATAACTGGATTACAACATCTTCTATTCAGTTTCGTTATGATTGCCCGAGAATTGATAACATTAATGATAAAGTCAGTGACTATATCCTCGGAGGTAAATGGTGGGAGGAGAAACTCTCTGTTGTTCTCCCACACAACATGGTGGAGGAAATCCTTGACATTCCACTCACAGTCTCAAATTTTGTGGACAGATTATACTAGTGGCCGGACCGAGAGGGCTGGTTCACTACGTCAAGCGCATATAAATTGGTCTCTGCCGAATCCTCAATTCCCTTAGACAACAACTCCTGGATTTGGCACCTCGACATCCCACCTAAGATAAAAAATTTCATGTGGAAAGTCTGCCAAAACGGTCTTCCCACGACTACTAGATTAGCCCAACGGGGGGTTCCTGTTGGACAAAAATGCGCAATAATCGTACAACACATTTTATTTGATTTTTAATATTTGAGTTCGACCCCTTTTGGTTATCCTCTTGATTCGAAATCGTATCAATACCAAGATTTGAATGGTTTTGGTGATTTGGGCTGCACCCGAATCTTGGCGGGTTGCCTACGTATCTCTTGGAAGAGAATCAAGCCTCACGTAGTTCAGAGTGTTTGGGTTTTGTGTGTTTTATCGCCTTTAAGATTTTCCTGCATCATTGGATCGTATTAAGACCTACCTTCTCGGAAGGGTAGCCCTAACATAAATCACACTATCATATGCATGAGATTTTCTCATGTATCACCCGAATAAATTGAGCACACCTTCTCGGAAGGGTTTCCCAACTCAACGACTATCACTTACACGGAAAATCATGTTTGTTTAATTTGACTTTAATTTTAATCTCATTTTCATTTTTAAAGTGAATTTAGAGGTTAGCGATTGTACCCGACATATTTTGAGATTTAATATCGGGTTACCTACGTAGCCGTTTTTCGGCGTCAAGTCTTTACGTAGTTCTGCCCAAAAGAGCAAATTTGATTTGGTTTGGATCGACGATTGTACCCGACGAGCTTAAGCTTTATGTCGAGCTACCTACGTACCCGTTTGGACGGGATCAAATCTTGCGTAGTTCTTAAGAGAGCCATTTTGATCGTTTGAGGACCGCGTGATTGAACCCGATGAGTTATAGCTTTGTATCGGGTTTCCTACGTATCTCTTGAAAGAGAATCAAATCACTCGTAGTTCATTTGAGAACCATTTTAATTTAATTGGGTTTGATCTCATATTCATTTAGAAGTGAATTTAGAGACCGGCGACTGTGCCCGATATATTTTTGAGATTTAATATCGGGCTACCTACGTAACCGATTTTACGGTGTCAAGTCTTTACGTAGTTCTACCTAAACCGAGTTTATATTTAGTGAAACTCGATTTGAGATTTTGACTCCGTTTTTTTTGTTTAGGAGTCGATTTGAGATTGACCCACTAGAATTAATTAGCAAAGAATTTTATAAGTCAAAATTTATAGACTCGAATTCTTAACGTGTGCTAATTATAATTCTTATATTTTAGTGGGTTAATTTCATAATTAAACATATTTATTTTAAATATGCCGATCATATACATATATATATTATGTTTGATATCTGCCTCTTTGTTTCGAAACAAAGATGAGAGGCAAATTGCCATTTGGGCTCAATTGCAATTATCCATCTAAGCCCATCAATTTATTTCTTTTAATCGAGCCCTACTCCTTCTGAGCCCTCCCCTTTCATTTTACTTCTCCTTCCACTATGAATGGAACCCAATTTCAGCTCCCATCACACGCCTCCTCTCTATACAGTCGACAGAAGTGAGTTGCCGTCTTGCCGAGGACGACAACAGCGACTTGAAGGCCTGGGCGAAAGAGGGCAATAGATCCGACGATGCCTTCAGGAGCGGGGCGCCTAGGACATGTCAATGTCTCGGAAGCACCCTGGCGACATCAGGCAACAGCCCTCCCCTTGGCTATTTCAATTAGCCACTGTCGCCTCTTTTCTTCTTTTTGGAAATTTTCCATCTCAAATTCGCTATTTGGCCTAATGCTTAGGCAATTTGTGCCTCAACTCTTGAATTTCCGCTCACATCCCCTTCTAATGGAACCCTTTAATTGCTTGATTGATTTTTGTTTCAATTTCTAGGGTTTCAGTTTGGGGCATTTTGGTTCGAGTGATAAAAGGAAGCGGTGGATTAGAGACCTGGGGTGGCTGAGAACGAATAAGCCGAGAGAGTACCGATCAACAAAGATCCGTCAGTTAGGTATGTGAATTCTTGGAGATTTTAGTCCGAAATTTACTCCTCTCTGTTTTTGGTTCATTGTTCAATTTCAATGCCCGAATTCAACTTGATTAAACCGACACTTGTTGCTTTAATTGGAATTTTTCTGTTTATGCAATCTCTCATTTCACCCGGCTTCATATGTTCACCAGTTTTGACATTTTTGGGCGAATTTCAGGAACCTCTAGCTTAATATTTTGCCAACTGATTTTAGTTCCAGTTTGTGTGAATGAATTGAGTTCACTTGTTAGAACTTCACTTAGGGGAATTTTAGCAGAACTTAGCCCTTGATTAGGACAGTTTTTATTTCAATGTCCCATGTCTGGCTGGATTTTTTTTTTCTCTGCTTATATGAGATTGCTAGCTGGCTTGTTTAAGAAAATTGGGCAGCCTTTCGCCCTCTTTTAGAGCGATTTACTGATCCCGGAACCCAAACCCTTTCTTAAAGCTCAATGCTTTATAAGAGGGGGTTCCGAGAATCAAATTCCTGCAGCCATTGGGTTTCTTTTGAGCAAAAAATCAGCAGCATTTTGCCTTGATTTAGGGCTGTTTGATGATTCTGAAACCCAAACCCTTTCTTAAAGCTCAATGCTTTATGAGAGGGGGCTTCAAGAATCTCATATATGAACAAGACCCAGACAAAGGACTACCTTCTCTTCTTTCTTGTCGATTGCTGAGATGTTGTGCTCTCTCTCTCTTTTTTCTTTCTGCAATAATAACAAGAGTTTTCTTTTGCTTGTGTTTGTTGTTTGCAGACTTCTCTAGGAGCAGGAAAATCCAGGAGAATGAAGAAGATGTGCTAACTGCTTCGTTGATGGTGGGAGGCAGAAGAAGAAAAATCCAGCAGTCCCTATTTCTTTTGGCTTTTATAGGGAGCAATAGGAGTAGTTACCTAGCATGCCCACTCCCCTAGTTTCTTTCCTGTACAGTTTTTTTTAATTAACTGTAGGAGAGAGCAGTTGCTGAATTTTCCAGGATTAACTGGCCTCTTTTCACTTGGGCCGGCCGGACTGTATTTTAATTTTGTTCAATTTCATTGAATTGGGTTTGGGTCCCTTCTTATTGTTGTGCCCATTAACACAATTTCACCAAATTGTTTGTCACCAAATTTAATCATTAAATAAATAATTAAACTTGGTAATTTGAATATAAAGTCACGACTAATTAAATTCGTGAAATTTCACCCTTCAACAGTTCCTATCCCTCCTACATGTATGTAACCTTTGTAATTTCCCTATGGAAGATGATGTACATCTAATATTCGAATGTCAATACTCAAGGTCTCTCGCTATTTTCCCGAGCCACATAAACTCCGCAATAGTCAGCCGTATCACACTATCAAGGGATATAAGCCCAATCATGTCATTCATTGGGAATAGCCTACCAAAGGATGCTCTTGGTAAACTTGATTTCACTTGGTGGACAATGTGGTATATTCGAAACCAACATGTGTTTAGGCAGACTCCAATCCCTTCGAGGGATGCCGCATTGATGCTTATTAATACACATGAGAAAAATTGGAGTAACACTCACCAATATGACAGTACATTAGATTATAACACCAATCCTCATTCACGAAACGACAAACAACTTGTAAAGAGAAACAAAAACCGTCATATCAAGTGGCGCAAACCACCAAAAGGCACATTCAAACTCAACTTTGACGGTTCGTCTCTGGTTGATAACCGTAGTACCGCTGGGGTTGTCATCAGAGACTGACATGGACACCCAGGACACATAGGTTATAAACAACTGGATATTAAAATCACGCTTCAAGCAGAAACACTAGCACTCAAACTTGGGGTACAAAATGCCGTACAACTTAATATTGACAAAATCCACATTGAAGGAGATTCTAGCATAATTATTAACCATCTAAATAGCAAGTCGAGATGCCCATGGGAAATCGAACTCATCATGTCAGACGTACATTTTCTTCTATCAACTATGAAAGAAATCTCTTTCATTCATGTACCATGTCTCGACAATAGAGTGACTGATAAGGTTGCACACCTAGGCCACTCTGCCAAGAGTTTTGATATTTGCAACAATTCCGGTCTTACAGACCTCATCCGCAAGGATACCTTCCGGTAGAGCGCGCTCACCCGATTTTTTTCCTAATAAAAAAAAAATAACGACGTTTTCAATTTATCGTTGTACTTTTTAGTCAGACAATTGTGCTTAATTTTTTTCCATTTTCGTAGAGAAGGGGAGAGAGGGGGGAAGGAGAGAGAAAGAGAGGGGGAAAGGGGGAAGGAGATAAGAAGGCAAAGAAAGAGAGGAGAGAAGGGATTACACTATCGTTTTATAATAGGGAAAATTTATTTAGCGCAGGGTAAAATTACCGTTGAGCGCATGATTGATCGCAATGATCATAGTACGTACAGTTGGTCGTTGCGACCAATACATGCATTGGTTGCAATGACCACAACAAGTATTATATTGGTCGCAACGAACATATTTATGCTTGATTCAAAGATCGGCTCAGCTCGATTGAAACTAAAATAGCATGAATTTTGTGAAATTTTAAAATTTTCTTTTAAGTTATTATGTCATGAGCAAGTAAAGTTGTAAATACTTGGAAAATAGAAACTCGGCTCAAGCTCGTTCATTTATTAAACAAATCGAGTACGAGCTCAAGTTCAAATATAGGTTCGACTCAAGCTTCATTTGTTTCTAAATGAGTTAAATATAATCAAACAATACTAGATTTGTTTGTCTCAAATAACAACCCTAGTTAATATATACAAATGGAATGAAAACTTGGGTTCATGTAAATGTAACTTGTTGCACTCATAACATATAATAATGTATCACCCGATATCAAATTTTTAAACTTGCTTAACTTATTATCTAATTGTCGAAATGATTAGTATAACTTCTTATTTCGAAGATCTCGAGATGAATTATAGTAAGCGAATGTTAATTTAAGTAAAATATAAAAGTATTATAATCTATTGAAACAAAATTAAAGTGATTAATATACCTTTAATTTTTAAACATTCATAATTGTTTACTCATATGTCGGATTAAGGCGTATTATATACCAAAACGAAGCTATCGGCGAAGAGAATACACCTAGGTAGTTCGTCACATGCGAAGGGGCACATGACCCCAGCTCTGCCCCTAATCATCGGTCACATCCTTTTTGGTTTAGGCCTACTCAATGACGTTTTTTGTAGAGAGAATTTACTTGAGTTTGTAACATTATGTATTATTGGTCAACCTTTGAGTTTCACAAATTTCTAATCTGAACTCGAATTCTTATACTGTAGTATAATACTGGAGTAAGAAAAATTGCTCCATATGATATGACGCGTCAAACACGAGAGATTAGAAAATGTGATGCCGTACTGAAGGGGTACAGAACTACAAATTCAAAAGAAGACTTATCTTCTTATGTGGGCCATGACCATTATAGTCCATATAGCCCACATATGTTGATTTTTTCCAGATGAAAAATATTGCCAATATCTTTTGAATTTGTTGTTTTTCTTTTGAATTTGTTGTTTACCTCTTGAATAAAATTCATAGTACTAGTCGAAAATCATGCATGGTACGGATATATTAATATAGTTTAAATAATTATTTAAAAAAATTTAAGATTTGCCCTAATATACAAAAAAAATACCAACTTTGTAAAAATATCAATGGGGTGTAAAAATTACAAGGGAGTGTCAAAATGTTAGTTTTGCAAATTTCTCTCGTAAGGTAGCAGGTCACTTGGCAAAAAAAAAAACAAAAAGATTTGTGGGGAGAGAGGGCAAATGGGATGGTGACAAGTGATAAAACTTAAGTTTTAATTGTTTTAAACTAATTTTCAGCCATTTTTATTTCTTAAAATAAAAAAATAAATTTATTTTTGAAATTAATTTAATTTTATCTATCTATAGACACCTACTTTATATATGTTTATGAAAAAAATATTTCGAACTAAAGTTGGGTGTACATCGTATCTTGATCTCAATTTGGAGTATGACATGGATAACCATTTAGATGGGAAAGATAACATTTTAGCTGGCACGGAAATTCACACAACTGGCAAGATAAACCAGAAAATCTGGGAAGAACCGACAATCGTTGCTCCAGAGATGAAAGGTAAAGTTGTCGACGTGGACATGGAGGAGGGGGCAATGCTCATAGAGGAGAGCATGTCGTTTGAGTCCGTCAGAAGCAAGATAATGGAGACAAGCAGGTACCCGTCTCGAGGATAGTTCCTTCGCCGGAAGCGCCGGAGGACATAAGCAAGCGTGTGATGGTAAGGTGAAGAAATCAATGTCTAGTGGGATAACTCTTCTTTTGCGTAGTCGAATGTAGTATTTTGTTAGTTTGCTTCTAACTCACTCACACTTTGGAGGTCTGGTGATTTTGAATGTACACAACTGATCTTAGAAACAAACCTACATTACTCTCAAATGACATCGTCCAGTGTAACATTAATGGTTTCAATCACAACATACTTCAACACATAGAAAGAAATTTACAACGATGTATAAGTATAACCCATTGCGATGTATGCTTACTAGCCAGTAAATACTATTATCTAGCCAGTGACAATGATGTCTTAGCCAATGTAAAAGTAACCCCTGCTGGATCTCTCAAGATGATAAAATCAAACACAAGTCCTCTAAAAGGTGGAAACGATTAAACAATTAAGACCTAAACCAAACACTATGAAGTACTAAAGTTCTTAACCAATACAATCCTGTCGGATGCGAAGCCCGAATATTTGCGATCTATGCTTACTAGCCAACAAATACTATTATCTAGCCCGTGACAATGACGTGTTAGCCAATATAGGAGTAACCCCTGCTGGATCTATGCTTACTGTCTCAGCTGTACAACAAAACTTCTACATGATTAAGTTTCTAAAAGGCAACAACATAAATCAGTGGCGTTATCGCTGTATCGAGATGGATTCGTTTAAATCTCGAAGAAGCCCTCACTCCAAGAGATCAGTGGCGTTATTGCCGCCAGCAAATCGAAGAGATCGATTAGCGTCTTCTTTGTTTGGGAGAGAGAATATCTCTTCGCCGAAGCACTCCACGAACATCAATGGAGAGGTGCAGAGCGCGAAGAGGGAACAAATCTCGCAATCGGGGCTTCTCCCTTGCACGGACTTCCTCTTTTTCGCGTCGTTTCCCTTTTCGCCAAAGTTCCTCTCCGTCGCGCTGCCACTTCGCCGAACGCAAGGCCGATCCGGAAAACCGGGATCTGGAGGAAGAAGATGGATAGTTTTGGGGGGGAGGGAGGTGTAACAACCCGAGATTTAGCCACCACTCAATCTCTATCATGGCAGAGAGAGGAGGAGAAAGAGGCGGAGATAGACGAGGGTTTCGCCGCGGATTCAAGAGGCCATGGCCGGATGTGTGAGCGACGGATGTGTGGCCGGCCGGTTGCGGCGAGAAGGAGGACCCCCACTCCTTGTGGATCTGGGTGGATGGCGTTGGCGCTAGGTCGAACTTGCGAGGAATCCCGCAAGCCCAGCCCATTCGCCGTCGACTTCATGAGCCGAGTGGGTTCTGGGCTCGGGGGTGCGGGTGAGGGTGGAGGTTCGAACGGTGGTGGTTGGGTGGCCGGAGGTGGCTTGTGGAGGGCAAGGAACGGCCGGAGAGAAGAATTAGGCAGGGCGGTGAGGGCTTGGTTCAACAGGAATGGTGACCTGTGAAAGGGGGTAATGAAACCGGTTATTTTTGCCAATTTTTTGGCTTATTTGCTACTTTTGCAAATTTTGGAGGAGAGTGTCATTTTTGCAAAGAGCCCAAACATTTGGTATATTGACTTCAATTTTCTCTTTTTTTTAAGGGAATAAGGAAATGTCCATATTTAGGATCCTAAAGACATGTTTAACGACAATGTTTCAAGTAGGGATACTAGACAATTTAATGGTAAAATATTAAAACAGTGGCATATTCGATACTAGAGCAATACTAGCGGAGTATTGATATTTCAGCATTGAAAATTAATTGTGTGTCAAGTGAGCTGGTGACCATTGCAAATTTTCAGAGGCAACAATGTGAAACGACGTTGCATTGGAAAGAAGAAACACAAAACGTTTTGGAGGCGGCACTGTAGCGCCTGTAGATTTTGAAGAAAAGGGAGGACGTGTGTCGCCACAAGATTCGCATGCAGGCCGGGATGGTGCATGGCTACCACGTGTCCGGTGATGGACGACCTAGATTGAATATGGTGGGAAGATGTTTTACATATTTAAATCAATATTTCCGTGGTAAAAATGTAATTTTTTTTTACCATAATACTAGATTCGTTTTTATCTGTATGTAGACATCAATTTTGAATATGTTTGACTATATTTTATTTTAAAATATTTCTCTTTGATCATATCCAAATTAGCTAAAACACCACCATTTTATTTTAACACCAAAATGTCCCTACTCTTCTATTCCCTCCATCCTCTCCTCCTTTTTTCCTGAATAAATTTTTTTTTTATTATTGAAATTTTTCCGTTGACAAACTAACTGCTGTTATCGAAATTTTTATGTTGACAAATGTACTGCAAATATTTTAACTATTACCAAAATTTTCCGACTGGCAAACCGACTCCTGACATTTTAACTATTATCGAAATTGTTCTGCTACAATCTGATTCTTGACATTTTAACTGTTATCAAAATTTTGCCGCAGACAATTTGAGTGCTGACAATCGGATTGGAGTGCTGTGCTGTTCTTGCTTTTTTGCAGGCTTCTCTTGAGCGGTGTTTGATTTGTCATTATCGATGACGTCGTGGTGTGCGTTGACATCTGATGGCTCGTTTTGAGTCCATAATCTGAGGTGCCCGCTGTTCCCCAGAGTTCTCTGTGTACGTCGTCCTTTTAACCGATCGTTGCGTGTGTCTCTTTAGCTTGTATTTTAGTGTAGGATGACTTGTACGTTTCTTTTTTAATTTTATTTATGTCATTTGCTTTTGTAATCTCTTTTCTGTCATTTGCTTTTAGTTGTACATGATGGTTAGTCCATCCACCGGCTTGTCCGATCTCTCGGTTTCTTTAGACTTGTCTAGAGAACCGAATTCTTATCTTGCTTAAAAAAAACAACTAATACTGAAATTTGTATAGTGGCAGGTTGACTTTAATGTCAGCGATAATTATCCCCACTATTATCGACTTTTAATGTCATTTATACTCGACATAATATTGTTGATATTTTTAATATCAACGATATATACCAAACACAACGATTGCTAATAAAAATCCATATAAAAATTATGTAATTTAGAGCATTTAATTAGTGTATCGACATATATAACTATTCTATGAAAAAAGTAAAAATAAAATAGTAATAATTGCATGAAATAATATACTCGGTAGTTGTTAACAGTTTAATCTTACAATTTATATAAATTACTACCTCCGTCCAAAAATACATGGCTTACTATTCATGCACGTTTTCTTAAGGAAGTAAAAATTATATAAAATATTAACTTTTTTATTAATTTTTTTTAATAATTAAAAGCTTATTATCAATAAGTTTGTAATTATTAAAAAAATTAATAAAAAAATTAATATTTTATATAGTTTTTACCTCCTAAAAAACGTGCCTAAATAGTAAAAGCATATGTTATTTTTGGACGGAGGGAGTAATTACTAACAATTAAATCAATAAGAAAAATAAACAGTAAATAATATTGAAATTTACCCTGTATTGGTGGTCACATCTTCTATCAACGCCCTTGTATGTATGTCAATACCACCATTGTTGATGAATGATGATGAACTTGTTAAGGGTACTTTGTACTAGTTATAGAGTTTGGGTTACTTTGTGTAAATAAGGGAGAAGTATGTACAATATATACTCCCGTACTTCCTGTAACTGATTCATAACAGATTTCACATTTTCTCCATCTCTGAGCTCTCTAATCTCTCGTCTTCTCTCTCTCTGAGCTATGATCTGCAAGATCATCATGGTATCAGAGCATTTGATCGCAAATTCGCTCTAGAGATAGTCGAGGAGGAGATTTGCTTCGTCAATGGCTGCGACGAACTTCACTAAGAATTCCGCTGAAAAAAATCGACGACGAGAGCTCGTGACCGCCATGGATCTGCAAAATCCGTTGTTCATTCATCCAGCGGACAACTTAGGTCTGATTCTAACTCCGATTCAACTTGTAGGAGAGAATTATAGGCGATGGAAGCGAGCGATGTCAAAAGCCCTCTCTGTAAAGAATAAATTTGGAATTGTAGATGGTTCGCTGGTTGAAACTGCTGAAAATTCAGCGCAATGGCAACGATGTAATGATGTTTTTGCTTCTTGGATCTTAAATACTGTATCAAAGGAGATCTATCTCACTCTTGATGCCTTTGATTCTTCTAAGGAAATGTGGGAAGATCTTGAGGAAAGTTTCGGTCAGAAAAATGGTCCTTTGATCTTTCAAGTGAAGAAAGAAATTGACGAATGTTGTCAGGGATCAACAAAGGTGACTGAGTACTTCACAACTCTCAAAGGACACTGGCAGCAATTAGCAGGGATTGAGTTGCCAATCAGATGCACATGTGGCAAATGCGAGTGTAACATCTCGGCTAGATTGGACAAAGCTGAGCAAGAGAGCAAGCTGATGAAGTTCTTGATGGGGCTAAGTGACAGCTATGCACAAGCAAGACATCAAATCTTGCTCTCCACTCCATTACCAACTGCAAGCCAGGCACATTCTCTCATGTGCAAGATGAATTAAGCAGCAAACCAGCTACAAAGCCTCACACTGATGTCAAGACTGATAGCACTGCTCTTATGGGAAAACAGTCTCAAGACAAGGACAAGCCTAAGAGAGAAAAGTGTGTGCATTGCCATGGAAATCATAAAACTGACAGGTGCTGGGAAGTCCATGGTTATCCAAGTTGGCACAGCAAGAGCAAAGAGAAGCCCCAACTGTCGTCACCACCAGATAGTAAAGGCAAGAAACCCCTGTACAAGGTGAACATGGCTGGAGGAAGCTCATCTGATCAGATGTTTTAGAACTTATCCTTGGATAATCAGAAGCTTATGAGCTCACTAATGCAGATGATGAGCCAAATGACAAAGGCAACTGACAAAGCTCCAGAGATCAGTTTTTCAGGTACATCTGTATGTTGTAAAGCTTCACAAATAGCTAGAAATAGTTGGATCTTGGACTCAGGTGCAACTGACCACATGACTTGTGATCTCACTCTTCTTGATCAACCAAAACCTGTCCCTTATGCCATAAAAATTCACCTACCTGATGGGAGAACAAATCTCATTAAGAGTTCTGGCACTGTCAATATTCTTAAAACCTTACAGCTCTTCAATTGCTATTTCATCCCCGGTTTTCATTTTAACCTCATATCCTTAAGCAAACTTGTTCATGACTTTAGCTGCACTATGCACATCATTGGTGATAATCTGTTTGTCCAGGACCCAGTCAAGAGGAAAGTGATGGCAATTGGTAAAGAGTTTGAAGGATTATACTACCTAGTTCTTGAATCCAAAATGGAGGATATCATAGCTAAAACTCCTTTTTGTAACATGTCTGCTATCCCTCTCTCTTTACCTCCTATGTTCTTACCTAAACCTTGTAATGCAGACATGAATATTCTTTGGCATTTACGTCTTGGTCATGCACCTCATGACAAGATAAAGCATGTACCTTCTGTTTTTCATGACATGAATAAAGTTGACAATTTCATTTGTACTATCTGTCCTCTTGCCAAACAAACCAGAAATACTTTTCATAGCAGTACATCTCATGCTAAGACTGTTTTTGAACTGATACATTATGACCTTTGGGGACCTTATGAAACTCTCACATATAATGGCCACAAATACTTCTTAACCATTGTTGATGATCATAGTAGGAGTGCGTGGGCATATCTGTTAAAATCCAAGTCAGATACTTGTTCAGCCTTACAAACCTTCATCAATTTGGTTCATACCCAGTTCAGTACCAAAGTCAAGGTGATTAGAAGTGATCAAGGCACTGAGTTTTTTAATTCAGATACCAAGACACTAATGGGGAACCTTGGCATTGTTCATGAGAGTTCATGTACTGCTTCTCCACAACAAAATGGGAGGGTGGAGAGAAAACACAGATACATACTTGAGATGGCTCGTGCTCTCAGATTTCAAGCATCTCTTCCAATTTCTTTTTGGGGAGACTGCATTCTCACAGCCACCTACCTTATCAACAGACTACCTAATCCCATTCAGAACCAAAAATCACCATATGAAATTCTCTTTCTTAAACCCCCTGCCTACACCAACTTGAGAGTGTTTGGGTGCTTGGGTTTTGTGTCCACTGCAACCACCAACAGAAAGAAATTTGAACCAAGATCTGACCCCTGTGTCTTCATAGGTTACCCATGTGGATTCAAAGGTTACAAAATGTATAACCTCAAAAATCACAAAACATTTATTAGCAGAGATGTACTGTTTCATGAGCACATTTTCCCTTATAAATGGCCACATGATCTCCCTTCATCATCTGCTCATTCATCTTCAAACACCTTTGGGACTGATGATATGTTTCCTTCACAGCTCCCTGAATTTCATCCAGTACCTCTCACAAATAACTCTACATATCCTTCTTTAAACCCAATTGTACCTTATGACAATGTGGCTGACTACTCTCCTTCACCAGTCCCTCCCACCTTTGATGACATTCCTATATCAGTTCCCACTTCTCAAATTGAAACTCAGCCACAAGTCACCAGACACTCCACCAGAAGCCACAAATCTCCTGCTTGGATGAAGGACTATGTGTGTAATGTTTCATCTCTTTCCCATGATGCCACACTTACCTCTTGCAAAACCTCACCTTATCCTATTTCTTCCTTTCTTTCTTATACAAATTGTTCTCCTGAGTATCACAAGTTTATATGTAATGCTGCATCTGTGTCTGAGCCATCTACTATAGCTCAAGCTCTTCAACAAAGTGTCTGGTGTGAAGCCATGCTCACTGAATTGGCAGCTCTGGAAAGAAACAACACATGGAGAATTATTCCTACACCCTTGGATAAGTCTGTTGTTATTTGCAAATGGTTGTTCAAGACAAAGTACAAGGCTGATGGCTCTCTGGACAGACACAAAGCTCGATTAGTTGCCAGGGGTTTCTCACAGCTAGAAGGTGTGGATTACAGTGAAACATTTGCACCAGTGGCTAAGATGATCACTGTGAGGATATTACTCTCAGTTGCTGCATCCAAGGACTGGGAGGTCTCTCAAATGGATGTTACAAATGCTTTCCTGCATGGAGACCTTGAGGAAGAGGTGTTCATGGAGCTACCACCAGCTTATTTTCAGCTTAAGCAACATCAAGCTTGTGCTCAGGGGGAGACGAGTACAGGAAGTGAGCACAAACTGATGAACACTGGAAAACTGGTGTGCAAGTTAGAAAAATCACTGTATGGATTGAAGCAGGCCCCAAGACAGTGGTTTGCAAAGTTCTCTGAAGTGGTTAAGAAAGCTGGATATGAGCAATCAATGGCAGATTACTCTCTATTTGTAAAAAGGACTGAAAAATCCTTCACAGCTCTACTTGTCTATGTAGATGATATGCTGATCACAGGGAGTTGCTCCAAGGAAATCAAGGATTTGAAGCTACATCTGCACAAGTTCTTCCAAATGAAAGATCTGGGAAATATCAGGTACTTTCTAGGAATTGAAGTAGAAAGAAAGGAGGAAGGTATATACTTGAATCAGAGAAAGTATACCTTAGAGTTGCTTACAGAAGCTGGAATGCAAGATGCAAAGCCAGTAGCAACTCCATTGGATCCCAAGACTAAGCTAACTGATCAGGGACCAAGAGAAGTTGTAAATGTTGAAGCCTACAGGAGAATGATAGGGAGATTAATCTACTTGACCATAACTCGACCTGATATATGTTATGCAGTGCAAGTGTTGAGCCAGTTTATGCATAATTGATAGAGCATATTTAGTATTGTATAATATATTTCATTTAGCATATTTTAGGTGTGAATATTGCATTTATTTAGTTGAATTTTCATTTTCACTTGTTGAGTTAGAAGAGGCGGAATCTACATGATTTTATGTTTTATTTCAGGAAAAGTAGATTGGAGGTGAATTAATATTGAAAGGACGGAAACAAGTTCGAAGAATACTTAGGAGCTGCTGGAGACGAAGAGGAAGCAGCTCGGAAGAATCGCAGGCCGCCCCGCTACATTGCTGGCCGCCCCGCGGCTCGAAGGAAGAAACGGAGAAGTTCGCAATCGCCGCCCGCCCCGCGGCCCGTGCAGAGACCGATTTTCAATTACGGATTTTACTTAGGGTTTTGTCTAAGTTATTTTGGGCCGATTTTCTCTAGACTATTTAAGGCTTTTCTAGTTATTCGTTCATTAACTTTATGCACTTTACACCATTGTTGAGAGCGCCGTTGAGCATGAGCAACTAAACTCTCAAGGTTTCGCCTACAGTTTGGATCTTTGATTGGTGAATTGTGAGTTTCTTAATCTAGTTCTTATTCCTATTGCAATGTTTTGACTTCCTTGTGCTTAATTGCTTGAATGTGTTTTATTCTCTCTGGCCTGGCCGACTAGTTAGAGTAGATTCATTCAATTGCTAGGGTTTTGTAGATTCCTCGTAGCGAACCTTAACCCAAGTGGCAATCATATCCCTTTAGGACTCGTAGGACTAATTGGATGTGTAGGAAGTTGAATACATGTTGAATATCGACTCGTAGCTTGATATTATGTGTACCTTGGTCAATTCATAATCTTAATGCTATCTCTAGGTTGAATCTTAACCGTGTTAGGGTTATTTAGAGATAAAGGTTGCTAGGACTCGTAGGGCTAGTAATTTACTTAAGATCTGGACAAGGACATTGATAGGAAAAGACAAGAACTAGAGGCTGAAACAAGGATCGAATTCATCAATCGAAGTGATAAATTGTAGGTGAACCTATTCCTCTCCACTGCATTCTACAACCAATTTCCTTTGTTTGTTTGCTTCCGCTTTGATAAAAGGCGGACCTTTTACACACTAAAAACCCCCTTTTCCTCTCTGAGCGATTAGAATTAGACTTGAATTTAATAGATTTCCCTGTGGATCGATCTCTTACTTATACACTATACTAGTTGTCAGTTTGAGTATTCTTTGGCAAGAACAACGACAGGTTTTCCTCTTGTCAATAATTCTACTGATGATCATTGGTCATCTGCTAAGCATGTACTTAGGTACTTGAAACAAGCACCAGGACAAGGAATGCTCTTGAGGAAGCAAACATACATGAGAGTTAGTGCCTTCTGTGATGCTGATTGGCAAAGCTGCCCAATGACCAGGAAGTCTTTGACTGGGTTTTGCATCATGATGGGAAGTTCACTGGTGTCTTGGATAACAAAGAAGCAGAGTTATGTAGCCACCTCTTCTGCAGAATCAGAGTATCGTGCAATGGCTACCACATGTTGTGAAATAACATGGATATTGAAACTGCTGAAGGATATGGGAATTCAGCAAGATGAGCCAGTTAGATTGTATTGTGATAATCAATCTGCAATGCATATTGCAAGAAATCCCGTGTTCCATGAAAGAACAAAGTACATTGAAGGGGATTGTCACCTTGTGAGGAATAAAGTCATCAAGAAGGAAGTTCAACTTGGATACATTCCAACAAAAGATCAACCTGCTGATGTCTTCACAAAAGTCATAGCCTATGATCAGTACATGAGGAATCTCAGCAAGTTAGGAGTGGTAGATCAATTCTCCACTGCCAAACTTGAGGGGGAGTGTTAAGGGTACTTTGTACTAGTTATAGAGTTTGGGTTACTTTGTGTAAATAAGGGAGAAGTATGTACAATATATACTCCCGTACTTCCTCTAACAGTCTAACTGATTCATAACAGATTTCACATTTTCTCCATCTCTGAGCTCTCTAATCTCTCCTCCTCTCTCTCTCTGAGCTATGATCTGCAAGATCATCAGAACTCAAAGGCATAGTCCATGAGACTTCAATTGCAGCACGCCGGCATTGTAAGAATGATCAGAGTCAACCAGCTCCTGCTCTGAGAGTGATACTAACTCACTAGTCACTGTCCCTTCCTCCGATCCACTGCAGCAAATAGCAATGGTGGAAAACGCCCAGCAACGTACTCCGAGGTAGCTCCGAAATCACTTGAAAAAATGCATCAGATGGTTAGAAGGAGAGCAGGAGCAACTATCAGCATAAAACCGCAACTGACGACCTGAGGAACAACGTTGTTGTAGGAACTCTGATGATTGAACCTCACAACAACCTTACAGACATAAACTCCTAACAGAGCAGCAGCAGAAACCAAAGATCCCCAAGTCAAGTGTGCTCCAAACGACACCAAATTTGCAGCAGAAAATAGTCCATAGGGGAACAGCAAGGATGAAACGCAGTAACATATATCCTGATGTAAATTGTAATATGAAGGTATATGATAGAAAGTGTGTGTGTGTATTGTCTTGTCGACATTCATTCAATACATTCAGAATAGAGAAAGAGCTCCATCTTTGCTCTCTCATGGCATATTGATCTCTTGTTCATCTGCTGTTCGTCACCAAAATACCTGTAGAAATCAGCAGTACGTTGTTCACCAACATTCCAACCACTCAAGTCAAGTGTGCTCCAAACGACACAAACCTTGCAGCAGAAAATAGTGCAGGTATTGATATTAGTTTTGGGCCTATATCCATATGTGTGTTATTACTCATCAGTTACAATTTGCAATCACTTTTCATTTTTCCTCTTTCATTCTGAAATAGAGTACAAAAGAACAGCTTCTTCATTCGTCTTCCTCAAGTAAATACCCAAATATAGATACTTCCATCCCAACAAATATTATTATTTTTTATAATTCAACAATTAAGTGCTCCAAACAACACCAAATTTGCAGCAGAAAATAGTACGTCCAGTTCAGGTATGTCACCTAATCGGAGAGTCTGTCAAGTCAGCCTACCTCCCAGAGTCCGAGCCCAATAGATTTGCAATTTTGCATTGTTGTTTAAGCCTAACTTCAAACTTGCAGTTATTCCAAGCAGGACAAAATGTAGGTGTTTAGGCGTCTTTCTTTTATTGTGAAAACCAAATTAGTATGCATGTTAGAATATACATATGATTCAAAATTAGGTTTATTAGAAATTAATTTAGCTAATGAAATTGAATGATCCTGCGGTTAGGATTTGGTTAACTACAGAAGATAGTGGCCTAATTAGTGGGCAAGTGTCCCACATTTAGGTTTAGGGTGTTGTCAATTTTAGTTTTAATGAGGATTTCTATAAATTGTAATTTGCGGTTATCTGATTAATTGAATTGAGGAGAGTTAAGAAAACGCTTATCTCTTTCAACAGTATAAGGCCTAGTGCAACGGAGCGCTGCGCGACTCAAATGAGGAGCCAGCTCAGCACATTTGGCGTTCCGAAGGAGAGAGAAAATTTTGATTCGGGTTAAACGCCGCTTGCCGTTGAATCGGTTAATTCATCCACTTTCCCCCTATCTTTTTTTTGCCAGCCAATGGAAATGTGACACTTGGGCGGGGTTTTAATTAAATTCAAAAAATCCACATTTATTTGTTAAATAATTATTTTTTTAAAAAAAAAAATTTGAATTGGATTTATTTTTCTCGATCCATTGACACCAATTTTGTATATATTTAGAGAAAAATTTTGCTAAGTTTAACATATGTTAAAGATTTGTAGTCACCAACAACATTAACTTAATTCAACATACACTTAAACCATAAAAATGCATAAGTTTCAACATAAATTTACCGAAACCACTACATCTGGAATATTAAAACACACACATAACATAAAACATAAATTTAATTGTGTGCATTTTTTTTAATTATACATATACATATTAATATTAATAATATCATTAACAAAAAAAATATAAGTAAAATAAATCAATATTTAGCTTAATAAATAAATAAAATGTAAAGTGAAATAAGAGTCACGCGACTCTCTGTTATGAATGGAAAAAAAAAAGTAAAAAGCTGAAAAGTTAGCGTAAAGCTGACGTGACAGGAATAGGTGTTGATGTGGCTTGAATAATTAGTTAAGAGTCGTGAGACTCTCAGTTGCACATTGCCTAATTAAAAAATTATATAAAATATTAACGTTTTTAAAATTAATTTGATAGTAATAATAAGTATACAACAACAATGGACTAAGAGGTTCATTCGATCGATGTATGGAGCCTCACTTTATTTCTTTATTGCATAAGGTGTATATAAAGAGTTTCTTAATTTGTATGTATCTGTTTCTGAGAGCCTCCATCGACTCAGTGGGCGTTGTATTTGGCCTTGTAGTCGCTCCAGAGCTGATCAACAGACTTGCCAAGCAAATCATTGAAATAGGTGACACTGTAACCATTCTTGAGCTTGGCATTGAGCTGAGCCATGAACCCGTTTCGGAGGCTGTTGCAGTAGTCCAGGAAGCGCGCGGTGACGTCGTAGCCCTGGTCCCATCGGTCCCCTTGTCCCGGTTTCACCCAGTGGCTCGGCGCATACCCTCCCTTGAGCCTCACGTAGTCTGCGATTCCCTCGATCAGGCATGCGTTAGGTTGGTCGGTTCCGTTCCACTGCCACACGTGGGTCATCTGGTGGTACAGCACTCCGGTCACTTCCTGCCTCACGTCGCCTGAGTATTCATTCACGTAGATCGCGCTCAGGTTGATCTGATTCCCTGCAAAAACAACACATGATTGAATTGCTTCTTTTAAATGCCTGAGTGTCCATTCACATAATTTCAAGTATCAACAAAAGTAAGAAACACTTGCCTGAAGTTTCAGCAATGCCGGGAATGGACTCGACAAACAAGGTGACTTGCTGCACATTCTTGCGGTCGCCGGGGGCGTTTTGCTGGAAGGTGCTCCAGATGAAGCTTGTGGCGGAGGCGAGGGTTTGGCGGGCATAGGCGATTCCGACGTCTTTGTTGAAGCGGATGCCGCCGGGGGTGGAGGCGGCTGTGTTGATCACTTGGTAGTCCACAGCTTCAGTTGTTTGCAGTGATGCTGTCAACACAAAGCAAGACAGGAGGAGGGTTACCGGCCAGGGGTTTCCCATGCTTCTATTTTTTCTCTACTGCGTTCACTTTTGTTTCATTTGGTTGGTTTGAGTTTGGGTTTATATAGACCATTCGATCTAAAAATTGTTGATGTTTTTTTAAAAAAAAATAAAATACATAATCTAAAATAAAAATAAAATCAGCTTCTTATCTAAGGACTCGTTTGTTTAAATGTAGTAATTACTTCCTAGGAAATAAACTTCCCATGAATTTTACTTTTCGGGAAGTATAAAAATATGTTTGGCTGAAACTAAATTCACATGAACTCAATTCTTATAATTTGTTTGGTTGAACATGAAAATCTTATAACAATTTATTTAAAATTACTCTTATAGCCTTTATTTATTAACACACCCTTCTTATTATAGGGATAAATTCAAAATTTTCTTAATCAAAATAACAATGAGATTTGAGGAAAAAAAAATAAAAGGGAAGTAATTTGGGGAAAAAATGGGGAAGTAAATCTTACCCACCCCCTCATGGTAAGTTGAATTACGTCATTTTGGAGGAATTTCAGTTCCCGAGAATTCCAATTCCTGGGTTGAATTCCACCATTTTGGAGGAATTTCAGTTCCCGAGAATTCCAATTCATGGGTTCTTTAATTTTAATTTTTTGTACCAAACACATATATTGTCAATTACTTCATGAATTTTTGTACTTCCCATGAAGTAAAGAGCTAACCAAACCATGCCTAAATCTCAGTTTTCCCCTAAAATGAGATTAAAAAGATAAGGTCTTTTATTTGTTTTCTAAAAAAAGTAGGAGACTTTAATTGACTAAAAGATTAAGGTAATTATATTGTTATAAAATATAACTATTGTTGATTAAAAAAACAATCTCTTAAGTAGGGCCGTTATTCGAGCCGAATGAGCCGAGTATTACTTGTTCATATTCAGTTCATTTAGTATATGAACGAGCACGAGCCGAACCTAAATTTTGACTCAAGCTTAAAAATGTGCTCATATTCGGCTCGTTTAGGAAATGAGCGAGTTTGAGTTGAGCTTTTTTGAGGTTAAAATGGGTTTAATGATATGGGATGTAATCTTGACCATCCATTTAGATTAAGGGTTGAGATCAATTTATTAGGTAAATATTAGGAAGATTTGATTAGGAGAGTATCCATATTCAATCCACTTATGTTGCTTTTTTCGAGATGAAAAATATTGCCACTATCTTTTGAATTTGTTGTTTACAGTTTGAATAAAATTCATAGTTGTTCTCTCACGGTTTATCATAGTATTAAGGGCCCGTTTGGTACCGATATACATATATCAGATTTGGGTATCACTCATATCCATACTTGTGTTTGGTAAATGAGTATATAGATATCAAAATGATATACACATATTTCTCTTCCTTCCTATTTCCCCTCAACTCCATATACCCATTAAACCACAAATATGGAAACAGATGACGCTTCTTTGATTCCCTCCTCTTTCTCATCTTTCAAATCTTTAAGCAACCTATTATGCCTATCTAAATATGCACTATCAAATTCCCCCGCACTTAAACATTTACTTGTCCTCAAGCAAACTAATCAAGACTGGATCTAAAATGACTCACAGACAAACAAACACAAGACACAAAAACAAAACACATAACATTTTCTATAAAAGATCACTCATTAGTATCATTATAATGGCTCTCAAAAGAAACCCCACGAAATGGTTTGAACTAAATCCCGAAAGGGCCATTGTACAAATCTCAAAAGGGATTTAAAAAACCCAATCTACAAAACAACTCGAAAGGGTTTGACCAAAATTCCGAAAGGATTGAACAAATCCTGAAAGGGGCTGGAAAAATATAAAGTAATAATATTTCTCCCCGGTCTCTTAGCTTTGTCTAGGGGATTTTTGTTCACAAATTTTCGTCGGATGAGTGATCTTCCCTATTTTGGCTCGTATTTTGTCCCGTCTTTTGGCGCCGGGTCGCTGCATTGGTGTGGTTGCATTTGGTTCCGATTTGAGTTGAAGTACCGGGCGTCCTGTATGAGCGAGAGGATCATGGTTGTCTTCATGATCTTTGAAGATTCCTCATCTAGGTGGAAGCAAAGTGTTGGTTGACAGCATTTATGGGTGGTCAGGATTTTTCTTAGTGTGTTGTATGTTGACAGTTAGTCCGTCTGTCGATTCACCGACCTCTCAAGCTTTAGGTTTGTCTGAACTCAAATTTTTACCTGATAAAAAAAAGGACTCTCGAGAATAGTTATCAATTAAAATCAAAGTAGTTATGACACTCCGACCCACATCAAATTCTTTATATCCATTGCTTAAACTCGAGTTGATACAGAAGATGCATGTATTCAGAATATATTGAGCAATCAAAATCAAAATCAAATAAGAAAATAAAAATAATCACAAACACCCGTCATCACTAAGCTTGTTGTGCTTCAAATTTTTATATGATCTTTTTTACTTCTCGTTTTTTTTTCCAAACTGCATCGTTTTTTTTTCCTGTGTGAATTTATCCTCCGCTAACTGTTTTTTTTTCTATTTACTATCATTCCCTCAATAATTTTAAAAAAATAATTTTAAAATTTGTGGCAAATCTAAAAATTAAAGAGAACCCACAAACTTTTTCTAAATAAATGTTAAAGCACTAATCAATAAAGAAATTAAACGTAAGAAACATAAAGACAACTGTTTCTTGTTCTTCAGCTTTGCAGGTGTACAAGGCCGGGCTCATTACCATCCTAAGTTGGACCCTTGAAATCTCTGCTTCAGTGACCTGAAACTACTCTGCCCAGCCTCCGACCACCGAGACGAAGCACTGCGAATAGAAGCACTCCGTTTAAGAAGATCTGTGATAACGGACGCGCTGGTCAAAGGCTGGTTTTCGCTTCCTGCCCCTGGGTTATCATCATATGCTGTGCAATATAGCCAAAATATTGTTCATGGATTGTCAGAGTTCAACAAAGAAGAAATGAGTTTTCATTGACATAGCTTGATATTTTGATCAGAAAGGGAATTCAAGGTCAAAAAACTTGCAAGGAAAAATCAATTTCAGATAGAGGCGTCGTTTGGTTAAGAATATGTCACAGACAGCTAACTTTACACACATTAAGCAAAAGAAAGGCCATAAAGTTTCACCTGAAGAAGCAGGCAACCCATACTGCCTATGTAGAAACTTGGAAGCTTCTCTGTCTTTCTTGTGACACAGAACTCGAACTAGGGTGTTAGCATCATCCAAGCGTCTTCTAGGAGGTCTTTGCAACTCCAGATCAATTGGAATGTTCTCACTTGCAGCCATCAACATTTGAATAATGGACCCAGTCTGTTAAGACAGCGAAAGGTGTTATGGTTTAGTTATCAAATATTGGTGAAACACTAGCGCAAATATGGTTGGTCATTAGATCATCAAACCTGATAGGAAAACAAGCTTAATACTTGATGGGCAAACTTCGCTTCTTTCTCAATCAAGGAACGAGGAAGGCCTTCACCTTCGGCTATGAAAAAGTCCTACAAAAACAGATGTTAATGCCTAATCAATTCTCTAGTGGTTTTCCCCTTGCACTGCCCTATCATTTGAAGCTCTTTAAATTGTATATATATATATATTGTTACATCCAGAAAACACAGACCTTCAAAATTTGTAAGTCATCCTCCATTAAAGAGATGTCTGCAGTTGAAAATGCTCGAGAAGGTCCCCCATCAAGTAATACCCATACAAAAGCTTCCTGAAATTTAAGCTGGATAAATCAAAAGAAAAAACTTTGGATCTCAAGAACAATGATTCAAATAAATGGAACTGGAAATGTACCAGTGATGCTCTAAAGATGCTTAGAGCAACAGAGTCTCTCACAGTAACATCAACTAAGCTACAGATATGGTTCAATATCTGCAAACAATCTCCCAAAAAAGCAATGTGTTCGTAAATCATATGACAAGAACTTTCAAAAATAAGATAGGGAAGATGAAAACAACTCTTGAGTTGAATTATTTGCTAGCTGGAGTAGGTTCAAAATCTCACATTGTCAATATGTGAAAGAATACCTTCCATGCGAGCTCCTTCAACACTACCTCGATATAAACCAAACAAAAGCGGCTCTCCCATATCAATGAAAATAGCTCTGGCTCCTATAGATTCAAGATACAAATTCTAAAATTCATTTCACCATAATAGCTGCGAGGGCAATGAAATATTAAAACGAATATGACATAGCAAAGAAATACTCTTATTTCAAGAATGAATTACGAAAGCAACAATATATGGGATCACCAATCAACTAAAAGAAATCCATTACTCTTCAAGCCTTTGTAGATTAGCAAACCAAATAAAGGTAACAATATTGTATGCTTACCAATGAAGTCAACAATTTTGTTGATAGCATCAGTAGCAGGGTTTCTAATGCCATCGAAGGTAGTTTCCAATAGCTCATCGATAGACTCATCACTTGTTGACATGGTTCGTTCCTGAATTTCTGCAGGTTCTTCATCCTCTATGTTAACTATCAATTACACAAATGTTTTGCTTGCTATTATAACGCAAAAAACATATATCATATAATACGTAATATATTACTCCATAAATATAATTAGCAACACGATTATACTAAACAACATTACTTGACTAAATAAAAATTCTTAAGTTTAAGCAAGTGTGATATCATGAGATGGTTTATAGTTGCCGAGCCACTGGCATTCCAGCTTTACTTCAGTCTATATTTACATTGAATAGTGAACTAAAATGCCATAAATCTTAATCAAATATGAGAGCCAGCATATGCTTCAAGACTTAAACAGAACTTACACCATCTTCGCTTGACAGCTGGCTTAACTAATCCCCAAGATTTCCTAATTCCATCTTGCAAGAGCCCAACTTGATTTCTGATATACTGCAGATGGAAACAAACAGATGATTAAATAAGGTCAAAGAAAGTATTAATTAGTTTGGCAAACAATATCCAGACAGGTAGAATATGCTACTCCGTATTAATAAAGAGAAATGAATATTGCGAACCTTATTGTATTTTTAATGAATGAAAAATAATTTTGTATTCATAGAACTATAAAAGTGCCCCAGTTAGATTTTTAGATCCCCTTTCTTTTTCCTTACTTTGGGTTTTCTATGAGAAGGAACCAAGGAAATGTCAAACTCACATTAACAGTGTTTAGTCTGATACAGAGCTTCGATAGCGTCAAGTCGTTCAAGATGTCGGTGACTTTTTCATCCAAATTAGTGGGCTCAACAAGTTTTTTCCTGATAACAGGGACCAGAATCACTGTCTCCTTGTAACGTGTTAAAGAGGGAACAGGGGGGTACAAACGACTCTTCTCAACTGCATTTTAACAGAGAATCCATTATGAATGGCATAAACAACATAATTCCAGATTTATTTAATTAAATACAGTATGAGATTGGGAATATGACAATGCCTTAGCTTTTTCCAGACAAATTGCCGTTACAAATGACAATTCACTCCATGTCACAGAGTCAAAGAGGAAGAGGAAAGACAAAAAATAAAAAAATAAAAAAAAATAGCTTTTTCCAGACAAATTGCCGTTACAAATGACAATTTACTCCATGTCACAGAGTCAAATAGGAATAGGAAAGACAAAACAAACATGAATAAGTACTACCAAGTTAACGTTATTTGAATTCTACAGTCCTGTCTTACCTAACTGGCTGACCACCCTAGTCAGATAAGCATCCAGGCTATGGAAAGTTACTGAGAGCAGAGCTTGCAAATGAGTGATATTCAATGGAAGGTTCAATCCAAAGAACTGAGCAATTGTCTGCAGTTATAAAAAAATTAATAGTTAAAACAAGGAAACACAACAATTAATCATTAGTAATCAAATCAAGTTAAGCATTGTTGCACAGGGCAATCTTGTCAAGGGGGTTCAAACCGCAACTGAACTTACAACTATCAATTACATAACAAAGATATGATACTAAGAAAATCAGAAGAATCAAACATACCTCCTCAATCATTCTAAAAACCTCAACTACAGATAATGCAAGTTTTTGCTGAGACGATAATGATTCCCAGTCCTGCATGGGAGCAAGGCACAATGTGAGTCAATGATAGAAACCACTAGGAGCAACGATCTCACTCCTAGAGTCCTAGGAAAACCACTCAAGCAAGAATCTCGCAAGAGGACATTGGTGGAGAATCTCCAAATTTGTATTCAATTCAGTAATTCAAGTGTGTCTTGTCCTTAAGGCCATCTCCCACCGTAGGGTGAAAATGGGGTTTTAGCCTATTTTTGCTCCCACCATAGGCCAAAACCCAATTTGGCTTCTTTTTTTGTTGGCCTATTTCCAAATGAAAGGCTAAATTTAGCTTCTTCTTTTGGAAGGCCAAATCTGATTATTTTTTTAATATTTATTTTTGATTGTTTAATATTTATATAAATCTATAAACAATACAATTATAAATCTATATATTATATAATTATGATTTGACATATTTGAATTATCATTGCATAAATAATATTTTTAGAAAATGAAATTCATCTTTTTTGTTATATATTCGACAGAATTATACATCGAAAGGATTAATGATCGAGTGATGGAAATGAGAAGTGTAAGTGAAATTTTACATTAATACTCCCTCCGTCTCAAAAAAGAAGTCGTTTTAGCATTGTGCACTAGTTTTAATAAAACACTCACCTATCAATCAACATCGTCATTCCACTAACTTTTTTCATTAATTTTATTATTTTTAAATACCCACTATATTTTTTAACCAATCAAACTCTTTTAAAAAGTCAACAACACGAAAACCAATACAAATCATTACTATCCCCCTACCTAGAAAACCTAAAACGACATGTATTTTGATACAACTCAACTAGTCTAAAACGACTTGTTTTTCGAGACGGATGGAGTATTTATTGATAGTTTAGCCCGCCAAAATTGCCCAACGGGGACCTACAAAATCATATAGAAAATTCTCTTTTGGTAGGCTATTTTCCCTCGCCATTATGGTCTACAGAGGGATTCCCTAAAAGCTGCAGGTTCTCCTCCTTATATAATAGAAAGCAAATAACTAACTCGTAAAACTGAATAATTAAAATTCTGGAAAATGGAAGAGATCAGGGAGAAAGTGTGGAGGAAATGGGGAAACTGCCTAAAACTAGGAAGATGGGATCAGAAACTAACTAAATTATGCAGGAAAAATGAAAGATACTAATTAAAACTAATAATTCAGTAGCTAGGTTCGTATCAGTCAACCAGACTACGCTTTATAATCAGAAGCAGGTAAAATTTTGGATTTAATTCCTCTAAAGTCAAAAGCAATGCTGTGTATGGGGCTTGTTAATTCAGTTGAAATTTTCAACCGGCTTAAAGTGATAAATCTTATATGGGGACACATATTTTGTTTTAGGGGGGATTATTTCAGAGTTTAAATGATAAGCTTCTTTTCGAAATATTATTGGAGTTTATTTAGTATGAAAAGACAAAACTACCCCTAATAACAAAACACCACGGTTTCTTACAAATAAACTCTTTTTCGCCACATAAGGAGTTATATTATTTCATGATCTTTCAACCCATATTTCACAAGGTTTATCAATTTAAGAAAGTTTATAAATTTCAGTCAGTTTATCCATTGTGCCAAAACCAATGTGCACAATGTCAGTCAACCAGACTACAGCTTTATAATCACAAGCGTAAAAACTCGCTAATGATTCCCAGCCCTTGGTTTAAGACAATCCATATTGCCCAAAACAATACTAAACTGAGGTAAGTTAAAAAATGAGGGCAGATAATAAAGTAGATTTGCCTATGCTGTAAGAATGGGCCAATGGATAAAGTACATATTTAAGTGAAACAAAATGAGATGACTGATCATAGAAGTCTGCAGAAAAAGGGTACCCACCTCAAGATTGAAAGCACGGTCAATCCAATCCAAAATATGAGTATGCTGAGATATTACCCAGTCAAGAATAAGTGGCCCTGAAACTTCTCCAATCTGCAAATAGGAGTCAATTTCACAACATTAGAGCTCATTGTGCAACTCCCCCTTTTGGAATTGCTCCAACCCAATTTTTTTTAAAAAAGAATATCAAAGAGAAGCGCATATACTCTTAACTATAAAGAGCCCTTTACACATAAATTCTAGAACAAAAATATTGATGTTGAGGCTTAAGTTGAAAGCCTATGAAGAGAACTTCAGGGTCTCTTTCTCTGGAACACATGCAATTTTACACTTCTTATTTAACACTACAACCCCTGCTTTTGCGGGATATACTGGGTTGTTGTTGTTGTTGTTTATTTAACACTACAACCAAAAACTTATGGGTACAAAATCTAAGGCAATAATAGATGGAAGCTTTAGTCTCATAATTTTACAAAGGGTAGACATAAACTTGTAACACTTCAAAATAAAAAAGATTAAAATGATATACTAATCACAACCCACAGAACCGAGAAAATTAATCACAGCAAGAGGAGATGGCAAACTAAGGTGGGCCTATGAAGGTCCACCATCCACCCATGACTTGCTTACATTGTAATGATCCAGAACATGAACAGGGTGCTGAGTGCTGTCATTTCCTTCACTTGCCAACATATGAAGTTTAGCCAATTCTTGGTCAAGCATATACGCAGCAGAGAGTATCAGCTTAGCTTCTTGAGAAAAAGAAGAGATGTCCAGGACAAATGGTTTCTGATTTGAACAAAAAGAAGTTCATTAGATTCTATAATAGTTTCCAGAAACAAAATACATGATCTCATATAATGCAAAGTGGACAAACCAGTCTTTCACCAAACACTTGGTGCAACAGGGTAGAAGAGATTTTCCCAGCTTCAGTATACCACTGATGCAATACTGGGCAAAATACAGTGACTTCTTTATGAATAATCAACTTTAACTTATCAGCTAAAAGCACTAAAGGATGAGTGCTATCTGATTTAGACTTAAAATCCAAGCTATCAGCAACCTGAGAACATCAATGACGAGACTTAATACACCATCTTAAACCAATTCCTTAAAAATAACAATAAATAACTTCTTTTTTTATTACTTACTCGAACATATGCAGCCTGAACAGATTCTTTGATATATGTCTTTACCCTTTTGCAAGCAATTTTATCACTGCTTCCTGATTTTATTATCTACAACAAAAGATAACCATAATGAGTTGGCAACATTGTTCTAAAGGTTAACGTCAATGAGAAGGAAATAATTCTGAGTAGTATCAGAATTCAGAACTAACCTCACTACGTTTATTTTGAACAAAAACACCAACTTTCAAAGCAAAGGTCAACAGCCTTTTAAAATCGGAAGGTTTCTGAAATTTTTCATTACATTGTCAGACAAAGCATTCTAGAAACTGAAACTGAGATAATAAGACAAAACCAGCAGTAGTGTAACTGGATAAATTTAAGAAATGTCCTATTACCTGTCCAAAGTGCAGATGATAATCATTAAGTATCCCATCACACCAAAGAGTGATGGAGAAGAATATAGCTGGCACCAAACTAGACCGAATCATATGCCCATTACATTCCAAGGAAACCTGATACTGCATTTCTTTGATTTCTTCATTATCACATGGAGCAGCAGCCAGGCCTTTCTGTAGCTGATGAGCTGCATAATCTAGTAGTTCATCCTCGTCTGTTTGGACAAACTTCAAGAATGCAACGGTATGAGAAACAATCTAATCCACATAGCAAATGAACAATCACAGAAGCACAAACCATTTCAAATATAAGGAAACATTCTTTAAGATCTTACGGATATTTTTTGTTAAAATATTGTAAATTTTATGCAAAGCTGATTGTCTCAACTTACACAAAATATTATAATGATCATATTGCATAAAATTTGAAGATAGCTCATCTTTGCAAGTCTGTAACAATTTATCACTATGATACAGTTGTAATTCATATCAGCTATAAGAGTCATTTTGTAATCATCTTATTTCCCCGTAAAAACTCTTGTTGGTCATGGGAAAAAAAAATGTGCCAAGGTCGTGTGCTAGATGACAGTGTAACATAACCTTGTGGCACCCAACCTAAAAATGCAGTATTGCTCCTAGAAACAATTATACCTGCTTGAAAAGCACCCAACCAAACATTGCATCATGAATTATCTGATTGATTCCAAGAGCAGACCAGGTTAGCTTGACATTCTTCAGAACATCATCGGCCTCCTGTTATTTATAATGGTATCATAAAAAAACATCGCTAACTTAATATAATATATTTAATAAGTGTATAAAGAATGAATTTGATACCGCTATAATTTGAGCTTCATCAAGGATGTCAAAGACAATATAGAGCAATCTCTCATAAAGACGAATTTTCAAATGGTAACTAGCTGCCTCATAACTGGTTTGGCCTCCAATAAGAGATTGTCCATTTACAGGCAAACGCAAGGCTTTTGAAGCAGAATTCTTAATGGAAGATAAAACCTCAGCTCTCTCAATGGAAGACATCTCATCCCATTCCTGCAGTAAATTGTACAAAAAGGATAATCAATGGATTCATAACTTAATTTTAAGCACCAAATGATGTAGCACAGAAATATTCAGGATGGTAGTTTAATGTATTTCTACACAACATCCAGTTGTATTGCATATATGAGAATAAACAACCTATCAATGAGTTATTCAACCCAACTTTGCAAAAGTACATACCCGTGCATGTCTGATCTTTCCAATTGAATATTTGATAGTTGCATGTTCAACTGTGGAACAATACGTTGGGGAACATAGCAACTCTTCCAAGACATTTACCTAAGACCAAAAAAAGTCAGCATGATCAGCAAAAACCAAGGTTCAGTAGACCTGTAGATACAACTTGTGAGAATATCACTCAGTAATAACCTTCAACAGAAACAATAAAGACAAGGACCCTCATACGAATCTCACTTGAGCAAATAAATCACCAAACACTGCCAAATCAAATCATGTATCTAGCTACCGTATGCTCCGAAATAGCGAACATTTAAATGTACAGCTTATTCAACCTCAGGTATTATCAAACACACAGGCTTTATAGTCAACAAACTGAATCAAGCAACCAACGAGCAGGGTACAAATGCCAAGCCAGATCAAGTCAGGAATCTTCTACAGTTCTAAGTCTTCTGTCAATTAATGTTTTTACAGTTTTACTGTGGATGAAGAGGCTTAATCCTTTTAACAGTAGTTTACGAGGAGAAATCAGTCCTCCATCGTCTCATTGAGCAATAAGCTGCAAGTTAGTGCCCAGTCTCAAATAAATCAAGATAAACCACTCTACAAAAATAAATAGAAAATGTATTGCATTCTTAATATACAACTGTCATTGCTACTACCTGCCGGTTCTTCCATTGAATGTAAGACTTCTCATTATGAAAGTTGGATCTAGAAGTGTTATTCAAGAGACCCAGTACGATCTGTACAACACTGGCTTGTCGACCTGACAACTTGGAAATGCTTCCCATCAGTTTTTTCCGGATGCATAAATCCATTGCTTCAGAAACCTAGTGAAAGATTCATAAATGATAATTGGAAAAATAAAAGATTCTTAAAAGCAACCTGAATGAGCATAAACTATTTATTGGAATCCATTCTGAAAACAAGACAACCAATCCAGAAATTATATTATTGCAATGAAATATCTAAAGAAAGATCTGGTTCACCTAAGAATTGGAAAAGGTTATAAATCAACAGGAGACTTTTCCCTCTTCAATAAGGAGTGCAGCAAAAATATTCTTGCTACAGAGATGTGCAAGGGATGTGTTGGGACTTGGGAAGCATTAAACAGGTTATCAAACTGTAGATTTGAGAGCATAACACATTCATAGGAGATTTCCACACAAAACATCCTTTGGATTTTCCGTAATCCTGCTCATTCTTTCTACTTCCATCTTTTTCCTTTTCTCTTCCTCTCCTTCCCTTTGTCCATTTTCTAATAGCAGTCCTTAAGCAAAAGCTTGAAAGTCTGGAAAGATACACCGCCATATTCTTCTTAAGTTTGAGTATGAATTCTATGATGGTGGCACGTGATACAAGCAAGAGCCTATGGGTAATTGCCAGACAGCAGAAAAGAGAAAGACAAAGGGACTAGCCTGCATTTGGAGGCGAATGTTATCAATCAAAGCAAAAGTTCTCTGCTGAGACTGAGACTGTGGAAGTACTTTATCTCTGTCTTTTTTACTCTTGAAACCTGAAAGAAGTTTAGAACTTCTTTCCTTTACCTTGTCTTTGTCAGGTAATACTTCAATCCTGAATAACAGGAACAAAACAAAGAGTGGATCACCTTAGTGCAGAATATAAAGGAAATGAGGGAAAGTATTCAAAGCTGCGACAGGGAATTTAAGTGCTGATTAATCTGCATATGGAGTATGGACAAAGAAGGAAAAAGAGAAGAGGAGAAAGAGGTAGATTACCCAGACAAAACCATGCTTGCGAGTAGTATTTCATATGCTGACTCCCGCAAGTCATCCTCCGACATTCCTTTTCAAAATTCCTAGAATTATATATCAGTTGACTCAAATATGGATACTCTAGGCATCATCAAATAAAACAAGACAAAAGAAAAAGGATGAAAGCGAAAACTGTGGTTAGAACCCAATACAAAATATCTTATCACGGCATATTTTTTTTTTCATAGATCTCTACCAAGTGGAGTGCATATTAAATAAGACTGCGAGATGTTAGTGTCGGGATACCTGTTTTTAGTGGGGGTAAACCTAGTGAAGGAACATTTTTAAGTTGTTTTAAACATCTCTGACTTGCATGCTTAGCTTGATTACTTCTTTTGGCCCCCGAAGTACTCTCTTTTAAGTTCTCTTCTTCCATGCCAGATGAATGTGGCATATGACTACGTCTCACATCAACTGAAGGGGGCTCACACCGCCAGAGATCCAGACCGTTTAGGGTGTCATAGCATAAACCTGCACATTATAACATTTGGCAGACCCTTTTAGACCTTTAACAAACCAGCGCTCTAAGTAACAAAGACAACATCTAACCAAGGACACACTCTATGAATTCAACAAAAAGAGGTAAAATACTCTCTCTCACAATGATAGCTAAGAGCTTGCCCAAAGAGAGGATTTTACCTCTTCTTGTTGAATTGATAAAGGTGCTCAAAGATAATTATTATCAAACACCCACAAGTTACACTCCAAAGACCAATCACTAATCCTTATTTAGACAGAGAACTCAGAAAACAATAGAAGTAGAACCCATAAGAAAAAGGGTGGAAAACAGAGGCATCCATTCAAAAAGTGAAACAAAGAAAGAACAAGAACCTAGATGGTATTTGGTTGCGAGAAATGGGATGTATTATGAATGGATTTGTGAACCCATATCTAGTGTCAGTTTTGCACTTTTGAATTTTGAACCCAGTTCCTTAAACAACCAACTTTCCCATATCCCACCGAGGATGCTTGTCTCTAATTGCATTCCAACATGATTCCTCAATCTAACCAAACATCTAAAATAATCTATCAAGTCCCAAACTCCCATTCCATTTCTTCATTCCAATAACATATTATCATACCTAAACTTCAACCGAATGCTACAACAAGCTAAACCTCTCAATGTCCATGCCCACAAAAATTAAAAAATAAAAAGAGTTTAAGGAGTATAAAGCAGCATAAATCGGAATTTTTACCATTATAGTTATAGGATAAGCAAATCAAGTGAAATTCTCATAGACCTCAGAAATGTCCAAAACTCCTCCTGAACAAAAAATTGCAACAACAAAAAATCAAACACTGGTTTAACAATAGAAAGCGCACAAATCTTGAGGAGACATAACCAGGAAGACTAAAATTGATCTGAGCGACCTGAGTAGGCACAACGAAGCACGTAATCAGCGCTGATGTAGTCAAGGTCAGCGGTGGAGACAGAAGCGGGGGCACTGTCCGGGGAACGGACTTGGCTGATCAAGTCAGAGGAGAGGATGAATTCGAGAAGCTTCAATGGATCGCGGCGAAGGCGTTCGAGTTCGAGCACGACAGGCTCCATCCTCCCCTCTCATCTTATAGCATTTGGGAAGGAATTTCGGCCAACCGATCGAGGGGGAGGGAGGGATAAAGTAGAACCACCGACAGAGAGGACGATTCGAACGGCACTTAGTCGACGCCGGAGGAGAACGGCGAGGAATCGGAAAGCAAAAGCACAAAAAGGGAGGGAAGTTGGGGGTTTACCAATTTCGAGGTTTTGAGTGTCTCTGTGTCTCCGTTGTTTTGCTTTTTCAACTAGTTTTCTTTTATTTTTATTTTTCGCCGGGGACAAATCTACACATACAACTAGTGTATGGGTAGAATGCTACACCCCCAATAACAAAGTGCCATGTGTACATTTAAAAATAAATTTTAAAAAGTTTTAAAAAAAATTAGCCTACAAAAAATTGTAACCGTTTCAAAAATTTATTTTTTCACAAAAAAAAAATCCATTTTAAATTATTACTCCGTATTTTTAGTAACTATATCAAGAATATCATTTATTTCAATATACTATTAGCAATAGCATTTACGTTACTTTCATTTAACATTTTAAATTTTAAATCAATTAGTATTTCACTAAAATAAATAATAAAAATAAAGTTGTTAATATTGTATAAGAGTTCGTGTAATATACTGTATAATATATAAGGTATGTTATGAATATATTTCGTATAATGTTAAAAAAAAAGATATGAGGGCATAACAAATGGATGAAAATAAAGAAAATAAGGCATGTTACAAATATACTCCGTACAAATTGAATATGATTTTTTACTCAAATATGTTTAACTTAACCTATATATTGAGTCTAGAGATTATAACGATGAGAGAATTAACATATCAACCTTATATAATGTATATCACATAGACCTGTCAAACGGGTCATTCGGGTCGGGTCTCGGGTAAAACGGGTCCCGGGTAAAACGGATTTCGGGTATTTCGGGTTGACTATAACCCGGGTTTGACCGGGTTTCAGGTCGATTTCGGGTTTGTCAATTTTTTCTTATTAAAATTAAAAAAATCATGATTTGGTAATTTTGCGATAAATTTTAATTATATATAAAAAAATGTAATTATATTTAATTATAAATCAACCGGGTCAATCGAGTCACCGGGTCGAAACCCAGATTACCCGAAAAATTTCCGGTTGTTCGGGTTCAGGTCGAAAAAAAATTCCGGGTCTTGATCTAAAAAATTTCGGGCGATCGGGTCGGGTTATGTTTTGACAGGTCTAATGACATCGTAATAAAATATCAATAAGTTTATTCAATCAATACTTTATTATATAATCTATCATAATAGACATTACATAAACAAAAATCATTATATTATTTAATGATAAATATTGATATAATTATTGCTTAACAATTTATTTTCAAATTTTAAGAAACATAATTGAAAATTTCATTTCTAAAAAAATACGAGTACTAATTACTAAACCTATTACTATTTTAAAATAAAATTGAAATTATTAATATATCTTGCCATTTAGATTTCACCAACTATTTTAATATTAAAAAAATGATAAATTTATTTGAAAAACCGGTTACCAAAAACTACCTATTTAGTTAGTTTTTTTTTTTTTACTCTTCCTTAAAAAAAATAATTCAAATGGAGCATTTTGATTGGAAGTGTAGGAATTTACACATACACTACTTGGTGTATCACTCTCCTTTTGGCCGGCAATCTGAGTGAGGGGGCAGACAGACAGACCTGCCTCCCTGATAGGCCGATGAATCGGCAGACGGATTAACTGTCGAAAACAATACAACATAAGGCGAACCAAAAACAGGCGCAACAAGATTGAACTCATACATTCAAAAGGAGGAACCTAGGCTAAAAGAAGACCTTCGGTCGATGGCATAGACGCGGTCAGAAGCCAAGCACCACCATAGCAGCACCGCTGGTCAGCGGTATATCATGACGCCATCTCCTGTGGGCAGTGAAGACGGTAACTCCAAGGAGCAGTCTCCCATAAACGGAGTTGTCTATGAGCACACTACCACGACCCCAACCAGACTCGACTCTGAGCGCCAAACCGTCAACCAAACCAAACCAAGCTAGGACCACCAAAAGCACGCATGATGCGGCCGAAGGAACACGCAACACAAAATGTACTCAAAGAAATAACGCATACAACTCTTTTGTTCCAACACTCATGGCCTCATGGGAGTCATGGGTAACCCCATTTCTCTCTCCTTGTAATATTTTGACACCTCATTTTCCACCAACTCTACCATATTCCTTAAGAATTTCTAATTTGACTCACACCTATAAGTTTACCCCATTATTATTTTTTAAACTTTATTTAAACCCCACCACATATTTTTAACCAATCAAAATTTAATATACCTAATAAAAATTTATAAAACCCACATCTATATAAACTCTTAATTTAGAAGAGTTTATGCTGAGGTGTCAACATTAGAGAGATTTTAGGAGTTTTGACCAATTATAATTTTTTTTAATTCTCCTTTTTTCTTCTTTTTCTTTTAATTTTCTTTTTTTTTCTTTAATCTTACTAATTATAAACTCTTAATTTAGAAGAGTTTATGCTGAGGTGTCAACATTAGAGAGATTTTAGGAGTTTTGACCAATTATAATTTTTTTTAATTCTCCTTTTTTCTTCTTTTTCTTTTAATTTTCTTTTTTTTCTTTAATCTTACCAACTATTGGGCTTAATTCAAAACATTGAATTCAATCTAATATAACTATTGGACTTAACTCAAATTCCTTTACTAACTATCTATATCTATATACTATATTAACTTATGTCACGTACATGTCTTCTCTATGTTCAAAGTTATTTGTGAAAATATTATTTACATAATATCATTTTATTATGGTAACTATATTTTCTAATTTTTTTTTGAAAAATATTCTAATATTAATTACCCAATATTATTTGATGTTACATTTTTTAACCAATGGGATTAATTCAAAACTTTTATCTTTCACTATTTATTATTTATTTTGCTCCTAATCTCTTTAACCCCAAGTGTATTTTTTTCTATTATTTTTAACACATTAACTAATCAATGGGTTTAATTAAAAATATTGAATTAAATCTAATGTCTATGATTTATTTATATATAAATATTATTTATAAAAAAATCGCGCCATGGCGCGGGGATCGTACTAGTTTTTATTATTTTGAAAAAGCAAAGGTGAATGGGAAAGGGGATGGGATTACGATTACCCCTTCCCACCAAGGTTCCCCTCCCCCTTCTCATCATGGGGTTGATCCCACATCAATGAGGAAGGGATAAAGGAGCTAAAGGGGGAGAAATCTCACCACTACTGATGCTCTAAGGTGTGTTCGGAAAAAGCGGGTTTTTGGGTAGTCGGAGATAGAGTTGGAGTTAAAATGAGTAGTTAATGGCATTTTTACTTTGCAGTTTGCACCCGACTCAAATATGAGTTTTACGATTCGCTTCGAAAAAATGGGTGAAATCTAACCCCAAAAAAAAAGTGAGAAAATGGATGTTGGGTAGCCCGGGTGTTAGGGTGAATTACACGTGAGTGATTATTTTTTCACCCACACCTCACTGACTGACCCATCACCCAATTTATCATCTACCACTCATTTACAAATTACAATACTATGTATTCTTTCTAGCCTTAAATCTCTAATGGCACATGACGATCGGACATCAAAACTCATGTGAAATAATACTTATGATATAATGTTATTGAATCAACATTTTTTTTATTGGGAAATAATTCGAGGGCCGGACAAACCTAGCTCATCGAGAGGCCGACAAAGTCGACGGACGGCAAACCATAAAGAATACAACATGAAATAAGAACGGTGCAATACAAAAGGTGACAATCAAACAACCTCAGTCGAATAAATGAGTCTAACCTAAAAAAGCTAAGGACAACATAAACTAAATCCGGAGCCAAGCGCCACCAAAAGATGACACCGCTGACCAGCGGTACATCAGGAGTCTCTTTGGGCGATGAAGACGACCCTCCAAGGAAATTTCCGAAACATGGAGTCGCCTCGATGCACATCGCCTCGACCCCAGCCAGACTCGACACCTGACGCCGGAGCCCCAACTCAAACTAGGACCGTCAAGAACAACCGAAAACCACTATTGTAAAAACGCACCAGAAAGCCCTTACGGGATTTTGATCAAATCCTTTCAGATGGGTTACTCAAAGTATGAAGCATTTTTTTTATTAGGAAATAATTCGAGAGTCGGACAGACCCGACATCTCGAGAGGCCGACAAAGTCGGCAGACGGCGAACCGTCTAAACATACATATAACCGAAATAAACAGAAAAAAGGTGCAGTACACAAAGTAGGAAGCACACAAATGCAATCGAACTAGCGAGCCTAATCCAGATAAGCTGGGACAACATAGACTAAGAGCCGACGCCAAGCACCACCAAGCAGTGACACCGCTGGCCAACGGTACATCAGGAGCCCCTGTGGTTGGTGAAGACGAACCTCCAAGGAAATTTCCGTAACGCGGAGTTGCCTCAATACACACCGCCTCGACCCCTTCCAGACTCGACACCGGACGCCAGAGCCCGAGCTCAGAAGAGGAACACCAAGAGCAACCAGACTCGCGGCCGAGAACCACCCATGTAAGAAGCACCAAGACCCCTTTTGGGATTTTATTGAAACCCTTTCGGGATTTAATCAAGCCCTTTCAGGATTTAAATTCACCTTGACGGGAGGGTTTCCTCAAAGAATGAATCAATATAAATAATTCCAACCAATATGAAATCGGAATTATGTATAGAAATCCATTCAAATTTTATTTTTTTTATAATTTCCACCATCCCCCAGAAGGGGCAAAGGTGAGAGATCAACCAGCAACAGGAAAAAATCTTGCGGCTTGCGCTGCAAGCTTGAGGAAAAAATACAATTCTGTCCTTGTTTAAAACCCACAAGGTTTCAAACCTCGTTCGTTTCGGCTTGAAAAAAAATACCGGTTCGAATCAAATCTCGAAAGGGTTTGGAAAAATCCCATGAGGGCTCGTATCAAATTCCGCTCATATGGGCGTGTTCTAAATCCCTTTAGGGTTGACTAAATCTCGATAGGGTTTCTGGGTGCTCTTTTCTGAGGCAGTTTGCGGCTCTGCAGTTGCGTGATTTGGCGCTCTTCTCCGTGGATTTGGTTCTGGCTGTTGGAGTCGAGATAGGTTGGGGTCGTGATAGTGTGTTTTGTGGCGTCTCCACTATTCGGGTTGACTGCTTCCCTGAAGTTTCGTCTTCACTGCCTACAGGACAATCGGGTCCTGATGTACCGCTAGCCTACGATTCTGCTTCAGTGTGGGGCTTGGCTTCGTCCGACGTCTTCGGCCTCATCCAATTTGGTTTAGGTCTGCTAGGTTTCGTCTTTTGCAGAGTGTGTTTGCCTGAGTTTGTACCGTTATTTATTGTTTTATGTCTTAGTTTGTTTGGTTGTATGTTTAACGGTTCGCCGTCTGCCGACTTTGTCGGCCTCTCAATGAGTAAAGCCTGTCTGACCTTCGAATTATTACCTTATAAAAAAAAACCAGCAACAGGAGGTCGTCACTGAGAGATCCCCACAAAGTGGCCGGAAGGGAGGCAGGTGCGACGAAACCGAAGAGAGGGACATCCAGCTAAACGCCGACGTCCAGACCCCGGAAAGCACACACCACGCCCAACCACCGGAGGAAGAACAGGGGGCTACGTCGAGCGAAGATTAGCAGCGGCGGCCATGAGTCACCGGAGGGCAAAAACACCACTCCGATATGAGGAATCGGAGAAAGGAAGGCCCGAATCGCCCAAAGATCAAGCCGATTTGGATATGGAAAGGGGTAAACAAACCTAGGGTTTGCACTGGAGGCAATATAAACACGGCCTCCCCGAAACCCCAAATTGAAGGTCCACACAGGGATAACGAGGGTCGAAATCCCATGAAGCATATATATTCAAAGACATAAATATAAATATTTATGTGAAAAAATATATATGAAACATAGCCATTTTTTATATTCTTTCTTCGGGCCCCTTTGGGCCCAAAGCAAAACCTTGGATCCGAAGGACAAGTTGCGGGGGCTCAGTACTACAGGCCGACCGGGCCCAAGGAAGCCCGATAGCCGCACAACAGCTAGAGAGCGTCACAAAAGCGTGTATTTCCCGACCAGCTAGTAGCCTCCGGCCAAAGCAAGGCGACGATATATCGGGGATATTTATAATTCGTTACGATATCGGCATATCGGGTGAAAATATCGGTCAACGTGATATATCGGGTCAATATCGATGATATATCGAGTCACTATCGGTGATATATCGGGATCGGAATATTTAGAATTGCCAACTTTTATAAGGCAACTTTAGCCTTTATGACCCGATATATCGGGTCAATATCAACGATATAGCCGGGTATTTAGAATTGTCAACTTTGATAAGGTAACTTTAGCCTTTATAAATAAAATTGTTTTTATTTTGTTAAGTTTATTTGGTAATTTTGTAATTTAAATATTAATTTTTCATGTTTATTTTTACAATTTAAAGTGTAAATATAATATTTATAGTTAAAAATTAGCGAAATCGATAAATCCGATATATCCCGATATATCTCCGATATATCACCGATATATCATTTTTACTCCTAACCGATACGACCCCGATACCCGATATTTAAAACCTTGGTAGTAAGACATGATGTTATTTAAGACTGATTGTTTTATAACAATTTTTTTATATATTTTAGTTATATGTTTGACAAAAAAATTTTAGATCAGGTGGAAATGAACAGAATCAAACGGGCGAATATGTATGAATATAAATTGAACTATTTCAAAAAAGTCCAAAATCAAACGAATGTCCATTTACTTAGCTCTATAAAACTTTAGCAATGGATTGTAAATAAAATTTAAATTTGGGTATTATTTCCAAAAATTAAATAGGAACCGGATGAGTGATTGAGATTGGAAAAGGATGACAAATCTGAGTAGAAAAGCAAGCGATTTGTTGCTCAACAAGACGAAAATTAATATTACACTTGATTAGGGTTGCGATTTGTAGGCATGAAGGCATTCAATAACCTAATGATGCCATGATATAATTTAAGATTTTTTTTATATGGGAAAAATTCGGGTAAAGACTTACCGAGAGCATTCAAACGGATGAGGTTCTGAAGACGTAGATCACGATCTAGTTCAATGCCCCAGACAGAGTGGTAAAGGTTTGCAACCTTATTAGTCACCCTGTTACTAGAGCGAAGTATGTGGGAGAAGGACAATTCTTCCACAAGCGGCGATAGCATCTTTACTTCTGTCATAATTATTTCAAATTCTCACAGACGTCCTTTATTCTCTTGTAGATGATTTATTATATTTCAGAGTCCCCTTCAATATGTAGGTTAAGCCAAGCTCTAAAGTAGTTTGAATATCAAGGCAAGTGCTTCTGATTTTGAAGGAGTTTGTTTTCCTAGCTTTTTATACCCTATGTGGATCTGGCCCCACTCTCGTCCCTTATTATGAACCTCGCTAGCGCTAGTGCTATCAGAATACGAAGATCCATTAAAATTAAGTTTAAAAATCCATGAGGGGGTTTCCATTTGCGTATTTTGTTTTTCCTCCCAATTCGGTCGGTGTTCATATGGTGGTGTTGTTGTTTGAGGCTAGCACCTTGATCCTCTGCATTAGCGTTTTCCATGATTCTATATGAATCGTTGCTAACCTATTTATGTCTTGACCAACATTATCATTGTTTTCTTGAAATGCGGTCTTTTTTTTTATGTCAGATTGTCCACCATGTAAAGGTCAATTTCTATTTCTCCTGCTTTGTCAGTTTTTCGCCTATTAATGCAAGTATTGGCCTGATATCTCTGTTGTCTCTAATAGTCTCTCTATATCATGACTTAATTCTCATTGAATCCAATTTAATTTAAACCCAACCAACCTGACCCGTCCTCACCCGACATTGTAGTAGAAAGTAGACCCGTGATTGCATAAGGAACATGTTACTAATTTATATGCACTAGGCGGGACAAGTTTGGTAATCCAAGTTGGCTAAACTTCCATAGGAAGTTCTTTATTTTCGGGGGATGTCCAGATTCCAAATCCACGCATTCTGATCGGTCTCGAGACTATGATAGTTAGTAGGCAAATTTGGATATATATATATATAGACACACACACACACACACACACATAAAAACTTCATTAATAGGGTATATGCCCATCAAAACTTTATTAATTTTCACTCAATAATATTAGATCAAATATATTATGGACAATCAAACAAATTTTAAATGATTTGATGGGTATATAAACAATTTTGAAGTTTTGATGGGCATATACCAAATTAATAAAGTTTTCATGGGCACATCCGCATATACTTGATTTCGCCTAGTTAGTAATTAGTTTATATGCACTTCCCGAATAGAACCAACCATCTTTTATTGGCCACCAATATAACTTGTCTTCTATTGAATCTTTCGGGAGGGGGCTATCAATGATAGTGGCAAGACTGGCAACCAATGAAGAAGGAATGTTTTAGTTTTTCCTCCCACCACTTGCCACTGATTATGTAATTACTGATTGTTTCCTTTAATTTAGGAGTGTGTCATTTGGGCATGAGATTTCATCATAAACTGGGGGTTTGTCCAACTTGTTGTCAGTCCACCGATTATATAATTTAAGATTATTTTGACCGAATAATATGCTTATGAATTAAATATAAGTTCTTTCTAAACAAAAAAAGAAGTCGAGACACTCTTCTCCTTTTTCTAAAGAAAGGGAGGATCTAAGTTACTTCAAATAACTTCTCCTCTTGACCTTAACCTAAACTTGTAACCCGTTCCACCCATCAACCTTTGGACCCATGACCCGCCAGTTAACCGACCCATCGTGACCCGTGGCCATGTCTAGTAGTACTCTGGTATTTTTCACTCTTCTATTTTACAGATTATGACGTATACTTCTATTTGTATGAAAGGCCTAGACTTTCAAAAGTGAAGAATCAACCCCTATTTTCTAGAATTGTTGGATTTGACCACAATCTCGAGAGATGCACATTTGGTCCCAATCTTGGTATTAGAGACATCTTTGAAGTATAATCGGACAAACGTAGGTGTGGGCCGGGCTTGGGATGGGGTTTACCCTAAATATTATTTAGGTATTGCGGGTGCGGGTCAGGTTAAGCCTGCTTCACGGGTTGATGTATTGTCCAAGCCCGCCCGGTATTGCGGGAACGGGCGGCTCGCGAGTAGCCACAACACCTAACTTGTTTGTGTACGGCCCCCCAAAAAAAAATGTGGCATAGTGATCGATGATTGTTGTGTACTTCAACCAACCATAAGAAAAACAAGTAATGAAGCTCCTTGAATCAAAAAAAAAAAGTGAAGCTAATGTAAATGTTTTTTTAATTAGGTAAATTTTCGGAAAGGGCAGCCTAGCCGAAAGCATCCAAACAGATGAGATCCTGTAGGACAAAATTAGTGAGAATGTCGTTCCCCGCGGTAACGTGGCAAAGGTGTGCGACTTTATCAGTCACTACGTTGCATTGACGGGAAATATGAGAATATGTGCTTTGCGTAAACCCTTGAAGGATTAATTTAATATCCGAAAGGATCATTTCTACTTCCCATGGGCACCGAGACAAATCCTGCAGGTGCTGAATTATGATTAGAGAGTCGCATTCGACACAGATGTTTTGTATCCCGAGTTCTTTAACCTTCTTCATTCCTTGATATAAAGCTAACGCTTCCGCCATGATAGGCGATTGCTTCCCCAGCTTTTTTATATCCAATATGGATCGGCATTCCACTATCATCTCGAATAATAAAGCCACCAATGCTAAACTGATTAGAAAGGAAGGACTCATCGAAGTTAATTTAAAGAATCCCGTTGGCGGTTTTTTCCATATGTGATTATGCTTCCGGGAGTTTGTACTGGGCCGGGCAGTTGTGTCCTTATGAATGCAAGGCGTCATTTCAGTAATACATTCTAGATTACGAGCATGTTTCCAATTGTCCACGCAACTCATAACCAGTTTCTTGAACTCCTGTGGGGAGGGTGTCGTGTTGTTTGAAAAAGTAACTTTGTTTCTAACGAACCAAGTAGTCCACCATCTGAAAGCAAGTGATGTTCTTATGCTGTTATCCGTTTCCTCGTCAATGAGTTTTAAAATGGGTTTGAAATCCCTAGCTGAGCGGATTAATTCAGCAATTTGCGTTTGTAATGATGCAGGCATGACATCCTGAGTTAAGTAGGGCTGACATTCAATAAAAAGGTGAATGTCGTCTTTCGGAGCCTCATTACATAGAGGGCATGTACCAGGGACAGCAATCCCTCGCATGGCAAGGCGCGCTTTGGTTGGAAGGCCGGCTTGAACTAGTTTCCACATAATTTTTTTTATTTTGGGCATTACGTCTAGTTTCCAAATCCATTTATTAGCATCATCACCATTCACCACCCATCCTATTACGGGACAACAAGTTGAAAGCATTGTGAGTAGTAAACCACTCATGGCGGTCTGACCACCAGTAAATCCTATCCAAAAAAGGGTTCGACGGGATAGGAATATGGATAATACCATTAATGATTGATTGAGGGAGCTTTTCCTGCAATTTTTCAATCCACCACTTTCCATTGATAATGTAGTCACAGACGGTGGCGTCCGAACTGATGATGTTATAATTGTCGTTGACGCTCAGTTCCACTAAAAGTAATAATATCCTAACTCAATGCTTAATCAAAAGATTAGTACATCAGAAAAGTAAGGAGTCAATCCCACAGAGAAGACTAATTCATAGATTTCTATGATGATTCATAAAGATAATAGCAAATAAGTTGCAGCAAACTAATGAAATAACAAAATAAACTAAATAGAATAATAGTTGCAAAATAGTGATAATATGATAGAGACGCGCTTCACCTGTAATTCTTGACAATGATTGGGGTTCATGATCCTTGGGTTGATTTCAATATTATTTCTAAGGTTATGCCGACTTACCTAGGCTAGATTGTTCCGCAAAGATACAATCACTTATTCAATTAGGCATCACTAAAGAATAACATAAAGATCTGAATACTTAGACCAATTGGCACATCAATTCAATGCAATTAGAAATTAAAAGGAACAACTCAATTAACCCTAATTTCATCTACTCGACATAGATCAATTGTTATCATCCGCTACAAAAGGCAATCGAAACATCACTGGATCAATGACTTTGTTTGCTATCAAGAAACCAACAACGGATTCATAGCATGTTTGTGTTATGACTCTTAGCGTAGGATCGAGTCATGGGTCGGGACGCCCTAGGATCAATGGTGAATATGTGAAGGAAAAGGCTCGTCCTTGACAGAGCCCTTACTCTCAGAACTCTCGTTCTGTTAGGAATAAACTGCTTGCCTCTTATTCAATAATAAAACCTCTTATATAGGCAGTACATAATAATAAGGAAAGGATAATAGAAGATCCTAATAATAAGGGAAGATAATTAAGTTATATCCTAAAATATAATCTTTAATTTAAGATAAACTAAACCCTAGAATAATATAATTATATAAATCTTTTAACTAGGCAAGCTTGGCAAGCATAGCAAATCTCTAGGCTAGTTTCCTCCTAGCATATTGCTTTCCTATAAAAGCATCTGTATCATCACTCCCCTTCTCGGCCTCAAGCTTGTCCTCAAGCTCAAATTCTGGATAAGCTTCTTGGAACTGTGCAGCTGGTTCCCATGTCGCATCCTCCTGTGAGCGGCCAGTCCACTGAACTAAGAACTCCCTCGTCCCCCGGTTGAGCCTACCGCGGATGACAGTCTCAGGGGTTGGAATAGCCTTACCATCGCAAATGAGTGGTAAATTCCCAACAGTTGTTGGGGGAGGCCCTTTATATTCTTTCAGTAGGGACACATGGAACACATCATGAATTCGACTGTTAGCCGGGAGGTCAAGCTTGTAAGCAACTAGCCCAACTTTGGCCAAGATTTTATAAGGGCCAAAATACTTTGGAAGAAGCTTATGATACTTTTGTCTAGCCACGGTTAGCTGCCGGTAGGGGTGTAGTCGCAACCAAACCCAATCCCCTACTGCAAACTGCAACTCTCTATGCCTTGAATCATATGAAGCTTTCATGCGCTGCTGGGCTTGCAAAAGTTTGTCACGAGCGGTCTGGAGTACCACATCTCTGTCCTGCAGGACTTGATCAACAGCCTCCACCTTTGTTGACCCGACTGAATAGGAAAGGAGTCGAGGGGGTTCCCTGCCATAGACCAACTGAAACGGGGTAGTGCCAAGGGCAGTGTGATATGAGGTATTGTAGCAATACTCGGCCCAAGGTATCCAGTCCACCCACCGTTGAGGTCGATCTCCAGTCAAACACCGCAAGTACATCTCAATAGTGCGGTTAACAACCTCTGTTTGTTCGTCCGATTGAGGATGATAAGCAGACGAGAAGGCTAGCTTGGAGCCACTAAGGCGAAATAACTCCCTCCAGAACATACTTAAGAAAACTTTGTCTCGATCAGACACAATTGTTTCTGGTAGGCCATGCAATCTGAAAACCTCCGTGAAGAAAGTAGTAGCAACAGAGATAGCAGTAAAGGGGTGAGCCAAGGGTAAGAAATGAGCATACTTTGAAAGGCGATCGACCACCACCAGAAGAACTGACTTCCCGCGAACCTTAGGGAGTCCTTCCACAAAATCCATAGAGATATCAGCCCAAACCTGCTGTGGCACTTGGAGAGGTTGTAGTAATCCAGCGGGTTGCAGATTCTGCCACTTATGTTGTTGGCAAACTAAACAGTTCTGCACAAACTCCAGGACATCACTCTTCATTCCCTTCCAATAAAAATCTTGACGCAGGCGGTGTAAGGTCTTTTGGCTCCCTTCATGCGCCGTTTCATGGATAGCCACCATGATAGTAGAAACAATGGGGGAAGTGGGCAATAAATAGACCTTTCCCTTGCGGAAAATCAAGTCCTTTTGTACCACCCATTCAGGCCCCAACTCTCCTTGTTCAATGCGGTTCCTCATTTGCACTAAATCTGGAGAGGTTTTTGTTTCTGCACGAATCCCATCCAGTATTTCCACTCTAGGAAACGATACTGCCATGAGTTGAAGGGAATCTTCATCACGTCTAGATAATGCGTCAGCGACTTTATTCAGCTTTCCCGCCTTGAATTCCACTCGAAAATCAAAACCCATCAGTTTACTGAGCCAATGTTGTTGCGGTGACGTGGTAATTCGATGCTCTAACAGATACTTGAGGCTGAAATGATCTGTACGAATGAGGAAGTGTCGACCCCAAAGATAAGGTCGCCAATGTGAGACAGCCTTCGCCAACCCTATCAGTTCTCGTTCATATGCAGCCAACTTGGCGTGACGTTCAGCGATCTTGCTGCTATAGAAGGCGATTGGGTGACTATTCTGCTGGATCACAGCCCCAAAGCCGCTACCCGAAGCATCACATTCTACCACAAATTCCTCATCAAAATTGGGCAATGTCAAGACCGGAGCAGTTGAAAGAGAGGCCTTCAATGCACCGAAAGCACAATCAGCTTCGGGACTCCACTTGAACGCATTCTTTTTCAGCAGGTTGGTTAGAGGGGCAGCCACTTGCCCATAATCTTTGATGAACTTCCTGTAATACCCAGCTAACCCCAGGAACCCTCTTAGAGCCTTTGTCGAATTAGGAGTTGGCCACTCTGTAATGGCCGTAATTTTTGTCGCGTCTACTTCCACCCCTGATCCATGGATGACATGGCCTAAATACGTCACTTGTGGTTGCCCGAAAAAACACTTAGACTTCTTCAAGAACAACTTGTTGTCACGTAAGAGGTCCAAAACTGTTCTCACATGTTGCATATGTTCCACCCAAGACTTGCTATAAATTAATATGTCGTCAAAGAAAACCAAGACAAACTGACGCAGATACTCTCGAAAAACTGCATTCATCAGGCTCTGAAAGGTTGAGGGAGCATTAGTCAGGCCGAAGGGCATAACTAAGAACTCAAAGTGCCCATGGTGCGTTCTGAAAGCAGTTTTCTTGACATCTGCAGGAGCCATTCGTATCTGATGGTAACCAGACCGTAAATCCAGTTTTGTAAAATGTTGTGCCCCGTGAAGCTCATCCAACAACTCATCCACAACCGGTATTGGGAATTTATCTTTGACTGTGCAAGCATTGAGCTCTCGGTAATCCACACAAAAACGCCATGAACCATCATGCTTCTTGACCAAAAGGACAGGAGATGAGAATGGGGACCTGCTGGGTCGAATGATGCCCTGTTGTAGCATTTGGGTGCACTGTTTCTCAATCTCATCCTTTTGAAAATGTGGGTACCTATAAGGCCGTACCACAACCGGTCCTGCCCCGGGTAAAAGTGGAATACGGTGGTCGCAATCACGACTGGGGGGTAATTCTGAGGGTTCCATAAACAAATCATTAAATTCAGCCAATAACGTCTCCAATCCTTCCTTGGCTGAATTGCGCGCCTGCATCAAACTAAGCCGTGGTTCTGAATCTGGAGGTTCTCCTCGCCACATGACTCTTTTTCCACCCAAGGCGAATTCCATGGTTAGAGAACTGAAATCCCACAAGATTGGTCCCAAAGTGCACAACCATTTCACTCCCAACACTACATCAAATCCATTTAAGGGAATGGTGTAAAAATCAGCTCGGAAAATGTCCTCGCCAACCTGAACTGATACTCCCTTACAAACCCCCATACATGGTACTCGTTCTCCATTTGCCACACACACTCGCAGCCCTGGTCTCTTCCAAACCTTCAACCCCAAACTTGATACCACACCTTCCCGCAGGAAGTTGTGTGTGCTGCCAGAGTCAACCAACACAGAAACAGTAACTCCCGATACGAGTGCCAACACTTGCATCGTAGAGGAGTTGCAACTCCCGCTGATAGCATTCAAAGAAATTTCAGGATCGACTACATTGTCTTCATCTGAGTCCCCGTATTCATCTGGCACCTCAACCCAAAACAACCTTTTACATCGATGCCCTCTCGTATAGGATTCATCACAGTTGAAGCACAATCCTTTAGTCCTTCTTTCTGCCATTTCTGCTCTTGTTAAACGCTTGACAAACGGTGCGGAAGAGCTACCCCTAGATGTGTTGTTGCCCATTGATTTTTCCGGTTGCCCTCCGGTCCTCCAATTCGAACTTTTGTCAGATGATACCACTGCCTCCTTGGTATTGGACTTGGGAGTAGAACCGTTGATGTTGGGGCGCAGCGTCGCCTTCCCTTGCGAAACCCCTTGCTTGCGCTCTAATGATCGAGCCATATTCATGGCAATTCCGAGGTTTCCTGGTTGTTGCAGCTCAATGTCGATTCTGATTTCTTCTGTCAACCCGGCTGTAAACAGACTTACTTGTTGTCGCGGGGTAAGATCTGAGGTCCGAGCCAACAATGATTGAAACTGACGTTGATATTCTTCGACGGATCCTGTTTGCTTGAAATTTGCTAATTCTCCCAGGGGATTATTGCTCATGGGTGGCCCAAAGCGCACATGGCAACAATCCTTGAAACGCTCCCAGGTTAGATCAGCCTCCTCATTCTCTACTTGATCGTACCATAGTTGTGCCTCTCCCAACATATGGAACGCGGCTAGGGCTATCTTATCCACTTCCGCCGTCCTTTGGCTGGTGAAGAATTTTTCACATCTCTTCAACCATCCTAAAGGATCTTCAGTCCCATCATAAGTTGGAAATTCCATCTTGGAATACCGGGGTACCATAGCTCCTCCCAGATGCACTTCTGATCTGTTTCCCGAGGCAAAACCTCCAGCACTCGCGTGGATACCACTATTCTGACCCTCTGTATTGTTATTGTTGGTACCTGAGTTCTTCGCCGCTTCCGATTCTGTACTGTTGTTGCCTGAATCAGAATCCTTCCTTTTTTCCCGGATTGAATCGATTAGTTGCGCCATCTGTTCTTCTAACGCACCTTGTCGTGCGGTCATCATCTCCATGAAAGCCTCTAACTTTGCTGTCAAATTGTCTGCGTCACCCATGACTTGTGGCTCTGATACCAAGTTGTTATGACTCTTAGCGTAGGATCGAGTCACGGGTCGGGACGCCCTAGGATCAATGGTGAATATGTGAAGGAAAAGGCTCGTCCTTGACAGAGCCCTTACTCTCAGAACTCTCGTTCTGTTAGGAATAAACTGCTTGCCTCTTATTCAATAATAAAACCTCTTATATAGGCAGTACATAATAATAAGGAAAGGATAATAGAAGATCCTAATAATAAGGGAAGATAATTAAGCTATATCCTAAAATATAATCTTTAATTTAAGATAAACTAAACCCTAGAATAATATAATTATATAAATCTTTTAACTAGGCAAGCTTGGCAAGCATAGCAAATCTCTAGGCTGGTTTCCTCCTAGCATATTGCTTTCCTATAAAAGCATCCGTATCAGTTTGCTACCAAGAAACATTACTGGATAAATAACTAATTAAAATCAAATCCTCAATTCATCCAACCATGTCTTCGAATCACAGGCGAAATTACAAGTTTAGCAACTCAATCAAATCCGCTTTCATAGTATCAAACGGCTCTATCCTCTCTCTAATTGCTTTATCATCCATTTCTCCAAATCATTTGTTTGTTTAGTTTAGTTTAAAACTCGAATTCTCTTTTGACTTAACCAACTACTTTCCAGGTAACAATTAATACAATATAATCCCTGAGGTCGATACACATATACCGCAATTGATCTCTATTCTTATGCGGTTGGTTTAGTTAGTCTACACCATTCTTGTATTGGTTTAGATCACATCAAAGTAAAAGCCTAGAACATGCACTTTACCAACAGTACCAAATATAGAAGTTTGTTTGCTCAAAAAAAAAATATAGAAGTTTGTTAACTACAAATTATAAGCCACCATCAGAGAACTACTTTCCAGCCTCACCGTGGAGTTCTTCAATGCCTTTCCGGATCTTGTTTATTGCCATTTTCTGCACCTGTTTCAAAGCGAGAAAATAATGCATCAAGGAAAAAATGTCTACTTTAGGACGAAAGTAGGGAGGCCATGATGCAACTTGAGAGCTCACCTCCACCTTGGATGGTCTAGGGTTGTGGTCTGCGGAAGAAGCCTGATGTTTTTCAGACAATTTGATGGACTCCCCAGCATTTTCAGGTGACATGAACCCCAAAACAACGTTCACGCACGACTACAAACAATTGAACAACATGAAAGCACACTAAGACTCAATAATTGGCTAGGTGGGGTATTCTTTGTTTCAAGTTAGACTATCCACAATAGTTTTGTCTATAATGTATATATTTGCACAAGATGTGTAAAAATACACCTTACTTTTTGGTATTTTACTCCAATAGTTAAATGTGTATTTTTTACACACCATTCAAATACAATTAAGTTAAAATAAAAAAGAAAATAAAAATCATAAAAAATAAACCAATAAAATTATCTTGATTTTTGAAAAAGTATTTGCACATTGGGGAGGTGATGTGCTCAAATTTGCACATTATATGCTCAAATGTACACATTTGCACACCCCAAAAGCAACCAATGGAGCTCAAAAATGTCTAAAAAATACAGATTTAGACATTTACACACAACCATTGGAGTTAGTCTTAAGAATTCTCAGATGTAGACAATGTGCATTATTGGGTTAAAACTTTAAATGTTTGTGGTTGAATGAGCTTGGGAACACCATCTAATGTTCACTGTCAATCTTGATCTAAACAAATAAATACAATGTGAAGTACAAAACAAACATATGGCTCAACTGCATTTCAAGCTAGAATCTCCTTCGGGTGAATGGAAATATAGTTCTCTAAAGAAAAGCAATACACTAGTTCACTTCAAGCATTTCATGTTTAGTCAGAGACACAGATCCATAGTTTTAAATTTTTACTAATTTTTACCTTAAGGTTCCTCATCTGATATGGACAGCCTGCAGGAATGATAACAGCTTCCCCAAGATTCTGTGTGAATGTCCAAGGTTCAATCTCTGGGAGCAACCGATAGGGTCAAATATTAGCAATACTTCGTCAGAGGTAAAACAGAAATCAGAATAATAAACTTTGAAGATGACTTACTGAACTCATCCTTGAGCCGCATTTTATGTGCAGCATCAAGAAAGAAACTTCCATCAAGAATAGGGTCAGCCAACTGCACAAAGAGCAAAAGAACATAAATTGTCCCACCCAACAAAAGGAAAACAGAAATCTGTTTAATCCATATTTCATCTGATCTCACCTGCTTTGATGAGCTATATGGATTGAAGAACTCATCTGAATGCTTTTGGATGTATTTGAGAAGTTTTGGAGAATCTTGTCTGCGGAATACATCCCATTCAACCCCACTAGGTCTCGTATCATTATGTTGCCTCTTCAAAGTGGAGAGTTGAGTAGGATCTACAAGAAACTTGTCACTTGCGGGTTTCTCAGGGATATCACTAGTACTAGAACACATCATTGGAGAACCAGACTCAGTTTCAGAACCTGGAGCAGGGAGATTAGATAATGCACCAATTTCCTTGTTCAATAGTGTGCTACCGATGTTCCTATCTGGTTGTCCTGCCTCTTCTGTGATCTCGCTATGCTCCCTGGTCATCCTGTCATCCAGATATCCTCCCATATCCTTGACGGTATTCATCTTCATCAATGACTTAATCTGACTAATCTGATCCGATGACCATAGAAAATCTGAAGCATGAACGAGAATATTAACCTGAGCCAGAATCAAAGAAGAATTAGTCATCATCAAGGGGTGAGTCTTCACATGGAACATGTAGTATATATCAGTAACATGGTAAGAAACCACAAACCACTACTATGTGTCAAATGTGGACATATTAGAAAGTTGATGCGGTTGTGGAAACATTGAAACGGACAGACACTGACCAGATCATGCACACTGTAACGAAGTTCAGCGACGAGCTTTCCCCTCCGAATTTCCTCATCACTGCCGCATGTAATATATATATGTGGACTGAATTCTGACACTTGAGAATCTTCTGCTGACTTAGCAGCAAGATTTAGAAATCCAGAACCTGGGTTTGTGTACTCTTGGATAGGTAAAACATCAACAATTGCAGCCAAGTAATCTGCAAAAACTCTCTGAGACAAGGATGAAGAAAGCTTAGCCTTTAATGTCAGCTTTTCACAACTCGAATGTGCTGTCGCAGAGAAACAGTCTTCACTTCTGAATTCAACCTGTAAATAAAAGCAAAATAGTGAGTGAGGGTGAGGCAGAGTTAAGTAGCAAAATTTTCCCTCTTTCAGGGATACTGACAGGACATTAGATTGAACTATTACAGACTTGAGAGAGGGAAAGAATACACATACCTTGTACAGATCCATGCAATTAGAATCAATATTTTCTTCCTTGTGATCCTTAGACATGAATAAGCACATCTTTAGATAATATGAGAACAAGGCTATTGGATCCCAATTCATGTTTGAAGCTTTTTCCAGCAAATCACGAACTACAACTGGATGAGAATTGCACCAGTGCTTCTGAAAGTGTAGAAGCAAGGTTTTGTAATCAGCATGAATGCTGGGGCTGTACAAAAAGTTGTCACCTGGATGTTTCCTTTTAGAAGCCTCTAGCAATTCCTTTTTGTTACCACCTTCTCGGACTGTGGCTGAACACAGTGCACAGTGCAAAGAAGAATCTACAATATCTGGGGACTCTTTGCTCAAAATCATTTCTTTTGCACTAGTTTCCAGTTCTCTGGTGTACATCAATGGAAATATACATCTCAAATGAAGAATACTTTTACTGCAACCACCAAGCTCCAAGGATGGACAAAGCAGACTATCATTGCCCAAACTGCCACCACGCAGCGACGATTTGCTTGCTTGTTTCTTCTCAGTATCCACCTTGCCCCCCAAAACAGATTTCTTCTTCCTAGGATGTTCGGTATCTACAAGCATCAAACTGCGAGACTCCTGGCAACAGCTTAAGCAGAGGTTATATGAACAACTTGGGCAGTTTCTGTGCATATCCAGTATAAAAGAGTTGCACTTATTGCTGCAAAAAAAAAAAAAAAAAAAGAGGGAGAGAATAAAGAACTCAATAAACTACTTGAAGCAATTACTTAGCAACTGATAGAAACTAATGCAACGAAGGCGATACCAAGAAATTTGATTCTTCTCATCTATTTCAACTTGTTGAATTTCAACTTCCGAGAGACTTTGTCCTGCAATCAACATTCTATCAGAAGAGAGCAACTAAAAAGGATAGCAAAAGTACTGCACAAGTATACTCAAATCACACCTTTCAATTTTGCTTCCATCTCTAATTCCACCCCCTGCACTTCATTAATTTGTTCAAGAATTGGAATGATCAAACTGATCAAGTAACACAAACACAGATGTTCGCTAACTTTCTTTTGTTTTTCTGAGATCACCTGTAACAAGGGTTGTGCACAGCTTGTAAGTTGCCATTTGGCACATTAATGTTCAATGGAAAGAATGATATTTTACTACAGAGACATCAACCTTTGAAATGGCATCCTTTTCAAGGCTAGTCTTACAGGAATTACATTCACAGGTTCCACGGCAAACGATGCACCTCTTTTCAAGTTCTTGAGCGTCAATGCATCTTATGTCAAAAAGTGCAAATGAAATTAGAAAAACGCCAAAACCCATAAGTTTGCATATGTCTAGAAAGGCCTGAATAATTATTCTCATAACCATAAGATCAGGAATTAAATAATCATTATGAATTTAATCAACATACTATAGTTTTTTTTTTAATAACCAACAGAATTGAATGGAAGATAGTGGTCCAAAACAGAGCAAAACAATGAATAGCAAGCAAATGTACCAGTTCCATCAGGAACACTAAAAGAAAACATCAAAAATATTTACAAAACTGTGTAAACCATGTTAATTGGCAAAACTCTATTTCCTCTTCTACATAATTGAGCAAAGAAGAAAGGAACTCTGCAATCAATAACAAGGATTCCTATCAACAGATGCATTTAAGAACTTTCTATCCTATATCTAACTACAAATCAGAAACAGCAAATTTGAATGATGACATCTTTAATCCATCCAAAATAAAGGCATTATTTTGCTTCTCTTTATATGCATGAGAAGAAAAACATATCTCATCATAATTAAAATGGATGAAATCCATAAGTCATAGATTAGGCATCAAGAATGACTAAAGTCCTTGAGACAGAAATCAAAACATTTTTGAAAATCAAAATATTGAAAGCCCATAACCCCGCCCCCCCCCCCCCCAGGGGTGGAGCTGGGGTGCTCGGGAGTGCTAGAGCACCCCCTGGTGGGAAAAAAAATACAAAAAATAATAACTTTTTTTGCAAATAGTTAGTATTTTAATGTAATATAAGATCTTTAAATAGGACTTGAAAAAAAAGTGTTATCTAGCTCAAGTGGTAAAGAAAGGAGAGGAATCAAAAGGTCTGGGTTCAAATCCCTAACTCTTCACCTTTTATTTGTTTTTATTATATCATTATTCCCACTGAAAATATTATGTTTAATTATATTTTATTTGTTATATTATGGGTCAGTTTGGTAAGATAGGGCTCATGGAGTATGGAATAAGTGTGTTAAATATATGTTAAATTAGAGTTTTCATAAGTTTGTAAGGTGTTTGGTAACCGAGCTTATAGTGTAGTTGATACAACCTAGCTGTTTAGATAGGAGAAAATTAATAGAATTATGAAAAGCTTAGGGCGAGCAAATGTTGAAAATCCAATTTCAAAAGCTAATTAAATTAAAATCTTATATTTAACTTATTTAAAACTATAAAATATTAAAACCAAAAACTCCGAAAAGCTACCTATATTGTCAATCGGACCCTATATCATTATTCCTCACAATTATTTCCATTGAAAATGTTATGTTTAAATTATATATTTATTTGTTATATTATATCATTATTCCTCACAATTATTTTAATGAAAAGTGTTATATTCAAATTATATATTTAACGTTTTCTTTCAATATTGTTGTAAAAATAATTCTTCTTGATTTTTTGTTCTATATTTTTGGGTTCTCTCAACTATTTAAATAAAAAATATAAAAAATAAATAAATAAATTTAGTGTTTTTTCAATATATTTTTTTTTAAATCTTCTTATTAGGTATATACCAAAAAAAAAATATTTTGCAAATTTTTTTTAGCACCCCCCAAGTATCTTACAAGATACACACTCAATGTCATTAGCTTCATTTAAAAATCAAAGAAGTTATAGATTTTTTTTTAGAGTGAATGTTGTGGCAGTAATCATCCTGGACACTTTGAAGTTGTAAACATTTTAGAACATTTTAGTTTGTTGGTTTTTCTTTGCGACAACAAAGAAGAACATCAAAGAATGTTCCCTCCTATAAAAGAATGTTCTTTTTCAAAGCTTCCTCTTAAAAAAACATCTAAGAACTAGAAACCCTTAAATGTAGTAATTGGCAAATTTTGAAAAATCCAATTACTAATTCAATTTCAAATTTCTTCTTTCTACCTCTAGAACAAAACATAGGAATAGCAGCTCACTTCCAAAAGGGAAAGTATCATGTAATGATTAGCTTACGTAAGGAAATCTATAGTAAGCTCACATGCGACAAGAAAACCGTTTAAATCCACTTAATAATGACAAGCAAGGTTTGTTACCTACCTAAAAGAAAGAAACTGAACACCTCTAGTGGTTTTGTCCATCTATGTAACAGTTACCGATTATGGACATCAACTAAGTTAATATGGTTTGCATTCACTCTACAAAAGCACAAAGACAATATATTCATTAAACCAACTCCCCAGAGACCTTAATATGGTTTGCATTCACTCTAAAATGACAAGATATTCACAACAAGATAAAGTAGCACGTGCACAAGAATTCAAATACCGAATTCAACAAATTTTCTCGTAACTAATCATAAATGATAACCGCATTAAATACACTTGCTCTAAAACGACAAGAAATTCGTTAAACCAAGTCCTTGGATGTAAATCACATATCAAAGTTAAAGTAGCATGTGCACAAGGAATGGCATCTCATTTCCAAAGAGAAAGTATCATATAATAATTTGTTACGCAAGAAAATATAGAGTAGGTCCACATACGACAAGAAAACCGTTTAAATCCACTCAATAAAGACAAGTGAGTTGAACCCTACTCTAAAGATTGAAATTCCGAACACTTACGTAACGGTTAAAAATTTATGGACGACAACTGCTTTAATGTGGTTTGCATTCACTCTACAACGCCAAGATATTCATTCAACCAACTCCCTGGATACCTTAAAATGGCGTGCATTCACTCTAAAATGACCGGGTATTCATTAACCAGATCCCAGAAACCAAATCACGACAAGCTAAAGTAGCACGTGCACAAAAATTCAAATTCCGAATTCAACGAACTCTTTGACAATAAGCATAAATGATAAGAACGTTAATTCACTCGCTCTTAAACGACAAGAAATTCATTAAACCAAATCTTGGGGAAGTAAATCACACTATCAAAGCTAAAGTAGTACGTGCACGAGTAATCAAGCACCGAATTCAACGAACTCTCTTGCAGCTAATCATTGATGATAACAGAGTTAAACTCATCCGTTCTAAAACGACAAGAAAGATAGCTCAGCCAATCAAGATGTCGAAAGAGGCAGATACGGATGTAGCATAGGGATGAGGATTTAAATACCGAAACTAACGAACTGACATGCAGTAAAAATGCAAGATTGATCATGCTAGTGTGTAAATATGAAGTGAATTGAATCCATTACCTCCCTTTGATGCAATCAGAGCAGAAAGATCTCTTCTTGCAGGAGAGACAATTGATAAAACTAACATCAAGGTTTTTGCGACACCAATGGCACTTGTTTGTTCCACCGGGATTACCGGCAGATTGAGCTTTGTCTCTCACAATCTTGGCATAGGGCACAGCCTTCCAGACATAATCACAGAAATCGAAATTCGGTCAGGAAATTCAATGTGAAATGAGAACCAATTACAGAAAAATTGGCAAACATGATACCTTGACACAGCTAATCGGAGGCCGATCGACGTTTTTACTCCTGAATCGCCTGTTCACCAGACGACCAGCGGGAGGGTTTAACCCTAATTTCACCGGAGGAGCAGCAGTGGCGGAGGGCTCATCCAGCGGCTCCGGTGGGGGAGAAATGGCCATGCGTCCATACTGCAATTCCCTGGTGACATCCACCGAAGCCGGCGAAGGAGGCACAATGTTCTCTTTCTTCTTTCTCCTCCTCCTCTTCTTCATTGCGGGCTCATTCATCGTCTCCTCCAGATTCTCTTTGTTCTTCTTTCTCTTCCTCTTCACCGGTTCGTCCTTTGGCTCCTCGTCCGCAGCCTTAGCATCCGTGGGCTCCGCATTGAGCTTGAGCTTCCTCGTCCTCCGCTTGATCCTGGTCCCGCCGGAGTCATTGAAAGGCCTGGGCTTGTCGTCGTCGTCGTCGTCATCAACGATACTGTAAGCGTCCTGGATGTCAACCACCCAGGAATGCTTCCGCTTCTTGGTCCTGTCCAGATGCTCCCTCCCGGGAACCCTGAAATCGGCATCGGAATCATTGTCGGACGCCGGAGGAGGAGAGCAAGGGGAATCCCGTGGGGGTTTGGGTTCGGAAATGGGTTCAACGGGAATGGCTGCTAAATGTTTGGACTTTTGGTAATGGGTGTCACATAAAAGCTTGCCGGGCAAGGAGGGACGCTTGCAGCGCCAGCTCCGGCCGTCGGAGCGTTTACAGCGAAGCTCGTCAGGCAGGGGGGACTGCTGTTGGTCAGCCATTTTACTATTTTAGTAGTAGTGAGAGAGAGAGAGAGAGAGAGAGGGTTGTTATATAGACAAGGAGGGCAACGGTGGTGAGGGGAGGCACTTGGGATTTGGCGCTGACAGAGTGTGCAATGTGGTTCTGGGCTCTCTGTGGGAATTATGATAAATGCGGAGAGAGAGAGAGAAAGGAAGGGGGGGTTGAACTTGAACAGATGAATTGAAGTGGGATTGCGGGAAGGGTTGGGGGATTTGGATGGAAAGAGGAGAGGGATCAGGGATGTGTAGAAAACAGGGATGGATTTCCCTGCGTGACTAAGAAAGGAAACTGAAAGTGGGGAGTGTGGGGGAGAGGGAAACACACAGTGCAGTGCATAACTGGATAGTGTGGACTCTGGATATCCCATTCCCATCCCCCACCCCAAACAGAATTCAAACCCCAAGAGAGCCAGAAACAAGCGTTACTTTTCTCTCTCTTTTACATACTCCGTATTTCACTCATCCGTCCGTTTCTTAATAAATGAGTTTTTTTATTGGCTAAAATACAAGATTGGTATGGGATATTTAAGTATTTAAAAAGATATCGATGTCAAATTGGTATTTAAAGCTGCACCAATGGATTAATTGATACTCCCTCCGTTTAACAAAACTTGACGTTTTACTATTAATGCACGCTTTTTTAAGAGCTAAAAACTATATAAAATATCGACTTTTTAAATAATTTTTTTTAACAATTTCGTAGTTATTATTAATAAGTACAAACTTGTTAAAAAAATTTTTTAAAAAAAATGAATATTTTATATAGTTTTTATCATTCTAAAAAAGCGTGCATGAATATTAAACGACAAGTTTTGTTGAACGGAGGGAGTATTTTTTTGGTCGGAATTTCGGTTTTTATGCGCGTCACTCCTACCCGTATACCGAACTCTATTTGTTTAGTTTGGACTGGTTTCTTTCTCCTTATAAAAGATCTGAATCTATTGAATCGGTTTTTTTTTAAAAAATATTGAACCAATTTTTGTTTGTATAATATCATAATTAAAATAATTAAAATTTTATTATAATTAAATCGGTCCAAGCTAAATAAAAAAGGGTTCGGTATACGTGTAGGAGTCATGCGCATGAAAACCGAAATTCCGACCATAAAAAATATCAATTTGTCCATCGGTGCAGTTTTAAATATCAATTTGGCGCCGAACTCTTTTTAAATACCCAAATGTCCAACATTGCCAATTTTAAATACCAATTTGGTATTTTGGCCGTTTTTTATTTGGATGATTTAGATAACTAGACATTTGGAAAATCTAATTAACTAATTGTACGCTAAATAAATACGTAGTAAAATTAATCTCACACATGTCAATGCGGATCCTCTGCTTCACCCAATATAACACTTATTGCTTCACACTTGTTATTGGTCCACCTATCCTCATTTTTCATTCTTTAATTTCATTCTTTATTTGTCGAGTTGAATCATCATAGACAAACTACCATCTTTGGAGTTGCATTATTATACGATGAGACAGTAGGTTCGTTTGTGTGGTTGTTTGACACATTTTTTAGAGCTACTAGGGGGCATGCCCGTGCATACGCACGGGACATAATTTAATCAGATCGAATCATATGGTATTAAAGTATATCAAATCATATGGTATTAAAGTTTTATATGATTGGTTCTTATTAGCGGAAATTATATCAAAGAAATAATTATATATAGTTAAACTACGTGGAATTGAATTTATTATGAATATATTTGGTTTATATAGATTTGAGAAGAAAGCTCAGTATTATTTATAGTCATCCATAATACATTTATAAATAAGCTTAACATTTTGAGCTCTTCTCTTCCAATCATGAAGTGAAAGATTTTGCAAGTATGCATCTCTATGTAAGTATATAGGAGGAAAAATGTAAATAAATAAGGTACATAACTACTCCATGTATTTTTTTTTTATTTTTTTTACTTTATATATACCTCTGTGCTTATACATATATTTCAACGCACTACAACTACAACCACACTCATTAAACTAAAGGTGACATATTAATATAAATTGAATATAGAGAGAGAGAGAGATCGGTCCATTAATATATTTATTTCTCGTTAAGATCCCGCCATGGTGAATATGATTCTTCTTTCAACAATGGTGCATGGTTGTAAGTTTTTCCATATATCAACAAAAAGAAAAAGAAATCAAAATAGAGAAAAATAATAATTAAAGATTATTTAAACAAATAAGAAATAATATATGATATAAAATAACAAAAAAGGAAAATAAAATCATATATAATCTACTATATAAATAAGAAAGTGCAATAAAAAAATAAATTAATTATAGAACAAAATAAACAAAAATAGGGGAAAACAAATAAATGATGAATAAAACCTCCAAATATGAGTCTTCTTGCAACAATGGTTCATAAAAACTTAATAGCAATTAAAGAAAACTAAAAACCCTATATTATTATAAAAAAATTAAGAAATGCAAAATAAAATATGATAGTATAAAGTAACAACATAAAAACTGAAAAATAAAATCATGCATAATATCATAATAGAAATAAGAAAGTACAATGAAACAATATATTAAAGCAATAAATAATAAAAAATTGTAAGAAAAAAAGGAATAGAAAATGCCACCTAACAATATATGATTCATCTCTTATTTGTTTGCAAAAAAATTGAGTTTTAGAAGATAATATTGAAACAATTGACTATTTATAAGAAAAATCCAACATTTAACCAAAGAAAAACTCTGAACATTTGGACTAACCCATTTTAATTTCCTATTTATCATCTCTAAAAAGTAAAATTAATGCGATGTATGTTTCATTTAACAAAAAAAAACTTCCACCCCTTTGACTACCCTATTTAAAGCATTGATTGACAATTATAGTAATTTTTTATTTGAAATAAAAAATTTGGGTAAACATTAATATAAAAATATGAGAGAAATATAATAAAACATTTATCATTATTATATTGTATTTTTGGTCAAAGAGAAAATAATTATTACAGAAAAATAATAATTAAATAATATTTAATCAAATAAGAAATATGATATAAAGTAACAACAAAAACAGTTGAAAAATAAAATCATATATAATCTACTATATAAATAAGAATGTGCAATAAATAATAAATTAATTAAAGAAAAAAAGTCAAAAATAAGGGAAAAATAAAATAAATGATGAATAAAACCTCCAAATATGAGTCTTCTTGCAACAATGGTTCATCAAAACCTAATAGGAATTAGAGAAAATTAAAAATCATATATTATTTCAACAAATAAGAAATGCAAAATAAAATATGATATAAAGTAACATCATAAAAAATGAAAAATAAAACCATGCCTAATATCATAATAGAAATAAGAAAATGCATTGAATAATATATTAAAGCCATAAATAAATAAAAATTGGAAGAAAAAAAAAAGTGATGAACAAAAGTGTCACCTAACAATATATGATTTCTCTCTCATTTGTTTGACGAACATTGAAATAATTGACTATTTATAAGAAAAATCTAGCATTTAACCAAAGAAAAACTCCCAACCTTTAGACTAACCCACTTTAATTTCCTATTTATCATCTTTAAAAAGTAAAATTAATGTGATGCATTATTCATTTGACACAAAAAACTTCCACCCATTTGACTACCCTATTTAAAGCATTGTTTGACCATTATAGTCATTTTTTATTTGACATAGAAAAAGTTGGGTGGCATTAATATAAAATTATGAGACAAATATAATCAAAACTTTATCATTATTATATTTTATTTTCGGTCAAAAAGATAACAATTATTAGGGAAAAATAATAATTAAAGAATAATTAAAAATTAAGAAATAATAAAATGATATAAAGTAACGACAAAAACAATTGAAAAATATAATCATATATAAATAATCAAGAAATTACAATAAATAAATTAATTAATTAAACCAAACAAATAAAAAAAAAATAGGGGAAAGTTTAAGTGATAGGGAAAACATAGACAATATAGAATTTTTGTATATATAAAAATAGGAGTCTAAAACACCTTAACCACAACTCAAAACTAAAAAGAAGAGATTCCACAAAAAAAAAATTAAAATAAAATAAATTCCAACAAAACTAAAAATAAGGAAAATAAAAGTTCAAGTAAAGGATTGTATTACAACCACTCACCTTAGATTTTATTTATCAATATGAGCTTCTTCTTTTTCACCAATGAAACTTCTCAATATGTACTTCTTCTTTTTCACCAATAACACTATAAAAAATACAATAAACAAAAAGAAAATATTAGTATAAAAGTTGAAAACAATATCAATCAACAAACGATAGATTAGGATAATAGAAATTCAATATTATATCAAAAAATCTATTTTGACATAATATGAGAATGAAAGAAAAAGAAAGAGTTGATTTGATTGTAAAAAGATGAGGTGTGTCTTTATATAGCATAAGCATGCTTTAATTGAATTAGGAGTTTCAATTTTTTACTTATTATTTAAGGAAAATAAATTTCAAATTAAATAGGCTAAAGATGTTACATTTTTTGTATTCAATGTTTGTTGGAGTTACTTTTTTATGTTTTCAAATTAAATAGGCTAAAGATGTTACATTTTTTGTATTCAATGTTTGTTGGAGTTACTTTTTTATGTTATTGGTTGTTACTCTTTATAAACTATACATGTTACATAAGAAAAATTATACCATTAATATATGAGAGAAAAGAAATTTAATCAAATTAAAATATAATATTTTGTATGATTAAGATCATAATATATTCTATAAAGAATGGGCACAAAGATAATATTTTGAAATTAGTTGAAAATAAATAGTAAAAAAAATATTATGATGATGGTATAATAAATTATCTCATCCACACATTCGTATAGTATAAACTATATATGATAAATTTTTATTAAAAAAACTCAAAGTTTTTTTTAAAACATTACATATAAACAAAAAACATATAATGTTCTCCACATTTTGAATGTGAGACAAAAATATTATAACAAGGTAGCTAGTGATTACAAAATATTTTATAGCAAGGTTGTGAGATGAAATTCAACATTTAATCCCACCGTGCGGATAACCGATTAAGCGGATAACCGAGAACACAATTATAGCATTTATGGTGAGCTGAACACAACTTTTACTAGATATATTATAAATGGATGGAAATCTACCAAAGACAATATTAACTGATCGGGGTAAAGTAATGTCAAGTGCACTTGCTTATCAATGGCCACAAACTCATCATCGACTTTGTATATGGCATATCTTCCATAATGCAGCAACTCATTTGAGTAGTGTTTTTTCATAGTACAAAGAATTTTCTAGAAATTTCAGTAACTGTATTTATGAGTATGACCATGAGGAAGATTTCTTGGAGGCTTGGAGTCAGATGCTCGAAAAATACAAACTGAAAAATAACACTTGGATGCAAAGGATGTTCAATATCAAAGAAAAGTGGGCACTAGTTTATGGGAGAGATATGTTTTGTGCAGAATGATTACTACACAACGAAGGGAAAGTATGAATCGAGTCATCAAGCAATATATCAGTTATAAGCACGACTTGAGAAGATTTTCTGAACATTTCGAAAGATTGCTTAATGATTGTCGTTATGGTGAGATGATAAGGGATTTTAAGGCTAGCCAAAGTAAAGTGGCGTTGTCCTTGCTTGTCAAGATTTTGAAGCATGCTGCAAGTATCTATACACCTATGGTTTTTAAGTTATTTCAGGAACAACTTTGTAAAGCTCATGATTGCCATCTTGAGATTATTGGTGAGGCATGATTGGTTGTGAAATATCTTATTAGGCCTTCTGAAAAGCATCACACGTACATAGTTCTTATGACGAGGTGAATGAAACTACGTACATGCTGCACTTATAAGAAATTTGAGTTTGTTGGCTTGTTATGTGGGCATATTCTGAAGGTATTTACTTTTCGAGATGGAAGTTCCTAGCAAGTACATTTTGAAAAGATGCCAAAAAAGAAACTGCTAAAGTTGTTGGTTAGAGTTCAAATGAAGGATCAATAGATTCGAAAGCATCAGTACAAAGGTGTTATAGGGACTTATGTCGTCTATCTACTCCCTTATTTACAAGGGATGCAAAATTCAAAGAAGGATACATCGTTGTGAAAGAAAGTCTTCTTAATTTGTTAAGAAATCCGGATATTAACTCAAGCTAGATGTTGAGAGACCTTGAATCAAACTCAACCAAGAGGCATGAACAATCTGGCTCGGAGAGTTGTCGCATAGGCACTGAAAATGGTTATGGTCCTAATATGCCTATAAATTGCAATGCAATTGTAAAGAAAGTTAAAGGCATAAAACCGAACCAAAAATCTGGATCTCAATCAAGTAAAAGACCAAAGGGTCCACTTGAAGCAGCAAGAAGGAAAAAGAAGAAGTCTCAGCCTAGCAAATCGCCCGATAAGGATCTACAATGTCCTATGTGTAATCAGATAAGGGTCCATTTGTGTCTGACATAGCTATCTAGGATAATGTACTCATTGCGCATGAAATCTTTCATTCATTGAGAGGAAGGAAAGGAAAAGAAGGATGGATGACAATTAAACTTGACATGGAAAAAGCATATGACATAGTTGATTGAGACTTCTTATTCAAAGTACTAGCGAAATTCGGATACAATGCCTGCTTCATTTCATGGATTGAAGGATGTGTGAAAACTATCTCTTTCTCAGTGTTGGTAAACGATGGCCCAACCGATATTTTTAGACCTAAGAGAGGACTCGGATAGGGAGATCCCATTTCCTCGCACCTATTCATCATAGGAGCAGAAGTACTAGCACGAAAATTACAACAAACATGCGACGAGTCAAGGAAAACAATTGGTTTTAATACCATTAGATCAGGGACTATAATCCTCTTTCTATCATTTGCCGATGACATTATGATTTTTGCCAAAGCAACTATAGAATCATGCACCAAAGTGAAACAAATTATTGATGATTATTATAGCATATCCGGACAAAAGGTCAATTTTCACAAATCGGCGTTCCAAGTGACATCTGGAGTGCCGAACCCACAAAAGCAACAGTTGCAAAGCATACTACATATTACAAACAACATTGCATTGGACAAATATCTGGGATGCCCAATCATAAATGAAAGAGTGACTAAGAACACTTTTGGAGACATAATCCAGAAAACCAGAAACCAGCTGACAAAATGGAAGGCAAGCTCACTATTATCCCAACAAGGACGCGCAGTTCTGATCAAATCCAATCTTGCCATGAAACCAAACTATATGATTCAAAGCTTCATGCTACCAACAACAAATATCCACCTTGAGTTAGACAAAATAAGTATATCATTCTTTTTGGAATAAAGATAACTAGTACAAACCGCTGATTGGATGAGACAAAATTTGCAAATAAAAAAAACAGGGAGGGTTAGGAGTTAGGACTTCACAAATTGAAGGACTTTAACAAAGCTCTCCAAATGAAATTACTCTGGAAAATCCTTGTAGAGCATGAGAATATATGGGTAAAGATTATAAAAGAAAAATATATGAAAGACCAACCACTCTGGCCGGGAATACACAAAGAAGACACAAGCATCATGTCAGTGGGCAAAACTCATGAAAATCAAAGATGAATTCATTGACGAACTGATTTGACAAGTTGAAAATGGGAAAACAATTCGCATATGGAGAGATGTATGGACGACTGAATGAAAACTGATAGACCACCTTCTTCCAAATAGGATGGTTGACGAAAATGAAACAACTCATCAATATATAGGATCGGATAAGCGGTGGAAAGTTGACGAACTACACTAGCTACTACCAGCAAACATAGTTGACAAAACTGTAAACACTAGGATACCCATGACAGAAATTGAAGACCGAATCTACTGGAGAGCAATTAGGCATGGTTGGTTTACAACATTGAATGCCCTTGACAAAATTGCAGGAAACCAAAGAGACCAGGAGAGTGATATTGCTTGGATATGGGAAACCGAGTGTCTTCCAAAGGTGAAAATTTTCCTTTGGAAGCTAGTCATGAATGGAACCCCAACGAAAATGAGACTAGCACAAAAAGGTGTAGCAGTTCCACTACCTTGTGTGTTCTGTAACCATTATGATGAAGACACCACCCACCTTTTCACAAAATGCGCTCACACGATACAATTACTCTCCAAGATCAATAACACCATGTCGAACAGAATAAGGGTCACAACCACTACGGATCTCACCATTAGACAAATCACAAATGACATTTTTGGCAACCTTAATAAAACACAAAAAATGACTCTAGCAACGCTTTGGTGGGGGCATTTGGACTATTAGGAACAAGGTCACCTTCAATGAAGGAAATTTCAACAATATTGGAAATCATGAAAAACTTGTGAGGCAACTCCTACAACAAATAAACGAAGCCAAATCGGACTTATGAGACTATAAGAAAACTCCAAGCACACGACCACAAAATCAACCTGGGAAATAAACAAACATTAGATGGCAAAAGTCTAAAGTTTGGCACTTCAAAATAAATTTTGATGGTTCCACGCTCCAATCGGGGCTTGCTACGGCTGGTTTTGTCATCAGGTATGCTTTTGGCTCCATCATAGCCTCTAGTAGTTTCCATTGTGGCGATTCTTCCCCCTTGATGGCCGAGGCTTTGGCTCTCCGATCCAGCTTGGCAGTAGCGCGAGACCTCGGTTTTCAGCGCATCGACATCGAGGGAGATAATCTTACTGTCATGAACTCTATTTCTGGGAAGTGGAAGTGTCCTTGGGAGATCGAGATGATCGTCACGGACATCCAACAACTTCTCCGGCACTTTGTTTGGTCTTCCCGCAATCATGTTTTCCACGAGATCAATATGGTGGCTGGCAAAGTGGCATCTTTGAGGCATACTCTGGACCACGATGTGATTATATGTCGCACCCAGATATCCTCTCCCTTATCCGAAGGGATGCAATTGGGTGGTGGGTCAGTAGGGTAACACCACTCAAATCCTTACCTTGTTTCAAAAAGATGATCGACATCATATAAGAGAGTATCAACATTTATCTATAGCTCTTTACTCATATTTAGGTCGTTGTATAATGGTGAATGCTGTGAGGGAGAAGATTCAAAACATATGCTCAACCAATCAAATATATTTGACTATAAATGGTCAAGTTCCAAGTCTCTGGTCACCGTCTCAAGTCTTTAGTTACGAACAAACAGAGCACAATCTTTATACAACTACAAATGACCAAGTTACAAGTCTATGATTATGAACGACATAACATCTTCTATATATGGCTACAAATGGCCAAGCTACTTTTTTTTTTTGGTGGCCAAACTGGGAGATTACTCCCTCACATAAACATAAAGAAAGGAATTACAACCAACAGATTCGTGGGAAAGCTGTTCCCACAGAGTCAAAAACCAGCTTCTGAGTAACACGCGCAGGTGGCTCATATAGAAAATGAAAGCCTAACGGGACATCGAAAGCCAACCCGGTAAGCGCATCCGCCACCGAGTTAGCCTCTCTAAGCACATGACGAAATTGGATAACCCAATTTCTACGAAGGAAGCCATGGCATTTAGAAACCAGGCTGAACAACGGGTGTGACGACTTAAGCTTTCGCCCCACCGGCTTCACGAACACTTCCGAATCGGTCTCCACTACCACTTTTCTGAACCCCAAATTCCAAGCCATTTCTAAGCCTTTGAGTACTCCCCATCCTTCCGCCATCAGCACCGAGCAGCCTCCAATGTTGAAGGCAAAACCACCCACCCACTGGGCATTTTCGTCTCTTGCTACACCACCCACAGTAGCTCCTTTTTCATGATTCACTACTCCGTCGGTGTTGATTTTAACCCAGCCATGTCCCGGTCTCTCCCATTTGATTAATCTCTCCACCTTCCTCCTCGGAATGGAACCCCCAGTGGACTTCTTCACAACTTCTTTGTACTCCATGACAATTCCCACGCAGTCCCTTGGCTTGGCAGTATCTCCTGGTGCGTCACTAAATACTGCTTCATTTCGATTTTTCCAAATGCTCCACATCGCCGCTGCGTAGACTGCATTCCACTCGACTCCCTCACGGACATGGTCCTTCGAGGTGATGTTAGTCCTGAGCCATGCTGCAAACGGTAGCTTCCAACAGCTCTCAGCACTCCTTGTTCCTGCAACCTGTACCCAAAAGTACTCCACAGTAATGCAGTCCCTAAAAAGATGTTCAAGGGATTCATCAAAATTCTTACAAATTGGGCACGCGGCCGAAGCACCGATCCCGCGTCTCACTCGTTCCATATTGTTGAGAACTCCCCCCTTACTAACAGTCCAAACGAAAGCCCGAATTCTTTCACTTATGCTGATGCTCCAAATGGTTTTGTAAAACTCGGAATCATTCCCCTACCAATCCTGCCACCCTTCGATGGCATCATAACCCGACTTGATCGAGTAATTTCCATCTTTAGATAGTCTCCAACAGGGCAAGTCTTCTTCTTCCCTGCACGCAATGGCTGCAATTTTCAGGAGGATATGTGAAGGAAGAAGGTGGCTGAATTGATCCCATTTCCAACCACTGTCTTCCTCCCACAGCTCCGCAACGCTCCAGCTCGGGCAATCAGCCATCTTCCCTCTAAAATAATCGCTCAAAGGCCTCTGTTCCACCCAATAATCACGCCAAAATCCTATGCCAACACCACAGCCAAGGTTCCAGCACAGATTCGGTTTAATAACCTCACCGAGCCCCCTCCTAATACATTTCCAAACATGTGAAGCATTCGGAGAGGCCCCCAATGAAGTGCCTACGTATTTAGATTCAAGAATCTCTCTCCAAAGCTCCTCTTCTTCAGTCAAGAACCTCCAACTGAGTTTCGCAACGATGGTCTGATTCAGAGACACCATATCCTTCAAACCGAGCCCACCCGCTTGCTTAGGTTTCAACATCTCCTTCCAAGCAACTTTATGAATCTTTCTTTTGCTTTCCGTAGAGCCCCAAATAAAGCTCCTAATATGTTTCTCAATCTTTAAGCAAGTGCTTATAGGAAGAGCAAAAACCGCCATACAATATCTCGGAAGCGTTTCAAGGACAGATTTCGCCAAAGTAATCCTTCCGGCAAAGCTTAACAGGTTCGACTTCCAACCATTGAGTTTTGCCGAGAATTTGTCAATGATGAAATCGAACTGGACACCTTTCACCCTCTTGTGCAAGATCGGGATTCCAAGGTATAGCCCAAGGTCGGAAGTAGCCTTTATACCGCTTTCGTCTTCAATGGTCTTGGCCAGCCCTGCATCAATGTTACAAGAAACAAAGAATTTGGATTTTTCAAGACTAACCTTTTGCCCCGACGCTCCACAGAACTGTTCCAGGCAAGATTTGATCACCTTCACTTGTCCAACTGAAGCCTCGGCGAAAAGGAGTATGTCATCAGCAAAGAACAAATGTGAGATGCTGGGTCCTTTTCGTGACACTTTGATCGGTTTCCAGGCTTCGCTCTCAACCGTCTCGTTAATCAGATGGGACAGCCTCTCGAGACAAAGGATGAAAATGTACGGTGAAATGGGGTCGCCTTGGCGGATTCCCCTAGACGGGGTGAATTGCCTAGACATCTCACCGTTCCACAATACTTGCATCCTCGGACTCCTGATGCATTCCATTATCCAAGTCACTCATAGCTCCGGGAACCTTGCCCACTTCAAAGTGTCTTCAATGAAATCCCAATCAAGCCGGTCATAGGCTTTTTCAAGGTCCAGCTTTAGGCAAATCCAACCCCTTTTCCCCCGTTTCCTTTTCATGGAGTGTATCACCTCTTGAGCAATAACGATATTATCGGTTATCATTCTTCCGGGCAGGAAGCTACCTTGAGTTGGCCCAACAAGACACCCCATAATAGGCTGCAGTCTTGTTGTCATCATCTTAGTAATAGCTTTGTAGCAAACGTTGCAAAGACTGATCCCCCGAAATTGGCTCACTTTCTCCGGTTTACCAACCTTAGGAAACAGAGTGATTAGCGTATCGTTAATTCCATGTGGAAGCTTACTCTCCCTAAAAAACCCAAGGATCATATCAGTAGTAGAAGCCCCAACAGTGCTCCAACATCTCTGGAAGAAAACAGGCTCGAAACCGTCCACTCCGGGGGCCTTGAAAGCTCCCATTCCTCTGAAAGCCTCCCAAACATCCTCCTTTTTGAAATTCCTGTTAACAGTAACCCACTCAGCCTCTTTCACAATGGGGAAACTAGCGGGGATGAACGGTTTTCCTCCCCCTGATATCTCCTCGGTGTACAGATCTTCAAAGAACGAAAGAGCTAAGTTTTCCATCTCCATTTTGTCCTCCACCCAATTATCATTCTTATCGAATAACCCCTCAACCCGGTTCTGCTTTCTTCTGATGGTGGTGGACGCATGGAAGAATTTGGTATTTCTATCTCCAAGAGCGAGCCAATTCTCCCGGGATTTCTGCATCCACAAAACCTCTTCTTGTTCCAAGGTTTCGTCGAGCTTTTTCCTGATCCTTTCCTCCTGTTCAACGGCCGAGGCTCCAGCCCCCTGACTGATCTTCTTTTGCACCTCATCCAGCGCATCGAGAAGGAGTTTCTTCCTCTCGAAAATGTTGCCGAAGGTCTTTTTATTCCAGTTGATCAGCTCTTCCTTTAACCCTTCAAGCGTTGTTCCCACATGTTGATCTTTAGCCCACTTTGAGTTGACTAACTCCATAAAGTTAGGATGTGTGAGCCAAGCCGCCTCGAATCTAAACGGACGTCTCCTTCTGTCTTTCATTATCTTAGGCTCCATTTCCACAAGAAGGGGGTTGTGGTCCGATGAATACCTTGGGAGGTGTCTGACTCTAGCCTTAGGCCAAGTCAGTCTGCCCGAGACATTCACAAGCGCCCGATCCAATCTCTTGAACACAACTCTATCCCCCAGGATGTTTTTACTCCACGTAAACTCCTGCCCGGTATAGCCAAGGTCAACAAGATTCCCACGATCAATAACCTTCAAGAATTTCCCAGCATCTCTATGTAAGGCTCCCGTCCCTCCTTTTGTCTCATCTTTATTCAGGATGCAGTTGAAATCTCCTCCAACAATCAGGTCACCAGAGATACCTTGGATAGCATCTTCAAGATCGTTCCAGAAGGGAACTCGCCTAGCTACCGTAGGTGGCCCATAGACAGCGATGATGTTCCCTCTACCTTTCCCTTTCGACCAAGTAGCATGTATAAAATTGGCATTCTTATTCTCAATTTTTAGGTTGCATTTTTCCTCATTCCAAAGGAGCCAGACTCCTCCAGAGAAACCTACTGCTTCAACCCGTTCAGCTTTGTCGAAATTGAGTTTCTTACAGACTTTATCCGCTTCATCTCCCGAGATCCGGGTTTCGAAAAGAGCCAGAACATCCACGGTACAATGGTTGCAGATATACTTGATAGCTCTTCGAAACGATTTCTTCCCTGCTCCAAAGCAATTCCAAAACAAAATATTCATTATTAAGTCGCAATTAAGGGATTTAACAACAAAATACCAATAACAACAAATAAAACAGATAGTAAATTCAAATCGAATCCTGGCAGAATTCATCAAGCCTCTTTAACAGGGGTGTTAAGCATCTCCTCTCCCATCGGGATATCCTCAGAGGGGATCCCTCTCGGATCCTTCCCTTGAGTATCGTTCTCCAACGGTGCCCAAAATTTGCCTCCAATAGGTGGTGGCTGATTGGATAAGGGTTCGCTAGACCAAATCGTCTCTTTTTCCTTGTGTTCTTGGACGGTAGAAACCGCCACTGGAGGAATGGTAGTCGACGTAGCCGATGAGGGGGCCATCGTCGCAACCGTGTGTGTCCTTCCCGCCTGGGCTTCCTTCTTATCACCCTTCATGACCTTCTCCAACGACTTAACCTTGTACTGCTTCTTCTTGAAACTAGAGATTTGAGCCGCGCGGAGACTGTTTCCCCTGATAGAATTTCGTAAGCCCAAATTGGGAGCCTGTGGCTTCTTGGGCTGTCCATTGTCAATCGGGGGTCCGTTACTTCCATGTTTACCCGGCCCATTAGCTTTACCCGAGCCCGATGGCCCAGATGGGGGCTCTATGTTCTCCTTGCCTTTGACATGAGCATTTTCCGAAGCAGTAGCAGCTTTATTCCTTTTGTTCCCATCATTTAATTCGGCCCTGTGTCCCTTAATCTCTCCCGCCTTTCCAAGTTTCGAGCCTCTTTCACTTCCTCCATTAAGATTGGCATTAATTACAACGGTCGAATTCTTCTTAATTGCTTTTGCTTGTGCTGTCGCCGGCCCGGAGTCCTGGTCGCCGGTGTTTTGCTTAGCCTGTAGGACTTTGTTTCTTTGCATAGGAGTGTGTCTTCGCCTCTTGACCACCATCCATGGCCCGTGGCAGCCATCCCCTTCCTCCGGATACTGCGGTTTCTCGCTCTCCTTCTGATTCTCGCTCTCCTTGTTGTCTGAGTTTTCACCAGCGGAAATCACCCCTTTCTCTTTCTCTCCCAACTCTTGGCATTGATTCTTTAGATGCCCAACTCTCCCGCATCCAAAGCAGACTTTCGGGATTCCCTCGTATTCCAGTAAGAACCTCTCCCCATTGATGGTGATCGAACCTTTCAGGGGAGCTTCCAAGTTAACTTCAACGCAGACACGAGCAAAATTGCCTCTGTTCGTGTAGACCTTTCGGTGATCGACTCTGATTGGTTTCCCTAACCCCTCCGCAATCTTCATCAAGACATCTTCCTGATAGAGTATCATCGGTAGATCGATAATCCTAATCCTGACCGGGACCGTCCTAATCGCTTCCGAGGACTTGAAATCAGGTGACCAGGCACGAATGATCAGACACTTTCCGAACACTGACCATGGGCCACCTGATAAGATTCTGATGCTGTCATCTTTGGATTCAAATCGAACAAGAAAGTTCCCGAACGGGAGGTCAATCACTTGCATCCTCCCACAGCCCCTCCACAGATCCCTGAGTTTTCTATCCATGATATGCAAGGGGATCTTAGGCCCCATAATCCTGACTATCAGCGAGTTGTTCCATGCTCCTGCGAGGACTTCCAAAACCTTCTGGTCAATACTAACCACCGGATCTCCCCCTGGTCCTTTTGGGAAGGAAATCTCAATCTTCTCCTTAATAAGCTTTCCATCCACATTCAGTTTCCGCTGGTCAGTGTTTCCAGAAACAACGAGGTCTCTCCACGAAATGCCCCCTCTCGAGAGAGTTGGTTGGCTGATGGACCACCACCTCGCGACGACGTGCCAGGATCTTCCGGCGGAGGGGGAGGTTCCGGTGCCGGGTCTACTTGCATATCGCTAGTCACTCTGCTCTCTTTTTTCGCTTTCACCATGCTCCGATGCTGCATGGAGTGCTTTATACTCCAGTTACTAACTACAAACGACTAGATCGACTCTAGTTACGAATTACCAGACAACTGAAGCATCTTCTATACTCCATATGATTACGAATAGCGAACATTAGATATGAATGGGGCGCCACAAACAAGTCTAGGTCCGAAAACGATAAGCAAGCATCAAGATCGTACATCCAGAAACCAAGAAGTGTTCATGACACCCATCTGTCTTTAACCCCATACAGTATTTGTTTAATGATGCCCTCTTATTGTATGTGCACTCAACTGGAACTGGTACATAAACAAGGTAGGCAAACAGACGTCATGCCGATCAAATTTCTCTCAATTAGAGATCTGAGATGAATGGAGTTAACACAATTGAAATAAACCAACAAGTCCACAAACTATGATAGAGACTCCTAAGATACCGATTGCATCTACATTCATCTGTTTTGAAAATTAGTTAGCCACAATTACTGTGAGAATCATTAGCAGAAGATGAGTGATGACAGACATCTCTGTTTTATGCTTGAAAATTAGGCATTAGCCACAAAGTCATTGCCTATTTGCCATGGAGCGCTTGACGTGGTCAAGAATGCGAATGTACTCAAAGAACAGCGACGACTCTTTACCTTCCAGCCCATCCCTGTGCACCCGGTTGCTCCCAGCGAGGTTGTTGCAGGGGCTCCCTCCGATGATGAAGTCGAATCCCCCAAACCGGCTTATCAGCTCCTCCAATTTGTTGCCAGTAAGATGCTGCACGTCTGCGATGTGGACGAGAGTCCCCTTCTGATTCGTCTGCTCCCACCAACTCTGAACAATGTTCCGGTTCACCTCGGATATTTCCACTGATACCACAACTTTCAAAGGGATGCCCAGGCGATGCATCCCTACTTCTCCCCCTCCAATCCCTGTGAAGAGCGAAAGGACCTTGATGCCACTTGGGAATATCTCCTTCAATACTGAAAGATGATAGGCAACAGTATCAACCTGGGATTCAAAGCCAACAATCAAGCATCAAACAGAATCAACAATAAGAAATCCCAAGTCGGTTGTAAAGTAAGATATCTTAAATGCAATAAGAACAAAAGATTTACCTGAAATGAGTTTCCAAGGGACTTGTATCTATCAGTCCTACTAATTCCCCTGGTGTGATTCTTCGGAAATCCCAAAAGCATTTCAACTTCATCTGGCTCGAGCGTTGCAACTTTGTTTCGACCAACCCACACCAGATTCCATTTTCTGCACTCATCTAAGACGTACTTCTGGACATGTGGAGGTGGATCCCTTGGCCAATGTTCCTCGAGTTTCTTGCGAATTCGGCCGGTAAGTTTTGCACTCCCATAGGCTGTCTGCAAGCAGTTCAGCTTGGTTCGGGTATCCCATGCAGGCCACCATTTCTTGGTAAGTGGCAAAGCCTCATGTATGGTGCGCGGAGGAAGAGGAAGGATAGGAAACCGCTTATCAATAGGGAGGTTGTGGATGTACCCTCGCTTTCTCGCAGTAGCACAAAAATGCTTTGAATCCACAAACTCCGGTTCTACCTCGTATAGAAACCGGGATATGGTATCCCAAACCCCTTTGGGAGCAAGCGCCACATTCTCATAGTAGAAATATGGGGGGCCAATGGCTGCCTCAGGAAGCCTCCTAGTCTGTACAATTTCACATGACATTGTGGGAATCCCAAAGCCAATCATAGGTTTTGGAAGGCGGATTGGTTCTTCTTCATCAAACCCCTTTTGTCGTTTATTACTTATCCTATAGCCCATCTTTTTCTTCTTAGAAAGTTTCTAATGGTAAACAAAAAGAGAAACCGCTTAGCAGGTGTATAATTGTGAAATAAGTCAGTAACTAAACCGAGTATGAAATAGATCAGAATTAATATCCATGCAAAGGAACAATGTAATGAAAAGTACCTCTTTGGCTGGTGGATCAACGTAATATGGATCATCGGCCCTAGCCATTTGAGCAGCCAGTATGAAATTTGTTAGCTCTTCTTCTGATGCTTCTGACCCTGCCACATTTCAGAGGATCTCATTAAGTGTACAAAAACTGTTAAATATTGAAGAACACATGAACATTTATTATTTGCAAGTCATTGAATATACTCCCATATAGGACTCACAATATAGTTTATGGCCAGGGACAACAAAAAGACCCATTATCATTCATAAATTATCCTAGAAGGCAGAACACAAAGTCCACTGTTAATGCTAGGATCAGCAACAATCAATGCCACAACTAAAAGGATTGACATGTTTTCCATCTGCCGTAAGGCAGATAAAATGGGGAACACTCAGAGAATAAATAAGAGAAACCTTAATCATTTCCCTTCCAATATGTCTGATTGCTTTTGGTGATAAAACAAACACCAAATGTTCTAACAGAAGCTGAATATTTTCAGGAAGCTGCTTGCACCACTACCAAAGACCTTCAAGTGGATGGGATATGCCTCCGAAAAAAATCTTTTAATGGAAAAAGAACAAGAACAAGTAAGAAATATTCATGGAGCTGCACTAACCACATCTTTCAATTGCTATGAGAATTTCTTCCCTTGGGAAATTCATATCCTCCAAAAATGACAACTTCTTGCACTTCTGAGATGGGGACAGTGAACTTTCCCTCTACAAAGAAACAACCAGTCAGCCAGAAGGGAACACCCAACAGGAAGATATTATGTAATGCAAATGTGGTATAAACTAGCAATAAAAAAAACATGTTAAATACCTTAACTTCAAGAAAGCTATCTGAATCTGATTCATCCAGAAGATTTTCTTCACAGATCTCTTGATCATCCGAAGACAAGAAGTCAGAGTCAGAGTCTATTTGCAGATCAGAGTCAACATCTTGATCTTTTGTTACTGTGCTTTCAGCATCCTGATTCCTAACGGGGGAGGAGTTTTCCAGAGCCTAAACATTGCAAAAAAAAAAAAAGTGGTATAAATTTTTTTTAACAAATAAAGAAATAGGATCAACCTAAGGATATACTGCTAGAAACACACACAAAAAAACGAAAAACCAAGCATCTTGCCCTCATCTAATGATTGTACTTAAATTTCAATATCACTTATGAATACCAGATGAGCTACTATGCTTTTTTATGACAGAAAAGTACCAAATGACTCCTAATAGTAATTAAAGTTTTAAACTTAAATCGACAAAGGAAGTAAATAATGAAAAACCTGGAGAAAGTTCATCTTAACTGCAACCCCAAAATAAATCCTAAAATTATTTAGGGGTACTATAGAAATGTGGCACATAACAAATACTCCATAAGTTTCAACCTATCAATAGTAGAAACTAATTTCTGAGAATCTGAGAACAATAAATGAGGCAGACATGAACTCACAGCGTACGTAAGAAGGGTTTCCAGTATGGAATCTTCATTCCCATCTCCTGTATAGTTGTTAAGGCAATATGAGAGAAGTGAATACACGTAAAAGCTAATTTAATTACAAGGAGAAAATGGCATACCATTTTCTTCAAGAGCTCTTGCAACTATCTTATCAGAAAACCCCATGGCAACAAAACGACGAAACAATGAGCTTGATGGCCCAGATGAGGAACTTGCCTATACCAAATATCAAAACAATGAAATATTTGACAAGCTTCTTTGTTTTCATTAATTTTTCTTCTATGCAGCAATGAAATATTTGAATTAAACAATAAAAGAATAGTTTACTATTATACATGTTCCAGCAAATTTTAAGTTTTAGCTCTTAAAAGAATCTATGCAGCTCCTATTGTTGGCCCAGAATTGTGTTTAGATTACAATTTTCCCATATACTTGTGAAATCAACCATACAAAGGGAATGAAGATGCCTAAATGCTCATCTCCCAAAATCATTACCTCACAAAAACCGGAATTTTGTCCTTGACCACCATTACACGCAACTGAAGCAGAATCAACAGGTAGATTCTCATTTTCAGACTCGTCGCCGCCCCAACTGAAGTCGTCGCTTTCATTGTCAGAAGTATTACCACCCTTCAACAACATAATGAAAGGTGAAAAGAAAATACGAACAAGATCTCAAATAACTTCAATTGACTTGAAAAATCACTACAATCAGTCATAACTAAACCAAGATAAGAATATTAAGAGAGTAAGAAATGATAGATTTTTTTTAAAACCTTACCATTTCTTATATGCACTAATGTGACCAAAATCTAGGTTCCAAGAAGATGACACGTGAGGTAATCAAACCAAAAATCTGTGCAAACCAGTCAAAGTTCAGGCTAGTGATTAAGCTAAAGCAATCACATCCAATTTCTTATTAACAAAATGAGGTACATCTTGAGCACCATACCTACTCAAGGAAGCAACAGAAACCCCTCACTTTAATTAATACATCTTACTACTCAAGGAAGCATCGTATGCCTACAGCTGAAAAAAGGGGCAAATGAAGTCAGCTTCAAAAAAAATCGCATTGGAGCTGAAAGACTACAGATGATATTGAAACCAGTGAGAAGTTCCCTCAAGGTGAAAGCAAACCAACATTTGTCTTTGAAAAACCCAAGAAATGACGTCAGTTCTCATCATAAGTACCCATTGCAGCTGCACCAAACAAGCAAATTGCAACCGAGACTGAGATTACTTCATCAAAGACAATCTGTGTGGTACATAAACGTAATGACATACCAGACTAAACAACCAAATAAGATCTAAGACCGCAAAGAGAGGGGGGGGGGGGGGGGGGGGGGTTCTTCTCTAACACCCAATATAAGCCCGTCAATAAGATCACGGGAATAGATAACACAATACTTCACAACTGCACATGTTGGCTCAAGACCTACTCAGGTGTTTTGATAGCAATGTACAGCATTGCTTGACAAGTCCCATGATCAAATAATCAAATGAAAGATCATTATCAATTATCCAACTGACATTGCAGTAACATTTTAAGCATTAATCAAATAAACAGAACATTATCTCCTAAACTAGCATCATCGCCTTGTAACAGGCTAGACACCATGTCCGTACTGACTGAGCCCCTTTTTTTATTTGGAAACTGAAAAAAACTCTGTCTATTCATGAACAAGAAAGCAAGGAAAATGATGAAATTTCAATCTACTACAATGCAAGTGTGGAGTAAAGGCCAGGAAAATTTAAAGGCGAAAAAGCTGACAGTAAGGTGGAAAGCCCAACAAAATCGCTCAAAACCCTAACAACGAAATCACCCACGTAGTACCAAAATTGAGACAAACTACATCAATCGCCCAAAAATTACAACTCAGAGAGAGAAAACATCCAAAAAGAAAAACGAAACTAGGGCACTAGATCGGCAAACAAGTTCAACAAGCAAACAAATAAGTACACAAGAAGGTCAGAAAAATACGTGAGAAGTAGACGATTCAGTTGCAGTGACTGGGTTGGAGGGAGACGGCGGCGGCGGGACGGCGGGGCGCCCCAGAGGGACGGTGGCCACAGACAGCAGGTGAAGGCGCTTTGATTCCACCTCTGCCGCAGAAAGAGCTCTGTGTGGGAGACTGGACTTGGAGACTTTTAGGCTGAGGGTTTCACTGTAAGCTGAAATGCTCGATTGCTATTTAAAATTGACACTTTGATGTTTGGATAATAAAAAAATATTCTGTATTACTAGTATAATTCTCGTGCCATATATTAAATATTTTTTTTGGGTAGGTCATGCACTCAAAACGCATTATTCAACATTATTTTATAATATAAAATTTTATACAATTAATTGTATAGAGATTGATGCAACTTTAATTTAAATATATTATTAAAATAAAGATTTAGCTATTCGAGAAAAGGTATGAGTGACTAGTATTCAGGTTAAGATGCGGGAATCGAGACTCCGATGGTATGGACATGTTCAGAGGAGAGACCCAAATGCGCCGGTACGTAGGTGTGACAAGCGTTCGGCGGGGCAGAGGGCGTCCAAAGAAAAGTTGAGGTCAATTGATTAGACATGATCTGACTGCTCTGAGACTCTCTGAGGAGATGACACGGGACAGGTCTAAGTGGAGGATTGCTATTCGAGTCGACGAACGCTAGTCGGGGGCAACGTCTCTCGCTCATGCTTCCCTTCTATCTCAATTTTCTTTCGTGCATCCTTTCCATCTTTTCATCCTTTTCCCTTTTGCGTGTTATTTATTCTCTTAATTTTCAGTTTCTAGTGGTGTGCGTCTCTCTTCCCTGTGGTGTCCGGTCATGGGTCACTCGGAAACACCCTTTTGACCTAGTCGGGGTAAGGATGCGTACATCTCGACCCCCATACCCTACTCTGAGCGGGAGATACTGGGATTGTTGTTGTTGTTGTTTTGCAATAACAACGTACTGCTACATATTACGTTTTCAATTATGTATGATCGAGTGAACCGTGGTTGTATCGTCGTCTTCGAAGATCCCTCAATTAGATGAGAGTAACGTCGGTGATCTGCATTTTTCCAAGTTTCGTCCTTTCTGGTAGTGGGTTACTATTTTCCACCTTCTCGGCGTCGAGACGTTTTGTGAGTCGTCGCACTCTCTCGTGTTCTCGGCATTCATGGCTCACCATTGATCGTTCTCGACTCATCCACTAGCTGGAGATTTTTTAAGGTTGTTTGGGTGGTGTTTCTTTATCTGTATTGATTTGTGTTATTTAGTACTGTATGTTATATGTTGATGGTTTATCTGTTTGCTAATTCGTGAGCCTATTGAGTTACGAGACAACTTGTTGTCTAGTATCTCAAATTTTTACCTTATAATAAAAAAATGTTTTGAATTAATCTCATTGTTATTTTCTCTGTTTGTTACGTAATTTTTTTTTTACTATTTACATCATTAACTTTTTATTAATTTTTTAAACTGATTTCACAGCTATTATTAAGTATGAAATTATTTTTAAAAATTAATTAAAATTTTGATATTTTATTATAGTTTTAATTATCTTAAAAATTATATGCATTGTAAACAACATGTTTTATCAAATGGAGGAAGCATGCTTTCTAAAAAAATTAATATTTAATAAAAAAATATTAAAAATGATTAGTTAAAATCGTTCTGTTTCAAAAATAAATGACATGTAAAATTTAACCTAAAACTCTACTAGCTACCCTTCCGCAACTCCTACTTTCTTTGAAATGGCAGAAGACAAATCTCCCGGTCCGGATGGCTACCCTCCTGAATTTTATAAAAAATATTGGCATATAGTTGACCCCTCCTGCTATAAAGCTATAAAAGTCTTCTTCCATTCAGGTCAATTATTATCGGAAATAAACAAAACCGCCATTGCCTTAATCCCCAAAACTGAGAACCCTACCACAATAAACCACTACAGACCGATTAGTTTATGCAATACTATCTACAAAGTAATTACAAAAATTCTAGCAAATAGATTAAAACCTATTCTTCCAAAACTCATCAACCCTTTTCAATGAGCCTTTGTAGAAGGAAGATCCATCCGGAATAACACATTAATTGCTCATGAAATCTTCCATAGCTTTCACAAGCAAAAAAGGAGAACTGGTTAGATGACTTTAAAACTCGACATGGAAAAAACCTATGATAAAATCAACTGGATTTATATCAAAGCGGTTATTCAAAGGTTCGATTTTCATCCTATATGGATCAACTGGGTTATGACTTGTCTAACGACCTCCTCCTTCTCGATTCTAGTAAACAATCGTCCAGATAAACAATTTAAGCCTAATAGGGGAATCCGCCAATGAGACCCTCTTGCACCTTACATTTTTGTTTTAGTAATGGAAGATCTAGCAAGAGAAATGCACAAGAAGGCTTTGCAAGAAGATGCTCTAATCGGGATCAAACTCACCAGAAACGGTAATCCTATAACTTTTCTTACTTTTGCAGACGACACAATTATTTCTGCGAAAGCTGCTCATACTAGTCTAAATACCATTCAAAATATGATAAATAATTTCACCAACCTTTCGGGCCTTACTATTAACTATAGTAAAAGCGCTCTCTAATGCTCTAAAAGCGTTAACCAAAACCTAGCCAAAGATCATGCCCAAAGCATGAGAATTTCAATCTCTAGCACTCTTGAAAAGCACTTAGGTATTCCGATAATTAATGGCCGGATTAGAAACTCGACTTTTGAGGAGGCCATCCAAAATCTGAGAAAAAAAAACATCTTTCCAAATGGAAGGCTTCAAATCTGTCTCAGGTAGAGCTGTTCTAATCCAAGATAACCTAAGTTCCAAAACCAATTATCTGATGCAAAACTTCTTACTCCCTAAATGAATTCTCAAACAAATAGATCAGATAAACAAGAACTTTGTCTGGAATAAACTTCACACGGAGAGATATACCCCTCTTATAAGATGAGATAGGTGGCATGGGCATTAGAAAAGCGGAAGAATTAAATATAAGTCTTCAGTTTAAATTATTGTGGAAACTCTACTCAAATGAAGAAAATATATGGGTTGGAGTCATTAAATAAAAATACTTGCAAAATAATGGCATTAAGGACAAACCAAATCAGGCCACCTCCTGACAATTTGGCAGATTATTATCTCTTAGAGAAAATTTTGAAAAAGGTCTCCTTTGGATTATAGGGGACGGTAGCACCATAAATATTTAGAATGACCCTTGGATTCCTAACATAAACCTACTTTTATGTTAAATAATGATCCAAATATGAAAGTTTGTCATCTCTTTACTCCTCAAAAGCATTGGAATAAGTCTCTCATTGAGAGCATGTTTCCTCAAAATATAGCCAAAATCGTTCTAGCTCTCAAAATCCCAACTAGGCAAACTCCGGATAAGCTAATCTGGATGCCTGATCCCACTGAAAATTTACTACTAAATCTGCGAAGAAAATTACTAACATCCAAAACCACAACACAGATAACCACTGCTGGATATGGAACCTAAACCTCCCACCTCAACTCAAAAATCTAGTTTGGAAAATTAAAGTTGACGCACTTCTCACTACCAACAAGCTTAATAAGTACGTCAACAGACAACATAGTTCCTAGCACCTGTTACCTTTGTAACCAAAGTAATGAGGATGCTACTCATCTATTTACAGAATGCTCCTTTTCAAATGAGTTTATAGCTCAGTTTAAACAATCTACAGGAAAATTCTTCAACAACCTCTCTATTCAAGGTCCCCTTTGTGACAATATAAATCTAATCAAACAAGCAAATCATCAATTTGATGATCTAGTTGTCATTTGGCAAATGATCTGGGAAACTATAAACAATTTAATCTTCAAAAAAAATAATTCCTGACTCCTTTGGGAACATTATGAGGCGAATTAAAATAAATATTCAGGACTGGAGAGAGGCAAATCCAGGAGAAAAAAATAAAGATAATGGAAAAAGGAAAAAGAGGTCTATGTCTAAATGGACTAGACCAGCAGGAGCCATCTACAAAATTAACGTAGATGGTTCTGTTATGAGGCGAATTAAAATAAATATTCAGGACTGGAGAGAGGCAAATCCAGGAGAAAAAAATAAAGATAATGGAAAAAGGAAAAAGAGGTCTATGTCTAAATGGACTAGACCAGCAGGAGCCATCTACAAAATTAACGTAGATGGTTCTGTCAAGACCAGCAGGAGTCATCTACAAAATTAATGTAGGTGGGGAGAATCATTTGTGATTCTAGGGGTCATGTAACTGAGATTTTCCACCAGGAAATTAGTCAAGGTACGATTATTCAAACTGAAGCGGCAGCAATTCTGATAGGAATGCAACTAGCTCGAAGATTGGGATTACGGAAGATTGTTATAGAGGGAGATAACCAAGAGTTGATGAGAACTCTTACTCAAGAAAAAGGCAGCAGATGGAAAATTATGTGCCAGGTAGAAGAAATCAAGATTATGGGAGCAGACTTCAAAGCGGTTGAATACAGACACATCTATAAAGAAGCTAACAAAGTTCCAGATTATATAGTCAAGAGGCATCATTAGCAATAGATATACAATCCTTTTTAATAGGGATATTTGTACCAATGATCCCAGAGCGCGTTTACATATTTTGTAATAGCTCCGAATGTTTGCATACTGTAAAAAAAAAAGAAAAAAAAACTCCTACTTTCTTCATCCCTCCCTCTCATTTATTTGAGTTATGTTAACAATTGTCCTTACAAAATATAATATATAATCCATAGTAGTTTTAAGTTGGAGACTCGTATTCACATCAAATGATTTCTGAATCCCCAATCCCACCCTGGTATTTTGGTCTACGTACTTTATTCTAACTAATTAGTCGTTTGCATTGTAGGTTCTTATTCCAAAAAATTGCCTATTAATTTGGTCCAATGCATAATGCACTTTTACTAGGAGCATATATGCATGAAGCTCTTCATTAAATAGTTTGGTTTGACCTGTAAATTTGATGTAACTAGCCAAGGCATACCCGTGCTACGCACGGGACGTAAATATAAGTTTTGCTATTTTATAAGCCTATTTAAGAGCTTATTTTATATCATCTCATTGACTAATTTAAACAGTATATGTGTACGTACACATAGTAAATCTTGGTTAATTTTATATACTTTGGTTTAAGTTATTTATTAAATTTTTATATTTTTATGGGGTTTTCTTCAAGAAGACACCTTGCAAAATAATTTTTTTTAATAAAAAAACACCTTTTAAAATTTTAAAAACAAAAAACACCTTATATAATATAAGGTATTCGATCAATTGAAGCACCAACTTTTATTTTACAACTAAAATTTCAAGTTTTCAGTGATATTTTTTAATCTATAATCGAAATGCCCTCATTTAACTGACATTTTTTTTTAAAAAAGGAATTGTATATAATAAGTTTTTTCTTTTTTTTTTGGTGGGAATAATAAGTTTTTTCTTAACAACTTGTCTTTGTAGTTTTTTTTAAAGGAGTTGGATTATATTATATAAAATATTTTTATTAATTAAATAATCAATTTGAAATTGTTTTGTTTAATAAAGTTATTTTATATAGTGTTTTAAAAAAAATTAGTTAAATAAAAACATCTTGGTTATAGTCTTATGACATAAATGATATATGGTGATAATCATGATATATATTGGTACCAAAAGTAAAATATTTTTTTAATTAATTTTCACCATGTTTTAATTAGGAGATTAGAAATATAGAGTATAAAAAAGTGACATCAAAAAGTAATAAATTATTATCCATGCTAAATTTGGATTAACTTATATGTTTTAATACTTATATAATTACATTTTAGATATTGTTAGGCGAGTGACAATTAGTTTTTATTATGTATAATTCGATCATTTGTCAATTACTCGAATTTGACAACTTGCTATATTTTTGTATCAAGTATATGCGAGTGAAATTGAACATTTAAATGAATAACTGTTAATAAAAAAATTACCTATTAATTTAATCACAAATATGAAATGAATAAATGTTAAATGAATTTGAAATTTATATATGCATGTGTGTGCGCGCGCGCGAAAAAATTACCTATTAATTTAATTATAAATTTATGAATAACTGTTATCAATAATAAGAAAGTAAGAATCTTTCATGGAATAATTTCAAGCCTCCTACCTTTTGTTGGCTAAAATGGTCATTAATTTGATATTCACCATTGTTCAATGACTTATAATTTGCCTTTGAATTGAAAAAATACATTAAATATTCAGGAAAACAAATTCATTCAATATTACCCCCATGAGAAATACATTTACATATTCCATCGTATCCTATGAAACTCAACCATTTCTTATAAAGCCCTTCTCTTGTTTCTTTTCTTATTCATTAATTATTTTATTTCTTATTTCAAAAAAGTATAATATATAGAGAGGGAGAGATGGATAGGTAGTTAATATTTCTAGATTAAATAGTATTAGTTGCAAAATGTTACAAAAACTGAAGTGGCTATCAATGATACGTACTATTGTAATAAAGGTAAATTCCAATGTCCATTCATCATTTGCCATAACTTAAATTTGGATGTTACAAAATGTACGTGGTTTCGATCCATTTTTGCCAAGATACCCTTAGTTATCCACACACCAAAGATGTAAATTGTGGCTGGCCATGTTTTAGTCTCTAATCTACATTTTATACAGTATATTTTAAGGACTAAAAATAAATAAGAATGATTTTAATTAGTCCCTTTAACTACTCAAAATACATGTTCAATATAAAAGATCTAAAATAATACGATCAATAAAACTTACAAAATGGAACAAATCACTTTTGCATTAAGCTTACACGGCTAATGTAAGTACCTTAAGATGTTGTTGGCCCTGGAAACATCCTTTCACCCTAATGGTATGACTGGAGTTGAACCCATCCAAACCGTTGATGACAAAAAAAAAATGTTGTAAGACAAAGAGACAATTTATATCCTTTAATTAATATTTTGTCTTATAAAGATAATGTCATATAGAATGATTTAAAATATAAGAAAATGATAATAAAGTTATTAAAAAATATTATAATAATCAATTGTATCCAAATTAATCTGGATACAATTTTAATAGTAAAATATGAGTATAGAACAACCTAGATGGAATATACTTATGGACTATTTGAATAAAGAAGACAATATATGACTACACGTACCGTTAAGACAATTGATGAATGTGTTTCTTCGAAGGTACATCAACCATTTGGATTGATTTTGTAGCAATGGATGTCTAAATATCTCATATACAAACTTTTAGAAGACAGAAAACACAAACCCCATGCCACCACCATAAATATATGAAATAACAAATGTGTATATATAAGGTATGGAAAGAAGTTGAAAAGGCTATTAAAAATCAACATTTTTATTAGTGCACTAATTAATTAGCTTTTAAAGTATAGAATAGAAGAAGATTTGGAGTTACAAATCTCTAAACTGTTCATCTTCTAGTGCTTGAATGTAGGCAACGGGTTGTAGGTAACGGTTTGAATATTCATTTTCTAGTGCTTGAATGTAGGTAATGGTTTTTAATTGCATGGTAAAGACAAATAGCTTGAATGTAAACGTAACTATTTTTACATTAAATAAAAATAGTTTGATTTGGTGTTTTCTAATGGATTTAAATCGACAACTTATTTTTACAATTAAAATAACTTGATTAATTTATTATCCAATTTAAATGATTAATCGTAACTTAAAATTAACTAATTATGTAACTTTCATAATTTTGAAGTACGTGTACTGTACATTGATATTAACCTAATCTAATATAGTATAATGTACAAATAATAATATTTGTAGAATAGGAAATGTCATAAGACAAAGAGCTAGAAGAGTAGAGGGTGCCCTGTTATTAATCATAAACCAATTTTTATATTTATTATTTAAATTAAATATAAGATACATTAAGTTATAGATATATACTACTTGAAGAGTCTAAAATTAAATAAAATCAAGGAAACCATATATTAGTATCATATTTTCTAGTATTTACAAAATTAAATTAAATCAAGGAAAACCAAAAGTCATTGAAGTGATTTAATTTGGTGGGAGAATTATTAGGGGGAGGGTCATTAAGATGGCTAGGGACACAATTTTTATAGGTATATAGATTGTAACCGACCTACCTTCTTGTGATAACGAATTAGCTTGACAGTTTGTTAGTTGTTGTTTTGATTTACATATTACCTTTTCAAATGTTGTTCTGTTAATTTTTCTACTGATTATCGGACATCCAAGATACTTTTCAAGACCGGTGATGTTTTTAATAGGCAAGGTACCTTGTATTTCCATTATTATAGGAGAGGAAATTTTTAATGTGGCTTGGAACGTTGATTTTTAAAAATTAATTTTTTATCTCGATAATGTGCAGTAATCGTCAATGACTTTCTTGACTAGATGACATGATATGGAGCTTCCTCTTGTGAAAATTATAATATCATATGGGAATGCTAAGAAGGGGATCCTTGGGGATTGGTGAGAGCACTGAAACTCAATCAAGGTCTTTTCCATAAGGGATTTTTGTTGTAGTTTTCGTGCTAGAACCCCGGCACCAAAGATGAACACAAAATGAGAGAGGGGGGTTTCCTTAACATAGACCCCTTTCGGAGACGAAGAGATCCTAGGGATTATCATATGCTTAATTTTTCCATATTCAATTGATTGCAAGTCATTCTTCCTGACCCCTTCTTGTTTTAAAGGATTGAAATATCACATGAGCTATAAGAACATTATCTTGGATCAATATATTCGATATGAAGACCCCTTGGAGCGGATAAATAAGTCGATTCACCACCCTTTTAACGCATTCGGTAATAATTTTTAAGATAATTTTATAAATGGTTGTGCATATTCTCCCCCTCTTTTACCTTTTTCCCACAAAAATCTTGTTTTTTTTATACAACTAAAAATTTGGAAGTGTTAGGCCCGTTAGACCATCATCCAATGACATCTTTACGAATGTAAATATCAAGCTCTTTGTCCTGAAGAGGCTTCGATGAAGCGGTTGTTTGGAAGAGTCCGACAACACGATCAGTAGCTCAGTGCACATATCCATGTTGGCTCCCCCGTAGACATGGACCAACAACCATTTAAGACGTTGATAATGGTAAAGTTATCACCCTCAATATGCAAATTAATGTTGTAGTCCTCAATCCCTTACCTTTAGAAGACACAACTTGAGTCCCAACACTTTCGAAATCAGGGCACTATTCAGGCCAATTTTTGCCTCTTCTATAGCTATCGGTTCTCCTTGGTGGTCATGGATGATACACTCTGTGGTTGATATGTCACTACCTCTGCTACTACCATCAAAGTTTATTTTATGTTTTTTTCTTATAATGTATTTGCTGATTTTATTTTACTTTAGTTTTTTTTAGTTGAAGAAATGTGATTTAAAGTCGAATTAATCAATAGACAATGGGTAAAATAAATACAAATTTGCAAAACCGCCCAATCATGCAGTTAACATAATTGATCACAGATTAGTAAATGATTGAGACTGACTGCACAAATCAATTCCAATTTCAAAACACCTTGTTCTTGCTTCCTAATGTGTTCTCTCGGTTGAAGTTGTACCTATAATGGTTGTCAATCGACTAACCATGTAAAAATGGGGAAAACATAACTTAGGCTAATCCCATGTACATACAAAATACATAACATACATGACATTCATTTCACAACATTGATACCTACACAACGATATCGGATCATACGGTTTGTTCGTGATGAGCTAGCTAGTGACCGCCTCCATGGTGACTCGGACCAGAGAACGCTTCATTCATGACAAACTTCAACGTGGAAAGCCTTGAAGAATTAGATGATGACAACGACGACCACACTGAAGATAAAGAAGGAGGTGGAGGAGGACGAGGAGAGTAGAGATGATCTCTTAGAGGTCTAGATCCATCGGTGCAAACTAAGAAAGAAGAGAATGTAATGAAAATGAACAACATGAAGAGGAGATGAGCACCACAATTGCCACTTAGGTCGTCCAATGCTTCAAGCTTTAGGTGTTGATAAGGCTTCATGTTCCTAAACGATGAAGGATATATAGGCAAATTCTTTTCTTTCACTTTCTTGGAGCCCGTTAAGCTTGTACATGTAAATATAAGTAGGCATGTTATTTTTTATTTTTTTTTGGTGATATGATAGGATAAATGTCGGTATGTTGGTTGGTGATTCAAGGAAAACAAGTGCTTTCATTTAGGTAGTGTTTGGTTTGGAGTTATAAGGAACCAATTATATGATAGTTCTTGCTTTAGGCCAAGCATTACTAAATAATTTGTGGTAGGAAAAATAGCTAATTATCAATCATGAACTAATATTAATACGAACCTTAAAAATCACTAAATGATACTATATAAATTATTGCACATTAAACAAATTGTGATACAGAATAAACTGCCGTTGATTTTCTGGCCAATTTTTTTATGTGAAAAGAAGATTTGAACTTTTGATTTGAGTATTAAAAAATATTAAATGTAATTTTAAAAAATATTAAATTTGAGTATAAATTGAATTATAGAGTTAATCAATTTGTACTCAAAATTAGTTTTGTTTATCAAAAATTGCATCAGGACATGTAATGATGTAGCGCTACGTCACTAAAATTTTGAACTTTTGATTGTTAGGTATATAAAATTGGCCGGAAAAATCAATCGGAATTTTCCCCATAGCGAATTTGATTTAATATGCAATATTTGTATACCTTTTTAGTGATTTTCAAAGTTCATATTATTTTTCTTTTATCATTTTGCCATGTCTTCTATATATGTATATACATGGAACAAAATATCTAACTCGCATCAATTCTCAACCAAACGCCACCTTATAGTTTTAATGCCTTTTGGTTAGCCTTTAGGTCAATTCAAGATGTTGGAATAAAGGTGAAATATGGAGATAGGGTTGTTTAAAGAGTTCCCTAGGCTTACCTCAGCTATATATATCTTTGCTGATGAACATCCCCTGGCTTATATATGATGTTTGTTTGCCATGATATTTTGTTTAAACAAAAAGTTATTATTTTTGCACCCAAAAAGCTAATTTTGCGAATATTTTGTCACAATATTGTCTGCATCTTTGTGTTTCAACTTAATGATGATGTTATTTCATCCATCAAAGGCAAGCCTCTACTTCATGTTATAAAAGGGATGCCTTTAATTACGGTCAGGTTAGTTACCATATGTCAAATCCATTACCAAACATATAACATTAACATACAAAGTTGTACACACGAATAGTTAGGTTAGGGTCAATGTTCTATCTTATAATAACTAGCTTGTCTACTTCTTGTTTGATTATTACTTTCTACCACTTGCTCGATAATCAAGTTGTTACACTTATGCATTATCACACTCGGATTTATCCTCCTCAGATGATCAAATCATAATTCTATAAATATATTTGGGGTCCTGTACTGAGTAAGAGCTAGATCACACAATGCGACGTCAGCAGTTTAAGTCTTGGTCGGCAGCTTCACCGACACCGGATTACAAGGTTGATGTCTTGCGAATGACGATATCACACCGTGTCAATAGCAAGACTGCATATGATTGATTAAAATGATGTGGAACACGTACTCTCATGGCAATACATGCCATCATTAGAGCAATTTACATGCTAGGTGTGGAGGGTAATGCTTATACGTCCATATGTGATTTTTTTTAAAAGCTCTTGTTTTCTTTATAACGAGTTTGAAGGCTATTGTTGTTATTCATCGATTCTTGGTTGTTTGTTTTGTTTTATTTATTTTCATTATTATTCGGGGTCACTCAAAAATATTATATCAATGTAGTAGGAAAAATAGTATGTACAAGTTGACCCGGTCCCTTATATTCTACCTTTAGCAAGATATATTATCTAGCAGTTGTTGTATATATTTTTCCTAAATAATATAAAAATATGCACCATTTTGACCTACTACATTTTTGTGTTAAATAACATTCAAGTTCTCACAAGATCTTTTAATAATAAAAAAATAACTAACAAATGTTTAACAAATTTTGTTAAGCATTCTTGAGACAAGGATCATAGGACATGGCTGTGAGAAAAGAGAAGGTCACTCGGAAGGAAGTGACCACATAGTCACGAAGTGGAGTTGAGATTCTGAAGGAGTAAAAACACCCACATTGCATATTATGTGAGTGTCTTAGATTAAACAGAAAAAAGAAATGTCAGAAGAAGAAATGAAAAAGTGGAAGAGGGAGTGTCTTACTCTCCCCCATATTTCTACTGCAAGAAACTCAATTTTGACATTAGATTTTCATATATGTCTTTTCTTTTTAAAAAAAATACCAAGACACTCAATATGAGTGTTTGGGTTGCAAATGCCCTAAGAGTGAACATATCGAAGACAAAAAGATGAGATTAAGAGATGGTGGAATGTATCTTTTAATTAAGAAGAAAAAGGATTTAATTTTATCAAATCATTAGTTAAAGATAGATATTTAGTTAGGAATTAATAATTTGTAAGATTAGATCCTTAGAGATTGACAAGAGAGAGATAGTGATGCTAGGGTTGATGGAGCACGTAAGGCGTTTCATATATTGGATAGTGGATTGGTTATTGTAATCGAAAACTATCAATAAATTTTAAGTCCCTACTAGTAGTGAAAAGCTAGTAAGGCGTTTTACCTAAACAACTAGTTTTTTTTTTTTTTTTTTTTTACAGTAGGTAAAAATTAGGTTAATGTCTCCACGTTAACTAATTGTATTATATATTACTCATATTCATATTCTGTTATGGAGTGATCACTTTTGTTCGATCTACAGAACGAAATCACATTTATAAAACAAACCTATCCAACATTTAATTTTGTTTAAAACAATAAACATTCCAAACAGTAATACTAAAAATACTTTTAAAAATTAATTATTTTCAGCTTAAATCTTAATCTATGCTTAGAGTATAAATTAATTAAGAGCGCGCTATAATCTGAAAATATTTTCAATCTTTTAATTATTTTACCTTTTTTTTAAATAAATAATTCAGGAGTATGATTTTTAATCTACGAGAGCAAGCCCAACAGGTTTTGTAAAAATTCTCTAAAATAGAGATCAAAATATCAAAATCTCTAAAAAATTTACCCTCAAACTCCAACAACTTCTCTATTATACAGATTTCTACATTAATTATATAATATAATAAATATAAATTTCTTCCCTCTCTGCCAAAACAATTAATGTTTTCCGCCTCTCTCTCCCAAAAACAATTAATGTTTTCCACTATCTCTCCCAAAAATGGTGGATCCTACCAAAAAAGAGATGGTGGAGCATTAAATTTTTCCTCTATCTCCCAAAGCAATTAAAGTTTAGAGTGAATTTGTCTTGCAGATGGATATACAAAAGCTGTTGGGGCAAAAAACACTCATTTTTCTCCAAAATTTCCACTTTTCTCTATTTTAGAAATGCTGTTGGGGTTGCTCTGAGTAATTGGGATATATAATTTAGAAAGACAAAATAGTTATCCTGAACCACAATATATATATATATATATATATATATATATATATATATAATTAGAGTATGGATCATATGTACTCAAGTCTTATTGTGTATCATGTACACATATCTAGGCCGTTGATTTAGTTGATCGGAGGGCTGTGAAAATTAGGCAATTTTCTGATTTTTTTTATTTTAAACAATGTGGGGCCCACATGGTAAATGCAAGTTACTTGCCAAGTGAAGCGCGCGTGTGGATGCTGGGTGAACATGCCAGTTTGAATTGTGGAATGTTTAGGTTGGTGGGCTCGGTTTTCTTTTAATTTTTTGTTAAATTGGTGGGATAAATTCCGGTGTGTAGTGTTAGTGGTCCCATTTTAATTTATTTTGTTTTTTTTTTAAAAGAAAAGAAAATTGGGTTAAAACTTACTCAAAAATTCCGGATAGTTGGGTTAAAAAAAGAAAATTGGGTTAAAACTTACTAAAAACAGAAAACTGGGTTAAAAAAGAAAATTGGGTTAATCTATATAATACTTTAAATCAAAATACTTAGGCTTATGTGTCACATTTTCATTAATTTTAGCTAATTCAACCAATCTTCTTTTACCTACTCTTTTTATTTTCCTTCTCTCTCTTGTCTTTCCTTCCTTTTAACTAATCATTTTTTTTCTTTTTTTCCCTTTTTATTTTTTGCAATTGATTTTTCATCTTTGAAATAACAAATGGGTTTATTTCAAAATATTAAATTAATACTATTAACCTACAATGGAGTTCATCTTGATTGCGCTCATTATATCTTTCTTGTATGAGTTTATTTGTATAATTTTAATTTTAATTCAAAATATTAAACTAATATTTTATTGAATTGCATTATTTTATTTTATTTTTGAAAAATCGCGCCATGGCGCGGGAACTATACTGGTCACTAGTTTTTTTTTAAAACAGAAAATTGGTGGGATAAATTCCGGAGTGGTTGATAGATTTTATTTGTTAATTGCAATCAAAATTTCCAAAAAAAATTGTTTATAATGTGGTTCTAATTAACCTTCAATATGTCTGACGGAAAAAAAAAGTCACGTTCAAATTTATTATCTATGTTAAATCTGTCGACACAATTGAATAATCTCACAATACCGTCGAATAATTGAGCGATACGATGTAAATCCCTTATTATCTATGATAAATCTATTGATACAATTGAATAATCTCATAATACCGTCGAATAATTGAGTGATACGATCAAATAACCCACATTTCACCACAAGATTAGAATAGATACATCAATGGAAATCCCTTATTGTCTATGATAAATCTATCGATACAATCGAATAATCACATAATACCGTCGAATAATTGAGCGATACGATCGAATAACCCGCATTTCACTAGAAGATTAGAATATATAGATACACCAATAAAAAATTCTTTATTATCTATGATAAATCTATTGATAAAATCGAATAATCTCATAATATCGTCAAATAATTGAGCGATATGATGGAAATCCGTTATTATCTATGATAAATCTATCGATACAATTGAATAATTTCATACTACCATCGAATAATTAAGCGATACAATCGAATAACCCGCATTTCACCACAAGATTAGAATAGATACGCCAATGGAAATTTCTTATTGTCTATGATAAATCTATCGATACAATCGAATAATCTCATAATAGCATCGAATAATTAAGCGATACAATAGAATAACCCCAAAATCGTTCACCCACATCAATTTCGCACACAAATCCACTAAAGTCATCACATAATCCAATTCTTAAACAAACACCTAAATTTCGACCCTTAAAATCCACAAAAAAAAACCCCCAAATTCGTTCAGAGAATTCAACACACTTACCCATTGTTCAAATCCAACAGCGTCAAATATGTGGTAAAGATCGGCGGCTCTTTCTTTGAATTCGATCAGCTTCGATGATGGCGGCTCCCTTCTTGCTACTCCATCGGCTTCAAATCGAAAAGGAGAAACGATGGCCTGCGCTGGTGTTTGCTTCGGTGGTGCAGGCTGCTCGTGGTGATCGGAAACTGCCTTCGATTGCCGGAGTCCCACCCGATCGAATTGGATCAGCCCTAGCACCGGTGGTTTTCGCAATCGCCTGATCGAAGGTGTTTTCTCTTTCTTCTATGGATAAAACTTGCAATTGGGGGTAGGGTTTGGATACTGTGTGTTTACACGCGCATTTGATGGGTTTGTTTGTGTGTATTTTTTTTTTTTTATATTCAATAGTACAAATTAATCTCAACCATCCGATGTCACTAAATCAATGGCTTAGATGTGTGTACATGATACACAATAAGGTCCGAGTACACCGGAACTAAACTATATATATATAGGGAATAGATCATATGTAATCAAGGCTTATTGTGTAACATATGAACACATCTAGGCCATTGATTTAGTAGAATCGGATGGTTGAGATTATTCCCTCCTATTAATTAATTGAAAAAGGAAAATAAAAACCCCCAACAACACTACTATAATTATGCGCGTGTAATCACACCCACCCCCAACACCCACAATCGTGCCTTTCACCATAGAGGAAAGAGAAAGAGAAGGAGCGGCGCCGATCAAGCGAAAGGGGTTCCGACTAGGGCTGAGGTTGTTCGAGAGCTTGGGAGTCCGGCAACTGCGGCGATGATGGTCCATCCAGCAATCGAAGGTGACCACATCCAGCAATCGAAGGCAATCGAACGCTCAACCCTAAAGGAGAGATCCAAGGTGGACGGCTCGGCGGCTCTTATCAAAACGCGAATTAGGGTTAGTTCTGAGAGGTGCGGCGAAGGCGGACGATGAAGCCGGAGCCAGAGGTGCAGATCTGGGCGAATCGATGGCGATTTCGGCGGTTGCGAACGGCGCCTGGATGCGCGATTGGTAGATCGAAGACGACAGCGATGGAGACGAGGCTGTTTCCGGCGGCGAGAGGCGAAGGCCAACGAAGAGGTGATGGGTTCCGGTCAGATTCGGGCAATTCGGATGTAGAAGAAAGTGAGGCGTGTGTGAATGTTGACAATAGGCCTGTTCTGGATTATTCGAAGAGGGTTTTCACACAGATGCAATTGTATATCGGTAATTGATTTTGCACAATTGAAATGATTTGAATAACAGATTAATGAATATAGTGTGCGTACATGGAGGCTCTATGCAATTTTCTCTGTTTACTGAAAGGTGCATAGCTTAATGCTCCCAATTATTCAATGGGAATGACTTTTATCAATTTTAATGGCTTTTTATCAGCAAGTTATCTCAATTGTTTGTTTCGGTGCAAAATTGATGGTTTTTGATAGTTTTGCAGGTCCATTCATGAATGTTCTATGCATTCTAGATAGTTTTGCATGTCCATTATTCAATTTAGAGGTATTCGAGAGAAAAATCTAATTATTCAAAGGTATGAACCGAATTATTCACGTGTATGAACCGATTTTGTATTTACGGAGATGAGTTTTTTTTTTAAAATGTGCGGTCATATAAAGGAAAAATGCATCTATATTATTGAATAAGCATGTGATACTATCGAATAATCCAGCGATACCATCGAATAAATATTTAGTTATTTGTTAAAATGGTATAAGTAGTCGAATAATATTGTAACACCATTAAATAATTAAGCTATATCATCAAATAATTAAGCTATATCATCGAATAATCAAGCGATATCATTAAATAATCAAGCGATATTATCGAATAATTATTAGTTAAAAGTTCAGGACGTTTTCAAGGTGGTAGCCTCTTAGAATAATCCATCGATACTATCGCGTAATCCGTCGATGCGATCGAATAATCCAGATATACCATCGAATAATTTCAAGAGAGTGCATCACACACTCCCCCAATTCAGAAAGTGGGCATGAAAAATCGTGGGTCCCACTTATTTTTAATTTAAAAAATGCTAAAATTGCCTTTTAATCTCGACCATCCATTTCGTTCAATCAACGGCCCAGATGTGTTCACATGTTACACAATAAGTCTTGATTACACTTGAAACTTTACCTATATATATATATATATATATATATATATATATATATATATATATATATATATAGGTAAAGGTTCAAATGAAAATGGGGCTTAAGATGAAAATTTTGCTTAATTAAAATGGGTTAATCAGAGGCGCGGATAGTTTTTAACGGGTCGGCCCAATTCATATCTAATACCCGATTCTCCCTTGTTAGGTCTCAGAGCTCTCCGTGGCTTCCATGGCAGTCCGTCTCTCTAAATCGCTCATCTCTCTCCTCCCTCCTCATCGACATCTTCCTGTCGTCCCTCGCTGCTCCTCGTTGCCCCTCGCCGTCCTCAGGTCTGGCTCAGCCTCGTTCTCTTCCTTTGCCGCCCTTTTCGAATCCAATCTAGCCGATTTCCGCCGCCGCTCATCATCCTCCGACTTCCTCCTTCGCTCGTCGTCCTGTTTCCAGGTATTCTTCTCCTAGCTCCCTCTTTGATCCGATTTCTGTGCTTTTTCTTCAATTCTCATCGTTTGATCGATTAATGACTTTCGATTAATCCTGGTAACTTCTGCAATTTTCATGATTCGAGCGAGGAAATATGATTGTGGGTGAAATTTGATGCTTCATTGAATCTTTGATGTGTTGTGGATTCTGTGTCTTAATTTCTTGTTGTTGCTTGAAATTTTGGGGGATTTCATGTGTGTAAGTGTGTACTGACATTCACTACTCACTTTGATGCTTCGAATTTGGTTGCTTGTACATTGTAAACTGTTGAAATTTAGGTTTAGATATGTTAGTTGATTATGCCCTCAAGGTGTTCGATGAAATTCCTAGGATATATTCTTGCTCAATTGCTTGCCTTGACTTCTAATTTAAGCCCCATCAAACATGTCCAAGTTTGCTGCTGATAAAATTGCAGATGTAGCTGCAGTTAGCGAAAGAAATGATAATGCAGTGGGAAAGGCGGTTTCTCGTCATCCGGTGCTTGTTCCAAGATGTGGTCACAGCTGGTGTGTTACGATTGCAGCACTATTTTTCAAGTGGAGTTGGTTGGTATTCACAGAATAAGTAGAGGTATGTGTAATTGTATAGGATGGACTTTTTTCCTATTTTATTTCAATGTATGACTAAGAGTAGCTTAGCTAGTTACTCAACTAAAGCCTATATATTGAACTTGTTACTATTTCCTGGCTATATGCTATTTTCTGACTATATTGTGAAACTTTCTACTAAAAGTATTGTCATATATAGTGTGTAAAGTGGAGCTATGATATTAAGTGTTGAATGCTTTTGCTTTTGCCGCCACCAAAACATGTTAACTCGAGATAAATGTTTGTTTGAGATTGAGCAAAAGCATGGGGTTTTCTTCTTGCTAACTATGTATAGTATTCTATTTCACTTAGCTCAAGTATATTTGGCGTTGTGGTGAAAAGATGGGCAATATTTTAGCACTGATCGTGTGACTTTTAAGTTTTAACCTCTGAACCCAACATGATTTCAAACAGAAAACCAAAAACTTTTAAATTTTGAGCTATCATCCATCTGAAAGTTGTACTAGAGAATCTCACTACAAAAAAATAATTGCATTAGCCACCCAACTTTAGAAACGGCATAATTTTACCGTTGCAAATGCAGTTTTTTTGCCATGGGTGAGCAACGGCATCGACATCATCACTAGCATTTGCGACGGCAAGACATCGCCGTCACAAAATTACAACTTTTTAACAAAAAACAAAAAAAAAAAAAAATAGAGGTCAGGCATAACCTAATCCGCTTCTCTTCTACTTGCAACCCTCTGTCTCATTCATTAGCCGCCTCCAACCCTTCCAATATCTCAGATTTGTCTGTGCGTGCAACTCCTCCTCCCATGGAACCTAGATCTCTACCCCCTTTCCCTCCCCATCATTCGTCCTCTCAAATCTCCCTTCTTCCTCACGCCTCTCCTCTTCATCTTGAGATATCCATCTCTGTCTCACTTCTTTCATTCTCCCCCTTTCACGGTTCAACCCAAAGCGATATATGTATCGCTTCCATTCCGATGTCGATGCTAGAAGGCCGAAACCTGCTCCTCGCTATTGTCGGCGCCAGGTTAGAGTCAATCCAAGAGCAATCCCCAACGTAGCCTTTAAAGGTAATTGTTCTTCTTCGACCTCTATTGTAGTATTAGATCTGAGTTAGGGTTTACATTATGTGGGATTCTAGTTTCAGTTTAGGTTTTATTTACAGTTGGTGGTGTAGAATTAGGGGTTTTGGCTTGTCATCTTGGTACTGAGGATTCGGGGTGAAAATGGTTGTCATGGACTACCTAAACATCAGCGGCTACTGTCTAGAACACGATTGGACAAGCTGAATCGGTTGCCGAATCTGCCGCCCTAGTTCTTCTTCTCCCTTCTGCTTCTTCTTCTTCTTCTTCTTCATACCAACGCTAGATATGCCCATCAAGAACAATTTGAGGCAGGCAGATATGGTGGCCGTCAAGCAGGTCCGTGAAAATTTCCTTTGATTGAGTTCTCATAATACTCTAAATTGTTGATTGAGTCAAAACTTGCCCTGTTTGTTGTAGGGTTTGTTCTTGATGCGGTAGTTCGATTGAGTAAGTCTTCGGTTCGTGGTGCAGTTGTTTGTCCTCTATCCCCAATGGTTTGGTGTTGTGTGCCTACTCTAATTCTTTGACGACCATTATCATTCATGGGTAGTTTTTGCTTGCCAAACTTCGTTAATCGAACTTAAGGTTGGTATCTCTTAGATTTTTCGATCTATGTTAATTTTTTATTTGTGAAATAACTGCAATTTAGAGAAGACAAATAAGTTGATTTACCTTACAAATAGACTGATATTGGTTTTTTGAACATGTGCATTATTCAATTTCTTGTGTTTAGATTCTTATCATCTTCATTGTTTGACAATTGGCTTGTTTGACAATGTTTTGCAGATTGGCATGAATTCTATTTGAGAAAATCAGCAATGGCTTCTAAATAGGACCAAGTAATACTTACAATATGTAAAGCGGTAACTTATTTCCGTCTTTAAGCTAGAGAATTTAGGTAAAAATTATTCCTGTCGGCCTACCTCTCGCCTCCTTTGTGAAACCATTTCTCACTCACTGTCATTGCCTATTGTTTTCTTCTTCTGATTTTGACTGTAAAAATATTTGGTGGTTGACTACCTTTTTTGCAATTTTTTAAATCCTAACACCTATCCTTGAAGACTCAAGAGTACAACGTGATAGTAACGATTTATCATGTGTAAGGTTTGGCACATATCAATATTTTAGATAGAATCTTGCAATTTTTATTATCCGAAGGCAATGTATTTACTCATTAGCAACTTTAGGTTCAGGTTTATATGTTAGATTGCATATTGTTTCTGAAACAATGTGGAGCTTACTTTGATTCGAAATTAGTGATTCAATCTTGTTGCTCGACAATGGATATGAATCCTTTCTAACTAAAGAGTTATATTTTGGTTTAGTCGGATTCTTGGCGAATCACCCCACCATGTCCTTGAGATTGGTGCAAGAGATGATTTATTTTTTGTTTCTTAATTGTGATTGAGATTAATATTATTTTCTGTTTCTTTTTGATGATCTACATCTGTTTACTTTCTTTTCAGATTTTTCTTCTTCTTAAGAACGTTCTTTTATTTGAACAGAAGTATTCATGAGCAGTTGGATTCAAAAGCGGGGGCAGAACTCTTTAATATGATTCTGACTAAGGTAGTTTCTTTTTTTAAGACCCATCTTGTTCTTCTGTATATATGAATTTGTTACTTCTTCTATGTATGCTTGTTTTTTTTCTACTTTTGTATGTTTGTGACTGTATTCTTGAAGAGCTACAAGCAAGATCTGTGAACGATCTTCAACAGGGGTTCTTTCTAATTGCTCCAGGGCTTCTTGTTGGTATTTCTTCTGTCATTGTTGCTCCATGAATGGTTTCGGGTTTGTAGTTAACTTGCCTTGGTCTTTCTTGCATTATTAGCTGATAGCCTATCTCCACCTTGAAAAAATATAATTCATGTCAGTACATGATGATTGCTCAATGCATATGAAATATTTTGTCATGGGATTTATTCGTAATTGCTTACCATGTCATGAGAAAGTTCTTGTTGTAATGTCATAAGATCCATGGGCATGAGGCCATTTCTGTTTTTGATGTTCAGTTGTATATTCAATGTCCAGCAGTATATTTGCCTCAATGGGGTGTTTCTGTCATGATCAGCCTCAATATCTAAATCAAAGTGAACACCAAACTTACTTTTCCGGAAGTAAGATTTCATCCTTTTAAATCATTTTCTTTGGACCTAATGACATTCTTTGCTTCTCATTCTCTTATATTTCCTTGTATATTTGACGTGTGAATATATTTTACATGTTTGCTTAAAGTATTTGTTTTTTTTGTTATATCTTGCGTGAAGTGTTCATCAAAAAGAGTTTATTGGAGATGGAGTTCAAGTCTTGCTATCAAATTACTCAGAAGATTCATCGGGAAAAGAGGGTCAAGTTTGGAACTTATTGGAACTTGAATACTTGTTTTTTGTCAAGTTTGGAACTCTTACTATTAGATTGCTTAGGTTTATGACTTTATGTATGTACTTAAAACGATTGAAGTTGCAGAATACTCTTTTGATGTATAAAAGTTGTTGATTCAAAACTTTTTGGTTGATGTATAAAAGTGAAATAATACATTTAGCTCAATGGTCATGGCAGTAATGGCATTACAACAAAGCAAGATGGAAAATTAACATTAGCAACGGGAAAATTACCGTTGCAAAAAAAGAATCAAAATTAGAAAAAAAAATGGGTATTTTTTTTGCAACGGTCTCATCCGTTGCAAATTATTATTTGCTATCCCATTGCTAGCGACCCGAAGCTTTGCCGTGGCACAACCGTCGCAAAATTTTTTTTGCGACGACAATCCTGCTTTTAGTGAGGGAATTGTTCCGTTTCTAAAACAATTTTTTTTTGTAGTGTTTGTATTGGCTGCATTGATATTATATGAGTGACCAAGAATGAATTGATATGACTTGGCATACATACCATCTAGTAGGGCTCCAGGAGAGTCCATTTTTGCATTATATATATATATTTTTTAAAAAAACGTGTCTCGCAACTTTACTGTTTTTTTTTAAAGCATGAAAGCATCATGCTTTTTCCATCATCTGAGACAATATTGATACACTGCTTAGACAAAGAAATCTCTTTTTCCATCTTATTACCAATTGCATGAGAGGAGGTTGAAGATTGCACCTGCCTAACAGATGTATCCACAAGACCAGTTCCACTGGTGTTCTCCTCTAACTCGACATTTACATTACTCTTTTCAACAATTTATACTTGCTTTACTGAATCAACATTAAGTGTGCTAATTTTCGGTTTCTCCCCATCAATATTTTCCTTTTCTTCAGGTTTTCCAGCTCCGGAAGTTTCAACTTTTTGGAGGATCTTGTGGTACAGCAGGGTGATCAACAACTGTACTCAAAGCATTACCAGCCCCAACTATTTTAGATGTGTCGCAAGCAGGGCTTTCAATATCAATATTAGCACCAGAACTACCGCCATCAATTGAAGCAACTCCCACTGCTGACGACTGTTCAAGGTGAGTCTGTACTGTAGCAAGTCCTGCTCATGCACCTGAAATATCTCTTTTGGCTTCAACAGGTAAAGAAGATAACATCTTCTGAGAATCCTCACTTCCTTTGGCATCCTGAGATAAGCAAGTGGAAGCTTGCAGACCAGACTAATGGTGTGGTTGTTGGTGTTGTTTTACAGAATGCAACCTGCACTGATGTTGTTATGCAGAATTCGACCTACTCTGATGTTGTTATACAGAATTCGACTTGCTCGAATGCTATGACAACAGCCACACACCATGAGGAAGATGTAAACACTTGGTCTGCAGCAAACACTTGGTCTGCAGCATCCAAGAAGAAAACCTTTAAGAAACACTTGGTCTATGTGTCTTGTATTTCATTGTTTCCATCACATTTATTTACTCTTTTTTGGTGTTAATCTAGATGCACATATGAGGAAGACAACTAAAAAAATTGTAATTGAAACACCAAGCCTATTAGCTCAAACGGTAGAGTAGTGTGCTCGCGCACAAAAATGCGGGTTCGAATCCTGCATAGGCTATCTATTGTTATCTCAATTGTTTTTTTCATATTCATAAATATGATTATAAAGTGTATGAGTAATATCATAAAGTGTGCAATTTTAAAACTTAAATGTGTAATTTTTGTTTCAAAAAGTGCAAATATAAAATTGAAAAGTACAATTTTAGAACTCAAATAAATTTATTAAATAATTTTTTTATCAAGCCTAGAATGTTGCTCATAAACCTTTCAAAACAATTACTAAAAAATAGTGAATGAATCTGACAAATCTTATCTCAATCAATTGTGTAAAAGCAAGATACAGTTGTGCAGATTTAGAATACAATTGTGCACATTTAGAATACAAGTGGGCAAAAGTAAGATACAATTGTGCAGATTCAGAATATTGTTGTGCACATTTAGAATACAAGTGTGCAAAATTAAGAATGTGTAAGCTTTTGCATGTGTTTTTAACTGACTTGCTCACACCTTCAGATAGATGGCATCGACAAATAATAGGGCATCTCCTCAGTCTTCATTGTCGCTGCTGAGGCAGATAATAGTTTCCGACTTGAAAGATGACTTCAAATTGCACAATTATTATCTAAAATTGCACTAATATATCTTATTTTTGCACTTAATATAGTTCAGATTGCACAGTTGTATTCTAAAATTTCATTACTATGCATGATGTGCCATTAAAAGCCTATTAGCTCAAAATGGGAGAGCGATGTGCTATGCACAAAGACGCGGGTTCAAATCCCGTATAGGCTATTTATGAGTGTCTTATTTTTATTTCCATTTATGATTAAAATTATAAAGTGCAAGAATAGAATGATAAAGTGCATAAATAAGATGTTAAAGTGCAAGAATAAAACGATGAAGTGCACAATTAAGATTATAAAGTGCATAAATAAAATGCTAAAGTGCAAGAATTAAATGATGATTTATTTGAATAATAACATGAAATGCATGAATAAAATGATAAAGTGCAAGAATTAAATGATGAATAAAATGATAAAGTGCATGAATAAGATTACGAAGTGCATAAATAAAATGAAAAAAATGCAAGAATAAGATTATGAAGTGCACAATTAAAATTATAAAGTGTAAGAATAGAATGATAAAGTGCATAAATAATATGATAAAGTGCAAGAATAAAATGATGAAGTGCACAATTAAGATTATGAAGTGCATAAATAAAATGATAAAGTGCAAGAATTAAATGATGAATTATTTGAATAATAATATGAAATGCATGAATAAAATGATAAAGTGCAAGAATTAAATGATGAATAAAATGATAAAGTGCATGAATAAGATTACGAAGTGCATAAATCAAATGAAAAAAATGCAGGAATAAGATTATGAAGTGCAAAATTAAAATTATAAAGTGCAAGAATAAGATTATAAATTGCACAATTAAGACTATGAATTGCACTTTTATCAGAAAATAATACACACTGTTAAAATTAAGCAATTAAGCCTATGTAGGAGTCGAACCCACATCTCTGCGCATAAACACATTGCTCTACCATTGAGCTAATAGGCTTTTAAAGCTTATTAAGTACAAGAATAATCTAATAATCTAATATGGTGCAACTTCAATCGGGTGGAGACCATGAAGATAAGTAGTAGAAAAATGAGAGTTGACACTAGAAAATCTGCTCCTGTGTTAAAGAAATTCCAGGTGGATACCATGGATTAAGTGCTTTGGACTCTCATCAGCAGCAGATGAAGGCCATGGATTAAGTGCTTTGGACTCTCATCAGCAGGTTGCACTATCATCTACCATATATGGTATTGCAACCTGCTGATGCTGAATGTTTGCCTCTCATCTCAAATTCTGATGTTTCCCAGCTAAGATGCTTGTTCATTCAGTTTCTGTAGGATGAATCCTTAAATGCTATCCAGATTGCTACTGTTGGGGTACTTAGGCGAGTAATCATGCATCTGACTAGTGATATGTTGCTTACTACAAGATCTGAATGGATTAAGTGCTTTGGACTCTTGCTAGTCCATAGAAAAAGGGCCATAAGGGAAATATTTTGCTCTCAGGTTAGCTTTTTTCTGCAGCATCCCATTTTAGATTGTTTGTTTATGAATGAGAAGACACTGCATAAAAGCAAAGATATGAAGTTTATGGAGAAAATAAAACATTCAATCTCAGCTACTGAAGATCCTGAGATAATTGAAACCTTACTCGAATCAGTTGTAGAGATTACTAACCGAGTGATTCAAGGAGAAACTCAACAACTTTTCCTTTGTTCCAATCTATTACAGGTCGGACTTCTAAAACCTGAAGCAGACGACCAAAATCTAATTCATGATATGGAGAAGAGGGGCTATATCGTTTGAAAACCACAATGCTGAAAAAGATTCTGAGAATGGTGCAAGAAAACTAAAAGCCACAAAATATGAATTTCATGACAAGGAAAAAAAAGAGGATGGGTCATCATGCACAGGATTATCTTAACAAGATTCAAAAAACATTCTATAACTCGTCTGCTAGAAATATCATCAGATTTTTAAAGCAACTTGCAGCAACTCTCAAGTAGAAAATATGGGAGCGTGTTTTAGGATCAGTGAGAATTTTAGAAGTTAGAAGTGTGGGGAAAACTAAAATAGGTAGAGTCCAAATCCAAGGTTCTCAAATCAAGAGAAACATATATTCCCGTAAGTTGAGCTGCAGGTGGTTACCAAATCACCATTTCCTCTCTACATTTTTAGGAGGGGGCTCTGATCTTGAACCATAACAGCTTTAAATTATCATAATGAAACTCTAAAATGCGAGAATTTGTTAAATCAAACAACATAACAACTTTAAATCATAACAATGAATCTCAGGGGAAAAAACTGATCATCATGATTCCAATTGACAACGAAAAGTGCAGGATTATCAGAAAGAAACCCTAACAATGCGAGCAAAGGGCTTACCTGCAACAGCAACAGATGGCGGAGGGGGCGACCTTCGGTGCTTGAACTTGAAAGACACAATCGAAAGCCCTATCAAACCACGAATCAGCCAAAAAGCCCAGGACCTTGGAAATCTGGAGAAATAAGTCGTTTCTGGCCTCGTTCGAGCACAAATTGGGGCGAACCCCTAGCGTGTGCTGCCATGGGAGATTTACTCGCGGAGGAGGAGGCGTCAGAACAGAGATTGGAAGGCCGGGTTGATTTGTTTTTTTTCCTTCTATTTTTTCCGGTTCAAGCGCGGTTCAAGTGAACCGGGACACGCGTGTCCTTGGTTTCCCTATTTTTCACTTTAAGCACAATTTTGTCTCATTTCATCATTCAAGAATCTTGTTTTCTATGTCACAAGAGGACATGATCAGGAAAAAGGAGAAAAGAACGTAGACAATATTTTTAGTGTAATTTTCTTTTCCAATTTGATAATATGTTTTTATATTAATATCAATGGCGGATCTGGAATTTTTTTAATGGAGAGCTAAAAAATTTCGAGAATTTTTTTTGGCATGTATATATAGAAAAGAATGTTTTTGTTAAAATATACTATCTCCGTTCAAAAATAAGTGACGTTTGACTTGTTGACACGTTTTTTAAGGAGTTAAAAACTATATAAAATGTAAAGTTTTTAATTGATTTTTTTAAATAATTATATACATATTAGTTATAAGTTTAAAATTATTTTAAAAAATTAATAATAAAAGTTAATATTTTATATAGTTTTTAGCTCCTTAAAAAACGTGTCGAAAAGTCAAACGACACTTATTAATGAACGGAGGTAGTATTAGATAAGACCTTAAATTTTTTATTTAATTAATCATTTTTAGTAGAAGAAAATTAAGAGAAATAAAAATTATAAAAAAATGAAGTCAATGTGATTTAATTTGAACTCATAGGAGTCATAGGTTCCATATGGGACGGGATTCAAAAAGTGACTAAAATCTATAAACAGGTTAAAGTTGAAAAATTGTGTGAAATAAAGTTAAAGTTGAAAGATTGTGAAATAATATAAACTCCGTATTGGGCATAAAAGAGTTTATTTGTAAAAAAAAAAATGGAGTTTATTTGATTATTATTAGAGGTATTATATAGTATTTTCAAACCAAATAAACTAAAAAAAATCATGACAAACAATAAAAGTTAGCTTTTTTTTTTAAACCACCAATTTAAGTCACCTGGTCCATGGTAACTCTCCCATACAAGGAATGAAATCCTCTGCCCTCAAAATTGTCCCCCCCCCCCCCCTCCTGTCCCTCCAGTCCCTCCCCCTCACAATTCCTAATTAAAAAAAAACTAAACTAAAATAAATAAATAAAAATAGATTAAAAAAGAAAAAAAAGAAGAGGTTTTTGTGAGAGGGGACAGGGGAAGGGTACGTAATCGGGGACAGAGGATTTGGACCCCCCATACACAGTTAATCACTAAGCTAAGTTGTTTTAGAAATTCATTACTCTTTTTACACTATTTTATTTTTATGTAAGAAATTAGTAAAAAATAACAAAAACAAAATTCAATAAAAAAAAATTCATGCGTTTTTTTCTCGGACTAGGAAGACTTCAGCCATTTCAGACCCCTCTTCATTAGCTTTTAGGATCTATACATTAAAATTAATGTTTAATGTATAATGCGTACACATAAATACCAGTTAGAAAAACGGTTTTCGTTTAATCAAATAGACGTTTTAGCAAATTTGGTCCGAGTAATTATTTGTAGCTATAAAAAAATAATTAAAATTCAGAAAGCTAGTGATTTTGTGACCAGCGCTGGAAAACTTTTTCACGTTAAAAAATAATTAAAAATCCAACTTTCAGCTTTAAGATTCCACATCAAGTAACTTCATGCTTTGGTAAGGTGTTGTAATTAACAATGCCAATTAGGTTGATCAATCATCTTAATTCATGCTTCTTTAGATAAAAAGATGATGTGCGGATGATGGCTGAACAAATAGAGACGTTTATGTATAAATGTGAAACTTTGGGGGGGAAAGCATTATCATCCATGTCTTACCACACTCAATCTGTGTACTGGATGAGAAACCGATCAATGTCTTTAAATAATGTAATTCTTGAGTCTTTGGAAAGAATATCAACTAACTTAATAAGACCAACCAAAGACCTTTTGATCTAGTTATAAGAGTGAGGTGCTTCTTTAAATCTTACTACCTGCAGGGGCGGAGCCAGGGGTATGAGCTAGAGAGCAAGTGCCCCCTCCCTTATCCAACAAACTCTACTTCAAACACACACCTGAACCATCATTCCTCCCACTAGCTAATAAGGCTACGAAGTGCCCCGAAACATGCACACTCCACCATGAATGCCGAGTTTCAAGCTCTACTTCAAACACACGCCAGAACCCTCGTCCCTCCCACTGCCTCCACAAACATTCTAGGTGGGTCTTTAAGACCAAACATCATTATGATAGTTCGATCAAAAGTTGAAAAAGCATGCATTATTGCAAAAGGGTATTACCATATGTATGAACTAGACTACCACGACATCTTCAGCCCAATTGCTAAATCATCAGCCATTCTCCTTCTATTTATTGCCTCAATGTATAATTGGGTTGTTTGTCAGTTAGACATATAGAACGCTTTTCTTCACGAGACGCTTGATGAAGAGGTCTTTATCTCGAAACCCTTATTTTTCTCTCATCCCCAATATCCTTTCTTTATTTGTAAATTACATAGGTATTTATATGAATTGAAATAGGCTCCCTGAGCTTGGTTATCAAAGTTGAATGATGCTCTAATTACGCCTCTAGGTTTTCTTCCCTCCCAAGTCAACTACTCCTTTTTTCTTTTTGATTTAAATAGCATTAATTATGTTGTTATTCTTATATATGTTGATGATCTCTAAGTCTTGTCCTCTTATACCCATCCTTCAAATTCATCCATTGCTCATGTCAACCTTATTCCATGTCAAGGACCTAGGTGCCGCTAACTACTTTATGGGCATCAAAATCTTTCGAGATTGACATGGCTTTCACTTAAGCCAAACCAAGCCCATCTTGGAAGTAGTTGCTCGAGCAAGACTAGCCAATTCCAAACCCATGAGCACCCCTATGGCCAAAAATTTCATCGCCTCTATTGCATCTTGAAGGCATCAAAACCAAGGGGTCGCCATGCGCTCTACCTTTGTCTGCGCCTTGGCTCACGCGGCTATGCGCCTGTCTATGCTGGTGGCTTGGCTTCGGCATCGGGTCCACATCCAACATCTATCTTGTTCTATCTTAGTACATTACTATATTTTATCTATTTTTATTATTTAGGACTTTTGTAAATTAAGATAAATATCTATCCGTGGGTTTTATTTTAATTAGATTTAGATAGACTTATTATCTTTATGCTCGTTCCAAGTTCGAAGAACCATTTGTACAAATAAGCACTGTTCTAAAAACTCTTCAAGACCCGTCTAAACCCTTGACCTCATCCCGCCGTCAAGGTCGTCAAAATCCGCCTAGACTGTGAAGACCCGCCATGAATTATGCCTAAACCTCGCCTAGACCCTTAACCCTACCCTACCGCCAAACTCCCGCCAAACGTTTTTTAGAACATTGCAAATAAAGACCCCCTTTGTAACATGATTGCTTCTTCATATAGATAAATATAGAATCTATATATAAGGCAGCAATTATTTATAAGTACATTCTGTGCAACAACCCTTCCTATATGATATCCTATCTAGTTAGGTTTAGTTTGCTATAAATTCGGTTGTAATATGATGATTAAAATCAGTCAAGTTTAAGTTTAATAATAAAGCACATTGTCTTTTCTATAACTCTTGGCTCACGGTGATCTTGTGGACTCAAGGTCGCACATTTTTTTGTGGACTCGATCAAGGCCCCAACAACCCATTGAGATTGAATAGCAACTAATTAACAATTCGTGACTTGAGTTGTTTGATCTATTCGATTTACACAAAAGTGTTCATATGAATTCAAAGATCGGGACTTAACAATTCAAATACGCAAGGAAGAAATTCCAAACGTAGCAAATCTCCTCTATACCATGATCCCAGTGTTCTAAAAATCGTGTCTAGGCATCGGCGCCTATGCGCTAGGCGAGAGGAATTTTTAAGCCTAGGCAGGTCTTTGGGTAGAAATCTGCCTAAACGCTACCTAGTCTCACCTAGGCTCGTCTAGCCAGACGATTATTCAGTTGTGATAGATTACATATTGTATAGTGGGCCTATTGGCTCAGGCCCAATCTCTTGTAACATATATATATGATTATGTTAATGAATGAAACTCTCAAAGAGGACTTTACATCAATTGCATCTTTCTACATGGTTATAGTGCGAATGATTTGTTCAGCCTTGCCATTCTGCTGGGAAGTGTAGGGGCAAGACAATCGATAGGAGATCCCATTTGTGGAGAAGAAAGTGTGAAAGTCTTTGTTATCAAATTCACGGCCATTATCACATTGGAAACATTTGACAGATGTTTGAAATTGTGTCTTGATGTAAACATGAAATTTGACAAAGATAGGAAACACTTGAGACTTGAAATGTAATGGAAAAACCCATAAAAAATGACTGTAATCATCAAAAAACAAAAGGTAGTACTTGTGACCCTCCTTGCTAGGCACATGAGAGGTTTAAATGTCACTATGAATTATATCAAAAGGTGCAAAAGTTGAGTTCAAAGAACGCTGAAACGGCAGTCTAGCATGCTTGCCTAACTAACATGAAGAACATAAACTAGAGCGAAGCTCTTTATTACATTTGACTAGACTCTTAGAACGAAGGAAATCTAAAACGACAGCACTGGGATGGCCAAGGCGTGCATGCCACTGGATGAAGATGCAGAGAGGGCGACTGGACACGACGGATGGGACGGTGAGGGCGACGACATATGATAGAGCTCCCTGGTGCTGTTACATCTCAGGCGAGTAACCCCCGTAGTAAGATACTTCACAGAGAAACCAAACGGATCAAACACGAGAGAAACGTTATTGTCAGTGGTGAATCGAGAGACAGATATCAGTTATGTCATCCAGTAGATCTGCATGTTTATGCATGCGCCCAGGGAGCTGCACTTTCAGGCTTTGAAGCGGATCATTCGGTACATCAGCGCTACCCTCAAGTTGGGCACCACGATCTCCCCTTCTTCTAGGCATAACCTTGTCGCCTACACTGATGCGGATTGGGGAGGTTGTCCTGGCACACGTCGCTCCACGTCTGGCTACTGTGTCTTCCTCAACGATACTCTTGTGTCGTGGTCGGCCAAGCGTCAGTCGGTGGTTTCTCGCTCTAGCACCGAGGCTGAGTATCGGGGTGTCGCCAACGTTGTTTCCGAGTGCTCCTGGCTGCGCAATCTCCTGTTTGAGCTCCGCTGCCTTCTTCAGAAGGCCACCCTGGTCTACACCGACAACATCTCCGCTGTCTATCTGGCCAGCAACCCAGTCCAGCATCAGCGCACGAAGCACATTGAGCTCGATCTCCACTTCGTTCGGGACAAGGTTGCTCTCGGACATATTCGTGTTCTCCATCTCCCGTCCTCCTATCAGTACATTATCTTCACCAAGGGTTTACCTCGTCAGTTGTTCCTCGATTTTCGGTCCAGTCTCACTGTACGAGACCTTCCACTTTCGACTGCGGGGGTTTGATAGATTACATATTGTATAGTGGGCCTATTGGCTCAGGCCCAATCTCTTGTAACCTATATATATGATTATGTTAATGAATGAAACCCTCAAGGAAGACTTTACATCAATTCCATCTTTCTACAAGTTGAAACATCTAGGCATGTGATTAATCGACCTAGGGTTTTTTATCCCATAAGTCGGGATGTATTTGCTTTTGAGTCGAACCTATGGTTTTGAATTTTAGGAGGTTTAGAGTCACTAATGTACTTTAGCGTTTATTTACTTTAATGTTTGTTAAGCAACACATATTTGGGTTTATGAGTGATATTATGGATTATTATTACATTATACAAATTATTGACATTTGTTATACGTTAAAATATAAAGAAATAGTCAAGATTGTTCTAAGTCCACCTAGGTACCCACCTAACGCCTTTTGGAACATTGCATGATCCCTAGTTTTACAGGAGCATTGTGGGATCCCTTTAGTACATAGCCTTCACTTGGCCAGATGTCTCATTCGCAAGCTGTGAAACTTATCCTTCAATATATATTCAATTATTCACCACAACAACCGTGTAGTTTCATACCTCATCCTCTCTGCAACCCACAATCTTAGCTTTCATTGATATGTTTTCACTGATATAGATTAGGTTATGGACAAAGGTGATCTTAGATCCATTAGTACTTATTGTGCCTTCCAGGACCCAACTTTGTGCTATGGATATCAAAAAAAGCAACAAACAGTGTCCAGATCATCGACTGAGGTTGAGTATCGAGCCCTAGCTAAAGCTACCTATTAAACTATGTGGTTGCAATCCTTGCTGGCTGATCTCCAGATCCCTCTGCTGCATCCTCCAACACTCTATTGTGACAACATCAGAGCAACTTACCTCATCAGCAACCTCGCTCTTCACCATCACATCAACCATCTAGACCTCGACTATCACTTTCTTAGAGAGCGTGTATGTGCCAACTACCAAGACAAGTGGTCTCCTTCGTCTCCTCTAAGGATCAGCAGGCTGGTTATTTTACCAAGTCACTAGTTGTTGTTCCATTCATCGAAACCGCTCTCTTCTCAAGGGGGGTGGGGGAGGATAGCGGACCAAACGACCCAAGAGACTCCTAGCCCGTGAACTGACTCTTGAATGGCCTAAACACTCGGGCCATATTAGGCATTCGGGATCCACGAATGATTTGTGTATAAATACGAACGAGCTAATGCTATTGTAAGAACATGGTGAAATCAATGAGGATGAGGATGAAAGTCCACAACTTTCTTGTCTTTTTGCAATATGGCAGTGAAACCAGGATACCGTCAATATTTCTCAGCTTTGAAACTAAACAGAGAGTTGCATAGAGGCATCCAATTTTGCATATTAGCTGACAAATTTGGGTCATTCACGACAAATTAGACCCTGTAAGGCAGTGACAAGCGGAAAAATCTCACATCATGTTTAGCTTTGAACGGGTAAGAAAAATAGCATGATTTCAGCAAGTACTGCTCCCAATTAGAAGGGCAAACTGGTGACGACTTTGAAGCATCAACAAGCACGAAAGCACATTGCTTTATTATGAATTATGATTAAGAAATACCAAGGGCCTTAGGAATCACCCTGCTGAATGGCAGAAATCACTTGGCTAATGGATGTGAATTTTACCCTTTCCTTCATGAGGGTTTTCGCAAAATTTAGGGCCTTTCTCTCGCATCCTGCTCTTTTGTCAGCATTGGTGATTGATTCAAAGTCCTCGACATGGGCAACACCAACTATCCTCCTGCAAGAAGTGGAACAATATTGCGACTATCACAGTTTAGGATTGCGATAAGAGATTTGAGATAACAGGTTTTAAAAAATAAGAAGAATTTTAATCCCATGCGATTCAGCTAAAACTAAATAAAGGACATTATGAATTTGCATACAACAACAGCAGCTTCACATTAATTTCTTACAAGCGATGTTTTAAGTAAATTTAGGTAGCTCTGGCAAAAAATGCAAAGAGCTCATTCACATTAATTTCTTACAAGCGTAGAGTAAAACAAAATTTGTGTATAGAACTTCAACAACTAGAATAATTCAAATCTCATTGTAGGTAAAACTAACCAGAGAACATTAGGAATTGCCTACAACAGCTTACCATGTAAATAAACTTGAATTGCATTCTAACTAAATGGGATGAGTGGAGAACTGATCTGAATTAATGAGAAACTTGAATAGAATGTTGTTAATGGCGCCCTTATTTGAGACCCTAATGCATGGTTTTTAAGATTGAAAGGGTGTACACTAGTTGATGTTCAATTAATTAGGTAGCTCTGCCAAAACATGCAAAGAAATCATTGCTCGTCCATTTTTCATCATCTGGTGGATTTCTACATCACATCAGTCCTTACAAAAATTGGAATCAAGAAATTTGTAATAACAATTAAATTTTCTTATTAAAAAAAAACTATCTACTTTTCTCAAGGGCATACAGCACAAAATGCAAGAAGCAATACAGTGAATGTATAAGATGACAACATTTCATACTAGATTTAACAGAAGAAAGATGAGTTAAGATAAAAAAAAAAATTTCAAAAACAAGATCTTACCTTATCATTTTAGCTGCCCCAAAACCAAGAGAATCATGGAGCAGTTCTTCAATATATTTTCTTTGTATCAGTTGCCAAAGATCAGGGTTATTGTATATTTGTGGAAGATAGGCCTCACCACGGCCATCCTTGTGTTCATCCCAAAGTGCAACAAATTTCTTTTGGAATAGAGTCCAAGTTCCTTCTATTGTGTGCAGTATCCAAGTTTTGTATGCCTACATGACAATGCGTTCAAATGATAAACACAACAGAGTACGAGATAACTTTTTTAGATGATAAACACAACAGGATCCATATAATTTTCTTTTTCAACTCTAAAACATCTGATTTAGCAAGGATTAATGCTATAGGAGAAGATATGCTCCAAAGTCTCTTCACATCTGACAAACAAGATAGGAAAAAAAAAGGACAGAAAATCAACCTTATCTAAAATTCACTAGGAAGAAGGGGAGCTGATTTCTTGTGATTATGGAAAATATCGCACAAGAACCTTTCTCAATATAGAGCAAGGAACAGACTAACAGTGATCTGGCAACTGATCCCACATATGTATGAACTATGAGCCCCCTCTTCCAATATGTAGAATTATGATTTTTCACTTTTCAGATACAACTCAGTCCTATGTTATGACATGAATCACCTGCTTCTGTGAGAATGATCCTTAAATTTATTTAACTTCCGAAACCCACTTTAAGAAGGCACTACAAATTTATCAAGCTTTTGGTTGATTCTAGTTTGGGATATTTTGATACATTAAAAGTAACAATGACATCATTCAATGAATCAAATGAAGCCCAGAATAACAATTATGTTTTGACTACACCTACCTTCCGGTCATTTTCTTCATTACCATGTCCATCTTGGGCATAGAAAGCCAAAATCAGGTTGCCTAGAAAAGCTCCAATATCATACCCCATTGGGCCATAAAATGCAAACTCTGGATCTATAACCTGTGTAGAGTCATGGGTAACCATGATGGAACCCGTGTGAAGATCTCCATGGATCAGGGCTTGTGCTCTTTCACAAAATCTACAAAAGATTTTTTTTTTAAATTTCCTTCAGTTTGATTGACATATTCATAAGAATGATATACTAGTAATGTCCAAACAATTGGCAGAATGTGCTATAGATATCAGTACTTGGATTTCAGATGAGCAACTTCTAGTTTCAAAAGATTATCTTCTCGCACAGCCACTGCATCCTTATCAAGGTGAGGAGTGGTCCAACGGTTGTATTCAGATACTTTATATGGATCTGAGAAAACAACCTGCTCAGTGAGCCTACACAGTTCCACATTCCCACAGAACTCAGCAACTGCATACGACATTATAAATAACCCCGAATTAAAATGCCATTGCAGTTAACAAATCAATGTAAAAAGGATTTGATCACAGTTGTTCAACAAGAGTTTAAAGAGATAAATTCACAACAAGTCTAGATGCATGTGAAATCTAAAATGAAAAGAGAAAACTATGTACATTTTATGCAGGATGAGAGATTGTAAGTAAAAGAGTAAGTGATATAACACAATAAGCTTTAATAGAAGGAAGCCAATCCAATAAAAATAAAAACAATTACAGACTAATAACAGAAAACAGTTTATTTATATCAGTTCGTAAAAGAAGATGAACTTGACTTGCAATTAGTTGTCCAGCTAATATACTATAAGTAACATGTTACAATGTCATAATTCACTGAATGAATAATCATCACAGTTAAACTAGAAGGCCCAAGAAAAGAGTTAAAGAACTTCCATTCAATAACAAAGCTACTCACAAAAATACTTAAGGATATAAAGAGCACTGCTTACTAGCACACTTTTGCTCTGTGGTTGTTCGGTAAAGAAGGGATGTGAAAAATAAAGTCTTTGACATGTATTCCGACATATGTTCTGCCAGCAATGGATATTCAATCCCAGCAATCAAACCCTTTCGCAAGATTATGTGTGGAGGCTCCAAATAACGCATGCCAATCAATGACATAGCACGATCAAAATGGTAAACTGCTGGAACGTGATCAGGACACAGGTTTCCATGCTCCTTTAAAGTAACTGCCTCAAAATATGCCCTCTCCTTGGTCATTGGCCATGACTCCCCGATGCAACGGATGTATGGAAGAGCCTAAATTCATGAAAGCAATCATGAAAAAAGCACCTTACATCATAAACAGTAAACCAAGAAAGACCTTCTAGTAGAAAATATCAACAAACTTCGAGTGATCATGCTACTTCAACTAAAACATAGTTGTGAAATGGCAAGTGTTTTTCCAGAGGCGACACTATTTAAAATCCTAAATACCAGTTCCAAAGTACTACTCTAAATCTAATATTTGTCAAACTTATTCAACCTAATTGCTAATGTCAAAATACATAAATGAATATATAATTTCACTTCAACCTACTAATGAAAAGCGCCGATTCCCAAATATATTCAACAGCAGATCAAACTAAAAATCTCCATTTACAGATTCCGATTAGCAGAAGCTAACTTCAGATAAGTGAATCGAAGTCCGCGTAAGCAGGAATACTTAGCAGTTAACAACAGGAACCGGCAAGCGATCCAAAAAATCAATCACACGGAAACAAAAGGAAGACAAAATCAGAGTCACAGAAACCGAAAAATTGGATGAAGTTCGCGCGTTTACACCTGCTTGATGACGAGAGAGCCGGAGGAGGCGAGGACGATGTAGACGAAGTTGAGATTGCCATCGCCGACCTCTTTGATCTGCAATCCATCAAGGTTGCCGCCGAGCTGGGAAATGAGAGGAGGAGTGGCCTTTATGTACTCGACAAGAGAGCTCTCGTTCAGCGGGCGGAATCCGTCGGACGCCATCCTCAGCGGCGGAGGCGGTGGTGGGGATGGTTAAGCGGAAATCGTCCGGCAACTTGGAGAGAGAGGGATAAAGGGAACTTACTGTATAACTGTACAAGGAGGAATCAGCGGAAGAAGAAGGCGTGGAACTTGACTACTTGAGTGGTGTTGACAGAAGGATAGTGGGAGTTGAGACTTGAGAGGACGGGAGGGATGTATATTGCCTGAATTTAGGCCAAAGTGAGAGGGAACTTGTTTTCTTTTTTCTTCTTTCTTTAGATTATTGACAAGGTAAGAATTCGAAATTATGATATCGAGTAAAAAATTATAAATGTTTTATGCCTTAATCTGATAATACCGAGTAAAAAGTTATGAATGTTTGAAAATTAAAGACAACTAGTATGACCCCCGCGCCATGGCGCGATTTTTTATAAATAAAATCTTATTAATATATTAAATTAATATTATAACATAATTGTAAAAGTTCAGACAATCAAATATTTTGAATTAAACTCATGGGTATAGAAAACGATTGAAGTAGTATATATAGATATATATAGATATAGATTACTAATATTAATTTTATGTTTTCTTATTATTAATTTTATGTTTTGAATTAATCCCATTGTTTTTTTAGAGAAAAAAACTACTAAAATTATAACTTATCTAGGCTAAGATCAATGTTTTGAATTAAGCCCAATAGTTAGTAAAATTAAAGAAAAAAGAGAATTAAAGGAAAAAGAAGAAGAAAAAAATAGAATTAAAGAAAATCAAAGAAAAATGGCAAAAAAAAATGATTGGTCGAGACTCCTAAAATTTCTCTAAGCTTGACACATCATCTTAAACTCTTCTAAATTAAGAGTTTATATAGATTAATTATTTGAAATGTGTTTTTAACAAATCTCGATATTTTTATATTTTACTTAACTTGATATTTTGATAATATAATTATGAATCTCAAGAACTTCAAAAGAAGAGGTTATATTACTAAATTCAACAGCTAGATAAGAAATTATGTAAGTTTAAACAATGCTCTTATAGACTAAACAACATCGTTTTGTTTGTTTAAATAGCTAAAACATACAACAAATCTTTAAACTAAAATGTTATCGTTTTGAACTACTCCGTAAAATGTTGTCGTTTTGAACTAAAACACTGTCATTCTAAACAAAAATGTCGTTTTGAACTAAAAAACATTGTTTTGGAATAAAATATCGTTGTTTGGACTAAAATATCATAATTTTGGTCCACTAAACTAATTTGAACACAATTCCACCCCACCCCAGAAGTCTTTAAAATTAGCGGGTGAAATTCTCTCAACTTTACCTATTTGGAATCATTTAGATTACCAATTTGAACTTGCTGAACCTTAATTCGTTGCCTACTTTCAAATGAAAGCAATTGATCCATAGCTCATTGCCTCATTTTCTAGTTCAGCATAAAGGGATCAGAAGGCCCAAATAGGCAAACGAAACACCACCTTAAAAGAAGCATACAAGAAGCAAACTCTGTCCACAATGAACAAGAATCAGCAAGGGGCAAAATCATTTTCATTCGATGTCTTTTCTTCGATTAAAACTTCCATCTAGTCAATAAGAACAAATATCGCCCTCCCTATGTCTTGCTCCAGGACAGCACACAAGTCATTCGAGATGAACGAAAAAAGGGTATACCGGTTCTTCTATCCAGCCGGTTTTCTTTCACTCAAGGAAAATCCTTCAGAGTAGTAGCGTGGATGAGAGAATCTTTTTCCTTGCTGAATGTATGTGCTAGCTGATGAGGACGGTTAGCCTTTGATTTATAAATGCCGACGACTGAAGTAGATGTTCATTACATATCTTGATGGATTAAAGCCGCTCAGTATAACTGTCAAAGCCAGAAGCATAAATTCATATGGAAAAAACAAGGGTAGTCAAATATTGTATAAATAGAATAAGGCAGCACTGCACTACTTACAGATGGGAGTAAGGATGATGAAGATGCCAATAGGATAAAGGAAGAAGGTGGTCCTCTCCAAAAAGGGTAGAACTGTATATAGAGCCGGTAATAAGATCACATTAAAAGCAGTAAGAATATCTGAAAGGGAATGCAGGACGCTTAAACCTGCCCCGAATCTAAGGGAATTAAATGAAGAGTATTGGCAACAAAAACACTGACCAAGGTACCCGTGCTTAGTTTTTCAAACATAATCCAGAAAACTATACCAAAAATGTCAGGAGAAGAGCTGGGGATTACCGTCATAACCTAGAAAGTTCAGATAATGGTAGTAGGAGATTGCTATCAAGAACAGCAGATTTGATAGCAAAACAGGTATGAAACCATGCACCAAAAGGAGGGGCGATAGAAAGTAATGTATCACTGCCACCAAAAATGTAGTTGTCAAACAGGTGCACAGATATTTCCAAATGATGAACAATGAAGCAGCTGTACAAAGGGGAGAGGATTTACCATAAAGTAAAACAAACATTGGGAAGAAAGAGTTGCAGTGCACATCAAATGCATATAACCTTGAAAGAAGAATATAACTATCAGGATAATGCAAGATTTACAAAGAAATAAAAGATAGTATAAATTTCGGTAGCATAAAAAGATGCATAAATCATTATAAAGCCTACTAATACATTCCTTATTTCCCATTCCCTCCGTTAATTAAAACATTCCATTTTAGTATCTTATACGATTTTTAAGGAGGAATAACAAATATACTATACCTTCATTTATTACTTACTTTAATAGTTTCTCGAAAACAACTAACAATCTACCAATAATTGAAAGGGAAAATGCGTAAAGTAAACACAAAATATCCAAAATGACATCTTTTGTTTAACAAAATTCCCTGAAATGACGTCTTTTAATTGAAGAAGGGAGTATATCTCAAGTAGATATATAGTCAGCGTGACTGATGCTGCTAATAAGAGAACAGACAGGAAAATTTACCATTCAACCCTCTGTTCAACAACATGACTGTTTGGAACCTCTTCTCGGAGATAATTGTTCGTTAGGAACCTGCAAAGGTATTGACTTATGACATTACAGTCCAGAACAATATTGCAATCGCACCACCCCATAATATGTTTCAAGAGCAACTAACTGCATTTTAAAAGGTCCCTTTGCTACCACAGCAAATCATGAAGAATATGTATGTCTCAACAAGTCAATATATCAATAGAACTTACAGCATATCATGAAAGTAAAACAGTTAAGTGACCACTGATGAGACAGACTATATAACTAAAAAAAGAGTTGTAGCCGAATCAAATCCAACAATAAGTTAACTAATGACATTTAAGAGAGCACAATCCATCGTGACAAGTAATATTACACAAACTGAAGTGATAATATTACACAAACCGAAATAGAAAAATCATATGAATGGGAACTCATATACATATGTGCAGAAAGAAATGCTCATAAAACTACAGTAAATTAAGAAGTATAAGCAGATGCAGATTCAGTAATTTTCAGAAAGCATCTCAGACTGGCAAGATAATTAGGCAAATGAACGTGAAGGAAATGAAAAGCAGTAATAAGTCCTTCGGAAACTGCTGGCAAGCTCCTTGTCAGCTAGCAAGAGACAATAAATTAGTGATATGATATCAATATCATAGTTCTTGCAATAAAAACCTCTAACTTCTGCTACATGAATCAAAGTTATGCTTTAAGAAGCTGAACCTTACCAACAACAAGTAGCAATAAGAATTCCAGTGAACAGAAAGTGGAAAAGTAATACTGAGATGACAACAAATACAGCATGGCCTGCACTATGATCATACCTGCAATATTTTGATTGATAAGGAACAAAATTTAGAAGGACTTCATAAAATTTTCTAAGAGACTAGTTACTAATAACACTATTATTATACCAGAATGGACCTAAACTGGAACCAACTATTTGATTGATTTTTTCAATATGATTTTCTAATTTCTAATGATTACCCATCAACGGCCATTAGTGGACATTTAATGCTATTACTTTTTCAAGTGTCGATAAATTATTTTCTATTTTTTTTAAGAAAAATGTTATTTAAAAAGTTGATGCAGTAATCACCAAAATTATATATTCAATACTTGTCACCACTTATATCAAGACTGATTTGCACAAAACAATGCCCACTAATGCACACTAATGTAAGCCCATGCAAACAAATGAGAATAAATGTAAAATAGAATCATATATGTTATTAAATTTTGTTCCAAGTCATCTTTTCGGGGGAAAAAAATGTTCCAAGTAATTGTTCCTCGATGAGAGAACTAATTTATATCTAAAAATTAAATAATGAATGCTAGAAAGATTGCAAAGAGAAAGGAATAACAGTAAAGTTTTTCCATCAGTTCATCAGAAACCCTCAAATAGTGACCACGAATAGAAGGAGGTGTCAAAAGGGAAGGTTTTCTCATTTGAACAAAACACAGACACTATAGTTTATGCAGAACAGAATTTATCAAGCACAAATTAGAAACTTACGCAGCACAATATGCCAAAGTTGTAACAGCTAGAAGGAGACTGCATATGACGACAAAGGCAGGATCATCACGAGCCCATTGATTTTTAGTTTCTGAGAAAAGAGAAAGCGCATGAAAATAAGTTATATACAAAGGCAACCTATCTCAGTTTGTAGGCTAATTATGTCCTCGGTGAAATAATTCGTAAATATCATGGATGAAAGTAACCTTGCAAAGAAGTTCCAGAAATGTAGGCGAAATTTGAAAGGTTATTGTATAGTTGCAGAGAAGCAAATTGCAGTGACAATTTTTAAAAATAAATAACTTCTCCACTATTGTTGTTCCTTAAAAAAAATTACATAAATTGTTTCCAAACATCCAACTACGATTCCTGTGACTCCAAGGCAATTTGGTCATGAGGAGCAATATTTTCCAAAAGCTGCAGTTGCATTATGTTTCGGTACTGTACTTCAAAATTTACTGCATAAACTACATATTCTCGAAATGAATAAGCTGATATCTGTATTTGTAAGGGCAGTGAATGAGAAGAAGGTCACTTAGCATCAATCGCACTCACCAAGTCACCAGAGGTTGGCAATGGCAGCAGGTTGAAATGGAGTTTGCAACTAGTAGTGTAATATGTCTAAGCTCAGTAGCAACTGAGTTGGGTGAGGAATGTTCAAGGTGGTGGTGGGTAAGACTGGATTTGTGAATTTCACAAATTCACTCAAAATCGATTAAACCAAGAAAGCGATGTTAAGTGCATACTTCCCATATTTTCGATCATGCAAAATTAAGGGTAACGTGGTGATTCATTTAAAATAGATGTGTTCCACTTTAGTAGTGATGAACTTGAGATGAAATTAGGCTTCTCAATGCAGTACGAAGCTGTATGATTTATAAAAAGCACAAAGCTAACTTGTAAGTAAATAAGTAGGAGAAAGCATGACAAAAAAAATTGTAAATAAGAGAAATCCTGCTAAACCTAAGAAGACAAAAATGACATCACACAACTTACGTTTATGGTATTTTGTGTGCTGGTAGCTGTAGCAATGGCCCATTTCCAAATGCAGCATCAGACAAGAAGATAGGATTGGAATTACATTAGACATGGCCAGAAGGTATAATGGTAATAAAGCAGTACATACCAACTTGTTTTTACTCATTAGGAAACATAGCATTCTTGAATGAAGCCAAGAATTGAACTTTAGAATCTTGCGTGAATACAATAAAGAAAAATCCCATACTTAAGGGTGCTATTTGACTTAAATCTAACAAATTGCTCATAATGAAGACATAATATCATATAAATTGTTATAACAGAACGTTGATGCCAAACAACTCATAATCTAGAGGCACTATCTTTTTATTTTAACCAAACATAGATGTTGGATAAGGCATCTGCTCCAACGACAACACAGGGCACAGACAACATGGTAGAAAAATAGATCTATTTTACAGGCAACTAGATTTAGAGAAAAGCAAAATTAATCAGACAGCACAAGTTAGAGACAACTTACACTACTTTCGGTGAGGTGCAGAGGTGAAACATTTGCCAAAATGTATATTCAATATCCATTTGCTGCCACTACAATAGCCAGGAAAGAGTAACAAAATCAAGATAGCTTATAGAATAATAACGATTCAAAGATGACATGATCCAAAATCAAGTTATTGTCAGTCATTTATGAACAATGGAAGTGACAGTATCATTCAGGATGAAACTCAATGGATAACTATTTAAAGAGAGTAGAAGTCAAGCATTAAGAGTTGGAAAATAGTAGTTAAACAAACAGGAAATGGAAAGAAATCAGTAATTGACAAGGGAAGCACCAAATAAACTGATTCCTAGAAACTCTATCTCAGCATACCCTTGTATAACAAGTATAAAAATTATTGCAGTCGAACAAAACACTGATCTCCAATCTAACAGATCCTCGAATTTCTAGAATATATAGCCCAAACACATTTAATTAATGCACAATATAGATCTGATCTTAAGCAAATCCATTCACCTACACACATACCAGTCGCCAATAGCGTATTATAAGTTGCAAGGTTGAATCAATATATGGGCACAGTTGAGCAATTAGTTAATAGAAACTGGCAAGAAATAAATAAGAGTTACGATGCAAATACAAACACAAACACAAACACAAACACAAACACAAACACAAACACAAACACAGTTATTAATGCCCCATTCATAAAATACAAACAGAATGCCTTGGAACTAATTTTTGGTATAAACTACAAATCTTGCACATAGTCCGAAGGGAAGGATTTCTTAAGAGTTTTACACATTCATAACCACTTATAAGTTATATCTGTAGAAATACATCACATCGAAGTGTCTGCCCAAGATTTCAAATAAATGCCACTCCTAACTCTGATGGGCAGGAGAAAATCAGTGCTAGAAATCCAATACTCATTGGTAGGGTTAAAATGTCAGACAGAGTGAAACAAATGATCCCTACTTTCTTGCTGAGATCAAAGTCCTTCACACCAATCCATTTATTCGGATAGAAGAATGTTACATTTGTGCGTGATTCAACAACATAAAAAAAATTATGAAAGCCTGTTATTTGTAACCACAAAAGGGAAAGGGTCATTACATAAAAATAGAAAAAGAAACCCAGGAACTGAGAGCTTCAGAGTCTGTTTACCTCGTAAATTTCTCAAAAGCACTCATTCGTAAATAATTCATTTTGTGGTAGATAGCTGAAATTCTTTTTTCACCTGATTGATTCTATGCATTTTACTGAATAATGAACATGGTTGATTGTCCTCTCATAAGTAGTAACCTATAACCTTCTGCATTCAAACATTTTTCCCTAATGTCTCATCCCTTCTCATGACATTTCCTCCTCTCCCACTATTAACTCAATCTTGCAGAGCTGTAGATGTAATTTAACTAGCAGCAAAACTACCTGAGTTGAGTAGGTGGAATTTTCTTTCCTTTAAACACTTATATTTTAATTGTGTTTATATTTTAATTTCAGCCGTACAGGAATAATTATACCCAGAATAATTGACAGAAATAAGTGGTTAAGAAAAAGGGGGAAAGATGAGGGTGAGTGAGAAGAATAGAAATGAGTTTTTTTTTCTTCTAATGTTTAATTATTTTTAAACAATTAACCTGTACTGCTTTATCATCAAAGTACCTAACTATAACTTCATATATCTCTCAAAACTTACATGGCATTTTAAGTCTGCTTACATTTATGAATTTGGGTAAATTACACCCAACTACAGGTAATCTAATCGCATTTTCACTTAACCATCCATTATACTAAATTGAAAACAGTGGCCCATTATGTTAAATTCAATCAATATAGATTCACCAACTGAACCCAAGGAAACAGAAGTGATCCAATAAAGACAAGGTCACTAACCATTTAGACTTAGCAGACAGGTAATTTATGTTATAGGTACTGTAATTTTTCAAATCAGTCAGCTAACTAGGTAGCAGATCTCAGCTTACATTTCACTGAAGAAGTGCTAGTTGCACCAAACAAAATCTGGATAAGCTTCATATTGCCCTAAGAGATGTATGGGAAAGGGAAATGAGATAAAAAGAACATGACCAGTTTTTAAGCTGGCAGATCAGGAGAACCGAAAAAACAGAAGAATTAGTTTGGGTTTGATGGCCGAATGGAGAAAAACTCAGACAACAATTAATAAGACACACTTCGATGACTCCAAATTTCCACATTCACTCCAGCAAAATTCGACGATAATAACCTACAACTCAATTTGAAGTTCCGATGAGCACAACAGATCACCGCAATTGTCGCAGGTAAACTTGAAATGGAATCAGAAAAGGCAAAAATCCTCCCAAATACAAAGCATCGGTGCCAGATCTAATAAAAACACAAAAATCCGCAGAGCAAAACATTGAAAGAGAGTAGGAGTTAGAGGGAGAGAGAAAGAAACCTTGACAATTCGGCGAAGGTAATGGGGGAAGACGGGATTGGGAGGGCGAGAGGAGGAAGCGGAGGAGGGCCCGCGCCCTTTGGAAACAGTAGGCAACATGTTATCTTCAGCTTGTAGTCGGATCTCGAGATCTGATCGCCGGCGAACCAGCGGAGCTCTTGTCTCTCGCTCTGTAGAAGGGTATGGAGGGGAGCGAAGATGCTCAGAAGTTGAAGACGACGACCGAAGAAGACTAACCTGGGGCTGGGTTGGTTGGTTCGTTCACCGGGCGACTCGATTAGATCCCCCTCTCTCTCTTTCCTTCCTTGCCTAATTTTTTTCACTTCTTTGAAAGGAACAATTTAATTATTATTATTTTTACAAAAAAGACTTCAAAATTAAGTTTGCTAATTACACGTGGAAATAGATTTTTTTTTTATTAGTAAAAAATTCGGGTGATCAAGCTCTATCCGGCAGCGTCAAGAAGACCAGAATTGTTGTGAATATCGACTTCCCAAGCAGAGTAGCAAAGATGTGCAACCTTATCCGTCAATCTATTGTCCGATTTGGGAACCTGAAAGAAGGAAAAATTTTCATAGTCGATAGTGACAGTTTCACATTTGACAGTAGGAGCTCAATTTCCCACGGGCATGTAGTTTTAAGTTTGGTTTTTCAAATGATTAATTATTATGGCGGAATCATCCTCGATGTGGAATTTTTCAAAGCGAAGGCGGGTGGCCCGTTGGATTCCTAGTTTTAACGCTAGAGCCTCTGCCTTGAGTGGAGTTTGAAAGCCAAGTTTCTGAAAGCTTATGTTGATCGGTCGGCCTTCCCAGTCCCGGATTACTGCACCTGCCGAGCTGTCGTTATTAGATAACGAATAACCATCAAAATTCAGCTTGAAGACTCCAATTGGAGGTTTACGCCATTTAGTATACTTACTCTTTTTCCTTTTGCCTTGGTGCATGTTTTCTTGGTTAAGTGATTAGAATATTCCTAAAAACGAGTTGGTTCCGATTGTACCAACTATTCCACCACACAAAGGCAATCTCTATTTTAGCCTCCGCACTAAGGTTACTCCCTAAGAAAGAAATAACTAAGTTATCCGCACGAGGAAAAAGATGTTAAATGTCATATTTCTTTGAATATGCATTAATATAAACTAGTACAATACACGCGCGATGTGCGGGATTGATGTATAATACTTCGCTGGTAGAGGTTAGATGATATAATATATTGAGACAATTATGGCATTATGAAATAACTAAGTTCGACTTGGAGAATCGTCTTAAAATAAATAAAAAAGATCGAAGATCAAAATTGTAAGGGTAAATTGAAAAAATAAAGGCTAAAAACTATATGCAAAACTATAGTCGAAGTTTCTTGTTGGATTCAAAATAGATAAATGATCAGAAAGTCTAATTGAATAGGTCGATGCTAAGGAGAACACCAGAGGTGATGGTACTACATCAATCAATATCTTCAGAACAACTGCAATAGAAAACAATAAACAATTAGAATAAAATAAAACGTAAAAAGAAAGTAAACGACATGTCAATCCACATTTTAGTAACATACCCCGAATTCACCCAAGTGCCAGCAAGCATCATCTTGGCTAAGAGTGTTTCAGGGGATCTGTTGGAGTGCCGATTCACAAGACTGGAATGATGGCGCGTGATTCTCGAATATGAATTTCAGTTGTCGGGTGCTTTATTTGATATTGTATTCACTTATTTCAACTATTATATGAAATAATAAAGTATGGGTTTCAATCAAATAAAAACAGTAAAGTTCAACAAAACATAAATAAAGTTCAAGCTACTAAATACATCCATAAAAGTTGCAATTGCAAATATTCCATGAATATGTAATGAGTTTGGTTCTAGTTATCACACCATCAAACCAGAAATTGCATTTTCCCCAAGCTCACACATAAGAGCAGCTCTTTGCTTGAAATGTGCCTCCATTCATCTTTACTTAACCCCAAGTATACATTTCCTAACTAAAGAGCGATGCAAATGACAGATATGCAAACTAATCTATCATATGCTTCTAGCATGAAAGCTCAATCAGTTTGTTAAACATCACATAAGAAAACTTAATAAGATCAAACGGATAAGAAAAACAGTAGAACCTGCACTTGGGAGAGTGTTCTTATTATGAAAAGCGTAACGGCCTTATAAGCATCATGACCTAAAGTGATGACCAAAAGAACGCTCGTGAGATGTCACTTGTTTCAGATTTCAATTCAAATGGTAATTAAACAAATTTACATTTTAATGAATATCTAGTGAAGAGTCTATAAATACTATAGAGGGTGGATGAATAAAGCATGCTCAATTTTTGCAAAACAAAACCTTTTGACGATTTTCAAAACAACTTGTCAAGACCTTGATATGATTATCAAATCTTGACAAAGTAAAAATCAAGTAAGATAAATAAATGCGGAAAAAATTGATGGACACACGAATTGTTAACGAGGTTCGGCACGAACTTGTCCTACGTCCCCGCCTAGGGTTATCCAACCCATAGGATTCAAAACGCTTCTTATTTCACTTCCTTCGAGCCCTAGAACTTCCTTGAAAAACTTCTCTTCTTCTATACAAAGTCTCACCGCTTCTATTATAGCACTCAACCTTACAAGTGAATAAAAGCCCTCACCACACACTGGAGTGTGTTTTGATTGAGTATGAGATACTCCTGGAGTAAGATAAATGACTTGTACAATAAGCTCTTGTGTTTTCCTCAACTCTAAAAAATGAAACAAGTTAACCGTTATGAGAACTAAGAGAGAAACTTTCAAGTGACGAATGTTAAGAAGACTTGATCGCTTTGAATGAATGCTTGCAAAGTTGTGTTTGATCGTCTTCTTGCACTCCACCATGTATAGCCGTTCTCCTTCTCATGGACGGAGGGAAGTCATTTGAATTTTGAACCTCACAAATATTTTCTTTCCAAAACATGGATACATGATCTTCCACATGCACACTCCTAGAAGATTTGATGAAGCTGAGAATTCTCACAACCTTTACGTAGCTTCCAATCCATTCCTGAAATATCTTAAATATTTTCTTTCCATACAATGAAGGTTAGGAGGCATATGTACATATTTGAATAATATAGATCCAAAAGAGGATCCTTACGGCCCAATACAAAGGTCCATGAAAATGAATGATCATGGCCCAAATATTTGGCCTTGTATTATTTCTTGTACTTAAACAAATTCATTACATAAACGATATAGAAATAAGGTATGAGACCGAACATTTTAGTCTTGATTTCAAGACCTTGAAATCGAGCATTTTGTTTTGTCTTTCATCGTCCTTAAAATTAACCTGCACGTTAGTATCTCAAGGTCTTACAGTCAAGGTGGAGTCCTCAATCTCCCCCTTAATGAAAGACAAAACTTGTTTCAAAGACATAATCGAATACCAACAAGATAGCATATAAATATTATATTATAATGCAGCAAAATGTTTGGATCAAAGTATTAAACCATCATAAAAACCACCAAACAGTATCAGAAACATTCTCCCCCTTTTTGTCTTCCAACAAAAGGGTGGAGAAGGTAAAAATGTTCAAACCACCAACATAAAAAAAAGTCTCAAAACCACCAAAAGAACGAGAGCAGAGTTTTTGAAAACTAGAGAGTAGAGGGAGAGGTTTCAAGGCCTTGAGGATGAGGTGCCATATGCAGACTTCTCCTTCTTCTTGTAAGTCTTGGTGTCCTTAGTAGATGATGGATCGAGCTCCTTAGCAGCAGATGATGGCTTAGGAGCTTTAGTAGGAGTGATGTCAGGTCCTTCCTCATGCCACTCTCTAAAGGTGGGGTACTGCTTGTTTGGCTTGATGTACTTTCTCCTAACCGAATCCCTACACTTCTTCTGCCATCTTTCCATAGCCTTCTTACTGATATTGTCCCTTGTCATCTTTGCAAGCTGCCTCTGGCGTTCTATGTCCCTATATTTCTTCACCACTTCATATTCCTCAACAGTGAGGATGGTGGGTTCCTTGTGAGTGGGACGAAGGATTGACCTCTTCTTTACTTGGTTCTCACAGTTCAGAATCACGTTTCGAGTCTTCTCTCGGACATGATCAAAAACTTCCTCTTCCAAGGGCATAATGGATCCAGTAGCAGTGTATGTGAGGGTGTTCAAGAGCATCATCTGGTCCATTTTGCAATCCATGATAGAGAGTAGCTCATGCGTGTTGTCCTGTCGAGAGACAATGTCTGACCACATCCTGCTCATTTCAAACCTAAGATCTTGAATGTCAGTCTCCAAGGCCCCCTATCTTTCCTCATCGACACTCGGTGCAACAACATCATGTCCTTTCGAATCCCTTTTCAACACCTATTGCCCACACAAATTCTTAGCAATCCCTAACCTCTCTTCACCAATGATGCCGTTATAGGTTTGTCTCTCTTTAGATGATGTGTCGACATCAAAGAATTCAAAGATTTTGGGTAGGAGGTTAGCATAGGGTAAGGGCATTGGGCGTGAGGAGGTAGAGGTTTGGAGCATGTAGTTTAGGATGAGTTCAGGGAGGTTGGGCTCGTAGCCATTCATGACCAAATATAAAATCTCAAGCAGGCTTTCGGTCACGAGTTCTATGGAGTTGACTCTAGGAAAGATGCAGCAAGCCAGGATGGTGAAAATCAGTTTGGCTTTGAGATTGAACATTGTATGAGTGGGCTTAAGGGAGGAGGGAGACGCACAATCTGGGGGAATGAGAAAGAATTCCTCCCGAGCACGATTGATGCAATCAATCCTGTTAGGGAATTCCTTGGCATGGATATCACTGTGAAGGTCGAGAATGAAAGCCAAATTGTTTAGATTGAGTCGGATTCGGGTGTTCTTGACTTTGGAGATGAGGGTTAAGGTGCCCTTGTCCTGGTGAACAAAGAGATTGGCATAGAAGACTCGGGTAAGGCGTGGGTAAGTGAAAGTGACAGGGTTCAAAATTGACCATAGACAGGTCGATTTGAGAGTGAAATGCATTGTTAAGGCATGGATTGGAGAAGAGGGGTGTTGACAGCATCACATAAGGACTGCCTTCGGTTACCAAAGCCCTGTTTCCAAGACTCGACTTCCACAGCGAGCCACGTGCTCCTTGGTTGCTTTGCTAACTCTAATTGTCTTGAAATGCCAAATCACAACAGCGTTGATGGCGAACAGAACCCCAAGTGCTTATTTTGGATAAATGATTTTTTATCTTCTTTTTTAGAAAAGAGGAGTTTTAGTTTTGAAAAATATAAATTAGAGACAATTTTGAGTAATTATTGTGAAATTGAATATATGGATAAAGGGTACTTTGATCAAAATTACATAATTTTTTTTTTAAAATCAAATATAGTATCAATCTAGGTGTTTCAATTTATCTCAAAATCTTATATAAGATGGTTTTACAAAAGAAAATTTATAAAAGATGGTTTATTAAAAAAAATAGTCTCATTTAAAAAGGGATTTTTGAAAAATAACCCTAAATTTCATATATAATTTTTTTAATTTAATCAACTCTAATGTTAGAAAATTTGCATTAATTTTATTAAAATTTAAGTAATTTACTACATTTTCTAGCATCGGAAAAAATCAAATATTATTGACCGGATGGATTAATATAAAATACAAATAAATATATAATTTGATTTGAAAAAGAAAGATAAAGTGTTTATAATTATAAAATGTAATAAATTGAAAACTCTATGAATTTTAATAATATATAATTATAAATAAATTGATTTTAATAATATATGAATTACTGAACTCACCCTAATATTACTTTGAAATTCTCCTGCCTTTAATTGGGCAAAGTTTTGTTTTAACAAACCGGTCAAAACCCATTTGACCCAGATCTACCTCCATCGGTCATTCGGTCTAGATCTCATTCTGTCGTCGTCATCTAGACCTCGACCACGTTCAGATATATCTCCATCTATCTAGATCTCACTCCGTCGTCGCCTTCTAGATCTCGACTCTGTCCAGATCTAGCTCCGTCTTCACTATCTCCAATCTTTTAATTATCCATAATTTTTAATAATCATTTTTCATAATAAAATTTTATAAACATGTTAATATAAGTGTATAGAATATAAATATAATTTTTAAAAATTTTTAATATAAATTTATACATGAAATAATTAAGTGTAACACCGAGTGTAACACCCGGTGCTACAGGGGATCCTCACTGAGTTTTTGTACATGTTTTGATTTATTTAGCAATGGTTCGTTTTTTTTTAAAGCAAGATAAGAATTCGGTTTCCTAGACAAGCCCAGGAAAACCGAGAGACCGGACAAGCCGGTGGATGGACTAACCATCATGTACATCTGAAAACAAATAATAGAAGTAAATGACTGAAGCAAATAACAGAAACAAATAACAGAAATAAAATTACAAATAAAAACGTACAAGCCATCCTACATTGAGAAACACAAGCCAAAGAGAGAAATGAAACGATCGGTCAAAGAGAGACGGACACAGAGAACTCTGGGGAACACCAGTGGACATCTTAGATTGTGGACTCAAAACAAGCCATCAGATGTCAACGCACTTCCACGACGTCATCGAACATGACAAATCAAACACCGCTCAAATAAACCTGCAACACAAAAAGAACAGCATTGCACATCAACCCGCAAAACCGACTCCAAGCCAAACCATCGTCCATTAAAACCCCAAACCCATCCCAAACCCTCTAGGACGATAACAAGATCGTGAGCGACTACTAGGTAGTCAAAATAGAGGCGGATGAAATGGGCCAAAGGAGAGGAAATGAACAACAATAAAAAGGCATAGAGGCGGAAGAACGGATTGAGAATGGATCGAAGCCAACACACGATACAAAACAGCGTTGTACCAACGCTAATAAGATCTTGGCGGCCCAAGGAAGAATCACACCCCTGAAAGGTGAAACGCCGACATGGGGAACCAGAAGGTCGAATCGGCGGCCATGGGGGACTTCAAGCGAGAAGGGAAACAATGGTGGTGAGCCAAATATGGCGGTGGATGCACCCAAAGGTCGGGGAGAGAGCTGTCGAAGGGTAACGGACACGAACTGGAGCGGCGACCGAGACACGAGGAGACGACCTCAACATCAGTCCAGCGGCGGCGACAGTAAAGGCGGAGGTGGAGGCGCTGGTGGCGGGTGAAACGCAGGGTTTGGAAGCGGGTGGTCGAGATGGTGGTCGGTGACGCCAGTGGACCATGTGGTGGCCGGTGAACCAGGTGGTGGTCGGTGAAGGCTGAGAAGTTGAAAGAAGGGAGGCGGCGGGGGACACTAGGTCACGCTCAAGGAGAGTGTTTCCAAGTTCCGCTTTAGTTACACAACATTACTTTAGACATGCACATAGTTGATTTCAACAATGGTTCGTTTGTAATTGGGTTGATGTTGATTTCTTTTTGTTCAATTTGGTATTAGTTTATTACGATAGTATACCAAACAACATGTCTCGGTAATGATTTATTCCGATTTTTTATTCTCATTCCGATTCCCGATTTTCATTCTAATTCCTACACTCGTATAAAACGGGATCTAAATTCCGCCCAAAATGTGTGTGTGTGTAGGCCTGTGCAGATTTCGGTTTAAACCGGAAAATCAACCGGAATCGAACCGGTAGAACCGGTCTTATAACCGAACCGGATATTCCGGGCCGATTTTCGGTTGATAGTTTTTGTGAATTACGGTTCCGGTTCGGTTCCGATAATAACTGGCGGTTTACCGGGTTAAACCGGATAAAATCGACAATTTAAATTTTGTACATACAAGCTACACAACACCGATCATGACTTAATTGTTTAATTAGTAATTATTGGCTTTTGCTAGTTTGCTACTTTACTGTTTTTTTTCCCATTCACCATTTTTCATTTTATTATTAGGTACATACTACATCCAACAACTTCTCTTTGAATAATTTATTTTTAATAAGTTTCTAAATAATTTTCTTATAAATATAAATTGTTACGGTGTAAGTGCAAAAAATATAATATTATTAAAGAAATTTGAAGGATAAAAGATAATTCTATTTACTTTCGGTTGTTCCGGATCCGGATTGACTTTTTATAATCCGAGTCGGTTTTAAACCGAACCGGAATGTTACCGGTCCGGTTACCGGTTTGAATATTTAGAATATTCCAGTTCCGGTTTTTCTGGGTTTGTGCCGGTTCCGGATCGGTTTCAACCGGTGCACACCCCTATGTGTGTATGTGTGTGTGTGTGTATTTCCGATATGTGTGGTACTTTGAGGTAAGGTCATATACACCTCTTCATCCAAGTCACCATGAAGAAAGGTGTTTGTGACGTCCATTCGACTGATTGCCCATCCCTTAGCTACTGCCACAGCTAGAAGTGCTCGAACTGTAATCATCATTGCAACTGGTGCAAACGTTTCACTATAGTCAATGCCCTCAAGTTGAGTGAAACCTCGAGCTACTAAACGAGCTTTGTACCTATCCAAAGTACCATTTGCCTTAAACTTCAACTTAAAAATCCACCTACAAGTCACCAGAGACTTGTCTTTAGGCACTGTCAGCAGCTCCCAAGTGCTCGTCCTTTCAAGAGCATCCAATTCCAAGATCATGGCATCACACCAAACTGGATCCTGTATAGCTTTCTTGACTGTTTTGGGTTCAGTATAGGGAGCAACATTGGCAACAAATGACTTATAGGGTGTAGAGCAGTTATTGTAAGAAAGAAAGGCAGTTATGGGGTAAGGGTGAACCTGCACAACAGAAGTTGATGACACAATTGATGGCATGGTGGCAGTTGTTCCAACATAATCCCTCATCCATGTAGGAGGGTTGTGTGGCCTAGTGGAGTGTCTGACAGGTGTAGGAGCAAGATCAAAAGAGAACCTGACTAGTGAAGGGGAATAGTATGCTAGAGACTCAGAAGTAGATTCAGAAGGGTGGTCAGAGGTGGGTAAGCTTTGTGTGGAGGTTGGTGTAGACTCATTTGAAGAGTCAGAGAATGAAGGAGATACAAGAGACATGGGAGATTCCTCAGATGAGGTATCTTTAGCAACAAAATCAAATGGGAAGTTGTGATCAATGTGAGTGTTTGGTGACAATTGCTCAGAAGTATGATTGAGGCTAGAGGTTTTAAATGGGAAAAGATGTTCATGGAAAGTAACATCTAAGCTGATCATAGTCTTTTTTGTGTTGAGATTATATACTTTGTAACCTTTTTTTCCAAAAGGATACCCCAAAAAGACACAAGGATCAACCCTTGCATCAAACTTCTTGACATTTGTATTGGTGGTGGTGGAGACAAAACACAAACACCCAAATGTACGCATATGTGAGTATGTAGGGACTTTGCCAAACAGAATTTCATCCGGAGATTTATGTTGTAAGAGAGGATTTGGAAGACGATTAATGATATATGTGGCAGTGAGTATGCTATCACCCCAGAACTGCAGTGGCATGGATGCTGCAAACATGAGAGAGAGAGCGATTTCAAGGACATACATATGCTTTCTCTCAACCCTCCCGTTCTGTTGAGGTGTAGCAGTGCAAGAACTCTGGTGAATAATCCCTCTCTCAACAAGAAAAGAAGACACAGACTGATTAAAAAATTAAGTCCCTTGATCACTTCTTACGACTTTGACATTGGAGTTAAACTGTGTTTGAACCATGTTAATGAAGGCTGTAAGATGCATACTCACTTCACTCTTGTGTTTCACGAGAAAGGCCCACACCCCACGACTCTTGTCATCCACAATTGTAACAAAGAAACGAAAACCATTCAAGGTGGGGGTAGCATAAGGTCACCATACATCACAATGTAAAATCTCAAAAGCATGATCAGCATTAGAAGTACTGCCAGTATAAGAGGATCTGGTTTGTTTTGCCAGAGGGCATACAAAACATATATGAGACAAAGTGTTTGACAATTGATCATGTAAACAGTAATATGTCTTACCTTAGCCACAGGAGCATGGCCAAGTCTTAGATGCCATAGAGCAGTGAAATCTGGTATGGCAGAAGGTAGAAAGAGTGGCAATGTAGGATGATGAGCATTTGTATGAGCAATTGTTGAAGAAGAAAACACATGTCGACAGGCCTGGATGGAATTGCAGTGATTAGGATCCATGTAGAACAGTCTGCCACATAGCTTACCAACTGCAATCATCTTCTTCCTTGCTCGGTCCTGGACAACACAAAACTCATCATTTAAGGTAATGTTGCATTTGTTTTCAAGTATCAATTGAGTAAGGGACAATAGGTTAAAGTGAAAAGCTGAAATGCAAAGGACATTTGTAAATGTGAAATGTGGCAATTTCAGATTACCAATATGAGTAATTGGATGCATATTGCCATCTGGGAGATGAATAAAGGTGTTTGGTGTGGGTTTGGGATTTTCAAGCAGAGAGAGATCACAAGTGATGTAGTTTGTTGCTCCACTATCCATGATCCACAAATTACCATTACGAAAGGTGTTTAAACACAATTTACCTGCAAGGTGTGACTCATGACTTGGGGTGTTAGATTGCTCAAGAAATTGGATGAAATTTGCTACCAGACGATGTTGATAAGAAGATAAGGTCCCCTTGCTCGTGCCTTAAGACTTCAGAAAGTCTTGCACAGAAGAGGTCCCCACTAAATTAGCCTTGGAGGAGTGCTTCATCTCCCCCTTTTTCTTGTTTGTACCCCTGTCAAACCTTTTCTGATCATCTAATCTTGGTGTCTGAGGCTTGTCTTTGCTCTTTGGATGCCAACTTGGGTAGCCAACAAGTTCCCAACATCTCTCCAGCTTGTGATTTCCTCCACAATGACCACACCTTTCCCTTCTTCGTGTGTCATCAGATGGTGGAGGTGCTGAAGTGGTCTCTTGCTTTGACATCATGGTTGTGATTTATGAGAAAGATGTGGACGCATTTGACCCCATTTCACCCTGCATCAAGAGAGAGTATGCAGTACTAACTGTGGGTAAATGTGTGCCCATCAAAATCTGTCGTCTAGCAATATCAAATTTCTCATTAAGCCCCATCAGAAATTTCATCCACTTATCTTCCTGATCAGCTTCCTCAATCAGCTTTTGCAAGTTGCACTCACATTTTCCACATTTGCACATCAGAGGAGTAGATACAACACTCAATTGCTGCCATAAGCCTTTCATCTTTGTAAAGAAATCAGTTAGAGACAAAAAATTTTGATCACAATTCTAAATCTCTTTCTTAATCTGGAAAATTAATGGTGCATTCTTTTGACCATAACTTTCTTCAAGATCTCTCCACATTTCCCTAGTTGTGTCATACTCATCTAGAGTATTGTAAATCTCGCTAGAAACTGTGTTGAGAATCCAAGAACAGACCATATCATTGCACCTAATCCACTACAATCCATTCTCTTCATTTTTGAGATCTAAACCTTCGACTAAACAGAGTTTATTCTTGACTGACAAAGCTTTAACCATCGACTTTTTCCATCGTCGATAGTTGTCACCAGTAAGCTTTATAGTGGAGACAATCATACCTGAATTGTCTGAAGGATGGATGAAGAGAGGATTTTGTAGGTATGATGTTGTAATCTTATCCCGAGGTACGATTTATTTCTTCTAAGCGATCACCATTTCTGTCCCTCATTTCTTGAATCTCAATCAAAGCTTGAGCTTCAAAGAAAATAGCGAGATCTGAGAGCTTGAACGAAGACAGATGCGCGGAAACGAAACTTCAGAACATCTCCTGTTTTGATACCATGATGATGAGCCGAGATTGATCATACATCCATGGAAGATCAAAGAGAGAGTGAGAGAGAAAGCTCTGAATTGGACGATTGTATTGAACTGAATTGTGTTTCTACAATTACAGTGAACTCCCTTATTTATACTAATAAGGGGAGTTAGTTATATGAGATATAATATCTTGCTACACACACATACAAGCATATGGACCCTCACATTACATCACTTTTAATGACCTTACAAGAAAAATGACTAAATATAATACAAATGATCACATATGAACTTAAAATAATACAAACTTTAACAATGGTTATTCATATACTAAATATGGTCCAATAAACCAATTTTAGTATGGCCATAAAAAAAGTTCGTACATTGCAATACACAACTAATATGCAAAACCGTTGTAATGAAACATCAAGTTTCCCACGATATTTATATACATTTGCACTCTCTTCGTAAAAGTAAAAAGATGTGGATACAAAAACAACTGAGTAATTGACATTAAAATTATATATTCAAGTATTTGTTTGTCTTCTTAAAATATGTATAAGATGATAAAAATGATATTAACAAATGAAGTATACATACACTTTTATCATTTTACTTGTTACCGCTTAAAATTCCATACCAGCTGTAATACATTCAGACCAGCTCAGACACTAGAGGGCATACTTTCAATCAATTATAAAACTTTCTCTAATGGGATAATGGCCTTCACATTTCTTACGAATAATGAATCATCAATTGTCCAAGTTAAATGCCCCAAACCTACCTTTAATATTTTATTATAAATGGGCCTATTATACACACGGTCATTTTATCGTCATCGGCACGGTGCCGGAGCCGAGCTTCTAAATCGATATGCAAAATAACGATGCCAAGTCTCCAGATCACGTACTGCAATCTCAGCAACTTGTCCCATCCCCTCAGTCGATGTCGAGTGTCTCCAGATCGGTAGAGACAAAAATTTGCAAGATTCCTAGCTAGCCCGTTTCGTCGACTGAGCACTGCAGCCTAGCTTTGGTTTGCCGACTTCGGAACCAAGCATAGGCATATTGTTTGCCGACTTCAGAACTAGGCATAAGCATATTGTTTGCCGACTTCAGCACTCGGTTTCGACACCATGTATTTGACAATATGTAGCCGTGCGAATAGCATACCTGTTATAAATAGCATACCTGTTATAAATTCATCTGAACTTTTTTCTCATTGTTTCAACACCAAATTACCTAAGCTAATATTTTCACAGGGAATAAAACCATAATCAAAATTCGACCAACTAAATTATAACCCTACATTTATGAAATATGGCAAAGTTTCTCTCATTTGAAACTTTTTTGCATAAATGCATAGATAGAGCTCTCTGGATTAATTTGCACATTATTGAGTCCAAATATGTAATTTAGGGGTGTTGAATGTTTGTGATTTTTGTGTGATATAACATTTGCCAATATTTTTGCATATTAAATGCATGAAATTCCAGAGTAAAGAGGTCTGATTACCGATTTATATTTAGCGAAAACTGTTATTACCACGTAGAGTAGTTCAAAAGTTTATCACATTTATCCGGATTATTACTTTGTACGGAGTACGTTTTTACAGTACCACTTACCAGTTACTACCACCATGGAGCATCATCATCCATGTGACGTGGACCCCATCCCCATGGTCTTTTAATGCCTCCCCAGGTTCTTTATTTTCGAAACTACCCCTCTCCTTCCTTTTTTTTCCAGAAATTGCCACCTTGGTGTTCGAAAGATCTAGAAATTCTTCAGATTTCTGATTCCTCCGCTCCCGCTCCGCCGGATAAACGCTTATCTCCGGCGTTCACCGCCCAGCCTGTTTTCAACCACTCCCCCCCTCTCTCTCTCTCCGGGCTCTCCCACCTCCTAAATTAATTCTCATTTCATTCTATTTTTGGTTTATTTTTATTTTTTATTTTATTAAGCCAAGGTAATTAATTTACGGAGTACGTTTAAGTATTTATTTTTTTATTTTCTAAAGAAATAAAAAATAAAAAAATAAAAAAAGTAGCCAAAATTATCTCTCCTCTCTCCTCTTGTGCGTCCTGTGCCTTTTCTCTCTCCACCTCTGAACTCCGAAGTTGTGGTGATCAGTCCATGGCCAGAGCTCGCTCGCAACGACGCTCTCTCGATTCCTACGCCCTCAAAGGCGCCAAGCTCACCATCAAACGTACATCTCTTTCTCTACTTTTTCTCCCCCTCTCTTCCGGTGGAAGGATCCAGAAAAATGGTTGAAGATTTCAATTTTTTTTTTTTTGCTTTTTGTTTTTAATTTTGCGAAATTAGATTTTGATTTTTCCATGGCTAACTTGGCGCAGCTGGAGACACGGTTTTGATGAAGTCGACGGAGCCTGGGAAGCCGTACGTGGCCAAGATAGAGAAGATCGAAGGTCTCGAGGGAGGAGGAAGCAAGAAGAGCGGCGGAGACAGCCAAGTTAAGGTGCACGTTCAGTGGTACTATCGGCCGGAGGAGTCGATCGGCGGCCGGCGACAGTTTCACGGCTCCAAGGAGGTTTTCCTCTCCGACCACCGGGACGTGCAGGGCGCCGACACCATTGAGGGCAAGTGTACTGTTCATAGCTTCAAGACCTACACCAAGCTCGATGCCGTCGGAAACGAGGACTATTTCTGCCGCTTCGAGTACAACTCCGTCACCGGCGCCTTCACCCCTGACCGGGTAGCCGTGTACGTATTCTTTCCCTATTGAGGGGAAAAAATCTTCTCTTTTCCTTCATTTTTGGGCTATTAGCTTGATTCATGTGCGATTGGATCCATTTCAAGGCGAATTGTTGCATTGGCTGACGATTTTATGCTTTTATTTATATATTGTTAAGGTAGTTAAATGCTGAATTTGTTAAAGCCGATGTAATTTCCGTGTTGTAATTGGTCGGTAGAGCCCTTTCAGAAAACTTTCTTTGGCTGTTGGTTTTGTTGATTCTCTTTTTTTTTATCTGCGGCTGTAGGTATTGCAAGTGTGAAATGCCTTACAATCCGGATGACCTGATGGTGCAGTGCGAGGGATGCACTGACTGGTGAGTTTGCCTTTGTTTTTGGAACTGTAAGGAGTTTCTTCATGTGGCTCTTTTTCTGTTATTTGGTTCCATTTGGTATGGTTTTAGTATTTTTGTCCCCTTCAATCTGGTGGCTCAAAGCTTTTGGAGTCTGCTTGCTGAGATGGTTCCTTGAGTCGTGGAAGGTTTAGGGAATTTGAATTGGGAGTTGCCAGATTTTGTGTACAAAGTTTGAGTGAATTATCCCATTCTCTTGGAGCATGGAAAGGACCTTTCTCCATACCCCAAGATGTTGCTATTGTTATAAGATTACTAGCATGGTTTATGTCCAAGTAGTGTCATGCAGCACGGTGTAAGAAGGCGTGCACCATGCTAAACATAGATTTCTTCCCTGAACTGATCAGAAATAGCAACATCTTGAACTCGCACCGAAATAGTTTGTCATACACTAGGTGCTTTTTCACGTGCAAAGCGGTGTTGGCTATCAAATTTCAGATTGTTAGAGAACGTGAAAATTAATAGATGGGCTGTTTAGTTTTGCAGCTTATGCCCCCCCCCCCCCCCGCGATTTGGGACGATGTCCTAATTTCACATGTCTTGCCTTTGGAACAAATTAGACATATCCAATAGAAAGAATATATTACAATATTGATATAGCCTTGTAAGAAACAACCATTATCAAACTCTTACAAAGAGTCGTAGCCATATACTGTTTCTTTCTCTTTTCTTCTCCAGTCTACCAAAATACCACCTCAGTTGATTTCCTATTCAATATACTAGTTAAGGTAATGTGCCAATTATCATGATCCTATATATTAGCAAGAAAGTGTAGTTGCACCCCTGATCTTATTAATGATGATTTGTGATTATTATTCCCTTTCTCCACTTTCCATTCCGAAGATGCTTGATATGCACCACATGCCATGCATATGTCATCCGTGTCACATGCTATGAAGTGTTGATGTTTACTATTATCTTTTCATTTAATTGAATTTCATGGTAAATCATAGTAGTTTTCTTACCCTTTTGTAATTGTCAAACTTGGATTAAGAAGGTAGCAATGCTGTTAGTACTGAACTATTTGATTTCCCAAGCCCCTGCACATCACCTTATTTCTTCATTGTTTCAACCTCATTTTGTTGAATCCATTCCCCAATCTCCACCCAGGCCCCCATCTGGGAATCAAATTGGGTGATATCCTGATGTTAAGAGTTAAGCCTTTTATGTGATGCATTCATCCTATAAACTTCTAATGATTTCTAAGATTGTACAGTATTTTCTGAGTTTATCAATTACCATATCAGTTAATTTCAAATAAAATGCACTAATTAAGAATGCATGGCAACTTGTTGTAACATAATAGTGAAACGACTTAGTTCTATTCTTGAACACATTAATGATGATTTATTGTCCGTCTCTGTATTTCATCTATTAAACTGGCTTATACTTCACACTTGTATTTAACTTTTTGTATTGTCTCGATGAGAATGACTGAAAGAGCTGTTTAGTTAATCTATTATTTATATTATACATCATATAATATTCTTTTTTACATGTGGCATTTGTCTTATATGGCACATGTGATTTTTTTCTCTTGGTTAATGCAGTATATTTATTAATGAAAAATTAGTTTATGAAATTAAATGTTCCCCCCTATTGTTATTTAGGCCACTCCATAGAATGTCATTTATAAATATAGTGTAGATGGAAATGCATATGCAGTTTCGGGATGTGGAAAAAAGAGGAGAAAAAAAAAATGGTTTGAGGTCTTGGATAGAATTTATTAAAAGTCATGTTTTACTACACTTTGATGCCCTATCTCACTGTGCCCCACCAGGTTAGTGTAACTAAGGTTTCCATGACCAATACATGGCTGGATTTAGTTCCAGAGCAAAATGATACAGATTAAGAGTGTTCACTCCCGATATAGAACCAAGTTTATGTATGTGCCTTAAAAGATTGACTGTGGAGTTATAGTCTTGGATTAGGGGAGCTTGAGGGAGGAACTTGGTGGCAGCGGCCTATATAAAAATTGGCATTTCACATCATACTGTTCAATTCTTTTGAAGTCAGTGGATCTCTTCCCTTGTTTGAGCCATTTTGCGTGGATGGGTTAGTAGGACCACACTTTTCATATTCTTATTTCTTGTTCCAATTTAGCACATTACCTTTTTTGTTTTAAAAAGAAGAAGATTATTCTTGCCCCAATCGGGGTGGCCTAGTGGTGTGGAGCAAGGAGGGTGGTAAGGAGATACCGGGTTCGACCCCTATCTCCGCCCCTTTCCTTGGATGAAAATTCCACGATTTGCCTTGCTCCCTACTACTTGGTCGAGCCGGTCGGGGTTTGGTTCCTCGTCATCAAAGAAGATTATTCTTTTTTATTGTACTAATTAAACTTTTCTAATTATAAATAGGAGAGCTATGTGGAATTGTGGATAATCCAATGCTCTCCGTTTCCATGTATTGTCTTCCATGTTTTGATGCCTCTCCGTGACCCACTTGCTGATATATGTCTAGTAAAATGGTCTAGTATGGTTCCTTGTAACTTAGAAGGATTGTAGTTGCAACTTGCAAGAAGTGAATGTTGCCATGCTAGTGTGGGGTCTAGCAGCAATAGCCGATAGTTAGATACTTAGATGGGTGATTATTTATGTAGGAACCAGGAATGTCGAGCAGCCATGATTTGGTTAAACATGTTATTAAAACTTCCAGATGGTGCATATGGATGGTGTTTTCTGGTTGCAATGGATCTTCTAAAATGTTTCTATCTGAAGTCACATACAAGCAAAATTTTGGAGTTCCCTTGATGGGTGCATGTACTTTGTGTGTTCTTTGTTTGCAACCAGAACAAGTCCAGTGACTTAGCCTCGTTGTTTACTATTGACTTCCTTTCCATATGCTATTGAGAAGAAGATTTGAAAACTTTATTCCCCTCTTATTCATACACCAATCAACATTACTCCCTTATCAATCCTTGACCAATATGTTGAAGTTCTCAATTTCAACAACCATTTTCCATGATTCTCTGGCTGGCTAGATTTGGATTGTTGAAAGAACCATCCGGAGTATCTATATATCACCTTAATTTAGAAGACTTTGTTTATGTGTCAATCTTAAAGGAGTTTTAGGAATATTGACCCATTATGTTTTTTTCCTTGATTTTTTTATTTCTCCTTTTCTCTTTTTTTCCATTAATTTTTTAATCCTCCATTCTCTTTTATTCTTAACATATTTACTAAAAATTGGGCTTAATTCAAAACATTGAATTCAATCTAATATAACCATTAGGTTTAACTCACATTTATGTACTAACTATTGAGCTTAATTCAAAACATTGAATATAATTATTAGTTGTGACACATCACATTTAAATGCATGATTCAGATTTCAAAATTTCTAAAAAAGTTACAATGATATTGATATTATTATTACTGGGTGATTTAAAATATCTACATTTATGTATTATACTTTAGACGAGATATAAAAAAAAATTATTTCAGAATTATAAGATACATTTATGGTAAAGTTTTTTTTAATCTCAACTTTTATTAGTATTTTATAATATATTTATATATATTATTAACATTTTAGTTTTAAAAAACCGCGCCATGGCGCGGGAATTGTACTAGTTAATGTATTTAAATCTGGACACTTGCACTATCCAAGGTTCTTGGGTCTTCTCCTTTATATGTCATAGTTGCACCCCTTGGGTTTTCTTTTTCCCATTTTCTTTCATCAAGTTCCATTTTTGCTTTTGCTTTGTTCCAATGCTTTGATTGTGCCATGTAATGCTGACTCATATTTAGGTTTATGTGCCATAAGAACTTTAGAATCTGTTTGTGCAAGCTTCCTGGATTGTGAGTCAATGTCAAGAATTTGCAGTTTTACCTCTTTAATTTCGAGATTCTTCTCAAGAAATTTTCTTTTGTCTTGTGATTGCAAATAAGGTGGGTAAAAAGTTGCCGTCATTCCTTTAAAGCTGACCAAGTTGTTTTTTAAATTGATTATTTCTAGTTCCTTTTTAGATAAATATTTTCTTCATTTTAAGATCATGAACCCTTGACAAATTTGGCACAATTTGATTCAGGTTTCACCCTGCTTGTATAGACATGAACATTGAGGAAGCAAAAAGGATCGATCACTTCTACTGTCATAATTGCTTATCTGAGGATCAAAGAACATTGCAGAATCCTTCAGCTGCCCCCAGGCAATCAGATGTCAAGGTATTACTTTGCATGCATCATGAATAAGGTGGCATTGACTTGTCTAGATTGAAATCTTGATAATGTTAAATTAGCCCTAGCCCTGCACCTCTATGTTAATTTTATTCTGTTAGAATTATGTTGCTCATGAAATGATGTCAGTCTATGATGGATTGATGATAAATTGGTTTGAATTTGTTACTAAAAGAATGAATCAAGGTCAGTTTGGGGTAGAAAATTGAACATCACTCTGCATGTAGGCATGAATGTTGAACCAGTTACAGGAGCTTGAACCATTAGAAATCAGGTGATTTTACTCAACTTAGAAATATTCTTCATTCATGTTGCATGATAAACGTGGAAGAACTATTATTTTTAATCTTTTCTTGCGCCTCTCCTTGTTCTATTTTTGAGAATGGAAGGGGTTGTGTAGGATGAGTTGGAACATGTTAGATGGCTTTGAGATTGACTCGTTTCTCCACTAGTTGGAGGTTTACCTCTTAGGTCAAAGTATGCAACACATTGACACAGGAAATTATGTTGATGCTAAGCCAATTATTTGGAGTGAGAATTCTTCGTGATGTTAGACTAGGAATAAATGGTTCACTCGTGGAAGAAAAAGAAAGAAGGTGAATCATGTTACTCAGAACCGGTTTTATACTAATTTTGGCAGCTTAGCGAAATAGTGAGGGCATAGAACAAGGAATATTGCTAATGACTCTTGCTGATAGCGTCTTGCTTCTGTGGAGCAAAGTACTTGTCAATTGAAGGTGTAATTATTACTGGCATCTTATTCAAATATATTAGCTGCTGAGATCAATAGTTGTTTGTTCATGAACTTGAATGTCACTCACATCCAAGGTACTAATGCCATGCCATTAACTACTTGCCAATTGCTGCTACTAATCAACTTGGTGAAATGCAGGTGGATACTAAACGCCGTCGGAGGTAGCCTGTCGCTGTAAAGGTGTAAGCTAGGTATTATTTAAGTGTGCCATCAGTAAGTTGTTTTTCTTGGTTTTGGACACGGTTGCAGTCAAAGACATGGGACTTTGTAAGGTTTATTGGGCATTTCAAAGTCAGATGATTATGTATCTGGGTTTGGCACAAGCTCTGAAAAGCCTAAGACACTGGTTGTGTGTGGTTTGTGTTGACCGTCGAGTCTTTGCTTTATTATTCTTCCGAAGGCTAGGGGTGTGTCCGGTGGTAAGCTGTAATTAATACCTTACCAACTTGAGTAGATTCACTTTTTTTTTTTTCTTTTGTGACATCTGATTTAGCTTTTCTCGCCGATTGCTAGTTGTGGAGTAGAGTCTATCGAGCTGAGCTGGTAGAACAACGCTCGGCATTGATGTAAAAGTGCCAATTGAAGGCTAATGATCTTATATGTGGGTTCTGCGCGGCTAACTGTATGAACCTACACGGTAATTGAATGTCTCACGCACCACCCTGCTTGATCGTTTCTTCGATTTTTATAAATCATCCCATAGTGATCGATTAATGCCATTCGGTGAACTGGATTAAATAATGGGAAATTTACGGAAAACCACCCCTTAAATATGAGTGTTTTCACTTAACCATCCCTTAAATTCAAATTTACAGAAAACCACCCTTTAAATAGTTTTTACTTACAAGTCACCACCCCTTTATCTATTTTCATTAATTTATATTATCATTAAATATATTATATTTTAATATTTTTAAACTTAAATTTGATTATAAATACATTCAAAATTTTAATTTAAGGGCTCGATTATATTTTAGGGATAATTTTATTTATTTTGCAAAAACAATAATAAATATAGCCTACAATTATTATCTTAATAATTATTATATTTAAGTTATATGATTAATTGATAACCTAAATTTTTAAAATATAGGTAAATTTAAAGAAAAAAGTTACATATAACAAATAAAATGGATCAAACTCATATTTTAAGTTGAAAATTATTAACTATTTATGATTATTTTTTAAAAATAAATAAAATGACCACTAAAATATAATCGAGTCCTTAAATTCAAATTTTAAATATATTTATAATCAAATTTGAGTTTGAAGACATTAAAATATAATATATTTAATGATAAATTAATGAAAATAGATGAATGGGTGGTTAGTTGTAAGTAAAAACCATTTAAAGGGTGGTTTTCTGTAATTTTGAATTTAAGGGGTGGTTAAGTGAAAACACCCATATTTAAGGGGTGGTTTTCTGTAAATTTCCCTTAAATAATACTTCTAAATCAATTTATGATTTTTTTTTTTTTTGATCAGGTAATAGTTCGGGTAGAATAATCTTACCCGATAGCATCCTTGCGGATGAGGTCTTGGAGACCTGTATCAGTGTAAATGTCGAGGCCCCTGGTCGAGCGGCAAAGGTGTGCAACCTTATCATCTGTTGCCATTTCGGAGCACGTGAGAAAAGGACACTTCTCTCACACTCGACAACAATGTTTTAATATCGGACATCACCAATTCAATTTCCCATGGGCATGTAAAGTTTCTTTTTAAATGATTTATGATTATAAGGGAGTCCCCTTCAATTTGTAATTTGTCTATTCCCAATGCACGAGTTTGGATAATTCCCTGTCTTAATGTCAAGGCCTCCGCTTTCAGCGGGGTCTGGTTACCAATTTTGTCATAACCAATGTGGATCATTCTACCCTCCCAATCTCGAATGATGTAGCCAATAGAGCTATCGTTATTTTCTAAATCAATTTATGATGAATTATATATATCGAAGTGGATAAACTAATAATACGAAATTTATAAATCCCTACAATATAATAGCAAAAGCAACTTCTATGCAAAGAATTTAGCCACGTGTCGGACCAGCAATTTTTTGATTTTTTTTTTCTTTAGTATTTTCGATTTCCCATTCTTACCCTCTCCTCTTTCTCTTTCTTTCTGAAGAACGGTTTACTCTCCGGAGAATCCTCCACGTTCGGCTTCTTCTTGCCCATTGTTACCGCCCTCCTCGCCTCGCCTTCTTGTGCCGACGAAGAAGCCATGGCGGGTTCTAGCTTCGGCTGCACACGCCGTGGAGGTCGTGGGCTAAGGGCTTCACCTACACCTAAGGCACACCAGCGACTATGGCGAGAGAGACGAAGACAGAGAAACAAGGTGAACGGTGCCAGCAAAGGGAGTGAAGAAGTCAGTGGGTGGTGCAAGTGTTGTGTCAGGTGATTGGTGAAAGGTATGTATTTTTCAATTTCGAATTTTTTCCTCACGCGAAAATTAGGGCTTTATCATCCCAATTTGGGGTCACTGTTCGTCCTAATTGATTTTTGGGTTTGATTCGGTTGATAGTTTGATTCGGTTAAACATTTGACCATCCCCAAATTGAAAGAATTTGTTGCTGCGTGTTCAAATTTATAGTTTTCTATTGGTTTTTTTTTTTGGTGAAATTGACTGATTTATTTCCCTAATTCAATTTTATGGGGTTTGATATAGTTGTTGTTTCGAATTAGAGGTTCGCTTCTCGCCTTTTGTGTTTTATGAGGTTCATTTCGAATTAGAGATTTGAATTAGAGCACAAGCAAGTCCACTGGTTTGATATGGTACACGGTACTGGATGGCTTTCCACGGTACTGGATTATCAGTTGCACCCGAAATTAACTATGATGATGTTGCTTTTCACTGTGGAATTGAGGAAGAGGTTTGTTGGTGTAAATTTTGGATGTTTGGTGCCGTGATATTTCATTGTCTTGCACTCTTGGTTTTAATGTGTTATAAGCTTAAGAATAGGATGATTATGTTGCTATAGGAACAAATCATGCTGTTTGATTAGAGAATGCATTGCTTGTGCATCTATCAAAGATTTACGAGAATATTTGATTAGAAAAGGCAACTTAATCAAATTCATATTTGAAGTCGTCGTTTCTAGGATTAAAATATAATAGAAATGATTCTAGAGGAGAAAAATGCATTTGCTAATCAATAACAGAGAAACCTTTCGGTATGTGGGCAATTTAGCTGGAAGCAAATTTTCAACATTCCCAATGATCTCACTGTAGCTGTTGTCTCAAGACTTGGATTGAAAATGAATTGAAAGTTGGAAGTGTCTGTACTACAGGTCCATGATGTTTCTGATCCAAAGGTGAAGAAGCTGGGAGCTGATGCGCTTCCAGCTGTGATTGGTTGGCTATCAAACGGAGAAAAGCAAGTACTAAAAACGGGTATTGCAGTAAAGGATCTAGAATCAGCAGTAGACGATCTTAGTCACTTATTGGATAGCTTTGAAGAGAAGAACAAGAAGGTGATTGCTTCTCAGGCTAAGAGGCCTCAGACAGAACTGAATCAAATACCCATTCTGACCTCCTCAAACGCAGATGTCATATGCAGCGATTCAACTCCTGTCTGCATAATTGGTGTTTTCGGGTCGTCTAAATCAAGGCAGAAGCTTGAATCCATCTTATTAAAGGCAAGGCTTTGTTGTAAGTCAATAGTTATATTAGCACATCAGGTGATATTATTAAATTACGAGTATTATTAGGATGTAACATGATATGTAAATAGTATGGGTTAGGATCGTATGAAATTGAACTTCATGGAGTTGATAAAATACCCTAATAGAAATTTATCAACCATGAAAAATACATTAAAAAAAATGGCTTAAAGCCATAGTCTCTAACAAAAGCCATACTCAATAGTCAATAGTGTCCTTGTCAGTAAACTTGTATAAATCAGAAGCAATTGTCTCACCCCTAAAATATTACCAGACAAATGTTGTAATCATATAGATGAGAGAGTATATTACTCCGTACTATATTTCTATGCTTTTCCAAACCCATCTAGGTGATCAACCCATCAATTTTTATTCGAGTGAAATCATAGAACTTTCCAAGCTAATAGCTATGCACAACACTTCCAGTCTAATGAACTGCTGCCTGGCGCCTGCATATTGTTGTTATCTTCATGGCTGTCCTGTGCAGCCTGTTTTTGTCGCTATTGCTTGATGTAGACTGACCTCATTTTTCCCATTTCAGCTGTCCCTGATGACACTGTCAAGGAGACGCAGTCTCTCCTCCTCCATTACCAAGGACTCGGTCTCCTACTCACTCGTAGATGCCACTAAGCAGTAAAACTTCCTAAACGCTTTCGACAAGTCAGCTTTCAGATCACAGAATGAGTTCTTACTGGCCTACAAACCGCGAAGAGGGGAGTATGTAGTGCTGGTGGATGATTTCAGCTCAGAAGAAGTAGAGAACTTTGTGGGCTCAGTCCTAAGTGGAGATGTACAATTCAGCAAGGTAAAGTAAAAGCTCGTAGTCAAGTAAAACCACAGAATCCAATTGGAGTTTTGTGTACATATTTAGAAACACAGAAACCTTCAACAAGTGACCACTGATCAACTGATAATAGAGGGTGTTAGTGGCTACTTGTGAGTTGTAATGCCTAAGATGATTTTGAGCTGAGACAAACAATAGTTACTCTCATTTTTGTTTCCCACTTTGTACTGATTGTGAATGTTAAATGGCTATGTGAACACTTAGAGCTGAAAACATCAGATTTCTCCAATTGACAAATGCAGAGGCAGTGCAAGTGTCTTAGATTTCTCCAATTGTTTTTTTGAACTGTTTACAATTAAATTAACATGGTTCACATATTTGTATTCATTTATTAATTATACACGGGATGGTGTCTTTTAAGTTTGCTTTATACTGGGATAGGTGTTGTTAAATGAGATTTCTAAGAGTGCAATTATTTCGAGGATATGTTATGTTATTGCAACGGTTCGGATCACCTATTACCTACCATGTAACCCTCCATGTTATATAATTTCAATTGGTCCACCTCTAGATCATTTATCTAATTAAATTTTTTAAAAAAAATTATTGGGCGAATCTTAATTAAAATATAAAACTTATTTTCTAAATTAAAAAAAAAAAATTGCCTTCCTTCCTATAGCACCACCATAATACTTATTTGCAATCTTCATGTTTATGTTTGAGAATTACCAAATGCATAAACCCTAAAATTTCTATGAAGTATGAACTTCCTCCACCGTCTCCATCGCCGCGAACACATCCACATTCGTTGTTCAATTCATCGAAATCAGCCCAGTTGTCGCCCAATTTCACTTGAACGATCACATCCGAACCCTAACCTCAATCCAACCCCAATCGGGTTACGTTTAGGAGAGGTTTAAATAGTGTAATATGTGATGAATATTCTAACCTTTTAACCTCTACTAATAATGTAGTGTATAAAGAAATTTTTCACAATGTATAATTTGTAGAAACTCGTGTTGAGGACATACGTATCCTGCTTTTATGGTTCAATTGATTACTATTTTCGTGTGTTGTGATTGTGATTGTTTTATTATATTTTATCAAATCATGTTAAAGTCAATTATGTCTCGCTCCTTCTAGTATATTATGTTAATTGAATATAAGGTTCAACTAAGTGACAATCTAATCGTACAAGATCGCTTTTAATCTTTAATCTTTCCTTCTTTATCCCTTTTTATAAATAACAAAAAGCCTTCACTATATACACCACAAACCCTGCACGTCAATTCCGACGTGCAGGGTTAAAATGGGTTAATTAATTTTTAAAAAGTGATAATTAGTGATGGTGGCTTGCACGTCGAAAGCAACGTGCATCTTTATCCTGCCCCTTTCATTTCTTTTAACCTTTAATTCATCAATTGTGTCATAATTTAAGCCTATTTTGGTTTAAAATATTAATTTTTTTAAAATGTAAATATAATTATCTTTTTTTTAATTGTTGTTGTCTAAAAGTGTATCACATTTTAATACTCGTCCGGGAAACATAGTACTATGTTTTATACATCATTTAAAATGCATTGATTAATATAATAAGATCTGAACAATAAGATGAGTTTTAAAAATCCCGTGCGTAGCGCACGGGTTCTAGACTAGTTACTAATTAGTATACGAGCTATATTCAGTTAAACCGATTTCGACACCATATCTAAAATTCACAAACGAAAAAATAATTTAAACTCAAAATACAATTAACAACAAGTTTGGGAAAATTTTATAAAATTGGGGGAAACGGGCCATTGTTCATCGTCTTCCTCCGGCCCCTCCAAGAGCAATGTTGTACGGTACTCGCGACCTGTGCAGCTCAGTGTAAATTCTGACCACAGCTCTGCTCGAAAATAGCAAGGTGACGAGAGAGGAAGACATATGGGGATAGAGGAATCGAGGGCCACCATTAAGCCTGATATTACCAACGAGTTCGAGCTCCCGTCTACTAGTTCGATTGGCCTTTCCACAAGTGCCCTAAGCAGTCGTTCTAATGCTTGCAAATGCTCCGACAACAAATCTCAAACTGCAAACCCTTATATTGAAGTTAAGAACACAAATCATATATCGAATTAAGTTAGCAAGGGCTTTTTCAAATTTTTGGATAGGAATTTCAAATTGGTCAACTTTCATAGCCAATTCGGACAACAATCCTTGACAATCCTTCCTCCGGTCTCCAAAGATAGATGAATGATGAATGGTCTATAATTTTACAATTTCTCCCAAACTTCTTGTTAATATATTAATATTTTGATTGGATATTATTCTTGGTCATTTTTTTCATAATGATAAATATTGTCCTTATTTGTCCCAATAATAACTAGGACTTGGTCGAAAGATACACTAGACAACTTGACATGAGAAGAAAATAATCTAGGAATCATCCTATATTGGTACTAATAGTACAATACGAAACAAAAATGATGCATAAACTCAAGGGAACCACTACTCCTAACAAGTCTGGCAGAACTAGATAGATCACAGGCCTTTAAGACTTAACCTGAGCATTCAAAGATTTACAACACTATCCATCAGAAGCACCACAGAAAAACGTTGAATAAAAGTTACACGATTGACATGTTGAGCAACGGGAAATTCCCACAGTGCACTTAACTCCTATGTTGTTTAATCTGGTTCAGAACTCAGAAGGACAAATTGTCCGAGTTGCAGATTCTCTGGGCATGACGACACTGGTATTGGCAGCCATTTTTAGTTACTCTGCAACCAAATGCTAACCATCCTATTGCAATGCTTATATTCTCTTTACGTTGTCACCATGAACAGAAACAAACCCCTCTGTCGCAAGACTTGAAAGTGCATTCCTCAGCTGCGAAATCATAAATGACGGGTGCACGTCAGGATACGCGATTAAATACAAAATATAGTGTTAAAAGGTGTTGAGGTGTGGGTGATACTCACATCATTAAGACTGGCTTCCGGCCCAGAACTCTGCTTCTTCAACTCTTCTAGAAGCTGTGAAGGTGGAAAACAACACAAGTACATTGAAGAATATGTTGTGGGAAGGATGAATTTGCCAGAAGGAAAAAGTGTTCTGAGTTGTTAGGAGAAGTGACTTTACCTCCATGACGCGAATGGAAGGGCCCCCAAGTTGCATTTTCTCCATGACTATGTTGCGAACTGCAGTCATCAATTGATCCCTTCTCATCCGTTCACTTGCAGAGATACCAGTTGTAATCAGATCCATGTCAATTGTTCCTGGCAAGTAATAACAACATTCAAGTCTAAACTTCAGCATCATGAAAAAGGGAAGTAATAATAATCATGAATCTATTTGGTTAAAGGGTTGAGCCATGGGTTGAGAAATGAACAAGGGATCAGGCCTAGCAATTTGCATCCAACCCAAATTGTTTGAATGCAAGCTAAACTCAGACATAAAAGAAGCATGTGTAAACAGGAAAACTATCACTTGTAGCTGTTTAAGAATTCCACCTGTGGAGTGATCAGTTGCTGATTGTTGCAATGCAACTTCCAGTAGCCGAAAAGCTTCAATAACGTCTGACTTCTCAACCTGCATATAGAACAGACTAATAAGCATTGCACAAAAAGCAGTTCCAGTTCTGCTCACTAACAATAGTTGCAATTACTAACCACTTCAGAGAAACGAATTCTGGCGAGTGCTTCACTAAGGCGTATCAGACTCTCAATTTGTCTAGGTGTTGCTGTTATAACCTGTTGCAGTGAGAATGTTTCAGAAACAAGGCACCACAATAAACATCTCTAGTATTTCAATGGGGAATCACTGTACTAAGTAAAAGTCAAAGAATATAGGTATCATTTTTACCTTTTTGCTACTTCCTGGAAAGTTTCCCCTTCTTCTCATTTCAACATATCCACGGGTTAGCTCTTCCGCAGCTTCATCAGATAGTTTTGGATGAATGTTCTTTCTGGCATAACTCACATATGCAGTTAAAGTATGCAGGTCCAAAATATCGTGCTGAGCAACCTGAAAGAAGACATAAATGTATTTGAGAAATATACCAAAAAAAAAGGAATAAGAAAGAGAAACAAAAAGCAAGCTCCATCATACATCTGGATTATCAAAGTGCAAACCAACTATATGCTTTGCCAGCCGTCTGTCTGTCTGCTCATCTGCCTTGTCAAGAATCAAATAGATCAAGTCAAACCTGCAAAGCACATCAGAACCCAATATTTATAAGATCATCAGCTTCTATTTTGACATTATCCTGGATGTACCAACTAGAAGATCCTATACATCCCCTTCCACATCATAGTGGCAACTAAATAATTAGCTAAGAGACTGTCAGTCGATAGGATGCACTTCAAATTTAATAATTTGCTACAGAAAGCAAAATTGTGATTTATTACAACTGTGGAAACTGCAAAATTCAGCATCTATGATGGTAAACAAACTTCCTTGTTGTCTTGAAAACATGGTGATAAGAAAAAGATAGAAACATGTCATAGAATAAAGCGAGAACGCCTGGTACCAGACGTATCGGAACATCAGACGCCAAAACCATTTCATTTATCTAAAACTTTAAAAATAGCAGACAGAGTGCATGTATGACAAGCGTATATTCTCACCTGGAAAGCAGAGTAGGGGGAAGGTGTATATTCTCAATCACAGACAAGCGTGGATTGTAACGCGATCCACTTGGATTAGCACATGCTAATACAGATGTCCTAGCATTAAGGGATGCAATGATCCCAGCCTTCGCTATTGAAACAGTCTGTTGTTCCATCACCTAACAATCAAATTTGAAACAGAAACAGAAAAATAGTAAGTGGCCCTGGTAATGAAATGGTCAACAAACACAGATCACAGTTGAAATCTCCTGGTGAATGTAAAGTGGGACTCAGATTATGAAGAAGCTAAGCATTTTAACATGAAAATCTTACCTCATGTAGCATGCTTCTTGCATTGTCTGACATCTTGTCAAACTCATCAATGCAGCAGATACCTCTATCACTCAAGACCAAAGCACCACTTTCCAAAACCTTCATTTTTCCCCCAAAAATCAAAGAGTAAGTTATCTGCCCAGAATTTAGATGAGGCAGTAGCTACGAAATATTGAGATAAGCTCAAGCACTATCTTACAGTTTCTCCCGTCTCTGGATCCTTGGCAACATACGCAGTCAATCCAACAGCAGAGCTACCCCTACCACTTGTATATATGCCACGAGGAGATAGCTTGTGGATGTATGTAAGTAGCTGGGATTTACTTGTTCCAGGATCACCAACAAGGAGAATGTTGATGTCACCACGAAAACTTGCCCCAGATGGTAGTTTCAGAGCATTTCCACCAAAAAGCTACAGAGATCACAGTTAAGTAGCACTAGTGTTATACTAACCATGAGTGTAGATTCTAGAAACACCAATATTTACTGGTACAATTAACATGTACCTGACATAAAAGACCTTTCTTAACATCATCTAGCTCCCAGATATTTGGTGCCAATGACCTAGTCAGCCTTTCATATATATCAGGTAGCTTTGACAACTCTTTCAACTGCTCCACCTGTTATACCGAACTAGAATATCAAGGTGTGATACTAATCATTCATCCTGAGGAGGAAAAGAAAATAGTAGTCCATTTACCTTATCTTGAAAGACAGGAGGTGTTTCATCTTTCCGGGTAGGCCCACTATCCACATCCAACACATCATCAGCTTGCATTCTAGATTTATCAGTTTTCTTAATGTGAAGGCAATCAATGTATGTCTGCAATTTCGATATGATACCATGAGAAGATTCATAATAATCCATCTTTAATTTTACATTCAAGAAGGCAAATGCTAAAGAGAACTTGCCTTGAACAATGACTTAACGGTCCTCTGTGTTGGGCCAACTCTAACAGTCATTGCCCTATATATACCTGTAACCTATTGAAGCAAAATATAATTAGACCTATATATGTTGGCAGAAAAGAAGATTACGGTAGTGGTTCTAATAGGACATTACCTCAACCCTGTCACCTGGTTTTGCTGTATCCACCAGCTTATCATGCATCAACAAACTCACTGTGTGTGGTGTCCCTCCCTCAGGAATTTCATCTGGGATCTCCTGAAGCCTCACAATCTGCTTGTCAGCAAATCTGTTTTAACAAACCACAAAAAAAATCACAAATTGGCAGAAGAAGCCTATATCTTTAAATGCTGATCAAATGAATCTCCAATTGTAGAAATATCAATCAAAATCACAACAGAAATTTCACATATCTTTAAATGCTGGTCGAATTACCTGCAGCGATTGTGTATCAGTGTCATTGAGTTCTTGGCCTGACACTCCTCCTTTCCGCAAATTGTCGGCTCATCAATTCGTCCTAATCATAATCAAAATCCCGACAGAAATTTCACTTCCACCCCATATCAACTGACAAAGAACGAGTTACACATTGAGGGCAAAAATGATTTACCTCGTTCCACCAAGATGGGGTCAGTGTAGTATCCACATACAAGGCACTTGAACACAGCTTCTCTTATCTCAGGGATAATAGAGCTAGATCGTATAACCATTCCTTTCATAGCCACCATCTTCTCAATATCTTACCCAAGAAATATAAACACACCCAAAAACACCAACAGATAAGTTTTCACTAACCAAACAACCAGTAAACTATCTAGAGCTTCATATGAAATAAATACAGACAAAGGAATGAAAGGACAAAATTGCATATTGAAATCTCACCGGATGGGTTCAAATTCCTCATACATGTGGAATTCTTGAGATTAAAAATCCTCACTTGCACATGCTTTTCGAAATACGGATTGATCTTACTTATTATATCCATCAGCACAATGTCAAAGATAGCCAGCACTTCAAGTGGAAACCTGACCATTTTGTTGTACAGATCGGGGTCATAATCCAACACATCTTGTGCATCTACATCAAGCCAATCCCCTTCCAGCTCAAGTACATGATGAACCGCGCCCATATATTTCCCCTCGAAATGGTCAGTATCCATAGAAGAGCTTTCAGTGAAATTCCTCAAAAACCTAAGAATCGCCGAGTTCACGTCCTGAACGCTGATATTCGTCCCCCAAACATAAACCGGCGGTGCATCGTCGGCGTCAAAAGCCTCCCCAGCCTCCGACGACGCCGGGACATCTCCGTCAGTGAAGGAAGGAGTGGCAGCAACCGGAGTAGAAACCGGATCATCCTGCCGTCTCCGTCCCCTCCGGCGAGAGCTCGAAGGCGTGGGAGTCACTTCACTCGGAGTGACGGCAGCGGCCGCGTTGGACCTCAAAACCCGCGGGGTGGAGTGGTTCGACGAGGACTGCCTCGGCCGGCGACGTCCACGGTCAGATCCAACGTTGGGCGAAGATATGGTGTTTCCGATGGGGCTGGAGGTGAAATCGTCCGGTGAAGAAGGAGCTGAATCGACAAGCAAGCAAAATTCAGAAGAAAAATCAAGACCTGCAATTGAAGAAAGCAGAAATAAAAAGGTAGAGAGAGAGAGAGTTACCGCCATTGACGCGGCCCGGTGAGGAGTCGGAAGCCATGGCTGACCAGGGAAGAGGAGAGATTGCAAGATTTTGGGGGGAGCGGTTTTTGGGGTTAGGGCGAGGAGCTGAAAGGGGACAAAATGGTATTGTGTTCGATTTGGCGGGAAATGAAGGAGCCTTTTCCCGCCGAATTTGAATTGGGCTGGATGATGGATCCTCAGCCCATCATTTCTGAGGCCCAGAGTATAAATGTTTTTCTAGTCTTTGATTTCGATTTTTAGCCATTTAGTATAACGGCTGAAGGAATAGAATGAAAAAATCGGAATAGGAATTGAAATCGAAATTGAATGAAAAAATCGAAATGATCCATTCCTGTGGCTGATTGTTGAGAATGTTGTCGGAATGAATCAATATTATTATTATTAAAATAATAATTAAATAATATAATACAATACTCCCTCCGTCTGATAATAAATAGGTTTTTAGCTCATTTCACCTTAATTATTAAGGAGACCTATTAGTTGGCAAAAAAAAAGGTAGATTATTACCCTAAAAACCAATGTGTTTTTAGGGGTAATAATTACCCTAAATACATTAGAGCATCCGCATCTGTGAAACCTGTGCTGGATTCCTTAACTTTACTTTTCATTTTTCTCTCTTTTTAGAAACCCCATCAAAATTTAACCTCACATCACTATAACTCACCTTATTAAAAACTAAGTAATATAAAAATAAAATTGGCTCCATCACCTAACCTCACCGGGCACCACTATCATCCTGTTTCTTTCTCTTTCATCCTTCTTACCCAAATGACCCCATCTCTCTTACTTTTTAAGTTTTTAAGGGGTTTTTGCTTAGAAACTTATCAAATCATTCCCTAATAAAATGTGTCTCTTCTTGTTATTTTATTATTAAACTTCTTATATCGTAGCTTAAACACCCCCATTGTGGGTGCTCTTAGTAATGTAAAAGGCACTAGCTTGTACTACTTTTAGGGGTAAGAAATACCCTAAAAACCCATGTATTTTGACAAAATATCAAAGACTAAAAACTCATTAATTATTGAACAGAGTATATTAAATAATAAGAATAATAATAACAATAACAATAACAATAAAGAATGGATGAATTTATGAGGTTTGATGGAGGATTCCCTAATATTTTGATGGGAATGAAACTAGTCCAAAATCGAGAATGGATGATTACCAAAAATCATTCCGATTTCAATTTTATCATATCAAACACTTAAATCTAAAATCGTTCATTCTAATTCTCATTTCTTATTCCAAGGAATACATTTTACATACGAAACAGACCAAGGTAATGATGCGAAAATGAGTTGCTTCCAAATGGACCAAATCTACTATCCCCTTCTTCCTCAGGTCCAAATTGTTTGTCCTCAACACAAAACTCTTTGTTTTCTTTTTATTTTATACTTTAATTTTAATTTAATTTTATCTTTATTTTAAACTATGGTAGCTGACATTTGGAGTCCTATAATTCGTAATTTGACATTTTCCAATATGACAATCACTCGTTAAGAAATAAGTTTGTTTGATTTTTTGGCACATTTTTTAAGTATCTAAAATTTTATAAAATATTCTAATTAATACGGTTCTACGGTTCACCCTCGATCGAATATCGGATCTCCATTGTTTGGTTACAAATCTCACTCCGAAGTGAAAAGCTAACCGGGAAAGTCGAAGCCAACTTCGGTATCAAAACACCAACCTCATTTTCGAAGCATTCGATTTCAAATAGAGAATTTCGCTAGATATTTAGCTAGCAAAGTTCGAATTTGCTTCATCAACCTACATGTTTTAGTTATATATTTAGCTAGCAAAGTTTGACTTTACCTCCTCAACCTTTGGATGATTATCTTTCAAAAATAATCTCGTGGGTCTGGTCTTGTGTGTCATATAATCCCTTTTCGATTTTATTAATATAATGCGTAACCAACACTATTTTTAGTGTATCGTCAAAAGAGAGAAACACAAATAGCTTACCATAATTGGTATAAAGAAGAGTATTTATTTATTACATTGAGGTTATAAAGTCAAATCATTTTACCCTTATTTTTTTTAATTTTAGTTTAATGTACTAAAAATATATAATTAAATAATAAATTTAAAACATTCTCCAATAAATTAAACAAAAACATTATTTATTATATATTCATATAAAACAAAATCTCAATATTTGATTTTTTTAATTTTTTCTTATTTTTTTCTACTACAAACGACTCTTTAAATTATAAATTTAAGGGTTTTTTTTAATAATATATATGTATATTTTTCACATATATAAGAAAATTTTGTAGCCTCTCACTAGAGATTTGAATTGTAGGCAGATCTTGTTTTCACAATAACATGCTTTACACGTTTAAATAAGATGGCATCTCATAGTGGAGCCATATTGCATTAAACACAAAGCGAACTATTCTTTCGCCTTTTACTAAAAAATAAAATAAAAATGGCATCTCATAGGAAATGGAAACGGTTCCGCTATATACATCTCAAATCTTGCACGTCGGTTAAAGTGAGTTAATTAATTTTTTAAAAGTGCTAATTAGTAAGAAATGGTTGCACGTTGAAAATGACGTGCATTTCTGATAAAAGATTTACGGTGTATCTAACAACACCCAATGAAACCGAACTAGCTTTAATGACTATATTTTATTACAAAATTGGCATGACTATACATAACACGGAAGCTCAACTTGTATTGCCTCCAAATAGCCACACACAGCTCGAGCTCGTGCTAATAACTTATGCCAACATTGGTCCCATTGTGAAAGGCCCTCTTGGAGTTTATATAGTTGGAAACATTCCCACGGGTCGTCCAAAGGCTTACCATGAACCATGACAAAAATTAACAATATATGGCGCACGTAGCTCATGTGGCTAGAGGTGGGTCGAAAAAAATTGAAACTGAAAAATTGACTAATTTTATGGTTGGTTGGTTCAAAATAATTGGATTTTGTTATAAACTAGAAGTAATATTAGGGTTGGGCAGAAATTGGATCGGACTGGAATCAGACTAGAAATTACGGTCTTGGACACCGAAAGTATCACGGTTTGATCTACGGTCAAAGGAATTTTAGATTTCGATTTTCGGTCCTAACCCGGGACTATACTAGAATTTTCGGGTCGGACCGAAATAGGATCGGGTTTTATTTTTATTAAAAAAAAAAGGGCTATAGGGGTGGACTTTCTACTGGGCGGCTTGTGTAGTAGCATGTGGCATGCGTGACCAAAAGTAAGACAACTTTTTCTTTTCTTTTCTTTTCTTTTTTTAAAAAAAGCTCACAAGTCAAGTCACAACCCTAAACGTGCGCCTCTCTCAGTCTTCATGCTCGATGCTCCCTCTCCCAACTCCATCTCTTAGCCTTTCTCAGTCTTCAAGCTCGCTGCTCACTCTCTCAACTTCATCTCTCAACCTCCTCAGTCTTCATGCCCGGATTGCTCGCTCCTCGCACTAGCCACTCCCTCGCCCAGTCGCCCCCTCCATTGTTGCCGCCCATTGCCACCGCCCCCACCCTTCACCACCGCTTGTCAGTCATCGCCCCTCGTACTTCCATTTGAGCATGCATATCTCTCCAGTCTCCACCGTCCTCGCCCTTCGACATCGCTCATCACCATAGCCACCGACCAACCGTAGTCCAGCACATGCCAACTATAGACCTCTCTCTTCACTTTCTTTCAGATATAGGTCTATATAATTTCAATTTGATTTTAAAATTTTCAAATCTTTGTGGATATGTTCAGATTTTCAATTTCCAGATCTAGAAGAAATTTCAATTTGTATATATTAAACATTCAATTTCAACTTTCAAGATTATGAGGAATTTTTAGATCTAATTTACGGTCCAAACGGTCTTTACGGTCCACGAACCGAAAAACCCGGGACCATATATCTCGGTATGATCCGCGGTCTATGTCCTCTGAGTTCCCAGTCCGTCCGTCCGATCCAATCTAGATCGGAAGCCCATCCCTAAGAAGTATATATAAAAAGAGAAGAGAGGTGAAGAAAAGAGAGGAATAATTGATTCGTTTATTGGGGTTTCAAATGACTATTTATATAAGAGTTCATAAAAAAACTAGGATTTCATAGAGCTTATTCAATACTCTCTCTGTTAAATCATGTCGCTTTATGATGTAGATATTATTAAGAAAAACTTGTCATTTTATATATTTTGTCATCTACTTTACAAAATTACCCTTGTAATGATTAAATATGTGTTAGTTGTAGTATTCAAGAAAGTAAAAAGTAGAGTAATAATTAAGAATATAAGTGTATTTTTATTTGTTTTCTTAAAAAGTGTTGGAGATCTCTAAAGGCATCCGCATCCATGTCAGTTTCTAGGGGTTTCTTAACCTCCATTTATCACTTTCTCTCTCCTTAAAAATGTCAACTTACTTTTTCACCTACATTAATACGGATTTCTAGAGTTTCATAACTTTACTTTCCACCATCCATTATATATTACAATATGTTTAAGAGTAAATTGTAATATTATAGCCTATATTATTTATAATTAATTGTATAGTATTTAATATAATATTGATATTTAATGAAATGCTTTTTGTTAGAAAAATTTTTTATATAAAGTGCAAGTAATACACTGAAATTTGAAATGTAAACATTCTCGATCATTAAAACGAAAAAATATCAAAACACAGGTGAAATGTAAATGAACTTAAAGGAGTGCATGCCATCGTTCATGAAATGAAAAACATCGAAATACATGGGATTATACATGAAATCATAGGAGAAAAATTAATAATTCATTGATCAATTTCTAGACTTCTGTCATATGTATTCAACCAAATCTTCCTTCAATTGATAATGTGTAATCCTATTCCGAAGTTGTGTTCGGTTTTTGATGTATTCACTAGTAGAGAAAGCCACTTTTTCCACTAGTGATTCATCCATGGAAGCTAGTCGTCGGTTGGAGTATGTAGTGTCATTACCCTCCACTTTTTGGTCAAACTGTGACAAATCGAAGGAAAGACTGTCCCATGCAAGTGCTAGATTACACAAGCTCGTCCTCCACTATCATATTGTGCAAATTTACACAAGCTCTCATTATCCTCCCCACCAAAGCAATGTCCCAAGCAAGTGCTAGATTTTTTAATTATGGCAAATCGAGCTTGTAGAACACCGAAAGCTCGCTCGACATCCGTCCCTGCATTTGATATGTCAATCTTCAAGGTTAGGCTCCATTATCAACTTGTTAAGCATCATAAACTTTTGCGTAATCATGTTATCACATACAACTTTTGCCTTATCTCCTTCCATCTCATTGTTTCTTTCTCCAGCTTGCTCGAAAAAGAATTGAACAACCTCTTTAGCCTCTTTGCTGGCTTGATCACTTGAGCTCCCAATAACCTGCTTACCTTTTCTTTTTGTTGCTTTTATGCCTTCCGATCCGGGCCCGTCTTTTTTACCGGGCGGGCGGGCTGAGCGGGTTAGTCCACGTTTGCTCAGGTCTACCATCGATCTACTTTTACAAATTAATATCCCACATTCGTTCCATTTTACAAATTAATATCCCACATTCGTTCCATTTTTGCAAACACCTTTTTCTTTTGGTCTATTTGTTTAAATCACCTTTAATTTATTATTCAGACACTCATTTAAATGATAAACTCTTGACTTATTTCTGGCCAACTAACAAGAAACTACTATTGGTGTGAGAATGTAAATATGTGGAGGTTAGAAAAAATAGTTTATTTTTTAAAACCCTCCACATAATTTATCAATATTATAATATTTACCCCTGTAAAAGTTCAAACTCACTTTTTCCAACCAAATTAAGCACAAGTTTTAGGTGCGAGGGAGCCAAACTTTTTTCGTAACCAATGTTACCCGACGAAAATCTTGAAACCCTTATTTATCACCCGAATTCAGCTAAACCCCATAATTACCTTGTGAAAATTTCTTTTTTTTTTTATTAATGCCATTTTTTTATGCTACCTAAAGTTCTAATCAAAACCAAAGCGCACAATTATGAGAATCTCATGATTGTACGGTTTTTTCGGGCCGAAATCGAAAATTTTGGTTCGATTACGGTTATCGGCCCGAAACCGAATTTCAGAATTCCTCGGCCCGAAGCCCGAACCGTGACATACCGGGCCGGCCCGAAACCGATTTTTTCGGTTCGGTTATGGGTCGGTTTTCGGGCCGGGCCACATTTTGAGCAACCCTACATGAGATGAGTGGATAAGTGAGCTAATCAACCGATAATTTAAAAATTCTATTCCCTCCTTATTTCATGTCTAAACTGTCTAAAAATTACGACAACCGTTATTTTTCCTTTTTTCTTTTCTTATCTTTTCATTCCCCTCTTTTGTCTTATCAATGAAATTCAAATTTACATTAATTATTAAATAATTAATTAAAATGCTAACACCAAAGTAATCTTGCACTTCTCTATGCCTTCTTTAGACTAACTCCAATGGTTAAGTGTGCAAATGTATATATTTGCACAAGGTGTTTAAAAATGCACATCACTTTTTGATGTTTTACTCCATTGGTTAAATGTGCATTTTATACACACCTATCTCTAAGTAAATATGATTAAATTAAAAAGGAAAAGAAAAAACTTAAAAACAACCAATATAAATTATTTTAATTTACTGAAAAGTGATAAAAAGTTTTTGCACATGGGGGAGGTGATGTGTTTATATTTGAGCACTTTGTGTGCAAATGTGCACATTTTAAACACCCAAAAGTAACCATTAGAGCACAATTTGCATCAAAATGTGCATATTTAAGCATTTGCACTATACCATTAGAGTTAGTCTTATCTTCTTTCGCCTCTCTATCATCTTGAGAAGAGTGGGTGAAAATATCAAAATTTTACCAAAAACTCTCATTGTTTGCTGAGAAACTCCATAACCTCCAACAAGAGGGATCAATTCACTAAATTAGTTGTGGAGAGGGAGCTTTGGAGGAACGCATTTGGAAATGTGTTATGTGTACAGAGAAAGTGAAGATCAAGAAAAATAAAAGATAAATAAATATTCATATATAAGCCGTTTTTTTTAAGCAAGATAAGAAATTCAGTTCTCTAGACAAGCCTAGAGAAACCGAGAGACCGGACAAGCCGGTGGATGGATTAACCATCATGTACAACAAAAGCAAATAACTGAAGCAAATGACAGAAATAAATAACAGAAGCAAATGACAGAAAATAAAAACGTACAAGCCATCCTACACTACGCAACACAAGCTAAAAAATAACGAAACGACCGACCAAAGGGACAACGCACACAGCGAACTCTGGGGACCAGTTGACACCTCAGATTATAGACTCAAAGAGCCTTCAGATGTCAATCGCACGTCCACGACGTCATCGAACATGACACATCAATCAACGCTCACAAGAAGCCTGCAACACAACAAAAATAACACAGTACACTAATCCGCAATACAACCACAAACCACACCAAAGCACAATCAAACCCCAAGACCTCGTCTCAACCCTCAAGGTTGATAATAAAATCGTGGGCAGGCTACCACAAGGATAAGCCCTAAAAGAGGCGATACAAAACAAGACAAGGAAGAGAAATCGGGCTGAGATGAACCAGAAAGCGACTGAAAGAGCGGATTACAACAAACAATAAGGTTGGTGGCGTAGAGCTGATGGGCACCGGTGGGAGGCCGCGGAGGCGGTGGCTACGGTGGCGGTAAGTCGAGGCGGAAGGAGTTGAAATCCTTGGATTGAGGGCGAGGTGAGTCGAGCACTGGCGATGAGGCAAGGCGGTGAAGGGAAGCCATAGTGATGGCGGCGGTGACGGTAAACCACTGATGATGAGGCGGGATGGCGGTGAAAGGAAGCCATGGTGATGGCGGCGGCGTTAAGCAACTCCCAAAGGTGGAAGGCAGGGGAGGCTGGCCCGGTGAGAGGCTGAAGAGGGGGTGGCCAAGCCGGTGGGCACCCGAGTCGCCAAGAGGCGATTTGGAGGACAGCGAGAAGCGGGCAAACGGCGGCCGCGAAAGTGTCGGTGAATCAATAGGACGAAGCAGGGTAGGCTGGGGAGGAGTCGGACGAGACGAAGGCGGTCAGGTAATGGCTGCTTGGACCAGCGCTGGTGGCGAAAGGGGGCTGGTGGCTCAGGCCGTGGCGGCGGTGACGAAATAGCTTGGGGGCTAGGTCAAAACGCTTGGGAGCGTTTTGGCGGAAGGGGAAAAATTATTTTTTATATATAAGCCTTCTTAAAGAAGAGATAGATTACTTGAAAAAAATTAGAATGCTTTTTCCCAATGGATTTCAATGGTCTTTTGGCAACCACTTTACATGCCAACCAAATCTTTTTATATCCTTTTTCCTCGTGTGGATTCTAAAAAGAAAGAATTCTTGTTCATATATCCAACATCTCTCATATATCCGACTCTAAAAAAAAAGAATTCTTGTTCATATATCCGACGTGGGATAAACAAATTGAGCCCAATTCTTAGAGTGAACCCTCCACTTAAATAATTGATATCTGATCCTTGTCAAGCCTAAGAGACCGCCTTTCCGCCAAAGCATATATCTAACTAGAGTTGGTTATAATAGCAAATGTGAACCTCGGGACCGGTGATACGAGCCGCTAGATCATACTAACTAAACTCTTTTATGTTCGTTGTTATCGCTTGGAGTATATGTAAGACTTTAATGACTTATAAAACACTCTCACCTCTCTCACAAATCCAATGTGAGATAAACAACTCTCAATTAATTACTCGTGTTACAACAAGCACTATATATCACAACATACCACATAAAAGAGTTTAGTTGGAATGGACTAGCGGCTCGAAACACTTGGAGTTTATAACCAACTCTAGTTAGAGATATGCATGCTTTGGCAAAAGGATCGTGCCTTAGGCTTGACGAGGACACCCGTTTCTTAACCAACTCTAGTTAGAGATAAACAACCCTCAATTCACTCCATTTTTTTGGGGTTTACTTGTTTATCCAATCCAAGTCAAATATATATGAGAGATCGATGTAGGAGGGTTTTATAAGTGGTTTAGCTTTGCCTATATCATCAACAAGAATTATTTCCTTTTAGGGTCCAATTTATGGCAACGAATATGAAAAGAATGGCTTGACATGTACTTACAAATGACTTGTGAGACCTCGAATCTTTAACAACATTAGCAATACTATAAAATAACAATTTTAGCTTTTAGAACTATGTAAATAGTCAAATACTAAAAAATAAGTAATGATCATGATTCATGACGCATTGGAGATTGTTGACAAGAGTTGGATCAAAAGAGATATTTGGAATGAGTGAGGTATTTAGATAATTGTAATCTATAGTTTATGAAAATGAGAGATGGAAAAAAGTGTGAAATACAATAGGTTAAGATGGGGTATATATTGGAAAAAATTATACTCATATTACGAAGAAAAATAAAATAAAATAAATGGTGTAATTTATATTTGAAAATAATGCACACACATATATTATTAATACATTTGAGTTATTAATAAAGTAAAAATATGGATATGATATGGTGAACCACTTGTGTATTTGAAAAACTATACTAGTGTCTAACGTGTGGCTTGGTTGACAAAATTAGCAATATCCCGCTACCAACTAATGAATTTGAAGATAGATTATATTTGAGACCAAGTATAAACGGTTCGGATCACCTATTACCTACCATGTAACTCTCCCTGTTGCATGATTTCTATTGGTCCACCTATAAACCATTTATCTAATTAAATTTTAAAAAAAATATTGGGTAAATCTCAATTAAAATATAAAATTGATTTCCTATATTAAAAATGAAAATTGCCTTCTTGCAGCATCACGACACCCAGAATGCTTCTTCTCTCATCTCCATGTTTATGGTTGAGAATTATCCAACAGTGCAGAAATCCTAAAATTTCTATGAACTCTTCCTCCACCTTCTCCATCGTCGCGGACACAACCACCTTTTTGCTGTCAATTCATCGAAATTAGCCCAGTCATCGCCCAATTTCACATAAACGATCGCATTCGAACCGTAACGTACCCCAACCGAAACCCAATTGCTATCTTCTTCATATCCAAATTCAACAAATCTGCTATAGATTTCAAAACGCTTCCAATATTTACATTCTCAAATTCATTCACGGTATTTCATAATTGCATAGTTACTTTCGGAAGTTGATTCCGATTTTCTCTACTGCCACCCATCATCACTTGTTCCAATTAATCCACAATGGATTAGCCAAAGTTGTCGTGAGTTGTTCCATGTGAAAGAAAGTGGGACTTTGTTGCCTTGTTGGTGTCGAATCGGCGTCGCCAAAGTCCACGTTGAAATGGAGGATTGATAGTCATATTCATGCTAATTAATTAAGCAAGTTCCATCCACTTGTGTTGGGAGGCCGATTCAGCATACGCACGGGTTCGCTTCGGTTACATATTTGGCATCGAATCCGAGAAATACAAGTGCAAGGTCGGGCCACCCTTGACCCTTGATCTGATGAATGAGAGATGCTAATGAATGGTGTTCGATTCACAAAAAAAAATTAATTATAGGAAATTAATTTGACCTAATGTGGGAAGAGGATGAAGTAGAAAGACATTTTTTTATTTTTTATTTAGGAAATAAGTTTTATATTTTAATTAAGATTTATCCAATATTTTTCTTAAAATTTAATTAGATAAATGATTTAGAGGTGGACCAATAGAAATCATATAACGGGGAGGGTTACATGGTAGGTAATAGGTGATCCGAACCGAAGTATAAATGGGTGGTTCTTCACGGCGAGTGCTCTCGAATTCATCATAAACCAAAATTTACAAGAACAAAATGACTTATCTTGGGTGTGGAAAATGGACTTTTCACCAAAAGTAAGCTTCATGTGGAAGTTACTAATGAATGAAGTCCCAATGAAAAATAGACTAACTGATAAAGGAATAAGCGTCCCACTCACATGTGTACTGTGCAATCAAGCTGATGATGACTCAATACATCTATTAATAATATGAAGTCCAACTTAATTCCTTACCGTTAATAGGCAAAATGGACATGAATATCGAAAGAACAATACGAAATATTGACAAAGTAAACAAGGAATGAAAGAAATTATTGTTGAATCAAACAAAGAATTGGCTTTCGCGTGGTGTGGAAATATGGACAATGAGAAACAAAGTTGTTTTTGAAAATGATAATGCTAGTGACATAAACAGATGAGAAAGGTATATTAGATAACAACTAAAAGATTGGAAAACCATCCAAATCTTAGATCCTGACGAGAATGAAATTGGGATAACACCTAAAGTAATAATCTATAAAAAGACAAAAACCCTACGATGGAACAAGCCGAAAGAAGGCGTTCTTGAGATTAACTTCGATGGTACTAAACCACTATTAAGAATTGTGAATGCAGGCTTTGTAATCCGCAATCGTGAAGGAGAGGTCATATCTTACGATGCTCATACTTGTGGAGATTCGTCGACACTTCAGGCTGAAACCATTGGTATGCGATTGGGCTTGATGGCAGCCAAGCGATTAGGGATCAAGAATATCGAAGTGGAAGGGTATAACCTTGTGCTCATCAACGCTATCAATGGAGTTTGGAAATGCTCATGGAAGATTGAGTTGCTGATCTCGGATTCTCTGAGCTTATTGCACTCCTTTGAATATGTGACTTTCTCACACATCTTCAAAGAAAGCAACCAGGTAACTGATTTGGTGACACACCTTCCGCTCGAGTCAAATCAGATGTCTCTCATTTTGCATCCTGAGTTGTTAGCTCTCGTTTGCAAGGGATGCTCTTGATTTGTGGCACAACAGGGTCTAACACCAACCAAATTCTTGTTTTGTATCAATTTTTTTCGAACCTGTTACCTCTATGGTTTGAATTGTAATAATGAATTTACCTTATAAAACCTGTAAAATAATAAAAACCATAATTAATCAGGCCCTTAGACGAAAAAATCATTGTGTAAATAGTAATCCCTATTAAAATAATTACTCTAAAAAACTCGTCTCCAAATTACAATTCAAATTTTCTACAACACTCCCTACACCACTAAAAAAAATTTATATTTATTTAATATTAAAAATTATATACATATTCGAAACATATGGTTTTTGAAAAATTATGTTTTAAAATTTTCTATAATTATATTTTACAAAATAACACCTTTTTAATTTTTAAAATTTTTGAAAGCATGGTTTTTCAAAATGAAAACTCATAAACATATTAAAATGGAGGTTGTCTCTGTTTTTTATTAGGTAAGAATTCGAGGGTCAGACAGGCCTGACTTATCGAGTGGCCGACAAAGTTGGCACATGGGGAACCGTCAAACATACAACATAAAATAAAAATAGGAAGGTGCAATACAAATAGTGTAAAGCTAACAAAACTAGGCGAACAACCGAACCTAACCCTAATAAGTAGGGGACAACATAGACTACAACCCGACGCAAAGCGCCACCAAGCGATGACACCGCTGGTCAACTGCACACCAGGAGTCCCTATGGGCAGTGAAGACGATCCTCCAAGGAAATTTCTGGATCACGGAGTTGTCTCGATACACACCGCCTCGACCCCAATCAAACCCTACACCGGACGCTAGACCCCCAACAAAGAAAAGGAACGACAATAACTCACAGAGAAGCAGCCGAGAACCACCCTTACGAGATTTTATTCAAGCCCTTTCAGGGTTTATTTTATCTCTTTTGGGTGGGTTCGTAAATGTATCCATGTAGTCGAATATTTATATATAAATGTGTGTGTATATACACACGCTTTTTTTTTCCATATCTATCCAACCTTGGCGTGCAAGGCTAAAGGTTAACCTTGCATGCCAAGGAGTGCTTCGAAGCCTTGCATCCGGTGGAGAGGTGAGCCAATAGATGAAATAGAGAGCTGAGCAGAGACGAAGAAGGCGGACGACGAAGAGAGGAACGGAGGAGCAACGAAAACCAGGTCATAGTGCCCGACCGCGCCAACAACGACATCCACCCAACCAAACAACGACGCGACAGGGGGAGAGATTTCAGAAATAAAGGTAGAAGATGACGAGGACAGGGGAATCAACACCTACCATAGAAGGTCCCAAAACCAAACCTCGTTAAGACTTAAGATGAACACCACCAGGAAGGTCAGGAAAGCCCCAAATGCGGAAGATTAAACAACTACGATTTAGACAGAACACGTTGAACGAGGCAAAAATTTAAGGCAATTATGGTGAGTAGAGTCCAAAAAATGATGAAGAAGATGAACGAACGAACGACCGAGCCACCACATAAATCCGGCCCACATATTCAAGGGGACAACATCTAGAATAGGGATTAAAAAAAAAAGACTTGGAGAGGCTGATTTGAGAGAATGACAAGGAATGAGTAGAATTAGAGGTTTCGAGAACACATTTAGGGATGAACCGATGAACAAATCTACAGAGAGGGCAAATCCCTTCTCTCTAGATGGGGTTTCACTGTTGTCTTTATTGATCTTGTTTGTTAAGTTATTTTGTATTCGCCTATTCAGGTTTTTTCTTTTGTATTTGTTTTTCTGGTTGTATCATAATGATTAGTAATTAGTATGTCTGTTGATTTCCCTCGGCTTCTCGTATTCCCAGATTTTCGTTGGTGTCTGAGAATTTGAATTATTTTCTTAAAAAAAACAAAAAAAATATTAAAATGGAGGTCTATAATTTTTTTAAGATTATATGAATGTAAAAATAATTTAGTAATAAATGGGGTCGTATGGGACGGGGTTAATAAACTGACTAAAATTATAAACATGGTAAAATTTATAAACTGTTGGTAAAGGTAATTAAAAATTTAAACAACAAGATAATTTTCGTATGGGGCGAAAAACAGTTTATTTGTAAAAAGTAGAGTTTATTTGGTTGTTATTAGGGGTATTGTAGTAATTTCAAACCAAATAGCAAAAGGGGTAAAATATTACCGGTACAAAATAAATACCAAAAAAACCTTCATTTTGTAACTTTTTTTAACACAATTTTTTAACTGATTTTAGTTAATTTTGATTCTCCAAACAACAATAAACAATGTTTAAAAAATAAATTTTAACAGCTTATATATTTTAATTCATTTATTTTTTAACAGCTTATAAATTTTACCATACACACCCGTGAAAAACTCGATCGGGTGCTTGTTCACCAACAGGTTATCGAAAAATTTCCTAATATGATCACATATAACGGAGCTTTCTCCACCTCAGATCACTGCCCAATATCAATATCTTTTGAGGTTGACTCTACTTTTAAAGCTCCGCCTTTCAAGTTTGAAAATGCTTGGCTACTTCGGAAAGATTTCCGCAATATAGTTAAACAATCCTGGAGGGCCAATTGCCCGGGATCTGCCATGTTTCAATTAGTGTTTAAACAAAAAATCCTTAAAAAGAAGGCAAAGGAATGGAATAAAACGACTTTTGGAAATATTTTCCGCCAATTGAAAGAGGTGGAGACTGAGCTCCTGCACATTCAATCCACTGGCCCGGGGATAAATGTTCAAGCAAACTACAACAAGGAAAAGTGCCTCATAAAAAAGAAGGAGAAGCTTCTACTTTTCCAAAAAACTTTTTGGAACCAAAGAGCCAAAACCAAACATCTCAAGCTCTCGGATTCCAACACAGCTTATTTTCACCGAGTGGCGTCGGGGCGAAGGCATAGGAAACAAATACGTAACATCGCTTCTTCCACTGGAACTTTGGTTGTAGGCGAGGAAAATGTACGGAATGAGATTAAAGAGGATTTCGACAAAAGATTTAAGAAAGAACCGATAGACGACAGGCTCCTAAACGAGCTGTTGGAGCTAATACAACCATCAATTACACTGGAGGATAACAACTTCCTTGTGCAACTACCGTCTAACATGGAGATTAAAACTGCAGTTTTCAATTTAGGGAAAAATAAATCCCTGGGTCTTGATGGCTTCCCAGCTGAATTCTATAAAAAATATTGGGATATAGTAGGTACATCCGTAATCCGAGCAGTTAAAGGTTTCATCCATTCCGGAAAAATGCTTAAACAAATAAACCACACATTCATCTCCCTTCTCCCAAAAAGAGAAAATCCAACTGCCACCTGTCATTACCGACCAATCAGCTTATGTTCCAATATATACAAAATTATATCCAAAATCTTGACTTATAGAATGAAAATGATTATTGGGAAACTTATTCACCCTCTGCAGGGCGCTTTTGTATCTGACAGGGCTATTCAAGATAATGTCCTGATAGCTCACGAAATTTTTCACTCCTTCAGGTCTCGGAAGGGTCGTGAGGGTAGGTTAGCAATAAAACTAGATATGGAAAAAGCATACGATAGAGTCGACTGGAATTTCATAAAAAAGGTACTTAGGAGATTTGGTTTCCACGATAAATTTATTTCATGGGTTATGGAATGTATCACGACGGTATCTTTCTCAGTGTTAGTCAACAACGGTCCTACTGACATGATCTTCCCGTCCAGGGGTCTCCGTTAGGGGGACCCGATTTTCCCATTCCTATTTATTTTAGGTGTTGAGATTCTGGCCCAGAAGCTCACAACTGAGGCAAGACTGGATAAAACCCACATCGTCTTTCCGATTGGAAAACACGGCCCCCGTATTCCGTTCCTCTCCTTCGCAGATGACATCATAATCTTCTCAAAAGGTGGTTTGGAAGCCGGGCGTAAAGTGAAATCGATTGTAGATTCATACTGTAAAGTTTCGGGCCAAAAGGTCAATTACCATAAATCTAGTTTCCAAGCTACGAGAGGCATCCCTAACCATAGGATCCTAGAACTACACAACTGTCTTAATATTACAAATGAACACTCAATAGAGAAATATCTTGGTTGCCCTATTATCAATGGGCGTGTGACCAAAAATACTTTCGAAGAAATCATTTATAAGTCTAAAGAACAATTGAGTAAATGGAGGGCCAATGCCCTTTCTCAACAAGGACGCGCTATCTTAATCAACTCCAATCTTTCTGCTAAGCCACTGCACTTTATGCAGAATTTCATGCTCCCTGCGACGATGCACAAAGAACTTGACCAGATAACCGTACTTTCTTTTGGAACAAGGATCTTCAGTACCGCCCACTAATTAGTTGGGATAGGATTTGCAAACCGAAGCATTGTGGGGGTTTGGGGATTCGGAAATCTAGTGACATGAATATGGCTCTCCAAATGAAGCTTCTTTGGAAGATTCTGGTTGAGCCTAGTAATGTATGGGTCTCGTTGATCAGACACAAGTACCTTCGCTCTGCTAGCATTTTCGAATACAAAAAAATCGGGTCAACCTCCTGGCAATGGTCTAAGCTCACAACTCTAATTAACAAATTTAAGTCGGGGCTTATTTGGTATGTAGGAAATGGGAAATCAATTAAATTCTGGACTGATAACTGGATCACAACTTCTTCCTTTTCATCCATGGAAGATTGCCCTCAAAATTATAATCAAGAGGAGACGGTCATTGATTACATCATGGGGGGAAGATGGTGGAAGGAAAAACTCGAGAGCGCACTACCTAACTGCTTGGTACGTGAAATTCTAGACATTCCGCTACCCGCCTCGCAATTTGAGGACCGGTTATACTAGTGGCCCGATAGGGAGGGATGGTTTTCCACTGCTAGTGCATACAAATTGATAACAGCTCAGTCAACACTTCTCCCCGACAATAATGCCTGGATATGGAAGGCTAATATTCCCCCGAAGATTAAAAAATTTCTTTGGAAAGTTTCACAGGATGGCCTTCCAACTGCTTCTAGGCTATCTTGTCGGGGGACGTCTGTCCCGACCTCCTGTTCTTTATGTAATGGGGGCCCCGAGGACGAGGTCCACCTTTTACTAGAGTGTCAGTTTATACGAGCGATCCATCAATTCCCCCCACAAGTCCAATCAACTATTGCTTGCATGATTGTCCAGTCTCGGGACATCAAGCCCATTTTGTCAGTTATTGGGAAGAAGCTTAACTCGTCGGCGCTGGAAAGCCTTGCTTTCTCTTGGTGGTCTACATGGTATATTAGGAATCAATATTTGTTTTAGCGGGTGGCCATTCCGCAAAAAGACAAAGTATTACGTCTGATTAAATCACACATAGACAACTGGAACAAGACATCTGTGGTTGAGGCTGATTTTGAGGAGGAGTTTAGTCATTTTATCCCCAAAACTCCAAAACAGAATAAAAGACAAAAAAATGTTTCTTGGCGCAAGCCACCGTGGGGAACGCTAAAGCTCAATTTCGATGGATCATCACTTACAAATAACGATAGCACTGCTGGGGCCATTATCAGAGATTGGGATGGACAATTAGTATCAGAGTGTCACAAGAAACTAGGCAAACAACGTCCTCTCACTGCGGAAGCTCTCGCTCTCAAAGTGGGAATCCAACACGCTCGCCAACTCAATATAGACAAAATTCAAATCGAAGGTGACTCTAAGATAATCATTGATCACTTAAATAGGAAAATAAAATGCCCTTGGGAAATTGAAATGATCATTTCTGATGTACAAATTCTGCTATCGACTATGAAAGAAGTCTCCTTCTTTCATGTTCTTCGTATGGGCAATAGAGTGGCTGATAAGGTTGCACACCTTTGCCACTCTGCCCGAGGAGTCGATATTCAAAATGATTCAGGTCTTTTGGACCTCTTGCGGATGCGGGTAGAGCCTTCTCACCCGAAATCTTTCCTAATAAAAAAAAAAAAAAATTATAGGGAATTTGTATGGATCGGCTGGTTAGTACTACAAGAAAGGAATAATTAATGGGAGGGAGAGTGGGGGAGGGGGATGTTATAAATACAATGGTGGATGTAAGGGAGGAGTGAAGTTGATTTGAAAACCAAATTCCCATCAGTCTCTCTACTCTCTCTCTAGTCTAGTGTCGTGTAGTGTGTTAACTGTGAAAGGACCAGTTGCTTGACCCCTGATAATCATCATTCCCCCCCACCCCCACTTGCTGTCTCGTTGCATTCCTTGCTCTTCAAGAAGCAACTGAAACCCCATCCCCTCCCCGCCCTCTCTCCCCACTCCCCCAACCAACCAAGTTATTATCATTATGACTATGGATGAAAAGAAACCATCTTGCAGGTTCAACACCGTCTGCGTCTTCTGCGGCAGTAGCACCGGCAACCGCAATTCCTACGCCGACGCCGCCATCCAACTTGGCACTGAACTTGTAATCCCCCCCCCCCCCCCCCCCCCCCCCCCCTTTTTTTTTTCCTCTTTCCGTTAGCTACTGGTTCAAATCAAATTCCCATCCCATCTCATTTTATAACTATGTTTTCTCAAGGTTGCAAGAGGAGTCAACCTCGTCTATGGAGGCGGAAGCATAGGCCTCATGGGTTTGGTCTCCCAGACCGTCCACACCGGCGGTGGCCGCGTCCTTGGGTATAGCATTAACCCTTTTCTTTTTCCTTTTCCTCCTTTTTTTAGGGTTTCATTTTGTGGTGATTTTGGCTTGTGGGTTTCTCAACAGGATCATCCCCAGGACCTTGATGGGTAAAGAGGTGACTACTGCCCTTTTCCCCTCATTTTTCCGTTGCTTTTCCTTTTCCGAAGAAGAAAACAAAAATTAAACATAAAATACAAGAAATCAGGTTTTTTCTTTTGTGGGTTTTGGGTTGCTGCAGTTGACTGGGGAGACAGTAGGAGAAGTCAGGCTAGTGGAGAGCATGCATCAAAGGAAAGCTGAAATGGCCCGCCACTCCGATTGCTTTATTGCTCTCCCAGGTTTGTTGTTGTTGCCTTATCTCAAAATCTCTACTTTTGTTTTTGGTGTTTTGATTTTAATTAAGAAATGTCTCATTTGAGGGTTTGAGCAGGTGGGTATGGGACACTGGAGGAGTTGCTGGAGGTTATCACCTGGGCCCAGCTGGGTATCCATGACAAGCCTGTATGTTAATTTGCTTCAGTTTCTTGGTTAGGGTTTTATTTACAGTGAAGGTGTTTTGATGTGGGTTTGGAAGACAGGTGGGTTTGCTGAATGTGGATGGGTACTACAACTCACTTCTTACATTCATAGACAAGGCAGTGGATGATGGGTTCATCAAGCCTTCACAGCGCCACATTTTTGTCTCTGCCACCACTGCCAAAGAGCTTGTCCTAAAGCTTGAGGTCTCTCTCTCTCTCTCTCTCTCTCTGCCCCTCTCTGGAATTTAATGCTGTGGTTTTGCAGAAATGGAAAGGACAAACTGGAAACAAGGGGGGAAAAGGACTTGTTTTCAGATTGCCATCTTTGTGTTATGAAAGCTTTTCTTGTATCTTTTTCCCATGATAAACACTGTTTGACACATTTTGTGGATTTTGGGTTTTTGCTAATTGCATTGCTACTGATGATTTGAGTAGGAGTATGTGCCTGTTCATGGAGAACTGGAGAAGTCCTCATGGGAAGTGGATCAACAAGAACAGCAACAGGTGGTGGTGGGGTTCAATGCCCCCACTCCTTTCCAGAATCCAGAGGTACTTTATTTTAGCCTTTATGAACCTTAGTTGATCCAATATTGAGGTTACACCAGTAATAAAGAATGATTACTACTTTACTCAGTAGTAGTAATGCAACAGTGCTGATTGCTGAGGCCATTAATTTATTGGTGCATTTGGATGTGTTTTCAAGGTTTTTTTCTCTGTGGTGAATAGGTTGAGTAGTATCTTCTGTGTTGAAAATCTTCTGAGTTTGTGTCAGCTCCCTTGAAATATGCAACAAAGGGGGAGGAGAGATCGAGATTGAGATTAAGCTATCTCTATAATTATTAGCATGTGGGTTTTGCAGATAAGATACAACAAGTACCCAGATAAAAGATAGCCATAAAGCAACTCAGCTTTTTTTTTAAAATAAAAATAAAAATTGTGTACTCATATCAAACACACAAACACACTCCCCTAAGGCTAAAATCCCTCTCCCTAGTCCCTACAGACACAGCTACAGCTACAGCTAAATGTACATAGCAATCCATCCATCTATCCTTGAGGTGAGGTGAGCTGCAAGTGTGGTTTAAGGTGCTGTCACAGTGCATGATGAAAAGTGCATTTGCATCATTGCAAAAGGGAGGCTGGCTGCAGTGAGTGTGACTCCCTGCAGAATTTTCTTTGTCAAAATAAATAGAAAAGGGTATAAAATATAAATGCCCAAACTGGTTAAGCAGGCCTGCTTTTTTTGCCAAGATGGTGTTTGCTTGCTTTTGGGTATCAAGCTTGTAGGAAATTGCAAGAATTGATTAGTACAGTCCACCTTGGAGGGACAAACCAACCTCTTCTTTGCCCTTCCTTCTGATGAACTACTACTGTGGTCTCTACTAGACCCCTACACTAGTGGGATGGTTGAGGGTGGGGGTGCCTTTATCTCTTTCATTTGGGAAATTCCTAATTACTCCCTCATATTGTTATATTTTCCACCTTATACACTCAAGTTTAAAATTTGCACAATATAAACCCTTCCAAATGTTTCGTCCCTCGTTATACACATGTTGGGTATACCGAGCGGAAAATACGAAAATACGATCACGCTAGGCGGAATTTGCCTCCTTTTCTGCATCTTGATGCCCAAATGAAAATAAGAGTAGATTTGTGTGGAAGAGGATGAGTAAGAGAAATGAATAAAAGACAAATAATGGGCTGGAAACCCCCAAAACAAGGGCAAAACAGCTTTTTCTGAGATGGGCATTTGGGCACTGTTCTACTTGATAAAATGTTAGTCCCCCACAATCACAATCACAATCACCATCTCTCACCATCACATTCACATATACTGATATATACACATACCCATTCCTCCCTCTCTTCAAATTAAGGGCTCCCCCTCCCTATCTTTCAACACAAATTGCCCTTAATTTTTCCTCCACAGACTCCCCATCCCCTAATGTAGGCCAATATTATCAAGGTGTTTTTATTTGGTCAATTTTTCCTTTCCTTCTCTTTCTTTCTTATTGTGTTTTGTGGTCTCCTCCTTCATTTGCTTTCCTCTGAGGGTCTGCATGTGAAATGATTGGGACAAGTCCTAAACTCAAGTACATACCAGTGCCTCTCTAACCTCAAGTTGCTTTGCACTTTTGCTTCTACTCCTATTTTAATGCATGCAATTTTGGTTTGTTTACTTGTTTCCCAATTTTGATATCTCCATCATTAACTTGGTACTCCTATTTTAATTGCTAAGCAAACCCAATATTATCCTCTATTAAATAGTTCTATATATATATATACTGAGGGGTATATTGGTCATATTTACTTTTTCTTAACATTTTATTGATGGTAATTGGTAAAATGTTGGTGTTCAATTTCTAGGTAAATAGAGAAAAAAAGGTGCTTGAATGTAATTTTGTTTTACAAGTTAAAATTTGGGATTTTGGTTTAATGTAGACTGCTTGGTGTGTGATTGATGCAGGGAATGCGTATCCATGGACTAGTGAACCGGAGCAGTCGCTTGCCTGTTGTGGATTAACGCGCGTATATTGACAGCTAGCTAGTATTCAAATGCATCGAACGATTGAGGATACTTTTGCAATCTTTAACTGGGTAGACGTCGAAGCATCAGCAGAAAGTATGTAATGCATATATAATCACAACTAAGTCCAGGCTCCTAGTTCCTCGGATGGTTCTTTTTGGTAATTACTTGAAAACCAGGCAAGCTTTAAAGCCTTTGTAGGGTGTTATTAATGTAAAAATGCACAATTTATACGTCTAGTATTTTGCTATCAGGAAATCGCTCTTTTTTGCTCACATTGCTCATTTAGTAACTTAATGCCTTCATGTTAAATTGCCCTCCTTTATTACTTGCAAGGCCTGCTCACACAAACCCTAACAAACCTTAGGGCCCATTATAGTAGACTCTTATCTGAGTTGAGTAGTCCGATCATGGCTTAGGTTCGGTTCGGAAAAAAAAGAAGCTTTGTTTCAGTTCGTTTGTTTACTAAATAAGTCGAGAATGAGTATATTTTTAAACTCGATTCAATATGAGATTTGCCTCAACTCAAACTCGAATTTTGTAAATTTCATCTAATGTCATATGCATCAAATGTAATGGGCAAATAGGGCGTCATAAGTTTAAACTCGAATCTAAATTTATACTGAGCTTGTATCGTTTTTAAATGAGCTGAATAAGAAAGACTAATACTCGGCTCGAATAACAGCACTAGATCTATTTGGTACATAGTAATGATTTTGTTAAAGACATTTGGGTATGGTTTGATCCTCTTTAGGGATGCCAGTTCATGGCAATGAGGTTTGGTTGTCGAAGGGTGATTTGATTATTTCATCCTCTTGTGTGGGCCTTTTACAAGTCCAGTGCCAAATGAGCTCAAATGAAGTAAAACTAGAACACTTGTGGAATGACATCATCATTAACAGTAAAGTTTGAGGGATGTAGCTAATTATAGGATCACAAATTGATTGACTGAATTTAGAAGAACGTACGTAACGTTTGTAAGGTTGTAGTGGGTTAGGTGAAAATAAACAGTGTCTGGTGAATAGATGTATAAATAGTAACAAAGAACAAAATGTATACCCAAGATTGAGTATAAATCCACAAGCACAGTGTCCGGGCTCAAGCGTCACCCATGTTACATTGTGTCCCATTAAAGTCTTAGTCAGTACCAAATTTAGGAAATTCAAATATATACACACATCCCGCTCTTACGGTATAAAGTGTGAACAAATTGATTATTCATACGTAACAACATAATTATTCGCTTATTTATAATTAATGTGTAAAAAGTAAATTGTCTCTATCAACTACGACCAGTGGCGGAGCCAGAAAAATTTCAGAAGGGGACACAATCATACATCTACAATATAGTTTTGGATTAAATCGACACAAAGAATTATATATAATACGATAATAAATGATGTTATTTTATTATAAAATGTTATTTGTTTATGATAAAACGCTATCGTTTTTTTTTTGCGCTTAAAAAAAGAAATATAAATATATAAATGAAATATTCGACAAAAATTAACTAAATAAGTATAGGAAACGCAATATAATAAATATTAAGTTACGATTATGATTGTTATATTAACTAACAACTTGGTGGACAAGAATTTTTACTTGCTATCTTCAATATTGCATAATTCTGTATCCAGGGGAAATTGCTTGAATTTAGTGCCTTGTTTTCTCGCCTAATTGGTTTCTGAAACTTAATCACACTCTTAGAATTAAAAGGGCTTGCATTACTTGGTTTCTGGTCTTTGCTCTATTTACTTGTTGCTCTTCTGATATTGTAGGAACATGTCTAACGACAAAGACGAACATAGCTCTTCCCCTCCCCCTTCCGGTAGCCTTTCTGATGCCGATATGAAATTCATCATTGACTCCGCCACACACGCCGCTACACATGCTGCATTGGCGCATACAGAGGCTCATACTAGGAGATTCGGGGCGATATGCTTTTCCAACTACGCCAAATCGTCCAACATCTTGAGGGGTGCTGCGAATACCCTAAGTTCAGCCGAAGCGGAGGATTGGCGCCGATGTCTCCTAAGGACAACATCGCCATCAACCCCAAAAACCATTGCGGATGTGCCATGCTTGGTCAAACGGCGTGTTCTACCACTTCAAGAAGCGCTGGCGGCGGATTAAAGGGAGGACACCTTTCACACCAAGTGTGTGGTCCGGGAATCCACACTCACGGTCATTGTCGATGAAAGGAGCTCTTGTAACTTGATCAATGAAAAGGTGGTCGAGTACCTCCATCTAGCAACTACACCTCGAGCACAACACGATGGTGATAACGGTATCATGGGCGATAACTCTGACCCTCTTGCTACTAGACAATGCTTGGTTTCGTTTCGAATGGGTGCTTATTGTGATCAAGTGTTGTGTGATGTCGTTGGATTGTTGTCATATTCTTTTAGGCCGACCTTGGTTGAATGATCGACAAGTTATTTATGATGGTCGCTTAAATACCTTTGTTTTTACCTTTGATGGGAGAAGATTCACCCTCCTACCCTTATCTCCTCAAGTTGTTTTGAAGGAACAGGTACGAAAGCGCCAATACCAAGCCGAGAAGGAGGCTACTGCAAAACGAGAAGCACAATGCAGCACATACACCGATCAGGCTGCACCCGCGGCCATAACATCCTGCACCCCTGGATCAGTCACGCCCGCAACCCAGGAAACCGCACCCGCAGCTGTAGCAGCGCGTCCTTCCTCCACTGTGTTAGCCGCGACCTTTGCTGCTATGACGACCCCTCCTTCTTCCCTCACTTTCTCTGTGTAGAAACGGTCTCTCGCCATTCGGACCTTGCACTTCAAGATGTCGTTGGGTTCACCTCGGCCAAATGTTGCTGATTTTTCCTTGTTTCTTCCGGATGATCCTTCTGACGACGATTCGAGGACAAATCGTGATCAAGTGGAGGAGAATGATAACACTCAAGATCCGATGACTCTCGACGACAAGACGATTCAAGATGAGAGCTGGTATGACTCAAAGCTCAACCGTCAACTCAAGATCTTAGTTTACAACCTCATTCCACCTTAACAAGACTTGCACTCGACACACACAAGGTCAGGGCCCATGTCGAGTACCTTGGTGGTTGGGCCGGATTTATGTTGTTATTTTAACCATATTTATTTTATGCAATTTAGGAAATAATGTGGAAATAATTATATCTCTTCTAGATATAATTATTTTCCACCAAGTTTTATCTTTATTAGGAAATATCTATCTATCTTAGGAATTATCTATCTTAGGATTATTTTTATCTATCTTTATCCAACAAAGCTCTATCTTTGCGAGATAGAACTGGTTCAAGTTTTTCTATTTAAACTCATTGTATTGCTTTGAATTAAATCAGATTGGAATTATATTGTGGAACCCTTTTTAGGATTAAAAAGGTTTTACAATTCCCAAACTCAAAGGCTATCAAACTCTCTATGTTCTTACCTCTACTCGGCAATCATCAAACCCTTCACCCCCTTCAATCGGCAACACCAAGAACAACCAAAACACAATCTACAAACCCAAAACCGTCGCTGGAAAGCCGCAGATCCATCGCAACAGGGAGAAGCCCGGTACCTCTCGCGCTCGGCCTCGCTCCCAGCGAGCGCGCCTTGCTATCTCTCCCGCTTTCCTTTATTTGTCTTCTTGTCGCTAGTGTTTTCTTCTGAATTTTACCAAGTGTGGATCGTCGCTAACTCAGAATCTTAATCACTTGTGTTTAATTGTTCCAAATCAGAAGATATCGAAGAGCATTGCAAGATCGGGCAAATATACGGCGTGGTTCTTGATTATGAGCTCACAGGCGAAGGATCGGGGATTCTAAACGTATCATAAGCAGCTAGAGCCTGGCTCGAGTTTTGCTCAATAAAATCTCGACTCGGGCATCATTTACAAAATGAGTTGATTATGAGTACATTTTTAAGCTTGATTCAAAGCTCGGTTCAGCTCGGTTGAAACTCAAATAGCATGAATTTTGTGAAATTTATAATTTTTCGTTTAATTATGTCATGAGCAAGTAAAGTTGCATAATACTTGGAAGAAAAATCAGCTCAAGCTCTCGTTCATTTACTAAACAAGTCAAGTATGAACTCAAGTTCAAATATAGGTTTGACTTGAGCTTGACTTGTTTCTAAATGAGCTAAATATAATCAAACAATAATAGAATTGTTTGGATCAAATGAAAACCCTGGTTAATATATACAACTTGTTGCACTCATAACATATAATAATGTATAACCAGATATAAATTTTTTAAATTTGTGTAACTTCTTATCTAATTGTCGAAGTGATTAGTATAACCTCTCATTTCGAAGCTCTCGAGATGAGTTATAATATGTGAATGTTAATTTAAGTAAAATATAAAAGAATTATAATCTAATGAAACAAAATTAAAGTGATTAGTATACCTTTTATTTTTAAACATTCATAACTTTTTACTTAGATGTCGGAGTAAGGCGTATTATATATCAAAACGAAGCTATCGACAAGGACACAAGGAGAATACATCTAGATAGTTCGTCACATGAGGGGGGGGGGGGTATGTGACCCATCAAGCCCCCTCTTAGCTCCGCGTCTGACTACGACATTAATTCCGGTCAAAACTTCAGAAATTCGGGTTACAATCCTCAAACAACACATTCCAAATAAGAGACTCGCATATCGACCTGAAACTTCAAGATACCAACTCGGAAGTTCCTAACTTTGAAATTTTCGTGATTTCGTGTCAGAATATATGGATACCGTATCGGAACTTTGAGTCGGTATTAACTTTTTGACTCGATTTCTCTATGTTGCTGATTGATATTGCCAATATGCTCAACATGAAAGTTGTAGATATTTGAATCAAATTTTCAACAAGATATAGAACGACTCGATTCAAATTTTGTGGAGCTCAAACAACTTATTGTAGTGACTAGTGAGACATCACCAAGCAGGAGCTGTAAAAAACCCGTCGGTTTTACACTAAGCTCTTCTTAGTATTGGAATGTAGTTGTCCCACATCGATAACCTAGAGAATGCTTGAACAACATATAAGGTTGAAGGTCTATTCCTCTCATTTCCAATTGGCTTTGAGATGGAACCCCGTTGAGTTTATGTGTTGTTCGAGTCTCTCGTATGTGGGCCCACACACACGACCTCCCTCCAGCTTGTCTTTAGTCCCACTGAGCCCAACTGACTTTAACATGGTATCAGAGCGAGGTTCGGCTAGTTGCGGTCTGGGATCTAATTGGCGGGGTTGCTGAATGTGGTGTGTCACGAGCATTGTGGTACTCATCTAAGCGCATGTGGCAAGTGCAACTTGTTGGCTAAAAATTCCGTTGCACTTGAGGGGGCGTGTTGGAATGTGGTTGTCCAACATCGGTAATCTAGAGAATGCTTGGACAACATATAAGGTTGAAGAGCTACTCCTATTATTGCCAATTGGTTTTGAGATGGAACCCTGTTCGAGTTTATGTGTTGTTCGAGTCTCCCGTATGTGGGCCCGGACACACGATCTTCCCCTCCAACGTTTTGAATCAACCGGGCCCAGCAGAGCCAACACTTAGCTTGATTCTTACCACCTGAGACTGCTACAAAAGGCTCTTCTAGTGTCCATGAAGATCTTGAATTTGGCTTCGATGAATCACTAGTACAAAATAGGTCTTAGACAACGCCTAATAGACAGTGGTTTCTAAAATACTGTTGTCTATATAGGCAAAAATTAGAGTTTTTAGGACTCACAACGGTTATTAGCTATAACCGTTGACTTTGTAATGGCAAAGACAACAAATATATAAATAACTGTTGTCATACATATAGAAGACATCTCAAAAAATACGGTTAACGGAACTGTTGTCTATAACCAATTAAAACCGTTGTCTTTATATTTACAAAGCCAACGACTATATAAAGAGGCATTGTCATACATATGGAAGAGATCTCAAAGAATACGGTTGACAGAACTATTGTCTATGTCCAATTAAAACCATTGTCTTTGTAAATGCAAAGACAACGAATATATAAAGAACCATTGTCATATATATAGAGGACATCTCAAACAATAAGGTTTAGAGAGCCGTTGTCTTTGCCCAATTGAAATTGTTGTCTTTGTAATAAAAAAGACAATGAATATATAAAGAACCGTTGTCATAGATATATAAGACATATCAAATAATATGGTTGACGGAACCGTTCTCTATGCCTAATTGAAACTTATAATTAAAAAGACGACAAATATATAAAGAACTATTGTCATAGATATATAGGATATCTCAAAGAATACGATTGACATAACTGTCGTCTATGCCCAATTAAAATAATTGTCTTTTTAATTTTAAAGACAACGAATATATAAACAACTGTTGTGATGCCTATTGAAGATATTAAGAATATGGTTTCCTGAACCGCTGTTAATGTTCAATCAAACCCGCTGTTTATGGAAGGAATCACAATATAGTAATATACACATATGGACGGAGTACTGCCATGTACAATTAGTTTCACGTACGTTTGAGATATCTCCCCCGACTTCTCTCCATCGCCATCAGCCTTCGATTCTGCCTGTGTGCGGAGCTCACCATGATTCGGCCCGAGTGTGGCTCAACCCAATGGTTGCCTTCATGTGCTCCCCAATGTTCTCCCCAAGTTCTCCCTCATACCTCCAATGTTCTCCCCAAGTTTGTTTTGAGTAATCTCTTTAAACCCTTTTCTTTTCAATCAGGAGCTTGATTAGTGTTTGGTTAGGGTTTGAATTGGGGAAATAGGGAATTGGGAAGAGTGATAGCCGGATTAGGGTTTGATTTTGCAAAAATAGGAAAGATTAGTTTTTGGTCTAATTTGTTCAGGGTTAAAAGTAAATTTTGATAAATGTTCTCATGCTATATATGGACTTGACATTGACAGTAAACTATTTATTCATTTGTTTAGATTTCTACAGGAAACCCAATTTAACAACTTCATTAGTGCCAGCAGAAGCTACCAGAGTCGACTCCTGGTGAAATGAATTGTTAGTTCATGTGTTTTTTATAACAAATTGTTAGCTCATCTGCTGGTTCGCATTGCACGATAATGAATCCAAAATATTCTGAAGAGCTTGTTAACTATTTTTGCCTTTACTACTCTTCATGGAAATTTAGTTGCTATGTTTTAGTTATAAGTGCTCAGGGAAAAATTCAGGACTAGATACTAGAGAGACTCCAGGAAAAATTCAAGACTAGAGACTTAGAGAACACTTTTGTGAACCAGAAGCAACTGAACGCGTTGCACATGTGGTGCTATTGACAAATTGAGGCTAGAGCGTCTATTGTTTTTGGAGCACATCCTGCCATCCTGGAGAGCTTGGAGTTGCTGTAGATGGGCTGCAATTGAAGCCATTAAAGTTGAGGTGTGCCATGACATGATATACTGTCTTTTTGGCCTTTTCTTACAGAATTAGAACAAACAAATAAATAAATAAACGGTTACTCTCTATCTTTTTCATTGATTTACACAAGTGGCCTTTTGCACTAGTTTATGTAATGTTAATCATGCTATATTATTGTAGTTTAATACTTTGATGATACTTATCTATGATTTCTATCAGTTTTCCTCACCAAAAAAATTGATTTTTATCATTTTCTTTACTGTTTCTTCCATTAGGATAATTTTGCTCTCTTTTCCTTGTGTATTAAACACATCAAGGACCTATGCTTGGGTTCCTTTGATGTCTTGACTTTGTTTCTGTGGTCTTTTTTTGCATGAGTGTGTGACTTGTGATTATATCCCTACCCTAATTTTATTAGTTCTAATTTTCCCCCTTTTAATGGGACTCATCAACTTTAGCTTTAGTGTTTGAGATTATTTTACAGAGACTTCTCTGTCAAGAAGTGTTCTGTTTGAGTTGTTATTTTTAAGATTATAGGATTTCTCTTTTTGAATTCGCTGATGCTTTTTTAAAATTAATTCATTGTGTGATGCACAATACTGAATACTTTGTTATAGGGTTTGATTGGCGTGTCATATGATATGCTCCAATTGTGATATTGTATATATCTTAGAAGAAAACATATCAGAGAGATTGATTCATAGAGATTTTTGTTAGAAATAATTTCCCCCCTTTTAATTGGACTCAACAACCTAATCCTGAATACTTTCAATTTAACATTGAAGCCTCTTCTCTCTCCATATGATTTTTTTCATCTGAATGAATTAGGAACTTCATTAGATTAAAAGATATTTCGGTTCTTTATTATTGGGGTTAAATTATGATTTTGATCAATTTCTTATCAGTATTTGTATGCAGTTTCTCTTTCGATCTTATCAGTATTTGTCTTAGTTTATTCCTTCTCTTATGGGTTGCTTCATTTGACTCCTTTTTGGTTGCATATCAGTTCGATTCCCACCACACCATTTATTTGACGGGTAGAAGACGAGTACAAGCATCCTCAAGGAAAAAGGTTCGTTCCATTTAAGTCCAGATTTCTCGATTTGTACGATTTTACCTGTTTTATTCTAGATGTCGCATTCGTTTTTCAACCTCTTTATTTGCCTTTTATTCTGTAATGCTGGCCAGGTGAAGCTGTTTATGCAGAAGAATTACTTAGTCAATTGGATACAGGTTACAATTCTTTTGAATTTTGGACCCCAATTTTTTTTATCAATTACTCTAGTGCATAAAGCAATGGGAAATTGTTGCGGATACGATTGAAGCTGTTTGATGTGCAGACATTGTCTAATTCTATACCAACAAAGGATTGCTAATGTAACGACCCGAAATTTAAGTATCTGAATTAACCTCCATAAACCTACTTAGAAGGTAAATAAGGTTCGGAGTACTAGATTATCGGGGAACGTTATAGGAGAAGTTTGATCTTCTCCCGTGAGCTTTGGATCTTACGACCGAGTACGAGTTATTATTAGGTTCATTTAAGCGGAGGATTTAGTTGTCAAAAGATGGGGATTACGAACCCCGAAAAGATCGTAAGCCCGTTGGAGGCTTTACCTGTCCTAGACTATCGCGAAAATGTTTCGAATAGAAATAATAGCGGAAATCATAAATACAACAAAACGCCGCGGCCACGCCGGGTCAAAACGATAAAAGTATGAGCAAAAGAGTACGATTGTCAAGCGCCTCCCTCACTCTAATCGTCCAAAAGGTCTGTCCCGATAACCATCCACATAAGTAAGTCATATCGGGTAAGGGGTACCTGAATCTAAAAACAAGAAATAAATCGGGGTCAATCATCGGAAATATACACACTCAATGCCATATAAAGAGGCATACTTAAACTACATGAATGTTAAAATGTAACACATAAGCAAGTGTATAGATATATATAAATGCGAAATAAACACACAAGGGCCCGTATCATCATCATAATCATCATCATCATCACCATCATATCATAATATCTTCTCAAACGTACTCATCCTTCTCAAACATACTCATCCTTCTCAAACATACTCATTCTTTCTCATCATAAGCCTTTCATCATTTCATTCGTGTTCCATCGAGTATAAGTCATTTATTCAGATTTTGACGGCCGTCCTACCATAGACACATAGCATACATATGAATCGTTGGATTTACTAAGTTCATCCTACGTCATATTACCAGTTTATATTCCTAACATGTTACTAGGTCGCGTGATGCATGAAGACTCTCGATAAGACAAAGAGTATCACATAAATACATCATGAGTAAGTCCAGGGGACTTACCTGGAGTCCGGAGAATAAGCAAGCAATAAAGTGCACAACCAAGGATCCAATCAACAAGAGCCTATTAATTTCATTAAGCTTTCATTAGGTGGTATTCTAATGCAATGTACCCAACCTAATAATCAACATACATCCACATAAGGTTCACGATTCTATAGATTACGCACTTTGGTTAAGTGATCCGGACTTAACCAGTTATAATCTATATCGTATTATCACATAATCGATTTTCTTCTTATCGGATCATAAGCCAAGTTATGGGTATACTTCATTTCTGTATTTTATATGCTCTAAGTTTCGGTTATGCCATCACATATTTAGCCATATTCTTAGCATTCCCTTAACCAAGTTTTCTAACCGAGTCATTATAAACACTGGTTACTAAAACTATAATAACTCTTGATCCAACCGTTAGATCGCCCTAATTTTTGAAGGACAGTTAGATAACATTCCCATGAACATCATATTAAGATTTCAGCCAAATCAGACCGTTGGATTGGAAATAAAGTTCAAATTACAGAGGCATATATATCCATTTTGTTTCTTGACGTTTGCTACAAAACGCAACCAAAAACACATAGAGGCTCCACTTCCTAAGCCCTAATTTACACATAAGGGCCTCTCTCGAAAAAGACCAAATTACCCCTCCAAGCTTCCCGGGACCTTGCGCCAAACACCTAGCATTTTTGTCAAATCCAAACCAAAACATAAAAGGAATTCTTAGACAAAAACCTTAAAAATTAGTTGTAAAACAAGTATAAAATCAGATTTGAAGGGGAGGAAACCAAGACTCACCCAAACACACTTAAAAACCTCAAGAACACAAAGGGCTCAGCACAGCTGTCTCGGTAACGGGGCTCAACGGGTGGCTTAATGGGACTGGATTTTTGTGAACTCACTATGGTTGGAAAGGCCTCTCTTTTGTGGATATTTGGCTTCAAGAATAAGCCAAAAAGCTTGAGTGAGGAGGGAGTTATGGTGGTTTGAAGTTGGCAAGGTTGCTAGGGCAACTTGCTCTCTCTTTCTTTTTCTTTCTTTCCTTCTTCTTTTCTCTCTGATTTTTGGCGTGTGAAGTGGCTGAATGAGGCCAGAAATGTGTCTTTAAGAGAGCCAAAAGGTGAAGCCAAGGTTGGTCAAGGAGTTGGTAAGGTTTAGGTAGAATAGTGGCCAAATAGGAACAAGTCATTCATCCAACATGGCTTCTATTTGTTTAATGCAAAAACATATGGCTCATATTTGATCATATAAAGGGCTGAAATGGGGTGGTTTGGGCAGCAATTTAATGTTAAAACAATGTCCCGAAATGTCGCGACAAGTTACGAAAATTACCGAAATAAACGGATGACAAGGCTTTTGCCTCACTAATATTTCTCGGAATTTTATCATACGAATTCCAATAGATTGGAATTGTAATCCTCTTTCCATATAAAATATGTCATCCAAAAATTTTAAATTTTTCCGGGTTTTCAAAATCGTCAAAAGAAGGATAATTGATCGAATTATCCCTCGGAAATTAATTAAATCTTAATTAATCATAATTAAAATTTTCGGTCTTTACAACTAAGGCGGTTTGTTGGTGTTGGGTGACGATTGTCATTATTTAATTGAGAGGCTGCTCAAGTGAGTATGTTTTTTCCCATATGGATGGATAATTTTTTTAAAAAAATGGCTGGATGTGAAAAAAAGTGGGGGGATATGCTTGACAAATGAGCACTCTTACTTTAGCTGTTTTTTTATAGTTGTTTGCTCCCTTTGTTTTTTTAACCTTTTTTTTGTTTCTAGTATAAACGAAAATCCTATATTCGGATGCAATTTTAATTTGGAGCTCTTTTTCTCCAAAACTTTCAAGAATTGGGTATACATATGTTGGTATTGGGTGTATATATAAAATTGAGGTGACTAGCTTGGTTGTTGAAGGGTTTTTAAGTAATACTCCACATGATTTTTCTTCACAACTTGCTTTCAATTCTTATTAGCAAGGAGTTATGCATGACTTAATAATCTGTAGGCTTCTAATGCAGTAAAAAGCTTAGAGATAACTTTGTGTAAGGTCTGAGCATTGCTTAAGGTGTGAGCATATGTGATGATCATGGAATCAAACACTTGTATAATGTTTCTGATCACACTAGATATCGATATATGTTTAATGACTTAAAACTAATCAATAAATATACTTTTACATTGTGATGCAGGTAGGTGATCGAGGAAATCGTCAAACATTATCAACCTATAAGTTCGATCGAGTATGTACTAGAGTTTAAATCATTTATTTATTTTTTCGTTTATTTACTCTTGATTATAGATTTATGTAGAGATAAATGAACGTATTTTTTCCACGAATGACAATTTTTGATGTTTGTGTGACTCATATTTGACTACATACTAGTAGAAATTTCATTGTTTTGTGGTATTTTCCATAGCTAATTTGGAGTGGATTGGTTGTGATTGACGTATTAATATATTAGTGCCTATATTGTGTAGATTTGCTAAAATTCAATTTGCAACAGTATGCACCCTTATAGACAACGATTAAAGTGAGACAACAGTTAAGTGTACCTACACAACAGTTAGAGTGGACTTACACATCAGTTAAAAGGAATATACACAATGGTTGAATGGTATTAAGACAACGACTAAAAAGAATTAAGACAACGTTTAAATTCTTCTTACACAATGGTTAAAAGGTACTTACACAACGATTAATGTGTACCTAAACAACGGATAAAGGATTCAAAGACAACGGTTCAATGATATTAAGATGACGATTAGGAGGAATTAACACAACGGGTAAAATATACATAGACAACGGTTATAGTGTATCTAGACAACATTTAGAATGTACATAGACAACAATTCAATTTCATTAAGACAACGGTTATATGATACATAAACAACGGTTAATGCATCATCAGACACCGGTTATAACTATTTAATATTGATTTGTCCGAATTTTGGACACGCATTGACAACGGTTGTTGAGCATCTTTGACAAAGGATATAACTGTTGTTCTGATGAACCGTTGTCATAGATCCAACCATTTTTTTTACCTAAAAACGTACTGACATAGACAACAGACAACAGTGCAATAACCGTTGTCTATGTTGTTAAATAATCATTGTATAAGACCTTTTTTGTACTAGTGATATTATTCCATTGTGATTCCAAAACGACATCAAACAAGCTCCAAATTACCTAAAACACATAAAACCCAAGTGTAAACATCTATTCTAAAAACAAAACCCAAAACTATGTAGAAAACATGCAAAACATATAAAAAAGACTTCAAACCGACTATAAACTACAATACTACATCGTATAACACGTAAAATACGATGATATCATTGCACTTCTAAATATCACTAATGAAATTTATAATATTATTTATGCACTTTATATTATTGCTCATGAACTTTATAAGCTTATATGTGCATTTTATAACTTTATTTATGCATTTTACAACACTATTTTTGCATTTTATAGTCTTATTTATGCACCAATATAAAATACATTTGTTAGCATATTTGTGAGGTACGCGAAGGCAAAAGAAGAGATAACCCTAAAATTATTAAGTACATAAGTAATATTATTTATGCACTTTAGAATATTGGAGATGCACTTAATAAAAATAATATTAAACTCTATATCTTTAAAGAAGTGCACATTTATCAAAATTACTTATGGTCATGATAACATTATGTATACACTTAATAATTTTATTCATGCAATTTATAATACTCTGTATTATTTATGCACTTTATAAAATAAATTGCTAGACATATTTTTTGATCAAGTAGAAAAAATGAATTAAACCATTGAAAAAGCTTATAAATTATATTAGTATTATTTATGCATTTTATATTATTATTCATACACTATAAAATCATATTTATGCACTTTACAATTTAAATTATCTAACCATTTATTAATAGGAAAAGGCATATTTATATACTTTATATTGTTAAAACGCACATTTGTTAATAATAAACTTTATTGTATTATTCATTCACTTTATAATATTATTGTATACTTTTAAATATTAATTATAACTTTTTTTAATGACAAATAAAGTCCATATTTATGAAATCAATAATAATAATAAATCTGATAACAGAAAAAACAGTTGATAATATACATTGTTAAATATGCACTTTATTATAGTATTTAAGCACTTTAGAATCTTATTTATGAACTTTAATTTGAAATTGTTATAGGTAATTTTTTTTTATTTTGGTCAGTGAAATCTCATCCCAGTTGTGTAGAACTATAGAAGATACTCTATAACTAATTAAAATTCATCATTTATTAACACGAATTCCATTTAGTGCAAGGTATTTTTTTTCCATTAGCGTATGGTCATGGTCGTAACAAGCACCTTACTAGCTTATGAATACTCTAATTTAACATATATTTAACACATTTAATTCATCAATTTTCAGTTATCCTATTGGATACAAGTTTCTAAACATACCCTTACACAACTAATCAAACTAGCCAACTATCATCAAACTAGCCACCAATTCAATTCTAGTCCATTAAAAACGAGCCTTTAATAAGAACTAACAAGTTGGCCCAAGATATCGGCCTACTGATCCACAATATGTCATTCATTCCCTCCTTACGGCCTTGCCGTTGATGCTGATTCGGATTTTTTTTTCTTCCCACAAATAAGTGACGAGTTTGATCAGGCAAAAAGGTTCAAAAGTGAAAAATTATTTGATGGTGATTTTCATCACATCGACGGTAATATATATTTTTTTGTTCTAAATGCTGGCCTAGAGGCAAAAATTTATTAATGTAAATATTCTAAAGGTTCGTGGCAAGGGCATACATCGACGGTAGTATTGAATAGCAGAGAAAACAAGAATAGATTTCATCAAAATTCTCTTTGATGATCGATGGTGATTTCTTTAGTATTTAGGAGAATGTAAAGGAGTGAACCGATTCATTTTTCTAAATGGAGGAGAGAAGGTCAAGAAATAGAAAGGAAATGAATCAAGTTTAAGTTTTATATAGAAAATTTGTATGATCAACACTTTTTTTGTGAGTCGAGGAGAGGGTAATAGTTAGAGCATCATAGAGTAGGGGATATGGTTACCCTCAGGGCCGACCCTAGATTTTTGGGGCCCGAGGTGATGTAAAAAGAAGTCTTTTGATCAATAAATATATTCATATGTTTTTAAAAAAAATTGCCAAACAATGCAATTTTATTTATTTATTTAACTATTATAAATTTCAGATTTTATTGTTATCACTAAAATAAAATTTATGGACTTTCAGTAGTATACAATCTCTCGGCATAACACAACAAAATACTATGATTTATAGATTTACCAATATACTTGTTTACTACTCCCTCCGTTCCAAAATACATGGGCTTTTAGTTTTCGACACGCTTTTTAAGGAGCGAAAAACTCTGTAAAATATTATTTTTAGTTAATTTTTTTTTATATAATTTGATACTTATTACTAATAAGTATCAAATTATATAAAAAAATTTAATTAAAAATTTAATATTTTATAGAGTTTTCCGCTCCTTAAAAAACGTGTCAAAAGGCAAAAGCCCATGTATTTTGGAACGGAGGGAGTATTTTTTTTATATTATATTTCCTTACAACTTCTATTAAAAAATATGAATTTTTTAGTGAGAAATAAAAGTAAAAAAAATATTTTTTAATATTATATTTTTTTCCAAGAATGTAAAATAGTATAGTTAAACACTTTAAAACATAATTATTTAAATAAATTTATTAAAGTAACATAAGTTTTTATTTAAAAACTACCTATTTTTGCATTTATAACAAAAATTGAAAGACGAAGACTTTACACTGTTTATCGTTGACTTTATCGTTGACTCGAAATATTTAAAGTCACATCACAAATGAGTTTTTTTGACGTATAAATTTTCATAAATATTTTATTACGTGTAAATATAATAACACACAATACCTTAATTATATATATAAAATAATTTTTTCACGGGGCCCTAGGCGACCGCCTCTTTCGACTACCCCTAGGGCCGGCTCTGGTTACCCTATGCTCAAAGTTGGCAATCAAATGGGGGAAAAGAAATAGATTTTGTATGTAAAATGAGGGAAGGAGGGTAATAATTAGAATAATTGTGAGTTAGTATGCATAGGTGATTGATTGGTTGTTGGTGCAAGCTCAAGACCCCTACTGTCGACTACAGCAAGTGCACAAGCCAAGAGAACACACAACACAACAAGGGCAAAATCGTCATTTTACCCTCAATGTACAACTGCCTTTATAAGGCGGGAATTGCAGTTACAGGAGTTGTAACAAACTCATTTCTCTTCTTCTGAATTTCGATCTAGATTGCTCAAACGGAGTTTGTTCAAATTGTCGAATCAAAAAAGCTTGATTTACACCTTTGATTTCTCGATTTCATAGTTTCCAAATGGTATCAGAGTGAGTGAGTTACGATCTGTAGTTTTGCTGGTGTTCGATTGGTTTACTGGCGTTTTTCGAAGGCTTGGAGTTGCTTTCGGAATTCGTGTTCGTATTTTGCTAAGAATCCGGTGAGATCTGGAGTTGCTACAACGAGAATGGTTGGAAGAGGAGCTGGACAACCATTAGGTGGTGGAGGCGACCAAAATGGACAAGGAAGGGGAACGTTTCTTACTCCTCCAGCACCTGGATCTGGCGTCGACAGAGGCTGGAATATTCCGAATCCAGGGATTCAATTTGGAGACATGATGCAAGGTATGTCAAATGCTCATGTGAATCCTTTATTCTTATCAAATTCCGATCATCCAGGAATGGTTTTAGTATCGAATTTGTTCAATGGAGCCAACTTTACAAGTTGGAGTAGAGGTGTTAAGATGGCACTAGGAGCTAAAGTCAAGCTCGGATTCATAACTGGGAGTTGTGTGAAGCCTGCAGAAGGAAGTGATGATTTCGAAAACTGGATGCGAGCAGATCAAATGGTGATGTGTTGGTTGTTCAACTCTATGACTAGAGAAGTAGCAGAAAGTCTTATGTATGTTGAAACAGCAAGAGAACTATGGCATGAGGTGAAGGAAAGGTTTTTTGAGAGTAATGATCCATTAGTATACCAGCTGCGTAGAGATTTGGCTAATCTCAGGCAAGAAAATATGTCTGTGGGAGCTTATTTTGGGAAATTGAGCAAGATTTGGGATGAATTGAAATCACTGGATGCAGTTCCTGTATGCAACTGTGGAGGAATAAATGGTTGCAGTTGCGGTTTACTGAAAAGGATAGTTGACAGGGAGGAGAAAGCAAAGGTCATGCAATTTTTGATGGGGCTGAATGATGTTTATGAGAATCTAAGGAGCAATATCTTGTCCAAGGATCCTATGCCAGGGATCAACAAAGCCTTTCAAATGGCTACACAAATTGAAAGATCCAAGGGAGTTACCAATGCAATTCAAGGTGAACAAAGTGCTTTGAATGTAACTAGGCAGTTTGACAGGTTCTCACAAGACAGATTTGGTCAAATGGATAAAAACTATCAACTGGATAGTGAAGCTAATGCAGCTAAGGGATACAAAGATTTTAGAAATGGTGAACAGACCAGATATTATGACAAGAACAATGAGCAGAGTTATAGAGACTACAAGAAGGCCAAACTGGAAAGAAAATGTGATCATTGTGGTGAGAGAGGGCATATCAAAGAGTACTGCTTCAAATTGATAGGATACCCTGAGTGGTTTAGGGGACCTAAGGAGGATGGGAAGCCTAGACCTAGTGGGAAGTTTGCTGCTCAGTTTGAATCTACCCAACAGGAGAGTCCTTTTGAGGAGGATGGATACAACACCAGCAAGCCTGACCAAGCCATAGTACATGCTGTGTTCCAACATGTGCCTGGTTACACTGATATTGACTCTCAGAATTTACATTGTGATGTATGTGCTATGACCAAAGCACACAAGTTACAGTTTGATAGAAGTTCATCTATAGCTGATAATGTGTTTCATCTTTTGCATATTGATGTCTGGGGACCATATAAAGTCCCAGCTTTGTGTGGAGCAAAATATTTCCTTACTATCTTGGATGACTGCTCTAGATGCACTTGGGCTTATCTAATGCAAGATAAGATGCAAGTGCTAAGGTTGATTACAACCTTCATTAACATGGTAGAAAATCAGTTGAAGGTATCTGTCAAAATAGTTAGGACAGATAATGGAACTGAGTTTACTCAGAGAAGGTGTAGAGAATTGTTTGAATCAAGAGGCATTATTCACCAGAGAACTGCTCTAGGTGTGCATGAACAAAATGGTAGGGTAGAAAGAAAGCATAGGCACCTCTTGGAAACTGCTAGAGCTATCAGAATGCAGGCTGGCCTACCATTGAGATTTTGGGGAGATTGTGTTCTTGGTGCCACTCATCTAGTTAACAAAATGCCTACTCCCATCTTGAAGTGGAAATCTCCCTTTGAAGTTCTCTATCACACTGCACCTAGTTATGATCAGCTAAGAATAATTGGTTGCCTTTGCTATGCTGTACAACCAAATGATCATAGAGACAAGCTGGGAAATGTGGCCAGAAGATGTGTTTTTCTTGGCTATCCACCAAATCAGAAGGCCTACAAGCTGTATGATCTTGACAAAAGAGCTGTCATTATCAGTAGACATGTCACATTCGAAGAGCAGGTCTTTCCTTTCAAAGAAACTGCTAGACCACAACACCATCTTCAATCCATGGAGCCCTCTTATGTAGATGATGACTGGATACCTTTCCATCATAGATCTCATTCTAACTCACATTCTCAGTCACCTCCACACTCAACTGAGTCACTTCCAAACATTTCTCCTCCCTTACCTCATTCCTTAGATGACATACAGATTTCAGATTCTCTATCTTCATCACAGTCAACTCCTTCTGTGCATCAACCTGTTTCATCCCCATCTCCTATCCCTCATGTCAACCTAAGAAAACATATCATTAGACCTGCTAGACTTAATGACTTTGCCTACTCTCATCTTTCTTTCAGAGGTAGCCCAGATTCCTCTCAATCAGAATCCTTTGCTGTGTTCTCCACATCAAATCTATCCCACCTTTCCTAGGAGTATGTTCATTCCCTGGTAAATGCGTGCTCTATATTTGAACCTAAAACCTACTCTCAAGCTAAGGGAATTCCTGAATGGGAGGCAGCTATAGAGAAGGAATTGGTGGCTCTCATAGATAACCACACTTGGGAGATCACTGATCTTCCAACAGGGAAGAAACCTATAGGCTGCAAATGGATTTTCAAGGTCAAGTATAGGGCTGATGGAACAGTTGAGAGGTATAAGGCCAGGTTAGTAGCAAAAGGGTATAATCAGGTGAAGGATAGAGATTACAAAGAGACATTTTCACCTGTTGCCAAACTCTCCACTGTGAGAATCTTGCTAGCTATTGCTGCTTGTAAAGGATGGATGCTACATCAATTGGATGTCAACAATGCCTTTTTGCATGGGTATTTAGAGGAAGAAGTCTACATGAATCCCACTCCTGGATACAAGGTGGCAAATGGGAGTGTGTGTAGATTGACTAGATCCTTATATGGTCTAAAGCAAGCCAGTCGTCAGTGGAATCATGAACTCACAAAATTCATGATCACTTTGGGTTATGCTCAGTCCTCACATGACTTCTCTCTGTTTGTAAAAAGGTCAGAGAACCACCTAACCATAGCCCTGGTTTATGTTGATGATATGCTGATCATGGGGAGCTCCATCACTGAAATTGAGAGCACAAAATCTGCCTTGCACACACAGTTCACCATCAAGGATCTTGGAGCAGCCAGATATTTCCTTGGCATGGAAATCTCAAGATCTTCTGCAGGTATCCTATTGAACCAAAGAAAGTATGTTATAGATATACTTACTGATGCCCAAATGGATGGATGTAGAGAAGCTCCATTTCCTATGCAACATGGCATTAAACTATCTGCAAGCATAGGTGATGCCATCCCTAATCCTGAAGATTATAGAAGATTAGTTGGGAGGCTGCTCTACCTTACCCTCACCAGACCAGACATATCCTACATTGTCCAACAACTTAGTCAGTTCATTCAAAATCCATTGAAACCTCACTGGGATGTCCTCACATATCTTCTCAGATATCTTAAGGGGACCTTCAATTTTGCTCTCTCTTACTCATCTCAATCATCCCTCATAGTTCAAGCATTTACTGATGCTGATTGGGGCAACTGCTTAGATACTAGACGATCTCTCTCTGGCTATTGCGTCTATCTTGGTTCATCTTTGGTGTCCTGGAAGACCAAGAAACAGAAAGTGGTGTCTAAGTCATCAACAGAAAGTGAGTACAAGGCTATGTCTTATGTGGCCAGTGAACTGGTGTGGATGCAAGGGGTTCTAGCTGATATTGGCATACACATCTCACTTCCCATTTCTCTATACTGTGATAACAAATCAGCTCAGCAATTGGCCATCAATCCCATATTCCATGAGCGCACTAAACATGTTAGGATTGATGCTCATTTTATTCGAGAAATGGTGGCTGCTGGCTTCTTTAACATAGTGCATGTTCCAACATCTCTCCAGGTTGCTGACATTTTCACTAAGGCTCTTGGAGCTAGACAACATGAGTTTTTCCGAGCCAAGCTTGGCCTAGTTCTCCCTGCTACAGGCTCAGCTTGAGGGGGGTATGTGAGTTAGTATGCATAGGTGATTGATTGGTTGTTGGTGCAAGCTCAAGACCCCTACTGTCGACTACAGCAAGTGCACAAGCCAAGAGAACACACAACACAACAAGGGCAAAATCGTCATTTTACCCTCAATGTAGAGCTGCCTTTATAAGGCGGGAATTGCAGTTACAGGAGTTGTAACAAACTCATTTCTCTTCTTCTGAATTTCGATCTAGATTGCTCAAATGGAGTTTGTTCAAATTGTCGAATAAAAAAAGCTTGATTTACACCTTTGATTTCTCGATTTCATAGTTTCCAAAATAATGATAAATGAATCTTAAATTAAAAATGGACTAGATTCGGAAGGGTAACCATTACATTTCTTTACCTAAAAACAAACGAGAGGTTAATATATTTAGATAGAGTATACTGTATGGATGAGATTGATGCATTAGATAAATATTAGGAAGTTTTCATAGGAAAATGATCTGAATCCGCTATAACTCTCTCCCAGTCGCCCTCTGCAGTCATCCGCTATAACACTGCCGGTGATACCAAGGTTTTTGACCATCAACAATGCACTTCCTCATTACTTAGGAGGCTGTAAAAACGAGCTCACTTGGAAAGAACCTAACATCAATACATCATCAATTGTGGTTGGACAAGCTCTCGAAAAAGGAAGAGGCTGGTCCCCAACCCTCAAATGGATTTTGGGAAATGCATGATGATCTTCGAGGGATGGATTCATCCATAGTCAAAGAGGAAAGCCTTTTGCAAAAGGAAAAGTTGAAATAATTCAGTAGATTCCTTTTCCTTTTTAGGTTTTTTTAAATGGTTTTTCTATCGTAGAATAAGATTTTCGTTTTAGAAAAAACATCTCTTTAATTAAAATGCTTTAGCCAAGAGTCAAGACTATGAGTTCTAATTGACATAAGTTGTGACATTTTTTTCATATATAACGTTTTATTTTTATTTTTCCGGATGTGAATTCGCTGTTTTAAAAAATTGGTCAATTCTACCGAATAATATTTCACATTCTACTGAATAATGTTATGCTATCTTTTTCTATCCAGCTCAGATCAAATTTTATCAATTCTACTGAATAATTTATCACATTCTACCGAATAATGTTTTTTTTCCATCTATTTCAAATAAAATAAACCTGAAATCCCTAAACAAAATTTACAATTTATATGAATAATGTTTCATATTTCACCGAATATTGTTTGATATTTCACCGAATAATTCATCAAAATAAATTATATTTTCCAAACCGAATAATGATCCATATTCATACGAATAATGAATTATATTTCACCAAATAATCTATCAACAAACAATGAATAATCTAACAAACTCGGAAAAAAACCCCTTATATTTCCGAATAATCTAACAAAAAACAATGGATAATCTTTAAAATAGAAAAGAATAATGAGCGTTGAATAATATTCTAAATCCAAAAGTAAAATTTAAATTGAATACTGATAGTGAAGCGGAGTCGGAGCATCGCCTCCATCGTCCTACCACTGTGCTCAGATTCGAATAGAAGGGAAGGGAGGATGAACAGGGGAGTAGAGCCTGCGTCGCCTCCATCGGCCAGATGAAGGAGCCCAAGCCGGCGAACCCGTCGCCGCCAGATACCTCGCAATCGCTCTCGTTGCCTCGCATAGCCATCGACTCACCGTTGATTCTCCTCCGCCTCCTCGCCTCCTCCGCAATCGCACCCAGATTCCGCTCGATTCCGGCTAGGCTGGGCTCGCCTGCGCCTTGCCTCCTCGCCGAGTCGAGATCCCGGCGCCGTGCTCGGATTCGAATGGAAGGGAAGGGAGGATGAACAGGGCAGTCATGGCCTGCAACGGAGCCCCGATCCCACGAATCGCCAGCCTTCGCCGCCGTCGCTCCCGGATTTGAGAACCGCCATCGCCGTCGCTCCTCGACCATCGCCGCCGTCGATCTTCGCCTCCTCGACTCGCCTCCCTCCCATCCTCGCCTCCATCGCCACCACCGCCAATATCTGTGGCTAGTCGATTGAAGAAGAAGGCGGATTGTGGCCCTTCGATTGAAGACGAAATCGAATTCGATTCCAAATCCTTCGAATTGTTTCCAGTGATTGGAAGAAGAATGAGCAGATCGACCAATCGATGTAAGGAGAAGGCGAATTGGGGCTGCGGTTCAACCAGACGCTCAAATGAAGAAGAAAAATAAATTAGAATGTAGGGTTTCTTTCCACACACGCGCTAGGAAGAGGAGAGTACAGACGGTTTTTCACACCTTGTGGGCGGGACCCACCATAATTTAATTAATAAAAATGGAAAAAATCCTTTCAATCTTATTCATCCATCCACAACCGATCAATGGCTGAGAATTGTGCACAAAATACACCCTAAGGGGTGTGCACAAGTTACCAATTCTCTCCCTCTTTATATATATATATATATATATATATATATATATATATATATATATATATATATATATATATATATATATATATATATATATATATATATATATATATATATATATATAATAACTTTCTAATGCATTCACTTCTTACAATACATTTATGAGACAAATTTTTAGCCATATGATTAAAAAAGAATGAATGGATAAGATTGATTGTTAATTAATAACTTTTATTTTAAAATATATTTGTTAATAATTTAATGATTTAAATAAAAAATCAAAATATTTTCTCTCTCCAAATCTCTCCCTTCCATCATTTTTGCTACGTGACTTTTCTCCCCAAATTAAAATTTAACGACTAATTTTGTATATTCATATTCATATATTCATATGAATATAATTGCTCGTTAATTATGCCGTTATTTTCACAAGGAATATGGAAACAACATGAATATGAATTAATATTATTCAATAACGCTTCTATGAATTAATATTCGCTATGAATATGAAAAGAAAATAGTATATTCAAATATTCATCAAATTATAATTGCTTGTTAAAGAATATTCGTTGTGAATGAATATAGGAATATGTAAACAACACGAATATGAATGAATATTAATATTCAATAACGCTTCTATGGATTAATATTCGTTATCAATATGAAAATAAAATAGTATATTCAAATATTCATTAGGAATATGGAAAGAAAATATTATATTCAAATATTCTTTATGAATATGGAAAGATTATAATTTAATTTGAATCGGTCAAACCTTGATCTCTAAATAACAATATTCGAAATGAATATGAGAATTTTGATGCTTTTTAGTTGTGAGAGAACGTGAACTGTGATAAATTAGGAGAACAATTAATGATTTGGAGAGAGAAAAAAAAGTTATTATTTACATCTTTTTTATTTATTTTTTATTTTTTTCTTTCATTTTTGTAGGGTGCATATTCATATTCAAAGATAGTGTGGATTTGATTTACGTTTAAATCTAACAATCCAATCTTAATAATCTAACGATTTACAAAGGGTCTCACGAATGCATTGTAAGAGGTGTGTGCATGTGAAAGCTCCCCTATATATATATATATATATATATATATATATATATATATATATATATATATATATATATATATATATATATATATATATATATATATATATATATATATATATATATATATATATATATATATATATATATATATATAGGGGATGGTTCAGGGGTACTCATGGCTTATAGTGTATCATGTGAACATATCTGGGCCATTGATTGAATGAAATGGATGGATGAGATTAATAGGCAATTTTAGTTTTTTTTTTCTAATTAAAAATTAGTGGGGCCTACATCTTTTTTTTGCCCACTTGCTGGATTGGGGGCGTGTGTAGTGCACTCTCTTTCAATTATTCGATGATATATCTGGATTATTCGATCGTATCGACGAATTGTGCGATGGTATATCAGGATTATTCGATGATATCGCTTGATTATTCGATGGTATAGCTTGATTATTTGATGGTATAGCTTGATTATTCGATGGTATCGCTTGATTATTCGATAGTATAACTTGATTATTCGATGGTGTTACAGTAGTATAACTAAAATTATTCGATGGTATCACAGGATTATTTGATGGTATCGCATGATTATTCGATATATAGTATCGATGCATTTTTAATTCATATGACTGTAAAAAAAAAGAACAAATCATGAAGCACAAAATCACAAAATCGATCCATACATATGAATAATTCGGCCTTCTCCCCGAATATGTCTTTCAATCGAGCAGTTAAATCAAGCAATTGCAAACAAAAACGATTTCAATTAATCACAAACCTAGACTCCAAATCCACCACCAAGTAAACCTCCCAACCGCAAATCCACAACTACCGGAAAACCTCCCGACTGCAGATCCACCACCAGGGCAAACCTCCCGACTGCAAATCCACCACCAGGGAGTAACCCATGGCTTCAAATCGCCACCGCCTTCGGAAATTTCTCCAACCTACTATTCAAATATCTGCCTTTGAAAAAACTCAACTGATGAAGGGTTTATTTTCAAACAAATAAATTTATAAGATCGAAACCCCGCTATAGTATAGTAGGGTCAAGTTCGTCCGCAGGGAGAAAGTCAGTGACTCAATTCTAGTTACCAAAGAGCAAGAAATAGCAAGAAGAGATGGAAAATTATAGAATTTTGGGGGTTTTTGGGCTGCTGGAATTTTTAGGAAAAATCAATAATAATAAAAGTCTAGGGCATAGGGATCACCACAACGATAATCACACAAGCATTGCAATGATTCAAGTAAAAATCATGTTTTTATCTATTAAATAGGTCGACTTGCATCAACCCTAGCAAAGCAATCAATTTATTTTCACAAATTAATAAACTTTACTAACAATCTTAATTAGGTTATCAAACTTGCGTTCAAAATCCTATTGACTATCCAATTCACAATTCAATCTTTCAATTTAATTGCAAAAAGGAATTTTCCCAATTTTCATCGAGTACTTAAGCACATAAGATAGATAAAACCAATCAATTCATCAATTCATAGCATAATTGCAAGCATAACTATCGTTGAGATCACCCAACCCTAGAAAAGGCGACTACTCACGCATAAACATGGTAGACATTGCAAAATTCATGAAATAAATAAAAATCAGAAATTTAAATTCCATAAAAACCTGAGAATAACGTCAACAAAGTGTCACAAAAGCCTCACAAAACGTTCTCCAACTTTCGCCGAAGAAATCGCTTCAAAAAGCTCTCAAATCCGCTCACAAACGCTCTCTAAACGTGTGTTCCAAATTTTAAAAGTGCTGAAAGTGTGGTGCAAGGAAGAAGAGAAAAAAATCCTCCAAACCCTAAAAATCCTATTTATACTTAATAACTCATAAACTAAATTAGGAAATAACAAATATATCAATTTTATCTCAAGTCTATCTAAGGAAAATGGTAAAAATAATTAAATCCGGGTAAATAAGCTCCGTTGGGACTCATACCGAAGCGCTGGACCTCGGTACCGACCCCCCTTAAGGTCGGTATGAGTCACTGTTGCTTCCTCTCGCTTCGCACTTCCAGATCAGGCCTCGGTACCGACCCAGGGTGGGTCGGTATGGGGTCGGTATGACGGTGTTCCATCTCGGAAATCTCTGATGGAAGGTATCGACTCGGTACCATGATGTACCGACTCGGTATGTTCTGTTTCAGCTCGGTTTGGCTCACTAAATTGTCCGTATCTCCTTCGTTATAACTCCAATTGCTTCCTTTCTTTTTCCTATGCGCTTTAAATTTTCTTCCGATTCTTTTCAATGTTGAAAGTTTCTTCAAAAACAGCTCTCAAAATTCTGTAAAACACACAAAAGCTAGTGAAGACATCTATTTCTCATGAAATATGAAAACACATGCAAAAGACATTAAACCCAATGCAAAACCCTATGAAAATGACTCAAATTAATGATAAAACATGTAGAAAAATATGACTAAAAACATGCACATCAGCAACCATCTTGCCCATGGCTTCCTCGCCGGCGCCCAGATTTGAGAATAGGGGAAGAGAAACGGAAGTACGTCTGCGCAATCGTTCCGTCCCGCCTTCACCGTCTTCCTCGCCACCATCCCACCTTCACCGTCGCCCAGATATGAGAATAGGGGAAGAAAGGCGCCGCCATCGCCGGATCCGCTTGCCGGAAAGATGAAGTCGATGCCATCGCCGGAGTCCCGCGTTCGGGCAATCGGAGCCCTAGTGGTCGCTCTTTCCCTTGCCTGATCGCTGCTCTCCTCTTTCTCTCTCTTCTTTGTAAGCAAAGGCACGATTTGTGGGGGTAGGGTTGGGAATGGATGGTACACGTGCCTGATATAAGAGTTGGGTTGAGTTTTTTCAATTTTCTTTTTCAATTAATTAATATTACGAAATTATCTCAGCCATCCATTTTCCTTAAACCAATGGCCTAGATGTGTTCACATGTTACACGTTAAGGGCTGAGTACATATGATCTATCCTATATATATATATATCAACATGCAATTTGTGATTATATTGATTAATTGGGCTCTGATTATCATGACTTTTTTAATGGTATTTTATGTATCCGTTCACTACTAGTCTACTATAATGTTTGTCTATAAACTAGTGGCTACTTATGTTATTTATATTCCATATCATATTTATAAATATCATATCTTTTGCATGTGCAATTGAAAACATTGTGACGACGACGTTTTGGTGATCGATTTGATCTCTAAAATCTCTGTTCTCATATTCTTTGTTTTATTACATTAATTAATTATTTGCCTTAGGTTGCATTAGTTCTTTCACTATTAATTTGTCCACATCTCATTGGCCTGGTTGTTTGATTTTTATTAAGTGAACTATATTTGATAGAGTCCTTGTGCTCGTTCGTCACCCTATAAACCGAAATATAATAATTGCCTTATAATCAGGGCCGTGCCAAACAATCTCTCTTGGTTGGGATCAAAATTCGGGAATTAGAATGAATTATTTCAGTTTTTTAGTATTTATTACGACGAAAGATAATATCTTCATTCCCAATTTAGAGCTTATTTCATTCCTCCCCAAAACAGAAGGGAATCTGTCATTCATGATAATCTCAAATCCATATCCTAATAAACCACAATTGATCTCCTAACACCACCATCCTTCCTCATCTGCCCCCACCGTTCAGATTTGCAGCGAATATCCTCCATTCGTCATTGTACATAGTCCTCTCTCTCCGTCACTTTTGTCTGCCACTGGCTCACACCATACAATATATATTAATTGGCATATGATAAAGGACGAAAACAACACCTCCACAACCTTCAACTCCTCCCCGTACAAATCCATCATCGGGATCAAGATGCGAAATCAGAGAATTGTTGGGTGTGTACAGTGGCAAAGCTAGAACTCGATGAGGGTGGGCACAGTAGTGACAAATGACAATGAATAACACGAACTCATACAACACACAACATTTTCAATACTACAAAACAACGATAAAAAATAAAACAATTTAATAGTAAAGAATTGCTAATTGTTAAGAGCAAGTCTAACAACTTTGATAAAATAGAAAAAATGGGAGATTTTAGAGAAAAAAGCCAATGCGCTTGAAAATAGGTTAATTAGAATTATATACTGAAATAGTGTAAGACCGGAGGTCTTAAGAGGCGCCAGTCCATGCCACCTAGCCCTCTGATTAGGTCTGCTGTCCTCACTTGGAGCCTGAAAAGAAAGAGCTCTTGTGACATAGGTAGGCCTTGAATCATTTATAAACCACTCCTAATATCCTTATGATATCTGATGTGGGACGGGGGTGTTACAAATAGTTTAACTTGACAACACATGAAGTAAATTCATTTTACATGTTTTAATACCCTGAAAATGTTGAAGTATAACTTCATTATCAATGCACTTGAAAACATCTTTTCGGCCAAAGCAGACCAAACTCTTAGAGAGAAAGTCTTCCGTCATCTTGTTGTACAAATATATCTCGATAATACCCATAGCCGAGAAAGTTATTTCTAATTGTCGCAACTCGTAACACTAAAAACAACTCGATGCGATGATATACGAAGTTAAAAGTGTTTTGAATTCTTACTTCATTCATCTTCTTAGAAATGTGCATCACCAATATCTTTCAAAATAAAAATTTTGGCATTTCCTTTCGTTTGAACTTCTGTAACTTCTTACCTAATTGTCGAAATGAGTAATATAACCTCTTGTCTTGAAACCCTTGATATAAATTGTGTAGTAGTATTTAAATGCCAATCTAAATAAAATATTAAAACATTGAAGATTATTAAAATAAGATTAAAGCGATTAATATACCATCAATTTTCAAACATTCATAACTTTTTCCTCGGATATCAGATTAATTAAGGTGTATTGTATATTAAAATGGAATTGTCGACGAGAAGATTATATATACAGGGTTCGTCGAATGAGGGTGGGGGCACGCGCCCCTACATGCCCCCATTTGGATCCCCCCTTGGGTCTGAGTTGATGGCAGATGCGCAGTTGCTGCAGGTTCATCCCCCCCTCCTCTCCACCACCATATGTCAATTGCCGATACCACCAGTCAAACACCACCACCATATCTACTGACGCTACCAGTCAATGACCACCATGTTAATATGCCTTGAATTGAGCTCATTATCTGTTTTGGGTTTAGGCCCATTGTTTGACTAGGGTTTTATGAGACACTATATATACTTATGAAACCTAACAATTTGTAACCCTAGTTTCTTGTTTACCTTCATAATAAAGAAATTTATTCTTCTACCCGTGGACGTAGGTAACACCGTTTCTGAACCACGTTAAACCTCTGTATCTTTCTTTATGTTATCGTTCTCATTACAACAAACTTGTATCAGAGCTATGGTTTCGGGGTTTGTGATCCAGTGAGAAAGATGTCCGCTTTGAACATCAAGATTGATAAGTTCACAAAAAAGATCGATTTCGATCAGGATGTGGCAGATCAAGAAGCGGACTTCGCTTTAGCAACATGGCTTACGAAGATAGGTGTCAAGGTTGCAGGAAGAAGTCACAGAGATTGCCACTTTAGAGGAGAAGGCGGAGCAGTTTCAATATTTGGCATATCATGATGCGGGCTCTGCCTTCGCAACAAAGCTGATGGAGGCAACTGTTGATCGAGGAAGCAAGAAGATAGCGCTGAGATAGCTAATCTGGAGGAGAAGGCGCATATATTCCACCATTATGGAGTGCCTTATAGATGGTGTCATCATAGAGGTCTCAGACGAAGAGACAACTGACAAGTCGTTTGCCAAGTATGTTTCATGTATCAAGTTCCAACATTGCTTGGATTTGCTGAAAATCTGTATATGATAGTTTGCCCTTAGGGGCATATCTGGTTCAGTCAAAGAGAGAGAAGATTATGGTACATTTGGCATTGAAGCGCAATTGGTACATCTAGCATTGCAACGCATCTGGTACATGAGTACATCTGGCATTGCATTGCATTTGGCACGTCTGGTGTTACACCACATTTGGTACATCTGAGAGGATTCAATTTAAGGTGGAGATTCTGGTATATATATATCAGAACGTTGTCAAATGTGTCCGGTACATTTATGAAGATTCAGTATGGTGGAGATCTGTTAGGATGTTTTGAATCTACCTAGTTTAGATTTGAGCTTTATTGATAAACCTAATTTAGATAGAATTGAGTTTATCTATTTGGGCCTTATTGATAGATTTATCATAGTAGGATTAGATTTATTTTAGGCTATATAATCTTCTACAAAACCCTAGAAGTATTCAACTCAATTCAACACAATTAAGTTGAGTCTTGACTGAGTGACCTCTGCCCGACCAACAGAGGTTCCAAAGGGCTATCGGTGGTTCAGTAGCGATATTCTATATTTCCAGGTTTATAGGTTTATCGTTTATCAGTTAGTGTGGGTGACACATCTTGTAGTCCTCATTTGGTTTTGAAAAACTCCTTAATAAAAATCTCTCAGTGTGGATGTATCTAATTTGGTGAACCACGACAAATTGTGTATGTCGATCTTGTTTGTTTGAATATCTGTTCTTTCGTCACAACACACCAAGCACCAAATCTCGATCGTCATTCTTCTGCTCTGCATCGACCTCCTTTCTCCAAGCCCTTTTTTTTTTTCTAGTGTCCTTATCCAAGATTTACAAAATTTATGTACTATGATGACTTTCTGAATTTGGGATATTGAATCTGTCTATTTTTATGCTTAATTTAACTTAAGCAGATTAAATTTATTTGCTTTTGAAATTTGAGTATTGAATTTATGTATTTTTATGTTGATTTTTATTTCGATTTTCGTCTCCGATTTTCATTCTCATTCCCATTTCCACACTTATACCAATTCAAACGAGTTCTTTATCTCACTAAAACAAGATCGTTAGTCAGTTGAAACTACATGTGGGCTATGACATACACAATATACAAACAATATCTCACTCTGATCAGCATCATCATCTTTCACTTGGAAAAAAAGATGGTAGCAAACAGAAGAAAGACACCTCGATCACTAGCTAGATTGTTTGATTAATTCCACATGAAGAAAACAAAACCCTAGACTGTTTCAAAGTTCAAAAAGCATCCATATGCTTAATTGGGAGACTTGACTTAGCTTGACTTGACTTGTAAGTCAATCCATTTATATAATTTCTTTGCAGGACCAGCCAGCTTGCGTGGATAATCCATGATGGTGGAGACAAATCCGCCCAAACTCCATATATGTCCACATAGCCAGAATTCCAGAATGCAAGAAATTAAAGGGCATCTTTTTAGCGGTGGAAATATATCGACAAATATATATTATACGGAGCAAAACATTGGGTTAATTAGTTTATAGTATCAGTCTAAGACTCTAAAACGATACTAGGCCGCCCTGGTTACGTATTATTGTTAATATACTATCTTTATATATATATTAGATATTTGATAATTAATTAGCTTATATATATTATATACTCTCTCCGTCTCGAAATAGATGTCATTTTAGCTCTTTAGTTTTGTATCAAAATAGATGTCGTTTTAGGTTTTCTAGGTAGTGGAAAGTAATGATTTGCACTCCATCTGTCTCTAAATTCATGTCGTTTTAGCCTTTAAATCTTGCATCAAAATTTAGGTCGTTTTAGGTTTTCTAGGTAGGGGTAGTAATGATTTGTATCGATTTATGTGTTGTTGATTTTTTTAAAGATTTTGATTGGATAAAAAATGTAGTGTGTGTTAAAGAATAATAAAATTTATGGGAAAGTTAGTGGAACCAGTGGCGGATCTAGTGTTTTAGAGCTAGGTGAGCGGAAAAAATATTTACAATTAAAAATAAGACCTTAACACTTCAAAATATGATTCTTTATATATATATATATATATATATATATATATATATATATATATATATATATATATATATATATATATATATATATATTATTTCATCATAAATAAAAAAGAACTTTAAGAGTATAAAAAAGACCCCTCAATAAAAATAATAAATTATAAATAATAGACTATATGAAACACATTAATCCCTATTTCTACACTCATATTATGAGACAGTTTAAAACCCTATACAAGAATTTAGAAATAATTATATCATTAAAAAAAACTAAAAAGAGAGTTAACATACATATGGGAAGAGAACAAATTAAAAACTATGGCTAGGGGATTTGAAGTTAGTGAAAGTGGTTAAGTGATGTAGTAAATAAATTATTAAATTAATTAAGGGCTATAAGAGTGAGTTTCAATTTTAGTACAGTAGTAATAGAGTAGAAGTGTACGTGGGCTTTGTTTATGGGCCAGAAAAGATAAAACTAGCCCAGCAAAATTATTTATTTCAAACTACCCAACAAAATTTCACCCGGCAGTTGATGAGTTTGCTTACCACATCATCCGCCTCTGAGTGGAATGATTATGTTGATTGATGGATGAGTGTTTTATTAAAATTTGGGCAAAATCCTAAAACGACTTAAATTTTGAAACGGAGGGAGTATTGATTTGTGTGTTGTTGATTTTTTTAAAGGTTTTAATTGGTTAAAAAATATAGTGGGTAATAAAATTAATGAAAAAGTTAGTGGAATGATGATGTTGATTGATGGATGAGTGTTTTTATTAAAATTTGTGCATAAGGCTAAAATGACATCTATTTCGAGACGAAGGGAGTAGTTTTTAAGGAGTTAAAAACTATATATATAAATTATTAACATTTTTTTTTATTTTTTTAAAATAATATTATACTTATTAATAAAAAGTTAATATTGTACTTATTAATAAAAAAATTTAATATTTTAAAAAATTAATAAAAAAGTTAGGGAAAATTACAGAAAACCACCCCTTAAATATGGGTGTTTTCACTTAACCACCCCTTAAATTCAAAATTACATAAAACCACCCTTTAAATGGTTTTTACTTACAACTCACCACCCCTTCATCTATTTTCATTAATTTATCATTAAATATATTATATTTTAATATCTTTAAACCCAAATTTGATTATAAATATATTCAAAATTTGAATTTAAATGCTCGATTATATTTTAGTGGTCACTTTATTTATTTTTAAATAATGACAATTAGTTAATAATTTTCAACTTAAAATATAAATTTGATCCATTTTATTTGTTATATGTAACTTTTTTCTTTAAATTTACCTAAATTTTAAAAAATTAGGTTATCAATTAATCATATAACTAAAATATAATTATTAAGATAATAATTGTAGGCTATATTTATTATTGTTTTTTTTAAAATAAGTAAAATTATCCTTAAAATATAATCGAGCCCTTAAATTAAAATTTTGAATATATTTATAATCAAATTTAAGTTTAAAAATATTAAAATATAATATATTTAATGATAAATTAATGAAAATAGATGAAGGGGTGGTGAGTTGTAAGTAAAAACCATTTAAATGGTGATTTTCTATAATTTTGAATTTAAGGGGTGGTTAAGTGAAATCACCCATATTTAAGGTGGGTTTTCTGTAAATTTCCCAAAAAGTTAATATCTATAGAGTTTTTTTTGCTCCTTTAAAAATGTCCTTATTTTTAATTTGTAGGTAAAATATAAAATTTACTAAAGAAAAACAAAATCAGGAACTACCGATTGGTCTAAAAGCAACTACATGTCAAATCATAATCGAGTGGGCATGCATTCCCACTCAACATATGAATAAAATCTCTGTGACCAACATACAACCCCACAAGTATCTACCACACATATCAAATGTTAACTATGCTATCACCTGGATATAACGCATACAAAAAGCTGAAAAACAAGAGTAATAACCAGCTACAATGAAATCAATAGGAATATTATTATCATAAAAGATTATGACATTTAATTTTTAGCATACCAAATATAATCAACGTAACTGTAGCTCCAACGCAAAGACGCGAGCATGCTCGATGACCTCCTTACTTTTGCTAGTAGAGCGCAACATCTCCGGGGCTTGCAACAAGGACCCAGGCATATGCACGAAGTGAAAACACAACTGGACACTCAAATAACAAATGTTCATGAGATTCAAGAGCATCATCACAAAATCTACACACCGGGTCAATGTCAAGAATGAGCAATCTACCATAAGTAGATAAATGCCCTTGCATAGCCAACTAGAGTATGAATGAGTGCTTAAGAGTACCCCCTATTGACCACACAACATGATACCAAGGAACTATATCACTAAGTTACCGGAGACAATCATATGCATCGACCATGCTTAATTAAGTGTATTCCATACACCCATCCTTCAAGCAATTCAATAGCATCATAAACACCATCTCAAAATCGCTCGATGAATCATAAATGTCCTTATTGTATCCATTGTGAGACGGGTTGTTACAATCTCTCCCACCTAAATCACTAATGACCATGATTGTCGGGCCTAAGGGACTGCTCTCTAGGTGGAGCATACCTTATCATAATGTCAAAATACATTCGAGCTAATTTAGAGTCAGCTCTGATGCCATTTGTAAGACCCGATGTCTAAAGAGGCGCCAACCCATATCATCTAGCCCTTTCGAGCCTGTTGTCATGCATCACTTGGAGTCTAAAAAGAAAGATTTCTTCTTACATGAATTGGGTTTGAATTACTTATAAATCACTCACAACATTCTTATTAATTATATCCGATATGGTACAAGGTGTTATACTAACACACTATCACAAGAAGGGTGAATTATGCTAATTAGAACTAATCGAAGCGCAAAACTGGTCTATACAATGCAAAACTTTATATCACCCACCTATATTCATGAAGAATTGGAAAAGGTCGACAAAAACTCTTTTTTGAAATAAGGGAGATAATCATAAACCCCTGATCAACTTGGATGAAATTTGTAAATCCAAGCAAAATGGTGACTTATGAGGCATTATATTCCTAAGAGTAAAAAGTTCTATGAGATTTCTTTTACGAATTTTAGTTTGTGCTCCACCAAAAGGCTTCATTTAGATACACCTACTAGGTGGAATTCTACTTTCACAATGCTTGATCGTTTCCTTTACTTTCAAGATGCAATTGATAGTTTTGTTAGTAAGGATATGGAATTGAAAGTGCATCGCCTTATAGAAGAGGATTGGGGGAAGGTTGTTGAACATCACTCCTTTTTGCATACGTTTTATGATGTGACTAATGAGTTTTCTGCCTCTAAGACACCATCAACTAATGTTTATTTTCATGGGGTGTGGATAATTCATATTGCTTTGACTACTTTCTGAGGGTCCTCCTTGTGTGTTGTCCATGGTATTTTTGATGCTAGAGAAGTTTCAGAAATATTGGGCTGAATTCGAATATATATAATCTCTTGTTATCTTCTGCTGTTGTGTTGGATCTTCATTTGAAGTTGAGTGTAGTTGAATTTTGCTATTCCAATTTGTTTGGAGATGTTTATGCTAAGGACATGGTTACAATAATCAAGGATATTTTGGCTGAATTGTGTGAAGCCTACAAGTCATTTGCAAGTACGTCAAAAACTGCTCCTGGTGGATTTCGAAAGCCTCCTTCTACACCTGTAGCTATAGTGGCCTGATTTGTTTGAGTTTTTGAGCAAGAATAGGAAGACCTCTAGTAATTTTGAGTTGGATACATATTTTGATGAAGACAATGAGTGCCCAGAGAAGAACTTGATATTTTGAAGTTTTCGATATCTTCCGTTCGATCGGAATCTGCTTTTAGCTTGGGAAAGAAAATGATTACACCTTGTAGAAGCTCTCTTGCATCCAACCCCATTGAAGCATTGGCATGTTATGAAGATTGGTTGCGAGTGAAAGGCTTTGACTCAGGTAGGTCTACTTATGAATTAGGAAAGCTAAAGACATAAATATAACACTACAACTTAAACTCCCGTAAAAAATTATAGCTTAATTGGACAATATATAAGTACAATTAGTCAATGAAAAATATCTTTGAAAAAATCAATTTTCAAGTAACCCCTAAAAAATGGAATACCTCTTTGGCAATGAGCTCAACTCAATTATCTAAAAGATATTTTTAAACAAGCTGGACTCCAGTGAAAGGCTGAGGTTGGGAAAACCATAAGATTTTGGGAAGGTACTTGAATATTGCAAAAGCCATTATCCTTAATTATCTCTCAACAAAGTAACATCAACAAATTAAAACCTAATAGCACAAAACTATATCACCCAAACTAATAAAAAAAAGATATAGATAAACTCACTCTTGAATGTCAGCAAATAATAGGTTTAGTCTTGATCAAGAAGATTTTTGACATCCCTATTCCTACAAATGAAATTACAAACCCTATGTATTGAAGACCTAGTAAAATAGATGGTTCTCAATAAGCTCAAAGGTTAATATGATTTACACTAATATAGGATACCGAAAAACACACTGTTGATGGCTTTGGGACCTTGACACCCAACCAAAAACAAATAATTTCCTAGGGAAGATTATGAAAAAAAAGGCTCCCTACCGAAACCACACTCGAACAACAATAATCTAAGGTGTCTATGAACTATAAATTCTTCAACCGTCCTCAAGAAGATTTATACATATCATCCTAGAATGCCCAAACCCGAGGAACATAGCCAAGAATATAGAACCAAGCATATGTTGACAAGTTAATAGCGCCACAGACAGGGGCGGAACATAGTTGAGGTGGGAGGTGGCCATGGTCCCTCCGGACGGAAAAAAATTAATGTTATGTATAATGTATTTTTATGATATGTAAATATTAAAAGAGTAGTGTAACAACTAATTACTCTAGTTTAGTTGGTTAATGATGAGTACTTTAATGAACAAGTTGGTGGTTCAAATCTTCATAACTCCCTTTTAAAACAATATTTTTTTAAATTGTTTTATAGTTGGTATAAAAAAAACCCGAAAGTATTTTTTGGCCCTCCCGACTAGACATCTCAGGTTCCGTCACTGGCCGCAGATAGATTGACCAAACCGAGACATTTATCCAGGGTTGTTATTCGAGCCGAACGACCAGAGTATTGACTGTTCATATTCAACTCGTTTAGAAACGAGTTGAGTCTAAATTTGTACTCAAGCATAAAAATACTCTCTTTCTAGGCTCGTTTAATTTAGGAAATAAACGAGCTCGAGTCGAGTTTTTTTTCGAGCATTAAACGTCTCTATTTGCTCATAACCTAGTAATTTAAAGGAAATTTTAGAAATTTCATGAAATTTGAGCTATTCGAGCTTAAATCGAGTGAGTCGGGCTTAAAAATAATGTGTCAATATTCGGCTTGTTTAGAAAATGAACGAGCTCAAGACGAACTTTTATCGAGTCAAGCCCAATTCGAACTTGAGTTACTCGACTCATATATGACACCCCTACATTTAACTCATAACACAAACCTTGATTCCAATACAAAATTGCAAGTTCTTTTTTGTTAGAGCAAGCTCAACAACTTCTCTAAAATAGAGAAAATGAGAGATTTTAGAGAAAAGTGTCATTTTTTCTCCCCAAACAGCTTCTCCAAACTCATATATAAAATAGAGAACTGGATGGAGAGAGGGAAAAATCTCTAAATTTGGAGGAAGAGAAGTTTATCTCTATAATTTAATGTTCACTTGTCTCTATATAGAATTTAATGATACAACTCCACATTTTCACCCATAATATAGAAAAAAATATAATTTCATACTTAATTACTAGTAATAAAAATATGATTATTTTTAAAAATTAATTAAAAAAATTGATGTGATTTGATATAATATACGGTATAAATTAATTATGTTAAATCAATATAGATAGAACAACACAACTAATTTCATCCAATTTAATGCTATAAAATTTTCACTTCAAAAAATATTCACTTGAAATCATAACTCATAGTGGGATGATTTTATTTTTATAAATTATATATTAAGCCTTATTAGTTAATTAATTTAATTAATTAATCATATATGATCAATCAACAATCTAATTTATAATAAAATATATATTAACTAATTGAAAATAATAAGATTAAGTTTGAATAATATTTTATCCAATTTTATGATAACTTTTATAGTAACAATCTAAATTTAATATTAATACCATTTAAAAAATAAATATCAAATTTATCACTAGAATTTGTTTTTAAAAAATATCACATGAGAATATAATAATAATAATAAAAATTAATATGTCGTGCAAGAGAATGCGTAACATATAATAGTTCACCAACAAATGTGAGGCTAAGTGTTAGAATTAAGTTTAAATTAAGTTTTTAGAAATGTAGAATTAAATATCTTTAATAAATGCATTTATTTATTATAGTCTTTAATAAATGTAAAAATCCGTAAAATAGAGAAGTGGTTGGAGTTGGACTGAAATAGAGATTTTTTTATCAAAGTTGTTGGACTCCTAATAGGCTAATAGAATATAGCCGGACGTAATTAGACCTAATTAGTAATTACTTTCCCTAACAAACTAAAAAAATGCCAAAAAACGAGACCTTGACCGGGAGCGGGGAGTCCTCTCTCTCTATAAGCTTATTAGTACAAGTCTTCTCCGTGTGGGTCCGGCGACGACGCACTCGAATAGTTTGTTGATTTCTTGGTTCCTTCCGAGACTTTTCTTCACTTGACTATACGTCTATACATTCTCTTATGCTATCATTATATATACAAATTGCACATTTTATGGTTCTCCCAACAACTCTCTCTCAAAATACACAACCACATATATGATATATATGTATGTACACTTTGCTTCACTTTCATTTGCATGAAAACTCATCAACTTCTACCTACTTCTAAATATCAAGGGATGGATGACTATGTATCTTGGGTCGAGCTTCCCGGGTTTCGGTTTCATCCAACCGAGGAAGAGCTCCTCGACTTCTATCTTCGAAACATGGTTTTCGACAAGATGTCGCATTCCAATGTCATCGGCTTCCTCAACATTTACCGCTACGATCCATCAGACTTGCCCGGTAAGCAAATATTGGCCATCTATACAATTGCATTGAATAAATGATTGGATGAATATATGTTGTTTAACCTCATTTACTAAAATATATATAGGGCTGGCAAAGATTGGGGAGAGGGAGTGGTACTTCTTTGTGCCTAGGGACCGGAAGCAAAACAACGGTGGCAGGCCGAATCGGACAACCGAACATGGGTTCTGGAAGGCAACTGGGTCGGACCGAAAGGTTGTGAGCTTGTCGGATCCGAAGCGGATCCTTGGATTGAGAAAGACACTTGTGTTCTATAAGGGCAGAGCTCCAAGAGGAACCAAGAGTGATTGGGTTATGAATGAATACCGCTTGCCGGACAATCATTCCTTTCCTAAGGTGCTTCTACATACTTTGCTTGTCACATATCATAGTGTTTTATACCATGTTCTAAAAAACACTTGGCGAGTGTTTGACAGTGGGATAGGGTCAAAGGTTTAGGCGAATTTCAAGACAAGTTTTTGCAATCTAAGCAGATTTTGAAGGGTTTTTTAAAACAGTGGTTTTATATATGGTATAATTTTGATCCTAATTTACTAGAAACTTAAAATGTGAACAAATATGGTTAGTAACATACCTTGACATTTATATTATTTACAAGTTAGGTCATTTTGAAATATAAGATGCTACATATTTACAACTCAAAATGTAAGCTTATATATTTTGCATGATTATAAAATTAATTCATATTTAAAAAAAATTTGCAGGACATAGTGTTGTGCAAGGTGTATAGAAAAGCAACCTCATTGAAGGTGCTAGAGCAATGGGCTAACCAGGAAGAATCCACAGCCAAGTCAACCCCTCAACTCCAATGGTCTCCTCACTCATTTTCCACAACAAATGGTGGGCCACAGAAGGGACCCACTCAACCAATAAACGCCTTCCACGTGGCGCCATCTCATCCGAAGGAGGAAGAGATAGAGATGGACATGGACACACTTGAGTTCATCCTTGAGGAGAGTGGTGACAACAAGAGAAACACAAACATCCGCAGCAAAGCTGACAGCACACTAGCGCTTCCATTGGGCCAAAAAGCCCCACCAAGGCTTCAACTGCCCAAGGCTACGGAATGGGCTCAAGCCCAAGCCCACGAACATGCCCAAGACCCACTATGGGCCCAATTGTGCAGTAGCCCATGGCTTGAGAACATTCTTAGCCAGTTCACTCCTAGTTCTTGTGCAGCTGATTACACATCACTTAACTGCTAAGCTCTCGCCCAAACTCCATCTCCCAGACCAATTAACAACACTTAACTCGGTGTTGCAGATTTCTCGGTTTGAGTTTGAGAAATTTCAGAAATTGCAATGTTTTTTTTTGGGGGTGGTTATATTTTCATGATAGCTAGTAGAGGTGCCTTTTGAAGTTGCTCATAACCAAGTTGTACCTTTTATGCTACTGCTACGTCTATATATGCATATATAGTTGATAGTTCCATCTTTCAAACTTATTATTAACTTAATTAGATGCCATCACTTAATTTATTCGGCATATGGAACTCCAGGGCCGGTCCATGACATGTTCGAAGAGTGCAATCGCACGGAGCCTCAAAATTTTGAGGGCCTCATACAAGTGTTAAAATATATATATGTATATATAAATTGCAAATAGGAACAAGGTATTGCGGTAGATTAAATGGTCAAGGATTGCACTTATTCTCAACTTGACCGTGGTTCGAATCCCATTGATAGGCACCCCCACTTTTTTTATTTTTCAAAAACAGCCCTTTATTTTTTTGTATTACAATTTACAACAACCAGTTTCGATCCTGTATTCCTGTCTGTTTACAACATTCCTTTTTGCCGTTTATTTTCAACAACCCCTTTTTTAATTACAACAGCCCGTTTTTTTTTTTGTCGGTCACAAATTCACAAATATTTAGAAGCAACCCATTCCACCAAAAGAAAAAAAACGCTAATTATTCAACCATTACAATCATCCCTTCAATTTTAAGGATTTCGATAGATAATCTCAAATTCTAACTATGTTCTAAAAGTTTAATTTTAGTTAATAATTCTTTGCGATAATATTGTATCTATGAGAACATCTTTTTTGTGGATTAATTTTTCCCTTTTGAATTAGTTTAAAAAAAAGACCTCAATATATATTGTGCACAAGGCCTCCAACTATAACGGAACGGCCTGTATGGAAGAATCAAGAATGTAATAGGATGGGATGGAGGGTTTCTAAGCCCAACTCTTGAAATCTTTTTTCTTTTACTACAAAAGAGTTCAATTGGGATTTGACTAGTTCCCCCATAGACTTCAATTGAGTGATAATAATTACTAATATCTAACTCCAAAAAAAAATGAGTTCTAGTTAATATCTTAAAATTATACGTACCGTTGTCAATTTTAACCGCTTACTTTTAATAGATACACCACTAATCTTCGTAAATGGTTGCAGAATGCGAAACATCTATTGATCAACTCCAAACAACCCCTTATAGGAGGGCGAAAGGACTTTGCAACCTGTGGGAGCCGTATAGACTCCGCAACACATTACGGACAACATTCCGCAACGTGTTGCGGAGTCCTATCGTCTTCAACAAGAGTTGCGCAACTTATAGTAGAGCATTCCACGGTTGGCGAGATCGGAGAGACAACCGGTGACAAAGAGATCGAAAGCGAGAGATTGATTAGGTAAAAATTTGAGCTCAAACAAACCTAAAGCTCGAGCGGCCGACGAATCGGTAGACGTACTAACTGTCAACATACGTACAACATACTAAACACACAAAACATCCATATAAGCTGTCAGCTAGCGAAGGAGTCGATAGAGATCTGTAATGTTTGTAATCCTTGTAATTGATGTATTAAAACATTGAACTATGGTTTAAGTTGTATTGTATGCACAAGCTCTAGGTTGTTGGTTCCTTAGTGCCACGTACCACCTAGCCATTGCCGTGACCATGGAAAAGCACATTGGTCCCTTGGCTAGACCAAGTTTGGATCCAATGGCTAGCCATGGTTCACTAGGTGAAGCTTAAGTGTGGTATATAGGCCTAAGTTAGACTATATGTGGGTTATGTCTCGGTTATGTATGTTGGACAGGTCTTGTGCTCTCTCATTGGGCTTAATTGTTAGGCCCATTTCTGGAAGCCAAGATCCCAGCTCCTTCTGTCGACCGTTGTAGCTCGCATGTGTGTGTGTGTGTGTGTGTGTGTGTGTGTGTGTGTGTGTGTGTGTGTGTGTGTGTGTGTGTGTGTGTGTGTGTGTGTGTGAGCTCCTTCTGTCGACCGTTGTAGCTCGCATGTGTGTGTGTGTGTGTGTGTGTGAAGATCCCAGCTCCTTCTGTCGACCGTTGTAGCTCGCATGTGTGTGTGTGTGTGTGTGTGTGTGTGTGTGTGTGTGTGTGTGTGTGTGTGTGTGTGTGTGTGTGTGTGTGTGTGTGTGTGTGTGTGTGTGTGTGTGTGTGTGTGTGTGTGTGTGTGTGTGTGTGTGTGTGTGTGTGTGTGTGTGTGTGTGTGTGTGTGTGTGTGTGTGTGTGTGTGTGTGTGTGTGTGTGTGTGTGTGTGTGTGTGTGTGTGTGTGTGTGTGTGTGTGTGTGTGTGTGTGTGTGTGTGTGTGTGTGTGTGTGTGTGTGTGTGTGTGTTCTTAAGGGGAAACCCTAAGAACCGTAGCACAGAGCTCTCTGAGGTAAGAAAACCCTAAATCGACTAGGGTTTCTGGAGAGCTCCTTGAAGACGGCGATTCCAGTGGCTCGATTTGCTTGTATATAGAAAGACTTGCGCTAGAAAAATTAAAGACTTGCTTGTATATAGAAAGGATAAATCATAGTAACACAATAAAATAAAACATAGTTTATAGTTGTTGTTTAGAATGAGTTCTCTATGAGATTATATCAGGCGTTGAACCTGAGACCCGTGGGCTCATTGAAGAAAATATAGTTTATGTAGGGAACTAGAAAATATAGTTTATATAGAGAACTAGAAATTATAGTTTATATGGTGAACTTGAACCCGAGACCTGTTGAGAATGTTATTCGTTTTTATTGTTAGAGAACTATTTGTAAATTCTTTAATATGTGTTCAATGGGTCTGGTATCAAATGACGACTGAATTTTGTAAGAAAACATTCGTATAGAAAATTATATGGGTTTGTTATATATGAAAATTGTGTAGGATTTTACATATGTTTGAATAAACCGAAATTGGTCAAATTGGATTGAAGGAAATCAGATCTGTAAACTCAATTTTGGAGCAAAACTCCATTACAGAGAGAAAGAGAAGCAAATTGGTTTCAGTTGTAACCAACCCCAAACAACTCTCCCGCCTATTTACATTTGAGAGGAAGGTAAGGTGAAATTACCAAACTACCCTTCTTGCTTACCTAACCGAGTGTGATCATACACACTCACATATCCCCCTCAAGTTGGACCGAGGCAAGGAAAAACGAGACCCAATTTGGACCTAGGAAACCCATGTTGTTTAGCTCCCAATGCCTTTGTAAGAATGTCAGCAACTTGAAGTGAAGAAGGCACATGTTAAGTGATGATAAAGCCATGTTACACCATCTCACAAATGAAGTGTGAGTCAATACGCACATGTTTGGTACGCTCGTGGAACACATGGTTGATGACAAGCTGTTGAGTTGACCTGTTATCACAATTCAGTGTGATAGGAGTGGGAATATGAATACCCAGATCAAGAAGAACACCTTGAACCCACACCAATTCACTAGCAACAATTGACATGGCCCTGTATTCACTTTCGGTTGAAGACTTCGAAACCACCTTTTGTTTCTTTGTCTTCCGTGATATTAATGAAGACCTAAGAAACACACAATAGCCAGAAAGAGATCTCCCTGTATCCAAGCAATTTCCCCAGTCGACATCACTGAATGCTTTGACAGTAAGGGATGAACTGGATGGATATGACAAAGCCAAATTAAAGTTGCCTTTGAGATATCTTAGGAGGTACATAAGATCATCCCAGTGAGGCTTCAATGGTTTCTGCAAGAATTGACTTAATTGTTGAACTGTGTAAGAGATATCTGACCGAGTAAGTGTGAGATAAAGGAGTCTGCCCACCAGACGTCTGTAATCTTCAGGATTGGCAATAGGATCACCCAATGTTGCAGACAATTTGATGCCATGCTGCATTGGGAATTCAGCTTGCCTGCAACCTTCCATATGAGCATCAGTGAGTATGTCTACATATTTTCGTTGGTTAAGCAAAATATCATATGAGGATCTAGCTATTTCTATTCCCAGAAAGTCTCTTGCCTTCTTTTATAGTGAATTCCTTGTGCAAAACATCCTTAATTAGTGATTTTAATCTCAGTGCTAGAGTTGCCCATTTTCAACATATCGTCCACATAAACTTGAGCAACAATGAGAGAATCACCAATGGATTTAACAAAGAGTGAATAATCATGGCTTGACTGAATAAAATCCAATGTGAGCATGAACCTGGTAAGTTCATGATTCCACTGACGACTTGCTTGCTTAAGGCCATACAAGGATCTCTTCAATCTGCATACATGATTTGTGGGAACACTAAACCCAAGTGGGGGAGTCATATAGACTTCCTCATCAATATATCCATGCAAAAATGCATTATTCACATCAAGTTGATGGAGAACCCACCCTTTGCAAGCAGCTAAGGCTAAGATGATCCTTACTGTTGACAGTTTGGCCACATGAGAAAATGTCTGTTTATAGTCTTTTTCCTTTATTTGATTGTATCCCTTAGCCACAAGCCGAGCTTTACACCTTTCTATTGACCCATCTAGCCTATGCTTGATTTTGAATATCAATTTGCAACTAATTGCTTTCTTCCCTGGTGGAAGAGGAGTGACACACCAAGTATTGTTACTTGCAAGTGCACTGAGTTCCAACTTCATTGCATCTTCGCACTCTGGTATCCCCTTTGCTTGACCATAAGATCAGTTAGGCTCAAAGATTGATCAAACATTCACCAATGCTTGAACATAAGGAGCAGACAGATGAGAGAAATTATGAAATGAGAATACTGCACATGATTCTGATGAAGAGGAATCCACTTGACCTCTGACAGGCAATCCAGTGCACATAAAATCATTCAATCTAGCTGGTCTTGATATATTCCTCCTGAGATTCAAATACTGAGTTGGAGGAGGAGAGATAGTATTGGCAGGAGCAACACTGTCACTATGATCTCCATGACTAGTGCCTTGGCTAATGATAGGTGTCATAGGTGATGAAGGAATGGAATCTGAGGCAATAGGAGAGGAAGAATTTGATTGAGAGGTTGACTGAGACTCAAGGCATAGATCATTAGTAGACAACTCAAAATCATCTTCAACTAAGTGGCCAGTCACCCTTTTCTGAGGAGGCAATTTAGACACAGAATGCTTAAAAGGAAACTGATTTTCAACAAACTTAACATGTCTGCTAACTATAATAGTTTGTCTGTTTAAATCTAAAAGTTCGTAAGCCTTCTGACCTGGAGGGTACCCCAAAAATACACATCTTCTGGAAACAATACCCAACTTATCTTTGGGATCATGAGGTTGAATAGCATAACATAAACAACCTATGACTCGCAACTGATCATATCTAGGAGCAACCTTGTACACCAATTCAAAAGGAGATTTCCAATTTAAAACAATTGAAGGCATTTTGTTGATGATGTGTGTAGCACCCAAAACACAATCACCCCAAAACCTTACAGGCAAACCAACATGTAATCTAATAGCCCTGATAGTTTCAATCAAATGTCTATGCTTTCTTTCATCTCTACCATTTTGTTCATGAACCCCTATAGCTGATCTTTGATGAACAATGCCTTTGAAAGAAAACAAATCCACACAACCTTTTTGCGTGAATTCAGTTTAATTATCAGTTCTAATGGATTGAACTGAAACCTGGAACTGAGTTTCAACTAATTCTATGAAACAAGTGAGCAACCTCAGGACCTGCATCTTGTCTTGCATCAAGTAGAACCAGGTGGTCCTGGTGTAATCATCTAAGATTGTTAAGAAATACTTAGCACCACATCTAGATGGAACTCTGTAAAGGCCCCAAACATCAACATGAATCAACTGGAAAGGACAAGCAACAATGGATTCACTTTTGTCAAATTTCAACTTTGAAAACTTAGTCATGGCACAAGTGTCACATGACAAATCCCTTACATCAAACTCCTTACAATCAGGAATGTGTGAAAACTTAGAAAAGGACATATGTCCAACTCTAGCATGCACCAACTACATGTTATTACAATGGAAACTAGCATTATTAACAGAATGAGAAATCAACTGTTGAATCTTCAAACAACCATGAGCCTTCAGAACAAACAATCCTTTCTCTTCAAGCTCTTTAGCTAGCACAACTCTAGTTGTAAGGTCCTATAACCAACAAATAACCAACAAGACTTATGGTCAAAACTGAATCTCAGATTGTCAACAGAGAGGCTCTTTGAAACAGAAAGCAGATTGTGTCTAAACTTTGGTACTAGAAGCACATTGTGTAAGATCAAATTGCTGCTCAATATCACAATGCCCCTTTGCTTAACTAAAATACAATTGCCATCAGGCAATCCAAGGTTAATGGGAGGACTCAAGTCACATATTTCAGAAAAAATAATAGGATCAAATGCAATGTGGCTGTAGCACCCGAGTCTACAATCCACAAATCATTTTGTGCCTTATTAGCACCAACACGAAATGAAACACTAAGAGTACCTGCAAAGTGAATCATTGCTTGATTAGCATAACTGTCAACACTCTCCATGAGAGCCTTCCCTTTCATGAGTTTCAATACCTCTTGAAACACAGCATTAACCATGGCTTGATTAGGCTTGCCACTAGCATGAGCAAATTCATCAAATGGACTATCATGTTGAACACACTCCAACTGAGCAGCAAACTTGCATGGCTTTTTACATCTTTCTTCCTCCTTAGGCCATTTAAACCATTCTGGATAGCCTATGATCTTAAAGCAATACTCCTTTGTATGTCCTCTCTCACCACAATGATCACATTTTCTGTCTAACTTGGTTTTCTTATAATCCCTCTTTGCCTGATCAAACTGCTTTGACTGCTCACCAACACGAAATTTATTCACTGCATTTGCCTCCACATCAAACTGACCAAATCTAGACATAGCAAGAGCATTCAAATCACCTTGATTAACTCATGTAACATCCTTAAAACGTTCAATTTGAGTTGCCATCTGAAAAGCCTTATTGATTCCAGACATTGGATCCTTTGACAGTACATTACTTCTCAGATTTTCATACACATCATTTCGTCCCATAATGAACTGCATAACCTTGGCCTTTTCATCTCTTTCAAGAACTCTCTTCAGCAATCCACAAGCGCAGTGATTGATACCCCCACAATTACAACCTGGAATTGCATCAAGAAGTTGTAATTCATCCCAAATCTTTTTTCAATTTCCCAAAGTACGCTCCTACAGATAGATTCTCTTGTTTCAGATTAGCCAAATCCCTACGAAGCTGGTACACTAATGGATCCTTTGATTCATAGAATCTTTCCTTGATCTCATCCCATAATTCATTTGCATATTCAACATACATAAATCTCTCAGCTACTTCACTCGTCATTGATTTAATCAACCAGCACATAACCATTGAAAGGAGTAGATACTAGGACCATTCCAGAGGCTTTACACAACTTCTAGTAATGAATCCAAGTTTAACTTTGGCTCCTAACGCCATTTTAATGCTTCTACTCTAGCTAGTAAAGTTTGAGCCATTGAAAGGAGTAGATACTAGGACCATTCCAGGATGGTATGAATTCAAAAGAAATAATGGATTGACATGAGGATTAGACATACCGTTCATCATATCACCAAATTGAATTCCTTGATTCATGAAATTCCAACCTCGCCCAGCGCTAACTCTTGGAGCAGGAGGTGTAACAGACACAAAATTCCCACGGCCATTGCCGCTCGTATCGCCTCCAACACCAGATCCTTGAGCTTGTTGATTAGAAACACCTCGTCCAACCATAACCGGAAATCACGAGCAAGGAAAAACGACGATCTCGAATCTCAATTGAAGAAAAAAAGAAACACGGATCGGGTATCTCGATCTCAAAACAGAAACACGCACAATCAGCAATCGCAACTCTCAAGCTCTGATACCATACCATTTGAATAAACCGAAATTGATCAAATTGGATTGAAGGGAAATCCGATCTGTAAACTCAATTTTGGTGCAAAACTCCATTACAGAGAGAAAGAGAAGCAAATTGGTTTCAGTTGTAACCAACCCCAAATAACTCTCCCGCCTATTTACATTTGAGAGGAAGGTAATGTGAAATTACCAAACTACCTTTCTTGCTTACCTAACCGAGTGTGATCATACACACTTATACACACTCACAATACGAAAATTTCTATAAGATATTATATATGAAAATTGTACAATATAAGAATAGTATGAAAATATAATAGGCGCGAGAGGTAGTGATGAAGGAATTGGAGGCCGATCGAGAGTGAGGAAAAGGATGAGAGTGATGAAGATCGATTACGCTGTCGTATCATATCACGTACGAGGCGCGAAAAGTTTGTAAATAAGGTGAAAAGATTTTTAGGAGTTGGGGAGACGGAGGGGAGTGGGGAGGAGGGTGAGCAGACGATGGCTTCGGCGGATCAGACGGTGGCTCCTCCCCGCGATTTGGCTAGGGAATTTGATGCTTTGGAGGGGAGATTTGAGAGGTTCGACGAGGATACTGCTAAGGGGGAGTTGACGGTCGAGGATTATGATTAGGGATGGAAATTGGACGGGTGATGGATGGGTGGACCAATTTTTTCTCCCGACCCATCACATTTTTTTTTTCACATATCCTCTCACTCACCCGTCTACTGCTTCACCCATCACCCGATCCGTCGAGTGAATCGGGCGGGTTGGGTGGTTAATCGGGTGAAAGAAACTAAAAGGAAATAAGTCACAAGAGATACTTAAAAAATCATTCCTATATTTGATAATTTTATAAACCATGTCAACGTATAAATCTTCCTAAAGACTTATTCATACATTATATCACTATTCTTAACTTATAAAATTATTATTAGAAGTTTAATATCAAACCAGATGAGATGAATTTAACTAGGTTGCTAGACTCGCAAAAAATATATATATAGAAAAATTATGTCATTGGAAAACAGACTTAGATGTCCTTTCTTTAATGTCTTTGCATGAAGAGTATTATTGATACAAATATTTTGAGAAGTTGGGAAAATACGATTTGGTTAATCATACATTAATACACTAAATGCTAACAAAGTCGTTGGTAAGAGCCAAATTACTTACATTATATCGATATATGTAAAACAAATAAAAGAAATTTTAGAAAGACATTAAGTTAAATAATACATATTTTTTATGTTCGAGCTAATGCGTGATTAAGTGGGTCTGGTAAATTGTGGAAAATATAAAATATACTACGTATCATCTAGTATCACCCATCTACTCCCTGATTCTTTTTTTTTCTTTCTAGGGTTTTCACGCTTTTAGTTCTACGAGGGCCAGGATGGACGTTCATGTGCAATGAGTACGTTCTGCCCGGCACTAGGATCGGATAGGAGGCCTGCGGTGATGGTTTCGAAAACTGACCTGACAACGAGAGCATGATTTTGAAACTAGTTTTTATTTATTTTAACTTATCTTATTACATACTCCAAGACAGTAGCATTATATAGACAGGATAATTGAATTGGATCAATTGTACTTTTTTTTTAATGACATTTTTTAAAGAGTTGATGTTAAAGTAATACCAATGCGGAAAACACTAAATAGTTATAATTTTGATTAAATTAATTACATTTTTTAAAGAGTTGATACTTGATGTAGTAATATCAATGCGGAAAACGCTAAATAATACTTCTTCCGGTCGAAAATAAATGTTGTTTAACTTTTATGCATATAGTTTTAGGAGATAAAAACTATATAAAATCTTATTTATTTTAATTATTTTTTTCGCAATTTAATACTTATAAGTATTAAGTTATGAAAAAATAATAATTAAAATAAATAAGATTTTATATAGTTTTTAACTCCTAAAACTACATGCATAAAAATCAATCATCGTTTATTTTCGATCGGATGAAGTGCAATACTGTATAATTTTGATTAAATAGTACATGGAAAAATGACCAGAAATAATATAAACTATCAGCTATATATGAACCAATATTAATGCGAACTTTAAAAAACTACTAAAAATAATACGAATTATTAGTCATGAACCAATATTAATACGAACTTTCAAAAATAATACGAACTATTTCACACTGAACCAATTTTGATAAAAAAAAAATCCCGGTCAATTTTTTGGCCAAACTTTTAACGTGATAATCAAACTTTTGAAAATTTAACGGCGTTACATCAAATCATTAAGCGTTGAATGTATTTTTTTTTTGTAAAAAAACCAAATTTGAGTGCAAAGTATATGAATCAATTAACCTTAACTTATAGTCCAGTTTGTATTGATAATTAGTTTTTATTTTCTAACATTATACTTGTGCATTTAAAAATATGATGTCACCTCTTTTTTTTTTTTTTTTAAAAAGGTGACATGGCTATAGTCGCTGTTTGAAACAAAGACTTAGCCCCGCTTTGGCTAAATCCCAAATTAGTTTGTATATGACTATTTCTTAAAAAAAATTTAAAATTTTTTTTACCCGTTCAAAAAAAAATCCAAAATCTCGAAAGATTTTGAAAATCACGTGCTACGAAAAACCAAAATATAAAATAAATTAAATAATAAAAACCTGTTCTTGATCATTTAATAAGAACCTTTTGCCAAAATTTTAATTAATTATCACACTAACAATAATATTATTGATAAAATATTTAGCTTCGATTCTTTTCGAGCTTGAACCTTTTATCAAGTCGGGACTCCGTATTAAAAAAGGAGCTTCTTTAGAGTCTCATCCGCACTACTCACAGAGTCACAGGAGAGAAAATCCTGCTATACCACTGGCTCGCGGTGCTACCGCTTGATGGTGTTTGGCTTCGTTCTTCGCTAGCGACTTAGCGTCCTCAACTTGTTAGAATTAATTTTGCTTAATTAGTTCGTCCTATTGTTGAGTTTGTTTCTTCTTGTTCGTTGAGCCTTGTTTTATTTTTATTGCATGTTTAGGCAGTTTTTTGAGAGGTCGACTTAAGTCGAGCCAAAGCGGCGCTAAGTCGCTGTTTGAAACGACGACTATAGCCCAATTAGAAAAAAATAATAATAAAATAAACAAGTCTGTCGACTCGTCGGTCTTTCAAAAATCAGCCTTGTCTAATCTCGAGTTTTAATTTTATCAAAAAAATTTTAAAAAAAAATTAGAATTTTTTAACCCTCCTAATAAAATTTGTTTGGATCCGCCATTATTTCCCAATCAAAAAAATAAAATAAAATATATGCATGTGTTTGGAAACTGGAAAGAGATAGTCGTAGTACAATTAATGATTGCAGAGTTATTGCTTCAAAAAAAAAAATGATTGCAGAGTTTTTTTTTTTGTTGGCAATTAATGATTGCAGAGTTCCCCTATTGTTGAGTACTCCCTCCGTCTCGAAATTCATGTCGTTTTAGCTCTTTAGTTTTGTATTAAAATAAATGTCGTTTTAGATTTTCTAGTTAGTGGATAGTAATGATTTGTATTGATTTATGTATTGTTGACTTTTTTGAAGGTTTTGATTGGTTAAAAAATGTAATGGGTAATAAAATTAATGAAAAAGTTAGTGGAATGATGATGTTGATTAATAGATGAGTGTTTTTATTAAAATTTGTGCATAAGGCTAAAACGACATGAATTTCGAGACGGAGGGAGTAGTATTGAGTTTCTTCGATGTATCCTACAGTCTTACTTTTTTTTTTTTTTGAAAAGAAGGGACAGAGCTTTCCGTGCATCTAGCCGCACTTTTATTACTGAAAAAAAGGGTTAAGTAGTCAGCAAGTATACGGGGGTTTATTGGCGGAGCCAGAACCCGAAGAGAATGGGGGCACACCGATGATAAATGACAATGAATAACACGAACTCGTACAATACGTAGCATCTTCAACACTACAAAATAGCGATAAAAAATAAAAGAGTCCACTAGTACATCATGCAAATACTCTAAAAAACTCTCTGGCGTGTCACTCAATACAATTAGACCAATGCCATAATTAAAAGCTAATGTAGATAAATGGTCCGCAACAGAACTAGCCTCACTGAACACATGTCGGAACTGGATGATCCAGTCCCTTTCCATCAAGCCTAGGCGCTTAGTGACCAGGCTAGCAAGTGGATGACCTCGACGGGTTGAATTATTCTCTAAGAGTGTCATAATAAGGTGTGAGTCTGTTTCCAGAATCACACGCCTATAACCACACTCTGAGGCAATCTTTAACTCGTGAAACACTCCCCAAAGCTCAACCTTAGGTACTGTGCACGGACCAAGATTCATTACTGTAAAGATCGAAAATTTTAAAATATTATTTTATGAATTAAGAATTAGTTTCCGATTTAATAATGGTTCAAATTCTATTTAATTTCTATGCACCGGATTTTTTTTGAAAATTTCTGTCATCGAGTAATTACATCTTATTTAATTATTTCGAAGCGAATTCCGGCACAGTTTTGAATCGGAATTTAAAAACTGATTTTATTCTGGTTTGTTGCTTCGAGACTTGAAAATATTTATGGTGCTTCATTTGCAGCAGAAGAGAGTAAGGAAGAGAGTAAAGGGAGGGATAAGGAACGCACAGGGAAGGGCTGGAAGGTGGTCACATGGGATCCCGTCTGCATTTGCACCAGTCTGCAGCTGCCCCAACAGCTCACCTTCACCCACCTCCTTCCTCACACCTTCCTCCCACCATTTTTGGCTAAGCAAGCTCTTCCCCCTTCCTAATTCAATTTGTTTCCCCCACAAATCCCCTCCTCTCCTTGAATCCCAGCAGCCACCACACAAACCTTCTTACAGCCACCACTGTACACACCAGCACCACCATCTCCTCGTCGTTCAGCCACCCGCAACCGCCAGCAGCATTTCGCCGACACGACACCACCGTCTTCGCCGTGAATCCAGGAAGGTCCCCTGTTCCACCGAAGGAAAAGCCGAGGCCACTTCACCCTCTTTCTCGAGCAGTAGCGCACCGAAGAGCCCAGGAGCCACCGCCCCTGCAGTCTTCCTCCTCCCCTGTTCCGCGAGGTAAAAAGGGTCGGTTTTCATTCGTTTTCACTTCTTCCAACTTGAAACCCACCAAAGGCGGAGCTTTAACCCCCCTTTTAATCTCCCTAGGCCATCTCCGGCGAAGCGAACCGAGGCGGTTTCGAACAATTTCCGGGCAAGACAAGAACCTTTGGTGAGCACTCCTTTTTCCTTCCCTTTGCTTGTCGATTCATGGTCCTTGTATGTCGGATGAGTGGTCAGAGCACAGTGCCGTCACCGGCCAGTTCCTTTCCTCCTGAATTTCGAACGAACTGGGTGGGGCAGGGCGGGGAAGAAGGTGAACAGTGTCTCGGTCTGGGTTGTTTTCTTTTGTTGGGTCCGGTTCAACAACTATTTTAATTAGATCCGGTTCGGTTCACTTAAAAATTCAGATGGGTTGAGTCTCCACCGTCTAGGAGGACTCTAGGTTGTGGCTATATATATCCAATCAATTATGATAACGGAGATCGGCAAGGAAGAAAGGTTCATTTCTATTTCTTTTTATAGAAACGTTTTCCATATATATGTATTTAGACACACACTATCTTTGTATCTCAGACTCTCCCCCCCTTACTATCTCTTAAACATAATGGAGAGGAAGGTTGGGATAGTAGGGGCGGGCATCAGCGGCCTCCTTGCCTGCAAGTACGCCCTCTCCAAGGGCTTCCACCCCGTCGTTCTCGAGGCCCAACCCGACCTTGGCGGTGTCTGGTCTAACACCACCGAGACCACCCGCCTCCAGACTGACAGAGACTCCTACCAGTTCTCCGATTTCCCATGGCCGCATTCAGTCGAGGACATTTGCCCAATTGGCGGGGAGGTTCTGGACTACGTTCGCTCCTATGCCGACCACTTCGGTCTCTTGAAGCATGTGAGGTTCAACACCAAGGTGGTTAACATCGATTTCGAAGGCGCACCCGAGCATCAAATGGAGGCTTGGAGCCACTGGAATGGCACCGGCGAGGCCTTCGGAAACACGGGCAAATGGACTGTCCTTGTGCAGGACGTTTCCACTCAATCGGAACAAGTACTATAAAATACATGTTTCTAATTAATTAATTAATATATTGGTTTGGATTTATCAAGTTTTGAATTCGCGATTGGGGTCACTGATAGGTTATGGAGTTTGAGTTCATGATACTCTGCATCGGACAACACAGCGGCCTCCCAAACATGCCGGAGTTCCTAGAAGGGAAAGGGCCGGAGGTGTTCGGGGGGAGGGTAATGCACTATAAGGACTATGCAGAAATGGAGAACAAGGATGCGAGGAGTTTGGTGGAGGGGAAGCGAGTTGTGGTGGTTGGCTTCCACAAATCAGCCCTAGATGTTGCCTTTGAGTCTTCCTTAGCAAATGGTAATCACACTTGCTCGATTAATCTATATATATATATACACCCCATTTTTAATTTCTCAAAGGGGTCTTTCTACTGAACTTTGATCGATCATACATAGGTTTGTCAAAAACTTTTCATTTAATTTAAGTATTTTGTCATCTTCATTATAAAATTGTCATTATAATGATAAGATAGATGTTAGTTGTAGTTTTCAAGAAAGCAAAAAGTAGAGTAATAGTTAGGGGTATAAGTTTATTTTTGTTTATTTTCTTAAAAAGTGTGTATATTTCTAAAATGACAAGTTTTAATGTCCGGAGGGAGTATAATTTTCTAATAAAGGGAAAAACAAATAAGTTTTAATGTCAAAAAATATTAATAAAAATTGATATTAGATACTCCCTCTGCTAATAAAAACATGTCGTTTACTATTCATGCACACTTTTTTATAATTATAAAAACTATATAAAATATTAACTTCTCTTAAAATTTGTTTTTATAAATTCAAACTTAATAGTAATAAGTATGAAAATGTTTTAAAATATTATTAAAAAATTTAATATTTTATATAGTTTTTAACACCTCAAAAAGCGTGCGTGAATAGTAAAACGTCAAGTTTTAATTAACGGAGGGAGTATAATTTTAGAAAATGTCTCATAAAATAAAAGGAGTTATATTTTTGAATGGAAGTATTATAAAAAAAATTAAAGGAATTATATTTAAGTATCGTCTTGGGCATGGGAATAACTTAACACAATATTTTAAAATAAAATTACATTACTTATATATATATATATATATATATATATATATATAATCTTAATCTATTAAAAATATAATAATAAATGCAATAAATATGAATTTCATTTTCATTTTAAAGAATATTCTTGAATTTGGTAAATAAAGAGCGGTCATCCGGGGTTCGTACCGAGGACCTTTGAGTGCTACCCACAAGTCATTTCCGATTGAGTCATCCCGGAATGGTTATTTTAAAGAATATTCTGGCCGCAGGGAAAGAGCATCCTTGCCATCTCATTTACAGGACTCCTGGTTGGAATCTAGCAGACTTCATAGCATGGGGTGTGCCGCTCTCATATTTCTACTTCACCCGCTTTTCCGAACTCTTACTTCACAAGCCAGGCGAGGGGCTCTTCCATAGTCTTCTCGCCTCTTTGCTTTCCCCTCTTGTAAGTATTATTAAGCTTGATTTTGAGTATGTCACAACCTAACCCCCTAGATTATGTGTAAGCAGTCCTTATTGTATAATTTATGAGCAAATCTGGAGAGTCAGATTAAGAAGATCAAACCGCTGAGATTAAAAGTAACTTGTGAACAGTGACATTATTCGTAGGTACCAAGTGATTATTTGTATGTATATACATATGAATAATCATTTGTTAAACACAAATAATTATATTTGTTTATACACACGAAAAATTACATCATCGTTCAGCAACAGTAGGTAACTTTTCGGAGTTTATGATTTTGATAGTATATAGTTTCAAATAAAATAAATATAAGATTTTAGTTTAATTAGCTTTTGAAATCTAAGTTTTTCAACAACTACAAGTTTTTCGGAGCTTATGTTTTTTTAATTCACAAGTTTTCATCAGCTACTCTAACAACTAGCTTTACCAAATACAATACTAGCTTATTACCTCATCCGCTTTAGCTACCCTATCAGCTACTTTTTTGACAAACATAGTGCGAATAATCGCCTTGTAAATATGAATAATTTCATTGCTCATAAATTATACCGTAAGGGTTGCTTACACGGAATCCAATTAACCTATATACACACATATACAGATGAACCCTTTTTAAGAATACTTTGTTCAATACTTTGTTCACCAGCGATGGATGATCAACAAATTTGTGGAGAGCGATGTAAAGAATACGCAACCTCTCAAGAAGTTTGGGGTTGTGCCAAGCTACAACTTTTCTGAGTCGGCCTCTTCTTGCGTATTCTCTATCCTCCCCCAAGGATTTTATGAGCAGGCCGAGAAAGGAAGCATCATCCTAAAGAAGGCGAAAGAGTTTTGCTTTTGTAAAGAAGGCGTCATCCTAGAAGGCGAAGCGAAGCCTATTGAGGCTGACTTGGTCATCCTCGCAACAGGATTCAAGGGAGATCAAAAGCTAAGAGACATCTTTGCATCTTCAAAGTTTCAAGACTACATGATGGGGTCTCCTAGTTCCATTCTTCCACTATATAGGTTAACAATGAATTGAAGTCCTCTTTTCGACAACTCAAAACTATTGCTATTTGAAGTGTTAATTTTGTTGTACTCCATTGGTGTTTTAGGCAATGCATTCATCCTCGGATTCCACAATTAGCTGTTATTGGATACTCGGAGAGCGTATTGAACCTGTACACATCTGAGATGAGATCTCGCTGGGTAGTAGAGTTACTCGAGGGCACGTTCAAGCTACCGATAATCAAGGACATGGAGAAGGATATATCAAAATGGGACAAGTACATGAAGAGATATTCACCAAAGCACTATAGAAAATCATGCATTGGGATAGTGCATATATGGTACAATGATGAGTTGTGCAAGGACATGGGATGGAACCCTAGAAGGAAGAAAGGCTTGTATTCTGAACTATTTGAGCCGTATGGTCCATGGGATTATGTCAATTCTACTTGAATTATTCCATCAATGCTTATTGTTTTTATATGCAAAATGGTCCATTACTATTTGTGTTATGGATCCGGAATAAATGTTTGATGAAAGACTTTGCTGATTGGGGTTGATTATACCATTGCTATATGTATTTTGATTTTATAATATATACTAGTCTTATTACATGCATTCTTCGCGGTTTGTTATAAAATTATACATTGTTTTACTACTACCTCCGTTCGAAAATAAGTGGCGTTCAACTTTTTGACACTTTTTAAGGAGCTAAAAACTATATAAAATATCAACTTTTTAATTAATTTTTTATATAAATTTATACTTATTAGTTATAAGTATAAAATTATTTTTAAAGAACTTCAAAAAAGTTAATATTTTATATTTTTTGTAGCTCATAAAAAACGTGCTGAAAAGTCAAATGACACTTAACGGATGGAGTATAAATTATTCATTTTTTAAATATTTGATATTGTTTTCACGTTCTTAAAAGACGCATTAAAAATAAAATAAGATGTAATAATGATATCATTTGACCAAGTCCATGTCAACATGTTTTGCATGATTTATGGTCGGAAAAAAATGGTGGGAACACTTTGTTATGCACCACATCTCCAAATGTTTGATTATGATATATTTTTAATGTCTCACCAAAGATTAGGTTAATTTCTCCGAAAATTGGATTATTTTATTAAAGGAGGGAGTATTAGATCATTCGAAATCGTTATCCCATAATATTATATTTTAATCTCAAACTAATGTTAAAATAATTTTAAAAAATTATATTTATTTTATAAATGATAATTCATATATATATATATATATATATATATATATATATATATATATATATATTAATTTGAAAAAAAAATCATAAAGAATAAATTATTAAAATAAATTTTGGCTTAAAAGTTAGGGTATGTGTTAACTTGAGTCAAATCATGTGTATTATATATATTTTTTTCAAAATATGAGACTTTTTAGCTCGGGCTTGAAGAATCCAGGGTAAAAAGTAGTGTTTTTTTATAAAAAAATTCCATCAATAATTTTGCAACGACGTACTGCCGTTGCTTTGCCGTGGCTAGTAGTTACCCGCGGCTGTTGTCGCTGCTATAAATATTTTGCCACTGCAGGTTTGGTTACACCTGTATTGCCGTCGCTATACCTGCTAAACCTCTTTGGCCACAACAAACCACTTCTTGTCACGGTAACTTGCCGTTGCTAATTTTTTTTGGTAGTGTTAGCACATCTGCAAACAGCGTGGACAAGAGGTTAGCCTCCTTGTTTGCTACCGGATTTTCGCTCATTTCATCGACCTCATTAACTTCAGCTGGTTGGAATTCAACATCAACTCTATTATTCGAAACACCTTCGACACTATATACCCTAAACCATCAAGGAGGGACAAAGTTTGGCCCTACACAGTCTAAGACCATCCTCTATTTTGCAGTTAACTGATCATACATAGCCCACCGGTTTCCCCCTACCATTATCTCATTATATGGAGGTGCAATAGTTTCACCATGTGCTGTCCAACGATAATAACCTAACATAAACCCACGTCGATATAAATTCTCCTACACATCATCTACATTCTCGAATTCGCAATTCTGACATTTCCTACATGGACACTTTATCTTACCTTCATCAACGTAATACGTTTGACTACAAGCAAAATTTATAAACTTATCCACCCCTTCATAGTATTCAGGCTTTAATCCTCCACGTTCCGGCAAGTACATGTCATTCATCCATGTACAATCATCATCCATTTTATCAAATTCAATCAATCTATATGGTAGATATAATAACGCACATTACTAATTAAATTATAATAATTGAACATTCCTAAATTTCCAATTCATTATAAACGCTCATTATTAAATTTCCAACTAATCACATACAAAATATTGAATAAATTTGTAATAATTGAGCACACAAGTATCAACTTACAACCAATTTTTAAATTACATCACAAATTTACATATAAACATTTACAAATTCTTTTAAAACCCAAATCATTTCCTAGCTCGTTCTAATACCAAATAAATATATATTATTACCCATTATATATATATATATATACACACACACTACCTTTTTGTAATTAAATGAAAAAGGAATAATATAATATGTAATACATATGTACAACAAAACTTACCTTCGTGTCCATACATCCGACCTGGTTTTGAATTGGTCTTCTGAGCTTTGCAAATGGCCAATGTCGACACGCTAGAAGACAAAACAAGTGAGCCGACCCCAATTAATGCACTCCACCATAAAATGGCAAGTAAAGTACAAAGCACTTTAATGTCGACCTCATCCGTAATAGCAACAGATTTAGCCACGGATACAATCGTTGCTAAATCACCACTTCATTGTATGAGCTAATAAGCTAATTGGGCTTTCACTTCTAATGGGCTATTGAACCATGACGAGCGCATAAAATTTGGGAGAGTTTGTGTCACAGATTCAGCTACGGAGATCTATATTGAACCATGAGAAGCTCATTCATGATATATATCCGGCCCGCCTACAATTAGTGATCCAAGCCCACTCACCACATGCTATATAATTTGATTGTTGAATTTCGATACTGAATAGCCACAGATTTAGCTACGTAGAGTGTGTTGTGGCCATATCAGCGTCGAATACAGCCACAAATATCCCACTCGTAGCTACTTTTGTGGCTATTTACCAACACCAACCACCTATCGAGCCATGAAATCAGCTATGGACATAAGGTTCGTTGCTATTAGCCACGAATTTAATGACGTGACATTCCAGGATGAGTACCAGCAACAAATATAGAAAGGGTCAGGAACAGCCGTGGCCAATGTCATCGCTAGTTGCCACGAATACAAGGTCGCCTATGATCCATACCTATTTCCTTTTTTTTAGTTGTGCATGCCACAAGATGTATCTTCATTTGTGTTTCCGTATCACCCCATATAAAACCCCTACAAACCTTGTTAATCTTTTCACATGTAGAGCTGGGCAGTACGACGGACGCCATTGAGTAAACAGGTATGGCCGATAGGACAGACTTTATGAGTGTCACCCGACCCACAAAGCTCAAGTGCTTACCCTTCCAACCAGCTAACCTACTGCCAATCTTATCAATAATAGGGGTAAATGTATCACCATTGACTCTTCTGTGAAGCACCAACATGCCGAGGTACCTACCAAGGTTAGTAGTGACCTCGAAACCACATTCATTTTGCAACTCCAAAACCATGCTCTCACTGATGTTTGCTGAAACAAAGAGTTAAAATAATGTCATTCAAAAAAAGAATGTTAGAAATTTTAGGACCATTGCGAGTAATATCAATCACTTTCCAGTCCCCCTATCGACCGCCCCATTGGTGAGTTGACTTAGCCTTTCAACACATAACACAAACAAATACGGGCTTATCCGATCCCCTTGACGGATACCCCTGGTCGGCTTGAAACCTTCCGTCATTTCACCATTGATAAGCACCCTAGCTAGTATTCATCGTACTCACACACTCCACTATCCATCTCATGCAATTCGACGAGAAACTCGCATCAATAAGAGTATCCTCAATAAAATCCCAACGGAGCCTGTTGTATATTTGTATACCTTCTCAAGGTCTATCTTCAACACCATCCACCCTTTCCTTCCTTTTTTCTTTCTCATCGAATGAACAATTTCTTGCATAATTATGATATTATCTGTAGTGAGTCTACCAAGAACAAAACTACCTTGTATAGGACCTATAAGACTCGGGAGCAGCTTACGAACACGGTTACCCATGACCTTCGTAATCGTTTTGTACAAAACGTTGCATAAACTTATCAGCCGAAACTGAGACACAACTTCGAGATGAGCAACCTTAGCTAACAAGACTATATCATGGTGTATTAGTACCTCGAACCCGCTGGGTTAACTCAGCGTAAAGAAAGCTAGGAAACTTGCAAATGTTGAAGAAGTTCCTGACAAAACTGATCACCGTCGGACCTGTGATATCCCAGCATTTCTGAAAAAATACCGCTTGAAAACCATCGATACCAGGGGCCTTATAAGGACCCATGTCCTTGATGGCTTAAAAGATCTCCAAATTAGTAAACGACCTTCGAAAATTTTCCCAAATAGAGGTGGATTAATGAGAAAAACCTCCCCCACTCAGTCTACTGTTTTGCTGCTCCTCCATCAGAATAATGTAAAGATCCGTAAAGAAGCTCGTAACAGACCTTTCAATCTCCTTACCATCCACGATCTTCCTTCCGTTACTCCCTTTTAGCATTTGAATTCTATTCCTTTTACGTCGAACAATGGTTGACATATGAAAAAAGGACTTGTTCCTGTCCCCCACACGCATGCAACCAATTCTTCCTCGACTTTTGATACCACTGGTGGGATGAAATATCGTGGGTTTCAGCTCACCAAAAATAATAATAACCCAAACTAACAAACTAGTATAGTAAGCAAGCAAGGGGTCGAACCCATAAAGAACCAAGTATTTCTATGCAATGTGTGTTTATTAATATGTAAATAAACTAAAGAAAATATAAAAGAAGAATGTAAACGAACTATAAGGAATGTTAACAAGAGCGAATAAAAGATAGAAGAAGAGTGTGGTTTCATCTACATTTCGCAACAATGGTTGGTTTTACTCGATCCTTGACTCAATTCCTAGTTATTCAATCTCAATTTGTCATTCCGAGATAGGTTTATATGGATTGACATTCCCCGCGGAGATGACAATACTTTACATCTATATGCAAACCCTAACCCTGAAGGATTTAACATACAAACAACACAAATTACCAAAGTATCAGCAGAAAGGTCGCCCAAACTGTCATTACCCTATACAATCAAGATCATCCTCGCGGAATCACCCAATTATGCTTGCTACAAAAAGGTCAAATAATTCTCGCGAATCAATTGAAACCCTAACATGATGCAATTCTACAAAGATGGCGAATCAAAGTAAAACTAACAACATAAATCAACACAGGGATAATGAAATAATCATAGGAATAATATAGAAGTCAAGTCTCATGATTCAACCAACCAAGTCTTGAATTGAAGACAAAACCACAAGAATCCTAAGTATTCATGACGTACCTTGGATCTCTCAACTTTAATCCTCTCATCTCTCTTAGTTAGTCAATACGTGAACAATTGCAAGTTGCTAAAAATAACCTAATATATGCCTAATACCGTCGGCCAAATCCTAGAATAAGTTTAGATAAAAGTTTCCATCAGACAGAATTGGGTTGCATTGCGTAGATCCGGAAACAGCGAAACCTACGGGCGCCGCTCATACACTTTGACAGCTTCGACAGACTGGACTTGTAATACACTCTCTGGAGTCGTTGGTCGTTCGATTGACACATATGAATATGCGTTGGAAAGATCTTTTTAAGGAATACAACTCTCATGAAGACCTTAGAAGTTGATTTAATGTTTTCGAAATCTTTAAGAAGAGATTTCTCTATTTCCTTTGTTTCCGCTTTTGTTCCTTAGCTCTTCTTAGTCCATTTGCTCCATGATTTCTCAACCTTTCGAGCTCGGATCTTAAGATCTACAAATAAACACTAAAAATAGTAGATTCCAAACTTCCAATACCAAATGATCAAGAATGCAAATTGATTTATTAAACATGCAATATGGACACATAATGCACCTAAGACCACCTATAAATGCCTATACAAAATATGCATTATCAAACCCCCCCCCCCCCCACACACACACTTAAGCTTCGCTAGTCCTCTAGCGAACATAGAGCAGAGCATAGAGATAGAGACTCCTTCATGTGTTAAAAAAATTATTATAACATCGTAACGTCGTATATAGCAAGTAAAAATTAAACATGAAAGAAGAAAACAAATTGTCATAACTCCAACTCCCCCACACTTAAACCTTTGCTTGCTCTCAAGCAAAACAAAACAAAGCAATAACCAAACACCCCACAAACATATTCATCATGCATTCACCTCATCAAAAGCAACATCAAATTTAAATGAACACAAGATCAAATGAATAAACATCATGTTGATTGTAACAGAATTTGGAAAGAAGAAACAAAAAGAAGAGAGAATTTGATGTTCTGTTATTGAATGCAATCGAAAATTGAGTTATGTACAAGAGCAGCGAGTGATCTTATATAGAAGGAGATCATGTGCAATACGTGTGCCATCATTTACAAAATGAAGAGGGAAATAAGAGGAGACAACGTCGTTCTGGCAAGGCGGGAACTCAGGTTTCGATCTTCGTCTTCTACCTCCAACACAATTGGAGAATGGAGAAATTAGGGGTAGAAAAGGAGAAATATGTTAGTTATGTTAAATTATACAGTATGTAGTATTATTTATATATTAGTTTTTTTTAATAATCGAGTGGGTTAAATGGTGGTTAAATGAGTTGGGTAATGAGTCAGTAACGGGTGGAAAATATATCACACATCACTCGATCCAACCGATCCATCACCCATCCATCACTCAATTTTTTTGGATTTTCACTCTTGTAATCGGGTCGGGTGGATTAATCACCCACGGGTGATTTCCCGCCCTAATTATGATCTGTTAGATATTGATCCACCCCTAATTATGATCTGCTAGGAAAATTTTGAGGGTTTGGGGTACCCGGCGACCGCTTGTCCACCTCATCGTGGCATGATCGACACGACGAATATAGATATTCAAGATTTTATGTTCTAGGAAGGTCAGTATGGGCCTATGGGGGGTCATGTGCAATGAGTTGTGCCCGACTGCCCGGCACTAGAATCCAATACGGGGCCTGCGGTGATGGTTTGAAAAACTGACCGGCCTGACAACGAGAGCATGATTTTGAAACTAGTTTTTATTTATTTAAACTTATCTTTATACTTACATAAGACAGTAAGACTACTAAGACGCGATATCTGCATCTAATAAAATTACGGAGTGTATATATTTAATGATTTATTTGTCAAACTAGTGTGGTTTGTGGGAGAGCATTATATAGACAGGATAGTTGAATTGGATCAATTTTGCCCTTTTTAATTACATTTTTAAATAGTTAATGTTAAAGTAATACCAATGCGGAAAACACTAAATAATACAATATAATTTTGTTTAAATAGTACATATACTTAGTTCAATTACCCTCAATTTGTGCGGTATTTTAATAATATATTTTTTATAATTATTTTTTGTTCGAAACACATGGTTCAGCCCACCTCGCACTAAATAGGTGTGTGTAATGGGGAGTTAAAGTGGCCTCTAATAAGAAGATACTCTGTTTTTAAATTTTGAATTTGAATATTTTGTTAAGGATGAAGATTTTTCAATTAATCAACTCATTACAATCATTGTGTGTGCAATATACTTTTATACATTTATAATATTCCATCTTATGGCATAGTTTTTAAAAAATTAAGTAACTAATTCAAAATTTATTGATGAATTTAGGATGACAAAAGCTAAAATATAACCTAAATATATAGATTATGTCTATCATTTTCACTTATTAGGTGTATAACTTACGCTGACATAAATTAATAAATTAAATTCATTTCACATTCAATCAAACTAAATTTAAAATATATAGTTAGCAATTATCATTAAAAACTAAACTTAATTAGAGGCAATCCTACGAACTTGCTCGAATGATATTCAATCACTAAAAATGTACAAACAAAAAATAAACACAATAAAATGTTCTAGTTAATTAAGAATAGATCAAGCTAGTGTACTCAAATTATTAATGGAAAGAAAATTCGTGAAGAAAAAATTATAGAAGTAGAAGAAAGTCTTATGTTTTACCTTCAACTCTAGAAGTACCAGAAATTTAGATCAAATGGATTGATATTAGAAATCTCAAAATATATTAGAATGTACTTATTTTACATGGTTGTAGCTTTGTGATAAATCGCTACAATATTAAGTGAAAACGAAGATGAATTTGTGAACACGTATTATTAAATATGACTTCAAGAACAAAGAAACTATATATTATGAGTGAGTGATAACGTAAATGACAAATGGCAACAAGACAAAATTGAGTCGCGATTACCTGTTGGGCTTCTTGAGCCTTTACCGTACCGGAGCGACCTTGACAAAGCATAAGCATGGACTTCATCGTGGGACTATCTAAAGGTCGAGGTATGTGGGAGCATCTTGGTCATCATGGACCGACTCTCTAAGTATGTCACCTTCATCCCAGCATCAAAAGAATGCCCCGTTAAGGAAGCAACCCGCTTATTCATGAAGCCCGAGGTAAATTATTGGGGGTTGCCTGATACCATCATTAGTGATCGTGATGCTCACTTTACGGGGAAATTCTGGATCGAGTTGTTCAAATTACAAGAGTCCGACTTGATGTTTAGCACGACCTTTCATCCCTAGACCGACGGACAGACGGAGAAGGCCAATAACTTGCTCGAGACATACTTGAGGCATTATGTGAGCGTGTCCCAGAAGGATTGGCCCAAACCCCTTGATATGTCTTAGTTCTCGTTCCACTTAAAAATGAAAGAGTCCACTAGGAAGAGTCCGTTTCAGATCATGATGGGATTTCAGTTGGGCACCACGAGCACCATCAACTCAGGCTATAAGGGTCCAAATCCAGCATCATCCAGGTTTGCTAAGGGATGGCAAGAAGAGATGGACCTCATGCATGCCTTTCTTCACAAAACCAACAAGCGCACCAAGAAATGGGCAGATCGGCTTCGTCGGGACATGGAGTATCAAGTAGGTGACTTGGTGCTTGTAAAGCTACACTTCATCATGCGACACATGGGGCTACACAAGGCCTTAATACGATGATACGAGGGGCCTTTCAGAGTTCTTAAAAGGATCGACATGACTGCCTACAAGTTGGAGTTGCCACCCAAGTTCAAGAATCATCCAGTCTTCCATGTGAGCATGCTCAAGCCCTATCACGAAGACAATGATTATCCTTCACGAGGGTGAGACCAACCAACGGGCACCTATGGGCGTCAAGGCATCATTTGACCGAGAGCTCGAAGAGATCGTGTCCAATCGAGAAGTGCACCAGAATTACCAACATCCGAGGATCGAGCAGTACGAAGGCACCACAACGAGCGCGTTGCGAGATTCGACGGGGGAGGATGGAACAACCCACGTTTCCAAACTAGGGAATACCAAGTGATGCCTCCACAAGCTTTTGGGCTGATCTAGGGGTCTCCGAAAGGTTCTAGAACTTTTGAGAACCATGTGGAGATATCCACACATGTATAGGGACCTCTAGAGACTTGTAGACAAGCAGAGAGAATTCTAGAGACTAAGAAGCCATCTAGCCTAGGATAGATTTAGAAAGGCCTAGCCCCTTAGTCTAGAATCTTCCTTGTACTTGGGGCCCTGACTATAAATAAGCATCCACTCCCTCTCATTTGAACACATCCAAACATTCAAACAATCAAATCTCTCAAGTTCCCAGACAAAGCTTTCCTAAAGACTTTCAAAATCTTTCAAAGTTTCTTAGCCATCTTTCTTTCGTAAAACATAAGGTTTGACTTAATCACATAGTCGAGAGAAGTATCTAAGAGTCGCAGGACAAACATACAAAGTAAGTCGAGTCATGTCACTAGTCAATTCAACCTCATAATAATCAACAATACTAACCCCCTCCGCCTTAACAACATCCTCTTAAACCCTCAGTCCTCTAACCGATAAGACGTTTTTGACTTATCCACGTAACAAAAAGGTCATCTCATCAATCGACAAGTCGCATTCAATGAAGACATGTTCCTCCCTTTCTATGACCTATACTCTCCCTTTTACCTCCCCACCTTTCGTTTTGTATGACCAAGTTCATCCCATTTTCTTAGATCACCTCTTACGCAACTCCCCATCTTTAGATCCGCCTCTTGGGAATCAACCGCCACCATCAGCACCTATGTAGACCGGTCTCTAGCATCCATATTTGGCTCATCCATCTCTACCACCTTCTCCCCCGCCCGCAACTCCCTCTTTATCACTACAACCTTCTTCCCCGCATGTAACCCCTCCACATTACCACCAACCTCCCCTACCCCACCTCCAGCCGCATCTTCTCCTCTGACCGCCTTACTACTCGCAGTCTCTCCGACATATACATCCTATTGACCACCTATACCTCCACACCTCTGCTTTTATATTTTCCATCCCTACATCCTACAAATAGGCTCTCCTTAACCCTAACTTGTACTTTGCCATGACCGATGAGAATTGTGCTCTAGTAACTAATATTATTCAATGTACGTGGCTTCTTTTAAGCTTCAATTTGATGAGTATTGTACTCTGTCGTAGCTAGGAGATCCACCATTTGGACATCAAGAATGCCTTTTTTCCTAGGCAACTTTAGGAGACTGTCTTTAGCTACCAAGTTTTGTTGAGCATGCTGCACTTGATCATGTGTATGTTGCATAAATCTTAGTATGGTCTTATGCAGGCTCCTCGGGCTTGGTTTCAGTGTTTTAATTCCTACCTCCGACATTTAGGGTTTAATGCGAGCATCAACATTCAAAATTTTCTCATTTTTTGATAATTTTTATTTTTCTTAATTTTTTCTACTAAAAATGTATAACTATTTAAATTACAAATTTAAGGTTTTTTTTTCTAGCATATTTAAATATAAAAAAAACATTTTTCATATATAAATGCAAAAAAAAAAGATTTTTTTACCGTCCTCTAAAGATTTGGATGGGGTCAGACCCTGCTGGACCACCACCCAAGGGTAGATTTACAGAGCAATTTCATATGTGGTCGTGTGTGCGAGCCCACATACGGGAGACTCAAACAATACATAAATCCAACGGGGTTATGAAGCTCAGATGAGCTTAGATCGAGTTAGAGAAACCGAAAAGAGAGAGAGTTTTGTTTGGGGAATTTTCTGTATTTTTCATTATATCATCATCATGTACAAAATACCTTATATATATACACAATTTCACTTCCTTGCTTACTCTAGTTGGTCATCCGATCTACTCCTAACCCAGGTTGTAACAACCTTTCGTATTAGACACACAAAGGTCTAACTAACTATCCTCCATATTCCCCCCTCAAGGTGGACGCGTATGATGAAATACGAGAACAAGCTTGCAAGCTAACACAAAATGCTGCTGGGCGCCCAATGGTTTAGGAAACAGATCGGCCAACTGTAAATGGGATGGCACAAAGACAGTAGAAATCAAGCCTTCCTGTACCAAGTCCCTAATGAAGTGACAATCGAGTCTAAGATGTTTGGTCCGCTCATGATAAACTGGGTTGGCAGCTAATTGCAAAGCTGCCTTGTTATCCCCACACAAAGGAATTGGGTGAGAGAAATCAATCAAGAGATCACTCAAAATACCAGTAATCCAAACCACTTCACTGCCAGTATGGGACATCGCTCTGTATTCGCTTTCAGCTGAGGATCTTGAGACCATTTTCTGCTTTTTCGTCTTCCAGGACACCAGACAATCACCCAAGAATATACAATACCCTGTCAATGATCTACTGGTGTCTCTGCAGGAACCCCAATCTGCATCTGAATAAGCTCGGATATTCATACTGCTATTACTTGGATAGAACAGGGAGCAATTGATTGTTCCTTTAAGATATCTGAGAAGAAACAAGGCTGCACGCAGATGGGGTTTCCTAGGGGAGGCCATGAACTGTGTAAGCTGTTGCAGAGTGTAGGCTATATCAGGGCGTGTCAAGGTAAGATAGAGCAACTTACCCACTAACCGACGATAACTCTCAGGATCATCCAACATATCACCCTCATGTGTACTCAAATGCAAGACCGAAACTTGTCACATGCGCTTAAATGGGAACCGATGTCCGCGACATGTCAAAAAGACCAGAAACCCCACTAATCCAAAGCCAAGACCGAAACTAGCTAGCCGAAGTAACATTTAATTTCTTTTATCAAATAGTCATCGCGTTGCTTCCCACATAAAGTAAACCTTATGTTTTGGTTAAATACGGCCGAGTAGGGGTGATATTCGAGCCGAACGAGCCGAGCTAGACATGTTCAAGCTTGGCTCGAACGGAAAACGAGCCGAGCCGAGCTCGAGCCCAAAAATTATTCGAGCTTTTTTTGGCGCTCAAGCTCGGCTCGCGAGCCCCAAGTGAAACTCAATCTCGGCTTGTTTGAGCTCGAACAAGCTGAACGAACGAGCCTAAGCTCGTTTGAGCTCGTCAGTTTAGGCTCGTTCGAGCTCGTTCGGCTCGGTTTGTAACCAAATGCCTAAATGCGATACATGAAGATGAACAAGAATAACATAAAGATAAACAAATTTCTTATAAAATTTTTATTTCTACAATTTTTTTCTACAAGAACAACAGGAAGATGAACAAAATTCTTGTAAAAGATGAACAACAACAGGAGGAGTAATCACGAACAACAGGAATTGACAGGAAGATGAAAATTGAACAACATTGGGCGATTAACAAAAGGATGAAGAGGAGGGAGTGAAACTGAGAAATCACGAGGAGTCAAGGAGTGAGTACAGGTAGGATGACGAATAGGCGAGTCTGTTTCCTCCGTTCTTTCGACTAATAGGCTCTCTGTTCGTCGGCGCCGCCTGAAGTAGAGGACTAGAAGAGGGACAGATCCCAGATCTGGTGGTCGGACAAACCCTAATTCAGATCTGGTGGTCGGAGAAATCATAAATCGACGCCATATCTTGGGAGAAACCAGTTGAGAGAGAAACGAAGAACCCTAGAATGAGATTTAGGAGAAGCTTGAGATCTGTAAAAAAAACAAACAAATTACAACCACCAAAGGTTAGAGAGAAACCTAATTACAACTTCCATAACTTCAATTGGAGACAAACAAAATCCATACCTACGAATTTCATGTCCAAAACTTCGAACGGTTGAATGCCTGAGACGGAGTGCCAGGGAAGAGTCAGAGACGGAGTAGAGAGTAAAGTCAGAGAAAGAGAGAGAGAAGAAGAATTGACCGGCCGGAGGAGTCGGAGACAAAGAGAGAGAGAGTAGATCTGGGGAAGGAGCAAAGTCAGAGGGAGAAGAGTTGGAGAGGGAGACCAGACGACGCTTTAGGGGCATTTTCGAAAAAAAAAAACAACGAGCTTCCGAGCTCAGCTTGGCCCGGGCTCGGTTCGAGCCCAAAACCCTGTTCAAGCTCGGCTTGTTTTATGTATTTGAACGAGCCGAGCTCGAGCTTTTCCGAGCCGAGCTCGAGCTGTTCGGCTCAGATAACACCCCTACGGCCGAGTGAGTCTTGTTTTTTTTGTTTTCTTTTCAATTGTTTTGGATGTTGTCCAGGTGAAGACTTAGCCAATACCGCTCTCTACGTGATATTTCACCGTGATTAATTGGCTAAGACATTTACTAAATCTTCTGAACCTGAATAAATAATTTGATGAAAAATTTACATGAGTGTTTGTAACAGCTGATGCCACCACCACTGTATCCAGGCTGTACGTGGCTATTCAATTAATTATATACCTATTATTATTATTTTTTACTGAGGAAAATTTCCGGTAGGGTAACCTATCCGAGAGCATCTGTACGGATGAGGTACTGGAAACCAAGATTAGTGTAAATATCAACACTCCCGGCAGAGCAGCTGCTAAGGTGTGCTACCTTATCTGTCGGTCTATTGCCAGACCAGAGCACGTGATAGAAGGATCAATATATACTTCTCTCACTCTTGAGAGAATTGTTTCAATGTCAAAAATAATAAGTTTTATCTCCAAGGGGCATCTGCCATTTATTTTAAGTGGGTTGATAATGATGAGTGAATATCCTTTTATTTGTAGTTTGTTTATCCCTAATTTAGCTGCTTTTTTAATCCCTTGGCGTAAAGTCAGTGCTTCAGTCTTTAGGGGTGTTCGTTTGCCCACTGAATTGTATCCTATGTGGATTGATTAGCCTTCCTAATCACTGATAATATTCTATGTGGATTGATTAGCCTTTCTAATGATCTCTGATAATATATATATCCAATGTTACTATTCCCGTCACATAGTCTCGAACCATCGAAATTTAGTTTAAATGTTCCATGGGGTGCTTTCATCCCCATTTTTCCTACTCCTTGGCCTTTCCGACTTGTTGTTGGTTTAGGTTGTTGTGATTTTGTGGTGCTTTGTTCAAGAGTCGTTTTCCTCATTACATGCGTTGATCCAATATTAAGTTTACATATGACTGGTAGGTAGCTTATCTATATCCCCTATATATATATACACAAACACTTATCTTTGTATCTCAGACTCTCCCCTCCCCTATTAACTACCTCTTAAACATAATGGAGAGGAAGGTGGGGATAGTAGGAGCGGGCATAAGCGGTCTCCTTGCCTGCAAGTACGCCCTCTCCAAGGGCTTCCACCCCGTCGTTTTCGAGGCCCAGCCCAACCTTGGTGGTGTCTGGTCCAACACTCTGGAGACCACCCGTCTCCAGACTCCCAGAGTCTTCTACCAGTTCTCCGATTTCCCATGGCCGCCATCAGTCGAGGACATGAACCCAACTGGTGGGGAGGTTCTGGAGTACGTTCGGTCCTATGCCGACCACTTCGGTCTCTTGAAGCATGTGAGGTTCAACACCAAGGTGGTCAACATCGACTTCGAAGGCGCTCCCGAGCATCAAATGGAGGGTTGGAGCCACTGGAATGGCACCGGCGAGGGCTTCGGAAACATGGGCAAATGGAGTGTCCTTGTGCAGGACGTTTCTACTCAATCGGAACAAGTACGTACGTACTATATCATGTTTCTAATTAATTAATACATTGGATTGGATTTATTTATTAAGTTTTGAATTCGCGATTGGGGCCACACTCGATCAACAGGTTATGGAGTTGGACTTCATGATACTCTGCATCGGACGATTCAGCGGCCTCCCGAACATGCCGGAATTCCCACAAGGGAAAGGGCCGGAGGTGTTCGGGGGGAAGGTGATGCACTACAAGGACTACGCCGAAATGGACAACAAGGATGCGAAGAGTTTGCTGGAGGGGAAGCGAGTTGTTGTGGTTGGCTTCCAGAAATCAGCTCTGGATGTTGCCTTTGAGTCTTCCTTAGCAAATGGTAATCACACTGGCTTGCCTAATTAATTACATTTGTATTGTTTGTGGTCACTTTGGTCGATCATAGATTTGTCAAAAGCTACTTAAGTAATTAAATACATTATACAAACTTCTACGGAGTATTACACATGAACTCGTCAAAATTTCATAATTTTGCACTCTCATCATTCTTATTACGTAGTATACTAGTATATATTAATTGATTAGTAGGTAATTCTTATTTCTAATCATATTAGGTGATAAGCTAAAATATATAGCTTAAATTGAACACTACCTGTCCAACATCAATCAAGATCACATTACTAAATTATTTTTATATTTATTTAATCTTTAAAAAAATATATAAAAATTATATTTATATTTCAAACATCGATTTTTTTATGGTTATAAACTTTTATTTTGAAAAATCATGTTTTGCTTTTTTATAATATATTTTATAATATAATACATTTGTAATTTTTAAAACATAATTTTTTTAAAATAAAATTTCATAAATATATACCCATATTTTTGAAATATAAATATAATTTTTATATATTTTTAAGGATTAAATAAATGTGAAAATAATTTAGTGGTGGAGAATGTTATAAAAATTGTTGCAAGTGATGTTGATTGGTGGATCACATGGGTTTGACTTTTGGTGAGGATGGTAGACAAGTCTATAATTATAATGTCGGTGTTAAGTACATGCTTATCTTTATCGGTTATTATCCAAGATATTAAAATTATTATTTTTTACTCATCTCTCTCCGCACACAAGCATAGCATCCATTTCTCATTTTTTTCACTTTAACAATAGCATCCTACAACCCATCTTTTTTTACCAATTCAATTTACGAATATACCCCTCTATAACAATTATTTCCAACATGTTTATAATCTGTAATATGATTATAATATTATATATATTAGTATTTAATTACTAAAATTTAATTATAAAATTTACAATATAATTATTTCGAAAGAAATCATTTTTTTGCAAAATAAGTCGAAACATATTCAAAATTGATGTCTATGTGTAGAGAAAAATGAATCTAGTATTATGGTAATTTTTTTTAAAAAAAAATTACATTTTAAATGGCAAAAATGACATTATTTAAATGTAATTAAAATGTGTAAGGTTAAATCTCATCCGTTGAGTCCAATTGATCTTAGCCGCTCATCCCATCCGCCAACCAAAGTGTGTCACACGTCCTCCCATTTGCAAACTTGCATCTTGCAAGCTTTTATTACACCAAATAATCATCGATGCTTAATTGACATCCCACACGCATCCCTCTCACCCCTCTCAACATATTTTTTTTTTTACAATTTAGCATCTTAAATAGTAACCGTTAAATGTGCTCTAAGGCTTAGAATTACCGGTTCATGCATGGCTGATGGATGATAGACTTTATGTGGGTAAAAGAGTAGTTGATAGGCTAATTGAAGCGGATAAATTATTTGTGTTAAGTATATGTTAATAAGCTAGTATGATATTTTGTAAACTTAGTTGATAGAGTACGTAGCGGATGAAAATTTGTTAATATAAAAAAATAAAAACTTTGAAAAGTGTTGATGAGTAGTTGTTGAAAAGATGATTTCAAAAGCTAGTTAAATTAAAATTTTCTATTTATTTTATTTAAAATATATATATATATATATATATATACACACACAGTAATATTTAAATTATATATATATATATATACACACAGTAATATTTAAATTAAAAGGGCAGAAAACCTTGATGATTATCTCTATCAGAGTCCTCCTAGGGGTATTTCAATCATGCATATATGTAGAACGTTCAACAAAGAGTGCAGTGATGTATGTTTTTAATTTTTTATTTTGGGTTTCATTTAATGCACATAATAATAATAAGTTGGTATTGGTAGCGTACCCATCCCTTTTTTACGGCTGCCGTCTTCTTATTTACAATGCAATTGTGGGCGCAGGGAACGAGCATCCTTGTCATCTCATTTACAGGACTCCTCGTTGGAACGTAGCAGACTTCACAGCATGGGGTGTACCATACTCTTATCTCTACTTCAACCGCTTTTCAGAACTCTTACTTCACAAGCCTGGTCAAGGATTCTTCCTTAGTCTTCTCGCCACTTTGCTTTCACCTCTTGTAAGTACTCCGTATTATTAAGCTTGATTTCGAATAAGGCTAACCCCCCTAGATCATGAGTAAGGCCTGTAATTTATGAGCAATGCTGCATCAGATTAAGAAGATTAAACAGGAGATTAAATACAAATAATTATATTTGTTTATAAATACGAATAATTACATCACCGTTTGACAACAGCAAGTATCTTTTTGGATCTTATGATTTTAATATTATATTTAGTTTCAGATGAAATAAAGTATAAGATTTTAGTTTCATTAACTTTTGAAATCTATGTTTTTCTAAAGCTACACACAAGTTTTTCAGAGCTTTTCATTTTTTATTCACAAGTTTTTTATCAGCTACTCTAACAGCTAGCTTTACCTAATTCAATATTAGCTAGCTCATTAACCTATATTTAACACAAATTAATAATCTATCCACTTCAGCAACCCTATCAGCTACATACCTTTTTGTCAAACATAGTGCGAATAATCACCCTTGCTCACAAATTACACCTTAAAAGTTGTTTACATGGATGCAATTAATTAACCTATATACACACACATATGGATGAACCTTTTTTAAGAATATTTTGTCCATGACCAGCGGTGGATGATCAACAAATTTGTCGAGAGCGATGTAAAGCACATGCATCCTCTCAAGAAGTTTGGGGTTGTGCCAAACTACAACTTTCTCGAGTCAGCCTCTTCATGCGTATTCGCTATCCTCCCCCAAGGATTTTATGAGCACGTCGAGCAAGGAAGCATCATCCTAAAGAAGGCTCAAGAGTTTTCCTTTTGCAAAGAAGGCGTCATCCTAGAAGGCGGAGCGAAGCCTATTGAGGCTGACTTGGTCATCCTCGCGACAGGATTCAAGGGAGATCAAAAGCTAAGAGATATCTTTGCCTCTTCAAAGTTTCAAGACTACATCATGGGGTCTCCTACTTCCATTCTTCCACTATATAGGTTAGCAATGAATTGAAGTCCTCTTTTCAACAACTCAAAACCATTGCTATTTGAAGTGTTTAATTTTGTTGTACTCCATTGGTGTTTTAGGCAATGCATTCATCCTTGGATTCCACAATTAGCTGTTATTGGATACTCGGAGAGCATATCGAACTTGTACACATCTGAAATGCGAACTCGTTGGGTAGTAGAGCTACTCGAGGGCACGTTCAAGCTACCGGTAATCAAGGACATGGAGAAGGATATATCAAAATGGGACAAGTACATGAAGAGGTATGCGCCAAAGCACTACAGGAGAGGATGCATTGGGATAGTGCATATATGGTACAATGATGAGTTGTGCAAGGACATGGGATGGAACCCTAGAAGGAAGAAAGGCTTGTATTCTGAACTATTTGAGCCATATGGTCCATGGGATTATGTGAATTCTACTTAAATTATCCCATCAATGCTTATTATTGTTTTTTATATGCAAAATGGTCCATTACTATTTGTATTATATATGGATCCTGAATAAATGTTTGAGAAAGACTTTGCCGATTAGGGTTGATTATACCATTGCTATATTTATTTTGATTTTATAATATATATTTTATGTTCGTGTGTTTTCCTTGCCTCTTTTTTTTTTTTAAATAATTAAGGAAATGATTTGAGATATAATTCTCGAGAGGTCGTAAACCGGCAGACAATAACATCATTACAATTAAAGACAACCAAACAAAAAAAAGCCAAACCAACATTCTAACGATTCGTAGTCGACTTAAACCGAATGGAAGAGAACTCGTCAATGAAACCATGCGGAGCCCAAGACCAGCGCTTCAGTCGAAGACGCTAGTAGAAAGTGAGCCAAATAGTATTGGAGTAGCATAACTGGAAATCAGGTATAAAAGGACACGATCTCCTTGTAGTGTGTGAAGACAGAACTCCTCTTCTCCATGCCTGTACGATGGAGCTGTTGTGAAAACACAACCATGACCCTGATCGGCTGAGTCCCACTCAAAACACCAACAACGAATGAAATGCTAGACACTAAAGGCACACCAAATTAAAAACACAAGCTCGAAAAATCCTATGAACAATCGAGCAAACAAATCAACGGAAAGATGGGGCCTAGATGAGTAACTTATCATGCAAGGTTAAGCAATTAGATGTTTTATTAATTATTATTTATTAATTGGGTCCAAGGATTAGGATTGGTGGTGATACGAGTATATCCCCTAGCCCTGTCGCCCCCGACAGCTCTGACGATGACACATCGGCGTCTTCTCGAAGCATAGAAGATCTGGCAGCCATTTAGAGATCAGCTTTAAAATGTTTATGGACGAATTTTTCTAGTCATTGAAGGATTCAAGTGGACTTTTGCATCTGGAGAAGATGAATCTCCTTTAATTAGCTTTGTTCCCTAAGCCATTTTATATATGACAAACCCTTACGAGAGGTATGGTGTGGAGGGTTCGATGCCCCTTCCTTCCATAAGGATTTTCTTGATCTTGGTAATATCATTTCGATCTCGCAAAGCCCTATCATCCCCCGATCACGTCTCCTCGCCATCATAACCAGCTGCCAGAGATAGGCCGCTTGCAAGAGTGATGAGTCAGAATAATGAAGCTGCAAGTGTTGATGATGATATTGTCAATGATGTTATTATTATAGAGAAGTTTTGTTGGTGATAATGGTTTTTCTGTAAGAGATTTTTTCTCTCAAGAGGGGATATTGGCTTTTTAGAGAAAATCCTCCTTGAATTTGGTAAATATAGAGTGGTCATCCAAGGTTCGAACCATGAACCTATGAATGTTGCCCGCAAGTTTTTTTCCAGTGAAGCCATTCCGAAATGGTATCGTGCGCAAGAAAATATATAACCTAAATTAAACCTAATCTAACTAAAACATATTTATCAATAAAACACAAATAAATATACTCAATTTTATAGATCTATCGATTCGGACAGTCCAGCCTCAATCGATCAACGAATATTCATTTGCAATTCACGTTTATTGGAACAATTCCTAGTCCCACCCCAGGAAAACCTTAAAAGCTAATCAACTAGCATGTACTATAATGTTAGATACGTACACTGCAATCCAGATTAACAAATGCACGTGGTGCGGTGAAAATTAAAGGCAAATCAGGATTTAGTGTACCCGTTCATATCGATGTACACCACGTTCCTGTCGATGTATGTGATACCCTAAATTCTAATTTGCGGTGTATTTAGTTTTTGCGACTATAATAAGGATTCCAGAATCGACAAGTCACTACGTTTAATATATTTATAGATAAATCTCAATTTTGCTCTGCCATTCTCATGATGTCGGAAAAGTAAATTGTTGAACAAGAAAACCCCTCCAATGGAAGAAGAGAGGTTGAAGAAGGAGGAGGAGGGAAAATGTGTGTATATTGATTATTCTGGAAAAATCAGAGTTTGTTACTACCTCCGTCCAAAAATACATTGCCTTTACTATTCACGCACGTTTTTTTAAGAAGTTAATATTTTATATAGTTTTTAACTCCTAAAAAAGCGTGCATAAATAGTAAAAGTCCATGTATTTTTGGACGGAGGGAGTACATTTTATATCATACGAGAGAGACCACCAGATCGGGCCTTTTGTAACTACAAGTCATTGGGAAAAAGGAGTTATAGAGCTTTGAACCCCAACTTGTTGTTTAAAATATCCTTCATTTACCAACTAAAGTAGAGCAATTTGTTGTTAAAATGCTCTTTTATAATTTACATATCATAAAAATATATTACATATAACATTAATTTTTTTCCGTCCGGAGGGGCCATGGCCACCTCCCGCCCCCATTGAGTTCCGCCACCGCGCAACAATCTGGTATTCTTTACGATTTATACATAAATATAGGCTAATTTGCACCAATATACCGAAACAAATCCATCTTTGCAAAAATGACCAGGGGTAAAAATTTGCAAAGTCATGACAAAATGTCATTCTTGCAAAAATTGTTCCATCCGGTTGCAGGTTGCAACTATGCATCAATCGGAAAAAGGTGGGAGTGGGGTGAGACATGTGTCGAAAATATATAGGAGGGAGTTTGATGATTTGGGCAAAAAAAATTAAAAAATGAAGAAATGCAGAGGATGACAGTGATGGGTGGGACAATCATTTAATGCACTAGGAGAGAGATGGTCCACTTTTCACAAAGAAAAGTTCCCGCCAAGCCAAATTGGAGGGAAACAAAATGAGGACTTCAGCGGGTTGCAGAGGGAGTATAAAAGGAGAGTGGGGAGCTCGACAGGTGGACCGAAAAGTGAAAAACAACTGATTCCTCTCCATGGCTGCCATTAACGTCAAGTTGGAAGAATAAAACCCAAAAATTCAGTTACTAGCCAGGCAAAGGGAAATCCTAGTCATCAACGGAATATATGTAGACATACACAGAGATACACGTGACAATTGCGTACCTGATATACATCAACGATAATGGGAAGTATGGAATATATGGTGTGGTGGTCAATGCATCTTTCCGCACATCTTGATCGCTCAACAATGAACCCGGCATGCCCGCGACCCAAGTTCTCAAGCCTTTGCCATGCCACTTACCGCCGAAGGCAAACGGCTTCCCCCAAAGATCGGTCGAAGCAGCCCCGAGTGCTCCACAAAATGAGCAACAAAAAGGGCTCAAAATCATACATGAGCGGCGAGGAAAAAACTGCTCAAACAATAAAGTTTCGGGCCATGGAACGGACAACTCGAGGCGTATCCAAGTGAATGAAGAGTTAGAACCAAGAAAAGGCTATGCAAGGATTGTGTCGAAAGAAACTGCTGCAACAAATTTGTGGAGATCGATGTAAAGCATGGGCATCCTCTCAAGAAGTTTGGGGTTGTGCCAATCTACAACTTTCTCGAGTCAGGCTCTTCATGCGTATTCGCTATCCTCCCCCAAGGATTTTATGAGCACGTCGAGCAAGGAAGCATCATCCTAAAGAAGGCTCAAGAGTTTTGCTTTTGCAAAGAAGGTGTCATCCTAGAAGGCGAAGCGAAGCCTATTGAGGCTGACTTGGTCATCCTCGCGAAAGGGTTCAAGGGAGATCAGAAGCTAAGAGACATCTTTGCCTCTTCAAAGTTTCAAGACTACATCATGGGCTCTCATAGTTTCATTCTTCCACTATATAGTGTAGCAATATTGAATTGAAGTCCTCTTTTCAACAACTCAAAACCATATATTGCTATTTGAAGTGTTTAATTTTGTTGTACTCCATTGGTGTTTTAGGCAATGCATTCATCCTTGGATTCCACAATTGGCTGTTATTGGATACTCGGAGAGCATATTGAACTTGTACACATCTGAGATGAGATCTCGTTGGGTAGTAGAGCTACTCGAGGGCACGTTCAAGCTACCGGTAATCAAGGACATGGAGAAGAATATATCAAAATGGGACAAGTACATGAAAAGGTATGCGCCAAAGCACTACAGGAGAGGATGCATTAGGATAGTGCATATATGGTACAATGATGAGTTGTGCAAGGACATGGGATGGAACCCTAGAAGGAAGAAAGACTTGTATTCTGAACTATTTGAGCCATATGGTCCATGGGATTATGTGAATTCTACTTGAATTATCCCATCAATGCTTGTTATTGTTTTTATATGCAAAATGGTCCATTACTATTTATATTATATATGGATCCCGAATAAATGTTTGAGAAAGACTTTGCTGATTGGGGTTGATTATACCATTGCTATATTTGTTTTGATTTTATAATATATATTTTATGTTCATGTGTTTTCCTTGCCTCTTGTTTGTTTTTTTAAATAATTAAAAACACAAGCTCGAAACATCCTATGAACAATTGAGCAAACAAATCAACGGAAAGATGGGGTCTAGATAAGTAACTTATCGTGCAAGGTTAAGCAATTAGATGTTTTATTTTTATTTATTAATTGGGTCCAAGAATTAGGATTGGTGGTGATACGAGTATATCCTTGAGCCCTATCGCTCCCGACTGCTCTGACGATAGATGACACATCGACGTCTTCTCGAAGCACATCAGATCTGGCACCCATTTAGAGATCAGCTTCGAAATGTTTATGGACGAATTTTTCTCGTAATTGAAGGATTCAAGTGGAGTTTTGCATCCGGTGGAGATGAATCTCCTTTAGCTTTGTTCCATAAGCCATTGTATGACAAACCCTTACGGGAGGGGTACAGCGTGGAGGGTCCGATGCCCCTTCCTTCCATAATGATTTTCTTGATCTCGATAATATCATTTCGATCTCGCAAAGCCCTATCATCCTCTGATCTCCTATAGGAAACTGTCACCTCGCCATCATAACCAACTGCCAGATAGAGGGATTAGAGGCCAATTGCGAGAGTGATGAGTCAGAATAATGAAGCTGCAAGTGTTGATGATGATATTGTCAATGATGTTGTTATTATAGAGAGGTCTTGTTGGTGATAATGGTTTTTCTATAAAGAGATTTTTTCTCTCAGGTGGGGATATTGACTTTTTAGATAAAACCCTCCTTAAATTTGATAAATAAAGAGCGGTCATCTGGGGTTCGAACCATGGACATATGGATACTGTCCACAAGTTCTTTCCGATTAATCCATTCCGAAATGGTTTAGAGAAAACCCTCCGAAAAGGGTAGTAAAACATTGTTTATGCGTCATAAAAAAAAAACATTGTTTATGCATTTCTTACCTCTTGTAAGATTTTATTGAGATTTTTTTTGAAACTAGACAAGAATACAAGATATATCATAGTTTTAGCTGGTAGGGTACCGTCCGCAAGAAAATATTTAACCTAAATTAAACCTAATCTAACTAAAACTTTATCAATAAAACACAAATAAATGTACTCAATTTTATAGATCTATCGATTCGGACACTTCAGCCTCAATCGATCAACGAATATTCATTTTCAATTTACGTTTATTGGAACAATTCCTAGTCCCACCCCAGGAAAATCTTAAAAGCTAATCAACTAGCATGTACACTGAAAATGCACGTGGTACCCTAAACCCTAATTTGCGATGTATTTAGTTTTCACGACTATAATAAGGATTCCATAATCGACAAGTCATTACATTTAATAAAGCCTTTATTTATAGATAAATCTCAATTTTGCTTTGCCATTCCCATGACGGAAAAGTAAATTGTGGAACAAGAAAACCTCTCCAATGGAGGTTGAGAGGTTGGAGGAGGAGGGAAAATGTGTGTATATTGATTATTCTGGGAAAATCAGAGTTTTATATACATTTTAATATTTTATATCATACGAGAGAGCACCAGATCGGGCCTTTTGTAACTACAAGCTATTGGGCTAGGCCCATACTACTTGCTAGTGTTCGGTTTTCCTCTGTAGCCCATCTCAACACATGATGACTCATCCTTGAATAGGCAAATAAAGAGCGGTCATTTCGGAGTTTGAATCGTGAACCTATGGATACTACCCACGGGTCTTTTCCGGTGAGCCATTCCGGAATGGTTATGATGACTCATCCATTCATATGTATTTGACATGTGTGTTCTAGTCGTAGAGGCGGAACTATTGGGGGCCACAAGTCTTTTTTTTTTTAATGTAATATATGGGTAATTATTTAGTACTACATAAATAGGTAATTATATATGATATTAATAATAAAAGAGTAAAATAATAAATGATTTAGTTGTTAAAGGGTAGCTACTTTAATTTAGAGATTAGATATTCAAGTCTTCATACCTCTAGTTCGGACAAATTTTTGTATCGATGATTTTTTTAAAATTAAACATTTAAACTGATATTTTATAGTTTTTTCAATACTTTTTTATGATAAAAAAACAATTTTTTAAGAAATTTTTAGTATGCCTTCAATTTTTTTTACCATTTTTTTTGAAAGAAATTAAACATTTAAACTATAATTTTATAGTTTTTTTTTTTGAAAATTTTTGAAACACTTTTATTTATGATAAAAAAAATCCACATTTTTTTAGTATGTGCCCTTTTTTTTCGATTTTTCATAAAGAAATTGCATGTTTAAACTACAAATTTATTGCATTTTTAATATTTTTTAAAAATTTTGTGTTTGATAAACAAAAATAATATAATGTGAAATTCCGGCCCCTCATTGTTAGCATTATATTATTTATACATGTACAGTTACCATTGTACCCTCGGGTTTTCACCCATTTATATATATACAGGAGTAGGCCTCTGAGATCCGTTAAGGACTCAGTTCTCCAAACACTTACATGGTATCAAGCTTTTGTATGAAACCCTAATTTTTGTTTCACACCTAACGATCCACTAAGCCGCCGCAGCCCCAAGCCGCCGCCGCCGCTCCCCCCCCCCCCCCCCCCGTTCCTCCTTTCTCCCTTCCGCCGCAATCTCCTACCCCTTCTCGATGTCTACCGACGAGATTATCAACCCAATCAACCCTAACCCCATTCCACCACCACCACAAAACCCCTTTCACTCCGCTCAATCCGTCACCAACATCAAAAATCAAATTCCCCTAACCCTAGATCTTAAAAAGGTCCAATACCACACATGGGCGGAGCTCTTTCAAACCGCCTGTAAGGCTCACGACGTCATCACCCACATCGACGGCTCTGATCGTCCGACTGATGTCCCTGAGCCCCTCTGGAACCGCCTTGACTCCATCGTTCTTGGATGGATCTATGCCACCATCTCTGAGGACGTCCTGATTACCGTCCTCCAACCAAACTCTACCGCCCGTGATGTCTGGCTCCGCATAAAGGGCCTCTTCCATGACAATCAATCCGCTAGGGCAGCAGATCTTGAGGGCAAGTTCATCAACACCCGTCAGGAAAGCTTCTCCACCGTCTCTGACTACTGCCTCGCCATCAAAGCCATCGCTGATCAACTAGGCGATGTTGGACACAAAGTTAGCGAAGAACGCCTTGTTCTTCAACTTATCAACGACCTTTCCACCAAATTTGATGTCGTCGGTGGCATGATCAGCAACACATCGCCACTTTCGACCTTCATGGTGGCTCGCAGCATGCTCTCCAGGGAGGAGAGCCGTCAGGGACGCCCCCAGGGCCCTTCCCATGTCCTTGTTTCCTCCAAGGATTTCATAGCCCCGGACCCCCTTCCCCACACCCAACCCAGACAACCCCAACAACGCGGAGGACGCGACAGAGGCGGCAACAGCAGCGGCCGCCGCCTGGGCAGTGGTACCCGCAGCAGCAATGGTCCCCCGCTCCGCCGCCCTGCCCTTATCCGACGTGGGCGGGATACCCCCCGCCAGAGTTGGTCTACACGCAGCGTCCGCCACAGCAGCGGGCCCCATCCCCGGCGATGTACGCTTCACAGCAGCCTCCAGCGCACCCCATGCACACCAACCTCTCCGCTGCTTTCTCCACCATGGGAATCCAGCAGCCGGACGACAACTGGTACATGGATACCGGGGCCTCCTCTCACATGACGAACGCACCAGGTAACCTACAAACTGTTTTTAATTCGAGCACTTTACCGTCTATTTACGTCGGAAGCGGCGAGTCTCTTAAAATTGTCGGTTTGGGTCACACAACCCTTCCCAATGCCCCACCCCTACCCCTCAACAAAGTCCTGCTTGCCCCTGACCTTGTTAAAAACCTCATTTCTGTTCGTCAATTTACCGTCGATAATCACGTGGCTGTCCAATTTGACCCGTTTGGTTTTCTTGTGAAGGATCTTCGTACGGGGACCCCAATCATGCGCTGCAATAGTTCTGGCGACCTCTACCCCATCACCAAAGCTCGCCCACAGTCTCCCACCGCCCCCACCGCCTTTGTCGCCCATCGTTCTGACTTGTGGCATGCTCGTCTTGGCCATCCCGGCGACCACGTGCTTCAATGTCTCCGCACTAGTCATTTAATTTCTTGTAATAAAGCCTCTGGCGTTTGCATTTCCTGTGAAATCGCCAAGAGCAAGCGTCTCCCTTTTAGCATTTCTCATTCCAGTACATTTGCACCTTTTGATCTTTTGCATTGTGATTTGTGGACATCTCCTATTTCAAGTGCTAGTGGTTTTCGATACTATTTGGTTGTCCTTGATGATTTCACCAATTTTGTTTGGGTTTTTCCCCTACGTCACAAATCGAAAACACAAAGTCACATTGTCAATTTTCACACATTTGTCCGCACTCAATTCACTTTGCCCATCAAGGCTATTCAGTGCGACATGGGAGGAGAGTTCGACAACAATTTTGTTCGCTCCTTTTGTCAACAAAATGGGATATCACTCCGCTTCTCATGCCCCCAAACCTGTCCATAAAATGGCAAAGCGGAACGTATTCTCCGCACCCTCAATGACAAAACTAGAACCCTCCTACATCACGCCTCTCTCCCCCTCCCCTTTTGGGTTGAGGCGCTTCACATGGCCACCTATCTCCACAATATACTTCCATCCAAAGCCATTGGCAACTCCATCCCAACCTTGGCACTCTACAAGCGCTACCCCTCTTACGATCACATTAGAGTGTTTGGATGTCTCTGTTTTCCCAACATGAGTGTCACCGCCCCTCACAAGCTATCCCCACGATCCACTAAATGTGTCTTCTTGGGCATCTCCCCACACCATCGAGGCTACCGTTGTCTTCGCTTGGATACAAATCGGGTTGTCACTTCGCGCCATGTGATTTTCGACGAACAGACCTTCCCCTTCGCCACACCACCCACCCCTGATGTCCCCAACCCACCCACACCACCCAATTCCGACGAATTCCCACCCCTCCTACGCCACCTATTCCAACAAGCATCATCCGGAACCAACCCCCCGCCCAAAACCCCCACCCAAATCGATTGGCGGCGGGCGCTGCAACCCATGCGGCGGGCACACCCCCCCTGGCAGCGGCCGCCGCACCCCCCCGCCTACCCCATTGCACCTCTTGCGGCGGGTACACCCCCCGGCAACGCCCACCACACCCCCGCCGCACCCCCCCCCCCCGCCCCCCTCTTTCCCCCTCAGCAGGCAACCCCTTTTACCCACCAACCTCCGATTGCACCCCCCGTCCATTCCATGAAGACCCGGTCGCAGTCCGGCATCTTCAAACCTAACCCCAAATACAACCTTCTCACTCCGTCTCCTGACATATCTCCTCTCCCCAAATCGCCCCACAAGGCCTTACAGGACCCGAACTGGCAAGCTGCCATGATGGATGAGTTTAGTGCTCTTATTAAAAATGGCACGTGGGACCTCGTTCTAAGGCCTCGGGACACATCCGTTAAAGACTCAGTTCTCCAAACACTTACACTCATCACCGTAAGTCTAGTTCCGTCACTGTCTAGTCGTAACTCGCGCAGTCATGCATGGGCACAACCATCTAATCTACTGCAGCAATATGATATTCTTTACAATTTATATATAAATATATATACTATAACAGTATAACCTCGTAAGCTCTAAAATTTTGAGGCCCTTGTGGTCTGATTTTTTTATAGCAATCACAGTAAAAACAAGAAATCAATCAAAGAAAAGTTTCAAATTTTGAGTCGAAATCACAGACTGTTTATCGTGCACTCACCTTGAAAAAAATATCTCGTATGCATCCAAACATTGGGAGTGCCAACCCAAATTTATTGTGTAAGAAACAAAATTTATTAAGTAAGCTGTAAACTCCATTTCATATTTTCATCCTCTATTCAACAAAGGCATTTGCACTACTGTATGTCGATCGATGAGTCGTTGTAGACTTGTAGGTCGACATGTGTTTCTTTGGCTGATGAATCAATACCTCGTGGGCATCTTCTCATTAATGAGGTATTTAATTTAATATTAGTACATGATGACAGGCAGGGCCGACCCGAGGCCCGTGCGAAAAGTGCAACCGCAGTTAATACATAACCAGCCCTTTCATCTAGGTAATTTTGCAGATTTGATAAATAAAAGAGAAGTTTAGGCACATACATTCACAAATCTTTCATGAGGTCAAATGAAAGCTTATTGTTTATGTATAATCCACCCTGCAAGTCCAGTTAATACATAACATTGATTATGCCATCATTTTATCTTCCATTTTTTCTATCTTTGAAGCATTTAGTTTGAATGTGTGATGGGTAGGGAACATTGATTATGCCATCATTTTATCTTCCATTTTTTCTATCTTTGAAGCATTTAGTTTGAATGTGTGATGGGTAGGAATTCCGTGGAAATATTTAGCAAGTAAAGTTTCAGTGACCACATCTTTTTTCTTTTTTTTTTTGATTTCATTTTTTCAAGTGTATTTCTTTAGTTTCTTAAACGTTTCCGCTTTATATACCCAAGTCCTGCACATCATTTCCGACATGCATGGTTAAAGTGGATTAATTAATTTTTTAAAAGTGCTAATTAACCAGAAAGACTTGCACGTTGAAATGGACATGCATTTTTAATGGTGGATTTACGGTGTATCTAAAAATACCCTTTCTTAAATTTATTTGGTTCACTTGCGTTATATATATGGTTTGCTTCAAATGTAAAAAGTTCTTAACGTGTAAAATATGCTTATCGTGTAAAATTTCCTTCCAGGGACAATTTGCGTTCAAAATAAGTAACTTCAATGGGCCGGCCCACGTTTCATTGTTAACCTGCTCCATTTTCATAACCTCATCCCTCCGTCTTCCTCGACCCGTCTTTCATCTTCAGTCCCTCTCGAAAACCATCGGAGCAGCTTCAATGGAGATTATCGCCCCTTCCCCGTTGCCCTCCTCGTCGTCAGGAGTCGCCTCCGGTCGACAGGTATGTATGTGGTTCTATCTACGTCCTCCAGCGACCTGTTCCTCTCCTACCGAAATAATCTGTTCCTCGCCTTCTTCTTCCCCCAGATCTGTTCGAGGCGGGCTGCGGTGTGCTCGATTTTTCCTTATGCCTACAGCTCTGTTCCAAGCGCCCAGGTTTGTGCTTGATTTCGCCTCCTCTCCTCTCCTCTCCCTTCAGATCTCATACAGATATGCTCCTTGACTCTTCCTTCTTCCGACCGTTCCACCTAGGTTTTGTGTTTGTTTCGGGATCTCTTCGATTGGGTTTATTCGCTCCCTCTGTATGTGCCTCCCTTCCTTTCTTTTAGCTGGGTCTCTATTTGATTTTGATCATGATTGTGTTTTTCTTCTTCTGAATTATTTAATCATGTGGATTGAAATTGGTGGATTGGATTTATGAATTTTGACTTGTGGAAATTGGATTTAGATTGGGCTTTGTGGAAGCTAAATTTGCCTTTCCCTTTAATTGCAATTGTTTAGGTGTTGATTAATTTCAATTGATCCCTTGTAATGGAACTGTTCATTACCATTTAATTACTTGTAATTGTTTAGGTGTTGATTAATTTCAATTGTCTTACCCTTTGACTGCAGTTGTGGATTTTGATTGCTACATTGTTAATGCTCCAAAATGTAGGTTTGTTTGCTAAATTGATCAATTTTTCTTTCCTGGTGCAATTCGTATGCTTACCTTTTGATACGGCTCCCATTTTAGATAAGCATAGGAATGTTGGATGTTATCGGTGTTATGCACTGGATGAACTCGTACTGCTCGTCAATCTGTAAATATTTTTAAATTTTGGCCGTGTTCAATTGCAAATGATGTTTATGAGGTCTGAGCCAATTTGCACAGCAGATATATTTATTTGTGATGGTTCAAGGATGATTGCTTTTTGTATGACAGATCGATTTTTGTGCAGTGTGCATCCGATGGATCGATTTTTTTGTGGCCTCAACTGCTTTCTTCCTTTAGATTAATATTAATTCTGTGTAAAGCTTCTTGATCTGTTGGGGATATAATGGAACTATCTGGCCTTATAACTGCTCTGGGGATGAACCTTGCAATATGTGCCCTGCTTGTTTCACTATATTTTGTGTTGAGAAATCAGTCCAACAACAACTCTGTTTATTTCGCACGATGTCTGGCGAGAGTGCAATCACAACGACAAGAACATGATCCTAATTGGTTTGAGAAATTTGTTCCTTCTTCAGCATGTATAGTAGAGGCATGGAAACTAACATAGGATGAAGTCTTGCACATTGGTGGTTTGGATGCTGTTGTGTTTGTTAAGATTCTTGTTTTGAGGTGATTATCATCCATCAATTGGTCTTCATTATGTGTTTATTTGCCTTTTGGAGCTAGCTAATTTGAGCAGAATCAATTGTTACATCTTGTTATCTCTCTACTTGAGTTTAAAGAGTATATTCTTCTGAGTTTATGTTAAGTTTAGCTGTCTGAAAATGAAACATGCGGAATTCTCTGAAGATATTAGATTGGCAGTTGTGGATTTTACTTAATGCAACACTTTTCTCCAACCCAAAAGGCAATAGATGCAAACATATATTTTATTATCATTCAAATCTTTAAGCTGACTAACTAGTAGGATACTATTGTGTTTCTTTGCAGTTTGCGAGTTTTTCCATTTCCTCCATCATTTGTTTTGTCCTTGTGCTTCCTGTGAATTACCTTGGGAAAGAAGTTAAAGTAGAGGGAATAAATTCAGCATCATTGGAAATGTTTACTATTCAGAATGTCGCAGAACGATCAGAATGGTATGGCTGTTTCAGTTTATGTGTAAATTGGAATATACCAATTTGGCTTTGGTATGGGGCTTTTCATTGGTAGATGCTCTCATTGGTTTGCTTACAAGTCCAGTAATTGTTGCATTGAGTTTATTTTCTATAATATTTCGTGCATAGACAGAGGCAATCGTAAAACGATGATAGTAAACATACGATGGGTACTGTACTGTATTGTTGATTAAGATTATTTTATGGCCTTGGCGTAAACAATATTTTTTTTCCCTACTAGTCCTTTTAAAGATTGAAACCAAGTGACACTTGCTAGCGATTTTGTACGAATAATGCACATTCCTTTTCATATGTCTTATTATTCATGTTCTCCATTCCAGTAAAATTATCGAGGTTTTGCCAATTCAGGATGAACATCAAGAGTGGATAACTCTCCTTATCTTCATCATGAAGAGATGACGCCTCTTCACTTTTTAAATGAACAATCTATTTGTCTTTACTGACTCTTCTGAGACATATGTTAAAACTGTTAAATTCATTTGTAGGGGGTTTAAGCAATGATTGTTTTTTCCTTTTTATTCCTTGGTTTTCCAAGTAATGCCATTTTGTTGCATTGCATCTCATTTGCTTCTCCACCTGGATACTACTTTACTTTGTAAGGGTGACTGACCATCTTGGTTATCAATCATACAGCTTCATCATGATTACCTCAACTGGGTTTTCTGTTTTCTTAAAGCCAAATCTTCTTACATCAAGTGCAATGTGTTATGATTTTGATGTTGTGTTTTTCGTTTTTATTCTTAGCAAGCGTATTTTAAGTGCGCGTATTAGTGTCATTAAAAGCCTATTAGCTCAAAATGGTAGAGCAATGTGCCTATGCACAAAGATGCGGATTTAAATCTTGCATAGGCTATTTATGTGGTATCTCTTATTATGTTTCTCTTCGTGAATAGTATAAGGTGCAAAAATAAAATTATAATGTGCATTTGTGCAACTGTGAAGTGCATTTGTGCAACTGTGAAGTGCATTTGTGCAACTTTAAAGTGCATTTGTGCAACTTTAAAGTGCAAATATAAGAACATAAAGTGTGAAAATAAAATTGTAATGTGCACATTTAGAATATAAGTGTGCAAAAGTATGATACAATTGTGCAAATTTAAACTACAATTATGCAAAAGTAAGATTATAATGTGCATTAATAAGACAAAAGATGTGCTTTTGAAATCGATGTTTTAATTTTGTTTTTTTTTTTTTACTTTTGAGAGTTTGGGTTCACCTCTCGGATAATTTAGGGTGATAGATGTGAGTTTGAAATCGATTTTTTTAAGTATAAGCTTTTAAAATTAAAGTGCATAAATAAGATTAAAATGTGCATAATTAAAGTTAAAAAGTGTATAACTAAGATTATAATGTGCATGATTAACAATTTGCGATTGTTGCACTCTTGTCTATTATGTAACCTATGTGGGATTTGAACCCACATCTTTGTGCAAACGCACATTGCTCTACCAATTGAGCTAATAGGCTAAATTATGATTTTCATGCTAAAATAGAAGAACCTAATCGACCTAAAGCATATCGCAATAAAATTCTAAAATCCAATTAGCTCATGTTTCACAACCAATTTGACAATGCTATGAACATGAAATTAGCTCCAAATCAACCCAACATTACAACCATATCATCAATTTGGATGTTGGCAAAAAAAACCCAAATTCTAAAATATATCGCAATAAAATTCTAAAATCTAATTAGATCATGATCCATAAACAATTTGAAAATGCTATGAACATGAAATTAGCTCCAAATCAACCCAAAAACACAACCATATCATCAATTTCAGTCAATTTTGCTTTTGGCAAAAGCCCCAGATTCTAAAACATATCGCAATATAAAATTCTAAAATTCAATTAGCTCATGATCCATAAACAATTTCACAATGATATGAACATGAAATTAGCTTAAAATCAACCCAACAACACAACCATATCATCAATTTCAATCAATTTGGCTTTTGGCAAAAAGCCCCAAATTCCGCTCCTAAATCAAACCCTAGATTTTCAATCTCAACCTAAATCATTCAAACAATCTAAATAATTGTAATAAACAAGTTTAGGGTTATAAATCATACCAAATTCGAGTTGAAACATGGAGCAAAATGGGGATTTCGAAGGTATTCTGAGCCAAAAATGTCGAACAACACTTATGGGGGAGATGGGCTCGGTGTGAGCTCGGCTGGGCTCGAACCATGTGGATTCCGATCTCGGGGGGTGCGCCTGAGGGAGGGGGTTCGAGCAGGTGGTGGCTGGTGGCCGGAGGTGGCTCGTGGGTGGCGTGGGAGGCCGAGATAGTGGTGGCTCGAACAAGGCGGGGAAGGTTCGGTGATGGTGCAACCGGGCTCGAACCAAGCCAAGTCCAGTCTCGGGGGGTGCGCCCAGGGGTGGGCTCGAGCGCGGCTAGGCGCTGGTGGCCGGAGGTAGCTCGACGCGGGTGTGGGTGCGGGAGGCCGAGAGCAACGTGGTGAACTGGTGCTTGGTGTGAGCGTACGCGGGTGTTTATTTTACACAATTTTACACGTTAAGCGTATTTTACACGTTAAGGAGTTTTTACATTTTAAAGCTTCCCTATATATATATATATATATATATATATATATATATATATATATGGAGTGGTTCCAGAGTGCACACCCCTTAGGATGTACCTTGTGCACAATTATAGACCATTGATTGAAACAAATGGAAGGTGGAGATTAATCCAGATTTTTTGAGTTTTTTTAATTAAAATAGAATGGGTCCCACATAAATCTCACCTTCACTCTCCTTCCTTCTCCTCTTTGTGCGTGAGTTCCAACTTCCCATTTTTATTTTTTTTATTTTTAAGATTTGGATGAGTGTAATTTTTTATTTTATTTTTTTTTCTCATTTATCAATTCTGCTGAATATTCACGTAATTTCGTTTGTTTAAAAATTTGACGATTCCACCGAATAATGTTTCACATTTCCATTCAATTCCGATCAAAATTTATCAATTCGACTGAATAATTTGTCACATGTTATTAAATAATGATTAGTTGTTGTTTTTTTTTTGTCAATTAAAGAAACCTCAAATATCTAAATAATACTTACAATTTATACGAATAATCCTTCATATTTCACCGAATAATGTCTCACATTTCACTAAATAATGTTTTGTTTGATGTTGTTAGACCAAAGAGTTCATATTCTGACGAATAATAAAACAGATTTCACCGAATAATTTACCAACTCATTACCACTACTAACCAAAATTTGATACATACGTATGAATAATTTGACAATTTGACGAATAATGAATGAAAATTATGCATTTCGAAAACCCTACTCGCCCACCCAACCACCCCCACCCCCCCGCCCACCACCCAACCTCACCCATCGTCAAATTCAATTCCCGACACCTGCCCACCCACCCACACCCCTCCCCCCACCCTACCCCACCCCACCCCAAACCATCGTCAAATTCAATTCGTGGTTTTTCGATCGGCCGACCAATGCCCACCCACCCCCACCCCACCCCACCCCACCCACCACCCTACCACCCTCACCCTGCACCCACAAAAAAAAAACCAGATGAACACCAAGGAGGAGCGAGATCGGGAAATAGAACCAAAGGCCAAACTGAATCTGTGCAGCAAGTCTTCGCCGGCTTTGATTTGGGCACAAATTGCCATCGTCATCGACCCTCCTTAGCTAAGCATCACCCACCTTTGTCGTCGCCGTCGTCGGCCTTGATTTGGGCACAAATCGCCATCGCCATCGACGGAGAACAGTGACGCTGCGTTTGAAGCAAAACCAGGGTTTCACGCTTCCGCCGCCATCATCGATCTGAGCGAGAGGGGAGTCGAAACACCACCGTCTCGCCTCAAGCTTTGGCTGATTTGTCCTCGTCGGCGTGGTCGAGCAGGATCGCCATCGATGGCAGCTGAATTGGGGAGGTGGTTATAATAGATTAGTGGAGAGATTGAGGGAGCTAGGTATTTAATAGGTGTTACACACGCGCTTCACACCTTCACAGGTGGGATTGGGCCTTCTTTTCCAGTTTTTTTTTTAAATACTCATCTACATGGCATAAATCTAGCCATTCATTTCCTATAGATCAAGGGTCCGGATTTGTGCACAAAGTACACCCTAAGGGGTGTGCACAATATACCTATTCTCTCTCTCTCTCTCTCTCTCTCTCTCTCTCTCTCTCTCTCTCTCTCTATATATATATATATATATATATATATATATATATATATATATATATATATATATATATATATATATATATTGGTTCCCTTGTGCACACCCCTTAGGGTGTACTTTGTGCACAAATCTAGGCCATTAATCAAAAGAAATAGAAGGCCAAGATTAAAAGAGATTTTTTAAACTTTTTTCTATTAAATCTATGGGACCCACAAAGGAAAACACACCCACCCTCCCTCCACCCTCTCCTGAGTGCGTGAAACCCAAATCCCATATATAGGAATATCTTCTTTATTTTATTTTTTTCTCCTTTCACGTGAAAATCAAGCAATTTTTTTTTAAATATGAGTGATGGTTGGTGGAACCCACTTGATTTCGTTTGTTTTTTAAATTTGTCGATTTCACCGAATAATGTTTTACATTATACCGAATAATGTTATATTTTTTTTTTCATCCCGTTAAGATGAAAATTATCAAAATTTATCAATTCCGCTGAATCACACCTATTTGGATAATGGATTGTACGTATTTTTTTAAATTCCCCCATTTTTTTTTGTAAGCAGCCTGATTTCGTTTGGTTTTAAAATTCATCAATTTAACCAAATAATATTTCACAATCTACCGAATAATGTTATGTTATATTTTTTTGCATCCCGTTTAGATGAAAATTCATTAATTTCACTGAATAATTTGTCAAAGGCTATCGAATAATGTTCTGTTTTTTCCAAATAATATTTTAAATTTCACCGAATAATCCTTCAAAATTCACCGAATAATATTTCATATTTCAGGGCCCCAAATTCATAAAAAAAATACTTTTCTATTTCCATGAATAATTATTGAATATCACCTAATAATATTCTAAATATTCCCTATCTTACCGAATAATCCTATATTCCATATTTACCCAATCATTCCATGTTCGTCTTCTTCGCAATGAACCGCACCAGCAAAGAGGATCGCAATAAAAAATACACAACGCTCAAACAACATGCCACTGCCCGTCCACGCCACCTCCGCCACCACATCGCCACCGCTCATCCTCACCACCTCCGTCACCGCATTGCCACCGCTCTTCCTACACATCGCCACCACTTGCTCGACGACAGCCTCAAACGCAGGCCATTCGATTCGATTAGCCAGAACACCGGACGACTTGGCCATCTCCTTCGATTCGCCCCAACAACCGGAAAGATGAGGATGACGAAAAACCACCGCCTCGAATCGCCCAGAAAGCAGAACCTAGCACCGCCTCCGCCTCGCCTCACTGCCGGTATCCAAAAAATCACTCCCTTCAATTCGCTGCTGATCAGAAGCATCACAGACAATTGCTTGCTCACAAAATCCAGAAATCAATTGAAGACAAACACACAAAAACGACTACAAAGATTCCAATCCGACGGAGTTTGGACTTTCAATCGATTCGAAGAACATACATGTAAATAGAGATGGCCGCCTGTTCAGCGTTCTTATTCCCTTCACCGCCTTCGACTCCAACGATTGAGATGGCCGCCTTCGCTGCTCCGATCGCCGCCACTGGTTGATATTCAAGAATCAGTCGGCTCCGAATATGGTTGCAAAGCATTAAGAATGCCCAGATTTAGGGTTATATTCACCCTTATACACGCGCTTCACGCTCAACTGGGTGTAATTAGAATTAATTTTCCAATTTTTTTTTTAAAAGCACGCAAACACGTGGCATCATCTTGTCCCTCATTTTATTATAGATCAAGGGCTCAAATTTTTACACTGTAAGGGATGTGCACAATATACCCATTCTCTCTCTCTCTCTCTCTCTCTCTCTCTCTCTCTCTCTCTCTATATATATATATATATATATATATATATATATATATATATATATATATATATATATATATATATATATATATATTCTCTCTCTCTCTCTCTCTATATATATATTCTCTCTCTCTCTCTCTATATATATATAGGGTTTACTTCAAATGTAAAAACTCCTTAACGTGTAAAATTTGCTTGTCGTGTAAAATTTGCTAATAGGCCTAATTTAATTACTAATGGGCCTAATTTAATTACTAATGGACCTAATTTCATTAGTAGAATGTCTGCCCCCTCGCCCATGTGTGTGCCCCCCACTTACCCCCCCTTCTCGGACCATTTTTTTTTTGTCCCAGAATTTTTTTTTTCGTGTTAACACTTTCTGCTATGCAAGTATAACTTGCTTTTGTGCACATATAACATCTTATTGTGCAAATATAAGTTTATTTTGTGCAGACATAATAATTCACTATGGGGTAAATAGGTAAATGTGCCTATTTCAATTATAAAAATTTATAATTGAAATATGTTTAATTTATGGGTAAATTGGTAAATATGTCTAATTTTATGGGTAAATGCACTTTTTCCGTTTTTGATACCTTTTGTGCAACTGTGAAGTGCATTTGTGCAACTGTGAAGTGCATTTGTGCAACTGTAAAGTGCATTTGTGCAACTTTAAAGTGCAAATATAAGAACATAAAGTGTGAAAATAAAATTGTAATATGCAAATTTAGAATACAAGTGTGCAAAAGTAGGATACAATTGTGCAAATTTAAACTACAATTGTGAAAAAGTAAGATACAATTGTACAGATTAAGAATACAATTGTGCAAATGTAAGATCATAATGTGCATTAATAAGACAAAAGATGTGCTTTTGAAATCGATGTTTTAATTTTTTATTTTTTTTTACTTTTGAGAGTTTGGGCTCACCTCTCGGATAATTTAGGTTGATAGATGTAAGTTTGAAATCGATTTTTTTACGTATAAGCTTTTAAAATTAAAGTGCATAAATAAGATTAAAATATGCATAATCAAGGTTAAAAAGTGCATAACTTAGATTATAATGTCCATGATTAACAATTTGCGATTGTTGCGCTCTTGTCTATTATGTAACCTATGTGGGATTTGAACCCACATCTTTTGTGCAAACGCACATTGCTCTACCAATTGAGCTAATAGGCTAAATTATGATTTTTATGCTAAAATAGAAGAACCTAATCGACCTAAAGCATATTGCAATAAAATTCTAAAATTCAATTAGCTCATGATTCACAAACAATTTGACAATGCTATAAACATGAAATTAGCTCCTAATCAACCTGTAACGGCCCGGAATTATGATTTCCGGGTTACGTTTCAAGGGATGAAAACCCTTGTTCGGATCTTGCAATCCAGGTACGAGTCGAGGTTTCAAACTCATTTCAAAGATCAGTAGAAAGAGGGATTTCAAACCCTAAAGTATCGTAGGGCCGTTGGGTACCCTTAACATGTCCTAAGACTATGTCGTGAAATCCAATTCAAATGAAATAAGCGGAAGCGAAGTTAAGATACAATGACACAACAGAATCGGGTCAAAACCAAGTCATAAACAAGTGATTACCATTTGCCAAGTTAGAATATTAGTCAGGTTCTTTGATTCGCCCAAGGGTTTCCGTCACATAAGCATGGAGCAAACAAGATCTGCAGAAATACCTTTAAAAGAAGAACGGGGAAAGGAGTCAGATCGAGCCACTCATGCGGGACCGGCAGTCCTCGCTGAGGCCACATAGTATGTGCTATACCTAATAAAGATGCTCTAATGCAATACGAAAGTCAAACACACTAGCATGCTCCTAATTCATAATAATGTGCAGAAATACTGTAAAGGGCCCAAGACAATGCCAACGGTAGGTGGAGACTGGCCAGCTCGTGAATGCATTCATTCATAATAGGGCGGCACGCATGCCTAACCCGCTCCACAATAAAGCCCGCAGGCATCTCATAATACAAGGAAGTTCATGACTCGATTGACGCAGGGTACCCGATGAGGCTGGGCTACCCTATGACCCTAGCAAAGACTCTAGGACTATCACAGATAACGGCCGTTCTGTTTCAAACGCATAAAGTAAACAGATGCTCAATCAATTAGTGCAACCTAAACATGATACTACATGGCATGCTTTTATGCATATGCAACACCTAACATAAAATGCAACAACAGACATGAATGTCCAACCTGAGTAAGCCCCCTAGGGAACTTACCTGAAGATGCAGATCAGCAAGATAACACAAGCAAGGGCCCATATGCAAGTCCAAGGCAATCCAAAAGCAATACACACCTATCACCAAGCCATTTCATAAGCTATCGGGCTAACATTCGTATACACAGAACCCGAGTTCCCGACCTTCTCAAAACCAATCGATAGTAAAACCATTTTCCAAAACCTTTCCGATACGATCAACATCGACCAAAATCATTCTTCCAATCAAACTCATTGATAAATCATACCAATCATATTTTCCAAACTCTTAAATCTCAATTTAAGTCAACTCATAATCAAAACAATTTCTCAAATCATACTTGTCTAAATCAAAAGAAAGTATCAAATTTTCTAAGCCAACCCAAACTCTTGTTTTATCAAAATATTCCGGCATTTTGGTTTTCAACAATAAATCATTTAAGAGATATTTCCGGAAACTGGAAAAATCCCTTTTTAAATAATTTATCATCATTATACATAATTAGCATAACATCAACTATTTTATTAATAATTTGTTTCCAAAAATCCAAAATCACATATTTAAATCATTGCACAAAACCTATCCCAATAATATTATTTCCAATTACTTTTATAAATTCATAGAATTCCATATATATATTTTTATTATAAAACCCCAGAAATCACATAATAATAATAATATTCTAATAGACTAACGATAATAGAATCATTACTTAGAAACATAACATGTATTGCATATAACCCAACAACTTAACAATAACATATATAACGACATAAAACATGCCCAATCCCACAAACTCGAACCCGGCCCAGATGGAAAGAATAAAAGGAAGCCCAAGTCTGAAATCTGAAATGAATACCCAAGGGGATGGCCCACCCGTTAAAACCAAACCCGGCCCAATCATACCTCTCAATCTGCCCGAGTCAACCCGAAGCAATTGAATAAAAGAAGGGCGGGGCCCATTCGCTGAGGTGGCCAGACGGGGCCCACACCGGCTTCTTCTTCTTCCCAGTCTCGCCGCGCCTGCTCGAAGGAGGCTAGGGAATCCGCTGGCACCGGTCCTCGTGCCTCGCCGCCCTCGTCTCCATCCCGCCTGACTCTCCCTCGCACTCGGCTCATGCCCCTCGCTCTCCCAACCCCGACTCTCCTCGCCGGACCTCTCTCTCAACCTCCTCGGCCTCACCGGACGCTCGTCGGAAAATCCGTCGCTCCCACCCTCAGCCACTCTCTAGCTCGCTGGCGCTATTCCCCGACCACTTATGAACACGAAAGGAGTCGAAAATGACATACGAGAGAGAAGAAGAGAGGATCGAAGCTCACCGAGGGGCGTCGACTCGCCGGAGTTCGTCGAAGGCACGATTTGCTTCGTTGGAGTCGAATCGAGGCTCGTCGGCGACGACATCATGCCGGAAGTGGCCTAGGAAGGGTTTGAGAGGGTTAAAAGTCCACCTTTACGCTGTTTAAGGACGAAGGGAACCGAGAGGAATGGAAACGGACCCTTACCGCTCGAAATCAGGAAAATCGGGGGAGGGAGGAAGATGGTGGCGGCGACGGCCGCTCCTGGTGGCTTCGGTTGTGGTGGCGGCGGCTGGAGGCGCCCTGGTGGTGCTCGGAGGTGCTGTGACCCACATGGGTGAAGAGAGTGAGAGTATGTGGGGTTGTGTGGGTTTGAGGCTTTTCAGAATAAAAGGAAGGGAGAGCTGCACTGGGGAGTTGAAATTTGTGAATCAAACATGAGGAGGAGGATGGTTTGTGTTTCGTTAAAATCCAAAAGAATCAAATTGCAGGTCCAGGTCTTGAAGCTTGGCGTGGTTAGTATTTGAGGCTTTACCAAAATTAGGGAAGCATAGACTAGAAGGAGGAGGATGATAGGGGAGATGCTAGCTCAAAGTGGGTAGTGCCAGGAGGGAGTGGGCAGAGCTATTGTGAGGTTAAACAAATCAAGGATAAGTCACAACTCATGTGATACTAATTGAATTTCAGAGTAGCCGATAAATAAATCTCGGAACCCGCTCTCTCGACATTATCTTAACTCGATTAAACTAAATTTTAAAATTTTCAATCCGAATTTAATAATGAAATTCGAACATCATTTTTCAATTCTCGGTATATGAAAACAGAATAAATCTATTTTGCATAAGTTTCATATTTTGGTTGGAATCCACTTTTAAGAGTTTTTAAATAATCCGATTTAAATTCATTTTTAATTTCTTCTTTCCGAAAATTAAGATTTGAAAATTCGGGTCTTTACACAACCCAACAACACAACCATATCATCAATTTCAGTCAATTTGGCTGTTGGCAAAAAAACCCCAAATTCTAAAGCATATCGCAATAAAATTCTAATATTCAATTAGCTCATGATTCACAAACAATTTGACAATGCTATAAACATGAAATTAGCTCCAAATCAACCCAACAACACAACCATATCATCAATTTCAATCAATTTGGCTTTTGGAAAAAAGCCCCAAATTCTAAAGCATATCGCACTATAAAATTCTAAAATCCAGTTAGCTAATGATCTATAAACAATTTGACAATGATATGAACATGAAATTAGCTCAAAATAAACCCAACAACACAACAATATCATCAATTTCAATCAATTTGGCTTTTGGCAAAAAGCCCCAAATTCCGCTCCTAAATCAAACCCTAGACTTTCAATCTCAACCTAAATCATTCAAACAATCTAAATAATTGTAATAAACAAGTTTAGGGTTAGAAATCATACCAAATTCGAGTTGAAACAAGGAGCAAAATCGGATTTCGAAGGTATTCCGAGCCAAAAGCACCGAACAACACTTATGGGGGAGATGGGCTCGGTGTGAGCTCGGCTGGGCTCGAACCATGGGGGTTCCGGTCTCGGGGAGTGCGCCTGAGGGAGGGGGTTCGAGCGGGTGGGGGCTGGTGGGCGGAGGTGGCTCGTGGGTGGCGTGGGAGGCCGACGAGCGAAGATACGACGTGAGGCTTCGAATGGGCAGGGTGGGCGTGTCTGGGCTCGAACCAAGCCAAGTAAGGCTCGGGGGGTGCGCCCAGGGGTTGGCTCGAGCGCGGCTAGGCGGTGGTGGCCGGAGGTGGCTCGACGTGGGGTGGGTGCGGGGCAGCGGGAGGCCGAGAGAGAAGCCGCTGCTGGCCGTTGTACGTGGAGCGCGCGTGGTAATTCATTAAAAAAATAAATTTTACACGTTAAGCGGATTTTACATGTTAATGAGTTTTTACTTTTTAAAGCTTCCCTATATATATATATATATATATATATATATATATATATATATATATATATATATATATATATATATATATATATATATATGCACGCTCATGCGAAAACTAAAACTACGGAACAAACATCAATATACAAGCAAAACTAAGCTTTAAGGAAGCTCTGGTATACGTTTGAATTTTTAACAGCCGAAGGCAAGATACAACTTAGCTAAACATTGAAGTAAGCTCTTAATCCTCTTATATACATAATACATCTTGCATTGTGTGTAAATGTTTATGTTTCCTATATCTAATAATTTTCAAGCATATTAGCTCAAATGATAGAGCGATGTGTGCTTATATACAAAAATGTGGGTTCAATTCACGCATGGGCTTTTAAATCTCATGGTTATGTGTATTTTTTTCAAGTAATCAACTGCTTGCTAATTTACATTTTTACTCTTTTGACACCGCTATGATACATGATGTTATAATGTTTTGTATCAGTTTGGTAACCAAGTGCTTGATAATTTCATTTTAAGGTAATTCCAACTCTCTCAAAGGCAACAGTAGCTTTGAGATAATGCCAATTCTCCACACACAACCGGGCCAGAAAATTAAGCCTTTCCACACACATACAATGGGAGAAAGAAGATAAAATATGTTCGAGATAATGCATTTAACAAAGTCTATGTGGGATTAGAACCCACATCTTTGTGCATGAGTACTTTGCACTTTGCTCTCCCATTTGATCTAAGGCTAAAAAAATTTAGATGACTAAAGATAATCAACATCCTCCAAATGATGGAAATCTAACTAATAGACCAAAAGCTTATACATAATGAACCTAGCTTCACCATTAAAAAGAAATGAAAATCTAACTATTAAATACAACAACAACAACAATCCAGTTAATCTCGCAGTAAAGCGGGGTCTAGGGGGTCAGGATCTAACTATAAAATGCAAAAAAAAAAAAAAAAAAGAAGAAGTTATGGACCATGTATTGACAATAATCTCACTAAGTAGCATCTCTGGATCTTTCATATCATCAATTTCTCCATCTCTAAACTCTGGCACCTAGAAATAAACACAAGTGGATCCTACCACACCCTCTATTAGACCAAAGGAAGATGATCATATCATGCCATTGTCCCATCATCTATAAAACTGAAACCATAACCAGATAATGACAATTTTTTCACCCATCGCAATTCTTGTAGATATGCCCCTACCAGCAAACGAAATGTCAATTACAGAAACTGAACACATGAATTGGTCCCAGTTTCAGAACCCTTCAGTTATTGAATAACAAATACAAACCATAAACGAAAAAAACCCCAAATTTCGAAACCTAAACCTAAAATTCCCGGGAATAAGCTTCCAACCACGAATTGGTCTTAATTTCGTACCCTAATTTGAGAAATTTATTACCTTTTCAAAGCCGTTTGAGCTCTCAGACTACCTGTCAACTCTCAATCCACCACCACCAGACGCCACCACATACCACTTGAGCCACCACTACTGTTGGAACCACCGAAATCACCAGTCGTCGCCACTGTCGGAGCCCCCAGTCACCTCTTACCTCCCTCCCCACTTCTCCAATCGCTCATGGCATCCTATGTAACATGCCTCTCTTCCGTCTCGGTTAGGAAACCTCGAATAAACCTATCGATGCAGTTGTAAGACGATCCGCCCTCCATCAAACACCCTCGGCATACCTTTGCAATCTCTTTCGCCCTGTATCGCACCGGGTTATCCGTAACCATCACCGACCTCACCGCCTTCTCAATTTCACTAGCCTCCACGATGCTACCCGATTCGTCCCTGTAGTCCAACGTGAGCTCCACCGCCATCCCGAGCTCCCTCACCAGCTCGAACGCGTTCAGCTGCTGCTCCGCGTACATAGGCCACGTCACCAACGACTTCCCGAACCACAAGCCCTCGAGACTCGAGTTCCACCCGCAGTGCGTCACGAAGGCTCCCGTGCCTTGATGCCCTAGGATCTCCAATTGCGGCGCCCATCCGCAAACCAGCCCCTTTCCCTCCTCCAAAAGGGCCCGAAACTCGTCGGGCAGAATAGCCTTCAGCTCCGTTTCCGTGTACTCTGACGGCATTATCATGTCCCTCGTCGGAGGCTTCCGAAACGACCACAAGAACCTCTGCCCGCTCCGGCTTAGCCCTTTCGATACCTCTCGAACCTGATCCTCGACGAATGAGCCTCCGCTTCCGAAGCACAGGAACACCACCGAGGACTCGGGCTGCTTGTCGAGCCATCCGATGATTCGGTCTCGCTCCGTTGTGTCACATTGCTTGTGGATCTTGAAGTCGAGGTCGAGGACCGGCCCCACGGTGTAAACCGGGGGCATCTCGTAGGCATCGGATAGCGACTCGAGCGCGTATGGCTCGAGCTCAGCGCAGCTGTTGACGAGTATGCCCTTTGTTTCTTTGAACCTACTCGCGTGATCCCTGAACGCTTTGTAGCCAAGCTTGTTGAATGCGAACCCCGGTAAAACCCTACCGGGTACCCGGTTTTGGAAGCACGGAATGTGATGATCCGGTTCCGATTCGTCAATCCGGGTCACTCCGGCTTGCTCGGAGTGAGCCGGGAGGTGGAGGATGAAGCCGATGAAGGCGGTGCTGGAGCAGAAGAATACGTAAGAAGGGATGCCGAACTCATTTGCGACGTCGATCATGGAGGTGCAGAACATGTCGACGATCAAACCGGATATATGAACCGGGTGGTCATCGGTGGAGGAATCCTGCAAGCGGGCAATGGCGTCTCGGACGAGGGGCCGGTGAGCGGCTATGTATTCGGAGAAGCAGTACTCGACGGACTCATTGAAGAGCTCCGGAGAGGGCGGGTCGACGACTTGTGGGAGGTCGACGCAGCGGATGCTGCCCAAGGTGGTGCGGGAGGAGTCTTGTTGGGAGGGGTTTGGTAGGTTCAAGGTGACTCCACGGCTCCAGGGGGAGTTTATGAGGAGGATGGTGACGGAGAGGCGAGGCTCGTGGGCGAGTAGCCGCTTGGCGAACTCCACGGCTGAGACAAGGTGGCCGGTCACCGGCGCCGGTAAGAAGATCAACTCTGTGTTCTTCATGGCTTAGAGCTTATCGTTGAAGATTGAGGCTCAGTGATTGAATTGATAATTAAAGTAGTGGTGGTAGACTGGTAGGCAACAAATTAATGTAATAGTAGATACCAAAAATGTATCCAATTTAAAGAAAGAAAAACTAAAATTGGATATATGTTAGAAAATTTTGTATTTTTTCGGGAAAAAATTCGTAGAAAATAATTAGCTGGCCGTTACACATGGTATTAAATTCTTCTTACACAAAATTTCTTGGAAAATTAACCGGCCATTAATTACACATGGGATTCAATTATTACACAAAAATTCTTACTAACTCCTATCCAGAAAGATTGTCGTTTTTAACACGTATTTTAAGGAGCTAAAAATTATATAATATATTAACTTTATTATTATTATAATTTTTAAATCTAATACTTATTATCAACAAATATTAAGTTGTAAAAAAATAATTTAAAAAAAGTTGATATTTTATATAGTTTTTAGCTCCTTAAAATACGTGTTAAAAAGTCAAACGACAATTTTTTTGGATCGGAGGTAATAGAAACAACGTAACCGCCGCGGCCATTAGACATGGGATTCAATTATTATTAAAAAAAAATTCTCATTTTTCATACAAAATTACTCTCTCCTCTCTCTAGCTTTTTAAAGAGAGGGAGCCGAAATCCTCTTCGGAGCCTCCCGTCGAACATCGCTTGGCCTCCGGCCTAGCCCGACAAATCATTTTAAAAATTCCTCTTCGGAGGTTGCAAAACATCTCTTCGGAGGTCAAAAATCAGTCCGGACGGCTGTCTTGCCCGAATTTCGTACCCTCTCTCACGTTGTACTAGTGCACCCACTACATAACATCCACAACTGCAACCACTACAATAGCTTCTGCTGCAAACGGTCACAGCTGCCCACTACAAGACAATTACAACTAGCATTTATTTTGAACAATTCTAGAATCATCCTTGGATCAATACCCTTGCAATAGGATAGTTACACCTGTCATCTCTATGTGCATTTCCTCGTATATATACGATGTAATGGAACTGTTGAAAGTTAAGAGAGAATGAAAAATCACAGCTTTGCATTCCTGGGTTTTGTTTGAGAATGGTATCAAAGCTCGGAAAGGCTAACGCCTAAAATCTCCTACCCAAACCTATCCATGGATCTAGCCATACCAAATCCCTCTTTCCCAAAATTTTCTTCCTTAAATACGATTAAATTGTCCTCTGAAAATTTTCCCTTATGGAAAGGTCAAATCAAACCTTACTTGAATGCTCTCCGTCTTCTTCCATATGTTGAAGGTACCCTTCCTCGTCCTCTAGATGATGGCAGCCCGGCTTATCAAGACTGGCTTGCCAAAGACCAGTTGGTCATCTCCATCTTGAATGCCTCCCTCACCGAGGGTGTCATGGTACAGACTCTCGATTGCACTACTGCGGCTGAAATATGGGCCCGTCTCCATGAGCTCTTCGCCGCTCCATCAAGTGCTAAAATCGTCCACACCAGGTTCCAGCTTGCCTCCTTGAAGAAAGGGGGTGACTCAATTTCTGACTACTACAACAAGGCCACAAAACTCATCTCCTCCTTCAAAGCAACCGGGCAACACATTATAGATGAGGAGTTTGTTTCCAATCTCCTTGCAGGCTTGGGCTCTGATTATGATTCGGTGGTGACTTCCCTGACCACAAATGATAGTTTGCCTACCTCCAATCAGGTGCTCTCCCATTTATTGTCCTTTAAGGCTTGCGTGAATCGGAACAACACCTCTTTGTTAGGCGCACCTCCTATGACAGTCAATACAACTTCCGCACCTTCCCCTGAAGCCAAATTCACCTCAAAACAGAGGGCGTGGAAACCGTGGTGCGTATCGAGGACGAGGCTCATTCCCTGGACGAGTTGAAGGTCATGGCTCACTTCAAACCTTTGGTGGCGACAGTGAAAATGGAAACACTTATGGTGGCCGAGGCTCCTTCCAAGGTGGTCGTGGATTCACCACTTTCTCTGGTGCCCCAGACACCCGTCCTATCTGTCAGGTGTGCAACAAACCAGGCCACACTGCACTCAAGTGTTGGCATCGGTTCGACCAAGCTTTCCAAGCTCCACCACCGAGAACGTTCCAAGCCAACACCACTGCTTCAACGTGGTTTCCCGACACTGCTGCTACTCATCATTATACTCCGGATCTCTCCAATCTTTGAATCGATAGTCTCCCGTACACTGGAACGGAACAAATTTCACTTGGCGATGGATCCACTGTCCCCATCTTCAACCATGGTTCTGCCTCTCTCTTCTCTTCTAATTGTCAATTTGATTTAACCAATCTTCTTCATGCTCCGTCTTTAAACAAAAATTTACTTTCCGTCAATCGGTTTTGCATTAACAATCAAGTCTCTTGTGAATTCTTCCCTCACTGTTAAGCGCTTGCAGACGCAGGAACCTCTGCTCGTGGGACCCGTTAAAGATGGCCTCTATGTCTTGTCGGCGTCGACTGTTCCACCACCGTCTCTTCACACTGTCACCAGCCCTCCAATAACCACCTCTGATCTCTGGCATCAAAGGTTCGGCCACCCTTCCGCTCGCATCACCAACGAGCTCCTCTGTCGTCTTCAGCTTCCAAACCCTAAAGCCAACCAGGCCCATTTTCCCGGTCAATCTTATAGATGGGCTAAGGCCCACGCTTTCCCTCATCCTCCAAGCCCATCTAGATCCACTCATGTACTGCAGTTACTCTTTTGTGATGTTTGGGGTCCAGCCCATGAACTATCCATTAATGGGAATCGATTTTACCTTTCTATAATAGATGATTATAGTAAGTTTATATGAATTTTCCCCTTTAAAGAAAAATCAGATGTTTCTGGTTTGTTACAAAATTTCATCACCCTCGTCTTAAATTTTTTATCCACAAAAGTTATTTCGGTTCAAACCGACAATGGAACCGAATTTAAACCACTTACTCCCTTCTTTCAAAAACTGAGCATTACCCATCGTCTCACTTGTCCTTACTCGCATCAACAAAATGGTAGTGTCGAAAGTCGTCACCGTCGTATTGTTGATATGGGTCTTACCCTTCTCAAACACGCCTCCCTTCCCCTCTCGTTTTGGGATTTTGCCTTTGAGGCCGCAATCTACCTCCAAAATAGACTACCTACTCCCATACAAGATCATACCACTCCCTTTGATCTAGTTTTCAAAACTTCCCCGGATTATAAATTTCTCAAGGTTTTCGGGTGTCTTTGCTTCCCCAATCTTCGTCCATATAATCCTTATAAACTTGCTTTTCGCTCAATTCCCACTATTTTCCTTTGATATAGTTCATCTCACAAAGGGTATATTTGCTATAATTGGGTGGACCAAAAATTTTATACATCTCGAGATGTCATCTTTCATGAAAATATTTTCCCATTTTCCACCACCTTTGCAAATAATTATGTCGCTCCATATAAACCCAATGATCTCGTATCCTTACGTTTGACCTTTGATTTGGATCAGGCCCAACACCCTCCACTTAACCCACCTCCTCATATTAACCCAAATATCGAAAATAGTCCACCTCCCACCCCACGTATCCCATCTGATGATTCCCCATCGTCATCTTCTTCCTCGGCATCGCCTATCCCAGCCTCTCCTCCGCCTCCCTCCCACCCAATGACAACTCGATCCAAAACTCATATATCCAAACCTCTCATCCGCACCGATGGAACGATTCCTTGGCCTCCAAATCCCCATTGCTCCTCCTCTCAATTAGTCCCAGAAGAACCCTTCTCAAGCCTCTCAATTCTCGGAATGGCGACTTGCCATGGAGGCTGAATTTCGAGCCCTTCTCAACACTGGTACCTAGTCTCTTGTCCCTCCTTCCTCTTCTACCAATGTTCTTGGTGTTAAGTGGGTCTTTAAAACCAAACGCCGCTCTGATGGTTCTCTTGAGCGTCGAAAAGCCAGACTTGTCGCCAAAGTTTACCACCAACTCCATGGGATTGATTTCAATGAAACCTTCAGCCCTGTTGCCAAACCCTCTACCATTCGCATTCTCCTCTCCCTAGCCTCAATGAGACGGTGGACAGTCCCTTAACTTGATATCGAGAACGCCTTATTACATGGGACCATCACAGAGGATGTCTATATTTCTCAGCCTCTAGGCTTCGTCAACCCCCAAATTCCGTCTCACATTTGCAAACTTCACAAATCCCTTTATGGTCTAAAGCAAGCTCCCCGCACTTGGTTTTCAAAACTCAACGATGCTCTAGTAACCATGGGTTTCACACCTTCCATTGCTGATTCATCCCTTTTTATCCATCGCCTTGGAAATCACCATGTTTTTGTTCTAGTATATGTGGATGACCTATTGGTCATTGCCTCTGAACCGGCTCTCTCATCGAAATTCATCTCGCACCTCTCTGCTAGATTCCCGATCAAATACCTTGGCGCAACCCATTATTTCCTGGGCATTGAAATTAACAGGACAAATGATGGGTTCTATTTGTGTTAGTCCAAGCACATCCGTGACCTTATCAATCGAGCGGGTATGGCTTCGTCGAAACCCGTTGCAACGCCTACTATCGCACAATTTGATAATGTGGACACTTCAACCCCATTTCATGATCCTCATCTCTATCGGAGCATAGTTGGGAGCCTTCAATATCTAGCATTTACCCGCCCGGATATATCCTATGATGTCAACACCGTCTGCCAACACATGCACAATCCTCTCCAGTGTCATTGGCAAGGTGCCAAGCGAATTTTGCGCTATCTGAATGGCACAGCGGACTTACAATTTCACATCTCTTCTGACTAGCAACATCGCATTTCCTCCTTCTCAGATGTTGATTGGGGCTCTGACATGACTGGTCGAAGATCCATTTCAGCTTATTGTGTGTTTCATGGGAAGAACCTCATTTCTTGGAGCTCGAAGAAACAACCAACTGTTTCCCGCTCTTCAACGGAGGCTGAATATCGGGCCTTTGCGCAAGCTACCTGTGAAACATTGTGGCTTCAACTACTTCTCTCCGAGCTCCAAATCTTTCTTCCCCACGCTCCCACATTGTGGTGTGACAACATTGGTGCGACCTACTTGGTTGTCAACCCGGTATTACATCATCGAATCAAACATCTATCCTTAGATTATCACTTTGTGCGGGAGAGGGTGCACTCCAAGACCTTGCAGGTTGCCTTTGTGTCTTCTGATGACCAAATTGCAGATCTACTTACCAAGCACCTTTCTTCCTCCAGGTTCACTCGATTGCGATCCTATCTATGCCTACGCTCGCTAGGATCGAGGGGGGGGGGGGTACTAGTGCACCCACTACAGAACATCCACAACTGCAACCACTACAATAGCTCCTGGCTCCTGCTGCAAACGGTCACAACTGCCCACTACAAGACAATTACAGTTAGCATTTATTTTGAACAATTCTAGAATCATCCTTGGATCAATACCCTTGCAATAGGATAGTTACACCTGTCATCTCTATGTGCATTTCCTTGTGTATATATACGATGTAATCGAACTGTTGAAAGTTAAGAGAGAATGAAAAATTACAGCTTTGCATTCTTGGGTTTTGTTTGAGAACGTTGGTCTCACCCGTTCTCGGATCTCTTTCTACCTCCTCTCCTAGACTACTTCCTTTTGGGATTAACGTCGCCATGGTCGCCTCCGGCTCTATCCTCCCCGGAAAGCCCTTTTTTTCTTGGGGATTTTGCGATTTGGGTTGTTGATTTCAAATCTAGATTCGTTCTCAAACAAACCTTGCCCTTGATTTCGGTTCTAGGGTGTGAAAATTCGTCCCTCTCTCTTAGGGCTTGCGGACCTTGTCTTCATTTCATTATTTGGATTCGTGGTTTGCGTCGTCGATCACCAAGGGCTTCCCCTTTGCTGGTTCTCGGTTGCTCCTGTGAAATCAGCCCCGTCCGGCCCACCGTTAGCCGCTGTCGTCGCCGGTGTGTTGGCCTAGCTGTGACTGCACAATCACTCCCGTCGGCTTTCCTTCCCCTTCTCCTGGTGTTGGTCGGCGGTTCCTGGGTTGCAGATCTCCACTGTTTTGCACCACGCACATTGCTGTAACATTTGAGATAAAAGGCTTAAAATAAATGTTCAATAGTTTGACAAGGAATTTTGTTTGTCAATTTGAGCATGTTTGTTGATTTGAGAAGTAGTTTGACAAGGAAGTTCATTGGCTTTGGCAAAAGCTAATAGAATTTCATTTTCAAATAAATGTCCAGTACATGCCTAACAATATTCCTTAATCAAGCACTAAGAAGTTCAAACAGTTAGTTCAAAGGGCATCTTAAAGACAATAATCAGCCAAAGTCATGAATGGGTTGGAAAAGCATCAAAGAAGCAAATTCCAACAGCTAAACATTTGGTAGAAACAATCAATAAGTAAGCTTTGCCATAATGCCACCTTATGACCACCACGAATTTATAATGTATAAGAAATATATCGATCATCAATCAAGAACCCTAAATTCACCTCTTACAGTAACCCTAAATCAAATCCCTTGCAGTTTAAACTAATTAAAGAACTGAAATAATTAGAGGGATCGAAAGTGTTTACCTTTGTTGGTCACAAATTCACAACATATAATAAGAGGGAAGAGAGCAAAATCATCGCTCCTGGATAGTGGATGTCAAAAGGCAGTCGTCGCTCATAGACGCAGAAAAGTCTTCATCACATCCGATGAGGTCGTCTCCTCCGATGTCTCTCCTCGCATCGCTTGTGTTGCTGACCTCAACTTTCTATTGAATATAATCCCCAAATCAATGAGCTCAATTTTTCATTGAATATAATCATCTTCAAAAACATTATGTATCACAAATCACCATAAAATTTATCCATAGATCCAACCCCCAAACCTCAATTAGAAGATTATAAAACTAGAATCCAACCCAAAAATCCCTAAATCGAAAAAACCCTAAACCTCGATCTAACCCTAAATTCCTATAGTCAAAAGTAAGAATGAAGACTTATCTAGAATAGTCGCCGACGCCGACCGTCTCCTTCCTCGCGTCTGTCCCTTATTGAGATCTCCAGGTGATGTACCCTTTCCGTCTCTCCCTCTCTCTCTTGAATCGTCGTATACAGAATCAGAAGGTATGCTCCCTACATAATCTCAAGGGTACTGCACGAAATTTCCGATAAATATTTGATCTTTTAATTTCAAAGGAAGAGAGATATAGTTAGAAAATACATCATACATTTTTATAACATTGTACTGAGCAACCCCAAGAGATTCTCCATCTTCATTTTTTGGAGAATATTGAGATGGTTTTTGGTCTAAGAGCTTCCCCATTATATTCTCCAAAATAAAGAATGGAGAGAAAATATGGAGATCATTCCCTAAATTTGAAGAAAACTCTATATATTTTGGGGTGAATTCTATAATGGGGAAGCGGTTGGAATGAGGAAAAAATATATTCGAAATATTTGACTTATAATTCTCTATATTGGAGATTATTTTAGAGAAGCTCTTGGACATGCTCTAACAAATTAGCTTGGTGCGAAAACATGTAACCTACTAGTTAATTACTCCGTAAAAAAAAAAGGGGGCGGCCGCCCCCTTGCATGCTGCTGCTTTACACAAGCTGGGGAAAATCCTGGTGGCCCGATAGAGAGGAGTGGTTTTTTACTACAAGCGCATACAAATTAATGACAACTCAATCTTCCTTACACTTAGACAACAACGCCCGGGTATGGAAAGTGAACATTCCACCAAAGGTTAAAAAATTTCATTGGAAGGTTTCTCAAGATGGTCTCCCAACTGCCTCTAGGCTTTCCTGTAGGGGTGCATCTATCCCTTCCACGTGTAGTCTGTGCAACGGTGCAGTTGAAGATGAGGTCCATCTCATGCTAGAATGTCCCTTCGTACGATCTATCTATCAATTCCCTTTTCGTGTACAATCATCTATTACAAGCATGATAGTTCAGTCCCGCGACATAAAACCTATCATGTCGTTCATTGGGAACGATCTCAATTCGCCGGTCAAGGAGACGCTTGCCTTTTCTTGGTGGTCTGTCTAGTATATTCGGAACCAACATTTGTTTCGGCAGGTCCCTATTTCGCAGAAAGACATAGCTAGCTTTACGGTTGATTAAATCCCACATCGACAATTGGAGTAAAACAACCTTGCTAGAGGCTGGCCTAGACGAGGACTTTCCCATACTCCCACATAACTCCAACCCCCCGAAAAGGAAAAAGAATCAAAGAAGGATTTTGTGGCGCAAACCCCCAAGGGGCACGCTCATAGGCGGAGCTAGGCGAGGGCAAGTGGGAGCATTTGCCTCCCTTTCATCCGAAAAATTACATATATTTGTTCTACTCGTTGATAGCTTCGTATTGATATATTATAAGCCTGAATCCGATAACCGAGTAAAAAGTTACGAACGTTTGAAAATTAAATATAGATTAATTATTTCAAATGTCTTTTAATAAATCATGATGCTTTTATATTTTACTTAATTTGATATTTTGGTAATGTAATTCAACATAAGAGCTTCGAAACAAGAGGTTATATTACTAAATTCGATAATTATATAAGAAATTATGCAAGTTTAAATTTTATATATCTTGTTACACGTTATTGCATGATAAGAGAACAACAAGTTGCATATGACTTTGTGGGTTTCAAACGATATATTTTTAGATGAAAATAATGTTGTTATAGATTAAAACGACATCATTTTCCTTTTAAAGAGAAAAAATAACTATATAATAACTAATGACATAGTTTTAAACTAAAACACTACAATTTTGAATTAAAAAATATTGTGTTTTGAACTAAAAAAACCTCGTCTTAAACTAATATATATCATCGTTTAATGTAAAATATCATAGTTATGTTTCTCTAAACTATAGAAAAATCTACCGAAGAATGAATCAACAATTTGTATAAAACTTCGCCCCTCCTTCGATAAATTTCTGGCTCCGTCCCTGGGCACGCTTAAGCTAAATTTTGATTGATCAACGCTAACAAACAATGAAAGTACAGCGGACGCCATAATCCGGGACTGGAAAGGTCAACCATTACGAATGTGTTATCAAAAACTTGGTAAACAAAACCCTCTCAAAGCGGAAGCACTTGCTCTTAAAATGGAAATCTAACACGTTCTACAACTAAATATTGATAAAATACAAATCGAAGACGATTCTAGTATAATTATTGACTACTTAAACAGAAAAACTAAATGTCTTAGAAAAAGTTTCTTTATTTGACGTGCCCGTTTGGGCGAGGATCTTGAATTACACCCATTTGAAATGGAGAGCCCCCAAGATATCCTTCCTCTCTCATGGCTGCCGTTATCCTTCTTCCCTTCTCAACACACTCCAAACAACCACCCCAATTTGTTTCCGTACCACTCCCTCAATTTATGCATAGAACAATCCATTCACATTGACCTTCTTTGGAATCTAATTGAAGGAGACGCCACCGCCTTCAAATCCTCCGCCAACTCGCAGAACACGTCATTGTTACTCCGGCCTTCATCCAACTCCGGTGTCTTCTGCCGGGGGCAGGGATCATAGAATGCTTGAGAGGAAGACTCTCGAAGCTTGTGCCTGAGCACCTCAACTTGACCGGAGATTTGAATAGGAAGAGGTTAACCGCCATGGACCGGAGATTAGGGAAAGAGAATTCACGGCAACTCTCTAAAATCGATGGGAATGATTTCTCGGTCTGGTTCTTTCTGGGATACTTGATTTCCATCTTTAATTAGCTTTTAATTCGGATTTCAGGGTGCATTTCTGTTGTTGAATCTCCTATTAGTTGACATTATTTTCCCGTTGCAGCAGCAAGGTTTCCTATCTGAGATGGATCAAGCTTTGAAAACGCTGTTTTTTTTTAATTCAGCCATTGTTTGCAATCCGAATTGAAATTCAACAGTGTTGAGAGGCTGAAATGTGAGATAGTCATTTGCCTTTTGTATAACTGTCTGTTGTTATTTATTTACTTATTGGAAGGATAATTGATGATCTTTTCTCCTGAGAATGTTGATGGCTGCTGTATTTAATATTTATTGTTTAAATTGTAATACAAACCGCTGTCTCAGGAGTCAGTTCAGGTGATTGCTTCATCTCCAGATTTGTCTATTAAGAACATAACAACGCATATATCACATGGAGATGGACTCTTTTTCCGAAGATACAAGCTAAAAAAGAACATTAGAAAATTGTGTGTATTTCTCCTGCCAAGTTTCTTTCTATATGAACAATTATATCCTGTCAGTCACTTATATACAGCTGCTTCTTGTTTTCAATCTTGATGCAATCATATGACATTTTTCTTGTGGGATATGGAGTATGAAATCAGTCACTTATATATAGAGTTGGTTTTGTGATTGGTCTAGTGTTGTTGGTTAACATATACGCATACTCAATATTGATTGATGGATGTGATTATTTCTCTCAATAGGAAATTGTTTAGATGTTTGATGCCCTTGTTTTCCATGTTCATATGTGCCATTACACGATAATTCCATTATTAGGACTTAGGAGTGAGCTTTATTATCAATTAACAGTGAACTGTACCTTGATGTTAGTTGCTGCATAAGCATAAGATCACTTCTTTTCCTTTACTAGCACAAGCTTACACTCAAGTCTTCCTCCAAACTCCCACTTGCAATATTTTTTTTTTCTTCCTATGAGCACAAACACATGGGGCCCAACAATCACTTTCTTATGTGTTAATCACTTTCTTTATCACAATTGTGTGTGTGTGTGGCCCCATTCCTAGCAAATTCAAGGAGGCCTATTTATAAAACACATTATCTAATCAGCCTATAGATAATTAGCAAATTATAAATACACCCTATCGATTCAGCTATTTGGGTTATGCATATAATAATTGAAGAAAGCAAGAAAAGAAGAAAAAAGAATAGGAGAGAGCACCTACCAAACAAGCAAACAACTGAGGTGTCAATGGAGAATAGGGAGAACACTGGAGTGAAGCCCATGATGACAAGATAAGAGAGGTCAGAGTCGAACCTGAGACCATCTCCGGTGCACCGAGACACAAAGGGGGAAGCATCTAAGGCAAGCCAAAAATAAGGAACTAAAAAATCTTTCTTTTTTCATCATCATCTTTAATTTCTTCATGTTCTTTATCAGAAATTTCTGTTTGTAGGCACCTTCGGGCTTAATTGGTGCTAGACTCCTGGGCATCTTTGTGCCTTTTAGCACCTTGGAAAGGTGCTAAAAACTCGTGGATGCATCTTCTCCACAGTTAAGAAGGGTTTCCAAATTACCCCAAACGGATGCATCTTCATCCCAGACATCGTCCAAGACTAGTAACACTTTTTTTGTTTTTTCACTTTAATACTCCTTTTAACTTCTCTTGCAGTAGATCTAAATTGTAGTCTTGAGGTTTAGACTTAAGAGCGGGCGTTAGGATTGTCACTAAGACCGATTTTAGATCAGAGAAATTGTTGATGCATGCCAATAAACATAAATCAAATCCATTTTGCACTGTCATGATTTTAGAGAAGCTGAGCTAAAGTGGCCTTGCCTAATCCTCCAAAGCCAATTATTGTGATAACAGAGAGGTTTTGATGACAACTGTTCTCAGACAAAAAGCTGATTTTCTTCTCCCTATCCTCATCTCTTCCAATTATTGTGATAACAGAGAGGTTTTGCCTAATCCTCCAAAGCCAATTATTGTGATAAGAGGGAAATTCTCTTCATCTTTCCATTCCTTGCATGATTTCTTTTAAAACTTACTATTAACTTTGTATTTTTTTAAATTCATTTTTTTTGGAACTCATAGCAGAGAGGACTGATGCCCACTTCTGTTAAACTTGAAGCATCATGGTCCCCTAAAAGGGGTGACCTACCTGAGAAAGACAAGGATTGGGATTTGGAGATTGTAGAATGGTAAGAACTATTTTGGGATATTAATGGTTCCTTCATCTATCGAAAGTAGTATATGTGAAATGTTCCTTCATATATTGAAAGTGAAATAATTACTCATGTGTTGCAGGATAATGGACAAATATATTCATCAGAATATTGATCTCTGCAGTGCAGTGATTGCTGCTAGTATAGGATGTGCTGACATCCTCAAGGTCTCGCTTGGTGCATTATTTTTATTTATTTATACAATTCCCCCTTCCTTTTGAGTCTTGAATTTGATGGTAATTATTATTTGACCGACTTTACTGGGCTTAATGGAACTGTAGGGATTCATCTTACTTGTAGTAGATAAAGCAGTGGTTGAGCCAGTACTTTGCCCCAATTATGCCATTTTATGTCGTAATGTTAATGAGAAACTTGCTAAATTCCCATCCGATGAATCTGATGGCCAACAAATCACTTTCAAGGAAGTCATCTTGAGCGAGTGTCAGGACGCATTTGAGGGTGTTAAGAAGTTCAAGTATCAAGTAAGAGAGATGACTGCACCCGACCGGGAGTTGGAATGCTCGGATAAAGAAAGATGGGTTAAACTTCGTACAATTGGAATTGTTCGCCTTATTGGAGAGCTCTTGATGCAGAAGATGGTACCCGAATACATTGTGCATCAAATTATGCAGGTCCTTTGTCAATCCTCACTCATTTGCTATGCTTTACTCAACTTGTACAATATTTAACTTCTTTATTTTGTCTCTTCTAAACTTTGTTTGATGCTTTGGTGCAGAATCTACTTGAACATGATAGCAAGAGTTTCCCTGAGGAGGAATACATTGAGGCAATATGCATATTTTTTGAGACTACTGGTAGGCTACTCGATGAGAGCCCCATGATAAGGTGTGTAAATGATGTTTACTTCAATAGATTGAAGGAACTTACCACAAACCTTCAGATGGCTCCTCATTTGCGGCATATGCTCCATAAGGTTATTGATCTCCGAGCAAAAAATTGGGTACCTAGTTGTGATCTTGAGGAGGTTGCCTCTTATTCCTATTTTCTTTGCCTTTAAATAAATTGTACTTCATAAGACTGCTTTCGTATGCTTTTCGGGTCTTTGCACCAGAATCTTGTTAACTTGAAAACTTTTTTGTTCATCTTCAATCTTACCACAGGATGGACCTCCAACTCCTCCTTTTAAAGCTGAAGAACCATGGTCAACTCGAAGTAGTACCTTATCGGAGAAGGATCAAGTTTTGAAGACCATAGAAAGGTATGAAAGAACTAGTTCTAACTCAGTAGTGTTAGTGGACTGTCGTTTGATTTATTAACGAAGGAGAGCTTGAGAATAAAAATCATTGGATATTTCTAGAGCATTAAACTTGCAGTCTAATATGGTTCACATTTTTTTTTTTTGCAGGCTACTGAGCAACCTTACTCATGAGAACTTTAATCTTCTCAATGGCCAAATAATAAATGCTGGAATTACATCAGCTGACATCCTGCAGGTCAACCTTTTCTCTTGGGCATTCATCGTAGCTATTTGACTCAAATGATTCACATCACTCACTGTATTTCCTTGAACTATAGGGAGTCATCTGTCTGATATATGACTGGGCAGTTCTTCATCCGACATTTTGTCCCATGTATGCCAAATTGTGCCGTGTTCTCAGTTGGGAACTTCCTTCATTCCTACCAGAGGAAGCTGATGGAAGGGAAATCACTTTCAAGAGAACTCTATTAAATATATGCCAGCAAGAATTTGAGAATGCTGACAAATTAAGGGCTCAAATAAGGCTGGTGGATGTGCATGACCAGGGTTTGGAGCATATGGATAAAGAAAGAATGGTTAAACTTCGAACTCTTGGAAACATTCGCTTCATTGGAGCGCTCGGGAAGCAGGGAATGCTGCCTGAAAAAATTATGCACCACATTATTCAGGTCACTTAATCTTCTTTTGTTCATCTTTCATGGATCAGTAAAATAGCAAGTTTTTATTTACCCGTTTTTTATGAAAATTGTACAGACCCTCCTTGGACCTGATAGCAAGAGTTTTCCCGTGGAGGAAAATGTTGAAGCAATTTGCGTGCTTCTTAACAATATTGGTAAACAATTTGATGAGAGGGGTTGGTCATCATCTCGCAATGATATTTACTTCAATAGATTGAAAGAAGTGACAGCAAACCCTCTGTTGTCTCCTCATGTGCGGCATTTGGTCCGTAACCTTCTTCATCTCCGAGCAAACAATTGGGTACCACCTAGTTGTGATCATGAGGAGGTTTTTTCTTCCTCTTATGTCCTTTGCCTTGTACTTGCACGAGCTTCTGGGACTTTGCATCGGAATCTTTTCAACTTGAAATCTTATACATTCATCTTCAAACTCATAACAGGACAGACCTACAACCACTGCTGTTAAAGCTGAAGCACCATGGTCAGTTCGAAGGAGTACCCTATCTAAGAAGGTTCAAGTCTGGAATACTGTTGAAGGGTAAGAACTAGTAACCTTTAACCGTGTATCATATTTGGTGAAACATTGTTAGTGTTAATGGAATGCCTTTCAGCTTGGAGATTTTATCCATCAAAAGTGAAAATAATGTCCCTGTGTTCCTTTGGCGTGGCAGGATACTAAACAAACTTACCCCGGAGAACTTTAATTTTCTCAAAGACCAACTAATTTATGTTGACATTACATCAGCTGACATCTTGCAGGTCAACCTTTGTGCATCAGATGTTTTTTTCCACTTTTCTATTGCCTTCATGGTAGTTGTTTCACTCGCGCATCAATGTGCTTGAATTGTAGGGAGTCGTCTCATTGATATACAATAGGGCAGTTCTTGAGCCTACATTATGTCCCATGTATGCGCAATTATGTTCCATTCTTTGTTGGAAACTTCCTTCATTCCCATCCGAGGAACCCGATGGACGAGAATTCACTTTCAAGAGACTTCTCATAAATAATTGCCAGCTAGAATTCGAGGAAGACATATTGAAGGGTGAAGTACCTGGCCAGGAGTGGGAGGGTAGTGATACAGAAAGAATGGTTAAACTTCGAAAACTTGGAAACATTCGCCTCACTGGAGAGATCTTTAACCAGAGGATTATGTCTTGGATACATATTAATCACATTTTTCAGGTCCCTTTTCTATCCTGGCTCTTTTTGTTCTGCATTTTTAAGATGGTCAAATATCATGTTTTAAATTTAGATCTTATTAACACTGCACAGAGGCTCTTTGAAGTTGAACCTGATAGAAAAAGTTTCCCCAGGGAGGAAAATATTGAATCAATATGCATGCTTCTTAAGACGATTGGTAAACAATTGGATGAGCGCTCCAGTTTAAGGAATACTGATGATAGTGATGTTTACTTCAATCGGTTGAAGGAACTGGCTTCAAACACTCAGCTGGCTCCTCATCTGCGGGATATGGTCCAGAGCGTTCTTCATCTTCGAGCAAACAATTGGGAGCCTAGTCCTGAGGAGGTTGTTTCTTTTGTATTTCCTTTGCTATAAAGCATATGAATTCATAGTAACATCTATATTCTCTTTTTGCAATCATACAGACCAAGACCATAACTGAAATACATTCCGAGGCTGAAAAGCATCGTGGGCTGCAAGGAAGTGCTAACGCGAATCCTCCAACAATCGAATCTCAACAACTTACAAGGGAGACGGTCTCTCTCTTGGAAGAGTATTTCAGTGTAAGGCCTTTGGACAAGGCATTGCGTTGCATAGAGGAGCTAAGGTCTCCGTCGTACCATTCTGAAGTCGTTAAGGAAGCACTTTCTCAAGGCATTGGGAGAAGTCCACCCTGCACTGAGGAGGTCTTGAGGCTGCTACAATCCCTGCTCACCAACAAGGTCATCACCAGCAAGGATATTGCAGATGGCTGTGTTTCGTATGGATCTTTGATGGATGATGCCTGCATCGATCTTCCTAGAGACCCATGTAGTTTCGGTGAGATCATGGGTAAACTGATTTTGGCAGGTGGATTGAACTTCAGTGTGGTGAAGGAGGTACTAAAAAAGACGAAAGACAACTCGTTCAGGAAGGCCATGTTTGATTCTACGCTTTCGATCATACTGAATGTGGAAGCTTCTGAGATCACTGCTTGCAGGGGCCTTCTTTAAGTATCAATCAACCTGGTTTGATTTGCTATGAAGATCAATGACAGGTACAAAACAAACCATTTTAAAAAAAGCTTTGAGGTTTAAATTTTATAAGCAATGTGCAAGCTTTGGTGTTTCTTGGAGTGCTTCCCACAACTTAATTCCCTATTTTGAACATTTAATTGTTCTTTCTCGGCTCGAGATTGGAAGACCAAATGTACCCTTTTAATTTTTTGTTTTTAATCTATAGCAGGTTATTTTTTCGAAAGGGGGACTATGGTAAGGACTATTATAGATGGTTTATTTATGTGAGCGGTGATTGATTTGTCCTGTTCGATGCCGTCGTAGAAATATGATCGACATCTGATGGCTCATTTGAGTTCACATTCTGAGGTGTCCGCTCGCCAGTGATCCTTAGAGCTCTTTGTGTGCGTCGTCTTTTTGACCGATCGATTCATTTGTCCTGTTGTCTTGTGGTATACAGACTATACAGTGTAGAACAATTATGTCATTTGGTTGTGTAATTTCCCTTTTGTCATTTGATTATACAATTTGCTTCTAATTGTACATGATGGTTACTTGGTTAGTCCATCTACCGATTTCTTTGGTCTCTGTTTTTGTAATCAAGCTTCACACCCCGTCATGTCTTCATCCAGTCATATTTTTTTTTTAAAAAAACCTTAAAAAATTTCAACAATTTAAAAATTAATAGTGGAATACACATAAAAATAACATATCATAAATAAAATATTTAATTTGAATATATTTCTCAAGTTTTACATCACTTATGAAGCGGCATACCCGATTAGGCAATAGAGTGGCCGATAAAGTTGCACATTTTTGCCACTCTGCCCGGGGTGTCGATATTAACAACGATTCTGGTCTTCTAGGCCTCATCCGTAAGGATGTCTTCGGGTAGAGCTCGCTCGCCCGAATTCTTTCCTAATAAAAAAAAAACTTATGAAGCGGCATAATCTAATGGCCCATAGGGTTCAAATAACTCAGAAATCAATCCTTTCTTTCTTCTAGGGTTCCAACCCATGTCCTTGCAAAGTTGATCATTATACCATATATGGACCGCTCCAATGCATGATCTTCGGTACTTCTTGGGTGCATATGACTTGAAGTACTCGTCCCATCTCGCAATGTCCTTCTCCATCTCCTCTATACCCGGAAGCTTGAATCTTCCATCGAGTAGTTCTACAACCCACCGGCATCTCAGCTCAGACGTGTACAAGTTTGATAAACTCTCCGAGTATCCAATAACGGCTAGTTGTGGAATCCGGGGTTGAATGCATTGCCTACCATAGTACATTAATTGAATAGATTAAACAACACTTGAAACTCAAACTAGAATGAATTTGTGAAGAGTAATTAACCTATAGAGTGGAACAATGCACTTGGGAGACCCACTCATGTAGGCCTTCAACTTTGGGGAAGCAAATATATCACTTAGCTTCTCATCTCCCTTGAATCCTGTTGCAAAGATAACCAAATCGGCACCAAGAGGCTTATCTTCTCCTTCTAAAGTGATACCTTCTTTGCAGAAGCGGAAACTCTTGACCTTCTTCAAGACGATGCTCCCTTGCTCAACATTCTCGTAGAACCCTTTCGGAACTATTGCCAACACGCAGGAAGTAATGGACTCGATGAAGCTATATTGGGGTGTGATTCCATACTTTTTGAGCGGATGTCTGTCCCTTATGTCGCTCTCGACAAACTTAGCAATCAACCACCTCTGATAGGTAAGAAATTAAGACACATAAATCGATAGATATATACATCATTTATTATTGAGAGATTTCAAGTTTGAGCTTAGTTTGAAGGTAACTTACAAGAGGAGAAAGAAGTGTGGCAAGGAAGCTAAGGAAGAGTCCCTCCCCGGGCTTGTGAAGTAAGAGTTCGGCGAATCGGTTAAGGTAGAGAAGAGCGAAAGGCAATCCCCAAATGCTGAAGTCTGGGAGATTCCAACGGGGAGTCTTGAATATCACATGGCAAGGATGAACTTTGCCTGTAAACACATTTTATTTTAGTCTGGGAGAAACAATAAAACAGGGCAAGGATTGAAGAAAAGGCGTGAGTTAAATTTTCCCATATATTTGCAATTCGTCTTGTCGTTTTCTCTGGTGCAATCTAACTTGGGTTTTTTGACACATTGATTAATGATATCCAATATATTTAAAGCACATTAGACAGTGACCTCGTCTATTTTTATCCACATGTCATCATATATGCATATCTCATATTTTAAGTGGTTACAAAAGCTATTATTTTACCATGAGTTATTTTATAGATATTGTACCTTGAATTATTTTATCTTAAGCCATTAAGAATGATTATTTTAGTTCATTAGATAAGATTTCATTATTAGATAGTTTTCAATTGAACAATAAAAATCTTAACATTAAAATATTTATATTAATTCTCAACTTCAACTTCATATCTTAAGTCGTTATAAAACCTATTATTTTTATAATTGCTTGAAATTTTTTATTAAAAATTTCAAATAAACTAATTTATCTTCACATAAAATTTAATTAAAAAAATAAGTTTAATATAATTAATATAATAAAATATAATTTATTAACAAAATGTGCAAAATGATCTCTTGAAGAAAAAAATTGATATGATTTTGGAGAACTTAATTATTATTTTTTTTAAATGGCGATTTTGTGAAATTTAAGGCCCCAATCATTGGCCCAACAATCAAATGATACCGGGCCCGGCAATAGGCCCAGAAAAAATAATTACCATTTGCCAAGGAGCACTCATAGGCAATATCAAGAGCTGATTTTTGGAAGCCAACCACAACCACTCGCTTGCCTTGTATCAAATTCCTAGCTTCCTCGTTTTCCAGCTCCGAGTAGTCCTTTGAGTGCATCACTCTTCCCCCGAACACTTCCGGTCCCTCCCCGGCTGCAAACTCCGGCATCTTCGGAAGGCCGCTAAACCTCCCTATGCAAAGCATGACGAAATCGAACTGCAACACCTGAGAATATATTCGAATTATTATATGATAATTAATCAGCCTAACTTTCAAAACTGATCACTATAAATAATGTATACTTGTTCCGTATGACTAGGAATGTCCTGCAGGCAAAGAGTCCATTTGCCCTTGTTTCCGAACGCCTCACCGGTGCCACCCCAGAGGCTCCAAGCCTCCATTTCCTGCTCAGAGACGCCTTCATAGTCGATGCTCAACACCTTGGTGTTAAACCTTACGTACCTCAACAGACCAAAGTGGTTGGCATAGGACCGGATGTAGTCTAACACTTGTTCTCCGGTAGGGTGCATGTCTTTGACCGAAGACGGCCATGGGAAATCGGAGAATTGGAAGAGTAATTTGGGAGTCTGAAGCCGGGTGGTCTGGATGGTGTTGGACCAGACGCCACCAAGGTGGCTTTGGGACTCGAACACGACGGGGTGGTAGCCCTTGGAGAGGGCGTACTTGCAGGCTAAGAGGCCGCTGATGCCGGCTCCAACTATGGCCACCTTCCTCTCCATTTTGGAAGGCAGGAGGAAACCGGCAAATAAATCGGGGAAAAAAAAAATCTTAATATTACTAAGGAAAAATGGACAAAAATAGTATCAAGTATAAACTTTTGGCCAAAAATAATACAAACTTTGAAATTGACCGTTTCATATACGAACTATCGCCCTATTAACCGAAAATAATACATATGTATATTTCGGTGAACTTTCCGACCAAATACGCCACGTGGACACCGGAAAACACACATGACATAAATTTTTGCCACGTCACCAAACTTGTAAGTTATGCCATGTCATAAATTTATTTTTATTTTTTTATTAAAAAAAAAGAAAAAAAGAAACAAATAGGAAAATAGTTATAGTACCTTTCGAAACAATGGAATCGAGGGTGGGCGTCTTCACTTTCTTCTCAATGTTATATGCTCGTTCTCTCCTCCATTGTTTCGAAAGGTACTGTAGCTATTTGCCTATTTGTTTATTTTTTTTCTTTTAAAAAAAAAATGAAAAATAAATTTATGACATGGCATAACTTACAAGTTTGGTAACGTGGCAAAAATTTATGCCATGTGTGTTTTTCGGTGTCCACGTGACGTATTTGGTCGGAAAGTTCACCGGAATACACATATGTATTATTTTCGGTTAATAGGGCGATAGTTCATATATGAAACGGTCAATTTCAAAGTTCGTATTATTTTTGACAAAAAATTAATACTTGGTATTATTTTTGTCTATTTTTCCTATTACTAATGATAATGTATCGTGTGACTACGAATTTTACCTTTTTTACGCGGTGCACAAGCGTTTCAATATTTTCTTCAGATAGATAGCGTACGATTAGGTTTTGCCAAACTTGTCAATTTGAAAGCAATTTTTCTCCGATATTTGTTATTTTCAGGGTATTTTTGTTTTCTTTTTATCATATACTCCTATATGGAAAGCTTAGGAATTTTTTTTTTTTTTTTTTGGAAAAAGCTTGGGCTATTTATATATATTGAGTGAGGATATAGCCAAGACGTTTAAATGGTCAATTTTTTTTTAACCGGAAAGAATTCGAATTCTCAGACTAAAGAAATTTGGGAAAACGAGAGGCCGAAAGAAATCGGCAGACGGGCCAACCGTTACAATACAACTAGAAAAGCAAAATACAAAAGAAAACCTGAAAATAAAAGATCTCGGCAAGAAGACCCGAAGAGAGACAGTCGAAGGACACTAGGCCTGACATTGCCTATAGTGTGAGTGTGATTTCAAGGTACCTGCATGGACCTACACAACAACATCTTGGTGCAGCCAAGAGGATTTTCAAGTACATAGCTGGAACTGTGGACTATGGGTTATGGTATGAGAGTGTTGAAGACTTCAAGCTGAGAGGGTACACAGATAGTGACGGGCAGGCTGTCTTGATGAGAGAAGAAGCACGTCTGGATTTGTGTTTAGTCTAGGCTCCGGTGCAGTGACATGGAGCTCAAAGAAGCAAGATACAGTAGCCCTCTCATCATCAGAGGCGGAGTATGTGTCAGCAGGGCTAGCTGCTAAGCATGCATTGTGGTTGAAGAAGTTGATGTTGGATTTGGGATGCAATCATGAGGATGCAGTGGAGCTGTGGTGTGACAACAAGTTGGCTATAGCCATGACTAAAAATCCAACCTTTCATGCCCGAACTAAGCACATTGATGTGCAGCATCACTTCATTCGAAGATTGGTAGCAGAAGAGAAGGTGGTTTTGAACTTCTGTGGATCGAACCAATGAACAAGATGCAGACTTGTTCACAAAAGCTCTAAATGGAGCAAAGCATCAGCATTTTCGAGAAAAGATTGGAATGAAGACAATGTGAACTAAGAGGGGGTGCTGAATTGTAATTCACATGTGTAATGTGTGTGAACTGTGTCCCGAGTTTAAAATTCTGTTTTCGGTTAATTTTAGTCGAAATCGAGTAAGTGTCTGTCAGCTGTACTCGAAGTCGATTACAGATCAGTTTCTTTTGTTTGTTTACAGCACGTGTGTTTTAGCTGTGTTAGTGGAGTAGTGGGATGCAGTTACTTAGACGGTTATTGAGTCTTGTGGGTATCTTTGTAAGAGTTTCAGTACGTAATGGAAGTTTGTGTGAATGTTTTGGAAGTGAATTGTTCCCCCCTCTCTCTCGTTGCTGTGTGTGAGTTTCAAATTTTGGTGTCTTTGAGTGTGCACCAAAAAGCAATTGATCCTAAAATAGAGTTGCAACAACGATTAGGTTTTGGCAAACGTTTGCCAAACATGTCAATTTGAACGCAATTTTTCTCCGATATTTGTTATTTTCAGGGTATTTTTGTTTTTGATTAGGAAAGAATTCAGGCGAGCGAGCTCTACCCGATGGCATCCTTACGGATGAGGTCTAGAATACCAGAATTGTTGTTAATATCGACACCCCAGGCAGAGTGGCAAAGGTGTGCAACCTTATCAGCCACTCTATTGCCTAATCGGGGAACATGAAAGAAAAAAACTTCTTTCAAAGTCGATAGTAGAAATTTAACATCTGATAAAATCAGTTCGATTTTCCATGGACAAGTAGATGTTTTATTTAGATGGTTTATGATTATCATGGAGTCGCCTTCAATGTGGAGTTTATTGATACGGAGTTGTAGAGCCTTTTGGATTCCCAGTTTAAGAGCAAGCGCTTCCGCTTTCAAAGGACTTTGTTTGCCAACTTTTTTATAACAGATGTGTATCGGATGTCTTTTCCAGTCCTAGATTACGGCTCCAGTCGAGCTATCATTGTTTGAAATTGTGGATCAATTAAAATTTAACTTGAAAGTTCCCCTGGGGGTTTTTCTCCAAGTAATGTTATCATGCTTTCTTTTTGTTCTTGGAAGCTTGGAGATTCGTGTGCGTAAGGGGAAGTTCTCATCCAAGCTGTACTCAAAGTGAGTTGTTTTACTCCAATTTTCCTTATGAGTTTTAATGGTACGTAATGAACTTTCTCTTTGACGTATGGGGACCTGTCTAAAAACAAACTGGTTTCGAATGTACCAAGCCGTCCACCAAGAAAAGGCAAGCTCCACCTTGGTAACGGAAGTAAGCTTGTTTCCGATGAATGAGAAGATAGGTTTTATCTTTTCTTTTTGTTTTCTTTTTATCATATACTCCTATATGGAAAGCTTAGGAATATTTTTTTTTGAGAAAAAGCTTGGGCTATTTATATATATTGAGTGAGGATATAGCCAAGACGTTTGAATGGTCAATTTTTTTTTTAATCCGAAAGAATTCGAATTCCCAGACTAAAGAAATCTGGGAAAACGAGAGGCCGAAAGAAATCGACAGACGGGCCAACCGTTACGATACAACCAGAAAAGCAAAATACAAAACAAAACCTGAAAATAAAAGATCTCGGCAAGAAGACACGAAGAGAGACAGTCGAAGGACACCGAGTGGAAGCTGCGAATGCTGAGAACATGGGAAAGTCGATGGACTGACACGACGACTCGACGCCGGGGAGACAGATGCAGAAACCCATCAGCGGAAAAGGCGTCTCCTAGGGAAGTGTGGATCAACGACGTTCCCTCCACCTAGATGAGAGATCTTCGAAAATCACGAACACTCCCACGATAAACTCGAACAACAGGGCGTCCGATACTGCACATCATCCGAAACTAAACGTAGCCGCACCCAATTGCATACATGTCCTTCTCAGTTTTTTTTTTTCAAACAGATTGAAAATAGGTTCAAAACTATCTTATATACGAATTAGAGCGAATGGAAAAAAAAATCTAATTGAAAATAGGTTCAAAATATTTTTTTTTAAGAAAATCAGCTGAATTTCGTTTAAAAAAAGCTTACTCCATACAGAACTTTATCACTCAAACAAATCATATTAAAAGAAATAAAATATTAGCCTACCAACCAAGTTCATAGAAATTTTTTTCAGGCCAATAGATAATTTATTTGAGGTAAATACCTAACTTTAGAGCTTCACCTAGTATGACAAGAGAATATAACAAACCGAGAAATAATTACAGTACAAAATTGCAGCAGATGTAGGTGTTTCCTTTAGGATATTATAATTGTCTTTTCTAATCAACATGAATTCAACTTGACAGATTTATATCAAGTAATAAGAAGAGATAAAGTCAAATAAAACCTCTCTAATTCATCCCAAAATTAAAATGTCAAATGAATCCAAGTGTTCCCCATCCCCGAGGGCATAGCACCACCTCCGCATAATCTAAGGAGGTTAAGGTACCTCTGCTCAGTAGAACATGATCAATAATGCATGAAATAGACTGAAATCAACAAGAATAATGCACATTCTAGCAGCAGATGTAAGATAATCGAAAATGACATTTATGCCTTTATGATGGATGGCTCTAATCTCCAAAACCCTACCTTTAGAGGAGCAAAATATTGTCTTATATAGTGTGTATTGTAGGAAGCATGTGTAAAAGCACATGGGACAACGGTCCCTTATTACGTACACTAGAGGGTTTGAGTGAGAAAGCGGCATGAAAACCACATCTCAGCAACATAAATAAACAAGGAATTAAGTTAATGATAAGCTATAATATGATAATCTTCTTAGTAACACCTCAGCAATTTCAACCGAGTCGATTACGTCACCTCGTTCAGGGTAGCCGAGCCTAAAGAAGAACCTCGTTAGATCCACACAACCCTATGCTCGACAGTAAACCATCAAAAATTGACAAATCAACCCAAATCGCAACAAAACGATCAATTTCTTTCATTTTCGTTACAGTTTCTATTCATAGTTCAACTCAAACAACACCCAAATCAACAACAATAAAACAAAACACACAAACAACAACCAATTTTTTCATTTTGAATTCTAATTTCAAACCCTAAAACACACAATCTCTTCTAAAAAAATCCATCAAAATCGTCGGTAAATAAAGCTTCTTGCATTAAATTTGATAGATACGTTGAACTGTACCGTCATGTTAGTTGCTGCATAAGGATAAGATCACTTCTTTTCCTTTACTAGCACAAGCTGACCCTCAAGTCTTCCTCCAAGCTCCCACTTGCAATCTTTTTTTTTTCTTCCTACGAGCACAAACACATGGGGCCCAACAATCACTTTCTTATGTGTTAATCACTTTCTTTGTCACAATTATATGTGTGTGTGTGTGTGTGGGGGGGGGGGGGGGGGGGGGGGGGGGGGGGGGGGCTGGCCCCATTCCTCTTTTCCATTGCTACCAAATTGAAGGAGGCTTAGTTAGTTTAGGTTATTTACTTTACTATCATCAACTATTTCTAGCAAATTCAAGGAGGCCTATTTATAAAACACATTATCTAATCAGCCTATAGATAATTAGCAAATTAAATTATAAATACACCCTATTGATTCAGCTATTTGGGTTAGGCATATAATAACTTGGCTAGTTATCTGTAAAGTAATATATGCATTTGTACTGGAATTGAAGAAAGCAAGGAAAGAAGAAAAAAGAATAGGAGAGAGCACCTACCAAGCAAGCAAACAACTGAGGTGTCAATGGAGAATAGGGAGAACACCGGAGTGAAGCGCATGGTGACAAGATAAGAGAGGTCAGAGTCGAACCTGAGACCATCTCCTCCGGTGCACCGAGACACAAAGGGGGAAGCATCTAAGGCAAGCCAAAAACAAGGTTTCAAGAATTGAAACTGAATTCAATTGAGAGAGTAACAAACAAACTCGGATTATTGATCAAAAAACGTCTTCTGTACAAGGAAAGCTCTCTGTATTTATACAGAAGCAACAACAGAAATTGAAGCGGCTGAAATGACTCTTTTTCCCTTCACTACACAAGCACACCTTATACTCTACATACCCCCTCAAGCTGGATTTGTGGACGCAGTCACAAGACCAAGCTTGACACAAAGCACATGGTGTTGATGAGCTCCAAGAGGCTTGGTCATGATGTCAACTGTTTGGAGTTGAGTTGAAACATGGGATGTGGTCATGAATCCTTGTTGGATGAGTTCTCTGATGAAATGGCAATATATGCGCACATGCTTAGTCCTTTTATGGTAAACTGGATTTGAAGCAAGGCTCTGTGCAGCCTTGTTATCACAAAACAAGGTGACAGGCAATGATATAGTGATGTGAAGATCAGACAATAAGCCTTGTATCCAAATCAACTCACTTGCTGTGTAAGACATTGCCCTGTACTCACTTTTTGCAGACAATTTGGACACTACCTTTTGCTTTTTAGACTTCCATGAAACCAGAGCATCTCCAAGAAAAACACAATAGCCAGATAGAGATCTACCTGAGTCTGGACAGTTGTCCCAATCAGCATCACTAAAGGCAGAGAGCTTGAGGTATGATATAGCAGGATAGGCAAGGGCAGCATTAAAACTTTCTTTTAAGTACCTTAGGAGGTACAAAGCAGCGTTGCAGTGAGGTTGCCGTGGACACTGAATGTACTGGCTCAATTGTTGAACTGTGAAAGATAGGGTTGCTCAGAATATGGCCCGGCCCGAAAACCGAGTCGAAACCGAACCGAAAAACAGGGTTTCGGGCCGGCCCGGATAGTATGCGGTTCGGGCCTCGGGCCACCAAAATTGAAAATTCGGTTTCGGTCCAAAAACCGAAAACCGTTTGTTATATTTTTTAAAAAAAATAATACATTAATACTTGCTTTCACGTTTTAACAGGAGGAGTAGGTTAGGCCCACTTCTTTTTTTTTAGGTGATGTTAGGCCCATTTCTTCCTTCTTAAATCTTCAACCTTCTTCCTTGTTTCTTCGACCCCGTTCACACAGCCACCGCCGCCAATAGGTCGCTGCTCCCGCTCCGCCGTCACCGCCCCGCTCTCGCTCCCGCCCTGGCGCCCTCCCCCTCCCTAAGCCAAGCCCCTCGCCATCGCCGCAGTCCCAGCTGCGCCTCCATTCTCGTCCACGCCATCGTCGTAGTCCCAATTGTGCCTCCATTCTCGTCGATGTCATCATCTACTTCGGCCCGTAGTCCTCGACCTCATCACCATCTTCCTCGTGGCTATCGGCGTCTGTGACACTACCTTCTTAATCTCATATTTCCTCCTCCCTTTATTTTCTTTTCGACAGTTGTTTATTTTATTGTCCATCTCGATCTGGATTTTTTTTGTAATTAATTGTTCTGTTTTGTTATGGATCGATGCCATGCTTGTTGATTTGGTAGTGACTATTGTTGATTGAAGTAATAATAATCAATTTTTTTTTATATTGCCTGATCTACAAATTGGATTTTCAGATCCCCTTTCGCTCTAGGGTTTTAATTCGGGTTTTCGGTTTTTACCGTAACAGAAGGTTCGGTTTTCGGATCGGGCCTCGGGCCACTCCTCTAAAAAATCGGGCTGTCGGTTTTGGCCCGACCCATTTGGATCGGTTCAGGTTGGGCCCGGCCCGTTGAGCCACCCTAGTGAAAGAGATGTCAGGTCTGATGAAGGTGAGGTAAAGCAAACGACCAATCAACCTTCTATACAGTTCTGGCTCAGGTAGTATTTCTCCCTCATTAGCAGATAGCTAGGAACCCCTTTGCATAGGAAATGAGGATGTCTTACACTCCATCATGCTAGCATCCTTAAGAATGTCCAAAATATATTTCCTTTGATTCAAAAGGATGCCTTTGGAAGATTTGGAGATCTCCATCCCCAGAAAATATCTGGCAGTCCCTAGATCCTTAATGGTAAAGGCTCCATCCAGTGCAAGCTTAGTGGACACAATTTCATTGCCATCATTCCCCATTATCAACATATCATTTACATAAACCAAAGCCACTGTGAAGGAACCATTATCTGACTTGGTGAACAAGGAGTAATCATGCAAAGATTGAACAAATCCCAGCTTTCCTATAAGTTTTGTGAGTTCTAGGTTCCACTGCCTGCTTGCCTGTTTCAATCCATATAAAGATCTAAGAAGTCTACTAACCTGACCAGGAGCTGTCTTTGTATATCTCAGTGGAGGAGTCATGTACACTTCTTCTTCCAAAAAACCATGCAAATATGCATTATTAACATCTAGTTGATGTAATTTCCATCCCTTAGCTGCTGCTAGAGCCAACACAATTCTGACAGTTGAGAGTTTTGCCACTGGAGAGAAAGTTTGCTTATAATCTTTGTCCTTGACTTGATTATAACCCTTAGCTACAAGTCTGGCCTTGAATCTGTCTACCTCTCCATCAGGCTTATATTTGATTTTAAAAATCCATCTAGAGCCAATGGCCTTTTTGCCAGGAGGCAAGTCTGTGATAGACCAAGTGTGATTGGATTCTAGAGCAGTGATCTCAGCATCCATAGCAGCTTGCCATCTCACATCATCCTTTGCTTGATTGTAGGTTCTAGGTTCAAACACAGTGCAGACATTCACAAGAGACTGTACATAAGAAGGTGTCAAATGAGCCAAGTGTTGAGTGGAAAATACTGAGAAAGACTGTGACTGAGATTCACTTATGCCTGGCATATCTGAACATATGTAGTCATTGAATCTCTGAGGTTTATGAATAATTCTCTTTGGAGGCAAATCATGAGTAATTGGACTAGGAGAATGAAGCACACTGTCTGGCATGAAAGAAGTAGAGTGTGCACTGTCCTGTGAAACAGTTGTGGGAGAAGAGTCACTTAGAGCAGTGTCTAGATTCAAATCATTTACTGAAGAAGGACTGATTGTAGATCTGTGAGGAGAGCTGTATACTGGCAATGTAAACTCAAGAGAATCAGGATTAACAAGGTGAAGACCTCTACACTGATCAGGCAACCCAGTCTGAATGTGAGAATCTTTGTAAGGGAACACATGTTCCTGAAACTTGAAATGTCTGCTGATTAGCACATAATTTTTATCTAAGTCAAACACTGTGAAAGCCTTTTGATCCGGAGGATAGCCTAGAAAGATGCATCTTCTAGATTTGACTCCAAATTTATCCTTTGGATAATTGGGCTGGTAAGCATAGCATAAACAACCAATAGTTCTAAGGTTATCTATTGATGGAGGTCTCCCATACAATACTTCAAATGGTGACTTCCAATTCAACACAGCTAAAGGCATCTTATTTATCAAATAAGTGGCACTCAAAACACAATCACCCCAGAATTTTATGGGTAATTTAGCAAAATGTCTGATAGAACGAGCAGTTTCTATCAAGTGCCTATGTTTTCTTTCAACTCTTCCATTTTGCTGAGGCACCCCTAGGGCAGATTTCTGGTGAACAATCCCAAATTTCTCAAACAATTCAACACAAGATCTTTGAGTAAATTCTGTACTATTATCAGCCTTAATCTCCTTAACTGAAGCATTAAACTGATTATGAACCATGTTCAAGAAAGAAACAATCACTCTGTACACCTGAGTCTTATCTTGGATCAAATACACCCAAGTGGCTATAGTGTGATCATCCAAAACAATGAGAAAGTATTTTGCCCCACACAAAGCAACCTCCCTATAAGGACCCTAAAGATCCATGTGAACCACATGGAAAGCAGAAGGAGCAATTGATTCACTTGAAGAAAATGGTAACTTGTGATGCTTAGTCATATCACAAGAATCACATACAAAAGTACTGAAATCATATCCTTTACAGGCTTCTAAGTGCTTCATCTTAGACACAGAAAGGTGCCCAAACCTTACATGAAACAAATCCAGGTTCTCAACCTTATTACAACTGCTCCTATGAGCTTTATTTAAGGAAACAAATGAACTGAAATCACAACATTCTTTGTAGTCAGCAACAGCACTGCAAGATCCAGCTTTCATGTAGTATAAGCCTGCATTCTCAATACCTTTGGCAACTAAAGATCTAGTTGTAAGGTCCTGTAATATGCAAGAGACTGAGTTAAAACCGAAATTCAACCTCTGATCCTTCAACAACTTAGACACAGACATAAGGTTGTGTTGAAACTGAGGTACAAATAGCACATGCTTCAACTGTAAATCCTTTGAAATAACAACAATGCCAGACATCTTGACCAAAATAGATGATCCATCAGGCAGACCAAGAGAAACCAATTTGTCTAAGCTATGCAATTAAGAGAAAACAGTTTTGTCAAAAGCAATGTGATCTGTGGCACCTGAGTCCACAATCCATGACCACTTATCAGCTTTATGATTCCCAACTAAGAAAGATAAACTCATGTTACCTGCAAAATTGACAAAGTCATGGTTGACAGAACTATCAGCTCCATCCATCTGTGCTTTGCCTTTCATCATCTTGAAAATTTCATGGAAAACAACATTAACCATGCTAGGATCTGGCTTCATTATCTCATTGTCCAGGGGGCTATCAAACTCCATTTGTTGTCCCTCAGTATTTATAGAAAATCTGTTGGAGCTCGTACTGCCCTTCTCATACTGTCTTTCACCTTCTTTGGGACCCTTAAACCACTCAGGGTACCCCACAAGTTTAAAACAGTAATCCTTAGTGTGACCTTTCTCCTTACAATATTCACACTGTCTATCAAACTTTGCTTTCTTATAATCCTTCTTGAACTGCTCAGATCACTTCCTTTGAGGAGCTCTATTGCCAACAACAAACACATTGCTATCAGTTTGAACATTTATTCCCACATTCAAAGTATTCACATCAGTTTGCAACCCAGTAATGCCTTTCTGACGCTCAATTTGAACTGTCATTTGAAAGACCTTGTTCAATCCAAGCATTGGATCCATAGACAGGATGTTATTCCTGAGATGCTCATAAGCCTCATTCAATCCCATCAAGAACTGCATGATTTTGGCTTTATTCTCCCCGTCTACAATCTTTTTCAGAATAGTACAACTGCAATGACTAATACTTTCACAACTGCAGATCGACAAAGGATCAAGAAACTGTAACTCATCCCAGATCTTTTTAAGTTTTCCATAGTAGGCAGGAACCGAAAGATTCTCTTGCCTTAAGTAACCAATTTCACGCCTAAGCTGGTATATGAGTGGATCGTTTGACTCATAAAACCTCTCCCTAATCTCATCCCAAAGTTCTTTCGAGGATTGAACATACATAAAGTGTTCACCTATCTCGCTATTCATGGAGTTCACAAGCCAGCACATGACCATATAGTCGGCTCTACTCCACCTTTCAAAATCATCACTATCTTCCTCAGGCCTAACACATGCTCCAGCTATAAATCCTAATTTTGCCTTAGAGCCAAGCGCCATTCGCACAGCTCTACTCCAACTGGTAAAGTTTGAGCCATTGAACAAATTCGACACCAGCTGCATGCCTGGATGGTCGTAATTTGACAGGAAAGAAGGATTGATATGCACAGGATTCATACCTTGCACGAATTCGCCGAATTGAATCGGATTTTGGCCAATTCTTGGGATTACAGCAGCTCCAACTCCATTGATCCCCCTTCCAAATCCATTAGCTGGAGGCGTAACGAATATGCCTCTTCCAGTACCATTTCCACCACCGACGCCGCCATTTCCAAATCCAGAAGCTTGATTTATCTGATTGTTTCCTCTCCCGGCCATGTCGAGAGATTACTTGAAGCTGAATAAACGACAATCGTCGAATAGATGCACAGATCGAAGAAAGAGAAAAACGCAACAATTGATCTCAAGGAGATCAAACTTGCTCTGATACCATTTCAAGAATTGAAACTGAATTCAATTGAGAGAGTAACAAACAAACTCGGATTATTGATCAAAAAACGTCTTCTGTACAAGGGAAGCTCTCTGTATTTATACAGAAGCAGCAACAGAAATGTAACATAAATTGAAGCGGCTAAAATGACTCTTTTGCCCTTCACTACACAAGCACACCTTATACTATACACAAGGAACTAAAAAATCTTTCATTTTTCATCATCATCTTTACCCCTGTTTGTTTTTTGGTTTGGAAAAGTAATGATTACCCTTATGAATGTAGTCCATATTTAAGTCAGGATACATTATCACTATTCTAATCATTCCCCTCCTTCTCTCATTTTTCATACAAATATGTTACCCTTCTATTCCCCTAATTTGAAGGAGGGTACATAACTAATGTGGAAAGATGGGAAATATAACCATCCCACATTGATTAGAAAAGGAATCCAGGCCTTGCATATAAGCCGGTGGGCTACCCCACCTAACACCAATTGGTTTTAGGATGGAACCTCACTCGACTTGTGTGCTCGGCTTGGTTGGTGTGCGTGATGCGCTTGGGCGTGCGTGGCCCCCCATGTCGTATATTACCCACCGTAATTTAACAACTAATACCTCTAGGATGGGCTAATAATCCCCCTCATCATCTCCTCCAAGCTCACAAAAAGTGATGATCATATACATTTTATGTCTAAAATTTAATACCTTATCATTCCATTCCCTAGTTATCTAAACAAAAGAGCCCTTAATTTCTTCATGTTCTTTATCAGAATATATATGGGTAATTGTGGGCTGTGATTGAAGAAGTTTCTGTTTGTGGGCACCGTCGGGCTTAATTGGTGCTAGACTCCTGGGCATCTTTGTGCCTTTAAGCATCTTTCCAAGGTGCTAAAAACTTGTGGGTGCTAAAAATTGGGTACCTAGTTGTGATCTTGAGGAGGTTGCCTCTTATTCCTATTTTCTTTGCCTTTAAATAAAATGTACTTCATAAGATTGCTTTCGTATGGTTTTCGGGTCTTTGCACCAGAATCTTGTTAACTTGAAAACTTTTTTTGTTCATCTTCAATCTTACCACAGGATGGACCTACAACTCCTCCTTTTAAAGGTGAAGAACCATGGTCAACTCGAAGTAGTACCTTATCGGAGAAGGATCAAGTTTTGAAGACCATAGAAAGGTATGAAAGAACTAGTTCTAAGTTCTAACTCGTAGTGTTAGTGGACTGTCCTTTGATTTATTAACGAAGGAGAGCTTGAGAATAAAAATTATGGGATATTTCTAGAACATTAAACTTGCAGTCTAATATGTTTCATGACGGAGGTAAAACCTATCGTTGATCCGCCAAAGAAACTCAAACCTATAACTAGTATAGCAATAAGCAAGAGATCGATCCCATAGTGAAATTTATAATTCTAGTTTGATTCAAGTGTCAATCAAAGTAACCAGTTTGGGGGGGTTTTGTGTGTGAAAGTTCTGCCTTTTATGAAAGTGGAGTAAAGAAAGCAAAGTAAAGGAATTTGTTTTAGACAATTAGGAGAAGTAATTCTACCTACAATTTTCCACTTTATTGGATTGAAGCGATCCTTGTAACTTCTTCTCGTCCTATTAAGTTTCCTATGAATGCCCTTGTCCCGACCCTTATTAATATAGTTACTAGTCCAACCAGTCCTAGCAACCCTTATCAATTGAACAGTCCCTAAAGAATGATTTAACCCAATTGATAGCTTTAAGTCCAGAGATTAGCCAATGTATTTGCAGTCCCTAAAGAGGGATTTAACAACACATTCAACTTCTTACTCATTCAATTAGTTCAACCAGCCCTAAATGAACAAGTTTGCCACTTAGGTTAAGGTTCACAACCAGGAATCTACAAAACCTTAGCAATTGAATTGATTCTAACTAGTTGCGCGGGTTAGATAGAATAAAACAATAGACAATCAAGCACAAAGAAGTTGAAGCATTCAAATATAGGAAACAAAGAACGAGAATTAGAAACTCACAATCAATCCGAATAAAGCTTCAAATTGCAGGCAGAATAGATGAGTTTAGTTCCTCATGGAAGACATTGCTCAAAATCTCTAAAGTGTCTAATGGAAGAAAATAATAGAATAGAAGTGATGAAAATAACATAAAACTCAGCCTTATAAAAGTCTAGGCGGCCACACAAAAGGAAAACACAAAACTAGGGTTTTTAATTAAAACGGCGTCGCGCTGGCAACACGTGCTGCGGCCGCAGCATATATGCTGCGGCCGCAACATCTTCACCGGCGGCGGCCGCAGTACACATGCTGTGGCCGCTGCATTGGTCTTTTACGAAATATCCGTCTCGAATTTTCTCTTCTTGTCAACAAGAAAGTTGTAGCTCTTTGAAAGAGCTTTCCAACGCATAGTCATAATAGTCAATCGGACAACCGAGGCCTCCAGAAAGTGCAAAACAAGTTCAGCATGTCTGACGACAACTTTTGCAGACTTGTTCTTCGTTTAGGTTCGCTTCTTCTTCTCAGGACCTCTTGAGATCTTCATGTAAGCTTCTTCGATCAACTAAAAATTCTCATCTAATGCCTTATCAACCCATGTATCCTTCTCGAATCCACGATTACCTGAAATAATCAATGAAAGCATGTAGATTCCGACTCCAACCACACAGAGAACAAATATGCAAATTATACTTAAACCATGCATAACTAAGCTAAATACAACCTATTATAACTCTCTAAATGCATGCTATCAAACTCCCCCACACTTAAGCTTTTGCTTGTTCTCAAGCAATCAAAAACAAATATAGAATTGATCATCCCACAAATAAGATCTTCATGCTATAGTTTTAGAAAAGCAACATCAAGCAATAGGAGACATGAATAAGAGAACAAATATCCTAGCAAGTATATGAGCAATCCAATAGTCAAGGCAAATTTAATCCAACCTCACGGGGATAACGTGTTTCACTCAAACTCTCAAGTGTTTAGGCTTTAAAGTCCAACTCTCAACTTAATCCAAAATGCTCTGTACACCGTGAAAGTTATCACTTGCAAACAACATCATGAGGACTTTTATAAGGTTGTAATGGGGCTTTGGTAGGAACATAAGACATGAGAAACATTTTGGCTTGTGGTGATAAAAATCCGGGAAAAGGCGCCAATTTGATGGACGGTTTTTAGTCGCGTAAACCGTATCCTAATAAATTTGAACCTACCTAATTAATGTAGTGTGGTAAGCACGAGTCGATCCCACAGAGAATCAAGTTATTCCTAAGTTAAGCTTATTTACCAATTAGTATGAAACGGGGAGTTTTGATTGATTGAAATAAGAAAAAAAATAAAATAAACTATAAACAAATTAATGGAGATAACGATTAATAAAATAGTTTCATCTACAAATATCCACTTTAGTTGGTTGAATTGATATTGTAATTTCCTCTTGTCCTTTTAGATTTCCTGTGAATGCCCTTGTCCCGACCTAATATAGTTACTAGTCCAACCAGTCTTAGAAACCCTTATCAATCGAACAGTCCCTAAAAAAGGATTTAACCCAATTGATAGCTTTAAGTTCAGAGATTAACCAAGGTATTTGCAGTCTCTAAAGAGGGATTTAACAACACAACCAACTTCCTATTCATTCAATTAGTTCAACCAGCCCTAAAGGAACAAGTTTGTCACTTAGGTTAAGATTCACAACCAGGAATCTACAAAACCTTAGCAATTGAATTGATTCTAACTAGTTGCACGGGCTAGATAGAATAAAACAATAAACATTCAAGCACAAAGAAGTTGAAGCATTCACATACAGGAAATAAGGAACAAGGATTAGAAACTTACAATCAATCCAAACAAAGCTTCAAATTGTAGACGAAACGGGAGAGTTTAGGTCTCCATAAAAATAAAACAAAACATACTTAGGGGGGTTAAGAAGGAAGAAGTCGGTCACGGCCGTATGTCACGTTTCGGCCTCCTCCGACTCTTTGCCGTGTGAATGTATATATAGTGCAAAATAATATCCTCACCTAACCTCTCTGATTCTATCGATCTAAACTAATTCTAAGTATAATAATAATAACAATGCTAGCATAGCAGGAGCATAATCACGTTTGACTCCTTCCGTGTTCAACTATTCATCATCAGCCCATTCATCATGAGTAGCTCGGCCCGTCTCGTTTACAATTTATAAATTGATCATGAAACTCCAAATTCATACGATTCAAGTCTAAAAATACCTGAATTATATAAAAACACTAGTTTAGACTCCGAAAATCAAACAATACAAATTAACTATAAAATATGTAAAAATGCTCTAAATTAATATGCAAAACTCTACTTAAAACATGACTAAAATAGACCCTATCATTTCACTTTTTTTGCAGGCTACTGAGCAACCTTACTCATGACAACTTTAATCTTCTTAAAGGCCAAATAATACGTGCTGGAATTACATCAGCTGACATCCTACAGGTCAACCTTTTCTCTCGGGCATTCATCGTAGCTATTTGACTCAAATGATTTACATCACTCACTGTATTTCCTTGAACTATAGGGAGTCATCTGTCTGATATATGACTGGGCAGTTCTTCATCCGACATTTTGTCCCATGTATGCCAAATTGTGCTGTGTTCTCAGTTGGGAACTTCCTTCATTCCTACCAGAGGAACCTGATGGAAGGGAAATCACTTTCAAGAGAACTCTATTAACTAAATGCCAGCAAGAATTTGAGAATGTTGACAAATTAAGGGCTCAAATACGGCTGGTGGATGTGCATGACCAGGGGTTGGAGCATATGGATAAAGAAAGAATGGTTAAACTTACAACTCTTGGAAACATTCGCTTCATTGGAGCGCTCTGGAAGCAGGGAATGCTACCTGAAAAAATTATGCACCACATTATTCAGTGTTGATCTACAGATGATCAGAGAAGAGATAGAGGAAAAGAGAGGGAAACTGAATTTTTTTATTGATTCAAAGTGTCTTACAACTTGTACATAGAGGCCTATTTATAGAACCTTACAATCCCGACTTACAAGTACTAATGTATACTAACACCCCCCCTCAAGTTGGTGGTGATTCTGGAGACATCAACCCCAACTTGGGCAGGATAGAGGAGTGTAAAGGCCCATGTAATGGCTTGGTAAAAACGTCTGCCAACTGAGAATGTGTAGGAACATGTTGTAATTTGATCATGCATTCAAGCAATTGGGAACGCACATAATGACAATCAATATCAATGTCTTTCGTTCTTTCGTGAAATACCGGATTCTTTGCAATGTATATAGCAGATTGACTGTCGCATTTGAGTGGAATAGGAGTGATGTCTCGCACTTCCAACTCATGAAGGAGATGACTTAACCAGGCAAGCTCTGTTGTCACTCTTCTCATTGAGCGATATTCAGCCTCTGCTAAAGAAAGAGAGATGGTTGCTTGCTTCTTTGATTTCCAGGACACAGGAGAGCCACCAATAGTGATGTAATAACCACTAATAGAACGTCTTGTAAAAGGGCAAGAAGCCCAATCAGAATCACAAGAGGCTTGAAGTTGGAAATCAAGGGAATTGTCGAGGAGAATTCCCAAATCAGTAGTGCAATGAAGATATTGAATAACATGCATTGTTGCTCTCCAATGAACCTCATTAGGAGATTCCATAAACTGACATAAATGTTGCACTGTAAATGACAAGTCAGGGCGAGTTTTGGTGAGAAATTCAACTTACCAACTAGCTGACGATATGGAGAAGGATCTTGTAAGAGAGTGCCAGTAGAATCTCCAAGTTTGAGAGCAGGATCAAGAGGACTCAAAGTAATTCAAGCGGATTCTTTAGGAAATTCCTTGAGGAGCTCATGAAGGAATTTTCTTTGAGTCATGAGGATCCCTTTGTTGTGAGAAAGGAATTCAATTCCCAAAAAATAACTCAATGAGCCTAAGTCTTTAATACTGAATTGCTCATCCAAATGCTGTTTCAGAAGAGAAATGCCTGGCAAATCATTTCCAGTGACTACTATATCATCAACATAAACCACTAAGAACACAAACAGATTGTTGTTCTTCTTATATAATAGGGAGTAGTCATTGAAGGACTGAATAAAACCTTGAGCAACCAAAGACTCAGATAGTTTGATGAACCATTGGCGTGAAGCCTGTTTTAAACCATAGAGGGATTTGTTTAGACGACAAACCTTTCCAGGATGAATGTGTTGAAGGCCAAGAGGAACTTTCATGAACACCTCAGTATCAATGTCTCCATGCAGAAAAACATTGTTGACATCCAGTTGAGAAAGAGACCACCCTTTCTTAACAACAATAGAAACCAAACTCCTTATTGTAGTCATCTTAGTTACTGGAGAAAAAGTCTCTTGGTAATCGATTCCAGCTTTCTGAGTACACCCTTTAATGACCAGACGCGCCTTGTGCCTCTCAAGTGTCCCATCTGCTCGAAATTTCAGTTTATAGACCCATTTAGAACTTATTGGTCTCTTGCCTTTAGGAAGATCAACAATGTCCCAAGTGTTGTTCCTATGTAGAGCATCTAACTCTGACTGCATAGCCTTTTGCCATTCAGGATTGGCAACAACATCTTCATAACAACAAGGCTCAACTAAAGGAGCTAAGTTTGCCAATAGCGGTTGAGAAGCCAAAGCAAGAGCATTGAATGAAAAACTAGGTAAGTGTGAAACAAAATTGCAATGATAATCTTGAAGATAAGCAGGAGGGACATAAGTTCTGGATGATCTTCGAGGAGGATCAAGAATGGGTGGATTGGCATGTGTTTGATATGTAGTGGGAATAGGTGTTGGAGAAATGTTGTCTATCGTAGGGACAAGTCTGTATGAACTGGAATCAGGAAGCAAAGATGGATTACCAAATGGAAAAATGTGTTCATGAAAAACCACATCTCTGGACATGATAATCTGTTTTGTGGAAAGGCAAAGGAGCTTGTAGGCCTTCTTGTCTGGTGGGTATCCTAGAAAGACACAAGGGGAGGCCCAGGGCATGAACTTTGTCCTACCAGTAGGAGATGTGGATGCATAAACCAAACTCCCAAAAGTTTTGAGGTGAGAGTATGAAGGAGGACTGCCATACAACCTTTCATAAGGAGACACATTGCCAAGGACCTTAGAAGGGAACCTATTGATGAGATATGTAGCAGTCAATAGGCATTCCCCCCAAAACTTAATAGGAACTGAAGACTGAAATAGCAGTGCTCTAGCTGTCTCTAGTAGGTGTTTATGCTTTCTTTTCACTACACCATTCTGCTGAGGAGAATAAGCACAAGAGGACTGGTGAACAATGCCTTTGGATCGGAAGTATTCAATGCCAATAGTACTAAAACCAAGGTCAGGGGCATTGTCTGATCTAACACATTTCACCAATCTGCCAAATTGAGTATGCATCAATTGAATGAAAGATTGCAAGGTAGAGAAAGCTTCCTTTCTGAATTTCAACAAATGAGTCCATGTAACTCTTGTGAAGTCATCAACAATTGTAAAAAAATACTGGAAACCATTATAAGTATGGGAATTATATGGGCCCCATGTATCCACATGTATCAAATCAAATGCACAAGTAGTTGTAATAGAGCTACTAGGAAATGGAGATCTCTGATGCCTAGCCTTTGCACAGATCTCACAAGCTCCTATACTCTTTTTATTTATATCACAAGAGAAGAGAGATTTAAGCTTGTATAAAGGTAAATGACCTAGTCGAAAATGCATCAAACTGATATTAGAAACTACAGAATTGACAGAAACAGCAGGAGAAGAACCAATGGATGGTTGTGCTGTGACCAACTTATTATTATGAATGATTGATGGAGGTGCTGAGAAATCATATAAACGGTTGTGCACTCTACCAAGTTCCAGATGGCTCTTCAGAGGAGGGACCTGCAACCAGCACATAAAGACGAGAAGCATACAATGCAGTCAAGTTGAGCAGCAAGCTTGGGCACTGATAATAAATTGAATTTGAACATAGGCACGAAAAATTCACCAGATAATGTCAATTCTGAAGAAACTCTCACTGTGCCAGCCAATGAAACAGAAACTGAAGTCCCATTTGGAAGACTAATCTGAATAGGATGAAGCAAAGGACTCAAATCCGTACAGAAATCCAGATTATGACACATGTGGTCACTAGCTCCCATATCAACTATCCAAGTGAACTTATCAAACAATATGCTAGAAGAATTAGTGTGAAGGGACGATGAAAAGCAAGAAATACCAGCGAAATTCCCATAGCTTGGAGTATTTCCAGAAGACGATGGAGAAGATCGCTGAAGTAGAGCAATAAGCTGAGTGTACTGATCAGCCGATAAGCCTGGAATAGCCGAAGAAAATGATGTTGAAGACAAAGAAGGTGAATCATCTGAGGTCATGGACGAATTTGCAGAACTCTTGTTCTTGGAACCAAGAGGATAACCATGGAGCTTGTAACAACGATCGACCAAATATCCAGTTCTGTTGCAGTGAGAATAGACATGCCTTTGCTTGTTACCATTGTGACGGCTTTGATTCGCTGAATCTTTAGAAGAATTAGCAGAATCAGACTTCTTAGAGGATGATTGATTGGAATCCTTGGGAGGCTTGATGGTAACCGAATTAGCAGAGGCATCAATCGGAGACTTGGAAGTCTTCATGGATCGCCGTGTTTCTTCTTGAGATAGAAGAAAATACGCCTGATTAATATTCGAAAGTGGAGAATTCATCAAGATGCCACTCCAAATCGGAATATACGAGTCATCAAGAGCCATCAGAAACTGGAATAAACGCCGATCTTGTTCATTTTGTTTGATCGCCTGAGTAAAACCACAAACACCAGGACAAGCGCAATCTGGAACAGCTCGGAGTGAATCTTGTTCCTCCTAAATCTTCTTAAGACGAGTGAATAGACCAGAAATAGAATCTACACCTTGTGAAATTGAATAAAACTGCTGCTCAATTGCAAACTTTTAAGCGCCACTTGAATTGGAGAAACGAGCAATCAGATCCAGCCAGATCAGTCGCGCGTTGCAAGATCCCATGAAACTCTTCGAGATCTCCTTTATCATGGCATTCAATAACCAAGAAACGACCATGTCATTGCAATGAATCCAGAAATGCAACGCCGGAGAACCAGGAGCTGGACGAGTGAGTTCGCCGTCGACGAATCCCAGCTTGTTTTTCGCCGATAATGCGATCTCCATTCCGTGTCTCCACACAAAGAAACCAGTGCCATCAAAAATCTTTGTGGTGAGAATGCAACCTGGATTATCCGAGGGATGCAAATACAAAGGATCATTGTGATCGATTGAAGGAGCAGGAGTAATAACTTGCTCCATAACCAGAGAACGATCGAAGCGGAAGAGGAGAACCAGGAAAAAAAAACCTTAAGCTGATACCATGTTGATCTACAGATGATCAGAGAAGAGATTGAGGAAAAGAGAGGGAAACTGAATTTTGTTATTGATTCAAAGTGTCTTACAACTTGAACATAAAGGCCTATTTATAGAACCTTACAATCCCGACTTACAAGTACTAATGTATACTAACATTCAGGTAACTTAATCTTCTTTAATTTGTTCATCTTTCATGGATCGGTAAAATAACAAGTTTTTATTTACCCGTTTTTTATGAAAATTGTACAGACCCTCCTTGGACCTGATAGCAAGAGTTTCCCTGTGGAGGAAAATGTTGAAGCAATTTGCGTGCTTCTTAACAATATTGGTAAACAATATGATGAGAGGGGTTGGTCATCATCTCGTAGTGATATTTACTTCAATAGATTGAAAGAAGTGACAACAAACCCTCTGTTGTCTCCTCATCTACGGCATTTGGTCCATAACCTTCTTCATCTCAGAGCAAACAATTGGGTACCACCTAGTTGTGATCATGAAGAGGTTTTTTCTTCCTCTTATGTCCTTTGCCTTGTACTTGCACGAGCTTCTGGGACTTTGTATCGGAATCTTTTCAACTTGAAATCTTATACATTCATCTTCAAATTCATAACAGGACAGACCTACAACCACTGTTGTTAAAGCTGAAGCACCATGGTCAGTTCGAAGGAGTACCCTATCTAAGAAGGTTCAAGTCTGGAATACTGTTGAAGGGTAAGAACTAGTAACCTTTAACTGTTTATCATATTTGGTGAAACATTGTTAGTGTTAATGGAATGTCTTTCAGCTTGGAGATTTTATCCATCAAGAGTGAAAATAATGTCTCTGCGTTCCTTTGGCGTTGCAGGATACTAAACAAACTTACTCCGGAGAACTTCAATTTTCTCAAAGACCAATTAATTTATGTTGACATTACATCAGCTGACATCTTGCAGGTCAACCTTTGTGCATCAGATGTTTTTTTCCACTTTTCTATTGCCTTCATGGTAGTTGTTTGACTCGCGCATCAATGTGCTTGAATTGTAGGGAGTCGTCTCATTGATATACAATAGGGCAGTTCTTGAGCCTACATTATGTCCCATGTATGCGCAATTATGTTCCATTCTTTGTTGGAAACTTCCTTCATTCCCATCCGAGGAACCTGATGGACGAGAATTCACTTTCAAGAGACTTCTCATAAATAATTGCCAGCTAGAATTCGAGGAAGACTTATTGAAGGGTGAAGTACCTGGCCAGGAGTGGGAGGGTAGTGATACAGAAAGAATGGTTAAACTTCGAAAACTTGGAAACATTCGCCTCATTGGAGAGCTCTTTAACCAGAGGATTATGTCTTGGATATGTTATGAGCCTAATTTGCCATGTTTTATAGTTACTTTTATATCGTTTTCTGCATACATTTCATGCATTTGGGTTAGAATAATACATAATTTGTGCAGTTTATGTTTATTTGCAATATATGGAGATCTACACAAGTTTTTGTTATATTTCGCAGAAATCGGACGCACTTTGGAGCTTAAAGGAAACTCATGGAGAAGCTAAGAATGGTGCAGCTTGAGAAAAAGCCATTTTTCGGCATTCATCATTCTGAATCAAGCTTTGATGTCTTCAAGAGAGTTGTAGCCCTCGGAAAGAGCTTTCCAATGCATGGTCATATGCGTCAATCCGACGAACGAGGATTCAGGAAAGTGCGTTTTAAGAAAAGAGAAGAAAGCTGAGAGATTTACTCGATATCGAGTACATTTACTCGATATCGACCAAAAGTGTCCGAGCAGTGCACGGTCGAGGACGGGTCAGGTCGAGGAACTGAAGGCAGAGCTACCCGACTCCGGAGCCTTACTCGATCTCGAGTAAACTAGTCGAGATCGACGAAACCTGATGCCATGTCCGAAGTCGAGGAGCTGTGCCAAGTCGAGAAGCCGAGGACTGAAGAAGCCGAGCACCATTCTACTCGATCTCAAGGAACCAACTCGATCTCAAGGACACCTGCAGCACCTGACCGAGTCGGATCGAGCACCAGCTACCCGAGACGTCGAGCCGAAGTCGACGACAATCCTACTCGATCTCGAGGAAGTTTGGTCGAGATCGAGGAGCCGTGTCCAGGAGCTGTGTTACGCGGTTCGCTGTCCTACGCGGTTTGGGAGTCCTTGGAGCCGAAGGAGTCCGAGATGTCCGAGATCTATCAACATCTATCAAGACCTATCAACACATGGAAGATTTACCTATTTTAGATATAATTTCCTATTTGGATTTAATTCCTTTATTGCATTTATTTATCTTTAAGCCTTTAGATAATTAGATTTAGATTTAGATAGACTTTCTTACCTAGAATAGCTAGGGAATGAAGCCTATAAATAAAGCCCTTGGGGGCTGATTTTCATGAATTCAAGTCAAGTCGTCTTAGGACGCAAGGAGAGAGGAGAGAGAGAGAGAGGAGGCAAGAGAGGAGAGAGAGAGGAGGCGAGAGAGGAGGCGAGAGAGGAGGAACGTTTGGAAGGTTTTGTAAGTTTTAGTTTATTTTATGTTAAAGTTAATTTCTTTTATTATGTTTTATTTCTAATTTCCTTCTTCTAGGGTTGGGGTGATCCCAACATAGATATGTGTGTTTGATTTATAAATCCATGAATTTATATGTCTTTATCATCATCTACCTATGTGCTTAATCCTTTGCGAGAGTTGAGGAAATTCCTTATTCATGATATTGAAGCGAAAGTGATCTTATTATGAATTGGATAGTAATTAGGGTTTGCTTCCGAAAGTTGGTTGATCCTAATTAAGAAAAGGTAGAGACAAATTAGGTTTTTATGCGAGAGCCTCTATCACCTAAATTGTTGGAATTTGCGAAAGTTGATTCTTTGATATAAAGAATGCATCTTTATGTGATTTATGATCTACACATATGTTTATTGTTGTGGTGATCCCTAACCTTGGAAGTTTGCATCTTTATTTGTTTTATTTTATTATTTTTATTCGGCACATATTCTACTCGATATCAAACCACCATTCTCCTTCCATCCCTCGACATCGACCCCTCTATTCTTTGTCGACAGCAACCCTCATCACCTCTTACCGCTATCCTTGAACCCCAAAACACACTAAACCTAGAACCGCTGACTTCTCTCCTGAGGACGAACCTGACTCCCCTATACTATAGTGGGAGTCTTGACTATAAATTTATTTGGTCGAGAAACCCTCTCGTCAAATTGGCGCCGTTGTCGGGGAGATATCAATCGCTCCTAGTTTAATTGTGTTTAAGGTTTAGAAAAGCCCATCCCTTTTTTTTACCCTTCACATACCCTACCACCACCTACCTCACCGGTACCAACTGGGTGCCAAGCTTTTGCCACTAATTTGTGTTCTTGATTGTGATTTCAAAGCTTAGGTAAAAAGATGGAAGACTTTGTCGAAGGGAATCCTGCATGGGAAGAATGATATCAAGATTTGAGACGGAGAAATAGGATCGCAGTGGAGGAGTCACGATTAAGGGAAATAGCTCGGCTGGAAGACGAAATCCGAAGGCTTGAGGCTTCCATTCAATCTAAAGGACTATGCCCTCCTCTCGACGAGCCAATTGACCCATTCAATGTCGACAACCAGATATGTCCTTCCTCGAATTTCATTCCTACTTTGCTACCTATTGTTGATGAATCATATGAAGGATCCCAAGAAGAAGAAGCACTAGAAGAGAAGAAGTTGGACATTTTTGCCCAGGGCATTCCAAGATCGCTTTTACCTTACAAAGTGAAGGCTATCCCCGATGATTTTGAGCAACCGATGTTCATATTCAAGTATGGGGTCCTAGCAAAGTGGCATGAAGCTCCGCAGGATGAGAAGGAAATATCTCTTCCCTCTCCACCGTTCTGCTGTGGTAGAGATACACAACCAAGTCAACCTATGAAGCGGAAGAGGTATGATGATGAGGTATGTATCTTTTCTTTATGTCTTCCTCTTTATACATGCTAGCTGGAGCCCAGGAAGATGAATGGGTGAAGCCATGGAGTATTCACTCGGGGAGGTTTAAGCTTCTTCACATGATGCCCCCGGATGACATCCCACGCTTCCCACCACCGGAGGAACCACCAGATCCACCTATACCTCCGAACAAAGATGAGCCAGGCTAATGCTTAATGAAGAAGTCGGCCTAGCGACTATAAAATCTAGAGCTTGTAAATAGACATTTATTTTTGGGACTTTTGGACTTTGTTGCTTTTGTTTGTTTTTGGTTTTGAACTTTTAGTTTTTCTATTGTGGGTATTTCTCTTCTACATTTTTCAGGTCCATGGGGATAGAAGCAAGCTAAATCGGACTAGGCCCAGCAGCATAGCACTCGATTCTGACGATCTGCACGCCTGTCTAGTGAGTTTCTTTCTTTACCCTATTTTTTTTTATACAGTGAGGACACTGTAATGTTTAAGTATGGGGTGGGGGAAGGGCTTACTTCATGCATATTTGACATATTTGACATATATGTGCATATTTTTTAGTTTATTTCTTGAAATGTTTATACATGGCTATTTTGGAATTCATTATCGATCTATGTGCTTATATGCATGTTTTCCAAAATTTGAAAAAATGACCCCCGTTGAATTTTTTTTATTAATGTCATGGAAGTTTTAATTGAACTCGACGATGAAAAATTGGATTCATTAGAGATATAGCATGAAATTGCCTAGTAAAGGGAAGTCACAATGAAGTGCATATTTTGATGAAAACCATGAAAGGAGGTAAAATTTGAAGTTGCTTTTGACATATTGCATGATAAGAGGATGGAAGACTTTATATTTCCATATAATGCTCATATGTTGATATTCCTAGCCTTACCTATGCTTATGCATTGCACAAAAGCCATATTATGCCTTATTTCATATATTGCTCCACATGTTCTAAATATTGCCATTCTTTACCTTATTTCCTATCCGGGGATTATGTTGAGAATGATGTTACATTATCGAAATGTTATATGGTGTTTGTGTTGTTGTTATCATATTTGGAGTTTGGCAGGAAATTGCTTGAAAAATATGGAAAATATAATGAGTGAGAAAAAAATCCAATCACCTCAGGAGATAAAGGTAGATTGACCCTGCTCGCTGAGATAATAGTTTGGCGAGATGGGACACCATTGTGAGGAGTCCAAAGCACTAAGTATCCGGGGCCATTCATGACACCCATGTTTGCGACTCGCGAGAAGGCAGTGTTGAGGTTAGAGAGGTAAAAGCATTATTATGGATATGTGTGTTTGGGGTGATCCCAACATAGATATGTGTGTTTGATTTATAAATCCATGAATTTATATGTCTTTATCATCATCTACCTATGTGCTTAATCCTTTGCGAGAGTTGAGGAAATTCCTTATTCATGATATTGAAGCGAAAGTGATCTTATTATGAATTGGATAGTAATTAGGGTTTGCTTGCGAAAGTTGGTTGATCCTAATTAAGAAAAGGTAGAGACAAATTAGGTTTTTATGCGAGAGCCTCCATCATCTAAATTGTTGGAATTTGCGAAAGTTGATTCTTTGATATAAAGAATGCATCTTTATGTGATTTATGATCTACACATATGTTTATTGTTGTAGTGATCCCTAACCTTGGAAGTTTGCATCTTTATTTGTTTTATTTTATTATTTTTATTCGGCACATATTCTACTCGATATCAAACCACCATTCTCCCTCTATCCCTCGACATCGACCCCTCTATTCTTTGTCGAAAGCAACCCTCATCACCTCTTACCGCTATCCCTGAACCCCAAAACACACTAAACCTAGAACCGATGACTTCTCTCCTGAGGACGAACCTGACTCCCCTATACTATAGCGGGGGTCTTGACTATAAATTTATTTGGTCGAGAAACCCTCTCGTCAAATTGGCGCCGTTGTCGGGGAGATATCAATCGCTCCTAGTTTAATTGAATCCTCCAACAATCGAATCTCAACAACTTACATTACAAGGGAGACAGTCTCTCTCTTGGAAGAGTATTTCAGTGTAAGGCCTTTGGACAAGGCATTGCGTTGCATAGAGGAGATGAGGTCTCTGTTGTACCATTCTGAAGTCGTAAAGGAAGCAATTTCTCAGGGTATTGGGAGAAGTCCACCCTGCATAGAGGAGGTCTTGAGGCTGCTACAATGCTTGCTCGCCAACAAGGTCATCACCATCAAGGATATTGCATATGGTTGTGTTTCGTATGGATCTTTGATGGATGATGCCTGCATCAATCTTCCTGGACACCCACATAGTTTCAGTGAGATCATGGGTAAATTGATTTTGGCAGGTGGATTGGACTTCAGTGTGTGAAGGAGGTACTAAAAAAGACGAAAGACAATTCATTCAGGAAGGCCATGTTTGATTCTACGCTTTCGATCATACTGAATGTGGAAGCTTCTGAGATCAGCGCTTGCAGGGGCCTTCTCTAGGTATCAATCAGCCTGGTTTGATCTGCCTTGAAGATCAATGGCAGATATCAAACAAACCATTTTTAAAAAAAATGCTTTGAGGTTTAAATTTTATGAGAACAAAATGTGCAAACTTTGGTGTTTCTTGGAGTGCTTCGCACAACTTCCCTATTTTGAACATTTAATTGGTATTTCTCGGCTCGAGATTGGAAGACCAAATGGATCCTTTTAATTTATTTTTTAAAAATCTATAGCATGTTATTTTTCTAAAGGACTGTAGGGACTATTATAGATGGTTTATATACAATAGATTCTAGATAAGGTGAATTTATGTGAGCGATGATTGATTTGTCATGTTCGATGACGTTATGGAAATGTGATAGACATCTTGTTAGGTATTAGAGGTAGGAACGACGAGCGCGCAATGGAATAACGGAATCACAAATAGAGAGAAATAAGGCAAGATTGAACAGACAAATTCGTGGGAAACCAAAGTACCAGGAGGAAAACCCACGGGCGGTAAGAGTCAACAAATCCACTATCAAATAAGAAATTGTGCAACGAACCTTGTATGAACTATAAGGGGTAATGGACAAGACTATCTCTCTTGGAAGGAGATTAATTTATGTGTAGGCTTTGATGGACAAGTGTTTGTGGATTGATGAAATGTGGGGAGGAACCTTCTATTTATATACATCAAGCCATTGGGACCTCTTGGAGCGTAGAAGCTTGGAGAAGCCATTCGAAGAAGGTTGTAGATCCTTGGAAGAATGGAGAGTATTGATGGATATCTCTAGAATTCTCCAATTTGATGAGGCATGCGGAGGCCTCTAGAGAATGTAAGAAACTTGGGGATTTACCAAGTTGAAGAAGCTTCTAGAAGAAGCTCAAGAAAAATTCATCATCCTTGGCTAAATGACCAAACCCAAATGAGGGTGTTGATGCAACCCCAACAAACTCCGTCTTGCATCAATATCTGAAAAAGCTCATGCTGCATAAAGCACTTACATAAGTTGATCTTGCAATGGGTATGATTACCCAAGGAACCTCTCTTTGAGAACATATGCATGCCATTTTCACGAATGTGGCTAGAACGCAAACGCCATGTTTGATTATCGTCATGACGAGAGGTAGATGATGAGGCAACAAAAGCTGAACCTGCAACAGTAGCACCTTATAGCACATATAATGTGCCAATATGGTTAGCTTTCAACAAAACCATAGAGCCACGTGAAACTTTCAACACTCCGTCTTCACTTGAGTATATACTTGCACCCATGAGATTCAAGGCTAGGGTGCCTAATGAAATCAAGCTCTGTCTCATCTTTAGGATGTGTCTAATGCCAATCAATAATCAAATAGTACCATCGTGAGTTTTAATCTTGATAGTACCTTTTCTGACAACCTTGCAAGAGTGTTATTTCCAAGCAAGACAAATCCATCATTAATAGCCTCATAAGAAGAGAATCGGTCTCTTTGTGGACAGACACGGTAAGTACATCCAGAATCAAGAATCAACTCATGACTACTAATATCATCAGTGTTAGCAGCCAAGGAAACATCACCATCAGAGCAAGCATAAAAAATACCAACTTCTGCGGATTTATCAGAATCATCATATTGTTTCCCTTTAGCCTTTCCCTTATTCTTCAGTTTATAACATTCAGAAATAAAGTGGCATAATTTCTTGCAGTGCCATTTTCAGTGCTATGCCCCCTAACACATAAACCTTCTCCACATTTATTAAACCGATTATCAACGTCATATTTTTCTTTTGCAAAGGTTAGCCTTAACATCTTCTAAGCACAAATTATCAGCATTATTCCCATAAAACATGATTTCCTTAAAGTGCTTGTAAGAAGGGGGCAAATAGACAATCAACAAAACAACTTTATCCTCATCATTAATCTTAACATCTAAATTCTCAAGATAAAAAAGGATAGAAGAGAACTCATTGAGATGAGTTTGAATCGGGGTACCGTCAGCCATACAAAGAGTGTAAAGGTGCTCCTTCAGATGCAACATGTTGGCAAGACTCTTCGTCATATAAAGCGATTCAAGCTTCAACCACAAACCAGCAGTGGTGGTCTCATGAATTACCTCGCATAGAACTTCGTGAGATAAACAAAGTTGGATGGTTGACAAGGCTTTCTCGTCCAACTCGTCTCACTGCTCATCCGTCATTATAGGCGGTTTCTTCGATTTCCCATCCAAAGCTTTCTTTAAGCCGTTTTGGGTGAGAACGACCTTCATCTGGACTCGCTAGATAGAAAAGCTAATCTTGCCATCAATTTCTCAATATCGAACTTGGTGACAACGACATTGAGAAAGTGATTCCAAAAATGATCTTAGAATGCTCTGATTCCAGGGATTAGAGGTAGGAATGACGAGCGCGCATCGGAATAACGAAATCATAGATAGAGAGAAATAAGGCAGGATTGAACATACAATAATGGAAGAAACTTGAGGATTTACCAAGTTGAAGAAGCTTCTAGAAGAAGTTCAAGACAACTTCATCATCCTTGGCCCAATGATCCAAACCCAAATGAGGGTGTTAATGCAAGTCATGCAACCCCAACACATCTGATGACTTGTTTGAGTCCACAATATGAGGTGTCCGTTAGTGATCTCCGTAACTCTCTGTGTGCGTCGTCCTTTTGACCAATCAATGATTATAGAAGGTTGGTTGGCAAGTTGATTTACTTGACAATCACTCGACCAGATCTCAATTACACAGTACAATTGCTAAGTCAGTTTTTGTCAAAGCCTACAGATGCTCATATGACGGCAGCAATCAGGGTGCTAAGGTATCTCAAAGGGTCACCAGGTCAGGGTGTTCTTCTGGCATCTGATTCTGATTTGAAGCTCCGAGTTTTCACTGATTCTGATTGGGCTAGTTGTCCTTTCACTAGGCGTTCAACCTCAGGGTTTTGTGTGCTTCTGGGTGCTTCTCTAATTTCTTGGAAAGTAAAGAAGCAGCAAGTAGTGGCTCGGTCATCAGTTGAAGCAGAATATAGAGCCATGGCTCTCGCTTGTACAGAGGTGAAGTGGTTGATTCAACTGCTCAGGGATCTTAGATGTGCACCTTCAGCTTCGATTTCATTGTTCTGTGACAACCAGGCAGCATTACATATTGCTCAAAATCCTGTTTTCCACGAAAGAACCAAGCATATTGAAGTGGGTTGCCACTTCATTCGGGATATGGTTCAAGATCACACCATCTCAACAGCTTATGTTCCTACGAAATATCAGTTAGCTGATATGTTCACAAAGCTCACTTCTGTGGATACCTTACATCGTTTCATGTCCAAACTAGGTGTTCAGAACATTTTTCACACACCAGCTTGAAGGGGAGTGTAGAAGGGTATAGTGTGAACTTAAAAAAAGTTTAGGCATCTTTGTGTAAATAGGAAGGCAATTCACTTAGGAGGGTGGATTGTTTCCCCCTCAAAAGGTTGTTAGACCTTAGCTGTATAAATAAGGGAGAAGGGGCTAATCTCCCATGTGACAAACATTTTCTCTCATCTTCTTGATCAATTCAGCAAAGCTCTCTCTCTCTGAACTCGATTTCATATTAATCCACATCAACAGACCAAAGTGGTCGGCATAGGACCGGATGTAGTCTAACACTTGTTCTCCGAGTGGGTGTATCTCTTGGACCGAAGACGGCCATGGGAAATCGGAGAACTGGAAAAGTAATTTGGGAGTCTAAAGCCGGGTGGTCTGGAGGGTGTATGACTAGACGCCACCAATGTGGCTCTGGGACTCGAAGACGACGGGGTGGTAGCCCTTGGAGAGGGCGTACTTGTAGGCTAAGAGGCCGCTTATGCCGGCTCCAACTATGGCCACATTCCTCTCCATTTTGGAAGGCAGGGGAAAACCGGCAAATAATGTAGGTACTATGGAGTATGGCCACCTTATCTTTGTGTGCTCAGATTTTATACATCTCAACTTCAATCCATTTAACACAAAATTATTTTTATTTTTATTTTACCTTAAAAAATTATATTTATATTTCAAATATTTATCTAAGGTTGATAGGGGGGCTTGGGGTGGCTGAAGCCCCTTTAGCCCGGAAGAAATATGTAAAAAAAAAATTATAAAAAATTATCATTTTAATTTTAAAACTTTTTAATGCATAGTTTTTTTAAGATAATAGTCTGTAAACATATAATTGAAATATAGATGAAATTTTTATAATTTTTTTAAGATAAAATAAAAATAAAATAATTTTATTTTCAACGAGTGAAATACAAAGTGAATGACGAGATCTTCATGCACTTTTCATCCCACGGTGCAAAAGCTTGGTCTTCATACTTGATTATTTACAAGCTGGGCACCCACATGATTAGGTGCACTGAGCAAGGGGATTTTACAGCGTCTTCAGCACCAAGAACTATTTACAATATTACACTAGATGACTTAATCAGGCACTTATTTATGTACTTGCCTATAGTTTGAAGGGATTGGATGTTTAATACACCAGTTCAATGAATAAATAGAGCAAGCTAATATAGCAATTGTAAGGAACATGAACAAGTACTCATTTCCAAACCAATTGCAAAATAGTCAACTATTAGATAAAGTAATTTGAATGCTGATGTTAAAAATAATTAGATAATATTCGTAAGCAAAGGTGGTAAATTTATTTTGAATGCTGATGAATTTTATACTTTACAATAGATTTAGAAACTTCAATGGCAAGGTATTCATATTGGTAAATTTATTTTGAATGTAGAATATTACCTCAGTGATAAGCCATTTCTCCGAACTCCAAAGACGCTTAAATAAAATCTGCTAACAAAATATGGAAGATCATGTTCCTTCTCAAACATAGAATGCTAACTTGAAAGAATCTACCCCTTATATCTCAAGATTCACATCAATGTTGATTCACTTTGAAAAAGGGCCATGAATTACAAATGCAAGAAGAATAACAGATTTTATTAGTATGAAGCAAGATAATAATTAAGTTACCCATATTGTTTTGGGCTACTCAAGCTGCAAATAAAATATTACAAAATATATATATATATATATATATATATATATATATATATATATATATATAATATAATATGGTTCAAGAGTCTTTTTGTAAACTATCATGTTTGTAAATATTCTTTGAACAATTATGATCCTAATGATACATATTTTATTATTCTATAATTATTATATTTATTATAAAGGTATATATATACATGAATTAGTTATTAGTTATTAGTTGTTGTTATTATTATTATTATTATTATTATTATTATTATTATTATTATTATTATTATATCCTGATGATACATATCGTGTTTGTAAATTATTATACTCAACATATCTTATAAAAGGTTAGAATGAATTTATTATTCTATAATATTTATTATAAAGTTTGAAAGTTATTTGTATTTGAAATAATTATTTAAATAAAATCACATATCATAATTTTTTTAAAAGGTATATATATACATGAATTTATCGCTTATGGTATTTATTTATCCTCTATATATATAGTATGTTACACATATGGAAACCTATATTAAACCTAAAGAATTTATTGTGTTGAACCGGTCCAAGCAAAAATAAAAAAATAGAAAACTGGTCGGTTCGGGTGAACCATCCCTCCTTCTTCCTCCTCCTTCCCGTGTGCAGCTCCTAGGCTCCTTCAATGGTGGTTTTTAATTCTCCTCCATTTTGACTTCAAAACTCCTCCATTAAGTGCTTCTCTTCGCCCACATCACAAAAACATGTTCAAATTTTGGATTGAACAATGTATTAAGCTCTGAATTCGTCCAAGTTCACTTTGCCCCAAAATCAAAGGTTGAGTCGTTTGGATTGATTTATTCACCGTTTCTTGAAATTGAATATATAAAACTGATCACCAGAAGAAGATAAAGAGATTGGTATATTTAATTTGATCTTTCGTGCGCATTTTAAAGATCAACTATAAAAGGGCCTTCAACCTTCGGAAGCGGGGTACACCATGGAAAGCCAATCTCTGAGCTCCGAATGTAGTTCATCGTCTTCTAAAACCTTTAATCTATAATCCCATTCAAAAAGTTTTGAGAAAAGCACACAGAATAAAAACTCCCCAAATTCGATCGGACCTTCACCGGAGCCGCTCACCCACCACCTTCCAGCCGTGTCGCCGCCCCTAAAACCTTCGGGGAGGAGCTTCACGCCACCAGGAAGCTGTATTGGCCACCTTAGTCCACCTTTGTGATCTTTCGCCATCGCTAGGCTCCGTCGAAGTTGCAATCGAGCCTTGCCGGAGAGGCTGCTGGAACGTGCTGTAGGGGTAGAGGTTGGAGATGATTAATTACGTAAAACCTCCCCAACCTTTTAATTTGTTTAAATTATGCCCTTGTTTCAATTTTATAAATTTCATAAAATAATGTTATTTTTTTCATAGCCTCCTATATATTCATGTTCAATACTCTGAGTTGTGGGTACGTTAGAAGTCGGAGATTTGACAATGTTTCTCTTTTGTTTTGGCTAAAGTCCAATATTATGGTATGTGCAAATATACTTTGTAATTTACCGGTATTTGCGTTTTTGCTCGATTGGTAATTTTATTTGCGAGTTAACGATTCACATCACTAAGTATTTTCTTTTAGTTTTCTATAGAATTTTATTTAATATTATATTTAAATAATTCCCCCCGTTTTAAAGATTTATTTATAAGATGTGATTTTGAAGACAGATTAATAACATGGTGGTATACTTGGTAATTAATTGAGATTAAACCTACTATATATAGTATATTTTGATCTTTTTGAATGGTTGTAAATTAAGATGATATTTTTTATTTTAAAAATTGATAGAATACTATTAGTTTTTAAAAATATCTTCCTATAAAAATAATAAGAATGAAATAAAACATAGAAAATACTTGCGTAAAAGATTCACCATTTAAGAAAGTCTTATGCTAATAAAAAATGAGTAATTACAAAATTATGCTTAAATTTGCTAGATAAGTTATTGAAATTTCATTACCTTATTGTAGAATTTATGCTTTGTTAATTTTTTGCGTTATTCACCAAGTATAATACCAGTCACGTAATTAATATAAAATTATGTCCCGGGCGTAGCACGGGTCTGCCACCCTAGTGTACAGATATATAGTAATGGACCATTTAGCATATAAAAACAATAAGCATTGATGGGATAATTTAAGTAGAATTCACATAATCACATGGACTATATGGCTAAAATAGTTCAGAATACAAGCCTTTCTTCCTTCTAGGGTCCCATCCTATGTCCTTGCACAACTCATCATTGTATTTGTACCATATATGCAGTATCCCAATGCATCCTCTCCTGTAGTGCTTTGGCGCATATCTCTTCATGTACTTGTCCCATTTTGATATATCCTTCTCCGATCCATGTCCTTGATTACCGGTAGCTTGAACGTGCCCTCGAGTAGCTCTACTACCCAACGAGATCTCATCTCAGATATGTACAAGTTCGATATGCTCTCCGAGTATCCAATAACAGCTAGGGTGGCTCAAAATGGACCCGACTCGGAAAACGCGGGGTCGGGGTTGACCCGAGACCCCCAGGAGTCGGGTCTCGGGTCGAATTTTAGGAAATCCCGGGTCAACGAGCGGGTCAGGGTCAGACCCAGCGGGTCTCGGGTTTGATCCGTTGACCCGGAATTTTTTTTTAATTTTTTTTTTATTGTTCTATCACTTCTGTGTGTGCTTTACTAGACACATGTGCTAGCTGAATAAACATTGTATGCAAAAGAAGTTTTTTTTTAATTCTTCTTTCTTAAGATTTTGATCGATTAGATTAAATGATTTTAACTACTCCGTAGTACTACGTATATATTAGTCAATTACTGTTAAAAGTGTAATAATAAATTAAAAGTAGTTGTAATAGAGTATAGGAATTTATATATATATACACCCTACATATATACTTTAATAGGACATCATCAAGGAAATATCTAATATTGTAATAGGACACCATCAAGGAAATAACTAATATGCGGATGAAAAGTAAAAAAAAAATCCTTTTTATTTAATTTAAATATTGTAACAACAAACAAAATTTTAAAACTCGGGTTTTCGGGTGAACCCGTCACCCGACCCGGAAAACCCGGAATTACAAATCTCGGATTCGGGTCGGATTGCGGGTCGCATTTTTAAAAATCGTGAGCCTTCGGGTTGACCCCCGCTTGGATTTTTCGGGTCGGGTCGTGTCGACCCGGATGAGCCATCCTAATAAAAGCTAACAGTGGAATCCGATGATGAATGCATTGCCTAAAACACCAATGGAGTACAACAAAATTAACACTTCAAATATCAATAGTTAATTTGAGTTGTTGAAAAGAGGACTTCAATTCATTGCTGACCTATATAATGGAAGAATGGAACTAGGAGACCCCGTGATGTAGTACGTCTTGAAACTTTGAAGAGGCAAAAATGTCTCTTAGTTTCTGATCTCCCTTGAATCCTGTCGCGAGGATGACCAAGTCAGGCTTAATAGGCTTCGCTTCGCCTTCTAGGATGACGCCTTCTTTGCAAAAGCAAAACTCTTGAGCCTTATTTAGGATAATGCTTCCTTGCTCTATGTGCTCATAAAATCCTTGGGGGAAGATAGCAAATACGCAAGAAGAGGTCGACTCAAGAAAGTTGTAGTTTGGCACAGCCCCAAACTTCTTGAGAGGATGCCTATGCTTTACATCGCTCTCCGCAAATTTGTTGATCATCCACCGCTGGTGAGCAAGATATTCTTAAAAAAGGTTCATCCATATGTGTGTATATAAGTTAATTGGATCTCGTCTAAGCAGCTCTTACGGTGTAATTTGTGAGCAGTGAAATTATTCATAGGTACAAGACGATTATTCGCACTATGTTTGGAAAAAAGTAGAGTTGAAGCTGATAGATTATTTGTGTTAAATGTAGGTTAATAAGTTAATATTGTATTTGGTAAAGCTAGCTGTTAGAGTAGCTGATAAAAACTTGTGAATAAAAAATAAAAAGATCTGAAAAGTTTGTGTGAATAGATGTTGAAAAACGTAGATTTCAAAAAGCTAATCAAACTAAAATTTTATATTTAATCTTTCATTTGAAACTATATAATATTAAAATCATAAGCTCTGAAAAGCTACTTACTGTTGTTAAATGGTGATGTAATTATTCGTATGTATAAACAAATATAATTATTTATATTTAACAAATGATTATTCATATGTACGTACATACGAATAATGTCGCTATTCACAAATTACTTTTAATCTCAGCTATTTGATCTTTTTAATATGTCGGCGCTTTAAATTTGCTCATAAATTACACAATAAAGTCTGCTTACACATAATCTAGGGGGTTAGGTTGTGACATATTTGAAATCAAGCTTAATAATACTTACAACAGGTGAAAGCAAAGAGGCGAGACGACTATGGAAGAGTCCTTTGCCGGGCTTGTGAAGTAAGAGTTCGTAAAAGCGGTTGAAGTAGAGATAAGAGTGTGGTACACTTTAGGGGTGGGCACAAATCTTGCAAATTCCGGTCCTGTCCCGTATATATAATAATAATAATAATAATAATAATATTTTTTTTTTGGTCAACATCATCATCATTATTATTATTATTATTATTATTATTATTATTATTATTATATACAGTGTATATACTATATATATACACTTTGTATGTTGCTGAGATTGTTGCTCGTGCCAAGATGGGTAACTGTAATCCTGTCGCCACCCATGTCGATACATCCAACAAGCTCAGTGCTCATTCTGGCTCTTTGGTTGATGATCCGACGTTGTACAGAAGCCTCGCTGGTGCACTTCAGTATCTCACCTTCACCAGGCCTGATATCAGTTACGTCGTTCAGCAGATCTGCTTGTTCATGCATGCACCCAGGGAACCCCACTTTCAGGCCTTGAAGCGGATCATTCGGTACATCAGCGGCACCCTCGAGCTCGGCACCACGATCACTCATTCCTCTAAGCTTGATCTTGTTACTTACACTGATGCGGATTGAGGTGGTTTTCTTGACACACGTCGCTCCACGTCTGGTTACCGTGTCTTTTTCAACGACACCCTTGTGTCGTGGTCAGCCAAGCGTCAGTCTGTCGTGTCTCGCTCCAGCGCTGAGGCCGAATACAGGGGTGTTGCCAACGTTGTCTCATAGTGCTCTTGGCTCCGCAATCTCCTGCTTGAGCTCCGTTGCCCTCTTCAGAAGGCCACTCTAGTCTACACTGACAACGTCTCCGCCGTCTATCTGGATAGCAACCCAGTCCAGCATCAACGCACGAAGCACATTGAGCTTGATCTCCACTTCGTTAGGGACAAGGTTGCCATTGGACATGTCTGCGTTCTACATGTCCCGTCCTCTTATCAGTACGCTGATATATTCACAAAGGGTTTACCTAGACAGTTGTTCATTGATTTTCGTTCCAGTCTCACTGTACGACCCCCTCCAGTTTCGACTGCGGGGGTTTGATAGATTACATAGGTCTCCTCATGTATAGTGGGCCCAAAGCCCATTAAGGCCCAATACATTTGTAACATATATATATATATATGTTTATCAATAAATGGAAACTCAAAAGGAGGACATTATAATTAATCTCGTGATCTTACGTATACATATACACTTTGTATATACCGTGTGTATATATACACACAACACTTTTACAGTGTGTTTTACAGTGTGTGTATGTATGGACCGTATGGTGTTCGATCATTACACACTACACATATATATACGTGTATCAATATGTATATATAAGAAAAACATTATATATATAGGGGAGGTTCAAATGGGAAGAATCTCTTCCGATAAGAAGGAAAGAAGTGTTTTAATTGGTGAAAATCTATCTAATTTTTTTTTATAAAAAAACAACCTCACGCGCTTTAATTAGACAAATCTACTCTCCTTCGTCCATGGATCCTCGTCTCCCATGGCTTCACTTTGATGCTTCTCCCATGGAATTCACACAGGAGAGGAGGCTCCCCGCCACCAACGAGGCCAACTCCGCCGGCACGGAGCCCTACGCAGTCGAGGCCTCTTCAATTTCTCTCCTCCTCCTCCTTCCTCCCTCCTATCGCCGCCGATCCTTGTACACAGCGGAATTGATGATGGCGCTGGAGTATCTGCACAAATCCAAGATCGTTTACAGAGATTTCAGCATCCTATCGCCGCCGGTGGAAGCAGGAACACAGATCCAAGTCTCCGCCACCGATCCGACCCAACCACCTCAGAGAAGAACCGGATTTCGATTTCGATTTCTTCTCCGGCACCGCAATCTCCGGTAATCCGTGGAAGCAGGAACCTCCCCGCGCCTCCTTCTTTCCTCCTCCTCCGCCCTCGAGGCCAGGCTCGACTCCTCCTTTTTCCTTCTCCCGGATCTCCGCCACCATGGCCGAGCGTTCGCCGGGGATTGGTTCCGCGGTTCCGCCGCTGTCGCTGCCGCCTATTCATCTTGATTGCGATCGATCGTCCCTCGTAGTTGACTCTCTCTCTCTCTCTCTAATCTCTGTTTGTGCTTTTTGGGATCGGCCTTCAGAGTATCAATTAATGGGGATTCATGGCATTTCATGTTTGTTCTTTTTCTGTATTTAATTAAATTTGATATATATTTAATTTGGGGGAGCTTTTAGTAGCTGATGGACAGCTTCAACCTTTCTCCCTTTCCTAATCTCCTCCCTGTTTCAACCTCTCTCCCTCTTTCTTCAACCTCTCCCCGTTCCACTATGTCAATCTCAGCCCGGCACCATTCGAATTCGGATTCGGGTTCCAAATAGAGGTTGGTTCAGTGTCTAAATAGAGGTTGGTTCAGTGACTAAATAGATGATGGTTCAGTGACTAAATATGTTTGTTCAGTGACTAAATAGAGGTTGGTTCAGTTGCTAAATAGAGGTTGGTTCAGTGGCTAAATAGAGATGGTTCAGTGACTAAATATGTTTCTTCAGTAACTAAATAGAGGTTGGTTCTGTGACTAAATAGAGGTTGGTTCAGTGTCTTAATAGAGGTTGATTCAGTGTCTAAATAGAGGTTGGTTCAGTGGCTAAATAGAGGTTGTTCAGTGGCTAAATAGAGGTTGGTTCAGTGACTAAATAGAGGTTGGTTAAGTGTCTAAATAGAGATAGTTGAGTGACTAAATATGTTTGTTCAGTGACTAAATAGAGATTGGTTCAGTGACTAAATAGAGGTTGGTTCAGTGTCTTAATAGATGTTGATTCAGTGTCTAAATAGAGGTTGGTTAATGAAATACAGAGTAGTGATTTGTCAAAAAAATGTTATTAATTGGTTTATCAACCATTTTATTTTAAAAAATAAATAAATAATTAAAAATAATTTACTAATTGTTAAAACAACTATATTAATTTATAAAGTCCGTTGGTGGAAAAAAAACATAATTAAATCGTTTATTATAACAATTGAAAACTATTAATTTTTTAGCCTATTAAAATAAATGGAAAAAAGGAATAAAACTAATTAAATAGTTACAGTGGACAAGGAAAAAATGTTTGGTATACACAGCATTGAGGCGGGATTGTTGATCCCGTGTTCAATACACGATTGGAGCAGCAACATTGATTTTTTAAATAGCGCATGACAGTCACGCAAAATGTGTAGGGCGGGTGCGAGTGGGGGACAACCTGGAACGAAAAATTCCCGAAATTTGAAGCGCGTGGATTCCGCGAGTACCCCCTGTATTTTGGATTATTTTATTCATCTAGACCAATGAGATTGCTTCTTTCTTTCTCACTTTTGGTGATCTTTGCACCTGAACCCAACCTTATATATATACTATATATATAAAGAGAGAGGATGGATCAAATGTTTACAACTCTTAACGTGTTTTGTGTTAACAAATCTAGGCCATTGGTTTGAGGGAAATGAATGGTCTAGATTATTTCAATATATTTACTTAATTGTAAATTAATTGAAAAATAAACCCATCCAACCCCACCCTAAGCGCGTGTTATAAAAAACCCTAACCCAATCTTACTCCCCATCCCACCCTAGACAGAGAGAATAAGAATCTCGAAGGAGATGGTGGATGCGACGGTGGCCGGCGGAGGCGGCGAAGGCGCCATCTTCTTCACCAATTCGACAATTGATCCCATGGTGCACCCCATAGCAGCGGCGATTCAACCGACAATCGAAGAGGCGATGTCTCTCGGTGGTCGACACCCTCTCAGTCTCGCCCTTTGTCCTTCTCCCACTCTTGCATACTCGAATTCGGTGGAGATTGCACCACCGCTAAGCCTCCTCGCCTCGCCGCACACCCCCACGGCCTCCCTTGCTCGGATTCGAGGTTGGATACACACAAATCTGGTGTTGCCGCTAATTAACCCTCCTCAACTGCCTCCATTAACGAAGATGGTGGCCGGCAAGCATCGACAATCAGAGGCGGTGATGGGCGGTTGTTCGTGGGCGTCGCGGGCTCGAACTGCTGTTCTCCGGGCAAGGCTGCACTGTCGTGGTCTCGGCGGCAAGGTGATGGTCAGGCGGTGGTGATCTGTGGAGGCGGTTCGTGGCTAAGGGTCGCCGGCGGTGATGATCTTTGGAGGCGGCTCGCTCACGGGATTAGTGGGAGCCGTCATGGCTTTGGGAGAATTGAGAGGGGGAGAGGAGGACGGTGATGACGGGGGACGTTGAATTGGTTTTGGGTTGTGGGAAAACCCTAAGAGATTTGACGTTGAATTGGTTTTGGGTTGTTATTCGATAAGATTAAGGAATGATTCATTGATATGCAATAAATATTCGATGGAATGAGATAGGTTATTCATTACTATTTGGTTATGGTTTCATGTTCAGAGTCAATATTCGGTAAGTTCATAGTTTATATTCATTGATAATAGATAATTATTCATATGTATTTAGTTAATTAGTTGTGGGAAATCAAGAATTACATTTACATACTCTTTCAACCCAGCGAATAATTACAATCAACTTAGCGAATAATTACTATCAATCTAGCGAATAGTTGCAAAATTGACCAACCCTTTTGCTATTATCTAAATGATAACTCCTCTTTACGGATGAATAATAACGATTAATCTAGCGAATATTTACTATTAACCTACCGAATAGTTGGAAAATTGACCAACTCCTTTTCTATTATCTAACGAATAATAAGTATAAGTTAACGAATATTTTTTATCACCTTATCGAATAGTTCAAACAGTGCATCACACAAAAAAAAAAAACCTTTTTTCCACCAAAAAAATATTACGCAAACAAAAAAAAGTACAACACACGCACGTAATTTAGCAAGTGAGCAAGGAAAAAAGTGGGTCCCATTGATTTTTAATTAAAGAAAAAAGCCAAAAAATCTCAACCACTTATTTCATTTCATCAAAGGCCCAGATTTGTTAACACAAAACACAATAAGGGTTGTTAACACATGACCCACCCTCTCTCTCTCTATATATATAGGGAGTGGTTCCAGAGTGCACACCCCTTATAGTATATCTTGTGCACAAATCTTGACCCTTGATTGATGCGAAATGAATGATGTAGATTAATGGGATTTTTTCCTTTTTTTAATTAGAAAATGGGGGACCCACTATCAAAAACTCTTTCACCTCCCTTCATGCATGCGCGTGTTATCCCCACCCACCCACTCTTGCATTTTTTGTTGAGTTTTCTTTTTTAAATACGTAGTGCTCCGTATATAATATGGTTTTGTAAAAAAATAAATAATTATGGGCTATTCGTGGTGCGACCCACTTGATTTTGTTCGTTTTAAAATTTTGGCAATTCCACTGAATAATGTTTCACATTTTATCGAATAATATTAGATTGTCTTTTTCCATCTAGTGTATATTAAAATATGTCAATCCCACTGAATAATTTGTCACATACTAATGAATAATATTTTTTTTGTTCATCAATTTTAGTTTAAAAAAACTCAAAACCCTAAACAATACTTATGATTTATACGAATAATGTTTCATATTTCACCGAATAATGTTTTACATTTCACCGAAAAATGCTCGTGCGATGAGGGTTTTTATATTGTTTGTCAAACCAAAGACTCCATTACTGACGAATAATAAATCAGATTTCACCAAATAATTGACCAATTCATTACCTCTAGTAACCGAAATTCGACATATATGTCTGAATAATTTACGACTAATTAATCAAATTATGCATCTAAAAAATCATACATTAAATTCAATACATACATCCAAATAATTCTTCGCTTTTACCTGAATAATACGGAAATCACTTGTTGATTAAACAACAACTTTCCCGATTCCACCGATAACTAACACAAATTGGAGACCAATCCAGCGCTCCCAACTGGAGATAAGCCCATCAACCTCATCATCCAAAATTCATCACATATTCATTCAATAAGAAATCAAACGTACCCAGATTTACGAAAGCAGCAGCAAATCAACACAGATCAAGGCAGGGCACGTACGGTAACAAGATAAAACTGCAAACTATGGATAGTATCGGATAATCCCTTCAATCGAAGAAGCCCTTCAATCGGAAGCAGCGATGCTTGGTTCGTGATCGCCTCTCCTAATCGCCGCCGCCGGCCTTCCTCTTCGCTCTCGATGTCCCTGTAGCCTCGCAATCGCCGCCGCCCTCCTATGCTCCTCTCCTAATCGATGAAGAAGAAGACCATCGGGGCAGAAGATAACCGAGCAGAAGTCGTCGGCGGTGATGTCCGCTTTGGCTCCACAGGCGGTGATTTCCGAGCAGAAATCGATGAAGAAGAAGACCACAAATCCACCGATGAACTAGAAGAATAAAATTGGGATTAGGTTTTTATTTCCCAAAATCACACGCGCTCCCATTGCTCTTGTGGGTTGAAATCTACTGGGACTCACAGTTTTTATTAATTAAAAATTAAATTAATCTCAACCCTCCATCTCATCTAAATCAAAGGCCCACAATTGTTGACAAAGTACACCCTAAGGGGTGTGCACAAGTTACCCATTCTCTCTCTATATATATACACACATATTATGCCTTTGAAAACCGTAAAATATATAGAAATTTTAGAATTTTTTTATAATGTTTTTTATTTGAGGGACAAGGCCCGTTCCGTCTCAGTCTCGTCCCGTCCCGTGAGGGACAAGATCCGTGCGGGAATATTGAAAAAAAAAGTAGTGAATCCCGTCTTGATCCCGTCCCGCAAAAATTACGCAGGACGGGACGTGGAACGACCCCATTTCGTCCCGTCCCGTCCCGCGCCCACCCCATGCTGTGAAGTCTGCTAGGTTCCAACGAGGAGTCCTGTAAGGATGCTCTTTCCCTGCGCCCACAATTGTAAATAAGAAGAAGACGTCCGTAAAAAAGAGATGGGCTCACTGCCAACTTATTATGTGCATTTAAATGAAACCCAAAAAACAATTAAAAACGTACACCACTCTTTTGAACGCTCTACACATGTGATTGAAATATCCATATCACACAGATTTAGCTGTATCCTTTAGGATATTACAATTGTCTTTTCTAATCAACATGAATTCAACTTGATAGATTTATACGGAGTATCAAGTAAAAAGAAGAGATAAAGTCAAATAAACGTGTTGTATTTATACACCCAAAATTTTACTATTTACACCACACATTTCAATTTTTTTTTGAAATAGAAATTGCCCCTCTTCAATTACAGACGTATCACTCAAGAGGCACATAGTACTTTATATATAAAATACTCTGCGCTTCTTAAGTCACACGTCTGTAACTCAAGAGGGACAGAGTTGTAAGTGTTTAGATAACCGAGTCCTTGTCGGATCTCAGAGGCCTACTCCTGTATAGGCCTGATACACGAGCCGAGTAGCTCGGGATCGACTCGGGTTCGGCTCGAAAAAAGCTCGACTCGAGATCGCTTGAAGGTATATACGAGCCGAGTTTGAGCCTATTCATGAGCTCGATTCGAGCTCGAGTAGCTCGCGAGCTCGAAGACCCCTAGGTATAAAAACTAACTCCCTCCGCCTAAACCTAGCCGCTCTACCGCTCCCATCCTTTTTTTAGGCACGCTCCCATGTACTGAAAAGTGAAAACCCCTAATCTCTCATATTCTCTCTGTCTCTGATCGTTTCTCGCTCGCCGTCTCCGATCTCAATCGCCGGCCGTTCGTCGTCCTCAGATCTGGGCAACCCTCCGTCGCGGCGTCGCCCCTCCCCGCACCTCGTCATCCTCCCATCGCCCATCGCTCGTCATCTTCCTCAGATCTAGGTCTCGGCATTGCTCGCTTACGCAGATCCAGGTCTGTCCGTCGTCTGTCCTCTCACGCTTACTCTCTCATCCTCTCTTGCTCATCGCCTGCAATCTCAGTCGCCTCTCGCCCTCTCGTCGTCCTCAAATCTGGCCTCTGGGTCGCCCTCGGTCACTCGCTTACTCTCTCGTCCACAGATCTGATAGCTTCTGGATGTTTTTCGCCTGCTTTTCTATAAATTTGTTGTTGTTTAGGATTCGATTCCTTTTTGTGTGACTGATTGTTTTTTGTTTCATCTGTTTCATCTGTTTCGTCTGTAAATTTGTTCCTCTCTCGTCCTTTTTGTTCCTCTCTTGTCTGTAAATTTGTTCCTCTCTCGTCCTTTTTGTTTCATCTGTTTCGTCTGTAAAATTTGTTCCTCTCCTGTCGATTCCTTTTTGTGTGACTGCTGCGTTCGAGCCCTAACGAGCTCACTGAGCCCGAGTTCGAGCTCGTAACGAGCCCAATCGAGCTTATCGAGCTCGAGCTCGAGCTTGTGTTCGGGCTCGATGACAACCGAGCTCATCGAGCCGAGCTCGAGTTCTACACCCGAGCACACATTGTATATTATTGTGTATATTATTGTGTTCGAGCTCGATGACAACCGAGCACATCTATATACTCGAATAGAAATTGAGCTCGAGCTCGGGCTCGGCTCGTTTATAAACAAGCCGAGCTTGAACATCACAAAATCCCGAGGGTACAATCGTCACTATACACATAATATGCACAAATATAAATAATGTCTGCTAACATCCTCCCTCGGTCGCAGTTAGAGGTGAGCGAATAGCAAGACTGAAACGAAAAGAAGTAAAAAGAGGAGTAGGTAATCCTTTTGTGAAAATGTCTGCATACTGATGTGCAGAAGGGACATCTAATACCCGAACCTGGCCCAGCCGCCCAGGGCGACTTTCTCTCTAACGAAATGGATATCGATCAATCTCGATGTGCTTGTCCGCTGGTGCTGAACCGGGTTCGATGAAAGATAGACGGCGGAGACATTGTCTCAGTAGACCAAGGTGGCTGCACGAAGCGGAACACGAAGCTCGTAGAGGAGGTTGTGGAGCCAACAGGTCTCCACCACTGCGTTGGTGACACCACGATATATACTCGGCCCCGGCACTAGAGCGACAGATGGTCGCCTAACGCTTGGAGGACCATGAGACTAGGTTGTCTCCGAGGTACACCGCGACGAGTTTCGGGACAACCCGCCCAGTCAACGTCTGAATAGGCGGTGAGAGCGTCGAACCGGCCGCGATAGAGGTGCAAACCCATGTCTTTTCTCTCACAAGTCACAACCCATTTGATTATTAGGGATGCTAACACACCCCTTAAGGGGCGGAGGGAGGGGGCATGCGGTGGCTCGAGTCCCCCGAAAATATGTATGTATGTATGTATGTATGTATTTGTATTTGTTGTCATCTACCACTTATTTTATTTTGATTCATTGTGAAATTTCAAGTTTGGTTTCTTTCTTTTTTGTTTCTCCATTGCTGAGAGGTTTTGGTATGTTTTCTCATAGAAATAGAAGTGTGAATTTGAAAGCATATGTATCTTCTTAATTAAATACTACAGAGCTAATTAAATATCTCCGGTTGAAATTAGTGAATGTAGGTTTTGAGCATCGTACACCTACCGGGGCCGGTTGTGCTACACCGAATGACCGTTAACGTACAAGAATTAATAAAGCGAGGATGTCGTGGTCTGTATTTCTAGAGCCATCGTTGGTACATCATGATTGATGGTCAATTTTTATTGTGCAGGAGTTTTTGTAGCTCTTTTATTGTGCAAATAAGACATGGTTTTTTCTTCTATTATCATCAACCATGTGCTATCTCAATTAAGAATGTGTTCCCCGTTCAATTAAGTATAAGCTCCATGACAACAGGCTTAATTCATTTGTGTTCCATACTTCCATGTTTGTGCAGAGAATGAGAATAGCCTCAAAAAATTCTATAGATTTCCCTGGATAACATGTGCTATCACAATTAATTAATTACTTCTTATTTTAGTTACATATCCGAACATAGATACTTATCTTATTCTAGCTATTGAAGTTATATCAAATTTCAATTAATAATTAATTTTAAAAATTAAAAATGAATTTTTGATTCTAAAACGGTTGGAATTGACATAAAAATTTTTTAGGGAAGATGAATTTCAATTTCCTATTTTGAAGAAAATATGGAGAAGATGTTGGGCATGCTCTTAAGGTGGGAACTAAGAACATATCTTGGTCATAGAATTCAAATAAATGAAGGGATTATATTAATTACAATTTTTATTTAAAAAAACAAATAAGTGGGCCCATTTGATTGAAGACGTTGTCAGCCTTTTATTTAAATTATTCGATTAAATTAGAAAGATTATTTGATTAAATATGATATATTATTCGGTTAAATTTGAGAGATTATTTTGTTAGATTATAAATATTATTAATATGTAAGATGACGATTGTACTAGTAATATTATTCGGTTGAAATTATATTATGCGGTTAAATTAGAAAGATTATTCAATTAAATTTGATATATTATTCGTTTAAATTTGAGAGATTATTCAGTTAAACTACAAATATTATTCATATATAAGATGATGATTGTTTACACATTTATTAGTTTTGGGTAGAAACCTTAAGATTACGGAGTACCAAAAAAAAAGGAGTACTATTTTTTTTTAAAAAAAACTTAATATTTTATGTTGGTCACTAAGATAGTTGTGTTGAAATTAAATTATTTGATTTAATTAGAAAAAGTATTTGCATTTAACAGAATAATTATTCGATTAAACTTGATATATTAGTCGGTTGAATTATAAAGTTTATTCTTATGTAAGTAGGCGATTCTTTACATATGTATTGATTTTGAAATGGTAAAATAATAATTAATAAACTTGTACATTATTCGGTAAAATCACAAAAAATATTCATAGGTACGAGGAAGTTTGAAACAATTATATATAAAAATTATACATTATTCGGTAAATCGAAAATCATTATTCATAGATAAAAAAATGTTTTTTTTTGTTAAGTTTGACTAATAAATTATATATATATATATATGTAGTAATTTAAAAAAAGGCAAATAAAATAAAATAAAATTGGCGCATAGCCAGTTTTCCTTCCTACGGGGCTACCTCCCATTTTGAGAAAAGAAATTCAGAATTTTTTCTCTATCGCAGTCCGCAGATGCCAAATTTCCTTTCGCATTACGTGAAACACATGCACAATTTGAAGAGTGGTTTGACAAAAGTGGTGGGTCCCATATTTTTAATTTAGTAAAAATAAATTTTTAATGTTAAATCTGGACCTTTCATTTTTATTAATCTAGTGGTCTATATTTGTTCCTAATTCCCACTCTAAGGGGTATTCTCATCCGATCCATACTCTATAGACTTGCTCAAAATGCGGCCTGACCCGAAAACCGAGTCAAAACCGAACCGAAAAAGTCGGTTTCGATCCGGCCTGATATTTTACGGTTCGGACTTCGAGCCTAGAAAATCCAAAATTTGGTTTAGGGGCAAAAACCGAAACTGAACCTAAATTTTCGGTTATGTCCCTAAAAACCGAATTTGTTTTTTTTATTTAAAAAAAACCTAATTGGTTATTTCTTAAATTGGTAAATAAAGAGCGGTCATTCCGGGGTTCGAACCGGAGACCTATGAGTACTAACCACAAGTCATTTCCAGTGAGCCATTCTGGAATGGTTCTAATTGACTATTTCTAATTCTCTGTCTTTCTCCCTAGGCCTCAGGGTCTGTTTGGATTCCTATTAGATTATGCTTATAAATACTTGTTTTTAATTATAATGCAATTAAAATTTAAACCCTGTTTGGATGGCCTATTAGATTATGCTTATAAACACTTGTTTTTCGGTGTTTGGATGGCCTGTTAGATTATGCTTATAAACACTTGTTTTTAGAAAGGATTTATTTGGACTCCTATCCCCTCCGCAGCTCCGCCTCCTTTGCTCCTCCTCGTACACTTCGGCCACCACCTGCAGCTTCAACCCGGCCCTTGCTCCTGCCTCCATCACCACCCATTCCCCCACCACTAACAACGCCTTTGACTCTTGCACCATTGGAACCGGTGCATCCCACCTCCACCTTCCTCAAACATCACCCATGAGCCTTCAATGGCCATTGAAATTATGAAATATAGCTGGATTTGGGCAAAATCGAGAGATTGAGGCCGAGTTTGAACGGATCTGGGTGAAATCGGGAGGAAGGTGGGGTTTTTGTGTTGGTCTTCTTCAAAGTATAACCTCCCAACCAAACTGGTCAATCTCCTTCAATTCCCAAAATCAGCATGTTTCTTTTCTCATCTTATCCTGATTTGGGAGTTTCTTAAAATTCCAAATCAAGGGTTTGTAAAATTACCCTAGATTGATCCAAAAACTTACCTTTTGTGGGTCTTTAGGTGGTTGAATTTGGTCAATTAATTCAAAGAAATTTTGTTTTGGGTTTGAGAGATTTGGAGAGGATGGATGTGCAGAGGCAAGAAATGGTGGTAGCTACTAGCTAGGTGGGGGTTGTGTTGATATGGGCGAAATCAGGAAGAAGGTGGGCAAAATCGAGAGGTGAAGAGGAGTATGACCGGGGGTGGGGGGCAGGGAGCCGATGTCGAGCCCACAACATGACACCAGCAAGCCCCCATAGGGCCACCACAACCAACGTAACGCACTGTACAACTCACAACGAGCCACCAGCAGCACAAAACAACCCAAACCTGAAGCGTTGACAGACAAGGGCAAAACCCACCACAACCACCTCGCACCAGGCCCCCAAGAGTGCACCTCAATTCAAAACGGAAGGAGCCCGGAGAAAATGGACAATAGGGAGTGCTGTCGGTGGAGGCAAAACATGGCGTTTCGAAGGTGTTTGATGGCGTCGACGGGCTAATCGGTGTCGACGTTGGAGGAGGATCCAAACGGGATAAACAGTGGGAGAGAGAAATGTATTATGCTTATAATTTAATTCTCCATTTAATACATTCATTTTAATTATAAACATAATACAATGTCTATCCAAACGGATCCTTAAACGCTAGTCACGCCCCCTCCCATCCCTTGTATTTCTCTTTCCCAACTTAGAGATTTCGCGAGTTGCGGCTCTCTCCCTCAACCCTCTCCCGACTTCATGCTTCCCTCCCCCGCCGTATGTCACCGGACTTGCCATCCTGCCGGACTCACCATCCTGCCGGACATGCGCACCCGCAGCCAGTAGCACATCGACACAGCAAGGTCCAATGTCAAGGTGAGCGAACCAAAATGGTGAAACCCCAATATACAGGAATCAACTTCTTAAATTGGTAAATAAAGAGCTGCCATTTTGGGGTACAGGAATCAACTTCATAAGCACTTAGGTGACACAGGTCACGGATCATTGAAATCATGATGATGAAATGAGTTTTTCCAAGCCAATAATTGATGTGGATTCTTGACAGCTATTTTTGCAAGCTTTAGAGACATTTTTTGGTTTATTATTGTACAAACATGCTGGTCATGTCTCTACTGGAGTCCAAGATGACCATGGAGATTTTACTGTATCGGCACTCTTATTTGTGTAATTTTATTTTGTTCCCACTTTTAATTATACTTGATAGTGGTTACTCTCTGAAGAATATTACAGTATAAATTTCAAAGTTTATAGATTTTTTCGGTTTTTTCGGTCCTAAAACTGAAAAAATCGTAACCGAATTATCGGTTCTCGGTTCGGGCTTCGGTCCCTTCCTCAAAAAAAAAAAAATTGGGCCGTCAAGCACAGCCACCTGGCCACCGCCGACGCGAACAACAACTCCGGATGCCTCCGAGGCAGTCGACCAGCCTTCCGACGGCCGACTCCCACTCCGGCGGTCCACCAGATCCGACAGCAACCGGCCTCTCTGTTCTCCTCCATTGAAACCTTCAAGTAAGTTTCTAATAAATCATACAATTCTAAGTTTTGTTAGATTTATTAAATTTATGAAATTGGTGAATGGGTAGGGTGAATCAGGAAATTATTGATGAGGAATTTGTTGATGTATTAGACGGATTGAGGCTTGTGATTTGGTTTACGGACATTTGTGCTTAATTGTTAAATTATAAATTTGGGACTTTTGTGCTTAATTTGAGAATTTGTGCTTATTCATAAATTTAACGTATTCGGCATATTCCGAGCGAGAGCAAGGGATAAATTTATGAACAATATATATAAATCAATGAATCTAAATATATCAATGAATCTAAATATCAATGAATCAAACCCATCCGAAGTGTTTTGAATTTGTCGAATACAAACCTCAAATCTAAATATCAATGAATCAATTAATGAACCCTAAATCCTAATTCAAATAATCTAGAAGTGTTTTGAATTACCAAACCCATCTGAAGCAGTTGATTTGCAGTAGGGATGTGAGTTGCCCTTTGGTAAGGAAATGTCGGCGCATTCCCACCCGGAGTTTCACCTTGTTGTGCAGTAGTCGGAGAGTCCGGCGCCGACCCTTCCCCAGCCTGAGAATCCACACACTTACGCATCCTCCTCTCCCAAATCTGACGACCCTTATCAAGTTTAATGTCAGGGGTAGACGAAAAGAGGAGAACACGAGCTATGCGTTGAACTGGGTCCTCTCGGCAACAGAGCCAGCGGTGATACCGACAACAGCGATTGCAAAGGACCACAGGAAGAGTAAGAAAGTGTAGTCGTAGACTCGTAGTCGGCGATGGGGATGGAATTGAGGACCACTGGGTCCTCTCACCCTCTCTCTCTCGATCTGCATCAATTATAGAGTAGGGTTAGGTTTGAATTACACGCACTTGTTTCGGACGTGAGATTGTGGTTTTTAATTTTCAATTATCAATTAACCCAAAAAATAAAAAAATCTCATCCTTTCATTTTCACTCAATCAACGTCTCAGATTTGTTAACATTTAACACCGTAAGACTTGTTAACATTTGAACCACATTATATATATGTACTCAGAGCTTAACGTGTATCATGATAACAAATCTCATCCATTGATTTAGGGAAATCGGATGGCTGAGATTATTCAATAATATTAATTAATTAAAAAAGAAAAAAAACAAACACAAAAACACTCTAAAATAAGCGCGTGTACTACTCACATCCAAACCCTACCACACCCTTTTTCTGCAAAGAGGAAAGAGAAAGAGGCGACGGCGAAACCATAACCGACCAATGCTGGGAGCCTGGGACTCCACCGTTCTAAGGCGGATTCCGACCACCAGTCACCCCTAGCCACCTACACCATCGAAGCAAGCATCGCCGATGATTTGTTGATGTTGAAGGAGCGAGAAACCATCCCGCAAAACCAGGTTCAATCGAATGCCTGGGACTCCGGCAGCCCCTTCGTCTTTTCGACAGAAGAGGTTATCGTGGTCTGAATCACTCCGGCGGACAACGTTGGAGTAAATCATTTTGGATTGGATCAAGTTCAAAATCTCTCCATAGGATTCATACAGTTAGCATCCTTCATGTGGACCAATTTCGACAAAGTAGTAGCATATATAGATGGCGTGTTTTCGTGTGATTTAAGAGGTATTCGGGGAAAAATTATTCATATGTATGGATCAATTTTGTGTTTTATGAGATTATTATTTCTTTTATGTTGTCAGTCAAATGAAAGAAAAATGCATCGATATCATCGAATAATCGTGAGATACAATCGAATAAGCCAGCGATACCATCGAATAATTTTCAGTTATTTATTAAAAGGACATAAGTAACCGGATAATATTGTAACATCATCGAATAATCAAGTTATACCATCGCATAATCAAGCAATACGATCAAATAATCAAGCGATATCATCGAATAATTTTTAGTTAAAAGTTAGGGGCGTTTTCAGGGTGCTAGCTAGGCGATTAGAAAAATCCATCAATACCATCGCATAATTTATCGATACGATCGAATAATCAAACGATACCATCAATTCAGGGTGCTAATCGATTAGAAAAATCCATCAATATCATCGCATAATCCGCCGATACGATTGAATAATCCAGCGATACCATCGAATAATTTACAGGAAAAAAAAAGTCATGTGCACGCGCCCCAATGCAGCATGTGGGGAAGAAAATATGTGAGTCCCACTGATTTTTAATTAAAGAAAAAACGTAAAATTGCCTAATAATCACAACCATCCATCACAATGAATCAATGCCCCAGATTTGTTCACATGATACACGATAAGGGTTGAGTACACCGAAATCAACCTCTCTCTCTCTCTATCTCTCTCTCTCTCTCTCTCTCTCTATATATATATATATATATATATTATAGGGTGTGGTTCTGGTGTACACACTCCTTAGGATGTACCTTGTACAAAAATCCCAACCGTTGATCAAAAGAAGATGGAAGGCCATGATTAAAAATAATTTTTCATTTTTTTTTCCTATTAAATATGTGGGACCCACGTGGTTAAAAAAAAACCAATCTCCCTCCCTCTCTCTGGCAGCGTGTAACCTAAGCCCTATCCTTTTTTTATTTTTTAATTTTTTTTGTGTATCTGTTTTTTTTTAAATGTTTGGTGAAAAATACGAGTGATTTGTTGCTAGGATCCATTTGATTTAAAATTTGTCATTTCAATTGAATAATGTTTCACATGCAACCGAATGGTGTTATTTTATCTTCTTTTTTTCGAACCGGTTCAAATAAAAATTTACCAATTCCACTGAATAATTTGTAACATATATGCAACCGAATATTTTTCCCATTTTAGAATAATATTTAGTCGTTTAGTCAAACTCGTGCAAAGAAGGTTTTTTTTTTCTGTTATTTGTAAAACAAAGACTCCATATACTGATGAATTATGAATCATATTTCACCGAATAATTAATCAACTAATTACCGTTAGTAACCAAAATTCGACACATACGTCTGAATAATTGACAAATAATAAATCAAATTATGCATCTTGAAAACCCCACACTAATGTATCAAATTTAACCGAATAATTTTTATAAATTAATCGAATATGGCCCGTCTTCTTTCCATATGAATAATCTTTACCATTTAACCGAATAATCTTTACAATTTAAAAGAATCTATCTATCTATCTATATCTATATCTATATCTATCTATCTATCTATCTATCTATCTATCTATCTATATACCTTTAAAAATTGTGTTCCAAGACCTCTTAATGACTCTCCCATTGAATAGCTAAATAAAGAGCGGCCATTCCGGGGTTCGAACCGGGGACCTATGGATACTACCCACAAGTCCTTTTCGAATCTCATTTAGTTATATATTAAAATCTCAATCTTAGTTACTCATTTAGTTATACCCACAAGTCTTAATGACTCTCCCCCATAACTCTCAAATCTCAATCTTAATAATTCTCCCACTCAAAATTACTTCAATGCTTTTTTTATCCTTTTATTTGATTTTATAATTTGATAATTACTCATTTAGTTATATATTAAATTTTAAAATATCTATATAATTTTTTATTTTTTTGAACTAAATATCAATATTAGCATTTGATTAATTTGAAAACCAAAAATACTCTTTTTTCTGTTTCTTTAGCAAAGCCATCAATAGTTTGAGTATAATCATTTTTTTTTCTGTTTTTTATTGGGAAAATAATCATTTGATTTTTATTTTGCAATTAAAATATAGATGAACAAAAAAAATATATAATGTTTGATTTAAAGATGCAAATAAAGACATAATATTACAGTTATCTACTACGTTGTTTATTTTAATCTCTATAAGTCTATCTAAAAAATTCTATATATAATGATATATACGAAGAAAAAAAAATATATTGTTTGATTTTAAAATTATAAGTATTTTCTTAGTAATTAAATTAAATAGTACAATTTTATCCAAAAAAAAAAGTTGAATAGGATAGTATATACAAAGTACTAATCTTTTCTAAGTCGATCAAGCATTCAAGCCAATCAATTTTATATTTTAGTTTAAAAGTAAAAAAAATCAACAATTTAATACAAGATAAAATAATTAACTTTTACCTCAAATCTATTGATACCATCGCATAAACCGTCAATACGATCGAATAATATTGTAACACCATCGAATAATTAAGTTATACCATTGAATAATAAAGCAATAGCATCGCATAATCCGTCAATACAATCGAATAATATAGTGAAACCATCGAATAATCAAAATGACTAACCTACTAAACAGACTCATATGACTGAATAATCCTTCATATACTAGTGCATAATCATTTATATTCGACCAAATAATCATCTATGCATGCAATCAAACAAATAGGCTAATTAATCTCCACCCTCCATCTCAACTAATCAACGGCCCATATTTGTGTACATGATACACGTTAAGGGTTGTATATGTGTGTGTGTGCGCGCGCGCGCAATGGTCTAAATATCGTGTATCGGGGTCTTATCGATTTGGGGTAAAAAGGATATATCGGATTTACCGGATTCGCTAATTTTTAACCATAAATATTATATTCATGCTTTAATTTTAAAAATACACATAAAAAATCAATATTTAAATTGTAAAGTTAACAAAAGCACTTGAAAAAATAAACCAGACTTCGTAGAGGCTAAAGTAATTACATTTCCAATACCCTTTTCAACTAGTGCTTTAAACCCAAATAAAAAATCATTCAAGTATTCAACCCCTCATGGCCTCCAATCGCAAATGTATGCCGACTAAAATTAATCACAAATTGAAACACAATAATATACACTGTAAAATTAATCATAGGGAAAAATAATTAAAATAGCCTCATCTTTGGGGGTATGGTAAAAATATATCCTCAACTTTCAAATGTAATAAAAATATCCCGACCTTTGAGGGTGGTGGTAATATATTACCCTGTGTTTTCTCACAAGTCAAAAATGCTGACAAAGTAGCCTACGTGGATTGTTTTTGACAAGACAACATACGTGGAAGCCTTTTTTATTAATTAGCACGAAAAATTGATTTTCGTGAACATTTTCCTTAGGGAAAAATAAATAAAACAATAACAAATTAAACACGAAAAACGAAATTAATTCAACCAAGCAACTAATATGATCAAAATTGCCTCAAATTAATACAACACGACTATTCCTAATACGAAACCGACAACAAAACTAAACCGACAACAACAACGAAGAGGGGGGAAATTAAACTTACCCAACCAAGTCCGTGAACGATTCAGGGGTGAAGAAAATGTGAGAGAGACAGCTCAAGATAGTCGACCACAAGAGAGAAAGACTGACATTAAAGAGGAACCATGAGCTACTTGAAAGACCTGGAAGCCAATTCAAGAGGCGATCACGGAAGAAGACATGAGGGAGGAAAAGACGTTGGATATATGAACCTAGTCAAGCTCTTTATTTTTTTCTAAGGACATTGTTTAAGAAAACCCCTGTAAAAAAATCCACGTAGGCTGTCTTGTCAGCATTTTTGACTCGTGAAAAAACTTGTGGTAATATATTACCACTACCCTCAAAGGTCGGGATATTTTTATTACATTTGAAAGTTGAGGATATAATTTTACCATACCCCCAAAGGTAAGGGTATTTTAATTAGTTTTCCCTTAATCATAATTTGAATCGACTAACTGTACAAGTGCGGAATGCGGAGGGAGAGAATGGATGTTGATTAGGGGGCGGCCGGAGAAGAAGCCATGGGCGACCGGAGAAGAAGTAGACAGAGGCACCTCCCACTGAATCACTAATTCACTGAACGCCGAGCTGGAGAAGAAGCAAGGGTGGGTTAGAGAGAAGTAAGGGTGGTCGCCTGTTCGGAGAAGAAGCAATCCCCTGGGTCGCAGCCGGAGCAAGTCGCAAATTGCAACCCTAGACCAATCTGGTTCTCATGTACTCGAGCAATTAGCCTCTTTTTCTGATTTTTTTCCCAAAAAAAAATAAAAAATAAAATAAAACAAAGTCGTTTCAAGCTTACGATATATCGGTCAACCCGATATTGACCGATATATCGGCCGTTGACCCAATATCATCCGTTGACCGATATTTCCCAACCGATACACCGATATCGTATCGGGTTCTAAATATCCCCGATATTTAGAACATTGTGTGTATACTCTACATAGTAAAAAGGTATTAATAAGATAAGAGTTAATTATAGCACAATTGGTAGAAGCTGAGGAGAAGGATAGTGAACATCAGGGGTTCGATTCACCCTTCCCTTCTCATTTTCCAATTTTTTTAAACCATCCAAATAACAGTGCCAATCAATTCAAATTTGTGCATAAATCCTTCTTCTTTTTCAATTTTTTCTCTACTCACTCCTCCAGTTAGGTCGTCGGCTCTGCCCCCCTTTTTTTTCACCCTTTCCCTTCTCATTTTTCAATTTTTTCGCTACTCACTCCTCCAGTTGGGTCATCGGCTCCGCCCCTGGCCACCACCATCCAAATAACAATGCCAATCAATTCAAATTTGTGCATAAATCTTTCCAATCTAACAATGTCAATCAATTCAAAATTGCACATAAATCTTTCCAATCTAACAGTGCCAATCAATTCAAAATTGTGCATAAATCTTTTCAATCTTGGCTGAATAAATACCGCTTATCCCTAAACCCAGCAGGCCACCACTTGCGTTACCTAGTGCTCACTACTCGCTCCTCCAGTTGGGTCGCCGAGCTCGTGAAATTTTTTTGAGCCACCCGCCCAGATTTCTAGCTCCGCCCCTGCACCCCTTAATCCTCTTCTTTTTCTTTGTTGATGCAAACATCTTAAGGAATTTGAGTAGCAAAATGGAACGATCTCGTCTATCAAATTGAAGAGATTGAATTCCTTCTTTATGTGGAAACTACTCAACCTATGATCCAATTTATTTATTATTTTTGAATAATTGGTCTTTTTATTTCTTCGATAGTGGTAGAACAATGTGTTATGGTTAGTGAGGAATTGGGATGAATGTTGATTTTATGTTGATTACAAGGAAGAGGAAAAAGAGACCGTTGATTTCTAATGAGAAGAATGACATAGAGATGGTTGGTCGTTGTGAGCTTGTGAGGGAGGAGACGAAAGTCGGTGATTGTGAGGAGAAGATAGGGGCAAGGCTTGTGAATGACAATGAGAATTCCGAGATGGTGGATGAATGGGTGACGAATGCAAAGGCGATGGCGAAAACACTCAAAGAGTGTTACGGACACTGATTTGCAGCTGAATACGTGTAATAAATAAGAAGCAAAAGAAGAAAATTAGTGAGTTACTCACTGTTTCATTGAAAGGAAAAGTTTCTCAAATGGAGGTAGCTAAAGCTGTTGAGCATCAATCCACCAAAGCCTAATGATTATAAGGTCACAACGTATATGGGTTTTATAGCCCCATCTGTCTCATGTGAAACTCTTGATCTAGGAGCTTATTACATTAAGGGTTGCAGCCTGCAACTAGAAGAGAAATAACAAAAAATGCCATGAAACAAGTGAGCTATTACAGCTAATGCCAATTGATAGGATGAAGATAATAAACTGATGTTGAGCATTCTATAATTTTCATATCCCCCTTTTAAGTTAGATTGGGAGAAAAGCCTACCAAACCCAAACTTGCAAAATAAGAACATGTGCTACTAATTTCCCCCAAGGGGTTTCGTTAATAAATCTACAATTTGTACTTTCAAGAGACAGTGGAGAAGACCAAGATGCTTAGCCTTAGAGTGGTTTAACGCCATCAAAATTTAGTTTCACAAACCCTTCTTTTGATTTTTCTCATTTTATCTTTTTTTTTTCCTGTTTTCGTTGGTTGGTCTGATTACTTAGGGATCTTCTAGTCGATTTTTCGTCTTTCGATTCCTCTAAATGTGCGGCATTGATGTCTTTTCTCTCACAAGTCACAACTCACAACCCATTTGATTATTAGGGATGTCAGCACACCCTTTCATCCTCCTCTTTTTCTTTGTTGATGCAAACTGTTGGGACACTTGTGAATCCCTCATCGGAAGTAAGAGGATTATGAACCAAATATATAAGTGGATGGGCTACTCCACCTAATCCCAATTGGTTTTGGGATGGTGCCTCAGTCTGACTTATATGTTGGGCTTTCTGGTCGGACCCAACAACACTTCCCCCAATAAACTGATATTAGAGTCGGGTTTGGCGGGTGGGCCGGTTGCAACCGAAGATTGAGATGGACTCCACATTTTTATCGGTGATGGGTTAGTCAAACCCGTTGCGTGGGGGTCTCAATTCCAACCGGGCTAGACTTGTGATGGATTCGCAAGTGAGAGGGGGATTTGTTGAGACACTTGTGAAATCCCACATCGGAAGTGGGAGGATTCTGAACCTAACATATAAGTGGATGGGCTACTCCACCTAATGCCAATTGGTTTTAGGATGGTGCCTCAGTCTAACTTATATGTTGGGCTTTCTGGTCGGACTCAACAAGACACTCCCCTACCAAACTGGTATCAGAGCCAGGTTCGGCGGGTGGGTCGGTTGCACCGAAGATTGAGATGAACTCCACATCTGTATCGATGACGGGTTAGTCGAACCCGTTACGTGGGGGTCTCAATTCCAACCGGGCTAGACTTGTGGTGGATTCGCAAGTGAGAGGGGGATTTGTTGGGACACTTGTGAATCCCACATCGGAAGTGTGAGGATTCTGAACCAAACATATAAGTGGATGGGCTACTCGATCCACCTAATGCTAATTGGTTTTGGGATGGTGTCCTAGTCTGACTTATATGTTGGGTTTTCTGGTCGTGCCCAACAAGACACTCCCCTAACACAAACATCTTAAGGAATTTGAGTAGCAAAATGGAAGGTTCTTCGATAGTGGTAAAACAATGGGTTATGGTTAGTGTGGAATTGGGATGAATGTTAATTTTATGTTGACTGCAAGGAAGAGAAAGAGGAGACCGATGATTTCCAATGAGAAGAATGACACAGAGATGGTCGGTGGTTGTGAGCTTGTGAGGGAGGAGACGAAATTCGGTGATTGTGGTCGAGGAGAAGATAGTGGCAAGGCTTGTAATGACAATGAGAATTCTGATATGGTGGACGAATGGGTGACGAATGCAAAGGCGATGGGGAAGACACTCAAAGAGTGTTATGAACATTGATTTGCAGCTGAATCAGTGTAATAAATAAGAAGCAAAAGAAGAAAATTAGTGAGTTACTCACTTCTTCATTGAAAGCAAAAGTTTCTCAAAGTCAAATGGAGGCAGCTAAAGCTGTTGAACATCAATCCCCCAAAGCCTAATGATTATGAGGTGACAATGTACATGGGTTTTATAGTCCCATCTGTCTCATGTGAAAGTCTTGCTCTAGGAGCTTATTACATTAAGGGCTGCAGGCCTACATCTAGAAGAGAAATAACAAAAAATGCCATCAAACAAGCATGAAGCAAGTGAGCTATTTCAGCTAATGCCAATTGATAGGATGAAGATAATAAACTGATGTTGAGCATTCTATAATTTTCATATCCCTCTTTCAAGTTGGATTGGGAGAAAAGTTGATAGCACACATTTAGATAGGCATATTAGGTTGCATTTAGCATGATTTAGATTTATATAATGCATAAATTATGCTAGATTTGCATTTATATTCGTTTTGTTTGTGGAGTCAGAATCTACACGCTTTTGTGGATTATTTCAGGTATATATGGATCCGATGAGAAATGAGGAAGCTCATGGATGAAGGAAGAGTGAAGAACAAGTCTGTAGAAGTTGTCGTCAGACATGCTGAACTTGTTTCGCACTTTCTAAAGGCCTCGATGGTCCGATTGACTATTATAAGCATGCGTTGGAAAGCTCTTTTCGATATCTACAACTTTCATGTTGACATCAAGACCAGATTCGAAACGGAAAAATCACTTTGAACAGTAAAGCCGCGTCGCAGCCAAACAAACCGCCCCGCGGCTCGTAGCTCAGAGAAGGATTTTGCAAATCGCCTGGCCGCCCAGCGGCTTGGGTTGGCTGCCCCGCTACCTTTGTAGAAACGTCGAATCTACTAAATGGACTTTTTTTTTTATCAATTTAATTAGGTTTTTAGAAGGACTATTAGGCCGACTCTTTTGAGGCTTTTTAAAGACGTTTTAGGGTTTTATTTTAGTCATCTAATTCCTTAGTTTTATGCACTTGGAGATTATCAATTAACATAATCCTAGAGGGGAACCTCCATGGCCATGGAGTGCTAAACTCTTTCGTTTCGTCTATGGATTGAAGCTTTGGTTTGATAAAGTTGTGAGATTTCTATTCTTGTTCTATTCCTATTGATTCGTATTAATTCTTTTGCGAATATTGTTGATTTCTTCTAGTCCATACAACTAGTTGAGATTATTTCTAGGATTTTGTAGATTCCTCGTAGCGAACCTTAATCCATAGTAGCAAGCATGCCTTTTTAGGACTCTAGGACTAAATTGGTGTGTAGAGAATCAATTCTATATTGAATACTGACTCGTAACTTGGTGTTGCATGTATTCTGGTTAATCCTTAATCTTAATGCTATTTTTAGGTTGAATCTTGACCGTGTTAGGGTTATCTAATTAGTAAGGGTTACTAGGACCCGTAGGACTAGTAATTTACACAAGATCAGGACAGGAACAATAATATGATGAAAAGAGAAGTTGAAGAAGAATCGATGATAAATCAACCAAACTAAAGTGGATATTTATAGATGGAACTATTTTCTCAATTGTTATCTCTACTAACTTGTTTATAGTTTCTTTGCTTATCTTTAATCACAAAACCCCCTCTTTTCTACTAATTGGTAAATATACATTGCTTAGGAATACTTGATTCTCTGTGGGATCGACCTCTTACTTGCTTACTATACTAGTTTGTAGGTTTAAGTTATATTTTGATATGAACAATGAAAGTTTTCTCATGTCAAAAGCCTACCAAACTAAAACTTGCAAGATAAGAACATGTGCTACTAATTCTCCCCAAGGGGTTTCGTAAATAAATCTAGAATTTGTACTTATGTTCTGATGTGTTGTGGGAGCACAAAACCACATAGCAAGTATTGTCTAATGATGAAATGACAATCGAACTTCAAGTGTTTTATTCTTTCATCAAATACAGGGTTATCTATTATATGAATTGCTACTTTATTGCCAGAGTAAAGGGAAATAGGCAAGGGCACCTCGATCATCAATAAGTGCATAATTCCTTCGACCCAAATCAATTCACTTGTAGTGATTGACATGCTTCGACATTCAACTTCTGTAGAGGATTTAGAAATTGTGGTTTGTCTTTTGTCTTCCATGAAACCAATGAATCACCAATAAAGACACAATATCCAGTCAGGGATCTAGCACTAAATTGACAAGCACCCCATTCGGCATCACAATAAGAAGCTATTTTCAAGGGTATGTTTGATGAGTATCAGACCCACTCCATTGGTACCTTTGAGGTACTTAACAACAAGAAATGCATCATCAAAGTGAGGTTATCTTGGCTTTGTCATGAACTGACTTAGATGTTGGATAACATATTAAATATATGGTCTTTTTAAATTGAGGAATATAAGTCTTCCAATCAACCTCCTGTATCTCTCAGGATCAGCCATAATGATTATTGTATCAGTGGACAATTTCAGACCCCTAGAAAGAGAGAAAGGTGCAAGTGTACAATCTCTATGTTGCAATCAATCAAAGTGTCCATCACACTCTTCCTTTGATGAAGCAGGAGACCTGCTGAATCTTTTAGATATCTCAAGGCCAAGGAAATATCTTGCTTCTTCCAGATCTTTGATGGTAAAGACTTCATGAAGAGCATTCTTTGTATCCTGAATCACTCTTTCATCATCTCCAATTATTAGTAGATAATCCACATACACAAGGTCTACCACAATTCTTAAAGGCACCTTTTACAAACAAGGAATAATCATCAAAGCACTAATCATAACCCATGTTGTTTAGGAATTTGCACAATTCAACATTTCATTGTCCAGATGCTTGCTTCAAACCATAGATAGATTTCTTCAATTTACATACTTGACTAGCTTAGCTAACTCATATCCCTCATGAGGTAACATGTAAACTTTTTCTTCCAAAAGCCCATGAAGAAATGCATTATTCACATCAAGTTGATGCAAATTCCATCCCTTAATGCTTGCAATAGTTAGCAAAATTCTTACTCTACTGAACTTGGCTACAAGAGAGAATATATGCTTGTAGTCCTCGCCCTTTATCTGATTATACCATTTAGCCACCAATCTTGCTTTCAAACTTTCCGCTGAACCATCTAGTTTATATATTTTATCTTGTAAACTCATTGCTTTCGATCTAACAATATTGTTTAACTTTGTGATTTAGGTTTTCAAAGAAAAGACTAAGTCTAATCTCAAAGGGTTTTGCACGAGCTTCAAAAGTCTTGAGACTATATGCGAAAAACTGGCATACTCTATTCAACCCCACTTCTAGAGTATCTTTATATTACTTTGTTTTACATTATCGAACCTTCAATTGGTATCAGAGCTTTACTCACTGCTTTCGATCTAACAATATTGTGAGTTTTTAATCATGTCCGGTGAAGCAAGCGGAGGATTTGCACAGGTAAGGTCTACCAGTAAACCACCACTCTTTGTAGGAAACAACTTTGTCCACTGGAGATCATTGATGAAGATGTTCATTATAGATCAAGATATGGAACTTTGGAACATTATAGAGAATGGTCCGAAGGTTCCAGAGAAAGACGCACCAAATGGAACCAAAATTGCAAAGAAGGAGTCTGAATACATCCAAGCGGATCTTGAACTTGTCTCAAAAAACTACAGAGCTATTAACTTACTTTATTGTGGTCTTAACACTGATGAGTTTAATCGTATTTCATCTTGTAGGTCAGCTAAAGAGATTTGGGACAAGTTGGTCGTCTCCTATGAAGGAACCAGCCAAGTAAAGGACACCAAGATCAGTATCTTCCTTCGAAAGTATGAGCTTTTCAAAATGAAGTCTGATGAGTCAATCAAGGCCATGTTCACACGATTCACAGAAATCACCAACAACCTTGACTCTCTTGGCAAGAGCTTTACAAACGTTGAGAAAGTAAGGAAGATATTGAGGTGCCTCCCAAAAGAAAAGTGGGGTTCTAAAGTAACAGCCATAGAAGAAGCTCAAGACCTCACCACTCTGCCTCTTGATGACTTGCTTGGGAAGCTGATCACTCATGAGATGATTCTTAATGAAGACGATAGAGAACTTCCAACAAGCACTAAGAACTTGGCGCTCAAGTCTAAGAAGGATGAGCCCAAAGATGGATCTGATTCCGAAGATGAGGATGACGATGAGGATGATCCTTTTGCTCTTATCACAAGAGGCCTTGCACGAATCCTCAAAATGAAGAAACAATTCAACAACAAGGATGGATCAGAGTCTTCAAAATTTTGAGGTAAGTCTCAATATAACAAATATGATAAGAAGACTAAACCTTTGTCTTGTTTTGAATGTGGTGAAACAGATCATCTTGTAAAAGACTGGCCTCAAAAGACGAAGAGCCAGTCCAAGAAGGGTGATAGATGGAAAAAGAAAGTCATGGTGGCAACTTGGAGTGATTCTGACTCTGACTCCGATGATGAAAAGGCCAATGTATGTCTTATGGCCTCAGGAGATGAATCCCACGATGAGAAGCTTGAGGTAACTGTAAGAGAACTTATGGCAAGTCCAAAAGAGGTATTATCGGAATTCCTTTCTAATATGATTGCCAATGAAGAGAAACTTATTTCCCAAACTAACACTCTTATTAAGAAAACTGTGGACCAGGAAAGAACTATTGAGGATCTGTCTATGAGAGTCAAAAGTCGTGAAGCTTCTTATTCAGGTCTTGACATTAAAGTCAAGACTCTTCTCTCAGAGAAATCTGAACTCAAGCAAGATCTCTCCTCTCTAAGAAGTGAACATCATGACTTAGAGAACGAGAAGATCTCCCTGAATAATAAGATTCAAGACCAACAGACAGCCCTCATAAGTTTTACCAAATCCAAAGGCACTCTTGATAGGATGTTGGGTGAGCAACAAAGTTCTCTAAACAAAAGTGGTATTGGTTACAATCAAAGGTTTTTAAAGAAGCAGCACATTACCACCTTTGTAAAGGTAAAAGGAAGCAGAACCTTTCCTATATGTCACCACTGTGCTAGAAATGGACATGTAAAAGAGATCTGCCCCTATAGAAGAAAGGATCCATATATCATTCGCAATACATTTCATGTTCATTTGAGAAAAGAACGGATAACACAAGTTTGGGTCCCCAAAGGCACTATCTTACCAAATATGGTTTACCCCAATAATAGATCCAAATTTGCTTATTGGTCTAGTCACAAAAGTTGATGTTTGTTTTGCAGGATATCACCAAGGTGAAGGAGCACAAATGGATTATCGATAGTGGATGCTCGAGACATATGAGTGGGAAGAGTTCTCTCTTTCATGATCTAAAGGAGCAATCCACAGGAACAATCACTCTTTGTGACAAAGGAAAGTGTGACATCGTTGGTATTGGTAGCGTTGGGAGTGATTCCAACCATAGTATTAAAAATGTCTATCTTGTGAATGGTTTAAAGTATAATTGACTTAGTGTTTCTCAATTATGTGATAGTGGCAATAATGTCAGATTTAACAAGAAAAGATGTCTAGTGTGCAGAGAAGATACAGGTGAAGTTATACTGACTGCATATCGTTACAACAATATATACGCTGTGAATGCTGATCAAGTGGCACAAGGAAGCTTAACCTGTCTAAAGGCTTTGACGTACGATCCAAAGCTCTGGCACAGGAGACTCGGTCATGTGAGTCCACATACACTACAGAAGCTTGTGTCCAAAGGGCTTGTAAGAGGACTACCTGAGATGGAATTCAAAGGTATTGATATGTGCAATGCATGCACACGAGGTAAACAAACACGTAGCTCTTTCAAACCCCAAAAGGTTGTAAGTTCTTCTAGACCCCTTGAACTTTTACATATGGATTTATGTGGTCCTATGCGAGTCAAATCTCCCAATGGTAAAAAGTACATGCTTGTTGTTGTTGATGATTTTTCTAGATATACTTGGGTTGTTTTTTTTAAAAGAAAAATCAGAGGCCTTATTTGAGTTTTCAAAACTTTGTAAGGAGTTGCAAACTGTAAGAAACGAGTCCATAGTGTCAATTCGAAGTGATCATGGTAGGGAGTTTGATCAACTTCAGTTTGATTTGTTTTGTGCTAAATATGACATCTCCCATAACTTTTCTGCTCCTGGGACACCTGAACAAAATGGGGTTGTGGAACGAAAGAACCGCACCCTAGAGGATATGGCCAGGACTATGCTTTTAGAAAATGCATTACCTAAAACCTATTGGGCTGAAGCTGTTAACACATCTAACTATATTTTGAATCGTTGTCTTATTCGTTCCATCTTAAAGAAAACTCCTTATGAACTTTTCAAAGGCCGCAAGCCACTTATATCTTATTTTAAACCATTTGGTTGTACTTGTTTTGTTCATAACAATGGAAAAGATAACCTTGGGAAATTTGATGCGCGTAGTGATGAAGGTATATTTCTTGGCTACTCCACCAGCAGCAAAGCTTATAGAATCTTCAATAAAAGGACCCAGTTAGTTGAAGAAAGCATACATGTTATATTTGATGAGTGCAATGACGGTTCTTTGAGTGAAAGTGTTGCAGATATAGATCTTAACATCCATGCAGAGAACGAGGAAGGTGATGATGCTACCACCAAGAACACAGAGAAAAGGAACATGCAGGAACAGATTCTCAACACTAAAGAATTGGCCCAAGGTGTTGAAGATTCATCCAAAGCCCTTGGTGTCCAATCCAACAGTGTTGAAATGTCAGAAACTGATGTAACTGAACCTAACAAATCCATGGAGTCAGATGTAAGACAAATCAATCCTACTGGTGTGACGAATCAAGGAGCTGAGACTAGAAAAAGAAAATTCAAATACTCCTTATCACACTCATTAAAGGATATCATTTCTGACCCTACATCTAGTGTTCAAACTCGTTCTAAACTTAAAATCTTTGTGCTTTTCACGCGTTTGTTTCTCTTATAGAACCAAAGAAGGTAGATGAGGCCCTTCAAGAGCCAGATTGGATCATTGCTATGCAAAGTGAGCTTAACGAATTTGAAAGGAACAAAGTCTGGACCTTGAAGCCTAGGCCAAAGCATCAATCATTCATTGGCTCACGATGGGTATTTCGAAACAAGCTAGATGAGAATGGTAAGATCGTGAGGAACAAAGCAAGGCTTGTTGCCCAAGGCTACAATCAAGAGGAAGGTATTGACTACGAGGAGACCTTTGCTCCCGTAGCCAGGCTTGAAGCCATTCACATTTTATTATATTTGCATCTTTTATGAGCATAAAGTTATATCAAATTGATGTCAAGTGTGCTTTTCTTAATGGTTTCTTAGAGGAAGAAGTTCATGTGGCTCAACCTCCAGGTTTTGAAAGTTTGGAATTTCCCAATCATGTTTATAAACTAGACAAAGCGCTTTATGGTTTGAAACAAGACCCAAGAGCTTGGTATGAGCGTTTGTCAAAATATCTTTTAGAAAATGATTTTAAAAAGGGGGTTGATCGACAAGACTCTTTTTATCAAGACCAAAGGAAAGGACATTTTGGTTATTCAAATATATGTTGATGATATATTGTTTGGTGCTACTAACACATCTTTGTGCAAGGAATTTTCTGACATCATGTGCAGTGAATTTGAGACGAGCTTGATGGGTGAACTCAACTTCTTTTTGGGACTACAAGTTCATCAATCTAAGAAAGGAATCTTTGTCAACCAAAGCAAGTACACTAAGGATCTCTTGAAGAAATTCAAGATGGATCAATCCAAAGCAGCAAAGACACCCATGAGCTCAACATTATCTCTAGATCAAGACAAGACTGGGAAGAGTGTTAATCAAAAGGAGTATCGAGGAATGATTGGATCTTTACTATATCTTACAGCTAGTAGACCTGACATCATGTTTAGTGTTTGCATGTGTGCTAGGTTTCAAGATGATCCTAAAGAATCTCACCTCGTAGCTGTGAAGAGGATCTTTCGATATATCAATGGCACTAAGGAGCTTGGCTTGTGGTACCCAAAGCAAAAAGATTTTACATTAATCGGGTATTCTGATGCAGATTTTGCAGGCTATAAAGTGGATAGAAAGAGCACGTCGAGATGTTGTCAATTCTTAGGAGCATCCTTGATCAGTTGGCATTCAAAGAAACAAAACTCAGTTGCTCTATCCACTGCCGAAGCCGAATACATAGCAGTTGGAGCTTGTTGCTCCCAAATCCTTTGGATAGCTCAACAAATGAGAGATCTTGACATCAACCTCAGAGGTATTCCCATTAAGTGTGACAGCACAAGTGCCATATCAATCACGAAGAATCTTGTTCAGCATTCAAGGACCAAACATATTGATGTAAGGGATCACTTCATTAGAGACCATGTCGAAAAAGGTGAGATGTGTCCATATCTTTTATTTCTACTGATTATCAATGGGCTAACATTTTCACTAAGCCTTTGGCAGAGGACAGGTTCACCTTCATTAGACGTGAGATTGGAATGCTTAACAAGGATGCACTTTCGTAGGGGGAGCTTTCTCTTTACGAAAGATAAATTCTACTCAGTGTCAAGACCTTTGAGAATCATGTCAAGGTTTGTGCTCTGAATGGTAGAGAACAGATATCGGATCATATATTTTGTTAATATCTTTTTAGATATTCGATCAAATATAGTTTTAATGGATTTTAAACTTATTTATATATATATATCACTTATTTTGTCCAAGTATGTGTTTTAATTTTGGAAAAGATATTTTCGGATTACTTTCCCTCCTATTTTAAATTGTGAGAAATAGATTTGAATTTTGAATGGAAATATTTTCAAATTGGCAATGTTATCATTACCCACATTGGAACCCTAAGCCCGTCCCATCACTCAAATCTCTCCTCTTTAAAACCCAAACCCCACTCGATTACCTCATAACTTCAGAACTACCTAAAACCCTTCCAATTCTCCTTCTTCAACCTCTCAAACTATTCCGAAACCCTAGCCAAAAATCTCCATGGCTCCCAAATCAAAGAAAGCCTCCACACCCAAACATTTTGGCACCATCCCCAAGGGACGCCAAGCCACTGCTACTTCCCCTCAACCAGAACCCACTCCACAAGCAATCGTCCCAGCTATTGTCCAGAGCACCATCGCTGAGAGCACGACTACAGCAACCAAGGGCTCTCAAAAAAGCTCAGCGAAGAAACCTCTCAGTGCGAAGCAGAAAGGGAAAAAGAAAATCATTGCTGAGGAGGTGGACGAAGAGGAGGAAGAAGAGGATCTAGATGCGATCTTGGAACGAGATGCAACCAAGGAAGCCAAGGAAGAAGCTCTGAGAAAGAGAAAGGCCGAAGAAGAGGCCGAGCTAGCAAGGAATTTGGCCGAGGAGGAGGCCGAGAGAATTCGAAAAGAGGTTGAGAAGGAGGTTCCCACTGAGGAGGAACCAGAGGAAGAAGAAGAAGAGGAAGACGTGACCGACGATGACGAGGATGTTGAAGGAGACAACGAGGATGCTGAAGGGTCCGCTGAGGACTCGGGGTCTGAGGACGAAGAGGATGAGGAGCCCGAACCTGTTCCCTCTCCTTCTCCTCCTCCTCCTCCCCCGTCTCCAAAGAAGCGGAAAGCCCTAGCAGCTGCCAAGCCTCCATCTCCCAAGCGTACCAGGAAAGGCACTCTCAGAAGCCTTGAGGCGCCTGCCAAGAGGACTGCTCCCACACAGGCTCGCAAAAAGAATGCTGATCCACCTGCCTACATCCAGGTAAACCAATCCTTGCTCTCTTCGTGGTTTGAAGATGCTGAAATAGCTGGAAAGTGGGTAGATGAGTTTCGAACTCGTAAGATTTGATGTTCTGATTTTTTAGATCTTGTGTTATTTGAAGCTTTGAATCTACCATGCATCTCTCTACTCAAACAATCCCCTGCCTGGACCCTTCTCAACCTTGAAGCTATCTATTATCCCCAACTTACCCGCCTGTTCTACATAAACCTAAAAGCCAAACACAATGTCGACGGTTGGTCTTTGGAATCCGTCGTCAATGGAGTTAGGATCTCTTTCAACTCCATTGACTTCGCATATTTTCTTGGCCTACCTAGACCTTGTCCACCCTCTCCCAAGAACCCCACGAAAGAACAGTGCATAGCCCTTGCCCGATCCAAATATCTCCTACCCGAAGCATCAAACAGCACCTCAAAGCAGCTCACCCACTCATCCCTTACCCTAGAGGCAAAGATTATTTTTAACATCATTGTGCGTTGCCTCTTACCCCGTCTAAACTCTGGCTCTCTCCTTACCTATAATGCCACGATCCTTCTATACCGCATCTTAAATGGCCTTGACCTTGATATGGCCAACACTATCCTTGGATCCATGGCTCACACGCGAAAAGCCAGAAAAGGAACTCCCCTCCCATTTGCCACCCTTTTGACCCATATCTTCAAAGCTTTTGGAATCGATTTAAAAAATGAAGAACAACAGGGTCATATGGGAAAGTTCGACTCCAAGAGCTTTGAGAAGATAGGCATCACTCGATCCCCCCAAGGGACTTGGAGTCTTTCCTCTCCCTCAAAAGCTCTTCCCACTGCCTCAGCCATTGATGAACGCATGGACAACCTGGAGTTGGACTTGGAGGAAGTTCGCCTGGATATTAAGGAGCTGCACAAGGAGTTTATGACGGAGATGAGCGGGGTGTCCAAGCTGCTGCAAGGTCTAAGGTCGCTGCTCACGGATGATGCTCCGGACGATGAAGCTTAACCCTATCCTACCCTACCCAAACCTAATCTGAAACATTGCTGGTTTTTGGAAACCGTTTCAAAACTTTTGGTGACTGTTTTACCTCCTCCCTTTGTTGAAAGACAAAAAGGGGGAGATGATATGTGGTGTTAGACTTGTTAGACTGTTGCAATTCAAAGGTCTTGGAAGACCTTGGTTTTGTTTTTGGTTGGATATTTTCATGTTTTAAAATTATGATCCAACATTCGTCTAATCCATGCAGGTACTTAGTCCGATTTCACTTGTATTATATATGTTTGACTAAGTTGGAGGGATGCACAGGTTTTGTCTTTCATCTAGGGGGAGATTGGTAACTCCACTCCCTTGATGAAAATCGGAATAAGTTTCAAAGCCTTGACAGTCAGTTTATGTCAAAGGTCTTGAAGCTGCGGCGGTGTTGATGAAACACAAAACCTGTTCTCCATGATATTATGTTCGAATAGTATTTTATGTTATTGTATGCTTCCAGATATTATGTTATATATATACACTAACATTTTAGGAAGCTTTTCGAATATTATCTCCTTCCTTAAGCTATAAATCGAGAAGATTCAAATCGAAAGATTATGGCTTCAGAATTTCCAAAGATAGAAGATTGTGGAGTATCCAGCTCAAGCCATTATCCTCTCTAGCCGTTTGTGAAGATCCTTAGGCGCCGATTTGTTCTCTATAAAGAAAAGGAAGAAAAGAAGACAGAAGCACATTCGTTGAACACAAGCATTCATACACTCAAGCCCTCAAGCGAGATCTTTCTTCTTTGTGTGCGCTCTACTAGTTCTTAAGAGTCTGTTATTTCATTTCAAAGCATTTGAGAGTTACACAGTGAGCTTATAGGATAAATTTCGTGATAGTGTTATACTCGAGAGTTTATAACTCAGGAAGTGAACACTAGGCGATTGATTCACTAAATGTAAGAGGATTGTACTAGATAGCATAGAGAGGTGGGGCTCTCCTAGATTGGTCTAGGACTCCAAGGGAACGTGAGTTGAGTAGATTGCAATTGTATAGGAGAGAGGCTTCTCGGTGAGCTATTAGGATCCTAAGTCTTGTGAATCAATAAAATTCGGTTAATTCCTAGGGTTGTGGAAGAACCCTAGGCGGTGACGTAGGCCAAGTTCGTGCCGAACCTTGTAAACAACTCATTGCGTCCTTTATTTACTGCTTTACCTTATTTCCGCACTTGGTTCGAATTGTTTAACTTTGTGATTCAGGTTTTCAGAGAAAAGACTAAGTCTAATCTCAAAGGGTTTTGCACGAGCTTCAAAATTCTTGAGACTATCTGCGAAAAACCGGTATACTCTATTCAACCCCCCTTCTAGAGTATCTTTATATTACTTTGTTTTACATTATCGAACCTTCAACGAAATGTCTGCTAGTTATGTGTGGTTACTAGGTACTAGGTAGTGTGTGTATTCATAGTGTTTTCCTTTACATTTATTTAACTTAAGTTGTATAGTATTCATAGTGTTTTCCTTATTTCAATTTATAGGTGATAATGTTGAAAATGAAACCCATTACTCAATCCATGGAAGTGGTATTGATATGGCTACATTATCGTGCAATGAAGATGAAGCTGTTGAGATAAATGATGATGATGATGTTGATGTCTTGAGTGGGATGTTGAAATTGTTCATGATGTGGTTAATTGCGATGATGACATTGCATTCATATTCGCATATTCATATTATGGGCTACCCAATCGGTTTGTACCGAATTGAACCGCATCGAAAATTCCAACCTAGACTGGTGGACCGAAAATTTAAAAAATGTTGGACATTGGATCAAACTGTGACCGCAATATACGTTTCCGGGGTTTTTCGGTCCATGGACCAGATAGACCGGTTTGTAAATCAAATGGATTAAAAAATAATTTATAATATTTTTAAAGTGCTTTATTAAATGTGAAAATATACTTAATTGAATTAATCTTAATAATACATGAATGGAAAAAAAATCATAATGTTTTTCACTTGGTCACTTTATTTTTATTTTAAAAAAATACATATATGTACACATTTCGGTTCACCGGTCCGGTTCCGATCTTGGACCGGAAATCAAAATTTCTGAGAGATAATTATATTATATGTGGCATCGACTCCTTACTCGATTGTTATACTTAGATTTACTTTTAGACTGGTTGAGGAGTCAAAAATCCCCAGATTGCTTGTTGAGTCTATTGGCCCCGATTTTGGTAAGAGTTAAGTTCCTTCACTTCCTTGTTTATTAACTTTTCATGGCTAGCTTGATCTTAAATTCCTATCTCATGATCAAACAGGGGAAAGATCATTTAATAAGAATTAATGTCACACACCTAAATTAAAGATCATTCAATAAGTTCTACCAAAAAAAAAGCATTTAATAATACTGTAATAACGATTCAATGAAATAAAATATTTTCATACTTCTTAATTTCTTATTCGAAACTATTACATTATATACACTACTAGAAAAACGCTATATAGCGTCGAAGTTTTTAGCTACCAATTATTTTGAGGGTACCATCGTAGCCAATACCCTCGAATTTGGGCTCGAAAAAATATTTGGAGCCTAAGTACCATTGAAATAAAATCGTGACTATTTTTCCATGCTATATAACCACGAATGTATATTTCGAGCGCGTAGTCGAGTGTATATTAACCTCGAAAAAAAATTCGAGGGCAGGGGTTTGAAGCTATTGTCAAGCGATGTTAGTAGTGAAGTTGTTAGAGGGTGGACTCGAGGCTAATTTCGAGGGTATGTAGGATCGAATATTTTTTGGAGGGTAGAGTTGAGGGTGTAACAATTGAATATATATTACGAGGTTAATTTCGAGGGTACATTTGATCCCAAATGGTTACAATTTTTTTTGGGGGCTAACAATGTGGCTAAATAACCTCAAATTATATATTCGAAGTTATATTTGTAGGCATATAACCTCGAAAAAATTAAATTTTGTTCGAGGGCAAGATTGAGAGCAAAAATGTTATGATTTCGAAGTTGAATACTAACCTCACACATGCCCTCGAGTTCATTTGTTTGAGGTTAAACTATTATGATTACCCTCGTCAATACTCGCGAATTGTTATTTTCGAGGGTAAGCGAGTATATGAATCATTCTCCAATAGTAGCAATATTATGATTTCGATGGCAAATTTGATGCTACATATAACCTCCAATTATCCTTTCGAGAGCACCGTCAAGAGTGTGGTCCTGGATAAATGTAGAACTTTTATTTAACTATCTACCAATCTTTTTTTTTTTTCCCATTCTACTTATCATACTTTCATTTTTTGTTCCTCTTGTAGATAGATAATTGTGATTGGATGTACATGAGACATTTGCAACATGGAAGTGGTTGGAATTAACTATTCCGGAATGACTCACCGGAAAGGACTTGTAGGTAGTACCCACATGTCCCCAGTTCGAACCCCAGAATGACCGTTCTTTATTTACCAATTCAATAAGTGGTTGGAATTAATTATTTATATGGAGTTGAAGAATTCATTAATTTTGCAAAATCACAAGTCCAATTGATGGACAAGGAGAAAATCATGTGTCCTTGTTTGAAGTGTAAGAATGGAAAATTTCAAGATGTTGAAACGATACGTCTTCATCTTTATCAAAAAGGTTGTTGATAATTATTATCGATGACTTTCACATGGAGAACCATTGTTGAATCCTTGTTAGAGAATGATATTTGATGCAGCCGAACCTAGTTTTGTTCCTCCTCAATGGTTTGATGTTGGTACTTCAGATAATCTTTCTATTGATATAAACAGTCAGATGATTCTTCACTTATTGGGAATTTTTTTTGGTGAGAAAACAGGGAGATGACCTCCCCAAATTAAAATAGCATAGCAAAGGAAAAACTAAATGTACCACAAGGACTACACAGGGCAAACACGCGGCTTCGGAACCCCCTAGCATCAACTCCAAGGATAACTCCACACCCGTCGGTGGTTCAGAAAGAAAGTGACAACCTAAAGGTAAAGAGAAAGCAAAAGAGGAGATCAACTAGGGAGGGATGACTGATTTTTTTAAAACTTGCTTTTAGGGTTTTCGAATTAGGGCCGATCGATTAGGGAGGGATGACTGATTTAGTGCTCAAGAAATTTGAGGAGCATAAAGGAACCAGGCTTGGAACAACCATCCGAAAGGAAAGCGTGGCCATCAGTTTTATGGTCTAGGTAGGCTAACTTAACTTTTCCCCTTTGTTTATTTTTTTGACATTGAGCTTTCAACTTGTGCATTTGTGCTAATTATGGGCTGATTTGTGGTTGTTAGCCATGACCTTGCCATTACCAATTTGGTACAAACGCTTTCCAATTTTTTGGCATTGAGCTTTTCATGCTTTTGATGGGTTTAGTTTGGTGTTGCTTTATCGTGGTTTATTTTGTTTTTAAATACACGATTTCTGTTTAGCGCATGGTGTTTTACCGTTTAGCGCATGCTCAGATGGTCGCAACGACCATATGCCAAAATGGTCGTTGCGACCACTTTTTTTAAAAAAAACTTTCACATGGTCTCAACGACCAAACCCCGAATGGTCATTCCGACCAAACCCAGAATGGTCATTGCGACCAAAACATAAAGTGGTCATTGCGACCATTACCAGTTCTGGTCATTGTGACCATTGCCAGATCTGATCATTGCGACCCATTCCCGTTTGGTCATTGCGACCACTCCCAGGCAAGAAAATGAATTATATTTAACAGTCGGAAGATGCTATTGGCAATAACATAACAGTGACGCATGGTCAATGTTATTAAAATCGAGATTCTAAATCGGATTGGTAAATATGTATAAGGATCGGATCATAAAATCGAATCGTTTGATCGTAAGATTCATCAAGTTGCTGGACTTCACCTTGATCAATCATATAACAGGATTCTAAAATTTATTAATTCATCAAGTTGCTGGTGAAATGGGATTTGCTTCCAAAATCAAGTTGCACAAATGCACAGGGTTGTTTGATTAGGTGCTGCAATTGGAGTGACAATACTGATCGACGAGGAAATAGGATTTGAAATTGTTGGGTGATTAATTCACCATCTGCTTAACAACTATGAAAATAATTGATACAACACATTCTGGCATATAACATTGACAGTCTTCAATGCTCCTCTAAAATTCAAACTGAAATCAGACACAGGAGGACAAAAAAAATTCGAGACTTGATTGAAAAAACATGGAATTGCATATCGTCGGAGGGCCGAAATTGGTGAGCGGTTCAGACACGTTTCAAGGGACCTCGCCATATGCAAAACTAGAGGAAAAGGCGTTGGGATGAATCACATAGCAAACGAGCACAGGGGGGGGCGCAGCGACCGGTGAAGTTTTGGTCGTAGTGACTGGTGACGGTGTTGGTCGCAACGACCAGTCCGGGTTTTGGTCGCAGGCTCGCAGCGACCACGTCTTCGCCTTCCTTCCGAACCTGTGAAACACAACTCATAACACCACCCGAAAACCGGAATTTCGAACTTCCAAAGTGTAGATCCGACTATTAGATACCTAAATACTGATATTTATAAACAAATCAACACAATCACACTATATTCCGTCCTAAATCTCAAATCTAAACATCAAAACACCAAAATCCCTAAAAATTACTTCAACAACTATAAATTACATTGCAAATCTTGATATTGTACCTTTTGTGTGATAGATCTTCTAATAGAAAGTGTTTGATTGAATAAAATGGAAGAACTTTGCAATTTGTGTAGTTTTGCTCCAAATCGCCGCCGAAGTCTTCAGTTTGAGAGAGAGAGATTGGGGTGGGTAGGGTAGTGGGGTAGGGTGTAATTTGTTGTGAATATAAGGGTATTTTTGGTATGTTCTAAACGGGATTTTTACCCTGCTCTAAAAAGAAGAGGCCTATATCTATCTTTAACTTAATCCCTAACAAATCCTATGAGAAACTGTGAAGATCAAGCCCTCCTGCTGCACTGTAAACCCAGATCAGCAAAGCTCCAAATCAAAATCCAGAAATCAAAATAACTTCCTTTACTGTTCCATTGGAAAAGGAAAGCAAAATGCTCAGTCGTCACAGGCTAAAAGCTTCCATTTGATAATCCCAAAAACCCTAATTAATGCAAGTTGTGTCTTACATCAGCTTATATAGCTTTAAGGACATGTGAAAGTAAAGTGCTCAAGGAGCTTATTACAAAGGACAGCAAGAGAGGGAGAATAACAGTAATGCCATTGGCAATAAGACAAAATGCAAAACAAAATGCAAGAAATGTAAGAAATATGAGATATGTAGCAATGCATCATATTTCCACAGAAACTAGCCAATATAGTCTAATGGCCCATGCGGCTGAAACCATTCAGAAATGAATCCCTTCTTCCTTCTGGGGTTCCAACCCATATCCTTGCACAACTGATCATTATACCATATATGGAGTTGCCCTATGCATGATCTTCGGTAGTGCTTCGGTGCATTTCCCTTTATGAACTTGTTCCAGTTTGCGGTTTCCTTCTCCATTTCCTTGAATCCGGGGAGCTTAAACGTGCCATCGAGTAGCTCTACTATCCATCGACATCTCATTTCAGATGTATACAAGTTCGCAAAACTCTCCGAGTACCCGATTATTGCCAGTTGCGGAATCCGAGGGTGAATGCATTGCCTACAACACATATCAACAAAAAAACACTTAGAGCTTCGGCTTCGAGTTGCCAAGTTAATTTGGTACTACTGTCATGTGCACATGTGCACTAGCTAGTAGTCTAGTACATAAACTGAGCGAGATTCCATTCTAAAACCAATTGGCAATAGGAGGATTATCACACTAACTTATATACTACGGATCGATTGTTCATTCATATTTTCAATGTACATGACACTCTCTTTTGTCTCTTCACATATATCAACAGGTACAATTATGATTAGAGTGCACGAAACCCAACCAGAACCTGACCAAGCTCGAACTATACTATTAAAACTTATGACATGAAAATATATAGACTCAATTAAACTTATTAAAAGAACTAAATCGATTAACCGAGATGATCCAAAGCAAACCGAACCCGAAACAGACCCAAATGAAATTATTGATTATGTGCACTTATTTGACTTCAAATATTTTAAATTGTTTTGAGTTCATAAAAACATTTTTAGGCGACAACATATATATGGTCGTGACCTGAATGATAAGACGACCAAATAAAGTTCGTCGCGTGAGATGTAATCAAGATGTAGATGAAAGATATGAAACCTGTAGAGTGGAAGAATGGAGTGAGGAGACCCCATAATGTGTCCTTGAAACTTTGGAGAAGCAAAGATGTCCCTCAACTTCTCATCCGCCTCAAAACCTGTCGCGAAGATGACCAAGTCAGCCTCAAGAGGCTTCGGTTTTCCTTCCATCACAATACCTTCTTTACAGAAACGAAACTTCTCGGCCTTATTCAAGAGGATGCTCCCTTTCTCTAGGTTCTCATAGAAGCCTTTGGGAAGTACGGAGAGCACGCAAGAAGAGATGGCCTCGCCGAAACTATGTTCTGGTACGAGTCCATACTTCTTCAGAGGATGCCTGTACTTTATGTTGCTCTCCACAAACTTAGCAATCAACCACCTCTGGTGGATAACACAAGACATGGCTAAGTATATATACACACACATACGACTTTCGATAGCAATATCGATTTTGAGGTTATAAGAGAACTTACAAGAGGAGAAAGGATTGTGGCAAGGATGCAAAGGAAGAGTCCCTCTCCGGGTTTGTGAAGTAAGAGTTCGGAGAAGCGATTGAAGTACAGATAGGGTAAGGGCAATCCCCAAATGAAGAAGTCTGGGATATTCCAAGGGGGTGTTCTATATATGAGATTACATGGAAGCTCTTTGCCTGCAAACCCACATATGTATTATAAGAAATTCACAAAGAAGAAATTCACAAAGGCCAAAAACATGTAAATTGAATACCATTTGCAGAGGAGCATTCATTTGCAATATCAATAGCTGATTTTTGGAAGCCAACCACCACTACTCGCTTCCCCTTCACCAATCTCCTCGCATCCCCATAGCTCTTCTCCGAGTAGTCCTTTGAGTGTATCACCTTCCCATCGAACACTTCCGGCCCCTCCCCTGCTGGGAACTCCGGCATCCTCATCCTATCGCTAAACTTTCCAATGCCGAGGATCACGAAGTTTAATTCCATCACCTGTATAAATAATAATAATATCATTAATGTATCATGACAGTTAGTCCGTCTGCCATTTGATCGCATATGTATCAAAAAAGTATATATAAGGTAATAATATGATACTTGTTGAGATTGAGTAGGAACGTCCTGAAGTAAGAGAGTCCATTTGCCCTTGTTTGCGAACCCCTCGCCGGTGCCATTCCAGTGGCTCCAAGCCTCCATTTCCTGGTCGGAAGTGCCTTCGAATGAGATGCTTAAGACCTTGGTGTTAAACCTTACATGCTTCAAGAGACCAAAGTGGTCGGCATAGGACCGAATGTACTCCATAACTTGGTCTCCGGTAGGGTGCATCTCTTGGACTGAAGATGGCCATGGGAAGTCGGAGAATTGGTAGAAGTCTTTTGGGGTCTGGAGACGGGTTGTTTCGAGAGCGTTGGCCCAGACACCGCCAATGTCGGGTTGGGCCTCGAGAACGACGGGGTGGAAGCCCTTGGAGAGGGCGTACTTGCAGGCAAGGAGGCCGCTGATGCCCGCCCCTACTATCCCCACCTTCCTCTCCATTGAATTCAGTGATCGGGATTTTTTTTCTATAGAAATTGAAACCGGACGGCCAAACCTATATATAAGATTTTGATTTTGGTTATTGGGGATTTTTTTATCTATATCTATATTTATATAATACTTTAAATTATAATACTTAGGCTTACGTGTCATCTTCTCCGTAGTTTTAGTTAATTCAACTAATCATCTTTTTCCTACTCTTTTATTTTTCTTCTCTCTTGTATTTCCTTCCCTTCTAACTAATCATTTTTTTTCTTTTCCCCCCCTTTTTATTTTATTGCAATTGATTTTCCCCTTTGAAATAACAAATGGGTTTATTTCAAAATATTAAATTAATATTAACCTACAATTGAGTTCATCTTGATTGCACTTATTATTTCTTTTTTTATGAGTTTATTTGTATAATTTTAATTCAAAATATTAAACTAATATTTTATTGAATTGCATAATATTATTTTATTTTTAAAATTTATTTTTTTAAATCGCGTCATGGCGCGGGAACTATACTAGTAATACCTTAATTTTGAATGTTTTTGATGATGTGTCAACTCCTCCTTAATTTAAGGTTTTTCAACTATATAATCACAGTTTTCTCTTATTATTTCTTTTTTCCCTCTTCATCTCTTTCATACATTTACATTTTTTTCCTTTTATTTTTTTACCCATTTACTAACCATTGGGTTTAATTCAAAACATTGAATTAAATCTAATATCTACCATTAATCTATATTTAAATTTTTATATATTATAATTATAATCTATATCAATATAATATCTTAATTTAAAAACCTTTTTGATGAAACCTAACTTTATGGGAAATATTTTTACCATTTTCTTAAAGATTTTAAGTCTACCTTCATTATTTTATCTTAACTTTTTATTAATATTTTATAATATTAATTAATTTGCTATATTTATTAAAATTTTATTTATTAAAAATCGTGCCATAATGCGGGAATTATACTAGTTATTATATATACACGTGAAAGAAATAGATCAGTGAAGAGCTCTTTTGAATTAATGTGGGTAATGGAAATTCAAACTATAATGTTTTCTATAAAAATTGAAGCCGGACGGCCACGGGAAAGTGAATAAGTGCATGCTACGCTAGCACATTTTTAATCTAGATTAAGATTATAATTTAGATAAATTTTTTAATCTAGCTTAAGATTATAATCTAGCTTAAAATTGAACATCTTGTTTGGCATGATTTTGATTATCCAAGTTTTTTAGAGATTAAATTGTTAAATTACCAAAATGGATCTATTTTATTTGATGTATGACTTTAGAGTACGATCATATTTGGTCCGGGCTATAAAGTCCCTTTATAAAATAGAGAAAATATATGACCTCATAGCCTAGCAACAAGCCCGAGCTATAAAGCCAAAATCATACATTGTCAATAAGGGTGATATTTTTTTTTTTATCAAGTTTGGTTTTGTGATCATATTCGGCTTGCGAGTAATTAGACAAGCTCAAGCAAGGGGTTGTATACTAAAACATCTAAACTCAAGCAAAAATCAGGTTTCAGAACCCAATTCCTAGCTGATTTAAGGAATGAATTGCTGAATTTAGGGTTGCTCAAACGGGCCAAACCGAACCGAGTTAAACGGATCGGGCCAAAACCGATGGCCCGACTTTTTAGGAAGGGAGGACCGTAGTCCGGCCCGAAACCGATTTATCGGTCATCGATTTTCTCGGGCCGAGGCCCGAATAAACCGAAAAAAATCGAATCGTCTTTTTTTTTTTTGCTACCGATTATAATTCAGGCTATCAGGGGATGTATATTAATCATATGACACCTCTATTTAGCTAATTATAATCGGTAGCAAAACAGAATATTCAATCTAGTCTAGTTGCTGAATATATAACACTTCCAGTGCATCTGCCAGATAACTTAAATGAATTGAAAAACGTGGGATGGAGTTGAAAATGTTTTAGCAACAAACATTTCTATTTTAAATTCATCACATAAACTCCAAAACTAATCACATGGAAACCACCAAAATTGTCATAAAATGTCAATGTCTAAATCGATAAACATATAGATGTGTAAGTGTAACCAAGTTACAAAAGGTCGTAAACCACTCTCAAAGGGAACAAATCACTGTAGAATAGGGTAATTGATGTAAAGTCCCTTTTGAGGGTTTCCATTCATTGATAAACATATATATAGGTTACAAAGGTATTAGGCCTTAACGGGCTTTTAGCCCACTATACATGAGGAGACCTATGTAATCTATCAAACCCCCGCAGTCGAAACGGGGGGGGGGGGTCCGGACAGTGAGACTGGAACGAAAATCAATGAATAATTGTCTAGGTAAACCCTTGGTGAATATATCAGCGTACTGATAAGAGGACGGGACATGTAGAACGCGGACATGTCCAATGGCAACATTGTCCCTGATGAAGTGTAGATCAAGCTCAATGTGCTTCGTGCGTTGATGCTGGACTGGGTTGCTAGCCAGATAGACGGCGGAGACGTTGCCAGTGTAGACGAGAGTGGCCTTTTGAAGAGGGCAACGGAGCTCAAGTAGGAGATTGCGGAGCCAAGAGCACTCGGAGACAACGTTGGCAACGCCCCTGTATTCGGCCTCACTGCTGGATCGAGACACGACTGACTGACGCTTGGCTGACCAGGACACAAGGGTGTCGTTGAGGAAGACACAGTAACCAGACGTGGAGCGACGTGTGTCAGGGCAACCACCCCAATTCGCATCAGTGTAAGCAACAAGATCAAGCTTAGAGGAAGGAGTGATCATGGTGCCGAGCTCGAGAGGTGCCGCTGATGTACCGAATGATCCACTTCAAAGCCTGAAAGTGAGGTTCCCTGGGTGCATGCATGAACAAGCAAACCTGCTGAACGGCGTAATTGATATCAGGCCTGGTGAAAGTGAGATACTGAAGAGCACCAGCGAGGCTCCTATAAAGTGTCGGATCATCAACCAAAGGAACAGAATGAGCACTGAGCTTGTTGGATGTATCGACAGGAGTGGCGACTGGATTACAGTTGACCATCTTAGCCCGAGCAACAATCTCAGCAGCGTACTTACTTTGCGAGAGAAACAGACCAGGCACATGACACTGAACAGCAACTCCCAAGAAGTAGGACAACTGACCCAGATCAGACATGACGAATTCCGCACTCAACTACGAAATAATGGACGTCCGAAGAGCATCTGAAGAGGCGGTCAGAATGATGTCGTCGACATATAGGAGCAGGAATGCCAAGTCTGAGCCTCTCCGATAGATAAACAGAGACGTATCCGAACGGCTGCCAATGAAACCCAAACGAAGCAGATGAGAGGCCAAGCGCTAGAACCAAGCCCGCGGAGCTTGTTTCAGACCATACAGAGAGCGCTTGAGGAGACAGACATGCTTTGGACGATCGACATCAGCAAACCCAGGCGGCTGAAACATTTAGACTATCTCATTCAGATGGCCATGCAGAAAGGCGTTCTTGACATCTAACTGATGGATGACCCAGTTGCGCGACAGAGCTAGACTCAGGACTACTCGAATAGTGGCAGACTTGACCACAAGGCTGAACGTCTCATCACAATCAATACCTGCCTGCTGAGATCGACCGTTGACCAGAAGACGGGCTTTGTAGCGCTCCAGCGACCCATCAGAGCGGAACTTGTGACGGAAGAGCCACATACAGCGAATGACGTTCGCCTCAGGAGGGCGAGGAATAAGAACCCAAGTACCATTCTTCATAAGGGCCATGTATTCATCGAGCATAGCCGTCTGCCAATTCGGGTCGAGGAGGGCTGTTTTGTGGGAGGTGGGAATGGGGGAAATGGAGGTCGAGGTGGAGAAAGAGGGTAATTGGGAGTCGGGAAGGACGGGGGCAAGGGGGGTTGAGCAAAGGGGAGAGGCCGCGGGTGCAGCAGCGCTACGGACGCTGCTCGTTGATTGGCCGCGGTCGCAGCATAATGTTGCGGCCGCCGCCAGTGTGTGGGGCATGGGTGTGGGGGTGGGATTTTGATGGGCATCAGTTCTTGGTGATGGGAAGGCGGGGCGGATGTACGGTTTTGGTTGGCGGGGTGATGTGTGGTGGTCATAGAGACGATCTATCGGGGTCGGAATACACCGGAGACATTGCGGGTGTGTGGTCTGGTGGTAGGGGGTTGAGGTGGTGGTGGAGGGGGAAAGGTAGGAGCACCAGGAGAGCTCTGGGGAAGAAAAAAATGAGGGAATGATGACTCTGACTCTAACTGAGACATAGGAGGTGTGGAAGAGGGAAGAGGAGGAGGAGAAAAGGGAAAGACTCATCAAACGTGACATGACGGGACATAATAAGCTTATGGGTCTTGATATCGAGGCAAAGGTAACCGCGATGATCAGACGGATAGCCTAGGAAGACACATGGAGTGGAGCGCGGGTGAAACTTGTGTGGGGCGGTGGAGGACTGGTTTGGGAAACACAAGCACCCGAAGGTGCGAAGGTGATCATACCTAGGCATGGTGTAATAAAGGGCCTGAGCTAGCGAGCGATGGTGTAGGGTAGTGGATGGGAGAATGTTTAGGAGATAACATGTGGTGGATAAGGCATGAGGCCAAAAGGGAAGGGGAATAGATGCGTGGAAGAGGAGAGAGCGCATCATGTTGGTAATGGTTCTGATGATTCGTTCAGCCTTGCCATTCTGCTGAGAAGTATAGGGGCAAGACAAGCGATAGGAGATCCCATTTGTGGAAAAGAAAGAGTGAAAGTCTTTGTTGTCAAATTCACGACCATTGTCACATTGGAAACATTTGATGGACGTGTGAAACTGTGTTTTGATGTAGGCATGGAATCTGGCAAAGACAGGAAACACTTGGGACTTGAAATGCAACAGGAAGACCCATAAGAAATGCGTGTAATCATCAAGAAACAAGAGGTAGTACTTGTGACCCTCCTTGCTAGGCACAGGAGAGGTCCAAATGTCACTATGAATGATATCAAAGGGAGCAAGGGTAGAGGTCAAAGACCGTTGGAACGGCAGTATGCATGTTTGCCTAGTTGGCAGGAAGAGCATAAACCAGAGCGTGGGTCTTTAGTACAGGTGACAAGACTCTGGGAACGTAGGACATCTAGAACTGCAGCACTGGGATGGCCCAGGCGTGCATGCCACAGGCTGGACGACGATGCCGAGAGGGCGACCGGGCACGACTGACTGGACGCAGGAGGTGGTGTGACAGGGTAGAGCTCCCCGGTGTTGTTACATCTCATGCGAGTAACCCTCGTATTAAGATCGTTCACAGAGAAACCATAGGGATCAAACGCAAGGGAAACATTGTTGTCAGTGGTGAACCGATGGACAGATATAAGGTTTTTGACAATCTTTGGGGCAATGAGGACATTGTTGAGGTGTAGTGGGTGGGTTGGGGTCTGTAATTTGGCGTGGCCAATCCCCGAAGTAGCAAGACGACCACCATTTCCGACGATAATAGAGTGTGCAGGACCCTTAAAAGAAATAGATGAGAGGTTACCTGATGAGTTCGTCATGTGGGAGGTGGCACCAATGTCCATGTACCAAGAAGAGTCTGAAGATGTCGACTGCGTAGAGGAGAAGGCGTGATGCAGAGCTGGCGGAACATAGCCTGGATCAAGTGATGTCAGATAGGCCTGAGTACCGGCATGTCGATGGGTAGGATATCCAGAGTATCGGTGCATTTTTTTTAGTCACCTAACTTAATAAATAATTAAGCAAGGACCCGAAATGAAAATAGGACAAACAGAAGGGATGGTTTTGTAATTTCTTCAAAAGAGATTAAAATTCTCTCCTTTCTTCTTGTTGGAAGGCGTACGGAAGGGACAGGGAGGCCGGATGTGTGTAGCCGGAGAGATGACGGATGTGTCGGGGGAGGCAGGGTGGTCGGATTTGGGGGAGATCGGCGAGGGGCTCTTGGATTTGGGGAGATCGGCGTGAGATCGGCGAGGGGGAACCACTATTGGTGGCGGCTGGGTGTGGTGGGGCTCGAATCTGGGCTAAGGGTGGCCGGATCTGGGCTTGTGGCATCCGGAGGAAGGCCGGATATTTGACTAGAGAGGCGCGACGGGGAGCGAGGAAGGAAAGCGAGGGCTGAGGAAGGCCGGATCTGGAGTCTGATGGCTGCTGTGGTGGTGGCTGTGCGTGAGGGAGGAGGACAGCGAGAGGGAGCAAGTGTCGGGTGGTGGATCCGGGCTGTGGTGACCGGCGACGGTGAACAAGTGGTGGCGACGTCGGTGGAAGGTCGGAGGAAGAGGAAGACCGGTGGGGAGGACAGCGTTGGTACGAGGTCGACGACGGTAAGAGGAGAGGTGAGGCGGGAGAATCAAATTAGGGTTCCGTGAGGAAGAAAAGGCTTTGATACCATGTAGAATAGCGGAATTGATGTAAAGTCCCCTTTTGAGGGTTTCCATTCATTGATAAACATATATATAGGTTACAAAGGTATTGGGCATTAACGGGCTTTTAGCCCACTATACATGAGGAAACCTATGTAATCTATCAATCACAAAGTATCAAACCTATTCAAAATGCTCTATGAGTCTGTTTTAGTTTCCCTAATCCATAAGGACCTATCAAAGACAGTGAGGCCGCGCAGGGCCAAGGAAATCTCACACTCCTGGGCGGACACAAAAACCTTGAAAAAAAGACGAGTATTCGCAGTATGTTTGGAAAAAAGTAGAGCTGAAGCTGATAGATTATTTGTGCTAAATATAGGTTAATAAGCTAATATTGTATTTGGTAAAGCTATTTGTTAGATTAGCTGATAAAACTTGTGAATAAAAAACAAAAAGCTCTGAAAAGTTTGTGTGAGTAGCTGTTGAAAAAATTAGATTTCAAAAAACTAATTAAACCAAAATTTTATATTTAATCTTTCATTTAAAACTATATAATATTAAAATCATAAGCTCTGAAAAGCTACTTACTGTTGTTAAATGGTGATGTAATTATTCGTATGTATAAACAAAATATAATTTTTTATATTTAACAAATGATTATTCATATGTATTTATATACGAATAATGTCGCTATTCACAAATTACTTTTAATCTCAGCTGTTTGATCTTTTTAATATGTCGGCGCTTTAAATTTGCTCATAAATTACACAATAAAGACTGCTTACACATAATCTAAGGGGTTAGGTTGTGACATATTCGAAATCAAGCTTAATAATACTTACAACAGGTGAAAGCAAAGAGGCGAGAAGACTATGGAAGAGTCCTTCGCCGGCATTGTGAAGTAAGAGTTCGGAAAAGCGGTTGAAGTAGAGATAAGAGTATGGTACACCCTAGGAGTGGGCACAAATCCTGTAAATTCCGGTCCCGTCCCGGGTCCGTCCCGATCCCGGTGGGATTTGAAAAAAAAAAAGAGTGAATCCCGTTCCGGTCCCGTCCCGCAAAAATTACGTGGGACGATCCCATCTCGTCCCGTCCCCGTCTCGCGCCCACCCCTAGACTACACCCCGGCCATGCTGTGAAGTCTGCTAGGTTCCAACGAGGAGTCCTGTAAGGATGCTCTTTCCCTGCGCCCACAATTGTAAATAAGAAGAAGACGTCCGTAAAAAAGAGATGGGCTCACTGCCAACTTATTATGTGCATTTAAATGAAACCCAAAAAACAATTAAAAACGTACACCACTCTTTTGAACGCTCTACACATGTGATTGAAATATCCATATCACACCAACCAAGTTCATAGAAAATTTTCAGGCCAATAGATAATTCATTTGAGGTGAGGTAAATACCTTCAGGGATTCACCTAGTATGACAAGAGCACATATAACAACCCGAGAAATAATTACAAAATTATGCCCCGGGCGTGGCATGGGTCTACCACCCTAGTGTACAGATATAGTAATGGACCATTTTGCATATAAAAACAGTAAGCATTGATGGGATAATTTAAGTAGAATTCACATAATCACATGGACCATATGGCTCAAATAGTTCAGAATACAAGCCTTTCTTCCTTCTAGGGTCCCATCTTATGTCCTTGCACAAATCATCATTGTATTGTACCATATATGTAGTATCCCAATGCATCCTCTCCTGTAGTGCGCTTTGGCGCATATCTCTTCATGTACTTATCCCATTTTGATATATCCTTCTCCGATCCATCTCCTTGATTACCGGTAGCTTGAACGTGCCCTCGAGTAGCTCTACTACCCAACGAGATCTCATCTCAGATGTGCAAGAGTTCGATATGCTCTCCGAGTATCCAATAACATCTAACGGTGGAATCCGAGGATGAATGCATTGCCTAAAACACCAATGAAGTACAACAAAATTAACACTTCAAATAGCAATAGTTAATTTGAGTTGTTGAAAAGAGGACTTCAATTCATTGCTGACCTATATAATGGAAGAATGGAACTAGGAGACCCCATGATGTAGTCTTGAAACTTTGAAGAGGCAAAAATGTCTCTTAGCTTCTAATCTCCCCTGAATCCTGTCGAGAGGATGACCAAGTCAGCCTCAATAGGCTTCGCTTCGCCTTCTAGGATGACGCCTTCTTTGCAAAAGCAAAACTCTTGAGCCTTCTTTAGGATAATGCTTCCTTGCTCGACATGCTCATAAAATCCTTGGGGGAGGATAACGAATACGCAAGAAGAGCCCGACTCAAGAAAGTTGTAGTTTGGCACAACCCCTAACTTCTTGAGAGGATGCCTATGCTTTACATCGCTCTCCACAAATTTGTTGATCATCTACCGCTGGTGAGCAAGATATTCTTAAAAAAGGTTCATCCATATGTGTGCATATAAGTTAATTGGATCTCGTCTAAGCAGCCCTTACGGTGTAATTTGTGAGCAGTGAATTTATTCATAGGTACAAGACGATTATTCGCAGTATGTTTGGAAAAAAGTAGAGCTGAAGCTGATAGATTATTTGTGTTAAATATAGGTTAATAAGCTAATATTGTATTTGGTAAAGCTAGCTGTTAGAGTAGCTGATAAAAACTTGTGAATAAAAAACAAAAAGCTCTGAAAAGTTTGTGTGAGTAGCTGTTGAAAAACTTAGATTTTAAAAAGCTAATTAAACTAAAATTTTATATTTAATCTTTCATTTGAAACTATATAATATTAAAATCATAAGCTCCGGAAAGCTACTTACTGTTGTTAAATGGTGATGTAATTATTCGTATGTATAAACAAATATAATTATTTATATTTAACAAATGATTATTCATATGTATGTACATACGAATAATGTCGCTATTAACAAATTACTTTTAATCTCAGCTGTTTGATCTTTTTAATATGTCGACGCTTTAAATTTGCTCATAAATTACACAATAAAGACTGCTTACACATAATCTAGGGAGTTAGGTTGTGACATATTCGAAATCAAGCTTAATAATACTTACAACAGGTGAAAGCAAAGAGGCGAGAGGACTATGGAAGAGTCTTCCGTCGGGCTTGTGAAGTAAGAGTTCGGAAAAGCGGTTGAAGTAGAGATAAGAGTACGGTACACCCTAGGGGTGGGCACAAATCCCGCAAATCTCGGTTCCGTCCTGTGCACGTCCCGATCCCGGTGGGATTTGGAAAAAAAAAATAGTGAATCCCGTTTCGGTCCCGTCCCGCAAAAATTACGTGGGACGGCACGTGGGACGACCCCATCTCGTCCCGTCCCCGTCCCGCGCCCACTCACTACACCCCATGTTGTGAAGTCTCCAACCAGGAGTCGTGTAAGGATGCTATTTCCCTGCGCCCACAATTAAATACTACCTCCGTTTAAAATTATAAGTCTTTTTAGACTTTTGCACACATATTAAGAAAAGTCTAAAAATATTACTTTTATACCCCTCATTAATTATCCACTACCATTATCAACTAATAACATTTCACAAAACAACTCAAAAAATTACTTTTCTCTTATCTCAATGCCTCGAAAACCTAAAAGAACTTATATTTCTAAATAAAATTTCAAACCTAAAAAGACCTATATTTTTAAACGGAGGGAGTAAGAAAAAGACGTCAGTTAAAATGAGATGGGCTCACTGCCAACTTATTATGTGCATTTAAATGAAACCGAAAAAACAATTAAAAACGTGCACCACTCTTTTGAACGCTCTACACATATGATTCAAATATCGATATCACACCAACCAAGTTCATAGAAATTTTTCAGGCCAATAGATAATTTATTTGAGGTGAGGTAAATACCTTCACCTAGTATGACAAGAGCACATATAACAAACCGACAAATAATTACAATTGTCCCTCTTTATTACAATTGTCTATTCTAATTGTCCCACCTACAACTACTTGCCTTTACAAGGCCTACCAGCTTCTTAAAAACAATTGCTACCCGTGTTCTATTTCAACTATACCGACAGGTTCTTATGGCATTTACTCTGCTGGACGGCAATTTCTGTGGGTTCATTGCCTTTTCGACTATGAATTTTGGCACCTTCTCGGTTCTCATCATGTCTTCATGTATACAACACACTTTATTCTCATCTGTTTTGGTTATTCGAAATTTACTCTACCGGGTATATTATTTCTTGAGTATTTTGTGTTGAATTTACACTTTACAAGTTCTTAATTGGATTGGTGTTCAGCCTTGGGCTACTATTTTCAATCACAAGTTTCTTTCGTTTTGTTATGTTTGGAGCTGCTCCCATTGCCTTGAGTTCACTACTAGTGTTGTCTACTTCTTGTCTTCGGGGTGCTCTCTGCTGTGTGGTTCTGTTTGCAGGGGGTTTTCGACATGGAGGTCCTCTCGGGTTACCTGCTTCATGCTCGTGGAAGAGTTGTGTGGTGTTCATCCCTTTGGGATTCGTTGATGCTGTCCCCTGGGTTGCCTTTGAGGTCCAAGCTGTTATGGATTGTTTCAGTCTTGGTGGACTACGCCTGCTGGTTTTTTCTTGGCCGCCTGGCGTTTGCCTGCTGCTGCTTTTCTCGGTCGTGGTTGTTGTTGTCTGCAGGCTCGCCGAGAGGGCGCTTGCTGCTGCTGTCTCTTGCTTTGCTGCACTCGGCCTTCTCCTTCAACTCTTGGTCCTTCACCTATAACTACTTAGTTGGCTCGGCTTGTGAGCTTTATACTTCACTTTCTTTAGTCATCCTCAGATGTAATATTAGTCGTGTTTGGCTGCTTTATGTTTGGTTTGTCACAACTTATGTAACCATATGTGCTTGTATACCCAACCTAACTGCACTAACTTTGCTTAACTATCGATGCTTTGGGGTACCCCCCCCCCCCATTCGGTTTATTACACTATATATGTGGGTCTTACAAGACCGTATCATTCTTAAACAGTCTTGCCAACCAACACAATCGAATCTTCTTATTCGATGGCTACTGCAATTCACAATTGTACTCCCACACATTATTCACCTTATTCGGATATCATCTTACAAAGTCCGATTATTCAAATCAGATAAGAACAAGTATATGAACATACTTTCTCTTCGAATTATATCTCCCAAACCTTGCTTATGCCCATTGTTTCGAATCACAATTGAATTTGTACAAAAAAATTTCTTCAATCGAACTATCTCTTTTATGGTTCTTTTCTTTAAGACTGAGCAAGTCGGTCCTAGATTAGTACTAACAGTTCGCCTTCGAAGGTTTTTATGAATATATGTACTTGGAACTCCCTCGGCATCCGGAGCCGTAACTTCTGGACAAATATAGAAACTAAGACTGATAAGGTTCCTACATAAAGCACGCTGCGTAAGTGTGGTTTCTCTAATGTTGCGTTTGATCCGGCTATCGGATTTTCTGGGGGCATTTGCCGTCTTTGGAAAGATATCCCAGCCTCACAAGGATCCATTGAACTTAGCTGACTTAGTTGTATCCTTTAGGATATTACAATTGTCTTTTCTAATCAACATGAATTCAACTTGATAGAAACTGGAATAGTTAAAAATTTAGCAAATAAATAATGTGGAAAAAAATAAACCAATGAAAAAAAAAATAGTATGAGAAGTTGGAGTATTAATAGAATATCTTGGAAATAAAATTCAATTAATGAGATAAATTGATAAAATTAGAAATTTTTGTCATTAATTAGATTCAAAATGACAAATATTTTGTTACAAGAAAAAGTGGTCAAAAGGACAATTATTTCGTTACGGAGGGATTATATATATACAGTAATTTAAAAAAAAGGCAAAAAAAATAAAATAAAATTGGCACATAGCCAGTTTTCCTTTTGCATTACGTGAAACACACGCACAATTTGAAGAGTGGTTTGACAAAAGTGGTGGGTCTCATATTTTTAATTTAGTAAAAATAATTTTTTAATGTTAAACCTGTACTTTTCATTTTTATTAATCTAATGGTCTATATTTGTTCATAATTCCCATTCTAAGGGGTGTTCTCATCCGATCCATACTCTAGGGTTGCTCAAAATGCGGTCTGGCCCGAAAATCGAGCCAAAACCAAACCGAAAAAGTCGGTTTCGAGCCAGCCTGATATTTTACGGTTCGGACTTTGGGCCTAGAAAATCCAAAATTCGGTTTTGGGCCAAAAACCGAAACTGAACCGAAATTTTTGGTTCTGACCCTAAAAACCTTAAAAAAAACAAATTGGCTATTTCTTGAATTGGTAAATAAAGAGCGACCATTTCGGGGTTCGAACCGGAGACCTATGAGTACTACTCATAAGTCCTCCTTTCCGGTGAGCCATTCCGGAATGGTTCTAATTGGCTATTTCTAATTCTTTGTCTTTCTCCCATCCCGGATTGTGAAATACAAGACGTTTATTATGAAACAGATGGAGTAATGTTTTTTATTTGAAGGACAAGGCACATCCCGTCTCGGTCCCGTCCCGTCCCGTGAGGGACAAGGCCCATGCGGAATTGAAAAAAAAGTAATTAATCTCGTCCCGATCTCGTCCCGTCCCGTAAAAATTACGTGGGACGACCCCATCTCGTCTCGTCCCCGTCCCGCGCCCACCCCATGTTGTGAAGTCTGCTAGGTTCCAACCAGGAGTCGTGTAAGGATGGTCTTTCCCTGCGCCCACAATTAAATAAGAAAAAGACGTCAGTAAAAAAGAGATGGGCTCACAGCCAACTTATTATGTGCATTTAAATGAAACCGAAAAAACAATTAAAAACGTGCACCACTCTTTTGAACGCTCTACACATATGATTGAAATATCCATATCACACCAACCAACCAAGAGCACATATAACAAACCGACAAATAATTACAAAATTGCAGCAGATTTAGCTGTATCCTTTAGGATATTACAATTGTCTTTTCTAATCAACATGAATTCAACTTGATAGATTTGAAGAGATAAAGTCAAATAAACGTCTTGTATTTATACACCCAAAAATTTTCAATCTACACCACACATTTCAATTTTTTTTTTAAATAGACATTGCCCCTCTTTAGTTACAGACGTGTCACTCAAAAGGCGCAGAATATTTTATATATAAAGGACTCTACGCTTCTTAAGTCACACGTCCTGATATTTTACGGTTCAGACTTTGTGCCTAGAAAATCCAAAATTCGATTTCGGACCAAAAACCGAAACTGAACCGAAATTTTCGGTTCTGGCCCTAAAATGGTGAAACCCCAATATACAGGAATCAACTTTATAAGCACTTAAGTGACACAGGTCACGGATCATTGAAATCAAGATGATGAAATGAGTTTTTCCAAGCCAATAATTGATGTGGATTCTTGACAGCTATTTTTGCAAGCTGTAGAGACATATTCTTTGGTTTATAATTGTACAAACATGCTGGTCATGTCTCTACAGGAGTCCTCGTCCAAGATGACCATGGAGATTTTACTGTACCGGCACTCTTCTTTGTGTAATTTTATTTTGTTCCCACTTTTAATTATACTTGATAGTGGTTACTGTCTGAAGAATATTATTACAAAGTTTATAGATTTTTTCGGACAAAAACAAAGGGAGCTAGCTAGCAATTCGGGCTCTTTACATTTTGTCGTGCAAAAATAAGAGTATGTTGTGCATGTGCAAAAATAACCGTATTTTGAGCAAATATAACCGTAAGTTGTGCAAATATGACCCAAGTCTAGTTTTTTTTTTCATTTTTTCGTGCAAATATAAGAGTACAATGTGCAAATATAACCGTATGTTGAGCAAATATGACTCAAGTCTCGTTTTTTTGTTTTTTTTCAAAAAAAAAATTAACATTTTGTCGTGCAAATATAAGAGTACGATGTGCAAATATAACCGTAAGTTGTGCAAATATGACCCAAGTCTAGTTTTTTTTTTCATTTTTTCGTGCAAATATAAGAGTACAATGTGCAAATATAACCGTATGTTGAGCAAATATGACTCAAGTCTCGTTTTTTTGTTTTTTTTTTCAAAAAAAATTTTAACATTTTGTCGTGCAAATATAAGAGTACGATGTGCAAATATAACCGTATGTTGAGCAAATCTGACCCAAGTCTAGTTTTTTTTAAAAAATATTTTGTCGTGCAAATATAAGAGTACGGTGTGCAAATTTAACCGTAAGTTGTGCAAATATGAACCAAGTCTAGTTTTTTTTTTCATTTTGTCGTGCAAATATAAGAGTACGATGTGCAAATATAACCGTAAGTTTCGCAAATATGACCCAAGTCTAGTTTTTTTTTTAACATTTTGTCGTGCAAATATAAGAGTACGTTGTGCAAATATAACCTTAAGTTGTTCAAATATGACCCTAGTCTAGGTTTTTTATTTATTTTTTTTAACATTTTGTCGTGCAAATATAAGAGTACGTTGTGCAAATATAACCGTAAGTTGTTCAAATATGACCCTAGTCTAGGTTTTTTTATTTATTTTTTTTAACATTTTGTCGTGCAAATATAAGAGTACGTTGTGCAAATATAATCGTAAGTTGTGCAAATATGACCCAATTCTAGTTTTTTTTTTTAACTTTAACATTTTGTCATGCAAATATAAGAGTACGTTGTGCAAATATAACCGTATGTTGTGAAAATATGACCCAAGTCTAGTTTTTTTATTTTTATTTTATTTTTTATTACATTTTGTCATGGAAATATAAGAGTACGATGTGCAAATATAACCATATATTGTGAAAATATAACATTTTGTTGTGCAAAAATAAAAATAAAAAATAGATTCTGGATCACATAATAAAATATAGATAGTTTTTTTAATTTCTCATATTTGTAGAGTGATTTTTGTAATAAAATATAGATTTTTTTGTAATTCCCATATTTACGGGGTCAGTTTTGTAATTTAACAAAAACTTCATCCTCAACCAGAAAGATCAGGCGACCTCCGCCGCTCGCTCCCTCCCTCGCTCCCGACTTGGAATCAGATCCGGCAGCCTCCACTGCTTGCTCCCTCCCTCGCTCGCTCGATCCCTCGATCTCGCAACCAGACAGCAACTCCGGCGCCACGCTCCGGCCTCCACTGCTCGCTCCCTCGCTCGCTCGCTCGCTCCCTCGATCTCGCCACTAGACAGCAGATCCGGCACCATGCTCCCTCGATCTCGCTCCATCTCTCCTCTATAGATCGATTGAGACCTCCAATCCGACGCCATAGATCAAGACCTTTAATCATCGAGATCGAGACCTCCATAGATCGAGATCTGGTCTTTGCCGCCATAGATCGAGATCGAGACCTCCAATCCGGCGCCGGAGAGATCGAGACCTCCATCGCCTTCGATATATGGCGGAGCAACAAGGAGTTGAGCAGAGAAACGAGGAGGTGAGTGGTGCCGGAGATGGAGGAAGATCCCGATTTCAAGTTCTCGTTGAGCGATCGGAGACAGTTTTCCAATTTGAGAGATCTGATTGAATTAGGAAGAAAGATTAGAATATATAGTGGACATTTTTCCAATTTGTCCAAAAAGGTGGACAATTCACCAATTTGTCCAAAAAAAGTGCCTATTTGACAAAAAATTTCTTATTCATATGGGTAATTAGATGTGGGAAATAAAGAATTACATTCACATACACTTTCAACCTAGCGAATAATTACTATTAACTTAACGAATATTTACTATCAACCTAGTGAATAATCACTATCAACCTAATCTAGTGAATAATTACTATCAATCCAGCGAATAATTACTATCAACTCGATCAGCAAATATCAACTTAGCGAATATGTGCAAAATTGAGAACTTTTTGCCAATATCTAAACGATAACTTCTCTTTACAGACGAATAATACCTATAAGTTAGCGAATATTTAATATCACCTTATTGAATAGTTCAAACAGTGCACCACGTTAAAAAAACAACGTTACTCCACCAAAAAAACGATACGCCAAAAAAAAAAGTGTACATCACACGCGCAATTCAACAAGTGGGGAAGGAAATAGGTGGGTCTCATTGATTTTTGATTAAAGAAAAAAGGCAAAATTGTTAAATAATCTCATCCACCTATTTCATTCAATCAAAGGCACGTGTCTTTTAACATTTAACACCATAAGGGATGTTAACACATAACCCAACCTCTATATTGATATATATATATATATAAAGAGGATGGTTATGGTGTAAACACCTCTTATAGTGAAATTTGTGAACAAATCTGGATCTACGATCGAATGAAATCAAAGGCTTGCATTAGTGTGTTTTTCAACTTTAATTTATGTATTTTTGAATAATTGGTATTTTTATTTCTTTGATAGTGGTAGAACAATGGGTTATGGTTAGTGAGGAATTGGGATGAATGTTAATTTTATGTTGCCTGCAAGGAAGAGGAAAAGGAGACCGATGATTTCTAATGAGAAGAATGACACAGAGATGGTCGGTGGTTGTGAGCTTGTGAGGGAGGAGACGAAAGTCGGTGATTGTGGTCGAGGAGAAGATAGTGGCAAGGCTTGTAATGACAATGAGAATTTTGATATGGTGGATGAATGGGTGACGAATGCAAAGGCGATGGGGAAGACACTCAAAGAGTGTTATGAACACTGATTCGCAGCTGAATCAGTGTAATAAATAAGAAGCAAAAGAAGAAAATTAGTGAGTTACTCACTGCTTCATCGAAAGCAAAAGTTTCTCAAAGTCAAATGGAGGCAGCAAAGCTGTTGAACATCAATCCCCCAAAGCCTAATGATTATGAGGTGACAATGTACATGGTTTTATAGTCCCATCTGTCTCATGTGAAAGTCTTGCTCTAGGAGTTTATTACATTAAGGGCTGCAACCTACATCTAGAAGAGAAATAAGAAAAAATTCCATGAAACAAGTGAGCTATTTCAGCTAATGTCAATTGATAGGATGAATATAATAAACTGATGTTGAGCATTCTATAATTCTCACATCCCCCTTTCAAGTTCGATTGGGAGAAAAGTTGATAGCACGCATTTAGATAGGCATATTAGGTTGCATTTAGCATTATATAGATTTATATAATGCATAAATTATGCTAGATTTTCATTTATATTGATTTTGTTGGTGGAATCGGAATCTACACGCTTTTATTGATTATTTTAGTTATATGTGGATCCGATGAGGAATGAGGAAGCTCATGAATGAAGGAAGAGTGAAGAACAAGTCTGAAGAAGTTGTCGTCGGACATGCTGAACTTGTTTCACACTTTCTAGAGGCCTCGATGGTCCAAATGACTATTATAAGCATGCGTTAGAAAGTTGTTTCCGAGATCTACAACTTTCATGTTGACATCAAGACCAGATTCAAAACGGAAAAATCACTGTGAACAGTAAAGCTGCCTCGCGGCCAAACAAACCGCCCCACGGCTCGTAGCTCAGAGAAGGATTTCGCAAATCGCCTGGCCGCCCAGCGGCCTGGGTTGGCTGCCCCGCGGCCTTAATAGAAACGCCGAATCTACTAGATGGACTTTTTTTTATCAATTTAATTAGGTTTTTAGAAGGACTATTAGGCCGACTCTTTTGAGGCTTTTTAAAGACGTTTTAGGGTTTTATTTTAGTCATCTAATTCCTTAGTTTTATGCACTTGGAGATTATCAATTGATATAATCCTAGAGGGGAGCCTCCATGTCCATGGAGTGCTAAACTCTTTCGTTTTGTCTATGGATTGAAGCTTTGGTTTGATAAAGTTGTGATATTTCTATTCTTGTTCTATTCCTATTGATTCGTATTGATTCTTTTGCGATTATTGTTGATTTCTTCTAGTTCGTACAACTAGTTGAGATTATTTCTAGGATTTTGTAGATTCCTCGTAGCGAACCTTAATCCATAGTAGCAAGCATGCCTTTTTAGGACTCGTAGGACTAAATTGGTGTGTAGAGAATCAATTATATGTTGAATACTAACTCGTAGCTCGGTGTTGCATGTATCCTGGTTAATCCTTAATCTTAATGCCACTATTAGGTTGAATTTTGACCGTGTTAGGGTTATCTAATTAGTAAGGGTTACTAGGACTCGTAGGGCTAGTAATTTACACAAGATCAGGACGGCAACAATAATATGATGAAAAGAGAAGTTGAAGAAGAATCGATGATCAATCAACCAAACTAAAGTGGATATTTATAGATGGAATTATTTTCTCAATTGTTATCTCTACTAACTTGTTTATAGTTTCTTTTCTTATCTTCAATCACAAAAACCCCTATTTTCTACTAATTGGTAAATATACATTGCTTAGGAATACTTGATTCTCTGTGGGATCGACCTCTTACTTGCTTACTATACTAGTTTGTAGGTTTGAGTTATATTTTGACAGGAACAACGACAGTTTTCTCCTGTCAAAAGCCTACCAAACCCAAACTTGCAAGATAAGAACATGTGCTACTAATTCTCCCCAAGGGGTTTCGTAAATAAATCTAGAATTTTTACTCATGTTCTGATGTGTTGTGGGAGCACAAAACCACATAACAAGTATTGTCTAATGAAATGACAATCGAACTTCAAGTGTTTGATTATTTCATCAAATACAGGGTTATCTGTTATATGAAATATTGCTACTTTAATGTCAGAGTAAAGGGAAATAGGCAAGGGCACCTCGATCATCAGTAAGTGCATAATTCCTTCGACCCAAATCAATTCACTTGTAGTGATTGACATGCTTCAACATTCAACTTCTGCATAGGATTTAGAAATTGTGGTTTGTCTTTTGTCTTCCATGAAACCAATGAATCACCAATAAAGACACAATACCCAGTCAGGGATCTAGCACTAAATTGACAAGCACCCCAGTCTGCATCACAATAAGAAGCTATTTTCAAGGGTATGTTTGATGAGTATTGCAGACCCACTCCATTGGTACCTTTGAGGTACTTAAGAACAAGCAATGCATCATCAAAGTGAGGTTATCTTGGCTTTGTCATGATCTGACTTAGATGTTGGATAACATATTAAATATATGGTCTTTTTAAATTGAGGAATATAAGTCTTCCAATCAACCTCCTGTATCTCTCAGGATCAGCCATAATGATTATTGTATCAGTGGACAATTTCAGACCCCTAGAAAGAGAGAAAGGTGCAAGTTTACAATCTCCATGTTGCAATCAATGAAAGTGTCCATCACACACTTCCATTGATGAAGCAGGAGACCTACTGAATCTTTTAAATATTTCAAGGCCAAGGAAATATCTTGCTTCTTCCAGATCCTTGATGGTAAAGCCTTCATGAAGAGCATTCTTTGTATCCTGAATCACTCTTTCATCATCTCCAATTATTAGTAGATCATCCACATACACAAGGTCTACCACAATTCTTAAAGGCACCCTTTACAAACAAGGAATAATCATCAAAGCACTAATCATAACCCATGTTGTTTAGGAATTTGCACAATTCAACATTTCATTGTCCAGATGCTTGCTTCAACCCATAGATAGATTTCTTCAATTTACATACTTGACCAGCTTAGCTAAGTCATATCCCTCGGGAGGTAACATGTAAACTTTTTCTTCCAAAAGCCCATGAAGAAATGCATTATTCACATCAAGTTGATGCAAATTCCATCCCTTAATGCTTGCAATAGTTAGCAAAATTCTTAGTGTACTGAACTTGGCTACAAGAGAGAATATATGCTTGTAGTCCTTTCCCTTTATTTGATTATACCATTCAGCCACCAATCTTGCTTTCAAACTTTCCACTGAACCATCTAGTTTATATATTTTATCTTATAAACTCATTTGCTCCTTTTTCCTTTTGATAAATCAGTCATCAATCATATATCATTTTCTTATATGGCCTTTATCTCTTTATGCATAGCCTCCACCTTCTAAAATAATATTACTGGTACCCTTTTCGATTTCGAACTTCATTCACAAGCAAAGAGTTGACGCTTCCGTTTGACGAATAGAACCATGTTGTATCACCTGTTGAAAAATATCAATCACCCTACCTTTATTGCCTCTAATAATACTGCCAATACTAAACTCAGAAGATTTAACAGAACCATCTACATTGAGTTTGTAGACGCTTCTAGTTCTAGGTGGTTTCACCCAGTTGGTAGATCTCAATTTTTTTCTTCTCTTGACTTTGATTCCATCTGTTTATTATTTCGATGGTTGGGGATACAACTTTCGATCCTCTTGTTACCCTTTCTTATTGAAAATGATATCCGATTACTCATTTTTCTTTTATCGTTTTGACCCAGATATTATTGAGGTTAGCATAGATTTTTCAAAATAACTTTATCTGTAATCCTAGCTATTTGAATAGAAGGAATTGGACATTGTTATCAAGAATAGTTAATTGACACGATAAGTTATTCCAGATAAGTAAAGTTAATTAGAGAATTTCAATGAGGGTATCTCATACTCATGTTTGTAATATATTCACATCATGGTTATTAGGATCCCGATTCGGAGCTTACGATCCTATGCGAGCTTCTAATCGGGATCGAGCATATATACTCTTTAGTGCTAGGATCTGCCTAGGATCGATAGAATCTATAGGATCGGTTAGGATCTTACGATCCTAAGAAAATAGTGTCATCCTAGCAATGTTAAAATTTGAGTTGTATGTATTATATTTTGTTGGACAGTGGGCCGATTTTGTTAAAGGCAACCCATGTAGTTTTTGTTTTGAAGCCCATCTTCACTCCCAGACATCTTAATGGCTTCTTTCTCCATTCCACTCATTAGAGTCGATGATTAAAACGTGAAATCCTAATCCGAGTGGCAAGCAATTGACAACCCGAGTGGTGAGCAGAAATCGATTGGGCCAAAAAATTTCGTGGAGTATTTGGTGGCGGACTAGTGGTGACTTCGACGGGTAGGTCAGCAACAAACATTGAGGGTGGGGGCGAGTAGCAGTAGCACACCTCTCAGACTCTCATCAGTTCAGCAATAGGTCAGGTGAGTATTTAGTGTGTTCAGATTTTTTCAGTCCGTTTCTATGGCGAAATGTGAGTCTTGATTTAATTCTAGTCTCCAATTTTCAGTCCTTTTAGTGCGAAATGTCTACTAGTTATGTGTGGTTACTAGGTAGTGCGTGTATTCATGTTTTTCTTTACATTTATTTAACTTAAGTTGTGTAGTATTCATAGTGTTTTCCTTATTTCAATTTATAGGTGACAATGTTGAAAATGAAACCCATTACTCAACCCATGGAAGTGGTATTGATATGGCTACATTATCATGCAATGAAGATGAAGCTGTTGAGATAAATGATGATGATGATGTTGATGCCTTGAGTGGGATGTTGAAATTGTTCATGATGTGGTTAATTGCGATGATGACATTGCATTCATATTCGCATATTCATATTAGGGCTACCCAATCGGTTTGAACCGAATTCAACCGCATCGAAAATTCCAACCTAGACTAGTGGACCGAAAATTTAAAAATGTTGGACATTGGATCAAACTGTGACCGCAATATATGTTCCCGGGGCTTTTCGGTCCATGGACCAGATAGACCGGTTTGTAAATCAAATGGATTAAAAAATAAATTATAATATTTTTAAAGTGGTTTATTAAATGTGAAAATAGACTTAATTGAATTAATCTTAATAATACATGAATGGGAAAAAAATCATAACGTTTTTCACTTGGTCACTTTATTTTTATTTCAAAATATATATATATATATATATATATATGTACACATTTCGATCTTGGACCGGAAATCGAAATTGCTTAGAGATAATTAGATTATATGTGGGAGTCTCGATTGTTATACTTAGATTTACTTTTAGACTGGTTGAGGAGTCAAAAATCCCCAGATTGCTTGTTGAGTCTATTGGCCCCGATTTTGGTAAGAGTTAAGTTCCTTGTTTATTAACTTTTTATGGCTAACTTGATTTTAAATTCCTATCTCATGATCAAACAGGGAAAAGATCATTTAATAAGAACTAAAGATCATTCAATAAGTTCTACCAAAAAAAGCATTTAATAATACTGTAATAACGATTCAATGAAATAAAATATTTTCATATTGATTTGAGAAGTACAGTATATAAGTACAATATACTTTTTAATTTCTTATTCGAAACTATTACATTATATAATTATAATCCGTTGGCAACATGTATATGTCCATATCTTATTCATGCTCAAGTTCTTTTGAGTTTATTACTCATAATTAAGGAGTTGAAAATTGAAATATATAATAACATATATCTTTAAATTAATCCCTAACAAATCCTATGAGAAACTAGCCAATATAGTCTAATGGTCCATGCGGCTGAAACCATTCAGAAATGAATCCCTTCTTCCTTCTGGGGTTCCAACCCATATCCTTGCACAACTGATCATTATACCATATATGGAGTTGCCCTATGCATGATCTTCGGTAGTGCTTCGGTGCATTTCCCTTTATGAACTTGTTCCAGTTTGCGGTTTCCTTCTCCATTTCCTTGAATCCGGGGAGCTTAAACGTGCCACCGAGTAGCTCTACTATCCATCGACATCTCATTTCAGATGTATACAAGTTCGCAAAACTCTCCGAGTACCCGATTATTGCCAGTTGCGGAATCCGAGGGTGAATGCATTGCCTACAACACATATCAACAAAAAAACACTTAGAGCTTCGGCTTCGAGTTGCCAAGTTAATTTGGTACTACTGTCATGTGCACATGTGCACTAGCTAGTAGTCTAGTACATAAACTGAGCGAGATTCCATTCTAAAACCAATTGGCAATAGGAGGATTATCACACTAACTTATATACTACGGATCGATTGTTCATTCATATTTTCAATGTACATGACACTCTCTTTTGTCTCTTCACATATATCAACAGGTACAATTATGATTAGAGTGCACGAAACCCAACCAGAACCTGACCAAGCTCGAACTATACTATTAAAACTTATGACATGAAAATATATAGACTCAATTAAACTTATTAAAAGAACTAAATCGATTAACCGAGATGATCCAAAGCAAACCGAACCCGAAACAGACCCAAATGAAATTATTGATTATGTGCACTTATTTGACTTCAAATATTTTAAATTGTTTTGAGTTCATAAAAACATTTTTAGGCGACAACATATATATGGTCGTGACCTGAATGATAAGACGACCAAATAAAGTTCGTCGCGTGAGATGTAATCAAGATGTAGATGAAAGATATGAAACCTGTAGAGTGGAAGAATGGAGTGAGGAGACCCCATAATGTGTCCTTGAAACTTTGGAGAAGCAAAGATGTCCCTCAACTTCTCATCCGCCTCAAAACCTGTCGCGAAGATGACCAAGTCAGCCTCAAGAGGCTTCGGTTTTCCTTCCATCACAATACCTTCTTTACAGAAACGAAACTTCTCGGCCTTATTCAAGAGGATGCTCCCTTTCTCTAGGTTCTCATAGAAGCCTTTGGGAAGTACGGAGAGCACGCAAGAAGAGATGGCCTCGCCGAAACTATGTTCTGGTACGAGTCCATACTTCTTCAGAGGATGCCTGTACTTTATGTTGCTCTCCACAAACTTAGCAATCAACCACCTCTGGTGGATAACACAAGACATGGCTAAGTATATATACACACACATACGACTTTCGATAGCAATATCGATTTTGAGGTTATAAGAGAACTTACAAGAGGAGAAAGGATTGTGGCAAGGATGCAAAGGAAGAGTCCCTCTCCGGGTTTGTGAAGTAAGAGTTCGGAGAAGCGATTGAAGTACAGATAGGGTAAGGGCAATCCCCAAATGAAGAAGTCTGGGATATTCCAAGGGGGTGTTCTATATATGAGATTACATGGAAGCTCTTTGCCTGCAAACCCACATATGTATTATAAGAAATTCACAAAGAAGAAATTCACAAAGGCCAAAAACATGTAAATTGAATACCATTTGCAGAGGAGCATTCATTTGCAATATCAATAGCTGATTTTTGGAAGCCAACCACCACTACTCGCTTCCCCTTCACCAATCTCCTCGCATCCCCATAGCTCTTCTCCGAGTAGTCCTTTGAGTGTATCACCTTCCCATCGAACACTTCCGGCCCCTCCCCTGCTGGGAACTCCGGCATCCTCATCCTATCGCTAAACTTTCCAATGCCGAGGATCACGAAGTTTAATTCCATCACCTGTATAAATAATAATAATATCATTAATGTATCATGACAGTTAGTCCGTCTGCCATTTGATCGCATATGTATCAAAAAAGTATATATAAGGTAATAATATGATACTTGTTGAGATTGAGTAGGAACGTCCTGAAGTAAGAGAGTCCATTTGCCCTTGTTTGCGAACCCCTCGCCGGTGCCATTCCAGTGGCTCCAAGCCTCCATTTCCTGGTCGGAAGTGCCTTCGAATGAGATGCTTAAGACCTTGGTGTTAAACCTTACATGCTTCAAGAGACCAAAGTGGTCGGCATAGGACCGAATGTACTCCATAACTTGGTCTCCGGTAGGGTGCATCTCTTGGACTGAAGATGGCCATGGGAAGTCGGAGAATTGGTAGAAGTCTTTTGGGGTCTGGAGACGGGTTGTTTCGAGAGCGTTGGCCCAGACACCGCCAATGTCGGGTTGGGCCTCGAGAACGACGGGGTGGAAGCCCTTGGAGAGGGCGTACTTGCAGGCAAGGAGGCCGCTGATGCCCGCCCCTACTATCCCCACCTTCCTCTCCATTGAATCCAGCAGATCGGGGAAGAAATAGATCAGTGAAGAGCTCTTTTGAATTAATGTGGGTAATGGAAATTCAAACTATAATGTTTTCTATAGAAATTGAAGCTGGACGGCCACGGGAAAGTGAATAAGTTGTTTTGTAGCTTATTTCAATCACTACTTTAAGGTTTTGATTTTGGTTACTTGGGATTTTTTTATTATATATATACACGTGAGAAGTCTTAAATCTTAATGTCATGTGTCTTCTCCTCCCACAAGCTTAATTATTTAAGTGAAGTATTATTTATACAATAATATTTGTTAAAGATAGTGAGGGATGCAGGATTTTTTAAAGGGGGCAAAATTTTTGTTGTAGAAGAAAAAAAATTCTGAATATAATTTTTCCGAATAGAGGAGTGGATCCAATCCAAATGGTAAAGGGTTGTTGCTATATGCACCGAGCTCATGTGTTATATGCACTCAACATGAACGGATTCTAGATCCATTTGAACATGAGCTGGACACACGTGTCTAAAATGAATGGATCAAAGATCCGTTCGTGTTATTTTTTTTTTTTAAATAGTTGAAACTTAAATTTATTTGTCCTGAAGAGGTAAATGTTAAATCTCGGTGGGCCATATAACGTGGGGGTCCACACGTTTAAGCGTATCATGCGCACTCAAGCCGAACGGACAAAACTAACGGGGTTCTATCCTAAAACCAATTGGCAATAAGAGGAAGTGACCTACTCACTTATATGCAGGGATCAGATTCTCGTATTTTTCAATGTGGGACAAATGTTCCAAGACATCACAACAATAAATCAATATATACGACCAAAATGATCTAAATGTACAAAATTAGGAGAGCGACCAGCCGCCACTCTCTAGCCGTGTGAATCCAACCCACAAAAAACAAAAGGGGGTTGGATAAAGCCATATACCTCTTCCAACTCCTGATCTCTACCTCCCACCACTCTCACTACTTAGTGATACAACATACCTACGCTTTCTCCGCATGTGTTTTGCCTTTATACCTCATGGAGATTCGAGTTTTACAAGTTTCAATAATTCTTTCCGCTCACTGCTTCGGCTTACAAACTACATTGCTGAATACCACCTCATTCTAGCCCATTCAAGTTTCAATAATTCATGTGTTTTATACAAAAAAAAACACATGAATGAATATTTGATCTGTTTGTTATATTGAACGAATCTTTGATCCATTCGATACTTTTTAAATATCAGACGTATTTAATTATAGACACATGTTAAGCCGAGATTTAAACGGATCTATGATCCATTCATGTTAAGTGTGTGCTCGGTACATTTCAAATAGGTGCAGACCAAAAAAAGAGCTTATGTAAGGTCTTATTGATTTGATAAGTAATATCAATTAAACCGAACGGTTATTGATTTGATAAGTAATATCAATTAAACCGAACGGGGAAGTCGATCAAATTCTATGCTAGATCACATCAAAGTCTTTTTTTTTTTTTGTTGCCGAATAATGATAGTTAACGAATAATTAGGTACTAGGGTATTTTTATACCGATTGGAGTGGTGTTTGAAACTGCAAGTTTCATATGGTTGAGATCAGAAATTTACTTTGTTGAGCTAAATGTCAACATTTATTTCAGTGTAAAAAAGAAATATACCTTCTAGAGTTATTTCCTACTAAGTAGAGCATCTCTAGCCGATTTTGTAAAATCGATAATGAAATAGTACTAAATTCTTTATAAAAAAATGTGATCAAACGAACTCAAGCAGTCTCTTTATTTTGCATATTTCGACATTTAATAGATTCTTTAAATTTTAATAATTTTATATATTTAATACAAATATATAAAATTTTATTTTTCACCTCTTCATTCCCTATAATTAAATTTCATTAAGTCTTATGCTAACATTCAATACAGTGTTTAGAGAATTTCACCGTTGCTACAAATATAAAGAATTCTTTCATCTCTTTTCTCATTTCTCCATATTTTTAGAGGTAAATAACTTACTTATAGAGTGTTTAGAGAATTTCATCGTTGCATCTCTTTTTCATTTTCATTCCAACTCGCGCCGCCAACAAGTAAAATAACTTAACTTAGACGTTAGGCTAAACCGCAGAAAACCACCTCTTAAATAAGGCATATTGTTCAAAATCACCCCTTAAATTCAATATTTCAGAAAACCATGGTTTATATACCTTTTGTTTGTCAAAGATCACCCCACCTCTATGTGTCATTAGAGTTTTGTTACATGTCTTTCAAAAAATCAAAATTACCACTATACCTATGATTTTCTTGTCACCACTCACTCTCCACCTATCTTTTTGTACATATCTACAACTTCATACACACTTTTTTAATTGAAATTATTCAACAATTCTTAAGGTCCTATACCAAGCCCCTTCAATCCATGCCTAAATCTCTCCACAACTCCTATGCGAGATCCCCTTCAATATCGCATCTCCATATGATAAGGTATTTTGGTAATTTACCGATTTTTCCTCTAAAACTTAACGAATTCAGAGATAGGGTGGTCTTTGGTAAACAAAAGTGATTTTTTGTAATATTCATTTCAATGGGTGGTTTTGAGTAATATGCCCTATTTAAGGGGTGGTTTTTTACCGTTTACCCTATACTAAGACATATTTTAAGACCAAAGCCCAGTGTCCCACACCGCCACATGGAACTTACAAAGTACTACCTCCGTTCAGAAATAGAAATCGTTTGACTTTTTGACACGTTTTTTAATGAGCTAAAAACTATATAAAATATTAACTATTTAAACAATTTTTTTAATAATATGATACTTATTATTAATAAGTGTTTATATTATATTAAAATTTTACAAAAAAAAAATATTTTATATAATTTTTAGCTCCTTAAAAAGCGTACCAAAAAGTCAAACGACATCTATTTCTGAACGGAGAGAGTATTAGATTGATTGATGGAAACTTTGCATTGCAGAGGTTATTTTTAGGTAAATGATACGAAGTACTCCCTAAAATGTTTCTAGAAATCACTTAAGATTTTGATAATAAAAAAAAAATCATTCTGTGGGTGTTTATTTTTTAAAAAGAAAATTTGTGCATTCGGCACAAATTTTTGCCATAATTTGAGGAGTGTCCTAGTTTTTGTAAAAATTGGTGGAATGTCCACTTTTCTAATTTCGGATGTTTATTTTACGATATTATCCTTCATTCTATAGTTCTATTATACCGTCAAAATCCCTAACCCCCATTGCCGCACAAGCCGATGCCCCAATTTGTGAAAGAGAGAGAAGAGCTCCGCCTGAAGAAGGACGAGGAGGAGGAGATCTCGCCACCGCCGATGCTAAATCTCGCCGCTGCACAACATAGGAGCAGATCTCGCCACCGCCGCCCGGGAAAGAGATATTACAGAATCGTGTTCTCTTCCTCTGTCGCTCATCGTCGTCGTTGTCTCACCGTCGTCGCCGAGATCTTCTGTTGATTCTCCCTCTCTCGAATCGTTCAGGCCACCGCAACCATCATCGACGGGATACGGAGGAAGAGGAGCGGCCTACCTCCAACTAAAGCGAGGACGACGGCCTACCTGGTAGGAGACCAAATTGAACGACGGAGTGAACGAATTGAAGCGAGGACGACGGAGAAGATGCATCTGTTCGACTCAGTTTTGGATTGGGGGAAATCGAACACAATGTATCTGCATCTGTTCGATTCATTTTTGGATTCAGTTCCTCTTGGCTTCTGTTCGAACGCCAAGTTGAAAAATTCAGGTATGAATTAGATGATTCGAAACCGTCCCTCCTGTCTTCGATTCAATTTTCCTCGTTCTTGGACTCAATCGGGGGAAATCGAAATCACTGATACTTCGATTTTGCTCGTCTTTTGCCCCTGCCCTCAGTCTATTGTTGTTGTTGTCTGTTGTTGTTGTTGCTTCAACTAGAATTAAGAGAGCATCCTAGTTTTACATTTATATGATACAATTTTACAGATTTATGTCAGTTCCTTCTTTGCAATACCTGTCTGTTGCTGTCTGTTGTTCTTGTTGCTGTGTATATTTCAATTCCAAATATGAACTATTTCAAGTACTAAACATCTAGTTGTTGTAGTTGTGAAGCTTAATCTCTCTTTCTGATGCTTAATCTCTCTTCTTTATTTTTTTTTTCCCTGATTTTACTGGTGTTGCAAATATCTAGCTGACATCTTCTGGAAATGTTGACATCTTCTGAAATGCTGACATCTTCTGAAATGCTGACATCTCCAGTATAAGATTATTTTTGTGTAATTAAGTAGACCATGTCAGCAAGCTTAATTCGAAACTAGAGATGCTTGCCTAGTATGCGGTCTCGGTAGAAGTGATATCAAGCATCCGGTGTAGGATTCTCTATCATGTCATAATTTGGCAACGGTCATTATTTACACAAATTTAGCTACTTATGTGATATTGTCATAATTTGGTTATCTTGGCAAGCTGAATTTGGCTACTGCGGTTGCAAACATCTAGCTATTGTTGCAAACATTTAGGAGTAGTGGTTGTAGTTGTGAAGCTTGTAAACGCTGACATCTTCAATGCTGACATCTTCCATGATGACATCTTCAATGATGACATCTTCAATGCTGACATCTTCTGAAATTGATGTTTCTAGTAACTTGGGAATATTTAAAATGAAGCCTTTCCATTTCCATTTTTTCCTTTTTATAAGGTTGTTGTGTTAGTCTGCTGACGCTGCAAAAAGATGACATTGACCTATATCAGATTCTTTTCCCTCATAATTGTGAGTGCTGACATGTGAACAATATATGATTAGATGTGTTTGAATGTGCTTGCGAAAATTCAGCAAGCTTAGATGTGCTTGAATGTAATTCCTGGATGTGTGTGGTTATATGTGCTTTTGAATTTTTTTTGTTGCAGCTTCTGTTGTTGTATCATCTTGTGGCTACTGTAGCTTCTGATTTTCGCTTGCATCTTGCTTCTGCTGATTTCGGGGCTACTTAATTACACAAAAATAATCTTAGCCGTTGTGTGTTGACGTTGTTCTTTTTTATTTCTAATTGTGTGTTGACATAGTATCTTTTTGTGCAATTCAAATTGATGTATATGTTTTTTTTTGTCAGAATGTATAAGTTCTTTTTTATTTCTAATTGTGTGTTGACATTGTCTCTTTTTGTGCAATTCAAGTAGATTTATAGGTTCTTTTTTTTATTTCTAATTGTGTGCTGACATGATCTCTTGTGGAAATATAATTAACATGCTCAATTCCAATGTGTAATTAACTTGATTTGACATTTGTATAAAATTCATCTAGTACTTTAAAGTGTGCTTTCTTTATTTTTCCTTGTCGTTTTTCGTAATATTCTTGATTGATAAGTCATATTTTTTAGTTTTACACTTGCATAGCTCTTTACTGGACTTATTGCTGGGAGGAATATGTTTTTTCACATTATTTGCTTAAAATTAAGAGGGAATAACAATCTTGCTGACATCCGGTGTCAGCTGTTTCAATTTGCATAACAGATTGTTATATTTGCATAACATATTGTTATATTTACATAACATATTGTTATACGTGCATATCATAAAGTTATACTTGGATAACAGTAACTTATATTTGCACAACATAAACTTCTTATTTTTTAACTTTTTTTTTTAATTCAGATTGCTTGTTTTTTAATTGGATTTGCGACTCCAGGTTGATTTGCGACTCTCACCCATGTTCTCATCCATTGTCTCTCCTTTGCTTATCTATTTATTTGGTGGAAGACTAGAAATCGATTTACTAATTCTTGTTTATGCCAATATTAATCCTAATGTCAAACTTCTTGATTGTCTTTTTGAACCGTAGATTCCTCTTCTTTTTTTTTTTTTTGTCGTGTAAGACTTATTGCTGGAAGAATATGATTTTTTTTTCTGGTGCTTAATCTCTCTTTTTTTTCGATGCCTTTATTGTTGTTCCAAACATCTAGAAGTAGTTTCTGGAAGTGCTGACATCTTCTGGAAATGCAAAATGTGTGTCTTGAAACTTAGTTTGTAAATGCTGACATCTTTTGGAAACTTTAGAAATTCATTAAATGTTTACATTTAAGCTTAAATGTTGACATTTAGCTTAAATGTTGACATTTTAGCTTAAATGATGACATTTAGTCGTTGATGGACAAAAGTTTTATCTTTTACCATTTCTTTTATTAGCTTATATTTGCAAATCATCAATTTATAATTGCATATCATACTTTTACATTTGCACAACATCAATTTATATTTGCATATTATAATCATACATTTGCACAACATCAATTTGTATTTTCCCAACTTATTTTTATTTATTAAAAATTAAAATCTAAGTATTAGATATCAATAATCTTATATTTGCACAACGTGAATTAATTTATGCATATTTTAATCTTATATTTGCATATCATCAACTTATATTTGCATATCATCAATTTATATTTGCATATCATACTTTTACAATTTGCACAACATCAATTTATAAGATGCAAGAAATACTGATGTAAGATGAAAGAAAATACTAATGAGACAACAAAATATAAAAATTGATCAAATTAAAATATAAAAGTCTTCTCGTAGGGTTATATTATTTATCTTAATGTTATGTTATAATATAATTAAAAGCCTTTTAGCTCAATGGTAGAGCGATGTGCTTATGCGCAAATACGTGGGTTCGAATCCCGCATAGGCTAAAGTTTATAATAATTCTAGTAATTTAAAAAAATTTCTAATAAATGTTGACATTTAGCTTAAATGTTGACATTTAGATTAAATGTTGACATTTAGCCATTGATGTGCAAAAACTTTATCTTTTACCATTTCTTTTATTAGAGGATTGCAGAAGTTTGAGCTTATCATCTCATGTAATATGATATCAATTTTGAGAATGATCTTATTTGTAAACTTTATCTTTTATTAAATGTTGACATTTAGCTTAAATGTTGACATTTAGCTTAAATGTTGACATTTAGTCGTTGATGTGCAAAAGTCTTATCTTTTACCATTTCTTTTATTAGATGATTATAGAAGTTTGATATTCTCATCTCATATAATATGATATCAATTTTGAGAATGATCTTCTTTGTAAACTTTATCTTTTATTATATGTTGACATTTAGCTTAAATGTTGACATTTAGCCGTTGATGTGCAAAAGTTTTATCTTTTACCATTTCTTTTATTAGATGATTATAGAAGTTTGATATTCTCATCTCATGTAATATGTTATCAATTTTGGGAATGATCTTATTGACGGAGGTAAAACCTATCGTTGATCCACCAAAGAAAACTCAAACCTATAGCAAGTATAGCAATAAGCAAGAGGTCGATCCACAGGGAAATTTGTAACTCAAGTATGCTTCAAGTGTCAATCAAAGTAACCAGTTTGGGGGGTTTTTGTGTGTGAAAGATCCGCCTTTTATCAAAGCGAAGTGAATAAAGCAAAGTAAAGCAATTGGTTTTAGACAATTTGGAGAAGTAATTCTACCTACAATTTTCCACTTTATTGGATTGAAGCGATCCTTGTAACTTCTTCTCGTCCTATTAAGTTTCCTATGAATGCCCTTGTCCCGACCTAATATAGTTACTAGTCCAATCAGTCCTAGAAACCCTTATCAATCGAACAGTCCCTAAAGAAGGATTTAACCCAATTGATAGCTTTAAGTTTAGAGATTAGCCAAGGTATTTGCAGTCCCTAAAGAAGGATTTAACAACACATTCAACTTCCTACTTATTCAATTAGTTCAATCAGCCCTAAAGGAACAAGTTTGCCACTTAGGTTAAGGTTCACAATCAGGAATCTACAAAACCTTAGCAATTGAATTGATTCTAACTAGTTGCGCGGGCTAGATAGAATAAAACAATAGACAATCAAGCACAAGGAAGTCGAAGCATTCAAATATAGGAAATAAGAACGAGAATTAGAAACTCACAATCAATCCAAATAAAGATTCAAATTGCAGGCAGAATAGATGAGTTTAGTTCCTCATGAAAGACATTGCTCAAATTCTCTAAAGTGTCTCATGAATAGAATAGAATAGAAGTGCTTCAAAAATAACTAAAAAGTGGCCTTTTGTATCATCCAAAGTCGGCCATCAACAAAAACCATAAAAAGCATCTAGGGTTTTTTAATTAAAACGACGCGCTCAACGCTGTCGGCAGATGCGGCGGCCGCCGCATGTATGCTGCGGCCGCAGCATTAGTATTAATTTTTCCTCGACACTGGCGGCGGCCGCCGCACCTCATGCTGCGGCCGCCGCATTACTGTTTGCGGTTTTACTTGTCTTCTTTCCGAGACTAGCTTCTTGAGGTGATTTGCTCCTTTTATTCCTTGCTTCTCTCCAATGTCTTTCATACTCCTCTTCAAGGTATTGCATCTCCCACATGTGTTTCGATTCGATCTGCAAGATAACCACAAATTTGCACAGAATCCGAACTCTTCTAGAATAATCATAAGATGCAATTTAGTAACAAAGAACGAAAGAAATGCAACCTATCTAAGCTAAAAATGCCTATAATGCCTATATAATATATGCATTATCAAATTCCCCCACACTTAACTTTTGCTTGTCCTCAAGCAATGATAGAATGAACATGAATCAATGTATCCCACAGGAAATCCCTTCAAATTTCAATCCTTATAAAAAAACAACATTATAGCAGGTGAACACGTAAACCAAGCAAACAAACGTCATAGCATGTACTTTAGTGATCAAAGCTTAGAAGTAGACATTATCCAATCTCACCAGAAATGTGTGTTTCACTCATGTGTTTAGGCTTTAAGGTACAACTCTCAACTCAAACCAATCATGCACTAAGCTCATAGACATTGACCACCATATCACCAATTCTCTACCGAAATGTCATTACTTGCGGGACACAATAAAGAAAATAAAATGGATTTTTTTTTCTTCTTCTTTTGTTTTCTTTTCTCTCTTTTTTTTTCTTTTTCTTGTCTTGGTGCTTTCCTTACGCGAAGCGCAAACATGGGTGTCATGAATGGCCCCGGTCTATCAACACCTCAACCTACTAATATGAAGTCCACTTGAAGACCTTTTGACGCAAGTTGCAAACATGGGTGTCATGAATGAACCTGGTTACTCAATGATCAAGCTTTCTTTCCTAGTGGATAGTTTCCAACCCCTTTTTGCGCGAATCATACCCATGGGTGTCATGCATAGATCCGGTTACTAAGTGCATCAACCATTGCCACCTTATTCACTAAATATTCACCAATTCAGCAAAAGACTCAAAGTATAACATAAACTCCACAAGCAACAACATGTGAGTCGGTCTTTAAAAATAGATATTGCAGTCAATGCCCAGAGGTAGCAACACTAGGCGAGTAATTCACACAATTGAGCAAAAGTATTCAAATAAGGTCAAATATTCTCACAGGGTCATGTGTTGAGGACTTCAATCATACTTTAGCTCAATCATACATGCTCAATTGTATTTGCTAGCTCATGTTCCACAAAAATCAAATAAAGACAGAATCAAAGCATCCAGAACTCCATGGGATTTTTATGAATCATGCTTGAAATTTAAAATAGAGGACAAACTAAGCCAGATGGGTATTTGAATAACACATATGTATGCAATGCATGCTCTATTTTTGAATTTTCGTTTTTTTTTTCTTTTTTTTTTTAATTCCGAAAATGCAGAAAATTTAAATAAAATAAAAGACAAAAAATTAAACTTAATAGAAATGAAATAAACTAATTATTACAGAACTTAATATGTTGTGCAGAAATAAAACATGGTCCTAGAAAATGCAAAATTGACATAATATACATATAAATCTCCTCCCCCACACTTAAAATTTTCAGTGTCCTCACTGAAACAGTACAGACAACCAAAATAAACATAAAAATCTGGGTGAAGGAGGTAGTACTAACCACTCACTGAGGCGGCGGCTGGTAAGGCGGCGACTGGTACGGTGGTATGTGAGGGTATTGCTGGCGGAAGTAGTAGGTCTGCTCTCTCCGCATCTCTGCCACGTTGTAGTCCGTCTCCCGCACAGTGCGACCGATGTCGTTGAGGGTGAACTCAAAGGCATCCTGGCGTAAGGACATACGGTGGAACTCATTGCTCAAATGGTCCCGCCAGGGGTCGTCCTCTGCAGAAGAGAAGCGAGGTCCCGCAGAAGATCCAGCAGCCTACTGTGCATCCCCCATATGGTAATCTGTCTGTGCAGGGGCATCATCCTCATACTTGTCCTCATCATCCTCATCATCCTCCTCCCCCACCACATTCTGAGCAGGTTGTATGTAGAGGGAATCGTTAGTAGGCCCATAAGGTAAGGCCATAGGCAGGGTCAGGCGGTGGTCTCCATTCTGCCCCGCCTTCCAAATGTAACCTAGCCCATCAAGTACCTCAATCAAATATGCCCTCCTCAGCTGATCAATCGTATAAGTGTATCCACTAGACATGGGTACACCGCACTGGTCAGGCTGCAGAATGTGGTGGGCTATCAGGCTGATCATTCCCCCCAAGCCAATTCTCCCCTTCCTCTTCTTCGTGCGGATCTTGAGGCAGTTGTCTATAAAAATCTCAACCCAGTCCGGTGTACCATGTGACTGGGGAGCCAGGCTCCATAGCCAAGACAGATCGCCTGCAGGCACCTTATTTACGTCGCCCTGACCGCTGAAAGACATGGCCAGGACCTTGTGAATCAGGCGTAAGCATGGATGGACAAATTTGTAGTTGTATTCGCCCTGATGTCCATCGAATCTGGTGCCAGTAGCTGCCTGCCAAAAGTCATAGCGTTGTTGCTCTGAAGATAGGGACTGCCAATCTGGGGAGGGGGCCCGAGTAATCCCAAAGGCACGTCTCAGCTGGTCGTGTGTGCACATATGCCTTTGGTCCAACAAGTTGAACCGAACCCTAGAGGCGTCCACACGCTCAAAAGTAATCAGGAACTCCGCCGCCAGCTCTGGGTATGTGGGGGCATTGCACTCTAAGAATCTCCCTAGCCCGCCATGAGTGAGCATACGACTGGTGACATCTAACATACCCAGTCTCTGAAGGGTGGAAACGTCAAAGAACTTCGTTTGTATGAACCGCTTGAGATCGAAGCTCTCAAAGGCCTTCTTCTGTTCCTTAGATACGTTCTTCAACCGACGCACCATTGTGATCAAATCTAGCATTCAATAACCAATTGTCAATACAACTCAAGCCAAACAACAAAAATACCCAAAACAAACACACTTCAAATAACTCATGAACCACAAATCAAAACCCCAACACAAATATCTTTCACTTAAACTTACCCAAAAAAAAAAACACATCTTTCAATCATCCACCGAAACTCAAAAAATACTTAACAAATATCAACAATTACACCCCAAATTTACTCAATTTACCTACTTTCAAATCAAAGGTCCTACTTCAAATCTCATAACCCCAGGAAAATCAGCCCTATATATATATATATATATAAAATCAGTCCCCTTAAAAAAAAAACACAACAAACGTATCCCACACAATTTCAACCTTTAATCAATGAATAAGCAACTCAATATCAAATCTCAACCTAGTTCTCAATATAGCAAATTAAATCTGAAATTGAAAGAGAATAGGAGAGAAATCATACCAGGAGAGTTGTAAAAGAGGGATTGAAATTGAGAATATAGCAAATTAGGGGATCTTGGTGGTAGATCCGGCGGAAGGGCGCGCAGCAGCGGCGGCGGGCGCAGCAGCAGAGGCGGCGGGCGCAGCAGCAGAGGCGGCGAGCGCAGCAGCAGCGGCGGCGGGCGCAGCACACTTGGTGGTGCTCGTGTGGGGTTGCTGAGGGTCGGAACCGGCAAGGAGGGGTTGAATTAGGGGGGAAAGGAGAGAAAAAGAAAGAGCTTGGGGGTGGTTATGGTGATTTTTCAAAGGTGGAAGGAGAGGGTGGGGAAGATGACAATGGAGGTTGGGTGTCTTGTGAGTGGCGGCAGGTATGTTGAGAGGAAGGAGGGGGTTCTCAAAAGTAAGAGGTAGGGTTTCTATCTATCTTGTATATTAATTTCATTTTTATTTTTTTTTTGGAAATAATCGCGGGTCTGAGAGGCGGCGGGCGCCGCATGGTTTGCTGCGGCCGCCGCCAGAGAGGGGTGCCGTGGATTTGCTGTGCGGCGGGCGCCGCATGGGTTGCTGCGGCCGCCGCAAGCGAGGTGGCCATCTATATGCGGATTTTATTTTATTCATTTTTTTTTACTACCTATGTTACTAATCCTAAAATAATTAACTAATGAATTTACCTAAGAAATAATGAAGATGAAAAGGAAAAGAGAACTTACCTCGGGTTGCCTCCCGAGTAGCGCCTTTGTTTCAAGTCGTTGGCTCGACGTGATGGCCCTTGAGTGGCCTAGTCGATTGGTTCAGCAAGCACCAACTCCTTCTCTTCACTATGTGGAATGTTTTCAAAGTATGGCTTAACCCTATGACCATTGACCTTGAAGAGCTCATTAGACTTGGGATCATAGAGTTCAATTGCTCCGTGAGAGAAAATCCTTGAGATGGTGTAGGGTCCTTCCCACCTTGATTTAAGCTTTCCTGGAAAGAGTTTCAGACGTGATTGGTATAGGAGGACCTTGTCTCCTAAATTGAGTTCCTTCCGCAGGATATGTTTGTCATGCCAAGCTTTTGTCTTCTCCTTGTAGATCATTGCATTATCATATGCATCCAGACGCAATTCCTCCAGCTCTTGCATTTGAAGTTTCCTGAATTCTCCCACTTCATTCATTCTCATATTGCAGTTCTTGACAGCCCAGTATGCCTTATGCTGAAGTTCCACTGGAAGATGACAAGTCTTCTCAAACACAATTCGATAGGGAGACATACCAATGGGGGTCTTATAGGCAGTCCGATAAGCCCAAAGAGCATCATTCAGCCTTAGGCTCCAATCCTTCCTATTAGAGGCCACTGTTTTCTCCAGAATGCTCTTAATCTCCCTATTTGATACTTCCGCTTGTCCATTGGTCTGAGGATGATAAGCAGTGGACACTCTATGCGTGACATGATACCTCTTTAATAGGGCGGTGATGGTCCTATTGCAGAAATGTGTCCCCCTGTCGCTGACTAGAGCTTTAGGCACCCCAAATCTTGCGAAAATTGTGTCTTTTAGGAAATCTGCAACTACTTTGGAATCATTAGTTCTGGTGGCCTTTGCCTCCACCCACTTGGAGACATAGTCCACCGCAAGCAAAATATAGATATTCCCAAAAGAGCTAGGAAAGGGACCCATAAAATCAATACCCCAAACATCAAAAATTTCACAAAATATGATCTTAGTTTGTGGCATTTCATTTCTTGCCGATATGTTCCCAATCCTTTGGCATCTATCGCATGATTTACAGAAGGCATTAGCATCCCTAAATAAGTGAGGCCAAAAGAAACCTGCTTCTAAAACTTTCCTAGCAATCTTTTGGGGACCAAAGTGGCCTCCACATTCATGGGCATGACAAAAAGTAAGGACAGATTGTACCTCATTGTCTGGCAGACACCTCCTAATTACCTGATCAGCACAATGTTTCCAAAGGTAGGGGTCATCCCAAACATAGAAGCGAGAGTCATGTCGAATCTTGTCCTTCTGAGCTTTTGTAAAGTTTGGTGGAAATTCTCCCGTGACCAAGAAATTTACCATATTGGCAAACCAAGGTCGAGGAGTATGGACACCCATCAAAAGTTCAGGAATATCAGAACTTACCTCGTCAGATGGGAGGGAAAGAGGTGAAACGGTGGCTTGACCAGCGTGCGGCGGGCGCCGCATGGGTGCTGCGGGCGCCGCATAAATGTTGCGGCCGCCGCATCTTCCGTCCTTGTTTGTTCCTGCAGCTGCAAAGAAGAAGTGTGAGTCAAGTAAAACAATGTATCGTCAGGAAACTCACCGTGAATGGGTCTTTGATCTTCCGGCTTATCCTCTCCTTAGACAAGTCTGCTGAGGTGATCCGCTACTAAGTTTTCTGCACCTTTCTTATCTTTGATTTCAATGTCAAATTCACTCAAAAGTAAAATCCAACGAATCAATCTTGGCTTTGCTTCTTTCTTAGTTACTAAATAGCGAAGAGCAGCGTGATCAGTGAAGACAATTACCTTAGCTCCTAGGAGATAGGAGCGAAACTTCTCCAGTGCAAAGACCACAACCAGGAGCTCTTTCTCAGTGGTTGAGTAGTTCCTTTGCGCTCCATTCAGAGTCATGGAGGCATAGTAGATGACATGAGAGCTCCTTCCTTCCTTTTGTCCCAAAACAGCCCCCACAGCATAGTCGCTAGCATCACACATAATCTCAAAAGGTTGAGACCATATAGGTGCTTGAATTATAGGAGCGCTAGTCAGGCGACCTTTAAGCTCATCAAAGGACGCTCTACACCTGTCATCAAACTCAAAAGCTACTTCCTTTTTCAGTAAATCACAAAGAGGTGCAGAAATCTTAGAAAAATCTTTAATAAACCTGCGATAGAAACCTGCATGGCCTAAAAAAGAGCGAATTTCGCGCACATTGGTGGGGTAAGGTAGAGACTGAATGACATCAATCTTAGCCTTATCCACCTCAAGACCCCTGCTAGACACAATATGACCCAAAACAATGCCTTGCTCAACCATAAAATGACACTTTTCAGAATTGAGGACTAAGTTGGTGTCTACACACCGTCTAAGCACAAGTGACAAATGATGCAAGCAAGTATCAAAATCATCTCCATGTACAGTGAAGTCATCCATAAATACTTCTATAAAGCGCTCAACATACTCAGAAAATATGCTGACCATACACCGTTGGAAAGTCCCAGGTGCGTTACATAACCCAAAAGGCATTCTGCGATATGCAAAAGTGCCAAAAGGGCATGTAAATGTCGTTTTTTCTTGATCCTCCGGTGCTATTGGTACCTGAAAATATCTTGAGTAACCATCTAAAAAGCAATAAAAGGAACGGTCGGCAAGGCGCTCAAGCATTTGATCAATAAAGGGAAGGGGGAAATGGTCCTTGCGAGTAACTGCATTCAATTTTCGATAATCAATACAGACTCTCCATCCAGTTTGTACCCTGCTAGGGACCAATTCACCATCCTGATTCTCAACAACAGTAATACCTCCCTTCTTAGGGACAACCTGCGTAGGACTCACCCATTTGCTATCAGATATGGGAAAGATCATACCTGCCTGAAGGAGCTTCAGCACCTCCTTCTTTACCACTTCCATCATTGGCGGGTTGAGTCTCCGCTGAGGTTGTCTAGACGGCTTGGCATCATCCTCTAATAGTATCCTATGCATGCAGAGGGTAGGACTGATGCCCTTAATGTCTGCTATCGTCCATCCTAACGCCTCCTTGTTTTCCTTTAGAATAGTCACCAATCGCTCCTCCTGTCCAAATGTCAATTTATTAGAAATAATGACAAACAGAGTATTATTTTCACCAAGAAAAGCATATTTAAGGTGATTAGGAAGTTGTTTCAATTCAACATCAGGCGCTTGGATAATAGATGGCAGAAGCTTTTTAGCAGGAATGGTCAGCTCGATGCGGTCTCCCCTTGGTGGCACATAGGTGGGAGATCGATGGTCTAAAGCTACTATAGCTTCCTGCAAATCAGATGACAATACATAATCTCTAGCAATTTTATCTATAGGAGCCTGTAAAGCAACTTCCATCTCATCAACACACTCCAAATCAAAGCAATCTTGTGTCATAGTATCAATAACATCCATAAAGCACAGAGAAGGATCATCAGATGGGAATTTCATGGAATCATAAATATTATATTCAACTCTTTGACCATCAAATTCCATAGTAAGAGATCCTGAATAGACATCTATCTTAGTCCTAGCAGTTTTCAGAAAAGGTCTGCCCAACAGAATAGGGCCTTCATTGTTACCAGGACCCATGTCAATCACAAAGAAATCAGCAGGGAATATCAAGTTGTCAACCATAACCAAGACATCTTCAACAATCCCTTTCGGGTAGATAGTAGATCGATCAGCAAGTTGAATTACTACCCTAGTATCATTCAGAGGTCCCAATCCCAAAGCATGATAAACATTAGAAGGTAAAACATTAATAGATGCTCCTAAATCTAACATGGCTTTGTCAAATTTAGTATCACCTATCACACATGGAATAGCAAACATACCAGGATCACTACACTTCTCAGGCATACGTTTTTGAAATACAGCAGTGACATGTTTGCTTACCTTCACCTTTTGCTTACCTTTTAGCTTCTGGGTCCGCTTGATAGTGCAAAGTTCCTTCAAAAATTTAGCATATCTAGGAATGCTTTTGATCAAATTAAGCAAAGGAATGTTTGCCTCACACTTACTGAATGTCTCGAAGATTTCCTTGTCATTCTCATACCTTCGTGTATCCTTCAAGGCTTCCGAAAAAGGCGGAATGGGCTTTGGAGTCTCCATAGGTAAGGGAGAAGAAGGGGAAGAAGAAGAAGGAGGAGAAAGAGGGAGAGAAGAAGAAAGAGGGGAGAAGAACGTACCAGGATCGGAGTTGGCGGTGGGATCACCTGCGGCGGGCGCCGCATGAATGCCGTCCCTGGCGGCGGGCGCCGCATGGGTGTTGCGGCCGCCGCAAGCTTGCTGCGGCTGCCGCACGCTAGTTTGGCCATTTTCGTCTTCAACAATTTCTATCTCCTCGTCCATTATCTCCTCATCGTCCTTTTGATTTGTGACAACCAGTTCCTTGCCACTCCTAAGTGTTACAGCACTGACATTCTCCTTTGTCGGATTCTCGATGGTCTGTGACGGAAGCTTTCCTGAACTATTTGCATCCTTAGCACTCAAGATTTGAATGAGCTGACTCATTTGATTCTCAAGATTTGTCATCCGATCAGATTGCTGCTTCTCTAGATTTGACATCCGCTCTGACTGTTGTTTATCATTCCTCATGACCAATCGTGATAGTTTCTGTAGTGGATCCTCATTATCCTCATTTGATTGCTGCTGACCTCCCTGTCGAGGTTCATATTGTTGTTGAGGCCTTCCCTGTTGCCCCCCTTGCTGATTGAAAGGAGCTTGGTAGTTCCCATAGCCTTGCTGATAGCCTCTGTTGTAATTGTTGTTGTTGACATACCCAGGATTTCCATAAGTGCCTTGCCTAGGCCTTTGTTGAGTGAAATTCCCAATGGCATTCAAATCAAAATTAGGATCTTGTAGAAGCGGGCACATGTCCATAGGATGAGTGTATTGACTGCAGAGACCACATGCCTTCAGTTGTTGAGGAGTTCTATCAATAACCAATTGTTTCATCATCTCCTTTACCTCTGCCATATCAGTCTGAAGTGCAGCCACAAGAGCATCAACAACGAGTACACCCCTAGCACGAGGGCTCTTATTGAACTGCCTGAAGCCCTCAGATAGATCCTTAAACACATCCCAAGCTGCGGCAGGTGTCTTGTTCAGCATGTTTCCTCCACAAGCAGAATTCACTGTTTTGCGCTCTATATCAGTCAGCCCCATTAAAGAGAAAGAGAACCAGATCCTTTTGGGAGTACCCATGGCATGGGCAGCTGGCGCAGAGTTTCTTGAAGCGCTCAAAGTACTCATGTATAGACTCCGTCGCGTACTGCTCAATGCTGCTGATTGACCTTTTCAAAGCATTGAGCTTTGTTGCAGGGAAGTACATCTCTAGGAAGACTCTCTTCATCTCAGCCCAAGTAGAAATAGAGTCAGGTGGTAGATAGAAAAACCATTCATTTGCCTCATCCTTCAAAGAGAAAGGAAAAGCTCTCAGCTTGATTTGCTCTTCAGTTACGTTCTCTGGTTTCATCCCAACAACCACCCTATGGAATTCAGACAGATGCTTGTGGGGGTCCTCTCCACTCAACCCATGGAATTTGGGTAGAAGATGAACTACCCCAGACTTCAACTCAAAGTTAACTCCTTCTACAAGCGCAGGGAATTGGATTGCCAAGGGTTGCTGTGTTAGATCAGGAGCAGAAAGCTCCTTAAGAGTGCGGTTCGCTTCGTTAGCCATCTCTGTTGTAGGTTCTTCTTGAACAAAAGGGAGTTCGCGAAAGCGATCACGAGCTTCTCGCCTTAAAGCGGCAAGGGTCCTTTCAATCTCTGAATCTAATGGCAACAAAGAAGAATTAGTAGCACGGGTATGGACCATATAAGACGATCCACACCAAAATTAACACTAAAAACACACAAGAATTAAATAAAAATTCCCCGGCAACAGCGCCAAATTTGACGGAGGTAAAACCTATCGTTGATCCGCCAAAGAAAACTCAAACCTATAGCAAGTATAGCAATAAGCAAGAGGTCGATCCACAGGGAAATTTGTAACTTAAGTATGCTTCAAGTGTCAATCAAAGTAACCAGTTTGGGGGGGTTTTGTGTGTGAAAGATTCGCCTTTTATCAAAGCGAAGTGAATAAAGCAAAGTAAAGCAATTGGTTTTAGACAATTTGGAGAAGTAATTCTACCTACAATTTTCCACTTTATTGGATTGAAGCGATCCTTGTAACTTCTTCTCGTCCTATTAAGTTTCCTATGAATGCCCTTGTCCCGACCTAATATAGTTACTAGTCCAATCAGTCCTAGAAACCCTTATCAATCGAACAGTCCCTAAAGAAGGATTTAACCCAATTGATAGCTTTAAGTTCAGAGATTAGCCAAGGTATTTGCAGTCCCTAAAGAAGGATTTAACAACACATTCAACTTCCTACTTATTCAATTAGTTCAATCAGCCCTAAAGGAACAAGTTTGCCACTTAGGTTAAGGTTCACAATCAGGAATCTACAAAACCTTAGCAATTGAATTGATTCTAACTAGTTGCGCGGGCTAGATAGAATAAAACAATAGACAATCAAGCACAAGGAAGTCGAAGCATTCAAATATAGGAAATAAGAACGAGAATTAGAAACTCACAATCAATCCAAATAAAGATTCAAATTGCAGGCAGAATAGATGAGTTTAGTTCCTCATGAAAGACATTGCTCAAATTCTCTAAAGTGTCTCATGAATAGAATAGAATAGAAGTGCTTCAAAAATAACTAAAAAGTGGCCTTTTGTATCATCCAAAGTCGGCCATCAACAAAAACCATAAAAAGCATCTAGGGTTTTTTAATTAAAACGACGCGCTTAACGCTGTCGGCAGATGCGGCGGCCGCCGCATGTATGCTGCGGCCGCAGCATTAGTATTAATTTTTCCTCGACACTGGTGGCGGCCGCCGCACCTCATGCTGCGACCGCCGCATTACTGTTTGCGGTTTTACTTGTCTTCTTTCCGAGACTAGCTTCTTGAGGTGATTTGCTCCTTTTATTCCTTGCTTCTCTCCAATGTCTTTCATACTCCTCTTCAAGGTATTGCATCTCCCACATGTGTTTCGATTCGATCTGCAAGATAACCACAAATTTGCACAGAATCCGAACTCTTCTAGAATAATCATAAGATGCAATTTAGTAACAAAGAACGAAAGAAATGCAACCTATCTAAGCTAAAAATGCCTATAATGCCTATATAATATATGCATTATCACTTATTTGTAAACTTTATCTTTTATTATATGTTGACATTTAGCTTAAATGTTGACATTTAGCCGTCGATGTACAAAATCTTTATCTTTTACCATTTTTTTTATTAGATAATTATAGAAGTTTGATATTCTCATCTCATGTAATATGATATCAATTTTGGGAATGTTCTTATTTGTAAACTTTATCTTTTATTATATGTTGACATTTAACTTAAATGTTGACATTTAGTCGTTGATGTGCAAAAACTTTATCTTTTACCATTTCTTTGATTAGATGATTATAGAAGTTTGATATTCTCATCTCATGTAATATGATATCAATTTTGGGAATGATCTTATTTGTAAACTTTATCTTTTATTATATGTTGACATTTAGCTTAAATGTCGACATTTAGCCGTTGATGCGCAAAAGCTTTATCTTTTACCATTTCTTTTATTAGATGATTATAGAAGTTTGATATTCTCATCTCATGTAATATGATATCAATTTTGGGAATGATCTTATTTGTAAACTTTATCTTTTATTATATGTTGACATTTAGCTTAAATGTTGACATTTAGCCGTTGATGTGGAAAAGCTTTATCTGTTACCATTTATTTTATTAGATGATTATAGAAGTTTGATATTCTCATCTCAAGTAATATGATATCAATTTTGGGAATGATATTATTTGTAAACTTTATCTTTTATTATATGTTGACATTTAGCTTAAATGTTGACATTTAGCTTAAATGTTGACATTTAGCTTAAATGTTGACATTTAGCTGTTGATGTGCAAAAGCTTTATCTTTTACCATTTCTTTTATTAGATGATTATAGAAGTTTGATATTCTCATCTCATGTAATATGTTATCAGGTTTTGGGAATGATCTTATTTGTAAACTTTATCTTTTATTATATGTTGACACTTAGTTAAATGTTGCCATTTAGCCGTTGATGTGCAAAATCTTGATCTTTTACCATTTCTTTTATTAGAGGATTGTAGAAGTTTGAGCTTCTCATCTCATGTAATATGATATCAATTTTGAGAATGATCTTATTTGTAAACTTTATCTTTATTAAATGTTGACATTTAGCTTAAATGTTGACATTTAGCTTAAATGTTGACATTTAATTTAAATGTTGAGATTTAGCCGTCGATGTGCAAAAGCGTTGACACAAAAAAAAACATCTTCGACGTCGACGTCAATAGCGTCCGCAACATCAATGTTGGCGTCAGCCAACATCTCCGATGTCAGCGTCAGCAGCGTCAACATCTCCGATGTTGACGTCAGCAACATCAACATCAGTGTCAGCATCTCCAATGTCAACGTTAGCAGTGTCAGGTTGTCAGCATCTTCTATGCTGACGTCAACAACGTTAGCATCAATGTCAGCATCTTCGATGTCGGCATCAACAATGTCAACGGCAGTGCTGCTGACACGGGAAAAAACATTTTCGACGTCGGCGTCAGCATCTCCGATGTCAGTGTCAACGGTGCCAAGAATTTCGGTGTCAACAACATCTCCGATGTTAGCGTCATTAGCATCTCGAATGTCGGCGTCGACAATGTCAGTGTGAGTGCTAACACGAAAAAAAGAAGTGTTGACACAAAAAAAGCATCCCTAACGTCCGCGTCAACAGCTTCGGCACCATCGATGTCGACGCCAGCCGACATCTTCGATGTCAGCATCAGCATCTCCGATGTTGACGTCGGCAACGTAAGTGTCAGCATCTCCGATGTCGGTATCAGCAATGTCAACGTCAGTGCTTCTGACACGGAAAAAAGCATCTTCGACGTCAACATTAGCTGACATCGGTGTCAGCATCTCTGATGTCGGCGTTAGCCGACATCATCGTCAGCCAACATGAGCGTCAGCATCTCTGATGTCGGCGCCAGCCGACATTAACGTCAACGCTGATACGAAAAATGTTAGTGGTGTTCGCAATGTTAGTGGTGACAGTGCCAGTAGTGCCAGCAATGTCAACAATGTCAGTGTCAACGGTGTCAAGAATGTCGGTGTCAACAACATCGATGTTGACATTAATGCAATTTTAAAGCCTCTTAGGTCAATTAATGGTATAGCGATGTGCTTATGTGCAAATAAGATATATTAATGCAATTTTAAAATACAAATGCATGTGCATATTCTTGTCATAAGGTTGTTTAAGCTTGCATAACATAATATTATATTTGCGTAACATTGGATTATAGTTGCATATCTGAAAGTGCTGACATGTAAATTTTTTATAAAAAAAAAAAAAAAACTAGACACGCAAGGGGGGCACTGAGGTGGGGGGCAAGGGGGATGGACACTCCACCAATTTTTTCAAATTTGTGGACACTCCTCTAATTAGAGCAATTTTTTTGAACATTTTTGTCAAGTCCTCTTTTTTAAACAACTTTTTTGGTTGTTTGGAATACCAAAATAAACAAAAATGTGTTAAAAAATTGTGTTAAAAATAAGCTACAAAATGAAGGTTATTTGTGTGTTTATTCTCCTTTTTATCTTATTTGGTTTGAAAGTATCACAATATTCCTAATAACAATCAAATAAACTCCACTTTTTACAAATAAACTATTTTTCTCTCCATACGGAGATTATGTTGTTTAAATTTTTAACTACTTTTACCAACAGTTTATAAATTTTACCCGATATATAATTTTAGTCAGTTTATTAACCCCGTCCCATACGAATCCAAAACCAATCTAAACTTGAAATCATAATAAGCACTCCACAATATAAAAGGTAGTGTAACAGAACTTGGAAGTATTCAATAAATTACCAGTGAGTCAGTGACTAATTTCTACTAAATCACCTTTAGACTGGCCTGAATTAAAAAATAATATTTACGGAGTATATAATTTTTACCATCCTTACAAGACTTCAAAAGTCACTTCCTACATATTGGCAAATTCCAATGGAAGGTTCAGGATCAGGTTCTGGATTTTTATTTTTTTTTCCAATCAGGTAAAGGTTTGAGTTAGGTCAGCCTACTCGACCACCACCAAAGGGTTCAGGTTCGGGATATTGCTTAAGATGGGTCAGCTTCTTTTTTTCCTTTTTGTCCCTGAATTCATCCATAAATCTCACAAAGAACTAACCAAGCACGCAGAAGGCAAGCAAGGAGAAATATCTTTAGGATCAAATGATCAATAAGAAAGGGGTAAACCAGAAATGTGTGACTATGCAACTAATAAAGCTCAATTGGTTTTTTGATATCTATCTAGTATCTACTACTCCAAACTGATTTACAAGTGTAGTAATCATGCTCTACTACTGCGAAGCAGCAACATCACTAACCCGACAATTTTGGAGCAACTCGCCTCGCGAAAAGGTACCTAATGCATCATGCTAAAAAACTGAGAATCCCCGTCTAATATGCTTATATCCTCCCTCTATAGCTGTAAGCTCCACCAGTTGAACGATGGAAGTATTTTGTCAATTTACGACCTGCAGCTTCTACAAATGTATATAGCGTCATTAGTTCCAGTTCATGAACAATGAAACAAGATGCAGTTCTAAGATGGCTCCTCCTGCAAACTAACAACCATGTATCTGTACAGTCACCATTTCATTCAGAATTTAATTACCAGCAGCTGTCTTAGTTACATGTCTCTACTTATGATGTTGAAAAGATTGAATGTTCTTAGGTAAACCAGCCAACCATTACTGAATTCAAGATGTGGACATAAAGTACAACAGGAACAGCAGCAGCAGCAGCAACAACAAAAACAAACACCAAGACAAGGAAGACCGAGAAGGACAGGGAAGAAGAAGAGTATAAGAGAAATAAAGACAAAGTGAAAACAATAAAGTTTTTTGTAAAGTCAAGACCATAAATCCAAGTTTCTAAAACTGCGACAATATGCCCATTTGAACAACTTAAGCTACTTTAGTTTAGAAACTTGACAGAACTGGACCACACAACATTCCTAGTTTTGACCAAATCCAACTGGCAATCTGTCTTCCCATCTAGTTACTCTGATGAGATGCAAGATTTCAGTTTTATGAGTTTTTACCAAACTGATGAAGTTAGCCATGCAATGCAGCTATACAATTTTTTATTGTTACTGTTGCAAAAGAGCCTTAAAAAATTCTCAATCTCAAGAATTAAACTTGTTCCAGACAGTTCCTCAATAGTCAATATTCTGATGCCTTATACTACCTACTGGAATAAAAAGGTCTAGCCTTTAAACACATATCAAGTTCAAGCTTAGAACTCATCCAATATCGACTCATGTGCCATATATGAAAGTAAACACAAGCAAATATCCAGGCAGCATACAACAATATATTTCATCTGCAAGCGCAAAATAAATTTTCATGGTTGAGTCACAGACAAGAAGCTACCTCAAAATTTGCCAAATCAGAGTGCAGGAACCACCAGGGGCCATTTTTATATAGCAATCTGTGAAAAGGACGTTAAAAACATTAACCAAAGGCCAGAGCCTACTCAAACAAGACAAAATACTGCAAGAGGAATGAAGTTAGAAGAAATGACAGCTTACCTGACAACTCCTGCAACCATACGCAAGCCCATGAAGACAGTCAAACCCAGCCACACACCACGAAGTCCAATAACTGAAGGAGCATACAACAAGACTGCAGACGAGATTGCTCCCACAACCATCTAAGAAGTTCAAAATATTTGAGGTTTCCACTGTGATGAATTCCCACAAGGCCAGAAGGCCACAAGCAATAATAAAGATGAAATTAACATGAAGAATACAACTTACCATCGAATACGCAGCATAACGGAAATCTGATACACCGAAATGAAGTCCATCAAAGATGAAGGCCAGAGAATTAATAGGCTGGCTTGCAGCAACAAACTGTAAAGATGCACAAAACATGTGAACCAACTGATAATCATCAACCATTAAACCGTTTTGGTAAGATTAGTACACACCAGGACACCCGTTTTTGCAACTGCCAATACATCCATGTCATTTGTGAAGAAGGTTGCAACAGAACCAAAAGATACACCCAAAGCTGATGCTAAGAGAGCTCCTAGTAACACTCCTATCTGAGGGAAGAAAAAAAGTCCACTCTTATTTATATTCAACGGATATCTCTCTTGCTTGGATGAAGACAAAGCATATAATAAGGGATGTCTTACTAACCTTAAGAACAAAAAAAGTAACATCTTTGACTGAGATAAAGTCGCCCCTGGAGAAAGAACTTGCTATTAAAGCCTGCAACAAATATATTGGAAACGATCAATGTACTCATACAGACAAAATGGACGGGCAGTAGAAAGAATATTAAGGCAAAGAACATCAAACTTATTATTTTCAGCAATATCAAACAACTCAACATAACAAAACTAAAAATTATAAACATATTAAAAATATGGGTCTTCATTGGGCTACACTAGTATTCATATTCCATAAAACCCCTAAAATGAGTCAAATCATCTCCATTCTATTAAGTTTTACCTAAAACCACTGGATCTTTGCTGACAAGAATATAAGTCATATGTAGACATTAGACAAGGAACTAATTACCTGACTGGATGTGGCCAGTGCATCAGTCAAGAGAGAAACTGCCAACCACACTTGTAAGCAAATCTGATGAGCGGCCATTGCTACAGGACCTTGGCGAGCAGCCATTGATGCCGCAATTGTCATGGTTATAAGAACAGACAGAGTTCTTCCAAGAAGAAAACCACCTAAAGGTTGAGAGAATCAAAATCAATTCAAACATAATTGGATCTTCCGAAATAAGACTAAGACAAAATTAAGAAAAGTAAAAAGACAAAAAGAATGTGAATCTTTAAATCCTTGTTCCTTGTAAAATCTACAAGAATTCAGAAAAATGGTTCGGCTATAAAATAATAAATTGAGGGACTCAATTCTTCATGAGTATATTGTCCTGAGGTAGAAAAATATTTTTTGAAGGAAATCACTCCTTGTATGAAATAAGGTATCATTTAAGGCACACCAAAAATCACGATTGCAAAAATATCATACAAGAATTTGATTGGAAACAACAAGAGGTGCAAACACCTCCAACAGATATTCTTTAAGGTCATTCAAAGACATAAATTTCATCTTATCGCCATTGCATTAAAGAGAAGATACAGTGTTTGAAACTTAGAAATAAGAACCCTTGAAACAGAACAAATTTAAGACTATCATAAGATAGCATAGTAATTGCTTTAAGGACATGAAGATACAGGCTTCTAACTACAGTTTCTTTAATCACTCACCAGACTTCAGATACACACCAAACCTCAGCCCTCTTAGATCTGGAGGCAACAATATTGCTCGTTTGCTAAGGGACCAAACCATCAGTATGCTTACAATATATCTGAAGCAAAAGTAAATAATTCTTGTTATCAATGGAAAAGTAAAATAGAATTATGACAATAGTATCAAAAGATTAACATACTGAGATACAACAGTGGCAACTGCTGCTCCTATGAAACCCAATTTACATCCATACATCAACAGTGGGAAAAGAAATATAGCAAAAACATTGCCAGCACCTGCAAGAGACGAACAACCCAAATTAAGATGGAACAGTAAGCAATCAATGATATAAGTGTAGTTTCAGCATAGTGTACAGCTATGATTTTTATTTTTTTGGCCAGGAAAAACAACTATGATCATATAAACAAACAAACAAACAAACAAGGGAAAACCGTTAATATTTATCTACATGAAATTATTGGCGAAACTTTTGAGCAAAAAGCAAGAAGGTATAGACAAATAAGACCTGTTGTATTAAATAGATAGACAACTAGATGCTACATGCAAATTGGAAAGAAAAAACTCCCATCATATTTACCTAGGCAATAAGTTGGTGTTTTTGTATCCTTAAACCCACGGAGAACACCCTGAAGGGCCAAAGAAACAACAGCTGCAGGAGCACCAAGAGCCCGGATGGTTAAAAAAATTTGTGCAGGGGCACGCATAGGTGAGTCCTGGAAAGAAGATAATCACAAAATCACATATTTTATTTTCACATATGAAAAGAAAAACAAAAGGGCCAAATAAGATTTTTCCTTGGTTGCTCATTTGAAAGGAATTCACATCAAGCAACAAGTTTACAGAAATGTGTCTTTTTAAATACATAAGAGTATGGAGATGCTTGCATATGCACTATTTTATCTCATTTAAAAGTAAACTTATACTGTTCATAATAGAAAAAGTTAATACAGCTTTAAACTGGAAAAGGAAGATTAATTGTCTAGATTCTCCACAAAAGATAGATCATAATTCTTACTCACCAATGCTACTCCCATCAAATCAAGCAACTTCGCAGATGTAGCAAGCAAAGCTAATCCCTCAAAAATGCCAATCCCGATTGCTAGAAGCAAGGCTGTTGAAACTGATGATAATTGTTTCCTGTTGGCTCCACAATGCTCAGGTTTCCCATTTTTAATCCCCTCATGAGAATTCAATGCTGTGCAAGATTCCAGATTTAAAAATAAAAATAAAATAGTATATGTAAATGTACATGTAACCAAGTACATTGTAAGAAATATTTAACATGTTTCATCAATAAACTAAAAAGACCATGTTCCATTAATGGAAGATATTGCCTGTCAACCAATTCAGGAAGATATTGCCTGTCAAGGAACCACATTCATAGGTATATCAGAACATAACTTACCATAGATAGACTCCTCGCTCTTGGATATGTCTTCGGCCACAAGGGATGTAGCAACACTAAGTAGCGGTATGTTGAATAACTTTGATATAAGGTTTATAATTGACACGGAGATACCAGCAGAAGCCAACTCCACAGGACCTATGTTCACAAGTACATTTTTATCATCTTATTTCTTCTATGAAGGAAACACTAGGAAATAAATCAACAAACAATCATATATATTAAGTCTAAACATATTTGAACAATATGTATCGTGTTTTCAATACATGAATCTTGTGCAAAATTATATTTGTGGATATGAGGTCACCAAGCCCCTTAACATATTAAGGGCTAAAAGATTAGTGCTTATGAAAATAAAATTTGAGTGAAATTCTTGGGAGCAATTTGTAACCTAAGAAGAGCTTAATGCTCAGGATTAACAGAGTTGGTACTTAGAGCCTAGAGATCTAGTGGAACACAAAATTAACTCAACAGTACTCTTCTTCCAGGAAAACTTGTCGTGAAATCAACCCTAATACAATACTGATTAACATGATCCAGAAAAGACATGACAAATAGTCAAATGATACATATATCAATCACCAAAACACCACACTGCTGAGATTTTGTGGTGTAAAAAAAGTAACTAATGAAAATAATTATCACCCAGGTAACAATTAAGTGTAATTTTTTGCAGCCATGTAATAGAAATGCAACTAGAAGAAAGGGTAAGTGTTTTTACCTAATCTACCGATATATGCAGTCTCCAAAAGCTGTGCCAAGGGTTCAAGTGCCTGGCCAGCAATCGCAGGCAAAGAAAGCAATATAAGTTCACTTTTAACATTTTGAGAAGGAGATTTATCAGTTGAGTCACTGCACATGAATGTAGAGGGGGAAAAATCAACCAAGACAAATAAGATTTGTTATCTGTTACTTGAACAAACTGCAAGCAACAGTAAACAAGAGACCAAAGTTCATATATATCATCTTCAGAAAAATGAGCTTAAAATGAGATCATAATACATGGATAAAAGTCAAAAATGATTTATCAGGCCAGTAAAAGTAGATTTGAAAAAGAAGCATCTAGAAGATTGCAACAGATAGTGTCAGCATTTTCATAACAGCATAGAAAGAGAATTGGCAGCATGCACTTTAGCAGGCAGTAAACTGAGTTTATGATTTGGTCTAAATAGGAACTCTTCCACAGACAGAATCCAAGAATCAGTACAGATATAGGGATCTTACGGTATCACAATCTGCTTACTGTAGATATCCTCTTCTTCCAAATTAACATATTCAACATCACATGGCTCCACATCACAGTCAGACCTTAACTTACTACACAATGGACTTAGAAAAGGTTTTCTGTCACAAGTAAGTGCAGGACTTAGTAACATCCTTTTACGGAGTGAAAGTTTGCTATGTCCAGAAGCACTTCCATATCTCAAATTATTTCCATTACACACAGTAGGTTCATAGCAAACGCTAGAAGACAGCCATGACGAAGACGAATATGATCCCCTGGTTCGTGCAGTCAATATGTTAGAGAAAGTAGCACCGGAAATCCCTGAAGCCAACATCTTTGCAGTCTCTATTGTGATAAGGTTCAAGCGCACACAGGCCCCTGGAATCACCACAGATGCAATATAGGGGGAAAATAAGTACACAGAGGCAAAGAAAATTCCCAACCATAAACCACCGCAAACTATTAGTTTTACTTTACACAATCAAGCAATCTTTAGCATTAATTCATCATCTCAACAACTATCTATGTCGCTCTCTCCTTATCACCAGAACATTATCCTGTATCAAATGATTCAATTTTTCAACAATAAGATACAGAATCAACACCAGGCTGACAAAATTACTTAGAAGAACGAAAAAATAAAGCTTTAAAACCAAAATTCAGCAGCAGCAATTTCGGCAACGAAAGGCGAGCAAAAATTCGACAGAAAAAAGGAACGAGTCGTCGAAGGTTGAAGCAACTTGTCAAAATATGGTTTTTTTATACAGCAAAATATACGAAAACGAAGAGTATCTATCCAGAGAATACTAGCAAAAAAAATAAAATAATAAGCATGCACACAGGCGGTCGCAGAAATTGAAAGCATAAACAGCCATGAAAACGACGGCGAGGGGGTCGAATAACTCAAAAGCAACATACCAGAGGAAGGGGGACAAGCAGAAGAAGAGGAGAAAAGAAAACGGTTCGAGAAAGAGAGTAGGGGGGAGAGGCAGAGAGATTGAGAGAGAGTGGAGAGGTTGTACACTCAAATTTCCAATGGGCGAAGAGTCCGAACCGAAGATGGATTAGCGGTGTGGTAAAATGATTTTTTTTTTTTTTTTTTTTTTAAAAAAGGTCCTTTTTTCCCCTTGATTTTACCTTTTTAACATACTCCGTGAATATATATTACGGTATTAAATACCAGTAAATCAGCATGGCTTGCGCCCCACGTTGCACTTTTTTTTTTTTTTTTTTTTTGAACCAGAAAGAATTCGACCGCCGGAAAAGCCCAGTAAATCGAGAGGTCGAAAAGATCGACAACGGACAACCAATAAAAAATACAAGACCAATCAATAAAGATCTAAGCACCACAAACAAACTAAAGAATGAAGCCAGAACTAACGAATGCGAACGGTGTTGGAATCGGGACAATGTGCGTCAATACTCATGATGGTTGGTGGAGGCAACGTAGGGATGATGGTTGGTGGAGGCAACGTAGGGGATCCATAGGGAACAAAAGTGAAGACCTCGGATTTGAACTCGATCAACAGCGAGCCATCAGATGTCGATCACGTCTACGACCTCTCACACAGTTGTAGAAGAAAAGACCACAAGGCTCAAAAAGATACTACCGCTAGAAACAAGCAAACATACACTCTAGAAAGATCGGGGGCAAATCTCTGAGAAGGTTAAAAGGGAGTTTGAAAGCGCCACCAATAATGTCGTAAAATCTAAGAGATTTGAGGTTAAAAGGGAGTTCTAGTAACGCCACTATAACTCAAGATATATTTAGTGTTTTTTTTCTTAATATAGTTTAGAATTCACACATGAAAAATACAGTCCACACTGAAGAATGTAAAATCTAAAAGATTTGAGGTTAAAAGGGGAAATTCTAGAAAATGGACTAACAAGCCCATATTTTATTTTATTTTTTATTAGGGAAAAATTCGAATGTCAGACATGTCTGACTTATCGAGAGGCCGACAAAGTCGGCAGACAGCGAACCGTCAAACGTACAATCTAAAAATACATATTTATAGATAATAAGCGAAAAGAAACAAGCAGAAATAAACTCTACAACAAGACGACTCAAGAAGACCAACTCCAAAAAGGCTGAGGAAGCTGCCGAAGAACGAAGTCAGGCACCACCGAAAAGTGGCACCGCGGACCAGCGGTAGAGCAGGACTCTATCTCCTGTGGGTAATGCATACGAACTCCAAGGAAACTCGATCTCGGATACGGAGTCGCCCTGAGCGCACCACCACGACCCCAGCCAGTCCCGACTCTAGACTTCACCCCCCCTAACCAAGCAGAAGATCTCCTATAAGCATCGGAAGCAGAGCCGCAAGTTGCTCGCCCAAAACGCCTACAAGATTTCACCTATAGGAATATCAAGCCCTTGCGGGATTTTATCAAACCCTTTCGGGTGGATTTACTCAAACCCTTTCGGGTGGATTTACTCAAACTGTTTCGAGATTTAATTTAAGATCATTCAAGTTTTTTTTTTTAATACATTCTGCCAAACTTGGCCCGACGGACCCAAACTCGGGCCCGAAGGACCCAACTTGGGTCCGAAGGACCAAGGGCTATCGAGAGTACAACACCTTGCCGTGCAAGGATAATAGTGTCAGTCAAATTAATTATATATATATATATATGGAGTGGTTCCCTTGTACACACTCCTTAAAGTGTATCTAGTGCACAAATCTAGGTCTTTAATTGGTGGAAGATGGAAAGCTAGGATTAAAATGAATTTTTGGTTTTTTCTTTTTAATATAGTGGGACCCACGTGGCATAACAAAAACTACCCCTTTCATTTGGTGCGTGTCCTCCCCCCTCCATCGTTTCTTTTTTTTTCTTTTTTTTTAATATCTAAAATATTTGTGACAAAAATGGTTTTTTTTTCCGGTTGAAAATAAATGCTTTATTTAATTCGTTTTAAAATTTTGACAATTCCACCGAATAATGTTACGCATCCTACCGAATAATGTTCAGTTATCTTTTTTCATTTATTTCATATAAAAAATTACTAATTCCATTGAATAATTTGTCTTATACTACCGAACAATAAATATGCTAAGATACCTCAAGTCTCTAAACAATACTTACAATTAATACGAATAATGCTACATATCTCACCGAATAATACGAATAATGCTACATATCTCACCGAATAATGTCTCACATTTCACCGAATAATCTAACAAAAAACATTGAATTATCTAACAAACTCGGAAAAAATACCCTTATATCTCCGAATAATCTAACAAACACACAATAAATAATCTATAAAACAGGAAGGAATAATGAGCAAATTAGTTGAATCCCAAAAATAAAACTCAAATTGAAGACTAATAGTGAACAGAGAGTCTGAGCACCGCCTCCATCGCCACCACCGACCTAGCCCCATCGTCTCCATCGACCAGATATGCCGCCGTGCTCGGATTCGAATTGAAGGGAATGGAGTATGAACAGGGGAGTGAGAGCCAGCCTCGCCTCCATCGGCCAGCACACCCGCAAGCCACCATTGCCACCTGCAGACCACCGCGAGTCCAAATCCGACCACCACACCCGCCACCAAAATAGTATTGCCCAGCCAGATCCGGCACAACCACCTTGCTTCTCTCCACTTCTCTCTCGCCTCCCTTTGCCGAAGTCCAGAAGTTTCTCCAGATCGATCTCTAGGGCCTGCGTTCATGGCAGCACTCACAGCAACCACCGCCGGCCTTCCTCTTCGCCCTCGATGTCCCTGTAGCCTCGCAATCGCCGCCGCCCTCCTGTGCTCCTCGATTCGACGCCGGCTTCAACCTCTCTTGCAATCGTTGCCGCCGCCGCCTGGTGCACCAGATTTGCCTCCGCCTCGCCTCCAATTTGCCTCCGCCTAGTGTGCCAGATCTGAAATTTCCTCCCTCTTTCCATGAGTCGCGAGCTCGCCGGAGATTGGACTCCTCTCTCTCACCTACTCTGCTCCGATTCGCCTCCGGCTGCCCCGATTCGCCTCCGCGGTCGCCTACCTCCCCTCCGATTAAGAAGGCAACCAACGCCTCGGCCCGCCACCGCTCGCCACCGCCCAGAATCAATTACCGGCCAAAAATGAAAGGAAGGGAAGGGAGTATCTCGAAGCCAGCGATGACGGCCGCAGTAAGATCTGTCGGGTTCGCCTCCGCCTCGCCTGGCTCCATGGAGAAGAATCAATTGCCGTCCAAAAAAATGAAGAAGAAGCAATTAGGGATTAGGGTTTTATTTACATAAACACCACACGCGCCCACACACATGAAACAAAGAGAGTAAGTGCGGCTTTTTTACTTAGTGCGCGGGCCCCACAGTTTTTTATATTAAAAAAAAAAAGAAAAAAAGCCTTTTAATTAATCTCAGTCATCCGCTTACCCCAAATCAATGGCCAGGAATCGTGCACAAAGTACACCCTAAGGGGTGTGCACTTTATACCCTCTCTCTCTCTCTCTCTCTCTCTCTCTCTCTCTCTCTCTCTCTCTCTCTCTCTCTCTCTCTCTCTCTCTCTCTCTCTCTCTCTCTCTCTCTCTCTCTCTCTCTCTCTCTCTCTATATATATATATATATATATATATATATATATATATATATATATATAGAGAGAGAGAGAGAGAGAGAGAGAGAGAGAGAGAGAGAGAGAGAGAGAGAGAGAGAGAATGGGTAACTTGTGCACACCCTTAGGGTGTACTTTGTGCATATTTTTTGACCATTGATCCGGTGTAAATGAATGGTTGAGATTAAAAGGATTTTGTCCATTTTTTTTAATATAAAAAAAGTGGGGCCCGCGCACTATTACACAAAACTTAACATACTCTCATTGAACAACGCGTGTGACAAAGGGGAATTGGATTGTTGGGATTTTTGACTTGTTGTGGGGCCCACAAATCCACAATTGCTTTGTTTTGGATATAGAAGATTTGGTAGGTATTTGCTTATTTTTATATTAATGAAAAAATAAACCGGTTTTTGGATTTGTTTTTAAAAAAAAAGAAAATGGTTAGTGGATGGAAAAATAAAGATTTGGCAAGTATTTTCCATAAGACGTTTTTTTTTAAAAATCAACTAAAATGGTTAGTGGATTTAAAAAATCAATAATGATACATATCCCCTCAAATAATTCTAAATTAATTTTTTGGTTATAAAGATTTGACAATTCCAATTAATGTTATAAAGATTTGGCAATTTTTTTGATATTACCTATCTAAAATAATTTTATAAATGTGACAATTCCATCGAATAATAATTTGCATTCCACCGAATAATGTGATGTTATCTTTTTTTCATTCATTTAAATCACTAATTATCAATTCCAATGAATAATTTGTCCCATGCTACCGAATATGTTTTACTTTTTTTCCATCAATTTCAGATAAAAGAAACCCAAAATCCTCAACAATACTTACGATTTATACGAACAATGCTTCATATTTCAACGAATAATGCTTTATATTTCATCGAATAATATTTAGTTGTGTAATTATACTCATGCTGACGAATAATGAATCAAATTTCACCAAATAATTGCACCAAATTTCATCGAATAATTGCATAACCATTGTGAATAAGTAAATTTTTAGAATTATTCGGTTGAATCGATCGATTTAATGCGTTCATTGAATGATAATTGAGAGATTATTCACTGGAATTCTTATTTTTACTAGGTTTACAGAAGCGATAATAATTGCATTATCGTTGTGAATAAGTAAATATTTAGAATTATTCGGTTAAATCGGCCGATTTAATGCGTACATTGAACGATAAGTGATGGATTATTAAATCAATTTCTAATTTTTGTTCTGATGAATACTAACTACACATCTAGTCACCTGGTGCTATTGATTCCCCTTTGTGGACTCAGTTTATGTGCAAATCCCCTCTCGGGCGATTTTGAGAAGCCAATGCCTCTGGTAGGCAGCGCCGCCGCCGGCCACCGGTGGGCTCAGATCTGGGGAGTGGGGGTGTCTGGCGGGGGTTCTCCGACCTCGACGGCTCTCCCTCCCTCGCTTAGGGAAGCGGTCAGCCATGGTTGCAGCCCCATCTTCCTGGCTCGTCCTCGGCCTAATCAATCGTAGCAGCGGCCATCTCCCTAAATCAATGGCCCTGTGATTCCCCGACGGTGGAAGGAGGCTCGATGGCACGAGCGGCGCTCAACCACCCCTTTTCAGATGAATCCAATCTGGTCCGACCACCGCCGGAACTGCCCACCCACTCGGAACAGTCCACCGGAGAAGACGATTCCTCCCTGTGCGCCTCCGCCTCGATGTCGATGCTCCTCTATTACTCTGGCCACCGGATCCGTGTAACTGTGTTGAAATAACGTGAGGAAGAAGATGAGGGTTTTAATTCACCTTTGCCACACGCGCCTCCCTTTCCCATATTTGGGTGAAGATTGAGTTTTTTTTTTTTTAATCACCCGGACACATGGAGGAATCCAGGCCATCCGATCCACTAGGATCAATGGCTATTATTTGTGCACTAGATACACCTTAAGAGGTGTGCACAAGGGAACCACTCCCTATATATATATAATTGTTTTTTTATTTTTTGGGGGAAAAAGGTGTGCCCTACAAGACTCATCCAACCTTGCACGGCAAGGAAAGATAAGGCAGGTTGCAGGGCAAAGGCCGCTAACGGCGGAGCAAGGTGAGCAAGGCACCCAACGCCTGAACCGATGGGAGCAACCATGAAGAGTACGCGTCTCCGGGCACAAACGGAGGAGTGGAGAGGAGGGAAACGGCGATGCACCACCCAAACCCAAACCCTGAACAGAATACGAACAAGGGAGCAAGAGGAAGCGACCAAGACACAAATTGATGTCTGAGGAAGCCAGAAAACAATGCCTTCTGACTCAAATTCCAATCGGAAATGGAAGGAATTGAAGAAACCACACCATCTCCGCACAATCGACAAAAGGTTACACAACCTGAGGAGCAGGATGGATGCGATTGAGGGGAAAGCAAAATCCAGCGGAGGGGGTGACCGGAGAGACCGACGACAAACCGAACAACCCACAAACCGACTGGAAGGAGGAGCGGCGAAGTGGTGGCCAACCGGGAGGGATAAGAATATTGGGAATTTACAGAAAGATGGATTTTGAACAAAAAAGGTTTCTCAAGGAGAGTTTCTCTCTCCTTTAGAGAGAGAAACCCTTACTAACAAGCCCATGTTAAAGAATATAGCCCTAAATCTCCTCCGGGAGCCCCAATCCACCCCTTCGGGGGTCGCTACCGCTTTCTCCTAACCCACCGCCTTCTACTCGGCTCTGGTTAATCGCCGACGCTGGCTGTTTCGCTCTCCGTTTGCGGAAGTCCTTTCCTCCTCCGTGGGCGCAATCGTCATCCAGCTGCCCAATTTCCATGGGGTTTTTTTATGTTTGATTTCAAATTGAGGGTCGTCATCCTCAGGTCTTCCTGCGCCTGCTCTCTCCGGTGGTCTCGGGCACTTGTTATTGCCGATTGCAACCGCTCTATTCTATTGGGGCTTTTGTAGATCCATGACCGAAGTTCTCTTTTTCGTCTCCTTCCTGTTCAATTTCGAGCGGATTCGACGTCAATTTTCGAACCTAGGGTTTGCTCCCTGTGGAAATCGTCCTGTATTAAGGCCGTCCCCGTCCTCGATTCAGGCGACCTTGTTCTGGTCCCTGGCTTCCGAACCCCCTCTCGCCGGCGACTAGGTTCCGCCGTGCCACTGTTGAGTTCGCATGCGGCTAGTCCGCTATTGTCCTCTCCTCCATCCGCCGTTCTGGTCTGCTGGTTCTGGTTCAATCGGTTGCGCTTGGTTGTGGCGCTGGCGTCTCGACGTCGAGGTTGCTCTTGCGTCTCGGTTGCCTTCGTGGCCGTCGTTGTCCTCATCGGTGGCTGCCTTGGTCAGAAATTGGCGTAGCTTCATTTTCTGATAGGGTCATTGTCTCGGGTTCTCCTTGGGCCCTAAGGAGACCCGAATGTGAATTTTTGGGCCCAAGTTTTGTCTTGAGCCCAAATTAACCCAATAATAATAAAAATAGGGATAGATTTATTTTATAATATGGAGTAATTATATATATTCATTCCGTAAGTTGTTTAAATGGCTTCCCAATTTCAGCCCTAATTAACCCAAGTTTCGTCCTCCTTGCGGTTGTGCTTCATTTGCTCGTGTGGTTTGGTGTCCGTCTGTTGGTCGTGGTTAGTTTCGGTAGAGGAGCAGCTCTGCGGCCCTGGTTGATCGACGTGACCGTGATGGTGGTGTTTGTAGTCTCCGAAAATCCTTCATCCGGGTGGGGGGAACGTCGTGTGATCCACACTTCCCCAGGTGTCGCCTTTGCCTTACAAGGATTGATGTTTTCCGTCTTTCCGGCGGTGAGACATCGTGTCAGCTAGTGCTGTCCCATGCGCTCACTATCCACTTCTCCGCGACGACTTCCTTTCTCTCGATGTTGTGTCCGCTGGGGTCTTGGGTTTTTTTCAGGGTTTTCTTTGGGTGCTCTTTTATTGTGCTTTATGTTATCTTTTCTATTTCGTTGTTGTATGTTTAGACAGCTTGCCGTTTACCGACTTTGTCGGCCTCTCGGGGTCCGGGCCAAGCACTACCCAGAAAATATAGACTCTAAGAGGGTAGACGGAAAACCGTCTCAACAAACACAAGACAAAGGTGGTGCAAAATACAAACAATACACTACACAAAGGAAACTGAACACAACTAAACAAAACGAGATGAGGACGTAGACGACATACGAAGCCAAGCACTACCCAGAAAATATAAACTCAAGTTGTTCTCTTATCCTAGTTTTGTCCCTTTGGATTTTCTATGAGAAATATTTATCCAAAGGGAGTGTTATAAGATTATTTGTATTTATCTTTTTGTATGGATAAACTCTAAAAGGGTAGTGTTATAAGATTATTTGTATTATTTGACCCATCTAATCATCGGAAGCAGCCTACCTTGCATTGTAATGGGCGACCTGAATGAAATAAACCAACCTTCGGATAAGAGCGGTGGAGCGGAGGCTCTACCAGCAAGATTTCAGAGACTCGTGGACTTTAAAAGCATATGTTCGCTGGTCGATATTCCTTCCTTTGGGAACCCATACACATGGCGGAAAAAAGAAGCAGATCTAGATAATATTTGGGAAAAACTAGATAGAGTTTTAGTCCAACACGAGATAATTGAAACATTCCCTGACCTCGCAACTAAAAATGGTGCCTTTTCCTCTTCGGACCATTGCCCGATTACAATCACTCTTTCTCGTAACAATAACTTTAAAGCACCACCTTTCAAATTTGAAAATATCTGGCTCCAAAGGAAGGATTTTCGAAATATTGTAAAGCAATCTTGGAGAGCATCTTGTGCTGGCTCTGCAATGTTTCAAATCGTCTACAAATCGAAAATCCTCAAACAAAAAGCAAAAGCATGGAACAAGAAAACCTTTGGAAACATTTTCCGTCAATTAAAGGAAACAGAAGAAGCTCTTTTAGAAATACAATCTACCCATAGCCAATCTCAAAACCCGAGAGAAATTATAAAAGAACAAAACCTCTTAATTAAAAAAGAACAATTACTCCTTTTTCATAAAACCTATTGGAATCAACGAGCCAAATCTAAACACCTTAAACTAGCTGATACTAATTCATCCTACTTCCATAGAGTGGCCTCCGGAAGAAGAAACAAGAAAATTATTAGATCAATTACCTCGGTAGAAGGAACGCTAATCATGGGAGATGAAAATATTAAAACGGAAATAAAAAAAGACTTCGAAAAAAGATTCTCTCGAGAACAAACATATACTACCAACCAATTACAAGATTATATTTCCCTTATTAACCCGACCATCTCGGACGAGGAAAACAGATTTCTAATCCAACAACCAACGAACAGCGAGATCAAAAAGGCGGTTTTCAGCTTGGGAAGTAATAAATCCCCTGGCCCTGATGGGATGACTGCGGAATTCTACAAAAAATACTGGGATATTGTGGGTACAGGGATCATTAGGGCAATTAAAGCTTTTTTCCACTCCGGAAAACTGCTTCGACAAATCAACCACACTTTTATTTCCCTCATCCCTAAAAATGAAAATCCCTCTATGACAACACACTATAGACCAATTAGTCTCTGCTCCACTTTATACAAAATAATCTCAAAAATAATTACCGAACGATTAAAAATGATTATTGGAAAATTAATACACCCACTCCAAGGAGCTTTTGTGTCTGACAGAGCAATCCAGGATAATGTACTTATAGCCCACGAAATTTTCCACTCGTTTCGCACTCGAAAAGGATCGCAGGGTTAGATTGCAATCAAATTAGATATGGAAAAAGCATATGACAGAGTAGACTGGAATTTTACAAAGCTAGTACTACAACGATTTGGTTTCCACCAGCAATTTGTGGACATGATAATAGAATGTGTGACTACGGTCTCCTTTTCTGTATTGGTAAACAATGGCCCCACTGAGCCATTCAAACCTACCCGGGGATTCCGACAGGGTGATCCGCTTTCCCCTTTTCTCTTTCTACTTGGTGCAGAAGTTTTAGCCCGAAAACTGTCACTTGATGCAAATTCCCCTACCAACAGCGTTGGCTTTAAATTTGGAAACTCAGGCCCTTGTATACCCTTCATAGCCTTCGTTGACGACATTATCATTTTTAGTAAAGGAAACAACTCTGCTTGTATGAAAATAAAAGAAATTATAGAGGATTATTGTAAATTTTCAGGTCAGAAAGTTAACTACCATAAATCATCATTCCAAACCACTCCTGGGATACCGAGGACAAGAGCACGAGAGCTAGAAGGTATCCTCAATATCCCACTCGAACGAAATTTGGAGAAATATCTAGGATGCCCCATTATCAACGGGCGAGTAACGAAGGAAACGTTTGGAGAGATAATTTGCAAATCAAAAGACCAACTTAGCAAATGGCGGGCTAATGCCTTATCACAGCAAGGCAGGGCAACACTTATTGCGACCAACCTATCCTCAAAACCACTGTACTCTATGCAGAGCTTCATGCTTCCTGCGTTAGTACACAAACAACTAGATCAAATTAACAGATCCTTCTTCTGGAACAAAGATGCACAACATAGCCCGCTTATTGGTTGGGACAAAATTTGCAAATCAAAAGCGGCGGGAGGACTAGGAATACGTAAGGCTAGAGATATGAACGAAGCACTCCAATTAAAGCTTCTTTGGAAAATTTTAGCCGAACTGGAGAATAGTTGGGTACGAATTATTCAACATAAATATCTTAGAGACAAAAACATCCTCAATTATAAGAAGAGTGGAAATGCTTCATGGAAATGGTCCAAACTAAGCACATTGATTACAAATTTCAAAGAGGGGCTCATTTGGTCAGTGGGCAACGGCAAATCTATCAACTTTTGGAAAGATAACTGGATAACAACAAAACCGCTTATTGAAAGAATAGATCTCCAAAACATCGTAAATATAGATGAGACCGTTGATAAATATATAATGGGAGGATAATGGTGGAGGGAGAAACTTGACTCCGTTCTCCCTCAACCAATCGTGGAAGATATAACTAAAATCCCTTTACCCATCAACCCCTTAGAAGATAGACTATAATGGTGGCCCGACAAAAAAGGTTGGTTCACTACATCTAGTGCATATAATCTAATCACAGCCTCATCACAAAATAGATCTGATGACTATACATGGATTTGGAAAATCGATGCCCCGCCGAAGATAAAAAAAACTTTTTATGGAAAATCAAGCAAAAAGGCCTACCAACTGCTACAAGATTATCCCAGAAGGGTGTTGCTGTACCATCCACATGCATATTTTGTAATCATTCAACGGAAGATGATATACACCTGTTCATAGAATGCCCTTTCAACAATTTTCAGCCACAATTCCCACAAAATCTATCCCGAAGGATCAACACACTATTATCAGAAACAAGAGATATGGATCAAGTATTGCATCTTATACACACCAATCTTTCAAAAGAGGACAAACAAAGGGTGGCTTTTCGTTGGTGGATGATTTGGTTCATCAGAAACCAAGTTATTTTCAGGAATGCGAACATTCCCTCCACAGTGGGCCTTGCAAAACTCATTGGGGAAAATGTTGAAAGTTGGAAAAAAGCACTTAAACTGAACTTACTTGAAGAGGGTGCTTCCTCTCTTCAAAAAGAGGAAAAGAAACAATCTAACACAATTAAAAGACAAAAGTTACAACAATGGAAGAAACCCCCTATTGAAAGACAAAAGTTACAACAATGGAAGAAACCCCCTATTGGTAAATATAAACTAAATTTTGACGGATCATCTATTTCGACTACAAAAAGCTCCATAGGTTATATTATCCGTGATTGGGAAGGCAATCCCATTAGTTTGGGTGGTTCCCCAATGGGTGGTCATTCACCTCTTATGGCTGAAGCACTCGCGCTAAGACTTGGGGTGGAAAAAGTCAGAGAACTGAACATAAAACACTTAATAATCGAAGGTGATTCTAAGATAATTACGGACTACCTACAAACTCGCACAAACTGCCCGTGGGAGATAGAACTAGTGATGTCGGACATCCTAGCTCTACTAATGGAAGTGAGTAATATTGGAGTTTCCCATATTCCTCGCATTGGTAACCGAGTGGCGGATAAGGTTGCACACCTTTGCTACTCTGCCAGGGGAACAAACTTATATAATGATACATGTCTGCTTGGCCTCATCCGTAAGGATGCCTTCGGGTAGAGTCTCCTCACCCGAATCATTACCTAATAATAATAAAAAAAAAAAGGGTAGTGAATAAGCACTAGAAAATCCTAGTTTCCTTATGTACTCCTGTATAAATGGTTCTTTGGAGCCCCAGTAACATCATCGATTCCTCTTCTCTACTCTCTTTTTCTATTCATATTATCACATCAGATAATTTAAATTTAAAAGATTACTTGTTATCCATTTGTTAGCTCCATATGGAGCACTTAATTATCAATACAAAGTGTAGTTTCCACCCATACATTCTTGTAATACAAAGTTCAATAAACAATCAACGTTGCCCAGGAGTAGTGAAAAATTAACCGCCTCAGATGCGAACAACACAAATCTACAACATTCAATTCGTATACATAGGTACAAAATCGGCTTCTATTTATTCACTCAATTTTCTTATCCAAAACAATTAATAATACAAAGCCATCGATCAATTGCAGAGTAAACCTCTCAGCTTTTATAACACACCGGGGATTCGGGGAAAAGTGGCGCTGATGTAATCTCATTAATTAAGAATGGATCAGGAGGATGGATGATATGAAAGTCGATAGAAAGGCGATTAGGGCTAACCTCCCATTGTAATCAAAGGTCTTTGAAGCTTGACTCTTTGTTGAACCTGCAGCATATATAATTAACAATGGATGAAAACGAAAAATTCTTTCAATTATTGAAAGTTGAATCAGTCTATATACAACATGTGAAGATCGACTGCAAATTAGTATATAAGCCGATGAATTATTCTTCCTATAGTCAATTGGTTTTAGGATAGAATCTATCACCGTCAGGAAGGAGGAATGGAGGATACCTGCAGGGGAAGGAGAGGTAGAGTTGACAGGGCAGGTGGACACTTGAGTTAGGTCTGCGATGACACCACCCGTTGCCGTATACCCTTCATATGAACAAGTTGTGCTACTGCAATCCGAGAAGCTCGTATTCCCAAGGCCTAAATTCCCCGAACCCGAACATTGGATACGACTGCACTTGCTCGATTGCAGCTCCGATTGCTCGCACCGCAACCTGATCGATCAAGTCCGGATGACAAAACTAAATTACAGATTCAATATGATCGAATTGTTCGATAGTGATGGCAGTATACGTACGTGTAGTTATTGGCAGAAGAGCACTTGCACATGACGCAGTCGTTCGCAGTGAGCACGTAAGTGTCATTTGAAAGAAGTAGAGGATAGTCCAGCGATGTATTCCTCACCATTGAAGTGCAAGCTGCAATCACATATTCACATCCAACCATCCATGAAATTAAGTAGTTAATGAGTCACACTACAGAAATTGATAGATAGGTAGGCAGATAGGTAGATAGATACTGCGGAGGGGAATGTCGAGAACTTGAGTGGCAAACAGGTCCTTAGGCTGAGCAATGCCATTGAGCTTCATCAGAGTGTCCAGGGGGACGTCGAACTCCTGGGCAATCTTCTGGACGGTGGAGCCTTCTTGGACGACGTGTCCGTAGTGGACCACTTTCTCCCCGTCGACGTCGTCGCAGCTGCACGGCAGTGGTATCCACAGCGGTTGGCCCACCTTGATCAAATAATTAGGATCAGTTATGTCATTAACTGCTGCGATCTCCGGAAATCGGACCAGACCACCGTATACGTCCATCGCTATGTGGTACAGCCCATCATCTGCACCCATTACGTATGTCACCAACAGCCAACACGTATAGTTTCATAATTTCAAATGCAACTATATAGCTAGTTACTACTAATAGCATAAATTACTTTAAAATAATACAAATATTTATTCATTAATTTTTTAATTGATATCAAATTTTTTTAAGTTCTCAAAAAAAAATTGATATCAATTTTATAAAAACGGTAAAGTCTTACCCAAACTATATATATTAATTTATATTATAAAATTGAAGTGGAAACACTTAATGCACGACCACTATCTTTAATTAACACAACTGGTCTAGTGGAAACCTTTTTCTATAAGAAAATAGTGTTAGGTGCGCTTGAGTTTTTTTTTTTTAATACAAGGAAAGGAAAGTAATTAAGATGGAGCAATCCTAGCGAAGAAATCGCCATTTTAGAGCGGACGAGATCCTCCAGAACCGAATCAGTAAGCAGATCATCGTCAGCAGGGATGCTGTAAGCCAGGTATCGGCAACAGCATTGGGTTCCCAGAAACTGAAGATGTGAGGGTAATCCCGGCCGGACCAGAAGTAAAGGTGCCGACCACAATGCTCACACCAACTCGGAAGCCGGGGACAAACATCGCCGAACGGAGGAAGGGGCCGATGCTGCAGCAAATCCCAGGAAAGGGGCCAACCAAGCCAGAAGAAGGAAACGTCAATTAGGGGCCAACCCAACCAGAAGAAACGCCAATTAGTGGGAGTACTGATGATATTGTGGATGAAATCCAAAATCAAAAGAGGGTTATTACAGTGGGGTTCGAAAGTGGATGAAACCCAAATCCAGAAGCGGAGAGCAAGTACAAAGATCCTCCAAACAATACGATATAGGTTAGAAGAAGAAGAAGATATATTGATTTCGACATAGCATCGAGAGCGATTTTTTTTCGAACTTTTGTGCCAATTTTTGCTAAATCTTTGAGTATAGAATCGATGAATGATGAGTTTTTTATGATTCTGATTGGTGTTTTATATTTATTTTATTTTAAGAATTTTCATCAAATGCACCTGAGAATGAGGCTAATTCGAGTGGGGTATGTAAAAGCTAGGTTGACATATGTTTCGTCAAATACTCTTGATGATATTTTATGAATTTTGTTTTCCGGAGCAACCAAGGGTAATGATGTACGAGTAAGTGTTGTTTTGGAATATGTTGTGTGTGTCTACACATATAATGAAAACTATTTTTTATATAATTATCTTAATTTTTGGATTTTCACCCAATCAACCTAATTTAACTAATGGGATTTATCTATTCTAACGTACTATTAAATGAGAAATACTTTTGCTTAGATGTCAATGAATCATTTTTCACTTTACGATTTTCTTCCAATCAACTGAATCTAGAAAAAAATCCAACTAATGAAATTCGTACACGATTCTTTAATCAATCTCGCTATATCTAACTATGAAATCATATACATTTTTTTATTAGAGGTTATCACCATATTTATTTTATAATTATACCCCAATCAATCTATTTTTTACTTAGTTATCAAATCTTTTTTTTTTCTATTTTATAATGTTAACGTTGTGTAATAGTTTATTTAACGTGGTACTATATTACCAACTACCCTCAAAGGTCGGGATATTTTTATTATATTTGAAACTTGAGGATATATTTTTACCATACCTCCAAAAGTGGGGTATTTTAATTAATTTTTCTTTTTATGTATTAAAAAGGTGAAAATATAAATTTTGGATATAAAAAGTTCGGATGTATTATCCAAATATAAAAATGTAAGACACCTACTGAAATCAGAAAAACCTAAAACCGAAAACACGACAAGATAATACGACACGAAAAAACACGGAACCGAAAAGACACGACACGAAAATGACACGAACCGCTAAAACACGACATTAAACGGTTCGTGTTCGGTTCAACCAAATACTCTTGTCGGGTATCCGATACGAACCGTTTAAATATTTTTTTTAGGTACGTTACTATAGTGATAGGACTAGTATTATATAGGGCAAGTTGAAACATTAAAATGAATTGGCTCATTTGGTTTGGGATGTGCGGGATCTTGTGGTCAACTCAATATAGGTTGGGGGTTTGAAACTTATAATCCCCATTATTTTTTTTGGCTTCAATACTCCGTTTTTTTTACTAAAATGATGATCCGGCTTTGATTGAAGGCTCTCTCCTTCAACCCTCTCCAAGTCTCGGGATGCAGCTTCTCCCAACTATTTCCAGCGGTCTAGTGAGTTGACGACAACCTAATTGACGGCAATAAGGGCTAGTGCGATTGGTGACTCTCTCTCTCAATCCTCTCCAAGTATCCAGATCAGGCTTCTCCCGCTCATCTCCGGTGGCCTGTGAGTCAGTGACGACCCAATACCAATCGGTGTGAAACTATCTCCTCTCTCAACCCTCTCTAAATCTCCATATTTGGCCAATATTTATCCAGATCTGGATATTCTTCCAACCATCTCCGACGCCCTGGTGAATCAGTGACGACCCAATACCCCTGAACATGATTGTTTTGTTTAGATCATTTTGATTTGTGATATCCATATTTATTTTTCTCTTGTTCTTCAATTGATTCATGTAATTTGTTGCATTCCATCTAAGTAAATGGATTTGAGCGGTTTGACGCTTGTGCTTTTCGTTCTCACCTTCTCATTGTAAACGGTTCGTGTGGGGTTACACGGATATCCGACACGAAACCGCTTACGTTTTCGTGTCTAGTATCCGGTACTAATCAGATCGTGTTCGGATCGCCCATTTTCACCTTAACGGTTCCGAGTACCCGCCACAATTAACCGGTTCGTGTCGAATACCCAGTTATGCACACCCCTAGAAATGGTTAAAAGCTAAAGGACACTAAACAAAAATTTTCTTTTCTTTTATTATGTGTACGTGTGGAAAATTATGCACCAAAATTTATTGGTATTCCACTTTGTTTAGAGTTGAGACTTTGGAATAAATCACCTTAAAGTCAACTGAGGCGTCCAAATGGAATACTTTGGCATTTTCTCAACTATGTTAATAGTTCTACTCTTCTTTCGTGTACAGTGTACTAACTTATTGTCAGATCGATACTATTGGTTTTATTTTCTGAATCGCAGGGAAAGTTTGTCTCCTAATAGTTACAAAAACATGTCCACATATTAAACTTTCAAAACAAGTTAGGTTGGTATTAGACCTGGCTAAGTACCAAGTTTCCACCACTTTCAATATATAAAAATATCAAAATAAAAATCTATTTTTACATTACCTTACTTTCCTTTATTCTAATATAATAATGTAATTAATTATTTTTTTATTGACCGGGTCATGATCTAATAGGAAATCCTAATATCATCCAAATTATCGCTTTATTAAAAAAATAATATAATTTTTTATAAGAAAAAATTATGTAATTATTTCTGGAGACCTGTTTTTTTATTACATATATTAAAACTTCTACATTTGAAATGTTTCAACCATAACAAGTTTGTTTAAATGAAATATTCTCGGAACAAATTATTTACCTGAAAACTTCTTCTTTTCTTTTCTAAACTATGATATTATTAGAAGCAATAAAAATAGTAAAATACTCTCTGGTTCAAAATATTTAATGTTTTCTTTTCAACATTTTTTTATTATAAAAAATATAAAATATCAACAATTTTTTTAATTTTTTTATAATTTCATACTTATTACTCACATTTATAAAAATTATTTTCAAAATTAATGTTTTATAAAAAAAAAACATATTTAATTTGTTAAAAGTGTGCTAAAACTGAAAATATTATATTTTTAGCCAAGCGAGTAAAAGATAAATGATATTGTATACAATATTACGCGTATAACACTAGCATAAATAATGGAACACAAAAAGTGGATAATTTTGGGGGAAAATTAAATATATTTTAAAAAAGAGTGTAAGTTAAACTTATCTATAATTTCTTTTTATGTGAACTTTTTTTCAGAATTAAAATTCTCACAAACTGACAAAAGTAAAATATTTAACCAATTTTTTCTACGATAAAATTTTCAACCGAATACATCATACATGTACTCCCTCTGTTTCTTCGTATAAATAAGTTCTCTAATATTTTACACATCTTTTAAGAATCTAAAAATTGTAGTAATTTTTTTTTTTATCAATTTTATACTTTTGCTATATCTAATAAGTACATATTAATAAATTATAAAAAAATTTAATATTTTACCATATTTTTTAGATTTTTAAAAAACTTGTAAAATCTAAACGGATTTATATTAAGCAAAAACGGAGGTAGTATTATTGAAGGCCGCAAATCTAATACAGTAAATGAATACTTTTGATTACCAGGGACAACAGTGTAGATGGGGCGTTTGTTGGAGATACCGGTGCCGTTGGAGCAAAGGCAGGGGAATGGGATCCTCACCGTCTGATTAGCCTCCACCTTGTGGGACCCCTTCGTCGTGAGGGGCAGATTATTAACGGCCAGGATCGACCGGAGGCTCCCTACTGTGAACTGCCGCTTCAGGGCCGATAGGGTGGTGGTGTTGGGGAGGAAGTACCCAACGACCCCCTGACACGTGGCGCCGGCGGAAGAGCACTTGAAGGCGGTGGTGGTCGACGCCGGCTGGGCGCTTGTTGATCCCAGGATGCCCACGCTCACGATTACCACCACTAGCTTCATCACCTCTACCTTCATTTTTAATTTTTGATCTTCCTGCAACTGCAATCTGAATTCTGAATGGAATGGGATTTTTTTATATATTAAAAAAAAATGAAAATATTGGAATTGAAGAAATGGAGGGGTCAACTGTGTGGACTTTGACTTGAATTTTATAAGTCCACAGTTAGAGTTAGAGAGGTTTACTTGGGGAAGGGGAACCGATTATTCGATCATCATTCTGTGGAAATAAATTAAATTGCACAAAAATACCTCAAAAGTATGATTAATGGGGCTTAGTGGCCTAGCTCATCAACGCTACATTAATTATACTCGACATTGGTGGGCACCATTTCATTTAGACAAAAGTTGACCACTTTTATGTAATTTCTGAAATTCAGGTTATCGAGCGCATATTTTTCTAAGGTTATTATTCGAGTCAAACGAGTGAAGTGTTGTTTTTCCATATTTGACTCGTTTAGAAATGAGTTGAGATTAAATTTAGATTCGAACTTAAAAATTATGTTCATATTCAGCTTGATTAATAAATGTAGAACTTTAAATTCCATAAGCTTAAATAAAAAATCATATTGATTTAAGCTTTATCACATTTTAAAATGTGTTCATATATACTTAATCCGTTTAGCAGATGAATAATTTCAGGGAGTCTAGATCCTCTACAACCCCCGGTCCAATCTACGGTGCACCACAAAATTATTTTGGGTATAATTTTACTTTTAATTTTTTAAAAAAAATATATGGCCGATTTGCAGAAATACACCAAATCGGTGTTCGGTTTGCAAAAGTATACCCGTTTCTGATAACATCAAAAATAGAATAGGTGGGTCATATATGCTAAAAAATAATGACTGATTTTACCTTTAAATTTAAATATAAAAATCATTAAAAGGAGTATTATGAATTAAAAGAAGATTAATATATATATATAATATATATGTTAAAATAATGTTTTTAATATATATATATATATATATATATATATATATATATATATATATATATATAATATGTTAAAAAAGCCAGAATAATAAACGACTAAATGAATAGATGGAGTAAATATTGAAACCCTTTTTTGAGAAAAACAACGCGCTGAGGTCTTATGCCCCACGCGCCCCCAATCAAGGAGGTTCTCCTCCTCCGGCTTCAATTCCGTTGTGCATCACCACCATCTCAACTCCATGTGCGCCTCCTTCGACCTCCTCCTGAGCCCTTCTCGGTGAGCTTGGTTCTTGAGCCATCTTCCCCGGCTTGTTGCCTCGCTTACCTCGTCTCCGTGTCCTCCAAAGCGTCGCCGCTTGTCTCGCTCGTCGAATCCTCCTGGTGTTCTATATTCCTACACTCCTATCTCAAATCTCTTGTGAAGATTGCACACCCTAATTTCTCCTGATTTGGTGAGTTTGCCCCCAAATCTTGTTTTGGTTTTGAGCTCTTGCTCAAATCCCTAACCCCCAATTTCGGCCGTCAGGTCTTCGTTTCGATTCGATTCGATTGAGTCACCAACTCACCATGGTCTTCCCTCCCCCTGGTCACCATTGGCTTTCTGATTTTCCCCTTGGTCCTGTTATTTCCTCTGGTCACCCAGTGTCACCGTCGACTTTCATTTCTCGGTTGAGCATACAATCTCTTGGTCTTCGCTCATCCCTCCAGTGTATTCCGGTCGGGGTGGTGGCGATTTGGGGGTCCCCTTTGCCCGCCCCGTCAAGGGTGGCTCCTCCTCGCCGCTTCTCTTGGCTATTGGCTCTCGGCCAGTGTGCTGAGCAGTCGGGCTTTGTCCTCTCCGCCCTGTTGTCCGGTGTTGGCCTCACCTCCTGCGGAAGATGTTGCTTTGGGCCCAAGGCTTATCCTTGGGCCCTAAGCGGCCCACTAACTTGTGCTTCGGGCTCAAGGCATACCCTTGGGCCCGAGGCAGTCCAAACATTAAAAAAAAAAAATTAAAAATTCAACTGAGGTTACAATTACAAATCTTACCCTTTTGGTTTTATCAAGAACCCGAATCGGGTTCTTGATATTGTCCCGAAAGGGTTTTGAGTATAACCATCCGAAAGGGTTTGAGAAAATCCAACAAGGGCTTGTTGATACTTTGGTAGGAGAAAGCTTGATGGCGTTTTGTTCGAGCAGTTTACGGCTCTGCTTTCAATGTTTTTAGGAGATCTTCTGCTTGGTTGAGGGGCGTGGAGTCTGTAGTCGGGTCTGGCTGGGGTCGAGGTGGTGCGCTCAAGGCGACTCCGTATTCGGGATAGAGTTTCCTTGGAGTTCGTCTGCACTACTCACAGGAGTTAGTGTCCTGTTGTACTACTGGCCCGCGGTGCTACTGTTCGGTGGTGCTTGGCTGCGTTCTTCGGTGGCTTCCTCAACTGTTCGGGTGTTGGGTCTTCTTGGAACGTTTGTAGTAGAGTTTATTTCTGTTAGGTTCACTACGCTTGTTATTTGTATTTCTATTTTTAGGTTGCTCTGTTAGACGGTTCGCCATCTGTCGACTTCGTTCAACCTCTCGATGAGTCAGGCCTGTCTGACCTTCGAATTTTTACCTAATCAAAAAAAAAGTTTTTAATATATTTTTCTCAGAAATTTAAGAATAATAAAACTAGCCAGATGAAAATCATTGCCTTATTAAGAGAATCAATTATTGACAAGGATATATTTGTTGTTGACAGGATATATGTTTTTGATGACAAACCAGATATCTAATAATGATAAGATGAGGTCTATAACAGGGAAGAGAATAAAGATACGATTTTATCCATATCATAACTAGAAATTAAAGGTCTGCCCAAGATGACAAAGTTATTTGTTCCAAATGACAGAAAAAATGTTTATAGTGGCATGCTTCATGTTAATTCTGACAGGATTAAACCTATAATCGGGGAGAGAATCAATGAAGATACGCTCAATCATATCTTCAGGATTATTAACCATATTTACAAAACAATTGTCAATATATATATATATATATATATATATATATATATATATATATATCTTCAGGATTATTATCCATAGTGACAGGATACATGGGGTTCTTGACAATCTTAAATATGAATACTGATAGGATTTGATTAAAAATCTGCGGGAGATTGCGTAAAGATACGGTTTTGACCTAAATCATAACAACCAGATTTTTAACCATAACCACTTGGTTTCCACCTCCTACTAGAGCCCTCTCAAACTGATTGCGCCGGATTGCTCGCACAACGACGGAGGGTATGTGCGGCGACGGTCGGGGCACTTGTTTGTTCTGGTTAGCAATTGGGATTGGATCGGTCGGGGGCGCGAAAGTGTAGGCGCAGGCGACGGAGCCGGAGATGCGAGCTCTGGCCCGAGCGCCGGATACCTGGGGTTGGGGCTGAGCGTCGGAGACTTGGGGTTGGGGCCGACGGAGCCGGAGAGGGACGGGGTTGTGTGTTTTTTGTTAGGGTTTGGATTGGGATTTGGGGTCGGGTCTATCAGTTCGGATTAAGGGGCTTGAGATTTAAATTTAATTTTTTTACTTTCAGATTTTTATTATTATTTGATTATTTAATATAATTTAAAAATATCAGAAAATTGAAAAATATTTAAAATATTTAACTTTTATTTTTCCTGATTTTTTAGGGTGGTGGCTAGTTTTGATAATAAAATAAGGTATTTTTATAAATTTCCATATATTGATGCAATTGTTTTCAAACCTAGGTATTTTTGCAAACCAAATATCAAAGTGGGGTATTTAGTAGTAATTCCCCAAAATATATTTACATTCCACATACTTGTATTTATATCTTTATAAACTTTTATTATAAAAAAATTCATTTAATTTTTTTTTTATAAAATTAAAAGATCGATTATATTAGAAAATAAATTTATGTTTTTTTAAAACATGATTGTTTTTCCAAAAAAAGTTTCTAAACATGTAAATATAATTTTTATTTTATTTTAAGTAAAATTATACCTAAAATAATTTTATGGTGAACCATAGAGTGCACTGAGTGTTATAGAGGATCTGGACTCAAGTTCAGATTGATCTTTTATCAAGTTAAACTCGAGTTATTCAACTTATATAAATTTTCAGAGTAGAGGAAAGAGAATATATAAATATATATTGACATTTTTTCATTAAAGGAGTTCCGTAGGGGTTGGGGGGTCGATAGTTCGGTGGAGATGTCAAAGTTTTCATACTAGTTGGGATAACCATTATGTAAGTTACGGAATTTTTTTATTTTTTTTGTATTCCAAGTAAATTCAATATACATAGGCCACAAAACTAGACAATTTTGTATTTCTTTTTTAATGAAATGCCCAACGTTTTACCAAAATATTTTACATTTTTGTTAGCTTTACATAATAAAGTTCTAATATTTTTTGATAAAATTCTACGATTATTCCATCTAGGCAGGTGATTTATCTTTTTTTTTTTTAATATAAGGTAAGAATTTGGGTGGCGTCAGACCTTACTAATCCACCACCCAATTGTTTCCTTTCAAACATGATCCTGTAGCTTGAGATGAGGAAAGGGAAAATCGTGATCGAGAGAGTGTTTGAGTTGGGCTGCCTTGTCAGCAATGTGACTGATTTCTCTAAAGATGTAGGAACAAGAAACACTCTCAAAACATAAGAGAAGTCTTCTGGCCATGAGGATTATCTCATAACAATGGATAACACAAAGTACTTTCAATTATTATTGAAAGTTGAATGAGTCTATAAGATGTGCAACTCAATACAAATTTAGTATATAACCAGATGAACTATTCCCTGTCAATTGATTTTAGCATACCTGCAGGGGAAGGAGAGGTAGATCGAGTTGACAGGGCAGGTGGACACTTGAGTTAGGTAGATAGATAGATACTGCGGAGAGGAATGTCGAGAACTTGAGTGGCAAACAGGTCCTTAGGCTGAGCAATGCCATTGAGCTTCATCAGAGTGTCCAGGGGGACGTCGAACTCCTGGGCGATCTGCTGGATGGTGGAGCCTGCTTGGACGACGTGTCCGTAGTGGACCACTTTCTCCCCGTCGACGTCGTCGCAGCTGCACGGCAGTGGTATCCACAGCGTTTTGCCGGCGTAGATCACATTAGGATCAGGTATCCAATTTACGGCTGCGATCTCCGGAAATCGGACCAGACCACCGTATACCTCCATCGCTATGTGGTACAGCCCATCACCTGCACTACCCAGTACGTATCCCGGCCACCACGTATAGGTTCAAATGCAACTAGTTACTAATAGCATAATTAATTAATCACTTTAAATAATACAAATATTTATCAATTCATTAATTTTGAACAAAATTTGATACTCCCTCCGTCCAAAAATAAATGGACTTTTATTAATCATGTACGTTTTTTTAGGAGCTAAAAACTATATAAATTATTAATTTTTTTATTAATTACAAACTTATTAGCAATAAGTTTATAATTATTAAAAAAAATTAATAAAAAAGTTAATATTTTATATAGTTTTACATTTTTAAAAAAACGTGCGTAAATAGTAAAGTCCATGTATTTTTGGACGGAGGTACTATCAATTTTGGTAAAGGTAGAGCCTTACCCAAACTATATATATTTATATCATAAAATTAAAGTGGAATCACTGAATGCATGACCACTTTATTATCGATCACTAGTTTAGTGGAAACCTTTTTTTTTTATATAAGAAAATAGTGTTAGGTGCACTTAATTAAGTTTTTGACAATTCTGATGGGTGATTCATTTTTTTATTTATTTGGATGGTAGCCTGCTGAGTTTTATTTAAAGTTCGGCTTATGTTTAAATTTTATATTTTTTCATTTTTAATAAATAAAATCACCTTTTAATTTTCATTTTTGACAAAAAAAAAACAATACTTTTAACATTGAACAAAATTAACTATTATTTGATTAAATTCAACACAAAAATGATAAAATCACATTCATAAAATTTTACAAAATCACATATTCTTTCCCAAAATTTTATCAAAAAATCACCCTTGTTTCAAAAAAAAAAAAAAAGAACAAAATAACTACGGTTTTTAAAATTGTACAAAAGATCTATTATTTTCCATACTTTGCAACTCATTATTTGCCAAAAAAATATTTAAGACCTATTATTTTCCAAAATAATATTTAACCTATAGTTCACTAACTTTAAACATTTGTAAATGTGATTGATCAATTTAACCAAATACTCGATTAGAATTTTATTGAAAAAGAAAAGCAAAATTTATTCATATAATTTTCTTTGATTGTAAAAGAAAAATATAATAAAAGATTAATCATTCTTATCTTATTAGGTTGCGTGTATTCCAAACAAAATAAATGAATAACCCCTTCTTCTATACATAAGAAGTGGTTTTGTGCCATTACCAATGACCCATTGCCCTAATGGTAAAGGAGAAGTAACCCTTGCAAGAGGTCAATGTGGTTCAAATCCCATTATTTACACCATGTAATTAGTTGGTGCTCAAGCCTTCATTGGCTTGGGTGAGCCTGCCTGGTGGCTTGCCGCCTGACTTACCCGGTTCGCGTCCTTTGCAGGCTAGGGCTCGGAACCATGGGGGATTAGTCGACAACCTCGGAACGCCCATGTAACAAAAAAAAAAGTGGTTTTATGCACTTTTTAAAGCATAAAGGTTAATTTTATACAAAGTATGGTTTTATGAAAAAAAAAATTTGATATAATTTATAGGTTAACTAATTCTGTTAACATAATAAGATGGTGGATTTATACAAAGTTTTATAAATAATGGGTGGTTATATACGTGCAACATTTGACAAATAATTAGATTTTTTTACAAATTATGAAAAATATATAACGGATCTCTTATGTAATGTTAAAAACAGTTGTTGATTTTCTTGTAAAAAATTTGGAAACAATGGGTTATTTTTTGTTAAAATTAGTGTGAATTTGTTAAAATTTAAAAATAAAGGTGGTTTTGTCACTTTTGTGTTGAATTTAATCAAATAATAAATATAGTTTTGTTCAATGTTAAAAATAAAGGGTTTTTTTTGGCAAAACAAAATATAAATGGTGGTTTTAATTAAAAAGAAGAAAATATGAGTTTTGAGCCTAAGTCGAACTTTTGACAAAAACTCTGGATATACTATATCCAGATGAAAAAAAAATTGAGGCACCAACTGAAATATAATGTTAAAAGACGAACAAGAAGAACCACTCTTGGAAAGTTGAGGCTGCCGATGAAGAAACGAAGCCAAGCACCACCGAAGAGCAGCACCGCGTGCCAGCGATACAGCAGGATCTAACTCATGTGGGTAGTGCAGACGAAATTCCAGGGAAGTTCAATCCCGGATACGGAGTCGTCCTGAACGTACTACCATGATCCCAGCCAGTCCTGACTCCGAGCTTCACGACCTCAACCAAGCAAAAGAACTCCTAGAGACACCAGATGCAGAGCCACACACTACTTGTCCAAAACGCCACAAAAATGTTTTCCAGCCCCTAAGGGATTTGTTCGACTTTTTCGGGAATTTAAAACAAGCCCTTTCGGACTATTGTTCAAACCTCGTCGGGGTTTTATTCAAGACCATGTAAAGGTCATAATTTTATTCAATAATAATATAATTGGGAGGAGCTGAGGGAGTATTTGTCGGTTGACGTTCTCCTAAGGCTCGCGCGCGGCGTGTGCAGTGGATGACGAGGAGGGTCCGGATAGGCTATCCTGGAAGGAAACTCCAACTGGAAATTACATTGAAAAATCAGCCTAGCTATGAGAAAATCACCAATGCTAATGGGTACGGGTGTGTAGACTCAATTGTCTTCGGCAGGATTTGGAAGCTCAAGGTCTTGGAGAGGGTCAGAAACTTCTGGCTGGTGTTGCGGGAGTTATTTTTACCAATGAGGAGCGGCATCCCCGGCACTTAGCCCAGGACCCCAGGTGCACCTCATGCAATGGGGAGACAGAATCCCTCAGCCATTTATTCAGGGAGTGTTCTTATGCTATTGAAATTTGGAGTTCAATGTCCATACCTTCAAACAGTAACAACTTCTTTAATGACCCGTTTATAGGTTGGCTAAGGAGTAATCTGATGTCAAACGCCGAAGTTGATGAGAAGATGGACTAGAGTTGTGTATTTGCCAATACTCTATGGTGGCTATGGAAATGGAGAAACGGTCGTGCCTTCAACGAGAAGATGTGGATGGAGAACAAGCCGAATTTCATTATCAAGCAGACTAAGGACTATTCAGAGGCTTGGAACAACAGGAGAGAATAGGAGGATCATCGACAAATAAGCGAGGCCCTAGTTCGATGGGAGAAGCCTCCTAGCGGATGGGTCAAGGTGAATTCAGATGGATCGGCGGACAGCCTGGGCATGGCCTTTGCTGGTGGAGTGATCTGGGATGACCATGGCGCTTGGATCACGGGGATGTTGATGTCGATAGGCATGAGCTCGGTGATTATGGTTGAACTGTGGGGAATTCTGGAAAGTTTGAAATAAGCTTGGGACAATGAGTTTCGAAAGGTCATCATGGAGACTAATTCCCACTCGACGTTGAAACTGATTCAGGGAAGAATTGACAACAATCAACCCATGTCAAGCATAGTGCATAAGTGCCACGGCTATATATGAATGGGGAATGGGAGATCCATTTCGAACATTTCTTTCGAGAAGCAAACTCCGTCGCCGACTCCCTCACACGTGCAGCTCATTCGTGGCCTTTAGGTGTTCATTTGGTCCCGGATCCGCCTCTAGTTTCTATTTCGTTAATTGAAAATGACATTAGGGGAAGGGCTACTCCCTGTTCTATTATTGTGTAGCTCGTTTCTTTCTTTTGTTCCGTTATATCTATCGAGAGCCTGCTCTCGTCGTTAACCCACCAAAAAAAAATACAAAAGACCTGTTGAAAATGTATATAAATATATTATTATTGTTCACTGGGTTGCCCCGGACCTAAGACAAAGTCTTGGGCCCAAAGCACATAAATCGGGCCCAAATATATAATTTTTTTTTTAATTGTAGTACGAATTAAGCGTGCAAGGAAAAAGTAAACCCCTACATGCCAAAGGTTGTCAGTAGGGGTGGGCACAAATCCTGCAAATCCCGATCCCGTCCCGCAAAAATTATGCGGGACAAAACGCGGGACGATTCTGGTGGGATCCCGCAAATCCCGTCCCGTCCCGCATATAATAATAATAATAATAATAATAATAATAATAATAATAATAATAATAATAACAATAATAATAACAATAATAATAATAATAATAATAATAATAATAATAATAATAATAATAATAATTTTCATAATAATATAATATTATAGAATAATAATAATAATATATTATTAGTATTATTATTTTGAGCAAATATTATAATTATAATTATAATCATAATGTTCCATTTATAATAATAATATTATTATTATTATTTGAGCAAATATTATTTATAATTATAATAATAATTTTCAATTTATAATAATAATTGATTATAATAATAATAATAATATTATTATTATTATATAATATTATAATATAATTTAATAATAATATTACTTTATAATAAAATTATTATTATTATATTATTATTATTACTATTATTATATCATATTATATTTTTTTCTTGTAAAGTATAATTATTTTATAATAATAACAATAAAAATAAGTAATATTTTTTTTTAATTATAACGTGGCATTATTATTATTATTATTATTATTATTATTATTATTATTATTATTATTATTATTATTATTATTATTACTATTACTACTACTACTACTAATAAAGATCTCACATGAAATTAGATCGAAGCTAGCTAACAAGCTGGGCTCCACATCCCTTTTGAATACTAAATGCGATCCTAGAGGCATTTAGAGCTACAAGAGGCAAATAGTTAATTATGGTATTCTTTCCAAATATTAGTCGATAATGAGACAGTATCCGCTGAATCTCGTCTCAATCCCTTTCCGTCCCGATCTCGTAAGATAATGTAGCCAAATATGTTGAACATTATAATTAATTATACAATCATTGTATGAATTAATAATAGTATTATAATATTAATAATAATAATAATAATAATATTATTATTATTATTGAATAATATAGTTGAGAAGAATACCGTATTCAACATATTATACAAATTAATGAATTATGAAAGCATTTTTCACTTTGCAAATTTATATAATATTTTATTATTTTTATTTGCGGGACACGGCCCGTCTTGTCCCCTCCATACACCATCCCGTCCCGAAAAAAAAAGTGTCAATATATCCCGTCACGTAAAAATTTCGCTGGACGGGTCCCGTCCTGACTCAATCCCGTCCCGTACCCACCTCTAGTTGTCAGTTGAGATACAACCACCGGCACCAGCACGGGAGAATGTTATTGGGTGACTTCTTGTCAAATTAATAGTTCTACTCTTCTTCGTGTGCTAACTTCTTGTCAAATACTACGTACTATTGGTTTTATTTTCTCAGTCGCAGGGCAAGTTTAATTTGTCTTCTATAATTAGTTACAAAAACATGTCCATATATTACAATTTCAAAACAAGTTAGCTTATATGGCATGGTATTAAACCTGCCTACGTATCTGTGTCAAGTTTCCACCACTTTCAATATATAAATAAATAAATAAATAAAAATGTATTTTTACATTACCTTCCTTCCTTTATTCTAATAATGTAATTAATTATTTCGTGTAATCATTTGTAAGAATGTTATTGGGTGATGGACTAGCAAAGGTTAATACCACCCAAATCATCACTTTAATTATTAAATTATTAAAAACAATTACTATAATTATTTCTAGAGCATTCTATCTGTTGTTTTTTTATTACGTGCTTATATTAAAATTTCTACACTTGAAATGTTTCAACCATAATGTAATAATATGTAATAGAGATTTTGAATCTTCACTGTTTCATTGATTGAAATCAGACAATATGGAAGAGTATTTATAGGCACCATTTCTTCTTTCTCAAGACATCCTCTAACTACATTCTAATGACTCACTTAACAAACTAATCTTGACCAAAGTTTGACTAATACATTGACCATGTAGTCAATAGGCCCCCTCAAGCTGGATGGTACAACCCGAGCTTGGAGATAATGTAGTTTTGTTGATCAGATGGAAGAAATTGGTGAGGATATCGGCAAGCTGCTCAGAGGAAGTAACAAAAGATAAACTGAGTAGACCTTTCAAAACCTTGTCACGAGTGAAGTGACAATCAACTTCAATGTGCTTGGTCCGCTTGTGAAATACAAGATTCGTGGAAATCTTGATAGATTACATAGGTCTTAATATTGTATAGTGGGCTAAAAGCCCATTAAGGCCCAATACTTTTGTAACCTATATATATGTTATATCAATGAATAGAAACCCTAAGGAGGACTTTACATCAATTCTATCATTCTACATGGTATCACACCCTTTTCTTCCTAACGGAACCCTAAATTGATCCTCCCGTCTCTCCGACCTTCTTCTTCCTCCAACCTTCCTCCTCGCCGCCATCCTCTTCGTCATCCAGGAACCCGGCCAACCGCAGTCCTTTCACCCCGATCCGGCGCCGAGCCCCTCCACTGCCGCCACCAGTTCTTCCCACCCGCCTCTGCCAGATTTAGACTGTCCGGCCTCTCCATCCCCTTTATCTAATTAGCACATCTAATTAGCACATCCCCTTTACCCACTCACCTGTTGCAAAAGCCGAGAGCCTCCCCCCCCCCCCCCACATATTTTCCTTCCTTCAAAAAAAAAAAAAAAAAAACAAACTTATCATGGCCTTCTACGATCACCAACGACCCTTCGTCGGAATCATCGCCCTTTCAAGTCATTTAAAGAGGGGGTATTCCCCCAGTGGAGCCCATCCACAGGGCTACCCGGCCTCTCCAACGAGGCCATACCCGAGCCAACAGGGACTCCTTGGGCCCTCTCCGCACCAACATCACGCATTCTTCTCTATGCAGCCGACATCTCCCGACTCTTCTTGGTACATGGACACTGGTGCCACCTCCCACATGACGAACTCCTCAGGTAACCTCTCATCTATTTCTTTTAAGGGCCCTTCCCACTCTATTATCGTCAGAAATGGTGGTCGTCTTGCTACTTCGGGAATTGGCCACGCCAAATTACAGACCCTAACCCACCCACTACACCTCAACAATGTCCTTATTGCCCCAAAGATTGTCAAAAACCTTATCTCTGTCCGTCGGTTCACTACTGACAACAACGTTTCCCTTACGTTTAATCCATATGGTTTCTCTGTGAACGATCTTACTACGGGGGTTACTCGCATGAGATGTAACAGCACTGGGGAGCTTTACCCTGTCACACCACCTCTTGCGTCCAGTCAGTCGTGTCCGGTCGCCCTCTCGGCATCATCGCCCAGCCTGTGGCATGCACGCCTGGGCCATCTCAGCGCTGCCGTTCTAGATGTCCTCCGTTCCCAGAACCTTGTCACCTGTACTAAAGACCCACGTTCTGGTTTATGCTCTTCCTGCCAACTAGGCAAACATGCCAGACTTCCGTTCCAACGGTCTTTGACCTCTACCCTTGCTCCCTTTGATATCATTCACAGCGACATTTGGACCTCTCCCGTGCCTAGCAAGGAGGGTCACAAGTACTACCTCTTGCTTCTTGATGATTACACTCATTACTTATGGGTCTTCCCGTTGCATTTCAAGTCCCAAGTGTTTCCTATCTTTGCCAGATTCCATACCTACATCAAAACACAGTTTCACATGTCCATCAAATGTTTTCAATGTGACAATGGTCGTGAATTTGACAACGAAGACTTTCACTCCTTCTTTGCCGCAAATGGGATCTCCTATCGCTTGTCTTGCCCCTATACTTCTCAGCAGAATGGCAAAGCAGAAAGAATCATCAAAACCATTACCAACATGATGCGCTCTCTCCTCTTCCACGCATCTATTCCCCTTCCCTATTGGCCTCACGCCTTATCCACCACATGTTATCTCCTAAACATTCTCCCTTCTACTACCCTACACCATCGCTCGCCAGCTCAGACACTTTATTACGCCGAGCCTAGGTATGATCACCTTCGCACCTTCAGGTGCTTGTGTTTCCCAAACCAGTCCTCCACAGCCCCGCACAAGCTTCACCCGCGCTCCACTCCATGTGTCTTCCTAGGCTATCCGCCTGATCATCAAGGTTACATTTGCCTCGATATCAAGACCCACAAGATCATTCTCTCACGTCATGTCACCTTTGATGAGTCGCGATTTCCCTTTGCATCTCCCACACCCCCTGTGTCTCCGTCAGAGTCTGAGTCACCATTCCCTCACTTCCTTTTTCCCCAGAGCTCTCTCGTTGCTCCTGCTTCTCCCCCAACACCACCGCCACCACCACCCCCCACCACCAGACCACACACCCGCAGCGTCTCCGGTGTCTTCCGACCCCGTCAGATCGTCTCCATGACTACCGCCCATCACCCCGCTATCCACCTCCCATCACCTCGCCAAACAACCTCGCCTCCCCTACGTGCGGCGGCCGCCGCATGTCATGCGGCGCCCGCCGCAACCCCAAATGCTGCGCCCACCGCCCATAAACCCTCCCTGGCGGCGCCCGCCGCAGGCCTTGCGGCGCCCGCTGCAACCCCATTTGCAGCGCCTGCAGCCATAAACTCGTCCCTGGCGGTGCCCGCCGCAGGCTTTGCTGCGCCCGCCGCATCTGCACCCGCCGCCTCCTCCCCCCCGCACCTTGCGCCTCTTGCCCCCGTCCTTCCCGGCTCCCAGACCTCCCTCTCCCCCATCCCCACCTCCCACAAAACAACCCTCCTCGACCCGAATTGGCAAGCGGCTATGCTCGACGAATACAGGGCCCTTACAAAGAATGGTACTTGGGTTCTTGTCCCTCGCCCTCCAGCGGTGAACGTCGTTCGCTGTATGTGGCTCTTCCGTCACAAGTTCCGCTCTGATGGGACGTTGGAGCGCTATAAAGCACGTCTTGTCGTCAACGGTCGATCCCAGCAGGTAGGTATTGATTGTGATGAGACCTTCAGCCCCGTGGTCAAGCCTGCCACTATTCGAGTGGTATTGAGCTTAGCTTTGTCGCGCAAATGGGCCATTCATCAACTGGATGTCAAGAACGCTTTTCTGCATGGTCACCTGAATGAGACAGTCTACATGTTTCAGCCGTCGGGATTTACTGATGCTGATCGTCCTAAGCACGTCTGTCTCCTGAAGCGCTCTCTGTATGGTCTGAAACAGGCTCCGCGAGCTTGGTTCCAGCGCTTTGCTTATCATCTGCTCCGCTTGGGTTTCATTGGCAGCCGCTCGGATTCGTCCCTGTTCATCTATCGCAGAGGCTCCGACATGGCATTTCTGTTACTGTATGTTGACGAAATCATTCTCACCGCCTCTTCTGATGCTCTTCGGACATCGATTATTTCACAGCTAAGTGCTGAATTCGCTATGTCAGATTTGGGTCAGTTGTCTTACTTCTTGGGAGTTGCTGTTCAGCGGCATGCGTCTGGGCTATTCCTCTCACAGAGTAAGTATGCTGCTGAAATTGTTGCTCGGGCTAAGATGAGTAACTGCAATCCGGTCGCCACCCCTGTCGATACATCCAACAAGCTCAGCGCTCACTCTGGTCCTTTGGTTGATGATCCGACATTGTACAGGAGCCTTGCTGGTGCTCTTCAGTATCTCACCTTCACCAGACCTGATATCAGTTACGCTGTTCAGCAGATCTGCTTGTTCATGCATGCACCCAGGGAACCCCACTTTCATGCCTTAAAGCGGATCATTCGGTACATCAGCGGCACACTCGAGCTCGGCACCACGACCACTCCTTCCTCTAAGCTTGACCTTGTTGCTTACACTGATGCGGATTGGGGTGGTTGTCCTGACACGCGTCGCTCCACGTCTGGTTACTGTGTCTTCCTCAACGACACCCTTGTGTCTTGGTCGGCCAAGCGTCAGTCTGTCGTGTCTCGCTCCAGTGCTGAGGCCGAATACAGGGGCGTTGCCAACGTTGTCTCTGAGTGCTCTTGGCTCCGCAATCTCCTGCTTGAGCTCCGTTGCCCTCTTATGAAGGCCACTCTGGTCTATACTGATAACGTCTCTGCCGTCTATCTCGCTAGCAACCCGGTCCAGCATCAACGCACGAAGCACATTGAGCTTGATCTCCACTTCGTCAGGGACAAGGTTGCCATAGGACATGTCCGCGTTCTACATGTCCCGTCCTCGTATCAGTACGCTGATATATTCACCAAGGGTTTACCTAGACAGTTGTTCATTGATTTTCGCTCTAGTCTCACTGTACGACCCCCTACAGTTTCGACTGCGGGGGTTTGATAGATTACATAGGTCTTAATATTGTATAGTGGGCTAAAAGCCCATTAAGGCCCAATACCTTTGTAACCTATATATATGTTATATCAATGAATGGAAACCCTAAGGAGGACTTTACATCAATTCTATCATTCTACAAATCTGAATGGTCAAATGATTGTCACAATACAAGGTAACTGGGTTTATCTGGGTGACTGAGAAATCTTGAAGTTAATTAAGCGGACGAGGCAAGTGATTTCTGTAGCTTCGTTTGCCATGGCTCTATATTCAAATTTAGAGCTGATGCGTGAAACAATTTATTGTTTATTGGACTTCCAACTAACATGAGATGTTCCAACAAAAATGATAAACCCAATAACAGATCATCGAGTGATCGAGCAAGAAGCCCAGTTAGAATCTGAAAAAGCTTTGAGAATGAGAGAGGAGCAACCATTGAGGAGGATCCCCCCTGATCAGTAGTGCCTCGGACATAGCGAAGGGTGTAAAGAAGAGTTGTCCAATGAGGGGCACGAGGGGATAGCATAAATTGACTCAGTGTTTGGACAACATAGCTCAAATCAGGTTGTGTGTTTGTAAAAAAAGTTTAATTTCCCAACCAAAGCTCTGTAAGGAGTGGGATCAGGGAGAAAATCACCATCTGTGGTGTTCAACGTCAGTCGGAGAGGGAGACGAGTAACAACAGGTTTAGCAAAAGCAAGGTCGACCTCGAGTAAGAGATCAGAGGTAAATTTGGCCTACGAAATGGCGATACCCGAATCAAGATGAGTGACTTCCATGCCCAGAAAGTAACTGAGCTGACCAAGGTCTTTAATACTGAATGAGGAGTGAAGGAACTCTTTAACTCGAAGAATTTCATCCATATCTAATCCAGTGACCAAGATATCATCAACATAGATTGCTAGAATGGTGATACAACTTCTATTGTGCTTAATAAACACTGAATAATCATTCTTCGACTGAACATATTTAAGAGGCTGCAAAGTTGATGTGAGTTTTTTAAACCACTTTTAGACTTCTTCATGGAGATCTCCATGGAAAAAGGCATTGTTAATATCCAATTGATGGATGAACCAATGCTTTGAAGCAGCAATAAGCACCCTGATCGTAGTCATCTTTACCATGAGAGAGAAAGTTTGATGTGAGAAACCGAGAACCCCGAGCCGGGTCATATCAAATCGGAAGCCGTGTCGGGTTTATTTTATTTCTGTTTATAAGATCGAAATCAATCACTTTACACAAAAGCTTAAGTCAATGTGTAGGGGCTTCCCCTTATATTTTGGTTTGGTTTTCACTTGGTTTTTCAATGTCAGATTCTACCCACAACCCCAACACGCCCCCTCAAGTGCAACCCGCCTCGATCGGATCGACACTTGAAATCCTTTTTCTTTTTTCTTCTTCTCACGGGTCAAGAGTCTCAATCTCTTTATAGCTCGTTTTTTTTTTACGATGGGTTCCAGCATCTCAATCTCTTTTAGCCTTACCCGAAGCCAGAAAAACCGACCCGACTCGAAGCCTTTTCATGTGTTTTAAACCAGTAAGGAGAAGCAAAAATCACGTTATCTGCTCTTTTTTAAAAAACACAATAACCGCCATTAAGATCAAAATACTTAAAAACCAGTACAAGCAGTTGAGAAAATTGAACCTTAAATATAAAACAAATAAATTATTTTAAAACATTTTTTCCCAGCAAATATTACGATACTAGGATAAATAATGTCTCGTTTGGTTGAACATAAAAAGTATGATTTTGGGCGGAAACTAAATGAAAAAGAGTGAAAATGAAAGTTATATGATGTTCTAGATAAGTAAACTTTTATTTTTTAAATGAAAGAATTAAATTTTAAATTTTTCTATAATAAATTTTCAACCAAATGTATTAAACCTATTTAATGAGCTCTTGATCTTCCTGATGTGTTTTTAATTAGCTAACCAAATGTTTGTGATTAGATAACCAACAACGACTAAATCTGAATGGGAGGAGAGGAGTATAGAAATTAATTGAAGGCCCATAAATAAATGAATACTCGGTAATGCATGAATTACGAGTTGAATTATAATTAATTACCAGGGACAATAGTGTAGATGGGGCGCTTATCGGAGATACCGGTGCCGTTGGAGCAAAGGCAGGGGAAGGGGATCCTCACCGTCTGTTTAGCCTCCACCTTGTGGGACCCCTTCGTCGTGAGGGGCAGATTATTAACGGCCAGGATCGACTGGAGGCTCCCTACGGTGAACTGCCGCTTCAGTGCCGATAGGGTGGTGGTGTTGGGGAGGAAGTACCCAACGATCCCCTGACACTTGGCGCCGGCGGAGGAGCACTTGAAGGCGGTGGTGGTGGACTGCGGCTGGGCGCTTGTTGACCCCAGGAGGATGCCCACGCTCACGATTACCACCACTAGCTTCATCACCTCCGGCTTCATTTTTTATTTTTGATATTCCTGCAACTGCATGCAATCTGAATTCTGAAAGGAATGGGAGTTTTTTATTATATAAAAATAAAAATAAAAATTGGAATTGAAGAGATGGAGGGGTCAAATGTGTGGACTTTGACTTGACTTTTATAAGTCCACAGTAGAGAGGTTTGCACAAATATACCCCAAAAGTATGATTAATGCGGCCGATTAGTGGCCTAGCTCATCAACGCTATCATTATTATACTCAATATTGGTGGGCACCACTTCATTTAGACAAAAGTTGACCACTTTTATGTAATTTCTGATATTTAGGTTATAGAGTGCATATTTTTCAAAGGAGTGAAGTGTAGTTTTTTTATATATTTAATTGACTCGTTTAGAAAGGAGCAGAGATTAAATTTGGATTCGAAATTAAAATTATGTTCATATTCAGTTTGATTAGTAAATGAACGAGTTCTAACTGAGCTTTTTTTCAATATTACGAGATATTAAACAACTCTATATACTTATAACAAACTAGTAATTTAAAGAAAAACTTTTAAATTCCATGAATTCAAACTTAAACCAAAAATTGAACCGATTTAAGCTGTATTGTTCATAGTTAATCCGTTTAGCGGATAAATAAGTTCAGGTTAATTTTTTATCAAGACAAACTCGAGCTATTCAACTTATATAAATTTTCAAACCAGATAGCAGAGAATATATATTGACATTTTTTTCATTAAAGGAGTTGCGTGAATATATTGACATTTTTTAATTAAAGGAGTTGCGTGGGGGTTGGGGAGTCGATAGTTCGGTGGAGATGTCAAAGTTTTCATACTAGTTGTGATCACCATTATGTAAGTTACGGAATGTTTTTTTTTGTATTCCAAGTGAATTCAATATACATAGGCCACAAAACTAGACAATTTTGTAGTTCTTTTTAATGAAATACCCAACATTTTACCAAAATATTTTACATTTTTGTTAGCTTCTCATCATAAAGTTCTAATATTTTTTGGTAAAATTCTACAATTATTCCATCTAGGCAGGTGATTTATCTTGTTTTTTAATAAGATAAGAACAATGGCGGATCTAGTGTATCAAAGCTAGGTGAGCGGAAAAGTTTTAGTCATGACAAAAAGAAAAAAAAAATTAACACGCCAAAATACGATTATTATATAGGAATTTATAAAAAGTACAAAAGAAATTCAAGATTTATCAATGTCTACAATCAAATTACCAAACAATTTAAAACCTTAATTTAGTAAATTAGAAATTAAATAAAGAATAATTAGAAGAGAGTAAAAAAAATACCTCACGAATTAGATTAAAGAAGTGGTAAAAGAGTTCAGAAATCGGAATTGAACAAACCGAATTTGAAGTTTGATAAACGCCGAAAAGAAATGTGTTGTGTGCTAATTGAACGGAAATGGAATACTCGAAGCTCTTGCTAATGTGCCTGGAAGGAGGGTGAGGTGGTGAGCCTATTTGATTCCAAATCAAAATGCTGAAGCTTTTGAATTTAGAAGCTTTTAGGCCCAAAATACATTAAGCCTGCCTAAAAAAAAAATTGACCCAACAATTTTTTATTTTTTTTTACCAACTCTAGAAATTTTGCCCCAACAGTGGCTGGGTTAGCTACTACAACCATCTGCCCCTAGATAAGAATATGTGTGGCGTCAGACCTTGATAATCCACCACCCAATTGCTTCTGTTCAAACATGATCCTGTAGCTCGAGATGAGGAAAGGGAAAATCGAGATCGAGAGAGTGTCTGAGTTGGGCCGCCTTGTCAACAACGTGACTAATTTATCTAAAGATATAGGAACAAGAAACATTCTCAAAACATAAGAGAAGTCTTCTGGCGTCCACGAGGATTATCTCTCTCTCTCTCTCTCTCTCTCTCTCTCTCTCTCTCCCACGGACAACTCTAGAAGTTGTTGATAGCATTGATGAGTGTAAGAGTATCACATTCGGCCTCGATCCTTGCAATCCCCAGTCGACGAGCATCTTGTAACCCCATGAGAAGGCTATCTTGTAACCCCGCGAGAATGGCAAGCGCTTCATCCTTCAAAATTGAGACTCGACTGCAAAGGAGCACGACAATGGACGAATGTGGTATTATGCATCTATTCCATCAACACTTTGATCATAATTCTATATCCAGTGATTGTTGATGGGAGGCATGAGAAATTGGTCATCTACGGTTACTTGCAACATATAAACGATGGTATGATAAAAGATGATTGAAATCGAACAAGTGAGATCAAAGTGAATGATGTGATTACTAAAACAAAATGGAGTCATTATCCTAGGTAGCATATGAGGAGTAGGGGAAATGTCATAGGGTGCACTAATAAGCTATCGCGAATACGTGTTCGTCCTCCAGCATACTCATCTAGCACAGATAATGTGCGTTGGTGGTCGAAGCCGATTGAAATGTGCCTTGAACATCGCTATTCTTCTAGTTAGCCCCTCTTCTTGCTCATAAAAAGCAAGCAGCGGTTGATGTCTGTGTAAAAGATCCTCTTTGATCCAAGATCTGATGACAGCCTCACCAGATCAACCAAAAACCAGCAACAGATTGGACGAAACACTCACAAGTGATGATGAACGAATGAAGGAAAGAAGCAATGGAAACTAGGGTACGTTGCTGGCAGCCTTCCTGCAGCTGAGAATTCATTCTCTCTCTCTCTTACCAATTCCAGAACAAACCAAAGCTTAAATAGTCCTTACAAGGGGACACCTTTCGATGTCCTATTGGTTACTAGCTAGAGGACAAAAGGCACTAAAAACCAGGCATAACAACCCGGATGTGACTTATTACAATGATTGGAAATAAAAAGAAGATCATTAAAACATTAAGCACATTAATGCCAATAATCTCAATACCCCCTCCTCAAGTTGGATTTGGGAGATGATTCACAAGACCCAACTTGGCATGAAAAAACTTGCTGTGTTCTTCACCTAGAGCTTTGGTCATAATGTCTGCAACTTGAAGGCCAGTTCTAACATGGTTAGTCTGTATGAAGCCTTCCAACACTTTCTCCCTGATAAAGTGACAATCAACTCTAATATGCTTTGTCCTTTCATGAAAAACTTGGTTAGCAGCAATATAGATGGCTGCTTTACTGTCACAATACATAGGAATTGGCAGTGGACAAGGTACTTTCATTTCTTCCAAAATGCCAAACAACCACACCAGTTCACTTGACGTTTTGGACATGCTCTTGTACTCGGACTCAGCTGAAGATTTGGAGACTGTCTGCTGTTTTTTTGTCTTCCATGACACTAATGACTGTCCAAAGAACACACAGTACCGTGTAAGGGATCCTGCACTATAGGCATATGCTGCCCAATCTGTATCACAATACCCAGTCAACCCATAATCAGCACCTCTTTTGAGTAACAGACCAACATTAACACTTCCTGCCAAGTATCTTATGACATGCATTGCTGCATCCATGTGTGGCTTTCTTGGACAACTCATGAATTGGCTCAAATGCTGGATTGAGTAGGACAAATTCGGTCTGGTTAAGTTTAAGAAGAGCAGCCTTCCAATAAGTCTCCTGTACTTCTCTGGATCTGCTATCAATTCAACTTCATCTGTACTCAGTTTGAGCCCTCTAGGCATAGGAAAACCACTTGGCTTGCAGTCTCCCATCCCACAATTGTCAATGATATCTAATATATATTTCCTTTGGTGCAAGGAAATACCCTCTGAAGATCTTGTAATCTCAAGACCTAAGAAAAATCTTGCTAAACCAAGATCCTTAATGGTATAAGCTTGGTGAAGAGCCTTCTTAACTGCATTGATCACCCCTTCATCATCTCCATTTATTAACAAATCATCCACATAGACTAAGGCCATAACCTGTCCCTTTGGAACATCCATAATAAACAAAGAGTAATCACTCTTTGACTGATGAAAACCAAAACTCCCCATAAATTGAGTCAACTCTGCATTCCACTACCTTGAGGCTTGCTTGAGCCCATACAGGGCTCTCTGAAGCCTACAATACTGACCAGGCTTCACTGCATATCCTTCTGGTGGACACATGTAAACTTCTTCTTCAAGTGTCCCATGAAGAAAAGCATTATTAATGTCTAACTGATACACTTGCCAATCCTTCTTGGCAGCCAAGGAAAAGATGAGTCTCACTGTTACTAGCTTGGCAACAGGTGAGAAAGTGTGTTTGTAGTCTTTTCCCTCTATTTGTGTGAAGCCCTTTGCAACCAATCGTGCCTTGTATCTTTCAACTGAGCCATATGCCCTGTATTTTACCTTGTACACCCATCTGCACCCCACTGGTTTGTGCCCTGCAGGAAGTTCAGACATCACCCATGTTTTGTTTTGTTTTGCTCCAAAGCAACCAGCTCTTTGTTCATTGCCTCCTGCCACAAGGTACTTCTCACTGCTTCTTTAAAGGTAGTGGGTTCAACCACACTCACCATATTGCAAAAAGAGTTCACAAACTCTTGGGAATAATTTTCTAAGTTTCCAAGCATCCTAGCCAGGAGAATCTGAGAATCTGTATTAGCAATGACATTGCAAACATAATCATTGAATCTACCAGGCCTATTTGAGGTTCTGGTAGTCCTTCTTAAAGGTGGGAAATCCACCAGGTTGGGAGAGTTCTCTCTCTCACCCTCTGCAGCAGGTATAACTCTCCATGGTGATGCATTTGACTCCCTTTGGGATTGATCACTGGCAGCAGCTGTAGGAACTGATTCACTTGAATCGTGGAGCTGATCATTGACACCAGCAGCAGGGATAGATCCATTTGAGCCACCTTCTGCAAGTTGAAAGATCTCTTCATAGCCAGCAACTGGATTTACAAGAGGAAGACCATGAGTAGCCTCACTTCTGACTTCCTTCTCTACCTTTTCCTTAAAAGGAAAAACACTTTCATTAAAAACAACATCTCTGCTCACAAAGATTTGTTTTGATTCCAAGTCATACAACTTGTATGCTTTCTGAGCATGTGGGTATCCAAGAAACACACACCTTCTTCCCTTAGCAGCAAATTTATATCTAACTGAGTGACTCACTGGAGCAAAACACAAGCAACCAACAATCCTCAGTTCCTCATAAGATGGCCTTTTTCCAAACAACACCTCATAAGGTGATTTCCAGTTCAACACTGCAGTGGGTAATTTGTTGATAATGTGTGTAGCTGATAAAACACACTCACTCCAAAACTTGACAGGTAGATTTGCATGGATCCTCAAGGATCTTGCAGTCTCTATCAAGTGTATGTGCTTTCTCTCCACCCTCCCATTTTGTTGGGGAGTGTAGGGTGCACTTTTCTGGTGAATTATCTCTTTGGATAAAAATAATTCAAGACAATCTCTATGAACAATCTTTGTCCCATTGTCACTCCTTACACACTTAACTTTCTTTCCCAACTGTGTGACTGCATATACTACAAAATTTTTGACACACTTGAACACTTCTAGTTTATCTTTTAGCAAGAAGGTCCAAGTGGCTCTACTGTGGTCATCCACAATAGTTAAAAAATATCTAGCACTTGTGATGCCAATGGTCTTATAAGGACCCTAGAGATCAACATGTATTAAAGCAAAAATATCATCTGCAATAGACTTGCTTAACTGAAATGGCAGTCTGTGATGCTTGGCCAGACTGCAAGTGTCACATGATATATCATCCATATCATAAACATTCATGAAATCTAAATGTCTTAATTTAGAAATAGAAGAGTGCCCAAGTCTGGCATGCTGAACATCAAAATCTACTCTAGCTGAAACAAGAACATATGGAGTGTTCCCAATGCTATTGACAGCTTCTTTATTTTCACCACCTTGCAAAATCCTGTAAAGGCCACCTCTTCTGTATCCTCTGAGCAAAATCTCTTCACATCCAGGGCCCTGTAACACACAACCATTTCTGTCAAACACTGCCTTAAAATCTGACTTGTCAACCAATTTTCCAACTGACAACAAGTTGTGCTTGAATCCTGGAACATAAAGGACATCTTGAAGGGTTATGTCCTTAGACAACAACACCCTTCCAGACTCAGTGACATGTATGGCATGGCCATCAGGCAGGCCAACATAGAAGGGATGTGAGAGTCTCTTCTTGTCATGAAGGAGAGACTCATTGTTCACCATGTGGTCACTAGCCCCAGTATCTATAATCCATTCCAGCTCATTTTCTTTCTTAGAAACTGAGTTAACAGAAGCAAAACAGCTAATACCTGCAAAATTCACTGATGAGTTGTTGTCTGGTACATTCTTCCCTTTCATCATCCTACAGACTTCATGGCAAACAACATTCACTAGTGCCCTGTCAATGCCTGTCTCTGTGCTTCCTTTCTGTGATCTCTCCTCCTCAAGGGGGTTATCTTGTTCATGAGAGCCAACATGATTGGCTGAGCTCTTGCCTGCATCTTTGCTGCCTTGGTGCCACTCTGGGTACCCATGCAGCTTCCAACATTGGGCCATGAGATGCCCTTTCATGTTGCAAAAATTGCATCTTCTATTTCCTTTGCCAGGCTTGTCTTCTCTCTCAAAATTATCCTTCCTGAAGTCCTTTCTCTCAAAAGATCCACTTCCATTTCCCTGCTGTTGAGGCTTGGAAAAATTCCTGTTTCCCTTCTTGTTCACACTCATTGCACTGGAGTCCTGACCATTACTGGTGCTGCCTCCTCCCCTCTGAGACTCCACTTGAGTCACTAAGTAGTATGCCTTATTGAGATTGGGCATTGGATCTGTTGACAAAATCTGATTTCTAACAGGCTCATAATAATCAATCAATCCCATTAAAAACTGCATAAGCCTATTTCTCATCTCAATATCAACCATTTTCCTCTGCAATTCACACTTGCAGTTTACACTCCCTCCACAAGTGCATACAGGGATCCCTTCTAGCACCTGAAATTGATCTCATATCACCTTCAATCTATTGAAATACTCTGCCACAGACAGACCTTCCTGAGCAATCATGCCTAGTTTCTTTCTAAGTGGATAAATAAGAGGGCCATTAGATTGCCCATATCTCTCAGCTATTTCATCCCACAACTGCTTAGCTGATTCCAAATAAATAAAACTCTCCTTAATAGGACTAGTCATGGAATTCAGAAGCCAACACCTAACCATGTAGTCATCCCTCATCCATTTCTGAGCATCTGGTGAACTAACAGGTCCTGGTTTAACACATGAACCATCTATAAATCCTAGCTTGTTTTTAGCACCCAAGGCCATAGTCACTCCTCTCATCCATGGTAAGAAATTTATCCCATCAAGCACAGTAGTAACAAGCTGCGACCCAGGATGATCTGAGTTAGCCAAAAACAAGGGATCACTGAAATTACCTTATGTTGTTGTACCTGAATTAACACTCATGATTGCTAATGACAACGACGAAAGCGAGCAAGATGATCAAGCCGGCCTGCTGCTCTGATACCATGTAAAAGATCCTCTTTGATCCAAGATCTGATGACAGCCTCACCAGATCAACCAAAAACCAGCAACAGATTGGACGAAACACTCACAAATGATGATGAACGGATGAAGGAAAGAAGCAATGGACACTAGGGTTGCTGGAAGCCTTGCTGCAGCTGAGAATTCATTCTCTCTCTCTTACCAATTCCAGAACAAACCAAAGCTTAAATAGTCCTTACAAGGGGACACCTTTCGATGTCTTATTGATTACTAGCTAGAGGACAAAAGGCACTAAAAACCAGGCATAACAACCCGGATGTGACTTATTACAATGATTGGAAATAAAAGATCATTAAAACATTAAGCACATTAATGCCAATAATCTCAATAATATCGTTGCAAATGGTTGCCCACTTCTCTCAACATTACCCATCGGAGTTAAAGTCATGATTCTTCCCCTAGTCCCATGGAGTGTGCTAATGCTCGAAATCCACAATTTTCGTCTTCCCTCACATCTTTCATCTGGCTCACAAATGCTATCATGAAGTTGTCAATGTTACCACTAGCTACCAACGTTGAATGACATGTTTTATGTATATATGTCTCGTACTCTTAGATGCTCCAAGGCCTCGACACCCACACCCTTTCCCACATGTTGGAAAAAAGATGACTCTTCTGACGATGTATCTAACTTTATAATAGAGTTGTTCAACAATCATGCTATCAATATGTTCAGTGATCAAAATATGCTCAAAGAGAGTGGTGATACGGTTGGTGCTCAAGGCAGCTCAACTGCATCAGTCTCTTAAGTACCACATGACTACATGAGCCAATTCAACCCTGCATACCAAAAGGCAAAACATATTTAAACTATTTGAATTCAATTTAATTATGAAGAAATGCATAATGTAAATATTAATGAAATCACTAATATATGGAAAATTACTTAGCGGAGCTATTCTAGCCTAAGTGAAGGCGTTCGTCAAAAAGTAAACCAATTTATTCTTATGCACAAGAAATGTTTTTTTTTAAGGTGACACGTCCACTCATTGTATTAAGTTCTCCACTCGACCTTCATTGCAGCTAGTTGTCGATTGTGCATTTCTTGCATTCCCAACCTGATAGAGTTAAAAATATTTTACCGACTTGTTTCTAGTTTTTTTAAAAAAGTACATTTAGCTATTTTTTCATATTAATGTACTCCGTATATCTTATCAAGTGTCTGACTTGACAAGTGAATCTTGTTTGAATAGGAATTGTATGCTTTATTTTCTATCGGTCATAGCTCCAATGTTGGTGATCCGCAATGTTCTAAAAGCCGCTAGGCGGTGGGGGCCGCATAGCGCCTAGGCGGCGAGGCGGGTGCCTAGGCGAACTTAGAACAAACTGGATTATTTCCTTATATTTTAATACATATCATATGTTAATAACTAATATAATGTAATAATAATTCATAATGTCACTCATTTACCCAAATTTGCGGTGCTTAATTAACACTAAAGTAAAGAAACGCAAAAAGTACACATCTAACGGGTGACTCTAAACCTCCCAAAATCTAAAACAATAGGTTCGACTCAATAGCAAATGCATCCCGACTTGGGGGACAAAAAATCCCTAAGTCAACTAATCACATGCCTAGAAGCTAAAATTGAATAATCGTTGGGCTAGGCGGCGCTTAGACGGGACTAGGCGGGCCTATGCGGAGTCTAGGCGGCGCTTAGGTGGGACTAGGCGATGCATAGACGGATTTCCGCCTAAAGGGCCGCCTAGGTTTAAAAATTCCTAGGTGCCCTCCCGCCTAGCGCCTAAGCGCGATTTTTAGAGCACTGGTGATCCGTGATCACATGTCACTCGCACAACATATGGTTAGTGTCCGACAAAACATTTTCTATTTCCTTTAGAAGACAAAGCTCCCTATCAATCACTATAATCCTTGAATGATACTCACACACGTCTTCTACTTGCCGCAACACTCAAGTGTATGTTTCTTCAATTTTATTTGTTATAATTACACAACTCAAGTGAAATAATTATAACGTTCTACCTCTGCCCACCATATCCAACCATGACTTCTTGACTCTATGAGACCAAGGTTTTTATAATCAAATGAAAAAAATTGCTATGCAAGATAAAATATTCATTCGATCCTCTGAGATAAAGTTTTTATAATAATACTCATTTGACCCTATGAGACAAAGGTTTTTATAGATAATCAAACAAAAAAATTACTATACAAGATAAAATATTCATTCGTATAAAGGGGGCATGAATCACAAACTTATTTATTTTATAGGTCATGTTGATCACTAATACATATGAAAAAATATTCCATAACTTCAACGAGTCCTTGTGGGGAAAAAAAAACTAAATTTGCAATGTGTCCTTCATCCTCTAATTTGTGTTGGAATGAGTATTTCTTACGCACCAACTCTGACAAAAAAAAAGATATTGAGTCGATGTTCAATCACCCAATGAATAATTCTTCACTCTAAGCATCATATGTTTGCTCCCTCAAAGTCATGATTATTCTCATGTAACACAATTTAGTGAGCACATTTTTCGATCTCGCTCCTTCCTTAACGTTGTTTTCAATGTCATTCATTTGCGCTTCGTTCAACCATCAGGTAAATTAATGGCCTACCAACATAGGAGGACGATCGTGGTTATGAAGACCGCGGACCACCCTAATCTTCCAAGTTCCAACTACCTTTTGGATATTCTCAAACTTATAGCTCAAATTTGCACTTTTTTTTGTACTTGTATTGAGTTTGGTATCTTTATCATCTGCATCATCATCATTGCCAATAACTTATCAAATCCTTTCCATAGATCTCATAGTGTTCACATGATAAAATTATTCTTCCATACTTTGTATCAGAACCACTCCACAATTTGAAAGTGATAATCAAAAAGTTTCTTCTACGAGCTCTCCTACATATGCCCAACTTCTCAACGATTTCATATCGGGCCACACTCTTGCGGTTGTGAAACCTATTGTATTATCTACTCCTTTATTTATTCTATTACAGATCTATATAAGAAAATCATGGTTTAATTTCACCTCCCTCCGCTAATCTAAGTCTAAATTATGATATAATAGTTTTCATCTTGTCTATTTTATTTTCTCCAAATAATCATTATGTATAATATTAAATATGAATGCTAAACAAACAGTTCAATATAATCTAAGACTCAATATTGGATGTATTCTAAACACGAAGAACCATGCATTCATTAAATCAGACCATACGCAAATCACATTAGACCTAATGGACAAGAGTAAGCCGAGGTTACAACCTTTTAAGTTCGAAATGGCTTGCACTACGAGACCTGAATTTGAGACCCTGGTCAAAAATGCTTGGCGAGTGGACGTACCGGGATCACAACTTTACAAATTAACTAAAAAACTCGTGGAAGTAAAAAAAAAAAAGAGTAAGATCTGGAGTAAGAACACCTTCGGAAATATATTTCGATAAATTTCAATAGTTGAGGATAAATTGCAAGAACTACAATTGCAACTCTGTAACGCATACGATAACAGGACCGACGAGAGAATCAAAAGGCTTACAATCAAACACGCCACGCTACTTAGATACCAAACTAAATACCGGGACAACGAGTTAAGAAACACCATATAAGATCGGTAGATGCTAACATGAAATATTTCCACCGAATTGCAACAGGGAGAAGAAACATAAACATAATAAAAACAATACAAACAATCGCAGGAGTTGCGGTTACAACTGACAAAGAAATACGAGAATCGATTAAGCATGACTTCATGAGACGATTCCAAACTACCCAAAGACAAATAATCCCGAGTAATTTAATCAATAACATAAACACAGAAGTCACCTATGAGGACAATGAGTGGCTCGCTAAACAAATATCGAATGCTGAAATTAAAAATGCGGTCTTCAGTTTAGCAAACGACAAGTCACCCGGATCTGATGGTTTTCCAACGGGTTTTTTGAAGAAATATTGGCCCATTGTTGGCCCTTCTGTGACTAAAGTTGTCAAAGGCTTCTTCATTAGTGGCAGAATACTAAAGCAGGTAAATCACACCTTCATTGCACTTATCCCAAAGTACGACAACCCAACAACTACATCACATTACAGACCCATCAGCTTATGCTCCACAACGTATAAGATAATTTCTAAAATAATAGCAACAAGACTAAAGAAAACTATCCCTAAAATTATCAACCCCTTGCAGAGCGCATTCACTGCAGGAAGGTCCATACAAGACAATATCCTAATAGCAAATGAGCTCTTTCACTCATTCTCAAGGAAGAAAGGAAAATCTGGCTGGATGGCAGTTAAACTAGACATGGAAAAAGCTTTTGACCTGGTGGAATGGAATTTCTTGCTCTCAGTTCTAACTAATTTTGGATTCTCGAAACGCTTCACAGGATGGATACGGGAATGCATAACGACAGTCACCTACTCTGTCTTAGTAAACAACGAACCCACTTATCTATTTGCTCCTCAACAAGGGCTTAGACAAGGCGACCCTCTACCCCCATATCTATTCCTCATACTATCAAAAGTCTTAGCACGTGGGCTACACAAGGAATCTATAGCTGCCCGGAGCCACCTGGGCATCACGATCACGTGAAATGGACCAAGAATTCCATTTATGGCTTTCGCGGATGACATAGTCATTTTTGCGTCGGCAACAAAAACTGCTTGTGACCAAATAAACAAAGTCCTCCGGGAATTCTCTTCCCTTTCTGGTCAAAGGGTAAACAGACACAAATCACAGTTTCAAACGACTTCTAACATGACGACAAGTCAAAAGAATGCATTACACAATGAACTAGAGATCCCCTGTATCAGCAACCTAGGACCTTATCTAGGTTGCCCCATCATTTGTGGTAGAGTTAACAAGGAAACTTTTAATGCCCTACTAATCACAACTAAATCGCAAATGCACAAATGGAAAGCCAACTGCTTGTCTCGGGGAGGACGATGTACCTTAATTAAAACCACATTATCAGCAAAACCTCTGCATCTTATGCAGTGCTTCTTATTACCAAAATCTATACACACTAAATTGGACAGAATCAATCGGAATTTCCTTTGGAACAAAGGGCCAAAACATAAGCCACTTATTAGTTGGTATGAAGTATGCAAGGAAAAATCCAACGGAGGACTTGGACTACGTAACTCCGAAGATATGAATAAGGCACTGCAACTAAAACTATTATGGAAAATATTGGATGAACCAAGAAATCCATGGGTAACACTAGTCACAGAAAAATATCTACGGCAACAACACATACTAAATTACCGCAAAAAGGGCGGCTCCTCCTGACAATGGGCACAACTCACTAAACTTATACCCCTCTTTAAGGATGGCCTTCGTTGGTCGATCGGTAATGGCAGAAGTATAAAATTTTGGCTTGATCATTGGTTCGGAAACTCACCACTAATAACATTAATACCAGATGACAGGTAAGTTGACACACAACTCACTATACAACACTTCTTGACAGACGATAAGAAGTGGAACTTGGATATACTTAACTCTACCCTCCAAAATACCTTACCAGCAGAATCAATAGACCTAATATCCACATACCCGATACCCAAAAATATACACACCGATAGGCTATACTGGAAATGGAGCAAGAATGGATGGTTTAGCACAAGCTCAGCGATTCAAATGATCAACCACTACAAACAGCACCAAAAATCGGACTTAAGATGGATTTGGAGTTTAGACTTACCATCAATAGTGAAAACACTACTTTAGAAAATTACGAAGAATGGAGTGCCAACTTCGGTAAAACTTGCCTCTCGTGGTGTTGGGGTCCCTACATCCGGCCCTCACTGTGATTCGAACTATGAGGATCTAGCCCACCTTCTTTGGGACTACCCGATAACAAGAGCAACAATAGCAAAAGCGGATCCTACCTTAATGAATATTCTACATATTTGCTTCACCCAAGGAACGCACATAAATAGTTGCATTTGCTCCATTAAATAGAAAGTTAGGAGTCAGAAATTCAATGTTCTCGCTTTCTGCTTGTGGAGCATTTGGTACTTTAGGAACATGACGCTCTTTGGCAACACTAATACTTTCCGACCAAAAACAAAGCTGGAACACCTTAAATCAATCCGACAACAACACAGACGCCCAATGCATACAACAGAAAAACAACATGACACAAATCCGGTCTGCAATACCAAGAAAAAACTGTAAATGGAAAGGCACCAAGAATTGGTTACCACAAACTAAACTTTGATGGAGCCCTATCTACTTCCTCTTTGGGCTCCTATGGATTCGTTATCAAAAACCATACTGGCACGCCCGTTTTCTGCGGCACAGGCCCTTCGTGCATTTCCTCTATTTCTAGCGTGGAGGGCTTGGGGCTCTGGAATGGCCTTAATGCTACTGGAGAACTCAACATAACCAATTTGACAATAGAATGGGACAACCTGACCATTATTAACAGCCTTAAGGGTTGCGGGAAACCCTCTGGAACCCTGAAATGAGTGTTTCAGACAGTCTAGTCTCCATAGGTTTCTTTCACTCAATTGAGATTCGTCATGTATTTAGAGAGACAAAGCGAGTTGATGACCGTCTTTCGCACCTCAATTTCGCCTTCTCTGTCAATTCATTACCTGACGACTCGGTTCTTCGTAATTTCGTCCGTCTGGACGCCCTTCGCATTTAAGGTCCTCTTAATGCCAAATTATTTCCAGTTCAAAAAAAAAAATCATTTCGTATAATATAAACTTAAAATCATTCAAACAAGTAAATGAAATAAACATACCCGCTCATTTTTTCTTTCGTTATCGAATTTATCTTCTGCATAGACATATTTTGCTCTTTGTAGAGATACAAATCATTGTAGTATAAATATTTGATTGTAAAGGAAAAGTGAAATTATACTCCTAAAAACTAGTCATTGTCAACTGCTAGTTTTGGGAACCTTTACATGCACTCAAGGCGTGCACAGGAACGCCGTACACTCTACAATCTACATGCATTTCTCCAACGATGAAAATCTAGAACCAATACATATCAGCATACATGCAATTCACACAAAGGTAAGGGCGAATATCTTGTTATACATGTACAACATAGACAGAAGCACCATGGGAACAGCAAGCCCAATTGTCAAAAAAATCAAAAAAAACAATGCACTAGATGTAACAGATGTCATATGTACAACTCAAAACACAAAAAAGAGGATAAACCAACCAATATCAGAGGGCAATCCATCGTATCAAATACTAGATTTGAAACTTTAGAAACTAAATTGCCAAGCCAGAGCACAACAGACTTATTTAATACACAGCTCCATCAAACATCAACAGGGACTATAGCTGAACATCCTAATAAGTTGCGCTTCTGAAGGGGAGGGAAAGAACATAACCTATATTGGACAAAAGACCTAACAAAAACGCCACTCTTGTTTATAATGAAAACCAGGCAATTGAGAGAAAGCAGATAAAATACAATGACCAAGATACTGGAGAAGCTGAATCCTTCATTGCTTATCCTCCAAACGGCACAGTAAGGATTCGGCGAAGATTTGTTGCCTGCACAGATTGCAAAGCAAAAGATCAAGTTAAACATAGTTAAATAAAAATAAACAATATAACTAAATAACCAAATGTAATGTAGTGCTGGTAGGGATAAACTGCGGGCACGTTGTTGTTGTTGTTATTGTATTAGTAGTTTAGTTCTGTTAGGGACAGTTCATTGTGCTTTCAGATTCTTAAACCTTGTACTCTTTTGTTTCTCTTCCTGGAAAACGATAACATGAGTAGCACCAACATATAGCCCTGCAAGTTCTTTCTAATAACTTTTCACTAAAGGGACAACTAGTCTAGCATCATCAAAGTACAAAGCTTTTAAACTCAGAAGGTACTCTAGAAGAAAGGAGAAGTATAATTATCACCTAAGAATCACAATAATAACGAAGAATTTGCATATACTCCATTTAACAATTGAGATCTCCCGTATGACATTGTGTACCACTTTGTAGTTGAAAGAAGTTTAAATAAAAATATTTATATTGACTAAATAAAATAATAAAAATATCAAATTTAACCAATTAGGACGAGTGATCTCCTCTACTTCAGTGTTAAAAGCCCTTTGATTTTTTGTTCAAAAAAAAAGCAACGTTGGATGAGGATAATAATGCCAGATTCTTTCCAAGTCTATGAAAATGCAGAAATAAGGATGTTAATCATACTTGCGTTCCGTAAGCTTTGGGCTTGGACGTGAGTACTTCAAATAACCATCCCAAGGAACCTTTTTGAGACCTGCTCTTACAGATATCATGCCTCTAACCCTACACATCAGGAACATAAACTCAATCCTTCATACAGATGCACCCAATACAAAAATTTGTAGAAGTGCACAAATTAACAAGCAGAATGCACAAGTTCCAAACACAACACAAAAAATCTTCACCTCTCTGCAAACTCAATAGGAGTTTCTCCAGGCCTTAATGTCTGGGGCTCCAGATACCACACATCACAAACCACTGCCCACGAGGTCATTAACTGGAGTAGATGTGTTGTAAATGATTGCCTGAAAATGATAATTAACTTAGGATAACTTGTCCAACAAAACCAAAGGCAATCAGAATCTCTAGTGTTATGCATCTGATCTGGTGGAAGGGATGAGATAGTTTTCTGAAACCAGCAGAGAAAACTCTCCCAGGTCAAAAGTGGCAAAGCCTTTAAAAAGTAATATCATATTACCCATGACTAATTAGGGGTGCTGGCCTTCTTATTTATGCACAAATCTTCTTATTTAAAAAGTGGCAGAGAAAATTATCCTTTCCTGACCCCTCATAATGAATACCAGTGAAAATAAAAAACCATTATCATGTTTGCTTTTTTCTTAGAAAAGCTCCAAGCGGACTTGTGAAACTTCTAGCCCAAACATCATGAACTACATTCTATCATTCTTTTCCTATATCCAACCCCCTGCCCCTCAAAATTGCAGACATATAGAAATAAAAAAGTTTATTTAACATCAATACAATGTCGGAATGGATAAGTATGTGAAAGAACAAAATTATGCCATGGGAACAACACAAACCATGTTCACAGTAAATAAAGGAGCAACAGAAAACCTCACTTTTTACTGTTCCAGAAGGCGTCTACAAAAATCTTATTGTACTTGATTGCAACTGGACAGACAGTGCATCCCAGCTCAAAAGCACCCTGCAAAATGTAATTATATAACTAAATGGAAGTAAACCGAAAAAGCTACTATGTAACTAAATGTAGCTAAATACATAATGAGGTAAAACATGTTACCTTTTTAAACATTACAGTATAATGGTTGTTAACACAAGTTCCTTCAGGAAAAATTAAAAGAGGATTGTTATCAGTCCCGTGCACATGTTCTCTTAACCTACAAATTCAAGTTTCAAAATATATAAAACTAGCAACGCTGATTATCTAAAATAATACAAAATAGTTGAAGTGAACATGTTCTCTTAACATACTTCCTTGCTACAATTTCACGGTCTTTGGCCTCGGTACGATTGAACCAAATGCATCCCAAACTTTCTAGAATAGTACTCTGCAAAAGTCCTGCACAAAAAACAGCAAGAAACCTAAGTTTTGTCAAATATTTTCGTCCAAATTTAAAATTTGCTGCATATTATGCATCATCAGAATAACCATAAATAAATAGAATGGGTAAAAAAAAAAAGCATATAAAATGAGCTTTTCTAATATTTTGACTTTTGAGATCAATAGATGTCCATGCCCACAACCATTTAACCCAAAAAAAAATTGATGTGAGCGAATACACTGGTGTAACACATAAATGGGATGGAAACAGACATACTAAAACAAGATGAGCACAAGGAAGTGTCTTCAAAGAAGCATGAGCAATGAAAATGTGTGAATTTTCCCATGCAAAAGCTTCGATTATGATCCTTAAATTTCCAACACATATAAATTGTAAGTTGGGTCCAATAGTTTCATCAATAACAAAAAAGTCACCACACTAATATGAGCTTTCCAATTTCAAGTATAATGGAAATTTAGGAGCTTATACAAGTATACAACAACAACACCCCGGTGAATCTTGCAATGAAGGAGGGTCTGGGGGTTGTAATGTACACACCCTGTCCTTGAGAATATGGTGAAGGAGGAAATGATGAAAACCCTATTCTGCAGTTCACTTCATATGCTGCCATCCCACATATTTTCATCGACAAATGACAATGAATTTGAAGTGAGATTACAAAACAAAGTATAAGAAGAGACAAACTATAGTCTGTGGCCTTTCCTGGCTATCTCGGTAGTATTTTAACATTTCCTACCATTACATTATTAGTTGAACTCGTTTTAGCATTTGGCATGCTTCAACGAAGTTTCACTGCACTTTTTTTCATGGGAAATTTCACCTCGTAGCCAACGAGGTTTGGCTTTTTCACCTGTTACCCAAACATTTCAAGAATTTCACTTGGTAACCATGATGTTTAGACAAATTTTGCGTGGTAATCAAACTTGTTTATCATATAGAATTTAGATAAAATAACAAAAAAAATATCCTATATATTATAATTTCTTCAACATTTTTGTGTTTTATTTTAAAAAGTCATCAACAACCTTTTTACTGTTTAAAGAGGCAAAATTATTTTTATAAGAAATGAGTAAATTAACAAAACCATCTAAAATAAATTATGTGAAACCATCCAAATTTGAGGTTTCGTCTTCAAAGAATCACCATGCCTCTTTCAATGATTAAAGTTGTTAAATTAACTAATAAATAAATCAGTAAATTATGCAAAACAATCCATAAATTATATAAGTATTTTATTATAATATAAATTATTAAAGTATAAGAAATCACCCATTATTTTCAAATCCATAAATTAAATACACACTTAAAATTACTATCTATCCAAAATTGTTCTAAAATATACTAATAAAATTTAGTTAAAATGTACTTTGTATTATATATGTGGTATGAAACATTTTCAAAACTTAAAAAGGTTATAGATGGGTCTTAGAAAACAATAGTCTAAATTGGGTGATTATGTATAAATACTACTGTATAAATTTTGATGTTTTTTTAAAATACTACCCTAATTTTTTTTGGTTTGTATAATTTAGCCATTCATTATATAACTAATGTGTGGCCCCATGGAAAATTAAAGATTTATGGGTTATTGTGTGGTTTTATGTGGGTTATTGTGTGATTTTACATAAATTCTAAAAAAATAACCAGTTTGGTTATCACGTGAAATTTGTCGAAACCCCGTGGCTAACACACCAAATTTATTGTAACCTCATGGTTACCAAGTGAAATTATTATAAAGTTTGGGTAACATATGTGGGGGGTGGGGGGAGGGACCTTGTGGCTGCCACGCTAAATTTCCTTTTTTAATCATATACAAGTTACAAATCGAGAAAGATGAACCCCCTATTCCAACAATAAGTGATGTTAAATGCTTACCAACCCACCCAGGATGCTTTTGCATGATCACAGCGAATGCTGTCATTTGTTCCAAAACGATGAAATCAATCATTGAGGTATGATTGGCCACAAAAACCTGTTAAGTAAAGTCAGCAAAAAACTCACATGTCAGTCAAATGTTCCAAGCCCATCACGCCAGGATTAAAGAACAAATGTAAAAGAAGATAGAGAACCTGATGAGGCCTCATGCTAGGTTGAGGCCCATGATATTTGATTACACCAGTCCATGATGCAACAAAGAAACTGCATATCAACTCAACAAGAGATCGCTGGAGGAAAGTGGAGAAAATGAAAGTTAATGCCAAAAACACAATATAAGCAAACAAGTTCATAGAGATATAGCAGATCTCTACAAGAATGCATTAAAATAATATATTAATACATCAAACTGGAAATGTAAATATTGTGTGACATACTAATTACTAAAAAAAAACCTAAACAAAGCAAGACAAACTAAGAAGAGTACATGACAACAAGGTTATTCAGATGGAAAGCAAAATCTTAAAGGAAGAACTAAGCCCTCTTCGGAAAAAAAGGCATCCACTCTCTAACCAAGAAGATAACGGAAGGTGATTATACCCATTCAGATACTAGCTAAATGTCATATTACATTGATGTGAACTTCAATGAAGTTAAGACAACTAGAACAATATGCTGATCTATTTAACATACACAATCAGCATATTGAACACCTTAACAAAATATATGCCACATTCGGGAGAAGGAATCAAAACAGGCGATGATTTTATTATGTGCAAACTGATTGTCCATACATGCTAACCACATTATTGGACAGAATAGCACATGGTTGATCAACAACTTTTCCTTGGCAAAAGAAGGCAAACAGGAATGGGAGTAATAAAAGAAAAATACCTCAATTTTCTTCCTCAGCTTATCTTGTCCTTTTAGCAAGAAATGAACAGGAATGTAGAGAGAAAGGAATATAATCCATCCTAGTGTCAAAACAAGAACCCTATAAAAAAAATTGTACAAGGCTTAGTAAAAGACTAAGTTTCACAAGCCTCAAATAAGAATTGCAAGAAAGCCTTCGAATGCAGTGAGAAGAGGCAAAAGTTCATCATCTTAATCAATATGAAATCCATAAAGACAATAAATTTTGCCAGAATATTAGAGCACTGCTAGTTGCAAGTTCCAACTGTCAAAAGTGTAATGTTAGAAAAATTATCACAATTGACTTTGTAAGTTCATGCTGTAATAAGCTACACTGAAATGCAGTGCAAACACTGTCATTCTGTGCTCAAGATGCAAAACTTCTTGGATACAATCATGAGAAAACATAATAATTATAAAATATAAAAACTCAAGGGTTTTCCTAGCATGTGGAGCTACTAATTTGCCAGAATGTCAGTTTCAACTAGGTGAGTGTTGTTTTTTCAGAAAGACAACCAGAGAAATGATATAAACCCAGGTCCATAGATCTTATCATTTGAAAATTGCACACATTTGATACATTGTTTTTCAAAGGGGGGAATTAGGCAAATCTTCAAGAAACGCAATGTCCCTTTTTTCTCTAATTTTACAAGTATAGATACTTGAGGGAGGGAGGAGCTTTAGTTGGAGAAAAAAAAATATCATCTCACTGACCTTGCTGGGAAAAGAATTAAATACCGAATGACCACTCCACAACACCATAAGGGGAAAAGATATATATTCCAGTTCCAAGGTTCAGGGGGATTTGACTTGAAGCATCGCGTGAAAGAATCCTGTTAACAATCATCATGGCCAACATAAACTTAAATAGAATTTCATAAGGAATGCCAACATCATCGATACAAGCGACAGCCAATTCCATTGTCCTGGAAAGTTTCCACCTCGGGCCATTTTTACAATTCCCAAAAAAGAAGTCAATTAATTACCGAAAATGCATGTTCAAAAGTCAACATGATGCTTTAGTTAGCAAACTAAGGGTATCATAGAGAATAATAAAGATGTACAATGAAGGCAATACTATAATAATACTCATTGCTATCGTTTTCATGAAGCCATACATTTAAGAAAGTATAAAGCTCCAAACAAAGACCAAAAAATCTAATTAAAAACATTAGTTCTTGCCAAGGGAAAGTATAAACTAGTTTTCGACAAGAGCTTGATTAAATTTTCTATTGAACAATACCTGTGGAGAGTGCGTTGATCCACATTGCCTCACTCCCCTATGTTATTTACTTGACAGTGATTCAATTATTCAAGTTCCACTCACTACTCATCATTTTATTTACTTTATTTTTATTTATAATTATAATTATAAATTTAAAATTATAGTATGACATATACTGTTATATTTATTTTTATTCTTTTTTAACAAAAAAAATAATCAAATATCAAGTTGCAGAATCAGAATAAATTCGTAGGCATCACCATGATGGTTCTACACTAATGGTGTAGGACCTCTTCAGTATTAAGTGAGAATTTCGAAAATGATATCAAACAACATTTTATACAAAAATACAGTGCAAAATCAAAGATTTTTAACACATGATGATTGCCACTTGAAGCCAATAAAACGTATTAGAAATATCCGGATCATTGCCTACCTACTATGCTAAATGCTTTTAAGCTTTTTGACACTCTTACATAATTCTGATTCAACATGCCCATATCACAGAGACCAGCAATAACACTATTCACCTAATGTGGTAACACTGCATTCCTCCAAATCCAGCAGCACAGTATTTCATTGCCATTCCCTAAAACATGTATTTTATACTTTGCGTAGGCAGGGGTGACATGACATTCACAACATATTCCGAAAGTGGCAAACGGAAAGCATGCTTATCATAGTGCAAATTTGCCTAAACCTGACTCAATTGACTAACAAAAATGCATGTAGCTCACAAGATCTCTAGTAGATTATATACAAACCACCTGCTACAAGCCTAGCAACGGGGAAAACACATCAGCCTTAACATTTTTGCACATAGCGTTGGTGCTACTTTGTTGCCATCAAATTGGATTGGCGGCATTCGCGAGTCAATACATAAACAGCAATCGATTTATAAACCTAAAGTCACAATCGAACTGGCGATCCAATGGATCAAAAGAAGGCAGGCGACTAACATCGGAAAAAGTCATGCAAAAGCAGAAGGGCAAAGGAACTCACATCAACAATGGCGCCAGCAGCTTCGGTTAGGGCGGGGGAAATATCGAGCAAATCACGCCTGAGCAATCAAACCAGGAGATTCAAAAACCAAAACAAAAATCCAAACTGAGAGAAACTAAAGAAATCAAAGAGAAAGAGAAAGAGAAAGAGAGAAGGGGGAGTACAGTCGAAGCCTGCCGCGGGGCTCCTGGATGGATCCGGAGGGGAGGTAATCTTCGAGATTGGGGCGATCCAAATCCAATTCGGAGCTCGAAGATGCCAACTTACCCCTCCTACTCATCTCGAATCTACTACTCCCTCTCTCTCCGATCTGGATGAGAAGGAAATAGAAAAGGGGGTGAGGGGCGGGTTGGGTTTGTGGGGTGGGTTGGTACTTGAAGAACCAAAGAAAGCAGATGAGTCTCCTCGGGCCGGCTCCTCCTCAACTTTTATCATCCACACGCAACTAGAAATAGAATTATTCCACACTCTACAGTGTCCGGCTCAAATTCTCAATGGCAAAGAGTAAAGGGGTTAATGATTGGTCCGATTCTTATCTCTACCCTTTCTCAGATCTAACTGGTGGATATAAATCGGTTTGTTTGTTCCGTGGCTCTTATCGGTTGAGTTACGTTATCATTTTTCTAGTGATTTATTTGGGAAAAGAGTAACGGATGGACTAATAGATGAAATTGATGGATTGTTTACACGACTCAACTTACGCTTGTCGTGCGGCTCTTGCGGAAGGAAGATGGCTAAGAATTTTGAAAGGTGTTGGAAGATGTTGGTAGGCTTTGTGTGGGAACTTTGAGAGCTTTGATTGCTTAGATGTGTACGAATGGGAGGGAGTGGCTCCCTAATTATAGTCAAGGCCTCTTGTACAAGGAAGATTATGTACTATGAAAGGCCTAGGGTTTTCTAGATCCTTCTAGGCTAGTAAGACCATCCACATCGGAGCATCCCTCCATGTTCTTAATGTCCGGGCGTAGAAAAGACAAAATAAAAGTTGTCAGACTTGGGACGATCACAACAAATTTGCCGCTTCTATAAGCGATAGTGTGGAGAGCACTTTGTAAATGGTGGCACACGTTCAAGAGGCCAAATCTCTTTCATTCATCACGTGAGTGTGCATTGGGGAAACAAGGGTTTACCTCGCCAGTTCAGCAGATCTGCCTCTGTTCATGCATGTGCCCAGGGAACCCCACTTTCAGGCCTTGAAGCGGATCATCCGGTACATCACCGACACCCTCGAGCTGGGCACCACAATCACTCCTTCCTCAAGGCATGATCTCGTTGCTTACACTGATGCGGATTGGGGTGGTTGTCCTGACACACGTCGCTCCACGTCTAGATACTGTGTCTTCCTCAACGACACCCTTGTGTCGTGGTCTGCGAAGCGACAGTCTGTGGTGTCTCGCTCTAGCGCCGAAGCAGAGTACAGAGGTGTTGCCAACACGTTGTCTCTTAGTGCTCTTGGCTCCGCAATCTCCTTCTTGAGCTTCGATGCCCTCTTCAGAAGGCCACTCTGGTCTACACCGATAACGTCTCCACCGTCTATCTTGCTAGCAACCCAGTCCAGCATCAGCGCACGAAGTACATTGAGCTCGATCTCCACTTCGTCCGCGACAAGGTTGCTATTGGACATGTCTATGTTCTACATGTCCCGTCCTCCAATCAGTACGCTGATATATTCACCAAGGGTTTACCTCGCCAGTTGTTCCTTAATTTTCGGTCCAGTCTCACTGTACGGGACCCTCCACTTTCGACTGCGGGGGTTTGATAGATTACATGTGCTTTATATTGTATAGTGGGCCAAAAGGCCCAAATTCATTGTAACCCATATATATGTTTAATCAATGAATGAAACCCTCAAGGAGGAATTTACAATCAATTTCATGATCTTACACTTTGTTGTTTGCATCCTTTGAGGTTTTGTTGTTTAATATATCATTATCATTTTGTTTTTTCACACTGTCCTAGTTTTTTTTTTCTCAATAGATGTGACATAATTTGATATCTTATCTCTTTGCTATTCACACTGTCCAATATAATTTGAAATCTTATCGCTTTATACTCACACTGCCCGATATATTTTGATTCTTTTGGAAGATGTCTTGATGCTTTTGGAAGATCCCTTGATGCTTTAAAATGATGTCTTGATGTTTTTGAAAGATGTTAGTTTCATCTATATAAAGCGACGACATTTTCTATATAGTTTATGTTGGAAGAGAGGAGCCAGAACGTTTTCTCCGAGTCCTCCTCAATTCTCGATGCACTTCTCATCGACATCTTCAAAACCAGACTCTTATCGTCGGAGCCCATTCTTCAACTGCCTTGTTCGGCCAGACTCTCTTCTTGGAGCCTTCAAATGCCTTTCTTGTTCGGCCAGACTCTCTTCTTTGAGCCTTCAAATGCCTTTCTTCGGCCGGACTCCCCCCATCGGAGTCCACCTCTTCAACTTTGACCTTCTTTGGTCGAACTCACATCGGAGTCGGCGATTGGATTCTATTCTGCCGCCTTCGGCTGCTGCTTACCCGGACTGTTTGTCTCCCGCCAGTACTCATATCGATGGACTCCCATCGGAGCCCTCGTTCTTCGCGCGACCGCCTTCTTCATTCGGCCACATCTTCCGCCTTCTACGTACTTCTCGTGAGCGGTGTTGTACTCCTGTACAGCTTCTTGCCCAAACTCTTGTACGGACACTTCACCTCCAGGATCTTCATCTCCGGATCAACACTTTTGGCTTTCATATTTGGCCTCTCGATCTTTCCTGCCATGGAAAGATTCGACACATGGAGTACCTCTCTCGGCCTCCTCGTGACTCCATTGCTTGGAATCTTCTTCAATAGACGGAGCGCCATCTCTAGGCCTCCTCATTACGATTCCTTTGCTCGGAATCATCTCAACACACGGAGCACCCTCTCAGCTCCTCCTTCAACAAACATGGAGATCCATCTTCTAGGACTCCTTCATGATTCCTTTGATCAGAATCATCTTCAACAAACATGGTGGCTTCCTCCTCATGGGAAGACCTTTCATGGAGCACTCTCTCTCCATAGAATTCTTCAATAGGATTGAACCCGGAATGGGAAGTCAAACCCTAGCTCGGATACCATATTGGAAGAGAGGAGCATTTTCAATTCAACTCCTCAATTCTCAGTTATTTATCTTCTAGCTCTTCTGCTGCTTCATCTCCAAAAGTGTTTCATACGCCCATTGATCATACTTTTGATGACTATGTGGTTCAGCTTTTAACCCAAGAAACCCCACCTCCCGTTTCTAACATCGATAGAGATCGTGAAGGAGGACATGCCCGACTAATGACTATACCATGATTACTTCTCAAACACACCGACTTATCCAGAAGGGATGTTTAGGCGGCGATTTCGGATGAGAGGACATGTATTCTTGCGTGTTGTCAATGCACTACCTAGTGCATATCCGTACTTTCAGCAACGTCGGGATGCGAAATGGGAGCTAGGGTTATCTCCGTTGCAAAAATGCACTGCGGCCATGCGCATGATTGCATACGGAGTTGCGGCTGACATGGTGGATGACTATGTCCGTATTGGTGCTACAACAACACGAATACTGAAACCTCTTCTTCTTACAAGGTTGACATATAACTACTCTCTTGACCCTATAACTACCCTCTCATATCTCACTTTCTCTTTCTTTCTCCCCCTCACCGTATCTTGGCCTCTATATTGGCTTACGATTACTGAAACATCTTCTTCTTACAAGGTTAACATACCTGACTTTTTTCCACCATCTTCCACTCTTTCCCGCTTAGGAATACAATCAAACAATTGGTGTGCAAAGCTATAAAACATACTTTAAACCCTCCCTCATAAGAAAAGCACTACAATTTATAACAGACGGTGACGAATGAGCAACGAACGGAACAAAGAACCCCGCATCCAACCCAAATTATTACAGATAGTAGGGAAGAAATCAAAATTGATCCGATATAGATGTGAATTTGGGCCGTTGACGTGCTTCCCTTCCTTTATGTTAAATATCTCATATAAATTCCAAGTTGGGGAGATGAATATATTTGAAGAGGAAGGAGAGACTGACACCATTTGAGAATTAAATAATACGTAGTATGAGATAATGGCGGGCTATACACTTGTTGATTGTTTAATAGACAACTGCACTCGTTGATGCTCCTATTTGAAAAACTGCATTCAATGGCAAACCCCGAGCAAGTAGAAACACGGAAGCAATCCAATTTACAACATCAAACATATGATCGACCATCGATCGCACATAATTTATGTTTTAGGGTTTCTGAGCAGAAATTGAAGAAACCACAGGAGTAAGCAAGTAAACAAGGAGAACAAGGAACCTTGGAGGCGGCGAGATGGCAGCCGCGCGGGTGGGGAGCGAGTTGAAGCGGCGGAGCTTCTGCAACAAGACGGTGGAGTGGAAGGTGGAGTGAGGGCTAGACGTCGCCATTAGGGGGATCGAGGGAGGCAGGCGAGGCCGTGGCGAGGAGGAGGGCGTGTTGCTGGCGGAGGCCTCACCGTTACGCCGGAGGGTCTGCGGTGGGTTGAAGAACGCACAAGGTGACCTATAGTTTTGCAACCGGTTACAACCCTTCTCATCCCCTTTTGATCTGTACAGTTTTGTAAAATTTTGAATCTGTTGTCTAGTTTTATAAATTTTAAACCGAGTGGTCTAGTTTTACAAATGAGCTAAAGTTTTGGTCAAGTTACTGCCCTTTCCTCTTACTATTTTATAGCCGACAAATACCACACACAACACAAGTGGCATATGTTACAAGGTAACCCAATCTTACCGAAGACTTTTCACGCAAGTCACAATCCCATTGAATTTTTAACACTTCCTCGTTTCACTCCCCGCTGGGTTTCCTTCTCCCATTCCCAGTTTCTCTCTCTTTCCCTTTTCTTCTTTTCTCTCTCTCTCAGATTTTCAGCATAATAAATTTCACCATTTATTTTCGGAAAATAAAAAAACGTACATTCACGCAGCATATACTTGAACAGATTTTAGGGTTAGGGTTTTGTTACTTTTGCGTTTCAATCGATCGATCACAGAAGAGATATGGGAGGAGAGGGAGATTCGAGCGAGGGAACGGCAGTCGGTGTTGGATCGGTGGCGGATGTCGGGGAGGAGTTGGTCGCTGTAAACATCCGGTGCTCGAACGGCTCCAAGTTTTCGGTTCGGACGGCTCTGGTCTCGACGGTTGGGGATTTCAAGGCTCTGGTGGCTCAGAACTGCGATGTGCCTACTGATCAGCAGAGGCTGATTTACAAGGGCCGGATCTTGAAGGACGATCAGACTCTCCAGAGCTATGGTGCGATTTTCCCTTGCCTTTTGCATTCTCTGATCTTAGATTTTGTTAGTTTAGGATTCAATTTGGACTGGAGCTCAGGCAAAATTGTCGTTTTTCGTTTGTGGTTATTTGGTCTGCTAGTGTAAGGCCTTTCGATGGGCTTGTGCTCAGCGTATTGATTGTGCATTTCTTTTCGGTTGCTAAGTTCCGCTCTCAAATGAAATAACCTGAACTTGTTCTTCATAGATGTTAGAAGGCTCATTACTTAACTCGTTAGTTCTCAAATGGATTTATTCTGTCTCTAGCTCTGATTGTTGAGACTGGATTCCCCCGTTTTCTGTTTAATGATGTCTTTGTCATCTCTAGCTCTAGTATTAAGACCAGAGCGATGTCGCTTTGGTTACATGTCTTCTTTTCTATGCCCAGAGTTTGGTCTTTTTTGGCGACTTGTTCCTCTGTCATTTCTAGAACTGGTATAGAGGTTGTAGACTTGTAGCTTTGTCATTTCCATATTCATTGTTTGTTTAGTGTCTCAAGCCCTAGTCTAATAGACCAAAGTTTACGATTTCCATCTAAATGGTTTATTTGCATTCTATATATGTGGTTATTGATATTGGAGTTCTATCCTTTTTGCCAGATTGTTTCTGTACTACATTCATTTCTTGGTATAGAAAATTCAAAATAGAGCTCTATTGTGTATGTTTATTGGTTTATTTCCCATCTTTAGTTCACTTATTATAGCAACTGAAAGCTTTCACATTTTTGGTTAAATGGCTACTGTCTGTAGTTTGTAGCTATTGGCAATGAGTCGAGGACTCACCTGCTTAACAATGCTGCATCTTATAAATTTTCTGTTTCTGACTACCTTGTTTATATTTGTTATTTGTTGCTGAATGGTAAGAAGAAGTAAAAGTGAGCTTTATTTTTTATTGTTGGATGCTGGGATTTGTTAGCTATTATTTTGTTTTTAGGGGCTGAAGGCGCTTGTCAATTCGAATAGTTGCGTAACTGATGCTACTTTATGTTCCTTTTGTGGTGGCTACTGGCTAGCTTTGTATCTTCATTTCTGGGGGGTTGGTGCCTCAATAAATGATTATACATTTGTTTTTCATCGATGTATTTGGATTGGATTTGAATATATTAATGATTTTGAAGAAGTGGGAACCTTTTTGTTACTCAATTTTTTTGTTTGTTTATTCAATCAAATCCGTTTTGCATTAAAAAAATATCAGGTTTTTGTTTATCTTTTTTGGTGGAAAAATATCAGTTTTTTGTATTAAGATTCATCGTCATTCTTATTATGACAATAGGGAGTGACTGACTGACTACTTTAATTCTATAAAGATAGGGTCGTGAAATTAATGATGAATAACCAGTTTTATGTTCAAATGTTTGTGACCAGCGTATTTGACTTGAGATAGTGAGATGTAATGGACTGTGGAAGATGTGAAGCTCGTCTGAAGATGCCTCTTCTGTTCTAATTAGTCATCAACCCGTTAATGCTGTTGGTGTTATACTGTTACTATCTTCAAATAGAAACTTTTATTGTCAGCAGCATATAATATGATATTATCATATAAATTTTTGTTAAATGTCTAAACTTGTATTCCTGTACTGCCATAACTGTTACTCAGTTTAAGTTTGGTGGATTGGGACTTTATTATTTACTAAAGTAGGCCTTTAAAATTACACACTCTGAGGAAGTTGCATTATATAGTGTAATAGGCTGCCATGGATCAGGTTTTGAAGTCATTTTCTGTTCTTCATTTGTTTGGAGGTAATTAAAACATCAGACCTTCACATTTGCAGTTTGGTTTTTCGGATTTCGTTTTTTATAATTGTATTTATTTTCTTTTATTTGCAACTAAGATTTTTTATGTTGTGGTGTAGTAGAAGGCGGTTTGGGTGGCAGGGGAACACTTCTATATTTAAGAAAAATGCTGGCCATGTTTTATTGGATACATTGTTCATGAGTTAATTCTATTTCTAATTAGGCTCTATTATTTTAACATGGATTATGGATTTTGATACTTCAAGTTCATCACAGACTAACTAGCTATTTAGCCTGTTTGATATTATTCCTCTCCACATGCTGTAGTTCTCGTTTACATGGCAAATTTCTGACATTATAAAGAATATTACTTTGAAAATTGCTTTTGAATATTCATCAAGCCAGTCTTATTCGGAAGTGTAAAATTGTTTGTTTCTTGTTTGAAGGTTTGCAAGCAGATCACACTATTCACATGGTTCGTGGTTTTACTCCTTCTTCAACAACTACCACTTCTGGTACTGTCAACTCTACAACAAATGCGGCTCCTGCAGATACTGCACGTTCTGCTCCTGCAAATGAAGCTGGTGGCTTAGGAGGGGCTGCCCTTGGTGCATCTCTATTTCCCGGTCTTGGTCTGGGTGGAAGTGGCAATGGGGGTTCTGCTTTATTTGGGGCTGGATTTCCAGAATTTGATCAGGTCCAACAGCAGCTTGCACAGAATCCTAATATGATGCGAGAAATGATGAACTCTTCTGTTCAGAGCATGATGAATAACCCTGAATTGATGCGAAGCCTTATAATGAGCAATCCTCAGATGCGTGAGATCATTGACCGAAATCCTGAACTTGCTCATATATTTAATGACCCTAGCATTTTGAGGCAAACATTGGAGACTGCAAGGAATCCCGAGCTAATGCGTGAAATGATGCGCAATACTGATAGAGCTATGAGTAATATTGAGTCCACTCCTGAAGGATTTAATGCGCTTAGACGCATGTATGAGAACGTACAGGAACCTCTCCTCAATGCAACAACAATGGCTGGGGATGCTGGAACCAATTTAAATGCAAATCCATTTGCTGCTCTTCTGGGTAATCAGGGTGGTGGACAGCAAAGAAACGTGTCTAACAACTCATCAACTGGCTCTGATTCTAATTTTGGTACTGTTCCAAACGCCAATCCCCTCCCTAACCCTTGGACAGCAAGTGGTAAGTTTGAATTTCATACTATACCTTAACGGCTTAACCTACTTGCTATGGTCTCTTAATCGTGCAATGACCCTTTTCTTTGACTTTTCCATGGTGTAAATGCCATCGATTTCCCAGCTACAATTGCCATAAGTTTGTTAGTTTGCTGCACTTGTTTGTGGATCTCTTTTTATACTTATCTTATATGATACCAGTGATATTTGCTTATATTGCCTTAACTGTGTCTCTTGCTCATTTTGGCGAATACTAGGTGGGACGCAAACGAACACTGCCCCCAGGTCTAATCCTGCTGGAGATGTCAGGCCACCCAGTTTAGGTAATTTAAGTGGCTTAGGTGGTCTGATTGGTCTCCCGGAATTGGACCCTACACTTTTGGGCGGTGGAACTCAAGATCCAGCTCTCTTTAGTCAATTGTTGCAAAATCCTGCTATGTCACAGATGTTGCAAACCGTTCTCTCTAACCCTCAATATATGGAACAGGTACTTAAAGTTGAGCTTATTTTTTAAACAAGGCATGAGTATATATATTATGTTGGACGATGACTTGTATTTGGAATATTCTTAGATGATGAATATGAGTCCTCAGCTGCGTGCTATATCTGATTCGAATCCTCAGTTTCGAGAAATGATGCAAAATCCGGAGATTCTTCGACAGTTAACTTCACCTGAAATGATGCAGGTATGTTTGAAATGTTAAAATTCGTTGTTTCTCCTGTTATGAATTTCCCTTGTTATGTATAGTAAAATAAATATCGGTGTTTTTCTTCCATGAAATAATTATTGGTTAAAAGTGAGGTAAAGCAGTAAAAATGAATAACGGGGATTTCATGGTGTGCCAGCTGATCAGATCACTACTTAATGACTATTTTTCTCTTTTACTCCAATATATCTGCTCTTTCTTTTACTATAACCTTTTGTTTCTCCTCTTCACAGCAAATGTCAACTTTACAGCAAACACTTCAATCACAGCTGAACCGTCCATTAAACCAGTAAGTCATAGTTTTAATTGTGTTCTCTGATTCCTATTGAAGCCTCATATTTCTCTGTTGACATGTTTGGGCAAATATCACTGTCTTATATTATCTAGGCATGCTATTTACACGTACCTTTATTTGTACAACAAATCTTATTTTAGAGTAAACCGTATCTTTGAAAGAAGCAAATGTCCTCGAGAGTTGCTCATGTTAGTTTAAAAGCAGAAAAACTGATGTCATTGTGAATATACCCTCTGCATATTCAGGGTTGTATCTTATGACATGCTTGTGAATTTGGATCCCTTTTGTGGGTCAATGTTCATATTGGTTTAATCTCGTGAGATAGCTTGTTAGCGGTGTCAGTACTTACCTGGTGATGCTATTGTCGTGGTCTGGGAAGATGCAGAATTTATGCATTGCAATGTTTCGTCTATGATTAGGGGCATATGCGTTCATTGGTAGACACTTTTGCATCTAATCTTTGTCTTGTTTTAATTAAATCACAAGATGGCATGAAATTTTACAGGTATCAGATACCATGTCCTCTTTTGTTAATTGTCAAAATTTCTGTCATTTTTTTACACACACGGTTGTGCCCATCACTATAGGGAACATCTAATGAGCGGGTCATTGTAAGATCCCGAAGCTCCTAGATGTCGAGGTGACATTGTTTCAATTGGGTAGTTTCCAATTGCACCACTCACTTTATGAACAAGCTGTGGAAATTTGGTTTTCCTGACTGCTTTTTAAACTTGTTTTGTCCTGAGACTTTTTTGGCCAGTATCCCATATGCATATGCATTTTACTTAAGTCTGAAGTTGTTTTGCAGGAACCCATCCCAGACCGGTTTACCCACGGGTACTTCAGATCACTTTAGTAGTTTCCTTTGTCCTTCGTACTTAAATCTGAAGTTATTGAGCTTTGGAGTTATGAACTGCAGGGAACACAAACACAAACAGCACGACTCTTGAAATGCTTAGGAGTATGCTTGGTGGTCTAGGAACCGGTGGCGGTTTGGGCTCTGTGGCAAACCCCAACGGTGATAACTGCATTTATATGTTTTCTTATAACAAATCTCTCTGACTTGTATTGTTTTAGTCAATTACTGAAATGCATTTCTTCTGAATTTAATGAAGTGCCACTGGAGGAGCTTTATGCAACACAACTCTCCCAGCTTCAGGAGATGGGATTCTTCGATACACAAGAAAACCTCAGGGCATTGCAGGTTACCCGCGGGAATGTCCACGCAGCTGTGGAGCGTCTCCTGAACCCTGGTCCATGAGTTCATCAAAGCAAGAGCCCTGATCATATCATACTCGTGGCAGAACAGATTCTAAGGTGGAATTGATTTCGGATTCTCAATTGGTTTTCCCCCTCTTGAATTCATAAGGTGTCGTCTTTTATAGACAAGCAACACAGCATCCTCGAGACTCTTGGATTGGATTACAAACCTCGTGAATAAGCAAGTGAGTGCATATCATTTGAATTGTGACTCGTCAGAATAGGCTCTTTTATGGCCCCATTCTTCACACTTTTCTAAAATGTCTAGCGGGTCTCCTCTCAACTGATTGCAGCCCTCATGCATCTACTTACCCTTGAGAACTGAACGTGCATTTCTTTGTCATCCCGTAGCCATGGAATGTAAATACAGAAATATCAATTACTATTCTGTCAGGTGCTTGGTAAATTTGCGGTTTGGTTCTAAACATGCTACTTTGTATCTGCAGTTGCTTCGCTTGGTGTTTGTGTGAATACGATGAATATGTTGTGACATTGCTGCTTGTTCGTTTATTTGGGTGATCCAAGTGAATGATTTGTGGCGAGTCACTGAGCTGGTGTGTGAAACTAAAGAATAAAGATAGTATAAAAAATGTTGCTTGGTTGTGTAATTGTTCTGACTTCTGATCTTAACACAAATTGAAATTTGCGTGCGAGTGAATACCGATATTTTTTTTGTTCTGTGGAACGTACTCCACTGAACCATGTTGTTTTTATAAAAATCAACCCATTGTGATAATTATGGTAAAAAATCAAGCATAAGGCTTTAGATAAGATTGAGAAATGGCTATTGTCAAGACTACTTTCACAAAACTGCACACAAAGTCCTTCCCAACCAAAATCAACGCCACCAAGAATATCTCGTGTGTTTTCAACGAGCAACCAAGAGCAGCAATATTTTGGAGTTTTGAGGTCCATTTGAGAGAGAGTTCTATAGATATATCAACTTTAAGGTAAGAAATTTCATTATAATTTGTTTTTGATGAGCTTTTGGAGAAGAAATTGTGTGTTTTAGGGTTTGAAATTAGACTTAAAATTGATGAAATTGGTCGTTATTTGTGTCTTTTGTTTGATTGGAGTATTGTTTGAGTTGAATTGTGAGTACAAATTGGAATGAAAATGAAAGAAATTGGTCGTTTCTTATGCGATTTGGTGCGATTTTTTATGTCGTTCCTATCGGCCATAAATCTCGTGAATTCTTTGCTGTCTGCGTTGAGCTCAATTTCTGTCACCGAGGTGATGATTGAGGCTCATTTGGTGTCACCGAGTTTGTGACCGAGGAAATTTATAAAGCTCGACTTAAGTCAATGAAGCTATTTCATAACCTCACCAATATCCACCGAGCTCCCTCATTAATCTCACTCAATGGAGTCGAGGTTATTTATTTAGCTCGGATCTCAGCGCTTCGATAGATTTTTCAAACGACAACCAAGAAAAATAGTCGAAAGTCTTTCGATAATCACTCGAAGCGATTGATATACCAAAATAAGTATCGATCAATTAACTTCTTGATAAATTTACTAAAAGTTTGTTCAACCGATGGGGTATTTGGATAAACACACTTAAGTTTTTTCAATTCGCTCTCAATGAATTTCGGGCATGTTTGCAATTGTTTGAAAAAAATGAAAAATGACTTGTGATAATTTAATTGAACTTATCTTGTCAATAGTCATTCAGACATCTTTACTCTAGCCTCACTCAAACAACAAAGGCAAAATTGTAGAAATTCACCCTTTAAATAGGGTGTTTTGCGAAAAATCGCCCCTTAAATCTACAATTGCAGAAAGCCGCACGTTAAAACCATTTTCTTAGCAATTCACAACCATCACCCAATTTTCGTTAATTCAATATTAAAGTGTGTGAAAAGTCAATTATATTCCTTATTATTATTATTATTTTATTTCATTCAATCGATATTATATGCGTAGGAGTCACGCGCATGAACACCGAAATTCCGACCAGAAAAAATATCAATTTGTCCATAGGTTCAATTTTAAATACCAATTTGAGTTTTTTAAATACCTAAATTTAAATACCAATTTGTATTTTGGCCAAATTCATTCTCATATTCTTGTATAAATACTGGACCACAATGTAACCTCTTGATCAATACTCCATCCGTTTGCGAAAACTTGTCATTTTAACTCTTAGCACAAGTTTTAAGAAATTCAATAATCTACTCAATTTTTTACTAATTTAACCTCATTTATTATTCTACTCTTCACTTTATTGAAAAGTACAACTCAACCCATCAATCATGTCAAGGACATTTTCATAAAGTGAAAGCTAAAATATCTACAATGACATGTTTTTATAAATAAAATCGAATCTCTAAAATGACAAGTTTTCGCGAACAGAAGGAGTACAACGCAATCTGATTCGTACAAAACCCTCTCCCTTCTTGGTTGTTACACGTCTTACACTTGTCCTAGCTAGCACATCGATTCTTATTCCAGCGGTGCTGCTTTTCAAGTGTTTGACTTGTTTCTTCGTCACCATCTTCTTCGACTGGAGCGTCATTCATAATTGGTCATCTGCAACATCTTCTCTACCTGCTCAGCTCCCTTAACACCTTGTTTAGACTGTGGGCCGTTCCTTTTTCATAATAGTTGCCGATTTCTTTTGGCATCTCCAAGTTCGAATTGAAATAGTACGTGGATTGTTTGAAATTTTAAAATTTTTACTTTATTAAGAAGTAAGGAATTGCACTTTCCTACCAATCAAACGAGCCCTTTGTTTCGGTCAAATCGCGGTGGATTTCGCAAGCTAAATAAGTAGTGTAATTAATTTTGACACGCTATTCATATCATATTTGTTTTAACATTTGACACAGTATACTGTATACGACTGAGAATGTCTTTTTTTTTTTTTATATAAGTACGAGTATTAAAAAGATATATACAAAACTAAAGTATTGTATACGTAATGAAATTTTCACAGTTAGAGGGTAATAAGTTGTGGCCTCAGGAGCGTGATGAATATCATTGCACTAGTAATAGGTACATTACATACATGTAGTTATAATTAATCTTTCAACTTTATAATTGATTAAATTAATTTTCATATCGACTGTAATTTTATTTTTTATGCAGCTGTTGTTGTGGTGATTTGCATCTCGGCGGTAGCTATAAAGATCGCGATCATATGGTTCTTGAGTAAGGCCGTGCGTAGAATACCAAACTACGCGCATACAGAGGTAACCATCATCGGCCACGCCGCGCCCAACACCTCCGACGCGCCATACCGGCGAGCGCGGTCGGTGATCAAGCCCAAACCCGATGAGACGAGGCGGACCAAAATCCCTGCATTGGTCACCGACTCGGAGCTCGAAGCGGCCACCATGGAGAGATTCCTGGAAGAAATGGCCAAGGAGAGGCTCCTCCGGTTCTCGTCGGATCATCTCCGAGGCTTCACACGCAACTTCTCCGCCAAGCTCGGCGCTGGGGCCTTCGGAGAGGTCTACAAGGGGAGCTTCCCCAGCGGGGTCCGGATAGCCGTCAAGGTGTTGAAAAATGGAGGGCTCGGGAGGTCGTCGTCGTCGTCGTTAGACGAGCAGTTCATGGCGGAAGTGGCCACCATAGGGCGGACTTACCACATCAACTTGGTCCGCCTCTACGGCTTCTGCTTCGACCCGACTCTCCAGGCCCTCGTCTACGAGTACATGGAGAACGGGTCGCTCGACAAGTTTTTGTTTAGCAATGACAAACTCGTCGAATGGGGAAAATTGGTCGATATAGCGATAGGGACGGCGAGGGGGATCGTGTATCTGCACGAGGAGTGCGAGAAGAGGATCATCCACTACGACATCAAGCCCGGGAACGTGCTCCTAGACTCGAACCTCAACCCGAAGGTCGCGGATTTCGGGCTAGCGAAGCTGTGCAACCGGGACAGCACACAAGTGGCGCTGTCCGGGATGAAGGGGACGCCAGGGTACACAGCACCGGAGGTGTGGATGCCGTATCCTGTGACATATAAGTGCGACGTGTACAGCTTCGGGATGCTGCTTTTTGAGATCGTGGGGAGGAGGAGGAACTACCTCGACGGCGGGCGGAGCAGCAGGGAGTTTTTGCCCAAGTGGGTGTATGAGAAGGTGGAGAGGAAGGAGGTTGAGGAGATGCTGTCGAGTTTGGAGATTGTCGGGGAGGAAGCGGGCGGGGCGAGGGAGAAGGTGGAGAGGGCGGTGATGGTGGCGTTGTGGTGCGTGCAATACTTGCCGGCCTTTAGGCCTAAGATGAGCGACGTGGTGAGGATGTTGGAGGGCGGTGATGAGATTCCGACACCGCCAAATCCGTTTGCTCATCTTGCAAGCAATAGTGTGGATGGTATCACTAGTTGGTCGACCTCCCATTCCTAGAATCATGTCATTAACAGTGTGCTATAAAAAAAAGTCTATTACTTGATTTTTAAATAAGTGTGTTTTGATTTTTTGGCATATTTTTAAGAGCTAAAAATTATATAAAAAATTAAATTTTTAATTAATTTTTATATAATTTTATACTTATTAGTTATAAGTTTAAAATTATTTTAAAAGAGTAATTATAAAGTTAATATTTTTATAAAATTATTTAGCTCTAAAAAAACGTGTCGAAAAGTCAAACGATACTTATTTTTTAACGGAGGGAGTAAATATTAACCATGTTTTCAATATAATTAGGTAAATTGATACTTATATTTGTATCGTTAATTAATATATTGTAGATTATTAGGGGGATCTTTCTTGTGCTGATATTTTATAAAAAAAAAATGGGTGATTTTATATAATTAAAAAAAAGATGAATTTATGTAAAGTCTTGTAAATAAAGAGTGCCTTTGTATCAAATTCAGAATATTGGTGGAAACTTTATTATGCAAGTCTTGTAAATAAAGAGTGTCTTTGTATCAAATTCAGAATATTGGTGGAAACTTTATAAAGTTTTGTTTTCAAGTAAACTAGTATCTCGATTTTTTAAACTAAAATCTTAATAATATAAAAAAAAATATTAATAAAAGTTAAGATATAAATCATAAAAATCTTTACCATAAATATATCTTATTAATATCTTTAAAAAAAGTGAAAATTTGAGGAAATATACATTTTTTACTTTTTTTTGGTGATTATACCATTTAGTTTTTATTTTGAGGGATTTTGCAAAATAGCCACGAAAATGGGCTTATTTTGTGAAATAGACACGTTTTGGGACATTTTTGTGAAATGACCTAAATATAAACCCCTTCCCTTTGTTTCACGGGCCTTTCTCTCTCCTCCGACCTCTCCCTCTCCGCGCGCTCTCTGTTTCTCAATCCCGAACTGCTCAACGGCGATTGTGAGCGAGGCCGAGATCTATGGCTTTGGCGCCGGATCTGAAGCAATTCCGTCCATCTTCCTCCTTTCCTCCTTGTCGCTGCCGCAGCCGCTCCGCCTCGCGCCGCCTCGCACCCTCCCCCGGCCAGATCTGAATTCGCCATCTATGTCCAATTGATTCTGAAGTCGAATTCCAGTCGAATTCCAGATCTGAATTCCAGTCGAATTCGATTAATTGATTCTGAGAGCGAGAATGCCGGAGCGACGGGAGGAAAGGCGTGAGCGTCGGCGACCGAGAGTGCTCGAGATGGAGATCGAGAGCGCCGGAGAGCGAGAATGCCGGAGCGAAGTCGAGCAACGGCCAAGCGAGGTCGAGCGAGCCGGAGGTGGAGCCGGAGGCCTGCGAACGCTGGATCTGGAGAGACGAAGGTTGAAGAAGGACTTAGCGAGCGAGCGAGGGAGGGAGGCGGTGGTGAGCGAGCGTCGGAGCGAGGGAGGGAGCGATCGACACCGGAGCGAAGGAGGCCGGATCGAGCCGGCGGCGGTGGCGTCGAGCGCGGAGCGAGACGGTTCCTCTTCGCAAAAATCTGAGGAAGAAGAAAGACTTTTGACTAAATTACAAAAACCACCCTACAAATATGAGAAATTAAAAAAACTATCTATATTTTATTATGTGATCCATAATCTATATTTTTATTTTTATTATTGCACAACAAAATGTTATATTTGCACAACATACAATTATATTTGCATAATTTACGGTTTATATTTGCACGACAAAATGTTAAAAAAAAATAAAAAAATAAAACTAGACTTGCTTCAAATTATTCTGAATCGTTTACAGTTTATTGAGAAAGTATGAAATTATATTGAGATAAAATAAGATCAATAAAACTAGACTTGCTTCAATTTATTCTGAATCGTTTACAATTTATTGAGAAAGTATGAAATTATATTGAGATAAAATAAGATCATGTTGAGAATAAATTCACAAGTCCCGATTGTCGTGCAACTCTTAAAACAAAGTCATGCAATTCTTACAACAGGGCCGTGCAACTCTTAAAACAAGAGTCGTACAACTCTTAAAACCGAGTCGTGCAACTCTTAAAACAGAGTTGTGCAACTCTTAAAACAGAGGCGTGCAACTCTTACAAGAGAGTCGTGCAACTCTTAAAACAAGAGTCGTGCAACTCTTACAACAGAGTCGTGCAACTATTAAAACAGAGTCGTGCAACTCTTAAAACATAGTCGTGCAACTCTTAAAACAGAGTCGTGCAACTCTTGCAACATAGTTGTGTAACTCTTACAACATAGTCGTGCAACTCTTACAACAGAGTCGTGCAATTCTTAAAATAATATTGAGAGAAAATAAAATCATGTTGAGAACAATTTCACAAATCTCGATTGTTTTGCAAAAAATAACCTATTGTTGAGCAAAAATAAGAGTAAGTTGTGCAAATATGACCCAAGTCTAGTTTTTTTGTTTTTAAACATTTTGTCGTGCAAATATAAGAGTACGTTGTGCAAATTTAACCATAAGTTGTGCAAATATAAGATCATGTTGAGCAAATGTAACCGTATGTTGTGCAAATATGTCCCAAGTCTAGTTTTTTTTTTTCAAACCTTTTGTCGTGCAAATATAAGAGAGTATGTTGTGCAAATATAAGAGTACGCTGTGCAAATATAACCGTAAGTTGTGCAAATATGACCCAAGTCTAGTTTTATTTATTTATTATTTTAACATTTTTTCGTGCAAATATAAGAGTACGTTGTGCAAATTTAACCGTAAGTTGTGCAAATATGACCCCATTCTATTTTTTTATTATTTTTTTTAACATTTTGTCGTGCAAATATAAGAGGACGTTGTGCAAATTTAATCATAAGTTGTGCAAATATGACCCTAGTCTAGTTTTTATTTATTTTATTTTTTTAACTTTTTATCGTGCAAATATAAGAGTACTTTGTGCAAATATAACCATAAATTGTGCAAATATGATCCAAGTCTAGTTTAGAGTTGTACTTTTTTCCGTGCCAGGACTTTTTTTTCCCATGTCAACACTTTTTTTAGAGTTGCACAAGCATGGATAACAATTTCACAAAGAATCGAAGAAGCACGGGACAAATGAATCATAAGCCGATCAGATGATGTTGAACAATTCCATCAAGCTTGGTTTACAATTTCACAAATATGATCCAAATCAAGTTTTTTTTTTATTTTTTTCTACATGGATAACAATTTTTTTTTACTTTATAATATTATTCGTGCGCATTTTATTCTAATTTGTGCACTTTTTATTCTATTTGTGTCAGCACTTTTTTCAAATAATTTTTTTTTCACGTCATCACTTTTTTAATGTTTTTTTTCTTTTTTCCATCACCCAAGTCTAGTTTTTTTATTTTTTTTATTTTTTTTAAACATAATGGTATGTTGTGCTCATATAACACTTTGTTATGCAAATGGTATAATTTTATGTAGTGCAAATGTAATATTGGGGTAAAAATTTTACAATATAAAAATAATGGACAATTTTTGTAATTTCTCTAAATTATCCTAATTGATGGACGTTGTTCACTTTCTCCTCCAGGGCTCATCGCCATCTCGGAGTCTCGGACGCTGTTCACTTCGCTCCGGCCTCGACACCGCCTCCCTCCTTCGGTCGCTCGCTCCCTCGCCACCGCCACCCTCCCTCCGTCGCTCGCTCGCCACCGCCACCCTCCCTCCGTCGCTCGCTCACCACCGCCTCCCTCCCTCGCTCACTCGTTCCGACCTCCGCCTCCACCTCGCCGCTGCCTCGCTCGACGTCGTCCATCTCCCTCCTCTTCTCCTTATCGATTGTCGCCGCCACTCCTCCTCCAATCCGAGGTCGAATTCAATTTCCGATTGAATTAGATCTGAAGTCGATTGAAATCCGGTTCCAGATCTGAAGTCAAATTCCTTCAATCGCCTTGCTTCGGATCGAGGCATCGAAGCTTCCTTCAATCGGATCTGAGCGGAGGAGGAAGACTGATGATGAACGACAGAGAGGAAGGGGGCATGAACGGGATTAGGTTTTAGGGGTATTTATTGTGGTCATTTTGCTAAATTGTCCAAATACGTAACCATATTGCAAAAACGCCCAAATAAAGTGCCTATTTTGCAAAAAAATTCTTTTCTTTTTAGTAACTATATCTTTTTATGGTAGATTTTACCTAAACCCCCTTAAAGCAATATTTTTATCTTTTTAAAATTAAAAAAGATATAGATAAGATTGTTTAGATATAGATAAGATTGTTTATACGATTTGTTTATGTTTTGAAAAAAGGAACACTACTTCTCCCATCGGTTTTACGTTTTGAAAAAGAAAGACACTCATGTAATACATGTAACTACAATAATTGTAACCGATAGTATTCTACCATATATGATTACTTATTGTAACTGTCCTTGTAATAAATATTGTCACATTAAGTAGGATTAATTTGAAGATATAAAGAGTTTGATGGATGGAGTGAGTGAGATACCTTGAGACATCTCCAGGAAGTATATAGGAAGGGTCAGAATTGCTTCTTGTTATTTGGGTACAATAATTTTAGGTTAATTGTTATCTATGGCAATAGTATGTTACTGAAATCTCTCTACCGAGCCCCAATCGGGGTGGCTCACTGATGGGGAGCAAGGGGGATGTGGGGAGGTCTCGGGTTCGATCCCTACCTCCGCCCCTTTCTTTAGATCAGGGGCGGAGGGAGGGGGGCATGAGGTGGCACGAGCCCCCCCTGGGTCGGGGAAAACGTAAAAAGGAAAAATTATGTACTTTTTTTGTAATTTTTGATAATTTAAGGGTTAAAAATAGTTAAAAAGAGTATTGAATCTATAAGTTTGCTTAACTTAGTTGGTATGGGTTGAGGAATAGAATGATAAGGTCTTGAGTTGGAATCCTTATAGCTTCATTTTAGAGATTTTTTTCTCTTTTTAGCATTTTAAACTCAAAATAACTATTTAAATCATACATGTAGTGTTTTTTATACTATATTTCTTATAACAAAAATTGTATCTTATATATATCTTCAAAAAAAAAATCCCGAAAATTTAATTGAGGGCCCCCCTCGGATTTTTTCTGGCTCCGCCCCTGCCTTGGATTAAAATCCAAGGTTTGCCTTGCTCCTTTCTAGTGGGTCGAGCCGGTCGGCGCAAACCGGTTAATCTGGTGCGTGACTCTTGCCGGCTGGGTCACGTGCCCGGAGTTTGCCACCAAAGGTGGCTTCCTCGTCATAAAAAAAAAAAAAACTCTCTACCTCGTCTCCTATCGGTATCGTTTCGTACATGCAGGAAATGAAATGGGAATGTAGCGCCATTTGTCAATCTCAAGGTCCTTAGCCCTAGCTTTCTCTATCTCATTTAGATTTTAGCACTTCGAATTGTTTCGTATAATGCGAAAGTACCTGACCAACCCGCAATCAGCAATCTTTGCTTGTAATATAGAATCCAATAAGATGTTGGCTTTTATATCTATATGATGCTCCGGTAGTTCTAATTATGAATCATGACATAAATTACAAGCAATTCATCAACCTTGGTCGACTTCATAACCGATTCACTAAACACAAATTTAATTGAGTTCTTAAATTACGGTTTACAATATCATGGAAGTTACCGTAACAAACACATGAACAAATTAACAACACAAAACCAACCTTCAATATCTTCGCAATACTCGTGCTTGAAGAAAGATGCGTCTATGACTATGAATGGAAAATGAGCGTCAATAAATTGAAGAAGCGTTGAATGGAATGAGCGTCAAATCCGTCAATGGAATGGAATAAGGGTAATGGAATGAGAATTAATTGTGGATTTGTTACATGGGCATATATATTTTTACAAAAAAAAAGTATAATTAACAAATTAAACAAAATCTTAAAGGTACATTTACCTATAAAAATATTGAAAAAGGGATATTAGCTAATTTTCTCCAAAATTACGAGGCTTAAAAAATCTCATGTAAAAGCATAATCCATAAATACAAATATTTAAATCACTCGCTAAAAAAAAATACATTGTAACTTTGTTTAAATATGATGTGGTATAACAAATATAAAAAATGATATTGGTTATGCCACATTATCAGAAAGACTTATATATTAAGTAGTATATATAAATTAAATATTTATAATAGATAAAGATTTACATGTAGATTAATAGTAAGTATTAGATTATATTAAATTTAATATTTTGAATTAAGCCTAATAGTTAGTAAATATATTAAAAATAAAAGAAAAAAATGTGACTGGTTTAAATTTTAAAGGGACGAAGAAGAAAAATTAAAGGAAAAAGTAGATTGATTTAAAGAGCTAGCCTATTTTGTTTTAATAATATCTATTTTATTTTATAAGGAAATAATTTGAGAACCAGACAGCTAGGTCTGGACCCTCGAGAGGTCTACAAGAGTCGACAATTGTGATTCTTGGCCTGCAGTACTCCGTCTTGGGTGGATCTTTGGCCCGTTGTTTGCTCTTTAGGCTCAAGGCAAAGCCTTGGGTCCAAAATTGGCCCGATAGATAATAAATGCAATAATAAATTAAAAATAAATATTCATTATACGTATTTGTGTGTGTGTGTGTGTATATATATATATATATATATATATATTTTATTAACCAATTGCTTAATTACAAGACTAAACACCCCTCCTTTGCGAGTGTTGAAATCCGTGTCATGATTGGCTGGTTTTCGGGCGTCTTTTCTTTGGGTTGGGTGTGTCTATATCCTAGGTGTTCCTGAGAGTTCTACGACTTTGTTGGGTTTGCTGCGTCCGGAGTCGGGACAGGTTGGGGTCGTGGTGGTGTGCTAAAGGCGGTTTTGTATCCGGGAGAATGGTCATTGAAGTTTCGTCTTCACTACCCACAAGAGTTGTGTCTTGCTTGATGTACCGCTGACTTACGGTGCTTCTCTTAGGTGGTGCTTGACTTCATTCTTCGTCGGTGTCCCCAACATTTTAGTTTTAGTTATGTTTTGTTTATTTCCTTTCGGAGGACATGTAACGTGTTTGTTAGCGCCCTTTTTCTTGTATTTTCAGTTTTATTTTTTGTTCGACGGTCGGTATAATCGAGTACTTAATGTAAATAATAATAAGATAAATACTCTAGAAGGGAGGGTTGAATAGAGTATGGAAGGTTTTCGCAAGACTTGCTGCAATGGCAACTTCAAGGCCTCTAAAATAGATCTCAAGGTCTTGAACTGGACTTCCAAGGTCTTTAAATCGTTCCAGAAGGCTGTTTGTTTCTGCAGGCCTGTTTAAGCTACGAAAATAAAATATTAATTATAAGTGCGGAATAAAATATAAAGAACACGTGAATTGTTAACGAAGTTCGGCTCTAAACCAGCCTACGTCTTCGCCTAGGGTTATCCAACTCGTAGGATTCAAACAACTATTATTTCACTTCTTATGGATCCTAGATACAACCGAGAAGATCTTTCCTTCTTCTAAACTCTCGAAGCCTCACCCTCTCATATCTAGTCAACTCAGATCCCTTAGAGTCCTAGATACAATTTAGAAGAACTACCCTTCTCGTAGCCTCACTCGCTACTATCTAGTCAACCCAAACGCTCGTGAAATAATAGCCCTAACCACACCAACGTGTGTATACGTTTGAGTATAGGGATACTCTTAGTATAACGATAATGATTTATTCTATAACGCTCAGATTTTTTTTCTCTCTCAACTAGAAATAAAAGTAATTACAATGAGGGAGGGATAGAAAATAAATAAGCTTGAAGATGATCGCTTTGGCTTTGAAGTGCTCGCTTGAATGATGTGCTTGTATTGTCTGTTATCTTCACCAGTTGCTCTCGTCTTTTATAGGCGCAGGGGTTGTTTTGTTGCTGCTGGAAATCCCAGATTTTACCTTGAATTTAAGCCGGTTTGATTTCGAATTCCCTACTTGCTCTTCCACAAAATCAGCACACAAAATCACACGTAACCACTTAGATTTGCTCCTTATATTTGGTGCCAGCTTGGGACTAAATTTGAATTCAAATTGAAGCTTCATTTGTGGAACAAATCTTGACATTATTTAAATCCTGCACATGTTAGTTTCAAATCAAATCCAAATCTATTTTGTTAAGCAATTAATAAATATATCAAGATTACAATAAAAAATCTACGTAACCACTTTCAAATTTAAAATCAATTTAACTACTTTAAACAAATGTTTCCATCCATGAATTTTGAATTCAAAACAAAATCTTAGCCACATTTAAATATTCTATATAAACAATAAAGCAAATAAATAAGCATATATTCAAAAACAAATCTTCTAGAAAATTAACCTAATTAAAATATATAGTACATTTAATTTTATGAGTCAAATAAATATATTATGAGAATAATAAATCAAATAAAACAACCAAAAAAATATAATTGATATTTGGAAAGTACTACCTTACGTGTTTCAACAGTGGCATCGTGTATCATCATCCTCCAGCTTATCCGCATGAAGAACACACTCCTGTAAGCTTGAGTCGGTCCTTCGTACTCTGATCTCCGGCCTACTCTCTTTCTCGCTCTCCCAATCGCTCCTTCAAAAGTGATGTTCAGTAGTTCTGGTGATGCAGACGAACAAGCTCTGCCACTCTGGAGCTATTTCACAGTTCCGCCGGAGACGATTCCAACTTCGTAAACCGAAATTTGCGTTTCCTCCTCTTCCAGCGTTTCGGCGTGCTCTCTCACCTGCTGGGGTTCTACCCCTGGTGTCTCCTCTCCTCTGTCAAAACCCCAATCAAGTCAGTGCCTCTTTCAGTAATGTGATACCTTCAGTTATTGTGCGTGGATTGTTGTCTTTACAAATTACAATTCGCTGTTGATGCTGAGTAGTTTATATATATATTCTTGTTTTTTAATTTTTTGGTTGAAATAAGGAAATGCGGGCTGTGGATTCGAGTGATTTGGCTTGTTTGGAAGAACACGAGGATGATGAAAATGGTGACTTCCGCGATCGGGCTTTGGAAACCTGCATTACTAGGGTTTTTCCTCAAGCTTTAACACTTGAGCATGGACTTGAAGCTTTGAAAGAGGCGTTTCACGAGCTGAAGCTTAACCCTCCCACTACTACCAGTGGTTTGATTAGATTTGAGGTAAACTTTACTGTATGCAGAACTCGTGTTTGTAGTTAAATTGTTTGAATTGATGGCCTAGTTTCTCTTACCCCACTTCTAGTGAACACTTTACTTGTATGGTTAGGAACAGCATTGAACTTCCATGAAATTTGCAGGTTGCTGTCCCGCCCAAATCCAAAGCTTATAGTTGGTTCTATGCTGAACCTGAATCATCTGAAGTCTTTCCTCAGTTTTATATTTCAAAGGAGCCAAATATTACTACTCATCATTCAGTTCATTTAAACAACACTCGCGGGATTTTTGGGATTGGGGCTGCTGTTGACCTTGGGCACCTTTCTTCTGGTAACATTGGGAACTGGAGCTTATTTCGAAGGTATATTTTTATTTCATTGATTCAGTGTCTTATGAACGGTTAATGATTTTATGTGTCTTGATTTTATTGTTGATATTGTTATGAAAGATGATGATTCTACTTGGGATTTATAGTTTTATACCTTTAGCGTTGATATTTAATTTTCATTGGTTACCCGTATTGATAAGGATTAGTGATATGATGTCTGTGTGAATCTCTTTTAGCTTACTAAAACTAGACTTCAATGATATTTGGCTTTGTTCTGCAACAATGTTTCTTCAAGTGTTCTTTGAGTTTCCTAGTTTTCATGCTCACCTACCTGGTGGTTAAAAATTGTGCTGCATGAGAGGAGATTTTTTTTTATTTTTTTTAACATCTTGCATCACGAAAACATCTGAAATTTGTGCAAGTAGCATTCTGCAGATACTTGATGGTTGATTTACCCAACATAACAACATATGGTTATATTGGAGCCAATTGTGAATTTGAAGCATCTTTCATGAAGCTTGACAGTGGTTCATTTTACTTTGTCATTCCTCAGGTGAACTAGCATTTGTTGTAGCTCACTTCATTTTTATTGGTTATCATTAAAGATATTTGAAGCATAATCTTAGCTTAATCTTTACTTTTTAGCATTCAGATCCCACAATTTCCTCACCAAGTGATTATATCCTGCAAATTATTTCCCATGGTTTGATTTTGCTGCACAGATAGAGTTAAATGAATACGAAGGGTTCTCATTGTTAGCGGGAACAATAGCATGGAGTGAAGATTCATTTTGCTCTGTCAAGGAGGCTTTTAGTTCCTATCATATGTCTCTTATCCAGGTCCTCTTACTTACACTATTGTTAATTTAAAAAAAATATATATATAAATTCTATATAGAGGTGGCTTATTTTGCATTAAAACTGGTGCTGCTCATTTGATTGATTCTTGAATTACACTTGGTTTCGGATCTACGTGTTTGTTACACTTTTAAGTAAAGCAGTTGCTATTTGGGCAAAAAGGCAAATACAGTTTAATGACCAAACTTGTGTTTCATTGATTTTGGCGCTATTGAATTTAGTGTTTTAGAATGCCTTGCTTGCTCTAGAAAGGATACCGGTAACCATAGTATATAGCTATACTTTAATGTTATCCTTTCTCCTTACTGTTGCAATTTGCATTTGGTTGAAAATTATTTTCATGATGAATGATGATGGAAGTCTGAAACTGTTTGTAACTCACTGCTCAAACATTCCTTCACTTTTAGGCCTGCAGTCAATTTTCAGCTTCTGCGACATGCCGTAATATCTTCATGAAGTCTATTCTCGGAAAGTTTAATATGATAACGGATGAAATAACGCAGTTGGTATGTATTAATATGCAGTTGTTTGTCTTATGTTCAATACTTTCTATACACTAGTAACTCCTATTGAGTGTAACTTTTTCTCTTTCCATAATAGGTATTCTTAGATTCTCTTTCATTATGCCATAGTAGAAGGAATGTTGTTCGTGTGGAAATGGTATCTCCTTCTTCCTGGTAATGCTTTGATTGGGATTATAGTGCCTATATCTGGCTTGATGCTTTGTCAAACAATTGTTAGCTGTCAAAGTTTGCTCTGTTGTGCAGGCAGATGCTTCAGAATCATGCCATTTCTTCATTAGGCTTTCACCCACTAAATCATTTGCTGCAAATGATGTATGAATCCTATTCTTCCAACATTTCAAGGTTTTCCTTTAATTACTAGCGACGTCTTCATTTGGTTATGTAATCTTCATGTGTCTTCTATACTTGGATATGCCATTTACATCACCTGATGGGAGTAAAAAATGGTTGTTTGGAATGGTAGGGATAGTTTTTGCTCAAAATTAATTTGTTGTTGATTATACTGGTTAGATGCCACATTGGCAGACATCCAGTGTAGGTTGTAATGTTGTCACCCTTTTCTTTTGTCTTCTCCTTTTTCTTTTATTATTCCTTGTCTAGATTAGGGTTTGGATGGAACACTTTATAGCTTATTTCGAGCCACGTTATTTTTCTTGTTAGACAAAACAGATTGAGAAAACAACTTTCACTCCTGAAGATTCTGCTAACATCAATGCTTTATGGGCTTCTCTTATTGTTGAAGAATGTTTCCGTCTCGGTTTAAAGGTGATATTAGTATTTTTGCTCTCATATATGTTTGTCTCGGGTTCACTCTTCTAATTCCGCCTCCATTCTAGTACTTCTGTATAGCTCCAGGATCGCGGTCATCACCCCTTGCAGTTGCTGCGTCTACTCATCCCCATACAGTGTGTGTTTCTTGCTATGATGAGCGTTCTTTAGCATTTCATGCTGTTGGTTATGCAAGAGGATCTGGTATACCCGCTGTAGTCATTACTACATCAGGCACTGCAGTTTCAAATCTTCTCCCTGCGGTGAGGTCTCTCAAAATTTGGACTTCTTGTTGGCTGATTGATTTTTTTTTACATATATTCTTTCAGTTTAATGCTCATCATGGTTGCAATCATGTCTGCTAGTAGTTCATAGGTTTTTATTTTTTATTTTTTTATTTTAAGGTTTAAATATATTAGAAATAAAGATATTTTTCTGTTGTTATGCATGATGAAGAGGTAAAAAGAAGTCTGAGTGAATTTTTCTGTTGTTAGCTAAATTGTGTCGAGCTCGTTTCCTGAAGTGTATCTCATTAATCTTTTTTTTAAAAAAAAAATTAAATATTGCATTGCATACAGATTTTGATAGCCATTTATTAAATTCCAAATCTAGGTTGTAGAGGCTAGTCAAGATTTTTTACCAATACTTTTGCTTACTGCTGATCGACCCCCGGAGCTCCAAGAGTGTGGAGCTAACCAAGCCATAAACCAGGTTAGAGATGTTCATCTTTTATATGTATGCCAGTATGTGTATTGGGAGAAGGTGTGGAGTTTCCTGTAAGTGCAAGTCATTCTCTTTATCTCTTCCCCCCCCTTCCTTTGCCCTGGGGAGCAGTGCTTTATTAGAGACAACTGTTCAGGTGCTCCCGAACAAAACATGGCTTTCTCAAGTTCTATACTGCATCATTATGAACTTATGTTTTAAAATATTTCTTTTTATTGCACTGTAGTTGAATCATTTTGGAGCATATGTGAGGTTCTTCTTCAGCCTCCCAGCACCCACTGATGAAATTAACGCAAGAATGGTTCTCACAACAATGGATTCTGCTGTGTTTCATGCAACTACTTCACCACGTGGCCCTGTTCATATTAACTGCGCTCTCAGGGAACCTCTAGATGGCAGTCCTGGATCCTGGTCACCAAGTTGTTTAGACAAACTAGATGCTTGGATCTTGGGCTCCGATCCCTTTACAAAATATGTTCAAATGCAACCATCTATTTATTGTGATGGTATTGGTAGTTTGATAATCGAGGTTCTGCAAATAATCAAGAATGCAGACTCTGGGCTTGTGTTTGTTGCAGCTTTGAACTCAGAATCTGAGACTTGGGCAGCTCTTATGTTGGCACAACACCTCCAATGGCCAGTTGTGGCAGACATCTTGTCAGGCATGCGTTTAAGACAGTTGATGCTGTCTCATCCTCAATACAAGGACATTATATTTCTAGATCATTTTGATCACTCGCTCTTGTGTAATGATGTTCAAGGATGGGCACAAGCAGATGTAGTTCTTCAGGTAAGCCTTTCCTTGACATCCTTGTCAAACTTTAAACACCAAAAATTTTATGGCTTGCCCTTCACCTAGTTCATCAAGTGGATCTGACATATTAGGTGATGGTAAGCATTTAGAATATTAGGCAATAGCGTAATCTCCATCTGCTTGTGTGATGAAAAGCTGTCCGAGTCTCTGGGTTTTAGTTAGGATGAAATCAGAGTATTGAAAATGATTTTGTTGCTCATCTATAGCCAAAGAAGATTTCGATACTTTAAAACCTTGAATAAAAAATATTACTCCCTCCGTCTCGAAAAACAAGTCGTTTTAGCATTGTGCACTAGTTTTAATAAAACACTCACCTATCAATCAACATCATCATTCCACTAACTTTTTTAATTAATTTTATTGTTTTTAAATACCCACTATATTTTTTAACCAATCAAACTCTTTTAAAAAGTCAACAACACAAAAACCAATACAAATCATTACTATCCCCCTACTTAGAAAACCTAAAACGACATGTATTTTGATACAACTCAACTAGTCTAAAACGATTTGTTTTTCGAGACGGAGGGAGTATTTGACAGCTCATTTTCTTTTTCCTAAACCCTGACTTCTCATTTTCAGAGACATTGTATCTTGTATTATGAAGGGAAAGAGACATCCTAATCCCTACCCCTACTACATATATTAAACTTGATATTCTGAAGATCTTCATCATATGATTAGCAGAACTTGATCACAGCATTTATTGTGTTATGTAACAGATTGGGAGCAGAATAACAAGCAAACGAACTTCTCAACTGCTAGAGCAATGCTTTCCTTGTTCTTATATCTTAGTTGACAACCATCCTTACCGTCATGACCCTTCACATATAGTTACTCATAGGATCCAGAGCACTATAGCCCAGTTTGCTGAGTGGCTGTTAAAAAGTTCCTTTCCAGGTCAAATGAGCAGCGAATGGGCTGGTGTTTTACAAAGCTTGGAAATGATGGTGAGTGATTTTTGTCCGCTATTAATCACTGAAGTTGTTTGTTCTCTGCTTTCATTTAGTTTACAATTTGAATATTGATAATTTTCTGCATTGCTATCTATGCATACAAATGTGTAGAAATTTTAAATTCTATATTTATTTGGAGGGCAAAGGTTCTAAATCTGGAAAATATTATTGAATTTTATTTAAAAATTTAAGCAAACTTCAATAAAGATACTTTTAATAAAAAATACTTTGATCATGGAAAATATTTTTAAAAAAATATTTAGATATTTTTTTTTCATTTTTAGTATATAGCGCAGGTGTTTACAAATGAAAGAAAATAAAACATTTAATTATTAGTATAAAAAATATTAGTAAATTTAAACACTGCTAATGACTTATAAACTTATTTAAATTTTGATTAAAAAGTAGACTATAAAATATTTTTAAAATTTATAACCATTTTTGTGAAGAGAGCAGGCAATCGAGTAGCAAATTCATTGGTTTCCCAGGGTCAATCTTTGTTTTATCATTACAGATCCTTATCTGATTCCTTTCTTTGGTTCCAAACTTTGTGTGAAGACTTTGTTGCATCTTAATGAAATGTGCATGCTGGTTATCAGAAAAAAAAAATAGAATGGGCTAATTGGGGAACCTAGCTGTCGAACTTGAGTTAAAAGAATCCCCAAAACTTCTTTCACCGGGTGTATCCATTGCACTTATCAAGGAAGAAAACTCTTCATGAATGTCATATCAGCTTATCAATGGGATGCTTTGTTGCTGTTTTGTTTTTGCCCCCCTTTGTCTCTGTTCTACTGACACACACTTATGTTGCAGCATCTTTATGGTTGAATTGGACCTAGATCTTTTGTGACATGATGTGTCAATGCTTCACCTGCTAGAGCCCCCCACACTATAATATGACTTTGAGCATTAGGATGGCAATTGTTTGCTTTTCTACCTATGACAAACAATGATAGTTGGTCTTTATTAGAATTATTTTCACACTGTGTCATTCTGTGTTTCCTCTCTGATGCTAATCTGGGCAGAATATTAGCATAGAACTCATAACATTTTATCCTCTTTTTTTCTTTTTTTTTTGCAGGTTTCATGGGAGATTTCCTTTCAGATCTCTACCAAGTGCTCGCTAACTGAACCTTATGTTGCCATTGCAATTTCAGATTTTCTTTCTTCTAAGAATGCTTTGTTTGTTGGGAACAGTATGGTAATCCGTGACATGGACATGTACTGTAATGGTTTAGTAAAATATGTTGGTGAAAAATCAGATTTATTGCCATATCAGTGCATCAAGGTTGCTGGAAATAGGGGAGCTAGTGGAATTGATGGTTTACTTAGCACAGCTACTGGGTTTGCAGTAGGATGTGAGAAAAGGGTAGGTGTTTCAGCGCCCTTAACTTTGCAATAGGCAGGATCTAAACTTTGATAAGTCTTTTCCAGCATATAAATCATAGACAGTTTAGACGCTTTTATATGCAGTAAAGTGTACTAGTCTTTTCTATGTTGGTTTTGTTGGTGGCAGTTTTTACTTTGACATCTTGGATCCATCTTTTCGCTTCTTGAAAAGGGTAGTTGATACTATATTGTGTATTTGGTCTATTGATAGAGAAAAATGAGATTTTAGGAGATAATGACCTTAGCTGTGACTTTGCTCTGAAGCTGTTGTCACAAATGATATTAGACCTTTCCATTCTTTTACACCTCTATTTTTCAAGAGCTTTGTGTCACTTTCATGTACATAGAATTTATTTGTTCTTGATGTTAAAGTGCATCACTGTAAAATAATCCCGTTTACAGTGCTGAAAATAGAGCATAATGCTTAAGCCTGCACCTTTGACCTTTTTTAACTTGAATATGTAAATAAGGAGGTTTGGCTCTTCCTCTTGTCCTGTTAAAACTTTGTTATACCTTTCATTTTGTTTGTTTTAGTGTTGAAACCTATTTAGTATTTCACTGTTCATATTTGCCAGGTATTTTGTGTTATTGGAGATGTTTCTTTTCTCCATGATACGAATGGATTAGCATTATTGAGTTCCAGGTGAACATCCCCCCCCCCCTCTCTCTCTCTCTCTCTCTCTCTGTATCAGAACTCATGACATTGTACTGATTCTTGAAATATGTCCACTTGTGTCTGTTTCAAGGATGTTCCGGAGACCGATGACTGTAATTGTCATAAACAACCGTGGTGGTGCCATCTTTAGTTTCCTTCCAATTGCAAAGCGCACTGAGCCAAGAATAATGAATGATTTCTTTTATGCCACGCATGCCGTCTCTATAAGGAGCCTTTGTGCGGCACATAGGTAGAAGTTCTGATATATCCTTTTCTCCTGTTTCCTTTTCTTGTGCGTGTATCATTCTTCTGTTCCGACAAGGGAACACAGATTGGGATGTCTAACCAGTAATGATAATGCATGTGGAAGTAGCATAAAATGGGTCTGTTGTAGGCTTGTAGCATATACAATTAGTTGAGTAATGAGAAAACGCTATAGCTGTATGTTTCTTACTTTTCTAATGAGAATCTGAGCAGGGTAATCGATAATTCCATCATCTTTTTACCCCTAAAGTAATGGTCATCAGTCCTTTTCCATGCTACAATCTAATGATCTTTATTTCATTAACAATTTACAAACTTTCATTTCACAATATATGAGATGCAGCATCCGACATTTGTCAGTGAGCACCAAAGAGGAGTTTCAAGATGCTTTACTAACTTCTGAACTGTCAGATTTGGATTGTGTAATAGAAGTTGAGAGCTACATTGATAGCAACGCCGAATTTCATAGGTTGTAACAATACTTTTTTGGTGTTTAATTTATCTTTTTTCTTCTGATTACATATTAATTCATGATGTCTTTGTTTTCAGTATTTTGAGAAACTTTGCAAGTCAGGCTGCTTCCCATACTATGAGTGTTCTTTTGAGGTCTGGGGGTCGTCTCTCACTTGGCAAGATTGATAAAATAAAGTACTCGGCTTACAGGCAAGCTTTGAACATTTTATTTCCTTGGAACATTTGATTACGTTTGTAGAAATTATAGGAAGTGCTCATTAATAGTAGTTAGGATGCACTTAAATGTTTATTTCTTGCTACAGGTTGCAATTAAGTGCTCCTCCAACTTCAGTTTTTGTTGATGCTGCCTCAGCTGGTTTGCATAAAGAAGGCTTCATATTAGCATTGTCTCTTGACGATGGCAGCACAGGATATGGCGAGGTTTATTAAACAGAATTTGATGAAGAAATCAGCATTTTGCATTTGTAGAAATAAAGTATACATATTCTGATTGATGATGATATTATAACATCTCTACTTTGTGGGTTTCTTGAATTAGGTTGCACCTTTTGAAGCTAAAGAAGAAGACTTGCAGTATTTAGAAGACCAGCTGCAGTTTCTTATTTATGCATTGAAAGGAGCTGTAGTTAGTTATCACTTTTCTCTGCTTAGAGGTTCATTTTCTAGCTGGATCAAGAAAAGCTTAGGCTTTCCGGTAGGAGATTTTCAGACCCCTCTTAACTGTTTTAGCTTCCCTGCATCTATCAGTTATATATACTCACCTTATATATTTTTGCAGGTTCACTCGATCTCTGCAAGTATTAGATGTGGACTTGAGATGGCTATATTAAATGCAATAGCTGCAAGGCAGCACTCCAGCTTATTTAGCACCCTCTGCCCCTATAACTACACTGAAAAGAATTTTGTAGAGCACACATCAAGCATTCAGATCTGTGCCCTCATTGATCACAAGGGAACCCCAAAAGAGGTTGCTGATGTTGCTTATAAACTTGTTCAAGAAGGATTTTATACACTAAAACTCAAAGTAAGACTCCGCACTATTTAGCATGTTCTTTAAAAACATGTACTGCCATTTCAAAAGCATTTATGATCCTCTCTCTCCCCCTTCAACCTCACGAAAGGATTACTTATTATGTTCTGCAGGTAGCTCGTAGGGAAGATCCTAGAGAAGATGCTGCAGTTGTTCAGGAAGTAAGACGGATGGTTGGACCGATTGTAAATATCCGTGTTGATGCCAATCGTCAATGGACCTATGACCAGGCAATAGCATTTGGCTCTCAGATAAAAGAATGCAACTTGCAGTATATTGAGGTACGATCTCCGGAGGGGAAAATGCTCTGAAAGATTAACTTGCAGTAATTGATACTTGAACGGCGTTGTTTGCTCTATTATATAACTTGTATATGTTCTGTTGAGAAAGTAGCCTGGGTCATCAACAGATAGAGCATAGTTGTTGTAATGTTGGCAGACCATCTAAACACCAAATGCTGAACTTTACAGGAGCCTGTTCGAAATGAAAATGATATCTTAATGTTTTGTGAAGAAACTGGATTACCTGTGGCACTGGATGAGACAGTAGACAATGTTCAAGGAGACACTCTTGAGAAACTGAGCAGATTCTCTCATCCAGGGATCGTGGCTGTTGTAAGTCAGCAAATTTTATGCTCCCATTATTGTATAGTCTTATTGTACCTGTTTTATTGAGATGAGCTTGGTAGTTGGTATGCTAATCAGTCAGTTTACATTATTTTCTTAATGTAAATCCCTCATTCACTGATACTATATACCTAGACCTTCCAAGTCGACAATCTCAGTCTAGAAATAGGAAATAATGCAAGAATTTCCCGAGGAAACTTCATCTGACTATTGTTGTTGCTATCATCTTTACCTATCTTGCTTATATATTCCCAGTATAATTTCTTTGGCCCCCATTCTGGCTGAGTTAGTTTTCTGGGTAGTCAATATTAAGGAATCACAAAGAGATGATTTTCTAGTGGATATTTTGAGTATTAGTAGGATATTTCCAATACAGTAGATTGTTTTTATTAGAATTCTTTGGTGCAAAGTTTAGAAGATTTCCTAGGAGAAAATTTTGGAGAAGATTTGGAGCAATGACAATTTTATTCTTGGAATTATGGTATGGTTCCTTGGATACGAGGAGTAGAAACAAAAGCAAGCAAAATTTGTCTCATAAAAGTAATATTTTCTCTTTATGTGGATGAGATGGCAGTGGCCATGGCTGGGACCGGAGTTCCCAGTTCAATGTTTGACCCAAGTCACAGTCCAATGACATGAACCTGAATCTGCTACTCATAACACTTGATTGCTAAACACTTGTCAGACATTAGTGATGTGAGTTGAGTTAATGCTGTTAGAGTCCCAGGTTACTGCTTGTATTATTTTACTCCTTCCTATTTATAATATTTATTCTTTATCTGAGTTTCCAGGAGTAAGTTGAAGGGACTCTATATACTGTCCTATTATAATTATAAATACGCGTCTCTTCCTCGGAATAAAATAAGCCTTTCATCTTCTGTCTTTGTCAACACTTCACCGTTAATCCCCAGTTCCAAAAAATCCCTAGTTAAGGAAGCAATCCCTTTCTGCAAATCAAATGTCTTGGCATTTTAATCCTTAATCTGGCTCTTAAACAACTGGATAGCACTGATGCACTATGACTCCTTTTCAATGCATGTGAGTATTCGTATGGTCAGCCAGTCACATATCGTTTGCCAAATCCTGCTTTTGCCCAAGAACAATTGAAGCCTCATGATGGGTAAGTGCTCGCCCTTTGTATCCAAACCTACCCAACCTATCGATGTAAGCAATCATTGCATTGGCATACATAGGCAAAGAAACGTGCTTTGGGCTGTTCAGGGAAAGTAATATAGTATTGTAGTACACTGTTCTGCTTCTATCACCATGAAACCAAATACCAAGTTTCATTCACATGCATTGGGTAATTTGAGTTTCTGATGAAGCCATTATACCACTAATTTACTCTGGTTATCCTGTATCCATATTCCATAATCCATAATTGATAATATGCTCTACTTAGTAGTTAGTACTTTGAAGATTGCTCAATTTATATGAATATCCAATTTCAGGTTATAAAGCCAAGCTTTGTTGGTGGCCTTGAAACTGCTGCATTAATTGCAAGATGGGCTCATTTGCATGGGAAAATGCCAATCGTTAGTGCTGCTTTTGAAAGCAGTCTCAGTTTATCTTGCTATGTTCAGTTTGCACGTTATCTGGAGTTGCAAAATGACGAGGTTTGCAGCATATTGAGTGGCAAAGTGGCTTCTTCAGTAGCACATGGTCTTGGAACTTATAAATGGCTTAAGGAAGATATAACCGTCAATCCTCTCAGAATTTGCCAAAATCTAGTCAGTGGTTATATGGAGGCATCTATAAACAATGCTGATTCTTATTTGCGTAATTTTCAAGTCAACCAGGCTGTTATTCAAAGAAGCTGTTCTGAACAGGAGGTTTGTAGATACCAGTTAAATATAGAATCCAAGCATTTCTCTTATGCTGTTAATGTACAGGAGGTTGGCGAAGTGACTAACGTAAGCATGATACTTCCTCATACACATTGTTTAACAAATATTATTGCTTGTCAATTTTCAGTAGCACATAGAAAATCAAGCAAATACCTGGATGCTATTGGTTTTTTACATGCATATAATGATTTATCACTGCCAATTTATGTATGCTAGTAAAAAATGATTCATTTAAGAAGTTTTCTATGCAATGTTAATTGGTGAAGCAATAGTGTTGCTCCATACGAAGATATCATCCTTTTGCATGACTGTCATCATTCTCATTTTCCTTGATGATAATTTGATAAATTAGTCTTCTTGATGCAGAATAATGTGATCTTAATTCGTTGTTTTCTCAGCATAGGCGTTCACTGGATTTCTGTTATGAAAGCTTTTATAATATTTGAGTTCATAATTGATGTTTGTATCATGTTCTTCTATCATCTCCCTGATTCTAATTCATCTCAGAGATAGTTTGACAAACTAATCTTCTTGACGCAGAATAATGTGCTGCTCTTTATTCATGGGTTTCTGGGCACCGGAACTGATTGGGTGCCCATCATGAAAGTTTTTTCAAAATCTGCTAGATGCATCTCTTTTGATCTTCCAGGACATGGAAGATCCATGTTTAAACCCCTTGCAAGTCAGGATGCATCTCAAGAGCATAGGTTATCAGTTGAAGACATTGGCAGCCTGTTAAGCAAGTTAATTAGTGAAATTGCTCCAGGAAAAGTCATTCTAGTTGGATATTCTATGGGAGCAAGAATTGCCTTGCACATGGCCTTGAGATTTGGTGCTAAGGTGTGGTTGGGAAATTATTATTTGCAATTGCTAATTAGGATAGTATCTAGAAGCTTTCACATGCCTAATATATATATGCTCCAGGTTAGAGGAGCCATGATAATTTCTGGAAGCCCTGGATTGCGGGATGTGTCTGCGAGAAAAGTAAGAGCAGCTAAAGATGATTCTAGAGCTTCAACCCTTGTTTCTCTTGGCTTAAAATCTTTTGTCGAGTCGTGGTATGCTGGAGATCTGTGGTTTAGGTAACTACTGATTCTTTAACCTTCAAGCACACATTTTGCCACTTGTGATTCCTTAAGTTGCCAGTTTTACTATATAATGGAACAGCTTGAGGGAGCACCCCAAATTTGAGCAATTAGTTGGGAACCGGTTGCAACATCAGGATGTTCAAGGCCTTGCAAAAGCTCTGTCTGATTTAAGTATTGGAAGACAAACGTAAGTTTGGATTCCCATTAAGCTTTTTTTTTTTTTTCTTTTCTGGCTTTGGATTGTGTTTGCAACATCTAGCCTTTTCTTCCCCACAGTAGGAAATATATACACTCCAGTTGTACATGAAATGCTAGGAGCTTCTTCTCTATACAACACCTTGTGTAGTTAAGCTATAAAACTAAAGTAAGCTATAAAACTGACTTTAGTTGTCGTCATCCTTTTTTTCATTTGTGATATTGTAGGTCACTGTGGGGTGATTTGAAGTACTGTAATATACCATTGATGTTGATACATGGGCAGAAAGATGACAAGTTCCGGAGGATCAATCAGGAGATGTGCTCTGAAATCAGCAAGGGCGTAAGTCGTGACCTTTATGATGTAGTTGAGGTTTCTGATAGCGGTCATGCTGTTCATGTGGAAAATCCTCTTGCTCTTATTAGAGTGATAAGACAGTTCTTGACGAAGATGGGAATAAGAAATAACCCAGCATGAAAGGATCAGTGCTGGCCCTGGCCATGTGCGAGTGGGCCGATCCCACATCCTCATTTTAATACGTTTAGCATTTATAAAAATAAAAATACTTTGGAAAGTGATTATAAATAGTAATGGGTGTGTTAGGATGTGTTTGAATTCCATTGCATTTTAATTATAATGCAATTATTTTACCTCGTTTTATGTGAGCGTTTGGTTTTAAAAATAAAAATCTCGTAAAAACTGAGGTAAAATCGTATTTTAACCAAGTAATCACATAAAAAGAGTTAAAATAATTGAATTATAATTAATACATTGTGGAATCCAAAAACACCCTAATTTAAACACCTTAAAAATTGTGTGAACTAAACACCACCTTATCGTTTTGCACTAGAAATATAATGCATTTAGAATCCAAACATACCCTTAGAAGTTAGAACTAAAAAACGTGCCCTATTTTTTAGCATGTCCGGAGTTCAATCCCCAGTAAAATCCTCTTTCATATTTTTTCCACCTACTGGTCCTTCCCAATACAGTGCTATTTAATTTGATTTTTTTAAAGGAAAAGATTTGACATAGCTTCTTAATCAATATATTGACTGATAACTCGATAAGTCGATGGATCGGCAAACGGACTAACCATCATGATACAACAACAAAACAACACAAAATAAACAAAGCTAAGGACTAAGCTCAATGCTATTTAATTTTACTGTTTCTCAATGCTACACCTGAACATTCACCTGGTTTCGGTGTTGACAAAAATTTTCGCAGATAAATAGGCCGTCGACATGGAAAACCTTTGTTGACAACCTATTTTCAAGCAAAAAAAAAAAAATCACTGACACCCGAAGGTGGTAAAACTATTTTTACTTAATTGAAAACTACAATTAATAACTCGCCAATAATGGTAAGCAAATATCTAAAATGGTATTTTTTTGGGGTGATGATATCTTCACCGCTAATTTTTACTATTTCCACCGCTAATCACCGCATAGATATGCGGTGAGTTTAATGACAGTCAACGATCATACCGCATAGGTATACGGTGGGTCACCGCAATACTATACGGTGGGTCACCGTACACATGCCAAAAACCGTTGTCATAACGATTTAAAACCGTCGCCATAACCGATCGCAGAGGTATACGATGGGTTTGAACCGTCGCCATACAGTTCAAAACCGTCGTCATAACAATCCAAAACTGTCGCCATAACAGTCCAAAACCATCACCATAACTCACCGCATAAGTATGTGGTAGGTTACGGCGACGGTTTTGGATAACTTCTACAACCCTTTCCAATTGAAAAAAACTCAACGCATGTATACCGTCGCCATAACCCACCGCATAGGTATGCGGTGGGTTCGTATACGGTCAACGGACCCACCGCATAACATGCGGTGGATTTGGGAAAAAGTGGATTAAGACCACCGCATACCTATGCGGTGATTAGCGGTGGAAATAGTAAAAATTAGCGGTGGAGATATCGTTTCCGATTTTTTTGATTAACAAAATTTATGATAATTTTTGTTTAACAAAATTTTCTCTCTAAAATTAGGAGGATATCAAGGTAGGATCCTCCCCGAAATAATGAGAAGGCCTCCATTGGTGGCCACCACGCCATGAGAATGGATAACTAGCTAGAAATGGCCATGGTTTTTCATAATATTGAACGTAATGGGAGGGAGTGTGCAAACCATATATATATATTTTTTTTTGATAAGGTAAGAATTCGAGATCGGGTAAGCCTGATTCTCGAGAGGCTGACGAATTGGCAGACGTAAACCGCCTAATCATAATAAGAACATAAAATGGCGTACTGAAACAAGCAAAAAAACAACTCTACAACAAGAACGAAACTAAGAAGAACTCCTCCCAAAAGTTGCGGACGACGGCGAAGAGCGAAGCCAAGCACCACCGAAATAGTAGCACCGCGGGCCAGCGGTACAGCAGGAATCTATCTCCTGTGGGAAGTGCAGACGAAACTCCAAGGAAGCTCATTCCTGACAACGGAGACGCCCTGAGCGCACTTCCTCGACCCCGGCCAGTCCCGACTCAAAACTTCACGTCCCCAACCAAGAAGAAAACCTCCAAGAAACGCCGAAAGTAGAGCCCAATAATGCTCGTGCAAATACACCAGAAGATTAGTCAAATCGAATTTAGTCAAGCCCTTTCGGAATTTAGTCAAACCCTTTCGGGAATTAATTTAGGCCCTTATGGGATTTAGTCACCCTTGCGGGCTTATATATATAAGTTAAATATTTAATTTTAATTTTAATTTGATTTTAATTATAATTTATTTTATATATAGTGGGTAACTTGGACCCAAAGGCTTTAGAAATTGCCTCCGTAGGGCCCAATGATGCAAATAACCAAAAAGCTTTCCTATTGTTTTGTAATTTCGCAGGGCCCAAGGACCACGTACGACACTTTCTAGCCTAATAAAGTGAACGCCATTGGAGCACCAGGAAGGATCCCCGAGTTGCATCGGCGCCTCCGCCAAGCACCGTCGGCGGCGAGAAATGGGAGGGCAAGCACCACCCCACCACCACCGAAGAGAGGGCAGTCCGGACAACCGGCGGAGAGCGCGCGAAGATTCAAGAATATCAAGGATTGTCAAGTTCTTAGTTTGAAATTAGGGGTGCTAAAGCCCGAAATCAGATCTAGAAATTGAAGAAAAGGGGACTAGAGATACGGATCAACAAAACCCTTTCTCAATTTGATTTTTGGTTAAATTCGTACAAGAGCCGACAGCCTAAGGAGCGACAACGGAACCTGAACAAAGAGGAGGTATCGTATTTCCCTTGGAGTGATTATTTGTTGTTTGTTATCTCTAGAAGATAGGAGATGGCAGCTTTTTAAGGATTTGAGGGCTTGTGGTTTTGTGATGGTTGGATACTTGGATTTAAGGGGTGATAGGTTTTTTTAATTTAAGGTTTTTTAGGAGTATTTTTATGTCGTAAACTCTTTTCCTTGATATGAGAGGCTAAGCTTTGAAAAAACATACCAGACCATCTATTTGCTTTTTTAGGATACAATGCGATGACTTGGGGGTGGTCAACCACGGTTAAATCACTGTCCAAGAGCGTCTTGCAGGACGACGTCGGTGCACTCAGTTGGAACGCGAACGTCGACGAATTGCGAGGAAAAACCCACATGAGCAAGCTTGTCAACCACACAGTTTCCCGTGCGAAGGTGTGAGAGAAGGAGACGCAATTGAATGCTCGACAGAGAGCAAGAGCATCAGAGATCGCCGACTCGATCTCCCAAGGACAACACCAAATCCCCTTCAAGGTGTTGATCACCTTCAAAGAGTCCCCCTCCACCTCAAAGCGGGAGAAGCCCCGCTTCACAACTTCCTAGTGTTGGGAAAAATACGCTCAACTTTCCCGAAAATCAAAATAATGAGAATGACAATGATAGAAAACACACACACGAGATGTTTCTAATTTGCCGCAAAACTTTAATAGAATGATAATGTGATTACAACTAAATTACTTAACACCCACACCCAAATCTACACTCTGGAATTTTACGCAGAAAATTCTCCCAAAAGCTTCTCTCTGTTTAATGCTTTAAACTAAGCTTTTCTCTCTGTGTTTTTGGATTGGATATCTTACAAATGAAAACTTACTGACAGCTCCCACTGCTTGTAATAGGTGATCATTTTTCACTACTCCCATTTTAGTTTTTCTTATAATAGGTGATCATTTTTCTTTTCTTTCACTACTCTAATATTATAGAATTACTATTTCTTTAACAATCTCCCACTTGAAGACTGATTTCAATCTGTCTTCACACACATGGTCTTGTCACTCCTGCAGGCCAACTGAAGTTGAACACAACTTCAATTTATCAAGCGTCACTGTCTTTGTTAACATGTCTGCTGGATTCTTGCTGCCTTGGATCTTCTCTAGTTTTAATACTTCATCTTCCAACAACGATCTGATGAAATGGTATCGAAGTCCAATGTGCTTGGTTCTAGAATGAAATGCCGAATTCTTTGCCAAGTATATTGCACTCTGACTGTCACTGTACAAGATGTTATTCTCTTGCACGAATCCCGGCTCTGTTAACAAGCCTTGAAGCCATATCATCTCTTTACTAGCTTCAGTCACTGCTACATACTCAGCCTCTGTAGTCGATAGAGCAACAATCTTCTGCAATTGTGACATCCAACTAACAGCTGTATTTCCGACAGTGAATATGTAACCGGTTGTGCTCTTCCGGTGATCGACTTCGCCTCCAAAGTCAGCATCTACATATCCTTGTACTTTTAATTCACCATCACCAAAGTACAAGCATTTTTCTGTCGTTCCTTGTAGGTACCTTAAAATCCATTTCACTGCTTCCCGGTGAATTTTCCCGGGATTTGACATAAACCTACTGAAAGCTCCCACTGCTTGTCCAATATCTGGTCTTGTACAGACCATTGCATACATCAAACTCCCGATGACCGAGGCATAAGGAATCTTATCCATGAGAGCTCTTTCTTCTTCTGTTTTAGGAGATTGATCCTTGGATAAGCGAAAATGATTAGCCAAGAGTGTCCCAACTGGTTTGAAATTGCCCATGTTGAACCTTTACAAGACACGTTTGATGTACTCTGACTGAGACAACTGCAATGTCCATTTCTGCATATCTCTTGTAATTTGCATTCCAAGAATCTTCTTTGCTGGACCCAAGTCCTTCATGTCAAACTCTTTTGATAACTGGTTCTTCAACCTTCTGATATCATTCATATCAGAACCCACTACCAACATATCATCAACATATAAGAGCAAAATGATATAACTGGACTGATATCTTTTGAAGTAGCAACAGTGGTCGGCGTTACACTTCTGAAAACCTTCCTTGTGCATGAAGCCATCAAACTTTTTGTACCACTGTCTCGGAGCTTGTTTAAGGCCATACAAGCTCTTCTTGAGTCTGCACACCATCTTCTCTTTTCCCTTTTCCGAGCAACCTTCTGGTTGATGCATGTATATCTCCTCATCTAAGTCTCCGTGAAGAAATGTAGTCTTCACATCTAACTGTTCAAGATAGAGATCTTCAGCGGCAACAATACTCGACACTGATCTAATAGTTGTATGCTTCACAACGGGGGAAAAAGTCTCTGTGTAGTCAACACCTTCTTTTTGCTGAAAGCCTTTGACAAAGAGTCGAGCTTTGTACCTCTTAGAGCCACCATGCTCATCTTTCACCCGGTACAACCATATGTTGTGAAGAGCCTTCTTCCCTATGGGCAACTCAGCAAGTTCCCACGTTTGGTTAGAAATCAAAGACTGCATCTCATCTTTCATTGCAAGCTCCCACTGGCTTGCTTTACTGCTCTGACAAGCTTCATCATAACATTCGGGCTCCCCTCCATCAGTCAACAATAAATAATTCATATATCTCCTGTTAGGCACATGTGGCCGAGAAGACCTTCTCAATACATGAGTTGGAGTAGAAGGTAGTGTCGTGTTAGACTCTTGTGTACTACTTTCTCCAACGTGCTCCTCTGACTGAGGATTTATTGCGACCGGTTCTGTCATAGAACAATCTGGAAGATAATCTGCATCTGCAAATACTGGGCCATTCTGCTTTGAATTAATGGCGTCACTTTTTGTCAAGTCCTTATACATGACTGACTCATTGAAAATCACATCTCTGCTACGGATCACCTTCTTCTTTTCATCATCCCAAATGTGATAGCCAAACTCATCCTCTCCATAGCCGATGAAAGTGCATTTCTTAGATTTTGGATCAAGCTTATTCCTGTCATGATCACTAATATGCACATATGATACGCAACCAAAAACTTTCAAGTGCGAAAGTTTTATCTCTTTACCGGTCCATACCTCTTCTGGTATTTGGTAATCTAACGGAACCAAGGGACCTCGATTGATCACGTAACATGCCGTATTGACTGTTTTTGCCCAGAACTGCTTCGGTAGACCTGACTGTATACGAATGCTTCTGGCTCTTTCTGTCAATGTTCGGTTCATACGCTCAGCTACACCGTTTTGCTGAGGTGTACCTGGAACCGTTCTCTCCATTCGGATCCCATTCTCATAACAAAAGCTTTTGAACATGGTGTCTACATACTCGCCACCATTGTCGGTTCTAAGCCTTTTAACTTTCACGTCTGTCTCATTTTCAACCATGGCTTTCCATCTTTTGAAAGCCTCAAAAACTTCAGACTTGAGTTTTAGAAAGTACACCCATACTTTCCGAGAGTAATCATCGATGAAAGTCACAAAATAGTGTTTGCCGCCAATGGATGAAGTAGTGGTTGGCCCCCAAACATCGGAGTAGACAAGCTCTAGCCGATTCTTCTTTGGAGATCTGCCATTTGTTTGAAAGCTCACCCTCTTCTGCTTTCCAAGTATGCAATCTTCACACATGCCCATTTCAACTGAGCGTAAACCTGGAAGCTTTCCCTTCGAATGCATGAGTTTCATCCCTTTCTCACTCATGTGGCCAAGTCTCTGGTGCCACATTTTGGAATCTTCATTTCCTGATGCAACTGCAATTGAGCAGCGTGCCCCTGCTGTCATGTAAAGAGTACCACTCTTCTTTCCATGCACTATTGTCATTGCACCCTTTGAAATCTTCCATTTATCACCATTGAAAATTGTATCATAGCCTTCATCTGCCAACTGGCCTATTGATATCAAGTTCTTTCTTAGATCAGGAATGTGTCGAACGTCTTTTAGCTCCCATACAAAGCCATTCAACTTAATCTTCACTTGACCTTTACCAATAATTGCACAAGGTTGATCATCACCAAGATATACATTTCCAAGGTTCCCCGGGACATAGCTCTCAAAGAGCTCTTTCTTTGAGGTAGCATGAAATAATGCTCCAGAATTTAACACCCAAGATTCGTCATTTCTCTCCAAGGAACATATCAATGCGTCATCTGCTCTAGGATTAAAGCTAACATTTGCCTCCACCTTCGTCTCTTGTTTTTGTGGAGCGCTCTTGCATTGATTTTTGTAGTGCCCGGTATTCCCACAATTCCAACACTCGATGGTCTTCGAGCCAGAGGAACTATTGGGATTCCTTGACCTCGACCTCTTGTCTTTTGGTTTTGCTTGATTGTTCGATCTCCCGTGTCCATTTCCTCTGGTTGAATTTCTCCTTCTTGACTCTGTACGTAAAACTGAAGAGGTTGATGATTCACCCGACCCTCGCCGTCAGATCTCTTCACTGAGCACAAGATCACGAACATCATCGAACTTTAACTTATTGCTTCCCGTTGAGCTACTCACAGCTGTGACAGTAGCATTCCAGCTATCTGGAAGAGAAGACAAAAGTATCAAGGCTCGCACTTCCTCATCAAATTCAATCCCAACTGAACTCAACTGGGTTGTGACTGTGTTGAGTTCATTGAGATGTTGAGCTACCGATGCACCTTCTGTCATCCGCAAATTGAATAATCGCCTCATCAAATGAACTTTGTTAGAGGCAGATGGCTTCTCGTACATATTAGAAAGGGTTGTCATAAGACCTGCCGTGGTTGTTTCCTTTGCTATGTTGAAGGCAACATTGCGTGATAACGTCAGTCGGACAACTCCAAGGGCTTGTCTATCTAGGAGATTCCAATCTTCATCCTTCATGCCCTCTGGCTTCTTTTTTGACAGAGGTTGATAAAGTTTTTTCTGGTACAAATAATCTTTGATTTGCATCTTCCAAAATCCAAAATCTGCACCATATATCGAACTTGTCTAGTTTCACCTTTCTATCTTCTGCGGCCATTGCTCCCACTCAAATCTGACTTTATGTGGATTGTTTATAAACAAAACTCTGATACCAATTGTTGGGAAAAATACGCTCAGCTTTCCCGAAAATCAGAATAATGAGAATGACAATGATAGAAAACACACACACGAGATGTTTCTAATCTGCCGCAAAACTTTAATAGAATGATAATGTGATTACAACTAAATTACTTAACACCCATACCCAAATCTACACTCTGGAATTTTACACAGAAAATTCTCCCAAAAGCTTCTCTCTGTTTAATGCTTTAAACTAAGCTTTTCTCTCTGTGTTTTTGGATTGGATATCTTACAAATGAAAACTTTCTCATTTATATAGGCTTGCAACAATCTAATATTGGAGGGTTGTAAGAATCTCTCCTCCCATTTTAGTTTTTCTTATAATAGGTGATCGTTTTTCTTTTCTTTCACTAATCTAATATTAGAGAATTACTATTTCTTCAACACCTAGAGACTAGCCAGAAGACCGAAACATTCGGCACGATCGAGTCATCGACGGAGACCTTCCCATGGTCGCGGGCCCCACACAGAAGGACCTCTCCACTATAAACCCAGATGATAAACTCGGATGCGGCATGGCCCGAACCGATCTTCGCACCATCAAAGTTGAGTTTCGCCACACCACAAGGAATTTTTTTCAATCCCAACACGGAACACTCTGTTCTGTGGTTCCTTTTGCACTCTAAACATCTCTAGCCTCACTCTCTCCTCTTGTTGGAAGACAAAAAAGGGGAGAATGGTTCTATTTTTGGATTGTTGCTGCTTTTGGATGGTTTTAGGTTTTGGTTTTATGGTCGGTTGTTGAACTTTCAAATTTGATCCAACATTTTGTTTATCTGTTATACTAATATGCAGGTATGAATCGTTTTACGATCATGTTTTATTCATAACTAAACGAATAAGTTTTGTCTTTCATCAATGGGGAGATTATTGACTCCACCTTGATCAAAGACATTTTATGATTATATCTGTCATGTGTTTATTGGTTTGATGAAAGTCAAAACCTATTTTATAAGGTTGGATAAATTTTGACCCTTAACTTTTGGGCTTCTATTTTGGCATAGAACTAATCTACAGGAATGGCCCAAATCAAGCTCATTTGTTCAAATCAAGCACGACTGCGGATTTAATTCAAATATGCACAAGGAGATCTTCAAAGTATCCGGGTTGTTACAAGATATCAAAGATCTTCAGCTCTTCCGTCCTATCTCGGTGTGAAGAATTTGAACGTTTAAGTTCAAATGGCTCCAATGAAGAAAGGCAGCAACACAATTATATATAGATCGATGGATAACCACCGGAAGACAATGAAGCTTACAAACTAATCTCCAAAGCGCTCACTACATTCAATCTACTCAAATCTCTCAACTCTTGGTGTTCTTTGATTTATCTTTAAGTTTTGGGAGGTTTTGTTTAGTGTTATTGTACAAGTCTAAAAGTGTTAATACTTAATACTAAGAGTATACATCTACTCAAATGTATTCACTAGACTGTTATTTAATGAGGGTTTAGGTTGACTAGATATAGAAGTGGGTGAGGCTTCGAGTTGATAGAAGAGAGGCTGTTCTTTTAGGTTGTATCTATGGAAGTAGGCAAAGTTCGTGTTGAACCTCGTTAACATATCATTTGTCATTTGCTTTACCTTCAGTTAGTTATTTTCTGCATATTTACTTTTGTATTTAAAATTTCGCAAAGTGTCTTAACCTTCAATTGCAAGACCTTGAAACGCATTTCAAGGCCTTAAATTGTAACTGTGAAAATTTGACGTACTCTATTCAACCTAGGCCTGTCCACGGGTCAACCCGTGACCCAGCGGGTTTAGGGCGGGTCCGGGTCAAGGGTCATGGCGGGTTATGGGTTCGGGTTAGAGTCGGGGATTTCGTGAAATTGACCCCTGTCAGGTCGACAATTTTTTGTTTTTTTAAAGGCTTTTTAAGGGTAAATTTTTTTAAAAAGTCAAATTTTTAAAAAAATTGGTCGACCCGTGACCCACCGGGCCAATTGACCTGTCGACCCGCCTATTCCACGTGTTCGGGTTCGGATCGTGTCTTCCCGACCCGTGACCTGCCGGGTCTGACCCATGGATAGACTTAATTCAACTTCAACCCCTCTTCTAAAATATCTTTTATCACATTGTTTTGCCTACTTCGACTCTTCAATGAAGAATAGAAGATGTTTTTAAAATAAAAACAAAAAAGGTAAAAAAAAATATATTATGAAAAAAGAGGAAAAAAAAATAAAAAAAAATGGCTAGCTTACGAGTTACAATGGTATTGGTACCGGCAGTCCGGACTCAACCATCTCTTTGTATTTTTTATTTTTTTTTGACAAAGACCCACCTCTTTGTATGATTGCATCTGTGTGCTCTTGTGGAAGAAAATAAACAATTCTTTACTCGATCGAAAAATTAAAAAAATAAAAAATAAAAAATAAAAGCTCATGTTGTCTGATTCTGATGTAGAGGAGGAGAAGATGGAGAGAAAGTCATCTGAAAACGAGAGGGTGGAGAATCTTTAATCCTCCCCCCTCCCCCCTCACCACACTTTCTTTGAGCTCATACTCATAGACCAGGACTCCAGGAGTATCTCTGCTTGTTCCTTTGAATTTTTTTTCGCCCTCTTCACATGCTCCATATCATATCCCTTCTTGGAATGGAATCTTACGAAGTTAGTCCCCTTTTTACTTCTTCTCCTTGATCTTCTTAGCAATTTTGTGTTTCAGCAACTGGATTTGTGTTATTTCTCTGATTTCTCATTTTCTTTCTTTGGTTGTTTTTTTTTTTGCTTGGTTTTTTTGGGCTCTAATTTGGTGGATCCTGACATCATTCACACTATAAAATTCATCATGGGTTTGGAGATTGGGGCAGGTTTTATTAATTGTGCAAATTTGTTGTTGTGCAGCAATTATTGTGGATGGAGATGTGGAAAGAAGGGACAAAAAATGAAAAGGAAAAAGAATGGTAAACACATTGCTGATGTTCATGGGTTTCTGACTTCATATTTGATGTTGATCTGTCCATGGACCATGGCAAACCTGAAATTTATTCATTTAGAATGTCAGATTAAACAAAATGTTTATTCTTATAAACTGTGCTCATTGCAAGCTTCCCTTGTTTTCTTTCATACCCTATCTATTTCTTGATTGCTGTTTTCTAATTGCAGTTCCTGGAGGATTCCTTTTGGTGTTGAATCCTTTTAATTGTGTTTTGAGGCATCAAAGTTTTGAAGCTTTGATTAAGCACATAATCATCTTTCATTTACATGTGCTTTTATGAACAAGTAGTTTCTGCTATCTTCTGATTGGGTAAACAGAAATATGGATGATGGTGGCCTTACACCCAGTTCACCTATCTTTGGGGACATTGATATTGATTTCATTGACCAACTTCTCGACGAGGGTTGCTGGCTACAAACTGCTGATGGGTCCAAATTTCTTCAGTCACCATCTTCCACCTCAGGTGCTTTAGACAATAGCTCTTCCAATTTGGATAGGCCTCCACAGCCAGATGCAAGTCACCAAGAGCTCAAAAGATGGGATTTAACATCTTGTATTGATTTAGAGGCCGAAAAGGATCCGGGTCCTCAATCCCATGACCAAACTAGGATTCAATCAGCTAAATCTGAAGCTATAATCCCCCAAGTTAATCTCCTATGGGATGGCAGTGAACAGAACAGGATTTGGATTGCTCCCAAGGCTGATGCAGGCTCCTCTTCGTCTGTGAGGGACCGGTTGATGATGGCGGTTCGGCATTTCCAGTCATTATCCATGGAAAGCGGTTTACTAATTCAGATTTGGGTGCCTGTGAGGAGAGGGATTAAGAATTTTCTCACCACAGTTGAGCAGCCATACTCCTATGATCCTAACTGTGCTCCTCTGGTAAATTACAGAAATGTTTCGGAGGGTTATCAGTTCTCTGCAGATAAGGATTCAACGGCGGGTCTTGGCTTACCTGGCCGTGTCTTCTTGGGAAAAGTACCAGAGTGGAGTCCAGATGTTCGGTTGTTTGGGCAGGATGAGTACCCGCGTGTCAACTACGCGCTAATGTGTGATGTCCGCGGGTCTGTTGCTCTTCCTGTGTTTGAGAGAGGGAGTGGGGACTGCTTAGGTGTGGTTGAGATAGTCACCACGATGCAGAAGATTAATTACCGGCCTGAAGTTGAATCCGTTTGCAAAGCTCTAGAGGTCTCTTCTTCCCACCTTTGAAAGATGGAATTAAGTCTTATTGAATGTTAAACTGTGTTGAATTAAGTCTTTCATGATGATTCCACCAAAATGAGGGAACAAAGCATGCCAATCAATTGTTTTATATATACTTGAACAGATAATGTCATATATGTACTATGTACTCCAGCTTTAAGCGAAGAAACATAGATTGAATTACATTGTTAGGTGCCAAGTCGGTAGTTTCTTGCTGAACTTAGGATATAAGAAACAAAAGAAAATCATTTTTGAGCTATTTTTCGACTTTCATGATTCCATCCCGTAAATCAAGACCTATTACTGTCGCCTATTCTGGTGATATATTGCTTCCATTATATGCTAAAATATTGTTATCCTAGCTTGTTGTGGATATTCGCGTTCAAATATTGATGTTAATATTGTTGGATTTCTGTTCATTTCAGGCTGTTAATCTTCGAAGTTCTGAATTCATTAGCCCTTTTCTGGAAAAGGTAAAATTACAGCACTAACCTAGTTCAGACAGCACTGTTCTCCTAATATCTTGTATGGTTTGTATCTGATGTGCAGTTCCTATTTATTAGGGTGAAGCTGATATTTATGACATTGAATTGACTGAGATTCTGCGTGTCATAAAAGCTGTATGTGATAAGCACAGTCTGCCTCTTGGTCAAACTTGGGCTCCTTGCAGCCAACATAGGAAAGGTGGGTGCTGGCATTTGGACAAGAACACTAGTTGTATATCTACTGTCGACTCTGCTTGCTACGTGCCTGATCAAAGAGTCTCTGGCTTTCATGAAGCATGCTGTGAGCAACATCTTTTCCAAGACCAAGGCACTGTCGGTAAGACTTTTATGACGAACCAGCCTTGCTATGCAGCTGACGTCACAGAATACAGCAAGGGCGAGTATCCACTTGCCCATTATGCTAAGATGTTTGGACTTCGTGGGGCCATTGCAATGCATCTTCGATGCTTATATGGTGCATGGAAAAGCTGTGTGCTTGAATTCTTCTTGCCAATAGATTGCCATGATCCTGGTTTGACTTTTCATTTTGAAGTTATGGAATCTTTGAGAATGGAGGTTCAAGGTTGCCATAGTTTGTCCTTTATTGATGAGAAACTTGGTGGTGAAGATGATGAAAGGGCGGAGACTCCATCTTCTGGAAAGCCAACCCAAGAGAACAAGTCTTCAATTCCCAAGTTATCGAAAGCGCAGAAGGGAAAAAGTGTTGCTTTGCCATTCAAGTTTGCCAAGGATGAGCTGATAGAAGAGTTTAACCTACCAACTCATGGGAGTAACAATGAGGCAGAGTCGTGCAAGGGGAAGACATTTCTCGGCCGTGGGAAAACTAATCAAGAATTTGGAAGCATGGGCGCCTTTGAAGATTCAGATGGTTCATTAGGAGATGAGTGTTCATTGGGGAACAGAAAAAAAGGTGAAAAGAAGAAGGCAAAGGCTCAGAAATCTATCAGCTTGCAAGTCCTTAGGCAACACTTTTCTGGGAGTCTCAAAGATGCAGCCAAAAGCATTGGTGGTAAGCCTCTGATCATTTGCAGTATTGCAGCTTGAATGTTCAGTTTAATTCCTAGCTGATCTACAAATTACGATTCTCTATTTGGAAAATGATATGGCATCATTCGAAAACAGTTTTGATAAACATAATTGTATGCTTTTTGAACAGAAACCAGAAGCTTACAATCTTACATGTAGTGAAAAAAAAAAACTCTTGCATGAATCATATATGGTATACTCGTCAATCGTTAATTCCTCATGGCATGACTCTGCAACTTTCCTTCTGTACACAATTTTGCGGATTATTCTAGGAACACCTGAACCATTTTAGATTGCTTTTGTAATGATTACATTTTGCTTCCCTTGATTTCAACTGGAGGTATCTGTGGTATGCTCTGAGACTAATTTTGCTCTGCCATATTTAATTGGCTGAATCACTCACTCAGAACCGGTGTGTTTTGCAGTATGCCCGACTACCCTTAAACGGATATGCAGACACCATGGGATCACACGTTGGCCGTCCAGAAAGATCAAGAAGGTCGACCATTCTTTGAGGAAATTACAACACGTGATTGACTCTGTCCAAGGGGCTCAAGGCTCCATTCAACTGTCCTCTTTCTACTCAAACTTCCCTGAACTAAATAGCCAAAAAGCCAGAAAGGTCAATGATCAATCTGAACAGCTAGCTACTGTACCTGAAAATACCAACATCTCCTCTGGAGGCACCACTTCCAACTCTACTTCCTCCAGCCAGACATCATCATCGAGCCATTCCATTGCGGCTGGAGCAAAGACTTCTCTACCAGTTGCTAATGCATCTGGAGTGGGAGATCCTTCTATGACAGTACATGATCCGGCAGGCAATATTAAGAGGGCAAGAAGCGAAGCACAGTTACATGTCTTGGATCAAAAGACATCCACTGTTTTGGAAAGATCTCACAGCAACAAATCCCTTCGGAAGAACCCGTTAGTGGAGAATCTCCCTCCTTTGCCAAGAGAGGGTAGAAACTTGGCTCTAAGAGACGGGTTGGCTTACAAAGTAAAAGCAACGTTTGGAGAGGAGAAGATCCGCCTGTCCCTCGCACCAAACATGGGTTTTGGAGATTTGCAAGGAGAGATCGCTGCTCGGTTCAGTATAGGAGATGTCAGTAGGATGCAGATCAAGTACTTGGATGATGACAAAGAATGGGTCCTCTTAACATGTGACGATGATCTTGAAGAGTGTGTCGACATTCACAGATCATTCCGGGGCCATAAAATTAGGCTCTTAGTCCATCAAGCTACTCCAAGCCTGGTAAGTTCATTTGGTAGCCATGGGAAATCCTAACATTTTATGCTGACATTTCTTTTCATGGAATTAGTATTATAGAAACCGCATGTTTAGATTGTTTAATCTTTGAAATCTGGGTTTATGACTGTCGCCTGTACACAGTAGCTTTTTGGAGGTAGCTGGAAATTGGTAGGGGGCTTTTAAATTCTCAGTAAACAGATGGAATGAATAGGTCTTTCTTTGTAACTTTATTGTTCTTGTGGTTACTGTATATGTACAAAATAACACTTAGCTTTAGCTTGTATGGAAAACTGTTTGGATAAAGTTAGTGTATTTGTTTGTGAGGCATTTTTTTTGGGGGTCTGGATGAACTGTTTTTGAGGTATTCAGCTGACATACTTTAGAGTCATATACACATTTTGAAGTTGCAAGGCTCTTTCTGGGCCTGTCGCTCTCATTAAGATTCGAAGAAGAAAAGCTCTTGGAAGGAACCAACTGAAGCCTTAAACACCAGAATCGTGAGCCGCTGAGCGCAAGCACCGATGCCGTCCTGAGGCGACGTATCAACTCAATCGAAGAGAACAAATAGACCGACCAGAGACGACAATGAAATCAGTCCAAACCTGAGAGGGATTGGAACGGCAAGATAGAAATCAGTCCAAACCTTAAGAGGGATTGGAACGGCAAGATGGAGAAAATGTGTCTACATGGTTTTACCGTATCTGACATAACCCTTGTTTGAAAGCTCTTCAGTCACTTAGGCAACTGCCAATAGGCAGATCTTTTAGCTTAATTTGAACCAATTTTGCCTCCCAGCCCATTATAAATGTCAAGAACAATTAAATTTTATTTTTTAGAAAGCATAAAAGGGAGAAACCAGTTACCAACTCAACACAATTACACCTAAAACTGCATTTTCTGGTCTGTGCAATCAATGGAGATAAACTTCCCCATAGGAGAGACAAATGCAGTCAGTTGGAGCTCCAAAGAAGGCATTTTCACTTTACATTTGGATACTTTATTGTTTTGATGTCAATAAGGACACATGAGTTTTTCATTCAATCCATATAATTTCCAAGTATCAGAATACACAGACGGACTTGTAAGACAATACTTGGAGCAATTGGAAGAAGCATGGGCACAGTTCGTTGAGCTTAAACCATTCCCTGTAGAAAAGACCTTGAACTGTACCTGTGATCCAAAATAAGCCACACGCATGATAATCGACAATTAAAGAGAGTAGATCAAGAAAATATTCGAAATATATGACTATGGCGAGGATTGATGGTTTACCTTGTATACGTGCTTCAGGCATGTTGCAAAGTAAATCCCGAGAAATTGGGCACTGTGATATGCTCTTCCATGATTAAGTCGAGACTCTATGTGTATACATGTTTCAGCTCGCTTTCTTGGATAAAATGGCAACAAGATCATCTCGGGCCTTATCAAGTGCACTTGGTAAATTCTCAGGCTTCTTCCCACCTGCTTGTGCGAAATTGGGCCTGCCACCTCCACCTCCGCCACACAGCTTAGCTACTGGGCCGATGAACTTTCCTGCCTGAACTCCAAGGTTGACAACTCCGGGGGTGAATGCGGCAACTAAACTGACCTTTCCTTCGCTTGGAGAGGAGCCCAAGACCACGGCTGCAGGGTCCTGTAGGGTGTCGATAAGATGCTCTGCAGCACTCTTGAGAGAGTCAGCATCAATGTCATCCATCGACTCAACTATAACCCTGCAATCATATAACCAGGGGAAGAAATAATATTCTTGCACATCAAAATTTGACGTAAATCTGAGGGTCTGGGGCAAGAAGTTCACCAATCTTTAAAAAGATGCAACTGTCAAGTAAAATTGCTAAAAAGGGCCAAACATACCTGATGTTTCCTACATCAAAAGCCTTGCTGGTGAGAGATGATGCTTTATATACTGCAACCTGGGCACGTGCAGCAGAAACCTCGTTTCTGGCTGACCGTAACTCTTCTATTAGCGTTTCAACCCTGGATGTAACTTCCTCCGCTTTTACCTTCATTACAGGAAGTGCATAGACATCAGAAACTAGAATCAATAGAAGTATAGAACTCGAGGAAGAAATGTCAAGCAAAAAGAATTGAAGTACTCATTATGCGTCAAAATTTAAGGACCAGACACAAAAAATCACTAAAAGATGTTCAAGTGATCAGCTAGTTGTAGCCATTTGATGAACTGGATTTCAATCATCAAGTTCCTCGAACTAAGATGTTCAAGGAATCGCCAAGCCAAATGAGGAAAAGCTCTTGCAAAATGACGATCAAGACATAAGCAAAACATAACACAAATTCCAGTGGAAGTAAAACATGAAACACGTGAATTTCAGAAAAAACAGTAAACATAACAATGTCAGGAAAACATAACATAAATTCCAGCAAAAGTAACGCCCTAACATCATAAAGCATGATTGTATATATAGAACATGGGCATTATGAGTCCATAACAATATCAGGAAACTAACAAGAAAAAAATGTGCAGGAAAATCAGGAAATGCCAAGTTTCTAATGCCACTATCAACATGTATCAAAATTCAGCGGCCATGGTTGCATGAGAAAATTCCAATGCACATGGAATAACTGATGCATCTTTACCTTAAGGATGGAACAGAGATTTTTCATATAGGTATCCCGGGTTGTAACATATTCAACGAAAGCGTCACCAGCAACAGCTTCAATACGTCTAATCCCAGAAGCAACAGCTTGCTCAGAAATAATCTTGAAGCCTCTTATTTCAGATGTGTTCCTCACATGGGTGCCACCACACAATTCCATGGATACACCAGGAACCTCTACTACTCGAACCTGAAATAAAAAGCAGATGAAATGACAAAATCAAACATTTTTAAGAGAATGACGTGTTATTACCATCAAACAGTCAATAGTACTAGCAATGGAATGCTATTTTCTCGGTCCAAATTATTTCTATACTATGCGCGTTTCAAATTACATTTCTCAAAGTTCTTCCAATTTTATCACAAATATTACAAGAACTGCCAGGTCACAAAAAAAAAAAAAACTTACAAACTACTCTTAAATCATATTGAAGCTTAAATTCACTATGGTCAATGTGAAAAGACAGGTTGCAAAAAGATTGCCTCGATAGAACGGGAAAGACTCGCATTAATTAAGAAGCAATCCAAGCCGACTCTAGAAAATTTATGCATGTGAACTCATTTAATGTTCAGTTACCATAAAAAAGAAAACAAATCTTATCTTTTCATCACCTGTTCCCCATATTTCTCTCCGAACATTGCAATAGCACCAGCTGTTTTTGCATCATCTAGTGCCATTACTTTAGTTTGAAGCAGTGTAGAATCCCCAATCCATCCATTGATAAGCCCTTCAATTTCAAGGATCTCATTGTCTGAAAGTGGTCTGTGGAAGTTGAAATCGAATCTAAGACGGTCAAATGCCACCAAGGAACCAGCTTGTGATGTTTCCTGGCCAATAACCATCTTAAGAGCAGCTTGCAGCAGATGTGTAGCAGTATGATTAGCCTGAGACAAAATAAATTTGCTTCAGGAAGAGGCAAGTATCAAAATAGATGCAAAAGGTTAGATGTGATGCTGAATAGAACAGTATGTCCACACTGTATACAAATTTTGTTACAAGTCAATCTTATAAACTGAATAAAACCGAGACATGGAAATTCTGAATAAACATTAGTATGCTTTATATATAAAAATAGATGTCCATCTAATTAATGGAATAAAAATCTCAATTAAGCATTTACCTTAGCCCTCTGTCGAAGTCTGGGATCCACTTCAGCTTCAACTATTTGGCCAACCTTCATAACTCCCTCTTTGATAGTGCCCTTATGAACAAATATATTACCAGAAATTTTTTGGACATCTTTTATCTCCACAATCCCATTCTGTTGTCTTTCAGGATTTTGGATGTACATAAACCCATTGTCTCCAATTTGACCACCAGATTCAGCATAAAACGGAGTTCTGTCCAACAGGATTTCAACCTCATTTCCTTCTTCAATCTGTTTGACAGAGTTTCCATTTTCTAGCAGGCCTTTTACCACTGCCATAGCAGAAAGTGTCTCATAACCTAGGAATTCAGTATCATGAACCTTTTCAGCAAGATCTGCTCCATTTCCAACTTCAAGTTTGACGGCATTATGTGCAGCCTGGGACTGGCGTCTTTGGTTCTCCATCTCAATATTGAAACTATCCATATCTACTCCAACTCCACGTTCGTCAGCCACTTCAATAGTTATCTCAACAGGAAATCCGTACGTGTCGTATAAGAGGAAAGCATCTTTCCCTGATAAAATAGGCAATGATCCCTTCTCTTTGCCACTTGACAATGCATCAATGAGCATTATATCAAGAAGTTTTTCTCCTCTTTCCAGTGTCTGGACAAACCGCAGTTCTTCTCTTCTTAATTCCTCAAGAATACGTCCTGATCTACCCTTCACATCTGGATCAATCTCACTGCTTATTTCTATAACTGTTTCTGCAACTTCTGGTAAGAAGGCTCCATCAAGGTTACCTTTACCATCACCCTTTATACCAAGCAACCTCCCCGTACGAACTGCCCTTCTAATCAATCGTCGAACAACATAGCCCCTCCCAATATTTGAAGGGAAAACTCCATCTGATATAAGAAAAACAATGGCACGCATATGATCTCCAATGATCTGCCCGGAGAAAAGAAAAGAAAAGGAAAGGAAAGAAAAGGAAGGCTTAGGCGCTTGATGAAAAATGCTCAAATAAGAAGATTAGAAGACATGCTGAGAAATATCCCCATACTTTGAGTTTCATCTTTGTGGAATCATCAGCAATAGGATAAGAAATATTTGCTAACTCTGAAGCCTTCTCAATGATAGGATAAATCAAGTCAGTTTCATAATTGTTTGGAACCTGCATGGATAAAGGATTCAAGGATAAAGAATATGCACCGTAAAAGGCAAACATTAAATTATGAAATCACGATACACCTATTACTCCCCCAGTGCAGCAAATATGTTTACAATTGTATCAACATTTCAGTCTGAGTACCTTTTGAAGGATTCGAGCCATCCTTTCAAGGCCCAGACCAGTATCAATATTCTGTTGCTTTAAAGGCTCCAGCTTTCCATCCTCTTTTCTGTTGTATTGCATGAAGACCAAATTGTAGAATTCAATAAACCTAGTATCATCTCCTAGATCCTGCATGTCAAATGAGTAAATGAAACAATAGTTATGAATAAAAGAGCAAAAATTTGCACACAGCAAGAGTGTACTACTTCGAAACAACATCACCTACAAAATATACTTGCATACACATACAACATCTGAATAACCTCTCTCAGGATGGAAGTCGTAGTAAATTTCAGAGCAAGGACCACATGGACCAGTCACTCCACTGCTCCAAAAGTTGTCTTCTTCACCCATCCTCTTAATACGCTCCACAGGAACACCAACCTGATACAAAAACATGTCAAGAAATGTTGATACATTGCTAAGGTGGCATGTATTTCTTTTTTAAGGCACATGAGTAAGCTAATTATGTAATAATGAGTAAGCTAATTATGTAATAATTTTAACATCGATTTCACACGAGAAGACAAAAAAAGAGAAAATTGTACTTTATTACCTACGCGAATTAAACATTAATTTCATACAAACACTTGCTTCTCCTCCTCTTCCACAAGCTTACCTCATCACGCCATATTGCAAAAGCTTCACTGTCATCTTCATAAACACTAATCCATAATTTGTCAGCAGGAAGACCATATCTGTATGAAAATAATGCGACATAAGCATCACTCGGATAGCAATTAAAAGAGAGAACGTGTGATATTGTAGCATAACTACCTTCAGGAGTATGATTTATATCACTTCTATCATAATTCATTGAGAAATATGCATGCTCAGTATTCTAGGGGAGATTATGGATATTCTGAGGGTGTGATATGCCAATTCAATTAGTTATGATTTACAGATACTATTTATTCTCTCAAATACTCAAAATTAAAGGGCATTATATTAGGGGTGAAATGCTGTTAGATCATTAAAAAAAAGGGTTAAAGAGTCCATCTTTAAGTTACAGAATTGAATTTTTTTTTTAAAAAAAAAGAAAGCTTAGCCAATATAATGAGATCTTCCCTCCTTATTTGCTCCAGTAAAGACATGTCTGATCCAGAAAAGAAATGATGAGCATTCTTCATGTAAATAATAGACCCTCTAGATGTTTTCAAGAAAGACATCTTCATTCCTAAACAGATCGGTAAGTTGTTTCCTTATGGACAAATGTCAAGATATACCAAATGCTATTGGTCTATATTTTATACATACTCTACTGTTGAAAGCTCCCATGCCCATTTAATTGCTTCTTTTTTAAAGTAGTCTCCGAAACTGAAATTCCCAAGCATTTCAAAAAAGGTCTGATGTCGACTTGTTCGACCAACATTCTCAATGTCATTAGTACGTATGCATCTCTGTGCAGTTGTAGCTCGTGGTGCTTCCCTGGGAACCTGAAAACACGAGGCATGGAGGTAAAGGGAAAAAATATGTTAAGAATGTAAAGCCAATTTAATCTATGATTCCAGTGAGAAGATAGGCCTCGTAAACAAATCTATCTGAACTGAAAGCCCTTATTAACATGGTTACAACCATGCAAGATAACAAAATGCAAATCACACATTTATTCAGATGACGGTCAATATGAGACAAAATTATTTAATTCTGTTAAAAGTCTTGTTTCAGAGCACTGAAGAGCAGTAGAGCTATAAAATAGAGGCACAGAAATAATTTCTTATGATTAATATTAATATAAATAGTATCTAAAAGATCTTCAAAATAAATAATTTACCCAAGGATAAGGGTCAAATGTAAAACAGAGTTTATCATGATATGGGAAATCCAAAAGTCTCAATTCTCCACCAGACGTGTCTTAAAGAATCCAGAAACTTGCAAGCTATAATTTTTTTGCTAGATTCTAAGATCCTCTCTGAAAAGGAGAGCAGCTGGTGAAGAAAGTGATTACTCAACACCATTTTGTTGGCAAGACAATAGTAACAGTAAGTTCAAATTGAATCCTCAAACAAGAAACATGTGATGAATACCTTCCCAAGGAAAATTGGCTTGAACTGAAGCATCCCAGCGATTGTTAGAAGCACAGTTGGATCATCTGGAACAAGGGATGCGCTAGGGAGCACCTTATGCCCACGAGAAGCATAGAAATCAATAAACCTGCGCCTAATAGAATCTCCACTTGTGGGGATATCCTTGGGATCTGCTTGCAGCAATTCCTCAGCCAAAGGTTGTGCAGATGCTGAAAAGCTAAATCCTATGTTCAATGTTCTCTAAATAGACTAATGAACAGAAAAATAAGAAAGCTTGTACTATGTAAACATACAATTAATGAGATGAACCTGAAATCCTTCTGATTGCAATGCCTGATTTTTGTTTTTGCATGAAACTGAACTTACAGGGACATACCACAAGTGCCCTCATCATTAAGCTCCAATTAGACATAGAACCTGTTAAGAAGATACAGTAGTCTCATTAAGCAACAAAGGCCATGCACGCAAGATTGAAACTGAATGATCATACAACTACAACACCACATAATCAACAGCTCGTGGAGATGGAGACACTCAGAATGGAACAGGAATACACATTATCAAATAAGAAATGCCAAATCAGATTTGTGAAAAAAACATTTGGATGCCATATTTTGCATCATCACTTGTGGCAGTTTCGAAAAATTCCAACTGAGACGAATGAACTTACCGTGTAACTAAGACTATTGAGATAGGGATACAAATTGGGAAAATGTACAATTAGCATACATTCTCTTCCCGCCAAATTACTCTCACCAGCAAACCCCTACTATCTATAATTCCGCATTCCAAATTGGCAAATGTGTCAAAATAATATTCAAGTTTTGCCTAAATATCAACTTCAAAGACTGATTAATCACAGAACTCGAACCAATTTTTAGGTAGTGGGAAACAAACCCAACATCACAGATTCTCAGTAAGCAAAGCAGTCAGTTGAAAACTGAAATTGAACTCAAATTTGTAGCCTTAGACCGAAAAGAAAACCACAAGAACGGTGAGAGCAGAGCCCAATCAAGAGCTGTGACGAAGAGGATGATGACGATACCGTGAACCGTGGACGCAGGGTTGGAGAAGCGAGTAGAAGCGAAGCACGGTTGCGTAGTTGAGAGTAAGATTGAAGAAGAACGGATATAGCCATGGCTCGCCATGGCTGGAGCCTGGAGTTATCGATATCTCCACTGAACGGGGAAAGGAAAATGGTGGGAAGGTTTGTGAAGAGCGTAGTTTGATTTACAGACGCAGGTTATAGTGAAACAAAGATAAGGCTTGGTGTGGCTGTCTTGACCACATATCTGCCACTTGTTAATCTTAACTGCTAAACTCGAGTTACAATCCCATCATTTGGGTCTGGGTCTGGGTCTGGGTTGGGGTCGAGTTCAGGTTCGAACGTGGGTCACTAATATCACCTGGGTCCTCGATTTTGGTCATTTTTTAGATTGACTTGTGACTTTGGTGCTCAAATTCGGTGGACGTTTTACTCTGATGTGATTATTGAGAGATGTGAATGAGATCAAAAATCTCTCACATCAAAAGTTGAACATAAACAAGCCCTAGTATAGTGATTACTTCGTCGACTCAAAAGCCTGCATCTTTCTTTGACTCTATTCTTGTGTCGGAATTTGGACTCATTTGATAGGATTTTTGAGTCATTTTGACGGATTGTTGGCCTATTCAAATCAGAAACGTACAAACATTATTGAGTTCACATGCCAAACAGTAGCATAAAGAAAAAGAAAAGAGAAAAAGATAAAGGCGGCAGGAATTCTTCACGTGATGACTTAATGGCTTCCAAGTCACCATCATCATTATCTTGCACTAAATCTAGAGTATTATCAATCTCTAGATCTTGATCATTGTCTAAATCGAGATCAAGCATTAGACCTTCGGTGTATTCTCGATCTCATGCAATCAACATATCAATCACCTTCTCATGACCTTCCTTGTCTAAAAAGTGACCGACTTCTAATATTTGTGCTAAATAGAGCTCAATGGACTCGGACCTGTCTATTGCCTGCTGTATCAATGGCTTGAGTTGTGGGGTTATGATGAAGATTGTGTTTTCAACTTTGAATATTCCATAGTCAGTGTGTCTATACTTGATGATGTAAAAATAGGTGTAGAAGAATCCTTTTGCTCTTGCTAGTTGCTACCCATTGATGTCTTGCATATTGATCTGGCTTTCCACTACTGCATCACTTAGGTACTAGTATTCTTCAGTAAATAACATGAAGATCAAGTAATGTGGTAACCGGGTTTTCCCCTGGTTGACATCCATACAAGCATTGATAACTCGACATCCATTTATCTCCTCTATTTTTTTTTTGAACTTTGCTGCTCTGGGAAGCTCTCCTTCTGGAATTTAGTGAAGTATTTATACATAACGCTATGCTCTTCTTCCTTTGGCCATCATTGTTTGTATTTATAGAGTTCATTACACATTCCATATTTCCATGCTTTTAAGTAATCTGCATCTTCGTGTGGCACGATTGGTAATGCAATTCCTCCTATCCCGGCTTGGTTGTTTGTACAAAAGTTGTTATACCATTCGGTTAACATTGTTGGAGTTCCTCGAACCCTCAGGGTTACTGTCCAATAGAAATGTCTAAAATCTCTCATCCTCCACCTTCTATCGATATCCTCATGAAATTCATCAGGTAGCTGAAGAACTTTTATTATTATTTCCATAGTTAAGAATCGTTCAACCATTCAGTGTCTCGTTTGTAAGAGTCCACGACGGAATTTGCTTTGAGTAAATATTCCAAAATCAACGAAAATGTAAAAACTTGGAGGAGAAACCCATCCTTGGTACTCTCTTATATCGCTTAAGAGATCAAGATCCCATGGGTTGGTTGCCCGTTGGGGATCTTCCCACCGAATCTGATTTCTTTGGTCCATCGGCTAGTTCTCGAGTTAGGCTATCTGCTAGATAATTTTTTGATCCTTGCACGTGTTCGACAGTAAGGTGAATTGGTTAAAGGCTAATTGCCAACACATAAGTCTCCCATGCGCTTTCATATTATCAAGATTATTATTTATCAAACTCAGTATCCCTTTACAATCTGTTCTGACTCTAAAAGGTTTAGGACCTTAGGGGCTAAGAAAATTATAAACTTCTGGATTCCACGATAGATCGCATGAATCTCCTTTTTCTTGACAGTGTAATTATATTCAGATTTGTTGAAACTGTCACTGTTGTACCTGCAAAGCTTATTATCCTTCTTTAGTTTGAAAACAGCTCCCCAATGATAATCGCTAACATCTGTTTCAAGAACTAACTCATTATCTTCATTAGGTAAAGTCAATATTGGAAGTTTTTCACATCTTCTTTTTAACTCTTGGACTATTTAACTTGTAGAGGTTTTCTCAGCTTGGCTAGGTCTTTCATAAAATCAGAAGCATAAGTAAGACATCCTATAAATCTTTCTAGTTGTTTTCTATCCTTAATTTCATCAGGAAATTTTTCTACCTTTTCTAGGATATGTTCTAGCTTGCAAGACAATTTAACCTGCTTTAATCTTTGTCCTAGGAACTCAATTTTAGGTTCGGCATAGATGCATTTCTTTTGTCATAGAATGATTCCATGGTCAATACATTTTTTAATTATAGTTTTCAAGTCATGCTTATGTTGCTCTATGGTTTTAGAGAAGATTAAGATATCACCAATGTAAACAAGGACATCAATGTTTAAATTCTTTCAAAACATTATCCATTATTCTCTGAAACATTTGTGGTGCATTTTTCAAACCAAATGACATGACTACCCATTAATAGTGTCCTTGGGGAGCACTAAATGCAGTAAGTGGAATACTTTCTTCGTCCATCTTTACATGTCAGTAACCACATTTACATTCCATTTTAGATAACCAACTGGCTCCTTGTAATCTACTCCATCCGTAACGAAATAATTGGTTTTTTGGCCACTTTTTCATGTAACAAAATATTTGTCCATTTGAACAACATTAATCACAAAAATTTCAAATTTTATCAATTCATCTCATTAATTATATTTGATTTCCAAGATAATCTATTAATGCTCCAACTTCCTATATTATTCTTTTTTTTTCATTGGTCCATTTTTTCCACATTATTTATTTTCTAAAATTTTAACTATTCTTCTTTCTATTTTTAGCTTTCTTAAAAAGTGTGAAATTGGTCAAAATGCCAATTATTATGTTACGGAGGGAGTATAGAATAAGACTGTTTTATTAAGGATATAATATCCATCAAAAACAGTATTATCATTAAGCTTTTTATAGTTGATGTTAAAGACCACCATGTCTAGGTGCTGAGTACATGAAGTCTTTGAAAGTTATTTCAGTTAACATATCATGAGAAGGTTGGTTAGTAGCCCAGAGTGTAGAAATTAAACATTGGATTCCTCCTATCATGATAGGTACATCAGAAGCTAATTCTGAATGAACCATGATACTATCATAAGCTATTCTGACTTGAATTGGTCTACGAGATTTCTGCCAAATAAATTCAGGAAATAATGCCTTCTTACTAAAGCATACAGAATATTCGTTATCTACAAAGGCACATAATTCATAATTATTAAACCCTTCTAAGCAAATACTTACTGGGATATAAATGCTATTGGGGTTGGTAATTCTATAATTTTTCTTTAGTGATCCTCTGCTGACATATTCAAGGCTTTCTTCTACTCTCATATTGTCTTCATAGAGATATCTGAGGTCTATTACCTCTATTCTCATACCTATCTCATATTAAAAAAAAATGGTTATGTGAGAGGTTCATTGAGGTTCTTAGCTCTTGCATCATCTTCATAGATAGGTTCACTAATGGTTTTAGTTTGATACTAGTGTAATACCCGTGCCTTGAAGGCACGGGAGCTTGATCCATTTTAATTTGAACATCATTTTATATATCTATATAATACTATATTAACACATATATACGTGTTTACAACAAAAGTATGTATAAAGTATTTTTTTATAATTTATAAATTAGTTGAAAAGAGATACGTACGATACAAATTTTGAAAATGATTTAATAAGGTAAAGTAGTAATAATACTCAAACACACCACCTAATATAATTTGAAATAAATATATAATTATTATCATTATCATAGATCTAAAAAGTAAAATATAAGCTCCCGTACAAATATTAAAAAATCATAAGCACATGATTGTGTGAATAATTTTGAAGTTATGTAGATATACATAACTTATTCATTATTTTCATGAGAAAGATGGTTAGAAAGAGAGAGAAATAAATAGTGAAAATAAAGGTAAGATGGTAAAAAAAAGATCCTTAAAGGTAGAAAAGTGATCTAAGAAGCCTCATCCAAGATGTAAAATAAGCATTAGTAATGCTTGTGATGTGAGTCTTAAAATATTATTGATTTTTCGATAGTCATTTAAGATGTCTAAAATAATTAAATTGTAAAAAAACACTTTTTTGGCTCTAATTGATTTTTATAATTAATTTTTGAAATCGAATATTTACAAATTGATTATTACATGTTCGTTGTATGTAGACATTGTGGGGAATATTACAATCGGTTAAATATGATAAATCAACAATTTCAATTTCCAAGAATAAAATCAGCCAAGACTTGACGAATGTTCAATGTACGTAGACGATTAAAATAGATCACAAATTGACATACAACATATCAAATTAAATTATATTTTAGTATAAAAATAGGAAACAAATATGTTTAAAATAGGAAACAGATATTTTAAAATTTCAGCAATAATATTGACCAGTAAGAAAATACCATTTGAATAAAAAAATTCAAGTTTAATTGTGAGCGTGACACATCGGCAAAATGATAGTAGAATTAATATTATTAATAGAAGATTACCTATTATCGGAATTAATTTATAAAAAATTTGAAAAAATAATATTTTATATAATTTTTACCATCCTAACAAAGCGTGAATGAATATTAAACAACATATTTAGCTAAACGAATAGAGAGAGTCGTAAATTTTAACATGATTGGGATAAATGTGATATAATAAACAAATATTTAAATGAATTCAATCCGTTAAGATAATGAATGCAGGCAATCCGAGTACATCTTTGATTAATTTATTTGAAAATGAAATACTTGAATGGTTGGTGAGAAAATATGAATATATGTGAAAAATTAATATATACTCCGTAGCATTTTATAAACTGACATTGGATATGGGTATATGTAGAGTATAAATTTCCAAAAATAAAATATACCAAGATTCAAATTTAAGTTCAATGTATGTAGACGAATTATGAGAATATTGCAATCGGAAAAAAAAAAAGGAAACATGTCTCAATATTTACGGCAATATAACCGAAAATAAAAAAAAGAATGAATTCAAATTATATTTAAAATAGGAAACAAATATTTTAAAGTTTCCATAATAATATTGACCAATAAGAAAATTCCATTTGAATAAAAAATTCAACGTTAATTGTGGGCGTGACACGTCAGCAAAATGCTAGCAGAATTAGTAATATTAATAGATAGATAGATAATAGATAATAGATAATAGATAGATATATAATAGATATATTGCAATCGGAAAAAAAAATGGAAACATGTCTCAATATTTACGGAAATATAACCGAAAATAAAAAAAAAGAAATGGATTCAAATCATATTTAAAATAGGAAACAAATATTTTAAAGTTTCCATAATAATATTGACCAATAAGAAAATCTCATTTTAATAAAAAATTCAACTTTAATTGTGGGTGTGACACGTCAGCAAAATGCTAGCAGAATTAGTAATATTAATAGATCCTTTTATCTTCCATTTTGGATCGGAACTAGATGATCCTTCTTGACTTTCTCTAACTTTTAGGAATATTGGAGGATTCAATGGTATTGAACCAGATTTCCTAAAAGGACAAGAACCCAGATCTAGACTATGTCTGGCTGGTTCTCTTATAATTTTATTTTCTAACCTCTTGTTTAATGTTGCTATCATGCTTCCTATGTCTTCATCTACTACAAATGATTTATCTTTCCTGCTTGTATTAGTTCCCTAATTCATCGGGGTAATGCTAAGATTAGGATTGAACCAAAAACTAGTATTTCTGGATAGACTTGGACATCTAGAAAGATTTACTGGTAGTTTAACATTCTTATAGACTTTACCTTCTTCATCTATGGTTAAGACCTTATCGTTGTAGTGGTTGTAGAATTTTCAAATGCATTTACCCAAATGGTTTTGAGCTTTATTTGATCAGGTCTTAACTTAATTAAAAGGTACAACCTCTTTACTAGGACCTGCAACTTTGTGTTTCTCAACTTCTACTATATGACACTTTCGTGGAAGCTAGATTTATAGTATTTTCCAATTTATAAACTATCTTCCATTTTAGCTGTAAAGGACAAGTTCCCTTGTACATACTGATACCTTCTGTTAACAGTTTTATAGCCAAGAATTTAGATGCATAATTTTCTTCTAGACTAACATAATAGTTAGGTCTATAGATCCAAGAAACTGCTCATTGACTCAAATTACAGACTGTTCCACTAATATATTGATCACTAAACTTTTTATGTCTAATTTCACAAACAAAATTAATGCATTGCACATCTTTTCCATAGTCTTGTAATGGAGTTATAATTATTTGGATGCCACATATAGATAGATATATATATATATATATATATATATATATATATATATATATATATATATATATATATATATATATATATATATATATATATATATATATATATATATTTTTATCTTTGTTATGTTTTTTAATATTTTCTCAATTAATCAAGTTTACTTCAGTTGCTTGATTTTCATTGTTCTTGACAGTTACATCTCCAGATATTTCTTCACAAACATACTTATCATATTTAGAGAATAATGAGTTTTTAACAAACTGTTCCTTAGCAGTGATTGGGAAATCAACCCCTGATCTAATCATGTCTTCCACTTGTTCCTCGTCAATAGAGGTTTCAGCTTGTTGAAGTTGCTAAGGTGGTCATTTCATACTCATAATAGAACTCACTAGGAGCTTCTCCTTCCATCATTTCATTAATCTCCTCACCTTCTATTGACTCATTTTTAGACTCTATATCTTCTTCAAACTTTTCTTCTATTATCTCTACTATCCCTTTGTTATTTCTTAGGGCTAGATCTATTGCTTCATCTTCTGACGGTTCGATGTAATCCAAACTACGTACCTAGGGCTTCTGCGCTAATATATTGTTCTTCTTGTTTTTGCATTCATTAGCATAATTGCCATATTCTCCACATGCCCAACATTTGCGCGCAATTTTTCTTTTTTCTCAAGACATAACGAGGCTTTCTGAAAAAACCTTCTATTTTTTAGAATGTTTTTTTTATAATACTATCTCCGTTTCAAAATACTTGTCATTTTACTTTTTGACACGTTTTTCGTTTTTTAAGAAGCTAAAAACTCTATAAAATATTAATTTTTTCACAATTTTTTTTCATAATTTTATAGACAATTGTATTAAGTATGAAATTATTTTTTAAAATGAATAAAATCATTGATATTTTATATAGTTTTTACCGTTCTTAAAAAACGTGTCAAAAGTAAAATGACAAGTATTTTGAGACGAAGAGAGTATTTTTTATAGTATTTTCACCTCTTTGTTTGTTGAAACTTTTCTTCTTATAGTTTATTTTTCCTTGATAATCTCTGTTGTTACATCCCCACTATGTTGGCGCTTCCCAACAAGTTAAGAATTATTTTTTCATTCTTTGGGTACTTCTCACATCTTGACTTCCATTTTACTTTTTTTTTATTAACTCTCGATATTATTCGCTTATTTGTTCATTAATTGGGGTAGGAAGTTTATCAAAGAACATTTGTAAATAAGTGTCATTTTCCCCTATCTTATAATAATACCTCTCAAATTCTGTTATGTAGTTATCAACATATTTCATGTTACAGATTTCGAGATTGTTCAATGTCCTTTGCCATTTTAAAGCTTCATTATCTTCGTCTTCTTTTTTCTCTAATGAATTCATCTTCTATTAATTCACATATTAATGTGAACATATTCACTGGACTTGCCAAAATCCCAAGCTCTTGTTTTACTTCATCACCAATAGCTCCATACCAGTCGACAATACATCCATAGAAACTATGTTCTATATAATTAAGGAATTGAGAAGAGTTTCATCCTATATTCATGTTTAATACACTTATCATGCTTTTCTTCCAGAATTCTATGATCTCACGCATATTCCTTACACCATCTAGGCTTAATTTATAACATGTTTTACTTATGAGTTCTATATTAATTTCTCTTTGATTTGGCCTATGGTTTGGCATAATGCTTACTCCAAATCTCTCTTTCTTTTCTAGAAACTCTTTTGGCTTTAGCCTAGGTATGTGATTAATGGTTGAACCATGTTCTTGGCGTCTGTAATTTCTTCTAGCTTCGTTATGTTCTACTGGTTCATTTTCCCTCAGCCTTCTTTGTCTTAATATTTCATCTAACCTTTGTTGGACTTTAGATAATGAAATGTTTTCCATGTCTTTTAGATTTATTAATCCCATTTGCTGATATACAACTTCTTCATCCGAGTTCTTTTTAGACTCGTCATCCCTCATAACTTCTTGGTTCATGATGTTAGTTTCAATGGTTTTGAGTTTTTGTAATTTCAGCTTCCATTCCGATCATCCAACTTAGTGCTAAATCTCTTTATTTGTCGAAATGGATGTTGATTCATTTTTAAGGACTTGATTTTTGTCCTGATTTTCTTCTTCAACAATCGCTTTTTTATTTATATTGTTATCTAATCTGGTAGATAACTTCTTTTTGGATTTTTTAAATGGATAACTGTATTTAATAGGATCTCCTTTCTTAATTTCACCAACTGATTTTAGGCTTATCTAATGGCTAATTTCGTTGATGGCTTTTAGATTTGTTTAGTGATGCACTTCACCTGTTTCTTTTACAATCTTAAAGATCTTATTGCTAATCTCAACATACAACTGTTCTAATTTACAAACTTCAAGTTTTAGATCTATAAGTTGGTCTGAAATGACATTTAAAATTGCTCCAAAATGCAGATCATTTATATCTAAATGTAGAGCACGAGGATAAGTCTTATAAGGACAATTAGTAGATACCTCCAGATTGACTTATAGGTAAATACATATTATTTTTAATTAACTTGGCTCTGATACCAAATTACAGGATCACACTAAAAACACAGGATCACACTAAAAACATAAAAGTATTAAATAATATTAAAGAGGAAATTAGAAAGACAATAATACAAACTAAGGATATAACTTAAACTTATTAAAAGGTAGAGTTTATTTTTTTAATTTTTTGGTCTTTAAGGGAAAAGTTTACAATTATACAAAAGTGAATAGTTGATTTTGGCTATTTTACAAAATACTTTCAAAGATTGACTATTTTAAGAATTAGTTTGGGTTTTTTTGGTCAAACTTGCAATTTGTTTCTTAGCTGGTAAGGATGATAGGTAGTGATCAATAAGTCACGAGTTCGAATCCCTCTCCCCATCATTTTAGAGGATTTTTGAGTTATCTTGACGGATTGTTGCTTCTATCTACTACTGGTAGCAGAATTTTATCCTTGGTTTATTTTCGGGTCTCTCTTGCAGCTCTCATATGCATGGATGGAGGTATTTTTTAATTCCCTTTATTTTCAACCAAAATGTTAACAAATTAGACGGGTGAGTTTGACGAAAAAATAAAAACCTCACGAGTGGCAAATAAAAGGATCATTTGGCAAAAAAAAAAAAAGAAAAAGAAAAAAAAGGGTCATTTGACAAAAAAAATAAATGAAAATCCTAGGAGCATTTAGTAAAATATGTCAAATTTTCATACATCAAACAAATTAGTCTTAACCTCATGGATATTTGGTGAAAATCCCAAAAAAAAAAAAGAATTCCTACAAAGCTAAATTTGGTAGGAGGATCACATGATCTTGTTGAGCCTAAAATTGACCGACAATTTATGCTATATATTAGCTCATTCACTTGGGGGTTGAAATTTCAAGTTACAACTTGCTTCTTATCATTGAGACTCTTTTATATATATCTAAGGTTTTGCTATAAATTCTCATCCATTTCATTATAAATTTTAGGAAATTAAATTTTTCTAAAAAAAGGCAGAATTCTTCTTGGAATTGGAATTGGAATTGGGAATTCAAGCTATTGGATTCCCAAACTAGCTCTAAATAAAGGCAACAAACCAAACTATGTCTTTAATTCAATTTTTTTTTTTTTTAGTAGTTGTTAACCAAACTAGCTCTAAATTGTTAAAATCTTTTCTTTTATTTTTCCCGTGGGAAGCTCTAAATTGTAGATCACACGCTCTTGTTGAGCCTGAAATTGTCCGGCAATTTATGCTACATATTAGCCCTTTGTTACCATAAAATCATCTTAGATGTGTTCATCATGAAATAGGCATCCTTACTCCTTAGGTAGGTGTTCAACAGTCCAAGTCAGAAATGGCATACAGATGGAAGAGGTTGCATATGGGATATGAACCACATCGTTTTGGTATTTATAACTTGTTCATAACATTGTGCAGTTTCACTGAGATGGATCATCTAAACTGGGTTTGGTTTAATTTCAGGGTGTGCAGCAGCTACTATGATGATGATGATGGTGATGGCTACAGCTGACCAACAGCACGAGTTAGAGCTGTGCACCCAAGTCTTGCAGGAGTTCCTTCCCTGTATCATGTATCTCTCAGGCCGTACCGACAATGCTCAGCCACCGGCTGCTTGCTGTTCCGGTATCAACACCCTCAATCGCCTCGTCGGCTACCACAAATATGGCCCCGAAAGGCTTTGCCAATGCATAGAGGACTTCACCGACGTCATCAAGATAGGAATGGACGCTACTAGGATTGCAAATCTTCCTGCCAAATGTCATCTGCACTTGAGCTTCCCCATTTCTGTTTCCTTGGACTGCTCTAGGTACTCTCTTACAACTGCACTGTATTGGTTTCCTTCGCGTATGTTTACTTGTTAACTTGTCGAACCCTTTTCTGCAGGGTTACATGATCATGTTACCACAATAATCTTAGAATTTCCTACATTGATTCCTCTACTTGCCACTGCTTTTCCGAGTTCCAAGTGAGCTACATCAAGCAGATCGCGTATGTTGCCATTAGTTTTGTGCTTCCTCTATTCCTGCACAAATCTACTTGTGATTCTGAGAAAAGATTTAGGGATAAATTATAATGTATTGGACACACATTTATCATTGTAGGGTTGGTCTCTGATGGACAAGTCATATAGGAAACAAGACCATGTGAAGATAAAGACTGATTAGCTTGTATGTTGGTGGGTATATATATGTTACATTTGTGTTAGACCACAAATATATGTCTAAATCATTTCGCAAGAGAACAAGCATGCCAAGCTGAAACTTGTAACTGGACCGCCACATTGAATACAACGCACATGGGTATGCTTCTGAATCGCAAAGGCTCCCGGCCTATAAGAGCTCATTCTGTTTTCCTCATTCCATCACATTCCAGCAGCTTCTTCACTTCTTGAGATCTTAAACAACAAATCCTTTTTTCCCTTATACAAACACCTTTGTCTTCTAAAAAACAAAATGATCAGTACCAAGAAGCTCATCAAGATGGCAAGGAAATGGCAAAAGCTAGCTGCAGCTAGCAGAAAAAGGATCAACAGCAGCAGCAGATCACAAGCGGCTGACAAGGGACACTTCGTGGTGTACACATCTGATGAGAGACGCTTTGCGCTGCCCTTGGTGTTTCTTCAATCTGAAATCTTCCAACAACTCCTTGTAATGGCGGAGGATGAGTTTGGATTGGCTAGTGACGGACCTATAACCTTGCCATGTGACTCCATGTTCATGGAGTATGTTATCTCCATCGCTCAAAGGAGAGTGGCTACGGAGCTAGTGGAGGCGCTGTTGCTCTCTTTATCTGATTGTCATTCGTCTTTTACAGCAGTGTCTTCAGGACATCTAAATCATGTTCCTGTAAGATGCTGCTAGATGATTAGGAGATCAGCTCATCTTCTTGTAAATTATTTTACGCAAGTAGTTAGACATTTCTAATGGAAACAATTCTTTCTATTCAAAGCTTTGTTGTTATCGGTTTCATTGGCTCCTCATACATTATAAACTTCTCATCAACAAGTTGAACATTCTCCTTATAAGTTATAACCAATAAGCCTGATCACATTGGAGTGTCAGCTGTTTGATGGTTGTCAAAGACTTTGTCCACGAGTTATGTTTCTTTAGGGATTATAGATTAACCAAGCCAAGCCATCATTCCAACTGTAAACATTTTCAAGCTTTGATGACTCATTATGATTACTCAAATCTTTGTAATTAAAACTATTCAGGCCATAGTTTTTCAGCAACTTCGGACATATATTGGCAAGGAATTGAGGAAATGAAGTTTCTGAATTAGTTTTTATTTTTTAAATAAAAAAAAAATCCAAATGTAGACATGTTCTGATGATCAAAAGAAAGCTAAAGGAGCATGAAGCATACCCCAATAGAGAAGGCAATGGCCTAAGCCAATCAAGTGGCCGCAGCCAAGCTCAAAAAATAAGTTCCTAAATAAGTTTAATCTTGTGAACATCATGTAGGAATTAAAAATAGTGTTATTCTTATAATGTTGGTAAGTTTTTACAGAACTCCAAGATTTCATCGCCTTTTGGTTCTTTTGAGTTAAATCACTGGCATAGTTACAGAGATATGTAACAGAGGCTTTCCATTCAAGAGTAGAAGGAAATACATAGAGCGTACAATGATAATGGAGAAGGTGGAGAAAGAGGTGGAGAGAGATTTACTCTAACCACATTTGACTAATTCCTAAATAATATAATAGAAAATAATTAATCTAATTAAATCCTAATAATAATAATATATTATTTTCCTAATATATTACACCTACGGGATAAACTTCTGTTCAAATCTACAAATAAGCAAGAGATCAAAAAAAAAAAAAAAAAGGAAGCATTTAAAGAATGTTTTCCTCAAAACTACATATAGGAAATTGGTAATTTTTATGTTCTTCAACAAGTAGGGAAGATGATGAACAATGACTTCGAGCCATGGATATGAGCAAAGCCTTCTGCAGCTCTTCACTTGCATGCCTTTGGATAAGAGAGAGAGCATACTCCACAAAGTTTGAATCCCATGGAAGCGTAATAGGCCCATCCCTTGGCATACCGTATTGTTCAACAGCTACGTCTAGGAGCTCTATGAGAATTATGCTCTTGAGATACATAAGTGGACCATGAACCGCCTGTTGGTCCTTGCTGATGTGCTGCAAGCCTCCTCGTTTGAAACCTTAGGAAAGGATATCCTCTTCCTCTTTAGCATGGCTAGCCTTTGCCACTTCTTGGCGAGCTTGATCAAGGTTTTTGAGCTCATCATGTTAGGAAGTGGAGTTTTAAGTGATTTAACTTGTTAAAGGTAGCAGATTTTTTAGCACTAAGCCTTTTCAATGGAAGTTATGTGTTTGCAGAAAGGGGATGGGATACAATTCCTTATATATTCAGATATGGAGAGAATTCATTAGACACATACGGAGTATTTGTTTTTCACCACAAGTGTGGGTCTAAGGAGGAAGCAAAAGCATATGATTTTTTCAGTGCCTAAGGGGTCAGTTCGGTTTCATCTTGTTCCCTGCCTACCAGATGGAGCACTTAAGTCAGTCAGTGACAAGTTGCCAAACAGTACCAGGAGGACATAGCTATGAGACCCTACTTCTTCATCATGTATCACATGGCCTCAAAGCATGTCATCCATTATTATGGCCCTAACTGATTCGGTAAAGATAGATTACTTACACTTGTTTTATAAGAAGGACAGCAATATATCTTCTTGTCGGACTGAAGTTATGTTTTGGGTAATCAGTTGGCTTAAACCACTCAATGTGTTTGCATTGAATGCCTTCAGACTGATTGAGAAACTCGAACAACCATACCAAACAAACTTCATTTCTGACTCAACAACTCACATGGGTTTGTTCCTGAATTAACAATCATATACTTGATTGCGCGGTGCTGAAAATTATATAAATGCAGTTCAAATCTTTCTATTCTTACAAATCAACACACTCAATTCCTTCATTTTCAACTACTTGATCCGAAACATCAAAGATTATTCTCGATCCAATTGCAAACATTTTCTACGAAACAAGATGATCACCACCAGGAAGCTAATCAAGATGGCCAGGAAGTGGCAAAGGCTGGCGGTGGCAAGCAGGAAAAGGCTTTCCTTGCACAGAAGCAGTAGTTCAGACATTGCACCAGTAGCGGAGAAGGGCTGCTTTGTCATCTACACAGCTGATGAGAAACGATTTGCACTTCCTTTGGCATATCTTGAATCCAAGATTTTTGGGGAACTCCTAAGGATGGCAGAGGAGGATTTCGGATTGGCTAGCAGTGGACCTATCACCTTGGCATGTGACTCGGTTTTCTTGGAGTATGTGATCTCTATGATTCAACAATGTGTCTCTAGAGAGCTAGTTGAAGCAGTGATCCTTTCTATCTCGGATCATCAATGCTCGTCAAAGTTATCTTCTTCTATGTGTCTACATCAACAGTTACCTATAAGCTGTTGCTAACTTGCTAATGATAAAAGAGGACTGATATCTTGTAAATTAACTGTATGATACTTTTAGTTAGACCTTCTAATGGAAACTCTTTCATAATTTTGTCAAATCTTGCTTTCCTTTCATTCATGTGCTTCTAGAACTTATTTCATGGGCTAGACTGTTTGGCCTAAAAACACACAAGGATTCTTCGCACCATATGATGTTTTACAAAACATTATTCTGAAATCGTAAAAGGAATCCTTGTCTTCTAATGGAGAGTGGAAAAGCTCAAGGTCAATCTTATTGGAAACTGGATTTTATTCTTGCAGTACTACAACATATTAAGCAGAGGACAATATAATTAATGCATAAATTGTCAATTTGTCATCCTCTATTTCTCAAATGTATGTTACGAAGTACATCTTAAGTCCTAACAATGGCTCAAATCTACTAATGCAAAAAGAAAAAAATATCTTCACAAGATGCTTGGAGGCACTTGCTGATGTACTGCATGCTTGCTCCTCAGTAGTTTTAGGAAAGGATATCCTCTTCCTCTTAGGTGGCTGTCTTTTTCAGAAGCTTATGGGTCTAAGAAATAAGCAAAGCCATGTGATGTGATCGATTCAATCTAATCCAAATGGAACTCTCTGTAGAGCCCAGTTTCTTCAGCAGTTATCACATGGGTTTCATTCCTGCCAATGACCAGAACCACTGAAAGATATACCTCGATCAGTAAAGCACCTCTGTCCTCAGTGGCCTTTAGCAAATTATGTACATTGTACCTTACCTTTTTTCACTCACTTTAGTGAAGAACAGTTAAAAATCATTGAATACAAGTCACATGAGTTTGTTCCCGAATTAACCAACATATGCAAAGAAAGGAAATTTCCTCGCTGAAGACTATATAAGAGCACTGAAACTTGTATTCTCATGAACCAACATATGATCACAAACATCCCTCATGATCAAAATAGTACATTGAAGTTGAAAAGAAAAAATCCAAGAAATTAATCTTTAGTTGATATGATCACAAACATCCCACATGAGCTTTTTCAAGTGAAGTTGCTTTTCTTTGCAGAAGCCAATGCCATAGATAGTCCTTATATATCCAAGAGCTTTGGCCCTTTTCTTGTGTGGGTCTGCGAAAGAAGCAAAATCATGTGATTGGTTTAATACCAAAGGGGCCGTTTCGTGTTGCTTCTTGTTACCTACCTACCAAGTGGAGCACCCAAGTTGGTCAGTGACAACTACGGAGGTACCTTCAATTGAAACCCTGAATGTCATTTCGAATATCCGAATGGCTAAGGCTCTTGATCAAGTATCACATGGATTTGCCTGCAGAATTAATACATTAATACATCTGACTAATTCTGCAAGGCTGGATTACTTGCACTTATCTGCCAAGATGGACAACAACATATCTTCCTGTCGGACTTGAGTTCCGTTCTGTAGAATCAATTGGCTAAAGCCACACAATGTGTTTGTATTGAATGCCTTCACTACTGACTCAGCAGCTCACATGGATTTCTTCCTCGCCTTTCAATCATATTATATAAGTGCACTTCAACTCTTTCAATTCTCACAAATCAACTCAATCAGCTCTTCTATTTTTACAAATACTCGATCAGAAATATCCTCTTATCATCAACATTATCCTCTCATCATGATCAGCACCAAGAAGCTAATCAAGATGGCCAGAAAGTGGCAAAGGTTGGCGGCAGCAAGCAGGAAAAGGCTCACTTTGTACAGAAGCAGAAGCTCCAACATAGCACCAGTAGCCGAGAAGGGCCACTTTGTCATCTACACAGCTGACGAGAAACGCTTTGCACTTCCTTTGGCATATCTTGAATCCGAGATTTTTGGGGAACTCCTAAGGATGGCAGAGGAGGAGTTCGGAATGAGTAGCAGTGGGCCTATCACCTTGGCATGCGACTCACTTTTCGTGGAGTATACTATCTCTATGATTCAACAATGTATCTCCAGGGAGCTAGTTGAAGCAGTGATCCTTTCTTTTTCGGATTGTCACTTCTCGTTAAAATCATCTTCTTCTATGTATTCACATTCTAATCAATTGCCTATAAGCTGCTGCTAGTGAAAAAATAGGACTGATATCTTGTAAATCATATCATACTTGTAGTTAGACCTTCTAATGGAAAATCTTTTGCATTTTTGCCACATTCGCTTTCCTTTCATGTGCTTCTGAGTTCTGATTTTTAATGGGTTTCAAGATAAGCATGTAAAAAAAATGCCATTCAAATCAATTATCTCAGCTTGAGCATATTATAAGCCTCCAAGAGATATCAGAAACCCAAATGTTCCCCTTCCCCAGACGAAGTAATTCAAATTTGACCTTAAGCACATCTGTAAATTGATTTGCACTTGAAAATTTAACTTAGTCCACATCTGTGCATGCCAGGTTACATTTCACACAGAAAGAAAATAAAAAAGTACTTGCAAAGTTATCTTAACAAAGCAAGATCAGCATGGGCAGAAACTGTTAAAAATTTAAAATGGTCGACTAATCAGAGGCTGAATCACAGGGGAAGATTTCATTTCCTTCACCTATACAGATTGATCCATTGAAACCATCATTTTTTACAATCTGAAGATATGTTGAGTCATGTAATTAAACATCATATAGAGAAACATATAAATACACCCACCTGTTATGTTATCATGTTGCTTATCCTTTATTCCATTCTGATAAGTGCCGTAGTTACTGATTATGTCAAAGAAGACCTATCAAACTTTTCAATACTCTTTTAGTTCAAAAAGACCTATCAAAAAAGAATAAGTGCCGTAGTTACTGATTATGTCAGCAGAGAACAACATAGTTACTGTAGAAATTGTTATCTTCTATTTCTCAATGGGTGTTATGAATACATCTAAAGACAAAAAAAGGCACAAAAATTCTTCAAAAGATACACAGAGGAACTTGGTAATTTTTTTGTTGCTGAACATGTAGGGATGATGATAAGCAATGACTTTGAGCCATGGATATGAGCAAAGCCTTCAGCAGCTCTTCACTTGCATGCCTTTGGATAAGAGAGAGAGCATATTCAACAAAGCTTGCATCCCATGGAAGCGTAATAGGGCCATCCCTTGGCATACCGAATTGTTCCACAGCCACGTCTAGGAGCTCTACGAGAATGCTGCTCTTGAGATACGTAAGAGGAACCATGAATCGCGTTTCATCTGCAGAGTACACAACAAAGTGACCCTTGTCGGTCCTTGCTGATGTGCTGCAAACCTCCTCATCTGAAACCTTAGGAAAGGATATCCTCTTCCTATTTAGCATGGCCACCCTTTCGCACTTCTTGGCGAGCTTGATCAAGGTTTTTGAGCTGACCATGTTCGGGTATCTGGCTGACTTGGACAATGAAGTTTATCTTGTTAGACGAAATGGAGCTTTAAGCAATAAGCTTTTTCAAGTGAAGTTGCTTGTCTTTGCAGAAGCTAACGCGATAGATTATCCTTATATATCCAAGAGCTTTGGCCCTTTTCTCGCGTGGGTCTAAGAAAGAAGCAAAGCCATGTGATTGGTTTAATGTCAAAGGGGCCGTTTTGGGTTGCATCTTGTTACCTACCTACCAAATGGACCACCCAAATTTGTCAGTGATAATTAAGGAGGTACCTTCAATTAAAACTATAAATGTCATTTCGAATACCCAAATGCCATAGGCTCTTGGCAGCAATAGAAGGACATTCTTCATTAAGTACCATATGGATTTGCCTCCCATCAAAACCAGAAAAGATGGACACCTCAATCGATGGCTATCTGGATGTCACTACAATGATCATAAATTACACCCAAGGGACCAAACTACTTTGGCTAGGATGGATTAATTGAACTTATCTACAAGAACAAGAGCAACATACCTTCCTGTCGAACTTAAGTTCGCATCTCTTGGAACAATTGAGGGACATCACACAGTTTTGTGTCCTCGCAAAATTGGATTATTGGTTGGATTCAGTAATGATGACTTGTATGGTGTTGTGAGCATTCAGCTATATAAGAGCGTTAGATCTCTTCTATTCTCTCACAAATCAGCACAATGACCTCTCTCATTTCCATTATCCGAAACATCCTCAAGTTGTCAAGATTTTTCCAAGAAACAAGATGATCAGCACAGAAGCAGGAAAAGGCTTGCCTTGCACAGAAGCAGCAGCTCTGACAAAGCACCAGTAGCCGAGAAGGGCCACTTTGTCACCTACACAGCTGGTGAGAATCGGTTTGCTCTTCCTCTGGCATATCTTGAATCCGAGATTTTAAAGGAGCTCTTAAGGATGGCAGATGAGGAGCATTGGCTGGTGCTTCAGGTCTAATATTTCCAATCTCAGGTAATGAAGGAGAGGATGCAGGAGTAGCAGTAGCAGTAATAACAATAAGTAAGAGAGTTAGATTCTAGCCTGGAGGACCCGGCTTGATCCGGGGGAAGGGGTGAAAGAGGGACATACCTGTGTAATACGGTTAGGACAAGAATTATCTTGAGAAAGGGTCGCCTGGGTGTTGGCTTGAGTGTTAGCTTGATCAGAAATGCCTTCAGTACCCGCTTCTGAAGGTGTGTAGTTGACCTGAGATGGGTTTGCGGTTGCTTCGTTCCGCTCTGAGCTTGCTGCAGTTCATCCTGTAGGTTCTTACCCTCAGGTAGTGTCATCTTGGTCCCTAATTCCACATTTGGGACCGAAGCTATGGGGCTAGGGGTGAGTGTTATTGCTCGACGTCCATGGGGTTAGGGAGTATCATTTTCCATGTTACCAGGGAGGAAAAACAGGCGAGAGAAAAACAGAGAAGTTAGGGTTTGGGAGGGGGCTGCGAAATGGGGGTTTCTGAAATTCTATAAATTCCAGTAGGCTTTTATGGATTGGAGATCGGGGTGATAAGACAGGCTAGTGGAGAAGGTTTTGTGAGTGGAAAATGGTGGGAGGAAGACGGAAAAAGAGGAAATAGAAAATTTGTCAGGTTAGGGTTCGAGGCTGGTTTGACTGGGATTTGGGGTTTTCTTCAATACTGTAAATTGGCACTTCCTTCTATGGACTTAGGTTCTTCAAGCTATCAGAATCCTTTTCCTGGTGTCAATTTTACAATACCGACTTGGGAGATGAGCGGAAAAGATGTATTTTTGAGATGCACTGTGAGCCTGGTTGTCGTCGTCAACCTTGAAATTGTCCGGTAGACAAGTTCCAATTCAGCCTTTGATTCTATGAGTACAGCTTTCTTTGATGAGGTATATTTTGAATCCAAGCTCAGAAACAGGATTCCGACACCAGAGGTTCGGAAAATTGATTTGCAGTCAGCTTGTCAGAACTCTGCTAACGGTCGAAAATTTAAAATTTTCGACCGTTGAATAGTACGTCTCTTATCTGGGCTGGGTTCTATCCTGTTGCTATTGAGGTTGTGACCGGTTGATTCCTGGTGTCTTTAGCTCCGGCAAAGCGGTGGCACCGCCGCCGGAGTTGCGCTACCTCCTTTAATTCCTTTCAACCCCTTAATAGTTGCACAGAAAACCACCTGAACTTAGATCTTCCTTGTACAAATAGTAACTGATGTAGTTCAGAAGCAAAAGAGGGATTGAATGCCGGTAGGTGGAAACAATAACTCTATGTCAGGAAACGTGTGAGGTGTCGGAAGAAAGGTGGCAGATGAGAATATGTCGGGTTTGAGAAGGCAAATGAATGGGAAACACAATGAAATGGAGGGCAATATATATCAGCTGTGTGTATGAAGTTCATAGGAGACTACGATGGTGGTTGGGAAGGAGCTCGGCTGGACAATAGAGGAGGCAAGGAAGGGAGCCTACATATATATATTGGTTTGCTCGATGGTAATTAATTTATCCATTATGCATGAGATAGGAACTTTACCTTTTACTTCCACTACAACTCTGCACAATGTTCTGATAGTACCCGTGTTTAAGCATAATCTTTTATCAATTGGTAGATTATTAGTTGAAGACTCAAATTTTGCTTCTATATTTACATCTAAATACTTGTATTTACACGGCCTTGGACTGCTCTAGGTACTCTCTTATAACTTCACTTCTTTTGGCCGACTTAGTTCATTTGTCAAACACTTTTTTGCAGAGTTACATGATCATGTTGTCAACCTCCACAGATACAAACAGATATTGAAGCTCTCATTAAGCTAGTAATCTCATCTTTTTTTTTTTGGGTCTTTTGAAAGGTTACTACATTCTCCTTAGCTTGGTTTTCATATGATATGAAGCTGAATTTTGCCATCATGCATGTTCCTCTTCTTCCTATGAACATACACATACCATATGAATATTAGAATTTCCTACACTGATTCCTCTACTTGTCACCGCCTTCCAAGTTCCAAGTGAGCTAAATCATGCAGAATGTGTATCTGGCCATTAGTTTTGTGCTTCTTGTATTCCTGCATAAATCTACTTTTATCCTGTATTAATTAGTTTGATTTGATTCTATCTGTAAGCAGGAGGATATATATATATATATATATATATATATATATATATACACAACAACTAGCTATGATGTACCCTTAGGTCACAAAAATTGATAGGCAAGTATGACGTCTTATTATACATTTGTTTTCCTCCACTACTACAAAAATAGCATTTTATCATGGATATTTCATAGTACATAATATCATGGATATTATAATGGGCAAACATTGGGGACGCTCATAGGGTTGGTTTCTGAAGGACTATTCATATAGGAAGCAAGACCATGTGAAAATAGAGACTGATTAGCCTGTATATATTGGTGGGTATACATATGTCTAAATCATTTTGCAAGAGAGCAAGCATGCCAGGCTGAACCCCATAAGTGGACCGCTACATTGAATAATACGCACATGGGTATGCTTCTGAATCACAAAGGGTAAAGAAGAGAGTTTTGCCCTGGTCTATAACTATATAAGAGCTCGTTCTGTTTTCCTCATTCCATCACACTCCAGCTTCTTCACTTCTTGAGATCTTAAGCAACAAATCCCTTTTTCTCTTATACAGACACCTTCATCTTCTAATAAATAAGATGATCAGTACCAAGAAGCTCATCAAGATGGCAAGGAAATGGCAAAAGCTAGCTGCAGCTAGCAGAAAAAGGATCAGCAGCAGCAGCAGGTCACAAGTGGCCGACAAGGGACACTTCGTGGTGTACACATCTGATGAGAGACGCTTTGCGCTGCCCTTGACATTTCTTCAATCTGAAATCTTCCAACAACTCCTTATAATGGCGGAGGATGAGTTTGGATTGGCTAGTGACGGACCTATAACCTTGCCATGTGACTCCATGTTCATGGAGTATGTTATCTCCATCACTCAAAGGAGAGTGGCTACGGAGCTAGTGGAGGCGCTGTTGCTCTCTTTATCTGATTGTCATTCATATTTTACAGCAGTGTCTTCAGGACATCTAAATCATGTTCCTGTAAGATGCTGCTAGCAGATTAAAAGATCAGCTCATCTAATTGTAAATTATTTTACACAAGTAGTTAGACATTTCTAATGGAAACAATTCTTTCTATTCAAAGCTTCTTGTTATCGGTTTCAATGACTCCTAACTTTATAATAGAACAACATATATGATTGAAAACCACTGAAAGTCATTGATCTCTTAAGGCATGTTCCGATTGAGCTCCTCATACATTATAAAATTCTTATCAACACAAATGAGTTCCTGTGTAATTGACTCCTTTTAGCCAATAATAAGTATATCAGACATACCCAGCTGTAAAGACGACCCCACATCCTTCTAGTATCACATGCCTTTGCTAAACCATCACTCCAATTGTAAACAAGGAAATGAAGTTCCTGAATTTTTTTTTTATTTTTTTTTTTGCAGGCCATAGTTTTTCAGAAACTTAGTCTTAGGACATATTCATAAGCAAATGAAGTTCCTGAATTAGATTTTTTTTACAGAAAAAAAAAATCCGAATATAGATATGTATTGAAGATCAAAAGAAAGCTAAAGGAGCACGAAGCATACCCTGATGAGAAGACATGGCCTGAGCCAGTCAAGTGGCCGTAGCCAAGCTCAAAAAATTAGTTCCTAAATGAGTTTAATCTTGTAAACATCATGTAGGAATTATAAAGTTTTATTCTTATAATGTTGGCAAGTTTTTATGGAACTCCAAGATTTCATCGCTTTTTGATTCTTTTGAGTTAAATCACTGGCATAGTTACAGAGATATGTAACAGAGTTGTTGTGGAAAAATCTATCTTGTATTGCTTATAATGTATATGTTAGGGATTTAGTGGTAAAATGTGTTTGTATGATGAAGGCTTTGTGTGGAGCCGTGGAGGCTTGGATAGACTAATGTGGATGGAGCTTGAATGGTGTGGGATGATTCAAGGGAATGATCCACCAAGAGACTAAGCTCGAGTCTCTATTTATAAGGATAATGCTTGGGTAGGAAGGGATGAATAAGCTTTGGGAAGATTCTAGAGAAAGGTGGTATGATAAGGGCAATAGAATTCTCTAGAGAGTGGTGGATGGTTTCAGAAAGAACCACATTTGTCCCAAGTAAGTGAGAAGCTTCTAGAAGCTCTCAAATAATCCATCTTGATGACAACTCCTTGTCCCAAATGTGAACAAGCCCAAATGAGGATTTGAATGCAAGTTTTTATGGAACTCCAAGATTTCATCGCTTTTTTATTCTTTTGAGTTAAATCACTGGCATAGTTACAGAGATGTAACAGAGTTGTTGTAGAAAAATCTATCTTGTATTGCTTATAATGTATATTACACCTACAGGCTAAACTTCTGTTCACATCTACATACATGCAAGAGAAAAAAAAATGAAGCAATTCAAGATTTTTTTTCTCAAAAACTACATAGAGGAAATTGAATATTTTGATGTTCTTCAACAAGTAGTGAAGATGATGAGCAATGACTTCGAGTCATGGATATGAGCAAAGCCTTCTGCAGCTCTTCACTTGCATGCCTTTGGATAAGAGAGAGAGCATACTCTACAAAGCTTGCATCCCATGGAAGCGTAATAGGGCCATCCCTTGGCATACCGAATTGCTCCACAGCCACGTCTAGGAGCTCTACGAGAATGCTGCTCTTGAGATATGTAAGTGGAACCATGAACCGCCTTTCATCTGCAGAGTACACAACAAAGTGACCCTTGTCGGTCCTTGATGATGTGCTGCAAGCCTCCTCGTTTGAAACCTTAGGAAAGGATATCATCTTCCTCTTTAGCATCGCCAGCCTTTGCCACTTCTTGGCGAGCTTGATCAAGGTTTTTGAGCTGATCATGTTGGGGTGTCTGGCTATCTTGGAAGTGGAGTTTTAATTGATTTGACTTGTTAAAGGTAGCGGAGTTTTGAGCACTAAGCCTTTTTCAATGGAAGTTATGTGTTTGCAGAAAGACAATGGGATACAATCCATTATATACCCAGAGATGGAGAGAATTCATTAGCCACATCTTTGTTTTTTCACCACAAGTGTGGGTCTATGAAGGAGGCAAAGGCATGTGATTTTTTCAGTGCCAAAGGGGCCTGTTCGGTTTCATCTTGTTCCCTGCCTACCAGATGCCAGATGGAGCACTTAAGTCAGTCAGTGACAAGTTGTCAAACAGTATAAGGAGGACATAGCTATCCTCAAAAGACCCTACTTTCTTCATCAAGTATCATATGGCCTCAAATCAGGTCATCCATTATTATGGCCCTAGCTAACTGATTCGTTAAAGATGGATTACTCATTTTATAAGGACAGCCATATATCTTCTTGTCGGACTTAAGTTATGTTTTGGGCAATCAGTTGGTTTAAACCACTCAATGTGTCTGTATTCAATGCCTTCAGCTTGATTGAGAAACTTGAACAACCATGCCATACTTCATTTCTGATTCAACAACTCACATGGGCTTGTTCCTGAATTAACAATCACATATGTGATTGTGCGGTGCTGAAAATTATATAAATGCAGTTCAACTCTTTCTATTCTTACAAATCAACACACTCAGTTCCTTCATTTTCAACCACTTGATCCAAAACATCCTCCATCAAGATTAATCACAATCCAGTACTTACAAACATTTTCTAAGAAACAAGATGATCAGCACCAGGAAGCTAATCAAGATGGCCAGGAAGTGGCAAAGGCTGGCGGTGGCAAGCAGGAAAAGACTTTCCTTGCACAGAAGCAGTAGTTCCGACATTGCACCAGTAGCCGAGAAGGGCCACTTTGTCATCTACACAGCTGACGAGAAACGGTTTGCACTTCCCTTAGCATATCTCAAATCCGAGATTTTTGGAGAACTCCTAAGGATGGCGGAGGAGGAGTTCGGATTGGCTAGCAGTGGACCAATCACCTTGGCATGTGACTCGGTTTTCTTGGAGTATGTGATCTCTATGATTCAACAATGTGTCTCTAGAGAGCTAGTTGAAGCAGTGATCCTTTCTATCTCAGATCATCAATGCTCATCAAAATTATCTTCTTCTATGTGTCTACATCAACAATTACCTATAAGTTGTTGCTAATGATGAAAGGGGACTGATATCTTGTAAACTATACGATACTTTTAGTTAGACCTTCTAATGGAAAAACTTTCACAATTTTGCCGAATCTGCTTTCCTTTCATGCGCTTCTAGAACTTATTCCTGTAGTCCAATGAGATCTTAGCTTATAGCATATGTGCTGTAGTTACTGATTATTGATATAAGCAGAGGTCAATAGAACTAATGCATAAATTGTCATCCTCTATTTCTCAAATGTACTGTTACAGAGTACATCCTAAGTGCTAACAATGGCTCAAATCTACTAATGCAAAAAGAAAAAAAAATGTTCAAAATTAAAGATCCTTGGAGGTACTTGCTGATGTGCTGCATGCTTCCTCCTCAGTAGAAAAAAATGTGCTGTTTTTTGGCTGTCTTTATCAGAAGCTTATGAGATCCAGTGCGGCAGTGCCTTGTATATTGAGAATCCGAGCAAAGTTATTAGCCACACTTTTACTGTTGTTCTCTTTTGTGGATTCAAGAAAGAATCAATCCCATGTGATTGATTCAATCTAATCCCTGAAGTTACTTTGATTATCCAAATGGAACTCTCTGTAGAGCCCAGTTTCTTCAGCAGTCAAGCACCTCTGTCCTCAGTGGCCTTTTTTCACTCACTTTAGTGAAGAACAGTTAAAAATCATTGAATACAAGTCACATGCGTTTGTTCCCAAATTAACCAACATATGCTAAGAAAGGAAAGTTCCTCGGTGAAGACTGTATAAGAGCAGCCCTGGGAGCAACAGTCTACTATATATGTGTTATAACGAGAATGATAAAGCGAAGAACAACCCAGGGATTTACGTGGTTCAGCAACGGTGTGTTGGCTACGTCCACGGGCAGAGAACCAGTTTTCTTATTAGAGGAAGCGAAACAGATTAGATTACAGGGGTCGGCGTTCCAAGAGTACATGAAGAAACTCATGAAACCCTAAACAGACAATGGACTGAAAGCCCAAAATAGACAGACGATAGGCCCGTTTACAATAAACATCGCATACCGTAAAGGCGGGGTGGCGCGTCGCCCCCTGGACCCCCGACTCGCTGACCGGTCAGCGAGACCACTGCCGGGGGGCGGAGCCCCCCGGACCTCCCGATGCGTCGCCGGTCAACAGTCGTTCAAGGCACATTAACAATATGGAAGACAAGAAATGAGAAGATATTTGAAGATATTACAAAGAGCCCAGATCAAATTGTATATCTCATAAAGGCCCATGTCTAAAAGCAGCTGAGCCACTCCCACTCGCTATTATTCAATTAAGCTAACACACTCCAGGAAGGATTGCTTAGGGAAGGAAGCATTGACATCCCACAACAGAGCTGAAAAGACAATGTAGGCGCAACTTTTTGAATTCCTACATTGATTCATCTACTGCATGGCCTTGCATTAGTTTAGTTAAGGCAACATTTTAGTTGCCTTCTGTCATTGTTTGTATCCTATTCTGGATTACGGGGGATACCAAAGGCATGTAGTCTCATGGATATGGGGTGCTCGGTATAGTATGATATAGCCTCCTTGATGGCATAGCCGAAGGGGCCGGAGGGTATATAATGCTACACTTTGAGGTGTGTGTCCGACTTCCGATAGCCATGGCTTGAAGATATAGGACCCACACGAGGACTTAGTCCTAAACGCCCCAATTGGTAGCAAAGGATGTGAGCCTTACTCACTTAGAAGGCTAGCTAGCTTCCCTAGCAAAGTCTATGGCCTTTTGACGTTCTTGTAAATATTTCATTTCCAGTTTTAATATATTTACCTTCAAAAAAAAAAAAAAAAAAAACAATACACTGAAGTTAAAAAGTAAAAATTCAAGAAATTAATCTTTAGTTGATTTGTACGTAAACAGATTAACTTAGTCTACGGATATATTTTTTCACTTTTCTTTAAATAAAAATTCATAAAGAGTATATGGATAGGTTAAAAATATTATTTTCACTTTATTATATTTGTTTTTTGTATAACTTTAAAAACCTGTCAAACACATCAGGAAACTATAAACACAATGCACAGTTTTGCCAGAAGTGTTTTCTTCAACTTTGTAAAGATTCATGGAAGAGAGATTGAAAAGCAATGCAAATTTACCATCTCTCAATACCCATTCCCATAAGCAATGTTTCTCTGATTACTCCTCATCATTGAGATACATCATATTTTTTATTTTTTTTGCAACCTTTTACATATGCCAGAAAATGAATGTCTGATATGTTGAATCATGTTAGTACTGGTCATTTGTTTTTTATTCTTATAAGTTTTGCACATTCTCAAATTTTCATATTCTTTTGGTTACCTATAAAAAAAATCAGCAGTTGAATGTGTGGTGTAGGACAAAATAGATATATACTGTGTAAAGTTTCATCATCTATTTCTCAGTGTATATTACAACTATAGCCTAAAAATTGGCTCAAATCTAATGATAATGAAAGAAAAAAGAGAAAAAAAAATATCATTAAAAGATACATAAAGGAACTTGGTTGTTTTTGTGTTCATGAACAAGTAGTGAAGATGATAAGCAATGACATCGAGCAATGGACACGACTAAAGCATTCTGCAGCTCATCACTGGCATGCCTTTGGATAAGAGAAAGAGCATACTCCACAAAGTTTGCGTCCCACGGAAGCATAATAGGGCCATTCATTGGCATATCAAACTGCTCAACTGCCACATCTAGGAGCTCTACGAGAAGGCCACTCCTGAGGTAAGAAAGAGGAACCAGAAAACGCATTTCATCTGCAGAGTACAAGACAAAGTGACCCTTCTCCGTCCTTGCTGATGTGCTGCAAGCCTCCTCGTCGTTGTTAGGAAAAGATATCCGCTTCCTTTTTAGCATGGCTAGCCTTTGCCACTTCTTGGCGAGCTTGATTAAGGTTTTTGAGCTGATCATGTTTGGGTTTCTGGCTGACTTTGACAATGAAGTTTAACTTGTGAAAGGAAATGAGGAGCTTTAAGCAATAAGCTTTTTCAAGTGAAGTTGCTTGTCTTTGCAGAAGCCAGTGCCATAGATTGTCCTTATATATCCAAGAGCTTTGGCCCTTTTCTTGTGTGGGTCTGCGAAGGAAGCAAAACCATGTGATTAGTTTAATACCAAAGGGGCCGTTTCGTGTTGCTTCTTGTTACCTACCTACGAAGAGGAGCACCCAAGTTGGTCAGTGACAACTACGGAGGTACCTTCAATTGAAACCCTGAATGTCATTTCGAATATCTGAATGGCTAAGGCTCTTGATCAAGTATCACATGGATTTGCCTGCAGAATTAATACATCTGACTAATTCTGCAAGGCTGGATTACACACTTACCTACCAACATGGACAACAACATATCTTCCTGTCGGACTTGAGTTCTGTTCTGTAGAATCAATTGGCTAAAACCACACAATGTGTTTGTATTGAATGCCTTCACTACTGACTCAACAACTCACATGGATTTGTTCCTCGCCTTTCAACCATATTATATATAAGTGCACTTCAACTCTTTCTAATCTCACAAATCAACACAATCAGCTCTTTCATTGCAAAATACTTGATCAGAAATATCCTCTCATCATCAAGATTATCCTCTCATCATGATCAGCACCAAGAAGCTAATCAAGATGGCCAGAAAGTGGCAAAGGTTGGCGGCAGCAAGCAGGAAAAGGCTCGCTTTGTACAGAAGCAGAAGCTCCAACATAGCACCAGTAGCCGAGAAGGGCCACTTTGTCATCTACACAGCTGACGAGAAACGCTTTGCACTTCCTTTGGCATATCTTGAATCTGAGATCTTTGGGGAACTCCTAAGGATGGCAGAGGAGGAGTTCGGAATGACTAGCAGTGGGCCTATCACCTTGGCATGCGACTCATTTTTCCTGGAGTATGCTATCTCTATGATTCAACAATGTGTCTCCAGGGAGCTAGTTGAAGCAGTGATCCTTTCTTTATCGGATTGTCACTGCTCGTTAAAATCATCTTCTTCCATGTATTCACATCCTAACCAATTGCCTATAAGCTGCTGCTAGTGGAAAAAGAGGACTGATATCTTGTAAATTATACAATACTTGTAGATAGATCTTCTAATGAAAAATTCTTTTACATTTTTTCCATATTCTCTTTCCTTTCACATGCTTCTTAATTTTTTATGGGTTTCTGAATGAGCATATTATAAGCCTCCAAGGGATATCCGAAACTCAAATGCTCCCTAGACCATGTAATTCAAATTTGAGCACATCTGTACATTGATTTGCACTTGAAAAATTAACTTATTCCATGGGCAGAAAAGAAAAGAAACTGTTAAAATTTGACCTTAATTAAGTACATGCTAGGTTACAGTTCACACAGAAAAGAAAAAAACACTTGAAAAGTTCACTTAACAAAGCAAGTTCACCATGGGCAGAAACTGCTAAAATGGCCAACTCATCAAAGGTTGAATCATAGGTGAAGATTTCATTGCCTTCACCCAGATTCATCCATTTAAACCATCATTTTTTACAATCTGAAGATATGTTGAGTCATGTAATTAAACATCATATAGAGAAATATATAAAAACACCCACCTGTTATGTTATCATGTTGCTTATCCTTATTCCATTCTTATAAGTCCCGTAGTTACTGATTAGATCAAAGAAGACCTATCAAACTTTTCATTATTCTTTTAGATCAAAAAGATCTATCAAAGAAGAATAAGGGCTGTAGTTACTGATTATATGTCAGCAGAGGACAACATAGTTACTGCAGAAATTGTTATCTTCTATTTCTCAATGTATGCTATGAATACATCCTAATAAAAAGAAAAATATCACAAAAAATCTTCAAAAGATACACAGAGGAACTTGGTAGTTTTTTTGTTCCTGAACAAGTAGGGACGGTGATAAGCAATGACTTTGAGCCATGGATATGAGCAAAGCCTTCTGCAGCTCTTCACTTGCATGCCTTTGGATAAGAGAGAGAGCATACTCCACAAAGTTTGAATCCCATGGAAGCGTAATTGGGCCATCCCTTAGCATACCGAATTGCTCCACAGCCACGTCTAGGAGCTCTACAAGAATGCTGCTCTTGAGATATGTGAGTGGAACCATGAATCGCCTTTCATCTGCAGAGTACACAACAAAGTGACCCTTGTCGGTCTTTGCTGATGTGCTGCAAGCCTCTTCATCTGAAACTTTAGGAAAGGATATCCTCTTCCTCTTTAGCATGGCCAGCCTTTGCCACTTCTTGGCAAGCTTGATCAAGGTTTTTGAGCTGATCATGTTGGGGTTTCTGGCTATATTTGAGAAAAGGTTTTAACTAAAGGAAATGGAGCTCTGAGAAATCAATTTTTCAATGGAAGTTATCGTTTGTCTTTGCAGAAGCCTATGGGAGTCAGTGCCTTATATATTGACTGATGAGCTAAGAGAAGTTATTAGCTCACTTGTGTGGGTACAAGGAAGAAGCAAAGCCATGTGATCGGTTCAATGCCAAAGGGGCCTGCTAAGTCTACATTTTGTTTCCTACCTACCGAACTAAAACCATGAATTTATCTAAATGGCGATCCCTGTAGATCCCCGTTTCTTCAATGTTCAATGGGACGGTATCACATGGGTTGCATCTTGTTGTTACCTACCTACCATATGGATCACCAAAGTTTGTCAGTGATAACTAAGGAGGTACCTTCAATTAAAACTATAAATTTCATTTCGAATGCCCAAATATCATAGGTGTACTACATCAATCATAAATTACACCTAACTAATTTGCCTAGGATGGATTACTTGAACTTATCTACACATATCTTCCTGTCGAACTTAAGTTCTCATCTCTTGGAACAATTGAGGGACACCACACAGTTTTGTCTCCTCGCAAATTGGATTATTGGTTGGATTCAGTAAAGATAACTTGTATGGTGTTGTGAGCATTCAGCTATTTATAAGAGCACTAAAATCCTTCTATTCTCTCACAAATCAACACATTCACCTCTCCCATTTCCATTATCCAAAACATCCTCACGATTTTTCCAAGAAACAAGATGATCAGCACCAGGAAGCTAATCAAGATGGCGAGGAAGTGGCAAAGGTTGGCAAAAGCAAGCAGGAAAAGGCTTGCCTTGCACAGAAGCATCAGCTCCAACAAAGCACCAGTATCCGAGAAGGGCCACTTTGTCATCTACACAGCTGATGAGAAACGGTTTGAACTCCCTTTGGCCTTTCTTGGGTCTGAGATTCTCGGGGAGCTCCTAAGGATGGCAGAAGAGGAGTTCGGACTGGCTAGCAGTGGACCTATTACCTTGGCATGTGACTCAATTTTCTTGGAGTATGCCATCTCTATCGTTCAACAACGTGTCCCTAGAGAGCTAGTCGCAGCATTCATCCTTTCTTTATTGGATGGTCAATCTTCCCAGTCATCATCATCAACTTCTATGCATTTGTGTCCCGAACAGTTAGCCATATGCTGCTGCTGCTGACTTGAAAGAAGAGCGATGTCTCTTGTTGTAAATAGTATCATACTTGTAGTCAGATCCCCTAATTGAAATCTTACAGAATTTTACCAAATTGGAATTTGTTCCATCTGTTTTTAATTTTTTTTTATAGATATATTTCAGGAGAAATAGCGAAAAATATATACAATAAGTGCATGACAGTATCTTTCAATAAATCAAAATGGAGTGGTGCAAGGTCATCTGGGACAATAAAGCCACTCCAAAACACTCTTTCAAAGCATGACTTGCAACAAAGAAGAAATTGGCAACCAAAGATCATATCACATACAGGGAGATAGACAACTCTTGCCCTCTCTGTAACTCAGCAACTGAATCAAACTCACACCTATTTATCTCATGCCCTTACACCTCTACAGTTTGGTTACAGATCAGAAATTGGCTATGCATGAAGAGAGCTATGACCACTCTAGACAGTGCACTCAAATGGACAAAAAAGGAGAGCAAAGGCACAACATGGAAATGCAAAGCTAGAAGAATTGCCTTGACAGCAACCATATACTGCCTTTGGAACAACAGAGATATGAAGCAATTTGAAAATAAAATGAAGACAACAGATCAAGGGGTATGTCTATATCCTATACTACCTTTAAAAATCTCATTCCTATCTCTAAAATTACCCAAATTAAACAGGGTTTCATGATCCGCATTATTTATGTTTTATTCTAGTTACATATTCATAATATTGATTATTTTTTGAAAAAAAATAGCTTTTAATTTTACAAATAATTTTTTATGATAATTTTCCGCCCTCTCAACCAACAGTTTCATGATCAGCCACTGAATATGTTACACGTACATCGGAATGTTTATGACCAAACCTTGCTTAATTTTGATGGATATCATCCAAAAGCGCAGTCTTACACAAACGAGGAGATAGTTATACCTATCTTAACCCAAGATGCTTAGGTTGCAATTTGCAAATTCTTTTGATCGATGAACGTTTTGTTTACTTTTAAACTAGAAGTTTCAAGTTGTTTTGATCGATGAACGTTTTGTTTACTTTTGTACAAGAATTTTTGATGTGTTTTAAATCCGAGATTCGAAAATGATCTGAAAAATTCAGGATCTAGAGCTAAGTTAAAGACGACCAAATGAGTCTGTATAAAGTCACACGAGCACCACATAGATCCTACACGGATTTGTCATTCAGATTTAATATATATTTTATAATTATAATTTTTTTTTATAAGGAAATAATTCGAAGCGATAGTTAAGAATTAGTATCGAGTCCTTTGTCTCATGAGTGCATCCTTTCGAACGAGGTCTAAAAAACCTAATTTGTATATATTTTATATTTGTAGTATGTTTGGAATAGTGTTGGTTTGTGTACATATAATACTGTATCTTTTATACTTAAAATATTGAGGAAATGGTACTAAATACCACATTTCCAAAAAACTTTGTAAAAATGCCAGCAATTTGGAAAGTTTTGCAAGAATGCCATTTTTGGCTCAAATTTGCAAGAATGCCACGGAAATCCAACAATAAAAACCGGCTATCATGTGTAAAGTTGGGCAAAAAAAAAAGAAAATTAAATTAGAGGCATCATTGTCTAGTGAAGAGAGAGAGGGCGGGAAGGAGAAATAGGGGGAGGGTTAGTAAATACCCATCCAATCACATATCTCTCTTCCGTTTGAAAACCCACCGATAGCAAAGAGAGAGAGGGTTGTTCATCTTCATCGGCAGTTGCAGCGAGGCATAGAAAGGGAGAGAGAGAGGGCGGTTTCTTCTTCGGCAGTTGCAGAGACGCCGGTTCGAGAGAGGAACAACACAGGAGAGAGAGCGGACAAGTCAACCGTCGCCGGAAAGTACACCAGACACGACATAAATCAGGTACGCCCTTTTACTCTTCTCCCTTTAGTGGTATTGTGCGCGGGTGTGGGTCGGGGAAGCAGTGGGTGAAGGGTTTAGGGCAATGGCGGCCTGAATGGTGGGTCGGGGTGGTGGTTTTCTTGTTTGGATAATGGTGGGTGGTGGTGGCATGGGTGGTTTTCGGGTATGGAAATGGGAAATCGGTGGTTAGGGTTTCCAATTGGGTGACAGTGGTTTTCGGAATGAGTTAGGGCAACGGTCGGAGAACTATGGATAAGGGAAATTGGTGGTTTGAGGTTCGAATTGGGTGACAGGGGTTTGACATTGGGTGACAGGGGTTTCCAATTTGGAGATAAGGTTTTCTAAAGTTGTTGTGGTAGGCGGAATAGGGGAATTGACGAGGTGTGGAAATTGGGATATGTGGATGTCGTTGATGTCCTATTGAAGGAGGTTTGAGGTATTGGTTATAGGCTTCCGATTCATAATGGGTGACATGGGTTTCACCCTGAGTGACAAGGGTAGAGTGACATGGGTTAGTCTGTTAGGTGATAGAGGGAGATGAATATAATTTGTAAACTGAGTTTGTTCATGTGATGGAAATTGTTGGAGAGAAATGGTGAGGAAGAAGAATGTGAGCTCGAAGAACAAAGATCCTGAATACGTAGTCCCCGAAGCTAAGCACTTCCGGGCCCGGGTGAACTAGGGCTCAAGACTGTCAATGCTGAACAACATCGATGATTATGTTGACGCTAGCGACTGGCAGAAGCTGCTTGACTCCCAGCTTGGTGGGGTTGTGCAGCTGGCGCACAGTGTGAAATTTTCTTCACAAATGGTGCATTATGCACTCCAGCGACAGCTTGCGAGTGATAAGGAGTGGGAGACGTGGTACCGGATTAAGGGGAAGCTCCGGAGGTTCTCCCTCAAGGAGTTTGCCTTAGTAACCGGGCTGCGGTGCAGTCAACCAATAGCTAGTGACATGGAGGACGACGAGAAAGCTATCAAGGAGTTTTTTGGAAACGAGAAGATGACGGTAGGTGGCCTGGAGACCGAGCTGAAGAACTCAATAATGGTGGTGCGGAGCCCGCGAAGACGATTCAAGCTAGTGCTTCTGTACATTGTGGAGGGCGTTTTGTTAGAGGAGGAGCAGAGGAAGGGGCTGCGGAGCTGGATCGTCCGATTGGTGGAGAATGTCGATCGGTTTTTGGCATTCCCATGGGGGAGGGTCATCTATGCTGCAACACACGTGTCGCTGAACGGCGCCGTAAAGCGCCGGGAGGCTGAGATAAAGGGAGAAGATCGAAAGAAGCGCAATGGTTATGGCCTGATGGGTTATCCGCTATCCTTTCAGGTAACCTTCTCGACCACACCCATGATCATTTTGTAATTCATATGCTGAAAATGTATTAATTTGAGTGGGGATGCGGTGCAGATTTGGTTGTTGGAATCCATGCCGAAATGGGGGGTCCGGTTTGCGACGAAGGTGTCGACGACGGCATTCCCTCGTTGCATGAGATGGACCCTCAAGGACGAGAACCTCGCTTATAAGGATATAGTCAGCCGCACCGAAGCTGAGGGAGAGCAGGCCATAGAGATTGATGATAACCCAATACTCATACCAGAGGAGGCTGAGCTGGAGCTGATGGATGACTGTGTCTACGATGATGAGAAGTCCGACCCCTTCTTCGACGACCTAGTTGCACCCTTCCTGACACATTTCGAAGCCCCTGGTGGGAGGTCCCCAAGGACGGGAAGAGGAGGCAATGAGAAGGATGGCTGGGTGGGGGACATGGCCAAGACTTTGGAACAAGTTATGGACAAGCTTCAGACAATGTCAACAGGGATGGAGAAGATGGATGAAAAGGTACGCAATTACTTCCCAATTATTCGTTTTGTGGAGACTCTGGATAACTGTGAACTAGGGTAAATGGACTCCTAACACGTGAAATTGGACAAGTACACGTAGTGTAGATAATGAACGAATGTGGTATGAAATTGAGGGGGGCCTAGTCTGATATGTGTTAGTTTAGAACTGAAATAGGTGACCTTAGTCTGATATGAAGTGTGAATTAGGAATTGTTTGGTGTTCATTACTCATGGTGATATGAAGTGTGAATTGTGTTGAATTTTGTCACCTTATGGTGATATGAAGTAATAATTTTATCACCTGCAGCTGAAATTATTGGAGGTGGTCGTGACTGAGCTGCGGGATGGTCAATGTAAGGGGACGGCCTGGCAAGAAGCAACCGATAAAGAACAAGCTGGAGATGAGAAAAAACGGGATGAGTTTGTAAGTTTGTTTTTGCGTGACATGCGTTTCGATGTTTAGTCCTGCTTGAAATCGGGGATTCAATATCAAATGTTAATATGTATTTTACAGGTCGAACTTGATGAGTTGATAGAGTCAATTGCGGCTGAAGCCGGTGAAGGTGGACAAGGTGGTAAGGTAAGTTGTTGGTAAACATCACAAGATTTGTTATGTTCAGCGACACTGGAAGAATGTGACAGGAAGATTGTAGCTACGTGACATGATTTGTTCTGTTAAGTGACACTGGAAAGTTTGAGGCATAATTGAATGTTGATTTCATTTGCAGTTAGGAGGTGCTGTTGAGAAGGAAAGTGAAGTGGATGATGGCGGGGATAAGCACACAGAAGTTGAAACTGTGAAGGCAAGGGACGAGATATCAGGAGAGAGCAAGCTAGCTGGTGATGATGTCGGGGAAAAGCATGATGAAGCTGAATCTGTCAAGGCTGGGGATGGGGGGAAGGAAAGACCAACGAGGTCAGGTTTAGTTATGAAAAAAAGGTGATTATATATGTGACATGAAAGTTTATGGCAAGTGACATGAAATTTTTTCAGACCAAGGCAGGAGACAAGCAATCGGATGTCGGGGACAAGGTAGCTGAAGGTGAATCCGTCAAGGCAGGGAATGGGACGGCAAGAGAGAGAAAGGATGTAAGTTTTTTCTATCAGTTATTGGTGACAGGGACATTGTAGTTGCACGACATGAGTATATCTGTTATGTGACAAGGGATAGTGTCAATCTTAGCTGAAGTTTGATATGTTTGCAGTTGGGAGAGGTTGGTTTAAAGGGGTCTGGTCCTGAGGAAGGGGGAAAGAAAATTGAAGGTGATGAGAGGCCAAAGCCCCGGGTATCTCAGGTTTATGCATCTAAGGGGGCGAAGAAGACGAGGAAGGCTGTTGGAGAGGAGCTGCCCCCCCCCCCCCCCCCGGCCAAGAAACCGCGAGCCTAGAAGGCAGCCACTGTTCCCGCCGATGCTGTTAAGCTAGGAATGGTGTCAGCGACGGACAACGACGCCATGACAAGTTGGGTGGCAAGGTACGTAGCTTATGTGTCTTACTCTCGAATAGACGACGAAGGTAGATAGTTGAACTTCCACAATACCTGACAGAAACTTACCGTGCAGTGGGGACGCGGAGGTGCGCACGTCACCCTGCGGTGTGGATATGACGAAGGAGTTACTCAACCGCCTGAAGAAACCCCAAGATTGGTTTGGAACTGTGGTATGAACACTTGTCACCTCTAAAATTTCCCGTGTCAGGATTTTGGATTGTAATTGCGGTTTACTTCATGCAGGAGATGGAGGAGTGATGCTACCTTCTGCGCAAAGCGGTCGCAGACAGAGCGGGTGACATGGCCAGTGGAGCCATCGTAGTCGATACGTGCTTTGCGGGAATTTATCTACCTCGGGAATGGAAGGAGTACAACGCCACCCCCGAAGCGTACGAGCCTAGTGATGCATTGATGGCGTACTTAAATGGGGGGTCGCCGAAGCCGTTGGGACGAGCATGGTCAGGTGCGGACCTCATCCTCCTCCCCTTCAACGCCAGGAACAAACACTGGGTTGCCCTTGCCATCGATCTTAAGGAGTGGGAGGTAAGGGTGTATGACTGCGACGTCCACATGGCGACGGAACATGTGCAAGTATGGAATAATATCTCGATAGCTGTCTTCGTCGGTCCTATGCTTCACCTCCCTCGCTGTCAGTCGTGCCCTTCGTGCCTTCCAGTAGCTACACGATACTCCATACTCGGACTTCGTCATTTTCTGGACTTGCTCAGGAACGAGGTCCTTTCGAGTCCCGGTGAACCTGCATATAATGGTGTCATGGTGAGTTACGTGATGTGACATGGGGAATAATGTTGTGTGACAGAAATAGCTGTTCGCAACTAAATTAACACTTACGTGGTCACGAGGTTGCGTCCAATCATGTTCGACGTAGCATGTCGGCTATGGTTGTGCATCATGCTCAGGTCACATGTATGCTCCTGGACATACTGTCGGATGGACCACATAGTCGTGCGCCGGTAAGTCGACGCCCTTAACATCCACGTGCACTTGTTGTCCAAACAACCAACTAAATAGGTTTTGTTACACGACCTCTTCACTACAAACTCGAAGCACTTCTGCACTGCAATCCACTTCAGGCAAGTCTGCAATTCTACCTTCGAGGCGAACATTTGTCCCTCCGAAATTTCTGTCAGCTTCCGTCGTGGTTCCTGGGTCCGAGGCGTTGCTTTGTCCAACATAGCTTCTACGTTCTCCATCGACGGTGGGGATGTGCTGGACCTAGGAACCCGATCTTCAAGTTCCCTAATCACCTCCTCCTCAACTTCGTCCCCCTCCGTCGACACCCTCATACCCGGGTCTTCCTCAAAATCCTCCCAGTCATAATAATATGAACAATCTTCTTCCCTCTTCACTCCGGAATCGAAGTCCTCCTCCTCCTCCTCACTGCTAATGGCTATGAGATCCACCCCCTTATACTTGTCACCTTCACATTTTTCCGTGTCATCTGGAGAGGAGTCCGTGTCACCCAAGTGGATAACATCTAGACCATCACACCTGTCACCCTCAAGAATATCTATGTCACCAGTTCCAGACCCTATGTCACCTGCGTGCTCTTGGCTCTTCCCTATCACCCCACCCAACTGGATCATTTCCGGACCTTTACCCTTGTCACCTACACTGTTAAGCTTTTCACCAGTTCCAAACCCGCTCTCAGTAGCGTTCTCTTGTCTCTTCCCTATCACCTCATCCATGTGGTTCGACTCTGGACATTTACCCTTGTCACCTTCAAAAATACGTCTGTCACCAGTTCCAACACCCATTTCAGTAACATGATCCTGCCTCTTCCCTATGACCTCAGCCAAGAGGATCACCTCCGGACCCTTACCTTTGTCACCCTCACATATATCTTTGTCACCCCTTTCAAACCCCGTTTCCACATTGTTTTTCACTCTTATATCGTTGCTCATCCCTATTGACTGGCTAACCCCTCCTCCATCATATAACCCCACATCTACAACCATAGGGTTTGGTTGTGGCTTACCTTCTGCCTCCAGCTCGTCCACCTTTTGAGAGTTATGAGGCCCACTCAAGCATTCTTCCCCGACGCCGGGTTGTGGTACTTGAAGGCTCTCTTTCACCACTGGACCAACATATATCGCCATGGGCCATGGATGTTCCCCAGACTTCGAGTTGAGAAACTTAAAAGCCTCAAGGTCGTCATCATCACCTATCGTTATCGGATGACCCGCTTCTTCCTCCTTTGGCATGTAAGACAACCGCCAATCTTCACATGAACAATCATGGCCGACCTTGACCCTCAACAGTTGAGTCAGAGAGGCGAAGTCGATGCCCTCTTCAATTATCACATTCTTCCGCTCTGTTTCACCATGATACACCCACCCCGCACAATCGAACAACCAACGCCCGTTGAAGTTGAGAGTGACACAAACTTTGGCGTTTTGCCCTGCAATTGAAAACTCGGATCAGCACCATTGTTAATGGGTATCTACTCTTCACGAAACATGAGGAGAAATAGAAGAGAAGCCTACCCATTGCAACTGAGAATTAGGGTTTCTCAGATATCTCTGTGACACGGAAGTTTACAAACACTGACACGAACGAATAAAGAGCCTGACACGTGCTCACCAACTGGACCTTAATGCGGATGGGTTCTTCTCCAATGGTGGCCTTCTTCTCCAGCTCTCTTTTCCATGGAAAGACCGAAAATGATGGCCTCTCTCCTCCTCTCCTATTAGACTTTAAAAATGGAGGGAAAACCTTTCTCATCACCTCACCTCCTCTCTCTCCAATTTTGGCGCCAAAATCCCCCACCCAATCCGATGTCACATCTCTCTCTCTCTCTCTCTCTCTGTCTCTCCCCCTTGGGACAACCTGCAACCGGCTAAGCAATTTCCCCATCCTATTTGCACTAATACCACATATGGTATTTTTGCAAATTTTCTAAAAAAGTGGTATTTTTGCAAACCCGCCAAAAAAAATGTATATTTGTGCAAATATCCCTATTCTTAAAAAGTCTTTGCAAACATTTGAGTTTTTGACAGTTGAGTTGAACCGAAGACAGGACAAATCCGGTTTGACTTAACATGAAACAACTTAGATCAAACTGATCCGAAAATCGATTTAATTACTTGAGATCCAAATACTCAAATCAGACCCGACTGAGCGGACGGACGGGTGTGGCTTGTATATTTTTTTTTATTAGGAAAGCAATTCGAGGGTTAGGGACAACGTAAAATAAAAAGAAATGTGCTTGTATTTGTTGGTCCAATATGTTGAATTATTTATTATTGAGTGAGGCTAGCAACAAGATCCCGAAACGACTATTGACAAGATTATCTTTGTATAATTTCACAACTAGCCCTTACATCACTTTTCAACCTCCTCCATCTCCTTCCTACCGTTTCCGCCGCTTCCTCTTCTTCTTACTCATCGCACTCATACATCTGCTTTCCAGGCGACCCCGCCTTCGGTCGTTCGTCCAAAGGATCCGTCGACAAATTGCTCAACTTCATCGGCGGCAATCCTTCGTTCACGTGCTCGAGATTTGTTGTGTTTCCATCGGCGGCACGCCTCGGCCAGCAGCGACGAGGGTTTGAAGTCGCCTCGGCCAGACACGACGAGGGTTTGAAGTCGCCTCGGCCATCAGCGATGAGGCTTTGCAGTTGCCTCGGCCATCATCGATGAGGCTTTGAAGTTGCCTCGGCCATCAGCGATGAGGCTTGCTCTTCCGCGTCTTCGTTCTCGAGGTCTTGCCTCGGTAAATCGACGGCGCCGTCGTCGTCTTCTAGCAGCAGAAGTGTGGAATCGGCGTCGTCCGAAAGAATATCGGTGAGGCTCTACCTGCTGAGCGTGATCGTTGGCAAAGATTCCCACCCATGTGGCCACAAATTTATGTACGAATGCAGCGATTCGAAGTTGGTTCGATCGATCATATCTAAATTGACGAAGTTTCTGAATGTTGGGACTTGGGAGATCAAATCGTGGTATTTGCGGGATAAGGAGAACGAATTAGGCGGCAATAACGACAGGGATATGATCGAAGGTGGCGAAGGGGATGGAGATGACGCTGGAGAACATTGAGGCGGTAAGAGGAAGGTATGGATATGACGAGGAGTTGCCGGTGTACGGATACGGCGAGGATATGCACAACCCCAATTGAGTTTGAAAACCCCAAATCGAAAACAACTAGCAATTGATTCCTTCATATGCTTTTTCAGATTTGTTCGGCTTATTGTGAGGTTTGAGATGCTTATGTGTTCGATCAATCAGAGAATGAATTGAGAGCTCTTGCCAAAAACGAAAAAGACTCAATTTCATTGAAAATGTTTGTCAATAGTTATTTTGGAATCTTGTCTAAAGCTTTTATGTTTATTATTTCATTTAAATATTAAAAAAAAATTCTTATTTAATTAAGAAATATACGAGTTAATCACATTGGGCAGCCAAAGGTAGAGTAACACATAAAAACCGATGGGTTATAATATTTGCACCCATAAAATTTAGAGTTAAATGGGTATATAGACTGTATTCAAAGTATTGATAAGTAAATAGACCCCATCTATAACTTTTTTGTAAAATAGACCTTTTTAATGGCTAAATGTCTCTTTTACCCTTTCTTATTTTCTTTCCAGATTTGTATTTAAAACAAAAAAACCGTTTCAGTTTACTTAAATTGGACTTCCACTTTTCAATTGTATATTTTTCTATTGCATCTAAAAATAAAATCTTAAATATATTATATGATCTCACAAATGGCCTATTTAAAAAAAACACACGAATCAACGATTAACCTCTTGAATTACAATAAAATACTATTACAATATGTGAATTCAACAATCATTAGATTACAGTACACTAAAAATACAACGATTATTGGAATACGATTACATTTAACATTACAATATGTGAATTTATTAATTACAATAATTACCATGACAAGATGGGTTGTCCTCGTATAATTTATTGTAATCATTTCTTTTTTATTCTCGTTTTGTCATTTATTGTAATGTATTACAATATATTGTAACAAAAGTTTCGCAATTTATTATAACGTATTGAAATCATTTTTACTCTCTCAATTAAAATGTTAAAGTGTGTGCATGTAAATTATTGTAATAATTTATATTAAGTTCTCGTTATATATTGTAATCGATCGTTCGTTTATTGTATTGAAAAGTAACTCGTCAAAGACTACGCAAATCGCACCTCAAAACGCCAAAAAAAAAAAAAAAAAAAAAACAGAATAAGTATGTACATACTGCTAAATTCAAAAGAGATTGATGGATAATATTAATAAGATCAATCTCCCAAACATTCAATCCAGGATTTTCCGAAGAATCCGAACCGTTTGACACTTTGACCAACCAAAATCGGGGAGGAGCACATTCAATTTGATACTACGTAAAAAGCATTTTGAAACCTATTAATACGGCAAAATTAGTGATGAAATCATTTTTAATTAGTACTGTAAAATATCTCAAGGGTAAATTAGTAATAGAAAATAGAGAAAGGTCTATATAACTCTAAAATTAATTTTCTAAAATTAATTAAGGGGTTCAATCAGTAATAAAATTATGAAAAGGGGTCTAATTCATCCAATTATCTCTAAAATTTACTATATACATCACAGTTACATCTAATGAGATATGCGGTGTAGATAGTAAAATTTTGTGTTGTAAAAATTAGACTCAAAATGGATCTAAATCTAGGGTTTTCCTGAATTCCCATCGCCCTCATTCAATTTTAGGTAGTCCATCGATTCGATCGATCAACTTGTGTGTTCGCAAAATCAATGCCGCCGCCGAAGAAGAAATTCACCCCCTTTGAGGCAATAGATGAAGATCTGTGCTATGAGATCTTCCAGAGATTACCGATCAAAACCCTATGCCGATTCCGATGCGTCTGCAAGCGGTTCAACTCTCTCATCTCATCACCTCTCTTCATCGATCTTCATTACTCCTTGGCTCGTTCCGCCACGCCTCCTCACCTCAAACCCTATCTCCACGTGAAAGCTTACCGGGGAGACCTCATCGAGCTCAGGTTTCCCGTCCCCGGCCTAAACGACGTCGTCAGGAAACCGCTGTATTTTCCATTCCGGGCCGATCGGGAGGATGGCATAAAAAGGGTCACTTTTGTTGGTGTCATCCATGGCGTAGTCTGCTTTTCGTACAACTCGTTTTCCTCGTCCCCCTCCGTCATTATATGGAATCCGACGATTCACAAGTATGTCACCCTCCCTTGGCCTTAGGTTGTATGCCAACCAACGCTATCTTCTAGGCTTTGGTTACGACACTAGTGGGAAAGATTTCAAGGTAGTCTTGATTCGGGTCCCGCAATGGACAATTAAGGTGTACTCAAATCGACAAGGTTGTTGGAGTAGACCTCGCGGTTTTAAGCTCGATGAACCTTGGCCTAGTGTTGATGGTATTCAAGTATCTTGGGGTTTTCATTGGGGGCTATCGATATTAAGCGTGGCCGAAGTGATGTGGAATCAGGGACGGATGTAGGGGTGGGCTTGTCTCCACCCCATTTTAAAATTAATATAGGTAATATAGGGGTATAACTGATCAGATTATTCAGTTGGCTCAATTGGTAAGGAGGTAAGGGAGGGACTTGTATTTCTGGTTCCGTCCCTGTGTGGAATCCAACAATTTCATGCTGATGTTTGATTGCGAGAGCCAAGAGTTTAGAAGAATGTCCCTCCCTGCAAAACTCAGAAGCTCTTCGGAGTGGCCAATGTATGTAAAGCTTTTCGAGTATGCGGGCATGCTTGCAGCATTGGTGGACAGGGTCATATGGGTGATGGAGGAGCATGGTGTCGCTACCTCATGGAAGAAGCTATATATGATTTCAAGTGTTGATGGTATTTTTATATATGATCCTTCATTCGAGAGGTTGGCTCCTTATGGCCCTAGCAACACTTGGAACATGATAATTAAAGGCCGTATTTGCGACATCTCTAGAGAAATATTGAGTGAACATGTTTACGACGAAACCATGCTTTTGATGGATCATTCAAAAGCTCAGTCTTACACGAACCTGCAGGAGATAGACATCCCTTCGAAATTGCGTTGAGACATTTGATGGCTCCCTAAGTTTTTAATTTAAGCTTATTTATTTATTGCGTTGAGACTTTTTTTTATCCTTTCGAAATTGTTGTCATCCGTGCATGAGAATATGTTAATATCATACCAAATATTCCGTGTTGATGTTTGACTACGAGCTAGGGTGAAGAGTATATAGAAGAATCGACATCCCTATAGAACTCGGTTAGGGCTATATGTCCAGAGGAGATAGGAGCTTTTTGAGTATGCAGGCATGCATATGTTGTAGTACTGCAAGAACAAAATCCAGTTTACAATAAGATTGACCTTGAGCTTTTCCACTCTCCATTAGAAGCACATGAATGAAAGCAAGGAAAGCAGATTTGGCAAAATTATGAAAGATTTTCCATTAGAAGGTCTAACTAAAAGTTTCATATATATACAGTAGTTTACATGATATCAGTCCTCTTTTATCATTAGCAACAGCTTATAGGTAACTGTTGATGTAGACGCATAGAAGAAGATAACTTTGACGAGCATTGATGATCCGTGATAGAAAGGATCACTGCTTCAACTAGCTCTCCAGAGACACATTATTGAATCACAGAGATCACATACTCCAAGAAAACCGAGTCACATGCCAAGGTGATAGGTCCACTGCTAGCCAATCCGAAATCCTCCTCTGCCATCCTTAGGAGTTCCCCAAAAATCTTGGATTCAAGATATGCCAAAGGAAGTGCAAATCGTTTCTCATCAGCTGTGTAGATGACAAAGCATCCCTTCTCCGCTACTGGTGCAATGTCTGAACTACTGCTTCTGTGCAAGGAAAGCCTTTTCCTGCTTGCCACCGCCAGCCTTTGCCACTTCCTGGCCATACCCAATCGCCACCAGGGCCAGGGTATTTGTGGTACATAGAACTTGAATGTCACCATTGAGGAAGAGATCGACCCTCAATAAGATTGTGATCCTTTGTGGAAAGGCTACCAATCTACCATTATGATAAACAACTATAGAAAGATGAAAATCTTATTCAGAACTCCTACACAGACTGTTCTAAAGAAACATATACACTATTTTCTTATCAAGTTACTGGGCAATAAAATGGTCACACCTCCATAAAGGATGTATGACTGCATTTGTCTGTCACTACATGACAATGAGGCTTCCGTCGGTCTTTCATGTCGCTCTTTTGTTTTGTTAAATAGATTCGAATGCGTGACCTCCATCTCATGTAATTTGGATCCTTTTCATACCTTAATAAGTTAATACGTGTAAGTATTTGGAAAAAATAAACTGAAAATAAGTGCACATGAATGGAGGGTGCAACATATGAGAACACACCTGCAGATAATGAGATGCCAAGGGGAAAATCATCTTCAATCAGTCTACTGAACGGAAGAAAAAGACAATGACTCCACCATACACAGATCACTATTCAATGCAAGTAAAAGCAGTTTTCATATCTGTAAAGTGATTTCAACTTCTTTAATTAGTTGTTGATTTCCAGAAAATTCCAATGCAGTGGCACAGTGCAATAGAAAATGTTACCATTGACCATGTTCGGGTTTCTGCCTGATGACTTGGACAATGAAGTTTATCTTGTTAAAGGAAATGGAGCTTTAAGCAATATGCTTTTTCAAGTGAAGTTGCTTGTCATTGCAGAAGCTAACGCGATATATTATCCTTATATATCCAAGAGCTTTGGCCATTTTCTTGTATAGGTATAAGAAAGAAGCAAAGCCATGTGAATGGTTTAATGTCAAAGGGGCCGTTTTGGGTTGCATCTTGTTGCCTACCTACCAAATGGAGCACCCAATTTTGTCAGTGATAACTACAAATTAAGACTATAAATGTCATTTCCAGATACCCCAATGCCATAGGCTATTGACAGCAATAGAAGGTCGTCATTCTTCATTAAGTACCATATGTATTTGCCTCCCATCAAAACCAGCAAAGATGGACACCTCAATCTAGTACCTCTCATTCTAAGAGAACAAAATAATAATGATAAAAACATCAAGCGCCTCCTCTGGTATGTGATGTCTTTATCCTCTGGTATGAAGCAAGAACATGTGAAAAACGAAACTCAACGAGGGCTATCTGGATGGTAGGTGTACTACATTAATCATAAATTACACCTAACTAATTTGGCGAGGATGGATTACTTGAACTTATCTACAAGAACAAGAGCAACATATCTTCCTGTCGAACTTAAGTTCTCATCTCTTGGAAAACTTTAAGAGACACCACACAGTTTTGTCTCCTCGCAAACTGGATTATGGGTTGGATTCAGTAATGATAACTTGTATGGTGTTGTGAGCATTCAGCTATATATAAGAGCGTAGAACTCTTCTATTCTCTCACAAATCAACACATTCACCTCTCCCATTTCTGTTATCCGAAACATCCTCACATTGTCAAGATTTTTCCAAGAAACAAGATGATCAGCAGCAGGAAGCTAATCAAGATGGCGAGGAAGTGGCAAAGGTTGGCAACAGCAAGCAGGAAAAGGCTTGCCTTGCACAGAAGCAGCAGCTCCAACAAAGCAACAGTAGCCGAGAAGGGCCACTTTGTCATCTACACAGCTGATGAGAAACGGTTTGAACTCCCTTTGGCCTTTCTTGGGTCTGAGATTCTCGGGGAGCTCCTAAGGATGGCAGAAGAAGAGTTCGGACTGGCTAGCAGTGGACCTATTACCTTGGCATGTGACTCAATTTTCTTGGAGTATGCCATCTCTATGGTTCAACAACGCGTCCCTAGAGAGCTAGTCGCAGCATTCATCCTTTCTTTATTGGATGGTCAATCTTCCCAGTCATCATCATCATCTTCTATGCATTTGTGTCCCGAACAGTTAGCCATAAGCTGCTGCTAACTTGAAAGAAGAGCGACGTCTCTTAAGCTTGTTGTAAATAGTATCATAGTTGTAGTCAGATTCCCTAATTGAAATATTACACAATTTTACCAAATTGGATTCTGTTCCATCTGGTTTTTAAAGTTTTTATAGATATATTTTAGGAGAAATAGCGAAAAACTATATACAAAAAGTGCATGATAGGATCATTCAATAGATCAAATTGACTGCAAGGAAAAAAATTGTATATAAATCACATATGTGTTTTGGTTTCGGAATCCAGAATTCTGATTCTGAACAAGAATCATAATTCTAGCTTTATTAATCAGTAGAAATATATCTTAGCAGAAACTCTTTGCTCTGCAATGTGGCATGTTTCAGGGGATAAAATCACACTAATCATTGGCTACCCACGACGATAATGATGATGTCCGAGTTAACTATAAATCAGACTGGATATATATCCATCCATGGAAAATATATGGGGATGGGAGGCACACAAGATAAATGACTCCCCACTAATAAAGAAACTAGTGGAGATTAAAAATGAGATACTAACCTATGCAGGATTTGATGACCAAGCTATACAGCTACTTACCTCATGGTACCAAGGAGGCAAATTCAGAATAGGAGCTGCTTATGACCACTTCAGAAGAAAACTGCCAAAGCCCCCTTGGTCCTCAGTAGTATGGGACACCAGCCTAATGCCAAAACACTCCTTCATACTATGGCTAGCTGCAAAGAAGAGGCTGTCGAGTGTCGACTAAAGACAAAATAAAATCAAGGGAAGTGGACTTTAATTGCATACTATGTAACCAAGCTCCAGAATCACATGAACATATCTTCTTTGCTTGTGATTTTTCTTCCCAAATTTGGATGCAGGTTAAAACATGGTTGGGCATATGGAGAGACATGAGTAGCATGCCAGGAGCACCTAAATGGATGAAGAAGGAAGCAAGAGGGAAGGGATGGATTTCAAAAGCAAAAAGAGCAGCCCTGGGAGCAACAGTCTACTATATATGGAAGACAAGAAATGAGAAGGCATGTAGTCTCATGGATATGGGATGCTCGGTGTAGTATGATATAGCCTCCTTGATGGCATAGCCGAAGGGGAGGGTATATTATGCTACACTTTGAGGTGTGTGTCCGACTTCCGATAGCCATGGCTTGAAGAGATAGGAACCACACGAGGACTTAGTCCTAAATGCCCCAATTGGTAGGAAAGGATGTGAGCCTTACTCACTTAGAAGGCTAGCTAGCTTCCCTAGCAAAGTCTATGGCCTTTTGGACGTTATTGTAAATATTTCATTTCCAGTTTTAAATATATTTACCTTCAAAATCAAAAAAAAAATAAAAGAGTCTTATTGGCTTACAATAACACAAACTCAAGCAAGGGGTTGATTCATCTTAGCAGGCTTGCAAAGTTCATTTAACAAGCAAGTTCACCATGGGCACAAACTGTTAAAATGGTCAACTCATCGGAGTTTGAACTTTGAATCATAGGTGAAGATTTCATCGCCTTCACCTCTACAGATTGCTCCATTGAAACCATCATTTTTTACAATCTGAAGATATGTTGAGTCATGCAATTAAACATTATATAGACAAATCTATAAATACACCTACCTGTATATGTTATCGTGTTGCTTATCCTTTATTCCATTCTTATAATGTTTGCATCTTCTCCAACTCCAACTCACTCAGTTTACTAATCTTCAAACTTTTTATTATTCTTTTAGTTCAAAAAAGAATAAGTTCTGTAGTTACTGATTAGTCAGTAGAGGACAACATAGTTACTTCAGAAACTGGTATCTTCTATTTCTCAATATATGTTATGAATACATCCTAATGACTAAAAAAAAGAAGAAGAATAGCACAAAAATCTTCAAAAGATACATAGAGGAACTTGGTAGTTTTTTTGTTCCTGAACAAGTAGGGACGATGATAAGCAATGACTCTGAGCCATGGATATGAGCAAAGCCTTCTGCAGCTCTTCACTTGCATGCCTTTGGATAAGAGAGAGAGCATACTCCACAAAGTTTGCATCCCATGGAAGTGTAATAGGCCCATCCCTTGGCATACCGAATTGTTCCACAGCCACGTCTAGGAGCTCTACAAGAATGCCGCTCTTGAGATACGTGAGTGGAACCATGAACCGCGTTCCATCTGCAGAGTACACAACAAAGTGACCCTTGTCGGTCCTTGCTGACGTGCTGCAAGCCTCCTCATCTGAAACCTTGGGAAAGGATATCCTCTTCCTTTTGAGCATGGCCAGCCTTTGCCACTTCTTGGCGAGCTTGATCAAGGTTTTTGAGCTGATCATGTTGGGTTTTCTGGCTGTATTTGAGAATGGGTTTTAACTAAAGGAAATGGAGCTTTGAGAAAGCAAATTATCAGCGGAAGCTATTGTTTGTGTATGCAGAAGCCTATGAGAATCATTGCCTTATATATTGATTGAGGAGCTAAGAGAAGTTATTAGCTCACTTGTGTGGGTCTAAGGAAGAAGCAAAGCCATGTGATTGATTCAATGCCAAAGGGGCAATCCATGTAGACCCCAGTTTTTTTTTTTATTTTAAAGGTAAATATATTGCTGGAAATTTAAATATGTACAAAAAGAGTTTAGTGACGGTCATTAGGCTACAACCGAGGCTAGCTCAATTGTGGCCGTAAAGGTGAGTAAGGCTCACTTCCTAATCTTAGCCATGAGGGTGTGGGACAATGTCCTTGCGTGGATCCTATCTCTTCAAGCCGCGGCTATCAGAAGTCGGACACACACCTCAAAAGTGTTAACATGAGACCTCCCCTTCGGCTCGGCCATCAAGGAGGTTCCATCCTAACACTTTGAGCACACCCTAAATCCATATGTAAGCCTCATAATCTCCAAACATTGACAACATGAACACGAACCTACTAGACTTTAAGTCCTAAAGTAATAGTGTGGCAACAAGGGACAAAAGGTTGCCAACACACATTCGTTATGCTCCAGACGGTGTGTTGCAGGTAGTATGCACTTGCTGATCCATACCCAGCATCTTTCAAAAAGGGGCTGCTGTGTACGCCATTCTACTCAGTGCATTGTCTCTCCAGTGATATCGTCACTGAGCAGGCCATCCTGCAGCAGAGGTGCAGCGTTAAAGTGCAGGGAGAACCGTTGATTTAGCACCTTGTATACATGGATTTAGCACCATGTAGACCCCAGTTGCTTCAACGGGCCAGTATCACATGGGTTTGCTTCTATCATTGGTGACCTTTAACAAGAAGGATGGATTACTTGCGCCTATTTTAACAAGAAGGATATCCATTTATCCTTGTGAAACTCTGCTATGATAGATTGGTAGTGGTTTCTCGCCATTCTTTGAAAATTCAAGGCTGTCAAAATGAAGACGGATATTAGGATTATAAGCTTTAGGCAATAAGCTTTACAAGTGGAGGTTCTTGTTTCTGCAGGAGCCAGTGGAATAGATTCTTGTATATTCAAGACCTTACTTTTGTGGGACTGAGAAACAAGCAAACCATGTGAATATGTTGATCGGATCATTGCAAAAGGGGTCGTTTCAGGGTGCTTCTTGTTACCTACCCACCAATTTGAGCACCCTAGTTTGTATGTGATAACTATAACAGAGATTCATTCAATCAGAACCATGAATGAATGTCATTTCGAATATCCTAATGGGACTTATACTTGAGCTCTTGGCATGTTGGAGTTTGCCGTACTCGAAAGACCCCCTCTTTCTTAATCAAAGTATCACATGGATTTGCCTATCATCAAAGATGGTCACCTCAATTATATTTAGCACATCTCAATCTCCCATCCAAAATAATAAAACCAGAAAAACAAGCACCTCTAGTGTAAGTTGACACTTGCAAAAAACAATGAAATATCACTAATGCAGATTGCTGAAATAAAATCAAATTGCTCCATTTGCAAAGACAAACAGAGGACCATCCGCGGCCCCATTGCTTTTTCTAGGCATACTGCATGGAAATTAAGTCCTTGCAGAACTAACACCTAACTAATTTTGCGAGGCTGGATTGCTTACACTTACCTACCAATAAGGAAACAGATCTTCCTGTCGGACCTAAGTTCTTTTCTGTAGGATCATTTAGCTAGAACCACAAAATGTGTTTGGATTGAATGCCTTGGGGTTGATTGTGAAACTCGAACAACCATACCAAACTTAATTACTTACTCAACAACTCACATGGGTTTGTTTGTTCCTCAGCTTACAATCATCTACTAATAAATGATCACCTTGTGCTGTAAATTATATAAGTGCACTCAAATTCTCTCCATTCAAGCAAATCAACAAACTTCTCCATTCCCAACTTTCAGAAATATATCCTCTAATCACAAATATTTTCCAAGAAACAAGATGATCAGCACCAAGAAGCTAATCAAGATGGCCAAGAAGTGGCAAAGGTTGGCAGTAGCAAGCAGGAAAAGGCTTGTTGGCTTGCGCCAAAGGAGCAGTTCCGACAGGGGACTAGTGGCCGAGAAGGGCCACTTTGTCATATACACAGCTGACGAGAAACGCTTTGCACTTCCCTTGGCCTATCTTGAATCCAAGATTTTCTTGGAACTCCTAAGGATGGCAGAAGAGGAGTTCGGATTGGATAGCAGTGGACCTATCACCTTAGCATGTGACTCGGTTTTCGTGGAGTATGTCATCTCTATGATTCAACAATGTGTCTCTAGAGAGCTAGCTGAAGCAGTCATCCTTTCTTTATCGAATTGTCATTGCTCATCAAAATCATCTTCTTCTATGTATTTACAACCTATAAGTTGTTGCTGATGAAAAAAGAGGACAGATTTCTTGTAATTTTTATGATACTTGCAGTTAGACAATCTAATGGAAAATCATTCATAATTTTACCAAATTCCTTCATGTGTTTCTATGGAAGAGATGTTAGAGGATGAAATCAAGCCTAGTATATAAATTGGTAGTCTACACAATCTATTACCAATTAGATTTAGGTTGGAACCTCACTCAACTCAACTGATGTATTTTGGCTTCAAGATAAAGAGTGAAAAAAAGAAAGCCATACAAAGCAAACTCCTTATCTAAGTATGAGCAACATTTGAGTTTCCCAAATTTAACTACTTCGACTTTAGAATCACTGGATCAATTGATCACCATAAGGACTGCCATTTTAGGAGTGATGGAAGGATCCCATATGACTGATTCCAGTTAATATTTCAGACAAGTAAGGGGGAAAGTAAAATGCCAGGTTTACAGAATGAAGCGAATTCACCGTGTGCAGAAACTGTCAAGATGGTACACTCATCAAAGGTTGAATATATTGTATGTGAACTTTTAATGATCCGTTCAAGCCATCATCTTTTGAGCTTTGAATTTAATATATATCCATCAGTGTTTGCAAAATATATGGTGTCTCATCTAGTTAAACATCATACAGACTTATGAAACTAACTATACAATACCCACCTGTGGAAGTTAGTGTTGAGTATGTGCTGTAGACACTGGTTAAGCATAGGACAACAGAAGTACTGAAGAAACTATAATCTTTCATTTCTGAAGTATGCTACAAATAAATCCTAATCAGTGGCTCAAATCTAACAATGAAAAAATAAAAAGGTAAAAATAGATTTCAAACGATACATAGAGGAACTTGGTAGTTTTTTTGTTCCTGAACAAGTAGGGACGATGATAAGCAATGACTCTGAGCCATGGATATGAGCAAAGCCTTCTGCATCTCATCACCTATATGCTTTTGGACAAGAGAGAGAGCATACTCCACAAAGTTTGAATCCCATGGTAGAATAATAGGGCCATCCCTTGGCATACCGAATTGTTCCACAGCCACATCTAGGAGCTCTATGAGAATGCTGCTCTTGAGATACGTAAGAGGAACCATGAACCGCCTTTCATCTGCAGAGTACACAACAAAGTGACCCTTGTCGGTCCTTGCTGATGTGCTGCAAGCCTCCTCATCTGAAACCTTAGGAAAGGATATCCTCTTCCTCTTTAGCATGGCCACCTTTTCGCACTTCTTGGCGAGCTTGATCAAGGTTTTTGAGCTGACCATGTTCTGTTTGTGGCTGACTTGGTCAATGAAGTTTATCTTGTTAAGGGAAATGGAGCTTTAAGCAATATGCTTTTTCAAGTGAAGATGCTTGTCTTTGCAGAAGCTAACGCGATAGATTATCCTTATATATTCAAGAGCTTTGGCCCTTTTCTTGTTTGGGTCTAAGAAAGAAGCATAACCATGTGATTGGTTTAATGTCGAAGGGGCCGTTTTGGGTTGCATCTTGTTGCCTACCTACCAAACCAAATGGAGCACCCAATTTTGTCAGTGATAACTACAAATTAAGACTATAAATGTCATTTCCGGATACCCAAATGCCATAGGCCCTTGACAGCAATAGAAGGTCATTCTTCATTAAGTACCATATGGATTTGCCTCCCATCAAAACCAGCAAAGATGGACACCTCAATCCAGTACCTCTCATTCTAAGAGAACAAAATAATAATAATAAAAAACTACAAAAAACCATTGATAAAAACATCAAGCACCTCCTCTGGTATGTGATATGTCTTTATCCTATATATAAACAACATGCACTTATTGATTTTCTTTTGGAAGAGGCATGTATGAAGCAAGAACATGTGAAAACGAAACTCAACGATGGCTATCTGGATGGTAGGTGTACTACATTAATCATAAATTACACCTAACTAACTTGGCGATGATGGATTAATACTTGAACTTATCTACAAGAATAAGAGCAACATATCTTCCTGTCGAACTTAAGTTCTTATCTCTTGGAACAATTGAGGGACACCACACAGTTTTGTCTCCTCGCAAACTGGATTATTGGTTGGATTCAGTAATGATAGCTTGTATGGTGTTGTGAGCATTCAGCTATATATAAGAGCACTAGAACTCTTCTATTCTCACACAAATCAACACATTCACCTCTCCCATTACTGTTATCTGAAACATCCTCACAATTTTTCCAAGAAACAAGATGATCAGCACCAGGAAGCTAATCAAGATGGCGAGGAAGTGGCAAAGGTTGGCAACAGCAAGCAGGAAAAGGCTTGCCTTGCACAGAAGCAGCAGCTCCAACAAAGCACCAGTAGCCGAGAAGGGCCACTTTGTCATCTACACAGCTGATGAGAAACGATTTGAACTCCCTTTGGCCTTTCTTGAGTCTGAGATTTTCGGGCAACTCCTAAGGATGGCAGAGGAGGAGTTCGGATTGGTTAGCAGTGGACCTATTACCTTGGCGTGTGACTCAGTTTTCATGGAGTATGCCATCTCTATGGTTCAACAACGCGTCCCTAGAGAGCTAGTCGCAGCAGTCATTCTTTCTTTATTGGATGGTCAATCTTCCCAGTCACCATCATCATCTTCTATGCATTTGTGTCCCGAACAGTTAGCCATAAGCTGCTGCTAACTTGAACAAAGAGCGACGTCTCTTGTTGTAAATAGTATCATACTTGTAGTCAGATCCCCTAATTGAAATCTTAACAGAAACTACAAAAGTACTTCATTCTCTTTGCTTGGCATGTTTCATGGGATAAAATTACACTAATCATTAAGTGATTGTTACATTATCTGCTAACCACGACGATAATGATGATGTCCGAGTAAACTACAAATCGGTCCATCCATGGAAAATATAACTAGCTAGAGAAAGGATACAAGACAGGAAAAATAAAGGGAAACATAACATGATTGGTAAAACTTAAAAGAGTCTTATTAGTTTGCAGATAACACAAGCTCAAGCAGCAAGGGGTTGATTCATCTTAGCAGGCTTTCTCATGCTCCAAGCATCCAACGTCTCAACGGTCACTTCGGATGTTCCGTTGTTAAAGGCATACAAGTGAGCTCTATTGAACACCGCCTTTGTTGGATACACCCTTGAGGTTATACACGTCTTCCCTTTCGCTCCAAAGCTTTCCACCACCGAATGGTCAATCTACACCACGAAAAGAGTGGACGAGTTACACACTGAATTTCAAGAAATTATAGTTTATGACAACAGGTATATACCAAGCTTCTAAGAGAGAGCCTTCGGTCCTTTAGATCAACATCTACGAATCCTGCAAAAGAGGGCTTGTACATCTTCGGGTCAGACATCAAAGAAGATCTGCAAATTTAAATCAATCGGTTAGTTAATACAAAAATGTTGCAACTAGCAAAGCTTATGGAGGTTGAAATGACTCAAACCTCGATGCATCGGAGCACATGAGGACGACGTGTTTGCCGTTATGGCCCTTAAAGACCCTGAAGAAAACAGGGGTGTACTCTTTGAGGTCCGGTGTAGCCAACGTCAGAAGCCCAAACGGCCCAACTCCGCCTTCAACAGTGGAGCCCTTGCGCGCGCACAAGTCCTGCGCGTTGGCCCCCCACCTCGGGTCAAGCTTCTCTGCCCCATCCAAGCTCTTAGGCAACGTGAACACCACCTCAACGTCGGCTTGAGCTGCAGTTATCCCCTTGACTTCCATCACATGTCCTTTGCGGAGCTTGTGGTTTCTCAGCTTCACATGGTTGTGCCTTAGAGCTTCGACTTCTTGAATAGGCCATTGCAGCAACTGCTTCCCGCTCGGATCAAGCTTCACACTCCTTGGAATCGCCTAACAAAACATACAATCATCATGACATAATAATTAATTTAGTCAACTTGACTTGATAAATCTGTATGTAAAGGTAGCAATTCGGTTGTTCGAGTAAACCCATTCGGGTTCGGCCATATACCGGGTCGGGTCATATATCAAGTATACATGTATATTCGGTCAGGTTCGGATCGGGTAAGTCAGGGCAAATGGATTTCGGGGTTGGGTCAGGGTCACACTAAGTTTTATTATAAAATGATGATTATTGTTGTTTAACTTAAGTATTGACTATTAAACTTCATTCATTTAGTATATTAGTATACTAGAGGTCTCATTATATGTAATTCATGCTATTCGAGTATTTAAAAATAAGAAAATTAATATGATAAAAAAAAATTTTAAGTAATTATACTCCGTATAAGGAAGTGTTGGGTCTTGTTCGGGTCAAGAACAAGTTGGGTATGAGTCAGATCGGGTTTGTCTATGTTCGTGTTCATTCGGATATCAGGTCAAAATTGGTTGGGCTCGGGATTGGGTCGGGGGTCTGGGTTGCTTTATCTATATGTATGTATGAATGTATATGTATCAGTACCTGAATACCAGCCCACCCTTTTTGCACATCAGTGATGGTGGCGTCCGATTCGTTAGCCCAACCCCACAAGATCCTCCGATTCTTCCTATCGTCGAAAAACGATTTCGAAGCATAGAAGTTTCCGTAATCATACCGCAAGCCGTTCCAGCCATCGAGCGAGGGGTCATCGGGATAATACTTGTCGATACTCTCCTCGTAGGTGCCAACCGTATAGTACTCATAGCGAGTCTCATCAAGGCTAACCTTGAGCACATACTTGGTGTCGGAGCCGGAAGAAACCGGGTAGAAGTCGGGGCACTCCCACATGCCGGTGTTGGGGGCGGAGTGGAGCGGGTGCTTGGCCTTGAGCCAGGTCCGGAAGAAGTCCTTGCTCCGGTAGAGGAAAGCCATGCCCCTCCGGCCCCGCCTGCCGCCGACGAGCATCTTCCAGTGGCCGCGGCTGTACCAGGCGGTGGTGGGGTCGCGGAAGGCGCTGGTGTTCATGTCGGAGCTGGAGATGACGAGCGGGTTGTAGTCGGGCTTGGTCCATTCCCGGAGGAAGGGGTCGGAGCGGTTCGCGGGGAGGGCAATGTTCTGGACCTGGTTGTTCTGAGGGTCGAGGCCGGTGTAGAGGATGGCGGGGCCGTAACCGGGGAGGATGGTGGCGGAGCCGGACCAACACCCGCCGATATCGAAGGGCTTGGAGGGGGAGATGGCGGGATCAACTGATTCCCAGTTGATGAGGTCCTTGGAAACCGAGTGGGCCCACACAATGTTGCCCCAAACCGATCCCTTGGGGTTGTATTGGTAGAACAGATGATATATCCCCTTATAGTACATTGGCCCTGCAATTCAAATAATCCGATTTAAGTACATTGGCCCTGCAATTCACCTTCTAAATTTGAAGTTGGTAGACATTTTCGGTACTGTATAAATTGATATGTATGTTGACTTGGGAAAGCGGTGCGGTGTTACCAATTTCAGTTAAAAACCTCTATAACTTGATAGGATGTAATTATTAATATTACTGTACGTAATTGAGAACGTAATTATTAATATTAAGTGTATAAATATAACGTACCGTTTGGATCTGAAGATGTTTCATATACGTTCGTAGGAAGTCCATAGGCGTCATTGAGATGAAGGGTAAGACAGATGGAGAAACATGTACAGTGCAGTATATTAGCTAACTAGAAGAGGAAAGCCTATAAAATATAGCAAAACCAAAAAATAAAAAATTGCATACAGAATAAAGATCAACATCGTAACAAGATGAATATAATCTTTAACCATTTTTAAAAGAAAATAAAATCATGTTAAAAAAAGCCATCACACTAACTTGCATCTAACTTGAAAAGGTGGGAGCTTTGACATATATAAGGTAATTAACATACACATATACACAAACCCCAAAATTATGAATTTCGAGTGTAAAGATTAAAAGAAACAATATATAACCTATATATATATATAGGTTATTGTGTGACTATGTTCTAAGAAAGTGGGAGACATGTTTTGAATTGCTTGTTTACAAGAAATGAACCGTAGTTACACGAGATCGCTGTATCGCATTACAATTAATTAATATATATATATAATGTTCAACATAAATTCCTTAATTAACTCTCTCCTGATAAAATAAATAAACCCATAGCCATAACAGAAAAAAATAAGTAGTTGCAAATTGAAAACCCTAATTTTAAAAAATAAATAAAGGAAAGAAGTTCGAGGATGAACGGAGGATGCGAATTAATTACCGTTGATCCAGTGTTTGGGGGGTTGGAAGTGGAAGGCGGTTCTATGGAGGTTATTGACTGGGGTAACGGCTTGAATGGAGTCGTAGGCGGCGTGTGTCCGGTGCGACGCCTCCGCCACTCCATCGGAGTTGATGCTGATCATCAACACCAAACTTACTAACAGTATAGCCAAAGGCTTTGAAAACGCCATGTTTTACGAATATGCAAGTGTAGTGGTTTGATTCTCAATTACCAACCTGCAGGGATAACACAGATTTTGGATGGGTTTGAGATTTGCAATATGAGGGCTTGTATTTATAGGGCATCTAGGTACTTCGGTGCTCCCGTTTTTTTTAATTCCAAAATAAATACATCGTTATTTATCCTTTTGTTCTCTCTAAAATATTTAATTAATTTCAAGATTAGTTGGTTAGTTATTATCGATATCATTCCCAAAGGAACTTATCTACGTCCTCATTAGTAGAACATTTTTCAGGATGCGTTATGCGTACCCTTGATACAAATTATACATAACGCTTTTTTTTTTTTTTTAATATGGCTTATTAATTGCTTGATTGGCTTATTTCATTATTATTTTATTTAGGAAAAATAATAAAAACTATATATTATGAATCAATATTAATACCAACTTTCAAAATCTATTTTATTTATTTTTTTAGTGTAGAGTATATCTTAAAATAATTTTTTTTTTTATAATTTTTCTAACTTCAGTTTAATTCTATCCATAGTCCATAATAATTGTTTTTTAAAAATATCTATTGCATGAGATATGAAAACTTCATAAAGTTAAAAAAATATTTTTTTCACTTTCACATCTCATTTCCGTCAATCGATCCTATCTTTATCCTTTCGATTTGAATCAACAATGAATTCATCTCAAATATCATCATCATCATCATCATCTTATTTCAAGAAACTATTAAGATTTCTAATTCTATATTTGATTCATTTGAACAAAAGCAACTCAATATTTATTTTCGATGTATAATTTTGATGAATCTATAATAAAAAAGATGAATGTCATTTCTAAAAACATTATTTATGCAATGATAATTCAAATAGGTCAAACATTATAGTCATATCGAATAACTCTTGGATATCTTTACAATACTAGAACTTTTGTTTCGAATTAAAATCATAATTATGTAATATATTTAGATTTATAATTGTATTATTTATAGATTTATATAAATATGAAACAGTGAAAAATAAATAGATAAATAAATAATCACATTTGGCCTATCAAAAGGAGAAGCAAAAAATTTGGCCTTTCATTTGGAAATAGGTCAAAACAAAAATGTCAAATTGAGTTTTGACCTAATAATGACAGTAAAATTAGGCCAAAACTCAATTTTTACCCTATTGTGGGAGTCTGGGAGATGATGGCCTAAGAAGGTATTTTTTTTTTAAAAAAAAAAAAAACTCATCTCAAAGGTCATGGGATAGCCTCAATACTAGAGTGAGTGAGCAAGAACTGGAAAAGCAACCATCTAACATCTTCTACTATTCTACCCAACTTATTGAAAGCTTATTAGCCTTATTCTCAAGAGAGAATATATTGAAAGTAATTTACACAAGCAAATTTAGTTTCTAGGGCAAGAAATTAGTTAAGATGTGGGCTGGAAAATAGCTTATCCCATGTTGGTTATGTACAAGCCACAAAATGTGTTCTCAAAATTGTTCTCCTCTCCTGTCCCTCTAATCCCTCTTCCTCACAATTCCGAATAGAAAAAATAAAAAGAGTTTTTATGAGAGGAGACAGGAAAAGGGACGTAACTGAGGACAGAGGATTTCCACTCCACAAAATGAAGTCATTTAAGGGTAAGGTGAAGTTCAACCCTTTATTAACTAGTAATTAAAATTATTATAAAAATGTGTGTAAACATGTAAGACACATGATTGTCTTCCATTATAACAGTCCAACAAATCACCTAATAAAGAGAAGGGTTTATATACACCAACGTATCTAATCTTCTAAACTATGTGGGATGCAATTTTTAGTGGTCATGACGATTTCGGGTATTTGCACGGTTTTTGCCGATTACTTGGCAAGTTTCAACCGATTGATCACTTTTGTGGCCATGCTCTCTTGTTGGTGAAATTTTGCACTTCTCCAATACTTTTATTATTTTGCACCAATTTAGTAGTTTGTAATTATACATAAACCTCTTTTTTCTTCCCATGTTTCTCTTATCGATCTAGTGCTAATGAATCGAGGTGGGTTTCATGACATGACCCATCTTTAGCTTAGCCATCATTTTTTATTGAAAAAAGTTAGTTAGGTTAAAGAATGTCTCAAGGTAAAGTAGTTCGTACTTGGTAGTGGTTTCAACACATGAAAAATTTCTAAACTAGCAAGTTAGCTAAGCTATAGCTCCTCGACTATATTTTGATTTATGTAAATTTATACTCTACCCACTAAAAAAGTAGGCGTACACACAATATTGTGATCTATAGTTAGATTTCAAGTGATCGCGAGGTGGCTCACATCAAAATTTTAGGTAGATTTTAATTATCTAGGTATGTAGTGCTTGAGATCGGGAAGTGTTGTTTGGCATGACAGTATATAGTTATATTGTAATGAGAATGATAAACAGACAAAGAACGACACAAAGATTTACATATGGCTCGGCAAAATTGTGTTACCTACGTTCACGGGCAGAGAACCGGTTTTGTATTAGAGGAGACAAAACATATTAGAGACCACCGCCGGTGCGTCGCCAATCAACAATGATTCAAGGCATATTAACAATTTATATATATAATACGTACGTGTTTGCAGATGAAGTAGCGTTTTGTCACAACTATAATTGAACATAATGCAAACATACTAAGGGTGCGTTTGACAAAATAGTAGCTGAAGCTGTTGGGTAGCTGAAGTACGTTGTTGGATTATTTGTGTTAAATATAGGTTAATAAGCTAGTATAGTGTTTGGTAAACCTAGCTATTAGGATAGCTATTGAAAACTTGTGAATAAAAAACCAAAAGCTTCGAAAAACTCGGGTGAATAGCTGTTGAAAAACTTAGATTTCAAAAGCTAATTAAAATAAAATCTTATATTTATTTCATTTAAAACTATATAATATCAAAACCATAAGCTCCGAAAAGCTCGTGGTTTAGCCAAACGCACTTATATTATACATTAACAAGGAACTAATTGATCATAGAAAAGTATAGCAAGGGACTAAGCCATGGGGAAAATTAATGGAGTCCAAGACAATGCATATGTTTGTTAAAATTAAAGGGTATGTGAATGTTGTTTCCCTCAATAAACCGAACATGCATTTGCAACATATATCCCCCTCTCTCTTTCACTCCCCTTAAAACTGATATATAGCCTAAAATCTTTGCTATTCAAGTTCAATGGATCTCCATAAACTGCACAAAGGCTACACTTTCTTTCATCCACTAGTAAAAAGTCAAAATTAACACAATGGGTACTTGATCAATAAATCCAACTGAAATTTTACTTGAAGTGAGGTTAAACTCTTGATGAATATGTTTAGGCTGATATTATCAATTTTAGGTAGCATATTCTCAAGTAAGGTTAACGTAAATTCAGTGCCTAACTTTCCTATAAGCGACGGGTTTAGGTCGACTACAAAATACCAAACTTACCTAAATGTATTATGTAGTTTTATGCAAGACATCAATCTACCTTGTGAAAAAAGTGACTATACCATGTTCTTCACCCAAAGAAAATCAACTGCCTTAAGACAAGTCATTGAGTTACATGTCAAACACAAACACCAAAGATAAGTATGTTTACAACATATATTTCTTTCTACAAACTTTTGTTTACACTTCTCTATTCGTGTATATCGCCCCTTGTAGATATTTTCTATCCTTGCTGGGTTTACGCGTCCTAAGTTTTTCGTTCAATGTAGCTTTCAATTTCATACTATGCTGATCATGTTCTAAGGTTGGCTTAGCTTCTTGCTCGAAAACACAAACCATTAGTCAAGGCAGATATGCGAAAGCAAGATTCTAAGGCAAAATAAAAATAAAAACAAATTGGAAGTGGTTGCTCAGAAAGTCTATGCAAGTTGCAAATGCCCAATGCATCTAAGCACTAAAGTCCAAGTTGTAAATATTGTGCAGTGCAACTATATATGTGTGTCATAAACAACTTTTACCGTATCCGAACGGACTAGTAATTTCAATTCTAGGGATTTTAGAAGATCTCTTCTGGTATATATTAATGCAGTACACGTACTGTTGCAGGGAAAATTTCCTCTTTGCCTTTCATTGCTCTTTAGCAACTTGCTACAATGTCACAGAGTATGCGTCTTCGTCTTCATCTTCCGTCCAGAAATGCAGACTTTTGAGTGCCTTCCAGGTAGTATTTCTACTGAGCTGTACACAGAATACATTGCGAAAGGCACCGGGTTAAGTTCATATTCCGGTTTTGTTCAGGACTTCCTCCAGGAAGTGCTATAAGAACTTTTGAAAATGCCGTGCTTTTCAGAGTAAAAGGTAAGCACATGAGGCTTGGTTGTCTAGATTTCTACTTCAGTAAATCTATTAGTGAAATCACTATCCCCACAAGAGCATTTCAACCATTCACCATAAGAGTATATAGTCTACTTTTTATGCCACCACTTGAACAACCACTCATGGCCTGTGTCAATTTTAGTTCTTCTGCCTAACACATATATATGAGTTCAGTTTTTACAGTAAACAAGAGATGAAAAGAAGCATCTACTTTGAGCACAATAATGCAACTAATAATCATGTATTTGTAAAAGGAGAAGCTGCTGGCCTATTGTCAATTGGGTAAATTACACAATACACCTCTTAAATTATAATCATTTTCACAAAACTACCCATAAATGAAAAAAAATATACAAAACCAACCAATCAATTAACATAGTATATAGCTTTTCTCTAAAAAAACGCCTAGGGCAGTAATCATCATTGAGTATAAGCTTTGTCGGTCGGGGTTTTGATGATTTGGGCATGTTCAAAGGAGAGATCCAAATGCGCCAGTCCGAAGGTGAGATCGATTCTCTAGCTATCCAAAGAGTTAGACATCGCAGAGGGCGAATAAAGAAAACACGAAGGGAAGTGATTAGATAGGGCTTTGTCCTTGTGGATCTAGCAAAGGACATGACGTAAAAGACATTCGGGTACGGCGGTGGAAGAGTGCAATCCGAGTTGAGGAGGGTTAGTTCGGACGTGAAGGATGGTCGGGGATCGTATCCTTTTCGTTTTCATTATAATTTTAGCTTTTAGTGAGATACTTCTGACCCCTTGCTTCAGTTTTTTGGTTAAAAGAAGAGACGAAGCTTTCCGCGCATCTTGGCGCGTTTTTATTAATATATAAAATGGGCTAAATAGTTAGCATACAAATGATAGCTCGACCTCTAACAACATTTCGCAAGAAAAGTAATTAAAGCACCCTCTGACGACTCAAACAATACAACAATTCCAATGTCATAAGAGAAAGCTAAACTAGCAAGGTAATCTGCTAAGCAGTTGGCTTCGTGCTAAGCACCCTCTGAGGGTTAGTTTGGATATCCTAGTTTCTTTTCAAAAAGCCTTGGCACTTACTCACCAGGCTGGGCGACAGATGACATCGTGGCATCTGCTTCCCGGCCTAGTAGTGAAACTACAGTGTGAGAGTCTTTTTCGAGAACTACACGTCTGTAGCCCCCTTCCAGGCCATTTGGAGCTCTTGCTTCGTTGCGGGATACTTTGGGACTTTTTTTAAAAATTATTTTTAGTATTTATTTTTGTTGGTCCGTGTCTATGTGCTTGTCTATTTTCTATTTTCTATGGTGGTACTTGGGTCATTTGAAAATACATTATATATAAATATAGTCTGATAAATGGTGTGTAACTCGACTCGTTAAACCTACTCCATGGTGGTACAATCGTAGTTTGCAACAATCGTGAAAGGATGAAACATGAAGTAGCTATTTTTGCGGGCCCAGTGGCAGGGGTCTTCCTCGAGCTTGAAAAGGATCTTCAAATCGTCGAAGAGGGCTATTATGCAATTCAGCAAAAATGATCTAGCCAATAGTCATTTCGTTATCTTGCCAATCACCAATTCGTTATCTTGTCAATAGCCTCACTTTTTTTATTTATGAATTTTTAGGTTTTTTTTTAGTTTCTCTAATTTAAGGATAAGGTTTTGTGTTATTTACCCTTGTCAATTGAGTGGAGATGTTCTTTATTTTTTGACCTTCACCAAGAATTAGGCAGCATATTCTTATAGCTGTAGGTAAGATATTGATTCCCTCATCGAAGAAACTTTAATCTACCCTACATCATAGTTTTTTGGGAAATTCCATAGGGTAATGACGAGTTATTTCAAACTCAATGTGGTTGCTAATATTTTTGGATTTTCCACGTGCTAATTCTTAACTTCGATATTTTTTTTCATTTGGTAACCTCAACTCCTCAAGCACTAAAGCATGTCAAATTTTTTCTTATATTTGGCTTGATGACAACTTTTTTTTTACCGAAAGTTGATCATCGATGATTACTTCACCAAAAAAAAAAACTAATTCACTATTATTAATAGTCGTCTTCCTCCCTAATCTAGGATTGGTTGTGGTTTAATTACCATTTACATATAATAACATAATCTCAATCTTTGATTATTATGTGGGAAAAAAACATCAAAGTAGGGTACGGGGTACCATGAGAAAAAAATCAAGAACGGTGAAAAAAGATCGATCATAGTTCGCTATTTAAATTCTAATTAGCTAGGATTGGTTATGTGCATTCAAAACCACCAAAATTCCAAAGTGTCAAGTGAGTTACAAGCAAACTAACAAAATACTATATTTGACTATGCAAAAGAAGAGTTATCCCACTAGACATTGATTTTTTTATCTTGCCACATCACGTTTGCTCATGTTTTCCGACGCTTTCGACGAAGGAACTCTCCCTGAGATAGGTACCTCCTTGTCTCCATTATTTTGCTTTTGACGGACCCAAATGACATGCTCTCCTCTATGAGCATTTCCCCCTCCTCCATGTCCACGCCAGCAGCTTTACCTTTCATCTCTGGAGCGAGAATTGTCGGTTCTATCCAGGTTTTCTGGTTTATCTTGCCAATTGTGTGAATTTCCATGCCAGCTGAATTGTTGTCTTTGCCATCCAAATGGTTATCCATGTCATACTCCAAATTGAGATCAAGATGCGACGTAGACCCATCGACGCCCATATAAACCCAACCCCCTAATTCCATCACGACATTTGTGATGTCTCTGTCTGGTGATTTGGTGTGTTGTGACAAATTCACAACCATCTAGCGACTTCCATTTTCGCTTCCACTTTCTTTGACCAAAGCATACAAAGGAAAAGGCAATGCCACATCTCCACCCCTTGAGTTCCAGTACTTGAAAGCATCTCAATCACATTCATCATCCACTTGAATCGGATAACATCATTCTTTCTTCGTATCGAGTACATATTTCAACTCCAACTCGTACCAACTCGGGTCTACCGAGAGCTTCTCCATTATCTTGCTTCTAACGGACCCAAACGACATGCTCTCCTCTATGAGCATTGTCTTGTCGGAATTTCGACCTTCATACACCCATCCCCCTCCTCCATGTTCCCACCGACCATTGCAAAAGAGAGTAAGTAAGACCATCTCTTTCTCCCCTGCGAAAGAAAGAGATTAAGATGGTCTTCTCAGTGTCTGTTGAAGGTAAGGAGAGGACGGGAAGAATCCATGTCTGTAAATTGAAAACAAAGAGATTAAGATGTTCTCCTCTTTGATGTATATTGTACGCAATTTCCACGTGTATCCCTGCGTACGTCTATATATATTTTGTTGATAACTAGGATTTCTCTTTGGCTAGCTAGTAACTAAATTTATGGGTTTTCTTCTTCGAACTTCACTTGTTTTTCCTCCATTTTGCATGGGCGGGAATTTTAATTGGTTTGAGCTCTCTTTGCATTTAATGCATGTGATGTCGCATGCTCAATTGACATTAAATGTGTCATCTCAGCCCTCTCTCTCCACTACAATTTCTTTTTTTTGTCTTTTGCCAAGTGAAACCCCTTCCCCCTCTCCAAATTCAACACATGTCCCCCCTTTTTTCAGATATATGTCATCGATCTCAACCCTCTCTCCCCATAAATCGTTGCATCTTCTTTTTTTTTTAAAAAAAAAAAAATTGACCAAGTGACCTCCTACGGGGTGGGCATAATTTGCAAAAATAACATTTTGTCAACCCCTTGCAATTTCTACACCTCATGGACATTTTTGCAAAGCTGATTTGTTTTTTGTATATCTACGATGATATTTGGTACGGAGTATTATTTTGAATCATTTATCCTTTAAAAAATGATGTTCAGTATACTACGTAGTTTTTATTATTCTAAAAAATACGTTAGCCATACAACCCAGATGGCCCTTCTTTTCTTTTCTTTTTTTCTTCCAAGAGCGCAATATGTTCACTAATCACTATTCCGCGCATACATTTGTAGAATAATAAAAAACTATATGATTTTTTTTAAAATTTTTTATTTTCTCCACGTAGGCATTTAGTAATACACATTATTTTAAATGTATAAAACATATATTACACATCAACTTTTTATAGAGTTTTTTTATAAGTATTAAATGATTTTTTTAAATAATATTTTTTTGATATTTTGTAGAGTTTTTTACTTTTCAAAAACATGTTAAAAATTAAAAAATTAATTAATACCGATTGAATGGAGTAAAATAATAATAAAAATAAGGGGTATAATTGACTTTTCACACACTTTAATATTCAATTAATGAAAATTGGGTGATGGGTGTGATTTTCCTAAGAAAATTTTTTAGCAGGCGGTTTTCTGTAGTTTTAGTTTTAAGGGGTGGTTTACCGCAAAACACCATATTTAAAGGGCGATTTTATGTAGTTTTGCCTATATAGAATGATATTGCACAGATGACATCATCCAAAAGAATCAAAATGGAGTGTTTGTTGTTGTTGTTGTTTATTGTTGAGACTTGAGAGGGACAACATAGAAGTCAGTTTTAAGGATCGAAACATGAAAATCAATTGGTGCATTATTAGACATGACAAAATAGTCCATCTTCTTTATATCCCCTGTAAATTAATTAAGATCTAACAACACATGAACTAGCTATACTAAACTTGTAGTTAGAACCGCGAAACCATGCATATTCAATTCAGCTAAACATGTTTGATAAGTAACACAAAATACAGAGAAACTAGCCTATAATGTTGAAAATTTGTCCCTAGATAAATGTATGCCATCTTGGTTTGTGACTCTGTTTTCGCGGAGTAGATGTAGTTAACATGCTATGAGGCTAAGTACCGAGTCTTTCAAACACCAAGACACATTATACAGAAAAACGACATATGTATTTGAGGCAAAATTGACGGAAGACATCTTGAACAAAGTCGCGGCACTTGAAGCTAACTTTCCAGTGAGTACTCATGATGCACCTCCATCGGGCCAATCTAACTCCTGATATAGCCAAAATATAATCACATCAGTATCCTTTTCCTCTTTAGCATGGCCAGCCTTTGCCACTTCTCGGCGAGTTTGATTAAGGCTTTCGAGCTAATCATGTTTAGGTTTCTGGTTGGAACAATCAGGTTGAAAATGTTGCATCAAAGATTGTTAGTAATCTGCGGAATTCAGATTAATCTCACTGCAGAAATGAAATATCAAATGTAACCCATAAAAATGCCAATAGATTAGCTCTATTGCTCATAAGCACATAGCATTTCATTTCAAATTCTTGAAGTGTTGAGGGGTATCTCATTACACAATCAAACAATAAATCTTATGTACTCTTTTAACATTCTGGACACTAACTGCCATAGCTGAACCTGTTTTTCGTGTGAGGGCACTGGTTTGCCAAGCGAGCGCTGATAAGAGCGGAAATGTCTACTGGTAAACGCATGAACCTGCTATGTTTACTGGTTTCCCAAGCCCGGTGCTGTCCAGAGTGACAGGGCATCGGATTCTTCTATAGAATTTGGACGTCACGAGCTTCCCCAATATGTAAGCCCTTGATCTTACCGTAAACGTCAAATTCAATCCTACATGAACTCTTTCTTTGTATACACGATCACCCATCCTCGCATCAGAAAGCGATGCTATTCCTCCATAGAGGGGGACCTGATATCCTCTCACAACAGAGGTCACATAGCGGTCACTTTTTCTTGTTTGATAGAACTTCCTTATCTGCATAAATTCGTTAGGATAGATTGAGAATCAGTCCTCAGACAGAAATGTAGATACTTGTGTGCAGCTTATCTAAAAAATGGCTCAGTATCTGATCATAATTTTTCCCTAAATATCAACATACGTCAATGAAGTAATAGTCCAATGCTTTAGTGCAACGTCGTAGGAGAAATGATGAGAACAATATGAAAATGTCAACATGAACCACTCCGGAACCAAAAGCCAAATATGCCTCTGCTAAATAATAATGTTTTCAAGAAGGAAAAAAAATAAGTTCCTAAAGCATAAGCGCAGTCAAATGCTAATGCATTTTAGTGTTTTGACTCTCCGAGTTATCAGCAGAAGGTGACTCTTTCAGACCCTATGATGGTATGCTTCATGTAGTAGTCCGTATTGATATCTATGAAGCATCTTTTAACCTGAAGGAAGGAGCTCACATCCAGTACTACAGATAACATCACAAGAAATACAGGCAGTTGTATAATAACTTAGGCATATGTTGTGCATCAGCACATAATCTGTTCTCATTTTTTTTTGTCTAAATCATTTCACCCAAAATATCAATTGCAAGGTATTGGTTTGTTTAGGCAGTTCATCGTATATATTGTTCAATTTTCAAGTATAAGGCTAACAAAATAACACACTTGATATTTTCTGTTAAAAAAACAAGCTTGCATTTATATATTAGAGTAATGCTCCCTTTATGACCATAGAAAAAGTTGTTATCCAGTTTCAAAATTCTGGAGAAACTCTATTAACCACCGCAAACATAAGAAAATGAAGATGATAAAGAGCTATCTGCAAAGTATGAATTCTTGATAAGGTATGGGCTAGCTGCGGCATTTTATTAAGAGAGATGATTGGACGAGTGTTGCCTTCCCCACAACAAACGGCAATAAGGAAATTGACAACACCACAAGGGCAGACAGAGCAAAAAGAAGTCCCTATAAAAATTAGGTACAAGGTCCACAAGTGCTTGCAGGGTACACAGAGCAACTCACATTCAACGCCTTCCTTCAACCATTACTTAAGGTCATTAGCTATGTCTATTGCATTATTATGTTTGGTGATACAAGAACTTTACAAAGAAACCCTATTAGACTGCCCTAAAGTCGAGGTCACATGATGGAGTCTTTATTATGTTGCAGCAAGGCTGCTACTTTTCAAGTTGACTGCGCTTTCACAAACCTTTTGTGATAATAATACGCCACGATTTCACCACAATCTACACACGCGGTTAGTTCAAATACTTATGTCCCGCTTCCTGTAGTTCTATTAGTCCTCATCTACATCTACCCTGACACTTACTTAATACACAACCATCGGTCTTCTTCCACCAAAATGACGACTAACGAGTCAGTATCAAAATGAATCTACATAGAATGGAATACCTTCCATTTTTCGCTCAAATTCAACAATCACGTGAACTTTGAATAGAGTGTTTTGGATCCTATAAAGAATGGAGAATACTACCAATACTAGGAGATGTAACAAAACTAGCAATAGCAAGTACCTGGCCAGAGGCAACCTGTAGGTTGTAGTAGTAGAGCTCGAGTGGGGTTGAGGTGACGTGGACCCCAAAGAAAGTGCCGCGATTCCTGTAGTAAATCCGGACCGTTGAATTGAGTGAGAGCATATCCGTTGGGACCCCCGAGTGGTCCATCCCTGCTTGCACTGTGAAGTCCTTGAACACCACCCTCTACCCAAACAACATTCATCATGAATAATGTTCCATTCAAAAATATAATTAATCATTTATCTACTCCATCCATGATAGGTCTACACAACAATATAATACTACAGTAGTGTTATAAACCCAATAAAGTTCCAGTATAGGACAAGTATAAAACAATCTCTTAACCTAAGCAACCAAAACCTCTCCCATCATCCACATTGTGCACCCCAACAAATCAGTCAAACAGGTACTTCACCATTTTCAACAAATTTATACACTATTATTCAGTGGCTTTAAGCTAAATAACTGCATTCAGGATAGCAACTTGCAAGCAATTGCTAATTGGATCAATCTAATTTTTGAAAATTTGAATTTATTTATTTATTTGATGGAGTACTTTTCTTGTAGAAATTAGGTGAAATGTTACAGTTAAAAAATGGCGAGTCGGCTCAGTGAGTCAAAAGAGGCGAGTGAAGTGGATTTACCTTGACGAGGACATGGGGCGAAAACGACTTGCTGGCGCCCCACAGAATCAAGGAGAAAACGGAGAACAAGAGAACGAAGCAGACAAGGAAGAAGGCCACATAAAACCGCGCGGAGTGGGGGCCGCCGCGGAGGCCGGAGTCGTCATCGTCGGCGTCGGCGTCATCGTCGTCGGGGTCGCCGTGGAGCAAGCCGCGGGCGTGGACGCGCTTCCAGGAGAGAGGGAGGGGGGCGGAGGAGCGGTGGGGGTGGGACTTGGTGAGGGGGGCGGAGAAGCGGGAGGTGGAGGACTCGCGGGAGTGGTGGATGGGGGAGCAGTGGTAGTGGTGGGCGACGGGAGACCCCATGGGGCTGGATCCGTAGGACATCTTCTCGACGTCAGGGTGGGAGGGGCTCTGCACGTAGTAGAGGGGACGCCGGGGAGACCTAGGTGGCGTCGAGGCCTCCACGCTCGTGACCTCCGAGTCCGATTTGTGATGCATTGTGCCGATCTCCGGCGACGGCGGAAGAAATGGGAGACTGCAGTGCAGATTGAAGGGGAGGGGAGGGGAGGGTTTTGGGTGTTGCGGGCAGTAAATGAGCTCTTATTTGTTTTGGGGGAAAATTAAATGAAATGAAAACGGAATTTATGGGATTGACGGAGCAATGGAAAAAGGGTTTCGGGGGGATGTCGTTTTCCACGGTTTCCTAGGAGAAACCCAGACTGCGTGCACTGCTTTCTACAGTTTTCCCGCTTTTTCTCTTTTCTTTTACAGTACGTTTTTTTTTTCCCCTTCGGAGCAGATGGTATTGAGTATTGACTATTGAGGAGCGTTTGGGACTCAATAACTCAATCTATACAAAGGGTTGGTACGGGACGGAGTTAAATAAGTGATTAAAATTTAAAAACAGTTAAAATTGAAAAATTGGGTAAAATAAAGATTAAAGATTATTGAATATTATAAACATCGTAGGCGACGAAAATGAGTTTATTTGTACAAAGTTAGTTTATTTGGTTATTATTAGGGGTATTATGATAATTTAAAACCAAATAAATATCGAACAAACTTGTTGCTTTAGCTTCTTTTTATTAAACTTGATTTTTTAACTACAAACTCACAAAATGGGTACCACATACATATGTTAAATATAAACCTCCTAATTTTACTACTTTTTAACCTACTAAAAACGCATTCATACATACCCAATAATAAAACCAACGCAATCCTAGGTGGCTTCACGAGATGGCTCGAATCCACGTGTCACAATCCGAGGCATGCCACATCATTTTTCACTCCCTACCTTTTATATATGGACCAATAAAAAAAAAACAGTCAAGTGGTTAATTAATTATACCATGTCACCCCATTTAGTTCCTATATTGCTCGTCATGTCATCTTCGATGAGTTTGTGTTTCCATATCCATCTCATTCGTCTCTATATTGCTCGTCATATCACCTTCGTTGAGTCTGTGTTCCCATATCCATCTCATTCGTCGCCTTCCCTCACTGAGCATGCCCCCACGGTCTCCAGAACACCCCCTCTCTATCCTCCAACAGGCGGCATCCATTCTCCCTAATTCTCCTACTGTCAATCCAATCTCTCCGCCTATACCATTCCGGCTTGAGGATGGGGCCACACCACCGGCATCACCAGCACTACTCTCGGCATCTCCTGGAGCTTCCGACTCGGCATCCCAAGGTATGACTCCCACATCTACTCCCTCACCATCCCCCTCGGCACTTTCGGATTCACCTCTGCCGCCTCCCCCTCCTCCCCCTCGGCAGAGCACCATATAGCGACAACCATTAGTCCTCCTCAAGGACCTTGTGTGTGATAAACCCAAAGCACTCAACACCACAAAACACCCACTCCCACCCTCAACCGACCATTATCCTAAACCAAAAACCTTTAGTCAAGCATCCAAATTCCCCGAATGGAAAAATGCAATGCAAGTTGAATATGATGCTTTCGTTCGTAATGGGACTTGGGACATTGTCCCGCGTCCCCCTAAGACTAACATTGTTGGATGTAAATAGGTATACAGGATTAAGCGTCATGCAGATGGATCCATTGAGTGCCACAAAGCTCGCCTTGTTGTCAAAAGCTTCAATCAGGAGGAAGGAGTGGACTATTTGACACTTTCAACCCAGTGATCAAGCCGACCACTATTCGTGTCATTCTTTGTCTCGCCATCACTCACAAATGGCCTCTTCGCGAGGTAGACATCAACAATGCCTTTCTGAACGGTGATCTTTCTTAACAAGTCTTTATGGATCAGTCTCCTGGCTTTGTCTATCGCACTCAGCCTATCCATGTCTGCCGCCTTCGGAAGGCCTTGTATGGTCTCAAACAGGTACCTTCACCAAGCTCAAGCTCTTTGTCTTGCAGAATCAATTTTCAGCATGCAAGTCTGACTCCTCACTCTTTATTTGTCGAGCTCGTGACTTCGCCTTATTGGTCCTTGTTTATGTTGACGATCTCATCATCACAGGATCCTCCCCGTCAGCAATTGATCAGTTTGTTCATCCCTTGAATGGTGTTCTCCCTCCGTGATTTAGGGGATATGCACTATTTCCTTGGCATGGAACTCCTTCCTCAAGATGGATCTATTTTGTAGACTCAGCAGAAGTACATTTGGGACTTGCTTCACCGTAGCAAGATGACAAACGCCCGCCCTATTGCGTCTCTGGCCGAACCTAGCTCTCGATTGATCCAAACTGGCGACCATGTCACCGATCCTCATCTGTATAGGAGCATTATTGCTGCCCTTCAGTACGTCACTATCACTCGTTCGGAGATAGCTTATGCTGTCAACAGGGTATGTCAGTTTATGCACAACCTCATTGAGATTCATTGGTCGACTGATACTCGTTTGGTTGCCTTCACAAACGTTGGATGGGCCTCTGACATGGATGATTGTCGTTCCCAACATGGCTTCGCCATTTATTATGGAAGTAATCTTGTCAGCTAGTCTTCTCAAAAGCAAAAGGTAGTTGCTCGCTCTAGCACTGAAGTTGAGTATCGGGCTATCACCTTCACCGCTGCTGAACTTCTCTGGCTTCGTCGACTTTTGCTGAGCTTCAGGCTCCATTAGTGGGATCTCTCATTGTCCTGTGCGACAACATCAATGCAACTTATCCGCTAATCCCATATTGCATCAATGGTCCAAGCACATGCATTCGCATTGATTACTTCTTTGTCCGTGAACATGTGGAGGCTGAGGACCTTGTTGTTCGTCACATTCGGTCTCTAGACCAAACCACGGACATCTTCACCAAGGCCCTTGGCAGTGGCCAGTTCATTTAATCTTCGTGACAAGCTTCATGTGCGGCCTCCCCCATGAGCTTGCGGGGGTATTATAATATTGATAACATCAAATCTTTTATTTTGATCAAGTTGTTTATCTGGTATTTTTTGTGTATCCTATCCTAGGAGATCCTTAATCTCCAAGCATTAATGTAATCTTATATATACCTACATTAATTGTAAATCAATGAATTCAAGCTTTTCTCACGAATCTTTTTCCTATTCTCTATACATATACAAGCATATCATATGAGAAATATTATGTTTTTGTAAGCCATACAACTATATATACAATTGCTCTAAAAAATAAATTATTTCCCATCACACCCAAAAATGACCTAATCATCTATCACACTTCCATATAATATGGCCTCGTATTCAAACACTAGAAAGTAATTAAGTACATTGACAACTGAAGTTTTTACACACAAAAAAGAGCCAAAATATATAACTACGTACAATTAACAAAGCTATTTATAAAAACCCATTATCATTGATCGGAGATTCTGTGCGAGAAGTGGAAGCCGAAGGATCAGAAGAAGAGCTATAATGGAACTCTATCTGCAACCTCTTGTGCAATTTGAATATGTTGACCGTCCCCTTCTCCTCTTCCTCCTTCAGCTCTCTAACGGCTATTGCCGCTAGAAATCTCTTTATATACTCCCTGCAACAGTCTTTCCCTTTACATATTATTACCTCATCCTCCTCCTCCTTCACACTACTCTTTTCATTTCCTTGCCTATCCTTCTCCACTTTCCCATACATGACACTCGAATCGTCGAACTCTAGAATGTAAGCTCGATCGCAGCCCTCGTAGAGCCGCTCCCCAAGCGAGTCCACGATGTAGCATGCTTCCGGCCCCACCTTCAACACGAAGAAATGATCGTTCCAACTCACTATGTAGACACCCGGCGAGGGGTTGATCTCGTTCATCTCCTTCCATATGTCGTCGAAGGATTTGGCCTCCGCCAAGTACTTGAACTTATCTGGGGAGAAGAAGCCTACATGTGACCTTTCTCGCAAGACAGTCAGTGGCCTTAGCTCTGCCTTAAGAACTGTGTCGAGGTCTAAGTGGCTGTCTGGGAACTCAGCCCTCCTAGACTCGTCCTGGCAAAGCCTTCTCCACTCCGACGAGCCCTCCGCAATGAGCTGGTTGAAGACAAGCCTCGTTGGCATGAAGGCTGCAGTTGTGTTCACCGGCTGGAGCCAGTGGGCGAACATGGCCACAATGGCCGCACATGCGCTCTCTCCAGCAGCCTTCTCGCTGCGCTGGTCGTAGGTTGCAAAGAAGACCTTGGCTTTGAGCTTTGCTCTTCCATCTCTACTCTTCAGCTCCTTCACTTCCCACCTGCCATTGTCAGTGTCACTTGTGCTAGCTCTGGTTGCCTCTGATTCACCTCCCTTCTTTAGAATTTATGCAAAAACAAGAAATCAAAGATCAATTCATGTTTCCTTATTATGATCTTTACTAAAGTCCATTTAGCTTAGCTAAATAAGTCGAGTGAGGTTCTATCATATAACTAAATCCATCAATTCCATCCTATAACCTTATGAAACATTATATACTAAAGCTTGTTTGTTCATATTATCGATGTGGGATTCTCTAGTCTCTTCAAAATCTCAACAATCTTGCTACTTAATTTGTCTCCTTTTGCTTCTCACATTATTTATTGAAACTAATCTAAAAAGGAAGATAAAGAAATGTAATTAAAAAAGCCACATACCAAGTGCGAATCAAGGTGATCGGTGATGGTCTTGGATCTCTTGTAGCTAACCCTACTCCCCCTCCGTTTCCATATCCAGAACCCAAAATGCTTGTCCTCTGGGATCTCCAGCGGAGTCATTGAGCATGAGCCAGACTCCTCAGAGGTGCTAGAGTTATGCGTCGTAGCTTGACTATGGTTCTTAGTCCTCTTCTTCTTGCCTTGGGAGAGTCCAAAGCTCTTGGCTCTCATCATGAAGCTGTCCTGGGGCTTGTTTGAGCTCAGAATGAGCTCACCAGAGTCGCACGAGCTTGACCATTCTTGGGAATGGGAGACCTTCATCTCAATAAAGCTTAAAACAATCTGCAAGGTTGTAGCAAAAGAGTGTGAATTGATGAACCTCTGTGTAGCTATTTCGCTTGGGAATCAAGCACCAATCCATCAATGTTTTTCTGCATCGCTTATTTGTTTATTTTTATTGAATTGACTAATCTAGCTCCAAATACAACAAGATAAAAAATAAAAAAAATCATCAAATCTTTCTATGAATACCGCTTGTTTAGAGGGAATTAGATTGAAAATTTTGAATTTTCAATAGTGTTAATCGCGAAAAAACTAAGTAATCTTGTGCCAAAGTTTCAAGCTAATACTTGAAACTCAATTTCTAATTTAACCAAATTCATAAAGTTGTCACTAAATTTCATTCCTAAAATTAACGAAAATAATTTAGGAAAGGAAGAAAATTACGAAAAGAGTGGCTTGGCGAGGAGGTTGACCGTCAAAGTGGTAGGTGACAGGGACGGAATGATGAATCTCATGATCTTCCATTTCAGAGACCGTTAAAAGCTCTCCCAAATCTACGGTCCCCTTCCCGATATCTCTCATCTTCTTCTTCTTCGATTCTTCACCCTATAAAAGATAAAGTTTGAGAAATCGATCACTGAAATGAATTGAAATTCAAGAAAGGGGGACTTCGACTTACAAGGAGGAGATGAAACGAGACGTCCCACGACCCGTACGAGATTTTGCCATCCTTTGAAGAAGAAGGGGAGAGGATTGAGAAGTTGCAGGTGTGCTTGAATTCGTCTTCATCGCAAACGATGACGAGGGGATCCCCGTTTCGGGGAACGGCCACATCCCTCGAAACGTTTCGAAGATGTTGAAACTTGATGGTGGGGAAGGATTTCTTCTTGGTGGGGCCTTTCCATTTGACCTCTACCGCCATTACCTTATTGTTATTAAAGTTGTCTCCTTTTTGAATCTCTTTCTTTTCATCAAACAATTCAGCTTGGGAGAAGTCGAATCCACGGAGACTCATGGATTTTAATTTAACCTGGTACTTCCTCGTCGTTCCCCAAGACGACCATCTCGCCATTCTCGATCCGTTGGAGTGGTAAAAGGTGAATTAAGCTTGGGATCAAGATTGTTGGTGATCGGTATAGGGATGGGTTTTAGAGAGAGATACTTGTATGGTATAATTTGGGGGAAACTCAAAAGGGATATTTCCTTTAATGGAAATAATTAGAATGGAATTGTTGGAGGAGAAATAGCTAGGTTGCTTAAAGAAGGGGATCACGCTTCTGTAATTTGGAAAGAGAGAGATGTGGAGGATTGGATTTGTCTGCTGGCAATGGCAAGATAAGAGGTGAGAGATGATTTCAATGGGAAGAGAGGGAGGACGCCGTTTTTGAGTCAATCAGAAGAGAGAAGAAATGGGTAAGCAACACGTGGACACGGCATAACGGGGGATATATTCATGTGCGAAATCCGCGTAAAGCAACACGCTGTAGAAGAAATGGGAACACCTACGTCCGATGGTGAACCATCTCAATACTCAAGTGTTTGCTAGCAAGTTTTAGTCGGTTTGTGATGAATCCCATAATTTGGTTGGCTTTGGATTTAATAGAATCAAAACTAAAATTATTAGATAAAATATAATCTAGGTAGTTATTTATGAAATATTATTTTATCTTGTAATTCTAGATATAGATAGAATCTCTCCTAATTAGAAAGAGATATGGAAAGTGTACTATATATTGTAACCTATTCGTGATCATGTCAATACATAAGTTTACACATTCGTACATGGTATACAGAGCCTAGGTCTTTTTACACATGTCCTCGGCCTCCCTTCCCACCGCCGCCGCCCTGTCCCTGTCGCTGCCCGTCGCCACCTTGTCCCGTCCTCTTTGTCCCTCCTTGCCGCCGTCCTCTCTTCTCTGCATTCACCATGTCAACCTCCCAAACCAACAACAACATCATCCTCTCCACCAGTACCTCCACCACCATGCAATTCCCCAACCTTTCCATTAAACTTGACCGCACCAACTACTACTCGTGGCGCATGGTTATCCTTTCTACCCTTGAAGCCTATGACCTTGATCAATATGTACTCACAAAACCCATACCCACACCCAAGGCCAGCGATGCTCCCTCTACGGAGTACACCAATTGGCGGAAAGCCGACCGCTTTGTCTTGGTCTGGCTCCGATCCACCCTCTCTGAGAAGTTGCTCTATTATGTCGCCAAGGCATCTACCTCATATGATGCCTGGACCATGATCTCTACCATGTTTCAGTCTCAAACTCGCACCCGTCTCATGACTCTGAAAGGTCAACTTCAGAGTTTATCCAAGGGTTCTCTGTCGATGATGGATTACATCGAAAAGAAGCGATCCATTGTCGATGCCCTCGCGGAGTGCCAGTACTTTGTTCAAGATGATGATGTTGTCGCTTCCTTGCTTCATGGCTTGGATTCCTCTTATGGCCCTTTCAAAGCGGCTATCAATGTTCGTGTCGAACCTGTCTCTCCTGATGAACTTGCGGGTCTTCTTCTACATGAGGAGGAGCGTCTTCAGCAAGATTCTACTCTGGCTGTCCCCGTCTCCACCGTGGTTCCTCCCCCACCGAGGACGCTACATCACCACCTGTCGCCAACACCGCTTCCACTTCTAGCGGTTCCCAGACTCGTCCTCTCGGGGTCGTGGCCGAGGTGACCGTGGTCGCGGACGTGGCAGAGGCCGGTTCTCATACAGCACCACCGATTCCAGCAGCTAGCAGCATCAATCTTCCCGTCCAGTGTGTCAGATTTGTGATCGTCCTGGCCATCCGGCCAGAAACTCCTTCAATCGCCTTGATGTCACGCGATTCCCGTCCACATATGTTCCCAAATCTGTCAACCATGTCGCCACTGGCTTCTTTGTTGCCGATCCATCCTGGTATGTTGACTCCGGAGCTTCTCATCATGTCACCAACAACATGAGGAACTTGTCCCTTCGTTCCGAATATGCCGGTACTGATCATCTTGCCCTTGGTGACGGTAAAACCGTTCCTATTACTCACACTAGTTCTGCTTCTATTGGTAGCTCCTTAGCTTTGCGTAATGTGCTTGTGGTTTCTCAAATTTCCAAGAATTTATTAAGTGCTACGTCTTTGACAAGAGACAATAAGGTCTTTATTGAGTTGCATAATGATTGTTGTTTGGTTAAGGATTTGCAGGGACGGATGCTGCTGAAGGGAACCGTTGAGGATGGACTTTACCGCCTTTCTCCACAGTCAAGCCCTCCTCGTGTCTGTCATGCCTGTCGAACATCCCTCTAGGGTTGGCATAATCGTCTTGCTCATCCCCATGTTGTTGTCCTCAAGAGTCTTGTTTCTAAATTTCAATTACCATTGTCAAATAAACAATTTCTGAATGTTTGTGAGTCTTGTCAGCTCGGAAAGAGTCATCGCTTACCTGTTTCTACTATTCATAAGTCTAGTTCGTCCTATTTTGATTTGATTTATGCGGATGTTTGGGGTCCTGCATCTGTTCCCTCTCTTTATGAAAATAAATATTTTGTTCAGTTTGTTGATGATCATAACAAGTTTTGTTGGATATATTTTCTGTCTCAGAAATCACAGGTTTTGCAAACATTCATAACCTTTCACAAAATGATCCAAACCCAATTCAACAAAACCATCAAACACCTACAAACTGATGGTGGCGGGGAATTCCTTGCCCTAACCTCTTATTTACAAAGCCATGACATCCTTCACCGAATATCTTGTCCCCACACTCCTTCTCAAAATGGAGTTGTTGAACACCGCCATCGCATTGTCCAAGAAAAAGGTCTCTCTCTTCTTGCCCATGTCGGCTTGCCCTTTGAATATTGAGAACATGCCTTTCACACCGCTGTCTACTTATCAAATCGCACCATTACCCCTCTCCTTCAAGATAAATCACCCTTTCAATCTCTCTACAATAAATCACCTAATTATACCCTCCTCTAAACCTTTGGGTGTGTCTGTTACCCATACCTCAAGCCTTACAACTCCACGAAATTGGCCTTCCGTTCCCAACCTTGCATGTTCCTTGGCTAAAACTCCAAATACAAAGGTTATGTTTGTTTGCATCTCCCTACAGACAGATTTTATATCTCAACCCATGTTGTGTTCAATGAGGATAACTTCCCTTACCGGACCCCTATTCCGTCATCAACCTTCCCCTCGCCGCCCCCTGTTGTCTCCTCGTCCACCTCCTCCCGTCTCCTGCAGCTCGCTGCCGGTACCCCAGTGTCACACCCGTCTCCCTCCTCCTCGGCGTCAACCACCCTCCCCTCACAGGAAAGTCCCGTCATGGCTACATACTTCTTCCCCTACTGTGTCGCCAGTTCCGAGTCCATCTGTGTCCGAGTCTGTCGCTTCTGTTCCTCAGTCCCCTATAGTGACACCTAGCTCCTCTCCAGGCTCCTCCCTCCCATCCAGTCCATCTCCGACACCTCTCTCGGCATCGCCTCCACCCTCTGCAGCGTCTACCCATGAACACCATCCGCTGGGGTTTCTTCGTCATGCTGATGACTCACATCACCCTATGTCAACTCGTGCTCGCACTGGTGATCTCAAACCCCGCACTTTCAGCACCCGGTATCCCGCTCCTACTTGCTTCCTCACGGAAAAGGAGCCATCTACCTTTGCGTTGGATGCAAAGTCTCCCCAATGGCTCTCTGCTATGCAGTCTGAACTTGATGCTCTCACAAAGAATCAGACTTGGTCTCTTGTGCCTTGTCCTCCTCGGGCTAATGTTGTTGGTGACAAATGGGTCTTCCGCATCAAGCGTAAACCTGATGGCAGTGTTGAAAGGTACAAGGATCGGCTTGTTTCCATAGGGTTTCACCAGGAAGAGGGTGTAGACTATTTCGACACCTTCAGCCATGTGGTTAAGCCGACTTCCATCCGTGTTGTTCTGTGCATCGCTTTGTCTCGAGGTTGGTATCTCCGTCAACTAGACATCAACAATGCCTTTCTCAATGGTGACCTGAATGAAGTTGTGTATATGTCTCAGCCTAAGGGATTTGTTGACCCGTGCTTTCCGACTCATGTCTGCAAGTTGCACAAAGCCCTGTATGGTCTTAAACAGGCTCCCCGCGCTTGGTTCAACAAGCTTCGTCTCTACTTGCACATTTGTGGCTTTCAGGCATGTTTTTCAGACACCTCTCTTTTTGATCTTCAGCCTGCCACTGCCATTACCTATGTGCTTGTTTATGTTGATGATATCATCGTCACTGGATCCGATTCTGGCTTCGTCACACGCTTCATTGCTGCTCTTAATCACCGATTTGCACTTAAGGATATTAGTCGCCTATATTTCTTCCTTGGTGTGGATATTACCTATTCAGTGTCGTCTATTCATCTTTCTCAACAGAAGTATATTCACGACTTACTTGAGCGTTGCAACATGCTCGAAGCTCAGCCGATTTCCTCGCCAGCTGATCCGACTGTCACCAAGGTCCCATCGTCACCTGATTTGCCATATGTCGACCCCTCTGCATATCCTCATGTGGTAGGGAGCTTACAATATGCACTGATAACCCGACCTGATATCAGCTTTGCTGTCAATCGGGCTTTCCAACACATGCATCATCCGCTCACGTCTCACTGGCAGCATGGCAAGCGCATATTGCGCTACCTCAAAGGCACTCTTGATCATGGTCTCACTTTGACAGCTTCTCCGCACTCTGATTTGGTTGTCTATTCCGATGCTGGTTGGGCCACTGATCCAATCGATCTTCGTTCTCAGCATGGGTTTGCAGTGTTCTTTGGTGGCAATCTCGTCAGTTGGGCTAGTCGCAAACCAAAGGCTCTCGCTCGCTCCAGTACCGAAGCAGAATACCGAGCCCTCGCCTTCACTACCATCGAATTAGCCTGGCTTTGTCAGCTGTTGCGTGAGCTGCGGTTTCCAGTTCCACGTCCGCCGGTTCTTCTCTGTGACAATCTGTCTGCAACATTTCTTACCACTAATCCTGCGATCACCAACAAGTCCAAGCATATCCAACTTGACTATCATTGTGTCCGTCAACAGGTTGACTCTCGTGATCTTGTGGTCAAGCATATTCCCACTAAGGATCAAGTAGCCGATATATTTACCAAAGCACTCACAGGTCGCTTCTTCACCACTCTTCGTCCCAAGCTTTTGGTCACTCCGCGTCCTTTAGCTTGCAGGGGGGTATTAAATAAAACCTAATCTAGGTAGTTATTCATGAGATATTATTTTATCTTGTAATCCTAGATATAGATAGAATCTCTCCTAATTGCAAAGAGATATGGAAAGTGTACTATATAATATTGTAACTTATCCGTGATCATGTCAATACACAAGTTTACACATTCGTACAAAAATTCCTTTCCTATCATCATTTTTTCGGATGCAAATAATGAATTTTGCATCTAAGTAAAGAAAATAATTAATTGATTATTTTTACTATATATTACGGGCAAAAAATCAACTTTCATATATCTACATTTCAAGTGACCCGAGGTTGAACTATTTTAAACATCACAAATTTGGTGCTCTTGAAAAATACCTCGGATGCCCTATACTCAATGGACGTGCTAACAGAAATACCTAGGGGTGATATACAAGTTCACGAGCTCGAGTATATGGTGTTCAAGCTCGACTCGTTTGTAAACGAGCCGAGCTCGAGATCCATATGAAAACGAGCCTAAGCAGGTGCTCAAGCTAGGCTCGCGAGTTGCAGGGAAGAGTGCTCGAGCTCGCGCTCGTGAGCTCGTTTGCTCTATTACAATTTTTGGGTTAATTTAGCTCGATTTAAGCTCATTTTTTATTCAAGCTCATTCAATAATACCCTTTGGCAATCAATAACACATAAGATACACAATCTAGTCCAACTTTCATTTTCGTCATTCAATTTCAGTTACAATAATAAGTCAAATAACCTTTCTAAATTTCAGTAATTAAACTTTGGACTAATTTTAGTGTATACAAATTGAAATCAGATAAAAAATCAAATAACCTAAAATGAAATAATCTAAAGAAATCAAATAACCTAAAGTGGATTGAATCTGTAAGGAGGGATTCAGATCTGAGGATGAGAGGGCGAAAATCAGCCAGAGCGGATTTTTATAGTGGAAGCAAGGGAGGCCGAAAGGAAGCGAAGGTGAGCCACATCTGAGGACGAGCAAGGAAGCGAGCGATGGAGGGCGGCCCAGATATGAGGACGACGAGAGGCGGCTGAGATTGGAGGTTGCGAATAAGAGAGGATGAGAGAGTAAGCAAGAGAGGGCGGACGACGGACGATGATTGAGACCTAGATATCAGGAAACGAGCAAGGGCGAGACCTAGATCTGAGAAAGACGACGAGCGACAGGCGATGGGAGTGATAGATTACATAGACAATCAATCTCATGATCTTTCAGGGAGGATGACGAGGCACGACAAGGGGCGACGTAGGGTGACCCAAATATAAGGAGGACGATGGGTGGCGACTGAGATTGAAACGGCGAGCGGGAGGGGATGAGAGAGTAAGCGATAAAGGATGAGAGAGGAAATGAACGGGGAGGTTGTGAGCAGTGCGTAAGGATTTTGAACATATAAAACCACAGGGGTATAATAGTAAATTGACCCATAAAACGAGCGATACGAGCTACTCGTTAAAAGTTCGAGCTCGTGACGAGCTCGAAAGTGAGGTCGAACTCAACACGTTTTTAAATACGAACGAGCTCGAGCCGAGCTTTTTTCGAGTCGAGCCCGAGTCAAGCTCGAGCTACTCGCCTTGAATATCAGCCCTAGAAATATCTTTAATGAAACTATTGGGGGGAACTAAAGATCAACTAATTAAGGAAATGGAAGACCAACTCTCTATCTCATCGGGGATGAGCGGTTCTGATCAAAGGGAATCTAGCTACAAAGTCAAACTGCTTGATGTAGAGCTTCATGCTTCCAACTTACATTCACATAGAACTAGATCAAATTAGTAGAAGCTTCATTTGGAATAAAGATCTCAACTACAAACCATTGATCGGGTGGGACAAAATTTGTGAACCAAAGCACCAAGGAGGACTTGGCCTAAACAAAACAAAAGACATGAATAAGGTTCTGCAAATGAAACTCCTTTTAAAGATCCTCGCATAACTATAAAACATCTGTGTCAAATTAATCATGGAAAAATATTTGAAAAAAGCCAACTTATGAGAATATGGAAAAAAAAAGAGTAAAAATTACATCTTGATAGTGGTCCAAATTGATGAACATAAAAAAAGAATTATGTAACAGGTTCCTCTGACAAGTGGGGAATGGGAGAACGGTATATTTCTGGAAAGATAAATGGTTGGTTGGTTGTTCACTTGTTGGAAAGAATCTACCAAACTGTGTCATTATTGAAAATGAGAAAGTAGAAACATATATTACCCGAAACGGAAACTTGAATTTAGAAAAATCAAGGTAAGTTCTTAAGAGTATCGTGATAAAAATATCAAATGTGTACATTCCAAGTTTTCAACTAACAATATTAAAGACTGGCTATATTGGAGAACCAGCAAAGGTGGTTGGTTCTCGACGTCAAGTGCACTAGAATGGATTACCAATCGAAATGCCACACAACAAAACGACATGACATGGTTTGGAAAATTGATTGTCACCCAAAAGTGAAAATTTTCATTTGGAAAAACTGCAATGAATGAATTACCAACGAAAACTAGACTCTCGCGAAAGGGTGTTTATGTACCTTTGACATGTTCTCTGTGCAATCGGGTGAAGGAAGATGTGATACATTTACTCATCAAATGTGATAGCACATTAGGAGTAATTAGGAAGATTGATGGGAAGATTGGATAGGAAATAGTGAGAATAGACACAAACAACAAGAGCATGAAACAAGTATTATTAGGAATACTAGGTAGGCAGACCCGTGCTACGCCCGGGACATGTGATTTTGTCTCAAATATTACAGTGAGATCGAACTTGGTAAATATAGAAAAAATAACACATTATAAAAAAAAATTAAAGGAAGAGAATAATAGCATGCAGTGTAGTTTTTACAAAAAAAAAAAATTAAATTAAAATATTATTGTTCAAAGAGAAAAATAAAACAATACATGTAATACTCTTTTGGTTTATACTGTATTAAATTTAATATTTTTAGAGTGAATTATAAATTGTTACAAACATACACATTCAATTAAATTTACCTTAATTTTATTCAATTCAATTCAATCTTTTTTACCACCTACTTTACAAATTTCCATCTTTGGATTTTTATTTATTTTGCTATAATTACTGGAACAATAATGTATATCATTCAATTCTTATCCATGAACAACAAAATGATATATTTTAATAAAAAAAGAAAAAAAGGAAATGTAATGACCATAATTCTTATCAAATGATAAATTTTTAAACAGATTGTATGCAACATATTACTTTGTATGTCCATTTCTTCTCAATTTACACTTTTTTCTATAAACTTTTTTTTAATGGTAATTATGATCTTCTTCTCATTCGCATATTTTTGTTTCTCCTAATCAACATATCCCAAATACCTATACCTATATATATAGTTGTTTTTCAATAAAAATACATTAATTTATAAGATATGGCCTAAGAGTATATATAATTTTGAGCAACATAAATATGAGATTCATTAGGTGAAGATTACTACTTGGAGTCCAAGGAAGTTAGCATTGAATAACTTAGAAGATAAAAAGAATCATTTATTTATTTGAATTCAAGACATTCAATTTAATTAAAAAAATTAATTAATAAATAAATAGACAAATTTTGGAAGATGAAAAGATATACATTATTTTTATTAATTCAAGAAGCTATAATTTTAAATTTTAAATTGATATAATATTAGAAGTAATGAGGTATACATTTATGGTGATATAATATTAGAAGTAATTGGCATTTACATGTATTGACCAAGGTAAATTAATACATTATTCTAAATACTAATAAAATCCTCAACCCTTTGGCTAGCACTTTAAGGCTACTGAATGAGTATATGCGTTGATTAATATCTCTCATATCGACCTTTATTTTTATATATATAATTTGCTTGAATGAATTCATATAATCTATGATAATGGATTTTAGTTGTAAATAAGGTAATCATTAAAATTCTATAATTACTCCGTATTATTTGGTTAAAGATCTTGACTTTGATTGTTCGATGAGAAATGTACATCTTTCTTACTTGGTAAAGATTTTAATCTACTATTGGTTCACTCGTAAAAAAACATAAAATGAAATATTTTTCATAACGAAACAAAAGAACATATATTTGAATTTGAATGGATTTTGATTAAGATAGAAATAAATTTCATTATATTTAAGTAAATATATTATAATAATTTAAATATGCTTATTAATGATGTTTGGTATTTTTCTATAAAGAAAACTTTAAAATGTTAAATTACAATTTAATATATTAATACTAATTCGAATTGCACTATATTTCATTGAGTTCAAATTTTTAATTAATATACTTCTATTTTCAATTAATTTAATTTTTTTTCTCATATTACATTCAATAATACATAAAATTATAGTTTTAGATGCACAAAATTAATGGATATATGTTCATATTCTAAATGATTTAATGACCAATTAGTTTCTTTAGATTTAAGTAAAAATTAATTGTAAAATATTAAATGACTATATTTTTTATTTTACAAATAATTAAATGACAATTTATTTGGATTCCAAGTTAGGATTAAAAAATCATATATTATTTCAACAAAATAATAATTAACACATATATTAAAAATATGAAAAAATAACATTCACAATATCCAATGCATAAAATTAAATTAGCAAATCGAAACAAAATGAGAGAGAGAGAGAGAGGAGTTTCATGTTACTAATATATTTCTTTATGCTTAAGATTACATATGTGGTAAATATTACATACTGTGCTTGCAACAATTGACCAAATGTTGTAAGATTCTTAACACTTTAATTAAAAAATAGGAATACAGATTAGAAAAAATAACAATTATATATTACTTGAACAAAATATGAAATATAACATATGATATAAAGCAACACCATAAAGATTGGGAAAAATTCATAATATATCAATACCAATAATAACGATAATTAAACAAACATGGTTAATTGTACATATATAAAGGCAAGAGAAAGGACAAAATTAAACTAATCATAAATTTGTTTTCAACGAAATAAAAAATATATATACCAATTATGAATAAAACAAAAAAAACAATGGAACAACATACTCTTAATCGGCAATGTTTACATATCGGCGGCGAATACGACACTTATTAGTTTTCACCCTTTAATAAAAAAAAGAAAGAATAAGAATTAGAAAAATAATAATTATACATTGTTTCAACAAAATAAGAAATAAAACATATGATATATAATAACAACATAGAGATTGTGAAAAAAATTATTACCAATCGAAATGCCACACAACAAAACGACATGACATGGTTTGGAAAATTGATTGTCACCCAAAAGTGAAAAATTTCATTTGGAAAAACTGCAATGAATGAATTACCAACGAAAACTAGACTCTCGCGAAAGGGTGCTTATGTACCTTTGACATGTTCTCTGTGCAATCGGGTGAAGGAAGATGTGATACATTTACTCATCAAATGTGATAGCACATTAGGAGTAATTAGGAAGATTGATGGGAAGACTGGATAGGAAATAGTGATAATGGACACAAACAACAAGAGCATGAAACAAGTATTATTAGGAATATTCTCCAAACTTAACAAATACCAAAAAACTAGATTGGGTATTATGTGGTGGAGCATATGGATAACAAGAAACAAACTAATTTTCGATAATTCGGAACAATAAAAAGTTCAGAGTTGGGAAGGATGTATTAGAAGCCAACTAAAAACATTATACCCAGGTGATTGAGAACAAAAAGAGCCTATAAACCCCAAGACCAAAGAAAAGGAAAAAAGTTAAGATGAAAACCAACTCGAGATGGAAGTTTTAAAATCAACTTTGATGGCTCCAGACTTCCTTCTGGTGAAGCTTCAACATGCTTCGTCATCCGGAATCAACTTGGGGAGGTGGTAACTTGTGATGCGCTGCTTTATGGATTTGTCTCTCTCCTCATGGTCGAAGCTCTCGGCCTCCGAGATAGTCTCTTTGCTATATAATCCCTTCACCTGCATCAGATTGAAATTGAAGGCGATAGTCCTGTCATTATCAACTCTGTCAGAGATGTGTCGAAGTGGGAATGAGTTTCTTGGGAGGCAGAGATTTGTCATTTCTTACGTTCTTTTATTAAGAAATTAGGAAAGAAATTGAATGAACCTTAATGGATAGTCAATTGGTCATTGTAATTTTTAATACAAGGATTTTATTAGGTAAAAATTTACTATTTAGTGACCTATTTTGTTCAATTTTTCCTTATCCTCACTCGAATATTAGATGACCGAATCAAATGTATTCAAAACATTGAAACAAAACTTGTAAATACAAAATTCCACAAATACGGAGAAACAGTACTCAGAAACAGAGACTAGCTAGTAATAGTTTCACCAATCACAAGGAAGGCCCAATAACTCTTTAGTGGGCCTGGGCCGCCTCATACGCTTTTATCAAATCCGGATCTACATTGTCAATGGGCTCCCAAGTGGGCTCCTCAATATCGGCCCACTGGACCAGGTACTCCTCCCTCCCGTCGTCGCCTACCCGCTTCCCCATCACCCCAAACGCCTCCGCATACTCCAGCCCTGCCTCGAAGTCCGCCACCACGTCCTCCGCCACCAGCGCCGCCTTCACCCACTCGTTCTCCCCGCCGTCTCGCCACCGCACCAGATACTCCACATTATCCCCCTTCCCCCTCCTCTCCAAGACCTCCTCTACCTCCGCGAATTCGTAGATCGCGCCCTCCAAGATCGAAATTATCTTCTCCAGCCCCATTCTCCTCGCGAACTGGATCCTCGGCGTCGCGGCCAGGATCTCCTTGGCGAGCGCCAACGGCGTTTTTCCGCGGTCGTCCGGTGCCTCCGGATCGGCGCCGAGGCTGACTAGGCGTTCCGCGGCCTCGGGGCGGACGTAGCCGGCCGCCATGTGGAGGGGGGTGAGGCCGCCGGCGGTGTCGCGGCGGTTGACGTCGGCTCCGGATTCTGCCAGGAGGCGGACGCAGGGCTCGGAACCAAGGCCGGAGACGAAGTGGAGGGCGGAGCGGCCGTCGGAATCGACGGTGTCGATGTCCCTGCCAGCTCCGGAGTGAGATTCGGAGGAGGATTGGTCGATGAGGAGGCGGAGAGCGGGCTCGTCGGCCTTCTTGGCGGCGGTCCACCAGGGGGATTCGTACTCGGAGAGGACGTCGGCGGCTATGAAGGAGGAGGGGGCCCAGGTAGGGGGGTGGCCGTCCTTCCACTGGAGGAGGTACTCCATGGAATTGGGGGAGCTGCGGCGACTGCCGATGATGCGGTCGACTTCGCCGTAGGACTCGTCCTCGTTGAAGTCTTCGAAGGCGGAGGCTGCGGCCGGGGGTGGGGATGGGGATTGTTGCTGTTGGTTTTGGACGGCGTGGGTGGAGAGTGTGAGCTTGAGGCGGCGGATGTGGCGGCGCAAAGGCGGAGGAGGAGGAGAGAGGAGGGGGGGTTGAAGGGGGGGTTTGAGACGGGAGAGTTGGGGCTTGACGGAGAGAGCGTCCATTATTGAAGAGAAGATTAGAAAACAGGGGAATTCATTTGAAATGGACGAAGAAGAAGGGGGCGAAGGAGACCTGGGATGGATTTCGTGGATAAGAACTCATATCCACTTGCCCTTCCTCTCTCTATTTTCTTTTATTTAAAAAATAATAATACAAGTAAGAAGAGTAATTATGGAAATTTTGTAGGGGTAAATTATTTTAGGGTCTTTAATCTTCTTCATATTTTTTTAAGTGGGCAAATAGTATGAAGATTTACACTTAAGGTAGAAGACCACTAAGATAGTAAGATGTTAAAAAGATTCCCATTATAAAAAAAGTATACATGATAACATGACATGTTAATGTAATCAACTATTTTATTTACTTGTCTATAATTATGGTTGAATTCTATATGATTAAAGGAAGTCTTGAGCATGTTTATCTTTTTCATATGATGCGTAATCTACTGATCTCCCATTTGATGTCACCCTTTTTTTTTTTATAAGCAAGAGGCTAGAGCCTTATCTTATTAGAGATGAGGTAAAGACATCAGTTCCAGAAAGAAGAAATTACATAGAAAACTAGGTAATGCAGTGAAAAGCAGAAGAGTTCGTGAAAGAAAATTGTGCAAGAGCATCAGCTACTTGGTTGGCCCGACGTTTAACATGCGACACCTGAACATCTCAGGCGCTCTCCTCTATCCAACGTCTGCACTGGTTAATAAGGTAATGGTTGGCCCTTGCTTCTTTACCTCTGTCCCTTAACATATCAAAGACCGTGAATGAGTCTTTCTCAAGTATTACCTGTGTGTAACCGGCCCTCCTAGCAATTCTTAGAACACGATACATCGCCCATGATTCCGCTGTCCGGGGCTTACAGATGCCACAATCAAAACAAAAGTTTCAAAATATTAAAAAGTCACCTCTTTCTTTGATTGCTTTTATTATGTCCAAATTGTCTCGTTCAGACTTATTTCATTTTGATTCGTAACCTTTAAAAAGTTTGAAAATATTCAATTTGTTTCAAAATATAGATCGTTTGACTGTTTGACACGATTTTTCAAGAGCTAAAAGCTATATAAAATATTAATTTTTATTTATTAATTTTTTAAAAATTAATAAGTATAATAATAATATTATTTTAAAGAATTAAGAAAAAAAAGTTCATACTTTGTATAGTTTTTAACACCCTGAAAAAATGTGAAAAAAAGTCAAACAACTTATACTTTGAAATGAAGGTAGTAGTTCTCAACCTTTCTATCTCGTTTGATTTTAGTCATTATCCTTTCAAATATTACAAAACGGTCACCATACTTTTTTTTTTGTTTTGGTCCATAGTTTTAAAAACATTGTTAGACCTAAGGTCAAAAAGACAAATGAGTGTATTAAATGACCCGTTAAAGATAAATTGGTATATTAAAAGATTTTAGGGACAAATAGTTATATTAAAAGTGTTTATGTGGACAAGTTTGTATATTAAATTTTTTTTTACCTCATCGGACTTCCTTTTCATTTGATTTTTTTTAACAAAATCATTTTAATATATTTTTATAACGATTAATTGGTTATGCCTCATACCTATTTTAATGACTTTATTTAAACAATTATTTTTTTTGATAAAATAATTTTAAAAATAATAAAGAGTCAATATTTTATATAGTTTTTAGCTCTTTAAAAAATAGTGAAAAGTTAAACGACACTTATTTTTTTATAGAGGGAGTAATATTATATATTATAGATAATTAAAAATATAGAATATGTTAAGAAAATATAAAGAAAATTTATATAAATTTGATTGATTGAAAAACCAATTATGATAGTGATAACATGCTTTAGTTATAGATAGATTGAATAAATAGACAAATTGGAAACGTTAAAGATTGAAAATTAACAAAAAGATTTATGAACAGAGTCAGTCTTTGGGCTCAATATTTAGGTAAAAAAGGCCCATTAATCAGTATAGCTCTCTCTCCGCCGCTTCCTCGCGCGCATTTCCCCTCGAATCGATCCTCCGGTCAGTGCCCCCTCTCCTCCCACCCTCCGCCGCCAATTGCTTTCGCTTCACCGCCGCCAATTGCTTTCGCTTCACCGCCGCCTAGCTATCGAACACCGTTTCAATGGCGGTTATCAACTGGCAAGATGTAAATCAACTCGTTCTCGGACACAGAGAAAACGAAGGTATGGTCTCATGCACCCTCACAACTCCGTTTTTCTTTACCCTGGTATCTCTCCTCCTTACCTACTTCTGTTGTATGCTTTTGAGTTGCAGTTATGGAGGAAGATGCCGAGGAGGTGAAAACCCCGGTATTTGAGCAGAAGGTGTCTCACGAAGCGAAAATTCGAGAGTTGTTACGGAATATAGTTTCTTCGGAGGTTAGGTTGTGTTCAGACGGTGTTAAGCGGTTCAAGAAGCGGTTGCGGGGGGACTCAGGGGGCGAATTCCTGTCCCAGTATGTTAGGAGTTCGCCAAAACTTTCTGAGCTCATGGAGGCCTGGAGGATTAGGCTGAAAAAGCCAGGTTTGTTGTACATTTTGTCCCTAATTACTGCCATCTTGGATCACCCTGATGGGAAATATAGGCCTGACGATCCTGGTAGAGTTCAGATTAGCCGTGCCCTAGACATGTTTTCAAAGTCAATTATTGAAGAAAAACTGGATGATTTGTACAAGGAATTGAATAGCAAGGAAGGGAAGCGCCAAAAAAAGGCGCTTTTGCTGTTAGCAGCTATTGTTAGGAGGGGTTCCGTGTTGGCTTCGGAGGTTGCTAACATTTTTGACTTTAAGATGCCTATGTTCCCCAAATTGGCCGAGTATAGGAGAAAGGGGGTATTAATTAAGGGGAAAGTTTCAACTAGGGGAGCATTTATAGAGTTTGCAATGTCATTTTTGGAAGTTGGGCAGCCAGGTTTGTTAGGGTGGGTTTTGCAACAGAGGGAGATGTTCTCTGGTGTGCTTAGGGGGCTTGGCAGTGATGATGATGAAACTGTGGTGTATGTGCTATCCACACTGCGTGATCGGGTTCTTATTCCAGAGTCTTTGGTAGGCCCAGGACTGAGGAGCGTCCTTTTTGGCAGTGTTACATTGGAACAATTGGCGAACATATCAGGCAGGGAGAATGCGAGTCTTTCTGCTGAGGTAGCTTATAGTGTTCTAATGATGGTTTGCACTGATCCTGCAAATGGATTGATGCCAGATTACAAGGAGAAAATGAGCTCTTTGAGAGGAAATCCAAAGCGTCTGATTGATTTATTGAAGAAACTCAACCCAGTGGAGGTCAAGTATCACAGGGAGCTTCTTTTAGCTGTAGTTGGAGGTAGACCGTTGCTAGCTTCATCTTACTTGGACAGTTTTTCGTTCAACCTTGAGGATCATTCATCACATTCTTGGTTAGTTTTAATGGATTTTTTATGTTGAAAGATGAACTGTAAATTGATCACCTGGTAATTGATTTTTTTGTGCTCATGTAGCTAATGTGCTTTGGCAGGCTTTCTGCAGTTTCTCTGGCTGCGAGTTTGGTTTCATCTGTGAGTACAGATTTGTCTTGGGATTTTCTTAGGTTCCGTGAGAAGGGGTTGCTGTCATTTCATACTCCAGAAGTGCAGGCAATCTTGAAATGTGTGTGCCCTCGTACGTTCAGTCGCTCTGCTATTAGTAAAGGGTTACAAAACAAAGATTGTCTAATCCAGCATGGTTCCTTGAGATTTTTTCTTGAAAGTCTTAAGTTGTTGGACTCCTTCTTCAATGCTCTAATGATTAATGAGTTGCCTTCTCTCAAGCAAGAAATTCAAAATGAAATTCGGAATCTGCTCCCTGATCCTCAATTAATGTTTAACATACTAAACTCTTTAGGAGACAAGTATAAAAAACCAATTCAATCTCCAAGGCGACCATGCAAAGCAGCTAGTTCTGAAGTTGCAATTGTGAATGATCATGAAGAACTGAAGATAAATGCTGAAGAGGTTGATGACATTCTTGTTGGTGGTGTGAGTTCTGCTGAAAATTTTCTATCTTTAGAGGGAAAAAAGAAGAGAAAAAGGTCTCAGTTGCCCAAGTCTGAGATGGAGAACGATCTTCTGAATATTACCGACTTATGGAACATAAGTCTAGCTGGACCAGAAGACACTGAAGTGCTATTCCATTGCAAATTGCTTGAAGTTTTCAAGATTTATCACGTAAGTCTTATCAATATTATTAAAATCGAGATTCTAAATTGGATCGGTAAAAAGGTGTAAGGATCGAATAGTAGAATCGAATCGTAGGATCGTAAAATCCCACTGCGTGGATGAATTTTTTTTAAATGAAGTTAATATGTTTAATATTAGATAAATATTATGTTAAATCATAAAAAATACACATAAAGATTGTAAAATTTTAATAATAAACTAAATATAATATAGATTAACTAAATATATTATAAATTTCTTAGATTTAAAGTGTAAATATTAGAAATTTCTTATAACATGCATTCTATAGGATCGTTAGAATTGCAAAAATAGGATCGGGATCATTTTACCATTTTTGGATCTTAGGATCGTTGGAATCGCAGGATCGAATCGAGATTTTAACAACATTGAGTATGGCAATGCATACTTTTGATATTTTCTGTCAAACTCTGCACAATAATCTTCTTTTATAACTTGTTGCTTTCTAGATTTTTCTCATTCCATATGTTGCTTGCATAAATTTTGGAGCCACTGATTTTTTATTCCCCAGATCTGTGGCTAATGCATCTCCATATCTTCAGCTAAAAGAAAGTGTACAAATACTGAACAGTATTTTCTTGTTGTGCAGTGCGCTTTGCATTCTATGGTGGATGTTTCATATGATATTTTTAAAATTATTCCTGGTGATCTTTTAGCTCTCCCAAGTAATCTGCTGCAATCTTTATTTACATTGCTGTTGGAATACATTGGCTTGCCATCGAACTTAGTTGTTTCCTGTGGAACCATTCTGCCGATATACAAGCATTTGCAGTCTTTTGTCAACTTGCTCCTGTATTCATCAAATGAGGATATCAAGCAACAAGCTTATCTGCTGGTTCAGGCAGCGCTGCTAAGTACTGGTGCCTTTGATGGTAATCCTTTGGATATAAGAGCATGGTTTTTATTTTTACCTGGATCTGTAGGAGAGTTTGTGGAGGACCAAAATGTTAAATTGCTCCAGAAATTGTCTCAGCCAGTTGTTTCGTTCCTCTGTAATGCTGTTTCCACTGTTGGAAATCGCCTCCTGAAGTATTTAGATGACATGAAGCGCTATATTTCCATAGTGGAATTCCACAAAGGTAAATCCTGCACCTTTGACTTATTTTTATCATTGTGAAAAAGGATTTTTCCTTCTGGTTTGTTCTTTACACAATTAGCCATTTAGCCCTGTTGGTCTTCCTCTTTCATTTTGATATAATGCTTTTGAAAAACAAAATGAAGTGATTGAAATTGATTTTCTTGTCCCCACCCGTCTGTGTTAAAGTGAACAAAGAAGCATCAATTTTTTGGGTCTCTTAATTTTTTTTTCTTTTTTTTTTTTTAACTCGGATGAATTCAGTCTGTGAACCTGTCAACGTCTGCAATCCTCCTGAAAGAGAATTAAACCCCTGAAAATTTTGGAGCCTCAACTAGTCAGTAATTTTTGAGGCTATTTTAATCAATCGGTAAAATTCCTGAAGAACCATCTTTGGTTTTGATGTTACAATACTGAGATGAACAAATTATGTATTGATACACCACAAATTGTTGGGGCCATAAGAAATGTAAACATTGTCAGGATCTCAAATTTCCTTGCTGTTCTGAACTTTGATACTCTATTTGATTTTTCAGGATCCACAATATTCAGTTTCCTGGTTGTGTATATCCTATATATTACATCTGTTTCTACATATAGGAAGCAAATGTCTTTAAATTTTCCACAAAGTTTATCTGGACAAGTATGAACAAAAATTGGTGTCCCACAGTATGATTATCAACTTATTGTTCCTGAGTTTCCTATATTATTCTCCCTTTTCCATTTTAGCATGTTAAACGTTTTCTATTTCAGGCAATTAAACTGTTTTTGCAAACATACCAAAATTATGTATCCCTTTGGATGAAGTAGGCACTCTGTGGGGAAAGGTCAATAATTAATTTGTCCTGTCAAAACTTCTGTATTTCTCTAGAAAAGTACTTTTGAGTTTTGCCAATACATTTCCAACTCCATCTAGTCTAGTCATTTAAATGAAATGCCTAAATGGCAGCATTTATTAATGGAAGCAGACTTATAAATAGTTGATTAGCTTATTCATACCTGGACCTGGGAAATCAAAAAAGGACATTGTGTTAGAAGTTCCTAACTGGGATAAATTATGGTTTTAGTCTGTCTGTCTACCCAAGTAGATCTTTAATACAATTTACATTTACATTATGAACATTCGTTATCATTCTCGTTTTCTCTTTTCCAGGTGGGATCATTGCCTTCAGTCCACTTGTTCTTTGTGTTTTGGAGAAGTGCCTACAATTGCTTAGATCTGAATCAGGGAACTTCAGTGTCCCTGAGAAAACTTTGATATCATTATATGTCTGCAATACATTAAAGTATCTCTTAGAAACTCAGGTACGAGGGTTTCTTCTTTCCATAGTCTCTTTAATTTCCTATCTTTTATTTTTATTGCTTTTCTTTATATTAATGTATGCAAGGGTTCTCTGTTTTCTATATTTTTGAACTAATACAATCTATACTTTACAGGTTGAATGTCAATTTTTAGCTTCCTTTATTCACAAGTTTTTGTCCAATGAAAATATTAGGCATTCTTCTTCAGCTTTTGAGCCTGATGATGTTGCCTGTGAATGGAGGCCATTGAATGATTTATTGTCATTTTCAGTAAAAATATTACACCGAGAACTGTGTATCTCTCTGTCTGCTGAGAGAAATATTTCGGATGCAAGCAAGTCTTTCACAAGTGTCCTCAGTGAAGTGGAAAAGTTCCCAAAGGATGGGTCTGACAGAAAAATGGATGAAGTCTCAGTAGCCTTTTACTCCTCAATGTTATGCACAGACCCTGATCAGATACTACAAAATTTACCATCTATTCTGGACATTTCAGAAAATTTCTGTCGATTTCATCATGCGCTAATAACTTCTTTCCTCTTTCTTGATCAGAATCTTTTGGTCAGCTTTTTTAGATTATGGCCAAAGATTTTTACGAGTGGGCTTAAAATGGGTGATCTTAGGATCAAGGACAGTCGGTTGTCGTCACCACTTAAACTTCCCAAAACAAAATTGGAGTCAGTAGAATCTGCTTCTGTAGCATTTGGTGCTCTTCTGGAGCATGCACCTTTCCATTGCCTTTTTCCATCCATTATAATCAGTGGACACGATGAACATCATGCCAAAATTAAGGAGCTGCTTTTTTCCAAGTTATCCAAGATGGAAGTTGATCAATTAATCCTTTCATTACGGCTTGTGCTCTTTTGGATTCATCAGATACAGTTATCTTATGAGGCGAAACGATCTAATGAATCGCAGCACTTATCACAGACGTGTTATGGAATATTGGAGCACATAATTGGCCATTTATTGCCTCTGAAAGCTGGAATGGCTTGTTCAACTGACAGAAGCTCCTCTTTAGCGTCCCATTGTTTTCCCATAGTTGCTGAGACCATCTTCAGTCATCCTGTAGCTGCAATTTCAATTTCAAGTCCTTTTGAATATTGTAACAATACTGAAAAACTTCCCCAGGAAAGTTTAGAAGGATTTCTCTGTGCACTTGGACATGGAGTTCATGAAATGAATCATCACATTTTTAATCTGCTGTCTATGACCTGTGACCTTCTATTGACTCAATCCTGTGGCCCTAGTATTCTGCCCCAAAACAAGGAATTCATGAATCAGATTATGAAGGTTTTCGATAAGTTGGTTAGTCAGCTATTTCAGTCGTTCAGGGAGAAGTTTGATCTAGGTATCCGAAGCAAGGATCTGACAGTCTTGTTCCCAATTTTGTATGCTGTGCTGTCTTTGCGGCAATTTATATCACCTTTTGAATTGCTTGAGTTAGCTCTTTGGATATTTAATAGAGATAAGTCAGATAACAATGAAGAGTTCATGTCTTACAAAACATCCAACATCTCACCCATCTGTTTGGGATTCTTCATTGCTGCTGGGGCTTTCACTATGCTAGATAGTTCCTTGCAATTGCCTAGGAAGGATGAACGCTTTAGAGAGTTGTTTGAGGGTATTTATCGAAAAGCTTTTAGTTTTTCTGTCCAATTCAATCTTCATTCTGCCAATTTGTGTTTGGTTGAAGCACTTAATGCAGTTTGTAGATATAAATGTAGTCAGGACCTGATTTTCTTGAGCATGGAGATGGGGATGGTGATCTCCACCACTCCTATTCAAATCATTACTAACTGCATTCATGCACCTAATGGTCCAAAGTCAAAGATTTTGCTGCATTTGATAAAATTGAGCCCCTTGCATATGTCAATCTTTGGTCGCTTGTTTTTAGAGATTCTGAAGGACCGCAGTCAATGCTTGGCGGACAAGGACTACTTGATGCTTCTCCCAGCTGCACTAATGTACTTCAGTTCCGCTGTTGAAAAATTTGGAAAGCAGCATGTTCAGAAGTTTGAACGAATTCCTTCTTTTTATGCAAGGATTCTCTTGGAAGGTTTCCTCAACTGGAAAAGTTTTGTTTCTCAAAGCATATCTGAATTGGAATGTGATGCTACCTTTACTTCATCGAGTGAGGAGCTTCTTAAGTTTTTCAGTTGTAGCCTTCTTGGGAATGCAGTTCTTATGCTGAAAAGCTATTTTTCTGCTAGGGTGGAAACAAAAGATGAGCGCCTAAGGTTATTTAATTCAATTTGCTCAAATAATGTTCCCTCTGAATGCCTCTTGGATTTTGATGTTAAAAAGGCCAAGTCTTTTCCAGTAAACCAGTTATTGAACTTAATTAATGGAGTTGTCACAAAAATTTCCCTCTGTCAACTACTACTCCTTCCTGATGATGATCAGGTTGAACTGCTATCAGAGAATGCAGATGATGGCTGCAGGAAGTTTGTTGATATGTTGGTATGTACTTGGCAGTTGATTGTCAAGAAAGTCCCATCTGCACCTTGTAATTCTGAAAAGGAGCTCAATTGCTACTCCTTGCTCAAGTTCCTGGAAGTGTTCATTTTAGGTTCTGTTGCTAAGTTGGTTGAGAAGATGTCTGATATTCTGTTGGATGCTCTTCCCTTTTTAGAGAAGATTATAAAATGTTCCCTTCTCCACAGGTTTGGTGATTCTGCTACTTTCAAACTTATTCGATCTATGTTATACTCTCTGTCGAAGGGGAGTTTGCCTATTGATTTATTTCTCCAGATGCTTCTTGGGCATTCTCAGCTGGCCGCATCTGTTTCAAGTGGTAATGATTCATCCGTTTGTCAAATGGCTGGCTTGTTTTCAAGACCAATATCTGGCATTTTGGGGTCTCTAGTAATTTCTTCCGGTGAAAATAGCGGTGCAGGAAAACTGAAGACAAATGTAAATCAGTTGGAAATCATCAAGCTGCTGAGAACGCTTTATTATTTAAGCTCTCAAAAGCATGCTTCGTTTTCAGAATCTGGCATGGGCATAAATTCCAGAGAGCTGCTGTTGCTCCTCTTGTCATCCTATGGTGCCACTATGAGTGAAGTTGACTTGGAGATTTATGCGTTCATGCGAGAAATTGAGTTGACTCAGGGTAATAATGTTGATGGTATCGATGAATTTGAATTTCTGTGGGGAATTGCAACTATGAGGATCAGAAAAGAGCTTGAACAGGAGCATTCTATTTCAATAGACAATAAAGCCGGTGAAATGGAGGTAGACCAACGGAAAAGCCGATTCAGGGAAAATCTTCTCATTGACCCCAAAGTCTGTGTAGCAACAGTTTTGAACTTTCCTTATGAGCGAACTCTTACTGAGCTGATGCCCTTTAATGAATTTCATGAAGATTATTCCCATAAGGAACCTGAGGTATTGTCAACTCAATTCATAATTGCTCATTCAATATGCTTCTCTTATGTTTTGGGGTCATGACTCATGAGTGTGCAGTTCTTGCCTCTTTTGAAATGATTTCTGTTTTTATACCGGTGAAATGGTGGTTTATATATGCAGTTAAACTCAGAGAGCTTCCAACAGATACGGTGTTATGATCCTGTTTTTATACTGCGATTCTCAATTCACTGTTTATCAATGGAATTCTTGAATCCACTGGAGTTTGCTGGTCTAGGCTTGCTAGCAGTTGCACTGATTAGTATTTCCTCTCCTGACACGGGCATAAGGAAATTGGGATACGAGGTTTTTGAGAAATTCAAGGATTTATTAGAGGTCAGTCATCTTTATACACCATTGTTTTGAGTTATTTGTATTCACAAATGCATTCCTAACTTTTGATGCTGAAAGTGAATATATTAGACTGAATCAGAGGCCTCATGAATGTTTATGCTTCATGCACTTTCATAATAATTTATACTGAATTCACCCTCTTGGCCTGTATGAAGGGACTATTTCAATCACTTTATTTTATGTAGGGAAACTGCATAAATATGATGATTTGTTATTAGATTTTTTTCATTAAAAAGCATAAATAAGTTATGCATTTGATAAAACTATATTATAAAGAATGCAAAGTTAGTATTTTATTAATATTTATTTAATAACTGAATAATTATTAATAGAAACCTATTCTATTAAATTATCTTAATAATGAGGTTTGTGGAGATGTTGACACATGGCAATACTGTATCCTAGTTTTGTATATTTTTGTAATAGATTTGATGAATAATTGCCCATTATCTGTTGTAGAAATCCCCGAAGAAGAAGTATGTCACGGGGCTGAAGCTTCTGCTGATATACTTGCAGAATGGGATAAAGGATCCATTGCAAAAGATTCCTTCCACTCGTGCTGTTTTTGCTGCTGAAGCTTCTCTTGTCCTATTGGACCCTAGTCACGATCATTATGCTTCTATAAGTAATCATTTAATGAAGTCTCCTAGAGTGAATGTGAAGGTAATATCTGGACTTTAACCTATTTTGATTCTGAATAATCAATCCTTGAAATTGATTGTACTCATAAAGAAAAAACTTCGTTACCCTTTGATAACTGATTATCCTTTCTTTGCAGATTATACCTTTCTTTGATAAGTCGACTAGCTCTATTGATTTGAAAGCAGATAAGCATTGGATGCTTCGTTTGCTGTATGCTGGGATTAATTTGGAAGATGATGCGGTGATTTTCAAGAAGAATTCTGTGCTTGAGATACTGATAAGCTCTTATGCATCTCCCCTTTCGGATACCAAGTCAAAAGAATTGATTCTTCAGGTATGTTTTAAGGCAAGCAGGTGTTACCTGTAAAGTGACTTACATTACAGTGATTTCTTTACTTGTCAAAAATTGCTGACATGGAATTATTTTTTAGCTTGTCTTGCAAAATAGAAGTGGGATGATTAGGTGTCTAGTATCAGTTTCAAGTCTAGGTCATCTTACTTTCCTTTTATTACCAGAGAAGGTCACTTTAGATAGCTCAAATACTCAGGTTGGGTGGTGATTTCTTTTTTTGGGTTGATATGGTTCTGATTGTCTGGTTTTGATAAACTTGAATTTCAATTAATTTGGATTTTGAGTCGTAAGAATTCAATCAAGATTTCCCCTAAATCCTTACAAATTTACTAGTTTGAGCACTTCAATCGATTCTATATAAAATTAACTTATTCAGGTTGATATTAATGTGAATGCAGTCAGGTTATTTAAAGTTTGCTACATATATTTCTATCATATTTAAAACATTAATGTTCATATTTTTGTCAAAATATTAAACATTTATGCTCATATGGGTTTGCACTTGTGCATATATGGAGAATCGTTTATCATTTCCCTTTAGTATTCTGGTCCCACATCACCTGTTTTATGTGTGTCCGACTTCTATCGTCATTTTCACCTAAGGCTTATGTTCTTTATCTTCTTTTAACTGAACGTTTAACACTTTAATCTTTGTTTGCCTCACAGGTAGTGAAGAAATCTTTTAAACTGAAGAGAATGGCACATCATTTAGTTCAAGATAGCGGTCTAATTTTGTGGTTATCATCAATTCTTCCATCTTGTCTCAGTTTGGACAGAGATAATGATCTATACTTTTCAAAACTTTTGGTAATGGTTGTGGAGGTAATTATCATTTGGATCCTGAGTTTTTTCTTTGACTCTAGATTACCGTCAGTCCACCCCAATTGTTGGATTTTGTTAAACTATTGGAAAGTTCACGCTTTTATTCTTCACCAGTGATTACCTTTAGGTTTCATACCCAGGGCTTGTGTTCTTTATCAGCTTTTCAATTTTGTGCTTCTTTTGTGATGTTTCATGCGCTAGATGATTACCTTTAGGTTTCCACTTTCTTTTAGTTTTTCACATTCCCTCTTCGGCAGCACGTTTGTTCAACAATGTTATCCTTCGTATGTGTTTCTCTTTCATCTTGATATGAATTGGGGGACCTGCAACTGGGTCCAAATTTGGAGATATTTGTTGCTTATCTGAAACTTCAGGCTTCCGAGTGGATCACCCTAAAAGCCTGGGTTCTTTTCTGCAATGTTCTCTTTATCTTATGTTTTTTCCAATGTTCGTTATTCGTTAATTAAACTTTCAGATTCTTTTCAGGACAAGGAATAGTTTAGCTTCTATGTAGATTGTTTGCTTGATTCCTTTTCTGTAAATAAAGGGTTTTTCCCCCATAAAGTGAACAGTGTTGAAGGGAAAAAAGTAACATTTGTGTAACATCTTGTCTTACCTCACCATCTTTGCTTTAGGTTGCTAAAGATGCTGTTTCATTCAGAGGAAATGTCGAGTGGTTGCAAATGTCTGGGTTTGAGCAGCTTTCAGATCTTTCATCTCGTCTATTCAGAATACTAGTTAGTGGGTCGAAACTTGTGCAGGGAAATTCCACTTTGACCATATCAATTTTGGACGTAGTTATGAATGCCATGAAAATATCAATGGAACGGGACATTTATCAACCCCATCTCACCCTATCGTTTGGATGTTTATATAAGCTCTACCAAGTCATCGGTTCATGTCGTGATGCTAGATATAGTGCATGTGCAGAGTCTGGATTGAAGGCTATTCTTATGAGTTTACCTCCTGTTTCTATTTTGCACATGGTACTCCCTCCCTCCCTCTCTCTACTAGTGTGTTTCTATTTTTCTTTACATTCCCTATAGATAGTTTCCCCCTTTTTAATGACAAAGATCTCAATTTGATGTGTTTTGAAGGATTATGAAGCACTGTCGCAGTTTCTTATCTGGGCTGTCTCCACGGCTTTGCACTTGGACTCTGCTAAGATGCTCCTGAGCGTAGACTCTCACTGTTATGTAGCTGCTCTGGGACGAGAGACTTGTGATGACTCCTTTACATCAAAACTTCTGCGTTGGATTGTTGCTTCAGTAATTATGGGGAGGATTTCATCTAAGCAAGACGATTCTAGTTTTGGTACTGCAGCAAGGACAAGTATGGACAGTTTGCTGTCTTTCATGAAACAGTTTAGGTTAGGAAATCGGGATGGCAGAAACATGGCTGGATCTGATGAAATTTCAGGCTTATTAGCTGCTGTGATTTTCCATCTCCAGCTGCTCCTTGGTGCAAAATGCAAAATGCTTTCTTCAGTTGTTGCCGCTCTTTCCGTCTTACTCTTCCCGGACCCTCCCTGTTCGAGTGGTATGTATCTGTCCCAGCAATCTAGACATGAGATCTTGAAAGTTGAAACCTAGTTGTTGTTTTTTTTAAAAAATTGCTCCTCCCATTTCCTCTTCATTTATGAAGAAAGCTTGTTACATATCTTGTTATATTCCAATGACATATGATGGATGCTTTTCTAGTTGGTGCTTTTATTAACTTTATGTGGTGTACGGTATCCTTAGTTTAGAAGATGAATATCTCTACACGTATTTATTGTATGAGGTTATTTGGTTTCAGGTTCTGAATTGAATGTCTTTGAAGAGGATCTCACGTCGGACCTGTGGTCAAAGATACATTGCCCACCTGAGGCTAATCCTGCCTGGCGATGGTAAGCGTGTTGGGTCTTCTTAATATGCAAGCTTCATTTCATTTCACAAGATTAAGTTCCAGTTCTATCAGAAAATGTTTTATAACATGACTCGGAAGAAAATATTATGATTCTTGTATCATGGTAAATAAAATACTAAAAGTACCGGTTATTTATGATATTCTATTCTTGTAATCAGTAGTACAAAATATATGAAATATGCCTTCTGAGTTCTGTCCATGAATTCAGCTTGTCTAAATATATGATTGCTTTCAGATTTTTATCATATATATTTAGATTTACCTGTTCTTCCCATCCAAACTATATATAATTAAATGCCTGTATTTTTTTTTTGGGTCCAGGTCATATTCCCAGCCATGGGCAGATGGAAAACCGAAAAGAAGTGATTTAGAGCACATAGAAGAAGTACATGCTTGCGAGGCTCTACTCGTTAAAATATCTGATGTGCTTCTAAAGAAACCATTGGGTACAGAGTCACTGTGGCTATCACTGAGAGACTTGGAAGACAGTGGTGTATTTCAATGGGAGAGAAAGCAGGTTTGCAGCCGCAAAAGGAGCAGGTGCGTGGAAGAAACTAAGGTGCAGTCGAGCAGCGAAGCAAGCAAAAAGGTCAAGCATAAGAAGAAAGATTCCAGCTGAGACGAAGAATAGACAGTGTATTGTGTAACCCCCATAGTTGAAAGTACTGAGCCTCCCAATAGGTTAATGATTTATAGCTTTACATGATGTATATCAAATTGATGATGACATTGTCACGAATCACAGGTTGCTATTGTAACAAATTGATGAGTGATCAGCCGTCGCTTCCACAACCCAAGAAATGTTGCCCCTTGGTTAAGTTCCAGAGAGCCCACCTTGTGCAAACACAAGGTTTTTCAGCAGCAATGTCGCCAGTGATCTGTTGGGTTATCTTTTGGAAACGATCGACTTTTCAGGACTTGAATGGATCAAATGTATCTATAAGGTTAAGGCTAAAGCTAATGTAGGTGAAAAATACTTCATTTGAAACACAAAGGTACCCCATTCTTATAATCTAAGATAGGTAGCTCAAGCAGCTGCCTCAAAATTGGGTGCAACTGTATCTGCTATTGAAGGCAGTTTCTGTGTCCTTTCTGTGTCTGCCAATGTTTTGAATTAGTGAATTGCACAAGATGTTGGATCTTTTTGAGCGATCTAAAGATCTTTAATAGGACCTTGTAGTGAAAACAAAAGATTAAATTGAAAAAAAAGACTGAAATGTATATTTCATAATACCGAGCAAGGATTATCTTTATAGTTATTAGTTCGTTATGACGGTCAGTGATACAGTGTAGTTCATGTTTCAGCATTGACTGCATTTCTTCAAACTTGCATTGATATATCCTTATAGTTATTAGGCGATGATTAATACCGAGCAAGGAGCTTCTGCCGATTTTCACATGATCACGTTTGGTTAACTGTAGCTATGACTGGCTTGCGCTTTTCGCTGTCTGATTCGATATAATGGATTTAGGAGCTCGTATTACCTTGAGCTGTCCCAGCTGTACGTGTTGTTTGAAGATCAATGTGGTTTCATAGTTTCTCTAATTGTTAGGTATAAAGAAACTATATGGTAGATTAGTTATGCTTACAAAATCTGTTTCCATTTATGACTTTAAGGCTGATGTCAATGGAGTCAAAACCGCTTCGCCTTACAAGTTGCTGAAGTCGGGTAAGGCGGGCCTGCAGGGAAATCAAATCCTGGGCGATAGTATCAAGTGGAACTTCGCGATGTTCCTGGTCAGTTGCTACACACCACACCCACGAGTCCATGACTTCTCCTTGGAGTATCAAGGTAGAAACTCGCCTCCCTATTCATCTACTAACATTTCATGCCAAAGCTGTTAGAACAATGGCCGGGCTGCAGAGTTCAATCTCAGGTGTTGTGATTCAACTCGTCGGGTGGAAGGAACTCCACCGGATCGTAGCTGGTGACAATGGGTGGCGAAGAGAGGGTAAACAAAGAACAAAATTACTCCAAAACTCGAGTTATTTGGATTTATCCCATAGAGCGGCAAGTAACATTGCAAAACAGACTGTCCCGCTCTATTTGCCGCACTCAGCTCTACCTGAACCTGGACCAAGTTGGCATAGGACCCGAAACAAACCTGAGTTAAACACCCAAAACAACCAAACCCAAACTATACCAGAGGACCCAATCCATCCAACCTACTTGAGCTGACAAGAGTCAAAATGTAACCCAAAACGATCCAGCACAAAACTAAACCTAGAATCACAAACTGAACCATACAATATTCCATTATTTTTGTGATTTCAAGAAATTTTAATGAATCAGTAATCCGGCCAAAGGGACAAAACAAGCAGCAGAAATAGACAATGAGGTGTAGAAGCTAAACTTGTACCAATTTGCCCATTTTGCACATTTCTAAACATCTACCATTCTACAAAAGTACAATTAACATTACATGGCAGTCATTTTGATGATAAATTATAGCTTAAGTCTACTAAGAAGAAGATGACGAAACATAGTAATAGTAACTCAAGCTACCGCCTAATCAGAATCTTATCAGATCGCACTACTAAACTATTTAAATGGAAGCTACCAAAGTTAGAACACAGTAGAAGACTAGAAGACCCTTCTGGTGAGAAGAATACCTGGTTTCATCCGTCCACGTGAACGCTGAGAATTCGGAATTCAGTTCTTCCCTTGATCTACGGAAAGCTTACGACATGTACAACACATCCAAACAAGAGCAAGATCCTAAATCAGCATGCTCGGGCTATCCCCTCATTAGGTCTATGTCGGTGTTGGGATTCTTCCCATCCAGTACTTCAGAACCAGGCCATCGAACATTGCCAGGAAGAGTCATATGCTGGCTAGGTGAAGCATTGACTGGTGTCACAGCTGTGTTATCACTAGTATGTTGCTCGGAAGAGTCCTTCTCACCTTTGGCATCGGACTCCGTCTTTGTCTTAGGAGTAGTAGGAGGCTTCTGCGGGTTCCCGTATACAAAACTGCACAAAACTACCTGCAAAAAGATGAGAAAATGATGAAAGTCGAATTGGAGCAGGAGAGAAGCCCCAAAAAGCAAAGGTAGAAAAACACATACCTGGGTCGGCCTTGAAGCAATAAGTCTGCCCGCTACTGAACCACCAATTATTTGACCTTCAGGACTTGACAGGGAAACATTAATGCCACCAGTCCTGTTTCGGGCTCCACCAGTCTCAGCAACCAGGTAAGAACCGGACAAGCACAATATCTCAAATCGTCCCTAAAAAAGTCGCAAAAATGATCCTTTTAGCTAAATTTGTGGCACAAGCACTTTCACTGATGTGTACCAGAAACAGATCTTATCCATGGCATCAGTCAAATTCGAAAAAAAGCGTTCCAATATCAAAAGAGCAGTTTTGCATTCTAGATTCAGTCATAACTACAACGATCAAACAAGACTACTACACTTCAACGCTTTTTCACCCATATGCAAATAAATTGTTTTACTACTGACAACGAGAGAAAGATGGGAACACCTACCTCATATGTGACATTACCAACTGAAGATGCAGGTTGGCGTAGTGTTACAGCAGAAACACCACCACTAGCAGACATTATGCACAAGGCCCTTTGCCTCTGTTGAGAGAACGAAAGTATTTTTGATGCAATATCCTGCCAATGTTATTGTAACATTTTAGGCATATCATATTCCATAGGATAAAGTATTAACTGCCATAGTGAAATATTGTTAATTGTTTTCCTTTGGAATTGTCACGAATTGTAAACAATCCACTTCATTCAATTTCACCCTCTGCTAGTAAAAATTACCTGAGACAGACTAAGGGTGTGTTTGGATTCCATTGCATTTTCATTATAATGCAATTATTTTACCTCGTTTTATTTGCCCGTTTGGTTGTAAAAATAAAAACCGAGGTAAAATCATAATTTAACCAAATAATAACATAAATCGAGATAAAATAATTGCATTTTAATTAATATATCGTGGAATCCAAAAACATCATAATTTAAACACCTTAAAATTTTTGTTAACCAAACACACCCTAACTGTCCCCATCCTAAGACAAAAGTAAAAAAAAAAATATCTATCTGACAACCGGTCAAGGATGAGTGGAGGTGTCATCATATCATGTTGCCACGTAAACATGAAAGGGGGAATGAGAGAAAAAAAGGCACTGGTTAACTTCTTTTGTTGTCTAGTCAGTGCTTAAACAAAATATGATTCACATTAATAAAAAACTTCCCCATTGTCTATGAGCTAACGAAGGGGTTTCATTAAGGCGTGCTAAGAGCAAGGGTCAAAAGCATGGGTATCATCTCGAAAACAATATAAACACAGGAATATCAACCATGAATGTAGGCATTAATGGTTTAAGAAATACGCTTTCTCATATTGGAAGTACATCACATACAAAGTATGGAACTTATCTTCCCTTAAATTGTTCTCAAATTGCTTTCTTTTAATAGGGTAAGGTACCCAACCATAATCCGTGAAAATCTTGCTTGACATAATGGCTTGCTAAAATGATGTTTCAGGATGCATTTGATAAGGATTAGACTAACCCCTTGTTTCTTTTTAAGGAAAGGTAATGGTTAATCTTCCAAATCTAGTTCATTTTAAAGTTAAGATTCATTGATCAATATTCTAACCATTACCCTCCTTAACTCATTTCCCATACAAAGTTTATTTCATTTTCCCTCATTTAATTACCTAATTTGAGCATAGGGTAACCATATCCCTAGGATACTCAAACATTTCCCTCTCCCTTTCTCTAGACTCACAAAAAAGTCATTTCCCTTCTATTCAAACAAACAAGGCCTAAGTAACAAAAATCTTTTAGTTTGATGTTCAATAATTAATGCAATCATAATATATTAACAAACTGTTCACCAAATAACACAATAATACTATAAACAAACAAGGGCCACAAATTGGTTAGCTACCTCGCCGGGGGAAACATAGATGACATGAGGTGTAAATGCAATTCCTGCAGAAGTGGACATCCATTCACCTGGGAACAAAGTAATAAACACATTAGAATTAGATTCCCCACCAGGCATCAGAAACTGATGGATAACATCAATATTAGTTAACTTATGGACAAGATCACGGAACTAGATACTTCTACAAAATGCACATTTTCTTTGACTGGACACACAAGTGTGCATACCTAATCACCAAAACATATTTAGGTATTGATCATTCAATTCTTATGACCATCTTCCACTTTTTCCAAAGGTTAGCTAGCATCCTAGGATGTAATTTTATACAATTGGAAACCCACTAGGAAGAATATTTGCTAAAATCAAATATCAGCTGTTACCTAGGAGCAAAATTGCAAAGTACAGAGGTATGGCTAACCAATACTTCCTCCAATCTAAAATATAAGACATTCTAGAAATGAATATTTGATGTACAATATAAGAAGCATTAGGTAATCGAGTAATTTTTTTTTTGATACTTTGACTATATAGTCTATATTGGTTAAATTCCCTTCCCAAATCACATTTCTCTCTCCCATGATACAAGAAACTCCTGAAATATCTTTTTATTGGTTATTTCAGTTTTCAAGTCTTTTTCTTTCTAAAAAATTGTGCAATCTTCTTAGATTTCTTATATTCTTGATCAGAGGAACTATCAGATTAGTTCTTGACAACATCATTTGTATTATTAAAGTTACGGGCATGGCTCTTACATTCAGATTAGCTATTCAGTAATGTCTTTCTGATTTAATAAATCCTTTTACAACCTTATTACAACATGCAACTAAGTCCCTAGTAGTAATGATCACTTAACACCTTCCTCCAGCATCTAAAAGTTCTCTAATTATTACCACCACTACCACTTACTAACAGAGAGGCCTTTCTCAGAAGATGAACAGCATTTGTTGATTACTATGGATAGAGTACACATCTATCAATGGAACAAAATGATATTTTACAAAGAAAGAAAGTTCATAATTTCCTATCAAACTCAAACATGTGATCCAGGCAGGAAATGTGATCATTCTACAGGCCTAAGCAAGCTCAACTGATATCCAAATGGACACAATTACAATTGAAATACACATAAAATCAATCGAATTCGCAATAACTTGTGTAATCTTGGAACTCAAATAAAAGATATGAAAATCAACAATCACAAAACACTTGAAATTGCAGATCTTGATATCAATAACAAATAAGAATAAGAGAAATTCACAAAACTCACAACTTCCTACTATTCATCACTCTTAACTAATTAATAAGAGATCATAATAACTTTCCAACAAAAAATTAGTGGGGAAATCTCACCAACAGAAGCTAATCGCTGCTTCCTCCCTGAACCAGGAGGGCGGCCCCTCTTTCTTTTCTCTGCCGAAGTATTCGAGTTCGGAGTCGATGAGGGTGAAAGGGCCAAGGAAACAGATTCCGGACCTGACCCTGCAATTGCCCCAACTCCAGACCTATCTGGTGCATATTTCCTTGGCCTCCCTCTTTTCTTCTTTAGAGTCTCACTTCCACTCAAAGCGCATCCAACTCCAACCCCAACCCCACCACCACCACCACCAACTCCAACCCCAACACCGCCGCCGCCGCCGCCACCACCAGGGGCAGAGGCAGAAGCAACAGACACTGAAAACCCATGAGGGGGGAAACCAGCCGGAGGTCCTTCTACATTGTACGCAGGAGCAACAGAGTTAGCACCCCTGTAATTGGGCTGAACCTGGTGAACACTACTAGGGTTTGACAAATTTCTGAACCCAGTTGGGGAATTGAAAGCAGTGTGGGTTGCGCCACCAACACCACCAGATCCGCCGCCGCCAACCCCACCGCTCAAGTAGTAAGGAGCTGAGCCTGATAATGCCATGCCTTCTCTTCCATCCTACTACCTTTACCTTTTTTTTTTCATCTATATATACGGAGTATAGAATTTTTTATTTTTTATTTTGTGAAAAGGGTAAGAATTCGAAAACCAGACAAAATCTTGAGAGGCTGAAAAGATTCGACAGACGGAGATGATAGAATCTGTCATATCCATATTATATTATTCTGTCCTTATTGTGTAAAGATATGTTCACACTGCAATCCCGAGTATATATATAGTCAATATATTGTGAAGAAATGGGCAAGGGAATTTATCCAAACCCTAATGTCTCTCACATGGTATCAGTCTAACCGTTCATCAACCCTAACCCTACCGTCTTCATCACGTCGTTGCGCTGAGCAGACCCCTCGGTCGCCGTCGTGGATATCCCCACGTACTCCCGCCATCAACGCCTCCTTCTACCACCACCGCCTCCACCCATGACCACCGAACCCAAAGCCTTCCATTCCGCTCTCACCATTGCCAACATACGCAATGCCATTCCTTTGATCCTTGACACCAATACCACTCCCTACTCTTCATGGGATGCTCTCTTCCGAGTCGTGGCTAAGGCTCACCGTGTCCTTTACCACATCGACTCTACTTTTGATCGGCCACCCACGATCGACGATGCCATGTTCGAACAACTCGACAACACGGTCCTTCATTGGATCTACAACACCGTCTCTCCCGACCTACTCATCACCATTCTCAATCCATCCAACACACCTCTCTCGGCATGGACCAAACTCAAGGACTTGTTTGTGGATAACAAGTCAACGAGGGTTGTCCACCTCGAGCATGAACTCGCCAATTGCAAATTGGAGGCCTACCCATCGCTTGATAATTACTGCCTTGCTCTCAAATCAATCTTCGATCAACTCACTGCGGTTGGATCTGCACCAAGTGCCACTAGGCTTGTCCTTCAACTCATTGCTGGTCTCCCGGCTGAGTACAATGCGGTCTGCACCTATATCCAACAGACCGAACAACTCCCATCTTTCGAGAAAGCTCAATCCCAACTTCGTCTTGAAGAGACGAAAATCAGCAAGCAGGCATCGTCAAATCAAGCCAAGCAGGCCTTGATTTTATCCTCGGATCTCGATTCCCAACCGGATCCGGGTCCAGTAGTGCCAAGCTCCAATCGTGGGCGTGGCAGAGGCCGGGGCAGAGGCCGTGGCCGCAGCACCGGTTACCAACAACAACCGCCGACATTTGTCTGGAGAGCACCGTACGTCTGGGTCCCCAACATGCCGCCTCTTCCTTGGTCATCTCCTCGACTCCACCAAGCCACCTCTTGGTCCACACCTCCCTGCCCGTACCCGACAACAAATGGCGCATGCCTCCCCGGTCCTCCACCGAGGCAATCCTTCCAGGGACACAACGCTGCGCATGCTGCTACAGACATTGATCATGCCTTTTCCACTATGACACTTAATCCGCCCGACAGTCAATGGTACATGGATACAGGAGCCTCATCCCACATGACCAATGGTGCAGGTAATCTCTTGTCAAATTCGATTAAAGATACTTTTAACTCATTATTGTTGGAAATGGTTCCAGGATCCCATCAACCGGCCTTGGAAATGCAACCATACCCACCCAAAACCGACCACTAAACCTATCCAATGTCCTAATTACCCCAAACATAGTCAAAAACCTAATTTATGTTAGGAGATTTGCTGCTGAAAATTGGGCTTCTGTTAACTTTGATCCATTTGGTTTTTCTGTGAAGGATCTTACTACTACGGGGGTTACCCGTATGAGATGCAATAGTCCTGGAGAGCTCTATCCCGTGTCTAACAATTCTTCTTCCAACAATCCACCTCCAAGAGTTCCGCCTCTCGCACTTTCAGTAGAGTCGTCCGATCTCTAGCATGCCCGTCTTGGTCACCCTAGCAAGCCTGCTTTGGATCTTCTGCGTCAAAGTCATCAATTTGGTTGTAATAAAGAGCGGTTAACCACTAGTTGTCATGCCTGTCAATTAGGCAAGCACCGCCGCCTTTCTTTTTTCTAGATCTACTTCGATCACGCATTTCCCATTTGACATTATTCACAGTCACCTTTGGACATCTCCTGTCCCCAGTCGGGAGGGGTTTAAATACTATCTATTATTTTTGGAGGATTTTACTCATTTCCTTTGGGTTCTTCCTCTAAAATTCAAATCGCAAGTATTTGACCTATTTGTTCAATTCCACCAATATGCAAAAATTCAATTCAATAGAGAAATCAAGTCATTCCAATTCAACAACAACCAATTTCACAATTTTTTCGCCAAAAACGGTATCCAATTCCGTCTCTCTTATTCCTACACATCATCTCAAAATGGCAAAGTTGAAAGAGTCATCCGAACCATCTCTAACATGAGAACCATCCTATTTCACGGGTTCGTCCCCCTCCAATATTGGTCGCATGCCCTTCTTGTGTCTTGCTATCTCATCAGCATTCTTCCATCTTCCTCTATTCACAACAAGTCTCCTACTCAAGTCTTGTTCAACACCACACCTTCTCTCATCCACCTTCGAATCTTTGGATGCCTCTGTTATCCAAATCAATCACCCACTACCTCCCACAAACTTCAACCTAGGACCACGCCGTGTGTCTTCATTGGTTATCCCTTCAACCATCGCGGCTACAAATGCCTTGACCTATCTACCCACAAAATCATCATTTCCCGACACATCTCCTTTGATGAAAATCATTTCCCATTTGCATCTCATACTCGACCTTCTATCATCCCCAATGATGATCATACACACCCTCTACTGTTAAACCATTACTGGGTATCTACCCACTCCCCATCAAATACTCCCCCACCCACGCCTGACCCACCTACAAGCCCTACTGTACCGCAACAGCCTGACCCGGCTCCCATCCAACCCGCAAATGCCACCCTCTTCACCGAACTGCAACAACAATCTCTTCCCTACCCGGCCCACTACCAGGAGCCAAAATGGCATTTTTAAACCGAAAATCCCATTTGGTTTATCTGTCCACACCAAACCAAACCCACCTCCAATCTCACCCATACCCACATCTCACAAAAGTGCTATCCTTGACCCTCTCTAGAATACCGCCACGAAAATCCCATTTAGAGACGTTGGACGTTGGAAAGCTCTTCGCGGGTATTCGTGAGAGGAAAAGGAAAAGTGTTTTCAATCCCAGTGCCGGTCCTATCATTTTAGAGGCCCAGGGCATGAAAAAAAAGGAGGCCCTTTAGTAAAAACTACGGAGTACTCATTAATTTAATGTAGAATATATGTGATAAATATAGACTCAACCATGTTAGGGTTAATTTTTTTTAAGACCTCGACTAATTATATATAGTATAAATCATCCTTAAAACAAAATATTTTATAAAACTAAGTTTTCTTTCTTTTAATGAATCACTTATAACTTTTTTTTATGTGTAATAGTTGTGAAAAATATTAAAGTGAGCCTTAAAACCTTTTTTTCTTTCATATTTTAAATGATTTTTATATGGTACTTAAAAAGAGTCATCATAGGTTTTCAAATGAAAGAATATCAATTTATGGATGGATGTTGTTCTAAAACCTTTAATTATGAAGTTTTTTTTTTGAAAAAATACTATATTTAAGGGTGATTTATTTAATTAATTCATAATTTTAATTTTAAGTTTAAAGATAAAGCAAGACCGATTTATCTTTTTCGTTTTTCCAAATACCGATTAAAATGAATTAGAACCAAGTGAGGCCTAATTTAACTTTCGTCTCTTTCAAATTAAATATAGTAAAGCTTTGTTTTGTGGGCTCTATTGGACTATTTTTAATACAGATTTATATTGGGCCTGAGAACCTATTTAAATAAGGAATTTAAACATTACCTATACTACTTTTTATAATAGGTTGGGCCCTAGGGGTGTGCAGAAAAACCCGAAACCGAAAACACGACACGAAAAAACCCGAAACCGAAAAAATACGACACGATAATGACATGAACCGAGAAAACACGGCTGCAAGCGGTTCGTGTTCGGGTCGGGCAAATCGCCTTGTCGGATACCCGACACGAACCGTTTAATTTTTTTAAAATTTTTTTTTAGGCTGGGTAGTATAATACTAGTCTAAACAGAATCCCTTATGTATCAAATAACTCTGCTATCCCAATTGGTTCCAAGTAAGTGATTCTTTCAACTCATGCAGTGAGACTCGGGTTTGAATCCCCTCTGCTCCCTTTTTATTTGTTTTTCCCAAACAGTTTTTATTGCCCCTTCTTAACCCTAACTCATTTTTTTTTATCGCAGAGAGCCGCTCGCAATTCACACTCAGGTTAGCGCCTCCCTCTCTCTTCCTCCCTCTCCCGTGTGGATCGATTCACACGCCATTGCCATAGCCCTTCGCCCCTTCGACATTTGATTCATTCAGACAATCAGGTTAGCATCTCTCTCTCTCTTCCTCCCTCTCCTGTGTGGATCGATTCACACGCCATTGCCTTAGCCCTTTGCCCCTTCAATATTTGATTCATTCAGGCAATCAGGTTAGCGCCTCCCTCTTTCTTCCTCCCTCTCCCGTGTGGATCGATGCAAAGAAGACACGAAAGAGAACCTGAATCGCCAGAAATCGAAGTGTAGAGCGTTAAATCGAAATATGAGATTTGAGAAACTTAGTGTTAGGGTTCGTCGGCGTCGCTTCTTTCGGAATCAGATTCGCGCCTCCCTTTCTCTCTCTTTCCCACTCGCCCTCCCTTGCGACTCTTTGTTCTCTCTTAAATTGGATTTGCAACCCCAAATTCGATTCCAGTACTTTTTCTCCTGTCACCGTCGAGGCTGGCGGAAGTTTGGATCCGACGGTGGACTGGAAGAGGAAGCGTTGTCGGCCACCTCATCTCTCCTACATGCTACAGTAGCACAGGGACAGAGCACACATGAAAAAAAAACACTTGGTTCGTGTCGGGTACCCGGGTTAAGTTGTGTTGGGTACGGTTCAGGGAAGTTGGGCTTAATGGTTCCGGGTACCCGACACGATTAACCGGTTCGTGTCGGGTACCCGATTATGCACACCCCTATTGGGCCCCACTACAAACTGGGCCAGGGCGGGAGCCCATGCTGCCCTTGCCTGTGGGCCGACACTGGTCAAGCCCACAGGTGCTTCAGGATCGCGAGCTGATGATGCTCAACAAGTGCAAATAGTTCCACGCGATTCCCAACCTGTTGGGGAGGTTGATCGTGAATAGCAGATCATGGAGGTGGAACACAGCTCGTCGAGGGACGACGTAGCCCTCATCCACTGGGGCAAGTAGAGGAAAACGGAGGAGGTTGCATCTGGCGGGATCTCGGCGGATGAGCCAATCACGAAGTCGGGGATCGCTATATCCGTGTACCGGCAGCTCGGATTAGCCCCTATTGATTTCAGGAAGTTGGCTCTCCCCGCGAAGAGTTGCCTAGCTGAGACGAATTACCTTCATCACTTTACGGATGAAGAGCTATTGGATCAGAGGCTGAAAACGGGAGGATGGGTGAGTTTCTTTGCGAGTTGCTTTTTTGCTTCATTAGAAACCTTTTCTTTGTAAATCCAGATGCCGGCTAGAGCGCAGGCAAGAATCAGTAAATGAAAAACTAAAGAACACAACAAGATGTTTACGCGGTTCGAGTGTTAAAACTCTACATCCGCGTAGTCTCAAGAAGGAGCTAAAGACTCAGGCTTGGAATCCACTAGTTCTTTTTAGCTAGCGATTGCAGATAGGTTGCAAGTACAAACTCTGGAATACAGATTCAAAGCATAACAATCAGATACAAGGTGCATGCAAGAGAAGAAACGATCTAGAAGAGAAGAAACGAAGAACTCCCTCGGATCTGGCAGTTGGAAGCCAGATCTATCGCCGGGAATCGCAAGAAGGTCAAGGAACTCGGAGCCTTGACCTTCTTCATCGTCTTCAACCTCAGATCTAGAGTCCTTGGTGGAGGATGAGCTCTAGACCGGAGGTCTTCGTCGCGGATTGTCGTCGGAGAGCCTTCGCTTAGAAACCCTAGCTCGCAGAGCAGGACCTCTCTCTCTGGCTTACCTTGTGAGCTCCAACTGACGGCATGAGCAAAACCCTAGAGGGCACACCCTTATATAGACGAGCCCTTAAATGGAACGTAACATTTCATCAACACGGCAACCCTTTGAACAGCCGAAGAAGCTAGGCCGAGCTTCATGGGCTAGATCGTCCCATCATAGAGTAACATACAACATAACATAATAACGGGATAATATGTGACATATGTATGTATATGACGTTATGCATAGAATTTAACCTAGGTATTAATAAGTGTAATATGTTGGCATATATATGATATATTATATACGAGTACTCGTACGTGACCCGGAACCCAAAGTTTCTGGATTAATACTTCAAATCTATAATATATTCTATATTTCCCTTACTATGTTTCCTTATCCATACTTAGATCATATACTAAAGTTTTACTTGCCATCCAATCAGTGGCGGATCCTGAAGTGTTTAGTTGAGGGGGCGAAAAATTGATCTCTAATTTTTTTTTCGAAAAAAATCATCAATATTTGAAGTTTTTGGGTTTAATTATAGTATTAAGTTATGAAGTTTAACAAATGATGAGTATAATAGAAGTGTATTAATTTGGTAATTGATGTGAAAAATAATTTATATCGCTTCAGTCTTGAAACGTTTATAACTTTTTACTCAGTTATCGAATTTGAGCTTATAATATATCAAATCGAAGTTATCGACGAGAGGAATATGTATATTAAATTTCATTTTTTATTGGGGGGCGACTGCCACCCCCGGTCCTTTAAAGGATCCGCCCCTGCATCCAATACTAAAGTTTTACTTACCATCCAATATCTATAGCAGGATAGTGTCGAGATTAAGAATGGACTTTACATCTTTTCTTCTTTTTTTTCCTGCTTGTCTCATGACTTTGTTCATTTCATGCTTTCGTAGGATAATCTTTATTTTTTTTTGGGGTGGGGGGGGGGGGGGGATGAGCGATTGAGGGGGATACAGTGATCGCATGAGGGTACCATCAAAACCTTGCAAGTGGAGAAACTGAAAGGGAGCTAGATGAGGTGAGGAGTGAGCTCGACCTGTTGCGAGTCGAGATCTCGGGTCTTCAAGAGAAAAATGCTGAACATGAGTCGCAGATACAAATATTATTACATGTAGGCCCATGATCGTCTAACTTAATCCTAAAGGTCAAACTCACTCACAGCTAGTGGATCGATCTATAATGGAGGGTTGGGAGACTCCCATTCATCAACTTAATTAATTATAGCCTAATTCCAGTTTGCATTTTTGTCCATACATTCTGTTTGGTGGGCTCTTTTCATTATCAAATTGATCCCAATTTTCTCAATTGCCTTTTCTAAGAAGCAACAAAAATGAATCCAAAAATTAAAAGCAACTACTTAACAACTACTATAAATATATAAGCAACGAAACTCCAATTATTCCAGAATAAGAGCTACCATTATATTGAAGATGGCAATCAATTACAAAGTCTCTCACCTCCTACCCCTAATCTTAGCTTCATTCCTCCTTCAGTCTCATTTTGGTACACATCTCCACTCCACACACACATACCTATATATTGTGAATTATTTTTTGATATATTATTTAATCATTTAATTTGTTTATATTCAGGTTTAAGCCAATTGCAAACGAGCTACTACTCAACAAGCTGTCCAAATGCAGAGAAAATAATAAAGGAAGAAGTGAGTAAGTTGTATTACAAGCATGGCAACACCGCTGTTTCATGGCTTAGGAATCTCTTCCATGACTGCATGGTTAAGGTATTTACTATTTGTGTATATATGGCTATGTGGTCAGTAGCAATGGTAACGTGCATTTACTAATACATGATAACTTTTAGTCGTGCGATGCATCGTTGCTGCTGGATGAAACAAACAGCATAAACAGCGAACAAACAGCGGCGAGGAACTTCGGATTGAGGAACTTCAAGTACATCCAAGTCATAAAGGAAGCTGTGGAGAAAGAATGCCCTGCTACCATCTCTTGTGCTGACATCGTTGCTCTTTCATCCCGAGATGGCATCGAAATGGTACCTACTTGAACCTTACACATCGATCGATTGATTGGATTGGATTTGTGAATTGATTTGGTATGGTAGTTGGGAGGACCACATATAGAGATGAAGACCGGGAGGAGAGACAGCCGGGAAAGCTATGCAGCGGAAGTGGCAGACTTCATCCCCAATCACAACGACTCCATCTCCCTCGTTCTCTCTCGCTTTCAGTCCATTGGACTTGATGCCCAAGCCACCGTTGCTGTTCTTGGTAACATTTTTTTTATTACTTTCTTATAATATATACTAATTAATTATGTAATTAAGGGCGTCTTTGGTTCAGTTTTGATATTTTTTTTAACTTGATTATATTTGTGGATACAACTGTTTTGTTTTGTTTTTTTTATGGGTTTTTGTTTTTGTCAGTTTTGATGATTAATTACGGTGGATAATATATATAAAGAGCTAGGTACATGTTAAAATAATAATATTAATAAATGTGCAAAACAAAATTTTCTGAAGCTTTAAATATTGTGTTGTGGTAAATATATATTTTCGAGGGGCCAAAGAATTGGCTCTATACCAATTCAATTATTTGATTTAATTTAATGAAGTAACTAGTCACAACAGTTGGTCAAATAATGGATGAGTGCATCCACCACTCTAATAATCGGAATTATGCAATGCAGATGAATGAATATTGACTATTAATACCGCCTAATCAATTATAATATAATATAATATAATACAACATCCGATCTAAAATATATGTCGTTTGATTTTTCAACATGTATTTTAAGAAGGTAAAAACTATATAAAATATCAACCTTTTTTTAAATTATTTGTTTACAACTTAATATTTGTTGGTAATAAGTATTAGATTGTAAAAAATAATAATAAAAAAGTTATTATATTATATAGTTTTTAGCTCCTTAAAATACGTGTTAAAAAGTCAAACGATATATATTTTGAATCGGAGAGAGTATAATATACTATACTATAATATACTATGCTATAATATAATATAATATAATATAAAGGCTGGGGAAGTCGTTTGTGATATGTGTCGACTTCTCCTTAATTGTAATGTTTTTAATCAATTGCGCGCATTTTCCCATAATTAATACAATATAACAATATATATAATTAAGATTTTAATAATTTTTTTTCCAATTCCACTTAATCAATAATATATGCTTAAGATAAGATTTTACCCAATTTATTTAGATATCACTATATTTTTAGAAGATTAATATATATATATATAGCAATATATGATTAAGATAATATTTTACCAAATTTCATTAGATATTGATATATTTATACAAGATTTTACCCATTTTTGTAAAATATGGATATATTATATTATATTTTTTTTATTGGTAGTCAATTAAACATATTAATAGAAATTAATTAGTTAAACGGGTGTTAAAACCAAATATATTTAAAAATTTTAAAAATAATATATATATTTTGGTAGTTGGGAGTTAATGTTTATAAGTATTTTATACATTTTCAAATGAATTAATATTGAAAAACTGCACTTTTCTGTGGGTAGTTAATAGAATTTGTATTTTGTTTCTCCATTTTCAAAAAATTTTCAAGAAGTTTAAGCTTTAAAAATTTTCCAAAATGGAGAAACAAAATACAAATTCTTCAAATTATTTTTGCTTAAACTCCAACAGCTTTCCCATTTCAAAGATTTGAATAATTATTTAGTTTGGAAAATGCTGCAGATTTAGGGAATTATCTCCATTTTTTCTGCTGCTTCTCTATTTTGGAGAATGTGATGGGGAATCTGTTGGACCAAAAAACTACCTTAAAATTCTCCAAAAACTCCAAAATGGAGAAACCGTTGGAGATGCTCTATCTATTCTATTCTCGAACACAAGAAATAGTGTTGACCCTATAACATTAATTGACCGTATATGATAACATTATATATAGATATGTATGTATAATAATGCTTAATTTGTAAGACATGTTATTGATGATGGCTTAAATACATATAGGTGCACACTCGGTAGGGAGAATTCATTGCATAAATCTGGTAGGCAGATTGTACCCGAGTGTTGACCCGACCCTGGATCCAGACTATGCCAAGTATCTCATGGGTCGTTGTCCAAGCCCAAATCCGGACCCTAAGGCTGTCGAATATTCCAGAAATGACCGAACCACGCCCATGATCCTCGACAACCTGTACTACAAGCACCTATTAGGGCATAAAGGTCTACTCTCCATCGACCAACAACTCGCTTCAGACCCGACCACCCTACCCTTCGTTCAGAAGATGGCCGATGACAATGCCTACTTCCGCGACCAGTTTTCTCGAGCCATCCTCCTGTTGTCGGAGAACAATCCGCTCACCGGAGATCAGGGAGAGATAAGGAAGGATTGTCGGTTCATAAATACCATTTGATCCATGTCTCTTCCAAGATTTGCAATAAATAAATAAATAAATGTATGTGTGTGACTGTGTGTGGGGTTAATTTGGTTTATCACGTATATCACATATGCAAATGCATCCAAATTGCTCAGTCAACTTCAGAAAGAAACAAAATTAAGCATTGTATTTTTATCAAAATGAAGCTGATATCCTAAGGATATACATATACACCATATATCGTCCATTCCATTGTGTCTATTATTGCAATGAAAATAATGTAATATATACCGTATTTAATGCCCCAAATCTCTTCAAAGGAAATCGTTTAATTTAGTATTTATTTTTCATTTTTATATTATTTTGACCAATAATTTTTTTAAGTGACATTTTTTAAGGAAGACTTTGTTAATTAATTACCACTCTTATCAATTTTACCACTAATGGTTACACATTTGGTGACAAAAATTTTTGTGACAATTCTTTTTAGACCACAACTTCTTCTTTTTTTTACCATAGTGTCACAACAACCTTTTGTTTTAGCGATCAACTTGTTAAACAACTTTATACAATAATTTTATAGATAATTGTATTAAGTATGAAATTATTTTTAAAAATTAATAAAATAATTAACATTTTATAAATAGTTTTTATCTTAAAAAGCGTGAAAAAATAAAACAACTATGGTTAATTTCATAGATAATTTCTACTTAGTACAATTTTTTTAGACAACTTTTTAACCGATCAATTTTTTCTGATTTTTTTTTTCCGATGATGGTGTCTAGACAGTAGACACATAATGACATTTCTTTTGTAAACTAGCGGCTGCCCCGCGTGCAAGAAAGAAAAAATACAACCAATCTTTAGCGTGAGCTAAAAATAGGCATTATCATTTATCAAAAAGCTGCAAAGAACACAAACCTCATATAAAAACCTAGCTGTTATAAAATTGGCAACTGCATCTTTAACACAAACTGGACTTTTAAATCACCTCTAGAGGTATGTAAGTTGGCCGCTTCGGTATGCACACTGCACAGCAGATCAGCAGAGTAACGCAGTTCTGTCTTCTGTACATTAACAAAATAGTCATGGACTGTGATTTTGGATTCTTCAGGCTCATTGTTTTGATCCCTTCTCTGCTTCAAGGTGAAACTACAGCAGAAGCAAAATTAACACAAGCACATCCAGCTACCAGAAATAATGGGTGTAAAATTAAACAAGATAAATTTAAAAGATTGGAGAAGGATACGTCTGCTGACTGCAAGGTACTTCACTCAAACCAGTTATCTTGAACTCTTGGTTTGATGTTGTTGTCTTGATTCTGAGGTCTTTAAGCATTCGCTTTGCCTGAATTTTTTTTAAGGAATGTTAGACCACATTTAACAGAAGTTGGCACCCACCACCTCAGACACGGAGTTGTCTTACCTTTGCCTAATCAAGAGTGTATGGGTCTCTAACATTCTGGTTAGCAATGAGAAAATCCTTCAGGGATCCAAGCTGAATTATCATAGTTAACGAAACATCTAAGACCAGATAAAGTTGGGAGTTTAAGCTAAATATAGTAACAGCATTGACATGTAGCCAACTCAAACAAATGCTAAAAGTTTGAGAGAGTAAGGACATGTAACTCACCGATGTTCAAAGAAATACCAGCTTGCGTCCCTCTAAAACACGAGTGAAAACCCCTGCATCCTAGCACTCCATCACCAACATCACAGAAGTTCTTTGGGTCGTTAAAGAAAAATGATTGGCGAACAAGAAGACATCCCCTGTCAAAAAACCCTGCATCCTAGCCCTCCACAACCAACATCACATAAGTTCTTTGGGTCGTTAAAGAAAAATGATTGGCGAACAAGAAGACATCCCCTGTCAAAACCAATAGAATTGAGCTGAAGAATCCCAAAGCACTAAAAAACATGCTCTTACAATCAAATTTATTAAACTCACTGTTTGGCAGCATTCTGCCTCAAGATGATGTCGAGAACCCTAAATGCTTCTTGGGTGTTTTCATTCTCTTGGCCCTTGATAACATTCGCAAGTGCCTGCATGGGAATCTTGGCCACAAAGCCGAGTTCAAAAAACTTTTAGATTGATAAGGCCTCCTCACCCTCTTCCTGTCTGCATCATTTTGATTTTCTTGATCGGGATTGGCATTCCCATTGTTCCTGCAGAAAGAACAAATGTCACACATATATGATATGGTAATATATACTATGTACTAAAGAGTAACAATTCAACAAAAACACAACAAATTTTACCCGTTTGAGACAACATCTTCCAGCACAACAGTAAACTCGTGCTTGTTAGTGGGTAGTGACCCAACAGTGAATAAACTCTTCTCACCATCATAGGCAAAGTCCTTGCCTCCTAGCTCAGTATCATAGGTCTCTTTCACCTTATCAATGATTTTTCTTCCGATTCCCTTTGCATCAACAGCAGTGCCATCTTCATAAGAGACATTGACCTATAATTGAGGATTTTTAAGTTGGAGGCAATAAAATATAGATGTATACAAGCAAGATGGACGATGAAAAAGAGGCAGAAAATCTTACGCTCTAGTGAAAGAAGTGTCCATCCAGTTTGCCAATGTTCACTTTGTAATGGTTGCAGTAATGGAATTTTCTGACCCTTGGTTCCTAGGCCCGCTTGCTATCAATAAATACAACCTTCAAATAAAACTCATTTTGGCTTCAACAAATTGTGAATTTGTGATTAGTAGCAAAAAGCATATTATTCGTATGGTTTTCATGCAAACATAAATAGCAAACCCAAGTAGGAGGGTGATAGATCATCATAAAATGAAATATATGACATAAATATGATTCTTGATGTGAAAGATGTAGAAACTTGCACACAAACTGATTGAACATAAAACAAGTATAAAGTCTGCATTAATCTCCTCCATCAAGCAACAACACGACGGTTGCTACAAAAAGTGTATGAGAGCACAAAAAATTATAAAACATAACCCAACTATGGTACTTCTACAACAAGCCAAAGAGAAGATGTAGGGTTGTCGCCCAAGGATCAATGTATTTACATTGTATAATCATATGTGCATAGTTTAGACATCATATTCCTTCCCAATCTAATTTCAAAACCATAAAAACAAATGCATAAGGTGGTAAAAATGGAGATGCGAATTAAAAGGAAAATCAAGCAAGTTGGACAAACCGAACTCAGAAAGCCAATGTTCCTAATTTCAAAATTTGTTTGTCGGAGAAAGGTCACAAATTTGGTCTCCAAAATCAAAACCCTAAACGAATTCTCCATAAGGTACCAAAAAAAAAAAAACCTTTTCAATTCAAATACGAATCCATCAGATTTGGGTAGAATAAGTGAAATTCCACTTCAAGGCTGCAGCGGCCAGCGGGGATTAGAAGAAGAAGAACAGTTGAAGGCCTGCGGGATTCGCCGACGACGCCGAGGGGCTGGGGAGGTCAGAACGACCGAACTCAGGGTGGCTGCGGTGCGCCGGTGCCAGGGTGGGTCGGCGACTCGACTCAGACTCGCGGAATCCACTCTCTCACAGTCTCACTCTCTGCGCCTCTGTGAAGGCTATGAAAATGTGAATTGGGACTTTTTCAATTTCGACCTTAAAAAAAATAAATAGAAAAGGGTTAAAATTTTTGAAAATAGAGAGAGTCGAACTTGGGTATTTTGTTTATCAAAGAATAAATCCCGTCCCTTGCCGGTCGATCCAGCTTTGTGTTTGTTTCTTTTTTATATATTCCTTTTACTTAATTTTATTCCCAAAAAAATACCCGATGTATAAAAATAAAAGTACTTTGGGTTTTTTTTCTTTTCAAAATTAATTAAAAATCAAGAAGCACAGGAAAGGAAAGCGAATATGGAAAAAATGCAAAAGATTTTCCATTAGCCAGTATCATATAATTTACAACATATCGGTCCTCCTTTTTCCCTAGCAACAGATTAGAGGCAGTTGGTTAGGATGTGAATACATGGAATAGAAGAAGATGATTTTAACGAGCATTGACAATCCGATAAAGAAAGGATCACTGCTTCAACTAGTTAACTCCCTGCTAGCCATTCCGAACTCCTCCTCTACCATCCTTAGGAGTTCCCCAAAAATCTCGGATTCAAGATATGCCAGAGGAAGTGCAAACCGTTTCTCGTCAGCTGTGTAGATGACAAGTGGCCCTTCTCGACTACTGGTGCTGTGTTGGAGCTTCTGCTTCTGTACAAAGCGAGCCTTTTTCTACTTGCTGCCGCCAACCTTTGCCACTTTCTGGCCATCTTGATTAGCTTCTTGGTGCTGATCATGATGAGAGGATATTTCTGAGCAAGTATTGGGAAATGGAAGAGCTTATTGTGTTGATTTGTGAGGATGGAAAGAGTTGAAGTGCACTTATATAATATGAATGAAAGTCGAGGTACAAATCCATGTGAGTTGTTGAGTAAGTAGTGAAGGCATTCAATATAAACACATTGCGTGGTTTTATCCAATGGATTCTACAAAACATAGCTCAAATCCGACAAGAAGATATGTTATTGTCCATCTTGATGAAGAAATTTAGTCAAATGTATTAATTCTATAGGGACAGACCAATGGCCAAGCAAATCCATGTGATACCTGATGAAGAAAAGGGGGTCCTTTGAGTATGGCTATACCCAACATGGTCAGCTCAAAAACCTTGATCAAGCTCGCCAAGAAGTGCAAAAGGGTGGCCATTCTAAAGAGGAAGAGGATATCCTTTCCTAAGGTTTCAGATGAGGAGGCTTGCAAGTTGCAACACATTAGCAAGGACCGACAATGGTCACTTTGTTGTGTACTTTGCAGATGAAAGGCGGTTCATGGTTCCACTTACGTATCTCAAGAGCAGCATTCTCGTAGAGCTTCTAGCTATTGCTGTGGAACAATTCGGTATGCCATGGGATGGCCCTATTACGCTTCCATCACCATGGGATGCAAAATTTGTGGCGTATGCTCTCTCTCTTATCCAAAAGCATACAGGTGATGAGATGCAGAAAGCTTTGCCCATATCCTGTCTCAGAGTCATTGCTTGTCAGCATCCCTACTTGTTCAGGAACAAAAAAACTACCAAGTTCGTCTATGTATCATTTGAAATGTATTGTTACCTTTTTGTTTTTTCATTATTAGATTTCAGCCACTGTTTAGGATTTATTTGTAACATGCATTGAAAATTGGAAGATTATAGTTTCTTCAGTATTTCTGTTTTCCTAGGCTTAGATAATAAGTATCTACAGCACATATTCGACATTAACCTTGACAGGTTGGTATAATTCTATTGCCAGTTTCATAAGTCTGTATAATGTTTAGCGACATGACAGTCCATATGTTTTGCAAACACTAATGGATATTGTTGAATAATGGTGTAGAAGAACACACTTTCATTAATTCACAAAAGAAAATAACGGGCCTAGATGATGGTGGAGAGAGAGGTTGAGTGAATTACTCAAACAACCTTGACTAATTCTATTAAACCTAAATAATAGAAATAATTAAATTATAATAATAATAATAATATATATATTATTTTCCTAATATTCTCCCGCAGTTGAAGCAAGAGATATCGAAACTGAAAACTGAATAAATATGGAATAAACCATAAATAAAAGTTTTTTTTTTTTTAATTGTTGCACATCAAGCGCAAGTCACGGATACCAGTGAGGGGGACGGGGAAAGTGGCAGATCTCTGGCGATACGTTCCCTACAAATTGGCGGCGTACCCATACGCGGAGCAAGCCTACGACGCCAAGGCTCCCTCTGGGTATGTTAGGGATGTTCCACATGACTTTTCGATAGGTTTGCTGGCGGACTGGTGGGGAGGTTGAGGTCCCGGCACAGAGTCGCCGGAGAGGAATCGATCAGCGATCGGTGGCGCCTGATTGCCCAATGCTTGGGAGGGAAAGCCCCTTGGGAAGGGAACTGTTGCTAGTGGTTGTCGATGTCTTCCGGCGGGGAATGCTTTGACTTCTTGTGGCTTGCCCGGTGGCCTCCTAGCGCCTGGAACAAACGGGAAGCAGCGGTGGCATTGTGCCATTGCATTTGATCCACAACATGGTTGCTTGTGGAGTGGTGGTAAGTGATGATGGTGAGTCGAACAAGTTGGATTTGGAGGGTGACTTTGCTGAGCTCCATTAAAGGATCAATCTTTGGGATCAGTGTAAAGAGGAATTAAATAAAGATGAATGTGAGTTTGTATGGCCGAAGGCAAATTGAGTTTGCCTGAGGGCGGTTTTGTGCGGTCGATATAGGGTTTGGCCAACGAAAAGCAAGAATAAAGGCCGACATGGTTTTGGCCGAAATTTGGATGGCAAAAGCCAAAATTTTGGTTAGTGTGGAAGACAAGCGGAAGCGGTTTTGTAATGGCCAGAGCCAAATTTAGATTGCTCGGAGACGGTTTTGTGGTGGCCTAAACCGTTGAATATGTTTCCTGACAACATGTCGGAGCATTGGTTTGTGCCAAAAGTTGGAGGATAGTTGGCCGGAGTTGGAGGATCAAAGCCGTTAGGCTAATGGCTCAGATATCAGGTTGAATAATGGTGTAGAAGAACACACTTTCATTAATTCATAAAAGAAAATAACGGGCCTATGATGATGGTGGAGAGAGAGGTTGAGTGAATTACTCTAACAACCTTGACTAATTCTATTAAACCTAAATAATAGAAATAATTAAATTCTAATAATAATAATATATATATTATTTTCCTAATAGATATTATGTTCAAAGTTGCAAAAGGTGATGGCTTGAACGGATCAATTCGCAGAGGTCAAGGCCATTAAAAGTTAACATACAATTCATTTTCAACCTTTGATGAGTCCACCATTTTAACAGTCACTACCCACGGGTCCACTGCTTTAACTAGTTTTCTAGAGATACATTGTTGAATGATAGAGATGATGTACTCCATGAAAACTGAGTCACGTGCTAAGATGATGGTTCCACTGCTAGCCAATCCGAACTCTTCTTCTGCCATCCTTAGGAGTTCCAAAAGAATCTCGGATTCAAGATAGGCCAAGGGAAGTGCATAGCGTTTCTCATCAGCTGTGTTTACCTGTGTATATGACAAATTAAGTCGCCCTTATTGGCTATAAGTGCTCTGTCGGAAAGGCAAGCCTTTTCCTGTTTGCTATTGCAAACCTTTGCCACTTCTTGGCCATCTTGATTAGCTCTTCTTGGTGCTGATCGTCTTGTTTCTGGATATTTGATCTTGTTGTTGAGAGGAAATCTCTGATAAAAAATTTAGTAATGGAAGAGTCTGTTGATTTGGTTGAATAGAGAGTTGAGTGCACTTTTATAAGTTCAGGAACAAACCCATGTGAGTTGTTGAGCCGGTGATGAAGTTTGGCATTATTGTTCGAGTATAACAATCAACCTTAAGGCATTCAGTGCAAACACATTGTGTGGCCTAAATGATCCTACAGGATAACTTAAGTTCGACAGGAAGATCTGTCGCAGTCCTCGGTAGGTAAGTGTAAGCAATCCAGCCTCGCGAAATTCGGTAGGGGTTGATTATGCAAATATAGATCCCTGACAACAACTATGGATCTAGACATGTGTAGTTTTTGGCACATCTATTATGACACCCTAAAATTTTCCATTTTGCGCCCCCTTTCATTGGGTCAAATCTACTTTCTAACAAGCTACAGCACGACCCGTCCGAATTTTATACGCTTCGAACGATTCATTTCGGTACCCCTTCTCTGTCATTGATCGTGAGTCGATCATCATCCTTGGTTCCACCGATTTCAATACCCACCTGCCCACTCTTTGGATTTCGATACCTATCTGAAGCGGATAATCTCAGCATCTTTCTTTACTTTTTCAAATTCAGAATCTGCCAAATTATTTAGTTTGCCTACAGGCTACAGTACTAAAGACCTTTTCTTCCTCTTTGTATATTTAAGTATTGAACGTGTAGGTTGTCAGAATTAAGCTTCACAAAATGAGACAAATAAAATGAGGAACACAAGGCCCAGCCACCGTTCACACTTACAATTGCTCTAATGGTGGCGGGTGTTGTTCTTTAAATATAAATCTCATATTTAAACTTCTCTAAACAATAATTTAACAAATTATTTCCCATAACTTACCTATATTTGCATGACAGATTAATTGGCAACATAAGTGCCCATTATATCCATCAAATTGCACAAGAGCTTACTTCACCAGTGCACAAAAGCTAAGTTCAGACCTAATTTACTAATCCAAAACAAAAACTAATTTTAAGAAATGGATATGCAACTCACAGCCCCAAAAAGGACTCATCATAGATCTTCCACTTCTCCATAAATGCTTCAAGAACTGCTGTGACCGAGCAATTTGTGCTTAACGGAAAATCGGAAACTGGAAAATATATAAACACACACATTTAGAAAAGAAAAGAGAATATTTGAAACAATCTCAACTCAAAATAATAGCAAAACTATCTCAACTGAGCAAATGAATGAGTTGTATCAAAAGAAATTGCAGCTAGACCATCCATATTCTATACCTGATATGTAGTCATGTGTACTATTGTCTTTGCTGACTTCTCCCTGGAGCGTTGCACCTACCTATAAGCACACAAAAGAAGATTGATCAAGACTATAGACTCACAAATACATATATTCTAAACAAATGTAAAAGCAAGAATTTGAAATTCAAATAAATTGAATGATGATCGAGTACCACAAAGACAAGGTCTGAATCATCACTAATCGTGGAAACAAACTTCTCAACATCAACAGATTTTCCTGAGCTGTAGGATAGACCTGATTCATGAGAAAAAGCTACCACTAAATCAGAGCAAGTAATTATTTACAATGCATCAAGAAATGAGATCATTTTAAACCCACCAATAACACGAGCATTGCTGGGTATATGACGCATCACAGGTCCATCCAGAACACGAAGAAGATCTTCCCCTGTATCCGGGGCCCGCACACAAGACTTGTTCAACAAGGCCGCTTCACAAATTCACCAAAGAGCCCACATCCAAAAATCATGGCCAAATCTTATATTATCATCCCATAAAAGGGGTCAAAAAAGTTTTGAAAACCCAGCAAAACTCAAGTCATTCAAATAGAGACAATAATATTAATATTAGCCAAACAAATCTAAATTTCCTCTCCCATAAACAACTTTTCATTAAACAAATGGGTTTCTAAGCTCTTTTCTTAGGTACTCGATACTTACCAATCAATCCGCAAAAACGAACACAAGTTCTCGGTATACGAGCATGCGTCTTGACTTCAAAGAGAATACCAGAATTAGTTTTGATATACACACCTCCCACCATCCCTGCAAGGTTAAGTGGGCTATCTAAAATTGTAACAAGAGCCTGCATAATAAACACAACGGCTCAAGTCTATTTTTTTTGTGAAGAAAAAAAAAATCAAGACATGTGAAATAAAATGTAGACAAGTTCTTCAAAACCCTCACACAAAAATAAACTCACGATCACCAAAGCACAACTTTTATTTTTTTAAAATGAGGTTCAGACAAATTGAAAAGAGATAAACTTCTAACCTGATAGACTACTTCAGGTTCATAGTTTTCGAGATTCTCTCCACCCTTCTTTGCTAGAAATTTTGCATCATCCGAACTCAAAACCTTCCACTTCTGGAAAAGGTAAAAAGGCTTACAAGTTCGTAAACAACATTTTTTGGCTCAAGGAACAACCTAATAATGAATTCAACAAACCAAATGGCTCTAAACCACTTTGGATACTTTTCAATCAATTTTATACCTTTCGTACCATGCCCTTTGTCAGGGAGGCATTCTCAAGAATAAATATGGGGCGAGATTTGCGATCTGGAAGAGTATTGAGCATGCCAATAGAATTTCTATTGTCCTTGGATTCTTGCATTCTCCTTCGTCTATTACAATGTGCTTTTCCTAACAGAAGATCCTCTTCTGATTCTTCTCAACTACAGCAATAAATAAAAACTTCATATTTTTCCAAATTATATAGGACCAATATGGGTAGCTGTGAAAATTGAAAGAGGTATCTTGAAACAATAATTAAAAAAAAGGTGGTGTTTTCAGAAAAGTATACCAATTGATGTGGTTTTTGTGATTTTATATGAATTCCACCTATAAAAGCATTCATCACAAATCACAAAAGGTGTCATACATAGCCACACAATTGAAAGATATCAAATAACACTACAAAAGCAAACAAAGATATCAAAAATATTCATTTCAATTTCAAACTCAATATCAATTAAAACTCAACAATTTCTTACCCTTAATGGCTAAATCCCTAATCTTAACCAAGATTTCAATTTCAAATTTGACTGGACTCCACAACCACAGTAAACAAGCAATTCAATACAAGAATAATTCAAGTTTTCAAAGAGTTAAATAACCCATCAGGCGGCAGGCGGAGAGTCGAGATAGACTTACTAACAGTCTGACAGAGCACCAGCAGGCACAAGTTCGAATCTTCAAGGGTCCGAGGACTGCCAGAAGGCCGATATTGCCGAGGGGCGAGGGCTGCCGGCTGCCGCACTCACTGGAGAAGGTCGAGATTCGAGAAGGCTGATCACTGCTGCAGGCTACCACAAGGGGTAAGGCCCAGAAGAAGCCTTCGAAGAGAACGGGCGAACGCAAATCTCCGACAATTATATCTCTTATTTTTATTATTAATTTACCCCATTCAATTGGTATACCGTATAGTTGACATTTAACCTTTGGATTTGTTTTTCAAAAGTAAAAAACTTTATAAAATATCAAAAAAAAAATATTTTTTAAAAGAATTTCATACTTAGAAAAAAAGCTATATAAAAAAGGGCTATTTGCAAAACTAACCTAAATATCCGGTTGGATTGCGGGGGTTAACCCCAAAAAAAAAAAATTGCAAAGTAACCGGTTTCTCACAGCCTGCAACCGGTTGGAGAGAAAAAAGCGCGCAACAGTGAGAGAGGAAGGGAAGGATGAGGGAAGACGCCGTCGTTGGAGACGGGGTTCGCGGCTCTAGGCGATAGGCCTCCGGGCTCGACGGGAGGGCTTGAGCGCAGTCATCTTGGTCCTTCTTCCTCCCATTCGTCTCCAATGGCGGCCCCAAACCCGGATGCCATTGTTGCGGTCGATCCTGTCGCTAGGAAATTTCTCCAGATCTGGCAGATTTTGAGGCTAGTGGTGCACGACTCCTACGAAATTGAAGGCAATTGCTAAGGTCGATAGAGGCAGCTATGAGTCGAAGGCAGTTGCTGATCGATTGTAAGTGAAAATTCTAGGGTTAAGGTTTTGGCATCTCCCTGATTTTCCATCTATTAAACCTAATTTATGGATACATAGATAGAAATTGTTGATTTGGGGTTTTGATTTCTATAGTGTAAATTAGGGTTTTGATTCGTGCTTCCTGATGGTCCTGGATTTTAATTTTCAGTCACAATTTTGATCTCTTGCTTTGGGATGACAGGATAAGAGCTTTAGTGCTTTACTTTCATACTCAAAACTCCCCCAGCATCAGTTCTCCTTCTTAAAGTTGCAGGTACTACTTAATCGCTCATCAGACTTGTCCAATTTCGTTTCAATTGCTACCAAAGCTATGTTAATATAAGTTCATGTCATGTATCCAGGATTTGAATGACATGTTAATATAAGTTCATGTCATGTATGCAGGATTTCCTTTGATCGATCTGATGTACTAAAGCTATGTTTTGATGTGTACAAACTATGCTGCGTTTTATTGTAATGGCTGTCAATTAGTGCCCTTGAACCTTGAATGGGAAATTTCAAACACGAACCACATGTATGATCGTATCAAGTAAAACAATTCACTTGTCATGTAAAACAATTGACGTGTCAAGTAACATAATTCACATGTCCAGTAAAACAATCCATGTGTCATGTAAAACAATTCACGTGTCAAGTAAAACAAGTCAGGCTAAATGCTTGCTATGAAGTGTGCATCTTGATTTGCACCTCGGCGTGCTATTTGTTCTCTCATGAGAAGTGGGACATCTAAATGAATGAAGAAACCTTTAATATAGGTATGTTGCTGACTTGATTCATTTTAGGGTTGTGTATTATGCACTAGTGTGTTTTGTGTGCAGAGCAAATGATAATGGCCAATGTAAATGGATAGACCCTCACATATCAAGTTTCTTTGACATAAATATTCTTCTCATGTAGCCTATTAGCTCAATGGGAGAGCATTGTGGTCATACACAAAGATGTGGGTTCAATTCCCACGTAGGCTTATTATTCATTAATCAACACCGACTATCAACTTATGTTTAGAACAAGTCAAGCTTGCTACATCACCAAATTCATGTGTCAAGTAAAAACAATTCATATGTGAAGTAAAACACATTATATGTCATGTAAATCCGGTATGAGTGACATGTAAATTCAGTATGGGTTATGTGTTATTTTTGGTGCTGCTATCACATAATTTAGTGGCATAAGTGCTTGGATTAGCATGTTTCTTTGTTTGAGGGACTCGCAACGCAGAAGTGAGTTCATTATTAATAAAACATCAAACGAATGCCACTTTAGTTTCTTTGCTTGGATTAGCATGTTTCTTTGCTTGGATTAGCATGTCTTCTTATTGTTGAAATTAATAAAGCTGTTGGAAGGCCACTTTATAGTTTCACAGTCATTCCAGTAGAGTGAGTTCCACCAGTCGTTCGGCTTATCCCACACTTGAAATGTAGGAAGAGGAAGATTGTTGTTGCCCAACAACAACATTTTTTTATGTTAAAGGATATAAACTGTCATGTTAATACCATTACATGTCATTTTATTTTCATTCATTAAGGAGAAGAGGCTCGATTCGCATTACCTGTCATGTTATTCGCATTACCTGTCATGTTAAATAGTATAACATGTCATGTTAATAGCATCACCTGTCATGTTATTTTCTTTCATTAAGGCAAGCTTTTCACAATCAATATTTTTTTAAATGAAGATTATATATATATATAAGGCAAATAGATAAAGCACTGATCAATCATTGCAGCGCTAGCATAAACAGCAGCTGCTATCACATTGCAACCCCCCTTGTTCATCCGATGTTGTGCCTTGCTAGCAACTCCATGATCTTGCCTCGAGCCTATGCTACGTGCATGCTTTGTGCGAGATATCATCACCACCCCTTGTCCAGTGTAACAGCAACAACATTGACAACATCAATCGTGCAAAACATTGACAACATCAGCAAACTAGCAATGTTACAATGCTCAAGAATACATTGATTGATCCACCAAAAGAAATTACCATGCCAGTTCAGGTGCCGAAAACATCCATTAAAAGAAAATGTGTGGTGATAGTTGCACAGTTATCTTCAATATGGAACTTGTACAGAAGTTTCACTCTTGCTATAAATATTTACGAATAAAAGATGTTATCTATATCAAGGTTCAAGGGCACTAATTGACAGCCATTACAATAAAACGCAGCATAGTTTGTACACATCAAAACATAGCTTTGGTACATCAGATCGATCAAAGGAAATTCTGCATACATGACATGAACTTATATTAACATGTCATTCAAATCCTGGATACATGGCATGAACTTATATTAACATAGCTTTGGTAGCAATTGAAACGAAATTGGACAAATCTGATGAGCGATTAAGTAGTACCTGCAGCTTTAAGAAGGAGAACTGATGTTGGGGGAGCTTTGAGTATGAAAGTAAAGCACTAAAGCTCTTATCCTGTCATCCCAAAGCAAGAAATCAAAATTGTGACTGAAAACTGAAATCCAGGACCATCAAGAAGCACGAATCAAAACCGCTTTATTAATTTCAACAATAAGAAGACATGCTAATTCAAGCAAAGAAACATGCTAATCCAAGCAAAGAAACTAAAGTGGCATTCGTTTGATGTTTTATTAATAATGAACTCACTTCTGCGTTGCGAGTCCCTCAAACAAAGAAACATGCTAATCCAAGCACTTATGCCACTAAATTATGTGATAGCAGCACCAAAAATAACCCATACTGAATTTACATGTCACTCATACCGGATTTACATGACATATAATGTGTTTTACTTGACATATGAATTGTTTTTACTTGACACATGAATTTGGTGATGTAGCAAGCTTGACTTGTTCTAAACATAAGTTGATAGTCGGTGTTGATTAATGAATAATAAGCCTACGTGGGAATTGAACCCATATCTTTGTGTATGACCATAATGCTCTCCCATTGAGCTAATAGGCTACATGAGAAGAATATTTATGTCAAAGAAACTTGATATGTGAGGGTCTATCCATTTACATTGGCCATTATCATTTGCTCTGCACACAAAACACACTAGTGCATAATACACAACCCTAAAATGAATCAAGTCAGCAACATACCTATATTAAAGGTTTCTTCATTCATTTAGATGTCCCATTTCTCATGAGAGAACAAATAGCACACAGGAAAGCCAAATAACAAATCCTAATTCATGTGAATGTTGCATTCATGGAGTACTCCATATGAGGTATTGTTTCAGAATCTCCAAACCACGAATCAACATGTCACCTGTTTATTTGGCAACATCACTTACTACATGACACCTACACCAATCAACATGTCACCTGTTTATTCAGACATGACAGACAGCAAACCCCAACCCTAACCGAATGGGAAATTTCAAACCAAACCATTTCAATTCTAAAATTCGAAATTTCAGTCTCTAGCCCTAAACTAAAAATTCCAATTCAAAGGCTTGAAAGATAAAGCAGGAAGAAGAAGGGTGAAGGATTGTACCTGGAATCGCAGAATGGAAGCCAATTGTGGAGATTATCCTCGACGAGGCTCGAAATCGCCTGAAGAAAGAGAGAGTGGAAGTACTCGCCGCCTGCGCCTCCAAGCCACGAATCTCCGACGATAATAGCCAACAATAGAAGGAACTAACCCCGTTGCCTTCAATCAACTACAGAGATCGAAGGAGATGCCTCCGCCTGCGCCTCGCCTCGAGCAATCCACCGTCGAGGGAGATGCTTCCGCCCGCGCCTTCCCTCGACCCCCCTCCTTCTCCCTCCTTTCTCGCCCGCCTCCGATTCCCTTCTAGTCGTCTGCGCCTCGCCTCGAGGGAGATGCCTCCACCTGTCCCCGTCTCCGATCCCCTTCCTTCTCTCTTCCCTTTCTCTCCTTTGGAACGGGCTACCGGGTACAAGGGTTACCGGATATGCAATTTTTTTCCGGATCGGGTTAACCTTGCAACACTTTTCTTTTTTGGGTTAGTATGTGCAATTCCCTCTATAAAAAATTGATGTGTAATTTATGTTTTATACGTTTAAAAAAAATGTGTATTATTAAAGGGTTGTTTGAAGAAAATAAAAAAAAAAAAAATATTTCATATAGTTTTTATTATTCTAAAAATGTTTGTGGAATAGTGAACATATTTTTAGAATAATAAAAAACTATATGAAATATCATTTTTTAAAATTTTATTTTCTTCACTTTTTAAAATATATAAAACATCAATTATATCTACTTTTTATAGGGTGTTTTTACTAAAAAGTAAAAAATTATATAAAAATGATATTTTATAGAGTTTTTTTACTTTTGAAAATATGTTAAAAATGCGAAAATTAATTAATATCGATTAGTTGAAGTAAAATAATAATAAAAACAAGGGATATAATTGACTTTTTACGCACTTTAACATTCAATTGACGGAATTTTGGTGATGAGTGTGACTTTGCTAGGGCTGAAAATGGGTGACGGATATCCATTTCAGTCGCTCCACCCGCATTATTTGTACGGATGAAAACCCGCAAAAAATCGGCGACAGATGATGCAGGTGATGGATGAACTGGGTGATGGGGTGAGTGTAAATGATGATTTATCACCCAATACCCACTCCAATAACCCGCATCCATTAACCCACTTAAATATATAATTTTACTTGTTTATCCCTTACAAAAAAACCCTAAAGAAGGTTTTCTTTTCTTTTGTTGCAATCGTTCGTTGACTTACATATTGAATATGTAGTTTATTTAGCATATGTATTTTTCACATATTGTTGAATTAATGTATAAGTTATAAATTTTTCATGTATTGGATAAATACTAGTATGCATTTGTAAGCCATGTTTCATTTAATGTTTCAAATTAAAAATTATTACTAAGTTTTATTGGATATCCGATAATCACCCACATCATCCACTCACCCGCATGAGCTTGATGCGGGTGAAGGGTTTGCGGGTGATGGAGCGGGCCGGGTAGGTGGAGATTAAAACTCATTGGGTGAGTGTTGGAATGATGGTTTTCACACAATACTTGCCCCATTTCCACCCCTAGACTTTGCAAAGAAAATGATTTTAACGGGTGTATTTCTACAATTTTAGTTTTAAGGGGTGATTTTTCGCAAAACACCCTATTTCAAGGGTGGTTTTATGCAATTTTGCCTTTAGAATACTAAAAACTATATGAAATATCATTTTTTAAAAATATTTTCTTCACCTTTTAAAATATATAAAACATCAAATATATCTACTTTTTAGAGAGTTTTTTTACTAAAAAGTATGAAATTATATAAGATATGATATTTTATAGAGTTTTTACTTTTGAAAAACATGTTAAAAGTTAAAAATTAATTAATACCGATTGGATGAAGTAATAATAAAAACAAGGGATATAATTGAGTTTTCGCTTTAACGTTCAATTAACGGAATTTGGTGATGGGTGTGACTTTGCAAAGAAAATGATTTTATCAGGTTGTTTTTTGCAATTTTAATTTTAAGGGGTGATTTCTAGCAAAAACAACCTATTTAAAGGGTGGTTTTCTGTAATTTTAAGGCTTTTAAAAAAAATTCTGTCGTGCCCAAAACAAGTGTGTTGATAGAATATTGTGAGTTTAAACTTTTATGGGGGTAAATAATATAATATTTAAAAATAATGTGGCGACTTTTTCTTAATAAATCAAAATTGTTTTAACAACATGAAGTAGAAGCTCGAGGAGTGATTCAGAGGAAGGAGAAGAAACCGATACCTTAGAAGAGTAAAATGGGAGAAAGTGGAACCCTTCAACTAGTGGCGATGGCGGCTGGGGCAAAAGTTTTGATATGTTTTTAGCAAATTGTAAGTCTATTAGCTGAAGTGGTAGAGCAATGTGTGCATGCATAAGATGCGAGTTTGAATTCTACATAGACTAATATCCAATTAAATATAAGAATATACCCCTATTCTGATTAGTATTGAAAGATTTATAGATTACCAAAACTCATTTGTAAATGTATAAAGAGTGCAATCAAATTAGCCATTCAATTAAGATAACAAGTAACATTGTAATGTCCAGATAGCCTATGTCGGATTTGAACTCATATCTTCGTGCCTAAGTACGTTGCTCTACCTATTGAGCTAATAGGTCAAAATATTCAATAAACAAACTAAAATTTTAACTAGCATCTTTTGGTATGGTTCTATTTGTGATCCACTAAAAGCTACCAGAGATACATGGTAATAATTCATAATTGTTTCAGGACATTCAAAAGTCACCTATATCATTTTAGGTATCCCTTATCAAATGAATAAAAAATGCTTAATCTAGTTAAATCACACCATTGCAAATAACTAAGAGGAAATGATAGTAGATAGCACAAAAAAAATGGCAAAAGTGTCACTAACCCTTGAAATTTAGCACACCTAGCCCATATTTGCCAAAATTTGCACAAAAGTGCATGTTAAAACTCTCTCATTTAACCGGCTATCCCCTTCATTTTACATCCAAAAAAAAGGGAAAAAAAAAGGAGAGAGAGGGGCCATCATTGAAATGTTGGCGGGAAGGAGAAAAAAAAAGAAAGTTATTAAATGTCAATCCAATCACATTCCTCTCTCCCCATTTTGGTAGTTTCAAAAACAGAAAAGGAGAGAGAGAGAGAGAGAGAGAGAGAGAGAGAGAGAGAGAGAGAGCAAAAGCAAAGGAGAGAGCACGCTTGGGAAGGAATGTTAGAGACAGTTCATCATCGCCGGATTTGGAAGAGGAGAGGCCAGAGATTACTGAGCACCCACGAACGCCGACGACAGAGTACATAGGTACGCCCTACCCAGTCTTTCTCTTATTCATTTGCTGGTATTGTGCACGGGTGTGGGTCGGGGAAGTAGTTGGTACAGGGGTTAGGACAATGGTGTCAATGGTGGTCTGAATGATGGGTTGTGGAGAGGTGGCATTTATTATTTTTTACCATATTATTTTTAGTATATCTTTATTATATAATTATTTATTGCAAATGATTATCATATCTTTTACCATTTATTTTTTTAAATCTATTTATTTTGTTTTTGTAAAACTATTATGTTAAACATTTCTTATAGAATCATTTTTTTTAATACCATGGAATTTTTGTGTGATACATTATAAGATGTTATGTATTAGTTTTAGTATATATAACATAATATTAACCAAAAAGACAGTATATATTGTATCAAATAATATACATGGAATATATAGATGTACAAATCGGCATGTATCGAAACAGACTTATATAAATTTAGATTGTAATTATAATGTATGTTTTTTAGATAAATAATTAATTATTTTGATTGATTATATTGAAATTTTAAATGAGTAGATGCTAAAGTAATTATATTATATTTTAAAGGAGTATATTTTATATATCTATTATAACTATTTTTGGATGGTGGGTCGAGTGGGGTAAAATTATAGGAGATTTATTTAATTCTCATTTTTTAAAAATGGATTAGGAGATTTATGTTGAGTGGGGTAAAATTTTAGGAGATTTATTTAATTTTCATTGAAAATATTTTATGAATATGAGTGATTTTTTGGTATTTTTGTTTGATGTGGGTAATTTTTTATTTTAAGAAACTCATTTAGAGTGTTAATTGCAACTAATGGTATATGTTAGGATATTTTGTGAAATTTTACAATGTTAGGTTATCGAAAGCAACTATCTTGGGATATTAGTTCAATTTATCCTATTGTCTTCATCTCCCTTCTTTTCAATATCTATATATCTATATATAATTACTTAATTTCGTATACTTTCCGCTGACGTGGCGCGCTCTCCTTATTTCACTCCCTTCTAACCAATCACGTTTTTTCTTTTAATTTTCATTTTTTTACTCATTTACTAACCATCTATATCTATATAATTACTTAATTTCGTATTCTTTCCGCTGACGTGGCATGCTCTCCTTATTCCACTCCCTTCTAACCAATCACGTTTTTTCTTTTAATTTTCATTTTTTACTCATTTACTAACCATCTATATAATTACTTAATTGCGTATACTTTCCGCTGACGTGTCGCGCTTTCCTTATTTCACTCCCTTCTAACCAATCACGTTTTTTCTTTTAATTTTCATTTTTTACTCATTTACTAACCATTGGGTTTAATTTAAAATATCTATCGATATAATATCTTAATTTATAATATTTTTGATGATATGTCAACAACTCCTTCATTGGGTTTAATTTTTTACCCATTTACTAAACATTGGGTTTAAATCAAAATATTGGATTAAATCTAAAGTCTACTATTAATCTATATTTAAATCTTTATACATTACAATACTAATAATCTATATCAACATAATATCTTAATTTAAAAACCTTTTCATGGAGCCTAACTTTATGGTTAACATTTTTACCATTTTCTTAAAGATTTCAAGTCTACCTTCATTATTTTATTTAGTATTAAATATCTCGAACCCGCCTTATGCTTTCAAATCTGTTTCATCTGTTCAAAATCTGGAATCTGTTCGCACTTCGCAGCTGGTGTTCGTAACCATAATCTGTTATCGTTCGATAACAATATTGTTGTTTTAAAATTTCCAAACATTTGTTTATGTTTTATTTGGTCATTCCTTATAATAATTATTTTATATTGTCATTTTTTTTCCATCGCAACCGCGCCATGGCGCGGGTATTACACTAGTTGTTCTTTAACACATTAATAGGTTCTCAAAAAGCTAAAACCCTAATCCCTTTCTATCTTGATGCCGCCATTCATCAAATCCTTTCCTTCCCTTCCCTTCCCTTGGGATCCGGCTCCGGTACAGTTCACCGATGAACTGGAGGATACAATTGAGGGTTTATCCACCGTTGATTTTAACCAATGGCTAAGATCGTTCTACGTTTAAAAAAAATTAAAAGAAATTTAACAAATAAACCGTCTCCTTCGGTTCAAGCCCTTCAGGGAGTCTCATTTCCTCTTCGTTTCCCTAATTCGCGATGACACATAAAATTGCTTGTAACGGAAATCCCGTCTCATTGCTGGAACCTCATATTTGTGCTTATCACTGGAAAGTCAGAAGAGTATAATTTTGCTGGAGGACGACGCCAGCGACTGAAGATGACAAGAAGGTAGCATCAACTTTGGTGTGTTGTGTGATGGTGAACAATACATAGGTATGTGCATCAATTTTGGGGTTTGTTAAAATTATGGTTTATTGTTTTGGAAATTCACGAATAGTGCTTGATTTATTGAAATTGAATGAATTCATATGTCAAATTTAGGGATTTTTTGGGTATGGGTATCAGGGTATGTTTCAAATTGGTGATTTGTAGCATGAATTTGGCTTCTGGATGCATTTTTTGATTTATTTCTGTTTCTTTATGTTACAAAAACCTCTATGTGAAGCTTTTGATATACAAGATTTTCATAGTGGCCTTGATTGAATATCGATTAGCATATTCTTGAGCTGATTAAGCAACAAGGAATTCGCCTTATTTATCATTATGTGCTGGTCAATTTGGAATAGGAGGAACTCTTGGCTGTTTGATGGAAAATTCAAAGATGATCAGCTTCTGGTGGGAGAAAGCAAAGCATTATTGGGGGAATCATGAGCAAACCATTATTGGAGCATAAGTTAAGCCATGAGCAACCCCAAAGAGATAAATGGCAGCCCCCGCCAGAAAATGTCCTAAGTTAAACATTGACGCCGCAGTTTTTGAGGAGATCGAGGTATTGGCATGGGAGCAATTATTAGGGATTATTAAGGTAACACCATTGATAGACTCTCTGAACAATTGGAGGTGCAAACTTCTCCACTGATAGCAGAGGCAAGGGCTATCTTCAGAGGCTTGCAATTAGCTACTACTATATATCGAATTACAAAATACAATTGTCGAAATTGATTGTCAAGTTGTAATACATTTGTTAGGTATTGTTAAATGTCTTGCTAATATTCATCTGTTGGTAGATGATATTAAAAAATTAGGAACCTATTTTTTTAGCATACAATGGATGTATACTAGAAGGGGGTAACTGCGTAGCACACAAGCAATTGCTCGTCTTGAGCCGTGGGTTGAAGACTTAAAGTCTGAGAAATAAGCTTGCCATCAGAGGTCTGTAACTGTAAGTACATTTTGAATGATACGAAGTAAGATTAATAGTGATATGGCACTATTTTGATGTCAAAAAAAAATTGAAGCCTATTAGCTTAAATGGTAGAGCGGTGTGCTTAGGCACAAAGATGTGGGTTCAAGTCCCATATAGGCTAATGTCATGAAAGTTGGTGATTGTAAATTGTGATCTCACAAATGTACCACGTAAGGTTGAAGAGGAAAAAAAATTAAGAAGATTAATTGTAAAGGGAGGTAGCCACTAGACACCTTCAAGCTGCTCACGATGCAATAAATCAAGTGGAAAGTTGCTTTTGAATATTTGAAATTGGAATGAGGCCGGTCCAGGGGGAGAAGAAAGTGTGGGCATGTAATTTGGCAAAATACATACATTTGAATTGTAGTTTTGTATCACTTGCCACCCTTCTATCATAAAGAGATTGCATCTAGAAACTATTCTCCTACTTGCCATATGAAACCAATAACTCGTAACTGCAACAACCAATCCAAGGCCAGTGAGATTTTGATTCTCCTGCCTAAAGCAATTCGCTTATTTGAGAGTGAGAGGATGAAGGTTGTGACACACTGTGAAATGTGTTGAATTTTTTTGCTATTAAACCAATCTCACAGTCTATATGCCATTGGCTTTCTTTTGGGTTGAAAATGGATTTATCGCATAGACACCAGCAACATTCCATTGGCTTATGTACTGTATGTGTGTGTCTCAATCGAAAACTTTGAATAGAGGAAGACCATAAAAGTATGAAAAATATGACAATTGTGAATAGAAGCAGCTAATCAATAAGAACAATAGAGAAGTCAAGTAGCAACTAGTTATCTTGCTTTCTTGCCGTCTTCGGTCGCCACCGTCATCTTCCAGTAAATTGGTACTCTTCAAATTTTCTAGTAACAAGCACAAATTTGGGGTTCTGAGCATGCTTGTGTAATCTCGAATAGGGAAAGGAGTCAAGGAGGAGGAAAGAAGGAGATCAGGGATTCCGCCGGTAGGAAAGGACGGAAGGGAAGGAGACGATCTTGAAAAATTACGTTTGATTTTTTTTTTTGGGAAAATTGCAAAAAAATAGCCTAACCTTTAGGGATAGTTGCACTAAATAGCCTGAACTATAAAAAATGCGGAAAATAGCCTCAAATATTTAACTGGTTGCGGAAAATAGCCTCAAGCTACATTAAAATTTAAATAATTACCTTCAAATTCAAATTAATTATAAAAAACAACCTTAGGTTGACTTTAAATTCAAATTAACTATAAAACCTCTTCAAAATAATTTTTAATTGAAAAATCATCACTTCTTATATAAAAAAAATGTTACACTTAATTGTTGTTATCTAAACTCATAGCTAAATTAATTATAAAAACTATCTCAAACCATATAAATATAACTTAAATTTATTATTCTAAAAAATTAATTAGATTATTTACATATCATTAAAAGTAAATAAATACTTAAGCTTCTATTTACAATTGATCTAATAAGCTTCTATTCACAATTACTTAGATTTTTTAAAATTTTATTTATTTACACAATTTATATGGTATAAGGTAGTTTTTGTAATTAATTTAATGACGAATTTAGCTAATAATGACTTAGTGAGAACAAAAATTTATGAGAAGTGGTAGATTTTAGGAATAAAAATTATTTAGATCATTTTTTTTATATATAAGAAGTGATGATTTTTTTAAATAAAAATTGTTTTGGAGAAGTTTTGTAATTAATTTGAATTTAATGACAACTTAAGACTTTATTTTTATCATTAATTTGAATTTACAAGTAAATATTTAAATTTTAATGTAGCTTGAGGCTATTTTTCGCAACCAGTTAAATACTTGAGGCTATTTTCTGCATTTTTTATAGTTCAGGCTATTTAGCGCAACTACCCCTAAAGGTTAGGCTATTTTTTGCAATTTTCCTTTTTTTTTTCTTAAAATGTAGAATAATCTCGGCCATTGGTTAAAATCAACGGTGGATAAGCCCTCAACTGTATCCTCCAGTTCATTGGTTAACTGTACCGGAGCCGGACCCCTTCCATTGGGTGCGACCTCGACATCACCAGGAGATGTTACATCTGTTGCCAACCACCGCCTGCCTCCATGATCAACCCAACACTATGGCCTTCATCCGGATGGCCTACTGCGACGTCGTCGAGGATTTCTATGAACAGTGGTGGAGCCTCGTGCACGCCTCCCCCCGTTCCGCGACTACTGGATCCGCGAGTGCTTCCAAGATCCCCAATATCCTATCTCCTTCTCCTCGGGGAGTAGGAGGCCGTCATCGCCGTGGGAGAGTAGATCGAACAAGGATCACACGGACGACAGAAGTGTTGAAGATGACAGGAGATGATTAATCCTTTGTAATTTATCCCTTGATGATGTAATTTATCCGAGGAGCACACACGGTGGCGGATCCTGAAGCGTTTGGTTGAGGGGGCGAATAATTGATCTATAATTTTTTTTCGAAAAAATCATCAATATTTGAAGTTTTTGGGTTTAATTATAGTATTAAGTTATGAAGTTTAACAAATGATTTGTATGATAGAAGTGTATTAATTTGGTAAATGATGTGAAAAATAATTTATATCGCTTCAATCTTGAAACGTTTATAACTTTTTACTCAGTTATCGGATTTGAACTTATAATATATCTGTTGGAATGTGGTTGTCCCACATCAGTAATCTAGAGAATACTTGAACAATATTCTCTGAAGGGCTAATCCTCTCATTGCTAATTGGTTTTGAGATGGAACCCGTTGGGTTTATATGTTGTTCGTGTCTCCCGTACGTGGGTCCGCACACACGATCTCTCCCTCCAGCAACAATATCAAATCGAAGCTATCGACGAGAGAAATATGTATACTAAATTTCATTTTTGATTGGGGGGCGACTGCCACCCCGGGCCTTTAAAGGATCCGCCCCTGCACACGGTCCAAGACTCCAAGGAGGAGCCATCTGCCATGGGGAAGCCTGGCATCGTCGTCCAGCACCGACATAGTCGGATCGAGAGAAAGAGGCGGCAAAGACGTAAATTTTGAGTTTCTGTTTTTAATGGTGGTGCCATGGTGATGATGAAACAGGTATTGGTGGGCTATTGGGCTGGAATTACAAACGCTTTTCAATTGTCCAAAAAGCCCAATACCTGTTGTAATTCCACAACTTCAGACCTAAAATCATATTAGTTCAAAAACAAATCCGAGTAGTAATGAAGCTCCAGTGACACTCCGATTTCAGTATTACGGTTTCAGCAACTCCGGTGTTAAAGTGGTGACGCGAAAAAAAAAAAAAACTGCTGAAACAGGAGGGGGCACAAGGGGCGCACTTGGGGGGCAAAGGAAGAGAGGTGGGCATTTTGCCAATTTAAAAACATTGGTGGACAATTTACTAATAAAAGTCTTAAATATGACCATTCTAGATGCCCCTATATACAATGACAATTTCCTCCGTGAATAGTCATGCAATTAAAACCGTGGTGAATATTTTCACCGCTAATTTTTACTATTTCCACCGCTAATCGGTGGTCTTAATCTACTTTTTCTCAGACCCTTTACGAACCCACCGTATATATATGTGGTGGGTTATGATGACGATATACATGCGGTGGGTTTTTGGGCAATTGAAAAGCGTTTGTAGAAGTTATCCAAAACCGTCGCCATAACCCACCGCATGTGTATATGGTGGGGTTTGGACCGTTATGGCGATGGTTCAAACCCATTGTATACATATGTGATGGGTTATTGCGATGTTTTTGGACCGTTATGGCGACGGTTTTGAGCATGTATACTAGACCTGTCAAACGGGTCACTTCGGGTCTCGGGTAAAACGGGTCCCGGGTATTTTCGGGTTGACTCGAACCCGGGTTTGACCGGGTTTCGGGTCATTTCGGGTTTGTCATTTTTTTCTTTTTTAAATTAAAAAAATCATGATTTGATAATTTTGCAATAAATTTTAATTATATATATAAAAAATTAATTATATTTAATTAAAAATCAACCGGGTCAACCGGGTCACCGGGTCAATCGGGTAAAATCGGGTCAAAATTACCGGGTCAATCGGGTCACCGGGTCGAAACCCAGATGACCCGGAAAATTTCCGGTTTTTCGGGTTCGGGTCGAAAAAAATTTCCGGGTCGAAATTTCCGGGTTCGGGTCGGAAATTTTCCGGGCGGTCGGGTCGTGTTTTGACAGGTCTAATGTATACTCATCAACCCAACGCAAAGCATGACGGTAGCCAACCTATGCGGTGACCTCGTTGACGGTCATTAAAGTCATCGCAAACCTATGTGGTGATTAACGGTGAAAATAGTAAAAATTAGCAGTGAAAATATTATCACCCCATTAAAACCAGTAATAATATATTATCCAATACAACTAAATCCCCCAATCATACAAATAGAGTTTCATTTAAATTCTAAAATAACGAAAATAAGCAACTCATAGTTGGAGAATAATATATCACCAAATTGAGCAAGGACGTGAATTGAAGTCGTAAATCCCGCCTCCTTTGTAATCGCTATTCCCATTATAGATTCCAAAACACCCTTGAACTTAACTCTTCTACTGTCTCCCTGTATATACCAATAAAATACATTAAAGTAGTCTATATATATACATCTTATATTCAAGGAGTTCGCAAACAAATATAATTGGATTAGAATATATAATATTCCATACGTACGTACAATAAGTTAAAACATATATGAATATATATTCAAATAATTTGACAAGGAAAATCAAACCTGTACTTGCTATACATGTCAACGATGTTAGAACGAGAACAATGAAAGACACACACGCAGGCACGGAACCAGGATTATAATCTTGGGTAGGCTGAATTTGCACATTATTTTAATTTTTTCCCCATCTACCACTATATCTATTAAGTTAAAAATTAGAGATATTTAATTTATCTATATTTAAAATAACAATAATAGAGTTAATTACATATCAAATATTCGTCAAGCTTTGTATAGATCAAATACCCAAATGATGAAATTAATCCATGTTTTTTTTATCTATTATCATTAAATTAGTGGAAAAAAAATTAATGGGCAATTTGTGATTTCATTACCAAGTGTTTGTGCCCCCATGGATAAAATCATACAATTGATCTGGTAGTGGCCATTGGTGGGGAGCAGAAGGCGTTTGAAAAATGCAAGAAAATTTGAAAAGTGGGGGGGATTCGAACCCGGAGCTCCAACGCTCCCATCTGGAGTCTAAACCAACTGGGCCATTTAAACACTTAAGGCTCATTTCTTTAGATAACTAAGGAAAGGAAAGGTAAGGTATTAAATTTTACACATAAAATGTACATGATCACCAATTTTTGTGAGGTTGGAGGAGAGGATGGAGGGGAATATTAGCCCATTCTAGAAGTATTAGTTACCCCCTCAAAATTAAGGAATAGAAGGGTAACACATTTGTATGGAAAATGGGAGAAGGAGGGGAATGATTAAAATAGGGATCAATGAATCTTAACTTAAATATGGAATATATTCATGAGGGTAATCATTACTTTACCCTACCAAAAAACAAACGGGGGCTTAATATATTTATACCTATATTATATATATTACCAGAAAAATGGGGTGGGCTGCAGCATATACCAACCCACCCCTAATTCCGTCCCTGCACACACGATTAATGCATGTCCTACTTTTTTTTATTTTTAACATAAGCTAATTTTTATCAAACAAAAAAAAAGCATCATACTATTATACACTAAAGCTCAATGAAAGAGAAAACAATCAAACTAAACTCCATTTGCATTATGATATATCTTTATGAACTATAAAACCCTCAATCTCTAAAAATATGCTGCGAGGAATATTTGCAAATGTTGAGACTTGAGCATATCTTATGAAGGGAAATCAAAGTTAAAGGACATGCTTGAGACATAACAATGAAACTTACCAATCATGAACTACATTAACCGAACTTGGAAGAGCATCAGGGATCTTGTTCATCGGACAATTGAATATTCGCAACCTCTTGAGCTTCAGCAATGCTCCTTGTTCAACCTCCCAATCACTAAAACTGCCCAACACACTAAAGACTAGATCAGTCAGCTCAGGAAAACCACTGGCAGAGCAAACCATCTTCTGACCATCATAACACATGTACAACCCCAACTCAGCAAGGCTAGGAAGCTTCTCTAGAACCGGAAGTGGGTCATTCGCAAGTTTAACGTACCAAATATGTAAACAAACCAAGGTTTGCGGAAACATTTCCAAACATAGTGGTTGGTTGATTTGATAGCCACTGTGTGGTTCCGCATGTATGTCCAGATAACACATGGCTTCACAAATCGATAATATAGTTGGGTTCTGGTTTAAGATACGGGCGTGCAACCTGATTGTGCAACTCTTCATACTAGGGGAGCCTTGTAAGAGATGATCCATTGCCTTCTCAGTGGTCCCACAAGTCGCTGAAACTATCTTCAACCTCTTCCACATTTTTCGACCTTCTACCTCGAGTGTGTCTAGGTCTATGTGTATTAATGTCTGTCGGTTGCAGAGACCACTAAGGGTCTGTTTGGCAGGAGCGTTTTGGAGGGGTTAGCTAAAGCGTTTTGCATTTCCCTAGGAAAACGCTGTCCATAGTTATGTTTGGCAGGTAACAGCGTTTCTTAAAACGCTTTGCGTTCATCTCCCTCAACCGCTTGGAAAGCTTTTGATCAGCCGCTCCCATCTGCAAGCTTTCGATGAAATTTGTAGAGCGTTCAACATGGAAAAAGACGGAATTATCCCTCTCTTTTCTTCATTTTCCGTCTTCACAGAAGAAGCTTTGGTCGACCGGATCATTTCCGTCTTCGCAGAAGCTTTTGCAATCGATTCATGAAGCTCCTTCCATGAGAGTCTCACGTCGTCGAACTTCGATCTCGCGGTAAGGTTGTAATCGATTCGATTTCTCAGCTTGCTTTTGAAAATCACTTATGTCGATTTCCTTTTGTTGACAGAGGGTCTTCAGCAGGTTCCATTTCGCTTTCTCCATCAAGCACTTCCACTTTCACGTTCTTCAGGTAATTTCGCTTTCTCCACCAAGCTTTTTCGCTCTCACGTTCTTCAAGTAATAGAGGTTGTTGGTCTCGATGCAATTTCATTTGCATTAACTCTAAATTTTTATTTACATAAAACCCTAACTTTTGATTTTCATGATCTGAAACTGATTTGAATTACTTAGTTAAGATTGAGTGTTGCTAAATAAACAAATTAGAATCAAATTGGGTTGTTGTAGCGAACTTTGATTTTCTAGAGAGGTGAACAGAAGGGTAAATTACATGTGTAATTCTCAATATTTTTCCATTATTTGGGGTTTTCTAGAGGGATGTTCAAAATCAAAGTATTGCTGAAAAACTTCCATTATTTGAAGTTTTTTACAGGGATGAATCAAATTGGGTTTTTAGAGGGATGAACAGAAGGGTAAATTACACATGTAATTCTCAATATTTTTCCATGATTTGGGGTTTTCTTATGTGGCATGTGATGATTTATCCTCTTCTTTTTGAAACAGAAAAAAATTTAAGCTGTCATTAGTTTACTCATATTGAGCTGTCATTAGTTCACTTCTCAGCCTCGTCTAATCTCTTAAATGTGACTTGCTGTCATACTTATGCTGCTGCTTAGCGATCTTTGCAATCCTTCTCACACAAACATGAGATAGCTTAGCATGTTGATCTCTTAAATGGAACAAACTAACTAAACAGAGCACTAAAAACTGGTTGCACAGAGATATTCATTCTATCATCCAGATTTATAGTCTCTCAAAACTTCCTGCCAAGCTACCAATTAAAACAATACATACAAACTGCTAGTTAGGAATACATATATAAACTTGAATCTAGCAATATATAAGAGCTGCATCATGAACTAAAGTCCCTATATAATTATTTGGAAAAAAAAAATTGATATAAAATTGTTTAAACTTTTTTATGTAAGGTCAATCGATCATCAACTAAAATAGAGGTTGATTAATCTCAGCAGTAAATTCCACACATACAAGCTTTGAATTAGACAACACATTTATCATCATGATATAAGAGATGATATTTTTCCATGCAATTTATATACATCAGTTTTTTAATTAATTTCATTTTTTGGAGGGGAGGATAAACTTACATCATATTTACACGCACAGTGCATAAACACAAGTGTTAATCAGAATGCTTTTTATTGCTTATAAGTTGTAAGGAATGGAAGTGCATTGTTGCTTTTCATTGTTTTTGTCTTTTGGTCAATTGTGACTTGTTATCAAATGTGACTTGCTGTCATACTTGTGCTGCTGCTATTTTTCCACTGTCATACTTGTTCTGCTGTTGCTCTTCAAATTTTATCTATGCATCTCAATTTGTTAATTGGTATACCCAGATCTAGCCTCCCCCTTTCTTAGTTTCTTTGTTGCTTCTTTTCTGTTGATGCTCTTCTCTCTCTACTATGGCATTACCCATTTTGGTTCAATTTAGACCAGCCATTGCACTTTATCTTGCAATTTTGCTGCATCTTGGATTCTTGGGTTTAATTATATTCATTTGAGTTGTTTCAAAACAAACCCCCTGATATCTGGTAATGAGCGGGTTTGTTTATTTCCAGTGTAAATTGGTTTATATAAATTTTATATTGCATTTACCACACAGGGTCATGGTGGAATTTCCTTATATTAGATGTCTTAATATTCCCCCAAAATTTGGTAGGATCAATTTGGATTTCACTTATTTTGAGTCTGGATTGATGTTGATGGGTTTTATTTAAGGGTGAATTTAGGTTAATTAGGCAAAGAGTTCGGTGAATTACATGGTTGTACTTATTTGTTGTCTACTCGTTGATTAATTTTAAGCTTCATAGGGTTGGATGCATTTTGAGCAGTGTAGAGTGTTATTCAATTTGGTCATATGTAGATTTGTTTTTTTTAGTTATATGGAGATATGTCTTCTGTTTTGTTAAACTAGGTTCACAGAAGCCATATTTAACATAAATGATGCTAGAAAGGTGCAACTGAATTGACTATTTCACTTAGTTCTTTCAGTAGATTCATCATATGTTTTGTCTGCTCATTGATTAGTTTTATCTTCTTTATTTGGCACCAGGTTAGAGTAGGTGGACTGATTCATTGTTAGCTTACCATGTGACGAGGAACTATGATTGTTTGGAATCGCTCTGCAAATAACCATTGTTAGCTATTGTGTATCCATTTTTTTTTAACCCTGGATTAGCATAGGGGCCAGATAAACGGACAGAGCAGCTTCTACAATCATCTATGGATTTTGGTTTCATAGCTCGGCCTTGTTGCTAGGCTATAAAGTCATGTATTTTTTTTCTTTTTTAAAAGAACTTTATAGCCCGGGTTAAGTATGACTGTGTTGGAAAGTCATGCATCAAATAAAATGGGATCATTGTTTTCTTTCATTAATTGATACCCATTTTGGTAATTTTACCATTTCATCTCCAAAAAGCTTGGATAATCACAAGTCATGCCAAACAAGATATCTAATTTTAAGCTACATTATAATCTTAAGCTATATTAAAATTTCCATCTAGATTATAATCTTAAGCTAGATTATAATCTCAAGCTAGATTAAAAATTATGCGTGCCAAACATGCCCTAAGACGTAGCAATGCACTTCCTTCGATTGAGTACCTAGCATTTCCATGTTTGTCAGACGGAAAGTAGATATGTCTAAGTTGTTTCATCTTCCACAAGACATTAGGAAGTAAAAGCAACACGCCAAACTCAACTCGTAAGTCTAGAGTTTGTAGCCAATGCAGTGTTTCTATCGATGATGGCAATTTAGTAACACGAGTGTTGGCCAAGCCCAAGTACTTGAGGTGGATCAAGTTTGCGACTTTCTTAGGTAACTCCCCTTTAATTTGCAAGTTTTCGCACTCTAGGACTCGAAGAAGGGGAAAGTCAATGGAAATGGCTTCAATAAACTTTTTGCAGTTGTTCTCATCTCGCTGCTCTAAGTTACTTACGAAGAGCAAAAGCGATCGAAGGTTAGAAGCTCTCGATTCTTTCGCAGACGATGATGTAGGAGATGAGCTATGTGGCTCCTCGTCACTTGGATACACTGCTATACGACGCATCCTTTTGCTTGTTTCGGCTAGCGGAATCATCAAAAGATGGTCTGCATTGAGCAACATAGGTCCATTGCAATTGACTATTTGAACAAAACCCTCTCTTTTTGCGATCTCCATACAAATATCCCTCATAAGATCGTGGAGGCAACATTTTTCTATCCTTTCGATTCCATTGACCCAGGTAGATGCAACCACTTGAACCATGCTCCTACTCACTAGCTCGTTCAAGTATCTCTCAGCAATTTCTTCTTCCAAATCATGTGGATCTTCTTTTGAAACTATCCCTTCAGCAACCCATAGGTGATACAATTTCTCAGCTACCATCTCATAATCTTCTGGGAAATTTGCCAAGTGAAGGAAGCAATTCTTCAAGTGATAAGGCAATTCGTCATAGCTCACTTGCAATACATCATACACTTCTTTATATAAATTGGGGGCTCCTCCTCTCTTAATCTGTGAAGAAATGTCGTCACGCATTTGTATCCACTGCTCTATTCGTTGTTTCCTTTTCAACACTTTAGCAAGGACAACAATGGCCAGTGGAACGCCTTTACAATGTTGTAGCATTTCTCGACCCAGCTTTCTTTTTGTGGAATCTGAAAGCAAGACATGAATAATTGTAGTCCCTTTCACCAAGAAAATCATTAGAGTAAGAGTATCCACAAATCCATAACGGAGACACCATTTTGTTAAAGAAAAAAGAAAAAAAATTAGAGGATGTAATGTCATAAATTTATAGAGATATTTTGTTTTGAAAAGTGTGATAGTTTTCAATAAAAGAAACAAACTGAAAAACAATATTGCTATTGACACGGTCAATTTATCGTCATTGACACGGTGGCGCCCATGGTTTCAGAAACCGTGAAACTGTTTATGCGACGGTTTTGAAAATTGTCGCATAGATCGCATGGCACCAGTTGAGTTGGTGAAAGTTGGTCATCAATCGGATCTTAGTTGCGATTAGTAGTCAAAGTGAATTGATATAATTTTTGTTTTTATCTTATATGGACTGCAAGTTACGTGATTACTTTTAGGCTCCGTTTGGTATAAATGCAGTAATCGGAATGGGAATGGGAATCAAAACCCGGAATAAACCATTACCGAGACAAGTTGTTTGGTACGCTATCGGAATGAGGAATTCACAAATTCAATCTAAACATCCAAAAATTCAAAGTACCAAATTCAAGAGCTAACCAATTCAATCTCTCAAATTAAGAATGAAAATACACAAAATCAACTTCCAATTTCACAAATTCATCACAAAATTAAACCAATTTTAACAAATTATAGTTTGGAACTAGAGATGGTGATTAAGGGAGGAAACCCTAATCCAACGGAGAAAGAGATTGGCGGCCAGGGGTCTGGGGGACGGGGAGCCGGAGACAACGGAGGACGGAGGCCGGAGGCCGATGATGTCGAGCCCTAGATCTGGTCGGGCGGAGGGAGGGAGGGAGAGAGAGGGAGGGTGGTTGCCGAGGCCTAGATCTGCTGCATCTTGACGGGGCCTGGCTTCTAGTAGACCGGCGAAGGAGGGTGGCTGACGGCGACGGAGGGGCGACGCCGGCAACGGAGGAGGCCGCCGGTGATGGTGCCCGGAGGTTGGAGGGAGGGAGGGCGCCAGATCTGGATTCGACAGGGCTGGAGAACCTTGGCCGCTGGTAGGTCAGCGACGGAGGGTGGATGTCGGCGACGGAGGGGCGACGACCGTCGATGGTGGAGGAGCCGCGGTGGAAGAGCAGCGGTGGGCGTCGAAGATGGTGCAGGATGGAGACGGGAACTGTTGAATCTGGGTGGAAATCGGGAATGGGTTGATCCCCCTCCTTTTGCTAAAAGGAATGAAATGGGATAGAAATGGTGGATGATTTGATTACCGGTAATCAATTTAATTCCGGATTTTATCATATCAAACACTAAAACGGTAATCATCCATTTCGATTACCAATTTTTCATTCCCGGGAATCCATGCCAAACAGGCTCCGTATTATTTAAAATAATTTTTGGTTTTAATCTGATATTGATTCTTTAGTTTTTTTTATATATGGATCGCAACTTGCATATGATTACTTTTATTTAATACTCCATCCATCTCAAAATTTAGGTCGTTTTAACCTTTAAATTTTGTATCAAAATTTAGGCCGTTTTATGTTTTCTCGGTAAGGGATAATAATGATTTGTATCGATTTGTGTGTTGGTGACCTTTTTAAAGATTTTGATTGGTTAAATAATGTAGTGGGTGTTAAAAAAAAACTGTAAAATTTATAAAAAAAAGTTAGTGGAATGATGATGTTGATTGATGGATGAGTGTTTTATTAAAACTTGTGTAAAATCCTAAAACGACTTAAATTTTGAGACGGAGGTAGTACTAGATTAGTGCCCGCACAACTGTACGGATGCTTTTTATATAATAATTTTATATATATGTAAAACATTTATATAAGTTAAAATACAATTATCAAGGATTCTTATCATTTTATCTAAATTTCTTTTAAAATTTAAATAAATCTATTATCTTTCACAACTAAACTAAAATAAACTAATTATTTTTATTCATAAATGTAATAAAGTAATTTATTACCTCACTTATTATTACCTGACTATAGACACACATACACTATTCATTGTTATCATTGAAATGAGAATAATTGATTAAAATAAATATTTAATCAAATCATAACAAAGTAATTTATTAAATAGATCTAATCGTTATTTATATATTATCTCATGAATGAAAACTACAAAAGATTATATGTTTTTATTGAAAAAAGTAATTTAGAAAGAAAATCAATCAGTTAAGATTTAGAAAAGGAAAAGAATTAATTAATTACTTATTTAAAGAAGTAATTTGATTTAGGAAAAATGACTATAAATAATACTCCATCCGTCATAAAATACATGGTCTTTTAGACCTTTGCACATTAATTAAGGAAACCTATTTATATTTAAATCTTATAATTACTATAGAGGGGGGAACTCTTAAAATTTACCTACTTTTGTACTCGGATACTAGACTCAATATAAAAAAATGGTATAGAAAAACTATATCTTGGATTATTGTTACGAGTCTCATGACAAATTGGGAAAATATGATTTGGTTAATCATGTATTAAAACAGTAAATGCTAACAAAGTCGTTGGAAAGATCCAAATTGCATACACTCTATCGGTATATGCAAAACAAATAAAAGACATTTTATTATTTTAAAAAGACATGAAGTTAAATAATGCAAGTTTTTTTGGACCTTTTTAACAAGAACACTTGGAAAATGGAGAAAGTAGAGGTAGAAAAGAAGAAATATGTTAGTTATGTTAAATTATACGTAGTATTATTTATATATTAGCCTCTTTTTTATAATAATCGGGTGGGCTAACGGGTGGTTAAGCGGGTCGGGTAATGGGTCGGGTGATGGATCGGGTAATGGGTGGAAAATATATCATCCATCACCCGACTCATCACCCATTTCACCTGACCCATCACCCATCCGTCACCCGGATTTTTTCGGGTTTTCACCCTAATAATCGGGTCGGGTGGATCGAGTGAGTCGGCCACCCACGGGTGATTTCCAGCCCTACAATGAAGATTTTCTACCCCTTTACTCCATTTTTTTTAATAGGAGAGAATTCGAATTCTCAGACACAAATGAAAATTTGGGAAAATGAGATGTCGAGGGAAATCGGCAGATGGGTCAACTGTCATGATACAACAAAAAAGACAAAAAAATAAATAAATTCGAATACAGAAGATCTCAGCAAAGAAAACCAGTGGAGAGAAAGTCGAAGGAAACCAAGTGAAGATTGCGAATGCCGATTACCCCTTTACTCCATGATACTCCACAAATTTTTATTTTTTAAAATTTAAAAAAACCTAGACTTGGGTCATATTTGCACAACTTATCATATTTGTACAACGTACTCTTATATTTGCACGAAAAAATGTTAAAAAAAAAACTAGACTTGGGTCATATTTGTACAACGTACTTTTATATTTGCACGACAAAATGTTTTAAAAAAACTAGACTTGGGTCATATTTGCACAACTTATGATTATATTTGCACGACAAAATCTTAAAAAAAAAACTAGACTTGGGTCATATTTGCCCAATTTAAGGTTATATTTGCAAAATGTACTCTTATATTTACACGACAAAATGTTAAAAAAAACAAAAAAAAACTAGAATTGGGTCATATTTGCACAACTTACGGTTATATTTGCACAACAAAAAAATAAAAATTAAAAAACAAAAAAAAACTAGACTTTGGTCATATTTGTTCAACATACGGTTATATTTGCACAAGCACAACATACTCTTATTTTTGCACGACAAAATGTAAAAAAAAAAAGAGTGAGTCTATAAGCAAGATGATAAAAATGATATTGGCAAGATGGACACTCCACAAATTTATCCTAAGGTGTGGATATTTCACCGATTGAAATAATTTTTTTGGAAATTTTGCAAACTCCCCCTTCAAAATACTACAAACCGGTTTAAATTTATTTAACCTGGTTTTTGTAGAAAAAATATCTGTATAACTGGCTCTCAATTTTTTAAATATCTAGTTGTCTATTGTAATTTTTTAATACCTATGTGTAAAAAGCTAAAACAACATTTTAATTAGCCTATAATTTCATTGACTCAAACTGTGCTAGTGGGTTCTCACTACTTGATTGGATTATTGCTTGCTAGCTATCTTGATGCACCAAACCAAATACCTCAAAGCCTGATATATATGGTCATCCTAGCTTGATCCTTACTTGTCTAAAAGCCTCTTTCACACGTTCATAGCTATCGTCCTTCTAGAACAACATATAAGGTTGAAAGGCTATTCCTCTAATTGTCAATTGATTTTGAGATGGAATCCCGTTAGGTTTATGTGTTGTTCGAGTCTCCCGTATGTGAGCCCGCACACACGACTTGTTGCTGGCCGTGGACATGTGGGCATGTTGCAAGTGCAACTTATTGGCTAAAAATGCATTTCACGATTGAATGGGTACCTGTACAAGATGCATCAGGAAATGTTGTCTTCGGAAAGAGCTCCCAACTCTTGGTTTCATCTAAACCCTTGACCGGATGAAGGTGAACCTCAGTCTGATCCAAACCTGATAGTATATCTTCCTTGCGTGTTGTCAAAAGTATCCTACTCTTTGTCGCACCATCGACAGGAAATGCAGGTTGTAATCTCGCCCAATCGTTCCAAGTCCAAATGTCATCGATCACCACCAGGCACTTGACTTCCCTCATCAGTTGACACAGGGCGGCTCGAGCCCCATCAGCCCTTATTCTCCCTTCGATTCTGCTCCTCCTCTCCTGGTCATTCTCCGGGACCAGTGAGTATAGGAGGGTTCGAAAAACTCGGTCTGGTTGGAGCTGCTGAGACGCTGCAGCCCATCCGAAGGCTTCGAAGGAGCCACCACCAACACCAACACCCCCATCCCTTAGCGTAGGAAGATGGTAGACCTCTCTGGCCAGCATACTTTTTCCGATACCGCCCATCCCACATACGACGATCACTCTGTGGTCGTTTGAATCCAACAGGATGTCCCCCAACTCCTTCAATTGGCTCTCAAGGCCGATCGCCACTTCCCTTTCATGGGGAAAGAACTCCCTTATCGACTCCGCTTGATGGCCTAGAGACAGAGTGGGGTTGATTTCAGCTGCAACTATCCGATCCGAGACACCATAGCTTACGATGCAGCTTTTCAAGGCGGTGATTCTTGCGTTGAGTTGGTCAATCTTGTCATGAATTTCGTGGACATGAACTGGTTTCCTTAGTAGGCAGAACCAGCGCATGATGGAGCCGAGCTGGCACCCCTCGTAGTCCTCGTATCCATGACGAGCCACCTGCAGGATGTACCTCTCAATCACATCCTCACAGTCCCAAGCGATGTTTTTCGCTTCAAGGAGTGTGGTCCGCACCACATTGTTCTGGCGCAGACTCCTCACCGCCGTGTCGGTTAGGAAAGCGGCCAAGGTGCTTAGTTCTGTTTTTAGGATCTCAACCTTCCCTGTGATGGCGCCCAAGTATCTCAACTCTTCCACCATCAGTTTACCCAGCCACAGGGCTGCTGATTTCACCTCCGATTCCGCCATTTTTTTTCCACTTCAAATTTACTTTGATCACCCTGCAATTTAATTCAAGGCAATTTGAACGTGAGTCCGTCTATATATATTATGATGATACTGTGTACCTTCTGGTTGAAAGACTTACTTTTAAGCTTGAATCTCCGATCACGATTCACGATCACGATCTCTATAAATATTATTCTCTCACATGCATCTTCAAATCATGTTTATCAAAAATTTGAGGTGGATAAAATAAACTGTGCATTCAGATTTGTTGCAAGTGTAAGGCTAAGAGTTGCCATTTTGGCTTCCATAAGCATACACATCAAAGAATAGTCAAAATGGTGTTCAATTCTTATCAGATTTGCAGCTAATTAATACGTAACGGGCCCCTGATCAACTGTTTTTTTTTTTAATTTTAATACGGGCCCCTCGATCATCAACTGGGGTTAGAGAGAGGAATCAAATATTCAAAGTTGGCAACTACGGAGTACTATGATAACGATTTAACAATTGAATTTGAAGCACTCCAGGACAAAAACTGAAGAAGCGTCTCGATTGAAGTTTCTATGGACGTCAATCGGGGGGCTTGTGTAATGATGTTGAGTCGAACCAATTTTTTTTCCCCAAAGGCAGTCATTTGGGTTCTCAAAGCACTCTTCCATCTCCAGATCCCTCTTTTTCACTCTCATCGTTTTTTTTTAATAAAGGGTAATAGTTCAAAACTAGCTCAGTACCCCGTGCATTGCACGGATCTTGTTTTAAAATATATGTTTATGCAATATCATTTATTATTGTTTACATAAATATTATAAGTATCACAAACAAAGTAATAAAAAATAAAGATTCTCTAACGTATTGAATACGGCCGAAATAAATAAATATGCTAAATAATAAGAAAATTTAAGTATTAGAATCAAATATAAGCATAAAGTTATGCAAAATATATTGGTAAAGCTTGTAAATATTATTCGCATCAAAATGATGCTAATAAATGTTAGAATAATAATGAAACTAAATAAATAAGGCAATGTAAAAAATAAAACTAAAGAATACATTTGAGATACCATTGAGGTAATTAAAAAAATTGAGTCTTCCAAATAGCTCAAAGTATATGTAATGGTGGTAATGTTTTGTCATTTTTTTTTCATGTCGATGATGTTTCGTTAATCAAGAGTGGTGGAATGGATTTTCTTCATAAATCACACTAATATAAAAATAATTACATGAAGGAATTAAATCCATTCCACCAATCTTGATTATAGAAATATCAACTACCTAAAAAATGATTAAAAAAATGAATAAGTTTAGGAAAAAATACAATTCAATGGAATAGATACATCATACATTAATGATGTTACATAATGTATGCGCCTGAATTTGTATTTATATAAATTTGTATTTTTTAAAGAAACAAAACATTAGAAATCAACCATATCCTAACTAGAAAGATATGAATAACTATATTATAATTTTTATTTTATCCAATGAATATCTAAACCAACCAACCATAATGTCGAGAATATCTCAACTAATTTTGTGCAATCAAATATGCAAATTTGCTTATATCCTTACGCAATCAACGTTTGTGTGGATGTTTGCTATTAATTGTTATCTTTAATAATTATATATATTTTAATTTAATTTTAATTGGAATTGTAAAATAACTTAATAATCAATATCCCTAACTAAAAATCCCTACATTAAAAGAGAAGGTGACACATGGGTCAGACGACTTCTTTTTTAGTATTATATTAGTATAGTAACCCGTATCTTATGCGGGATTTTTGTAAATAAAAATATTTTTAACTCTCTATAACTGGCTATAGTAGGTTAATAAATGTCATATTTTAGTTCTTTGTTTTATTGCCTTTTCATTTGTGTGAAATGAGTTAGTTTGTCTTTCATTGCCTTTTCATTTGCAGAAGTGTTTATTATAAGACAATAAAATTGATCATTTTTTTTTCAAATCTAGATATTAAAAAAATCTCAGATATTGTTAGGATGATCGTGATTAAGATTGTAAATTTGAAAAAAAAATTACAATATTAAGATATTGTTAGGATTAGGTCAATGTCTTATTAGTTATTTCATATTTGAATTTTAACAACAACAACAAAACTCCAAAGATTTTAATCGATTATGTTAAATTTTGCTCAATAAAAAAATATTTGAGTTTATTTTTTTAATTTAACAAATAAAATCAAATTCGGCTTTAAGTAAAATAGATTGAATTGAAAATTCAAATAATACTGTGTAAAAATAATTAAATAAGGTGTCAACATTTATATTCAATCAATCAAATTGCGCAAATAGCTTTACCATATGGGAGGCACGCCATGTGAAAATAACAGCTCAATTGTGATACTATTAATATAATTAATTTACCTCCGTCATAAATTAGCTTATTAACTTTTATGATCATATACGATGAGTATAAACCATATCATTACATACGATTAAAATAAAAATAATTGAATCACTCATCTTCTAATTGATTTGAATAAAATATTAATTTTTTCAAATCTTTATTCATTTTCTTGTTTCATTTGAAAATAAAATTAAGAAAAATATAATAAAAAAGAGTCTAGGTTTAGATTAAAAATTATATAATAAGTGAATTATATTAACTAAAATAAACTGGAACAAAATTAATTAATGGGATTTAACCTAAAAACTTTTATTTACAAAAGCATAATATATAGATATATAATCACATATATTGACGGGATATACTGGGCTTGTTGTTGTTGTTGTAATCACATATATTGACGATTTTATATTTAATAATTAGAATTTTAAAAAATTAATATCAACTTAGTTAATTTTTAAGGATTAACATCAAACGGTCGATCAATTGATTATCACTTTATTTGATTTCGTGACTATACTCATTATGGTTCATAATTAGTCAAGTAATTCCTACAAACAATAATCCAAGTACTTAAAGTCAAATTTTGATTCTCATAGGAGATCATAACCCGATATACATCGTTCAAATATTCTGTCTTCATTCGTTGAAAATTAAGATATTTCATTACTATATTTTTTAATCAGTTTCATCCCATAGAGTTTGATCAAACGTATAGCGGATCGGTTGAAATAAAATAGTATCAATTACCCATGAACTAATAAAACATGAGTGCCAAGTACCAACTAAGGGATATGAACGAATGACTTATATACTTAACCAAATAAATTACAATATAGAGTTATGAATACAAACAAATCTAACATTGAGAATGTGAAATTGAAATTAAAAAAATACAAAAATAAAAGAGAGCGAGAAATCAAATTGAGTCTCACCAATAATTTCTACCATTGTTCATTAGTATTATTAGTATGATTGTACGAATTTATCCTTTGAACAGATGCAAAAAACTTGAGGTAGAGATAAGAAGAAGAAAAATGTAAAGGAAGTGAGAAGAGGGGTGATTATATAGTAAATGATGGTGAACGTACATAAGAAGAGACACAATTAAAAATCTAAACAAAAAAAAAGTCATATTTGATTTATTAAAATAAATATGATTTTATTTTAATCTTATCCGATAAATATCTAAACTAACCAACTAAAATATCAAATATATCCACTGAATTCGTATCCAAATCTTAACCGACCAAATCTTAACCGAATTAGATTTAATTAATTAATTAAATTTACTTAATTATCCAAACAAACAACTCCATTAATAAATAATTAAATTAAAAATACCTACTTTAAAGGAGAAACGGCCACATGTCGTAGGCGACTTCTCCTTTAGTATTATAATATAGATTCTGTAGCTTTAGACGAGGAAGGGGAAAATCATGGTACGGAGAATGTCTGAATTGGACCGCCTTATTGGCAACCTGATTAAAAGATGCTCTATTCGATCGAAAATAAACGATGTTTTAAAGATATATACAAAGATTAAGAAATATCGCTTCTACCTTTATTCTTTTAAACACTCACTTTTGCTCCCCATCACATTTATTGTACACAAATGTGATTGGTTAAAAAAAATGTGATTGGTTAAAAAAAAAGTACACGTTTTATTATTATTAGTGCAAAAGTAAAAAAAAAAGAGTAATTATTACTTCTAAAACATCAAATATTGTCTACCCCTTTCCTTGGGTGAAAATCCAAGGTTTGCCTTGCTCCTTATCAGTGGGTCGAGCCGGTCGGCGCAAGCTGGTTTACCTGGTGCGTGGCTCTTGCCGGCTGGGTCACGTGCTCGGGGTTTGCCACCAAAGGTGGGGTTCCTCGTCATAAAAAAAATCAAATATTGTTGATCAAATTTCACCTTCTAAAACATCAAATATTTTCGATCGGAGGGAGTAAGTGACAACCCCTATTAACTCAATGAAGATCCCCTACATCATTTGGTGCTTCACTACATGCATCACAAAATTATTTGATCTAAAATTTATTTTAAAAATAAAAATAAAAATTATATTTATATTTGAAAGACCTATATTCATATGTTTATAAAATTTTATCTTGAAAAATCACCTTTCAAATTTTTTTAAAAATATATTCTTCAAATAAAAATCTTTTCAATTTTTCATTTAAAAAAAATGATTTCTCAAAATAAAAGTTTATAAATATATTGTGTTTAAAATATTAATATAATTTTTTAAAGATAATTTTATGTTAAATTAATTATGATGCATGTTGTGAAGCATAGAGTGGTGTAGAGGATCTTTATTGCTATTAACTAGGTTCCAAAGTGGGTCATGTGTTAGTGCAATTTATGTGGAGCGATGAAAAAACCAATGAGAAAAATCGTTGAAGAAAAGCAGAGAGATTAAAAACTGAAGGTTGTGGCGTTGTATGGATCTGAACCCAATTCCTTAAAAGCGATCTTGCCCCAACCGTAGGTGCAACTCGGAAACTGACTTCGCCCCCAAGGTTACACAACACACCCTCTTTATTGTGCACTCGAAAAAAAATGTTGGAATCACAGAGAATACTCATAATGTGTGTGGAAGAAGAGAGAAAAGGGTATGTTTTCTATGTGTTCTTTTAGAAGAAAGAGACGTTGGTTTTTAAAAGCAGAAGATGACGCTCCACATTCAAACATGCAAGAGTAAATCTCGGAGCAGTTACAACCAGAAAAGATAACGACGAAAAAATAATTCAGGAAAAACAAAACCCCACCATGCACATACCACAGACCGACGACAACGGTGGCGGTGCATGCGTGTGAGTCTTTTATTCCATCTCTCAAACAATGGACGGAAAACCCACCTTTATAAACCAACCTTTCATGTCCATAAAAATCAATGTGGAACTCTTAAAACCTTTCAACTTCCACAAAAACTCATTTCAAGTATTTACCTCCAACCGTCCCCCACAAATGTGAAGAACTGAGTTTTTTTCCACAAAACAACTTGAAAACAATGTTATGAGCATGTTATGGAAACAATACTTAAATGATGGCATCTTGCGATTGAACCAACACATAGTGAAACTTAACAACCCTTAAATAAGATAAGTGAATGATTCTTGAACTTTCCGATTCTAGAGTTGACTTAAATAACACATACTTCTTCCATGTTCTTTTGTGATTCCGCGATAATACCTGCAAAAGTTGGTGGTCACTTCTGACCTTGGGTGCTGAAGAGTTCTCCAGAAGGACTATTCGACTCTTTCATAGAAGGAGACCAACCCTTCACATCTCGTAAGTGGTTTCATCAAGTGTAACTCACATAGACCACCCTTATAGGGCTATAAAATCATTAAGAGCATTTCACTCAACCTCTACTAATTTTGGTGAATCCATCAAGTGCTTCTCAACAGGACCACCCGACTCTAGGCTATGAACTCTTTGAGAGTACATCACTCCACCTTCTTCAATACACTTGTCCTGGGAATGAGATGTGGTTGATAATGCATATTTTAGATACATTATAGGTAGTTTTAAGTGCATTAGAGTAAGTTTATTGCATGTTTATTAGTTAATTTGCATTGTTACTCATTTGGGCATTCGAGTTTGAAATCTACGCTATTTTGTGCTTATTATGCATATTTACAATCCGAGTTTGACGAGGGGATAAGGTTGGATCCAAAGAGGTTAGAAGATGCTGGTTTGGAGCTTAAAAGGAGTAAAGAAGAGTCATGAGAGGAAGCTAGGAGGAAGAGGATCGAAGGCAAAGGAGCAAAGAAAGCAGAGGCAATTGCCCCACCTTGCCCCCTTTCTAGCTCTGCCTATATGGTTAATGGGAGTATTGTTTATTCCATCTAAAAAACTAACAACAGTTAACTTTTAAAAAAACATCATAGAAATCTTTGAACAAAGGAGAATTCATAAAACTCTCCACAACACCATTGATAGGGAATCAAGAAGCTTCTGTTTTTGTTTGTTACAACCAAAAAACTCTAACAACATTTGGCGCCAGCAACGCCTTTTATAAGAGGAAGAGGGGAGGAGCGTATGGTGAGGTGAATTGACTAAAATATCCTTCACCCAACCTCCTAACTGCTAAGCTGCAACTTTCTATGTTGTGTTACATCCCAATTATACAATATAATCCCATATACCCCCCTCACGCTGGGCTAGACAAGGGAAGGATTAGACCAAGCTTGGAAGTGAGAAACTGATGTTGAGAAGCGCCTAAGGCTTTGGTGAGGACATCAACAATCTGTAAGGCAGAGGAAACGTGTGACGTCTTGATGAACTTTGCTTGTACCATTTCTCTAATGAAATGGCTATCAAAACGCACATGCTTTGTCCTCTCATGGAAAATAGGATTGGCAGCCAGCTCTTGGGCAGAGTTGTTGTCACAATTCAAGGTAATGGGGAGAGGAACACTGATGTGCAAATCAGACAGTAAGTCAAACAACCAAACCAACTCACTAGCAGCTGCTGACATGCTTTTGTACTCACTCTCTGTTGATGACTTGGACACGACCTTTTACTTCTTTGGCTTCCAAGATACAAAGGAAGAACCCAAAAATACACAATACCCAGTTAGAGATTTGCCAGTGTCTCTACAATTGCCCCAATCAGCATCACTATAAGCACATAGGTTGAATGAAGAGGAAGCTGGCCGGGTAAGAGAGAGCAAGATTAAAACTGCCCTTTAGGTACCTCAAAAGATACATAGCTGCTTGCCAGTGAGGCTTAAGAGGGTTTTGGAGGAATTGGCTTAACTGTTGAACAGAATAAGAGATGTCAGGCTTGGTGAGAGTGATATAAAGCAGTCATCCAACAATCCTCCTATAAGCTTCTAGATTGTCAATAGGATCTCCTTCTATGGAAGAAAGCTTTGTGCCATGTTGCATAGGAAAAGAAGCTGGCTTGCACCCTTCCATCTGGGCATCTTTTAAATATCTAAGACGTATTTCCTCTGATTCAAAAGAATTCCTGATGATGATCTAGATAGTTCCATTCCCAGAAAATACCTTGCAACTCCCAAGTCTTTGATGGTGAAGGTTGTGTGCAGAGCATGTTTAGTGGAACTGATCTCATGTGTAGAATTGCCCATGAGAAGCATATCATCCGCGTATACTAGAGCCATAGTCATTTATGCATCTTTAGATTTGACAAATAGGGAGTAGACATGCTTGGATTGGGTAAATCCCAGGCTAACAAGGAACCTAGTGAGCTCAGTGTTCCACTGTCTACTTGCTTGCTTAAGGCCATATAATGACCTGTTAAGCTTGCAAACACAACCCTTCTGAATCTCATAGCCTAAAGGTGGAGTCATGTAGACTTCCTCTTCCAAGTAACCATGTAGGAAGGAGTTATTCACATCTAACTGATGAAGCAACCACCCCTTTACTGCTGTTATGGCTAAGATAACTGTAAAGACCGGAATTTAATTAATATTTATAAAATATCCGTAGGATAATCCGAATATTATCCTCCCTTATGATTATGAAAACCCGGAAAATTTAAAAATTTTATGCCTAGCTTTACATGGATTTAATGACGGAAAAAATATGCCCAAGCCACTTTTCTCGTATCTTATAAACGTAACGGATTTTAACGCTTCGCGAGCTCGGGTTTTACATTATGTTAAAGAGGTCATCCACCCAAATTGCCCAACATTGATCCACCAAACCCTTGGCTTGTGGCTTGCTTGTGAATGTAGACATTCAACCACTCCCATCTCTTCATCCCATCACCACCCATGCTTTGACTCATGAAGCCAACCACCCCTCTCCTCTATAATACTGACCCCAAGACTCATGAGGAGCTCATCCAAAGAAGCCCCACCGTCACTTGAGAGGAGAGAGAGAGAGAGAAGGAGAGCCTTGCTCCATTTTAAGTCCATTTTGGACAGCCTTCACAAGAAATAGCATAACTCCCTCCATACTCATCGAAATTGAGCAAACTCGGTGGCCATGGATCCGTCTTGAACCCAGCTTTCCATACATATCTCAAACACAAAAATCCAAGGTCTTTTGCCCAGCCAAAATCGTCCATCTTTGAAGCTGCAGAAAACTGTTTTTGAAGGGTCTTGAGAGTTTGACTTGATTTCTTGGTAAGAACCCTTCCTTTCTTCCAAAACTGAGTTCCAACATGTTTTATAACTCCTTTTATTCAACTTTGAGTAAGAATCTAAATCATGTTTTGGGATTTTTGGTGACAAAATGGCAAGGTGTTTGAAAGGTGTTCCGAAGGACTCCCGAGGGTGTTCTTGAGTCGTTTGTGTGGGATTCTTCGAAGGTAATCCCTCATCCGCCTTCCCTTCTCTAGGAATAGATCTTGTGTGCTTGGAAAGGGCTTAGGAAGTGGAGCCTCTATGTGTTTTTGGTTGCGTTTTGTAGCAAACATCAAGAGACAAAATGGATATATGTGCCTCTGTAATTTGGACTTTAATTCCAATCCAACGGTCTGATTCGGCTGAAATCTTAATATGATGTTCATGGAAATGTTATCTAACTTCCCTTTAAAAATTATGGAAATCCAACGGTTGGATCAAGAGTTATTATGATTTTAGTAACCAGTGTTTATAATGACTCGGTTAAAAAACTTGGTTAAGGGAATGCTAAGAATATGGTTCAATATATGATGGCATAACTGAAACTTAGAGCATATAAAATACAGAAATGAAGTATACCCATAACTTGACTTATGATCCGATAAGAAGAAAATCGATTATGTGATAATACGATATAGATTATAACTGGTTAAGTCCGGATCACTTAACCAAATTATGTAATCTATAGAATCGTGAACCTCATGTGGATGTATGTTGATTATTAGGTTGGGTACCATGCATTAGAATACCACCTAATGAAAGCTTAATGAAATTAATAGGCTCTTGTTGATTGGATCCTTGGTTGTGCACTTTATTGCTTGCTTATTCTCCGGACTCCAGGTAAGTCCCCTGGACTTACTCATGATGGATTTATGTGATACTCTTTGTCTTATCGAGAGTCTTCATGCATCACGCGACCTAGTAACATGTTTAGGAATATAAACTGGTAATATGACGTAGGATGAACTTAGTAAATCCAATAATTCATATGTATGCTATGTGTCTATGGTAGGACGGCCGTCAAAATCTAAATAAATGACTTATACTCGATGGAACACGAATGAAATGATGAAAGGCTTATGATGAGAAAGAATGAGTATGTTTGAGGAGGATGAGTATGTTTGAGAAGGATGAGTACGTTTGAGAAGGATGAGTACGTTTGAGAAGATATTATGGTGATTATGATGATGATTATGATGATGATACGAGCCCTTGTGTGTTTATTTCGCATTTATATATATCTATACACTTGCTTATGTGTTGCATTTTAACATTCATGTAGTTTAAGTATGCCTCTTTATATGGCACGGAGTGTGCATATTTCCGATGATTGACCCCGATTTATTTCTTGTTTTTAGATTCAGGTACCCCTTACCCGATATGACTTACTGATGTGGATGGTTGCCGGGACAAACCTTTTGGACGATTAGAGTGAGGGAGGCGCTTGACATTCGCACTCTTTTGCTCATACGTTTTATCGTTTTGACCCGGCGTGGCCGTGGCATTTTGTTGTATTTATGATTTCTGCTTTTATCTCTGTTCGAAACGTTTTCGCGATAGTCTAGGACAGGTGAAGCCTCCAACGGGCTTACGATCTTTTCGGGGTTCGCAATCCCCATCTTTTGACAACTAAATCTTCCGCTTAAATGAACCTAATAATAACTCGTACTCGGTCGTAAGATCCAAAGCTCACGGAAGAAGATCAAACTTCTTCTATAACGTTCCCCGATAATCTAGTATTCCGAACCTTATTTACCTTCTAAGTAGGTTTATGGAGGTTAATTCGGGTACTTAAATTTCGGGTCGTTACAAAGTTGGTATCAGAGCCAAGGTTGTTCGACCTGAGTACGCACGAGTTAAAAAATTAATTTTCAAAACCCGCCCACCGTTTTGGAAATTTTCAAGGATTTCGAAGTGTTTAAAGGGCAAAGATGAAAACCTTTTGGAAAATGAAAATGGTTAGGATCTTTATAGACGAGAGATAGGATCGACGGGTAGAGACAAGGCGATAGGCATCATTAGAGATGTAGAAGGGTCCGAGTAGACTGCCTAGCTTTTCCTTACAGACGGGCCTGGAAGACTCCAAGGGAGCAACCAAGGTGGTTGGAGCAGGATAGGATTTAGAGGCGGGCTCGCCAAGCTATCCCTCGAAGGATAGCTATCTAGTTAGCTTCCGTGCTATATAAAACTGTGCCTGCGGGCCACCCCCTTGAAGGGATGTAATTATGTGAGATGAATGTGCCTGAGGGCCGTCTTCCTTGAAGAAGACGTTTTATTTAATTGTATATTGAGTACAGTTAAATGTCCAGTTGTCAGCATGGTCGACACCCAGATTATTAGAGGACGCGGGAGACCACGTGGCCGAGGTCGTGGCCGCATTCCCGAGACAGAGACTGAGACTGAGACCGATGTTGAGGTCGAGATCCCCGGACAGCACGAGGGAGAGGCTGATAGGCAGCAGCAGGGATCAGCGATAGAGAGGGCATTACTCGCGTTGCTAGAGCGAGAGAGATCGGCTGGCGTCACCGACTGGGTGAAGAGACTATCACAGAGTAGCCCGCCTATCTTCGAGGCCGGACCCGAAGAGGATATCGAGCAGTTCTTCAGAGGACTCGAGGGAGTTTTCAGCTTGATTGGAGTACCCGATGAGGAGAGACAGAGGCTTGCGGCTGGGCAGCTTAAAGGAGATGCTTATGATAGATGGCTTGTCTACTGTGATGATCGTACTGCATGGACCTACGAGGAGTTCAAGAAGTTGATGCTGAGAGAGTACTGTCCATCTGGGACACAAGCAGCACGAGAGGTTGCGTTCTTCAGCACCCGCTATGACCCACGGCTATCTATTTCCGAGATTGTCTGCCAGTTCAAGAAGGAGCTCGTCTATTGTGGAAAGGTCTGTAACACCGACGAGATGCGCATCCGCATGCTTTCTATGAGGCTTCCGCCAGACGTTCTTCTGATCTCTACCAGCATGGAGGGAATGACATATGACAGATTTCTAGAGATGATCCTCCGATATGACCAGCAGCTACATTTGACAGCTGCCACGTCTTCAGCTTTCCGCACTCCATCTGGCGGAAAGAGGCCACGACCCACGGAGCACAGATTTGATAGGGGCCCAGGGAAGGGGCTAGCGAGAGGAGGATCGACTAGCGGGACCACTTGGGCCATTCCAGCTGTACCTGTATCATCATACCGCGAGGCTAGAGTGAGAGTTGTTATCTGCCACAGCTGTCGCAAGGAAGGCCACTACCAGACAGACTGCCCTAGGAAGTTCATTTCCTGCTACACGTGTGGAGGGGTAGGACATCGTGCTATCATGTGCCCGCAGGGCGAGAGATCTTCAGTCACTCCTGCAGCTTCAGCTTTACGCCTTCCAGAGGCACCGAGACCCGCTCAGATTTCTTATGCACAGGGTCAGGGGAGGGGGACTCCCTCGGGAGCTGGCCGAGGGAATGGTAACTACGGAGGTGGACGAGGAGACAACAGCTTTAGAGGAGGACGAGGCCGAGGTGGAGGTAGAAGAGGAGGTCGAGGCGGCCGAGGATCTTACCAGCATCAGCAAGCACAGTCGTCGGCAGGGTCGACAGGACCAGGCCAGGGCAGAGGTTCTGCACAGCTGGCAGCAATAGCTGTAGACACTGATTTCCTACCACCCCCGCCGCCCCGCGTGTTTCCGATGCGGAACAATGATTCGACAGCTCCGACTTCCATAGGTACGATATCGTTCTGTGGCTCTACTCTTCGCATTCTGTTCGATACCGGGGCAACCCACTGCTTTATAGCAGATTCATGCGTAGCTAGATTTAAACTTGTATGTTTGATATGTCCCGCATTAGTAGTGCGTATGGCGGATGGGGCTAGGGTTAGGACGGGGCGTGAGATCCTAGGATGCCCCATTCGGATAGGAGAGCGAGAGTGGCCCACTGACTTGATAGTCATGCCACTGCGGACAGATGAGATGATCCTGGGGATGGATTTTATGAACTTCTACGGGGCGATCCTCAACCTGAGGACCCGTACAGTTTCCATCCTCGCGGAGGATGGGACTGAGCACGAGGTGTGGGGGGACGACCCCAAACGAAACGGAGCCCAGATCAGCGCCGTTCGAGCGACGAGACTTCTAGACCAGGGATGCACGAGCTACTGGTGTTACGCTTTAGAGGTGGATCGCGAGCGACCCAGCCTGACAGATGTCCCCGTTGTTAGTGAGTTTGCTGACGTTTTCCCAGACGAGCTACCAGGACTTCCGCCACAGCGAGATGTTGATTTCTCTATACAGTTGGAGCCGGGCACCAAGCCGATTTCGAGGGTCCCGTACAGGATGGCGCCGACAAAGATGGCCGAGCTGAAGGCACAGTTGGAGGAGCTAGCCGGGAAGGGCTACATTAGGCCGAGTGCTTCGCCGTGGGGAGCACCAGTGTTGTTCGTGAAGAAGAAGGATGGGTCGTTGAGGCTATGCATAGATTACAGAGAGTTGAACCGGGCTACGGTGAAGAACCGTTACCCGTTGCCGAGAATAGACGATTTGATGGATCAGCTGCAGGGAGCTGTCGTCTTCTCGAAGATAGATTTGCGTTCGGGTTATCACCAGCTGAGGGTGAAGTCAGAGGACATCCCGAAGACGGCCTTCAGGACTAGATACGGACACTACGAGTTTGTGGTTATGCCGTTCGGGCTAACCAACGCGCCAGCCGCCTTCATGGAGTTGATGAACAAGGTGTTCATCGATTTTCTTGACAGATTTGTGGTGGTATTTATCGATGACATCTTGATCTACTCGAGGAGCAGAGAGGAGCATGCTGAGCACCTGAGGATTGTGCTGAGGATTCTGCAGAAGCATAAACTGTTCGGGAAGTTTAGCAAGTGTGAGTTCTGGCTCTCTGAGGTGATGTTTCTTGGTCATGTTATATCCGCAGCAGGGATATCAGTAGATGCATCGAAGGTTGATGCTATCGTTGCTTGGGAGATCCCCAAGAACGTCAGAGACATCAGGTCTTTTCTAGGTTTGGCTAGCTATTACCGACGGTTCGTCGAGGGCTTCTCCAGCATAGCTAGGCCGATGACGCAGCTGACGAAGAAGGGAGTAACCTTCGAGTGGAGCCCGGCGTGCCAGGCCAGTTTTGATTTACTGAAGCAGAAGTTGACATCCGCACCAGTGTTAGCACTACCAGAGGGGACGGAGGACTTCGTAGTCTACACGGATGCTTCGAGTTCAGGTTTAGGTTGTGTGCTACAGCATAGGGATCGGGTCATCGCTTACGCTTCACGCCAGCTGAAGCCAGGGGAGGAGTCATACCCCACGCACGATCTTGAGCTAGCCGCAGTTGTACATGCGCTCAAGATCTGGAGGCACTATCTGTATGGCACGTCAGTGAGGATCATGACCGATCACAAAAATCTGAAGTACATTTTCACGCAGAAAGAGCTGAACATGCGTCAGAGGAGGTGGCTGGAGTTGATCAAGGACTACGAGTTGGAGATTGAGTATCACCCGGGGAAGGCCAATGTGGTGGCCGACGCCTTGAGTCGGAAGACTCGTCAGGAGATTGTTTTGTCCAGATTGACGGCTCGACCTGAGTTACAGCGGGATCTGATCAGTTGTGGGATAGAGGTCTGGTCACAGCGAGAGAGTGGACAGCTGAGTTTCCTAGAGGTTCAGTCAGAGTTGATGGATGAGATCCGACGAGCGCAGACAGAGTGTCCGCGGATTGCCGATATCCGACAGCGCATGGCCCAGGGCCAATGTAGGTCTTTTACCGTCCGAGATGATGGGATGCTGATGTTGCAGGGACGAGTTGCTGTGCCTGATGTGCACAACCTGAAGCAGAAGATCATGATAGAGGCACATTTCACTCCTTATTCGGTCCATCCGGGATCGAATAAGATGTACCAGGACTTGAGGAGGACGTTCTGGTGGCGCAGGATGAAGACTGATGTCGCTTTGTTTGTAGCGCGATGTCAGGTCTGCCAGCAGGTGCGGATAGAGCACTAGAAGCCCGGAGGGATGACACGGTCACTTCCTGACCCTGTGTGGAAGTGGACGGATATCACGATGGACTTCGTGACAGGATTGAGGAGAGATGTACGAGGCTTTGATGCGATTTGGGTGGTGGTCGACAGGTTGACCAAGACCGCCCATTTCATTCCGATTCAGGAGACATGGCCTGTGTCTGATTTAGTCCGAGCTTTTATACAGCATATAGTGAGGTTGCATGGGGTTCCCGAGAGGATAGTATCTGATAGAGATGGCCGCTTCACTTCGAGATTCTGGAGGCAGGTGCACGAGGCTCTGGGGAGCAAGTTGCATTTCAGCACGGCCTATCACCCGCAGACGGACGGGCAGAGCGAGAGGACGATTCAGACGCTGGAGGATATGCTGAGGGCTTGTGTTTTGGAGTGGGGGAACCTTTGGGTTCGGCATCTTCCCCTAGTAGAGTTCTCGTACAACAACAGCTATCATTCATCGATCAGGATGGCTCCTTTTGAGGCGTTGTACGGGAGGCGATGCAAGTCGCCTATCTGCTGGGATGAGCCTGCAGACCGAGTGGGGACACTACCACAGTACGTGCAGGAGGCGACAGATCAGGTCAGACGGATCCGAGAGCATCTGAGGGTTGCGCACGACCGACAGAAGAAGTATGCTGATAGGCGCAGGATTGAGTTGGCCTTTGAGGTTGGAGATCATGTCTGGTTGCGAGTGTCACCGACGAGAGGGATCCGACGATTCGGGATGAAGGGAAAATTGAGCCCTAGATATGTGGGCCCCTTTGAGATCCTCGAGCGAGTAGGAGAGGTTGCTTACAGAGTTGCTTTACCGCCCCGTTTGGCTGGTATACACGATGTCTTCCACGTGTCACAGCTGAGGAAGTCCGAGCCAGATCCGAGTCATAGATTGGACTACTCCGGATTAGAGATAGCACCTGACCATACGTTCGTGGAGCATCCGATTGCTGTTCTTGACCGACGGGTCAAGAAGCTGAGGCGCAGAGAGGTACCGTTGGTACTTATACAGTGGGCTAGGAGAAGCCCCGAGGAGGCCACTTGGGAGACAGAGGAGAGTATACGGGCGAGCTATGGAGATGTATTAGATGAGTTGCTAGCGTCGTATGTACAGCCACGTGCAGATATAGCTTTGATTGCGTGAGTGGCCGGTGAGTACCTGGGAGGGGGACCCTTAGCCGTACTATGTGTGATTGGGTGTTTACCTCTGTGATTGAGTGCGCATTTTCTGTGATTGATATGCGTGGTGGGGCCCATGAGCGGTCCTACATGATGTGATTATCATTGATGTGTGATACTTTATGATATATGACTGATATGATATCGTTATGATTATGTGATTGTTGTGAGTATGGTCGATAAATGATGGTATGTCGGAATATTGAACCTAGGAAAAGGAATAAGGCTTAGCCTTAGAGGTGGATGTTAATCCACCCTCTGTTTTGATTGAGTCGTAGTGAGATCGTGTGTTTGATCCTTAGAGGTGGATAACCACCTCCCGAGAAGGAGATGAGTCGAGACTAGAAGTGTCTAGGTCTAATGTCGAGTCGGGACGCCAAACACCTTGATTTTGAGATTTAGTTCGGAAATGAGCAATTTAAGGTTCCAATGTCCGGGTAAACCTATTATACTTCGCGAAGTGGATACGAGCTTTCCACGGGGGCACTCGTGGAATTTTCGCTAAGACCGAGCGGTAGTGTGATTATCCTCTCGAGTTGTGATACTTTCAAGGTTGAGGCGAGATGTGATGGGGGCGCCCATCACATGCTTGATGAAACCTTCGAGATTATTACGGCCGTGACAAAGGTGGCGTGAGATTCTTGGACGACGCATCCAAGATGATCGTGTGCCTTTTGTTACGATTCAAGGACTCAAGTTTTAAAACCTTCTCCGCCGGTTTAAACCTCTTTGTCTCGGGGACGAGACTTGTTTTTAGAGGTGGATGATTGTAAAGACCGGAATTTAATTAATATTTATAAAATATCCGTAGGATAATCCGAATATTATCCTCCCTTATGATTATGAAAACCCGGAAAATTTAAAAATTTTATGCCTAGCTTTACATGGATTTAATGACGGAAAAAATATGCCCAAGCCACTTTTCTCGTATCTTATAAACGTAACGGATTTTAACGCTTCGCGAGCTCGGGTTTTACATTATGTTAAAGAGGTCATCCACCCAAATTGCCCAACATTGATCCACCAAACCCTTGACTTGTGGCTTGCTTGTGAATGTAGACATTCAACCACTCCCATCTCTTCATCCCATCACCACCCATGCTTTGACTCATGAAGCCAACCACCCCTCTCCTCTATAAGCCTGACCCCAAGACTCATGAGGAGCTCATCCAAAGAAGCCCCACCGTCACTTGAGAGGAGAGAGAGAGAGAGAGAAGGAGAGCCTTGCTCCATTTTAGGTCCATTTTGGACAGCCTTCACAAGAAATAGCATAACTCCCTCCATACTCATCTAAATTGAGCAAACTCGGTGGCCATGGATCCGTCTTGAACCCAGCTTTCCATACATATCTCAAACACAAAAATCCAAGGTCTTTTGCCCAGCCAAAATCGTCCATCTTTGAAGCTGCAGAAAACTGTTTTTGAAGGGTCTTGAGAGTTTGACTTGATTTCTTGGTAAGAACCCTTCCTTTCTTCCAAAACTGAGTTCCAACATGTTTTATAACTCCTTTTCTTCAACTTTGAGTAAGAATCTAAATCATGTTTTGGGATTTTTGGTGACAAAATGGCAAGGTGTTTGAAAGGTGTTCCGAAGGACTCCCGAGGGTGTTCTTGAGTCGTTTGTGTGGGATTCTTCGAAGGTAATCCCTCATCCGCCTTCCCTCTCTCTAGGAATAGATCTTGTGTGCTTGGAAAGGGCTTAGGAAGTGGAGCCTCTATGTGTTTTTGGTTGCGTTTTGTAGCAAACATCAAGAGACAAAATGGATATATGTGCCTCTGTAATTTGGACTTTAATTCCAATCCAACGGTCTGATTCGGCTGAAATCTTAATATGATGTTCATGGAAATGTTATCTAACTTCCCTTTAAAAATTATGGAAATCCAACGGTTGGATCAAGAGTTATTATGATTTTAGTAACCAGTGTTTATAATGACTCGGTTAAAAAACTTGGTTAAGGGAATGCTAAGAATATGGTTCAATATATGATGGCATAACTGAAACTTAGAGCATATAAAATACAGAAATGAAGTATACCCATAACTTGACTTATGATCCGATAAGAAGAAAATCGATTATGTGATAATACGATATAGATTATAACTGGTTAAGTCCGGATCACTTAACCAAATTGTGTAATCTATAGAATCGTGAACCTCATGTGGATGTATGTTGATTATTAGGTTGGGTACCATGCATTAGAATACCACCTAATGAAAGCTTAATGAAATTAATAGGCTCTTGTTGATTGGATCCTTGGTTGTGCACTTTATTGCTTGCTTATTCTCCGAACTCCAGGTAAGTCCCCTGGACTTACTCATGATGGATTTATGTGATACTCTTTGTCTTATCGAGAGTCTTCATGCATCACGCGACCTAGTAACATGTTTAGGAATATAAACTGGTAATATGACGTAGGATGAACTTAGTAAATCCAATAATTCATATGTATGCTATGTGTCTATGGTAGGACGGCCGTCAAAATCTAAATAAATGACTTATACTCGATGGAACACGAATGAAATGATGAAAGGCTTATGATGAGAAAGAATGAGTATGTTTGAGGAGGATGAGTATGTTTGAGAAGGATGAGTACGTTTGAGAAGGATGAGTACGTTTGAGAAGATATTATGGTGATTATGATGATGATTATGATGATGATACGGGCCCTTGTGTGTTTATTTCGCATTTATATATATCTATACACTTGCTTATGTGTTGCATTTTAACATTCATGTAGTTTAAGTATGCCTCTTTATATGGCACGGAGTGTGCATATTTCCGATGATTGACCCCGATTTATTTCTTGTTTTAGATTCAGGTACCCCTTACCCGATATGACTTACTGATGTGGATGGTTGTCGGGACAGACCTTTTGGACGATTAGAGTGAGGGAGGCGCTTGACATTCGCACTCTTTTGCTCATACGTTTTATCGTTTTGACCCGGCGTGGCAGTGGCATTTTGTTGTATTTATGATTTCTGCTTTTATCTCTGTTCGAAACGTTTTCGCGATAGTCTAGGACAGGTGAAGCCTCCAACGGGCTTACGATCTTTTCGGGGTTCGCAATCCCCATCTTTTGACAACTAAATCTTCCGCTTAAATGAACCTAATAATAACTCGTACTCGGTCGTAAGATCCAAAGCTCACGGAAGAAGATCAAACTTCTTCTATAACGTTCCCCGATAATCTAGTATTCCGAACCTTATTTACCTTCTAAGTAGGTTTATGGAGGTTAATTCGGGTACTTAAATTTCGGCTCGTTACAATAACCCTTATAGTAGATAACTTTGCCACTGGTGAAAAAGTTTGCTTGTAATCCTTGTCTTTAACTTGATTGAATCCTTTTGCCACTAACCTTGCTTTATACCTCTCTATGGAACCATCAGGCCTATATTTAATTTTACAAATCCATTTAGACCCAATGGCTTTCTTTCCAAAAGGAAGAGGTGTAATAGACCAAGTATGATTGTTTTCCCAGGCATTCAACTCAGCTTTCATAGCAAGTTCCCAGTGAGCCACCCCCTTAGCTTGGGCATAACTGTTAGGCTCAAATGTGGCACACATATTGACAAAGGACTGAATGTATGCCGGGGTCAAATGAGCTAGATTCTGGATGGAGAAGACAACAAAGGACTGTGAGTGGGAATCAGTAGATGTGACTCTAGAAGGCAAACCTGAACACACAAAGTCCTGAAACCGAGATGGGACTTTAATGACTCTCTTTAGAGGAAGTTGAGAAGAATTAGGCATGGGATTAATATGAGATGTAGCAGTAGAATTCTGAGACTGTACGGAGCCATCACTACCAGGAGCCTCATCAGGTGGAGTAATATCAACTGTGGTTATAGGAGGTTCATCAGACTGATTCAACTGACTGTTAGAAAGAGCATGTTGATGAGCATCAGAATGAATAAAGATGGAAGGAGCAGAAGGACTATCAGATTGATGATCATCATCAATATCAGTGGAAAACAGTGGCACTGTATGAGCATGAGAAGAAGAGGAATTTTTGAAGGGAAAAACAGATTCCACAAACTTCACATGCCTACTAATAATCAAACATTGCTTATCTAAATCAAACAACTTGTAAGCTTTCTGTCCTGGTGGGTATCCTAGGAATACACACCTTCTCCCCACATTTCCAAGTTTATCTCTATGATCATTGGGTTGTAAAGCATAACATAGGCACCCAATCACATGAAGCTGGTCATAGGAAGGAGGGTGATGAAATAAAACCTCAAAAGGTGATTTTCAATTTAAAATAGAAGAGGGCATTTTGTTGATAAGGTATGTAGCACTCAACACACATTTACCCCAAAACTTGATAGGAAGCCCAGAAAAAACTCTAATGGCCCTAGCTGTTTCAATTAAATGTGTATGTTTACGTTCCACCCTACCATTTTGCTCATGAACACCAGGAGCAGATTTCTGATGCAAGATTCCAAGACCACTGAACAAATCAACACAACCCCTTTGGGTGAATTCAGTCCCATTATCAGTCATAACACACTTAACATACATCATGAACTGATTTTCAACCATTTTAAAAAAACTGGAGATACATCTCAATACTTTCAATTTGTCCTGCAACAGATACACCCATGTTGTTCTTGAATGATCATCTAGAACAGTAAGAAAGTATCTAGCTCCACACATAGCAGGAGTCTTATATGGCCCCCATAAATCTATATGGACCAACTGAAATGGAACTTTAGCTAGAGACTCACTTCTAGCAAATTTGATTCTATGCAGTTTAGTCATACAGCAAGTATCACCGTCTAACTGAGATACATTCTCAGTAGGACAAACATTCAAATGTTTCATCTTGGACAAAGACATATGGCCAAGTCTAGCATGCATGATATGAAGGCTATCAACCTTATTATAAGAGGAATTGCAGTCAAACTGAGACAAAGATGACTTAGCTTGCTGGTGCTCGGAAGAATGCATCTAAATCCTGTAAAGACCAGCAGTCTCCCATCCTTTGACAATCACCCCTTTAGTTATAGGGTCCTGTAACCAACAAGACTTGTCATCAAAACTGAATAGTAACTTATGATCACCAAGCACTTTAGAAACTGACAATAAGTTGTGTTGAAACTGGGGAACATATAGCACATTTTTCAACACCAAATTCGACTGTAAATTGACTGTCCCATGTGATTGCACATTAATACGAGAACCATCTAGCAAACCCAAAGAAATAGCATGCTAGAATGGAATTATTTCAAAAAAAAATTCCAAAATCAAAAGCTATATGATCTGTAGCTCCGGAATCAACTATCCAAGCACAATTATCAGCTTTGTTTGTACCAATGAGAAAAGATGCACTTAAGGTACCTGGAAAGTGCATAAAGGCCTGATTGACAGAGCTCTCAAAATGGTCCATGTGAGATTTTCCTTTCATCATCCTTACTACTTCATTGTAGATAGCATTTACCATAGCAAGGCCTGGTTTAGTCTCTTGCTGAACCTGTTCAAGAGGACTGTCAAATATAGGAGTCTCAACCTGAGCAGCTAACCTTCCTGTCTAACGACTTTTATCCTCCTCTTTGGGGCCCTTAAACCATCAGGATATCCCACTAGTTTAAAACAATAATCCTTTGTGTTCTCTCTCACCACAATATGAACAAATACGGTCCAGCTTAGCCTTCTTATACTCCCTCTTAGCTTGCTCAAAACGGCTTTGCTCAGTTTGTCTGTTTTCATACTGCTTACCACTCCCAAATCTGTTTACAGCATTAACTTCTACCTCAATTTGCTGAAATTTACTAACATCCATGGCATTAACATCAGTAGGAAGGATCGAAGTGACTCCCTTAGATCTCTCTAGCTGCACAACCATTTGGAAGACCTTGAGAAGTCCAGGCATGGGGTCTTTAGATAGAATGTTACTACGCATAGGTTCATATATGTCATTTAAGCCCATCAGAAACTGCATTATCTTGGCTTTCTCTTCTCTTTTGTCAATCCTTTTCAGAAGACCACAACTACATCCACTTATACCACCACAATTGCAGTTGGGGACAACATCAAGCAATTGCAACTCGTCCCAAATTTTCTTAACCTTCCCATAATATGCTCCCTCAGACAAGTTCTCTTGTCTGACATTACTCAGATCAAGGCGGAGCTGATAGATCAAAGGATCGTTAGATTCACAAAAGTGTTCCTTGATCTCGTCCCATAATTCCTTTGTAGACTCGACATACATCAAGGTTTCGGCAACATCACTGGCCATCGAGTTTATTAGCCAACATCGAACCATGTAATCAGCTCGCTCCCACTTAGCATAGTCCTCAGTATCCATTGGAGGCTTAACACATCTACCTGTAATAAAGCCTAGCTTGGCCTTGGCTCCCAAGGCCATTCGAACACCACGACCCCAACTGGTGAAATTGGCGCCATTAAACAGTGTCGACACCAATTGAGCACTAGTATGGTCGGAATTTGACAAATATAGGGGGTTGTAATGCACAGATGCCATACCTTGCGCCAGATCCCCAAATTGAATTCCGCCATTGAAAGCTCCATTGAAATTTCTGTTTCCAGCGCCAGGTGCTGGTGGCGTGACGCTAACGAAGGTTCCTCTGCCTCCTCCATTAACAACATCAGCGTAGCTCTGACCTTGAGGTATAGATGAACCTCTCCCATCCTTTTTTGAGAAAACAAAATCCACTCCCGGAGATTATCAAGCAAAATCTCTGACACTTACACGATCAACGATCGACAATCGTAGCAACCGAAGCTAGATCTCACGCTGCTTTGATACCATTTGAACAAAGGAGAATTCAGAAAACTCTCCACAACACCATTGATGAGGAATCAAGAAGCTTCTGTTTTTGTTTGTTACAACCAAAAAACTCTAACAACATTTGGCGCCAGCAACGCCTTTTATAAGAGGAAGAGGGGGGGAGCGTTTGGTGAGGTGAATTGACTAAAATGTCCTTCACCCAACCTCTTAACTAGGGTTGTTACTTGAGCCGAGTAGCTCGAGCTCGGCTCGGGCTCGGCTCGAAAAAAACTCGATTCGAGCTCGCTCGAATTAAATATGAGCCAAGCTTGAGCAGAATTCTGAGCTCGAGCTCGGCTCGAGTAGCTCGTATAGCTCATTTTATGGGTGAAATTACAGTTCTCCCCTATGTTTTATTTAACCCCATGTAAATAAGTTTTATTTAACCCCTTGTAAACAGGGTGTATATCTCGTTTCGTAGGTGAAATTACAGTTTTGTCCCTAGGTTTTATTTAACCTCTTCTTCTAAAGAGTCTGTCAGCCGTTTTGCCTTTTGGACTCCATTTACTTTGAATCACAAATCTACATTTTGTGAGTAGCTCGAGCTCGACTCGGCTCGGCTCGAGAAAATGAGGCTCGAACTCGAGCTCGGCTCGTTTGTAAACGAGTCGAGCTTGAACACCCACTACTCGAGCTCGTTAGCTCGTATATCAGCCCTACTCCTAACTGCTAAGCTGTAACTTTCTATGTTGTGTTACATCCCAATTATACAATATAATCCCATAAAATCACTTCAGCTATCTCCTTGGAATCCACACATCTAGATACATTGGATTTATCTACTAATTCATCAATTAGTCGAATCGCAGTGTTGTAACTCATAAGATAGCAAATTATTTGGTTCACCACATCTTCATACATGGGGTTGACTGAAGCCATATTTTGCATCCAAATCATCCAGTGCAACCTCAACAAGTTCAAGAATTCAAGTAGGCAAGAACTGCAAACATGCTTCGAATTCTTCAAGCAGTCAGCAATAACCTTCCTTAGTTATATGTCCTCTAAACTTCAAGAATTCAAGTACATGGGTGTAATTCATCGGCAAGTGATCGAATTTTTATGTTAGCACGGTGGAAAATTCCAAGGGGAATTTACACATGAAACCCATAGAGATTGAAAAAAAAAAAACACCAATGACAAAAGCACTATATATATGTGGCAACACCGAGAAAGGAAATCAGCGGTAATTTAACAATGGCACAAAAGCCACATCGAAAAATACGATAACTCGAACCTTGCATATAAGTCAGGGGACCACTTCTCATATTGCCAATTAGTTTTAGGATGAACCCGCTGGTCTTGTGTACTCGGCTTGGATGCGCATATACATTCGGACGTGTGGACCCCACGTTATATGGCCCACCGGAATGTAACATAAACAATGTTTTAGTCAACAACATGGTCATTGTGGGATTAAAACCAAAGCAGAAAGAATCTTTTCCACATAGTTTGTAGTAAAGTTTTTTCTAAAAATTGAAATCTGTATAGGGACATAGGCACATAGCCTCTCATTAGACATTGTGTAATATATGAATTAGTACACATAAATTGGTGATGTGAATGATATGCAACATGATTTATAAGAACCTTTATACCTTTACGAGCAGCTTTCGATGACAAGGATTGTGGCAAGACTTTCCAATTTGTAGAGCTTGTGACATACCTGACCACATATCCACCACAACATTACTAGGCCACTATTATTACCACACATACATGAGTTGGATCGAAGCCACCAAATCTATTTCTTCTCCTTCCCCCAATCCGGACCATACTTTGAAGATGCACATGTATTGTTGATCACATCATGGGTACAACCAAGTCCACATGATTTTCCCAATCTACACCATGCCCACTATTAACACACTCTGGACATAAACATTCCTCTTTAGGCAAAAGATGCCATCTTCAATCATCGACAGTTTGAATAGCTCAGATTCAACCCAAGAACACACGAAATTTTCGAAATACAAAACCCTAAATTTTCTAATTCGAAACATCCAGCAAAAAATTATCAAAACCCTAAGATTCGCCCCACATGAACCTTAAAATTTATCCCAATTTTCTCTAAATCCTACGATTCTAAATTGAAAACATTCAATCAAGAATTTTGGTCCTAATTTCGTACTCTAGAGTCTAGATCACTCATATCAATCAACTGACATAACTGACCTCCCCGCCCTCTTCTTTTCGCCTAAAAACTCAACCGGCACTAACTCTTCCTTATCCTTTTGGGTAAATTACAGAAAACCACCCGTTAAATATGAGCTTTTTCATATAATCACCCCTTAAATATAAAATTACAGAAACCACCCGTTATATAGGTAATGTTAACAAAAAGCAACCCATACCCGGTTGCCATCTAAAGCTTGTCACGTTTGTGATGAAAAGACATAATTGTCCCTCCCTCTTTCTCCTCTTGAGGCATACACGACCCGAGCCACCACCACATATACTATTAACCTACGTTCTGCAATAACCCTAACCATTGATTTCCCATTCGTCGTCTTCTTCTTCATGTATTACAGACCTTCAAATCTAACCCTCACCCACCTTCCTATACACACATGTTAGATTACTGTCAAAATCTGAGAAATTTGCTAGATAATTACTCAAATCCAACACGCAGCACCAAATTTGACCTTAAATCCAACACACAACACCAAATTTTCAAAAATCACGATTCTAATATTGATTTGGGAATTAGAGGTTTTAAACTGTCAAATTGGGGGAAATCCGATGCTAGCATGCAAGAGGCAGCGGTAATGATGAGCCTTAGCAACGAACCGACAACAACCCGTTTGAGGTAATGGTAGAGGATGGGGCTGCAACGACTCCAACGAGGATTTGGAGATGGCTTTCAAATACAAGGGCAATGTGCAAGCTTTTATTTTTGAGAAAATTTGGTGTTTTATCCCCTTTTAACCTTTTAATTAGGTGATACGCCACTTTTAATGTTTTATTAGACGTTCTAGACTATTTTAAAATTTAATTAGGTCTGTAATACCCTGTTCTACTTCTACTTTCCCAAATCCCCTTTCATTCCTTAGATCTGATGCGAGCTCTCATCCATGGCGATTCTCCTCTCTCGCCTCATATGGTCTCCGTTCGGACTGAAAGCCCGACGCTAGCTCCCCTGAGCCTGTCGATCTGCACAAAGTTACACAGATCGAGCCGAATGAAGGGAATTTAGAGTCCTGCGACCATGACGAAAGATACTCACCAACAGACGCGAACCTGGAAGAGAGGAGATCAGGGAGGGGGTGGAGATCCCTAAAGAAACCGACGTCGTCTCCGTCTTGAAGAGGGCTCGAGCCATCAAGTCCCGGCTCGCCGAGATGGACACTGCTCCAACGCCGAGAATCGTCGTTTGTCCGCGAAGCTCGGCGAGCCCATCGACCGCACCAGGTTTGCCGTCACCAATGGGCTCCGGATCAAACTCAAGGACCTTATGGTGGAATCTCATGTACTTTTCAGATCCCAGATCCCTCTTGTTTTCTTATTCGACTTCTGATTCAATTTCAGTCGGAGTTTAGCTGGTTAGGGTTTGCAATTATCGAATTTGAGATCCGAATTTGGTTATTTTGAAATCCAACTGTGAAATCAAGGGTGCAATAACACAATTGATGGATTTGATTTGTGTGAATTGAGCCCCTGATTGAATTGATGGAATTGAATTTATCATGAACTACGACAAAGGATGATGTCTGAGTTCCTTTGAATGCAGCTTACTGATGTTTTCTGTACTTGTTTCAGTTGTTTGAACTGTCAGTCTTTAGGGCCGGATCCGAATTCCATGAACAATGTGGTATCTACTCAAATGTAAGTTGTTGCTTCTCCGTTCTGTGGCCTGCTTCACAAATGGCATCTATCCAGAAGATTTTTTAAGTGCCTACATGGATGCTTTGCTTGATCACATGAGATACGTTGCCTTGTGGTCATGTAGATTTTGATGTTAGGGATGCCATCCAATTTTTGCTGTTATCATTGAACTGCTGTTGTAAGGGATGTCATTGAACTGCTGTTGTAAGGGATGTGTGGCAATGGCAACCAAATGCAGAACCATGGGTCATTTAGCGAAAGCAAGCTAGGGTGTCATCACTAAAGTGGATTACTAATTTCTTTCATTGTAATTTTTTTTTCGAAGGGATGACTAATGACTTGGTATAAGCTTTTATTCTCAGTGTTGAATTTTAGTAATTTCACCAAATTTCCTCTTGTATAAAAATGTTATCAATAAAAAAGTCATCATTAGAAAATGTCATCACAAAATAATTGAGATCAATGAAGTGTAATCACAAATGTCTTCAATGGATAAAAATCGTCAAAAAATGTCACTAATGAAGTTTAATCACATTTTATGCTTTTGTGTCATCAATTGTATAAAAATGTAATAAAAATGTCACCACAAATAATTGTATCAATGAAGTGTAATCATAACTGTGTCATTAGTGGATAAAAGTAAAATCAATGAAAATATAATGATATACAATTGATTAATTAAAAAAGTGTCATCAAATAATTACTTTAGAAAAATGACATCAAAACACTATTTTGAAAAAAGTTGCATCACATTATAGAAAAAATGTCATCAAAACACTACTTTGAAAAAATATGGCATCACAGTAAAAAAAAGCATAAAAAGTGTCATCAATAGTCCACGGTAAAAAAAATGGCATCAATGGTTAACGTGACATCATAGTAAACAAAAAATATCATCAAGGTTTGAAAAAAGTGGCATTCAAAAAGTGTCATCAAACCATTTCATTAGAAAAGTGGCATCAAAGAGAAAATAAAATGTAATAAAAAATAGCATCAAAACGGTAAAAAAATTACATCACAAAAATGTAATCACTTAAAAAAAAATTCCACGTGAGTTGGTCAACGTTGACCAGTATACGGTCAACTCATTGACCAGTATACGGTCAACTCATTGACCAGTCGATAGTCAAACAGTTGACCATTGACTTTAATACCCCAATTGAGTAATGGACTACCTAATCTAATTAAATAAGATTCTTATCTAATTAGCTAATTGAAGATTCTAAATAGCCTAATTACCTAAATCACCCTTTATTTTTCTCATTAATTAATTATTTTCTTGTTGATAAACACAGGGGTAATATTACGGAGTATATGTCTTTTCACGTCAACTATACTGTATGCGTAGCATTTTCCCCCTTTTGAGCAACCGAAATTCCGCCCACTGACTCACCGTGACACCGAGTGCACACCGGACTCCTTACGCCCAGAAACAAGATCATGATAAGAGTAGATAACCTCCTCCCTTCATCATTCCTTCAATTCAAAAGCACTACCCTCTTACCCCTTTTCTAATTCTTCGGATCAAAGACATGGCTGAAACTGCCCTCTTCGATTTTTCCATGTTCGTGATACGCCAGCTGAGCTCCGTCCTCTTCGACGAGGTTAAATCTGCTTTGGGAGTAGAAGAAGAACTCGACAGGATCAAGAGCAACCTCTCCAGCATCCAAGCAGTCCTCAGAGACGCCGAGAAGCAGCAATCCACCAGCAATTCCGTTGCAAACTGGCTCGGAAAGCTCCAGGACGTGATGTACGACATCGATGATTTGCTTGACGATATCGCTACTGAGGTCGCTATTCGGAGTAAGAACAAAGGTCAGTGGCGTAAACAGGTCCGTAGATTCTTCTCCCGCTCCAATTTTGCTGTACTCCGACTGCTTTGGGCTCACCAGATTAAGAATGTGTGTAAGAAGCTTGATAGGGTTGCAGATGAGAGGAAGAATTTTGTTTTGTTTACAGACTCCGTTGATTCTTCGGAATTGGGATCAAGAGAAACACACTCTAAGGTGAATGAATCAGATATTCTTGGAAGAGATGAGGACAGAGAGGCCATCATCAACACTGTATTGAGTTGTGGGGATTGTGAAAGCATCTCGGTTTTGCCTATTGTAGGGTTAGGAGGTATTGGGAAAACAACACTTGCCAAATTGATTTATAATGATAAGAGGGTTGATGAGAACTTTGATGTGAAGTTGTGGGTGTATGTCTCTGAGAGATTTAACATGAAGAAAATACTCAGGCAGATCATAAGTATGGTCACAGGTGGAACCATAACCATGGTTCAGTTGACCATGGAACAGCTAACCTTGGAGCAATTGAGGACCAGGGTTAGTGAGGCTTTGAAAGATAAAAAGTATTGTCTTGTATTGGATGATCTGTGGAATGAAGACTCGAATGAATGGAGAAGGTTAAAGGAATTGTTGGATGTTGGTGCAAAAGGAAGCATCGTGGTTGTGACAACACGTGACTCGAAGGTTGCATCTGTTGTCCATAGTGTTGAGGAATACAGATTAAGTGAACTTTCTGATGAAACATGCTTGATCATATTCATGCAGCTCGCCTTCAAAGATGGTGAAGAGATTGAACCAGCATTGATGAGTTCGGCAAAGAATATTGTTGAGAAGTCAAGGGGAATTCCTTTTCTTGTAACAGCTCTTGGCAACCTGCTATGTGGAAAAACAGATGAGCGGGTGTGGCAGATTTTAGCGAAGAAGTTAGAAGAAGGGCATGAAGATATCATGAATGTCTTGAAGTTGAGCTACGAACAACTCCCCTCTTATCTCAAACTATGCTTTCGCATTTGCTCTATATATGGAAAAGGTACAATCATACATCCTTTAGTTTTGTTACCCTTGTGGATGGCCCTTGGATTCTTACCATATGTTAATCGAGGAGAATCACTAGAAACTCTTGAATACATTGGTTGGAACTGCATTGATGAGTTGTCATCAAAATCCCTTTTCAAAAAAACAAATGATCTTGGCCTTTTTGATGATTTTTCTGGCCTCGTTATGCATGATTTCGTTTATGATTTGGCCAAGTCTATGGTTGGAGATGAATTGGCAATCATCAATTGTTTCTCAAAGGAGGTTTCTAAGAACATTAGATATGCAAGACTAGATGAAGATTTCTTGTCAGGAAATCAGTCTCATCAAAGGCTACTTAAGAAAGCAAAAAAAACTCGGCTTTTGATGCTCAAAACTTCAGAATATCTCCTAAGCAAATCCTTTCTGCAAAGCACCATCGCAAATTTAAAATGCTTACGGGTGTTAGATCTTGAGAACTCTCAATTCGACGAGCTGCCAAGTACAATCGGATATATGAAGCATCTAAGATATCTTTGCCTGCAAAACAATGCACGGATTAAATTCCTGCCAGATTCTATTTGCAATCTCCTGAACTTGCAAACTTTGCTACTTGGCGGTTGTATCAATCTTAAAGAGCTCCCATCTGACATAGGACAGTTGGAAAATCTTAGAGGTTTGTCAGCAACAACCCAGCAGGAAGTTTTGCCACAAGGTATTGGATTCCTTACTGCCCTTAGAATTTTGGTATTGACAGAATGCCCAAGACTTGCATGCCTCCCTTTGAGCACCAATCAGCTTGAGAATCTCGACACCTTATTGATAGAGGACTGTAAGGAGTTAGATTTGGTGCATGGATCATGGTCATTGGAAGGCCTGAATAGCCTTAGGATCCTTGGAATCAAACGACTTCCAAAATTTCAGATGTTGCCACTGGGTGTAAAGGGCCTTCCATTTACTTCCTTAAAACTTCTTATGATCTGTGAATGTGAAGGTTTGACTAAAGTAACAGATTGGATCCATGACTTGACCTCTCTCAAAATGCTTTTGATTGAAAGTTGTCCCAATCTCATGCTATTGCCACACACATTCAGCATGCTCAAGAGGTTGGAAAACTTGCGTATTGGGGGATATACACTGTTAAGTGAGCCATCTTCACCCCAAGAAGGTGGCAACTCCTCCAACATCCCGGAAATTATGACTGCACAAGAAGAGTAAATTGTAAGGATGCTCTCCAACACTATTCTGCCAATCTGATTACCATCATATTCATCAATTTAGCTCACTATAATTATCTCTATGAGGTGTGTTCTTTGTTCAGCTTCCATGTTAATTGACTTGTTGATCTGCTTGTAGAACCTGTAACCTTCTTTGATATTCCTCTATAGAAATGTGTGAAAAGGCAAGGCAAAGGCGCCTAGGCTCTCCGGCAAGTGCATGAGTCAAGCCAACACCTGTGCACCTAGGTTCCTATAATGGTCTATAGAATAAAATGAAGTTGTTCTAACTTGATTCTTTGAAGTTCTTTTGTTATGTCGCTTGCTGCTATTTATGTTCTCACTTCAAAATTTTGTTTTGAAACATAAATGTGTGACATCTCACATGAGTAAAGTCTAGTTTTGAATTTCCAAGGCTTGTTTTGAGTCATCCAATGATGAGTTTGCATATGAACATATCAGTTTTCTTTTAAATAACTTGCTTCAAACATTTCTGCCCAGTCAATAGATTTTGAGTAGCTCTTTGGAGAAGTGAGTGAAACATTCATTTCTATAGTTTGCATATGAACGTATTTGCTGTACTCATGAAATTGTTCCTTTTTTTTTTTTCAGTTCCTCTGACCAGCTGAACTCTAAGAGGGAAACACGACTATGGAGCTTGGATTCTGATTTAATGTTTTCAGATGATCCGGTATCATATCGCAATACATGGAAACCACAACTTTTGATCTAACAAGAGAAAATATTTCTGATCTTTCAGAGCCTCACTAACCTTGATCCCCAATTGCTCTAAGGGGAGTTGCTCCATCGTCAGCTGTACATAGCTTTCACCAGTCAGCATGCTTATTATCTGCCTGAGTATTTTGTTGATGTTAAATCTCTCGGAGACATACTCCCACAACTTCTTATTAAAGTTGGCATCAACCCTCTTATCATTATAAATCAATTTGGCAACAGTTGTCTTACCAATTCCTCCCAACCCAACAACTGGCAAAACCGAGATTCTTTCACGATCCCCACAGCTCAATATCGAGTTGATGATCGACTCTCTATCCTGATCCCTTCCTAGAATTTCAGATTCATTGACCTTAGAGTGTGTTTCCCTTGAGCTTGATTCGGAAGAATCAACAGTAGGCTCAGACAAAAACACAAAATCCTTCCTCTCTTCTGCAATCCAATCAAGCTTCTTACGCACATCCTTAATCTGGCTAGCCCATTGTCTGCGGAGTACCACAAAGTTGGAGCGAGAGAAGAATTTACGGACCTGTCTACGAACATCGCCTTGGTTCTTATTGCGAATGGCAACCTGAGTGGCAATCTCATCAAGCAGATCGTCGATGTCGTAAACAACATCCTGGAGCTTTTGCAGCCAGTTTTTGACAGACTCACTAGTGGATTGCTGCTTCTCGGCATCTCTGAGGACTGCTTGGATGCTGGACAAGTTGCTCTTGATTCTGTCAACTTCTTCCTCAACTCCCAGAACTGATTTCACCTCATCCAACACCCTGGATCCCAGCTGGCCAACAACGAACTTGGTGAAATCAAAGAGGAGAGCTTCAGCCATGTCCGTACGTGATCCGAAGAATTATAAAGTGAACACTAATTAAGAAAGAGGGGGAATGTGTAGTGCGTTTAGAAGTAACAAGTAGGAAGGGAGAAGCTTATCAATTGAAGGAGGATCTTGCAGACACTGTGGTACATCTTGTCAATCGTTTTGCAAGTTGCAAGTCGTGCAATTTGCAAGTCTTTAATTTCCAGTTGCAACTTGTCGTTGTTCAAACAAGGAGTCATTTTAGAGTTGTACCAGATTTTTTATATTGAATGGAATCCAGTAGCTAACAGGAAGCCAGCTACATGTAGAAATTGAATAGATTATATTATAGAATTATTTCTTTGAATTGGTCAAATGTACACAATTTTTTACTCGGATAAAAGGAGAGGCAAATGCCCCCCCTCCCCTGCCCCCCTTCTTGCTCTGCCTATATGGTTGTTCTTATTCTCCTTTACAAATGAATGGGAGTATTGTTTATTCCATCTAAAAAACTAACAGCAGTTAACTTTTAAAAAATCATCATAGAAATCACTTCAGCTGTCTCCTTGGAATCCACATCTAGATACATTGGATTTATCTAGGAATTCATCAATTAGTCGAATCGCAGTGTTGCAACTCCTAAGATAGCAAATTATTTGGTTCACCACATCTTCGCGGGCTGACTGAAGCCATGTTTTGCATCCAAAATCATCCAGTGCATCCTCAACCTCAACAAGTTCAAGAATTCAACTAGGCAAGAACTGCAAACATGCTTCGAATTCTTCAAGCAGTCAGCAGTAACCTTCCTTATCTGCCTTCTAAACTTCAAGAATTCAAGTACATGGGTGTAATTCGTCGGCAAGTGAATTTTTATGTTAGCACGGTGGAAAATTCCAAGGGGAATTTACACATGAAACACATAGAGATCGAAAAAAAAAATTAGCGATGACAAAAGCACCCTATGTGGCAACACCGAGAAAGGTACTTTAACAATGGCACAAAAGCATTAATGTTGTTAGCCTAAGCCACAAAACGATATTATAATCGAAATCGAATTGCAACCTTCCGACATTATTGGATGTTGTTAGTAGATGAATGTGTATCGACTATCTCAAAAGAGAATTTTTTATTGAAAGTTAGATATCAAGAAGATCGACTAGGCTCGTTAAATTGGAGCTGGGAGATAGTGGATTCACAAAAACAGAAACACTAATAATATGACCAGTTTAAAACATCACAACCACCACAAAATGCAACTGTGGCAACATACCAAGAAAGCAAAGGCAGTGATGGCCATCTAGTGACTGTCTTCACTGTGATCTGCATATTGCTCCTCATAGAACATGGATTAAGGTAAATGAAGGAAATAACTGATTTTGATTGTATGTGATATGAATAGTACCAGTACAGCACAAGATAAAACCCATCCAATACGGCAATACCTATCAGCTCCTCAGGCGGAGCACAGGGTCTTGCCATCTTCCAACAGTTTACCATAAAAAATTAGGCGTTGTTGATAAGGAAGAATGCCAACTTTCTCGAGGATTAAGGTTTGCACCTCAAGGATTAAGGTCCATCCCGAGAGCATCTAAATGGAGATCTCCATAGGCGCATTAGCATCGACACGATACAACAGGTCGATGGTGGATTTGCTCTGGATGTCATAATGAGCCTGCCAAAGTGTTGCCATCTTCCAACTGCTTACCACCACAACATAGGCACTGCTGATCATGATGAATGCCATCTTTGGCCTCAATTTTGGTCTTGACAGGATTCAACTGTGTCTACGCTTTTCATCTCAAGGGTGCTGCTCTTTCCCGTGTGCGTCTTCACATAGATCTCCAGGCGGATTCAAAGGTGGGCGACACCGGACCGTCGCCCACCCCAATCCGGAAAAAAATACAAGAATATATTTGTTATGTAAAAAAATTAAAAAATAAAATACAAGTATCTTTACTGACTTAATGGTTAAACTCACCTTATTAGATAGAATTCAATCAATTCAATCAACTCTGGTTCAAATCCTATTAGGCACACTTTTTCAACTATTTTAAAAATAATATAAAAATTATCCATGCATTATTGAGAGACACGATACAACAGGTGGATGGTAGATTCCCTCTGGATGTCATATTCAGCCAGGTTCCTGCCATCTTTCAGTTCACAGAGATCGAAAGTTAGTTTCTGTTGGTCAAATGGAATGTGCACTTTCTCCTCGATTCTGGTCTTGATGTATTCGATTGTGTCGTAGCTTTTTTTTTTAGTATTTTAAAGGTAAATATATTAAAATGGGAAGAAAATATTTACAAGCTGAGTTTGGACCATAGGCCTAACTAGTAGACTCCTAAGTTAGCCCTGTAGTGAGTAAGGCTCACATTCTAAAGTGACAATAGGGGTGGTTAGGACTAAGTCCTTGTGTGGATCCTATCTCTTCAAGCCACGGCCATCAGAAGTCGGACACACACCTCGAGTGTAGCATGATATACCTTTCCCTTCGGCTATGCCATCAAGGAGGCTATATCACATTACACTGAGCACCCCATTTCCATGTTCTACATGCCTTGATATAGTCCAATAGCCCTAAAGCAAAAAACAGTCTTACACTCCTTTCATATTAGGCAACAAGATACAAAAGGTTGCCTAGACATGTAAATCATGAGTCAATGTTGCTGCTGCATTGCATCTAAAACGCAGGTTTCCTTCAAAAACTTGTGCCTGCATTGCCATCATGCTCTTGTTGGGTTATGCCATTGAAATCTTCCTTTATCAGACCCTCTTGAAGGGTGATGGCCATGCATATGGGGGTCTTCATAAAGATCTACATGCATAACATCCCTGCAGCTCTAGAAGTAAATTAGAGTCCTTCCAGATGTTATAGTGAGCAAGGGTCTTTCCATCCTCCAACCGGGTACTACGAAAAATTAACCTCTGATGTTTAGATGGACTGCCCTCTTTGTTCTCATCTTTGGTCTTGATATTTTTTTTAACTTGTCAGAGCTTTTCACCTCAAGGGTGATTGTCTTGCCTATGGGGGTCTTCACAAAGATCTGCATAGCGCTCCGGAGACAAAGCACTAAGAGGACTATAAAACCCCCAACCCGTCAACAGCCGATTCGAGTTCTAGACAAGATAAACAAGCGTAAATCTAAAGAACACGAGGATTTGTTAACGCGGTTCGGTTTCCCTACTCCGCGGGGCCTCAAGAGGGGAGACCCGGTCCCGAGAATACCACTAACTCGAACAAAGATACAAGATTTGGTTACAAGTGTGGAACACAAACGAGAAACGCTTAATGAGCTAGCAACTAAACACAGAGAACAGAAAGAGGTAAGGGTTCAGAGATTTGAAAGGGTAAAGCCCCCTTTCACAGCTCTTCAATCCATATGAAGACGATGTAGAATCCAAGTGACAGGAATCAAGCCCTCCATGGATGAGCAAGGCGCCTCCTTTCCGTTTCGCTCTTTCTCGCACTGGGTTTAGGGTTTTTGCCGTCAGAGCCTCTCTCTCATCATCCTCTAGGTTGTGAACAGGAGCATATATATAGAGGAGGGTGTGAATGCCTTAGGTTACAACGTCTCAAAGGGATTCAGCTGAATGGAGAGGGCCCATGGGCTCCAATGTCACTTACAGAAAGTGTCATCAGAGTTATGGGCTGGCCCACAATCCAGAACCCTTAAAACCTGTAACACCAAAGACATAGCCAACACACATACAAACAATAGGTTAGTCTTCAAGAGCCTTGGTGCACCTAGAGTCCGAACCAAGAAGGTCTTGGGGTCCCTTAGGTGTGTCCAAAAGGCTCGAGACCTCACCTATAGCCCTAGCTAGCTCATTTAGTGTTTCTTCTAGTCTATTACATCCAAACACTTGCCATCCTAGATCTATAAAATACAAAGACAAACTTAGGATTACATTGTTGTAACAAATGCCCTCCTAATCTTGAGTTTGTATCTTCTTTGTCCTTTCAGTTGAGTGATCTTCTTCCAGGAACCTTCCTCTCCCGTCATTCATCAGCCCGCGTGCCTCTCATGAACTAAGGCACATCAAAGATCTTTAGGAAATTCCTGCATAAGTGAAATTTGTTAGCAGGCACGATCGTGGTACCAAAATCTGCAGGGTTCACATCTCCTAAGATCTTATCAACAGAGATATTTTCTTTCTCAATCTCATCTCTAATAAAGTGGAATCTAACATCAATGTGCTTGGTTCTCTCATGATACATAGGATCCTTGCATAAATATATGACACTTTGATTATCAGAAAACACAACAGGGACATAAGACTTTCTTTCTATCTTCTTCAGAATTCCTTTCAACCAAATAGCTTCTTTAGCAGCCTCAGTTGCAGCAATATATTCAGCTTCAGTGGTAAACAAGGCAACAATAGATTGTAACTGAGACTTCTAAGATATACAATTTCCAGCCCAGGTAAAGAAGAATGAAGAAGTAGATTTTCTGTTATCCCTATTACCAGCATAATCTGAATCAACAAATCCATGAAGTTCATTTCTAGATGTGTGTTCAGCAAACATAAGACCCATAGATTTGGTGCCTCATAAATATCTGAGCAAATATTTCATTGTATTCTAGTGTTTTTCTCTAGGATCATACATGAATCTGCTAAGAGCACTCACAACAAAAGCAAGATCTGGCCTAGTGCACAACATAACATACATTATAGAACCAACAACCACATCATAAGGAATGTTTTCCATTTTCTTAGACTCTTCATCAGTTTTGGGACTAGGATCTCTATATAACTCTAGATGCCCTCCTAAAGGGATAGGTGTAGGCTTAGAGTTGTTCATGCAGAATCTATCCAAAACTTTAAGCAAATAATCACCTTGAGTCAGCCACATTACTCTATCAGATCTGTTTCTAATAATATTAATCCCTAGAATCTTTTTAGCTGAACCCAAATCCTTCATATCAAAATGCAATTTCAAGTCATTTTTAGCACCAGCTATAATAACTTTGCTGTTACTGATCAGAAGGATATCATCAACATAAAGCAGAACATACAAGGGATACTTAGAACCAGCATGCTTAAAGTAAAGGCAGGTGTCATATTTGCTTCTGGTGAAACCTAAGGATCTCATACATGCATTGAATTTTAAGTTCCACTGCCTAGGGGACTGTTTCAGACCATAGATAGATTTTTTAAGCAAACAAACATGATCAGTTGGGGGTAGCATGTAAAGTACACCCTGAATCAAGTATCCAAACATTGTCAGAAACATTTTCAGAAGAACACACAAGTAATTCCTGGGGATAACTATCACAAGTTTCAATAACACCAGTAAAATCAGGTTCAGATTTAGATTTGTTTTGTAATGAAACAAAAGAAGCAAAACAATATTCCACAAGAAAGTTTCATCAATTCAAATTTTTGGAAAGAAAATACTCATCAGACCGCATATTACTAAAACTAGTTACTCTCCAAATCCTGGTTTAAAAGCTTAAATTAATTCATGGTCCAAACTGTGATTTACCACAAGATAAATTGAAAAGGGAGGGGAATTCATGAGAAGAACAATGTACTAAATCAAACAGATTCAGCAAGAATGCAAATGGATGTAGTACTACCAGGAACAGAAGCAAACAGATCAGTAATGTGACGGGTGGCTTTGACGGGAAGCTAGCTAGGTGTTCAGAATTTCCAGTACATTAGCAAAGTCATGCATGCATATATATTACCCCCAACGGCTCAAATGGAAGGTCTCATTCACACTGGGTAGGAGCCCATTTTATATAAATCATTCAAGCAGAGATCAACTGCCAAAGTTAATAGATATATAGTTGCTCAGCAAAGTAAACTGAGCTCAGGTGGCAACTCAAAATTGAAAACGTCTGCAGTTTGTTTCACGGTGTGTTAATTTGGATTCCATTGCATTTAAGTTTATAATAGGAGATGATTATTTACTTTGATGTCTATTTTTTTGGAGATTCACTAAATTAAGCCTAAAATCTATCTTATCTAGATCAAACTATGAATCTATTATTTGCAAAACGCCAATGCTGTCCCTTAAGTAACTTTTCCATAATCAACGACAAGGGAGTAGGACTATTCCCAAGAACAGGATCTGTAATGTGACAGATCAAGGAGCTGCTGATTGCTGCTGGTTTATTACCACCATTATATATGATTTAAAAACTAGGAGAGTATCCAAAATGCGAAATAATCTTAACAGAAGGTAATAAACAAAAAATCAGCAGCTCCTTGAATTCAGTATGAATTGAGTATTTGCAATGTGATTCAGAACCTTATTTGATTAGAGAAATTCTTTAAGCTCAAGTTGTCATTTTTGGCAATGTTAAGTATCCAAAATGCTGTTGGCAATGTTAAGTCTGCATATGTTGAACATATCAGCCTTCTTTTAAATAAGCCTACATCGACTAGTTGCTTCAAACATTGCTTCTTCCAGAAGCCAAGTCTAGCAAATCCCACAACTAAATACTTAAATGCGAGCCTGTGAGTGGTTAGATGTGAAGATAGATGGCTTTGATAACAGACGAAGGTACTTAACCTATCAATGCTCGTTGATATTAAAAAGATGAGCTTATGTTGCATTGCATTAAGTTTAAAATAAAAAATGAAAGCTCAAAACCACAGGAACTAGAATAATAATTAAAATTTACGAAAAGAATAAAACTTTCAAGCAATTAAGAAGATGCATAGTTTAAATAGAGTTAACAACATGAAGTACACAATAAAGCTACATAAACAAGACATATGTTGCAGAAACAATAAAACTTCCAATCCATAGAGGAATAACAATGAAGGTTACAAGTTGTAAAGGCAGAGCAATAACTCAATTAACATGGAAGTTGGATAAAGATCACATTTCATAGATATTATTCAGAGGGAGTTGGATTGACCACGAAGATTGATGAGCAGTTTGGTTGGATAACATCAGAGGCCATCATCGTCAGTCCCCTCTTCATTGCCAGTACCCTCTTCATCATCAGAAGTATCAATATCAATATGCAAATATTCCAACCTCTGCTTGAGCACGCTGAGTGTTTGTGGCAATATCACAAGATTGGGACAATCTTGAATGTAAAGGTTCTTGAGAGAGGTCAAGTACTGGATCCAATCTGCTACTCCAGTCAAACCCTCACAGTCAATGATCACCAAATGATGTAAAGAGGTGAATGGAAGACCATTTACACCCAATGGCAACGTTTGCAATTTCGGAAGTCCCTTGAGGAAAAGCATTCGGAGGCTTTTCATGCCTTCCAGTGACCATGACTCATACTCCAAGTTTAACTCCTTGCAGTCTATTATCCATAACAAGTGAAGATTCTCCAGATGCATTGTGCTAAGCGGGAGGAATGCAAGCCTCGGGCAATCCTGCAACCACAGAAATCTTAGGGCAGAAAGGCGACCAATACCTTGTGGCAGAACTTCCTGCTGGGTTGTCACCGACAAAAATCTCAGATTTTCCAATCGCTCTATGTCAGTTGGGAGTTCTATAAGATTGATGCATCCATCGAGCGCCAAAGTTTGCAGGTTGAGGAGATTGCAAATAGAATCTGGCAGCAATTTAATTCTCGTGTTGTTTTGCAGGCAAAGAAATCTTAGATGCGTCATATAACCAATTGTCCTTGGCAGCACCTCGAATTGACAGTTTTGTAGATCTAACACTCGTAAGCATTTCAACGTTGAGATGATTTTCTGAAGAAAGGACTTGCTAAGGGGAAGTTCTGAAGTCTTAAACATCAAGAGCCGAGCCTGTTTTGCTGCTTTGTTAAGTGGCCATTGAGGAGATTGGTTTCCATATAAGTAATCTTCATCGAGCCTTATGTATCTAGTATTCTTGGAAACCTCCTTTGTAGTACAGCCGATGACTGCCACTTCATCCCCAGCCATAGATTTGGCCAAATCATAAACAAAATCATGCATAACATACTCAGCTAATTCATCAATATAGAGAAAAATATCCTCTCTTATTGTTTGGAATAGAGATTTTGATGCTAACTCATCAATGCACTTCCATCCAATGAATTCTAGACTTTCGAGTGGTTCCCCTTTATTATCAAATGGTAAAAATCCAAGTGCCATCCATATGAATAATGTCCCCATTGCCCATATGTTTTCACCTTTTCCAAATATAGAGCAAAAGCAAAAGCATCGCTTGAGATAAGAGGGGAGTTGATCATAGCTCAACTTCAATATATTCATGATATCCTCATGCCCTTCCTCTAACTTCTTAATAACAAGATGTCATTCTCTCTCATCAGTCCTCCCACGAACTAGGTTGCCAAGAGTTGTTACAAGAAATGGAATCCCCCTTGACTTCTGAACAATCTCATTTGCCAAACTCAACAATGTGGGTTCGATCTCTTCACCAATTTCGAATGCCAGCTGCGTGAATATCCTCAAGCACGTTTCATCAGAAAGTTCACTTAATATGTATTCCTCAACACTCTTCTTGACCATGGAAGCAACCTTCGAGTCACGTGTGGTCACCACCACCATGCTTCCCTTAGTACCCACATCCAAAAATTCCTTAAGCTGTCTCCATTTATTTGAGTCTTCATTCCACACATCATCTAACAAGAGAAAATATTTCTTATCATTCAGAGCCTCACTAACCTTGATCCTCAATTGCTCTAAGGGCAGCTGCTCCATCGTCAGCTGTACATAGCTTTCACCAGTCACCATGCTTATTATCTGCCTGAGAATTTTGTTGAAGTTAAATCTCTCGGAGACATACACCCACAACTTCTTGTCAAAGTTGGCATCAACCCTCTTATCATTATATATCAATTTAGCAACAGTTGACTTCCCAATCCCCCCAATCCCACAATTGGTAAAACAGAGATTGTTTGACAATCCTTACAGCTCAATATAGAGTCGATGATCAACTCTCTATCCTGTTCCCTTCCGAGAATTTCAGATTCATTCACCTTAGAGTGTGTTTCTCTTGAGCTTGATTCCGAAGAATCAACAGTAGGCTCAGAGAAAAGCACAAAGTTGTTCCTCTCTTCTGCAACCCTGTCAAGCTTCTTACGCACATCTTTAATCTGGCTAACCCATTGTAGGCGGAGTACAGCAAAGTTGGAGCGAGAGAAGAATTTACGGACCTGTCTACGAACATCGCCTTGGTTCTTATTGCGAATGGCAACCTGAGTGGCAATCTCATCAAGCAGATCGTCGATGTCGTAAACAACATCCTGGAGCTTTTGCAGCCAGTTTTTGACAGACTCACTAGTGGATTGCTGTTTCTCGGCGTCTCTGAGCACTGCTTGGATGCTAGACATATTGCTCTTGAGCCTGTCAACTTCTTCCTCCACTCCCAGAACTGATTTGACCTCATCCAACACCACGGATCCCAGCTGGGCAACCACAAACTTGCTGAAATCAAAGAGGAGAGCTTCAGCCATGTTTGAAACCAAGGAAGAAGAAGATTAGTATTGGAAGAGAGAAGGCTATATGATTCTTTTGGTTACAATGGAGGCCTCTCCAAGCCGCGTCAACGAGGAGAGCTAATGCATACTGCTACTACTACAAGACAATTCAAGTGTTTTTTTTATCCCATTTGATATAATTAATCAATTTCTGCACACCAACTCCAACTCCAGTTGTTCACTTCTTTCCATACCTTTTAATATATGCAGGCTTGTACATAAGCATGTTCAGGTGGTTCAATCGAACAAATAGTCTAGCGGAAACGTTGTGCGTGTCTTACCCCTCATAACCATGTTCGAATCCCAGCAAGTCATGGTTTTTTTTTTGATTTTAAAGGTAAATATATTAAAATGGGAAGAAAATATTTACAAGCTGAGTTTGGACCATAGGCCTAATTAGTAGATTCCTAAGTTAGCCCTTTAGTGAGTAAGGCTCACATCCTAAAGTGACAATAGGGGTGTTTAGGACTAAGTCCTTGTGTGGATCCTATCTCTTCAAGCCACGGCCATCAGAAGTCGGACACACACCTCGAGTGTAGCATAATATGCCTTCCCCTTCGGCTATGCCATCAAGGAGGCTATATCACATTACACTGAGCACCCCATTTCCATGTTCTACATGCCTTGATATAGTCCAATAGCCCTAAAGCCAAAAAAAACAGTCTTACACTCCTTTCATATTAGGCAACAAGATACAAAAGGTTGCCTAGACATGTAAATCACGAGTCTATGATGCTGCTGCATTGCATCTAAAACGCAGGTTTCCTTCAAAAACTTGTGCCTGCATTGCCTTCATGCTCTTGTTGGGTTATGCCATTGAAATCTTCCTTTATCAGACCCTCTTGAAGGGTGATGGCTGAGTTGAAAAGAAGGGAGTGTGTGTAGCTCAGCGCTTTGTACACATGAAGCTTTATGAGGTGCACAATCTCATCCGGCCTCTTAGTAATGTTCTCAAAAATCTGCTCGTTCCTTGTTTTCCAAATGTGGTAAACCGTTGCTCCGAGTCCTATTCTTTTTGCCTTTGATATCCAGCTTCTTCCTTTTGCCTCCTTTTTCATCCACTTTAGTGCTCCTTGTAAGGTATTCATCTCCCTCCAAATGCCTAGCCATGATTTAACCTGTGACCAAATTTGTGAAGAGAAATTACAAGCAAAAAAAATATGTTCATGAGTTTCAGGAACTTGATTACAGAGTTTGCAAGTAAGGTCAACTTCCCTTGTTTTGATTTTGTCTTTCGTGGCCAGCCTCCTTCTTGCAGCCAACCATAAGATGAAGGCATGTTTAGGGATGATGTTAGAGTCCCATACCACCGAGACCCATGGAGGTTTAGGCATCTTTCTTCTGAAATGGTCATATGCAGCGTCTATTCTGTACTTTCCTCCCTGACACCAAGAACTTAGGAGTAGGATAGCTTGCTCTCTTGAACCTGCAAATGTTAGTAACTGATTTTTGATGTCTAACGCCTTTTTAATCAGAGGCGAGTCATTTGCTTTATGTGCTTCCCAGCTCCAGATGTCACATTCTTGAAGGTATTGGTGATGGATCCATCTAATCCACAAGGTGTCTTTTTTTTGCCAAATATCCCATAGCAATCGAGAGAGGAAAGCTGTATTCCAAGACTTAAGATCTTTCAAGCCCAGTCCTCCTTCAGATTTTGGTACACACACATCCTTCCATCTAATCCTGTGAGATTTCCAAAGAAACTTTGCACACAAACTATTAATCTTATTAATTAGAGTCGAAGGAGATGGCAAAATGGAGAACCAGAAAGCTTGAATTCCTTGCAAAACAGCTCGGATGAGTTCGACTTTCCCTGCATAGGAGAGAGTTTTGGAGTTCCAATAACTTATATTTGTAAGCATTTTATCAAGGAAAGGTGAGAATTGGGATATTGTCAACCTTCCAGAAGATATGGGAATTCCCAAATATCTAAAAGGAAAGACACCTTGGGCAAAACCAGTCCGACCTACCAAATATGCTTTATCTTCATCTTTTACTCCTGCTAGGAAAAAAGAAGACTTTGTTGCACTTACCTCTAGGCCTGACACTGCAGTGAAATGATCAAGAGCATCTAATAGAATTTTCATGGAGTTTGTGTCCCCTCTTGACATCAAAATTATGTCGTCTGCATAGGCTAGGTGAGAAATCTGGAGTGAAGAGCATTTAGGGTGAAATCTGAACGATGGTAGTCTTGTCCTGCATTTTAAGACTCTTGAAAGGTAATCAACAGATAGGACAAAAATAAGAGGGGAAAGGGGGTCCCCCTGTCTTAAGCCTCTCTTTCCTTTGAAAAAACCCTGCATGCTACCATTTACATTGATTGAAAAAGAGGTTGTGCAGATGCATTCAATAATCCAAGAAACAAATTTATGAGGGAAGTTCAAAGCATAGAGCATTTGTTCAATAAATTTCCATGATATTGTGTCATAGGCTTTCCTGAGATCCAAGTTTAAGATGCATCTGGGACTAATTCTTTTCCTAGTATATTTTCTAATACTCTCCTGGAGTAGCATGATGTTTTCACTCATTAATCTTCCTTCAATAAATCCTATCTGAGAAGGGGAGATCAGGGATACTAGTTAAGGCCTTAATCTAGACGCTAGGATCTTAGTGATAACTTTGTAAGTGACATTGCAGCATGAGATAGGCCTAAAGTCTCCTACTCTGTTAGCATTTGAGGATTTGGCTATTAAAGCAATACAAGTGTGGTTGATCTGCTTAAGGAGTTTGCCCGAAATAAAAAATTCCTGGACTGCCTTGGTGAACTGATCTCCTGTAATATCCCATGTGTCTTTGAAAAACTTGGAAGTGAAACCGTCTGGCCCTGGAGATTTCTCATCACCTATATCCCATAGAGCTTTTTTAACCTCTTCTGAAGTGACTTGTTGGATTAGTGCCTCATGTCTGTCGTCTTCCAACAGTATACCCCCATCTCTCACAAAACTAAGGTCTATGCATTCTGTTTCTCTGTTGGACCCAAGCAAATCTATGTAAAATTCCTCAAACTGAGAAGCCACTTCTTCTACTGACATTGTTTCTAATCCATCATCCTTGATCAGTGCACTGATGTGATTCCTCCTCATGTTTTTCTTCATCATACCATGAAAATATGAGTTACATTTATCCCCTTGGAAAGTATGTTTAGCCTTGGCAAGCTGTAAGTTGAATTTGTATTCTGCCTCTTTTAGTCTCCTTGTGTTCTTTTTGGATGTCTCCATAGCCTGCAATAGCTCATCTGATTGTGGATCCTCTCTCAAGGCTATAAAGTTCCTTTCATATTCTTCTTCAGCTCTTTTTGCCCTACTTGTAATATCTGAGAAATGTCTTTTGTTCAGCTCTTTTAAAGGCTTTTTCAGATTCTTCAGCTTCTTGCATAAGATGTATTGCTCAGCCCCTCTTCCTTGAAATTCCCAGTTATCTCTGATTGTATCACTGAAATTTTCAGCCTGCCCCCACACATTAAAGTATTTGAAGGTATTGCTTTTCATTTTTTGTTGCTCTAGGACTTCCACAACCACTTGGCCGTGATCACAAAATGCCTTTGGTACAAGATAGGTAGCCTTACAATAGAATTGAGATTCCTCCCAATCTCCATTTACCATAACTCTATCTATCTTTGTGGATTTTTTACCTTGAAACCAAGTGTGTTCTTGCCCTGCCATCATAGCATCCTTTAGACCCATTTCTGTACAACAATCCCAGAGGTCTGATATTTCATAGGCAGTTACTGTTGACCCATTCTTCCTTTCACAGGATCTCATTATTGCATTAAAATCCCCTTGAATCAACCATGGACCTTGTCTTGCATTAGCTTCTGATTTCAGGTCATTCCAAAGCTCTCTCCTTCTGATTATTGTGTGCAAACCATATACCTGAGCAAATTCAAAAACCTTCCCAGTTATCTTGCATTTCACCTGTCCGCTTATCATTTGATCAGTTGTCTTTCTATGCTGAAATTCTACCTTAGAAGGGTCCCAAATTAGCACAATCCTTCCTGCACTACTGTACTCAAAGTTGTGTCTATAATGCCATTGATCGAATTCCTTTCCCATAATCTCATCCAACTTTGTCTGGTCTAATTTTGTTTCCACTATTCCTAAAAGAGAAATGCATTTCTCTCTTAGGAAACACCTCACAGCTTTTTGTTTGGGGGAGCTGTTAAGACCCCTGATGTTCCAAGAGCCCAATATCATCTAGATTCCTTTGAAAGGGTGCTAGGCCCTTTGTCATGAGATGCACAATCTGTTATATTGTTTCCCTCTGTGTTGGACTGATTAAGTGAGAGGCGCTTGCTTATCCTTTCACTTCTCCTTGCCTCAATCTGATCTTTCTCATTGTGACAACTCTCCTGTCTGATCTTGTCATTACTGATTTCTAGTTCCTTTTCTTTTCCTTTTGCCATAGTGTTTCTCCGACTGTATATCTTCCCAGGAAACACTTGTTGTAAAGGTACAATTTGTAACTGAGGTTCCTTTTCTTGCTCCATCGGTGCATAAGTCATCTCAGTACTGCTGTCATCTAAATCTGATAGGATGTGGTACCTGTTTTCTTCTATGAAAGTCACTTTTTTCTTTTTCTGACTCTCTTTCCTCTGCTGGATTTTCCTCATATCCTCCTCATTCTCCCTGGATGCCTCGTTGTACATTCTCCGAGTGTCCTCTAGATCTTCAACTCTAGCTGGTGGAGGTGGGGAAGCCTTTTTCTTTTGGTAGGCCATGTTGATTCTATTGATAGGAGAGAAAAGAGAGGATTTAACATTGGACCTGGTTGTCCTAGAAATGGAGGGGGAGGCTCTGTGGGAGGAGTTATGGGAAGAGTGAGGAGGAGGAGGAGGAGGGGTTTGGTTGTGGGGTTGGGGATGGGGAGTGTGTTGAGTGGTTTGGATTGAGCTTCCACCAATATGTGTGTCTGAATTGGGTTCCATTTCAGAGGGGGAGGGGTAGGCTTGGCCTTGTGAGTGCACTGATTGAGGTTGGCCATTCACTACCATTGTAGACTTTGGGGAATGATTAGGAGGATCATGGGAGGACTGTTGGGCATTTTGAGGAGGAGGAGGGGGTGGGGGTGGAGGGGGAGGAGGCGGGGGATGAGTTGGTTGTCTGGGTGGAGCTTGTTGTGTTCTAGAGGAGCCACCCTTCTCAAGAGTAGGGCCTTTTCCTTTGTCTCTGACACCTGACCTATTCACTGGACATTTAGATGTTTCATGTCCATATGTAAGACACCTATTACATCTCGGAGGTAAGTTTTCATACTCTATTAAGCAAGTATGATCAGGGGCATCCTCAAATTCTATGGTAATTGCTCCCTTCAACTCCTTTGAGCAATCCATATCCACTAGGACTCTTGCATAAAGCTGCTTCGTTCTATCTTCTGTGTAGGCGTCAGTCATTATAGGGTCACCTAGCTTAGAAGCAATCCTTCGTAGCATAACTGGTGTCCAAAACTCAGTTGGCAATTTGTGGATTCTCACCCAAATTGGGAGGCTGGAGAAAAGAGCCTTGTCGAAAGTGAACCTTTCTGGGACACATTTGAGAAGTAAGGTATAACCCGGGCCAGTGTAAGGTCCCTTCATCAGCACTAAGTCTCTGTCATCTTCCGTGTAAAACTTAAACATAAACCACCCACCCTGGGCGTTAAACTGATGCTTTGGCCAACCCTCTTTCATTTTCCCAATTGCTTGGAATCCTGGGAATCTTCCAACAACATATCCAACTAGAGAGAAACCCCAAGCCTCTTCTAAACTGAGACAATCTTCTTTCTTTGCCTTTACTATGTCACCTTCACCAGAACTTTCATATTCAAGCTTAAAGCCTCTTGTCCTTGGAGGTCTTCCTGCAATACCTGGTTTTTTTATATGGCATTTTTTTTTTGCTCTTTCCTTTCATTTATTTAATTTTACATTTGATGCGAAACTAAAAATTACAATATTTTATAAGACTAATTATTTTTCCTTTTTGACAGTTGCAAAGCCCACTTTTTTTAAATAAAATTATTTAAATTTTATAAATGGAATAACAAAAATATATATGAAAAGTAAAAAATATACCCTATTTTTTTAGAACCTCCGAAATCTCTATAGAGAAAAAAGTGTTTGAAGGCATTTGATGTTGTTCTTATTCTTAAAAATTTTGATTATTTTATTTTTAAATTGATAAATATAGCAATATTTTAATATAGTAAATATAATTATAAAATCAACATTTTCCCATCAAATACTAATCAATTAATCAATACGACCGCTTTTAGTTTAATTATTTTTAGCACAGGGCCCCTAAAATGATCCGCACGGCCCTGAATATATGCTACTTTTTTTTGTAGAAAGCGTTCTTATTTCGGGGCTTTATAGGCTTGAATCCAACATGATTTTGATTGGGTGAAGGTTGGGTGAAATGTTAGGTATGAGCGTCGCCTACCAAACGATGGTGAGATGTTACCAAACGATGGTGAGATGTTAATCATCTTCTCACAAAAAAAAAAAGCATTAATCTTGTTAGCCTAAGCCACAAAAGAAAATTATAATCGAATTCGAATGCTGAATATGGAGCATCTTTCAAATCAGCCTAGTAGAAGTTATTTTGTTTAGCCTAATAAGTAGGTTAAAGCATTGTTTCAGGAACAACTATCCGGCATTGTTGGATTTATTTTGTCATTATTGAATGATCTCAGTAGATGAGAGTCACCTGCAATCAATTGCTACCTTCCGGCATTGTTAGATGTTGTTAGTAGATGAAGGTGTATCGACTCTCTCAAAATAGAAATTTTTATTGAAAGTTAGATATCATGAAGGTGCGTTATGTGTGACACGATACAATAGGTGGACTGTGGATGGTAGATTCCCTCTGGGTGTCATATTCAGCCAAGGTCCTGCCATCATTCAATTCACACAGACCAAAAGTTAGTCTCTGTTGGTCAAAGATCTGCATAACATCCCTGTAACAGAGCTCTATAAGTAAATTGGAATCCTTCCAGATGTTATATAGTAAGCAAGGCTCTTTCCATCCTCCAACCGGGTACTGCGAAAAATTAACCTCTGATGTTTATATGGAATGCCCTCCTTGTTCTGAACTAATTTGGTCTTGATCTTTTTTATTTTGTCAGGGCTTTTCACGTCAAGGGTGATTGTCTTGCCTGTGGGGATCTTCACAAAGATCTGCATAACACTCCGGAGACGAAGCGCTAAGAGGTTGGTGGATTCCGATAGGATGTTATAGTCAGATAGGGTCCTTCCATCTACCAACAAAGATCTTGACGTTTTCAGTCATCTCGGAGCCTTTTACCTTGAGGGTTAAGGTCTTGCCTTTAAGGGTCTTAACACTGAGATTTCGCTGGTCAGTTAGGATCCCCTGCTTGTCCCAAATCATGGTCTTGATGTTTTCAATAGTGTCTGAACTCTCGACCTCAAGGGTGATCGTCTTTTCAGTCGCTATCTTCGCAAAGTTCTGCATTCTGACCGACCGGCCATTGCTGGCCGGTCAGGAGGGCTGCATTCCTTGTCCCATATCATTGTCTTGGCATTTTTTATAGTGTCTGAATTCTCAACATCGAGGGTGGTCGTCTTTCCAGTTGCGGTCTTCACAAAGATCTGCATACTACCGCTTAAACGGAGCACTAAATGCACTACAGATTCATGTTGGATGTTATATTCAGCAAGGATAGTCCTGCCATCTTCCAAATCTGTACTACCAAAAATGAGCCTCTGGTCATCCTTTGAAACACCCTCTGTGTCCATAACATTCTCTATTTCTAATCCGATCATTGCTTTCAGTTCACCTGGTAACGGCCGGTGCAGTACATTAGGGCTAACAACAATGTTCTATAAAAGACTGATCAATACATTTTCTTGGACAACCAAAAACAGTAATTGGTTGATTTTTGAGGTGTACATAATTATTCGGGGTTGAATCCTTTCTTTGCTGTAAAACCACGGTTACAAATTCAACATACATACCAAATTAAAGTATTTCGCATCATTTGGTCACTTGTTTCCCCTTTTTGCAGGCTACTGTTTGCTGCTATTTATCCATATTAGCAATTGTAATATTTTTGTCCAAGATTTAAAATTCATGGATTGATGAAATAAATCAGAGCAAGTGAAGGAAACAGATTCATCAAGAATACAACATTAATCACGTTTAACTCCCAAAGCATCTAAACATTGGAGTTTCAATCCACCAAAGAGCTGCTCCAAAACTCTGTTGTAAAGCAAATCTATGTGGTACTCTCAAATGCCCACTAAGATACAGCAGGCCTAAGGTAACAATTAAATTAAACTCTACTTTATTCGCCATACATTTATATCTGAAATTTATTACATAAATTCATAATCAAAATGAAAGATTACAAGCACTAGAAACACAAACTGTAAGTACGTTGTCGTATTCAGAGATCACACACAATAAAACTTCAACTAAGAACATACGTGGTACAAATACAAAGACAACTTATAGAAACCAAAAAGAACAATGAAACCACATAAACAAGAACAACAACATGGGGTCTTTCAATCCATACAGGAATAACAAGAAAGGTACCAAGTATTGTATTCAGGATCAACATCCGTGATCAGTTTGGTTCGATAAAATTTAGAGACCATCATCGATCCTCAACATCTCTCTTCATCTGCAGTCCAGTAGCCAGATCAGGATATCCCTGAATACCTAACTTTTCCAATCGCATGCTCTTGAGCAGGCTGAATGTCTCTGGCAATATCACCAGATTGGGACAGCCTCCAATGAAAAGAGTCCTGAGAGAAGTCAAGTACTGGATCCAATCTGCTACTTCAGTCAAACCTTCACATTCACTGATTAACAGATGATGTAAAGAGGTGAATGGAAGACCCTTTTCACCCAATGGCAACGCTTGCAATTTTGGAAGTCCATTGAGAAAAAGTATTCGGAGGCTATTCATACCTTCCAATGACCATGAGTCATACTCCAAGTTTAACTCCTTGCAGTCCATTATCCATAACATGTGAAGATTCTCCAGATGCATTGTGCTGAGCGGGAGGAATGCAAGCCTCGGGCAATCCTGAAACCACAACGTTCTTAGGGCAGAAAGGCAACCAATACCTTGTGACAAAACTTCCTGCTGGGTTGTCACCGTCAAAACTCTCAGATTTTCCAATCGCTCTATGTCGGTTGGGAGCTCTATAAGATTAATACACCCATCAAGTTGCAACAATTGCAGGTTGAGGAGATTGCAGATAGAATTTGGGAGCAGTTTAATTCTCAAATTCTTTGCCAGAGAGAGACCTCTTAAATGCCTTAAATAACCAACTGTCCTCGGTAGCTCCTCGAATTGAGAGTTTTCAAGATCTAACACTCGTAAGCATTTGAAATTTGAGATCATGTTCTGGAGAAAGGATTTGCTAAGGGGATGTTCTGAAATCTTAAACATCAAGAGCCGAGCTTTTTTTGCTTTGTTAAGTAGTGTTTGAGGAGATTGGTTTCCACACAAGTAATCTTCATCGAGCCTTATGTATCTAGTATTCTTGGAAACCTCCTTTGTAGTACAATTGATGACTGCCACTTCATCCCCAGCCATAGATTTGGCCAAATCATAAACAAAATCATGCATACGAAGCTTAGAAAATTCATCTATAGAGAAAAACTCATGCTTTATTGTTTGGAATAGAGATTTTGATGCCAACTCATCAATGCACTTCCGTCCAGTGAATTCTACACTTTCGAGTGGTTCTTCTTTATCATCAAATGGTAAAAATCCAAGTAACATCCATAAGAGTGATGCCTCCACTGGCCATATGTCTGCCCCTTTTCCATATATAGAGCAAAAGCGAAACTATCTCTTGAGATAAGAGGGGAGTTGATCATAGCTCAACTTCAATATATTCATTATATCCTCATTCCCTTCCTCCAACTTCTTAATAACAAGATGCCATTCTCTCTCATCAGTCCTCCCACGAAGTAGGTTGCCAAGAGTTGTTACAAGAAAAGGAATCCCCCTTGACTTCTGAACAATCTCATTTGCCAAACTCATCAATGTTGGTTCGATCTCTTCACCATCTTCGAATGCCAGCTGCGTGAATATCCTCAAGCACGTTTCATCAGAAAGTTCCCTTAGTATGTATTCCTCAACACTCTTCTTGACCATGGAAGCAACCTTCAAGTCACGTGTGGTCACAACCACCATGCTTCCCTTAGAACCCACATCCAACACTTCCTTAAGCTTTCTCCATTTATTTGAGTCTTCATTCCACACATCATCTAACATGAGAAAATATTTCTTATCTTTGAGAGCCACCATGCTTATTATCTGCCTGAGTATTTTGTTGATGTTAAATCTCTCGGAGACATACATCCACAACTTCTTATCAAAGTTGTCATCAACCCTCTTATCATTATATATCAATTTGGCAACAGTTGTCTTACCAATTCCTCCCAACCCAACAACTGGCAAAACCGAGATTCTTTCACGATCCCCACAGCTCAATATCGACTTGATGATCGACTCTCTATCCTGATCCCTTCCAAGAATTTCAGATTCATTGACCTTAGAGTGTGTTTCCCTTGAGCTTGATTCTGAAGAATCAACAGTATGCTCAGATAAAAACACAAAATCCTTCCTCTCTTCTGCAATCCAATCAAGCTTCTTACGCACATCCTTAATCTGGCTAGCCCATTGTCGGCGGAGTACCACAAAGTTGGAGCGAGAGAAGAATTTACGGACCTGTCTACGAAGATCGCCTTGGTTCTTATTGTGAATTGCAACCTCAGTTGCAATCTCATCAAGCAAATCGTCGATGTCGTAAACAACATCCTGGAGCTTTTGCAGCCAGTTTTTGACAGACTCACTGGTGGATTGCTGCTTCTCGGCGTCTCTGAGGACTGCTTGGATGCTGGACAAGTTGCTGTTGATCCTGTCAACTTCTTCCTCAACTCCGAGGACTGATTTCACCTCATCCAACACCCTGGATCCCAGCTGGCCAACAACGAACTTGGTGAAATCAAAGAGGAGAGCTTCAGCCATGTCCGTACGTGATCCGAAGAATTATAAAGTGGACACTAATTAGGAGAGAGGGGGAATGTGTAGTGCGTTTAGAAGTAACAAGTAGGAAGGGAGAAGCTTATCAAGTAGAAAGTCAATCGTTTTGCAAGTTGCAAGTCGTGCAATTTGCAAGTCTTTAATTTCCAGTTGCAACTTGTCGTTGTTCAAAAAAGGAGTCATTTTAGACTTGCACCAGATTTTTTATATTGAATGGAATCCAGTAGCTACTAGGAAGCCAGCTACATGTAGAAATTGAATAGATTATCATAGAATTATTTCTAGCTCTGCCTATATGGTTGTTCTTATTCTCCTTTACAATGAATGGGAGGATTGTTTATTCCATCGAAAAAACTAACAACAGTTAACTTTTACAAATCATCATAGAAATCACTTCAGCTGTCTCCTTGGATTTATCTAGGAATTCATCAATTAGTCGAGTTGCAGTGTTGTAACTCCTAAGATAGCAAATTATTTGGTTCACCACATCTTCGCCGGGCTGAGTGAAGCCATGTTTTGCATCCAAATCATCCAGTGCATCCTCGTTTGGATGGTACGTTAGTACGTTACCCATAATCATCCAGTCACGAACTGCAAACATGATTCGAATTCTTCAAGCAGTCAGCAGTAACCTTCTTTATCTGCCTTCTAAACTTCAAGAATTCAAGTACATGGGTGTAATTCGTCCGCAAGTGAATTTTTATGTTAGCACAGTGGAAAATTCCAAGGGAAATAGAGATAGAAAAAAAAAAATACCAATGACAAAAGCACTCTATATGTGCCAACACCGAGAAAGGAAATCAGCGGTACTTTAACAATGGCACAAAAGCATTAATCTTGTTAGCATAAGCCACAAAACGATATTATAATCGAAATCGGAAAAAAAAGAGGCATTGTTTCTCAGTAGAGTAAATTGATCTCAACTTCTTCAGGCCAGGTTGTCTACATTATATACTGCAAGAAGGGGCATATCTCTTATAATCATCGAACTCCTTCAATCATCTAGAAGCAACAATATTCCACAAGAAAGTTTCATCAATTCAAATATTAGGAAAGAAAATACTCATCAGACTGCATATTACTAAAACTAGTTACTCTCCAAAGCCTGGAGTCAAAGCTTAATTCAGGATCCAAATTGTGATTTACCATAAGATCGAGTAAAATAAATAACCCATTAGCGATGCACCATTTGAAAAAAAATCTAAAAGCATAATTCATGATCCAAATTGTGATTTACCACAAGATAAATTGAAAAGGATGGGAAATTCATGAGAAGAACAAGTACTAAATCCAACAGATTCAGCAAGAATGCAAACAGATGTAGCGGAGCAAACAGATCAGTAATGTGACAAGTGGCTTTGACGGGAAGCTAGGTGTCCAGAATTTCCAGTACATTAGCAAAGTGATGGATATATTACCCCCAACAGCTAAAATGGAAGGTTTTACTCACACTAGGAAGGAGCCCATTTTATATAAATCACTCAAGCAGAGATCAACTGCCAATGTTATATTAGATACCCTCTCAACTTTATTGCCAACAAGAATCTTGATACATTTTTGCTCCGCAAAGTAAACTGAGCTCAGGTGCCAACTCAAAATTGAAAAAGTCTGCAGTTTGTTACATTGGGTGTGTTTGGATTCCATTGCATTTAAGTTTATAATAGGAGCTGGTTAACGCCCTGAACCTCTCTTTCCCAGCTGTGCACCGTGAAGCTTACTGATCAGAATATCAGATCATATATGGTAAAAATAGAGAGTGGTTTCATTCAGAGACCATACATCATGAAAATAGATAATAATAACTTACAGAAACAAGCTACAAGTAGAATAAAACAACAGCAACTAGAACAACAGCAGGGTTTCCTTCAATCTATACAGGAATGACAAGAAGGTTATATGTTCTACAAGCAAACCTCTCAGGTAATTAATGTCGAAGTTGGACAAGATCACATTTCAAAGAGATTATTCAGAGGGAATTGGATTAAACACCATGATCAGTGATCAGTTTGGTATGATAACATCAGAGGCCATCAACATTAGTACTCTCTTCGTCGGAAGGCTCCACATGCAACTTCTCCAACAGCTTGAGCATGCTGAGTGTCTGTGGCAATATCACAAGATTGGGACAATCCTGAATGGTGAGCGTCCTGAGAGAGTTCAAGTACTGAATGCAGTCTGTTACTTCAGTCAAACCCACACAATCTTCCATCACCAGATTATGTACAGTAGAAAATTGAATAAAAATCACTCACAGCTTGTGGTAGAGATACTTGATCAGCATCAAAAGCCTACAACTACAACATTCAAGTTCTTCAACATGTGGGTGGATCATTCAGACTTCCAGGAAACAGTTCGAGAAGCTTGGAATTTTGATGGATGGGGTACAGCTCAGTACAGATTTTGTAAAAGATTGCATCAATTAAAAACCCTGCTGAAGAAGCTGAATAAAAATCACTTCTCCCACATTTCCATGAGAGCAAAAAAGGGTGAAGAGGAGTATCAAGTAGCTTTCACGGCTTTCAGGAGGGATACAGACTCCCAAGATCTATTTTTGCAGATGGAGGGAGCCAAAAAGCTGCAAAACTCAAAGAAGCTGAAGTAAAATTCAATGCACAGCTAACCAAAACAAAATACATTATGGAAGGAGACAAATGTTCAGCTTATTTTCATGGTCTCATGAAAAGGAATATTATGAAAAGAAATCATATCTGCTCAGTGTGTAAAGGTGATGAAACCTTAACCAAATCAGAGCCTGAGGTAGCTCAGGAGTACGTTTGTAAAATACTATAGAGGTTTACTTGGTACCCCTACACAGTGCAGGCCTGTTGAAAGAAGCATTATTCATAGGGGAGGTGCTCTGCTCAGTTTAGATGCTCAGGCCCTGCCCACTCAAGTAGTTTCAGATGAGGAAATCAAGAACAGCTTGTGGCGAATTGGTGATGACAAGTCCCCTGGTCCAGATGGCTTCGCTTCTAAATTTTTCAACGCAACATGGGTGACTACAGGACTTCAAATCTATGAAGCTGTCAAGGAATTCTTCTCTTCTGAGGAGCTTCTGAAACAGATGAATCATACAGCTATCTCCCTCATAGCAAAGAAATCATCTCTAAGGTGCTTGCAAAAAGACTAAGCCCTCATCTCAAAAACCTTGTGTCTCCAGCTCAGGCAGGTTTCATCATTGGTAGACTCCTGGGTGAGAATTTCATGTTAGTTCAAGAACTATTAAGGAAATGTGCTAGAAAAAGAATTAGTCCTAGATGCTTGATGAAAATAGATTTAAGAAAAGCTTATGATACACTGTCGTGGGACTTCTTAAAACAAATGCTTACTGAGTTTAGGATCCCAAGTCAGTTTATTAAGTGGATCTTACAATGTGTTTGCTCTTCCTCTTTTTCTCTGAATATTAATGGCCACATACAAGGCTTTTTCCAAGGCAAGAAGACCCCTTGTCATCTATGTTATTTTTGTGCTGTGTACCGACTATCTCTCCAGGTTGATTAAATGCAGATCAGGTCACCCAAATTTCAGGTTCCATCCAAAATGTCAAAAGTTACAACTCACCCACATAGCTTTTTGCAGATGACATGATCATCATGTCAAGAGGAGATCTACACACTGAAAATTCTTGTAGACTGTCTTCAAGCCATTACTGATTGCTCAAGTCTTGATATCAGTGCAAACAAATCCTCTTATTATACTGCAAGGTCTGTACAGAATGAAGTGATGAACTTCAATTGGTAGAATGGACAGGCTTCTCCAAAGGGTTCTTTTCTTTCACTTATCTTGGTATCCCTATCTCCTCAGGAAAGCTAGAAGTACAATAAAACTACATAAACAAGATATATGTTACAGAAACAATAAAACTTACAATTCATAGAGGAATAACAAGAAAGGTTGCAAATTCTACAGGCAAAGCAATAACGCAATTAACATGGAAGTTGGATAAAGATCACATTTCATAGATATTATTCAGAGGGAGTTGGATATTGATGACCATGAAGATGGATGATCAGTTTGGTTGGATAACATCAGAGGCCATCATCGTCAGTCTCCTCTTCATTGCCAGTTTGGTTGGATAACATCAGAAGTCTCAATATGCAAAATTTTAACCTCTTGAGCACGCTGAGTGTTTGTGGCGATATCATGAGATTGGGACAGTTCTTAATGATAAGCATCTTGAGAGAGGTCAAGCACTGGATCAAATTTGTTCCTTCAGCCAAACACTCACAATCCTTGATAATCAGATGATGTAAAGAGGTGAATGGAAGACCCTTTGCACCCAATGGCAACGTTTGCAATTTTGGAAGTCCCTCGAGGAAAAGTGTTCGGAGGCTATTCATGCCTTCCAGTGACCATGACTCATACTCCAAGTTGAACTCCTTGCAGTCTACTATCGATAACATTGGAGTTTCAATCCAAGTTGAACTCCTTGCAGTCTACTATCGAAAATAGATTTAACCTCCTCGAAGACGACCACGAACTTGGGGAATTCAAAGAGGAGAGCTTCAGCCATATGACCGATATCCCTGTGTGATCCGGCAGATTAGAAACTAAATTGAGAGGGATTGTGTAGCATCAAGGAAGAAGCTGGAGGATCTTGCAGAAACAGAGATTCATGCAAGTCTATTAACAACTAGCGAAGCATTGAATATTGTTCTTTAATTGTGAAATAAGTCAAGTTTGAGCTAAAGTTAAATTATGTATACTTTCACTTTTTCTTTATCTTGATACTTTTAAGGTCCTTGGCGGGAGAAATTTGAACGGAACCTACAGTCAGGAAGAAGATATGCAGTTTTTCAGTAAGTTAATTGGTTAGTCGTATATTTTGGTTGTCCTGAATTCCTCATTTTATATGCTGCCCTCTCTTTGCAGCGATATTTAATAGCCTTAACAATGAAGAGTTTATTTCATTTCTTACCAGACATCAAGCATTTGACTTATATGTTGTGCTCTCTTTGCAGCGATATTTAATAGCCTTAACAATGAAGAGTTTATTTCATTTCTTAGCAGACATCAAGCATTTGTGGGATTTTTCAATGCTGCTGGTGCTTTCCTTACTAACGCATGTGCAGCTACTGAATAGAGATCCCCGAAGCATTGACACACATTCCCTCTCGTTCTTAGACTTCATTCATAGAAGAGAGTTGAGCTCATGAACAAGGGCGATGCCTTCATACCTCGATACAGCCCTTTCACGGTCCTGCATATATCCTTCAATCAAATATATGTAACCCACAACAGCTCAATGTGCCATCAGACAAAAAGGAACGGCATATGAAGCGCTCAAATTTAGCTCAAACTTATATTTAGCATGTAAAATGAGCAAGTACTGCAAGAAGGGGCATATCTCCTGTAATGCTCCAACTCCTTCAATCATCTTATATTTTTGTACTGAAACAAAAGAAGCAAAACAATATTCCACAAGAAAGTTTCATCAATTTAAATTTTAGGAAAGAAAAATACTCACCAGACTGCATATTACTCGAACTAGTTACTCTCCAAAGCCTGGTGTAAAAGCTTAATTTAATTCATGCTCCAAACTGCGATTTACCATAAGATAAATTGAAAAGGAAGGGGAATTCATGAGAAGAACAAGTAATAAATCAAACAGATTCAGCAAGAATGCAAAAGGATGTAGTACCAGAAACAGAAGCAAACAGATCAGTAATGTGACAGGTGGCTTTGACGGGTAGCTAGGTGTCCCGAATTTCCTGTACATTAGCAAAGTCATGCATATATTACTCCCAACAGCTTAAATGGCAGGTTTCATTCACACTAGGAAGGAGCCCATTTTATATAAATCACTCAAGCAGAGATCAACTGCCAACGTTAATTATAATAGATACCCTGCCAACTTTATTGCCAACAAGAATCTTGATACATTGTTGCTCAGCAAAGTAAATTGAGCTCAGGTGCCAACTCAAAATTGAAAACGTCTGGGTGTGTTTGGATTCCATTGCATTTAAGTTTATATTAATAGGAGCTAGTTAACGCATCGAACCTCTCTTGCCCAGCTGTGCACCGTGCAGCTTACTGATCAGATCGCTAAGGTAGATTCTCAAGCCAAGTCTATTATTATACATGCCATCATTTGTGAGATTAGCAAATGATGGCTTTTATCCTTGAATTCTAAAGTTGAAAAAGTAGTTATTGTTATTTTACAATTTAAAAAATTATTTGTGAACAAAAACAAACTGTAACTAATTTCCCAAGTTAGATGGGAAGCTAGATACCTTTGATGACAGAAAAAGTAGTTAACCATATAAATCTATCTGTGCACTTAATTGCCAAAGTTTAAAATAAAAATGAAACCTTTCAAGCACAGGAACTAAAGAACAAACCAACTTACAGAAACATATAGGGTACAAATAGAGAGTAGTTTCATTCAGAGACCGTACATCCTGAAAATAGAGAATAAGAACTTACAGAAACCAAGGGCTGCCTGATTCTGAGACTCCCCAACAAACCACAACTGTTAGCAATCACTGTGGTACAAGAGAAACCAACTTGAATGAAGGCTTGGTGACGACTTTGGATGAAAACTCAGTGGGCTCTTCACAAACAGAAGAACAGATTCCCAACCCACAAATTTCCCATAGCCCTTCCACACTCCCCTCTTCACAGACCTTACAAACTGAATCCCTCCCTCCTCCCCAGGAACCCACCCCTGCTGAAGCTTACAGAACCCCTACAAATCCCACCCCTCCCCAAGATAACCTGGCCAGTTCTCATACCCCTAACCACTTGCAAGGAGCATGGGCTACCAAATCTCCATTGATTGAGACAAACAGAAGATCCAGAGGCATAAGATTATCTTATCAAAAGTCTGGTGATGGTGATACTGTCAAGGCCTAAGAGTGACTGTCTGAGTTTAGAGGAAGCATGGGGTTTTGCATTGGTAGGTTATCTGTGGTGAAATACAATGTAAGGCCACTGGAAAATGTTTTCAAATAGCACAAGTATATGGCCTTCACACAATAGTTAAAAGAAGGGGATTATGGAGGAATCTAGCAGAAGAAATAGGACAGACAAGCTCCCCCTGGTTAGTGCAAGGAGATTTTAATGCTATAATGAGATCTTGTGAGAGGAAGAATGGTGCTACAGTTACGGCCTATGAGACTTCTGACCTGTGGGAATTGTGTGCAGAGCTTGATCTACATGATACAATCAGTGAGGGGCTTGATCACACATGGTTTAAAGGATCTAAATCGACTAAAATTGACAAGGTTATGGTAAATGGATGCTGGGATACTCTTAATCTATATTGCAAAGCCTCCTTTCTACTGCCTAAAGCTTACTGTGACCATAGTCAAGTGATGGTGGAAGTTCTGGAGCAACAGAGACACAAGAGAGGCCCTTTCAAGTATTTCAACATGTGGGGAAAGAGTGAGAACTTTCTACAGATAGTCAATGAACACTGGGTTCATAGTGGTGGTGGTTCACAACAATACCTATTATGCAAGAAGCTACAAAGACTTAAAAAACCACTACAGGACCTCAATAAATCCCAGTTCTCCAATATAAGTAATAGAGCTAAGATGGCTGAGACTGACTATGAAAAGGCATTCATGGAACTGAGAGGCGACTCCACATCCTCAGAACTGATCCAAGCACTGGAAAAGGCAAAGAAAAAAGCTACCAGGCTTAAGGAAGCAGAATTCAAATTCCTCTCACAACTTGCTAAATCGAAACACACATTTGAAGGTGACAGATGTAGTGCATACTTCCATGGGCTTATGAAGAAAAACCGGAAGAGGAATCATGTTAGCTCTCTGACTAAAGAGGATGGGCTAGAAACTTTATCACTGCAAGAAGTAGCTGATGAATTTGTTAAGTTCTACACTGGATTAATTGGAACTGAAAAGCAGACAGCAATGGTTGATGAAACATATGTTAGAAATGGAGGAGCTATATTGAATGGTGACCATCACCCTGAGCTGCTTAGAAATGTCACACCAGAAGAGATTAAATCTGCACTTTGGGGTATTGGAGATGACAAGTCTCCTGGACCAGATGGATATACCTCAAAATTCTTCAAAGACACTTGGTCCATTACAGGAGATCAATTAATTGGGTCGGTAATGGAGTTCTTCAGATCAGGCAATCTTCTAAAACAAACCAACCATACTTCTATTGCCCTTATAGCTAAAACTGCAAACCCTAAACGTGTTGGTGATTTTAGACCCATATCTTGTTGCAACATCTCTTATAAAATCATCTCAAAAATTCTTGCTGCCAGATTATCTCCTATTCTGAAATCCATCATTTCCCCTTCTCAAATAGGTTTTATTGAAGGCAGAATCATGAATGAAAACATTCTACTTTTGCAAGAAATGATTAGGAGATATACTAGGAAGAGAATCAGTCCTAGATGCATCCTAAACCTTGATTTAAAAAAGGCTTATGATACTATTTCTTGGAACTTCATTAGACAAATGCTCTTGCACCTGAATTTTCCTCCTCTCTTTATACACTGGATTCTTGAATGTGTATGCTCACCTTCTTTCTCTATTAGCCTCAATGGTTCTCTGCATGGTTACTTTTATGGCAAGAGAGGGTTAAGACAAGGAGATCCTATCTCCCCTCTCATTTTTGTTTTGTCTGTGGATTACCTGTCCAGAGTCCTCAAATGCAAGACAAGGCTTCCAGGTTTTAAATTCCATCCAAAATGTGGAAATTTGTAAATATCACATCTTGCTTATGCTGATGATATAATTTTAATGTCAAAAGGTGATAAAAATTCCATGACTATCTTATTGGATGCTCTTAACCACTTTTCTGAGGTTTCAGGCCTGGAGGTCAGTCCCTCGAAGTCTTCCTACTTTACTGCAGGGGTTAAAGCTGAAGACAAGGAATTCCTGGCTACTAGATCAGGATTCACACAGGGATCTTTCCCTTTCAGATATTTAGGAATTCCCATTTCCTCAGGGAAGCTAACTGTTTCTCAATTTTCCCCCTTTCTGGATAAGATACTAACCAACATAAGCTATTGGAATTCGAAAACTCTATCTTATGCAGGAAGGGTAGAGCTTATAAGAACAGTGCTTCAAGGGATAAGTGCTTTCTGGTTCTCAATCCTTCCCTCACCTTCTACTCTTATTGACAAGGTAAACAGTCTCTGTGCCAAATTTCTTTGGAAATCACATAGAATAAAGTGGAAAGATGTTTGTTTACCTAAGGATGAAAGAGGTTTAGGTTTGAAAGATCTTAAAACCTGGAATATTGCTTTTATTTCTAGAATGCTTTGGGACATAGATAGGAAAAAAGACAGTCTTTGGGTCAGATGGGTGCATCACGAGTATCTACAGCAAGGAGATGTATGGAATTGGCAAATTCATGACAAAAATGACTCTCCTCTATTTAAAAAAATTCTATCTATTCGAGATGCCCTACTAACCTTCACAGGAAGTGCACAAGAAGCCTCTACAATGCTCAACAGTTGGTGTCTTGGTGGGAAGTTCAGCATAGAAACAGCATACAATCATTTCAGAAGAAAGGCGCCAAACCCCCCCTGGACAACAGTTGTTTGGGACAGCAAAATTGTCCCTAAACATGCTTTCATACTATGGTTAGCTGCAAAAGGAAGACTTGCTACAAATGACAAGATCAAGACAAGGGAAGTGAATCCAAATTGTCATCTGTGCAACCAAAATTTAGAATCACATGAACACATTTTCTTTGCTTGTAATTACTCTTCAAATGTTTGGTCACAGGTTAAAGCATGGCTAGGAATATGGAGAGGAATGACCACCCTCAACAGTGGACTAAAGTGGCTCAAGAAGGAAGCAAGAGGGAAAGGTTGGCTCTCCAAAGCCAAAAGAGTAGCATTAGCAGCCACCATCTACTTCATTTGGAAAGCGAGGAATGAGAAAGCTTTTGAAGAATCTAGCAAGAGTGCCGAGGAGACTGTCCATATGATCAAAGCACATGTTCACAAAGTACTAAGCCACGAGTTTGCACTACACTTCATTCCATCTAGGGAGCTGCAAGGTGGTCTACAACAAACCAATGATGCTCCTGGTCACTCCTAATGCCGAGCCATGAAAGAATATGGGAAGGCCTGCTTTTCACCTTGTAATTTTTGTTATCTCAAACCTTCCATAGCCTTGGCACCCTACAGGGCTTTCATGCCAGGGATGATATTTTGTACTGTAATGCATCCCTTGATCTAGACTATAGGCTCATTGCTATGGTGTGCTAAGTTTGTGTTGATGTAAACCCCTTGATGGCCGAGCCGAAGGGGGGTTTATTTTCACACAAACTTAGAGGGTAGGTCCGACTTCTGATAGCTGTGGCTTGAAGAGACAGGAGTTACCCCGAGCCTTGCTCAACACACCCATCGATTGGAACAACTACATTGTTCCATGATTTTGGTAGTATTGGACAAGTGTACACACAACACTTGGTCCCACCTTTTGTACATTGTATATACTCTTATTTTCCATGCAATATATTAACCGTTAAAATCAAAAAAAAAAAAAAACCAATAGCAACTAGAAAAACAGAAGTAATGTGACATCTGTGTGATTTACAAATAGAGAGTAATGTGACATCTGTGTGATTTACATTTTTTTTTAAATACTGAATTAAACTTGTCTTTTTCAGTAACCTTCCTTATCTGCCTTCTAAACTTCAAGAATTCAAGTACATGGGTGTAATTCGTCCGCAAGTGAATTTTTATATTAGCACGGTGGAAAATTCCAAGGGGAATTTACGTACGGTAGAGCAGTGAAACCCATAGAGATCGAAAAAAACACCAATGACAAGAGCACTCCATGTGCCAACACTGAGAAAGGAAATCAGCGGTACTTTAACAATGGCACGAAAGCATTAATCTAAAGTAAACCTACAGGGATTCACAAAAATAGCAACAATAATAATATGACCAGTTTAAAACATCACAACCACCACAAAATGCAACAGTGGAACCCAAACCCTGCTGCTGCTTTATTCAAAGAGTATCAAACTGATGGAAGGCCTGAGCAAACTTAGCAACATACCGAGAAAGCAAAGGCAGTTATGGCCATCTAGTGACCGTCTTCACAATGATCTGCATACTTCCTTGCATAGAACATGGATTAAGGTAAATGAAGGAAATAACCGATTTTGATTGTATTTGATATGAATAGTACCAGTACAGTACAAGACAAAACCCATTGCCCTGGTAATACACATCTAATACGGCAATACCTATCAGCTCCTGAGACAGAGCACAGGGGCCATGGTGGATTTTATCTGGATGCCATAATCAGACAGGGTCTTCCCATCTTTCGATAGGATGTTATAGTCAGATAGGGTCCTGCCATCTACCAACTGCGTACTACCAAAAATTAGCCTCTGTTGGTTAGGTGGAATGCCCTCTATATCCTTAATTTTGCTCTTGATGTTTTCAGTCATTTCGGAGCCTTTTACCTTGAGGGTTAAGGTCTTGCCATTGAGGGTCTTAACAAAGATCTCCATAAAACCACAGAGACCAAGCACTAGCCAGAGAATGGATTCCTTCTGGATGTTATAGTAACTCAAGGTCTTGCCATCTTCAAACATAAAACTATCAAAAGTGAGATTTCGCTGGTCAGTTGGGATCCCCTCTTTGTCCAATTGTCCCAAATAATGGTCTTGATGTTTTCAATAGTGTCTGAACTCTCGACCTCAAGGGTGTTCATCTTGTCAGTCACTATCTTCACAAAGATCTGCATTCTGACACCAACCTCCAAGTGGATGGTTGATCCCTCTTGGATGTCATAGTCAGCCAGTGTGCTTCCATCTTCCAATTGAGTATTACCAAAAATTAGCCTCTGATGGTGAGGCGGGATGCCCTCTTTGTCCTGAATTTTAGTCTTCATCTTTTGCGGAGCTTTTCACCTCAAGGTTGATGATCTTACCCATGGAGGTCTTCACTATGATCGGCATTACACCGCTGTGACCAAGCAATTGGGAGACGGTTGATCCCTTCTGAATGTTATAGCTAGCCAGGGTCCTGTCATCCATGTGTTCGCGACCAAAAAATAGATATTGCTGGCTAGGAGGGATGCATTCCTTGTCCTAAATCATTGTCTTGACATTTTTTATAGTGTCTAAACTCTCAACATCGAGGGTGATTGTTTTGCCAGTCGCGGTCTTCACAAAGATCTGCACACTACCGCTTAAACGGAGCACTAAATGCACTGCAGATTCATCAAGAATACAAGAGCTTACATATATAAGGTCATTCGATCATCATCCATTCATCCTTGTAAAGGGCTTGCAACTCATATAAATACCTCAGAGACGTGCTTTAGAAGTTTGACTTGTAACTCATATAAATTGGCTAAACTTGCAGCTTTCTTTATAAATTTCCATCTTTTTCATCCATACAATAGATAAGAGATGAGTGAGAAAACAAAGCACAGAAGTTTTTATTTATTTATTTCAAGGTTAAAATATATTGAACTTTAAAAGAAATATATACAGGCTAAGGTTTGATACTTGATAGGGTTCCATTGCTACCAAAATGTGATGAAATAAATCAGAGCAAGTAAAGGTCCAACCTTCATATACCAAACCATCTCAAAATTGGAGTATTTTGCATCATTTGGTCACTTGTTTCCACTTTTTTGCAGGCTACTGTCTGCTGCTATTTATCCATATTAGCAATTGTAACATTTTGTCCAAGATTTAAAATTCATGGATAGATGAAATAAATCTGAGCAAGCGAAGGAAACAGATTCATCTCAAGAATACAAGAGCTGGTCCAAAACTCTGTTTTGAAGCAAATCTATGTGGTGCTCTCACATGTGAGATTCAGCAGGCCAAAGCTACCAATTAAATCAAACTCTACTTTATTCAGCATACATTTATATCTGAAATTTATTACATAAATTCATAGTCAAAACGAAAGATTACAAGCACTAGAAATACAAACTGTAAGTTGTCTTATTCAGAGATCACACACAATAAAACTTCAACTAAGAACATACATATATGGTACAAATAGAGAGACAACTTATAGAAATCAACAAGAACAATGAAACCCCATAAACAAGAACAACAGCATGGGGTCTTTCAATCCATATAGGAATAACAAGAAAGGTAACATGTTTTTTTTATTCAGGACCAACATCCGTGATCAGTTTGGTTGGATAACATTAGAGACCATCATCCTCAACAACTCTCTTCATCGGCAGTCAAATATCCAGATCAGGATATCCCTCAATACGCAACATTTCCAAGCTCTTGAGCATGCTGAATGTATGGGGCAATATAACCAGATTGGGACAGCCTCCAATCAAAAGAGTCTTGAGAGAGGTCAAGTACTGGATCCGTTCTGCTACTTCAGTCAAACCCTCACAATTAGGGCTCGTTTGTTTAGATAACTAGGGAAAGGAAAGGTAAGGTATTAAATTTTACACATAAAATGTATATGATCACCAATTTTTGTGAGCTTGGAGGAGAGGATGGGGAGGAATATTAGCCCATCCTAAAGGTATTAGTTACCCCCTCAAAATTAGGGAATAGAAGGGTAACACATTTGTATGGAAAATGGGAGAAGGAGGGGAATGATTAGAATAGTGATCAATGAATCTTAACTTAAATATGGACTATATTCATGAGGATAATCATTCATTTTCCCTACCAAAAAACAAACAGGGGCTTAGTGATTAACAGACGATGTAAAGAGGTGAATGGAATACCCTTTACACCCAATGGCAACTTTTGCAATTTCGGAAGCCCCCCGAGTACAAGTATTCGGAGGCTATTCATGCATTCCAGTGACCATGACTCGTACTCCAAGTTTAACTCCTCGCAGTCCACTATAAATAACAAGTGAAGATTCTCCATATGCATTGTGCTGAGCGGGAGGGACGCAAGCCTCGGGCAATCCCGCAGCAACAGAAATCTTAGGGCAGAAAGGCAACCAATACCTTGTGGCAGAACTTCCTGCTGGGTTGTCACCGTCAAAAATCTCAGATTTTCCAATCGCTCTATGTCTGTTGGGAGTTCTATAAGATTGATGCAACCATCAAGCATCAAAGTTTGCAGGTTGAGGAGATTGCAAATAGAATCTGGCAGCAATTTAATTCTCGTGTTGTCTTGCAGGCAAAGATATCTTAGATGCGTCATATAACCAATTGTCCTTGGCAGCACCTCGAATTGACAGTTTTCTAGATCTAACACTCGTAAGCATTTCAAATTTGAGATGATTTTCTGAAGAAAGGACCTGCTAAGGGGAAGTTCTGAAGTCTTGAGCATCAAGAGCCGAGCCTTTTTTGCTGCTTTGTTAAGTGGCCTTTGAGGAGATTGGTTTCCAGATAAGTAATCTTCATCTAGCCTTATGTATCTAGTGTTCTTGGAAACCTCCTTTGTATCACGGTTGATGATTGCCACTTCATCCCCGGCCATAGATTTGGCCAAATCATAAACAAAATCATGCATATGATACAGTGGCGGAGCCAGCCCATAATATAGGGGTGGACGAGATTTAGGCTAAAAATTAAGTAATAATGAAACAAGTTTTGTAAAACTTTAAATAAATTTAATTGTGAAGGATTATGTAAAAAAAATCAAAGAGTTATATATCCATATTATTAGAAGTGAATAAAATTTATAATTAGTTAAAAAAAATTCAAGGAAACCCCCAATGATTATAAAATAGAATTCAAACAATACTAATTGAAATTAATTATTGTCAATTTAAAAAGATCTTTAAATTTATATATAAAAATATAGTTAAAAATAAGTGAAGAAAATGTCAAAAGTGGGAATTGAACCTTGGGCTCTAATAAAAAGGTAAAAGTTTTCCATCCATACTTCACCAACTAGGCAAAGTGAACTTTGTGATCCATTTTTCACTTTTAATTAATTTATGCTTTTGTTATTTTTTATTTTTTATTTTTCATTTTTTAACCTTTCGTATTTTTTTCCGGGATCGGGGTGGGCTCGCGCTCACACGAGCCCACCCCTGGATCCGCCAGTGATATGATACCCAGAGAATTCATCAATATTTAAAGTCTCAACTAACCCACTCTTTTCTCTTTGGAAAAGGGATTTAGATGATAAAACATTAATATTGTTCCATCCAATGAACTCCAGACTTTCGAGTTCGTCTCCTCGATTATCAAATGGTAAAAATCCAAGTGCCATCCATAAGGGTAAGATAGATAGTGCATGTATTTTTGTACCTTTTCCAAATATAGAGCTAAAGCGAAAGCATTGCTTGAGATAAGAGGGGAGTTGTTCATAGCTCAACTTCAATATATTGATGATATCCTCATGCCCTTCCTCTAACTTCTTAACAACAAGATGCCATTCTCTCTCATCAGTCCTCCCATGAAGTAGGTTGCCAAGAGTTATTACAAGAAGAGGAATCCCCCTCGACTTCTGAACAATCTCATTTGCCAAACTCATCAATGTGGATTCAATCTCTTCACCATCTTCGAATGCCAGCTGCGTGAATATCCTCAAGCACGTTTCATCAGAAAGTTCACTTAATATGTATTCCTCAACACTCTTCTTGACCATGGAAGCAACCTTCAAGTCACGTGTGGTCACAACCACCATGCTTCCATTAGCACCCACATCCAAGAATTCCTTAAGCTGTCTCCATACATTAGAGTCCTCATTCCACATATCATCTAACATGAGAAAATACTTTTTATCTTTCAGTGCCTCACCAACCCTGATCCTCAACTGCTCCAAGGTTAGTTGTTCCATTGTCAACTGAACCAAGTTTTCACCTGTAGCCATACTGATGATCTGCCTAATTATTTTCTTCATGTTAAATCGCTCAGAGACATACACCCACAACTTCACATCAAAGTTGTCAACAACCCTCTTATCATTATATATCAATTTGGCAACAGTTGTCTTCCCAATCCCTCCCATTCCCACAATTGGCAAAACAGAGATGCTTTTGCGATCCCGACAGCTCAATATAGAGTCGATGATCGACTCTGTATCATGATCCCTTCCAAGGATTTCAGATTCATTGACCTTTAGAGTGGGTCTCTCTTGAGCTTGATTCCGAAGAATCAACAGTAGGCTCAGAGAGAAGCACAAGACTGCTCCTTTCAACAGCAATCCTATCAAGCTTCTTACACACATTCTTAATCTGGTGAGCCCAAAGCAGGTGGAGCAAAACAAAGTTGGAGCGAGAGAAGAATCTGCGGACCTGTTTACGCCATTGGCGTCTGTTCTTACTCCGAATAGCAACCTCAGTGGCGATGTCGTCGAGCAAATCATCGATATCATACATGACATCCTGGAGCTTCCCGAGCCAGTTTTTGACAGAGTCGCTGGTGGATTGCTGCTTCTCGGCGTCTTTAAGGACTGCTTGGATGCTGGACAGATTGCTTTCGATCCTTTCAAGCTCTTCTTCCACTCCCAAAACAGATTTAACCTCATCGAAGACAGCAGAGCTCAGTTTGCCGACCACGAATTTGGTGAAATCAAAGAGGAGAGCTTCAGCCATATGATAATATCCCTGCGTGATCCGGCAAATTAGAAACTAAATTGAGAGGGAGGGGTTGTGTAGCATCAAGGAAGAAACTGGAGGATATATCTTGCGGAAACGGAGATTCATAACAGCTAGCTAAGCATCGAATATTGTTCTTTAATTGTTAAGTAAGTCAAGTTTGAGCTAAAGTTAAATGATGTATACTTTCACTTTTCTTTATCTTGATACTTGGGTCCTTGGCGGAAGAATTTTGAATGGAACGTCCATGGTTAAAACTTAAAAGTAGCAACCTTCAAGTTACGTGTAGTCACAACCACCCTTCGCCCCCACATCCAAAATTTCCTTTAAATTTCTCCATTCGTTGGAGTCTTCATTCAATCATTCTAAATTGATGATTATAAACTAACAGATCAAAACTGCCAAAACTCCTCTACCCTTGATCTTTGCCCACTTTTACAATGATAGGATTGGTCAAGTCCGACTTGCTATCAGACCATTGCAAGCTTTGTTTCAATCAACCTTTTTAGAGCTCTACAGAATCTCAGGTACCAGAATCATGCAGGAAGATGGATTGCCTAGGTCAAAATCCAAAATGTCGATACAGTAAACCAGTTCACGGCTAGCCAGATCTAGCAAACAAGGATTCAAGGGAAATTCTAAAAGGCCGAGATGCCTCTATGTGGATAAGTTTGAAACAACCGAAAAGCGCGATTGAGTAACTAACATCAATATATAAGCTGTCACTCATCATCCTTGTAAGGGTATTCCTCAGGGACGTGCTTTAGAAGTTTGACTTGCAACTCATATGCATCATCACCTCGTAGCATGTCACGGCTCCACGTGACTTCAGCCTTCATTGATACCTGCATCCAGCATTGTTTCAGATAAAACATAAACTAGTTGAAAGTATATAGGTCTCCCTCGTGGAATTCTTAAGAACAAATATACCAAGCAGCATACTTGTACAGTTGATATATATAATTGAAAGCCAAAATAAGATTATATTTCGGGGAAAAAAATTTGGCTAAACTTTCAGCGTGATTTTGTTTCCATCTTTTTCATCCTTGCAATAGATAAGAGATGAGTGAGAAAACAAAGCACAGAAGTTTTATTTATCTTTGACTATAGCTAATGGTGCAGTGCATCAGGAAAAACAACAATGTTCTATAAAGACTGCACTATGTATCATCATAAAAAGGGGGAAAAAAGACTTGGTATTAAAGCAGATAATAAAGGAGAATAATCAAGTAGTTAAAACGCACCATTTCAAGGGCTCCTCTAATAACGCCGCTCAAAATGTTGCAATAATGCATACCCTGACATGTGTCAGGGAGCTCAACAAAATCAACAAGTGGGTTGTCTTCCAAGACAATACTACAAGTTGTTCCCTCAGCATCCCAGTTTGTTACAGATGCAGTCACCCCCAGGAACATTTTAAAGCCAACCTGTTTAAACAAGATGCCACAAAGCTTAACCAATATATGCATACTTATCGGAAAATATACACGCAGCATTGTCCGTACCTTTTCAAACAGGGGATACAGTGAAATGTCCGATGTAGATAATAAGTTTGAGTGATCTGCTACTCATATTAATAGACAGACTAGTAAACATCACTTGATAAGTTTAAGTGATCCGCTACTCGTATTAATAGACAGACTAGTAAACATCACTTGATAATGCCTTTGTATACAGTTGAAAGAAATGTGTGATTTTCAGTATCCATGAGTCGTGTAGAAATCACAAAAGATATAAACAAAAACTGAGAGGTTAACATCTCCAAAGGACTGCAGAGTCTCAGGTGGAAAGGCATGTACTCAAGATCTTAGTTAGAGAGCCGAGCAGATACAAATGAGACAGCATCACCACTTTCTCATGAATCTCATCCGTCCTTTTCACAGTGGCAATCAGCAATGTTATTGAGAAAGTTAATAAGGAGTCAGATTAATTTGCCCCCACAACAATGTGGCTCCATATCTGCCTAAACAATTGTTTGAGGTCCAGAGTTCTGATATCTACCTAAACACAGCTAAAATACTCAATACATCTTCACATATTTTCTAAACACTCTTCTCACAGAAGTAGCATCAGCTTTTCTTACCACTTCAACAATGAGGGGAAGGGGCATGGTTTCCTTCACTTTCAGCTATAATAAACCAGGAAGTTATATGCACACAAGTCACTCAGAAGATAGAATCAGCGGTATCCAAACTGGAATAGAGAATTAAATTCATAGCATCTAGGGTTTTCGAGAAGGTGATTGAAAAGTCCACAGAGATGTACATAACCATTCATGGAAAAATTGATTGATTGGATAGAAATAAACAACTCATCAAAGTTGAAAACTCTAGGTGAGAATGAAGACCCTTCATCGAATAAAAGATTCAATCAAATCAGAAGAAAATGAAATATATTAAACGTAACTGGTAAAACACATGCTCTTTCCTTTTTTAATAGATAAAGAACAGAATTTAAAAAGATTTTCCACCATGGAAATTCAACACATTCCAGTTGTTGAATGAGAAGAATCCATATGTTAGAGTGCCATTCACATAGCAAAATATTTATAATCCCATAAACTTAATATAGTTATTTCACATATATTAATTGTTTAAAGGTTTCCACTTCCCTGTTGTCTTCCACCCCTTGTGAAATACAATCCTTCAAAACTGTACCCTTTATTATGTTTCATGAAGAAAATTAAGGACATGGTGATAACAATTTAAGAACTGCATGGGAAGGAAATAGTTGTGTGGACTGAGCAATTCAATTTAAAAAATACCTTAGCAATCACTTCAGCTGTCTCCTTGAAATCCACACATCTAGACACATTGGATTTTGCTAGGAACTCGTCAATTAGCCGAATCCCAATGTTGTAACCCCTGATGATAGTTAGAGGAGAATGTGAGAATTCATGGCATAACAAAATCCAAGCAAAGTTCGAGTCAGAATCACATCTAAAACATACTAATAATAATAAGCCTAATAATCTTGAAGCATCTCAACCAAGCCACGGGACAGAAAGGAATGTCATATGAAGCAGACACATTTAGTTATATCTAGCATGTAATGAAAGTACTGCAAGAAGAGGCATCTCTTCCAGTGTTTGAATTCCATCAATCATCTTAATTTTCGTATTGAAACAAAAGAAGCAACAACATTCAAAAAGAAAGTTGCACCAATTCAAGTTTGAGAAAAGAAAACACTCATCAAATTCAAACTGCATATTTAAAAATACGGGAAAAAAAAGGTTTCACTTCACATAGATAACACAGAAAAAGGGCATAGTAAAGAACAGGAACCCTACATTTGATCAAGCTGTTTGTTGACCTCTTCGACCTCTTCCAGATCAGTAAGCAATTGCCGAACAATCGCTCCATAAGTAAGAGTGAACAGCTCAGCGTTCTATCACAATTAAATTAGTTTTCAAGTATTTAGAACAATTAGCAGACAAAGACGCAGTGTCAATGTAGCCAAAAATGGAGGAACCGGAAAAGATCTCCCTAACCCCAATCCCATCCAGTCCCATATGACGCTGCCGATGTAATCAAGGTTGAGAACTCACCACACGGTCAACGCTGGCGAAGATTGCATCACCGGATCGAGGAGCAACCGGAGGAGGCATTTCAGATCAAATACGAGAGAAAACCTGCGCAACCAATCTGAAATTAGATGAATTTCGAAATTATCATCTCAGATCTAAACCGTAAAATAATTTGGGGATTGTTGATTATCCTGGATTCAATCTGCAATTGAAGTAAAGAGTAACAAGACAAGGAGATGGTAGATTGAGATTTACCGGGAGAAAAAAATACGGAGACCAATGCGGTGACGACGGCGAGGGAGTGTTGAGAGATGCGGTGGTCGGCTTCACTTTGCGAGTCACATTTGCCTTTCTTTCTTTTCTTTTTTTGTTTCTTTTTCTTTTTGTTTCTTTTTCTTTTCCTTATTGTCAACTTTTTCACTTAACCGCCCTTTCTTTTAAACTTGGCAAAAAAAGACACCAACTTATTACTAGTATTTCGTTTGGGTTTGTTGGGGAGAATCATACCTTCATAAATCATACACATAGAAAGAGCTTAAAATTCATGAAAAAATGAAGGAGGTGAGAGCGATTTGTATGGAAAAACCTATTGAGATAGTTTGAGAAATTTTGTAAGGCTTTGGATGAGAACACTAAGAAGATACTATTATTTTTCTTAATCTATTATTGAGCGAAAGAGTAGAGATATTAATAAAGTCAGATACATGAAAGATGAGTCTAGTAAAGTATTTGCGAACGAGTTACATATTAAACAGAAATGGCATATCTAATTCTCTAAATCACTCAATCGGGTAGTCCACCAAAAGATAAGTGCATATTACATCTTTTATAGTTGAAATTTAGGTTGAACGAACTGAATATTTCAAGTGGTTTTTGGATCAAAACATAGCCCAAAGATTAATGGTCTAAGGAGGATTATAATATCTCCGGAAGCCCAGTAGCAGCAAATTCCTAGTAAATTCAGCGGGAACAACCTCCTGCCTATTGCTGCTCCGCTCCGCCTTCAAACGCCGTCTTCCACTTCCCCGACCTTCTCGACCGCCACACACCGCCTCCCCCGCTCATCTCTCTCTCTTCAGCACTTCTTCGCGAAAACGCACACAAGGACTCGGAGCTTTCAGCGATGGAGAATCAGAGCGGCGGAAAACGAGCCTCCTCCGCTAAGCCGCCGAGGAAGCTCCCTCGGGAGAAGGTATTCGGTGCCGGCGGGCTGCAGTTCTCCGATCAGGAAGGCTTCAATCTTGTCGGAAGCATAGTTGAGAAGGGAATCTCCGGTGATCAGCCTGTGGCCACTACCTCTTCTATTCCTCGCCCTTCCGTTTTGCCCTTCCCTGTCGCCCGCCACCGCTCCCACGGCCCTGTATGCTTCCTCTTTCCTCTCACCCCCTCCTTTTTTTTTCTAGATGAACAGCTTTTTGTTTCTGAGGTTGCGAATTTGGCGAGGTTTCTTTGATTTTGTTGAATTTTGATACTTGTAGGGTTAATATGCGCTGTTCTCTATTTCATCATATTCCCCTTAAGGAATCGTAAATTGGATAAGCTTCGGATTTTGCTTTTGCTGTTTAGTCTATAATGATTGTTACTGGTGCCAATTGCAGTTAGTGAAAAGAACTGGTATTGATTGTATTATATAGATAAGAAAATAAAGCAAACAGTTGGTAGTAAGCAGACTTATACTTGGATGTTCTTTCAATCCGACTATTAATGATAATGTATATATTTACAGCATTGGGGTCCAAAAGCCGAGGACCCTTATGAAGATGATGAGGAAGACAATGATGCTGAATCTGATGCAATGAATTATGAACCAATATCACAGTTTGCTGAACCTATGAAGAAGAAAAACAAGAAAGGTCTACATTTGAGAAATTGGAGAGAGTTGCTTTCCTCTGATAGTTCTGATTCACATAGGAAGGAAGTGGATAAAAGTCTCCCTTCAAATGCAGTGAAGGAGAAGGCAGAAAATATGGAAGTTAGTAATGAAGGAAGCATGCCAGACAATTTATCTACAGCAAGAGAGATAAATGTAAAGCCAAAATCAAATGGTGTTGAAAGAAGGCTGGTCTCTGTCATAGAAATAGGGCTCACAGGATTTGATTCTATGGACCTAGATCAGGTCACAGAGCCATCAGTTTCTATGGACTATGAATGTAAAGCTGCAAATTATGTGAAGTCAGAAGCGCTTTTTGGAGAAACAAGAAGGGGAGGATCCACATTCGGCCACCAGACTACAGTGTATCACAAAGAAAGCTCAGCATCCTGTGGATTAATGTCAGATCTCGGCAGCCTTGAAAGCCAGATTGATGCTGAAAATCAGGCTCGGATACAAAGCATGTCACCTGATGAAATAACTGAAGCACAAGCAGAGATTAGGGATAGAATCAACCCAAAGTTGTTGAATCTGCTGAAAAAACGTGGAAAAGAGAAGTATAGTAGCACCAAAACCATCTCATCTTCCAGGGATGAGACTGGATTGCCGGGTAAGGAGAACATTGAGCGGTCACCAGTTCTTGACAGGAATAACTCTCCTTCTGTAGTTTCTGCTGCAGATCAAGACACACAGAGAAGGCCAGATCAAAATGCAACACCAGTTGCGTCCCCTGATGGTGGTGGGTTATGGGATGCTTGGAGAAAGAGAGTTGAGGCAGCTAGGGATTTAAGGTTTTCCTTGGATGGAAATGTTATCCAAATAGACCCCCTCCATTCAACAAATTTTGGTATGCCCATCTTGCATGTTATTTCCTTTGCATTTGCAATCTTTGAGGTTGGAAAAGTTTTTTTTTAATAAATTTCATATTTCAGTTTCCTATTGATGTTTGATGCCCACGCTGCATCTTTTGATATTATGATGCTTCTTATGTGGCTATGGGTTTCATGAACTTGAAGTTGGATTAGAGATTTTCGTTGCAATGAATTCAGTTTTTAAAGAACGGAAATCTTAATGCATTTGACTTGTAGATGAACATTAATAATTTTTTCATTGTTAAATTGCCGCCTTTTGCTTTCTTTTACTCTTTCAGATGTGGAAAGAAATCTAGGTCATGGTGGATATAGTGCTGATAATGTTGCAGAACGAGACTTCTTGAGAACTGAGGGGGACCCTGCTGCTGCTGGGTACACCATTAAAGAGGCTCGAGCTCTTTCAAGGAGTGTAGTAAGTTTAATCACCTTGCACACAGTTATTTAATAATAGGATTATGAATTAAAATTTAGTATGCCTGAAATTTAAATGCAATTGCATAGATTAATTATCATTTGCAGATTGTTGATGAAATTGTACAGTGAATGACATATTTAGCTGCCTCTATTCAGCAAATATACATCCAAATATATTATGTTGTTATCACTAGATCTTATTATTTGAATTCAGGTTCCTGGACAGCGGGCCCTGGCATTGCATCTTATTTTATCTGTGCTTAATAATGCTTTGCAAAACATTCATCAAGATCACACATCAGACAATTCAGATAACATGAAGCACTTTGTTGACTGGGAGGCTGTCTGGGCATTTGCATTGGGTCCTGAACCAGAGCTTGTTTTATCATTTAGGTAAAATTTTGATTCCAGCAATGTTAAGGGTCATTGTGGTAATTCTAAATATAAACAAGCTCTTCCTTTTACTTGTATGAAATTGGATAAATAATAACCTAGTGTTAGAATTCAACATTTCTTACTGTGCCAAGAAGTGATGGTGCTTCTGTGATAGTGTCTTATTGTGAATACAAACATTAGTTGGATCTTGTGCTTGTGTGGTGTGGCATTCGTGAAAGTTTCATTTTTTTCCCCTTCATCTTATTTACTTCCATTTCTGCAGTTAACGTGTGTAACGTGCTACTGGCATTATTCTTTGTAGGCTATCCCTGGACGATAATCATGATTCGGTAGTTTTGGCTTGTGCTAAAGCTATACAATGCATGCTGGCATATGATTGGAATGAGCATTTCTTTGATATCTCAGATGTATGTTCTCTTCTTCTATTGATAACCAGCGATTTTCTGCCCTTCTCTTACCAATCTTTCTCCCCTTTACATGGTCTACTTCCAGAAACTTGCATCTCAGGAGAAGCATCTTTATACTGCACCGATATTTCGATCTAAACCAGATATTCGAGGTGGTTTCCTTCATGGAGGATTTTGGAAATATAGTGCTAAACTATCCAACATTCTTGATGGTAATATTGCCGAAGGGAAGGATGAAGAAGAGCGAACTATTCAAGATGATAATGTCATTGCCAGTCAAGACATTGTTGCTGGCCTCGTTAGGATGGAAATCCTGCCTAGGCTGTTGTACCTTTTGGAGGTAAGAGGCAAAATGTGCACATACACGTATCATATTGAGGTTAAAAATTTGATGAATATGCTTATAAATGTGTCATTAATGTGAAGCTAAATTTTAAATATAAAGTTGGAAAAAGAATTGCATCTTAATTTGATGACAAATTGTAAAATATTATTGATAGAGAGTGTTGAAATTTGATGAAGATATATATGATTTTTCATTTTTAGATTCTTTTATGAGAACTGTGTTGAAGAACCTTTCGAAATTATACAATATGTATACAGACATGGAGACACCTGTAAATTGAAAATTTCTTATCAGGATACAACCTATGAAATGAATGCATTAAAAGGTGCCCCTCTTGTAACCTACAACTTATGAGGGCACCTCTATGTCTTTCTTTCTACATCATTCTGGTGATAAAAGCACGAATGTGAAAGCCAGCTATTGAAGGGCTGCGTAAGTCTTACCCTTGATCTTGAAGGATCAGTCATTTTTAATGATTCTCATCACTTTTTGACAGTTTATTTGTTCTTCTTGCTTGGACTACTGTTATAATATTTTGTGTAGGTTGTCATTTTGAGTTATACTTTTATTATATATTCTTATATATCTTCATTTGAGTGCCTAAGTTTTGTCTTATATATTATTATAGATCATATATTTTTATATACTTTTATTATCTTTATAATATTTTCGGGTCACACGAAAACACCCTCTCAACTTTGTTGCGGAGAGGGTGCATACTACTAGACCCCCAGACCTTGCTAAGTGGGGGATATACTGGGTCGATTGTTGTTGTTTGTAATTTTGAGTTATTTTATCTCTTTGACGTGTGTTTCAGGCAAATCCAACAGTAGCATTGGAAGATTGCATATTGTCTATACTTATAGCAATAGCTAGGCACTCTCCAACATGTGCAGATGCAATTTTGAAGTGTGAAAGGCTTGTTCAGACTGTTCAAGATAGATTTCTCCCTAAAAACAAATGGGAAGTTCAGGCTTGTAAAGTGAAATCAGTCAAACTTGTGAGGGTAAGGGCCATGTCCTGCTTGCAGATGTTAATTGGTTTCTTTATTTTATTTTTTGTTTCCTTCCAGTTTTTTGGAAGTATGATTGTTTATTTGTTGGACGACCTTTCTTGGGGCTTTTTGTTCTCATGTACCTCCTTTTCAAATGAACTTAGGTGCTGGCTCAATCTGACACCAATAACTGTTCTGAGTTTGTCAAAAAAGGAACTTTTGAAAGAATGATGTGGCAGTTGTATCAAGCTCCATTTTCCTTAAATGATTGGGTAGCTCTGGGCAAAGAACACTGCAAACTCTTATCACAGTTGATGGTTGAACAATTACGTTTTTGGAAGGTCTGCATCAAGTATGGCCACTGTGTTTCCTATTTCACATACTTTTACCCTGCGTTATGCTTGTGGTTGAATCCACCTACAATTGCCAAACTGATAGAGATGGATGTACTCCAACAGTATGCTTCTGTGTCTGGTGAAGCATATCTTGTCTTGGGAGCTTTAGCTGAAAAGCTTCCTTACTGGAATACAAGAGAGAGGTTGCACCATCTCAGCTCAGATACATGTAATGATGATACAGCAAGTTGGTGCTGGAACGATGCTGCTTCTGTAGTTGATGTTGCTTTGCAGTGGATAGTGTTGGACTCTGGGGCACCTTTATACAAGTTTTTTGATCAGCAAAACAAAGTTGAAAGTCACTTTCTTCATCAAGGCTGGGCAAAATCCTTGCTGTGGGTTATTGCAGCTGTTCTTCACATGTTGTCTACCATAATAAAGAATGCAACTCCCACTTGTTCACTCAATTCTAAGACTACAGAAAAGGGGAAGTTGTTGCTTGACCTTGTTTATAAGATTGGACTTCCATTGATCAACAATGGGTTTATGAGCTTTATTGATTCTGATATTATGGATCATTCATCAGAGACAAACACAGACAGATCTTTTATTGAGAAGCTGTGCCGGTTCAGACATCACAATGACCGTGTAACATCACTAGCTTCTACACATTGTCTTCATGGTGTGCTTAGGGTAGTAGCTTCTGTTGATAACTTGATTGATTGTGCTAAGAATCAGTCCCTTGCTATGTCTTTTAAAGGGAAGGAGTTATCAAAGGAAGAGAGAATACTTGATGCTGGAATACTTAAATGTTCAGTTGTTGAGTGGAAAAGGGTGCTTTGTGAATGGGTTAAGTCTATCAATTTTTCCAACTATAGTCTGCATAATATTGAAGTATTTGGAAGGGGTGGTCCTGCTCCTGGCGTTGGGGTTGGCTGGGGTGTTGCTGGTGGAGGGTTCTGGTCTGTAGCCATTGTTTTGGTGCAGGAAGATGCAAGATTGCTTGCTGACTTGCTTCCAGTTTTTCAGGGTTCTTCCCCCAATTGCATACTTGAGTCTGAAGATAAGGCAGTCACCAGTCAAACAGTCAGTTGCACCCTGGCAATGTTATTATCTGTAGGGCCAAGAGATAAAGTGGTTGCAGAGAAAACCTTGGAAATCATGCTTCAAATCCCTGTTTTGAAGCATCTTAAGTTATGCCTCTCGAACTTCCTTAACAATGGCCAGGGAGGTCAGCTTCCCTTGTGGGAATATAAAGAGGATGATCTTGAGCACTTTAGCAACATTTTGATTTCTCACTTCAGGAACAGGTGGTTGTGTAAAAAGACAAAGAAGTCTAAAGCTCATGATGGATTTAGGTCTCCTCAAGATATAGCGTATGGGACTCATAATTCTCTGGCCACCATTCATGAGGACATGGATACTTCAACTGCACTATTACAAGATTCTGCTTCTCTGGCATTTGAGTGGGCAAAACAGCGTCTCCCTCTTCCTTCTCATTGGCTTTTTAGTCCTATTGCCACTATTTGTGATGAAAGGCTGGGTGTTCCAAGTAGGATTTCAAATGGGACTGCACTTGTCCAGGATTCGGCAGAGTTGCTTGAAGTTGCGAAAGCTGGTCTTTTCCTTCTGGCAGGTATTGAAGCAATGTCTTTGAGTCTGTCGGAGGATGATTGCTCCCCAATCAAGAGTGTACCATTAGTGTGGAAACTGAATTCCTTGTCAGTTTCCCTATTTTCTGGAATGGGTGTACTTGAAGAGGCAAGGAGCAGAGACATATTCGAAGCATTACAGAAGCTGTACGGGCACCATCTTGATGAGTTGAGGGAAAGTGCTAGCATCAAAGGATATAGCAACTCCAACATGACTTTGCTAAACTTTCATTCTGACATACATGAGAGCTACTCGACCTTTATTGAACCGCTTGTAGAGCAGTTTGCTGCAATCTCTTATGGTGATTTGACTTACGGACGGCAAATTGCAATATATCTGCACTGTAGTGTGGATGCTCGAACGCGATTGGCTGCTTGGGTTGCGTTATCCAATGCACATGTTCTTGAACTGCTTCCAAGTCTAGACAGTTTGATCGCAAAGCCTGAAGGATATCTCAAACCTCTGGAGGTACTGTCCAAATACTTTTAACATCTTCAATGGTTTTAGCTGAATAATGTTGATCTTGCTCTCATGAGAGCTGTTGTCCGAATACTTCATTGCAATACTATGATCAATCTTGATCCGTGTTTTAAAACTTGTTAGAACATGAAATTTCAAGACTAATCCGGGTGGTTCTTAGCAGGAGGATGAAAGTCTCTTAGAGGCATTCCATAAATCCTGGGTAAATGGTGCACTGGACAGAGCTGCAACTCGGTGCTCGGGAACATATACAATTGCACTGCACCATCTATCATCTTTCATTTTCAGCCATGACAATGGAGAAAAGCTGTCACTGAGGAATAAATTCATCAAGTCTCTCCTGAGGGACTATTCAAGGAAGCAGCAGCACGAGGTAACTCATAAAAACTACGTATATATTTTTGCCAAGTGCTTAATCCATCTGTTGATATTATGAGGAAATCTAATCTGTTGGAACATGAAATTATGATTGCAGACGATGATGGTGGATCTAATCCGATACAATTACCTGCCCAACACACAGACGTCCAATGAAAACGAAGAGTTATCTTTGCAAAGTATCCTATCCAAGAGGTTCCAGATCCTAACAGAAGCTTGTGAAGAAAATTCCTCTCTTTTGCCCATAGTGGAAAGGCTGAAATCAGCTTGTAGCAGACTAACCTAGCTAGACAGTTCATGAAAACTAGTCTATTGATGCTCTCAAACGTTTCACGTTCTAACAACACTTGGGAAATGCTCATCTATTATGAACGTCGATTTCCTTCGGCCACTAAGCAATCAATAGAGGGCATATAAGCTAACCTAGTTTAAGAGGTGGAAGCTTATACACTTTGATGATTATGCCTTTGCGAACGACTAATTGTCAGATATCCGAGACGATTTTATTGCATGTCCCAAGTCTTAATGCTGTACTTGTTGTATATAATGAAAGTAAGGAATGCATGCATTTGTGTCTTGACATCTCATCAGTGCACATTGTGCGATGTTGTAGAACGTGTAAATTTTCAGTTGGCCAAAATCGAGTCCAAAACGCTAGAGACGAAACCAATAGATAGATTTTAGTCGCTTATAAGATACTATTCAAAGTTATGCACTGCGTGGATGCATTATGTTACAATCTCCTTAGCAGAGAATAAAATACATCAGCTACAAGCCCGTTTCTGATGCGCAATATCAGTTGCTGACCTCGAATAATGATCAAGATTGGGATTTGGTTCCGCAGGAAGTACTTGTGCTGTTTCGGCTGCACAAGGGGGTCGATGAAAGTTGCATTGGCTACTAGAACTTATGAGTAGCTGTTTTACGTTGCACCGCCATTGTCATACTTGGGTTCCGGTACCAAAGTCGTCATGAGTAAATAAACTTGACCACAAAGAGAGCATACGTCTGGAGTTGGACCATACAGCACTCCAAACGAATGCTTTCTTTGTGGCCAACTTATTTCAATTTCATGAATTATAGTTTAAAGTTTTTATTTAACAGTTTGTGTAATGAACTTCTTGATCAACTTATTTTTTTAAATCGGAGTGTTGCAATTCTTTTTTGTAAATAATAAGTAAAAATAGTAAATCTATAAAAATAAATAGTCCCCTCAAAGCACTAGAATTTAGGGAATGTGCAAGGAAAACGTACACTTTTTCCAGTAATTTTATCCCCATAAGCCTTTGATTTCGTCAATTAAGCCTTAAAGAAACAATTAATGGATCAAATCTTTTATCCTCAACATCACTATATAAACTCTCACCCACACGTAGCCAACGTTCAAATCAAACCAAATCATCGATCCATCAATCTCATACAACATGGACTCACTAGCGAGAGTTATCACCCTCATCCTGATCTGCACAGTGCCGCTCTGTGCGGCCCGGCAGCCATTGACAGCATCAAACTCCACGGAAGAGGGCGAGAAGTACTCTCTCACCCGTAAAACCCACGTCGTGATGACCAACAAGCTGGGGAAGGGGTTGAAGGCGACCCTCCACTGCAAGTCTAAGGACGACAATCTTGGTGTCCATGTCTTAGACGACGGCCAACATTACGAGTTCACGTTTTGCCCAAACTTTTTCGAGACCACGCTCTTCTTCTGCAGGTGGAAATGGGTCGGAGGGTGGGTGGATGGAGTCATTTATAAAGCCAAGAGGGATATTGCAAGGTGCGGCAGGGTCTGTTCGTGGACGATCACCAAGGCCGGCGTCAGTGGTAAGAACCGTGATGGAGCTACTGATCTTGTCTACACCTGGAATTAGATTTAGACTCTCGGCTTTTTTTTAGGTGATATGGTTCTTTGTTTTGCGTCGTTTTGTTTTTCGTTGCTCGATCTCCTAGCTTCTTCATTGCATTGTTCGGGTTTAGTCTTGTGCTTCGTGTGACATATTCGTTCTTGGTAGTTTAATTTATGCTTATTTCGTTTATTTTTATGTCATTCTGAGTCACGCAGAAACACTCTCTTCAATCTCAAGAATGACGACAACGAAATTTCTTATTTCTACCATTAGAGTATCTTGCCTCATCTATTACAAATGGACTACAAAAATTAACTTACTAAAATGGCATATTCCATAAAAAAAAAAATGTTCATTTGACCTAAAAGAGTACTCGCTAACACACTTTCAAACCCGTAACCTACTCTTTCTCTACGATATCAGAATAAGAACTTACAAGTTAGTTGACCTAGTTAAAACATAGTTTAGGTAACACTATAAATGTTGAGCTCAAGTTTTCATATTTTAGCTTTGAATATCATATTTGTGTATGTTGTCAATTTGGATATAATAATGCACATCATATTGTGCTTTTATAACTGAACCATAAATAAACATGGCATTATGATATTTGCGCAATGCAGCACAGAGTGTGTGTGGCACATCCTTTGTTACTCAAAAGTTGGTTATAAAAGCAATCAAACTCCTTGTATATAAAGAAAGAACAAGGAGAGCGTGCATTTGTGTTCCTAGATGTTAAATTATGGTGGGTAATACGACGTAGGGGGGTCACACACCCAAGCGCACATGCGCAATTAACCAAGCCGAGCACATAAGCCGGGTGGGGTTCCATCCTAAAACCAATTGGTGTTAGGTGGGATAACCCACCGGCTTATATGCAAGGCTTTGATTCCCTTTCTAATCAATGAGGGATGATTATATTTCCCATCTTTCCACACCCCCTCAAGTGCAACTTCCTGACCACGCATTAATATCAGTTGCATTTGACGACTTAAGCCTTATGGTCGGCCAGCCGATTAAGATCAGGAATCCAAACCACACCGTACTTAGCCGAACCTCGGCTCTGATACCATATTAAATTACGGTGGGTAATACGACGTGGGGGGTCACACGCCCAAGCGCACATGCACAATTAACCAAGCCGAGCACATAAGCCGGGTGGGGTTCCATCCTAAACCCAATTGGTGTTAGGTGGGGTAGTCCACCAACTTATATGCAAGGTTTGGATTCCCTTTCTAATCAACGTAGGATGATTATATTTCTCATCTTTCCACACTAGAATTGCAGTCTTGATATCTCATCAGTGCACACTGTGCAGTGTTGTAGGCCTGTTTCAATTGATGGGGATTCATCTTGCATCTAAACCCAAACGTGTAAATTTTCAGTTGGCTGAAATCGAGTCCTAAATGCTAGAGACGAAACCAATAGAAAGGTTTCTTGAAGGAATAAATGTTGAGATATGATCGATTTTTTTATCAGTCTCCAAAGAAGGAGATGATCTCAACGACGTCGTCTCAATTAGTTAAGAGAATTGGAGTCTTCAAGTGTGCAATGGCGTTGTTTCATCTAAATAAGTTGAGCTTAAATGAATGTAGTCGCACGGCGTCGTTTAGCTCTTCTTCAACAGTTGAGCTCTCATCCCACCTCCATCCGGATTCAATGGATTCAACTCTCCTCCTCCCTTGGTCAAAGTTAGTTAGTTTTGGCGCCAAATTTTGTACACGTGGTTCACTGTGGACCGCTGATTCTCTCTATCATTTGTGTATAAATAGAGGTCTCATCCTCACTCTGTAACTACGACTTACAATTCAATCAAAAGTTTGCTTTCCTGTTTGTTTCAAATCTCTCAAACTTTCTACATGGTATCAGAGCTCTCTAGAGAGTTCTGAGATTTTCTTCAAGATCGTTGTTTCCGCAACACAATTTCACGATGAAGACCACGTTAGAAGAAGGATCAAACTCAAAATCTGGAAGCTCGCAGAGATCGGGAGTCAAATCGATGTTCGGGGAGGGTTCTAGTTCCAAGCGAAATCTGGAAGCGTATGCCATAAATCTTGCTATGCAGAGTGATCCACTGTCTCTTTCGAATTCGGATCACCATGGCATGTCTCTGACCAGTGTTCCTTTCAGTGGAGGGAACTATCTTGGATGGAGAAGGCAAGTGTGTATGGCGCTTGGGGCAAAACTCAAACTCGGATTCATAGATGGAACCTGCGTGAAGCCCGAGGCAGGGAGTCCTGATCATGAACGATGGATAAGGAGCGACTACATCGTAATCTGTTGGATTCTTCACTCTATGGCAACAGATCTATCTTGTGCTTCCCTTTATGCCAATTCTGCAAGGGGCTGTGGCTGGAGATCGCGGAGAGGTACGACCAATCTAACGCACCTCTTATTTTCCAATTGCGACAAGAAATCGATTAGATCCAGCAAGTTAATGTCTCCATTGCGACTTATTTCTCAAAAATGAAGAGGTGTTGGGATGAGCTTGATAATCTGTGTGGTAGACCTACTTGCACCTGTGGAAATCTGAATCGGTGCTCTTGTGCCATATTGTCACGTGTTTTGGATATGGAAAACCAAAACCGATTGATGCAATTTTTGATAAATCTCAATTCTGATTACGATCACGTGAGAAACCAGATCCTCGCTATGGATCCCCTTCCCACTGTGAACAAGGCTTACTACCTGTTGCAGTAGGTGGAACGACAAAAGCAGGTGACTCATATCACCTCCGATCCCACTTCTTTCACGGTTCAGCAAAGAGGATCCTCTAATGGAGGAGGTTCAGGAGGAAAGAAAGATGGAGAGAAGTCCAAATCTAGTGGGAAATGTGTCTGTGATCACTGTAGGGAGGAAGGCCACCTCTCTGATCAGTGCTTTGAGATTATTGGCTATCCCGATTGGTACAAAGGGAAGTGAGGCAAGAAGGGAAAGCTGATGGCTCAAGTAAGCGTTGGGGGTCAGGACATGATGGATACACCTATAGCAGGAGACGGTGGCTCTGTTCACATGAATCCAGACTTTGTTCAAGTAGTTTGTCAGGAGGTTCTGAGAGTCATCAAAGGCAAAGGTGTTGATCATTATGGTTATCCCACTGGTGGTGCTTCTTCCAGTTCATCTGGTTTCACAGGTATTATTCTCACTGAACCCACATTCATGAGTTCTCAAATGCTTGATATGAATGGTTTGTCTTGGATTCTTGATACTAGTGCATCTGATCACGTCACTTGCTCTATGCATCATTTCTTTAATGTTGCTAAGATCCAGCATCCTATTTTTGTGATTTTGCCTGATCATTCTCGGCGTGAAGTTTAGTTTACTGGTTCTGTCAATATTGGACACAATACTCTGAGCAATGTGTTGTATGTGCCTGACTTCCATCATCATCTGATCTCTGTCAATAAACTCCTTCGTACTCATAAATTGGGGGCATATTTCACTAAAGATTATTGCTGCATACAGGACCGTTTGAGTAGTAAGATCATTGCTGAAGGAATTGCAGTTGATGGGATTTACAAACTTGGAGCCGTTGTTGACTCTAAGAAGATTGATGGTGAAATTTCCAAGTTTGCTGGTTCTTCCATGTCCAACTTGTCTGTGTCTTTACTACATAATCGTCTAGTGCATCCCTCTGTTGGGAAAATAAGGCATATGCCGGTGTGTAAGGGTCTTGTAACTCAAGGTTTTGTGTGTGATGTCTGTGAAATCTCTAAGATGTATCGCCTTCCTTTAGTTTGAGTTATTCTACTCATAGTGTATTGGAGTTGATACATGATGATGTTTGGGGTCCTTATAGGATACCCACTTTGAATGGAGAACGGTTTTTTCTCACTCTTGTGGATGATGGTTCTAAGGCAACATGGACTTACTTGCTTCAACCTAAAGCTCAAGTCTCCCACCTCTTGTGTTCGTTTTTTGCCTATATCAAGAACCATTTCTCTATCACTCCCAAGTTTTTTACATTTGACAATGGGTCGGAATTTGTGAACAAAGAGTGCAGAGAGTTGTTTACTTCTCTTGGGATTCTTCACTAGAAATCTATGGTTTATAACCTCCCAACAAAATGGCAATGTTAAGCGTAAGCATCGTCATCTTTTAGATACCGCTAAATCATTATCTCTATTTGCTCAGTTACCTAATTTCTTACGGTGAGAATGTGTCTTGGCTGCAACTTACTTGATAACTTAATGTCGGTTCAATCCTTACACTGGATTTCTCCCTTTGAGAAGTTGTTTGGCAAACCTCTTGTCTATGATCATCTCCGAGTTGTGGGTTGTCTTTTTTATGCTACTTTAGCTGGACCTTGCAAATACAAGTTTGCTGCTACTCTGCTAGAGGTCGTCGATGCGTTTTCATTGGGTATCCTCCCAATCAAAAGGAGTACAGGTTAATGGATCTTGCCTCAAAAGAATTTTTTTGTACTCAAGATGTTTTGTTTAGGGAGGAGATCTTTCCTTTCAAAGGCACTCCCCCAGTGCATTCATCTCCTTCCCCGTCCCTGCCTTTGGTATCTCCTGAGGATGACATTGTGTTTTTGCCTGTATCCAAGCCTACCCCTCCTTTTGTGCCTTCATCTGCAGTTGTTCCTTTAGCAACTCCTTCACCGAGTCTTGGTGATTCCTTTCCTTCTCCTTCCCCTACTCTTGTTACTCCTGCAACTCTTGAAGTTGCCCGTCCTCATAGGGCCATTAAACCCCCTGCTTGGCATGAGGACTTCGTGATGTCTACATCTATCAACCCTTCTGGCTTCATTGATAATCCTACTGCTTTCTCGGTTTCTTTGGCCAATGTTTTGAGCACTCGAGAACCTCAACATTACAGAGAGGCCGTGAAGCATGAGTGTTGGCGCTCAGCTATGGATCTTGAATTGCAGACCCTTGCCAAGAATCATACAAGGGAGCTTACTTCTTTACCTTGTGACAAGCATGCTCTTCCTTCCAAGTGGTTATATAGAGTCAAATTCAAGCCTGATGGGTCTCAAACTTAGTGTTGACTCGGGAGATCCTTTACTTGATCCTGAGTCTTATAGGACTTTGGTTGGTAGGTTGTTGTATCTCACGCTAACCCGCCCGAATTTGTCCTACTCTGGTAAATATCTAAGTCAATTTGTTTCTTCTCCTCGGGTTCCCCATTGGCAAGTTGCTCAAAAAACAAACGAAATTGTACCAAGAGACCGGACAAGCCGGTAGATGGACAAATCATCATGTACAAACAGAAGAAAATACAAAAACAAATAACAGAAATGAAATTGCAGCAAGTAAATGATACAAAAGAAAATTGCAAAAAGAAACGTACAAGTCATCTTACACTGTAAATCACAAGCCAAGACAAACGAATCGATTGGCCAAAAGGAAGATGCAAACGGAAAACTCTGGAAACACTATAGGACACCTCAGATTATGGACTTCACAGAGCCATCAGATGTCGATAACACTTTTTTTTAAATCGAGTGTTGCATGCTTTTTTTAAAAATAATAAAAATAAATAGTCCCCTCAAAGCACACAAATTAGGGAGGGAAACGAATCTGGTCGCCGACTCCGTTGCTAAATTAGCTTTGTCTTTTCCGCTTGGTTTTGTTTCCCTTTCGGAGCCGCATTTGGACTCCATTACGATTATTGAGGACAATGCTAGGGGAAAGGCTACTCCCAGTGGCGGATTCAAGGGTGGGCGACACCGGGTCGTCGCCCACCTCGTTTCGGGAAAAAAATACAAGAATATATGGGGTATGTAAAAAATTAAAGGGTAAAATACAAATATCTTTAATGGCTTAGTGGTTAAGCCTAATTTTAAATAGAATTCAATCAACCCTTGTTCAAATCCCACTAGACATGTATTTCCATTTATTTTTTTCTCAATATTTTAAAACTCTTATAATATATTTGGTATTTTATAATTAAATAATAATAATTTTTCTTACAAATCTAAGATATTATCTTCATATATTATTTTAAAAAAAATATTTCTAATAAACATAATATAAAAATTGTCCATAAAAATTTGTGTCCACCCCGAAAAAATTTCTGGATCCACCCTGGCTACTCCCTGCTTTGTTGTTATGTTGCCCACTCTTATTTTGTTTAGTGCATCGGAGAGTGGTATTCTCCGATTTCCCGACCAAAAAAAAAGCACACGAATTTAGGGAATGTGCAAGGAAAACGTGCCCTTTTTCCACTAATTTTTTCCCATAAGCCTTTGATTTCGTCAAGCCTAAAGAAACAATGCATCAATCTTTTATCCTGCATCACTATATAACCTCTCACCCACACGTAGCAGACGTTCAAATCAAACCAAATCATCGATCCATCAATCTCATACCACATGGACTCACTATCGAGAGTTGTGACCCTAATCCTGATCTGCACACTACCGCTCTGTGCAGCACGGCAGCCATTGACAACATCAACCTCCTCGGAAGAGGGCGCGAACGGTCTCACCAGCAAAACCCACGTCGTTATAACCAACAGCTTGGGGAAGGGGTTGAAGGCAACCCTCCACTGCAAGTCTAAGGACGACGATCTTGGTGTCCATGTCTTGGACAACGGCCAACATTTCGAGTTCACGTTTCACCCCAACTTTTTCGAGACCACGCTCTTCTTCTGCAGGTGGAAATGGGTCGGAGGGTGGGTGGATGGGGTCGTTTATAAAGCCAAGAGGGATATCCCAAGGTGCGGCAAAATCTGTTCGTGGACCATCACCAAGGCGGGCGTCAGTGGTAAGAACCGTGATGGAGCTACTGATCTTGTCTACACCTGGAATTAGATTTAGACTCTCGCCTTTTTTTAGGTGATATGGTTCTTTGTTTTGCGTCGTTTGTTTTTCGTTCCTCGATCTCCTAGCTTCTTCATTGCATTGTTCGGGTTTAGTCTTGTGCTTCGTGTGACATATTCGTTCTTGGTTGTTTAATTTATGCTTGTTTCGTTTATTTTCATGTGAATTCCGAGTCACGCAGAAACACTCTCTACACATAGTTAGAATGCTTATTTCAATCGCAAGAATGTCGACAATGAAATGCTTATTTCTACCATTAGAGCATCTTGCCTCATCTATTACAAATGGACTACAAAAATTAACTTACTAAAATGGCATATTCCATAAAAAGTGTTCATTTGACCTAAAAAGAGTACTCGCTAACACTCTTTCGAACCCGTAACCTAATCTTTCTCGACGATATCAGAATAAGAACTTACAAGTTAGATGACCTAGTTAAATCATAGTTTGGGTAACACTACAAATAATCAAACTATTATTTCGCCTTTTACTAAAGAATACCGCCTTTTACTAAAGAATACTAAAGAATATCGTGTGCTCGCTTGCTGCTTGTGAGTTGCATACTCATATTTTTGGAGAGATTTTTCCCAACAAGGACTCCCATCTCATAGTGGGAGAGTGTACACCACAGTTTGTGGTAATTCGGCCCCTGCCAAAAAAGAGTTTAAACAATAGAAGCAAAGATGTTACTGTTTAAATATTCTCCATCTCTTCATTGTTCCACAAGTTGTTATCCAAGGCGTGAAATGTACATAATACAACGTCGAGGCAACACGTCTCACCTTCAGCCTAATGCTCACAAAGTATAATCACTGTTCCATGAATTGATATCCAAGACATGAAATGCACAATAAACCCATACTACCTAGAGGACTAATTCCTCAGCAACAAGATTTTGTACCTAAAATAGTACTATTTCCAATAAGCGCTAAACTTTGCTGATTAGTGGAAAGTTCTTATGGCAGATGGTGTATCCTGCTCAAAACGTGCAAGTCGTCATCGTCAAATCCCGAAGATGTCAATATCTTGGCCTATATGCCAATCTTGTTATTGTACAAGTATTTAGAGATCTTGGCAAGACCATTTCTATCTTCAGATTTGGGTTTCTACTGATAATAGCCACAAACCACATGTAACACTTCCATGACTGCACAAGTGAGGAATACCAAAACTCAAATTCCAAACATAAAATAAGAATCTCTATGTTACATAAAATAATCATTCAAAACCCTAAGAATCAAGTGTGTTTAATTTAACAATGTATTTAAAATAACATAATTTTTTAATAAAATACCTTGTGAGCAGCGAGTCTATGTCAATCAATCACATTAAATTTATAATGTAGTTATAAATTTTACACAATATTGAATGTTTAACTGAAACAATTTAAAAGATATTTTATTTAAAATTTACTTTATTTTTAACTCAATAGTAAAACGTGTAACCAAACACTATGCAAGCGCTTATAATTATATGTGCATTATAATAAAATACAATGGAATCGAAAAACATCATAAACCAACATCCAAATGCAAAGTAAGGAGTGATTGATGAAGTCAATGATCAACAACCAAGATACCAATTCTATCCATTCTCTGAGTCGATATAGCAAGAAAGCCTTGCAAGTTCAAACTATAGATTGTTCTTTTTAAAATGCCAACTTGCAAGTTCGAACTATTCAATAACAATGTACAAGAAGAGGTTGGAAATATGCTCTTACCTGAGGCCACATGGGAGTTCAAATCGAAATATTGAGCCAAGTTTCTAACGGCCTGTTCATTCATTGATTGGTATTGCTGTCATGAGATTCATACCCATGAGTCGATGACCTTTTTTCTATTGTCCATCCTTGTATCTTCAATAGCTACCTTTCTGTACAAGCCCTTGCTCCTATCCAAGAACCCTTCTTTCATCATCCCTAGAAGTCTTTCCCTAATAGCCACAAGCTGATGCTTCTCAAGGAGTGTGCGACCATCATAGGCTTCCCTGAGAATGACAGTCTGCGTATCGGATTTCTTAGAGATGTAGAAAATAGCAGGATGGCGCTCAAACGCCTTTGTGAACTTCTGTGGCAGAGCCAAAGGCTTTCGGAGATTGCTTACATTCCTCCGATCTGTTTTCTTTTGCAAGGTCAGGTGGAGAAGCTCATGAAATACTCCCACAATCCGCTTCTCCGAAACATCTGTCCGAGGATCCAAATGAGAAGCATCAGTGTAGGGAGAAGTATAAGGGAGCTTTTGCCACTCATTTAACCACGTCAAACACTTCCTCTTCAATCCAAAGCCCCGAGTAAATCCCACAGGGAAGGCCAAGGACTCATCCTTACCTGATTCCCCTTTTCCAGTGATGCCCACAGATCGTTGCAAATGCGAAATAGTAAGCTCATCATCCCAAGAAACAAGATTCAAGCCAACACGGCCATCTACAAGGTTGACAAAGGAGAAAAGTTCAGGGTGAAGTGGAATCAAGGACTGATGGTAATCAAAAGGGAGACCCATATCCCATTTCAACTGGTCAATGGTTTGCAAAGGAAGAACCCGATCTCTAGTGAGCAAGAGCAATTTTCTAAGCCTATTCAAAATATCCATCTGATTTTGCTGAAGGGCACTGCGTTCTTCCAAATGCAGATCTAATGCATCAGGGGTCAATCCAAATGACGGGACTGGGGTGCCACCGGTATCAAAAAAAGATGATTCGCGGAAGATATTTGGGTATCGCCTTATGAAGGTTGATAGCTTCACATTGTCAGGCACATCAAGCTTTCTATAATACCGATTGAGACGATAGATGGGGACATTATGAGGATGATAGGAATAGATCATGGAAACAAGAATAGAAGCAGCTCTAAGATCTCTCTGATGCTCCACGGCTCCATCCAAGGCTTCATCTTTAACCCACTTCAGCTTCACATTAACAAGATTACACTTCTGCAAATAAATGTAAGCGTTTCTATGATTCAACAATTTGTATAATCCTGTCCCAGTCCCGCTACTAAGCCACCAAATCATGCTTGCCAGAGACGATCAGAACGTGTTATTAGCAAAGTTCGGCAACATTATTAGCATGTAAGAAGATCCCAGAAGGCCCTGCGTTGAGGCAGTTAACAATTAAGAGAGTACATAGAAACAACAAAATTGAACCCCTAAATTGAGCTACAAACATAAGATTGAGCCAAGTATTAGAACCAAACAGGTACCAAATTTAGGTTTCATTTCCTCTCTTAGTAGTTCAAAGCCAGAATTTCAACGAATTCACTTACAACATACAATTAAATAACAGCTGAACTGAAACACGTGATAGAACATCAACGAAAAAAGTTGTAAACTTTCGAACCTAATAGAAAACCAAAATGAAATTCAACCCCTAATATCGATGAATCAAATTACCTTGCCAGAAATCAAGGAATTCACGGCGGAGTGTTCTTCTTCCGTGTGTTTTGACTTCTCTGAAAGACAGATTTTGGGAGCGGGGTTCTGATTTCCGAGGACAATGGGGACCGGCTGATTTCGATTAGAGAAGACGATGACACAACATCAGTGGTTGGCCGCGATGGTGATCAAAACAGAGAGAGCCGTTGGGTTGGACGACGGGAGGAAAGTGGTAGTGGTGGTGGTGGTGGTGGTGGTGCTGATGAGTGACGATTAGGCAACTGGGGTGCCGGGCTGCCGGCGGTGGTGATGCGATTGCGAGAGAGGGAGGGGGATATCGTTCCCTGGCTCTGGTGTGGGCTGAACAGCCCATTTTTATTATTCTGGGCCGCAAGCCCATGAACCATTTTTATAACTGGGAATGCAATTACAAAAGTTTTCACTAGAGATCAAATCTTTCATATGAAAAAACACTATTTTGAAATTTTGATTCTTGAAGTTTGATACACCCTCATATTCAACTTTAAAGGTCGTTTTATATTAGAAAATTTGATCACTTTAAATGTGGTTTTAAATTCTTTAGACAAATAATTAGTATTAGATTATGAGATTTTATTTGAGAACTGAACCTTATTTTTGTTAATTATATTTTTCTCCAATTGTTTATTGATTGACTTTAAAAAATACATTTAATAATGTGATAAGATATTTGTAATAATTAAAAGAAATAAGTGAATTGACATTTTTATTAAAACAATTGTTAATTGGGGAGTGAGTATTAAAACAACAAGTAATTTTGACATTGGATCATAGGTTATATCGAACGTTGATATAGGGTTCGTATGGGACGAGGTTAATAAACTGACTAAAATTATAAACAGGGTAAAATTTATAAACTGTTGGTAAAAGTAGTTAAAAATTTATGAAAAAAATATAAACTCCGTATGGGACGAAAAAGTGTTTATTTATAAAAAAAAAAGTGGTTTTTATTTGGTTATTATTAGTGGTATTATGGTACTTTCAAACCAAATAAACATATAAACTCAAAATAAGCTTCAATTTACAGCTTATTTTTAAACTCTTTTTTTTAACTGATTATAGCTTCTTTTTGGTTCTCATACACACTTATTAGCTTTTTATTTTCTTAATATCTAATAATCTCTGATTTTTAACCGGTAAAAACCACTCCCATACACACCCATAGGCATCGCTGGCTCGCTGCATATGGGTAAAATGGTAAAAAAAAAAAATCACCCCAAAAAAAGTCAAACTAACTCCTCCAAAAAAATAAGTTTATGGTAAGAGTTAAAGGTGGGCATGGGACAGGATTGGGGTAATCCCGCGTCCCGTCCCTCGTATTTTTTGCGGGACGGGATTGAATATTTTTTTTCCAAATCCCGCCGGGTCTTATCCCTCACGGGACGGGGCGGTATGGGGACGGGACAAAAAATAACAAAGAAAAATGTGCAAATTAATGTCATGCATTATAACTTAGGGAAAATGGCAGAAAACCACCCCTTAAATATGGGCTTTTGCATAAAACCACCCCTTAAAATTGAAATTGCAGAAAACCACCCCTTAAACCCATTTTGGAGGTAAATCGCCACCCATAATCTTTTTTCCCGTTAGGTTTCCGTTTAAAACAGTGAAAAGTCATTTTTACCCCTCCCTTTTAATGTTATTTTTACCCCTCCTTTTTAGTGGTTTTCTGCCATTTTCCCTATAACTTAATAGTCCCATACTCCCATTACATACAAAATCAGTAGCTAGTAGCAACAGTTGAATCCAAAGAATGAAAATACACAACAGTAGCAAAGAATCAGTAGAAAAGAATGAACATCCCATCCCCGTTACATAAAAAAAATCAGTAAGTCCTTACCAGGATATTTTTAGTGTTTTTATTATTATTTTAAATTTTAAATTTTGGATTTAAATAAATGTTAAGGTATAATATAAATATATTTTATAGATTTTTATTAATGTTAATTAAAATATATAAATATATAGTATAATTTTATATATATGCGGGACGGGACGGGATTTGCAGGATTCGAACTCTTCGTCCCGCGTAATTTTTGCGGGACGGGATTAAATTTTTTTTCTCTAAATCCCACCGGGATCGGGACGGGACGGGATTTGTGCCCACCCCTAGTAAGAGTTTATAAAAGTTAAACTCTTATCTGAAACTTGTTTTGCGCGAGTGTTTCTTATATTAATATTTATATCTATTATTATATATTTTTAATCATACAACCAAATATTTATAAAACAAGATAAAATAATTCATTATAATCAATATATTTTGAATTGCAATTACACCCAATATGTCTTGGGCATAATTTAATGTGTATATTGTACATAAAATACTGACTCCTGCGAGCCCTCAATGGGTACCAAACAACTTCTTTTATTTAAGGCTTGTAGTTGACTAGTTGCATTGAGAAAGTGACGCGTAATTGGGAAATGATATTTAATAGAACTGAAAATAAGATTATGATAAATTTTACATTATTTAAATCAAATTTAATAGTTGAAATCTATTAATATTACTAATCATGCTAGCATTTTGCTGACGTGTCACGCTCACAATTAAAGTTGAATTTTTAATTTAAATGTGCTTTTCTTACTGGTCAATATTATTATGGAATCTTTAAAATATTTGTTTCCTATTTTAAATTTGATTTGAATCCATTCCTTTTTTTCGATTATATTGTCGTAAATATTGAGACATGTTTCCATTTTTTTTCCGATTGCAATATATATATATTACTAATTCTGCTAGCATTTTGCTGACGCGTCACACCCACAATTAAAGTTGAATTTTTTATTCAAATGAGATTTTCTTATTGGTCAATATTATTATGAAAACTTTAAAATATTTGTTTCCTATTTTAAATATGATTTGAATCCATTCTTTTTTTTTAATTTTCGGTTATATTGCCGTAAATATTGAGACATGTTTCAATTTTTTTTTTCCGATTGCAATATTCTCATAATTCGTCTACATACATTGAACTTAAATTTGAATCTTGGTATATTTTATTTTTGGAAATTTATATTCTACATAGACCCATATCCAATTGTCAGTTTATAAAATGTTACTGAGAATAAATTAACTTTCACATATGTTAATATTTTCTCACCAACCATGCAAGTATTTCATTTTCAAATAAATTAATCAAAGATGCACTCGGATTGCCTGCATTCATTATCTTAACGGATTGAATTCATTTAAATATTTGTTTATTATATCACATTTATCCCAATCATGTTAAAATTTACTACTCTCTCTATTCGTTTAGCTAAATATGTTGTTTAATATTCATTCACGCTTTGTTAGGATGGTAAAAATTATATAAAATATTATTTTTTTCATTTTTTTTTATAAATTAATTTCGATTATAGGTAATCTATTTATAATATTAATTCTACTATCATTTTGCTGATGTGTCACACTCACAATTAAACTTGAATTTTTTATTCAAATGGTATTTTCTTATTAGTCAATATTATTGCTGAAATTTTAAAATATCTGTTTCTTTTTTTAAACAAATTTGTTTCCTATTTTTATACTAAAATATTATTTAATTTGATATGTTGTATGTCAATTTGTGATATATTTTAATCGTCTACGTACATTGAATATTTGTCAAGTCTTGGTTGATTTTATTCTTGGATATTGAAATTGTTGATTTATCATATTTAACCGATTGCAATATTCCCCACAATGTCTACATACAACGAACATGTAATAATCAATTTATAAATATTCGATTTTGAAAATTAATTAGAAAAATCAATTAGAGCAAAAAAAAAAGTGTTTTTTTATAATTTAATTATTTTTGACATCTTAAATGACTATCGAAAAATAAATAATATTTTAAGACTCACAAGCATTACTAATGCTTATTTTACATCTTGGATGAGGCTTCTTAGATCACTTTTCTACCTTTAAGGATTTTTTTTACCATCTTATCTTTATTTTCACTATTTATTTCTCTCTCTTTCTAACCATCTTTCTAATGAAAACAATGAATAAGTTATGTATATCTACATAACTTCAAAATTATTCACACAATCATGTGCTTATGATTTTTTAATATTTGTACGGGAGCTTATATTTTACCTTTTAGATCTATGCTAATGATAATAATTATATATTTATTTCAAATTATATTAGGTGGTGTGTTTGAGTATTATTACTACTTTACCTTATTAAATCATTTTCAAAATTTGTATCGTATCTCTTTTCAACTAATTTATAAATTATAAAAAAATACTTTATACATATTTTTGTTGTAAACACGTATATATATTAATATAGTATTATATAAATATATAAAATGATGTTCAAATTAAAATGGATCAAGCTCCCGTGCCTTCAAGGCACGGGTATTACACTAGTTTAAAACTATTTTAGCTATACTTTTATTGTAAGAAAAATGTGTTGTTTACATTAACACATTTGTCTTCAATTTTGTTGAACATTATTACTCGGTCTTTTTTGTTGCTCCTTCGTCCCTCAAAGTTAGGTTCCCAATTTCAAATTCAACTTTATTTTTCATTTTAAAAAAATACAATGACATGAAAAAAATTGCCAAAATATAAAATTAATATTTAAAACTAGCAATGCTAGACATTTTGGTATTTAAAAAGACTTCGGTGTCAAATTGATATTTAAAACTGTACCGATTGATAAATTGATAATTTTTATAGTCGGAATTTCGGTTTTCAAGTGCGTCACTCCTACACGTATACTAAACCATTTTTATTTAATACGCAATAGTGAATAGTTAGTTGCTCAAATTTACTTATCGATCATCTCTTAAAAAAAAAAATAAACTCCTACTCCCTCCGTCCAAAAATACATGGACTTTTACTATTCATGCACGTTTTTTTAGGAGCTAAAAACTATATAAAATATTAAATTTTTTATTAAATTTTTTTAATAATTACAATCTTATTATCAATAAGTTTGTAATTATTAAAAAAAAATAATAAAAAAGTTAATATTTTATATAGTTTTTACCCTCTTAAAAAAGCGTGCGTGAATAATAAAGGCAATGTATTTTTGGACGGAGGTAGTATTAATTATATTATATCTTACCTAATGTAAAGGGCCACAAATATTATATTTGGAAATAATCTTTTAAGTAATACTTATTCCGTAGGTGGGTTAAAACTTAAAATCGCTAGTTGGTGGAAAACAAATCTTTTTACACACAACTGGACTTAATTTAGACCAATAATTGTCCCTTTAACCAATTATTTATATCGAACCTTATCCAATCTTACACATCAAACCTACCCCAGTTTTTTCTTTTTAAAAGGTAAATTGCACATAACCACTCGTAAATTAGGTTAATTTTCACATAACAACCCTTAAAATTATTATAGAAATCTACCCATAAATTAGATTTGTTTTCAAAAAACTACTCATTTGTTAAATGGTCATTTATTTCATTTGTAAAGACGAAAATGCCCCAATTCAATATCTTAGGTTTATTTTAAAGTTTATCCACAACTTAATCAACATTTGAAGGATATGAGATCAGCAGAAGCTATTGCAAATCTCTGCTTAACACATTGCAAATCCGATGCAGATATATTGGTTGGGGCATTTATATATTTTCTACATTGTTTAATATCCTTTATTTTTTTCAAGGTAAAATGACAAATAGTAAAATACATACAATAGTTTTCCTTTAAAAACTAATAAACTTGAATTAATTAGGAGTGTTTTTAATCAGGTTTAATGGGTGAGTGGTCTTTTAAAAATAAATTTAAGTTATGGATGCCTTCATACTTGCCTTCGAAATATGAAGGCAAGTAAATGCCTATCATGACAGTTGATGGTATAGTAGATTTCAGAAGTTGAGGTGGAGTACACAACTACCAATTTCTAAAGTCTATTTTTTCTTAAATCAATACTTATTTAGAACTCAAGGCCATGCTACCTGAAATGTTATTCGGTCTCTATCCAGTATATCGGTTTTTTTTTCTCAAGGCAATGCTTGATTTTCTAAAATCCGTACTCTATTAAAATGGTTGATACTTGTAGTATACTGCCCCATCACACCACCATTCTCGATTATTTGAAATATTTTTTTCCATGAAATATTATTTGAAATATTTGCAGGATATGAGCAAGGAAAATCGTGTCCACTTATTTTGGTTTGGTTAATTGCGGTTGGATTTTCTGTTTCATGGTGTTCATCTGTTTTCCTTTTCTTTGCTAAGTTTAATAAGCTGGTTTTCTCAAATGACGAATTCTTGGTCTGTTCTTTTATCCATCGTGAGGTAGAGACTTTAGAGGCATGCATTTTCCCTTACCTGTCAAAGGAATTGGAGCACCTTCTTGCAGAAAGTGAGGTAAAGAACAAGTCACATCGTTTAATCATTTGGTTAATTGCGGTTATATGAATGTTGTTGAACCTGGGAGGTTGAACTGAATTGATTTGATAATTCAATTTTCATATTAATTTGGCTTTCATGACATTGTGAAATTGGCTCATGGTACTCATGATTGATGTAGGAGCTGACTTCCATTGATTCTATTTTGTTGAGTTTGCTTCTCCCAGTAAATGATGATGATTCAGTAAGCAATCCCCACCTTTTTTATTGCACGTAATTAATTTTAAGTTATCTTTAGGTTTTTATGAATTTGGAAATAACCTTTCTTTAAGCAACTCCTTAAGTTTGATGACATTTGCTGCTTTCCTCTTATGACAGTTGTCATATCCATGAAAATTAGAACACATGCATTACCAATTGGTGCTGCAATTTTGATCGAGCAGGTATTCAACCTGCTTTTCGAGTTTTTTCCCAATAGATTCAACTCAGTTTTGGCAGAATTTATTGATTTGTATCTTTTTTTTTTCCGGATTTGTTCATGGGTTAGAGATCTCGAAGTGGCGTTATTGAAATCGTGATTTGCTACTTCTTTGTCACTTCAATCAAATATTGTCAATTTTGATAAAATTTATTGGTTTGTATTTTTTTCCAGTTTCTTCAAGCGTCCCATTTTTTTTTAAACTGTTTTATGGCTTTGAAAGCTAATGTCTACGAACCTGCACTCATAGCCACTTCAGTGCAATGAACCCTCAGTTTAGGATTTTTGGTGTATCAACATTAGCTTAGGAGTTTCTGCAATTTTCAGTTTAGGAGTTTTTGCAATTTTCAGTTTGCAAGTTCCTCAAGAATCTCACTGGACATTTGCATTAAGTCTATTGTTGACCCTTTTGCTTCAATTGTTGTTTAGTTGCTATGCTAAAATTGGTTGCATTTCTTATTGGGTGCTTGAGAAATGGTTGGTTTTGCAGCATCATTGCTGGTCGGGGATAGCAACCCTGATGTTTTTAATGATCATGTCGACTTGCAAGGGAGCCAAGAAGTAGGTAATTGCTCAAGAAAAACCTTTTACAAGGAGAGTGCACTACCAAGGCAGCTACATGAGGAAAAAGTGGGGACAACAGGTTGTATGACATAAAACAGGAAATGGGTAACATAAGAAAATGCCAGGATCGAGGATTGCATCAATCAGACAGGGTGTGACAATTCTTAGTTGAAAGCTCTTAGCTCGGCTTGAAGGCTTAACACAGATTCAAGAGAGGAAGGTAAGGAAGATGTTGTCTCGATTTTATTTCGTTTTGTTGATTTTTTATTTATTGATTGATTATGTGGTCATATGAATGTTGTTGAATCTGGGAGTTCATACTGAATGACTTGAGAATTTAGTTTCGATATTGATTTGGTTGTGGAATCTCATAATATTCATCACATTTGATTTGTCTCTTCTTGTCTGATTTGTTCGCCTTTTATTATTTACGAAATTTGAGATGATTGATCCAGAGTGTATAGAAATTTCGGATGTATTCAGTATCCCAAATCAGTGCTTGCTCCAGAGAAATGTGACAAATAAATCATCGTTTAAAGCCATGGTTTTTCCCCCTTTTCATGATTCTTCCTCATTTGAGAAAATCATATCTCGCGAAAACCACATATCGCGAAAATTAAATCCAACAATATCAACATGTATAAATAACTAAAGAGGCCGAAGGGAAGGATGTTCTGCCAATTTCAATGAGGTTGTAGTTTAGGCATGGCACTGTCAGAAATTGTCAATCAAAGCAGAGGCAATATCATTATATGGGTATATGCAACTTTAAAAATCTAAGTGATTCAAGAGTTCCTAGGATTCAACCTAAATACCCGAATAGAACTAATTTGGCTGGACAATTATGACTTATGAGGGTGAATATTGTCACACTGTCAGATCAGAAACTAACTTGATCCACGACTAACCTAACTTAAAATCGAATCCAAATACTCCATAAAATAGTTCCCCATAAAAAGAAATTATTTCAAAATAACCAATCGGATCACTAATTTTGCGATCTATCATTATCTATAGATCCTAGAATATATTAGTCTCAAAACACTTGGGTCTTACCATGTTGTGCCCGTTGGTCATTTATGTGACATGTAAAATGCTTATACAAATTTAACATGCAATTCTTCAAGCTGACTATAAATTTTTTTTTTGGTCCAATCAAGCTGACTATAAATAATTTATTGAAAAGTAATGTGTTAGTTTACTTGATAAATATGTCAATGAAGTGCATAGAGTCCATGAAGCGCATATGTCAAATATTTACAAAATTGTTGTCTATAGATGAATAAAATTAAAATAGGTTCACATGAAAAGGGAAAAATAGCTTACTCTCACCTAGATTAAGATCTCCTAAGGCTTACCTAAGAAAACTTTGATGTTGAAGACCTCACAACCTTCGAGTTATAATGTATGATAAGGTTATTTATAATGCCCTTAAAATGGATCATATAAATGTTGTGTTTGAATTTCATTTCATTAATATTTATAGTGCAATTAGAAATTTGATTTAATGATAAGTACTGCTGGTTAATATAATTTATAATGTGTTTAAAAATAATATGAATTTAAAATAAAAATACTTTGTATAGAAATTTTAACTATTTTAGTGTATTTAGTCAAGTAGTTAATTAAATGTAGTATTTAAAAACAAAAGCAACATTAAGTTCTCATACTAAACTATTCTACACATAACCAATTACCTTAATCAATTCATATCTGGTTTCTCAAAACTTATCTCACCATATAAAAAATTTATTTCAAACAATAAAAGCATCGTTCAAAGCAGTCTTGCGTCTTTGTTTGACCGAGTTGATCATGGTAGTGTATGTGATCTGATATTCAAATATCTCTATCTAGGGGGACATCATGTGATCCACACGACGCCCTGCATAGATTTATACATGATTGGGAAGCATAGATTTCTAATATTGGTATTAGATCACTTGAAAATAGGTATGTTGCATATTTATTTCATAGTTTTATGTTTTATTAAGAATCTTTGGTCTCATCAGTGTCCACATTGACTATTAACAAACAATACTTACTTTAATTGTTTGTTGATTAAACAATGATCGATATGATCATGGCTTTATGGTATATGACACTCTTACTTTTTGTTACAAGTTATATGTTTACTACCAGAGTCATGGTGCTTAGGGGTGCAAGCCAAAAATTTGTTCAAGGACTACTTATAGTTGATCTACTAGAAACAAATCCCGAATTTTGTGTTTTTTGTATGGAACGATTCGACTGTGAAACATTATTGACATAGTTGTCGTGTATGCATTTCTTCCCTATGGAGTGTATCTGGACATGCCTACAATTGAACCCCACATGCCACATATCTCAAGATAAGATGTCGGTAGATGAAGAATAGTGAATTGTAGCCAAAATGCTCTTTGAATATTATGTATTGCTATATAAAAGGACAATGTATATGGGGTGTTGTGATATCTATTTGTTTTTTTTTTCAGTTATTTGTCCATATTTTGGGGCACTTTGATTGTATATAATACAATACATATACACGATTTGTGCTTAATAAACAAAAAATCTTAGATGACTTTCACATTTCATGATATTTATGATTAGTCCAGTGAAACAATATGTTCATGGGAATGACATTTGGGGAAACACATGACATATTATTCAAACTAATTGCTTTCAATGCAGTATATTTCGTATGAGTGTGGTTACATATTCATGGATGTGAAAATATCATGACACATACATTTACCTTTTTAATATGAATATTTCGTACGGAAACAAAGAATGTTGTCCACAAAGAATTTTTTAAAACATATGACCCTTCTTTACTTATATGGTAAGTGTTTGTATACTAGTGTGTACCACATATTCATCCGTTCGTGTGCGTGTATAGGATAGGATTGTCAAAATTGAATATGCTTTGTTTTGACACAATATTTTCGCAGATATTCCCCCACTTCGATCACTTGTATGACATGTAGTTCTGGACAAAGGATGTGTATTATGTGTGTCATAGGTAAGGTTTCATAAAAGAAGAATGCAAGATAATGCACATCATATTTGTATATAAATTGTCTACCTAGCTACTTTAAATTTGGTTATTCTTCAGTTTGTCTATAATAAAATCACTTTACCTCTTGATGACATAATTTTCTTTGTTGGTCTTATCACTTTTGAAATTTGTTATTTGTTATTGTGAATGTGATTTTTATCATATACGGGGTAGTAATTGATATCATGAAAAGTCATAAAATCAAATGTATTCATTGTATTTAGGGGAAACCCTACGTAAATTTCATGATAAATACACACCCGTACATGGTACGGGAAAAGCACTAGTTTATTTCATTTGTAAAGACGAAAATGCCCCAATTCAATATCTTAGGTTTATTTTAAAGTTTATCCACAACTTAATCAACATTTGAAGGATATGAGATCAGCAGAAGCTATTGCAAATCTCTACTTAACACATTGCAAATCCGATGCAGATATATTGGTTGGGGCATTTATATATTTTCTACATTGTTTAATATCCTTTATTTTTTTCAAGGTAAAATGACAAATAGTAAAATACATACAATAGTTTTCCTTTAAAAACTAATAAACTTGAATTAATTAGGAGTGTTTTTAATCAGGTTTAATGGGTGGGTGGTCTTTTAAAAATAAATTTAAGTTATGGATGGTTTTGTATAATTTATAATTTTATAGATAATTATATGAAAACTAGCTAGCCTAATTTAGGGGTAGTTATGTTTAATTTACTTTTTTTGAAAAAAATAAAATAAAATGTAATTCTTCAAATTGACAAACTGCACTAAACTTGAGAGCGATATGGCATACCAATGCCACGCGAGTACGCGACCCATTTAAATTGACTAGCAGGTAAACAAGACTAACAAGCCACTCCACAAGCTTGACTTTCGCAACTAGAGTAATCTCTCATGATTATTTTATGGGTATGCTATTCACATGACGAGTTTTCGTCAAACGCATGGCAGTGGCTATCAACATTGGCTATTAAAGACGGAGGAGGTTGTTAAAGGGCCTCGGTGAAGGTGGGAGGTGTTCGGCTGCCAAAGATGGAGGAGGCGTCGACCAACATGAGTGTGGGAGAGGGTTGTTGTGGTTTGTCGACTCCGACATCAGAAGTTGACATTTGGTTTTGTATGGAAGCAGGGGATTGGTGCAAGAGGGGAATCATTCTCAAATGGGAGTGATGTGATATGTCAAATTCGAGTGTCGGAGTCAGTGGGGACTTTGCCGACTTTAGGAGTCGGAGTCAGCGGGAAGGTTGCACATTTGATTCGCATTCGATATTTTTCTCTTTTGAAATCAAAGCATAAATTTTCAATTTAATAAACATTTTTAAGGGAAAAGTAGGATGTCTATTTAACCATCAACACACCATAAATTATTCTATATAATAATAACCAAAAATCCTTATAAGAGGGGTACATCATCAAATTCCGAGTAAAGTCAATTCTTTAAATAAATTTTGCCGCTCAATTTGCACCTCTTTTGGTGTGGTAGATTTTAGTCTTCACAAATTGCACCATAACTTGTTGAATAGTCTCAATAGTTCTTAGGATTTCCCACAAAGTATTCGAAATTTTATTTACTGCATTTATAATTTGAAGGTTATCGCGTTCAATAATTACCTTACAAATACCTAGGAAAGCTACGAGCGAAATGTAGCTCTTAGGACCATAGCTTCAACTTGCAGGATAGATCTCAACGAGACTGCCTTGTGTATGACATGCCTAGTTCATCACTAATGATATAACCAAATTAATGAAAGATTAGCCCGAGTTTGTAATTAAGACATCAAAATTGAACACACCTTTAGAGAGGAGGGTGTTGTTTGAGGCTATATGGGTACTTAGAGAATAGGGTCTCTCTCAAAAAAAAAAAAAATAGAGAGTAGCTAGGGAGATGGAAGTCTAAGAACATCTGCAATGTAGATACATTCCATCCTTATCATGAGTTTCTTCCACCAAAAATAATAAAAAAAGAGAGAAATTATTATTTTTATTACTTTGTGTCAGATGTAATCAGTGTAGACTGTAGAGTGTCTTATTTGAGTGTAAAATTTTCGGCAGAAGACACTCATGTGTCAGGGAAGAAACTCACCTATGACATTTATATTATTTTTAATTATCTTTTTTTTATGTCAGACAAGATACCTGCAAGAAGGTATCTGCATTGCAGATGCTCAAATGGGTGGTATTTATAACTCTTTTTTTCGGGTGGCAAGAAGGTATCTGCGTTGCAGATGCTCAAATCTGTGTCTACCGATATAGCTTTTTAAGAGCATAGTTGAAAATAGTGGGAATTTCATTACACACATCTATCTATTTACCTTTTCAAGAGCATAGTTGAAAATAGTGGGAATCCCCATATAGCTTTTTTAATGTATATTTAATTCAACTTCCAACAAGCGAACTTATTGCACGGGGCAATGTTTATTGAGACTTGTTGTAAACTTTTATTATACTAGTTGTTAGAGATTGCTGAAGTTTGAGAGAATTTTTGAATAATTTTTTTTATCTTTATTATAGAGCTGGGGAGTTTGAGGGGTGGGAGACTTTTTTAAAAATAATGGTGTTGCCCGCAAAGGTAAGGAATTGTGCACTGATACTGCCCTATGGGCTATAGCTTGACCCAAATACTAGGCCTTGACATATTCGCCTCGTACTCAGTCTTGACTAAAAATTCCATAGCTATTACGAAAATGTAAGGGGCTAAGGGCTACCTGGGCAGGTGCCTCTCACAATAAAGGTATGTTCGGTGAAATTATTGTCCAGAACTGAGAGGGCTAAACTTGTAAAACAAGCCATATGACTCAACTAACTCGGCGAGGATGGAATCCAAACTTTAAGAGGATAGCAGGGATATAGTCCTAGTTTAATCTATCTTTAAATCTTTTTCATATCAAGCTTCAGCGTTATCTAATCGATTTTGCCTTCTTTTTTTTGGAAAGAATGGAAGATCTTATATGCAATAAGGGTATTATGTTGAATAAGTTTTTCTTCAACGAAAAGCTCCTTAGAAATGACTGATTATATTTTTTCAAGATTGGTTTTATAATTGTCCATTGCTCATAATATTTGTGACGAGACTTTATAGATTATGTTACTAATTAAGTCTGATTAGCCAAAAATGGTTAATATTGATTCAGTTTTAAATTTTCGTTATAAGTGCTACGAAGGTTTGGTTCACCTCATTGAGTGAGATGCACGAGTGAAAGAAAGCAGCTTTGCAGGCTAATTATATTTGGGGATGACAATGGGTCGGATAGTGGGTGAAGACCTACTTCCGTCATGATCACTCGACCCACACCATCCAAAAACCCTCACCGACTCACCCGATCTGACCCATCACTCGCTTTTAGTTTCACTCAACCCTTCCACCCATCATCTAACGGTTAATTGGGTAGATCAAGTGAAAATTCGGATGAACCACGTCATATCAAATTCAACCAAAAAAATTCAAAAAAAACCAATTCATTTGTTAATGTGCTTTGAATCATCGTTGACCGGCGACGCATCGGGGGGTCCGCGGGCGGAGCCCCCTAGCGAGTCGGGGGTCCAGGGAGCGACGCGCCCCTGGTGGTGGGGTGGGGGGCTAGGGGGGGAACGTCACCCCGCCTTTACGTTATGCGATGTTTATTGTAAACGGGTTTATCGTCTGTCTATTTTTGGGCTTTCAGTCCATTGTCTGTTTAGGGTTTCATGAGTCTCTTCATATACTCATGAAACGTCGACCCCTTGTAACCCTAATTTGTTTTGTTTCCTCTAATACAAATCTGCTTCTCTGCCCATGGACGTAGGTAACACACCGTTGCCGAACCACGTAAATCTCCGTGTCTTTCTTTGCTATTTTCATTCTCGTTATAACATCAATGATCAACACTTCAACGAGTAAACAATTAGCAATGTAAAATTAACCTAATCATATCAAATAAACATGATGCAAACAAGATGCATCATAAACAAGATCATTTACTATACTATAAAAGTAAATGTAAAACGATACTCCGTATTATTTAATGTATTAAATGAGATGTATATATATGACTATAGTCTCTATAATATGTGTCAGATGATGAGTCAAGTGACGGGTACGTGAGAAATGCTTTCACCCGCAGGGGCGGATTCAATGGTGGGCGACACCGGACCATATATCGCCCACCCCGATCCTAAAAAAAATACAAGAATATATGTGTTATGTAAAAAAATTGAAAGGTAAATTTCAAGTATCTTTAGTGGCTTAGTGGTTAAGCCCACCCCATTTTAAATAGAATTCAATTTAACCCTTGTTGTAATCCCACTAGGCACATATTTTTATTTATTTTTTCCTCAATCTATTTTCCATTATTTTAAAATTCTTATAATTTATTTGGTATTTTACAATTAAATAATTATAATTTTTCTTACAAATTTCAGATATTCTTTTCATATATATTTTTCAATAAATATTTCTAATAAAAATAATATATAAATTATCCAAAAAAAATGTGCCTATCCCGAAAAATTTTCTGGATCCGCCCCTGCTCACCCGTATTCGACCCGTTAGATCGGGTAAAACAGATATCTATTGAGTGCGGGTGAGATTGTCATCTCTAATCGTATGGACCGTATTCCAGTCCTGATGAAGAAGTCAGCCGGATTAACCGTCTTAATTTTGATCAATACGACTTTCTCAAAACCTCAATATACCAAAGTAAAATTTAGCCAATTCTCTGGTGCTTTAGAAGGGAATTTGTTCCACTGTTAGTTTGAATGAGACAAGATCGAAGGTGTAGTCAGTGGCGGATCTTGGAGTGTTTAGTTGAGGGGGCGAAAAATTGATCTCTAATTTTTTTTAAAAAAAAATCATCAATATTTGAAGTTTTCGGGTTTAATTATCGTATTAAGTTATGAAGTTTAACAAATGATGATTGATGACTATGATAAAAGTGTATTAATTTGGTAAATGATGTGAAAAATAATTTATATCGCTTCAGTTTTGAAACATTTATAACTTTTTACTCGGTTATCGGATTTGAGCTTATAATATATCAAATCGAAGCTATCGATCAGAGGAATATGTATATTAAATTTAATTTTTGATTGAGGGGCGACTGCAACCCCCAGCCCTTTAAAGGATCCGTCCCTGGGTGTAGTAAAGCCCACATGAAACCTTACCACAATTTTTGGTAGATTTGTTTTTTTGGTGGATAAATGAGAGAGATAATATATAGTGGACACCCAACAAGTTTGGAAAGTAGACGAGAAAACGTGGTCCACACTAACATACACTACCGTCTACCGGAATGAGAGAGATAATATAAGTGCACGTGGCCAGCCATGTAAATTGAAATTGACATGTGGCAAACCATTTAAATTGGCATCCAAGTACAAGTGGATTTTTTCACTGTACTCGTCAAGTAGGATAGTACTATAGTAGTGTACTCCGTTACATTTATCATTCGATTGGATGATATTTATAATTTAATGAAACACTAATATTACGAAGTGATATTTACACTAATATTTTTTTATTATATATACATCACATATTTTTATAATTTTTTAAAAATAAATTCTATATCTTTTGAGTAACAGACGTGTAACTCAAGAAACGCATGCTATTTCTATATAAAATACCTTACACCTCTTCAATCAACGTCTGTAATTTAAAAAGAACAGAATGTGGTGTATATAGTAAAAAATATGGGTAACATCACTCTATTATTAGCATATCTCCCAATAAAGTTAGGTGCATAATTTGTCATTCGATTAGATAATATTACAGAGCTCTTTACATGATGATAGAGATGAAACACTAATATTTTCAGCATATCTCGTAATAAAGTTAGGTGTATAATTAATAAATTAGTTTTTTTTTTATTGCAATGTTGAAAATTAATGGTGTTACAATTTTTCTGATAATTTGAATATCCTTTTATGATACGCATATGATTTTTCAATGAACGCTACTCTTTTTGTTGATCGCACTGATTACCCCTAAATTGCTCCTTTCCACTGAAGGAGTCGATATAATTTAGTTAAAGTTAAAAATAATATAGACTATTGAGTGTATATGTAGACGGATTTATAAAAAGATGGAAGAAGGCACGTATTGAAGAGTTAGATGAGGAAGAAATAATCAAAGAACCGAGCAACAATTGAAACAAACCACGCAGACCAAAAATCATAAAATGGAAAAAAAAACATGTGAAGGATTCATGAAACTAAACTTCGACGGGGCTAGAACCACCAATGGAAACGCTGCTTAGGGTTTCGTCATCCGCGATGACCGTGGTGGAATTCTCAAGTGTAGGATGTAGAGTTGTGGTAAGTCCTCAACGTTGCAAGCGGAGGCTCTGGAACTGCTACATGGGTTACAGGAAGTTCATCGGCTGGGAATTTCTCATCTTGAGGTGGAAGGCGACCGTCTGATGGCTATTAACGTCGTTAAGGGTGTTTGGAGTTGCCTATGGGAAATTGAGATGACGATTTCGGACACGCTGCCATCGGTCGATTCTTTGCTAATGTGTCGTTCTCCTATACACTCAAAGAGGGCAACCGCGTTGCGGATCGACGAGCTCGTCCGTAAGGACGCTTTTGGGTGGTGACTCAACCTCGGTTGATCACCCCCAAATCTCCGCCTTATATAAAAAAAAGTTGAAGTGATAAAAGAAATATTAAAATAATTTTTATTTTTAAAATTTAAAAGTCATTATAAGTAGTTTTTTCCGAATATATATAAATAATACGGAGTACAGAGTAAATAAATTCGAAAACAAGTGGGGTTAGTTTAGAGTGGCATCTTAAACTCATCGCAAACCGATCCGAAGTGCAAGCTGCAGGACAATCTGTGGACAATAACCTGTGGGTGTGGTGGGGCCCCAAAATTGGCTATTTGCCTATCTATATCTCACCTCCACCGGTTCATACTTCATACCCATCCGAGTTTCTATTTCATGGCCCACCTTAGAACAGTTGTCAGCATTTAATACTTTCAACGCCGACCCTACTTTATTACCGGTAGTATTTCATTTCTTTTTTTTTTTTTCTTTAAACAAGATAAGAATTCGATTTTCCAGACAAGCCTAGAGAGACCAAACAAGTCGGTAGATGGACTAACCATCATATACAACCGAAAAAACATACAGAAGCAAATGACGGAAGGAAATGACATAAAGAAATAACATGAAGCAAATGACAAAATAAGAACAGAAATAACCGTACAAGTCATCCTACACCGAAACTACAAGCTAGCAGAATAATCAAACCGATCGGCCAAAGGGAAGACGCACACAGAGAACTCTGGGGAACCTAGCGGACATCTCATATTATGGACTCCAAACAGAGTAGAGCCGTCAGATATCGATCGCACATCCACGACGTCTACGAACATGGCAGATCGACCACCGTTCACGTGAAGCCTGCAGAACAACAAGAACAACACTGCACACCAATCCGCAAGCCTAAATCTAACCAAACCATTGCTCATTCAAACCCCAAAACCCATCTTATCCCCTCAAGGACGATAACAAGATCGTAATAGGCTGCACAAGGGCAAGCCAAAATAGAGACGGATAAGATGAGCCAAAGGCGAAAGAATAAAACAACAATCAAAAGGAAAAGACAAAGGCCAGCAAGATTGAAATTTGTATTTTATTTTATTTTATTTTCTCCTTGGAAAAGAAAGAAGCGTATCACCATGTCCAAGGTGAAGGCTGGCAACCACGGGAGAGGAGCTGTGACGGAAGGTCAGTGAGGGTTGCTGGATGGCGGAGCCGAAGGAGGCGGGAGCGGAGCCGTGGAAGGCTGAGAACGCGGGGAAGCAGCAGCGCGAGGGCAGAACTGCGGAGGCCCTCGCGCTGGTAGATAAATAGACAGAGGTGGGTCGGGTGCGGCGGAGAGTCAAGAGCCGACGGTGAGGCGGTGAGGCGGTTGAGGTGGTGAGGGAGGCATGGTGATGGCGGCGGCGGAAAACCCGAACTCTCATAAAAGAGAGCTTTTTAGGGTTTGTATGTAGATAGTGGTAGTATTTCATTTCTGTTTCATACCTGCACCACAACCGTGAAATTGCTCACCTAGGATACCCCTCACTCCTTGGTCCGATGGAGAATATGAAAAGAGGTAAATCACGGTGACTCAACCGGTAGCAAAGGTCTGAGACCGGCGCTTACTTAATTTACACAAGGAGTCCCTCATTTAAGAGGTTGTTCCCACACTGTCGTTGGTGAGACTCGATCCTTGATCCATGCTCCAAACGCCACCCCTGTGACCAGTTGAACTAAGCTCATACGGACAATAGTATTCATATATAGTTTTACTATGTACGGAGTAGTTTTTTTTTATTATTATTAGGTAATAATTCGGGCGGAATAATCTTATCCGACAGTATCCTTGCGGATGAGGTATTAAAGACCTGCATTATTATAAATGTCAAAACCCCTGGTAGAGCCACAAATGTGTGAACTTTATCATCCACTATGTTGCCATTTCGGGACACGCGAGAGAAGGAGACTTCTTTCACACTCGACAACAATGTTTTGAATCAAATCGACATAACTAGTTCAATTTCCCATGGGCATGTAAACTTTATTTTTAAATGATTTATGATTATAAAGGAGTCTCCTTCAATTTGTAACTTGTTTATACCCAACGCAAGGGTTTGGATTATTCCATATCTTAATGTCAAAGCCTCAGCTTTCAACGGGGTCTGGTTACCAATTATGTCATAGCCAATGTGGATTGTGCTACCTCCCAATCTCGAATGATGTAGCCAATCGAGCTATCATTATTATCAAGTGTAGATCCATCGAAATTTAATTTAAACGTACTCACATGTGGTTTTCTCCACTTAGTAGTTTTTTGTCGTAGTCTTGACTGTGTGTGATTGGTAACATAATCAACCCGAGTACATTGAATATCGTCCTCATTTCCATGCATGGAGGTTTTCTTCCAATTTTTCAAGTGAGTTGGGATGATGTGTTTAACAAATTCCTTATTCGGAATGGGTTCATTTCTAAAAATATTTTGATTTCTGATGTACCATATCGTCCACCAGGTTACTGCTACTTTCTTCTTTTAAGATTTTGTAAGAGTGCTTCCAATTAATGACAAGCTAGATAGGCGAGAAGTCTTTCGAATTTGCAATCGATTATATAGCCTGATTTGTACCCAAGGACGATAGAAGATGGAATTTAGAAAACTGGCATTCCACAAAAAGACGTGTTTCATCTTCAACGCCACAGTTATAGAGTACAAAGGTTGTTGGTACTGAGACCCCTTTTTTAGATAGACGGGTAGCCGTTGGAATACCCTTTTGTCCTAGTTTTCATAGGAAGTTCTTGTTGATGAATTGAGCTTGAATTTAGATGAGATCAAGCTCAATTCCACACGAAATGCAAGTGAAGAACTCAATCAAAGAGAATGAGAGAGAGAGAGAGAGAGAGAGAGAAGGGGAAACAACACTGAATCTTGCATTTCTGTAAAAATAAACTAATTGGGTTTACAACTGAACAGAAAGAGGTATTTAAGCTAGTTTACAAAGTGACGTGGACAACTAAGGACCATAGGATCCTAACTGCTGTTTTAACAGCTTGATCAACTCAATTACAGTGTAATGATCTTCAACACTCCTCCTCAAGCTTAGAGTTAGGCAAACTGATTTCTAACTCCAAGCTTGGCTAGTAGTTTTACATGTTGCACTTTAGTAGGCAAACTGATTTCTGCAGGTTGCTCTTTAGTAGATATGTATCGAGTATCAACTTCCTTGCTCATCACCATGTTTATGACTAAGTGACGGTCCGCCTCTATGTGCTTAGTTCTTTCGTGAAACATTGGATTCCTGGAGATGTGCAGAGCTGCTTGATTACCACAGTGTAGAGTCACAGCTTAGGTTTGCTCCATTTTCAAGTCCTTTAGCACCCTTACTAACCAAATCAATTCACAACATGTCATGGCCATTGCCCTGTACTCTGCTTCCGCAGTTGACATGGCGACAAACGATTGCTTCTTAGTTCTCCATGATATCAAGGCGTCACCCAACACGAAGCAATATCCAGTGAGAGATTTTCGAGTCACAGGGAAAGTTTGCCAGTCTGCATCACAGTATCCTCTGAGTTTCAGGTCTGATTTGCTTGGCAAAAAGATTCCTTGACCTGGAGCCTGCTTGATATACCTCAGCAGATGCTTTGCAGCTTGCCAGTGCACTATGGTTGGGCTTTGCATGAACTGACTTAGGATATGAACTGAGTATGTGATATCTGGCCTTGTAACAGTTAGGTAGATCAGCTTTCCAACTACTCTTCTGTACAATTTTGGCTTATCAAAGCTTTCTCCTTCACTTGTTAGTTTGCAATGCACATCTAGAGGTGTGGAGAGTGGCTTTGCATTCTCCATTCCAACTTCCTCTAACAGCTCTAATGCATATTTTCTTTGATTCAACCACATTCCTTCATGGTTTCTATCAACTTCAATTCCCAAAAAATACCTGGTATTTCCCAAGTCTTTGATTTGGAAATGCCTGTGTAGATGTTCCTTCAGTTTTCCTATCTCTTCCTTACTGTTTCCTGTGATGATCATGTCATCAACATATACAAGTAAGGCTGTGAATGTATTCCCATCTTGTTTAGTGAACAAGGCATGATCAGCTTCAGATTGAACAAAGTTTGCCAACTTTATCACTTGAGCAAACTTGGTGAACCACTGTCTTGGTGCCTGTTTTAGACCATATAGGGATTTGTTCAGCTTACATACCATCTTGGCCTTGTGCTCATCAATCCCACACTCCTCCTGAGCACAAGCAGCACTGTTCTCCTTCTGCCTCTGAAGATGTTTAAGTCTGTGATATTCTGGAGGAAGAGCCATGAACACCTCCTCCTCAAGCTCACCATGGAGGAAGGCATTGGTGACATCCATCTGGACAGTATGCCATCCTTTAGCAGAGGCCACAACAAGGAGAGTCCGAGCAGTCACTAGTCTTGCAACTGGAGCAAATGTCTCTGAATAGTCTAGTCCTTCCACCTGAGAGAACCCCCTTGATACCAGTCTTGCTTTGTGCCTTTCAAGGGAGCCATCAGCTCTAAACTTGAGCTGAATAGCCACTTACATGTAACCACTGATTGGCTAGTAGGCAGTGACATAAGTGTCCAAGTCTCATTCCTTTCAAGAGCACCCAACCAATGTTATTAGGATTTGGATCCTATGATCGAATCACAACAAGGTTCGTGGATCGGATCGTAAGATCCCATCGTGGGATCGTAAGATCCTTGAAATATAATTAAAAAATATTAAAAAATATATATGAAAAAGATATAAAACAAAATGACTTCGTTTAAAATTCTGGAATTCATATTTGTCCAAGTATAGCGATAAAAAAAAGTGTCTCTAAGGCAAAATGACTGAATTTAAAGCACCCACATACACACCACATGATTACAGTGTTATAGAATGTCTCTAATGCAAGAGATAACAAAATGTTTTACATAATTCATATGATACACAAGCTTAAGACATAAAGATATTGAATCATCTATCATCATATTTATAGCCATAAACTTCAATGTTGCTTGTGACTTCAGTGCTTGCGTGCTCCCATCTTGGATCTACTTTAGAGCCAAGTGTCCTTTTTCTTGATGATGATTGAACTGAAGCACCGCTAGTAGACATTGCGAAGCCAAGAAATATTACCTTAATGAATAATCCCCCAATAAATTCGACGCTAGCCCATCGCACTTCGATTTGCTATGCACTCACTCAGTTCAGAACTCTACTGCACTCATCAGTCAACAAATCAACAGTCACTCATTCAACACGTCGAAAGTTGAGAGATGAGCCACCGTCTACCAGCGATTAAATCAAGGTCGAAGTCAAAGAGACTGAAGAGCTTGATGTTGAGAGAGACTGGAGAAAGAAGAAGTTGAGTTTCAGTTGAATAGCGATTAACGGTACTAGGGTTTGAGTCAGATTATGTCATGGTGGGAAGAAGGTTGAGATGCCCTATAGATAAGAATGAGCCATTTGGGCCAATTTCGGCAATTTGGGCCAAAACGAACGATTTTTTACACTTTGAATGAGCTGAAAAGGGAAATTCAAAGGTAAGATCCCACCGATCCTATAAGATCCTAAAGATCCTATCACCGATTCTACACCAAAACGATTTTATGTACCGATCTGGATCAGGATCATGGATGGGATCGTAGGATCTCTAGGATCGTGAGATCCGGATCGCGATTCTAATAACATTGCACCCAACTCTACTAGCATTGCATCACACCAATCAGGGCTTTGTATGGCTTCATGGATGGAGGAAGGTTCTTTGTGGGACACAACATTGTGTATAAAGGCATGATAAGAGGGAGATAAAGAGGAGTAACACATAAAAGATGTAATGGGATAAAGAGGAGAAACCTTACTAGAATTAGAACATGCAGTTGGTGTCTTCATGGAGGCCATGCTTACATAGTCCTTCATCCATACAGGTGGGTTATGGTTTCGAGAGGAATGCCTTATGGCATTTTCAGTGGGTTCAGGAGCAATAGAGGTTTCAAAGTCCACATGGTCAAAGAGATCCAGATCAGGTGATGTATTTGTGGATTCAGATGGGAGAGGTTAATGTAGATGGGTGTCCAACTCTGCAGGAACAGCAGTTGGTTGTACAGCTTGCTCATTGGATGTGTCAAGATTTGAAATGTAGTCATATGGAAAGTAATGATCAATAACATCAGAGAGGGTAGTGTTTTGCACATGAGCTTTCTGAATTGTGTATTGAGAGTATGGAAAAATGTGCTCAAAGAAAATCACATCCCTGCTTACTTGACATTTCCCAAGCTTTACATTGTAGACTTTGTAACCCTTCTGAGCATAGGGATATCCCAGAAATATACATGGATGAGATCGAGGGTGGAACTTCTTTGTGAGAGGTTCAGTGGCAGTAGAGATGTAGCATAGACAGCCAAAGGTTTTGATATGAGAGTAATCATGTGAGACACCATAGATTACTTCATGAGGAGATTTGTTTTGGAGAAGAGGGTTGGGAAGTTTGTTTATGATGTAGGTGGCTATAAGGATACAGTCACCCCAAAACTGCATGGGTAAAGATGATTGAATCATCAAAGATCGAGCAATTTCAAGGATGTACCTGTGTTTCCTTTCAACTCTAGCATTTTGTTGTGGAGTGTCCTTGCAGGAACTTTGATGGACAATGCCTTTGTCTTGTAGAAAAGAATTGACAGAGGCATTGAAGAATTCAGTTCCTAGATCACTCCTAACAACTTTGACAGTGGCATGGAACTGTGTTTCAACAAGTTTGATGAATGATTGAAGGTGATGAGACACTTCATATTTGTGTTTCATGAGAAATGCCCATACACCTCTACTCCTGTCATCAACAATAGTAAGAAAGTATCTAAAACCATGATAGGTAGAGTGCTCATAAGGGCCCCAAACATCACAATGTAAAACTTGGAAAATGTATTCAGCATGAGATTTACTAAAAGTAAATGAGTTTCTTGTCTGTTTGGCCATGGGGCACACAGAACACACATGCTCATGAGAGATATCTATATCACTGTGCATAGCAGAAATGTGTTTAAGCTTGACAAAAGGCGCATGTCCAAGTCTAAGATGCCACAAGGCAGTAGTACTTGGAATGCTTTTATTGTGTCTAGGTAAAAAGATAGGAAATGGATTGAAATCCAAGGAAGTATGAGCAGCTGCACTAAGTTTGAAGTCTGGGGAACCTATGTCATGATCCATGTAATACAGCCCTCCATTCTGACTACCAAATGCAATGATCTTCTTCTTTGCTCGGTCCTGGACAAGGCAGTTTTCAGGTTGTAATATCACATTACATTTTAGGTCAATGCAAATTTTGCTTAAAGAAAGTAAGTTGTATTTGAAATCGGGAATACACAGGACATTGTGCAAGGTGAGGTTGGCTATGTGTAATGTTCCTTTGTGAGAGATAGAAGAGGTACTTCCATCAGGCAAATGAATAAAGGTATTCTATAAAGGGGTGAGATTTGTGAATAAAGACACATCATAAGCCATATGATCGGTTGCACCACTATCCATGATCCACAGTCTAGAGGTTTTAGATGCATTAAGACAAAGGTTACCTGCTAGGTGAGATGCATGACTAGAAGAGTTTGAATTTCCAAGAAAGGATATGAAATTGGTCACCAGTTGCATATGATCTGGTGAAAGTTGAGCAAATCTTTCACCAGTTGCATCACTGCTGTCTGGAGATGAACCAAGCAATCCCTGAGATGAGGATGTGGAGCTGGTTGCATTTGCTTTGTGCCCCTTCTGATCCCCATATTTCTTGAACTTCTTCTTCTGTTCACCATAAGCACCATACTTCTGATCAGTGTATTTCTGCCCTTTGTCTAGTTGTGGCTTGTCTTTGCTTTTAGAATGCCACTCAGGGTAGCCTATCAGCTCCCAGCACTTCTCCATTTTGTGGTTACCATTACAGTGACCACATCTGTCCTTTCTAGGCTTTGAATCACCAGAGTTATTTGCCATGAGAGCAGTGCTCTTAGATTGACCAGTTTTCAATGGTTTCCTGCCTAGATCATCCTGCAACAATAGAGAATGTGCTGCACTAACATTCGGCAATGGCACAGTTAGTACAATCTGACGCCTGCCATTATCATATTTCTCATTCAGTCCCATGAGAAATTTCATGAGTTTTGCCTCCTGATCAACTTCTTCTTGTTGCTTTCGCAAGTCGCATACACAGCCTCCACACTTACAGACAATCGGAGTGACAATTGACGACAATTGCTGCCAATAACCTTTGAGCTGTGTGAAATATTCAATCAATTGAGCATTTCCTTACTCACAATCAGATATCTGTTTCTTAATCTGGTAGATCAATGATCCATTCTTTTGACCGTAACTCTCTTCCAGATCTTTCCACATTTCAGAGGCAGTCTCATACTCATCGATTGAATTATAGATTTCTTTTGAAACCGTATTCAAGATCCATGAACAGACAATATCATTACATCTATTCCATTGCATAAGATTCTCCCCAGTCCTAGCAGAAGAGTCGTCAAGGATCCATACCTTGTTTTTCACCGAGAGCGCCTTCAACATTGATCTCCTCCATCGTCTGTAATTGTCCACTGTAAGTTGGATTGTGGACAGAACTAGGCTTGAATTATCCGACGGATGGATGAACAATGGACTCTGCAAGTCTGCAGCAGTGATCACTTCATTTCGTCGACGTTCTCCGGTTCTTTCTCCAGTTCTCTCGCCAGTCGGAGTCGGAGTCACCATGGATGCAAGAAACGAAGCTTCGGACACCAGATCAGAGGTTTGCGGAAACGAATTGAGCAATCACAGATCACAGATGTGATGGCTCTGATACCATGTTGATGAATTGAGCTTGAATTTAGACGAGATCAAGCTCAATTCCACACGAAATGCAAGTGAAGAACTCAATCAAAGAGAATGAGAGAGAGAGAGAGAGAAAGGGAAACAACTAAATCTTGCATTTCTGTAAAAATGAACTAACTGAGTTTACAACTGAACAGAAAGAGGTATTTAAGCTAGTTTACAAAGTGACGTGGACAACTAAGGACCATAGGATCCTAAGTGCTGTTTTAACAGCTTGATCAACTCAATTACAGTGTAATGATCTTCAACAATTCTTGATTTTGGGTGCTGTGTCAATTTTCCAAGTCCGTGAATTATTATCCTCATTCTATCTATTATTTTTAGTGATCAGTTTGTAGGCAGTAGCTGTTGTGAACCATCCCTCCCTATCTTTTTTTTTTGATATAGGTAAGAATTTGGGCGAGGCTAGTCCCTACTAGACCACTATCCAAGAGCATCCTTGCGGATGAGAATACATAGATGCCTATCTAGCTGAGTATCTGGTGAGGCATCGGACTGGAAAAGACGGGAAGTGTGATCAGCGCATCTGTTAATCTCCCGGAAGCAGTGCGAGAGGCTAACATGCTGAAAGGACCGGAGCAGCAGGAGGATGTCTGTCATGAGCATCTCAATTTCTCACGGGCAGGACCAACATCCTTTGATTGCATTGATCACGGTAAGGCTGTCACCTTCAATGTGGATACTGGACAAACCCAACTCTTTCGCCATCTGAATGCCCAATAGGAGTCCCATAGCTTCCTTCATAAGCGGCAACCTGAGTTTAAGCTGCATTCCTCCACACCATCCCTCCCTATCTGGCCACCAATATATGCTGTCATCACACATATTAAATTATTAATTCTTATGAAGGGGGATATCCTTCCCTATCTGGCCACCAAATGCTCTAGGTCGGACCGAACCGGCCTCGCCAAGACGTCTCCCCTATATGTTTATGATTTTCTTCGTGTTGGACTCGCCCCGCTTCAAAAAAAACGTCATCGCACCCGAAGGAGGGCTTCAGGTGCCGATTGGTCTCCTCTTCCAAAGAGCCTCATTCTTCCTGACTTTTTTCCTCGGAAATTTTTTAATTTTGGGGCTCAAAGAGATGGGATTGAATAGAACAACAACAAGAGAGGTAGGGTTGTGTTTTGGATTAGAAACGATAACATAGGGATGAAACCGACATCGAGAGGCTTGGAAATCGTCAGAACGGGCTCTCAAAGGAGGATTGGAGAGAAGGTTTTGACAAATTTGAATATGAATGACACGAGGAGGCGAATTGGGAGAAATTTGGACGGCGCGTAAAGTGCGTTCTTCAAAGGGGTTTCCATAGCGGATTACATAGTATTATGTAGTGATACATGGAGGAGTAGTTTGACTATTTAACTATTTTAAATATTTTTACAAATTCGATTAAACCTTGTCAAAATATAATATAATTCAATTTGAAATCAATAAGATTAAGATGTACTTCTTTAATTAATACTCTATACTCTATATAATATAATCCTTAAGGTCATACAATTAAGCATGGTATATTTTTTTTTATTAGTTGCATATAATTACAAGAATAAGAAGCGCAATAAGTCCTGCTAATATCACAGTTTGGGAGGTTATAAATTTATAATGCACACATCCTTTCGCCACTGAGAGGGAATTTTTTGGGATGAAAAACCACCCATTTTATTCAAATTTCAAATCTCTAAACACAATGTACGTCAAATAATTCCAAATCTCTTGGTGGCGTAAATCACCAAGAGGCATGCTTAAGCTAAATTGTAATTGTTCAATGCTAATAAACAATGAAAATACGGCGGGCGTCATAATTCGGGACTGGAAAGGTCAACCAATACGGCTATGTTATCAGAAGCTTGACAAACAAAACCCTCTCAAAACGGAAGCTCTTACTCTTAAAATGGGAATCCAACACGTCCTTCAACTACATATTGACATAATCCACATCGAAGGCGATTCTAGTATAATCATTGACCACTTAAACAGGAAAAACTAAATGTCATTGGAAAATTGAACTAATTTTATCTGATGAACAACTTCTTCTATCGACTTTGAAAGAAGTGTCTTTCTTTCATGTGCCCCGTTTGGGTAATAGAGTGGCTGATAAGGTTGCACAAATACATTTGTCACCCTGCCAAGGGAGTCGATATTCACAACGATTCAGGTCTTCTAGACCTCATCCGCAAAAATGCTGCTGGGTAGAGTCTCCTCGCCCGAAACATTTCCTAATAAAAAAAAAAGTCAGAAGAGAAATCAAATTCAGAAAAAAACTAAATAACGAGTCTCCGGGCGAATTTGAGCAAGGTTATGTGTCGCTTGGTTCCCTATCTGTATGCAATCGAGCCTTCTCCCCCGCTTGCTCAATAATTTCTGTTGCTGGGTTCAGCACTTCTTCGAACCATCTCCTATTTCGGGCATGCCAGACACCAATAGCAACATACACTCATACTTTCACCTGCTCGCAATCCTTCATGTTCATCATTCTCTCGGTCTAAACACTGAAATCTACAGCCCCCTTGCCCAACAGCTTGACATTCGGCATGAATTTCCATACCTCTCGGGCCCAATTGCATTGCCAAACCACATGCAGTGGCGGATCGAGGAATTTTTATAAGGGGGGGCTGAATTTTTTTTTCGAGAAATGACGGTTTGAAATGTTCGAGTGTAAGGTTGTACCTATATACACCATTGACACCTTCAGTTCTGCTTATTTGTTGAATGACACTAAAAACACCACTATACTGTTTTGCGGATTTAAGAACCTACATCACCAACAACTGTAAGTCTGTAATGTAACTAGACCCGAGCAAACGTGGGCTCGTGCCGGGCTTGGGGCGGGTTTTACCCCAAATATTATCCAGGTGTTGTGGGAGCGTGCGAGCCAGGCTAAGCTCGCTTCGCGGGTTTAATCTATTGTCCAAGCCCGTATTGTATTGTGGGCGCGGGTTACCCGTGGGTATCCGTAAAATCGAAACTTTCTATGTACTTCAACAACAACAAAAATGTTGTATGCTACTTCAATCCAAAAAAAATATATTTGTAAGGGTAATGGACAAACTGCTTGATGTTGTGTACTTATAATAAAAATAAAACGACAGTTGTCTATTCGTTGAATTATAATTAATATTGTATTAGTCATTATAAGTATGGATTATAAGGATAAAAAAGGTTAGAGTTTTAAAAAAAAACAAAAGAAAAAAGCGGTTGATGTTTTAAAAAAAAAACAGATGCGGTTAGTGTTTTAAAAGAAAAACAAAAGTAAAAAAGGGGTTGGCGTTTTTTTTTTAAAAAAAAATAGATGTTAAAAAAACTGATGCGGTTGATGTTAAAAAGGGGTTTATAAAAAAAACAGATGTTAAAAAAACTGATACGGTTAATGTTAAAAAGGGGTTGGTGTTTTTTTTAAAAAAAAAACAGAAACTCTAATAAAAAAACAAACAAGTGCATAAAAAAAAGGGGAGCGCTGAGAATCAATCGTGGGATGCCCCCACTCCCCAATTAAATTCATCTCCTGTTTTATCCACTGAGCTAACACGCCTATATGATTTTTCCTACTTCACTTCTATATATTACTAAATTAACATATATGTATATATATCCTTATATATTACTAATTTTTTTTTCCTACTTCACTTCTATATGATTTTTTTTTTGATAAGGATATATATATATATATCCTTATTTTGATTGGCGGGGGGCTTTAACCATCCCGAACCCCCCACAGATCCGCCCCTGACCACATGCATTGTTGTGTCAAGCATTCCACATATATCACATCATGGCTCCATTGGGACTCTCTTGCACATGGTCTCTCTACTCGGTAGTATTCCTCGACAAATTCTCCATATGAAGCTCCCGCTAGTCCGCTACTGAGAGGTTGTTTTCTAATGATACAATGATGATATATAAAATTAACTACTAAACCATACATAGTAAAATGGAGGGGTGAGTACAAATCCTAAATCTAGATCTTGCCTCAATTGCATTCCGATCCCGTCCAGTTACAATAGGGATTAAACAAGTGAATTTCGTCCCGATTTCGTTCTACAAAAATTATACCGGACGGGACACGAGACGAGAATTTATTGTCATGCAAATCCATCCTGTCTCGCATATATATAAAAATACGTTTTAAAATATATATTATTTCTTTCTTTTTTTCCTTTAATTTAGAATATTCATTTAAATTTTTCTAATTTTATTTTAGTGTCTCTCTACTATTTGCCTTTTCCATGTCAATGGTTCATCAAGAACTTGCGGGTAGTATTCAAAAGTTCCCGATTCAAACCTCGAACGGCCGCTCTTTATTTGAATTTCAACATGTTAGTTGGTGGTATGTTGTGCAGGTTTAGATTATCTCACTATAAGAGAGTATAAATACTCTTAACATTAAGTTGTTTGAACCTCAAGTTGGTTTGATAAAATTTTAACGATCTATGTACATATACTAAAACTAATGCATAGCATCCTACGTGACGTACTAAAAAATTAATAACATAATAGTTGTCATAGTTTATAGAAATTTATATATAAACCACAATCTATCTCTCTATCTATACATTTTACTTAATTGAAAAAAATATAAATAAAAAATATTTTATAGTCATATTTACAAAAAATATTAATAGATAAATATATAGTACTATTTTATAAGTGCTATTTTATTTATATCTAGATTATTTTTTGGTGGAGAGAATTATTTATATCAAAATTAATTATTTAATAATTTTTATTTTATTTATATCTATATTATTATTTGAGGTTGAGGCTAAAATAATTTATTAAAATATTATGTAACAATAATATGTGCATATCTATTTTTATTAAACTAATGTAATAAATATATACTATATATTAAAATATTTTTAAAAATAAGTAATCTATTAAAAATCATCACCACTGGTCGTCGTCACCTCCATCGATGTGCCTCTTGGCTAGATCTGTCAAAACCCGACCCGACCCGGTTGATCACCCGACCTGTATGCTCGAAAAATTATGGGTCAAGACCCGAAAATTTTGACCCGAAATTTTTTTTGACACGAACCCGAAAATCCGGTAATTTTTTGGGTCATCTAGGTTTAGATCCGGTGACCCGATTGATTCGATAATTTTGACCAGATTGACCCAGTAATTATATATAATTAAATTTTTTATGGAGATTCCAATTTATCACATTTTATAATTACAATCACTTTATCTTTCAGTTTCAAATAAATTTTTATATTTATTTGTATTGTGTAATACTCCCTCCGATCGATAGTATTTGATTTTTGATCTTTCATCACTTTTTTAAGAAGATAGAAACTCTAAAATATATTAAAATATTAAAAACAATTCTATGCTTACTACTAACTGCATGAAATTATTTAAAAAAAAATTATTTTAAATTTTGATATTTTATATATTTTTAAATTTTATTAAAAATTACGAGAAATAATAAAAATCAAGTATTTTAGATAAGATATATTATATAATTACAAGCACTAGAATTTATGAACCACGTCTTTAATTTTAGCATTTTAAAATTATCGCAAAATTAGCAAATTATGATTTTTTAATTTAAAAAGGAAAAAATTGACAAATCCGAAATCGACCCGATTTGACGCGAAACCGGGTCAAACCCGAGTTTAAGTCAATCCGGTTCTACCCAGGATCCGTTTTTACCTGAAACTCGAAATGACCCGACCCGATCCCGATCAGAATGACCCGATTGACCGGTCTACTCTTGGCCCTTTTGCATACCGGCATTGCAGTTGCCCTAATTCGATAGGTTTAAAAACCCATAATTCACAATTCACAAATCAATTTGAATATGTTTTTTTTTTTGGAAATTGTCACTTGGATCCCGTTGATTAATGTGTCAAATTGGTGCTACTTGTTGGATTTAAGTGATTATTTAGCAAATTTATGGACTTGTATCTATCTGACATGAATTTATACAAGAGGGTTGGGTTTGGAGGAGTGTGAAGGAAGGTTGAAGAGTAAAAAATGGAGATTTTTATGGTGGGAATTGGATATGACATACAATAATTTCATTTGGGGGAAAATGATGGAGAAATCAATATGAGGAAGTCTACTAGCAAGTTATAAACTTCCACACCGTCTTGCTGCCAGAGATACAAATGTCAAACAAATGAAGAATTCGAGGGAGATTCCGAGATAAAATTGTGAATAGCAAGAATATAGGAAAAATAACAATTATAATACTACAAGTCATTTTGTTTGCATTCCAGAGTATGATAATGTAATTTCAAATTTAGTGTTTATTTTATTATTGTAATTTATGAATAAAAACATATAGAGTATGATTTTTTTTTCTTCCTTTTCTAACCCTTAGTCTCTAATATTACATACGGTTCGGTATCGAAACTCGAGTAAAATAACAATTATAATACTACAAGTCATTCTGTTTATAATGTAAAGATACATTACATATTTTTTTTTTTTTTTTGGTGAAAACATTACATATTTTCTAAGATTGACTTTTTATGTATGTTATAAGACATAATGTTATTTAAGACATGTATTTTTATAGCAATTTTTTATTTATTACATTTGGTGTATGTTGTATACGGAGTATATGGCAATTTATTTTTCGGATTAGACGGAAATAGACAAAATTAAATGGACGAAAATCACTCATATTTGTGAGTGTAGGGGATATAGATAGTGAGTCGGGTAGGATGATGGTCCACTCATGAGTCAAGATGAATCAAATGAAATTAGGATCCATAAACATAGTATTAGAGCAAGCCCAACAATTTTTGTAAAAATTCTCTAAAATAGAGATCAAAATATCGAAATCTCTAAAAAATTTACCCTCACACTCCAACAGCTTCTCTATTATACAAATTTTTACATTAATTATACTCTCTCCGATCAAAAAAGATTGTCGTTTGACTTTTTAACACGTATTTTACGGAGCTAAAAACTATATAACATATCAACTTTTTTTAAATTATTTTTGTACAACTTAATATTTGTTGGTAATAAGTATTAGATTTTAAAAAATAATAATAAAAAAGTTAATATATTATATAGTATTTAGCTCCTTAAAATAGGTGTTAAAAAGTCAAACGACAATTTTTTTGGATCAGAGGTAGTATAATATAATAAATACAAAATTTTCCCCTCCCTCCAAAAAAAATTAATGTTTTTCCCTCTCCCCCTAAAACAATTAATGTTTTCTCATCTCTCTCCCAAAAATGGTGGATCCTACGAAAAAAGAGATAGTGGATCATTAAATTTTTCACTCTCTCTCCCTAAGCAATTAATGTTTAGAGTGAGTTTGTTTTGCTGCAAATATAGAGAAAAATGTAGCCCCTCTCCAAACTTCTCTATTTTGCAGATGGATAAACAAAAGTTATTGGGACAAAAAAAACACTCATTTTTCTCCAAATTCTCCACTTTTATCTATTTTAGAGATACTGTTGGGGTTGCTCTTATACTCCGTAATTGTTACCCTCTGTTTGGCTTGTGGGTTTTTTAGGGGAAAGAAGGGGTGGGAAATTGAAAAGGGGAAAGGAAGGGAGGGGAATAGGGAGGAATTTTATTTTTTCACCCAATTCTACCCTTTTGGTGGGTTGTGAAATCCCACGGAATTGAGCAGTTACTCAAATTTCAAATTCCTTCACTTCCTTTAAATTGTTCACCCAAACACATAATTTACTTTTCCTTCGCTTCCCATCCTTAAAAATCCCACCAAATCCCTCCATCCAAACAGGGTGTTAGAGCATGAGCAACCATGAGATTTCCTTACCTTAAGGTTAGTAAAAGGTAAACTCATGGTTGTGGGTCTTACCTTAAGGTAAGGGGATGGAAGGGGTTACCTTGGTAGAAAGAGGTAACCTGTTCTCTTTTCTAATTTTGTTTTCCTTTTTCTTTTATGAAAAAAGTAACATCTTCTCTTTTTCATCCATATTTATTAATTGTAAACATGTGTAAAATGAAATAGAAAATATATTTATATTTCATTATTTTTTTAAATAAAATATCTCATTGGTTTAATTTTATTTTTCTCTATAATTTGAGCTCAATTTTACACTATATATACCCACATCTTGATCTATTGTAGTTGTACTTATTCTCACTATGGATCACAATAATCCAAATAACCCACCCATTCCAAATATGCCTTTTGATCCAAATCTTCTAAAAAATTCTCAATTTCACGTGATGTTACAAATATTTAACAATCATTCAACACCCGAATGCCCAAGGTTATGATCCGAATTTATAGGTAGCTCGATTAGTATTTACGCATGTTATAATGTTTCTAACTTTGTTAATTTTAATCTAGATGTAATAAAATATATTTATATCAAGTACTTGCTATTTTTATTTATTTATAAAACTATAAATAAAAATAATTGACAATAATATATGATGATAAAAACATAATAAAGGAAAAGATATGTAAATGAAAAGGAAAAGTGAAAATAAATTTGAAAAGGGGTAAAAGAGGTTTCCCATGGTTGTGGAGGAAATCTTTTAGAAAGAGGTAGAAAAAGTGAAAATAATTTTAAATAAAAAAATAAATGAGGTGTAAAGTTATGATAGGAAGATGAAATAAAAAAGGGAAAAGAGGTTTACTCATGGTTGCGGTTGTGGATGGACTTAGGGTCCATTACATCCCTACCCGACCAATCCATTGTGACGCTGTAAGCCGCCCATGCCCCTGGCAGTCATTAATTGGAGTACTATATAAACTTTCTTTTAACAAAAAAATAATCGCCAATTAATTGTCATTTTCTGCTTTCCTTTGCTTCATTTCCCTGCACTTTCTCTTAGGAGAGAGAGAGAGTCGCATCAAATGGTGATGGAAGACAATGAGAGCTCCAACATCAGAGCCGTTGAATCGACGCCGACGCAGTCCCGGCAGCACCGCCAGAAGCTTGAGGTCTACAATGAAGTTCTCCGACGCCTCAAGGACTCCAACAATCCTGAATTCCTTCTCCCTGGCTTCGATGATGAGCTCTGGTCTCACTTCAATCGTCTTCCTGCTCGGTAATTTCACCTCTCTCTCTCTCTCTCTCTCTCTCTCTCTCTCTCTCTCTCTCTCTCTCTCTCTCTCTCTCTCTCTCTCTCTCTCTCTCTCTCTCTCTCTCTCTCTCTCTGTCATCCTGTATTGTTGCCGATTTTGGCTTAGTTTCTAGTTGCTTGTTGTATTGTATCAATTACTGTAATTCTTCATACCTGGCTTTGTTAATTCGGTAACCGTTACTTCGTGAAAGTCATGCTTCCTTCCCTGTTTCTCCTCATCTATCAATAATTTGTTCGGGGCAAAGTCGAAAATGGAGAACGTGCTGTCCTTATCTGGCTTATCAATTGGCTGAAAACTTCCTGTCTTTCGGTCTCCCCCTCTATTAGGGAGCCGTTCTCCAGGCGCGTGTGCACACGCGCGGAATTAGTCTTCGAAGGTTAATGTTGTATTAGTTGTAGTGATGGAGCTGTTTGTGTTGTAGCATTGTTTGTGTGGTTGGACAGTTGCTTGGTGTGATTAAGAGGTGGGATTTGAGTTGCAGGTACGCGTTGGACGTGAATGTAGAGAGAGCCGAGGATGTGCTCACGCACAAGAGGATGCTTCAGCTCGCTCGGGATCCTGCTAAAAGGCCTGTTTTCGATATTCGTCTTGTGCAGGTTAGTCTATTTTCTTCGATAAATTAATTTCTTTTCGAGTTGATGGATGGGGTTCCGATGTAAATTGAACTGCATGTGGAATAAGATCTGCAATCAGGTTATATCCAATTGCTTGGAGCAATTTCTTGCAGAAAAATACCGAATTCGGTGTTGCAGTCCTAACTGGTCTAGAAAGTGAAGTGCTATTGGGTTTGCATTCCATTATGGTACTGTGATTCACACTTCTATCTGTGATCATGTGTCTTGGCTGTTCATTGAGATCGGGATCGACATACCAAGTTATTTGGTCACTATTAGATGGAATATGAATTGGATCACAATACTTGGGCAAATACTGATTTGTGGGTTGATTCACATGATAACTGCACAGGAATAAAGTGTTTTATCCTTCCTAATTTCACTGGGGAGGTTGTTAAATCTCATGTAGTATGGACGTATGGTATATTGGTAATTGTTTGGAACATTATCTATCTGAACTTCCTTGATTAGTGAAGAATTTCTTAGATATGTCTTAAACTAAGTTTCTTTCTCCAAGTCACTAGAGAGTATTTGTATGGTCTTACCCCTGAAGTCTTGTAAACATACCTTTTTATTCTTTCATTGTGATTCCTGGGGTTTATAATTTATACTAATGTCAGAAATTCCATTGTGAAGGTTCACCCACATCCTGATTTGACTTCTTCTGACTCGGCTGATACTGGTGGTCCAAAAGACGATCCTGATCAAGCATCTTCAGCCAACTGCAACAGAAAACTGTAATGACTTTATGTGCCTTGTGTCTGATGAGTCCTAATCGATGCCAGCATGGCAATGTTTACTGTTGTTTTGGTAGAACTTGATCCAACATATAGGAATATCTTTTGCCAATCCATACTAGTTTCTTTCACTGGATCACTTGCCTTTTTTCACCGAAGCCTCCTTATCTTTCTGAATTAGCTCTAGGCATCCACCACCAGCATTCGGTTCATCACCCAATCTTGAAGCCCTTGCACTTGAAGCAAGCAAACCACACGATCAAGATGAAAGTGATACAAATACCAGTTGCAGCCTTTCGAGGTAACTGTAATGGTCTCAGAGTGTTTTTCTGTATATTTTTTCCCCTTTTCTGGGAGAGGGATTTGTTTTGTAGTTAAATCTTCCTTTAACTCTTTGATGAAATGCCAGTTATGTGTTGCCTGGAGTTCATAAAAGAATCATATACAGACTCAAGCACATCTATTGCATGGTGCATAATGATATAATTGCTCAGGAGCATCTACTGTATAGGGCAAATGATATAATTGCTCATATAAAACTTCTGCATTAGTTAGTATATGAAAGTTAGTTTCATATCAGAACACATCTGGTCTCAGTTTGATGAGTTAGTATCTTTCATTCTTTCATTGATCATTGTCGGCCTATGATTCTCTTTGCATGTATCACCTTGTATATGCTTCTGCATTTTGTCCAAATGTTAGCAACTCTTTTTTGTTCTATTGTTATTGTTTCAGAATCAGGCCAATGCACGAGGTCACATTTTCAACAGATGACAAGCCAAAGCTTCTCAGTCAAGTATGTGGTTTGATAATGCAGCTTTTCTGGATTTTTGTTTGTATATGGTTTTGATCATTTTTGGGCAATTGCATGATAGAATTCACTAGGAGCAAATATCTCTCTCCTAGGAAAACCACTGAATGCAAATATCTTGCACCATGATATCCGAAATTTGTGGAGAATCTCCAATTATGTATTCTATTCAATAGTCAATACAATATTTCCGCTTCTTTCTTTTTATAATGGAAAACAAATAACTAACTCCTAATCCTAATAAATGAAATTCAGGGAAATGGAAGAGAACGTGGAGAAAGTGGAGGAAATGGAAAGTGAAGTGGGAATGAGAAACTGACTAGCTTATTCATAAAAATAAGATAATAACTAAAGCTAATAAATCTATAGGTTAGGTATGTATCAATGCATCCTCCCTGAAAAACTGCCTTGACCTCAAGGCGGAAGGAATTGGAGGTCCATCCTTATGTGATTTAAGCTAGATTGTAATCTCGATCCTGTCCTTCAAAGCTGAAGTTGTGGTGGGGTGATCCACGGGCAACCTGGACCTGGACGGGACATGCTTGTTCTGAAGGGTGGCTTGCAGCTTCATTGTCTTTCCCATAGTTTTTTGGGAAAAGATCGCTGAGATCTGCACAGTCTGCCTAGTAGACTTCCTCTTCAGTTACTTCTTCCCTGGACATATTGGATGAATGCACTTGTAGTTATAATAGCTTCTTGAAAGCTTCATCCTCTCTTCTGTTGCCACTGATTAAAAGAATACTGGCTTCTGCTAAACTAAACCAACAATGCCATTTGTCATTGTCAGTTCCTTTTATGTTTATTTGCACATCATACATTTCTTGTTAGGAAAACTTGTGACCTATGGCATCAAAATTAGGTCATTTTCCCTTGTTTTGGAAGGTGTCTGAAAACATTCATCAGAAGCTAAAACTTAAAAACTAGAACTCTTCTTCCAAAACTGTATAGTGCTTGACTGCTTGATACTGATGCACAGATTGCTATCACAATTAACTCCATACCACCATCTGTGGCTGTGATAGCAAGCTACTTGCTTGTGATTGTCAATAATAGCAATGAATGCTAGGCTGTCAATTTATCTCATACCGATGTAATTGCTGGCAGCGTTAAGGTGTTAGAGTGTTGATATAGAACATCAAGCTTTGAGGTATGGATAGCATAAAATATCGTCTTGTGAATCATTTGTTAATGCCTCGTAATCGTTGTTGATTTGAAAAGACAAAAGATTGTCACTTTTATTTATTTATTTAATTTTTTTTATAAATAATATTCAAGACCAGCAAAGAAGAAAATTATTAGTAGTAATTCATTGACCACCTAGATAACATGCATAACTGGACTCTTTTGATGAATACATGCATGTTGTTTTGTTCAGTGTTGTGCTTGTAAAGTTGACTATATTATGCTGTTGTAGTTCGCCACATGAAATGCTGAATATGCAAAGGTTTACAGCTAACTGCCTTGCTTGCGGAGGTCGGGCTGAATATCCAAGAGGCACATGCTTTCTCTACCAGTGATGGTTATTCGTTAGATGTTTTTGTTGTAGATGGTTGGCCAAATGAGGTATGTCATAGTTTTCAAATCTTTGATGCCCTTCAATACTCATTTTCTTACCTTATTTCACTTGTTACTACGATGAAGGCATTTCCCTATTTTTCTTTTCTGTAAATTAGCTTTTCTGTCTTTTCTGTATACTTTCCCTGGTTCTGTTGCTACCACGGGCTTTACGTTATTTTCAAGTTAAAGAATCTACATTAGTGCAAAATTATGCCCCATATGAAAGTGTTTTATGAATATGATCATAAATCCGAGTAGTATCTTGTACTATAGGTCAAATGTATGTTTTGCTAAAACTGCATTCAGATTTCAGAAACTAACAAAAATTTTCCCTGCAGACATAGCAAAAATTTCCCCTTCAAGACAAAAGTTTTCACTTCAAGCTAAAAATCGCTAATTATGGAATTTGAATTGACAGGAAACTCAGGAATTAAGATCTATTTTGGAAAGAGAGGTTATAAAAATTGAGGTAACAGTTTGGCTATGAATTAATTTTTGTACTGCCATAAAGTTCCTATCTATTGTACGCTTCTTGTATCTGTCTTAACTTTGTTTCCATTATTGGTGTTACACATGTTTCTGTTAGGGGAGGAATTGTCTAAGAATATGTATATCTAGTAGCAGTTAATGAGTACTGTTCATTGCTACATCATTTAAATTTGTAGAGTATATTAGAGCTGCTAGCCTCCCTCTTGTCAACCAATCCACCACAAATTCCAACATTTTAACTGCTTCAAATTGGTGTAGATTCCTTTTGTCCTTTAATACTCCCTCCGTCCAACAATACATGGACTTTTAGAGGTAAAATTTTGTCCAACAATAGATGGTCTTTTATGTTTTCTAGGTAGGAAGTTATAATGATTTGTATTGGTTTGTGTGTTGTTGACTTTTTAAAATAATTTGATTGGTTAAAATGTGTAGTGGGTGTTAAAAAATAATAAAATTTATGTAAAAGTTAGTGTAATGATGATGTTTTTTTTAAAGTAAAGTGTTTTATTAAAACTTGTGCAGAGTGCTAAAAGGCAATGTATTTTAGGACGGAGGGAGTATTACATAATACAGGTAACAAGGCACAACTTATAGTCTCGTACATGTGAAGCTACTTGTGATTTCAACACTTCCAAACAGATGGGTGGTAGGCCAAAAACACAAAAATATGAGTAGCGCCAGAAACACAAAAACATGATATGCCATCATGAGCATGCTGGTTGAGTGGTTGTAACTCTCATAAATTTTAAGTGAAAACGAACAATTTGATGAGACGTGTTGTTTGCATTTGATTTCTTATGCACAATGCTTGAAGTGGTGACAGTGGTCAAACATTTGTCTCCTACATAAAATTTAAGTGAAAACGAACAATTTGATGAGATATGTTGTTTACATTTTGATTTCTTATAAGTTGTGACAATGGTCAAACATTTGTCTCCTACAATATTGACTACAATTTGACAATTGAGTCTTCAGATCAGTGCGATCTTTCTTTTTTGGGAGAAAGGATCCTTTCAGAGACCATCTATTATACTATTCCTTGGTTTTGTATGCCCCCCAGACCATTATAACATTCTTATGCTCATTTTGTGAATAGTTCCTCCAAACTTCGCTTCATACAGATCAGAGTCTATGACAATGACCCCATTTTCTTCTGGAAATTTTTGTAGCATCTTGGTTGAGCAAATATCCATTAGTTCATCTTTTGTTTTTGGTAATTGAGTAATATATTCTGACATGAATGTGTATTATAAAAATTCAAGATGTGGTTTATATGAAATAGAAGAGAAACAGATGAGTTTCAAGAACTGGAAGTAGTCAGGATTAGAAGGACCAGCTACACAGAGGAGGAACTCTGGTATTATGCTGTATTCTCGTAATCAATAATCATGAACTAGTTGATAATACAGCATTAACATAAAGGTAGCATTGAACTAGGAAACTTAGGAGTTAGGACATTCTATATCCTGAGTGGCTACAAGAATATTAGGCTATTAGCTTTGTAAGGTGATAACCTAATGAATATTTTCTTAAAAAAAGTAATGAATATTTTCTTAAAAAAAACTACTGAACATTTAAACCTAGATCTTAGACTCGTAGTTCCTTATATGATGAAGTACTTGGATTAACAAAGTAGTCCTTGGAACATATTAATCTGGTATTGTTCAACTTCAATCCTTAAGTCGTTGCCTTTCCAAAATTTAGGGGGAGTTCTGGACTTGTCTAACGTTGCTTGTTCAGATTTAGCTAGCACAAGGTTAGAATTCTAGCTCTTCAAGAGTCGTATCTCACTGATGGCCCGTCGGAGCAATTGTACTGCAAATTGCAATCGTTCTGCTTACATAGACCTATGAATAAAGGGCTTTTGATGGAGTTCCTTTCATTGATTTGGGCTCATTTTGGGATGTGCAATCAGCTTTCCTTCCTCATTTGTGCATTCCCAAGAGCTGTTTTCCTTAAATTCTCATGACATGGTTGGTTCATTGAAAGATATTCTCATTACATCACATTGTGCTATTCAGCAATCTGTATGACCTTTACTTGTCAAGTATATTCTTCAGTATTGAGCTCCTTCACTATGCAGAAGGGACCTTGGCCAAACCTTCCATCATCTCCATCAAGTGAACATGATCAAGCCACAAGTCTATGTAGCAGTGCTAATGTTCAAATTCCAAGTGATGGAACTGATGTATGGGAAATTGATCTCAGACAACTCAAATTTGAGAAAAAGATTGCATCTGGATCATATGGTGATTTGTAAGTTCATTAAAAAATTTCATTCTTTTTAAAACTTTACCAGGGTATTCATGTATGCCCTGTTACCCTTGTTTCAGGTATAAGGGCACATATTGCACTCAGGAAGTGGCGATTAAGGTTCTCAAACCTGAGCGCATAAATGCTGATCTGCAAAAAGAATTTGCTCATGAGGTTTACATTATGAGGTATGTGAACTTGGAGTCAAGAAGTGAGAAGATACTTATATGCATTCTCAAATATACTCTCTCTCTCTCTCTCTCTCTCTCTCTCTCTCTCTCTCTCTCTCTCTCTCTCTCTCTCTTATGTCGTGTATGGAGCTTTTGCTCTTCCTTTGTTTTCATATGATTTAAGGTAAGAGTGTTCTGTAAGGATTGAAGGGGAATTCAATGAAATATTTTAGGTTCACTGGTGGCAACAGGGGAGTGCGCAGGGGGGAGGACGCCCCTCCATCCGGCAACGGAAAAACGTAGTTTTTTAAAGAAAAAATAAAAAAAAATAAAGGTAAAGAAAAATAAAAAAAAATGTGAAAAAGAACACATATATTTAAATCAAATTTTATGGGTTTCTTTTAATATTTTTCATAACTGTATTCATTATGATACACATATATTTCAAAAAAATCTTCTAATTTTTATTCTTATGAATTTTTTTTACTATCAGTGTCATATTTAAATCACAATTTATGGGTTTATTGCCACACTTTTCAACCCTATCAATTTTTTTTCATTTACAAATGACATATTTTTTAAAAAATTTATAATTTTCTTTTAGTATTTTTTAAAAATATTTATCATGCTACACACATATATATGAAAAAATTCTTAAATTTTATTGTATGAATTTTTATAATAAAATATTATATTTATGCCATAATTTACGGTTTTCTTTTAATTTTTAGAAAAAGTTCTTCATTATATATACCAAGAAAAAAATTCCAAAGTATAAATTTCGCCCCCCTTCGACAAAATCCTGCGGCCGCCACTCTTTAGGTTATATACATGGGTTGAAAACTAAATAGCTAGAGACGAGGATTATGAATGGCCAAAATGACATGTTTTGACACTTGGCTATTAAGAAAAATCCTGTGATCATTGGTCATTTAGGTCTTATTTTCTCGTCAGAAATTAAGTTCGTTTAAACCGAGGTTTTTTTTTAATTTAATTTAAATTTTTTATTTATACTTTCAAGTTTCAACTGATTCTCTGTATTTTTTTTTTTTGGGGGGGGGGGAGGGGATCAACACCTAAACTGTATTTCACTTAAACTACCCTTTAAAAATTAAAGAGAGGAGGTGAATTATGTTCATTCGACAATATTAGATTTAGGTGTTGATTTCCAAAAAATTGTGTTCTTCTTCTCCTCCTTATAATGGGGGATTAATTTGAAAAATACCAATGATATTTTGAAGGAATGACAGTTTTGAGGGAAAAAAGTAATAGCTTCGTGACAATGGGTATAAAATGCGGTGGTTTGATGATATTCTCCACTAAACAAAGACTAGTGAAGAAAAATAAACAATAATCGGGTTCAAGTTATGAACCAAATTTTCAGTGAACAATGGACCTAGCTGACCATCAATATTATTTTTAATACCCAATTATCACTAGAATTTTTGAACATGTCATTTTAAATACAAATATGGCATTTGAGCCTTTTTTTTGGTAGTCATTCCTGTTTTTTCCAGCCTACTACCTGATGCTAAAGGAAGATCCCACCTTTTTGTTTTAAAAGATTATTTATGTTATTTCCAGGAAAGTTCGTCATAAGAATGTTGTGCAGTTTATAGGTGCATGTACAAAACCTCCAAATTTGTGCATTGTCACAGGTGAGCCTTAGGTTTTAAATTTACTCAATGATGCATACTTTCAGCTCCTTTTCTTTTGTGCCTATAAAATTGTGATTTCCTTTCCTGATTTGGCACTTCTGTCTCAACCTTGATTTGTTGTATTTACCTTGTTCTTCATTTAATGAGACATTCTTTTCTTGTACTTGTGCGGTGCAGAATTCATGTCTGGTGGAAGTGTGTATGATTATTTACACAAATATGGAGGCTCATTCAAGATGCCTTCCCTCTTAAAAGTGGCCATTGATGTGTCCAAGGGAATGAGTTACTTGCACCAGAACAATATAATCCACAGAGATTTGAAAGCTGCCAATCTCCTGATGGATGAAAATGATGTAAGATGCTTAGCTTGATATATTGATCTTCTGTTGTTTTATGTTGCTACCTCTTTGCTGCACAAGCACTGTTCAATGAATGTCTTCCATAAACGTTTATAGCTTAAATGCATATATATTCTGCAACAATCTTGCTAAAATGGAGCGAATAAGACTATCATACTGTATTATTTCAGACTCTACACAGTGTGCACTTTGTTTTCCGATCGACCATATAGGATTGCATAGATCACCTTCTTGGCATTCATTAGCACCGATGGCCTTGCCAACGTTTCTGGTTATAAGTTGGTGCAACTTGAAAACTTCATTCCATGGGCTTTTTTTTTGGATGTTCTAGGTGGTTAAGGTTGCTGATTTCGGGGTTGCTAGAGTGAAGTCTCAGTCAGGAGTTATGACTGCAGAAACTGGAACATATCGGTGGATGGCTCCAGAGGTGAGTTTGTCTTCATGCCTTTTGCTCAATATACTTACCATTTGTAACGTCCTGTCAATTCCATTTCTTGGAAGTATGTAGAAGGGGATGCATTCCGGTAGAGTCTAAAGTTATTTGCATATTGTTAGATGCGAAATATAAGGCAGTTCTTATATGATAGACAATACACACAAGCAATGTGATGTCTGGTTTGATGTACCTGCCCATTGATAATATGCTTCACAAAGTCTGGTTTGATGTACATGCTCCTTGATAGATGAGAGCTGCTTGTTGAGATTGAATGAAACATTGTGCTTATTTTCATAAATTTCATTGGTTCTTGCATTAGAGCATACTTCGCTGGCCTAATGCAGAATACTTACTTTACCTGTGCATTAATTCCAGGTCATTGAACACAAGCCATATGATCACAAAGCCGATGTTTTCAGTTTCGGTGTTGTGTTATGGGAGTTGCTTACCGGAATGGTATTGCTCCATCAGCTTGAATATGGACCTTGAATTACCTATCTGCTACATGTTTTTCAGTTGAATTAATGCTTTGTAATACTTTAATTCTCCAGCTCCCGTATGAGCAGTTGACACCGTTACAAGCAGCTGTTGGAGTGGTGCAAAAGGTAAAGTCAAACTCATTAGGTTGATTTCAAAATCTACAACTCTCATTTACAACGGATTTACTGCTCTTCTTTAGTTGATACTTGTTCCCATACATGCATAAATGATGATGTTACATTTATTGGTAACGCCCCATGACATGATGACTGCATCAACGGCAGTAATCAAACATATGACCACTTGATCGTGCAATGTGGCCTTACTTCTGTGCCATGCCCCAGGGGCAAAAGAAGTTGGTACTTGTTCTGAGGTGTTATGGTGCCAGTTTAAAATACTTTTAGGATAGGGGGTGGGGAGTGTTTGGGAGGGCTAGAGCTAAATTCTGCATCTCTCAATGGAAATTTTAGAGGAAAAAATAAATCATCAAAGATTTATTATATTTAGTGAACTGGTCCAAGCCCAGTGTTGAAGCATTAAATAACTATCCATAGTTTAGTGACTGATTGTATCAGTTCTAATGCTATTATCAGAATCTGCGTCCAACAATCCCAAAGGGCACTCACCCCAAGCTTGTCGTGCTGCTTGAAAGATGTTGGGAACAAGATCCAACAATGAGACCCGACTTCTCGGAGATCTTGGAGATCTTGAAAGAAATAGCCAAGGAGGTAATATTTGTCTTTTCCCTTTTACTGCCCGTTTAGCAATGAAGTAATTTTAGTTCTATTAAATTTGCAGTTAAATATGTATGACAAAATAGGTTAGGGATTCAAATAGGACATATAATACAGTTACTTTGATAGCAAAAATATAGATTAAAGATTCGAACAGGATAAAAAAAATACGATCATGAACTTAAAATAAAATGTGATAAAAAAACAACATGATATCTTATGGAAAAACATATGTTCCCGCCAAGGAGATATTTGCTTACAAGTTTATCAGGTCTGTGAGTTGAAATTGCTGGAGAATAAAATTAGGTTGGCAAGAACTCAAGAGTAGTTTAGAATTCCATATGGATCTCTATATTGCTGGAAAACCATCTTTCATTGCTACCTCCTTATTGTCAATATGCTCAGAGCAATTATACTAGTATATATGTGTTTTGGCATCATAAGATCATATAAAATGTTTAAAAACCTATAGCTTTAGCACCTCTGTTGCGTCTGGTATCCTCGTAGATGTAAGTAAATATGCTATTCATGGCAATTGCTAATTGCTTACAAGCAGACAGCACAATTCTCCCTTTTTTCCCTTGAACACTTCACATGCTATGGGCTTCCCATAGGATCTAATTCACAGAATGCACTCCTTAACAGGTTGCAGACGAGGAATGTCGTAAGGAGAAACAAGGTGGGTTCTTCTCAGTTCTTATGCGAGGACATGAATGAGCTGTTGAAACCAGGCTGAGTTCTGCAATCAGTGTTGATACCTTTATAAATATTGCCAACTCCCGAATCCCGATTTTCATTTTTTTTCCCTGTTTACAAATTTGTGTTGTATATTGCCTAATCAAGGTGTACAGTGATTTGTGCAGTTATACACAGCTTGTTTCTATAGGTTTACCTCATTTTCGCCTTTTCAAGCTCTCTGAATTTCTGTTGTGCTTTTGTGCCTACTTGCATATTGCACAACTCTTCAGGCATGAAATGAGAAGTTGCATATATTCTTGTTCAGTTCCTCCTTTGCATCTAACTGCCTTGTTTGTCTCCGTATTTTCGGTGTAGCATTGTCACAAGGTTGTAGATTTATAGTAGGTGTCTTAGTAAATTCATTATTCACTGATATGATATTTACTTATTAGACACCGTTGCTCGTATTTCAGTAGTGTCGTTGGTGTGTTTTCGACTTTCGAGTTGCCTTCCTTTGTAGGGAAGGTAACCCATTAGGCCATTACTGTAATTAGGTCGAGTAATTTCCACCTCTATTACGTTAATGCTATTCAATCGGACAAACGCTAGAATTCGAACTGAAAACACAGACTGAAAAGCCAATATGGGCAACGTTAGTAGCATCCACGGGTCACAGGTAGGCCGAGTTAGACCTGTTCGTGACCCATCGGGTTAGGCTGTTCCCATCTAAGATTTTGAATAATCTTTCTCCCTATGAACGTTTATATGGGAAACCTCCTATCTACTCTCATTTACGAAGCTTTGGTTGCTTAGTCTATGCTTCCACTTCACCTGCTGGGAGAACAAAACTGATGCCTAGAGCCTCTCCTTGTGTTTTTCTGGGTTCCCCACCAGATAAGAAAGCCTACAAATTGCTTTGCCTTTCCACAAACCAAATTCTTATTTCACGAGATGTGACTTTCCATGAGCACATCTTTCCATTTCAAAAGCCTTCTTTGAGTCCTTCTTACAGACCTCTTCCCACTGATGATCCTCCTTGTGATCAACCTTTTACTACCACTGCACCTCCCCCTGCACTTCAGATTGCTACTCATGCCCCTCCTCCTTTAAGACGTTCAACAAGACCTTCTGTGCCGCCTCCTTATTTGCAGGACTACCATTGCAACTTCATTTCATCCCTTCCTGTGTTCTCTTTCAATGCCCTTTCTTCTTCATCCAAAATGCTCTTGACAAATCTGGCTCCTCTTGTGGAACCTTCCTGTTATGAGGATGCAGTAGTTGTTCCTGAGTGGCAACAGGCTACGCAAGCAGAATTGGATGCTCTTCACAAAAATAGGGCTTGGGATGTTGTTGATTTACCAAAAGGAAAGAGGCCTAGCAGTTCTAAATGTGTATATAAACTGAAATTTCGTGCAGATGACACTTTGGAGAGACATAAATCTAGATTAGTTATCAAAGGTTGTACTCAGAAAGCAGGCATCGACTATCAAGAGACCTTTTCCCCAGTTGCCAAATTAACAACCATTCGTAGCTTGGTTGCTGTGGCAGTGAAAAAAGGTTGGTCCTTGTCTCAGCTCGACGTCAATAATGCTATTTTACACGGGGATATTGACACTGAGGTTGACATGAAAGTTCCTCTTGGATTACAACATCTCTATCCTGGCAAGGTTTGCCGATTTAACAAGTCTCTTTATGGCCTAAAACAGGCTTCTCGACAATGGTATATTAAGCTGTCTGATTTTTTGATATCTTAGAATTATGTGTAGTCTTTCAATGACTATTCTTTGTTTTACAAGAAGATTGATGACTTGTTCGTATTTTTGGTGGTTTATGTGGATGATATTTTAGTCACTGGCAACAATCTTCCTGAAATTGAGTTTTTGAAGCAGTCCTTACATAATCAGTTCAATATCAAGGACTTAGGCACCTTGAGTTATTTTCTGGGAATTGAGTTTCTATCTCACAGCAAGGGGATTTTGATGACTCAAAGGAAGTTTGTTCAAGAATTGTTGAAGGATTTCCCCAAGGATTCTGGTCGTACTGTATTCAGTCCTCTTGACCCTGCTTTCAAGCTAAGTTCTTCCACTGGGATTCCTCTCTCTGATCCAATGGCGGAACTCAATGGGGGCGGGAGGTGGCCATGGCCCCTCCGGGCGGAAAAAAATTAATGTTATATGTAATATATTTTTATAATATGTAAATTGTAAAAGAATATTTTAACAATAAATTACTCTAGTTTAGTTGGTTAAGGATGGAGATTTTAAACAAGAAGTTGGGGGTTCAAATCTCTATAACTCCTTTTTGAAATAGTATTTTTAATATTTTTAATATAAAATAAATCCGAATATATTTTTTGGCCCCCTCGACCAGATATCTTAGGTTCCGCCACTGCTCTGATCCAACAGAATATACTATATAGGAAGGTGGTGGGTAAACTTAACTTTCTTATAAATACTCGCCCAGATTACTCATTTACAGTACAACATCTTTGCCAGTTTATGCAATCACCTACATATATGCATTGGAAAGCTATCAATCACGTTCTTCAATATCTACATTGCACAACAAATCTGGGTATTCTTCTTGATAATTCAAGTGATTTTCGATTGAGAGCCTCTTGTGATTCTGATTGGGCTGCTTGTCCTACAACTAGAAGATCAATTAGTGGTTATTACATCACTCTTGGTGCTTGCAAGTCACGATTTCATTGTCTTCTGCTGAGACCGAATACATATAAATGAGGCGTGTGACAACCGAGTTAGCTTGGCTTAGTCGATTGCTTCATGAGCTGGAGGTGTCTGATGTCACTCCCATACCACTTAAATGTGACAGTCAAGCTGCTATTTACATAGCTAGGAACCTTGTCTATCACGAACGCACGAAACATATTGACATTGATTGTCACTATGTTCGTGCTCAGATCATTGCATGTCTTATCCAGTTACGGAACGTTCCTACGCACTCCCAACTTGCAGATGTGTTGACAAAGCCTCTCCAGGGACCTCTTTACTCCTCTATCTTGCCCCAGTTGGGGTTGATTCCTCATGAATCACCTCCAACTTGAGGGGGTGTTAGCATATATGTACTTAATACAATTTTCACATTTTCCCTCTTCTGTACATCAACATATCCAATTTCTAACATTGACCCACCGAGTTGGCCTTTAAAACACAAAATAGTCGTTGGACTCGGTGAACCAACGGTCCAATGCCTCTTTTTCCAACCTTGGCAATATATATTATTTTTAGGGTGGTGAAACTGATGAATTATTTTGGTTAAATATATATTGTTAAGTTAGTATGGTGTTTGATAAATCTAACTATTATATAAGATAACTGATTGAAACTTGTGAATAGAAAACTAAAAACTCCAAAAAATTTGAAAGAATAGTGGTTTAAAACTAAAATTTCAAAAGGTAATTAAACTAAAATCTTAGTTTTATTTCATTTAAAAATATATAATATTAAATCTATAAGATCTGAAAAGTGAGTTGGTGTGCCGATCGGAGCCTTAATATAATCTTCTATGTATTGTTTTTTTGGTAAGCAATCTTCCATCTATTGTAAATTGTATTCAATATGAACTATTAAACCCTTCCCTAATTTACTCTATTTTTATTCATTTTAATTTATAACTTTACAATTTTATAAAAATATCGATTTCTAACTTTACAATCATTATAATTTATAACTTTACACTTGAAAATATTTAATTAGATATCGTTATTTTCATCGTTAAATTTATTTATTTTTTAAAATATTTATATTTTTCATATCTAAATAACTTTTTGTGAAGTTATTATGTACTATGATTTAACTTACTTAAATTTCAAAATGACAAGAAAAAGTACTTAATTTATAATCGATTTATAATTTATGATGAAAACGTGGTATCTATTGCATATTTATGGGCCATAACAAAGCATAATCTATATGGAAAGACAAATATCATATTTTTCCATCTATATTCTATATAATTTTGAAAAAACAATAGAAAAGTCACAGACTTTCTATTTATGTCAAAGGGAGAAGAACTAAAAATGGTAAAAAAAAAAGGCAGCACCTTTAATGGAGTTCTTGAAGTGGCCATTGATTCAAACACTCCCACACCTCCAGCCGGCATAAGCGTCAGATCTCTTCTTCTCCCATTGAACACTTCCACTAAACAACACCCCACACCGAAATCCAATCCAATGACGAGTTAATCGATTTCAGTTAATCGATCGACGATGAAACCCCTGGAAATCTCCGTCAAGATCGACCCTATCAACCCCGACGCCGCCGCCCCTTCCTCCACCACCGGCCCCAGCACCAGCCCCACCCCCCGCCACAGCCGCGATGACAGCTTCGATTTCGAAACCGGCGGGGGCATCCAAACCGGTGAGTTCTCTTTCCAGCGCGCCAACAGCGGCCGCTCCCCCTCCGTGGATCCTCCGTCCCGCCTGATCGGTCAATTCCTCGAGCAGCAGAAAGCCGCTGGCGAGATGGCCCTTGACATGGATTTGGAGATGGAGGAGCTCCGGCAGGAGAGCCGCCGCAGCTCGGGGCTACCTCCACGGCCGCCGGACAGCCTCCTCAACCGCCACCACAACCAGAGCTTTAGCCGCCGCAGTGTCCCGCCCACCCCCTCTCCCGTGAGTCGATCCAACAGCTTTCTAAACGAATCCGGCACCGGCGTTGCAAGCGGCGGGTGCGGCCCCGGCTCTCGCGAGTTCCTCCGCCACGTCTCCTTCAGGGAGGATCACATCCACCGCCGCCGATCCACCGAATACAACGATCTCGGCCAGCTCTCGTCGGACTCCGATTCCGACTCGGAAGACCCCGGCGACGTCGTCGTCGATGACATCAGCTGCGCTGATATCTCCGCAGCCATAGACGACGGCCGGCGGACCATGGGTCGTCAAAGCAGAAGGTTCCAGAGCTATAGGGATAACACGGAGGTCGTAAGGTGCACCTCAAACGCAGCGTTTGGCAGGGTACCCACCCTCTCAAGAACCAAAACGACGCGTTCCAGGATGATGGACCCTCCCCCTGACGACCCCCGCTCCGGTGGTCAATTCAGCACCAAATCGGGTGTAATCCGGTCTGGGTTCCTAGGCAAATCAGGAGCCTTCGGCGAGGAGGAGGAGGACGATCCATTCCTCGACGATGATTTTCCGAGCGACTACACCAAGGAGCCGATCAGCGCGATCGTGATCCTAGAGTGGCTAAGCCTCATTGTGATCATAGGCGCCCTAGTTTGCAGCCTCGTCATCCCGGTGTTGAGGCACACCCATCTATGGGGACTAAGGCTATGGAAATGGGAGGTTCTTGTCCTCGTAGTCATCTGCGGGAGGCTCGTCTCCTCATGGGTCATTCGCTTCATTGTCTTCTTCATCGAGAGGAACTTCATGCTCCGAAAGCGAATCCTCTACTTCGTCTACGGCCTCAGGAAGGCGATGAGGAACTGCATTTGGCTAGGGCTTGTGCTCTTGACATGGCATTTCCTCTTCGACGGCAAAGTCGACACCAAGACCGACACCGAGATACTCAACTATGTCACCAAAGTGCTGATTTGTTGCCTCGTTAGCGCCCTCATTTGGCTCGTAAAGACGCTAATCGTCAAGGTCTTGGCCTCCTCATTCCACGTGAATGCCTTCTTTGATAGGATCCAAGAGTCCTGTTTCAACCAATTCGTCATCGAGACCCTCTCCGGCCCGCCTTTCTACGAGCTCCAAAGGTCGGGCGAGGAAGAGGAGAGGACGATGGCCGAGATCCAGAGCCTCCAGAGCGCGGGAGCAACCGTCCCACCGGAGCTAAAGGCCAATGTGTTGCCACCATCAAGGAGTGTAAGGAGTGTGATGAGCGTGAGGCACAGCAGGGTGAGTGGTGCTCTTGGGACCAAGAGTAGCCCCATTGGAGCGAGCATGAAGCTCTCAGGACCCTTGTGCAATAAGAAGCACGAGGATCCCGGGATCACCATAGATCACTTGCACAAGCTCAACCAGAAGAATGTGTCCGCCTGGAACATGAAGAGGCTGATGAACGTAGTTCGTCGTGGTGCCATCACGACACTCGACGAGCACATCGACTCCGCTCATGCCGATGAGTCTAGCAAGCAGATTAGAAGCGAGGTTGAGGCCAAGGCCGCCGCTAAGAAGATCTTCCACAATGTCGCTAGGCCAAAGTCTAGGTTAGTACTGATCGAATTTACGTCTATGTGTCAAATCTGTACTGCTTAGTATCTAGACTAATCTTCGATTCGAATTCAGGTTCATCTATTTGGAAGATTTGATGCGTTTCATGGAAGAAGATGAAGCCCTAAAGACTCTCAGTCTCTTCGAGAAGGGCATCGAAAGCGAGAGAATAAGCAAAGCAGCTCTCAAGAACTGGGTGGTATGTGTGTATATATATTGATTCTTGATCTTGATTAGCTTCAAGATTGCTTCAAGATTTTAAATCTTTGCAGGTAAATGCATTTATAGAAAGAAGGGCATTGTCATTAACCCTAAATGACACAAAGTCAGCGGTGAACAAACTCCACCAGATGGTGAACATTTTAGTCTTTGTCCTTCTAGTGCTAATCTGGCTCATCATACTCAACATTGCCACCTCCCAATTCCTCGTCTTCGCGAGCTCCCAAGTCGTCCTCGTTGCGTTTGTTTTCGGCAACTCCTGCAAGAACATCTTCGAATCCATCATCTTCATCTTCGTTGTCCACCCTTATGATGTCGGAGACCGATGTGAAATCGATACAATCCAGGTAACTAGAAGAAATTAATTGCAACTTTAATATAGTTCTTCACTATAACAAAATTTTAACATTTTTCGACATCTTTAACTTGCAATTTAATCTGCTTTTCAGATGGTAGTTGAAGAGATGAACATCTTGACCACTGTGTTCTTGAGATATGACAATCAAAAGATCATATTCCCTAACAGCATGCTCTTGATGAAGCCCATAAGCAACTATAACCGAAGCCCGGATATGGGAGACGCGGTCGAGTTCTGCTGCCACATTGTAACTCCCCCGGAGAAAATCTCTCTTGCAAGACAAAGGATATTAAGGTATCTATATCTATATCTATATCTGTATCTATATCTATATCTATATGTATTGCTTAAAACACGTTCTGATGTATCCTTTGTTGTCGATTTTGGATCGATTCAGCTACATTGAGAACAAGAAGGAGCACTGGTATCCAAACCCAATGATCATCCTAAAGGATGTGGAAGGATTTGCAACGATAAGGATCGCGATATGGCTACAACACAAAATGAACCACCAAGACATGGGGGAGAGGTGGGGAAGGCGAGCTCTATTGGTCGAGGAGTGTGTCAAGATCTTCAGAGAGCTCGACGTTGACTACCGCGTCTTGCCATGGAATATAAACGTTCGAGCCATGCCGCCAGTGAACTTCAGCAACACGCCCAGTAGCTGGCCTAGCAATCACCCACCGCCTAACTTCAACGTAGGCTTGCCTGAAGGCGAAGTAGCATATCGATAAATTCAGACATGTAGAGAAGATATATCGGTAGTGAATCGCTACACGAACCACTGCGTGCGGGCAGAGTTGGTTATGGACGAGATCGCTCGAGCTGGCGGGGTCGCTAGCGAGTCGAAGCCCTGTTGTTTGGTTCTGTTGTTAGACGGGAAGATAATGTTGTTGCACATAACTTAGCACAATTAGGTCTTAGACTTAGTTTTTATAAATTTCATATCATTGAAAGATAGGTTCACTCATTTTTTTTTTCCTTTTTTCTATTTTATAAGGCAATGAATAGTTTTCATTAATAAGTTTCTTATCTTACCAAAAATATGTAGATGCCTACCTTGTTTTGGCATTGAGAGTTTTTTTTTTTTTTTTTTTTCATGATACCTTACTTTTATGATTGCTTACGGGTTTTGCCCTAATTTTGGCTGTATCTAGAATTTAGAACCAACGTTTCAAGCTTCGATTGTGTTGTGACTTGTGAAAGTAGATTTTGTCTCTTGATTGTATAATGAAATTGCTGAAATGATTTTAGTTTATGGCTAAAAGATTGGAGATGCAAGAGAAGAGGACTAAAAGAATTTAGATACGGAGAGGAAAATGGTTTTTTTTTTTTTTTTATTAGGAAATAATTCGAGACCGGAGAGGCCCGGACCTCGAGAGGCCGAAGAAAATACAACAAGGAAACAAAATACAGTCACCTAATACAACAAAAGAACAAAACAAAATAAACCCGGAAAACCCCAGACCCTAAGCACACAAGCGGACACAGTAGCGAGAAGGAGGAGACCCGGCATGGAGAAGTGGATAGCGAGCGCATGGGACAGCATAGCTGACACGATGTCTCGCCGCCGGAAAGACGGAAAGCAGAAATCCACGATGGGCAAAGACGACTCCTGGGGAAGTGTGGATTACACGACGTTCCCTCCACCTAGATGAAGGATCTTCGGAGACCACGAACACCACCAATACGATCACTTCGATCAACCAGGGCCGCAAAACTGCTCCTCAACCGAAACTAACCACGAATCCAACAGATAGAACTCCAACCAACCCGAGAAAGTGAAGCACGACCGCTAGAGGACGAAGAGAGCAAGAAAATTCCGGAAATTATTTACGCAAGCGGGATATACGCAAACCCTTAATTCTGAGAATTATTTATTTTAAATTATTTATTATTATTTAAGACTTTTATTTCCATTTTTATTTGTTCCAAATTCCTAAGGGCCAACTTTGGGCCCAAGGCTTTCAATCCAAAGGCCTAAAGAAACAACACTGCCCTGAGAAAACTCAGATCCATATATGCAATTAGCCACCATAAGCCAATCTGGCGTAGGAACAAGACCCCTCTCCGGCGACCACCACCTACGGAACGAAGGGGCGGAAACAGCAGAGAGGGGAGGGATTACACAACAGCGAACAACCAGGGCCAGAACATTGATGCTAGCGGCGGAGAGCGAGCTGTGAAGAGGCGACCGGAGGAGCCGCTTAGCGGAGGAGAAGAAAACCTCTCCGGTGCCAAGGCAAGCAACGACGGCAGGGAATCAACCGAGCATCAACCAACCTCCGAAGAGAACAGAGGCAAGATGCACCGGCGGTAGACGGGAAGCTATGCAAAAACAAAATCCCCAAAGACATGGGTGTTACAAAAAATTTGAGCAAAAGCAATTGAAGAACCGGAGAGAAACATCTCAGGCCACACAATTGCGTACATGGAGGAATTGATGTGTGAAGAGATTAGAAATAGAAAAGATCCAAGAAATACCAAAGCCCCCAAATTAATTTGGGTTTCGAACAAAAATCGAAGGACGATTTTAGACATGGGCTATTGATGCTTGTTCTTCAACAGGGGGAGCGCCGAACCCAAAGGTATGGCGACACCCTGGGATGCGGAGAAGGCCGGAGCCGGGTTAGGGCGGCCGAAGCCGGATTAGAGGCGGCCGAAGCCGAGATAAGGCGGCCGAAGCCGGATTAGGGCTCCCGAAGGAGATGTGAGCTCCCGGCCGAAGTCGGCGAGGGTTTTTGGAAACGCTCTCAAAGAGAGAGTTTTTGGAGACTGACGGGCACTCCCAGAGGAAAATGGTTGTGTTGATGTGTAGATTTATTATTATTATTATTATTATTATTTTTTTATATCATCAAAAAATAGATTTGCAAGAAATTAGTGGGCAATCGAGATACTATCTCGGCGCTCACTCCCATAGCGATAACAAAACTAAGTCTAGTAAAAATATAAGGTGCAACACGAGCCCCAGCATCCAGCTGAGAGACTGAGAATTTCTGAATCCGCTTCAGCAACGCAACAACATCTGTATCTAACTCCCCCAATGAAGAGAAGGAGAAGGGTAGGAAACCATAGCCAGCCGTCGTGCATAAATCCCGATACTTCGCACACCTGAGCAGCATCACCAACAGCACGACTGTGCACATAGTCAGACATCCCCGACTGAGTCAAGGGGGAGGATCCCGTCAGATCGACACACACATCCCGCCCTTTGTCCCAGAAATAAAGGAGCAAATCCGTCGGGCGAAGGGGCTTATCATGCCCATCAACCAAACCGATATCGACCTCCTTACCGGCAGAAATCCCAGACCTATAGCAGATATCCAATGAGGTGTCACAAACGAGGTTATGTCGATGTTTAATGCCCACGGAACCATTGCAAGACACAACATGTTCACCGTAGACATCATCATCAAAGACCCGAGAACAAGCGGGACATGGTCTGGACACCGTGAACAATGGAACTCCAACCCAATCGATAACTAAGCACACTACGATAGGTCCTTCCATCCATAGTCTGCCCCAACCCAGAAATAGGAACTGCACGCAACCAATCAGATGAGTGAGAACCCTGCTGAGACTTCCATAATGCCACCTGTCGCGGAGTCAATGAGAAAACAGAGTCTGATGTAGCAGCAACCTTCGCAATATATATATATATGCCAGTTTCTTCATAAGTTTGGGGGTAACGATTTCATCACTAGGATTGCGTAAAAGATCAGAACCTGTGACTTCATTAAAAGAACGACATATAGCATCATCAAAAGTAGGGCCAACAACAATGATACTAGAAGGATGTAAGATCTTAGCCTGCAACTCAGCAAACTGCAAACGAGACGCCAAAAAAGCATAATGTATGACATCACCAGCAAAATACACTCTAAGCCCACCAAAATGAAAAGGAAAAGTGGCGAGCCTCCATTGCCAATCACCAAACACAGGCTCAGACGCAGTGACAATACGTTCCAAACTAGAACGGAGTGCCTCGTCAAAGGAAAGTTGGGCCAACCAAAAGACACATGGGGAACAAGTACGCAAAGCAAAGTAAAGTTTAGAAATACCCGTACATGCCCGAAATAGAAGCAAGTCGCACTGTGGGTCATCAATCCTCGCGACAGACTCCATAAGCTCTATGGTCCTATTTACTCTCTTTGCCACAAGTTCATTGCCAAAAACAGGGCAGACACTGACAGGCCCACCCAAAACTTTGACACCGCGTGAAGGTCGAGCAATAGAGGCGGGGAAAACACCAAGTAGCCGACTCTTGGGGTCTTCTGTAGGCCAAAAGACCTCTGTCTTGTCAACATTAAGATGAAGACCAAAGCAGGGACCATCCTCCATAATCAGCTTCTAGACCCTGCCCACAACTAAAGTGTCACCAACAATAGTGTCATCATCTAAGTACCATGCCTGCAGACTCAGGGCAAAAGAGTCTCTAACCATCAAACATAACAACGAATACAAAAAAGTTGCAAAAAACGAGCTAACACAAACAACGAAAGATGAAACAAAACAGACCTATAACTAGCAGGTTGGGGACAATGTGTAGAATTAATAAAAAGCGCCTAAAAGCATCTCTACGTCCCAACAGGGGCAAACCTAGAATTTTTTTTGGGGTTGGCACAATTGTGTATGGATAATTTTTATAATATTTTTTATAATAAATAATTTTTTTAAAAAATATATATGAAGAGAATATCTCAAATTTGTAAGAAAAAAATATTATTATTTAATTGTAAAATACCAAATAAATTATAAGAATGTTAAAATAATGGAAAATGAATGGAGAAAACAATAAATGAAAATATGTGCCTTGTGGGATTTGAACAAGGGTTAGACCTATCAATCGGGTCATTTCAGGATTCGGGTAAAACGGGTCTCGAGTAGATCCGGGTTGACTTGAACTCTGGTTTGACGCGGTTTCAGGTCAAATCGAGTCGATTTCGGATTTGTCAATTTTTTCCTTTTTAAATTAAAAAAATCATGATTTGGTAATTTTGCGATAATTTTAAAGTGCTAATATTAAAGACGTGGTTCATAAGTTCTAATGCTTGTAATTATATATTATATATGATCTAAAATATTTCATTTTTATTATTTCTCATTTTTTTTAATAAAATTTAAAAATATATAAAATATCAAAATTTTAAATAATTGTTTAAAAATAATTTCATGCAATTAGTAATAAGCATAGAATTGTTTTTAATATTTTAATATTTTTTAGAGTTTTTACCTTCTTAAAAAATATGATGAAAAATAAAAAATCAAATACTATCGATCGGAGAGAGTATTACACAATACAAATAAATATAAAAGTTGATTTGAAAATGAATGATCAAGTGATTATAATTATAAAATTTAATAAATTGGAATCTTCATAAAAAAATTTAATCATATATAATTATAAATCAATTGGGTCAAAATTACCGAGTCAATCGGATCATCGGGTCTAAACCCAGATGACCCGGAAAATTATCGGGTTTTCGGGTTCGGGCCGGAAAAAATTTATGGGTCAAAATTTTCGGGTCTTGACCCAGAATTTTCCGAGAGTTCGGGTCGGGTCAACCGGGTCAGGTCGTGTTTTGTCAGGTCTAACAAGGGTTGATTGAATTCTATTAAAATGAGGTAGGCTTAACTACTAAGCCACTAAAAATACTTATATTTTACTTTTTAATTTTTTTACATAACACATATATTTTTGTATTTTTGGGTCGCCGCCCACCCTTGGATCCGCCACTGTCCCCAATTTGTATGAGTTAGTTTTGCCAAGATTCGTCTTTTGTAGAATGCGTTTTCACTTGTTGTATGTTTTGATGGTCTTCCGCCTGTCGACTTGTCGGTCATCGAGATTCAGGTATATCTGATCTCGAATTCTTATTTAATGAAAAAAAACTTCTCTGTTATATAAAATTTTACATTTATTAAAAATTATAATAAATGTAGAAATTTATAATATGATCAATGCATTTGTCAAGATTAAGGTAAATCCAAGTGTCTAGAACAAAAAAAAAAAGAGTTACAAGACAAACTAGGTTCGCAGGAAATTTCAAAAGATATGAAGGGGTCAATCCTCTCAACCAGACTTAACTGTTTCTTCTAGGTCATTTTCACTCTCAGAGCTCTATGAGGCATCGGCGGATAACTCCTCTTTGATGAGACCTCAATCTTCGATCCTCATGCTAGGTTCGAACTTTTGCAAAGGAACCCCGTGGTTGACAACTGATTGCGCCACACTTTAATTGATACCCACAGTCATCCCCTTTCTAAACTAACTGAAGCATTTTTCCTTCAAAATTTCATCACCCTCAGGGGTCTGAAGGCACGCCTTAACAACATATGACAAGAAAGTTCGACCGGCATCCAGATCATGTTTCAAAATAGTTTGTTCCTCCCGAAGAATTGAGTTATCTTCTTTGAGACGATGTATGGTGTCCTGGCCTGATTGCATTTTAGCCCTCAGGGATTCCATTGACGCTTTCAATTCATTTTCCTGAAGTTAAGAAGCTTCTAATTTAGACACAGTTGTGTCGCGCTCTTTGGTAAACAAAGTAAGCTAATCGCAAACTTCCTGTAATTTCTCATTGAGCCCCATATACCGCTACTTGAACTTTTCCATCCATGTATGGTGTCCTAGCCTGATTGTATTTTAGCCCTAAAGGATTCCATTGATGCTTTCAATTCATTTTCCTGAAGTTGAGAAGCTTCTAATATAGACACGGTTGTGTCACGCTCTTTGGTAAGCAGAGTAAGTTGATCGCAAACTTCCTATAATTTCTCATTGAGCTCCACATACCACATCTTGAACTTTTCCATCGAGCCAGGATCTCCAATCGTATTGCCTAAGATCCGCACACGGTGAGTCAACTTCTTTATCTCCCCCGCTTTTTTGGGTGAGGTCATGCTCTTGATAGCCTAGATGACATTTTTCGTCAGCATGAATTACCCGTACCTAAAAATAAAAAGATAGAAGATAAGAGGTATGAAAGGAGAGAGAACTTACCCATTGACTCAAACGGTCTAACTCAGTCACAAAATCCTAATTATCGAGACGATGAAGGTATGCTTGCTCGTTTCGAGCGACCTTCTCGGGAAACCTAAGCTTCACCAACTCATCCATCTCGAAACCATGCATGGGGTAGCGGGGGATCCCGGAGGGTCACGTCACCTTTCAGAAAAATGGCCTTCCCCTTGCTTGAGACATTGAACCGACCCAGTGGAACCGTGGAGCTATTTGCTTTCTTTTTCTTCCTAGGCTTGGGTGGGTGAGGATATACAGAGCGGGAGCGCTTCCCATGGGATCCTCCGGCAGCTCCAGACTCGTCAATGTTGATTTTCAGATTTCTACTCTCATCCAATTCTATAATGACGGGTGGAATCGGAGGACGAGGACTTTCAGGGACAACATGCCTTTCTTTTTCTTCTTTGCGACACCGTTCGATTGGTGGCATGCAAGCAAAGACTCTAGATACATGAGGTCTGCAATGAGAAAACAGGAAGTATCAATGAACCTATTATTCAACAAAGAGAAGAATTGGGAAAAGCCAGTAAAACAACAATATTTGAAGTACAAAATCAAGAAGACACCTAAGCGCGGACGAGGCAAGTTCAGCCTAGCCATCTCAAGCCGCAGAGCGGACACCATGGAGCGTCAGGGGGTTTTAGGGTCACACACAAAAGAATCTATAATTCTATCGAAACCCGCCAGTGACTGCTTCTTTACCGCACCAAACCAGTCCGGAACCATTCTGAAGTTCAAACAAACTTAGGTCTCGTCACACACCAAAAACCATTTATACTTCCACTTTGGCTTGCTGGAAAGTCTATCTACGTAACTGCAGCTAGAATTACACTAGTAGAATCTTTTGTCCCGCGTGCCCCGTTTTAGAGAGAAAATATTAAACATAAGCTCCCTCGTTGGAGACACCCCGATCTCTAAACATCTCATAATAAAAACTGGTAAGGAACATCCAACAGTTGGGAAGTACTTGTGCAGTGCTCAGACCATGTTCACCCAAGAACTCCACGAAAAAGGGATGAAAAGGAAGGTGGAAACCCTGAGATAAACTTTCCACAAACACTACCGAGTAATTCTCATACGCGTCAAGGGAACCACCCCCCTTATCCGAAAGGTAAAGCTCTATTGTCGTGGGCTAGGGAAAGATTTGGGAGATGATTTTGACACCAGACAACTCTAACAGGGTAACACATCCCCTGACTTTATCATTAGGAGGACGTCGATGACGAGTCCTTTCCGAGACAACTATGGGTAGAGGTTGAAGCTCGCGGATAGAAAAATCCCCGAGAAAGGGGCAAGTGTACGTGCAGGTCGTCCAGAGAATATAAGGGGACGTGGAAATCACTTAGAGATTCCTTAGAATGGATCCTTCCCAATGGAGAGGCCGCATATGGAGTCCATGACACCTCAGACCCAGAATTGTTATAAGAAGGACTCGAAGTAGAGGGGACATCCTCGCCGGAAGAAGAACAAAGATCCGCATCATCTCTGCTGAAGAAGCGTTGCCTTCATCACCATCCTTAGTAGAAGAAAAAAGTAGGTAAGGAGAAGAATAGTAATCGGGGTCAGAACGTTTCTGGGCCTTTCTCACCTTAATGGGACTTCCTGAGGGACCCACGCGATCAGGTCCAAGATCGAGGATTGGGAGCTAATCAGTCAAGTAACGCGATCATAATCCTCAGAAGCTCTGCGGAGAAAGTCGTAAACATCTCCAGCATCAACAAGGCGACAAACTTTCGAAAGGCTCTCATAGAGAAGGTAAATACTGACCGCGACGAATCAATACCATGCCTCTGGTCTGCATTTCATTTATTTATCCCCTACACTATGAGTTTTAGGACGTAGCTCCTCAAGGTTGGAAGAGAGAGGTTTAAAATCGTCCGCGTCATCACGACACAGGTTGGGCCACACACTAATAAAACGCACAGGTCAGATAAGCCCGTGGTGGCCGCGCTAAATCTCCCCAGTTTCCCTTAGGTCCCACTTAAAAATGGGATTTTTTTAGGTGGAGTTTCGTTAGTCTAGAGTTGGGTGGTCCCATTGAGAATGACTTGATGGATTCAACGAAATCAGTAGAGGTTGAGTGAAATGCTCCTAATGGTTATATAGCCCTACAATGGTGGTCTATGTGAGGTAGACTTGATGGAACCATTTACGAGAGTGTGAAGGATTGGTCTCCTTCTATGAAAGACTAGGGTAGTCTCTCTAGAGCCCTCTTCAGCACCCAAGGTCAGAGGTGATCATAAATTTTACGGGCATAATCGGGGAATCACTGCAGAACATGGGAGAGGTGTGTGTTGCTGAGGCCAGCTCTTGAATTGGAAAGTTCATGATTCGTCCACTTATCTGATTTGAGGGTTGTTCAGTTTCACTATGTGTTGGTTCAATCGAAAGACACAAGCATTTAAGTACTTTTTCCATAACATGCTCAACACACTATTTTCAAATTTTGTTTTGTAAAAACCTCAGTTCTTTACATTTGTGGGGGATTGTTGTAGTAAATGCTTAAAAGAGATTTGTGAAAGTTGAAGGGTTTTTAAGAGTCCCACATGAGCTTCTTGGGACATGAATAGTTTTTTTTATAAAAGACTTATTTTCTATCCATGGTTTGAGAGATGGAATAGGAGAATTACACGTGCGCACCACCGCGGTTTTATTAATTTGGACAAGATGATAAGTTACGATTTTTTTTGAAACATGCAATAATTTGGGTGAGGTCAGACCCTGCTGGACCACCACCCAAGAGCGTCCTTTCGGATGAGAATACGAAGTTCTGGATGAGACCACTTTATTTGCAACTAAGTTGACTTCACGGAAGATGTGCTCACAAGAGGATGAAGCAAAATCCCGAAGCAACAGAAGAATGTCAGAAATGACAACAGAAGATGTGCTCACATGATAAGTTATGAAATAGTCTTTATTAGGCGAAATCGGGTATGTACCCATGGAAACTTTATTAATTGGGTATATACCCATCAAAACTTCAAAATTGTTTATATACCCATCAAATCATTTAAATTTTGTTTGATTGTCCATGATATATTTGATCTAATATTATTGAGTGAAAATTAGATTAAAATTTAATTATATACTAAACTTAAATAATTAAAATTTTTATCACTTTACAATTATTGGATAGAAAATATAATTAAAATTTTAATATAAAAGTTAAATATCAACGTAATTATAATTATATTTTTATCCAATGATTTTATTTTGAATATCAAGTTTCATGTATAAGTTCAAAATAATTAAGTTATAAAAATGATCATAAACCATTAGGGGGTGGGCACGGGACGGGAATTTCACGGGACGGGATTGACACTTTTTTTTCGGGACGGGATGGTGTCTGGACGGGACGGGATCGGGACGGGACGAGCCTTGTCCCGCAAATAAAAATAATAAAATATTATATAAATTTGCAAAGTGAAAAATGCTTTTGTAATTCATTAATTTGTATAATATGTTGAATACGGTATTCTTCTCAACTATATTATTCAATAATAATAATAATAATAATAATAATAATAATAATAATAATAATAATAATATAATACTGTTATTAATTCATACAATGATTGTATAATTAATTATAATGTTCAACATATTTGGCTACATTATCTTACTAGATCGGGACGGAAAGGGATTGAGACGAGATTCACCAGATACTGTCTCATTATCGATTGATAGTTGGGAAGAATACCGTATTTAGCTATTTGCCTCTTGTAGCTCTAAATGGGTATAATAATATTAATAATAATGCCACGCTATAATTAAAAATAATAATAATAATATTACTTTTTTTTATTGTTATTATTATAAAATAATTATACTTTACAAGAAAAAAAATATGATATAATATGATATAATAATAATATAATATAATATAATAATAATAATTTTATTATAAAGTAATATTATTATTAAATTATATTATAATATTATTATTATTATTATTATTATTATTATCAATTATTATTATAAATTGAAAATTATTATTATAATTATAAATAATATTTTCTCAAATAATAATAATAATATTATTATAAACAAATATTATTATTATTATAAATGGAATTATGATTATAGTTATAATTATAATATTTGCTCAAAATAATAATACTAATAATATATTATTATTATTATAAAAATTATTATTATAATTATTATTATTATAATATGCGGGACGGGACTGGATTGGCGGGATCCCACCAGGATCGTCCCGCGTTTCGTCCCGCATAATTTTTGCGGGACGGGATTCACTATTTTGTCCTAAATCCCACCGGGATCGGGATGGGATCGGGATTTGCGGGATTTGTGCTCACCCCTATAAACCATAGTAAAGAAATAAAGTACATATTTTTTTAATGTAAAATCACATCAAATTTAAAAAAATTTACTTAGAGAGAAATTGAAATTAATGTCTCAGTTTAATAATTATTTGAAAGTTAACTAATTTTGATATTTAAATAATTTTTACATTTAATAGTATAAATTAAATATATGATGGACAATTAAACAAAATATAAATGATTTAATGGGTATATAAACAATTTTAAAGTTTTGATAAGTATATACCTAATTAATAAAGTTTTCATTGGTATATACCCGATTTCGCCTTTTTATTAATTTGTACAAGATGATAAGTTACGAAATAGTTATTGGATGACAGTTTTCCTTCAACTGATTTTCGATCTAATAGGTCTCATCAAGAGGGTTTGGGCCCATATCAACTAATTACGCCTTATTACACCTGTTGTGGCCAGCTACTTAAGATATCATTTTCAGTGTTTAAAATGGAAAAAGTAAAGAATATAAAATGCTGCTAACCCAAGAAGAGAGCGCATCATTATCAAAAAAAAAAAACACGCCTCATTACACCTGTTGTGGCCAACTACTTAAGATGTCATTTTCAGTGTTTAAAATGGAAAAAGTAAAGAATATAAAATGTTGCTGACCCAAGAAGAGAGCGCATCATTAACAATTAAATACGTCTGATTACACCTGTTGTGGCCAGCTACTTATGATGTCATTTTCAGTGTTTAAAATGGAAAAAGTAAAGAATATAAAATGCTGCTGACCAAAGAAGAGAGCGCATCATTATAAAATTTTCTGTAACGGCCCGAGATTATGATTTCCGGGTTACGTTTCGAGGGATGAAACCCCTCGTTAGGATCTTGCGCCCCGAGTACAGGTTGAAGGTTTGAAATTCTATCCTAACAATTTAAAGTGGGATTTCATACCCAAAATTCGAAGGGATCGTTGGAATCCCCGGGGAAGTCCCCTGTACCTGTCATAGGTCTAAGCGTGGAAAACCAAAGGTCACACAAATAGCGGAAGTAAAGCATAATACAAAGGGGTGCCACGGCAGAGCCGGGTCAAAATATGATCAACCATTCAAATTCGAGCCGTAATTAAATTGGTGAAGTTGGGATCCCCACTCTCTCTTTCCGCCATGTTAGACCCAGCGGTCATGGACTCAAATCAGCATCAACAGTAGTAAGCATAACGGATACCTAAAAAATTTGATATGGGGCGGGATCAGATCGATGCCCACTTTAGCTCTGCATCCCAACCCTAAGCACACATATACGCTATACCTAATAAAGATGCTTCTAGATGCATGGCGGAATATTAACACACTAACATGCTCCTAAGATCAAGTGCATAATAATAATAAGGCCTTAGCACAGAATACCAAGTGGTATATCCCTCTCCTACCTCCACCCCCTTCCGATAAGGCGGAGACTGGCCAGCTCGTGAATGCATTCCATCATAATCGGGCGGCACGCATGCCTAACCCGCTCCACAATAAAGCCCGCAGGCATCTCATAATATAAGGAAGTTCATGGCTCGATTGACTCAGGACGGGACCCGATGAGACTATGTCGTCCTATAACCCTAGCAATGACTCTAGTTACTTCACAGATAACGGCCGTTCTGTTTACATACACATAGAGAAATAGAATGTTCAACGATCGATGCAACCTAGCATGGTACTACATGGCATGCTGATCATGAATGCAAACACCTAGTATATCATGCACCTAAAGCAGGAAATAGCTCTATTCAATCTGAGTAAGCTCCGAAGAGACTTACCTGGCGGTGCAGAACAGCAAGACAAACATTACGATAGATTAAAGATCACCTAGAATAGGAACACATATATAAGTCTACGACTGATCATCCAAGCACTCAAGCATATCATTCAACGAGAATAGCAACCATATCGCAATCATCGTCCCGTCAAGTTCAACCATTCATCATATTGCCACATTCCACAAGACCATATCATTCTCATCATTCCCTTCAGCCACATTCATGTATTCGCCACAATATATCCTCAATAATAATCCGCACATCACATATATCAAGTTCATCATATCCATCATATCTGGAAGCATAAATTAACGATACACAAGTCTAACACTTCATCATGCCTTTATTCAATCAATCACGCCATTAGTACGCACCAATCATGATATTAGTCAACCATTCACATCAATCATGCTAGTTAGTCACAAATCATATAATTCCCGAGTTAGTCCCGAAACTGCTTTAAAATCCGAATCAACTAGTGAGAAATTCCGATCCTTGAAAATGCTCATCAAATTCCCTTTTTAATTTAATTCCGATAATGTACTTCTAAATCTCCAAGTCTCATAATATTATATCTTTAATCTTAAAAGAATGTTTTATATTTTAATCTCAATAATATTATATAATATTTCAAATACTATTTTCTTTAAACATTTTTATAAAATATTTCTAAATCCTTTAAAATCCCAACCATTCTCATTTGATAAAATCATCCATTTTTAGATTAACAAAAACCGACTTTATATTTATAAATCCAATACCGACCCTCCTTATTTTCTAACAATTATAAGCCAACCCCTTTTATTTCGTAAAATACCAAACCGGGCCTCACTTTGAAAACAGGTCCAAAATCATTTTTAAAAAGAGGCTGGAAGAAGACCCGGCCCATACAAAAATTAGGCCCAAGGTAAATCTCCCATTCCATTTTCTGTAAAGCCAAAACCTCATTTTAAAAAAAAGGAAGAGGGCCAGCTGATGATATGGATGCGTGGGCCCTCTGGTCTTCTTCTTCCCATTCTGATTGAAAGAACAGAGGAAGGCAGACCATCTGCCCGAGAAGGAGAAAAAGCGATGGAGAGAGAGGAGGGAGAGCCGCCGGCGGTGGCGCTGAACTCCGACCCCTCGACACACACACACAAGACAGAAAGGGAGGGAAGAAGGAGAAGGAATAGCTCACCGAGGGGCTCGAGTTCTCGCCGGAGGTGCGTCGGACTCGATTCGACTCGTCGGCGATTCGATTGGGTTTCGTCGGAGGTCGAAATCGGGTTTTTCTTGGCCTGGGAGGGGAGCAATGGGGTTAAAGGTGAATCTTTACACCATTTTTAGGAAGAAAGGTGGAGGAAGAACTCACCCGGATGTATGGATGGAAAACAGGGGAAGGAGGGGCTCGGCGGTGGCTCGGAACAGCGCTCAGGGGCGAGCTCGAGCTGCGCTCGGGTATGCTCGGAAGGTGCCGCTACTGCTCGACGGAGAAGGGGAGGGAAGGAGAAGCTGCTGCTGCTCGATCTGGCTCGCGAAACAGGGGGAGGAAGAAGAAGACGATGGGGTCGTGGTGGCTGCTGTCGTCGCTGGCGAAGGCAGAGACTGGAGTGGTGGTCCGGCGGCTGCGAGAGAACAGTAAGGGAGGGCCTGGTGGCGACGGGAAGCTGATGGAGGTGGCGGTAGTGCTGGTGTTGTAGTGGTTGTCGAAATCAAAAGAGGAGAGGAGGGTTTGGTGCTTGAGGGTGTGTTGAGTTGGGTCAAAGGTCTGATTTTTATGGAGTGAGTGGGAGGGTTTGGGGTACAGATTTCAGATGAGCTAAGGGGGCCATAGGGCTTGTTTGTTTGCCATATAAAGAGAGAGTGTAAGGATGGAGATGAAAAAGAAATTTGTGGGTGTTTCTCCAATTCAAGAAATGGGAAAGTGGTAGGAGATGTTTTTTGATTTTCAAATCATTCAAGGAATCTAATAGGGGCTGATCTTGAGAACCGAAATGGGGTGGGTAGTGGTGTAGTAGGCGGGATTTAGCTTAGCTTTGCCATTTTGCTAAAATGGTGACATTGGTGAGGCATGAGTTGTGAGGAAGGGGAGAAAACATAGATAAAATTTTACCCAAATGAGAGGGTAGGAGTTGGAATGGATGAGGATGAGAAGAAAAGATGAGAATTCCATTTCAAGTTTGGATGTCGAGGTGAAGGATGGAATCGACCTTTAAAGTTAAAATTGGATCGGAATTCGCTTTAAAAATTCCAAGTTCAATTTATTAAAATCTGGAACGAGTTTTACTTGAAATATCTGAATTAAATACGATTAAATTTCTTTTTTTTTTTAATTTCCTTTATCCGAAAATTAAGATTGTAAAATCTGAGCCTTTATATTTCCTATTTTTGCTATTTTGTAGATGTTGTTGGGCTTACTCTAAGAGTTAAAATAACGTACGCTCCACACACCCATAGAGTTGGGTCAATTATATGGGATTTGGAAGGGGAGATAGAACTTCTTTAAGGTAGGTATCTCACTTTACCTTTTTTTTTTTTTTTAATGACCAGGAATCCATTTTTGATGACAAACTTCGGACACGTGATCCAGCTGGCAAGAGCCACGCACCAAGTAAACCGGTTTGCGCCGATCGACCAATATAACCCATTTTTTGGTCGTTGGAATGAGAGGATTTGTAAAAAAATTGTGGTCCAAATATCACTTCATTTTTTATAATATATAAATAGAATAGAATATAATAATAGTCGGCTGTCATTGATATTTTTCTGGCCTGGAGACCTGCAGCACTACAAACGTGACACCTCATCGATCTCTCTCCTCCCTCTCCCCCTCTCTCTGCGCAAAGGAAAATGGAAGCTCTGAGCGCGTCCTCATCGGCGATCATGGTGTCTTCTTCTTCTTCCTCCTCCTCTCCTCCTTTCGCCATCTTCTCCCCCAAGAAACCCTTTTCCGCTCCCAGGCCGCTGCTTCGTCTTCCTCTCGCTTCCAAAGGTATTCATATTCCCCTTCCCTCTCTCCGCCTCCGTTCAGTTTCAGGCTGTTTTGTGAAATATCCCAACTTCTGTTTCCTATTAGACTAATCTTCGATCTACAGGGAAAGATAACGATCCCGATCTTCGATCCGATCCCAACGAGATGAGCCTTGCTCCCGTCGTTTATAATCCCCGGCTCTCTCTTTCTCCCCTCTCCAAGGTACTTTTTGAGGTTTGATTTAACTGCATATTTTCAAATTTATTTTCAGCAGATCAGTTCTGTAATAGATCATATTTTGTTAGCAAAGAATTATCTCCTTCGGTTATAGTTTCGAATTTGTTTCTCTGCTAGGGTTTCTGGCCAGAAATTCTCTCAAGTTTCATGTTGAATTACTGTGTAGATCTCCTGTTCTTCTAAAATACAGTATGGTATTGGCTGAGCGGATTACTTAACGGAAGTGAATTAGGGCTGGCGGGTTTGGTAATCTCTGTTCGTGTTTTGATGAAAATTGTGGATTTGAGTGCTCATATAGGCTTATCATTCTTCATTTCTGGTATCTAGATATCAACACTAAACAGGGCCTAACACGGTATCAAACCTCAAGTTTAATAAATTTGGATTAGGATAAAAAGAAAAAGGATTGATCTTCTTTGATACTGGTATTCTGCTCTTATTATCATGAAGTCGTGTTTTGAAAGAGGGAAAGTAGGAATTAGGAAACTATTGGTCCAAATTCTCAATTATCTGACCTATCATACTCGCTTGGTCTCTCCGTTGGAGCGAGTAACAATAAAATCTTATCTGTCTCTCTTGGGCAAAATAACTGAATCCGTTATTACCGTTACCCTCATTTGTATTTCCTCAATGCTTCCACTTTCCTTTCTCACTACCCTAACCACCAATTCTGTGTTTCTTGAAGCTCCTTGGATGACATTGCTCATGTCTATCACAAGTTTGCCTCTGGTTTCTCTGATGCTATGCTAGGATTGTTACCATAAGTTCATAACCATAACCATGCCTAAAAATGGAGCCCCTTGTTTTTGAACCATTTTCATGTTTATTTTCCCCCTGTCTGTACAACCTGTTTCATTACCATACTTAACCGTTAGAGTACGTTAGTGGTAGTTCCTAGTTGTTTTTTTTTTTTCCCCTGATTTCTTGCCATTAGTTGAGCTACACAGTGATATTTCTTTCCTGTTTGTTCCTTTCTCAGCATTTATGGGAACAAAATTGATCTATAGCTAAAATACTTTTTGGTAAAATAAAAAGGGAAATTCATGTGGAGTAAATAGCTTATTCCTTCGCTATGTGACAGGATGCAGCAATGGGTTTGGTGCTTAGTGCAGTGACTGGTAAAGGATGGACAACAGGATCTGGAATGGAAGGACCCCCCGAGTCAGCTGGAGATGCTGAAGCAACTAGGGCAAAGATTTCTACTTTCCCTTGGTCTCTCTTTACTAAATCTCCAAGGCGAAGAATGCTGGTTGCTTTCACGTGTAACATATGTAGTCAACGAACAACTCGTGCCGTTAACCCTCATGCTTACAGTGAGGGTACTGTGTTTGTTCAGGTATCGTCTTTCGTTACAGCTCTCCAATTTTCTGATAACCTGGGCCAATTTTAAATTACTGTTGGATGTCTTTGAAGAGGCAACTATTGGGATTTTTACATTCTGTCTTGCTATACTTTGTACCATCTCTACCAGTTTTTGTGCATTGAATTGGGCATTGCTGAAAGTGAGTGCAATAAAATTTATATAGAATCAATCGTTTTGTTTCTGCAATGCTTTGATTTCCTCTTATTTTAACAACTTAGCTCTGTATTTTTCAGTGTTGTGGTTGTAATGCATATCACAAGCTCGTAGACAACCTGAACTTATTCCAAGATATGAAATGCTATATAAGCCCAAACTTCAAATATGGAGACAACGATGCAGATGTTAATTTTGAGTACCGTGATATGGGCGAGGAGGAGGATGATGGCTTCTTCAGCATCTAATAATGTAGAAATATTACTTCTACAAATTGTACATCCTTTATCTTGTGTATCTAATAAGGTCTGCTTACTAGAAGACTTGGTATTTATAAAGTGCATAGAGACATAAGCTTTGTTCAGTGCCCACAACATTGCTTCTAGTTGTAAATGGCTGGGTTACCAAGCACATATAGCTTGTTTTTAGAAAGTCCAACCCTATTTATACAACTACCGAATGTGTTGGTTTGGTGTTATGATGGTGTGGAATTGTTTTTATGTTTCATCACTAGTTCATCGTCATCATAGATTCACAGAAATAGATGAGTAGATTTGACTTGTTTGTGACCCCTGGCTGGGCATGGATCTTTCCTAGTGTATCTAAAAAGCCAAGTGTTGGGCCACTAATACAAGTTCAACGCGCTAGCGGTTGTTTGGAAGTAGTAGGAATTTATTTTGCATAGCTATTTATGCTTGCGAGTAAATGAAATTTGAGGAGTGCCTCTTTTTCATCCGAAAAATCACTGATGAGCCAGATCGAGCCTTTTTCCAAGGTTGGAAGGGTACAAACTGTTACTTGTGGTCTGGAATCTAGTTGCAGAGAAGCTGGAAACTGATAATAAACTGACTCCCAGTTACCATCCGAATAGAAGCTGAAAACTGGTCCATGAAACCCTAAAAGTTCAGCTAAAATCTGATCTTTGGTGTACGACTTTCAATACTCCCTCCGTTCCTTAATATTTGACACTTTCAAAATCGGCACGTTTTTTTAGAAAGGTAAAACTATATAAATATTATTTTTTTCTTCAATTTTTTTTAATGATATTAAACTTACTACTTATAATTATGAGATTATTAAAAAAACAAATATTTCATATAGTTTTTATCACCTTAAAAAACGTGCCTAAATAGTAAAAAGTCAAATAAAAAAGAACGGAGGGAGTATTTTAATTCTGAAACACTACCGTTGTATCTCTCGTCTTTCCAAGTAATTTATAACTCTCCTATATTTTCTTGGGATTTAATAACGGGAATCAACTCAAATCTATCGAACGTTGGTGGTGTCTATAGCATCATACTTTATGAAGTCCCAAGGAACATTTTACCCTATAACTTGTTTTCGGTAACAAAGTTTGCTTCGAAGAAGAGGTTATTTTTATGTGATTGCATATGTTATATAATCACGTGTTGTAACATAACATCTAAGTAGAATTCGTAAAATTTAAATAGTTCTAGAAACCCATTTTTTTTTAAAATTAAAATTCATGAACTAAAACTCGATTGGATCTAACCCAAGTTGATCTAGAAACTAAAATAGCCCAAACTTGAAATTACCAATTTTTTTTTTATTAGGAAATATTTCGGGTGTGCAAGCTCTACCCGGTGACATCCTTTTGGATGAGGTTTAGAATACCGGGATTGCTATGAATATCAGTACCTCGTGCAGAGTGGCAAAGGTGTGCAACCTTATCAGACACTATATTGCCTATACGAGGTACATGAAGGAAAGATACCCTTTTCAGTTTTGTCAACATAGTTTTAATGTCCGACATAATGAGTTCGATCTCCCAAGGACATTTAGCTTTTTTTGTTGAGGTGGTCAATAATTATGCTGGAATCACCTTCAATGTGAAGATTATCAATATGTAAATTTAAGGTGTGTTGTACACCAATCCTGAAGGCTAGAGCTTCTACTTTTAGTCGAGTTTGTATACCAAGATTTTTGTATCCTATGTTGATTGGGCACTCATCCCAATCACGAATAATAGCTCCTGATGTACTGTTCCTATCTGTAAGGGTGGAACCACTAAAATTTAATTTAAATGTCAGTTTTCCACTTTTTCTGTCGTCTTCGAAAGCTGTTTTTTGGTTGTATATTGGATTCCTCATCAACGCAGTCATCAAAGCGAGAAGTCTTGCTCCAGTTTATTTCATGTGTTTTGATGATGTAGAGAGTTGTGTCTCTATCAGGGATAGGAGTCGATATGAAGATATGTTGATTTCGAGTATACCAAGTGGTCCACCACGAAAACGCTAATTTTACTTTGGATGAGCTCTTAATGTTGTTGCCAATATAAGACATAACCGGTTTTATGTCTCTTGATTGATTCAGCATGAATGATATATTTGAGTTGATGTGGTTTTGGAATTGGAAGAGATAGGTCGTATACTGGCATTCCAGAAAAAGGTGAGCATCATCTTCATCCGCGCAATTGCACAAACAACAGGTGGAGGGCACGAAAACATTCTTTTGTGCCAGTCGTAGAGCCGTCGGAAGACCGTCCTGACAAAGTTTCCATAGGAAGTTTTTAACCTTTAGTGGAATGTCTATGTTCCAGATCCAGAAGTTAGAATCTGGACACCGGGAGGTAATACCGGCGAGCCACATAATCAACAGGTTGAAAATTACTTGAACCAACACAAAATGTGAAAAGCAGAGTAACTCGTCGAAGTCTGCCATGTGATATGGTGGAACAAATAGTAAAAGGTTAATAATTTGCGACATCGATGATAGATTATATTGAATGAGAGGACCCAAGCTTGTTGGGAAGTTTCATAAGACAACAACTACAAAATTGAAAAGTGACAAAATATGTAGATTTAGAAGAAAAGGAAATACAAGGAACAAGAATATGCAGTACCCAGAGAAAAATAGGGATTCTTAGATGGATAAAACCGCATTTGGAAAGTTTTAAGCTGAATTTCAACGATTCTTGTCCTCACCCTAGTTTGGCATTGGCTGGTTGGATTATCAAAGACCATGTCGAAAGGGTGGTAAGTTACGGGGTAGTTCAGATTCAACTCTCCACACTGAGGCAATTGGCTTTCATCATGGACTCTTGGCAGCTAAGTACTTGGGGATCGCGCACCTTCAAAGAGTTAAGTTTGACGATGATAAATGCCTTAAATGACAAATGACGTCGTTCTTGTGATATCGAAATGTTAATGACATGCTCACCGAAAAGGACTTGTGGGTAGTACCCATAAATCCCCGGTTCAAACCCTGGAATGACCGCTCTTTATTTACCCATTCAAGAAATGTTAATGACATACTCTCTCTCTTTCTAATGGGGTCGTTCGTTTGATGCAGTCGTGTGCTCCCACGTCTTTAGAGAAGTCAATCAAGTAACGTACAAATCTGCTTCTCTTCAAATTCGGCTTCCTTGGCTTGTCATCCTTAATTGATTGCTCTCGTTCATAAGACGCTCTTGCATTGTAGTCTAATAGGATATCACATCGTCCCAAAAAAAAAAAAAAAAAAAAAAACTCAATTTCAGATTGACCCGGTTTGATAACTGACCGACCCCTAAATGAACCGACTTGGCAATGCACGAAGATGAGCCGACCCTCACCCTTACCGGCCGACGCGGTCCGGCTACGGATTAACAAAGTCGGAGAAAGCGGTGGTGAGTAAAATACTTGTAGACGAAGCAAATCCCCTGGCGTCAGTTTAACGCTATCTCCCCCCTCAGTCGCCCTCACTTCACATATATATACACCCACATAGTCATCATCAGTTTCAGTCCATCAATCAATCTTCATCGAATACGCATATTCGAGACACCAGCGCCTTCAGATCTTTCTAGAACAAATGGGAGGCGCTCACAGCCGCGAGGGTTTGGATCTCTCCGATTCCGACGATGAAGAGCGTTACTTCTCCGATTCCAATTCCCACGATCAAGAAGACAGCGATTCCAAACCCCCCAATCCCACTTCTTCCTCTTCAACCTCATCCGGATTGGGGTTGGATCAGGTGAGTTCTCGCCTTGGCTCGCTCAACCTCGGCCAAACCCTAAAAGACTCAGTCAAGCTCTATCTCCATCTCGGAGGAACCACCTCCCAAGCCAAATGGATCCTCGCCCATAAGCTCCCCTCTTATTCCTTCGTCCGAGGTTCCGTTGATTCCTCGGATTCACTCGATGATGAGGATGAGGATGAGGATGATGATGAGAACGCCCCGTGGCTTCTCAAGGTTGGGTCGAAGGTTCGAGCTAGGGTTTCGCCTGATCTTCAATTGAAGATGTTTGCCGACCAGCGCCGCGTTGATTTCGTCTCCGATGGCGTCTGGGCTCTCAAATTCCCCACTAATGACGACTACCGGAGGTTCGTTTCCCGTTTCCATGATTGTCTTTTTGAGAATGTGTATTCCCTGAAACCCACCGAACAGAACAAGCTCAAGGTTTATGGGAAAGATTTCGTCTCATGGGTTAAGCCTGAGGTTGCTGATGAAACCATGTGGGATCACCCTGATCAAGATGAACCTGAAATCCCCACCACAACAAACACTCCCAGTAGGCAGCAAAATAGGGATTTGCTTGAGGAGTTTGAAGAAGCTGCTAATACCGGCATACAGAGCTTGGCTTTGGGTGCTTTGGATAATAGTTTCTTGGTTGGGAATGATGCAATTCAGGTGGTCAGGAATTTCAGGCATGGGATTCATGGCAAGGGTGCTACTGTTAAGTTTGATCATGGGAAAGGTAGTGCTGGTGGTTCATCATCGTCGCTGATGACGCCTAAGAAAGGGCTTCTGATGAGGGGGGAGACAAACATGATGCTTATGAGCCCTCTCAAGGATGGGAAGCCCCATTCCACTGGCTTACAGCAGCTAGATATAGAGACAGGCAAGATCGTCACTGAATGGAAATTTGAGAAGGATGGTGCTGACATCACCATGAGGGATATCACTAGTGATTCTAAAGGGTCTCAGCTTGATCCTTCTGAGTCGACTTTCTTGGGTTTGGATGACAACAGGCTTTGCCAATGGGATATGCGTGATCGTGGTGGCATGGTCCAGAACATAGCAAATTCTTCCCCTGTCTTGCACTGGACGCAGGGCCATCAATTCTCTCGTGGTACCAACTTCCAGTGTTTTGCCACAACTGGGGACGGGTCAATTGTGGTTGGATCCGTTGATGGGAAGATAAGACTGTATTCTAAGACGTCAATGAGGCAAGCGAAGACTGCATTTCCAGGCCTTGGTTCCCCTATCACTCATGTGGATGTTACTTATGATGGGAAGTGGGTTATAGGAACAACTGACTCGTATTTGGTCCTCATCTGCACCTTGTTCACTGATAAGGATGGTAAGACAAAGACTGGGTTTAGTGGACGTATGGGAAGCAAAATCGCAGCTCCAAGGCTGTTGAAGCTAACTCCTGTGGATTCACATATGGCCGGGGCAAACAATAAGTTTCATGGTGGTCAATTTTCATGGGTAAGACAATTTTCTTCTTCCATTGTTCATTTTAATTGCACTTCTTGGATTTGTGTTCTCTAGAGATGCTTTGAATATGATTTGTTTCTTTTGGGTTTGTTGAATTAGGTTTTTTAGGGGATTTAACTAAAATTTGGAGGTAGTAAAATCTTTGTTTTGAATTTTTTGCACTTTGATATAGTTGTGAAGTGGAAGGAAGAAAATGGCGACCCAAATTAGACAGATTCATTGTAAGTTAGATGGACATGATATGAATATGAAAAAGGTAGAAGTAACTACTTTCAGATGACATTCTATGTTTAAAAGATCATAAAATAGATATTGGGGAGCATAAGTGGACACATTATATGTTAGGAAAACCACAATCTGTGTGTGCATAGGCAGGGATGAATTATGAGGGGGCACAATGTAGTTTAAGCCGGTAAATTTCTTAGGAGCTGACAATTGCACAATTCTTACATGTTCATCATAGTAGATATTTCGACTAATTTGGTTGTGTTCTATGTTCTTATGTTGTAGCGTGTTGGTGTATTTGAATAGGTCAAAATGATTGCTTGAGATCCTTTTTCCGGATTACTTGTGTGAATTATTACTTGTGTGAATTATTGACTTGGGTATTCCCTTGATAGGATTAGTTATTATGCTCATTCATGCACTGTAAAACTACTACTCCGTATTGTGTTTAATTTATGATCTGAATAAATTCTGTCAATGAATATTAGGATTTTTTTTCTGAAAACAACTACTCTTCATCTACAGGTCACAGAGAATGGGAAGCAAGAACGACACATAGTAGCGTCTGTAGGGAAATTCAGCGTGATTTGGAACTTCCAGCAAGTGAAGAACAGTGGCCACGAATGTTACTGGAATCAGCAAGGCCTGAAGAGCTGTTATTGCTACAAGATCGTGTTGAAGGATGAGTCAATAGTAGACAGCCGATTCATGCACGAGAAGTTTGCAGCTGGGGACTCCCCTGAAGCTCCTTTGGTTGTGGCAACTCCTATGAAAGTCTCCTCATTTAGCATGTCTCTCAACAAGTAGTTCAACTGGATGCATTGTGTACAAAGAACTTTTAACTTGTAAGCAGCTTACGTTTGTTTGTAAATGCCTCCCTTTTAGGCTTATCCAACGTTTGTTATTCAATTTAGCTGATTAGGTAACAGTGATGTTGCGCTTCTTTTTAAATTTCAACTGTTGGGAACTTGCATTGCAGTTTGCAGCCCTTGTTTGCTGCTGTTTCTTTGGTACCCGAGTATTTGTGTGATTAATACAAGCCAATGTTTGAGGTTTTGAATCTTTATACGGAGTAGTAGCTTTGGACTTCAACCTAATTTATTATAACTTGATATCAAGATGCAAACAATAATTATGATCTAACAATTAGAAGTTCTAAATTGCCTACAAACCATCAATAATAAACATAAAAATAACTTAAAATGATGAAATCTCATCCTAGACGCCCCTGGCTCGTTGCAGCGAGACCTTATGCAGATGTAAAGTAGTAGTGTACTTAAATGGAATAACCGCCCAACTACCGTCCCGTGTCATGCTCAGGTACGATATTTGCCTAATTGTGTCATCAAGGTATCATTCGATACCACTGGCAGAAATCGAACAACTACACTAGCACTAGCAACTGCCAAAGTGTCAAGGCAACGTTATTTGGACAACAAAGTCTATTCTTAGCGCGGTTTCCTTGTGAGAGTCAGTGAATCAGAAATCACTAGGTCACCAGCACTGATCGTGTTGCGAAGCATGGTATCTTCATACATAATCATTAATCCAATCCCCTTTACATGACTTGTCAAGAAAAGAGAAGGTAACCACTTTGTGTTGCGAAGCATGGTATCTTCATACATAATCATTAATCCAATCCCCTTTACATGACTTGTCAAGAAAAGAGAAGGTAACCACTTTGCAATTAAACTGCTTAACAATTCTAACACCAAGGCCAAACATCAATGCACACCATGCCGTACGCTGAACGACATCTTTGTCCATGGTAAAACCTAACAGGTGGCATAGCTCAAACAGATACATGGAACAATCAATGCTTCTTCACAAAGCATCACGAAGAAGTATGAGCTTCTTCAAAGGGCATCGCGGGCAGCAATTCGACATGCAATCGCATCAGCAAGTGAGCCTAAGTCCAACTCCGGCCCAGATATTTTGTAGTGCTGCCACGAAACAAATTTGACAAATTGGTTACTCACACAAATTTTATTTGAAGAAAAACAGAGTGGCTGCAACATAATAGGTAAACAGATCAACACACCTTTTGTATCTGTGCATGGTTTGCCCTACTCTCCATTTCATCGAGGCTAACCTCCTTACCATTGATAAGTTTCCCAACAGCTTCCATCTAGGGATACAAAAATAATTCAAATATCAAGAATCTTTAGGATGGAAACTAAAAAAATGCCAGCAGAAAGAACAAATGCTGACCTCTTCAGGAGAAGCATTAAACCGAGCTGAAAGGACATATGTAGAGCTGTCTGAGATACCGCATCTTTTCAAGGACTCTGTTATCTGCTCAGAAAATCTTTAAGAGGTGAGAATTAACAGCATATTATAGCCTGAATGAGATTTTTTATTTTCTTTCAAAAAACAAAAACTTGTTTTTTACTTTCTTAGATGCTTTGGTTACTTTATTGTATAACAAGGTTAGATTAAATAAACAAAGTCAGAATTTGACATTGTTTACATATAAATAGACGTGGGTGATTCTTTGAAAGAAAAACAAGTTTGTGGGTGGTTTGCTGAAATTTTTTAATTTACGTGGTTTTCTGTAATTTACCCTGGAAAAAAAAGAAGAAAAAGAATAAAACAGAGAGGCCATAAGATATTACATGCTTGGAGGCTGAATAGTTGTATACAAGTTCTGAATGGGGAGTTCGGGTCGTCAATGAATCCCGTCCCTTTGCTACAAGTGTCTTATGAGCTGAAGCAAGCACCTGGAAAATGTCAGGGATCTGTTCCATGTAACCAAATTAGATGATGTTAGGAAGAAAGCATAAAGACGGTAATACAGTTGGGAAACAAAGAAAGAGGCAAAAGGGGTGCTCCAGAATCTTACAAGTGACGCATTCAGAAATGCAACTTCCGGTTGCAAGGTTCCAGCTTGCATCAAGTCTAAAAGCTCCCTGCATGCAAAGTGTGAACCATTATATTAAACAGTTTGAATAAGAAAAATCAAAATTGCAGATATCCTCCATTTAGATAGCAAAATGACACGATGAGCCAAGACATACCCATTGGAAAAGATTTAAAATTATACAAAAAAGGGTCAGTATACAATTGCAGGAGTGTATGGTTCAGAAAAGAATTTCTGCATAAGGCAAGGACCAAAATGGATGCCGTTGGGGGTATTTTAAGAGTTAGGTAGCAAAGTGTTAATTATTGGTTTTGTGGATTGCGAAATAGTAGGAAACTTTGATAGAAAAGGGAGACATAAAGACAACAACAAGGCGTTCTTACAAAGTATGATGGTAGTACCAATAAGGAAATCAGAAATGACTTAAGTAATCAAAACAGCGACTTCACTTAAGAAAAGATGAGAATCTACAACATTCTACTCCCTTCACCAAGAAAAAAAGATGTCATTTTAGCAATTGACACATTTATTAAAGGAAAAAAATGATATCTGTCCCTATATGCAATTTCAATAACAAACATAATAATTCACCACTAAAATGATGTCTTTCCCTAAACAAGCATAAGAAGCTAAAATGGCATCTTTTTCTTAACATAGGGAGTGAGATAATACACTAGATACAACAACAACAACAACATTCCTAGCTTATCCCGCCTAGGCAGGGTCTGGGGGCCATGTTGTGCCGACTCTTTCCCCAACTACGTCAAGAGGGTGTTTCCAAGTGGCCCCAAAGAAGAAATTTTGATTTGATCTTCAAATAGTGGATAATGTTTGTGCTCGGATAGAGGAGGGAAGACAAAAGTTTAATATCAATTTGGGGTAAGCAATTCGAGAGGTTGTTAACATAAGACATGGATGCATTGTATTAAAATTATAGCAATTTCTAAAAAGTACATAAACCCAAACAAAGGGAAAATAGGTCTAAGAGCAACTGTTACAGTTATCCAACAATAGCATAATAAGAAAATATATTAGGCTCAAACAAGAGACCTTTTTAGAAGTACACTAGAAGAAGAAAAATCTAAATTTTTGTCAGCGATTGGAAAATGAATTTTCAAATACAAATATCAAGAGAGAGAGAGAGAGAGAGTACTTGGAATTAGTGACATCTGTGTAGAGAGAGACAGAAAGAGTGTTGTTTGCATCAATCTCAAACACCTTCATTTTGCTCTTTTGAACAGAAGAATCTGATAAGTTTTCCTGCCAAGTTAATGAAACAAAAAATCCACATTTACAGTCATGTCCTGCAGTCTGCAAAGATGAAGTCAGGAGCAAGTCGAACTAATAGAACATCAAGCCACAAAGACAAAGCAGCCAGGGAGGATTATGGGCATGGGCGTTGCAGGGAATCATAAATAAAAAGGATGTTTATGCAAATCCTATGCAGAAAGTACACGAGATTGCACAACAACGTCAAGGTATGCGAATTAGGCATCCACATCGACTGTATAGGAAGTAGTTGGTGTGGTGTGGGCTTTATATTGGTAAATGGAAATGCACTTGGGGCCTATTTGGCAGCACAAGTTTTATGATTTGTCGTAGTGTTTTGAATGATTGGAGTTTGAGTTTAAAATTCTTATTTTCTTTATAGAGTTTGGTATTTGAAGTAAAAGCTATTTGAAGTTGTGTCTGTGCTTGTATTTGAAGTTTGTGTGTTTGGTATTTGAAGTTTTATAGAGTTTTCTTTTTAATTTTCAGCTGAAATAATCTCTAAAATCTGAACGATCACTTGAGTACCAAAGTACAGAAGCTATCCATTCTTGATCAAATGCAGTATTTGCAGGACTTGTCTATCATTGTAATTTAAGTGATAATCATAAAATTAGCTCAATTCCTTCAACTCTAACAGGTTCTTTACTGTACCACATCCTACATTTATATTACAAAAACATTTCAGATGGAAACTAGAATCCAATCAACTTGGAAAAAAGAAAGGTACAAGCAATGGAAGAACTAAGAAACGCTTTTAAATATTTAGCCATAACAAAATTCTGGACAAACACAAAATCGTAACCTAAATCCTAATAACCAGAAATCAAATAACAAATGCAAATTCTCACCGAGCACATAATTAAAATTCACAAATTTGAAACCCTAGACCTAAACAATCGGATCCTAAAATCCAAATAACTACAAAATTCACAGCCCGAAGTCCCTAACTTGCTCAAGTACAATCTCGAAACTAATTAACCCTCACCCGGGTGCTGGACTGTGGGGAAAGAGGAGGAGCTGCCGGCGTCGCGGGACTGCCGAGGCGAGGCAGTGGCGGTTTGGCGGCGACAGGCGAAGGCACGATGGGCTGGTGGAGAGTTGTGACAAGTGTTGGGTACTAACTTGGGTTGTTGACGGCGGGTCAATGAAACATTACGGAGCACTACTCTAATTTTTTTTTTTTTTGAGAAACACTACTCTAATTTTCTTTAAAAAAGAAAAAGAAAAAGAAATGCAAAAGAGGGTTGATAATGATAATATCATATTTTCATTCATAATTTCATTCAAATCCTTTGTAAATTATGAAATTGCTAAGATATTTTATTTTTTTTTGGTGACGACGAACCCACCTCTGACGGCAAATCCCAAGCACGTGACCCGGCTGACAAGCGCTACGTACCAGGTAAATTGGCTTGCGCCGACCTGCTCGACCCACTGGTGAGGAGCAAGGTAAACCTTGGATGGAAATCCCAAGGAAAGGGGCGGAGGCAGGGATCGAACCCGGGACCTCCTTCCCACCCCCCTTGCTCCACATCAGTAGGCCATCCCGACTGGGGCTAAACAATCTAGGTAAATAAAGAGCGGTCATTCCGGGGTTCGAATCGGAGACTTATAGGCACTACCCAGATATTCTTTCCGGTGAGCCATTCTATAATGGTTAATTGCTAAGATATTTCTACTCCACGAGATAAGAGCATAAAAGACAAAGTATAATAAAAATGGGGAAAAAAATTAAGTGCAAGATTTGTTAAATTAAAATTTGATGAATCCATCTCACAAATCGATAAAGTATAATTGATTTCGTCATCAGAAATTACTTATGAGAAAATAATAACAAGCCAACATCAAAAATCGGAAAACAAACCCCTAAAAATTGAAACAATTGCAGCTTTGAAATGTATCATCGCACCAAAATCGTGTCGAAGACCGTAAAACACAGTAAATCAGCGGCGCTTTCCGTCAATGGCGCTGAAATTTGGTACAGGCTCTACGAGAGTCGATAATTCCTTCCAAAGATAACCCACACTAACAAGCTAGTATAACAAGTAAGCACATATTTCAATCTCACAAAGAGAGTGTATGTTTAGTGTGTGGGCATGGTGCGACTAAACCTGAACCTCAATCAATCTAAATTTTATTAATTTTGACTGAACCCGATCCAATCAATATATGACCACACATTTCACCTGAACTGACTCAACCAACTAATGTCCTTACCCGAACGAATCTAATCGGACCCGATCAACCCAATTAGTGGCTCTAGGAATATCTAACTCTAACATACTACTAGTCAGGCCCGGCCCAATAACAGGGGTGCTAGTGCTACCGCCCAGGGTCGATAATTCCTTCCAATAAATCAGGTCGATAATTTCAACAACATTATTGTAGAAGGAGGTGTCGAAGACCGTAAAACACAATAAATCAGCGGCGCTTCCCGGCAACGGCGCTGAAATTTGGTACAGCCTTTACGAGGGTCGATAATTCCTTCCAAAGATAACCCACACTAACAAGCTAGTATAACAAGTAAGCACAACTTTCAAACTCACAAAGAGAGCGTGTGTTTAGTGTGTGGGCCTGGTGCGACTAAACCTGAACCTCAATCAATCTAAAATTTATTTTGACTGAACCCGATCCAATCAATACATGACCACGCATTTTACCTGAACTGACTCAACCAGCTAATGTCCTTACCCGAACGAATCTGATCGGACCCGATCAACCCAATTAGTGGCTCTAGGAATATCTAACATACTACTAGTCAGGTCCGGCCCAATAACAGGGGTGCTAGTGCTACCGCCCAGGGCCCAAAGTTCTATAGGGCTCATACATAATTTGACAAGCCCGTATAAAAAAGGCTCATGCAAATTGTGTACAACCTATTTCTTTTTATATTTTCAGTTCAGTGTAATAAATGAACAGGGGTTTGTATCATGGTTGTTAGTAATATCACACTTTAATTAATTTTTATATAATTTACTACTCCCTCCATCTCAATATACATGTCTGACTTTTCGATATACTTTTTAAAAAGCTAAAACTCTATAAAATATTATTTTTTTATATTAAAACTTCAAAAGCATGTCATAGTTGTTAGTAATAAGTATGAAATTATTAAAAAAAATTAGCAAAAGCATTGATGCTTTATATAGTTTTTTAGTTTATTAAAGAACGTGGTATACGTAGAGTAACATGTATTTTGAGATGGATGGAGTACCTATTACCAATATGTCTTGCATTAAATTATTTTTAAATTTTGATATTTTACATAGTTTTGAACTATTTAAAAAAGGGGGTTTTGCAAAACTAACTCAAATACCCGGACCCCTTTGCACCCCCTATCCCCTATCCAAATAAATTGCAAAAATGTAACCCTCCCCCTAAAAATCCCCCATTACCTCACCTTTTGTAGCCAGAGGAGAGAGAGAGAGTCTGCAGAGGAGAGAGAGCACAAGATCTCGTCACCCATCCAAAACACTTTCTTTCTATGCCTCTCTCCACCCCTCTCCATCGAATAGCTCAATTGAAGAGCTTATTTATTATTTGATTTCTCTGTCTTCTATCTCTCTGCCTTCGAGGGTGACGGGATCTCCATGGAAGCTCGAATTCGCCATGCGCCGCTGGTGTGAACCACCGCCGGAGCACCTATTTGGTGCCTTCGTCCTTCACCTTCGTTGTGATGACTTTTCCAGGTCAATTCGAGTAGGGTTGCTCAGAATGTGGCCCGGCCCGAAAACCGACCCATAACCGAATTGAAAAACTCGGTTTTGGGCCGGCCCGGTACGTAATGGTTCGGGCTTCGGTCCTGAAAAATCTGAAATTCGGTTTCGGGCCAATAACCGTAACCGAACCAAAATTTTCGGTTTTGGCCCGAAAAAACCGATTTTTTTTTTAAATCCTAGATTTAGAAAGTTAGAGCAGACAGCCGTCACAACTAGACCTGGTTTAACTTAAAACCAGGCAATCCCTTTTGTAGAGTCTTAAGGTGGGTCTGTCCTATACGTATCATCCATACATATATATGTAATTGACTAGACATCTCCATGTCCCTATAGCCCAGGAAACATGGCGCTATCAGTCAACTTACAATATAGTCATTTAATAAAATCACCTATGTCCAATTTGATGATTTCAGACTACGAACTTGTGATAATTCATAACCGCATTTCACTTAATGGGGTTTCATTTACCAGAACTCTTAAGATAAGCCCATTTGCGAACTACGAATTATTTGGAAATTTTATTTATTATCGTTCTACACAATATATAAATAAAGATGAAATATCATAAAATCATCCAGTCAAACATAAACTTAGTGTCTAAACTCTAAACATAAAATGTAATACAAAGCAGTCTTAAACCCATTCTCCAATGTTTCTGAGACCCTTAGCCCTAGTGTGACTATCATGCTTGGGAGTTGGGCCTAGGCATAGGCTTTGTCAATGCATATGCAATGTTGTCATCTGTATGCACCTTACATATCTTAATGTCACCCTCAGTGACTATGCGTCGAATAATGTGAAACTTCCTCATCACGTGTCTGGATTTGGAGCTCGAGCTCGGTTCCTTGGCCTAGAATATGGCACCATTATTGTCACAATGGATGTCAATAGGCCCTGAGATGCTAGGAACAACACCGAGTTCATCTATGAACTTCCTCATCCAGACATCCTCCTTAGTCGCTTCACTAACAGCTATATATTCAGCCTATGTTGTAGAATCGACAACTGTGTCTTGTTTAGAGCTCTTCCAGCTCACAGCTCCACCATTAAGGACGAAAACATATCCCGATTGAGACTCAAAGCCATCTCGGCCAGCCTGGAAGCTCGCATCAGTATAGCCTTGCACGATCAAGTTGTCATCACCCTCATATACTAAGAAATCATCCTTAGTTCTTCTCAAGTACTTCAGGATGTTCTTACCTGCACACCAATGTGCCTCTCCTGGATTCGATTGGTATCTGCTACACATACTCAAAGCATATGCAACATCAGGTCGTGTACACACCATGACATACATGATAGATCCTATAGCAGAAGCACAAGGAATCTTACTCATCCTTTCTAGCTCAGTAGGTGTCTTAGGACATTGCTTCTTGCTAAGATGTACACCATGTTGTATAGGTAAAAATCTTTTCTTGGAATCTTGCATTTTGAATCTGTTGAGAATCTTATCTATATAAGTTCCCTGACTCAATCCTAGTAATCTCTTAAATCTATCTTTATAGATCTTTATTCCAAGTATATACTCTACCTCTCCCAAGTCTCTCATTGAGAAACATTTCTTCAGCCATTCCTTAATGGACTCTAGCATCGGAATGTCATTCCCAATAAGTAGTATGTCATCCACATACAAAACTAGGAAGACCACTTTACTCCCACTAAACTTCTTGTATACACATGGGTCCTCTTCACATCTGATGAAATAAACTCTTTGATCTTCTCATCAAATCGAAAGTTCCAACTCCTGGATGCTTGCTTAAGTCCGTATATAGATCTCTTAAGCTTGCATACCTTCCCGACATTACTTGGATCTTCAAAACCCTCTGGTTGTGTCATATACACATCCTCTTCCAAGAATCCATTCAGGGAGGCGGTTTTGACATCCATTTGCGAAATCTCATAATCATAATAAGCGGCAATAGCAAGGATTATCCTAATGGATCTTATCATGACAACTGGTGAAAAGGTCTCATCTTAGTCTATACCATGAATCTGTTTAAAACCTTTGACAACTAATATCTTGCCTTGTATACAGATACCTTTCCATCCTTATCTGTCTTAAGTTTGAAAACTCATTTGCTCCCTATGGGTTTTACCCCATCGGGCAAATCTATCAAGTCCCATACTTGATTTTCAAACATCGAATCCATTTCGGATCTCATGGCCTCAAGCCATTTCTTGGAGTCTGGACCCGTCGTTGCTTGCTTATGGGTATTAGGCTCATCATGTTCTAGCAGAAGAACATCAAGGTTTACATTCAAGATGAAATCATCATAACGTCTTGGTTGTACCCTTGGCCTATCTGATCTACGGGTGGGTTCAACTGGTTCAACAACTGGAGCTAGAACAGTTTCCACAACTATTTGTGGATCCTCTTGGTTGTACCCTTGGGGCCATTGGCCTTCCAAAACCATCAACTCGTCCTCGACATCATCTATGTCGTCTCGCTGTTGAGTTTGTTGCTCTTCATCATGAACTGGTTCAAGATGAATATTTCTCCCACTTGAATTACTGGAAATGAACTCTCTTTCCAAACAGACACTATCCCTTGCAACAAACACCTTTTGTTCAGCGGGATTATAGAAGTAATATCCAAAACTACCTTTTGGATACCCTATAAAATAGCATTTTTTTTTTCTGATTTAGGGGCAAGCTTATCCGTTTGTAAACGCTTTACATATCTAAATCTATTTAATTAATTGTGGAAGGTAAGCTTACCTTTTGGAAGGTAAGCTTATCCGTTTGCCAACTACGATTAGGGGCAAGCTTATCCGTTTGCCAACTACGATTAGGGGCAAGCTTATCCGTTTATACCATATTTAATTAATTATTTATTTCATAAATAAATCTTATTTCATTATTATTAGTATATATCTAATATACTGATAGCATGCATTTAGGTAGGCATATTGGGTTGCATTTAGCATGATTTAGATGTGCATAATGCATAGTTTAAGCTAGATTTGCATTTATACTTGTGTTGTTGGTGGAATCGGAATCTATACGCTTTTATGGATTATTTCAGGTATATGTGGATCCGACTAGGAATGAGGAGGCTCATGGATGGAGGAAAAGTGAAGAGCCCGGGAGCGGAATCGAAGTTAGAGAGCCTAAGTGAAGAACAAGTCAACAGAAGTTGTCGACAGACATGCTGAACTTGTTTCGCACTTTCTGGAGGCCTCGGTGGTCCGATTGACTATTATGACCATGCATTGGAAAGCTCTTTCCGAGATCTACAACTTTCATGTTGACATCGAGACCAAATTCGAAACGGAAAAATTACTGTGAACAGTAAAAGCCGCCCCGTGGCTCGAAGCTCTGTCGAACGATTTCGCTGATCGCCTGGCCGCCCCGCGGCCTTCACAGAAACGCCGATTCAAGATTGGACTTTACTTAGGGTTTTTATTAAGTTATTTGGCCGACTTTCTCTAGACTATTTTAAGGTTTTTCTAGTTATTATTTTCATGAACCTTATGCACATTATTCCATTGTTGAGAGCGCCGTTGAGCATGAGCAACTAAACTCTCGAAGTTTCGCCTACAGTTTGGATCTTTGATTGTTGAATTGTGAGTTTCTTAATCTAGTTCTTATTCCTATTGCAATGTTTTGACTTCTTTGTGCTTAAGTGCTTGAATGGGTTTTATTCTCTCTGGCCTGATCAACTAGTTAGAGTAGATTCATTCAATTGCTAGGGTTTTGCGGATTCCTCGTAGCGAACCTTAACCCAAGTGGCAATCATATCCCTTTAGGACTCGTAGGACTAATTGGATGTGTAGGAAGTTGAATACATGTTGAATATCGACTCATAGCTTGATATTATGTGTACCTTGGTTAATTCATAATCTTAATGCTATCTCTAGGTTGAATCTTAACCGTGTTAGGGTTATTTAGAGATAAGAGTTGCTAGGACTCGTAGGACTAGTAATTTACCTAAGATCTGGACAAGGACATTGATAGGAAAAGGCAAGAACTAGAGGCTGAAACAAGGATCGAATTCATCAAACGAAGTGATAAATTGTAGGCGAACCTATTTCTCTCCACTGCATTCTTAAACCAATTCACTTTATTTGCTTGCTTCCGCTTTGCTAAAAGGCGGATCTTTTCACACTAAAAACTCCCCCTTTTTCTCTCTTAGCAATTAGAATTAGGCTTGAATTTGATAGATTTCTCTGTGGATCGATCTCTTGCTTACACACTATACTAATTGTGAGTTTGAGCATTCTTTGGCAAGAACAACGACAGGTTTTCCTCTTGTCAAATTTGGCGCCGTTGCAGGGGAAATTCTTATCAATTTCTTGTGTTTAATTTTAATCGCTAATTTTTGTATATATTTACATCTAACCCCGTCGTGGACCTATCTTATGGTTCACGACACCTTATTACTAATATTTTTAGATGTTGAAGTTATGGCAGTTTCAGGGAGAATATTTTCACAGCTACCTCACAAGAGTGCAAAATTTATTTAATATCCGTTATTCACGGGGTTTCCGAGATAGTTTGCGAGATGTGGTGGTTTGCGTTTTTGAGGGCATGACTCCTCAGACCCGAGAACTTGCCAGGTCCATAAACAATGGAAGCTTTGCTGGTTTAGGAGTGTCGGGATTATGGGATCTTCTCTGCTACATGGGTGACCAATCGGCGGAGGAAGAATCCTACACTTCGACGTTTCAACCAATGGAGTACTCCGACCCATCCATGGAAGAGTCAACCATTATCTTGATGGAGTAGATATGGCAATTACGTGAGATAGTGAATCAAACTGGGGAGGCTATGAATCAAACTGGGGAAGCTATGAATCAAAATGGGGAAGCAATTATCCAACTCTTTAAGACATTGAAGGAGTTGATAGTTTAGCAATGTTCTATTCCTCAACTTGATGAAAGCCAAGATGCAAGCAACGATGAATTCTCTGATAATGAAGAAGAGCATCTAGTGGTTATCGACACGGAATCTCAGGAGACGTCCCTAGAGATTAAGGATATTTTGATGCTCCCTCCATTCGTAGAGATCATCCCCAACTCGCCTATCAAGGAGCCAAGTCTAGAACTAATTTATGTGGTTCCCGAAAAAGAAACTGGTACTTTTTGCAAATTGGGAGATTTTGGTGATTATGTCGATCCATGGAGTCACTACTTCAACAAACCACTAGCAGAACTGTGTTGGTGGTCCTACATACCCTCGAGGGAGAATCAAGCTCGAATGAAGGGTAAGTTGGTAATGGTTCTCATTGCTATATTTTTAATTACCAATTATTTCATCTTTAGTGTGCATTCGAATATTGGTTGGGCACGAGAGTTTGATTTGCTTTTGAGGGCGCCGACGATGTCCGCTTGAATCTTGAATGAGTGGATGAATAAACTGTCGAGCCAACGACCTTAACCAAAGGCGCTGCTTGGGAGGCAACCCAAGGTCATTAGATTTAGATTCTATTAATTGCATTAAGTTATTTTTTTGTTTTGGGTTTTTGTTTGTTTTCGTGGGGTGCTAACATCGCAGGCTGAGAAGACGAGGAGAAAAGGACACAGAGGAAAGGCCGCCCCGCGACTTGTACGGGCCGCCCCGCGGCTAGGTCGTGTCTCCAGCCGCCCCGCGACCTAGCATGGCCGCCCCGCGGCCTCTGACGGGAGTGACAGGTTTCCCTTCCTCCATTCCCAGACCTACCAACACTGCAATTAGCATGTCAGTTTTCTCTCTTTCCTTCATATTTTGATCTGTTGTTGTTTTTAATTTATATTCATTGAGGACAATGAAAGATTTAAGTGTGGGGGAGGGATTGCATTACATATAGATAGATTTTCCACATCATGTTTATTTATGTTTTCATATTTATTTTTACTCATATATTGCATTTTTACTCATATATATTGCATTTGCTAAAAAAAAAAAACATCCAAAAATATCATGCATCTCATAAACTTTAGGTCTTATTTTTCCATCTAGGCTACTTGTCCTCTATATTTATCTTATCATGTGCTCCATGACTTGCTTGAAGTGTTTGAAACTTTGAATTGTTTTATAGATTTTTTTTTTTGGGAATATGATTGATGATATAATTGAGCATGTATAGTCTTTGGAATTTAAGTGGTATTGAAGTTCTAACAATTTGACCTTGTGAGTTATTTTGGCCTTATTGGGACTACACATATATGTCCTCTAGTTTCTTTGTGTGTGAATACTCTCCTTGATTACTTCCTCTTTAAATTGCGTTTAGATATCTTTATCGAGGCTGCATTTATATGATTTTTGCATGTAACCTCAAAGTGATTGAGGCATGATTTTCTTTTAGCCATATTATACTCTATCCACCTGTATACATTATTCTTTGCTTGAAGCCAATTTGAGCCTTATAAGCCTATTTTGTTAGCTCCACAAAATCTTCCTAGCCGATTATTAGCCTGACCCATCCGGGAATTAGGAGAAGAATTGGTGAATATTTTGATGTGTTGATGGAGTTGCTTTGAGTTGAGAAATTATGTTGGGTGATTCATTTGTACTTCATAGAGACGGTTTTTATGTGCTTATTACTTGGGACCTAAGGAGGATAAAATTCACTTAGGGGTAAAAGTCAAGAAAATAAAAAGAAAAAAAAAGAAAAAAAAATCATTATCAAAAGAAAAAAAAAATGAATGAATGAGTTTGCGTGGTTATTTAAGAAGTATGCTTGCATTGTATTGTGAAGAAGTACATGTTATTGGAATGGTATTTGAAGTGTTGTGTTGGTGTTTTTCTGGTTGTTTACTAACCCTTTTTCCCGGTTTTTTAGCACGACATAGCCTAAATATTTTCCATACCCGATGTTCCCACCATGGCCCCATTACAACCTATTCAAAAGACCTCATGATTTTGGTTGCATGTGAAGTCACTAGCGGTGGAGATTTTGACCACTGACGCAATTTTGTTGTAGCTAAGTTTTCAAGGATTGAGTTGAGCGTGAATGTTTAACCCTAAACACATGAGCGAGAGTGAAAACACATTTTCCTGGTGAGGTTGAATGAATATGCTTGCTTTATTCCTTGGATTGCACCTATACATGTTATGACGTTAATTGTCAATCTTCGTTTCCCTACTTTGAGCTTTTAAGTGTTTTACCAAAGTTATTACATTGATTGCTTGTCTGTGGGGTGTTGATTTGATTTTGGTTTTAATTGCTTGAGGACAAGCAAAGGCTTAAGTGTGGGGGAATTTGATAGCATGAATTTAGGTAGGCATATTGGGTTGCATTTAGCATGATTTAGATGTGCATAATGCATAGTTTAAGCTAGATTTGCATTTATACTTGTGTTGTTGGTGGAATCGGAATCTATACGCTTTTATGGATTATTTCAGGTATATGTGGATCCGACTAGGAATGAGGAGGCTCATGGATGGAGGAAAAGTGAAGAGCCCGGGAGCGGAATCGAAGTTAGAGAGCCTAAGTGAAGAACAAGTCAACAGAAGTTGTCGACAGACATGCTGAACTTGTTTCGCACTTTCTGGAGGCCTCGGTGGTCCGATTGACTATTATGACCATGCATTGGAAAGCTCTTTCCAAGATCTACAACTTTCATGTTGACATCGAGACCAAATTCGAAACGGAAAAATTACTGTGAACAGTAAAAGCCGCCCCGCGGCTCGAAGCTCTGTCGAACGATTTCGCTGATCGCCTGGCCGCCCCGCGGCCTTCACAAAAACGCCGATTCAAGATTGGACTTTACTTAGGGTTTTTATTAAGTTATTTGGCCGACTTTCTCTAGACTATTTTAAGGTTTTTCTAGTTATTATTTTCATGAACCTTATGCACATTATTCCATTGTTGAGAGCGCCGTTGAGCATGAGCAACTAAACTCTCGAAGTTTCGCCTACAGTTTGGATCTTTGATTGTTGAATTGTGAGTTTCTTAATCTAGTTCTTATTCCTATTGCAATGTTTTGACTTCTTTGTGCTTAAGTGCTTGAATGGGTTTTATTCTCTCTGGCCTGATCAACTAGTTAGAGTAGATTCATTCAATTGCTAGGGTTTTGCGGATTCCTCGTAGCGAACCTTAACCCAAGTGGCAATCATATCCCTTTAGGACTCGTAGGACTAATTGGATGTGTAGGAAGTTGAATACATGTTGAATATCGACTCATAGCTTGATATTATGTGTACCTTGGTTAATTCATAATCTTAATGCTATCTCTAGGTTGAATCTTAACCGTGTTAGGGTTATTTAGAGATAAGAGTTGCTAGGACTCGTAGGACTAGTAATTTACCTAAGATCTGGACAAGGACATTGATAGGAAAAGGCAAGAACTAGAGGCTGAAACAAGGATCGAATTCATCAAACGAAGTGATAAATTGTAGGTGAACCTATTTCTCTCCACTGCATTCTTAAACCAATTCACTTTATTTGCTTGCTTCCGCTTTGCTAAAAGGCGGATCTTTTCACACTAAAAACTCCCCCTTTTTCTCTCTTAGCAATTAAAATTAGACTTGAATTTGATAGATTTCCCTATGGATCGATCTCTTGCTTACACACTATACTAATTGTGAGTTTGAGTATTCTTTGGCAAGAACAACGACAGGTTTTCCTCTTGTCATATACACTAATAATAAAATCATCTATCTTTTGATCAAGTCCGTCAACTCTAAGTGTGTGACTGCATAGGACCCGTTTATAATAGCCATGTGTTTAATCCGTTTAAGCCCGTTAATCGTATTTGACTTCTAGCAAAGCATTACGACTCCTAAAATAATCGGATTGAATATCTCTATCAATTGTCATATGCCATAATTAGTCATTGCACATTAAATTAAAAGACACAATTCCTTCACGTGTCCCCTACTGGACTAGCTACTTTGACTTTCAGATCTCCCACCTTTTGTTCAAGCTCCTGAACCAGCCGGGATCACCTGGACAAGCCCCGTGCTTCCCCCTCCCCCAAAAATTTAAAAAAAATTAGAAAAGAAAAAAAGAAAAAAGGAAATATGGAAAGGAGTAGTTTAGTGAGAGAGACAGGGTGACAGTGAAGCATCTGGCACAACAGATCTTCACCGCTCCTGAACCCATTGCTTCAGTGTGCAAAAAAGGTGGACCAAATGACACAGTTTTGGCACCCAACGACACCGTTTTATCGCCTCGTTTTAAAACCCATTTAAAACTCTCACAAATAGAAAACGACGTCGTCCAAATGATTCGTCTAGCTTCTTCAACCGAACCTTTCAGAGATCCAATGATCTCAACAAATGAACACCCTCACTGACCATGCCCTTATGCTTGCAGACACTCAATAGGGCCGAAAATCATCCTTTTTGACCTTAAATTTAAAGTTAAAACAATCCAACACATGAGCTTCCAAATGTATTCAATGGTGTTTTAATCAATTTTGGGAAGTGGGCTATTGATTCCAGGTTCGATTGGATTCCCCATTCAAGGCTTCTCCCATGGCAATTTTTTCCAAGGCCCACATTTTCCTACTTTCACCACAATTTTTATTATATTTTTTTTTTTGGAAGCACCACATTTTTTTTCATATTCTTTCAAAACTTTATTTTCTCTTAATTGATATATCAAAAAATAACAAAAAATTGCATCTAGTAATACCAAAAAAAAAAACACTACATTATTTTCACATAAATACTTTCATCCTATCTTATATGGTATTTTATAAATATTAATATGAATTTATGACATTATAAAAATGTGAAAAAAAAATAGAGCCTAATTCTAATTTTGCACCGGGCCTCCGAAATCGTCGAGACGTTACCTCCCCGTGCTAACAAATCCTAGAATCAATGAATTCCAAGACTCAGCATCGTGTTTAGGAATACAATAAAAAAACCTGCTTAGCCATTGTGAGCAACCCTATTTGCAATACATTTAATTGCACAATCAAATTGTTAAGCAACATAGCAGTAATCCACATTTTCAATAGAAACTCTAGTCGTTCGACAAACCTAAACAATATTCCTCTTAATAGTAAATCTATCAGGCTCATGCAATCCCTGCATCTCAACAAGCGTCTTCAGTTGAAACTCAAACTCACCCATCCTAACCAGCTCACCAGTGAAGAAATTTCAAGATGTACAATGCCTCATAGATATTTTATCGAACACATTCCAAGCATCGTGTAAAACCCTGCTAGAGGCATAACTGCGAATGAGGTTACTAACCCTAACATCAGACCCAACTCCAAGTTTCACGATCAAGCTATATATCCACCTATTTCCAAGTTGATTCACCATGTACAAAAGTCCTTTGGGACTCAACATCAGATGCTCGTGTGGTGTGCATGGACGTACATGTATTATTAGCCTAACACATAATTGACAATAAGAGGAGTAACCATTGATTTATATACTATGTTTGTTCTTACTCATACTTTCAATCTGAGACTCCCTGATCTATTCACATCTCAACATGCCCAAGTGTAACCACGGTTGTTTACTCTAATGTTAGCTCTATGACCAGGGAGTCGTGTGCACTGATACACATACTATAGTAGTTTAGCATATAAGCCGAACGGGGTTCTATTCAAAACCAATTAATTGACAATAAGAGGAGTAGCTCACCAGCTTATATACTAGGTTTGTTCATGCTCAAACTTTTTATTTGGGATTCTTTGGTCCCTTTACATATCAACAATTCAACACCTTGCAGATAAAGGAAGCAAAGGCCTTGAGAGCAAAGGAAGAAGCAACAAGGTCACTACGCCAAGAACACAGTCGTGCGGCGGACCCAGATCCTCAGCGCCCAGTGGAGCGGCGCCCGTTGATCCTGGATTTGAATAGATATAATTCTGCACACGATTAAATCCAACTCATTGGGCTTTGCTTGCACACTAAGGAGGAACATCTCCTAGGGTTTTTAGCACTATAAACAGGGCTCTCATTCAGCCATTCTCCACATATCACACATCACACATCTCACATCAACACAAACACATTCATATTTCATACTTTTATCCATTCAAGAGAAGAAAGTTAGGTAAGTCATGCTTGACTAATTTTCCATTGTTTTCATCTATACTTTCGAGATTTGGTTGGACGTTTGTGAGTTTCTAATATAGTTATTAATTCTTCTCTTTTTAATATCCTTCAACTTCCTTGTTCTTAATTCCGATATTATTATGCTTGATCACCATGATAGTAGGTTTTTATTCTATCGAATTTGAATGAATTCTGAAGTAGCATGCTTAGGATTGTGAAGACCTTTGCTGAATCATAACTAAATAGGAAGTTTGAAATGTGTCTTAAACATCAGTTTACCTTGCTTAACTTGTTGTTATTCATATGCCCGGATTCTTAGGGCTATATGCTATATTTATGTTAAATCTTAGTCGTGCTTTGGTAGCATAAAGGTGTAAAGGATTACTTGTGCTCGTTGTGTTTTAATCTATTCAAACTAAGATGAGAGGAATTTGTAGGAAACAATTTTAATTGGATTCAATGACCAATAACGCCAACCGAAGTTGAGAATTTGTAAGCGAAAACATCTCTATCCATCTATCACTTGCTTTTGTTTATATTGTTTTCTTTCATTCTCTCTCTCTCTCTCTCTCTCTCTCTCTCGTATCTTTTACCTTTCAATTGATAAATACTCAATATATTGAGATACTTGTTTCTCTGTGGGATCAAACCCTATTTACTTGCATACTATACTAGTTTTGTTTGTTTGAGAATTATTTTGATGAGGTAAATTAACGACTTTCCCTCCATCAGTAGTATCCAACGTAACGACAATACGATGCTAGACAAGGTTCCACACCTTAGTTACTATATCAATGATATCCAAATACAGAGTCATCCAGGTCTTATTAACATCATCCGTAAGAATGCACTCGGTCGGCATAAGAATCTTCCTAAATGTCAAACACAATCTTTTGCTTATCTAAAAAAAAGTGAGATTAAAATAATTATTTTAAACCTTTGTCTAAACCATCTTAAATATTCAGTTCACATTTATGATCATGTTTATCGAGAATTTCATAGCAGTACGTGTGGACAAAATGATTCTATTTAAGACACTTAATCTATAACGCTAACCTTTATGTAGACACACTCAAACTCTTCGAGGTTGCCTTGTTTTTAATGATAGTGAAGAAGTCACTAAGAATATGAAAACGAGAACATGAAAAATATGCAAGTATATAGGCATTTGGAGTACCATCAACGTACTAGTCTACAAGAAGTAGAAAAACTTATATTATATGAGGATAAGATGATATGAAATTACACTTCTCAATTGCTAAATATGAGCTACACACCAAAGAAAACGCTTACCATAGGAAAACCTAGCGAGTCTCTCTAAAGGTGGCAATATCTTCTCTATTTCTAAAGGCGGCAATTGAGAGATAGGTCGGGTTTGAATTGGGTCATTTTGGTTTTAGGTCAAATAAGATTTTGTGTGATATCAAATATGTGACAATTTAAATCGATCCGATCAAACCAGATTCATTCATGCATTGATTCTATTGGATACGACTGGGTTTTGAGTTTAATTAGATCGAGTGATTTTGAATTTTGGTGAAAGCAGGTTTGATCGATCGAATCAAGTTTCAATCAAAGTGGGTTTTGGTTGAATCGAATTTTGGTCGAATTGAAATCAAAATCAAAATTCAATGAACATAAATCACAATGCATTATAAAGCTACAAACGCTGCTGCGTACGTTAGCACAAGCTTAGTTGACTTTTCTTGAACATGCTTTTCACACACACACACTACGTTCCTTACAATTTCCCATTTATGGCGATCGAAAAGAACTTGTGCAACAGAGAGCCACACGAATCAAAACTCATTTCAGCCACATCAGTAACTATTCCTACCACCTCAGCTTTCCACTCACTTTTCAGCTTTTTACATTTTTCATCCACAACAAAGAGTCGCGCGAATCAAAACTCACTTTACATTTTTTTATATTTATTAAGCTAAATGTTGATTTATTTGACTTAAAAATTTTGGTTAATGATATTATTAATATTAATATTAAAATTAATACGTATCATTAAAATAAAAAGGCATACAATTAAATTTAGAAATATTTTATTAACTTCATACACTGAAAAACACCAAAAAAAAAAATTACACAACTTAAACTTGCAAACAACATATTAAATTTGAAACAAAACACACTCGTACAATAAAATTAAACATCATCTCCGAGAGTGCCAAATTTCTGTTATATATGTTCAATCAAGTCGGCCTTGAGTCGATTATGCATACTCGTGTCTCGGAGTTTAGCCCTATTTTGTATCACTTGACACATTTCAGCTGGATAATTTGGGATGATAGGTTCAACTACATGAACTTGATCGAAGTCGGATGGATCATAGTAGTGTTGATATGTATCACGTTCATCTTCAACGATCATATTATGCAAAATAATGCATGCCCTCATTATTTTCCCCATCACATTAATGTCCCAGGCAAGTGCCGGATAGCGTATAATAGCAAACCGAGCTTGTAAGACACTGAACGCTCGCTCCACATCTTTACGTGTTGACTCTTGACAATTGGAAAATAATGTATCCTTCGCACCAAAAGGGTGTCGAATGGATGGAATGAACGAAGCCCATTTGGGATAAATGCCGTCGGCGAGGTAATATGTCATGTTGTAATGATTACCATTTACAACAAAATTCGTCGTAGGAGCTTCACCGTTTAGGACATCATCAAATACTGGAGAACGGTCAAGAACGTTAATATCATTACACGTACCTGGAGTTCCAAAATATGCATGCCAAATCCACAAGTCATAGGATGCAACTGCTTCCAGGACAACAGTCGGCTTTTTATCACCCCTTGCGTATTGACCTTGCCATGCTGTGGGACAATTTTTCCATTCCCGATGCATGCAATCAATACTTCTGATCATTCCGGGCCAACCACAAGCATCTCCAACGAACAACAGACGTTGCATGTCCATTGCATTCGGCCTTCGTAAGTACTCGTCCCCAAATAGGGTGATGATGCCATCAACAAAGTGCGACAAGCAAGACCTTGATGTCGAGCCACCAACACGAACGTAATCATCAACAACATCAGCGCTAACCCCGTACGCTAGCATGCGTATGGCGGCCGTACATTTTTGCAATGGGGATAGGCCTAGGCGACCAGTTGCATCTGGACGTTGTTGAAAGAACTCAAAAAAACTGGACAAAGCGTCCACCACACGTACAAATACGTGTCGCCTCATCCGATATCTTCGTCGGAATTGAGCATCATTATAGGTTGGTGTTGGAGAGAAATAATCTTCGAACAACCGAGCATGTCCGGTTTCTCGATCTCTATCGATGTAAGTTCTGCTTTGACGTTGACGTGAAGAACTGCTACTTCGGAGACTCATATTGACCACATACTCCTCGAAATTGTCATTGAGTTCAATATCCTCAGTTGGAAAGTAGGTAAGGACATCGGGGATTTCTGGGGATGAAGAAGTAGTTGAAGAGCTAGATGAAGATGTGAAGCCAAAGTTCATAGGTTTTTTGGACATTTTGCTAGAAGAGATTGAGAGCTAGGCAGATGAAGATGTGGGTACGATTCATTTGATGAAGTAATGAGGTATTTATGGACGTTTCATGGCCGACCGTTTCAAATTCAAATTTAAATTTCAAACCGACATTTCACATTTGAATTTGAATTCAAATTTGAATAACTTCAATAATGAGATTCCTCCAACCTTAGTCATTCAGAGCTTCGGAATAGGGTAAAGCTGAGATTCCTCCAACCTTTAGTCATTCAGAGCTTCGGAATAGAGTAAAGTGGAGATTCCTCCAACCTTTAGTCATTCAGAGCTTCGGAATAGGGTAAAGTGGAGATTCCTCCAACCTTTATTCATTCAGAGCTTCGAAATAGGGTAAAGCTGAGATTCCTCCAACCTTTAGTCATTAAGAGCCTCGGAATTGGGTCAATATGAGATTGTTCCTCCAAGCTTTCCCTTATATAAACGAGTTGCTCCTTCAATGTTGCAAACAAGCAAGCAAATTACTTAAACCATCCAGTTAGCAAAATGGATCCAAATGGAAACCCACTCCCAAATCCTTTTGATCTTTCTCAAAGCTTCATTCAAAGCCTAGCTTCGCAAGATCCAAACTACCCAAACCATCTTTCTCAACACATTCTTTCATATCAGTACGCAAACTTTCCTTTTGTACCTCCTTACCATATGCATCCAAATGTGAATGTCAACACAATGTCTCCCCCTATTACCCAACCAACATTTGGTACACATGCAAGCATGGATGAAGAAGGTGATGATGAAGATATCGAGGAGCTTGCTGCTGGTGAAGATGTCGAGGATGTTGCTGGTGGTGAAAATGTCAAGGAGATTGCCGCTGATGTAGATTTGGAGGAGGTTGCTGTTGTCAATGACGGAGGAATAAAAAGACGGTGGACTGAAAGGGAGGACGAGTTGCTCGTCAGCGGATGGCTTAACACTATCAAAGATGATATCCAAGGAACCAACCAATCAAGCAACACGTTTTGGTCTAGGGTTGCAGCGTACTTCAACGAAAGGAGGGGTGGTGGACCTCAACGCACTCGGTGCCAATGTAAGAACCACTTTTAGAAGGTAAATGCAACTGTTTCTAAATTTGCAGCGGCTTATGCAACAACCTCGCGGGGAAGAACAAGTGGTCAATTAGAGGATGACGTGTTGGCTCAGGCTCGTATGTTGTACATAGAGTCAAGTAACTCAAAAGCGAAGTTCAATCTCGAGCATGTATGGCGCATGCTTCGTAATGAACCAAAGTGGCAGTGTTCCCTTCAACCGTCAGCAACTGCAGGATGGAGTAGCTCCAAGAGAACAAAGGTCAATCAAGCCGGAGCATACACTTCAAGCTCTAACGCTGAAACTCCACCTAGTGAAGGTGGGACTCTAGATAGTTTATTTGCTCGTCCTCTCGGAAGGACGAGTTCCAAGAGAGCGGGTAAGAGGCCAAGTACTATGTTAAATGAGCCAACCTCAAACCCGGATCTTGTAGAGTTCTACGACCTTAAGAGGAAGGAGCTGGAGTTGAGGCAAATGGAAATGGAAATGAGAAGAGAATCTCTCCGGCTATATGGTGAAAGTGAAGCAAGGAAGAAAATGGATGTGGAGAGGAAGAAACTGGAAGCGGAAACCAAGGCATTGAAGGTTAGTGAAAAGGCAAAACATGTGGACTATAAGTTTAACGTTCTTACGAACTTGCAAAGCAGGATAGGTTTGTTGTCATTGGACGAAGAACAGTTGATGAAGAAGCTGATCAAGGAGCTCAAGGATGATCACCAGTAAGTGATGAAGAAGTTAATGTCCGTGTGTAATGTTCATTTGTAGTGTTTAAGTGTATGGGTATGTGTAATTTCATGTTGAAGGTGTAATTTCATGCGTGTTATCATGTTCCGAGTGTAGTGTAGTGGGTATTGTTATTTAATGTTCAAATTTATATATTTTTATGGTGTAAGTTTATGTTGATTTAAGTTAATGTTGTTTGTGTGACTATAAATCTTTAACATATGGTAAACTTAGCGGAATTTTTTTTCTTCCAAACATATGCAAAAGGGGTGTCATTGGGTAGAGAAAAATAAATCGTATTCAAAAATAATTTTTTTTTTAAATACATTATTTATTTAACTAATAAATAGGGTTTTAATTTTAATTAAAACCCCATGTCATGTGTCTGATTATCATTGGCTAAAAAATAAAAAGAAAATAAAAAGAAATGGGAATGATGCGCATCAACTGGCTGATTCTCCCACAAAACTTTCAGCCGGATCAAAACTCTCTCTCTCCTCCATCTCATCTTGTTACTGAGCTGGCCTCCCAATTTTTTTTTTTGAAACGGAAAGAATTTGACCATAGAGCTAAGCTCTATCAGCCAAGAGCATCCTTGCGGATGAGACTACACAACAGAGAATCATCAGGAGTCATAGAGCCGTTAGAAGCAAAGACAATACGTGACAAGTGGTCAGCCACCAGATTTGCCTCACGGAAGACATGACGAATCTCAACAGAACCAAAGAAGCCCAACGAGACTAGACTGTCCGAGACAATCATTTCAGAGTCTCCAGTAGGCTTCCCCATACCTTTTAGACTTTTGATAATCGTTAAGTTATCACCTTCAATGATTAGGTTCATGATTTTTAGTTCTTTTGCAGCTTGCAGGCCCTTCCAAACGCCCATGCTTTCACATCCACAAACCGAGGTGATTGGTGAGGTTCCTGAGCCACTAAAAGTAGGAGCACCAACGGAATCTTGAAGGATGAAGCCGTATGTGCCCCTACCATTAGAGGAGAGAGAACCGTCAAAATTCAGTTTATAAGTTCCATTTGGAATGGGTTCCCATTTGGTTCTTTTTCTTTTCGATTTCAATCTGGGTTGGTCGACTTTTTTGGACAAGTTTTTGTCATTTGCGCAGTAATCCGGTGGACCCGAATACGCTGTTTTCCAGATAAATATTTGTTCTTTTACAAATGATAAGATACGCCTTATGTCTGGGTTTATATTTTCAAAGATCGTTTTGTTTCTGAAATACCAGATTCCCCACCAAACAAAGGCAAGATCTTCAAAACATTTTTCCCCAATTGTATTTTTGATATCCCAGATTGTGTCGTTGAGGTGTTCCTCTTTGTTGAAACAACCCAGGATTTTCATAAAGGCACCTGGGTTATTTGCAATAAGGGTTTCCCCAGAAACAGGACAGTCCCATAGTAGATGGTTAAGGTCTTCATAGCAGGAGTCACAATGTGGGCAATTCGTCGGAATACCAAGATGGCGAGATGTCAGTTTAACCGTAGTGGGTATTCCGTTCTTAAGGATTTTCCAAAGGAAAGATTTTATTTTAGGAGGAATTTTTATCCCCCAAACCCAGTTTATATCGGAAATTTCATGGTTTTTGTGTCTATGTATCATGTCAATTGCAGACTTTGTGCTGAACCAACCATTTTTGCTCCAATTCCAATATAGTCTATCAGCATGGATGTGTTGTGGTATTGGGGTTGTTTTGATTGCTTCTATTATGTCATTTGGAATGATGTTCTGTAGATTTTCATGTAATTAATCTTGGTCCCATGTTTTATTCTGTTTTAGGAAATAATTTATGTTGATTGTTTCGTCAATTTGTTGTGTTCCCGAGATTAGTGAATTCAGCGGCGAAGAGCCTAGCTACATGTCCCGCCAAAAATTAATGGATGAGCCATCCCCAATAGACCATTTTAGACCTTGCTTGAATAAAGGTAATAATTTTATTAAATGCGTCCATTGCTAGGAAGAGGTCCCATACTTCTGATAATTCAGAATGTTTTGATCTTTGAGATATTTTTCTTTGATTAATGTAACCCAAGGGCTAGATGGTTCTGCTAATAGTTTCCAAAATAGTTTCATCTGAAGGGCTTTATTCATGTCCTCAGACTTGCGAAGACCAAGTGACGTGCTCGGACCCGGGCTCGAGCAAAAGGACCGGCTACGAGAGTTCCGAGAAGTCGGGAAGTTGTTGGCAGTTCTGGAGTAGCAGATCAGTCGGCAAAGAAAGCCGATTTCCCGTCGATCGGCTAGGCTTCTGGAAACGTGCGAGTACTACTTTTGTAGATCTTGAAGTCCTGGTCGCGGATTGGGGCAGATCTTGTCAATCGAAGGTCAGATGAAGCGGGAAACTGAGTTTTACCGAGACGTCGCCTGTGCAGAGACGATTCCGAAATTGGGTTCGTTTGAGAGGTATTGAGGGCTGTTTTGGGAGTGACGTTTTGGGTATGATTGAGGGTGATAATGGGGATGTGGAAGGCCTTAGAATGGTGGTAAAGAAGGGGATGGGGGTTGAGGGATATGTGATGCAAGAGCGCTCTCGGCCTCGCACTCCGAGCTCTCTCCAACACTCGATCTTCCACACTCTCGGCCTCGCACTCCGAGTGTTTCCGACCCTTCGATTCCGTCGTCTCTCACTAAGGAATCTCCTTCAGCCTCTCACCGAAGGTTTTGTTCCCGGCCTCTCACCTAAGAACGAGATTCTTAACCTGAATCACAGAAAGCTAAAAGGCTCACTTTTCTCAAATTTCAACTTGTCTTCAAAAAGGTTCTTACATCTCTTTATATAGGAAAATATGGATGCTATGAGAAATAAAAGAAATTAAAATAAATCGATAAACTAATGACGGATAATACGAAAGGGTTTTCCGAGATTTATGACGGAAAGATGGGCAACCATAATGGGGGGAACTGAATGGTCTTGGTTACCATCAAAGAGATGGAAGTTCGGAAATCTCTAAAGCCCCGTCATTTAATCCGACTTTATTGATTGCATTCCGTCTTCATTTATTGCATTTCCGACAAGCTGCTTGGTTTTCGGACTGCTCAAAAGATGCCAGATTTCGTCCATCTTCCAAGCTGATTTGACGATTGCATCCTTCAATAAAGTTGTAGCCACTTAAAATATCTTTCCAACAAGTGCTTATCGGCTTCAATCGGAATTTTATACAGCCAGAACAAGCCAAAATACCGAAGTGTCGCCAAACAGTCTTCGCAAATGAAAGTTGATGTTCTGCTCCGAAGACAAACCCTTGTAGGAAAAAAGAGTCAAGCTCACGGGCGAATACGATCACATCACCAAGTCCTCCATTTTCCTTGGTTTTACAAACCTCAAACCAGTTGATGAGGGGTTTGTGATTCGGGCCCTTGTTCCAAAGGAAGTTTCGGTTGATTTTATCAAGTTCTGTGTGAACAGATTTGGGTAGCATAAAGCATTGCATTATATGTAAAGGTTTAGCTGCTAGCGTCGTTTTGATCAAGGTGCAATGACCCGCTTGTGAGAGGCAATTCACCTTCCATCTGTGTAGCTGTGACTTAGTGCTTGTTAATAAGTCTTTAAATTCGTCCTTCGTCACTCGTCCTTCAATGATCGGACGTCCCAAATAGCTCCCCAATTTGGGGGTGTGTGCTATTGCAAGCTCAATTCGAATAAGATTTTTTTGTGTGGTTGAAACATTTCCGGATGTTTGGAATTGAGATTTGTGCCTGTTCACTCGTTGTCCTGACAAAGATGAGTATTCTTGTAGTACTTTGTTAATTTGGTCACAGGCGGTTTTGGTTGCTGATGCAAAGATGACAATATCGCCGGCAAAGGCTAAGAAGGGGATTTTCGTACCACCGCGTGTTAGTTTGATTCCTAGATGGCTTTGCGGCCTTTCTGATTCATGTTGTAGCCCTCGAGCTAGAATTTCTGATATTATTAAAAATAGATATGGTGAGAGCGGGCATCCCTGGCGTAATCCCCGCTTGGGGAAAAACATATCCGTGGGTTCATTATTTACTAGTACTGAGTATATTATAGTTGTAATACATTCTTTGATCCATTCCGTGAATTTGGGTGAGAAACCAAGTTTAAGCATGGTGGAGAGTAAGAAGTTCCAGTCGACCATATCAAAAGCTTTTTCCATGTCAAGCTTGACTGCCATCCAACCTGAATTTCCTTTTTTCTTTGAGAAAGAGTGGAATATTTCATTTGCAATTAAGATGTTATCCTGTATTGATCTGCCAGAAGAGAAGGCACTTTGAAGTGGGTTTGTTACTTTGGTGATAATCCTTTTTAGTCTTGATGCTAGTATTTTGGATATAATTTTGTATGTTGTTGAGCATAGACTGATAGGCCTATAGTGAGATGTTGTGGTCGGGTTGTCTATCTTCGGTATTAATGCTATGAACGTGTGGTTTGTCTGTTTTAGAATTCTTCCACTCAGAAAGAAGCTCTTGACCGCCTTTATGACGGATGGTTCAACTATGTGCCAGTATTTTTTAAAGAATCCGGCAGGAAACCCATCAGGTCCTGGGGATTTGTCATTAGCAAGACTGAAAACCGCATTCTTTATTTCAGAATTTGTGATTTGGTGAGTCAGCCAGTCATTATATTCGTTCGAGATTTCATTTCCTACATGATGGAGTAAATTGCTTGGTATTTGTTGCCTGGGTTGTTGTGAAAATCTCTGGCTGAAGTCCTGCTTGATTAGCTCTCTGATGTTTTTTTCACTGCTGAGTGTTATACCAGCAGTGGTTTGAAGGTGCTTTATTATGTTTCTGTTTCGTCTTCCAGTTGCAATTTTATGAAAGTATTTTGTGTTAACGTCAATTGATTTTACGTGTATTCTTTTGGCCCTTTGCCCCCAATATTTTTGTTGGAAGGAAAGGAGAGAGGTATGCTTTGTTGTGAGCCTTTTGATTTTGTTATCCAGGTTTTGGTTATAGGCATTGCAAAGATTTTTCTGTAATTCCAGTAATTCTGTTTCTACTTGTTTAATTTGGCGAAAGACGTTTCCAAACGTTACTTTGCTCCAAAGCTTGCTTTTCCTTTTGACCTCTTGCAATTTCTTTGTTAATTTGAACATTTGAGAGCCGGGAGAGTCAAGCCTCCAAGCAGAGCGCACAACAGCTTCATATTCTGGTTTCGTTGTCCATGCCATTTCAAACTTAAAAGGTTGTAATTTTGGTTTAAGGTTATCCATGAGGTCCAGTGTAATTTGTGCATGGTCTGATTTTAAGAAGGCGTAGTTTTTGGTGCATAGGTTAGGGAATTGTTTTAGGATAGAGTGGCTAATCACAGCGCGGTCTAGTTTTTCAAATATATTGTCATTACCATGTTCGTGTTTTCTCCAAGTGTAATCGTTTCCAATTGTAGGGGAGTCTACCAAGTTGTAAGTACTAATAATATCATGTAGTCTTGTAAATCTATTTGCAGATGGAAAGTTTCCACCCTTTTTGTTGTTCGGCTCTAATATTTCATTTAGGTCCCCCAATATAATAAGATCGCCCTTTGCATTGCGTATATAGTCTGAGAGTGAGGCCCAGAAAGAGTTTTTTTCATTTGCATAAGGTGTTGCATAAACAAATAAAATTTTGATGTTAATATTAAGAGCTGTGTTCGTGTAGTCTGCCTGGATGATACGGTCTGTAGAGTTTCTAATAGTAAAAGTTTCATTCTGGAAAAGTGATTCCTTACAAAGAAGGCATAAACCTCCCGCCAGTCCTTTTGACGGACATAAAGAACATTTTTTATCAAAACCCGGTTTCCTCCAGCACTTATCCGGAGGAGGATTTGTTAATTTTGTTTCGGCTAGCATTAAGATTTTTATGTGTTCTGCTTTAGTGGTAGATTCAATGTGAGTCCAAACGTTCTTTCTACTTAGGCCCCTTACATTCCAGAAGCTAAACTTCATTATAACCAATTGTGGGAGAAATGGTACTTAGAAAGGTTAGAATCTTGCTTAAAAAAGTAAAGACTCGCCAGTTAATGTGCATTTTGATTGATTTCGGGTCATTGTTATAGGTTTTTTTTATCTCTATGAGTGTTTGAGTGATTGTGTAATGCAGAAATACAAACCCCGACGATTCTTGGATTAGATAGAATTCTGAGTTGTTTTTGTTAGTTGTCGTATCCTGTATGTAACGAGTGATTGGTAAATTTTGCGTATTGGCACCAAGGCCTATTTTATTTAGGCGGTTCAGAGAAAATCCTTTCTTAAGAAGTGTATAGTGTCCCTGGTTTATAAAGCAAGTCAGTAATTGTTTGAGTAGAAGAAAGGATTCAAACCAAGGAGCCAAATAATGCAATTTATGTAGCTTATAGTGTCTCTGTTTGACAATGTAACATAGTGGTTCACTGGGCAAAGGAACAAACTCTACCCAACAAATGTAACTAAGACAAGTAAGTATGCTAATATATTTAGGGATAAATCTAGGGGTTATATGGCAGGCAAATCTCTTAAAGATGTACAGGTTTGTTGTCCATATAGTAGGTTCGAGTACATAATTATCCGGAGAATGCAAGGAAGAAATCCAAGACAATGAGTATACAGGAGCATCATAGAAGTTGTAAATAAGTGGGTTGAAGGTCTTTCTACAATAACAACTTAGAAAGGAACTGCATGAATGCAAATGAAGCTCTAAGTTTTCTTGCCTGTGGTCCTTGAATATGTTAATTGCTTGCCGTGTACAACTGCTGTGTATGGAGTCAAACTTGATGGGTTCTACATGGTACTCATATTTCTGAGCAGATTTTCTGACCTTTAGTTGTCCATTGTAAGTGTGCAAGTGAAAGCTAACAAGCAGAAAGTCGAGAGAGTAACTCACTTGAATATTGTTAATGCAGTTGTGGCTAAAGTTGAAATCAAAGATACTAAAAATCATAATAGCATTGTAATAGTAATAGTGATGTGAACACCAACTGTAAACGTGATCTGGTGTTCTTATATTAGAACAAATCATGCAACAGGTAGTCAGGCAATCTAAGTAGTGCATTTTATAATGGTCATAAATAATGTTTCTCATAGGTAAAGTAGAGGTTTTAGGATGAGAAGTCCATAGAAGATTGAGAAATCCTAAAACGCAATGGTCATGATAATGATTATGATAATTGGCATATTTTAGTAAGGCAAGATGGAAGTGTTTGAGTGAAGAAGCATAACTTACTAGAGTTTTAGCAGATTTAGTAATCTTGGATGCTTTGTTTAATTTCTGAACCTGGTAGGTAATTGATAGAGAGTAGAAAAAGCTACTCCTTCTAGTTAAGTTATCACATTTATAAGAGAGATTGTAATAGCTCAACTGATCAAAGAAAGAGGAAAGAACAAACTTTCCTTCACCTTTGTCACTATTGTGTGTTTTAGGTGGGATTGGAGGTTTGTGGGTGTCGCCCAAGGGCTTCCCTTTAGGTTGGGTGATTGTGGGTGTCGGTGGATCCCCATTGACATAGGATGACAATAGTTTAATAGTGCTATGCTTTAATGGATTACATTTAGTATGACAGTAGTAGCAATGTTGATCCAAGTAGCTCAAATATGTTCTAGAACTTAGCTTTTCGAGACGAGCAGCACGAGCAGTGGTACAAGTTGTTGATCCAGGCAAGTGCTGAAGATAGTTGATCCCAAGCAGGGGCTGAACACTTGGAGAGAGCAAGAGAACTCGAATTGTCCAGTACCGATTGAATTCTTCGGTTGGGGTTGCTGTGATGATTTGTGAGTCCTGTAAGTTGTGAGGATAGGGAGGCTTTGCAAGCTTCCTGAAGATAATTAGTAACAATTTTGACACCTTTAGCCATTTCACAAGGATAGAATATCTACCCCTATGCAAAATCCAGTGATTAGGGAGTGGAGTTAACATATAATGATCAATAAAAAAGTAGCAAAGCATGGATGAATTCAAGAACAAGATTATATAAGATAAACTTGAATCAATGATATTAAGCAAGTATGAACAACGATTTGTTATGAAGTAAATATGTTCAGAAACATAGAAGGATGCTTGAATGATAACTAAAGTTATATGGTTAGGGAGCTCAATGATCACAAACACAACTGGAGAACCAAAGGGGATGCAGTCAGGGCTCGGTTTGCTTAGGGAGTTGAACTTAGCAAGTTCAGCATAGAAGGTGGGTAGGTTGAGCTTTCCCTTGTTAGGATGCTTCAGTTTGATACATCTATAAGGTGATGAGTATAAGCTCAACTTAACTATAAAAAAGCTAAAAGGCATGTTCAAAGTTGGGTGGAGCTTAATATAAGTTAAACCTGATACAAAGGTTGTTGCATTCTGATGTATACATCCCTTTTTTTTGCAAATGTTTATCTTGGTTTGAAGCTTCAGCAGAGACCATTGATTAGATATTGCAAGCAAATTATCATGGATAATATAGAGAGTAGAGAAAGTAAATTGCATCTTGGTCTCATTCCATAAAAAAAGGCCATGCATAAGGTGATATGTGTGGGTTCTGTTTTGAGTAATATTTACCATGGCATAGGTGACAGTGTAAAAGAAGCATATAGTGGCACACAGTGGTGGAGTTGCTGAAAGTTGATGATTCAGATAGAATAAGGTTGTTGCTAGAATAAAGGTTGAAAACAATCATAATATTGATAATAGTACTTAGTCTGATAGATTGACCATTCCTTATTTACAAGTGCAGACAGTAGGGATTCAGTCATGATCTTAAAATACAAAGTTCTCATGGTCTTAACAGCACAGACTAAAGGAAATTCAGCTAGGCAAAAGTTCAGTTCAGATTCATCTAAGCAGAATAGCAAAATCTTGTAAATCATGAGTTCACTCTTGTTTTTTGCAATATTGGAAAACATAGGAGTAGAGATAATGTTGTACCATACACGCCAATCATGGTCATTTGCAGTGGACAGAGCAATTGCAAAATTGTGATATTTGTTGGTTGTATGTTCATTAGCAGTGAACCTGCTCGAGTAAGTTAGGGTCGGAATTAGGGCCCAACATTGCAGATGGTTATTATATATGATTTGTCGAGAGAGTATCCCAAAGGTTTTGTGGGAGGTTATCCCGGAGAGTTTGCGGGAGGTTATCCCGGAGGTTTTGTGGGAGGTTATCCCGAAGAGTTCGTAGGAGGGTATCCCGAAGAGTTCATGGGAGGTTATCCCGAAGAGTCTAGGGTGTGAGATTAAGGAGAAGAAATATAACCTGACTGTTGACAGACAACCAAAAAGAGACAACGCCACCGCCGGAAGCCGGAAGCACCGTCGAAGGGCACCAAAAGGAAAAAGGGATCCCCCGAACGGCCGGAGAAAAGCCAGAACCGCCGAGAGCATACTCCAATGTTGAAGGAAAATTGAAACCTTGCAAATCTTCATCTTCTTTTTTCGGTGCTTGTATCCTCGCACCTCCATCCAGACATCCCCGTGGCTAGACGCCAAAGACCAAGGGAAGGCGAGCGCTTTGGGAGAGCCGCGATTCCTCTTCCGATATCGATGAGATTTATCAATACAAGAAGTTTGATTTTTATAAAGGGGGGAAAAGATTGAGCAGCTCCAATCCAAGGAAAGGGAAGAGATCCAAATCCAAAACCAGAAACCCTTAATCTCTTGCTTGATCTGTTGAGATTCAGATAACGAATAAGAGTAGGGTTGATCAAAGATGAAGAGGATCGATGAAAGTTTTTTAGGGTTTTCTGAGAACTTGATTTGGGGATTTTGGGAAAGGGGTAGCGCGTGAGATAGCGCGTTCTTTTTCATGTTAGGGTGTTTATCGTTTGAAACCAAATAAACACTATACTCCGTTTCAGCTGGCCTCCCAATTTGATTCGGGCGAATCGCCGTTCCACATGGTCTAAGAATCAATTTTATGCTATTAATGTTACTAATAAGGGGCTTTTTATATAATAATACGGAGTATTAATAATTAAAAAATATATATAATCAAGGTACAATGATGAACTGATGATTGATACACTTGGACAGAAAATAGCCTATATGTTAGTAATTTACAAACGATAATGCAACGAACTGAAATATGTCAATATATATATAGTCATCTAATGCAACAACGTCACAAATGTGGAGGGTGATTCTATTACACTCATTTGACACCAATGGTATTTAAGGAGGAGGGTGATACGTGTATGTGTAAATTTCTACACCTCTAATGAAAACCCTCAATTTGAAATTTATTTTAATATAAAAAATTATGAACAAGTAGTTATTTAGATTTTAGTAACCGCTATTTTCAATAAAAAGGTAACTATTTTTTAATATTAAAATATGTGGGGAGATTTAAATTGTAAAATACATTAATAATTTCAAATTTATTTAAAATAAGGTTTAGCAATCATATTTTTATTAGAAATGAAATTTTCATTTATGTTTCTTAAATTTTAAAATAAGTTGTTGTTAAACCAATAATTATATCCATGTTTATCGTTATTTAATGTAATGATTTGTGTTTATTTGTTTATGTAATATATGTTAGATTATTTAATAAAGTATTGGCTGTTCAAGCTTATTAATACTTATTACAATTTCATGTGATACCCATTATACTATGTTGATATATTAATTCTGTCATTGTTATAATCGTTAAACATATTTGAGTAAAAAAAATCATAATGACTCTGTTTGAAACGAATAAATCATAGGTTATTATATAACTCAAAATAATTCAATTCTTGTGTACTTGACTCCTTATGAAATTGACATATCAACTTTTTTTTTTTTATTAATTTTTAAAATTAATTATGTACTTATTACTAATAAGTATGAATTTTTTTAAAAAAAATAAAATTAAATTTTTTTTATATAGTTTTAACTATACTAGAAAACATGAATAAATAGTAAACAATATGTTTTGTCAAGCGCGAGTACTTATTTTCATTATAGATATCAAGTGTTTGATTTAATGATATGTTTCTTCCCTTTTTTATATGTACATACATTATTTTCTCTATATAATTTTTAGTTTGTAATGAAATTAAATTGTTAAGACTTAAGAACATTAAAATAAAAGAAAAATCCATCCCAGATTAAAAAAATGTGATCTAAAAACAAAATTATTTTGATATTAAATTAAATTGTTAATAATATTAAAAATAAAAATGTCACCCCACTAGCCCGCCCACTACCTATTTTTAATTAAAAATTAAAAATTATTTATATTTTTTAAATACAAATGTTGAATTTTGATTGGAGGTGTAGAAATGTAGACATACACCAAGTGTATGTGTACATTTGTCCATTTAAAGGAAGGTTTTTTTTTTTTTTTTTTTTACTTTCCTTTTCGTTCATCTACTCTTTGTTTTCTTTCTTTTTTCCACGCCTGTTTTTTTTCTTTTATTTTAATATTCCCAATGTAAAATTAATTAGGCTAAAATTAATATTTTAAACACTTATATTAATATTGTACTCCGTAATTTGTAAACTATAATTCTAATATATGTTTGAGTTTGAACATGGTATATAGGAAACCTAAAAATGCTACAAAATATTATTTTTTAAAAAAATTAAAAAATATTAAGCTTATATTAATTTTTAAAAATAATTTTATACTTAATATGTATAATATTTTAAAACTTTAATAATTTATATTAAGTATAACATTATATTAACTTTACTTTTAACATTGCACAAACCACCCATTATTTGCGTAAATTTAACACAAAAGTGACAAGACCACCCTTATTTTTAAAATTTAACAAATGCACATGCATTACGCCAGATTGCACTTCGGGCGACGGACTCATGAGCTTCCGTCGCATGAGTTCACTTCCGGCGACAAACTTGGAAGAGTTCGTCGCCTGAATGTCTAAGGCTTGGCCCCCAACCCAAATCACATTTGAGCGATCAATTTTATACAAAGTTCGTCGCTTGAATCAACTTTAGGCGACGAACATATTTAGGTGACGAACAACTTTTGCCGGAACTACCATTCAGGCGACGAACATAGGTCAATGTTCGTCGCTTGAGTTGACTTCAGGCAATGGAAACTAGATGTGTAGTCCATGTTGGTCGCCTGAATGAGTGATAAAAGTTGGTCACTCATTCAGGTTTCAGGTGACGACATATTTTGAATGTTCGTCGCTTGAGTTAAATTCAGGCGACGGAGATAACATGTGTACTCTATGTTGGTCGCCTGAATGAGTGACAAAATAATAGCAATTATTTATGTGACGACATATTTTTTAATGTTGGTCGCTTAAATGAGTGACCCCATTAGACATTTCTTTTACAAAAAAATGTTTTTTTTATAAATCTTATAAATTAAAAATATATTTTATATTTTTAAAATTAATTATGTAATATTAATCTTATAAGTTATATTTATAAATTTTAAAACCATAATTTACAATGTTATATTTAAAAATTTAAAACCATAATTTTAAAATTATTTAATTATGTAATTTAAATCTTTTAAGCTATATGTATAATGTTTTAAAACCATACTTTACAATGTTATAAATTTTAAAACCATACTTTACAATGTTAAATTTTTTAAATTAATTATGTAATGTTTTTATAATGTTAAAACCATAAATTTACATTAATTGGGTAATATTTTATACAATCATACTAACTACGTATCATATTAATTAATTAAGTAATGCAATTTATAATCTTATGATCTATATAATGTTTTTATACAACCATATTCATTAGGTAATATAAGTAATATTCATAATATTTTTATAAAATAATACTAAACTACTTATCTAGAGGTACTTAATTAGAGCTATATATTTATAATGTTTTTATACGAGTTCACGTATTTGTTAATATTATGTTCATATATGTTATTATTATAATATATATGAGTTATTAGAAATAACTCATAAGCTATAAACATACAAATATATAATGTTATAATCAATAATTTGTAATGTTATAATCATAATGTTATAAAATCATAACTTATAATGTCATAAATCATAATTTATAATGTTATATAGTTATATTTGTGATTTTTTATTTATAAAGCCATACTACTGCTATATTTGTATAAAATCATGTTTATATGAGTATCTAATTTCTGCTTGAGATCGAGGTTGAGATTGAGATTCAGATCGAGATTTAGGTTGTTAATAGATTATTATAAGAATACTATAAGTGTGGGTTTTGAGGGGAAATAATATAAGTAGCTAATGATTTTGGAATAAACCCTTATACTATCTAATAAAATGTTATAAGAATACTATAAGTGTGTGTTTTGAGGGAAAATCATATAAGTAAATAATAATTGTTGAATAAATTCATACACTAACTAATAAGTTGTTATAAGAATACTATAAGTGTGTGTTTTGAGGAAAAATCATATAAGTAACTAATAATTGTTGAATAAATTCATATACTAACTAATAAGTTGTTATAAGAATACTATAAGTATGTGTTTTGAGGAAAAATCATATAAATAGCCAATAATTGTGGAATAAAACCTTATATTATCTAATAAAATGTTATAAGAATACTATAAGTGTGTGTTTTGAGGGAAAATCATACTAGAGCCAATGATTGTGGAATAAACTCTTATATTATCTAATAAAATATTATAAGAATACTATAAGTGTGTGTTTTGAGGAAAAATCATATAAGTAGCCAATGATTTTGGAATAAAACTCTATATTATCTAATAAATTGTTATAAGAATACTATAAGTGTGTGTTTTGAGGGAAAATCATATATGTACCTAATAATTGTGGAATAAAACCTTATATTATCTAATAAAATGTTATAAGAATACTATAAGTGTGTGTTTATAAGAATACTATAACCTTATATTATCTAAATAATGAACAAATGTTTAATAAAACCTTATGTTAACTACTAAATTCTTATTAGAATACTATAAAAGTATGTTTTGAGAAAAACTCATATAAGTAACTAACAAAGGTTTAATAAAACCTTATATTAACTATTAAATTCGTATTAGAATAATATAAGAGTATGTTTTGAGGAAAAATCATATAATTGACTAATAAATGTTTAATAAAACATTATATTAACTTATACATTCTTTTTATATGAATTTTTTATACCAAACCTAAAAATATTAAAATTGATATTTAAAAAAATTGCAAAAAAATATGGATACTGAACTAGTTTAATGATGTTGGATAAAATCATTCGCACTTCTGAAATTATGAATTGTGAAGGAAAAAAAAATTCACACTTATAGTAATTTTCATAAGATAAGGATATTGATATTTATTTTCTATATATGAATTGTGAAGGAAAAAAAAATTCACACTTCTGAAATTATTTTACCGCTTATTGTAATTTTGAGCGGTAAATTTCCCCCAAATTTTTGGTCAAAATTTAAAGTGGTCTCAAATAGGGCTCTAACCCTAATTTTTTCAATCGACCGCTTCACAAAGCTAGAGCCGCCTCTCTTGCCTCCTCTCTCATGTTTCGCCTCTTCTGTCCATGATGCCTCTCCTTCCTCCTTCCTCTTGGTCCCGTATCCCTGCTGCATCCTCTCGCCTCCTGTGTTACCGTCATCTCCTCGGATATGTGAAGTACCGTCACCACCCAACGACCTTCGTCCTCAAATCTCGAAACCCTAGCACCTCCAGTTGTTGATTTTCGCCGCCCCTGCTGCTTACCGCTTCATCCTCACCTGCTCCTCCTTCGATTCCCTCCACCTCCGTCCCTTCGACACCGTCGCCACCTTCTCCTTCCTCTTCTCACGCTGAGCTCTCAAAGTCTCCCTTCAATGGCTTCCTCCGTCCTCATTCCCCATCTTTCTCTCTCGCCGTAGTAGCCCTCCTCTCCCTTGCCACGAACGGTGCCGACGCCGACGCCATCTCTCCAGGCTCCAAGGAAGGCGGCCCTCCTCTCCCTCTTGCATCCACCTTCGTGAACGAGGATAAGGACTGACCCACACAGACCTAGAGGCACCAGATTCACGCAACCCGGACACCACCTGGCGCCATTTGATCTCGCCTCGCCGGAGCTTGCTCTCCCATCTCATGTTGAACCCTAATCTTGCTGAGCTCTTCGCAGATCGTGCTCAGGCCAACATTAAGCTCCAAAATTTCACCGGTTTCTCTTCTTTCTATCCCTTTCTGGTGTTATTTCATCACTTTATGCCCTAATTATGCGCTTGATCTGTTTACTGGCTGCTTGCATTGACCGATGGATTCTTTTGAAACTGTGAATTTGTTTATGTTGTTTGCTAGAATGATAGGGGTGGATTTGTATACTTTTCTACCTTCTATCCGTTTGCTATTTTAGGGTAGCATCTGTAATTCCTGTTTTTGGTTGTGTTTATCCTTTTCTCCTTGTAGACTATATGCATCATATTGGTTTACTGTAAATTGCTCTAAACATAAATATCTCCAATTCCTGAACCGAACTTTAATGTACTTGAATTGTTTTGTTGGTCTTGATTTTTGAATTGTTTTGCCTCATTATTTCTCCACCCTTTCAGAACTGAATTTTAATGCTTTTTTTTTCATTTTCAAAGTTTTCCTCTGCAGTTTGCCTTTCTTTGAAAATGTGTATGTTTTGTGAATAATGTGTACATTATGCAATATCTGTACTTCTGATCTTGACATTCAATTATACTGCATTGTAGAGGCAGTTGCTGATGCAAACAGAGCAATTGAGCTAGACCCTTCAGTGGCTAAAGCATTCCTACGGAAAAGGTTTGTTCTCAGCATCCAATCTTTCAATCTCGTGTTTTTGTCATGAATCTTATACACATATAGGGATATTTGGTTGTGCTTATTGCTGCACTAATTTTTTTTTTTCTTCTAATGCTTGATTCCTTGTTTATGACCTTAACTTCCCTTTGCAGTTTCTTTAGAAACAACCTCTTAGTCATTAATACACTCCCCCAAAAAATTTAAAGTAAAAGAAAAAAATGGAGAAAAAAAGAAAAAAATTGATCATTGTGCAGGGGTATCCAGGAGAAAAAAAGAAAAAAAATTTGAGGTATGATTTGGACGACAGGACTAGAGAATTCAGGATATTTGCCTATCAACATAGAGTTCGTTTTTGGGTCTTTTTTGTTTATTTGTAATCAACCTATTCTTACTTCTGCATGAATATGGCTTTGGTTCATTGTACAGGAAGGAAGAGAATCTCTAATCTTCAGTCCCATGGCAGTTTAAGTCCGTCTTTGAGTAGTTAACCATGAAATTTTCATTTTCATATATTTTTTTTGGTACTTTTCATTTTTTTTTTATTCTTATATGACTAATTTTTGCCATTATTATTGCAGGAGCGGCATATGTTATTAATTTTTACCTAGCGGAGAGGTATATAATTGAACAAAGTTTAGAGGTGACTTGCATTAGCCTTGCTCTTGATTTTTGTGACATTTGAGGTATGATTTCTATTTGTTATCTAATGCATATACTGCCTATGTTGTAGGAGTGGGATAGTTCTCCAAGTGATAACTTACTCCTTGATCTCCCTGATCTGGAGTACCCAATATTTACACTTGTATTGGATCTAACTGAGACACCAGTTAGTTCCAATGGGAAGGTAAGTTTTCTTAGTCCCCATGAGCTTTGCAATTCTAAACTCTATTTTTTTTAAATGATGGTTGTAGTTTGGTTTTACTTACACCATCTTTTTCTTTGTTTGCAGAAAATGATTCAGCATTTCATCTTTTTTTTTCCACAACATTCAAGCTTCTAGGTCATCAATGGCTTTAGATAGTGACTTTGTAAATATTGGCGCCTTCGACTTTGAATACGCAGCAGCCTTCTCAACACTTGTCGGATCCACAATCGGCTTTGGCTTCGGATACGCGGCCTTCTTAGGAGCCTTCGGATACGCAGGATGCTTCTTCTTTTCAGCCCTCCTTCGCGCAACAGTAGCAGGTATCTCTCGCACTCCTCTCCTACTTCCTCTTAAGTAATGAACATGGATTTGTCAATAGGTTTGTATTTGTGAATTTGTATGTAGTTGCAAACTTGGATTTGTGAATTTGTATGCGGATTTGTACGTGGATTTGTATGGGGTTGTGAACTTGGCCATGTTTGTTGTGTAAGATGAAACAGGTTTGTGCACATTTTTGTGCTAAAAATGTGCACAATTTTGGTGCAATTGAAAACAGGGGGCATCATCCATTTTTCAATTATTTTTTTTTAAAACAAATCACACTCAGGCGACGAATATTGACAAAACTTGGTTGCCTAAATTTAAAAAACGGAATTTCCGCCGGGTAACCCTAAGGTTTTGTCTAATCCGCGAGGTAACCAAAGTTTTTGGTGAGTCCGCGTGGTAACCCTGGGGTTTTATTTTTTTCCGCGTTTTAACCAAATTGTCATATTGGGATGAAAAGAGTGTGGGTGGAAAGTTTGGGCAAAAAATTGCAAATTAGGAGGGAGTTGAGAAATAAAAAAACGCAAAGGCGGATGCTCTCCTTCTTCCCCAGTGCGAAGGACAAGAATTGCAGAGAGTTCGATCTTACGTTCGACGAAGAGGACAAGGGAGCGTTGGCGATGACGGGTGGCAGAGGAGATGCCAAAAGCAGGTACGTGCTTCTTTTCTATCATCTCTTCTCTAATCTAGCATTCAAATTTAGGGTTCATGAATTGGGGATAAATTAGGGCTTTTCTCAATTTCGAATTTAAGGTTCCTTCTTTCTCCACATTTTTATATGAATGTTATTATTTTGCAGAAAGATAGATAATATAGTGTTGAGACTACGGTATAACCAATCTGAATATGTAGAAATACATGTGGGTGATCCAGAGCAAAGCAATCTTCTTGAATTATTTGTTGACCTATTAGAAGGGGCTGAAAAAATTGGGATGGAGCTTCCTGAACAACCAACATTATGGTATGCCTTCAACTCTCAGAATTTCGAGTTAAAGAATGACAGTGATTTGGTGAAGATGTTTAACTCGTTTCATGACAAGAAGTTGATTAATTTGGCAATTGGATCAGGTGATTCTTCGTCTAAGAATCTAGAGTTGGCACGAGCTCTAATTGAATCAAAGAAGCTTGTGGATAATGCAGTAACTCCAAGGTCAAGCCATGGGACAACATCTATGGACTCACAATCATACAAGCCGAGTAAGAAAGTCCCTGCCACTACTGCGAGAAGAAGAGGAATACATATTCTAAAAGTAAAAAATACTTCTCGAAGCTCTGGTAGTGAGCCTACTTTGGGCAGTGAGCCTACTTCGGGTAATCTTAGTAGAACAAGGGATGTTGATGTGGTTTCTACCTTGCCGAGTGGAAATACACATGATGATGATGATGTGGTTGATATTCAGGTGCAAAATGATGATTTGACTGATGATGAAGGTGAGGAAGATTACTTTGATAGGCTTTATGGTAATGGTGAGATGTATGAAGATTATGAGTTTGGAAAAATTAGTCTTAAAGAGTGGATGATCTTTATGGACAAAGCTCAACTTCTGGATGTTCTGAGAGATTACTGTGTTCAAGAGGGGTTTTGCCTTGTAGTAATAAAAAATGAGGGAAACAGGTATACAGCGGTGTGTGCTGAAAAAGAATGTGGTTGGAGGATACATTCATCGAGATTGGTAGATGGATGTACATGGGCGATAAAGTCATTGAATAATAGTCATACATGCATGAGACTAGGCATGCATAATCCCATGGCAACTCCGGCATGGGCAGCTCGAAAGATTCTCCAAGCTGTGAATGCAAATGAAAACATCACGGGGAAAACCATAAACAAGCTCCTGTTTCAAGCATTTGGCATTAATCTTAAGCATTCATCCTTGTACGAGGCAAAGAAAATTGCTGAAAAGATGCTTCATGGAGACGAAGGTAAATCGTATGCAAGTTTGCCAGGATATTGTGAGGTTTTAAAGTCAACTAATCCTGACTCTAAGGCTCATTGTGTGTGGGGAGATGTAGCTGATAACCCCGAGAAACCAATTCAATTTAAGAGTGTATTCATTGCTTTGAAGCCGATGTTTGAGGGATTCATCCTAGGATGCAGAGGGTTAATTGGAGTAGATGGGTGCCATCTAAAAGGCAAATATGGTGGGGTTGTACTATCTGCAATCGCACTAGATGGAGACAACCATATTTTCCCCATAGCATATGGTGTATATGAGAATGAAAGCAAGAATACATGGTCTTCTTTCTTATATCACTTGAGAGGTCTGTTAGAGAATGCGGATCGAGATAACTGGTGCATCATATCAGATAGACAGAAGGTAAGCCAATACCCAAAAAATTAATGGTTTGCAAACATTATTTTTTCATGTTTCTAATAAAATACATTTGTTGTGTTTGTGTCATACTTAGGGGGTTGAACCAGCTCTTGCAGAAGTGTGGCCCACATCTTCAAGACGATATTGTGGTACCCATTTGTGTGCCAACTTCAAAAAGAAGTTCCCAGGACAACACATGCATGATCTCTTTTGGTCTTGTTGCTACGCATACTCCGAGTCGAAGTTTAAGAAGGCAATGGAACGGGTGCAACAGGCAGCTAGGCCTAGTGTTGTAATATGGTTTCAAGAATTGGGAGATATGAAGTGTTGGGCTAGGCATAAGTATGATCCTAGCTTGCATTCGCCCGATACATCAAGTAACTTTGTCGAGTCCTTCAATTCCACATTAGGAGCGGATAGGTGCCTTCCTGTGTTGACACTTCTTGAAGGTAACCCCAATCTGAACTCTATTGCTAGCCTAGCTGATTATATTTTTTTTATTAGGTTGCATAAAATCCATTTTTACTTGCTGAAATGCATAGGTTATTTATGCTGAACTGACTATATTTGTGTCCTCAAACTACACGTCTGTAGGTATTCGACGTACATGTATGAGTAGACATTGTGAGAGGCAAGACTATGTTCGAAAGTTACCTATGAATGGCATAGCTGAAGAAGCACAACGCAAATTGGATGAAGCTATAAAAAAATCACGCAAGTTAGAGGTTTGTTCAATTCCATTTATGAAGTTTCAAATTACGTTCTTCTATTCTCTTTATTAGCTTTGTTTGATTCTATTGTTAGCATAACTGATTATATTTTTTTAGGGACATGTTATTATACATTAGTTGGGTTTTTATGTTCTTGTAGGTGTTCAAGGCTTTGGATTTTGAGTATGAAGTTAAAGATGGAAAATCATCTTTACCGGTCAACATCCCAAACAGAACTTGTGCGTGTGGTGAATGGCAAATAAGTGGGATTCCTTGTAGGCATGCCATGAGGGTGATTACTGAAATGCGGGGGCAACCTCCCCAACAATTTGTTTCTAAGTGGTATTCAACAGAAATGCTGCGAAAAACATACTCTATTGACTATAGGGCTATGCTCGATGAAGAACAATGACCAACTTTTGACATTCCAACAATCAGCCCTCCCACCATGAAAAGAGGAATTGGAAGACCACCAAGAAATAGGAAAAGACAAGCCGGACAAAAAGAAAAAGGGTTGAGGTCTCGCACTGTACAGTGTAGTAAATGCAAGGCATTCGGGCATAATGCTAAGACATGTAAAGGTGGTTTGACTGCAAGAGAACGTCGTGAACAAGGTGGTCTGGTTCAAAAGAGACACAAGAGGGCAAGAAAAGTAACAACCTCTGGCGAAATAGGACAATCTGTGGTTGATGTAATGTGTTCAGCACCATGTGTTCAAGGCAGTCAGCTCTAGGAGACTTCTCATAGCCAAAGAAACATTGTTGGTACTTTTGTTTGAATACCTAATGCAATGTATTTGTGGGTACTGGTGGCTTTGTTAAGTTCTCTACTGTTAAACAACTAATTATGTAACCTTGCTATATGATTTTTATTGATCTTGCTATCAATTCCATATTAGTTCTGTTGGCATATTTGGGATTGCTCCTAGTTCTGTTCTGGTGGCAGCTATAACAAGGTTTTGTTCCATTAAATACGCTTTATTATTGTGAAAAAAATTAAGTTTAAGTGGGTTTTCAATTGAGAGGAAAGGACTGCAAAATTAGAACCTAAAATACTCACACCAGGAACTAAAACACTTTAGCAGCAACTATAATACAACTTGTGTATAACTTGTAATTAACTTGCTAAATTCAATTCGACATACACATGATTCATCAATATCATAAGCCTATGTGGGATTTGAACCCACATCTTTGTGTATAAACACAACGCTCTCCCATTGAGCTAATAGACTACATGAACTGCCTCAGGTAAGCAAGGCATTGACAGCAAAATATGTGTCCTTTGCCAAAAGGATACACAGTAATTTTTAACAACAATAAAAAAATCAGCACACGTGATGACATGAACATGCCTACTCAAAAAACAGTTTTAGGCAAAGGCCCTAAAAAGAATCAGCACACATGAACATACTTACTCAAAAAATCAGCACACATGAACATAAAAAGAATCAAACAGTTTTATTGCTAAAACAATACACAGTAATTTTCAGCACATTGTAAACATGTCTACTAAAAAAACTTCACCTAATTTTTAACAACAATCACACAATTTTTCACAAAAATCAGCAAACATGAACAAATTTTTAACATGAAATAAACTAAATTTTAGGCAAATGCAATACACAGTAATTTTCAGCACATTGTAAACATGCCTACTCACAAAACTTCACCTAATTTTTAAGCAATCACACAATTTTTCACAAAAATCAACAAACCACATTGTTCTTTCTCTCATGAACAAATTTTAACAAGAATGAAACTAAATTTTAGGCCTAAAAACGCCCCAATTTTAGATGAGAGGAGAGAGGTAAGTGGAGAGGAGTACCTACTCGTGGTCAATGCAAATTGTCACTACCGGTCGATACGCACCACTGTCTTTGGCAAAGAAGGAAGAGGAGGAATGCAACCAGTTACTTATTTCATGCAATACTTCGTATTTTGGATGAGATATCACCAAAAAATCAATCTCCATTCATAAGAAGGAGTGGAGATACCCTAAATTCGAAATTGGGAAAAAGCCCCAATTTAGCCCCAATTCAAAAGAACCCTAAATGCCAAACTTAGATGAAAAGAGATATAAGAGGAGAGGGGTATTACCTGCTCTTAGCTTCTTCAATCTACACTGTCAGTCGGCGCTAGGATTCCTTCGTCCTTGTCGTCGAAATTATTGGACAGGAGAAAGGAGATCGATTAGCTCTCTCCTCTCTGAAATCGCCCTTCGCACTGGGGAAGAAGGAGAGCATCCGCCTTTGCGTTTTTTTATTTCTCAACTCCCTCCTAATTTGCAATTTTTTGCCCTAACTTTCTACCCACACTCTTTTCATCCCAATATGACAATTTGGTTAAAACGCGGAAAAAAATAAAACCCCAGGGTTACCACACGGACTCACCAAAAACTTTGGTTACCTCGCGGATTAGACAAAACCTTAGGGTTACCCGGCGGAAATTCCGTTTAAAAAAAACCCTCATATTTAGGCGACGAACATAGCTTCTTTAGGCGACGAACATAGCTTCTTTAGGCGACGAACTTAGCTAAAAGGATGGTCGCCTGAGTTACATTTTATATTTTATAGAATTCCCTAACCAAATTGGGGCGACGAACCTTTGAGATAAACCCGTCGCCTGAAGTGAAGTCGGCTCAGCTCGGCTTGGAAAGCCCTTTTAGGTCTGACAACGAATTCAGGCGACGAATAATTTTTTCGTCGCCTAAATTGTTTCAGTCGACGAACATACAGATGCTCGTCCCCTGAATAGTAAAAGGATGAAAGTCACCGGACCACTACTCAGGCGACGGATGTTCGTCGGCTTAGTTATCAGGTGACGAAAATCTCATTTCAGGCGACGACATTGGTCCGTCGCCTGAAAGCCCTTCTGGCGTAGTGATGTTATTTCCAAAATTTTAGCACAAAATCTCTCATTATTTCCAAAAAATTTAGAACGAAATGTTTCATTATTTTTAAAAGGAGAAACTAATTAAAATAACCCAACCTTAAAGGAGGTGTTAAAAATATATCTCCACCTTTTAAATATAACATAACTATCCCAACCTTTATATGTGGTGTTAAAATAATATCACAACAATTTTATCTCAAAAAAAAAATGATGACATGTTGCATACATGGAAAAAAAATAATAATTTATAAAAGAGAAAACTAATAAATAAAAAATCAGCATTAATATAATGTTGTTAAACCATGGGTTTCTTGGATTTTTTAACAAAGCAAACCCGGTTTTCTTAAGGAAATACGTATGTGATTATTAGTTAAAGCAGTAAAATTTAATTGAATTTCATCCCATTTCTTTTTAATTGTAATATTCTAGATATTGAATTCAATTTCTTAGTCCAAGCAAACACCGATTCATTCAAGCAAACACCGATTAATTGTAATATTCTAGATATTGGCGTGAGGGAGAATAATTAAAAAAGGGTTTAAGAAAATCGGGTTTGATTTAAAAATAATAATCCATGAAAGTATGAAACCCATGGTTTAACAAAATTATATTACTGCTGATTTTTTTATTATTAGTTTTGCCTTTTATAAATTATTATTTTTTGCCATATATGTGCCATGTCATCATTTTTTTTTTAGAAAAATGACCTCAAATAATACAAACTATCACCCATGAACCGAGAATAATACAAACTTTCAAAATCACTAATTGGTATACAAACTATTACGTATTAAACCAATTTTGATACGAAACCATTTCCGAGCAAATTTCTCGCGACATGTATGACGTGGCGACCAAAGATTATTTTTTTTTAATGACATGGCATACCGTGTCACTATACTTTTTTTAAAAAAAAAAATTGAATTAGTGGGAATTGGGAACCCTAGAACCGGAGTTGAAACCGCGCCGCCGCCGCCGATGGAATGAACTTAGGCATGAATTGCAGCGCGCTCCTCGACTTCCATATCTGCGCAGCCTCCATTGCCCAGGTCGGTGGCTGACCGGATTCGAAAGTCATCGGCATCATTTAGAGCGTGTTCCCCTCCCACATCGTAGGACCCCAGGTAGTCAGATCAGACCTGCAATAGAAGCCACCGCCGATGCACCGGAGGGTGCGTCCTGGTTCGATTTTATCGTCAATTTCAGTTGCTTGTTGCCTCCTTCATCGGATCGATCACTGGAGTTATCGTCCTTGAAAATATCCTCCTTGAAATCCGAACGCTGCTGCTGCCGGTGAAATCCGAACGAGATGGCGGCTGCGGCGTCATAGTGGTGGTGGGTGAGGGCGAGTCTGGAGGTGTGGAAGGGGTGGGACCCGGCGAGAGACTTGAAAAGCAAAAGTGGGGCGAAAATAGTAGCTAGAGCCGGCGGCGGAGCCCCAAATGGAGGCGTCGTGGGAGGAGAAGTTGGCCGGAATTGTACCAGTACCAGTGGCGGCGACGATACCAGGTTCAACAGGTTGGAGGAGCCACTCGATGGTCTCCTCGGGCCGCAATTCATGTTTAAGATTCCGCCGGCGGCTTCAACTCGGCAACTCCGGTTAGGTTCCCACCTAATTCTTTTTTTTTTCATTTTAAAAAAGTTAAGTGACATGGCATGTTTGGTTGCCACGCAGGTCGCGGGAAATTTGTTCGGAAATGGTTTCGTATCAAAATTGGTTTAATACGCAATAGTTTGTATATCCATTGGTGATTTTGAAAGTTTGTATTATTTTCGGTTCATAGGTGATAGTTTGTATTATTTGGGGTCATTTTGCCTTTTTTTTTTGAGATAAAATTGTTGTGATATTATTTTAACACCACTTATAAAGGTCGGGATATTTATCTTACGTTTGAAAAGTGGAGATATATTTTTAACACCCCCTTAAAGGTTGGGTTATTTTAATAAGTTTTGCCTTTTTAAAATTACTTAAAATATTTTTATTTTCCATCCGTTATTTGTAAAACTTTGCACAAAACCACCATCTTAGTATTATGTAAACAAAAACATGCATAAAATTACTCTTTATGCTTTTAAAATTGTACAAAACCAAATGAATTTCTTTTGTTTAGAATACACATAATATATTAAGACGAGAATGATTAATCTTTATTCTATTCTTTATCCACGAGAAGAAAATGAAGTAAATAAAGTTTACTTTTTTTTCTTCAATAAAATTATAATTGGGTATTGGGTTAGAAATATCAATCATATTTTATAAACATTTAACGTAAGTGAACTTATTACAGAGTTATATGTATCGTATTCAATATATGTTTACAAATAACATATTCTTTTCTTTTTTTTTAAAGTGAAAATAACATATTCTCTATATGCCCACCCCCTACATTTTTCTTTCATTATACAATTTTATTTAAATTTTTGATAAACTTATTTAAATACAAAGTATATTTATTTAAATTTAATTACGTATAATAAATACAAAGTATAGTTTTTGTGTTAAAGACTTAATTAAAACAAAGGTGGTGGGACCCAGCCAATTTTTTTTTTAAAAAAAAACGAGTATTAACTGGTAAGTTTTTTTTTTGGTAATTAGTATTAACTGGTAATTAATTTAAGGAGTATTAGGAAAGAATGGCTAGTGTCAAATGACACTAGTGTCATCCAAAGATTTTCCCGCAAGTACGCGCCAAAAAAAAACATTTTCTTACAAATGTAACGAATATCATGACGCGAACATTTCCGCAGCAAGATCTTTCTCAATTAGGCGACATGAAATGATTTAGCGAATGTATAAAAACCGCAATTAAATTTTAAAAAAAATGATTAATTATCTAACAATGTTCCTCCGGGATACTCTGAAGACGAGACCTCCAAGCCGCCGCCGGTCCACCGCGGCGAGCCAAAGCCCTCCTCTTCAGGGCGCACAATCGCTGCTCCAACGACGCCAGCTGATCCGCGGCGGAAAATGTCGACGAGCGATCAGACGACGCCGTTTTCATGGCATGGAGGACTTGCTTGAGGTCTTCTCTCTTCACCACGATCTTTGTTATTTTTTTTTATAGGAAATCGAGATCTTTGTTTGATTTTTTTTGGTAAAGATTTGGTTGATCTTTGTCTGATTGTTCTACATACTCCCTCCAATTATCCATTTATGCATTAGTAAGAAGCAAAACCCCCCACCAACCATTCAAATAATGGAAAAAATACACCCTTCCTACTTTATATACCAACCCCAAAACCACCGAGGTAGGTCTTTGGCTTTTATATATACTGCATTTCCATACGACCGGCCGTAACTCACCAAACTATATAGCCTCCACATTTACATCGATTTAGCATCATGGGCGGCAACGATGGTAGCGGGGTGAGGGTTCTGGGGGCGAGGACGAGCCCCTTCGCGGCGAGGGCGATGATCGCCCTCAACCTGAAGGGGGTCGGGTTCGAGTTCTTGGAGGAGAAGTACGGGGTCAAGAGCGAGCTGCTTCTCAAGTCGAACCCGGTCCACAAGAAGATTCCGGTGCTGCTTCACCACGACAAGCATATTTGCGAGTCGCTCATCATCGTCCAGTACGTCGACGAGGTTTGGTCGTCCCCTTCTGGCGTCTCCCTACTCCCTTCCGACCCTTATGACGCTGCCATTGCTCGCTTCTGGGCTGCCTATTGCGACGAAAAGGTACCAGCTAGCTCATCTTGCTTCCTACCATTAAGGTTTAGATTTAATTAATTCGTTCAAGTAATCGATGTTCCTTGTTGACATGTTGTTGAATTAATGTTTTGGATCGATCAGTTGTTCCCAGCAATGGGCGGAGTTAGGAGGGCGCGGGGGAAGGAGGAGACCGAAGCGGCGATCCAACAAGTGAAGGAGCATATCTTCCTCCTAGAAGAGGCGTTTGTGAAAACCAGCAAGGGAAAGCCGTTCTTCTCAGGGGAAGATGAGATCGGCTTCCTGGACATTGCGGTGGGATGCTTCCTGGGCTGGATGGGCGTCACCGAACGGATGACCGGGACAAAGCTCTTCGAGGACAAGACGCCATGCCTTTCCCAGTGGGCTGACCGCTTCTTGTCTCACCCTGCTGTCAAGGACGTAATCCCACCCGTTGATCAGCTCCTGGTGTTTGCTAAGATGCTTGCTGAGAAAGCTGCTGCAGGCAAGTGATCGATGTAGCATGTAGGTAGGGATTACAACAACCCAACCACATTAATTAATAAGAGGGAATCTGGATTTGTGACTTTGTCGTCATGGATATGATCTCTTGTTTCTGGTGTTGTCCTTAACTGTGATCGATTTTACCAAGCTGATTTATGTATTGTTCAACAAGTACGAATCACCCACGTGTCCCTTACTGGACTAGCTACTTTGACTTTCAGATCTCCCACCTTTCGTTCAAGTTCCTGAACCCATTGCTTCAGTGTGCAAAAAGAAGGTGGACCAAATGACAGTTTTGGCACCCAACGACAGTTTTCGTTCAAGTTCCTGAACCGTTTTATTGCCTCGTTTTAAAACCCATTTAAAACTCTCACATATAGAAAACGACGTGGTCCAAATGATTCGTGTTCTTCGACAAAGCTTTCAGAGATCCAATGTTCTCAACAAATGAACACCCTCACTGACCATGCCCTTATGCTTGCAGACACTCAATAGGGCCGAAAACCATCCTTTTTGACCTTAAGTTAAAGTTGAAACAATCCAACAATCATTCCCTCCCCGTGCTAACAAATCCTATAATCAATGAATTCCAAGACTCAACATCGCGTTTAGGCATACTATAAAAATACCCTGCTTAGCCATTGTGAGCATCCCCTATTTTTGTAATACATTTAATTGCACAATCAAATTGTTCAGCAACATAGTAGGAATACACATTTCAAGAATCGTGTAAAAGCCCGCTAGAGGCATAACTGTGAATGAGGTTACTTTGAAATGGTGATCAATTCACCATTAGAGAATCGAAATAAGCTTTGAAAGAGGAAGAGAGAGTTTGGTTGAATGGAAATCAATTCTGTTTCAATAATCGTAAGCTGTACAGAGAGAGTTCAAGTGCTTATATAGCACGGCTAACAATCTGACAACTACCAGCTTGCTATTTACAACTAGGAACTCTTATTTAACTAATTATAAGAAGGTTCCTAAACTCTTATATCTCCAAATCCCCCCCTCAAGTAGGACATGTTGATGAATCAACAAGTCCATACTTGGATACAAAGAACTTGTGTTGTGATTCTCCAAGAGGCTTGGTAAGTGCATCAGCTAACTGCATTTGAGATCTCACAAATGCAGTCTTGATGAATCCTTCAGCAATTCTCTTCCTAACATAGTGACAGTATATGTTTAGGTGTTTAGTTCTTTCTTGGAATACTGGATTTGCTGCTATGTGATGTGCTGCCTTATTGTTCCCATACATTGTAATAGGTAGGCTAACCATCACTTCCAAATCCTGCAAAGTTCTGTACAACCATACCACTTCACTGGCTGCTGATGACATGCTCCTATACTCTGACTCAGCTGATGATTTCGATACTGTCTTCTGCTTCTTTGTTTTCCATGAAATCATTGAGTTCCCTAGGAACATACAATAACCTGTAACAGATCTTGCTGTGAAGCTGCATGCTCCCCAATCTGCATCACTATAGGCGGTCAATTTGAGATCACAATCCGAAGCATAAAACAGCCCCATGTTTGCAGTTCCTTTTAGATACCTCACCACATGATTTGCAGCCTTTAGGTGAGGTTCTCTTGGATTGCTTAGGAACTGACTCAAATGTTGTACTGCAAATGAGATGTCTGGCCTTGTAATGTTGAGATATAACAGCTTCCCAACTAACCTTCTGTACTCTTCTGGTTCCTTCAAGCATTCACCCTCTTCTGTTGACAGTTTCAGTCCTATAGGAAGAGGAAAAGAGGTTGCATTACAATCCACCATGTGAGAATCTTTCAATATGTCCAGCACATATTTTCTCTGGTTACATACAGTTCCCTTTTTTGATCTGGCCACTTCAATTCCCAAAAAGAATCTAACTTCTCCCAGATCCTTGATGGTGAAAGCTGTATGCAGATCCCTTTTTGTTTCAGCAATGAATTCCTCATCATTTCTTGTGAACAGCAGGTCATCTACATAGGTCAGTGCCATTGCTACCTTATCTCTTTCCCTTCTAATGAACATTGAGTAATCATTCTTGGATTGTACATATCCCTTTCTAACAAGAAATGCAGTTAGCTCGATGTTCCACTGCCTTGATGCTTGCTTAAGCCCATACAGTGACCTTTGTAGCTTGCAAACTTGTCCATTTTGTGCCTTCTCATACCCCAAGGGTGGAGTCATATACACTTCTTCTTCTAGGAATCTATGCAAGAAAGCATTATTAATGTCTAACTGGTGGATTCTCCATTTCCTAGCAGTGACAATGGCAATCAACATCCTCACTAAAGCTAATTTTGCTACTAGAGAGAATGTGGATTTGTAATCCTTCCCTTCCACTTGGTTGTATCCCTTTGCCACTAACCTGGCCTTGTACCTTTCAACCTCTCCATCTGGCATGTACTTGACCTTATAGACCCATTTGAATCCTATGGCTTCTTTGCCTTTAGGTAGTGTAGTGAGAATCCAGGTTTGGTTTGCTTCCAAGGCCTCAACTTCTTTCCTCATTGCTTCCTCCCATTCTTGATGACCTCTAGCTTGTGCATAAGTCACTGGTTCTGCTATTTTGTAAGCATTTGCTAGAGAGCCCACAAAGTCATCTGAATAATCTGACATGCCAAATAGCTGCTAAACCAGGAAGGAAGTGGAGACTGAATTTGTTGGCTTATGACTACACACATAGTCCTGAAGCCTTGTAGGTGCCTTGACCACTCTCTTAGACCTCCTTATCTCTCTTGTCTGCTCGTGCATTTCAGCAACAGGTACTGTAGGACTAGAATTAGATTCTGATCTTTCATCCATTCTCCCACTATCTTGCCTTATACTGCTCTCAGAGTCTTCAACAATGTGCCTGTTAATACTGTTTGATTCTGAGTGCTCATTTTGCTGTGTTCTAGACAATTCATGAGATCTTTGTGATCTTGAACTCCATATGTCTTCATCTGTGGCTGGATTAACCAGTGGCAGGTCCACTCCAACTACCACTTCATTTGTTTTTGGCTTGCTATCTTTGAAAGGAAACTCTTCCTCTCGAAAGATCACATCTCTGCTGGTGATAAAACACTTATTGTCTATATCATACAATCTATAACCTTTTTGGCCTGTTGGGTATCCCATGAAGACACATTTTCTAGATTGCAAACCAAATTTGTCCTTCTTAGGTTGATTTGGTTTCCCATAGCAGAGACAACCAAATACCCTTAGATGACCATAATCTGGAATCCTTTTGTGTACCATTTCATAAGGTATTTTCCAGTTCCTTACAACACTAGAAAGTAGGTTGATGATATGAACTGCTGCTAACACACAGTCTCCCCAAAATCTCACTGGGATGCCAACATGTATTCTCATAGCTCTTGCTGTCTCTATGATGTGCAGGTGCTTCCTTTCTACTATTCCATTTTGCTGGGGATTTTTAGGTACACTCCTCTGGTGTATGATCCCTTTCTCACTGAACAAATCTTTGCATTTCCTTTGCACAAACTCTGTGCCATTATCACTTCTGGGTATCTTAATCTTTGTACTAAACTGAGTTTCAACATAAGCCACAAAGAACTTAAGCACATCATAAACCTGCAGCTTATCTTTTATAAGATAAACCCATGTATATTGAAGGAGGGAAAACCTGTCGTTGATCCGCCAAAGAAAACTCAAACCTATAGAAAGTATAGCAATAAGCAAGAGGTCGATCCACAGGGAAATTTGTAACTCAAGTGTAATTCAGGTGTCAATCAAAGTAACCAGATTGGGGGGTTTTTATGTGGGAAAGTTTCGCCTTTTATCAAAGCAAAGTAAAGAAAGCAAAGCAAAGGAATTTGGTTTTTAGACAATTTGGAGAAGCAATTCTACCTACAATTTTCCACTTTATTGGATTGAAACGATCCTTGTAACTTCTTCTCGTCCTATTAAGTTTCCTATGAATGCCCTTGTCCCGACCTAATATAGTTACTAGTCCAACCAGTCCTAGCAATCCTTATCAATCGAACAGTCCCTAAAGAAGGATTTAACCCAATTGATCCGCAGCCAGGGGCTGTTCACGGAAAATCTATCCCGAATTTGCTCTTATTGTCAACATGAAAGTTGTAGCTCTCTGAAAGAGCTTTCCAACGCATGGTCATAATAGTCAATCGGACAACCGAGGCCTCCAGAAAGTGCAAAACAAGTTCAGCATGTCTGGCGACAACTTCTGCAGACTTGTTCTTCGTTTAGGCTCGTTTCTTCTTCTCAGGACCTCTTGAGATTTTCATGTAAGCTCCTTCGATCAACTAGACATTCTCATCCAATGCGTTATCACCTCATGTCTCCTCCTTGGATCCACCATTACCTGAAATAATCAATAAAAGCGTGTAGATTCCGACTCCGACAACATAGAGAACTAATATGCAAATCGTGCTTAATCCATCAATGAAATGCATCTTAACTAAGCTAAATGCAACCTATTATGTCTACCTAAATGCATGCTATCATATATCTACTGTGATCATCTACACATGTCACAAAATATGAAGCACCAGACCAGGTAGCTGTCTTGTATGGACCCCAAGGGTCTAAATGCACAAGATTAAACACATTTGCAGCTAAAAATTCACTTCTATTGTAGCTTTGCTTTGACTGTTTTGCAAAAATACAACTCTCACAAAAGAAATCCTTCACTGGCTTGCATTTGATCATATCTAAATGCTCTAGTTTACTGCTTGAGCAATGACCTAGCCTAGCATGAATTATGTTTATTGACTCAGCTGTGTGACCCACATTAGCTTTATTACAAGCATTGACTCTTAGGGCCTGTTTGTTTTACAAAAAATTGGCCCAAGAAAGGAATAATACATCTCGTTACCCTCCGGGCCTGTTTGTTTATCATTTATAAACGAATTATTACGTTATGGGCCTTAATTGGATTACCCGTTCTGTTACCCCTCAAAAATTAGACCTTTACCCAATTTTCTCTCTCCCCAACACTCTCTCTCCTAACATAGCAACGACGAGCTCTTCTCTTTCTCGACGCAGCGGAGCACTCAATCTCTCAAATTCGTCACTCCAATGGCGAATTTGTAGTGGTGACAGGTACTTTCTTCTTCTTCTACTTCTTCTCTCTCAATTTGCTCGATTTTTTGGTGTCTTTGTGATAGATTTTTCTTCCAACCAAAACCCTAATTCATGCAAGCTGTTGGAAATTGCCACTATAGGTAACTCCTTAACTGATAATGCTTCCGTTTTGTCGTATCCCAATCAATTGATCCTTCTCCTGCAACCTCCGTTGTGAATCAGGTGATCTATCCCATTTTCGTTTCAGATCTCTTTTGCGTTTTGCTTTCGATTTTTTTTTTCTTTTCACTTTTGCAATGGAATTTCATCCTGTTTGTAATGGAATCAATTGCGACTCAAGTGTCAGTTTATCTGAATTCAGTAGTCGAGATTGTGCTTCTTTGTTTTGATGCTTATGAATGATTAATCTAGGATATTAAGGGGTTGCAGAATAGAACGACCCATGAAAAGGAGGGATTATGACTTCTGAGAGGTCTTTGGCTGATCACGACAAGTTACTTATCACAGATTCTGTTTCGATTGCTTTGAATTGACTAGCGACAACTGTGGATATAACTCCGAACCGATCATGCAGTGAAATATATGTTAATCTTTGATTCCATCCAGGTACTTGTTGTAAGCAAGGTTCCAACTAGTCCGACTACCTGCATTCTTTGCCCGTCAAAGGATCGAGTAAGGTGGCAGAAGCTAGCTGCTTACTTCACTGCTTGAAAGGCCAGTTGGTATTTTGATCAACTTACTGCATCTACACTAGTTGAGTTTGGAAGAAAATGTTTCCATTATCTCTACTGTTTTCTCTGATATGGTATTTTTCTAGAATTGTTGATATCTGTCTCAGAGGCTTTAATAACTTTTAATTTCTCATTATATATATATTATTATATCAAAATAGAACTGAATTAGTTAATTGATGATTGATATAATTCCTTACATTGAGGTTTTCTACAACAGGTTCATATACCTTATTCACATCTGCACAAAATGGCAATGGAGACTTTAGACAGGTGATAGCTGAGCTCTCAGCTGAATTTGAAAGCAGATTTTCACATCTGCTGCTTCAAAGGTTTGAGACTTGCTGTATTCTACATAGATGCTCTCTATTATTTGTTTTCTAAACCTTATTTTACCCTTATTACTGTGATTATGGATGAATATAGTCAGTCTAATTTGGAAATTGTGGCTGGCATACCATGTTTGATGTTAGCTTTTAGTTGTAGCCTTATTATTGTGATTATGGATGTGCGTGCTTTTGTGTGCGTGTGTGTGCATGTGCGCTAAGAATATCTATCCTATTTGGCAATGTGCTTGCACAAGTTTTTCCCTAAGAGCTTTCCAACGCAATTAATAGAAACAGTTAAAGTAATACAGTATAAGTTTTGTTTTCAGGAGCACTACATTTGCAAAGAAACTTTTGTCAACCGGTTGCATTTCAGTTTTGTTTTAGGCTTTGATTTTGCAAAAATGGGAAAGTCTATTTTTTTTGGTCGATTTTTTTTATTAGGTCGTCTAAACTACTTAGCCTAGCTATTGTGATTCTCTCTTCTTCTTCTTCTTTTCAAAATCTGATCGTTGAACAATACGTTCTTATTGCTATCTTGGCCATTCAAGTTTGTGGAATATTTGTCTCATGATATTTCATGATGTTATCAGCTAATGGTTTGGCTACTGTCAATGAAGGATTCAACTCTTGCTTATCTCTGTTATACTTTGTCCCAGTGAATGTCAAATTGTAAAGCTTCTTGCATTTTTTACCATTGTTCTTATTCATCTTCTTGTTGTTCATGGAATATTTACAGTATCTTATTGCTTTAGTTCAGCAAGAGTTGATTGCATCCTCTTTATTTCTTGCGTATTTCATGTGATAAAAATTTGGTTTATGTTTTATGTTTAATGAACTAACTCTGTCGTTCTAACTTGATTTTCCAATTAAGAAGTGATTTAGCTTTTGCTACCCTTTTGTACACAAGTAGTCATGCCATTATTTCCCCTTTTCAGTGGAAGAGCTATCAAGATCATGGAACAAAGTGTTCTTGGTTTTGAATCACCTCGCCGGAGGGCTGGTCTTTGAAAGGATCAAGTTGAGCTGGTGAAAAGAAATGATTCAAATCGTTATGGGATTGCTCCGAACCAAGAATATTGCACTGATATAACAGAGATGGTGGAGGACGCAGGCGTGGGCGCGGAAGAGGCTCGTACAACAGAGATGGTGGAGAGGATTTAGATGGATACAGCTGAGGAAAAGCATGGATGGTGATATTGCTAGATCAATATTAGCTGGCGGATTTCATATATGTGGGTTTGTACTAGTGACCGTGTGTTTCTAAACGGCTGGATTTCATATATGTGGGTTGACGAGTGAAACGATGTCTACTTCAAGTGTAAAACTTACCGTTTAAATTGAACAATATAGATGATTTCATATGATCTTTTTCCTATATTTGTCCATCTTTCTTATATGATTTTTGCAATAGTTTTATGAAACGATAAAAAAAAAATACAAGTCTTATTGATTGTTTTCTTTCCTTTCTTTAAATCAAACAAACACTTGAAAAGGTAATGAAGAAAGTAATGATTCATCTTTTAAATCAACCAAACAAAATTAGAGTTTAACCATTTCCCTTTCCTTTCCTTTCTCTTAAAATGATTCCTTTACTTTCTTTTCCCTTCGTCCAAATAAACGAGCCCTTAATCCATGCTCCTGTCCTCTGGATTCTCTTTTGCCTTCAGAATCTTCTAGGATGAATAATCCTCCTACTCTTTGTCCAATGCTCACTATCTCCTTAGTGATAGGGTCCTGTAATACACATTTTTCAGGATTCACACTGATTAGAATCCCATCATCTAACAATCTGGTCATTGACATCAGATTATATTGAAAACCATTCACAACAAGCACATCATGAATTACAAGCTTTTCATTTATGACCAATTCTCCAACTGTGTCTGCCAGTTGTATGCTATGATCAGGCAAGATAACTCTGATAGGCTTACTAAGCTTCTTTGTTCTAATCAACATATCCACATATGTAACCATGTGATCAGCAGCCCCTGAATCTACTATCCACACAGAACTACTTCTACTCAAAGCTGCACTTAAAGCACTTGAGAAATTAAGCAACAGTACCTGCTAAGTTTGCTGAGGAGATGCTTGAAGAAGTGCTAGCCATGTTTGCTGAGGAGACTGAGTTATCCACCATGATCTCCTTTCCCTTGAACATCTTTGCCATTTCTCTGCAAACAACATTAACTAATGCTTGATCAACTGAATGTTCTTCATCTGCTGTGTCAAAAGGACTGTCCTACTCTTGTGCATCCACAACATTGGCCATTCTATTGCCATATGGCTTTCCATTCTTGTATCCATTTCTACTCTTGTATGGATACCCAATTATCTTGTAACATTCATCTCTTGTATGCCCTTTCATGTGACAGAAATCACATTTCTTGTCCCCTTTGGACTTGTAATCAGACTTATATTCTTTTCTTCCATTTCTATTCCCATTTCCATTTCCACCTTGATACTGCCCGTTGACGTGCATAGATGACCCTTCTTGATCCACCTGAATTGATCCTGTAACCATCTTCTGCCTTTCAACTTGCTGAACTATGTAAAAGGCCTGATTCACAGTAGGCAATATCTCAGATGATAGCATGTTGCTTCTGACTCCATCAAATTCCTCATTCAGTCCCATAAGGAACTGCATCAGTCTCGCTCTGGATTCCTTGTCAAGAATCTTTTGGATCACGCTGCACTTGCACTGCGCCAAGATCCCACATTCACACTCAGGTAATCCTTCAATGCTCCCGATCTCATCCCAGATCTTCTTGAGCATGCCATAGTATTCCAAAACTGACTTGTTTTCTTGTTCTAGCGACGCCAATGTCCTTCTGAGCTGATACAGCAGTGGTCCATTCGTCCGACCAAATTGCTCAACCAGTTCGTCCCATAGTCGTTTCGCAGATTCTACATACATCAGAGTTTCCGCAATTGAATTCCCAATTGAATTCAATATCCAACATCTGACCATATAATCGGCTCTCGGCCATCTTTGATGATCAGATGATTCCAAACCAGGTTTCTTGCAGCTTCCATCTATAAAACCTAGTTTGCATTTCGCTCCTAATGCCATCTTGACATTCCTACTCCAATTCACGAAATTTAACATAGTCAATTACAGAGATACAATTTGCGCACCTGGATGGTCTGAATTGGTGAGGGCGAGCGGATCTCCGGATGTAAGGATGTTCGATTGCAGTTGCGAAGCTTCAAGAACGACATCATTCAGTGTCACCATTGCTGCCGACACTGGAACTTCAAGGTTGCTTTGCTATGGCTGAATCTGTGATCAGAATTGAACCTCCGACGCTCTCTACTTCACCTGCGCTCTGATACCATTTGAAATGGTGATCAATTCATCATTAGAGAATCGAAATAAGCTTTGAAAGAGGAAGATAGAGTTTGGTTGAATGGAAATCAATTTTGTTTCAATAATCGTAAGCTGTACAGAGAGAGTTCAAGTGCTTATATAGCACGGCTAACAACCTGACAACTACCAACTTGCTATTTACAACTAGGAACTCTTATTTAACTAATTACAAGAAAGTTCCTAAACTTTTATATCTCCAAAGTTACTACTAACCCTAACATCAAACCCAACTCCAAGTTTCACAATCAGGCTATCCGCCTATTTCTAAGTTGATTCACCATGTACTGACGTCCTCTCGTGTGCATGGACGCACATGTATTATTAGCCTAACACATAATTGACAATAGGAGGAGTAGCTACTGATTTATATACTAGCTAGGTTTGTTCTTACTCATACTTTCAATATGAGACTCTTTGATCTCTTCATGTCTCAACACGCCTAAGTGTAACTAGGGTTGTTTACTCCAGTGTCAGCTTTAATACCATACTAAAGTCTATTGAGACTCATGACCAGGGAGTCGTGTGCACGGATACACATACTCTAGTAGCTTATTTCAAGACTACTTAGGCGAGATGATTAAAGACTACTTAGGCGAGCGCTGAGACGTTTCCTCGTGGATCGGTCATGATTCCCTACTACTACATCGGGAGGGAGTCTTGTATTTTATTTGCTTGGATAGGGATTGGTTTGCTTTTATATTTATATTTGCTTACTCGATTCTCCCTCCTAACATAAGGTCGTCTCCCACCGTAGGCTAAAAATTGGGGTACACCCTAATTTCGAGCCCATCAGAGGCCAAAACCAAATTTGGCCTTTTTGTTTTTGGCCTATTTTCAAAAGAAAGGCCAAATTTGGCCCTTTCTTTTGGAAGACCAAATGCTATTATTAATTTATTTATTTATTTTTAATTGTTTAATATTTATATAAAGCTATAAATAATACAATTATAAATCTATATATTATATAATTATGATTTTTAATTTAAAATAAAAGTTGTAGTATTATAAAGATATTCAAAAGTTTTTCGATATGACTATAATATTTGACATATTTGAATGATCATTTGCATAAAAAATATTTTTAGAAAATGATTTTAATCTTTTTTTTAATTATAAATTCATCAAAATTATAATAAAAATAAATATTAAGCTGCTTAAAGTACTAACGGAGAAAAAAAAATACAAAATGATATGTGAAAGTTCATGATTACATCAGTATTTATAGGAAGTTTAGTCTGTCAAAATTGACATACGAGGGGAACGACAAAATCATATAATAGGCTAAAAGAGGATATTCTATAGAATATTCTATTTTGGTAGACTATTTTCCATTGCCATTATGGCCTATGGAGGAAGATGCCCTAAGGGATTACTTGTGCTCGTTGTGCTTTAATCTACTCAAACTAAAATGAGAGGAATTCATAGGAAACAACTTTAATTGGATTCAATGACCATTAACGCCAACCGAAGTCGAGAATTTTTTGGTGGAAACAACTTTATCTATCTATCTATCACATGTTTTTGTTTATATTGTTTTCTTTCATTCTCTTTTTCATCTTTTTCCTTTCAATTGATAAATACAAGAACGGAACCAGGGGTGGGCTCAGATTTGCTGCAGCCCACCCCATTTTTCAAAAAAAAAAAACGAAAAAAAAAACACGCTTCAGTATAATTAAAGATAATAAAGGAGACTAATGTATCTCTAAACTTCTCTGGTCCAATGGAGTAGCCGCGCGCTTATTTCTTGGGGCAGCCAATTATCTCTGGTTCGACACTCTCTGGACGCAGTTGGTATAATTTTTATTTGCCTGTGTGTCATTGCAGTTACTCCTACCTACCTACTCAGTATTCAACTATTTCATTATTTTGTGCATTTTTGCTCTTTTCTAGTTATTTATATTAAGAAATAAGGCTATTTGAATTTTGATACTAGTATTTGTCTTTTTTTATATATTTATATTAAGAAAACAAGGCTACTTGATTGTATTTCCTCACTAATATTAAAATTTATAATGACATTTTTTTAATTTCTTTTATACCATTATAAATTTATGCGTTGTATAAGCAAATTTAGCCCACCCAAATTTTGATTCATGTTTCCGTGCCTGGATAAATACACTATATATCGAGATAATTGTTTCTTTGTGGGACATATCGACCCCTTATTTGCATACTATACTAGTTTATTTGTTAATTTGGGAATTATTTTGATGAAGTAAATCAATTACTTTCCCTCCATCAGTAGTGGCAATACGATGGTAGACAAGGTTACACACCATAGTTACCATATCAATGATATCCAAATACAGAACCATCCAGACCTTGTTAACGTCATCCGTAAGAATTGAATGTGCTCGGTCGGCATAAGACTCCTTCCAAAATCTAAAACACAATCTTTTGCTTATCGAAAAAAAAAGTGAGATTAAAATAATTATTTTCAACCTTTGGCTAAACCATCTTAAATATTCAGTTGACATTTATCATGTTTATCGAGAAATTCATAGCAGTGTGGACAAAATGATCCTATTTAAGACAATTAGGGCTCGTTTGGTATAACAACACAAGGTAAACGGAATGCAAACAAATTTTGTATAGAAAAATATATCTAGCCCTTAATCTATAACACTAACCTTTATGTAGACAAAATGATCCTATTTAAGACACTTAAGCCTATTTAAGACACTTCGTTTCCTTTCCTTTTACCCTTTCAATATTTCAATCAAACGAGCCCTTAATTTATAACACTAACCTTTATGTAGACACACTCAAACTCTTCGAGGTTGCCTTGTTTTTAATGATAGTGAAGAAGTCACTAAGAATGAAAACGAAAACATGAAAAATATGCAAGTATATAGGCATTTGGAGTAGTATCAATAGTGTGCAAGAAGTGTCGGCAGTGCATCCAATTTATTGCTTACTGTAAAAAAAAAAAAAAACTAGTGTGCAAGAAGTAGAAAAACATCTATTATATAAGGATAAGATGATATGAAATTACACATCTCAATAGCTAAATGTGAGCTACACCTAACCTAGCTAGCGAGCTGAGTCAATCTATAATATCTTCTCTCTAAAGGTGGCAATATCTTCTCTAGCTCTAAAGGTGGCAATTGAGAGACGTAGGTCGGGTTTGAAGGGTTTGAATTGAGTCATTTTGGTTTTAGGTTGACAAACTTTGTCTCTAGATCACATACACGAAGCTTGGATACAGAGCATCAATGGAGGAGAGGAGGAAAAGCAAAGAGAGTACAGAAGAGAAAAATTAGAGTATGAGAATTCATTTCTTGAGAGAGTTTGTTACATTCCCGCCTATACTTATATAGGGGGCGAGATGTTCGGTTACAAGAGGAAAGATCAGCTGTATTGGACATCCATACATCATGTATACACCCTCACTTGATTTCCTGATGATCTATATCACAACACCTCCCCTCAAACTTGGGGTGGTGACAACCCAAGTTTGGTAAGTAGTTCATTTTGTTGATGAGAAGGGAGGATCTTAGTCAAAACATCTGCGAGTTGGGATGCAGTTGGGACATGGAAGAGATCAATGGGGCCTTGAACAATCTTCTCTCGAGTGAAATGAGAGTCAATTTCTATATGTTTGGTGCGCTCATGGAGGATTGGATTCTTGGCAATTTGAATGGCGGATTGACTATCGCAAAATAGAGTAACCGGTTTGATAGGGGCAACAACAAGTTCCTCGAGTAAACGAATTAACCAAGTAACATCGGCAGTTGTTTGAGCCATAGCTCGATACTCGGCTTCTGAAGAACTTCGGGACACAACACCCTGTTTCTTAGACTTCCAACTGATGGGTGAATTACCCAGAAGAATGACAAAACCAGTAACCGAGCGACGACTATAGGGACAAGAGGCCCAGTCCGAATTTGTGTAAGCTGCAACTTTGGGTGAATCGAATCCTTTGAGCACAATACCATGTTTTAATGTCCCTGCCAAGTACCTAATGGTGTGAGGCAAGGCAGCTACGTGTGATGCACAAGGAGTCTTCATGAACTGACTGAGAGATTGGAGTGCAAAGCAAAGATCCGGCCTAGTATTGGTGAGGAAGTTCAACTTACCAACCATTTTTCTGTAATATGATGGATCTTGGATGATATCACCGACTAAAGGCTCCAATTTGCAATTCTGGGGGAGGGGAGTGCACACTGGGCGAAGATGATCAATGGCAGCTTCTTGCAACACCTCTTGACTGGAATTGTGTTGAGAAAGATGAATACCATTGAAACTGTAAGAAACTTCAAGCCCCAGAAAATAATGAAGAATCCCCAAATCCTTAATGCTGAAATGGTGATCAAGGTAGCTCTTTAGACGAACAATCTCGCACTGATCTGATCCAGCCACTAAGAGATCATCCACATATATCGTCACTATAGTGAGGTGACCATTAGATCGTTTGGTGAAGAAGGAATAATCCAATTTGGATTGAACAAACTGAAGAGAAAGAAGAGCAGTGGTTAGCTTGTGGAACCACTGTCTGCTTGCTTGCTTTAACCCGTAAAGGGATTTCTGTAACCTGCAAACGAGATTAGGACCACTAGAGAAGCCCTCGAGCAATTTCATATAGACCTCTTCATATAAATCTCCGTGAAGGAACGCATTATTAACGTCCATTTGATGAAGAGACCAGTTCTGAGAAGAAACTACTGCAATGATAGCTCGAATTGTTGTCATTTTGACAACAGGAGAGAATGTCTCGTGGTAGTCTATGCCTTCTGTCTGAGTGAACCCTTTAGCTACAAGACGTGATTTGTGCCTCTCAAGACTCCCATCAGCTTTGAGTTTGACCTTGAAAACCCATTTGCAACCAATGGCTCGTTTACCTGCAGGGAGAGGAACTAATACCCATGTTTTGTTGGCATTCAAAGCACTAATTTCTTTCTCCATTTCTATAACCCAATTTGGATCCTGAACAACTTCTTTGTAAGAGGTAGGTTCAGTATAGGAGGAAATATGGGATAAAAAGGCATATGCCTGTGGTGGTAAGGTTCTGGTAAAGTGGGATTGTGGGTACTGGGGATTGTGGTGGTCATTAAGGCAAACATTACACACAAAATCATTGAGATGAGCTGGAAACTATCGAGTCCTTGAGGACCTTCTGAGAATGGGGATAGCAGGAGAGATGGTCTCAGCAGGTGAAACAACCTGATCAGATGAAATAGTATGAGAAGATTCAGGATTGGAAGAAGAAACTAGAGAAGGAAAATTTTGTGGAGACAAAGAATTTTGTGGAGAGTTCTGGGAGGAAACTGAAGAAGGAGCATTTGTGGTAGTTAAAGGCAAGAAAATGTGAGAAGGTAATGAATGAGTTGGAGGAGGCAAAGGACTATCATTTGAGATGTCTGGAATGGAGTGAAATGGGAAATGAGACTCAAGGAAAATGACATCTCGGGTGTGGGATATGGTTTGTGTGTTGAGATCCAATACTGTGTAGGCACTCTTACCATAAGAGTAACCAAGGAATACACATGGGGATTCCCGAGGTTGAAACTTATCACGACCCCTTTTGGATGTACTAATGAAACAGAGGCAACCAAACACTTTGAGGTGAGAATAGATTGGTGGCTTGTGAAACAGCATTTCATATGGAGATTTGTTTGAGAGAACATGTAGGGGAGTTCTGTTTATCAAAAAGGTTGTTGTGAGTATACATTCCCCCCAATATTTGAGTGGTAAGTTGGCCTAAATTTTCAAGGCACGAGCCACCTCTAACAAGTGCTTGTGTTTCCTTTCAACAACCCCATTTTGTTGAGGAGAATCAACACAACTAGTTTGGTGAATGATGCCTTTCTTGGCAAAGAAATCAGTCATAAGGTGGTCACAAAATTCTGCAGCATTGTCGGATCTCATGGCTTTGATGGGAGTTTTGAACTGGGTATGGATGAGAGAAACAAACTTTTGAATGATGGTTAGGGTGTTTGTCTTGGAAGCCATGAGATAAGTCCAAGTGGACTTGGTGTAATCATCCACCAATGTGAGAAAGAACCTGTAACCATTGTGAGTAGGTTGCTTGTAAGGACCTCATGTGTCAAAGAACACCAACTCAAAGGGAGTTGATGTTGTATGCTGCCTGGGAAAGAAAGGTTTTCTACGTAATTTAGCTTGGGGACATACTTGGCATATAGAAGAAGTATGAACATTCACAGAGGAATCAACAAATTTGATTTGAGTATAAGGTATATGTCCCAAATGACAATGCTTTGATCAGCATTACAAGTGGCTCAAAAACCATCAGTACGCTCAGCAAGAGCTTTAGCATTCTCAGAAACAATAGATGCATTATTACATCGAGGAAACTGATGTTGTGAAATTGATGTCAATGCAGGAAAGGGATCCAACTCAAAGGATTTGTGTGAAATGTATAAGCCTTTCTCTTCATGTCTAATAACCAGAGGCTTCTTCATCGAAAGGCCCTGGATTATACATGATGTTGGGGTAAAAAGTATGTTAGATTGTATGTATCGGATAAGTTTTCGGATTGAAAGTAAATTGTAATGGAAATCAGGGACGTGAAGGACATCACGTAGGGAAATCAAAGGTGTGATGTTAATAGTTCCAATGAAAGATATATCAGCTCTTTTGTTGTTATGCATGGTGATGGATGAAGGTTTGGCTAATTTGGTATATGAATGGAACAAATTCAGGTTGGGTGTCATATGATCAGTTTCTCCGCTATCCAAGATCCAAGTTGAATCAAGCAATGAAGAAAAGAAGCAAGTGGTTTGACCTGCCAGCAAAGCTGTGGGTGAAGTTTCCTTCACTTCATGATGTTGCAGGAGAGACAAGAGTTGTTGATATTGCTCTTGTGTAATCGGAGAAGAAGAAGAAGTTGTAGCTGCCACCTTCTTACCCTTTCCAGGGCCAGAACCATCACTTGGATACCCATGGAGCTTCTAGCACTTGTCGATGATGTGTCCAAGAGACTTGCAATGAGTGCAGAAAGGCCTGTTACCACTAGGTGCAGAAGAATTGGAATTCAGATATCCATGGAGTTTCCAGCATTTCTCCATGGTGTGTCCCCCAGTCTTACAATGGTCACAATAGCTACCAGAGGTCGGGCCATTCGTATTGTTAGGAAATCCATGTATCTTCCAACATTTTTCCATGGTGTGACCAACAATCTTTCATTGATCACAAAATGAGGATTTCTTGGAACCAGAACCATTTCCTCTGGACTGAGAGGCAAATGCAGCACAATCGCCTTCACTTGTACGTAGAACCTTTGTTCATGCCTCTTTGCTTTTCTTCCTGAATGAGAAACCTATAGGTTTCATCTATATCCGGCAGAGGATTCATCATCAAGATGTTCCCACACACTCCATTATAGGCGTCGTTAAGCCCCATTAGGAATTGAATTGCCTGATGATTTTCGATCATCCTAGTTGCAACTACATTCGAGCCACAATCACAGATCTGACACTCAACCAGAATCACATACTCATCCCAGAGTTTCTTAAACTTTGTAAAATACTCAGAGATTCCTAAATTTCCTTGTTCAATTGCAGAAAGGTCATTTTGAACCTAATACAACCTAGTTCGATTCGGAGATCCATAGCGATTTTCCAATTCATGCCAAATTCGACTAGCAGTGCGACAATAGATGACAGATTCAGCGATATGTTTCTCAACAGAGTGAAGAAGCCAGGAGATTACCATATGGTTACATCTGTCCCAGTGTTGTTGAAGAAGAGGATCTGTGTTTGGCCGTTGGCAAGTCCCGGTGACGAATCCGAATTTGTGCTTCGCCATCAGCGAGACCTCCACCGAGCACTTCCAATGGTTGAAATTGCGGCCATCCAGCAGTCTCGTAGATAGGATGTAGCTCGGATGATCCGAGTGATGCAGAAATAGCTCACTGTTCGGATCGATGTTCCCGATGTCAGATCGGTTCCCGTCGGGATCAGTTTGCTCTGATACCATGACAAACTTTGTCTCTAGATCACAGACACGAAGCTTGGATACAGAGCATCAATGGAGGAGAGGAGGAAAAGCAAAGAGAGTACAGAAGAGAGAAATTGGAGTCTGATCAGAATTCATTTCTTGAGAGAGTTTGTTATATTCCCGCCTATACTTATATAGGGGGTGAGATGTTCGGTTACAAGAGGAAAGATCAGCTGTATTGGATATCCATACATCATGTATACACCCTCCCTTGATTTCCTGATGATCTATATCACAACATAGGTCATATCGGATTTGGTGTGATATCAAATATGATGACAATTTAAATCGGGTCGGATCAATGCATGAATGAATCTGATGTGAGTTTAATTAGATCGAGTGATTTTGAATTTTGGCGAAAATCGGTTTGATCGAATCAAGTTTCAATCAAAGTGGGTTTTGATTGTATTGAATTTTGGTCGAATTGAAATCAAAATTCAATGAACATAAAATCACATTGCATTATAAAGCTACAAACGCTGCCGCGTACATTAGCACAAGCTTAGTTGACTTTTCTTTTTTTTTTTTTTTGGTACCAAAGACAGGCTACAGCCTTTTAATTATTATTTAAGTTGTTGGGAAAACCCAACCTTTTTACAGCTTCTAAAGAAGACTGGATAAAAACTGGAAGCTCAACATGTTCAACAAAAGCATCAGTTAAATTAAGTGACCAGTTGGCCAAAGCATCTGCCGAGGAGTTAGCTTGCCGCCGGATGTTGGTTATGACCACCTCCCAGCCGGGTCTGTCTAACAGTTGGCGACCCTGGTCGATCAGATGGTAGTCAGGATGGGGGTTGGAGGACGTTGAGTTAAGTAGCGCACACACCGTAGCAGAATCAGTTTCGACAATCACACGAATGAACCCCAATCGACTAGCCAGCTTCAGACCATGTATAACAGCCCACAACTCAGCTGTGAGCGCCGAGCATATGCCACATTGGAAAGTGTATGCCCGGAGCAGTTCCCCTTCCGAGCCTCGGATAATTCCTCCTCCTCCTGCCTTCCCTGGATTCCCCTTTGACACCCCGTCAGTGTTGAGCTTCACCCAGTCATTCGGCGGGGGAGACCATACCGTCGGACTTGCGGACCCTTTTGCCGTCGGCGTTTGATAGATTGAAGTGGCCTTACTACATACTTCTTTATAGGTCATCGCCTGGATTTTCGCCACTTCAGCAAGACTACTCACCGAGTCTTGACCGTCGAACACCAACTTATTCCGGCATTTCCATGTGAACCATATCATGTATGCAAACTTGGAGCTCCAGTCATCTCGTTTCCCGGTGTTATCAAACACCCAATCTCTGATCTGTGTGGCTGTGAAGAAAGAGGACAAGTTGGCCATACCTCCTATAACCCTCCAAGCTCGACTAACCGGCTCACAATCTCTTAGAAGATGCAAAATTGTTTCATCTTGACCACATCTCGGACAGCCCGGTTGTTCAGAAAGGTGCCGATGTACCCGGTTGACATTACACAAGATGCTGTTATGTGCTGTCAAATAAATAAAGGCTCTCACTCGTTGCTGAGCCGGTAATCTCCAAATACATCGCCAACTGTCCCCAGGCGCCGTGTTCAGCTCCCCCTGCAAGAGACGGATTGCCGAGCTCGTCGAGAAGACCCCTGAACTGCTATGTCCCCAGTAGTACTTATCTTTGGCATTGGGGTTGGTTGAGACGGCCACAGCTTGCAGCTTGAGGGAGATATCCGTCGGCACAAAGCGGGCAAGTGCCTGCCAATCCCAACTGTCACCCATCCACATCTCAGCAACAGTTGCTCCCAATAGTTCCTCTGGGATTGGTTCCATTGCTAAGTCTTCCAAAGGTTCCTTGGTAAGCCACTGGTGTTGCCAAAACAGCGTGGACGAGCCATCCCCGATCGCCACCCGAAGTCCAGGGGTAAGCAACTTTGCCCCGTGCACAATTGCCCTCCATTGATGTGAATTTCCCGGCTTCTTTATAAACATATCTACATCCAAACGTCCCTCACAGTATTTTCCCCTTACCACACGACTCCATAGTGTTTCCGGTTGTTGCATCAGACGCCAACATAGCTTGGCCAGCACCGCCTGATTTGATTCCCGCATATCTCTCAACCCCACACCCCCCTCGGCTACAGGTCTCTTCAAAGTATCCCATGACAGCAAGTGGATCCTCCGTTGTTCAGGCTTCGATCCCCATATAAATCCCCTAATTAACTTGTCGATGCCGTCGCAAATCTGCCTTGGGATGAAAGCAGATTGCATAACATACAAAGGGAGGCTTGACAAAACTGAACGAGCCAGAGTTATCCTGCCCGCAAACGAGAGTGACCTGGCCTGCCAACCACGCAGCCTCGAAGCCACTTTGTCCACCAGGTGGCGGTAGTGTTGATTCGTCATTCTCCCACAGCTTGTCGGGACTCCTAAGTAATTCCCGAAATCTTCCGAAATTGGCATCGAAAGGGTGGCGGCGATGTCATTCTTGATAGATTGCATTACCCCCCTGGCGAAAAGAACATTACTCTTGGCAAAATTCACTCTTTCCCCCGAATCAGAGCAAAACTGATCGAGACAGGTTTTGATGACTCTTCCCTGCTCGGCCGAGGCTTCCGCGAATAGGACTAGATCGTCCGCGAAGAACAGGTGAGTCAATCTTACTCCCCCTATGTCAATCGGCTTCCAACTTCCCTCTGCCGTCGCAGACTCTATTAGGTGTGAGAGACGTTCCATACACAAGACAAACAAGTAAGGCGACAAAGGATCTCCTTGACGGATACCACGCGTTGGTTTGAACCTCCCCGCCTTGCTTCCGTTCCACAAGATCTCCGTCTCCCCCTCAGTTTGGCACCGCATAATGATTTCTATCATGTGGTCAGGTATCCGGGCTTCCTTGAGCACTTCCCGAAGGAACCCCCACTGGATTCGATCATATGCCTTCTCCAAATCTATCTTGAGGATCATCCAGTTCCTATTCAAACTTCTCGCTGCCATCGAATGTAAAACTTCCTGGACCACTACCACGTTGTCGATTATCTGACGCCCCGGAATAAAGCTCGCTTGTGCAGGGGATATTAAATCCGGTAGGACTGACTTCAGCCGGCTCACCAAGAGTCTCGTAGCCAACTTGAAAGTGACATTCAACAAGGATATCGGACGGAATTGGGCGGGTCGTTCAGGGGGCTGTATTTTAGGTAGTAGCACCATTAGTGCATCCCCGATATGTGCTGGGAAGTCTCCCTCGTTCAGCAGATTAAGCACCATTTCCTCCATCTGTTTACCAACTACAACCCATTCCTTCTGGTGGAAAATTGCCGGGAAACCGTCGGGTCCGGGAGCTTTGTACGACCCCATGAGTTTGAGGTTCTCCACAACTTCCTTGGCGGTGAAGGGCGCTGAGAGTAGCAGAAGCTGCTGCTCTGAAAGCATTGGAAAGGTTGTAGTTTGCACAAGTCTTTGGGTAAACTCAGAGGACCTTTCCGCTGCATAAAGCTTCGAGAAAAAGGTGAGGATCATTTGTTTAACATCCGAATCCTCCTCCTGCCAGCTACCATTCTCATCCTTTAGTGCCGTCGTTCTATTCGAGCTCCTTCTTATTATAGTTGACAAATGGTAAAACCGAGTATTACGGTCCCCATTCAACATAAAGTCTGAGCGAGACTTTTGGAACCAAAATAATTGCTCTTCCTGCAGGACTTTCTCCAACTCCGTACAGAGGTCTCTTTCCAACAAAAGGTAGTGATTAGACACTCGAGTCGCAAGCTTTCTTCTCACTCCTTCCAGCCGGGCCCATAGGGTGCGCTTTCGTTTGAAGATGTCCCCGTAGACATCTCTGTTCCATCTCTCCAGGTCTACCGTCAGGGCTTCGAGCGAACTGCAAACCTTGTCCTCGGACTTCCAGTGAGATGCCATAAACTCCCCGAATTTATCATGAAGTAACCAGTTTGCTTGGAATCGAAAAGGGCGATTCCGTCTTGCTGTGCTCGTGGTAGGCCCATCGATACTGATCAGGAGCGGGAAATGGTCTGAGTGAGGGGCTGATAGATGTTTCACAACCGCGGCTGGAAACCTCGTTTTCCATTCTACGTTGCAAAGGCCCCTGTCCAGTCTCGCGGTCATCCTCGTTCTAGCATCACGACCCCTCCACCACGTGTAGGGCACCCCGACAAAACCCAAATCAATCAGCTGTAGCTCATCGATCGCAGCGCCAAAGGCCTGAGACGATCTATTGGAGCCTACCGATGACTGGGATCTCTCATCGGCATTAATCGTAGCATTGAAATCCCCAGCAAGGAGCCATGGGCGGGAATTTCGTTGGGCAAATTCAGCTAATGACTGCCACAACTGGTTTCTAGTAGCAGGGTTGGGAGAGGCATAGATCGCGGATAATATCCAGGGCTCCTCCCCGTTTCTGTAAATCTCTACAGTGATGTGCTGTCTATGGCGAACAATCACGTCAACCGTTACTTCAGCCGATTTCCAAAGCAACCAAATCCCACCCGCAAACCCTTCTGCATCTACTCTTCTCCATTTATCATAGCCAATGCTGTTACAGACTCTGTCCGCTGTGGCACCGCTGATTCTCGGTTCAACTAAAGCTAGAACTTTCGGTCGGTGTACACTCGTCAGTTCACGCAGAGCATTCATGAAGTCAGTGCTACCTGCTCCACAGGTGTTCCAAACTAAAATGCTAAGGCCGCTTAACATGGATAAACTTTGGTTGAAGATACGGAATGTATCCTGATCGAGGACAGGACTTAATGCTTCAGCCCGATCAAGGGCATCATTGATGACTTCGGGTATCGACACCCGGCATAGTAGAGGTCTTGTCTCTGTGATCAGAGGAAGGAAATCTACCAGCATCCGATTTGATAATTGGGGCACCATTGCCAGAACCGGTCCCGTCCGGCGGTTTGAGAGGAGGAAGCTTCGAATTGATGGAACCCTGATCAACTCTACTCCCCCGTTCATCCTTCTTCTGACCGGTTGTTGTTTGGTTTGTGTTGGTTTGATTCGTGGAACTAGGCAAGGACGTCTTTGTTAGAGGCTTGGTTTGCTGTCTCTTAGTGTATGCTTGGTAGGTCTTTTGTGTGGCTTCGGGGGTCGTGGTATTAGAATTGTTTGGTTCTAAAGGTAGCTTCTCTTTTGCCTCTTGTTTCCCACTATGATTCGACGCCAAGATCTTCGTTCCCGCTATTTTTGGACTGACCTGGATAACGATTTCCTTATCTAAGTTTTTATTTTCCTGCCCTTTCTTTTGCTTTTGTGGGGAGATCTTTCCTTGTCCAGGATCGGATTGCATATCTTTTGGAGCAACTGATTGATTCTCTCCAGATTCCTTTCCCTCCTCTAACTGGGCCAGAATAGCAAATCGCGACGATTGCGCTATCCCTGTAATTTCGGGATTTGGCCCCTGTTCACCGTTTGCTTCCCCGGTTTTCCCGCTCAGAACTTTCTCCAGTAACTGCTTCTTTCCATTGTCGGAACCTACCGCCGGCGAAGAGCTTGATTCCCCTACTCCCTTCTGTGGACCTCTACGTCTGACTGGCTTTGACACATGCATCCATTCTCCGTGTTTTTTCTCGTTCAAGACAGTCTGAGCAGCCTGTTGTTGATTAGAAGAAGCCTCATTGCTCTCTGTTGCAGTCGTCTGTGGGCAGTTTACTTTGTTGTGCCCGACTTTCCCACATGAGAAACATATCATTTTGATACCCTCATACTGAATTGGCCAAATTTTGCCATCAAGTTTGAACTTTGACAATAGCGGTTTGGTCAAATCCACCTCAATGCTCATTCTGGCAAACTGCCCTCTTTCCGCGGATGCTGTGGTGTTATCGATCCGGAGAACTGTACCAATCTTCCTCCCGATCATTCGGAGAAATCTCTGATCAAAATACTCAATGTTGAGTCCGGGAATCCTCACCCAGACAGTCAGTTTTGTGATCACATCTGTCTGCGCTTCGAATCTTGGTGACCATTTCCTGATGGTTAGGTAATTATCCCCTAGCATCCAAGGCCCCTCCATTAAAACGTGCTCGTAGTCTCTCTTATTTGCGAATCTGGCAATGAAATAGTCATTCCCAAGGTCGATCAAGTTGAACCCGGCCGTAAGAGCCCACTTCTGGGCTAGACGCCGGTGGAGCTGCATGTATCCCGGCCCCTTGTCGAAGAGTTTGATGATGAGAGTGTCTCTCCATGGCCGCCACAGTTCCCGCTTCTCATCAGCATTCAGCGTGATCGTGGGACATTCAGGATCCTCCTCTGCCGGGGCGATGTCGTCATCAGTGTCATAACCGGCTCTTTCCTCTTCTTCCTGATAGATTGGGTTGGATTGCTGAATGGAATAGCTTCCCCCATTCCCTTCAACCAGTATTTGCCGATAACTTGTCTCAGATCCACGTTTGATACCTCTGATGTCATCAAGTGATGGGAACTCTCTGAGATCCTTGGCTTTAGCAGAATCCACAAACGACCCGAACATCGGTTTCGGCAGCGCTGCCTCTGCAACGTCCTCTGGTGAGTTGGGCGGGGGATCCCTGCTCACCTTTGTTGCAGAAGGTTCCGTTTCCACTGACCCCTTCTGGGTCTCTTCTTCACCACTCACGGGGACTGACGTCGGCTCCGGGTCCGGTGGTTGACTTTTCTTGAATATGCTTTTCACACACACTACGTTCCTTACAGTTTCCCATTTATCGCGATCGATAAGAATCATTTTTATGCTATTGTTACTGATAAGGGGCTTTTTATAATAATATTAATAATGAAAAAAATATATAATCAATGTACAATGATGAATTGATGATTGATGCACTTGGACAGAAAATAGCCTATATGTTAATTTACAAACGATAATGCAGTTTACCAAAAAAAACAAACTATAATGCAACGAAATGAAATATGTCATTTATAGAAATTCAATAGCCACCTAATGCAACAACTTCACAATGTACGCGTCAAAAAAACATTTTCTTACAAATGTGTAACTAACATCGTGACGCGAACATTTCCGCAGCAAGATCTTTCTCAATCAGGCGACATGAAATGCTTTAGCGACAGTATAAAAATCGCAATTAAATTAAAAAAAATGATTAATTATCTAACAACGTTCCTCCGGGATACTCTGAAGGCGAGGCCTCCAAGCCGCGGCCGGTCCACTGCGGCGAGCCAAAGCCCTCCTCTTCAGGGCGCACAATCGCTGCTCCAACGACGCCTGCTGATCTGCGACGGAAAATGTCGACGAGCGATCAGACGACGCCGTTTTCATGGCATGGAGGACTTGCTTGAGGTCTTCTCTCTTCACCACGATCTTCATCCTGACCGTGCCATCCTCGGCGGTGCGGGCCACCACGCCGGTCGTCCCGAGCCCTCCCTTGGCAATGGCTTCCAGCAGGCTGTTTTTCATGGCCTTTTGCTGGTGGATCCGACCCGATTTCGTCGACGGCCGGGCCTCTCTCTTCGGAGAAGCCTTGAATTCTTCCACCACGAAACGCATCGTTTAATAGTATCTTGTGTGTCTTGTTTGGTGAGATCCCTTGATTTTATTTTTCGCTTTGGACTTGGCTGATGATTTGGTGGCTGATTTTAGTATCTTGCGTTTTTTATTTGATATCGATGGAAAATTTTGAAAGGGATGGCGAGGCTTATATAGAGAGATCCGGGAATAAATAATATATATTCACATCAAATGATGAAATAATAAATAAATTGAAATATGATTAGGGGTTCGGTGAATTAAATATTATAATTTGTTGAACCAGAAAATTTATGTATTTTAAATTCATCCGATAATTAGTTTGCAAGCTATCAACAACTAGCTATTGGATTTAATTAGGCCTTCTTATTCCCTCTTCAATCATATAGCTATATGGAATTGAAGTTCGAATTATATATGTTGTTGTTACAGAAAGCTAAAATTCAAAACATCTTATATTCTAGATTACCTAGAGATATGATATCAAATTTGTATGAATTTATTATGATTTTAGGTTATAAGATCGAGATCCACTTTCTAAACATTGTGTAATCATGAATTATCTCGTTCATTTTGTAATTTTTTTTTCCATTATTTTCGATTCAGCAGGGGGAGATCCATCCCCGAAACAAGATCAAAATTTGTAGATGAGGGATAACCCTATTCCCTAGCAATTTGAATCGAATCCTAACATGCATTACAACCGCTAAGTATAAGGACTTTTTAGGATGCGTGATTATATGTTTTCAATTTAGTTAGGATGAAGGAAACATAAAGAAGATAAGTTGGTTACGATGAAAACCCTCAAATTACACATGCATGTAGTGGGGGATATGAAAACTACTACATCTCTTTGCCTTGTGGAGGATTTTTAATCGGAAAACCTAAGACATACAAACTATAACACTAGCTGGTTGCTGACCATTAACCGGACAACAATAAAATCTTAAGCAAACCTATTACACAAACTATACAACTGACCTCGAAAGTGCGCAACAATTGTTATTTTTTGAGGCACGACTCCACATAATAATTACTGGACAATATCTTTGCCTTCCTTTCTTACAAGATCTCCAAAGCCATCCTTTGAAAGATCCGATCTCATATCTTCTTTCCTTTGCTTGATAGGTCCTGTGAGTCTCAATAACTATGAGAGATTTTTAATACAGTATTTTATTTAATTTTATAATACTAATGTGTTGTATATATTATTAATATTTTGTTTACAAAAAATGCACCATGGCAGTCAATATGTGTATCCCTTAATAAGTCGATCATATACTGAATCGAATTAGATTAAAAATTAAAATAAAATAAAATTGAGATAAATAAAGTCCATTGAAGGAAGTCAATGAGGATAAAATTGTCATAGAACCAAAAGATGAGAAAATTTGATTAGAAAATAATTCGAAGTTAGACAAACCATCTCGAAGGCCGACAAGTCGGCAGACGGAAATCATCACAAAAGATACAAAATACAACGAAGGTGCAAGAGACAAGCACAAGAGCTCTACAAAGAGAAACCAGGCCCAACTAAATCGGACGTAGACGAACGAACGAAGCCAAGTGCAACCTAACAACAACACCGCAGACCGGCGGTACATCAGGAGCAACTTGTGGGCAGTGAAGACGAACCTCTAAGGAAGCAGCCTTCCGGGGAAAGGAGACGTCTAGATACACACTATCACAACCCCAGCCTGACCCGACTCCGAACGACCAGAATCTGCTTAACTATGACAATAGTACTCCGCAATAATTAATTTATTAAATATTAATATAATACATATAGGGGTAGGTTGCAAAAATCAATGATGAACTAATAACTAACATCAATCTTTCAAGTAATATAATAATAATAATAATAATAATGAAAAAAATAATAAGCTAGAAGAAGAAGAAGAAGAAGAAGAGATACTCGGTATAAGAAAAAACAATACATGCTGAATCCATTCCTCACATGGGAAGCCCCGTCATTTCCGCGCAACGGTGAGTAACCATATAGAAGAAGAGATGGGGAACGCGTAGACAACCCAACACCAACAGCAACACCAACAAGGTGCAACGAATCTCAGTATACATTGACGTTAACACCACTCCACCTTTTTATTTCTATTAAATTGGAACGTACGTACAACATTCCATCTCCTTATTCACTTTACGGCATTCATTCATGAATCATGAATCATCCATATATGTGGTATTATACACGGCATTGTCAATCTAACAATGACGTTTTAGTTTAAAACGAAGACATTTTTGTTTTAGTCGTTCAAAACGACGATGTTTTAGTTCAAAACGTCCAACGTCATTCGTTGACGTATATTTTTTCATATTTAAATGAACAAAACGATATTGTTTTAGTCCACGGGAGTATGAGACATTGTTAATTGGCTAAAAGTACACATTTTGAAACAAAATGAGCAAATATGTAATCAACTTGTTCTATTAGCATGTAAAGGCTCGAATTTTTAAAATATTAGTTATCGGAAAAAGAAAATCAAAATGAATTTAAAAATAAATTCCGACCCAAATTTTCCGATTTAAATATCAATTCCGTCCTTGGGCTTTTAAACGACCAATCAGCGGAAATTTAAATTTCCGACGTCGGGACCACAATTCCGTCCCCTATCACCTATTCCTATCTAATCTCTACACGAGGTCCCATGTTTGACCAATCCCAACTCATTTCCTCCACTTTGGGTAAATCTTATCCCCTCCTTTCACTCCCCCTTCCTTGTTCCCTTTCTTTTAGACAAGGACCAACTGTAGGCTATAGGCTGTAGCCTTGCCTTCCCTCTCTCAATGTCTGAAGACAGCCCCACTCTCCATTTCATTTTCAATTTCAACCCCTCCTCCCCATTGGAAGTTGCCGAGAGACTCCAAGGTCCTCCATTTCTCAGCTGCCACCACCACCTCGCAGCCACAACCCCGCCCCACAGCCACCTCGCCGCCACTGTCATCCCCTCCCCTTCACGGCCAACCGACACCACCCGAGAGCCGCCTCCGCCCCTGTTTCGGGAGCTCCGAGCAACCCAGCTCCTCCTCCCTCTCGCCTCCATCTCCCTCCTTCCTCCTCGAAGCGAGCAGCAGCCAGGGCGTCCCCCACAGCTCCCTCGACACCCACGTGCAGCCAGTGGAAGCTCCGAGCCGCACCGACGCCGCCGACTCTCCTCAACGGCCCTGTTTTCGCATCCCCGACAGCGGTAAGCCTCACTCCTTCTCCTTCCGATCAAAATCAATGTAAAGATTCGTCTTTTGACCTCCCAATGTCTACCTAGGCCAATCTTGTTGATTCTCGACTCCGGCGAGCCCAATCGCGCACCGACGAGCGTTTCCGGCGAGCATCGAAGCCGCGCCTCGGTGAGCACCCTTAGCCACCCTTTAACTCCTTTTTTTTGCTCGAGTTTCTATGTGATTTTGTCCTTTTCTCGTTGGATCTAATCGAACTGACCGGAGAATGAGGGAGGGAGCGCCGGAGAGATAGAGAGAGTGCGGGATCGTCCGAGAGCGAACAGCGAGGACGTGAGAGAGAGAGGGGTGCGAGAGCGCGAGATTGAGGGAGCCGGTGCGAGCCTAGGACACCGGAGACGAAGGGGAAGGGCGGAGCCGAGGTCGCGTGAGCCGAAATCGTCGGCGGTATCTGGGCATCCGAAGAACAGCAGAGGCGGACGGAATCCTGGTGAAGACGGTGAACAGTACCAATTCGGGGTCGGTTTCTTTTGTTTTTAAAAGGGTCCGGTTCAGCGCCTATTTTAAATGAATACCGGTTCGGTTCTTTAAAAATAAGATGAATTTGGTTTTGTGGGCTGGGCTGATCCGATATTTGTGAAAGGGGTTTGGGCCTTTCCTAATTTGGGCCTAATTTGAATAAAATGATCTGGGTCTTCAATTTGGATTTAAAATAAGAGGGGTTCGGTTTTATGTAATTTAAAATAAGAGGGGTCGGTTTTGAAGCTTTGATAAAATAAGGGCGGTTTTGGTAGATTATTAAAGGGCTAATTTTTATAAAATAAAAATGATTAGGATTTTTAAAGGATTTGGAAATATTCTATGGAAGTGTTAAAGGAAAATTGGTATTTAGAATATTATATCATGTTAATTGAGTTTTGAAATATAAAATATTATTAGTAAGATTAAGGATATAATATTAGGGTGATTTAAAGGTATTATCGGATTTAAAAAGGGATTTGACGAGTAATTTCCAATGACAGAGTTTCTAACTAGCCAACTCGGCTTTTCAAAACGGTTTTCGGGACTAACTCGGGAATTATGTGCTCGATGACTAACTAGCATGATTGGTGTGAATGGTTGTCTAATATCATGATTTGTGTGGACTAATGACATGATTGGTTGACAAATAGCATGATGAAATGTTAAGTTATGTATCGTTGTCTTATCGCTTATGAGCTATGATGGATATGATGAACTTGAGATATATGACTATGCGGATATATTATTAGTATGAGGATATGAATGTGGCTGAAGGGAATGATGAGAACGATATGGTATTGAGGACTGTGGCAATGTCATGAATGGTTGAACTTGAAGAAACGATGATTGCGATATGGTTGCTATTCTCGTTGAATGATATGCTTGAGTGTTTGGATGATTAGACGTAGACTTATATATGTGTTCTGATATGTATCTAGGTGATCTTTAATCTATTATAATGCTTGCCTTGCTGTTCTGCACCGCCAGGTAAGTCTCTTCGGAGCTTACTCAGATTGAATAGAGCTATTCCCTGCTTTAGGTGCATGATATACTAGGTGTTGCATTCATGATCAGCATGCCATGTAGTACCATGCTAGGTTGCATCTACGTTGAGCATCCTATTTCTTTATGCGTATGTAAACAGAACGGCCGTTATCTGTGAAGTCACTAGAGTCATTGCTAGGGTCATAGGGTAGCCCAGCCTCATCGGGTATCCTGAGTCAATCGAGTCATCTACTTCCTTATATTATGAGATGCCTGCGGGCTTTATTGTGGAGCGGGTTTGGCATGCGTGCCGCCCTATTATGAATGAATGCATTCACGAGCTGGCCAGTCTCCACCTATCGGAAGGGGTGGAGGTAGGAGAGGGATATACCACTTGGTATTCTGTGCTAAGGCCTTATTATTATTATGTACTTGATCTTAGGAGCATGTTAGTGTGTTAATATTCCGTCATGCATCTAGAAGCATCTTTATTAGGTATAGCGTATATGTGTGCTTATGGTTGGGATGCAGAGTTAAGTGGGCATCGATCTGATCCCGCCCCATATCAATTTTTTTAGGTATTATTTATGTTCCTCCTATCGGTGCTGTTTGCTTATTGCGCGGGTCATTTTGTCGACGGAGAGTGAGTGCTGGAGTTATCGACCTCACCAGACTCTGATTATATTTTTGGATTTACACTTTAGACTCCGTTTTGACCCGGCTCTGCCGTGGCACCCTCTTGTATTACACTTGTTTTCGCTAGTCGCATGATTCCTGATTTCCACGCTTAGACTTACGACAGGTACATGGGACTTCCCCGGGGATTCCAACGATCCCTTCGATTTTGGGTATGAAATCCCCCTTGAAAACATTAAAGTAGGTTTGGAAACCTTCAACCTGTACTCGGGGCGCAAGGTCCTAACGAGGGGTCTCATCCCTCGAAACGTAACTCGGGAATCATAATCCCGGGCCGTTACATAGCATGTACACCAAAACTAGATATAAAAACTTTAAACTCGCATAATCTTTTTTACCTAATTATCAAACTTATTAATATAATATCTTATTTTGAAACTCTTGAGCTATATTATAGTATCAAATTATAAAGTTATGTAAAATAATTTCACTCGGGTACCAGATTTAAAGTTATAATATACTCCCTCCATCTCATAATTCATGTATTTTGGCTTTTGGCATATTTTTTTTAATGAATTAAAAACTCTATAATGTATAAACTTTTTCAATTAAAATTTTAAAATACTGCGATTAGGTAAGGATTATTGGTCGACGAAATATGAATCAGAGACTAAACATCCATATCCCCCCAAAAATACATCTTTGCCACGAGACATATTAGTTATTAATAATAAGTGTGAAATTATTTTAAAAGTTAATAAAATATTTATATTTTATAGAGTTTTTATCTTATGAAAAAATATGTTCAAAGTCAAAGTGACTTTAATTATGGAACAAATAGAGTATGAAAACAAAACTATTGACAAATATATGTAATTTGTATAACAAGAGGGGGGTCGACACGTCATACCCCTGGCTCTGCCTCCACGCAAGATATTTGGTATGAGTGCTTGAATCAAAATGAAAATCGAAATCTTAATCGGAAATGGAATTCAAAATACACCATTTCTTGAACCCCATCCCTTCCCCCTTCCTTCTTTGTTGCCAAGAAGTCCTCCAAATTGGCCAATGCAACCTCCAACACTGCCTTTGGATCCTGCCAGCACCCTTCAAAGATACCCATGTTTCGAGCATTCCACACAAAAATGATGACCAAAGCTCATTTCTAATCAACATCCCTTCATTACGGTTATTTAGAGTCTGCTCAAAATATTCGAGCACTGATCGACCAACTAGCTAGTCATCCTTCTAAAAGCTAGCCCGGGAACCGACCTCCACACTCTTTGGTTGCACCAAAAAAGTGTGTGCATTCCATTTTCCCGTTACACAAAGCGTATATAAACCCTAATACATTCTCTAAGGAAATAATGGAAAAAGAAACTCCAATGATATTACTTTCTTAGATAAAATAAGGGAAAACTAATTAAAATACCCTCACCTTTGGGGGTATGGTAAAAATCTATCCTCAACTTTTAAAAGTAATAAAAATATCCCGACCTTTGAGGGTAGTGGTAATATATTACCACGGGTTTTCTCACGGGTCAAAAATACCGACAAGGCAGCCTACGTGGATTTTTTTTTAACAAGGCAGCCTGCATGAAAGTCTTTGTACAAATTAGCACTAAAATTGAGATTTCTTGAACGGTTTCCTAAGAAAAAAATAATCCGACAACAAAATTAAACCCGAAAAATGGAATTGATTTAACCAAGCAACTAATCCGGTCACAATTGCCTCAAATTTACACAACACGACTATTCTATTCCTAACACCAAACCGACAACAAAACTAAAGCGACAACAACATCAACAACTAAAAGGAAAAAACAAAGCTTACTCAGCCAAGTCCGTGAACGAATCAAAGAGGAAGAAGATGTGAGAGAGACAGTTCAAGACAGGTGACAACGAGGGAGGAAGACTGTCATTGAAGAGGAATCATGAGCTGTCCAGAAGACAATTCAAGAGGTGACCACGGAAGAAGAAAGGAGGGAGGAAAATGCGTTGGGTATGAACACAGTCCAACAATTTTTTTTTTCTTTCTACGAAAACCGTTAAAAAAAACCCTTGCAAAAAAAATCCATATAGGCTACCTTGTCAGCATTTTTTACGCGTGAGAAAACTCGTGGTAATATGTTACCACCACCCTCAAAGGTCGGGATATTTTTATTACATTTGAAAGTTGAGGATATATTTTTACCATACCCCCAAAAGTTAGGGTATTTTAATTAGTTTTTCCATAAAATAATAATGCATATTTATCCAAGACTTCTTGTCATCCATTCAAGCAACATCTTCTCTTCCCAAAAGCTCCAAAGCAATGCTTTCCTTCTCTTCTATCTCCTTTAATTTGCCTTCCTCTTCTTGCGTCGCTATGCTGGGTACTTTTTTCCCTCACTACAAAGAAACTATTGCTAAAGTCATCACCGTCTTATCCTTTTTTTTATCAACCCATGATGCATAATCAGCGGAGGTGAGAACCGGTTTGGGCATGGATCCATCAACAAAGCTGTATAACTCTTGGAATGGATGTATGGAAGCACCTGAGCTTTCCAGAGAGGATATTTTTCAAAGGTCAAGTTGAGAATGCTGGAAAATGAAGGAAGATTGGTGGAGGATGAGATCTGAACAGTGGAATTCCATCTTGGGAAATGAGAAAAGAAAGAAGACAAAGGAGATATTTTGTGTTTTGAGGATTAAACAAAGACCTAGAAATCTTTTAGACAACTACAACATCGTTGCTGCTTCATGATAGACTTAGTATCTACATCCGTCAGGATACTATTGATTGGTAGTCTAGTAGGGACTAGTCATTACCAAATCACTACCCGTATAAAAAAAAAAAAGCAACCTAGAAATCTGATACCATACAAAGAATCTATTGAAATAGTATGTAGCCGCCACATATATGGTTGGAATGTAATTCATTGTTTTTTTTTTGGTACAAAAGATCATGTAGTGCCATGTGTAACAATATGAAATTACTTCTAGAACAAGTGTGTAGGAGAGAGTTCTGATGGGCTCGAGTGCTTGAAATATGGGCTGCTTGGTTTGGGCCTGAAGAGCATATATTTTCACTCACAAACAGATCTTGTTAGAGGATCTAGTTTCCCATTTTAGAATTTTGAAAATTTTGGAGAATTTTAAGGTATTTTTTAGTCGTACAGATTCTCCGTCACATTCTCCCAAATACAGAAGTAATATAAAAAAATAGGGAGGTTTTTCTAAATCTGCAACACTCTCCAAACTAAATGATTTTTTTAAATATTCGAAATAGGGAAACTGTTAGAGTTAAATCAATAATAATTTAAAGAATATGTATTTTGTTTATCTATTTTAGGAAAATTTTAGGAAAGTTGTTGGAGATGGTCTTATTACCGCTTCCTCCGCTCCTTCCTGCTTGATACTGTATTAATCTTCCTATCTTTGATGGTGAAAATTAGTTACACTGTCTCCTCTAATTGTTGGACTAATTTATATTTCCAAAATACTGGGCTTTTATTTGGGCTTGGTATTGATTTACAAATTTAGCCCAAATGTGATGGATGATGGGCTTTCTTATATTTTTCCCTATATATCTTGTTCAAGCAATTTTACCATCGCCCCCCACATGATGTGTGCTTTCTTATATTTTTCCCTATAATTACAAGCTGTTTTTTTTCCCTACCCCCCAAAAAACATAATTCATAAATTTCAATATGCAATTCAACATCAATTTCATTGCAAACAAAAGAAGCCACAAATTGAATGCAAAGCAATCATAACTTAAGAAACGCGTTGAATCTTTTATTGCTCATTTTCCATCTCTCTCTAGCCTATTGGGATGATTAAGTCCCTTGAGATTTGAGAATCTCTCTTATAAATCTTCTAACACTAATAATTAAAAGTCTCAACAAAATCCTTAAGGTAACCTAATTAACAAAATTTGTCACTAACACTAGTGTTTGCAGCCGGTGGGATTTGGAAGTGCCATAGTCTTCCAGCAGATCCCACCAAGTACTTCTTACAAAGAAACTCCTCGGCGTATTCCTTTTCGACCTTCCTGTCCACGTCGTGCAAGAACACGTCCGTCAGGCCCGGACTTTTGCGTGCCCGGGCCATAACAGCAGCTGAGTATATGGCTGCCATCCGCCCTGGTGCAGCAGGAAAATAGCCTTTGGGAGCGTCAATCATGATGAGATCCCACTCGTTCTCGTATACCTGGTTCGGTAAGTTGTCTAGGGCTAACCTGAATCCACAGTTTTCATAAGCATTGCAAACATGCATAACAATTCAGTTTGAAAAAGGAAAAAAATATGTACAAATTAACAAGATCAAAAGACCTTAAAACCCACCAATCACAAGTGTAGTGGTTTTGGGATTACTTCTCACTTTAAGATGTTCCAAATTTCTCATTGAAAAACATGGACTCACTTGTGATGGTAAGAGTTAATCTTTTAAATTACGGAGTAGTAGGTTACACAATATTCGATCCAAATGTAAAGTGGTTGAGCTGATTGAACAAGATTAAAATAAATAAATAGAATATCGTAAAATCCCAAATATTTTTTTTTTGCTAAACACGAAATAATTTTTTATTTTTGGTAATTGTACAAATGTTCTACAAAAATGGTTCGGTTAACACTTGACATAGTGATGAAATTGATCCAAACTCCAATGTATCGAACCTCAACCGACATCCTATAAGACACGAAACGAAACCTAAAAAAATTCAAAATTTAGTAAAATTATAAAAATGAATGATAAAATAACAAAGACCGAAAAAAATTGAAACCTAAGATAACCGAAACTCGAAGTGAGCATAAACTCGATTCAACGGACCTCACCTGACGACAAAATCATCCAACATTACTCGAAATTCGAATAACCAGCCAGCCCCAACCCAATTAACCCGATCCGAGTTTGTGTCAATATCAAGTTTGTTGAGTCATTTCACGTTCGAGTTTCTTGTGAGGTAAATATTGGGTTAGAATTGAATGCTTCGATCTTCCGGTTCTAGTTGTTTCGTGATATGTTTAACTTGGGTCAGATGACATAAAGATCAGGTCAGATCAATTGGTAATTTGGCCAACCTAGATTTTACAATATCAGTCAATTAGCTTATATACTAAGGCTTATTTATTGATGTAATCAATGTGGGATTTTTTCGGTCTCTTCACATTTATTTCATTCTCACACCCACGCTAAGAATCAACAAATTATAAATTAAAAGAAGTGAGAAAAGGGCAAATGTAAAACATAAAAGCAACCGAACCTGCAACGAGAGTTGCCGCGGAGGAAGGTCCGGGAAGGAGAGCAGTCAGGCTCGGTGCGGTGCGCCTGCATGAGCCAGTCGGCGTCTTTGAGCTGGGTACTATACTTAACCGCATGGGCGTCCACATTGGGGGCCTCTTTAGCCATGGTCCGGACCCACTCCGGATCCTCCTCCATGAACAGGGTCAGCCCGCCCGGGTTAAGCGCGGCCCACATCATGGAGTCATACCCCAACCCGAACACAAGAAAGTTGCACGGCGCCCGCGCCAGGAGGACCTTGAACGATATCGCTATCTCCTCGCTGTTCTGCTGTGGGACGACTGTCGAGGTCGCGTAGTGCACGATTGTCGCCAGCTGCTGAGCCGACGACGCGGCCGTGGCGGTGATGTTGGAGTGGGCGGTGGTGGAAATGGCGGAGTGAGTCGACGGGCAAAGGAGGGAGCGGTCGCCGTATTGGAAGAAGGCGGAGATGAGGAGGACACCGGCGAGGAGGGCGGCGATGACTACGACGATGGAGGACCAGGGCTTCTCCGGTGAAGGGAGGGCGTTCTTCATGGTTACAATTTAAATTTTAGGGTTAATTAGAATTAATTAATTAATCAATCAAGATTAGGGAGTATAGGGGGATTGTTGTGATGGATGAGTATGAGAGGAGAAAAGGGGTGGGGATGGGGCGTAGAGGAGTTGACGACGAGAGGAAGAAGGTGTGCCACTCTTCTTCTAATTACTCACTCCCCAATATGTATGCGTGGAGGTCAACGCTATTAACCACCCTAATTAATTCTTTTTTGGGTAAGGTTACCACCCTAATTAATGGTTGTTACAAATGTGTTAATTTCTCCTCCCAATTAAGAAAAGGAAATTTCCCTTCTAACCACGAGTTTTCAGTAGACAAGCAATAGAATGTCTTGATCTACGAGACTCATCCTTAACGAGGCTGCAATTCTTGGAAATATCTCATCATTCAGGTTGTTTGTATCATAAACAAAGTCTTCGAGTCTTTCTTCCTCTTTTCTCTCAACTGCTGATCAAGTTCATCAGGTTGAGGGTCCTCAAATCCTTGATCCACCAAGTTCCATACTTCTTGATATTTGAAGAGAGTTGACATGTTCAAACTCCAGAAGTGATAATTGTTTCCTTTGAATATAGGCAATTGAGGATTGTCAATATTTCCATTGTTGTTGTTCTGCATCTTTGAATAACAATCCCTCTCAAAGTATTTCCCTTTGTGTTTGAAACTCACTTCACTCAATTCCCGGATACCAACCCGGTAAAACACCCTCGTGTTTGCTCTGACACCAAATGTTAGAACAACAATGGTGGATCAACACCAAACACACAAGACCGCACACTTGTGTAAATAGAAAACCAAAGTGAGGAGGAAGATTTGTCGACAGTTAATTGTCTTGACAGAACACAACACTTACACCGTGCCTAGGTAGTGTGTTTGATTGAAAATCAAACTAACTGCTAATATAATTAACCTCTAACTTGACTCGGCTCCTAACTAACTTACCTAACATGAAACTAACAAACTTTTTAACATAAGGTTGAATCACATAAATTATACTACCTTCGTTCAACAATAAAAGTCTTTTTAGATTTTGCATGTTTCTTAAGAACTTAAAAAAGATGGTAAAATGCCCCAGTCGGGGTGGCTCACTGGTGGGGAGCAAGGGGGGATGTCAGGAGGTTTCGGGTTCGATCCCTACCTCCGCCTCTTTCCTTGGATTAAAAATTCAAGGTTTGTCTTGCTCCTTTCTAGTGGGTCGAGCCGGTCGCCGCAAGTCGATTTACCTGGTGCGTGGCTCTTGCTGGCTTGGTCACGTGTCCGGGATTTGCCACCAAAGATAGTTCCTCGTCATAAAAAAAAGATGGTAAAATATTAATTTTTTATCAATTTTTTTTAATAATTTGATACTTATTACAGTAAGAAGTATGAAATTGTTAAAAAAAATTGATAAAAAAATTAAATATTTCACCATCTTTTTTAAATTCTTAAAAAATGTGCAAAACCTAAAATTACTTATAATGTTAAACTGATGTAGTATTACACTTTCAACAGACTACTCATTTGTTCAGGAGATGCCATGCCATAATGCTACGTACCAGTATCCTTCTCACTAACGAATATTCCGTGAAACCCGTAAGGCACTCTTCGCGGAAGCTTCACCTCCGCCACCACCTCTAGCTCCGGTGACTTTGAATCCATTACAAGAAACTTTGACTCCCCCGTCTTCTCGTTGTGCATGAACGATAGCAAGTAACCATCGTCCTCCTCCGCTTCCTTGTCCTCTGGGTCCCTTGCGACGAAAAATGGCTCCCCGCCATAACACCCTTCGTCAAACATCCTCTTCGCCACCGTGCCCTCCTTCCCATCCTCCACCTCGAGGTCCAGCTTCACCACCCCTGATATCTTAGGCATTGGGTCCCCCACCGCCGCGTACACAAAACGGTTCTTTCTCCCCACCCATTTAGGGTTTATGACCGCGAAATCCAAGTTCCGATCCGAAACACAAACCCTCGACACGTGGCCGGTTTCGAGATCGATCCTCACCTTCTCAACCTGCGCACGGACTAGTTCGAGATTCTCTAGTGTGTGCTGGATTGACATGATGTTGGGGGCTACTAGGACAACGGATTCCGATCCGGCAACCGAGTCGGTCTCATCCCACGCATTGATCGCGTGCACGAGGTTGAACTCGGGGACGTCGAACCACCGTATCTCGCTCTCATCGGATGCATACCGTGGGATCACGCCGAGGCGAGGGACCTTGGTCGAATCTGACACGACTAATGACCCACCCCATAGAACGAGCCCGACAACGTTTATTCCGATCTGGATGTCGGCAAAGATCGCGCGCTTCTCCGTGATAGCAAAGTCGTGGACAAACGACGGCTTGTTCATCGACAAGATCGGCACCTCCGGTCCGATCTTTTTCGCGAAGGCGTCAAGCTGAAAGTAGGTGAGGAATGGCGGGACCAAGCTGTAGCGGAACGCGAACGTTTCGAACGTGAACGGGTCCTGCTTCGGGTGAGCCGTCATGCTTTCTACTATCTCTCCGTCAAGGTCGCTCCGGCCGAGGGTGACGATGTCACCGTCGGCAGTGACGACAACCTCATATGGGAGGTCAGACTCGCCAAGGGCGAATAGCTTGCCCGCAATGAGAGCGAGGCCGGTGTTAGCGAGGCCGACGCCGTGGCGGGGATCGAGCTTACCAGCGAGAATACGGGCGCCGACGAGGGCCATGCGGGCGGCGGAGGCGATCAGGCCGTTGAACGCCCCGAAGACGTTGGGGACCACTTGGGCGCCAACCCGACGCTCGGTCATGAACTTGTTGGTGAGGACGTAGCGACTGGCGAAGGATGCGCGGGTCCCACCATTGGAGAAACGGAGGCAGTGGAGCATGCCATCGCCGTCAAAGAGATGATAGGGCCCGCGCGGGAAGAACTGAGGGTTGGGGCCGTTACGGAGGTAAGCGCCGTCGAGGCAGGGCGGGACGCTGCCAGTGACGGAGATGATCTCGCATTTCGTCGGCGGGAGCTCGTCGATGAGAGCAAAGTTGCCTGAGAGGACATGGCGTGGGTCCACAGAAGGACGAGTGGGCGGGTCGATGACGATATTGATGAAGTCGTCTGTTAATGTGCCTTGAACGACTGTTGACCGGCGACGCATCGGGGGTCCGGGGGGCGGAGCCCCCGGCGGTGGTCTCGCTGTCTATTTTGAGCCTATCGTCTGTTTATTTTGGGCTTTCAATCCATTGTCTGTTTAGGGTTCCATGAGTCTCTTCATATACTCATGGAACGCCGACCCCTGTAACCTAATCTGTTTTCGCTTCCTCTAATAAGAAATCTGGTTCTCTGCCCGTGGACGTAGGCAACACACCGTTGCTGAACCACGTAAATCTTTGTGTCTTTCTTCGCTATTATCGTTCTCGTTATAACATCGTCCACGGCGGAGAAGACGGCATTGAGAAGAGAGAGATTAGGCGGTCGAATCAACTTCAGTGGTTCAGGGAGTGGTGCCGAGGCGACGACAGTACTAGTGGAGTTGTGATTAGCTTTGTCTTCAATTTTGAATGTGGAGGAGGTGAGGAAGCAATGAGAAGGAGATATTCTTGGACGAGGGTGGTTCAGAATAAGGCTCTGTTTGGGGAGGGTGGAGAGGAAAGAGGAAGATAAAGCATCCATTATTGAGATATGAAGGTAGGGAGGTAATTCTTTGGTACATATATATAATGTGAGTAGGCTGCCGGTCGGGTTGTCTCGAGTTTGGATTAATTATTATTATTATTATTATTAATTTCACCATGCAAATATGATTACCTGATATCTTAAATATCATAAAAATCAGGTTGTCAATTTGTCATTACAAGTCGAATTGGATCGGATTGTCACTTTATCAGGTTGAGTTGCATAATTAATGCAACTTACATTTTAAAATGTCTAAATGGAAGTGTACGTGTTAATCTGGACTCTGGAGCCATATAAAAAGACAGAATAATGTACCTATACTGTATATTAGAGATTGTTTGGTTTGCTGTAAGAAAACAGCACCAAATTGATGTAAGAAAATACTAGCAAATTAGCTAGCTTGAAATCTGAAGGGTACATATATCATAATGGACGAGCAGAAAATAGTAGCAAATTAGCTAGCTTGCAAATCTAAAGGGTACATAACTACATATATCATAATGGACAACGAGCAGATAAACTCCCCTAATTTAGAAAGCCCCCTTAATTTAGAAGAAAAACAAATTTAAAGTTCTAAGAATTATAAAGAATTAGTATATAGACAGCTAACTATTGAGGAATTTGTATTACCTTGAGGGATTCAAATAACCTCACTTTTTAATGAAATAAGAAATTTAAAATTTTCTTCAATATATTTAAACAAATTAAAAGCAACGGAAATTTCGCCTGATACCCCTGTGGTATTGTGTATTTTGCACGATGTACAAAAGTTTTGCTAAATTCTCACGGTACCCCTGAGGTTTGTATCAATTTCGCGTCGTGCCCCTGATGGGTTAAATATGACAGAATTTGAAACCACCGTTAACCCGACTCCCATCTGTTGTTACGCGTACAAGGAACCGAAGGGAAGAGAGGAGAGAAGGGCATCGGAGAGGGCGACGTCGCCGAGCCCCCGCATTGAACCGCGCTGCCGGCGACATCAGCCAGCCCACCGCTGCTCGCCCTTTTGCACCAGAACCCAACCTCACCCTTTCGCACCGGAACCCGACCGACCTGGAGGAGAAATCAATCCCGACGCCCGTACTTTGAAGCCTCTTACCGGAGAAGAAGGAGGAGGAACACCCCGGATTGTGAATAGCCGACAGCAGTGCTTCGAAGCTTCTTACCTGAAGGTATTTCTACCGATTTATGCAATTCTCTACGTATTAGCTAGGGATTGTGAATAGCCAACAGCAGTGCTTCGAAGCCTCTCTCTCTCTCTCTCTAATGTCCTTCAATGGCGGTCGACTTTCTCCTTTGTAACGAAACACCTGCCTTTTGAAATTCTAACCCCCAAACGAAGAGTATTTTGTAATGATTACAATTAACCAATTACAACAGGTATTGATCACCGATTTTATTTTATTTTTTGCAATTGTTTAGACCATTTTATCATTTTTCAATATTGGATAGGAGGATATTTTTTTGCTAACATCCCACTTTTCGAGCCACACACCATTTCTCCTTCACCTTCCCCCCTCTCTTTTCTTCCCTCTCTCCTCTCTCTTTCTTTTTCTTTCCTTGGCCCACTTTTTACACACATTGCATTTCTCATTCACTTTCCCCTATCTCTCCTTCCCTCTCTCTCCTCTCCCTCTTTCTTTTTCTTTCCTTCCCTCTCTCCACTCTCTTTCTCTCATCTTCTCCCTTTCCCAAGGTTATTAGGATCGGGATTTTATAATCGAATCACAATAAGGTCTGTGGATCGGATCGTAAGATCCTCGAAATATAATAAAATATATAATATATCAAAAATATATACAACAAAGTAGTTTAATTTAAAGGTATAGAATGAGGAAAAAATGTTAGTTACACAATATATTTTGGTTTCAAGAGGTAAAAAACTAGATTTACGACCTTAAACATTGTCATATTGATTAAAAGACTCGAAAACAATTGTCTCTAACCCATTTTTCGCGTTTTATACATGAATGCATACATTTAAACTCCCTAAAATTAACCAAGGAAACAAAACAAATGTTTAAAAAATACATATTGTTAATAAAAATAGGATCTTTAGAATCGAATAGGATCGTAAGATCCTATCGATCCATTAAGATTATAAAGATACTATAGTAGATCCTACACAAAAAAGACTCTATACATAGATTCGGATCGAGCTCCTGAGTAGCAACGTAGGTTTTTAGGATTCTAAAAATCCGGATCGAGATTCTAATAACAATACCCTTTCCCTCTTTCTACACACAATGACTCCACCTATATATGTGTTTTTTTTTATTAGGTAAGAATTCACTCTACCCGAAAGCATCCTTCCGGATGAGAATATGTGTGTATATCTTTTTTACTTCTTCCAATTTTTGAAGATAGTAAATTGAAAAATAAAAAAAAAATTGTATTTAACTCGTGCTTGTCCGTAGTTTATTCCTTTATTCCCCCCCCCCCCTCCCCTCCCCTCCCCCTTTTCCTACCGTTTCAAATTTTGTAATGTGCGAATGAAACACAGTTTGAACCCGCGTTTCTCTATGAAACCGACAAAAAATGAATACTTTCGTAAATATTTTAAATGTGTGAATACTATGGTAAATAATTATTTTTAATTGAATATTTTGAAAAAAAAATTATATTTAACAACACTACGCAAATATTTCTTTAGAACAATTCATCAGTGGCTATTTATAAGAATTTTTTCCCAAAATGGTCAAAAAAAAAGAAAAAAAAATTACAAAATAACCAAGTATTGAAAATAATTTTGGATTGAACCAAAACAGTAGTAAGTCGCTTTTTAGAACAACGAATCTATTCCAGTTCCAGATACAACAACAACAACAACAAACCAGTATATCCCGCCAGAGACAGGGTCTGAAGGGTCCTATTGTACGCACCCTTACCCCGATAAAGTCAAGAGGATGTTTCCTTATGAGCCAGAAGGTAGGGAGAAACACAGAGAGGGTTGCCCACAGTACAAGCAACACACTAAGACAGCGAGGAATAAATAACACTACATAAAGAAACACAAAGAGGGATAAGCACAAAAAAATTCTATGCTACTGTAGGGTGTATGGTATGGGCGACACGAAAGCAAATGACGCTGGCAGACAGGCAAGAAGAGTGAAACGTAGGACCCACTACTGTTCTCGAGTTCTAATAGCACTCCTCCACTGCATCCCATCACGAGTCAGCTCATCCGTTAGCCCCAAATCCATCAAGTCCTTACTGATCACCTCCTCCCACCTCTTCTTCTGTCTCGCTATCCCTCGATGGTCGTCACTAATAATCAGGTTGTCACATCTGCACAAAGGCGCACTTGGGTCCCTCCTCTACACGTGCCCAAACCATCTGAGTCTCGATTCCCGCAACTTCTCCTGAATATTTGACACCCCAACCCTTTCTGCCAACCATTTCTACCAACCAACTTGAATACGATGCTTGACATCCAAGTCCACCCCTCCATCGCTCTGCACCACTAACCCTAAATACTTGAAACTTTCGCTCTTCGTGATAATGTCCCCTCCTAGAAACATATCCTCGTCCCCCTCTCCCTCTGCACCTAGACTGAATTCCACATATTCCGTCTTCGTCCTGCTCAATCTGAAACCCTACTCCTCAAGCTTGTCCCTCCATAGTTCCAACTAATTTCTACTGACCCCTTCCCTCGTCTCGTCTACCAAAACAACATCATTTGCAAACAGCATGCACCACGAGACCTCTCCCTGAATACTCCCCGACACTACATCCATCACAACTGTAAAGATGAATTAACGGGCTCAAAGCCGAGCCTGGTGCATCCTGACCCTAATCGCAAAGTACTCGGTATCCCCACCTGGTGTGAAGACACAAGTCTGAGCTCTGTCGTACATGTCTTGAACAATCCTTACGTAAGTATCGGACACCCCCTTGTCTCCCAAACACTTCCAAATAAGCTCCATCGACACTCTATCATAGGCCTTTTCCAAATCATTGAACACCATATGCATATTCCTCCTATGATCTCTGTATTCCTCAACTAAGCACCTCATCAAATGAATGGCCTCCATAGTCGACCTCCCTGGCATGAAGTCAAACTGATTTGTAGAAACATTAACTAACCTCCTCAGCCGGCCTTCGATGACTCGTTCCCAAATTTTCATAGTGTGATTAAGCAGTTTAATACCTCTATAATTGTCGCACTATTGAACATCTCCCTTGTTCTTGAACAGAGGCATCAGCTTGTTGCGTTTCCAATCCTCTAGCATCTATTCCAAATATTTAAAAAATAATAAAATAATATAGTTGTTGGTTAAAACAACGACTTAGGATTAATTTTTATGTTTTTTTAAGTTTTCGGATATTTATTTAGGTAAAAAGGAAAAAAAAAAAATAAATATATATATATAGGGTTTACTTCAAATGTAAAAACTCCTTAACGTGTAAAATTTGCTTATCGCGTAAAATTTGCTAATGGGCCTAATTTAATTACTAATGGGCCTAATTTAATTACTAATAGGCCTAATTTCATTAGTAGAATGTCTGTCCCCCACTTGCCCATGTGTGCCCCCCCCCCCCCCGTGCCCCCCTTCTCGGACCAGTTTTTTTTTTTTTTGTCCCAGAATTTTTTTTTTAAAATTTTTTTTTTTCGTGTTAACACTTTCTGCTAGAGCTGGCAAGTCGATCGTTCGGGTCGGGTCACTTCGGGTAAAATTTATGGTCGGGTCGGACATTGGTCGGGTCGGGTTCGGTCATAATGAATTTTAGATTGGTCGGGTTTCGGGTTAAGTCGGGTCATGCCCATTCGGGTTCGGGTCAAAGCGGGTCGGTCTCGTTCGGGTTTCGGTTCAAGAGGCGAGTTGGTCTCATTTGAGTTTCGAATCAAAGTGGGTATAGCGGTATAGTTGGTTTGAGTTTTCGGTCGAATCATATTCGACCCGTTTGGAATTTGGATAAATAGGTTGATTTTGACTCGGTTGAATACTTAAATATGTAATTTACTTAAAATAAATGATTTTAACTCGGTTGAATACTTAAATAATCTTAAATATGTCATTTATTTAAAATAAATGATTTTGACTCGGTTGAATACTTGAATATGTAATTTTGATTCGGTTGAATACATTCATTGTTATTGACTCATCGATTGTCGACCGATTTTCATAATCGGAAATTCGATATTCGGCAACATCGTCCATTTTTAAACATTTAAACCAATTGATCGGTGCTATAATTAAATCAAATTAATTATACATTTAGGTTTTAACCTTATTTTAACTAGCAAGTTGCAAATGGACTTATTTGTGGTTTGACTATATCATTGACCCATATCATTTTCAATGCCCATTTCATTTTAGCTTTTGGCCCATTAGTTTTTTTTCCCATTATTATTATTAGTTTTTAACAAATCTCGTAATATGTATCGATGTTTTGATTTGATGTATGACGGTTGATTTACTTGACTCATTGATTTATCTGCTTATCTATTGATTTTACTTGAGTTCTTATTCATATGATAACAATTAACAAAAATAATTGGTGTTTTATATGTTAAAGTATAATCATAAACTTGTGTTAAAATAAAAATAAAAAACATTTAACTTTCAAGTATTAAAATGTTGATGTAAATAACCATTTCAATTCGAGTCGGGTTGGGCCGGGTCGGGTTGAGAGTCGGGTCGGGTTCAGAGTCGGGTCGGGTTTGGGTCGGGTCGGGTTTATCTATGTTCGGGTCCGTTTCGGTTCGGGTCGGGTTCGGTCTCGAGTTCGGGTTATGAATGACTCCATATTTTCGGGTCCCGGTCGGGTTCGGGTTCGGGTGAGTCGAGTCGGGTTTTCGGGTCGGGTCAAATTTTGCCAGCTCTACTTTCTGCTGTGCAAGTATAACTTGCTTTTGTGCACATATAACATCTTATTGTGCAAATATAAGTTTATTTTGTGCAGACAAAATAATTCATTATGGGGTAAATAGGTAAATGTACCTATTTCAATTATAAAAATTTATAATTGAAATATGTTTAATTTATGGGTAAATTGGTAAATATGTCTAATTTTATGGGTAAATGCACTTTTTCCCGTTTTCGATACCTTTTGTGCAACTGTGAAGTGCATCCGTGCAACTGTGAAGTCCATTTGTGCAACTGTAAAGTGCATTTGTGCAACTTTAAAGTGCAAATATAAGAACATAAAGTGTGAAAATAAAATTGTAATGTGCAAATTTAGAATACAAGTATGCAAAAGTAGGATACAATTGTGCAAATTTAAACTACAATTGTGCAAAAGTAAGATACAATTGTGCAGATTAAGAATACAATTGTGCAAATGTAAGATCATAATGTGCATTAATAAGACAAAAGATGTGTTTTTGAAATCGATGTTTTAATTTTGTTTTTTTTTTCACTTTTGAGAGTTTGGGTTCACCTCTCGGATAATTTAGGTTGATAGATATAAGTTTGAAATCGATTTTTTTACGTATAAGCTTTTAAAATTAAAGTGCATAAATAAGATTAAAATGTGCATAATTAAGGTTAAAAAGTGCATAACTTAGATTATAATGTGCATGATTAACAATTTGCGATTGTTGCGCTCTTGTCTATTATGTAACCTATGTGGGATTTGAACCCACATCTTTTGTGCAAACGCACATTGCTCTACCAATTGAGCTAATAGGCTAAATTATGATTTTTATGCTAAAATAGAAGAACCTAATCGACCTAAAGCATATTGCAATAAAATTCTAAAATTCAATTAGCTCATGATTCACAAACAATTTGACAATGCTATAAACATGAAATTAGCTTCAAATCAACCCAACAACACAACTATATAATCAAATTCAGTCAATTTGGTTGTTGGCAAAAAACCTCAAATTCTAAAGCATATCGCAATATAAAATTCCAAACTTCAATTAGATCATGATCCATAAACAATTTGACAATGCTATGAACGTGAAATTAGCTCCAAATCAACCAAACAACACAACCATATCATCAATTTCAGTCAATTTTGCTTTTGGCAAAAAGCCCCAAATTCTAAAACACATCGCAATATAAAATTCTAAAATTCAATTAGCTCATGATCCATAAACAATTTGACAATGATATGAACATGAAATTAGCTCAAAATCAACCCAAAAACACAACCATATCATAAATTTCAATCAATTTGGCTTTTGGCAAAAAGCCCCAAATTCTAAAATATATCGCAATCTAAAATTCGAAAATTCAATTAGCTCATGATCCATAAACAATTTGACAATGATATGAACATAAAATTAGCTCAAAATCAACCCAACAACACAACCATATCATCAATTTCAATCAATTTGGCTTTTGGCAAAAAGCCCCAAATTCCGCTCCTAAATCAAACCCTAGATTTTCAATCTCAACCTAAATCATTCAAACAATCTAAATAGTTGTAATAAACAAGTTTAGGGTTAGAAATCATACCAAATTCAAGTGGAAACAAGGAGCAAAATCGGGATTTCGAAGGTATTACGAGCCAAAAGCACCGGTTAGCGTTGTTGGGGAAGATGGGCTCGGTGTGGGCTCGGCTGGGCTCGAACCATGGGGGTTCCGGTCTCGGGGGGTGCGCCTGAGGGAGGGGGTTCGAGCAGGTGGGGGTTGGTGGCCGGAGGTGGCTCGTGGGTGGCATGGGAGGCCGATGAGAGAAGAAGCGACGTGGGGCTTCGACTGGGCTCGCCTGGGCAGCAGTTGGCTCGAACCAAGCCTAGTCAAGGCTCGGGGGGTGCGCCCAGGGGTGGGCTCAAGTGCGGCCAGGCGCTGGTGGCCGGAGGTGGCTCGACGCGGGTGTGGGTGCGGGAGGCCGAGAGCAAACGTGAGCGCAGGCGTTGTTTTTATTTTACAAAATTTTACACGTTTAGCGTATTTTACACGTTAAGGAGTTTTTACATTTTAAAGCTTCCCTATATATATATATATTAATTTTCCCATCTCTCTCTCCTTCTCTCTTCTTCCCTCTCGCTTCTCTCTTTCTTTTTCTTTCCTTCCCTCTCTCATCTCTTTCTCTTTCTTTCTCCTTCTCCCTTTCCCTCTTTCTATCCAAGTAGCTAGCCTTTCAAACGACCTCTTATATCACTAATTGCCCAACACTTGGAAAATTTTAAGGAGGTGAGCTACTGGAATTTAGAGAAGAGCGATCGAATTCGCACCTTGTGTCGCCACGACTCGACCTCGACCACGTGAATAGAGCTATCGGCATTGACCAACCTGCACTCGATGTCGACTATACCAACCTACACTTAGAAGATTTTATGTTCTGTGTTGCCGTGTTTTGCAGGTTGGTACTCGGCGTCGAGGTATTCTGGTTGACGTCGACCACCTTGGACCTGCTAGATCACTGAGATCGAAATTGATAGATCTAGTCGACATCGACCACACCTTGGTCGACGTCGAGGACTTCTAGTCGATACAAAGATATTTTCAAAACTACTTTGGAGAGCGCTGACACGCCTCCTCGTCGATCGATCCTGATTCCTCTGTACTACAATGGGGGAGTCTTGTAATCGATTTGCTTGATTGAGTTGATTGTGTGTGTGAGCTTATCCTATATTTTATTTTCATAGCAAAACTCCCTAAAAAGTTCTATCAAAATTGGACAGTGATCGATCCGAGGAGGAGAAGGCGTAATTTTTGGTTGCGATATATGTTTGGGTACCATTATAGGATTTGGTCATGTACTAGAGTCCTATCGAGTTTTTCGTAAATATTGTTTATGTTGGTTTTATTTTTCCTCCATGTGAATCTGTTTCTGATCGATAGAATGTCCAGAAGGTTACAATGGTTCTTGAAATATAGTAATCTGCTAAATCTGTTGGAATTTGGATGAGAGCCCCCTAGTTTTTTGGCAGGGCATTGAATCTCATTAAGGTCCTCCATTACTAAGAAGGGGATGTCAATCCTCTGAATATGGTCCATGAGTACGTCTTAGCTAGAACTCCATCTTTTCATTTTCTTGGACAAGAGCATAAATAAAACAACACGCCAGTTTTTTTTTTTTTGTTGAAACGGAAAAAATTTGGCCATAGAGCAAGCTCTATCAACCAAGAGCATCCTTGCGGATGAGAATACGCAACAGAGAGTCATCAGGCATCAAAGGTCCGTGTGAAGCATAGCTAATACGTGAAAGGTGATCAACCACATAATTTGCTTCTCGGAAGACATGACGAATCTCGACAGAACGAAGGAAACCTAGTGAGACTAGACTGTCTGAGACAATCATTTCAGAGTCTCCAGTAGACTTCCCCAAACCTTTAAGGCTTTTGATAATTGTCAGGTTATCTCCTTCAATAATAAGATCTGTGATGTTTAGCTCCCTTGCAGCCAGAAGACCCCGCCAAAGCCCCAGACTCTCACAGCCACAGACAGAGGAGAAAGGCGAGACCCCCGAACCACCGAAAATAGGAGTACCATTGTGGTCTCGTAGAATAAATCCGTAAGAGCCCGACCCAGAAGATGGTAGAGAACCGTCGAAATTTAGTTTGTACTTGCCTATAGGAGGTGGTCCCATTTTGTTCTTTTCCTTTTCGATAAGATTTTCGGTCTTTCCCTATTTGCATGTAATTGATTGTCTTGTTTACTTTCATCTATGTTAGACAGTTTCCAGGTAAGTAATTGATCATTCACAAAGGACAGAACGCGTCGTATGTCAGGATTGATGCCATCGAATAGTGTTTTGTTCCTGAAATACCATAACCCCCACCAAACAAAGGCGAGTTCTTCAAATCCTTTTTTTCCAATTGTATTTTTTATATCCCATATTGTTTCATTTAAATTTCCTCTTATACTAAAGCACCCATGAATTTTCATAAATGCACTCGGGTTTTTTGCCATTATTGTTTCTTTGGTAATGTTACAATCCCATAGTAGATGTTGTAAATCTTCATAGCAGGAGCCACAGTGTGGGCAATTGGTTGGGATACCAAGCCGCCTAGAGGCTAACCGAACAGCAGTGGGCACTCCATTACGAAGAATTTTCCATAGAAAGGATTTTTTTTTGTGGTAAATTAAGTCCCCAGACCCAGTCTATGTCCGATGGTTCATGGTTTTTGGTTTTGTGTATCATATCCATTGCTGATTTTGTTGAGAACCAACCGTTCTTACTCCATTTCCAGTATAATCTATCCACATGTATATTTTGTGGTATTGGGAAAAGCTTAATTGCTTCTATTATATTGTTTGGTAATATATTTTGTAATTGCTCATTTATTTTATCCCGATCCCATACTTTGTTATCTTTTAGGTAATAGTTTATGTTAATTGTGTCATTGATTTGTTGTGTTCCTGTGATTAGCTTGTTAAGAGGCATCGAGCCCAGCCAAAGGTCATTCCAAAAACTAATTGTCGAGCCATCCCCAATGGCCCATCTCAACCCTTGCTTGAATAGAGGTAATAATTTGATCAGTTGTGTCCATTGCCATGAACTTCCCCCTTGTTTTCTATATTGCAAGATATTTTTGTTTTTTAGGTATTTTTCATTGATTAGAGTAACCCAAGGGCTTGTTGGATCGTCTAGCAGTTTCCAGAGTAGTTTTAATTGAAGAGCTTTGTTCATGTCCTCTGAGCTTCGTAGTCCCAACCCTCCATTTTCCTTGGTTTTACATACATCAAACCAGCTGATTAGGGGTTTATGATTTGGTCCCTTGTTCCACAAGAAATTTCTGTTTATTCTATCTAGTTCTGTGTGGACTGATTTGGGTAACATAAAGCATTGCATTATATGTAGAGGCTTCGCCGATAATGTTGTTTTGATTAGGGTGCATCGCCCTGCTTGGGAGAGGCAGTTTGCTTTCCATCTGTTCAGTTGAGATTTTGTGTTTATAAGTAGGTCTTTGAATTCGTCCTTGGTCATCCGGCCCTCTATTAAGGGACGTCCCAAATAACTACCTAGTTTCGTGGTATGAGCTATTTCAAGTTCATTTCTAATAAGGTTTTTCTGTGTGGGTGAAATATTTTTGGATGTTTGAAATTGTGACTTGTGCCTATTAATACGTTGTCCTGATAGTGATGAGTATTATGGTAGCACTTTGTTAATTTGGTCACATCCTGTTTTTGTGGCCGAAGCAAAAATGACAATGTCATCTGCGAAGGCCAAGAAAGGAATTTTTGTTCCTCCTTGTGTTATTTTTATACCTAGATGACTTTGTGGTTTGCCAGCTTCGTATTGCAGTCCTCTAGCCAAGATTTCTGATATTATTAAAAAAAGATATGGGGATAGAGGGTCGCCCTGTCGTAAACCCCTTTCAGGAAAGAATAATTCTGTAGGTTCATTATTGAGCAATACTGAGTATGTGACCGTGGTAATGCATTCCTTAATCCATTTTGTGAATTTAGGAGAGAATCCAAATTTAAGAAGAATGGATAATTAGAAGTCCCAGTCTACCATATCAAATGCTTTTTCCATATGTAGTTTAACTACCATCCATCCTGATTTCCCATTTTTCTTACTGAATGGGTGAAATATTTCATTAGCGATTAGTATATTATCTTGTATAGGTCTTCCTACTGTAAAGGCACTTTGTAATGGGTTGATTATCTTGGGAATAACTTTTTTTAGTCTTGATGAGAGTGTTTTCGATATTATTTTGTATGTTGTTGTGCACAAGCTTATTGGTCTATAGTGCGATGTTGTGGTTGGGTTATCTATTTTAGGAATTAATGCTATAAACGTATGATTTATTTGTTTTAGTATTCTTCCACTAAGGAAAAAACCTTTAACCGCCTTAATAACAGTAGGCTCAACTATACTCCAGTATTTTTTGAAAAACCCCGCAGGGAACCCGTCAAGGCTCGGGGATTTATCATTAGCCAGGCTAAAAACTGCATTTTTTATTTCTGAGTTTGATACTTGTCGTGTTAGCTAGTCATTATCCTCATTTGAAATTTCGTTTCCTGCATAATGGATCAGATTGCTTGGTAAATGTTGTCTAGTTTGCAGAGAGTACCTTGTACTGAAATCTTGCTTTATTAATTTTCTTATGTCTTCTTCTTTTGTTAAAGTGACACCTGCAGTTGTTTGTAGTTGTTTGATTATATTCCTGTTTCGTCTACCAGTAGCAATTATATGGAAGTATTTTGTGTTTGCATCAATGGATTTAACATGGTTTCGTTTTGCCCGTTGCCCCCAGTAGTTTTGTTGGTAGGTTAGGAGTGAAGTATGTTTTATTGTTAACCTTTTAATTCTGTTATCTAGATTGTGGTTATAGGCATTGCACAGATTGTTCTGTATTTCTAATAGTTCAGTTTCTACTTGTTGTACTTGACGGAACACATTTCCGAAGGTTACCTTGCTCCATAATTTACTCTTCCTTTTGACTTCCTACAGTTTCGTAGTCAGTTTGTACATTTGCGAGCCTGGAGGATTTAGTCTCCATGCATTTCGAACAACAGAACCAAAGTCTGGGCTTGTTGTCCAAGCCATTTCAAATTTAAAAGGTTGTAGTTTGGGTTTTCGGGTATCCATTAGGTCCAATGTTATTTGTGCATGATCAGATTTTAAGAAAGCATGATTTTTGGTGCATAGATTTGGAAATCGGTTTAGTATAGAGTGGCTAATGATTGCACGGTCCAGTTTTTCGAAGATGTTGTCATCACCATGTTCACGTTTCCTCCAGGTGAAGATATTCCCATTAGTTAGGAAATCTACTAAGTTGTAGGTATTTATTATATCTTGCAGTCTCGCAAATCTGTTTGCAGAAGGAGACCTGCCTCCTAACTTATCTTTGTGTTCCAATGTTTCATTCAAGTCTCCTAAAATAATTAGAGGATTTTTGGCGTTGAGAATATAATGTGTTAGGGTAGTCCAGAAAGAGTTTTTTTCATTTGCATAAGGCGTTGCGTACACGAACAAGATCTCAATGCTAATATTTAGATCCGTGTTTGTGTAGTCCACTTGAATTATTCGATCAGTAGAGCTTCGTACAGTAAAGGTTTCGTTATGTAGATGGGATTCCTTCCAAAGGAGGCATAGGCCTCCGGAGAGGCCCTTTGAGGGGCAAAAAAACATTCTGTCGAAGCCCGGTTTCCTCCAACATTTTCCAGGTGGTGGAGCAGTAAGTTTTGTTTCGGCAAGCATCAGAAATTTTATGTGATCTGCCTTGGTAGTGGATTCAATATGTGTCCAAACGTTCTTTCTACTTAATCCCCTAACATTCCAAAAACTAAACTGCATTTAAAACCTTTTTGAGGAGAATGGGTAGTCGGAAGGTAAGGACCCTTTTGAGTTCTGTAATGTCCAATTTTTGTGTATGTGTTTGTTTAGATTCATTGCAAATATGGTTATTTTCTCCTATTAAGATATGAATGGAGATATGGTATTTGTTTTGTAGCTTCTCCACGATCGATCCTATGCGGAACCTAATCATAAAAGTTGCTATATTTATAACTTGTGTGGGCTGTAAATATTGTACATGATAAAATTTGAAAGCAGGTATAGTAATACAATAGTAAACAGTGAGACACATTATGTGGTATGAAGCAATTAAACGAATACACCCCGAATTACCAATGATGTGTTGTAATAAGTTTAAGAATATAGGGTTAAATATTAATGTATTAGTACTGTACATCAGTATTAGGGGTATACAAAGATCCGGATAAACAAAAATGTTGTGTGATTTTAAGCTTATAAGACTTGAAATTATGTACAAGTAATAGATCTTATAATGTTCTAAATTTACAATATACATACATGCAAACCTGATCAGGGTAGAATTGTGGTGACTGAACCAAAAGTAGGGTAGAAAGATGCATAGTTTAACACAAAGCAGATCAGTTGGTGTGTGCCAAATGACAAACCTACACCATGAAGAGGCAAGCTTCCTCCATAATGGATTGGTGCGTTTGGTGTCTTCAGGTCCTTGATGGCAGTACTTGAGCCAAAAGGGAAATCTTCGAGCCCAAATGACCAAAGCTACGTGCTGCAGATTTTGGTAAAACATATTTTGCTCGAGAGAAAGATTCCCCCGAGCAAAGTTAGTAATGTATTTTATAGCACTCTTCTTAGCAATTGCAAACAATATACCCAAAGCTAAAGTAAGGCAATGATAATATAGTAGATTCCTAAGCAAGAAAGTATAGTTAATGACTAGATTTAATGAGTTGTGGTCCAATTTGAAGTAAGAAAAGTGAAAGCACCTCTGTACAGAGAATTCAGACCACAATTTAAGAGGTAAAGCATAAATTTGATAGAAGGTTATAGATTGTAAAGAATATAATTGCCAACCCTTAGGCTGCCAAGACACAAGGTAGCAGCATTTAGCAGAAGAAAGGCAAGTAGAAATAATATGAGTTTGTTTAGAAGTTGCATATGGTAGATAACAAGATTGCCAACACCTATTTACATATAATTCAACACACAAGTTAAGAGGTAGAACATGAGTTTGATTGAAAGCATAAATTTGATAGAAGGTTATAGATGGTAAAGAATGTAATTGTCAACCCTTAAGCTGCCAAGACACAAGGTAGCAACATTTAGCAGAAGAAAGGCAAGCAGAAATAATCTGAGTTTGTTTGGAAGTTGTATATGGTAGATAACAAGATTGCCAACACATAAACTGCCAAGACACAAAGTAGCAGCTAAAAACAGGAGTAAGGCAACCAGAGATGACATGAAGGGCCTGTGATAGTACATATCTTGTAGCACACCTCTTTGTAATTGGAAACAAAATTCCCAGAGCTAAACTAATACAATGATAAAAAGGTAGTTTCATAAGAAAGAGAGGATAATTAATAACTATTTTGAAGAAGTTGTGGTGTAAATTAGAGTAAGAAAATTGAAAGAACCTCTTAACAGATAATTCAAACCACAAATTAGGAGGAAGAATGTTTAACAGGTTGTGGAGTAACTTAGAGCAAGACAAGTGAGAACACCTATTTTCAGATAATTCAAAACACAAGTTAAGAGGTAGAACATGAGTTTGATTGAAAGTTATATATGGTACATAATAGAATTGCCAACACTTAAACTGCCAAGACATAGAGTAGCAGCAAAAAACAGAAGTGAGGCAACCCAAGTTATCATGAGAATCCAGAGATAGTTCATAACATAGCTTTATATTGCTTCTAAAGATCAGATTACAGATATTTGATAAGCTGTCAATGGTAGGAGCACAAAAGGTAGCCAGTGAGAACCATGTTCTAGTACAAGCTGATCTATGGCAGCTGGAGTTAACATAATACCAAAAGTAAAGTAGATTAGTAAAATACAAACCAAGATTTTGCCAAAAAAAAATAGGTTTGAGTTGGTTTACAACTGCTAATTTTATTCCAAAAGGTGATGTTGAAGTGCTGCTTTCATCACATCTGACCCATGGGCAAGGTCTAGATATCCCATTGTTTAGCAAAATCTTGTAATTCATGGATTACACCATGTCTTTGCCCCTCTTCAGATTGGAGCAGGCCGTATCATCATCCCTACCCACAGCCTTCCTTTTGAGAGAGCCGGAAGTGGATGAGTCCTTTGGTGGAGCATCAGAGGTAGTGAGCATCCTCATCATAGAGGTGTTGGAGTGGAGAGAATGGAATGAAGGTTCAGAAAGTAAGTCAGCCTGGTGGTCAGAAACAGGCTCATCCAGAAGATAACAGCCTTCATCATCCTCCCCACCAAGCAAATCATCCTCATCAAAATCATAGAGAAGACAAGGGAGGATCTCAGAATCCACTTCAGCTCCAATCTCATTGTAGTGTTGTGGGTTAGGGAGAGGGTAGGCTACATCCATAATATCATCATGAGAGGTTCTGGTGGCACCATTGTCAGAAATCATTATTGGATTATAGTCAGGAAGCACCTCAGCAGCTGGAATCAAATCAGATGAGCTGGGCAACCCCACACCAGAAGGACCACCACTGAAACCAGCAACAGGCACCCAGACAGCAGGGTTACTAGTGAGTCCAACTAGAGTGGAGGAGGTGCCAGAGGTGGCTAATCCAACAGAGACAGGCACCTCACCAGAAGGGGCTGGTTCAGTAGGATTTCCAGGGGTAGTTTCAGAGGGAGATTTAGAACCAATGGAAGAGTTTGAGGAGTTTGAAATAGTTTCAAAAGCAATAGCCACACCACCCCTGCCAGACAGATAGGGTTTGTTTCCAAATGCATGAATAGGATTAGGGAGCCTTAGAATCTTCCCCTTTTTCCCCATGGTTGCCCAACCATCAGCCACAACAACAGGCTTTGGAATCATATTGATTGGCTTTTTTATAGTCACCTGAAATTTTTTGGGTTTAGGAGGGAAGTTAGGACAATGGTTGAACACATGATCCTGACCACCACAGCTGCCACAACCCTCAGGAAATTCCTCAAACCAAATGATGTGTGCTGACACCTCAGATGGGTTAACTGGGATGAGAATGGTGTTGGAGATAGAGATAGCTAAATCAAGATTAATGCAAATCCTAGCATATCTGGCACTAGGGTCAACAGAAGGATCATGCTTGATATAGGTCCCAAATTTATTTATTTCAATAATAAGCGCTAAGGCACCAGGTTTCTTGTAAGCATCAGGTATAGATGTGATCCTCACCCACATATCAATAGCAGAAGTGTTTTCAGTAAGAGGATCAAATTCATCAGACCAGTGTCTAAGAATGATCAGCTGGCCATAGACATGAAAAGGTCGAGCTTCCCAAACACAAAGTAAGTCATTTGGGTCAGAGAATCTCACCTCAAACCAGTGGTTAGGGAGCTCCACAATCTGCAGATCACCAGAAAGCCCCTTCCAGTCAAAGTTTAGTTTGGATTCTAGCTTTTTGAATTCTATAGGAGCACCAAAAGCCCTCCCATAGAGCCTAGTATTGGTAAGAAATCAATATTGTGGCTGAAATTTCTGGAGTTGGGTAAAGAAAGAATCCAGATCAAGCTTTCCCTTGCCTTTGTCACTTTTCAGTGGCTTAGGAAGGTTTTGTTTCTGGTGGGTTTTGATGGGTATCGGTGAATCCTCATTAAGGACTCCCTTCCCTTTGGTTTTAGTTTTGGGTTTTTTGGGTGTCGATGGATCCTCATTGAGGACCCCCTTCCCTTTCATATTTTGGTTAGACTCCATAGGAGCAGAAGAGAACAGATAACCGTAACAATAACAGAGCACAGAGAAATCAGAGAGCTTTTTGATGTAAGAAACAAGAAGAAGAAACAGAGAGTTAGGCGAGAGAGAAGAATTTAATGTTCGAACCCTAATGGTTAAATAGGAGCCGCAAAGAAACCAAAGTAGAAAGAAGTTCACACATCCTGCAAGCATCTGGAGATCAGAATAGGGGAGAGAAGGATTGAAACCATACCTTTCATAGCAGAAGGTGACATCAAGGGGTACCAACGTCCTCTGCAGACGATGATCGCAACATCGTTGACCAAAAATCGAAGCGAGAGGGCCATACCACCAATACAGAAAGAATCCACGCCGGTCAGAGATCTCGTCCAGTCGAGTCAGACGACCAAGGATAGAGCCAAGAGGTAGTGTGTTGATGAGAAAAGGAATGATTGAGTCTGTAGCAGCCCACCGAAGTGATTGAGGGTAAGCAACACAAGCAGAAGCTAGGAACCCATACCCAGGTTGATCCCAAAGAAAATTCCAGATTTTGTGCCAAATCCAGTAAAGAAAGGGTTTAGAGTTGAGTTGACAGTGCTTCCCTCGAATTGAGAGGCACTTTGAGTTCGGATTTGCAGAGAAATTAGCAGAGGATTTGATCGAAGGGTCCGATCTAGATTTGGTTCTAGGGTTTTTGTTGAAGAAGGTAAAGGTGAAAGGAGGCTCACGCGTCGGCGCGTACTTGTCCAGAGGAAAAGGGTTTTCAGGTTTTTTTTTTTTTAAACAACCCGTCAGTTTGATTCCTTTATTCCTTTATTGTTATGTTTAAAAAATATATATAAATTAAACATCACTTTGTTTATTAAAAAATCGCACAACGGATGGGTACCGAATAGAGTAACAATAGAGTTTTAACAATCTTACCCTCCTAATCAGCTGGTCGAAAAACTATATATACGTCCTTGATTTTATGTATGTGAGCCAAAACCTATAAAAATGTACAATTACTACTTCAAATATTTAATTTGTTGCGATATTCATGATATATGGATCCGATCCATCAAGTCATCAACTACTATACCTCACACCGAAGCTACCCATGCTGCGTTGCTGCCCTCATGTTTATTTGGAAAGATCCTTCTCCCTCACAAATATCCCATGAAACCCGTACGGCACCCTCTGCGGCAGCCTAACCTCCGCCACCACCTCCAGCTCCGGCGACTTCGCATCCATCACCACAAACTTTGACTCCCCCGTCTTCTCGTTGTGGAGGTACGACACCACGTACCCATCGTCCTCCTCCGCCTCCTCGTCCTCCGGGTCCTTTGCCACGAAGAACGGCTCTCCTCCGTAACACCCTTCCCCGAACATCCTCTCCGCCACCATCCCCTCCTTCCCCTCCACCTCTAGGTCCAGCTTCACCACCCCTGTTATCTTCGGCATCGGGTCTCCCACCGCTGCGTACACGAACCGGTTCTTTCTCCCGACCCGGTTCTGGTTTATGACCGCGAAATCTAAGTTCCGTGCCGAAATTGGAACTCGAGACACGTGGCCGGTTTCGAGGTTAATCCTCACTTTCTCGACCTGCGCGTGGACGAGCTCGAGTCGGTCGAGCCTGTGCTCGACCGACATGATGTTGGGGGCTACTAAAACAACGGATTCCGACCCGGTAATCGGGTCGATTTCGTCCCAAGCGTTGATCGCGTGCACGAGGTTGAACCCGGGCACGTCGAACCACCGGATGCCGCTCTCATCCGTCGCGTACCGTGGAATAACACCGATGCGAGGCACTTTCGTGGAGTCCGACGCGACGGGCGACCCGCCCCGGAAAACGAGCCCGACCGGGTCCATCCCGATCTGGATGTCTGCGAAGATCGCAAGCTTCTCCGTGATTGCGAAGTCGTGGATGAACGAGGGCCGATTCATCGAGAATATCGGGACCTCCGGTCCCGTCTTTTTCCCGGAGGCGTCGAGGCGGAAGTAGGTGAGGAATGGAGGGACAGGGCCGTAGCGGAACGCGAAAGTCTCACCGGTGATCGGGTCTCGTTTTGGGTGCGCCGTCATGCTTACGACGAGCTCACCGTTAAGGTCGGTCCGGCCTAGCGTGTCGATGTCGCCGTCGTTGGTGACGGCGACCTCATACGGGAGGTCGGACTCGCCGAGCGCCAACAGCTTGCCGGCGATAAGAGCGAGGCTGGTGTTGGCGAGGCCGCCGCCATCGAGCGGGTTGAATTGACCGGTTACGACACGGGCGCCGACGACAGCCATACGGGCGGCGGAGGCCGTCAAGCCGTTGAAACCAGCGAAGACGTGTGGGACCACTTGGGTGCCCACCTGGCGCTCGGCCTTGAATTTGTTTGTACGGACGTAACGACTCGACAAGGTGGCGTGGGTCCCACCTCTAGAGACACGGAGGCAGTGGAGCATCCCATCACCGTCAAACAGATGGTAGGGCCCGCGCGGGAGGAACTGAGGGTTAGGCCCGTTACGGAGGTAAGCGCCGTCGAGGCACGGCGGGATACATCCGTTTCCGGAGACGATCTCGCAATCCGTCGGTGGAAGCTCGTCGACGGGGGCGAAGTTGCCGGCGAGGACATGGCGGGGGTCCACAGAAGGGCGAGCTGGCGGATCGATGAAGGTGTTGATGAGGTCGTCGACAGCGGAGAAAACGATGGCGGGAAGAGAAAGATCCTGGCGCCGACTCACCGGCGGTGGTAATTTGGGGGAATACGGGGGAGACGGAGTAGGCGGCAGGGGAATGGGCCTGGTGGGAGGCGGTGAGGAGGTGGTGGTGGACGCCGTCTGAGTCGGTTTGTCTTCAATTCTGACGGAGGAGATGAGAAAAGGATGGCAATAAAGATGGGATCTTGGATGTGAGATCGGAAGAAGGCTCTGTTTGGGGAGAGCGGAGAGGAAAGAGGAAGATAAAGAATCCATTATTGAGATTCAAGAAAAGAGAGTGAAATGAAAAAGGAAGACAACATATGTGCTTCTTATAGTACGGGGGTGGAGTGTATAGATAGTGTGGGCGACAGAGATAATTTAGGAGGTATTTGAAGGCGTGACAGTGACGATATATACTGCAAATGGGATAAAGGAAAGGGGAGAAGCCTAAAGTTGGGGAGGGAGAGAAGGGTACATGAGAATGGGATTGACAAGCAGAAAATCTCTGGCCTTCAATTTCTTGCAACAAATATCAGTCTTGATTCCATTTGTTCCAACAAATATCTGTCTTGATTGAGCGTAAGGCCTTTTTATTTTCTTTTATGTTAGTCCAATTCAATCAAAATTATTCAATTTTATATCCGAATTGAATTGAGTATTGTATCATTCATTTCAGAATTGAGGTCTTTTTTTTAAGGAAAAGATTACTTAATTACAAGTCATAAAAACGAACATTAACGGGATATAGCTCCACAAATATTATACTCCATCCGATTGGAAATATTTGATATTTTAAGAGGTGAAATTTGATTAATAATATTTTATGTTTTAGAAGTAATAATTGCACTCTTTTTTACTTTTGTACTAATAATAATATAATTTGTATTTTTTTAGTTTAATCAATCACATTTGTGCATAATAAATGTTATGAGTAATTAAAAGTTATTTGATGAGTTATTTAAAGGTGGAAGTGATATTCCTTAATTTTTGTGTATATCTCCAAAACATCATATATTTTGGATCCGTTTAGTGGAAGGTCATCCTTGAGATGCATATCAACGTATGCATATTAAATGTTAGATGTGACCCATGCCAAAAAAATCGGTAGATGTTTTTTCCATTATTTGTTTTCGACAATTAAATGTATATCTCATTTTTTGTGGATAAAAGGTCTTGTTACAACCATTTTCTTGTTAATATCAGCCTATCACGTTTAAAAAAAAAAAACAAATTCCGGAATGGAATATATATAATCTCAATTGGATCTTATGAGGTTTTATTTGCATCTCAATTAATAAAATTTTCTCAATTACGTAAACTAATTTAAGAATCGTTGGTATTTAAGAATAAAATCAAATTTTTTTAGAAAACTTGGTGTTTTGTACCCTTATACATTTAACTAGTATAATTCCCGCGCCATGGCGCGATTTTTAATAAATAAATTTTTAACAACATAATAAATTAATATTATAAAATATTAATAAAAGTTTGGATAAAATAATGAAGGTAGGCTTGAAATCTTTAAGAAAATGGCAAAAATATTTACCAGAAAATTAGGCTTCATCAAAAAAGTTTTTAAATATACATATTATATTGATATAGGTTATTATTATTATAATATATAAGTATATATATATACATATATATAAATAGTAGACATTGGATTTAATTCAATATTTAGAATTAAACCCAATGGTTAGTAAATGGGTAAAAAAATAAAAATGAGAAAAATGTAAATGTGTGAAGAGATGAAGAGAAAAGGAAAAAGAAATAATAAGAGAAATTAACAGTAGACATTAGATTTAATTCAATGTTTTAAATTAAACCAAATGTTTAGTAAATAGGTAAAAAATCTTAAATATAAAAATTGATTTAAAAGTTACTTAATTGTAATTGGAAAAAAATGCTACAATTAAGGGGATGACGACACATCAGCAATGTCTTTTTTTTTTTAAGTATTACTAGTTTAATTCCCGTGCCTCGAAGGCACGGTATATATGTTAAAATTTAATTAGATGAATATTTTATTATAATATGTTAAAGTACTAAAAAAATTGTTTTTATCATTAACTTTGAATTAATTTGGTATTTGTATTTGAACTTTTTTTATTTCCTATAATATCTTTTACTTCATATGATTTTTTTTAAAAAATAAAATTTCTAGTTTGATCTATTTTCATCTATTTCGATATATATTATGCAAAACTACATTCCTATCAAATATAAGTATAAGTAAGTATATCATTATGAGGTCGGGTGCAGCCTCTCTACAAACATCTGGATAAATGATAAATTTTGATCAATATATATGATCAAAATGGAATTCAAAACCACTCACCTAGACTACCCTTAGTTGTTGATGCATATTGATACAAAGGCGCCTTATCAACCAAATTAATTGCTTACAACAATAATTGATTAGTTACGGAAAACACTTCGGAAGAAAACAATAACATGCATTAAATAATCAAGAGTATACCTTTAAAATAAATAAAAATAAAAACAAACATCTGGAAGAAAAAAGAGATGAAAGTGAGAAAATAACCAAAAGTTGTGAGTGAGATTCAAGACAAAGAGTTAAAGCTTCGAACCAATTATCCTTTGCTTTAATGGTAAGGGAGATGTGACTTTTGCAAGATGGTTAAGTGTTCAAATATCACTACTTACACTTTGTGTAATTAGTGGATGCTCAAACTTTCATTGGTTTGGGTGAGCCTGTCTTGTGGCTTGCCGCCGTACTTACCGATTTAAGTCCTTTGCAGGCTAGTTCTCGGGCCCGTGGGGGATCAGTCGACAACCTCAGAACCCCCCACGGTACAAAAAAACAAGAGTTAAAGCTTCTCATATACCCCCTTCTTTTTTAGTGTGATTTACCCAAATTTAAATGGTGTCACAATAACATGCATTAAAGAACCAAGATTAAACCTCTAAATTTTTTTAAAAAAAATATGGAAGAAAAAAGAGTTGAAAATGATAAAATAACTCAAAGTTACGAAAGAGATTCAAGAAGGACATTTTGAAAGATTCCTCTATATATGATTCATTTGACTTTAAATGTTTTCACAATTAAAAAATAAATATAAAAAGTAAGCTATGTCTTTAGTGTATATTAAATTTTTGTTAAAGATACAAATGTAATTTTTTTTATATCAGGTCTTTTATTAAATTAGAAGATTCAACGGAATATATTTGCTAATGAAAGTATATTTTATATGCAATTTATTAATAAGTCTCTTAATATATATTCAAAATATATTTAGATTTAAATGATATTTTACAACATTAAAAAAAATAATTAAGGCATTGACATTGGTCTTATAAATAAGTGATAATCAGGGTGTGTTTGGATTCCAATTGTATTTTAATTATAATGTATTTATAAATACAAACACTTGAGTAGTATTTGGTTATCAAATTTTATAATGTGCTTAAAATGATATACCTTTTAAATAAAATACCTTATAAATTGTGTCAATCAAACAACCACTATTGTGTAAATTTTTTAATTACATTATATAAATTATAACATAATGTAATTAATTCACATAATTTACTATGTCTTTAATTTAAAGTTTACATTATTTAAAAAATTGTAAAAGTTATTAACCAAACATTGTTCAAGCATTTATGCATTATAATTAAAAAATATTGGAATTCAAAGACACCCCCACATAACGTCAATTTTTTGTTCAAATACACTCATAAAATAAATTATTTGATTACAAAAATGTAAGAATACTTATTTGGATGAAAACTTCTTAGGGAAGTTAAACAAATTTAACAAATATTAGAATGAAAAGAAAATTTTAAATTTTTTTAATGTTTAACAATTATCGATAATTGATTAATTTAAACAAAACAAAAATAACTTTCAACCAATAAGAAGACAATTAGGGAAAAGAAATAATTAACTTATCATTTAATTAAAAGTGGGGCCATGTTAAATGTAAAGCTACCACATAACCTATTTTTAAGGAATTGCTGTCATGTGGCATCCACAACAGCTGTTTTAGTATTATATTAGATATAGATTAGGTGTTTAGCCCCCTTATTTTTTTAATGGAAAAACTAAATACATCAATAATTTTTACTGGATACACCGCCAAATTTTGCAATCGGGCGGACCGAGCTACGCTACGAGATGCAGATGCAAACCCGAGCATCGTGTCAAACACGCCCTAAAAGACCCTCGAAAAAACATCCGCAAAACGTTGTGGAGAGAAGTCCGCGTTAGGATGCGGAGTTTCCTAACCTATATGAAAAATAGGAAAAAAAAAACATCTCAAAAAGCTCCGCGGTTAGGTGCGGACCTCTTTTTTTTTCGGATTTTTCGCGTGGTGCCCCTGTGGTGCGGACCTTTTTTTTTCGGATTTTTTATGGTTCATATTTGGTTAATTGGTGCAAGTCTCCTAGATTGGTGAGGCGTATTGAGAGTTTTAGATCACAAAAAATGGATGCTTATGAGGATAGGTATGATTTTAAGGTTATTGAGGTTAATAGTGGGAGAATGGACCAAATGAATCCACGCAAAACCACCAGCTGTACCGCCATCGCCGCCACAGGAAGACGTCTCTGGTAAGGAATGAGAGTGTTGGGAGGAGAGCTAGGAGGGATGGTCAAGGGAGAAATAAATTGGATCCAAAGGTGGATCAGTCTCCACGTACCAGGACCACCACCTCTGCCAACAGCTGTTTCCGGCATTGAATTTGAAAGTGTTGAGAGGAGAGAAAGATCTCAGCGACCGGAAGCCGTCTCCGATAAGGAATTTGAGAGTGCTGGGAGGAGAGCTCGGAGGGATGGTCAAGGGAGAAAGAAATTGAATCCAAAGGTGGATGAATTCTCATTTAAAACAACACTATCAGAAGATAGAATAAATCGAAATTTCTTATGGAACAAAGACCCAAAACATAAACCCTTGGTCAGCTGGTTTGAAGTCTGTAAAACTAAATCCAATGGGGGACTTGGTCTTCGAAATTCAGAAGATATGATCAAAGCACTGCAACTAAAATTAATATGGAAGATATTGGCAGAACCACACAGCCCTTGGGTCTCTCTAATTACAGAAAAGTATCTCAAAAACCAAAACATTCTACAATACCATAAAAAGGGCGATTCCTCCTGGCAATGCACAGCTCACAAAATTACTACTTCTTTTCAAGGAAGGGATCCGTTGGTCAATTGGTAATGGAGAAAGCATAAACTTCTGGATGGACCACTGGTTTGGTGACTTTCCCCTCATCACACTGGTCACTAATGATCAGTAAATTGATCTTCAGACAACAATTTCGCAACTTTTACAAGAAGACAAATCATGGGATCTTACTAAACTACACAACATTACCCATCATGCACTACTAACTAACATAATAGAATCTATAGCAACGACCCCTATTCCAAAGCACATACACATTGATAGACTATATTGGAGATGGAGCAAGAATGGTTTGTTTTCTACAAGTTCTGCAATTGCGATGATAAATGACAAAAAAAATCACCAAAAATCAGACATGAGATGGATTTGGAACCTTGATGTACCATCAAAGGTCAGAATGTTTCTATGGAAGATTACAAAAAACGGAGTTCCCACCTCAGTCAGACTTGCCTCTCGGGGTATGGGAATTCCGACTTCCTGCCCCCACCGTAACTCTAATTACGAAGACCTTATCCACCTACTTTGGGACTGCCCGATATCGAGAACTACAATAGCAGCACTGGATGCCACACTGGCAACAAAAATAAATAACTTTTTCCCACAAAGAACTGATTTAAATAGTATCATTCAAGAAATAAAAGAAGATGTTGGAACTACTCGATTCACCAAACTAGCCTTAGCGTGGTGGAGTATTTGGTACTTCCGCAATAAATCATTATTCGATAACCTAAATCCGAATGCAACAAGTATAGTAACATTCATAAAGGAACAAATCTTTCTTTGGAAATACTCCAAGCAAAATGACGACATTTTGAAGCAATCCCAAAGTGATGAAAAGGAATCATCCACTATAAAAGGGAAAAGGAAGAATGCAAAATGGCAACCCCCAAGAGCTGAAACATACAAACTCAACTTTGATGGAGCGCTCTCTCCATCCTAGTCTTAACTTAGGAATATTCAAATTATATTCTAACACCACCCCTTAATTTGAATTCCTTCATGCCTATCTTCTCCATAAAGTAGAAGTGTTTAGCACTACTGAGAGCCTTTGTACATATGTCTGCATCTTGATTGTTTGTTCCACAGAACTTCAAAGTGATCTTCTCTTCTCCTATCAGCTTTCAGATGAAGTAATGTTGAACATCTATGTGCTTTGTCTTGGCATGAAAAGCTGGATTTTTTGTCATTGCAATTGTTGATTTGTTGTCACACCAAAGCTCAATTGCATCCCTATGATCACATTCCAGATCAAGCAGAAGCTTCTTCAACCACAAAGCCTGTTTGGCAGCTGATCCTGCTGCTACATATTCTGCTTCTGAGGAAGACAAAGCCACAGTGTCTTGCTTCCTTGCACTCCATATAATGGCTCCTAATCCAAGCCCAAACATAGACCCTGGGATACTCCTTCTATCATCGAGACAACCTGCCCAATCACTGTCTGTGTACCCTCTTAGCTTGAACTCATCAACATGTTCATACCACAGTCCATACTCTACAGTCCCAGCAATGTACCTCAAAATTCTCTTAGCTGCTCCAAAATGTTGCTTTGTAGGGCTGTGCAAATACCTTGAAACCACACTCACATTATAGGCAATGTCAGGCCTAGTGTGTGTGAGATAGTTTAGACCCCCAACTAGGCTTCTGTACAACCTTTCATCAGCCTCTGGAGGGCCATCATCTCTTCTCAGCTTCTCATTCATATTCATAGGTGTTTGAGCAGCATCACAACTCTCCATCCCAAACTTCTTCAACATGTCTCTGGCATACTTCTCTTGACACACAAAGATACCTTCCTGGCCTTGCCTTACTTCTAATCCGAGAAAATATTGCAACAAATGCAAGTCTGTCATCTCAAACTTGCTCATCATGGCTTGCTTGAATTCCTTGAGCATTTCTGGTGAGGAGCTAAAGTAGATTATATCATCTACATACAGACAAACCACAATGAACTCACCACCTTTCTTCTTCTTCACATAAAGTGTGGGTTCATTCTCACTCCTCTCAAATCCATTCTTTAGAAAGAATGAATCAATTTTGTTGTACCAGGCCCTTGGGGCTTGCTTCAAGCAATACAAAGCCTTGTGTAGGCTATACACATTATGCTCTTCATCTCTCTTCACAAATCCTCGGGGTTGTTCAACATACACCTCCTCTTACAGCTCTCCATTTAGAAAAGCTGATTTCACATCCAATTGAAACACTTGCAACCTCCACTGAGCTGCTAGTGCTAACACAACTCTTACTTTTTCCATCCTTGCCACAGGAGAAAAAGTTTCCTCAAAATCTGTTCTCTCTTTCTATGCATATCCCTTTGCCACCAATCTGGCTTTGTACTTTTGAACACTTCCATCAGTGTTAAACTTGGTCCTAAAGACCCACTTCAAGCCAATAACATTCTTGTCTTGTGGCAACTCCATCAATTCCCATGTCTCATTCTTCTGGAAGGACTTCAACTCTTCCTTCATAGCCTTTTGCCAATTGTCACTGCTCTCAGCATCTTCAAAACACTTGGGGTCTGATGCAATCAATGCCAACCCATAGCTTGCATATATATCAGCTAGTGATCTGAATTTTCTGGGTGGAGACTCACTAGATGATCTTGATGATGGTGCATTGTGATTGCTTGAGGAGCTTGAGCTATGTTGTTGAATTGGTGTTGTAGGAGGAGTATCCCCATGATCATCATCGTCAACATCATTCTCTTCTGTTGAGTTGCTAATGGGAATGACTGGAATCACATCTTCTTCCATAGACTCACCATTCTTTTTCTCCCAATCCCACTCAGCCTCTTCATTGAACACCACATTCCTGCTCACTATTGTCCTCTTACTCATTGGATTATAGAGTTTACAGGCCTTAGATTGTGTTGCATAGCCTATGAACACACATTTCTCTGCTTTATCCTCTAGCTTTGATCTCAAATTTACTAGAGCATAAGCAACACACCCAAAAATTCTTAGATGGCTCACTGAAGGTTTCTTTTCTCTCCAAACTTCAAATGGAGTTCTATCCATCACTACTCTAGTTGGAGATATGTTCAACATATATACTGTTGTAGCCACAGCCTCACATCAAAACTCATTTGGCACCTTTCTTGCTTTTAGCATACTCCTAGACATCTCTATGACATTCCTATTCTTCCTCTCAGTCACACCATTTTGCTCAGGTGTGTAAGAAGCTGTCAATTCTCTTCTAATACCATTTTCCTCACAAAAAATCATAAACTCATAAGACATGAACTCTCCTCCTCTGTCAGTTCTCAATGCCTTGATCATCCTCCCTGATTGCTTCTCAACAAGAGCTTTGAACTTCTTGAAGCTTTCAAATGCCTTTGATTTAAGCCTGAGAAAATAAACCCAGCTCATCCTACTATAATCATCTGTGATTAGGAAGAAATACTTGTTGTCACCTAGTGACTCAGTCTGCATAGGACCACACATATTAGCACTGGCGGATTTAGGGGTGGGCTCGTATGAGCGCAAGCCCACCCCAATCCCGGGAAAAAAATACGAAAGGTTAATTATATAAAAAATAAAAAGATCTAAATTAATTTGGAAGTGAAAATGGATCATAAAGTTTACCTTGCTTAGTTGGTAAAGTAAAATGGGGAACTTTTTCCTCTTTATCTAGAGCCCCAAGGTTCAATTCTCACTTTTTACATTTTCTTCACTTATTTTTAACTATCTTTTTATATATAAGTTCAAATATCTTTTTAAATATAGAATAATTAATTTGAATTAGTATTGTTTGAATTCAATTTTAGTCATTGTTTTCTTGAAATTTTTTTAACTAATTATAAATTTTATTCATTTCTAATAATATGGATAAATCTTTGAAATTTTTTTACATAACCCTTCACAATTAAATTTATTCAAAGTTTAGCAAAACTCGTTTCATTATTACTTAAATTTTAGCTTAAATCTCGCTCACCCCTATGTTACGGGCTGGCTTTGCCACTGCATATTAGCATGTAGGAGTTCTAAACACTCACTTGCTCTCCATGGTTCACCATTTGAAAAAGAGCCTCTCACTTGCTTTCCATATACACAGCCTTCACATAGCTCCAGCTCACCTATCTTAGGCACACCACTAACCATTTCCTTTGTGCTCAATAGCTTCAAGCTTTGAGCATTGAGATGACCATATCTCATATGTCATAGCATGGTTTCTTCATCACTCTTTGCTAACATAGCCTTTCCCACATTCTCTGCTAAATTGAGTGGAAACATCCTATTTTTAGTCATAGGAGCACTCACTACAACACATCCTGTTTTCTTCTCTTTTATCACACACAGGTCATCTTCAAATAGCAAAGAGTAGCCTGTTCCTTGAAGCTGACCAACACTGAGCAGGTTGTGAGCCAATCCAGGCACCCACTGAACATCACCAAGCAATCTCACATCACTTTGTACACATCTGATTGCCACAGTGCCTCTTCCTTCCACCTGCAGCACCTTGTTGTCTCCGAGCCTTACACTTCCTTTCTTAGACTCATCTAGTTCCTTAAATATACTTCTTGAACTAGACATGTGATTGGAACAACCACTGTCTAAGTACCACAACTCACTTGATCCCTCTACTAGTCTGCTACAGATGACAAAGCCATGAACAATCTATCATCTTTGTCAATTTTTTCTGAATAATTGGCTCCCTTCTGCTCATTCTCTTGCTTCTCCCATCAGTAAGTGATGGACGATTTTTAGTCGCGTAAACCATATCAAAATAAAACTCAAACCTACAAACTAGTATAGCAAGTAAGTAAGAGGTCGATCCCACAGAGAATAAGTATTTCTCAGCAATGTGTATTTACCAATTAGTAGAAAGGAGGGTTTTGGTTGATTGATATTGAAAAGAAAACAAAATAAAATACAGACAAATGATGCAAAACAATTTAGAGAAGATCGCTCTACGTACAACTATCCACTTTATTTGGTCGAATTGATATTGTAACTTCCTCTTGTCCTTTTAGCCTTCCTATGAATGTCCTTGTCCCGACCTAATATAGTTACTAGTCCAATCAGTCCTAGAAACCCTTGTCAATTGAATAGTCCCTAAAGAAGGATTTAGCCCAATTGATAGCGTTAAGTTCAGAGATTAACCAAGGTATTTGCAGTCCCTAAAGAGGGATTTAACAACACATCCAACTTCCTACTCATTCAATTAGTTCAACCAGCCCTAAAGGGATAAGTTTGCTACTTGGGTTAAGGTTCGCAACCAGGAATCTACAAAACCATAGCAATTGAATTGATCTAACAAGTTGGCCAGACAAGAAAGAACAAAACAATCAAACATTCAAGCACAAAGAAGTTGAAACATTCAATATAGGAAATAAGGAACAAGATTCAGAAACTCACAATCAATCCAAATAAAGCTTCAAACTGTAGGCAGAACAGATGAGTTTAGTTCCTCATGGAAAACAACACTCAATCTCTAATTGTCTAATAGAACATGGAATAGAATAAAAGTCAATGAAAACTAACTAAAATCGGCCTTAACAGGTTCAAGTCGGCCAAAACAAACCAAACAACTAGGGTTCCACTTAACAATATGCGTTGTTTCGCTGACGAACAATGCAGCGGACGCGCCATAGATGCGGCGGCCGCGGCGTACGGCTGCTGCTTAGACGTCTCTGGCTGCGGGAATGCGGCGGCCGCGGCATACATGTGGTGGCCGCTGCATCGGCCTTTCACGGAAAATCTGTCCCGAATTTGCTCTTCTTATCAACAGGAAAGTTGTAGTTCTCTGAAAGAGCTTTCCAACGCATGGTCATAATAGTTAATCGGACAACCGAGGCCTCCAAAACAAGTTCAGCATGTCTGGCGACAATTTCTACAGACTTGTTCTTTGTTTAGGCTCGCTTCTTCTTCTCAGGAACTCTCGAGATCTTCATGCAAGCTTCTTTGATCAACTATACATTCTCATCCAATGCGTTATCAACCCATGTCTCCTCCTCGGATCCACAGTTACATGAAATAATCGATAAAAGTGTGTAGATTCCGACTCCACCAACATAGAGAGCAAATATGCAAATTGTACTTAAACCATGCATAATATGCATCATAACTAAGCTAAATGCAACCTAATATGACCATCTAAATGCGTGTTATTAGTAAGCTTCTTTATGCCCAATTTTCTTGCAATAATAGCACTTGATTCCACTTCTTTGTTGCCTAGAATCAGTGCTTTGGTTCCTGTTGGAATCCTTCCACTGATCATCACCATTTCCTCTCCCTGATCCACCATATTGCCCTCTTCCATGGCCTCTACCTCGGCCTCTGTAGCTACCTCTTGAGCCACCTCTACCTCTACGGCCTCCTTTGTAGCCACCCCTACTTAAGGAGCCTTCTAATCTGGTCTTGGGGGACTCGTCTTTTACCTGGAACATCTTCTCTTCCTTCATCTCAGTGGTCCTGCTAAGCCTCTCTTCATGAGCTTGCAATGAGCTTGCCAATTCCTTAAACTTGTATGTTGACAAGTCCTTTGATTCTTCAATAGCAGTAACAACGTGATCATATTTCTTGGTGAGACTCCTCAACACCTTACTCACCACATTCTCAGCGCTCATGTTCTCCCCATATGACCTCATATGGTTCACTATGCTGGACACCCTTGATAGGAACACTTGTACTGATTCCTTTTCTTGCATCACTAGAGTTTCAAACTCTCTTCTTAGTGATTGCAATTTAACCGTGATCACCTTTTTGTCTCCCATGTACTCCTGTCTCAAGACTTCCCAGGCTTCATGAGATGTTGTAGCTGCTGAGATCCTTGGAAAGATCTCATCATCCAAGGCTGTTTGAATCATAAACAATCCCTTGGAGTCTTTCTTTCTCTTCTCCCTTAATGGTTGATCAGGTGACTCATTTCCATTGTCTTCAAACCCCTGCTCTACCAGGTTCCATACCTCTTGAGACTTGAAGAGCGTGGACATCTTCAAGCTCCAAAAATGATAGTTGATTCCTTTGAAAATAGGCAATTGAGGGTTGCCTGAGTTCCCATTGCCATTGTTCTGCATTTTTCAGAATTTTGCTCTCTATGTGTTTCCCTTGTGTTTTGTCCTCACAATCACTCAAAACCCGAATCAAACCCAGTAACACAAACTCGTGTTTGCTCTGATACCAAATGTTGTATAATTGGACAGGAATCAACTCTACAAAACACACTTTGATCAACCAAAAACACGGGCTGCACACACAGATTGTTCCTCTGTAACACAGAAGGGAACTTGAACTCACAAAATTGTAAAATCCACTACTCCAATTGATTAATTAGAAAATCGTCCAAACTTACACCCTTAAACCTTGACACTTGAATTGAAAAACTACCCACTACCTTGTCCACTAACCTGACTCTAAACTGCAACATAACTGAAATCAGAAAACCAACCACAAAGACATGAAATGTGTATAACTTTAAACACAAGCTAGCTAACTACCTTAGCCTAGTCTTAACTTAGGAATATTCAAATTATATTCTAACATTGATCGCGTGCACAGGGTTGAACCCGGGCACGTTGAAGCACCGCATCCTGCTTTCATCAGGCGCGTACCGCGGGATTACGCCGATACGAGGCACCTTCTCAGAGTCGGACGCGACCGCCGATCCGCCACCGAACATGAGCCCGACCGGATCCATTCCTATTTGGATGTCGGTGAAGATTGCGTGCTTCTCCGTGACAGCGAAGTCATGGACAAATGACATGCGATTCATCGAGAAAATCGGTACTTCCGGTCCGATCTTTTTTGCTGAGGCGTCGAGCCGGAAGTAGGTTAGGAACGGAGGGATCGGCGATAAACGGAACGCAAACGTCTCACCGGTGACAGGACCCTGCTTTGGGTGCGCCATCATGCTCATCGCTAGCTCGCCATTAAGGTAGCTCCGTCCGATCGTGGCGATGTCGCCGTCACGCGTGACGGCGACTTCGTAAGGCAGGTCGGCTTCGTGGAGAGCGAATAGCTTGCCGGCGATAAGAACGAGACTGGTGTTTGCTAAGCTACCGCCGTCGAGGGGATTAAACTGACCGGCGACGATACGGGAGCCTATCAGGGCCATGCGGGCTGCGGAAGCGGTTAGCCCGTTGAACGCGGCCATGTAGTTTGGGAGCACCTGGGTGCCCAAATGGCGCTGTGCCTTGAACCTGTTGGTACGGACGTAACGGATCGAGAGGGTGGCGCGGGTCCCACCATTGGAGACACGGATGTAGTGGAGCATGCCGTAACCGTCGAAGAGGTGGTAGGGGCCACGCGGGAGGAACTGGGGGTTAGGGCCGTTACGGATGTAGGCGCCGTCGAGGCACGGCGGGATCCGGCCGGTGATCTCGCACTTGGTCGGTGGGAGCTCATCGACGGGGGCGAAGTTGCCAGCGAGGACGTGGCGTGGGTCCAGCGAAGGGCGATTGGGCGGGTCGATGAGGTTGGTGATGAGGTCGTCGACGGCGGCGAAGAAAGCGGTGGGAAGAGAGGGCTGAGGCCGCCGACTAGCCGGAGAAGGCGGTAGGGGAATGGGTTTGGAGGTCGGAGTTGGATTGTCTTAAATTCTAACGGAGGAAATGAGAAGAGGGTTGCAGGGATGAGAGAGAATAAGGGTGTGTTCGGGGATAGCAGATACGAAAAAGGAAGACGAAGCATTCATGATTAGATTTTAGTAGAGACTAGTGTAATACCCGTGGGAGCTTGATCCATTTTAATTTGAACATCATTTTATATATTTATATAATACTATATTAATATATATATATATATACACACGTGTTTACAACAAAACTAGGTATAAAGTATTTTTTTATAATTTGTAAATTAGTTGGAAAGAGATACGATACAAATTTTGAAAATGATTTAATATGGTAAATTAGTAATAATACTCAAACACACCACCTAATATAATTTGAAATAAATATATAATTATTATCATTAGCATAGATCTAAAAAGTAAAATATAAGCTCCCGTACAAATATTAAAAAATCATAAGCACATGATTGTGTGAATAATTTTGAAGTTATGTAGATGTACATAACTTATTCATTATTTTCATGAGAAAGATGGTTAGAAAGAGAGAGAAATAAATAGTGAAAATAAAGGTAAGATGGTAAAAAAAAAGATCATTAATGGTAGAAAAGTATTCTAAGAAGCCTCATCCAAGATGTAAAATAAGCATTAGTAATGCTTATGAGTCTTAAAATATTATTTATTTTCGATAGTCATTTAAGATGTCTAAAATAATTAAATTAAAAAAAAACACTTTTTTGGCTCTAATTGATTTTTATAATTAATTTTTAAAATCGAATATTTACAAATTGATTATTACATGTTCGTTGTAAGTAGACATTGTGGGGAATATTGCAATCGGTTAAATATGATAAATCAACAATTTCAATATCCAAGAATAAAATCAGCCAAGACTTGACGAATGTTCAATGTATGTAGACGATTAAAATAGATCACAAATTGACATACAACATATCAAATTAAATAATATTTTAGTATAAAAATAGGAAACAAATTTGTTTAAAATAAGAAACAGATATTTTAAAATTTCAGCAATAATATTGACCAATAAGAAAATACCATTTGAATAAAAAATTCAAGTTTAATTATGAGCGTGACACATCAGCAAAACGATAGTAGAATTAATATTATAAATAGATTACCTATTATGGAAATTAATTTATAAAAAAAATTGAAAAAAATAATATTTTATATAATTTTTACCATCCTAACAAAGCGTGAATGAATATTAAACAACATATTTAGCTAAACGAATAGAGAGAGTGGTAAATTTTAACATGATTGGGATAAATGTGATATAATAAACAGATATTTAAATGAATTCAATCCGTTAAGATAATTAATGCAGGCAATCCGAGTACATCTTTGATTAATTTATTTGAAAATGAAATACTTGCATGGTTGGTGAGAAAATATGAACATATGTGAAAGTTAATTTATACTGCGTAGCATTTTATAAACTGACAATTAGATATGAGTCTATGTAGAGTATAAATTTCCAAAAATAAAATATACCAAGATTCAAATTTAAGTACAATGTATGTAGACGAATTATGAGAATATTGCAATCGGAAAAAAATGGAAACATGTCTGAATATTTACGGCAATATAACCGAAAATTAAAAAAAAAAATGAATGGATTCAAATCATATTTAAAATAGGAAACAAATATTTTAAAGTTTCCATAATAATATTGACCAATAAGAAAAGCTCATTTGAATAAAAAAAAATCAACTTTAATTATGAACGTGACACGTCAGCAAAATACTAGCAGAATTAGTAATATTAATAGATAGATTAATAGATAGATAGATAGATAGATAGATAGATAGATAGATAGATAGATAGATAGTGATATAATTAAACAAACAGGAATCGATCGACCCTATTAATTAATCTAAAATTAAGGGACGATATCGTTAATCTTACAATGAGGTTGAGTGTTAGCAAGGAATATGTACGTGGAGTCATAGTAGCAAGTCCATTATACAGGAAAAGGATTGTTTAGCTGCCGTAATTGAAGGTGTTGATAGTCACTACTCGCTGCACTACACAACACATGGATTTGGATAAAGGCCGATATATAGCATATAAGTTTCGGAGTGGGAAGGTATATAATTAAAATGGATTATGGGAGTGACAAGCAGATGAATTCCCTCCATCCATGCATGTGTGTTACAAATATCAGTTTGCGTTAATGTTGTATCATGACAATTTGGGTGTAGAAGGGTTACCAATATTTGTTGGCTAATTGGGTTAATTTCTAACCAATGGAATGGAACAATGTTAGTGGATGTGGATGATTTGCATGTCCAAAAGAAATGGGGATTGGGAACAAGGGGTTTTAGAGTTACAAACATTACCCCTTCAAATAAAACTATACTTAGTATATTCAACCTCCGTCCAAAAATACATGGGCTCTTACTATTTATGCACGTTGTTTTAGGAGTTAAAAACTATATAAAATATTAATTTTTTTTTAACAATTACAAACTTATTGATAATAAATTTGTAATTGTTAAAAAAATTAATAAAAAAATTAATATTTTATATAGTTTTTAATTCATAAAACAACGTGCGTAAATAGTAAAAGCTCATAATATAAAATAATTACCCTTCAAATAAATAGTCTACACTATTAAAAAATAGTTCACTATTATGTGATAATATAACAAATTTAGCTTTTAAAAAAAAATAGGTAGTATTTTTGACCAACTAGATTGATCCAAACTCGTTAAAGATGATGTTAGATTGAACACTTCATAACACGTAACTCGAAATAATCTAATACTGTATGTAATTAATCCGAACCGATTTGCCCAATCTGTTTGATAGGTCTCCAATTCATCTATATAAAATCTTAATTTAGAAGAGTTTAAGATGATGGGTCAGTCTTAGAGGTATTTTAGGAGTTTCGACCAATCTTATTTTTTTGCCATTTTTCTTTGTTTTTCTTTAATTATCCTTTTTTATTTTTTTTATTTAATTTTCTTTTTTCTTTAATTTTACTAGCTATTAGGCTTAATTCAAAACATTGAATTCAATCTAATATATGTAATGATCATAGATCTAAGGGGTACCCTTGTAGAGTTGTAGGGGTGTTGGTATGACATTGATATAAATACTCAATAGGTTGTATTACACAAATCATCCAAGTAATAATCAACATTTACCCTAATCTCTCTTTTCCTCTATCTCTCTATCTCTCTAGCTCTCTCTCGTCTCCTTCTCACCTCCTTCCTCTCTCGCCCCTTCATGTTACAATTACCACATCCACCACCGACCACCGTCACCGATCACCGACCACCACCACGGGTCGTAACAATGGTATCAGAGCAGTAGATCTTCCGACCTATTACTCCGATTTTTGTCTTCATTTTTTTTCGATTTTGTAACGGGAATTCGCAAGTCTGAAGGACGACAATGGCGGCTATGAGTTCTTCACAACCAAACGCTTCAACTGACGACGATTGGCGGCGACGCTGGCAGGAGATCGACGAAACTATGAGCAAGTTGCGATCGATGGTGAAACCGACACCTGCTCCAGCCGATTCGAGTGCGCAGAGGGCTGATTTGCGAAAAGAATCCAAGGATCGAACACTTCTCATCAAGATTCATCTGCAACGGTATTGGATTTCGTGGGAGGAGTTGGATTTCTTATTTGCTAGATTTTTTTAAAATATAATTGATATTATTATATATTACATAAGATTTTTTTTAAAATATAATTTTCGGAGATAATTATAAGATACATTTGTTGTAAATTTTTTTATGAATTTTATCTTAACATTTATTATTATTTTATAATATATATATAATATTTTAGTTTTAAAAAAAACGCGTCATGGTGCGGGAATCGTACTAGTTAATAACCAAAATGCAAAACAACGTGACCTAACACCTAACTCAAACCCGAATCTAATTTAATAATTTATTGTTCGATCCAAACTAATTAAACTTAGCTCTGGAGAGTGTAGAGTTGAGACGTGTACATTTCTCTCCTCCATAGGACCATAGGGCAAGTAAGCAACAGTCACCTAAAATTGCCGAACCTCATTTTGTCAATGGCGTAAACTATACAAGTGTACTTACTACTACTAGCATTGAAAAAGATACATAGCTAATTAACATATCCCCACATGTACTGAATCACTAATCACTCACGCTAGTCCCTTGAAAACTAGATGAAACATATCACGTTCCTGATGTTGATTTTGCAGAGGCTTACACCAAAACCCTAATACAATATTACAATCTACAAACTTCTCCAACCGATCGACTTGTATTTTGAATTTTCGATAATTTTATGGGTTATTTCTTTCAATATAGATAAATTCTATTGACAAAAAACAGGGATGAGACTCCAAATGTGCGAATCCAATTTTTAAATAAAAACAAACAAAGATTAAACTAAATTAAAAAAATAGATTAAAAGAACTAAAAAATTGTATATTTTTTTGTGAGATGGAACAACAGAGGGAGACGAGATCGAAGATTCATACCCGGATGGAGTAGGAAAACAAAAATTTGTCGAGGTATGTTACATTTTGCAATTTTTTTGTGTATTTTTCTTATAATTTTTTCTCTAAAATAAAAATAAAAAAGTTATTGAAATTTGAATAACAACTATTATCATTAGGCATGCGGCCACGGTAGTGCCCCTTTCCTTTCTATGCCCACCGGGCCACCATGTCTCATGAGCACCGGGCCCGTCTGTGGGCACACGGCCATGTTTATGCCCGCTCTTCTACATAGCCCACGTGAGTCACATGTTTTTCTAATTTTTAAAATTACAATAAAATATTGCGCAAGTCTAACGGCAAGAGTAGGATGGGTTTTAGGGTTGTTATATGAACTGAACAGCTCGAGTTCGGCTCGAAAAAGCTCGACTCGAGCTTTCTTACTTATTTAAACAAGCCGAGCTTGAATAAAATTTTAAGCTCGGTTGAAAGCTCGGCTCGTTCGAATAAAGCTCGAATAGCTTGAATTCTATGAAGTTTCTAAATTTTCTTTTAAGTTAACATGTTATAACCAAGTAGAACTACTTAGAGCTCGAAAAAAGCTCGGCTCGAGCTCGTTCATTTCCTAAACAAGCCAAGCTTGAACAAAATAAAAAGCTCGTTTAAAAATTAGGCTCGACTTGGCTCGAGCTTGTTTAACAAACGAACCAAGCTTGAACATGTCAAGCTCGGCTCGTTCGGCTCGAATAACACCCCTAATGGGTTTCGTCTTGCTTATGCTCGGATCCTTTTCATTTTTGACAAAATAATTACAAATTAGCCCGAGACGACAAAAAAACTGAAATACGAAAGTGTCGAAAATTTCATCAATCCCGTTGAACGTAATGAAAAACAGTAGATAAGATTTCATATGAGTTTTTTACATTGAGGTTGGTGGGTTTCAACATTTTTTTTTTTCAGCATGAGGACTATCTCGGCATAGTTCTTCAAATGTCTTTGTTATTAGCTCGGCAAAGTCAACAGAGGCAAATATATAATCCTGGCAACTGTCTACGAGGCTATAGCATAACCTCGGCCAACTTCCATGAGCCTATTGTGAGTAAATATCTTCCTAAAACCAATCCTTTGATTTACGGAATGAGTAGCGGCACAATATTTTATAGGGACATTGGATCCACGGGAGTTTGGTGAAGAGAAATTAGAAAAGAAAAAAAATTAAAGCGGGTTTTGCATCACTGATTCACTGCCTACTGAGCAACTGAGGATACCTAAATCAGTCAAGAACAAAATTGTAAAATGCCCAGCTTTAAGTTCTTCAAGCCAATGCTATGTAGGCATTTTAAGAACAAACAAACGAATCTTATTCATCTGAAGTGTCATCACTAGGTGTACCTCTTGAATTATCGGGGCAAGATACGCCTGAACGTGCTTCTAATGCCAATGCAGGACGATAGATGGACTGCAAGAAGTTGAAGTACGCATATTTGATATCAAACTGCATATCATACCCTGCAACAAAGATGGTCACAAATGTCAATTTAGGATGGACAGCACGGGTCATTGGAATTCAAAAGTTTATTTGATTACTTCTTACAATAGTTAACGGCAATAGTGCGTCGCTTGCTGTCTGGACTTTGTCTAACGTAATGAAACCACATGCTCGGCCTGCACCACATTTCAAAGGTTGAACATAGAAGGGGAAATTAACAGCCACAGTGAGTATATAGATATTACAAATATCTAACTTCCCACAATGTTGCGCTGGCAATGAAAAATGCAGCATAATTGAAACAACGTGTTTCCTAGTTTTGTTGCTTGCTTATTTCAAGTTGGATAACAAAGATTTGCAAAAAAAAAATATAAACCGATTACTTACCCCTTCTAACAGACAATAATATAGCTATTTTTTAAGAGATTGCAGTAATATGAACTCAGTATTTGTAATTCCTAAGCTATTTGCAATGACATCCATTCTTATTTGGTCGCCTTGATCATGTTTGAGTTTCAGTCTATCACCTTAACATGCAAAAAAAAGGGAGGGGGTATATATATAGTTCTCATATCATTTTATCTCAAGATGTTCAGAAAGGATGTCAAAATGCATAGAAACAAGGAAAAGGACTTACAGGTATAACATCTCCCCAGCCTTAACGGTACATTCAAAAGGTTTCGGTCCCCTGAAGTAGAGAGGATAGTCATTCATCTCCTTCTGTTTGGCCTCAGGAGAGGGATAAGGATTCACACTGCACCAAGGGACATGCCTCACTGGATTCTCAAGTTCCAAATTGAACTCTCCACTGTCCTGCGAAAATAAATAAAAAATGAAATCTAAGACCAAAGTTCAAGATAATTGAGAAATTAGTCGATAATGGAACCAAAGAATGTTAACCTTAGAGTAGTTGTACTGTGCAGCAGGATATGGACGAATATACAAGCGATGAACATCAGTGGGTGGAAGGAGAAGAAAATGCTTCTCCCCAGACACCACAGCATAGAGATTTTCATAGTGATCCTTGTGAAAGGATGTCTCAGAACGGTTGGTACCAATCCAGAGGTTAACAGCCTCTGGAAGACAACCAAGAGCCTCAGTGGCCCAATCAATGTGGGACTCACAGTCTGAAGCTAAAGCTCCATATTCCAATCGGAAACAATCATTTTGCTGTTGCGCATAAGCCACAGTGTCCGTGTTCCCTTCCGGGTTAGAGATGAAGGATAGAGCTTCCCTGAAGGGCATGCGTTCAACGTGTGCAGATGCAAAGCATAGAAGAGAAGGGTCCTTAGGATGAGGAATCAGTGAATCTGCTCGGCCATTTGGTGTGAGATGTACTGATATGTCAGTGGACGATAGGGATTCATAGAGATAGTCATCTGAAGACCATCGGGAAAGGGCAGGCCAGTGTGGAAAGGCATTGGAGATAATACAAGGCTTGTTAGGACACACAAAGTCCCTCAGAAATCGGACAGGGGAAGGAGGTGAATCTAGGTGTTGCACCTGATCAGAGCTCCCCAAACATAGCTCTCTCACTTCTTCCCATAGATTTTCCACCTCTTTTAATCCAGCCGAGGACATCTTCCACTAGTTATGAAGGTGAGTCCAATGCACAAGCAGTACTCGGATTGTAAGAATTCTAATTTGGCATAGAGATGAATATTAAGTTTGAATTGCAGTATAAAAATTACAAGATAAGGTTGTTAAATGCCTTAACACCATTTTCCAGCAGATGAAAATTCAGGGAACAACCATATGGCACTCTGATTGATTTACTATTTCAAAGCTATTTCTAGATTCAATATTTCATAAGATTACAAACTAGCAGACCATATATATATATGTGTGTGTCTACGGAAACACTCAGCCTTAGAACTTGATTTCTTGAGCCTTGAGAGAGTTTCCTGCTCAAGAGAAAGAAAGGAATAACTTATACATCCATTAATATTTATTTCACATTTCAGCCAACATCAATAAGGTCTATTATATTGAACTACGGTGATTTATGTGCAAATTTTGACAAAATATGAGAGAATTTGACACTTACTGAAAAAGGAATCCATAAAATATACTGTAACAATTAGCTCAAAAATAATCTTTACATGCTATTCAGTTGATATGAAATGCCAAGCCACTTCATTTCACTCTATCACCTTCTCCACACTGCTTATCTTCCAAACTCTACCCGGATGTTAACTATTAAGCAACATTATCCCATTTGTCTAAGCCTCGCAAACATGCATAAAACGGAAATCACTTATGAAGACCAGCAAAAATAGAGCCTCATATCCCAATCAAACAACAACTTGGTTCCAATCGAACTTTCCTAGACCTTAAATCTCCCAAATATCCAGTTACTATGATTCACCAAAATCACCTAACATCCAACATGTTTTCTATCTCCACAAGGCCCAAACCTTTCCCTGAAAAGACACCCGGCCATTTCTTCGCTTTTCGGCATTTCACATTCCTCCGGTGAGGAAGAATCAGCCCAAACAACTACTAGGAAACACACCCTCTAGTCTCCCTCTACCTCTAAAATCCACAAACTGCAGCATCCAAATCTTTTGAATACGGAACTAAATGGCAATTTCAAAAGTAAAATCACTGACCAAAAAAATATCTTCATAGGTAAATCAAGACGGTGACAAGAAAAACAACAACAATACACATGCCTTTAGGTTTAAGTTCTTCCACAAAATCTTCCCTATTGCTGTCATAGCTTCCAACTATAAAGTTGAATTACCGAATTCAATATTTCGAATCAAGCCTCTACTAACAGTATTAGCTCAATACATTCGGTATTAACAGAAATTTTATGCTAGGAGAACTACCAAACTGCCAGATTTACAAGAATAAAATGAAGAAGGAAACTAAAACTGAGAATGCGAACACTAGTACAGCAGATGCTCGTAATTTCGGTATGATGTACAGAGATTCCATTCAATAAAAATAAATTCGGCGAAGAAAGAGGGGGCACCTTTGAGAAAAGAATGGGAGAAACACAAGCAAAAGGCTCAAGCTTGAAGACGAGGGCACCCTCCGAATCGAGTCTCCGGTCCAACTTGACTCGTTTTTTTTTTTTGGAAAATGGAAATTCTAACGAGTGACCACCAACTTTTGTATATTTCGCTTGATTCACAAATGTTTTTCGAAAATCTAATCTTATGCTCCATAAAAAAATGTTATTTCCTAACCAAAAAATGTAAATAATAGATATAATATGAATTATTTTATTCTTTTTTAATAACTTTTTACCTAAGATATAAAAAAAAATTAAAATAATATTTTATATATTTTTTAATTCGGGAAGAATAACTTATCCTGATGGGTACTATATCATACCCTCTCCGTTAATTAAAACACGTCGTTTTAGACATTTGCACATTTTTTAAGAAAGCAAACAAAAATACACTTATACCCCTAATTATTATTTTACTTTTCTACTTTATTGAAAACTACCACCAATAAATTAATAATCATTACAGAGGTAATTTTAAAAAGTGAAAATCAAAATACTTAAAACGACTTTAATGTTTTTCTTAAAACGTACGTCAAGGATGCATGTTATCTAAAATGAACTTGTATTTTTGTAGGTTGCCTCATTTCGATATTTTTGTTTATGAAACCTAATGTATCGGTATTGGTAGTTGGTTGAGTCGTTATTGGTTGAAGCCCGGCCTAATTATGGACATCATATCTGGCTAGACCCGTCAAAACAGGACCCGACCCGGAAACCCGATCCGACCGTCCGAAATTTTTTGGGTCAAGACCCGGAATTTTTTTTCGACCCGAACCCGAAAACCCGTAAATTTTCAGGGTAATCTGGGTTTCGACCCGGTGACCCGATTGACCCGATAATTTTGACCCGATTTACCCGATTGACCCAATTGATTTATAATTAAATATAATTAATTTTTTTTATATTTAATTAAAATTTATCGCAAAATTATCAAATTATGATTTTTTTAATTTAAAAAAGAAAAAATTGACAAACCCGAAATCGACCCGAACCCGCCCGAAACCCGGCCAAACCCGGGTTCTAGTCAACCCGAAAAACCCGGAACCCGTTTTACCCGGGACCCGTTTTACCCGAGACCCGAAGTGACCCGACCCAAACCCGACCCAAATGACCCGTTTGACAGGTCTATATCTAGCGTTGCAAAACTTTAATCAAACTAGCAATTTCCTCTCACTTGTAATTTTACTTTGATGATCCGTTGCTTAGGTATATACATAACCATCACTTCTTTTCTTGGTTGCATAATGCATATCACTTGATTCATATGACCATCCCAAACACCGCAACCTTAAGTCCCTAACTAATTAAACAACTATGGAACTAAAATAACATATGAACTACATAGAGACACAGAACTTGTTAAATTCAATAATATATAGCTATAACTTATGTTATTTTCATTCGCTATATTTGTGTTTATTTGGCATCACAAATCGACCATGACATTTTTGTTGGTTAATATCAGCGCATTAGACAATAGCATCCATATATATTGGTGTGTTTTTTGTTTTACAATCTAGGGCAAGAGCCTTTCGACTATGAAATTCGAGGAGACCACACACACAATCTGAAAATGTAGTACATGTACATATGGAAAGTATGAACAATGGACACTTCTTCAAGCATGATAGGGACGGAACGGGGCTGTATTGGATTGTGGTTCATTACGATTTATAATACACAATATTATATTATAATATAAAATTTAATGCATTATAATGTAATACTGCATATTATAAATTATAATGCACTGTTTTCCAAACAGACTATACAAATTACAATCATTCCTTATAATAATTTATTGGGTAATTATATATAATAAGCATAGGAAAATAGATGAAAATAAAATCTAGAAAACGAAGCCAATGGAAGAGGGGAAGAGGGGAGAAGACGGAGGCTTGTAAAAGCAGAGTGTGTTGGGCAAGTATGTGTATGAGGATCCCACTTCTTTAGGAGTGCTGCTATCTGTTGCTGGCTGATTTAAGTATGCATACTTGCTCTTTGTCCACCTGTATCCATACATCATTTTTCACAAATTTAATCATCAAGTTAAGGCTGAATTACATACTGCAATTTTTTTATAAAGAAATTCTCTTTCAATTTCAGCTATTTTATCTATTATTAATATTACTAATTCTGCTAGCATTTTGCTGACGTGTCGCTCTGTAAATTAAAGTTGAATTTTTTAATCAAAAGTTTCCTTTCTTATTAATCGATGTTATTAAGGGAAGTTTAAATTTTTGTTTCCTATATTATATTCATCACAATCGTATTAAAAATGTCTAGACAATTAATTCAAATGTCAAAATAAAAATCTATTAATAATAATAATTAATAATTAATAATAATCTTCTATTAATATTACTAATTCTGCTAGCATTTTGTTGATGTGTCTCTCTGTAAATTAAAGTTGAATTTTTTTAATCAAAAGTTTCCTTTCTTATTAATCGATGTTATTAAGGGAAGTTTAAATATTTTTTTCCTGTATTATATTCATCACAATCGTATTAAAAATGTCTAGACAATTAATTCAAATATCGAAATAAAAATCTATTAATAATAATTAATAATTAATAATTAATATACTAATTCTGTTAGCATTTTGCTGACGTGTCACGCCCACAATTAAACTTAATTTTTTTATTCAAATGGTATTTTCTTATTGGTCAATATTATTGCTGAAATTTTAAAATACATGTTTCATATTTTAAACATATTTGTTTCCTATTTCCATACTAATCAAAAATTTCTTTCCTTATTAATTGATATTATTAAGGGAAGTTTAAATATTTGTTTCCAATATTATATTTATCAGTCATATTAAAAATGGATAGATATTTAATTCAAATGTCAAAATAAAAAGTAATTATAAAAATCAATGATTCTCAAAATCATATTTCTTCTCAAAATTTACATATTATCTATATACATATACTAAAACCGATGCATTGAAGCCTGCGTGGCGGCCTGTGAGTGAATCTGCCTACGTGGCGGCGCGTGAGTGCGTCTCGCAAAACTTTCTCCCGTCAAAAAGGAAATCTAATAAAAATAATTAGATAGTTCTAATTTATATAATTAAAAATGATTACATAATTATTTTATTTTACCATTAATTCATATAATTGGATAGATAAAATATTTTATAAAAGACTAAATAATATATAAGGAAAAAACTATATCAATGTAACACAATCATCAAAATAATAATAATAATAATAATATATCTCCCACCAAATTTTTTTTTCATATATATATACATACAAATTATATTATATTTATGTAATTACAATATATAAGAATTATATCCATAAGGTGCCGGCCAAAATAAACAATCTATCCAAATAGGTCGATCACTGTAATCTCTTTGTTATCATATAGATCTTGGATATATGAATCTATAAATGGACATATTTAATATATTAAATTCAATACGATCCATATATCCCATCCCAAAGTACATATATGGTTACCGCAACTTACATTGACATATTACTATATTAAATAAAAATAATTATTTAGATTATTTTAGTTCGACATAATTTTTTCTAATTAACAACTTTGTAGTTGCTGGAGAAATAATACATATGACCATTGGAGAAACCACTAGCTATTCCATTGAATTATAAATAATATATCCAATATATAGACGATTTATATATAAATTACACCATATGGACGGGACCTAAAATAGACATTAGGTTCACCCAGTTGCCATATAGACGAATTTTGTGGTGGGTCTTTGGGGTCTAGGCGGGTCTTGGTGACCTTGAAGACCTTGGTGGAGGGGTGAGGTAAGGGGTCTAGGCGGGAGTCTAGGCGGGCCTTGAAAAGTTTTTTTAGAACAATGATCATAATTACTAAAAATATTAATAGATACATAGTAGTAAATATTTGATAGGTGTTATCGATTATTTTTTGTGGAAATAATTATTTATATCAAAATTAATTATTTCATAGTTATTTTATTAATATCTATATTATTTTTCAAGAGAATGAGTTATTTAGATCTAGATTCATTTTAATCTTATATTTTCAGTTATTAGTTTAATTAGCATAATGTAATTCATATTTATTTATTTATTTTCATATTTATAATAGAATTTTTGTAGATAATAAATGTAATTTTATAATATTGTGTTAACATATTCCCGTGCAGGGGACGGGGCATACACTAGTATGGTATAGACATCTTTTTTCTTGAAATTTTTAAATATTTTTGGAGATGGAAGCAAAACATCATTAATTTTAAGAAGAGATTATTTTAAGACCTACAAGCATTACTAATGCTTATTTTACATCTGAGATGAAGCTTCTTAGATCTTTTTTCTACCTTTTAGGATCTTTTTATTTTTACCATCTTACCTTTTTTTTCACTATTAATTTCCCTCTCTTTCTAACCATCTTTCTAATGAAAATAATGAATAAGTTATGTATATCTACATATTTTAAAAGTATTCGCAATGCTTATGGCAATAATTATAAATTTATTTCAATTATATTAGGTGGTGTGTTTGAGTATTATTACTACTTTACCTTATTAAATCATTTTAAAAATCTGTATTGTATCTCTTTCCAACTAATTTATAAACTACAAAAAAAACTTTATACGTACATATTTTTGTTATAAACAAGTATATATTAATATAGTATATATTATAGATATAGATATATAAAATGATGTTCAAATTAAAATGGATCAAACTCCCGTGCCTTCAAGGCACGGGTATTATACTAGTAATAGCTAATATTATATCACTAGCTTTGAGAAAGACAATTTCCATAACGGTGGCTGGATAATGTTGGATATCTAGTCAGCTTACTTTTGGCTCTATCTCTATTTTCCTATGTATATTATTATAAAATATAGGGTTAAGTATGTATGGAAATAATAACTATAAAATAATAATAAATAACAATGTGAATTGGGTAAAATGAATTTGGATTAGTATATAAAGACAATGTCTTGAATAGATATAAAGACAATGTCAAGAGCATAGGCTATACATTATTTATTAGATAAAGAAAACTCTAAAAGGAAATGAAAGAATCATAAAAAAAAAAATTAAAAATAAGTTAAATCAATTAATTTAGTGAAATTTTTATAAAATCGAAAAATTTAATCTATGCTCTGGTTAGAAAAATTATTATACATAAATAGCCCCATTATTTATAAATTGTTCTACATTTTTTATTGAGTAAGAAAACCCAAAATGAAATGAAAGGATCACAAAAAATATATTTAAAAATAAGTTAAATCAATTAATTTAGTGGAATCTTTATAGAATCTAAAAAATTAACCTATGCTCCGGTTAGAAAAATTGTTATACATAAATAGCCCCATTATTTTTCATTGTACCATTCATTATTCTAACGGTCGGTCTTTCTAACTTACAGTATATCATAAGCATATAGGTTAAAAAACTCATATTTAAAAAATCGGTTTTTCTATCCTTTACCCTTAGTGCAATAATAATCGAAAAAGGGAAAGATTCCTTATAAAAAACATAGTCGACCCTAGAAATCTAATTAAAAGAAAAGCTAAATTAATTTAAATTTGAAAATTAATTCCAATTTGGGACAAAAATTGTTAAAAAAGATTCCATAAATCTCAATTCATATTGACCTTGATAAATCTATTTTAAAAAAAGGTTAAAAATAATTAATATTTGAAAAATCTTTCTTTAATAGGAATTGAATGATTAACTTTAGTATTTGCTTATGTCAAATATGAGGTGTTAAAGGTACCACCAGTTAGTTAGGATGTCAAGCTAATTACTAATTAAACACACTAGATTGTATCAATCTTAGGAATCTCCTTTTATAATACTCCGTACTATACATTGAGTGTGCAGATAAATCACTGACTTGTCCTCCCCATGATTTGAAGGCAAAGAAACATTGCAAATTGACATAGTCTACCATAATTATCATTAATTAATATATAGTTTTCTGTGTTCCTTTAACACGATAATGATGTATGCACAAACAAAAGTGTACCTTTCTTATTGCATCTTTTTTTTTTGGTCTCATCTTTCATTGATTTATGCAACATTATTGATCATTTTAACAAGTTTTTGATGAAGGGATATACTAGAATAGACTGACTAACCAATCTTTGATTCCGATGCGAATCTCGTTAGCTTCAGCTGCTTCGCCATGGCCAGCCTTGGTCTTGCTAGCTTCGTTCAGCGACTCCTCGAATCTCCTGTAGTCTTCCTCCTAAAATCACAACAACAACAAGATCAACAAGAACTCGATCAGTATATATATAAACAAATTCCCAATAGGAAGATCACTTTACAAGAACAATCTTACAGTGAAACTGCGAGCCCTGAGCCGGGCTGCAGCCTTGATAGCAGCAAGGAGATGATCCTCCTCCTCAATCCTCTTCCTCCTCCAAAACCGCTCAATCTCTCGCCTTGTGACACTCCTTGTTAAATCCCGGTCCTCCCTGAAGTGTCGCGGTGGTGACAGTGCTTTCTTGGCATCCACTTGATTCATTTGGTGCATCATCATCGCCATCTTTGGTTGCCTGTTTCCTTTGTTTTTTCTAAGAGAGTTCCAAAGGGCTATCGGATGATTGATCTCACTGGATTGGATAAGGGGTTGAAGGAGAAGTGAAGATTAATTAATATGAGACAGGAGGAGGAATTGTTCTTTAATTTCTTGTTTTTTCCAGGAATCAGGTATCTACTGGTCTTGCAAATCTACCCTTCAAAGTGGAGGAGTTCTTGGTGGCTGTCAGAGGCTTTATTTCCACTTGCTAGTTGCTTGTGTCTTTTGTCAGAGGCACAAAGGGTATTATTGTAAAATACATGCGAATTTGAAGGTTTTTTGGTGGGTGCACTTGAAACCAAAATAGATGTTGATCTGACCGGTTGGTATCAGTTTATTGAATACTGTATAAGTTTGTGTTGGCTTACAAGTTTTGCAACCAATTGTTGGAAATTGATTCTTCAATGCGATCCGGTAGTTCTGGTCCAAAAATCTTTGAGTTTAATCGTTGCGTCGTTTGAATTAGGGTGTAAAGTTACTCGACCTTAATCCTAAATTGTTTGTTAGTTAGGTTCAACGTGATTAGAATATCTATAAACTCAACCGATTCTAAGTTTAACCATTTGAATTAGGTTTCATTCGAGGAATCTTTGTTTCCCTGTCCTTGACAGAGGACATGAAACAAGCAAACAATTTCCTCAAGAACTAAAAGGCACCTGCGCTACCTATGACCAACTGATATAACCTACCACCGTGATTAATCGAAAAGGTTTTCAAATTAAATAGGAAAACAGGAGATTTGGGCGTTGCTATGACTGTTATTTTGAGGTAGATTTTGGATTAAAACCTGATGACTGATGTTTATAGTTAATATACTTCTTGATTATACCAAATAAAAGTCCAAAGATGTTGAGAACAAAACTATCTTCCACAGAACCGCATCCAAAAAAGCCATTCGGCCATTCAACCATTCAAAATATGCAAGTCACTCAACCGGGATTAATTAGACTACACATGTAACCGGAGCAGACCAGCTTCTCTCAGGCCAGAATGTTGTGAACACAACTAGTTTTGCCTTGAATGCAAAGATGGATTTCCTTTGAGTTCAGTGTACCCATCAGCTTTCATACGGAAGCACATGTTAGAGGCTCTCCTGGGATCAGAAATGTTTGCGAAAGCTTTGACAGCAGCTGGAAGTCTTCATTTAAGAACCACAGCAGCATTTCTGAGCGCTAGATATCCCTGAACATACTTGTTAGGAAGTGACCTTGCAAGCTTGAAAACTTCAGTGTTAGCATAACGCATCTTGGTCCTTGGATCAACGTAAGGGGCCTGCAGGAAGAAACCAATGAAAATTTATGTGTAGGGAAGTAGGGAATGATGAAGAGAAAACAAAAATGCTGATGAAGAGAATCTGGTTTCACAGCACCCTATTTTACTGCAAAGTTATTTTTAAAAACAAAAAAAGTTGCCTCAAATTATTTTCATTTTAACTTGAGCCTTGCTGTCACATATAGTCCATTCGGAGAGGTATGTTTCTAACCCATTTGGCAGTATCAAATAATATGTGAAATAACACCTTCTGTCTCACAAAGCTAGAGCCAGCAACTGTTATCAAAACACCATATAAAAACTTCTGCACGTGAAAATTACAAGTTTATTTTAGCATGGGAAATTAGAAGCTTCAATCTAGTCAATGGAAAACCTTTTCATATTCAGTAACCATCTGCAACCACAATTCACTCAAAATCAAACGGGAAGAAGAAAACCAGTGGTGTTTTATTACAACTGAGGTTGGTTTGGAATGAGAAAAAGAGAGGTACATGTTTGAAACATGATAGATGATTTACAGCATTTGGTTAAATCTAAGAATCAAATTAGGGCTTTTTGGTTAAATTTATCCCCTGTTCAAGCAAAGGTTTTCAACATCAGGAGTGATAAAGCACAGGCTTAAATGTCCATGGGAATAGATTTCAGAAATCAGAAAGAGAAAAACTAAGCCAACACATATTCGATACCTCATTTCCAAAGGTGCCAACCAAATGTCAGATTAGAAGTTTTCACACAATGAATGCATTTAAAGGTTCCTAAGCCTTATAGCCTTAAGTGTTAGATCTAAATCAATAGATAGATACACAAAGGGAAAGAAACTGATAGGGAAACAAAAGGTACGAACTATTGCTCATTGTGTTGAGAAATTTTTTCCTTTCAAACTGTGGCAAGTGCAACTTGTTGGCTAAAAAGCCGTTGCACTTGAGGGGGCGTGTTGGAATGGTGGTTGTCCCACATCGGTAATTTAGAGAATACTTGAACAACATATAAGGTTGGTGGGCTACTCCTCTCATTGCCAATTGGTTTTGAATCGTCCTTGGGAGGATCATCACTCATATGAGCATCCTTGTCGATACTCCTTAGATACAAATGGACTGTCTTGCTCCAGTCCAAGTAATTTGAACCAGTCAACTTATGGTCCGTAATTTTGGACATTACAGGCACCATTTCTGACACAAGGGTTGCTTTCTTCTCCTCCATTGAAGGCACAAAAGCTAAACTGACACAAACTGACCACACCGAAGGATACTTCTGAGGAAGCGTGGAGATGTCTGATTGAAACCTAATCAGACACCAGTCCCTAATTTGTGTTTGGGAAAGATATTAAAGGAAATATCGAAACCCTAATAGGGTGGCTCTGATACCATGTAACTTCGGATGGAAGAGGATTCTTCTCATCTCATTCTCAGGAAAATAAGAGGTATATAATACAAGAGTAAGAAGCAGAGTGTTGTTTCTCGTTCAAGTGCAGAGTCAGAATATAGAGCCATGGCACAAGGTGCATGTGAGGTTAAGTGGATATATCAACTATTGACTGAAATAGGTCTTGAGACAAATTTGCCTGCAAGGTTACATTGTGATAATCAAGCAGCCCTTCATATTGCATCCAATCCTGTTTTTCACGAACGAACGAAACACATTGAGATAGACTGCCATTTCGTCCGTGAAAAGATACAAGAAGGCTTGATTAAAGCAATGTATGTGAAGACCGGAGAACAATTGGGAGATCTTTTCACAAAGGCTTTAAACGGAACTAGAGTTGATTATCTTTGTAACAAGCTGGGCATGATTAACATCTATGCTCCATCTTGAGGGGGAGTGTTACAGAAGTTAGATAGGTTTATTATTTAAAGTATTATTTATTAGTCTAGGAAGTTGGGTAGGCTGAATCATTTATTACTTTAAATAATAAACCTATCTAACTTCTGTAACACAAACTAAATAGAGAATAGTTTCATCAATCCACATACCTCGTAGCCTGTTATGTCACAAATCCTCTTTGGCGGGTGCATAGACGATGGTGTCTCTATATTGACATCTGCAAACCAATGAAACAGGGTAAAATTTATATCACTTTTGTCAACAAATATCCTGCTGACAGTAAGGTAAAAAAAACCCACAGAATTCCATCAGTACGAACTAAACAGCAGCAATCAATCACTCATATCTATAAGATTATTTTCTAGAAATATGACGCACAATGAAAATTGCAACCCGTTGAAAACACTTATATAGAAACTTGGGAAGAGCAAGAATGTGGCGAAAAACACTTCCCTTCATTCTCACAAAAGAAGCGGCTCACAAAAATCTTTCTTCAACTATGTTTTTAACATTTACTTCTTTGAATTACCTTCTCCAGTGAGGAAAAGCTCAGGTAACAACATTATATCTCAAAGAAGTTAAAATCTGTAATTACAGCAAGATCTCTAGTAAAATCAGGTCCTTTCCGATAATAATAGGCTCATAGAGTTAGAGGCACAAAAAAAATAGTCTCTTAAGTGGCAGTGAGTGACTAGTGACAGTAGAAGCACCACAGTGCTCCCTCTTAACAATTCTTCTTTTCTTTTAGAAGGGATAAAAATATCCAATCCACCTCTCATCTTTTGGAATCTAGGAGGAATTTTTTTGGTCAAACCCATAGATTGCTCACTTTCTACCGGGTAGGATCAATAAAGGGTACACTGTTTGCTTAAATTAAGAAAATCAAGTAAAGGCTTTGTCTGAATCCCATGGTCCCAGCCTACAATCTCACCAACTTCCCCCTATTCTTAGTCTCCTCTGCTCTATCTTCCACCGCCAGTGCCACACCTTCATCCAAAATCAAATCCTTGGCCACCACCAGCATAGATGAAACACTCTTGAAAACTTAAAAGGCTTTCACAATTCATTTGTTTGGCATACAATCATGTAACCCCTAATTTAACACTGATATACAATAACCCTACAAGTCACAAAATGACCCACAAATATCAATTCAAAAGGATATCGAAACCCTTTGAATCAAGCCACAAGAGAAGGGCATGAGAGAAACCTTAAATCACAGTTCTGCAACAATATCATCCCAAATTGAAGCCAAAACAGAAGCAATGCAGAACAAATCAAGCAAACCCGTGCGGGGTGGGAGGAATCAAATCAGAAGATTACTTACAATTGGGCTGATCGGGAGGGTTAGACGAGTAATTCTCGGCCTGAATAATCTGCTTGAGATGCTTCCAATGGCGTCCCCTGGACTGGCCTTTAGGGTATTTCTCGTACATTTGAATCTTCTTGAAATTAAGGTGAGTTGGAAGAACCAACTCCGCCTCCACAACTTCTCTCTCCATAGCCATTCCCGTTCCCTTGTTGATTCTTCTAGAGATTCGACTAGCAAAGCACTGGTTCGAGAAGGAGATATGGAGATGTCAGCAAACACAAATGTCTGAATTTGTTTCATCAATGTACAAAGCTTACAAAACAAGGCTTTTGGCATTTTTTTTATTGGATGCACTTTTCATTCCCTTCAAAAGTTATAAATACATTACACAGAAATATCTACAAGTTATAAAAATGTAGACAAAACCACATCCAGATTTTTGTTTATAAAAAACAGCATCCCTTCAATAATTACCCATGGCCAAATTATTGTGTAAGACTGAGAATGAATGAATTGATATTCAAGATTCCTTTAAATTATTAAATCGCAAAGTGTACCACCAAACACTACAATCCCGGTCTAAGTAGTGCAGTAGACAGTCAATTGAAACATGACTTAAACCATCAGTTCAACAAAATCACTTCCTAGCAATTCAAAGAGGTCAATCTTCAACAATCCATGGGTAACAACACCTCTTAATAGATAAGAAAAAATCATGCTAATATCAAAACAAAAACACCTTGATTTGGAAGTGATCAATTCAGTAGATGAAATAATCACACTCTTCTATGGTGGTGTTTCCTTTCTTGGATAGGCTTAGCCGTAAACTTCTATGCAACAAGTAGTTAGAATCATGAAGGAAATTCTATACAAGCAAACTGAAGTATTCAAGCAAATCAGGAATCCCTGAACAACAAATTACATAAAAATTTATAACCCTAAGAAAATCAAGCTGAAATTCAAACCCATTAAAACAACAAATTCAAACCTTTGATAACATGGTGAAATTGGAACCCTAAATTTCAAAATCCAAAAGCCCTAATTTCGAACCTTAAATCATAGATCAACAAACTCCAAAAATTCAAAGCCCCATTTAGCCAGAAATTCGAAACCTAAATCACTCTAAGCAAAATCAACAACAACAAATTTGAAAAACAATGAAAACTTTTCATACCTACTTCAATCGCCACTCACGCAGAATCTTCTAAACAGGAAAGCTAGCTCGCCGCCTCTTGTGCCGGTCGTCCTCTCGTGCTGTCGGCCTTTCTCCACTCGTCCGTTCGTGTTTGGTGGTCTTGTCAACAGGCGAGGTCAGGTATCCCGGTCTCTCCCTTCTTTTTTCTTTTCTTTTTAGTCCAACATACGCAGTTAAATGTTCCGTTTCATCTCACCCTTTATTTTTTTTTAGGAAAATTGCATAAACTTCAAAAAATACAAACTTCAAAAAATAATTGCACTCAGTGGCACGAACTTTTTTTTAGGAAAATTTTATGTATAGTTGCACTCAGTGGCACGAACTTCAAAAAATACAAAAATAATCATCAACTTTAGGGTTTAGTTGCGGTAGGTGACACATACCTCATATCTCCCTAATGTGGACGAGTGGGGTGCTTACATGAAATTTTTTTAATTAAAAAGGCATATAGCGAGATATAGATTAGTGAGAATGTTTATATGTTTTTTTTTTAAATTAAAAGACATATACGTTATTTTAATTTGCAAAAGGGGAACCTAGCTAGTTTCATGATTTGGGCACATATTTTATGTCTTATATATATTTATTTTTTAAATCTATTTAGGCATTCTCACTAATTCATATCTCGTTATAGCCTTTTTAATTAAAAAAATTTCATGTAAGCACCCTCACTAGTCCACATTAGCGATATATGGGGTATGTACCACTGACCGCAACTAAACCCCAAAGTTGGTGATTATTTTTGTATTTTTTTAAGTTTGTGCCACTAAGTGCAATCACCCCTAAAGTTCGTGCTATTTTATGCAATTTGCCCTTATTTTTTCTAACAATGCAAGGTTTGGGGCGGTGTCATGTATGAGTCCATTGGGTCTGCGTCCAGCAGCATCGAGAAGGATGAGAGACACAATTTTAAGATCCACCGTATAAACTATAAACTACACAGTCTGCTATTGTGTTGATCCTCGGAGCGCGTGAATAATGTCTACCATCTCAAAAACATGAAAAGGATATCGGAGATGACCATCTCGATTTTCCATAGACACTTCCAAAATCTCATAACGGCGTTAATGATTGTTAACTTATTGTCTTTCCACCTTTATAGGTCGTCCATCAAAGGCCTTGGCGACAACAACCCTTGCGGGAAGTGCACAAGCTTCAACACAAATAGTCGATGCACACCTACAACAAAAGCATTGCAAATAGCAACCGGGTCGCAGTGTTCACAAATAAGCTTGTCTTGAAGCAAATTTTGATACACAAAATTTATTTTATAGGTTTCTCCAGTTGAGAGTTTCTATTTTATGTTCTTTTGTATTTCTTAGTCATGTTCTTTTTGCTTCATCGTGGTTTAGTTAGAGGTTCCCATTTCCGCTCAAGAAATGATCTGCACATATTGAAGCACCATTTCACATATTATACAGTTACTTACATTCATAATACCAATCAATAATGTTATTATATACCTAAAAATATGCTGATACAGCTCAAGCCTCAAAGTTGGTTGTATATGTACATTATGCAAATAATACCTTCTTGTTTATTTGAATTTACCAACTTAAGTTTAGCATTATGGCTGTGGGTGTGCAGTTACTGCAGTAGTATCTCAGCTGCAGTGTGCAGATTAAGAAAACATGGCATTCCCAAAAAAAAAGTTTTAAATCATTCAATGAAATAGCCAGACCATGGAAGCTGGGATCTTATTTCGTCGAAATTCCTGTTTAGGTCACGCAGCGCTTGGACATGAGGCTCGTCCTCCTCGACAGGTATGATCTTTGCAAAGCTACCTTCCTCAAAGTAGTCCACCACACGGTTGGCTGCTTCAAGTCCTGTAACATATGCCTTCTCCTGCACATCACTCAAAATTATTATATACAGACCTAAGTTGAACTTCATACCATAATTTCAGAGTGCAGAACCCCCAAAGTTGACTCTGGACTTAGCAATGCAACATGTGGAGAGATGGAGATGATTCTTGACCTGTGCCCATGAGCCATGTCGGTTTATTATCCAGTCTCCTGCCATGAACAAATTGGGGAAAGATGTTGACGTCCGCATCATGTGCTTGTATGAACCTTCACCCAAAGAGAACAGAAAATATCAATGGCTGATAATTGATGCAATATGAGGATCAGAAATTGGGAATCAAGAATGGAAACTTCTATTGCCAAACCAACCAGGGAAGAAATGTGCTAAGGACTGCTCGTATCTTCTGATATCCTTGTCAATTACCCTGGCGTCCTTTAATTCCTCAACACATCTCGAGAGATAAGCTATCACTTTTTCAACGACTAACTCGTCGCTCAATGGTAGAAATTGACTGGCATAATACTGCATATATACAGTCCAACGCGTCCACAGAAAGGTTTATCGTCACTTGATAGTCCATAACAGAGAAAAAAATGGGAAAAAAAAGGAACTGTACTGCCAGTTCATACTCACAAATTCAGCCTGTACAATGGTCGCAGATTCATCTGCATATTCATCATAGATTGCATTCAAGTCGAAGAAAGCCCAACCAGTCAAATCATCAAACCCACAGCAAGCGTTGCATGCTTTGGGAATATTGACCTGCATAATGCGGTAACAAAGATGAACTTGAGGCTTTAACATGCTCGAAAGATTGATTCTAAGACTACTTGGGATCCTGCTCAAAGTGTATGAACCTAAAGCTGTTCTAATATGTTTAAGTAGACATTTTTCTTCTTTAGTGTGGCTCACCCACAGGAATCATGCAGCTTTTATTTGACGAGCAGTAAGCGTTTTAAATAAGTTAGAAGCTTTTTTACAACGTTATTCAACCTGTTCTTTTGCTTCTATTTCTAAATAGTCCACTGAAGTAATCCTGGAATCCTACTTTAAACAAAAGTTGTTTTGTAGGAGTTACAAAAAACGCGAAGTATATCTTCTGGAGCGTTGAAGGGCATGATATAGAAACTCCATGACTTCTACCTAATATATATAGCTTAGTTTTCAGTGATTAGTTTATCAAGCTCGATTCACATAAAAGAGCCACACTAGCCCAATACTCAAGTAACAGATGAATGATAAGATGATTATTAGAACAGACAGGCCACATAGTGCAAAAACATGTTTGAAAAACGACAGATAATGGAAAGTTTTGACAATTGTTGTTCTTGAATGAAACCTTTCTATCCATTCGAAGCTTGACAGAGATGGAATCTATCCCAGACAAGTTCAGTACTTTGAGGAACTCTTCCCTTGTACATAGCGCTGAGCTACAAAGAAGAATGAAAACATAGTCAAATACATCAGAACAAGAAAGGTAAGAATCAGGCTTTTGTAATCTTTTGATGGAACTGTTTATACAATCATTTTGATACAAAATCAACCAAAACTCTGGTTACAAAGATAAATAAATAAATAATTCTCAATGAATCTGAATTCCATATCAGTTGAAGTATGAGGAACAGCAAACCTCCTTTTAATAACTTCCTGAAGGGGGGAAATCCCAACAGCAAGGATCACTGCATCAGCTTTTACTCTGTCATTGCCGCAAATCACCTCCGAGATGCATCCTGTTTCCTCATTGAAGAAGAAATCTGTGACTGCTCTACCTTTACGGAATTTACATCCTTTTCTTCTCAACAGTTCCTTCCATGGCTCAAAGATTTTGTCCCTTACAGTTCCACGGCAATAAACAGCATCAAAGTTTTTCTGCAATGGCAGTAACGAAGTGAATTTCGACATTTGGTTAAAAAAGGTGAATGCCTACAAAGATCCCCTAAAATCTCAAATACTTTGACACATCAAAGAATCACATCCACTATTCGTAAAAGGATATGTTCATACATTTAAGAAACAAGCCAATTGGTAACATGTTTGCTTTTTGCTTTTTCCTCAACTTTATGCTACCATTTTCAACATCCTAGTGATTGATTTGTAGTAGTTGCCTAATCAAAGAAAATGATCATCAAAGCCAAGATGCAACACAGTACATGGTTCAGAAAGGTTCATCATAATTTATGACATCATATTTTCATCTTTAAGGATGACCATGAGGAAATCACAAACATGGATTTTTTCATAGGAAAGCTTCATCTCAAATTCTCCACTCAATAGCTCCCTTAAGTATCTCTAATAATAAGCAAGAGAACAAAAAAAAAAAAAAAAAACTTGAGCCATCTTACCTGGTGTGCAAGGACATAGTAATACAGTATAGACAAAGTTGCTGCTGCACTGCACTGCTCTGATGGTGCAAACAAACGCACTTCAAGGAGTGGATCTAAAATGTCGCGGTAAAGCCTTTCTGAGCAGCCAAACTGTCTAAACAGCTCTCTTGCCGTTACTGTGAATAAAATGTCACAGAGCCTTCAATAAATTTCAATCTATAGATAATTACAAAGTAAAACCAAAAATAGATGCAATGTATATAGTTTTTGAACGTGACAAAGATATTCTCACTTGGGTCATATTTCCTCCAAGCCATGTCAGTGTTGTCAAAATCAATTACTGCAGTGAGAAACAATGAAACTAAGTGAGAGAGAAAAAAGATATGAAGGAAGAAGATATTCTTTTTAAATACTTCAAAGCAAAACCACATCAATCACTTTCAAGTTTCAACCAGTTCACTGCTAATAAGATTGAATACAAAATTGTTGAACAGAATTTCATCACTCAAAGATAAGTCATTGTTTTTGTTATAGGCAAGAGAAAGCAGTGACTTCTCTCAGTTGTACTGAGGTTTTTGTTATGGGCAAGACAAAGCAGCAAAAAGTTCAGTTGGTAACAAGTAAGATATGAGTAAAGCCACTTGAACTACAAAGAAAAATGTTATCAATATCGATTATTTGAAGAAAACTGCTCTAATCAAATGAAGTGGCACATGTCCTAGATATGAACCCAGAAGATCGTTCATTTCTAAAATGCAAAGTGCAAACTAGAATTTGTATCTTCTGAAACCTATACAAACCCCTCAAAGAAAAAAAAATAAGAAAAAGAAAAAGAAGCATACCTGCAGCCATTAAAGGCAGTGCTATTAAGCGATCGAACAATGGAAGTTGTGTGAACTGCAGATATAGCATAAAATGCCACCAGCATAAGCTTGCATTTGACTTTTCTCAAGAAAATAAACTACTTCCAATATCCAATTCATGGTATACTTGAGAGTAAGATAGAGTTCCAAGTGGAGTAGGCAATTGTGGTTGATCTTGGAACACTGGAAACTCCACCTGTAGAAAAAGCAAATAAAGTATAACATATGCAGACTTACCCTTTTCAAACAAACACAGGGAAACACACAACGATATAGAGGAATCACTCGAATTACTATTTAAGAACGAGGGGAACTACGACAAGCTCATTTGAAGAATGCCCTCAAAATTGATCTCTAGAAATCAGTGGCTAATACAAGCACAAGCCACTTTAACCAAGTCACTACAATCATCATGAACATCAAGGATATTTTTCAAACTAATAGTTTTACAGAATTAAAGGACATTTCAATGAACTTTGTGTTCTCTGAAATGTGGGCATCCTCCAACTGGAAAAGGAGAAATTCAATTTAAGTTTGTTGACAACTTCATGTACAAATATATGAATTTGAAAATTCAAGAAATACCTCAATGCCCTGCTCAGAGTATTGTGCACATCTCATCCAACTGGTAAATGGCTTTAGGTCAAGCTCATCAATGATGTTGAATATATTACGGTATGGATACCAGAAACCTAACAAAAGCAAAGACCAGAATACTAAAATGAAGCGACATTGTTGAAATATCTTTTTTGTTTAAGAAAAATAGAATAAGATCCCCGTTTACATCATAATAGGCATCTACTCATTTCTCTTACAAAATCAATCATCATAATCTCAACAAAAATAGTTAATCCAACCTTTCGTAGCAGCATCTTCTTAGAAGAACTAGAAATAACATTTCTGAATTTTTGAAATCATATGATTCACGAAGCCCTAAAGGAATTTGATACATTTAGCTATTAAGTTTGAGATTTTTGTATTGGTAGAGCAGCAAACAATCCTGAATTTTTGTTTGCTTTCAGTTTTCCGAACACATTTCTGAAAACAGTTCTTTCTTTTTCCTTTTCGCGACAATCATGTCATATTATAACTAAAAGAGTCAAAAACTATGAATTCCCCTTGTATCTGATGGGAAACAAAGCAGAGATGAACTAAGGGGCAGAAAATTCGATACAGATTGGTTGAGTGAAACCTTGAATCCCAATCTCATCGGGGCAGTAAGGCACAGTGCTCAATCCAGACTCAATACCCTCCAGAACAGTCACATCAAATCCCTAAAAACCACATATTTCAGGTACAGCGAAGGGAAGGAAATATCAATACAGAAATAAAAATTGCAGCAAAGTCCAAAATCTAAATCTCCCAAGCAACTACAATGGCAGATGTTAGATAAGTCGAAGAACCTGTTTGCAGAGATGATGGGCAGCCCCAAGACCAGCCCAGCCAGACCCAACAACTAGAACTTTCTTCAACTTCTTGTTGGTCTGTTCTTGCGCATCGAAACCAGTGATTAGAGGATTTTCAGCTCTACAAGAAAACCCTCTGTTGCTTGTTTTCTTGATGGGCCATGGAGGGAAACTCAAGCTACTTGAGAACATTTCCTTGTCTCGATCTTAGTGTTTCTGGACAAACACACCCTTAAATTCAATTCAATCAAAGGATTGGGATCTTTGGTTTACTCCTAACCGTACACCATATTCAATTTATCTCCTTCGTAGAGAACTGCTGTCCTCAACAAATGCATGATCATCAATCAACTAATTGTATTTTATAGATTGGGCCAATAGCGGGGCCGGAGAATTTTCGGAGAAACACCATTATATATCCGAAGGGAAAAAGAAAAAAAGGACAAACCGTAAATTGTGAAATTGTATAAAATCAATATCAATCATCAATATCAATATCAATATCAATCATCATCAATCAATCAATCATCAATCAATCAATCAATCATCAATTCAATCAATCAATCAATCAATCAATCATCAATCAATCAATATCAATATCAATATCAATATCAATATATAATACTAAAACAGAGGCGTTGAAATCCTATGTGGCGGGCTCCGGTGCGATTCGCTTACGTGTCTTTTTCTGGCGCATTCTGACCAGATTTTCTTGACACGTCAATTAATGATGAACCAATAAATTTAAGCCGCGTTAGACGATAACCCTATTTATTTATACATGTGTCATCCTACATGTCAATTTTAATTAATGATTAAATTAATTTTTAGTATAAATATTCAATCTCATATCTTACAAATCTTATCATTTTTCCTTAAGTTATTTTATAAATATTTTATCTAGCAATCTTATTTAGAAAACTTATCTTTATACTCCACATCTAAGAAATAATCTTTTTAATATAATAACTTATTTTTAATATAATTTTTTTCATCCATATCTTAATTTACCACACGATCTTTTTAATATATTTTTTTCAAATTAATGTGAAGTATTTAAATTATTTTTATATATCAATTATTTTTAGTTTAAATACTACGGTGATATTATATAACCATTGCACTAATCTTTAACTTAAATATTTGATAAGATTTCACATTAATTTAAATACTACGGTGACAATATCTTATAAGTTTGAATGATTTCACATTAATTTTATTGGTTTGAACAATTTAAGTACTACGGTGATAATGTATATAGTTTGAATGATTTCACATTAATTCTAAATACTATGGTGATACTACGGTAATAATATATAAGTATTGCACTAATTATTATAAACTTGTGGTTTTCATCAAAAAAAAATTGATTAGATTTCACTTAAGCGGTTAAGCCACATCAATTAATGATATCTTATTACCTTAAGTTATTTTATAAATATTTTATCTAGAAAAAATCTAGATTAGATTAATTTATATGAAAAAGGTTAGCTTAGTTTTATCCATATCTTTAAAAATAAAAATAAATACATTGATATTATTTATAAAAATATTAACGGGATTATTCGATGAAAATGAATTTATAACAAATCTATCAAACCCGGAGAGAGTAAAAAATGTGTGAAATCAAATTCCAATAACCGGGTTTGGGTGGTGGTTATTCACGGTCCGATCTATATCCTCAAATTGAATTGAGCCGTAACATAAAAATCTAATTTCTAATAAATTGGTAGAAAAAATAAATTAACATGATTAAAATAGTAAACACACTTTAAGAGGTGACAATAGTAACATAGATATTAATAAAGATAAGATTATTGTTACGTATCAATTCTGTATAAGGTTTAAACAAATAATAATAAAGTATATTTAATTGCAAATTGCGTGAATATAAAACCCAACGTTTATAACACTAATATGATTATAGCTTCAATTTTTGTATATTAATAATTAATTTTATGTAACTATGTTTTGTTCGAATATAAACAAAATATTTTCTTTTCTTTCACATGTATACGAATGTTTAATCATGTGTACAACTAAATATTTAATTAGAATAAGCAGGCTTTACAATCTATTTATTAAAGATTTAGCCTAATTTTATTTTATAGCCTTTCATAATCGTAACCTATATATATACACGCACACATTGTTATAAGATAATTAATTAAAATACCTTATTTATAAAAATGTCATATGATATTTATATATATGCACAAATAAACATATATGCACAAATAAACATGCGTGAGATTTATGTATTTTCAAAATTATTTTTATTAATTAAATTTTATTTTATATAGATAAAAGTTATGAAAAAACCGCGAAGATCGCGGGTAATCAAACTAGTTGTGAAAAAAGCGAAGACCATATTAAAGTATTACATTGTGAAAAAAATAATTAAAATAAATAAGATTTTATATAATTTTTAGTTTATAAAAATAAGTGTATAAAAATCAAACATCGTCTATTTCCAACCACATGGAGTAACATTGATTCAGATATATTTCGAACATGTTATTAAGAGATATTATAAGTGCATTATAATGTCTCCTTATGCGTAATGTTTTATTTCCCCTATATCATGACAGCTTAGCAACCTTTGTCCTCTTATGCATGTTATTTTCGTCTTTTTTTGAATTGGTAAATAAAGAGCGGTCATTCCGGGGTTCGAACTGGGGACCTATGGGTACTACCCACAAGTCCTTTCCGGCGAGCCATTCCGGAACCCGAAGTGACCTGCTTGAGAACCTTTCTAGCACCTTCTTCTGAGGTATAAATACCTCACTTCGTTATTTGGGAATGTGTGAGGACAAGCGTTGTCCTTATGAGGTCGTTGCCAATCGTCCACCGCCGGCCTTCGGTCTCCGTCTACTGGTCCTCAGGCCGTGCCCATAAACCCCCCCCCCCTTTTTTTTTCTTTCTAAATCTCCTTTCGATTCCAACCCGTTGTTGATCCTGGTCTGGTTGCTTGACTCGTTCCGGGTCCTCCCTGGGCCGTCGACGATTCCTCTCCTGCCTCCCGCCGCAATCTGGCTTGGAATGGCCTTCTCCTTACCACGTTCCCCTTCCTTTCGCCTCTCCTCTCTCTTTGCTCTACAAGGTGACCCGAAACTCCATTCTTAGGGCCCAAGTTGTGCCTTGGGCCAATGCAGCCCGAACAAATAATTCAAAAAAAAAGGGGGACAATATATATATATATATATATATATATATATATATATATATATATATATATATATATATATATTTACTTACATAAATTGTTTTAGAATAAATTTTGGCCTTTTTAAGGTCCTAAACAAAATCTCAAAAGGGTTTGATCTAAATTCCTACAAGGGTTTAGGAAATCCCGAAAAGGTTTGGAAAAAACTTTATTGGCGTTTTTGAAATGGGCGTTGTGTGGCTCTACTTCCGACGTCTTTAGGAGTTTTTGCTGCCTGGTTTGGGTCGTGGAGCTTGGAGTCGGGACTGATGATAATGCATATTTAGATAGGCATTATAGAGTAGTTTTATGGTCATTTAGATGTATATAATGCATTTTAAGGGGTTAGTTTACTTGTTTTCTCATTTGGTGTTTAAGTTCGGAATCTACACAAGTTTAGTGTTTATTTGTAGATTGAGGATCCGAAGTAGTAAGGAGGTCAATCATGAGAGTTCTATGGACCATATGGAGGTGAGAACGAGCTAGAGAAGCCAAGTTGAAATGCACAAGGAAGAGGCAAATGACATACAAGAGGAAAACCGCACCCGCGGCAAAAGGAACAAGGCAAGACATAAAACCGCACCCGCGGCCACCAAAACCGCACGTGCTCCCAGAATTCCAAGCTTCTCTGCAAAAGCCGCACCCGCGACCAAGGGGGCAGCACCCGCGGTTCTCCTGGGCCGGATTCAGCGCTGAATTTCTATTCCTATTAAGTGGGCCTATCTTTGGGAAATACTTTCTAGGGTTTTTATGACGGTATTCTTAGTTATTTAAAGACTTATTTTAGTTGTTTTTAGTTATCTTTTATCCTTTGGAAGAATTGAGAGACGTCGTTTAGAAGCATGAGCAACTAAACTCATCGTGTTTTGCCTACGATCAAGACTTGGTTTTGTTGAATTGTGAGTTTGGAATTCTAGTTTATTTCTATTATCTACTTCAATTTCTTTGTGCTTTAATTGCTTGTGGTGTTGATTCTATCTTGATTCGCGACCTCGTTAGAATTGCATCATTGCTAGGGTTTTGATTCATACGTTTGTGAAACCTAATCCAAAGTAGCAAATACAATTAAGTGGATCTCATAGAAAAGCTTGATTGTATAAGAAATTGACTATAGGTTAAATGTTAGTTCTCTAGGGAATTAATATTGCTTATAAGCTTAATATATCTTGAGACTTAGTGTTATTCCTAGGATTAAACCTTAATCCGTGTTAAGATTGCCTAGGGGTAAGGGATTATTAGGACTCATAGGACTAATAATCTATTTAAATCAAGATAAGAGTGGATGATAGAAAAGACACAACTAGAAGGAAGAACTATGATCAAGGAGACGAACCAAAGTTGAGAATCGTAGGTGAAACATCTCATTCATCATTGTTTACAACCATCATCACTATTTACTTCTTTAATATTTTGCATCTTTACATCTCTACAACCCCCTTGTTTACTCTTGTTGGTGATTTAACGCATAAAGTAACGGTAGTTCCCTGTGGATCGACTTCGGACTTACTAGCTATATTAGTTGGTTAGTTTGGATATTCTTTTGATAGGAAACACAACGATTTTGTCCTGTCAACTGACCGGGTCGTGGTGGTGCTTTTAGGGCGACTCCATATCACGGAAGGAACTTCCTTGGAGTTTCGCCTGCATTACCTACAAGAGATAGGTTCTTGCAGTACCGCTGGCCCGCGGTGCTAGTGCTCAGTGGTGCTTGACTTCGTTTTTCGCTGACATTCTCAACTTGTTTGGGAGTAGTTCTGCTTGGTTGTTTTGTTGTAGGGTTTGTATTTGCTTGTTTCGCCTGATTTTTTTTATTATATTGTATGATTAGACGATTTTCGCCAGTCGACTCGTCGGCCTCTCGAGAATGAGGCTTACTCGAGAAGGAGGCTTACTTGAATCTCTACTTAATATAATAATAAAAAAAAGAGATAAAGCGGGTCGGATAAAATAATGGTTCACGACTTCACGTTCACCTATAAATTTACATTAGACCGAATGAAATGAGTTCATCCCTCATCACTAGACCTGTCAAACGGGTCATTCGGGTCGGGTTCGGGTCGGGTCACTTCGGGTTTCGGGTAAAACGGGTCCCGGGTAAAACGGGTTCTGGGTATTACCTGATTGACTCGAACCCGGGTTTGACCAAGTTTCGGATCATTTTAGGTCGATTTCGGGTTTGTCAATTTTTTTTTTTTTAAATTAAAAAAAATCATGATTTGATAATTATGCGATAAATTTTAATTATATATAAAAAATTAATCATATATAATTATAAATCAACCGGGTCAAAATTACCGGGTTAATCGGGTCGAAAATCAAATTACTTGAAAAATTTCCGGTTTTCGGGTTTGGGTCGCAAAAAAATTTCGGATCGGAAATTTTCCGGAAGTTCGGATTGGGTTGTGTTTTGAGAGGTAGAGTCATCCCCCAACCCACTGCCCTTTCTTGGTTACCGGGTTAAATCCGAATCCGCGTAGTTCTCTTTCATGCGCTTCTTCGCAAACGCCGTCGTCCCGTCGGGCCCTCCAAAACTTCAAAAATCCTAATCGCGTCCCCGACTTCTTCATTTCTCCCCTTATTCTCTCCCACACACTCTCCCTCCTCGCAAGGAGCACACCCCAGGCAGAAGGTACGATTCCAAACCCCGTCTCTCCGTTGTTTTGATTCCCCCGCTGTCAATTGCACCTATTTTCTTGTGTTGCATTCACTGTTCGTTCGTAATTTATCAATTCCTCACCCCCAGGCCCCAGCTTATCGCTAGGGTTTTTACTTCTTCATCTTCATACAGCTCACTTTGTGTTCTAGATGAACAATCTTTCGCTCCGCTAGCCCCATCTGTTGAATCTTTATTCGGCTTTTGTGTGTCAGCATTAGGATTTGGTGTATTTTAGGGTTGATTTTAGGGTTTCATTCTTCTTACTTTGCTTTTGGTTTAATTTTGTTGCAGTGTTTTTCTGGTCTTAGGGATTTAGTTCGGTATTAGCTTCGTGTTGATTGTTTCGGACTTCCTTGATGGATTTTGACGAGTACGAGTATTTGGAAAAGACTGTTGAAAATCCAGAGGCTGAGAAGTCTAAAGGGACTTCTAATGGTGCGGATGAATCTCTTAAATCAGGAGAGAAGGATCGCCGCCGCAGTTCAAGGCACAAGAGTGATGGTCATGATGATTTGGAACACCATGAGTCGAGGGGCTCTGATAGGCACAGAGACAGAGGTTCATCCAGGCATCGTTCACGGTCTCGAGAGGTAGAAAGGAGTGAGAGAGATAGAGATCGACACAGAAGCAGCAGGGAAGGTAGGGATAGGGAAAAGGACAAAGATGAGCGAAATGGGAAGGATAGAGAGCGTGGCCGTGACAAGGACAGGGAAAAGGATCATCGTGAGCGTGATCGTGAAAAGAAAGAGCAGGACGTTGAAAAAGAGAAAGAGAAGGATAAAGATAGGGAGCGTGACCGTGATCGTGAGCGCCGTAGTAGAAGTCATTCAGTGAAGCATCGAGATGATAGAGAGAAAAGTAAAGATAGAGAGCACGGAGAGAGGGAATTGAGAGACCGGGACAGAGAAAGCAGGTAAGATTTCGTTTCTTTTGTCTCTATATTTCTTTCTTTCTTGAAAAAGATACTTGGTAGTTATTTATCCTTAACCTCCCTTATTTTATGTGGTGCCATTCAGCGACATTTTAGCTCTTATTGAGTTTTTTGGTCCAAGTTGAAGGGCTCTCGGGGCTGTTGTTTTATATTTAGTGATGCTTGCTTGGTTTATGGACTGTCTTTGTTTGTATCTTGGTGATTTGTGTACCTTATTCTCGGGCGATTCCTTTCAAACTTCTTTCAGGCATCCTTTGGGATGGTTTTTGGTCTTCTTTGTTGGCTTATGCAGCAGGGGCTGTTAGAGGGCTTCGTTAATAATTTAACTTAGTTGGAGCACTCGCTTTCTTGTGTGTGGTGTTGGTAACTGTTTTATTTGTTTGTGCTGTTCTTTCTGGTAGAAGGTTGTCGTATTCTCCTATGAGTTTAATAAAAATATCCATTTTAACGCAATGAATTCGAAGGAGAGATTACTGTAACGATGGCAATGCGGTGGAAATTCCGGTAAAGAACAAGCTTTGTGCTATTTTTTTAAAGCTACATCACCCAAAGGGATATTGTGTAATTTTACAGACAAATGGCATTGTTATGATGAGTACTTTGTTGCATTTTTTTTCATCTTCTTTTCATTTTGCTAGTCTTATTTGGTACTGCCTGTGCTCCACTGTTGTTTCTTGCCCTTCACTTTCTTGCTACCTCCTTTCACATTTATATATGCTATTCCCTCCATACACCCCTTCCCCTTTTCTCTCTTTGCATTGATACATCCTCCTTTACCTTTGTAATTCATACTCCCTCCGTCCGGAAATACATGGGTTTTTAGAGGTGAGTTTTTGTCCAATAATAGATGGGTTTTTATGTTTTCTAGGTAGGGGATTGTAATAATTTGTATTGATTTTTGTGTTGTTGACTTTTTAAAAGATTTTGATTGGATAAAATGTGTAGTGGGTTTTAAAAAATATTAAAATTTATGAAAAAGTTAGTGGAATGATGATGTTTTTTTAGAAGTGAAGTGTTTTATTAAAACTCGTGTAAAATGCTAAAAGGCCATGTATTTTAGGACGGAGGGAGTACTATACTTTCCCCAAGCAAAAAAGAGTTACAACTTGCTGCCTAGGTGTTGCACACGCATCATACTTGAATTTACTGCTGTGTATATTTTGAATGCTTATATGCTATTTGATGATAGAAAATCCAATTATTGAATACTAGATTCTCGGAACTCGCAGATGTGCTAGAGCAAACTCCCGATGGACATTCTGGCATTTGAGCCAGACTCTGGGGCTCAGGTTCTGGGTTATAAATGTTCTACATAGGATCCTGGAAATCCATGCAAAAATTGCATCTAGGTTTGCATGTTGGAGCGTATTGGGATGTGATGTCCTCCTATGATTTTTCTGTTATCCATCAGAACTATGTAGCTTAATTATATTTGCTGTGTAACTTGTGTTGCAGAAATGCTGGTGAGGGTTTCAGGGCTTGAGAGAAGCACTTCATCTTCTGATGCTTTGTGGAAATATTTACTTTTTAACAAGATCTTCTAATGATTATGCAGGATCACTAAGCTGTTATAATTAGTGTGAGGATTCCCTTGGAGTTTTAGGTCATGGGTGTTCCATTCAAATTGTATTGTCCATTTTGCCCCTCGCTGAAGAGCCACTATTTTATTGGAACTTTTCTCTTGGGAGTTTAGATTAGATTCTTCTATGTTTTCACTTTCCAGCCTTTCAGATGTTCCTTTTGATATCGACGACAAATATTTTACAAAAATCATACTCTATTGAAGTTCTGATTTATTTTACATCTTTTTGGGGAACAATTATTGGCTGTTTTCATCTTCTACCTTGGATATTTTCGTCTCATTCTATGTTATATTATATTATATTTTTATTGAATATTAGTGGATGTGAAGTAACATCATGTTCAATCATGTATTTTATTTTAGTTATCAGCATAAGAAACTCTCAACATGCCTTTTTGTCCCAGTGATTGTTTTCGAGTTATGGTTTGCTTGTTACTACTGTGCAAAGTTCTTTTTTTTTTTTCCTTCAGGTTTGTTATGCCATGTCTAACTCAAGATGTATAATGCTTTGTACTTGTATTTTTTTTCTTGTATTATTCCAATGTTAACTTCATCTAGTTCCGTGCAGGACACGGTTGAACTTCTATGAACGTAGTGGAAGCTGAATTTGCTGCTTTTCCGGGATCTCAAAAATTTCCCTTTGTTTTGGGGATCTGCTTTTCTGATCTTTTATGAGAACTAGCAGACTCTATTAACATCTTTGTGCATGACTGTTTGAAGGGATAATTCACTTAAAATGATATTCCACTTCATTATGATAATTTATATATACAGCTAAGATATTTTGGATTAATTTTTATCTAGGCGACACAAGGAGAAAAAAGACGAAGCTGCACAACCTGAGGTGGATCCTGAGCGAGACCAGAGGACAGTTTTTGCATATCAGGTATAAAATGGATGTACTTGGATTTACTCTCATATTACTCATGATAAAATTTTAATTTTAATATTGTTGAAAATTGAATATCTGACGTACTTGAGATTAACGTTAGCTTGTTAGTACCTCATATTTTTCTCAAATAAAAACGTGGAAGTGTTAATGGATGATTTTCTACTTATATGTTTATAAATGTTTATATGCATTGCCACATGGTACACTGGTAAAGGTTGGGCTTCGTCACCAAGTGTTCATGGTTCCTCGTATTATTGTGGTATATGTTGCGATTTACCCCCTCCAAACTGTTGAGTGATAGGAGTTGTGGGGATCCAGCATCCATTAGTGTAGGTTTTTATGTTAGAATCATAGTAGTTGCTAACATGGGTTTTGTTGGTTGTTTGAACAGATTGCTTTGAGGGCTGATGAAAAGGATGTTTATGAATTTTTTTCAAGAGCAGGAAAGGTAAGATTTTATTTTTGTTGTGCAGGTATTGATGAAAAGTGATGCTAATGACTGTATATTTTCTTAACGTATATGATTGTTAAACTATCGTTGAACCCATTGCTCTCTCTAATGATCATTTAAACTCTTAAGCTGATCTAGTAGCCTTGACTCCTGTCTGCCTTAGTTAACAAATCTTTTGAGTACTTCTATTCAAAATGAACTTGGTCCAGGGTATAAAATAGACTTCTGTTTTTCAAATTTTGTGAATAGGCTATCATCGAATTGTGTGGAGTAGTGTGTTATATTTCCATGCCAATTCAAAAGGTTTTTTTTATCTTTTTCCCCGGGTGTTTTTAGTTGTCTGCATTTTTAGCAAATCTTTTGAGTACTTCTGTTCAAAATGAACTTGGTCCAGGTTATACATTAGATTTCTGTTTTTCAAATTTTGTGAACAGGTTACCATCTAATTGCGTGGAGTACTGTGTTATATTTCCGTGCCAAATCAAAAGTTGTTTTGTTTCCGGGTGTTCTTATTATTCAAGAGCCCAACTGTTCATGCATATGGCTCTTTCTCAATATGTGTTTGTTTATACCATGGATTACTTGCCATCTGGATTCCCAATGACCAACTCTGATAAAAAGTAGTACATTTTTAGTGCCGACCTTGTGTTTAATGTGTCTATGATGCAACTGTAGGATTTCATTTTGATTTGTCTATTTAAGTGAAAAGAACAACAGCTGGATCTATATTATGATATTGTATTGCTTTAAATTCAGGTGCGGGATGTACGTCTCATCATGGATAGGAATTCAAGGCGCTCCAAGGGAGTTGGGTAAATTTCTATACCAATTTAACGTCCTTACTCTATTAATGGATCTGCGATTTTGTATCACTTACCTGTGAAGTATTGCAGTACAATGAAGATACTTCGAAACGAGTTTTGTATCACTAGTTAGGTTAGTAAATAAGAGTGGCAACAATTCCTCAATCCTAATGAAGTAGCTCCTCTTTCTGTTTGTTTTTGTTTTTTGTAGTCGTACATTATAACGGAATGGCTTAACTAAGTTTAGTGGTCAATATAGGTGGTTTTCCTCAACTTATTAATCGCTTTTATAGCCCTCTGATAGAACGTTAGAAACCTGTGGAAGTGTAATTTTAGAAGGAAATAATATCAAATTATCAACTGTTTATTGCAGTAACTGAACAATTAACTCAGCAAGAAAGTATAAAAACAAACAAGCAAATTGAAAACAAGGATCTTGAACTCAGTAGACAGGGACTAGTGGCCAGAATCTCACTCTTAGAGCTGGGAAGAGGAGCAGCTCATGTTTTTCTGATATTCATTTCAAAGACAAAACTAACGAAATCTAACAAGCTTATTTATATGGTAAACAACTACAATTCTGCTCCTATGACTGTGCTAACTGTTGATCATGCTGGAAGGGGGGATGTTAATATGCGTAAAAATTCAAACTTAATATCCTAAAAAGGCCTATTAATGAGAAATGGTTCAGCATGAACTAATGGCTAAAAATCTGGGATGTGGAGGGCAAGGGAATATACTAACTAGAAAATGAGAGAAAAAAAACAACGCTGATGTGATTCCATTTTTTTTTAAATATATACAAGTGAGATAAAATCCATTGACCCCAAATCTTCTGTTGCCCGACACTTCGCTGCTCTTTCTCTTCATGTTTTTTTTTTTTTAAAAATGTGGGGTGGTGACTGGTTAATGATGTCTGGGGGCTGGCTATCAAACCGTGGAGTGCCAGCTGATGTTTGAAATTGGCCAATCTCTGCTATCCTGCTATAGCCGCTTGCAAATGATGCAATATACCTCCTTTTGCCTCTTCTTCTGAATTGGATACCCTCTTATTACCTTCCACTTCCTTTTTCCTAATCTCTGTTTACTACTCTTGCCATATTTCCAATGATCTTGATTGCTTGCTTGCTTGGTAACGTGGATCAACTGGTATGTTGTCTGGGTAGTGGTTTTAAGTGCGTTGTTGTCATTTTCTTGATCCTTGTAATGTCAGTCAACTATTAGTATAATGAAGTTCTATGACCCCTGCATTAGCAGTAGATTATTATGTTTTCACGTGGTCACTGATAAATGGCTAAATCCTCCAAGCACTGAATCTTGGGCAAACAGTTGGATAACTGATATAGTATTTACTCATTGAACTTATTTTATGGGTAAATTGCATATTTGGCTCCCAAACCCTTTCATGATGGTTTCTAACCTCTACACTCTAATAATGTCTTTTTTGTGGAAACATTGCAATTTGGTGCTTCTGTGAGTTCCTCTCTGACACACTATTATGCATATTTAGTCCTTAACCTTAGGGACCCTCAATATTATAGGTGATGCTTCGTAATAATTATCAACCTATAGGAATCGTGTCATGAACGTCCTATAGTTGCTACTTTCTCCTAAGACATTGGCGACGTATTCATGGCATATTGATGGAAATGCGGCGTATCATTTTCCATAGGCCCGACTGTATTAAAACAAAATAATGCTTAGGGTTTATCACAAAATGACCCCTAAAATGAAAAGGGATCTAACATGCAATCTACTCTTATTCTATTATTTCAATACCTAAAATTTGATGTACAGGTTGATAGATAAAAAAATATATATATAAATGGGAACAGGGCTATAATGCAGCATTTTGGTTGCATAACCACCGCCATTTTTTTTCCAGGTATATTGAGTTCTATGATGCAATGTCAGTGCCCATGGCTATAGCGCTCTCGGGTCAACCTCTCTTTGGTCAACCTGTGATGGTTAAACCATCAGAAGCTGAGAAGAACCTTGCTCAGTCCACAACTACAGCAGCTGGAACTGGTAGTGCTGCAGGTCCTTTTGCTGTTGGTGGTAGAAAGTTATACGTTGGAAATCTACATTATAATATTACAGAAATGCAACTTCGTCAGGTGAGAAATTTGTTTTTTGAGTTAATAACTTGTTTACGTGATTAATGGTTGGTCTCTTTTATCAATCTTTGTAGTTTCGAGTCCAACTTAGTTGGCTGAGAAGTTTGCTTTTGAGTTTTTAAGTTGGTAACATGATCAATGGTTGGTCTAACTCAATTTTCAGTCATTCTAGGTTTCCAATCTTCACAATCTGCAGATATCAGATAAGATGTGATATGCATTTTTGAAATTCAATGATATTCTAATTTTATAGGGAACAATAAAAGAACCCTGGTTTCTGCATGATTAGATTTTCACTGATCTAATTCCGTCATTAATGACATTCTTGTTACAGTTATATTTTCTTCATCATTCTCTTGTGCTCACTCATCATGTTGGTTTTGAATGATATACATCAGCTATCTTCTTTTGTGATTACCTCAATTTAATAGAGGATATACATCTACCTAGTTTTTCGTAAGATTGATAAATATCATATTTAGTCTTCTGTTAACTTTATACATAGGTGTTTGAAGCATTTGGTACTGTAGAGCTGGTGCAGATGCCTCTTGATGAGACCGGTCATTGCAAAGGTTTTGGTTTTGTGCAGGTGAGATTCCGCTTCCATTTTAAAAAAATTCTGATCTTGTTTCATCCTCACCTTCCTGTTCTTAAAAGTTCCTCATCCTTTCAGCAAGTAAAAAGCTGAATTGAGTAAACCATGTGCTGGATTTTAATTGGTTCTTGCAAATGATCAACAGGGAAGAAAGCTACGCAAGTAGAGTTTGAGCTTTTAGATTCTGAAAGTACAAGTAGAGTTTTTATTAATTTTTTGTTTTCATGTGTTCTTTCAACAGTTTGTTACACATGATTGTGAAAGGTTAACTAGGTTATTTGGTATTGAATTTTGAATTTTTTTTGTTAGAAATTTGTAGGAGTGATACTTTAATTGATGAAATGTAAGCTGCTTTGTTATTCTTATTCAAAGCAAAATCAGTCGTAGGATTCTCACAATCTCTGATGGAGGCCCCTCCCTCAAACAAACCATTTTGTTTTATATGTTCACTAATTAATTTGTTGGAACCAGGTTGCAGTAAATGCGTGCCAAGTATTATCTGGGTACTGGGTAAATAGGTATTATACGAATTATTCTAGCTGAATATTTGATGGCTGGGTCTGAAATGTCTAATGAGTAATGGGAATTATTATCTGCTCAGTCCTGTGCATTTGTGTTTTTTTTAATGTCTTTATATTAATATTCACTTGACTTGCAGTTTGCACGTCTTGAAGATGCTAAATCAGCCCAAACTTTGAATGGACAGTTGGAAATTGCAGGTCGAACAATTAAGGTGAGTGCCATTCTAGTCACTACCTTCTGGTATGTGTACTTTATATTGCATTTGCAACTTCTCAGCAGTTTCTGAATTATATTGCATTCACAACTTCTCAGGTTTCTGCCGTTACTGACCAAATGGGGTTACAAGATGTTGGTAAGACTACTGGTGACTTGGATGATGATGAAGGCGGTGGCCTGGTTAGTACTGACCATTGAATTATGAGTTGATTTTTAGTAGAATTTGCTGTGTGCTCCTTAACCCCTTAGTCGGTGTAGACCCTAGTTGCATACTCTGTTATGGTTATGGAACAATGGTGAACATGTATAGTTCTTGTTACTAAATAACTATTCTCCTGTTGGTGTTAAACACATAGATCTGCTTATTATAGATACTCCCTCCGTTCCGAGAAACATGTCACTTTATTATTCATGCACATTTTTTAAAGAGATAAAAACTATATAAAATTTATACTTTTTATTGAATTCTTTTAACGATTTCATGCTTATTATTAACAAGTATGAAACTATAAAAAAAAATTAATAAAAAGTTGATATTTTATAATTTATATAGATTTTTATCATCCTAGCGTTAATAGTAAACAACATGTTTTTTAGGACGAAGGTAGTATTGACTTTTTTTTAAAACTTGCCCAAGTTGTGAGCCTACATCAACTTTTTAGGCCTGCACTTCTGTGTAATGTGCATTTCTGCACTGCTTGCGAAAGTTTTAATACTAAATTAATCATTTGACTTGCACTCCTTTTATTGACGAGTTTCCTTCATCATATGTGTAGGATTTTATTGAACAAGGAGGTGTTTCTAATTTAAGCTATTTAATTTGTTTTAGTCCTTGAATGCACAATCTCGGGCACTTCTCATGGCAAAATTGGATCGTAGCGGCACTGGCCAAAGGTTAGTATGTGTCTATTTATTATATTGTTCTGATATTAGTAATCTATGGATGTGAGTAGTAGGAACATTGTTAGGTCATCACGAGCTCAACTTTCTTGTGGCCTTGAGGTGGTTGAGACAAGTTGTCTGTTATCTTTGCTTTGCAATGGGCAGTTAACGAACATTTATTCTGGTTCAAGTATTGGTTGTTTCAGGGGACATTTACGTTTTTCTGACTTGCTCTAGTTCCATGATTTATTCAAAAAAGTTTCTTCTTGGTCTTATTGACGACCATTTTGCAGCATTACCAGCACTGGAACTGCAATGTCTGCACCAATTTTAGGTGTTCCACCAGGGGTTTCTCCCCTTGTTGCTCCTTTCATGCAGGCTCCTATTGCAGGGCTTGGAGGATTGTCTGCTACTGCTCTATCTACTCCAACTGCATTCCCTCCAGTTGAATCAATTGGTGTACCTAGTGAATGTTTATTGCTTAAGAATATGTTTGATCCAGCAGTGGAGGTTGGTTTCACAGATCTAAGAAGCTTTCTTCTTCCCATTTCTTTTGCTTAGCTTTATGATGAGACTTCATCCATATTTTAGGAAGGTGACTTTGATCTGGAAATCAAGGACGACGTTGAAACGGAGTGTGCAAAGCATGGAACATTGATGCACATATTTGTTGACAAGTAAGAAGTTGCTGTCTTTTAAATACTTGAAAATGGTGCTTCATGTTTTAATTGTCCTGATTGCATGCACTTCCCTCGTGCACTAGTGTATAGATCTTTTTCAGCCTAAAAATTAAAATAATAAAAAGGTTTGGCGCATCTTATTACTTGCAACCCTGGTAAACAAAGTTCATATGGCTTCATGTGTGTTGCATTCTAGTTCCAGTAATTCATTAGTTCAAAATCATTTTACCGCATGTGGCAAATAGCAATGTATGATTGGTATGTGATTATGTATAATGATAATAATTTGGTGTTCAGGGTCATGGGATATGGTTAGGGTTTCCATAAAATACCATTGGTAATTTGGCTAACTATACCTTCGCTGTTTCAACTCCAGAAGCTCCCTATCATCAAATTACTGCTAATTATATATCATGAACCAAACTTGTTGCTTGTCTGAACTCAGGACCTTTTATTATATTTTCCTGAGTACTACTGGTGTGCTTTCGTTTGTTGCCAATATTGAATTCTTGTCTTGTCTCTATAGAATTATCGTATAGCTTCGGATTTGAGTTTTTGTGAGTAGACGTTTTTTTCTGGATTATATATTTCTAGCCAGCACCTTACAGTTTGTCCCACCAATGCCAGGGAGAGTGCTGGGTTTGTATACTTGAGATTTCTTGATACCAAAGCTGCCATAAACGCACAGCGTGCACTCCATGGGAGATATTTTGCAGGGAAGATGATAACAGCAACCTTCATGGTAAGTAACTTCATCATTTCACCAGAGAACATCTCTGTTCCATTTCAGTCAAATTCTCTCTATTTTTTTTTCCTGTTTTTTTTTTCAACAGATGCTGTGTCACTGTTTTTTCAGGTGCCACAGGTTTACGAGGCTAAATTCCCCGAGAGCGCATAGGAGGTTTGATGCCCTTTGGTAGTTTGGTCGTAGAGAGCTGTTTGTAGTGGCTGTAGAGGCCCGAAGGGTATTGATCCGCGGGGTTGAGGTTGATAGGTCCGAATGTGTTGTACTCCCTTCTTTGTATTTGTCTATTTTCTGAAAGCTTGTTAGTTTTTTGTTTTGTACCAATTTGTGGTTACAGATTCGTTTGGGTTGTCACCAAAGCTAGTATTCTTTACGAGTATGATTTATATTGATACTCTTCTTGATTTGGACTTTGTTATTTGCATTTTAGCTTATCTTATATTTTTTTTTAATAGAAAAGGAAGATAGTTATGCATAATTTGTCTTTTGTTTTGTGATTGACAGATGGTTATAAACCATTATTCCAACTAAACCCAAACCCTATTCATAGCCCGGTTGCTCCAAAAACAAACCTCCAAAATAGGGCCGGTTAATAATCGAGTAAAGTAGTTATTGTTTATAGGGTTGACTGCATAAAACCACTCCTTAAATAGGGCATATTGCTCAAAATCACCATTTAAATTCAATATTGCAGAAAACAACCTTTTATATACCTTTTGTTTACCAAAGACCACCCTATCTCTGATTTCGTTAAGTTTTAGAGGAAAATTTTGGTGAATTATCAAAAAACTCTTTATCATATGGAGAGACGATATTGACGGGGATCTTGCATAGGAGTTGTAGAGAGATTTAGGCATATATGGGGGATCTCGCATAGGAGTTGTGGAGAGATTTAGGCATATATGGATTGAAGGGGTCCTATTATAGGACCGTAAGAGTTGTTGAATAATTTCAATTAAAAAAGTGTGTGGAGTTGTACATATGTACAGAAAGATAGGTGGAGAGTGAGTGGTGACAAGAAAATGATATATATATGGGTAATTTTGGTTTTTTTTTCAAAGACATTTAACGAAACTCTAGCGACACATAGAGGCGGGGTGGTCTTTGGCAAACAAAAGATATGTAAAGGGTGATTTTCTGTAATATTGAATTTAAGGGGTGATTTTGAGCAATATGACATATTTAAGGGGTGATTTTCTTCAGTTTACCCTTGTTTATATTCAACTCATTTACAAATAAGTCGACAGCCAAGTGTAAGTTTGGACTCGAGCTTGAAAATTTGTCAATTGTTATCTCGTTTAGTAAATAAATAAGCTCGTGTTAAGCTTTATTTGAGCTTCATAACATAGAACTAATATAAATTGCCCACAACTATTCACTTATTCCCTACTTTTGTACTTTCTAAAGTTGGCTATTTTCATCTTTTCTCTTACATCGAGATACGTCTTACGGGAATGAAATCGTAGGGAGTGTTGCTACAACAATTCAGCCCTAGGAAGGTGTTTTCTTGAATGAATTGGGGGGCAGGTTTGATGCTTGCTTGGTTAGAGGGACCTTCGCATGATTGCTCCATCTTTTACCTCGTGCACGTCTTTCTCACTTTTTTTTGTTAGAAAATAATTCGCGGACCGGACAGACCCACTCGATAGACCGACGAAGTCAGCTAATGGCGAATCGTCCAAACATACAACATAAAAACGGGAAAAAAGTACGATACAAACGGTGAAAACCGCACAAATACAGTCAAACAAGTGATCCTAACCCAAATATACTGGGGGCAACATAGACTAAGAGCCGACGCCAAACACCACCAAGCAGTGACACCGCTAGCCAGCGGTACATCAGGAGACCTTGTGGGTAGTGCAGACGATCCTCCAAGTAAATATCTTTCTCACTTTTTTAGAAAATAAATTAATATTTTATATAATGCTTTAACTCCTCAAAGTAGGCGCTGAATAGTAAAAAAAGTCTTATATTTTAGATCTTATGAAGTACTGGTCTCAAATTAAATGTCGTTTTACTTTTCGGCACGCTTTTTAAGGAGCGAAAAACTCTATAAAATATTATTTTTTTAATTAATTTTTTTTATATAATTTGATACTTAGTAGTAATAAGTATAACATTATATAAAAAAATTAATTAAAATAATAATATTTTATAAAGTTTTTCGCTCCTTAAAAAACGTGCACAAAAAGACAAACGACAATTAATATGAGACGGAGGGAGTACTATATATCCTAAATAAAATAAATGACAACATTATTTTGAGTTTTGTGTTAGTAGTAACATTATCATCTCAATTTTTATAATAAATATGATAAAAGATTTTAAAAAAATACTAAATAAAAATAATTGAGATAATAATGTTACTTATTTTGATTTATTGATATATATTAGATATTGATTGTCGATAATATAAAATACTACGTAATTGCTTAACATTTTAATCTTGCTAGATTGTTAAATATTTGTGGGGTTTTATATTTAGTTTCTAAGTAATGCATATTTATAAGATTTTTAGTTTGCCAAAATTAATAGATTTATTCAAAAAAATTATCAAATTGTAACTAATTGAGATATGATAAAAAAAAATTATTTAAATTAATTATGATTGTTACTAACAATATGTTAAATGATGTGGCTAAAAGATATGGAATCATTAATTTATGTGGGTTAAATTTATTGGATCATCATTAATTGATGTGTCAAAAAAACTTGGGTCAGATTGAACTAGAGAACGACACATAAGCGAATCCGATCACAGCCCACCACATAGGATTTCCACGTCTCTATTTTAGTATTATACTAGTATCGGTACCCGCGCGGTTGCGCGTTTTGTTAATAAAATATAGTTCATTATATTAATTGTATTAAATTATTAGATTCAAAAACCAAATTGACATAAACTTGAATGCCTGAATTATTATTTAGCAATCCATTCTAATTAAGTACGTTGCGAACTAATATTGTGTGGGTGGGAATAATATTAGATAGATTTATCTAAAACGATAAGTTTTCTATCTAATTAAGATATAAAGTTGAATATTTATATAAAAAATAATAATTAAGATATAATGTTATATTGGATAGATTATTTGATATAAAACGATAAGTTTTTTTCAACTAATTATTAAGATATCAGGTTGGATATATATTGGTTTATTAATTGATGTAGATAATTATGGTTGTTTATTGTTATTTATAATATTGATTTTATAAATAATTTTATTAAGTATATATAAAGTAAAAAAAATATTTAGACTCCAAACAGTTCACAAATTTTATATCCTTATCCTTACTACATAAAGGCAGCAAGTCCAGGTTACTATTCTTTACTAATTTTTACTATTTAAGCCGTCCATCTATTGTCGGTGTAATTCATCAACGGCTGGCATCCTCCCAAATGTGTATTGTCTTTTTTGCCCCTGAAACCTTGAATTTGAAAATATTGATTTTGGGGCGTTTCATTAATTTCAACTAATTCCCTTCTCTCCCTAGCCGCCTCTCGCTCCTCCTCCGAAGGTCTCACCTCTACGGGCGCTTCCGCCTCCGCTACCTCCCTACCGCCACCAGTCCCCGACGCCTTCTGAGGCTCGCCGTTTGCGGCATCCTTCCGTTCAAGATACGCTGGCGCAGAGGATCGGGAAATCCATTCGTCGCTCCGTTGCCGCCATGGCTAGGGTTTACGCTGCCTTCGCCGCCACTAGGCGACCATTGCCTCCTTCCCGATTTCTTCGTCCCTCGTGTGTTCTCCTCGTCGTCTCCCTCATTCCCACCTCCTCCTTCGTTCTTCCTCTTACCTGGCTTTTCGTTCGCTCTGATTAGCCGCCTTCGGATCCAATTCTCAGGCCCTCTTCGACCTTCGCCCTCATCGCGGGCTTCGGACCTTCGTGACTCAACGTTCGCACTCCAACGGTATGTCGATTCTGAACTTCCTCGTCCTTCGACCCTTTTCTGACTGTATTCGCATTAGAAGTGGTTGTCCTTGTCTGTTCATCTCTCGCACTTGTGTCGGTCCGGAAACTGCATGTCCCACATAGATGGTTTTCTTTTGAATATAAAGCTTCAATCCGAAATTCGTTCCCTTTTGATGTCCATCTTCTTCCCTTACCTTGAATCCGCACTTCCTGTGTTCAGTGGAGATTGTTCTCATTTTGCTATTGTGTATCTCGTGTTTGGCTCGTCTGATTTTGTTTTGTTATTGTGTTTAATGTCTGAGTTGATGTTTAGGGTGTGTTTACTGTCGTTGAATCTCGTGAGGGGTGTCTCTGTCTCTGTTGTGTCTCTCCTGTGTTTTGTGCAAAAGAGTACAGAAATGGATTTTCAAACTATGGAGTTAGACCATATATCATTAGAGTTGTGTGTTATAATTATGGATTTCGCCTGTGTGTGCAATTTCCACTGTTTTTTGCTGTAATTGTATTTGTGATTAGTGGTTAATGCACTCTATCGAGTTTGAATTGATGTGTAGTTTCATTTTTCTCTAGGAGTGACTTTAATTCTATTCATCCCCTTTTATTGCAATTATGAGTCTGCATTTGCTTTTGTTATGCTGTATTATTGGTGGTTCTAAAGATTACAAAACAATTTACATACTTCCTTTTGTTTAGGTTGCAGTTAGATATGTTGTTTATACTGGGTTGCTCTTCCCTTCATCTTCATGTAATCATATTCATATTCACTTCACAGGGTAATCCTCTTGTTCTTCGTATTCATAATCAGTTTATTTTCGATCATTTTTTTAAAGCAACATTTCTGGTGGTTTATCTTGAACGAAATTATATTATCGATTTTTTTAGTTCATCAATTTCATTAAATTAGATGGAAATAGAGAGAGATAGAGAGTGATAGATTGAACATTAATGGGTTTAATTGCCATGTTTCTATGTCTGTGATGTATTTGTTGGGGAATGAATTGTACATGGCTTGCAGTTGTCTGTTTTTTGTTGAATTGTATGATAGTCTAGCAGAGGGGAAGATAGCTTTTAATGAGGAACTCTTGTTTTAAAAATGACCTAGAGCAGTGTCAGATGCAGCTGGTCTGATCAATTTGAAGTCCGTTAGTGGAAAAACTGAAAATACACAAACCTTAACAGCATAAAAATCTGGTGAAGAATAGAGGATGGTAGGTGCTGGCTGTTGGAAATTCGAAGATGCTCTCTGATTGGGAACTCAATGGTGCGATTTTCTGTTGAGATGAAATCCAAGTTGTATTTTTCAGTTTTAGATTTTCTGCCTTATATTGGTCCTCATCTCTTGCAGGTGGTTTCTTATTTGGTTCCTCTTGTCTTCTCTAGATCTATCTAGGTAACGACTTGTTCCCTTCAGTTGAGTGAAATTCTAGATGTTTTCATGCTTTTTTATTGCTATCCGTTTTGATGTTCTGTCAGTTCTTATTCTGTCATTCTTTTTTCATTGTGTTCTCATTTGTTCATTCAATTCCACTCCTTACAACTTCTCACGATTTTTTATGTAACTGAATTGCTATTCTTCTATTGGAATATGGTTATCTAAACTGGTGTTATTGGGAGTATGTTCAACAGTAATGTAGCCAATGAAGACATAACACTAAAGGGATATAATCAGTAGAAATGTAACAAATAAATAGGTTGATGAATGTTATTGTCGAAAAAATCAGGAGTTCCGGTGAAACTTGTCCATGGGTTCAGATTTTTAGGTTAAGTATGGATTTCATTAATTGGTTAGTTTGAATTTGGAATTTATCAAGTAGATGTATAGATTTTAGAATTAAATCTTTATTTTTCTTCCTTGTCAATTTGTGTTTCTTATTTTTTTCTAAATTTTTATGATTAGGGTTCCAACTTCCAATGATTATTTCTTCCTTCATTGATTAATCAACCGAATGTGCAATGAAGGTGTGTTAATGGAGGATTCCTGGGCTGTCTTTCTCCTGGTTTGCAAGCATATTGAGCCTCTGCTCCATCTTTCACTTTTTTAATGGAAATTTTCATCCGGGGAGTTTGATTTCAACCCTAAATCATGCTTTGTGATTTGCTTTAGTTTTAGTTGTTTATTGATTTGCATTTGGTTTTTATTTTGAAATTTGTTGTTTTGGTCGTGATGGATTTGGGATTTATGCTCTATTATCAATTGATTGTGTTTTTTTCTTCCAGTTTATTCTAAACTGATAAAAATTTGTGTTGTTTATTGATCTCTTCAATTGCTGACGTTCATCCATCTGCACTCTCCCTTTCACTGATCTCCTTTTGCTTTCTTTAGGTTTAGATCACGCAGCAAGTGTTAAATAAATAAATATCTACCCACCCCCCAAATTAGGATGTGGTTCACAAGGGGTTTAAGATGCATTTTGTCTAGCTTACCACCTATTTTTGTACGAGGTGAATAAGTTATAGGGACAAATGTCATCTGTCAGAAGCAGATATTTTAGTTCTTATAGTTATGGATTTGCTTTTGTTTATGCAGGACATTATTAAAAAGGTTTGTGATTTGTGCACTCATTGTGGACTCTATTCGAACTACTTATTTGAATAGAGTGTGGCTGGAAGTGCAGGGATTCAATTGGTGTGATACTATGGAATTTCTTGTTTATCTAAGTGGTTCCTAATGTCAAGTTTATTTGTAGTCTTGGGTGGTTACTTTTATGTCTTTTTGTCGATGGCCAGTATTTGCCCTCCTCACGACCTCCTTCGCTGATTTCTTACTCTCCTTATTGCGGCCTTCTTCATTGTTCCCTATCGTCTTCATTTCTTTATGTGATTTTGTTTTTTTTTCCATTCCAGCGCCTTCTACCCCTCTTGTCACCTCTTGTCTACAGACCGTCTTCCTCTAACGCTGATGCTCAACGCATGCCACCAAGGATGACTTACTGCCCTCACCGACCTATGCTTCTCTGCAACTCTTTCAAGTTTATCTGATTTGTCAGAGTTTATTTATGCCCTATTTTAGGACTCCAATTTCCACCACCCTTGAATCTTCTTGTTCTTGAACCTTTTTCCTTTATCTCTCTGCCTTGGATGTTTTTATCTATTGATTTGTCTGTCGACGTTGAGCTCCGATTCAAAACCAGGTAAACTCCTTCGTTTCTCTCCGCCCGCTCTCGTTTCTGTTTCTTCTTATTCCTATCAGCAACCAATTTTGGTACTCTGTTAGTTTATTTTTCTGTTCCTAATTATTCCTTTAGTGATATTGCAACTAATTTGTCATCCTAATGGTATAGTTTGCAATTCCAATGGTAATTAGGTCAAATATTCGTTGTCATGTCTTCTCTCTTTGTTGTTTTCTGCCTACATTTTCTTTTCTCAAGGCAAAGTAATTATGTTTTGATTTCAATTTATACAAGTTCTACTCCTAGATTGTTTGTGTGCTTCTGAATCACCTCACAGGTAATTTGTGATTTCAAAGGTTGTGTTGTTGCTGAATTTGGCTTCTTCCACTCATTTTTAATCAATTGTAATGTTAAACCTGTAGTGGATTGGATTTGTTCTTCTCAATTATAAGTTGCATTTGTGCTTATCTGGTACTGGTCTTCTTCTTCCTCCACCTGCTGCTTCTTTGTTATATCCGGAATTGCTTTTGGCTGCTTGACTGAAATTCATAATCAGGAATATATTCTCACATTAATTAGTTTCAAATCAATTCTTCTTCCATTAGGTTGGTTCTTTGGTTTCTCTTCTCGTCCTTCGAACCAAGTAATCCCTTGTTTCCTTCAATTCAATTTAATTCCTCATCTTTTTATGCTTTTGTCCTAAACCTAATTTGTATTCTCATATATATGACCATGATGTATGGATTTGGATGGAACTAGCTAATTGCAATATATGCACCTTACCAATTTGTTGCTTTGTACTGCTCACTTTCCATGGATTCCGGTTATTTTACCGTTGGTGAATTGAGCCCTTCTATTCTGATGGTGTAGTCCAATTCTTGGGATTCAAATATTCCTTATGGGCTGTTCTTTGGTTTGCTTTCTCGCCCTTGGATCTAGGTAACCCTTTTGTTCCTTTTTCGAGCCTCTGATCTATGCTTTCTTCTAGGTAGGTTGTTGTTGCATCTGATCTATGCTTTCTTCTCTTCAATTAGCTAGGGTTCTTAGGATTTACAGTAAGAATTAGGGTTTCGGAATTAGGATTTAAATTTGTGGTTAAAAAAACTTCATGTAATTCAAATAATGAATCTTGAATCCCATAAGAAATAGCAAGGTTAAGTTAGTCATCAATGATCAGTAAGGGCTTCAAAGTTCAAACAAAGCTTAAAAATCCAGGAGTTAAAGCCATAAGATTACTATACCTAGATAAAATCAATGTTTTGTGTAGTGAAGCTTGCCTTCATAATCAACAACGGATGGATTGGTAGAGTAGGGTGTTGCCTTTTCAGAACCTATCACAGAATGATTTTTGCAAGAAAAATAAGTTCCACATATCAAAAGAGGATAAAAAAATTTGAACTTTTATTTAGAACATAAGCCTGAAAAGAACTAAGTCAGATCTAATAATATGCAATTACTTTCAAATTTAAAATCTAATAATGTGCAATTACTTTCAAATTCTATTCCTTTTTCGTCTTTGGTTGCTTTATTTTCCTGGTTGCTTGGTTACAATTTCTAAATGATGTTTGCTTTATGAGCAACCAATTTCTCGTTTTCACATCATTTTTGGTCTTACAGGTTCCCTATTTGGACATGTTCCCTCTTTGGAACCATCTCTGAAGGTTAGTCATTTTTGCTATCTGGGTTTATGGGATGCATGATGCATCCTTGTCATTTTTCTCTTAAGTAAGAGGTCACTTTATGCATTTACCAAAATTGATTTATTTGCTTTAATTTTACGGATTCAAAAGGAACTTTACATGAAGCACCATGGTACAACTGAAGGATGCATTAGAATATGGACTGGGATGAGGCAAATCATAAATGCAGGTGATCTCTTGTTGATTGAAACAAGAGAGCCGAGGAGCTAGGAACTGGAATCCACATGGTAACCAAATTTTTTCTTTAATGAATTTTCTCCATGTTCTCTATCTCTTTTGTGCCATACAAAAATTATAATAATTCAAAAGACATAGAAAGATATTTTTAAGTTTTAAAAAGGTGTTGTGTTACTATATATATATTTTTTAAAAAATATAATTCGATTTTTTAAGATTTCAAATATGTTATAATAAGTATGTAGAAGTTAAATATATATTTTTGATTTTTTTAATGTTAATTTAGAGGTGAAATATTTTTGTGGTACGAGGTTTTTGGTTTTGAAATGGATACAATTTTCTTTTCAAGCATGGTTACTTATTTGAGGGCAAGGCGATTGATATATTTTGCCATTGACCTTTGAGCCTGACAATTTCTTAGGAAAAGAGCTGGCCTGAAGAAGGGAGAGGAAGTTGATTGCTCTTACTTCATTGAATTTGCCATTCTAGGTCCATTCTTAAACTTTAAACACCTCTTCCATATTTTACCCTTAGTTCTATACATTATAACCCCTAAAATTTGAGGAACTTACCTGTAATATACCCGGAGGGGCGTGTGACTATTAAAACAGAAAGTAGCACATATGTTAGAACAAGGGATGATCGGTGACCGGCGTATTTGAATCAAACAGTACTCCCACCCATTTATTAGTGAGTACTGGTGTCAAGAGCAATGGCATAATGATGTTTATTCTATAAGCGGTTGTTATTATGAATGTCTTTTTTATTTTCCCATTATGTTATTGTGTCTTTCATGATTTTTCTATTTGTATTATAATCTTGCTCAGTTTGACATGTGTGTACCTAAATAAAGATTTTAGTCATGATCAGTTTGAAGCTATTTGTTGTATCAACCAAGGTATTTTTACTTGCAGAAATTCTATTTAGGACTATACATACTTGTTCAAGAATTGGTTGAGAGTTGTGGTGAGTAGTATATCTTATCCTTCACATGAAGGAATTAGTCTATAGGTTGTAGGTAACCTGTTTGGATATCACATAAATACTTGAATCATAAACTAATTAGTCTGCACATATATTCGTTTATTAATAATAAACCAAGAATAATGTTTTCATCCTAATATTATAATATCAACTTTAAATCGTTTCAAAAATAAAAAAAATATCTTTAGTACGGATGTATAAACTCCCTTAGATAAATATAAGAGGTAGACCACATATGATAAGCTTAACCCATCCAATTTTTCAAAGTATACGTCTCATTATCAATTTCTATTTTTCTTTTATTGTTGACAAATTAAATATGTTTTACATTATTAAATTGGTGTTATTTTTTTATTATCTACCACGTGTCATATTCTGAATTAAAATGGTGTTATCTTTTTATTATTTTATCAACTTTATATCTATCCAATTTATTTAGTTTGAGCCACATCAATTAATAAGTCAATATAGTTAGGTAAAAAAAGCTTATCTTTTTAGATCAAATAATCTATTCAATATATATAACCTTATATCTTAGTTAGATAAGTCTGTCTAATATTTTATGCGGCAAATTTTATCTAAATAAACCAATGGATTTATTTTATTTTTAAAGATATGAATAACAACTATACATAATATAATAGATATGAATAATTACCTTATATCGACGTACCTATCATTTTTTTTACTGATTAAATCGATTTATGTATCATAATGATGAATCATGGAGTAATTACCAACCTCTAGCTTAAAAATCCATGTATGGTGTGAGAAAGAAGTACGTATCCCGATCTGTTTTGGAAAATGAATATGGACACATCTATACATTGAAATTAATTAACAACATTTAGCAAATTTTAAAACCAAATTAAGTCCAATGTTAGAGAAAGAGTGAATCCCATGGTGAAACTACTATATCTACTATGTAGGATTTATATATGATTAATAAATTGTCAAAACTATTATACCTTGATTGCAAATTGCAACTTTGTTAATGATGATCGATATTGAAAGTCGCTTGCAGCAAATTGCTCCAACGAATGAAGAGACTACGTAGTAGGATAATGGAGGTTTGGTGTTTGGGGATACCTCGTAGATAACCTCCTTATATATAGGAACTACAATATTCTATCTTACACACTTAATTAATTATCTATTCAACATAAAATCTTATGAGATATATATCCATACACACATATATATTTTATATACAATCATATAGGGGTGGAATTGGTACATTACCAATTTATTTTTCCGTTTACCATTTACCAACCAATTTGAATTGGTAATCGTAAAACCCCTACCATTACCAACCACCGAAGAGGTCCCACTTTAATCCAGAAAATTCCGTGGCCACGAGGTCGCGCCAGTGGCCTCTGTTTTAGTATTTTATATAGATATAGATTATATATTTATATATATATATAATAGAATATAGATCATATATAGTATTCGTTACCCGTGCAGTTGCACGTTTTGTTAATGAATTATATTTCATTATATTAATTATATGAAAATATTACATGATTAAGAAGTAAGATTTTTTTAATTAGAGTCATCAAATTAAACGTAAGATTTTTTTAAATATTTTTTTTTGGTGTGCAATTTTTTTTAAATTTAATAAATATAATGAGCAAAGTATAATATAGTTGTATTATAAAAAAAACGCACAATAATTTGTGGTAAATATCTTATGACCCGTTAAAATAAAAAGAGAAATATACATTGTTTTAGTATGTACGTATTTATTATGTATAGATTTGATAAGATTGTTTAATTTGGTATATATTTGATTGAATACAGATAGAGATATATATCTATTTTGTTATGATTATATTACGTCAAAATATATGTACTTTATCCATGTGAGAATATAAATACAACTTTTTACCTTGCAAATATATTACGTCAAAATATTACTTAGTTTAATATTATAATATATTTTTACGTCAATATACATATATATACATGTGAAAACAAATGATATAATATTATAATATATGCTTTAAATTTTAGTGTAAGTGTACGTGTTATATTATTTTATTTTATAATATAGAAACAGAAATCAATTGAAAAATATGGATTAAAATGGTATTAAGATATAAAGTTATATTGGATAGATTATTTGATCTGAGAAGATGAGTTTTTCCCTAACTATATTCGTTTATTAATTGATGTGGGCCAAAATATAATACCGCTTTAATCCAGAAAATGCCATGCAGGCGAAAATAATCACGCTTTAATCCAGAAAATTCCGTGGCCGCGAGGTCGTGCCAACGGCCTCTGTTTTAGTATTTTATATAGATATAGATATAGATATATACTAGTCTTATTACCCGCGTTTTCGCGGTTTGCTGATAAATTTAATTTATTTTATAAATTTAGAACTTTTTTTTAGCAAATAAATTTAGAACTAATATAAACTAAAATTAGTATAAATTTTTATTATTCTATTTTTCAGCTAGGATATAAATACATGTGTTTATTTTTAATTTTTTTGAGATATGAAACTGTTTTGGCAGATAGAATTACTCATCATAACTCTAGTTTTACTTTTTACATCCACCAATCATATTTTGTCAATTAAAATTGATGACAGAAAAATACATCTTATTCAACTCAAATTAGATTTATAAATTATTGTTAGCTGAAAACATATTTAATGTTAAAATTGTTAATAAATTTTACCAAGACTAATTTGAAAGAGATGAGATCTTGAATATTCTATTTTGACAATAATAAGAGTTACTGAATCTTTTAAAAAAAAACTAATGAAAGTTTAATAGATTTTAAATATCAATCATTAAATTTGGTTAAAGTGCTTAAAATACAATATTGATATTATATAAAATTATTAATTTTTTTTTGGATTACAAATTTAAATAATGATTCACAAATAAATAAAATTTTAAAAAATGTAGCGTACAAATCTAGATTCCAACTACTAAGATGAAAATAGAAAAATTAAATATTATATTTGTTTAGATATATTAAAACTTAAATAATGATTAATAAATAAATAAATTCAAAATTTTGCTATACAATATGTGAATAAACCGAACAAATATAAATTTAAAATACATAGTAGGTTAAATTAGTACTTCAAACATATATAAATTTAAAAATATCCAAACAAATAAATTTAAAATATATATTAGGTTAAATCAACGATAGATAGATTACAAATATCTCTTATATGAAATAAATATATATTTACTTATTAGAATATTATACATAGATTTAACTAAACATATATATAAAATAAAATATATTATGTAACTCAATTTTATATCTTTTCTATTAATTAATGCAGGTCCTAGTTTGTAATCCAAAACTTGAAATGAGGTTTTTACTTTCTATTTAGGGAAATTTGAGTTTTTGCCAATTTCGGTTGTTGTCCTATTCTTTTTTGTCTGGATGGTACCCTGAGTTTTGTCAAAACTTTCGCTCATGTCCAAAATTCATATTTTCTCTCTTTTTAATGAATAAATCCACCCTTTATTTCAAAAGCTCTACTCATGCCCAAAATTCATATTTTCTCCTTTTTTAATGAATAAAACCACCCTTTATTTTTTATTTTTCATAAAAAAGCTCATTTACTTTTAGAATTTAACAAAACTACCTATTATTTAACTAAATTCAACACAAAAGTGATAAAACCACCTTTATTTTTAAAAACTAACAAAATCACACATTATTGCCAAAGTTTTAATTAGCAAAAAATCACCTATTGTTTCCAATTTTTTTTGATGAAAATCAACCATTATTTTTAACATTACACAAAAGATCTGTTATATATTTTTCATAGTTTGTAAAAAAAAAATCTCATTATTTTTCAAACATTGCATGTACTCGTTATTTACACAAATTTGCAAAATCCACTATTTTATTATGTGAACAAAAATAGTTAACCTATAAATTACAAAAAATACTTCATAAAACCAAACTTTGCATAAAACCACCTTTTATGCTTTAAAAAAATGCGCAAAACCACTTCTTATGTAATAAAAGAAGTTGTTATTCATTTCTTTTGTTTGAAATACATAAAACCTAATATGATAGAATGATTAATCATTTATTATATTTTTCTTTTACAAGAGAAGAAAATGAAATAAATAAATTTTACTTTTCTTTTTCAATAAAATTATAATCGAGTATTTGGTTAAATTTATCAATCACATTTACAGATGTTTAAAGTTAATGAGATATAGGTTAAATATTATTTTGAAAAATAATATGTGCTAAATATTGTTTTGGCAAATAATGGGTGTTTTTTGTTGTTGCAATGTATGAAAATATAATAGATCTTTTGCACAATTTAAAAAACCCTAGTGATTTTTTTTTTTTTGGAAACAAGAGTGATTTGTGATAAAAATTTTGGAAATAAAGTTGGTTTTGTCACCTTTGCGGTGAATTTACTCAAATAATTGGTAGTTTTGTTCAATGTTAAAAGTAAAGGTTTTTTTTTTAACAGTAGGCAAACAGTGGGAGTTGTTACTAATACAGTAACCTAACTCCCGGATCATCCTGAAGGATGCTGTTACAAAGATCTCTATGGTAGGGGATAGAATGTAAATTACAAATTACTCCTCATCTAGCAATGTAGTATGCGGAATTATTTGCTTCTCTGAAAATGTGTCTAATCTCTGCAGAGGTAAATTCATATGTAAGTCTGCCAATTTCTTCTACTTGTCTCAGAACCTCCCAATTGGGCGCTTGTATTCCTTTGGCAGCTTTAACCAAGACTTGATTATCACATTCTACTATGATCTTCCTCAAGCCTTTCATCTTCGCATGTTGGAGTCCTAGAATCACTGCCGAAGCCTCTGTTTGGATGATAGATCCAACATTGTTCTTGAAAGAAAATATCAATGACCTGTCCTTCGAAATCACGAATGATTCCTCCCACCTGACTTTTGCCAGATTGGGAAAAAGAACCATCTACATTAATTTTGTAGATAGTCCTCGGGGGTCTCGTCCATTTGCCTTTAGCCCTCCTGTTTCCTTTCTTCTTGCTATCCTTTCCTTCACTTCCTTCCATGTCCCAACCCTTAATGTTTTGCTTGATTTTCTGAACAATGGTGGATGTTCCTGCCGGTTTCTTAGACCTGAAAATTTGATCATTTCTAGTTTCCCATATTGCTTGCCAATTAAAAATTAGGTCTTCAAATCTATTATTAGTTTCCTTGATTTTCTCTAAATTTGTATGTAGAGGTTCGAGAGAATTAAGGCCCTGAAAATACATACCTGAAGCTTGTTCAAACTGTGCAATGAGTTCTCTAGTGAAGTTACAACTAGTAAATAGGTGATTTGCATCCTCATTTGATTGGCTACACAAAGAGCATTGGCTTGGAACTCTATTTACATATCTATTTAGTCTATTTGTCGTAGGCAAACCGTCAATCTTGATTTTCCATAAGAAATTCTTGATTCTAGGAGGGAGTTTCAGTTTCCAAATCCAATTTTGAGATTGGATGTTTTGAGGAGTAGGAGTTAGGATTTTCTTTACTGATCTGGTAGTGAAGTTTCTTTCCGGATCGGGTCTCCAAATCAGCTTATCTTCCGTATGCCATTGAGGAATCTTCATTTGTAGAATCTTACCAATAATATCTTGTGGGAATATTTGTCTGATTTCATCCTCCTTCCACTGTTTCCTGTCATTCATGAGTGAGTCTACAGTCATATTAGGATCATGCGATCCCATATACTACTTTAGGCTGGTAAATGGGATCCAGTGATTCTCTCATACATTAATGGTCGAACCATTACCAATTAGCCAAAGTAGACCTTCTTCAAAATTTTCCCTTAGAGAAAGTAGTACTGATGCTATCTTCCGAACTGCCAGGAGGTTTCTTTCTTGCAATAGTTACTGATGCTATCTTGTTTGAGATATTTTTCTTTTATAATTCTTACCCATATACTCTCTTCATTGTGTAGATTTTCCACAGAAGTTTCATCTGAAGAGAGATATTGAGATTCTCAGCCTTATGAATACCAAGGCCTCCCAAGGATTTGCTTTTACAAATTGAGTCCCAGCTAATGAGGGGTATATAGGAGTCTGATGCGGATTTATTCCAGAAAAAATTCCTATTAACTTGATCCATCTGATTGAGAATTCATTTTGAGAGAAGAAAGTTTTGCATTAAATAATTGGTTTTAGAGCTAAGGTTGGATTGAATGAGGATCGTCCTACCAACTTGCGATAAATTGGAAGCTTTCCATTTAGAAATTTGTTTTTTCATGTTGTCTATTGCATCCTCAAAAACACAATTTTTAATCCTACCATTGACAAGGGGAATTCCTAAATATTTTTCAAGGGTTTTAGCCACGGGGATGCCCATATGGGTGGCCAAATCCTTGGTGAGATTTGGATTAACATTTCTAGAGCATTGTAGAGAGCTTTTGTTGTAGTTAATAGTGAGGCCATATCGATTGGAAAAGTTGTTTATAATGTTCTGAATTGTGTTTAGACTGGTATGTGCTGCTTTGGCGAATATGATAGTGTCATCCGCAAATATTAAGAAAGGAATTGGAGTACCATTTTTTGCTAGTTTTATGTCAATTAAGGCGTCGTCTAGGAGGGCTTCTTTATGCAATTCTCTAGAAAGACCTTCCATAACTAGGACAAAAAGGTAAGGGGTGAGGGGATCACCTTGTCTAATACCCCTATTTGGTTTAAACCGAGGACCAGGAATGTTATTAACTAGAACAGAGAACGAAGTGGAAGAGATACATTTCATACCCCATTTGATCCAAGTTTGATGAAAACCAAATTTTTCAAGGACCGCATGAATATAACTCCAGTTTAGTTTATCATAAGCCTTTTCCATGTCTAGTTTTAAGGCCATCAAACCTTTCTTGCCTTTTTGTTTATGGAAGGTGTGGAAGATTTCATGAGCTACTAACGTGTTATCTTGAATTGATCCGCCTTCAACGAAATGAATAATAAAGGGTGGTTTTATTCTTTAAAAAGAAGAAAATATGAGTTTTGGGCATGGGTTGGACTTCTAACAAAACTCAAGGGTACCATCCGGACAAAAAAAAAGTATGAGACACCAACCGAAATTGTCAAAAACTCATGGGCACCAAATGAAATTTCCCTTATATTAATTTATTTGTGAATGTTTATATATAAAGATTTGTAATCTAAAAAATATAATATTTAGTTATTGTATATCATTCATTTTATTAATTAGAATTATGTCGTTGAAATGAAGAAAGGTAAATTAATATAGTTTTTTTTTTGGTATTAACGTTGAATTGATCTGCCTATTATCCTCCAACTCCAACAGTTTCTCTATTATACAGATTTTTGCATTTATTATATATTATAATAAATGCAGAATTTCATAATATAATAGATGAATTTTTTAAACTTTAGATAACTAGTATAGTTCTCGTACCTTTTACGAGATTTATCCCATAAAATAAATAAATTTGATTTATTTATTATTATTATAATTTATTTTGTTGAAAATATCAATGTCTTCATTTTATTATTTTTTCATTTACTAATCATGTATGATTTTTAAGGATGATAAAAACTTTATAAAATATCAACCTTTTTTTTTAATTTCATACTATATAATATTTGTGATATATATTAAATTATATAAGGAAATTATGAATCCAATAAAGCTTTATATTTTGAATCCCATTTTAGTTTCATATATTATATAGTAATATTTATAAGTCCAACTAAGCTTTATATTTTAAATCCCATTTAAATCTTATTTATGACTTAAATGGTTGACATGGGGCTTGGTGAAAACATTTAATTTTAGAGATTTTTCTCTTCCTTTAAATATAGAGAAATTTTTACCCTCTCTCCTCATTTCTCTATTTTACAAAACTATATAGAGGAGTTGTTGGACCATGAAATCCATCTTTTTCTCTAAATTTTCCATTTTTCTCTATTTTGGAGCTTCTCTTGGTGTTGCTCTAAGTCTTTAACTATACATTGATGTTTTATGGGGGATTAGGTTCGGATTGTTTTGAAATAGTAAGAATAGTAAGAAACGTTGCGTGTTATTTTGTGAAAATTATCAATATGGATTATATATTAAATTTCCTTTATCTTTTCTCAAGTGGATCTTCTCTTTATAATTTATTTAAAGGTGGGTTTAACTTTTCAAATATAATCTATCATATACGTAGTATGAAATCTTATTTTTGGATATAATGAATTAACATCACAAATTTTAATGATTAAAGATAAAATAAATCAAAATAAAATATTTATAAAATAACTTAAGATAAAATGATAAATCGTTATAACTAATTAAAAAAATGATGTTGAATATTTAATTATCAATTAAAGTGGACAGATAGGATGACACGTAGGTAAATAGATTGAGTCATTGTATAGCGTGGCTTAAATATATTAGATCATCATTAATTTACGTGTCAAAAAATCCTGGTCAGATTGCACCAAAAAGCGATACATAAACGAATTCGACTAGAGCTCGGACATAGGATTTTCACGTCTCTATTTTAGTATTATTTCTATATATATTGATATATATATATATATATATATATATATATATATATATATATATATATATATATATTAAAAAGAAGATAAAGTACGTACATATAATATTGAATTAATATATAGATGTATGTATATAGATAGATGTTGCCTCGAATCCGATCAATAACATGACTTTATGAGAGGATGGGATGTGGCGAGTTATGTATTTTTCTCATATGGCATAAGAATCATGGGATTTTGGATTTTTGGAATGGATTGGAAATTATATACCGATCGGGTTATATATATTGAATCATGAGATTATAAGATATTCTTATATCATGGAATTTTAAAAATACTACTCCCTCCGTCCAAAAATACATGGACTTTTACTATTCATGCACTATTTTTTAGGAGCTAAAAACTATATAAAATATTAACTTTTTTATTAATTTTTTTTAATAATTACAAACTTATTATCAATAAGTTTGTAATTATTAAAAAAAATTAATAAAAAAGTTAATACTCCCTCCATTTGAAAATATTTGTCGTTTGTCCTGTAGTGCACGCTTTTTAAGGAGATAAAAACTAAATAAAATATATTTTTTTTATTAATTTTTTTTTATAGAATTTCATACATATAAGTAGTAAGTATAAGATTATGAAAAAAAATTAATTAAAAAAATTATATTTTATAGAGTTTTTAGCTCGTTAAAAAGCGTGCCGAAAAGTAAAACGACAAATAATTTCAAACGGATGGAGTATTTTATATAGTTTTTACCTTCTTAAAAAAGCGTGCGTGAATAGTAAAATTCATGTATTTTTGGACGGAGGTAGTATTAAGTTAATACTCTATGATATTATATATATAATAGGCGAATATAATGCTAAATTAGTAAACATACTTGTAAAGAGAATGTGAGATTATACAAATAAACTAAATATATACTCCGTAGTATATAGAATAACCTAATAATAGAGAATGTGTGATTATACAAATCAACTAAATATATATAGTATATAGAATAACCTAATATATTATTGTAGTCTCTCCGCCTCATAATTTAACCTTCAAATACCAACTTTTTTCTATTGTTTTTTTATATATAATTTCATAATTATTATTAACAATGATAATGAAATTGTTTTTAAAAAATTCATAATTTATTTACATTTTTATAAAGTTTTTAGTTTATTAAAACATATGTCAAAAACTAAAGTAATTTAAATAATGAGACGAAACCCCTAAAAATTTTAAATACACAAAAATATTACATGGTAGAGTTTTCTTATAATAGTACTTTAGAAGACAAAATTATATTTGCTCATTAATTGACGTGGCTAAAAAAGATAACACCTCTTTAATCCATAATGTAGCACGTATGTGAATCACACCAGAAGCCGTTTTAAACCTTTGTTTTAGTATTTTTTTTATATATAGATAGATATTATATATATAGAAGATATTTTAATCCTTACCAAATAAAAAAAATATTTTAATTAGTTTACTAATTACTACTATTCTATCGAAAGTCCATAGTTGATCAATTGGTTAAGTTCACCTTTGACTAGTAATTTCGAATTTGGATGTAATGACAATAGAAAGAGATGTGATGCATAGTACAAAACTAGTGTGCATAAACAAAAAGAGAGAAAAAGTACCTAAAACTAAAAATGCAGTTGTAAAAAAAAAAAAAAAAAAAGAAGAAAAATGCAGTATAGATCGTTTGAATGGATTAAGTGGGAGGTGGGAATGACAAACCATTAACGCCATCATCAAAACGACACCGTATACCATAGACAACCACAACCGCAAGCACAGAAGACACAGTAGCAACCGCCCCAGATAGGACGCCTATGAGCAGCCCCCGCCGGTAGCCACCACAATCACCACTGCGGTTCCGAACACCGACCTTTTCCGGCTCAGCAAAAACCTCACACCCCTCCTTTTCGACACAAACAGGCTCATGAATCACCGCACTCCTACCCTCATCCTCAGCCTCTTCCGGTTCGCCGGAGTCCCAATACTGGTTGTCGTACACCTTGAACACGGCCGATCCACTCTGATCAACCTCTTCGACTTTGTCTTCAACTCCAACTTCGTCTTCAACCTCGCCTTCATCGTCGCCGTCATCGAGGCAGGAATCAGTGCAGGAGCAGGCAGAGGGAGAGTCGAGATAACCGGAACCGAGGGGCTGGTCATGGAGAAGGCCTTCACGGGCTCTGGTGAATGCGGTGTGGAGGCCGTCGAAGCGGGCAGAGAGGTGAGATAGGTGGTGGTCGGTGTGCGGGGTGGAGAACTCCGCCGCGAATTGGTTCTTCAGGAATAAGAATTTGCGATCAATCTCGTCGGAAGAGGCGACATATTGAAGGCGGCAGCGGTCTTCGTCGCTCTCAGAAAAGATGGATCGGATCATAGATTCGATTTCGGCCAAGTTTCTCTGCAGAATCGGATACTTCATCATTCTTGAATAGTTGGTTTGCAGTGTGTTGAAATGAAGCGGTTTTTTCGAATGGTGGTTATATATATATTTTTTTTTGTTGAAAAAGACGAGAGCAAGCCCTCGATTAAATTAAAGAGAATGGACTACACAATGACAGAACGGGGGTAGTCCTCCCCCTAACATCATCCTCAATTGCCTGAGTCACCTCCCTAGGAGGTTCCAACAAGACATGTAAACCCAACGGAATCGAAAAAGCAAATTTAGCGAGGGAGTCGGTGACAAAGTTCGCTTTCCTAAAGACCAATCGGAAACGGATATCCCAATTCCTTTCGAGTAAGCCTTGACATCGAACCACAAGGCTGTAAAGAGGGTGACACTTTCTCGCCCCCTTCTTAATAAGAGATTCAGCCATCGTCGAATCAGACTCGACAATCACCTTCCGGAATCCCTTGTTCCACGCAAGTTCGAGGTTGTCCGCAAGACCCCATAGTTCAGCCATTGGGACCGAGCACTCCCCTAAGTTCCGGACACATCCCAAAATCCAGGTCCCTTGGTTGCTTCTGATGACGCCGCCGACTGCAGCATTTCCCACAATGTCGACAGCACCATCCGCATTGACTTTCACCCAGCCAGCAGGTGGTCTTGTCCACGAGATCAGCATCTCCCTTCACTCCTTCTGCACGTGGTGTTGCTCCCTGCTGCCCCAGGCTGTCGTATACTCTTTCGCTTGAAGCATGATGAACCCGGCTTTGTCACCTCCGAATTGATTGTTGCTGAAGATATGTTCGTTTCTCCATATCCAAGCCCACCAGAGTGTGTATGCGAAAATGGAAGACCATTGGATCCCTTCATTATTCTTTTGCTTGCTCATAATGTTTCTTCTAAACCATTCTGCAAAACCAATGTGGAAAAAATCAGCAAAACCATCAGGTATATTTAAATCAGTCCAAACATGATTAATCTTTGGGCACTCCCTGAAAAGGTGTCCGAGAGTCTCCTCGACGCCGCTACAATTGACACACCATGGCTCCGTAGCAATTTGTCTTCTCCACCTTTCTTCATTTGTGAGGACAACTCCTCTAGCAACCAACCAGAGAAATGATTTGACTCTTTCTGAGACATGGAGCTTCCATATCCTCTCGAATATGACAGCATCCACACATGCCTCCTGTTGCACCTTTGTAATTCGATTGTAGGTCGTACTGATTGAGTAATCGCCATCCTTGGAGTCCCTCCAGCACAGCCTGTCCGAAGTCACCCCACCCGCTTCAACCCCCACAGAGGCTAATTTTAACAGAGTGCTAGCCGGAAGGAGAGGAGCCAAGATGCCCCAATCCCATCCGCAACCACTATTCCAGTAATCACAAACATGCTTCATCCTCTCCGCTTCACTGATCACCCCCGAAGCCGCGTCAATCAGTTTACCCTCTCCAAGCCAAGAATCCATCCAGAACCTGACTGTTGAACCGTCCCCAATCAACCATTTGACCCCATCGATAACAACAGAGCACATCACCTTCCCTATGCTGGCCCAGATCGCCGAGGGGCCATGTGCATCGAGCGCATCCGGTCTGACATACTTAGCCTGCAGGGTTTTACACCACATATCCTCACTGTTATTTGTTAAGAATCGCCAAGCTAGCTTACCTGTGATGGCCTCATTAAGCTCGTTCATCTTCCTGATCCCTAAACCACCGAAGATTTTGGGTTTACAAACATCATCCCAAGCAACAAGATGGATTCTACGACGATCCTCTGTGTCGCCCCACACAAAATTTCTGCATATCCTATCAATGGCGTCACAAGTGGCTTTCGGAAGTTTGATTGTGGCCATAGAATAGACCGGTATGGAAGAGAGCACCGCCTTGGTTAAGGTGACTCTCCCGGCAAAGCTCAAATGGTTCCTCTTCCAACCCGACAGCCTGCTACTCACTTTGTCCACCAGAGGCGCAAAAGTCCCACCATTGACTCTTTTATGGAGGACCGGCATTCCAAGATAGCTACCGAGGTTGCTTGTAACCTCGAAGCCACACTCGGCCTGGAGCTGCGCTGTAACTGCATCCGAGACATTAGGAGAGACAAAAAGTTTGGACTTACTTGCATTCAGCTTCTGCCCAGAACCATTGCAGAAATCTTCAAGGATCTTCTTAATAATACGGAGCTGCTCAACCGAAGCTTCCGAAACTAAAACCAGATCGTCAGCGAACATAACGTGAGAGATCTCCGGCCCGTTCCTAGTTAGTTTCGCCGGTTTCCAGTCGCCATTGTTCACGGCCTTCTTAATCATGTGGCTTAGTCTTTCAATACACAAAACGAAGACAAAGGGCGAAATAGGATCACCTTGACGAACCCCTCTCGTCGGCTTGAATTCACTCGAGATTTCACCATTCACAAGAACTCTCGTGTTGACAGTGCTAATGCATTCCATGGCCCATTGAATCCAAATATCCGGGAAACCCGCATCCTCTAAGGTGTCCTTAATAAAGTCCCACCGGAGTCTATCGAAAGCTTTTTCAAGGTCGATCTTCATAACCATCCACCCCTTCCTACCTTTCTTTTTCCGCATAGAATGAACTGTCTCCTGCATAATCACAATGTTGTCCGTGATCGACCTACCAGGAATGAAACTCCCTTGCATTGGACCTATCAAGGACGACATCAGTTTGCTTAAACGCTTCGACATGATTTTTGTAACCACTTTATAAAGGACGTTACAGAGACTGATGGGCCGGAATTCAGCAACAGTTTCCGATCTCGCAACTTTAGCCAGCAGGACAATCAACGTTTCGTTAGCTCCTTCCGGCAAACAAGCTGTCCGAAAGAAACCTTTCACAAAATCCAGCACTGAGCCACCAACTGTGTTCCAGCATCTTTGGAAGAAAACCGCTTAAAATCCGTCGATACCGGGTGCTTTGAACGGACCCAATTCATTAACCGTGTTATGAATCTCTTTATCCGAGATCGGTTAGGTAAGATGCTCCCACTCTTCCTGCTCTAACACCGGGAAGCCACCTCTAGTCAGACTGATAGGTGTGATTTCCTCGGAAGGGATGGTGTACAACTTCTGAAAGAAATTGACAACCTCGCGGTCAATCTTATCAGCTTCCCAAATATCTCCCCCATCGGCACCCTTCAGAAGCTGGATACGATTTCTGTTCCTCCGGATAAGAGTCGACATATGGAAGAAAGAAGTATTACGATCCCCTGCACATAGCCAATTATCCCTCGATTTTTGGAACCATAATAATTCCTCTTGCTCGAGAGTTCTGTTAAGCTCATCCTGGACTCTGTTCCTTTGCTCAATCAGCATAGTCGAGGGGCGGGCCACCAACTTCTTCTCCACCTTCCTCAATTCCCCAACCAGATTGTCTTTTCTTTCGAAGATATTACCAAAGACCTCCTTATTCCATTTGATCAAATGATCCCGCAGCATGTGAAGCGCCGAGTTCGCAGGCATCAAACCATCCCACTTAGACTGCACAAGGCTGCTGAAGTCTGGATGAGTCATCCAAGCCGCTTGGAAACGGAATGGACGCTTCGCCTTGTTAAGCTTCAATCTCGAGTCCATGTTCAAGACGATAGGACTATGATCGGATCCAAACTTAGTTAGGTGAAGCACAATGGCTTCCGGCCAACTCAGTCTGCCCTCGGTATTACAGATAACTCTATCCAGTCTCTCCGCCACATAGGTTTCAATAGTTTTACCTCTGGACCACGTAAAGCTAGCACCAATAAACCCGATGTCGATCAGACCAGCCCTGTTCATCCACTCCCAGAAGCTATTCGAATCTTGAGAGAGACCAGCGGACTCATCATCCCTTTCCCAACTATGGAGAATGCAGTTGAAGTCACCTCCTATAAACATAGGCCCATCTATGCTATCCGTCACCTCTTGAAGCCTGCTCCAAAGGTCTCTTCTGTCAGCCATATTCGGATAACCATACACAACCATCAAGTGAAAGGATTTCATGCCTTTATCAATTTTAGCCACAATAAATCTGCCATGAGAATGAGGAGGGAGTGGAGGAATGGGTCGGCAGTTGAATGAATCTTGAATTGGGCCAAGTTGTTGGGTGGGCCTTGATTTAACATTGGCCCATTGCCACGATGGAACAAAACACTCACTTTGTTACCATCTAAATTACACATTTCATTTTTGTAAAATTAACCCGGCATTTCTTAACAGATACTACACAAGGAGCTAAAATAGTCACTTTGTTACTATCTAAATTACACATTTCATTTCCGATCCAAAAAAATTATCATTTGACTTTTTAACACGTATTTTAAGGATTAAAAACTATACTCCGTATAATACATTAACTTTTTTATTATTATTTTTTTATAATCTAATACTTATTACCAACAAATATTAAGTTGTAAAAACATAATTAATTTTTTTTTGATATTTTATATAGTTTTTAACTCCTTAAAATACGTGTTAAAATGTCAAACGGCAATCTTTTTGGATCGGAAGGAGTATTGACTCAAGACTAGAGGCACAAAGTCTATTTTAAAAAAAAGGGTGTAAATAGCAGTATAAGAAAAATTAAGTCTATGGAAGTTAAAGCTTGATAAATACTCTCTAACCTAAAGATTAGAAACTTCTAAATTTACATAATGGGAATTTACTATGTAGACTTGATACTGATACCGATATTGATATCTTTTTGATGATTATAAATCATCATTATGTAATGGGAATTTCCTATGTAGACTTGATACCGATACCGATATCTAGATATCAACCGATATTGATATTTTTTTGATACCGATATCGATATCGGTAACGGTATCGGTATCGATATTGGTTGATATATCGATATCAAGATATTAGTATCGGTATTAAGATATCGATATCGGGTATATCGGTGAAAATCGTCTAGTCCAACGCCGTAGTTCATTTTTATGGTCCCTTTAATTTCATTGGTCTGTAAGCATTAAAATAAATTACAAGTTATTTTAATTTAGCCAATGAGTTAATTTGGACTACGGTATGGATTATAATTATGGACTAGACGATCTTCGTTGCGGGTCTATTTTGGCGTGTGCAGTTTTGTTGGGGACATATCCTTATGATGAAGAAATTAACTGAAGCTTATAGCGCGCATTGCGGCAGCAACCGATCTCATTCGGAAACTATGTATTCTCTGTTTAGTATTATTTCGACAAGATATCCAATCAAATATGGTGCAGTGACATTTTCTACTACAACACCCTCAACTGCAGGCTCATCATTAAAACCTACAGTGTATAGAGAATCACTTTATAAATATTAACAACTGTGTTTCATTTGCAATACAATCCCACATCGGAAGGGAAGTGAGAAAATCAAAGAACATGAAAATATAAAACAAGTCGGAGGATGACCTTGAAACATACTTACCTTGATGGGGTCTACGGGCAATCAACAAGGCTCGTGGCCTTGGTTGTCGGCCCACATTGCACTTGAGTGGGTGCGGCAGCTTAACATCTTCCCATTGTGGAAGACTGTACGTCATAATTTGTGTCGAGGGGGCCTACGTTCGCGCGGCCCCTCGCAATCAGGGAGATATTTGGGTAAGGCCATTAACATCATGCCGGACCTGGACTCCCAATTCGGCATAGGGGAGGGAATCTGTAGTTTTTGTCACATCAGTTAAATTGATTAGAAAAGCTGACGCGGGAACTGCACGCCGATGCCGGACTCCGGATCTGGTTCGGTCACATCAGTCAAATCGACTGAAAAAGCTGCACATTCCCTGAAGCTTACCTCGGGTATTGAATGCCACACTGGGAGTCCGGCACCTGCATCCTGGATGCCACACTGGGAGTCCGGCACCGGCATCCGACACTGTCGATCTGGGAGTCCGGCACCGGCACTGTGCATATGGCGAGATAACGCCGTGCAAATAACAAAAAGGTTGTTCGGGAATGAGTCATTATCGAATCGGATCATTTCGGTGTACGATTTCTGATTGTGTCGAGTTTGGGTCATTTCGGGTTGGGTCGAAATTTTGTATCCGGATGTGTTTCTAAAAAGAAAACTGAACCTTCATCCCCATAAGGGATGCATCAATGTGGTCCTTAATTAATCAACCACTGAATCAAAGGAAGACCAACGACTAAACAACGATCGAGGTTGAACTCTCGATCTGCTATTTAGAGAAATGTTTATTAATTAGTTTAAGCTCCAAGAGGTGTTTGAGGGTTAAAACTTGTTCTCCTGGATATCCCACATTGGTTAGCAGTACAAGACGACGCATAAAAAAGCAGTACAAAAAATGAGTGTTCTTCGTGATGCAAAACAACGCAGCCATGCAGTGAGCACATCGCAAACTATTCTTTCGCCTTTTACTAAAGAATACCGTGTGCTCGTTGCTTTTAAGTGGCATACACCAATTTTTGGGAGGCTGCCTTCTTGTGAGGCACCCAACAACTCTAGTTCTGAAATTTTCAACTGCTTGAACTTTACTTTTCCCTCCCAATTGTTTCTTTGCTTTTTGCCTATGAAGCTGTTGTTTGTTGTTTCAGCTCAAACCACCACCTGCTGAATATTAATACTGAACGGGCAATTCGTGGCCAAGTAATGAGCTCGGGAAGACTATCGAAACAGTCCAAGCCATTCTTGTTGATGAAGAGAAGCAACAAGAAAACTTGGTTGAAGTGAAGAGCTGGATCATTAGAGTCCAGGGAGTGTTACATACTTCCACGAGGCTGATGATCTGTTCGATGAGGTTGCCACGGATGATAAGATTATCAGACACATGAAGGGGGAAAAGGCACTTGAAAGAGGTACAACGTTTTTGTCTAGTTTCATGAAATGTGTAAATGAGAAACCAATAAGGGCATGTTTGGCATGTACATTTTTTTATCTAGCTTAAGATTATAATCTAAATGAAAATTTTAATCTAACTTAAGATTATAATCTAGCTTAAAATTGAACATCTTGTTTGGCATGACTTTGATTATCTAGGCTTTTTGGAGATTAAATTGTCAAATTATCAAAATAGATCTATTTTATTTGATGCATGACTTTAGAGTCCGGACATATTTGGCCTGAGCTATAAAGTTCTTTTATAAAAGAGAAAAATTACATGACTTTATAGCCTAACAACAAGCCCGGGCTATAAAGCCAAAATCATACATTGTCAATATGGGTGATATTTTTTTATCAAGCTTGGTTTTGTGATCATATTCGGCTTGCGAGTAATTAGACAAGCTCGAGCTTGAGCTCGTTTGCTCATTTTTGCTTGTTATGCTCGTTTTTTGTTGTTATGCTCGTTTCGTCAATTTTGAGCCAAAATCATACCTGGTAAATAGCTATATATCTAGCAAGTGAATCTTAAGTTAGCTATATATCTCCAAGTGAATCTCATGCTCGATCTTACAGCTGTAATTCAATTATATCTTGGCTGATTTGTTGCTGTAAATTGGATGTTAAATTGGCTGTTTGGGTTGACAAACTACGAATTCCTTCAATGATTTACTCTAAATAAGAACAAAAGAGAAAGCCCCAATAGAAAGAGTAGGGAGATGAGCACCTGCCTTTAACTAATCAGCAAAGAGCAAGTAGTATGATCGTATTCGCTGCCATCATTCTGCAATGCCTGTGGGATTGATGATAAGCTGAGTTGGGGTATTAGACAGGCAATGTCGTCAATTTCAAATTGATAAGAAAAACCCAAGGTTCCGAATTCATGTTTCAGCATCAAAACATTCAAATTGATCACCTTCACAAGGCAAGATTGGAGCTCTGCTATCTCATCCCACTAACAGTCTAAAATTGTATTACAATTGGCACTTCAGAAGAGGATTCTCATCAGTGTACCAGCAGGAGAGTGATTGACATGAACAATGTAAAATTGTATTACAACTGAAAATTGAGAACTAGAATTCTGATGCCCATAAATCACAAAATATTACGCATCACCTCAGCTGCACTTGGTAACAAACATCCAGAGATGCTTCAGATATCAAATTATCACATATCACATTCACCAAGTGACATAAAAATATCAGCTGCCCTTCAGCAAGTGAATTATATGACTGCAGGCACAACACAACTAACTTATTCTAAAAATCCAAGAAAGAATCTTATTTCTCTTCAAGTATTATACACATTCGAAAAGGCATCACAAATGTTCTGCAGCAGCACTGTATATTCAATGATTATGCAAGCTCAATTTACCGAGCAAAAGAGAAAAGGAGATCCATATATATATATATATATATATATATATATATATATATATATATATATATATATATATATATATATATATATATATGTATGTATGTATGTATGTATGTAACTTATAATCTGTAATAGCATTCATCCATAAATGTTAAGCATAGATATATCCATATATATGTAACTTGAATAAGTGCAGATCCATATATATTTAATAATCCATAAATGGCAGCATTTAGCAGTGAAGATTGAATGAAAAAAGAAAAACTAATCTGTAATACTGGGAAAAAATGAATGAAAAAAGAAAAAGAAAATAAGCTGAACTCAGTGGTCATTCAAAGAACTTATAATCTACTTCCATAGTTCCATCTAAAAATACAAGCAATGGATTTAGTGGGTACAAGTATGCAATAGATATTTGACATTTGAGTTCCTAAGGAACTCAAATGCTTGTTCAGCACTACCTGATTTGGTATGCAGAATTTTAGAGGGAAATAAGTTAATAATTTGATCCCATTCGCCATTTTTCTTGATGAATTTGGAGTATTTGGAGAGAATCATTTGGAGTTTAACTTGGGAGCTTGGATGATGATGATGGCGCATTACAGGAAAACAAGATGTTGCCAATCAGGCAGGAAAAGCTAAAGCAACTAATCAAATTCAGTGACAGTAAATCTGGATGGATACATATATAAACAAGATGTCAAAGGAGCATTCAAATTTCTGTTAAGATGCATACAATCTGTTAAAATCTGTTAAGATGCAAGCTGTCAGAATTTCAGAACATTCAAATTTCAGAGCATTCAAGCTATCAGAATAGGTGAATTTGGGGAAAAGCAGGAGGTATGACCAGCCTTGGGAAGAAGGCGATAAGCATAGGCGAATTTGGAGAGGGAAAAGAAAGGTAAAATCATGCATGTTAAGTTCATCATCCAAAATCATAGACTTGATGAGCCCACATACCAAATCTATGGATATGATTTTAAAAAAAATTAACCAAACTTTGGTATCCTGTCACAATGCATTCAGATGTAGATTCAAATCAGGTTAGGTTCCGGTGTGCAATTTGTTACATGAAGCCTAAGTCTTTCTAAACCCTTTTTGCCACATTTATAAATATTTAAGATTTAAGAATATAGAATATAGAAGGGTTTATATAGTATAAGGAATAGTGGTTTATCACCCATTGGTTCATTTAGAGGTCTGAGCTTAACCTAGAAAAGTTGTATCACATGGAAACTAGGCTGGTTTAATCTACATCTCTTATGGAAGCTTTTTTTAAAAAAAAATTATTGAACTTGCAAAATCCAGCCATAGACACAAAAGCTACATCATCAAGTAGTAAAGTAACAGGATATTTACCTGAGAGAGAAGCATTTAAAGGGGCAAAGAACAAATCTAGTTTTCAACTCAAAATCCTTGTAAAGATTTACATTTAATGGGAACACAGAAGCTGTCATTTTACTCAGCTAATGCATAAAGATTCATGTCCAATCCTTGTAAAGAAGCTGTCATTTTACTACAGAAACACATAAACCAATTCACAGAAGCTGTCATTTTACACAGCTAATGGGAACACAGAAGCTGTCATTTTACTACAGAAACACATAAACCAACCATATAGGCAGAAACACATAAACCAACCAAAGATCACAAATGTAGATCACACAGAGAATAACACTACCACTTCTTAAAAATCTGAAACATATTGGAGAATAAACAAGAGTTATATCCTAAAAGATTTAACAACACAAGACTGTTCATTCATGTAATAAGTTTCCAGTTGGCAACCAACTAAGACCAAGCCCTTCTTGATTCGGTCTGGTCATAAAAAGGTCTTATAACTCAAATAGATACTTACTACGTTTTTTATGGGAAATTCCTTGTGATTGAGCATTCCCTAGATAACTAAGCAGTATAGGTTGCATTAAAATGGTGAGGTATGTGCTATATACACTAGAGGACTAGAGGCTATGAAATAGGCTGCCTAAATGAAATTCTAGTAGTAGCACCAACATTGATGAGTAATGGGAAAACACACACACAAAGATAAAAAGCTATCTTTCATAAGTGAATGGAATTAACGATCACTGCAATATTTATGACAATCAAGTTTAATGCCGAAGACAGCAATACCAATTTAACATGCCGCTGACAAGGGAAACATCTAATTACCAAATGTGAAACCAATTCCAACATATGCAAGTTAGGTCCAAAGAATTTCATAACTGAAATTTCCCCCTAAAAGATTCCACCCTTTCTAATCTCCACCCATCTAAACTAATAAACCTGTGATTATCCCGGATATCAAAGTCATTCAACTTAATTAATTGGTGTACCCTCTCCACAATAGTTTTCTCCATACAGAAATTGGTAAAGAAATATTCAGAACTGCCAAAAGGCAAAGGGGCTGCCTAAAATTTCACAGTTGAAACACCAAAGACTGGGCAAACCATTGCCCAGTCAACAATTCATTTCAGAGTCAACAATTCATTTCAGAGTCCCTAAATCCCCAATGTTACATCAAATCAACAGAAAAAACCTCGTTGTCAGCATTAATCTATCCCTCTATTCATCCCTCTTGCAAACCCAATTCAAGTGAGAAATCGATTGATTGCAAAGCTTGCAAACCTTACCGCGAGATCGAAGTTTGTCGTCGTGGAGCTCTTATGGAATCGATTGCAAAAGCTTATGCGAAGACGAAAATGAAGATTGTTGACCACGGCTTCGGCGAAGACAGGAATTGATGAGAGGTTCCGTCTCCTTTTCACCGTCTAGAACGCTCTTCCAATTTCATCGAACGCTTCAAGATTGGAGCGGTCGAGGAAACTCTTTCAAAGCTTTCGCCTGAGATGAACGGAGAGCGTTTCCGAAAACGTTGTTCCCTGCCAAACACTGTTCACGAGAGCGTTGTATCTCACGCTCTATCTGACGCTCCATCTCACGCTCCAAAACGCTCCAACCAAACAGGCCCTAAGTGGTATGAAGAGAGAAGCTGAGACCGGGGGTTTTGTTGATCCAAAGGAAGTCAAAGGCATTAGGCAGAGACGATGAGAAAGAAATCATTATAAAGCTTCTATGTGATGAGTCATATAGTTGAGCGGAACATTTCATTGATTGCCATATTCGGAATCAGAGGCATGGAATGCTTCTAACCCATTTTAAACATAGGTGGTGGGTATGTATTTCCGATGTATTTGATGAGAAACAAGTCATCAGCAAGAGCTATCAAGCTATGACTTGTCACATGGAGTATCACGGATTAACGGGTAGTTTCTCCTCGTACTAAACGACTTGTGGGATGAGGATAATGCTAGATGGAGCAAATTGTGGCCCTTGTTAAGTAGCGATGATGCAAAAGGGAGTAAAATAAATAATCAGTAAGATAAATAATCATTACTACAAGACAGTCAATCGGTTGCAAAGGCAATGAAAGCAAATTGTGGCCCTTGTTAATAAGTAGTGATGCGAGCGATGCATCGTGGGAGCTCTTCAGAAGGTTTGCTCTTTAGACCTGGGCTGGATTGCTCTTGGAGAGAAGCTAGATTGTTGACAAGTGTTCAAATGTTCCCTTAGCAGTAAAGAGTATCGCTTGCCTTCCCTTAGCGACAATCTCATGATGTCCTACACTATGAGATTGAGCTATGATCGATCACCTACCATCGCACTTGAAGCAGTGCTTTGCTTATTGCATCTTATTCCCAAAGGGTTCTAGGCTTTATAAATAGGAATCGATATATTGTTGGATTGCCCAAGGATATATATCTCAACTCTCAAAACGGAGAAAACCTTGAGGTGACACGCCACACGTATTTTATAGGAGGTCATTTTTCCATAAGGCAATCTTGCAAGTTGCAAGAAATTTGTAGGTAAGTAATTTCAATCAAATAGTTGAAGATTGAATGTATTGAAACTAATTATCTAAATATTTAGTCTATATATATTCTTCGTAGGTGCATATTACTGTTCTTTTTGTGCATTTCTATTGGAGACGGATCCTTGTGATGAAGAATGAACTTGCAAATGAATAAGCAAACTGAGAAAGCTAGAAGCTGAAAGCAAAAGAAAAAGCATGGAGGCTTTTGTAAGTTACAATACAAGTTCCATGTGTTTGTCTTAAAAATATTATTCTACATGCTGTTGTAGGAAACGATGTCAATGTGGTGACAAGAGTCTTTGGCAGCAAAAAGCCCATGGCTAATGGGTGTATCATCGAACATCAAGAATACATTGTTGCTGCTTCCGCTCATCCCGAAGCACCAACAAGGAAGCAAAAGCGCTCAAAGTCATAGAGTCGCAACGAACAAACTAATAAATAAATGGCCAAATCAAGCTACAACCCATGTTGAAATAAGGTGTTCGAAGCTTATAGCATTGCACCAACTGAGCTCGTTGGCCACCATTTCTCTTCACGGTCTTCGTCTTCAAATTCAAGCACCAATCATTCCGTGTAGTTGTATTTCTGAAAAGGTATCCGATCAAATATGGTGCAATGTTATAGAGAATTAGTTTATATCAACAACTGTCTGTTATCTTAGATTAGACTCCCACATTGGAAGGGAAATGAGAGGAAGAGTAATCTGAAGATATAAAAGTAGACGGTGGAGCTACTTTCAACATACTTACCTGGACGGGGTCTACGAGCGATCAACAAGGCTTGTGGCCTTGGTTGTCGGCCCACATTGCACTTGAGTGGGTGCGGCAGCTTAACATCTTCCCACTGTGGAAGAGTGTACGTCATAATTTGTGGTCGAGGGGGCCAGCGTTCGTGCGGCCCCTACCAATTTTAGTTCAATTTATATGATTTCTCGATTACGGTCACTGTTATATTCGACAACATCCAGATTGTGTTCTTGCTTTGATCATAGCACTGTGAACTAGAATATTGCATATTTGGGTCGGGCTGTTGTCGGGAATGCGTTGTTAAAACATCTTCCCCCGTAGGCTAGAATAGCTAAGGGAAATAGCCTATCAAAAGAAAATATTCTATAAAATATTCTCTTTTGGCCTATTAAATGGTTTTGTTGTTCCCAGTGTAGACCAAATTTGGCAGGCAAATTTTCTATAAATACTCATGTAATTTAGAACTTTCACACTCATTTCCGTCACTCGATTCTATCGTTATCCTTTCGATTTGAATCAACAATGAATTCTTCTCAAATATCATCATCATTCAAATATGTCAAATATTATAATCAACATGATTCAATAGTTGGTTGTTTCATTTTATATTTGATTTCTCTTCTTTAGTACTTTAAGCAACTTAATATTTATTTTTTATTATAATTTTGATGAAGATGTAATAATATAAAATATATTATAGTCATATCAAAGAACTCATCAATATCTTTACAAACTATAACTTTTAGTTTTGATAAAAATTATAATTAGATAGTTTATATACAATTAATTGTGTGATTTATAAATTTATATTAATAATGAACAATTAAAAATAAATAAAAAAATGGTGGAATTCACATTTGACCTTCTAAAATTTCAAGCCAAATTTGGCCTTCATTTTAGAAATAGGCCAAAAAAGTTTTGGCCAAAAAGGGTTTTGGCCTATGATGGGAGAAAAAAAAGGCTAAAACCCATTTTATAGCCTATGGTGGGAGATGCCCTTATCGAATCGGATCATTTCGGTGTCGGGTAAAAATTAAATTAGTGTATAATTTTAAGGCAATCATTTTTTTTAATCAAATTTTATAATCACTTTCCTGTTGTATTGAGTTTGGGTAATTTTAGTTTGGGTTTCTAACTAGAAAATTGAACATTCATCCTCAGAATAGATGCATTACAAGATGTGTTTAATCAACCACTGAATCAAAGGAAAACCGACCACTAAACAATGACTGAGTTTGAACTCTTGATATATTATATGGAGAAATGTTTATTAATTAGTTTGAGCTCCAATATGTGTTTGAGGGTTAAAAATTGTTCTCCCGGATATCCCACATTGTTTAGCAGTACAAGACCACACATAAAGAAGCAGTACAAAAACGAGTGTGCTTTGTAAGACAAAACCACGCAGCCATGCAGTGAGCACATAGCGAACTATTCTTTCGCCTTTTACTAAAGAATACCGTGTGCCTGCTGCTTTTAAGTGGCATACGCCTATTTTTGGAGGGCAGTCTTCTTGTGAGGCACCCAACATTTCACTTCAAAATTTGGTGACTTTGAAAATTGAAGAGGCACTTCAAAATGTGGTGACTTTAAGAGGTTTAATAAGCTAAAAATTTGGTGACTTTAAGAGGTTTAATAAGCTAAAATTTCCCAAGGTACATCTTTTGGGAAGTAAGTTCAACAATGGAAACAATGGATATTGCAGACAAGGCGAGAATGCATAACCCAGCATCAAGTGAAGATAGTGCAGATACCGGTGAATCAAAGGAACAATGATTGAGGTTGCACTCTCGAGATCTACCATATAAATGGTGAAGATCGATGTGAAGACCGATGTCAATTAGCAGATATGAGAAATGCTTATTAATAATTAAGTTTAGGATACTTGTTGTGTTGAGGGTAAAATTGTCCCCGCAGATATCTAACATTGGTTACTATACAAGACGATGCTTAAAGAAGTAGTACAAAGACTAGTGTCAAGCAGCCACGCAGTGAGCATATAACGAACTATTCTTTCGCCTTTTACTAAAGAATACCATGTGTGCATTGCATTTAAGTGGCTTACGCCGGTTTTTGTAGGGCTACCGAGGCACCCAACATTTCCTTTAACAGTTTGGTTACTGTTGTTCTATCTTCCCAGTTTGGGATAGCTAAAGTAGAAAAGCATGCCTTTATCTGAGTGTTTGGGCTTTACTAGTTGGCTACCAAACCAAAAACTCTCATAGCCAATAGATGAAGGTAGTTATTTCTGAACAAGATCATAAAAAAATTACCGACACTAGTAGAAAAATGCGAATATAGCATGCTACCTAAGAGGCCGGATGTGGGAAATCTGGGCTGTAATATGCTACCAAGCCTTTGTCTTTTTTTTTTAAATAAAATGATAGAGTATATAACCCGATATAAGGTACGCCCGGGTTAAAATGTCGTGGTAAATTTTCCATAACCTTAATCAAATAGCCCGGAGCTAAAATATCCGGGTTATTATAATCATCTAATGACCCGGGCGTGCATCAATCTGTTAGATCCGGTTTAATAGGTGTCCATTCCACCAAACTTAACAAAATGCCCATAGTGGCATCCGGGACATAAAATAGGGGCACCAAAGTGAAAAAAAGAAGAAGCGGTAAGTCTGAAATTAATTGAAGGAAAATCACAAAGCTAGGGAAATCACGAAGGAGCTCCGTCCTCTCCTGCCGCCGAGCCGACCGAAGGGAAATCACGGAGCTCCGTCCTCGCCTGTCGCCGAAGGGCCCTAACTCTCGTCTTCTTCACCGGATTCGCCGTCTTCGCCAGCCAGCTCCGTCCTTGCCTGCCGCCAAAGCTCGGTTGCTCAGAGAAGGGAGCTTGCCCTAACTTTTGACGTTTCCCGTCGTCTCTCTGTCGCTCTCGCTGTCTCACTTAGGTACCCTAACTCTTTCTTCCTCGATCTCTCACCTTCTCTCTTCCTATTTGATAGAATTTAGTACTACAGTCCAACAATTTTGATAGAATTTAGTATTGCAGTCCAACAATTTTGATAAAATTGAGTCGAAAATACCTCTGCTGCTGTTTTGCCTTCTTTTCTAAAACTCTGCTGCTGCTTGTGTTCTGGAGACTTGACAAATTGCACTTGTTCTTTCGTAGCATGCTAAACCATGGCCCTAGGGCTGAGGTGCACAATTCCTTCTAATACCGAAGTTAGACTTTCAGTCCAGTTCTTGTATTTTAAATAGTTATCTGGTGATTAGATTGGTCAAATTCCTGAAATAGCGTTTTTGCCGGAGGTGATTTTTTTGGGTTGGATATGATTGATTTTGGAGTGTGGGAGTCAGTGGAACTCATTTGTTGTTTTGGTTTAGGCATAATGAATGTGAGATTAAGGATATAGGAATTAAATTTGGAATGTGAAAATGGATTTACATTTTATTCAAGATGTGGAACTCATTTGGAGAATTAGTCATTTCAATGTCTCTCGATTCATTCAGTTCAGTGCTGAGATTTTAGTCCTTTTGAAGCCAATTATAAATTTATAGTTCTGCCCATAATACTCTCTTTACCTGCTTGGCAAGTTACAGGACAGTGATATGTAGTTAATTGAGTTGGTGAATTTGATCAACATTAGCTACAATTGAATTGAATTGAATATTATCTATTCGTCAAATGAAAGATGCATCACAAATGTCTATAAGTCTTATTGTCTTATACTTAAGGTTTGTTTTGAAACAATTTTGAAAGGGCTCTATATCCATATATGTTATTTATATATATAAAAAAAAGGTACGATCAGAAGTTCCTAGACCATATAACATTTACACCAAAATTGAGGAAAATTACTTAATCCTCTCTTGTAATGTAATCCTTTCTATGTTTTTTCATCTTTCTGGATTATTCATGTGTGATTTTTTTTGTTATAAACATTTTTTTTGGTAAACATTATTCATGTGTGATTATAATTTAGATATGTAGGGTCTAAATTCTTGAATATTCCAGCCATCTTGATCCAACAAGAAAGCGAAAGAAAAAAACCAATTAAGGTGGTAATGAATGGCTGCTTCTTATTATAATTTACCCTTTAAATAATAATAGTGTGTGTCTTATGTATATGAGTTCCATCTCTCATCTCTCTATGTAAAGTGATTGACAGCTTTCTCCAACTTCATTCAAAGTAAGATATGTGTTGTACTGTTTTTAAAGTGGCTTATATGTTACTTTTTAAATAAAGGTATGCTTTGTTCTTTGCATGTCCCTAGAGGCTATCAAGGTACAAAGCCAAATCTAATTTCACAAGGTACAAACCCAACTCAAATCAGCCCTAACTTTGAAATGTATATCTTGCATACGTGCATTTTAGCATTATTGTTCTAGTGCCCTAACATATAATGTATATCTTCCATACTCACTATTTTTTTTTTCTTGTACAGATGCCTCCTGAAAAATCTCAAATGCCTCCTAAAAAAAAGGCCTAAGAGTGTCTAATAACCAAACTAATGAGGTGCATGAGGGTCTGGAAGAAGGTCCACCAGAGAAGAAACATAAGACACCAGGGGCTTCGTTAATGAAGAGCATTGCAAAGGGCATATCCACCGGCGAACGATTACCTGTCGATCTAAACAGTAGAGGGCATCCTATTGGGAAAAATAAAGCAAAGTTGTCAACCTTCATTGGCACTACCGTGAAAAAGTGGGTGCCCATCACCGTAGATAATTGGGGAAATGTTTATGAGGAGGAGAAGGATGCTATTTGGGAAGATATTGTGGTTAGTCCTTTATATTTATGTTGTTGATTTTTTTATTGCGTTTTATTATACCCATCTTTTTTATACAGTTTCCTGGGCATTTTGAACTTGCATTTACAGTAGGTACCTAGTAGCAATGATGTTTTCTCAGAATTACAAGTTCATTGCACATATATACCCATCTTTTTATACAGTAGGCATTTTGAACTTGCGTTTACTGTTTCCTGGGCATTTTGACTCAAACATAGCAGCATCAATCTGAAAAATGCTCCTCAATAAAGACCTAGTAGCAATGATGTTTTCTCAGAAATTTTAACCTGCACAGTGTTTCCAGTTTGCTTGACTGAGTTATCAGAAATTTTAATATGGAAAAATAAGTGGCATATATGTTACTTTTTTTCTGATGTCAGTAGGGTCGAGAAACTTATACCTACACACTTTTCTTGGATGATGTATACTGGTACAGATCTTGATTAGCTTTGGCATTCATTTGTTCATGATTTTTTTCATTCTTGCATTCATCCATAAAGGCAGTCCTACCCTCTTTTGCCTAGGTACTCGATACGTTTTGCTGTAGAGGATTAGATTGTTCAAGGATGAGTTATGTGTTATAGTCCTGCTATTTCGTTTTCATTCGCTATCACAATGACAGTTGACTGTTTGAGAAGCAAGTTAATTTTATACCTTGAATCAGTCTCCTCCTTGCCTTATTCCTCCATATTTGATCAATGTTAAGTATCTGGTATAGAAATGATATGTTATTTTGGTCATAACTAGGGTGTCTTTTGTAGAGGGCAAAAGTGGGGTTAGAAACTGCTTAGGGTTTTGATGGAATCGATCAGTTTATGTCAACAACTGTGTTTCATTTTAGATTAGAAACCCACATTGGACGAAAAGCAAGAAAAAGAAGGAACACGAAGATATAAAACAAGACAGAGAATCAACTTGCAAACTACTTACCTGGACGGGGTCTACGAGTGATCAACAAGGCTCGTTGCCTTGGTTGTTGGCTCACATTGCACCCAGTGGGTGCGGCAGCCTAACATCTTCCCATTGTGGAAGAGTGTACGTCATAATTTGTGTTAAAGGGGCCTGCGTTCGCGCGGCCCCTACCAATTTTAGTTCAATTTATTTATAACATTTTCAGATTCTGATCTCCCTTTTCCCCCCTTTTTATGTTCTCTGTTATGAATTGACCATATTAGATAACATCCAGATTATGTTATTTATTCTTGCTGTGATCTTGCCACTCTGAACTAGAGTATTTGCATATAGAGCCCACGATTGGTTGGGTCAATATATTCAACCTGGGCATATTCGGTTCGGGCCATTGTCGGGAATGCGTTATTATCGAATTGGATCATTTCGGTGTCAAGTAAAATCTTACTGTGTATGATACAAGGCAAATCAGGTTTTTTTTATAATAAATTAAATTTTAAATCGCTTTCCGGTTGTATTGAGTTTGGGTAAATTTGAGTTTCTCAGGTTGGGTCGGAATTGTATATCTGGATGTGTTTCTAACTTGAAAACTGAACCTTCATCCCCAGAATAGATGCATTAATGTGGTCCTTAATCAACCACTGAATCATTCTACCAAAAAAATAAATAAATCAACCACTGAATCATAGGAAAACTGACCACTACACAATGATTGAGGTTGAGCTTTCGATCTACTATATGGAGAAATGTTTATTAATTAGTTTAAGCTTCAAGATATGTTTGAGGGTGAAAAATTGTTCTCCCGGATATCCCACATTGTTTAGCGGTACAAGACCACACATAAAGAAGCAGTACAAAAACGAGTGTGCTTCATGAATCATAAGCACGCAGCCATGCTGTGAGCACATAGCGAACTATTCTTTCGCCTTTTACTAAAGAATACCGTGTTCTCGTTGCTTTTAAGTGGCATACGCCTATTTCATTTCAAAATTTGGTGACTGTGAAAATTGTAAAGAGGTTTCATTTCACATCAAGTGCAGATAGTTTTACTATATTTGTTTACCTTGTAATCTCTTTTGTATTAGTTGTATGTTCATTTTCAAATCGAAGTTATGTTTTGAGCTTTGTATTGGACACAGGAATCAGGTAACAGGAAGATTGCAAAAAGGCATTAAGGTTGCCTTTTTAACTGTTTAAAGTGCTCATCAAATGAATCTGCACAGTTTTGGACTAGTGAAAGCAATGCGCCCAAGCCATTTCTTAATCCTTTAAACTTTCGGGTATCAATTTTCTCATGCCAAGCACTCAATGTTCAAAAAAACGCTTGGCAGGTGCTTGGCGGTAGAGTAGGGTCAAGGGTCTAGGCGGGGTGCAGACGGATTTCATGGCGGGTCTTTGTGGCCTAGGCGGGTTTTGACGATCTTGACGGTCTTGGCGGCGGGGAGAGTTCAAGGGTTTAGGCGGGTGTCTAGGCGGGCCTTGAAGGGTTTTTTAGAACAGTGCAAGCACTAATAAGTTGCTATTGGGTGTTAGACTAACTCCAATGGCATGGTGCAAATGCTTAAATATGCACATTTTGATGCAAATTATGCTCCAATGGTTACTTTTGAGTGTCTAAAATGTGCACATTTGCACACAAAGTGCTCAAATATAAGCACATCATCTCCCCCATGTGCAAAAACTTTTTATCATTTTTCAATAAAGTAAACTCATTTCTATTGGTTGTTTTTTTTATTGTTTTCTTTTCCTTTTTAATTTAATCATATTTATTTAGAGATAGGTGTGTATAAAATGCACATTTAACCAATGGAGTAAAATATCAAAAAGTGATGTGCATTTTTAAGCACCTTGTGCAAATATGTGCATTTGCACACTTAACCATTGGAGTTAGTCTTATATCAATTTTGAGAGTTAAAAAGGGTCTATGAAAGGGACTGGTGCGGCTGCTGCCGGGGGTGTCCTACGCAATGAATTAAGGAGGAGGCTGGATCATGGGGTTCACTACAATATTGGCTACTGCTCGGTGGTGGAGGCGGAGCTTTGGGGTGTGGATAAGGGTCTTGAACTGGCTTGGGACTGCGGATGCATGAAAAGTCGACTGTGAGATGGACTCTGAGATTGATTTGGAGCTAATTTTGAAGTCGGTGAAGCCAATGCGCCCGTATGCCAGCCTGGTTTCATTATGCCAAGGCTTCCTCAGTAGGAGTTGGGATTTGGGATGTCCATCTCCGTCATGTTTTCCGTGAGACGAACCGTCTTGATGATGGTCTAGCCCACCTTACGTTTTCTTTTAGTCGGGGTTTTGTTATGTTGAATACTATTCCTATGGGTTTGGTGCAGTACCTGAACGAGGACGCCGGAGGGGTTCCTATACCCCGAATGTGCTCTGACTAGGTTCTGTTCTGAACCCTTAATAATATGCTTCTTTAGGAGTTGGGTTGTCGTGTCCCGTTTTTCGACAAAAATAAAATAAAATTTGAGGGTTAAAAAATAATTATTTCATATCAACTTAGGAAAATCAAATTACTTAAAAAAAATGAAAGTACGTAGATACTTAACCAAACTAAGGCCAATGTAGCCAAAGTTGGTTATAGACTTTAACTACATTCGCCTTATGCTTCGACTCTTACCGATAGGAGTTGCATACCAATCACGAAGTCCTTGGTATTTGGTGCTAGAGCGAAAAACATTACAGTTAATTCCAACATTCTTGTTATAAATCCGCTAAACTGATCAAGGGATTTATGACCTTGAAATTTTATCAGATAATGCAAAAAATGAATCGTCAAATATGGTGCAGTGTTAGTTTTCATGTTTCCTCTCTCTGCCTTAATTTCTACTATTACAAAGTCAACTGCACATCTTCAAAACATTGTAATGTTATAGAATCCCACATTGGAAGGAGAATAAGAAAAAGAAGGAACATGAGATATAAAACAAGACGGACGATGATCTTGCAACATACTTACCTGGACGGGGTCTACTAGTGATCAACAAAGCTCGTGGCCTGGGTTGTTTGCTCACATTGCACCTCAGTGGGTGCGGCAGCCTAACATCTTCCCACTGTGGAAGAGTGTACGTCATAATTTGTGCGTGAGGGGGCCTGCGCGAACGCAGGCCCCTACCAGTCTCAGTTATACTATTTCTTGTTAGCATTAAACATTCGAAGAAGTTTACATTCTTCAACTAGTATGCTTTTGTCGAGATGAGATGATTCCAACAGATTTGTGTGCCGAGGGTAAAATTGTTGTCTTGCAAACCTACCTGTCGTGAGTGCAAATGTAGCGATGGAAAAAACGAGCTGAAAACCGTCGGAAAACAAGTGCTTAGAAAACCAGAAAGGTTGTGGCGTGGTATATGCAGAACCCATTGCCTTAGAAGCGAATTCGCACCGTCAGAAAACAAGTGTTTAGAAAACCAGAAAGGTTGTGGCGTGGTATATGCAGAACCCACTGCCTTAGAAGCGAATTCGCCCCGACCGTAGGTGCAAGTCGGCAACTGGCTTCGCCCCCCCAAGGTTACACAGCACACCCTCGTCGTCGTGCACTCGAAACAAGGGTTTGGAATCACGAAAGACTTTGCTCAGAACTAAGGTGAAAGAGAGAGAGAGAGATGGTTTTCAGTGTGTGAAAAACTGAAGAGAAGACGCCTGATTTTAAAGGAGAAAGGAGACACTCCTCAATTGGTAGTGCAGGCGAGAATCTCGGAGCGGTTACGAGACGCTCCACATTCAAAACGTGACGGAAATCTTGGAAAACAGAAATCTCAACAGTTATTTCGTGACTCATCTGGCCCAATTAATAAAACGTCACCTAAAAAAAACATCGTGACTCATCTGGCCCAATTAATAAAACGTCACCTAAAAAAAAACATCGTGACTCATTTGGCCCAATTAATAAAACGTCGTCACCTAAAAAAAAATACATCGTGACTCATCTGGCCCAATTAATAAAAAGTCACCTAAAAAAAAACCACGAATGTGTCACGAAACAGACTGACAGGGCGTGCGTGTAAGACCCCTATTCCATCACTCAAACCAAGGTGGGATAAGAACCCGTTTTAAAGTAACCCCTCATGTCCCTAGAAATCAATGTGGGACAAAACCTTTCACCTTCCCTCAAATTCAAGCATTTACTCCAACACCTGTCTACTGAATTCCTGAAGCATGACATTGATAGGCTTATTGGCTGCCGTCTAGAACTTATAGCCCTTTGACAAACTACAAATCAAGCAGTCTACCAAGTTACTAACTTCGAATTTTGATCCTACTTTTCCTATTTTCGAGTAATATAACACTTCTCATCGAAAAAGTTTTCCTAGTTTGCTAGTCTTTTTTCGATTCACTTGGGATTCCTATCGAATTTGGAGATGAAGGGAACGAAAATGGCATAGCATATTTACTGAAACCCCTCCCTTAATACAAGACCCAACTTAAGGTGTTCGAATTTATCCAATAAAAATATGGTGCATCAGCAATTTAAGATGTTTCCTCTCCCAACTCAATTTTTTACGGTACCACAGTGAACTGCAGTGTTTATGGAAGCACGCTCACAGTCCCAGTACGCGTGACAAAATTCCCACAAATCATATACTTGCAAATGTATTTAGATGCACGAAACTAGATGGTATCGTGCGTAGATGCGATGTTCGTGCAGCCAATACGAATTTCAGGGTCTCCCTTACTAGCTAGCTTAAATGACATATATGGTCTGTTTCATGTTATCCGTTTCATCGACAAGCTCAATTAGCTTTGACTAAATAATGTCTTGTGTATTATCCCGCCATGTTATGGCTGCAACAGCTAGCAGGAATCATATAGATCTTTATTTTCCTTATTTAGGTGATGTTGGTTTCAATCTCCACATTAATCATCAAAAGAAGTATGCTTTTGTCGAGATGGGATCTGTCTGTTAAGGAAGCTAGCAACTCGATGTCGAGAGATTACATATGATATCATCTTTGGGTGTGTCGAGTTTGTGAATATATTTATCTGCGGATATGGAGAAATGCTTGTTAATTACTTTAAGCTAAAGGTAAAATTGTTCTCATGGATATCCCACACCGGATAGCGGTATAAGTCAACACATAAAGAAGCAGTACAAAAATGAGCGTTCTTGTTGATGTAAAACCATGCAGCCACGCAATGAGCACAAAGCGAACTATTCTTTCGCCTTTTACTAAAGAATACCGTGTGCTCGCTGCATTTGAGTGGCATACGCCTATTTTTGTAGGGTTGCCTTCTTCTGAGGCCACCCAAAATTTCATTTCAAAATTTGGTGACGGTTTGAAAATTGACGAGGTATGGGAAGCTAAAACTGTTTGATGCATATTTCCGGGAATTAACTTCTCAATACGATACCGACTGTAGACATCGGATATTAGTGAATTCATTAATCTGAGGCATCTGAACAATAGTGTGTTATAAGTTCTATACTTAGCTTAGTTGAATTGACGTATATAATATCCAATTAAATAAGGTGTCGTGATAATTTACAATGTTTCCTATGCTGGATGTCATCCCATCCCTAAACGAAACAAAAATTGGGCGCTGAGTGTCGCACTCATCCCACAAATGAGCAACTGATAAGGCGAGAAGGTAGAAATCACAACAACAACAACATCCCAGTAAATCCCGCGATTAAGCGGGGTTTTGAGGGTCAGGATGTACGCACTGTTACCCCGAACAAGTTGAGAGAGTGTTTCAGATAGACCCAGAACAATAGGATACAAGTAAAACAAGATAACAGGCTTCACAGAAGGTAAAAGGTAGAAGGTAAAATAATCGAAGAGAAGCAGCAAAGTAGTCCGAAAATAATTGAAAGAGGGGTCAAATTGAGAGAGGGGTCTTGATTAGCCATATAATTGAAATGCTTGAAATTTGGGTCTCCTCATCAATTAGGTTTCTTGTCAATTTCATTTTAGAGTAAAATCCCACATTGGAAGGGAAGTGAGAAAAACAATGAAAATGAAGATATAAAACAAGTCAGAGTATGAACTTGCAACATACTTACCTGGACGGGGTCTACGAGGGATCAACAAAGCTCGTGGCCTTGGTTGTCGGCCTGCATTGCACTTGAGCGGGTGCGGCAGCCTAACATCTTCCCTTTGTGGAAGAGTGTACGTCATAATTTGTGAAGAGTGTACGTCATAATTTGTGATCGAGGGGGCCTGTGTTCGCGCAACCCCTACCAATCTCAGTTCAATTTCCTATTTATATTCTGTTGCCTTAAGGAGAGATCTGTATATGTGCATCACTTTAGTTTGCTTGATGGAATCTAAATTTTGCTATTTATCCTTGCCAAGATCATAACACACCCTTGAAGTTGAAGAACTCAGAAGAGGGACAATAATGTCATATCGAGGATTTTAAGCTTGCATCGGCTATACAAACTAGAGTCAAGAATCAATCCTTGTGCATGCATATAAACTAGATCGATGATTTGTGGGATAAATATAATGCTAGTAGGGGGAGATGACTTTGCTGAAATTTCCATGGATGACTTTTTACATCCTGAATTCGAACAACACCTCTCACGCTGGTTCCGCATAGGTACCTCTCCGGACTGCTGCTGTAGTGTCAATGGTCTTCGGGGGCCAAGCCTTCCCTTATGAGAAAAAACAAATGACTTGAGGCTTTGCTTGATAAACACAGAAGAGAAATGGAGGAAAGATTTCAATTCATTCTCAGAAAATGAGAGAAAAACCACACAAAATCAAGAAGTTATTAGTTTAGATGGATCAACCTCCTATTTATACAAGCTGAGTTCAGTTCCCTCCACTAACAAACTTCTAACAAACTTTTGAACACCCAAAATGATGAAAATACCCCCTTGCTCTAACATACGGGATACTCTACATACCTCCTCAAGTTGGACATGTGGAAGACCAAGTCCGAGCTTGAAACACATAACATGATGCTGATGAGCCCCTAATGCCTTAGTCACGATGTATGTTGTTTGATGAAGATTTGGCACATGCTTGGTGACAATAAATCCTTGTTGAACTAATTCCCTGATGAAGTGGCAATCAATACAAACATGTTTAATTCGTTCATGAAAAACATGATTTGAAGTAAAACATTGAGCGGCTCTGTTGTCACAAAACAAGGTGATATGAGTAGGGACAGGAATATGCAGATCACTGAGAAGACCCTGCAACCAAATGAGCTCGCTAGCAGCATAAGACATACTCCTATATTCACTCTGGGTTGAAGACTTGGATACCACCTTCTGCTTCTTTGATTTCCATGAAACCAAGGAAGGTCAACCCACGAAAACACAATACCCTGACAAAGAGCAACCAGTATAAGGGCAATTTCTCTAATCTGCATCATAGTAGGCCCTAATCTGTAAGTCTGAAATAAAAGGGTAAGATAATGCCAAATTGAAGATTTCCTTTAGGTATCCGAGTAGGTACATTGTAGCATTCAAATGTGGCCGGTAGGGGTGCTATTCGAGTCGAACGAGCCAAGTAGTGAGCTGCTCATACTCGGCTCGGTACTGTTGAAGCTCGAGCTCGAGCTCGAGCTCGGCTCGAATTTTACTCGAGCTTAGAAGTAAGCTCGAACTCGGCTCGCGAGTATTTGAACAAACTCGAGCTCGAGCTCGTTTTGCTCGTTTTTTGTCGAGCCGAGCTCGAGCTCGTGAGCTCATTCGAGCTCGTTTGAGCTCTTTTGAGCTCGTGAGCTCGTTCTACCCCTTTTACAAATCTCAGAGATCTTAACTCAAGAACTTTAATCTCAGATTTCAAGTAAGAACTTTAATCTCAGAAACAATGGAACTTTAATCTCAGATTTTTTACAAACTAATTTCAAGTAAGAACTTTAATCTTAACTCAAGAGTGACAGCTGAACAAGGGGAAGAACAAGTGAACAACTGAACAAGGGTCGAAACAACTAAAACATAAACAAGATCTGATGGAGGAGGGGTTGAAGAACAAGGGGCGAAAAAAGAATCGAAAGCGAACTTACCAGATTTTGGCCGCCGGAGCCGGGGACTAGGCGACGCCGAGGAGGAGTCGGGGAGGAGGTAGACACCGGAGCCGAGATCTGAACAAACGAACTGCAGAAGAGAAGGAAACGGGGAGGAGGCAGACACTAGGAGGCGGTGCCGAGGAGGAAACGAACTGCAGAAGAGTCGAGGAGGAGCCGGGGAGGAGGCGGCGCCGAGGAAGAGCCGGGGAGGAGGCGGCGCCAAGGAGGAGCCAGGGAGGAGAGAATAGAGGAAGACTGGAAGAGGATTGAGAAATGAGAATGCTTGCCGCCTGGAGGCTGGAGACACGGGACTGATTTGAGAAACCCTAAAACTAAAGGAGAAAAAGCCCAGGGGCAAAATTGTCCGAGTATACGAGCTACTCGAGCTCGAGTTCGTACTCGGCTCGTTTTTCAAATGTGAACGAGCTCAAGCCGAGTTTTTCGAGCCGAATCCGAGCAGCTCGTGTCCGCAAAACACCCCTAGTGGTTGGAGGGGATTTTGTAAGAACAAACGAAGTTGCTGAACTGTGAGAAGCACATCGTTAGTCTCAAGACTCACCCATATTCTCGGCATTCACCTTTCACCCCTTCATCATCCCATGCTTCCACATGCGGATTGGACCGAAATCCTTCCTGATGTGTGCGAGGCTATGGTTTGTTTCTTGGTTGTATTCGGCCTCTCCATTTCTTAGACAATGGTGTTTGCCTAAGATTTCGAATTATTACCTTATTAAAAAAAATATCCAATAGTTGAATTTCTAACATTTCTCCACATTGATGCATCTATTCTGGGATGAAGGTTTAATTTCTTGTAACACATCCAGATATATAATTCCGACCCAACTTGAAAAACCCAAAATTATCCAAACTCGATGCAACCAAAAAGCGATATAAAATTTGATTTAAAAAAAAAAAACTGATTTGCCTCAGTATATAAGAAGTTTTTACTTGACATCAAAATGATCCGATTCAATAATAACACATTCCTGACAATGGCCTGACCTGAATTTGCCCAGGCTGAATCGACCCAACCGATTGCGAGCTGCCGAGCTCTATATGAAATATTCTATAACGTTTTGAATTTGTGCAGTTGACCGTGGTTATAGTAGAAAACTGAATAGAGAGAGGAAAAAATGTTAAATATATTATCACCACACCATGCATATTTGATTGGATATCTTGTCAAAAATACAACTATAAGGAATAAATTGATACTTGAATTTGAAGCCAAACACCATGAAGAGAAATGGTTACCAACGAGCTTGATTGATTGGCACAATGCTATAAGCTACAAACACTTTTTTGTAAGGATGGAACTTTTATCTTACCTTACAAAAGCCTCCATCCTTTTTCGTTTGCTTTGAGCTGCTAGCTTTCTCAGTTTGCTTATTCATTTGCAAGTTCATTCTTCATCACAAGGATCCATCCCCAATAGAAATGCACAAAAAGAACGGTAATATGCATCTACGAAGAATCTGCTAAATATTTAGATAAGTAGTTCCAATACAATCTTCAACTACTCGGCTGAAACTTTACTTTCCTACAAATGCACTGAGTCAGAACCAAATTGCTCTTGCAATAAACCAAATTGCTGAGACAAATTCATATCAAAACATAATGCCAAAATTGTGATTTCATATCTAAAATCCACTCACATGGTAGGAAGAAACTAGCTCTGCCTAAATAAAATCAATCCACTAAGTCTACATCGAAGATGTTCATTATCAAACCCCACTAATATTTTTTTTAGTAAATATCTCTTTTGGATAAACACATCAGGTGATTGTTGTACATATCTCAAATATTATGTGAATGTCTCATTTTGGCAATTTTATGCTTATTGAATATTAGGAGAAACGCTGAAGTACCACTGAATGAAGCGCTGAAGCGTTATCTTGGTTCAAGCTTCTGGTTCGAGAAGAAATGAGAGCTACCTGTAATAAAGCAGAGTTTTGTAATTATGGATTGTTCAAGTTAAATTATTATGATGGTTCATAAGAGTGTGTTATGTTGATTTTGAGAAGTGTGATATTACTCATAAACGTACAAAGAAAAAGATGAGATTTAAATTTGAAGCTGCTAATTAACCAGGTACATCGCTTGATTTGTAGCTAGTTTGCCAAGATGTATAAGTTGTTGAAGGAAATCAGGGAGACCTTTTGCCAAGATGGGCACTTATTGATTTCAAGCTCACGAAGAGAGGTTAAACCTTCGCCTGAGAAGCTCGCCAACTCACTGCAAGAATGAATTGTTATTTTTCGTAGAGAAGACGATGGAGAAGATGTTGAACATATTGACATCAGTTGATGTACCAAGTTTCTGCTAACTTCAACCAAATGCAGTTCTTGAAGACGAGGAGTTGGAGGCATGGACTCGAAATATGGACACTGGACAATGTCTAGCCCTGCAAGAAGGGGAAACCATGTTTGCTCCTGGTGTTTGACATGATGCTTCTCATTTGTAGTTGCAGCGCATGCTGCTGTTGCTTTTAGTCGCCTTGACCATCCCTTCAACTTCGGCAAATCCACCAATGTAAGTTTTTGGAGAAAAGGGAAGAACGACTCAGTGGAGACAACTTCTTCTTCCATGTACTCCAATCCATGGAGACCAACCATTTCAAGAATCCTAAGACAAGGGAGACACCTTAGAGGTGGTAGTCATTGGATACGACAGGGTTAATTAAGCTTAGAGAAGAAACCTTGTGCCTCTTTCCAGTGCCTTTTCCCCTCCATGTGTCTGATAATCTATCTTATCGTTCGTGACAACCTCATCGAATAGATCGTCAGCCTCATATAAAACTTCCCTGACTCTCTTGATCCAGTTGTTCACTACAACCGAGTTTTCTTGTCGCTTCTCTGCGTCAAGGAAAATGGCTTGGACTGTTTTGATAGTCTTCCCGAGCTCTTCGAGTTCATTCCTTGCTCCCCAAATGGATTGCACCATTCCATGTACGCCTTCTCAAATGTATGGGAGGTAATCATGGTTAAGAGCTTGGATGCAAGGCTATAAACAAAGTCCCTTCAGCCATTAATATTGATTCAACCGGTGGTGGTGGTGGTGGTGGATGGGATTTGTTTGCAGGGATTCGAAGGGAGGATGCGTGCGATGCTACTCCAATGTATATATATTATATCAAGTCAATTGTCTCAAATTATCGATCTTGTGATCGAGTGGTTAGCCAATCACTTTCTCATGGAACTTGCTTAAGATCAATTAATTTATATTGCTCTAAATTGTATTGTTTAGTTCACCTATATTGACATTTTATTTGTTGGTTAAAGGATAAGAGGAAGTTACAAGATCAACTTAACTGAATGAAGTGGATAGTAGTAGGTGGAACTATTATATTTAAATTGTTTTGCATCAACATATTTATAGTTTATTTTGTTTTCTTTCTAATTTCTTCACTAAAAAACCCTCATTTCTACTCGTTTGTAAATATACATTAAATGAGAATACTTGATTTTTTATGAGATCGACCTCTTACTTACTATACTAGTCCGTAGATTTGAGTTTTATTTTGATAGGAAATACACCGATTTCCTCATGTCAGTTAGATATAAAATCAAATAATGATATAATTAAACTTATTTAATTAATTAAATATTAATTGTGTACATGTTAGGCAATAAATAAAAAGTTAAGAATATATTAGGTTAATACTATTAATTCAAGCAATGAATTTAATGACGTGTTCATGCATATGCAAATAAATAATTAAACAGTCAATCGTATATTATATCCCTATGAATTCATGCAATGAATTTAATTAATGACGCGCGTGTTCATGCACATGGAAATACAAACAATTGAATATTATATATTGGGACAGTAAATTATATCTATTATCTATTAAAAATCTTTTAAAGTATGACCAAAAAAATTTGAATAACATGAGAATTAAACTAATAACGATCAAAGTATACATGAAATAAAAATAAAAATTAATCTAGCTATAAATAGTTCTAAATAAAATAATACCTATCAAATATTTATCTATTAATATTTAATATTTATGATAAATATGGTTATGAAATATTTTTTATTTATATTTTTGTCAATTAAATAATATATATATATAGATATATAGATTATGGCTTCTGACTACTTCCTATAAATTATGACAATATCTTATGATCAACCACGCGATGCCATGTATGATACTATGCATCAGTTTTAGTATGTGTGTATAAAATATGTATAGAATTTGTGATGAATTGGAATTTTCAGTGTTAAATGAAATTCTTAGGTTTAATTAATTAGTATTGGAACTAGTTTAGTACATAACTAGTCGAATGTGCATAAGATTAGGGATGAATTCAAATCGATCTTGACAACTTTTTTAAATCTCAATGTTAAAGATGTGAAAGAAACAGAATCCCACATCGAAAATATGAAAATCAATACTAAGAATAGAAGGATGGTTACCTACTCTTTCTATTACTAATTAGTTTTAGAATGAAATCTTGAAATGAATGAGGACGTACACTCCATTAATTGGAGCCCAAATGAAAACGTATAGAATTTGGAACGACTTTGGATCATCAATTACTTAAAAGCACATCAAACAAATATTACACAATTCGCCAAATAAAAAAGAAAACATGGAAATTATTCTCTCATAATCGTACACGACTTCCATCTTCCCATTATCGATCATCAATTGTACACGACTTCCATCTTCCCATTATCGATCATCAATCGTACACCACGTTGAGGGATGACAAACTTTCCAAATAATGTATGGTTTGTAAACCATCTCCATGGTATAAGTCTATCATCTCGATACACTCCTCAGAATCCCTAAGAAAAACATTAACATGCATATTATATCTACAAGCACAGTCAATTTCTTTGGTAAGTAAATGAAGCGAAATATAATTGACATGTGTCTTACCTCGTGAAAAACAAAGATATTTCCTCTTCTCTGAGAGGTTATTAGGTCATAGTTATGAAAGATTCGGAGTAAGCCACTCCACCCATCACTCCCATATCCATATAAGGAAGTGAATCAGCACGACTTGTACTCTACAAAAGTTTTGTGGATAGCAAATCAAAAAGTTTGGTAGATCCATAGATAGTATTAAAATAGATCTAAAAAATCACAACCACCACACAAAGAGTATCAAGGTGTGACTTGGTGATTCACAGTTTAGCATTCATAAAAAAAAAAGATTGCATATAATATTGTATAAAAATGGTTATGAATCAAAAGCTAGTTAATCAAATTGTTTTGACCTAAAAAAAATATTTATATTCGCAATGCCAACCTCAATTCCTCAAGTCCCTAATAGACCAATTTAGGACGTGAGGCTATTGATAAAATAATGCCTAACAATTAGCTTATCTATAGAAAACATAGTAGCAATAATGAATCAACAAAAGAACCTTGCTTGGTAGATTGCTAATTCGATGTTGGAATCTTCTATTGAATGACAGCTTCCACTTATCTCGATCACTATAATCGATCATTTTGATGTACCATACATATGCACTTTGCCCATAGCCTTAAATAAAGAGAAACCTCATTATTTTCATATTGAGATTCGATGTGGGACTTGTTCATATTAAATACGTAGCAAATTCTTGGGCATATGAAAATTTAAACTCATCCATTTATTTTCACTTTGTAAAAAATACATACCCTATCGACTCGTTAAACATTTTTTTTACATATATAAATAAATAGATAGATATGATTTATAACATTAACACCTTCTATAAGTATTTCGAACTAAGAAAATACAATCAATACAAAGCTCATATCAAAATTTACAACAATATACTCATCCTCATCCATTCCCTATATTAGATCCCAATGTAGTATATATTTCACCTTAGAAATGGCGAAGAGTGAAGGGAACATATATATATATATATATATATATATATATATATATATATATATATATATATATATATATATATATATATATATATATATATATTTACAATATATAAATCAAACATATTCTTAAGCTAAACTAACAAGTAACATTTCAGACAATAAATTGAAGGAAAATTTTGCTTCAAAATAAAAGTATGCCATAGAACTTGTATTGCGTGTGCACGTGTGTTCGTGCGTGCGTGCATGCATGTGTGTTTCAAGGGAAGACGTGGGAATAAGACTCGATGAGAGAGAAAGTCGAAAAAACCCTTTCTTCTACCCAGCCAAACTCTAGGTCGAAAATCTCACACAAATCTCCACCAAATGAGTTGAAATTGGGCAATAGATATGGGGAAAATCTCATTTCCATACTCATCAATGAACCAAATCACAAATTTACTGAGTTCTTGCTATTTTCGGGTGGATTCGTGCTTCGAATGTATGTCGAGTTTCGTCAAAATCGCAAGAAAATAATCTATAAGAGATTACAGAATCTGCTAATCATACCGTTCGATAGTGGCGGATTTGTGGGGTTGTGCTTCTGGTGGTGGTGGTGGTGGTGATCTGCTGCTTTGTGTCTCCTCCTGGAGGGCATAGTCAAAACAAAGGTGAGGGATGAAACTAAGAGGGTGTGGTGGCGCTCTCAGACTTGGGTGTACGGCTGGGCTTTCGTCTTATGGAAAGTGACTCAAGTTCACAGGTACCGTCGCTGGGGTTCGATTGAATCCAACATTGCTCCCTTCTGTTGGAATAATGCTTAAATAAAGATTTTATAAAGGGTTTTAATTTCCACAATCTTATCCATATTAAAAATAAAAGGGAAAAATGTTTTTAACTGTTTTGAGAGTTTCTCTCAACTAAGGAGGTGGGTGGGAGAGTGGGAGGTAAACACACGTTGCCTCACCTTATAACAGACCTTTTAGGGTTTAAAGAGTGTTGAGTGCGTCTTCCATCTTGATCATCTTCTCTGTATAAACATTCTGAGTTCCTAGTAAGATTCCAAACTTCCTTTGGCGAGTGCACGCGATCGGAGGTGTTGTGTAACCTTGGGGGCGATGCCTGAAGCCGACTTGCACCGTGGTCGGGGCGAAATCGCTTCTAAGGCCGTGGGTTCCGATATATACCACGCCACAACAATTCATGTTTTCAGATGAGTTTTATATTTTGATTTGATTTTCATTGATCTAAATTGAAATTGTTAATGGTTTTACTAACAATTTAGAAGCGATGTTTGTTAGTAGATACCTGTTGAAGAGATTCAAGGAATGAAAAATTGATTTTAACTGATCAATCAGACCTAGGAGAGAGACGCAGGAGGAATCCGATTTTCGGGTTTCATGGACGTCGCCTGGAGGAGCTCTCTCATCCGCCACTCCGAGGCTCCGATTCAATCTCTGCTTCTTTTGCTTCCGACCTTCAAGCATTGATTCAGACAGTTGGGCAAATCAGACATGGAAGCGCAGTTTTGTTCGGCGTTGAAGGAAGGTGATATCGCCTAGGTCTCCAATGGCGGGATTACAGAGATCTGCGATTTCCTTAGGCGGAAGCGATAGTCGGGACTTGTCTCCTCTCCGCCGAATTAACGCAAGGTAGGAAATCTGAGCAGAAGTTCTACTCCGACGAATTGCGGAGGCTGAGACGCTGAGAAGGTTGCAAAACGTGAGATCCAACAACATAATTGAGCCTGAGGAGATCAGGATGCGGTCGATTAGAACCTCGACGAACAACGATGGTGCGCAAAGGCAGGAGAATCTCCGCCCAAGGAGATCGACGTCGTTGTTTCCATGCAAAGATCAAGCGACGAGCTCTTCATTGAGCCGGAGACGCCGAAATTCTAGGAGATCTCTTCCCTCTTCCCAGCCAATTCGTTCTGGTTCGAGAGATGCGTAGCCGGCCTCATAAGATCGACGAGAGGCGCTGCTTCCTATGCCGAGATCTCTTCGCTGACTTCGGTGAACGCAGGAGCCAGAAGCAATAGAGGCTTCGATCCTCTCTCTCGATCGTGTGGGGCTTGTTTCAAGGGTTCCCATTCCACGGAGCGTTGATAGTGAGGGTTGAGTTTATTGCGGACGATCGAGGACGCGCGCGCACCATCTTCAACCCAAAGATTGCCGAAGTCTGGTTGATCGAGAAGAGAAGGAAGCTGCGCTGGAGATGGCGGTGACGGTTAATTTGGTACCATGCTCCTCGATGGTGTAGTTGGTGGCGGCGGCGCCACCGCCCGAGTCGTTGATGGGAGTTCCAATGGTAGGTTGAGGAGGAAGGAGGCCGGGCTCACTGCAATGGCGGCCTGGGCGTACTCGGGTCTTTTCGGGCTTCCTTTCAAGCTGAGTCGGGTTGCTGGAGACCCAAGTGTTCAGTCGGGCTTTCGAGTCAAATCTAGGCTTGGCTCCTTCGGTTTTTGAGGATAGTAGCAGAGGCGGCTCGATCGGTGAATGTGTACTCCAGCGTCACCATGGACATGGAAGTTAATTTCATGATGCGACATATGCGGAGTTGCACTGGGATGTTGGTAGCAAAATCATTTGCTACGGTTGCTAGAGGCAGGAGTTAAATAAGCTCGGGATGGTGATGAACCAGTCGAGTCTTCACTTTGGTCATACGAATGATCTTCTTCTACCGATCGAGAACACTCGTTGTCGGCCTATTTTGTGAGTTAAGTTTGATGTGAAATTCTTGCTCGACTTATTAGTTTTAACTACACAAAATGCCTATATGTTGATTGATCTCATGTGCATTTGCAATATTAAATGATGATCATGATCGATATGACTCTTTTGGTTTGTCTTGAAAGAATGTTGCCTTGTGACATCGTTATGAATGTTGATCTTTGACATGACATTAGGACATATATATGAAGTTGTTTCTTTGAGAGAACTCCATAAATGCTCCTAATTACCTCTAACTTGGTTGTTGTTGTTGATCAAAATTATGGTGATATATGCATAAATGTTAAACTTGCTAAATACCTTTTAAACCCGTAATTGAGAGGACCACTAGATTGTTTGAGTTACTTTATTGTTAAACTCTAAAAGCAAGTGTGGTAAAGGTGTTATATATATCACGTTAAGTTGATGATGTTTGGATATACCAAGTTGCATGCATTGACTAAGATCAAATATGTAGGAAGAATTGTTCTTGATATATACATATGAGATATAAAACCAACTTGAATAGAACCAAAATGTTTTAGATCCAATAGAGGTAGGAAGTAAGATGCCACAAGAGAAGTTAGACAAAACCCTATATAAGGTGTGAAAATGACTTAGAGTCTATCTAGTGTATATGAGAAATGTGGGGGTGTTTGACTAAAGTGGTTGTACTTTCCTTTTAAGTGAGATGATGTTGGATCTAATATGGTTGATTGTATATATACTTGTTGGTTATGATGAGAACAATTGCGTTGCTTATGTGCTTGGATGATATAAATACATGTGGATGTCATGATGCTGAGTTTTTTTAGCGATGTTTACTTTTAAGTAAAATCATAATAGTATTCATGCCTATGTGCTCATGTCTGCATCTTTACCTTTACTTGATTCAAATGTTGAGCTTGAATCTAGTAAGTCTAGAAGGAGTAAATGAGATATAAGGGAAACTAGATGTGAGCTTAAGTTTGAGACAACTTTGTTGGATGAACTCGTTGATGTGACTGAAAGTGATTTACCTCTTGTTTATGTTCTTTTGTTAGAAGATGATTTAGAACACATAAAGAGGTTATGAGTTTAACCTATACTAGTTTCTTCTAAAATATGCTATAGATTATACATTGAAATCTATTATGTATATCCATACTTGGGAACTAGTTGACTTGCCTAGAGATATCAAAACCATTAAGTGTAAATGGATCTCGAAAAGAAATTTTAGAACAGGTGGTTCTATTATAAGATTTAAGGCAAGACTAGTGGTGAAAGGATTCATACAAATATGAAATTGATTTCGTTAATGCATATTCTCAAATGATTATAATTGTCATTTACATTTATTATTTGCTTTAGCATTTAATTATAAATCAATAGTGCATCAATGGATGTTGAATTGTGGTTTAAATGACAATCAAGAGAAAGGGATATGGGGAACAGCCTGCGGGCATGTGGTTCTAAGAAAAGAGAATTTTGTGTTCACTTAAGAAATCAATATATAGCATTAACAAAGCATATTTGAAATGTTATGAGAATGTGACCAAACTATGTTAAAGGTTTCATTTTGTGTATGTAATGCATGTTTTATGCCAAGATGTGTTAAATTGGTTATGTGCCTTTAAGTGGATATGAGACGATATTTGGCACTAGCATGCACATGATAAATGAAACTAAAAATTTGTTTCCTCTCGCTTTGAAATGAAAGATATATGGGTGAAGTTGATGTGTTTCTAAGTGTTAAAGAAACTAGAAAAATGAAATTGCTTCATTCCATTATGTAGAGAAATGTTAAGAAGGTTTGATAACTTTATCGTTATGCCAGTATGATTGAACATTCTAATTATGATGATGTTATAGCTCCACTAGTGGTTTTGTTTTGACATTATGTGGTGGTGCTATATTGTGAAAATCATGAAAATTGTCATGTTTGCTAGATCGACTATGAAATATGAGATCATAGTTTCAGATTTTGCTGTACAATAGAGTGAGTGGTTAAGAATGTTATAACTGACTTACTTACCTTTGTGGGGGCATGAAGCTCTATCTAATTCTCTACATTGTGACTCACATTTGCTATTTGTGTAGCTAGTAGCAATACATAGAATGACAAGAAGAGACACATGCGGATTTGACATGAAGCTTTGAGACAGCTGATTGCAAATGGTGTCATCTATTTGGCGAATGTGAGGTCCGAGAGGAACTTGATGGATTCACCGAATATAGAAGAGGATGAGCGCAAGGCTCTTAATGGTTCCATAGCCCTAATAAGGGTGGTCTATGTGAGATAGACTTGATGGAGATACCTACGAGAGTGTGAAGGAGTTGGTCACCTTCTATGGAAGACTAGGGTGGTCTTCCTAGAGCACTCTTCAGTACCCAAGGTATGAGATGACCACATACATATTTGAGGATCTTATCGCGGAAATCCCAGGATCATGGTTGAGGTATGTGTTGTTGAGATCACCTCTCGAGTATAGTAGTTCAAGACTTGTTTCACTTCTATGACGAGGGAGGCACTCAACTTCACTATGTGTTGGTTCAAGACTCATTCACCAACATTTAAGTATCTCCTCCATAAAACCAGCTCAGAATGTCATTTTTGAAGTTGCTTTAAAAAAACCCATTTTTCTCGTATTTGTGGGGGATTGTTGGAATAATGCTTAAATAAAGATTTTATAAAGGGTTTTAATTTCCACAATCTTATCCATATTAAAAATAAAAGGGAAAAATGTTTTTAACTGTTTTGAGAGTTTCTCTCACCTAAGAAGGTGGGTGGGAGAGTGGGAGGTAAACACACGTTGCCTCACCTTATAACAGACCTTTTAGGGTTTAAAGAGTGTGAGTGCGTCTTCCATCTTGATCATCTTCTCTGTATAAACATTCTGAGTTCCTGGTAAGATTCCAAACTTCCTTTGGCGAGTGCACGCGATCGGAGGTGTTGTGTAACCTTGGGGGCGATGCCTGAAGCCGACTTGCACCTTGGTCGGGGCAAAATCGCTTCTAACGCCGTGGGTTCGGATATATACCACGCCACAACAATTCATGTTTTCAGATGAGTTTTATATTTTGATTTGATTTTCATTGATCTAAATTGAAATTGTTAATGGTTTTACTAACACCTTCTTCCTCTATTTTTGGGGTGGATGGACTAGTGAAGTCCACACACAATTTTCTTCTCAAGCTTCCTTCCTGAGTTCTAATCCTTTAGCTCTAGTTTTCTCTTTGGTTTTGCTCGGTAATGGCAAAATAACGTCTACTCCTAAACCAATATCCAACGGGTTCCAGACTCTGCGGATAGGGGTGCATGCCACCCCATCTTCTAAATCGTTGAAAGGGAAGCATATCCTCCCTTTTTATGTTGAGAAATACAATACCCGTTTGGTCAGTGTCGATCCGCAAATATATCATCTCTTTGTGTTGTACCAAACGGTTTCCCAGGGAGATCTAACCTTTGCTTCTAATCCCCCCACCTTATGATGGGGTTAATGACTGCCATGAATGGCTCCTACATTTACAGTATGTTCAAAATGGTAATCCCATCTACCATGCTAGATCAAGCATAAATCATACACCTAATGGGTACACATTACAAACAACTGGAACAATAAAAGATAAGTATAACGACCGAGCAAACCAATATATGTCAAAGCTTCTCACCCACCATGACAGCCATCAACAAATCCTTGGGCTCGAAGAGGATTGTCTCATTAGGATGACTATCGACATTGAAATTAAACATATTTTCATTATCATTAGAGAAACAAATCACCTCCTTAGCTTTGGCAAAGGGGTGCTTGTTATCGGTTTGAGCACTCGGCCTAGATGGGTGATCACGCCTTGCATGTAAATCTTCTTGAATGTGTAATCAAAGCACTCCATGTATGGCATTATCAAATGAAGGCTACTACTGATGCTAAGGCTGGGCGCCCGAAACAACTAATAAATAATAACACCATACACTCAAAACAACCCAAGACTTTGAGGCATGACAGCAAAATAATCCAATAAAAAATACTTATAAATGGAGATACAAAGTGGGAGGTACTTTTAGAAAGGGACAAATACTTTCTTCTTAGTAGCTCCCAACAAGGTACACATACAAGCAGGGCTAAAATTGAATCAAATACCGTTAAAATCAAAGCTACACCCCCTGAATTCATATCAACTAATGCACATGTGTGGTTTAGCTTGCCCAACTTAGCTGACCATGCACTCATCCAAATCCAAACTTGGAAGTATGAACTCACTGTACAATATTTAACACATAATCACATTATTATACTAGACAAATTACCAACCATTACATATCCAGATGGCATGAACGACATACACATAGATATTGGGTCGCGGTGGGCTCGGTTTGGTAGCTCGCCCCTTTCACCGGTGCAGACAAAGCATACCAACAACAAAGATTACTGTTAGGGGAAGTCTTGTTGGGCCCGACCAGAAAGCCCAACATACAAGCCGGACCGGGGCACCATCCCAAAACCAATTGACATTAGGTGGAGTAGCCCATCCACTTATATGTTAGGTTCAGAATATCAGTTTGTTAGGGGGAAGTCTTGTTGGGCCCGACCAGAAAGCCCAACATACAAGCCGGACCGGGGCACCATCCCAAAACCAATTGACATTAAGTGGAGTAGCCCATCCACTTATATGTTAGGTTCAGAATCTTCCCACTTTCGATGTGGGATTCACAAGTGTCCCAACAAATCCCCTTCTCACTTGTGAATCCATCACAAGTCTAGCCCGGTTGGAATCGAGACCTCCACGCAACGGGTTCGACTAACCCGTCAACGATACAGATGTGGAGTCCATCTCAATAATCGGTGCAACCGGCCCACCCGCCGAACCCGGCTCTGATACCAGTTTGTTAGGGGGAAGTCTTGTTGGGCCCGACCAGAAAGCCCAACATACAAGCCGGACCGGGGCACCATCCCAAAACCAATTGGCATTAGGTGGAGTAGCCCATCCACATATATGTTAGGTTCAGAATCTTCCAACTTTCGATGTGGGATTCACAAGTGTCCCAACAAATCCCCTTCTCACTTGTGAATCCATCACAAGTCTAGCCCGTTTGGAATCGAGACCTCCACGCAACGGGTTCGACTAACCCATCAACGATACAGATGTGGAGTCCATCTCAATAATCGGTGCAACCGGCCCACCCGCCGAACCCGGGGTTAGGGGGAAGTCTTGTTGGGCCCGACCAGAAAGCCCAACATACAAGCCGGACTTGGGCACCATCCCAAAACCAATTGGCATTAGGTGGAGTAGCCAATCCACTTATATGTTAGGTTCAGAATCTTCCCACTTTCGATGTGGGATTCACAAGTGTCCCAACAAATCCCCTTCTCACTTGTGAATCCATCACAAGTCTAGCCCGGTTGGAATCGAGACCTCCACGCAACGGGTTCGACTAACCCGTCAACGATACAGATGTGGAGTCCATCTCAATAATCGGTGCAACCGGCCCACCCGCCGAACCCGGCTCTGATACCAGTTTGTTAGGGGGAAGTCTTGTCGGGCCCGACCAGAAAGCCCAACATACAAGGCGGACCGGGGCACCATCCCAAAACCAATTGGCATTAGGTGGAGTAGCCCATCCACTTATATGTTAGGTTCAGAATCTTCCCACTTTCGATGTGGGATTCACAAGTGTCCAAACAAATCCCCTTCTCACTTGTGAATCCATCACAAGTCTAGCCCGGTTGGAATCGAGACCTCCACGCAACGGGTTCGACTAACCCGTCAACGATACAGATGTGGAGTCCATCTCAATAATCGGTGCAACCGGCCCACCCGCCGAACCCGGGGTTAAGGGGAAGTCTTGTTGGGCCCGCCCAGAAAGCCCAACATACAAGCCGGACCGGGGCACCATCCCAAAACCAATTGACATTAGGTGGAGTAGCCCATCCACTTATATGTTAGGTTCAGAAACTTCCCACTTTCGATGTGGGATTCACAAGTGTCCCAACAAATCCCCTTCTCACTTGTGAATCCATCACAAGTCTAGCCCGGTTGGAATCGAGACCTCCACGCAACGGGTTCGACTAACCCGTCAACGATACAGATGTGGAGTCCATCTCAATAATCGGTGCAACCGGCCCACCCGCCGAACCCGCCGAACCCGGCTCTGATACCAGTTTGTTAGGGGGAAGTCTTGTTGGGCCCGACCAGAAAGCCCAACATACAAGCCGGACCGGGGCACCATCCCAAAACCAATTGGCATTAGGTGGAGTAGCCCATCCACTTATATGTTAGGTTCAGAATCTTCCCACTTTCGATGTGGGATTCACAAGTGTCCCAACAAATCCCCTTCTCACTTGTGAATCCATCACAAGTCTAGCGCGGTTGGAATCGAGACCTCCACGCAACGGGTTCGACTAACCCGTCAACGATACAGATGTGGAGTCCATCTCAATAATCGGTGCAACCGGCCCACCCGCCGAACCCGCCGAACCCGGCTCTGATACCAGTTTGTTAGGGGGAAGTCTTGTTGGGCCCGACCAGAAAGCCCAACATACAAGCCGGACCGGGGCACCATCCCAAAACCAATTGGCATTAGGTGGAGTAGCCCATCCACTTATATGTTAGGTTCAGAATCTTCCCACTTTCGATGTGGGATTCACAAGTGTCCCAACAAATCTCCTTCTCACTTGTGAATCCATCACAAGTCTAGCCCGTTTGGAATCGAGACCTCCACGCAACGGGTTCGACTAACCCGTCAACGATACAGATGTGGAGTCCATCTCAATAATCGGTGCAACCGACCCACCCGTCGAACCCGGGGTTAGGGGGAAGTCTTGTTGGGCCCGACCAGAAAGCCCAACATACAAGCCGGACCGGGGCACCATCCCAAAACCAATTGACATTAGGTGGAGTAGCCCATCCACTTATATGTTAGGTTCAGAAACTTCCCACTTTCGATGTGGGATTCACAAGTGTCCCAACAAATCCCCTTCTCACTTGTGAATCCATCACAAGTCTAGCGCGGTTGGAATCGAGACCTCCACGCAACGGGTTCGACTAACCCGTCAACGATACAGATGTGGAGTCCATCTCAATAATCGGTGCAACCGGCCCACCCGCCGAACCCGGGGTTAGGGGGAAGTCTTGTTGGGCCCGCCCAGAAAGCCCAACATACAAGCCGGACTGGGGCACCATCCCAAAACCAATTGGCATTAGGTGGAGTAGCCCATCCACTTATATGTTAGGTTCAGAATCTTCCCACTTTCGATGTGGGATTCACAAGTGTCCCAACAAATCCTCTTCTCACTTGTGAATCCATCACAAGTCTAGCCCGGTTGGAATCGAGACCTCCACGCAACGGGTTCGACTAACCCGTCAACGATACAGATGTGGAGTCCATCTTAATAATCGGTGCAACCGGCCCACCCGCCGAACCCGGCTCTGATACCAGTTTGTTAGGGGGAAGTCTTGTTGGGCCCGACCAGAAAGCCCAACATACAAGCCGGGCCGGGGCACCATCCCAAAACCAATTGGCATTAGGTGGAGTAGCCCATCCACTTATATGTTAGGTTCAGAATCTTCCCACTTTCGATGTGGGATTCACAAGTGTCCCAACAAATCTCCTTCTCACTTGTGAATCCATCACAAGTCTAGCCCATTTGGAATCGAGACCTCCACGCAACGGGTTTGACTAACCCGTCAACGATACAGATGTGGAGTCCATCTCAATAATCGGTGCAACCGGCCCACCCGCCGAACCCGGGGTTAGGGGGAAGTCTTGTTGGGCCCGACCAGAAAGCCCAACATACAAGCCGGACCGGGGCACCATCCCAAAACCAATTGACATTAAGTGGAGTAGCCCATCCATTTATATGTTAGGTTCAGAATCTTCCCACTTTCGATGTGGGATTCACAAGTGTCCCAACAAATCCCCTTCTCACTTGTGAATCCATCACAAGTCTAGCCCGGTTGGAATCGAGACTTCCACGCAACGGGTTCGACTAACCCGTCAACGATACAGATGTGGAGTCCATCTCAATAATCGGTGCAACCAAGCCGGACTGGGGCACCATCCCAAAACCAATTGGCATTAGGTGGAGTAGCCCATCCACTTATATGTTAGGTTCAGAATCTTCCCACTTTCGATGTGGGATTCACAAGTGTCCCAACAAATCCTCTTCTCACTTGTGAATCCATCACAAGTCTAGCCCGGTTGGAATCGAGACCTCCACGCAACGGGTTCGACTAACCCGTCAACGATACAGATGTGGAGTCCATCTTAATAATCGGTGCAACCGGCCCACCCGCCGAACCCGGCTCTGATACCAGTTTGTTAGGGGGAAGTCTTGTTGGGCCCGACCAGAAAGCCCAACATACAAGCCGGGCCGGGGCACCATCCCAAAACCAATTGGCATTAGGTGGAGTAGCCCATCCACTTATATGTTAGGTTCAGAATCTTCCCACTTTCGATGTGGGATTCACAAGTGTCCCAACAAATCTCCTTCTCACTTGTGAATCCATCACAAGTCTAGCCCATTTGGAATCGAGACCTCCACGCAACGGGTTTGACTAACCCGTCAACGATACAGATGTGGAGTCCATCTCAATAATCGGTGCAACCGGCCCACCCGCCGAACCCGGGGTTAGGGGGAAGTCTTGTTGGGCCCGACCAGAAAGCCCAACATACAAGCCGGACCGGGGCACCATCCCAAAACCAATTGACATTAAGTGGAGTAGCCCATCCATTTATATGTTAGGTTCAGAATCTTCCCACTTTCGATGTGGGATTCACAAGTGTCCCAACAAATCCCCTTCTCACTTGTGAATCCATCACAAGTCTAGCCCGGTTGGAATCGAGACTTCCACGCAACGGGTTCGACTAACCCGTCAACGATACAGATGTGGAGTCCATCTCAATAATCGGTGCAACCGGCCCACCCGCCGAACCCGGCTCTGATACCAGTTTGTTAGGGGGAAGTCTTGTTGGGCCCGACCAGAAAGCCCAACATACAAGCCGGACCGGGGCACCATCCCAAAACCAATTGGCATTAGGTGGAGTAGCCCATCCACTTATATGTTAGGTTCAGAATCTTCCCACTTTCGATGTGGGATTCACAAGTGTCCCAACAAATCCCCTTCTCACTTGTGAATCCATCACAAGTCTAGCCCGGTTGGAATCGAGACCTCCACGCAACGGGTTCGACTAACCCGTCAACGATACAGATGTGGAGTCCATCTCAATAATCGGTGCAACCGGCCCACCCGCCGAACCCGGGGTTAGGGGGAAGTCTTGTTGGGCCCGACCAGAAAGCCCAACATACAAGCCGGACTGGGGCACCATCCCAAAACCAATTGGCATTAAGTGGAGTAGCCCATCCACTTATATGTTAGGTTAAGAATCTTCCCACTTTCGATGTGGGATTCACAAGTGTCCCAACAAATCCCCTTCTCACTTGTGAATCCATCACAAGTCTAGCCCGGTTGGAATCGAGACCTCCACGCAACGGGTTCGACTAACCCGTCAACGATACAGATGTGGAGTCCATCTCAATAATCGGTGCAACCGGCCCACCCGCCGAACCCGGCTTTGATACCAGTTTGTTAGGGGGAAGTCTTGTTGGGCCCGACCAGAAAGCCCAACATACAAGCCGGACCGGGGCACCATCCCAAAACCAATTGGCATTAGGTGGAGTAGCCCATCCACTTATATGTTAGGTTTAGAATCTTCCCACTTTCGATGTGGGATTCACAAGTGTTCCAACAATTACAACTATATATCAGTAATATAGACCACTCAAGGATGATTGTAATCACCGCCTAAAATCACAATTTGAAAACAAGAATTGGCAAATCATTGCTGTGTTGGTTTTTGTTGTTGGCCTTGTGCTTGGTTGGTTTGGTTTGGTGGCTGCCCAGATTTTGCATGGTTGCAAGTCCTTTGCGGATGGAAAACTTATTGACCTAAATTACCATTTTTTCAAGGGTGTAGTAGTGTACTTACAACTTATTTTACAAATTGTGTAACCCTTTATTTGGTTTTGGTAATCACCTTGGTCTGTTTTGGCTTTGATCTTCATCTCATTAGGCCGATGCCAAGCTCGGATGGTATAACATGTGTGATGCATAAAATCTGCATCATAGTGGTTGAAGGAGATCGATCTTGACCATCCTCTTCACCCGAACCATAACCTGTCAAACAAGAACAAACGAGGTCGGGGCGGGGCTTGTCTCCCCCGGAGAACCCTCCGACGCTCAAGTCAGTCTTTTTCGGTTGCCAAAAAAGCCTCCTTTAAACCCTAGCTCATCACACATATATATAGTGAAAATTAGGGTTGAATTAAATGTTACTTGGTAAAAGACATTTGTGCCCCTAAGTTCCTTATGGGTTTCCTTTAGCCCTATCAACATGCAAAAAGGCTGGTAGCTTTCACCCTTCTGTTGCTCGATGGCTACTTTGTTGCTTTAAAAGAGAATGCTTAATGCTTAATAGAAGAACAAAGATCTACTGATCAAATTACAAGTGGGGATGAGATATTCATTTGGCGGCTAGCTAGTCAGTCACGTAATCTAGATGTATGTATATAATGTAATAATGGAAGACCCATTTGAGGTAGCTTGCTATCTTGGGTTATACCTTGTATAACTGTATAAGTATTTGGATCCTTCTCACATCTGAACTCAATTTTAGCTTTAAACCGCGTTATTTCATTGCGATGAATGTTTACTGTTATAATATACTAACTGAAAGAATGAATCAATCACACAAGAAAGTGCGGCACATGAGTGTTTCACTATATTGTCGACAATCTGTGGAGCATTCCATCACCAATGTTTGGATTCTCCAGTAGGTCACAAGTTGTTGATCAGCAATTCACAAAGTTCAGATTCTTCCATTCATTTTGTACTTGGGAAGATTGAAGATTAAAAATCAATGTTCTTTCAATTGTGGGCTGGATGCATTGACTGCCTTGAAGTAGCAATCTCCAGTAGGTCACAAGTTGTTGATGTGCAGCCTAAAAGAAGTAGCAATCTGCACTGTATCTGCAAATCAGCAACGTTCTGTGTGAGAGAGACCCCAAGCTACCGTTGTTTCCACTCCTTTTTAAAGCTAGATGTCATCTAGCTAGTGTCCTCGTCTCAAGTCCATTACCTTCGATCAGCTGCGCATCTTCAATCACTTCACATGGTTGAAACTAGCTAGTAAAGATTTGGTGGAACAATTTGTGCCTAAAGTCGCTGTGCATGATCTCCTCTCTGGCCCCAAACTTTATCTAGGTGAATGAAGGTTTAACCTCTGTTCACAAGCTTCAAATCGTTAACTGCTAAACATTGAGGAATGTAAAATTAGCACCAAATGTTCTTGAGGACTTCATCCTTTTAATTACTTACGGTCCAAACCAGGAGTTGTGGAATCATAGAAATGAGGATCGGAAGAAAGGAGTGTGGATTGGCATTTGCACAGCTAGTACCAATTTCAATGTCTCCTTACTACAGTAGCTAGCTAGGTTAAATGATACATGGTCTATTTCATGTTATGCATTTCATGGAAAAGCTCAATTTAGATTTGATTAAATAACTTCTTGTGTATGATTCAGCCATGTTATGGCTGCAACAGTTAGCAGGAAACGCTACTCCCCAGGTTTATGAAATTTGCAGCCCCTGTACAGAAGCAATCATGGAATTATGGAAGCTACCAACTTGATGCCAAGAGATTACATATGGTATCATCTTTGGGTCGATCGAGTTTGTGAGTATATTTATCTGCGGATATGGAGAAATGCTTATTAATTAGTTGAAGCTGAGGGTAAAATTGTTCTCTTGGATATCCCACACTGAATAGCAGTACAAGACACCACGTAAAGAAGCAGTACAAAAACGAGCGTTCTTGTTGATGAAAAATCACGCAGCCACGCAGTGAGCGCAAAGCGAACTATTCTTTCGCCTTTTACTAAAGAATACCGTGTGCTCGCTGCATTTGAGTGTCATACGCCTATTTTTGTAGGGTTGCTTTCTTGTGAGGCACCCAAAATTTCATTTCTAAATTTCGCAGACTTTGAAAATTGACGAGGTATGTGAAGCTAAAATTGCTTGATGCATATTTTTCGGGAATTAACTTCTCATTTCGGTAGCGACTGTAGACATCGGATATTAGTGAATTCATTAATCTGAGACATCTGAACAATAGTGTGTTGTAAGTTCTGAAAAATGCTACTTAGCTTATATAGTTGAATTGACGTATGTAATAATATCCAATCAAATAAGGCACGGTGATAATTTATAATGTTTCTCTCTTTGCCCAATTTTCTACTTTTAAGCAAATGCTGGATGTTATCCCCTCCATAAACGAAACAAAAATTGGGCGCTGAGTGTTGCACTCATCCCACAAATGAGCAACAGATAAGTCGAGAAGGCAGAAACCACAAAAAGAACTAATACATATAACTACTCAATCAACTGCAGATCTTTATAACATTGCAGTGTAGAATCAGTTCATAAATTCGGCAGATGAGTCAGATGAAATGCTTGAAATTTGGATCTAATCTCATCATCAATTATGTTTCTTGTCAGTTTCATTTTAGAGTAAAATCCCACATTGGAAGGGAAGTGAGAAAAAACAAGGAACAAGAAGATATAAAACAAGTCGGAGAATGAACTTAGAACATACTTACCTGGACGGGGTCTACGAGTGATCAAAAAGGCTTGTGGCCTTGGTTGTTGGCGCGCATTGCACTTGAGTGGGTGCGGCAGCCTAACATCTTCCCACTGTGGAAGAGTGTACGTCATAAGTTGTGGTCGGGGGACCTGCGTTCGCGCAGCCCCTACCAATCTCAGTTCAATTTCCTATTTATATTGCATATCGACATCTTGGGTTTTAGTCATTTGATCTTTAGTAAGCCATTAATTACCCTTTGCTACTTGGATACATAACAATTGGGCACTTGACGGAGCTAGAGATGGCCTTTGCCTGGCCAAGGCTAAGCCTTTCTTTTGAAGCTGAAGAACTCAGAAGAGGGACAATGTCATATCGAGGATTTTAAGCTTGCATCAGCTATACGGACTACAGTCAAGAATCACTCTTTATACATACAAACTAGATCGATGATTTGCGGGATGAAGATAGTGCTAGCTGGGGGAATTTGGGGAGGAAGCTGCAGTTGTTATTAGGAAGTGATCATGTTGAGAAATGGGGTAAGATCATAATCACTACAAGCTTATAAGACAAGTGTTGGTGATGGTTCATTGAACATTCCACACCACCATTATTAATTTTGTTGGAAGCCAACCAACTGCGCGCAGATATGGAGAAATGGTTGTTCATTATAGTTTAAGCATATTATAAAATTGTTCTCATGGATATCCCACATTGGCTAGTGGTACAAGACGACACAGAAAGAAGCAGTACAAAAACGAGTATTCTTGGTGATGCTAAACCACGCAGCCACGTAGTTAGTACAAAGTGAACTATTCTTTCGCCTTTTACTAAAGAATACCGTGTGCTCGCTACTTTTGAGTGGCATACGCAAATTTTTGTAGGGCTACCTTCTTGTGAGGCACCCAACATTTCAGTTCCAAATTTGGTGACTCTCTAAAGTAATGTAAGTGTTTGCTCATCATACAATTTGCACACCCATGGTTTTCATTGTGACCAAAAGAAACGTACAAACATCTCCCTTCCAATCTTTCCCCTTTGTTGGGTTTCAAACATGGCTGAAGCTCCCTCTTTGATTTCACCAAGTTCATGGTCGGCAAACTGGGCTCCACCGTTTTCGAGGAGGATAAATCTGTTTTGGGAGTGGAAGATGAGCTTGACAAGATCGAAAGCATCCAAGCGGTCCTTAGAGACACAGAGAAGCAGCAATCCACAAGCAACTCTGTCAAAAGGACAATTGATGCTTCACATAACCATTTTGTCCTGGGGAGCTCCTCGAATTGAGAGTTTCCAAGATCTAACATTCTTAAGAGTTTCCGAGGACAATTGGTTATATGAAGCATCTAAGAGGTCTCTACTAATCAAGTAACTTGAGAATTAAATTGCTGACAAATTCTATTTGCAATCCCTTAGTTAATCTACAATTGTTTTCACTTGATGGGTGTATCATTTTTTTAGAACTCGCAACCGACAGACAACGATTGGAAAATATAGGAGTTTTGATGATGACAACCGACAACACGACAGGAAGTTCTGCCACAAGGTATTGGATGCCTTACTACCCTTGGAATTCTTTCGCTCAATGATTGCCCGGGGCTTGCATTCCTCCCTCCTAGCACCAAGCATCTGGAGAATCCTGATTCGTTAACGATAATTAACAGCAAGGAGTTAAATTTGGCACACGAGTCATGGTTGCTGGAAGGCATGAATAGCTTCCGGATACTTTTAATCAAAGGACTTCCGAAATTTCAAGTGTTGTCGTTGGGTGTAAGGGGCCTTCCATTCACCTCTTTATATCATCCGACAATCAATGACTGTGAGGTTTTGACTGAAGTAGCAGATTGGATCCAGTAGCTGATCTCTCGTAGGACACTTTACATTGAAGATCGTCCCAATCTAGTGATATTGCCACAGACACTCAGCATGGTCAAGAGTTGTTGAGGATGAAGAGAGTGGTTGAGGATGATGGTCTCTAAATGTTATTCAACAAAACTGATCACTGGTGTTGGTACAAGGTCCTCAATCCAACTCCTTCTGATTAATCTCTATTATTTGTGATCATTATCCAGATTTCATGTTAATTGAATTACGGAGGGGTTGCTTGCAGAACCTGTACCCATTCTTTTTTACCTTAGTGGATCGAATTGAATGACCTCATGATGTCTTTCTTGTTTCTGTGGTTTTATTTTTCTTCTTGCTTGTTTATGAAAGTCACAATTTTCTGTTTGTACCATGCATCTTCCTTCTTGCTTGTTCATTTTGATTTATCACACTGCAGTGTATAAGAGTCAATTGAGAGAGGGGTCTCGATTAGCCCGATAATTGAAATGCTTGAAATTTGGGTCTTCTCATTAATTTGTTTGTTTTGCCACTTTCATTTTAGAGTAGAATCCCATATTGGACGAAAAGCGGGAAAAAGAAGGAACATGAAGATATAAAACAAGACGGAGAAGGAACTAACAAACTACTTACCTTGACGGGGTCTACAAGCGATCAACAAGACTCGTGGCCTTGGTTGTCGGCTCACATTGCACATCAGTGAGTGCGGCAGCCTAACATCTTCCCATTGTGGAAGAGTGTACGTCATAATTTGTAGTCGAGGGGGCCTGCGTTCGCGCGGCCCCTGCCAATCCCAGTTCAATTTCCTGTTTATGATCTTGTGGGAGCATAAGTCTTTGTTAATGGAATGTTAATTTGCTTCATCATTTTAGTTTGGAGCGTTATATCTACACCGCTAATTTTTACTATTTATACCGTAAATCCACCGCATCCCTATGCGGTGGCTTAATCAAATTTTAGCCCGACATACCGCATGTACATGCGGTATGTCCGTTGACCGTATAACTACACCGCATGTACATGCGGTGGGTTAGGCTAAAACGGAGTCCGTAATACAAGAAACCGGTTGGGTCGAAGTTATCCGAAACCCACCGCATGAGTATGCGGTGGTTTTTAAAAATATTTAAAATTTGGGTAAGAATCTACCGCATCTCCATGCGGTATTTTTTTACCGTTGCCACAACGGTAAAAAACATACCGCATCTACCCCCACGCCTATTTATTGTGGGGGCCCATTACAAATAGGCGTGGGGGGCCCAGTTCTCCGACACACCATCCGACTCTTCTCCGATTCCTTTCTTTCCGAGCCCGACTTTTGATTCCGTCGATTCCCCGTCCCTATTTCTACCACCACTTTGTACCCGAGTTTTGAGACGGTGAAAGACAATCGTGGAAAAGATGCGGCTGATGATGTCGGTCCTTTTCGGAGACATCCGTTACAGGTAACATTTAATGTTTATAAAAATCAATTTGCTTTATTTTTTAACCTGAAGGAAATAGTGTTAAGATTTAATTGTTATATATAATGTAGCCGGAACCCACTATACAGAGGAGGAGGACGACAGATGTACAGCCACAGCTTGAGACACAGACTGAGCAACAACCACAGACTCAGACACAACCTCAGCCTAAGGTATGTTAAAATTGTTACTAGGTGTAGGGAAATTGAAATCGAATAAGTATATATTTCTGTTTTCTTAGGAATTGATATTATTAGGTTCAAATCATTAATAAACCTTTGGAAAATCTTGCAACATTTAGTCAGTGACACGATATAGTATCGTATACGAGTCATAGGATTCTGTCAAATACTAGGTGTAGGGAAATTGAAATCGAATAAGTATATATTTATGTTTTCTTAGGAATTGTTAGTATTAAGATGAAATCATTAATAAACCTTACGAAAATCTTGCCACATTTAGACAGTCATACGATATAGTATTGTAATTGAGTGATAGGATTCTGACAAATATATTTTAATTTACACAGTCCGCGTTATCGAGAAATTTAGGAGAGAGGGTGGTTTTGCAATCTGCTAGGAGAGCTGCCATTAGGGAGAGACAGACGTTGGAGGATGTATCAGTTCCTATGGAGACGGATAGTGACACGGTAGATGATGATACCGAGGCTGCCGTCAGGGAGAGCCAGACGTTGGAGGATGTAGTGGATCCTCCGGAGAGGGATACTGAGACGGTAGGAGCTGATACTGAGCCATCTTCCCAGTCACGTGTTGACCAGAGTGACTGTTTGGGGCACACGTCACAGTTGTCTATAGAGACATATCAGAGTCTGGTGCAGATTGAGCTGGCCTTGATGTCTGACCACACGGATGACCCAGTGGTGCAGTCGACCGAAGAGTCTAGTCAAGGCGACCAGGGTATTGAGATGATGGAGGAGTACCTACGAGGGGACTGAGCACGACAGATGGATGAGCAGTTGCAGACTGGAGCTGAGAGAGTGGATGAGCAGTTGCAGACTCATCATGACGGTTATCAGGAGTACTTTGGGATTGCGTTTGCGAGCGAACAATTGAACTCGTATGACGACACGACACCTCTGCTCGGAGATGTGGGTGTTGGGACGAGTCATGCTCGAGCGGGCGACCAGGAGCCATGGGCCGTTGGGCAGATAGATTTTGCGTCGTTCACCCCGGTAGGATCTACGGGTGTAGGGAGGACGCCTGAGAGTCAGCATGCGGCGCCATCGTCGACGCCGAGGAGCGCCGAGCCTGAGCCGATTACCGGGAGTCAGCAGGCGGCGCCATCAGCGACACCTAGGAGATTGGAGGGTGTGCCGATTGCCGAGGGTGATGAGAGGGATGTCCATGATCCGTGGGGAACCGGTGACGATGTTCGTCAGGATAGGGGAGGAGACCAGGCGGCACAGCCCCCTGTCCGTGTAGTGTAGAGGAGGCGGAGACAGCGTGGCGAGCCTATCAGGACAGGGGTCATTCGGGCAGTTCTGCTCGAATGGCCGGGGGGCCACATACCGTTTCCCTTCTGAGAGATTACGAGACCCATATTGCATAGGCTGTTTGGAGATGGGAGGACGCAGCCTTGCGGAGGGGTGTGCGTGTGCAGAGACGAGGGCAGTCGCTGGGCCGGGTAGAGGCGTTGTTGGAGGTTGATGGACGGGAGTCTTGGTTTCCCGCAGTGCGTGAGACTGGGTTCTGGGACCTGAGAGATTTCGAGTGGGATCATGTGGATCACAGTCTGATCAGCGCGTTTGTTGAGCACTGGTACCCCGAGACGAACAGTTTTCACTTTGCATGGGGAGATATCACTATCACACTGCACGATGTGTTCTTCATACTTGGGCTTGGTTTGGACGGAGAGGAGTGTATTCACTTGGATGACGTGGGCGGCTGGAGGGACACAGTTGGGGAGTTTTACGGCTTGACTCAGCACGAGCGGACGAGCGCATGGGCCCATGGAGGCCCTACTGTTCAGCTCCTCCTTGAGAAGATAGCACCGATGTAACAACGGGTTCAAGATGGCACCCCACTAGAGCATGATATGGAGTGCATCGTGGGTGTTGCGATGGGGATTATTGCGACTGCGACCTTGTTCATCGACAAGTCGGGCGGAAGATTGCGTCCGGAGGTGATCCGTAGGTTTATGGATGCAGCGCAGGTGTCACATCTTTCTATAGCTGCAGGGGTCTTGGCGTGCTTGTACCGGGGATTGGGCGAGGCGACCCGGGAGTTGGCCAAAGACATGGACGGTTGTACAAAACTATTGGAGGTAAGTCATTCGTTCTGTGATTATTTATTTTAGCAGTTTTGTAACTAAGTTATAATGACTATGTTGCTGATAGTATTGTTCCTTTGTAGGTGTGGATATGGTTGCATTTTCCGGTGTTCAAGCCCGGCATGACGCTCGATCGGAGGCTAGCCCGGGATCCGCGACGTGGGGTGAGGTACGTCTTGGGGGCGACACCATTTTCCACTACGGTGACCCGGGATGATAGGCCTCGCATCGAGCGACTGGATGTTCTGCGGAGGAGGCTGGATGAGATGACTATCGACGAGGTACGAACACATTTTATATCCGCACTTACATTTGTCATACTATAAACTAGATTTTAGTCTTAATAACAATTTCTATTCCATTGCAGATCGAGTTCATGCCATTTGGTAGACACTTGGATTTTGATGGAGATCTGCGTCTGTCGAGATATAGGGGCACCATTCGGTGGTTGTTCGAGGAGGAGCCGTATATGCCGGACCGTGTGCTGCGACAGTTTGGTCGGGTTCAGCACATTCCCGCTGATCCAATCAGACCTACCATAGTGCACAGACCGAAGTCTGCCAAGTGCAAGAAGGAGGCGTCGTTCCACCCAGCCGACAACCACTGGGCGCATAGGTTCGATCATCTTTTCCCCATGGAGGAGTTGCCACGGACCTCTGAAGAGTACCCATATGGCGTGGCCGATGACTATCTGGAGTGGTTACACCGCCATAGTCATCCATACCTACTTCCTGACACTCCTCGACACCAGCCCATCATCCCGCCGCCGCCACCCCCGCCGTCACCACCCCCGCCGACCATCATCGAGCAGCACCATCATGCGGCTGGGTTGGAGATTCAGCGACTCAGGGACCTTGGAGTTGAGTTGACAGCTGCACATCTGGATCGCATCTATGAGCAATTTTGGGGTCCTTCCCCACTGTGACGGTGCGATCTGGGATGATGTATGTGGTTGTTCTGTTTGTGGGTAGATGGCTTTTAGTGTAGTAGTTGGTAGTTTGGATTCTTTTTTGTGCAGTAGTTTGGATTGTTTTTTGTGCAGTAGTTGATGATTCGATTTCGGATTACGTAGTTTGTGTTTTGGTGTGGATTTGATGGTTTGTTACCGTTGCAGATCGTTTTCAAATTTGAATAGTATGTCCGTAACCACAACTTTCAATATCATGATTCGAAACGAACTTTATAAATTACAATCAACCAAATACAACCGGCCCTAATATAGTCAAGGATTACACACAGTAGCTTCATCTAGCTTCATGACGAGAGCCTTTTTTTCCTCTTCCAGAACTGCAACTTGACTTTCCAGGATATCAATCCGCCAACGGGCTTGTTGGTTTTCGACCAGAAGCGACCGATTTTCATCACGTAGTCTCTTTATCATCGCCTCCACCGTCTTTGAGCGTGGACTACCAGTGTAGAGAACCGCCTCAAACTCTTCCATCGTGCCTTGACGTATTATGTCGTTGCTTGAGCTTTCCCCGCTGTTGTCCGACATGTTGATGTGTGGTAGCTTGGTCAGAGACTCCGGGCCATATATAGGTTTTAGACACCGCATGTCCATACGGTATTTACTACCGCATGGACATGCGGTTATTACGTACCGCATGCCAATGCGGTATTTACTACCGCATGTTCATGCGGTAGTAAATACCGTATGGACATGCGGTGTGTACTCACCGCATATGCATGCGGTGTGTACTGGTCTATATAAGCGGACCTAAACCGCCACCGGAAACACACTTCACCGCCGACAATGTCGTCCGAACCAAGACCAATTCCACGTGAAGACATGTTCACCAAACACTACAAAAGAGAGGCGCTTGGAGGCATCGCTTTTATTGCAACGTGCCGTCACTGCGGCCATCGCTACACCGTGACCAACAACCTGCAGCACGGTCATCTTAAGAGGCACATCAACAACAAGCATGCCGACGAGATCTAGGATTTATGTGTTTATCCGACTTATGTGTAGTCGTTCGTATGTGTCAGTGTGATGATGTTGTTGTTATTGTTGGTTGTGTAGTCGTTCGTTTGTGGCAGTGTGATGCAGTTGTTGTTAATGTTGGTTGTGTAGTAGTTTGTTTGTCGTCTAGTTGTCACAATGTTGTTTGAATAATAAGTCGGTTCGTACGCTATTTGTGTCATGTGTTTCCTATTTCAACATATTTTCTATTTTCCTTGCAACATTTGAAATAATATGTCATGGAAATCACCGATCGGGATTCGATAGAGAATTTCATTAAACGGTTGAACTGCTTAGAAATGAAAATACAACACATGCACATCACACTACATACTTGGTAATGCATGTCTAATCACTACCTTCGTCCGATGACCTCTCATTAATGGAAATGACAATATTCATTTGGTTGAACGCGTAATACCTTTCACCTACGTTGAATGCTCGCAGCTTTCGGATAACATGATCACATAGGCCCTCAGCCCCGAAAATGTAAACATCGTAACGACAATATCTCCTAATGTGATTCGCAATCCGCGCCTCTGCATCTAAGTAATACGATTCGGGAAATCCTCTGTCGTCATAACAATGCGCACAAGAAAAGTCGATCGGATATGCTATGTCAGTGTCTGTCTCGAATTGACACTGAAGTATAACGCACGAATTTCTCGGATGGTATGCTGGATGCCTGCAGGTGCATTCCTCCGGCTACCGTGGCTCCGTGCAATGAATTAATGTAACATTGTACTCAAGATAACCTGCCGTTCGCCGGTATGTGTCTAGAGTGTTTACCATTTTGTGATTCGCTGGACAACCGTAGTGGGTCTTGTCGCACTTGGCTGGCCGTCATGATTTATAGGCCTTACACCGCATGTTCATGTGGTGTATTTCTACCGCATGGGCATGCGGTGTCTCCTATGAGGACCGAACCGGTCCGGTCCGGTCAGGTCCCATTTTGGGGCATGGCGTGGAGACACCGCATGCCTATGCGGTTGATTATACCGCATGTCCATGCGATACCTCGATACCGTATGGACATGCGGTGTGGAGACACCCCATATGGTTGTCCCATTTTGGCTATAAAATGCGACAACCACCTCATACGAATCACAACAATCAAATCATGGTTAGAGTAGCTGAGTTTGAAGGTGAGACAGATATGGGTGTGTCATACAAAATTATACGCGAAAAGTTCTCGAGGCCATACGAGGATTATTTGTGCAATTGTCAGCACAAGCGGTGGTGCCAATCGTTTCCCTGCTGTCTTTTTCACGTTGAGTGCTACAAAGGCGTTGAAGGCAATAGCTACGCATTCTCGGAGCCGGTTGAATTGGCGTGTCTGAAAGGTCACCAATTACACATTGAGGACCCTGAGTCATACTACCGCGAGGCGGTTGAGGCAATCAAATGCGCAATCAGCGACCTATTCAGCGATGTCAGGCTACACTGCGCATTTCAAATTGCAAGGTTCACTGTCGACAACGCAGTCCGTCCAGCGAACGACAAAGTGAAGAAGTACGCATTCAACCGCATTGAGATCCACATTAGCCCGCATCTTCTCGAGGAGTCAGTAGGTAGTTGTTCCGTAGATCCTGTACTGTGGTGGGACCCTTTGCAAAATATACCATATCCATCAGTAGAGTAGGAACCAAGTTGGTGTAAAATCATTATGTAGAATCCGTTTATTAGCCAATGTATCACCGCATGTGTAATGCAAATGATTTATCAGCGAAATATAATTAATGGTTTAACTCGGGACCGGATAAATTCACCATAAATGATACACAACAATTACCAACCGACAACATTTTACCTATGGTACATAACAACTACCAATTGACTCCTCTACATTGCTCGGCAAAATGTGAATCTGTATTCGGTGAAATGCGTACTTTGTAAGCTTGGTGTTTGCACGCCGCACGACTTTTTCCACTGTGTATCTTGCCACCTGCGCTGCACTGGCCAATCCCAAATTGGAGAAGAAGTCGCTAAAAAGCTCCGTAATTGCCTCCGTCACGTGAATATAATATGATGCAGGGTTATCCCTATACGAGTACAGCCTTGTCATGCGGACATCCTCGTAAGTCACTCCTTGAACGCACTCTAGGTCAACCGAATCGGAAACTCTGGCTGTATCGCGTTCTTCACATACAACTTGGCAAAGGCAGCACGGCCATCCTGTCGAGCTTCTGTGCTGACAGTTGCACAATATATCGTCAGGTGGCATACGAAAAGTTTCGACTGTAAGTCTAAACCTACTGCCCGATCTTGTCTCCGCTTCATACACTTTGGTAGTGGCCATAATGTTTATGGTTTATTGTAAGTCTAAACCAACCCCTTTTATAGTTTCCTTTCAACACTACCGTATAGGCATGGGGTGGTATATACCGCATGCCCATGCGGTGATACACACCGCATCTTCATGCGGTACATACCACCGCATGCCCATACGGTGATACAGTTACATCACGGTGACACCTAGAGCTGGCAAAATCTGACCCGACCCGAGAAACCCGACCGGCCGACCCGAACCGAAACCCGACCGAACCCGAAAATTTAGCGTTATGCATAACCCGAACCCGAAACCGAGCCCGACCGACTTTGACCCGAAACCCGAAGTGACCCGAATACAGACAAACCCGACTCAACCCGGATCCGACTCAAATAAGAACCGACCCGAATTCCAACCCGACCCGACGCCCAACCCGACCCGACTCCCATAAAGATGTAAAATTTTAAAAACAAACTAAATATAATATAGATTAACTAAATAGATTATAAATTTCTTAAATATAAAGGGTAAATATTAGAAATTTCTTATAATAGACATTTTATAGGATTGTTATAATCGCAATAAAGGACCGGGATCATTTTTTCCATTTTTAGATCGTATGATCAAATCGAGAGTTTAACAACATTGAGTTTACGAGCCAATGAGTAGATTATTTATTGAATCATATTTAATTTTACTAAAATGCTTTTTGAAATCCATAAATAACATGAATTACATATTCAATTTAATAAAATTGATTACCAAAAAGCAAGGTTCTAACTTCTAAATATCGCTTATCGGGGTTGTATTATATTTATACTTCAAATTTTAAAAATAAACATGAAAAATTAATATTTAAATTGTAAAATTACCCATAAACTTGATAAAATAAAAAGTTTACATTCAAATTGATATACGTTTAAATTTTGATCCGATATACCTATATGATATATGCCTATATGGTAAATTGGTAACGGATTCTAAATATTCGACCCGAAACCCGAACGAGACCGACCCGATTCTGGCCGAAAACCCGAATGGGTCCGACCCGATTCTAACCGAAACCCGATCAATCTGAATTTTATTTTGACCGAATCCGACCCGACCCGACCAAGCCCGACACAGAAATTTTGACCGAGTTGACCCGACTCATCAGTGACCCGACCCGAATACGATCGACCCGAACCCGACCAAATGACCCGAATGGCCAGCTCTAGTGACACCATTACATGACAACAGCGTATCAGCACGTGGATTAGAGACTCTAAACGAAGACATGGAGCAACGTACCAGCATGGCGACACCGTTTCATGATATGATTTTTGGTTATTTTAGGGAATAACACGTTACATGAAAACGGATAGAGTGCCTCATTTTTCATATTAATTAATGATATAAGCTTACAACAAAAATAACTTAGTTACAAAGTTTTGCCGGGTCGTCGTCATGTCACACATCAGAGGAAATCATTGTTGTTCTCTTCCTCTGATGGTGAAACATTCTCCGGCGGCACTACGACTACCCGAAACCGAGAGTTGCCTAAGTAGCTAAACATCAACCCCGCGCCTACCCGCACGCCACACGATCTCGCGAAAGTATTCCATCCTTGTGCGAGCCAGAGTGCCCCGGATCTGTTGCGCTCTACCCGGATGCATATTTTGGCATAAGTGTGAAATTTGGTAAATTTACCTCATAATGAGAAGACGTGTGGTAATTTTGTCAATTTTGCAGATTTACCGCGGTATAAGGTAATTTTGTTTCGTCTAAAAAAATAACAAAAAAAAATATTTTCATAATTTACCACGGTTCCGAAGACAACTGTGGTAAATAGGTCCAATTTACATATTTACCACGGTGTGTAGTAATTTTTTAATGCTGAATTACCACGGTTCAGAAGACAACCGTGGTAAATAGGTCCAATTTCCATATTTACCACGGTGTGTGGTAATTTTTTTAATGCTGAATTACCACGGTTCCCTTCAGAACCGAGGTAAATTTACAAATTTTTAACTTTACTTCGAAGAAACACGGGACCGTGGTAATTTCACCGTCGCCAAAGGCCTTTTTTCTACTAGTGGCTAGTGCCTCTCCTCCCTACCCCATTAGTCAGCATTATTCTTTCGACACCGGCCAACCCGTATTCTTCTTCGAAGTTGGAAGGCTGAGGCTGCAGTTTTCAAGATGTACTTAGTGTGTTCGGACCATTGTGAATTATATGCCAGACGACAGAATGGGGCTTACCAATATTTGTGTCAGCGAGACGTCTTCTACCCACCAGAAAAAATCCCTCGGGCCACTCCCTGAGACCGAGAAGAAAGGTCTTGGTGTGTTACCAGCCGCCATCTCCTTTTCCGTCAAACGAGATGTTGTAATTTCGACATCGCAAGGCGGTAATTTATAGCGGGAAATCATGACGCGTTATATGCGAGGCTTACCACCGCATAACCGCATATCTATGCGGTATGAGATACTGCATGTGGATGCGGTGGTAAAAAAAAAAGCGGAAACATACCGGCACGGGGACATCATCATCTTCTTCCGTCGTCGGAGTTGGTCGTCCAAATTCCATCGGTCGGAGAAGAGCGAGCCTCTTATAAAAGTGCGAAGATGAGAAATTCCGTCGTGCGTTCCGATGAAAGTTCTCAGCTTCGTCCTCTTGTAAGAGGTTCATTCTTCCTCGACAGATGTAATTTGGAAGCCCACTACGATGACGGACGAAGATGACGGTGTACCCGTACCGGTACGTTTCCGAAGCATTTACAGTTTTGGTTGGATGAGCAACAGTCATCCGCAGGATAATGTCAAAGACGTTATGGGCGTACATATGTACTATCACAACGTCTTTCACATTATCCTGCGGATACCTATTGCATTTTATTAGATCGAATCTACATAACACTATATCGAAGCGATATAACCCGAGCAACATGCCAGCGGCCTGCGATTTCAATCAAAAGACACAAATCGCCGGCCGTGGCATGTTGCCTAGGCTATCATCGCTATTGAGCCATGAAAAAAGCATACATACGGATTTTATTTAATTTATGAGACGAAGCGATATAACCCGTGCAAAATAGTCAATGGTCAAAAATTTCGATCTGAAGACCCAAATCTTTGGCCATGACTAGTTCGCACAGATTATCATCGCTTTTCCGCCACGGCAAATGTCACACACCGGCCATGAGGGTATATATAGATACATACCGCATGCCCATGCGGTATGTGTCCACAGCAAAGGTATACGGTGGTGCACCGTATACCTATGCAGTGTTTACACCGTAGACCTATACGGTGTCCAGAATACCGTATACATATGCGGTGGGTCCACAAATTCAAATAATTCAACACCAACGGTCATCTGGAACCACCGCATTGGTATGCGGTGTTACTGTATAAGAAGGCTTCCGCTCTCCGTTGGAATGCATCCAATCCCCTCACACCTCATCGACAGTCATTTTCTAATATGGTTAACAACGACACCAATCGACGGCCTTCAAGCCCAGGGGAGGAAGCACCTACAACTACGCCAATGGCCGATAACTCACCACCCCCTCGTCTTCCGGTATGTGATTAATGTTTATCATTTGGAATGTCGTTACATGTAGAATATAGGTAGTGGAATAACCAGAATATAGGTAGTGGAATCATATCGAATGGAAACCAAGATATAGGTACCGGTTTTTAAATGTAGTGGAATAAATTAGGTTCTGAATTAGAGCAGACGGAAACCATGAATGGGTCACGTAATATATATGTATTGTTTGCATGCTGGTAGCTACCATTGGAGGAGTAGGCTGATCCAATGCCGGAAGACGGTGAGGACGATCAGGCCCGTAACCAGGAGTACCGCGATTACACTCCCGAATTTGCTACATCCCAGACATGGACCAATCGCGACGATCTCCTACAACACTGTCGTAGCACAGCATTAAAGCTTAATATGATTTTGACAATCGAGCGTTCTTGGGGGAGCATTCCTACAAGGCGTGGGAGTCTATTGCTCGCATGTGAGAAGTACGGCCAGTACACTCCCCGTAAGAGACCGCGAGTAGCCGGAGATGATGCAAGCGGGAACACGTGCAAAGCTGTTTCGAAGATAGAGGGGTGTTCGTTTGCATTGTCTGGGGTGGAGTTCAAACGGGGCGAATGGGGCCTGGACGTTATTCATGACAAGCACAACCATCTACTCCCCGGTGCATTGGACGGTCACCCGTACGTCGGACGAATGGATACAGAGGAAAGAGACACTACGTTGGCCCTTACCGTCGCTGGTACCCCACCAAAACCGATTTTAGCTACATTGAAGATGACAGCTGACGCACGACAGAAGTTGAACTTCACATCGCGGCGTCAAGTGTACAATGCGAGAGCAAAGTTTAAAGCTGAAGCGAGAGGAGATCGAACAATCTCCCAGGAAGCACTCCGCATTTTGCGGGAGAAGGGTTACTTCTACTCTACGAGGAGATCCCCTGACGATCCCAACAAGCTTCAAGATCTATTCATCGCCCATACAGACGCTCGCCATCTTCTAGCCATGTTTCCATATGTCGTTCTCGTCGATAGTACATACCGGACGAATGCGTACGTTTCTATATACACTTATTCTTTTACCCCTTCCCACCAGGGTATGCGAACTGAAATATTTCATTGTGCAGGTACGGGATCCCTTTGTGTGAGTTCGTTGGATTTACTTGCACAAAGATACGTACATTTGGGCGTTGGGGCAGCTCGTTTACCTCATGCGAGGTAATCTTCCTAACGTTGTTATCACTGATCGAGAGTTGGGGTTGATTGCGGCGCTACGAGAAGTTCTTCCCAATGTCAGGCATATGTTGTGCACAGTGCACGTCCTCCGACGATGCGAAGAAGCTGCTTTCCAGAAGTCAAAGAATCTTGATGTTGCTAGGCGTTTCAAGAACGCATGTGTTTGCCTGTTCCAATCCAGATCGGTTGAAACTTTCGCCGCTAGAAAAAGGGGTATGCATGCAGAGTGGGGGCATATCGAAGGGCTTATGCCGTATTTGGAGGCGACGTGTTTACGAGATTACTCGGAGCAGATAGTTCGTGCATGGACAGACGCAATCCAGCATTTTGGTACGACCACGACGAACAGGTGCACCTACGTTTTCATTATAAAATTCATTATACACGTAATTTGTTTACATATAACGATCTTCACCTGCGAGTCTCACTTATCTTTTAGGGTTGAGGCTGCTCATTCTGTGTTGAAAAAGACCTTAAACTCTGCAGTCAGTGATTTCACTCACGTGATAAACACAATCGAACTGATGATGGCGGATCAAATAAGGGAGGTGAAGAATACATTGGGGAGAGCGAACAACACTTGGCCTACAGACTCCCACGGCCTATGGATTTTCGATCGAATTCGGAATATTGTGTCGAAGGAATGTTTCAACCTGTTGTTCGAAATCTACACAAAAATGGAAGCCGAGCCACCTTCGCAACCATGCAGAGATGCATACTAGAGGGACGTCTACGGTCTTCCATGCACACATGACATGCAAGCTTGTCGAGACACGCAGATACCCATCAGACCATCCCAGATACACATTTTTTGGAAGCAATTGGATTTCAAGAGGCCTCATGTTGACAACGTCCAGGATAACACTCCCCTCAGCAGAGCTGATGTGGACATGTCGCGCATGATCAGTTTGTTCCAGAGCGGAGCTATGGACGAGGATACTCGTTGGAGAATCGCGTCGGCATTCAACGACGGGGATCGTCCGTCCCATACACCGTTTACCACCCTTGACCCGGAGGACCGTAGACCGCCCGGGAGACCGAGGACTCGCCACCCCTGTCAGACGAACCCTCTACCTTGGGAACGTGAGCGTGCTCGGGCTCAACGTCGGGCAGATAGACAGGCGACCACTGGATCCGCACGAGGGCGAGGCCGAGGTCGGGGTCAACCGGCATCAAATGAAACAGATGACGTGGAAGGTACTGAGGAGGCCACTGGGTCCAACGACATGGCCATCGATGACCCTCCTAGGGGCCGAGGAGTAGGCAGAGGACGAGGACGGGGTCGTGGAAGGGGACGTGGACGAGGTCGATCAGCGTCGGAGCTAGCTCCGGATATTGTAGGTGACATTCCAACACCAGCACCTACGGCGCTTCCACCACAGAATCTACCTCAAGTAGATTTCAATTGGGGCACTGGCAACATCGACGAATTCATGATTACTTTCGTACGAGCCATCACAAATGTTGCAGGTGATGGTCACTGTGGGTATAGGTCTTTTGCTTGTCTTCTGAACTTGGGACAAGACGCATGGCCTCGAGTTCGACGAGAGCTGGCCGTTGAGTTGCAGCTGCATTCAGATCGGTACCATTACTATCCTGCCTTACATGAGCTCATCATGGGGGTCAACTATTTCGGCACGTGTCATGATGCTACGTATTGGATGGAGATTCCGATCATGGGCGAGGTGTTTGCCACGCTTCACCAGCGTCCTTGGGTGATTTTGTCACAGATGATGCCTATGTTGTGCCTACCTCTGTACGCCACCGGTGGCCCGTCACTACCGGCCTATGAGAAGCTAGATGGAATTGCTTTAGTCGGCAACAACAACCATTTCGTTCCGTTACGTTTCATATTTCATATTCATTAATTTGTTAATGTTTTGTTTCTCTTTTCTGATGTCAATATTCACCTTGTATTCACAGATTTGGTTGTTGCCTGGTTCACCTCTTCCTCCAGTCTACGTCACATGGACACGACATCACGATCGCACGGTCGACGGTTGGGAAGAGCAGTTTGCAGCGAGGATTGCACGATATAGAGCTTACCGCCGTCGTGATGGTGGCCGTCCCCTATCGTATTAGCACTTTCCACTTTCTGGTGTCATTTTTCGAACTTCATATGTTCAATTGGGTTGTATCTTTGTCTATTGCATTTCACAAATTATTTTTCGAACTCCATATTTTCGTCATCGAGGATATTTATCGCATTTTCGTTTTAATCAATGTTGATGCAATATCATCTTTCTTTTGAATTCAACATATGAGTTTTTTTAGATCACAGCTTTTATTACAAGTTAATTCCACTGTAGTAGGATATACCACCGCAGATGTGCCTGTATTATACGATAAATTCGTAGTGTCGGCGTATACCGCACACCCAAGCGGTGTGTATCGGTCCGTATCGGTCCGTTCAGCTCCTCCAAATAGTTACCCGTAAATCCGGTTATCCGATACCCACCGCATGGGTATGCAGTGGGGTTGCAACGGAACGGGGGTACCCACCGCATCTTCATGCGGTGAGGACCCATACGGTAGGTAGTACCGCATATATATGCGGTAGGTCACCGCATGTATATGCATTAGGTGCGTTGACCGTCATTAACTCACCGCATACCTATGCGGTGATTAGCGGTAGAAATAGTAAAAATTAGCGGTGTATATATCGTTTCCGTTTTAGTTTGCTTGATAGAACTTAGATTTTGTTTTTTACTCTTGCCAAGGATCATACTACACTCTGAACTTGCAATAATCAAGACAGGAGAGCGACATGTAGATCATTTTGGAGGGGATCACTTTCACAGGTAAGCTGCAAAAAAGCATGACTTGGTCCTTGTGAATACTTCACTGGCTTAGGGGATGAATCAATCTGAAAAGAAATTTCCACATGTAATGGTTCTTTTAACATTCCACTACCATTATTATTACAGTATTAGTTTTGCTGGAAGCTAACCAACTGCGTTCATATTTGTTCGTGTGTTGGATTCACTTATCACAATTTGTTGATCAGCAATTCAAAAGGTTTAGCTTCTTGCGAGCCAATGTACAGGTTTAAAAGGGGCGGACACTGGAAAAGTTTCCATGTTTTAATGTGGAGTTTTGAAACTCAAGGTGTATCTTAATCTTTTGGGTACTAATTTCTTGCATCTTCCAAATTCTATCACTATATTGGTAAACTTGCTGACAATGGTCACATCATGTCAGTGGGGTTATGATCAAGCGTCTTGTAGATTCGCCCCAGTATATAGACAAATGGATCCAGTTCAATATAACAGTTAGAAGCATCAGGTAAGAATTCAGTATAAGAGGCAACTGTAACCCAACTTCAAGGAATGCAGTGGCAGTCAAGGCAGACACAATCAAACCCTTGAAACGCGACTATGAGGATGGAAGGGAAGCGGTAAGACGAGGTGAGGGATTCTGTCAAATCCAGGCTGAACATATCAAGGTAACAGCCACATTGCCTAAGAGCAAAGTCACATTACCAAATTGAGACCAAAATCAGGGCAACAGAAACTAAAAAACCCAATCAGGAGGCACAAATTCTGGGCATATCTACCTACCAAGTGACTGAAGCCATAACAACTCCAGGGCAGGCGCAAAGTAGAGCCAAGGATATCGAGATTTATGGCACAATGTCATTATGTCAATGTGCACAAAACAGGATAGGTAATGTAGGAAGTGGTATGGGTTTGGAGGTATGGATATGGTAATATCAAAATTATGAATGAGAACGATCCAACTCCAAATCTAATCCATCTGTTCTATTTGAAACAAAAGGGATAAATGCCAATTTCAACAAATCGGAATAAAATAAAAGCAAAAATTAACTGATGATGTTCATCTGCAAGGACTGGAAGTGGGGAAAATTAGCATCTGCTTTGAAGATTAAGAATACAACTCAGATAGATAGATGTTCACATCACATATATAAAGAAAGAACGAGGCTAAGCCTAAACCTATTTGGTTTGCATTGGCAGAGTGAATTGGGAACTCAAACCCAAACAGATAACAAAATCGAACTCCTAACAGAGTGAGAGGAGGTTAGAATTAGACATGTCTCCTCCTCAACTTGCCTTTGCCCTTGCAGTTGCGCTTCGCAAGCTTCAATTTCTTTTTCATTTTCTTCCCCATAGGCTTCAAGCTTTCTGTCTTCTGCTTCTGGTTGGCGTCTTCCATCTCCACATCTGTAAGTAATAAATCTCCTATTTACTCTTTAATTGAAGGATGAAACAACAGAGATCAATTTCAAATTGAAGATCCAAATTGAAACTTGCCTAGTTCGTGGTCGGCAACGGCGGGTTCGACGTCGATGGGTGTTGTTTCAGGCGCCTTCTTCACCGGAAGCTTAGGGGCAGCAAGTGCGGCCTCCATGGCAGCCTGCTTAGCGGCATCCTTTTGGTCGTACAAAGGCTCTACCATCTCCCTCCTGATTGCTCGAAGCCTCTTCTCTCTCTTCGATCTCAACGACTTCGCCATGTCTGTTCTCTTCTTCTCCCTGCCGCCACGCTCCTCTCCTTACTCCTTAGGGTTTTGTTTTCTGTGTTTATCTGTGTGTGTTAAGTTTTCGATATTTCTTTATGGATTTATAATACGCAACACGAATCCTACGGCTCAGATCATCCCTTCGCATTATTTTCTCATTTACACCCTATATTATCTTAAATTACCTTTTCTGGTTCAAAACTTTTTTTAAAAAAATTATTATGTAAGAATTCGAATATGATTTACTCCATCCAATAGCATCAGGTCACAATCCAACACTCGGTATGTCTGAAGAAAAAACTCTCTTTTCAGGGAAACTTAAATCACCTTCGGGAGCTTTAAACCCCCACCGGGCAATCCACCCCTCCGGGATCCCTGTCCCCTGCCCTTGCCCCTCCGCCTCCTACTCGCTCTAGTTAAACTCCGGATGTGGTTTCGCTCTCTGTTGATGGAGTCCGCTCCTTCTCCGGGAGTGCAATCCACCTCCGAGCACCCAAGTTTTTTTGAGGCTTTTGTAGATTTATGGACATGAATCTCACCTCTCTTCTTGTTCCCAACCAATTCAAACTTCATCATCTCGAATTTTAGTTCTAGGGTTCGGTTTCCCATGCCTCTGGAAATCAATCTTCTACTCCTTCTCCTCCCTCTTCAGAGTTCGCCTCGGGTGTGTTATGATTTGGGCGGATCTAGCCCGTCCCTCTTTCCGGTCCCCTGGATTATGCTTCCCGGTAACCCCATCGTTTCGACGTCTCTCTGTTGCGTGGGCTACGAGTGGGCTCGGCTCCGTTTTGTGGTTGGGTCCTCATTCGGCTGCATTCGGTGGCACCGAGCAATACCCGAGCTTGTCTCCCTCCTCCTAGTTATGTCCGGCCGGCTGGTGGGTTGTTCCCGGCTTAGTGGTTTCCCCTTCTTCTCCATCTCTCTCCTCTTAGTTTAGTCGAACCCTGCTGCCCCTCGTGCTCATCTCCTTTTTTGTCTACCCGATCGACGGTCCTTGCGGTGGAGAAGCTCATGGAGAAGGCTGCATGAAAACATGTCGAGTTTGTTAAGGAGCTGCATGACCGAACACGCCAGAAGCTCATGGAGAAGGCTGAATACAACGCCAACAAGGCTAACAAAGGGCGGCGACATGTGGTCTTCAACCCTGGAGATCTTGTTTGGGTGCATTTAAGGAAGGAGATGTTCCCGGAGCAGCGGAATAGCAAGCTAGCACCACGAGAAGATGGACCATTCAAGGTTCTTTAACGAATTGGTGAGAATGCCTACAAGCCGGAGCTTCCCGGAGACCATGGCGTGAGTGCTACGTTCAACGTCGCGGATCTCATTCCCTATCTTGCGATGGACGAGACTTTGAATTCGTGGTCGAATCCTTTCCAAGAAGGGGAGGTTGATGCGGGACCATCTTCTACACCTCTGGGCATGCCAATCATACTTAGGGATGGACCAATGACTCGAGCTCCTTCTAAGAAGCTTCAACGAGATTCTTTCATGTTCGTGAGTCATGCCTTATTCTCAAGCACGGTTCAACTTCCCTGAGCGCCAATGAAGACATATCTTTGCTCAGGGCTTGATGAGGCCGATCCTACCTAGTCATAGGGCTGGCCGAATTTACTTAAGTGTTGGAACCTTTTATTGCTATTTTTAGTAACACTTTTACTTAAGTTATTTTAAGTAACTTTAGGGGTTATTTTATTTAGTCTTTTAATTATTATTTTTATTCCAAAATCAGCCTTTAGGGTTATAAGAAGGCCGACTCCTCCATTGTAGAACTTACGTTACTTCTTGAATGAAACTTCAGTGTGTGCGGCACACAACTTGAGAGCAAGTCAATCGATTCGTAGCAAGGCTCATTGATTGCACCATTTGATTTCAGCTTGGTTTGCCTTGTGTTTGTCAATCTCGCGGGGGTTTGGCAATCTCTGGTATCCACGAGCCCCCTCCTTGTGCTTCCAAGTTGTTCGCTTGGTTGTGTAGGGTTGTAGAGGCGGGTTATATAGTCATTGATGTTGGTTCCTACCTTCTACGGAAGTCTGGGGTCTTCATCTTGTTCTATATAGATCGTTTCACCAATCTATCGAGTCTTTCAATTCTATTTCGAGTCTTGTTCTTTCCATTACAACTGCATATTTCTTATTCTTGCTGCATTCTTGAGTCTTTCTTGAGTTCGTGATTGAGTCTTGATCGAGTTCTTGAGTTCTTTCATTGTTCTTGATTCCATTCTTGAATTTGAGTCTTGATTGTCGAAGATCGGGCCATCCTATGGCTAACCCCGTATAAAAAACCCTAGTTGTTTTCCTCCATGCCGGCTCCTACTATCTTTTGGCTATAGGCTTGCCTTGGGCCCGAAGGTGGCTCGGGCTTGGTGGAATCAGCCTTGTGTGCAAAGCCTTGGACCCAAAGCTAGCCCAATGGTATAAGGAATAAATTAAAATGAAATTAAAATTGTATATAATAATAATTAACTAAAAATAAATAAATCCTAGTAGGGTTAGCTTAAATCCCGCTAGGGTTTCTAGTGCGTTAGGTTCAGGCGATATGTGACTTTGCGTTTTGCGTGACTGGATTTTCTTCTCCGTTTGATTGGGTTTTGGGAGTCGAAGTCGGGACAGGCTGTGATCGTGGTAGTGTGTATTAAGGCGTCTCCTTTTTTTTCGAAAGATTGTTTCCTTTGAGGTTCGTCTTCACTACCCACATTTGACTCTCGATGTACCGCTGGCATGCGGTGCTGCTTCAGGGGTGTGCTTGGCTTCGTCCATCATCTACATCCTCATCTTGTTTGGTTTAGTTGTGTTTAGTTTCGTTTTTGTATAGTGTTCATGCCCGTATTTTGCAATATCTTTATATTTTTGTTTGTTTAGACGGTTATCTGTCTGCCAACTTGTCGGCCTTCGAGGTGCAGGTATTCTGACCTCGAATTTTTACCTAATAAAAAAAATTGTAGATGAGGTCATAAGACCTAAGATCATTATACATGCCAGAATCCTTGGTAGAGCGGCAAATGTGTGCAACCTTATCAATCACTCTGTTACCATCGTGGGGTACATGAGAGAAAAATATTTTTCTTATGTTCGAGTCATTCGACATTAGAATTTTGAAATCGGAGATGAGTAATTCTATTTTCTGGACAAAATTTTCGGGTTCAGATCGGAAAATTTCCAAGCGTTCGGATCGGATCGATCAGATCGGGTTGTATTTTGACAAGTATGATTTATGGGCTACAGTGTCGGCTAACACCACTCACTTACAAGACCTAGTTATTCTAGACTAATCTACAATTTTCATGATCACTTAATTTGGTAGAAAGTTCTAGACCGGACCATTGTCATTTGTCTCCACAATTTCTGGACTCTTCCAAGCAACCATCCATTTGCAAAGTAATGGGCTTCATGGTCTAGCCCATTATTGTCTCAAGTGATTAAGTAGGCCAATACCAATGGTAGTTGAAAATATGCATTATTTTCAACAGGTATCCTCCTCATTAATTCTTTAGTATTTTGATTCAATTTTATTTTAGCATAAAATCCCACATCGGAAGGGAAACGAGTGAAACAACAAAAACGAAGATATAAAATGAGGCGGAGGAATAACTTACTACATACTTACCTGGACGGGGTTTACGAGTGATCAACAAGGCTCGTGGCCTTGGTTGTCGGCCCATATTGCACTCCAGTGGGTGTGGCAGCTAATTAACATCTTCTCACTATGGAAGAGTGTACATCATAATTTGTGTTAGAAGGACGCAGACCCCTACCAATCCCAGTGCAAGTGCAAGTATTTCTCATTTGTGTCATTGAAATTTATTGGGATAAGATTTGTTGAGGAAGCCAAGGAAACAGATATTTTAAGTTTGAGACATACAAAGTCAATGATTTTTCATACTAATGGATCAGCAATTCAGCATCAATGTGATAGTTAACCAAACAGTAAATCAAAGGGAAATGCTTATTAGTTTAAGCTCCAAGGTACATATGTGGGTACAAAGCGAACTATTCTCACGCCTTTTCTTAAATACAGTAATACCTTTTTGTGAGGCACCCAACACGTCATTTCTAAATTTGTTTGATTAGATTGTTCTTCACTGGAATCGATCCCACTGCTCTTCAATTCCTTAAACATGTACAAACTTACCCCTCATTTGTTTTTAGGTAAGGAAAGGTAATGGTTCCCCTTCCGAATCTTGGCCATTTTTAATTAAAGATTCATTGATCATTATTCTAATCATTACCCTCATTCTCTCCTTTTACATACAAAATCTATTTCCTTTCCCCCCATTTGATCACCTACTTTGAGCATAGGGTAACCATATCCCTAAGACGCTCTAAGTCCTCTAACTATCACCTTGATCATACAAATTTTCTATATAAAATTTGATTCTTTTCCCTTCTATTCCTTTCTACTCAAACAAACAAGACCTTAATTTGTTGATGAGATTTCAGTGTGTTAATCTTCCAAACTTGTAAAAATTGGGCAGAGACTTCCAAAGCCGTTTTTAAAGAATCATGGAAAGTGCCTTCGAATTTCGCTTACTTTTGAATGCAAAACAGGGGCGGAATGGCCTGTCGAATGCACAAGATGACAAGGCTAAAGACAACTTTTGGCTGCATAGGTTTTGATACGTGTTTTGCACATACCACCTATTCCGGCAACAATCAAAGTGCTAAGAAAATTGATCAAGTCAAAGATAGCTATCTTTTAATCGATGCTGTGTCAATCTTATAGAGCACCTAATGGCCATAACTACATAGGGCAATTGGACAATCTTGAGATTTTTTTTTTTGGGCAAAGGACTACTATAGGGTTCAGATGGCTTGATGTTATCTAACCAACCTGATCACCTATGTTCATCGTTCCAACACACTCTATTTAATCTTTATGAGATATATGCTCTATATTGAAGGGTCTCATTTTCCATTAGAATGGAAGTATGAGACAACTCTTCCGGTCAGTATCATCGATCCGAATCCTTGAATTTTAGTTTCCTCTTTAATTTGGTTGTTCTCCCATTTTCATTTTATAGAGTAGAATCCCATATCGGAAGAAAAGTGAGAAAAACAAGGAACATGAAGATATAAAACAAGACAGAGAGGATGATGTTGAAACATACTTACCTGGATGGGGTCTACGAGTGATCAACAAGGCTCGTGGCCTTTGTTGGTGGCCTACATTGCACCTCTGTTGGTCTGCAGACTTAACAATCTTCCCATCGTGGAGGAGTGTACGTCATAATTTGTGTCAGAGGGGTATGCGTTCGCGCAACCCCTACCAACCAATTCAACTATTACTGATCCAGATTTAGATGCATCAAAGCCTCAAAGGGGTCCTTAATCAACCTTACCAAGGAATGATACATATCCTAGGTAATAGATGAAATCATCGGTAACAAATGAAACACTTGACAAACTAGCTAGAAATAGAGCAATTTATAACCATAGGTATGTAAAACTGCAGCAGTGCAGCACTGATATATAAGCTCCAGAAGCCCCTCTCCCAGTCTTTGCTAATTATATATAGTCGAGTTAACCAAGCAGCAACCTACCAAGCAATCCATCAAAAACTTGCTCAAAAAGCTGTAGGATGTGAAGTACGACCACGACAATTTGCTATATGCATAGCAACTGTCAGTACGTTTGCAACTGACATCACCATATATATTCACTGTAATTAAGAACAAAGACCATGTGTACGTATAAACAATGTCCGTAAATTCTTCTTCCACTCCACTGTTGATGTATCGTGTAAGAAGCATCAGAGATTCAGAGGAAGAACTTTGATACCTGTTTAATTATAATCAAAATGTCTTTATCTATTCATCGGAATTATTGGACCTGTTTTAGTGTTCAAGTTCAACTACCCAGAGAGAATTGAAATGCTCAAAGTTTTGTTATCTTCATTAATTTTGATTGTTTTTTTCAATATCATTTTATTGTAAAATCCCACATTGGAAGGGAAGTGAGAGAAACAAGGAACATGAAGATATAAAACAAGTCGGAGGATGAACTTGCAACATACTTACCTGGACGGGGTCTACGAGCGGTCAACAAAGGCTTGTGGCCTTGGTTGTCGGCTCACATTGCACATTAGTGCGTGCGACAGCCTAACATCTTCCCATTGTGGAAGAGTGTACGTCATAATTTGTGCTTGAGGGGGCCTGCGTTCGCGCGGCCCTTACCAATCCTAATTGAAATGTTATGTGGCCCCTACCAATCCTAATTCAAATGTTATGTGATGTGATGAAGGGTTGTGTTTTTTAAAATATGCATCTATTTGCAGCCTTATAAATGAGGATAAGATTTGTGATGCAGTGATGTATGTAAACAGATGGTATCATAGTTGAAGTTTGTGAGATACAAAATAAGTCTATGATTCACAAGGTTCACTAATCACTAATGCGTCGAATGATTCATAGTTCTCTTTGCTACTAATTGTGGATCGATATAAATCTGCATTAAATCAATGATTGATTTTACACTTTTGAACTTCCATATCGGTCTGCAGATACGGAGAAACTCTAAGATGGAAGATCAAAGATGTGCACTGTCAAGGGTAAAATTGATCTCCAAGATATCCCACATTGAGTTGCGGTAGAAGACAACACATAAAGAAGCAATATAAAGCAAACTATTCTTTCGCCTTTAACTAAAGAATACCATGTGCTCGCTGTATTTGAGTGGCATACGCCTATTTTTGTAGGGTTCCCTTCTTATGAGAGGCCCCCAAAATTTCATTTCAAACTTTGTTTGATTAGATTGTTCTTTTGGAATATGGGAAATGTAACTTCATCGCAACTTGTCAGGTTTTTTTAGTGCGCCTTGGAACTGAAATGAAGCTAAATGATTCCTTCATCTTCGCATAATCATCTTTACAAGAACATGGGAAATGTAACTTCATCGCAACTTGTCGGGTTTTTTTAGTGCGCCTTGGAACTGAAATGAAGCTAAATGATTCCTTCATCTTCGCATAATCATCTTTACCACAATGCAGAATCTTAATTAGGAATCTCAAGCTGCAGAGGAGTGTTGTAGTCTGAGCTAGCGTTGAAAACCAGTCGATCATGCATTCCAATCACAACCGAGTTTTTGATTGCTTCGCCATGGTGAATTGATCCCTTCTCCCATTGTCTTTAATTCCTCTTCCAATGTATATATATATATAGATGGTCAAATTTGACTTGCTCTTACACCATAATATAAAGATGGCTTCCTCTAGTCAAAACCCAAAAACTAGCCACCATTCTCACTAAACTGGTACACGAACATTACCAATTCAGTGAGATTTGTGAAGTATAAGGTCATCTTGTTTCACCTCTTCATCATCAACATCGTTTGACATACATCCTCTTGTTTCTGATATGCTATCATTGAGCTATTGAAGGGTGAAAGAGACAATTCCTCCTGTCCGTATCATCCAAATGCTAGAAATCTTGGTCATAGGGGTGGAGGGAGGGGTTTCATGTGGTGGCTTGAGCCCCTGAAAAGTAAATTTTTTGTATATATGGTAAAAGAAGGGTTGTGATACAAAGGAAATGTGTAGCACAGATGGTTGAAGGCACCAGTAAGGTGTGAAAAAAGGGGTGTTCGATTCAGTCCAAGCAAGCCCCCTGGACATATTCCTCCCTCCGCCACTGCTTGGTCACCTCGAGATCATCAATTTGGTTGTTTTGTCACTTTCAATCCCACATTGGATGAAAAGTGAGAAAAAGAAGGAACACGACGACATAAATCAAGGCGGAAAATGAACTTGCAAAATACTTACCTGGACGGGGTCAACAAACGATCAACAAGGCTTGTGGCTTTGGTTGTCGGCTCACATTGCACCTTAGGGGGTGTGGCAGCCTAAAATCTTCTCACTGTGGAAGAGTGTACGCCATTATTTGTGTTAGAGGAGGCATGCGTTTGCGCGGTCCCTACCAATCCCATTTCAACTCTTTTTCATTATTTTCACAATTTTTTTTTACTTAAATTAGGATAAGGTTTAATAATTTTATTTTACATAAAATGAATCTCAATATATAAATGCATATATGAATGCAGTCCTTAAACCAGATGAAATAGTTAGCAAACTAGCTAGAAATAGAGCAATTTCGACTAAACTGCAGCAATTTTCCCCAATCGAACTAAAACAATTGCGACTAATTCCTGGATTGGCTCATAAAATCAAATAAATTCATAATCCTCCCTCCACCACTGCTTGGTCACCTGAGATCATTCATTTGGTTGTTTTTTCACTTTCAATCCCACATTGGATAAAAAGTGAGAAAAAGAAGGAACATGGCAACATAAATCAAGACAGAATATCAACTTGCAAAATACTTACCTGGACGGGGTCAACAAGCAATCAACAAGGCTTGTGGCCTTGGTTGTCGGCTCACATTGCACCTTAGGGGGTGCGGCAACCTAACATCTTCTCACTGTGGAAGAGTGTACGCCAGTATTTGTGTTAGAGGGTGCCTGCGTTTGCGCGATCCCTACTAATCCTAGTTCAACTCTTTTTCATTATTTTCACATAATTTTTTACTTAAATTAGGATAAGGTTTAATAATTTTCTTTTACATAAAACTGAATCTGAATATATAGATGCATATATGAATGGAGTCCTTAAACCATATGAAATAGTTAGCAAACTAGCTAGAAATAGAGCAATTTCGACTAAATTGCAGCAATTTTCCCCAATCGAACTAAAACAACTTCTACTGATTCTTGCATTTGCTCACAGAATCAAATAAACTCGTAATCATTGTCAATCCAGCAGATTACACAGTCTGATAGGAATAGAGAATATGCGGAGAATAGAGACTGATCGTACTGATTCTGCCTCCACAGTTCCACTCTCTGTCCTCTGGAATGTGCCGACCTATTCCCGGAGATTCATCCAACTGAGCCCGTGCTTTCGATGTCCCGGGTCTATGAGGGTTTCTCGGTTGGGTTGATGTAGGGTTTGCACTTTGCTTGTTGGCGGATTATTTTGGAAACTTGTGTAACTAAAATATCCCACATTGGGTGGCGGTAGAAGACGTCACATACATAATCAGTACTAAAACGACCGTGCTTCATAATTAAAATTCACGAAGCCATGCAGTGAGCACAAAGCGAACTATTCTTTCGCCTTTTACTAAAGAATACCGTGTGCACATTGCATTCAAGTGACATACGCTGATGTTTGGAGGGATGTCTTCATGTGAGGCACCCAACATTCCAGTTCTAAATTTGTAGTTTCATCCCTGTATTTCAACTTCATAATAAGAAAGGGCTGATGATGTCATCAATCAAATGTTAGATGAATCATTCCAACAACAATCTAATACAAGCTTAATTTAGTTATTTCCTACACATTTCCGAGAGCGAATTTTAATTTTTGAGAGTTTGCGTTGGACTATTAGTTACAAGATGGGGACAATTCAAGTTCGTCTATGAGCTGATTGATGTTAACCTCAAAGGCCTTTACAGTTTTATTGGTTGATGGTTATTCCACAGGGAACTGAACTGAGTATAAAGGAGTGTGTGTATTCATGGCTAACTTCAATCCAAAGCTCTTTCGAATTCAGTGAGTAGGTTAGAGAGCTGCTCGACAAAATTTTGAAGATGACTGAGTCTTACTGGATGGTCAACATTTAACATCGAATTCCATTGTGAAGTAAAATCCTTCCCTGTAGAATCACAATCCAGCAGCAAAGAAAACAAAGGAATGTATCTAAACAAAAAGGCATATAAAAGCCACAGCCACCAAAGTAAGGAAAGGAAACCAGTAATTTGTCCATATCAAAATCCAAATTAATAGTAAAAGATTAAGAGAATGTTTTTCATGTTCTGGAGTGTCATCAACGTACACTTCCATATTGAGTGTAACAAAGCACCATTTCGAAAGCCTAACAATGCATCCCACATTGAGTGTCGTAATAAAGAGCATACTTAGAAGACCATATACAATGCCCAAAGGAAAACTTAGAGAAGCATACCTTTCTCGACCTTTTGGCTAAGATCAAGTGTAGTATCTGTTCTTATTAGTTTAATATCTGATATGTGGTCCATTGGCCCACTTCGATATTAAATTTGTTTTTTGAGGGTAAAGCTAATTTAAGGTAGCTTGCTATAGCTAGGGTCTTTGTGTGTCGCTCATGTTTTTCACTGTTGCGTGGGCTTGGCGCACCCCATCAATCTTAGTGTTAACTTTTTGTAGTCTTGGTAGCTTTTTTTAGTGTTAACTTTTTGTACTCTTGGTAGTTTTTTTTTGGTTTATTGTGATTGGAGAATTGCCCTCTGCCTATCCTTAAAAGTAGGATACTTAATCAATTTTTGAAAACAAATAAATTAATCCAATCTTAGCCTAAATTATAATTTTAGTATATTTTAAAAACAAATTAATTCAAAATATAAATTTAATATTAGTAATCTATATGTATATATATCTATATATATATACTACTTTAATTGTTTTTTCAACCAATGAGTTTAATTCAAAAAATTTATTTATCTGAACTTTTACTATTATTTTATTATATTAATTTAACATATTATTAAGATTTTATTTATAAAAAACGCAATGGCGCGGGGATCATACTAGTTATTGTTAAAATAAACCGAGAAAACAAATTAAAACCATCATGTAGGAGGTGATCGAGTAATGCCTAACTAGATAGAGGGAGAAATTGCAAAAGCAGTACATTAAATGTAAAATAACTTTCACAAAATAATCTCTAAGGAATAATCCATACTATTCAAATTTCATGCCTTGGTCCCCACAATTTGCACTCTATTTTCTGTGTATATCTGACCAACAATACATTCAACTATTAATGATCGAGAATAGATGCATTAAAGGGGCCCTCAATCAACCTCACTGAGGAAAGAAGTCCTGAGCAATAGATGAAATCATCGGTAACAGATGAAACACTCAATAAACTAGCTAGAAATAGAGCAATTTATAAGCATAGGTATGTAAAACTGCAGCAGTACAACAATGATAAGCTACATAAGCCCCTCTCCCAGTCTTTGCTAATTACATAGAGTCGAGTTAACCCGGTTAGAGAAGCACAAGCAGCAATCTACCAGACAATTCATCAAAAACATGCTAAAAAAGACGGAGGATGTGAAGTACGACATGGACAATTTGCTAGATGCATAGCAACTGTTAGTTTGCTACTGATCACCATTCATTGTAAGAACAAAGGTCCGTAAATACTTCTTCCACTCCAATGTTGATGTACCGTGTAAGAAGCATCAGAGGAAGAATTTTGTCGTGTTTAATTATAATCAAAATGTCTTTATCTATTCATAGGAATCATATGACCTGTTTTATGTTCAAGTTCAACTACCCAGAGAGAATTGAAATGCTCAAAGTTTTGGTATCTTAATTCATTAATTTAGGTTGATTTTTTTTTTCAGTTTCATTTTATTATAAAATCCCACATTGGAAGGGAAGTGCGAAACAAGGAACCTGAAGATATAAAACAAGTCGGATGATGAACTTGAAACATACTTACCTGGATGGGGTCTACGAGCGATCAAAGAGGCTCGTGGCCTTGGTTGTCGGCTCACATTGCACATCAGTGGGTGCGGCAGCCTAACATCTTCCCATTGTGGAAGAGTGTACGTCATAATTTGTCCTTGAGGGGGCCTGCGTTCGCGCGGCCCCTACCAAATCCTAATTCTCAAGTGTTATGTGATGTGATGAAGGGCTGCGTTATTTAAAACATGCGTCTATTTCTAAGCTTTAAGAGCAATGTATATTGCAGCCTCAGTATTTTAAATCGGAACGGATATTTTCACTGCAAATTTTGCGGTGGGTTATGGCGACGATTTTGGACTGTTATGGCGACGGTTTTGACTGTTATAGCAACGGTTTAAACCCATCGTATACTCCTCGACCCACCGCAAAGTATTGCGGTGGGATCGTTGACTGCCATTAAACCCACCGCATACCTATGCGGTGATATACCTATGCGGTGATTAGCGGTAGAAATAGTAAAAATTAGAGGTGAATTTATCATCTCCCATTTTAAATCATTCATTACTTGCAGCCTATAAATTGGGATAAGATTTGTCGAGGCAATGATGTATGTAAAGTGTAAACAGATGGTATCATGGTTGAAGTTTGTGAGATACAAAATTACAAACTAAGTCTATGATTCACAAGGTTCACTAATCACTAATGTGTAGAATGATTCATAGTTCTCTTTGCTACTAATGGATCGATATCAATCAGCATCAAACCAATGATTGATTTTACAACTTTGAACTTCCATATCGTTCTGCAGATACGGAGAAACACTAAGATGGAAGATCAAAATGTGCACTGTCAAGGGTACGTAGAATTGATCTCCCAGATATCCCACATTGAGTAGTGGTAGAAGACAACAGATAAAGAAGCAATATAAAGACGAGCATTATGTTTTATGCAAAATCATGCAGCCACACAGTGAGCACAAAGCGAACTATTCTTTCGCCTTTTACTAAAGAATACCGTGTGCCCACTACTTTTAAGTGGCATACGCCTATTTTTGGAGGGCTGCCTTCCTAGTGAGGCACCCAAAATTTCATTTCAAAATTTGTTTGAATAGATTCTTCATGGGAAATGCAACTTCATCGCATCTATAGTCAGCCAAAGGATCCCACTTAACGGCAACCTCCAACTCTGCAGAATCTTAGGAATCTCAAGCTGCATAAAATTTTTAAAACCATCAATTTAGAGGGGAGGAATCGGTGTAGTCTGAGCTAGCATGGAAAACTCGATCAGGCAATCACCCGTGTCAACAGGTTGAACCAAAACAAGTCTTTTGCTCAAAGTTCAATCATCTATTTCATGGTTTTGCAAATTATAGGGCTTCGGGCCTGAGATTGATTGGGAAGGTTTTGGTGTAAGCAATTAATTAAACAACATACACCTCAAGCATCTTATACAACATACCTCTAGGACATCAACCAATAAAAAAAAGGAAACAGTAAAGCAGATCATAGGTATTGTCTTGCAAAAACTATGTTCAAACTTCAAACTATGCTTAATTTGTTTTTCCTCTATATTTGGAAAAGGTACAAACATACCTACATCAGGTGTGTTACCCTTAGGGATTGTATGTGGATTTTTTTACCATTCGATAGTTGAGGAGAACCACTTGAAAATCTCGAATACATTGGATGGAAGTGCTTTGACGAGTTATCATCAAAATCTCGATTCCAAAAAATAAAGTTGAATGAGACAATTAATTAATTCAACTTGGAATTTCTAGCACGTGGCTTTCAAATGATTTAGAACTTCAACAGTTAAGTGCATATATATGTTTATATATTCAACGCGACAAGAGGTAGTCATATATCTCTGAATAGAGTGGAGTTGATTGAATTTTTAGCTTTGGCCTGCTGAATCTCAACGGGAACTGTTACTAAATCTGCTAGTTGGTTCAGAAATTGCATTCCAGTCACAAACGTGTACCAATTTAGTGAGCTTTGTGAAGTATAAGGTCCTCTTGTTTCACCTCCTCTTCATCATCAACATCGTCAACATTATGTACATCCTCTTGTTTTTTTTTTGAATAAAGTACATCCTTTTGTTTCTGATATGTTAGCATTGAGCTATTGAAGGTTGAAAGAGGTAACTCCTCCTGTCAGTATCATCCAAATGCTAGAAATCTTGGTCACCTCGAGATCATTAATTTGGTTGTTTTGTCACTTTCAATCCCACATTGTATGATAAGCGAGAAAAAGAAAGAACATGGACGATATAAAACAAGATGGAGAATGAACTTGCAAAATACTTACCTGGACGGGGTCTACGAGCGATTAATAAGGCTTGTGGCCTTGGTTGTCGGCTCACATTGCACCTCAGGGGGTGCGGCAGCCTAACATCTTCCCATTGTGGAAGAGTGTACGTCATAATTTATGTTAGAGGGGCCTGCGTTCGCGCAGCCTAACATCTTCCCATTAGGATAAGGTTTCATAATTTTCTTTTACATAAAACTGAATTTGAATATATAGATGCATATATGAATAGTCCTTCCAGATGGAACAGTTAGCAAACTAGCTAGAAATAGAGCAATTTCGACTAAAGTGCAGCGATTTCCCCCGATCGAACTAAAACAACTCCTACTTATTCTTGCATTGGCTCACAAAATCAAATAAATTCATAATCATTTTCAATCCAGCATATTACAGTCCGATAGGAATAGAGAGTATGCGGAGAATAGAGACTGATCGTATTGATTCTGCCTCCACGGTTCCACCGTCTGTCCTCTGGCATGTGCCTACCTGTTTCTGGAGATTCATCCAGCTGAGCCCATGTTGTCGATGTCCCGGGTCTCTGAGGGTTTCTCTGTTGGGTTGATGAAGGGTTTGCACATTGCAATGTTGGCGGATTAGTTTGGAAACTTATGTAACTCAAATATCCCACATCAGATGGCGGTCAGGCCCGTGCTTCGAGCGGTTCAATAGGCCCATCAGAACAGGGCCCCAAAAAATTTAGGGCCCAATATCATTTTAAAGATAGATATATAATGTATACCTTCCTGTGAGATCAATTGAAACAATTTGGCTCACTGGTAAGGAATTAACGCACTCCCTTCAAATTTCCCCGTCCACCCACGTTCGATTCTCCTCTGCCTCATTTAATTTTTTACAGTCCAAGCCTCTGGGCCCTTCTCATTTCTTTCCCCCATCTCCCATAAGCTCTGAAGAAAATTTATTATTTAATTGTTGGATTTCAATTTTCAGCCATTACTCTTTTTCATTGGATAAACTCACAAAAATTCAGAAACTTTTTTCATCCTAAAAAAGATTAATAAATTAAGTTATCACCTTGTTTCTAATTTTTTTATTTCATAATTGAATAGGATTATAATATATTTTGTGGGTCGAAAAAAAATAGTGCATGTGGTTCGTTTATCTTGTACTCCATCCATTGATTAAAACATATCATTTTACTATTTATTTATATTTTTTTGAAGCTAAAACGGTATAAAATATCAACTTTTTAAATATTTTTTTTGCAATAATTTATTACTTATTACTAATAAGTATGAGTTTATAAAAAAAAATTAACTGATATTTTATATAATTTTTATCATAAAAAATTTACGTAAATAACACGTTTTTTTCTTAACGGATGAAGTATAACTACGTAGAAAATCTAAATTCATTGATACTATAAATAAATCCTAGTTACTTTTTTTTCAGCACAGGGCCCTCGAAAAGATTGGCACGGCCCTGATGGCGGTAGAAGATGTCACATATAGAATCAGTACTAAAACGAGCGTGCTTGGTAGTTAAAATTCACGCAGCCATGCAGTGATCACAAAGTGAACTATTCTTTTGCCTTTTACTAAAGAATATCGTGTGCCCATTGCATTCTAGTGGCATACGCCGATTTTTGGAGTCTTCATGTGAGACACCCAACATTCCAGTTCTAAATTTGTAGTTTCATCAGTGTATTTCAACTTCATAAGAAGAAGAAGGTACTGATCAGTGGCGGATCCTGAAGCGTTTAGTTGAGGGGGCGAAAAATTGATCTCTATTTTTTTTTTTGAAAAAATCATCAATATTTGAAGTTTTTGGGTTTAATTATAGTATTAAGTTATGAAGTTTAACAAATGATAAGTATGATAGAAGTGTATTAATTTGGTAAATGATGTGAAAAATAATTTATATCGCTTCAGCCTTGAAACATTTATAACTTTTTACTCAGTTATCGGATTTGAGCTTATAATATATCAAATCGAAGCTATCGACGAGAGGAATATGACTATTAAATTTCATTTTTGATTGGGGGGGGCGACTGACACCCCCGATCCTTTAAAGGATCCGCCCCTGGTACTGATGATATCAACAATCAAATGTTAGATGAATCACTTCAATAACAATTTGATACAGGTTTAGTTATTCGATTTTTCTATCCTATGCTCCTCGTATAAGAGGCTACAAATGGAAATATTTTTCAAATTTAAACAATTTTAGCCATTTTAATAATGCTTTCCTAAAGTCTATGCATCCAAATAAATGTCTTTTTTTTTTGCGATTGGAGAATTACTCTCCGTCAATTATTGTTAAAATAAATCGAGAAAACAACTTCTCTCGAGCCATCATGTATGAGGTGACTAATGCCTAACTAGATAGAGGAGGAAATTCCAAAACATATAGTACGTCCTACATCAATTGTAAAAGAAAGATTAACTAGAGTCTACTACCCTATATACTTACACAAAATAAGACCTCCAAGGAATAACCCATGCTATTCAAATTCCATGTCTTGGTCACCACAATCTGCACTCTATTTTCTGTGTATCTCTAAACTACCAATACATTAAGGGACGACATAAACGAAACTCTAATTTATGTGTATCTCTAACTATTCAATCAAATAACGTGCAGTGATAGCTTACATTAATTATTTCCTCTCTTTGCTCAATTTTATATCGGGTTTTCTATCCTATGCTGATAACAACCTCAATCGGGAAAGATTCCCCAAATTTAAACTATTTTAGCCTTTTTTTTAATATTGCTTTCCTAGGGTCGCTTCTTTATTTGATAGGAAATCTTTCACGATTAAGGTCCTTATTCTGTGCCCTTGGGGCATAGGATGGAAAGACCGATTTTATATTTTATATACTTTTAAGAAAATGTTGGATGCATCCATAAATGAGCACGCAACTGATAAGGTTTTTGGATGTGTTTGGATTCCAAATGCATTATGTTTATAATGCAAAATGATAAGGCGGTGTTTGGTTAACAAAATTTTTAAGGCGTTTAACTTATGATTATTTGGTAAAATTACAGTTTTACCTCGATTTTTATTTTTACAACCAAACGGATACATAAAACGAGGTAAAATAATTGCATTATAATGAAAATGCAATGGAATCCAAACACACCCTTTATAACTTTGCAGTGTGCATTATTCAATTAATAAATTCGGGGATGAGTTTAACTGGTAGAGGGGTACATCTTAACTAGTCATAGAAGTGAAATGCTCAAAATTTGGTTTCCTTAATAACTTAGGCTTTGTCAGTTTCATTTTTGAATTAGATCCCACATTGGAAGAGGAGTGAGAGGAACTGGAATAGGGAGATATAAAATAAGACGGAGAAGGAACTAGGAAACTACTTACCTGGACTCACATTGCACATCAAGTGGGTGCGGCAGCCTAACATCTTCCCTATGTGGAAGAATGTACGTCATAATTTGTGATCGAGGGGGGAATGCGTTCGCGCAACCCCTACCAATACCAGTTTAAGTATTTCTCATCCGTTAGGCTTGAACCCATGAAAGATTAGTCGATAACCTCGAATAGTATGACTTTGTGGGTTTAGGTCCTCTTTTTCGGTGAAAAAACACTGGTGCTTGGTAGTATTATATTAATAAATTGAGTATTATATTAATAAAATAAGGGAGGGTTGATAGTATTGACACAAATCGATTCTTTGGGAATATTATATTAATAAATTGGGAGTATTATATTAATAAAATAAGGGAGGGTTGATAGTATCAACACAAATCGATTCTTTTCGTTTTACCAAATAAGTTGGCTTTCCTAGAGTAGTTAATCAAATTCACTATTCTCAAATTTAGGCTAATGGTTTGAAATAATCTTTCAAAAATATGGAGATACAAGGGATCAAGATAGATATTGTTTCATATATTGATATTTTATTGGTCGAGATATGCTAAGCATTATTTTAGATCATTTACGTACCTACTTAGATAAGATATGGGTCGAGTCAATCTAGTGGTGTACTAGTTTATATATCACTACGAATTCATAAAGATTTAACAAAAATAACTTATGCTCATTAATGTTTAAAGTTTAAACATTTAATTTATTGAGAATGGTAGGAGAAAATTACACACATCTTGATAATCAAATACCATATACATATATATGATTTACAAAGAATGAAGATGGATTTACACCATAATATATGTGAACAACTATATTATGGTGTAAACGTATAAATATTTAAATTATTCGTGTGTGACAACATAGTTATTTATTTATACATAATAAAGAAAAGAGCAGCATGGCTAATCGAATGAAATTCTTCGGAACCACATGGAATAAAATTCTTCGGTTTATTATTAATTAATTAATATTGGATCTAGTTTAATAGCTAATCGAATGTATGTAAAATTAGGGACGAATTCGAATCCTAATTTTTTTTTAAATCTCAATGTTTAAGATGTGAAGGAAAAAGAATCCACATCTAAATGTGATAAATCAATACTGAGTATATAATGTTGATGAAATATTCCTTCTATTACTAATTAGTTTTAAAATGAAATCTTGAAATGAATCAGGATGTACTCTCCGCTAAATGGAGCCCTGAATTTTGGAACTTGTTGAGTATTTTTGTTAGCATTTGAAATATGTATAGAATTTGAAACGACATCGTATCATGAATTACTATAGGACATCAAACAAATATTACATAGTTCACCAAATCAAAAAGAAAACATGTAATATATTCTATCTCATAAGAGATTCCATGGTTCACAACATAAGGAAATTCAAAACTTGTGCATTTAAAATAAATACAACATAGTTAAGATTAACAAAAATAAATTAACAACTTTAAACATCATATATCATTTGTAATATTGATCGGTCTCTATAATCTTGTACAATCGATCTTGGCATAGACCTTTAAACTTGTCTCCATCTTCCTGGTATTGATCATCAACTATACACGATGTTGATGAAAGACAAACTTCTCAAATAATGAACTAATGTATGGGTGTATACCCTTTCCACGGTAGAGATCTATCATCTCGATGCATTCCCCATAACACCTAAGAGAAACATTAACATGCATGTGTTGTTAAATCCAGAATGAAATTTAGAAGCATAGTTAATTTCTTTTATAAAGTGAATGAAGCGAAATATAATTGACATGCGTGTTACATTATAAAAATCTAATAAATTTCTTCTTCTCCGAGATGAGAATTGGTTTGTGTGGTCCCTGCCTGAAAGATTCAAAGCAAAGTGATTCCACTCATCTCTCTCATATCCATGCGTGGATGTGAATTAGTACTATTTGTAATTTGCAAAAGTTTTGTGGATAAAAAAACAAAAAGTTTGGTAGATAATATTAAAATAAATATAAAAATCACAACAACAACAACACAAAGAAGAATAATAAGAATATTAGCAATAATGCCTAATTAGCTAATCTACAGAAAAAATATTAACAATAACAAATAAACAACAAAAAAACTTACCATGCTTGGTAGATTGCTAATTCGATTCGATGTTAGAATCTTCCATTGAATGACGGCTTCCACCGATCTCGATCACTATAATTGATCATTTTAATGGGCCACATATTATAAGCACTACGGTCAAAGCCTTAAATAAAGAGAAAATTCATTATTTTCATATTGAGATCCGATGTGGGTCTTATTCACATTAAATACGTAGCAAATTGTTCGACAATGGCACAAGAAAACTCACCCCTTTGTTTTCAATCTACTATAGATACATATCCTATCGACTTCTTAAACACTTTTTTTTTTTACATATGTAGGTACTTTTGATTTAGTATACATTAACACCAAATATTTCAGACCAAGCAAAACATACCATCAACACAAAGTCCATATCAAAATTTACAACAATTCTCATCCTCGTCCATTTCCTATACTAGATCCCAGGAAACATATGTTTCACCTTAGAAATGGAAGAATAATGAAAGGAAGATAAATATTTACAATATGTAAATCGAACATCTTAAGCTAGAGTAACAAGTAACATTTAAGCAAGTAATTTAATTACTAAAATGAAGTGGTTTTTCTTACTTGCAGAGGAAGTTAGGAAAATGATGAAAGAGTAGCATTGCAGATCGAATTAAAAGAAACTTATATATATATAATACGGATCAAATGTTAACAACTCTTACGGTGTTAAATGTTAACAAATCAGTATTCGGCAAAATTTATCAAATATCCATCACAGTCACTCAATTATTCATCAAAGCTTTTCGACAACATTTAAGAGATTCATTTCAATTAATAATTATTGCCAATTAACAAAAATTATCACCAAAAAAACTCAAACTCTATGCACTCCAATCTCGTAATTGTGTTACTATGATGAATATTTCTTCAATGTTGCCGAATACTGATGAATATATATTTGGGAAATTGTGAATAATTGAGTGACCGTGATGAATAATTGATTAATTTTAACAAAAGTCCTTAGGGTGTAAAATATGCTTAAGGTGTAAAATTCCCTTAATTAACATCATTGGGCTCGTTTACTCTTTCCCGAATTACGCTGGGCCTGTTTAATTTGGCGTTGGGCTGTCCCTTTTTTTTTTTATAACTCCGTTTCATATGTTTCCCTTTCGTCTATATCATCTTCAGCTCTATTCTTCATCTCTCTCTCTCTCTCTCTCTCTCTCTCTCTCTCTCTCTCTCTCTCTCTCTCTCTCTCTCTCTTGTTCGATTTCTCGTTCTTCTGTGTCCTTGATCTCCGGCGATCTTTTTTCTGTGTCTTTGGTGTCGTCGTTTCATTATGACAAGTTCTTTAGTAGGTACGCCAATGATTCCTTGTTACTCCCTCCTATTTAAGTTGTCATGTTTGTTAAGGTTTCTTTTTACTTCGATTTTGTGCGTTTTTTTGTTTTCCCCTTATTTTCAGCGATTTTATGTCTCATTGCTTGTAGTTGTTCAATTGTTGTGTTCCTTTTCTTATTCAAGTTGTTTCGTTTTCTTTTTTTTCGGTGATTTATCCATTTTTTGTTTCTGTATTTTTTGTTTTATAGTCGTTTATGATCTTAGGTGTTTGATATTATTAATGTTCATTGTGTATGTGTGTTTATACTCTGTTTGGTGTTCGGTTTATGTTAATTTTTGGTGTTCATTTATTCTCCTTTGTAAATTTTATATATTTATTGCTAATTATGTTCAATTTACTGGTTGTTAGGTTTTTATGTCTGTTTATATTTTTGCTCTGTTATTCCTTATAGGGAAAAGAACAAGGTCTAAGGTTGATGGTGAAGCTCTAGCTGTTGTGGCTTATCGTTCAAAATGTATTAAGAAATCTCGGCCCCCTCGCTCTGCTCCTAAAGCTATTGATTTGGCACGTGATTCCCCTGGGTTTTCTGTATCAGATGGGGAAGGGGTGTCACTTTTTTTTTATTCGAATATTCCTTCTATTACTAATTAGTTTTAAAATGAAATCTTGAAATGAATCCATTAAATGGAGCCCTGAATTTTGGAACTTGTTGAGTATTTTTGTTAGCATTTGGAATATGTATAGAATTTGAAATGACAACGTATCATGAATTACTATAGCACATCAAACAAATATTACATAGTTCACCAAATCAAAAGGAAAACATGGAAATTATTCTCTCATAAGAGATTCCATGGTTCATAACGTAAGGAAATTCAAAACTTGTGCATTTAAAATAAATACAACATAGTTAAGATTAACAAATATAAATTTACAACTTTAAACATCATATATCATTTGTAATATTGATTGGTCTCTATACTCTTGTACAATCGATCTTGGCATAGACCTTTAAACTTGTCTCCATCTTCCTAGTATTGATCATCAACTATACACGACGTTGATGAAAGACAAACTTTTCAAATAATGCATGGGTGTATACCATCTCCACGGTAGAGATCTATCTTTTCAATGCATTCCCCGTAACACCTAAGAGAAACATTAACATGCATGTGTTGTTAAATCCAGAATGAAATTTAGAAGCATAGTTAATTTCTTTTATAAAGTAAATGAAGCGAAATATAATTGACATGCGTGTTACATTATAAAAATCTAATAAATTTCTTCTTCTCCGGGATGAGTATTGGTTGGTTTGGTCCCTGCCTGAAAGATTCAAAGCAAAGTGATTCCACTCATCTCTCTCATATCCATATGCGTGGATGTGAATTAGTAATATTTGTAATTTGCAAAAGTTTTGTGGATAACAAATAAAAAAGTTTGGTAGATAATATTAAAATAAGTGTAAAAAATCACAACAACAACACAAGGAAGAATAATAAGAATATTAGCAATAATGCATAACAATTAGCTAATCTATAGAAAAAAATATTAACAATAATAAATAAACAAAAAATAAAAACTTACCATGCTTGGTAGATTGCTAATTCGATGTTAGAATCTTCCATTGAATGACAGCTTCCACCGATCTCGATCACTATAATTGATCATTTTAATAGGCCACATATAACCATCACGGTCTCAAATCCTTAAATAAAGAGAAAATTTATTATTTTCATATTGAGATCCGATGTGGGACTTATTCACATTAAATACGTAGCAAATTGTTTGACAATGACACATGAAAATTTAAACTCACACCTTTATTTTCAATCTGCAATAGATATCCTATCGACTTGTTTTATATCTACAGGTTCTTTGTTTCTCTCACTTCCCTTCCAATGTGGGATTTTATTATAAAATGAAATTGAAAAAAAAACAATCAAAATTAATGAAGATACCAAGTCGGAGGATATATGAACTTGCAACATACTTACCTGGACGGGGTCTACGAGCGATCAACTAGGCTCGTGACCTTGGTTGTCGGCTCACATTGCACCTTAGTGGGCGCGACAGTCTAACATCTTCCCACTGTGGAAGAGTGTACGTCATAATTTGTGCTTGAGGGAGCCAGCGTTTGCGCGGCCCCTACAAATCCCAATTAAGTATTTCTCATTGTCCACGTAGTGATTATTACTAAAATAAAATTTTAAGATTCTTGTATCGGTCAAAAATGAGATTTGTCTCATTTTCGGATCGACCAAGGTCAAAAAAATGAAAAAAATATGAAGTATTTGCCTTGATCTAATAACAATACGGACTTTAAAATTGACAATATTATATAAAAATGATTACCGCATAAATAAAAAAATAATATCGTTGTATTTTCCAATATATTTTCCGGCCAAAAAACTGTCATATGTGCACCAAAAAAACACTTGTCATAAATTTTTGCCACATCACTATTGATTAACTGACCATCTCTCCAAATCCTTCCTCTTCCCCACCAATTTCCTCCACTCTTGTGCATAGAAAATATACAATGGAACTAAAGGTATTCCAATCAACTTTTGTTGGCAAGTCGACTTCAACTTCAATGATACTAAGAAATTATATGTCAATGTAACTATAACACCTTAATCCCCAAATCAGATGTAATAAAGATGTTAGACATAATTTATAAGTAATTTAAGTCATACTCATATCGCAAAACCCAGGTATGGTGACCCTCGCCATAGCGAACCAGAACAAGCCCGGGTATGGTGACCCTCGCCACGGGGAAACCCAAGTTTCACTGCGGCGAAGACGGGACGGGGCTCGGGGCGCCGCGGGTCACCATGGAGATCAAGGGAAGAGCTTCACCGCGGCGAGAGATCTTCGTCACCGCGACGAACATGATCTGGGTTGGGTCTCTTTTGGAAGCCGAGCTTCGCCGTGGCGAAACCAAGCTAGCCTCGCGGCCGCGAGAGCTCCCTGCTCGTGGGGAGCTCGCTGGAGGGTTTCGCCACGGCAAAAGCTACCATTTTTGCCAGTTGGGTACCTAATCTTTGTCCTTTGGGTTGGGTTTTATGATATGTTTTATATTAATGTTTATAAATGATATTTGATGATTTGAATGATATATATGTGATTTATATGATTTCTTGAGATTTAAGATGAGTTGATTGGATTATTTGAACTTATGATTTAAATAAAGGTTTTCGGAAATAATCTAACCATGTTGGATTGTTTTGACAAATGAGCTTTATGAGTTTGTTTTAAGATCTTATGTTTTATTTATGGAAATTGATCTAACTTTAGGATTTGCTTACTTGGCTTTAACTTGTTAAAATACTTGGCGAATCTTATGTGTGGAGTTATGTGATATGATATGTTATGATATGAATATATGTTAGAGCATATGATTTATGTTGAGATCTTAAATTGATGAGTATGAAGCATGGTGTATGATATATGAGTATTATATGATGATGGACAAGTTATTATATGGAATGATATATGAGATATGATGTTGAGACGAGATGCGATATGATATGATGAGATGATGCGATGATTTATGAGATAAGTAGAGATATGATGAAGATATGTGTAAGATGCGATGTTTTATGATTATGTGAACTTATGTGAGATATTAGTTATGCCTTGTGTGATGTAGACGTAGACTTATATTTATGTTTATTACATCTGCTATGTGATCTATGATCTGTTGGCTATTACCCCTATTGCTACTTTGCTTTTGATGTTCTGTGTTGTTGCAGGAGGATTATATGTCTAGTATATTAAAGTAAAAATAAAACTAATAAAAGCAAACCAACTCCTGTCCAAGCAAATAAATACAAGACTTTCTCCCGTTGTAGTAGAAGGTAGTCAGGATCGATCCACGAGGAAGCGTGTCAGCGCCCGCCTTTTTAGTTCAAATTACCCTTGAAATCGACCAGAAGAGTACTCGATCTCGACTAACCTCGACGTCGACCAGGTGTCTTGATAGATCTTCATGTGGATGGATAGAATTTCACATATCTTCAATTGCAAGTAATCTATCTTCTCGGACTCGGATTGCTGACTAGGGTACTCGACATTGAGTAGGTGTAGTCAACGTCGACTAGCTTGTGTCTCCGTGTGTTGCACTCGAGCTCAGCTACCTTCTAGGCGATCGATGTGTACTCGAAATCGAGTAAAGTATCTGAGCTTCTCGAGTGATCAGCTGCTCGACTTGTTGGATTTCGACGGAAAAGTACTCGATATCAACTAGAGTTGGTCGATATCGACTAGCTATGTCGAGTGCTTCCTTTCTTGTTTTCTGCTCGATTTGTCCTTGCTCAGCTTCTGCTTGATCTTGGATTTTCTGTAGTTGTCCTCGAGCATCTTGATGATTTCCTTCCTTTCTCTGAATTGCTATAAATTGCCTTAATTTCTGCAAAATTAAACAGAAACTAGTGTAGACTCCATAATTTGGCAAATAAGCGTAAACTACATAGAATATGTACTATTTTAGCCCAAAATATATGAAATGTATGCAAAAATTGATATAAAAGTAAGTGTAAAATTTGGCAAATTAGGCTCACAACATTCTGCGCCTCCAAGTAAGTCCCTCGGGGCTTACTCAAATTGGACTCTCATGCCCATTGTCATGTAGTATGCTAGGTGTTGCATATTGCATAATCATTGTAACGGCCCGGGATTATGATTCCCGAGTTACGTTTCGAGGGATAAAACCCCTCGTTAGGATCTTGCGCTCCGAGTACAGGTTGAAGGTTTGAAACCGAAGATTTGTAGTTTAAAGTGGGATTTCGCACCCAAGTCTGTAAGGTCCGTTGGAGACCCCGGGGTAAACCCATGTGCCTGTCCTAAGTCTACAACGCAGAAAATCCATTTAGGCATGCAACCAGCATAAGTGAAGTTAAAGCAAAATACAATCCCAAAGGTGCCACGGCAGAGCCGGGACAAAACAACGTAAAAGAGTATAAAAGAGAGGAAGTCTAGTGGTCTCTCGAGCTCTCAATCTAACGCCAAAAGTCTGAACCCGCCAAGCATCCATATAAGCAAAGATAGCGGCTAGAGGTTACCTGAATCTAAAAAAAAAGAGGGGGATCTGGGTCAATCATCAGGCCACTCATGCGCGTGCGTAAACACACTATGAGAGGCATATAATAAGCATCCTATTCCTAAGATGAAATGAGTAATGCAAAGCGGAACTTAAACAGACAAGCATACGGATAATTAAGTGCGGACATAAATAAAGAGGCGCGCAGTTACAAGAAATCCCAATTAGCATGTCCCTCTAGGCTCCTAAGGAATCCTCTAGCAACTCCCTTCGAAGGGAACTACCTCACCCACGATGCAAGTCATCCCTACGTAAGGAGCCTACTAACTATGAAGAGAAGGCAAACAACGACACCCATACAAGGCCTAAGGCTCTAAGAGTCCTATGACGACTTATTACCAAAAAGTCTACCTCACCTATCAGATGCAAGCAACTTTCTATAATAAGCCCCACTAAGATGATAAGAATAGAGAAAAAGGTACCATACGATAAACACCAGTAACAGCTGTTTTCTAGAAAAGACATAGAGCAAGTCATATGGTTTCCTTTTTAGATCCTAAGCGTGATTCTAAGTCGTATGGTGCATGAACACTAGCCTACTATATAACACACAGTGCATAGAGCGCCCATTATGAGTAAGTTCAAAGAACTTACCTAGAGAAGCGCAGAATCCAATTAATATAGCAATCAAGCAAATCCAGGCGGATTAGAGCTCACCTGGAAGATAAGTAACATAATAAGTCTAAATCTAACTTACACAAAACATATCAAGTAACACACACAAGATTCAGATAAAACATATATAGGTTAACCATCTCATCATCAACAACATTAATGTCTCAATAATATTTTATCTTTTAAATCCTCAAATAACATTAATTAGTTAAATAAATAATTAAATAAGTAAACGGTTAAACCCAAACCGAACCAAACCCAATTAAATCCAACCAAACCGAACCGAACCGAACCCGCGTAAACTATAAACCCAACCGGTTTAACATTAACAATTAAGAAAACAAGGAGGGCCCCTAACGTCTTCTTCCTCGATTCAAACAGGAGATTCCCGCCGGCGCATCTCCTTCCTCGCGCCACTGTGCTCCGCTCCACGTCGCGTCAGCCTTAACCGCCAGCTCTCGAGTTTGCTTGTGAGGCTCGACTCCACCCCTTCCTCAGGCTCGCTCACACACGCTCGACCTCACTCGCTCGTCTCCGCTCTCGGCCCTGCTCGCTCACACACGCTCAAGCTCGCCTCGCCGCCCTCGATGCTCGTCGGAGCCCTCGATCTCCCCCACCCTCTCCACACTCAGCCCTCACGCACACTCCGACCACCCGAGGACAAGAAAAGAATTGAAACGAACCAAGGAAAAGGAAGGAGGTTCGAACGCTCACCGAGGATGTTCACGACTTCGGAGCTCTTGATCGGAGTTCTGGGCTTCGTCGGTGGCTCGCGATGGCTCGTTGGACCTGCGCCGGACATGGGTGAGTGTGATGGAGGAGCTTGGGGGTGATTTGGATCGGAAACGAAGGAGAACGGCTTACCGGAAGATTGTTCTCGCTCGAACAGGGCGACGGAGTTCCGGTGTCTTGCGGCGGTGCTGGGGAGCTTCTGGGCTGCTCCGGTTGCTGGTGGTGGCTCCAAGGGGTGTTGAAGGGCTGCTGATGTTGCTTATAGCTCGGCGTCGACTTGCTAGGCTCGATTTCGGAAAACAGAGGTGCAAGGTGCGGTGATGGTGATTACGGTGTGGGACGATGGTGAGGTGATGAAGAGGAAGAGAGCAGCTGGAGGAAGAGCTGTATGATGGATATAGGAAGTGATGGAGATAGGAGGAGTGCAGAAGGAGTTGAAATTGAAGGGAGCGGGAGTAGTTGCGGGTTGCAGTGGAGTAGGCGGGTTGCAGAGGGTAGGGGGGGCATATGTGAAATAAACAGACGGGGAGGATGGTGATTTGAAGGGGCATGGTGAGGTGAGAGAGTAGGTGAGTATTGTGTTGAATTGGGTAAACAAATACCCGGACTTAAATTTCGAATACGTGAATATTGAATCCCGTAATTAGTTTTTGAATGTTAGTTTTTCCGACTCTCGTTTTCTCAATCAATTAGATCTTTAAAATCGACAAGGAGATCGCCATCCGATAATTATTTTGAATTTTCGAGGTAAAAGGATGGAAATTATTCGTCAAATTTTATATTCCAGTCAGAATCCGCTAAACGAGTTTTAAAACCGATTGAATTCCATTTTTTTTCCCTTTTTCCGAAAAATTAGGATTTGAAAATCCGAGACTTTAAAATCATGTAGTAGCATGCTTAGGTTTGCACAACTGTTTGAGCACTTGATATGAGAAACTTGAGAACGCTCGTTAAATTGTGAGTCTTAGAGTCTTTTGCTAGTATCATAGGATGACCCAGCCTCATCGGGTTCGTTCCTCATCGAGTTATATGGTCATATGGTCATGATATGAGAAACTTGAGAAATGAGCATGAGAACTTGATATGATGTGAGAATATGATATCAGCATATGAGACATGAGACATGCTATAGCACGAACGCGGTCGGATCCTTCACTAACGAGAATGGGTGCATGGGTAGGAGAGGGACATGTTACTTGGCATTTTGTATAGGATCCTATTTACAATATTTCTGCATTTATAAATTGTGTCAGCATCTTTATTTAGGATTAGTGCATCTTATGTGGCTTCAGGGAGGTCTCCAGAACCCGTATGTGCGGCTCGATTTGAATCATTTCCCCAATTTTTTTTAGGTATTGTGCATGATTTTGACTATGCTTGATATGTGTTGTTCCAGCGTGGGTTTTACTGATGGTGCATGTAGAGAGATTGACCTCATACTTTATACTCTCTTTTGATACTTTTGCTAGTTTACCCACTTCCGTATTGTTGTTTTGACCTGGCTCTGTCGTGACACCCTTATATTGGTTTTATGACTGTTTGGTTGTTCATTTCCGACTAATGTTTTACGCAAATTAGACCTTAGGACATATTTCGGTGTGTAAACACCGGGTCCCCAAGGCCCAATGAACCTATCACAGTTTTAGGGTTCGAAATCCCTACTTTCCCACTAATTCTTTTGTTTTAAAAATTCAACCCATACTTGGATTGCAAGATCTGAATGCAGGTATCCATTCCTTCGAAACGTGACCCAAGTTGTATAACTCGGTCCGTTACATGATTTAAGTAGAAATTGCATATTTACTCCCTATGTTAGTGGAGTCGAAATCTACACACTTTTATGGGTTATTTCAGGTAAATGTGGATCCAAGGAGGAGACATGGGTTGATAATGCATTGATTGAGAAAGTAAAGTTGACCGAAGAAGCTTAAATGAAGATCTAAAGAGGTCATGAGAAGAAGAAGAGAGCCTAAACGAAGAACAAGTCTGCATGAAGAAGTTGTCACCCGACATGCTGAACTGGTTTTGCACTTTCTAGAGGCCTCGGTTTTCCGATTGACTATTATAGGCATGTGTTCGAAAGCTCTTTCCGATATCTATAACTTTCATGTTGATGAAAATACGAAATCCAGAGAGTTAAAAGTACGGCGACCGCCGCAAGCATCAGTCGGGAAATTAAGTGGCGACCACAACAATCTTCTGGCCACCGCCATAGGTACCGTTAGTGCGACGTGTTAGGTTTTACAAGGCTTCGTTTTAATCTATTATAAACCTTTTTTTATCTATCTTATGGCCGACCATTAGCATTTTTTTAAGGACCCTTAGCCTAGGGTTTACATTTACTTAACAATTAGAGTAGAGATCCAAGACAATTTAGTTTAGTTTTTGAGGTTGGTTTTCCATGGGAGAATAAACTCTCTTTTTTCCGTCTACAATTTGAAGCTTTATTCAGATTAAATTATGAATTTCTGAATCTTGTTCCTTATTTCCAATATTGAATGTTTCGACTTCCCTGTGCTTGAGTGTTTGATTGTTTTTTTCTATCTAGCCCGCACAACTAGCTAGAATTAACTCAATTGATAGGGTTTTGTAGATTCCTGGTTGTGAACCTTAACCCAAGTAGCAAAATTATCCCTTTAGGGCTGGTTGAACTTATTGGATAGGTAGGAAGTTGATTGTGTTCTGAAATCCCTCTTTAAGGTTTGCAAATACCTTGATTAATCTCTTGGATTAAATCCTTCTTTAGGGACTGCTCAAGAAATAAGGGTTTCTAGGGCTGGTTGAACTAGTAACTAAATTAGGTCGGGGCAAAGACATTCATAAGAATACAAAAAGGACAAGAGGAAGTTACAAGATCAACTTAACCGAATAAAGTGGATAGTAGTAGGTTGAACTATTATATCGAAATTGTTTTGCATTAACTTGTTTATAGTTTATTTTGTTTTCTTTCTAATTTTTTCACTCAAAAACCCCCCACTTCTACTCATTTGTATATATACATTAAATAAGAATACTTGATTCTTTAGGGAATCGACCTCTTATTTACTATACTAGTCCGTAGATTTGAGTTTTATTTTGATAGAAAATACAACGATTTCCTCCTGTCAGAAAGATATAAAATCAATTATGATATACTTAAACTTATTTAATGAATTAAATATTGTGTACATGTTAGGCAATAAATAAAAAGTTAACAATATACTCCCTCCGTCCAAAAATACATGGACTTTTACTATTTATGCACGCTGTTTTCAATAAGTTTGTAATTATTAAAAAAAATTAATAAAAAAGTTAATATTTTATATAGTTTTTACCTTATTAAAAAAGCGTGCGTGAATAGTAAAGACCATGTATTTTTGGACGGAGGTAGTATTAGGTTAATACTATGAATTCAAGCAATGAATTTAATGACGTGTTCATGCATATGGAAATAAATAAACAGGTCAATCGTATATTATATATTGGGAGTTTGGGACAATATTCTAAAATTACATCCCTATGAATTCATGCAATGAATTTAATTAATGACGCGCGTGTTCATGCACATGGAAATACAGGCAATTGAATATTATCTATTAAAAAACTTTTAAAATATGACAAAAAAATAAAATAAACTGAACAATATGAAAATTAAACTAATAATGCTCAAAGTGGACATGAAATATAAATAAAAATTAATCTAGCTATAAATAGGTCTAGATAAAATAATACCTAACAAATATTTATCTATTAATCTTTAATATTTATAGTAAATATGGTTATGAAATATTTTTTATTTATATTTTTGTCAATTAAATAAAATATATATAGATAGATAGATTGCAGCTTATGACAACTTATGATAAATTATGACAATATCTTAGGATCAACCATGCTATGTCATTTATGATATTATGCATCAGTTTTAGTATGTGTGTATAAATATGTATAGAATTTGGGATGAATTGGAATTTTCAGTGTTAAATGAAATGCTTAGGTTTAATTAATTAGTATTGGAACTAGTTTAGTACATAACTAGTCGAATGTGCATAAAATTAGGGATGATTTCAAATCTTGACAATTTTTTTAAATCTCAATTTTAAACATGTGAAAGAAACAGAATCCCACATCGAAAATATGATAAATCAATACTAAGAATAGAAGGTTGGTTACCTACTCTTTCTATTACTAATTAGTTTCATAATGAAATCTTGAAATGAATTAGGGTGTACTTTTGGAGCCCAAATGAAAACGTATAGAATTTGGAACGACTTTGGATCATCTATATAATTTCTTAAAGCACATCAAACAAATATTACACTGTTAACCAAATCAAAAAAGAAAACATGGAAATTATTCTCTCATAAGAGATCCCATGGTTATAACATAAGGAAATTTAAAACATGTGCATTTAAAATAAATACACCATAGTTAATATTAACAAGAGGAAATTAATAAATTCAAACATATATCATATATCATTTGTAATATTGATCAATCTCTATATAGTCCCTTCATATCTTATACATTCGATCTTGTCATGGGCCTCATTGAACTTGTCTCCATCTTCCTATTATCGATCATCAATCGTACACGACGTTGAGGGATGACAAACTTTCCAAATATTGTATGGTTGTAAACCATCTCCATGGTATAAATCTATCATCTCGATGCACTCCTCTGAATCCCTAAGAAAAACATTAACATGCATGTTTTGTTATATCTATAATGAAATTTAGAAGCATAGTCAATATTTTCGGTAAGTAAATGAAGCAAAATATAATTGACATGTGTCTTACCTCGTGAAAAACAAAGAAATCTCTTCTTCTCTGGGAGGTAATAGGGTCACAACTATGAAAGATTAGGAGTAAGTCACTCCACCCATCACTCCCATATCCATATAAGGAAGGGAATCAGCACAACTTGTACTCTATAAAAGTTTTGTGGATAGCAAATCAAAAAGTTTGGTAGATCCATAGATAGTATTAAAATAGATCTAAAAAATCACAACAACTACATAAAGAGTATTAAGGAACGACTTACGGATTCACAGTTTAGCATTCATAAAAAAAAAAGATTGCATATAATATTGTATAAAAATGGTTATGAATCAAAAGCTAGTTAATCAAATTGCTTCGACCTAAATAAATATTTATATTCGCAATGCCAACGTCAATTCCTCAAGTCCCTAGTGAGAGTAGACCAATTTAGGACGTGAGGCTATTGATAAAATGATGTCTAACAATTAGCTTATCTATAGAAAACATAGTAGCAATAATAAATCAACAAAAGAACTTACCTTGCTTGGTAGATTGCGAATTCGATGTTGGAATCTTCTACCGAGTGATAGCTTCCACCGATCTCGATCACTATAATCGATCATTGTGATGTACAATACATATGCACTTCGCCCATAGCCTTAAATAAAGAGAAACCTAATTATTTTCATATTGAGAGTCGATGTGGGACTTGTTGATATTAAATACGTAGCAAATTCTTAGGCATATGAAAATTTAAACTCATCCATTTATTTTCACTTTGTAATAAATACATACCCTATCGACTCATTAAACACCTTTTTACCTATCTAAATAGATAGTTAGATATCTTTGATTGATAACCTTAACGCCTTCTATAAGTATTTTGAACCAAGAAAATACAATCAATACAAAACTAATATCAAAATTTAAAAACAATATTCATCCTCATCCATTCCCTATATTAGATCCCAATGTAGCATATATTTCACCTTAGAAATGGACGAAGAATGATCACATAATTAATTGAATGGAAATTTTGCTTCAAAATAAAAGTATGCCATAGAACTTGTATGGTGTGTGCGCGTGCGTTCGTGCGTGCATGCGCGTGTGTGTTTCAAGGGAAGAAGTGGGCATTAGACCTGATGAGCGAGAAAGTAAAAAAAAACCCTTTCTTTTACCCAGCAAAACCCTAGGTGAAAAATTTCACACAAATCTCCACCAAAGGAGTTGAAATTGGGCAATAGATATTAGGAAAATCCCATTTTCATACTCACCAATGAACCAAATCACAAATTTATTGAGTTCCCGCTGTTTTTGGGTTGATTCATGCTTTGAATGTATGTCGAGCTTCATCAAAATGTCAAGAAAACAATCTACAAGAGATTGCGGAATCTCCTAATCATGTTGTCCGATAGTGGCAGATTTGTGGGGTTTTGCTTCTGGTGATGGTGGTGGTGGTGGTCCGCTGCTTGGTGTCTTCTTCCGGAGGGCATAATCAAAACAAAGGTGAGGGATGAGAGTAAGAGGGCATGGTGGCGCTCTCAGACTTGGGTGTACAGCTAGGCTTTCAGCTTATAGAAAGTGATTCAAGTTCAAGGTATTGTCGCTGGGGTTTGATTGAATCCAACCTCGCTCCCTTCCTCCTCTATTTTTGGGGTGGATGGGCTAGTGAAGTCCACACACAATTTCCTTCTCAAGCTTCCTTCCTAAGTTCTAATCCTTTTAGCTCTGGTTTTCTCTTTGGTTTTGCTCGGTAATGGCAAAATAACGTCTTCTTCTAAACCAATATCCAAGGGGGTACCAGGCCCTGCGGATAGGGGTGCCACCTCATCTTCTAAATCTTTGAAAGGGAAGCATGTCCTCCCTTTTGATGTTGAGATTAAGCCTATTTGGTCGGTGTTCGCAAATATAGCATCTCTTTGTGGTGTACCAAACGGTTTCCCAGGGAGATCTACCCTTTGCTTCTAATCCCCCACCTTATGATGGGGTTAATGACTGCCATGAATGGCTCCTACATTTACAGAATGTTCAAAATGGTAATCCCATCTATCAGGCTAGATCATGCATAAATCAACTTAATCATACACCTAATGGGTACAAATTACAAACAACTAGAACAATAGAAGATAAGTATAACGACCGAGCAAAACAATATATGTCAAAGCTTCTCACCCACCATGACAGCCATCAACAAATCCTTGGTTTCTTAGTGAGGCGCCCAACATTTCAATGTCAAAATTGTTTGATTCTTCTGTATTTCAACTACTTCAAAAATTTGAATGTGAGCGTGAAATGCATAAGACTAGATAAAAGCAATGATTATTGGCTCTGCCAATAACAATGATCTTCACCAAAGTGCTAAGAAAATTGATGAATTCCGAGTCTCCAGGATGGTGACAACGTACAATAAGGATTCTTTGAATAAAAAAGGGTGATGATAAGTTCACCGCTAATTTTTACTATTTACACCGCAAAGCCACCGTATATCTATGCGGTGCGTAATCAATTTTTTTCATGACCCACCGCATATACATGCGGTGGGTGCGTTGACCGTATGGCAACCCACCGCATTTATACGCGGTGGGTTAGGGTACAACGGAGTCCGTTATACATAAATCCGATTGGTTCGAAGATATCCGAAACCCACCGCATACCTATGCGGTGGGTTGTTACAATTTTAAAAGATTGGGTAACAACCCACCGCATACCCATGCGGTGGGTTTGTTACCGTTACCACAACGGTAAAAAAGCCACCGCATGGATATGCGGTGGCTTGTAACCGCGGAGGGGGCCCATTATAAATAGGCGTGTGGGCCCCATTTCTCCGACACACTTTCCGACTCTTATCCGATTCCTTTCTTTCCGAGCCCGACTTTTGGTTCCGTCGATTCTCTCGTCCCTCTTTCTACCCCCACTTTGTACCTGAGTGTTGAGATGGTGAAAGACAATCATGGAGAAGATGCGTCTGATGGTGTCGGTCCTTTTCGGAGACATCCATTACAGGTAACATTGAATCTATATAAAAATCAATTTGCATTATTTTTTAAGCTGAAGGAGATAGTGTTAACATTTAATTGTTATATATAATGTAGCCCGAACCGACTATACAGAGGAGGAGGACGACAGATGTCCCGCCACAGCCTGAGCAACAACCACAGACTCAGACACAACCTCAGCCTAAGGTATGTTAAAATCATTACTAGTTGTAGGGAAATTGAAATCGAATAAGTATATTTCTGTTTTCTTAGGAATCGATAATATTAAGTTGAAATCATTAATAAACCCTAGGAAAATCTTGCAACATTTAGTCAGTCATACGATATAGTATCGTATTTGAGCGATAGGATTCTGACAAATATATTTTAATTTACACAGTCCACGTTATCGAGAGGGTTAGGAGAGAGGGTGGTTTTGCAATCTGCTAGGAGAGCTGCTGCTAGGGAGAGACATACGTTGGAGGATGTACCAGATCCTATGGAGATGGATAGTGACGCGGTAGGTGATGATACCGGGGCTGCCGTCCGGGAGAGTTAGACGTTGGAGGATGTAGTGGATCCTCCGGAGAGGGATAGTGAGACGGTAGGAGCTGATACTGGGGTTGAGCCATCTTCTCAGTCACTTGTTGACCACAATGACGGTTTGGGGCATATGTCACAGTCGTCTATAGAGACATTTCAGAGTCTGGTGCAGATTAAGCTGGAGTTGATGTCTGACCACACGGATGACCCAATGGTGCAATCGACCGAAGAGTCTAGACCAGGGGAGGGTTATGAGATGATGGAGGAGTACCTACGAGGGGACCGAGCACAGCAGACTGGAGCTGAGAGAGTGGATGAGCAGTTGCAGACTCAACATGACGGTTATCTGGCGTACCTTGGGACTGTGTTTGAGAGCGACCAATTGAACTCGTATGACGACACAGCACCTCTGGTCGGAGATGTAGGTGTTGGGACGAGTCATGCTCGAGCGGGCGACCAGGAGCCATGGGTCGTTGGGCAGATAGATTTTGCGTCGTTCACCCCGTTAGTATCTACGGGTGTAGGGAGGACGCCTGGGAGTCAGCATGCGGCGCCATCGTCGACGCCAAGGAGCTCGGAGCCTGAGCCGATCACCGGGAGTCAGCAGGCGGCGTCATCGGCGACACCTAGGAACTTGGAGGCTGAGCCGATTGCTGGGGGACATCTGACAATGTTGGTCAGGACAGGGGAGGAGATCAGGCGACACATGCCCCCGTCCGTGTAGTGCAGCGGAGGCGGAGACAGCGTGTCGAGAGCAGTAGGGCAGGTGGTGATAGGCAGCATGCCGAGGGAAGTAGTGCAGGAGGTGATAGGCAACATGGCGAGCCTATCAGCGCAGGGGTAGTTCGGGCAGTTCTGCCCGAATGGCCAAGGGGGCCCCATACCATTTCACTTCTGAGAGATTACGAGGCCCACATTGCACAGGTTGTTTGGAGACGGGAGGAGGTAGCCTTGCGGAGGGGTGTGCGTGTGCAGAGACGGGGGCAGTTGCTGGGCTGGGTAGAGGCGTTGTTAGAGGTGGATGGACAGGAGTCTTGGTTTCCCGCCGTGCGTGACACTGGGCTCTGGGAGCTGAGAGATTTTGAGTGGGATCATGTGGATCACAGTCTAATTAGTGCATTTGTTGAGCACTGGCACCCCGAGACGAACAATTTCCACTTTGCATGGGGAGAGATCATTATCATACGAGGATTATTTGTGCAATTGTCAGCACAAGAAGTGGTGTCAAGCATTTCCCTGCTGTCTTGTTCACGTTGTATGTTATAAAGGCGTTGAAGGCAATACCTACGCATTCTCGGAGCCGGTTGAATTGGCGTGTGTGAAAGGTCACCGCGTGGCGGTTGAGGACCCTGAGTCATACTACCACGAGGCGGTTAAGGCAATCAAATGCGCAATCAGCAACCTATTCATCGATGTCAGGCTACGCTGCGCACTTCGAATTGCAAGGTTCATTGTCGACAACGCAGTCCGTCCAGCGAACGACAAAGTGAAGAAGTACACATTCAACCGCATTGAGATCCACATTAACCCACGTCTTCTCGAGGAGTCAGTACGTAGTTGTTCCGTAGAGCCTGTAGTGTATAGGTATGAGTCGTATGACCCATTAGCTCGTGGCGGTTGATTGGCGTATATTATCAATTATGCAGTGCAAATGATGTACGTGATAATTATAATTCTTGGTTTAACTAGGCACCTGATAAATTAACCTTACATGATACATAACAACTACCAACCGACTCCTCTACATTGCTCGGCAAAATGTGAATCTCTATTCGGTGGAATGAGTACTTTGTAAGCTTAGTGTTTGCACGCCGCACAACTTTTTCCACTGCGTATCTTGCCACCTGCGATGCACTGGTCAATCCCAAATCGGAGAAGAAGTTGCTAACAAGCTCCGTTATTGCATCAGTCACGTAAATCGGAGAAGAAGTCGCTAACAAGCTCCGTTATCACTATACGAGTACGCCCTTTTCATGTGGACATCCTCGTAAGTCACTCCTTGGACGCACTCTAGGTCAACCGAATGGGAAACCCTCCTTGTATCGCGTTCTCCGCATACAACTTGGACAAGGCAGCACGACCATCCTTTCCAACTTCTGTGCTGACAGTTGCACAATAAATCGTCAGTTGGCGTACGAAAAGTTTCGACTGTAAGTCTAAACCTACTGCTCGATCTTGTCTCCGCGTCATACACTTTGGTAGTGGACATAGTGTTTGGGTTTACATTTAGCGACAGGGCCATAGGCTTTATATAGTTTTCATTGTGTACCACCGCATAGGTATGCGGTGGTTTAATAAAATGCAGAAACATACCGGCACGGGGACATCGTGGTCTGCGTCCTTCGTCAGAGTTGGTCGTCCAAATTCCATCAGTCGGGGGAGAGCGAGCCTCTTATTAAAGTACGAAGATGAGAGATTCCGTCGTGCGTTCCGACGGAAATTCCCAGCTTTGTCCTCTGGTAAGAGGTTCATTCCCCCTCGACCGATGTAATTTGGGCGACAACTCCAATGACGGACGAAGATCACGGTGTACCCGTACCGGTACGTTTCCAAAGAATTTTCGATTTTGATTGGATGAGCAAAAGTCATCCGCAGGATAATGTCAAAGACGTTATGGACGTACATGGGTACTATCATAACGTCTTTCACGTTATCCTATGGATAACTATTGCATTTTATTAGATCGAAGTGACATAACCCCAGATCGAAGCAATATAACCCGAGCAACATGCCAACAACCTGCGATTTCAATCAAACGACATAAATCGCCGGACTTGGCATGTTGCCTAGGCTATCATCACTATTTAGACAAGAAAAAAGTACCCGTACGGATTTTATTTTATGGGACGAAGCGATATAACCCGAGCAAACTAGTCAAGGGTCAAAAATTTTGATTCGAAGACACAAATATTTGGCCCTGGCTAGTTTGTCTGGATTATCATCACTTTTCCGCCACGACAATTTTCACACCCCGGGCATGGACTATATAGGCACCCACCGCATACCCATGCGGTGCCACACACTGTATACCCATGTGGTGGTATACACCGCATACCTATGCGGTGTCTCTCTCACCGTATACCAATGAGGTGGGCCCACAAATTCAAATAATTCCGCGTCAACGGTAAGTAACCACCACCGCATACCTATGCGGTGTTACTGTATAAGAAGTCTTCCGCTCTCCGTTGGAATCCATTCAATCCCCCACACCTCATTTTCTAATATGGCAAACGACGACACCAATCGACGGCCTTCAAGCCCAGCGGAGGAAGCACCTACAAGTACTCCAATGGCCGATAACTCACCACCCCCTCGTCTTCCGGTATGTGATTAATGTTTATCATTTGCAATGACATTATAGGTAGAATATAGGTAGTGGAATAACCAGAATATAGGTAGTGGAATCATATCGAATGGAAACCAGAATATATGTAGTAGAATCATATCTAATGGAAACCAAAATATAGGTACCGGTTTTTAAATGTAGTGGAATAACTTAGGTTATGAATTAGAGCGAACGGAAATCATGAATGGGTCACGTAATATATATGTACTGTTTGCATGCCAACAACTACCATTGGAGGAGCAGGCTGATCCGATGCTGGAAGACGGTGAGGACGTTCAGCCCCGTAACCAGGAGTATCGCGATTACACTTCCGATTTTGCTACATCGCAGACGTGGACCAATCGCGACGATCTCCTACAGCACTGTCGTGGCACCGCATTAAAGCTTAATATGGTTTTGACAATCAAGCGTTCTTGTGGGAGCACTCCTACAAGGCGTAGGAGTCTATTGCTCGCATGTGAGAAGTACGGTGAGTACACTCCCCGTAAGAGACCGCGAGTAGCCGGAGATGATGCAAGCGGGAACACGCACAGAGCTGTTTCGAAGATAGAGGGGTGTCCGTTTGCATTGTCTGGCGTGGAGTTCAAACGGGGCGAATGTGGCCTGGACGTCCTTCATGGCAAGGACAACCATCAACTCCCCGGTGCATTGGACGGTCACCCGTACGTCGGACGGATGGATATAGAGGAAAGGGACGCTACGTTGGCCCTTACCGTGGCTGATACCCCACCAAAACCAATTTTAGCCACCTTGAAGAAGATAGCTGACTCACGGCAGAAGTTGAACTTCATATCGCGGCGCCAAGTGTACAATGCGAGGGCAAAGTTTGAAGCTGAAGCGAGAGGAGATCGAACAGTCACCCAGGAAGCACTCCGCATTTTGCAGGAGAAGGGTTACTTCTACTCTACGAGGAGATCCCCTGACGATCCCAACAAGCTTCAAGATCTATTCATCGCCCATACAGATGCTCGCCATCTTCTAGCCATCTTTCCATACGTCGTCCTCGTCGATAGTACATACCGGACGAATGCGTATGTTTCTATCTACACTTGTTCTTTTACCCCTTCCCACCAAGGTTTGCAAAGTCAAATATTTCATGGTGCAGGTACGGGATCCCTTTGTGTGAGTTCGTTGGATTTACTTGCACAAAAAAGGAACTTCGTCATCGGGTTCTGCTTTATGTCGCACGAGAACACAGATACGTACATTTGGGCGTCGGGGCAGCTCGTTTACCTCATGCGAGGTACTCTTCCTAACGTTGTTGTCACAGATCGAGAGTTGGGGTTGATTGCGGCACTACGAGTAGTTCTTCCCAGTGTCAGTCATATGTTGTGCACAGTGCACGTCCTCCGACGATGCGAAGAAGCTGCTTTCCAAAAGTCAAAGAATCTTGATGTTGCTAGGCGTTTCAAGAACGCATGTGTTGGCCTGTTCCAATCCAGATCGGTTGAAACTTTCGCCGCTAGAAGGAGGGGTATGCATGCAGAGTGGGGGCATATCGAAGGGCTTATGCCGTATTTGGAGGCGACGTGGTTACGAGATTATTCGGAGAATATAGTTCGTGCATGGACAGATGCAATCCAGCATTTTGGTACGACCACGACGAACAGGTGCACCTACTTTTTCATTATAAAATTCATTATACACGTAATTTGTCTACATATAACGATCTTCACATGCGAGTCTCACTTATCTTGTAGGGTGGAGTCTGCTCATTCTGTGTTGAAAAAGACCTTAAACTCTGCGGTCGGTGATTTCACTCACGTGATAAACACAATCGACCTGATGATGGCGGATCAAATAAGTGAGGTGAAGAATACAATGGGGAGAGCGAACAACACCCGGCCTACAGACTCCCACGGCCTATGGATTTTCGATCGAATTCGGAATATTGTGTCGAAGGAATGTTTCAACCTGTTGTTCGAAATCTACACAAAGATGGAAGCCGAGCCACCTTCGCAACCATGTAGAGATAGATACTGGAGGGACGTCTACGGTATCCCATGCACACATGAGATGCAAGCTTGTCGAGACACACAGATACCCATCAGACCATCCCAGATTCACATTTTTTGGAAGCAATTGGATTTCAAGAGGCCGCATGTTGACAACGTCCAGGATAACACTCCCCTCAGCAGAGCTGATGTGGACATGTCGCGCATGATCAGTTTGTTCCAGAGTGGAGCTATGGATGAGGATACTCGTTGGAGAATCGCGTCGGCATTCAACGACGAGGATCGTCCCTCCCATACATCGTTGACCCCCCCGACCCGGAGGACCGTAGACCGTTCGGGAGACCGAGGACTCGCCACCCCTATCAGACGAACCCTCTACCTTGGGAACGTGAGCGTGCTCGGGCTCAACGTCGGGAAGATAGACAGGCGGCCAGTGGATCAGCACGAGGGCGAGGCCGAGGTTAGGGTCAACCGTTATCAAACGAAACAGATGACGTGGAAGGCAATGAGGAGGTCACTGGGTCCAACGCCATTGCCATCGACGACCCTCCTAGGGGCCAAAGAGTAGGCAGAGGACGAGGTCGAGGACGGGGTCATGGGAGGGGACGTGGACGAGGTCGATCAGCGTCGGAGCCAGCTCCGGATATTGTAGGTGACATTCCAACACCAGCACCTACGACACTTCCACCACAGAATCTACCTCACGTAGATTTCAATTGGGGCACTGGCAACATCGACGAATTCATGATTACTTTCGTACGAGCCGTCAAAAATGTTGCAGGTGATGGTCACTGTGGGTATAGGTCTTTTGCTTGTCTTCTGAACTTGGGACAAGACGCATGGCCTCGAGTTCGACGAGAGCTGGCCGTTGAGTTGCAGCTGCATTCAGATCGGTACCATTACTATCCTGCCTTAGATGAGCTCATCATGAGGTTCAACTATTTCGGCACGTGTCATGATGCTACGTATTGGATGGAGATTCCGATCATGGGCGAGGTGTTTGCCACGCTTCACCAGTGTCCTTTGGTGATTTTGTCACAGATGATGCTTATGTTGTGCCTAACTCTGTACGCCACCGGTGGCCCATTGGTACCGACCGATGAGGAGCTAGATGGAATAGCTTTAGTTGGAAACAGCAACCACTTCGTTTCGGTACGTTTCGTATTTCATATTCATTAATTTGTTAATGTTTTGTTTCTCTTTTCTGATGTCAATATTCACCTTCTATTCACAGATTTGGTTGTTGCCTGGTTCACCTCTTCCTCCAGTCTACGTTACATGGACACGGCATCACGATCGCACGGTCGACAGTTGGGAAGACCAGTTTGCGGCGAGGATTGCACGATATAGAGCTTACCGCCGTCGTGATGGTGGCCGTCCCCTATCGTATTAGCACTTTCCACTTTCTGGTGTCATTTTTCGAACTCCATATGTTCAATTGGGTTGTATCTTTGTCTATGCCATTTCACAAACTATTTTTCGAACTCCATATTTTCGTCATCCAGGACATTTATCGCACTTTCGTTTTCAACTATTCTTATTGTGGATTGTCCAGCTACGTTATCTTTCTTTTGAACTCAACATATGCGCTTTTTCCGATAACGCCCTTTATTACATGTTAATTCCACTGTAGTCGGAACACACTGCATATGCCCCTATATTACACGTGAAATTCGTTGTAAAGTCACATACCGCATGCCCATGCGGTGTGTCTCGGCCCTCTACCGGTCCGGTCCGGTCCTCCAAATAGTTAACCAAAAATCAGGTTATCCGAAACCCACCGCATACCATGCGGTGGGGTTTGAACGGAACGGACATACCCACCGCATCGTAATGTGGTGGGTGGCTATATGGGTCGACCCACCGCATGTACATGCGGTGGGTGCGTTGAATGTCATTAAACTCACCACATAGATATGCGGTGATTAGCGGTGGAAATAGTAAAAATTAGCGGTGTAGATATCCGCGCCGATTTTGATTGTTTTTTTCAATCATTTTATTGTAAAATCCTACCTTGGAAGGGAAGTGAGAGAAACAAGGAACATGAAGATATAAAACAAGTCGGAGGATGAACTTGCAACATACTTACCTGGACGGGGTCTATGAGCGATAAAAAAAGGCTCGTGGCCTTGGTTGTCAGCTCACATTGCACATCAGTGAGTGTGGCAGCCTAACATCTTTCCATTGTGGAAGAGTGTACGTCATAATTTGTCATAATTTGTTCTTGAGGGGGCATGCGTTTGCGCGCCCTACCAATCCTAATTCAAATGTTATGTGATTTGATGAAGGCCGGTTTGTGTTCTTTAAAATATGCATCTATTTCTAAGCATTAAGAGCAATATTGCATCCTCACTATTTTAAATAATTGATTACTTGCAGCCTTATAAATGGGGATGAGATTTGTGAGGCAGTGATGTATGTAAACAGATGGTATCATAGTTGAAGTTTTTGAGATACAAAATAAGTCTATGATTCACAAGGTTCACTAATCACTAATGCGTTGAATGATTCATAGTTCTCTTTGCTAGTAATGGATCGATATAAATCTGCATTAAATCAATGATTGATTTTACACTTTTGAACTTCCATATCGGTGCAGGTACGGAGAAACTCTAAGATGGAAGATCAAAGATGTGCACTGTCAAGGGTAAAATTGATCTCCCAGATATCCCACATTGAGTAGTGGTAGAAGACGACGCATAAAGAAGCAATATAAAGACGAGCATTCTGTTCTATGACAGATCCACGCGATGAGCACAAAGCGAACTATTCTTTCGCCTTTTACTAAAGAATACCATGTGCTCGCTGCATTTGAGTGGCATACGCTTATTTTTGTAGGGTTGCCTTCTTGTGAGGCACCCAAAATTTCATTTCAAAATTTGTTTGATTAGATTGTTCTTTACTGGAATCTTGGGAATGTAACTTCATCGCAACTTGTCAGGTTTTTTTTGTGCGCCCGGCAGAAATCCAAAGAATCCCACTCAACGGCAACCTCCAGCGCATAATCATCTTTTCCCACTCAACAGCAACCTCCAGCGCATAATCATCTTTAACACAGTGCAGAATCTTAATTAGTCTTTACCACAGTGCATAATCTTAACCACAGTGCATAATCTTAATTAGGAATCTTAAGTTGCAGAGGAGCGTTGTAGTACGTTTGATTTAGCTTTGAAAACCAGTCGATCATGCATGTCAACATGATGAGCCAAAACAGCTCTTTTGCTCAATTTCAATAATCTGTTTCATGGATTTTTCTTTTGCTTGAAAAAAGATGCCTTGTGAAGAACGCGCTCCACGCGCGGCGATTACCCTCCTCCTCCAAAACCCTTCCATCGTCCATTCCCGTCCTGAAAACCCTAACAATATAAACATCTCAAGAACAAATCTATGTGCAATCCTTCCCTGTACCAGAGGAGATGACGTTTTCCTCTTCTCCCCTACCCCTCTCGCAGTCGGGATCCTTCCTCGGCCCTGCGACGGTGATAGATCTGTTCTCCATAATATCAAATCAATTTGGGGGTTTGCTTCTTGTCTCCTCCCTTTGGTGGCTCTATGTGGAGTCCTGCAAGGATTTAACTCCGGAAGAGATGTTTTGTTGGGCTGGGGGTGCTCCGGGAAGATTAGGGCCCCCCCTTGGCCGGATCCTGGATCTAGGTTTCCGAAAGCCCTGGACTATAGAGCGGGAGGTGGGTTCTCGCCGTGTGGAAGTTCTACGGCTGTTCTTCTCTCCTTCTGTAAGAAATCTCCTTTAAGGTATGGTTTGCTCTCCGTTGTTGACCGATCCCTCTCCTTCTCTTCAACTCACACCTCTCATGTTTACTACCATCTTCTCCTCCCTTACCTTTGGTTTCAAATTGCTAACTGGTGGATTTCTTTTCTCTCTGTTTTGGTTTCTACTGCCAAGGATAAAGGTACAAAACACTCAGGGGTCGGCTCCGCCGTGCTCCTATTAAAAACATCCCGAAAGGGAAAAAAACCCATAGGGGTCGGCTCCGCCGATTTCCTATCGAATACCTCCCGAAAGGGCCCAAAACCTCGCTATGAGGAAAAAATTCCTGAGGGATCTCTAGATCTCGATGAGGGTGGAAGAAAAGCAAGGAAATCGAAAGCCGAAAAGAAGAACAAAAAGTTGACGGTCATGGTGAAGAATTCGATGACCCTCATGGCATCTTCATATGTGCTATTGAGCAGTGTAAGAGCTGCAGCCTCCCGGGTAAAACTCTCTTCTGATTACTATTGCTACTGGGTCTTAATTCAAGCTTTTTCGAATCAAACATGTCCGAATCAGGGATTTATCTCCAATGATGTAAAATTGGGAGCTTTTTTTATGATCTCATTGGAAAAATCTCAGTCTATGTTCTTTGTTGTGCCTAGTCACTTGCTTATTAAAATGATAGAGCGCATTCGATTGCAAAATTTGTGGAAATTTTTCAAGGTTTACAGGTGGTATAAAAACAATTTCTTGAACATCATAGGTTGTCTTGCGCAATTTATTTTAGAGAACAATATGTGGTACAGATTGTGTCAACTTTTGCTTTGTTTTATCAGCAACTGGCTTTTATCGTGCCTTTCGTGGTGGATTATACTGCTTTGCTTGCTTGATATTGGCTATCTAATTATGGAGTCTATGATTATATGGCAAACTGAGTTTTCAAAATATGGATTAATGAAAAGATTCTTTCTGATGTATATAGCTTATCAGAAACTCTGGACTCCTGAATTTTTGAGTTTTCATATGTGGCGTATTAAGAGTAAAGTAATGACACTCATATATGCTGGATCTTCTCCTTACCGGATATGTTTTATTCTGTGCTTTGGCATGCCTAACTTCGGTAAGGACCTAGGTATGACTGGTGTAGTGGAAGCTGCTTGTTCACTGTCTACTTTTGCTCGCTTGGGCAACAACAATAATGATGAGAACAACATTCCTGAGGGGGTTTCCCGCCCCAATGATGGAGGAGGAATCACAAGAAAAACCTTCCAGGTAATATACTATATATTGATGGGTGACCCTCCCCTTGATATACATCCTCCGGCTCTTTTGCGAGGTATTGTTTCAACAAATATCCCTTATATCCCATATGATGTCTCTTTGGACTCGTATGCCTCGGTTCCATCTAAAGTCTCCCTTTACCGGGCTGCTGAGGAAGTTGCTTTGGGTGTCGATTCTGACATGATCGACTCTCCCAATATGTGGAAAAGCTTCCTCACCTTCTTCGTTGCTCCTTGCGTAGTACTTTCAGGTATGCGTAAGTTTGAGCAGCAGGAGGTGGGGCTGTTTTCAAAATCTGATTCTAGTAACCGTGTTGGGAACTTTGGTGAATCCGAATGGGCATCGTCTAAGCTGATGGGACTAAATGCTAAATTCTATGGGGGGGACCGATTCTTGCCCTTTGTCAAACTCTTATGTATACTCTATTACGTTAACAAATGGAACTTTGAGTGTTGCCTCCAGTTAAGGATACCTATTAACAGTAGAAATGGCCTTCTAAACGGTGTATTTACTGATTGTATTACAAGGAATTATTTGGTCTGTGGTTATGCATTAAAAACCAGTGTAAGCTGCCTCTGTTTTGATTCTGTTGGCCTTAAACTCGTGTCGGCTAGGAGGAAAAAGGTTTGTAACATCATAGATGCTGCAAGTTTCTATATATATAAAGCTCTTTATAAGTCTAGTTTAACAGAATTGTCATATGCTTCTATTGTTGCTCCTCATGTTTCTTTTTTCAAGTTATATGAGTTTGAGCAGCTGGAAGGATGGGACCCTGTTACCCCCACTCCTGACTATTGCAAAGGTGATTTCCATGTAGTCTTTATTACATTTTCCCAGTTGATGGGAAATTGCAAAAAAGCCCGAACAAGTGAACCTTATTACTACACTAACAAGTCTATTTGTGATTTACAATTATTCAACAAATGTTTTCTACTTCTAAAGAACTACTGGGAACATTGGAGCTGGGTTTGCCCTACCACCTGTATACTCTCATATGGGCTTCTGGTTTTGTGGAAAGTTGTTTTTTTTCACCCTTGGAAAAGTCTGTGTAATGCTCGTGTGAATAATTATCATTCGAGCAAAAGACTGTTATCTCTCGTCCATTATCATATTTATTGGATTGTGAATGATGAAATTTTGTATTTTGGTGCTGTTTTCTATCCTTGTTATATAGCAATAACTAAAGTGAAACAATCTTTCTTCAAACCCACTTGTATCGGCAAATTTGACCTCATTGAGTCATCCTTTCAAATTAGCTACGTTCAAAATTTAATCTCAGGGAAAAATTATTGTAAAACAAATTGGAATCCAAGGGGTATTCAATGGTGTTGTTCTTGGCCTTGTAACAAGCTTAGTGAGTATCTTATGCTACGGGGAATTTGGCCCCCTCTTCATCTATATGCTAGATTAGTCAACAACGGCATAGTGCAAACACTTAAGAAGGATGTAATTGGCTTTTATGAGCCACCAATCACAGCTGTGTACTATGCCATGTTCAACTATGTTCGACGGTGTACTAGACCTTGTATTACCTATGCAAATAAGGGGAACCAAAATATTTACAAATTCTTAGACAAAAGCAAGAGTGTTGGGAACACCGCAAAAAGAGTAAGCTATGAGTATGGGAGGGCTCACCTTTTGCTCTCCTATGCACAAACAAAGTGGTCATGATCATACGATATTGGAACTGTAGAGGGATTGGAAAACAAACCTTCTGGACTAACATGAACGAATGGCGTTCGTTAGATCATGTACAAATGCTAATCTTAGCAGAAACAAAGACTGAAACAGAACCAAAGGAATCTCTATGGAAAAATGCGGGATTCACAAACATGTGTTGGTCCCCGGCGTCGGGTCGTGCCGGGGGCATTGCCCTATTCTAGAATGAAAACTCCTTCATAGACGAATCCATCTCGGTAATTATTCATCTCCCTAGAATTATTGGCATAAAATATGAGAACATAAAAGAGAACTTTGAGTGTCTAATGCTGTTTGTATACGCCCCACCAAACCCCTTAGAAAAAGACGACTTCTGGAGAAATCTAAAAAATCTGATTACCCAAAGTGATATTCCATGCCTAATCATGGGAGATTTAAACGAAATAAGCCAACCAGCGGATAAAAGTGGAGGGGCAGAAACCCTTCCTGGAAGATTTACGAGAATAATGGAATTCAAAGATGTTTGCTCCCTGCAACCCGTTTACTTGGAGAAAAAAGCAATTTGGTCCAGATAACATTTTGGAAAAACTTGATAGGGTACTTGTCCATCATGAAGTAATTGACATGTTCCCCGAGTTGGCAATTAAGAATGGAGCATTCTCTAACTCGAACCACTGTCCTATCTCAATTAACATCTCCAAAAACACTAGCTTTAAACCACCCCCTTTTAAATTTGAAAACATTTGGCTGCAAAGGAGAGACTTCCGAAATATTGTTAAGCAATCATGGAGAGCTTCATGTGCAGGCTCTGCTATGTTCCGTATTACATACAAATCAAAAATCCTCAAACAAAAGGCCAAAAAGTGGAATAAAAAAACATTTGGAAACATCTTCCGACAAATACAAGACTTTGACGAGGCCCTAATCGAAATACAATCTATCCAACAAACCAACCAAAACCCAGATTCGTACACAAAAGAACAAAATCTACTATCTAAAAGAGAAAAACTGCTTCTTTTCCATAAAACTTATTGGAACCAAAGAGCTAAATCAAAACACTTAAAACTAGCAGACACCAACTCCTCCTATTTCCATAGAGTAGCCACGGGAAGAAGAAATCGGAAGATAATTAAAACAATTACCTCCGCAGAAGGAACAAACATAATTGGCAATGAGAATATTAAAAGAGAAATTCAAAGAGACTTTGAGAAAAGATTTAATCGGGAACAAATGCACAGGAACCCCCAATTAGAAAAATACCTTTCAGAAATCAACCCGACCATTACAGAAGAGGAAAACAAATCTCTTATCCAACAACCAACAAACAGTGAAATCAAAAAGACTGTTTTCTCTATAGGGAACAACAAATCCCCTGGTCCTGATGGAATGACGGCTGAGTTCTACAAAAATTATTGGGACATCGTTGGATCTGATATCATCCGGGCTACAAAAGCATTTTTTCACTCTGGCAAAATGCTGAAACAAATTAACCACACTTTCATCTCCCTCGTACCAAAAATTGATAACCCTACCATGACTACACACTATCGCCCTATTAGCCTATGTTCTACCTTATATAAAATCATCTCAAAGATAATAACAGAACGACTGAAAATGGTGATAGGAAAACTTATACACCCATTACAAGGAGCTTTTGTTTCCGACAGAGCAATCCAAGACAATATCCTAATAGCCCACGAGATATTCCACTCCTTTCGCACTAGAAAAGGTACCAAGGGATGGGCTGCAATAAAACTTGATATGGAGAAAGCATACGACAGAGTAGATTGGCACTTCACAAAAGCAGTCCTCCAAAAATTTGGATTCAGCCAAAAATTTGTGGATATTATTATGGAATGTGTGACCACGGTCTCCTTTTCTGTTTTAGTAAACAACGGTCCTACAGACCCCTTCAAACCTTCAAGGGGTTTGAGGCAAGGGGACCCCCTCTCCCCGTTTCTCTTCCTGCTCGGGGCAGAAATTCTTGTGCGTAAACTCTCAAGGGATGCAGAATCTAACCACAACAGCATCGGATTCAAATTTGGCCATTCGGGCCCCTGCGTTCCGTTCTTGGCCTTTGCAGACGACATAATAATTTTCTCAAAAGGAACTAACTCTGCATGTACAAAAGTTAAAGAAATAATTGAAGATTATTGTAAATTCTCTGGGCAAAAAATAAATTATCATAAATCGTCCTTCCAAACCACCCCGGGTATTCCTAGATCAAGAGCTCGAGACCTAGAAGGGATTCTAAACATACCCCTTGAACGAAACCTGGAAAAATATTTAGGTTGTCCAATCATAAATGGGAGGGTTACCAAGGAAACCTTTGGCGAAATGATTTGCAAATCTAAAGACCAATTGAGCAAATGGCGAGCCAATGCTCTTTCTCAACAAGGTAGAGCAACCCTAATAGTGTCTAATTTATCATCGAAACCTTTATACTCAATGCAGAGCTTCATGCTTCCGGTAGCGGTACACAAACAACTAGATCAAATCAACAGAACCTTTTTCTGGAACAAAGATGCTCAACATAGTCCTTTAATCAGTTGGGACAAAATATGCAAACCAAAAAAGGACGGAGGATTGGGAATTAGAAAAACCAAAGATATGAATGAAGCTCTTCCGCTAAAACTCCTCTGGAAAATTCTAGCGGAACCGGAAAATAACTGGGTCAAAATCATACAACACAAGTATCTGAAAGAAAGCCACATCCTTACCTACTCTAGAAAAGGCAATGCCTCGTGGCAATGGTCGAAACTAAGGTATCTGATTCCAAAATTCAAAAAGGGTCTCATCTGGCAGGTGGGTGATGGAAAATCAATTAAGTTTTGGGAAGATAACTGGGTGGATACGACTCCTCTAAAAGACAAAACAGACTCTCAACATAACATTAACCAACATGATTCCGTAAGCAATTTCATTATAGGAGGACAATGGTGGAAGGAAAAACTCGAATCGGTGCTCCCAAAGCCAATAGTAGAGGATATAATGCAAATTCCACTGCCAATCACTCCCCTGACAGACAGACTGTATTGGTGGCCTGCCAAAAAGGGATGGTTCACAACAACAAGTGCCTTTAACTTAATCTCATCAACTCCACAAAGTTCGTCGGATGAGTTCTCATGGATTTGGAAACTTGACGCCCCACCTAAAGTTAAGAACTTTATTTGGAAAATAAAACAAAAAGGTCTAGCCACGGCTTCCAGGCTGGCCCTAAAAGGGGTGGCAGTACCGACCACATGTAGCTTGTGCAACCAATTCATGGAAGATGATATTCACCTATTAATAGAATGTCCCATCAACAATTTCCAGCAACAATTCCATGGTCAAATATCTCAAAACATCAACAATCTAATTACAAGAAACAGAGATATGAATCAAATTTTACAAACTTTAGGTTCCACTCTTCCGATGGAAAAGAAACAACAATTAGCAATCAGATGGTGGACCATCTGGTTTATAAGAAATCAAACAATCTTTAGAAATGAAACCCTTCCCTCTACAGAGGCTATAAAGAAAATGATCACAACCAATATCGATAATTGGAGGAAAGCTAGTAAGTGGAATGATATGGAGGAAGACGGCATACAGAAACAAAGTAAAGGAAAAGGACTATCTGGGAACAATAGGAAAACCTACCGATGGAAAAAACCTCCAGAGGGCAAATATAAGTTAAACTTTGACGGATCATTCAAATCAACCACAAACAGTTCCATTGGATACATCATCAGAGACTGGCATGGAAACCCAATCAACATTGGCAGAAAAGCAAACGGTGGACAATCACCCCTTATAGCGGAAGCCTTAGCTCTACGCCTAGGGATAGAAAAGGCGAGAGAACTAAACATAGCAAATCTAATAATAGAAGGAGACTCTAAAATTATCACGGATTACCTAACATCACAAGCTGGATGTCCTTGGGAAATAGAAATGGCTATGTCAGATATCCAAAACCTTCTCAAAGGAATAAGAAATGTAAACATATCACATATTCCCCGTATTGGTAACCGGGTAGCAGATAAGGTTGCACACCTTTGCTACTCTACCAGGGGATCTGAGCTATACTCAGATACAGGTCTTCTTGACCTCATCCGACAGGATGCATTCGGTTAGGGTCCCCCAACCGAATTTTTACCTAATAAAAAAAAAAAAAAAATCTGTTTCATGGTTTTGCCAATTATAGGGCTTCGAGCCTGAGATAGACTGGGAAGGTTTTGGTGTAAGCAAGTTAAGCAACATACACCTAAAGCTTCTTTTACAACATACCTCTGAGACATCAACCAATAAAAAAAGGAAATACTAAAGCAGATCATAGGTATGGTCTTGCAAAAACTATGTTCAAACTATATATGCTTAATTTGTTTTTCCTCTGTATTTGGAAAAGGTACAAAGATACCTACATCAGGTGTGTTACCCTTGTGGATTATATATGGATTTTTTTTACCATTTGATAGTCAATGAGAACCACTTGAAAGTCCTGAATTCATTGGACGGAAGTGCTTTGACGAGTTATCATCAAAATATCGATTCCAAAATATAAAGTTGAATGAGACAACTCATGCCAGTTTGGAATTTCTAGTGCTCTGAGCTTTCATTTTGATTTAAAACTTCAGCATTTAAGTGTATATATATATATGTCTGAATTGAAATACCCCAAAGTATTTTTGGGCATTTCAGTTTTTACGAAAATAAATAAATAAAATCTCTTTATTTTAAAATAGGTGAAATTAAGCTAAATTTAAATTGTATTAGTTCACATAAAATATAATAGAAAGTTTAAGATTAATTATACTATTCGATAAAAAAAAAATGATTCAAATAGATAAAATTATTTCATGATTATCAATATTTGAGCTATGTAATTTAATTAAATAAAAGTCAGAATTATTTCCTTTTTCCTATTATTTTAACGTGTCAAAATTCGTAAGATAGTTACTTCACCTTTTATATTGTGAAATATGAAAAATAAATTTATTTAAATTATTTAAATAAATAAAGTTTCACAACAAATATCTAGATATTATTTATGGGGAAATTAGTGGGTAACCAGTTATATATACATTATATATAATATGTGTTTACTTAGGTTTGTACATATAACGTGGTATATGTATGTGTACTATATATGTGTCAAATGAGGCCGGCCCACAGCGCAGCTCGGCACCAGCCCAAATCAGCACACGGAAGAGAATGAAATCAGATTTTTCCTTAACAAACTCTATCTCTAACAGTGGGATAACTAGTGATGTTTGGCCAAATCTTTCAACCTCAAATTCCTATCTTTAGGGGATTCGAGTTAGGTCAAGTTGAAGAGGAGAATTCAGGCTTCTTTCTCAATTAAACCGCACCCTATAACGCTCTCAAATTCATTCCCTACAAATCCCCAACCACTAATCCGCAGGTTTAGGCAGTGTTCTAAAAAGCGCTAGGCGGCTGCTAGGCGGTGGGCAGCCGCCTAGCGCCTAGGCGGCTAGGCGGAGCCTAGGCGAATGTCGAAAAAACTTGGTTATTTCATTATATTTTAATATTTAGCACATATCACTAATTCATATAATATAATAATAATCTATAATATTGCCCATAAACCCACATATGGGGTCCCTAAATGACACTACTAGTGTAAAAGAATACAAAAGGTTTATCACTACTCGCCATGACCTAAGTGAACGATAACAAGTAACAACACAATTTGTTAAATTCCATTTAAAACTCATACAATTCATTCATTTCCAAATTTCCAATTACAATTTACAAGAGGCAAAAAAATAGCACAATGAATTACAGTAGTCATTATTGCATCTAAAGCAATTAACTACAAACATTATAATAGCAATTATCGAGTTTACAAAAAAAAAAAATTAAAATCAGTAGCCATTATACTAGCACATAGCAGCGGCAGCAACAGATCACAAATCGAATGAATTTTGGGAAAAAAATCCTTCAACAGTTTCAATGTTTACTAGTTTAGACTTTAGAGAGAGAGAGAGAGGAGGGTTCTGTTCGATTTCAAATCTCAACAGCAGTGCGCAACAATCGGCAGTGGGAAGAGGTGGGTTCAAGACAAATTTCAGAACCGATTTGGCGAATTGAAAATTTACAGCAAATATGCCTATGCACAACCGATTTGGCGAATTGAAAATTTCAGAATGACAAAGAGAGAGAGAGAGAGAGAGAGGAGGGTTCACGAGAAAAGGAATACCTGGTGTCTGGTCGGGAACAAATCGTGCAAGAGAAGAACAAGAGGAGAAGCCGAGCAGGCTGAGCAGAGGTGCGATTCGCCGGTCAGGAGGCCAGGGAGCTATCGCGGTATCGCCGACGGAGGTGTTCACGAGAGAGACAAAAAGAGTCGCCGACTGTAATGGGAGTGAGTCGGGGAGACTGGAGAGTGAGCAAATGAAATTGGAGAGAAACTGGGGGAAAAAATAAAACCCTAGACCGCCTAGGCGCTCCAATCCGCCTAGTCGGCCGCCTAGGCGGCGCCCAGCCCGCCCAGCGTTCACATCCGCCTAGATACCCGCCCAGCATGAAAAATTCCGAGGTCACTCAACGCCTAGCGCCTAGGCGCGATTTTTAGAACACTGGGTTTAGGTAAACGGTCTTGAGGCGCTGAAGAATAAAGGATTTCATTGTTTTCAATTTATTGTGTTTTTGACTTAAGGTACAAACTTTCAGGAATTATGAGATGTATTTTATTGTTTCCGCTGCTACTATTTCATCAATTTGGTTATTGCTTTTGGACCCCTTTGTTTTGGGCAACTTAATTGATTTTAGAATGTTATTTTATATTTAAGTCTTCCGCTTATTTAATATTTGCTTACTATCATCTTGTTTGTGGGAGCATGACTGCATGTCCCTATAAGCTTAAGGCGGTTACAAAGACATTAAAGTCTGCGTAATTGCTGGCGCTGCAACATCTCTTCGGTGTTCTCTGAAGAGGTGTTACATGAATAGAGTGGACTTGATTGAATTTTTAGCTTTGGCTTGCTGAATCTCAGCGGGAACTATAGCTTCTGTTACTAAATCCACTAGTTGGTTTAGAAATTGCATTCCAATCACAACCGAGTTTTTGATTTATTGTGATTGGAGAATCAATTAATCCAATCTTAGCCTAAATTATAATTTTAATATTTTCTAAAAAAACAAAGGGATTAATTCAAAATATAAATTTAATATTAGTAATCTATAGGTATATATTTGAATAGTACTACTATATCTGGGGACCAAGGCATGAAATTTGAATAGACTACTGTTCAAATTTCATGCCTTGGTCCCCACAATTTGCACTGTATTTTCTGTGTATCTTTGACTACCAATACATTCAACTATTAATGATCAAGAATAGATGCATCAAAGGGGTCCTCAATCAACCTTACTTAGGAATGAAGTCCTGAGCAATCGATGAAATCATCAGTAACAGATGAAACACTCAACAAACTAGCTAGAAATACAGCAATTTATAAGCATAGGTATGTAAAACTGCAGCAGTACAGCAATGATAAGCTACATAAGCCCCTCTCCCAGTCTTTGCTAATTACATAGAGTCGAGTTAACCTGGTTAGAGAAGCACAAGCAGCAATCTACCGGACAATTCATCAAAAACATGCTAAAAAAGACGAAGGATGTGAAGTATGACATCGACAATTTGCTAGATGCATAGCAACTGTCAGTAGCAAACTGATCACCATTCATGGTAAGAACAAAGGTCCGTAAATACTTCTTCCACTCCAATGTTGATGTACCGTGTAAGAAGCATCAGAGGAAGAATTTTGCCGTGTTTAATTATAATCAAAATGTCTTTATCTATTCATAGGAATCATATGACCTGTTTTATGTTCAAGTTCAACTACCCAGAGAGAATTGAAATGCTCAAAGTTTTGGTATCTTCATTAATTTTGGTTGATTTTTTTTCCAGTTTCATTTTATTATAAAATCCCACATTTTAAGGGAAGTGAGAGAAACAAGGACCCTGAAGATATAAAACAAGTCGGATGATGAACTTGAAACATACTTACCTGGACGGGGTCTACGAGCGATCAAAAAGGCTCGTGGCCTTGGTTGTCGGCTCACATTGCACATCAGTGGGTGCGGCAGCCTAACATCTTCCCATTGTGGCAGAGTGTACGTCATAATTTGTGCTTGAGGGGGCTTGCGTTCGCGCGGCCCCTACCAAATCCCAATTCTCAAGTGTTATGTGATGTGGTGAAGGGCTGGGTTATTTAAAACATGCGTCTATTTCTAAGCTTTAAGAGCAATGTATATTGCAGCCTCAGTATTTTAAATCGGAACGGATATTTTCACCGCAAATTTTTACTATTTCCATCGCTAATCACCGTATGCGGTGGTCTTAATCCACTTTTTCCCAGACCCACCGCATATACATGCGGTGGATCCGTTGACCGTATACAAACCCACCGCATAGGTATGCGGCGGGTTATGACGACCGTATACATGCGGTCAGTTTTTGGGCAATTGAAAACAGATTGTAGAAGTGGTCCAAAACCGTCGCCATATGCAATGGGTTATGGCGACGGTTTTGGACTGTTATGGGGACGGTTTTAACTGTTATGGTGACGGTTTTGACTGTTATGACCACAGTTTTGACTGTTATGGCGACGGTTTTGAACCTGTATACTCCTCGACTCACCTCAAAGTATTGCGGTGACCCACCACATGCCTATGCGGTGGGATCGTTGACTGTCATTAAACCATCCCTATGCGGTGATTAGCGGTGAAAATAGTAAAAATTAGCGGTGAATTTATCATCTCCCATTTTAAATCATTCATTACTTGCAGCCCTATAAATGGGGATAAGATTTGTCGAGGCAATGATGTATGTAAAGTGTAAACAGATGTTATCATGGTTGAAGTTTGTGAGATACAAAATTACAAACTAAGTCTATGATTCACAAGGTTCACTAATCACTAATGCGTAGAATGATTCATAGTTCTCTTTGCTACTAATGGATTGATATCAATCAGCATCAAATCAATGATTGATTTTACAACTTTGAACTTCCATATCGTTCTGCAGATACGGAGAAACTCTAAGATGGAAGATCAAAATGTGCACTGTCAAGGGTAGAATTGATCTCCCAGATATCCCACATTGAGTAGTGGTAGAAGGAGACAACGGATAAAGAAGCAATATAAAGACGAGCATTATGTTTTATGCAAAATCATGCAGCCACACAGTGAGCACAAAGCGAACTATTCTTTCGCCTTTTACTAAAGAATACCGTGTGCCCGCTGCTTTTAAGTGGCATACACCTATTTTTGGAGGGCTGCCTTCCTAGTGAGGCACCCGAAATTTCATTTCAAAATTCGTTTGATTAGATTCTTCATGGGAAATGCAACTTCATCGCATCTATAGTCAGCCAAAGGATCCCACTTAACGGCAACCTCCAGCTCTGCAGAATCTTAGGAATCTCAAGATGCATAAAATTTTTAAAACCTCCCGCGGTGCAGAATCTTAGGAATCTCAAGCTGCATAAATTTTTTAAAACCATCAATTTAGAGGGGAGGAATCGGTGTAGTCTGAGCTAGCATGGAAAACTCGATCAGGCAATCACCCGTGTCAACAGGTTGAACCAAAACAAGTCTTTTGCTCAAAGTTCAATCATCTATTTCATGGTTTTGCAAATTATAGGGCTTCAGGCCTGAGATAGATTGGGAAGGTTTTGGTGTAAGCAATTAGTTAAACAACATACACCCGAAGCATCTTATACAACATATCTCTAAGACATCAACCAATAAAAAAAGGGAAACACTAAAGCAGATCATAGGTATTGTCTTGCAAAAACTATGTTCAAACTTCCAACTATACTTAATTTGTTTTTCCTCTATATTTGGAAAAGGTACAAACATACCTACATCAGGTGTGTTACCCTTAGGGATTGTATGTGGATTTTTTTACCATTCGATAGTTGAGGAGAACCACTTGAAAATCTCGAATACATTGGATGTAAGTGCTTTGACGAGTTATCATCAAAATCTCGATTCCAAAAAATAAAGTTGAATGAGACAATTAATTAACTCAACTTGGAATTTCTAGCACCTGGCTTTCAAATGATTTAAAACTTCATCGGTTAAGTGCATATATATGTTTATATATTCAACGCGACAAGAGGTAGTCATATATCTCTGAATAGAGTGGAGTTGATTGAATTTTTAGCTTTGGCCTGCTGAATCTCAGCGGGAACTGTTACTAAATCTGCTAGTTGGTTCAGAAATTGCATTCCAGTCACAAACGTGTACCAATTCAGTGAGTTTTGTAAAGTATAAGGTCCTCTTGTTTCACCTCCTCTTCATCATCAACATCGTCAACATTATGTACATCCTCTTGTTTTTTTTTTGTTTTTTTGAATAAAGTACATCCTCTTGTTTCTGATATGTTATCATTGAGCTATTGAAGGGTGAAAGAGGTAACTCCTCCTGTCAGTATCATCCAAATGCTAGAAATCGTGGTCACCTCGAGATCATTAATTTGGTTGTTTTGTCACTTTCAATCCCACATTGTATGATAAGTGAGAAAAAGAAAGAACATGGACGATATAAAACAAGATGGAGAATGAACTTGCAAAATACTTACCTGGACGGGGTCTACGAGCGATCAATAAGGCTTGTGGCCTTGGTTGTCGACTCACATTGCACCTCAGTGGGTGCGGCAGCCTAACATCTTCCCATTGTGGAAGAGTGTACATCATAATTTGTGTTAGAGGGGCCTGCGTTCGTGCAGCCCCTACCAATCCCAGTTTAACTATTTCTCATTATTTTCACATAATTTTTTTACTTAAATTAGGATGAGGTTTCATAATTTTCTTTTACATAAAACTGAATTTGAATATATAGATGCATATATGAATAGTCCTTCCAGATGGAACAGCTAGCAAACTAGCTAGAAATAGAGCGATTTCGACTAAAGTGCAGCGATTTCCCCCGATCGAACTAAAACAACTCCTACTTATTCTTGCATTGGCTCACAAAATCAAATAAATTCATAATCATTTTCAATCCAGCATATTACAGTCCGATAGGAATAGAGAATATTGATTCTGCCTCCACGGTTCCACCGTCTGTCCTCTGGCATGTGCCTACCTGTTTCTGGAGATTCATCTAGCTGAGCCCATGTTGTCGATGTCCTGGGTCTCTGAGGGTTTCTCTGTTGGGTTGATGAAGGGTTTGCACATTGCAATGTTGGCGGATTAGTTTGCAAACTTGTGTAACTCAAATATCCCACATCGGATGGCGGTAGAAGATGTCACATACAGAATCAGTACTAAAACGAGCGTGCTTGGTAGTTAAAATTCACGCAGCCATGCAGTGATCACAAAGTGAACTATTTTTTGGAGTCTTCATGTGAGACACCCAACATTCCAGTTCTAAATTTGTAGTTTCATCAGTGTATTTCAACTTCATAAGAAGAAGAAGGTACAGATGAAATCAATTGTTAGATGAATCACTTCAACAACAATTTGATACAGGTTTAGTTATTCGATTTTTCTATCGTATGCCCCTCGTATAAGAGGCTACAAATGGAAATATTTTTCAAATTTAAATAATTTTAGTCATTTTTAATAATGCTTTATTCTAGAGTCTATGCATCCAAATAAAGGTCTTTTTTTTTGCGATTGGAGAATTACTCTCCGTCAGTTATTGTTAAAATAAACCGAGAAAACAACTTCTCTCGAGCCATCATGTATGAGGTGACTAATGCCTAACTAGATAGAGGAGGAAATTGCAAAACATATAGTCCTACATCAATTGTAAAAGAAAGATTAACTAGAGTCTACTACCCTATATACTTACACAAAATAAGACCTCCAAGGAATAACCCATGCTATTCAAATTCCATGTCTTGGTCACCACAATCTGCACTCTATTTTCTGTGTATCTCTAAACTACCAATACATTAAGGGACGACATAAACGAAACTCTAATTTATGTGTATCTCTAACTATTCAATCAAATAACGTGCAGTGATAGCTTACATTAATTATTTCCTCTCTTTGCTCAATTTTATATCGGGTTTTCTATCCTATGCTAATAACAACCTCAATCGGGAAAGATTCCCCAAATTTAAACTATTTTAGCTTTTTTAATATTGCTTTCCTAGGGTCGCTTTCTTTATTTGATAGGAAATCTTTCACGATTAAGGTCCTTATTCTGTGCCCTTGGGGCATAGGATGGAAAGACCGATTTTATACTTTATATACTTTTAAGAAAATGTTGGATGCATCCAACTGATAAGGTTTTGGATGTGTTTGGATTCCAAATGCATTATGTTTATAATGCAAAATGATAAGGCGGTGTTTGGTTAACAAAATTTTTAAGGTGTTTAACTTATGATTATTTGGTTAAATTACGGTTTTACCTCGATTTTTACGAGATTTTTATTTTTACAACCAAACGGATACATAAAATGAGGTAAAATAATTGCATTATAATGAAAATGCAATGGAATCCAAACACACCCTTTATAACATTGCAGTGTGCATTATTCAATTAATAAATTCGGGGATGAGTTTAACTGGTAGAGGGGTACGTCTTAACTAGTCATAGAAGTGAAATACTCAAAGTTTGGTTTCCTTAATAACTTAGGCTTTGTCAGTTTCATTTTTGAATTATATCCCACATTGGAAGAGGAGTGAGAGGAACTGGAATAGGGAGATATAAAATAAGACGGAGAAGGAACTAGGAAACTACTTACCTGGACGGGGTCGACGAGCGATCAACACGGCTTGTGACCTTGGTTGTCGACTCACATTGCACATCAAGTGGGTGCGGCAACCTAACATCTTCCCAATGTGGAAGAATGTACGTCATAATTTGTGATCGAGGGGGGAATGCGTTCGCGCAACCCCTACCAATACCAGTTTAAGTATTTCTCATCCGCTAGGCTTGAACCCATGAAAGATTAGTCGATAACCTCGAATAATATGACTTTGTGGGTTTAGGTCATCTTTTTCGGTGAAAAAACACTGGTGCTTGGTAGTATTATATTAATAAATTGAGTATTATATTAATAAAATAAGGGAGTGTTGATAGTATCGACACAAATCGATTCTTTGGGAATATTATATTAATAAAATAAGGGAGTGTTGATAGTATAGACACAAATCGATTCTTTGAGAATATTATATTAATAAATTGGGAGTATTATAATAATAAAATAAGGGAGGGTTGTTAGTATCAACACAAATCGATTCTTTTCGTTTTACCAAATAAGTTGGCTTTCCTATAGTAGTTAATCAAATTCACTATTCTCAAATTTAGGCTAATGGTTTGAAATAATCTTTCAAAAATATGGAGATACAAGGGATCAAGATAGATATTGTTTCATATATTGATATTTTATTGGTCGAGATATGCTAAGCATTATTTTAGATCATTTACGCACCTACTTAGATAAGATATGGGTCGAGTAAATCTAGTGGTGTACTAGTTTATATATCACTACAAATTCATAAAGATTTAACAAAAATAACTTATGCTCATTAATGTTTAAAGTTTAAACATTTAATTTATTGAGAATGGTAGGATAAAATTACACACATATTGATAATCAAATACCATATACATATATATGATTTACAAAGAATGAAGATGGATTATATGTGAACACTATATTATGATGTAAACGTATAAATATTTAAACTATTCGTATATGACAACCTAGTTATTTATTTATACATAATAAAGAAAAGAGCAGCATGGCTAATCGAATGAAATTCTTCGGAACCACATGGAATAAAATTCTTCGGTTTATTATTAATTAATTAATATTGGATCTAGTTTAATAGCTAATCGAATGTGTGTAAAATTAGGGACGAATTCGAATCCTAAATCAATGTTGAAGATGTGAAGGAAAAAGAATCCACATCTAAATGTGATAAATCAATACTCAGTATATAATATTGATGAAATATTCCTTCTATTACTTTTTTTTTATTCGAATATTCCTTCTATTACTAATTAGTTTTAAAATGAAATCTTGAAATGAATCAGGATGTACGTCCTCTCCATTAAATGGAGCCCTGAATTTTGGAACTTGTTGAGTATTTTTGTTAGCATTTGGAATATGTATAGAATTTGAAACGACAACGTATCATGAATTACTATAGCACATCAAACAAATATTACATAGTTCACCAAATCAAAAAGAAAACATGGAAATTATTCTCTCATAAGAGATTCCATAGTTCATAACTAAAGGAAATTCAAAACTTGTGCATTTAAAATAAATGCAACATAGTTAAGATTAACAAATATAAATTTACAACTTTAAACATCATATATCATTTGTAATATTGATTGGTCTATATACTCTTGTACAATCGATCTTGGCATAGACCTTTAAACTTGTCTCCATCTTCCTAGTATTGATCATCAACTATACACGACGTTGATGAAAATAATGAAATAATGTATGGGTGTATACCCTTTCCTCGGTAGAGATCTATCATCTCGATGCATTCCCCATAACACCTAAGAGAAACATTAGCATGCATGTGTTGTTAAATCCAGAATGAAATTTAGAAGCATAGTTAATTTCTTTTATAAAGTAAATGAAGCGAAATATAATTGACATGCGTATTACATTATAAAAATCTAATAAATTTCTTCTTCTCCGGGATGAGTATTGGTTGGTGTGGTCCTTGCCTGAAAGATTCAAAGCAAATTGATTCCACTCATCTCTCCCATATCCATGTGTGGATGTGAATTAGTACTATTTGTAATTTGCAAAAGTTTTGTGGATAACAGATCAAAAAGTTTGGTAGATAATATTAAAATAAGTGTAAAAAATCACAACAACAACACAAGGAAGAATAATAAGAATATTAGCAATAATGCATAACAATTAGCTAATCTATAGAAAAAAATATTAACAATTAACAATAATAATTAAACAACAAAAAAAACTTACCATGCTTGGTAGATTGCTAATTCGATGTCAGAATCTTCCATTGAATGACGGCTTCCACCGACCTCGATCACTATAATTGATCATTTTAATGGGTCATACATAAGCATTACGATCAAAGCCTTAAATAAAGAGAAAATTTCATTATTTTCATATTGAGATCCGATGTGGGACACATGAAAATTTAAACTCACACCTTTATTTTCAATCTGCAATAGATATCCTATCGACTTTTTAAACACTTGTTTACATATGTAGGTACTTTTGATTTAGTATACATTAACACCAAATATTTTGGACCAAGCAAAACATACAATCAAAACATAAAGTCCATATCAAATTTTACAATTCTCATCCTCATCCTCATCCATTCTCTATACTAGATCCCAGGAAACATATGTTTCACCTTAGAAATGGAAGAAGAATGAAGGGAAGATAAATATTTACAATATGTAAATCAAACATCTTAAGCTAGAGTAACAAGTAACATTCAAGCAAGTAATTTAATTACTAAAATGAAGTGGTTTTTCTTGCTCAATTGCAGAGGAAGTTAGGAAAATGATGAAAGAGTAGCATTGTAGATCGAATTAAAAGAAACTTATATATTCCAAGATGCACCCATGGACAAAACATAAACTGGGCGTTGAGTTCGTGCTTCATTCATTCAACAAATTATCAAACTGATAAGATCCAATCCTGTACAATCAACTATAGATGTTTAGAACATTGCAATGTACCTAATCAGTTCATAAATTCGACGGATGAGACTGATTGGGAGAGGGGTCTTATTAGTCATAAAACTGATTCACTAAAATGGTAAAAGTTTGGTCTCCTCGTTAATTTTGTTTTCATCTGTTTTACTTTAGAGTAGAATCACACATCGGAAGAGAAGTGAACAAAACAAGAAAAATGAGATATAAAACAAGGCGCGGACGATGAAATAACGTACTTACCTGGATGGGGTCTATGAGCGATCAACAATGGCTTGTGACCTTGGTTGTCGGCTCACATTGCACCTCAATGGGTGCGGCAGCCTAACATCTTCCCAGTGTGGAAGAGTGTATGTCATAATTTTTGATTGAGGGGTTAGTGTTCACATGCTTGCCCCTCCCAATTGAAGTAAAATTTCTTTTTAATTTCATTTGTTATGGTGAGGAAGGTAAGATATAGACTTTAGAGCATGAATTAATTAGGTAGGGAGCCTTAGTAGAGAGCTATATGAGCTTCAACTGATCATGACATCAACTCTTAAATTACATTCGATCATCAATTTTGTAAAAGAACAAAATGACAATATAAGTTAACATTGTAACTAGAGTAAAAAACATGCATACCAAAAACACCGAATCATAAGAAAATTTACCTTCAAAACAATAATATATTATTATATTTTTACAAACGGTCTTGCTATTCACACGACCACATCTCAACAAATGCATGATGGGGACGGGAATGCTGACTTCGGGAGTCAATATATGTTAGTGGCGGGTGTCTCGGGCTCGGCAAGGGGTACTTGTGTGCTTGCTAGTTGGTGCATGAGAGTGTTGTGGAGAGTGCCAAATTTGAGAGTTGGTGTCGGCGGTTGGTGGCTCGTGCTCGGCAAGGGGTGTTCCTGTGCTGCTGGCTGCTTGGGTGGGAATGTTGTGGGTTGTTGACTTTGAGAGTCGGTGTCGATGACGTGCTGGTGGTCGTGCATTTGACAATATTTTCATTGTGTGAATAGTAGCCCCCTTCACAGAATACCTCCAAGGAATAATCCATGCTATTTAAATTCAACGTCTTGGTCACCACAATTTGCACTCTATTTTCTGTGTATCTCTAACTATCAATAGTTCAATACATTCAAAGGCTAAGGGAGATAAACGAAACTCTAATTTATATCTCTAACTATCCAATCAAATAACGTGAAGTGATAGTTTACATTAATTGTTTTGTTTCCTCTCTTTGCTCAATGTTATACTTACTTTTAAGAAAATGTTGGATGTTCCAAGATGCATCCATAGACGTGTTAGAGATATATATTAGGATATATATTTTTTATGATATATTAGATATGATTGTATTAGGATATAATCTTTGATCTTGTTATATTAGGTTAGAATATCTTTGGTATGTTTAGATTATCGATATCTTTATATTACTTATTCTCAAGTATTGTTGACAGGCCTAAAGTTGTTATGCCAAATCAAAGTAAATTCCTAAGATGCAAACTATAACAAGTATAGTAGGTAAGTTAGGGTCGAACCCACAGGGAAACAGAATCAATCGTAAGAGCAAGTATTATTACCCAAAAGTAACCGATTCAAGGGGGAGTTTTGTGTGTAAGCAATGGTGATAGAACAAGTTGCAAATAGAGGTTGCGAATATATGATGGAAATGTATCACACCAGGTAATTATCCGCACAACAATTGAGATGGTTCATCATCGCATTCTATGAATCTCAAGTTCTAATGTCCAGTAATTGTTCTCAATTCAGATCGTGTAATCGCTTTTAGTCCTACCAGTCCTAAAAGCACTTATCACCAAATTTCAAGGGAAAACCTTCACCGAATAATAAAGCGATAGCATTCAAACATGAATTATAATGAGATACAAGCGATTCTAACAACCCGTTAAAATAGCCTGTAATCGAATCTCCTTCACAATCTACCACAAGCAACCCGCGTATGGTGATTGTGTTCGCTACAGTGAATCTACAACCCCAAACCTGGAATTGGAAACCCTAGCAATATGACTAGTATCGATAAACCTAGGTGATCAATCCAGATTAACCAATAATAAGCAATCAAGCAATAAGCTCAGGAGATCGAAACAATTAACAAAGGACGAAAAAGAGTAGATTACTCACAACCAAATCAATCGAAGGCTTCAAAGAACCAAGTGCAACAAAGGAGAGTTAGTTCTCCATAGGGTTTGTGAGATGATGGAAAAGGAAAAATACGTCTCTCGAAAATAACCTAATCATCTCTGCTGCGTTCTCCGCAGTAATATAAACTAATTAAAAAGGGTTTAACATCCCGTAAAAATATAATATTAAACTAATAAGATAGGGGAAAATCGGATAAGAATCTGTCTCCAGGGACTGACGCGGGCGCGTCAGTAGCAGCGTGGGCGCGCCAGTGGATCGCCTTGCTACTTCCATCTGATGCAACGACGCGGGCACGTCCTCCTAGCAGCGTGGGCGTGCCAGTAGCAGCGTGGGCGCGCCAGTAGCAGCGCGGCCGCGCCAAGGTCACCAGCTTCCAACTGCTTCCGAACTTCTTCACTTCAACTCTTCTATAACTTGCATGATCCTATGATTTCTTCAACTTCTTCAACAGGTTCCGAATCACCAAGTTCATACAAATATCTCTCACAATGACATGTAAATGATGACAAAAACTACTAAATGCGCTATAGAACATATCGCATATCAAATTCCCCCATACTTAAACCTTTACTCGTCCCGAGTAAGCATAGAAGCTAAGCCTACTCTCACCATAAATCTCAAAGGTTCACAGACAGTACAAGGAAAATGAACACTAAGTACTAGTAGTTTTCACCATCTCAAAAATCAGCACAAAAGACAATCAAAATAGGGAAAGAGACTTACAATTGTATCTCAACCATCTACACCTTATAGCTCCCGGTGGCCTACCCGAAAACCTCCTTATCACTCCACTTCTTGTGTCGCCTTCACCAAGAGATCAATCCTAAACACTCAAAGTAAACGCTCATCTTGCCAAGGCGCCCTTTCGGGTTTTCACCAAGCCATTCATTTTTTTTTTCCAAAGATGGTACTCACTTAAACATTCTCACTTCCCTCAAGTCTCATATTGCCAAAGCCTAAGGCTCGCCAGACTACCTGCTTTTTGCCTGAGTCGCCCTTTCGGGTTTTCAACTCATCCCAGGATTTTGATTGCTTCTTTTTTTCTTTTTCTTTTTTTTTCTGTTTTTTTTTTTCAAAATAACAAGTGCAGAATCTGTACACAAATAATGCGGAAATGAAATATGTACAAGATATGTAAGTCCTTTCCCTCCCCCATACTTGAATGAAGCATTGTCCTCAATGTGAAAGAAGACAGAAATAAGTAGGGAGAAAGGGAACAGAAGGACTCACGGAGGGGGTGGATAGTGGCGAGAGTAATCCTCTCGCATGCGGCGAAGCTCTTCCCTCATCTCTCTGAACTCGCCAAAGCCTTCTAGGATGTCGGCCTGCTGGTGGAGAATCTGGTTCTGCACTGTCGTCAAACTCCCCACGTCTTGGCGCAGACGGCCAATCTGATCAACCAGGTAGCCCCACTGGTGGGGCTGCTGATGGGCATCCTGAAAAGCTTGTGGGGGCCAAGGGGCCCACTGATGTGAATCCTGCCGGCTCTGATATGTCGGTTGAGAATCCCAACCGTGAGAAGGGGTATGGTAAGTAGGCACCTCCTGCTGTGGGTTCTGTGCGAAACCCTGAGTATCTGTCTGAACAAAAGCCTGTGGAGCCACAGGCGCGTCCTCCATCGTGGCAACTCCAGCTGTGCCACTACTGCTACCCACTTCTAGGCGACGCCATCGACCCAGAACTGACGTCAGAAAGTAATCAGCCTCAATATACCAATCAGTCCAAGTCTCAGACCAAGGAAGGGGCTTAGGGAGCCTGAACTGATGCTCTTTCTTCTTGCCTGTACACCAAATGGTTCCCCCATCCGGCGCAGCGTCAAGCATCAAACACCTCCGCAGATACTCCTCTGTGTAGGTCCTTGCTATGACCTGCTCCTCCAGCTCCTGCAAACCACCTGGCCCAACGCCTGCAGCAATGGCTACCCGAGTGATAAGTCCGCTTTGGACCATTTCTGGCCCAACGGCACTGCGATCCCTTCTAACCTTGTCGAGCCCATCGAAGAAAAGCCTAAGCCAGTCAGGAGTATAGTTTGCAGTAGGCACAGCGCTGTAAGCAAACCTCAGGTGTGTCATGGAGAGCTTGGTATCTATGGTCAGCCCATAATATGTCCCAGCGACGATCTTGCACAACATACGGAAGACAGGATGAGTAATCCTGCTGTTGTACTCGTTACTGGTTAAGAATTCCTCTCCAGATACCGCTCTAAAGAATGCAACGAGGTCTGTGTCGGTCGTGGCTGTCACCCATCCATCAGTTGGGGCTTTAGTGACCCCCAAAGCAGCTCGCAACCTTGCTGCAGAAGCCCTGTAGGTAGTGCCATTGTATCTGAAAGCAACCCCTCTAATTCTGTTATCTCCAAGGTACAACTGATATGTCGCAAGGAACTGCTTGCACAGTTCCGGGTATCCTACAGCTCTCAACTCCAAAAAATCACCAATACCAGCGTGAGCTAGACACTTCTGCATACAATCTAGCATCTGAGGTCTCTGAAGGGTCTCTCTATGCAAATATTTTGTAGAACTGACACAGCTAACCTTATTATAAATAGCCCACTCCTCTTCAGACAAATCTAACCCATTATCAGATCGACTCGCCTCTTCCTCCGATGAACTCATACTCGATAGATAATAAGACTAGATCCGAATCGAAATAAGGACATCGGAAGGAACTCACAAAGAACAGATGAGGCTCGGCTCAGGGGGCAGACGCGGGCGCGTTGGAGGGTGGCGCGGGCGCGTCAGTAGCAGCGCGGGCGCGTCGGAGAGGGCGCGGCCGCGTCGGGTGTGTCAGCCTTTTGGTGGGTTTCTATGACAGGCGCGGGCGCGTTGGGGGTGGCGCGGTCGCGTCACCGATTTCTGCAGACCTCAAAAAGCGTCGGAAGCGGTTGTCGATGTGGAGCCCGCCGATGTCCCTCCGGTGTCGGTGTGTGGGGTCCTGGTGGAGGCTCACCGGTGAAATGGGGTGGAGGGTTTGTTTGGTGAGGGAGGAGTGTGGTGAGAGTGATTGAGAGGGATGTGTGGTGTGAGGTAAGAGAGTGTGAGGGTTGTAGGGTTTTGGTTGGGGATGATGGTGATGGGGCTTGAAGATGGCGGGCTGGCCCGAAGTGGGTTTTCCAGCCCGTGGCCTTTTCAATTTTTATTTTTTTTTATTTATTTTGAGACAGAAATTTAACACTGCGGATGCAGTGGGTCCGAAATGCGGATGCAATTCGTCACCAGAAACTCCGTCTTTATTACCTACAAGTTAGAATCGAATCGAGTTAAGGGAAAGAATGCAATACCTTGGGTTGCCTCCCAAGCAGCGCCTTTGTTTCATGTCGATGGCTCGACTAAGCTTTTTTTTGATTATTCTAACTCTGCATTTGGCTCCTCCAAAACTAACTCATCCATAGCCTCCTTCGGGAACCCTTCATAGTATGTCTTAAGCCTTTGACCATTTACCTTGAACTTCTTGTGGCTATTCGGGTCATACAACTCTACAGCGCCATGTGGGAAGACTTCAGCAACAATGTATGGTCCCCCCCACTTTGACCTGAGCTTCCCAGCGAAGAGTTTCAGGCGAGACTGAAAAAGTAGGACTTTGTCACCAGCTTTAAAGTCCTTCCTATGGATGTGCTTGTCATGCCATGCCTTGGTCTTTGCCTTGTAGATTGCCGCATTATCATAGGCGTCCAAACGTAACTCCTCGAGCTCGCCTAACTGTAGCTTCCCGTGTTCTGCTGAAAGCTTACTTGACACAATAACTGGTAAAGTGTCATCAACTCCTAGGAAAGCATACTTGAGATGGCTAGGGAGTTGTTTGAGTTCAATTTCAGGTGCCTGCACAACAGATGGAACAAGCACTTCGCTTGGAGTCAGTAGATTGGGGCCAATGCCCAAAAGAGTAGGGGACTTACCTTCTACATCCATCTGGGCTACTAATTCCTGCATGTTAGATGTAATTGAAAAATCTGTATAGGACTTATCAATAGCATTCTCAATAATTGACTGCAACTCATCTTCCCTAGAAATATCAAATAGATCTTGAGCTAATGGTTCAATCACATCAATAGAGCACAGAGAATGGTCATCAACAGGATGTTTCATAGCCTTGTATAAATCGAATTCAACCTTTTCTCCATCAAATTCCATTGTTAGTGTCTCAGAAACACAATCAATTTTTGTCCTAGCTGTTTTAATAAAAGGTCTACCTAACATAATAGGCGCATCATGCTTATCATGTTCCATATCCAGGACAAAGAAATCTGCAGGAAAAATCAGTTTATCGACCATGACCAAAACGTCTTCTACCACTCCTTTAGGGTATTTATTAGACCTGTCAGCTAGTTGCACAATTACTCCAGTTTCATGCAAAGGTCCTAAATCTAGCGATTTGTAAAGTGAGTAAGGAAGCACATTTATGGAAGCACCCAAATCAAGCATAGCTCTATCAAATTCGACATCTCCAATGACACAAGGGATAGTAACCATACCTGGATCAGTGCACTTTTTCGGCATTCTCCTCTGAAACATAGCGGAGACTTGCTCACTTACTTTCACTTTCTTTTTTCCTTTCAGCTTCTGATTTCTCTTCACCGTGCAAAGCTCCTTCAAGAACTTGGCGTACTTGGGCACAGTTTTTATCATTTTCAGCAGAGGAATGTTCACCTAACACTTGCTAAATGTCTCGAAGAGCTCTGAATCATCGATTATCCTCCTCTCTTTGAGTGCCTCAGGGAACGGAGGTTTTGGTTTCTCCAACCCGAGAGGGGGAAAATCCGGTCGGACGTATGTATCGACATAGGGCTCAGATTCAGGCGAGATCGGGCTCGACGTGGGCGCGTCAGACTCCGGCGCGGGCGCGTCAGTGTCCAGCGCGGGCGCGCCAGTGTTGGGCGTGGCCACGTCGGAGACTGGCGTGCTTTCCTCCTCATTTTCCTGACTTTTCAGCTCTTTTCCATTCCGAAGAGTTATAGCACTGACGTTTTCCTTTGGATTGACCACCGTTTGAGATGGTAGACCCCCTGACGTCTTTGCCTCCATTCTCGTGATTGCTTCAGCCATTTGCCCCATTTGTTTCTGTATATCTTTTATGCTCGATTCAGTTGTCTGAACATGCGCAGTAAAGTGCTGTGTCAGGGTATTGAGCATGGACTCAGTAGAGGGAGCGTTACCCTGCTGCCTCTGATTGTAGGGCGGTGGCTGTTGCTGATGTGGTTGGTTTGGTGGATCCCTCCATCTGAAATTTGGGTGATCCCGCCACCCTGGGTTGTAGGTGTTTGAGTAGGGGTCATGTCTGGGTCTCTGAGGTCCATTTCCACCTATAGCACTTACTTCAGCGGTGTCTTCCTGGAGTGTAGGACACGCATCAGTTGGGTGGAAGTTATCACTGCAGATTCCACAAGCCTTGAGTTGTTGAGGAGTCCCTTGCAGAGTGAGCCTCCTAACCATATTCTTCAATTCAGCAATATCTTTGGATTGGTTAGAGTCTACCGAATTGACTCCTTTCTTTCTGGTGGATTTCCCGAAATTTCTAGTCCCCTCAGCCATTTCCTGAATCTTCTCCATGGCTCCCTCTGGCGTGGCATTCAGAATGTTTCCTCCGCAGGCGGCATCAATCATCCTTCTATCAGATTCCAGCAATCCCCCATAGATGTATAGGACTAGGTCCTTCGTGCTGTAGCCATGGAAAGGGCAATTAGCACAAAGCTTCTTGAACCTTTCATTGTAATCATAGAGGGTTTCATCATCTTCCTGCTCTATATTGCTGATTGCCTTCTTCAAGGTGTTCTCCTTCTTAGCAGGGAAGAATTTCTCCAGGAAGGCCTTGTGGAGCTTAGGCCAAGTATCGATGCTCCCTGTAGGAAGACTGTAGTACCAGTCATCCGCAGCATCGACCAGCGTGAACCCAAAAGCTCTCATCTTTATCTGTGCTTCGGATATATTGGCTGGTTTCATGCTCATGCACACATTATGAAACTTCCCCATGTGCTTGATGGGGTCTTCTCCAGCCAATCCATGGAATTTGGGCAGTTGATGAATCAGCCCAGACTTTAGCTCAAAATGGTTGTCATCCCCCAGAGCAGGGATTGTCACAGCAGGTGCCTGCTGTGTGATGTTTGCTGCTGTCAGCTGTCGCAGCGTCTGATTTACATTTTCAGCCATTGGATCGGGTTGTTGGGAATGTTGGTGTTGTTCTCTAAGACGGCGGTGGTATGTCCTGTCAATTTCCCAATCAAAATCAACAAGATGGGGATCAGTAGCACGAGTGCGAACCATGCAAGAGGTTCGCACCCAAACAGGTAATAAGACAAACAAGAACAAAGATAATCCGTTTCCCCGGCAACGGCGCCAAATTTGACAGGCCTAAAGTCGTTATGCCAAATCAAAGTAAATTCCTAAGATGCAAACTATAACAAGTATAGTAGGTAAGTTAGGGTCGAACCCACAGGGAAACAGAATCAATCGTAAGAGCAAGTATTATTACCCAAAAGTAACCGATTCAAGGGGGAGTTTTGTGTGTAAGCAATGGTGATAGAACAAGTTGCAAATAGAGGTTGCGAATATATGATGGAAATGTATCACACCAGGTAATTATCCGCACAACAATTGAGATGGTTCATCATCGCATTCTATGAATCTCAAGTTCTAATGTCCAGTAATTGTTCTCAATTCAGATCGTGTAATCGCTTTTAGTCCTACCAGTCCTAAAAGCACTTATCACCAAATTTCAAGGGAAAACCTTCACCGAATAATAAAGCGATAGCATTCAAACATGAATTATAATGAGATACAAGCGATTCTAACAACCCGTTAAAATAGCCTGTAATCGAATCTCCTTCACAATCTACCACAAGCAACCCGCGTATGGTGATTGTGTTCGCTACAGTGAATCTACAACCCCAAACCTGGAATTGGAAACCCTAGCAATATGACTAGTATCGATAAACCTAGGTGATCAATCCAGATTAACCAATAATAAGCAATCAAGCAATAAGCTCAGGAGATCGAAACAATTAACAAAGGACGAACAAGAGTAGAATACTCACAACCAAATCAATCGAAGGCTTCAAAGAACCAAGTGCAACAAAGGAGAGTTAGTTCTCCATAGGGTTTGTGAGATGATGGAAAAGGAAAAATACGTCTCTCGAAAATAACCTAATCATCTCTGCTGCGTTCTCCGCAGTAATATAAACTAATTAAAAAGGGTTTAACATCCCGTAAAAATATAATATTAAACTAATAAGATAGGGGAAAATCGGATAAGAATCCGTCTCCAGGGACTGACGCGGGCGCGTCAGTAGCAGCGTGGGCGCGCCAGTGGATCGCCTTGCTACTTCCATCTGATGCAACGACGCGGGCACATCCTCCTAGCAGCGTGGGCGCGCCAGTAGAAGCGTGGGCGCGCCAGTAGCAGCGCGGCCGCGCCAAGGTCACCAGCTTCCAGCTGCTTCCGAACTTCTTCACTTCAACTCTTCTATAACTTGCATGATCCTATGATTTCTTCAACTTCTTCAACAGGTTCCGAATCACCAAGTTCATACAAATATCTCTCACAATGACATGTAAATGATGACAAAAACTACTAAATGCGCTATAGAACATGCATATCAATTGTAATCCCTATATAAAGAGTTGAATAATAACATTATAAATGTGTGTTTTCCTTCTCTAATATGAGGCTTCCACCACCAATCTATTAGGGTTTTAAATTCCACAAGACAAATGAATCGGAGTTTATAACATTGCAGTGTGCATTATTAGGGCTGCCCAACCAGTCTGGACCGGATCGGGAATTTTGGTTCCATTCAAGACGAGTGAATCGAAATTTTGAAAACCTTAGACCGCAGATTGGATTGGGACCGCAATATATGAACTCGATTTTTCTGGGTCACGAGCTGGTTGGACTGGTTTCAAAATTAAATGGATTAAAAAAAAAGATTTTCTTAAATTAATCTTACTAATACATGAATAACAAATAATTAATAATATTTTTCACTTGGTCACTTTATTTTTATTTAAAAAAAATACACACATATACATACACAAACATTCCGATCCATCGGTCCAAAACCGGAAATTCTGGTCCCGGTCTTGGAGCAGAAACCACCAAAATTATGTTTTTATGGAGCGTGGACCGGATCTTAAGTGAAATACTCAAAGTTTAGTTTCCTTAATAACTTGGGCTTTGAAACTCGGGATTTTATAAGTTTCATTTTGGAGTCGAATCCCACATTGAAAAGGGAGTAAGAGGAAGAGGAATATGGAGATATAAAATAAGACAAACAAAGAACTTGCAGCATACTTACCTGGACGGGGTCTACGAGCGATCAACAAGGCCCGTGGCCTTGGTTGTTGGCTCACATTGCACCTTAGTGGGTGCGGCAGCCTAACGTCTTCCCACTGTGGAAGAGTGTACGTCATAATTTGGGCTTGAGGGGGCCAGCGTTTGCGCGGCCCCTACAAATCCCGATTAAGTATTTCTCATTGTCCTCGTAGTGATTATTACTAAAATTAAAATTTGAAGATTCTAGGTCGAAACACTATATATTTTGTGATTAATTGACCATCTCTCCAAATCATTCCTCTTCCCCACCAATCTACACCACTCTTGTGCATAGAAAATATACAATGGAACTAAAGGTATTCCAATCAACTTCTGTTGGCAAGTCTACTTCAGCTTCAACGATACTAGAAAATTATACGTCGATGTAATTGTAACACCTTAATCCCCAAACCGGATATAATAAATATGTTAGAAATAATTTATAAGTAATTTAAGTCATACTCATATCGCAAAACCCAAGTATGGTGACCCTCTCCGCATCGAACCAGAACAAGGCCCGGGTAAGGTGACCCTCACCACGGGGAAACCTAGGTTTCGCCACGGCGAAGACGTGAGTGCGGCTCTGGGCGTTGCGGGTCACCAGGGAGCTCAAGGGAAGAGCTTCGCCGCGGAGAGACATCTTCGTCGCCGCGACGAACATGATCTGGGTTGGGTCTTTTGGAAGATGAGCTTCGCCACGGCAAAAACCAAGCTATCCTCGCGGCCGCGAGAGCCCTTTACTCGCGGGGAGCTTGCTGGAGGGTTTCGCCGCGGCGAAAGCTACCCTTTTTGCCAGTTGGGTTCCTTGTCTTTGTCCTTTTAGGTTGGGTTTTATGATATGTTTTATATTAATGTTTTTAAATGATATTTGATGATTTGAATGATATATATGTGATTTATATGATTTCTTGAGATTTAAGATGAGTTGATTGGATTATTTGAACTTGTGATTTAAAGAAAGGTTTTTGGAAATAATCTAACCATGTTGGATTGTTTTGACAAATGAGCTTTATGAGTTGGTTTTAAGATCTTATGTTGTATGGAAATTGACCTAACTTGAGGATTTGCTTACTTTGTTTTAACTTGTTAAATGACTTGGCGAATCTTATGTGTGGAGTTATGTGATATGATATGTTATGATATGAATATATGTTGAAGCATGATTTATGTTGAGATCTTAAATTGATGAGTATGAAGCATGATGTATGATATATTAGTATTATATGATGATGGACAGGTTATTATATGGAATGATATATGAGATATGATGTTGAGACGAGATGCGAGATGATATGATGAGATATGATGAGATATGATGAGATGATGCGATGATTTATGAGATGAGTAGAGATATGATGAAGATATGTTTAAGATGCGATGCTCTATGATTATGTGAACTTATGTGAGATATTAGTTATGACTTGTGTGATGTAGATGTAGACTTATATTTATGTTTATTATATCTACTAGGGGATTTATGACCTGTTGGCTATTACCCCTTTTGCTGCTTTGTTGTTGTTGTTCTGCGCCTCTAGGTAAGTCCCTTGGGGCTTACTCAAATTGGACTCTCATGCCCATTGTCATGTAGTATGCTAGGTGTTGCATATTGCATAATCATGTAGTATCATGCTTAGGTTTGCACAACTGTTTGATCACTTGAAATTCTCTTTGCGTATGTTAGAACGACCGTTAAATTGTGAGTCTTAGAGTCTTTAGCCAGGGTTATAGGACGACCCAGCCTCATCGGGTTTGTTCCTCATCGAGTCATATGGCCATATGGTCATGATATGAGAAACTTGAGAAATGAGCATGAGAACTTAATATGATGTGAGAATATGATATGAGAATATGAGACACGAGACATGCTATAACCCGAACCCAGCCGGTGCCTGCACTAACAAGAATGGGTGCATGGGTAGGAGAGGGACATGCCACTTGGCATTCTGTGTAGGATTCTATTTACAATATTTTTGCATTTATAAATTGTGTCAGCATGCTTGAGTGTTTAATATTTCCGTACTGCATTCGAAGCATCTTTATTTAGGATTAACGCATATTATGTGGCTTCAGCAAGGTCTCCAGGACTTGCATGCGTGGCTCGATTTGATTCATTTTCCCTTTTTTTTTAGGTATAGTGCATGATTTTGACTATGCTTGATATGTGCTGTTCCGGCGTGGGCTTTACTGATGGCACATGTAGAGAGACTGACCTCGTACTTTATACTCTCTTTTGATACTTTTTCTACTTTACCCACTTCCGCATTGCTGTTTTGACCCAGCTCTGCCGTGACACCCTTATATTGGTTTTATGACTGTTTGGTTGTTCATTTCCGACTTAAAATGTTTTACGCAAATTAGACCTTAGGACAGGCTTCGGTGTTTAAACACAGGGTCCCCAATGGACCTATCACGGTTTTAGGGTTCGAAATCCCTACTTTCCCACTAATCGTTTTGTTTTAAAAATTCAACCCATACGTGTATTGCAAGATCCGAATGAATGTATCCATTCCTTTGAAATGTGACCCAGGTTATATAACTCGGTCCGTTAGATGATTTAAGTAGAACTTGCATATTTACTCTCTATGTTGGTGGAGTCGGAATCTACACACTTTTATGGGTTATTTCGGGTAAATGTGGGTCCAAGGAGGAGACATAAGTTGATAATGCATTGATTAAGAAAGTCAAGTTGATCGAAGAAGCTTAAATGAAGATCTAAAGAGGTCATGAGAAGAAGAAGAGAACCTAAATGAAGAACAAGTCTGAATTAGAAGTTGTTACCCGACAAGCTAATTAAATTGGTTTTGCATTTTCTAGAGGTCTCGGTTGTCCGATTGATTATTATAAGCATGTCTTGGAAAGCAGAACGGGTACTTCCACCACTAATTTTTACTATTTCCACCGCTAATCACCGCATAGGTATGCGGTGTTCTTAATCCACTTTTTCCCAGACCCACCGCATATACATGCGGTGGATCCGTTGACCGTATACAAACCCACCGCATAGGTATGCGATGGGTTATGGCGACCGTATACATGCGGTCAGTTTTTGGGCAATTGAAAACGGATTGTAGAAGTGGTCCAAAACCATCGCCATAACCCACCGTATACCTATGCGGTGGTTATGACGACGGTTTTGGACCGTTATGGCACCGGTTTTGATTGTTATGGCGACGGTTCAAACCCACCGTATACCTATGCGGTGGGTTATGGCGACGGTTTTGGACATGTATAATCCTCGACCCACCGCATAGGTATGCGGTGGAATCGTTGGAAATAGTAAAAATTAGCGGTGAATTTATCATCACCCGTTGGAAAACTCTTTTCGATATCTACAACTTTCATGTTGATGACAAGAAAAAAATCAGAGAGTTAAAAGTACGGCGACCGCCGCAAGAATCAGCTGGGAAAGTTAGGCGGCGACCACTGCAATCTTGCGGCGACCGCCGCAGCTACTGTCAGTGCGACGCGTTAGGTTTTACAAGGCTTCGTTTTAATCTATTATAAACCTTTTTTTATATATCTTATGGCCGACTGTTAACATTTTTTAAGGACCCTTAGCCTAGGATTTTCATTTAGTTAACAATTAGAGTAGAGATCCAAGACAATTTAGTTTAGTCTGTGAGGTTGGTTTTCCATGGGAGAATAAACTCTCTTTTTTCCGTCTACAATTTGAAGCTTTATTCGGATTAAGTTGTGAGTTTCTGAATCTTGTTCCTTATTTCCAATATTGAATGTTTCGACTTCCTTGTACTTGAATGTTTGATTGCTTTTTTCTATCTAGCCCGCACAACTAGTTATAATTAATTCAATTGTCAGGGTTTTGTAGATTCCTGGTTATGAACCTTAACCCAAGTAGCAAACTTATCTCTTTAGGACTTGTTGATCTTATTGGATAGGTAGGAAGTTGATTTTGTTCTGAAATCTCTTTTTAAGGGTTGCAAATGCATTGGTTAATCTCCGAATTTAAAACTATTGATTGGATTAAATCCTTCTTTAGGGACTGCTTACGAAATAAGGGTTTCTAAGACTGGTTGGACTAGTAACTAAATTAGATCGGGGCAAAGACATTCATAAGAATACAAAAAGGAAAAGAGGAAGTTACAAGATCAACTTAATCGAATAAAGTGGATAGTAGTAGGTGGAACTATTATATCTAAATTGTTTTGCATCAACTTATTTATAATAGTTTATTTTATTTTCTTTCTAATTTCTTCACTCAAAAACCCCCATTTCTACTCATTTGTAAATATACATTAAATAAGAATACTTGATTCTTTATGAGACCAACCTCTTACTTACTATACTAGTCCGTAAGTTTGAGTTTTATTTTGATAGGAAATACAGCGATTTCTTGTTGTCAGTTAGATATAAAATCAATTATGATATCATTAAACTTATTTAATGAATTAAATATTGAGTACATGTTAGGCAATAAATAAAAAGTTAACAATATATTAGGTTAATACTATGAATTCAAGCAATGAATTTAATGACGTGTTCATGCATATGGAAATAAATAAACAGTCAATCCTATAGGAAAAATTTGGTGGAATATCCATTTAGAAAAGCCAATTAAGTAAATGTCCATATTTAAAGGGATATTAAGAAAGTGTCCATAATTTTATTGTAATTCTAAGTTTACCCCTACCATTGTAATACCCTCCTAATTCCTTCCATCGGGCGTCTTTTTTCTTTGGAAAATTTGGTCGATCTGTTGCCCTAAAATCGCCCTGAGTGTTGTTGCCCTTCCGTCAGCTTCCCTTCCATCCGACTCGTCGCCGCCATCTCCAGTGACACTCGTCGCTGCTCCATCTCCATTGCCCTTCTCCATTTCCAGTCCCACTCGTCGCCGTCGGACCCTCCTTTTCGCTTGGATCTGCATCAAGGTGGATCTGCGCGCGCCGCCAGACTCTCCTGTTCGCATTCACTGGATTTCAGCTCTAGGTAAGTCCCTTTGTATCGGCGCCATTCCGCCTAGCATTTGCCTGCTCTTTTTCGTTCTGAATTTGGCTTATCTAGTGATTTAAGACCAGTTTGCCTAGTATTTTTCCTTCTGAATTTGGCTTCTCTAGTGAATCTGGAACCGAGCACGCAGCCATAGGTGTCGCCAGGGGCTAATTTCTCAGCCTCAAACCTCCTTTGTTCTCCGATTGCATATTTGAAAATTTGTGTCCAACAAACAAGTTTGGATTCGGATTTGGGAAAACAAACCTAGCATGTTTGGTGACAATTTGTTAAACTTGCAAAATATGTCAATTTGTTTAATCTCTGGTGACAATTTGTTAAATGTGATCATTTTGAGATGTTAATTTTATGATTTGGGACACCAATTGCAGATTTTTGTGTGAATACATTGATCTGATGACAATTTGTTTATGTTTTTTTAGGGTTTGTGTGTTTCTATCTACTTCAAATGGATAATCCAAGTTAGTGTTCTTATTGATAAATCTAATTCGTTCTTACTTTATAAGTTGTTCAATTTCAAGTGTTTATGATTGCTTGTTTGTTTTGGTGACAATTGTTTGTTTGGTGACAATTCTTACTTTATAGGTTGTTCAATTTCAAGTGTTTATCATTGTTTGTTTGTTTTGGTGACAATTGTTTGTTTGGTGACAATTCTTACTTTATAGGTTGTTCAATTTCAAGTGTTTATCATTGCTTGTTTGTTTTGGTGACAATTGTTTGTTTTGGTGACAATTCTTACTTTATAGGTTGTTCAATTTCAAGTGTTTATCATTGCTTGTTTGTTTTGGTGACAATTGTTTGTTTTGGTGACAATTGTTTGTTTGGTGACAATTCTTACTTTATAGGTTGTTCAATTTCAAGTATTTATCATTGCTTGTTTGTTTTGATATCTTGTTTCCTTTTGTTCGCATATTCAGATACATTCAAGAAAATTATTCAAAAATTGCGACGTTGAGAAGGAGCTAGCTAATCTTTCGCGCGGAGGATCTTCTTCGGCGGTACACGCGATGCCTCGTCTCAGCGGCGCCAACAGCGGTAGCCTGGTTTTGTTCAATTTGTGGTTTTGTTCAATTTGTGGAATTGCAGGCCCATTGTGGTTAGAGAAATTGCAAGAAAACAAGATTATCATTGCTTGTTTAAGTTATAAATTTATGTAGCTAAAGCCTACGGAATCTTCAATGACAACTTGAATCTAGATCAGCTTTTGTTGAATGATTAAGGATGGAGTTTCAGTTTGGTGACAATATTTTGTCATTGGTGACAACAGATTGTTGTTTGCTTAGTTTTAGTCACTCTAGAGTATAATGTTTTGTCATTGGTGACAATAGATTACTACATGTGATATTTAGTATGGGGATGACATTTTTTTTATTGCATGGTCTTGGTGACAAATATTTGTTGAAACAATATTTTGATCTAAAACGGTGAAATAATATTTTGATGACAATAGGTTGATGACACTATTTTATTGCTGGTGACAACAGATTACTAACGTAGGTTGGTGACAATAGAGGGTGGTGATAATGTTCTCTATTTAGGGATAATAGATTGGTGACAATGTTTTTAAGTTGGTGACAATTGGTTTGTGACAATGTTTGGTGACAGTGTTCACTTGTTGGTGAAAATAATTTGATGACAATGTTTCGTAGTTGTTGACAATAGGTTGGTGACAATATTTTGTAGTTTGACAATTAAGTATTACAAAGTTAAACTTTACATCGAATTTCATCTACTTAGAGTTATTATTGTAACAAAAATGGGTTAATATTAGATGACAAATGTGATGTCATTATATTATTGTACATCGAATTATTCGTTTGCTCAAGTTTAGCCCCTCTAGGGTCTATGCTCCCCTAGTTCTAGGGTTTCAGTTTCGTAACAAAAATGCGTTAATTTTAGATGACAAATCTGATAACATTGGTACTGTACACACATTTTAGGGTTTAGGGTTTAGAATTTAGGACTAAACCCTAAACCCTAAACTATATTGTACATCAAATTTTCGTATGCTCAGGTTTAGCCTCTCTTGGGTCTATGATCCCCTTGTTCTAGGGTTTCAGTTTTGTAACAAAAATGTGTTAATATTAGATGACAAATGTGATAACATTAGCATTGTAAACATTTTAGTTTGATGAAAGTGCTTTGTAGTTGGTGAAAATTGGTTGGTGACACTGTTTTGTCGTTGGTGACGATTAGTTTCTAAAAATAGGTGGTTGACACTAGATTGGTGACAAAGTTTTGTAATTGGTGACAGTAGATTATTGACCAAAGCTTGATGAAAATGGTTGGTTACACTGTTTTATTGTTGGTGTCAATGGATTATTGAAAAGAGGTTGGTGACATTGTTTTTTATAAGTTGGTGACAATACAGTTGATTAAACAATATGAAAACAGTGTTCTGTAGTTGGTGACAATGTCTTGGTGATGTATAATATTATGGTTACATTTTTTTTAAGGTTACAATATCATGGTGACAATATATTGTCATCAACCCTGTCATTAATAGTTGTCACCAACAATTGTCATAAGAAAAACATCTATTAGCAGAAAAACCTCATTTGTCACCGAGGAAAAGTGTTACCGGCAACTGTCACTGGAAAAAAATTAACTGTCACCCAAATTTTTTTGTCACCAACAATTATCACAAGAAAAAAAGAAAATCAATTGTCACTAGAAAAGATTTTCCCCTAACTGTCACCGGAAAAAATAAAATGTCACAAAAAATCAATTGTCACCAAAATAATTGTCATAATTAACTGTCACCAGAAAAATATACTCAACTGTCATAAAAAATTATCATCAAATGCAGGCGTTGACCGTAATGGTCAATATTGACTAGTCAATGTTAAAATTTAAAATGGTCAAAGGGGAAGGAGGAAGGGTTAGGGATGGGGAAGGAGGGGTATTTTTGGAAAAAATGGACATTTACTTAATTTTGTAAAAAAGTGGACATTTACTTAATTTTGACATGAAAAATGGATATTCACCAAATTAAACCTATATTATATATTGGGAGTTTGGGACAGTATTTACATCCCTATGAATTCATGCAATGAATTTAATTAATAACGCGCGTGTTCATCCACATGGAAATACAAGCAATTGAAAAATATGAGAATTAAACTAATAACGATCAAAGTGTACATAAAATATAAATAAAAATTAATCTAGCTATAAATAGTTCTAAATAAAATAATACCTATCAAATATTTATCTATTAATATTTATGATAAATATGGTTATGAAATATTTTTTATTTATATTTTTGTCAATTAAATAAAATATATATAGATATATATAGATTATGACTTATGACAACTTGCTATAAATTATGACAATATCTTAGGATCAACCACGCGATGCCATGTATGATACTATGCATCAGTTTTAGTATGTGTATAAAATATGTATAGAATTTGTGATGAATTAGAATTTTCAGTGTTAAATGAAATTCATAGGTTTAATTAATTAGTATTGGAACTAGTTTAGTACATAACTAGTCGAATGTGCATAAAATTAGGGATGAATTCAAATCTTGACATTTTTTTTAAATCTCAATGTTAAAGATGTGAAAGAAACAGAATCCCACATCGAAAATATGATAAATCAATACTAGGAATAGAAGGTTGATTACCTACTCTTTCTATTACTAATTAGTTTTAGAATGAAATCTTGAAATGAATTAGGATGTATTCCATTAATTGGAGCCCAAATGAAAACGTATAGAATTTGGAACGACTTTGGGTCATCAATTACTTAAAGCACATCAAACAAAAATATTACATAATTCACCAAATAAAAAAAACATGGAAATTATTCTCTCATAAGAGATCTCATGGCCATAACATAAGGAAATTTAAAACATGTGCATTTAAAATAAATACACCATAATTAAGATTAACAAGAGGAAATTAATAACTTCAAACATATATCATATATCATTTGTAATATTGATCAATCTCCATATAGTCCTTTCATATCTTATACATTCGATCTTGTCATGGACATCACTGAACTTGTCTCCATATTCCTATTATCGATCATCAATCGTACACGTCGATGACAAACTTTCCAAATAACTTCAAATATATATCATCTATCATTTGTAATATTGATCAATCTCTATATAGTCCTTTCATATCTTATACATTCGATCTTGTCATGGACCTCACTGAACTTGTCTCCATATTCCTATTATCGATCATCAATCATACACGTCGATGACAAACTTTCCAAATAATGTATGGTTGTAAACCATCTCCATGGTATAAGTCTATCATCTCGATATACTCCTCGGAATCCCTAAGAAAAACATTAACATGTATATTATATGTACAAGCATAGTCAATTTCTTTGGTAAGTAAATGAAGCGAAATATAATTGACATGTGTCTTACCTTGTGAAAAACAAGTAAATTTCCTCTTCTCTGGGAGGTTATTAGGTCATAGTTAGGAAAGATTCGGAGTAAGTCACTCCACCCATCACTCCCGTATCCATATAAGGAAGTGAATCAGCACGACTTGTACTCTACAAAAGTTTTGTGGATAGCAAATCAAAAAGTTTGGAAGATCCATAAATAGTATTAAAATAGATCTAAAAAATCACAACAACCAAACAAAGAGTATTAAGGTGTGACTGAGTGATTCACAATTTAGCATTCATAAAAAAAAATTGCATATAATATTGTATAAAAATGGTTATGAATCCAAAGCTAGTTAATCAAATTGTTGCGACCTAAAAAAATATTTATATTCGCAATGCCAACCTCAAGTCCTCAAGTCCCTAATAGACCCATTTAGGACGTGAGACTATTGATAAAATAATGCGTAACAATTAGCTTATCTATAGAAAACATAGTAGCAATAATGAATCAACAAAAGAACTTACCTTGCTTGGTAGATTGCTAATTCGATGTTGGAATCTTCTATTGAATGATAGCTTCCACTTATCTCGATCACTATAATCGATCATTTTGATGTACCATACATATGCACTTCGCCCATAGCCTTAAACAAAGAGAAACCTCATTATTTTCATATTGAGATTCGATGTGGGACTTGTTCATATTAAATACGTAACAAATTCTTGGGCATATGAAAATTTAAACTCGTCCATTTATTTTCACTTTGTAATGAATAGATACCCTATCGACTCGTTAAACACCTTTTTACATATATAAATAGATAGATAGATATGATTTATAACATTAACACCTTCTATAAGTATTTCGAACCAAGAAAATACAATCAATACAAAGCTCATATCAAAATTTACAACAATACTCATCCTCATTCATTCCTTATATTAGAGCCCAATGTAGTATATATTTCACCTTAGAAATGGACGAAGAATGAAGAGAAGATATATATTTACAATATATAAATCAAACATATTCTTTGCTAAACTAACAAGTAACATCCAGACAAGTAATTTATAAAAATGATGTGCTTTTTCTTGTTTAAAACAAGTAAATATTCTAGAATTGAAAGAAATTGATATATATATATATATATATATATATATATATATATATATATATATATATATATATATATATATATATATATATATATATATATATATATATATATATATATATATATATATATATGTGATAGGAAGGATGAAAACCTTAGACCGCATATTGGACTAAAGCGACAACTGATAGGAAGGATGAAATGCATGGATTTGGAAACTTAACATACCTCCAACGATTAAAAATTTCGTATGGAAAACTAGCCAGTCTGGCTTACCCACAAGGGCCCGACTAGCTAGCAAAGGGGCCTCTATACCAACTACAGGTGAAATATGCAATGACTATAGGGAAGATGATTGATACCCATATTCTCATAGAATGCATGAACTTCCATGTTAGTCAACATCTTAACCAAAATGAACACAACACTCTTCAACAAATGATAATAACTCAAGGGACTTTTGGCATGTTCTAGCTTGGGTCGGGTCTTCATTGAAGAAGGATAAAATTCATAAAATCACTTTTGCTTGGTGGGAAAATCTGGTATTTCCGAAATAATGTGATTTTCAGAAATAAGCCTACGAACAAGGTTGTTTCTGAATTTATTAAAAGACAATCTGATAACTGGTTGCGTGCCTGCCATTTCGATGAGAATCATGAAAGTGGATATATAGCAAATTAACCAAACCCCGAGAGGATCCTGGGTTACATCAAACAAAAACCTCGACATTGTAAATGGACAAAACCTTCCTTTGGGATGTTAAACCTCAATTTTGATGGATCATCCCTTCAATCTAAGGAAAGCAGTGATGGCATCATCATTCGGGATTGGAAATGAAGCCTAATACATGTGGCTTTCAAAAAGCTAGGTCTCAACTCCTTGCTTATTGCCGAAGCTTTGGCGCTTAGACTGGGCGTTTCCGAAGCAAACAGATTACTCATAAAAAAAAACATATATATAGAAGGTGATTCGAAAATCATTATGGACTACCTACAAAATAAAATAAAATGTCATTGGGAAATTGAAGTAATAATGTCATACATCAAATTCATGATAAACAACATGAAAAAAGTTTATTTTTCTCATGCACCCCGTATTGGGAAATAGAGTGGCTGACAATGTTGCACACCTTGATCATTATGCTTGGGGGCCTTCTATAGTTCTATCATCCTCAATACAAATCTTTAGGATCTCATCCGAAAGGATATTCTTGGGCAAGAGTTCCCTGTCCAAATTCTTTCCTAAAAAAATATGTATTTCAAGCGATATGAGACACGGGTGATAATAATAATATCCATCAAATCAAACAAAGCTGAATATTCCAAGATACGTCCATGAACGAAACATAAATTGGGCACTGCATTCATTCCACAAATGAGCAACTGATAAGAACCAGTCCATAAAATTACACAATCCACTACAGATGTTTAGAACATTGAAGTGTACCTAGACGGTTATAAATTTGGCAGATGAGACTAATTGGGAGATGGGTCTTAATTATCCATAGAACTAATTCATTTAAATGGCCAAGGCCAAAGTTTGGTCTCCTTATTAATTTTGTTTTTCGTCTGTGTTTCATTTTAGAGTAGAATCTCACATAAAAAAAACATAGGATATAAAACAAGACGGAGGATGAAAGATCAACAAGACTCGTGACCTTGATTGTCTGCTCACATTGCATCTCTCTAGGGGCGCATGGCAACCAAACATCTTCCCATTGTGAAAGAATGTATGTCATAATCAGTGGCGGAATCTCAAGCTTAATAATGAGGGGGTCAAACTAGAACCTATAAAAAAAAAAAATTAGGGTTTGGAACCGGTTAAACGGGGAGGCTCATTTCATGAAGATTCATTTCAACACAACACTTTACATAAATCTATTTTAAAAAGAAAATCAACTTACTGTTTGTGCAATTTACTATAGTCTATAACCCAAATTTCTGTTTGTGTAGACAACCTTACCCATAACCTACAACTTATGTTTCCTGCAATTTACAATAATCCTATCAATCTATCATCAAGCATTGTTTCCTGCAATTTACTATAATCCTATCAATCTATCATCAAGATTCAAGAACCCAAATCAAATGAAAAAACAATTTCTCATGAATTGCACTCTGAATCCGACAGTGGAGAGCATCAATTGAAAAGCAATTGAAGGATTAAAATAAATTTCACATGAGTTAGATTGCTTAAAATAAAAATCAATTGAAAGATTAAAACAAAATAAAAGCAAAAAAAATATAGAACTTACTGTTTGTGGATATCGGATGGGGGAAGATGTGCTATGTTTGCGGTTCGCAAATCGCAATTTATGCCCACATAATCCATGGGTAAATGAGGTGGAGGCAAACTAGCGGAACGTTGGAACCTCACCGGTAAGACGAGGCGTCAGTATGGAGGAGAGTGATTTTGGACGGGCATGCAGCGTGGTGGCGCCGGTAATTAAAACTCCATGGAAAGGTTCAGAGCTGTAATGAAATTGGGTTTTGGGAAATTGGGTTGGGGGAGGAGATGGAACCCAAATGCAGGAGAAGGCAATCACATGGGTGTGGGGGCCACCTCCTTCATTTATCAACTTTCCTTTTGGTAATAATTTTCCAACTTTCCTTATTATAATTTTTTTTTTGGTTGTGGGGGTCAGGACCTCCTCTGGCCCCCAATATGTTCCGCCACTGGTCATAAATTGTGCTCTAGTTGTTGTTTGAAACAACGACTCTAGCCCAGCTTCTAAAAAATAATAAAATACTAAAGCCGATGTTTGAAATATTACATAGTACACTCTTTAAATGGAGCTCAAATGAAAATGTATTGAATTTGGAACAACTTTGGATCATCAATTACTAAAGCACATCAAACAAATATTACATAGTTCACCAAATCAAAAAGAGAACATGGAAATTATTCTCTCATAGAGATCTCATGGTCATAACATAAGGAAATTTAAAACATGTGCATTTAAAATAAATACACCATAATTAAGATTGACAAGAGGAAATTAATAACTTCAAACATATATCATATATCATTTGTAATATTGATCGGTCTCTATATACTCCTTTCATATCTTATACATTCGATCTTGTCATGGACCTCAATGAACTTGTCTCTGTCTTCCTAATAACGATCATCAACCGCGCGTACACGCTGTTGAGGAATGACAAACTTTCCAAATAATGTATGGTCATAAACCATCTCCATGGTATAAATCTATCATCTCGATACACTCCTCTGAATCCCTAAGAAAAAACATTAACATGCATGTTTTGTTATATCTATAATGAAATTTAGAAGCATATATAGTCAATTTCTTTGGTAAGTAAATGAAGCGAAATATAATTGACATATGTCTTACCTCGTGAAAAACAAATAAATTTCCTCTTCTTTGGGAGGAGTATTGGGTCAGAGTAAGTGGAGTATCACTCCCATATCCATATAAGGAAGTGAATCAGCCTGACTTGTACTCTACAAAAGTTTTATGGATAGCAAATCAAAAAGTTTGGTAGATCCATAGATAGTATTAAAATAGATCTAAAAATTCACAACAGTCACATAAAGAGTATTAATGTGTGACTTACTGATTCACATTCTAGAACTCATAAAAAAGAAGATTGCATCAATAATATTGTATAAAAATGGTTATAAATAAAAAACTATTTATTTGTATTCGACCTAAAAAAATATTTGTATTCGCAATGCGAACCTCAATTCCCCAACTGCCTAGTGAAAGTAGACCAATTTAGGACCGAGACTATTGATAAAACAATGTCTAACAATTAGCTAATCTATGGAAAACATAGTAGCAATAATAAATCAACAAAAGAACTTACCTTGCTTGGTAGATTGCTAATTCGATGTTGGAATCTTCTATTGAGTGACATCTTCCACCGATCTCGATAACTATAATCGATCATTTTGATGTACCATACATATGCACTTCGCTCATAGCCTTAAATAAAGAGAAACCTCGTTATTTTCATATTGAGATTCGATGTGGGACTGTTCACATTAAATACATAGCAAATTCCTAGGCATATGAAAATTTAAACTCATCCATGTATTTTCACTATGTAATAGATACATACCCTATCGACTCATTAGACACCCTCTTATATATAGATAGATACCTTTGATTTATAACATTAACACCATCTATAAGTATTTCGAACCAAGCAAAACATACAATCAATACAAAGCTCATGTCAAAATTTACAACAATATACTCATCTTCATTCATTCCCTATACTAGATCCCAATGTAGCATTTATTTCACCTTAGAAATGGAAGAAGAATGAAGGGAAGATACACATTTACAATATATAAATCAAACATATTCTTAAGCTAAACTAACAAGTACCATTGAAACAAGTAATTTACAAAAATAATGTGCGTTTTCTTGCTTATAGAGGAAGTTAGAAAAATAATTAAAACAAGTAAATATTCTAGAATTGAAATAAATCGATTTATATGATGTGTTTTTTTTTACTTACACATGATTTTCAAAATAAATAAAAAATGAAAGAAAATGCCTACCGAAATCACATAATTGAAAGAAAATTTTGCTTCAAAATAAAATTATGACATATATACTTGTATTGTTGTTGTGAGTTTGTGTGTTTCAAGGGCTACAAGACGTGTGATACTAATATCCATCAAATCAAATAACGCTGAGTATTCCATGATATGTCGCCTACTATTTCTTACTCTTTTTTTTTTCAGATGACAATGTCCTGTTTTTTAGAGAATCCTGTCAACAAAGTACGAAAGTTAGGGGTGGGCACGGGACGAGATTGAGCCGGGACGGGACTCGTCCCGCAAAATTTTTACGGGACGGGCCTTGTCCCGCATATAAAAATAATAAAATATTATATAAATTTGCAAAGTGAAAAATGTTTTCATAATTCATTATTTTGTATAATATGTTGAATACGGTATTCTTCTCATATTATTATTATAATACTATTATTAATTCATATAATGATTGTATAATTAATTATAATGTTCAACATATTTGGCTACATTATCTTACTAGATCAGGACGGAAAGGAATTGAGACGAGATTCACCAGATATTGTCTCATTATCGATTGATAGTTGGGAAGAATACCGTATTTAATTAGCTATTTGCCTCTTGTAACTCTAAATGGGTATAATAATAATAATAATAATAATAATAATAATAATAATAATAATAATAATAATAATAATAATAATAATAATAATAATCCCACGTTATAATTAAAAATAAAATAAAATAATATTACTTATTTTTATTGTTATTATTATAAAATAATTATACTTTACAAGAAAAAAAAATAATATGATATAATAATAATAATAATATACTAATACTAATAATAATAATTTTATTATAAATTAATATTATAATTAAATTAAATTATAATATTTTATAATAATAATAATATTATTATTATTATTATTATAAATTGAAAATTATTATAGTTATAAATAATATTTGCTCAAATAATAATAATATTATTATTATAAATAAATATTATTATTATTATTATTATTATAAATGGAAGATTATGATTATAATTATAATTATAATTATAATATTTGCTCAAAATAATAATACTAATAATATATTATTATTATTCTATAATATTATAATATTATTGTTATTATAAAAATTATTATTATTATTATTATTATTATAATTTCATAGGTAATTGGGTGAATGAAATAGGGTGGTGGTGTGAGCTGTAGGTGAGGAAGAAGACTTAATATTATAATTAAATTAAATTATAATATTTTATAATAATAATAATAATATTATTATTATTATTATAAATTGAAAATTATTATAGTTATAAATAATATTTGCTCAAATAATAATAATATTATTATTATAAATAAATATTATTATTATTATTATTATAAATGGAAGATTATGATTATAATTATAATTATAATTATAATATTTGCTCAAAATAATAATACTAATAATATATTATTATTATTCTATAATATTATAATATTATTGTTATTATAAAAATTATTATTATTATTATTATTATTATTATTATTATTATTATTATTATTATTATTATTATTATTATTATTATTATTATATGCGGGACGGGACGGGATTTGCGGGATCCCACCGGGATCGTCCCGCATAATTTTTGCGGGACGGGATCGGGACGGGATTCGCTATTTTGTCCTAAATCCCACCGGGATCGGGACGGGATCGGGACGAGACCGGGACGGGATCGGGATTTGCGGGATTTGTGCCCACCCCTAACGAAAGTGGTGAACATTCTTCGTAGTTATGGAGCAACATCGGGTCAACGGGTGAATTTCTCAAAGTCAGAATTGTCTTTCAGTAAAGAATGTTAGTGAGGAACATAGAAGGGCGATTCAGAGGTGCCTGAATATTCGGGAAGTTCCGAAACATGAGTGATATCTAAGCTTAATTGCCAACAATGGTTGGGAGGGTTAAGAAAATCATTTTTTAGCAGCTAAAGGAGCAAATGTGGAAGAAGTCCTGGGCCAGAAAGAAAAGTCTCTATCAAGAGCTAGAAATGAGATCTTAATTAAGTCAGTAGCCCAAGCAATCCCGACCTACGTAATGTCATGCTTCCTGTTGCCAAAAGGCTGGTGCCGAGAGGTGGAGATGTTCATGAGTAACTTCTGGTGGGGTGAGAGTGGAGGGAAGAAGAAAACTCACTAGATGAGCTAAAAGAGGATGTGTAAAGAAGCGAGAGAGGGATAGGGTTCAAAGATTTGGAAATTTTTAATCAGGCTATCCTGGGTCGACAAGTGTGAAGAGTACTACAAGAGCCAGAGTCACTGCTCGCAAACCTTCTAAAGGCAAGATACTACCCCAAAACGACATTGGTGGAGGCTAGGGTCGGATATCAGCCTAGGTTTACTTGGAGAAGTCTTGTGATGGGTAGATATGTACTAAAAGAGGGATTATGCGGAGTATCGACAATGGGGCAAGTGTGAAGGTCTGGGAAGATAAATGGCTTCTGAATGTGCCGAGAGGCAAATTAATAGGCAATTTCTATGGGGGATCCGCAAATGCGTGTGATTGAGCTTGTCGAGTGGGACACATGCTGGTGGAATGGCGATATGCTTTGAAAATTTTTGCTGCCAGGGGATGTAGAAGTGATTCTTCGAGTGAGGTTGGTTGTCCTTGGAATGCAAGACATGTTGATATGGGGACACACAAGGAATGACTTGTTCACGGTTTGATAGGCGTATCACATGATCATGGACAAGGCATACAAACAATAGGAGAAAACTTGGAAATCAGACTCGAGCACGTCGGAGAGAGTCGGGAAGGCTTTATGGAAGCTCAAGGTGTTGCCAAAAATTAAGTCCTTTATGTGGAGAGCTACCTGAAACATTCTTCCCTGCAAACTCAATCTATATAGGAGAAAGGTGGTCGGGGATCCTTTGTGCGAAGTATGCGGCCGGGAGGAGACATGCTTTCATGTTTTGTTTGAATGTCCAAGGATGTGGGATTACTGGAGGAAATACTCGATGCTTGAGAAGGCGTGAGAGGGGGACATGTTGGTCATGCTTCCCTTCACAACTGTTTTCATAAGACATACCCAGGAGGACAGGAAGCAGTAGTCAATGGCGATCAGGACTTTATGGGAGGCACAAAACAAGCGGGTGTTTGAGGGACGTCGTGTGGAGGTGGGGCAGGTGGTGATGCAGGTGAATGAACAGTTGTAGGATCATGAGAAGTACACGGATAACACAACACGAATGCCAGTTGTGCACACGCCACCAGGAGGGGACAAATGGGAGAAGCCGGTACAAGGTGTCACAAAGTTCAACTGTGATGCATCTCTCTTAGTAGAGAATGGTTCGAGCATCAGTTTCGTGGCTCGGGACTCCGAGGGAGCCTTCCTCTTTGCGGGACTAAATGGAGTGACTTACACAAAGGACGTTGAGATTATCGAGGCCGAGGGCGTGCTTTGGGCATTGAGGTGTGTGCAGGAAAGAGCTATGGCAAATATACAAGTTGAATCAGACAATTTGGCCCTGGCTACAAAACTTAGAGGGGGCTATGACGAGCTGGGCACACTCGAACAACTTATAATTGCTATCAAGCGAGCAACTAATTCTTTCAATTCGGTAGTTTGGTCCCACCTTAGAAGGGGTGGGTATGTAATAAGGTGGCTCAGACCATGGCAAATGCTAGGCCAGTTAGTGATATGCTAGTTTTGTCTAGACTTTTACTTCCAGAAACGGTTACTATATGTTTGGATGCAGATGATGAATGAAAGATTTCTGGTTTGATTTTATAGTAGAATCTCACATCGGAAAAAAAAATGAACATAGATGGAGAATGAAAGATGAACAAGGCTCGTGACCTTGGTTGTCTGCTCACATTGCATCTCTCTAGGGGCATGTGGCCACCTAATATCTTCCTATTGTGGAAGAATGTATATCATAATTTGTGCTAGAGTCGTTGTTGCTCGAGTCGCTGTTTGAAACGACTCTAGCACAACTTCTAAAAAATAATAAAATACTAAAGTCGATGTTTGAAACATCGACTTTATAGTTTTATTTTTAAAAATCAGTTTAAATGGAAAAAGAGGTGAAAACATATTTATTTATTTACGGACGACTCTCCCTTTTATTAAGTTTAAATTGTAAAAAAAACATAACCGTTTTACTTCGTATTAAGGTCTTTAATTTCCCCCAACAAAGCTTTCCTCTCTCACCTTTACCCCCCAGATCCACTGTTACAAAAAATCCACTGTCTCCATGTATCTTCTCACAAAAATTGCACGCTTTACTATTTTTTGTAACTTCAATTAGTTTTTCTTTTTTGGAGGATGGGGGAGGGAAAATCAGGGGTTGTCCCCTTTGATATCGCTTGAAGTACGGAATAGGCAGAACAGGAGCACGCAAATACTCTATAAGGGGGGGTTGGATAGAGTATGGAAACTTTTCGCAATCCTGAAAGGTAAGACCTTACTGCAAGTTGTAAGACCTTATCTGAGAGAAGAAGAGCGATTAGTAGCGAGAGCAAGAAAACAATGGTTAATAATAAAAGCAAGCAATAAAGTAAAGCACACGATACTTGTTAACGAGGTTCGGCCCAACCGCCTACGTCCCCGCCTAGGGTTATCCAACCCGTAGGATTCAACACACTGTATTTCACTTTGCCTTATGAGTCCTAGATACAACCTCTAGAAGACTTACACACTTCTAGACTACTTTACTATCTAGCAACCCAAACTCTCTAGTGAAACAAAGCAACTAAGGATACCGAAGCACCCTATATTTTTGGGTAAAGAAACCCTTAGTATAACCTAGATGAATTGTACTATAAAGCGTAATGAAACCTCACACACACTCAAAGTAAATACAAACTCTTTGCGTGAGGAGCTGTGTGAGATCGATCGATTGAAGAAGACTTGAATGCTGTGAATGATTGAACGTTGTAGAAGATGTGTGTTTCCAGCCGACTTCTTCTTCTCCTTTAAATAGGCCAACACCCAGATTTGAATTTGAACGTTGCACGCCAACGTCTATACCGAAACTACTGGGCGAAATCCTTGGTCAATTCCAGAACCTTTTCTTGTTGCGTGAGATCTTGCTGAAGTCCTGGAGATCTTGTAGATAGTTGGGCAAATAAAGATATACATATATCCCTGTAAAATCTCAACCGAAATAAAGAGATAGCACATGGAAAACTCAATTCCGAATAAACCAATAACAATTATGAGCCCAATTAAAACTAGGCCCAATATATGCTAAAGATAAAGCCCAATGAAATGGCTCTTTATAATAACTGGATTCTCGGTTTTGGATTAGGGTAAATTAGGCCTGTTTAATAAATAGGCCCATTTACACAGAATCCTTCCCGGGTCCAGTAGAATTAAGCTAAAGTCTTGAGCCTTTTGGTAAGACCTTACCAAACTCAGGATTCCTGAGTTTTGGCTTTCATCAACAATGGCCTTACCTCCTTTAGTTAGATCTTATCATCAAGGTGGAGTTAACAATCTCCCCCTTGATGAAAGACAAAACTTATGCACCTGTTTACCTGTAAAACACATCACAGCAACCCATATATATAACAGTGCCATAATATTAAAGAAGCAATGTTGGATCATAGTTTTTAAACAACACACCCAAAACAGTAAGACCTTGCAAACCAAAAGTAAGGCCTTACTACAGTTTTACCAACACCATAAAAAAAAACCAGAGATATCTCCCCCTTTTTGTCTTTCAACAAGAAGGGAAGAGAAATTGTTCAAAAACCAGACAGTTTAGAGCAGAAAAGGGAAAAAGTTCAGGAACAGCACAAGAACCACCATCATCTTCACTCGTCATCAGAAACCACCACCACGTCCTCATCGTACCACTGGCCATACTTGGGAGGAACACCATCTTCACCAGGGCGGTTTGTGTAAATCTTTTCACGCCAGCGATCCTTAGCATTCTTCACATGGTGAGCACTCCACATTTTAGCTTGAGTCCTGGCCTCCTCATCTCGCCATTTCTTCACAATACCGTACTCCTCAACAGTGAGGATGTTCGGTTCTGGATAAAGAGGACGAAGAATAGGATACTTGCGCACCCTGCGTTCACAATTGAGGAGAACGTTCTTCGCCGTTTCCTCGACATGTTTAACAGAATCAGCGTCCATTGGCAAGATTGAAGTAGTAGCCCGGTGATTTAGACCACAAAGCATAAAAAGCTAATTCAGCTTTTCATTTAGGATCATAATCTACAGGTGGGTGTTGTCCTGGCGATCAACAATATCGGCTCGGGCGGCGTTGACGTCCTTCCTTAGCGAGTCCACCTCAGCTTCTAGAATCTCAATCCGTTCCTCCATCTTTACAGAGTCTCCTTGAGCTTGTGAGGGAGGCTTCAAAATCCAGCCACCGGCCAGAGTTTGTTCGACCCCCAAGCGCTTCCAGCAATCTTCATCAATACGGCTGGTGTGGGAGATAAATTCCTCGCCTTGAGTGTCAATGTTGAAGAACTCGAAGATTTTGGGGAGGAAATTAGCGTAGGGGAGAGGAGCAGTCACAGGGGCATTGATGGTGTGGAGCATGTAGGTCAAGATGAGATCTGGAATGTCCAATTCATGGCCTGCCATAATCAGATGAAGACCATCTTAGCATCAAGAGCGAGGACATTGTGGGTGTATTTGGGCTTGGATTTTGAGGATTCAGCGGAGTTGGAGCGACGGACAAAAAGTTCTTTCTAGCCTTTGTGAATGCAGTAGGCTTTGGTGGGGTGGGAACTGGTGTTAACGTTTTCAGGGATTTCGAGAATTAGGGCCAAGGAAGAGCGGGTAAGAGTAATCTGTCGCTGCTTAACCTGAGAAGTAAGAGTAAGACTCCCGTTCTCTCGGCTTGCAGTAAGATTGAGGAAGAAAAGTCTTGTCAGACGAGGGTAAGCAATAGTACCAGGGTTGAGAAAAGACCACACACGAGAGTTCTTCAACAAATTGATGCAAGGGAGTTTTGTGGATTCTAGAAATTCTAGATCCACATGCTCACAACAGTTAATGGGTTTATGAACATACCCATCTCTCCACATTCCAGAAGTAGTGTGATTGATAAACCAGGCATGAGGGATATCGGAGAATACCTCGTGTGGAATTGGGTCCTGGAGATGATGCTGGCGAGGTGCCTTCTTTGGAGCGCGGGGGTTCACTTGCCGTGGATGTTTGTGAGAGGGATACCGGGGCTCCCTTTTGATTATCTTCCGGTGGTGGCGCTCCCCTTCTTCCTCACTCTTGAAGGAGGTCTTCAGTTGCTTGAGAAGCGCCTTCCCTTTGAAGTCATCGTCAACAGCTACGCCCTTGCCTTTGTAATCGGAGGGACGGTGGCGCTTCGCTCCAGATCTGGTAGTGGGAGGCGAGGAGGGTTTCTTTGGAACCATGGAGAGAGGGGGGAAGTACTCGAGTGTTCTTGGAAAGGGAAGAAAAACAGAGAGAAAAGGAAAGAGGGAAGTGGAGAAGTGATATGACCGGTGAGAGTAGAGATATAAATAGGGGAGAAGAAAACCTTTTGAACTTCTAAAGATCTGTACAAAGGATCCGGCCATATCTTTATCCAAAATCTTAACCAATTTTCAAGATAAATACAATGTAAAAAAAATCGAAAAGAAAGTAAAACATTTTAACTAACAGGAAATCCGGAAGACCTAAAACCAAAATATCTTTAAGGATAAATATCTAAAGAGATATTACCTAAAAGATTTGATCCAAAATTTTTATTTTGAAATTAAAATTTAACATCAAACTATTCCAAAGTAAGATATTAAATTTTGATTCAAGATCTTGATGTAGGAGATAATACAAATATCATAAGATACGATTGCTCTCCCTACATCGACGCTTCCTTGTTAAGCATTCCAAGTTCTAATCGGATGAAATTAAATCTGTTTTCGGGAAGAGGTTTCGTAAAGATATCTGCAAGTTGAAGCTCAATAGAGATGAATGTCAAAGACACATCTCCTTTTTCAACATGATCTCGGATGAAATGGTGTCTCACATCAATGTGCTTTGTTCTTGAGTGTTGTACAGGGTTTTTGGAAATAGAAATAGCACTAGTGTTATCACATTTGATGGGAATGCCCTTATAGTTGATTCCAAGATCTTGGAGTTGTTGTGCCATCCATAAGACTTGCGAACAACAAGCTCCAGCAGCAATATATTCAGCTTCGGCTGTGGAAAGCGCAACTGAATTTTGCTTCGTGGAATGCCAACTTATAAGGGATGCCCCAAGAAATTGACAACACCCTGAGGTGCTCTTTCTATCTACTTTATACCCTGCAAAATCAGCATCGGAGAATCCGATAAGATCAAAACTTGTTTGATGTGGGTACCATAATCCGAGATCTTTGGTTCCATTAAGATATCTCAAGATTCTCTTTACCGCGATCAGATGTGATTCCTTTGGATTAGCTTGGAATCTTGCACACATACAGACACTAAACATAATGTCAGGTCTGCTAGCAGTAAGATAAAGAAGAGAGCCGATCATACCTCTATATTCTTTCTGATTTACCTCTTTGCCGGTAAGATCTTGATCTAGAGAAAGTGTGGAGCCCATAGGCGTTTTGGCTACCTTGGAATCGATCATCTTGTACTTCTTGAGTAGCTCTCGTGTATATTTTCCTTGATTAAGGAATATGCCTTTAGAGCTTTGATGTACGTGAAGACCGAGAAAGAAATTCAACTCTCCCATCATGCTCATCTCAAACTCCTTGCACATAATGTTAGAAAATTCCTTGCACAACGAATCATTAGTAGCTCCGAAAAGAATATCATCAACATAAATTTGGACGACTAGTATATCCTTTCCATGAGTTTTGATGAAGAGGGTTTTGTCAATCAATCCTCTTTTAAAATTATTTTCCAAGAGATATTTAGAAAGCCGCTCGTACCAAGCCATATGAGCTTGTTTCAAACCGTACAAAGCTTTATCAAGCTTGAAAACATGCTTTGGAAATTCATCGTTTTCAAAACCAGAAGGTTGAGCAACAAAAACTTCTTCATCCAAAAACCCATTTAGAAAGGCGCACTTTACGTCCATTTGATAAAGCTTGATATTCATAAAGGATGCAAAGGCAAGAAGCATACGAATAGCTTCGAGTCGGGCTACAGGAGCGAAAGTCTCCTCGTAGTCAATGCCTTCTTCTTGATTATATCCTTGTGCAACTAGTCGAGCTTTGTTTCGTATAACATTGCCTCCTTCATCAAGCTTGTTTCGAAATACCCAACGAGTTCCAATAATCGATTTCCCCTTCGGCTTAGCCGTAAGGGTCCATACTTTATTGCGTTCAAACTCGTTGAGTTCATTTTGCATGGCTATGATCCAATCTGGTTCCTTGAGAGCCTTGGTGTATTTCTTTGGTTCTGTAAGAGAGAAAAAAGCGTGAAAAGCACACAAGTTTCTAAGATTGGAACGGGTTTGGATACCCGACGAAGGATCTGAGATGATGTCAGCCAAGGAGTGAGAAGAGGCATGTTTGAATTTCCTTTGAGCTGATCCTTGATTAGACGTTGAAGCACCATGAGAAGAGGGTTCGGGCTCTTGAGGTTCAGGAGGACTTGTGGGATATGGTTCAAGAGGCTCAGGAGGAATTTCGTTTTCTAGACTGGCTTCATCGGTAAGGCCTTGAGACTGAGTTCCAGGGCCTTGCGATAGCTCAGTAAGATCTTGAAATGTCTCCTGCATGTTTCTTGATTTGCTCTTTTCTTGATCATTGCCTCCTCCATCCGACTCATAGTCCTCATAGGTGTTTAATTTGAGATCTGCAAAGCCTTCACTCAAGGTACCATTATCACTTTCATCAAATAACACATGTATGCTTTCCTCGACTAGTTTGGTACGTTTGTTGAATATTCGATAAGCCTTGCTTTGATTCGAATATCCAAGAAATATACCTTCGTCGCTGCGTGCATCAAATTTCCCAAGATTATCCTTCCCATTGTTATGTACATAGCATGTACATCCAAATGGTTTGAAATAAGATATACTTGGTTTTCTTCCTTTAAAAAGCTCATAAGGAGTTTTCTTTAAAATTGATCGAATCAAACATCTATTGAGAATATAGTTCGCTGTATTTACAGCCTCTGCCCAGTATGACTTGGGCAAGTTATTCTCTAATAGCATAGTCCTTGACATCTCCTCCAGGGTGCGGTTTTTTCGTTCCACCACCCCGTTCTGTTGAGGTGTCCTTGGAGCAGAAAAATTGTGAGAAATACCATATTTCGCACAAAATAGGTCAAAGTTTAATTGATCAAATTCTCTACCGTGATCACTTCTAATAGAAACGATGGGTAGGTTTTTCAATGTTTGTAACTCCTTACAAAGTTTTGAAAAATAAAACAGAGTTTCTGATTTATCTTTGAGAAAGAAAACCCAAGTGAATCGTGAATAATCATCAACAATTACAAGAATGTATTGTTTACCTTTGGGAGATTTGACACGCATAGGTCCGCATAGATCCATGTGTAACAATTCTAAAGGTCTAGTAGTACTAATGACCTTCTTTTTCTTGAAAGAGCTACGAGTGTGTTTTCCCCTTGAGCAAGCATTGCAGAGATCGTCAACTTTAAAATTCAGATCCGGAAGTCCTCGAACAAGATCCTTAGACGGTAGCTTTCCAAGGGAATGCATGCTGATATGCCCAAGACGCATGTGCCACACCCTTGGATCTTTTGATAAGGCCTTGAGGCACTTTAGATTTGAGGCTGGAATACGATCTGTATTAAGAGGATAAATGTTAGAATCTCTTTTTGCCGTAAGAACCACATCTCCTGTCTTTTCGTCTTGAACGATGCACTTTTCCTTGTTAAAGCATACACGATTGCCTCTATCATAAAGCTGTGAAACACTGAGAAGATTATATTTGAGACCATCAACAAGATATACATCTTTAATAAAATCTTTGGAATTAACACCAATGTTACCAATACCGACGATGTCGCACTTTCCCTTATCACCAAGAGTTATAGTACCGCTGGATTGCTTCTTTAAATGATGAAAAAGAGATTCTTTTCCACTCATATGCCTGGAGAAACCGCTATCCATAATCCATTTTTTATCCTTAGTCTTGGTGATGTCCTGCAAAATAAAAAATCAACCTTTCCGGCTTGACCAATAGACCGATTTGGATCCGTTGTGGGGGTATGCCATATTTGGTAACTTTGTTCCCTTAGGGACCCAAACTTGCCTTATCTGTTCATTTAAACGTACAGGATATGTGTTTCGGATAATGTAAGGATCTGTTCTCCTATAAGGACAGGTTTCCTTTACATGGCCCTTTTTGCAACAGAAGAAACACGTAGGAGTCCTCCAACTTCATTTAGCTTTAACGAACTTGGTGGTAGGCTTAACAGGAAAGTTCTTGTTATAGCCTATACCATTTCGATTTAAAGAGAGTTGTTGTTCTCCAAGCATCTTATCAAGATTAGCCTTGGATCTTGTAAATTGCACTAAGGCCTTTTGTTGATCTTGACATTTTTCAGACAACTTCACCTTTTCTTTCTCAAGATCAGTGTTCTGACCAATGAAAGTTGAAAGTTTCTCCTTAAGTTCGGAATTTTCCGATCGTAAGGTCTTACTTTCATTGATAAGGTCTGAATTCTGATTGTCAAGATCTTGCAATTTCTGTGACAGCCTTTTAATGCAAGTTTCTTGATCCAATACCTTCTCTTGTAGACTGCTAATTTCTCTGCAGCAGCTTTCCTCATTTGAGATCATATTTTTGAGAAATTCAGACAGAACGGCTTTGGAGCTAGAAAGAAGGTTTCTCACCATTCCATTAAGGTGTTGATCTTTATCATCGCTTTTGGCCATGAGACATAGATTGGCTTGTTCATCTTCAGAGTCCGAGTCGCTTGATGCATCTGAGTCACTCCAAGCTGCCATGACTTTCTTGTTGGACTCTTTCCTCTTTGCCTTGTTGCGTTTTTTGAGAGGACACTCCTTAACCAGGTGATCTGTTTCACCACATTCATAGCACGTTAAGACTCGGTTTCTCTTGGAGGGGGTAGAAGACTTACCTTGGCTCTTTGATGATCCTCCAAATTCCTTGTTGGAAAATTGCTTCTTCATTTTGAGGATGCGAGCCAAACCCCTTGTTATAAGAGCAAAGGGATCTTCCTCTTCATCATCCTCGGAATCTTTAGGAGATTCTTCTTTCTTAACCTTCAGCGCTAAGTTCTTGACATTTGTGGAAGGCTCCCCATCGTCCTCATTGAGGATCATTTCATGGGTGATTAGTTTTCCTAACAAGTCATCAATAGCCAGCGTGCTAAGGTCTTGAGCTTCTTCAATGGAGGTCACCTTGGGACCCCATTTTGATTTAGGAAGACAGAGAAGTATCTTTCTGACTTTTTCTTCATTCTGGAAGGTTTTTCCCAGAGAGTCGAGATTATTAATGATCTCCGTAAAACGGGTGAACATTACTTTCACAGACTCATCAGATTTCATCTTAAACAATTCGTATTGTCTAAGATAAATACTGATTTTGGATTCCTTGACCTGACTAGTTCCTTCATAGGTCACAACTAATTTATCCCAGATTTCTTTTGCTGATTTGCAGGAAGAGATCCGATTGAATTCTTCAGTGCTTAGCCCACAGTACAGAGCATGAACTGCTTTACTGTTTTTGGTTGTTTTCTCCAGATCTGTCTGGTTGAATTCATCCTCCGTCTTGTCTAGCTTCGTTCCATTTGGTCCGTCCTTCTTGGGAACATTTGGCCCTCGCATAATGATATGCCAGAGTTCTAGATCCTGATCAATGATGAACATTTTCATCAGAGATTTCCAGTGCATAAAATTATCCCCAACGAAGAGAGGTGGACGGGAGATAGATCTTCCTTGACCGAATCCGCCTTGTCCTTCGCCTGCCATGGTTAGTACTCACAGATAGTAATATCCAAATACGTGAGCTAGGCTCTGATACCAATTGAAGTGCGGAATAGGCAGAACAGGAGCACGTAAATACTCTATAAAGGGGGGGGGTTGGATAGAGTATGGAAACTTTTCACAATCCTGAAAGGTAAGACCTTACTGCAAGTTGTAAGACCTTATCTGAGAGAAGAAGAGCGATTAGTAGCGAGAGCAAGAAAACAACGGTTAATAATAAAAGCAAGCAATAAAGTAAAGCACACGATACTTGTTAACGAGGTTCGGCCCAACCGCCTACGTCCCCGCCTAGGGTTATCCAACCCGTATGATTCAACACACTTTATTTCACTTTGCCTTATGAGTCCTAGATACAACCTCTAGAAGACTTACACACTTCTAGACTACTTTACTATCTAGCAACCCAAACTCTCTAGTGAAACAAAGCAACTAAGGATACCGAAGCACCCTATACTTTTGGGTAAAGAAACCCTTAGTATAACCTAGATGAATTGTACTATAAAGCGTAATGAAACCTCACACCCACTCAAAGTAAATACAAACTCTTTGCGTGAGGAGCTGCGTGAGATCGATCGATTGAAGAAGACTTGAATGCTGTGAATGATTGAACGCTGTAGAAGATGTGTGTTTCCAGCCGACTTGTTCTTCTCCTTTAAATAGGCCAACATCCAGATTTGAATTTGAACGTTGCACGCCAACGTCTATACCGAAACTACTGGGCGAAATCCTTGGTCAATTCCAGAACCTTCTCTTGTTGCGTGAGATCTTGCTGAAGTCCTGGAGATCTTGTAGATAGTTGGGCAAATAAAGATATACATAGATCCCTGTAAAATCTCAACCGAAATAAAGAGATAGCACATGGAAAACTCAATTCCGAATAAACCAATAACAATTATGAGCCCAATTAAAACTAGGCCCAATATATGCTAAAGATAAAGCCCAATGAAATGGCTCTTTATAATAACTGGATTCTCGGTTTTGGATTAGGGTAAATTAGGCCTGTTTAATAAATAGGCCCATTTACACAGAATCCTTCCCGAGTCCAGTAGAATTAAGCTAAAGTCTTGAGCCTTTTGGTAAGACCTTACCAAACTCAGGATTTCTGAGTTTTGGCTTTCATCAACCAAGGCCTTACCTCCTTTAGTTAGATCTTATCATCAAGGTGGAGTTAACACCGCTGATCCCGATCGGTGGACTCCACTCTCGCTCTTTCTCTCTTCGTACCCTTTTCTCTCCTTTACCATTTTTTTCTAGACATTAAAAAAAGGTAGAGTTGTTTCAAACAACGATTCTACGCTTCTTTTTTTTTTAAGTTAAGCTATAGTCGCTATTTGAAACAACAAATTAGTCCCGTTTTAACTAAACCCCAAAATAGTTTGAGATTTTGACTAATTCAGTAAAAAATTTTGGCTAATCTGGAAAAAAATCCTAAAATTTGGAGCACGAAATAAATCTTTTTTTTTATGTAAGGTAAATTCGTTTCCTTTCTCTTCTATGGGTAGGATTAATGTAACCATTTCGGAATGGTTCAATCGGAAAAACTTACAAGTAGTACCCAAAGGTTCTCGGTTTGAATGTCAGATGACTGCTCTTTATTAACCAAATTCAGGGTAGGATTAATGTTACTAGTTTGGTTTTGATTTTCTTAATTAGGTAGAGATCCTTAGTAGAGAGCATTCAAATGTATGTGGCCTTCAAATGAGCTTTTTCCCCTTTTTCTAGTTCCCTATTGACATCTTCAAAACCTTTTTTAGCGCTGAAGATTTCAAAAAAAAAAACATGTGATCGATTCACACAACAAACAAAAGAAAATCAAGGATCGGAACACAAATGAAAGAAAAAATGAGATCATCAAAAGATCCATATCCCTTCGAGTGAGAGTGATGGAGACCCGATCATTCAAGCGCAAAAGGGCACTGAAAGAGCTCGCAGAGAACAGCATCAAGGAAGAAGACGACGATGACGATGAAGGCGGAATAAGCAACCTCCCCGACGACGTCCTCCACCGCATCCTATCCCTCCTCCCAATCAAGCACATCGCGCAGAGCAGCATCCTGTCGAAGCGATGGCGCCACCTATGGAAATCGATCCCCGATCTCGACTTCACCACGGTGGCTCCCCTTTCGGCCGCTGCCTCCATGGCGGTGGGCAAGAAGCGCCTCCACGCCCCTCCACCCCACAACGACTCCGACTTCCTCTCCAACGTGCTCACCCTCAGAGGCAAGACCAACTCCGACGTCCGGCTCCTCCGAGTCAGCGCTCACCTGAGCTTCACCCACCTCAGCCGCCTCGTTCGCCTCGCCCTCAAGAGGAACGTCCAAGAGCTCGACATCGAGGTGGCCACCACCGACTTGTTCCGACTGCCTAGACCGATCCTTTGGAGCCAATCCCTTAGGGTCTTCAGGCTCAAGTCCTGCTTCCCTGGCTTCTCGCTACCGCCCTCGTCGGTCATGTCCTGCGGGTTTCGAACGCTCCATACGCTGTCGCTGTCGTTAGTGATCTTGTACGATCAGCCTAGATTGGTGGATATGTTTACGGACTCATCGTTTCCCCTCTTGAGGAGGTTAAGCCTCGATGCCTGTTTCGGTCTACGGTGTCTCAAGGTAGGCTGCGTAGGGCTTCATGAGCTTGTGTTGTCGAACTGCTTCCAGCTCGACGAGCTGGAGGTGCATTGCCAGACACTCACAAAGGTTCGGATTGTGAGCTGTTTCGATGCTTATAGCGATTACAGTCAGTTCAAGATTGCGGCCCCAAAGCTAAAGGCTATGAGTTGGGAGTACAATGCACTTGTTGACAAGTATGAGATGGAGGATTTGAGCTCCTTGGAGGAGGCTTCTGTAGAGTTCATTGTGGCAGGTGACGGAATTAGTACCGACAAGTTGTTAGGTGTCGGGGATCTCATCTCCGGGCTTTCTCACACAAACAGCTTGACCCTTCGAACACCACTCTGTTGAGGTACTATGTATGTGCTATGCACTTTGTCTTGTTCATCATGATTTGCTTATCGATCATTGATATAGCAGGTACTATCGAGTAAAAAGCAGTTAGTAACTCCGGTTGCATTTGCAAGACTCAACTCCTTGGAACTGCATACTGGCTTCGACAGGCGAAATGTGACAGCACTCGCCCAATTGCTCAAGGGATCTCCTTCATTGCAGATGCTTATCATCTACATAATAACCAGTTACAAGACCGTCAGAAACGTAAGGACACATACATACACACATATATACACAAATGTACATGTGTTGCAGTTACTAATGTGTACCTATAGTCACCAATGCAGGATGATTGGAATAGGGAGTCATGGGAGACAGACACAACAGAAGGAAAGCGATATTGGGAGTCACAAAGCGAAGGGTTAAATCCTGTCCTAGGAAGTCTTAAGGAAGTGAAGATGCATGGAGTTTCGGTGTGTGAAAACGAGATTAGCCTAGCGAGGTTTCTGCTGACGCATGGGAGGGCGTTAGAAGAGATGGTAATATGCTTCGCCAAACGTGGCCTTAAAAAAGATTCTCTAAGACTACAGAGGAACAAGATCAAGTCCCAGATGATGGGTTTCTCTTGGGCTTCTTCCAATGCTAAGATCACATTTCTGTGAATTTGTATAAGAGCTCCCTCATCTTTGTTTATGGGAGTTTTGTTTCAAACTATTTACATAACAACAGATTGAATACATTAAAATGTTGATTAGTTTACTTCCAACAGGTTTCCAATAATGGGGGAAATCATTTGTTTCTTCTCTAGATGATGTGGGATATGGAAAGCTACACTAAATCAATGATTGATTTTGCACTTTCGATCTTCCATCTAGATGTGTAGAACAGCAGATGTAATGCTTATATTAATTAAGTTTAAGCTTTTAGAGTTTTAGGTGTGTCGAGGTTAAAATTGTTCTCCCAGATATCCCACATCGAGTAGCGGTAGAAGATGACACATAAAAATGCAGTACAAAAACTAGTGTGTTTTGTGATGCAAATCCACGCAGCCACGCAATGATCACAAATCGAACTATTCTTTTGCCTTTTACTAAAGAATACTGTGTGCTCGCTGTATTTTTAGTGGCATACGCCTATTTTTGGAGGGCTGCCTTCTTCTGAGGCACCCAACATTGCAGTTCTAAATTTGTTTGTTCATTTGTATTTCAACTTCTTCAACTAAACCATCAAAACCACGGTACCACAATGGCGATAAATTGTTGTTTCCACACAATGCCTATTTGGTTTTCAGAGAGTTTGTGTTGTTACTGACTTACGAGATGGGAACAAGTTCGTCTTTGAACTTAATTCATGTACCCACAAAGACCTATAATTTCCCACTTGTTCCGGGTGTAGATGATGAGATCAAATATGATAACTCCATTCAAATATAGAGGGTAAGGTGGTGGGATTGGAAATTTATCTCCAAATGCATTCGATGTTAATTTGTGCCTGCTAGTAAGATCCTTTTTTGCAGGAAGATGTGGAAAAAGCACTTTGTCCAGGGACACATGAGAGCTCCAGAGACAATCATCTGGGAAGCAACTTCATCACATTGTCCATGGACAACATCTGTGTGTTGAAGCTGACCATATTTTGCATAAAAAGGGAATTTGTATTGTTGTTGGGGAGCAACTTCATCCCTTTTTTTTTGTGCACCAACTGAACTAGTTTTAGTTATAAGAACTGATGATTTTGGTGATGATCTTCGAATTCAGGAAGTTTCAAGATCACTTTCAGTGGGGATGATTTCATTGATTTGTTTGGTCCAACTAAACCTAATTTCATTGAATTCCAGTCATATTCAGTATAAGGTAAGAGATTGATTTGTGTGTTCAAGCTGACCATATTTTGCATAAAAAGGGAATTTGTATTGTTGTTGGGAAGCAACTTCATCCCTTTTTATTTGTGCACCTTGGTACTAAACTAGTTTTAGTTATAAGAACTGATGATTTTGTTGATTCAGTGATGATCTTCAAATGCATTCGATTGATTTGTTTGGTCCAACTAAACCTAATTTCATTGAATTCCAGTCATATTCAGTATAAGGTAAGAGATTGGCTCAAAACCATCACTTTTCATTGCTTATCACTTCCAATTCTTATGGTTCGTCCAAAATTCGTCCAAAAGCAGAGAGTTATAATCTTTCCCTACATTAACACAATTGCAAGAAAACACAAAGGGATAATATTTCTAAGCAAAAAGGCTATACAGCCAAAGCCACAGGCAGCAAAAGATAGTAGATACTACAGATGCAGGAGGATCACAGGATGTGTCCTTGTTTTAGAATCCTACAAGATGCACATACTGTAAGTGCATTTAAAGACATATGTTGTGATGTTCATTTTGAATTAAGGAGATTCCTTCATCTTGAAGCCTGAGAAATCCAAAGAATCCCACTCAATGCCAAACTCCAGTCAGTGCATAAACATCTTTATCCCGGTGCATCCTAGGACTCTCAAGCTGCATAAACAGATATATTCAAGTTCAGATTACAGCAAGCAACAGAAACCACGAACTTTTTCCTAACAAGGAGATAGATAGGATACTGTTACTGATGAACTTGCCATGACCGGAGTTTGACAATGATCGAATCTACGCCTTGTACTCATAGAACTCTGAAGCTGGAAAACAAAATTCAGCTCCTTAGGATCAGATCACGGCAGTAAACAACCAGACAAATGTAATCATATGTAGGACAATATAAGGTACTTAAAATTGGCACAAAATTACCTTTAAGGTTGTTTTCAGAGGAGGGAACTTTGCAGTCAGAGCTGGTGTTGAACAATCTGATCAAGAAAATCAAAAGATCACAAAATAAGTACCAAGTGAATCATACAGTTCATATTCATAGCTGACATTAATATTCATTCCTCACCCTTTGTAAGCCCAACAGTTTGCAGAAAATAATCCTTGTCCATGGTGCACTTTTGAGCTTTCTCGCATTCTTGATCAGGTGCCACCTCGTCCTTCTCGACGAGGGAGGGCAGCTCCAGGGTGCTGTTTTTCCGAGTGGACTCTTCTCTTTGCAGTAATTTGCTGGAGTTTGTGAGATCACCTAGCGCTCTCCGGCCTCCGTTTTTCTTTGCTTTCTCTGTCTTGGATCCTTGACCTACAAAACCCTTTGTTGCCTCCAGGGCTTTGCTAGGACCCAGATTCTCCGAGTTCTTACCGTTTAACTCCTGAAGAGGTTTCCTAGGTTTCAGAGCACCTTCAATCTTCTTTCCCAGAACCTTTCCTCCAGCTATATTAACATTAACAAATTCAGTATTTGAGGGACATAGAGGAAGAAATCAGATTAAATTGTACAGGTGATTGGAGAGTTAGAACAATACTGAAGGTAAAGCCAAAGCCATTTTCTTGGTTCATGCTTCGGGTTCGAGTTGCCATCTATTCAGAGATACCTGTAACACACTTACACACAACAGAATTATTCAGTTTAGAGATATTAGGACTGGAATCAATCTAAAGGTAACTAAATTTGACATACTTTCGGTTTTATGAACATACATTCGAAGAGTTTAAAACCAAGGTTAAGTAAGATCTGCTGGTTTCATAGCCAAAAAATGGAACCAATCAAAACGAAGCCTCTTTTTATCCGGAAACGAGAAAAAAGGAAACAATTCAAACTTTGCACATCACATTCATGTACATGCTTTTTGGCTTTTTGCATATCTTTAAAGAACTCTCCTGAAAGATCGGTGACTAAGCCTCCGGAATTACAGAGGTCCCGTCCAACTGACATTTCACAGAAAACATATTAACGAAACGACAGAGATCTTGCTCTGCAATTGACCTAAAATCCGTCCTCAATTTCTACAGCAGCTGATAAACCGATTCCTATGTATAGCAAATTCGATGACAATTTAATTTAAAGAACGATAAGCTAATCGATATGAAAAATCACAAAGTGAAACCTAACCCTAATTCACCAGAGCTGTTCGGAGAAACGCTTCGATTGGGAACTGTAAAGCGAGGCAAAAAGAGATTCCTCTGAATCTACGGTGTCAAATTTCAAACAATCAAGAAATCTCATAACATATCCATTACAAACATTCAATAATCCTTCATAACAGAATCAAAATTTCAAGATGGGGAAGCAAAACCATAAAAACCTTGAATCTGAAAGAAAACGAACTTACAGAGATCTAACGATCCACTACTGATTTTCCTTCGCAAAACTTCTCTTCTTGCAATTACCAAATACTCAAATATTCCCCTTGAATGCTTCTCGTTCTTTGCTGCGTCTTTTTACTCTTAGTTAATTGTGAAAACTGTGAAAGTGGTTTCCAAAATTGTGACCGTTGGGAATATTTATACGGGGAGTGAGGAGGTCAGAGACTCAACCCAATTCTCCAACAGTAGTATTATTGATTTGAAAAAAGACCCTTCATTTTATCAAATAATTACAAGAATACCTGAACGCTCCGAGGCTCATAAATTTGTGGATCCCATAGCGACAAGATGAACAAACTTGCAAAAATCTGGCTCGGCCCGTGTGGCTTGAAGCCTAGCCCCTATGCATGCCTGATGAGTTTGGCCCATAAGGCCCATATATAATTTACGGTTTTTAAATAAAAAATAATTGATATTTAAAGAATTATCTACGTGGATTGTGATTTCCGTCTTTTCGGCGGCGAGACATCGTGTCAGCTATGCTGTCCCATGCGCTCGCTATCCACTTCACCACGTCGGGTCTCTTTCTTCTTGTTAATGTGTCCGTTTGTTCGCTTAGGATTTGAGGTTTTCCGGGTTTGTTTCATGTAGTTCTTTTGTTGTATTAGATAGTTGTTTTATGTTGTATTTCTTTACTATGTTGTATGTTTAGACGGCTTGCCGTCTGCCGACTTTCTCGAGGTCCGGGCCTGTCCGGCCTCGAATTATTTCCTTATCAAAAAAAAAAAAAAAGTATTACAAGATGAGAATTTTTTTTAAAAAAATAATTGATATTTAAAGAATTAAATAACAAAATATAAAAACGCAAAAGCTGATGAATGGACTCAAATTGACGACCTTGCAAGGTAATGCAAACTAAATCTCATCTTATATGAACTCGATTATTCAACGTCCTTATGCAAGCATGCTTTTATTCCGTGTTTTTGTGAGATCGATATCCATTCACTGAAATTTTAAGTTTTCTATTACAATTGATTTATAATACAAAGTTTCCTTGAGTACAAAGTTTCCGCTTGACTAAAAATTACACTTATTTTTATATATTAAAATTGTAATTTAATAAGCCATTAGACAAGATAAAATTACTTAATGTAAAAGCTGTCATATATAAAAGAAGATTACGAGGAGAGAAATTTTAGGAGATTACTTCATTGTTTTGTTATACTCTAGAATCCATTTGGTAATTTTGATCCCAATGATCAAACAAAGATTACTAGGAGTTGCATAATAAGAACTCTCCTAATATATACGAAGTAATATCTTATAGAAAAAATAGATAGATTGGATCTCCGAAATATTAATTAGGGATTAAGATAATGGATCATGGATCATGAATCATGAATGAGGCTTAGGAGTAACTATCAAATAGATAGAGAGAGAGGATTTAGGAAAGATTTACGAAATTCTAAAGTCAGTCCACTCCAGACAATGTGTATATATAGATCGATGAACCCCCTGATCGAATTGAATCAAATAGCTCTCCTCCGAGGCCGATCCAGTTGTTGTCGATTCGAGCAGAAATCAAATTAAATCTCCAAAATCCTTCAATTTCCCTTCTTGGCTGAAATCGCAATCAGCAATCAGCAGTAATCAGCAATGGCAACGATCCAATCATGGAGGTCGTACCCGACCCACGCCATCGACTACTCCATCCGCAGCTGTGAGGAGTCACGTGAAATTACCCCCAAATCCGGCGAACCTCTGCGTTGCCAGTGGCCGCTTCTGGAGGTGACCATACCCGACCACGACCACGACCACATCGAGTTTCGATTGGGCTTTCCCTGCTTTGGCTGCTCCGGCCGCGGATCCCCCGACGACTACTTTCAGACCTGCGAGCAGCAGTTGATCACCAACCTCCGCTCCCGCTTCCCCTCCGTCCCAGGCTGCTGCGCTGCCAAAGTCGCCAAGACCTTCCGGAAGATCGTCGAGTGCGCCCACGCCTCCCACAGATGCCCCCGCCCCGGCCTCCTCCTCCGCCGCCGCCGTATCGACTCCTTTGCCGCCATCCATGTTGCAGTCCACATCGAGATGCGCTCCCTGCCCCACGTCCGACTGTGCGAGCCTTGCTCGACTTTCGCAGCGACGAATGATCAATTGATCATCAATCATCATGATGAGGCGCGCGTGGGTGCGTGATTTGCTTCGAGGAGATGGAGACCGCCCTAACTTTACATACCTTTCAGTCTTGTACGAGTCTCCCATAGACAGTACCTGACCTGACCACATCCTTTAATTTGCCTCCATTTAATTTCTATAAACCGAGCAACCATCATCGACACGTAGATTGATCAAAGTTTGTTAAACTGAGATATTTTTCTAACACTCCTACCAAGTTTGAGGTATTTTAATTAGTTTCACCTATATATATATCATGTAATGTCGGTACCCAGTAATAAAAAAAAGTCTTGTTATATACTTCGCAAATTCGCTCCATAACATGTCCCCATAATTAATGTTAAAAAGGTCGTTGTACAACATCAGTTTGGACATTGTTGAGCGTAGAAGTACATTATCGACGTTGCTAGATGGCAAGCTAAATGATCAGATCGGACCGAGCTAGCAACGTCGGATCAGCCGTTGATAAGATAAATATTTTTTGATTCCTTGATAAATATTTTATTAAAAAAACAACAAGAAACGCATAAAAAAAAGTCCAAAAGGACATTGTGTAAACACTCCTCTTTTTTTAAAAAAAATGTTTTGTGTCCTATTTAGCCCATAATAGCAACATTCGATCTGACATTGCTAGTCTAACCTGATCCGACCATCTGTTGGGAGTACTAGCTATCGAACAACGTCGATAACTTATTTATTGAATAATGTCCAATTCAATGTATTGAACGTCTAATTCAGTGTTAAACAACATCTAAACGAATAATAATTTGGGGTGTATATAGTTTACGCCGGTAGATCGAGGTGGCAATTCGGTCGTTTGGATCGGGTTCGGATATACCCATTCGGGTTCGGTCATGTATTGGGTCGGATCATATGTCGAGTATATTGTATGTTCGGTCGGGTTCGGATTGGGTCAGGTTAGTTTTCGGGTCGGGTAAGTTCGGGTCCAATGGATTCCGGGTTGGGTCGAGTTCGGGTTGGGTCAAGTCAGGTCACATTAAGCTTTATTATAAAATGATGATTATTTTTTGTTTATCCTAATTATTGACTATTAAACTTCATTTATTTAGTATATTAGGTCTCAATGTTACCGTATGTAATTCACGTTATTTGAGTATTTAAAAATAAGAAAATTAAAGTAATTATGAGGAAGAGTCGGGTCTTGTTCGGATCGGGACAAGGATGGGTCGGATCGAGTTGGTCTATGTTTGTGTCCACTCGGGTATCGGGTCAAAGTGGATCAGACTCAGGTTTGGATTGTATACGACACTAGATTTTTCAGATTTCGGTAGGGTGTGAGTTCGGATGAGTCGGGTTGGGTCAGATTTTGCCAGCACGCGAATTATAAAAATACGTAGTATGATCCATACACGATATGGAATTCTAAAACGTCGGAGGTACGATTCGGTTATCGCATCGGTGTCGCAGCACACCCTAACCAGATCCGGCGAGTCGGCGCTTCAATCTCTCTTTCAAACTTCTTCACTCTTTTCCACTTTCTCTCTCAATTTGGCTATTCGACTCAATTCGGCGATCCTCTCTCCATGGTAAGTCTTCTTCTACTGCAAAATTTCTTCCTTTGTGCAGATTGGAAAACGAAATTGGTTGATAATATGAATTAGTTTTGTCGATTGGAAAATGAAAATTTCTTTTGTTGATTGGAAAATTTCTCCGTCACTTGTGATTTGGCTTACAATGGTGAAACGGGGCAGCACTATTAAGCTTCAGTGATCGACAAATTAAGGCTTATTTTTTTACTGGATTGTTTGGAAATGCTCACATGGGATGGAATTAGCTGTTGTCTTAGCGCTACTGCAGTACTGCTCTTTACCTTCTCGACAGGACTCCAAGAGGTCATTCCTTTTTTTCCCGTTTTTTCTGTAATTTGTTTACAGGGATGCGAGGTTGCTGTTATCTGTCATCTGTCACTCGAGTTAATCAGTTGAGGGATTTGGATGAGTGGGTTGCTCTAGTTGACTCAGATTATTTTTCAAATTGGTTCGCAATAAAACAGCTTTTTATATTTTGGGGGATTTCTTGTTCATAGAGATGTTGTTGGCATCAATAGTACAGTAGTATTTTTGTTTATTGGTTGGGTACTGTTTTTGAGAGTTGATGAAATTCATTTTCCCAATCTGACACCGGAGGTTTCTTCTTTGGCCTCAGCTTCCCTTGGTTCTCCTGCACATTCACCGACTGCCTTTCGAACTACCACCTCCCCCCCCCCCCACTTCCTTTGTAATTTTTTTTGTATTGCCCAATTTATCCTTCAGAATCTGAAAAATGAAATTTATTCATCCGGCGTTCTTATGATTTTGACCAATTTTGAGTTTTTTGCACTGCTAAATTGGTTAGTTAATTGGAATTAATTTCTTAGATTTTTCTTGAATTTGGGTATTTTGGTTCTCATTTTAGATTTCTAGATTTCATTCCCTTTGGATGTTTTGGTTTTCATTGAGTGCACTACGTGGGTGATGGGTTTGGGGAGGGGTGACTGTGTGAGGGTTTTGGAAGAGGGTATTTTGTGCAATTTTAAAAGTTTTGTGCATTTTGGAATTTAAATTAAGGAATGAAAGTGAGATGTATTATTTTTGGTATATAGAATGATACTTGGGATATTAGTTGATTATTTTTAAAGGTTGGATTATTTTTAAAGGTGAATGTTGATAGTTGGGATCGTTTTTGGTTATTTTTCCTTCAAATAATTAAGTATTTAATTATTTTTTAAAATAAAATAAAAATATTGATATTTTATATAGTTTTTATCATTGGTCACATAGAACAAATGGAAGAGCTGAAGAAACTCGAACAACTTCAGGGGATGATTACGATAATGGAATCCAGGGGTGTTATAGAACCCCCCAGCAATCATGACAACTCCAATGAACTAGATTCCCACCGCTTCCTTTCTAAATTCGCCCTCTTTCTGGTAAATTTCCTCTTCAACCTTCACTCAGGCTCCTTTATTCATCTTCTTTTCAGTATAATGATTCAATGGGATACTTATATAGATGGAACCCTGTGGAGAACTCAGCCTCCACGACAAGTCCCGCTTGATTTCCAACCACTTACCCAAGGTGAGCTTCAATCTCCTCAAATCCCTTCCAAAGACTCTAATGTGAGATTCGTTTATTCGTTTTGGACAATATTTAAATCCCATTCTCCTTTTTCGGACAGATATCTGCCACCTTTGTAGATGCAGAATTGAAGCTTCCCTGTGGTCGAAATGGTAATTTTCTTTAATCCTGACAATATTGTTTTCAGATTATTGAGCCTTAAAATCAAGCTGTTCTCTTCAGGTTATGATATGAACAGTTTCCTTCTGGCTGATCAAGTTGACAGGAAAAATGATTGTTTTCCATCTCCTTCGGAATCTGAAGGCATGTGTTTCATTGGTTTGGATGCAATGCAACGGGCTAATTCAACCCTTGAAGATTTTGTAAGCAACCCTCACATAGTCTACATTACTGATTGACATTTTTTTGTTTGCCCTAATGTTGCATCATTGTTGTTTCTAAATTGCACTTGTTTGATTACACCTATTTTATATGGTGTTTCCTTTTTTCTGCGAGTTGAAGTTATTGGTTTAACTTGGGACGATTTACAAAACTTAGGCCAATTTAAAATTTCATTTGCTCAATTGCACACAGGGTTTGTTTGACTTGATGTGTTGATTGCATATTATGAGGTCATAGTAGCTGGAACTGGTCTTCTTTGTGCTGATTAGTAATTTATATGGTATGATATGCCTGACCTTTGACAACTGCAAAATCATCCTTCACAAAAATAGCTGTCACCCTTCTATAAAAATCGATTCACTTGTTATGATGTCCTATTTTTGCAAATTATTTTTACAACTGGTCTATTTGGGCATATTTTTTCTTTAGTCACGGGTTAGCATGCCATTTGTTAAAGCTGGCACATTCAGTTGGTCTATTTATTTTGGAAAACTCTCTTTAAATTGGTCTCTTTGGTACCATTTTTGTTTAACTAAATTGTTATGGTTCTTGTATATATTGTTCTCAATCTAAATAACCTGAATAGGTTATGAGTGATTACAAGTGTATACTGATTTGCTTTGTAATATCAAGAAATATAGTGTAAATTTATACTATTGAAATTAGGATGTGATGCTCATGTTTTGGATTTTGCAGTGTAGATCTTACTTTATGTTTCATGGAATGGATCCAAACAGCGCTAAAGCAATATTCAGATATCTCCCAGTTCTTTCATTCACTGAAAGCTACATATATCAGGTAATCCAGATCATATTTAGTCAATCAATCAGAAAAAATAAGATTTTGAAATGGCTTCCCACTAAGGGTCCACCAAATTTATGACACTTAAAAGCTAGTGGAAGCACATAATTGGACTTCCTTTCGATTGGAAGCCATTTCCATCTTCATTTTATGCCATATTATTGGCCAAATTCATCCCTCAGATAGACCATGGAAACACTAAACTCTATTATTGCAATGCTGTGAACATAATTTCAAAAAAAACAGCCATATTAAACTGCTGAGGTTGTGCTTCAGACATCCATTCACTCTGAACCTATAATACTGAAAAGTCAGAACCCCTGTTTTACATTTCCTTGTATATTAGCTTCATGTGTTTGTGTTGGTCTGATTTTGTGTTTTTATCTCATTTAATCAATTATTCTGGTGCAATCCATTTAATGTCGTTATCTTTAACCTCTACAGGAAGACGTATTGGAGAATAACTTCAATGTTTTGCGGATGTTTGTTCATTTATACGGAACTTCAAACGCCTCAACCATGTTGGTTAGTGTCCAGTTCTTGAGCTTTCAACATTTACAGGGCTGTCATGTTTCAATTTGTTTTCGATGGAAAATCCAAAATGGTGCATCAAAGTCATCCGATTATCGCTGTTTCAACTGATTTATTCTTGAAAGACATGATTGAAGATTGAGGGCTCTTCCATTTCTCAATTTGGTATCTATCTGTTTCCAGGCAAAATACATAGATGAAGTTGAAGAGAAGTATGATCATTTGCTAAAAGCTTTGGATCCTCAGCTATCACAAAACTATCAGAGAAGATGCGAAGAAGCGACTAGTGAAGGTGAGATGTTTACGCGCCAACTCCTTGAATCGTCTAAGATGTTCTACATTTCTCGTCCAATAAGGAAATTAACAAAGGCATTGTTACTATCAGGTGGGAGCATGTCAGGGCATCCACTAGGATCGTGGACCATACCGCCACTTATTGCTAATGAAGAACTATATAGATCGTCCTACGGCCATCAAGCTACCAGTTGTGACCATCTTCCACAGTATTAAAAATCTTCCAATTTGGAGCTGCTACGGTACGAGAGATGAGTCCAATTCGCCAAAGTAAATTAAAAATTTACACAAATTGATGGCATTGATCGGGTGTGTTCCTTTCCCATGAGTAAAATTACTGCATAGTAAGGGTATATATTCATGATAATTTTTTTTAAAAAAATTATATTTATGTTATAAATAGCCAATCAAAAATATTTATATAATTTTCTCATGAAAAAATATATTTTACAAAATATTAAAATTATTATCATAAAAAAATCATCTTTTCAATTTTAATATTTTTCAAAATATGTTTTTTCATGAAAAAATTATATAAATATATATGATTGGTTATTTATAACACAAATATAATTTTAAAATTTTTTTTATTATAAATATGTATTTTGTAGGGGTGGGCACGGGACGGGACGGGACTCGTCCCGCGAAATTTTTTCGGGACGGGATTGACATTTTTTTTTCGGGACGGGATCGAGACGGGATGGTGTCTGGACGGGACGGGATCGGGACGGGACGGGCCTTGTCCCGCATATAAAAATAATAAAATATTATATAAATTTGCAAAGTGAAAAATGCTTTCATAATTCATTATTTAGTATAATATGTTGAATACAGTATTATTCTCAACTATATTATTCAATAATAATAAAAACAATAATAATAATAATATTATTAATATTATAATACTATTATTAATTCATAAAATGATTGTATAATTAATTATAATGTTCAACATATTTGGCTACATTATCTTACTAGATCAGGACGGAAAGGAATTGAGACGAGATTCACCAATATTGTCTAATTATCAATTGATAGTTGGGAAGAATACCGTATTTAATTAGCTATTTGCCTCTTGTAACTCTAAATGGGTATAATAATAATAACAATAATAATAATCCCACGTTATAATTAAAAATAAAATAAAATAATATTACTTATTGTTATTGTTATTATTATAAAATAATTATACTTTACAAGAAAAAAATATAATATGATATAATAATAATAATATAATAATAATAATAATTTTATTATAAATTAATATTATTATTAAATTATATTATAATATTATTATTATTATTATAAATTGAAAATTATTATTATAGTTATAAATAATATTTGCTCAAAATAATAATACTAATAATATATTATTATTATTCTATAATATTATATTATTATTATTATTATAAAAATTATTATTATTATTATTATTATTATTATTATTATTATATGCGGGACGGGACGGGATTTGCGGGATCCCACCGGGATCGTCCCGCGTTTCGTCCCGCATAATTTTTGCAGGACGGGATTCGCTATTTTGTCCTAAATCCCACCGGGATCGGGACGGGACCGGGACGGGATCGGGATTTGCGGGATTTGTGCCCACCCCTAGTATTTTGGGTGTAGGAGATCTTCACTCTGCATAATGTTGTTAACCTAATGTGTGTCATGCAGCCCCCTAATGAAAATTTCCCTTCCAGAATCGAAACTCATAAACTGGGTTTTTTACAAGCAAATGGTAGGGCCGGAAACAAATTTTGCTTAAATCAAATTTTGTTCAAGTAAATTAATTTTTTTCACAAATCTATTAAATGGTGGCTTGAGACAAAGTTTTATATTTTTAAAACTATTTGTATAAAATAAAAAGGCAACATAAAAGGATATTATATATATATATATATATATATATATATATATATATATATATATATATATATATATATATATATATATATGGAGTGGTTCCAGAGTGCACACTCTTAAGATATACCTTGTGCACAAATCTAGACCTTTAGTTTGAGATAGATGGATGGTTAGGATTAAAAGTGGTTTTTTTAATTTTTGCTTAAAATGCAGTGGGATCCGCTTGAAAATCTCACTTAACATCTTCCGGCCGGCGCGTGTACCTGCGGCATTTATGGGGCGGCTGCACAAATACACCACCACATGAGATTTTGTACATATTGTATTTTTTTATTTTTAAGATAAGTTAGTGGGATCCAATTATTATATATTATATTATTATTTTTTTGACCTATTATGTTTTATGTCCATCCAATTTAGATCAAAATTTATCAATTACACCGAATAATTTGTCATATGCTACCGAATAATTTTTTATTTTTTGTCCATCAATTTCAGATAAAAGAAACCCCAAATCCATAAAAAAAATACTTACGATTTATATGAATAATGCTTCAAATTTCGTCGAATAATGTTTCACATTTCACCTTTCATTAGATTATCGAGGATAATCTAATGTTTCAAAAAAAAGAAACCCCAAATCCATAAACAATACTTACGATTTAAACGAATAATGCTTCATATTTCACCGAATAATATTTCACATTTCACCTTTCATTAGATTATCGAGGATAATTTAATACTCCCTCCGTCTCGAAAAACAAGTCGTTTTAGACTAGTTTAGTTGTATCAAAATACATGTCGTTTTAGGTTTCCTAGGTAGGGGATAGTAATGATTTGTATTGGTTTTTGTGTTGTTGACTTTTTAAAAGATTTTGATTGGTTAAAAAATAGAGTGGGTATTTAAAAATAATAAAATTAATGAAAAAAGTTAGTGGAATGATGATATTGATTGATGGGTGAGTGTTTTATTAAAACTAGTGCACAATGCTAAAACGACTTGATTTTCGAGACGGAGGGAGTATTTCACCGAATAATGCTTCATATTTCACCGAATAATATTTTACATTCCATCGAATAATGTTTAGTTGTGTATTTATACTCGTGCGATGAAGGTTTTTTTATATTGTTTGTCAAACTAAAGACCCCATTATTGACGAATAATGAATCAGATTTCACCGAATAATGAATAAGATTTCACTGAATAATTAAAACGCATTACCTATATCATCATGAAACAATATGCAAGCATACTTATCAACCAAAAAAACATGAACCAAGGATACCGAGCATTGTCTTCCTCCAATTCAAATTTGCAAGATTTAATTCCTAGAACAATATACAAATATTGTGTATAAACTTTCTTATGATGATTGAAAAACCTCGAATGAGTGGTGATTTTTTTCATGGTCGCACTGCTCGACCTCGTCCGCCCTCTTTCGCGCCACCTCCGCCAACACATCGCCACCGCCCTTCCTACACACCGACACCATCGCCTGGGCACAATTGAAGAACCTATTGAACAATTGAAGCACCTATTGAACAATTGAAGCATTGCTCCACCTCTCCCTCACAGATGATGCCACACATGAATTTGCAATCTCTACCAAAACCTAGAATTTGGGGGTTTGTGAAATTTACCTAAATACCTTCAATGGAGGAGAGAGAGGGAGAGAGTGACCAGAGGTGGTGGCTCGAGGTGCTCGGCGGGGTGGCTCAGAGCCGTTGCGCGCTCGGGAGGGGTAGCAACTCCAAATCGCCGTCAACCCACAACAGCAACTCTCAATCGCCGCTGCCCTCCTGTACTCCTCGATTCAACCGGCTTCAACCAAAACTCGATACGGCTAGCCTGGGCTCGCCTCCGCCTTTCTTCCTCGCCGAATAGTCTCCTCTCCGTCGATCCACAAGATGTAGATGAAGAAGATGACGGTGGTTCATTCCACACGCGCCAGTTATGGAGATTAAGGGAGATTTTATTTAACATGTGTGCGGGGCCCACTTGATTTGCATTTAAAAAAAAAAGAAAACCATTTTTAATCTGGGCCATTGATTACAACATGATCAATGCTCCACAATTGTGCGCAAGATACACCCTAAGAGGTGTGCACAATTTACCTAATCCCTATATATATATATATATATATATATATATATATATATATATATATATATATATATATATATATAAGGTTTACTTCAAATGTAAAAAGTCCTTAAAGTGTAAAATATGCTTATCGTGTAAAATTTGCTAATGGGCCTAATTAAATTAGGATTTAATTACTAATGGGCCTAATTTAATTACTAATGGGCCTAATTTCATTAGTAGAATATCTGCCCCCCTTGCCCCCCCTTCTCGGACCCGATTTCTTTTAAAAATTTTTTTTTTTTTTGCCCAGAATTTTTTTTTTCGTGGTAACACTTTCTGCTGTGCAAGTATAACTTGCTTTTGTGCACATATAACATCTTATTGTGCAAATATAAGTTTATTTTGTGCAGACAAATAATTCATTATGGGGTAAATAGGTAAATGTGCCTATTTCAATTATAAAAATTTATAATTGAAATATGTTTAATTTATGGGTAAATTGGTAAATATGTCTAATTTTATGGGTAAATGCACTTTTTCCCGTTTTCGATACCTTTTATGCAACTGTGAAGTGCATTTGTGGAACTGTGGAGTGCATTTGTGCAACTGTGAAGTGCATTTGTGCAACTGTAAAGTGCATTTGTGCAACTTTAATTGTGCAATTGTGCAAATTTAAAGTAGGATACAATTGTGCAAATTTAAACTACAATTGTGCAAAAGTAAGATACAATTGTGCAGATTAAGAATACAATTGTGCAAATGTAAGATCATAATGTGCATTAATAAGACAAAAGATGTGCTTTTGAAATCGATGTTTTAATTTTGTTTTTTTTTTTTACTTTTGAGAGTTTGGGTTCACCTTTCGGATAATTTAGGTTGATAGATGTAAGTTTGAAATCGATTTTTTTACGTATAAGCTTTTAAAATTAAAGTGCATAAATAAGATAAAAATGTGCATAATTAAGGTTAAAAAGTGTATAACTTAGATTATAATGTGCATGATTAACAATTTGCGATTGTTGCGCTCTTGTCTATTATGTAACCTATGTGGGATTTGAAGCCACATCTTTTGTGCAAACGCACATTGCTCTACCAATTGAGCTAATAGGCTAAATTATGATTTTTATGCTAAAATAGAATAACCTAATCGACCTAAAGCATATTGCAATAAAATTTTAAAATTCAATTAGCTCATGATTCACAAACAATTTGACAATGCTATAAACATGAAATTAGCTCCAAATCAACCCAACAACACAACCATAGTATCAATTTCGGTCAATTTGGCCGTTGGCAAAAAACCCCAAATTCTAAAGCATATCGCAATATAAAATTCCAAACTTCAATTAGCTCATGATCCATAAACAATTTGACAATGATATGAACATGAAATTAGCTCAAAATCAACCCAACAACACAACCATATCATCAATTTCAATCAATTTGGCTTTTGTCAAAAAGCCCCAAATTCTAAAGCATATCGCACTATAAAATTCTAAAATCCAATTAGCTAATGATCTATAAACAATTTGAAAATGATATGAACATGAAATTAGCTCAAAATCAACCCAACAACACAACCATATCATCAATTTCAATCAATTTGGCTTTTGTCAAAAAGCCCCAAATTCCGCTCCTAAATCAAACCCTAGGTTTTCAATCTCAACCTAAATCATTCAAACAATCCAAATAACTGTAATAAACAAGTTTAGAGTTAGAAATCATACCAAATTCGAGTGAAAACAAGGAGCAAAATCGGGATTTCGAAGGTATTCCGAGCCAAAAGAACCGATTAGCGCTGTTGGGGAAGATGGGCTCGGTGTGGGCTCGGCTGGGCACGAACCAAGGGGGTTCCGGTGCCGGGGGGTGCGCCTGAGTGAGGGGGTTCAAGCGGGTGGGGGCTGGTGGCCGGAGGTGGCTCGTGGGAGGCGTGGACAGCGAGGAGAGAAGCAGCGCGCTCTGGGTCGACGGCTCAGCGCTGCACTTTGCTGGTGGGCGCGCCGGGGCTGGGTCGAACCAGGCCACGTCCAGTCTCGGCGGGTGCGCCCAGGGGTGGGCTCGAGCGCGGCTAGGCCCTGGTGACCGGAGGTGGCTCGACGTGGGGTGGGTGCGCGGTAGCGGGAGGCCGAGAGAGAAGCCACTGCTGGCTGTTGTACGTGGAGCGCGTGGTAATTCATTAAAAAAATAAATTTTACACGTTAAGCGGATTTTACACGTTAAGGAGTTTTTACATTTTAAAGCTTCCCTATATATATATGTAAAGGTTCAAATGAAAATGGGGCTTAAGATGAAAATACTCCTTAAAGTGAAAATGGTCAAATTTAAAGGTAAATGGGCCTAATTAAATGAGTAATAGATAAATGGGCCTATTTAATGTGTAAATGAGCTTAATTTTATGGGATAAATAGATAAATGGGTAAATGACCCTAAATATGAGATAAATGTCACCACCTCTCCCATATTTTCTATTTCTACCAATATCGCCCTTATTTCAATTATAAAAATCACATATTTTAGCCCGTAATTTTTATTTGAAATAATATTATAAGGTGCATCTACAAGATTACAAAATGCAACAAAATATGCTACATCACATTTATTGTCTTTATTTTAAAAAGTGAAAATATGAGATTACAAAATATAAAGTACACAAATAATACAATAAAGATTATTATTAATAAATGTGCTATTCCTAATGTAAAGTAAGTTTCCTACCAAATATTTTCTTTATGGGTTGCTATTTTTATGGCGGTTTTGTACTTTAATGCGACATGTGTCATTAAAAGCCTATTAGCTCAAAATGGTATAACGATGTGCCCATGCACAAAGGTTCGAGTTCAAAATCTCGCATAGGCTATTTATGATTGCCTTTTTTGTGTTCCCGTTCATGAATAAGATTATAAAATACAATAATAAAATGATAATGTGCACAAATAAGATGATATAATGCATATATAACATTATGGTGTGCAAATACAATATTATGTTGTGCAAATATAATATTATGTTGTGCAAATATAATATTATGTTGTGAAAATATAATATTATGTTGTACAAATAAAATGATAAGTGCAAGAATAAAATGATTAAGTGCAAGAATAAAATGACAAAGTACATGAATAACATTATGAAGTGCAAGAATAAAAGCCTATTAGCTCAATTAAAAATGGTATAGCGATGTGCCAATGCACATATGTTCGAGTTCAAAATTCCGCATAAGCTATTTATGGTTGTCTTCTTTTTGTTCTCGTTCATGAATAAGATTATAAAGTGCAATAATAAAATGATAATGTGCACAAATAAGATGATAAAGTGCATATATAACATTATGATGTGCAAATATAACATTATATTGTGGAAATATAACACGATATTTTGCAAATATAACATTATGTTGTGCGTATCTAATAATACAATGTTACTTTGTGCACATATAATATTATGTTGTGCGAATATAACATTATATTGTGCAAATATAAATTTAGGTTGTACAAATATAATATTATGTTGTGCAAAATAAAATAATAAAGTGTAAGAGTAAAATAGTGTATGAATAAAAAAAATATGAAGTGCATGAATAATATTGTGAAATGCACAATTAAGATTATAAAATGCATAAATAAAATGATAAAGTCTATTAATAATAATATGAAGTGCATGAATAAGATTATGAAGTGCACACTTAAGATTATAATGTGCAAGAATAAAATGATAAAGTGTATGAATAATAATATGAAATGCATGAATAAGATTATAAAAATCGAATTAATTAGAAAGTCGAAAATAAAAATCGAATTGACTAATTTCGTAAACGGAATTGACTTATTTAATTCAATTAAAAATCGAATTAATTAGAAAGTCGAAAATAATATCATTACGATCTTCTTTGGTATCTACACTCATTATGGATGGGTAAAGATTTGATGATAACGATGCGGGTTAAGGAGATTATGCGAGTTAGAACAACATCTAAAACTGCGGGATAATTTCTATAATTTTAGAAACTAAAACAGGGGCATATTTTACAAAAATGAGTATATGGGGAGGTTTCGTGTAAATACCCACAAATATAACTCAGCCCGACAGAAGCTTTTCCCAGCTTCAACAGTGATTTTCAGAGATCTTCCGGCCACTCGTTCTCTTTGCACAGGGCTCCTTTTGATGCGTACGACCTATCAAAATGACGAGTGCAATCTCTACTTTAGTGTTGTTGTGCTGGATTTGTCAAAGGGTGAACGATGACGCCGGTATAGGTGTCTACAAAGGGGTTGCGAACCAGCTCCCCATGAAGGTCCAAGGTCCCCAACAATGGTGGTTTGCGTTTTTTTACATATTTGATAGGGGTTTTTGTACGAAAACGATCCCTGAGAGAACGTGATTGAATGAGAAATCGATGTCGAAAACAACCCATCATTGAGTTCATCGACATCCCCGGCGGCGTCGATTCTTGTGGCGACTACATCGTCGATCCCTGAGAGGAGGAAGATGATGAGAGGTGTTTATTGACTGAGATGGAGAGTCGATTCTTGTGGCGCGACCAGTCAACGACTACAACACCTTGATCAATGGCGGGGACGATTGGCGATCTGCACATCGAATCATCGATGGCGGTTGGTGGCTTGGAAGAGGGGAGCTCCCACGCGCGGTGTGTGATCCGGGATTAATTAAGAGGTTAATTGGGCCTGATTTTAATTTTTCTAAAATTAGGCCCATTTTCACTTTAAGGAAAATTTTCATCTTAAGCCCCTTTTTCACTTTAACCTCACCCTATATATATACACATATATATATACATATACATATAGGGGATGGTTCAGATGTACTCATTGCTTATTGTGTATCATGAGAACACATCCTGGGCGTTGATTAATTGAAATGGGTGGCTGAGATTAATAGCCAATTTTACCTTTTTTTTAATTAAAAATCAGTGGGACCCACAAATTTCCTTCCTCACTTGCTGCGTTGGGGCGCGTGTACAAGCGTGTGTTTTTTTTTGTTTTTAAATTATTCGACGGTATCGCTGGATTATTCGATCATATTGACGGATTATGCGATGGTATCGATGTATTTTTCAAATCGGCTAGCATCCTGAAAACGCCTCTAAATTTTTACCTAAAAATTATTCAATGGTATTGCTTGATTATTCGATCGTATCACTTGATTGTTCGATGGTACAACTTGATTATTCGATGGTGTTGTAGTGTTCTAACTAAAAATTATTCAATGGTATCACATGATTATTCGATAGTATCCCTTGATTATTCGATAGTATCGGTGTATTTTTCAATCATATGACCGGCAACATAAAAAAACACATTTCATTAAGCACAAAATCGGTCCATACATATGAATAATTCGGCTTTCCCCCCGAATATCTCTTTCAATCGAGCAATTAAATCAATTGCAAACAAAAAGGATTTCAACTAAACACAAACCCTAGACTCCAAATCCACCACCATCGGAAAACCCTTATGGAAATACATGAGTTGCAGTAGTCAGAGGGAGTACCCTTATGTTTCTTTTCCATCAGAGCAATACATGAGAATCAACCAAACAAAATCAATGAATTGCAGTAGTCAGAGAGGGAACTTGAATAAAGTAAACCCTAGGACGCCGTCACACCGATTGAACCTTGTGTAACGACCCGAAATTTAAGTACCCGAATTAACCTCCATAAACCTACTTAGAAGGTAAATAAGGTTCGGAATACTAGATTATCGGGGAACGTTATAGAAGAAGTTTGATCTTCTTCCGTGAGCTTTGGATCTTACGACCGAGTACGAGTTATTATTAGGTTCATTTAAGCGGAAGATTTAGTTGTCAAAAGATGGGGATTGCGAACCCCGAAAAGATCGTAAGCCCGTTGGAGGCTTCACCTGTCCTAGACTATCGCAAAACGTTTCGAACAGAGATAAAAGCGGAAATCATAAATACAACAAAATGCCACGGCCACGCCGGGTCAAAACGATAAAACGTATGAGCAAAAGAGTGCGAATGTCAAGCGCCTCCCTCACTCTAATCGTCCAAAAGGTCTGTCCCGACAACCATCCACATCAGTAAGTCATATCGGGTAAGGGGTACCTGAATCTAAAAACAAGAAATATATCGGGGTCAATCATCGGAAATATGCACACTCCGTGCCATATAAAGAGGCATACTTAAACTACATGAATGTTAAAATGCAACACATAAGCAAGTGTATAGATATATATAAATGCGAAATAAACACACAAGGGCCCGTATCATCATCATAATCATCATCATAATCACCATAATATCTTCTCAAACGTACTCATCCTTCTCAAACATACTCATCCTTCTCAAACATACTCATTCTTTCTCATCATAAGCCTTTCATCATTTCATTCGTGTTCCATCGAGTATAAGTCATTTATTTAGATTTTGACGGCCGTCCTACCATAGACACATAGCATACATATGAATTATTGGATTTACTAAGTTCATCCTACGTCATATTACCAGTTTATATTCCTAAACATGTTACTAGGTCGCGTGATACATGAAGACTCTCGATAAGACAAAGAGTATCACATAAATCCATCATGAGTAAGTCCAGGGGACTTACCTGGAGTCCGGAGAATAAGCAAGCAATAAAGTGCACAACCAAGGATCCAATCAACAAGAGCCTATTAATTTCATTAAGCTTTCATTAGGTGGTATTCTAATGCATGGTACCCAACCTAATAATCAACATACATCCACATGAGGTTCACGATTCTATAGATTACACAATTTGGTTAAGTGATCCGGACTTAACCAGTTATAATCTATATCGTATTATCACATAATCGATTTTCTTCTTATCGGATCATAAGTCAAGTTATGGGTATACTTCATTTCTGTATTTTATATGCTCTAAGTTTCGGTTATGCCATCATATATTGAACCATATTCTTAGCATTCCCTTAACCAAGTTTTTTAACCGAGTCATTATAAACACTGGTTACTAAAATCATAATAACTCTTGATCCAACCGTTGGATTGCCATAATTTTTAAAGGGAAGTTATATAACATTTCCATGAACATCATATTAAGATTTCAGCCGAATCAGACCGTTGGATTGGAATTAAAGTCCAAATTACAGAGGCACATATATCCATTTTGTCTCTTGATGTTTGCTACAAAACGCAACCAAAAACACATAGAGGCTCCACTTCCTAAGCCCTTTCCAAGCACACAAGATCTATTCCTAGAGAGAGGGAAGGCGGATGAGGGATTACCTTCGAAGAATCCCACACAAACGACTCAAGAACACCCTCGGGAGTCCTTCGGAACACGTTTCAAACACCTTGCCATTTTGTCACCAAAAATCCCAAAACATGATTTAGATTCTTACTCAAAGTTGAAGAAAAGGAGTTATAAAACATGTTGGAACTCAGTTTTGGAAGAAAGGAAGGGTTCTTACCAAGAAATCAAGTCAAACTCTCAAGACCCTTCAAAAACAGTTTTCTGCAGCTTCAAAGATGGACGATTTTGGCTAGGCAAAAGACCTTGGATTTTTGTGTTTGAGATATGTATGGAAAGCTGGGTTCAAGACGGATCCATGGCCATCGAGTTTGCTCAATTTGGATGAGTATGGAGGGAGTTATGCTATTTCTTGTGAAGGCTGTCCAAAATGGACCTAAAATGGAGCAAGGCTCTCCTTCTCTCTCTCTCTCTCCTCTCAAGTGATGGTGGGGCTTCTTTGGATGAGCTCCTCATGAGTCTTGGGGTCAGGCTTATAGAGGAGAGGGGTGGTTGGCTTCATGAGTCAAAGCATGGGTGGTGATGGGATGAAGAGATGGGAGTGGTTGAATGTCTACATTCACAAGCAAGCCACAAGTCAAGGGTTTGGTGGATCAATGTTGGGCAATTTGGGTGGATGACCTCTTTAACATAATGTAAAACCCGAGCTCGTGAAGCGTTAAAATCCGTTACGTTTATAAGATACGAGAAAAGTGGCTTGGGCATATTTTTTTCCGTCATTAAATCCATGTAAGGCTAGACATAAAATTTTTAAATTTTCCGGGTTTTCATAATCATAAGGGAGGATAATATTCGGATTATCCTACGGATATTTTATAAATATTAATTAAATTCCGGTCTTTACACCTTGAACCACGCCGAACTGGATCGGACTAGTCCAGCAACTACGATCAACAGCCACAATCGAACCCAGGAATCAATCAAACTTCAAATAAGCAAACCCTAAAAATTGGGGTATTTCAAAATTACCTCAAAACTTCAAAGGAGGAGAGAGAGGAGGCTGGTGGCCGGAGGTAGTGAATGGAGTCGACGGTATGGTGCTCGTCGGCGGCTGCTGAGCGAGGTCGGAGAGAAGGGGCCTCGCCGCTTCGCCCTCCGCCTTCGACTGTCAGAATCGACGGCCACCTTCGCAACCTTCGACCGCCGGAATCGCCGGGCCCCACTCTCGTCGTCTTCGATATGCCAATCGCGCGTCCAGGCGCCCTTCGCAATCGCCGGCCACCTTCGCAACAGCCGCCTTCGCACCGCCGAAATCGCCACCGATTCGCCCAGATCTGAACCACATGGCTCCGGCTTCATCGTCTGCGTTCGCTACACCTCTCATAACTAACCCTAATTTCGACCATAGGCCTAAGCGTTTTCCTGGGATTCGCCACAGACAGTTTAAATGGAGGAAGATGAGGTGATGTTGTATTACACGCGCGTCAACTTGAGAAGCAAAATCCTTTTTCTGATTTTTTAATTAAAATAATGAATTATCTAGAAATAATCACAACCCTCCATTTTTCATCAATCAAAGGCCTAGATATGTTCACATGATACATGATAAGAGGTGAGTACATATGATCTATCCTATATATATGTGTGTGTGTGGAGTGGTTCCCTTGTGCACACCACTTAGGGTGTACTTTGTGCACAAATCTTGACCTTTGATTGAAAGAAATGGAAGACCAAGAATAAATGAGTGTTTCTTTTTTTTTTTAAATAGAAAAACTGGTGGGACCCACCAAAAAAAGTCTGACCCGCTTTTTTTTTTCCGGATCTGGTTTCGCTGTTTTGAAAAAACTGCCCATTCCACCGAATAATGTTTCATAATCTACCGAATAATGTTATATTACATTTTTTCATCCATTTCAGATCAAATTTTACCAATTCAACTGAATAATTTGTCATATACTACCGAATAGTGTTTAATTTTTTGTCAATCAATTTTAGTTTTGACTCCGAGTTAATTTTGATGCATTCAATTTTGAAAGATTATTCGGTAGAATAGTTAATTTTTTTGGAAAATAACACAACATTATTCAATAAAATGTATGAGTATTCGGTTGTATATGAATGATTATTCGGTTGTATATGAGAGGTTTTATGCTATTTGTCAAACCGAAAACTCCATATACAGATGAATAATGATCCAAATTTCACCGAATAATTAACAACTCATTAACACTAACAATCAAAATTCGACATATTCATCTGAATAATTAACGAATATTGCACCGAATGCATTCGAACCACAATGCATTTGAACGGACCACCGCCGCCACCCACCCCCCAACCACCCACCCACCCAACCACCCAGCCCAGACCACCCTCGCCACCCACCCCCCGCCATAAAAAAAAAAAGAAAAGAGAAAGACCACCCCCTTCATTCGAACGGAGGCTGTTGAATGAGCCAGACCACCGGCATAGCCCGGAGCCGGTCGGATCTGAGCGAGAGGGGAGGAGGAGGCTCGGACCTGTGCGAGAGGGGATGAGTCGACTCTAGCGCCGCCCAGATCTAAGCGAGAGAGGAGGATTCGACCCTGGCGCCGCCGGATCTGGTTGGTCTCGGCGCCACAAGCATCGATCCGAGCGATAGGGGAATCGAAACCGTCGGATCCAAGCATCAATCCGCCGCTGCCTTCGCACCCCACCGTCACCCACAGCCCACACCCGCAACCTCGTCTCCTGATTCCGCCGCCGCCTTTGCACCCCACCGTCTCCTGAATCCGACCTGAGCGAGAGGAGAGAGGAAGGTGCGAGAGAAACCGTCACCCCCACCCCCACCCCATCGCCTTCGCACCTTGATTCCGCTGCCGAGCAGAAACCGTCACCCACACACCGCGGATGTGAATTGGGGGTGGTTGGCCTCAACCGCGAACCCTCCTCGTCGGAATCCTCGGCGTGGTCGAGGAGGATCGCCATCGGTGTGAAGCACTGAAGCCGCCAAAGCACTGAAGCCCGTACCCCCATCGCTCTCGCCCCTCAACCTCTCCGGCCATCACAATGTTGAAGAAGATGTGTGAAGCACTGAAGCGGCTTTTAGGGTTTTATTGTTAGTTCCCACGCGCCTCACAATCACACAGGTGAGATTGGGATTAATTTTCCCTAATTTTTTTTAAACCACCCAGGACACGTGTCAGCACCACGTCCATTCATTTACAATAAATCAACGGCCCAAAAACGTGCACAAAGTACACCCAAAGGGGTGTGCACTCTATCTATCTATCTATCTATCTATCTATCTATCTATCTATCTATCTATCTATCTATCTATCTATCTATCTATCTATCTATCTATCTATATATATATATATATATATATATATATATATAGATATATAGATAGAGAGAGAGAGAGAGTGTATAAAATATATATAGAGAGAGAGACCTTACCGTAGTTCGTAACGGGGGGAGAACGGTGAATCCTTAGATGAGAAAAAATAGATGGTGAAGATAAAGCTAAAAAAAATTAATAAAAAATTTTCTTTTATTTTTTGTAAAAAAAACTGCCTCCCTCCTATACTCTTTCCCCCCATTTTTTAAAAGAGCCGGATGATTTTTTTTGGGGATAAAGTAAGAATTCGAGATCAGGCAAACCTGATTTTCGAGAAACCGACGAATCAGCAGGCGAAAATCACCTAAACATACAATAAGAACATAGAATGACGCTATGAAACAAGCAAGAATAACTCTACAACAAGAACGATCTAAGAAGAGCTATTCCCAACAGTTGCGGACGACGACGAAAAACGAAGCCAAGCACCACCGAACAGTAGCAACATGGACCAACAGTACAACATGAATCTATTTCCTGTGAGAGGTGCATACGAAACTCCAAGGAAGCTCCTTCCCAGATGCGAAACGCACCACCTCGACCACAGCCAGTCCCAACTCCAAACTTCATGCCCTTAACTAAGAAGAAGACCGCCAAGAAATGTCGAAAGTATAGCCACACACTGTTCGTGCAAAAGCACCGAAAGATTTATCCATCTAGAATTAAATCAAAAAAGATTAATCCATCTAGAATTAAGTCAAGCCCTTACAGAATTTAGTCAAGCCCTTTCGGGATTTAGTTTAACAAAATTTTACAATGTATAACAAAAAAAATTCGGATGATTGTTCTTCCTTCATTCCTATGCAAATTTAATAACTATTCATTTTTTTTTGTTAAAAACTAAAGGTTGTATTATAAATACATTCATAATAATGTATCAAAATCATATTGTAGTTATTACTTTTTAAAGAAATAAGTTTTCAAATTTAATGGGTTAAATATTCACATTTTCTACTCTAAATATTTACTTTTAATAAACAAAATATTCATATATTTTCCGTTTAATAGCAAACAAGATGTTTCTTTTGCTATTCCTTTTAAAATAACAAGCCTTCAATTTTAAGGGGTTAAATATTCACATTTTGCATGCTAAATATTCATTTTTAATGAACAAAATATTAATATGTTTTTATTCAATATGAAACGAATTACTCAAATCTACTGCTAGTTTGTTTTTTATTAGGAAAAAATTCGAGGTCAGACATACCTGAACCTTGAAGACCGACAAGTCGGCAGACGGATAACCGTATAAAACAAACATAAAATACAAAGAAAGTGCAAAGAACAGGTCGGACTACTACAAAAGCGAAACAAAACGCGACTAAACCGAACAAGACGAGGATGTAGACGAAAGACGAAGCCAAACACAACCCTTAAATAACACGTACCGTAGGCAAGCGACACATCAGGAGTCACCTGCTAGTGAAGAGAGTAGGAGGTGGGGTAGAAGATCTCCACTGCTACCCGCCCTTTTGCCTAGGTTCGATCCTCATATTGCCACCTTTTATATTAATTTTCTTTTCACTTACTATACTATTCAATCCATTTCATAGCTATATAGCCTATATTTAAATAGATTTTATTTTACTTCTTTATTGTCCATTTGATTGAACTTTTTTATGAAATTAATATGTTGTGCATGGACTACGGGTATGTTTGGATTCCAAGACATTATGTTTATAATGCAATTATAATTATAAATATTTAAATAGTGTTTGGTTACTCATTTTACAATGTGTTTAAAATAACGTAAAGTTTAAATAAAATACCTTATAAAGTAGATCAATTAATTATATTAAGTTTACAATGTAATTATAAACTTTATGGGAGATTGAAGGTTTAATTGATACAATTTATAAGATATTTTATTTAAAATTTACGTTATTTTAAGCACATTATAAAATATGTATCCAAACACTATTCGAGTGTTTATAATACATAATGCATTGGAATCCAACACTATTCGGGCTTCATTCCTAGAGCGTACGAATGGACGAGAATACAGAGTTCTGGGTCGGCAGCTAGGGCTGGCAAAATCTGACCCGACCCGACTCACCCGAACCCGAACCCGACCGAAATCCGAAATTCTGGAGTCATCCGTAACCCGAACCCGAGACCGATCCGATCCGAACCTGACCCGACTCGAAACATACCCGAACACAGACAAACCCGACCCGACTCTAAACCCGACCCGATTTTGAACCCGACCCGACTCTATATTATTATATTTTGATAGAATTAATTATTTATATCTAGATTTGTTAAAAACTAATAATAATAATGGAAAAAAAACTAATGGGCCAAAAGCTAAAAATGAAATGGGCATTGAAAATGAAATGGGCCAATGATATAGTCAAACCACATATAAGCCCATTTGCAACTTGCTAGTTAAAATAAGGTTAAATCCTAAATGTACAATTAATTTGATTTAATTATAGCACCGATCAATTGGTTTAAAAATGTTTTAAAAAGGACGATGTTGCCGAATACCGAATTTTCGATTATGACTTTTTTTAAAATCGATCGAAAACCGATGAGTCAACGACAATGAGTGTATTCAACCGAGTCAAAATTACATATTCAAGTATTCAATTGAGTCAAAATAATTTATTTAAAGTAAATTACATATTTAAGTATTCAACCGAGTCAAAATTAACCTAATTATCCAAACGGATCGAATATGATTCGACCGAAAACTCAAACAAAATATACCCACTTTGATTCGAAACTCAAATAAGACCGACCCGCCTCTTGACCCGAACCCCGAACGAGCCCGACCCGCTTTGACCCGAACCCGAATGGACATGACCCGATTTAACCCGAAACCCGACCAATCTAAAATTCATTATGACCGAACCCGACCCAACCAGTACCCGACCATAAATTTTACCCGAACTGACCCGACCCATCAGTGACCCGACCCGAGCAAGCCTGACCCGAACCCGACCCGAACGACCGACTTGCCACCTCTATCGACAGCCATGCTATCCCGACAGGGACACTATAGGTCAGACGGACAATCATGTCAACCATATCATTCGCTTTGATGACGACCAAACAATCTCTTTCAATGAAAAGTTTTTGTAAACCAATAGATTTCGCACTTGCAACGCCCATACGAAGGCCCATAGTGTCGGCAAAAACTGTGGAACTATTATTGCATGATGCAGCACCAAGGAGATAATGGAGCCATTGTGATCCCTAATGGCGAACCCAAAGAGCCATTATCAGAGTGGCAGCTTTGCACTACCACACCTACTGCTAGTGTTTTTTTTTTTTTTTTTCTTTATTGCCACATTAGTAGATAACTGCCGTAGCAAGATTGTCGGCCACCAAACTCAGACCATAAAACCCCAAAACCACTGCAGCTTCACTCCCTTTTAATTATGGGTTTCACGATGCGCGCATAACCCCAATCACACCACGCCAATCCCCCCCACCACTTGCACTAGATATATACTGTAGCCAATATATAGATGAAATATACACAACCTTATCGTGTATCATGTTAACAAATTTGAACTATTAAATTAAGAAGATCAACGAATGAGATTAAAAGTAACTTCTGATTATTCATTGGTATTGAGAGATTATTCGATGAAATGAAATTATTCGGTGGTATTGGGCAATTATTCGTTAGAATAAAATGTAAAATTTTTGACACTATTTATACAGATGAATAATTACATAATTATAGATGAATAATCATGTGAAAACTGATGAATAATCACGAACAAATAGCCGAATAATTTCTGTGTGCACGATAAGATATGTGTACATGATAAGGGTTATGTACACAATAACTGACCCCTAGACAATATACCCTTTATGGTGTGCATTGTACACAAATATTATTCGGTGAAATGTGAAACATTCTATAGAATAATGTTATGTTTTCTTTTCCCGTTCAGTTCAGATGAAAACGTCTCAATTCCACTTAATAATCTATAACATTCTACCGAATAATGCTTAGTTTTTTTATTCATCTATTTCAAATAAAAGAAATCTCAATTCCCTAAACAATACTTAAAATTTATACGAATAATGCTTCAAATTTCACCGAATAATATTTGTGTACAATGTACACCCTAAGGCTTGTATCCCGATCGATGCATATGCGAGACGGGATTTACGGGACAAGAACTCTTCATCCCGTGTCCTGTTCTGCGTACTTATTGCGGGATGAGATCGGAATGGGATTGAATTTTTTTAGTCAAATCTCGCCGGAATCGGGATGAAATGCGGAACTGGACGTTATTTATGGGATTTGTGCACACCATGTATTTCTTATTTCTTGATTGGGAAAATTAAAATGCGGAAAGGCCACGAGATGAGCCCTGACAGTGACATGATCGAATAAATACTAAAAAATAATAACACCACCCATCGGGCCTGTAATTGACATACTCACTAGGTTTGCGAAAACTTATCACTTTAGTTCTGGACACAATATTTATGAAATATTCAAACTACCTTAATTGTCCCTAATTTTATCTTAATTGTCTCAAAGCAAAGTACAATCACATATTCACATTTTCAAGATAATTCAAATTTTAAATAAATAAGGGTAAATTGGAAAATATAAGGGTAAAATTTCTAAAGTGACAAGTTTTTTTTAACAAAATCAAAACTCTAAAATAACAAATTTTCGCGAACGAATGGAGTATATTGTTAGTTTGTTAATGTGGGAGGTGCTCTACCCCCCTTGAGCTGTTGTTTGCATAAAGTCACTCCAATTTACAATATATATGCATGATTGTCTGGAGATCAGGGGCGGATTCTTTAAAGGACCGGGGGTGACAGTCGCCCCCCAATCAAAAATGAAATTTAATATACATATTCCTCTCGTCGATAGCTTCGATTTTATATATTATAAGCTCAAATCCGATAACTGAGTAAAAAGTTATAAATGTTTCAAAACTAAAGCGATATAAATTATGTTTCACATCATTTACCAACTTAATACGTTTCTATCATACTCATCATTTGTTAAACTTCATAACTTAATACTATAATTAAATAGGAAACTTCAAATATTTATGATTTTTACGGAAAAAAATTAGAGATCAATTTTTCACCCCTCAACTAAACGCTCCAGGATCCGCCACTGCTGGAGATCGTTGTAAATACCTAAAATAACACCATCACTGTAAATGTTAACTACGGAGTAGAGTTTTTGTACGGTTTCATCACTGTAAATGTACGGTTTGGGTCTGTTAACTCGGGAAGGCAGCATCTACACACTCACACCCAGATTATAGCACACCATCACGAGCATTGGCATCAGCTCGCATTTAGGATGTATTTTGTATGCAAATCTAAGTATTTTTTTATTAGGTAAAAATTCGAGTTTGGACAAGCCTGAAACTTGAGAGGCTGACGAATCGATAGACGAACTACCCATCAACATACAACATACTAAACACACAAAATTACACAAATGGAAGAAACTATCCCAAGAACTCATATAAGCCGTTAGCCAACAGAGGAGTGGAGGGAGATCCAAGGCGAGCCACGAATGCCGAGAACAAGAGAGAATGTGACGACTCACACAGTGTCTCGACGTCGAGAAGGCGGAGAACAGTAACCCACCACCGGAAAGAGCGAAACATGTGGATCACCGATGTTGCCCTCACCTAGACGAAGAATCTTCGAATACCACGAACACAACCACAAACGTTTGATACTGCAACTCAAGTCGAAACTAAACGCACCCACGCCAAAGCGGCAACCCAAGTCACCCAACGCCAAAAGAGGGAACAAATACAGGCCAACATGAGAAGATCTAAACATCATGTGTGCAAACTCCCGGAACCAAACTAAAAGCCTTTGGAAGGAATTATATTGTAACCTATTTCATGGTGTGTGAGTTTCTTGGTGGCTTACGAAGCGGATCAATCAGGAATGACTTCAAGTGTTTCGTCGTCTCCTTAAACTTCTCTAAGGCAACCGCATGCCCTGCTTTCTTGATTACCGCCAGCTGCGCGTTATCTCCCAGATGCCTACTCCATCAATCATTTCACATGGACAAACTTGTTAAGAACATGAATCAAATTATTATTAGACGATCGATTGATCGAACAACGACAAGCCTGAGGGAAATATATGGGTGATTCCTGAAAACCTTTTCAATCTGTGAGCCAGTTCTATAGGAAATATTCGATCATGCTCGCCCCAGAGGATCAAGGTGGGCTGAGTTATCTTCGGAAGATTGGCTAGTTTTCGGTCCTTGTGTAGAGCTTCAATCAGCTGCCTCCTCTCTTTCACGTATTCGGTACACATAATCTGAAGATTAAATCAATCAACTCTCAAATAAAATAATTAGAGCCAATAATCAATCAACGGTTGATTGCGGATCCCGATTTTATTTTAGCGGGGGACTAAAAAAATAATTTTTTGTTTAAATATATTAGAAAAACTTTAAATTTTGTGATTTCAATACACATTTATATTGAAAAAAATTAAAGAAAACCAAGAAATTAAAAAAAAATGAGAATAATTTTTAGATCTGTATATCGAAAATAATAAATATTTTTGTATATATATATATATTTGAGATGACCTTAAATTTGTTATTTAATTAGACATTTTTCGTAGAAGAAAACTAGGAGAATTTAATTAGACATTTTTTGTAGAAGAAAACTATGAGAAATAAAAACTATAAAAAAAATGAGGCTAATTGGATTTAAACTCATGATTTCAAGCTAATAAATCTTTATCCTTCCCAACTAAGCAAAGTTGTCTTTAGTTATTCATTACTCCCTCCGTTCCAAAATAAATTACTTTTGGCATTTAGTGCACGTTTTTTAAGGATGCAAAAACACTATAAAATATTATTTTTTTAAATCAATTTTTTAAAATAATTTTACACTTGTTACTTTCTTAGTCATAAGTATGAACCTATAAAACCAAATTCATTAAAAAAAAATATTTAATAGAGTTTTACCTTCTTAAAATGCGTGCTGAAAAAGGAAGTGATTTTTATCTGGGACGTACTTCTTTTACTCTTTTTATCTAAAAAAAAATTAAAAATACCAAAATCTCGAATTTTTTTTTTAAAGTATTTTTTCCCGGGAGGCACCTGACCCCTTGGGACCCGCCAATGAATCAACCAAACTTACATGGATGAAATCATCAAGACAGCAAGAAGGAATGCGAGGCGGCGGTTTACAAAACGAGAGCTGAATCAACTGTCGGAGGCCGTCCGCCGCCTGTGGCATCAAGAACGAAGTGGCTTCATCGACGCCGTGCAACACACCACAAGCCGCGAAACATGCCTCCCTCGAAATCCTTATTCTCCAAGCACACAGCAGTGCAACACACCACAAGCCTCTCCACAGCCTCAGGGAACTGAGCGGCGATGCTGTAGCCAATGAAGCCGCCATAGCTGATCCCGGCCAAGCTCATCTTCTTGACCCCGAAAGCCTGGTCCATTAGGGCCATAAGGGTTCGGGCCTGGAAGGACTCGGAGCGGTCAGGGAGGAGCGTGTAGGAGGCTCCGAAGAAGAGGAGGTCAGGGAGGTAGAGGTTGAAATGGGGGCTTAGGTGGGGGAGGAAGGGGTCCCATTGCCACATGGCGTTGGCGCCGAAGCCGTGGAGGAGGAGGAGGTTAGGCTTTGTGGGTTTGGGCTTGCTGGGAGACCAGCAGTGGAAGTGGGTTCCGTCTCCGAGGTCGGTCATGCTTGATTTGAGGCCGGAGAAGGTGAAGGAGAGTCGGTATAACCGGTCTCTGGTTGCTGTGTAGCTGAAGCAGCTGCACTTCGCCATTGATGGTGGAAAGCTGATCGGCTGAAAGGGGTTATGTACGCACGTGATTGATATAAGTTAGACGAATAGTCTATATATAGAGAGATCATGTGCAGACACTCGTTTCCTTTGAGATGAGATGGAGAAAATTGGATAGATTATACCATTTTTAATTTTTTTTTATAAGGTAATAATTCGAGATCAGATATATCTGAATTTCGATGGCCGACAAATCGACAGACGGAAACCCGTCAAAATATACAAACGAAAATGAAAAGTGATGCAATACAACAAAAGGAAATGCACCCTACAAGAAACGAGCCAAGACAAAACTAAATCTAACAAGATGGGGACGTAGACTACGGACGAAAGTCAAGCACCGTCCTACAACAAGCAACAGCACCGCTGGCCGACGATACATCAAGATTCCCTGTGGGTGGTGAAGACAAACCTTCAAGAAACTCCTTACCTTACACGGAGTCGCCCCATACACACCACCTCGATCCCAACCAGACCCGACTCCGACTGCCAGAACCCAAACATAGAAGAAGAACACCCAAGCTGCACCAAACCAGAGACACGTACACACCACCCGAGCAAACCACACCACTAAGGATCGATCACAACGGACCGGTCAAGTCCAAAACGGAGTTTAGTCCAAGCTCTTTCGAAGAGAGTTTTTCTTTGCGGGGGATTGATATTCTCAACTAAGTTTTTTTTAAATTAATTGTACTCTTGGGGTTTCTTTTTAGGTAATTGTAACTTTTTTAGGTTTACCTATATACCCTTAGAATCAAATTTTATCGTTTTAAAAGTAAATAAATTTTATCATTTTAAAGATAAATTATTAGATTACTGTAGAAGGTTTTGTGGATGAAGATATCCTTCTCAACGTTAAACATATAATCCAAAAATATATTAAAATAAAACAAAACATTCTTATAATACAAAATTATTCATAGAATGATATTCTTGTTACAAAATCATGTATACGTACACTACCGTACCATTCCTGTAATCAAACAATGTATATATACAATAATAGTCTTGTAATGAAAATATTATTATTGTATTTCATTTTGTCCTTTTCAAAGAATAAATAAGCTATCATATACTTATTGTCTTTCATGTACGTAACTACTTTTCAATAACCACAATCATGTAACTAATTCATAGTAACCAAACTTTCATGTATGGTTTTTTTTTTGTAATGACGGATTTCATTCCATTAACGCTCATTTTTTCCATTGACGACACTTCTTCAATTAATTGACGCTTCTTTTTCATTCAGGGTCCGTAGACGCATCTTTCTTCAAGCACGAATATTGTGAAGATATTGAAGACTGAATATTTTTTTTTTCTACGGACCCTGAATGATTTGTTGTTACAATTAAATCATGGACAAATCTGTCATTACAAAAAAAAATGTATAATTAACAAAAATAAAATCTTTAAAGATACATGCACCCAAAAAATGATCGAAAAATGAATAGTTATCCAATTTAACCTTCCTTTTAGAGCATCCCCAACAGCTTCTTCAAAATAGAGATTTTGGTGATTTTGGGGGAATTTTAGATGTTTTTTAGGTCCAATGGATTTCCCATTTCATTCTTCAAAATGGGAAAGTAGTAGAAGAAATGGAGAAGCTTCCCAAAATCTGCAGCATTTTCTAAAATTAAATAATTCACCAAATAGTCGAAATGGAGAAGTTGTTGGAGGTGGAGTAAAAATAATTTAGAAAATATGTCCTTTTAATTCTCCATTTTGAAGAAGCTACTGGAGATTTTCTCAACTGTCCCCTTTACTTGATTTAACAACTGAAAAAACCACATACTTAAATAAGTGACTTGTTGCAAAATTTGGGTTGGTTGGTCTACTTTTCAAATTTTAGAGGAGAGACATTTTTGGAAAGACCAGCAGGATTGGTATTTTTTTTAGGTAGTCGCAGGATTGGTATATTTATTGCCATAATATGATATACAACGTATGTATGTACTATTTATTTTCGGAAGAACCTATGAAGGGAAGGAGGCATGCATAATGCATATCCCCTAACCGCCTTCACTATATCATCATGAATAATTGGTTATTAGTTAGGCTTCATAACTTTCTCTTTATTACGCATGAATAATTGGTTATCAGTCAGGATACCAAAACTAACAGTATAACGTACCCAATAATGTCATAATAATTAATACTCCATATATGAGTCAAAGACTAATTTTTTTTAGTTAGATCATGCCCAATAATTTTCCTAAAACAATCTCTAAAATAGGGTAATTTTTTTTTCAAAATATTTATAGAAAAATAAAAAATTTAAAAAATATTCACACTTTGAAACATTTTCCAAAAATATTCATTTTTGGCATTCGTATTGTGTCAAAATGGATTGACGCCCAAGAGGTCATTTGAAATTTGCTATAGAAACTCGGATTGAAACCGTGTTTCTATGGTCAAACTTCCACCTGACAACGATGATCGAAGGCAGCGCTTGATGTGGCATAGAAATGACAGTGTTTCAAATGACCTCCCGGGCGCCAATCCAATTTGACACAATGCGAATAAGACGCGGTTTCAAACCGCGTTTTTCTTATTTTCCTACCAAAAATGAATATTTTTGTAAAATGTTTCAAAGTGTGAATATTTTTGTAATTTTTTTTCCTATGAATATTTTGAAAAAAAAATTCAAAATAGAGAACTATAAATCAAATATTCTGAATATTTTTTGACCTCATTCCAACAGCTTCCCCATTATAGAGTTTACCCAAAATATATAGAGTTTTTTTCCAAATTTAGGGAATGATCTACATATTTTCTCTTCATTCTCGATTTAATTTGGAGAATGTAATGGGGAATCTCTTGGACCAAAAACCATCCCAATATCCTCCAAAAATCAAGATGGAGAATCTCTTGGGCTTGCTTAAAAACTAATACTTTTAAATTTCTCAATGAAAATAAACTTTAGTTTATGATATTGTATAAGAAACCATTTTTTAAAAATATTGTGCAAGACACGGATATTGACCCTATATTATTAAAATTCAAATTTTAAAAATTATAGATCAATAAAAGATTAAATATTTTATAATATAAGTTTCCTAGTTTAATAAAAACATAAATTTGTATGATGAAATTTTATAAACATATCATTATATGTATATAAAATATAAATATAATTTTTTTTAAAAATAATATTGATTTAGATATAACTAGTTCTATACCCGTGCTATGCACAGATTCACCAATTGTACTTATTTAATATATTTAGGTTATATATATATAATATTAGCTTACACTACTATAATATTACATATTTCAAAAAAAAGTTATTCATAAAATCGTATCCTAATATGTAAAGATCATCTTTCATTAAAAAATATTTTTTTGGACAAAATCAAATTCCATGGGTTTAAAAACATACTCTTGATAAAAACAAAATACCTTCAATAACCATTCAAATAAATTTTATTTTGTGTGAATGCTTAATTTTGAGCCAAAAATAAGATTGGATCGATGGAGTTTCCTTCCAAAAAGATAAGATCAAAGTCCTCGAACTGATATTCTGTGGACGATTTAGTTGTGGCGGAAAGCCTTCTCGTTGTAGCGACACATTGCAATGCTCGCGGGCAATCTCAGGACTTCACCATGGCAAAATGGGGTCTTTCGTTGCGGCGAAACATGTATTTCGCCACGACGAAATATGCTTGTCTTGGCGGGCGTTTCGATGCTCCTCACCATGGCGAATCTAACCAATTCGCCATAGCGAAAATGTGAACTCGCGACTGCGAATCAGGGCTGGGTTCTTTGTTCTTATTCTATCTCGCCGCGGCAAATGGGGTGACTAGCCGCGGCGAAACCTGTGTTTCCAACTTCTTGATTCTCGTCCCTTGCTCCTTATCTTGAACATATTATTTCTTCTTCTTTGTTGATTTGTCCCGCTTCTTTACTCCATTTTGATCTATCTTAGTGGTTAAAGGTTCCTATCTGTCTGGCATTAAAAAAAATTGTTTGGATCTTATATTAATAATATAATACTAATACAATTATGAAAGATGTCACGTAACGTTTTAACTAATTTCACATCCCCATTGTTTTAAAAAATTAATTGGTTTATATTATTTGTGGGTCCCTCTTTAACCATTAACAATTAAATGAATCAATTTCACAAATTATAAATTTAATAAAGGATTTTTTAGGGATGTTTTAACCCACTTTCACTCAAATCTTTGAAATTCATTCTTTTGGTTTCATTTAATAAAAGCCTCCTTCATCTCCGTCATCGTTCACCTTCTCCTCGTTCGGCTATGGCGACAACTCAGTCCACTACTGTCTCCACCTTTTCCACTAGTACGCTGCGAATTTGAGGCTGCTGGAGACTCCTCCTATATATGGAGGCTCCGAGATCTGCACAATTTCATCGCCGCCCACAACTTCATTTCAAATGCTTCACATTAGATCCAAAATCAAACACCAGATCAACCAGCGGGCTCTCTCTCTCTCTCTCTCCCTCCCTCCAACTGCTTAGATCCCTTCCCTTTCCTCTGGGGCTATTGGATGCCGACTCCGGCATGGTTCCCGGCCTCACTAGATTCCTCATCCTCGACCCCTCATTTTGATTGGTCATATTCAACCTTTCCCACCTAGAAACTCCAAATCATTAAATCTCCTGGAAAAAAAAAACCAAACCACCACCCCCTCCCACCACCGCCGGTCACCAACTCCCACCACCATCTACTTTTCTTACCCCATCCCCAACCCACATGCACCAACCCCAGAGACTTCCATCGGTTCTCTTGAGTCAGGCTCGCTATGGCGCACTCCCTCCAACATCAGTCTCCCTGTCATCGGGTCTCATTGGCATGGCGGCGCTGATGCCATTACCCCTCTTCAGTCGCCCTAGAACACCCCCCCCCCCCCCCCCAAAAAAAAATTGAAAACCAAACCTACCCTTCACTCAAATCTCAAATCTGTTAAATCCAAACATAATGTCCTAATTAAATATCAACACTAAAGGGTCCTCCCTCTACACACCTAAAACAAATCCCTGTTTTCCTACCCTTTAACCTAAAACAACAAATGAAACCTATTTACAAAAGATCCATGTCTTTTGTCGATTCAACCTCCAAATCTCAAGTTTTTGAGTCCGAGGCATCACTTGCAACGTGATTGATGAGCAAAGTCACTGCCTTCTAAGCCAACAATTCCATGTCTACAATCTTCTAAGCCGTCTAAATCACCAGTTTAGATATGAAGAAACAAGAGTTTTAATTTTCTAGACATTTTTAATTTTAAATTTATGTAATTGTAATCTTAGATAAAAAAAAAATTATTTTGACTTGCGACCTCTGCATAGAGTCATCCAAGCCATCTGTTGATGAATTCAAGATCGCTTTATCGATCTACTTCTTGCTCACTGTAAAAAAAAAATATATTGAAAATCAAAATATTAGTTTGATATCACATAATCAAAACTAAATTAATCAAAATGTTTATCGCTTAAAATTCATTTTTTTATTTTTTAACAATTTTTTATTAGATATTTGTTAATTCTATTTTTACCAGCTATTCTCCTAATCGATCCATATAGAAATAAAAAATATTTTGACCATTATGTTAGGAATTGAATATATAGGGTGAATTGTGGAAATATTAGAAAGTGGGTTTAATGGTATAAATAGAGATACATTGTACTGGTTGATTTTCATCTATGAATGAATTCCAATTAGTCCTTCTATCTCTCGTTCTCTCTCCCTAAACTCTCTTCCTCTTACCTCTTCCAAATCAATCTTCCATGGAAACACCCTCACACGACCTTGGATCCTAACACATTAGCATTTCCTTATCAATGAATTATAGTTTTAATGTGGTTTTATCATAATATTAATCAATAATCTAAGGTGTATAATAATATTTCTAAATATAATCCAATTTCAGATTTAATTAAATAATATGCTAAAAATGATGATTTTGTCTAATCAACTACTCCATACTTAATCTTAACCACTAACCATTTTTTCTTTTTTCTTTTTTCTTTTTTTTTTATCAAAATAATTAATTACCCAATATTATAACTTCAATTTACAAACTTCAAAAATTTTAACTTTTGCTAATATGTATCTATATGAATACTAAAGAAAGAGTCCTTTAAGGTGAAAGAGTATGCCCTTTTAAGTTTCCATCATATGTGATACCCTCCACCCCACAATTCTATTTGAAGTTTTCTCATCAACAATATTCGATACTCCGTATGTGCTTATTCCTTTCTCAATGTTTCATGTTCAAACTTTCCATAGCCAAAATATTATCTGAAAAATTATTAAGTATGTATGGGGTGGTAGTTTTGTGAGCTCGAATGTAGATATCCATGAAAATATCTGACCCAAAGGCCTTTTTCATTAGTCTATTTAGTATTTGAACTAAGGGTTTGAATTTGTCAGCAATTGTCTAAATTTTTTTCATAATCCCCCTTTTATTCACCCTTTTAATTTTGCCCTTTCCTTCGACATATATGAGAACAGAACTTCTCTAACCTTCACTAGAGGTGGGAAAAAATAATTGAAATTGAAAAACTGTTTTGAAAAATTGGAAAATTACTCTATTTTATAATTAATTGTTTTGAAATAGGGGAGTATTTCAAAATAGTTAACTGAATTGTTTTTATTTTTCAGTTCAAAACAATACCAATTAATTGGTAACCACTAAACCCTAGTCTCTCACCGCCTCTCTATCTGACTGTCTCTCCGTCCATATGCATTGAAGCCGCTCCTCCATTGTTGTCAATATCGAAGCTCTTCCGGAGGCCCCTTCGGCCTTCGCTATTGCCGCCACTGGAGCTCTTATCGTCTCTCATCGCCTCGCCCGACCTCAGAAGACAGAAGCTCTCATCGCGCGCTCTCTCTCTCTCTCTCTCTCTCTCTCTCTCTCTCTCTCTCTCTCTCTCTCTCTGTTCTCTCGCTCGCCACCAGTGCCTCAAGAGTCAAATTTGATTCCGGCGACGGGACGACAAGCTCACCAGATCCGATTGTTGTGGTAGAGGATATAGTAGATTTGTCCAAAAGGTGTGTGGATCTGGAAGCACCAGGGGAGCTCCGACGAGCTGGGGATCTGCAAACGAAGCCCACTCCTAGAGTGCGATTTCGAAGCAGCGATTGGGGGGAGGGTCAGATCTGGGCGAGTTCTGGAAATGGAAGGAAGGTTTGTGGATGGGTGGTGAAAGAGATGAAGCAGGCGGTGTCAAAAGGGAACGGCGACGCTTGCCTTCCACCTTCACCCTCTCCGGCCTCTCGCTTCCCTTCCGACTTCAATCTTCACTCTCTACGCTTCAGGCTTCAGTACAACAGTCAAATTTTGTGTGTTATTGGTGGACCGTACTTTGATTTTCAACAGCCTTACAATTGCTTTGAATTTCTAATGGAGAGAGTTTTGAATGATGAACCGATAATATAAAAAGGAAAAACAATTATCAATTAATTGAAGAATTGAATTGAAATTAATAATTAATTAGTATTCAATTAACTGCTCTTTTCAATATAATTATGGTATTGAAATTTTGGTAATTGAAACATCAATTAATTGCTTTACAATTAATTGAATTAGCAATTAATTGGAAATGCCCACTTGTCCTTCACCTGCTCTTCTCTCTCTTTCGAATGCCGCTGGGAGCCTCACTGCAAGCCCTAGCTCGTCGTCCACTGCCACGACCGTCACGACATTGGGAGCCTCTTCTCTCCTCCAGATTTGATACTCCACCGCCACGGCTCGGTCCACCGCGATATGAAGCCGGAGAACGTCCTCCTCGTCCTCCTTGATCTCCACGACACTGGTTCTCCTCCTCGACCTCCATGGCGTCTCCGGCGCCGAATTCGACCGGATCAAGCTCTGCGACTTCGGATCAACCGAGTTCATCCACGAGGGGGAGCAATTGTCCTGAGTTTTCGGAACGCCGTACTTCGGGCTCTGTAGGGACGTTTCCCGAAGGTTCTCCGCCGAGCAGGTTCCGTCGACTCCTCCCTTTGATCGTCCGTGCAAGCGGCTCCGTCGGGGCTCCGTCGACTGCAGCGATGGTGACAGCAGTTGCTGCTCCAATACAGGGATGGGATGAGGCGATGGTGACAGCGCATGCGCTCTTCCGTCGACCTCTCTCAATCTCGACAGATCCATTCGGGTTTCCCCACTTTTCCTCCTTTATTTCCTCTCGGTAAAGATCCAGTTGCAGATTCAATTTCCGATTGCCATTTTTGCTTTTTTGTATCGGTGATGGTAAAGCGATTTAGGGATTTGAGAAAGTTTGTCACTTGTTCATTGATTTCTAATGAGGTATATATATATATATATACAATCACATGAGCTCCACTAGGGATTATGCTCTCAGAGAACGATACAACTATTGGGCCACTTTGGACTTCTTATCTTGTGTTGTTTCCAAGTCTTGATTGGGCTCTGCATCTTGTACTGTTGGGCTAGCTCCATTATCCACTCTCGATCCGAACTGATGGAGGCAAAGTAAGGATCGATTGGCAGTGAAAGCCGAGGATGAGAGTGGTTTGGTAAGCAGGTCTGCAACTTGATCATTAGAGGAAATGAAGGCAACTTTAAGAGACTTGTTGGCAACTCTTTCTCGGACAAAGTGGTGGTCGAGAGATAAGTGCTTGATTTTGTGATAGAGCACCAGATTCATGGCTAGATATGTGGTGCCTATGTTGTCGCACCACAAGGTGGGAGACTGCAGGAGAAAGATCCTGAGATCTGATAGCAGAATCTGAAGCCAGATGGTCTCACATGTGGCGTTGGCTAGAGCTCGATATTCGACTTCAGTAGACGACCGGGAGACCGTCGGCTGCTTCTTTGTGGACCAAGAGACCAGATTCGGGTCATGAAAGATACAATACGCACTGATGGATCGACGATCCAGGCGGTTGCCTCCCCAATTGGCATCAGAGAAAGCTGACAAGGTATGATCACAATGAGCAGCGATGTGGAGTTGGGCGGTGCATAAATTGAGAGATTCGTTTCACCGCTTTCCAGTGAATGATTCGTTTCACCGCTTGCCAGTGAATGATGGTTGGGCGGTGCATAAATTGAGAGACCCGGTTGACGGAGAATGCGACATCTGGGCGAGTGAATTGGAGATATTGAAGACTCCCGACGATGCTCCGATATAATTGAGGGTCTTCAAAGGCGGGAGCAGATGTAGTATCATACAAATTCGTAGCCATGGGAGCAGTGTTCTAAAAATCGCGTCTAGGCGCCGCCTGGGCGCCGCCTAGGCGCTAGGCGGCACGGGACCTAGGAATTTTTAAGCCTAGGCGGGCCTCTAGGCGGAAATTCGTCCAGAAACCGCATAGTCCCGCCTAGGCGCCGCCTAGGCACCGCCTGTTCCCGCTTAGACGCCACCTAGGCCCGCCTGGTCTCGCCTAGGCGCCATCTGGGCCCGCCTAGGCACCGCCTAGTCCAACGATTATTCAATTTGAACTTCTAAGCATATGATTAGATGGCTTAGGGTTTTTTAATCCCCCATGACGGGATGCATTTGCTTTTAAGTCGAACTTATAGTTTTGGATTTTAGGAGGTTTAGAGTTGTTAGTCAGACATGTACTTTTGCGTTTATTTACTTTAGTGTTAGTTAACTACTACAAATTTGGGTTTATGAGTGATATTATGGATTATTATTACATTATATGAATTATTGACAAGTGTTATTTGTCAAAATATAAGAAAATAATCAAGTTTGTTCTAAGTCCGCCTAGGCGCCGCCTAGACACCCGCCTAGCTGCCTAGGCACTAGGCGGCCACCCGCCGCCTAGCGGCCTCCTAGCGCCTTTTAGAACATTGCATGGGAGTGGAGACAGGCTTGCTGGTAGCCATTCTAGCGCGATGAACGAGGTCTCGTATGTGTTTGGTCTGGCTCAGGTGAAAGCCAATGGAGTCACGAGTGACTTCAACACCAAAAAAAAAATGAGCGGGGCCTAAGTCCTTGACAGGAAACCTGTGAGACACAGCTGCAACAAACTGGGTGGAGAGATGAGGGTTGCTTGCAAAAACAAGAAGATCATCAACGTACACTAGCACAAAGACGGAATTGGATCCTTGGTGTTAGGAAAAAAGGGAAGAATCAGCTTTGGATGGTGTAAAACCGAATTGAATCAGGGCATTGCTCAACTCAGCGAACCAGGTGCGAGGGGCCTGTTTCAAGCCATATAATGATTTTCTAAGTTTGCAAACATGTGAAGGGAATAGAGGATTAGTGAAACCTGGAGGTTGGGAGACATACACATCTTCCGTGAGGGTGCCGTGGAGGAAAGCGTTCTGAACGTCCAATTGCTGTACACTCCAACCAGACATCGCTACTAGGGAGAATAGGAGACGGATGGTGGACGGTTTAGCCACAGGACTAAAGGTTTCTTGGTAGTCAACACCCTCCAATTGATGATAGCCTTTCTCCACAAGCCTCGCTTTTCTCCTCTCAAGGGAATCATCAGAGTTCTGTTTTGTCTTGAAGACCCATTTGACACCAAGGACGTTGAGTTTGGGATCGGACAGAACCAAGTCCCATGTGTGAGTGTCTTGGAGAGCTTGAAATTCAGTTTCCATTGCCTTTGTCCATTGGAGGTATTTTGATGCCTCTGTGAAATTTTGAGGCTCCTCTGGTGAAGGTTCGATAATGTATAACAAAGTAGAATAAAGATACTCTAGAAAGGGGGTGAATAGAGTATGCCAACTTTTCGCTGTCAATCTCAAGACTTTTGAAACGCTTGCAAAACCCTTTGGGAGTAAACTCAATTCTTTCAAATGGGATACCTGAATCACAGCAAAGTTATACAATTCGAAACAAGTGCGGAAATATTGGTAAAGAAATAAGTAAAGAACACGACGAATTGTTAACGAGGTTCGGCTCCTTTAAGTCTTAGTCCTCGCCTAGGGTTCTTCCACAACCCTAGGATCCAATAGGCTTTATTGATTCACAAAGCTTAGGATCCTAATAGCTCACTGAGAAGCCTCTCTCCTATACAATTGCAATCTAGTCAACTCACGTTCCCTTGGAGTCCTAGACCAATCTAGAAGAGCCCCACCTCTCTCAGCTATCTAGTACAATCATCTTACACTCACGAATCAATTGCCTAGTGCACACTTCCTGAGTTATAAACTCTTGAGTATAACACTCTCTCAAAATATATCCTATAAGCTCACTGTGTAACTCTCAAATGCTTTAAAACAAAAGATAGGACTCTTAACACCTAGCAGAGAGTACACGAAGAAGAAAGATTGACTTGAGGGCTGAGTGTGCGTTGTAGTTCAATGATTGTTTGTGTTCAACACTTGTGCCTCTTCTCTCTTCTTCATCTCCTTTTATACTTGATCAAATCGGCGCCATTTTGAAAGAAGAATCTTTGCCCAACGGCTACTTCAGATCATGGCCAAGAATGGATCTTCGCAATCTTCTAAAGATGGAAATTGTGAAGCCATAATCTTCCTGATTTGATCTGAAGGAAGAAGATCTCTTCAAATATCTTCGCTTCATGGTTAGTACAAAATATATAAAATAATATTCGGAAACCCTACTTAGATAATATAAGATAATAAATAAAATACATACAATACAGGTTTTGAATTTCATCAATACAGCTTTAGCTTCAAGACCTTTGACACAAGCTTTGTGTCAAAGCCTTTGAAACCATTTTCGATTTTCATCAAGGGAGTAGAGTTATCATCTAGGATTAAGTCGGTGGCCAAACAATGAGGATGAGCCGGCCAGGGTATAGTACCATCATGCCTCTTAAGAGGTTTGTGGATGTTGTCACCGGCTCTCGTTAACATAGGGTGGGTGGTTGTGGGTTGGGCCGGCGTGGGTGAGAGAGGTGGAGCCTCCTGAACTGGGGTAGGCAATAGAGGGGGAAGGTGTGTATTGGGCTGGGTTAGTGGGCCGAGAGAAGGAGGCCCATGTGGGCTGGGTTCAAGTGGTAATGTGTTTGGGGTTGAATTTGTATTGGGTTCAGGAGGTAACGTGTTTGGGTTTGAATTTGTATTGGGATGAAACAAAATAGGCAATGACGCCAGGTCAGTGGGGGTTGGTTGATTTGTTGGAGAGGGAAGGCTAAACGGAAAGGTGTCTTCATGAAAAACGACATCTCGAGAGATGTAAGCTCGTCGGTTTACCCAATCGTAACAAGTATAGCCACGGTGGTTGGGACTATAGCCAAGAAATATATTGGGAGTTGACCGAAAGGCAAGTTTATAGGTGTTGTAAGGCCGAAGATTGGGGAAACATAGGCACCCAAATACTTTGAGAAATTTGTAGTCCGGGGGTGAATTGAAGAGCACCTCAAATGGTGAACGAGAGCCAAGGGTAGGAGTGGGTAGCCGATTGATTAAGGAGGATGCGGTTTGGAATGCAAACTCCCAATAAGGTAAAGGAAGAGAAGCGTGTTTGAGGAGCGTGAGGCCGGTATCCACAATAAGACGATGACGGGTTTCAACACTCCCATTTTGTTGGTGAGAGTAAGGACAAGTGAGGCGATGAGAGATGCCCAAGTCTTGAAAGTGGGCTTTGAGAGGCTTGAACTCGGTGCCATTGTCCGTTTGGATAGCTTTAATGGTGCAAGAGAATTGATTGGTGACCAATTTGATAAAGGAGGTGAGGATGCCCAATACCTGAGACTTGGATTGAAAGGGGAAAACCCATATAAAATTTGAGAAATCATCAATAATAGAGAGATAATATTTGTTTGCATTAAGTGATTCCAAGTGGGCTGGGCCCCATACATCACAAAACAAGAGCTGTAACTGGATTCGAAAAATCGACGCTCCACCTAAAATAAAAAACTTCCTATGGAGAATTAAACAACAAGGCTTACCCACGGCTACACGCTTACCCCAAAAGGGTATTGTTGTACCTACAACATGTATTTTTTGCAATTACCCCTTGGAAGATGATATTCACCTTTTTCTAGGATGTCCCCTCAATAACTTCCAGCAACAATTTCCTAGGGAAATATCCCAAAAAACCAACACACTTCTATCACAAAACAGAGACATAGAGCAAATATTATAGCTACTAGGTACTTCTCTCTCGAAAGAAAACAAACAAAACATAATATTCGGATGGTGGACAGTTTGGTTTGTCAGAAACCAAATTATTTTCAGAAATGCCAACATCCCTTCTGCCGAGGGTCTTAAGAAGTTAGTAATGGAAATTATCGGAAACTGGAAAAGAGCATGTAAGATGAACTCGAATAAAATTGGGGATGGAGATCCCTCTATCCATAATGGGAAAAAAATCATTCTAGCAATTACCGGAAAAGGCCTCCCTTCGGTAAGTACAAATTAAACCTTGATGGATCATTTATATTGGCCTCACAAAGTTCTATAGGTTACATTATTCGGGACTGGATGAGCAATCCTATTAGCATCGGGGGTAAAGTTATTGGTGGCCAGTCTCCTACTATGGCGGAAGCACTTGCCCTAAGACTCGGAGTGGAAAAAGCTAGAGAACTACAGATCAATGACCTAATCATAGAAGAAGATTCAAAGATTATTCCAGATTTTTTACGTACCCATACTAATTGCTCCTGGGAATTGAAATAGAACTAGTAATGTCGGACGTTGCATTCTCCTAGATGTAAGAAATATTGGAGTCTCCCACATTCCCCGTGCTGGTAACCGGGTAGCGGATAGGGTTGCTCACCTTTGCTACTCTATCAGGGGACCGAATTTATACAGTGACACAGGTCTTCTTGACCTCATCCGGCAGGATGCTTTCGGACAGGGTTTTCTCATCCGAATTATTACCTAATAAAAAAAAGATCATGATAATTTGATGTTAGTTGAAAGATTTTTTTAGTGAATTTATGTTGAAAATAAGCAACCGGAAATAGGTAATTGAAATTCGTTTTGTCATGAGTTAGCTAAAATTACGTTCAAAATAGATAATCGAAATTACGGTTTTTATGAGTTATAGACAGGGAAAAAAATTTAGTATACAAGCGACATTATATTTTAAAAAATAATTCATGTCTATCGCTCTCACTAGTGAATTATATCTATTTGGAAAATTTGTAAAACTCAGGATATTTTTAATTAAAAAAATTGTAACATGGAAAATAAAATTTTATATCATATTTAGATGATTTACCTATATTAAAATTATTTATTTGTTATGCTATGTGACAACAAATTGTTAGAGCATTGGAGCGACGATGGCCCACGGCTTCGGACCGTCGAGGCGAACATGCAACGGGTGAGAAGGACCAAGAGGAGGCTCCCGCTATTGCCACTATTGTACCTACTCAGGCGAGTACATCAGTTATACGGGATAGGACACGATTGCCTTGGACGAGTCAGCCTACATTGAGACGTTCATCTTCATAGTGTACACCATCGTCTCCTGTCTGGAGTCAGGCTCTAGGGCTCGACGATATTCATTCGGACGACGCGGTTAGGTCAGATGCATCCGAATAATCGGTACCCAAACTAGAGGAAGGTCGGGGAGATCCAAGAATTAAAAACATATTAATGGTATATACATAAATATTACTTCACACGCACATTGGAAACAAACACATTCAAAACATATAGATGTGAAATAAATTTCCCTAATACTGTCATATATACTATATATTCAAACATATTTGAAACATGGAAGATAAATACATGATCGAATTTCCCTAATATTGATGGTATATGCATAAATATTATACACACACATTTGAAACAAACATATTCAAAACATATAGATATAAAATAAATTTCCCTAATTTTATCATATATAAAATATATATAAACCATTTTATGCCGCAGGGGCAATTCTCACAAAACGCTCTCAGCGAAAACCCCCTTGCTTGGGCTGAAGAACACAAACTCCCACCACCTCTTCGGAGGCCGAATACAACCTCTTCGGAGGACAATAACCCCTCTTCGGAGGCCAATAACAAACCTCGTCGGTCCAAGGCTTCGGGCTTGCCCTCCGCTTTGTGCCGCAGGTCTCTCTCCCATGGTCGGCGCCGCCGCATTTCTCACTGTTTTGCCCTCTTCGATGGCTTCAATCCATCACCTCTTCATAGGCTACGTACCTCTCCTCGGTGGCCACTAACCCCTCTTCGGAGGCCTTAATACTAGCCTCGTCGGACCCTGGTCCGTGGGCCCTTCCACTCTTGTCGCCCTCCTCTTCCCTTCTTCTTGTTCGGCGAAGCACACACCCTGGGTCGACGTTTCAGGCAGCCTTGGTTGCTTGGTTTGCCCTCGCAACACCCTGCTCCTCTCTCGATTTTGGGGGCAAATCTCCCCTAGAAATCTCTAATTGATTTGGGGCTTTTTACCCTGGTTGATTTCCGCCTGAGTTGGTTCGTTTCCAACGGCCTTCTCGGTGTTCTCGGTGCTCTCCGGTCTCCGGTGGTGGGGCTGCCTGTAATAGGGTTTACGTATCTCTGCTTTTCGGCTGCTATAGCAGTGTAGCTTATGTTTTGATTTTATAAACTAGATTTCCTAAATGGGCCTCGTTTGGTTCTTTGATTTTGGGATTAGCCCATTACTCTTGGTAATTGGTATACTGATTTCATCAGTACTATATGTAATCGCAAAATATGAACGGGAGTTGCTAATCAAAATTATCAAATTTCTTCTTCGTCCCCAAACTCTCTCTCTCTTCAATCTGCACAGTTGCAGTTGTACATCTTCCTCGCTCCAGAATCTCGGCCTGGTGTGTCCAACCTTCGGACTCACTTGCGAGTTTTTTGGTCGAGTTCTATCGGTTTCTATTACCACTGCAATTTACCTACATCAATGGCGTCGTTGTACGGAATTCCCGTCTCACTGCCTCGCCTTTCGCCGGTCGGATCCCTGCGCCTTCATCTTCCTCGATGGGGTTTTAGGGTTGCCGGCGGTAAGTTTCTTTGCCAAGAGTTGCTTCTTTGGCTTTCGGTGCCTGGGTGGCCTTGTCTCGGCCCGGTTTGGGTTCTTTGGGCCCAAGGCAAAAGGTTTGGGCCCAAAGTTGCCCTGAAATGAAAAAAGAAGGAAAAAAAATGTCATAATAACAACATAAAAATCAATCTCTTTTGGCTCGAAACACGGCCCGATAGAGTTTGGATTAAATCCCATTTGGGTTTGACCGATCCGTTGGGATCGGTCCCTCGCGGTTTGCTTTGCTCGGGTGGCGTGCGTCCCTGCTTTGGTTCGACTTGAGGTTCTTCTTCTATGTTGGGGTTCTGGCAGTCGGAGTCCGGTCTGGCTGGGATTGAGGTAGTGTGTACGGGGCGACTCCGTGTTCGGGAAGGAGCTTCCTGGAGGTTCGTCTTCACTGCCCACAAGGATTCCTGATGTATCGCCGGTCAGCGGTGCTGTTTTAGGATGGTGGTTGGCTTTCGTCCGTAGTCTACGTCCCCTTCGTGTTAGATTTAGTTTGCCTTGACTCGTTTCTTGTAGGGTGCGTTTCCACTTGTTGTTTTGCACCGCTTTTTGTTTTTGTTTTCGTTTTTGTTTGTATGTATTGACGGGTTTCCGTCTGCCGACTTGTTGTTTTCGTGTATGTATTGACGGGTTTCCGTCTGCCGACTTGTCGTGCAACTCTTATAAGAGAGTCGTGCAACTCTTAAACCAAGAGTCGTGCAACTCTTACAACAGAGTCGTGCAACTCTTACACAAAAGTCTTGCAACTCTTACAACAGAACATGTTGTGCAATAATTTATTGAGAAAGTATGAAATTATATTGAGAGAAAATAAAATCATGTTGATAACAAATTCACAAGTCTCGATTGTTGTGCAAAAATAACCTATGGTTGAGCAAAAATAAGATGATGTTATGCAATAATTTATTGAGAAAGTATGATATTATATTGAGAGAAAATAAAATTATGTTGAGCACAATTTCACAAGTCTCATTGTTGTGCAAAAATAACCTATTGTTGAGCAAAAATAAGATGACGTTGAGCAAAATTTCACCAACCCCCCATGTTGTGCAATTTTACTCTATTGATGAGCAAAAATAAGACCGTGTTGTGCAATAATCTATTATAAAAGTATAAAATTATATTTACAAAAAATAAGATCATGTTGAGACACAATTTCACAAGTCTCGATTGTTGTGCAAAAATAAAGAATTGTTGAGCAAAAATAAGAGCATGTTGTGCAAATATAACCGTAAGTTGTGCAAATATGAATCAAATCTAATTTTATTTATTTATTTTTTTTAACATTTTGTCGTGCAAATATAAGAGTACGATGTGCAAATATAACCATAAATTGTGCAAATATGATCCAAGTCTAGTTTAGAGTTGCACTTTTTTCTGTGTCAGCACTTTTTTTCCCATGTCAGCACTTTTTTTAGAGTTGCACAAGCATGGATAACAATTTCACAAAAAATCGAAGAAGCATAGGACAAATGAATCATAAGTCGATCAGATGATGTAGAACAATTCCATTAAGCATGGATAACAATTTCACAAATATGATCCAAATCTATTTTTTTTTACATGGATAACAATTTTTTTACTTTATAATATTATTCTTGCGCTTTTTATTCTAATTTGTGCACTTTTTATTCTATTTGTGTCAGTACTTTTTTAAAATAATTTTTTTTTTCACATCAGCACTTTTTAAAAGTGTTTTTTTCTTTTTTCCATCACATCACAATTTTGAAAATTTGCACTATTTTATTTTACAATTGCACAACTGTTAGATAACCATCTCCACAGCAACGAATCTCATGGAGTTTGAGACAGTCAATTTAAAACTTGTTAGCAACCACGACTTGAGATTTTGAGGTTGAGATTTTGAGGTTGAAGACAATGTACAAGCAACCAGTAGTGTACAAGCAGTATCAGATGTAAAACCAGCCGAGTCAAAAGTTCACCATTCAACTTAAACCAGATAAACTAACACGTTACAAGTCTGGTATCATTGTTAACATATCTGGTACATGCTGACAATGGTGACATGTCAGTAAGGAAACCTTATCTAATGCACTTAAGCAAGATGGACTTTTGAACAAATTGAGATAGAGAAGAAACCCCACTAGTGCTCATCCTCTCAACCAGGTGTTTCGGTATGAAGAGTTATCACGTAAAGAATCATTATGGCGCTTGTACTCGAGTATATAACTATGAGGTAGCTTCAGGCATCGTTCAATTGAGTCTCTCAGAGCCATTACAACCTGCATAAGAATAACAAAGCAAGACCACAAACAATAATAAGCCTCGTGTATGCCACTTGAGGATTAAATTAAGCAGCAACGGCTCCAGAAGTAAACCTGATGGTCAGATGCATTGTGATTCCAAACACTTAATATATCCTCACTGAAACGAACGCTTAGAACTGCTCCACATACATCCTCACTGAATTCAAGTTGGTCACCTACCAATGCGAGAACCTGAAGGAGCAAACATTGGCACATGATAACTACTTTCAAGATGACTTGTTAACAGGTCATTAGACTGAATTTGATTGCCACAAATACAAGATGTTTGGTTATGCAGCTTGAGCATTTGTAATCAATCACCAAAGCAAGTGGTCAAAATTTCTATTCAAGAAATAGAAAGAAAACCCATCTTTCACTCTTGCCTAGCTTACTAGTAGATGGAATTCCAGCACAACTATATATTTTGGGGGAAGGGAATAGAAATCACACGGTAAAGGCATGCAATCAACTTCAAAGATCTGAACTACTTTCTACAGAAATGCTATAATAGTGCACATGTCCAATAAATTCTTTCATTTATCCACTATACAGGAATAACAACTTAAGAACGCAAATATCATTCAATTGCTTCCTCTGGAGATGCAATACTAGCTGCTACTTCTAACACCTTAATAAGCTTCAAGAAGGAGCTTTGTCAATCGACTTAGTCAAACATTACATACTGATAGCATGCATTTAGGTAGGCATAATAGGTTGCATTTAGCTTAGTTAAAATGCATATCATGCATGATTTAAGTAGAATTTGCATATTTGCTTTCTATGTTGGTGGAGTCGGAATCTACACGTTTTTATTGATTATTTCAGGTAACTGTGGATCCGAGAAGGATAAATGAGTTGATAACACATTGGATGAGAATGTCTAGTTGATCGAAGAAGCTTACATGAAGATCTCAAGAGGTCCTGAGAAGAAGAAGCGAACCTAAACGAAGAACAAGTCTGCATAAGTTGTCGCTAGACATGCTGAACTTGTTTTGCACTTTCTGGAGGCCTCGGTTGTCCGATTGACTATTATGACCATGCGTTGGAAAGCTCTTTCCAAGAGCTACAACTTTCCTGTTGACAAGAAGAGCAAATTCGAGACGGATTTTATGTGAAAGACCGATGCAGCGGCCGCAGCATGCCGCAGCATGTATGCCGCGACCGCCGCCAGTACCGTGGCAGCGGAGTTGGAGAAAATTGTTGATGCTGCGGCCGCAGCATCCATGCCGCGGCCTCAGCATTGGTCGTCAGCGCCTAGACGCTGCGTTTCGATTAGTAAAAACCGTAGATGCTTTGTTTTGTTTCATGGCCGACTTGGGATTGTTTATAAGGCCAATTTTAGTTATTTTTCTAGAACTTCTATGCTATTCATTCATCAGACACTTTAGAGACTTTGAGCGATGTCTTCCATGAGGAACTAAACTCATCTATTCTGCCTGCAATTTGAAGCTTTGTTTGGATTGAGTTGTGAGTTTCTGAATCTTGTTCCTTATTTCCTATATTGAATGTTTCGACTTCTTTGTGCTTGAATGTTTGATTGTTTTATTCTATCTCGACTGATCAACTTGGTAGAATTAATTCAATTGCTAGAGTTTTGTAGATTCCTGATTGTGAACCTTAACCCAAGTGGCAAACTTATCCCTTTAGGGCTGATTGAACTAATTAGATGGGTAGGAAGTTGGATGTGTTGTTAAATCCTTCTTTAGGGACTGCAAATACCTTGGTTAATCTCTGAACTTAAAGCTATCAATTGGGTTAAATCCTTCTTTAGGGACTGTTCGATTGATAAGGGTTTCTAGGACTGATTGGACTAGTAACTATATTAGGTCGGGACAAGGGCATTCATAGGAATCATAAAGGGACAAGAGGAAGTTACAATATCAATTCAACCAAATAAAGTGAATAGTTGTAGGTAGAGCGATCATCTCTAATTTGTTTTGCATCAACTTTGTTTATAGTTTATTTTATTTTCTTTCTTATTTTCATCACCCCAAAACCCCCCGTTTCATTTTAATTGGTAAATAAACTTAACTTAGGAATAACTTCATTCTCTGTGGGATCGACTCGTGCTTACCACACTACATTAGTTAGGTAGGTTCAAAATTATTTTGATATGTTTAGGCGACTAAAAACCGTCCATCACCTACAAATTCACAAGTTTCTTTTTGAAGGAGGACACCGACATTTGGCCGCACACAGTACTTCTTGGGTGATGTAGTCTTAACCTGTAGTGTAATGATTTAATCACAACTCAAAGATACACAAACTATTTATTAAGCCTAACTGTTGATAAAGATACTTAGCCACACCTTGAATGCAACATGTTGGTCAGTCTTATTGATAAGCTGAACATTACAAGTGCTTTGTTTCTTTACTTAATAACTGATACAAATTGAACAACATGTAGAATTAGAATCACAGTTCACAAAGTACTGAAGCTGATAAGAATTACAAGCAATTTCAAAGGTGTATAGTGCAAACAACACAAATGACACAAATGTGCGAAATTTTAATCACCCAGTCACTTCTGCTTAGTTCCTATATGAATCGTAACATCATTTCTATATGAATCGTAAAATCAAAGATGGCCAGCCAAAATTAGGTTGTGAAGATAGCAACAAATATGGCTAATTGGGGTATAATCCAACAGAAATCACAAAATTAAATCCAAATCTGACGACGAATAGAGAATCAACAAAAATCCAAAATCAAACACAGTCACATTCTAATCCAATTGACTGAATAAACAGATGGAAAAGAAGAACTAGGAGAGAAGGAGCAAGAAACACGAAACCTGGAGGCCCAGGGCGCTCAAGAACGATTGATACCGGCTTCAGGTGACAAAGATCGGCTTCAGCGAGAGGAGGACGATGCTCCTCCTGAGTCGATTGATATCGTCGTGGCTTTGCGTAGACTGAGGGACGGCGGCAGGAATCCTCCTGAGTCGGATCTTCCTCCTCTTCTTCTTCGATTCGACGGCGAACAGGAGGAGAGCGCGGCGGCGGCGAACAGGATCGAGGAGAGGAGGAATATGGACGGAGATGGAGGATAATCGAATCCATGCCGGAGATGGAGGAAGATCCCCGATTCCAAGTTCTCCGTTGAGCGATCGGAGGCGGACGATTGGAGGCGGTCGGAAGCGGAGAGAGAGAGATTGGAGAGAATCGTCGATTGGGGGAAACGATCAGAAAAAAAAAAATAAAAAAAATTGAGAATTAGTATATATAGCGGCTATTTTGTTAAATTGTCCAAATACGCGACCATTTTACAAATACGTCCAAATAAAGTGCCTATTTTGCAAATTTTTTCTATCGAAAATTGATATCAACGGGATTTCATCAAATATCGCAACTGCCTATTCAAATATCCGTAATCTGATTTAGGAAATAAATCGCAACCGCATATTTAAATTGATATTAGCGTAAGATACAATCTGAATTTTATTTTATTTTTAAAAAAATTAATCACAACCGCACATTGCGAGTTTGCGAAATCCGCAAACTCGCAATGCGCGATTGCAGAATTTTTTTTTAAAAAAATCGCAATCTGCAATTTCTGACAGTATATTAGGCGATATGTTAGCGGTGTGAAAAGTAGCCCCATAATAAGAAAGACCGAAATCCCACAAACATGACCCGAGAAACAAGCTTACGTGTTAGAAACACTTGTTAAAGTTGTTACGCAAATTAAATGATTTCCTCCGAAGGAACACATGCTTCATTTTTATAAAAACTAGTTGGTCGCCGCGTCAAGTTAACTATTTGGGATCATTAGTAGCTTTTGGAACCTAACTGATTAAGACTATAACATTATTGAATTGCTGAACAAAGGTGCAAAATCCATTCAAATAGTCCCTTGCAAACTTGTCATGCTGCATATCCAATGACACCCGTGTAAAAATCCATTCAACAAGTATATACATTGTACACCTTCTATATCATCATGAGAAAATAAATGAAGCCTCGCAATGAAGGTGTAGTCATAAAGTCTAGGTTTAGGTGCCTAAGCTTGCGCAAACAGGGGACTTCTGATGTTGTTTTGTGAAATTGAACTATAAGTAAAAGGTCCAAGTTCAACTCCCAGCATTCACCTGTTCCTCTCCAGTAACCCTCTCCACTTCATTATGCACTTGATCCCATCTAATCATACTCTGTGAGCAGTAGCCTTGTTTGTGGTTAGGACTGGGACGGTGTAGTTATCGACCCATTTGGTTGCTCCGATAACAATGACGCATTTTGTTTGGTCCACGTCTATCGGTCCCTCGTGTGCCTAAAGGGGCACTGACCGTGCTTGTGGATCCCTGATCCAGAGACTTCCTTGGGCATTCGGCGTGAAGTAGCTGAGCTCTCTTCTGATCGAGTCGAGCTTTCTTCTTCATGGGCAGCTCCATAAAGGAAAATGAGAACTGTAAAGTATATTGCAAAAGATTCATCATCATAATTTTAATCATGATCAAAACGGCGCTAGCCATCGATAAGTTGACAACAATTCATTCTTTTACTTCATAGACAACACAATGTGTGAAAAAATTTTCTATCTCTAATTCTGACAAAGCAAACAAACAATAACAATATAAGAGTACTTATCAAAGTCAAGAAACTCTTAAGTAGCCCTAGCCATTGAAAAAGCAACTCCTCGTAGTGCATATGAATCCGCTGGCTTTGAAAGGTCTACCATCAGTGATTCTCATTTCTAAATATCACTTTAACCTAACTCAACACATGTAAGCAAGTATAAGAATATAGCACTGTCATTTAACCCAAGCATGGCAACAACCAGGAGAAAATAAATGTCAAAACAATTTCATCAAATTAGCATGATCTCTTAAAATATTCTTGCTAATTTATTTTTCCAAATCATTCAGGGGAGGCAAATCATCATGAAGTGTAGGGAGTTTCCCAGCCAAGAAGTCCAACAAAAAATAATAATAAAGTATTCCCAAAGAAGTATACGACAAATTGGCAGTTGACAGGCAATTAGAAATAGCAATTATGCAGATCAGATAAACTTCAAATGATTTTTTTGGCATAAATTATTTTGTAGTATATGTAAAAAAAATCAGAATTTTAATTAGAGATAGATTATTGCTTCAGGCATCGTTAAACTCTCTTTGCAGAAAAAATAAACGGTAAACTTTATAGGCGTAAAGGTCTATTTCCTTGAGTTTAATGTACGTGAACCAAGTCAAAATATACGTGAAGCAAAAGTATAGTGCAAACCCCTCTTAGGCATTTCATTTCATTTCATCAAGGATGCAGCCAATAATAAAATTAAAATTCTTAAAGCTCAAAGTCTGACTGATAGGTTTTTTAAATCAAATTTTCTATCACAGAGTATAAATTAGTAAACACATTTGATTTTTAATTGTAATAAACATGGTTGGTTATGTCCATTTACTTCCATTTTGCCATTCCTCTGTAACAGACTACTTTATCTGAATTTTTATATAATGTAGTCTCCTTCCATTTTGCCATGTTTACTGTCTAGTTCCTCATTTAGTTGCGTAGAAGTGAAGAGAAAACAACCATTAGCTAGTTAGGGAAAAATATGAATTTGTAACACTTAAAGCATGAACTAAAGCACTAAAAAATGGAAATTAAATTTCTAAAAATGAATTTGGGCTATCCTAAACATAAAGTCGAATTATCCTAAATTTGGACCTAACAACAGGGATTACCAAATAAGCTGAAATTTTGTTACATGTATTTCATCAAACACGTACTATGTGAACCTAGCCCCCAAAACCCACTAATCCTCTCCCCTAATCAACCCTAGTCACAATAGCATGATAATCTTATTCCCTAATGAAACCTGATCTGGTTAAGCAGGATAACCAAGCAACCATAATCAATTTGTATTGTAATCTCTGTTGGCAACCTTTCCATTCATTGAATCCCAAGCTATAATATTGTAGTCCTCTCCACCGGTAAAACAATCTCATTCTATATAAAGTACGATACATACTCAGTTTTATAAGATGAATGACAACATGAGATTTGGCTGAAAATAAGGAATAAGAAAACATAAGTTGAACTATTTTCATTCACAGGAAGAGAAACAAATTTGAATTATTTTCGTCACAGGAAGAGAAACAATCATGCATATATTACATTCTCAACTGAACGAAGAAATCATCACCTGTGCAACCTACAAAACAAGAAATAAGATATCTTGTTAACATCTTCATGTGAGGGTAAACCGCTGACCTCTCGACGACATTAGATTGGGCGCTGGAAAGAAGTGCAGTTGATCGCAATCACATCCCATAGACTTAGAAGATCCTTTTGCAAACTGAAATCGAAAAGGTCCCTAAATCCCCAAATCAGAGGAGAGAAGAACATAGAGGTTTAGAGAGACCGAGGCACAAGAACAACTACACAACAAAACAATAGATGGCAATTTCTCAATTTTCAAAATCTCATAGGCAAAAACGAAACATCAATTAATAAAGATATAAAAAGAGGCGGTAGACTGAATGGCCTAAACCCTAAATTCGAAATTACAATCCAATCAAATCCTAAGTTCAAAGACCTAAACCTTTGAGAGCCACCGACCGTCGAATTGAGGGCCACCGACTGTCGAAGAAATCGTAAAGACTGGGAAAAGGTTGTCATACCGGTGGGAGCAGAAACGGCAAATCGAAGATGGAGAAGCAAAAGGGAAAAGGCGAAAAATACGTGGGATGGGTGAGGTCGGTTGTCAGGCAGAGATTTGTGCAGCTTTAATGGGCCAACTCCATTTAAGAAAGCCCAAGCAGAAAAAGCCCACATAAAATCGCTTCACCCAATGAAAATTTGACATCTGGCTGAGAAGTCACTGGGAACTCGCGTTTTTTATATATAGAGATTAATATATTAGTATTGTTTAAAAACGTGTTACAAACAATATGTTCACGATTTAGGCCATAACTGAACCAATGGACAAGGAGGATCCCTTTCCCCTGTGTGTACGAAATGAAAGCATATACCATTTCCTTGCTTCAATCAACCTATTCTAACTCCTTTCCTACCTGGCTTTATTATATACGGAGTATATTACTATTTCCCCAACCCCACGTTGTTTATGGGCGAATCTTTGTCATCCCTCCCACCCGTTATGCCTTGCCAACTTAGTTAGTACTTGATAATTAAGTTAAGGATGATATCATGCGACCTTGTTCGATACCCAATGTCATCAAGAAAAAATATTCATATTGATTGTGGATGATAAAAGTATACAAAATATAAGGAGGAGAAAACCATACACAATGACTTTAGGTTGTGTTTTCTTCGCGATGAAAATTATTTTTTAGAGGATAGAGATTATTTTTTGGGATGAAATAGGTGAAGGAGATGAATACTGAGTATTATTTTTTAAAAATTGTTTGATAGATTGGAGATTATTTTGTAATGGTATTTGATAAAATTACCAACGGAATTTTCGCCTGGTGCCCCTAAGGTAAGGTCAAATTCACCGGGTGTACAAAAGTTTCACATAATTCGCGAAATGCCCCTGAGGTTTGTGATTTTTTCGCGTCGTGTCCCTCGGTTGGTTTCTTTACCACAACCGTTAAAACGGCGTCAAAATTAATTAAAGAAAGAACAGAAAGAATGAGATCGATCATAACGCTCAATAGAAGTGCTCAGAGAGAGAGAGAGAGAGCTTCGACACCATTGAACCGAAGGGAGAGAGAGAGCGCTTCGAGGGCGCTTCAAGGGCCGAGAGAGAGCACTTCGACACCATTCCTCTTGAGGTAAGTCTCTCCTCTCCATTTGAACTTTATGGATTTACAAAAAAAGTTTAGGATTTAGGGTTTTCAATTTGAGGTTTTTGGGGATAATCGTTATAGGATCTTCAAATTATGGTTTGGTAGATGGTTTTATGGATAACAAGATATCTAATTTGCTCTCATGGATATGATTTCGAATCCCTTCTGAATTATCAGATTTAGGGTTTCGGGATTTGAAGCTTTTTCAGTTTTTGGAATTATTCTTTATTATTAGTAGATTGTCGTGTTACTGAAATCAATGTACATCGTTCCATTCTCAACCGACTTAATCGGGCAAGTCTTCGCATCACACCTGATGAGGCTGTCCAACCCATTTGGAAGTTGTAAAGACATGAGGTTGCCCAGCCAATTTGTAAAGAGATGGGGTCCCTCTCTATGAACTGTAAATGTTGTCAACTTAACTGTCTGGGTTAAGGCAGAAGAAGCAAATTCTGGTGCAGCTGCAAGTTTGGGTGGAGAATTGATAGATAATATGCAAAGGAAATACAATAACCAACACTGTTGAAAAGGGTGTAAAGTGTATGACAGCAATGGGGGCTGCTAAAATAGCCACTTGTATGACTAAAGAGCCGCTATGACAGCAAAGGGTGTTCTGACTGAAACCTTGCAAATGGCTGCTGTAGGAGGGACTTTTTTTAGTAGAAAATGTAGAGGAGATCAAGAAAATGAGATAAAAAAGAAGGTGAAGCAGTATCCGCAGCAGGAGGTTACTTGGATGCTTAATTTAGATGTAACGTATTGTCATGGGGTGGATTATGTTGGGTGCTTAATTTAGATGTAACATCCTGTCATGGGATGGATTATTTTGTGTATTAATCTTATTGTTTGCATTTCAAAAAATTTGGCCTATTAGCTCAATCGGTAGAGCAATGTGCTTTAGCACAAAGATGTGGGTTCGAATTCCACATAGGTTGTCTAGATATGGAGCTGATATCTTTCTTAAATAATCAACATAAAAAACAAGAAGAGCTTTGCATTATAGGGTTCTTTCATTCTCCCTTCTCTATTTTCGGTTGTAAATTGGTTAGGTTTGCAAGCATGTAGCATTCTTACATAAGTGTATAAATACTTGCTCATGTTCGTAGCCTATGTGGGATTCGAACCCACATCTTGTGCCTAAGCACAGTGCTCTACCAATTGAGCTAATAGACTAAAAATTCAAAACAATAGCTTGACATGTTCCGTATTGCTCACATAATTCAACTTCAGCAAAAAAATAGCTTTGAATCTGATTTATGAATTAAATAAAAATAATTCAGCAAAATATATAGAACGTAAAAAAAATAGCTTATGTAAAGACTTGTGAATTCAACAAAGAATTCAGTTTGTGAAGAGATTTGCTATTCGAAAAGAATGTAAAACCAATCAGTAGTAGTGAAAACAATTCAGTAAATAATTGAGTTTGGATCAAATTCAGTAGTAGTGAGTCATCACAAAAGAATGTAAAAATCAATCAGCAGCAGTGAAACCAATTCTGTAGTAGTGAAAAGAATGTAAAAAAAAATAGCTTTGATGCATAGGTGTTAGATGTGGAATGTGGCATTGGTGGACCATAGTTCAGGATAATCAGCATCTATAATCGTTTTAAGGCATTCACCCTACATAAAACCATGAGACATGAAAATGACTTTGCAACATATCAAAGCATATTCTGCTGCATCAACCATATAAAAATTAATCTAATATACATACTCCATAAGCTAAAATAACTTCCATAAAAAGCAATATCTTCACATAGACTTAAAAGAAAACAATAGATACCATGACTTAATACCTCAGAAGAGGAGGAATCTGAGTGAAAAACACCAGGATGTTTTCCCTCACCGTGGCCTTATCACTCTGTGAAATCTTTGATTTTTCCTCTAACATCCAAAAAAGAGAAATATCATTTGATTGAAACTAGGTGTAATTGAAACATACTTGTGATTGCTTGTATAGATATAATTAATAACACACTAAGATGACTCTATGGAAATACTGTTAGCAAAAATCAAACCCTAACCAGAATCATGAGCCGGCCAATTCTTGGCAATGAAGTTCTTGAAATGAATGCTTGCAACCTACCTAACAGCTAAGTCACAGTTCCCATCAACTATAATATGTAATAATCTCACAAGATGCTAAGGCGTATACTGAAATTGCGACAGACACGAAAAAAAAATTTATAAGGCAACAAATCAAACTCTTGTGTGTACAAGATCTGCATTCGCATAAGTACCATGAAAAAGTCACAAAACGTATGCAGTACTGCCTTGTAAATGTAAGTAACTAAACTATTAGCAATAATTTGAAGCTTAAAGTTAAAATCCAGAGACATAAAATAGCATACCTAAAATTTCACAAGGCAATCCCTCATAAATTCAAATCAAGTTATCCAAATACATTGAATGAACGAATTAAATTTTTTGACACTTCGTACAAAATTGTCAAAGCATTATGAAAAGGTTGCATAGTCAAACCTAGTTGAGACTATCTTCGGCAACAGCTAAACTTGCAACATCCATTTTCACTTTGGAATTCTACTTCTCTAAATCGATTCTCAAACCATCCTAGTTGAAGAGGGAAAGTAGAGATTCGTATCGAGCGAGACAAACACACATGCAATCGACAAGCACAGAGGACAAGAGATCGAACCAACACACAAGACTTTTACGAGGTTCGGATCCGCGATCCTACATCCCCGGGGCCTCAAGAGTCGGCCCTAATCCACTATTATAATCGAAAGAATACAAGGGGTTTGGACAAAGCCAAGTACAGAATATGCAAGTCTAAAACAAGAAACGAAGAACAACAACTATACAAAACCAAAGGAAGAAGAACTCCCTTTGAAGTTCTCAGATCTGGAGACACAATTCCAGATCGAGAAGGTAACCCTCTGGGATGGCGGCTGAGATCACTAGAGGAGCCAGCAACCTTCGCACCACTGTGGAAACGCCGAGGAAGATGAGCTTCAGCAGCCGTCGGAGGAGAGGGGATCGAAGATCGAAACCCTAACCCTAGAACTCTCTCTTCTCTCTCTTTCTCTTTGGAGCTGGAGTGAACAGTGAGTTGGACGACGGAAGACAACAAGAGCTCAAGCCTTAAATAGAGCTTAAAAACCCTAGATGAAACGCAGTGCATCGGAGAAGCTTCAACCCTAGAGCTCAGCCACCTCTCTCCCAAAGGGCCGTGTAATGGCTTCCGAAGATGGGCTCGGATTGGGCTAGCATATATGGTTAGGAGATCAAGCCCAATGGCCCAATTCAATCCAGTCCATCTATACTTAACCTAAATCCTAGCTCAAGCATAATCTAAGCCTTATTACACATAACCTATAGTTATTGTATCATTACAAACCATATAATAAAAGATATTATACAACTTAGACAAATATACATATATCTCAACAATTGCCCCCTATATTTTTCTAAGTCCGCTCCAGGCAGACCATCTCCTAGATGTGGATTATGTAACCAAGTCCATCGTCGGTCCTTCATACCTGCTTGAGATCCTTAGCCTCCTTCACCTAAGTGAAGGAAATTCCTGCAAAACAAAAAATTTTCTCTAGGCACTATCTTAGTGCCAAAGTCAGCAGGATTATAGTTACCATCTATTTTCACAACATGTATCACATTATCATCAACTTTTTCCCTAATGAAATGATACCTAACATCTATATGTTTGGTTCTTTCATGATACATGGGATCACGACACAAATATAAAGCAGATTGGTTGTCAATATGCAGCACAGTAGTATAAGTTTTCTTTTCAATCTCATGCAACAAACCCTGCAGCCATATGGCTTCTTTGCAAGCCTCAGTGGCTGCAATATACTCAGCTTCTGTAGAAGATAGAGCAACAATGGGTTGTTGCTGGGATTTCCAAGATATGCAATTCCCAGCCCAAGTGTAAACATAAGAAGTAATAGATTTTCTATTATCTTTGTTACGAGCAAAATCAGAATCCACATATCCATATAACTCATTTACAGAACTATGCTTAGCATAACACAATCTCAGCTTAGTAGTGCCAAACAGGTATTTTAAAAGATATTTCATGGCATTCCAATGTTTCTCACATAGATTTGACATATATCTACTTAGAGCACTGATGGAGAAAGCAAGATCAGGACGAGTGCAAATCATACAATACATAACTGAGCCTACAGCAGCATCAAAAGGAATCCTTTTCATTTTATAAGACTCAGCAACAGATAAAGCAACATGATTTTTACTAAGGTCAAGATGTGAACCAAGAGGAATAGCATTAGGAGTCACATCTTTAATATGGAATCTATCCAGAACCTTAAGCACATAGTCAGTTTGATCAAGCCAAAGCTTACCTTTTCTCCTATCTCTAGTTATTTTGATACCCAGAATTCTCTTGGCAGGGCCAAGATCTTTCATATCAAAATGTTTAGCAAGTTCATCTTTAGTGGCATCAATATCAGTTTTGGATTTAGACATCAACAATATATCATCCACATATAACAGAACATATAGCACAGAACCAGTCTTATGACCTTTAAAGTATAAGCAAGTGTCAAACTTACTCCTTTTAAAACTCAAACTTCTTCTCATGCATGTGTCAAATTTGATATTCCATTGTCTAGGTGATTGTTTGAGTCCATATATAGACTTTTTAAGTAAGCATGCAAAGTCAAGTTTGTTCTTATTGACAAAACCTTGAGGTTGTCTCATATAAATGATCTCATTTAAATCACCATGCAAGAAGGCAGTTTTTACATCCATTTGTTCCAACTCAAAGTTATAAATAGCAGCCATAGCAAGTAATAACCTCAGAGTTTTGTATTTAACAACAGGTGCAAAAATTTCAGTATAATCTTCACCTTCTCTTTGGGTGAACCCCTTGGCAACAAGCCTAGCTTTATACCTAGGGGGTTCATCCTTAGAGTTACCTTCTTTCAATTTAAAGACCCACTTACTTCCTATAAACCTAGCATCTTTAGGTTTTTGAGCAAGTATCCAGGTTTTATTTTTCATCATGGAATCAATTTCTTCAGACATAGCATCTTTCCAGTTTTTAGAGTGAGCACATCTCATAGCTTGTTCATAAGTGTCAGGTGTAAAATGATCAACAACTTCAGACACAGCACAAGCAAACTCAACAATGTTACTGATATACTTTTTATTTGGAATCTTAGTTCTAGGTGATCTATCCCTAGTTAACTGCCAAGTGGTTAAGTCATGCTTATCTGGAGATGAAATGCTAGAGGAACCAGCAGCATGAACAGATGAAGCAGGCACAACAGTAGGTTCTAAAGACTCAGAATGGGGGGAGGGAGCATTAGAACTAGCAGGGATAGAGCTATTACCATCATCATCAGAACTATCAGAAGATCCAACAGAAGTATCATCATGCACTTCCCCACCCAATTGGTGAGGTTGCATAGGAGTGGGTGATGTTCCTGGAGTTTCCTGAGCATCCTCAGAGTCAGTGCCCTCCTCAGCTTCATCATCACTCTCAGACAGATCTAGAGTGTAGAACTGGGTTGCATCAGACCCTGGAGGTACCTGCAAGGACTTCTCAACAGAAGGAATGAATACATTTTTAAAATGGAATTCATTTTCAACAAACACCACATCTCTACTAATTATGGTTTTATAGGCTCCAAGTTGTATAACAAGCAATTTATAGCCTTTAACTCCTTTAGGATAACCTAACAACACACATTTTTGAGACCTAGGGTTTAACTTGCCATCACTTTTATGAGCATAAACCACACAACCAAAAGGTCTAATATGAGTTAAGTCAGGTTTCTTGTCATGCCACATCTCATAAGGAGTTTTAAAACCATTGGTGGAAGATGGAGACCTATTTATGAGGTATGCATCTGTGACAACAGCTTCACCCCACAAAGAGGCTCTCATTCCAGAAGATATCAACATACACCTTGCCCTCTCAAGGAGAGTCCTGTTCATCCTCTCAGCAGTTCCATTCTGCTGAGGGGTGCCAGGAATGGTAAGGTGTCTCTTGATACCATGTTCATTGCAATAAGAGTCATATTTAGAATTACAAAACTCTAAACCATTATTTGTTTTTAAACATTTTAAGGAAAGGCCAGTTTCAATAGTAACAGTTTTATGCCATATTTTAAACATATCAAAAGCCTCATCTTTACCCTTAAGTAAGTAAACCCAAACCTTTCTACTGAAATGATCTACAAGAGATAGAAAGTACCTTCTGCTCCCTGGAGTGTTTACCTGTGCAGGTCCCCACAAATCCGAGTGAACATACTCAAGAGGATTGGAAGCAACATAGGAGGATTTTGGAAAACCCTTCCTAGTTTGTTTTCCCATCAAACAGTTATCACACACATCAATATCAACAGGTTTAGATTTAAGTATACCATGTTTATACAGATAAAGTAAACCCTTATTTCCTATATGTCCTAGTCTATTATGCCATTTTATAGACTCATTTAAAGACATATCAACACCAGAAACAGCAAGGATGGCAGCAAAATTAAGCTCAGGAGAAGCATGAATAACATATAAACCTCTTCTTTTTTCAGTTTGAATAAGAACTCTATTGTTTCTAGATAAAGTTCTAATGCCATCTTTGCTATACACTTCACAGCCTAAGGCCTCTAAAGCACTTTCAGACAAAAGATTTCTTCTAAGATCAGGAACCCATCTAACATCATTTATGACCCTCACAACACCATCATGCATTTTTAAAGCTACTGAACCTATGCCTTTAATTTTCAAGATAGAATGATCACCAAGCATCACATCTCCACCATCAAACAATTTCAAGTTATGAAACCAAGATTTATGATGAGTGGCATGAATAGTGCATCCAGAATCAAGAATCCAGCAATCAGAAGCATTTTCAACAAGCAAAGAAGTAACAGCAAGCACTTCATGAGTGTAATAGGGGTGGGTTTCAGATACTGTATTGACATCAGCTTTCTTAGAAGCTTCTTTTTCATCTCTTTTCTTCTTATAACAATCTTTTTCAAAATGACCAGTTTTAGAACAATAATGACATTTCACATTTGTTTTGTCAAAGTTCTTATCAGATCCATTTTCAGCTTTAGATTGTTGATTATCTTTATCTTCTTCCTTCTTCTTGTTATTTCCCTTTCTATTTCCCTTACCTTTAGGCTTAACCATAAGAACTTCATCTTTAGTATTAGCCTTAGGTTCAGTTTTAGAGCCATTAGCAGTTTTAAACACTTTAAGAGATTCATTTTTCTGGATTAAAGATTCAATGATATCTTTCTTAACCAGCTTAGTATTTCCATATTGAACAACATCTTTATAAGTGTCAAACTGACTAGGCAGAGAATTTAAAAGAAGCACACACAACTTAGTCTCATCAAGTTTGTCACCACAACGAGTAATATCTTGAGTAATTTGTAAAAATCTATCAAGATTCTCAAAAAGAGTGCATGCAGGGTTCATTTTAAAACTAAACAGTTTATTAAACAGATTAACACGAGAAGGCAAGGATTTTGTAAGGTAAAGATTTTCAAGAGCTTCCCACAACTTTTCAGCTGTGGTATGCTCTATTACCTGCCTTGCTACATCGTCTGAGAGACGTAGCAAGATCTCACTATGGGCTTGTTCCTCCAGTTCCTGGATCTTATCCTTAGAGGTAGCATCTGGGAACTTGTTGGTGATTGCTACCCAGCACTTTTCCTTCATAAGCACTGCTCGCATCTTCACCTGCCACATAGCGAAATCAGTAGAGCCATTGAAAGGTTTCAAGCGAACAGAATCAGACATTTTCTATAGAAACAGAAATAATCCAAAAAGTTCAAGAAACTAAACACAGATCAACGGAAGCAACAATAGGACACAGGATAACCAAGAAAACAGAAAGCCAAGTTCATGATAAAGGAACCATGGCTCTGATACCACTTTGAAGAGGGAAAGTAGAGATTCGTATCGAGCGAGACAAACACACATGCAATCGACAAGCACAGAGGACAAGAGATCGAACCAACACACAAGACTTTTACGAGGTTCGGATCAAACCCCTTGTATTCTTTCGATTATCATAGTGGATTAGGGCCGACTCTTGAGGCCCAAGGGGATGTAGGATCGCGGATCCGAACCTCGTAAAAGTCTTGTGTGTTGGTTCGATCTCTTGTCCTCTGTGCTTGTCGATTGCATGTGTGTTTGTCTCGCTCGATACGAATCTCTACTTTCCCTCTTCACTAGTGAATTAGATTGGGACGAGAATTGAAACTCTATTCTATATTGATTCAAAAAAAAAACGAGTACAATCGACATTAAAATCCATTGAATTCAAATCATCACCCCTAATCCCTAAATCCCCAAACCCTAGATTTAACTGAGAAATACTCACCTCCACCTTCGGCACCAATTGAGCTCCACCGGTGTCAATCTGGTCGAAGTCGTGTATCGGACCCCTCGCCTTGCTCTCTCGCTCTCTCCCTCTTCACTCTACGCTTTTCGCCCTTCATCTTCTCCCTCTCCCCCTCGTGCGACCTGCAAATTCATTTAATTTTATTTTTGTAAAAGGAAAATGTTAACAAAATAGACGGAGGGGCACGACGCGAAAAAATCACAAACCTCAGGGGCATTTCGGGAATTATGTGAAACTTTTGTACACCCGGTGAATTTGACCTTACCTCAGGGGCACCAGGCAAAAATTCCGAATTACCAATTTAACTTATTCAAGAGTAAACAATTGCAAATCTCATCAGCCAATGTGAAAGCCCATCACGTTCCTGCAAACAACTGAGTAGTAGCAACTCTCCTCCCCCGGCCCACCAACAAAATGCAACTTCTATTTCTCTCTCTCTCTGTAGCGGAATTTCGCCCTACCGAGATCTTTCCGGTCGTCGAGGAGTCGTCTCCGTCCGACGGCAATAGTGTTAGGCTCAGATTTGATGACGATGGGAGCTTGTCGGGAGGAGGCTAGGGGAGGGGGGCAGAGCGGCGGAAGCGACACCCTAGGAGGAGGAGCATGGTGATGTTGGGAAGGTCGGTTCGTGCCTAGCGTGGGCCTCCGTGGGAAGGATGAAGACGACGGATTATGGGGCAAATATGGACATAAAATCCTTCCATTCACGACCTTCACCCATGCGATTGAAGGTGGAAAAATCCTTCCATCTCCACTCATTCCACCTCCTCCGCCCGTCTTCTACCATCCCCTTTATCCTGAGCCAAACAGCACGAAACGTCTCCTGAAAAATAAGGAAAACATGTCCTTAAGCTTTTGTGTTAGAAGGGTAGATCATGACCTTATAACCAAAAATATAAATATAAATCTGACACGACTCCCGTTTTCATATAACTTGACCCTTCCTTATATTTTGTGTTATTTTGACCACCCATACCCAATGTGGGATGACTATTTTTTCTTATCCCAACACGCTCCCTAGCCTCAAGTGTAAACCGCCTGGATCAGGTTGACACTTGAACTTTTTTTTTTCTTCTTTTGGATTGGAACTCTCAATCTCTTTTAGCTCACCCGAAATTTTTTTAACGATGGGTTGTACGTGGCATCTCAGTCTCTTCTAGCCTTACTCGAAACCAGGAAAACCGATCTAACTCTGACCTATTATGATAATGATACCATGTGAAATTTCTAGAAATTCCGATCGGGTCATATGAAAATGGGAGTCATGTCGGGTTTATTTTTGTTTTTGGTTATAAGATTAGGATACATCCTTCTAACACAAAAGCTTAAGTCATTGTGTATATATAAGCTTCCTCTTCCTTATATTTTATGTTACTTTTACCACCTACAACCAATATGGGAAGACTACTGACATGAATGTCCAAATTTGTGATACATTTGTCACCTCAATAAGGATCCTCTACATCACTCTATACTTCACAACATGCATCACAAATTTAATTTAACATAAAATTTATCTTTAAAATTTTTTTAAAAATTATATTAATATTCTAAACACCTATATTTATATATTTATAAACTTCTATTTTGAAAAATCATTTTTTAATAAATATGAAAATTGAAAAGGTGATTATTTGAAATATATATTTTTAAAATTTTATGAAAGATGATTTTTCAAGATAAAATTTTATAAATATATAAATATAGGTCTTTCAAATCTAAATATAATCTTTATTTTTATTTTTAAAATAAATTTTAGTTCAAAATAATTTTGTGATACATGTAGTGAAGCACCAAATGATGTAGGAGATCTTCATTGATGTCACCTAACATGGATAATAAATACACCACTAATTTTGTCTTTCAATATTTTTTTATCTTAATCAAATAAAAAAAAATTCTTATCATTTTCATATAATTATTTTTATAATCATTTAATACAATATAATGTTATATCTATTTATTTTTATGTTACAAAATTAAAATTTAAAGAAGAAATAATTTTTTTTTATTAGGAAAGAATTCGGGTGAGCGAGCTCTACCCGGCAGCATCCTTACGGATGAGGTCAGAGAGACCTGAATTTTTGTAAATATCGACACCCCTCGCAGAGTGGCAAAGGTGTGCAACCTTATCAGCCACTCTGTTGCCATTTCGGGGAACATGAAAGAAGGTAACTTCTTTCAAGGTCGATAGAAGAGTTTTGATGTCAGATAAGATAAGTTCGATTTCCCAAGGACATTTAGTGCGGTTGTTTAGATGATTTATGATGATGCTGGAGTCTCCCTTGATATGAAGTGTGTCTATACCGAGTCTTAAAGCCTGTTGGATCCCTATTTTTAAGTCAAGCGCTTCAGCTTTGAGGGCGCTCTGCTTTCCTAGTTTTTGATAGCATATGGTAATAGGTCTGCCTTCCCAGTCCCGTAAGATAGCTCCTGCCGAGCTGTCCATATTAGAAAGAGAAGACCCATCAAAATTTAATTTAAGGGTTCCAGTTGGTGGTTTTCGCCAGCGCACACTACGGGTTTTGTGTTTACTCTTTGTTTGCCTTGGTGTATGTGCCTTCATCGTAGTTTCCTCATCGAATTCATTCTCTGTCTGAAAAGTTTTGCTCCAATTGAGTATGTGTGTTTTAATCAGTTGAATTGCAGCATCCCTACTTGGGATGAGAACTTGTCTGAATATATATTGGTTTCGAATGAACCAGGTGGACCACCAGGCGAAACCTAGCTCAAGCTTAGCCTTTGGAGTGAGATTGTTCCCAAGAAAGACAAGGATCGGCTTAATGTCCCGAGAGTGTTGTATCATATTTGTAATGGTTGAGCCAACACGAGGGGCCAGTTGGAGAAGCGAACATACATATGGACACTCGAGCAAGAAGTGGGTGTCATCTTCCGTGGGCCCATTACATAGGCTGCAGTTGAATGGAACAGGAACCCCCCGAGAAGCAAGTCTAGACACAATAGGGAGCCCATCTTGGCATACTTTCCATAAAAAAAAATTTATCTTAGGTGGAGTGTTAATTTTCCATATCCAGTTATTGATGTCGACGTTGTAGTCTGTGTGGGATGTGATTAGCTTATAGGCACTCGAAGTCGTAAACCAGCCAGCCCTGCCGGGCCACCAATATAGGCGATCCTCAATTGAGGATATCGGGAGTGAGATGTCCAATATTTCAGACACTATGAAGGGCGGAAGCACCCTGTTGAGTTTCTCCTCCCACCATTTCCCTCCTAAAATATAGTCACTGACAGTTTCCTCAATGTTGTCATCTATAGGCCAGACGTCCCTAGAACGTAGTGAGGACGTTGTGATCTAGTTATATGTCCAAAATTTGACTGAACGCCCGTTTCCTATGGACCAAATCAGTCCTGATTTAAATTTCTCAATTAGTCTAACCATTTTTGCCCATTGCCATGACGTATCCCCGCGTTTTTTGTATTCGAGAATGTTACTAGTTTGAAGATACTTGTGTCTGATAAGTGAAACCCAACTATTATCTGGTTCAGCCAAGATTTTCCATAGTAATTTCATTTGGAGTGCTTCATTCATTTCTCTGGACTTCCGAAGCCCTAGTCCCCCGTATTTTTTTGGTCTACAAATCCTATCCCAGCCAATAAGAGGCCGATGTTGTAGGTCTTTGTTCCAAAAGAATGTTCTGTTAATTTGATCAAGCTCCTTGTGTACTGAATTGGGTAGCATAAAGCTTTGCATTGTGTAAAGGGGTTTGGCAGACAAGTTTGAGTTGATAAGGGTTGCCCGACCCTGGTGTACGTGACAGCGCATGAGCACGCCATTTGCTTAATTGTTCTCTGGATCGACAAACGATGTCTTCGAAAGTTTGTTTGTTCACTTTACCATTAATAATAGGGCAGCCGAGATATTTTTCTAGTGAGACTTCATTTGTAATGTTCAGGCGACTATGGATTTCGGTAATTCTGGAGCTCGCGATTCCCTTAGTTGCTTGGAAGCTTGACTTATGATAGTTCACTTTTTGACCCGAAATCTTACAATAAGAATCTACTATTGTTCTGACTTTGTGAGCAGCATCCAAGCTGCCTTTTGTGAAAATGATGATGTCATCTGCGAAGGAAAGAAACGGGACACGAGGACCGTGTCTTTCGAAACGGAAACCAATAGGGCTACTATCCAAGATTGTCTCAGCGGAGAGTTTTCGTGCTAGGATTTCGGCCCCTAGGATAAATAGAAATGGGGATAGGGGATCTCCTTGCCTGAGTCCACGGGAGGGGAAGAAAACTTCCGTGGGACCGTTGTTTACCAGCACTGAAAACGACACCATTGTGACACATTCCATAATCCATGAGATGAAGGTGGTGTGGAATGCAAATTTTTCTAGAACCTTCATAGTGAAGTTCCAATCGACTCTATCATACGCTTTTTCCATATCTAGTTTAATTGCAAGCCATCCCTCACTACCCCTTCGGGATCTGAACGAATGGAAGATTTCATGTGCTATTAACACATTGTCTTGGATGGCTCTATCAGACACGAACGCGCCTTGAAGAGGATGAATTAGCTTTCCAATGACATTTTTTATCCTCTCCGTCAAGATTTTTTAGATTACTTTATAAAGATTAGAGCAAAGACTGATAGGTCTGTAATGATTCGTGTTGGTCGGGTTGTCTCGCTTAGGAAGGAGAGAGATGAAAGTATGGTTTAATTGTTTCAGAAGTTTTCCAGAGTGAAAGAAACCCTTTACAGCTCTAATGATGGATTGACCTACGACATCCCAGTACTTTTTATAAAATTCTGTTGTAAAGCCATCGGGACAAGGTGATTTGTTGTGTCCAAGACTAAACACAAACACTTTAATTTCACTGTTTGCGGGCGGTCGAATAAGAAAGGCATTTTCCTCAGGGGTGATTGAGGGATTGATTAGACTAAGCATTTCATGCAGAAGTTGTTCATCTGTAGCTTCCTTTTTGAATCTTTTTTCAAAATCGTTCATGATTTCATTTCTGACGTTCTCCTCACCTATTATCAATGTTCCATCAGAGGAGGTAATATTGCGGATTTGTTTCCTATGCCTACGACCTGAGGCAACCCGGTGGAAATATGTTGTGTTTGTATCTGAAAGTTTGAGATGTTTTGTTTTAGCTCGTTGATTCCAAAACGTTTTTTGGAAAAGAAGAAGTTTCTCCTTTTTTGCAATAAGATTTTTCTCTCTGATGTTGATTGACCTGGTGTTACCCTCCGAAGCAAAAGATTGGATATTGAGGAGGTCAACCTCAATCTCTTGTAATTGACAAAAGATGTTTCCAAATGTGCGCTTATTCCATTCTTTGGCTTTTTTCTTTAAAATTTTCTGTTTAAACATTAGTTGATACATAGATGAACCAAGACAATTTGCTCGCCAAGATTGTTTAACTATATTCCTAAAATCCTTCCGATGGAGCCAAGAACTATCAAACTTAAAAGGGGGGGCTTTGAAGATCGAACCACAGTCGAGAGTAATTGATATGGGGCAGTGGTCAGATGTAGAAAACGCTCCATTGTGCGTTATTAGGCTTGGAAATTTCTGAATGATTTGGTGATGGACCATCACCCGATCAAGTTTTTCACGAATATTTCCTTCATCATCTTGGCTTTTTCTCCAGGTGAAGGGATTCCCGAAAGTGGGGAGATCTTCAAGAGCACAATCATTTTTAAATTGGAGTAGCCGTGTGAAGCGAGCCGAGCGAGGGTTGGCCCCACCCAACTTGTTGTTGCTGCATAGAATTTCATTCAAGTCGCCAATTATCATACAGGGAGTTGGCGAGTTGATCACTATGGATGTCAAGATATCCCAGAACGAGTCTTTCTCATGAGGGCTCGGAGGTGCATATACAAACAGTATAAGCATAGTGAACCTGACATTGATATTTTCATATCGCAGACCGATGATCCGGGGTAGATGGATTTGAATCGAAATGATCTCATTTGCTAGTTGATATGATTTCCAGAGGACGCCCAGGCCCCCAGATCGCCCGGAAGATAGGGACCAAATGGCTTCATCAAAGCCCGCCGCTTTCCAAATCTTGTCTTCCGGAACCGTTTCCGATTTTGTTTCCGCTAGAGCGATAAGCTGGATTTGCTCGTTTTTGCACTTGCTATCTATTTCGGTCCAAAGTGTTTTTTTTCCAATCCCTCTACAATTCCAGTACGTGACTTTCATTTATAACCGTTAGGGGTGTGAGGCCAAGATTTAACAGACCACACACCGAAAAGCCAATGTATTGATGAGTTGTGTCTACAAGGGGGTTTATGTAACGTGATAGTGGGCAAGAGCACCATGGGGTTGCAATGCAGTTTAGTAAACCAAGTTCCACAATTATTAATTTGTATCCCCGATGGAGACATATTGATCCTGAATGGGCCGAGCCAAGCCGATTCAAGAGGGTCCAAAAGGAAGTTTGAATTGAGGTGTCTAAGAAAGTCCATCTCCCAAAGACACCTATTGCGAGGGGTGTCCAACCCAACCGAGCAAGATTGTCTAGGCGCCCAACACCATCCAAGCTCCACCGACAGACAACGCATAACAAGCCCGGTCAAGAACAAATATTGCTTGAGAGCTGAACCCCATTTAGCAAGCTTTACAATTGCAGCCAGATAGTAACAAATGTAAGGCATAAATTTATTCATAGGTTCACGTTTAACAAGAGTGAGGGTTACCGATAATATGTAGATGCAACAAGTATTGTGATCATAATGTGAGAATTTTATTAGGTATATATTTTCAAATAACCTACCGGTAAGCTTATACTGAAGGCGCCTTAGTTCCATGGGAGTTCCACCATAAGCATGATTGATAAAAGATTGTATATATAGATAGGCATACATACTATATTGCATATTGGCCAAACCATTACAATTTTTTTTAGCCTTGCTTGGCAAAGTAGCAGATTCACCATCCCTTGTGAATTTAGATGACAAGTAGTTAGATACAAGGCTGTAGCAATGGAAGTTCCTGAAAATAAAGAGTAAATCATCATTCCTTGATTTATTCGTCCTAGCCAACCCCCTGAAATAGACATAAACGCCAACTAGGACGTGTTTGCACATGGCGGTACTAGTTAGCCATGATTGGCAACTAAGAAGCTGGTATTCTGGAATACTGGCGTCAGACATGAGCCTAATTACTCCAAACGGAACCTTTAATATAATTAAAAACCAGCAGCCAGGAGAGGAGACAAAATTCAGCATACGGATAAACGTTGTACACAGAAGGGTTAACCCAAACAGAACCAGGACTGACACATACAACAGTGATGGATTATACATGTAGACAAGTGGTACACTAATGGATTGGTTCTTGTAATTTTTCGTTCTAACTGAAACATACATATCAGAACAGCAGTAACATACAAGCCGAATTTTAGGATGACAGACAAGCTGCCATCTCTCATCCGGGAGCAAGCTCCCTTCCGAGTGATTTGCCTCGTTAAGAGGATTTGTGCCCTTTCGGGAGTTTTTTGGGGAGGGTGATAGGAATAATCCTTGCATCACAGGTGTTGATGTACCAAAATAGTAATCAACAATAAAATCCATGGGATCCAAAGAGTTGATAAGCCAGTGAAAACCCAAATATCTCACGCCACACCAACCAATTATCACAACCGAAGCAGGGCTCAACAAATGTTCAATACTAGAATTTGTGAAAAATACTTCTTCGTCAGAACTGGAGAAAGGAGCGACAACAGCCCCACAACTCACAACTTGTTCAAGGCCCGAAAATCGGGGGGTAAGGGGTGCAGAAGAATCAACCTCTAACACTGGGTTTTCCAACCACCGATAGGTGGTGAGTGCTTGTACTAAAATCATCATGTTGCCAACAGAGGGCATATCCCAAATTAGATAGATATATGTCCAATTAAAGATCCAACTAGTAATAGATGGTAAATAGATCGATCGAGACGCAAATTAGGCAATGGATAGTGTTGAGCCCAAACGAACCCACGAAGTAAAGGGGAAGGGATAATTTAGGTGAGGCCAAACCAACACCAGGGCGTAAGAACCAAACCTGTCCATAGACAACAGGGCCCGTTTACCAACGAGCCCAAGGAGACCGGAAATAAGGAGCACCAACCTCAACAAGTTGACGACCCAGCAGCGAAACCACTCGGAGACCGGCCACCAGAAACCACTCAGAAACAAGACATCGCCGCACGACCCCCAACGGAGAGAATTCTTCTTCCTCTTTCTATAATCTTTCTTTATCTTCCCAACTTTAAAGCTTTTGATCTTCATACTCCACTGAGCCATGGACAACCCATTTCACAAAGGGATAAAAGGGAAGGTTTTTATCTTCAAAACCACACCAAAGCAGGATTTATGACAAGAATTCTTAATTTGTATGACAGAGGAATAAAGAGAAGATAGATTGAAGGAGATCTGGGCAAAAAGGCAAACAAGCCGAAAATTTTGAAATTGGCGTGGGAAGTCAAGATTCACCCCAGATTTGTGTACAAATCCAGGAAGTAGAGAGAGTACTACTCGAATCAGCCACTGATTAAGCCGAAGTAAGGCAAATCGAAGGGATTTGGGGGAAGAGATTGCAGGAGCAAGGGTTTGAGATGTGGTTTTGGTAAAGGAAATTGGGGGCGCGTGTGGGAGCGTGTTCTCCATCTCCGGGGGGAGGACGTAAATGATTTTAATAATACCTATTCATAAGTGGAGTACGTAAATGAATCCAATCAAATTAAACTAAGAAAAAAAACAGTTTGAAATTCGATTATCTAAACACATAGAGAAACCGAGAGACCGAACAAGGCGGTAGATGGACTAACCATCATGTATAAAGTATAAACAGAAGCAAATGACAACAAGTAAATGATATAAGAAAATTTGTAAAAGAAACGCAAGTCATCCTACATTGTAACCACAAGGTAATGGGACAAACGAATCAACCAGTCAAAAAGAAGACGATCAAAGAGAACTCTAGGGATCACTAGCATATACCTCAGATTATAGACTCCACAAAGCCATCAGATGTCGATCGCCTTTCCACAACATCTCCGAGCATGGAAAATCAACTACCGTTCACATGAAGTCTGCACCACAACAAGAACAACACAACAAACCAACCTACAAGGATAAGCCAAAATAAAGGTGGATAAGACGGGAAGACTTGTATCCTAAGGAGTGTTTACAAAAGATCCTTTCTCGATATATATATATATATATATATATATATATATATATATATATATATATTTGTATAAACTATTTTAATATATTTCGTGTCACATACCGAGTATTAACCTAGTTTGTGAAAAACTAGTAAATCGGCATATGGAGTATAATTATAAACTACGTGTGTTTGGATTCCAATGCATTATGTATTATAATTATAAATTTTTTAATAGTGTTTGGTTATACATTTTATAATGTATTTAAAATAAGGTAAATTTTAAATAAAAAGACCTTATTATTTATATCAATTAAACACTCAGTACTACTTAAAGTTTATAATTACATTGTAAACTTAATATAATTAGCTGACATAATTTATAAGATATTTTATTTAAAATTTATGTTATTATAAACACATTGTAAAAGTTTACCAAAAAAAACACATTGTAAAATAAATAATAAAAAAACTATTAAAGTGTTTATAATTATAATTGCATTATAAACGTAATGCATTGGAAATTGGAATCCAAACACACCCTAAGTTCTCCACAACACAAAAGGCAGCAAAAAGACGGATTTGTCCTCATACCTCATTTTCCCTTTTCTCTCAGGGAGCTCACGAAGAAAGGTTTCAATTTGATATTCGTCTTTCCATGTTCTGCAATCCGGCAACAGAAATCGGAAGACCAAAAGAGCCGTGCGTTTAACTCTCAAAATCTCCTCTCTCTTCCCAGGAGGATCTCCGATTCATCCAAGGTACGTTTTCCTTTCCTCCTCCCGGTGGCGGCGGAGATTTTGATGCGCTCCATTGTTTCGAGTCTGATGTATGACAAAAAAAGCTCAAACCATCTTTTGTTTTGTTTTGATTTTTCGATTCATGCGCTCCATTGTCTCGCTCTATTCCTAATATGATTTGATCTTTATAGTCTTTCGTTCGATGATAGCCTTATAAAATGCGTTTCTGCTCGTTTGACGCCTTCCTTGGCATTTGTTCTATTGTGAGCTGGTTTAGGGTTTTAATTTGTGTTAGGTTTTCACAATCTGCGGGGATACTGATTGTTTTGTATCTTGCTTTACTTTTGTTTTGCGATTAAATCTAAAAGACTTTGGTCAACATCTTATTGTTCTTGATATTTGCGTTTCAGGATCTGGATAGTCTATTGATCAAATCCGATTTGAGTATTATTTGTGTTTGTTGTGATCCCCAGATGGGATGGTTCTTTGTTTTGATTTTTATCATCCTGAGCTAAGATTTTGACGATCAAGAACTGATTTTGCTTATGTCTTTGATTTGTGCAGCAGACCGTGAGTGGCGTCCTGTTGATAATTTTGTGCTCTTTTGATGGATAATAATCTGCAAGATAGTGTCTTGAATGCTTGTGATGCATCTGCAACTGTACATGAAAATGCTAATGCAAGTGTGGAAGGTTTGACATCAAACCTAACTAACAAAAATTATATCTATAGGGATGATGTTGTTAAGCTTAATGATGGAAATAAGGTTGGGATGGTGACTGAAGTTGCTGGGGAATTAGACTCAGAAAGTGATATTACAGACGATGAAGATGATGATGACGACGACGATGATGCTGAGGAGGAAGAGGAAGATGAGGACGATGAGGAGGAAGAGGGAGAGAGGGAGGTGGAAGGTGACAGGGAGGAGGCTGGAGAGGAGGCTGGAGGGGAAAAGGAAAGAGGTGATGCTGAAAACAAGGGAGGTGAAATGATCAGAAACAGTGATGCAAATGAGAGTGCAGATGAAAACAGAAACAATGGTTCCTTACTGCCTGATCAGGTGCGGGTGCTCTGGCTAGATGATTCTGAGTCTTCACACAATATCAATGAGTTAGCTCTTGTTGATAGAGGTTTTCTACATGGAGATTATGTAGCTTCTGCATCAAACCCAACTGGGCAGGTGGGTCTTGTGGTGGATGTTAATATCTATGTTGATCTGTTAACCCCTGATGGTTCTATTATAAAAGACGTGTGCACAAGGGATTTGAAACGTGTGAGAGATATAACCCTAGGTGATTTTGTAATCTTTGGTCCTTGGCTTGGTAGAGTTGATGATGTTCTAGATAATGTGACAGTGTTATTTGATGATGGTTCAGTATGTAAAGTCATAAGGGCTGATCCACTGCGACTTGTACCAACTAACAAAAGCTCAATTGAGGATGGTCATTGTCCATATCATCCTGGACAACGAGTAAGGGCAAGTTCCTCTTCTATTTTCAAGAATTCTCTGTGGTCAACAGGTTCATGGAAAGCTAATAAACGGGAAGGGACCGTTATGAAAATATCAGTTGGGTCGGTGTATTGTCACTGGATAGCATCTGCTGGCTATGGACCAGAATCTTCTCGCACTCCAGCAGAAGAACAGAGTCCTAAAAACTTAAAATTATTATCGTGCTTTACTCATGCTAACTGGCAGTTGGGTGACTGGTGTCTTCTTCCTTCTTCAGCGCACTCATCCTCCATTCTGAAGGACAAGGGTTCGTCAAAGGTTGAGCTTCAGGAAGACTCTGGTCATGCTCATGCTGGATCTGTTTCAGATGATGCTACACCCGAGGAATCAACTGGGACCAGTGAACCCATGGATCTTGACCGGCTTGTTTCAAATGATGGAACTGGCCATTGCAATGTTTCATCCAAATCAGGTTCTTCTGTTAGTTCTTTGTCAGTGTCAAAGGGATCTGCCCATGAAGCATGGCCTATTCATAGGAAGAAGCTTCGTAAAGTTGTGATCAAGAGAGAGAAGAAGATACGCAAAAAGGAGGAAACATTTGAGAAAGCACTTCAAATAGTTAATACCAAGACTAGAGTTAGTGTGGCATGGCAGGATGGAGTCATAGAGAATCAACTAGAAACTACATCTCTAATTCCAGTTGAGAGTCCTGGTGATCATGACTTCGTTGCAGAACAATATGTGGTGGAAAGAGGCAATGATGACGCCGAAGATGTGTCTGAAATTAGACGAGTTGGAGTTGTGAAAAGTGTTAATTCAAAGGAGAAAACAGCTTGTGTTAAGTGGTTAAAGCCAGTTGCAAGACCAGAAGACCTTCGGGAGTTTGATAAAGAGGAAATCGTGAGTGTTTATGAGCTTGAAGGGCATCCAGACTATGATTATTGTTATGGGGATGTTGTTGTTCGCTTGTCACCAATTTCTCTCCCAGATGAAACAAGTTATCTGGGGTCTGGGGAGGAAATGCAACAGCAAAGTGGCTCAGATGTACTTAAATATGATACAAAGAAGCAGCCTTCAGTCAGTGAAGTAGATAATCCTGCTGCAGAGGATGTTTCAACGGAGTTTTCTGATCTTTCATGGGTTGGCAATATTACTGGTCTTAATGATGGCGACATTGAGGTTACCTGGGCTGATGGCATGATTTCTACGGTATGTTTTTGTTTGATTATCCCCATATTATTGCTTTTCATGACATAAATCCCCTACATTATGGGCTCAGATTGTTTTGCTAAATTTACAGTCTCATATTTGTGATAATCAAGACCTTGTTCTTGGTTGATTTGCAAATATTCTTCACTAACTTCATTTAGTTTGTATCAGGTTGGACCACAAGCCATCTATGTTGTGGGACGGGATGACGATGATGCATCTGTTGCCGCAGGCAGTGAAATTAGTGATGCTGCTAGCTGGGAAACAGTTGAAGATGATGATGAAATGGATGCTCATGGGAGTGAACAGAAGGTTTTGGTGTTTCCCTTTTACTCTATGATTTGAATGATGTGGCTATTGTTATTCCCTGATTTCTGGGTATTTTACACTGCTATTTATTTGAGCCATGTCAAACTATCTTCTATAATAATTCAAGCTGGCAAAAAATGTTGAAGAAATTTTTAAGAGGTTCAATGATATTATTTAGAATAAAGCAGGACTAGGAGCTAAGCCTGATGTAGTTGAACTTCTCATATGATTCTGCAGAGAAGCAAGAAAATGAAAATTAAGAATAGGAAAGAGGTTAGTTCAGTGTAAAGTGTAAACTAGTCAAGTGCAGATTGTGGAAAAGAAAAACTAATAGACCTACCCAACTAAATAGCAAAACAGATACTGGCACAGTGGCACATAAATCAGGTCATCGAAACGAGAATCCTAAACCCACTTAAACTCCAAATATAAATAGATGCTACTCAACAAATGCAGATTCAGTAAAACTGCATTTAGAAAAGTATCCTAGAAATGTTTCTGCCAGACACTTAAGTCAGCCTATTGTTCTGCATAAACTGGCAAGTGACTTGAAGCATGGTAAGGCGTGCTTTCAGATGCTTCATGTAGTCATGTGTTCATTTTGAATTGCTCATGCTTTCATGTAAAACCTTTTGTTGCCTCATGTATAAATAGAATTGCTTCAATGAAGGGGAAAAAAAAAGGAAAGGATGGAATTTTGGGGAGGGTAGTCTTTAAAGGAAATGATAAACACACAAGCTTTTTTACTTATGGTATATACTTACATTTCTTTATTTTAACTATTTTTGGGATTAAAAGATCATATTAATGCTAAATCTTCTTATTGCATGATAATAAAGTGCAATTCATTTTGTATCTAATGATAAATAATCTATTTCATCCTAGCATTGTTTTCTTGGTAACCTGACGTGTTTGGTGTGTGATTGAAGGAACCTGTATCTGCAAGTGATACTGACATTAATACTGGCATGGAGGAAATCATTGTGGATGGAGAAAATAATGCTGGAAGGAATGGACCATTATCTATACCTCTAGCTGCCATTGGATTTGTTACCAGACTAGCTAGTGGAATATTCTCCCGAGGAAAAAAAGACGAGGACGTGTTAAGAACAGATGCTGAAGATGAAAACGAAGAGTTCCCATTACGGGATACAAGTAATGTTGCTGAGGGACCTTACCATGGATCTACCTCTCAAGATTATAGTTCTAATAGCGTGCAAGTTATTGGTGATAAAGATGATGAAGAGTCAAAAATTTTGCCAAATGAAAAAACAAATGTTCCACCAATTAATGCAGGCAGTCTGCTGCATGACAGTCCTTCAACTGACAATTACAGTTTCAAACACTTTGATACAGCTAAGGATCCACTGGATCATTTTTTCCTTGATGTAGATATGTCGGTAAGATTTGATCTTTCTATCTTGAATAGTGTGGTTTTTAATGTGAAAAAAGGTTTTGCAACTTTTCTAGGTAACTTCAAAGATGGGTTTGCAGTTTCGAAACTGCCAGAACTGCAGCTTTGTATAAATAGAACTTTCTTGTTGGGTTTCTTGTTGCTGAGAATTTCATTAAAAGATATTTACTGTTCTTTTTCTCATTTATTTCCTTCCCCTGTATTATGACTTATAATGCACAATATTGTATTATAATATATAATGCTATATTGTGCATTATAAGTCATAATACATGGCTATCCAAATGGACCGTAACATGAAATTTTTAGGCTCAAATCTTTTGTGCTTTGCCCACTGAGTTGTTGACTTGTTGCTAATGTTTTATTAATTTTTGTAGAGAAATAGCAGTAGGAAGTGGCTTAAGAAAGTTCAACAAGACTGGAACATTCTTCAGAATAATCTACCAGGTTGGTGGAATCTTCTTTGTGGTTGGGAATATATTTCTTTCTAGGGTACCGCACTTTTCTGATCTTTATTTGTTATATTATACTAGATAGTATCTATGTGCGAGTTTATGAAGATCGCATGGATTTGTTGAGGGCAGTTATTGTTGGGGCATATGGGACACCCTATCAAGATGGAATGTTTTTCTTTGATTTTCATCTTCCAGCTGAGTACCCTGATGTTCCGCCGGTAATAATGCTCATCGAGTTCTATTTCAGGAGTATATGCTGTTGAATGAGATGTAGATGCATTCTTATTTTGATTCAGCGTGATCATGTTTCTATCTTTCTTAAAGCCCTGCTGTCATTTTGCAGTCAGCTCACTATCATTCTGGTGGGTGGCGGTTAAATCCAAATCTGTATGAGGAAGGCAAAGTGTGTCTGAGCCTACTGAACACCTGGACTGGGAGAGGAAATGAAGTATGGGATCCAAAATGTTCTAGTATCCTGCAAGTTCTGGTTTCACTCCAAGGACTTGTGCTAAATTCTAAGCCATATTTTAATGAAGCTGGATATGATAAGCAAGTTGGGACAACTGAAGGAGAGAAAAACTCATTGTCATATAATGAGAATACCTTTCTGTTGAACTGCAAAACAATTATGTACCTTATTCGGAAACCTCCAAAGGTAACAGAAGATCCTCTCACTTTGGCTTATTAACTTTTCCCTGGACTGCTATCAATGATGAATTTTGTGTTACACTGGCCTTGTGTTGCACTTCGCTCTATATAGTTTTGAAAGTATATTTGCAACAACAGTCAGAAATTCTTGGATGTTGAAATTTTCCAGACCTTATACATTTGAAATTTTCCAGACCTTATACATTAGATCTCTACATTAGTCTAACAAGTAACATCTGCTTTCATTGTAAAGGAGGAGCTAGCAATGTGTTTTGTCCATATTCTATCCTGACATCCCTTATGTCAACACTTAGCCACACTGTTGACTTGTGAAATGTCCTAGCCTATGTGCTCTGCAAGTTTTCATTTATCTTTTACTTTTTTAACTAATATTGATAGCGAGTATGATATAAAATAATGATAACAATGAAATGACGCAATAAGAGAATCTGTCTATGTTCTTTTGGTTGTTTGGTGTCGGTTGTGATACAACTATGAACTACCTATCAATAAACAAACTCACTCACACAGTGAATTAATCCTGTCTAGGTAGAGCTTGGGGGGTTGGGACGGGGACAGCATAAGCAGTCTGACCTGTGACTGCAAGTGTTCGTTTCTGTAGGAGTTTGATGCTGTTCTACATAATTTTTATCTCGTCTTTTTAGGTCTGGCTTATTTGGCCGTTGTTCATTTGATTTTGTAATGATTAGACCCAAGATAATGATAATAAAATGTTGTAGGGTTCTGTTTGGCTGTTATGCAAATATGCATATGATTGTCCATACTAGTTATATTATCTGTGCCTGCTTCATTTGGGTGTTCTGTAGCCTTTAACCTCAAAATTAAAATTCTACATGCAGCTGAGCAATATATTTTTTTCAGTAGCTCTTATTTTTTGATTTTAAGGTTAAAATATATTGAAAGGAAATAGAATAAAATATTTACAATGAGAGTTTTGGAACCCATGGCCAAAGTGACCCTAAGATCACTCGGCATTCCTACCAAAATCAGTAGCTCTTATTATTATTATGATTGTTATTCTTAGCTTGGTTTTTGCTAATGCATCATAAACTGTTATAAGATTGAATTCAATAGAGGGGTTTTTTAGAATCCCAATTGAGAATTAACTGGCATTTGTTTGCACCTTCATTTTGGTGCCATTTAGCTTTGTTTTTAAGACATTGTGGGTTAGCTGTGGGTTATTTTATTATAAATTGCATTTTCTGTTTGTTAGACTGTATAAATTGCATTCTTTCTGGCTATATCATTTCAATATTTAGGCAAAAGTAAACTCGCTTGAAAATTTTGTTATTATATTTATCCCTCAACTGACCAAGAAAATTCCGGAAGTAACTTGATTTTATTTGATGAACATCTAGGATTTTGATGTCCTTGTCAAGGATCACTTCAAGCACCGTGGATATTATATTCTCAAGGCCTGTGATGCATATATGAAGGGCTACTTGATTGGAACTCTTACCGAAGATGCCTCTGTAAATGAAAAGAGTGAACCAAACTCTACGTCTGTTGGTTTCAAGCTGATGCTGGCTAAGCTTTTGCCGAAGCTTTATACAGCTTTAAACGAGCTTGGAGCCGATTGCTCTGAATTCAAACATCTTCAGCAGTCATAGTCAACATTGCAAAGGCTTGGTTTTTGAACTCAACTGTCTCAAACAGGTCAGCTTTCACAGTACATCCAAAATTAAAGTGCTGTTTCTGGATCTTTTCTTCACCTCCTGAAGCAACGCCTGATCTGATGGCCAAAGTTTACACCTCCTGAAGTTTAATTCACTGATTAGTGGCTTGCACTTTGCCCTTTGTTTTTCCTGGACAGAAGTGACCTGGGTTCTAATATACGATGATAAAATCTACAGCTTATTAACTCCATTTGATTGATTCTATTGTTAAAAAGATGTGCTAGGGATATTTTCCCAGATTTTGTGCTGGTGAACCTGAACTATAGAAGCACCATCTCCTTATCATTTCTCCATCCTGTCAATCTGAATGTACTTCAGTTTGTACATGCTGCGATTATTTGAATTGTTTTATGGGACTCTGCAAAAGGGTAAAACCCGTAAAAAGTCCCTTGCTTTTACACTAATTCATCTTCAATTTGATGCACGGTGTCTTGAAAGTCCAATGTTGTATTGTTAACTGCTGTTGTTAGGGGTAGCAAAAGGATAAATTATATTCCTAGTAATAAATTTGCTTTTGATTCAATATTTACCTTGAGAAAAAAGGTGTCACCTATATCTATTTTCTTTGCAAGAATGATTGCTTGTTTGGTCATTTTGTAATTGAAGTGGAATGATATATGAACTATTGTTTTCCTTGGATTTGCTCTGGATGAATCTGAGTTCCATGTTACGTGGGGACACAGCTGTCAATTTAGTCACTCGGGTCAGGTTTGGGTCAATATTGGATTGGTCATGATCGGATTTGATCATGTGTGGCCTGGCTTGGTAGGGTCATTATTGGGTTGTGCTAGTTTTGGGTTTCGACCACTGTCAAGTTTATGTCAATATAGCATCTCCAATAGTAATAGTATTAAATGTTTAAATGTATATATTTTGATTTATAAAATATGCTCTATTGGTTATTTTTAAAATGTGAAATGGTTTATAGATGAACAAGATGTCCTCTTCTTCAACAATTAACATGTACGAATTTGAAGTCTCGATTGACATATCGCAAGTGGATAAGGTTCTTAATGTGAATCTAGAGGAGTTAATATGGTTGTTGAGGAATCGAGATCATCTCGTAGGTGGTATGGGCTTGTCATTTTCAACAAGAATGGACCGAACAACCTCTTTGAGAAATCTATATATAACTAGGTAGGGCGCCGCTGCGCGTATACGCGTGGTCTATTCGTATTTGGATTGTACATGTTAACTTTTATATGTATAAATATTCATATGTGCAAATAGTTGTAATTGATTTTATAAATTTCTATAGTAATAAGAATAATAATTGTATCGTTATAAGAAGCTGTAAGGATAGTCTTTTAAATTTTTGTTAGGGTAATAAGAATGATGTTTTTTCAATTAAAAAAAAAATTAAAAAAGGTTAGCATTGATTTAAAAAAAAATTATTAATCAAAACGAAAAATATAAGGTCGATTTGATTTGAAAAAACCTTACGATTACGGATTGAGTAGTTAAATTAAAAACACTAAGTATGGTTGCTTTGAGACAATCTTGTAATTGTGATTTGGATAGTTTAATTAAAAACATAAAGTAGAGTATTTGAGAAAATTATCAAGTTGGAATTTGGTTATTTTAAGAAAAAATATAAAGTTGGGTGAAATTGATGAAATATAACAATTTATAATTTTGAAAAGACAAAAAGACATTGAAATAAAAAATAATATAGTAATATTTTTAAACTCAAACTTTGAAGGGTAAAAAAGACATTTTATGTATAAGGTGTATGATGTAGACTTGAAATCTTCTCTAGTGCAGTTTATCTATATGTCGTTTTCTGATGCAATCTGACCCGGATGTTTTGACAAGTCAATGAATGATCAATGATCTAGGGCGTGTTTGGCTGGGGAAAATTTTTTAGGGGGTGGAGATACTTTTTGGGATGGAGGAGATGGAGATTCTTTTTGGGGGTGGATGAGGTGGAGATACTTTTTGAAAAATAAGCTCCTGCGTGTTTGGTTGAACGGAGATGAATTTTTTATAAAATAAAGTGAAAAGACAAAAAAACCCTTGTATCAACCCCCATTACTATTCACCTTCTTCCTCAATCCAATTAATCCAATTAGCAAATCAATTGAATCGCAGCAAATACAATTGAATAGTTACCAATTGAATCTCAACAGAAGATGAAAAACAAGATTCAATTGAATAGTTATCCCTTCTCCCGTTACTATTCGCCGATCGGGATGTCCTGGCCTACCTTCTATCCAACTCCTCTTCTTCCTCCCCTGCCTCCGCCGGCATCATCAGCAAACAGGGTCGAAGGCGGCGGCGGAAGCCACCCGGCGGCGTTCACCTGCGACTGCTTCGGCAGTTACATGAGCTACTGGGCGAGATGGGACTCCTACCCGAACCGCCAGTTGATCCACGAAATCATCGACGCCTATGAGGATTGTGCTCCCTAGAAATCGAGAGGTGCAATCCCACCCAAATTGGAAGAACAGAGGAACTGGAAGAACATAAGAAATCGAGAAGGGCAATTTTGGGCATCGAGGGTGGGAAATTTCTTCCACCTCATCCCACCCCAAAAATGAAGGTACCAAAAAATGGCGTTTTTTCACCCCGCCATCCCCTCCACCTCCATCTCGTCCACCCCCACCATCTCGCGCCAAACACCCCGACACGATTCCCCCCAAAAAATTTAATATCTCCCCCACCTTCCCACCCCCAACCAAACACGCCCCTAATATATACAAGTCATATCACATACTTATTTTATTTAGCTATCATCTAGGTGTCCACATTAATTGATGATTAATTAATTTTTTAATATAAATTGTTGAAAACCGAGATTCGAGGTAACGAAAACGATTTGAGCGGAAGCGAGCGATATATAACAAGATACTCAAACAAACATGCAAGAACGAACACCAAGATTTTACGAGGTTCGGCAAAAAAATTGCCTACGTCCTCGGGGCCTCAAGAATCGGCCGAATCCACTAAGTAATTGTTCAATAGAGGGTACAATCAAGCAATGCAAAGATAAACCGTAGATCTAACATGTATGAATGTCAGAGATAACGAGAGAGAAAGATCCCTTGTGTGGGATAACCGGAGATCGAAGAACTCTTCGATTCTCCTAAACCCTAGATCTCCAGATGTGAGAGAAGCAGCAACCCAAGCCAGGAGCTCCGCTGCGCCACCACCAAGAGATCACCGAGACTAACCACCAACTTCGTCTTCACAATCGCCGGAAAGAACTCGGAGATTGGTAACCCAAACCCTAGAAACCCTTTGAGAGCGTACGTGAGGAGATGGAGGAGAGAGAGAGCTAATCTGAGCATCCAGGAACCACAAGCGAGCTAAAATAGATAGGTCACAGGGTCTCAAGAGAAGCAAGGCTTCAAAACGCAGCGTTCCAACTCAACCGGGACATGGGCTACCAGCCTCGCTCCACTCCTGGAGATCGATTGGGCTCGGTATGGGCCAAAGCCCACACACAGGATCCTCTCTAACTCATATATATATCATACATATTATACATACATAATATACTATAGGTTCCGATTCAGATAATATACTATAGGTTATACATTATACCCCACTATTGTCCATTAGACTCGTTAATTAGAGGATCAAGTCGATAACTCGACTCAATACGACTCAGTCGAGTCTAACTACAATCGTGCATCCATTTATACCTAAGTATATAATATATATGTTATATGTATACTCATCAAACACACATACATGATACAAGCACGTAATTAACAATAGTTTGACCATGTAAATAGAACACTAATGTCAAATTAGAGAATTTTTATTATTCTGAACTCTGAAGTATTAAATCCACGTACCCTAAACAGCATATGAAAGCTACCTGATTTGAATACCGCTGGTAGATAGTGTGTTCAGTTACAGGCATTATGCCATGGCTAAAGAGAATATTACTTTAGAAGACAAATAAACTAAAGGGATCGATATGCATTCTTAAATAGAACTGCAAATTAACAAAGGCCACTAATAAATAGAGGTGGCAATCGGGCTGGTCGGATCGGGTTCGGATTCGGTTAGTTGGGTTTCGGGTTATTCGGATTTCGGGTAATTCGGATTTCGGGTCATTCGGTTTCGGGTAATGTCTAATAATTTGGTCATTTGGTTGGGTCGGGTTCGGGTTTCGGTTGTATCGGGTTTCGGTTATTCGGGTTTCGGTTGTCTCGGGTTTCAGTTATTTCAATATTCATTTTGAAAAATTTACTAGAATGTATCTTAAAGTTCGGGTTATTTCGGGTTTCGGTTGTAACGGGTTCGGGTCTTAATGGGTTTCGGTTGAATCGGGTTCGGTTCATTCGGATTTGGGTGAGTTTCGGTTATCGGTTATTCGGATTTCGGGTCCAAAATGGGTCGGGTTAGTCGGTGTTCAAAACAATCGGTTCCGGCTCGACCGGGTCGGGTTTCGGGTTCGGGTCGGGTTTTGCCAGCTCTACTAATAAAGTAAAAAAAAGGAGCAATAATACACATAGAGGGGCCAAGGGCTAATCAGGAATTTACACAAACAAGAAAATGAAAAGTAGCCCAAAAAAAAAAAGCTAAAACATTCACAATCCACACCATGACACCAAGCAATAAGAAAAGCAAATAAAGTGACAAATGATTCACACACCATCATCTTTCCAATCCATAAGCAGTTAAATATATGCAGGCAGGCCCTCCTTGTTCCTTGATTCATGTTGGTTTTAATTTAGTTGGTGGGGTTGCTCCTGAATGAACCCAATGCCTTGATTGCAGCTGCTCTCAAGATGTACTGGTGGTATGCTGCTGCTGCCATTGCTCCCACAAATGGCCCTACCCAGAATATCCACTGCACATTTCGACACCGCAATATTATAGTTAGTATTCGTTATATGTAGTTTCGTCTGGTCTATGTACTAGTTCACTTGTTTGTTACACAACATAGTCTTAAAGACTTGAAAAAGTAATCAAGATTGGAGGCTATGGGAGTGTTTTGAATTACATGGTCATCCCACACTTTCTTGTTGTTGAAGATGACAGCAGCTCCAAAGCTCCTTGCTGGGTTGATACCAGTCCCGGTGATCGGGATGGTGGCCAAGTGTACCATGAACACCGCAAACCCGATTGGCAGAGGTGCCAAAACCTATTCACAATTAAAGACACACAAAAATCACTCAGGCTTGGATTTCTTATATTATCAATGTGGGATGTATCATTTTGTATTTATGGGAGGGAGGAGGGGGCTTACGGGCACGTGAGAGTCGCGTGTGCTCCTCTTGGGGTCAGTGGCAGAGAAGACGGTGTAGACGAGGAGGAAGGTGCCAATGATCTCAGCACCGAGGGCAGTGCCCTTGTTGTAGCCATGGTTGACGGAGTTGGCACCGCCGCCAAGGGAGTTGTAGGGGTGCTTCATGAAGGCCTTGACCAGACCCACACCGCAGATGGCTCCAAGGCACTGAGCCACCATGTAGCTAACCGCCCTCACCAGCGATAGCTTCCTCGCCAGGAATAGCCCGAACGTCACCGCTGGGTTTATGTGTCCTCCTGTTTGCATTGGATTCCAATTTTATTTTACCAAATATGATTAGATTAATTAACCCACCTAAAGGACTCAAAAAGGAACAAACCGCAGCTCCCCGATTTAATCAAAATTTAGGTAGTTTTGCGATTAGAAAAATAGCACTAATTATGAGGTGTCTTAATAATAGACCAATGATCACCTTTAACGAGTTCTTTTAATGTTGTGTAAAAATATTCCCAAAAATAGCATAAACTTACAATGTCTCACCAATTATGTACTTACAATGTCTCACCAATTATGTAACAATTAACTTGCTACATAATATTCCAGTGATCACTCTCCTTTCCTCATTCATCCATCTCATTTTTTACTAATTTTATTTTCAACTCTCCTCAATTTATTTTTCACTTTCCACATTAGTCAAGTTCCCGAAATCACTTTTTCAATCTCACATCAAATAAAAAAGAAAGAAAATTACTATAGGGACACATGGTCTCACTTGATTTACTTCAGATTTGGGAAGATTTTATTGAGGCACCCGAACCGTGGGAATATTGTTTACAATGGTTTCTCCAAATCAGATGAAAAAGTAAAATAGTTAGGTTGTTCCCCGGCCACCATTATGAATACTCTTAGGGGTCGTTTGTTTATATAAGAGGGGAATGGAAAGGAAATGTATTAAATTTTACATATAAAATGTATATAATCATCATTTTTTGTGAGCTTAGAGAAGATGGTGGGGGAGATTATAATTAGACCATCATAGGGTATTAGTTACCTTCCTTAAAATTAGTGAATAGAATGTGAAAAAAGGTAACAAATTTTGTGTGAAAAATGGGAGAAGGAGAATGATTAGAATAGTGATAAATAAATCTTAACTTAAATATGAACTATATTCATAAGGTTTATCATTATCTATCTCTAAATAGAAACAAACGGGGTTAAGAGTCTAAGCATACAAATAGAAAGTTCAAGCGCATTTGTAACAAAATTTATGTTAATTGGTACATGTATAATTAAGCTTCACCCTCATATATTATTGTGTAATTTTGATTTTTTTTATAAAAAAAAAATCCATATTGGATAATTTAGAGTGTGGTATACCGTATACCATCTTTAAAAAAATGTGTAAAACATATCACCGACTACTCCTCCATCAGTCTCAAAATAGTTATCTATATAAAATATCATACAATTTTCTATAAAATTATTAAAAAAATATATTTTATAGAGGTTTTTCAACTTTTAAAAAAACGTGTTAAAAGGGAAAAACAAGTTTTTTTTAATATAGAACAAAAATAAAGTAGAATGGTTAGGCAGGGAAAAAACGTACCAGAGATACCGGCAGTGCAGTAAACAAGGACGAAGATCATGCCACCGAAGGCCCATGCGATGCCGAGAAGACCGACGCCTTCGCAGGGGCCCTTGGGCTGCGACTTCTTGTGGCCGATGACGGTTGCGATGGAGACGTACAGGAAGAGCAGAGTGGCTATGAACTCCGCTATAAGGGCCCTGTAGAAGGACCACTCCTTGAGCTCGGCGATGTCGAGCAACGGCGCTGGGGGAGGGTCCACGTAGTCCTTCCCATGGGGGTGCACCTCCCTCTCCCCCTCCTCCATCACTTCCTTGGACATCTATCTATCTGTCCCTCTCGATCCTCTTCTAGCTGGAAGGTACTGTGATGGTGATCCCAAACTGCTGGAATTAAAGAATGTTTGATATCAATCAATTAACAGAGGAGTTTTGGATGAGAGAGATTAAGGTCCTTAAGGAGGGTGGGTGGGGTTATGTAAGGATCGAGTGGAGGGCTACACAAATGGATAAGCACAGGGTAAAGTTTCTTTCTTTCACTAAAGTCATAATTTAATCATGAAAAGGTACGTCCTACGTACACAAAACTTACTTATTAATATTAAGCATATACTTAATTAGGATTCCCCCTCTAAAAGTAAAATTGTGTTTAGCAATTGTTTCTTTGTAAAAATATTATGTAATGAGTTGTTTGATGAAATTGATATGCATTTGTAAGTTATTTTAAAGCTAATAGGAGGGATGACGATGAAGAACTTAACGCACATATATGGTTATAAATATTTTACAGTTAATGAAGAATTAAATCAAATATCAAGCGAGAAAATCCTTAATTAAATTACTTTAGACTTAATTTTGACGGGTTTCACCGTTCATATAGGAAAGCTTCGTTTGGATAGGTTATCAGAAATAGAGTAATCTTGGAATTTAGTCAAAAATCCCAAAGATATTAGGACAATAGCCAAATCTCCAAAGTATTTTCGAGAACATAAGGGCTTTAGACAAGATGTTGGAATGGCTATTGACAAGATAATTTCACCTAAATTGCTACAGGTCCTTTTCATTTTTTCCGAACACATTGCAAAAAGGTCCAAAACTCTCTTTTCCCGAATCGAAACCTAAATCTGTCGAATGAATTGTTTTGATCGAAAACAGCCTACAATCGATGAAATTAATCAAAATATCAATTGATCGACACACGAATTGGTATATTGCTCGCTTTACATGATTATCGAATTGCGATTTTTAGTGTTCGTTCGAAAAAACCGTCGAAGGAAGGAACTCGGCAGATAGGAACGAGGTACATAAATAAGCTCGGCGGGTTTAGACGAGGTGAATAAGTAACCTCTGTGCATAAAAACGAGGTTGTGACGAAGCCTCGTTTAGGTTTAGCGAGGTATATAATGACCCTTTTGAAGATCTTGTCTGAAGCCTCATTGACGTAAGCCAAGCTCAATAAATAACCTCGGCTTCTGTTGTTGATCGAGGTTAAAGAAGAAGCTCAGCTTCTGTGGTTGAGGTTAGTGAGGGAGCTCAGCTACTGTTGTTGAGGTTATAAAATAGCCTCATTGACACGTATTGCATAAAATAGCCTCATTGACACGTATTGCATAATAACAATATATCCATCACACATACCTCTACACAATTTAATGAATTTATGCAATACGTGTCAATGAGGCTATTTTATAACCTCAACAACAGTAGCCGAGCTCCCTCACTAACCTCAACCACAGAAGCCGAGCTTCTTCTTTAACCTCAGCAACAGAAGCCGAGGTTATTTATTGAGCTCGGCTTACGTCAATGAGGCTTCATACAAGATCTTCAAAAGGGTCATTATATACCTCGCTAAACCTAAACGAGGCTTCGTCACAACCTCGTTTTTATGCACCGAGGTTACTTATTCACCTCGTCTAAACCCGCCAAGCTTATTTATGTACCTCGTTCCTATCTGCCGAGTTCCTTCCTTCGACGGTTTTTTCGAACGAACACCAAAAATCGCAATTCGATAATCATGTAAAGGGAGCAATATACCAAATCGTGTGTCGATCAATTGATATTTTGATTAATTTCATCGATTGTAGGATGTTTTCGATTCGGAAAAGAGAGTTTTGGGCCTTTTTGCAATGTGTTCGGAAAAAATAAAAAAGGACTTGTGGCAATTTACGTGAAATTATCTTGTCAATAGCCATTCTGACATCTTGCCTTTAGCCTCACTCTTTGGAGAATAGTCAAAAGTCACTATTTACTTTCATGCAATTGTAAACTTTGCCCTATAAAGACTAAAAAATTATAAAAATAAACCCTACCTTTTAATAAGTTTAAGTTATATCCTTAGTTTGTGTTACTAACTTTTTAATTTCCGCTTTATTATTCTTAGTACTTTTATGTTTTTAGTGTGATCCTGCAATTTGGTATCAGAGCACTAAGTTTTCAACTAAATTAGACAATATTAAAAAAAAACGACTGTAGAAGAAGAAAACCAAGACGAAAATCAAAATCTTAAAAATGAATGAACATCCACTTCGACAAACAAGGAGATTTAACACTAAGTTGGATGACCCATAATGGAAGCTGAAATTACAGAAACTAAAAACCATTGAAACCAACTTTATGAATCAAGAAGTCATGAGCGACAACGAGTCTGAAAAGAACTCAGATGAAGAAGCTGTGTATCAGCAAATGAGATTAATTAACCTAAAAGACATGGAAAACATTCCCATATCTAAAGTCCAACAAAGGTTAAATGAAATTTTAAGACAAAGAAGGCTGAAGAAGAATGAACCAGTAGAGCAAAACGAAGCTAGAAAATATTATAGACGATATGAACATGGTTCAACCAGTAATTACAGACCTAGGTTAAAGCCCAAAGAGTTTCTAGAAAAGAAGGAAAGATTTGGAGTTAGCATTATGCCAAACCATAGACCAAATCAAGGAGAAAAAATCTTGGAAAAGGTAGAAAAATTTCCTAATGAAATCAAGGATAGAAAACAACTAGAAAGATTTCTAGGTTGTCTCACTTATGCTTCTGATTTTATTAAAGATCTAGCTAAATTAAGAAAACCTCTACAGGTTAAATTAAAGAAAGATCGAATTTGGAATTGGACTCACTTAGATACTAAAATAGTGAAAAACTAAAGAAAGATGATGAGTTAGTTCTTGAAACAAATGCTAGTGATTATCATTGAGGAGCTGTTTTGAAACTAAAGAAAGATAATAAGCTTTGCAGGTATAACAACTAACAACGACAGTTTCAACAAATCTGAATATAACTATAGTGTCATGGAGAAGGAAATTCTTGCGATTTATCGTGGGATCCAGAAGTTTATAATCTTCTTAGCCCTAAACCTTTAATAGTCAGAACATATTCTAAATGAATATTAGGTTTCATAAATAATAATCTTGATAATATGAAAGCGCATGAGAGACACCTGCGATAGCAGTTAGCCCTTAATCAATTCACTTTCACTGTTGAACATGTGCAGGGATCAAAAAATTCTCTAGCATATAGCTTAACTAGAGAGTTAGCCGATGGACTAGAGAAATCAAACTTGGTGGTAAAATCCGCAGTGGGTAACCCACCCATGGGATACTAATCTCTTAGGCGAAATACGAGGATACCAAGGATGGGTTTCCCCTCCAAGCTTTTACATTTCTGTTGATTTTGGAAGATTTACGGAAAATAGATTCCGTCGTGGACTCTTACGAACAAGACACAGAGCGGTTATAAGATTCTTAACCTTTGAAATAATAATAAAAATTCTCCAGCTACCTATTGAACTCCAGGAAGACATCTGCAGAAGATGGAGGATGAGAGATTTCGAAGATTTTTACTGGACAATAACCCTGAGGGATCACGATACTTCAACAAGGATTAGTGAATGGTATAATTACCATTTTTGTATAAACAATGGCGTTGGGGTAGGAGCAATCTCATTTGCCACTTACGGCATATGTTGATACAGAATATCTAAAAGCCTGGAAATATGGAATGTGTAATGGACTCTACAAATACAAGCGACCATGACCAAAAGAAGAGGAGCAGAGCATCCTGTACAACTACTCCCCTAAATTCCAGAAGGAGGTCTTTCTCAGAGCAACAAAGTTTGAGAAGATAGAAGAAATAAATGGTTGTCGTGTTATCAGTTCTTGCATGGATGTTAACCAGGGAAAAACCCGGTTACCACATTACTTGATCTTCCTGCTATTTACTGAAGAATACTGGTACGTGATAAATCCAGTAGTAGAGAGGATGATCGACCCCGTAAGGCATTCATGGGAGGCAAGAGCAAAATGATTCTTTTACATCTACTACCACATCACCAAGTATCGAGACACTGACTGTGGGATATTTAGAGTTGGAAATACAACCTTCATCATAACGCCACGACTCAAGCCATTAATATGCAGCAAGCCATAGACAGGTTCGAGCCCATCGAGCTCTATTTAGCACAAATAGAAGCCGGTCACTTTTTAGATAAAAGAGGTCACGAGAGAATGTTTGATATGCTAATTGCATGGGATCGATAATACACTGAAGGATTAATGCTTGATCTCGATTTAGACAATGATCCAGATCTAGAGTTTGATAATACTCCAGATTTAGTGCAAGATTACAATGATGATGACCTGGAACCAATATGGGAGAAGAAGGGATCCAGAACCTGGATGATTGAAAGCCATCATCGAGCCCCAACACCATTATTGTACGTACCTTTTCTTTTACTGTTCAGCATGTGCGTTGTATTATTGAGTCAGCACTATGTGCTTTTATTGCTTTCTGAGTGCGTAAGGGCCCATCTGTCGGCCATTTGTAAAAGAGACGTTGGAAGGCATCCAATGCTCTCCACTCAGCTCTATAAATAGAGCCATTCTCAGATTTCTGAGGACAGGGAATTCCAGAGAGAGAAAAACATATGATAAAGAGAGAAAGAGTCTTGTAAATCAGAAAGAGAAGTAGAATCATTTTGAATTTGAGTAGATTGGTGTTTCCATCACTCTAAAGTTCAAAATCCTTCAATGGATATATCTTTTGATATGAGTGTTGAGTGTGTTTAAGTTCTAAATTAGGAGTGCTTGTGAGTTGTAATCTTTCAAATTCAATAAAGTTTGTTTTTAAGAAAGGGAAAGGTACTTAATTGAACACTATATATGTTCTGAATACTCTGTTTTCTTGATTCTAATCCCTTCACTCTCTCAAAATCAAAAACAAAAGCTAGAGACTACGGTCTGAGGTAGGAAACGAAACAAATATGTGCTCAGTCTGAACTAAGGGAGGCCTGGTTGAAGATTAGCCACCTCTAGAAAGCCGGAAGCTAAGGAATGTCGGTGATCCAGAGTAACTACGTTCAGGTATGGGTCAAACCTCTTTAGCTTGAAGTTTTTAGTTGAAGAGCATGGTGAGCTTAAAACCACAGAAAACTTATTATTCATAATATATTTAGTAGATTATGGTAGTTAGTACCCACCGAAAGTCATTTGATAAGCAATCAGTATTAAGTCTGTAGTAATATTTTAAAGTCTAAAAAATTTCGGATAATATTCGTAACTTAGCATAAATAGAGATAGTTTTCTATAATTAAAAAGTCAAAAAAGTCAATATTTTAAGAGTGACAAGATAAATTTAGGTAAATTGTAAACAAGTCCTTCTCATCATTCCAGATCCGAGTTCAGCCAAGTCAACAAAGGCGCCATTCATAGCCTTGCCACCGCCACCGCCACCCCCAAACAGGAAGAACCTCATTGGCCAAGCCCTTACCTTTAGCTTCAACCTTTGATTTTAGGATGGTGGCCCTCAAATTGCAGCTCACATTCTACGTGTACCCCATTAAATGGGTTTCTTTTGGGACTGAGAAACCTCCCGTCGCATCAAACAAATTGATTTGAGACGATGAAGATGGCTCGCCCATCACCCCATGTGAACTCCTGATCAATACCTTCTTTTTCCTTACCATGTCGGCGACCCACCGAGGCAACACCGCCAACGACGGACGCTGAGGAGCAAATCGCCCCTGAAACCGAGTCATCAATTTCCCCAAATTCGAATCCGACTTCATTGCCGACGGTTTCGGATGACAAGATCAAACTCCTCAGATTTGTATCCGTGAGGGGGCTTGGTTGATTCGATCCACATAATCGCCGAATTTGAGAGGATTTGGGTTGTCTCTAATGGGAGTTGGGGAGAAAGTTAATACTAATCCTAACCCTAATCCATTCTTGTTTTAATTTGGAATAAGTTTGATTGGATTCATTTGAATCAAACTGTTTGTTTGGTAATCAAAACTAGGACGAACGATTTCTTTGTTCTATTTGTTGTTACCATGGGAGTTGGGAGAGAATTCCATGGGAGGAGAAAGCTTGAGGGCAAGCGCTCGGTCAATCTAACAAAGACTTTTTGAACAATTTAGTTAAAATTGTCTTGTCAATAGTCGTTTTGAGATCTTGTCTATAGCCCTTATGATATTGAAACTATTGCTCTAAATAGTTTCAAAATTTGACTAAATAGTTTTAGAATTTTGACTATTTAGCGCTAATTATTTGCTTGAAATAATATTTATAATAATGAGATGAATATGAAACTCGTAGATGACTACATAGGCGGAGGATCGGAGTTGGGCAGAGTCTGGATCGTAGCACCCCATCTTTAACCTTTTATCTCGTCAATTCCAATACGATCCACTTGGTGCTCGATGCGTCTATTTTGGGCTCCCTGTTGATTGTCTCAAACGTTTTAGATGCGCTGCAAAAGCCTTTAAACATGGAGGAAATCTTCATCAGTTGACAAATTTTATTTAACTTTCTCATATTGTAGTATTGTACTTGAGTTGTTGTTGAGTTGTTTAATTACATTAATTAGTCCATCATTAATTATTATTATTGGAGTATAATCTAAGCTTCTACCACAAATAGTGTTGAAAAATTATACTTTATGATTGTTCTAATTCACACAATATTGTTGAGTATTGTTAGTTAGGAGAGTTGTTAGAGATTGGGCCTAAATGTGTGTTGGGCATAATTGTCTATAAAATGACTCTGATTGTAACAAACTCGGCTCGATTGAATGGTTAATCTATCTATTATCTATCTATCTATCTATTAATCTATCTATCTATCTATTAATATTACTAATTCTACTAGCATTTTGCTGACGTGTCACGCCCACAATTAAAGTTGGATTTTTTTATTCAAATGGTATTTTCTTATTTGTCAATATTATTCTGAAATTATTTGTTTCCTATTTGACATATATTTGTTTCTTATTTTTCATACAAATATTATTTAAATTGATATGTTTATAGTATTAATTTTTTATCTATTTTAAATATATTTATTTCTTTTTTTTCATAGAAAAGATTATGTACATTGATACGTCGGACCACAATTTTGGATATTATCATTCTGTGTGGTCTTTTATATCATTATTTCATTAATATCATGAATTTCTTTATACATTCTATTCATGACTTTCTTTATACATTTTTTAAAAATATTTTTGGAGATAGAAGCAAAACATCATTAATTTTAAGAAGAAATTATTTTTTCACCGGTTAACCTTCAAAAATTGAGGAAAATAAATATCCAAAATGAATATTTTAAATATATACTTACTATGCATATTCTACATGACATCTCTATAAATTTTTAACAAAAGATTTTTTAGAGATAAATTAAATTTATTTTAAACATCTTAAATGACTATTTGGAATACAAAAAATAACATTTTAAGATTTACAAACAAAAATTGAAGAATCTTAAATGACTATTTGGGTGTTTGGCTTCAAATATCGAAGAAAAAAAATATTTATCCCAAAAATGAATATTTTACATCTACATTTATTTTATACACCCTAGATGTCTCTTATTATAATTTCAATAATACCTGCAATTTTTTATATATAAAGTTAGTAAAAATAATTAATTTGCGAATATTCAATTTTAAAAGTTAACTATAAAAATCAATTAGAGACATTTTTTTTTTACAATTTACTTATTTTAAAATTTAATTAAGACTTACAAGCATTACTTATTTTACATCTTAGATGAGGCGCCTTAGATCTTTTTTTTTACCATCTTACCTTTATTTTCTCTATTTATTTCTCCCTCTTTCTAGCCATCTTTCTCATGAAAATAATGAATAAGTTATGTATATCTTCATAACTTCCAAAGTATTCACACAATCATGTGCTTGTGATTTTTTTAATCATTATATGACATCTTATATTTTTCTTTTTAGTTTTATCCTTATGATAATAATTATATATGTATTTCAAATTATAACAGGTGACATGTTTGAGTTTTATTACTACTTTACCTTATTAAATCATTTAAAAAATTATATTGTATCTCTTTCTAACTAATTTATAAGTTAAAAAAATACTTTATACATATTATTTTTGTTGTAAACAAATATATATTAATATAGTACGGAGTATTATATAGATATATAGAATGATGTTCAATTTAAAATAAATCAAAATGCCACGGGTATTAACTAGTTACAAAGCTAAAACAATAAGCTCCGGCAATGGAGCTCTCCATTCCCTTTCTTTTTCCATGATTCATGTTTCTTTTTCTCACTTCTTCTCTACGTTTTTTTCACCATTTAACAAAATCACAAATACATGATGTAACGTGGGTATCAGTTTAGGTTCGTTCTTCATAATTTCTGCTTCAATTTCCGTTTTTCTTTCTTCTTGGATCTCACATTTTCTCTGGTTCCTTGGATTAGATCGTTCGCGCTCAAGATCCTTGTTGATTCTTGGATCAGATTGATACTTTTAATGAGTTGTACTTACATCATTCTGATCATTTGAGCTATATTCTTGCTATGAACAAGCTCAACGAACGAAATTATCACCACTGACGTCAATCAGTGAAAGTTTGGCTTCTCGCCAAGGACAAGCTTGACTTTGTTACATGTGAGTATGTTTTCTTGATCTGCTCATGGATCTTAGCTTGCACATTAATGGGAGCAATGCAACAATATGGTTATATCTATTAGTGAAATGAGTGCAGGGTCTATGAAAACCAGTTGAAAAACATCCGTCGGAAAAACAGAGATAATGAAAACCGGAAAGGTTGTGGTGTGGTATATGCTGAATTCACTGCCTTAGAAGGGAATTCACCCTGATCGTAGGTACAAGTCGGCAAATAGCCTTGCCCCCAAGGTTACACATCACAACCTTGTAATCGTGCACGCACTCGGAAACAAAGGTTTAGAATCACTCAGAATGCTCAGAACAGATGTAGAAGAAGAGAGAAAGGTTTTCTTTGTGTTTTGTGAAGAAGGAAACGAATGGTTTTAAAAGAAAAGGAGACACTCCTCAATCAAACGTGCGGGGAGAAATCTCGAAACGGTTACAACAAAGAGATAAAGACGAGAAATTAATTCGGAAAAACAAAAGGATAAGTTACAGAAATCTTATCAGTTATTTCGTAACTCATCTGACCCAAATTAATAAAACTTCATCAAAAACAAACCCCACCGCACACGTGTCACGAACACGGACCGAAGGCGGCGGTGGTGCACACGTGTGAGTCCCCTCTTCCATCTCTCAAACCATGGATGGAAAAAGAGTCTTTATAAAAACATCTCTTCATGTCCCAAGAAATCAATGTAAGACTCTTAAAAACCCTAACTTCCACAAACCTCTATCAAGCATTTACTCCAACAATATCTTGGCCTCTTCATTCGGTTGAAAAAAGAAATTGCGGAGTTTATTATGTATTATCGGAATGTTGATATGATTTGGAAGGAACTTGAATCTCGCTTTTCAATCATTCAAATCGTACATGTTTGTATCAAGTTCAACGCGATCTCTTTTCCTTGTACCAAGGAAACTTATATGTCAAAGCGTTCTTCACCAAATGCAAACGTACGTGGGATGAGTATCAGTTGCTTGTCGAATCAAAGAAGTGTTCGTGTGGATCCAATTCAGTTATTCTTGCTCTTCTTGAAAAATAGCAAGTTCTCCTCAATTCCTCGTGAGATTATGTGAGTCTTTTTCTACCATCTGTGCTCAGATCTTAATGATGGATCTGTCGCCCTAGTGTAATACTCCATCCGTTAAGAAAAACATGTCGTTAGATAGGTGCTAGTTGTGGTTTTCAAGAAAGTGAAAACGTAGTAATAATTAGTGGTATAAGTGTATATTTGTTTGTTTTATTAAAAAATGTGCAGATTTCTAAAATGATAAGTTTAATTAATGGAGGGAGCATTATTTATCAGCTCATTAATCAAGAATAGGAGCAACGACCACTTTTCAATTCTCACAACAATGTTGATTTGGAATCAACTGCTTTGGCTTCCTCTTCTCGTGGTGGTTATTCCAATAGAGGTAGTTCTCGTGGTGGTGGTTCTTCCCAAGGTGCTTCAAACAACAAGCATTCTTCCTTCTTTTATAATTGGAAGCACTCTAGCCATGCAATGGATATTGTTGGAAACTTCTATTGGAAGAATGTTGATAGCATTCTTCCTTATTTCAACAACAACAAAGCATTTGCCAATGCTATCTCAGAAGATGTTGCTCCTCAGTTGAAACTCTTTCCCACTGCACTCTTACACCGACTCAGTATTCTCAACTTATCGCTCTCCTTGGTAATCAAACTTCAATTGGTAAAAAATCTATGCATGTGATATAATAGTTGGACCATTCGACGAATGGTCAATTTTAATTGGTAAAGAAGATTGAGGATCTTATGTGATACATCCTACTCTTATGGCTATGCATGTTGCTAATAACAAGATGGCTTCGCTATTGGCCTCTTGTCTCTTGTTCATATCCTCTTCTTGACCTAATCTTTCTCTATTACTCTCCACGACGAACTTTAGAGTATCATCCTTCGACAATGACTTAAGAGGTGATACCGATCCCAGTTGGTTGCTTCCAGGGCTGGCCGCATAAATTTTTTTTAAAAAGGTAAAAAAATAAAAAAAAAATGTGAAAGAAACACTAAGATTGTCTAGCTTAGTTGATGAAAAGGAGGGAAGGAAGGAAAAGGAGACAAGAGGTCATGGGTTCAAACCTCATTACTTCCCTTTTTTCCCTATTATAAATGCTATATTTTAATCGAAGTTTTTTTTTTAATATTTCCATAAGATTATTCATTATGTTACACAAATATTTTAAAAAATAATTTTCTTTTTTTTTTTGATAAGGTAAATATTTGAGTGGGTCAGACCCTGCTGGACCACCACCCAAGGGCATCCTTGCGGATGAGGACACGCAAAGCCGAGTCGGAGAGGAGGTCCTGTGTGGATGTTGTATGGAGGAGACTCGCAATCCTATCGGCGGTCGAGTTGATCTCCCGGAAGACTTGGCTGAATTGCACCCTTTCAAATTTTTGGAGAAGGCACAAGGTGTCAGAAACCAGCATCTCAATCTCCCATGGGCAGCTCCACAGTCTTCGCAAGCAATTGATAATGGTCAGACTGTCTCCCTCAATCATGATACTGGATAGGCCAAGTTCTTTCGCCTTGGCGACGCCACCTCTGAGGGCAAGAGCCTCAGTTGCTAGAGCAAAAATGTGCCCACATTTGAATCCGCCACAATCGATGACTGAACCATGATGGTCCCTGATAATGAAACCTGCAGAAGTCTCACCTGATGATAGTTTGGATTCATCAAAATTGATTTTGAAAGATCCATCAACCGGTTTGTTCCATCTCAAATTTCTTCTTTTTCTTGGTTCCTTCGTTTGACAACTTAGAAGTGGCCCAGTTATGTAGTTGTTGATCGGTATAATTTTCCATGTTTTGGATAGATGTTGTGTTTTGATTATCGAATATATTTCGATTTCTGCTTGTCCATAAGAACCACCATGTCATCGCTAGTCTTCCTTTTTGCTCAGGATTGAGTTTGTTGAATATTTCGCAAACGGTGTTTTTGATCGATGTGTTTCTGGTGTCGATATTTTGAATTACTATTTCAATTTTCGGGTCAATTATGTGAATTAATTGTAGTGTGTGGTTGCACTCAGAAAAGAGATGGGTTGGGCTTTCATATGCCTGATCACACAATGAGCACGTTAGAGGAACATAAATGCCTTTGTTTGCTAGTCTGATCTTAGTTGGGATTCCGTCTTGTGCAAGCTTCCAAATGAAGTTTTTAACTTTTGGAAATGTGTCTAGGTTCCATATCCATGCTGTAGTGCTAGTTTCTTCTTCGTTTTTCCTTGTGATGTGCTCTAAGGCACTTGCCGTAGTAAACCATCCATTTTTGCTTGGTTTCCAATAGAGTCTGACTTCTATGTCATGTTTTGGTATATAGATGTTCTTGATCTTGTTAACTATATCTATCGGAAGGATATTGGATAGTTCATCAGTATTCCATTTCTTGTTGTTGTCGATGAATTTTTCAGCCTTGTCATTCTCATTGAGTGCGGAGTTGGGAAGTTGTCTACCCTTTATTGGTTTGTTGTCTAGCCAGATGTCCTTCCAAAATTTGATCGTTTTCCATTTCCTATTTGTCATACTAGTCCTTTACAGAATTCTTCTTTCAGGTCCATTAGTTTTGCCCATTGCCAGGAGGCATTACCTTTTCTTTGGTATTCAAAGAGGGGGGTTTCTTTCAAATATTTTTCGTTAACCAATTGGACCCAGGGGTTGCAAGGTTCAGCTAAGATTTTCCATAGCAATTTCATTTGTAGTGCCTGGTTCATATCCTTTGTTTTATGTATTCCAGTTCCTCCTAATCGTTTCTGCTTGCAAACCTTGTCCCAACCAATAAGGGGTCGGGTGAAAATGATTGTTCTTTGTTATAAAAGAAACATTTGTTTATTTGGTCAAGTTCTTTATGAATTTTGGTAGGGAGCATGAAGTTTTGCATAATGTAATTCGGCTTAGCTGCAAGGTTAGATCTTATTAGTGTTGCTCTTCCCTCTTGTGATAGGGAGTTAGCTTTCCATTTCGTGAGTTGTTGTCTAGTTTTGCATAATGTCTCTTCAAACGTGGTTTTGTTTACTCGACCATTGATAATGGGGCATCCAAGGTATTTATCAAGTGTTATCTGGTTGTTTATGTGGATCGTGCTTTGTATCAATCGTTTTTGATTGTTTGAGACTTTCGGGGAGGTTTGGAAGGCCGATTTATGGATATTGACCTTTTGGCCTGATATGGCACAATAGTCGTCAATGATATTTTTCACCACCGGACACAAGTCTTGGTTTGCCTTTGCGAAAATCATCATATCGTCCACAAAGGAGAGAAAGGGGATTTTGATTCCCGATCTAGATACTTTGAATCCAATGGATTTGTCTGTCTCATTACAAGTGGCTTAGAGTTTTCTTGCTAGAATTTCTGCTCCAGTGATGAATAGATAAGGGGAGAGCGGGTCTCCTTGTCTGATGCCTCTCCCTGGTATGAAAGGGTCAGTGGTTCCATCATTAACCAAGACTGAGAAGGAGACAGTCTTGACACATTGTTCAATCCATCTCCGAAATTTTTGGCAGAAGCCGAATTTTTCTAATACTTTGAATAGAAACTCCCATTCCACTCTATCATATGCCTTTTCCATATCTAGTTTGATGGCAATCCATCCTTCTTTTCCGCGTCTACTCTTGAATGAGTGAAAAATTTCATGGGCTATTAGGACGTTGTCTTGGATAGCCCTTTCAGATACAAAGGCCCCTTGGAGGGGATGGATAATTTTCTTTAGAATGGGTTTCATCCTTTCTGCAATGATCTTGGCTATAGCTTTGTAAATCGTTGAGCATAAGCTTATTGGTCTAAAGTGGTTTGTAGTTGTCGGGTTGTCACATTTTGAGATCAATGTGATAAATGTGTGGTTGATTTGTTTTAGGATTCTACCAGAGTGGAAGAACCCTTTGATTGCCTTTATGATTGATGGGCCTACAATATCCCAGTATTTCTGGTAGAATTCTGCTGTCATTCCATCAGGACCTGAGGATTTATATTTTCCAATCGAGAAGAAGGCATTTTTTATTTCCTGATTCGATATCTTTTCAGTTAACTTCGCATTGTCATCATCAGTGATTTCTGTGTTGATGAGTGAGAGATATTCATTTAAAAGGTTATGGTTGATGGGTTGCATCCTAAACCTTTTATCAAAATCGTTTTTTATTTCTCTTCTAATATTTTCTTCTCATGTGACAAGTGTGGCGTTTGTAGTTTGAATTTCCTTTATGATTTTTCTATTTCTTCTTCCTGATGCCATTCTGTGGAAATAGCCTGAATTTATGTCAGCCAGTTTGAGGTGTTTTGTTTTTGCTCGTTGGCTCCAATACATTTTATGGTATGTTAAGATTTTCTCTCGTTTATTTATAAGTCTGTTCTGCTTTTGGTTATTGTTTCCGTTCTGGAATATTCCATTTCTATTTTGTAAATCGATGAGTGAATCATCTATTTCTTTTAATTGACGGAATATATTTCCAAATGTTTTCTTATTCCATTTGTTAGTCAATCGCTTAAGTATGTGTGTTTTTGTCACCAGATTGTACATATGCGATCCCGTAGTGTTTGATCTCCAAGCCTATTGGACCACGTGTCGGTAGTCTTTTCGTGTAGTCCACATTTTTTCAAATCTAAATGGTTGGGCTTTGTATTGTTCTTGGTTATCTAATTCTGTTACAATAGGGTAGTGATCTGATGATGTGAATGCATGGTTTTTCGTTGTAATGTTGGGAAACCAAGTGATTATTTGCTCTTGTATTAAGGTTCTATCAAGTTTCTCCATGATGTTATTGTGATTGGATATATTTTTCCTCCATGTAAAATTGTTTCCAGTCGTAGGCACTTCCTGTAGGAAGCAATTATCTTTGAATTCTGTTAAGATTCTATATCTGTTTGGATGTGGTTCCCTCCCTCCTTCTTTTTCTAGGCTATTTTGGATTTCATTTAAACTAATTAAAATAACCCGACCTTTAAGAACGTGTTAAAAATATATCTCAACCTTTCAAATGTAAGATAAATATCCCGACCTTTAAAGATATGTTAAAAATATATCCCTACCTTTAAAATGTAAGATAAATATATCAACCTTTATAAGTGATGTTCAAATAATATATAAAATAATTCTCTCCCAAAAAAAACTAACATGGCATACATATGTGACAAACTAAATTAATAAAAAAATAAAATTTTAAAAAAATATATAAAAAATTAATAGAAGGGTTTAAGAAAACAAGTTTTTTCATTTATTATTTTTTAAAAAAAAGTCAAGACACTTTATTAATATTTTAATTTTCCATATTATTCTTCTTTGTTCAATTGTCCCATTTTTTTTTACATAATTTATTTACTAAAATTCTAACTATTCTTCTTTCTATTTTAAATTTTCATCAAAAATGCAAAATTAGTACATGGTCCATTATACGAATATGGGTGTTATCCCTCAAATATAAAAATAATCTAAATAAAATATTAAACACTTGTAAATATATCATTTTTTATATATATTTATATTTTATTAATTTATTTTTTCCCTTGATAAAAAGAAAAGAAAAGAAAAGTGGTTTAATAAAACAAGGTTTTTAATATAGAGTTATAAGAAAATAGTGTGTATAAAATATAAAAGACGAAAGATATGTAAATCTATAATTTTTTTATATAGATTTTTTAAAGTTTTTTTTATTAATTTTTTTGTCATATATGCATGTCTTGTTAGCTTTTTTTTTTTGCAAATTTTTTTTTGAGATATTATTTTAACATCACCTATAAAGGTCGAGATATTTATATTACATTTGAAAGGTTGAGATATATTTTTAACACCCCTTTAAATGTCAGGATATTTATCTTACACTTGAAAGGTTGGGATATATTTTTAACACACCCTTAAAGGTCGGGTTATTTTAATTAGTTTCGCCTTTAAATCACCCATGATCATGAATGGGCAGTCTAAGGTTTGGACGTATTGTTGTAGTCTGCTCCAGAAGTTTAATTTTTCGTTCTCATGAGGGGGTCCGTAGACGAAGACGATGTTGATAGTAATGTTTCTAAGTCTATTTTCATATCTCATTACAATAAATCTTTGATCTTTATGTATCATTTCTAGTGATTCGTTCCGAAGATTATGACTTTTCCATAGAACACATAATCCTCCTGCCCTTCCTGTTGCCGTGGCCCAAATCATATGATCAAACCCAGCTTTTTTCCAAAGTGTCTCCTTTGGTTGTCGTTCAGTTTTTGTTTCTAGTAAAGCAATTATTTGAATTTTCTCAATTTTACAGAACGAGTCTATTTCTGTCCATAGGTTATTGTGGCCTATTCCGCATATGTTCCATGAGCATAATCTCATATTAACCTATTTGATTTGGGGGTTTCTATTCCATAATCTTTTCTTGGATCAAAGAATTTTTTCGTGATGCAAGTAAAGGGATTCACACCAAAAGTTTGATTGTACGTTGCATTTTTCCCTATTATAAATGTCATATTTAAATCAAATTTTATATTTTTCTTTTAATATTTTCATAAGATTATTCATTATGTTGCATATATATTTAAACCTCATTACTTCCCTTTTTCCAGTATTTTTTATTCCAACCAAATTTTCCCTATTATAAATGCTATATTTTAAGCAAAGTTTATATTTTCTTTTAATATTTTCATAAGATTATTCATTATGTTACACAAATATTTTTAAAAATAATTTTCCCTATTATAAATGTCATATTTAAATCAAATTTTATATTTTTCTTTTAATATTTTCATGAGATTATTCATTATGTTACATATATATTTAAAAAAATTCTTCTAATTTTTATTCTTATGAATTTTTTTTACTATCGATGTCATATAGTTAAACCACAATTTATGAGGTTTTGTGTCATACTTTTCAATCTTATCAATTTTTTTTCATTTACCAATGACAAATTCTTTACAAAATTTATATTTTTCTTTCAATATTTAAAAAAAAAATCTCAATCATGCTATACACACATATAAATTATTAAATTATTACATGAATTTTTCTAATAAAATATCATATTTATACCACAATCTATAATTTTATTTCAATATATTTTAAAAAAATTATTTAGAGTCCCGTCACGAATGTAGTATCTATATCTATATAATTACTTAATTTCGTATACTTTCTGCTGACGTGACGCGCTCTCCTTATTCCACTCCCTTTTAACCAATCATGTTTTTTCTTTTAATTTTCATTTTTTACCCATTTACTAACTATTGGGTTTAATTCAAAATATTTATTGATATAATATCTTAATTTATAATATTTTTGATGATATGTCAACAACTCCTTCATTTAAATTTTTTAAACTAATCACTCTCTTCATTTTTTTTATACATTTACATTTTTCCGCTTTTAATTTTTTACCCATTGACTAACCATCTATATCTATATCTATATAACTACATAATTTCGTATATTTTCCGCTGACGTGGCGCGATCTCCTTATTCCACTCCCTTTTAACCAATCACGTTTTTTCTTTTAATTTTCATTTTTTTTACCCATTTACTAACTATTGGGTTTAATTTAAAATATCTATCGATATAATATCTTAATATATGGTTTTGTGTCATTGGTGAAATTCTACTATTATAAGACTATCTTAGGTTTTTACTTCTCCTGGGACTTTGGTTTGTGATTTGTGCCTTTTCTACTTTGGCCATATGCATCTGTCTTCTGTTTGTTTAGCTTTTTGCTGTATTATGGCAGATTGCGGGATTGATTACTACTTAGGTATCATTTCCTGATTCAACATGGGTTGTCCAAGCAATGTAAGTACAACTACAGCTGCAACTTGCAAGTTCAGTCTTTTATGGCAATGATTTGTTTTTATCACATTTGAAAATCATGTTGTTAAGGTTTCTTCTATGGCAATGATTTGTTTTTATCACATTACCCATTTGTTATTTTTTAAATTTCTTCCTATTTTCTGAAAAAATCACTTCTGATTTGGTTTTATCCATTTTCCCTCTGTTATAAATACTAATCCCTTATCAACCCACTCCCTATCATCCCATCAATTCATATCGCATGAACAACCTTTTATAGTGTCTTCTATGAGGATCAATTAAACCTAAATCCAGTCCGATGCTGGAGTGAATGATCCGTGCATGTTGAATCAAGTATGTGCTCCTTTAGCTTTCACAATTCAATCCTAAATCAGGCTTCTTTGATTTCTCAATGGCTTCATCTATGGTTCTTCCAGATTCCATCAACTCTGATTTTTGTCTAGATAATTCAGTTTCAATTGAGTCCCCCCTAAATCAGGTTATTTATTGCTTTTGTACACATTTCGTATCCTAAATCAATCAAGTTATTACTTTCTTTGAATTTTTTTGTATCTTCTTAGACAATATTGATATGATGGAAATTTTATCTTGAAAATTTGGAATTTCAAGTGCACAAAGGGATATATTGTATGGTTTGCACAATCGTCCGGAACAAATCAAGGAGCCTATCCTTATTTGATTTTAATATATGTAACTTGAAGAAAAGAAGTTTGGAAGAGGTAATGTGGTACTGTTGAACCAACTTATTTTTGCTTACACTTTTAATGTTGCTTTTTTTTCAATGTTTGTGTTACAATGCCTCCCCTAGAAAATTTGTTCAAACGTGGAAATTTAATAGACATGCATTGGTTTTTCTTTTATTGGAGATGTCTAATGTCTAATTATATACTGGTATTATTTATCTCTTTAATCCACTTTGTTTGTTCTTATGAATATAAAACAAATCTGTTTTTTTTTGTGTTTTGCAACCTCACTTTGGAAGAACATAAGCAGCAACTCCATTAATTTTGTTTCTACCTAGGTTGTATGAGTATCGGAACAAAATGTCAGGATTTATATTTTTATGGATTGTTGTTGTATTTTACATATATGTTACCTTTTGTCAATAAAAAAAAAGCATAATATGACTATTACTTATCACTTCTGATCTGTTCTGGATTAATTTTGTTATACAATTCAACTTAACTAATCCAGTTTCATTGATTCTTTTCCATCGCAACCGCGCCATGGCACGGGTATTACACTATTCTTTAAATTAAAAAAGCTAGTGGAGAAGTTTTTAAACAAGCTGAGAAAAGTAGACGTGGTGGGAGATTGGCTACGTGTAAGGAAATCGTTGTCAGAACATGAAAAAAGATTGGATTTGATTATTTCTTGTGAGATTTCGATTAATTAATTAGTGGACTTTTTAAATCACCACTTGAAAAAAAAATTACTGGACTTTTTAACCTATATCGGTTAATGAATATTTTTAGTAATTATTACACTGTTCCGTTATAAGTATATGATATTTTGAAAGATTTTTTTTATCAACAATATATTATAATTTAGATTTTTTATGCAATGAATTTTAATAATTTGTATTGATTTTTTTTTACCTTTTAAAGTTAAGACTTTTGATTAGTTATAAAATATAGTGAGAGTTTAAAAAATAAAACTTATGGCAAAAATTAGTGTAATTAGGAATATAGAGGAATAATCTTATATTATTGATATTATTGATTAAAGGAAGCACTAGATTTGAAAAAGTATTAATCAAATAGAATTGGATTAATCAATTCCGATGAAATAGTATCTAAAAATATACTGTAATGCAGTAATAATAATTTTAAATGTTTAAAATTATGTTCCAATTGGACGACATATGTGGAAAAACTTGTAGGAATTTAGATGCTTAAAGCGATATTTTATAAAAATTAATTTTTAACGTCTAATTCAAAATCTCATGTATGAATCAATACGAACAACACAAAAGGGATCGATAAGATGTATCTTTCTTGTGTGGAAACTTGATTCGGAATTACATTAATTTGGATAACAAAGCCTAAAATATGACTCATCTTAGATCTATACATCTACTTGGTTCATGCTATCACGAGATTGGATCTCCTTGACTTCATTTGCTAGAACGAATGAACGAAAGATTGCAACTCATACCTTAATTTGTGTTAGAGAGGCTAGCGAATTTTTGGTGGGATCAGAAGAGACACAATTCCAAAACTAGGTTAAAACTTATTCTCAATAAGTCTCCGTATATAATAGATGAATGAGGTCAAACTTATTCCCAATAAATTACTCTTTACCTTTTATCTTTTATTCACAATATCTTTTCATAAAGACATTATTTTATTTTTTGGTGGGAAAATGTGAGAGGCAGACTCTCGTATATAAAACCAATAGAAGCGGGCTACACAGGAACTAAACGGGGAGTAGCCCTTCCCCTAGCGTCCGCATCAACTAAAACCTCCACCTCAACCGGTGGAATCAAAAGTCTATGTACACCAATAGGATAAGAAAAGGCGAGAGCCGTGAGGGAGTCAGCGACAGAGTTCGCTTCCCTGAAGACATGTCTCAACCGGACTTCCCAGTCTCAACTTAGTAAGCTCCGACACTGCTGTACCAGGCTAGAGAGAGGATGATGGCGATCCACTCCCTTCTTCTTCTTATTATTATTATTATTATATATTAATAATCAATTACCAAATTCCTAGTATTTTTTGTGTGTAACCTTATAAGACTTGAATAAAATAGTATTGATTTTTAGCAAAATATTACAACTATCTAAATTATTCGAATTATAATTATTCAATTTAATCTTATTATATTATTAGTATTTTACATTTTAATAACACAAAACTCTTCAAAACTTAATCAAATTAAATTTTGATTTTTGCAATTTATTTATAGAAATGGTCAAATTTTGACTTGGTATTTGTCGGCAAATAATCGAGTTACTTATTTTTATTTTTTTTTGATCTAGCTCGAGTTACTTATTTTGAAGGGCGCCGACCTATATAAATAACTATACGTCTATGCCCATTCCATGATAAATCATGTGATTCTCTACATAGAATAACTTGATTTTTAGTAGAGGCTTATATTGTTGAAGATATATGTTAACCTATTAAAATATTCTCATTTTTGGGATACGAAATTTTATGCATAAGATTGATATATTGATATATCATTTGGAATGTTGAAGCAATACACTGCAAATCCTAACATAAATACCATTAAGAATAGAAGGGGATAAAATAGAGAAATTGATAGTATAATCAACTTCCATTATCCGGGGATTTGCTAAAATAAAATGATAATCGGGAAAAAAAAAAACAGTTTAGAGTTAAGAATAGAAGGGGATAAAATAGATATTATAATCTTTATGTATTACTCTAATGTTTTGAAAATGAACAAATTCCGTTGAATTATTCAAAGGTTTGTGATGTATAACAAGGCTAGTCAATAAATGAGATGATAGCTCCAATCGGGTGGTCTACTAATGTATCGTAAGGTAGGTGGTAAGGAGTAAGGGAGGTGGTAAGGAGGTTTCGGATTTGATTCCTGTCTCCGCCCTTTTCTTTGGTTACGATTTGATTACGAGTGGGATAATTTTTTTTATCCATAAGATGGTATAATCTTTTATGTCGAATTGATAACAAAAATTCACTTGCAAAGTTCAAGTGTTTAGGATCTCTAATGTTTAAAAAACGAAGATATGAGCGGAAGAGAGCGTAGCAGGAGTCCCGATCGCCATGCCCATGCCGCCGCCGGCAAACCGCCCGATCCAGTGCCTAACCCGCATCCTACGGGTGAAGTGGAGAACACCGCTGCCACCATTACCGATCCAGCACCAGATGGGGGAGTGGTTCCGCCGGTGGAGAGCCTGCAACAAACCCTGTTTGGCGCCCCACAAATTCCTTCCAGTTTGAATCTCAATGAACAGTTTCCATCGCTGAATGGAGCAAATGGGAAAGCTACGCCCCCAGTCCTAAATTACAAAGACAAACTGATGGGAGGTGAAGGATCCGGGCATGAAATTATGCAGTCGAATCCTGTCTATGAAGCCCAGAATGAAGACCAAGGATATGGCACGGATGATGATATCCTACCGGAAACTGATGACCCCAACTGCCCATGAATCGTTCTGAACAAGGCCGAGAAGCTAGCACTAAGGAAACCATGGAGAAACACCCTCATTGTGAAGTTGTTCGACAAAGGGCCTGGCTACATGCAATTGCACCGCCGTCTCTCGCAGAAATGGGCGCTGAGTGCTCCTTTCTCGCTGATTGACCTCGGAAATGACTATTACATTGCCCGGTTTGCCAATCAGTCAGATTACAACCACGTTGTGATGGAGGGCCCCTGGATGATTGGTGATAACTACTTGGCGATCCGCCAATGGGAGCCGAGGTTCAATCCGGATATCGAGAAGATCAACAAGCTCACAGTCTGGGTTCGTATACCGTGTTTGCACATAGAGTACTTCGATCCACGGTTCCTTAGAATGATTGGGAACAAGATTGGGAGGGTCCTTCGCATCGACAGCACCACAGCTTCTACAGATAGGGGGAGGTTTGCAAGATTGAGCGTCGAGATCGACCTCACCAAGCCGCTCCTATCTAAGTTCAAACTGGATGGGAAAATTTGGCCAATCCAATACGAAGGCCTCCAGATGCTCTGTTTTAACTGCGGAAAGGTTGGTCATAGTAGCGACGCTTGTGGAAAGGAGGGGGGAGTTGAGGGCTCTGCCACCAACGACAAAGCCAAGAGCATGGAAGGCATCTCACAGATTGAGTCCTCTAACCATGGAGGATGGATGCAGGTCAAGAAACAGCCGAGAAGATGAACCTCAGCCCAGTCAGGTGACAATGCTGATGCGTCCGAAAAGGGAGGATCAAAAGCTCCGGTGCCGGAACCGGAGAAAGAGGGGATCAATGCTGCGCAGAACTCGGAGGTGTGTACCGATCAGACCCCTGAAAATCCCGGAACGGAGAGGATCACGATATCCTCAAGATATGATGCGCTGTCAACTGAGGAGGAAAGTGCGGAAAATCAGGAGGATAGTGAGAGGCAGGTGCAACTGAATAAGGAGAATATAATGCAGTCGGCTAATTCTATCCAGAAGGAAGATAATTTAAATAAAGAAGGCCCTTCAACCTCCCAGACCAAATGAATAAAAGATTCCAAATCTTCCAACTTTCCTAACAAAAAGATCTCACAATCCAAACAGACGCAGCCAAACGCCACCAAAACAACCCCCAAAAACGACCACACAACGACCACCCCAAAGACCGATCCCAAACATAAACAATCTAAGCCATCCTTCCAGGGAAGAAACCCCACCAAAAGCCACACCATTACCACAGATCGCCACCCTAAACAGAACCCACCCCCCCGTAACCCGTTCAAACCTGTGTCGAAGGATGGAGCCAACACCGAGGGTGGTAGTGATGCACGTGGACAGTTCAGTGAGTTTCCTCCCGTCAGACCGCTAGAGGGGTCCTTTTCAAGCGATCCTACCTCAAATCTCAAATATGATGATCTTCGAGCTGCTACCAATGGTGACGGAGACAATGCCAATTCTATGTCGGGTATCCCTACCCAAGAAGATCAACACCGCGCTTGATCGCTTCGCAAGTGCAGTGGCAGGTTGGTTGGAGATCAGACCCAACAGTTACCAAGAAATCCTAAGGAACATCAACAATCTTGTGTTTCCTATGAATAATTTAAACTTATTAGTTTGGAACGTCCGGGGCGCGGCGAGCGACCAATTTCTCACCGCTCTGAGGGAACTCATCCGTCTCCACAGTCCTAGAGTTATCGCCTTGGTGGAACCACGAATTAGTGGAGAGTCAACAGACAGAGTTTGTGCTCGGATCGGTTTTGACGGGATTAGAAGGGTCGAAGCTGAGGGTTTTTCGGGTGGAATTTGGCTACTTTGGAGGACTAATGAGGTTACTGTTAGATTGCGAAGCTTGCGGCCACAACACATAACTGTGGAGGTGGAGCGGATTGGGGAAGAGCCATGGATCCTGTCCGCAATTTATGCTTCTCCTATCGCTGCAAAAAGACTTGATCTTTGGCAGTCCTTGGAAGAGTTTGCACAAACAAACGACAAGCCATGACTTTTAGCGGGGGATTTCAACGCAACGGTGGGGCCTCATGAGCGATCGGAATCATCAGTAGGATCGAACAGGGAGTCTAACAGATTTAGACAGCAAATCGATGGTCTCCAGCTCATTGATTTGGGGTTTGTTGGAATCCCGTTCACTTGGTCCTATGGGAGATCGCCAGACAACCATAAAGCTGCCAGACTGGACCGAGCTTTGTGCTGCGCTGATTGGAAAGCTCGATTTCCGGAAGCTACGGTGACGCATCTGACTGCCCCGCATTCAGATCACCTACCTCTGTTGATCCGTTTGGAACAACGCACTCCTGACATGGGCGGAGATAGACCCTTCAGGTTCCAGGCGGCATGGATGCTACATGAAGAGTTTCGTGAGTTTGTGCAGATCCAATGGCAAAAGGGAGTCGGGGTATGCGAGGCGCTCGAGAGACTGGCCGGCGATTTGTCTGTTTTGAACCGAGAGGTATACGGCAACATCTTCAAGCGTAAGATAAAGCTTTGGAAGAGACTGGAGGGCATCAAACGAAAGCTTGCTGAAAGAGTCTCCATTCACTACTTGAATTTAGAAAGGGGAGTCACCGAGGAGCTGAATATTGTCCTAGCACAAGAACAGGCTCTCTGGTTTCAAAAATCGAGGGCTAACTTCCTTATCGATGGAGATCGAAATACGAGATATTATCACCTTTCTACTATCATAAGAAGGCGGGCAAACCGGACTACAGCGCTGTTGGATCCTAACGGGGATTGGGTGACTGAACCAAGGGTGATTCGGAGAATGGTTCTTAGTTTCTTCCGAGGATTATACACTGCAGAAGCACAAAACCAGCAGCTACACCACGCCAATACCGTCTCGTTTCCACCCATGAAGCCCGAGCACTTGGATTCTCTCATGAGTCCATTCACCAGTGAGGAGGTTTGGGAGACGTTGAAACAAATGGGACCTTATAAGGCGCCAGGTCCCGATGGCTTTCCGGCTATATTTTACCAAAGGAGTTGGGAGACAGTTGGTCCTCAGTTCACCTCCACGGTCTTGGGGATGTTGAACAATGCAGCTTTCCCTGAAGGAATCAGCGATTCCCTTATGGTGCTCATACCAAAGATTCCAGCGCCTGTGCAGCCATCCCAGTTCAGACCCATTTCGTTGTTGAATGTGGTCTTTAAAGTGGCGACGAAGGCTATTGTGAACCGCTTGAAATTGATCCTCCTAGACCTCGTCTCCCCTATGCAAGCCAGCTTCATTCCGGGAAGACAAATTATTGACAATGTAGTGGTCATACAGGAGGTTCTCCACTCTATGTCGGAGAGGCGCAGACGAAAATGGATGATGATTAAGATTGACCTGGAGAAGGCCTATGACAGGATTCGATGGGATTTTCTTCGAGAAATCTTGAATGAGATACAGCTGCCCCCAAATCTGATTGATGTGGTGATGAAGTGCCAAACCCTTGGGAAGGTGGAGCTGTTATGGAACGGTGAGAAGTCGAATAGCTTTGTTCCCTCGCGGGGTATCCGACAAAGTGACCCACTCTCACCGTATCTCTTCGTCCTATGCATGGAACGTTTATCTCATATCATCGATGGGGCAGTAAGGAACGGGTCCTGGAAGCCGATTCAGGTAGGGGCAATCCCTCTCTCTCATGTGTTCTTCGCCGATGACTTGGTCCTGCTAGCGGAGGCGACGGAAGATCAGGGCGAAACAATAAAGGCTTGCCTCGAGATGTTCTGTGGGATGTCGGGAGAGAAGGTGAATTATAATAAAAGTAGTGTCCTATTCTCTCGGAATGTGGCGGCAGAAATGAAACAGAAGGTCAGCCATATCCTTGGCATTCCGTGCTCTCAGGATTTCGGAAACTATCTCGGAGTCCCCACGACATGTGGAAGAATGACAGCGGATAGATATAGTTACCTGGTGGACAAGGTTACTTCCCGTCTACAGAGTTGGCAAGCTCGAACCCTCTCCTTCGCCGGGCGGGTTACCTTAGCAAAATCGGTCCTCACAAGTCTCCCTCTATACGTGATGCTGTCGAGCTTTGTGCCAAAGAATGTGTGTGAGGCGATCAATCGGAAAATCAGAGGCTTCATATGGGGTTCTACGTCCGAGAGGAAAAAAATTCACCTCCTTAATTGGAACGTGGTGACTAGCAAACCGTCGGAGGGAGGATTAGGGGTACGACCGATGGTCGAAACTAACAAGGCAATCTTGGCGAAACTCAGTTGGAGATTACTTCAATCCCCGGAAGCACTCTGGAGCCGCATAGTCCGCTCCAAGTACTGTCATGGACGTTGCGATGTGGACATGTTTGAGAAACAGGCAGGCGCCTCTCGGACTTGGAGGAGCATAGTGCACGGAGCTCACCTCCTTATGCCGAATCTCAGAACCGCTGTTGGAAATGGAAACTCCACCCTCTTCTGGCTGCACCCGTGGTTAGAAGAGTCACCTCTTACCGATCTCGCCATGAAGGAAGTTCCGGAAGAACTCAGTGGTGCAACAGTCGCCGAATTATGGGACAATAGCACCTGGAAGTGGCACCTAATCTCCCAGTACCTCCCGCCGGAGGTGAGCCTAAGGCTTCAATCGATCCGATTAAGTGATGACTCCGCTGCTCACGACAAGCTGGTTTGGGGCCCGAGCCAGTCGGGATCCTTCTCAACAAAATCGGCTCTCCAATGCTTGCGGGGGAGGATCCTAATCATCCTTATGATAGGAATTGGAACCACTTATGGAGGGTGTCAGCACAGCAGCGGGCCCGATCGTTTCTGTTCTTGGCGGCCCACGATGCTTTTCTATCGAACTACAACAAGGTCAGGCGCCACCTTTCCACCTCGTCAGCTTGCCCCCGGTGATAAAGGCGGAGTGGAATTGGCTGATGCGTAACACCCATCGACCCTCCTTCTTCTCCGGTACTGATATCAAGGCTTGGATATTCGATAATATTAAGAATGAAGATTCGTGGGCTGCAACCTTTGCTAACATGGTGTGGCATACCTGGAAGTGCCGCAACCAGTTGATCTACGAGGGTGTCCAGGTCCACAAAGGGCTAGCGAGCAGGGTCGTCTCCTTGACGAGAGAGTATGCTTCCACCAGGCACCTCACTTCGCTTCCTTGGGGGGCGCCAACCAAGCCAAAGGAGAAGCTTTTAAACTGGACACCCCCTTCGTCCGGGTGGATTAAGCTCAACACGGATGGCTCTTCTAAAGGGAACCCGGGTCCGGCAGGCGGTGGGGGGGTCTTCCGTAGCAGCACCGGTGCTTTCCTGCGGGCGTTTACCTTTACATGTGGTGTTTGCACGGCCCTACGGGCAGAGATTCTTGCAATTATCCATGGCCTGAAGCTGGGTCGGACCCTAGGGATGACCAAGCTCATTGTTGAAGCCGATTCTGCAGTGGCGTGCCAGCTCCTAAATGCCGAAGTTCCTCCCACACATCCGGATTTCTATCTGCTTGTAGAAGGCCGCAAGCTCCTAGAAGAGAGTGGTTGGGAGACACGGGTCTGCAATGTCCGCCGGGAGACTAACGAAATTGCAGACCACCTTGCTCAATGGGCGCTGTCAATTGAACACAGTTACTCCGAGTTTGCTGAACTTCCTGCTTGTATTGCTCATTTATTTCCGCATTTTCCTCTTACTAGTACTACTGTTGTTCCTTCTATTGCTATCTAATAAAATCTACTACGGGCACTAGCCCGCCTTATTGATCAAAAAAAAAAAAGGATCTCTAATGTTTAGGGTTCGGAAATAGCAACAAAAATTCAATAGATACAAAACAATTGAAAATCAAGTGAAATTAATTGTCAATTGTCTTACCAATATGAATGGTACATGACTTTTTCTTTAATATTGGCTCTATTAGAAAAATTCTGAAATATTTAAATATTTAGGTTTCTTTAGTTTAATTAGATTTTGAAATTAGAGCTTTTCAACTGTTAGTAACACTGTAACAGTACTTATCCAATTTTTTTTTGAAGCTTTTAGTTTTTTCTATTTATAAATTTTCATCAACAGCTACACTAACCTTTAGGTTTACCAAAAATATATTTAACACAAATAATTCATCAATCTACCTAGCTACCCATCCATCACCATAGTATTGTTATTTGAGCCGAACGAGTCGAGTATTATTTATTTATATTCAGCTCGTTTAGACATGAGTCAAACTCGAGATGAGTCTAGATTTAGGCTCGAGTTTAAAAATATGTTTATATTCGGCTCGTTTAGAAAATACACAAGCTCGAGCCGAGCTTTTTTTCGAGCATTAAACATCCTTATTTGCTCAAAACATATTAACTTAAATGAAATTTTAGAAATTTCACAAAATTTAAACTGTTCGAATTTAAATCGAACGAGCCGAACTTTAAACCGATCCTTAAAATATTCTCATACTTAACTTATTTAAAAAATAAGCGAGTTTGAATCAAACTTTTATCGAATCGAATCCAAATCGATTCGAACGGAAACTACTCAACTCATACATAGCAAACGCCACCATTTTACTAAACACACACAGCCACTATCCACTCTGAGTCTGACTACCTACCCTCGCGAAACAAAGGGCGAAAAATCAAAGGAATAGAGAAACAGATGCCTCCAACTTTTACATTTTACCAGAAAATAAAAAGTCTAAATTTCACATTATTATTATTATTATTATTATTATTATTATAAATTCCCAAATCGAAAATCAGCAAATCCAGTCGGAGTTGCTGTTTGGCAACTGCTTTATCCTAAACCCAACCCACCCACCTTCGTCGTCTTCACACCTCCACCATTTCCCAACCTCTCCCTCCTCTCTCTCTCTCTGTAGACTTCTTTAACAGGGAGAGGGAGCGGTTGAATTTGAAGAAGAGCTAGGAGTGTTCGATCAATATGCAGAGGCTAATATACCCATCCAAGCTCCACCTCAAGCCCTACCCTCATCTCCCCCAATTGGGTTGCCTTCATCCTCCCACTGTCCGCTCTTTCTTCCCCCAATCTGCCTCTGTTCGGCTCAACCTGCTCTCCTCTCGCCGCCACTGCCTCCGATTGGTCTGCTTGTCCAAGCCCGGAGATCTCCCGCCTTCCTCCATTTCCTCTCCTGAAGCACAATCAGTTCCGCAAAATGACGAATCTCCGTCTAATTTGCAAAAGGTACTTATTTCCGATCCTTGATTTTTCTCCGGGTTTGGAGTCTTAATTTTAGGTCAATTTGTGTTCTTGGGCTCAAGTTGTTTGAAATTCAAACTTGATTGGCTGTCTTGATCCTTTTGACTTTTTCTGAGGGTGAATTTTCTGCCGATTTTTTGTGTTTTGTTTAGCAATTGATCGATTTAAAATCTCTGGAATTTTGTCTTGTTGATTATTCTGAAGCTGATTTGAAATAACTTTGTTTTCAGTGTTTCATCGTTGGAATCATCGCAGTAGCAGAATTTGCAGGCCTTTGTATAATGTAAATCCTAAAATTTCGCTGAACATTATAGGATACTCCGTAACTACTTAAAGGATTATTTAGATCATTTCAACCCTCATATATCAAACACAAAATAAATACTTGTTCTGAATAATTCATTTAGTTCGAAATGACATGATAATAATATAGGAAACTGTAGTGATTGTTCGTCGGAGTTTGAATGAAATGAATTAATCCGAGTATGACTTGAAAGGGATCGTGTCCGAGTTGTAAGATTTTGAGGGCTGAACATGTGTGAGGTATTAAAGATTAGGGACCGAACATGTATCGATATTCAAAATGATTGAATCCATAGAAATATTCCTTTGACTTTACTTTGATATTAGAGACATCTAGAAAATCCTAGATTTATTATTGTCTTAATGCAAATTTAGATTTCAAGATAGACAAATTCCCGGTAATCTACATTCTACCGTTTCTTCCACAAAATGAATTATTTTTTCTCGCTTTTATCTCTTCATTTTCTGTCTCCTTGTTCGAGTTTTGGGTCAATAATCCTCTTCTTAGACTGCTACTTGAAAAGAGGCTACAGCATGTATGCATCTCGTGGCATGTTTTTCACTTTTCTGTTCCGTTCTCTCCATTTGCAGCATTTAGAAAGTGAGGATATCAATTTAGATGGCAAGATGTAGGATAAGTTATCTATGCTAATGTATGCAGGTAAACTTGATTTCCTTGTGAATGCTAAATTATCTTGTGGCCTTAAATTCTGGAGATGGATTTTTGGATTCACTCGTTTCTACAAGATATTGCATTCATTTTTACTCTGTAGCAATCATGTCTCCTTCCATGATTATTTTACCAATGTTGTACATGCTACATTGAATCAAAGAGAACATAAATTTGCTGAAAGACTGTTTCTTTTTCACATTATATTATTTTCTTCGTTCACCACCTTTTTTTCTTTCTTTCTAGTACTCTCACAATTGGTAATGATTTTTTTTTTGGTATAGGCATGTTGTATGTTAAATCCATATCACTTGAAATAATAGGTGATTTATTCGGAGTTTCTTATTAAGCATGCTGCTATAGTGCTATGTGTAAATATTCATTGACTTCCTGTTTATGTCATTACTCTATCCGTATAGCTGATGCATACCCTTCTTTTCCTTTTGATCTCTCAGTCCTCTCAATGAAGTAAGCAGAAATTTGGCATTTTATATTTTTCACTTCATCTTCGTGAAGCTACAATTCAATACTGTTATTAGAAAAAAAAAAAAAAACATTTCCATCAGTGATACAGGACTTTTTATTATTCAGAAGAACCAAGGAAATCACCATTAAGTTCCACTGTTATGTCACATAGCTTATGTGAGGATTTTTTTAAAAACTGCTTTTCCTTTATCTTGTGCAGAAAGCATGTAATGATGTTTTGCTGATGTGTTTTTATTTGTTCCTAGTTTATAATGCATGATAAAGTGACAACTAACAAGGCTTATTATCTTCGTCCAGGGAATTGCAGCAGGGAAAATTATTCTACTCTCAGCTCTTACCTTGATTTTAATCCATCCAGTATTGACGTCCCCTGCCTTTGCAAGCTTCCCAGCAGCAGCTGCTGTGACCGGAAGAACGGTAGGAAGAGGTCTACTCCGCACAGAAGTACTCACCAGTGCTTGGGCTGGCTTTTTGGCTGGTTGCTTACACACGCTTTCCGGGCCCGACCACCTGGCTGCCTTGGCCCCACTTTCAATAGGGCGGTCCCCGATGGAGAGTGCTGCTGTAGGAGCCCTCTGGGGCTGTGGCCACGATGCTGGGCAGGTGATTTTCGGGCTATTATTTCTAGTCCTCAAGGACCGGCTTCACATTGAAGTGCTCAAGATCTGGGGAACTAGAGTCGTCGGTTTAACCCTTCTCATTATTGGTGCCATGGGGATCAAGGAAGTCTCTGAGGTTCCTGAACCTTGTGTTGCACTGGAAACCGGAGAGTGCGACGTGAGCATCTATGAGCCACTTGAAAATCGTAACATGGGAAGAAAGAAGATTGGGTTTGCCACCTTCGCGACAGGGATTGTCCATGGACTCCAACCCGATGCCCTAATGATGGTTTTGCCGGCACTTGCCTTACCCTCTCGGGTGGCTGGGGCAGCTTTCTTGGGCATGTTCTTGGTCGGAACAGTGGTTTCAATGGGTGGGTACACTGTGTTCATCGGTTCGTGTAGTGAGGCATTGAAAGATCGGATCCCTAGAATAACCGAAAAGCTAACCTGGGCGGCTTCTCTTGTGGCTATCGGACTTGGGTTAGCTATTCTCTTGAGCCAATTTTTCGGGTACAGCCTCTACTGATCGACACCGGTATGTCCTGAAAATTTTCTCATTTTGTATACGATTCTGACTCGGGACTAGGTCGACTCGGTGAGTAGTAATGTCTTCAAAACCAAAGATTCTTGATTTCATTTCATGTTAAATGGCGTGGTAATACTTCCTTTATGAGTCCAGATTTTATGTTTCCCATAGTGAAAAGAACCCTGTACTCTGTAGTTGATGAAGCTACTCTGCATCAAGTCTTTAGATTTTTTATGAATACAAGAAGTATTAATCTTACAAATTTACTTTAGGGCTTGTTTGTGATGGGTATATAGATATAGGCTATGGGTATAGAAAACCCAATATCTATATCCCTTGTTTGGTATAATTATCCAAATAAGTATATAGATATGAATCCTATATATCTTCTATCTACTTATTCTAGGGTATTTCTCCCTTTTGGATATCTGGCAAATTTGGGGGCTATAGAGGCTATAGGAAAAAGGACGCATCCGCATCTACTCGCCTCCATTGACAGGGACTTCCTCCTTCTTCTTCTCGCCTCCATTGCTGTTCGATTTGTTCAGAGCGTGATTTGCTCCTCCTTCTCGCCTCCATTGCTGTTCGACCCATTGCTGTTCGATTTGTTCAACCCATTGTTGTTCGATTTGTTCAGAGCGGGATTTGCTCCTTCTTCTCGCCTCCATTGCTCCTCCTTCTCGCCTCCATTGCTGTTCGATCTGCTTCCCATTGCCGTTGGAGTTCGAATTGTTGTTCACATCGGTTCAACTCCAAGCTTGTTCAACCCTAATTTTTATGCAGTTTGAAAATTTTTATTTGCTCGAAAATATGAGTGGCCATGGTCATTTTTTTTTTGTCGCCCTGTAATTGGTTTTTGCCATATCTTTATATCTATATACCCTTTCCAAACGATAGATATAAGATATAGATATCAATCTCATACACATACCCAATACTTATAGTTTGATATCTATATCTCATACCCATAGCCTATATCCTATATCTATATATACCCTTTGGTACCCTTTCCAAATAGGCCCTTAGTTACTATAAAACATGAAATAAGTCAATCAAGTAAATCAAGATATGATGATCATTCGTCGCCTAGAATGTCGAGCAAGGCTCGGACGTGGGGCAGGGGGCGGATCTGGATGTGGACTGCAACATGGATGGTGGCGGCGGCGGAGGAGACTGGGGCGGGGGCATCTGTGAGAGGCGTGGGCGAACTCGACGATCTTCCTGAAGGTCTTGGCGACTTTGGCAGTGCAGCAGCCCGGGATGGAGGGGAAGCGGGAGCGGAGGTTGGTGATCAACTGCTGTTCGCAGGTTTGAAAGTAGTCGTCGGGGGATCCGCAACCGGAGCAGCCAAAGCAGGGAAAGCCCAATCGAAACTCGACGTGGTCGTGGTCGGGTATGGTCACCTCCAGAAGCGGCCACAGGCAACGCAGAGGTTCGCCCGGTTTGGGGGTAATTTCGCGGGACTCCTCACAGCTGCGGATTGTGTAGTCGATGGCGTGGGTCGGGTACGACCTCCATGTTTGGATCGTTGCCATTGCTGATTGCGATTTCAGCCAAGAAGGGAAATTGAAGGTTTTTGGAGATTTAATTTGATTTCTGCTCGAATCGACAACTACTGGATCGGCCTCGGAGGAGAGCTATTTGATTCAATTCGATCAGGGGGTTCATCGATCTATATATACAAATTGTCTGGAGTGGACTGACTTTAGAATTTCGTAAATCTCTCCTAAATCCTCTCTCTCTATCTATTTGATAGTTACTCCTAAGCCTCATTCATGATTCATGATCCATGATCCATTATCTTAATCCCTAATTAATATTTCGGAGATCCAATCTATCTATTTTTTCTATAAGATATTACTTCGTATATATTAGGAGAGTTCTTATTATGCAACTCATCGTAAGCTTGTTTTATCATTGGGATCAAAATTACCAAATGGATTCTCTAGAGTAGAACAAAAGAATGAAGTAAAAATCTCCTAAAATTTCTCTCCTTGTAATCTTCTTTGGGGACAGAAAAATCGAATTGATTATATCTTGTCTAATGGCTGATTAAAATTTTAATATATAAAAATAAGTGTAATTTTTAGTCAAACGGAAACTTTGTGCTCAAACATTAATTATTAATCAATTAAATTGTAATAGAAAACTTAAAATTTCAGTGAATTGATGCACATCAGTCTCAAACAACACGGAATAAAGACATGCTTGCATAATGACTTTGAATAATCGAGTTCATATAACTTCTATGCTCGATGAGATTTAGGGCTCGTTTGTTTATATAAAAAGGGAATGGAAATAAAATATATTAATCATCATTTTTTGTGTGCTTAAAGAAGAGGGTGGGAAAAATAATTAGACCATTCTAGAGGTACCCTCCTTGAAACTAGAGAATAGAATATGGAAAAATATAATAAATTTTGTGTGAAAAATGAAAAAGAAGGAGAATGATTAGAATAGTGATCAATGAAATTTAAATATGAACTATATTCATAAGAGTAATTATTATATTTTTCTACACAAAAACAAACGGGGGATTAGTTTCCAAACCTACACAAATCATGCCTCAGTTGCTATATAGTGTATGTGTATTTTACAAATCAAACCAACATAAAGATAATGGAAAAGCATAACTCTAAAACATACTATATAAAAGCATGTGTGAAATTAGCATCTAGTATGTAATAAGACATCCGTTATTTTTTTAGCAAGTTATGTAGCCCGTGTTGAAGAGCGGATTTTGCAAATCTGTAGCCGTGATCTGATTTCATCGCCTATCTCCTAACCTCTCGCCCGATCTTTCAGCCATTTGAAGTTGCTTCTGACTTCGCAATCTTCAATTCCCATTCACACACGATCACAACACAGAACCTTTGCAGATCGCTTGACTGAATGAGGTCAAGAGATCACAGAGACACAAATCAAGAAAGAAGAAAATTTCAGAATTTGTGGAAAGTGTTTGTGGGTTTGAGCCTTGCGCACTCTGATACCATGATGAATTGATTAATTGTATTTGAAAAGAAGAAGAACAGTTTGATGATTAAGCACAAGTGATCACAAAGATGCAGATCATGTTCCTCAACGAATGAAGAACATAGAACTGCTCTAAGAGAGGAACCAGATAGAAGAAACAGAGGAAGAATTAATCAGCTCAATCTTGATCGTCAAAAAAACATATGTCAAGCTGAATACAGCTAAGGCTTTATATAGCTGAGCCTTAGTCCGTATGTTATATTTATTGTTAACGGGTCTATTGTCTATTGTTTTGGACTTACGATCCATTGTCTGTTTAGAGTTTCACGAGCGCTTATAAATACTCATGAAATGCCGATGCTTGTAGCCCTAATATGTTCTTCACCTCCATATATAATACAAATCTTGTTCTTTTTCCTATGGACATAGATAATACATTGTTGTCGAACTACGTTAAATTTTCGTGTCTTTCTTTGTTTATTTGTTTATCGTTCTCGTTACAATAATCATGTACACTATATATAGTTATTAAACGATCTATACATTAAATAATTAAGCAATGCAATAAATATTTTTTAATTATTTTTCAATGTAAATTTATAAATAACAAGGAGCATCACAAGTGATGCCGATTGGAGTAGGTATGGTCAAAGGGAAAAAAAAAGGGGTCAAAATAGGAAGGATGAATCCATGATAAATGGAAGCTCCAAGCATAGGGAAAAGAGTGAAACACTTAAATGGCAGTAAATAATCTCCGATGAGGGGGTTAAAAACAGGCCGGAGTGAGAAATGAAAATTCACCACCTTAGGCAAAGATGCCCGTTTTCACCCAACCCTACCATCCCATGGCCAGGTCCCTGCAGATGCAATCCCCTGTCCCCCTTTCATTATTTTCTATACAAAAATACCAGTCCATGCCTCCATTTGCTTCTCTTCCTTGATTGTCCCTTCAAATCTCATCTTAGGAATCCAAAAAAAAATATGTTAAAGTGTGTGCAATATGATTAGTTTTAATGCTAATAAAAAGCTTATAATGTATACGTTGTATTATTAATCTTGTCATGTAAAGCTAAATTTATAAATTGTTTGGGTCTATTTGAGTTGGGCTATTTTGGTAGCGAGATGGATCAAGCCCAATGTATTGAGCTTGTCTCTCGGCTGATGTTGGCCTGCTTGTTTGGAGCCATTGGGAGATGCATGTGGAACCCTAATTGTTGGGCTATATAAGCCATCTCTCATCTACAGTGTCTCCATGAGCCTCATTTAGGAAACCCTAGCTACAGAGAAAGAGAGAGTTTTGGGGTGAGTGAGCTGAGAAGACGTCGGTCCGATGAGCTTCCACAGTGGTTGAGAGGCTCCATCTCCGTGAGAAACTTCAACGAAGTTTCTCGGTTGCCCATTCAGGGGGCATTCCTTCCTTTTACTTTCTTTCTCTTTGGTCTTGCTCGGTTTTGAGGTTCCATAGGTTGCTAGTTTATGTGCTCCGCCTTGCTTGCATTGCTTAGCTTGTAAACATCTCTTGCAACTTAGTTAATTCTGGGATCGGATCTCCCCTCTTGATCCCAGATAGTAAGGTTTTACCCGAACTGCGTTACCAAATCACTGTGTTCTCTTTTTATCTTCGTTTTACTTATGTGTTGTGGAAAAAATTGAACTTCAGTGTATGTAGATTCGATTCCCCGGAAAATGATTTTTTTTTATTTTAGGTCTGGTCAAGTTCTTATGAGTTTACCATTTAAGTGACATTTGAGAGAAGGATCTAGAGCGATCCAAGAGACAACATAAAACAAAAAACAAGGACAACAAGGTTTGCTTATGTATGTTAAATAGTTGTTAGGATAGCTGATAAAAAATAACTTGTGTGAGATGAGAAAAAAAAAAGATTTGTGAATTAAAAAATGAATAGTTATGAAGAGTTTATGACGGGCTGCTAATTCCAAAACCTAATCAAATTAAAATATTGTCTTCTCATTTAAAACTATATAATAATAAAATAAAATTTACAGAATGAAACCCATATTAGCAAAGGAAAAATTTGGTGGAATATCCATTTAGAAAAGCCAATTAAGTAAATGTCCATGTTTAAAGGGATATTAAGGAAGTGTCCATAATTTTATTGTAATCTCAACTTTACCCCTACTATTATAATACCCTCCTTCCGTCGGGCCTCCGTTCTTTCTTGGAAAAATTTGGTCGTGTTGCCCTAAATTTGATTGACATGCCCTGCTCCATGGACAGTCGTGTTGCCCTTCCGTCCGGCTCCATTGACAGTCGTGTTGCCTTGCTCCGTCTCCAGTCGCACTCGTCGCCACCGGACTCTCCTTTTCGCTTGGATCTGCATCGAGGAAAGTTGCTTTGAACAACTCAATCGAAACAATAATCTTTCGCAGTCACTGGATTTCAGTTCTAGGTAAGTCCCTTTGTATAGGCGCGACTCCGCCTAGTATTTTTCCAATAATCTCCTTTTCCAACATTTGCCTGTTCTTTTTCGTTCTGAATTTGGCTTCTCTAGTGATTTAAGACCAGTTTGTTCTGCATCCAAGCAAAGCCAGTCTTGGACAATGCGGCCAGCATGGATCTGGAACCGAGCCACCATAGGTTTCGCCATGGGGCTAATTTCTCAGCCCCAAACCTCCTTTGTTCTCCGATTTCATATTTGAAAATCTGTGTCCAACAAACAAGTTTGAACTCGTCATTTGGTACATATTGTGATTTTGTTTTGGTTGTCCAACACGATGATTCGGTTTGGATTGGAATTGATCGGCTAGGGTTTTCTGGTTGCAGACTCTGAATCCTACATTTTCATATTCGATTGTTAGAATGAATCGGTTGAGAAATTATGATGAAACTGCATAATGCAACTGCCTATTCTTATGCTGAATAACTAATGCAAGAAGCTTACTGAAAACACCTCATAGTTTCTTAAATTGATGATATTTAACCTAATCGATTGGATTCAGATTTGGGAAAACAAATCCTAACATGTTTGGTGACAATTTGTTAAATCTGATCATTTCGAGATGTTAATTTTATGATTTGGGACAACAGGTGCCGATTTTTGTGTGAATACATTGATCTGATGCCAATTTTTTATGTTTTTTTAGGGTTTGTGTGTTTCTATCTACTTCAAATGGATAATCCAGGTTAGTGTTCTTATTGATGAATCTAATTCGTTCTTACTTTATAGGTTGTTCAATTTCAAGTGTTTATTATTGCTTGTTTGTTTTGGTGACAATTGTTTGTTTGGTGACAATTAGTATTTAGCTTGATTTTATATCATCAATTTAATTGAGACTATCAGTGGTTTGCTTCATTGTTTGGTGACAAATGGAATTTATGTTGTTATTTTGTTGTTTTTTTAGATTGGTGACAATTGGTAGAGTTATATATTCTGTTTTGGTGACAAATGGAATTTATGTTGTTATTTTGTTGTTGTTTTTAGATTGGTGATAATTGGTAGAGTTATATATTCTGTTTTGGTGACAAATGGAATTTATGTTGTTTTTTAGATTTTAGACAATTGGTAGAGTTATATATTCTGTTTTGGTGACAAATAGAATTTATGTTGTTAGTTCGTTGTTTTATTTAAATTGGTGACAATCGGTAGAGTTATATATTATGTTTAATTTGATGACAAATGAAATTTATGTTGTTATTTTTAGATTGGTGACAATTGGTAGAGTTATATATTCTATTTTGGTAACAAATGGAATTTATGTTGTTATTTTTAGATTGGTGACAATTGGTAGAGTTATATATTCTGTTTTGGTGAAAAATGGAATTTATGTTGTTATTTTTAGATTGGTGACAATTGGTAGAGTTATATATTCTATTTTGGTGACAAATTAAATTTATGTTGTTATTTTGTTGTTATTTTTAGATTGGTGACAATTGGTAGAGTTATATATTTTGTTTTGGTGACAAATGGAATTTATGTTGTTATTTTGTTGTTATTTTTAGATTGGTGACAATTGGTAGAGTTATATATTCTATTTTGGTGACAAATGGAATTTATATCTCATTTAGCTATAATGTAATTTTCATTATCCTTCTGTTCAATTGTAGTGGAAGTTGTGGTATGTATACCATCAAATATATCGAGGGTCTTGCATTTCATGGTGGTATTTAAGCTATTTCAGACAAGTATATGGATGCGTATAGAGAGAGAGGATGGCGATAGAGGGTCTTGCTATTTTAGATGTTAAGTATGAATGTCTCAACTGTTCCCCTTTGTTTTGATATTTTTGCAAGTTAATGTAGTCTGACAATTAAGTATTACAAAGTTAAACTGTACATCAAATTTCATCTACTTAGGGTTATTATTATAACAAAAATGCATTAATGTTAGATGACAAATGTGATGCCATTATAGTATTGTACATCGAATTATTCGTTTGCTCAAGTTTAGCCCCTCTAGGGTCTATGCTCCTCTAGTTCTAAGGTTTCAGTTTCGTAACACAAATGTGTTAATATTAGATTACAAATCTGATAACATTGGTATTGTACACACATTTTAGGGTTTAGGGTTTAGGATTTAGGGTTTAGGGCCTTGACCCTAAACCCTAAAGACTAAACCCTAAACTATATTGTACATCAAATTTTCGTCTGCTCATGTTTAGCCCCTCTTGGGTCTATGATCCCCTTGTTCTAGGGTTTCAGTTTTGTAACAAAAATGTGTTAATATTATATGACAAATGTGATAATATTAGCATTGTAAACATTTTAGTTTGATGAAAGTGCTTTGTAGTTGGTGACAATTGGTTAGTGACACTGTTTTGTCGTTGGTGACAATTAATTTCTAAAAATAGGCGGTTGACACTAGATTGGTGACAAAGTTTTGTAATTGGTGACAATAGTTTATTGACCAAAGCTTGATGAAAATAGGTTGGTTACACTGTTTTATTGTTGGTGTCAATAGATTATTGAAAAGAGGTTGGTGACAATGTTTTTTATAAGTTAGTGACAATACGGTTGATTAAACAATATGAAAACAGTGTTATGTAGTTGGTGACAATGTCTTGGTGATGTATAATGTTACGGTGACAATGTCTTGGTGATGTATAATGTTACGGTGACAATTTTTTTAAGGTTACAATATCATGGTGACAATATATTGTCATCAACCTCGTCATTAATAGTTGTCACCAACAATTGTCATCAGGAAAATCATCTATTAGCAGAAAAACCTCATTTGTCACCGAGGAAAAGTGTTACTAGCCGCTGTCACTGGAAGAAAATCAATTGTCACCTAATTTTTTTTGTCACCAACAATTATCACAAGAAAAAAAGAAAATCAATTGTCACTAGAAAAGATTTTCCCCTAACTGTCACCTGAAAAAATAAAATGTCACAAAAAATCAATTGTCACCAAAATAATTGTCACAATTAACTGTCACCAGAAAAAATATACTCAACTGTCACCAAAAAATTGTCACCAAATGCAGGCGCTGACTGGAATGGTCAATGTTGACTAGTCAATGTTAAAATTAAAAATGGTCAAAGGGTTAGAGATGGGGAATGAGGGATATTTTTGAAAAAAGTGGACATTTACTTAATTTTTACATGAAAATTGATATTCACCAAATTTAACCTATCAGCAAATCCTAATAGTATCACACTATTAAGAAGAATATAAAAAAACATTTTTAAAGCATTATATAATTATCCTTAAAATCTAACAAATTTATAAGCAGTCTTTCTATCCTATGCATGCCTAACCCTAATCAGGAAAGATTCCCTACCAAATAAATTAAAAAAGCGATCCTATAAAAGAAATATTAAGAAAAACTAAAATAATTTAAATTTAAAAAATCTTTCCCAATTGAAACGGTTAACCTCGATTTAGATCCTTGTCGCAAAAGAGAAACACCGATTACAATAATCGCAATAGAGAAGCACAATTCGGGGAAATTTTTTTGTTATTTTTTACTGTATTGAATAGGCCAATTGCATATGCATTGGAATCAAAACCAATTAGAAAGCATCAAGAAATCAAGTGATTCAAGCATCAAACATGGTGGAATCAGGGTATATACCAGCAATAGATATGGAGGTGATAAGGAAAAGTTTAATTTCATTCCAATTTCCACACCAATAACATCTCAGCGGGGCTTCAAAGTGATCCAAGTTCCAATCTATAATTCCATTCGCGCGAGTCGATCAGGATGTTGAAGGCATCAAGATCAGCAAGTTCCAATCTATCATTCCACACTAAAGTGAGGCATTAACACATACAACAAGTCCAATATATCCCACTCAGAGTAGGGTTTAGGGGTCGATTTGTACGCACTATTTCCTCGACTAGGTCGAGAGGGTGTTTCCTAGTAACCTATGACAAGGCATCAAAGGCGAAACACAACTCCACAACGGTATATAGGGAGATATAAGGAAAAAGGATAGCGTACACCCTAGAAAGTAGAAACTGTAAATTTAAATAAAAAAAAAAGAGTAAAGATGAAAAAGATGCACGTAAAAAAGTTGTGATAGAAGGGAAGCAAAGCATGGTGCGGGAAACGCTGCACCCGACTAGTGTTCGTCAACTTGGATAGCGTTCCTCCACTGCATCCTATAACATGTCAATGTGGCATCTCCTCACTGAGTCACAGAAAGGCATAGACGCATAGTCACACCTATTACATGATTGTTATTTGTATTCTATTCCCTTAGCCTTAACACATATAAACAAAAAAGTTGTCCGAAGCGAACCTATTACTCGATGTCCACAACAACCATATTCATTGCAAATACATGCATCTTGTCCGCTACGAACCATTTATGCGACATCCGTTGTTCCCAACGGACATACTCAATATATCCTTGTGCTAAATAAAATTTTCATAATTTAAATTATATAATGATATATATATTTTTTTATTAGGAAAAAATTCGGGTGAGCATGCTCTACCCGAAAACATCCTTGCAGATGAGGCCTGTAAGACCGGAATTGTTGCTAATATCAATACCCCTGACGGAGTGGCTAAGATGTGCAACAAAGAAGAATAAAGATGGGTACATGAATGAAATAAATTTCTTTCATAGTTGATAGAAGAATAAAGACGAAAACCAAGAAAAAAAAAAGTTATTATTATTCAAGAAAAGAGGGCTAGAATTGTGGCTTTCTTAGGTGAATTACAAACAGGGCAGGACTCAAGAAAAGCATCACAAGAAGTGCAGCAGCAGAGATGCCTGCAAGGAAGCAACACCACGCTCGATTTCCGACACCCGCAAACCCTACACTCCCTTCCCATCCTCCCTCCTCCTTCCTCTTGGCCTCCATTGCAGCACGACTCTGCGTCGTCCACCGTGATCGGTTCTTGCAACTTCCTCTGCTCCTGTTGCTTTACAGAGATGGTCCTGTTGAGATCGATTATCATGGACTCGTTCTCACCCGCCAACTTCTTCCACGACTGGTTCTCCATTTCTAGCCTCTTCATCAAGCCTTCGAGCTCCAACGCTCTCCTCCTCGCCTGCGCTATCTCTTCGTCTTTTTGCCGGAGGAGGATCCCTGCTTTCGCCTCTAGCTTGCTGATCAACGCCGACATCCCCTGTTTCCTCTGTTCTTGCACCACTGATTTCAGCCTCTGACTCTGTTTTTTAAAAACAGGGGATCGGAAAAATTAGGGTTTCAAACTTTCAATCTAGCCATAGGAATCAAATTGGAGAATTTTTACCTAATTACCTGTAGATTGATGAATTTGTCAATCTCCTGGCTCTGTTTCTCCATCTGGAAAGTGATGCTATGAGCCGATCCCGGCGCCGAGAACAAGAAACTGTTGCCGGAATCAACAACATATTGTTGTTGTTGTTGTTGTTGCTGTCGCTGCGAGTGTTGCGGGTGTTTCAGATAGGCGTCGGCGGTCATCAATCCGCCGCCGGTACCACCACCAGTGCCACCCCAACCCTGGGAACCGGAGAAACGCATGATCCCGAGATTCTCCGGATGCATCTGCGCTTGAACCGCCATTGCTCTTCTGAAAATATACCAAAAACACTGGGAAAAAAAAAAACCAAAACCAATCCCTAAATTCCGCCCTTGGAAGGTTTGAATTAAAAGAATAAGTTGGTGTTAGAGCATGCCCAACAGATACCCCAAATTTTCTTCAAAACGGAGAATTAAAATTTATCTTCTCCAAAAAAAAATCGTGTAGCTTCTCCATTATGAAGAATTGTTAATTGTTTTGTTTAATTGTAAATTAATTTTGAATTGAAATTTTGCAGATGTAACTCAATGGCTTCAACTTGTACGTACAGTTCTTGGAAAAGAAAGCAAAATCAACTGATTTTATCACAAAATTAGCTTAAGCTTATTATATAGGGGAATTACCATCCCTTTTTATATGATCAATCATCAATTTATCTACTTTGCAATTGGTCTGGGATATTTGCACAATCTCAATTCTTGTGTCAACCCTATAAAATATAGGGTAAATAATTAAACTGAACTTGAAACTTCAAACTTCATGATGAATCAAAACAAGATAGGTTGATAGATGTGAAAAAATATTGAATTCAAGAAGAACTGATCACCCGGATATCTTCTTTCTTGATCGTAAAATTGTTGAACATCTTGGATCAGAGGATGGAAGAACGTGGGATAGAGAACGCCAAATTTTTTGCCGCTTGCTGCAAATATGGGGAAGAGACCCTAATTTTTGCAGTCAATCTCTATTTTAGAGAATGGGTTGGGAAAGCTGTTGGGTTAAAAATAAGCCCCATATTCCCTAAGAGCATCCCCAAGAGATTTTCCATATTCATTTTTCGGAGAATGTTGAGATGGTTTTTGCTCCAAGAGCTTCTCCATTATATTCTCCAAAATAGAGAATGGAGGAAAAATATAGATGTCATTCCCTAAATTTGGAGCAAACTCTATATATTTTGGGGTGAATTCTAGAATGGAGAAACTGTTGGAATGGGGTAAAAAAATATTCAGAATATTTGATTTCTCATTCTCTATTTTGGTGATTGTTTTAGGGAAGCTCTTGAAAATGCTCTAAAAGCCCAAAATTCTCCAAAATGGAGAAGCTCTTGTGAATGCTCTTATGATTTTATGAGGAGGAGAAAAGGAAGTATGGAGAGTGATTTGATTTCACGGGCCAAAGAGCGTGAACAAATCACAAATGCACTCCCCAGTAGTTGCGCCCTGCATTTATATGTATAGGATTTTTTTTCCCTAAAAATAAAATAAAATAAAATTGGTGTTGGAAATCAGTTGCATAAATAATTCATTTGACATCGAATAAATTTAATTAAAAAAATGAAAATGGCCCAAACTCTACTTAGTTGCTTTCGTCAAATTAATGTCTCGTAAAATTATTAATTAAAACAAATGCGAAAAGTCATTAAAAATTATGATTAAAAGTACAAAACAATTTTTGAAGTTATAATTATTTTTGAAATTGTAATTTTTCTTTAAAGAATGTATGTGAATAAATTATGTATAAGATTTATGTATGATTTTTGAAGGGACATATAATTGGGACAGAGAACCACAGCTGGAGGATTAATTGATATACATTTGAGTGCAAGAATCAATCAACAAGTAAGTTATCAATATATTGAATGAGGAATTGACTGGTTAATTGATTCTGATATATATATACGGTAGGATATGTCTTTGTTAATTGTAGAAAGATTACCCCCATAAACAAATTACTTTGAACTATATCCGTGTGTCTACAGGCCATTAATATCCCAATTATGACTTCCAATTAAAAGCTGTGAATGTATATTAAATAGATACATTAAGATACACACCCTCTTAATCCGAAATCGAAATTTGAGGGGACCGGGGGTGTATATTGTATATAAAAAAAAACATGGTTGCATTTTAAATTCCGCACCAAAATTTCAAAATGACCAAAACCTAATTTAGGAGGATAGTTAAGACATTGAACACAGTTTCATTGAATGGATTATTTTATATTACCACCATCAAGATAATTGTAGTTTTAATTTTGGCATGTTCTATATAAAATATCAATAATTTTACTAATTTACAAAAATAATTTTATACTTAATAAAATTATCTATGGAATTATTTTAAAGGTTAAATTTGGTGAATATCCATTTTTCATGTCAAAATTAAGTAAATGTTCACTTTTTTGCATAATTAAGTAAATGTCCATTTTTTCCAAAAATATCCCTTCTTCCCCATCCCTAACCCTTCATCCTTCCCCCTTTGACCATTTTTAATTTTAACATTGACTAGTCAACATTGACCATTTCGGTCAACGCCTGCATTTGGTGACAATTTTTTTGTGACAGTTGAGTATATTTTTCTGGTGACAGTTAATTGTGACAATTATTTTGGTGACAATTGATTTTTTGTGACATTTTATTTTTTCCGGTGACAGTTAGGGGAAAATCTTTTCTAGTGACAATTGATTTTCTTTTTTTCTTGTGATAATTGTTGGTGACAAAAAAAATTGGGTGACAGTTGCCAGTAACACTTTTCCTCGGTGACAAATGAGGTTTTTCTGCTAATAGATGATTTTCATGATGACAATTGTTGGTGACAAATATTAATGACGAGGTTGATGACAATATATTGTCACCATGATATTGTAACCTTAAAAAAAATTGTCACCATAACATTATACATCATCAAGACATTGTCACCAACTACAAAACACTGTTTTCATATTGTTTAATCAACCGTATTGTCACCAACTTATAAAAAACATTGTCACCAACCTCTTTTTAGTAATCTATTGACACCAACAATAAAACAGTGTAACCAACCTATTTTTATCAAACTATGGTCAATAATCTACTGTCATCAATTACAAAACTTTGTCACCAATATATCTAGTGTGTCAACCACCTATTTTTAGAAATTAATTGTCACCAATGACAAAACATTGCCACCATCCAATTGTCACCAACTACAAAGCACTTTCATCAAACTAAAATGTTTACAATGCTAATGTTATCACATTTGTCATCTAATATTAACACATTTTTGTTACAAAACTGAAACCCTAGAACAAGGGGATCATAGACCCAAGAGGGGCTAAACCTGAGCAGACGAAAATTTGATGCACCGCACATTTTAGGGTTTAGGGCCTTGGCCCTAAACCCTAAAATGTGCGTACGGTACCAATGTTATCATATTTGTCATCTAATATTAACGCATTTTTGTTACGAAACTGAAACCCTAGAACTAGGGGAGCATAGACCCTAGAGGGGCTAAACTTGAGCAAACGAATAATTCGATGTACAATACTATAATGACATCACATTTTTCATCTAATATTAACGCATTTTTGTTACAATAATAACCCTAAGTAGATGAAATTTGTTGTAAAGTTTAACTTTGTAATACTTAATTGTCAGACTACATCAACTTGCAAAAATATCAAAACAAAGGGGAACAGTTGAGACATTCATACTTAACATCCAAAATAGCAAGACCCTCTATAACCATCCCCTCTCTCTATACGCATCCATATACTTGTCTGAAATAGCTTCAATACCACCATGAAATGCAAGACTCTCGATATATTTGATGGTATACATACCACAACTTCCACTACAATTGAAAAGAAGGATAATGAAAATTACATTATAGCTAAATGAGATATAAATTCCATTTGTCATCAAAACAGAATATATAACTCTACCAATTGTCACCAATCTAAAAAAAACAACAAAATAACAACATAAATTCCATTTGTCACCAAAACAGAATATATAACTCTACCAATTGTCACCAATCTAAAAATAACAACATAAATTCCATTTGTCATCAAAACATTATCACCAACCTATTGTCAATAACTATGAAACACTGTCATCAAATTATTTTCACCAACAAGTGAACAATGTCACCAAACATTGTCACAAACCAATTGTCACCAACTAAAAATAAACATTGTCACCAATCTATTATCCATAAACAGAGAACATTATCACCACCTCCTATTGTTACCAACCTACTTCAGTAATCTGTTGTCATGAACAATAAAATAGTGTCATCAACCTATTGTCATCAAATTATTATTTCAACAAATATTTGTCACCAAGACCATGTAATCACAAAAAAATTGTCATCACCATACTAAATATCACCAAGATAGTGTCACCAATAAAAGAACGGAGATATTGTCACCATAATAAATATCACCAAGATAGTGTCACCATAATAAATATCACCAAGATAGTGTCATCAATAAACAAATTGATTATCACCAAGACATTGTCACCAACCCGTATTTATCACAAAGATATTGTCACAGACTCGTATTCAGTGGCGGATCTAGTGTATGAAAGTTAGGTGAGCGGAAAAATTATAGTCACGACAAAGAGAAAAAAATTATCAAGTCAAAATACGATTATAGTACTTCATAAAAATACAAAAGAAATTCAAGATTTATCAAATATAAGAGTTATTTGACATTCATAATAATAAATAATTTCATAACAAATAAAATATGACAAACGAAATTGTGCTCTATGAACTCTCGTCGACCGAGTTTTCGGTTCACATAATTCAATTCTTTTTTTACATTCATTTAGAAATGGTCAATAATTTCCTCTGTATCAATAGTGTTGACATATTATTTTTCTATATGGAGCATCGTACAGGTGATGTTGTATTACAATTGACCACTCGGTAAAATGATATATAAGCATAAAAATGGATGATATCAAATACTAATCTCAATGTCTATCATCAAATTACCAAACAATTCAAAATCCTAATTTAGTAAATTATAAATTAAATAAAGAATAATTAGAAGATAGTAAAAAGAAAACATACCTCAAGAATTAGATTAAAGAAGTTGGCATGGAGAGGTGTTCGGAAATCGAAATTGAATGAATATGGTTGAAGTTTGATAAATGGCAAAAAGAAATGTGTTGCTACGTAATGCTTTACTGGAAGGAGGGTGAATTAGTGAAGTTGGAAAAGAAATTTGGGCTCAAATCCGATTAAGCTCCCCTAGTCCACCAAAAAAAAAATTAAGCTCACCCAAAATAAAAATGACCCAGCAATATATTTTTTTTATACATAACTCCAAAACTTTTCACCCAGCAAAGGCTGGGTTTGCTCCTTGAGCAATCCGCCACTGCTCGTATTTCCAAAACTTATTATCACAAATTTAGCAAAAAAAAAATAAGTTAATCAAAACGTTCAATTGTATCTAATTCCCGAACAGTTCTATCCAAATATTCAACACCAATTCAACCCCAAGATCAGGTTCACCTCATCCAAATCCAATTCCTTGAGAAACGGATGAACTTGAAGCTGCAGTTGATTGTTTATTCTCTAAGGGGCAATCTACACCTCTCCCGTCACCTTAAGCCATTACCTCCAATTGTCACCTGTTCCAAGAAGCCCAAACACCAATCATGATGGCAAAATCCCATATTTACCAAACAAATACTGAAATATAGAAGTAAAAGTCTCTAATTAACAACAAAACCAAAAATTGCTCTAATTGCAAACAATGACATTGCAATTTCACAAAAAGCATCACACAATTTCAAGGGGGTTTCCGAAAAATTTATTTAGTGGGTCGAATTTAGGGAAAAGGAGAAAGGGAATCGAAATTAAGTAGAGATTGAGAGGACACGGAGAGTGGATAAGAGGTAAGGGAGATTTAGAGGGACGGAAAAAGGCGAGACAAGGACAAACTAACATCATCCCGACCAACAATGCTTGAGCGAGAGGGACGAGGAGATTGAGAGGAACAATGAAAGGTGATAGGGTAAAGAAGATTGAGAGGGACAGGGAGCGGTGAGAGAGAAGAGCATACCTCAGGTGCGGCAACGGCGGTTGAGCGACGATGGACACCGGAGGTTGGAGATGGCGATGGCGATGGTGAGAGAAAGGAACAGGAGACGACGAGATTGAGAGAGGTAGCAACGCACGGGAAAAAGATGGAGAAAGGAAGGGTTTTTTTTAAAGAAAAATTGTTAATTAATATAGGGGTAGTCTTGGTATTATAACAACATTATGGACATTTACTTAATTGTTAGATGAATGTGGACATTTACTTAATTAACAATCCTAAATGGATATTTCACCTAATTATTCCTATTTTAAAATTATTCAAATGATTGATAATTGATATTTTATCGAGTTTTGAGCTTCTTAAAAAACGTGTTAAAAAGTCAAACAATATGTTTTGCGGGACGGAGGGAGTAACAGGTAATATTAAATAAGGTACCAAAAAAACAAATGTCTTAGAGCATCAACAACGCTAAACTCAGTATCCGACACCAAAAATTAAAAAAAAAAAGATAAAACGTATAAAATATTTAAAATGTAAAAAAAAAAGAGTAAGAAATCGGTTTCTTGTCTGAAACAATAGTGTCTTCTACGTACCACTTTCCACTCAGCCAAGACGTTTTCTCTGCATTTTCTGACACAAACTGTTGGGAATTACTCCCCCCCCCCCCCCCCCCCCCCGGGCGGACCTAGGGGGTGCTTTGGGGTGCTTGAGCACCCCCGGCCGGAAAAAAAAAAACATAAAAAGTTATTTTTTTTAGCATATATTTAGTATTTTTAAGATAATATAACCTCTTTAAATGATATTTGAAACAAGAGTGTTATCTAACTCAAGTGGTAAATAATGGAAGGAAGTTATGCCATGTTTATCATTTACTATTCAAGATACTAAAATTACTATTTTTTTTATTCATCTCTCTCCGCCACATCAGCATAGCATCCCTTCTTCACTTTTTCCACTTTAACAATAACATCTCTAGCATCCCACAATCCATCTTTTTTTAACCAATTAAATTTACGAATATACCATTTTATAACAATCATTTCCAACATGTTTATAATAAGATTATAATATTATATTACTCCCTCTGTTCCAAAATAGATGGGCGTTTGTTTTTTGACACGCTTTTTAAGGAGCGAAAAAACCTATAAAATATTATTTTTTTAATTAAAATTTTTATACTATTTGATACTTATTACTAATAAGTATCTAATTATATAAAAAAAATTAATTAAAAAAATATTATTTTATAGAGTTTTTCGCTCCTTAAAAAACGTGTCGAAAAGTAAAAGACCATGTATTTTGGAACGGAGGGAGTAGTATTTAATTACTAAAATTTAATAAGCAATTGGGCACCGAACGCCCAAGATCCAATTTACCGAGAAAAATTACAATATAATTATATCGAAAGAAATTATTTTTTTCAAAATATGTAGAAGCATATTCAAAATTGATGTCTATATGTAAAGAAAAATAAATGTAGTATTATGATAATTTTTTTAACAAAATAATTACATTTTAAATACCGAAAACGACTCCATTTTGATTTTTAGTTTTCGGAAAAAAAATACTCCCTCCGTTCTGAATTATTTGTCGTTTTAACCTTTCTTTGAGTTATGCTAATTATATGTCGTTCGAGTCACATCAAACTCACTTCATTCTCTTTTTCTGAGTTGTGCTAATTAATTGTTCAAAAAGAAAAGAGTTGTGCTAATTAAATGGCTTATTTAATTTCAAAATTGGTGTGTCTTTTGGGATTACAATACTGGTAATTACTACTCCGTACAACAATTCAATATCTGGATGAAGTTGCAGAGTGATAATAATTACGGAGAACTCCATTTCCTTAATCTATGTGCAATTGCATTTATTACACATTTAGCACCCAAGCATCCAAGCCCCCCCCACTCTCTAATATTTTATTAATTTTTTACACCCAAGCATCTTGAACAGTTGGGGCATTAAATGTGCTCTTAGGAAGGATAATCAAAAGGTCTAGTTCAAGTCTTTAATTCCTTCACTTTTTACTTGCTTTAATATATCATTATTTTTTCTTAATTTCTCTCTATATTTTTTTTTATTTCAACTATTTCATTAAAAAAATTCATATTTATGTCTATATCATACATTTAACCTTTTATTTCAATATTTTTTTAAAGTAATTCTTCATGATTTTTTTTATATTTTTTGTTTCTCTTCTATTTTTTTTATTAATCTCAACTATCTAAATACAAAAAATCAATTAAAAAAAATCATAATTTTAGTGTTTTTTCAATATGTTTTTTTTTTAAAATCTTCGTACGTATGAAACCCCAACGTAAGGCTCCGGGGTCAGCAGATCACGGATACAAATTGGTAACGTACTAAAAATAGAGAGTGAATCTGGCATTTCAAATGCAAACTTTGGTAGTGCATCTGCCACCTCATTAATTTAGCTTGCCCACGTACGTACATGCGTGATTCCTACTTCCCATTTCGTGGACCTGATGATCTGGAGGCACCAGAGGGTGTCGTCTCCTCTTCAACAAGCCTAAGCTTGCACATATGGTTGCATTGTCCAGTTCTCAATCACCAGCTTCTGAATCCCCCATTCTCGAGCGATTTTCAGTCCGTGGAGCACTACCCAAGTTTCAGCCCTATCCGCCGAGCAGTGCCCACATTTGAAGGTGTAGGCTTTCTGAAAGGAGCCCATGTGGTCTCTGAAGATCCCACCTAGCTAGGGATGGCAACGGGGCGGGGAGTACCCTCTCCGTCCCCGTCCCCGTTTGTGAAAATCCCCCGTCCCCATCCTCGTTCGGGGATCAAATGTCCCTCATCCCCATCCCCGTCGGGTCCCTGTCCCCATCGGGGAATCCCCATCCCCGCTAAATTTTTCCCGTTTGCATTCCTCGCGGGTTTCCCCATTGGATTCCCCATTTAAAACTCATGGGTTCCCCCATTTAATAGAAAACTATAAGATATTATTAAAGTTATGTAAAAAATATGACATAAATATTACATATAATATCTTATAAATGTAAATTATAAGGTAAAAGTTTAAAAATAAAAGAAAAATGATTTAAACTTAGGTAAGATATAAACAACAACGGAGATTTCATACTCCCCATCGGGGATTCCCGAGGGGTCCCCAAAGGGGACGGGGTGGGGACTACTATCCCCGTCTCCATCCCCATCCCCGCGCGGGGAATCAATTTTTCCCCATCCCCGCGCGGGGAATCAATTTTTCCCCATCTCCGTCCCCATCCCCGTTTAAAATCCCCGTCACCGTCCCCATCATGGAGATTCCCCGCGGGGAACGGGGAGTCCCCGCCCCATTGCCATCCCTACACCTAGCTCCCTCAGCCATGCCTAGGTTGCCTTTGAAGTATTGTATTCAACCACATATATTTAAGTCACTTCACAAAATTTTATACATGTTGGATCTGCTTTTTTTTTTTTTGATAATAAGAATTCGAGGGTGAGACATGCTTGACTTCTCGAATGGCCGACACTGACATACTACATACCCATTCCATCTTAAAATATATGTTATTTAATTATTTTTAGTAGATTTTAAAAAGTTAAAATCTTATAAAATATATATGTTTTTCAAAAAATATATTCCTACTTATTGGTAATGATTATAAATTATTTTTAAAAATTAAAAAAAAACTTTGATATTTTATAGAGTTTTTTTTTTTAAAATATGTTAAGAAGTCAAATAGCCTATATTTTGTAAGCATAAGAAGCATCATATTAGTTTATTTTACAATTTTTACATAAATTAAATTAATAAATATATTATACTCTCATTTACTACACTATTTTGATTCTCATAAAAATCACAACTAATCATCGATCCATTAGTAATAATTACAAAAATATTTTAGTAAAATAAAAGCTAAAATACATATATCATAACATCTTTATCTTAAGAAAAATAGGACTACAAATATATTAAAGTATAATCAATCTCTGTACAATAAATTGTATCAAATATTAATATTTTATAAAATAATATTAATTAAAATTATGTTTCAATAAAGAAATAAAAATAAATTGCACATGATACGAAAATTATACTTAATTACTATTAAAATACAACTAAAAATTATGAAATATTTAAACATTTATATTCTCTCGTTAGGTTAATGTTTAATATGTTGAACGTTTTATATGTTTTTTAAATAAGGGTTTATGCAATTCACTGAAAATGAAAGGAAGGAGAGGGAGAAAATTCAACTCTAAAAATTGGCTTGTTTAGGGGCTTGTTTCATAGTGTGTAAATTTGTAGAGATAAAATAAAAGTGATAGGAAGGAAAGAAAGAAAGATTCAGAGATGTGTCATGTAGAAAAAGGGTGAAGAATAGGGTTCCCTTTCCCTCTCCGGCTGTCCCCATTCCCTCTTATTCCGGCCGGGATCAGCTATCCCAAAAGGGACTGCCCCTGTTTTGGTCTCCCTCACCCCCAAAACTGAAAAAAAAAAAAAAATTGATTATAATTTGTTAAAAAAAAAGGAAAAATAATAAGAGGTGAGATTATGTGAGTAGGGACCGGGGATATGGGAGTTCTTGTGACAGTGTATCCTCACCGCTCTTATTCACCCATCCACCAAAATGTCCCTACACTATTCTACGTTGTTTTACCCAGGTTGCTTTAATTTCTTCAGATTTGAAAAACCCATCATTGTGTATAGTAAGTACTTGTCTATTTTTTATAAGTTTGTGAAACTTCCGAATCTGAACTCAATCAAACAATGACATATATGTACTATGTACAACTAAATGAGTAATTTTTTAAAAAAATTACCCCTTTTTCATACTTTATGATGATAATAAATTTTATTAACTAGCTAGCTAGTTATAATTATCATTAGTATATAAAATATAACGTATTCGATTGATAATTTTAAATTGTTGAAATTTAGTTAAGTATTTTAGTATTTTTTTCGTCGTTTTGAGGTGAGACTCTTTTTTTTTAGATCCTTTCCAGTTCAAGTGGGCTTAGCCCATTCTACATCTGGATCGGGTTACTGTAGGCCCATTTAAGGGGTTTGACCCTCCTACTCACAAGCGTCTCCATGTTTTCACGAGGATTCGAACTTCGAACCTCGTGGCATTTGAGGTGAGACTCCTTTGAATTCACTTGGTACGTACCCAATGCAAACACTAAACTCTTGTATCAGATCAACTGGCAGTTACATTGTGGAATTCAAGCCTTGCATATAAGTCAGTGGGCTACCCCACCTAACACCAATTGGTTTTAGGATGGAACCTCACTCGACTTGTGTGATCGGCTTGGTTAGCGCGTTTGCGCTTGGCGTGTGTGGCCTCTCCACGTCGGATGACCCACCATGATTTAACAATTAACATACATATAGCAGAGATCCAACAATCCTTTTATATATATAGCCATTGATCCACCTTAGCTCCCTTCTCATCTAAATCAATTATTGGGTTTGGAGACATATATAGGACTATAAGAGTGTTGTATGCATGGCTTCAAAATTTCCATCACAAACTTCTTACCCTCATTGATGTAGTTCTTTTGATGGACTTGAATTCCATCTTTCTCTTTTAGTATGTACAAAACCTCTAAAGAATGTGAGTTTTCCTATCATGCTCATCACAAATCCACTCTCCATGAACTCTTTAAAGCCTTTGACAAGTTTATGATTAGTAGAATAAAATATGATGTCATGATTAACAAATCCACTGGTTTAACTCACGAGTAAGGAGCAAGGTAAACATTGAATTTTCGCCAAGGAAATAGTCGGAGATAAAGATCGAGTCCGGGACCTCTTTACCCCTTTCTTTTGCTCCACACAACTGGGCCACCCCAACTGGATAGATAGGTTAATAGATACTAGATGACTTTATTTTTTTGGATTGAATAATAGATGACTTACGGGTGGTCCTGTGGATTTAGTTGGCCGGCCGTCATTGGTTTGACGAGATTGGCATTGACTCATAGCCAATAGGTAATGGACTCTCATCATTTATCTATTTTCTTGGTCGAAGTTGGAGCAATTTAGCAAATGAATGCATACAACTATACAAACACAATATCGATGTTATTGTTAAGACTTGACTAAAATTAGGCATTGTTCAACGGGTCCGTTACATCATAGCTATCAATATCCTGCAGAGCCCGGACGTTTTCGATCATCTCATTTTCATTTTTTTTTTAAAAGGTAAGAATTTGAGAACCAGACAACAGACTAGACTGTCTGATAACTCAAGAGGTCGACGAATCGGCAGACGGATAAACCGTCAACATACCAACTAAATAACACAAATCAACCAAAATGAAAGAAACCCTCCAAATAACCCATAAAACCCATCAGCGAGCGGAGGAGACGAGGAAGATCTAAAACGAGCCACGAATGTCGAGGACACGGGAGAGCGCGGCGACTCACACGGCGCCTCGATGCCGAGAAGGCGGAGAACAGCAACCCACCTTCGGAAAGGGCAAAACTTGCGGAAGTGCGTATCACTGACGTTGGCCCCACCTAGACGAGGGATCTTCGAAGACCACGAAAAAGCCACGATCCTCTCGATCATACAAGACGCCCGATGCTGCAACTCAACTCGGAAATAAACGTACCCACGCCAAAAGCAACGAACCGACGCCAACAAAGGGGACTAATACGGGCCAAATCAAGGAGGAAATCAATCATCACACGAAGATTTGTGTGTTAACCCGGAACCAAACTGAAAAGTCCAGGTAGAAAATAATATTATAAATATTATAAATTATTCTCTAATCCCTTATGGGATTTTGAATAATCCTTTCGAGATTTGGATAACCCTTTCGGGATTTTGGTTAACCCTTTCAGGATGGTGGTCAAACCCTTTCGGATGGTTAACAAAAATTATATAAGACTAACTCCAATGGTGGTGTGCAATAGTGTAAATGTGTATATTTTACACAATTATGAGCTCCAATGGTTGTTTTGTGGGTGCTCAAATGTGTACATTTGAGTATGAAGTGTGTATATTTGAGCACAAAATCCCCCCTATGTGCAAAAATTTTCCCACTTTTTAAGAAAGTGGATAAAAGCTTTGTCCAATGAGAAGAGAAGGCATGATTTCATAAATGACTTTTTATCATTTTTCTTTTTTTTTTATAACTAAATTTGATTTAATATAAATTAAATTAATCTAATAAATTTCATTTAAAAAGTCACATCTAATGACTAAGAAATTCATTTAAATATTTAAGTTGAAATCTAACAAAAAAAAAGTTAGATTAGTGATATACATTTTTTAAGAAATAACCATCCAATTTTGTGAACAATGTTGAAATTTTGATTTTTCAAATTGTGGTGAAAATTATATTTTTTTATATCAAAATGTGCGTAATAAAAATTTATAATACAAAATACATATTTAATTTTTAATAGATATTAATCACAATTAAAATGTGAAGATAAATATATATTACTTGGTTATTAAAAGAGATGTGTGCAAAAAATACACATTTTAACCAATGGAGTAAAATATTAAAAAGTGGTGTGCAAAAATACACATCTTGTGCAAATGTGCACATTTGCACACCTAACCATCGTGGATAGTCTAAAAATATATATTTATAGACAAAAATATACACACATAATGTTTTCCTCGTTTTTTTTTAACCCACGGGCTCCTTTGGGCCCAAAGGCCAAGCTTTCGGGCTAGAGACTAGGGAACGTCGGACAACACACGAGGAGTGAAAAGCGAACAACATCGACCAGATGGAAGCCAAGGAGAACCGCCGGCGAAACACAGGCCGATCTGGCCGACGTCGGCAAAGACCACTGGACCCCACCAAGCCGCCGGACCACCAACCCTCAGGGCAAGCCCGACAAGGGAGGAAGAGACGACGGGATAAAATTAGAGCCGGATTGGAGGATAAAGAGTTGCGATTTGGGAGATCAAGGGTTCGATAGCCCATGAAAAGAGGTTGAGGCGACGATTAGAACAAGGTGGGCCGAGAAAGAAGAAGCAGGAGGTTGATAGGCCGCCAACGAAGTAAGAAGGCCAGAGATATGGAAGGGGAAGATGAGGGATGTGGTGAGGAAGATGGCGGAACGTTGGAAAGCTCAAATCAAAGAGAATCCGATAAAATTTGGTACACAAGGAAGAAGCCCCAACCCAATTCTGCAAAGTTTACACCAAATCGGGGAGTAAAAAGAAGGATTTGGAGGCTAAAAACCTAGGGTTCTACATGAAAATTTAGGAATTCCCTCTCTCTAGAACTTTTTGCATCTTAGATAAATTACACTAATACTTAGTGTGAAGTTCCATATTATCACCTCATTTTCATTGTTTGTGTTCTACTTAATTCTATCTTTTAACTTTTGATAATTCTTCCCAATTCAGAAAATAAAAATATATAATAAAAGTCTATGCAACGCAATTTCTCATATACATGATCATTGTCATGTGGTACATAATAGTAGCATTTACTTATTGTACAAATATCAATCACAATATATGCATTGATGTATTTGTTTCGTGTTAATTTCATGGAATACGGTTCCAATTTTGGCTATTTAATCCATTGTAAGATAACAACCGCCACTACTCGGCTTGTGCGTGCCTTCGCCTTCCTCTGTTTGGGTCGCACTTCCCCGGCCACCATCGTACACAACCCTCCTTTGCCTTGATCTCTGCCTTCTTGTCTCCGTCGCAGCCATGCCACCTACCACTACTAAAAAAACAGGAAATAGCTACGAATTTTTAGCCACGAATGTCAGCCGACGCTGTTTTGGTTGCCAATAGCAATGACATTGGCCACGACTGTTCTTGACCGTGGCTATTTTCGTGACTGGTGTTCACCCAAGAATGCCACATCATCAAATTCGTTGCTAATAGCAACGAACATAATGTCCGTGGCTGATTTCGTGGCTGAAGAAGTGGATGATAGTGGTAATTAGCCACGAAATTAGCTATGAATGCTTATTTCGTGGTTGTATTCGATGCTGATTTGGCAACAACATCAACTTCGTGGCTAAATCCGTGGTTACTCAGCATTAGAAATCCGACGATGGAATGGACACGAGGTGAGTGGGCTTGGATCGGTTATTGTAGGCGGGTCGGACATGGGGTGAGTGGGCTTGAATCGTAGTTGAATCCGTGGCCAACAAAGAAGAACAAATGTTATGGGCTCGGCATGGATCAATAGCCCATTATAAATGATCGGCCCAATTACTTTATTAGCCCGTAGAATGAAATGTGTATTTAGCAACGACTAGGTCCGTGGCTAAATCCGTTGCTATTACGGTTGAGTTCAAATGTGCTTTAATTTATTATGGGCCCAAATATGAATATATTTTCCCCAATTGGCCCATTGACGGGCCCAAATATGATTATGAAATTGTTTTTTATATAAATTATAAGTGTTGAAAAAAACATATATTAACTAATTAATAAATTCTTATAAAAATATTACGAATGGTATGTTTTGATGAAAACTCATATAATTGACTAATAAATGTTTAATAAAACCTTATATTAAGTAATAAATTCTTATTATAATATTATAAGAGCATGTTTTGAGAAAAACTGATATAAGTGATAAATAAATGTTTAATAAAACCTTATATTAACCAATAAATTCTTATTAGAATACTATAAATTTATGTTTTGAGGAAAACTCATATAAGTAACTAATAAGTGTTGAATAAAACATTATACTAAGTAATAAATTCTTATTAGAATACTATAAGGTTATGTTTTGAGGAAAACTCACATAAGTAACTAATAAAACCTTATACTAAGTAATAAATTCTTATTATAATACTATAAGGTTATGTTTTGAGGAAAACACATATAAGTAACTAATAAAACACTATACTAAGTAATAAATTCTTATTATAATACTCTAAGAGTATGTTTTGAGTAAAACTCATATAAATAACTAATAAAACATTATACTAAGTAATAAATTCTTATTAGAATACTATAAGGTTATGTTTTGAGGAAAAATCACATAAGTAACTAATAAAACCTTATACTAAGTAATAAATTCTTATTATAATACGAAAAGGTTATGTTTTGAGGAAAACTCATAAGGTTGGATGTCTCTCAAAACAGATATGGCGAAGGCGTACGACCGCGTTGAATGGGTGTTTCTTGAAAATGTTATGAGAAAGATGGGTTTCTCTGACGGGTGGTGTGTGAGGGTGATGCAATGTGTATCCAGTGTGTCGTTTGCCTTCAAATTCAACTGTCAGACTCGAGGGCGGGTGGTTCCAACCCGGGGTTTACGCCAAGGCGATCCAATATCGCCATATTTGTTCATCCTTTGTGCGGAAGTATTTTCTTCAATTATCACTCAAAGGGTGTCGGAGGGGAGGATACAAGGAGTGCAGATCTGTCGAGGGGCACCGAGGATCAATCACTTGTTATTTGCGGATGATAGTTTATTGTTTGCCAGAGCAACTCCACAAGAATGCTCGCAGGTTGCCGGTATTGTTCGGTTGTATGAAAGAGCGTCAGGGCAGAAGGTAAATTGGCAGAAGTCGGAAGTTTGTTTTAGTCGAAACGTGAACTATCATCAGCAGCTAGTTGTGGCGGGACTCATGGGTGTGAGAAGGGTGGATCGACACTCTAAGTACTTGGGACTTCCGACAATGGTGGGGAGATCTAAGAAAGCTGAATTTGAATCGATCAAGGAGAGGATCTGGAGGAAAGTTCAAGGGTGGAACGAGCGATCGCTATCTCAGGCTGGTAAGGAGGTGCTCATAAAGTCGGTGCTACAGAGTATACCGATCTATGTGATGGGGGTCTTTAGAATTCCGGATGCTCTGATCGATGAGATTCATAATCTGCTCAACAGGTTTTGGTGGGGATCCTCCGATCAGCATCGAAGGATCCACTGGTGGCGATGGGAGCGACTTTGTGCGCCAAAGCAGATGGGGGGGATGGGATTTAGGGATCTGAGAGTGTTTAACGATGCTCTACTGGCGAAGCAAGGATGGAGGCTAGTCATGGACCCTATGGCGCTGGCTTCTCGGGTGATTGGGGCTAGATATTTTCGAGGGGGAACCTTCTTGGAGTCGGGCCTGGGAAGCAACCCTAGCTACTCATGGAGAAGTATATGGGGGGCTAAATCGCTGTTGCTGGAAGGGTTGGGATGGAGGGTCGGAGGAGGGGAAAGCATCAACGTCTGGAGCTCCAATTGGTTGATTCGAGAGGGTCGGCCTGTAGCCCCGATACTTCTGCAGCATTCGGATTTGGGACTCACGATGGGGGCTCTTATTGACAGGGATACCGGCTCTTGGTGTCTCCAGGTACTGCAGGAGAACTTCGCAGAGTCGGATATCGAATGTATACGAGCGATTCCGCTGAGTACTCGATGGCCACAGGACTCTCGGATCTGGTGCCCGAACAAGGAGGGCTATTTCACTGTGAAATCAGCCTATTGGTTGGGCTTTTGTGGCCATATGGAAGGGTGGTTCCAGCAACTCCACGGTGAGGCTGATAAGATTTGGGGACAGCTTTGGAAGTTGAAAGCTCCTCCGAAACTCCTTCTCTTTGCGTGGCGGGCCTTACAGGGCACTCTCGCGGCCAAGGCGAGTCTTGTGGATCGACATGTGCGGGAGGAGGCAAGGTGTGAAGGGTGTGGGGATGAGGCTGAAACTATAATCCACATACTGTTGGCATGCCCTTTGGCTGATGCAGCTTGGGAAGGTTCGCGTTTGGGGCCCCGGGTGAGAGGATTGGGACATTTGCCTATGCTCCAGATTGCCACTAGTATACATGAGACAGACGGTACGGCCGGGCTGCTGGAAGTCTTCACTAACATGTGGATCGCATGGACGGCGAGAAACATGAGATTATTTGATGACAATCCCCCGAATGTGGCGCTGCTCAGGGATGGATTTCGCAAACTAGTGCAAGATTACAAGGCTATTTGGGATGACCGGGATGAGGTGAGCGCCAACAGTAGTAGTGGGACTGTAGGTGGGGGATCCTGGAGCAGACCACAACATGGGGTTGTTAAAATAAATACCGATGCTGCATTGATGGGGGGAGGGAATGTATGGCTTGGTGCAGTGGCTCGGGACGAGATGGGGCGGATGTTGTGGGCTAGAGTGAAGCGACTCCATGTAAACTGGGATGTCAACACTGCTGAGATGAGGGCTGCACTTATGGGCATGGAGCAAGCTGCTGAATTAGGAGGTCAGATTCACCTTGAATCGGACTCTTTGCACTTGATCAGGAGTCTTAGCAAAAACTCTTGGGTGTGTTCTTATTCCCATGTAATAGCAGAGGACATTTTAGAAGTGGCAGGAAGGTTTTCCTCCTTTAATTTTACTCATGTAAAACGTAGTGGTAATATGTTGGCACACCATGTGGCTAGACTTATACCACTCAATGGTGATAATCATGTATTCATCGATCCTTTCCCGCAAAGTTTGATAGAGCTTGCGGAGGTCGACCTACTTGAATAAGAAGTGCCACCGTTAATGTCAAAAAAAAAAAAAACTAATAAAACCTTATACTAAGTAATAAATTCTTATTATAATACTATAAGGTTATGTTTTGAGGAAAAATCACATAAGTAACTAATAAAACCTTATACTAAGTAAAAAATTCTTATTATAATACTATAAGGTTATATGTTAAGGAAAACTCATATAAATAACTAATAAAACCTTATACCAAGTAATAAATTCTTATTATAATACTATAAGGTTATGTTTTGAGGAAAACTTACATAAGTAACTAATAAAACCTTATATTAACTAATAAATTCTTATTAGAATACTCTAAGAGTATGTTTTGAGTAAAACTCATATAAGTAGCTAATATAATCTTATACTAAAGAATAAATTCTTATTATAATACTATAAGGTTATGTTTTGAGGAAAACTTACATAAGTAACTAATAAAACCTTATATTAACTAATAAGTTCTTATTAGAATACTCTAAGAGTATGTTTTGAGTAAAACTCATATAAGTAGCTAATATAATCTTATACTAAGTAATAAATTCTTATTATAATACTATAAGATTATGTTTTGAGGAAAACACACATAAGTAACCAATAAAACATTATACTAAGTAATAAATTCTTATTATAATACTCAAAGAGTATGTTTTGAGTAAAACTCATTTAAATAACTAATAAAACCTTATACTAAGTAATAAATTCTTATTATAATACTATAAGGTTATGTTTTGAGGAAAAGTCATATAAGTAACTACTAAAACCTTATACTAAGTAATAAATTCTTATTAGAATACTATAAGGTTATGTTTTGAGGAAAACTCACATAAGTGACTAATAAAACCTTATACTAAGTAATAAATTCTTATTATAATACTATAAGGTTATGTTTTGAGGAAAACTCATATAAGTGACTAATAAAACCTCATACTAAGTAATAAATTCTTATTATAATACTATAATGTTATGTTTTGAGGAAAACTAATATAAGTAACTAATAAAACCTTATACTAAGTAATAAATTATTAATATAATACTATAAGGTTATGTTTTGAGGAAAACTTACATAAGTAACTAATAAAACCTTATATTAACTAATAAATTCTTATTAGAATATTCTAAGAGTATGATTTGAGTAAAACTCATATAAGTAGCTAATAAAATCTTATACTAAGTAATAAAATCTTATTATAATACTATAAGGTTATGTTTTGAGGAAAACTCATATAAATAACTAATAAATCCTTATATTTAGTAATAAATTCTTATTATAATACTATAAGGTTATGTTTTGAGGAAAACTCATATAAGTAACTAGTTTAATGATGTTGAATAAATTAAACCTTATATTTACTAGTAAATTCTTTTTCGAATATGATAATAATGTGTTTTGAGGAAAACTCATATAAGTGACTAATAAATGTTGAATAAAACCTTATATTAACTAATAAATTCTTTTTATATGAAATTTTTTATGCCAAACATATAAATATTAAAATTGATATTTGAAAAATTCGCATAAGATACGGGTACTGAACTGGTTTAATGATGTTTTGTAAATTCTTATAAAAATATATAGATATCTAATTAAATTTGAGAAATGTTATTATTTGAAATATATATTTTATAATAAATAGTTGTATTGATAGTTTTATTTTCTATATATAAATTGGGAAGAAAAAAAATCACCCTATCGAAATTATTTCACCGCCTAATATGTGTTTGGGCGGTAAATTTCCCACCCAAAATTTCGGCCAAAATTTGAAGTGGAAACATTTGAGCCTCTAACCCTATTTTTCCTTTCTTATCTACACGGCGCTTCACAAGAGCAGACTCCATCGCCGTCATTCCTCTTTTCCTCTTCCATTTCCCTCTTCGTCATTCCTCTTTGTGCGAGAACCATCACCACCATATCGGCCTTCACACTGCCCACCGTTGGCCATTGCTCGCCGCCAACAATCCCCCAACCTCGCCTTCTCCAAAACTCCGTCGTCGTCTGCCTATTCTTCACTGCGAGTAGATCCGGCGAGGCCTCCATGGTGGCGATTTCGTTCTTAGATTCTCGGCCTGTTCGGCCTCTCATGGTGGCGCCTCCTGGTCGGACACTCTCCCCCTTCCTCAAAGCTTCCAGATCCGGCTCCTCGTCGTCGCCGACCTCTAGCGACCAGGCGACGTCTGTGACTCCCACTCCCTCCCCGCAGCCAATACTTTGGGGCTGCAAAAACGATTCGCTGGAGAACGCCGGATCGCTCCAGAGATGGCTAAAGGTTGGCGATTCTGTGTGTTTTCCGATAAGATGTCATCAGTGGGCTCATCGCTCCCAAGCAGAAGATGGCGATTCTTCAAATCAACGCGGGATCCCACTCACTCCCGAGCAGAAGATGGCGATTGACAGGGTGGAGGTTTGAGAGAGGGGCCTCATCGCTCTCAAGAACGCCATGAAGGGTCAGAAGCTTCTTTTTGTGCCTCCGTCCCTCGTAATTTCTCAAATCAGTGAGTTTTCTACCCCGATTACTCCCGATTTTGTGAGTTTTCTACCCCGTTTGTGTGGATTCAGTTTGAATTTCTCAAATCAGTGACTTTTATTTGAAGAAAACTAGGGTTAGCTTGTTAGATTTTCCTCAATGTTTCCAAAGGACCCCTTGTGTGCTTTTGAGAATCTGATACATTTTCCTCAATGTTAGATTTGAAGTAAACTAGGGTTAGCTTGTTAGATTTGCACAGTGTGCTTTTGAGAATGTATGTACATTTTCCATAACTGACAAGTTGGAGAATGAAATTAATTTAAATGCTATCCTGCTCTTGCTAACCTTTTTCTTACCTCTCTATCTTTGCAGTCATGTCTTAGAGGGAAGTTTGATTCAAATGGGCGTGTGTTTGCGTTCATGGAAGAGAGACTTGTCGGGTGTCTCTGATTCATCCTTTGTGGAGAGGTAAATACTATGCCTATTTCACCAGAAAAAAGACCACAGTTTGATGATTTTTTTTAAAGATTCAACTTGTTTTGAACATATGCAGTCTACAGTTTATAGATTCTCAATCTGTTTGAGTGTTTGGCCGCTTAGCAATGCCTCTGTTTAAATGGGTTGATTGACACCCTTTGCTAGAATTTTTCTGGGTAAATTTCAGCACCATTTCTCGCCGAATTAGAGCAATTTATAGACTCTCAATCTGTTTGTGCTTTTGTTTTTGCTGGTGACTTTTGCTTTATGTCCTCTAAAAAAAATTCAACCTTATTTCTTTTGGATCTTACAAACCAGCTGCAGCTGGCTTCTTTTTCACTTGGGATGAGCTTGATTTTTTAGTGTTTAGAATTGGCAGATCCAAATATGGGTTTGCTCCACCCCTAATTAAACGAAATCTGGAATTTTATTTCTTCTAAATAGGTTAGAAACTTGTCAAGAAGAGATTTTACCCAACACCATAGTTTTTTTTATTAATGTTGTGCTGCATACAACATATCATTGGATCTGGGCTATTTTGAATTGATGCATTGTATATTTTGAGCTTTGTTTATGAACTTGTTATTTTTAAAAAAAAATTATTTACTTATTCAATATGACATTTATGAAATGGATACTTGCCTTCATTGCAGATCAATCCCTAGCAGGTCCAGTGTGAAGCATTGTATGCAAGAACAAGGCGGAAGTTCTCAAACTAGTGTCTATATTCTTAAGATTTGTTGGTGCTTTTTCGTAGGTGTAGTATTTCTGGATGTTGTACATTATGTGCATGATGTTGTGTTTTGTATTTGGACTCATTAGTTGTACATTATGTGCATGATGTTGTGTTTAGTATTCTCTATTGTATAAAAAGCGCATCCAAATAATTGCAACAACGTAAACCACGAATCTAGCCTCAAAGGTAGCAACCAACTAAGCATTGCCATTAGGCACGACTATAGAAATGACTCAACTACGGAACCAGCAACACCCATGACCTATTCTCTGCAACGAACTCAGCCACAAAATTAGCCACGAAATTTGCCATGACCATTTTCGACGCTGTAGTCGTCGCCACAGCCACGACATTCATATGTCATACCCAGCCACGGAATTAGCCACGACGGTATGAGTTCGTTGCTATTTTCCGTTGCTACATCGGCCCAAATTTAGTCACGAGGCATATGGCTACGGATGGCCCGCCCGTTGCTGAGTCCGTGGCTAAACCGGTTAGCCACGGTCATTCGTTGCCAAATCCGTTGCTATTTTCCGTTGCTAAATCCTGTTTTTTTAGCAGTGTACAGCCTCGCTGACCGCCTTTCTCAGCTTTGGTTTGAAACGCTCTCCTTTGAGAGCGCTTCTTTAGCCGCCGCCGCCGCCACCCTTGGCCCTCCCATCCTTGGCCTTTGCCTTCACCTACATCCCGCCACCGCTCTCCCCGGCCTCTTCTTGCTCTCGACAGCAAGCCACCACCATCTTGGTTCGTCCTCACCCCGCCTTTCCGCGCCACCACCAATTTTTAAACCCAGATTTCCGCCTCCGCCGGCCTCTTTTGCTACTGCAGCCACCGCCATCTCTTGGTCTCTCGGCTCCGACGGCCCGTCGTCCTCGCCGGTCTTCCGCCGCCTTTGTTAGCCTCCCTGATCCGCCTCCTCTGCCTTCCTCCGCCTACCTCGGCTCCCGTCCACCTCGGTTCGTCGACCCTTAGTTTCGACCTCGGCCTCACCAGCTCTCCTTGGCTCCGTTGCCTATTTAGTCGTCTGCTCCTGCCGTTGCCAACTCCGGTTGGCCCTGTCTTTGAGCGTTGTATCAACGCTTGAGTTTTCATTTACAAAATATACTCGCCCGCACTTTCAATCGTTCTCTGGTTCATTATTGCTCCTTTTAGTTTCCTTCTCTCGTTTTTTATCGCCTCTATTTGGGCTTATCCTTGTGGTAGTCCGCTCACGATCTAGTTATCGTCCTTGAGGGTTGAGATGAGTGTGCGGGAGTTTGAATGGGCAATGGTGTGGTTTGGGTTTGATTTTGTGGGTTGGTGTACTGGTCTGTTCTTGTTGTGTTGCAGGTTTCTTGTGAGCGGTTGATGATTTGTTATGTTCGATGACGTCGGGGTTGTGCGATCGACACCTGATGGCTCTTTTGAGTCCATAATCTGAGGTGTCCGCTAGTGCCCCAGAGTTCTCTGAGTGCGTTGTCTCTTTGGCCGATCGTTTCGTTTCTCTTCTGACTTGTGATTTACAACGTTGGATGGCTTGTACGATCCTTGTATTTTTTATGTCATTTGCTTCTGTATTTTCTTTTATGTCATTTGCTTCTGTTATTTGCTTCAGTTGTACATGATGGTTAGTCCATCCACCGGCTTGTCCAGTCTCTCGGTTTCCCTAGGCTTGTCTAGAGAACCGAATTTCTTATCTTGCTTCAAAAAAAAAAAACTATATAAGGTGTTTTTGTTTTAGAAAATTTAAAATATGATTTCTTAAGAAAAAATATTGCTATTATACAAGATCAAGAATGAGGTTTTCCATGGTAAGCTAGGAGTAAGCAGTATCCGAGGTAAGATGCGTGAGTCAAGGCTTCGTTGGTTTGGTCATGTGCAGAGGAGAGTTCCAAGTGCGCTAATGCGTAGATGTGACGGTTTGGATATTGATCGATAAAGTACGATGGAGTAGAAGGAGGCCAAAGAAAATTTGGAGGGAGATTATTAGACAAGATTTTGCCCTCTTGAACCTTAATGAGAGCATGGTTGGGATATGATGCAGTGGAGGAGCATAATTCATGTAAAAAAGGGTTAGGCTGGACCGCAAAGGATTGAGAGAGATCGTGTCCATTCTCCACCCCCGTTCTTACACTTTGTCTTTTCCTAATCTCTTTCACTATATCATTAATTTGTTATACTTGTTTCTTTGGTCTGTTATGTGTTCATGTTTGTGCTTGGGCCACTCAGAAATACTCTCTCGGCGTAGTCGGGGAAAGAGTATATATAACTTGACCCACAAACCCTACCTAGGTGGGATAAATTGAGAATGTTGTTATTGATGTCCACGACAATTAAATTGATTATCCACTAACACGTACATGATTTTTTTTAACAAGAAAAAAATTGCAGGAATACTCTTGTGAATTGGTCCAACCAAGAGTAAGGATGAGAACTTTTAGTTCTAAATCAATGTGAGACTATATTCAACTAGAAATTTAGAGTGTCCCAGATAGGTCAATCGATCATCTAAACTATTAACATCTCCTTAAGATGTGTTGGAAACAGATGTTATCAAAAGACCGAACATCCAACCGAGAATTAGATACAATCACCTCAGTCTCATAGGGACAACTCCAAATGCCCCTAAAAGCATAGGTAATGCAAATGTTGTCACCTTCAATGTTCATATTTCGTATCTTATGTTCTTGTGCTTCCTTGGTGCCAAATCATATTGCATAATTGAGCTTCAACTCAAAGAACTAAATCTATCGGGATTTACCAACTTTTATGTTGGTAAGCCTCGCTTCGTGATCTTTGATAACTTATTCAAATGATCCCTCATTATTGAGGGATCCGTCAAAGTTAAATTTATACAAATTTGCTCGTGGTTTTTCCCATTTGATATTTTTTTTCCTCCTCTGTGGGAAGGTTTTTTTGGTTTTTCATATCAAGATTTTCTTCCTCATCAAGGGTTTTTGTACTCTTCTATATAATTAATTGGTATCTAGCATGGTAATTATTTTTCATTTATGTTATCGTTGGAAGGAAATGGATTTGTTTCTAAAGTACTTGATACACAACCAAGTCGTCGATCAAAATGGATTTATTTCTAAAGGACTTTTGATCCCAAGTCCTCCATAATCACGTGATTTACATACTTCGTACCAATTAATGAGTTGTTTGTATTCAAGTTCTTTTAGGAACTCCTTATTAACTTTGTTGATCGAATTCTTTATGTATTTTAGCTAGTAGCATAAAACATTACAGTGTGTAATGGTTTTGCACTTCGATACATTCTAGTTAGTTTGAATTTGCCTTTATGTGATAATAAGTTTGTTTTCCATTTTGATAGTTACTGCTTGGATTAATGTATTACCTCTTCAAAGATAATGTTATTTACGTTGTCTTTAATGATCAGACATCCGAGTTATTTTTCTCGGTTGGTTGTGATGGATATCCCTATTTCATTTTGTAGCATATTTTTTGTATGGGTAGTGGTGTTGTTAGTTGTTTGAAAAGTCGATTTATGGAGGCTGATTTTTTGTCAAGATATGGTACACTATTGTTGTAAGATTTTGTTGATTTGATTGCATGCACTTCTTTTTTGTTGTGTTGAAAAATATGATGATATCATATGTGAAGGATAAAAAAGGAATCTAGTTCCCTATTAAATTTTTTTATCGACCCTAAGAATCTAATTAAAAGAAAAGCTAAAATAATTAAATTTTGAAATATAATTCTAAATTTAGATTCTTATCATATGTCCTAAGGGCATATGATAGAAAAATCGTTCTTTATTTCTTGATTTGAGATTTTTTTTTGAAGCAATCTTGATTTGAGATCTGAATATATCAAGTGATGTTTATAACCTGGAAGAGTTACATTAGAAGGTGGAATAAAACCCTTTATAAATTAGTAAAAAATCAATATAAAAATCTATGTAACCCGTTACATAACCGCTGTTTAGAGATAGGATTATATCAAATGGTGTTTCTAATATGGAGGAGTTATATTAGAAGGTGGAATATAACCCTTTATGAACTAGTAAAAAATTGATATAATTAAAAATCGATGTAAACTCGTGGAATAATTTTACAGTTTTGATATAATCAGATCTTATATTAGGGAGATCATGTAATAGTAGGGCTTCTAGTATATGGAGGAGTTATATTTGGGTTTTTTTTTTACAAAAGTAACCCAAAAACTCGGTTGGGTTGCACCCTCTATCCCCTATCCACTATTAATTGCAAAAACTAATCCCTAACCTCTTAAAAAATTGCACCCCAACTGGTTACAATAGAGGGAGAGACCGGCTGCATTTATAGAGGAGAGAGAGAGTGAGACGTGTGGATGGGGAAAGAGTTGACAGTTTTTTATAAAACCTGTCATCTCAATGAGAGAGGGTTAATAAAGGGGAAGGGGGAGTACGATAGTTGCTCCATCTCTCTCTCATAAAGTTGAAAACGGAAGGAAGAAGAGGAAGGATTTCGAAGAAGAACAAGAGAGTCTGCAGAGGAGAAGAAGAAGCGGACATCAAACCCTAACGCCCCCGCATACAAGTGACGATATCAAGTAAGCAAAGCCTAAACCCTAAAACCCCCGAATATTTACCGATTGCATAAAATAATAGGGCGAGGACTCGAATGGAAGAACCAAATGTGTTTGTTATTGTTTGAATCGGGGTGAAGAAAGAAATTTCTATTCCAGGTTTCCTCTGTCATGTAAGTAGCAACCATCAGCATGTAAAAATCAAGGGATGGAAAGTTTCCGAACGAGGGTTTTGACGAGGGGGATAGAAGGGAAATTGGGGGAAAATAACAATTGGTCTTGAACATTGGGTGAAATCGGGGATGGCTGGGGTGAAATGGAGGAAAATGGAAGTTAGATGGGGAAATTGGGGAAATTGAGAGAATTGGCGAAATTGGAAGAGTTGGGGATTTTGGGGAAATTGGGGAACGGCTAATGTGGATTACGAAATACCAGAGTAGGGCGAGTTCGAAATGTTTAATGTTGATCGAGATACCTTCGAACCTTGGACCGAGTTGCCGACACTTTGATTTCTGTCATGTTTGTAGTAGTCAGATGTCATGATTATACCTTTTACTGTCATGTGTATTGATGGTCCTAAGGTTTTGCTTCCCAATTTTGTAGGATATCAAGCACAGGAGAACATGTCGACTAGCCTCTCTTTAAAAAGGGTTCCCCATTCACAGACAACAGGTGAGGTATGGTGTGTGTAGTGTTGATCAACGGAATATAGTATTGTCGATGTGCGACTGCCATTTTACCGTAATTTTGCAGGTCATTTATGCTGTCCCCGAGGACCAGCACTACGAGGGTCGTGCCAACCGGTACATGCAGCAGCTCGCTATCGGGGACCGCGACTTCAAGGGCCTGGACGACGACTTCATCGCTGCGTATCGGCAGCTTCTATGCGTCGCTATCTTCCATCTTGGGTTCGGAGTCAGCACCGATCATTAGTAGTCGCTCGATCCTTCTCGTGTTTTGAAGTAAACAATGTTGTTTGGATGGTTGTAGTTGCCATTAACAGTAATACTGTCGTTGCCTTGTTGGATTCCACTGTTGGTTGACATTTCTACCTACTTTAGCACTATTTTCATATCGTTTTAAGGACAAGTTGGGATGTACTCTACGTTGTTGCACTTTTTATGTTACATATCGTTGGGTTTAAGGACAGAATGTGTTGCCACATCGCGTGACAGATGTTTTGCCGCCTAGGTGCTGTAACATAACATTAACTACAAAAAAGCTTCACACAGATACATATTGTCATATCATAACCATTACCCGTCAAGTGAACATGAATGACTGTCCTATACGGAGAAGGAGTTTGAAAACGTAGACATCACGGTAACTACTAAAATGCGGCAACGACACACATAACAACATACTTCAATACATAAACGCAAAAGAACCCCCTAAACGACGACAAGTCCAGCTTACTTAACCCCAAAATCCACAGATGATTTGTCGCCGACGCACTTACCATCTGTCATGGCATAACCGTTTGCCGTCAAGTAAATCCCATCTGACTGTCATGTCATGTCCCGTTCATCGTCTAGTTGGGCCGCCTCTTGAATCTCCTTTCCCGCTGCGAGGGGTACCGTCTAGTCTTGGGTCTACCTGAACGGGCCTTCACATGGGGGGGGGGGGGGGGGAGGCATGTCTCGTTGGCGATTTCTGGGGGCACTCGCCATGTGTCTCGAGACGGGACTGGGTATACAACACCCACTATGTGTTGCCCCGTCTGGGTGTATGTCGCACGACGCTTTTGTGTCATCATGTCGTTCAGGTCGCACGTGTGCTCGTCCACAAGCTTCGTGATAATCCAAATACGCGTTTTCTTGTATGTGGAAACCCGACATGCCCACTTGCAGTTGGGAGCACGGCATCGCACAAGATACAAGCTCTTCGTCAACTTCTTCACCTTGGTCGTGAAACATCTAGCTAGGGCCGCCCACTTGATTGTCTGTTGGACCTCCTCCTTCGACCGAAACACTTTCCCTCCCGGAGTTGAACGGTGTGCTGGCGGGGATCCAATGGGTTCACCGCAACCATTGGTTCACTTTCCACGGGCTCCGGAGTTGGTCCCGACTTCCCTTTTCCTCCTTCGTAAGCTTCCTCTACTTCCCTCACAGCTTGCTCGGCCTCAAAATCCCATGACCACGACTTCGTCGGAACTGCGCACCCGAGCTTCGGTTTTACCGCATTTGGGAGTACTTCATCATCGTCGGAGGAGCTCCCGATGTCAATGGGCACCCGTCCATCCCCACTAGATGGGATGACTACATCTTCGGGGTCACTGCTCACAAAAATGACCTGCTTCCCACGTCTAATTGCCTCGGCTTTCTTTGCCTTCTGCGCCAACTCCAACTCATCATTTATCCCTAACTCGCCAGTACTTTGATCTAACTGGACGCATTGCTTATCTAACTGGACACTGGTTTGGTTTGCCTGGAAACTTCCAGCTACCACTACTTCGTCTTCTTTACCACCAGACAATCGGGGGCTCGTACGTGCGTGATCTTCTTGGGTCACTAGCAGCCTAGTTAACGGTACTATAAATTCCTCACCTTCCGACGCAGAGATACCCACCGGTCCCACCCCGACTGAGCCACCCATTGTCGGTCCTTGTGTATGTGCCACATCCCAAGCAAGCTTTGTTCGCAGGGAGACATGGAGGTCGCTAGGTCACGATCGTTCTCTAGTTAGACCGTTTACAAACTTGAAGGCCTGTTACAGGTCTTCATCATCTCCTATTGCATATGGCCTGCATCCCTCCTTGTTCGGTTTCACATATATGAGCTCCACCTCATGCCTTCTCCCATCGACGTTAAACTTTTCCATCACGAGTTTCTTCAGTGCGACGTAGTCCATACGTGGTTCGTCCACCAGCACAGCCTTCTGGCTCCGTGACCCCTTGAAGACCCAACCGCCCCTTCACAAGCCTACCATCCTCCAAACACCACAGTCACACATACGATTGGATTGTTCCCTGTTCATTTACATAGCGGGGGGATACAGTAAGTTTTACAGGAAGATGTACTCATTTTTGCATCTCATAAACTTAATGGAAAGACTACTTACCCATTTTCTATCTGCAGGCGGTGGCGACTCTGTCCAGTCTATTCTAGTAGTTGTCACGTTTTTCGCTCTCGGGTGTCCAGTTAATATTAACTCGTAACACGTCAACTTTAAGATAAACCCCGACCCACTAGCTTCTTCTACGATGGCTTCTCTCTGAATTTTCAGATTTATTTCCTCCTAGTACCCATTAAATGTCACGCTCATCATTCCCTCCCATATCCTTATATAGATCCCCACATCATTGGCCACCAACCCTCCTCCTTCAATCTCTGTCGGCGCTTCTCCTTCCTCTATTTAATGCTTCCCCCTGCAGTGCATTAATGTGGATTAATCATTGGATTGGGGTGGAGTTTCAATGCTTATATACTCTTCCCCTCCTCCCTTCTCTTCCTCTTCAGACCTTTTTGGCGTTATGGGTTGGCGGGAAAATGGAATCCCCTCACTGTTCACCCAGTCTGTGTCAAACTCCAAGCACTCTCTCTCTCTCTCTCTCTCTCTCTCTCTCTCTCTCTCTCTCTCCCTCTCTCTCCCCTTTTCTCTCCCTCTCTGCCTCTCTCCTATGAGGTGTCACACATGCCACTTATTTGTAGTTTGACGTGTAAGCAGTTACTTTTAACTGGATACCAAAATCAAAACGACATTCCACCTATTGAAACCGACTGGACAAGAGTTATCGGAGAAACAGATTCACCATCGACTTCGGATAGAAAATGGGTAAGTTTGCTTTCGATAAAAAAAAATCAGAGAGAGAGAGAGAGAGAGAGATGAGTGAAAAAGAAAAGTAAAGTTGCAGATGAGAGAGAGATTAGTGAGGATAAGACAGAGAGAGAAAATTAAAAGAAAGTTTGCAGTGGAGAGAGAAAGCCCGCAGAGGAGAGAGAGAGAGAGAGAGAGAGAGAGAGTGTGTGTGTGTATGAATAAGAAAAGTAAAGTTGCAGAGGAGAGAGAGATCAGTGGGGATAGGACAGAGAGAGATGGAAGAGTCCTCTCTCCTCTGCAACTTTACTGTTGCTGTTTCACTTCGAAGAAGAAGCAATTGAGTGGGGGTTTATTTGCAGGTTGACATGTAAGCAGTTAGTTTTAACTGGACACCCAAAGCAAAACGACATGACACGTATTGGAATCGATTGGACATGAGTTATTTGAGAAACAGATTCACCATCGACTTCAGATAGAAAATGGGTAAATTTGCTTCAGATTTGAGGGAGACACCTCTCGCATAACCTTTATCGAAAGCAAACTTGCCCATTTTCTATCTGAAGTCGATGGAGAATCTGTTTTTTCGATAAATCTTGTCCAGTCGATTCCAATATGTGTCATGTCATTTTGCTTTGGGTGTCCAGTTAAAACTAACTGCTGACACGTCAACCTGCAAATAAACCCCCACCCAATTGCTTCTTCGAAGTGAAAGAGTAACAATATCTTTTTATGCCCCCTCACTGACACTCTATTGATCTCTCTCTCCTCTCATACTTCACTTTTCTTTTTCACCTCTCTCTCTCTTCCCCTCCCGTCCTCTCTCAATTGTTTTCTCTCTCTCTCTCCGCCTCTCTCCTCTGCAGATGGGACTTGCTTTCCCCCCTCCCTCTCTCTCTCATTTTTCCGCCTCCCAATCTGACGCTGCCAGGTGTCACATATTGAAAGGTTGCACCCCCTCCCTCCCTTACCTGCTACCGGCTCCAAGGGTTTCCTAATTATCCGGTTTCACCCAATTATAAACCGGGTTGGGTTAATCTTGCAATACTTCTGGTTTTTTTGGGTTATTTTGTGCATTTCCCTCTTATATTTGGGGTCATGTGTTAACAATAAATAAATGCATTTGATAGTCAACAAAATCACCCCGGCTGATATAAATCCTAATCACGATAGACATATGAAAGGATCTAATTAAGCAATTAATGTGTATCGATTGCTACTTGTTTGCTAATCTCATCTCGATCGTTTGTCAACACATTGAAAATACCTTGTTCTGTTCTATGAAACAACTTGAAACCTAATAAAATAAAGTAACACACTAAATAAAATATGACTTTCTTCATATTTCCCTCCCTATTATGGGACCCTTTTTAGTTGAAAATATATATATATATATATATATATATATATATATATATATATATATATATATATATATATATATATATTGGACCCCTTTTATCAAGGCCGCCTTAGGCCATTCGTGAGATTTTAATGGTTCATGACAAAACAATACCTAGGCTCCTAAAAAAAAAGTCCATAAAATTTAATGTTTTTTAAAATTAGTGTAAAGTATGAGCAGTGGGATTCGAATTCGAACTTTAGGTTAAATGGGTGCATAGCTAATTACTCAATCACCAAGTCAAGGAGATTTTAATGTAAAAAGGTTTAAGTTATTTTTACATTTATAGGAAATTGTGGTAGGCTGCATCATAGACCAGTCTACCCTTGGTTTCGTGTCTGGATGCAGGCATGGACAAAAAATTCAAGTATTAAATTCAAATGGGATGAAAAAAAATGAAGGTTGCTTCGGGACTCTTGTCTGATAAAAAAACAGAGTAGAGTATCCGTAGTTCAAGAGTAAATTTTACAAACTAGTACAGGGACGGATTCTGGACCACGTAATAGGGGATGTTTCAAAGATCAAGTCCTCGTATCACCGTATGTGCCACCGACACCGATAGTCGATGCCTCCTGCCCTCCGACCTCCACAATCGCGCCTCTCCGGTCGTCGGCGCCTCCTGCGTCCTGCCCTCCACAATCGCGCTTCTCCGGTCGCCGGCGCCTCTTGCCCTCCACAATCGTGCTTCTCCGGTCGCCGACGCCTCTTGCCCTCCACAATCGCACCTCTCCAGTCGCCGCAACGCCGCCGCCTCCTTAAGTCTCTCGATGGTCTAGGGTTTAATGGAAAACTCAATTGGGAGTTTGGGAATTGGGATGACAGGCTGAGCGCGAAATGTGAACCCTTACCCTTCACTCCCTTCAGAGTAGTCCCGTGACCCTCTCTCTCACTTTTTCAAAATGAGTCACGTGAGGCAACAGATAAGCCATTTTCTTTGTATTTTTTTTCAAAATAATTGGAGATGCTTGAATATAATAATAATAAATTTAACACTAATAATAATTATTTTTTATGGGGAGTGGGGATGCTTGAGCATCCCAAACCTTGAACTAGCATCCGCCCCTGAACTAGTAATGAGGCCCACCTTGCTATACAGGGTAGAGTGTTCGACAATAACAAAGACATAAGAGCTGAGGCTTATGGTGATAGAGATGAGGATGATTAGATGGATGTGTGAGTACATTGGACTCGACGGGATAAAAAAAAAACTGAGGCTATTTGCAATAAGATAGGAGTGAAGAATACCATTGATAATCTACGTGAGATGAGGCATCGCTAGTCTAGGCATGTGTAGAGGAAGAATCTGATTACACTGGTGCATAGATGCGACAATCTGATAATTGATAATGCTCTACATAGTAAAGGACGACTTAAAAAAAGATGAAATGAAGTGATTAAATAGGACTTCACCCTTCTTGAACCTCAATAATAAGAATATGGCGTGAGATAAAATGCAATGAGAGAGTGCTATTGATGTCGATGAGGGTTAATGTAAGTGGAAGAGGGGTGCTTCAGTGGCTATCCTTTTTTTTTTTTTTGGAACCGGAAATAATTCGAAGTTCCAGACGTCAACCGAAGTCTGGGACAAAGAGAGGCCGAAAAACGACAGACGGACTAACCGTCATGATACAACCAATAAAGCATAAAACAACAAAAAAAACCCGAACACAAATATCATAGCGAAGAAGGTCAGCGGAAAGGCAGACGTAGGACACTGGGTGAAGGCGGAAAGGCAGACGTAGGACACTGGGTGAAGGCGGAAAGGCAGACGTAGGACACTGGGTGAAGGCTGCGAATGCCGAGAACATGAGAAAGTCGAAGGACAATAGTGAAAAGGACGTCTCCTGGAAAAATATTGATCAACAACGTTCCTCCCATTTTTTCTAGCTTCGTTTTTTAATTTTTTTGCCCTTATTAATACTCCAGGAAAAAAAATGCGTCTACTTTGGCTTTTCGTACCTTTCTTTGAGCAAAGAACTTCCAAAGGGAGTGGAAACCCACTTGGGCCAAAAATTATTCAGAACAACGAATCAGTCCAATGGGCTTTACCTCTTCGGCCCATTCCATTATTTTTTGGCGGGAACAATTTCCCACTCTCTCTTCTATAACGAGGCACAAGTCGCACACATTCGCCACATTCCGGCGGGAAAGAGCGAGCGAGAGGGAGTGAGATGGGAGGAGAAGGAATGGCGGCGGTGCAAGCGGCGCAGGTGGAAGAGGACTTCTCCGTGTGGAAGAAGAACTCTCCATTTCTCTACGATCTCGTTATTTCTCACGCTCTCGAATGGCCTTCTCTCACCGTGCAATGGATACCTTCTCCGCCCACCCAACCCGACTCGGAAGCTGACCCAGATCTCGCTGTTCACCGGCTCGTCCTCGGTACCTACACCTCTGATGGCAGCCCCAATTTCCTCATGGTTGCGAATGCTTATCTCCCTCGAAATTGTGGCCCCTGCTCTTCGGTGCCCAAGGTATTAGTTTGTTTTCGGTTGTGTTTATGTTGCCCATCAAGTGTTCGATGAAATGCCTAAGTGAAAGACCAATAGATCTACCTTGTTTTTGTTGCTTGGTTGTCGGCCTAGGGTTTTTGTTTCATGCTTTCTATGGTTGTTAGGGTTTTTGTTGTTCTTGTTGCTGTCTCTGCAATTTGCCCATGATTTGGTTTCTACTTGTGCTCTTTTCATTTTCTGTGCGGATTGAAAATGATTTGCTGATTCGATTTCCTTGCTCCCACGATAATATCTATGATATTCTGCAGTCCACATTTGATTCCTACATATGTAATTGCAATACATGAGAATGTTCTGTACGGCCCTGATAGAAGATTTTCACAAATCAATATTATACGGAGTAGTTTCTTTGTCTAATTGACGTCAAATTTGTTTAGGTGGAGATTGTCGAGAGGGTGCCTGTGGATGGAGAAGTGAATAGAACGAGGTGTATGCCTCAAAATGCCAATCTCATTGCTGCAAAAACAAATGGGCTGGAGGTGTATGTTTTTGATATTACGAAACAGGCTGATGTGGAGGAAGGGAAAGGGGGAATTTGTGCTCCTGATTCTAGATTGAAAGGCCATGAGAAAGAAGGGTTTGGATTATCATGGAGTCCTTTTAAGGAAGGGTATTTGTTAAGCGGTTCGAATGATTGCAAGATATGCTTGTGGGATGTGTCCCTGATGCCTCAAAATACGGTTCTTGATGCAATGCGTGTTTATCAGGTACTCTTTGTTCTAGTGCATCCGAGCTTTTTGCTACTTGATATTGTTGACTTCTCTCATTCATTAATTTGGTTGTTTACCCCCGTGACAGGGCCATGAAACTGTGGTTGGAGATGTTTCTTGGCATTTGAAGAATGAAAATCTGTTTGGATCTGTGGGGGATGATGGACGTTTGATGATCTGGGATCTGCGTTTGGAAAAGCCTCAGCAGTCTGTCATAGCTCATGAAAAAGAGGTGCTGGGCCAAATTGATTTTCTTGTTACTAGCACTCTGCAAATTTGATTCATTCATCCGTAGGCATTCTTTTAATACTCGTTGATTACTTCAAGTCTCATGAAATGTAAATCTTGACTGCATGTACATCCTTTCTGCAACAGTGTAACTCAACTGACGATTTGCATGAAAGCTATCACACTCAGAGGAAAATCAGATGTTCATCATTGAACTGTTTTTTATGCCTCATGATCCTTGCCTAATGTATATTAAATTATTTAAATATATAACTTGTGTAGTTTCACGATTTATGTTAATGTACTTGGACAAATTGCAATGAACTGGATAAACACAATATAAGCTTTTGAGTGATGTTAAAATACTAAATTTGTACTGATTGGACAAAAATACATTCATTTATTTATGTCAATGCAAGGTGTGTTAGTGGCTGCATTATTTCTTATTTGAGGGTTATATTAGTAGTTTGATAGATAAAGAATGTCTTGCCTGAGCAGGTATATAGGAAACAACTATCATGAATTAAAATTTATAGGAGCAAGATTTGGTGACGGGGGCATGGCATGCTCGAGTGACTTTGGGGACATACATATCTCTTGGTGAAAGATGGACTCTACCTAAAGTGAAACTGTTTTTTCTCGGTGCAGGTTAACTATCTATCATTCAATTCTTTCAATGAATGGATTCTCGCCACAGCTTCATCAGACACTACTGTTGGGCTGTTTGATATGCGGAAGTTGACCTCCCCGGTTCATGCTTTGTCTAGCCACTCGTATGCTCAATAAAAAAAAAAAAACTATCTGTGCTGTTTGAATGATCTGTTTCTCTAGAATTGTGTCCCTTGAATTTAATTCTTTCATGTTTGCAACTTGAAGCCTTTGTTTGTGGCTGTTGCACTTCAATTTCTTCTAGAGTTATTGGGAAAAAGACTTTCAGTTGCAATTTCCTCGGAATATTAGGATATTGTTTTGATGATATGTTACTTCATTTCATTTCTAAAGGGTTTCTTCCGGTGTTTTTTCTTTGCAGAGAGCAAGTGTTTCAGGTTGAATGGGATCCTAATCATGAAACAATTCTAGCTTCTTCTAGCGAAGATAGACGATTGATGGTTTGGGACCTTAACAGGTAACAATTTCGTTGTATCATATTTAAAAATTTCAAGCCCTCTAACATGAGCTCTCTCTTCCGTAAAGCCTACATGCATATAATGCTAGCCTCTTACAGAATACTTTTGCCTTGTGAAAGCATGTTTGGAGTCAGCTTTCCCTTTCGCTGGTCCATTGACGGGTTCTTTTTGGCTCCTGTTTTATGGTTTTTGGTTTGTCTTATGGAAGTCAAGAGGATAATTCTCATAAAATTTGATTAGCTGTAGAGAACCTTACAAAATTTAACTGGTTGAACTGCAATCAGGGTTGGCGATGAGCAGCAGGAAGGTGAGGCTGAAGATGGTCCTGCAGAACTCTTCTTCTCGCATAGTGGTCACAAGGATAAGATATCAGACTTCTCTTGGAACAAATACGAGCCACGGGTCATATCTAGTGTGGCTGAAGATAACTCCCTTCAGGTCTGGCAAGTGGCTGAAAGTGTTTACAATGATGAAGATTATCATTGAGCTAGTCTGATTTGGTGTCCTTACCAAATTTCCGAGTCAAATTAATCCTTGGATTTATCTTCCTTATCAGTTCCTATCTGAACTTTGGGATCTTTAGAGGTCTTGTTAAAATTGTTTGAAACATACCATATTGCAATGCCAATGGTTCGTAGTCCTGGTTGTGTTTTTCGTCTTGGTTGTATATAGGAGGCTTTCTCCTGCACCCTGGAACCAATTAAGGCTGTTATGCAAAATGTAAGTTTTATGTGGTACTGATGGTGGTGTTGATGAAAATGAGGAGTGCTTGATTAAGTATGGATGCAGAGTATCAACCCTAATGTATGATCAAGTTGAGTCCATTTGATCATCACAGCTCCGTATAAGCACTTCGAATTCCAGAAAGCTTTCTATATTACATGAATTTGAAGCAGTTCCTAAATGCATTTGAAGAAATCAAACCTGTCAGATCACAGATTGCAAGAACACTGGAACAAACATTGGCAACTATGTAATCTGGCAGCAATTTGCCATATCGTTGATTTGTTTAGATGAGTTTTTTTTTTCGTATGCATACGAGACTAGACAACCAAAGCAAATAACTGGGTGTTCGACTTGTTGATAGGTAGGCTTGTCACCAAGTTATAAGTGAAAGCAAGAGATCAAGAGAGGTGTATATCATCTGAATTAAGCAATAATATTGAAAGAAAGCTGGCAGAGAATTCCTCCTCACATTAATCTGAAGAAAAATACAAGGAGCTTCATCTACAATGACTGATCCCGGCATCTCGCTAACACACAAGGATAGCTACACAATGAACTTTGTTCAAAAGCATTCATTCACTGAGACTACGAACTTAAGCCAACCCAGATAACCATAAGTAGGCAGCAAAATTTAGCAATTTTTCAAGCATAATTGTGTTCTTAGGGGGATCTGATTCAGCTCTAGAAAGCCAAATCAAAATAGACCTAATCGGCCAATGATCGTGAAACACAAGATGGCCTGTGGAGATTGGCAGTTCGGCAAAGGCATGTTGCAGAACTGCTAAATCGTTGGTCAAAGATTTTTGTGAGAAGAAGAGATCCAATCGCCTCCTTTTAACTTTGTGTCATTAACGAGTAGTTGCTTCACCGTTAGCTCCTAAATCAGCAGAAACATAACCCCACAATAAGAGGTTGCCACAGTTTAGAAAGTAGAAATTTGACAAGAAACAAACTAGACATACTATTCAAATTAAAATTTCAATACATATGGTTCATATTTACAAAATCCTCCTATAAGAAATTGAGAACTGGCTTGTGAATGAGAAAAATATAAGCTTGAAAATATTCTGATATATGTGAAGAACACAACCAGGTTCTCTTTTAATTTTTTAACTATGTTCTTTCAATATTGTTACAAGCAGCACTTGTATGAAAACCAGTACCATCCCATCGGAGATGAGTATTGTTAGGCCAATCACTGAAGTAGAGCTAGACTAAAAATACTGCCCAGTAAAGAACATGATATGTTGTAGAAATGATCACAGTTAGGGGAGGTTAAGACTGTAACTTTCAGATCCAACTGAAAGTCTGAAACAGTGCAGGATTAAAATCAGCAAAACCTAACCCTAGTCTAAGTTCCAATTCAAAGTTGTGGTAGATTCACACCACCGTTTATTATCCATTAGGGGAAAATGTTTTAAGCTGTGTTCTTTCTCAGTATATTGTAATATGACAGACTAGTGATATCCCAAACTACTATATAATTATCTTCATTTCTTTATCAAAATATTGAGACTCGTTCTAGATCAACACTTAGTGCCCTAACTTCAAAGAATAAAGAGCATTTGTTCCTTTTCCTTTGCTTCATGCTTTAGGCAATTACACACAAATGACTATACATCAACTCTAGATCAAGTATCCATCCAATCAGTGTTAGTGAATATGTAAGAGGTAGAAGAAAATGCAGAGTTGTAAAATGGGATGTGAATTAGGTAAGAAAAGCAGGAGTAGAACTACAAAATCCATTTAAAAGTTAGTATAACATGAAATAAATCCTCTCTGCGTTGGTATTGCGACCTTTTGAAGGGGCTCTAGATCCATATATGTTTTATATATAAAAAAAAGGGTACTATCAGAAGTTCCTTGACCATATAACAAGTACACCAAAATTGAGGGAAATTACTTGAACAATGATTCGTGATATCTGAAACTACTGACACAGGCCATGCCAAATTTACGAGTGTAGTAACTCTTATCACAACATTTAGAAAGAAACAAGACATGATTATAAAAAGGAGAAAAAATATACCTTTTCTTCTACAATCATCAGAAGAATTGGCCCTTGGTACCAGATTCCCAATATCACAAGGTCCACAACCAGCCAACTCTTTTGATCCATTTCCTAAATTTGAAAAGCAACTCAAATTCTCAAAGTCGCAACTAGTAAAACCCTGATTTAGTGAAGTTTGATCATTTCTGCCATCTACACCAGAGCGAAGGCAATATATCTCATCACCACACTGCACATTACAAGGATTCTTCACGAAGGATCCAGGCAAGCTAGGATTGGCCATAGTTTGAAAGACATCGGCACCCTTCACAGCTTTTTGATAAGGAAAAGAACCAATTTCCCCTTCAATTCTACCTCGTATGTCTACAAGAAGACACTTAAGCCTGGCAGCCTCAGCTTCTAAGGCAGCCTGACCCTGTAACCTCTTCAAGAGCTGCTGATTCAGAGCCCTCAATTTAACAACCTCATCTTCCAGTGAGGCAGTCCGCGCCTTCTTCTTCTCTCGATATTTCCGAACTGCTTCCCGGTTACCCAGTGATCGCTTTTTAGTGTTCTTTCCTGCAGATTCCACAAAGTCATCATCATCATTATTATTGCCATCCTTCTCATCTGTTGGAGCAGACACTATTTTTGTATGAACATGGAGACAGGTGTGCGTGTGAGAGTAATCAGGGCCCGGAGGATTGCAAGTGTGGGTGTGAGTGCAGGCATGTGTATCCTTCATCAGCTCTTCAAAGAAACTGTCCATAGAGCCGCTGCTTGGAAGATCACCAAGCGAACTTGAAAGCATTTCCTGGTTGGAAAAATCCACCTCTCCGTCGTCCATCGGAATAATAGAAAGCAACACAAATCCTAAGGCGGGGATGATTACGAAATCCTTACCCTGAACTACTCCTAGATCAAATTATTCTGCAAGTAGCGAAACCTAAGCCAACTGAAACAACATTTCTTCATCTACACTGCATCTCCAACGGCACCTCCTACTTCCAATAACCCTACATTCATAATCGTCATGGGAGCATTAGCTAGAGTTCGAAATTACAACAAGATTAAAATCAGGTCGAATTTTGAAAATCAAAAGAACTATTGAAGCAAACTTCACAGTGAAACCCTAGAATTAAAAATCGCCGCTCCGCGATTGAAATAAGATAATCATCCTAAACTAAAAAACAATCGAGCAAGTAAAGCATTGCAACTGAGAGCGTAACAGAACAACCGAATGGGAAATTCGTACCTGTAGAAGATACTTGAAGCAAGGATGGAAAAACAACCTTCGAAGAGAAGATGGGATCACCGGAGAAGAAGATAATAGGAATGAGATCGGCGAGCAAGGATGGCCTGGTTGAGATTCAGTTATGGTAGAAAAACCTAGGAGAGAGAGGGGGTGAACCTGGACAGTGGCACTGGCAAGAGAACAAGTCGCTCCAATCATTGTGAGCCATAGCCTCAAATCGAGAGAAATGCTAAGGTCCCGTTTGGGTTGACGTGGAAATTGAAAATGCCGGGATAAATGAATTTCCATAAAGTTCAAATGTTCAATTCTTGATAATTGTAAAAAATTATGTTTAGTTATTTTTCATTCTAAAGAATTAAATGGAGGAATTAAGAATTTTCAAACCCAACATGTTATTATTTAGAATAAATGATATTAGACTTTTGTGCACGTTGTTTTAGGAGCTGAAAACAATATAAAATCTTATTTATCTTATTTTTTTTCACAATTTAATACTTATTAATTTTTTTTCATTGTTTAATATTTATTACTGTAATAATAAGTATTAAATTGTGATAAAATTAATTAAGATAAATACGTAGTAAGATTTTATATAGTTTTTAGCTCCTAAAATTACGTGTAAAAAAGTCAAACATCGTTTATTTTCGATCAGAGAGAGTAGTAATTAGTGTGAAATTAGATTTAAAAAAATATTAATAAAAAAGTTGATATTTTATATATTTTAATTCCTAAAAAAGCGTATATAAATAGTAAAGTAACATATTTTGGTTTTTTTTTTACAGTAGGCGAAAAGTATGAGAGCTTTACTGGTAGTGTAAAGCACCAGCTCCTTGATCATCTTGACAGATGATGTTACAAAGATCCATATTAAAAGGGAGATTGGACATATTACAAGTTTCACTATTTCTAGCAATAAAGTCAACTACTTTATTTGCTTCTCTAAAGCAATGTCTGAACTCAATGTGGTCGAAAAAAGTCTTCATCAATCCAATCTTTTCTATGTGTCGCATTATCTCCCACTTTGTGTTGCTGCTATCTTTGATTACCCTTATGACTTCCATGTTGTCACCTTCGATGATAACCTTTTGTAATCCTTGGTTTTTCGCTAGCTGCATTCCTATACAGAAAGCAGTGGCCTATGTTTGGAGAACATATCATTTACAACTCTCCTAGTGAAATATATCTATTACTTGGCCATCAGAATCCCTGACAACTCAACCCACTTGGCATATGCCAGTGGATTTAACTGAGTCATCCACATTAATTTTATAGATAGCCCTTGGTGATTTAATCCATTTGACCTTTTGCCTTTTGCCTTTTGTTTTTTGTTAGCGTTTTCATCTGCATTCAATTGGTTCCATTCTGTAATGCTACGAGTAATTTTTTGAATCAGGGATGATATTGGTTTGATGTTTTTGTTGTTAAAAAATGATGTTGTTTCTAGTGTCCCATATAGTTTGTCATATGAAACATAGATCTTCAAAATGGGTATTATCATGTCTAAGTGCTAGAATGTCGTCTAGGGTGAGTTGTCTTCCCCTAAGGCCCAGGAAGGATTTGGCCACCACTTGCTCATAGTTTGAAATTATTGCTTTGGTGAAAGAGCATTGCATAAATAGGTGATGAATGTCCTCATCCTCAGAGTTAGAAATGCAATATTGGGAAGAGACTCTATTTATGTATTTATTTAGCCTCATCTTTGTTGGTAGCCCTTCGATTGCCATCTTCCACAAGAAATTCTGGATTCTTAGTGACAGTCGTAGCTTCCAAATCCAGCTATAATCAATACTGTATCAGTTTGAGACCTGGTATTTGTTAGTTTAATAGTAGACTTTGTCGTAAACTTTCCACTGGGGTTTGTTTTCCAAATTAACTTATTTGGTGTGTTCCATTCTGGGATTTGAATCTCTAGTATTTTTTGGGTAATATTATATGGGAATTGTAAGATTGCAAGATTGATGTAAAGTCCCCTTGAGGGTTTCCATTCATTGATAAACATATATATATAGGTTACAAAAGTATTGAGCCTTAATGGGCTTTTAGCCCACTATACATGAGGAGACCTATGTAATATATCAAACCCCCGCAGTCGAAACGGGAGGGGTCCGTACAGTGAGACTGGAACGAAAATCAATGAACAATTGTCTAGGTAAACCCTTGATGAATATATCAGCGTACTGATAAGAGGACGGGACATGTAGAACGCGGACATGTCCAATGACAACCTTGTCCCTGACGAAGTGGAGATCAAGCTCAATGTGCTTCGTGCGTTGATGCTGGACTGGGTTGCTAGCCAGGTAGACGGCGGAGACGTTGTCAGTGTAGACCAGAGTGGCCTTCTGAAGGGGGCAACGGAGCTCAAGCAGGAGATTACAGAGCCAAGAGCACTTTGAGACAACGTTGGCAACACCCCTGTATTCAGCCTCAGCGCTGGAGCGAGATACGACGGACTGACGCTTGGCTGACCATGACACAAGGGTGTCGTTGAGGAATACACAGTAACTAGACGTGGAGCGACGTGTATCAGGACAACCACCCCAATCCGCATCAGTGTAAGCAACAAGATCAAGCTGCGAGGAATGAGTGATCGTTGTGCCGAGCTCGAGGGTGCCGCTGATGTACCGAATGATCCGCTTCAACGCCTGGAAGTGAGGCTCCCTTGGTGCATGCATGAACAAGCAGACCTGCTGAACGGCGTAACTGATATCTGGCCGGGTGAAAGTGAGATACTGAAGAGCACCAGCGAGACTCCTGTACAATGTCGGATCATCAACCAAAGGACCAGAATGAGCACTGAGCTTGTTGGATGTAGCGACAGGGGTGGCGACCGGATTGCAGTTGACCATCTTAGCCCGAGCAACAATCTCAGCAGCATACTTACTCTGTGAGAGAAACAGACCAGACGCATGACGCTGAACAACAACTCCCAAGAAGTAAGACAACTGACCCAGATCAGACATGGCGAATTCCGCACTCAATTGCGAAATAATGGACGTCCGAAGAGCATCAGAAGAGGCGGTGAGAATGATGTCGTCGACATATAACAGGAGGAATGCCAAGTCTGAGCCTCTGCGATAGATAAACAGAGACGTATCCGAACGGCTGCCAGTGAAACCCAAACGGAGCAGATGAGAGGCAAAACGCTGGAACCAAGCCCGCGGAGCCTGTTTCAGACCATACAGAGAGCGCTTGAGGAAACAGACATGCTTCGGGCGCTCAGCATCAGCAAACCCCGGCGGCTGAAACATGTAGACCGTCTCATTCAGATGGCCATGCAGAAAGGCGTTCTTGACATCTAACTGATGGATAGCCCAGTTGCGCGACAGCGCTAGACTCAAGACCACTCGGATAGTGGCAGGCTTGACCACAGGGCTGAACGTCTCATCACAATCAATACCTGCCTACTGAGACCTGCCGTTGACCACAAGACGGGCTTTGTAGCGCTCCAACGTCCCATCAGAGCAGAACTTGTGACGAAAGAGCCACATACAGCGGACGACGTTCGCCTCAGGAGGGCGAGGGACCAGAACCCAAGTACCATTCTTCGTAAGGGCCCTGTATTCGTCTAGCATAGCCGCCTGCCAATTCGGGTCGAGGAGGGCTATTTTTTGGGAGGTGGGAACGGGGGAGAGGGAGGTCTGGGTGGGGGCAGAGGGTGAATGGGAGTTGGGAAGGACGGGGGCAAGAGGGGCTAAGCAAGTGGAAGAGGCGGCGAGGGTTGCGGCGGGCGCCGCATGACTTGCGGCGGCCGCCGCCAGGGAGGGGTTTAATGCGACGGGCGCCGCCAGGGAAGGGTTTAAGGCTGCGGGCACAGCATTTGTACATGCGGCGGGCGCCGCATGACCTGCGGCGGGCGCCGCACGTAGGTGAGGCGAGGTTGTTAGGCGCGGTGATGGGAGGTGGATAGCGGGGTGATGTTCGGTGGTCATGGAGACGATCTGACGGGGTTGGAAGACACCGGAGACGCTGCGGGTGTGTGGTCTGGTGATAGGGGGTGGTGGTGGTAGGGGAGGGGGAGAGGCAGGAGCACCGGGAGAGCTCTGGGGAAACAGAAAGTGAGGGAATAATGACTCTGACTCTGACTCTGACTGAGACACAGGAGGTGTGGAAGAGGGGAGAGGAGGAGGAGAAAAGGGAAAACAAGACTCATCAAACGTGACATGATGTGACACAATAAGCTTATGGGTCTTGACATCGAGGCAAAAATAACCGCGATGATCAGACGGATAGCCTAGGAAGACACATGGAGTGGAGCGCGGGTGAAGCTTGTGTGGGGCTGTGGAGGACTGGTTTGGGAAACACAAGCACCCGAAAGTGCGAAGATGATCATACCTAGGCTCGGCGTAATAAAGTGCCTGAGCTGGCGAGCGATGATGTAGGGTAGTGGAAGGGAGAATGTTTAGAAGATAACATGTGGTGGATAAGGCGTGAGGCCAATAGGGAAGGGGAATAGATGTGTGGAAGAGGAGAGATCGCATCATGTTGGTAATGGTTCTGATAATTCGTTCTGCCTTGCCATTATGCTGATAAATATAGGGGCAAGACAAGCGATAGGAGATCCCGTTTGCGGCAAAGAAAGAGTGAAAGTCTTTGTTGTCAAATTCACGACCATTGTCACATTGGAAATATTTGATGGATATGTGAAACTGTGTTTTGATGTAGGCATGGAATCTGGCAAAGACAGGAAACACTTGGGACTTGAAATGCAACGGGAAGACCCATAAGTAATGAGTGTAATCATCAAGAAACAAGAGGTAGTACTTGTGACCCTCCTTGCTAGGCACGGGAGAGGTCCAAATGTCGCTGTGAATGATATCAAAGGGAGCAAGGGTAGAGGTCAAAGACCGTTGGAATGGCAGTCTGGCATGTTTGCCTAGTTGGCAGGAAGAGCATAAACCAGAGCGTGGGTCTTTAGTACAGGTGACAAGACTCTGGGAACGGAGGACATCTAGAACGGCAGCGCTGGGATGGCCCAAGCGTGCATGCCATAGGCTGGATGACGATGCCGAGAGGGCGACTGGGCACGACTGACTGGACATAGGAGGTGGTGTGACAGGGTAGAGCTCCCCGGTGCTGTTACATCTCATGCGAGTAACCCCCGTAGTAAGATCGTTCACAGAGAAACCATAAGGATCAAACGTAAGGGAAACGTTGTTGTCAGTAGTGAACCGACGGACAGAGATAAGGTTTTTGACAATCTTTGGGGCAATGAGGACATCGTTGAGGTGTAGTGGGTGGGTTGGGGTCTGTAATTTGGCGTGGCCAATGCCCGAAGTAGCAAGACGACCACCATTTCCGACGATAATATAATAGAGTGTGCAGGACCCTTAAAAGAAATAGATGAGAGGTTACCTGAGGAGTTCGTCATGTGGGAAGTGGCACCAGTGTCCATGTACCAAGAAGAGTCGGGGGATTTCGGCTGCGTAGAGGAGAAGGCGTGATGCAGAGCTGGCGGAACATAGCCTGGACCAAGCGATGTCAGAGAGGCATGTGGATCGGCATGTCGAGTGGTAGGATATCCAGAGTATCGGTGCTTTTTTTTTTTTGTAAAAGGGAAACAGGTGTGGGATTGAAAACCTAAAATATAGAAATTTAGGGGGGGTAATCGGTTTTTTTTTTTTTTTTGTAAAGAAGAACAAGGGGAGGGTACTGTAAGATTGCAAGATTGATGTAAAGTCCCCTTGAGGGTTTCCATTCATTGATAAACATATATATAGGTTACAAAGGTATTGAGCCTTAATGGGCTTTTAGCCCACTATACATGAGGAGACCTATGTAATCTATCAGAAATAAATGATTTAAGAGAATTAGATTCCATTGTTTTTTTGGTGTAAAAAGTTGATGTACTTTCATATTGGGACCCTGATTAGCTTGGTAATTTATCAAAGTTTGATCCGTAATTCAAGTGTCAGACCAGACATTTATAGAATGCCATTTCCGATGATCCAATGAAGACCTTGGTGGAATTTCTCCCGTAAATGTAATAAATGCCCGAATCGCCAAGAAGTATTTTGAGTTGATTTTTGCCTTATGGTTTTGTTTTGAAGGTATTTTTAATATTAATTACTTTTACCCATATATTTTCTTGGTCCGTGTATATTTTCCAAAAGAATTTCATTTGAAGACTAATATTCATTTCTTCAGCCGTTCTGAAACCAAGACCCCCTTGATTCTTTGACTTGCAAATATTTTCCCAACTAATTAGTGGTGTGTATCTTTCTAACTAGAGCATGTTCCAAAAGAAAATTTTGTTGATTTTGGTCAATTTGTTGAGCTTTTGGTAGTAGGAAGTTTTTACATGAGATAGTTTGTCTTGGAGCTAAGATTTGCTCTGATTAGTAGCGCCCTCCCTGCTTGAGTAAGGGTAGAGACCCTCCATTTTAAGAGTTGTTTTTTAAAGTTTTGGATGGCCTCCTCAAACATACAATATTTAACTCTACATTGATGAGGGGAATACCTAGATACTTTTCCAATGCCTTTGACATCATAATTTTCATTTGTTGAGCTAACGATCTTGCTAGAGTCATACTAACATTTGCAAAAACCTGAAGAGAGCTTTTATTGTAATTGATTGTTAGGCCAGACAGGTTTGAGAAGTCATTCATCATATTTTGGAAGGGATGAAGGCTTTTGTGTGACACCCTAGCAAAAATGAGGGTATCATCCGCAAAGGTAAAGAAAGGTATTGAAATTCCATTTTTTGTTAGTTTGATTCCTGCTAGTGTATCTTCTAGTAAAGTTTCTTCGTATAATTCTCTTGCCAAGTTTTCCATGACAATTAGCAAGATGTAGGGCGCAAGGGGGTCACCTTGTCGAATTCCTCTATTTGATTTGAATTGCTTACCAGGACAATTGTTCACTAGAACTGAAAATGTTGTGGTAGTTATGCATTTCATGACCCACTTTACCCATAAGGGATGAAAACCAAACTTAGTAAGAATTGCTTCAATGTAGTTCCAGTTAATTTTGTTGTATGCTGTTTCCATATCTAATTTTAAGGTCATCCAACCTTTCTTACCTTTTCGTTTATGGAAACTGTGAAATACTTCATGGGCAATTATAGTGTTGTCTTGAATTGATCTTCCTTCAACAAAAGCACCTTGAAAAAGACTAATGATCTTCGGGAGGATCGATTTAAGCTTATTTTTTAGGAGTTTTGCAATTACTTTATAAATTTTATTACATAGACTGATAGGTCTATAGTGGTTAATATTCATAGGGTTATCTATTTTAGGAATAAGGGCTACGAAGGTCTGATTTATTTCGGAAAGCAAGTTTCCCGAATGAAAGAAAGCCTTAATAGCTTTACATAAAGATTCGCCAACTAAGTGCCAGTATTTACTATAAAATTAACCCATCGGGACCCGGTGTTTTGTCTTCAGCCATGCTGTTTAGAGTATTTTTAATTTCTTTGTTTGACGGGGGTTTAATGAGCACAAAGTTTTCTTCCTAGGTAATCTGCGAGTATATGTGTCTAATTTTGTCTTGATCGATCACATTTGATTGGCGGCTAACAAATCTTTCTGCCATTTGTTTTGAGATTCGTTGTTGTTCACTTAATACGTCTCCATTTTTTGTCACAAAAGAGGTGGTAGAGTTTCTAAAGTTTCTAATTTTTGCCGTTGTGTGGCAATACTTTGTGTTTCTGTCTGCTAATTGGAGATGCTTGACCTTTGCTCGTTGTTTCCAGAATTTATAATTGTAATCTAGGAAATGTTTCTTTTTATTTTCTAGCCTAGCCAGTTTTGTGGTCTCTCTTGAAGAGATCGTTCTCTAAGGGAGACTATTTTGAAGTTCTTGGATGTTCTTATCTATCTTTGTAAGTTGTTTCAATATGTTGTTGGAATGAGTTTTGCACCGTTCTTTGGTATTCTTTTTAAGAAGTTTTTGCTTTTGAACTAGGTTATAACCAAAAGAACCGACGAGTTTATTTTCCCATACCCTTTTAACTAATTTTTCATAGATCAGGTTAGTGGTCGATCTATGCCTTTTCAAAGTGGAAAGGAGTACCTTTTTTAACCTCCAGAAATCCAATTTGCATAGTAATTGGGCAATGATCTGAAGTGGATAAAGGATAATGATGCACTAAGGTTTTTTAAATTTCATTACAATATCTTGATGAGCCAAAACTCGATCTAATCTCTCATATGTATTATTAAGAGCATTGTTATTTTTCCTCCATGGGAAATGTGAGCCTTTAAAAGATATGGGATGGAGATTTAGCTCCTCCTTTAACTTTTTGGGGGAAAAAAAAGATCGGCTGGAATAGTAATTAAACCCCAACTTTGATTGCACTTGACTTATCAATTATCATGCATATATACTGGCGCCGTCCGTGGGAAATCCGATCAAAAAGCCCTAAAATCAGAACCCTAATCAACAAGATCGAAGGTCCTACCACCCTCACCGGGTGTGAGGAGCACAGCCAGGGGCATGCCGGATCCCTCCTGCATTAGCAGGTGTGCGACAGTGCGCCCTTCGCCGCGCTGTCCCACTACATCGTCGTTGCTACAACTCGTGGGCGTTCTGCAGGCTGCGGGGAGGCGGGCTACACAGGAGGAAGATTCCAGCCCCAAATCTGGTGGCCCGGGGCACGACTGTAGCGGTCTCGTTAGGACCCCTCATCGGGTTCGATTCGTCGCCTTCTCAGACAATCAATGTTTCAGCCCGTGCGGTTAGGTGGCCACGACCCGCATCGTAGAGATGCTTGGTCGCCGACTCGCCATCGATGCTCACTGTAATCGCTTTCCGCCGCCTCGAAATCAAATTAAAGGCCAAGGATGTCGTCTGGAGATCAGTCGCCGCCGTCGCCGCTCTCCACAAGATCGCAAGACCACCGCGCCGCCTCTCCGGGCGGGCGCCCTATACATCGCGCCGCTCTGCGGTACCACCACTACCACCCCGTTTGTTGTGTCCATGCCATCGTCGTTGGGCCTCCATCGAGCCTCTACCGGACTACGATCGGCGTCGATAGGTCAAGTGCGCACGCGGAATCCTACGCCGTCATCGAGGTCATGGCAGAAGGAGGGACAAGGGGCCGAGGACGCCGCTTCAAAATCCGCCGCCGTTGTCTGCGATTCTAAATCTGAACGAGGAAGAAGGACAATTAGGGCTAACTACAAAATTGGCCCGGAGTTCTCAACAAATTGCGAAATTGGCCCGATCTTTCCAAGTAATTACAACAATCGATCCAAGCTTTCAAGGTTGTAGGTTTTTGTCCCAGCAGACTCCGATTTCCAATAAGAGGATTACCAGGGGCAAGACCGCATAGCATTAAAGCCCCATGTCAAGATCAGGAAGTTCTCAAAGACCTTTGTCTTTCTCCTTAACAAATATGGCTTTATTTCATTTATTTACTTAATGACTTTTGTTTATTAAAGTATAGCGCTTTCATATGGCACAACCTAGCAAGGAGTTGCGAGGCATAAGTGTTGTTGCAGGAGGATGGTCAAGTATGAAATAAATGTAAAGTATAGATCAGAATGACTTCCCTGTCTCAGCAAATGAATACAAGACTTCATCCCGTTGTAGTAGAAGGTTGTCAGGATCGATCCTCGAGGAAACGTGTCAGCGGATCTCAGGCAGCTGTAAATCTCACAGACAGAAAAGCAAACAGAAAGACAGAAATAACAGACAAAGGCAGAAACTTTAAAGGTGCAAACTTTCGAACACAGAACTCAGATTTCGATGAAATAAACTCAATAAACTAAAGACTTCCAAAGCCAGGGTATCAACACCACAACGGTAACCATGCAAAATAACACATAAAGGCATAAAAGATCATACTTTCCATCAAATAACTTTCGTTATTAACAAATAGGCATATAGAGGCTTTCGCATAAACCCTAATTGTTACTAACCCTTTTCACATAATTAATCCAAGTTGCATTAAGATCACTTTCTCTTCAATAACACAAACAAGGATCACCTTCAACTCTCGCAAAAGAATCATGCTCATAGGGATAGAAGACAAATTGCATAAAAAAATCATACCTTTACCGCATCACCTTACATGGCCACCGTCAGGCTCACCCCAGCCCTAGAAGTGGGTGGATTACTCTCTCTTCATCGCAATAGCAGACATCTTTGAAGAAAAAGAACTAAATTGCATTAAATAAAATCAAACTTACAACCTCTTCTCCTTCTCTCTATGTGTAACTAATTGTCTCTGAAATTGAATGAATAAAAACCAGCCCCTAAGGCTTTATTTATAGGCTTCCAACCCTTGCTAATCAAGGTAAGAAAATCTATCTATATCTATATCTATTTTATCTTAAGGCTTAAAGATTAAATAATGGAATAAAAGAAATAAATCAACTAGAACTATATCTAATTTGTGGATAAATCCTTCATGGAGTTGATAGATCTTGATAGGTCTTGATAGAAGTTGATAGAATTTGATCTCGAAAATATCTCCATTGGATTCGGGATAGAAACTTAACAAGAAGTCGGTTAAGCTCGGAATCCGCCGCCGTGGGTCCGGTCGATATTGACTTGGTTAAGTCGATATTGACCTAGTTAAGTCGATATTGACCTGTGCTTCCTCGGTTTCTCTTCAGCTGGTCGATATTGACTCCAGAGATGAAAATCGAGTGACTTTTAGTCGATATTGACCTAGAACCGGTCAATATCGAGTTGAATCTTCAGCTTCTCTCCGTCTTGGCTCGGTTTTGGTTTCTGAGGAAGATATTGAGTCGATTTTGTGGTCGATATTGACTTACTGAGGTCAATATTGACTTGCCCTTTTTCTTCACTTCTTGCTTCTGGTCCATATTGGTTTGACTCTTTAATTTTCGACCAGATTGAGTCAATATCGAGTAGGATGAGTCGATATTGACTTGTGCTCATTTTCTTGTTCTGTTCTTTAAACACACTTTCCCGAGTCCTTGTTCGTCGGATTGACGCATATAACCATGCGTTGGAAAGCTCTTTCCGAGGGCTACAACTCTCATGAAGACATCAAAGCTTAATTCAGAATGATGAATGGTGAAAAATGCCCTTTTATCCAGCTGCACCATCCTTAGCTTCTTCATGAGTTTTCCTTTAAGCTCCAAAGTGCGTCCGATTTCTGCGAAATATAACAAAAACTTGTGTAGACCTCCATATATTGCAAATAAACATATACTACACATATTTTGTATTATTTTAACCCAAATGCATGAAATGCATGCAGAAATCGATATAAAAGTAAGTGTAAAACATGGTGAATTAGGCTCACAACAAACACCCCATACTTAAGCTTGCTTGTCCTCAAACAATACTTTTATTTGTCATACAGGGGAAGAAATCAAAACTCTCAACATATTAGATTCATTCTTATATAACCCTGCAATCAATTACCATCCTCGAAAAGGTACTAGTGTCACAGATCCATGCATGTGCAAATACACAAAAGCAACATCTACTCACAAAAGGAGGGTAATGCAAAAAACATTCATTTGTGACAAAGCATTAATAATCAAGAGGACTTTAATTCAGCTCAATAAGAAGTAGATTGGGAAAAGGCTAAAGGTGGGCAATTTTTGGCAATGTGGTGCTAATGATCCGGGGAAATGGAGTATTTTCAAACTTTTCATACCACACTCTTTTTTCATACGATTCATCACCTTTCATAATGCTTTTATCAATAATAATGCTTTTACCTCTCTAACCTCAGCACTGCCTTCTCGCGAGTCACAAACATGGGTGTCATGAATGGCCCCGGATACTTAGTGCTTTGGACTCCTCACAATGTGTCCCATCTCGCCAAACTATTATCTTAGCGAGCAGGGTCAATCTACCTTTATCTCCTGATGTGATCGGATTTTTTTTCTCACTCATTAAATTTTCCATATATTTCGAACATTCTCCTACCAAACTCCAATAATGATAATAACAACACAAAAACCATATAACATCTCCATAATGTAACATCATTCTCAACATAATCCCCGGATAGGAAATAAGGTAAAGAATGGGCAAATATTTAGAACATGTGGAGCAATAATTGAAATAAGGCATAATATGGCTTTTGTGATGCATAAGCATAGGTGTGGCTAGGAATATAAACAATGAGAATTGTATGGAAATATAAAGTCCTCCATCCTCTTATCATGCAACATGTCAAAAGCAACATCAAATTTACCTCCTTTTATGGTTTTCAAGAAATAATGCGCTTCATTGTGACTTCCCTTTACTAGGCAATTTCATGCTATATCAATCTAATTTTGCATCGTCAAGTTCAATATAAAACTTCCCTGACATTTATCAAAAATTTCAATGGGGTTCATTTTTTCAAATTTTGGAAAACATGCATATAAGCCCATAAATTAAATATGAATTCCAAAATAGCCATGTATAAGCAATTCATGAAATAATCAAATGTCAAATATATCAAATATGCACAAAGTAAGCCCTTCCCCCACCCCATACTTAATCATTACAGTGTCCTCACTGTATAAAAACAAGAGTAAAGAAAGAAACTCACTAGACAGGTGTGCAGGGCTTCATAATATCGAGTGTAGATGCCTTGGCCGAGTCCAATTTTGGCTTGCTTCTATCCACATGGACCTGAAAAATGTAGAAGAGAAATACCCACAATAGAAAAACTAAAAGTTCAAAACCAAAAAAAACAAACAAAAGCAACAATGTCCAAAAAGTCAAAAAAATAAATGTCTATGTACAAGCTCTAGATTTTATAGTCGCTAGGCCGACTTCTCTTTTAAGCTCAAGGTGGCATCTGCAGGGCCCATGTAGCTTGGGCTTCAAATAGGACTCCATTCTTGTCCATCAGCTGTAATCCTCCTGAATGGATCTTGTTCACCACAAAGGGTCCCATCCTCTTCTTGTCGAATTTGTTAGGAAACCAATGATCCTTTGATTTGGAAACATAAAGCTTGTCTCCAACTTCATACTCTTTAGGCTCATCATTGGAAACCCTACATAATCGCACATACCAAGGCAAACCTCTCTCATGTATAGATAGATCTTTAATTGAAATAGGAGAGGAAAGATCCATACCTTGGCTTACCTTCGCAGAATCGGATGTCGGAAGCTCCTGAGGGTCTGGTCGATATTGAGTTAGGTCACTCGATATTGAGTTGACTGGGTCAATATTGACTGACTTCTTTTTCTTCACTTCTTGCTTCTGGTCCATATCGGTTTGACTCTTTAATTTTCGACCAGATTGAGTCAATATCGAGTAGGATGAATCGATATTGACTTGTGCTCAGTTTCTCGTTCTGTTCTTTAAACACACTTTCCCGAGTCCTCATTCGTCGGATTGACGCATATAACCATGCGTTGGAAAGCTCTTTCCGAGGGCTACAACTCTCATGAAGACATCAAAGCTTAATTCAAAATGATGAATGGTGAAAAATGCTCTTTTCTCCGGCTGCATCATCCTTAGCTTCTTCATGAGTTTTCCTTTAAGCTCCAAAGTGCGTCCGATTTCTGCGAAATATAACAAAAACTTGTGTAGACCTCCATATATTGCAAATAAACATATAATACACATATTTTGTATTATTTTAACTCAAATGCATGAAATGCATGCAGAAATCGATATAAAAGTAAGTGTAAAACATGGCGAATTAGGCTCACAACATTAAGGATCGTCAAGGCCAAGTGCAACAGTTGTGTTCATAGTGGCCTCTCCGGCCGGATCGCATTAGATTCATAATCGGATAAGTTCTTCTCCCTTTTGATATCATGTAGCCTACAATTAATATGTATATCTACGATTCGACTAGCACCTTAGAATTTATTTCTTATAAGAAATTATATGAAATTTCCATCAAAGTTGCCAGAGTATAGAAGCAAGGTATTCGATTATGGGTCAACAACAAAGCGTCAAGCTCATAACCCAAGAGCCATCCAATCAAGGCCAACAGATCGCCATTCAAGGCCAAAAAAAAGTAGCCAATCAAGGCCAACAGATCGCCATTCAAGGCCAAAAAGTAGCTAATCAAGGCCAACAGATCACCATGCAAGGCCAAAAAAGTAGCCAATCAAGGCCAACAGATCGCCATTCAAGGCCAAAAAGTAGCCAATCAAGGCCAACAGATCGCCATTCAAGGCCAAAAAAAAGTAGCCAATCAAGGCCAACAGATCGCCATTCAAGGCCAAAAAAAGTAGCCAATCAAGGCCAACAGATCGCCAATTAAGGCCAAAAGTCACCAATCACAGGCCATAAAGTGTTCTTCAATTAAGACCAAAAGAAGCCAATGACAGACCTAACATGAGAAAGCCGGCTAAGGCCAGCACAATCCGCCACCATTTTGGGGCCAATTATTTCGCCAATTAAGGCCAAAAGTAGCCAATCATAGGCCCCCGAAGTGTAAGCCAATCAAGGCCATAAACTAGCCAATTACAGGTCATCGAGGCGATCGGGAGGCAGCCAGACGGGGAATGCCGACCAAGCTATAACAGCGGTTGCGGCAAAGGCCCCTGAGCGCCACCTAAATCGAGCAACCACAACCGCGTATGGAGAACGGTGGTCAATTCCACCCGGCTCTGCATGAGCAGGATAACCTCTAGCATCATTAAGTCTGGACACTCTCCAACGCAAGAGCACAACAGTAAGCATCGAGCTCGCCCGTCACAAGCCTGTAACAAGCAAGCTCGAGGGGCAATTGAGAAAGCAAAACTAAGCAATCCCATTAAGGCCCAAGGACATTATTGTCTTTCCTACGGTAACCCTCAAACCCTAATTTTGATTATAAAACATGTAACGCCTCCATAGGGAGAGAGATGAATCAGAAACAATACTGACTTGAGCGTCGGAGGGTCTTCCGAGGGAGACAAGCCCCGCCTCGACCTCGTTTGTTCTTGTTTCACAGGCTAGAGTTCGTGTTGAGATCACCATCAAGATCGGTCTCCATCAACAATTATTGAGAGCAGATTTATGCACTCACATGTACAACTATTATATTTGAACTGTAGTTATTAAGAACCATAGTCTATAAACATCTATAGATGAGATTATAATATATTTAGAAATGACACCTTAAAAACGATTTAAATATATTTAGAAATTAAATAAATTTTAGTTTCCTCTCCAAATTTTGTTCTATATAGAAAGGAGTAGTATTTTCCCCTTAATTTTCTATTCAAATCGTCAATTTCTTTGAATATTTGATTACATTTTTCATTTCCTATTTTTTATTCAATCAACTGATTTGCACCCAACCAAAAAAAAAGCAGCAGGCATTGCACACAACACAATAGTGTGAAAAGTTGGCTAGGACAACTGACCAAGTGTATTTGTTGTTGCCGAAAAAACCTTCATCAGAGGCATATTTATTATCTTTTGTCACAACAGATTACAGTGTCTTACACATACAAAGAACTCCAAAAGAGTTCTTGACCAGCTTCTGAATGGTAATTTTAACTCACATTCTTAGCTCCTCTGAGCTTAAATGCAATTGATACATTTATCACAACACATCGATTCGACGGCGGTCGTCGATCCAAGCCAACCCACCTCACAAACAGAGGGTGTAATATACTTGCTTTCCTACCAACTATACAAGAAAAGAACCCCAAAAAGTGTACCTGGAGAAATGATTTCAATTCCATCCAAGATAAAACAGATTGAACTGAATGCAGGTTGAATTGAAGCTTTAGTCGAAACTCGATGAACGGCTCCACCGTCCCCTCAAGTAGTCCTCTAAAGAGGTGCTGCTGTTCTGCTCCACACTACTGATTGATGCAAAGTCGTCTTCTACATCAATACGTGCAAGGCTTAGGTGTGATTTCCGGCTCGTGTCTACATAAACTTCGTCGTCATTCACATCCCCGCCCTCTTTCTCCTCTTGCTGGTATGAGTTTGTCCACTTCTCTATGTTTTCCTGCCCTTTCAGGAGCTTTAATACCTGGTTTAAAACGTGCGAAAATTGATTATTTGGCACGAAATAAAGTCATGCTGAAAGCCGGGTCATTCTTTAGATTACCTGGGTCATATGTGGACGAAGGCGAGCAGATCTTGTCAAGCAGAGGGTAGCTGCAAGGATCATTCTCTGCATTTGGCTCTCATCAACATTTCCATCCAAAGCCGGATCCAGAATCCCTCTCAGCTTTCCGCTTTCCAGTATTGGTTTTGCCTGGATGGGATTCCAGTATTGGTTAAGCCCCTAAAATAACGAAAAAGTATGATCCGCGACAGATAATAGTGGTAGAAGCGCGAGGTTCTTACCCACATGACCAAGCTTTCTTGCCCCTTAGACGAATCAATCGGCTTCCTTCCTGATAAAAGCTCAAGAAGTACCACTCCGAATGAGTAAACATCAATCTTGCTGCTGACCTTACCATACATGAAGTACTCAGGGGCAAGGTAACCGAAGGTTCCTACTACATCATGGTATGTTTCGAAAGATGAATTCGTAGGACCCCACACAGCAAGGCCATAATCAGATAACTGCAGGCGATGATTGTAACAGAGAATTAAGCACACATTACAAATAATTCGAATGGATGATACCGCAGTCAAGCATATGTAGGAAGTTGTCGGTGTACCTTAGGTTCAAATCCTTCAGAAAGCAGAATATTGGAGGATTTCACATCTCTATGGATGACAGACCTCGAGCACCCGGTGTGTAAGTAATTCAAGGCATCAGCTATCCTGACAGCTACCTTGAACCTTGCTTCCCATGGCAAAACCTCTTTCACATTTCCGTCACCTGCATTGCAGTAACATAAAATCAATCAAAAGCCTTATAGAGGATCAAAAAAAGGAGATTGATTCATTATATAAGGTAAGTATTAACTGTGTAAGTAATCCTCTAAGCTCCCTTTGGACATGAATTCGTGAACAGATATTAGCTCGCTGTTCTCTATACATACTCCAAGCAATGATGTAATGTTTTTGTGTTTCAATGACGAGATAATATCTATCTCCAGCGAAAAATCTGTCCATGCTGCCCTTGATGATTTCGTGACCTTGACTGCCACAGGCCTGCCATCTGGGAACCGACCCTTGTAAACCCTGCTACAACCTCCTTTTCCGATCAAGTTTTCTGCATCGGAAAATCAGTCTCGTATGAGATCAACAAAGAGAAATGATATAATAAAGAGCGTGTATAGTTTCAAAAGGTTGGAAAGGCCAGGACCTGAAGAGAACTGCGAGGTTGAGCTCTTGAGAACTTCGTAACTGAACCAGGTGAAATTGGAGGGGCTTATTTCACATGGGAAACCCGGGTCCTCAGGTATCTCGCCCCAAAATGAATGGCTAGTTCTCCGACTATCTGGACTAGCACCGGAATTTCCTCTTCCAAGAGGGCTCTCTAAAACACTAAATGAAAAATCAGAGCTATCGCTTTGTGGAGTTTCGGGTGGAGATCGGCTAGGCAAGTTCATCACCCATTGAACAACTGACATCTTTCTTGCTTCCAAGGCAGTATGGGTCGGTAAGCTGGGTTTTCGTAGCAAAGGCCACCCGGGCTTCTTCTCCATAGTGCCTTCCATGGAGAAACTACCAAATCTTGAATGAGTTTTCTTGCTATCTGTTGAATCTCCAACATCTTCAGGGAACTGAGCTGCCTCTGACATCTCAGAATAAGCGAATTCAGACTGATTCTCAATTGAAAGGGCACGTCGAAATGTGAGGAAGCTCGGCTTAGGATCTCTTCCTGGAGTCACTAGAGTTGAAATCGAAATCGAAGTTAGTTACTCTTGACAAATCAAACTAGAGCCAAAAAAGGATGTAATGAGTAAGCAAGCGATCAAACCTGCTACTTGGCCATTAGAGCTCCTTCTGAACACAGCTTTTCCATTGTGGATGCTGAGTACCTCAATGCTCGATGGCAAATGCTTCGTGCAGTACTTCGCCACCGACAACCAACCTCTACAAGAACCCAATTCTGGCAACAGTAAATCAGAAAGAACCACAAGAAGCAATCCCAAAAATAACAAAAAAAATCATCTCTTGAATGAGATTAAAGGATTATTCAGCTTACCCAAGAGCGGTTTGCTTGCTTGTTCCCACAACCAGAGCTGAAGCATGAGAGGATTTAGCCTCTTTCACCAGGCTCTTACGGATCGAATTCCCTTTCAATACAAGCCCATGGAGATTAACCTGAAATGATCAATTCACGAGTCAATCTTCCCCTTCTTTTAAGGTATCCCCAAAAATAAGGTAACCGAAAACCGACCTTCTTAATGTCACAGAGCCCTCTATAACACTCCAAGAAACAATCCAAGATCACCTTCTCCTTTGCAACATCATCTATACATACCATGGCAAACCAATTCACATAAAGCTCAATCAAAAAACATAATCACAGGGGACTGAAATGAAGAACAAATCACAGCTAAAATCGGTGTTTACCTGATTTTCTACACACGTGTACAGCAACCACTTGGTCTCCTGGCTCAGCAACCTTAAAAATTGCCCAGCTGATAAGCTCTCTCCCTTGACAATCAAATGTGATCCCAACCAAAACATTCCTCCCCTGACCAATCTTAGCCTCCTTGTCAGCTATCATCTCTAATAAAGCCTTGAACTGGTAAGGGGGCAATTCATCAAACACCTGGTGATCACCAACTAAAGGGTCTTCAAAGGAGGAACAAAAGAAGCCTCCGAGCTCAAATCCCCATGGAATTCTTCATTCATGCTTTGAATTGAGTGACATAAAGGGAGGGTCCAAACATTATTGGCCAAAAAAAAAAAGGATTAAAAAAGATTTAATTGAAGGTGGGTCACTCAAGAACAAAGCAGGAGAAGACAAGGACAGCAACAGGAGCAACCCCAACCAAAAGGAAAATTCCCTTTGTATTTGAATTGGGCACTTCTATATATCGTTCAAATAATCAAATACATTCAAAGTTCAACTCAAGCCCCCACCCTAAACAAGGCTAAATATATATTTTTTAAAAAAAAGATTGAGTATTCAAATTGTGCATTTAAAAATAGGGCTCTAAATGTAGCGCCAAGAATCTCACCACCTACAAACCAACCACCACAACCACTAAAGGGCAACGCAGGATCAAGACCTAGATTCCCAAATCAGCTTAAAGATTACAGGGAAAATGTACATCTTAATGGTTAATTTGATATGAGTTCTTCTGATCACTGCTAAATTGGGGAATTTGGAAGGCAATCGAAAAATTGTCGGCAAGAGATTGAAGAGGAAATGGGAGAGAAAATGAAGAAATTGATGGAAACTATGGAAGAAGGGTATAAATTAGTAGAGCTGGGTAAGCAAAATATCCTCCGGTCACCGCCATTGGAGCGGCAAATGGGGCTGGAAATCCTCACCGGCTATCCAGGGTTTACGCCCACCCGTTTTTCCCCTTTTTAGTTTTTTTTTTTTAAATTTTATTTTTGCTACCAATTTTAGTAATTGCTGTTTTGGATGGAATAATTTTTTTTTAATTTAGAAATCCATTGATGCCATTACCAAATCTGTTGATTCTTTTTTTGATGCAACCAAATCTGTTGATTCTACAAATGTGTATGTAGTTACCCAGTAGCCTTGTAGTAATGGTGAAAAATTCAGATGATTTCGGGGATGGCACATTGACAACACGGAATCTGCATCATTTTTAATTTTTTATTGCGTTTTGTATTAAGTAAATTTCCTAATTTGTCCCAATGTTTATAAATAGGTTTATAATTTATCAAATAAATCATTCACGTTTTTATTGCGTTTGGTATTAAGTAAATTTCCTAATTTGTCCCTATGTTTATCCAATAGCTTTAATTCCCTTTAAACCACCTTTAATGGTGGTTCTATAAGTACCACAAATAATTTTTAAAATACAAAAAATAAATTAAATGTCATATTTTTTTTATTAAACAATGTAATTATGTGTGATACCATCTTTATCCATGATACTCCTAGTATTATAGATAATTTTTTAAAAGAAAAACAAAAAAATGTCGGATTTTTTTTATTAATAGAAGAAATTTATGTGAGGTGAGTATCATATATAGTATGATACCCATTTTATCAATGGAGATCACCTACAACACACCGTGTATCACTCCGACACTCGGTGTGTCACGAAATTAGTTTCCATAAAAATTATTGTTAAAAAAATTCAAAAATTATAACAATATTGTATTTGATAATTCATACATATTTGTAAAAAAAAATATTTTGAAAAATCATAAAAATATTTTTCTAAAAAATACATATGAGTGAAAGTCACAAAATAACAACATTTTAACAAAATAAATTTTTTTCTAATGATTTTTCAATTTTTTTTTTGCAAATCTGTATGAATTATCAAATAAAATATTGTTATAATTTTTGAAATTTTTTTAGCAATAATTTTTATGTAGACTAATTTTGTGATACACCGAGTGATACATATTGTGTTATAGGGGATCTTTACTGCCATTTTATTGGTTCTTTCTCATTTTATAGTATTTTATTATAAAAAATAGTTATGATACTCAACCTCAATACCACCATTAAAAATGCTCTAAGAAAATATGTATGTATCATATATATGATACTTATTTTATTAGTTCTCCTCCACTTTTGTATTTTTATTTTTAATAGGTTATGTTACTCAACTAGAGTACCACCATTAAAGATGCTCTTATAATTTATCAAATAAATCATTCATATTTCAACTCGAGTTTATTGTTTTAGGGAAAAAAATATTTAAGAAAAAGATGTCATTTTAGATATTTTGTGTTTGCTTTTAAAAATTGTCCTTGTATTTATTAGAGAAATATTAAATATGGTTTTTAATAATAATAAGGTAGACATATTTTAATTGACGAACAAAGTACTAAATAGTTTTTTATATTTGAAATGTTCCTTGTTAATCCTACTTTGCCCCAATCATATTAGGAAAAAAGAATCAGGTAAGTTCAAAGACGATGGAATGAAAATAATTTTAAAAGATTACGTGATCTTATTATATATTTTTACCTCTAAAAGTAAATTTTTTGGTTAGTTATAGTTGAGAATTCAACCAGAAAATTTTCTTTTTAAATTTTTTGTAGATAAGATAACTATTGCAAAAGAGAATTCAAAACCATTTTCACCACGTCGTTTTTATGATGCGTGAGAGAGATGTATTAATTAGTGTTTTATTACTTTTATAAAATGTATTTATCTTATTAATTAATTAATATATGGTTATACTTTTGCTTCTATTTGTTAACTTATTGGCCACATGACGTTGTAAAAATATTTCCAGCCTGGTACGGTGTTACTATTTGCAGCATCAGTTTTTTACTATTTACATCATAAAATTAATATTTTTGGTTTTAAAAAAAATCATAAGCCTCTTAAGTTATATATCTATATATAATTCAAAATTCGTACTTTAAAAAAAATAAAAATATTAACTTTTGAGTGTGACTAGTAAAAAATGAGGGTACAAATAGCAAATTCGATATTTTTATGCTTGTTATAAATATTAAGTTATGCAGATGTAATTTATTTCACACGCTCACATAGTCACATGTATATAATTAGGACGTACGTAATTTTTTTTATACATATTATAGGCAAAACTTATACTCAGTATATTCCTTAGATAGAAAGTAACATCAACTTAATTTACTCTTTCATAATACGATGACGGCAACAATAACAACAATCTTAGTCTATTTTGTTAGAGTATGGTTTAGGGAGTCGAGATGTATGCATCATTTCTCCGATTACGTTAAAATGATATTTTCGAATAAATCAGAGTAAAATATAAAGTATAATAGCAAAACAGGAACACCCACAGGCCAAATAGAAAATAAGAGGCACAATATATCATGACATGTCATGTGGGAATATGAAAAAATAATAAAGGAAAAACAAAATTGGAGCTGGAATGGGAAAGCCCTAGATGTGCTTGTACTACCTAGATTAGCCCTTCTCAGCGATCTCTACAATAATAACACTTCTCCAATGTATTATGTTTCTAGCCATACACTCAGTTAGGTCCAATATAGCAAGGTCTTGTTTTATCACCCCTCTCCAACTTTTCTTATAATATCGCCCTCTACCATGTCGTATACTATCAATTGGGGGCAGTGCACAAAGGAGCAAACCCTCTCATGGTTTTCAAAACGGTGACTGATTGAGAGTTTAGCCGATTTGACCAATTGACCAAAATCTGGTTAGGACAGTGGGAACACTGGAAGGGGGAAACCTCTCACAGTTTCGCAAATCGTGGTTGGCTGGGATGTTGGCTAATGAGCTTGCAGGTCCAATATTCTATTGGATTGGACTTAATTTCTTATATATACTTTTTGAAAATGTAATCGGTTAGTTTTCTACGATTTTCAAAACCGTAGCAGGTTAGTTTTTCACAGTTTAGAAAACCGAAAACACATATATTCCCGCGGTTTTTAAAACCGTAACCGATATCGTGTATATGACGAGATTTTTTGGGTGCAATAGGCCATCCTATTCTAGTGTTAAGCTTTTGCAACGAATCGGATCGTTGCCCCTACGTGGTGTAGTGATAGTATCACACTCCGAAGTGTGATTTTGATAGTAGTGGGTCAACAAGTAACGTGCATTGTCCAAACCAGCACTAATTTTGATGCTAGTGGTAATAATGAAATGTCAAAAAATTGAAAATCTAATTCCTTGTTCCTAAAGCCATGTCCATCCACTCAGTCAAAATATATATTAATCCTCCTAGCTTGTCCTAATTATTTGGGTCCTATTGGACTCATACTATGTTTTTTATTAGGAAATTTTGTGTTTTATACAAGGGGTTGTTATATGCACGGTCGATATCTCGCCATTTACACGGTGCGCGATCTGCGCACTCGCAATGTGCGGTCGCGCTTTTTTTTTTTTTAAATCCACGCATGCGCAGTGCGCATACGCGAATATATATTATTTTATAAATCCGCGTATGCGTGATGCGCGGACGCCGATATATTTATTTTTACCGAAAATAAATCAGATATATACGAATCGAAATAGGATAGATAATGATATGTACACGGAATAAAATAAGATAGATAATCGAAAGATATATCCTATATATTTAGATATAGATATATTTGGAGATAAATGTCAATAGATATATTTTTTTCCAATAATAAAAGATGATGATCTCTATATATACAATGCATGTTTTAGGTCACAAATATGAAAATTTTGACACCTCTAGTAAAGCTAATATTTCGAAGATCCTAAATTTGTCCATATGTCGTCGCCAGTTGAAGATGATCTACCATTCAACCCATACGATTACAGCAATCCGCAAGAACTTCTAACTCATGTCGATGTAAGTCTAAATACAATTGTACTAAAATCTCATGTATATATCTTCCATGTTTCCAATATTTTTGAATATATAGTTGTATATGTCAATATTAGAGAGATTTATTTAACATCTACTCTATCGATTTCACAATACTTGGGTATTTTAGATGGTAATTTTTGCTTCAAATTAGATGATGTTAGATATTATATAGGTAGGTGATTGTAATAATTTGTATTGTTTTGTGTATTGTTTACTTTTGAAAATATTATAATTGGTTAAAATGTGTAGTGGGTATATAAAAATAATAATATTTGTGAAAAAGTTAGTAGAATAATGATGTTTTTTTAAAAAAGTGAGGTGACAATGTATTATGAAACGGATGGATTATATGTTTTGAATGTTTTTGTTTCCAATGTGTGTGTATTATATCATCAATATGTTTCGAATTGTAGGATCTCGCCGACTTTTCTCTAGAAGAGGGTACCGATTATTCAGATATGTTTCGGATAGATGGATATTTCTTTGACTCCAGGAATGCAAAGGAGTGGGCTCGTTTTATGGGTAGAATTAGAAATATGGTGTTAATAACTCATAGGTCTTGGAAGAACAAGCGAAACGGGTTAGGTGTCTTTCGTTTGGTTTGCGAGTACTATGGCTATCCTAGAGATGCGGCCGATGTGGATAAGGATTTTCCACCATCATCACACCGAGAGAAACCATCGAAGAAAATTGGATGTCCATTTGAGCTCGAGGGTCGTGAGTACAAGACAGGTAAATGGAGAATGTTTGTTATATGTGGTTCTCACAACCATAATCTTCCGGACAACTTGTATGGACATACCTTTGCCGGAAGGTTGATTGATAAACAGCATCATAAGGTACGACGCGGTGCAATGATTGGGTTAAAACCTCAACAGTTGTTGAGTATCCTTGAAGATGAAGATTCCCAATGTGTGACGAGTATCCGTCAAGTGTACAACTCTGTTCAGAAGATGAAGAGGGTAGAGGCGGAGGGTCGTGGAGATATACAACAAGCATTGCATTCACTCGAAGGAAAGTAGTACGATTTCTTCGTACGTAGAGTGCACGGGTCTAATCAGCTGAGTGATTTAATGTTTTCTCACCCAGACTCACAACGTTTATGGAGATTATTTCCCTACGTCATCATGATGGATGCAACATACAAGACAAATGAGTACGTGTATCCTTTTTTATTTATTTATTGTACAAATAGATTTAAATTTTGTCTAATTAGTTGCTCATGATTTATTGACTATCTCCCTTTCATGTAGGTATAAGATGCCATTGCTGCAAATAGTTGGGTTCACTAGCACAAAAAAGACATTTGCGATAGCATTTGCATTCATGACGAAGGAGACCACAGATCACTACAGCTGGGTGATGCAGACGCTCCGAGATCTCTGTAAACATAGAATGCCAGATGTGATTGTCACAGATCGAGAGTTGGCAGTAATCAAAGCCATCAAGGAAGTGTTCCCAACCGTGAAGCATTTATTGTGCAGGTGGCATGTAATGTCAAATATCGAAGTGAAGGCAAAGATCACACGATCAAAAACTAAAGAAAATGAGTTTGTCCGTGATTGTTATGCCTTGGTAGAGTCGACATCAGAATTAAGCTACAAACGACGTCTTCAATCAATGCAGACCAAGTGGGAAGGACGTTGGAGCCTCATGGAATACCTTGAAACCACTTGGCTCAAGGACTTTAAGGAGGCACTTGTTAGAGCTTGGGTTGATTGCTATCCTCACTTTGGGACTAGAACAAATAACTGGTAAGTGTTTTGGATGTTTGTACTAGTGAATTACGTATGAATGTTATTTTGGATAAATAGATGTTTAACCGCCAACCTATTGAAAACCATGTAGTTGTGAGTCGCAGCATGGGAAGCTGAAGGATATGTTGAACACGTCAATAGGGGGATTTGAAGACGTGGTCAAGTGCATCGACAGAATGGTCAACGAGCAGATCAAGCAAATAAAGGGTTCCCTTGAGATGTCACGCATGAATGTTCTTAGGAGTGTTTCTAGTAACCCACTATTGGCTCCCCTCGTTATGAAGGTGACAGTTGAGTGCTTCAAATTATTGCTCAACAATTACACCACGGCGATAGGTAGACCCACTGATGACGAGGTCTGTCGGGACAGGTATTGGCGAGATGTGTATGGCGTGCCATGTGTTCATGAATTTTTACAAGCCATATCCACCCGTACGCCGATAAGCTTGAGTCAAATTCATCCCTTTTGGAGGCAAGTGATGTGGAGTGGACCTATTATGGCAGAGGAGGGCAGCGAACCTGTGGAAGATATAGACCAGACCAGGTTAACGTTGCTCAGGTTGAAGAGAAGGCTTGAGGCAGATGATCTCACTCCTCAACAAGCTAAATTTCTTGCCACAGCTTTCATGGACATGGAGAATCCCAGAGAAACTAATATGACAACACCACCTATAAGCAATCCTAGAGGTCGACCAACAGGGAGGCGATCAATGATGCGCGAACCAACGACACTTGAGCATGCAGTACGACGGTCAGCCACCCGAGGTCGAGGGAGCGGTCGAAGTCGTCCAAGTGGTCGAGGTCGTCGAAGCGGTCGAGGCGAGCCAATGACACTTGACCCCACGACATTTTTGTCCGTCCATGTGGACTGGTTTGTCCCACGCTATGTTGATCGCGTTCAAAATGTGAGTTCAGATGGGCATTGTGGGTATCGAACGCTTGCAGTGTTGCTTGGATATGGGGAGAACCAGTATTTGAGGGTCCGACAAGAGATGGCTGATGAGTTGCGTAAGAACAAGGATTTGTATCAAGCAGCATCGCTATTGAACGATATTGAAGGGCTGATCGGTAATGTTGACATCAAGGATCCCGGTGAATATAGTCCGACGAGGTGGATGGAGGCGCCGATGGTTCCTTTGGCAGCCGCGACACGATATCAAGTTATTGTGGCCGTCCTTAGCAAGGGTGGTCCGCATACATGTATCCCGATGATGGCACCTACAACGACCGCAAGGCCGCCGACAGATATTATTGCAATGGCGTTGATTGGCGGAGTGCACTGGGTACCGGTTAGTGAACTTCCACCCTTACTATTACTATTCCTACACATTGTATGAATTGTTAATTATTGTATTTCATAACAAATTAAATAGGTATGGCTTCGATCAGACTCACCGATCCCTCCAAAAACTCCAGAATGGGATCATTTCCACCACCAGAGCGTAAACGGTTGGGATGGACCATTTAATACAAGGATGGCAGAGTACCTCAACCTTCGACGTGCTGATCCTGATCGTTCAGGACACCAAGATGGCGATAGAGTATATCATAATATATCAGATTGAGAAGTTTATGCTAAACTATTTCAGATTTCTTGTTATCAAATAGATATATGTATTTTGCTTTCAAACTTGAGTAGAGTATAAAATTAATTAATAAACATTTTCTTAACTAGAGTGCATGACATCAAACATATCTGAAATACATAAACTCCCTAACATTGAACACCAAAGTATATCACAGTTGCCGTTGTGATGCCCGAACTTGAGTGGGGGCGCGTGGGATTGGGTTTTCCATTTCCTCGAAGTAGTAACTGAGAATCTCTTGATGGCTGTAAAACTCCTCACGACGGTCTAGCATTTTCCGGATGTTCTTCCCTAACACGTACAATCGCTATCATTTGCAAAAAAAAAAACACATTGTGACGATCATAAATGCAATACAGGTAATGAAATATTTAAGGCACAATTCATACCCGAGCTTGTATTGTAGATATCGGTGTCGGTTCCTCCTCGATAGGTTGGGCCTCAACTGTACTCTGTAAAACATAGGGATGGCCATGACGATTGAACCACTCCATATAGTCGGGCGTAACCAGATACCCCTCATATGCAAGAGGCAGGTTGTGAAGGTTCACCAAATTAGTGGGGTTGTGTCGCTGATCCCAGACATCGAACATATCCGAAAAGGTCAACTTCAAGTGGGCTATACCAGTAGGCCGAGTCTCAATAGTGGGTGGGATACGGTCCATGGGTATGTTTTGTACACGTCCGAACTGTCTTAATACACGGTCCGACATGTATGGTTCTTGGATATCTGAAATGGACAAAACCCCTCTATATCGAGAAACTTGAAAGTCAGCGTTGAAGTTAATGAACCTATCCTCGTACGGCATGAACCTTACGTCCTCGGCTCTCATCGTGTCCAGTTGAGTGGTAATGTTGTGTACCCTCTCCAGAGTACGCGGTGGTGTCGCTCTATGCGTCCACCGACAAGCCCACCTACGATCAATTTGGCGGGTCCGCTCCTCAGCCATTGCAAGGGCAAATGCCGGAAAATGTGCCCAAATCCAAAACTTTATACATATAAAAGAAAAACAAATTAGTCTAATTGATTGAAAGCACGAATTTTATATGTAAACCTTATAAGAATACCTGAACCAATGCAGCGCACCCACCCATGGTTCCCACCCCTTCCCTGCTCGCGATGCCCAGAGCTCGATACAAGAGGGCAAGCATGGCAACACCCCATGAGTACTGCCCCGTCATAGCATGATTGTAGACTAAGTCAACTGCCCACAAGGGTATGTGTGTAGTCGACTTATCATTGATAAAGATCGCCCCAAGTACTATCAATAGATACCCGGTCGCAACAGATTGGGCATAAGCATCGCCATTAGGAATCATCGCCTTCATCATCTCCTCTAACTTTGCCTGACGGAAGCGCGCCCCTCGACTGCTCATGTCTGCAGTGGATATGCCAAGTCTGGTGGTGAGGAAAGACCGGCGTTGCGCATCGATCATAGGTGTACGTGGGGCAACTCCGTCAATCTGTAGGCCAAGTATGATGGCTACATCATGGAGGGTGATAGTCATCTCACCCCAGGGAAAGTGGAACGTGTTCGTCTCGGGGTGCCATCGGCAGATAAATGCTTGGATCAAAGAATGATCCACCGTGCCAAACTCGACGTCCTCCAGATCTGTAAGGCCACTTAATCTTGCAAGCCCGAACCAACTCATAGGGGTAACAACACGAGGCAAGTTTCTGAGGAACTGAATGTGGGTGTTGCGTCGAATGCATCAAATTAGATTGTCCTCCTACAGGGGAAAAACACATAATTCTTTAGGTAATAATTAAATATTTAATTTAAATAAGAACTTTCACAAGAAAATATAAATGAATACATACCTCACCCATCCAAATAAGTCTACATCTGTGCGTCCTATACCACGTCAATGGTTGATTCTCTAGTGGTCGGCCGTCATTGGTAACTGGTGGTTGTAGTTGTTCCTCATCTATGTGTTGTGCCCCTTGTTGTGGTGGGTCCTGATGGACCGGCTGCTGATGTGAATGCTCTTGTTGCTCATAATAGTGCTCGTAGTCATAACCAGCATCCGTCGCCACATTGTGGTAGTCATACGCTTCGGGACCGAATGCCTCCTGATTATCGCCATCATCTGTGTTGGCGTCCTCAAATTCCTCTTCATCGGACGCATCTGACCCAGCTGCGTCGTCCGACTGAATATCCTCGAGCCCTAATGTCCCGCTCGGGAAAGGAGACGGTGTACGCTCTGAGGAGGAGCGTCTTAGAGTAGGTCGACTCGGCCCAGGCGACCGTGTCCTATCCCTTATAATTGATGTACTCGCCCGAGCGGGTACAGTAGTGGCGGTAGCCGGAGCCTTCTCTTGCGCCTCCTCAGCCCTTTCATGTTCACCTCGACGGGCCGAAGCCGTGGGCCGTCGCCGCTCCAATGTCGTAGAAATTTTCTATCATATTGCATAACAAATAAACAATGTTACAATTTGTTATGAGTACAAATATCCAAAAATTAGTCCGTACACATCAATTATGTTTATCTATTCCTATAAGGTTATAATTGATAAATACGAATTACTTTTTCCCATTTATCTAATTTCAGTGACCTATTTTAAAGGGTATTTTGTTTACCTATTTTCATTGGTATTTCGTTTACCTATTTTTGGGTTTAAGGTGAAATCTTACATTTTTTTTTAGCATTTTCATTTCTTTCATAAACATTTAATATGACGCTAACTATACTGTTGCTTATATATTTCGAAATTACTTTTTCCTATCTTTGTAACTCCTAAAAACCTTTATTTCGCTGACCTATTGTCAACGTAATTTTATCTAACTCATGACACAATGAATTTCGATCATATACTTTCGGTTGCTTATTTCAACATAAATGATACATACAAATTCGTATAAAAAAATTCTTTCAACTAAAATGAACTTACTAAACATTATTACAATTTCTAATATTTCATGAAACTTTTTTCATCGTCATTACATCTTACAATTTCTAATATTTCATGGAACTTTTTTCTTTTCTCACTAAACATTATAAATATCATAAAATTTATCAAAACTAAAATGAACTTACTCCTCTCGCTCTCTGACGCTCATCCTTATCTTGCGAAGATCGATCCCCTCGAAGCCAACCCATGGCACTACTTGCAACTTTCTTCATTTTGGATGTCATGATTACCGATTATCTACACATAAACTTAATTAATGTAAGCAATAAACAAACAGAAACCTAATAATGCATAAAGAAGAAAATTAATCTTACCTTTTCAACAAAATGGAGATGCGATGAACAACTTGATGCTAAACACAATGAAAAAAATTTCAGATCCAAAGTTAATGAAAAAGGAAGAAAACATTTCAAATCCAAAAAAATTTTAGAAACACAATGATGGAGCAAAGGAGCTTCAAATCCAAAAAAATTTCAGATCCAAAAAAATTTCAGATCCAAAATGAAGATAATGAACAAGGAAGAAAATCTCTTACCTCTTAAACCGAATGAGAGAGCGGAATGAAAGAGCAAGATGCTTCAATGGCGTTAAATAGCCAAAAATTTCAGATCCAAAAAAATTTCACAAGCACAATGATGGAACACTACTGCCGAACAGCAAAGATGGCGTCAGATTTATAGCTTTGCAGAGATTCCCTCGCCTGCCTGCAGATTCCCTCGAGCAGCGTCAAATCCGGGCGGGGCGTTCAGATTCTCGCGTGCCGGTGTCGTCAAATCCGCGCAGTCGTTGTGCGCAATCGCTGATCCGCGCTCTCGCCGTGCGCAGACGCAGATCTGCGCTTCCGTAGTGCGCGGCTGCAGATCTCTAATTTCTTCAGCGCTCTCGCTGTGCGCAATCGCAAAGGTCGGCCGTGTGGCGATCATTTGATCGTGTATATAGCAAATCTGTTTATATAAATACTAAAACCTTCAATTAAAAGGTTACGTTTTATTGGAATTTTCAGAAAATCTCTGTATAAATTATTTTTATGGCAGTCGAAGGTCGATGGTAAGTTATAACTTTGCATCACCTCTACTCAACTCTAAAAGTAATTATTCTTGCAAGCAACCGACGGTCGTTTTTTGTCGTCCTTGACTTTTTGACAATAAAAAATAAACAATAAATAGTAATTGTACACACATTAATATGTACCCTCGAGCCAAAAACTATAGAATATAAGTAAAACTGAAACAATTTCCCTAAAATAAATAATGATAATAAAGTAAAATAATAAGCAAATAAATTTGCAGAAAATGGCAATTAAGTCGAGAGTTTTTTTTTTTATATAAAGTAATTAAAATTTGAGATCGGACATGTTTCATTCCAGATGAAAACACCGTCACAGACAAATACAACTTTCACACATGAAACCCTAAACCAAAAAACCCCCAAATTTTCGGATTTCGAAACCCTAAAATTTATGATTCGAATTTGGAAACTTCAAGTCATGATTTGAGTTGGATTTCACACCTAGATCACTAATCCCACTCAATAAGAAGAAATTTGATAGATGTGATTTTTAAATTTGGGGAAAAACCTACCCAAAATTTTCAAAAGAAGAAAACACACCTTAGCCCGGAATTACCAGTTGCTGCATGCGCCCAGCTCCGGTCACCGCCTGCCCACCGTCGCGCCACTTGCCACCGGTCTCCGCCCCTCGGGAGTTACGTACTAGTCTCTACTCTCCCTCTGCAATCGCTTGTCTCCCTCCTGCTGTATCGCGAGTTGTTGTTCGTCTCCAGTTCGGGAATCGCTTAAGAATGGTTCAAATTGTTAGTTTTTATGAAATGTCTCCACAAAAGTTATTAAGATTACAACACTCACCCTCCTATAAATTTAAAACACAATTATTGGACAAAATGAAACCCGTGGGCGCGAGACAAAACATTTCGAAACCCCATGGTTACCAGGCAAAATATCCGAAACCTCTCTTTACCACGCGAAATACGCCAAACCTCAAGGTTACTAGGCGAGTAGGCGGAATTTCCGATAAAAGAACCACATAATTAATATAATTGATATTTGCATAAAATACTACCTTATTTGTCTTTCATCATCCCGACAAAAATATATCACATATATTCCTCAAGGTGAAGTCAACAAAAATCATTTGACATACATTTATCAATTAAATTTCTTTAATAAATTTGTACTAAAAAATTATCTTAGTTTTTAAATATTTTTTTATATATATTTGTAAATATTGATTTTTTCAAACTTTACGATACTAACATATTTCCTACTAATATTTTTTTTTATTTATGAGATAAATTAATGGGATAATAACCTAAAATCAATAAACAATCCAAAAACCCTACTTTACTAAAGATAGAAAATTAAATGCATTTAAACTAAATTTAATAGTTGAATTTGTTTCATAAATTTGCCTAAAAATTTACATTAACATGTGTAAATAAAAAGAATTGTATATTTTTGTTATGACCCGAGGGTCAGTGAGGGTGAAGAGAGAGAGAGAGAGGGAGAGAGAGAGAGAGAAGGGTGAAGGGAAAAGAAGAAGAAGGGAAGGCAGAACACGGACGGGGGAAGGAGATACAGATTGAGGAGAGTGAATAGGGTAACTGGTTAAGTGATTGGATTATTTCTTGAATATCCCCCAATTATAATCTTTAAGGGTATTTATATCCTAAACCGTTAACACTAAGGACATTACGATATTATCTATTTTTATTGTTATTAATTAGACTTTTTTTTAATCTCATTCTATAATTTGGGAGTGAATTAATACTTTAAATTGTGCATATATAAAAATGTAAACTAAAATACATTTTCAATAAATTTATGCATTAATCACATCTTCTATTACTTTAAAATCTATTTTATAAATCAATCATTATAATTTACTTAATTTCAATATATAAGTACCATATTATTTTTAATATTTGTTTATCATATGTTTTACTATTTCTTTTTTTTATTTTATTTTATTTTATTTTATTTTATTTTATTTTTGTAAAAGTATTATGTTTAATGCGTGTATATATAGCTAGCATTTCTTATACAATTTTTCCCCTAAATACTATGAAATTTAGGTGAGAAATCTTTTCTCAAGGTTCCATCATGGGTTATCGCATAAGATATACATTTAGTATTGGTGTATTTTATATAAAATAAATTTAGATTTTTATAATGTATATTGGAAAAAAAAACTAATTAATTATTTGGAGTAATTAAATAAAATTTTAAAGTAGTAGTCTAGTAGATGCTATCTATTATATATGATTGATTTTATTTTTTATTTGGGGGTGGGGGGGGGGGGGGGGGGGTGTGAAGTTTAACTGTTTTATAATTTGCAGATTATTTTATTTTATTTGTATGTGTATTAGACCCTCCACGTCTCATTGAGTCTATAATCCTATTTATGGCATCTATTCACATAGAAATTTTCGTATTCACTCCGTCTATGTGTTTTTTTCACACATCCCACAATATAGCCTCCATCTCATTTATTTTTATTGTGAGTTAGTAAAACCTTAATTTCTCACATATAATTCATTTATAACATTAAAATGTTATTACAGTTGATTATATTTTTTTTACTATATACATTTCGGTGTAAAAAAATCATAAACCGAATATAATATTAATATTTCAAATTAAAAGAAAATTTGGAAAGAAAAAAGGGAAAAAGAAAGTTTTGGAGGAAAGAGAAAGAAAAAAAGATCAAATAGATTTGATTGGTGGAGAAGAGGACACACACAATTGCACTCTCTTAAAGAGAGGTGGAAATTTGAAAGGGTGGAAAAATTACGTGTTCGTTGTATACACCCCAAATCATGCACGTTATTAAGGACGTACATGGTTAAAAAGGGTTAATTAATTTTTTTAAAACGCTAATTAGTCAGAAGGGTTGCACGTCGTTAAAGACGTGCATTTTTTAGTTTTGGATTTGCGGTGTATCTATCAACAAATTCAACACCCAATTTTTTTTAGCATTTTGACACTCAAAATACATGAGATATGGGATGTTTTTTTAGTGAGAGTCTAAATTCCTCACATTTCCCACTTGGGATGTGGATGGTCTTAGGGATTTGTTAAAAATATTTTATGAATAAGGAATTTTTTTTATATATAATATTTGTATTATGTGGGTAATTTTTTAATTTAAGAAACTCATAGGGTATTGAAGGCAAGTAATCCAAAAGTCTGGGTTGGCTTGGGTGAGCCTGTCTGGTGGCTTGCCATCTGGCTTACCGGTTCGCGTTCTTTGCAGGCTAGGGCTCGGACCCGTGGGGGATTAGACGACAACTTCGAAACCCCCACGTTAAAAAAAAATCCAAAATTTTGGGGTATTTTATGAAATATTATAAGGCCAGAATATTATATGCAACTACCTTTAAAATCATGATATTTTAAGCAATTAACCTTTTTTCTGATTTTGTAAATATTGATTTTTTTTTCACTTTACTTTTCTACCACATATATTTAATATTTAATATTTTTTATTTTACTATGAAAAAAGATTTGTTTTTAATTGACATTAAATGATTAAAGAAAACTTCTTTTCCTAATAGGTATAGATAAATGAGATTATCTATTTTTCGTGTTTCCGTTCCGACAACACATTCAACTAAAAAGACATTACTTTATCTATATAAGAAACTTGCAATTTTGTACATATTCCAATTCACATAAGATAATATAGAGAATCTAATAATTTGAGTAAGGGGAAGAGTCATATTCCAACAAAACTCAAGTTACCCACCATCCACCATGGATGGCTAAACGGATATACAATTTGTAAATGGGATGACGATGGAAAATATAAATTAGGTAACACAAATTGAGATTTGCATAAAGTGGGTCCTAAATGAATAGTAGCCATAACCACTAAAGATGAAATAAATTACGTCAAATCACAACAATTTAGACATAAAAATATATAAATACACACACATTAACACATGTGATTATGAGATATGCCTATTGCCCACCCAATTTCCAAATCAAAGACGACAACCCACCTTAAGAGTGGTTTTTATCATTTCTTCCAAAGATGAACGTCACCGTTGTTAGTTTCTTTGTCAGTTCAACGCACACGGGGGGCCCTGCCCTGCCTTGCCGTCCAACCAAACACTTCCTACCGATGCTTTTACTTTCTCATTCTCACCTTTTCTTTTTACCATTTGACTTGTGATTTGATTTATGCCAATTGTTAAGGTGTAATTCAAGTTTATGTTCAAGTTAGTCAGTTAGATGTCATAGAAGTTAGCTATTGTCAGTTAGTTTTCTTTGTGTTAGATCACTTTCTAGGAATGGTACGGTGTCAGTGGGGAAGTGGTCGACGGTTTTCTGTGTTTCAGTTACTTGGTTTGTAAGGAGTTATGTATGGGGTTTTCGAAATCAATCATGGTGTGAGGCATTTAGAAATTCTGTGTATGTGTTGTGTTTGTTGAATTCTCCCTCAAATTGTCCTATGTCTATGTGTGTTTGTGTGTTGCTCATTCACCATTATCATTCTAACATTTGGTATCAGAGCAAGGAGTTGTGCTCTTGCTGGGTTTCAGGTCTGGGATTGAGTGGTGTGAGGTTTAAACACAGGGAAACACAAGTGTGTGAGACATTTCTTAAAGATGTAGAACAATGGTGCTGGGAATGTTGGTAATCCGCAATTACCAATATTTAAAGGGGTTAATTACAAACTTCTGGAGTTTGAAGATGTCAACACTTTTGAAATCACGGGAGGTTTGGAGTTTGGTGGATCAAGGGTTTGAGGACAATGAAGTTGATGAGCCTAATCAGAAATTAAGGGAGAAAAGGAAGAAAGACTCCAAGGCTTTGTTCATGGTCCAGTCTGCCTTGGATGATGAGGTCTTCCCGAGGATAGTAGCCTCTAAAACAGCACATGAAGCCCGGGAATGAAGTTTTAAGGCAAAAGTATATATGAGACAGGAAGGTGATAACTATCAAACTGCAATCACTAAGGAGAGACTTTAAAACCTTGGTGATGCAGGAGAAGGAGACAATTCAGGTATATTTATCTCGAGTTTCAGGAATTGTAAATCATATGAGAGCACATGGTGAGAATGTTAGAAGGTTGTGAGCAAGGTGCTAAGAAGTCCCACAAAAAAGTTTGATCATGTTGTGGCTGCTATTGAAGAGTCAAAAGACCTATTTGTGTAAAGGTTTGAAGAGTTATCAGGTTTGTTGCAAGCACATGAGGAGAGGTTGAGTAGAAACAGTGAGGTCAAGGATGATAAACAACTTCAAGATAAGGAAGATAGTTCAAAGAGCAAGCATGACAGTTCATTAAGTAGAGATGGTTATAGAGGTGGTCATAGAGGAAGCTTCAAGACCTTTGACCCTCATAGACAGATCCTCAATAGTTCTTTCCTGGTCCACAGTTCTCTTAATAAGAATGTTAATTTGGGCAATAAGCTTCTCTTCATTGGCAATCATATTGGAAAGGAATTCCGATAATACCTCTTTTGGACTTGCCATATGTTCTCTTACAGTAGCTTCAAGCTTTTCATCGTGGGATTCATCTTCTGAGGCCATAAGACAAATGTTGGCCTTCTCATCGTCGGAGTCAGAGTCAGAATCACTCCAAGTAGCCACCATAGCTTTCTTCTTCCATTTGTCACCCTTCTTGGACTGGCTCTTAGTCTTTTGAGGGCAGTCCTTCACAAGATGATCTGTTTCACCACATTCAAAACAAGACAAGGGTTTAGTCTTCTTTTCATACTTGTTGTATTGAGGCTTACCTCGAAATTTTGAAGACTCTGATCTATCCTTTTTGTTGAATTGCTTCTTCATTTTGAGAATTCGAGCAAGGCCTCTTGTGATGAGAGCAAAAGGATCATCCTCATCGTCATCCTCATCTTCGGAATCAGATCCATCTTTGGACTCATCCTTCTTAGATTTGAGTGCCAAGTTCTTGGTGCTAGCTGGAAGTTCTCCATCGTCTTCATTAAGGATCATCTCATGCGTGATCAGCTTCCCAAGAAGGTCATCAAGGGGTAGAGTGGTGAGGTCCTGGGCTTCCTCTATAGCTGTTACTTTTGGACCCCATTTCTCCTTTGGAAGGCACCTCAGTATCTTTCTTACTTTCTCAACGTTGGAAAAGCTCTTGTCGAGAGAGTCAAGGTTGTTGGTAATCTCTGTGAATCGAGTGAACATGGCCTTGATTGACTCATCAGGCTTCATCTTGAAGAGCTCATACTTTCGAAGGAAGATGTTGATCTTGGTGTCTTTCACTTGGCTCGTTCCTTCATAGGTGACGACCAGTTTGTCCCAAATCTCTTTGGCTGACCTACAAGATGAAATACGGTTAAACTCATCAGTGCTAAGACCACAATAAAGTAAGTTAATAGCCCTGTAGTTTTTGGAGACGATTTCAAGATCTGCTTGGTTGTATTCAGACTCCTTCTTTGCAACTTTGGTATTATTTGGTCCATCTTTCTCTGGAATCTTCGGACCATTCTCTATAATGTTCCAAAGCTCTAGATCTTGGTCTATGATGAACATCTTCATCAAAGATCTCCAGTGGACAAAGTTGTTTCCTACAAAGAGTGGCGGTCTGCTTGTGGACCTTCCCTGTGCAAATCCTCCGCTTGCTTCACCAGACATAATCGAAAACTCACAAGATTGTTAGATAAAAAACAGTGAGTAAAGCTCTGATACCAATTGAAGGTTCGATAATATAAAACAATGTAATATAGAAATACTCTAGAAGGGGGGTTGAATAGAGTATGCCCGTTTTTCGCAGAAAGTCTCAAGACTTTTGGAGCTTGTACCAAAACCTTTGAGATTAAACCTGAATCACAAAGTTAGATAATTGAACCAAGTGTGGAAATAAGGTAAAGCAATAAGTAAAGGACACGAGTAATTGTTTACGAGGTTCGGCACGAACTTGGCCTACGTCCCCGCCTAGGGTTCTTCCACAACCCTAGGATTCAAAAGGCTTTATTGATTCGCTTAGCTTAGGATCCTAATAGCTCACCGAGAAGCCTCTCTCCTATACAATTGCAATCTAGTCAACTCACGTTCCCTTGGAGTCCTAGACCAATCTAGAAGAGCCCCACCTCTCTCGGCTATCTAGTACAATCCTTTTACTCTCACAAATCAATAGCCTAGTGCAACTTCCCGAGTTACAAACTCTCGAGTAACATTTTAAATGAATATATCCTATAAGCTCACAGTGACTCTCAAAGGCTTTGAAATAAATAACAAACTCTTGAGCGCTTAGTAGAGAGACACTTTGGAAGACAGATCTCGCTTGAATGAATGAAAGCTCGTGTAGCACTTGTATGTACTATCTTCTTCTTCCTTTCCTTTATAGAAGTAATATGGAGCATGAGGTTCTTCAACACCAGATCTTCAACAACGGCTAGTAAAGATCATGGCGCGCCCGGATCTTCTATTTTAGGACACTTTGAAGACATGATCTTCTTTGAATTGAATCTCCTCAATATGCACCAAAAGGAAAGATATAATCTCGAAATACTTCCTGAAAGATTAGTCATACATATATATATAATATAATGGAAGTATATAATAAGATTAAATAATATTCGGACTTATAAAACAGGTTTTGTATTTCATCAACTGTTAATGCTCCAAGACCTTTGACACAAACATCCTGTCAAGGCCTTTGAAACATTTATTCCGATTTTCATCAAGGGAGGGAGTTATCATAGGAGATTGTTCAGAGAGCTTGATGAGACTGAGAAAAGCAATGTGAAACCTGGGGATGATAAAGTGTTGCAAGTTGAAGGGAAAGGCACAATAGCAATCAAGAGTGTACGCAAGGTGGAGAGAAGACATTAAGTGAAGTTCAGTTTGTGCCTGACTTGGCTCACAATTTACTAAATGTGGGTCAATTGCGGCAAAGTGGTTTCTCCTTATTGTTTGATGATGATACCCTGTGTGATTAGAGAAAAGAAAACATGTCATATTGTAGTGAATGTGCCCATGATAGTAAATAGAATGTTTCCTCTTGATCTTGCTTCAGGTGTTAGTAAGGAAATGGCATCTAAGGTTGCTGATGAATCTAAGCTTTGGCATTAGAGGTATAGACATCTGAATATGCAAAGTTTGAAGTTGTTGAATGCAAAGGGAATGGTTCAAGGTTTGCCTAAGATCAATGATCTTGAGTTCTGTGCAGGGTGTGTGTATGGAAAGTAATTTAGAGGTCATTTCCTAGTGGTTCAACTTGGAGAGCAACTCAGTGTCTTGAGTTGTTACATGCAAATCTTTGTGGGCCGATGCAAATTGAGCCAGTGGGAGGAAGCAAGTATTTTCTGCTTATTACAGATGATTATAGCAGGATGAGTTGGGTGTTCTTTCATAAACACAAGTTAGAAACTTTCCTGAACTTCAAAAGATTCAAAGTGTTTGCTGAGAATCAGTTGGGAAAGAAAGTTAAGGCTCTTAGAACAGATAGAGGATGAGAATTCCTGTCAAATGAGTTCAATGAATTCTGTTATGAGCATGGGATTATGAGAGATTTGACAACTCCATATACTCATGAGCGGAATGGAGTAACAGAGAGAAAGAATATGAATGTGGTAGAGATGGCTAGGAGTATGAGGAAGGCCAAAAGGGTTCCAAACAAGTTCTAGTGTAAAACAGTGGCAATAGATGTGTACTTGCTAAATATCTCTCCAACAAAAGCAGTGTTGAACAGAATTCCATATGAATTTGTGAGAGGAAAGACGCATGGTGTTGACCATTTAAAGGTGTTCGGGTGTGTAGCCTATGCCTTATTTAATTTGAGGCAAAAGCTGGATGATAAATTTGAGAAATGTGTTTTTATTGGGTATGCTTCTCATTCCAAAGCATACAAGTTGTTCAATCCATCAAATGGGAGAATTATCATCAGCAGAAATGTGATTTTTAATGAAGAGAGTGGATGGGATTAGAAGTCGATCAGTTGAGAAAGGACACGTGATGTAGGAGCTCATTTCCCTGGATAGTACAGATGAAGAAAATGATCACTGATGCTGATGGAATTGGTGGATCAAATCCAGGCTCACCTTCAACACCCTCAACACCAACAGATCTAGCTAGCTCATCAAGCAATCATAGTAGATCAATCCAAAGAAATGATACTTGGGAACTGGTTGAGTTACCCGAAGGGAAGAATGTTATTGGTCTGAAAATAGATGTTTAGGACCAAGTACAACATAAATGGAAGTATGCAAAAGCACAAGGCAAGGCTTGTGGCTAAGGGCTATACACAACAGGAGGGCATAGACTATGAAGAAACATTCTCTCAAGTGGCAAAAAGGCTTGAAACAGTGAGAGTGGTGTTAGCCTTAGCAACACAATGGAGATTGCCCATCTTTCAACTTGATGTGAAATCAGCCTTCTTGAATGGTGAACTACAAGAGGCAGTGTTTGTAGAACAATCTCAGGGGTTTGTCAAAAGTGGTGAAGAAGGTAAAGTGTAAAGATTGGAGAAGGCATTATATGGATTGAAGCAAGCTCCAAGAGCTTGGTATAATGAAATTGATGATTTCTTTTTGAAGAATCAGTTTGTGAGAAGTGAGAACGAGCCAACCTTGTATGTTAAGAGAGAAAGCAAGGGTGAGTTCATTGTTGCCTGTTTGTATGTAGATGACATCATCTATCTCAACAACTCACAAGACATGTTAGATTAGTTCAAGAGTGCCATGATGAGGAGATTTGAAATGACTGATATGAGTTAGTTATAGTATTTTCTTGGCTTAGAAGTGAAATGGGGAGAAGAAGGTATCTTCTTATGTCAGGAGAAGTATGCCAGAGAGCTTTTAAAGAAGTTCAATATGGAGAACTGTTAGCCTGCTCAGACTTCCATGAATACAAATGAGAAGTTGCAGAAGGTTGATGGCACTAGAAAGATGAATGAGAAGTTGTACAGAAGCTTGGTTGGAGGGCTAAATCATCTTACACACTCTAGGCCCGACATTGCCTATTGTGTAAGTGTGGTATCCAGGTACATGCATGAGCCCACTTAGCAACACTTAGGTGCTGCTAAGAGAATATTGAGGTATGTGGCTGGGACTCTGAAGTATGGAATTTGGTATGAAAGTGTCAAAGATTTCAAGTAAAGAGGGTACACATATAGTGATTGGGTAGGGTGTATTGATGATATGAAGTGCACCTCAGTCTCAGTGTTTGGGTTTGGGTCTGGAGCCATCACATGGAGCTCAAAGAAGCAGAGTATGTAGCAGCTAGTGCAGCTGCTAGACAAGCCTTGTGGTTAGAGAAGTTGCTATCTGATTTCGAATGCAAGCAAACAGAAGCCGTGGAGATATGGTGTGACAACAAGTCACCATTGCATTGACCAAGAACCCAGCCTTTCATGCCAGAACAAAGCATATTGATGTGTAGCACCACTTTATCCGAGAGATGGTAGAAAAGGAAAGAGTTGTGGTCAAGTTTTATGGAACTAATGAGCAAGATGTTGATTTGTTTACCAATGTTTTGAATGGAGCTACGCATCATTTCTTCTTAGAGAAAATTAGCATGAGAAACTTTGAATTAAGAGGAGGTGTTAAAGAGTAATTCAAGTTTATGTTCAAGTTAGTTAGATGTCATAGAAGTTAACTATTAGTTGTCATAGAAGTTAGCTATTGTCAGAGTCAGTTAAGTTTTTTTTTTGTTAGACCACTTTCTAGGAATGGTGTTCATGGGAAAGTGGTGGACGGTTTTCTCTGTTTCAATTACTTGGTTTGTAAGGAGTTATGTATGGGGTTTTCGAAATCAATCATAGTGTGAGGCATTTAGAAATTTTGTGTATGTTGTGTTTGTTGAATTCTCTCTCAAATTGTCCTCTGTCTGTGTGTGTTTGTGTGTTGTTGATCCACCATCATCATTCTAACACAATGGAGGTTATTTCTTACTGCAATATGTACACAACAGTAATGATTGATCTCATCATAGTGAATATGCCATTACATATCTCAACAATTAGGTATAATTTCAATCAATCACTTGATGAGGAATATACGTATGTAGTGTATACAATGTCCCAATATTTTGATAATTTACTAACTAGTACTCGGATTAGGAACTTATATATAGTAAGTTATGGCGTCTTATTGCACTCTAACGAGTAATTTTTTAAAACAAAAGGGCAATTAAAGTCCATTCCGTCTTTGGGTAAAAATTTCAATTTTTCGGTAATAGAGTGATGTTAAAATTTGAAAATGAGGGGATTCGATATTGGTTTTGTTGATATGGATGCAACGGACAAAGTATGGTTTGTTAAATTGAGATGGGTGCAGTTGACTAGTGAAGTTGAATTGGTAAAGCGGAGGCAATCCATTGGTCTATATTTCCATGTTTCATGATCGGGGATTTATATGTTGTTACAATTTAAGATGTAGGGTTTTTTGAAACCAATGAAAAAATTGTTGGAAAAATCAGAAGGTTGCAACTCGAAGGTTGTGGCATGGTATATATATCTGAATCACTGCCTTATAAGCGACTTTTCCCCAATCGTAGGTGCAGGTTAGTAGTTAGTGTCGCCTCCAAGATTACATAGCACACCCCTGAAACATGCACTCGAAAGAAGAGTTTCGAATCACAGAGGAGAATACTTAAAATGATCATGTACGATTGTTGAGCAGTTTTCTCGTGCACGTTTTGAACTTGTGGAGCGTTTTCTTCCTCTTTAAGTTGGTTTGACAAGTTGTGTTGTGAACGTCTTCCATACTTTTGGATGATGTGGTGTTCCAAAACTTGTCCTTCAAAACTTCATGTCCTAAGGACCTTTAGGCATGTTTTGTGTGCTTATATCAACCATTTTTTATGTCATGATGAATTAACCTTATGCCATAATGTTGCTTCTGTTTTTTGTTGTCACAATCCTCTCTTTAGGAAGCTCAACTAGCTCTCATGTATCAATCATCTTGATGGACTTCATTTCCTCCTCCATATATACTTGCCATTGATGCTCTTTCTTAGACTCATCAAAATTTGCTGGTTCTGTAACAGCCAAAGCAAGCTTACAATTCTCATAGATCTCAGCCAATGATCTGTATCTTCTTGGTGAGGAATCACTGGAAGAGCTTGATGGAGATGACCCTCTGCTGGATGCACTTTGCTGGCTTGATGGTGTAGATGGAGGACTAGGCAGTACATGATTCATTTCTGGTGTGACAGACTCCTCCATTGCACTATCAATGACAACACTTCTTGGAGCAATCACAAATTTCTCTTTCTCATGCCACTCCCACTGAGCATTCTCATTGAAGATCACATTTCTCTTCACTACGATCCTTCCATTTTGAGGATTATATAATCTGTAGGCCTTAGACAAGTTGCGTACCTAACAAAGATGCACTTCACCGCCTTGTCATCTAACTTGGCTCTCAAATTCACCAAGGAGTAAGACACACATCCAAAAACTCGAAGATGACTTACACATGGCTTCCTTCCTGTCCACACTTCAAGTGAAATTTTATCCATGACTGATTTCGTGGGAGACATGTTCAGAATGTACACAGCTGATGCAACAACTTTACACCAAAGGTCCAAAACTCATTTGGCATTCTCTTGGCTTTGAGCATACTTCTAGCCATTTCAACCAGAGTTCTAATTTTTCTTTCGGCCACCCTATTCTGCTCAGGAGTGTAGGGTACAGTAAGCTCTCCCCTTATCCCATGTTCATCACAAAATGCAACAAACTCTTGTGATAGGAACTCACCACCCATATCCGTTCTTAGTGCCTTCACCTTCCTTCCTGATTGATTTTCTGCCAAGGCCTTGAACTTCTTTAAGTTTTCAAAAGCTTCCGACTTGAGCTTTAAGAAGAAAACCCAGCCCATTCTGCTATGATCCTCTGTGATGAGTAGAAAATATTTGCTTCCTCCAAGTGACATGGTCTGCATAGGCCCACACAAATCAGCGTGTAGCAACTCTAGGCACTCATTGGCTCTCCATGATCTTCCACTTGGAAAAGCACCTTTGAATTGTTTGCCGACCACACACCCTTCACACGGTTCAATCTCTTCAATCCTTGGAAGACCAATAACTAACTCCTTTGTACTAAGCATCCTCAAACTCTGAGAATTCAAGTGGACAAACCTCATATGCCACAACCTCGAGTCCTCATCTCTCTTAGCTATGATTGCTCTATTCACACTTGTTGACAGATCAAGTAGAAACATCCTATTCTTTGTCATATGAACTTTCATAATCACATGATTTGACCTCTTCTCTCTGATTTCACATGCATCTTCATCAAACAACAAATAATAACCAGTCCCTTGCAACTGGCCCACACTGAGCAGGTTATGAGCTAGTTTTGGTACATACTGAACATCACTCAAAGTTCTTACTCCTCCTTGCAAACTTCTGATTGCAATTGTGCCTTTTTCTTCTACTTGCATTACCTTGTCATCTCCAAGTCTCACCTTACTCTTCTTGGAATCATCAGGCTCTTTAAATATCTTTCTTGAGCTTGACATGTGATTGGAACAACCACTATCAAGGTGCCAGATTTCATTGGTGTTATTTGTAACCAAGGACAAGGTCATGAACAATCTACCTTCTTGCTCAACACTTTCTGAGCAGCTCACTAAATTTTGCTCACTCTCAAGCTTCTCCCAACATTGAGCCTCTATGTGACCATACTTCTTACAATGATAACATTCAATGCCTCATCTGTAGGACCTTGAGCCACCATAATGAACTCTGTTAGAGCCTCTCCATGAACCCCTCTTTGAGTCATTTTTCTGGCCTCTTCTTGGGCCATTGTTGTGACCCCTTCTTGGCCTCTACCATGCCCTCTACCTCTAAAGTTTCCTCGACCTTTATTTTCAGAGTTCTCAGGTTTCTCATTTGAGGGCTCTTCCTTCATCTGGAAAACCTTCTCTTTCTTCTGATCAAATGACCTGTTTAACCTCTCTCTTCATGAGCTTGAAGAGAGCTTATCAACTCCTCATATCTGAATGTTGACAAGTCCTTGGACTCTTTTAGTGTTGCTACCACATGATCATATTTTTTTTGGTCAAGCTCCTCATAACCTCATTCACAATTGTCTCACCACTCATCCTTTGACCATATGATTTCATATGGTTTACAATTGCAGATACTCTAGACAAAAATACCTACATAGACTCCTTCTCCAGCATGTCCAGAGTCTCAAATTTCCTTCTGAGTGCTTAAGCTTGATTGTGATGACCTTCTTGTCCCCCGTATATTTTTGCTTCAAAGTTTCCCAGGCTTCATGCGTAGTGGTTGCTGCTGTAATCCTCGGGAACACTTCATCATCCAAGGCAGTTTGGATCGATCATGAATAAGGCATTCGAGTTCTTCTTCCTCTTTTCTCTCAGTTGTTGATCAGGCTCCTCTGTTTGGGTGTCTTCAAAACCATTCTCCACCAGTCTTCATACCTCTTGAGACTTGAATATTGTCATCATCTTAAGACCCCAGAAATGGTAATTTACACCCTTAAAGATTGACAATTGTTGGTTGCTTACATTGCCTAATCCATTGTTATGCATCTTTACTTAGTCTCTCTTGTGTTTCCTATGTGTTTGATCTCACCTTTCACTCAATACTGTGGAATGAAAACCGGTAAACAAAGGTTTGCTCTGATACCACTTGTTGGATTCACATAACAGAATGGAATAAGTTTGAGAGAAGGAAGATTGTAGTTGTTGTATGCTAAACAATAACACATACAAAGCAAGTTTTCTAACTGCCTCTCTTCTTTGATTGACCATACATACAAATTAGAATTTGTGTAACTGTTGAGCTAAATAACTTCCCATTAACACCATTTACTTGAACATAAAACTGAAACGAACTGTTTTGACAAATAAGCTTAATGACATTAAACCACAACTTTAAAACTAAAGACTTAGTTGACACTTAAGCTAACTAAATTGAGCTCAACACAGGGAGGTTGAAACACACTACATTTTGACATGATGTGAAGTTGTGCTTGTGATTCGTGCGCTCGCCATTGTGAAGGTTAGTTTTGAAGAATATTACCAATGAAGTCTTTCAAAACCTAAATTATGAGCAAAAAGCCACTATGGCTTTCTCTTGGTGGTGCATTTAGACTAAGAGAAATAATTAAGATCATATTTGAAAACCACAACTTGAGAAAAATAGACGAATTGATAGCAATAATAAAAAAAAATCACATGAAAAATTAGGGGGGGGGGGGATCTAAACAAGATGAACTAGATGAAGAAGGCGAAAAAACAAAAACAATCAAACCAAAGAGCAATCCTCGCCAAAGAAACATCATTAGATGGCGAAAACCCGAGGAAGGTGTTTTCAAGCTCAATTTTGATGGTGCTAAATCTTCAACTGGTTGTGCTTTAGCATGTTTCGTGATTAGAGATGATGGCGGAAGGTTGATTGCTTACGATGCCAGGAGGTGCGTGAAACTGTCGGCACTTCAAGCTGAGGCGGTTGGCTTGTGGCTTGGGTTGGTGGATGCTCAAAAGAGGGGGATTCGAAGACTCGTTGTGGAAGGTGATTGTCTCACTATCGTGAACGCGATCAAAGGAACCTGGAAGACCCCGTGGGAGATCAAAAAACTTATTGTGGATGCTCTCCTTCTACTTGGTTCCTTTGAGTCGACCTCTGTTTCTCATATCTTTAGGGAGTCTAATAGGGCGGCTGTCTCCTCCCTTCCCGGTGACCCAAGTCGCCTCCCTCTTCTCGCTTAGCCGCTCGGTCTTCTTTAGATCTTCTGCTCGACGGCGCTTGCTCAGTCGCTCCTTCACTTTCCTCTAGTCCTTCATCTGTTCAGTCCACTGTTTCTCCCTTCTGGCGACCCTAGCCGCCTCTGTCTCCTCGCTCAGTCGCTCACTCTTCTTCGGATCTCTGCTCAAAGGTGTTCGCTCGAGTGGCTCGCTCTTGTCCTGGTAAATCTCACTACGGCTCTCTCCCTCCCACTTAGTCAATTGGGTAAAAAATGTCTTCTTCACATGCTAGTAGCGGAAGTCGTAGCGTTGATCAAAGTCACGAGTCTGGCTCTACAGCTGATGTCCGAGACCAAGACGATGTGATTAAGGGGATTCAAGAGAGTTTGGATCAATGGAAGACAGTCAAGACACCGGAGTTCTTGAATTTGCAGAACTTTCTCTTGATGAGCCGAAACTTGAGGAAGAGTTAGCAATGTAGAAGATTGATGTTTTTTGGATTGAGTACTATGTGTTGTTCTTGATTATGTTGTTGTTATTTTGAATCTAAGTTACTTTATTCCGTTGGTTTACAAAACATGTAAAATATTTGACATGTTTGTATTGATTTCTGTTAAAGACATTTTTTTATATTTATCACGGTATTGAATATTACAGTTTGTAGCCTTAGTATTGCATTTGTTGGGTATGATTTGATGATATATTTATTGTTCTTCTTTAGACCTTTAAATGAATATATAATTGATGTTGTCGTATCCCCATCGTTTCCGTTTCCTACAAAACTTAGATCGTCGTTTCCCCGTTTCCGTTTCCGTGTAACATAGGTTGACACACCCCAAATTTTTATATATATAAAAAAAAATTGTGTTGTATATATGTATTGTTATAATAATAAGAGGTAGAACCGTAGAGCTATTCGAAAACCCTATCCAAAATAAAGGAATGTGATGATTTTTATTCAAAACTAAATGTTTATAGTTAAATCGAAATTTCAATTTTTTATAGAAAATACTTATCATTTAAGACCTTTTCCGCCTATAATTCTTTAATAACACTAGTATAGTTTGGATTGAGGACCAACAAGATCATATGGGTAAACGTAGAAGTCACCCTTTGGTTATATACAAGTGTGAAATTAAATGAACGTAGATGAATGCACATGCCCTATCTCCCGCGCGCTAATATAGGAGTATACGTACCAACGGCACCATGTGCAGGTCACCCTCAGGCCTCATCATAAATTATTACTATAGATCATGCACCATCTCTCTCTCTCTACTGCTGAGCCTGATAGTGATCGGTATACATTGAGAAAAACATTTGTGTGTTTCCCGCAATCTTTTTGAACTAGCCCCACCCCGACCCCCGTCCCCCACCGCACCGCCGCCGCCACCCATATGGGCGCTTATGGCTTTTAATTTTCAAGATCCGGGCGAGTAAAATTAGAAGGTGGGCATACATATGTCCGTGGAGATTTTTGGAGAGCCAAATCGACCGACACTAAACAAGGTAGATAAATAGGTAGCCGTAGCACTACGGGATTTTGGGTGTCGGTGCTACCTTCCCACTTAATTATGGTGGGACCATCCTTCCGCGCCAAAAAAAATGATATTGCAGATCCAAATGCGTGGGGTGGGGTGAGGTCAGGTGGGAATAGGATATGTCTTCTGTGGATACTATTGTAATTGATGAATAATCCCTTCCAAAATATATCAGTTTACAACTTACAAAAATAAGCAACACTAAGCATATACTCCGTATATAACGTACACCAAACTGCAAAGGAACGAATATCATCAAATAATTAATGGATCCAATTAATATCTGGTAATAAGTCATACAATCTCTGATTCAAATTAAAATAGAGTATTTGAGACTAATGGATCAACCAGAGAGTAAAACAAATACATTAAGACGATTATTTATATGCTACTTTTGCTAATGTGCGGGCACTTTAGATTAATGCTACTTCATTTGCTATATAATTATAATTCACAAATTTCGCCCCTTTATTCATATGATTTTTTGTTGTATCTTTCGTTGTCTCATACTTCAGTTGAAGTCTGAGAATTCGAATTATTTCCGGTTCAAAAATAAAATAAAATAAAAATAAAATGTGTCTCATATCATCACCCTTGTCAAAAGTATGTCGTACGACCTCTTCTCGCTTCTACCAGCACTATAGAGGAAAAAATCATCCATCCACTATCTAGTATGTAAAATTTGCAATTCTTTAGAGAAAAAGTATAACTATATGAATTTTCAAATTAGTAATCATTTTTAAAAAGATGATTTATATTGGCATGTTATTTAAAAAAAAAACACTAAGGGTGTGTATGGCTGCATATAAGCCGGTTAAAAACTCTGAAATTATTAGCTGTTAAAAAAATAAACGGGTTTAAACGGTGTATGAGAACAACAAATAAGCTTTAGTCGGTTAAAAAAAGGGTTTATAAATAAGTTGCAGATTGAAGCTTATTTTGAGGTTTATATTCCATAATTACTATTTTACCCCTTCTCTTTTATCTTATTTGGTTTGAAAGTACTACAATACCCCTAATAAACTCCACTCTTTACAAATAAACTGTTTTTTGCCCCATACGGAGTTTATATTTTTTCATAAATTTTTAACTACTTTTATCAACAGTTTATAAATTTTTACCCTGTTTATAATTTTAGTCAGTTTATTAACCTCGTTCCATACGCACCCTAAATCTTTTATCTTGTATTAAAAAAAATCAATAAATATTATTTCCAACTGTCATAAAAAAAAATTCACCACTGTAATTAATTTATAATTCTGCGGCCACTTATTTTAATTTATTTTTAATTAGAAGCGCTATTGGTTTCACCAAGGGGAAAAAATAAACATAAGTAGTAATTTGGATGTGCACAAAGTATTTTTAGTATTATGTAATGCGTGGGGCTTGAAATTAAGTTAGAATTGGGTAGTTAGCTTTCATTAACTATTACAGTTTACAACAATATATATCACACTCTTTGTTTGTGATCGAATGATGTATATATAACACAATCGCAGTTAGCCTACTTATAAGGGAACCTTGAGAGAGAGATTTTCTTGTGCTGCGATTTCATCGGTGCATTTAAACACCACCTAACCTACTTTAACATCACATTACTCTTCATAAAGGGGGATATATGTTAATTAATGTTAGTAACGTTCAGTTATTATTATGAGAATTAAAAATGTCTCTTTACTTATAAGCAGTAGTGAAATGACTTACAATATTTTGAATCAGCGTGCATGAGAGTTGTTAGAGCAATCTCAATAGATTCTTTATCTTTCATTTTTGAAAAATATTGAGATTGTTTTTCTCCAATAGTTTTTTTCATTATATTCTTTAAAATAGAGAGGAAAAAAACAGAGACCGCGAGGTAAACTCTATAATGAAAATTGTCAGAAAACTATTACCTTCTTATAAATTTAGAATCTCGTTTATTAAAAAAATGTTTTAAAATATTACTCCATCCGTCTCAAAATTTAAGTCGTTTAGGATTTTGTACAAGTTTTAATAAAACACTCATCCCTCAATTAACATCATCATTCCACTAACTTTTTCACAAATTTTATTACTTTTTAATACCCATTACATTTTTTAACCAATCAAAATATTTTAAAAAGTCAACAACACATAAATCGATACAAATCATTACTCCATCCGTTCGGTAAAACATGTCACTTTACTATTCACGCACACTTTTTTAGGAGATAAAAACTATATAAAATATCTAGATTTTTTAATAATTTTTTAACAATTTCGTAGTTATTATTAATAAGTACAAACTTGTTAAAAAAATTTATAAAAAAATGAATATTTTATTTAGTTTTTATCATTGTAAAGAAGCGTGCATGCATGGTAAACGACATGTTTTGCCGAACGGATGGAGTACTATCCCCTACCTAAAAAATCTAAAATGACCTAAATTTTAATACAAGAATTAAGGGTTAAAAAGACCTACATTTTGAGACGGATGGAGTAATAAAAAGAGATGGGCCACTACAATGTTCACATCAGCTTATTTATGCATGGTTACTCGGGAAGGTAGCCATGTTGTAGACTGGTTTGCGCATTTGGGTTTGTCCTAGTCCTTAGGGATGGCAATTTCACCCGCACCCAACCCGAAGCCGAATCACCCGACCCGAAAAAGTGAGTGAAAACCCGAGAAAAAGCGGGTGGAAAGTGGATGTGGGTGAAGTGGATATGGGTGGTGGGTCGAGTGGGATGAAGATTTTCTCCACCCGCACCCGACCCATCACCCGCCACCCGACCCGATCCATATAAAATATATATTTTTATATAAAAAAATATATTATATATAAAAAAAATATATAAACTTTGTAAACCCTAATTTTCCTTCCCAGCTTCCCTTCATCCACAGGCCGTCACTCTGCATCCCCTCTTATGTGTCTTTCTCTGTTGTAATACGCTCGCTCAATCCTCCCTTCTCAGAGACTACATTCGCACTCGTCGGCGAGGGCCCGAGCAAGCAGTTGCTGCCGACGATGCGCCTCATCCTCACTTGTGTTGTTTAAGACTTATTGTATGTGTTTAAGACTTATGTATGTGTTTAAGACTTATTTAAGACTTAAATGTGTAAGATAATCATATTTTATACACTATTTTTTTTGAAGAGGATTTTATACACTATTTTGTGTATCAAATTGATTGGAATTCAATTACATGCATTTAGGGAAAATCACCCACATTTCACCCATATCTCACCCATTTCACCCGATCACCCGATGGATATGGGCGAAGTGGATATGGGCGAAGTTGATATGGGTGGGGTGATGGGTGGAGAAATGGGTCACCCGTGGAGGGTCGGGTGAAATGGGGGTCCATCCACCCACCACCCGACCCATTGTCATCCCTATTGTCCTTCACTTCTGCACTTTGCCCTGCCGAGCTCGAGGATTCCGTCCGTGAGGACGCTTTTGGGCAGTGGTTCAACTGAGGTTGACCTCACCAAATTTTCGCCGTGTATCATTAAAAAAATCAGTTTATCTATGCAATTTGGGACACGTGTAATTGGGTTCACGTCATGCACCAGCATGGAGTCAGAATCGGAATCGGGAAATCATTCCGGAATAGCTCACCGGAAAGGACTTGTGGATAGTACCCATAGGTTTCCGGTTCGAACTCCGGAATGGCCACTCTTTATTTAACAATTCAAGGAATCGGAAAATTCGACGGAGTTTCTCCATTTAAAATGACAAAGACAATATGTTGATTAATGATAATCAAAATAAATATACTCACTTTGAAATCAGTTTTTTAATATGATTTTCTTTATAAAAAAAATTATAGATATGACTATTTTACAATATCGATATGGATTGTCCTAACACTCTAAATCTCAGGAATAAGATTGACACTACTACACGTACATGATAAAATAACGTTGGGACTTTTGTGAATCCCACATCGGAAGTGGAAAGATTATGGGCTACTCTACTTAATGTCAATTGGTTTTGGGATGGTTCCCAATCTGACTTATATGTTAGGCTTTTTGGTCGGACTCAACCAGACTTTCCCCCAATAAATAAAATATGCAAATCAAAACACAAAACACAACGGATTTATGACATATTCAGGGTGCTGAATAAAAATAAAATGCCACATTGACGACTCTATGGTGGAGAATTTGGACAATAAAAAAATAAAATAAGATAAATTGTTAATGACTCCAAAAAACATAATATGAGAACCCTCTATTAGAGGAGCCTACAAAATAAACGTTGATGGATCAAAACTTGCTTCCAAAAAGGCAACATCTAGATTTGTTATTCATAATCATTGTAGTAAAGTTGTTTAATTTCTTGAAATACTTCTTCATGCAAGTTAGTACTGACAATCAGTGTCGAAGCACTCACTAAGGTGTAACTATTGGTAAGGCGATCGATGTGCGACAGATAGGGTAGAAAGTGATAACTTGGCAGTTATCAATACCATCATGTGGGATTTTGGAATTGTCCGTGGAAGATCGAGATAATCATCTTTCAAAACGGTAGGCTTCCATCACATATTCCAAGAGATCAACATAGTGGTGGATTGCATTGTTCCACTTTGCCTTGAAAAGACTTAGAATGAAACTCAAATTACCACTGCAACCCAAGGCCTTTTTCATGATGTCAGCTAGTTGCAGATTCGTGGGAACACGCCGAGTCTTCATAAATCCTTTTGTTGTTGTTCGTGCACAAAGTGACAGTTTATTATGAGATGCTTGATTCTGTCATGAAAGATGGGGTTGTCATGCGGATGCTGAGTTGCTCGATTGTCACAATATAGAGGTATATGAAATGGAACAACAATTTGAAAATCACGGAAAAGGCCATCAAGCCATGACAAGAGGAAAATCCGTCGTTGTTTCTGCCAAAAAAATACTCAAACCTACAACTAGTATAGTGTGCAAGTAAGAGATCAATCCTCATGGAAATCTAATCAATTCAAGTACCAATTCTAATCGCAAGTAAAGAAATGAGTTGTTGGTGAGAAAAAAATCCGTCTTTTATCAAAGTAGAAACAGATAAATAGAGTAAAGTGTTTTTTTAGAATACAGTAGAGAGAAATAGGTCCACCTACAATTTATCACTTCGGTTGATGATGTTTTATCCTTGTCTCAGCCTCTATTTCTTGTCTTTTCCTACAAATGTTCTTGTCCATTTCTTAGGTAAATTAGTAGTCCTGCGAGTCCTAGTAACCCTTATCTCTAAATAACCCTAACACGGTTAAGATTCAATCTATAGATAGCACTAAGAGTGAATTAACCAAGATACATGTGATATCAAGATACGAGTCGATATTCAACATATATTTAACTTCCTATCAAGGTTATTAGGATCGAGTATCTAGGATCGAATCACAACAGGGTCTGTGGATCGGATCGTAAGATCCCATTAGGGGATCGTAAGATCCTAATAAAATAATAAAAAATAAATAAATATAACAAAGTAGCTTAATTTAAAGTTCTAGAATGAGGAAAAAAAATGTTAGTCACACAAAATATTTTGGTTTCAAGAGATAAAAAGCTCCATTTACGACCTTAGACATTATCATATTGATTAAAAGACTCGAAAAAAAAAGTCTGTCTAGGCCATTTTTCGCGTTTTATACATGAATGTGTACATTTAAACTCCCTAAAATCAACCTAGGAAACAAAACAAATGTTTTAAAAATACATATTGTTAATAAAAATAGGATCTTTAGAATCGAGTAGGATCGTAAGATCCTATAGATCCATTAAGATTTTAAAGATCCTATCGTAGATCCTACACAAATAAGATTCTATATATGCATAGATCCGGATCGGGCTCCTGAGTAGGATCGTATGATCTTAGGATTCTAAAGATCCGGATCAAGATTCTAATAACAATGCTTCCTATACATCCAATTATTCGTACGAGTTCTAAAAGGATATGTTTGTCACTTGGGTTAAGATTCGCTATGAGGAATATGCAAAATCCTAGCAATTGAATGAATCTACTCTGACTACGTGATCAGATCAGATAGAATATAACACATTCAATTACCTAAGCGCAAAGAAGTCAAAACATTCGAATAGGAATAAGAACTAGATTAAAAAACTCACAGCTCAATAAATAAAGATCCAAACTGTAGGCGAAACCTTGAGATTTTAGTTGCTCATGCTCAAACGTGCTCTCAATATTCTCTAAAGTGCATAAGGTGTCTAAAACAAAAACCTCAAACGTTTTTAAATAACCATAAAAGAATCGGCCTAATAAATCCTATAAAAATGTAATTAACGGGATAAAAAGTCCATCGTCAGATTCGGCGTTCAGCAAAATGCCGCAGGGTGGCCAGGCGATTTGCGAATCTCCGTTGGAATCACGAGGATCAACCCTTGCTGAATCTCACGACAAGAATGGATTCTCAATGCCTCTTCTCACAATCCTTAGGCGTCTGAATCTCTCAAACAATTGAAAGCTTCTAGATCTCTGTAGGGATTGAGTTTCACGCTTGTTTTTCTCTAGATCGATCTTTTTTTGCTTCATCAACTTGCATAAATAAAGATTACAAAATATAGATAAATCCTAATAAAAGGAAAATACTAAAATTCTAATAAGATAAACTCAAATCCTAATACTACCTCCGTTCCATAATACATGGTCTTTTCCTTTTTGACACGTTTTTTAAGGAGCGAAAAACTCAATGAAATATTATTTTTTTAATCAAATTTTTTATATTATTTGATACTTATTACTAATAAGTATCAAATTATATAAAAAATTTAATTAAAAAAATAATATTTCATATAGTTTTTCACTCCTTAAAAAGCGTGCCGAAAACTAAAAACCCATGTATTTTGGAACGGAGGGAGTATATAACAACTAAGACTTACTCCCTCCGTTCGGCAAAACATGTCGTTTACTATTCACGCACACTTCTTTAGAATGATAAAAACTATATAAAATATTCATTTTTTTATAAAATTTTTATAACAAGTTTGCACTTATTAATAATAACTACGAAATTGTTTAAAAAATTATTTTATTTTTTATCTCCTAAAAAAGCGTGCGTGAATAGTAAAGTGACATATTTTACCGAACGAAGATAGTATTAAATACTAAGATATGCTAAAATTAACTCAAATAACAATATAAGACAATTATGGGTTATTTTTAATCTTCATTACTTTGAACTCACAAATGAACCTTTGATGTCTCATTGTTAGGCAATTTCGACCCTCTTCCTCTTGGATTCTGATATTTGTGTAAACTAAAAATTTGTAGCCCTGTAGTACTCGTGAGTTTTCTAACTCCAAATACATTCATAGATATTCTATGAATGACTATGTTACTGAGGTTACTAGAAATTGACACTCCCGGATTGTATCAATGACAACTTTCCTATTTTGGGAATTTTGAAGTTTTTGAAAAATTTTAAGCATGTTTTATCTAACAAATTTTCTATATCATTCTAGCTCCAAAATGGGAAAGAATGGAAAAAAATTGAAAAGTTTTCCTAAATTTGCAGTATTCTCTAAAACTAAATAATTATCCCAAACATCAAAATAGAGAAGCTATTGAAGCTAGATTGAACAAAAATAATTTGAATAAAATATATTTTATTTTATTATTTTAGAGAAGCGGGTGAAAATGGTCTTATAAGGTTAATAATTTTGTATTCAACTTAAGAAACAATGTGCAAATCAAGAATGTTTTACATATACTCATACAACATGCGATAGAGAGAAGCTGTAAATAAATCCTTCCAATTTACAAAGTGGCTTAAAAAGTACTCCGAAAAACGACTTGATAAATGCATATATGAATTTAGTTCAGTTGTGTCAGAAAACCAAAATGTGAAAATTCCAATCACTCAACAAAATCCATTAACAACAGTCTAAATAAAATTCATTGTGGACAGGAAAGGACAAGCACTTGGAGCTTTTTATGATGATAACGCAAAGGAAAGTTTTGCAATATTTGAATTATTCAGAGAGGCGATGTCCACCTCCATGGCTCCATCTCCATTCCATATATAAAATAAATATACAGATAAAAGAAAATATGGGTGGGAGAAAAGGGAAGTTGCACATATCAATCTTGGTGGACGTAGTAAACGCCAAGACTCGTTAGTTGAAACTTGAAAAGTGGCCGCTGAAAACTCCACCGGCTGCGCCCCCTCTCGACTAGTCAATGAGTCAAGTCGAGCTGACAACTGGATAGATCGGGTCAGATTCAGGTAATATTTATTCGAGTTCGGTCAATATCAGATATATTTTTAGAGGATGAACTGGGATGGGTCGGGTTACATTTAGTTTTATGAAATAATTTTTTTTTTCCAATATACATCCTTCTCCACTTGGATTGCTTTGCTTCTATTAAGCTCGGTCATATCTATAGAGAAGCAAATCGAGTCACTGATCGTCTCTCGCACATCGATCTTGACTTTACTGGTCCGTCGTTTCCTGATGATTTGGTTCTCTCAAATTTCAACCATCTGGATGCTCTTGGCATGTAGTGTGTTTCAAATGAGAAATCATATGGACAAGTTGGGTCTTGTTCGCAGTGAATCAGGTCTTGTTTGTCCGTGCTTAGATCAATTTGGGTATCGAGTCAAAATGGATCGAATCAGTTTTGGGTTTGGGTTACACATAGATTTTCAAGCGTGAGTCGGGTTTGGGTTTGGATCGGTCGAAACGTGTTTCTTGGGTTGGGTCTTGACAGCTCTAAATGGGTCGGGTCATGACAGCTCTAAATCTCAAATATCTCATATGAAAAAATCAAGAGAGTTGAAATGTGCGCCTTATTGGGCCATTTGTCTTTACTAGTTTGAGCCTTTTAAGCCCGTACTTAATTGGGCCCAGAAATTGGGTTGAACTCTCAAAACATTTCTTTTCGGCATTTTTTGGATCAAAACAGATTTCCTTTCAAAAAGGTATGAAACAATTGCTGAGGGTTATGGTAAAAGTATTTGATCAACAGACGTTTATTTATTTTTGGATTAGCGTAATATTTAACTAATATAAAACATATTAACTTATTTCTTTAAAATTCATCCAATCCTACAATTTGATTCTACAATCCAACCCAAATACATTCTTTCAATTCGATTCAGAATCCTGATTTTGACAATATTGGTTTTCAACCCGAAACAATTGATAATGGGTGTGGTAAACCGTAGACTCAGAGCATCTCTAACCGCTCAAAATTCTTCAAATTCTTTATTTTGGAGAAAACTTTAGGTGTTTTTCTTTAACAAAGTCCCTAAACTTTCTCCAAAATAGAGATCGTAATGAAATAAAAAACCAACTTCTCTAAATCTATAGCATTCTCCATATTTTCTATTAGTATTCGAGGGACCATTTTGAAATCTTGAAATTAGAAAATCTATCAGAGTTGTTAGAAGAAAAATTACTTGGAATATTGGCTTTTACTTTCCTATAATAGAGAAAGTATGGAGAAACTAATGGTGATGATATTGTAAAATCTAGTTTGGAATTTTCTCACTTTCGATGTATTTCAACGTGTATCACATAAAATCTAACCCTAACTTGAAAATTGGTCCCAATATACTTTGAAGATGTAGAAAAAACCACAAACTAAAATATCATGAGAGAATATATATAGATTTGTGAAATGAGATTGCATCTGCAGTTGTGTAAAAGATATGAATAGGGAGTGATGGAATTTTATTAGTGAGTTAACACTGAAATCACCAGTTCACAGGTGATGCTACATCATTTTGTAGTTGCATAGCTGATTATGGGATCCAAATTAATGAGGTTCTCAATATCACAATTCACACACTGAGATGGATCAGTCTTGAGTGTATATGGGTCTAACCCATGGCGTACTTCTGGGTCCAGCTGCGAGCAGTTGTCTCGTACTTGGCTCGGTCAATCTTGCATACACGAGCAATCTCCGGGACCAAGGGATCATCTGGGTTCGGATCCGTAAGCAGTGAGCATATTGATAGTAACACCTACGTCATATGGCAACAAGTCAGTGTTTCAATTATATATATTTGAAGAGGGTTAATTAGGAATTAGTTAAGGCATGGATAATTTGCAATTAAGATACCTTAGAAATGGTAAGGGCAGGGCTCCATTGCTCCTTGAGTATGTCCAAGCAAATGCTTCCATTGCTATTGATGTTTGGATGGAAAACCTTCGTCTTAAACGCAACCTTTCGGTTCACCAAATCCACAACATATAAGGTTTATCATATATATGCATATTGATAGCTTGGTGGAATGTTGGTTAGTTGATTGAAGTAACATATATACCTTAGGAGGTTTGAAGGGATAGTCAGGAGGAAAATGGATGTTGACCAAGAAAACTCCTCCAGCATATGGACTGTCATTCGGACCGTAGATGGTTGCTTGCCAATGGAACATGTCATCTGCTACCGGCCCTATATAAATCCCAATAAAACCATACCACCATAGCCCAATTAATCAAGCAATTCAAAGATATGAAGAGACAATTGTTGAGTTTCGACAAGTTTGAATACCTGCACTGCAGGAAGAAGGAGGGTCTCTTTCAAGCTCCTTGAGCTCCTTCAAGATCCTCCTTGATGCCATTACCGCCTGCAATTCGATCAAAAGGAGGAGACAGAAAAGCCTCAATGGAGAGATCTGAGGGTTGGAGATATATGAAGGTCTTAATTAATAGCTTGTAAGAAACCCTAGGACCAAAGGCAGCAAATCAAAAGGGGGATAGGTGGGAATGTTTATAATGGAAGCTATGAAATGGAGGCCGAAATTCGGATGCTTTTATCAATGGTGGAAATGGAATGCCAACGACAGAACAAATTCCAAGATAAATATGCCAAAATGGGGCAAGCAAAGAATCTCTTAAAAGATAGCAACTCTCTCACCTTTCTTTTTTTATGATTGAGAAAGATTATGTATCAAGACTTGAATGAAAACTACTTTATGTCATATTATGTAACACCTTAGTTTGGTGCATGTTTCAAAATAGACCAATTTTTTTTATGCAACTCTGTGTATGGTTTTGAGAAGTTTTCTTTACAAGATTTTCAGAATGGTAGTTGTCGAATTCGATCTCCCCCGTGACGGATACACTTCCTTGATCGGAGATTTTATTTCTAAGCTGCCTTGAAGTTGTAGTCGATCTGCATTTTGAAGTTGGGTCATCTCTACTTCCATTGTAGTTCATACATATAGGACTGGACGGAACCCTAAAAGAGGAAGAAGATTAGACCATATCTCATTAAGATTCACACAACAAAACCCTTGAATACTCAAACAGCCACCGTTGAAGTTGTTTATTAATTCCAACCATGTTTCTTATATACCAAAAGATGATTGTTGTAATGTTGGATTAATTTCATATTTATCTATAATAATAATAACGGTCTTTCTATCCTATATCCTGAAGTTTTATAGGAAGCATCGACTCTATGAAATTAGTTTTAAGAAAAGTTAACATAATATAATTTTGAAAAATCATTGCCAATAAAGCTTATTGAGGCATAGGTTAAAAGCTTGGACAATTTGCATGATTATACCAAAAAAATTACAACTTTGCAAAAATGACCATGTCATGCACAAATTGCAGAGAGAGAAAAAAGTGTCACTTTTGCAAATATAATTGTGACCAATTTGACCGGTAGAAGGTGACCAGGGAAAAAACAAAAGAGGAAAGAGGCTAAGGAGAGAGAAGGCAATTGCTTAAATTTCAATTGTTTAAAACTAATTTTCAGCCATTTTTATTTGTTAAAATTAAAAAATAAATTTATTTTTGAACTTAATTTAATTTTATCTATCTATAGACACCCACTTTATATATGTTTATGGAAAAAAAATCGAAGTAAAGTTGGGTCTACATCGCATCTTGATCTTAATTTGAAGTATGACATGGATAACCATTTGGATGACAAAGACAACAATTCAGCTGGCACAGAAATTCACACAAGTGACAAGATAAACCAAAAAACATGGGCAGAACCGACAATCGTTGCTCCGGAGATGAAAGGTAAAGTTGCCGACGTGGACAGGGAGGAGGGGGCAATGCTCATAGATGAGAGCATATCGTTTGGATCTGTCAGGAGCAAGATAATGGAGACAAGCAGGTACCCGTCTCGGGGAGAGTTCCTTCACCAGAAGTGTCAGAGGACATAAGCAAGCATGGCGTGACAATGTGAAGAAATCGATGTCTAGTGGGATAACTCTTCTTTTGTGCAGTCGAATGTAGTATTTTGTGCCGTTGAATGTAGTATTTTGTTAGTGATCGGAACCAATGTGTCGTTGCCCCATTCCTCCTCCCACACCGACCCCCAACCCCCACCCGATGCGTCGGCCTGATTGTAGACAGTTTGTGGATGTTGTTATGGATTGTAGTTGTTAGGAACTTTAGTACTTCGTAGTGTTTGGTTTAGGTCTTAAACGTTTAAATGTTTTCACCTTTTGGATGACTAGTGTTTGATGTCTGATGTTTAAACGTTTAAACGTTTCCACCTTTTGGACTTAAGTTATTATGGACTCATTTCGTTTGAGTTTAATGTTCGATATCCTTCTACTGGGAAGTTTATGAGATAGATAAGATCGATCTGTCAGGGGTTATTCCGTTATTGGCTTGGACATCGATTTTATTGGCAAGGAAAAATCATTTATTGGCTAGTAAGCAAAAATCACAAACATTCGTCTTTTGCATCGTCGGCAAACTATTATGATTTGTACTCACTTATTTGTAAGCGCTTTGGGGCTTCTCATCCCCCACGCATTTTGGGGATTCTTTTGTATTTGCGTATATAGGCAGTTATTTAATTTGTACGCGAACTACCTCGACTTTGCTTCCAATTTCTGTCTTCTGAAGTTTATGATAATTTAATATGTGCCAGTTTCAACATTATTTGTGCCAATAACGTTTATTTACTAGCCAGTAAAGGTGTATACCTTGCCAACTCATAGGAATTGGACAGATAAAACCAAGTTGTACAATAACAATAAACCTTGGAAGTAAAGGTATATATCAAAAGTGACCAAAGGTACGAGTCCTACAATCATCAAAAGCGACCAAATGTACGCATCGAGTCCTAAAACGACAAAAACAACCAAATGTACGAGTCCTACAATCTTAAAAAGAGAGCAACTTTTGGTGGCAGTCACGATGAGGCAGGAGCCTTTTCCAATCTGCAGTAGCAAGAGTGTCGTCCATATGGCGAAAGAGCCCTATCTTCAAGAAATGGTTTACCCTCCCAATCTTGAAGAAATGGTTGGCCCTTCCAATCTTGCTCGATGGCGTCGACACGACCTTCCCTCCTTTAGTTATAACCATAACTCACTTATTTTTAATACCTGAGATACAAGTGTGTACATTGAAAGTTACAGGTTACTAAAACAAGTGCCAGTAATTACAAAATTCGTGCCAGTAAAGAAAAAATTTGTGCCAGTAAAGTAAAAATGCATGACAGTAAAAAATTCGCGACAGTAACTACTTCCCCATTCTAAAATCCACCAATTAATCGAGATTTTCAGTTCGATTTACACATGTTTAGACCTTCGATTCGAACTTCGTCTTCAATCCACCAATTAATCACAACTTTCTCAATTTCCCCAAACCTTCCAACTCCCACAAAATTAGGGTTTCAAAAAAAAAATTCAATCTGATTTCTCCCCAACCTGACTGACTATCACAATCTACAATATTTTCGAGTTCGATCAAGAGAGAGAGGGTGAATACTTACTTCCTTTCTGCGTCGCATCCAATATTTCGCAGGGGTGGGGTCTCTTCTTCTTCGAAACTCCTCCAAAGCTTCTTCCCTTCCTCATCGTTTTCTCCCTTTTGGAGACGCCTCCTGGACTTCTCTCTATGCAGCCGTTTAAATGGTGCTTCGATGCCTTCTATCACTCTCTCTCTCTCTCTCTCTCTCTCTCTCTCTCTCTCTCTCTCTCTCTCTCTCGTCGATTATTTTCTCCTTCTACTGAAATTGTTGGTCGCTCGTCCTCCTCTCCTTTGAACTTCCATTACGATTACCTGCTATAATAATTAGGGCAACCGATTAGTTTTGCCAATTTTTGGGCCCAATGGTTACTTATGCAAATTTTGTTGGGGGAGAGTCTTTTTTGCAAACGGGCCCAATTATTGGTATATTTGCTATCATTTTCTCTAAAAGCTTTCCTAGAAAAGATTCTCTCCTAAATATAACATCGACTCTATGAAATTAATTTTTAAAAAGCCAAAATAATAGTATAATTTTAAAAAATCTTTTCCAATAAAGCTTCTTGGAAAAAAATTTCTTTGCTCAAAAAAAAAATTCCAAAATTATTCAATCAACCACTTGTCATTCTCCTCACAATTTCCGATCTTACGTGGCACAATATTATTTCATCAAACCTACGTATTAAATTTGAATTTTTTATTCAAATAAGTAATTAATTAATAGTTAAATAAATAGGTATGATTAACAACTAATAAAAATCCCCCTTTTCATCGTTTATTTATCCTCTGAATATTTTGAAATTTATTTTTGTATGACTACTTCAATTTTGAATATTTCGTATTTATAAATATCAATTTAACTTTTTTAAAATTAATATAGAAACAATAAATAGAAAACTATATACTATAATATATAATCTATCTACTATCTTCCATTATAAATACTAAAGAAGATTGCTCAAAAAAATACTAAAGAATAAGTATCACTAAACTACTTATTTTTGGTCGAAAGGAGAGTTAGAGCTCTCCATGCATCTAGTTGCACTTTTATTAAATAAAAAAAGAGTTAAGTAGTCAACATATGGGGTAGCCCGACCCCTAACATCATCATGCAGAAAACGAAAAACACTTTTAGGCGGGTCAAGCAATACAGTCAAACCAATGTTATAATCAAAAGCTAAACAAATCAGGTGATCCGCGACGCGTTAGCTTCCTAGCTAGAACACATGCCGCAACTGGATAGTCCAATCTCTACTTAAAAGCCTTGGCATTTGTTAACAATGCTAGCCAACGGGTGGCACTGTGACATCTCCTTGCCTAGAATAGTCAAATCTCTACTTAAAAAGCCGTGTTTGCTGATAAGTTTTCTCAAAAGGAACTTACTTTATTTCTTTGATCTCTAAAAAATATGCTTATGAAATTTTGTGATTTAGAAAGAAAATTACGAAGGAAACTCTATAACAAGGGCTTTTAAGTTTATGAATGCTTTTTTGGAAGTAATGGTGTATTCTCTCTTTGTAAGAGATGAAGTAGTTTATATAGTGGTTTCGCTACCATCTTGCCTTGAATTCTTGTGTATGTCTTCAAAACTTCTCCTTATGAGGATGTTAAATTCTTTCCTCAAATGATGAAGATCTTGAACTCTTTCCTTGAATGATTATATTTTTCATAATGCTCTTTGTCTTGATCTTCAAAGTGAGTCTTCTAGTTTTTTTTTTTTTTTGAACTAGAAAGAATTCGACTTACCGAACAAGTTCAGTGAGACGAGAGGCCAAGAAGTTCGGCTTCGTAATGAAAGAAAATCGAAAATACAAGACAAATCGACAAAGACAAATACACCACGAGCAAACTAGAGAACAAAGGTCGATCTTAGTAGAGGCGAACGATATTGGAACCATAACAATGTGAGTCAACGCTTCTAACAGTTGGTAGAGGCAACGCAGGGGGTCGCTGGGGAACAAAAGTGGAGATCTCGGATTTGAACTCGATAGCTAGCGAGCCGACAGATCTCGATCAACTCCACGACCTCTCGCACGGTGGCAGAAAAAAGACCATAGAGCTCAAAGAGAAACCGCCAATAGAATCGAACAAATAGACGCTCTGGAGTAAATCGGGGCAAAATTCTTTGCGACGGGATTTGCTCAACCAAGAAAATATATTTTAATTGTTCGTTATGAATATTGTAGAAATATTTAATTATTATTTAGGAAAGAAATAATAAAGTAGATGGTGGTGTACATATATAAAATGTATATACACACAACAATGTATATATTTATTAGGTAATAATTCGAAATCAAACAGGTCTGAACCTCGATGGCCGGAAAAGTTGGCAGACGGTAAACCGTCAAAACAAAAAAAATACAAAGCGGTGCACAACACAAGTTTGAATGATTTGATCGAAAGGAAAGTACTTTAGAGCTCTCCGCGCATCTAGCTGTACTTTTATTAAATAAAAAAGAGTTAAGTATTCAGCATATGGGGGATAGCCCGATGACAGGCCTAAAGTCGTTATGCCAAATCAAAGTAAATTCCTAAGATGCAAACTATAACAAGTATAGTAGGTAAGTTAGGGTCGGACCTACAGGGAAACAGAATCAATCGTAAGAGCAAGTATTATTACCCAAAAGTAACCGATTCAAGGGGGAGTTTTGTGTGTAAGTAATGGTGATAGAACAAGTTGCAAATAGAGGTTGCGAATATATGATGGAAATGTATCACACCAGGTACTTATCCGCACAACAATTGAGATGGTTCATCATCGCATTCTATGAATCTCAAGTTCTAATGTCCAGTAATTGTTCTCAATTCAGATCGTGTAATAGCTTTTAGTCCTACCAGTCCTAAAAGCACTTATCACCAAATTACAAGGGAAAACCTTCACCGAATAATAAAGCGATAGCATTCAAACATGAATTATAATGAGATACAAGCGATTCTAACAACCCGTTAAAATAGCATGTAATCGAATCTCCTTCACAATCTACCACAAGCAACCCGCGTATGGTGATTGTGTTCGCTACAGTGAATCTACAACCCCAAACCTGGAATTGGAAACCCTAGCAATATGACTAGTATCGAAACAATTAACAAAGGACGAACAAGAGTAGAATACTCACAACCAAATCAATCGAAGCCTTCAAAGAACCAAGTGTAACAAAGGAGAGTTAGTTCTCCATAGGGTTTGTGAGATGATGGAAAGAGAAAAATACGTCTCTCGAAAATAACCTAATAATCTCTGCTGCGTTCTCCGCAGTAATATAAACTAATTAAAAAGGGTTTAACATCCCGTAAAAATATAATATTAAACTAATAAGATAGGGGGAAATCGGATAAGAATCCGTCTCCAGGGACTGACGCGGGCGCGTCAGTAGCAGCGCGGGCGCGCCAGTGGATCGCCTTGCTACTTCCATCTGATGCAACGACGCGGGCACGTCCTCCTAGCAGCGTGGGCGCGCCAATAGCAGCGTGGGCGCGCCAGTAGCAGCGCGGCCGCGCCAAGGTCACCAGCTTCCAGCTGCTTCCGAACTTCTTCACTTCAACTCTTCTATAACTTGCATGATCCTATGATTTCTTCAACTTCTTCAACAGGTTCCGAATCACCAAGTTCATACAAATATCTCTCACAATGACATGTAAATGATGACAAAAACTACTAAATGCGCTATAGAACATATCGCATATCAAATTCCCCCATACTTAAACCTTTACTCGTCCCGAGTAAGCATAGAAGCTAAGCCTACTCTCACCATAAATCTCAAAGGTTCACAGACAGTACAAAGAAAATGAACACTAAGTACTAGTAGTTTTCACCATCTCAAAAATCAGCACAAAAGACAATCAAAATAGGGAAAGAGACTTACAATTGTATCTCAACCATCTACACCTTATAGCTCCCAGTGGCCTATCCGAAAACCTCCTTATCACTCCACTTCTTATGTCGCCTTCACCAAGAGATCAATCCTAAACACTCAAAGTAAACGCTCATCTTGCCAAGGCGCCCTTTCGGGTTTTCACCAAGCCACTCATTTTTTTTTTCAAAGATGGTACTCACTTAAACATTCTCACTTCCCTCAAGTCTCATATTGCCAAAGCCTAAGGCTCGCCAGACTACCTGCTTTTTGCCTGAGTCGCCCTTTCGGGATTTCAACTCATCCCAGGATTTTGATTGCTTCTTTTTTTCTTTTTCTTTTTTTTTCTGTTTTTTTTTTTTTCAAAATAACAAGTGCAGAATCTGTACACAAATAATACGGAAATGAAATATGTACAAGATATGTAAGTCCTTTCCCTCCCCCATACTTGAATGAAGCATTGTCCTCAATGTGAAAGAAGACAGAAATAAGTAGGGAGAAAGGGAACAGAAGGACTCACGGAGGGGGTGGATAGTGGCGAGAGTAATCCTCTCGCATGCGGCGAAGCTCTTCCCTCATCTCTCTGAACTCGCCAAAGCCTTCTAGGATGTCGGCCTGCTGGTGGAGAATCTGGTTCTGCACTGTCGTCAAACTCCCCACGTCTTGGCGCAGACGGCCAATCTGATCAACCAGGTAGCCCCACTGGTGGGGCTGCTGATGGGCATCCTGAAAAGCTTGTGGGGGCCAAGGGGCCCACTGATGTGAATCCTGCTGGCTCTGATATGTCGGTTGAGAATCCCAACCGTGAGAAGGGGTATGGTAAGTAGGCACCTCCTGCTGTGGGTTCTGTGCGAAACCCTGAGTATCTGTCTGAACAAAAGCCTGTGGAGCCACAGGCGCGTCCTCCATCGTGGCAGCTCCAGCTGTGCCACTACTGCTACCCACTTCTAGGCGACGCCGTCGACCCAGAACTGACGTCGGAAAGTAATCAGCCTCAATATACCAATCAGTCCAAATCTCAGACCAAGGAAGGGGCTTAGGGAGCCTGAACTGATGCTCTTTCTTCTTGCCTGTACACCAAATGGTTCCCCCATCCGGCGCAGTATCCAGCATCAAACACCTCCGCAGATACTCCTCTGTATAGGTCCTTGCTATGACCTGTTCCTCCAACTCCTGCAAACCATTTTGCCCAACGCCTGCAGCAATGGCTACCCGAGTAATAAGTCCGCTCTGGACCATTTCTGGTCCAACGGCACTGCGATCCTTTCTGACCTTGTCGAGCCCATCGAAGAAAAGCCTAACCCAGTCAGGCGTATAATCTGCAGTAGGCACAGCGCTGTAAGCAAACCTCAGGTGTGTCATGGAGAGCTTGGTATCTGTGATCAGCCCATAATATGTCCCAGAAACGATCTTGCACAACATACGGAAGACAGGATGAGTAATCCTGCTGTTGTACTCGTTACTGGTTAAGAATTCCTCTCCAGACACCGCTCTAAAGAATGCAACTAGGTCTGGGTCGGTCGCAGCTGTCACCCATCCATCAGTTGGAGCTTTAGTGACCCCCAAAGCAGCTCGCAACTTTGCTGCAGAAGCCATGTAGGTAGTGCCATTGTATCTGAAAGCAACCCCTCTAATTCTGTTATCTCCAAGGTACAGCTGATATGTCGCAAGGAACTGCTTGCACAGTTTCGGGTATCCTACAGCTCTCAACTCCAAAAAGTCACCAATACCAGCGTGAGCTAGACACTTCTGCATACAATCTAGCATCTGAAGTCTCTGAAGGGTCTCTCTATGCAAATATTTTGTAGAACTGACACAGCTAACCTTATTATAAATAGCCCACTCCTCTTCAGACAAATCTAACCCATTATCAGATCGACTCGCCTCTTCCTCCGATGAACTCATACTCGATAGATAATAAGACTAGATCCGAATCGAAATAAGGACAGTGGAAGGAACTCACAAAGAACAGATGAGGCTCGGCTCAGGGGGCAGACGCGGGCGCGTTGGAGGGTGGCGCGGGCGCGTCAGTAGCAGCGCGGGCGCGTCGGAGAGGGCGCGGCCGCGTCGGGTGTGTCAGCCTTTTGGTGGGTTTCTCTGACAGGCGCGGGCGCGTTGGGGGTGGCGCGGTCGCGTCACCGATTTCTGCAGACCTCAAAAAGCGTCGGAAGCGGTTGTCGATGTGGAGCCCGCCGATGTCCCTCCGGTGTCGGTGTGTGGGGTCCTGGTGGAGGCTCACCGGTGAAATGGGGTGGAGGGGTGGATTTGGGAGGAGAGGATGTGGAGTGTGGTGAGAGAGATTCAGGGGGATGTGTGGTGTGATGTGAGAGAGTGTGGGGATGTAGGGTTTTGATGATGGTGATGGGGGAATCTGATGGGCTTGAAGATGGCGGGCTGGTCCGAAGTGGGTTTTCCAGCCCGTGGTCGGAATTTAATTTAAATTTTTTTTTTTTTGACGAAAATTAACACTGCGGATGCAGTGGGTCCGAAATGCGGGTGCAATTCGTCACCAGAAACTCCGTCTTTATTACCTACAAGTTAGAATAAAATCGAGTTAAGGGAAAGAATGCAATACCTTGGGTTGCCTCCCAAGCAGCGTCTTTGTTTCATGTCGCTGGCTCGACTAAGCCTTTTTGATTATTCTATCTCTGCATTTGGCTCCTCCAAAACTAACTCATCCATAGCCTCCTTTGGGAACCCTTCATAGTATGTCTTAAGCCTTTGACCATTTACCTTAAACTTCTTGTGGCTATTTGGGTCATATAACTCTACAGCGCCATGTGGGAAGACTTCAGCAACAATGTATGGTCCCCCCCACTTTGACCTGAGCTTCCCAGCGAAGAGTTTCAGGCGAGACTGAAAAAGTAGGACTTTGTCACCAGCTTTAAAGTCCTTCCTATGGATGTGCTTGTCATGCCATGCCTTGGTCTTCGCCTTGTAGATTGCCGCATTATCATAGGCGTCCAACCGTAACTCCTCGAGCTCGCCTAACTGTAGCTTCCTGTGTTCTCCAACCCAGTCACTCTGCATATTGCATTGTTTCACTGCCCACCAAGCCCTGTGCTCCAGCTCAACAGGAAGATGACATGCCTTACCATAGACAAGTCTGAAAGGAGACATCCCAATTGGAGTTTTGTAAGCAGTGCGATAAGCCCACAAAGCATCATCAAGTTTCAAACTCCAATCCTTCCTGTTAGGATTCACAGTCTTCTCGAGAATGGCTTTGATCTCTCTATTGGACACCTCTGCTTGGCCATTCGTCTGTGGATGGTATGCGGTGGATACTCTATGTGTGACATGATATTTCTTCAGCAGGGCAGTCACAGTTTTGTTGCAGAAATGGGTACCCCTGTCACTAATCAGCGCTCTAGGAATACCATGCCTCGCAAAAATATTGCTTTTCAAGAACCCTGCCACAACTTTAGAGTCATCAGTTCTGGTGGCCTTCGCTTCCACCCACTTGGAAACGTAGTCCACCGCAAGTAAAATATACAAGTTCCCACAAGAACTAGGAAAAGGTCCCATAAAGTCAATGCCCCAAACATCAAAGATTTCGCAAAAAATCATCGGTGATTGTTGCTTTTCATTCTTTTGAGAGATATTCCCCATTCTTTGACACCTATCACATGCCTTGCAGAAAGAGTAAGCATCTTTAAAAATATGTGGCCAATAAAATCCAGATTCAAGCACTTTTCTAGCAGTTTTATTGGCACCAAAGTGTCCCCCACATGCTTGAGAATGACAAAATTCAAGAACAGATCGTACCTCATTATCTGGAAGACGACGACGAATTACCTGATCAGCACAATGTTTCCAAAGGTATGGGTCATCCCAAACATAGTGGTTTGCTTCTCTTCGAATCTTCTCCGTCTGGGCCTTGGTATGATCCGGAGGAAATTCCCCACAAACTAAGTAGTTCACAATGTCCCGGTACCAAGGGTTTACAGAATGAAGTCCTAGAACGGACTGAGATGGGCTGAGAAAGAATGACGTGGGCGCGTCAGGGAACGACGCGGGCGCGTCAGAACTCAGCGCGGGCGCGTCAGAACTCAGCGTGGGCGCGTCAGACTTTGGCGTGGGCACGCCAGACTCCGACGTGCTTTTGTGCTTGATTTTGCATAATGTGTCATCCGGAAACGTGCCTAAGATGGGTTTTTGTGACTCCGGCTTGTCCTCCTCATTCACCAATCTGCTTAAGTGGTCAGCCACCAAATTCTCCGCTCCTTTCTTGTCCTTAATCTCCACATCAAATTCGCTGAGCAACAGGACCCATCGAATTAATCTTGGCTTTGTCTCCTTCTTCGTCATCAAGTAGGGGAGAGCTGCGTGGTCTGTGTAGATAATCACTTTGACTCCAAGCAGATACTGTCGAAACTTCTCTAGTGCAAACACCACGGCTAGCATTTCTTTCTCAGTGGTGGAGTAGTTGCGCTGCGCTCCATTCAGAGTCATGGAAGCATAATGGATCACATGAGAGGCTCTTCCCTCTTTTTGGCCTAGCACTGCTCCCACTGCATAGTCGCTCGCATCACACATGATCTCAAATGGGCGAGACCAGTCTGGTGCCTGAATGATTGGTGCACTAGTGAGGCGTCCTTTCAGCTGGTCGAACGCCTCTTTGCACTCTTGTGTGAGTACAAAGGTCACATCTTTCTTCAGAAGCTCGCACAAGGGTGGGGATATCTTCGAAAAGTCTTTGATAAACCTGCGATAAAAACCTGCATGGCCTAGGAAAGAACGAACTTCGCGCACATTAGTAGGATAAGGCAGAGATTGAATTACATCAATCTTCGCCTTATCGACCTCAATACCCTTTGCAGAGACAATGTGCCCTAAAACAATTCCCTGTTCTACCATAAAATGACACTTTTCAGAGTTCAAAACCAGATTAGTTTCAACACATCTTTTTAACACTAGTGCCAAATGGCTCAAACAAGTATCAAAGCTATCCCCATGTACTGTGAAATCATCCATGAATACTTCAATGAAATTTTCAATGTACTCAGAGAAGATACTAACCATACATCGTTGAAATGTCCCGGGTGCGTTACATAGTCCAAATGGCATTCTGCGATATGCAAAAGTACCGAAAGGACATGTAAATGTAGTCTTCTCCTGGTCCTCTGGCGCTATGGCCACCTGAAAATATCCAGAATATCCATCCAAAAAGCAATAAAAGGGGCGCCCAGCAAGGCGTTCTAGCATCTGATCAATAAAGGGGAGGGGGAAGTGATCCTTCCTGGTTACTGTATTCAGCTTTCGATAGTCTATGCATACCCTCCAACCTGTTTGTGTCCGGGTAGGGACCAACTCACCTTGTTGATTCTCCACGACTGTAATCCCTCCTTTCTTAGGGACAACTTGTGTAGGACTTACCCATTGACTGTCAGAAATTGGGAAAATCATGTTTGCTGATAGCAATTTCAGCACTTCCTTCTTCACCACATCCATCATGGGAGGATTGAGCCTTCTATGTGGTTGGCGTGATGGCTTAGCTCCATCCTCCAGCAGGATCCTGTGCATGCATGTAGATGGACTAATTCCCTTGATGTCGGCGATGGTCCACCCCAGCGCAGTTTTGTACTCCTTTAGAACCTCCACTAACTTTTCTTTCTGCTCTGCTGAAAGCTTACTTGACACAATAACTGGTAAAGTGTCATCAACTCCTAGGAAAGCATACTTGAGATGACTAGGGAGTTGTTTGAGTTCAATTTCAGGTGCCTGCACAACAGATGGAACAAGCACTTCGCTTGGAGTCAGTAGATTGGGGCCAATGCCCAAAAGAGTAGGGGACTTACCTTCTACATCCATCTGGGCTACTAATTCCTGCATGTTAGATGTAATTGAAAAATCTGTATAGGATTCGTCAATAGCATTCTCAATAATTGACTGCAACTCATCTTCCCTAGAAATATCAAATAGATCTTGAGCTAATGGTTCAATCACATCAATAGAGCACAGAGAATGGTCATCAACAGGATGTTTCATAGCCTTGTATAAATCGAATTCAACCTTTTCTCCATCAAATTCCATTGTTAGTGTCTCAGAAACACAATCAATTTTTGTCCTAGCTGTTTTAATAAAAGGTCTACCTAACAGAATAGGCGCATCATGCTTATCATGTTCCATATCCAGGACAAAGAAATCTGCAGGAAAAATCAGTTTATCGACCATGACCAAAACGTCTTCTACTACTCCTTTAGGGTATTTATTAGACCTGTCAGCTAGTTGCACAATTACTCCAGTTTCATGCAAAGGTCCTAAATCTAGCGATTTGTAAAGTGAGTAAGGAAGCACATTTATGGAAGCACCCAAATCAAGCATAGCTCTATCAAATTTGACATCTCCAATGACACAAGGGATAGTAACCATACCTCGATCAGTGCACTTTTTCGGCATTCTCCTCTGAAACATAGCGGAGACTTGCTCACTTACTTTCACTTTGTTTTTTCCTTTCAGCTTCTGATTTCTCTTCACCGTGCAAAGCTCCTTCAAGAACTTGGCGTACTTGGGCACAGTTTTTATCATTTTCAACAGAGGAATGTTCACCTGACACTTGCTAAACGTCTCGAAGAGCTCTGAATCATCGATTATCCTCCTCTCTTTGAGTGCCTCAGGGAACGGAGGTTTTGGTTTCTCCGACCCGAGAGGGGGAAAATCCGGTCGGACGTATGTATCGACGTAGGGCTCAGATTCAGGCGAGATCGGACTCGACGTGGGCACGTCAGACTCCGGCGCGGGCGCGTCAGACTCCAGCGCGGGCGCGTCAGAGACCTGCGTGCTTTCCTCCTCATCCTCCTGACTTTTTAGCTCTTTTCCATTCCGAAGAGTTATAGCACTGACGTTTTCCTTTGGATTGACCACCGTTTGAGATGGTAGACCCCCTGACGTCTTTGCCTCCATTCTCGTGATTGCTTCAGCCATTTGCCCCATTTGTTTCTGTATATCTTTTATGCTCGATTCAGTTGTCTGAACATGCGCAGTAAAGTGCTGTGTCAGGGTATTGAGCATGGACTCAGTAGAGGGAGCGTTACCCTGCTGCCTCTGATTATAGGGCGGTGGCTGTTGCTGATGTGGTTGGTTTGGTGGATCCCTCCATCTGAAATTTGGGTGATCCCGCCACCCTGGGTTGTAGGTGTTTGAGTAGGGGTCATGTCTGGGTCTCTGAGGTCCATTTCCACCTATAGCACTTACTTCAGCGGTGTCTTCCTGGAGTGTAGGACACGCATCAGTTGGGTGGAAGTTATCACTGCAGATTCCACAAGCTTTGAGTTGTTGAGGAGTCCCTTGCAGAGTGGGCCTCCTAACCATATCCTTCAATTCAGCAATATCTTTGGATTGGTTAGAGTCTACCGAATTGACTCCTTTCTTTCTGGTGGATTTCCCGAAATTTCTAGTCCCCTCAGCCATTTCCTGAATCTTATCCATGGCTCCCTCTGGCGTGGCATTCAGAATATTTCCTCCGCAGGCGGCATCAATCATCCTTCTATCAGATTCCAGCAATCCCCCATAGATGTATAGGACTAGGTCCTTCGTGCTGTAGCCATGGAAAGGGCAATTAGCGCAAAGCTTCTTGAACCTTTCATTGTAATCATAGAGGGTTTCATCATCTTCCTGCTCTATATTGCTGATTGCCTTCTTCAAGGCGTTCTCCTTCTTAGCAGGGAAGAATTTCTCCAGGAAGGCCTTGTGGAGCTTAGGCCAAGTATCGATGCTCTCTGTAGGAAGACTGTAGTACCAGTCATCCGCAGCATCGACCAGCGTGAACCCAAAAGCTCTCATCTTTATCTGTGCTTCATCTATATTGGCTGGTTTCATGCTCATGCACACATTATGAAACTTCCCCATGTGCTTGATGGGGTCTTCTCCAGCCAATCCATGGAATTTGGGCAGTTGATGAATCAGCCCAGACTTTAGCTCAAAATGGTTGTCATCCCCCAGAGTAGGGATTGTCACAGCAGGTGCCTGCTGTGTGATGTTTGCTGCTGTCAGCTGTCGCAGCGTCTGATTTACATTTCCAGCCATTGGATCAGGTTGTTGGGGATGTTGGTGTTGTTCTCTAAGGCGGCGGTGGTATGTCCTGTCAATTTCCCAATCAAAATCAACAAGATGGGGATCAGTAGCACGAGTGCGAACCATGCAAGAGGTTCGCACCCAAACAGGTAATAAGACAAACAAGAACAAAGATAATCCGTTTCCCCGGCAACGGCGCCAAATTAGACAAGCCTAAAGTCGTTATGCCAAATCAAAGTAAATTCCTAAGATGCAAACTATAACAAGTATAGTAGGTAAGTTAGGGTCGAACCCACAGGGAAACAGAATCAATCGTAAGAGCAAGTATTATTACCCAAAAGTAACCGATTCAAGGGGGAGTTTTGTGTGTAAGCAATGGTGATAGAACAAGTTGCAAATAGAGGTTGCGAATATATGATGGAAATGTATCACACCAGGTACTTATCCGCACAACAATTGAGATGGTTCATCATCGCATTCTATGAATCTCAAGTTCTAATGTCCAGTAATTGTTCTCAATTCAGATCGTGTAATAGCTTTTAGTCCTACCAGTCCTAAAAGCACTTATCACCAAATTACAAGGGAAAACCTTCACCGAATAATAAAGCGATAGCATTCAAACATGAATTATAATGAGATACAAGCGATTCTAACAACCCGTTAAAATAGCCTGTAATCGAATCTCCTTCACAATCTACCACAAGCAACCCGCGTATGGTGATTGTGTTCGCTACAGTGAATCTACAACCCCAAACCTGGAATTGGAAACCCTAGCAATATGACTAGTATCGAAACAATTAACAAAGGACGAACAAGAGTAGAATACTCACAACCAAATCAATCGAAGGCTTCAAAGAACCAAGTGTAACAAAGGAGAGTTAGTTCTCCATAGGGTTTGTGAGATGATGGAAAGAGAAAAATACGTCTCTCGAAAATAACCTAATAATCTCTGCTGCGTTCTCCGCAGTAATATAAACTAATTAAAAAGGGTTTAACATCCCGTAAAAATATAATATTAAACTAATAAGATAGGGGAAAATCGGATAAGAATCCGTCTCCAGGGACTGACGCGGGCGCGTCAGTAGCAGCGCGGGCGCGCCAGTGGATCGCCTTGCTACTTCCATCTGATGCAACGACGCGGGCACGTCCTCCTAGCAGCGTGGGCGCGCCAGTAGCAGCGCGGCCGCGCCAAGGTCACCAGCTTCCAGCTGCTTCCGAACTTCTTCACTTCAACTCTTCTATAACTTGCATGATCCTATGATTTCTTCAACTTCTTCAACAGGTTCCGAATCACCAAGTTCATACAAATATCTCTCACAATGACATATAAATGATGACAAAAACTACTAAATGCGCTATAGAACATATCGCATATCAAATTCCCCCATACTTAAACCTTTACTCGTCCCGAGTAAGCATAGAAGCTAAGCCTACTCTCACCATAAATCTCAAAGGTTCACAGACAGTACAAAGAAAATGAACACTAAGTACTAGTAGTTTTCACCATCTCAAAAATCAGCACAAAAGACAATCAAAATAGGGAAAGAGACTTACAATTGTATCTCAACCATCTACACCTTATAGCTCCCAGTGGCCTATCCGAAAACCTCCTTATCACTCCACTTCTTATGTCGCCTTCACCAAGAGATCAATCCTAAACACTCAAAGTAAACGCTCATCTTGCCAAGGCGCCCTTTCGGGTTTTCACCAAGCCACTCTTTTTTTTTTTCAAAGATGGTACTCACTTAAACATTCTCACTTCCCTCAAGTCTCATATTGCCAAAGCCTAAGGCTCGCCAGACTACCTGCTTTTTGCCTGAGTCGCCCTTTCGGGTTTTCAACTCATCCCAGGATTTTGATTGCTTCTTTTTTTCTTTTTCTTTTTTTTTCTGTTTTTTTTTTTTTCAAAATAACAAGTGCAGAATCTGTACACAAATAATACGGAAATGAAATATGTACAAGATATGTAAGTCCTTTCCCTCCCCCATACTTGAATGAAGCATTGTCCTCAATGTGAAAGAAGACAGAAATAAGTAGGGAGAAAGGGAACAGAAGGACTCACGGAGGGGGTGGATAGTGGCGAGAGTAATCCTCTCGCATGCGGCGAAGCTCTTCCCTCATCTCTCTGAACTCGCCAAAGCCTTCTAGGATGTCGGCCTGCTGGTGGAGAATCTGGTTCTGCACTGTCGTCAAACTCCCCACGTCTTGGCGCAGACGGCCAATCTGATCAACCAGGTAGCCCCACTGGTGGGGCTGCTGATGGGCATCCTGAAAAGCTTGTGGGGGCCAAGGGGCCCACTGATGTGAATCCTGCTGGCTCTGATATGTCGGTTGAGAATCCCAACCGTGAGAAGGGGTATGGTAAGTAGGCACCTCCTGCTGTGGGTTCTGTGCGAAACCCTGAGTATCTGTCTGAACAAAAGCCTGTGGAGCCACAGGCGCGTCCTCCATCGTGGCAGCTCCAGCTGTGCCACTACTGCTACCCACTTCTAGGCGACGCCGTCGACCCAGAACTGACGTCGGAAAGTAATCAGCCTCAATATACCAATCAGTCCAAGTCTCAGACCAAGGAAGGGGCTTAGGGAGCCTGAACTGATGCTCTTTCTTCTTGCCTGTACACCAAATGGTTCCCCCATCCGGCGCAGTATCCAGCATCAAACACCTCCGCAGATACTCCTCTGTATAGGTCCTTGCTATGACCTGTTCCTCCAACTCCTGCAAACCATTTTGCCCAACGCCTGCAGCAATGGCTACCCGAGTAATAAGTCCGCTCTGGACCATTTCTGGTCCAACGGCACTGCGATCCTTTCTGACCTTGTCGAGCCCATCGAAGAAAAGCCTAACCCAGTCAGGCGTATAATCTGCAGTAGGCACAGCGCTGTAAGCAAACCTCAGGTGTGTCATGGAGAGCTTGGTATCTGTGATCAGCCCATAATATGTCCCAGAAACGATCTTGCACAACATACGGAAGACAGGATGAGTAATCCTGCTGTTGTACTCGTTACTGGTTAAGAATTCCTCTCCAGACACCGCTCTAAAGAATGCAACTAGGTCTGGGTCGGTCGCAGCTGTCACCCATCCATCAGTTGGAGCTTTAGTGACCCCCAAAGCAGCTCGCAACTTTGCTGCAGAAGCCATGTAGGTAGTGCCATTGTATCTGAAAGCAACCCCTCTAATTCTGTTATCTCCAAGGTACAGCTGATATGTCGCAAGGAACTGCTTGCACAGTTTCGGGTATCCTACAGCTCTCAACTCCAAAAAGTCACCAATACCAGCGTGAGCTAGACACTTCTGCATACAATCTAGCATCTGAAGTCTCTGAAGGGTCTCTCTATGCAAATATTTTGTAGAACTGACACAGCTAACCTTATTATAAATAGCCCACTCCTCTTCAGACAAATCTAACCCATTATCAGATCGACTCGCCTCTTCCTCCGATGAACTCATACTCGATAGATAATAAGACTAGATCCGAATCGAAATAAGGACAGTGGAAGGAACTCACAAAGAACAGATGAGGCTCGGCTCAGGGGGCAGACGCGGGCGCGTTGGAGGGTGGCGCGGGCGCGTCAGTAGCAGCGCGGGCGCGTCGGAGAGGGCGCGGCCGCGTCGGGTGTGTCAGCCTTTTGGTGGGTTTCTCTGACAGGCGCGGGCGCGTTGGGGGTGGCGCAGTCGCGTCACCGATTTCTGCAGACCTCAAAAAGCGTCGGAAGCGGTTGTCGATGTGGAGCCCGCCGATGTCCCTCCGGTGTCGGTGTGTGGGGTCCTGGTGGAGGCTCACCGGTGAAATGGGGTGGAGGGGTGGATTTGGGAGGAGAGGATGTGGAGTGTGGTGAGAGAGATTCAGGGGGATGTGTGGTGTGATGTGAGAGAGTGTGGGGATGTAGGGTTTTGATGATGGTGATGGGGGAATCTGATGGGCTTGAAGATGGCGGGCTGGTCCGAAGTGGGTTTTCCAGCCCGTGGTCGGAATTTAATTTAAATTTTTTTTTTTTTTGACGAAAATTAACACTGCGGATGCAGTGGGTCCGAAATGCGGGTGCAATTCGTCACCAGAAACTCCGTCTTTATTACCTACAAGTTAGAATAAAATCGAGTTAAGGGAAAGAATGCAATACCTTGGGTTGCCTCCCAAGCAGCGCCTTTGTTTCATGTCGCTGGCTCGACTAAGCCTTTTTGATTATTCTATCTCTGCATTTGGCTCCTCCAAAACTAACTCATCCATAGCCTCCTTTGGGAACCCTTCATAGTATGTCTTAAGCCTTTGACCATTTACCTTAAACTTCTTGTGGCTATTTGGGTCATATAACTCTACAGCGCCATGTGGGAAGACTTCAGCAACAATGTATGGTCCCCCCCACTTTGACCTGAGCTTCCCAGCGAAGAGTTTCAGGCGAGACTGAAAAAGTAGGACTTTGTCACCAGCTTTAAAGTCCTTCCTATGGATGTGCTTGTCATGCCATGCCTTGGTCTTCGCCTTGTAGATTGCCGCATTATCATAGGCGTCCAACCGTAACTCCTCGAGCTCGCCTAACTGTAGCTTCCTGTGTTCTCCAACCCAGTCACTCTGCATATTGCATTGTTTCACTGCCCACCAAGCCCTGTGCTCCAGCTCAACAGGAAGATGACATGCCTTACCATAGACAAGTCTGAAAGGAGACATCCCAATTGGAGTTTTGTAAGCAGTGCGATAAGCCCACAAAGCATCATCAAGTTTCAAACTCCAATCCTTCCTGTTAGGATTCACAGTCTTCTCGAGAATGGCTTTGATCTCTCTATTGGACACCTCTGCTTGGCCATTCGTCTGTGGATGGTATGCGGTGGATACTCTATGTGTGACATGATATTTCTTCAGCAGGGCAGTCACAGTTTTGTTGCAGAAATGGGTACCCCTGTCACTAATCAGCGCTCTAGGAATACCATGCCTCGCAAAAATATTGCTTTTCAAGAACCCTGCCACAACTTTAGAGTCATCAGTTCTGGTGGCCTTCGCTTCCACCCACTTGGAAACGTAGTCCACCGCAAGTAAAATATACAAGTTCCCACAAGAACTAGGAAAAGGTCCCATAAAGTCAATGCCCCAAACATCAAAGATTTCGCAAAAAATCATCGGTGATTGTTGCATTTCATTCTTTTGAGAGATATTCCCCATTCTTTGACACCTATCACATGCCTTGCAGAAAGAGTAAGCATCTTTAAAAATATGTGGCCAATAAAATCCAGATTCAAGCACTTTTCTAGCAGTTTTATTGGCACCAAAGTGTCCCCCACATGCTTGAGAATGACAAAATTCAAGAACAGATCGTACCTCATTATCTGGAAGACAACGACGAATTACCTGATCAGCACAATGTTTCCAAAGGTATGGGTCATCCCAAACATAGTGGTTTGCTTCTCTTCGAATCTTCTCCGTCTGGGCCTTGGTATGATCCGGAGGAAATTCCCCACAAACTAAGTAGTTCACAATGTCCCGGTACCAAGGGTTTACAGAATGAAGTCCTAGAACGGACTGAGATGGGCTGAGAAAGAATGACGTGGGCGCGTCAGGGAACGACGCGGGCGCGTCAGAACTCAGCGCGGGCGCGTCAGAACTCAGCGTGGGCGCGTCAGACTTTGGCGTGGGCACGCCAGACTCCGACGTGCTTTTGTGCTTGATTTTGCATAATGTGTCATCCGGAAACGTGCCTAAGATGGGTTTTTGTGACTCCGGCTTGTCCTCCTCATTCACCAATCTGCTTAAGTGGTCAGCCACCAAATTCTCCGCTCCTTTCTTGTCCTTAATCTCCACATCAAATTCGCTGAGCAACAGGACCCATCGAATTAATCTTGGCTTTGTCTCCTTCTTCGTCATCAAGTAGGGGAGAGCTGCGTGGTCTGTGTAGATAATCACTTTGACTCCAAGCAGATACTGTCGAAACTTCTCTAGTGCAAACACCACGGCTAGCATTTCTTTCTCAGTGGTGGAGTAGTTGCGCTGCGCTCCATTCAGAGTCATGGAAGCATAATGGATCACATGAGAGGCTCTTCCCTCTTTTTGGCCTAGCACTGCTCCCACTGCATAGTCGCTCGCATCACACATGATCTCAAATGGGCGAGACCAGTCTGGTGCCTGAATGATTGGTGCACTAGTGAGGCGTCCTTTCAGCTGGTCGAACGCCTCTTTGCACTCTTGTGTGAGTACAAAGGTCACATCTTTCTTCAGAAGCTCGCACAAGGGTGAGGATATCTTCGAAAAGTCTTTGATAAACCTGCGATAAAAACCTGCATGGCCTAGGAAAGAACGAACTTCGCGCACATTAGTAGGATAAGGCAGAGATTGAATTACATCAATCTTCGCCTTATCGACCTCAATACCCTTTGCAGAGACAATGTGCCCTAAAACAATTCCCTGTTCTACCATAAAATGACACTTTTCAGAGTTCAAAACCATATTAGTTTCAACACATCTTTTTAACACTAGTGCCAAATGGCTCAAACAAGTATCAAAGCTATCCCCATGTACTGTGAAATCATCCATGAATACTTCAATGAAATTTTCAATGTACTCAGAGAAGATACTAACCATACATCGTTGAAATGTCCCGGGTGCGTTACATAGTCCAAATGGCATTCTGCGATATGCAAAAGTACCGAAAGGACATGTAAATGTAGTCTTCTCCTGGTCCTCTGGCGCTATGGCCACCTGAAAATATCCAGAATATCCATCCAAAAAGCAATAAAAGGGGCGCCCAGCAAGGCGTTCTAGCATCTGATCAATAAAGGGGAGGGGGAAGTGATCCTTCCTGGTTACTGTATTCAGCTTTCGATAGTCTATGCATACCCTCCAACCTGTTTGTGTCCGGGTAGGGACCAACTCACCTTGTTGATTCTCCACGACTGTAATCCCTCCTTTCTTAGGGACAACTTGTGTAGGACTTACCCATTGACTGTCAGAAATTGGGAAAATCATGTTTGCTGATAGCAATTTCAGCACTTCCTTCTTCACCACATCCATCATGGGAGGATTGAGCCTTCTATGTGGTTGGCGTGATGGCTTAGCTCCATCCTCCAGCAGGATCCTGTGCATGCATGTAGATGGACTAATTCCCTTGATGTCGGCGATGGTCCACCCCAGCGCAGTTTTGTACTCCTTTAGAACCTCCACTAACTTTTCTTTCTGCTCTGCTGAAAGCTTACTTGACACAATAACTGGTAAAGTGTCATCAACTCCTAGGAAAGCATACTTGAGATGACTAGGGAGTTGTTTGAGTTCAATTTCAGGTGCCTGCACAACAGATGGAACAAGCACTTCGCTTGGAGTCAGTAGATTGGGGCCAATGCCCAAAAGAGTAGGGGACTTACCTTCTACATCCATCTGGGCTACTAATTCCTGCATGTTAGATGTAATTGAAAAATCTGTATAGGATTCGTCAATAGCATTCTCAATAATTGACTGCAACTCATCTTCCCTAGAAATATCAAATAGATCTTGAGCTAATGGTTCAATCACATCAATAGAGCACAGAGAATGGTCATCAACAGGATGTTTCATAGCCTTGTATAAATCGAATTCAACCTTTTCTCCATCAAATTCCATTGTTAGTGTCTCAGAAACACAATCAATTTTTGTCCTAGCTGTTTTAATAAAAGGTCTACCTAACAGAATAGGCGCATCATGCTTATCATGTTCCATATCCAGGACAAAGAAATCTGCAGGAAAAATCAGTTTATCGACCATGACCAAAACGTCTTCTACTACTCCTTTAGGGTATTTATTAGACCTGTCAGCTAGTTGCACAATTACTCCAGTTTCATGCAAAGGTCCTAAATCTAGCGATTTGTAAAGTGAGTAAGGAAGCACATTTATGGAAGCACCCAAATCAAGCATAGCTCTATCAAATTTGACATCTCCAATGACACAAGGGATAGTAACCATACCTCGATCAGTGCACTTTTTCGGCATTCTCCTCTGAAACATAGCGGAGACTTGCTCACTTACTTTCACTTTGTTTTTTCCTTTCAGCTTCTGATTTCTCTTCACCGTGCAAAGCTCCTTCAAGAACTTGGCGTACTTGGGCACAGTTTTTATCATTTTCAACAGAGGAATGTTCACCTGACACTTGCTAAACGTCTCGAAGAGCTCTGAATCATCGATTATCCTCCTCTCTTTGAGTGCCTCAGGGAACGGAGGTTTTGGTTTCTCCGACCCGAGAGGGGGAAAATCCGGTCGGACGTATGTATCGACGTAGGGCTCAGATTCAGGCGAGATCGGACTCGACGTGGGCACGTCAGACTCCGGCGCGGGCGCGTCAGACTCCAGCGCGGGCGCGTCAGAGACCTGCGTGCTTTCCTCCTCATCCTCCTGACTTTTTAGCTCTTTTCCATTCCGAAGAGTTATAGCACTGACGTTTTCCTTTGGATTGACCACCGTTTGAGATGGTAGACCCCCTGACGTCTTTGCCTCCATTCTCGTGATTGCTTCAGCCATTTGCCCCATTTGTTTCTGTATATCTTTTATGCTCGATTCAGTTGTCTGAACATGCGCAGTAAAGTGCTGTGTCAGGGTATTGAGCATGGACTCAGTAGAGGGAGCGTTACCCTGCTGCCTCTGATTATAGGGCGGTGGCTGTTGCTGATGTGGTTGGTTTGGTGGATCCCTCCATCTGAAATTTGGGTGATCCCGCCACCCTGGGTTGTAGGTGTTTGAGTAGGGGTCATGTCTGGGTCTCTGAGGTCCATTTCCACCTATAGCACTTACTTCAGCGGTGTCTTCCTGGAGTGTAGGACACGCATCAGTTGGGTGGAAGTTATCACTGCAGATTCCACAAGCTTTGAGTTGTTGAGGAGTCCCTTGCAGAGTGGGCCTCCTAACCATATCCTTCAATTCAGCAATATCTTTGGATTGGTTAGAGTCTACCGAATTGACTCCTTTCTTTCTGGTGGATTTCCCGAAATTTCTAGTCCCCTCAGCCATTTCCTGAATCTTATCCATGGCTCCCTCTGGCGTGGCATTCAGAATATTTCCTCCGCAGGCGGCATCAATCATCCTTCTATCAGATTCCAGCAATCCCCCATAGATGTATAGGACTAGGTCCTTCGTGCTGTAGCCATGGAAAGGGCAATTAGCGCAAAGCTTCTTGAACCTTTCATTGTAATCATAGAGGGTTTCATCATCTTCCTGCTCTATATTGCTGATTGCCTTCTTCAAGGCGTTCTCCTTCTTAGCAGGGAAGAATTTCTCCAGGAAGGCCTTGTGGAGCTTAGGCCAAGTATCGATGCTCTCTGTAGGAAGACTGTAGTACCAGTCATCCGCAGCATCGACCAGCGTGAACCCAAAAGCTCTCATCTTTATCTGTGCTTCATCTATATTGGCTGGTTTCATGCTCATGCACACATTATGAAACTTCCCCATGTGCTTGATGGGGTCTTCTCCAGCCAATCCATGGAATTTGGGCAGTTGATGAATCAGCCCAGACTTTAGCTCAAAATGGTTGTCATCCCCCAGAGTAGGGATTGTCACAGCAGGTGCCTGCTGTGTGATGTTTGCTGCTGTCAGCTGTCGCAGCGTCTGATTTACATTTCCAGCCATTGGATCAGGTTGTTGGGGATGTTGGTGTTGTTCTCTAAGGCGGCGGTGGTATGTCCTGTCAATTTCCCAATCAAAATCAACAAGATGGGGATCAGTAGCACGAGTGCGAACCATGCAAGAGGTTCGCACCCAAACAGGTAATAAGACAAACAAGAACAAAGATAATCCGTTTCCCCGGCAACGGCGCCAAATTAGACAAGCCTAAAGTCGTTATGCCAAATCAAAGTAAATTCCTAAGATGCAAACTATAACAAGTATAGTAGGTAAGTTAGGGTCGAACCCACAGGGAAACAGAATCAATCGTAAGAGCAAGTATTATTACCCAAAAGTAACCGATTCAAGGGGGAGTTTTGTGTGTAAGCAATGGTGATAGAACAAGTTGCAAATAGAGGTTGCGAATATATGATGGAAATGTATCACACCAGGTACTTATCCGCACAACAATTGAGATGGTTCATCATCGCATTCTATGAATCTCAAGTTCTAATGTCCAGTAATTGTTCTCAATTCAGATCGTGTAATAGCTTTTAGTCCTACCAGTCCTAAAAGCACTTATCACCAAATTACAAGGGAAAACCTTCACCGAATAATAAAGCGATAGCATTCAAACATGAATTATAATGAGATACAAGCGATTCTAACAACCCGTTAAAATAGCCTGTAATCGAATCTCCTTCACAATCTACCACAAGCAACCCGCGTATGGTGATTGTGTTCGCTACAGTGAATCTACAACCCCAAACCTGGAATTGGAAACCCTAGCAATATGACTAGTATCGAAACAATTAACAAAGGACGAACAAGAGTAGAATACTCACAACCAAATCAATCGAAGGCTTCAAAGAACCAAGTGTAACAAAGGAGAGTTAGTTCTCCATAGGGTTTGTGAGATGATGGAAAGAGAAAAATACGTCTCTCGAAAATAACCTAATAATCTCTGCTGCGTTCTCCGCAGTAATATAAACTAATTAAAAAGGGTTTAACATCCCGTAAAAATATAATATTAAACTAATAAGATAGGGGAAAATCGGATAAGAATCCGTCTCCAGGGACTGACGCGGGCGCGTCAGTAGCAGCGCGGGCGCGCCAGTGGATCGCCTTGCTACTTCCATCTGATGCAACGACGCGGGCACGTCCTCCTAGCAGCGTGGGCGCGCCAGTAGCAGCGCGGCCGCGCCAAGGTCACCAGCTTCCAGCTGCTTCCGAACTTCTTCACTTCAACTCTTCTATAACTTGCATGATCCTATGATTTCTTCAACTTCTTCAACAGGTTCCGAATCACCAAGTTCATACAAATATCTCTCACAATGACATGTAAATGATGACAAAAACTACTAAATGCGCTATAGAACATATCGCATATCACCCGACCCCCAACATCATCATATAGAAAATGAAAAACACCCTCAAACAGGTCAAGCAATACAGTCAAACCAATGTTTTAATCAAAAGCTAAACAAGCCAGGTGATCCGCGACGCGTTAGCTTTCCAGAGCACATGCCGAAACTGGATAGTCCAATCTACTAAGCCTTGGCATTTGCTAACAAGGCTAGCCAACGGGTGGCACCGTGGCATCTCGTTGCCTAAAATAATCCAGTCTCTACTTAAAAAGCCTTGGCATTTGCTAATAAGTTTTCTAAAAGATAACTTACTTTATTTATTTGATCTCTAAAAAATATGCTTATGAAATTTTGTGATTTAGAAAAAAAATTACTTAGGAAACTCTATAACAAAGGCTTTTAATTTTATGAATGCTTTTTTGGAAGTAATGGTGTGTTCTCTCTGTTAGGGATGAAGTAGTTTATATAGTGGTTTTACCACCATCTTGCCTTGAATTCTTGTGTACGTCTTCAAAACTTCTCCTTCATCATAAGTATGTTCAATTTTTTCCTCAAATGATGAAGATCTTACTCATTCAAGGAATGATTATATTTTCCATAATGCTCTTTGTCTTGATCTTCAAAGTGAGTCTTGTAGTTTTTTTTTTTTATAAGGAAATAATTCGAGGCCGGACAGGCCCGGACCTCGAGAGGCCGACAAAGTCGGCAGACGGCAAGTCGTCTAAACATACAACAACGAAATAGAAAATATAACATAAAATACATCAAAAGAGCACCCAAAGTAAACCCGGAAAAAACCCAAGACCTAAGCAAACCAGCGGACACAACACCGAGAGGAAGGAAGTCGTCGCGGAGAAGTGGATAGCGAGCGCATGGGACAGCACTAGCTGACACGATGTCTCGCCGCCGGAAAGACAGAAAGCAGAAATCCTCGTAAGGCAAAGGCGACACCTGGGGAAGTGTGGATCACACGACGTTCCCCCCACCTGGATGAAGGATCTTCGGAGACCACAAACACCACCAACACGATCACGTCGATCAACCAGGGCCGCATAACTGCTCCTCTACCGAAACTAACCACGACCAACAGACAGACACCAAACCACACGAGTATATGAAGCACGACCACGAGGACGAAGAGCGCGGGAAGAATCCGGGATTATTTATATAAAATAAATTATTATTCATTACTTTTTTCTCTTAATTTTTTTTTTTTATATAAAGATGGGCCAGCTTTGGGCCCAAGGCAAAATCCTTGGGCCCAAAGCACACATTCCGGGCCCAAGGGTTGAAGCAACCTTAATAGAAGAGCTTGACCAAACAAGACAATGAACTGCCGCCGATCTAATGGCCAAATCGCACCCGGAGGCCGGAGGAAGCCAAGCGGAGGGATGGGGACTCCGATTCGAACCACCTCGGAGACAACGAAAGAGGGTAGCCACCCTAATTAGAATCTGAAGTAGTCGAGGGAGGAGGAGTAGAGGAATGGGCGGAATCGAAAAAGTGAGTCTTGTAGTTGATGATGAGCTATATAACCATACATAATTGGTAGAAATGCTCAATAGTTCCCTTTGTAATTTCCATTCCTAATCATAAAATTTCATAATTGTATTTTTTACAAGATCAAAACTATAAAGTAAGTTCCTTTTAGCAAAGCATGTTTAAATTTTTGTTACTTTATAGAATTTTATGTATTTAAACAATAATGATATAATTAATAAAATAGTAATTAAAGTAGCAATAATTGTATAATTGAGAAAAAAATAAAGTACAATAATGTAAACAAGTTTTGTCAAAAGGAAATTATTTTATTGTAGTGATCTTGAAAAAAAATACACTTGAGAATTTCTAATGAGGTTTTTAAGCTTGTGAAAACTTTTTTAGAATGGAAGGTGTGTTCTCTCCCTAAGGGATAAATGGATTTTGTATAGTAATTTTGTCATCATCTTGCCTTAAATTCTTGTGATTGTGTTCAATTTCTTCATCATAAGGAGGTTTAATTATTTCATCAATGATGAAGGTCTTGAACTCGTCCCTTGAATAACTATATATTCCATAATGCTTTTTGGCTTCATCTTCAAAGTTAGTCTTGTGGGTGATTATTAGCTATAAAATCATACAAAATTAGAGTCACACAAAAAATACAATTTTTTTTAACCATCCATTATTTTATAAGCTTAAAAGCCTGGCCTTAGTAGAAATTCTCAAGAGTTTCCTTTGCAATTTCCTTTCTCCATCACAAAATTTCATAAGTGTACATTTTATAAGATTACTAGTTACATACCCACGTGCGTAGAAGTCACATGAAATTTTTTTTACCTTCCTTTATAATATTTAGATCTCCATTGCACGACGTAAAATGTACTTGACGGTGAAAAGAATGAGCTAAACTTATCACAAAGTTTAGCAACATCATGACATAATAATAAATAATACACACCCATGTTCTATTTAGAACATAACGGTAAAAGAAATGTGGGCATGACCCCAACTCAATCTTTAATTACACCAACTATAACTCTTGTAACCTAGACGAAGTATATTTTTTTTTTGGTTAAAGGGTCCCCTCAAGGGGGTCTAGACAAAGTATATAATCCCTGGACATTTGGGATATCTATTAGTTTAGTATCAACTTAACATTAAAATCAAGATGGGAAAAAGAAGTAAGCTATTTAATGCAATATAATGCAAATCATAAATATCTCTCCTCCTAAAGTACTGGAGTACATTACACTGAAGGCTACAATAGGGAGCACAATACATATTATCTCTAAGAAGAAAAAAACCCATAGAAACACAAGAAAGGGAACAATATCATTAAAGGTATAGGAAAACAATGAATCTCTAGTACGCTAAGTCTTTTCTTAACTTAGTAACTATAACTTGAAAATCCTCTAAGAATAGTCTTATCCAACAAAGCGGTGAAAAGACTCTATAATAACATTTAAGACTACCTCTATTATCATTAAAGATATAGGAAAACAATCTAGTTATGCATATGAAACTTAGTAACTAATTCGATGAGACTTAAAAGTGTGAACCCACAATTGAATCTCTAGTACGCTAAGTCTTTTCTTAACTTAGTAACTATAACTTGAAAATCCTCTAAGAATAGTCTTAGAATGGAGTCTAATATAATAATAATCTTAGAAGCATCATGTACACAAAGGTAAGATAAAAACATTATTCTTAAATAAATTCCAAAATCTATTTGAGAATAGCTTTAGAAGCATCGTGTATATAAAAGTTACATAAAAAGAGTAGTTTTTTTAAAAGGGAATTTGACTTAGTGATATCAAAATAAGGGCTACATATCTAGATTCTAAAATCTCACAAAATAATAAGCCTCTACATATGATTATCACCAAAGTGGATTATTTCTCATATCCGAAGTCTGTAAATCTACAAATACCGATGGCTAAACAATATCAAGCCTACACAACATCAGTAGATAGTAATCAATGAAGCTAGATTTATTAATCACCATATAACACAAATGATACTTTCAAAATTTAGGTTAGAAACATCCTAAAATTAAACAATATATAGATGACTGGTACAACTAATATATAGATTATTAGATGTTGAAACTTCACCCTAAATACAGTAAAAGCTTGTTCTTAGACTCACTCGTCGATAAGATGCAAATGAGAAGAACCCTCCAAAGGTTGTAACGACCCATCCAAGTCGTATTACTATCCGACCAACATTTGTGTCCACCTTATTCAAGCATCAAGAAACATAAAATTGAAAAACTAACAATAAAACTTTGATGAGGAGATGACAAGACGATGTATGCTTAAGACTTGTTCTTACCAGGAAAGCATGATGGTGAAGTGTCAATAGCCGCAAGCACTCTAAACTTTTCAAGCCAAGTCCATATATATCTAACAAATACTTCCTGCCCAATACAAGATAGAATTTTTTTAATTATAATATAGTTCCACGAAAATTTGTTAGTTTCCTTCAACCGTTCAATTTCTTACTATCAAACAAAATTTTGAGCAAACAATTCCAAGAAAAACCTAAATTTATTAGGCTTTTGGCCCCGAACAAAAAATTATAGCCATAAACACTAAAGAGTTTCATTTTATTGTAATTGTATAGTAACTGACTTACTTTGTTGTAAGAGGTGGAACATCTCTTAACCATTCAAGATCAGTGCTTCCATGGTCGTTGACAATTCGATCAAGAAAAGCCTAAGAAATAAAATATGTATTAGTAAACATATTTGTTAAGCTCTCATATCTAAACTGTCCTAATGTGTAGGCCTTTATATTACCTTGATTTTTGCTGCAAGGATATTATGTTGTCCTCTTTCTTTGATGGTTTTTGCAATCTCATCGACATCCGTCCTTCTAACTGCATCCCAATCAACGGAGTCTTGACAACTCTGCTTTCCATCATTTTGTTTTGAATAATTTGTTCGTAGAGTATCCCAGTCGATAACATCTTCAACATCCTTTCCCTTCTTCTTGGTCTTTCTTTGGGGAGTTTGATGGCTTTCATCGGTTTAGATATCAATTTGAATCATTTTATTTTGTGATCAATGCTAAATAAATAAAAAGAAGTTGGATAAAAGAAAGATATTCTATCGCATTCGTATTATCAGGACAATCCATCTTTTGGTGAAGTGCACTATCAAGACCCTCCTCTTCGATGGAATTACTCTCGGTTGATCCTTGACTACTTGCAACTTGGCTACTTGCAATGCCCAGATCATTTTCTGTTTTATCTAGACTATCTTGTTCAGTGGAATTATCCTTTGTTGATTCTTGGTTGATTACTTGCTTGTAACCCCCAATTCATTACAAGATTCTTTATCGTCACCCATTGTCCCTCCAGCAACCTCTCCTTCATGGTGGCTTGTAGTTTCACATTCTTTACAATCGCTTGTATCATTGTTTGATATTTTTGCAGGATAACGGGCCATCAACAACATAAAAGCATTGCTATCAAAACAGATTATTAAAAGGGTAAGTTTAGTTTGAAAACTACTTTAATTTATAATTAAAATAGAGGAGTTGGATTAACTTGCCTTGAGAGGTGGTCGGAGACATTTTGAGTGAGGTAAACCCCAACTACTAAGTCAACAATCGACCTTTTCCATGGTGAAAATTGTTTGTCCCATGGATATTTTCATTCTCAGATAAGAATCAAAATTATCACATCAGTTATTGAAAGGGATTAAGATGAAAACATTACCAAGGAAAATGTGCAAACGGACAATGGCTAGATAAACTTTTTTCCATAGCTCTTTTCTTTACTCTTCCCACCATTTTTGTTTTTCCTCATCTGTTTACTTGACCGAATCACTGTCACCTCCCCTATATTACTTATTCGCACTGTCATCCTCCCTATATTACTTAAAATAACTATTAAAAATAAATAAATAAATGATATGTACGTGAAGATAAAATCTTCACACCACATTTTATCACTTTGATATGAAGTGTTAAAAATGTGGGAAGATTTTATATCTCCATACTTCATTTCTAACTCCATATTTTTTGATATGAAGTGTTAAAAATGAGGAAAAAATATGATGATATATTTTTTCTCAAACTTCATTTCCAACTTCATTTCCAATGTAGGAAATGTAAGAAACAAGTGAAGTGGGAGAAATATGATAGTGAGATACATATATATAGCCTCATGGCTTCTCATTCTAACTCCATATTTTCGATATGGGATGTAGTCTTTGTCCCACATTGGAAATGAGGGGATGGAAGGAAGACTTCCAAGTCTATAAAAGGAGAAGCATGGAGGTTCATTTGTCTCACATTGTCATTGCATATTAGTTTATGTAATATTATGAATATGAATTATTCTAAGAATAATTTACATAATAATAATAATTATAAATTTATTTTATTAAAAATAATTTTTCAAAAAAAATATATTTTAAAATGGCGGTTCGACCTGGCGGGTCGAATCGGGTCGGACCTGCTGGGTCACGGGTTATCTTTTCCCCGACCCTAACCCTGACCCTCAACCCGAGCCAACCCTTAGACCCTAACCCGGCGGGTCAAGGGTCGACCCGCCCGACCCGTGACCTGTGGCCATGTCTAATCGTAGCTCCTTGAGAATTCCTAAATGAAGTAGAAAAAAATCAACTCTCTCATAATTTTAATTTACGACCAAGTTCAAGGTAAAAATACTAGATATGCAATTGAGGCAATTGAGGTTCAATCTTGAGAGAGCACATTGAAGGATGGTGGTTGCAGTTAGCAAGAAGAGAAGAGTAGTAGAACATGACGTAGGGAGATGAGATCTTATGTTTATGAAGCTGAGAGATAAAAAAGATCAGACAGCAATAGATCAAAATAACATAAGACTGAGTGAAATCTAATTCGAGGAAGCAACTGATAGCACAAGATTCAACTAACAGAATTTATATATAAAAAAAATGCAAACTTTTCCAAAGAGGTCGTTGAATCTGAGGGTTTTGGCTATCTCGAACATATTAGATCGGAAAATCGAACCTATGGTATTCGAGATTCAGAATCCAATTGGAATTTATTATTTGCCAAAGAAGAGGGTGATGATTGAAAATCATTTACAGTCGATTTTTATTCCAAAATAGATCAAAGAATTGAATAAAAAAACCCTAGAAATAAATTCAAGGAGATGAGAAATTGAGAAAGATGATCAAACCTTTGAACGCTTTGAGGTTATTAAGAGGCGACGATAATGGGTTGCTGCTTGTGGGAGGCGGTTTCCGACGGATGCGCCTAAATAAGGTATGGAAATTGAAGGGTTGTGATGGCGGGAGGCGATATAGGTGGTGCACCCGTAGTCAGAGAACACGATGACACGACACTTGTTCTGGAAGGCAGAGTTGAGGGAGGCTGGATGAAGCCATAGAACGGAAGGGAAAGAGGTGATCCAGACAAAGGCAGAAGAATGAAATATCATGGAAATTTCATAAATATTCAACTTTATAAGCAAACTTTGGGGGCAAAATGGGTACTCAACTTTTTGGCAAACTCTGCCTTATATATATATATATATATATATAAGTTCCATTTGGCAAAACTTGTTCTCAAAAGGAACTTAATTTATTACTTTAATCTTTAATGATGTAATTAAGAAAACAGTAAAGTAACAATAAAGATTAATTAAGTAAACAATAATATAAACATGTTTTACCAAAAGGAACATATACTTTATTGCTTTAATCTCTAAAAAATTAGACTTGTGAAATTTTGTGATATAGAAAGGAAATTATAAAGGAAAGTCTTAGAATTTCAAAAAAGGGTTTTTAAGTATTTGACCTTTTTGAAAGTAATGAACGGTGTGTTCTCTCCATAAGAGATGAAGGGGTTTATATAGGGGTTGTGCCACCATCATGCGTGGATTCATTCTTGTAGATGTCTTCAAAATCTTCTCTTTTATCATAAGGATGTTGAATTTTTTCATTAAATGATGAAGGTTTTAAACTCTTGCCTTAAATAATTATATCTTTCATAATGCTTTCTGTCTTGATATTCAAAGTGAGTCATGTAGGTGATGATGAGCTATACAACCATATATAATTGGAGTCACACAATAATACAATTTTTTTAACCTTCCTTGCGTACATCCAAAAAATCTTTAATAAACTTAAAAGCCCTTGAATGCTCAAGAGTTTTCTTTGTAATTTTCTTTTCTAATCACATAATTTCATAAGTGTACTTTTTATAAGATCAAAAGAATAAAGTATGATCCTTTTGGTAAAACTTCTTTACATTATTGTTACTTTATATAATTTTTTTATTAAAGTTTATATAATTGCATATGTATTTAAGAAATAATGATATAAATAAGAAAATAATAAGGTAGCAAAAAAAGATATAACTATGAAAACAATAAAGTAACAATAATGCAAACAAAATTTACCTAAAGGAACTTTATTGCTTTGATCTTGAAAAAAATACATTTATGAAATTTTGTAATTTAAAAAGCATATTACAAAGAAACTGTTGAAAACTTCTAACAATGGTTTTTAAGCTTATGAAAGATTTTTTTGAAGCTATGAAAGTTATGTTATCTCCGTAAGGATGAATGAGCTTATATAGTGATTGGTCGGCCACCACCACCAGGCTTTCAATTCTTGTGATTATCTCCAATTTGTCCTCCTTCAACATTAGGATGTTGAATTCTTTCTTCAAATAATGAAGGTCTAGCTTAAATTCTTGTCTTGAATAATATTTATCTCAGTCTTCAAAGGGTGTATTGTTGGTGTTGACAAGCTATAAAATCGTACATAAATGGAATTACTCAATAATACTTTGTTTTAATAAAATGAACTTACCATATTGCTTTGATCTTGAAAAAAAAAAAGTAAACTTAGGAAATTTTGTGTTTAGGAAAATAAAGGAGATTACAATTAATTAAACTTATGAAAGCATTTTTGGAAGTAAAGTTAGGTTATATTACAAGTTGTATCAAAATACAAGAAAGTAAGCTTTTTTATATTTAAAAAATTGTATTATTGAGGGACTCTAATTTGTACGCTTGTATAGTTGATCATAACCTACAAGACTCTCTTTGAAGACTAAGAAAAAGAGCATTATGGAAGATAGAATCATTCAAGGTAAGAATTCAAAAACTTCATCATTTGAGGAAAGAATTCAACATATTTATGATGAAGGAGAAAAAATTGAAGACAACCACAAGAATGCAAAGCAAGATGGTGGCAAAACCCTATATAAACCCCTCAATCCCTTACGGAGATAACACTTTATATTACTTCCAACAAAGCTTTCGTAAGCTTAAAAGCCCTTGTTAGAAATTCTCAAGAATTTTCTTTGTAATCTTCTTTCCTAATCACAAATTTTCATAAATATATTTTTTACAAGATCAAAGCAATAAAGTAAGATCCATTTGGCAAAACTTGTTTACATTTAAATGATCTTACTTAATTATTGCTTTGATCTTGTAAAAAGTATACTTATTAAATTTTGTTATTAGGAAAGGAAATTAAAAAGGAAACTCTTGAAAATTTCTAGCAATGTCTTTGTAGCATATGAAAGTTTTTTTTTGAAGCAATGGAAGGTGTTCTCTTTCTAAGGGATAAATGGGTTTATATAGTAGTTTTGTCACCATCTTGCCTTGAATTCTTTTCTCAAATGATGAAGGTCTTGAATTCTTGCATTTATCTTCCATAATACTCTTTGTCTTGGTCTTCAAATGGATTTTTATAGGGAGTGATGAGCTATACAACTGTACAAAATTGGAGTCACTCAGTAATACACTTTTTTAAAACAAAAGGATCGGATCTTAATTAGTTTACTACTTTGATCTTGTAAAAAGAATACTTATGAAATTATGTGATTAGGAAATGAAATTATAAAGGAAACTCTTAAGAATTTCTAATAATGTAACAAGAGCTTTTAAACTTAAGAAAGCATTCTTTAAAGTAATGGAAGGTTGTACAAGAAGTTGTATCAAAGCAATAAAGTAAGCTTTTGTTTAAAAAAAATGTGCTATTGATTTATTCAAATTATGTACAATTGTATAGCTTATCATCATTTACAAGACTCGCTTTGAAGATCAAAATAAAAAGCATTATGGAAGATATAATTATTTAAGACAAGAGTTCAAGACCTTCGTCACATGAAAAAACAATTCAACATCCTTGATGTTATGAAGCAGAAGATTTTAAAGTAGAAGATTTTTTAATTTTGGGTGTTTATTTAGTTAGAATGTTAGAAAATGAAAAAAAAAATATAAGTCGTTATTTCAATTAGTGACTCTGCTTTTTTTAAGGGTCAATGTCCTCTCTCTCTCCCCCCCCCCCCCCCCCTCCCTCTCTCTCTTGCAATTCCTCTCTCATTCCGGACAAGATTCAATACACTAAACAACCATATCTGATGTATTGAGAGATCGATAAATCGGTAGATGGACAAACAATCATGAGGGGCAGCCAGACTACAAAAGGAAAAGTAAGCTATCACAACAAAGCACCATCGGGAAGTCGGAGAAGAAGCGCAAAGATGTCGGACGTAGTCACCGACGAGAGAAACAACACAGGAAAGATTCATGGGGAGCAGCTGTGGATGCCTCAGATATGGACTCTCTCATGAGCCTTCAGGTGTCGATCGTACATCCACGGTTTTTTCTGTTCTCTACCTCTTTTAAAAACAAAAGAGAAAGTGGAAACATTGTTTTTTAAAAAAAAAAAGTGGAGTCGTTTAATATCGACTTTGTTGGAATTTTTTTCCAAAATATTCATTAAAAATAAAAAAAAATACTAATAAATTCACACATTAAAACTATTTACACAAATATTCAAAATTCGCAGATCCGTCAGAGAAACGCGGTCTCAGACACCGTTTTTAGGTTCCATTTTTATTTCCTAATTTAAAAAAGAAATAGAAAAAATTATATACGTAAAACGCGGCCTTAGGCCGCGTTTTACTTGGAAAATTAAAAATTAAAAAAAAACAACAAGAAGAAGAAGCAGAGCTTCTCGAAGGGTGAGGCCGGCGGCGGTGGAAGGCGGCCCCAGGGTGAGGCCGGCGGCGGCGGCGGTGGAAGGCCGGCCCAAGGGTGAGGCCGGCGGCGGTGGAAGGCGTGGGCGCCGCTTGCTCTCTCGCTCTCTACTTCGTCGGGGGCGCCGCTTCGTCTTCTTCGTCCTTGTTCTCTCTCACCTGTCGCTTGCTCTCTCGCTCTCAATCTCTCTCAATCTCTGTCTCTCTCGCTCTGACTCTCGCTCTCTCGCTCCTAATTTCTCATTCTCGCTCTCAATTTCGCTCTCCCGCTCTCAATCTCTCCTATTCGCAATGGCCGGTGGAAGGCGTGGTGGATGTCGGGAAGGCTGTGGCACTGGCGGTGAAGGCCGTAGCAGTGGCGATGAAGGGGCGAAGGAGGAATGGTTTGCACCATGGCGAGCCTTCACGCTAGCGAGGGAGAACGCCGGCCCGGAGCGGAAGGTGAGACGGGAGAATTTCAGATCTGGAGAGGAAGGGGATACGCCGCGCAGGCGGTGGCCCGAGAGTCGCAGGCCTGTTGGTTGCCCGCCAACAGGCCTGTACGTCCTTTCGGCGAACCGCTCATCTGGGACTTGCAGCGCCGGTTGATTGCCCGCCAGTCCTCGTCGGCGATTGTATGTCCTTTCGGCGAACCGCTCATCTGGGACTTCTCCGGCAGGGCTTTTTTTTTTTTAATATTCTAAGGTAAAACGCGGCCTGAGGCCGCGTTTTACATATATATTCTTTTTTTTTTGTTTTTTTAATTAAAAAATAAAAACGGAACCTAAAAACGAGGTCTCAGACCGCGTTTCTCTGACGTATCTGCAAATTTTGAATATTTGTGTAAATAGTTTCACTGTGTGAATTTATCTGTAATTTTTTATTTTTTAATGAATATTTTGAAAAAAAATTCCTTTGTTGTATATATTTTTCATTTCTTAAATTTTTTTTAACTAAATAAACATCAGAAAATTTTAAACAAAAAAACTCATAAAAAAGATTATTTTATTTAATTTGGGCTAGAGTCACTATTAAAAATAACGATTTGATCTCATTTTGGCTATTTTTCAAAATAGTTTGTCTATTTGACTATTTTCCAAATTTTCTTTAATTTTTTAACCAATTAAAAAATTCATAAGTGTACTTTTCACAATATCAAAACAATAAAGTAAGATCCTTTTGGCAAAACTTATTACTTCATCCGTTTCAAAATAAAAATCGTTTGGACTTTAGTGCACGCTTTTTAAGGAGGTAAAAACTCTATAAAATATTATTTTTTCCTCATTAAAATGTGTGTTGAATAGTAAAGTGACATTTATTTTGAAACGGATGGTGTATATTAAAAGGATCTTATTTTATTGCTTTAATCTTGTAAAAATTACACTTATCTAATTTTGTGATTAGCTAAAGGAAAAGGAAACTCTTGAGAATTTCTAACAATAACTTTTTAGCCTATGAAAGCCATTTTTGGAAGTAATGGAATGTGTTCTCTCCTTAATGGATGAATGGATTTATATAGTGGTTTTGCCACCATCTTATGTTGAATTATTTTCTCAAATGATGATGGTCTTGAATTCTTGCCTTAAATGATTATATTCTTCATATTGCTCTTTGTCTTGATCTTTCAAGTGTCTTTTTCTTGCCTTTTGTAACGGTAGAAACTCTTGATATTTAGTTCCAAAAAATTATTTCCAAATTTGGTTTTGTTTCAAGTTTATAAGGTTTTCTTACTTGTTTGGTAGATGCATGGGAGGAGGATGACTCAATGTGAATAGGCTCTTGTGTTTCAGCCTTTTAAGGGCTAGATCTTTTTGTGCATGATTTTTGTTTAAGATGAAGGCTTGAACTTTTTCTATAGCAAGTACATCTAAGTCAAAATTTTCCCATCATCTTAATTTTGTATTTTCAATAAAGTGATAATGAGTAAGATCGCAATGGGATATATTTGTACTAGCTCATAAACCCAACAAAGGATAGGCATTTGCATGACCCTAAGAGGGGAGCTTACAACTCAATAAATACTTCATAGCAAAACCAATTAGCTTACAACCGATTTCTTGTTTTTTTTTTTTTTTTTTTTTTTGCTTATTCAGAGGGTGAACTTGACCCGTCGTTTGACATTGTTTATGGTGACCTTTTGATCGATTTATGAGTAGGGAGTATGGTTTTCAATTAAAAAAAAAATCAATGTCTTTCCAACTCCTCCTCCGTCAAATTTATATTTAAATGAGACATATTGAAAGCTAAAATGAGCCAAAACGAACACTAGAAATCTACTTTAAAACTCCACATTTATCTTTCTTCAACCCTAAGCTCACCAAGAGCTTGTCTATCCTCTTCCCAATGGACCTTTCAGCCCTCTCCTTGGCCTTCTTCACCTCTTCCTCCGCCTCAGCCTCCCTCTCCTTCTCCTTGACCGCCCTCTCAACCGCCAGCTCTGCGACGAAATCCTCCACCAACTCCCCATACCGAGCAAACAAGGCATCGACGAGGGACGCATACACGTCCTCCTCAACGAATCCCTTGTACCTCCCCGAGACCCAGATATTAAAGCCATCGGCGATTTCCACAAAGCTGCCAACCCTAGCCAGCCGGTACTTGTTGCAGGCAGCCAGAATCTCGACTGCACGCTCCCGGAAGTGGGCGGCCACCAGCGGCTCGAAGCCCATCGGCGGCTGATGGAGAAGGCACACCGTCAACTTGCAGCACCGCACGTACACTTTCTCGTTGTACTTGTACGCTTCCATCTCGTAGAAAGCCCTCCCCCTGTTGCCTGAAAATGATGGAGTCAGGAAGTACGGCTTCACCTCGTCAACCAGGGTGTGTATTGCCAACAATACCTGCAGAAAAGAGGAATTCAAAATCCCACTTTTAAAGGTGGTATGATTGGATCCTATGGTCATAAAACATTACCATCAAGCTACTACAACAACTATATCCTTCCCGAACTAGTTGAGGGGGTGTTTTCGAATGACCCAGTGTCGGTGTAGCCACATCCGAAGAATATGAATACAACAAAATAAGGTGCAAAACAACACTAGAGGAAATAGAGAAAAGCAATCAAGGGGGCCTATAAAAAGTCACACTAGAGGAAATAGGGAAAATTAGGCTATGTTTAGTAAAAGGTAGCTGATACAGTAACTGAAGTCGATTGGGTAACTGAAACTGATTGATTATTTGTGAATAAAAAACCATAAGCTTCGAAAAGCTTGCACGAGTAGCGGTTGAAAAAAGCTGTGAGTCCAAAGCTAATTAAACTAAAATCTTATATCTATTTCATGTAAAACTATATAATATCAAAACTAAAAGCTCTAAAAAGCTACTTATTGTGTCAAACAAGACCTAAATCCAAACCTTAGACTCTCTCCCCTCCGACTAGGACTTCCTACACCCGTATACTCCGGTGATCCCAATCTTTCACCATGCACGTCTTTTACAGCCATAAGTTATAACTTCCTTAACGAGTATCCAAAGACTAATTCTCGCACCTTTGGGCCCTAATACTAGTAGCCACTAAGGGTGGACATGGGACAAGACGAGATTTAGAGGGTTTGTGCCCGGTCCATCCTATTAGCCACTCTCTCTACCTGTACAAGGTAGAGAGAGTGGTTCCATCTGTGGGGAAGCCCGGTGTTGATAAGGCTAAGGCCGACCCTCCCGGAATAGAAAAGCCTCGGGTTGACCACGTCCAGCTTGAAACTATGGTAGTGTATTTTGGGCGGGTGTGTCGGGTATGACCACGGCAATAATATGTCAAAGAAGAAGAGGAAGTTATGGTATGGGGTGCCCGGAGCTCCCACCATACCCGCCCGGAGGAGCCAGCTTCGGCTCTTGTAGCCCCGCACGAAGACCGCTTCCGGTAGGCCGCTCTCAAGGCGTCTCCATTCCTCCTTGGCCCTCGGTTCGTTTGGGCCCACAGCGCCCAAAGGTTGCTTCAAGTAGTGATGGTCCGATGGGGCGTCGTCCACGACCTTGAATCTCGGGAAGTCGGAGTTGAGGAGGACGATGTCGCCGACGGGATTAGCCATTGGAGACCGGCGTTGTAATCGCCGGTGTACGTTGTAAAAGATCGAACTTGGGAAATATGTGCTGCGATTTCTATGTAATTCTAACTTACAATATCAAATCTATGGACTTATCCATCTATTATATCCATATCTCTTATAAGTATATATTATTACTAAAGATCTGTTTTTTTTATCATTATCAAATTATTAATTATCTCTTATATATATGGTTTCTAAATCTCTTTTACAAGATTTTTTTCCTGTTCATTCTATCCCTCTCTTTTTCCCTTAGAAAAGGCCTAATAGAACTACAGAATACTAAAGCCATAACAAGCAAATAGAAGATCAAGATGAAAAACAGATTTCACAAGGTACTGAATCTTCGGCACCTGGGAATGATTGTACATGCCTCCTGAGATTTCAATGCTGCTCTTGTTGTGCATTGAACCCTTCAATATAACTTGAATGTCGCGCCACAATCAGCTCAATCAGCGGACCTTCCACGTCACTCCCAGCTTTGTTCTTATCACGTTGGATGCGAGTGTTTCCATCACAGGAGACAACCGTAACCTCCTCTTTACGAGTAGAGAGTTCATTAGCTACTACTGCGTGCATTTTGTTCCTGTTAAGAGCCATTCTAGCCTTCTCTAAGAGAATTTCAGAATTCGTCTCCAGCTGCCATTTGATTAAAACAAGAAACAAGAGGCAATGAAACATTACAAACCAACAGCTTTGCAGTTGTATCAATTTAATACTCCATACTAAATAAAGCATCAGGAGAAAAAAAAAATATGACTAAAATCACATAATATCAAACTGACCACCTAAAGCTCTACAAATTCTGCCATTCATTGGTAATCAGCTAATTTCAAATTTATTCCTCTCATTTCACAAAATTACAGGCTTCAACACCACCACCGTTCAGAAATAATAATAGAGGAAGTAGAAGCCCAACCTTGAATGAAATGCAGAAGGCTGAGGATGCCCAATCATGTCTAAGCAAGGAAAGCATCTTAGGCACTTGAACAAGACTCATATCCAGAGGACCAGACCCTGATTGAATTTTATGTTCCGCCTGCATAATTACACCTCGGAGAGTTAAGTAGGATTTGAAGAAGTAAATTATGGATACAAGTGTCTTTACTACAAGAACTATATAGATTTCAAAATAGGCAAACTATTTGTAAATGAGTGCTTGTAAAAAGAGGGTAGTTTCAGCTAGAGTAGTTCTAGTCTTCTAGATAAGCATTAGAGAGACATATCAAATGAAATTCATGCCAACATTATGGATAGTACAAATAATGAAGTTCACATACCATGCTCTCCCAAGGAACGTAAAAGTCGGACACAGCTGCAGCAAGATAAAACATTGCACGTGTGCCAAGGCTTTGCATAGAAAATGCAATCATTTGCAAAAGCTGCACTAAAAAAATGAATAGCTTAGGTAGCCAGATAGGTAGACAAAACCAGCCTATAATATGAATCATGAAGAAAGATATTGGGCCCTTATCACTGCTTCCTAGGATTATTCTGCAACGGGTAAATGGGTTTCCACGCAGTAGTAACTTAGTGGAATGGATAAATGGGTATAACTGCTTCCTAGGATCAGGATTCAGGAAGATAACAATATCCCAGGTGTAGTATTTTTCCCGACATGGAACAAAAGGATTATTGTGCAAATATTTGATCAAATTAGGGTTTTCATTTTAAGTGACTTGATCACTTGAAATTAGTCGACATTGCCTGCCTATCAATTCAAGAATACAAAAAGAAAGAAAAAACACAGAGCTATATATACATTATGTAGAGTGAAGGTTAAGGAAAACCTCAGAATGAATATGGTACTAAGGTATTAGATCCTACAATATTGACTTCATAGATGAGCTGCAAATTAATTCCTCATTGTAAGGAAAACATAACCAATAATTGATTGTCCTGCACCTGCTCCTGGTGTTATTTCAAGCCGTTCCAGATACGAGCCTCTTCAAACAAGCTTATTGCTATTTATCATTGAATTCTTATAACAAAACGAAAATGAAAACCTAAGTTGAAGTGGAAATTATGGATTCAGAATATAAATGGCTATATTACATAGGAAAGTTGACCTGAAGATATTCGAATATTGTTTGAAAGGGAAGTTTCAATAGCATCCCTGCTTTTACTGCCTGCGATACATAAAATTGCTCACCAATTAAACTATATCAAGTACCAACCCATTGATTGCTATTTAGATATGAATAGAGCATGAAAACATAAGTATAAAATAAACTTTTGGAAACCTACAGAATGATGGTTGCTGATAGCTGCATTTACAGCCACAGAATAAGACTGCACCACTACAAAATTATGACAATTCAAGTCAGCCAACCGATCAAATGAAGCAGTTGATGTATACAAATAAATAAACTCTCAAAATCAAAAGTTTTAATGCATGACATTCTTGAGTTATGGTGAACGCGCATTTCCAGGTAAATATTTAGCTATCAAGATTCAAGACCTTCACTATTCAGTATCCACAACATAAAAGAGACAGCGAACCTTGAATATCAGAGGTCTTCACAGATTCAAAACATTCAAGTAGAGGATCATCGGGAAGTGCCCTACAGTAAGGCTATGTCCCTCTGCATTAAACCACATCATAGATTCAATTCAACAGGAAACCAAAGTAAAACAATCATCATACAAACATTATGTCGGATGTAAATGATACTAAATTGGAGCAGACAGACAACAAAGGGTATGAAAATGACCTCCGATATAAGAACACAACTGCATATCCAGCTTGTAGAAAATACCTGTAATAGTCAAATCCAATTTATTTCCCTACATGCCCGCATAAAATGCTAAATGCATCATGTTATTCCATTAGAAGGTTGAGGTGAATACTCTATTGATGCTGCCCCTCTGTGACCTGAGCTAAAGTTATCAATATATCGAACACATCGTTGCTCCAGAGGTACAGTAGTCCCACCCGAGGTAACACATACAATTCTTCGTCTAGCTAAGTTCAGAGTGAGACAAAATTAATCTAAATGTCAAAAGAAAAAACGGTAGTTTGAACCTACTCAAAGTGCTACTTATATCTATATTTCAAGTTTTTAAGTACCTAAGTGACAATTGTTTGGAACAGACAAGAACCATCACGGTAATAAAGAAACTGAAATGCATAGACTTCAAACAAAGTTAAGAGGCTTGCCTGATGATGAAGAATTTTGCTGAATGAATTGGTTCAACTGCTGACTAACGTAAGTACGATCTTTCAAAAGAGGTGCAGAAGCAAAGAACATTTGAGCTTGCAAGTCCAAGTTCTCTTGAGAAGCATCAGATTTGGCACTTGAATCCATCAAGTTACTACTCTTCTGTATGTTAAAAAATCATCAATAATCTATTTCTCTAAAAGATACAAATCACCCAGTTTGTTTGGGTTATTAAAAGTGAAGAAATTAAGTTTCGAACATGAAAATATCAGTCAAAAATTCGCCATCAATAGTAGGACTAGGACAGACATGCCTCATATCACAAATCCTACTGTCTCACAAATGGTTATCTCATACACAACCAGGGGAAAACTAAACAGCATGTTAGCTCTCATCCTACTTACCTTCTGGGAGCTGGACCAACTTCCTATTGCCTTCAAGAGGCCACTAAGAATTTTGCCATAATTCTTAAGCAAATCCTGAAGCAGCTTTGTGGAGCTATCTATTTAATGACTAATGTTTGGGAAATAGCTTAAACAAGTAAGTGATTTTTTTCAGCTCATTCCGGCATCTGCTCTAACTATATGAATTCATAAGATTATTTATTCAAAAGGACCGAAGGAAACACTGCATTTATTGTCCACCATTTTGTAAATATTTCAAGAAATTTATAATCAGCAAAGCAAACAATCACCCATGTAATTAGTTAGTTTTTTTTTTATAATTAGGAAAAGTAGTTTTAGTAAAAATACCATTCAACAGACATGAGTTTTGAAACGAAATTTGCTCCTCGCTCATCTATTCTTCCCGTTTCTCGATTGTAATGAAAATTTCACTGTTTTCTAGATAGCTCGATCCAGTAGTTCATATTCGGTGGATTTTTTTTCTAATTTTTATCAGATTGTGATTCATAATCTGGTATAATCGTTCCTCTTTTCACCTCCTACACCTCAACAATCAACTTAAAAGCAGGCGGATAAAGTAAAGAAAGGATTGAACAACATACCTTAAAATCGGGATTCGAATGAGGAGGAGTTGCGGTAGGTGGTGATGCGGTGATTGATGGGGTTTCTTAGAATTCCGAATGGACTGGAGTAGTTGTTGATCGTTTTATTGCTTTTTCAGGATAATTTACTTCAGAAAAAAAAAATGGATTTCGTTTACTCCCTCCGACCCAACCCATTACGAAATGAGGCCCATTGCTGATCGACAATCAATAACTCACTGCCAAAAAAAAAAAAAAAAAAAACGGAAATTTCGCGAGGTACCCCTAGGGTATTGCAATTTTCACGAGGTATACAACTCTTTTGCATATTTCGCGTGGTGCCCCTGTGGTTTACTCATATTTCATGCCGCGCCCTTCTATGGTTAACTTTGACAGATTTTTACCTTCCCGTTAGTTTTGAATTAAAAAGAAAAAGAAAAAGAAAAAAGGAAGAAACACTGTTGGTCGAACAGAGAGGAAGGAACGATTCGAGAGAGGAAGGAGCGATTCGAGAGAGAAAGGAGCCGATGAGAGGAATCTGATGCTGATTATCGAGAGGGGGGCAACGAGAGTGGACGCCAGTGAAGCCAACTTGGTGATGATGGTGGAGGTAAGATTTTCTCAATTTAATTTAGGGTTAAGGAGATTTTGGGTTTGGGGAAAAGGGTTTTGGGATTTCTATATTTAATTAGTGCTTCTAAGATGGGTTTGTATGGTTTCCGATTATAAGGTTATCTTGTTGGAATTTGGTCTTTCAATTGAGGAACTTCTTGTTTCATGAAAGTTTCATGCTTATGTTTGTGTTTATGTGCTTTGCCGATTCACTGTTAAAATTATGTATGCTTAGTGCTCTAATGGATTTGAACAATCCCTTGTTCCACTCATTCGAATTCAAATTGTATCAAATTCTATGGTACAAATTCAGGATCTGCGTTGAAACCTGGGTTGTATGAACTGTTTGGAAGCTGATTTTTTAGAAGCTATGAATTCAGGATCTGTATACATTTGTTTATGGTCTAATTTGTGAATTCTTGCTGAATTTTCATGTCTAAAATGTTCTTGATGATCCTCTATATGCTATATATGAGTTTCTTGAATTTTTAGACTTGGTTGTGTGGTCTTTGAGAAGGATATATGGACTAATATGTTGCTGTCCATAAACTTATCTTTCACATATGTTGCTGTCCAGAAATTTTGCCTTCCATGGTTTGTCATGTTTTTCCTCTTCTATAAGAAATCTGAGATGAAGTTCCTTGTGTACTTAGGACTCTTCTTGACTCTTAATACCTGTTTGCTGAAACATTTGAGTATATCTCTTATTTTCCAGCCTTTATAAGTATTATTAAGATGTCTCTCGGTTTTTATTTGAGTGGAAAATATGAATTCTCTTAAAGTTTCTATGTTGATGTCTATATGCTCATATGTGCTCCATTCTCTCGTATCTTTGCTAACTCTCATAAATTTTAATATGATGTTTTCTTTCTCCCCCCCCCCCCCCCCCTCATTCCCATCAAGTTTTCTTCTTCTTCGGGATAATTGAGCTTGTTTATGATTGAGATTAGATCGACTTTGTATGTGACTAACTAATATTATATTTAGATTGACAAATAGCCTATTAGCTCAATTGGTAGAGCGGTGTGTTTGCGCACAAAGGTGTGGGTTCGACTCCCACATAGGCTCAACAATGTACAAAGGAATTCATTTCAAATGAAGTTATATGCATCAATTCTAGGTTTTAAAACTATGACAGTAAGGTTTGATTTCATTTTGAGGCTCTTGGAACTAAATCTACAAATTGATACATGCATGGCTTCTCATGCCATGGTTTAGTGGATATGTGTAGATTTTGGCCGGTAAAACATGTTTCACAGTTATTGTTAATTTTGCCTAGCAAGGATGAAGTCATGAAGCAAGTGATTTATCATGTTAGTCTATGTGGGGCTCGAACCCACACCATTGTATAATACAATGCTCTGTCATTTGAGCTAATAGGCTATAAATAATAGAAGCTAGAAGATGATATTACAGAATACGCATAAGGACTCCCAAATTGAGCACCCTAGAGATGCATAAGGACTCCAAAAAAAAATGCAATAGTTATGTTACAGATGCAACTCAAAGGACTAACATTTTCTTCCAATATGAGAGGAAAAAATAAGGTTTTCAACCCAAATGAATTTCTCGAGCAGAAAGATATGAACACAATGCAAACAAGAAAGATATGGATGGAAGTGGAAATTTATAGCAGCAAAAAAGTGCATAACCAAGATGGCTGCTACACCAGAAAAAATTCCAGCAGCAGAAAAGAATTCCAGCAGCAAAAAAAAAATTCAAGCAGCAATAAAAATACCGGAAAGCCATGGAAAATACAAACGAAGATGGATAGCAAACTGTCAACTTTGAAACTCCTTACATTAACCATTGCAGATTCAAAAACATAATTTTAACAGTGAATTAGCAAAGCATATATACACAAACATAAGCATGAAACTTCCATGAAACAAGAAGTTCCTCACTTGAAAGACCAAATTCCAACCAGATAACCTTATCATCAGGAAACCATACAAACTCATCTCAGAAGCACTATAATGCTTGAAATGGTAATGCACACGGTCATCACTCTCACTTCATGGATTCGGGGCTTTTGTGGATTAATCATCTCATCTATGCACAAAGAAACAAACAGACCCTATGCACACAGAAACAAACAGACCCTATGCACACAGAAACAATCAGACCCTCATTCAATTGAAAAACAAGAAGCAAACAGACCCTCGGTTCCATAAACAAACAGACCCTCAGTTTCATAAACAAAAGACAATACAATCATCACTCTCACTTCCAATTCCAATTGCACACAGAAACATGAAGCAAAACCCCAATGCCACATCGATTTCGATTTCGACTTCCAAATGCATTAACAAATCGGATGAATGTATTTCATTCAATATCCAAATGCATCAATTTCAACTTAAACCCTAAATTGAGAAACGAAATTGCAAGTTTATTAACAAATCAGATTCCAATTCACACAATAACTGGTAAGAACAAGCAAATGCAGACAAAGAACAAAAAACTGACCTCCCCCGGCTACATGATGGTGAACCTTGCGAACCCAACCCGATACTCTCCGCTGTAAGAATCAAATCGTCAGGACAAAAAGAAGATGATGGTTCTTAATTTCTCATCTGAATTCTTGGTATCATCAGAAGCTTCTCATATGCACAAACCAGGCCCAATACTCTTCCGGATCCCGGCTCTGGAACGCTCTCCCTTACTTTCATCATCAATTTATCTCTCCTTCTCTTTCCTGAACTGCTAAGAGTCCCATTTGGGATTCAGCCTCATTTACCCCCAAATCCGGATTCTGAAATCCGGATTCAGACTCATTTTCACATTCTTCAACACCAATTTCCCCTATCACAACCTCATCCTTGCAACTCAAAGAACTCTTCCTGAGAAGCCCTTAGGGTTTCAATAGCAAGACACAAACACTTACCTTATTTTTGCACTTACAGTTGAGATTAATCTTCGCATCCTTAATCGATTTGGTATATATATATATATTCTTCTTCTTCTTGGGCACCACGAACTTCCTCTCTCTGATCAGGATCCAGGGAGACGAAAGCACAACGCTAGGGTTTTTGGGCGCCGATTTCTGGATCCTCCCCGACGATTTCTGGGCGCCGGTTTCTGGGCACCACGAACTTCTTCTTCTTTCTCTCTCTTCGCTCTCTGCTCTCTTCGCTCTCTTGTTCTCACTTCTCCGGCCTTTCCTTTTTCTTTTTTTTTTCTTTTTTTTAAAACTAACGGAGAATTAAGAATTCAGTTAGAATTAACCCAAAAGGCACGAGTCCAAAAAAAAATTAAAACCACAGGGCACCATGCGAAATATGCAAAAGAGTTGTATACCTCGCGAAATATGCAATACCTCAGGGGTATCTCGCGAAATTTCCGGAAAAAAAAATCAATAAAGTTCTGGACGGATAATTGGTTGATAATTGAACAATATGGTAAATGAATGCATAATAGGAGGGAAATGAAGGGAAGATAAATTGTGTGCTAATCTACCCCAAAACATTGTAAAAGAAATTATCGATATCCCGCTTCCGAGTAATCAGTTCAAAGACAAACTTTACTGGTGGTCAGACAGGGAGGCCTGGTTTACAACTAACAGCACTTTCAAACTACTCTCTGGACATAGTCGTTTGGATGATGATCCAAACTCGTAGATCTTGAACTCGATGTCCCACCAAATATTAAAAACAAACCACATATCAAACCACGAAGAGACAAACTCACTATTGACTAACATCCCGGGTTAAACGAGGTCCGATTTATCACAAGTTCATTATTATGTACAGATTGTTCTAAATGTCAACTCTACTCTCAACACACTGTTCACATGTTCTTTCTATCTAGCTCACAAAAATTCAATGCACATATTTTCATCAATACGCTTTTAAGGTTGCCTAATCACAAATTCAATAGTCAGATTCAATTAGCTGATAGTCTATCATTTTTTTTTCTTTTTTCTTTTTTCTTTTTTATTTTCACCATAATGGAAAAGGAAATGATTCATTTTATTTCATTTTTTCATATGATTTCAAAATTCCAAACTCAAGTACAATAAACAAGTTTTTCCTGTGTCTTTTTTCTTTCTATTATTTTCCTTCCTATATACATGACTACATGAGGCTCAGCCAAAAGGAAGTGAGTTAAACAAGAAATCGGATTAATATCTCATTCTTTGAGTCTCAGGTCTCGAGAGAAGAATAACTCTCACACCTAGACCGGAGGGGGAAACAAAACGCAAGCCAATTCGCTCGATGCCAATGTTGGGATCAAATAGAGTCAAAAAATTTCCCATAGTCTCTTTATTATAAGTAAGCACAACAACCAAATAAGAAATATCTCATCTTTAAGAAAATTTGCTAGATGCCAGTGTTGGGATCAAATAAAATTAAATAATTTCCCATGGTGTCTTTCGGGCTCCAAATCACGTGTCTCTAGTCTTGTTCCCCCTCCTATCCCCAATCTCCCTCATCTCACAAGTCCTAACTAAAAAGAAAAAGAAAATAAAAAAAAGATTAAAAAAATAAAAATAAAAATAGAGGGCTTTTGTGAGAGGGGACAGGAGAGGGAGACAAACTCAAAGACAGAAAATTTGTACTCGTCTTTCAGCTCATGGTCTCTTTCCAAGTAAGCACAACAACAAAACAAGAAAATTTTCATCTTTACCAATTTTTTTTTTCTTTTTTTCTCTCTCCTTTCCTTTTTTTTCGATATAGGTAAGAAATTCGAAATAGTAAATCGAGAGGGCAATAATCGCTAGACGGACCAACCATCATGATAAACAATCTTTGCTTTCCACATCTTGGGCTCCAAGAACATTTTTCTTTCTTTTTTATTTTTTTTTTCAAAATCAGAAGCTTTTTCCATCTAAAATTGTACCACGGGGATAGAACACGAGGAAGCCTCAAGACCACCAAATCCAAACCCTCCACCACCCCAAAGGATGCCATCGAGCATCTCTTCTCAATATTTTTTTACATTTCACCCAGATCTCAGACTAACTCCAATAGTTGTGTGCAAATGTCTAAATGTGCATTTTTTGACATTTTTTAGCTCCATTGATTGCTTTTAGGGTGTGCAAATGTGCACATTTGAGCATGCAATGTGCAAATTTGAGCACATCACCTCCCCTATTTGCAAAAACTTTTTCAAAAAGTAAGACAATCTTATTGGTGTGTTTTTTATGATTTTTGTTTTTTTTTTGGTTTAAATTAATTGTATTTGAATGGTGTGTAAAAAATACACATTTGACCATTGGAGCAAAATACCAAAAAATAAGGTGTATTTTATACATCTTGTGCAAATGTATAAATTATAGACAAAACCATTGTGTGGATAGTCTTATAATCGAAATTATCTTCTTGACTCCAAATTCTCCATTCATGGGAATGAACCGAGAACTTCAATGTGCACAAGTAACAAAGCAAACCTAAGCACCTAACTTAGGGTGTTTGGGAACGGGATGGATTTTTGGGGATTTGGTGGATTTTAGGGGATGTGGTAAATGGGGATGGATTTTTGGGATGTAAAAGATGAAAACTCAACACCCAAATTTTTGGGTTTTGTGTTTGGTTGTATTTTGATTTTCTGGTAGATGGAGTGATGGGAAAAGACCGAATTACCCCCACTTATGCACAGGAAAAGACGAAATTGCCCCCAATTCATGCCCCTCTTGAAATTCATTTCAATCATGTGGCGTCCGAGTCTGAGCGGCGGCGATAGAAGGCCTTCCACGGTGAAGACGGACTGCACCCCACCACCGGCGCCGGATAACCGACAGCTGCGGCGACACCCGACGATAGGAGAAATCAAAACCACGGCAGGAGAAATCAAAACCAATTGCAAATTTCTCAATTCAATAACCCAATAAAACCAGTCAATTAAAACAAGGATTAACTATCATCCATCCGTTCTCCTTGTTCTCGCCTGAGAGGGGCGCTTCCCACTCGCCGCCGCTTCTCGGATGGCTTGAAGACGAGATCCCGGCCTATTCTTGCCTCCCTCTCAGCGGCTCCCTGGTGTCGCCTCCTTCTCAGCCGACCTCACTACTATTTATCTCCCTCTCCACTCGCAACTCCCTCTCCCGTTCTCAGATTTGATTCACACTCCCTTCCTCTGTTCATCCTCTGCTTCTTCTTCAACCCTCTCTCGTTCTCATATTCGATTGCCGTGGGAGACCCAGACCGAGCTCTCCTCAAACCTTTCGACCTCTTCATGTAATCTCCCTCGCCCTCGCTCGTCCTCGCACCTCATTCCCAGTCTTCAATCTTCATCGCCGATGGGGAGCAACACCTCGCAACCAGACGACGTGAACGACGCCGATAGCTCAAATCCAGGGACCCCTTCCTTGAGTCGCGAGCTCGACGGAGGTTGGACATCTCTCCCTCACCGATTCCACAATCCGAAATGCGAAGGGGATTTCGAGGGGATTCGGCGCCGAATTGGCCTAGCCATGGCCGCCGCTGTTTTCATGGAGGAGGGATGTGGGAGAATCAGAGGCTGGGGAGAGGAGATCGGAGAGATCAAATTCGTCGGCGGCAGAAGGGGATTTCGAGGGGATGGGAGAGAGGATGGTGGTGATTAGGTGGTTTGGGAGAGAGGAAGGGGGGTCGCCGAAGAGGGGTTGACCGTCGTTGGAGAGAGGGTGGCCGCTGCTGCAATGATTGTCACCGTCGATCATGATTGTTGGAAGTGTAAAGTCATCGATTTGATTATGGAGAGAGAGGGGGAGACGAAGGGGCAAAACGGGTTAAAACCGAATCCCCATCCACCAAACCTCCCAAGAGGAGGTTTAATTTCCCATCTAGATCCATCTCTCAAACCCCTCATTTCTCACCCTTCAAACACACTAAACCCTTACACCCAAACACGCTGGTGGGAAAATCGAGGCAAATTTACCATCCACCAAACCCCATAAATACTACACCCAAACACACCCTTAGACTTGGATTTGAAATAACCATCAATAAATAAGACTTCACGCGTGTAAGGAATCAAAGATCTTGAGCAATTTTTTTTTATCAGATGATCTTGAGCAATTTTTGGTTATGGGTTGACAACTGTTTTTTTTAGAAGAAAGGGATGAGAAATTAAGAAAATGAAAGGGATTAGTTTGTGATTCATTCTTTTCCTTTTAATTGTCCCCTCAAACACTAAACTTATTTTTCCATCAATCTCCTAATCCAAACAAGGTGTCAATCTGGTCAACTTCATGTGGATTTTGTGGTGGCAGTGCTCGGTTTCTAGGTTAGAGGTTTGGGTTTCTTGGGGCAACACTATCTTTTCTTTTCTTGTACAATTTATTCACATATATATGTGATTTTCTTTTAATGGCTTAACTCTTAAGAGCACCCACAATGGTAATACCTTGTGGGTGTCTTCCCCTAAAATGAAAAATATTACCATTGTGGGTAGACCTGTCAAAATATAACCCGACCCGAAAATCCGATCCGGCCGCACGAAATTTTTTGGGTCAAAACCAGAAAATTTTGACCCGGAAATTTTTTTCGACCCGAATCTGAAAACCCGGAAATTTTTCGGGTAATCTGGGTTTCGACCCGGTGACCCGATTGACCCGATTTACCCGGTTGATTTATAATTAAATATAATTAAATTTTGTTATATTTAATTAAAATTTATCGCAAAATTATCAAATTATGATTTTTTTAATTTAAAAAAGAAAAAATTGACAAACCCGAAATCGACCCGAAATTACCTGAAACCCGGTAAAACCCGGGTTCTAGTCAACCCGAAAAACCCGGAACCCATTTTACCCGAGACTCGAAGTGACCCGACCCGAATGACCCGTTTGACAGGTCTAATTGTGGGTGTCTTCCCCTAAAATGAAAAAAAAAAGTAAAAGAAATTCAGAAAAAAAGTAAGAGTTGAGTGTCTTATGTCAGGAAAATAGGTGTGGAAGAAGAAACTTCTCTCTAAAATGGAGTTACCCTTGCACTCAGTTGCCTGACACATTCATAAAAAAAAATTCTTTTTTTTTTAAAGGGAAGACACCCACTATGGTATTACCATTGTGGGTGCTCTAAGAGCATGCACATTCGTGAGCCCGGATTCAGACCCTTAACTTACTTTTTCTTTGTCACGTCAGCTTAAGAGTCTCATTCCAATTTTTAATTTTTTACACTCTCATTCGTGAGCCCGAAGGCCCTTAAGTTCCTTTTTATTATTTATCTTTTACAACTACTCAATTATTATTATTATTATAGTTTGCAAGAAATTAGTGTGTATTTTTTTTATGAAATTATTATTATTATTTATGAAATTGTAAAACGAAAAAAAAAAATCTCATCGTATGAGTATTACGTATATGGGTATTTTATTGCAAACAGATACATCCATACAACTGATACAAGTATATGGGTATTGCTTGAAATGGATAGATTTTTTTTTATTTCACAACATAATATTATATGGGTATTATTTAAATAATTTTTTTTAATAAAAATACATGTAAAATGGGTGTTTATGGGTAGATAAAAAATAATTCATACTTGAATATAATTTTATTTTATTTTTTTAATTTAAAAAAATACGTAAATTTCTAGTGTATGGGTATTATTTGAATAATTTTTTTAAAATAAAAATACATGTAAAATGAGTGTTTATGGGTAGATAAAATTAATTTATATTTGAATATAATCTTATTTTATTTTTTTAATTTAAAAAAATAAGTAAATTTCATTTTTAACTGGGTGAATTAATGTCTTGTAGTAGTAGTAGTAATGTGTCGGCTGGTAGTTTCACCTTCAACTTGTTTCAAAGCCAAAACGCGGAGCATCAGACTGGGACAATGCGAAACGCAGCCGTTTTGTAATCTGCTGGGCCCATGCGCGCTGCACATGTCCTCGATTTTGATGCTATGAGCCTTTCTCTCAAGGCCTTTGCAGGCGGGCCTCAACCTTCGAGCTCATAGGTTTTTTGCATTTCTTTTTTTATTTTTTGCTGATTTGGCAACCCTAAGGGCCTTTGAGCCCACCATTGAACATGCTCTAAGAAGCTTGAAAAATATGCACTTACACCATGGGCAAGAATAGATACTTTAGAGCATCTGCAACGGACATCCGAGGGTGTCAAGCCAGTATAAAAAAAAAAAAAAAGTAATTTATGGGGTTTGTGTCAGAAAATGCAGGAGGGGGTGTGTTGCTTGTGAGAGAAAGTATCCCGCAAAAGAAACTTGTGTGTTAGTAAAGACACTCCTCTCTTGCAAAATGTCTGACAAATGCCAATTTATTTGCTTTTTTTCCTTTTTATTAATTTTGGGAAGACACCCACACTATCAAGGTTGTGAATGCTTTTACACCACCAATAAAATGGCATGATTCCCACTAATATATTTATAATAAAAAATATTTCGAAAAGGTAAAAAAGTAAAAGTAAAAAAGGTTAACTTTTATCATCATTAATGGAGTCATCATCATTAAAATTTATTGAAAAGTACTACATAAAAAAATAATCTAATGACACATGTCGTATTTTAATTTGTAGTATAAGATTAAGATTTTACCATTAGTGTAAATGTATCATGGTCCTGGTTGAAAATAATTCTTCAAAATTAAATTATTTTTGCATTTCTTAATATTGTTTCTTAGATCAATGCTTTATTTTATACAGAATCTTTTCTAACTAATGGTTATAACTTATAAACCATTCTTTTAGTTGTGTTTAATAGCTGTAGTCTGTAGACCATTAAAAATCTTTTCAAAGTGGTATACTGTATAGTAGACCTGTCAAACGGATCACTCGGGTCGAGTCACTTCGGGTCTCGGGTAAAACGGGTTTCGGGTTTTTCGGGTTGACTAGAACCCGGGTTTGACCGGGTTTCGGGCGGGTTCGGGTCGATTTCGGGTTTGCCACTTTTTTCTTTTTTAAATTAAAAAAATCATAATTTGATAATTTTGCGATAAATTTTAATTAAATATAAAAAAAATTAATTATAAATCAACCGGGTCACCGGGTCAATCGGGTAAATCGGATCAAAATTACCGGGTCAATCGGGTCACCGGGTCGAAACCCAGATTACCCGGAAAATTTCTGGGTTTTCGGGTTCGGGTCGAAAAAAATTTCCGGGTCAAAATTTCCGGGTCTTGACCCAAAAAATTTCGGACGGTCGGGTCGGGTCCTGTTTTGACAGGTCTACTGTATAGTATACCAATCAAAATTGGAATCCGGGGTATAATCATTAATCGGGGTGGCTATATGCACCTACGACAGGTGCTATATGCACTACATAAGACGGATCATAAATTCGCCCGTTATAAAAAAAATTAAAAAATTACATAGGACGGATCTATTATCCGTCCTATATAAATTATACGGAAATAAAAAAAAGGAAGAAAGCTGCAATTGCAGCTTTATGGAAAGTTGCTTTTTACATTTCAATAAACATAAGGGCCGGATCATTGATCCGCCCTTGTACTCTTTTTTTCTTTTTTTTAAGCTGCAAACAACTTTTTGTATTTTTTTTTTTAATAAACAAAAGGACGGATTTATGATTCGTCCGTGTATTTTTATTAAAATTTGTAACGAACGGATCATAAATCTGTCCTAATAGTGCATATAGCACCTGTCCCGGGTGTATATAGCACCATCCTCATTAATCAAAGCCAAAACCGGGCAGCTTTGCAAGCTACAAAGATCCTTATATATGCTGAATCACGAGTCTAGACAATGAATGGATAGCACGTTGAGGTATCCAAAATTTTGTCCAAGCTCAAGTTCACTCAATTGAAACAAGACGACTCCTTGTTCATTAGGAGAGTTCCAAATGGTTATATAGACTACAGTCATTGCCCTCGTTTATGTCAACAGTCTTTTGATCACAGGAGATGATATCTATATTTGTGTGTGAAGAAAGAGCTCAGTGGAGTTGTGAGGAGATGAGCGAGAGCGAGATATGTGAAAGACTAACAAAACTCCAGAGGCCTTTCACATATTTCAAAACAAGGCTAATTGATCAGTTTATAAATTCAAAACCGTGGTACAAAGTGCAGCAAGACATCAACACCAACTACATTGATACAACAAGAACTCCTCCTATTGAGATCCATAAAAAGAGGGTTCGCAACATTTTACAAGATATATATCAAGCGAGATTGAAACTCTTGCACAAGATGAAGAGCCTCGGTATCCAGGAAAAAATATGGAAACCCTAGGCAAGTCTCTACTGTACCAAAGAAAAATCAATAGGTAACATCTAAATGGACCCAATAACATTGGACATGGGCAATAAATAATGAAAGTTTACAAATTCATGCACTATGCACATACTCATCGCTTCTGTCTTACTGAGGGCAAGGGTGTGCAAGCTAAGCACGCGCTGCTGCAGATTTTCAATCATCTTAGAGAATCAATGGTCTTCGAATCATTCTTTTTACGGCGTCCTCTGTAATGCATCTTCTGCTCTGCAAATGCACTCTCTCCAACCATCTCCGTCTTAGGATCTGACACAGGAAAATCATTCCAACATAAATAAGAATTTTACCCTAAAGGAATACTTCAAATTGAAAAGATTTCAAGTCAAAATGCTAAAGATGAGATCAAGAAAGTACACAACAGCTACTGGCCGAATGGCAATTATCCACGATTATGATCAGTGAAGTCAGGACATAAATTTAACTTGGCATTATTAAAACTACAATCCTATTAAACCAAATTCCACAATTCCATTTAAGGAGGGTTGATATCATAGTCTTGCTTATCATCTTGATCAAAGAAACAAGGAACTGGGCTAAGACTATATTGGTTTATCCTCTTGAAAGTTGACGAAAAAGGGGAATATCAGATGAAATAGAGTTGGGTCATCAAAACACAACAGTATGACAATACAACAAAATATTATCAATTTCTAACATGGTTATCACAAACAAACTCTCTTATTTTCCAGTTTAGCCCTGAATCAGAACAGGACCTGGGAGCTTGTATCAGGCATTATGAGCAATGGATCCAACATGAAATAAACAAGTAGTAAAGAACAGGAAATGTCAGGAAGCTCATGTTGTCATTAAATGAAAAAATGGCATGCACCATACAGTTCATGTAAAAGTTCAGGTCTGAAACTCCATATAAAACAATCAATCCATTCCTGACTTCGGATCTACTTCTGCAGTGGCAGAAGTTCATTTCGAATAGATGATCAGGTATTTGAAAATTATCATATCATCAAACAAACAAAAACACATTTCTCTGTTCCAATTTGTATTTGATTTGCTGAGTATAAATGTCAAGTACTAGAAAAAACAAATTTTTGGCTGTGACACGGAAAGTTTTGATAGATTGATTTAAACTATTGGCTGGAGTGAAGGACTGAGGGTGCATTATGCATTTCTACTAGCTTTTCCTTCCAAGTAGCAAGGGAATACAGTCAATACACAGCAATCTTAAAGGGTGCACCTAGTTAAAGGCGCCTTGCCTTTAACTAGGTGCACCCTTAGCGCCTCTCACGACTCACCTAAGTGCACCACTTAGAACACTGGTCTCACAAGTCACAACAACAAAATACCGAAGAAAATGCCTTTTTGCCTATTATCCATCGTAATCAAATTCCATCCATAATCAAGTTTAAATTGTCAATCTAAGAATTCTCTTACTGAATAACAAGATACCACACAAACAACAATGTATATGAACTTGTATTGTAAAAGCATCTTAAAAGCAGTTTCTTATGTCCCCAAATTCAAACTTAAAAAGAATTAGCTCAAATTATGCACCTATTCCCTAATCTGGTGTTGCCATTATCAATATCTACATTTTCTAAAATTGATTTACATACATCCAGTAGTTTCACCGAAAAATGAAAGCAGTAATGTACCTCCGAATCTCTCGCCCCATAGCAGAAATCTGGAATCCTCCTCCTCCTCATCCAACTCATCTCCATACCCAAACTCAGCATCGCCTCGGTACCCTGGCTCGCTCCCATACCCAGATTCGCTACATTGTGCATCGAACCCTAATCCAGATCCATGATTCTCCCTCTCCCCAATCCCATGTCCATCTACCCTCTCTCTCCTCGAATTCCTGGCATCGCTCAAATCCGAGCTCCAATTCCCCTCCCCTCCACTGATCCCGATCCCATTCCCATTCACAAACAGCTCCCCACTAGAATCCGTTCCTCCCGCGGTCACCATGAAATCAGAGCAAGTCGCGGTAGCACCAACGGAGCAGCAGAGGCCGTTGCGGGTGCCGCTACGGTCGCTGCTCCTCCCGGAGACAGAGCGGGATCCCCGGCGGCGCCTCTTCCGCGCGATCCAGCGGAACCGCTCCTTCTTGTGGGCGGAGGAGGAGTAGGGCTTGTCTTCCTCGAAAAGGCTGAGCTTCGACATGTCGAGGGCGTCGATGATGGAGAGTGAGAACGAAGTCGCCCGATCGGACAAGCAAGGGCGCTTGGTGTTGTGGCAGTGCTTGAGGCTGGAGTTGTAGGAGTCGGGATCTAGGGTTTTGGGGCTGGGACTGCTGGAATTAGGGCTGAACGGCTTCCATGAATGCAACTGGAGGGCGCAGGAATCGATCCAGCGGCGAGGAGCTAGGGTTTTTGGTGACATATCCTCCTCTATTGTGAAAGAAAGCTACGAAATTGGCATGTATTTCGATCTAATCTACAATCTAGTAAGGCAACAAAATAAGGGGGTTTTTCACAAGTGATTAAGATTTGGCTTTGAAATTGAGAGCGGGGAAGAGAATCAAGGAAGATACCTGCGATCTCAAGTACGGAGTAATACAAGTCAGAGGTGACTCAGAGAGAGAGAGGAGAAGATTCTGGAAATATTGACTCGAGGAAGAACAAAGGGGAGGGAAAATATCATTCCGGGGTGCTCACCTGAAAGGACTTGCGAACTAGAAAATGTTTGGTGTACCCATAATTTGGGTTACTCGTACTCCCTCCGATCTAAAAAGATTATCGTTTGATTTTTTAACATGTATTTTAAGGAGCTAAAAACTATATAAAATATCAACTTTTTTAAATTATTTTTTTACAACTTAATATTTATGGGTAATAAGTATTAGATTATAAAAAAAATTAATATATTATATAATTTTTAGCTCTTTAAAATACGTATTAAAAAGTCAAACGACATCTTTTTGGATCGGATGTAGTATTAGTTATGTAAAATCCACAAAATAAAATAAAATGAAGAAAAGGGAAATAAAATTTGAAAAGTATGTAATGAGTACCCTATTTATAGCCTAGGTTAATAATGATATTTTTACTTTTATTTTTCCTATCAAATGGTTTGAATTACAAATTCACAATTTATACAATTAAAAATTCACAATTTATTCAAACACTTCATCTCCAAACGATAATACACATCTCCTCACATCCTAGTCCCCGGAATGAAGAGATAACTCATCGGAATTTGTGGTGGATCGTAGGATTTAAGGTTTCCGATCGCCGAAATTTATGGTTGAAAAAATTGGGATGACAGGCATTGTACAAAAAAAGGGCTCTACCCGAAATCGAACGGTAGATCAACTAGCAACAACGCGCGAACCTACCCGCAGATTGCTACATAAGCTTTCTAAGAAAGAGGCCTCGTTTTAAAAAAAAATATACTCCCTCCGTTTGAATATGTTTGTCGTTCTAAGGATATTACACACAAATTAAAGAACCAAGTGGATCATTAATTGAAGACCAATTTTAATTAGCTCCGTACAGATGGCTCTGCAATTTGGAAAAGGAAAGGGCAGGTACACGATAAACGAGGGAGTTGAGGAGAAGGAAAGGCAAAAGAACGGATAAGATTCACAAATAACTTGAAAATTTTTAATTATCAAAAGGGAAAAGAACGGAGTACTCAAAAACTCACGTGGGACCAGATTTTAAACGACATTCAATTATGGAAAGTATTAAAACCCTCCAAACGACAAACATATTCAAACGGAAGGAGTATATAACAAACATTGTACAAATAAATACTTGCCTCTATCGAGAATCGAACCGTAGATCAAAGAGCATGTCAAGTAAACATCATACTGCTACACCATCTATTCTTATTGCTTATTTCCCTAGCTTTTTTTATTGACATTATCTAGGTAAATGAAGAAGGGAGAAGCAGGTCGTGGATCTACCCGAAGGATTTCCTCAAGAGAGATGTCACTTTTTTAAAAAAATAAAAAAGTACAATTATGGTATTGGTGGACAATACTTCACAAGGACCCGGATTTTGGGCCGTTAGATTGATGTAAACGGACGATCAAGATGTGAATATATAATTGAAATTTGGGTGTTTCCGATTTTATTCTTACCAAATCACCACCCTAGATTACGACAGTTGACCAAACTTTTTAAGTTTTGTCAAATCGGCACCCTAAACCATTACAATAATCAATTACAGTAATACTTATGTAAATCTTAGATGGTATATTGGTGTTAACCGAATGACTCGGAAAATTCGATTCAATTTTCAATTATATATATGTCGTTAAAATATTAATCTCCAACATAATACTAAATCATATAATTGGATTCTGACTTAAAAAATAAGGAAATTATGTCCAACATTTAGATAGTACATTTCTTTCCTTGCTAAAAAAATAGATAATGTATCTATATCTTTATTAACTCTAATTATCCATACGGTGGTTTGATATATATAAAATCTCTTCTCATTCAGGGATCCTCTACACATCAATATAGTGTAAGCATATTACTATTCATGTGGGTCTCGTCTCGTATACAGAGAATACACTAATACAATATTATAAATAATTTAGATAGATTTCAATAAATAAAAAAATCTAAATATAAAATTACTTCGACAGATTATAAAAATCTAAATATCTTATATTTAGATTTTCTCAAAAATATAAATAAAATTCACATTTATAATGTAATTTTTTTTTCTAATCCACAATTAATATATTGAATCTCATTTAATTTAATAGATAAATGTTTTTTAACAATGTTTCAATATTGTTTTTTATTAAATATATAGTATATATTTATTACGTTAGTTTACTAAAACGTCTATGCACAGATGGATTGTGGCTACGTATAATGGCTATATAATATTTTAATTATTTATTTTGGCTCAAAAATAATAGAAGAAATTTGGGCCAGACCGTACTTAATTGACTGATGAGCTCGTGGCCCTTGGGCCATTTAGAAATTGTCCCTGGACTTTGCTAACAAATGTCCAATTTTTTTTAATAATAACCAAAGTACACTTGTTATAATTAATCCTCTCTTTCTACGTTCTTCCATATCTCTTTCTCCCTCTACGGCCGCCTCTCCCTCCTCGACTGTCAGTTCTGCTTCTCCGAGGCCCGCACCGTTCTCCCCCAGTGCTTCCCCTCCACCGGCAGCCGCGCCTTCCTCGACAGCGACAATCTGAGTGTCGTCTTCCACGCCTCTGTCTCCATACCTCCTTCTTCTTCTACTTCTCTCTCTATTGCTGCCATGAATCGTCGACCTCTTACTCCTCTATTTCTCTCTCTCTTGCTGCCATGAATCGGATCCTCTTCCTCCGTCCTCTTCCTCCTCACTCATAGTTAGATCGGGACGATTTCAACGACGGTGGCGCCTCGAGCAGCTACAAGAAATCGAAATTGTTGTCCGTTGGGGGCGTGCTCGTTTCCTGCGGCAATGGAGGAGGAGGATTGGTCGGAGTTGTTTGAGTAATGAGGCCTATACGAAGGTAAATTCATACTGTTTTTTTTCTAGCTCTTCTGATTTGTGTCTAAATATTGGTGTTTGGAAGTGCTTTGACATTTGAGTTGGAAATATCTAATTGATTTTGGTTAATTATTGATTACAGTTCTCGCTCTACAGGATTTGTGTCTAAATTATGATTGGAATTACGATTGGAGATTGGAAACAGAGGAGTTATCTTGCAAAACTATCCTTTTGAATTTGTACTGCAGACTATTCTTTATTGATTTTTCTTATAATCAATTTGTATTGCAGAGTTATCCTTTCGAATTTGTATTGCAGAGTTATCTTGTAATCAAATTATACTATGATGTAATTAATACACATTTTAATATTTATTATAAGTATAATTTGATTACACTGTTTTTACCTTTTAGTGATACTGCTAATATTTTGGTTACAGTGTCTACGACTCTGTTTTTATAGTGGTGACAATGTCTATTACACTGTTTTTTTTTTATAGCGGTGACAGTGTCTATGACCCTGTTTTTATTTTGGTTGCAGTGTCTATAAGTCTATGACCCTCTTACACATTCATATATTAGAGGAAAATTGTCACCATATGTATTTTGGCTTCTCATTAGCCCCTATACACCACATGTATTTTGGCTTCCCATTAGCTCCTATAGGGTGTGTGATTCCCTTGTCCTAGGGTTTTTCTTTGGTTACAGTGTCTATGACCTTATTTTTATAGTGGTGATAGTGGCTATGACCCTATTTTTATTTTGGTTACAGCGTCTATAGGGTTTCCCTTTGATTACAATGTCTATGACCCTCTTTTTTAATAGTGGTGACAGTGTCTATGGCCCTATTTTAACAGTGGTGACATGGTCTATGACACTCTTACTCATTCATATATTGGAAAGGTTTTTATTTCGTTACAATGTCTATTACTCTTCTTTTAAAGTGGTGACAATGTTTATGACCTTGTTTTTATAGTGGTGATAGTGTCTATGACCCTATTTTTATTTTGATTACAACGTCTATGATCCCCTTACCCATTCATTTATTAGAGGAGAACTGTCACCACATATATTTTGGTTTCTCATTAGCCCCTATAGGGTTGTGCCTCCCTTATCGTAGGGTTTTCCTTTGATTACAGTGTCTTTGATTCTTTTTTCATAGTGGCGACAATGTTTATAACCCTGCTTTTATTTTGGTTACAACGTCTATAGGGTTTCCTTTGATTACAATGTCTATTACCTTTTTTTCATAGTGGTGACAGTGTCGATGACCCGATTTTTATAGTGGTGACAATGTCTATTATCCTATTTTCATAGTGGTGACAGTGTCTATGACTCTCTTACCCATTCATATATTGAAGGAGAACTGTTCACCTAATGTCTTTTGGCTTCTCATTAGCCCCTTTAGGGTTTGTGCTTCCCTAATCATAGAGTTTTCTTTTGGTTACAAGTGTCTATGACCTTATTTTAATAGTGGTTACAATGTTTTTGTCTTTTTTTTAACAATGATTACAGGGTCTATGACCCTGTTTTAACAGTGGTTACAACGTCTATGTCCATTTTACCCATTCATATATTAGAGGAGAACTATCACCACATGAATATCGGCTTCTCATTAGCCCCTATAGGGTTTGTGCTTCCCTTTTCTTAGGGTTTTCCTTTGATTACAGTGTCTATGAACTTTTTTTCATAGTGGTGACAATGTCTATAAAACTGTTTTTATTTTGGTTACATCGTATATAGGGTTTTCCTTTTGATTTCAGTGTCTATGACTTTGTTTTTGTAGTGGTGACAGTGGCTATGACACTGTTTTTATTTTGATTACAGTGTCTATGACCCTATTTTTATTTTGGTTACAGTGTCTATGACCCTCTTACTCATTTATATATTAAAGGAGAATTGTCACCACATGTATTTAATTTGGCTTCTCATTAGCCCTTATAGGGTTTGTGCTCCCCTTGTAGGCATACAGTGGTTACCATTGGGTTGTATAAGGAACAAAATTAATTTGGATAAGGAACAAGCGAAATTAGACGCAATATGGCCATGATTACAGTGTCTACTTCCCAGAAGAAAAGGAATGGCCGAAATTAGATGCAATATGGCCTCAATCAAGTGGAAATGAGAAACAAACGAAAACAAAGACATATAAGCATATAGCGGTTACCATTGGTTTGTTTTACTCTATGTCAAATTAGCATGTAATCAAATGGGAGCATGATTCAAACAACAATGGTGATTTACAGTCAGGCTCCATGTCAATTCAATTATGTCAAAGTAGCATGTAATCAAATGAGGAGCATGAATTCACCGAATAATACAAGAATGAACAATTCCATAGCCTATCTCCGCTCAACACAAGAAGAGACAATTGAGCTCACGAGCAATTAATATATTAGAGCGGAGTTGTCATCACATGTATTTTGACTTCTCATTAGCCCCTATAAGATTTGTGCCATTGTCCTAGGATTTTCCTTTAGTTATAGTGTCTATAACCCTATTTTTATAGTGATGACAGTGTCAAAAACTCTTATGAGTGGTGAGTGTTGTAGTGGCAATTTTTATTATTATTATTATATCAACCAGGATGAAAAAAAATAAGTTGACTGAGTCAAATACACTAGGGAGCATAATAAACTTTATTATATCAACAAGTGTCGCTATCAATGATAGTATAATCTAAATTATATAATACGAATGCCTGCATATGCATTTTCAAGACCTTACATTTCATTTTCTTTCATCCTTCAACAACAATGAGGAATTACATGGTACTACCACCAACCTGCAGCATTCAATTCCAAAGATCAAAATAGAGATATTTAACAAGCAATTGAATCCCTTTGGCACAGTGACGGCAACCACAATGCCAGCATTAGCAATTAGGCCTTACTGATTAGTCAGATGTCATGGCACCACAAAAGTTGTTCTGACCTCTGTTGCAACTCAACTCGTATCTTGACTTAGGAGGAGGAAACCGTGCAGCTAGTGACATGAATGCAGAGCTGCAAGTAGGCCTTACTGATTAGTCAGATGTCATTCCTGATCGATTTCAGTAAAATGCTTGTAATTTAGATGTTTACGATATCTCGACAATTGGTCAGAAGCATTTTGTGCCAAGAACGCTCCAATGACCGAGTCCAAAACCGATCCTTTCCATTGCGAGTAACATTTCTCCCTTGTAAAAGGTATATCCATGTTCCATTATATGTCTAGCTAAGCAATTCACCGCTGTCTTAGTGATGAAGGTTACCTTGAACTCGACCAACATTTTTTATAAACAAGGATATTAGATTGCTCAGGTCTGTGTTGCTTCCACCTTCCTCAAGTATTCTTCTCCATTCTTCCACTGCATTTAATTCTCTCTTCGGTTTGCCTTTCCTAGACTCCGTACTCCTTGCATTTCTCTCCTTTTGCACTGCTTCCAACTCCGAAAAGATGTCCAGAGCGGAAGTTCTAATGCTGCGGGTGTAATACCCGTAAGAGAGGTGACTCTCGAGTGACATGCCTTTGTATAAGATATCCTTATAAGCACTATCTGCATTTGTAGGCGAAGATATATATAGTTTATCGGTTCTTATCTTCTTCCCACTCGTTTTCTTAGACAAATTCCTCTTTTCGTATTCAAAACTAGAACTAGCTGCCCTCTTTCTCTCAACACAAATTTGCCTTTGCCTAGAGGGCTGAGGAGTAACCGGCTGAAAAACCTCTCGGTCCCTTTGTTCGTCTTGCTCTTCATACTTGCAGCGAGCAGAGGATGAAGCTCCTAAACAAACAAAGACATACATATATAGCTAAGCAAACAACTGATGATATTGGTTCCAAAGCACCATATATACATAAGGTAATAATGTGTTTACCCTGATCAATAGTGATCTGACGGATATTTGCTTTGCTTCTATACTTGTATGGCGTTGATGGTGCCAGCGGGGATTGCACAACATGTTCCATAGAGAAAGCACACAAAAGAGGCGACAACATATTTCAGATTGTCTAAGATCTCAATGGAAATTGCACAGGTAGATATATTTAACAATGTTAACTCTACTTAATTACAATAGTCCATGTGCTTTTTAGTAATTGTAATGACTTTCTTGCCTTGTTGATCAAATTATTCAAGATTTATTGCATTTTGTTGTTCCTGCACGGAGTAATCATGCAGCGGATGTTGTGGTGATAAGGAAATCCATGAGGACATCTTGAATATATGTTCTCCAATTTGTTTCTTTCTTGAATATATGTTCTCCAATTTGTTTCTTTTGTACCTAAAATTTGTTCTTTATTTTTGTGCTTCATTTATGTATGTTTGGATTTGGTTGATCTCATACTGGTTTATTATTATTGATGTGTTTATATACATTTTTCATATATATATATAGTGTCCAAACTATGAGAATACGAAATTTGCTACAAAATCATGAAACAAATGAAAATCAGCATCAACCTCGACGTTAGCCTCAAAAATGCCAACAACCCTAGCAATAACATTACCAATGAAACGAGCTACAACATTAGCAACAACCATAGCAACGATGCAACCACGGGATTGGCTAGGCCTGTGACTTATTTGCAGCAACGAACTCAGCCATGAATTCAGCGATGCCTGCATTCCGTAGCTGGTTTCGTTGCCACAACCACGACATAGTTCGTCCATGCTTAGCCACGGGGTAGCCACGACGATATTTTCTCGTTGCTAAATCCATCGCTAAAAAACCGTCGCTATTAATCAGGAGGCATATGGCTACCGATGGCCCGTCCGTGACCGATTTCGTGGCTAAACTGGTTAGCCACGGTCATTTGTGGCTAAATCCATTACTATTTGCCGTAGCTATTTCCTGCGTTTTTAGCAGTGTTTGTAGACATTATTTTGGTAATTTCTTTGCTCGGGAAATTTTGATTTGGGCGGCTTCTACATTTTGTTTGATTTTGAACCGTGACTTAGGTTGAAGATCATAAAATAGGGTTATAAATAGGGGTGGGCGCGGAACGGGATTAGACAGGGCGAGACCGGGACAAGGCCCGTCCCGTTTAATGTTTCCGTGACGGGACCAGGACGGGATTCACCTTTTTTTTTTATCCCACACGGGCCTTATCCCACACGGGACGGGACAGGACCGGGACGAGACGGCTCTTGTCCCTCAACTAAAAATAATAAAATATTATTAAAAAAACTCAAAAAATAAAAAACAATCTCGTAGTTATATTATATAATGTTCAATAGTAACACTGTCATCACAATTTAATTAAAAAAAAACCACTGCCGACACAAGTAACTAATCATAATCTTACAATGTATGTGAATGTAAGTGTTAAAAAAAACTAAATCCTAATCTTACAGTATGTAATATAATAACTAAAAATATATATAGAAAAAAAGAATCTATGCTATTAAAATTAAAACTCATGTTCCGAGTATTTTATATAATTATATATATATATATATATATATATATATATATATATATATATATATATATATATATATATATATATATATATCATGTGTACACAAGCCTTATTGTGTATCATGTACACAAATCTCGGCCTTTGGATCAAACCAAATCAAAGGCTCACAATAATCAAAATAAAGAAAAGAGAAAAGAAAAGAAAAGTGGGGGTTGTGAATAGTGACGGGGGAAGTAATTTTTTGGTTTTTTTTGTTATTTTCGGCCATTTTAAATTATTTTTTTTGATGTAATTTATTTTTATCTACCTATAGATACCCACTTTACATATGTTTTGCGAAAAAAAAATTTACGATAACAATTGAGTTTAAGAGTTTTCGTTTTGTTTGTGCCCAGTTTTATTATTCGGTGGAATTGATGGGTTTTTTGATATTATTCATTGAATTATATATGTTTATTCAGTAGAATGTAGTGTTTTTTTGTAGTTTGAAATCATTTGGAGCCAAATTGAGCTTAAGGGTTTTTGTATTATTCATGTCCATATTGATCATTCAGTAGAATTGGTGATTTTTTTTATATTATTATTTGAATTATGAATATTTACTCAATGGAATATGTTTTTTTTTTACCAATTTCTTTGAATATGCTAACGAATAATTAATAGTATATATTACCATGGATATAGCTTTATTCAATGGTATAGCTTTATTATTCAATAGTATATATTACCATCGAATAATATTACCGAATAATATTGTAACACCATCGAATAATTAAGTTATACCATTGAATAATAAAGCAATACCATCGCATAATCCGTCAATACGATCGAATAATATAGTGATACCATCGAATAATCAAAATGACTAACCTACAAAACAGACTCATACGACTGAATAATCCTTCATATACTAGTGCATAATCATTCATACTCAACTGCATAATCATCTATGGGAATCAACGGCTCAAATTCCTCTATGGGAATCAACGGCTCAGATTTGTGTACATGATACACGTTAAGGGCTGAGTACACCGGAACCAACCCCTATATATATATGCGGGAAGGGACCGAGATTTGCGGGATCCCATAGTCTCGTCCCGCATCCCGTTCCACATAATTTTTACGGGACGAGATTTATTTTTTTCCTCAAATCCCACCGGAATCGGGACGGGATCGGAATTTGCATGATTTGTGCCCACCCCTAGTTATAAACGAATAAAAAAAATATATAATTCTAATATTAAACATTTGAATCTTCATTACGTGATCTTGACTCAACCATCCAACTAGTTTTAATGGTTCATTTCAACCGTAGTTCAAACAGTTTCTTTTTCATGATTTCAAGATGATCCCTGTCACCGACTTGAGGTAATAGACGACTGAAATTGGATTTAAGGGACTCGGAGTTGAGAGAGTTAGGGAAAGAAAGGGAAGATAAGGAAAGAGAAAAGGAATTTGTCTGTATTACTCAATATCCTCCAAATACAATCGAACAAGCATTTTATAAGGCTTCCATTTGTTCACTACTGGGCTGGGCTAAAGCCCATTACAAGTGGCCACTGGCCCTTGTATTCATAACATTGCATCCCCCGTATGAAAGGCTTGTCCTAAAGCCTGAGTGAAATCGGAAAATTGATGTAACACATGTCCCGCAGCCTCCCACGTTGCCTCCTCTGGTGACAGATTCTTCCATTTGACGAGCCACTCCGTCACCGGCTCACCGTTCGGAAGACGGAGCAACCTTGTGTCCAAGATCGCCTCCGGGTATGCTTAGACCTCCCTGTCAGAATTGGTCGTCGGAAATGATTGGAGCGGAGTTGCTGATGATCCCAACTTCTTCTTTAATTTGGAGACATGGAAAACCAGATGGATTCTCAAGGAATTTAGCAATGCGAGTTTTTAAACTACTTCACCTATCCGTTGCAAAACCTGAAATGGACCATAATACTTTGAGCTGAGCTTAAGGTTCTTGCGCAGAGCCACCGACGATTGCCTATACAATTAGAGCTTGAGGTAGACCCACTCACCCACCTCCAGAGTGTGTTCCGAACGTCCTTTATCCGTCGCTTGTTTCATCCGTGCTTGAACCTATAAGAGGTGTTGCCTCAGGCTCTCGGTCATCTGGTATCGCTCTTGTAGCCACTCTTCGACCAAAGCAGTGCTAACCTGATGAGATGATATCCCAAGCTAAGGGGGATGATAACCGTACAAAGCCTAGAATGGAGTTGTGTCGAGGGCAGTATGGTGATTGGTATTGTACCCCCATTCCGCCAAGTGCAGCCAATTGAGACATCGAGAGGGCGTTTCTGATGTCATACAACGCAATTATAGCTCCACAAACTGGTTCACGTGCTCTATCTGGCCATCCGACTGAGGATGGTAAGCTGTTGAAATGCTCAAAGACGTCTCAAGTGCCTGAAAAAGCTCTCTCCAAAAGTGGCTGATGAAAATCTTGTCCCTATCTGAAAAATCTCTCTTCAAGATCATCTCCTTGCTCCAACTTATTGAAATCTTTCACTACTTCGGCTCCCTACTTCTCGCCGAATCTTGCACAAATTGCAAGACTTAATTCGGACCAGCTTACCTGAGGTCTTTGCATCACAAACCCCTGCATCCAAACACCAGCTCTATCATTCATGTACATCGATGCAATCTCAACTTTCTGCGTCTCCGAAATGATGCTGAATACACCAAAGAACTTCTCGCACTTTCGGATCCAGCTCCACGGCTTCTTGCCGTCGAAGATCGGGAAGTCAATTTCTGGCGATCGATGGAATCCACTTCTTGTGTCCGATCCCCAAAAAGATCCCGATCCACCGCTTCGGAGTTCATTACTTCTTGGTGTCACTGGTTGCTTGGACGATTTTTGCGATGAACCCTCTCATCTTGGAACTCCTTCCTCAGGACAAGATCCCTGCCCCCCCCCCCCCCCCCCCCCCCGAACTGAGAATTCCCGTTCATTCCCCGGATTAACTCTGTTAGGGTCTCAAACTGCCTTGCGAATTCCCTCTTCAAATTCTGCGCACTGGCTTCCAATCGATGCGCGATCGCATCCTCTTGCGACCTTGCAACCTTTGTGATCTCTTCCTTCATGTCAGCCTTCAAGCTTTCGATTCTTTGATATGTGAGACTTCGTTGTTCATTGATCCGTCGTTACACGTCGAACGCGAATTCCTGCTGCGCGTCCTTGAATTGCTGAAATTACGTCTCCAAAGCACGGAATCTTATTCCCTCCGCCATGGTCGAGTGATCGCCGGCTCTGATACCACTGTCACCGACTTGAGGTAATAGACGACTGAAATTGGATTTAAGGGAGTCGGAGTTGAGAGAGTTGGGGAAAGAAAGGGAAGATAAGGAAGGAGAAAAGGAATTTGTCTTTATTACTCAATATCCTCCAAATACAATTGAACAAGCCTTTTATAAGGCTTCCATTTGTTCACTACTAGGTTGGGCTAAAGCCCATTACAAGTGGTCATTGGCCCAATCTTCCTCATATTGTATTCATAACAATCCCCTTGTTCAAGATTTTAAACCCAACTCTTAGAGCATTCTCATTGGTGTGTCGATGGACCCTTAAAGAATGTCACATAAGCAAAAAAGAAAGTGGTAAGAGCCGAGATATTAGGCTCGCCTACAAGAGCCTGGAAGGAGAGTCCCATAACAACATTCAAGGGTATATGCACAAGGCGTGCACGCAAGCTGACCAAAGGCAAGTCAAACTATATCAGTCTAGGGACAGGAGGGGCTGAAACGCAACGCTTTATAGCTCATTGGGCCAAAAAGAAAAAACTCACGCACTGCCACAAGAGCCAATCACATAACACCATATGGCAGCGCTTGTAAATACAACATTTTAATGGGTTTTTTTTGGCATTTTCTATAATTAAAAATTATATTCAGATGTGAATTAATTTTATCTCGCCATAAACACCTATTTTGCACATATTTTCTTAAAAAAACATTATGCTACTAATACCAATATTATGTCAATAATTGAGTAATTGAAAAAGACATAGTTAAAAACAAAAGAAAATTGTAGACAATATACCAATTTATCTCACCCTTTGCAAAAATGTCAACCCCCCCCCCCCCCCCCCCACATCTAAAATGTGGTAAATGTCAAAAAAGTGCATTTATTTTGCAAAACTAACAGGTCAAGGTGACCTTTTATTATGGGTTAAAAAATTTTGGACGGGCTTTTGAAATTTTGGAAATATTTGGACGGGATTTAAGGGATTAGGAAAGGAGAGAGAGAGTTCATTCTTCACAAAATCGAATCTGCAGACGGAGAGAAAGAGAAGGGAGATGAGGCATTTGAGGGCGACGAAGGTGTCGCCGGTGTGGCGGAGGCGGGAGAGGAGGGCGTCGCTGGCGGAGTGGTGGCAGAGGAGAACGAGGTCAGAGAGGAAGTCGGGAAGGGGGGAGGTAGTGGGGTCGTGGCTGGTGGCCCTTAGGACGGCAAGGCGGAGGGCGGAGGTGCTGCGGCGGGGGGATAGGAGGGCGGCGGTGGCTCTGGCGACGGAGATTGTTCTCAAACAGTTTCATTTTCTGTTGCAACTTCCAGATTTGGCGTTTATTAAATTTATTGGTCGTACTAGAGGCGGCGATTGAGAGGCGGAGGCGAAGGATCCGATGGGAATCCGGCTACCATTTCGAAACAAGTAAGCAAACCCTAACTAAATCCCAACAAAAAATTGGTCTACAATGTGTGATTTTCGAATGGGGATTTCGGTGTGAAACCCTAAAACTACATCTGTTTCGTGTCGTTTTGCTTGCAGATCACAAAGATGCAGAGCTAAGGAAGAAAGAAGAGAAGGATTCCGGTGAGAGAGGCATCGAGAGAGGAGGAATCCGGCGAAGGAGAGATTAGCTAAGGTAAAGGGAGAAAGAAGATGAGGCTGCTGTGTTTGAGTATTTAGGTTGCTTGTTATGTGAATGTGCATTCTTTCATCTTCTTCTAATTGCATCTTTGTTTGAAGCACTCTTTCATCTTCTTCTAATTGCATCTTTGTTTGAACACTTACTCATTTCTTTGTTTATGTAAATGTTGTGGGAAGTTTATGAGATTAATAATATCTGACAGGGCTTAGTATTCCATTTGCTAAGACATCGGTTTTATTGGCTAGACAACATGAGTTACTGGCTAGTAAGCGTAAATCGCATATATTTAGGGTTCGCATCTCAGGCAACCAAAGCGGAACCATATATTGTAACTGAAGTACATATATGCAAAATAACAAAAACCAACCTTCAACAACTCAAAGAATGTCATCTATCCTAGCTATCCTTGAGGTGGGAAGTTCCTGAGGTAGACAAGATCTGGCAGGGGTTATTCTTATATTGGCTAAAAGATCGTGGTCACTGGCTAGGAAACAGTAGTTACTGGCTAGTAAGCGTAATTCGCAACTTTTTTTTTTAAGCCAAGTGAAATCATGTATAGGGTTGTATGAAATTTTTTTTTGTGTGTTTAAGCACCTAGTTAGTATTCCCCCCTCCTCCATGTCTACGTCGACAGCTTTGTCTTTCATCTCCTGAGCAACGATTGTCAGTTGTGCCCAGGTTTTCTAGTTTATCTTGTCAGTTGTATGAATTTCTGTGTGAATTGTTGTCTTTGCCATCCAAATGGTTATCCATACCATACTCCAAATTGAGATCAAGATACGATGTAGACTCAACTTTACTTCAAAATATTTTGTTCATAAACATATATAAAGTGGGTGTCTATAGATAGATAAAATTAAATTAAATTCAAAAATAAATTTATTTTTTAATTTTAACAAATAAAAATGGCAAAAAAATAGTTTAAAACAATTAAAGTGGGTCTCTCTCCTCTTCTCTCTCCCCCTAGCCTTGGTTACCTCAACCGGTTAGAAAGGTGTCCAAACATTTTGCAAAAATGACATTTTGTCATTTCCATACAAATTATCCCCCAATGGTTATTTTTGCAAACTTTACTTTTTTTTTGGTATATTGGTCCAAATTGGCCTAAACTCAAAACTCAGTCCCACAAATTATGGTGCAAATAATTTTTTTTAAAAATGGAGACATTAAACTGATATGGTAGAAGAAAAGGAAAAACCAAAAAAAAGGAAGTTAAGAGCCCAGCTTGGCTAGGCTAGCCTAGAATCATCATATCAAACAACAAAATACTAAAATCATAAAATACCATATCAACACTAAGTGCACCACGGGTACATGCCTACATGTATGTTTCTGAAGTCACGAAGGTTTTAGATTTTACTCGATAAATAAACACCATTCCCCAAAATTGCACGCAAGTGCCGAACCAAAAGGGAAGAGGGGATAAAGCTTGCATAAGAGTCTCATATAGAAAATATTGCTTTCTTTCAAGTCAATTCTGTACAAAACTTGGGACGCCCGCTTCGCTACTGCTGGGTTCCGAGCGCATTTCTAAGGACATCACTGTAATTCCCAAACTGCAAGACGGAAGGCGGATGCAGCCTGAACACATACGAGACGGCAATGGATGACACCATTGATTTTTTCATGTTGAGCCCGTCTCGCACCTCTCCGAAGGTTGCTTCATCGAATGGAAACGACTCTTCGAGAAAGAAGAAGCATTCCCTTGCCAGCTTCTCCACCTGTAGACGTGACCATATATAAAAATACTCTGTCATCACTGCCAAGGGTTTTTTCTGCACATTCTCCATTTAAATTATGCAAAATACCAAAGCAAGTAGCTAGTAGTTCTTTAAAAAGACTGGGAAAAAAAACGAGTTCAAGTATTCAAATTCTTTCCCCACTATATGGAAAAAAGGTAAACAGCCAGTGGGATGTTTAAGCAATATATCATCATGGGGTCGTGGAATGAAAAAATTGGAGCTTTCAAGCTTTGTACCTGGAGTTGGGAGAATCTGATATTTTTCATGATGAGGATAACCTGCATTTCATACAAGGCGCTGGACAGTATCAAGATACCCAAACGCTCGAAAAATTTGCGGACGACTCGCTTTTGCCCATCTATATCATCACCATAATCCTGAAAATCATAAAACCACAGCACACACTTCACCTCATCCCACGGGATAGCCTCCTTATCTTGACTGGGAGTAAATATTCGGCTAAGATCACGCAAGTCCCACATGATCTTCACACCAGATGGTGATGGATTGAATATATTGGTCTCTGATAGACTGCTGGCTGCTATAATTTTCGAAGCACTGTAATGCTTGGAAATATTTTCACAAAAATGTAGATCATCGTCGTTTACCAACAACAAACATCCTTCTGCAGGTTCAGGGAACTGTTTGAGAAGTTCACCCCGTCTAGGATCCTCATCTTCCTTGACATATTCGTTGGCCACCGATGATAACTTAGCTGGACGAAGACCCAGGTCATGAGAGAATAAGCAAGAATCTCCATTTCGACAACCCTGAATATCAATTACCAAAGCCATATATGAAGAATGGGTTAAACAACAGAATAGCATAAATGCAAAATGAGCAAAGGTTAAGATATCATTGTAATTGGGCAATTACGATGGTGTTGTTGCTCATTTTCTGGAAAAAAAAAAACAGCTTTGAATTTTATGATATAGCGTAAAGTGATCAAGTAAGCTGGCGTAAAGTGAACTTCAGGAATCTGCATAATGGACCTCCAATCCAAAGTTAAGCTCCTATCGATAAATAAAAAACAAGTATTGGAATCATAAGATAGGAAAGAACAAGAAATACCGTATAGGATCCAAAGAACTTGCATACAGGTGGCTTGGCTAGGAGAGAATGTGCATATGCGCAATCATAACCCATGTTACACGACCCTTTTACAAAGAATCTGCACTGTAAAGCTGCTCCTTCAACATATGAGTTAGTTTCAGCAACATGTTCGTGTTGGTCACCAGTTAGGTATTCCGAATTTTGGAGTCTAATCTGCAATCAATAGATTGGCAAGAATTATAAAACAATAAACGTGAAGAAAAAGAAAACAATTTTTTTTTTACCTCTTTAATAATATCTGCAAATTTAAGTGCAACCGTTCTAATCTGAAAGTCGTGTGAGGCAACAAATGGCATTGAAATACATTTTTTTATTTGGCTATGTTCAAGATCTTCAGCAAAAGCAATGTCTTCTTCACTTGGTTCATAATCTAGCTGGCATGTGTGTGTAAACTCATAAGGTTCATAATAGGATGGTAAAGCTGAACATGATGAGAGAAATTTAGGCCGGAACAGGTGCAGTGTGCTTAAAATCTCATCATCTGCAAAAAAAAAAGTTGTTTAATTACCAAGAAACCATAAAAAAAAAATATAAGATTAGATGAGATGACTTACACATTTCAGAGATTTGATTCAGTGAAGGCCGTAGAAGATTATGATAGGAGCACCATTCTTCTTCGAGTTGGGAAAGCAATACTCGATTAGTTGTCACCTCACTGACACCTAAAAGCTCTTTCAAGTTCTCAAGTCGAAACATATCCTATTCATATGAAAAGGAATTAAGGACAACAAAGTTACATATAGAGAAAACTCAATCATAATGTCATACAAAATAAGTTTCTGTTACAAGAGTTGGGACATTAGAAATTACCTTGAACACACATTGCCAAAATTGATATGAACAAAGGTTGCTCATGAGAACTAGTTCCTTTCGACTAGTCAGCGCAGTATTCTCATCATCAATGGCATAATAGCAGTTTGTGTACGCTCTAAACTGAGACACAACAATATATAGATAATCATCAGAACATTTATCATCGGAACATGCGGCAAATCATACTCCTATTTTACTTGAACCTACCAAATTGTCTTCGCCGAAGGGACGAACAATGGGATGAGGTTGTGTGTCCATTAATATGCCAAGCAAAAGGCCTTCATGTAGCATTCCAAGAGCACCAAACTTAACAATAAGAACAGAAGCATCAAATGACAATGAAAAACTGGAAAGGAGACGCCCATAAAATGTAGGCTCGTATCGACCCCTTGGCTGTATCTTATTAATGGCTTTCATGTTAACAAGTAAACGTAGTGCATCCTCTACAACATCTGGATCAGGTGGGTCAAGGGCCTTCTGCAACAGAGCTGGCATCCAACAAAAAATATTAGAAATCAATTCCCATAAGAATGCATCATGTCATCGCATGCCAGGATAATCATGTCAAGATTGCATATAAAAGCACATACTAGTTATATTGGTCTTCTCAAGCCAATTCTCAGATGAATGACTTGAAAAGGGTGTAGGAAAATAACTATTTAATAAACTCCCAGGAAAAGAGAGGTCAGGACAGTAGCAAATAAATCAACTGGATAAAATAACATAGAATTCATTGTTCCTTGGCTCATAGCCACCAATTATACAAGAGAAGACCAAAGGAACATGCATAGTATGTCAAATTTCAACACAAGTGAAACTAGGTTAGAACCTTGGCTTATGTAGAAACTGCCTCTTATGAAGCACAAATATGGTGTTAATACAAGAATCTTTCAGAAAGTGAGTAAAGGAGTAAAATAATATTCTGCAAAGAGGAAGAGGGACTTCCGTTATACTCATACTTAATTGCGCAGTGGAGTAAACAACTAAAGCCGTGGTAACATAAAAACATAATATAATTCACTTTTTGTACCTTTTGGATCATTAATGGATTTAGCTTCAGCGCAGCATATAAGAAGCACTTGAAGCCTCAATGACAGTTTCAAAATAGCAGGAAACTCAAACTCTTCAAGCTTGCTGAAAAATGAACTCGTCACCATTCGATATATATTGCCATCACAGGTACGTCCTGTTCTTCCTTTACGCTGATCAGCCTACGTAAATTGTGACCACCCTTAGATCAAGCAATGCTTTAAATTAAGGATTGGAGCTGCATCAAATCCACAAGTAATTCCACAATACCTGGGACTTAGAAACCCAGACAAGCTTCGCAGTCTCTATCTTCTTGTTGCCATCCCAATAAACTTGTAAAGATCGGCAGGAATCTATTACATAGGCAACTTCAGGTATTGTTACTGACGATTCAGCAATGTTTGTTGCCAATATTACCTGCATGAATCCTACTCATCAGGAAACAACCAAGGAAATGATCCTAGGTACGAAACATTGAAACCAATTGACAAAATAAAGTGTATTATCATTGAGATAAGAACTGGGCTTCCCCTGAAACGGTAAATTTGTATAATTGCGCAACATAGTACAAAAGGTGAGATCCAAACTACTGGCTCTCACATAAAAGGCCCACGCAGGGTCGATTACCCAAAGACACCAGCAGAAAATTAAAAATTGAGGCAAAAGAAACAACAAAGACATCACCGTGTGTTATATCAGAATATTGGGCATCAATGGCTTATTCAATACGCATGGCACTTTAAGGTAACTACAGGACAAGACATAAGAATTCTGTAATAATCAGCTTGCAACAAGTATCAGCTGCTTGCACCAAATAAAATCCAATTCTGAAGTCCACAAGCAAATTCTTCTCATAGGCAATTTCACTTCATGCTATCAGAGAAATTCTATTGGCAAACAGGAGCAGTAATATGTCGAAAGACAAAGGGGAATACGAAACTCAAATACACCTTACGATGAGAATTTAATATCTTCATAGCTGCCAAAGCCTGCACGGTGTCAACGCTGCTATGCAAGATGTGGACTTTGAAACATGAATTGAAAGGTTTCAAAAGCGACCATTGCTGCTCAAGAGAATAGTATGTAGGAAGGAAAACCAAGATGCTTTTTGTAATATCTGGTTCATTCTTATGTATGTACAACACCAAATCATGCATTACTTTGTGCAGCTCCGGTTTGATTTCAGAAGAAGCCATGAAGGGAGTAGGCCCTGAACAATATTGGGTTGACAATGATTCAGAAGAATATGAACCCATTTCAAGAAGCCCGGTCACCTAATATGGAAGATCACATGTTAAATGACAGCTAAAAGATATTATCCATGAAAAAAAAAACAAAGGAAACCATAAATTTAGAAACGAGAACCAGTTGAATGAAAGCTTTGTGATGGAATAGCTATGTGTGTACATTTTCTCCATAGCACTTAATAGTTACACCTTCAACAGCAATATTTTAGAGCACATTGCCCCAAGATAATTTAAGTACTTCCTGCATAATTAACTCGGAACCCCATTTCCTTGCATCTATAGCCTCGTTTTTTATATACTAACATGCATGTTACAGATGAATATTTCCACTAAATAGAACACCATTAGAGTAAAATGTTCTTCCGAATTTTCAAATAAGCAATTACACTATGACAAGTCCACTTGCAATATCCTATAGAAATAGCATTCACCATCGGATGATAAACATGACCTTGATTTAATCAGTTGAGGACCTCAATTGCTCAATGTAAACAAATCTCGATCAGTATCAAGTCCTGTTGCTTTAGTTTTCACAGTAAGAAAAATATGACAGAATTTTTGGCATCTAAAGTTTGACAACATAAGAAGACTAATATATAGCTAGTAAAAAGAAATGCAACTTGTTTAACCTGACAACAGTTAATCAAAACCATATAATGGTCAAGTAACTAAACCCTCCCACATATTATCATGGTAATCCAAATTTAGACATATCAATTCCATTTTTTGGATACTCCCTACTAGCATTAGAAAGGATAGGTTTATTAAGCCAAGTTACCAGGGACAGCAAAAGGATGTTTGTGGAGAAACGCTAGAATAACACAAGGCCACATACCAAGTTCAGGTAAAAGGATATACATATGACTGAGGTTGAATAGTTCATAAGTTATGCTTCTTTTTCCTTTTCCCCCACTATTTTATCTTTTCCTTCTTTCCTTTTCTTCAAGCAAGCAATATGAAATTTAAACAATGTCATTCTCTCATTCAAAGAACAATCCTTAAATTTCTAATGTGAACAGCAAACTAAGATTTTCTTTTGAGTAACAACATACTGCTGTGAATTAAGCTCCCAAACCATCCTTTTTCATATCACATCAAAATAAGTTCATCAACTAATGTGCGTGCATGCGTGTGTGTGTTTTGGGGGAGGGGGTTAGAATTATGAAAAATGCCCATGTAAAAAGTGACTGTAATCTGGACAGAGAAATCAAATAATATAAAATGTCCCCAGGATCAGCATTCACATTTAGGAAACAGGCGTATAAGGAGACCTTGTGAAATTTATCACCTGTTCAAGATACAGAACTTTCCGTTGGAAGATAGAGTGCTGGCTTGAACTAGGAATAGCTAGAACTTCCACTCTCTCACCCCTACCAAGATCCTTGAAGTATTCCTTATATCTTGTAATATCTGCAGTCGCTGACATCAAAACTAACCTGTAAGAGCATAAAAAAAGGTCTTTAGTCTCAAATAAGAACAAGCAGCTAGCATATGTTCCCAGAACTCCTTAAAATATCCAGTATTCATACAAGCAAAGCAGTCCGGCCAAGCAAGTGAAAACTGACCATTATGCAAGCTTTTGTGTTGAAGTTGAAGAAGCTCGCTTAAGCAGTATAGATGATAGACATGAAAACAATGGATATGTACTCGCAACAAACAAAACTAATTCACTCAAAAGCAGGTATAAGAACAACCAACCTTATATCCATTTTTTTGAGCAAAAACTGCTTGAGACAGACAAGTGCAAGATCTGATTCAACAGATCTTTCATGCACTTCATCAAGAATGATAACTTTGTACTTCAAAGCATTGAACCCATTTTGTCGCATCTCCTCCAGCAATACACCAGCAGTTTTATAAACAATTTTGGTCCTAGAATACAAAGTATGGAGGGTTTTTAGAACAATTACAAGCACAAAGATTGATTTCTTAAAAGGACAACTAAAATCAAGACAGCTAAAGTTGCACTAAAATTCTTTGGCGTTGTTTCTTTTGTTTTGTACAAGGATATCAAGAAAGGCATTGAAGTAAAAAAAGGATACCGAAAAAGGCATAGCATATACAAAGAAGAAGAAATAAACAAGCAAAGCATTTATAAGGACATGCAATGTTCGTCAATTTTCCAAAAATCAAATATTGTGATAAAGAAACAGATTCCCTAGTATAAGAACCCTGAAGTTTTCTTTTAAAAAAGAAAAAAAAAAAAAGAAGAAAGCGAGTCGATAATATCCAGTTTAAGTCCATATTTAACTACGGAATGCCAGCCATCTACTAGTTAAACAGCTGAACCATTTTTTCCTTTCTTCCATCCCCAGTTTAAAATAAATGACTTCATCAATGAGACAAAACTGAACAGGAAATACAACAGCTAAATCACTAAGATCGATAAAGGGAAACTTGAACCATCAGGAGGAGTGACTGACACATTTGTGTTTCAAGATTTCAGTTTTCCCACATTTTTAATATATGTGAAGGTCCTGTAACCGATGAAAAGTCAAAATACAGAAGCATAACTTTATCCACAAAGAATGATGAACAAACAAAAAAAAATGTCTTTGTCAAAACTTTGATACTAATGATATTTGCCGCGGGGCGGGGGGGAATCACAGGCTGAAATAAAGGGTTCCAATCAGAGAGAATAAGGTGATGAAAAGAACATCATTATTGTGCTGGCTTTATTTTAAATAATACCTAGCAGGCTAGCACGGTAGCACCTATATGCTGAAATACTAAAATGAGATAATTTAAACATGAGGGGTCTTCAAAATGGCCGTATGCACAGGGATATGGAAAACAATGCATAGCATAAAAGTTGCACCTTACACGCGAATTTCTGAATACAAACTGCTCAGATTATTAATGTCCTTACTCCTTATGAGGCTGCATATACACACTTGTTCCCTTTCAATTTTACAACCCATGATGAAATTCCAAGCAATTAACAAACAACAGGAAGATTTAAGGTTTGGTGTTTTGAACCGGAAGCATAACTGCTATCACCTCATCTCATCTTTTCTACTTTGGCAACCGAACAGAGAAACATAATATGGTAAATACTTCATTCATTTGGAGTGTCAAGCACCATAAATCTAAACAGATGTTCTTGATTAGAGAAGAACAAGGTTTGCCACAAAAGCGAAAGGTTCTTGATTGATAAATTTCACCTCAGCCCTCGAGTTACCCAAAAGCAAAAGGTTTAATAAATGCAGGCTGAAAATCGAAACAAAAGGTGGCTTCCCTATATCACTGGAATAGAAATGTGATTTGCAACAAGTCAACAACAACATAAAACTATGGCCAGATTGCAGAATGCTTTCTTCCCTGGACTTGCAGCTCATACAAAGACTTGTGAGAAAGGGGATAGAGCATATGTATGTATTATTCAAAAGAAAGTCAACAAAATAATCACGTTCTCTTTCCATATCAGGAGAGGAAATGTGCGTTTACGTAACACGGGCTTTATAAGTTGCTAGTGCAGTCGTGCTTCGTAAGCAATCATTCACCTATTTTCAACACTAGAGAAAACCAAATAGAAGGCTCCATTTTCAGGAACTTAACCAAAGATAACATTTAAAAGCTGAAACTCTTGCAATAACATAATGGCAACAATAGGGATTTTGAGATTTTGATTCAAACCAATGCTGGTGAACCACTAGTTACAAAGCTAGCATATTGGGAATGATACATATGTAAAGAAAAATGACTTAGAGTCAGTTTAACGGATTCTATTATAAGTAACCCATTACATTTATAGCATTACTTGACAGAAACACAATTTATAGAAGTATTTGCTTTTCTTTTTTGAGTAAAAACATTTTGTAAGAACTTTGTCAATTTCCCAAAGTCAACTCCCAGACATTAATTTCAACTTAAATACGCGTCAATTGAGAGTTACATTAAAATAATTGTTTCAAAACTCCCTTGGGTTCCAGCAGAGTGCTTGAACCCATAACATGACTCTTAAATTCAGTAAGGCGATATGATACCTCGGTGATGTAACTCTAGAATGACCAATGTGGTATCCCACCTCATCACCCGCGTCACATTCAAGAGCTTTCGCAACTGTTTTAGCAACAGCTACTACAGCAAATCGCCGAGGTTGTGTACAGATTATAGGTACCATACCTGCCTCCTTAAGGAACAGCGGAACTTGCGAGGTTTTCCCTTCAGAATCAGAGATCAAATTTTGGTAGTTAGCAAGGAGGAAAATGTACAAAATAGCTTTAACAAGGCAACACAATATAACAAAGAAAGCCTGTAGATATTCTTCATTTCCTACCATGATACGGCATTCATGAGATATAATAGGGCAACTATCAACTTTCAGGCAACAAATGTAACGTTGTATCTATTTTTTTACCATTCTAAATATTGTTTCAGTTAACACAAACGGTCAAGGTGAAGCTTTTTTGGGCTACTTCTCTTTGATCTGCCTTATTCAGATGTGTGGAAAGAGCAATCGCTTCAACAACACAGACCCCTCAACAGGGACCCAGCCACTCCTAATTTCTCAAAACGGTGAAATTCACAATGGAATAAAGCGTAGAGACAAGGTAGAGATGCGACGAAAAGCATTCAAATAAAGCCAAGCAAGAGAATCACCATGAAACCATCTTTAATCAGTCAATACAGACAAAATCGAAATCGAAAGGGGAAGAAAGTCATTTAGCCGCAAACAGGGTACTCATTCGGTCATTCAAGTGTTACAAGTCACAACCCCAACCGTACGCCGCAATAACTTAATAGAAAGGAATGACGAAAAAGGAACAGCAGTAAATGCTTAAGCCCCGTGCACCGGCAGCAGCAGCAGCGGCAGAGCAATCGACGAGAAATGTTCCTTCCAAACTTGGAATTGTACATCCAAACCCCCAGCATTTACAAGCATCCAACAAAATCAACCACGACAACCAAAATGCGCGCAGTTCAGCGAAAAAGAGTATCCAGAGAGCGTAAACAAAGAACATTCACAGAGAAATAGGGAGTACCACATCCGGTTTCGCCGACGATCAACGTCACTCTATTCTCCGTGATCTTCTCGACAATCTTGTCCCTCAGCGCCATGATCGGAAGGGACTGGAACTTCGACTGCGTGAACGGAGTCGAAGAAGATGATGTTTGTGACGAAGTCGGTGACGACGCCATTGTCGAGGGATTCGAGGACAGTCGCCCTCTCTCTCTCGCTCGCTCGCTCGCTTTGCGTAATCGTATGAGCGCAGCGCACTAGACTTTGCTGAGAAGTAAACCCTTCCTCACTGGATTCTTACTCGCCGTCTGCTTAATCAGCGGCGGTGCAGGTCCATCCCAATATTGGCTACGTGGCTGTCTTTTATTTGTTTGTGAAGATCGACGGGTGTGATTTTGCGATATCTCTGGCTTGGATCGAACGAGAGAAGAGAGTACAGGATAATCGGTGGTCCGGCATAGCAGGTGATTATAAATCAAAAGAGACAGTGACCCGGGCGATTATCGTGGATTCGTCATTCTGATTCATGTTCTTCTTGTTCTGTACGAGTCAAGATGGTCAACTTTTTGCTTTTTTTTTTTATTATTATTTGGTAATAATTCGGATGGGAATACCATATCCGAAATCATACAATACACCTATGTATGAAGGTATAAATCTGGCTCTCGGGTAGAGTAGTAAAGGTGTGCAACCTTATCCGTTACCCGGTTACCAATACGGAGAATATGAGATATAACAACACTATTTACTTCTCAACTATTTACTCCTTTGAAAAGGGCTTGGATATCCGACATAATCATCTCTATTTCCCAGGGGCATCCTACTTGTGCTTAGATAGTCTGTGACAATTTTTGAATCACCTTCTATTATTAGGTCTGATATCTTTAATTCCTTAGCTTTTTCTACCCTATGACGGAGGGCAAGCGCTTCCGCCATAAGGGGTGATTGTCCGCCAATTGCATTACCACCAATGCTGATAGGGTCACCACACCAGTCCCTTATGATGTATCCAGTAGAGTTGTTGGAGGTCGGAATAAATGATCCATCAAAGTTTAACTTATATTTGTCAGTAGGAAGCTTCCTCCAGCGGTAGGTTTTTCTATTGTTTTTAGTGGGCCTTGTTTCCCATTCTGTTTCACCACACCCTCTTTTTCAGGCACGCTCCATCTACTAGCTCTTTTACAATTTTCAATATTATTCTGGATCATTTTCTTGATTATTCTGGATCATTTTCTTGAGACCTTCTACCGAGGGGATGTTTTCATTTCTAAATATAGTTTGGTTCCTAACAAACCAGATAGTCCACCATCTAATTGTTATATTTTGTATCTTCTTTATCGGGAGGGTGGAGCCTAATATTTTTAAAATTTGGTCCATGTCTCTATTTTCGGATAGAAGGGTGTGACCTCTTTGATATAATTCTCCGTAAAATTGTTGTTGAAAATTATTGACAGAGCATTCTATGAATAGGTGAACATCATCTTCCACACACTGGTTGCAAAAAATACATGTATTTGGCACTGTCACTCCCTTTTGGGATAAGCGGGTAGTAGTGGCAAGGCATTTTTGTTTTACTAGTCCATTGACCCGCACCTTGTGCGGGCCTTTCGCTACTTTAATATTGTGTTCGACGTCTCTTTATATACCTAACATATCTCTCCTTTTCACATTACTATTGTTGTCGTCTATGGGCGTCTTGTCGTTCTTATTTGACATCGCATTAGATATGATCTAAGCTTTGAACCGAATGTTTACTTAATTAGATAAGGTACTAGCGTAGTACCCGTGCGTAACGCACGGGATTTGTAAAGTATATTATATTTTATAGAAGATATTACCATAATTTATTTACATTATACATTAGATGTATTATACTATTATAATAATATGAAAACGATATAACAAAATAATATAAATTTGGATAAAAATAATAATGCTTAGATTATATCAATATATAATATATGTGGCAAAACCTCAATGTCTCACCCTCCTAGCAGGGTCGGGTTTGAGATTTGAAATGCCTGAGGTAGGCTTTTGGATGGAGAGCACGCAAAAATGAGAGAAGAAATATTCTTGTAATAAACTTAAAAGTAAAAAAAAATGCTTCATCCATCTCAAAATATAGGTCGTTTTATTTTTCTGACATGTTTTTTAAGAAGCTAAAAACTCTGTAAAATAATATATTTTTATTGGTTAATTAAGACATTGATAGTGGTCTTATAAATAAGTGATAATCAGGGTGTGTTTGGATTTCAATTTTAATTATAATGTATTTATAAATACCAACACTTGATCAATATTGTGTTATTAAATTTTATAATTTGCTTAAAATGATATACCTTTTAAATAAAATACCTTATTATTGTGTCAATCAAACAACCACTATTGTGTAAATTTTTTAATTACATTATTATATAAACATAATTTACTGTGTATTTAATTTAATGTTTACATTATTTTAGAAATTGTAAAAATTTCTAACCAAACACTATTCAAGCATTTATGCATTATAATTAAAGTATACTGGAATCCAAAGACACCCTCACGTAACATCAATTTTTTTTCAAATACACTCATAAAATAAATTATTTGATTAAAAAAAATGTAAGAATACCTATTTGGATGAAAAACTCATTAGGGAAGATTAAACAAATTTAACAAATATTAGAATGAAAAGAATTTTTAAATTTTTTTTAATGTTTAACAATTATCGGCAATTGATTAATTTAAAAAAACACATAAATAACTTTCAAACAATAAGAATATTTGACAGTTAGGGAGAAGAAATAATTAATTTATAAATTAATCAAAAGTGGGGTCATGTTAAATCTAAAGCTGCCACATAGCCTAATTTTAAGGATCTGCTGTCATGTGGCATCTACAACCGTTGCTTTGGTATTATACTCCCTCCGTTCAACAAAACTTTTCGTTTACTATTCATGCACGCTTTTTTAGAATGATAAAAACTATATAAAATATTCATTTTTTTTTAAATTTTTTTTAACAAGTTTGTACTTATTAATAATAACTACGAAATTGTTAAAAAAAATTATTTAAAAAGTCGATATTTTATATAGTTTTTAGCTCCTAAAAAAGCGTGCATGAATAGTAAAACGTCAAGTTTTGTTGAATGGAGGGAGTATTAGATATTAGATATTAAATATTATATAGATAGATTATAGATATAAATCTATTATCTCTATGGGAAGTTTCACATGAGACATAGAAAGAGACCGAAAAATATGCTTATCAAATTTGTAGAGAATACGATTAAAAAATAAATGAGCAAAAAATATCTAATAAATAGAAGTTTTTAAAAAAAGTAGGTTTAATAATCGGTTTAAAGAAAGAAGGAAATGATCGTATTTTAACTTATTTTCATTTGTTAAGATCATATCTAAAAATTAATTTAAAACTTAATAAGAATAAAAAAGTGGGGTCATGTTAAATCTAAAGCTGTCACATAGCCTAATTTTAAGGATCTGCTGCCATGTGGCATATTCAACCGCTGCTTTGGTATTATATTATATATTAGATATTATATAGATAGATTATAGATATAAATCTCTTACCTCTGTGGGAAGTTTCATATGAGACATAGAAAGAGATTGAAAAGTATGCTTATCAAATTTATAGAGAATACGATTAAAAAATAAATGAGCAAAAACTATCTAATTAATAGAGGTTTTAAAAAAAGTAGGTTAAATAATCGGTTTCAAGAAAGAAGATAATGATCGTATTTTAACTTATTTTCATTTGTTAAGATCATATCTAAAAATTAATATAAAACTTAATAAGAATAAAAAAAATCAAGACTTAAAATGTCATGATAAAAATAAAATTCAATAATCCATGTAACCTCTTGGATAAAATATTTAATTTCAATCGAATCTTCTAGATGTTGCCTTTTATTTATGTATTTATTTATTTATATATTTGGTTGAAAATATACTTTGTAGCCTAATTATAAATGAGGGTCTGAGGATTAAAAGCTCCACTAACCACTTTTATAGCCTAACATAACATTTTTTTAAAATAAAAAAAAACAAATTAAAGTGTTTGTAAAGATTTGATAACGTGGTTTAAGTAGTTTTATAATACCTATTAGGTAAGATTTCAAACCTAATCATGTAAAAATAAATTATAATATAAATAAACGTTTGAAAAATGGATCTTATCTTAATAATATCATGATAACTGAAATAATGTAAATAAATAAATACATGTGGCATAAGCCTCGTTTAAGGAGTAGTCGACATGTGGCATCTTAAAGCATGTGGTTTAGTATTATATTAGATATTAGATATAGATAGATGTTAAGAATAAAAGAGAATGGATGATTAAAAAAAATTAATGGAAAAAAAGAGAAAAGGAGAAATAAAAAAATCAAGGAAAAAAACATAATTGTAAAAGTTTATAATTGTGTGGTTTAAATGCTTTCATATTTGCTTTGAAAAAAACTTTAAGCGTGAGAATCATTTTAAATAATTTGATAAGTAAATGGGGATTTATCCTAAATTACAACTTTTAGTGTATGGCCGCCCCGTGTCCCCGAAATGCAAGTGTTTTAGTAGTATATTAGATAATCTTTTTTTTTTTTGTCTGTAGATAAGGTAGAATCTAAATAAGTCATGAACTAAGATACGATGGTTAACTAATTAGATAAGGTAGTTACTTAATTAGATTTTCTAATTTATTAAGATTCGTTTATATTCGAATATCATTAGATAAGTATGGTAAATCAGATATGCTAGATATGAGTTTAGCTATGTACTCCTTTCACACATATATTTAAACACTTTATCAGGTACGGGGTATATATTTCATTTTTATCTGTAAACAATTTATATTTAATTAGTTATAAAGTGGGTATTTAATTTGTTGAAATGAATATATATTTAATTAAATATATATATCACATACATATTTAATCACTTGTTGCCAGCATTTGTATACGTGGTTTGATAACATGAAGCTCGATCTATTGTTAGGCTCATCTTTTACCGAAGAGCTAGCTCCCAAACGAAATAACAAACCAAAAATCCTATCAAATATAAGATTTCTATCACCGATCCAAATCAAGGCAAATCTTATCAAATTAATGAGTACTGCACGTGTACTCGGTTATTATTTTCCAGCATATATATCCTACGGCATATCCTAATTAACTAACAATAATAATAATAAATCTTATCATTTTTAATAACAAACAAATCCAACGGGCCATATATTTGTGGATTTGTTTTAGTTTTTATCAATTAATAACTAACAAATCTTAACAACCATTAACAAATCCAATAATAATAATAATAATAATAATAATAATAATAATAATAAATAATCCTACTTTAAAGGAGAAGCCGCCACATAGGTTAGGCAACTTCTCCTTTAGTATTATAATATTGATTTTCCATATAAAGTTTTTAACTTTTGGAGGGGCGGCGTCAAATTTCCAAATCCACGAAAATTCATCCGATGATCTTTGTGATGTGGATGAGATTAAATTGTAAGTACTTGACGTTGTGAACCATCCCTTTTTTGCGGCCCACCAATACAATCTGTCTGCAAAGGGGGTGATTGGCAAGAGGATTTTCATAATTGCCTCTATTATAGGGTCTGGGAGGACAGAAAGGAGTTTCTCCCTCCACCATCGTCCTCCTATAATGAAATCGCTTACGGAATCATGAGGATTTATGTTATGTTGAGAATCTATTCTATCCATAAGAGGTGTCGTGTTACCCAATTGTCTTTCTAGAACTTAATTGATTTCCCATCCCCTACCGGCCAGATAAGCCCCGATTTAAACATTGCCAAGAGGCATTGCCTTTTCTCGAATAGGTAATGATGTGGCTTTCTTTTAAGTATTTGTATTGTATGATTTTGACCTAGTTATTTTCCGGTTCTGCCAAAACTTTGCATATGAGTTTTAGTTGAAGTGCTTGGTTCATGTCTCGGGTTTTTCTTATTCTAAATCCTCCACCCGCTTTTGATTTACATATTTTGTCCCAGCTGATGAGTGGACTATGTTGTGCATCTTTGTTCCAGAAGAAGGTTCTACTGATTTGATCCAGTTGTTTATGGACTGCCACTGGGAGCATGAAGCTTTGCATCGAGTATAAAAGTTTTTATGATAGATTAGATGCAATTAGGGTTGCTCTGCCTTGTTGTGAGAGGGCATTTGCACGCCATTTGCTAAGCTGATCCTTAGATTTGCATACTAAGTCACCAAAGGTTTCCTTGGGGACCCGCCCATTTATGATGGGACATCTAAGTATTTTTCTAAATTTCGTTCTAGAGGTATGTTAAGTATTCCTTTCAGGTCTCGTGCTCTTGTTCTAGTGATTCCCGGGGTTGTTTGAAAAGACGACTTATGATAGTTCACTTTTTGCCCTGAAAATTTACAGTAGTCTTCAATTATTTCTTTTACAGCAGAATTACTACCTTTGGAGAATATTATTATATCGTCCGCTAAGGCAAAAAACGGGACACAGGGGCCCGAGTGACCAAATTTAAATCCAATGCTGTCGAGATTAGATTCTGCCTCCATTGATAGTTTACGAGCGAGCACTTCTGCCCCGAGAAGGAAGAGAAACGGGGAGATGGGGTCCCCTTGCCTCAATCCCCTTGTTGGTTTGAACAAGTTTGTAGGACTGTTGTTTACTAATACAGAGAAGGAGACCGTAGTCACACGTTCCATGATAATATCCACAAATCTTTTGTGGAGTCCAAATATCTGGAGGACTGATTTCGTAAATAGTCAATCTACTCTATCGTATGCTTTTTCCATATCGAGTTTTATTGCAGTCCATCCTTTGGAACCTTTTCTTGTGCGAAAGGAGTGGAATATCTCATGTACTATTAGGATATTGTTTTGAATTGCTCTGTCGGAAACAAAGGCTCCTTGTAGTGGATGTTTAAGTTTTCCCATTACTATTTTTAGTCGTTCTGTTATTATCTTTGAGATGATTTTATATAAAGTAGAACATAGGCTAATCGGTCTATAATGTGTAGTCATAGAAGGATTATCATTTTTTGGTATTAGAGAAATAAAAGTGTGTTTGATTTGTTTTAACAGATTGCCAGAGTGGAAGAAAGCTTTTGTAGCCATGATGATATCGGAGCCAACAATGTCCCAATATTTTTTTATAGAACTCCGTCGTCATAACATCCGGACCAGGAGATTTGTTGTTACCCATTGAGAAGACTGCTTTTTTAATTTTGCTATTTGTTGGTTGTTGAATTAGTAATTTGTTTTCATCTTGTGTAATTGCCGGGTTAATCACTGAAATATATTCTTCTAATTGGGGGGTCGTATGGGTTTGTATCAAAGTCCGACTCGAACCGATGACTGGGGGTCGTGTGCACGGGCGCACATGCGCTAGTAGCCTAGCACACAAGTCGATGAAGTAGCCCACCGGCTCATATACTAGGGCTTGTTATGTTCAACTTTCAGATGTGAGACACTATTATTGGTCTCATTCACATCTCAACACGCCCCCGCAAGTCCAACTAGGAATGACCATCTAGTTGAGACTTGGACAACTGGGTAACCAGGATCGACACGGGCCGTTAGGCTTACCGCTCTGATACCATGTCAAAGTCCGAATCGGACTGATGACTGGGGTCATGTGCACGGGCGCACATGCGCTAGTAGCCTAGCACACAAGCCGATTGAGGTTCCATTCTAAAACCAATTGACAATAGAAGGAGTAGCCCACCGACTCATATACTAGGGCTTGTTATGTTCAACTTTCAGATGTGGGACACTTTTGGTATCATTCACATCTCAACAGTTTATTCCCGACTAAATCTTTTTTTCAAAGTCTCTTTGGATTTCTTTTTTAATATTTTCATCACCTATTATTTGGGTTTCTTCTACAGAGGTAATTGTTCTAATTATCTTCCGATTTCTTCTTCCCGTTGCTACCCTATGGAATAGGAGGAGTATGTATCTGCTAATTTTAGGTGTTTTGATTTAGCTATTTGATTTCAATAAGTTTTATGAAAGAGGAGTAAATTTTCTCGTTTTGATAACAGGTTATGTTCTTTTGCGTTTAAATCCGGTTTTGGTTAGATTGTTGGATTGATTGTAGTTCTATAAGGGCCTCATCAACGTCTTGGAGCCGGCGGAAGATGTTTCCAAATGTTTTTTTGTTCCACATTTTAGCCTTTTGTTTTAGGATTTTTGATTTGTGCGTGATTCGGAACATGGCCGAGCCTGCACATGAAGCTCTCCACCCTTGTTTGACAATATTTCAAAAATCTTTTCTCTGCAGCCAGATGTTTTCGAATTTAAATGGGGGTGGTTTGAAGGTAGTGTTTTTGGAGATGTTAATTGAAATAGGGCAATGGTCTGATTTTGAAAATGCTCCATTTTTAGTTGCCAGATCGGGGAACATGTTGATTATTTCATGATGGACTAGCATCCTATCAAGTTTTTCCAGAATATTATCTGGTCCAAATTGTTTTTTTCTCCATGTGAATGGGTTACAGAACGAAGGGATCTCCACCGAGGAGCATGCATCTTTAAATTCCAATCATCTCTGGAATCTACCTGGTATTGTTTCTGTGCCTCCACCCTTATCCGAAGGTTGGCTTATTTCATTTAAGTCTCCCATAAATTATAATTAAGCTGGATAGGTCACTTTGGGCAATTAGATTGTATAGGTTTCTCCAAAAGTCCTCTTTCTCTGCATTCAAAATTATCTTTTATGTTTCCGTATTTTACTTCGATGATTCTTGGGAGGTGAATAGCCATCGAGATGGTTTCGTCTATGAAAGATTTTTTGTTTCATAGTAGAATAATACCCCCGGCGTGGCCAAAGGCCGGGGAACAACAAATATTTGTAAATCCCGCGGTTTTCCATAGAGATTCTTTTGGTTCTGCTTCAGTCTTTGTTTATGTTAAAATAAGCATTTGTATATGATCTAAAGTACGACATCCATTAATGTTAGTCCAGAAGGTTTTTTTTTTCCTATTCCCCTACAATTCCAATGTCGTATAATCATGATAACCACTTTGTTTTTGTATGGGCAAGCAAATGGTGATCCCACCCATACAAACACACTTTCTCGTTTATGATTTCTCCTAGCTTTTTTATGATTAGTTCTTGGGCTTGTTTTATCTTCAAATCGATATATTTGACCATCAAAGGATGTTTAGACTTAAGATTGGTATTAACGTATTTATACATAGATAGGCTAAAAAATGGCAAAGAGCTCCAAAAATCCAGGAGGGGATATAGAGAAATTCACCATTATAACTAATATCCCCTATCATGTACGCATTATGATTAACATAAGTAATGACCACAAGAAAAAAGTAGATAAAACAATTTAGAATGACAACTCACTCATAGACCTTCAAATCATATATACACCAGGACCAACAAGAGCTAATAAGGCACCAATTGTTATAATGAATTTTTAGTAGGGAAAATGGGTTAATGGAGGAATAGATAATGAATGAGGGAACCTCCAACCGATTGACTAGTACGGGAAATGGCCTAGTGCAGTGAGACCAAACTGAGATTAGCCAGTCAGAAAAAAACAAACGAATACTGATAGAAAATCCCAATAAAGTGTTTGAAGAAACATGCATTATACATAATAGATTACTAGTCAACCCAAGCATAAACCTATCCACCCATCTATATATTGTAACATACATATGTCCACAAGCTGGAAGAAAACAAACGCACAAAACCTTCACCATAAAAGCTTAACACCAACTTATTTTCCTCAATATCATATGGTAATCTATAAACATATTCCAACACCGAGATGGAACATGACACTCCACCAGCAAATGAATAGCTATTAAGCAGAGTACTAAACGACATAATGTAAATAACATTGTGCATAAACCAGATAAACACAACTTCAATACCATAGACTGCAACAAATCTGTTGCTCAATCTAATTTGCAACCATTTCTTAATTACTTGGTACATAGCAAGATACTCAAGATTAAATTTGTTCAATTTAAATCGGTTATACATGAAAATTTGTTTCCATACTAAGCATTTTGTTTCGAGATTAACTAAGCATGATGAGGGATTCTTTAAAAATTCATTATAAAGAAAGCCTTTGACATGTAAGAGATTCCAAGAGAGCAAATTGTCCTTTAATTTATTGTTTATAGTGGAAAGGGTTAAGGGAGGGTTAGTAATGTTACTTAGTGACATATTCCAAGCTACACAGACGAGAATATTAATAAAACTAGTAGCCAGCAAGCGATTGTAGAACAAGGCAAATAGATGCCAAATTCTGAGTTCAGCCATGTTGAAACAGCTAATGCTCCACCACACTCTCCTTAAGTCATAATTCCACTCAAGATGCACCAAGACAAAACTCAGATTCAAGGGACATAAATCCCCACTTTGCCAGATAATTAATTCACAAACATAAACTCGATTTAGAAAGAAATTCATTAAAGAAGGGCAATGCTTACACAAGGCAAACAGAGAGGTGTCATTGAGGGCAGCCATATTGTCTTGAACACCACTTTGGATCTCCCTCAACGATTGGACATCAATCTTGGACTTCTTCATTATTTTATCAAGCTATTTTTGGTTTGCTTATGGTAATCCCACACAAGGAAAAGGAATCCTTTCAGCCGAACAACCATCAACCAGTGTTTTTGGACCCTCTCGGAAGTTTGTTTGTGGTGGAACGAGGAACTCGTCCACTAGAGGTTTTTTGCTTTTATCCATAGAGGACGCAACCATTTCCACACAACAAACACAAAATTGGTTATAAAGCAATGGAAATAGAGAGTTTGTAAGATCATATAAAAGAGGAGTTGTGTGAAGATGGGTTGAATATACCCAACCTTTCTTAAAAAGATGTCGAGGAGAGAAGGAAGATAGCAACCGAAGTTGACCTTCCAAGAGAAGTACCACTGTCCCGGTACCGTGCAAGAGTGCCCAATCAGATAAAACCGATCTCCGATTGAGTGAGAAGAATTGTACCACTCAAAGCCCTATTTCTCATAGCCGAACAGATGCTCAATATAGCAAAGCAAACACGAAATTGGAAAGCCGAACTGTACCACTCTTCCCCATCACAGATCTCCCTACTCCGTACATCACCACTCGATAAATCTGCTTCAACAAGCCATCAAAGACTCCAATAGCTTCTAGTAGGGGGTCTAAGGGATAGATGATCATCATTATTATCATTTTCAGAGGGGCTAATTAGGAGGATTTGACAAGAGAAAGAGTTTGGATGACGGAGATTTCTGGGATTAGGTTTCTTTGCAAAGGGGAATTGGGATTTTTGGGGTTCCCTGGAAAGAGGTAGGGGAAGCGCGTGGCGCGCGTTCTCAAGAGGGATTTCCATTGGGAATGTAATGCTCAACTTTTTGCTCTGTTAGTAACAATTACAAAATTTTACCATGTTGTGATATTGGTGAATTATTCACCTTTCTACGTATTGTACACTTTTACTGTATTTATTGCGGCTCTTTGTATTACGGTCCTTACGACATTCAGTTAGTTTTGATTATGTTAGGCTACTCTTGCCTATAAAAGGCGATGTACCAGCTCGTTAATTAGATACACTTGAGCAATACAATCAGAGCGTTTGATTAATCTTACAATACGTTATCAACACGAGTGTTCTTTAGATCCAACTCGGTAAACCAACAGATACAAGGTAAAACAATCAAAATCTACCGATTTGCTTAATTATTTTCGTAAAGAAACCGTTTATGAGAGGTATGCTCTGTAGTTCTCCTTAATTAAGGGATCTTCTACAACATAAACTCGTAAAACTTTGAATCTTCCTCTGAAAATCAAAGTTTTCAACTCGTAGAACACAAATCACCATTTATATGGTTCGGTTATGTTCTACGAAATAGTAGCAAGCAAGAAGAAAAATATTCATACAAGATATGAGACGATTTCATACATAAACCCGGTATTTTATTAGATCAAACCATATTTACAACCAAATCGGTCCAAACTTAAAAACTAATACAAGTTTTAAACTACAAAACCGATTTCTTCTTACCTCTCTGTCAGATCCTCACCAAAATCGTTGGATCTGATTTCTTCTTAGAGCCCAATAAACCTCCACCGAAATAACAGAAAGAATATAATCGCATAGATTATTATCATGCTAATAAGTATCTCGAGATTGAATTGGTTGGAGGAGTTCATGGCGGTTTGTAGGAGGGCGGAGGAGATGAGGTTGATGATGATGGAGATGGAGATGTGATAACAGTAAAAGTAAAAGGAGTAATGATAATTTAAGGAAGAAAAAATTTGTAGAGAGATGAGATGTTAGTAAAAAATGAAAGGAGTGACGGTAATTTAAAGAAGAAAAAGTGAGAAGGGAAATATGAGGATGGGGTAGACAAATGTGGAAGATGTAAAATTTCGAAGATGTTTTTCCACCCATAATTACCTCTTGAACTCGGAAAATCCATGCTTGATATACTCTTATTCTTCTCTTCTTTGATGATGTTCAAATATCTCATACTTACAAAGATGAAAATTTCTCACTGAAAATGTTTGTGAGGCTTTCGGTTTTTGACGAGCTTCACAAAAAGAGAGTTTTTTTTCCTTCTACTTTGGATGAGGAAAGATATGATTTTTTTTAAGAGAAAGTTAACCGATTGATATATCTCTTTTGCATGCAATACATGTTGTTTTCAATATACTACACGCAAGTGCTAGTAACTAGTATGTCAAAGTTTTGATGAAAGAGGACTTGTCATATTAGTAGCACTATTCTTCAATCACGTAGATTATAGAATATTGTAGGTGACCTGTATATCTATATACACTTAAGCATGATAAGAAAAAAAAAAATCAATTACATGCTATATAGACTACCTAGTCACTAGCTCATTCAACCTCCATTTCACGTTATTGTGGAACGAAGGTAGTAGTGCCCCGGGGCATAGCTCACTGGTTGAAAGGTCAACCTACGCTGGGCCTAGAAGCTTCGAGTGGGAGGTTCGATTCCCAGGAGGAGCATTATTTGTTTCTCTTGTGGGGTGGGCCTCCTGGAGCCAAAGGGTATAAAGGGGGGTGGTTGGACCATTGGTGAGGCACATCCCGCGGTTTACCTCCCCAAGTCGATGAGGGGCCGGAGACTTGGGGTTCAGAACTAGTCTAAGTGTAAGCTTGGGATACCTGAATATAAAAAAAAAAAAAAAAGTGGAACGAAGGTAGTAGCAGGGTATTTAGTTTTTCCGTTTAAAAAAAAAGAAAATAAAGGAAAAGAAAATGAAGAGAAATGCGTATCTCAAAACGCTGCGTTTTGGTAGGCATCTATATTTGGTTTGGATTGCCCCCAATTTTACCCATAGTAGCGAAAGCACGAGATTTGTGCGCTCTCCTCCTCGCTTGCCAAAACCCTAGCCAAGGTATCATTCTCTCGTCTACTTCGCCGAGGCCTGCGTTCGTTCCCAATCTCGCCATTCCCGAACCCTAGAATTTTTTTCAATTACTCATGTTGCTGTCTTCTCCTTGTTTCACTGTTCTACTGCTTAGATCTCCGTTAATTTCCTCTTTGGTCTCTTGTGTAACAGTTTTTGATTTGAATTGTATTGGCAGTAGAGGAAGAGGATGAGCAGTCGACCCAGCAGGACTGTTTACGTAGGAAACCTCCCCGGTGATATTCGGGAGCGTGAGGTTGAAGATTTGTTTTACAAGGTGATAAATTGGGTTTATATCTTGTTGCTTCTGGTGTTTGTTATTATTTTCTTTTGTTGATAGTTTGTTTGTTGTTGGTTTTAAATTGATGATATTAGGCTATTGCAAATGATTCTTGTTTTGTTTTAGGGTAATTTGCGAATTGTTTTTGACAAAGATTAGTAAATTTTCCTGATTCATGTTCACTTTGCCCTGGTTCTTTGGTGACAAAGAATAGTAAATTATTCTGATTATGGGCTGCGGTTGCATGCTTTCTTGAATTTTCATCATTGCAGTATGGACCGATAGCTCACATTGAATTGAAGATTCCGCCAAGGCCTCCTGGTTACGCGTTTGTTGAGGTAAGTCTTTCTATAGGGTTTTGGATTTTTCCTGCTTCTGTGAATGTTTTTGGTTTGCCCCACTTGCTGTGTGGTTTGTTATGTTTTGCCTTTTTTTTTTGGTCAATGGAATGAAACCAAGGCCTGAGTTGATCTTACTCACATTTAAGTGAAGCAAAAGCAGTTAGCAAAGGGAAACTTCTAGTTTATTTGTTTGCCTCTTTAATACTTCCCACAAAAAGAAATAATTCCCTTGATCCCTCCAACATGTTCTGTGGCGTGCTTAGTTCGAAGAGGGTCGTGATGCTGAAAGTGCTATCCGTGGCCGTGATGGCTATGACTTTGATGGGCATCGTCTCCGGGTTAGTGATTCTCATTAACTTGTAGATTGTCGGACACATTTTTGTTTAAATTCTGCCCTCAAATTGGGGGACTTAAATGCCATTTTCCTCTTCAAAGGTGGAGCTTGCACATGGTGGCCGTGGTCGCCCTTCATCAAGTAGTCGCCATGGTGGTGGTGGTGGTGGTAGCTATGATAGTCGAGGACGTGGAGGGGTCTCCAGGCGTTCAGATTATCGCGGTATGTATGGCATTTGATATATTTGTAGGCTTGTATATGAACATGCTTCCTATGTTGCTTGAACTTCTTGTGCACTTTGCAGTGTTGGTTAGTGGCTTGCCATCCTCTGCATCTTGGCAAGATCTAAAGGTATGAATTTAATCTTATATTCATCATTATTTGGATTTTCACCATCTTCTCTATTTTGCAGTTTTTCTTTTGGCTAGTAGTACCATGATATGAAAATTGTTTTTGTTTAAACATACTCAGGATCACATGCGTAAAGCTGGTGATGTGTGCTTTTCTGATGTTTATCGCGATAGAGATGGTAAGGAGTTTGACCTTATATACACATACTCTATTTGCTCTTTGAGGTCATTCAGGGCACTATGCCTCTATTTCACATTTTGAACTTATAATATAAAGTCGTGATCATCCTTATATGTTTAGATGTTCCAGCTCTCTTTGTTTGGTTTTGTTTTTCCTTTATAATTTGACATACTAAGAAGTTTGAATTTCTAGAATATGTATCTTGTACTCATCTCATCTTTTTAACACACTTATGTTTAATGCCGGGTTTCATTTAGTAGAGTAAATTTAGAACCTTTTTCCATTAACAAAAAAGCAATTTTAGTCTCTGTCTTCTGGTTTTGTTAGGGAAGCGTAGAAGATTAAATCAAATGACTTTGTAATGAAATTTAATGTTGTTTCTAGGTTAATAATTCATTAGGTCATGTATAGAACATGAGAGAAAAAGGTCGTGTGAGTTACTACACCATGACATTAGGCCGGAGCTAAAATTCTATGATCTACATTATGATTCTGTAGGTATCCACATTAAGCTACTTTTTTTTGGTGGTCAATTATGTTCATGTTTTTAGGTGGAAAAGTTTGTTCATGTTATACACAATTACACATGTTCGATGCTGCGTCATTTTCCCGCGTACAGGCCAAAGGGGGCGTGCATACCTCTATTTTTTTTACCAGCGGCCTTTGATCCTATCTTTTTTTACGAGTTTAATTAAGTCAATATACATCCTTGGATAAATAAAGTGAACATTTTGTTCTCTGGAAATGTTCCCATGTGATTCTTGATTTGATTGATTTTCTGTTTTGTTACTTCTGATGTGTACAACTGAACATTTTACCTTGATTGATGTACTTTAGATAATTTCAGAAATTTTATAACAGTTCATTCTTTTCCTCTTGGGGGCTGATTCTAGAACCCGATCAATGCCTTGTTGATTGATGATGAATACATGCGATTTTTGGATTTGATGGTGCATATAATGATAATAGTCTGAAATATACAGATAATCATGCTATTTGTCACTGAACTTTTGATTAAATATATCATAGATTTTCTTCTCTGCTTGATTATGACATTTTTTCATGCAGGAACAACCGGAGTTGTTGATTACACCAATTATGAAGACATGAAGCATGCTGTGAGTTTCATGTGTTAATTATTCTTTTCTTCATGATTTATTTTTGGTCTATGCCAATTGAAGTATGGTGCTCCTTAGCTGAATCAAACTGCATTACAAATAATTTATTTTGACTAATCTACAGGTAAAAAAACTTGATGGTACTGAGTTCCGAAATGCATTCTCCCGGAAACATATTCGTGTAAGATTTTTGTTATCTGATGATTCTTTGTGCCACCATATTTTACTTATTGTGCAGATCTGTGTTGAATGTATTATCCTTCATGGCTATCTTTATGCACCTTTGATATTCATTTACAGGTGAAAGAATATAGTAAGGGCTCCTCTAAGAGTGTCAGTCGCAGTCCTTCGTACTCAAGAGGTAGAAGCCGCAGTCGTGGACGCAGTTCTACTCGGAGCAGGAGCAGGAGCAGAAGGTTTGCGTCCTATAATGATAAAGGTTTCCTTGGTTGCATTGATTCTTTGTTTTTTTGATCCATGTATCTGTTTTGCAGTGAGTCACCGAGGGCTAAATCACCTAAGCGCTCTTCTGCCAGACGCCTGTCCAGATCCCTATCAAAATCTCCTTCTCTGTCAAGGTATAGCTTGTTGACTTGTCATATGCTTTCCCATTCGGTAGGCTCTTTTCTCCATCCTAGTAAATAATTCCCTCTTAGCCTTGCAATATTAGAACCTTTTTCTTTTTTCTTTTCTTATCTTTATTTAAAAAAAATTTTACTATGCACATCAAGTGTTTATATAAAGAGGAAATCTGAGAAGAGTGTTTATCAGGAGAAGTAAATGTTCTCTATAATTGTTTTTCTCCAGGAGAACTTTCAAATGGGGTAAAAGTTATGCCATGATAGAATGAAAATGTGTTCTATAACATTCCAATTTGATTATTTAAAATACCATTGGCTTTTCTTCTTCTTCTTGAGATAGTTTTTCATACTTGTTTATGGCTTTCCTTTGAAGTGCAACCTTTGCATCTCTATTCATTTTTTAAAATAGAAATATGCATTCTGATACCTCATATATTTTTTTTGTTATCATTTCATTCTACATTCAGTTCTATAAGTTTTCGTTGCGTCATCTAAACTTTTTAAATTTACAAGGAAATGAATCAAATTGAATAAAAAAGCCTATTTATAAAAAGGAAAATGCATTTTTAAAATATTAGATCATGAAAGTGTTTTGAATGATGGAATTTAAAATAATGCAAGTCTACAATCTTTCACAAGGAGATGAAAATTCGTTTTTCATTTTCTAAAATTTATGTAAATTATGAAAAAATTGTTTCAATTTTATGTTTTTAAATTTCTACTCATGGTACTTGGAAGGGAGATATTTTTTATTCTTTTGATAGAAGTTGATGAGAAAAGTTCTTTCTCAACATCTGCAGCACTTTCTGGGATGTAGGCCACACCCATGCCTTGTATGATCATGTAAATACCCATGCAAGGTTTATTTGCTTCATGATCCCTAAATTTGGTCTAGGGGGATATTATCAGTTGAAGCCCGTAAAATGAAGGAGCTTTCATTTTAGTAGTATACTTCCGTGGGAAAAAAATATAACTGAATTACTTAAGAGTTTTTCTTTTTCTTGTCTTGCTTTCTCCTTTTTTTCCTATTGTCAATTCTGGGGCGGGCTATTTGATTTTACTGCAGTTTCAGGGTTCCTATTTCATTATTGTTCCTGCAGATAGGTTGAGTTTGGGACTAGTCTGGGGTCACTATATCCCCAGTTTCTTCACGTCAAAGTTAATTTTGTTTGTTTAGATAAGGATTTATGCGGCAATATGGGGATTTCATCTTAGGATCTGGATGGGAAATGCTTGCAGCTCTTTTGGTTCGAAGAGGTATGCGGCTTTCCTAAGTGGTAGCTTTGGAATGCTTGATGCTGTCTGTTCTAATGCGTTCAGCATGGGTGCTAGATTGGGAACACTCACAATCATGGATTGCCATGATCGAGCTGGATTATTGTCAACTAATTGCTAATGGAAATTTGGAGCTATCTGGATTCTATGGATTTGCTCGCACAATCTGGAAGGATCCTCTTTCATGTCCATTGATGTGTTAAGAAGTATATCTTACTATGCCTTTACCCCTTTTATTTCCCTGAGTTCGAAATTCTGGTGGGTTTTACATATTTGGGTGCTATAATTTACCCTTCTGTTGCTGATTTTTTGTTGCCACTCACTATATTCTGTTTCGGGTGACACTTGAAAGAAGCAATTAAGGATTTAGGTCAAGTCTGTGAAAGGAACATGGGGGTTTTAATCGACACTTTTTTGGAACTTTTGCAGATCTCGGTCAAGGTCCAGATCACCTATTGCATCTGTAAGTGTGCACTTGATTCTTTACTCTTGTGTTGATAGTTGATACATATATTTAATTGAGTAGGGTAGAGTTCGTTTTCCTTTCATCTTGCTATAGTTTTTAGTGGTACATTAGACTTGGATGCAATTGCTCTAGTGAGATTTTGTAATGTACATTACTGGATAATGGTCACATCAGATTAGCAAACTAGGCTACCTTGGTTATTATTGTTAAAAGATTCGATCAATCTTATACACGCACACACCAAAATCTATTTTTACAAATGCTGATCGAGTTTTGCTGTCATTTCACCTGTGCTTGCAGCGTAAGAAAGATGTGAGCAAAAGCCCCAAAAAGCGTAGCCCAAGCAGGAGTGTGAGCCGAAGCAGGAGCCCTATTCAGAGCCCAAGGAAGAGCAAGTCCCCATGAAAGGTAATTTTACTAAAAAAAATATGCTTTGTTTACTGGATACGAATTAAGATCGGTACTAAAAAACGCAGTTACATTGTTGGCACATAGGTGAACCAGACTTGCTGTTGAGCCACCCTTGAATGTTTCCCTGAATGATGGAGTTTATCGAGCAGCAACTGTGCCGGAGGGCAGATCTTTTGCTATATCATGTTTTTAGCATGGTTATTGTACTGATTAAGACGCCTGATTTTACTATATTTGTTTCTGCCATCTTAACTCTCATGTTTGATGCAAAACATAAATGTTTGTCATTTTGAAGAATCTTTAGATTTACGTTGCCTTTCATTGTTTTTGCAATTATATGCAAGGATTTAGCTATAAAACTTGGTTGATTAAAGAACTTGTTGGGGGAGGTTCTTGGGTCCCCAATGAATGCGAGGATGCATCTGTACTATGCCGTGCACACACATCTGTTGCAATTGCATGTCCAAGAATATGTAGTAATCAAGAATATGTATATGCGTTGACACAATCAATTGCGGGGAAATGAAATTCTGGGTGTTAATCCCATGGGCTTTACAAGAAACAGGTAGAATGGACAGAACTCTCACAAAACAAAATCTGAAGAGGTGGAGGCAACAAGTTAATCGTCAATTTAAAGGTCTTTTTAGATTGGTTTTTTGTCCTCTATAGTCTATATAGAGTTTATTGTGAACCCTATATACATGTTTTGAAGATTGTTTTAGACCGGTTTTTTATTTTATGCCTTGGGGCAGTTAAGAAGTTCAATTGGATAAAATTTTATATCAAATAAAGCGTTGATTCAAACACCTTGTTTGAAAGAGGAGATCACAAGGAATTTTAGGAAGGGAAGGAAAAAGATTGAGAACATATATTTACAAAATGTAGTCATTCAACCGACTTAATAAAAAGAATGGATGGACGTGTACTAAATCAGTAAATCCTGTTAGAGTTGACTAAATCCCAATAGGATTTTTAGGTGCTTTTTACTCAGGCGGTGTGCGGCTTTGCAATGGCTTGATTTGGCGATCTTCTATGTGGATTTGGTTGTGACCGTCGGAGTCGAGATAGGTTGGAGTCGTGGTAGTGTGTATTGTGACGTCTCCACTACTCGGGTTGACTGCTTCCATGGAGTTTCGTCCTCACTGCCCACATGATGATCGGATCCTGAAGTACCGCTGGCCTATGGTTCTGCTTCAGGGTGGGGCTTGACTTCATCCGTCGTGTTCGTCCACATCCAGTTAGGTTAAGGTCAGCTTGATTTCGGTTTTTGCAGAGTGTGTTTGCCCGAGTTTGCACCGTTCTGTATTGTTGTATCTTATGGTTTTTAGACGGTTTTGTCGGCTTATCTGGCCTTTGAGTTTCAAATATGTCTGAGATCAATTTTTTACCAAATAAATAAAAAGGATGGAGATGTGGGAAAGGACATTAGCAACAATGTATCGGGGATTATGGAATTTTTTATTTGATTAGGTCAGATTTCATGTAGGACGGACGAGGTTCTGATAGCTTCCTTTTAGATGAGATCCTGAAGATCGGGGCACATGAGAGAGAAATTTCGTCAACTCCTTGAAGGAGCATTTTAATATATGACATGAGAAATTTGATCTCCCATGGGCAGCGTGAATTATCCCACAAGCGTGAGAATATTATTAAAAGAGTCTTCTTTATATCTGCATTGATATGCGACGTTCGATCGCTCGCGGTGATTATGGATGACTACGAATAAATTTGTATTCAAGATCAAAATTATACTAACAAAAAAAACAAAAAAGCTATTTGAAACAACTACAACAATGGAAGGACTTCAAGAAAATCTTCTTGAAAGAAGAACACAATGAACAAAACTACAATAAGAAAAAGTAAAAACTTTACGTGGAAAAAGCCCATAAAGGAGTCTTTCAAATTAAATTTCAACTAATAAAGACTTTCAACAAGAAAAGCAACAACAAATTTTGTAATTTGCGACCACTAACAGGTTTGTCAACACTTGCAATGTGGGCAAGTTTTGGCTTTAATGACATAGGCATTGACTCTCCACTCAACTCATCGCAGCAAGAGGGAGACTGATACGTTTATCACCTGGGTAAACTTATCTAAAGGCAGAAAGGTAAAAGCACGCCCGTTTCCTGCAAAAAAAAAAGAAAAAAAGAAGAAGCAATTAGCAGCTTTAAGTAGGTTAGTTAATTGAGGCTCCTCCCTCTCTCTCATCCCACTCAATGCGCGGGCTCTCAATGGAGCTCGAACGTTCTCCTTCTCCAACGTTCACCCCTCCAATTCAAATCAGAGAAAGGCAACCGAGAGGACGAGGACCTGATCGATTAAACTGCAAGTTTCTTTCTTCTACACTTTGCGATTACACTATGAGATCGAAGAAAAATGTCAGTTTTTTTTTTTTGCTTTTTTTTTAAATAATTATGTCGTTGATCCATGCCCAGATTCAAAGTTCCTATCGCCTCCATTGCATGTCTTTCGGGTCAGGATCCCGTGGAGTTGAACTCCGTGAAGTTGGTAGGATTACCCAACAAAAATGCATCGACCCTAAAAATTATATTAAAAAATGGCTAGATGCATTTAAATCTAAACCATTTATTTAGAATTGAGTGGTTAGGATTTAACCAACTTCACATGGAGTTATTTTAGCAACTCCATGGGATCCAAAGTGATGTCTCTCATAGGGTTCAATGATCGATTAAACTGCAATTCCCTACCTCCATGTGTGGTTAATTAGGGTTCTGGGTGGTTTAGGATTCATTGGTAAGAAGAAGGCAATTTTGGTTTATTTGCTTGATTCAAAATCGAGATTGTAAATTAAGATGATTAAATTGTATATTTTTCGTTTATTTGCTTAATTCGAAATCGATTAGCTAGGGTTTATGTGTGGTTTAGTTGCAAATTTTGCACCAGGATGTGTGGTTTAGTTGCAAATTTTGCACCAAGATGTGATTAAATGTGTCGTTTATTTAGAGTGTAGAATCCGATTTTATGTCAATTTTGCACCAGCTTGTGAATAAATCGTATATTTTTCGTTTATTTGCTTAATTCGAATATTAAATTGAATGAGTGTGTATTGCTTCGAAGTGATTTGAATTGAGTTAAGACAACAAGTAATTTGAATTGAGTTTGTGTTGCTTTGTCTATTTGCTTAATACGACCAGCAATTGGGTGTAATCATCATATTCATTCTTCAGTGATTAAATCGAATTGCAATTAGGGTTTCTTGGTGGTTTAGTTGCATTCTGTATATAATTCTCATCAAACAATCGCACTCTTACAGGTTAAATGAATCATTCATTTCACCTAAACATCGGGTATGCTACCGAAGAAGAAGGTAATTGTGTTGTAACATATCTCCTTTGATTGTTGTTGTTTGAATGTGTTAAGACAACCAAATTTAACAATTTGGTGATTGTGTTGTAACAGTATTGGCGTATACAGTGACAATTTCGATGATGGAGATTCAATTAGTATGGATGAAGAGGGTAATACTGATAATACCAACGAGGTTGAAGGTGATCAAGACAACGAAGACCACACCGATGGTGCATTTGGCATGTGATGCAAAATGCGCACCAGCAGTTGGGTAAAAAGAAGGACTAGAAGGACATCCATAGGGCGCTCCAGAATTCACTTCACGATTCCTACACCGTAGAGGACCACATAGGTAAACACACCCATCCATTTTGTTTTAAAAAAAAATCAAAAAGTAATTATAGTGGGACCACATACCATTAATGAGGGAGATTATGAGTAGGTAATAATTACCCACTATAATAACTATCTACCTAATAACACCCTTATTTAATTATTATAATCTACCTTATTTAATAAAATGTGATTACATTATAAATGTTTTAATTTTATAATCCTAGTATATATAGTTATTACTCATTGTAAATATTTTTAACATAACTAATTAACTATACGGAAATTTCGCGAGATACCCTGAGATATTGCAATTTTCGCGAGGTATATAACTCTTTTGCATATTTCGCGTGGTACCCCTGAGGTTTTCAAGTTTTTCACCTCGCGCCCTTTCTAGTTAATTTTAACAGATCTTTTGACTCTCCGTTAGGTTGCAATTAAAAAGAAAAGAAAGAAAGAAAGTAAGGAGAGAGAGCAAGAACGCGGCTTTCTTGTGTCTCGAAAGCTGTCTTTGGTCATCCTACTCCTCTTCTTCCTTGAATCCTCCTTCGATTCGGGGCCTCGGATCCCCTCTTCACATGCTCCTCCGTCGTCTCGCCGTTGTTGGCTTGTGATGTTTGTCTCTATATCCTCCCGACGTCTCATCCATGGGCGCATCGAGACTACCCGTCTTGCTTTGGTGCTGGTGTTTGTCTTCTGCCAGGCTCGGCTGCTCATCGCTCTTGTAACAAATTTATGGGCAAAAAGCTCTTTTTATTTGGGGCTTTTGTAGATCTGAGGTCTAGAATCTCCATTCCACTACCGATCTAGTCTAATTCGAACGATTGGCCTCCGATTCTCTTTCTCTAACAAACCTCCATGGCCTAGGCGGTGTTCCCTTCACCGATTAACCCTCCACTGGCTCATCCCTCCCAATCGAATATTTCCTTGGTATATCAGGGGTGTCGCATCTTCGCCACCCTCGGCCTCTCCGTTGTCTCCTTCCACTCGCCATCGGCGTCAAAAAAGCTAGAGGTGGTGTGATCATACAGGAAGTGGTGTGATCATACAGGATATATCCCAGTGTTTAAAATAGCTAGAGGCGATGAAAAGCGATGGGACCAGCCTAGCGCTATAGCGCGCCTTAGAGGCAAAGGCGATCGCTTTTCCATAATTAATGTAAAAATACCTTAAACTTATGTAACTTTCAAATTTAATAGTATAAATATGTTAATGATGAAATAAAACCTAATTGAAAACCTAATAATATAATAAAACCAAGTCCAAAACATCATAGATATTAAATGCAAGTCTAAAACATAAGAGATTAGAGAAAAGAAAGACTTCTAGTGGAATGGGTTGGAATGGTGGATGGTTAGGATGTGGGTCAAACGAAGTCATCAAGGCCATCTTCATCATCTTCTTCCTCAGTGTTGGGACACCCCTAATCTTCATCAATGGACTTGTATCCTTCAACTTCCTCCTCCTCCTCCTCTTCTCGTGATCTTAGTTGCTGGGTCTGTGAGCTACTACTCAGCATTAGTGAAGACACAACAGCAGCGAAGAGCAAGCAACTCCAGAAGGGGAGAAGGATAGAGAATGGAGGGAAGTAGATTGGAAGGTGTGGGTAAAAAAGGGAGGAATCATACGTGAAGAGGAATTGAGGAGGGCTGATCATATTTATTGAATCAGAGAAAGGATAAACAATGATAGAGAATAAAATATTTAAATTTTGTTGAAATATATTTCCCAAAACTACGAAGATATGAAAAGATTTTATAATTAAAAAAACTGGAAAGGATAAACTTCATTGAAATAGTAATCTGCACAGAATATGGAAAAGCAATAAAAGGCGTGCTATAGCGCGCCTTGTGCCATAGGCGCGCCTCGAGCGCTTTTGGGTTGCTATTCCACTCAATGGGCGCCTTTGTCAAGGCAGGCGGTGGGAGGTTCAGAAGTTGCTATAGCGAGCTATAGCACTGCTTTTTTAAACACTGATATATCCAAATTCTCTTACTATTATGTTGCAATGGGAAATCTCAACACTGAAAATGTGGAGGTAGTTCTCTTAATCAGACTTATCCCTGTGGACTTAGGAATTATTGTTTGCTTTATTTCATCCTTTCCAGGTCGATTAGGGGTAAAAAAAAAACTGACTAAATGGATGCTCATGTATGGTGTTTTTTGGGTACTTTCTCGAAGAGGTATGCCAAAAGGAAAGGTTTGAAAAAAGTCGGTTCTACACAGTCACACAAGTATATGCATAATGCATTTGTACCAACAACCTAGTCAACGAATGTTAGATAGTGGAGATACCTATAAGATTATCTTAATGCCATTTTTTTAATCCAGTACACGTGCAATTGTATATGTTTGTTATGTTCTTGTTTCTCCTTCTATTTTACTAAAAAAATATTCTGCTGCAACACAATCATATTCACTTCTGGAGGCTTTGCTGAACAGGTTCAGTTGAAGATTCAAGCAAGATCTTCCACATATGACATGACGGATGCATATTATAAATGTAGTGTGGCTAATGGACATTGCAGCCTGAAGGTTCTTTTTCCTAGAGGAAACGCTGCTATCTTGTCATCTCCCGATCTACAAGTGGTAAGACCATTTTCCAGAAAACAATTCATAGCTTTGCACCGTGGAAATTCTCCTGAGCTTCTCAACTAAACCAGTTTTACTATTCTGGATGGATTTCTTGATGCTTACTGAGATCGTGGCTTTATCCATATAAACAAATTTAAGTTTGAGAGATGATAATATGATATAACTAATATTTAGAGCATAAGTTCAGTTGGAATCAGTTCAGAAATTATTTTTCTTGCACTAGAGCGCCTAAAACACATCAAAGATATCACTTGCTTACACAGGTAGCACTGCATTTCATATGATTAGTTATTAACAAAAGGCTATCAGATCTGACTATTTTATATGTGTTGTTTGTCACTTTTTGATAATTACTCAATGGAGTGATCTTCACCTTTTCAATATCTTTGTAGGGAACACAGCAAGAGAAAGTGTACGCTGAACTTTCATATGAACCCTGATTGATCACTTATCTTTCTGGTATAGGTACTGGTTCATCCTCAATTCTCAAATAGTAAGCTTATATTTTTACTAGTCATTCACATATTTGTACGTACTTTATTATGGACCAAGGAGGGGAGAATGGGAGGTACCACTTTAGTTTTACGGTTTGCCGAGGGAAAGGTTTAAGAAACAAGCCAAGTAGACAAGAAAATCAACGGTCGTATATCTTCTGGTACTTTCAAGAAACAAAACATATTCATTCTTTTTGTGAGAATAACACTAATATTCTTGATACAAAACTAACTGTAAGGTCAGCCGAAACTTTTCTGATGCATCTAAAAGAATAGACCCTTGAGTCTTTGAAAATAGGCTTTGTACTTTTCCTTTAATTTGTAAGAAATAGACCCTTGAATTGAATCTTTGAAAGTTTCCCTGCTTCTATTTCACGGCGAGTGTGGATGCCTGGGCCCTGGGTCATGTTTATTAGTGTCTTCAAAATTGTCTAGAAATCAGAAGAGATGGCAGCAATAGCAATTTTTTTTTAAAAAAAATAATTATGTGTTTTGTCTAGAAATAGACCCTTGAATTGAATCTTTATCATGGAATTTTTATTTTGCAGGCATGGTAACGGAGTACAAAAAGGACAATGCGATAGTAGAAATCAAGAGAAGTGGAAAGAAGTACTTAAATCCAGTACTGTATTTTTCTCATTTCAAAAGTATTTTGATATTGGAAGCTTTCCACTTGACTTTAGTTTGCTATGTTTGAGTTGATGCCCACCTGATTTCAGTTAGTAGAATCAACTTTGGTTTAGTGATATACTCGTCCAAAAATACATTGTCTTTTAGGCTTGTGCACGCGAATTAAAGAACCTATTTTACCTCTTAATTTTCCTCATCATTAGTATTAAAGGTTAAAAGTTAAAACCTTTGATTATCCATATTAAGGTAAATTATGAGGTAAATTTTAGAGTTAAATTTACTTTAGAGGTAATAATTACTACCTACACATCTAAAAGTCCATGTATTTCCGATAAAATTTCGAGGCCTAAAAGGCAATGTATTTTTGGACGGAGGGAGTATTAATTTAGATTGTAATGAAGAATTATTCTATTTTTTATTCAATTAAAAAGTCATGAGCTTTGGACCAGACAGATTTTCTGGCAGAATGTGTACTTGTGTGTGGGTTGGAATTACTTGTGAAATATAGAGGTGCAATTGAGATATAACCATATAGCTCGGACATCCAAAATCGAGATATATATAAAACATTTTCGTGAGCATGAAAAAAAAACCAAACCTAATATCCCGGATGTGTTCCCCCATAATCCGTGATATTAGGATTGAAGCATGAAAAAATCTCAGAGCTAATATCCCGGGCGTGTCCAATATGATCGGTGATATTAGGGTCCTGCATGAAAAAATTCCACCCCTAATATCCCGGGCGTGTCACACATATGGTCCGTGATATTAGGGTCGAAGCTTGAAAAAACCCACCTCTAATATCCCGGGCGTGTCCATTTTTGTTCCGTGATATTAGAGTGCCCTATCTATTAGCCCACTGAGCTAAAGCCCGGACCTTTATTTGCTTATATCCGTGATATTAGGCCCTAAATATCCGTGATATTAGGCTAATTTTGTACTAGTGGGTGCCTAGTTCGAGTGTGCCGCTGATGTACCGAATGATCCGCTTCAAGGTCTGAAAGTGGGGTTCCCTTGGTGCATGCATGAACAAGCAGACCTGCTGAACGGCATAACTGATATCAGGCCTGGTGAAAGTGAGATACTGGAGTGCACCAACGAGGCTCCTGTACAACGTTGGATCATCAACCAAAGGACCAGAATGAGCACTGAGCTTTTTGGACGTATCGACAGGGGTGGCGACAGGATTACAATTACCCATCTTGGCCCGAGCAACAATCTCAGCAGCATACTTACTCTGAGAGAGAAACAGGCCAGACGCATGCCGCTGAACAGCAACTCCCAAGAAGTAAGACAACTGACCCAAATCTGACATGGCGAACTCAGCACTCAACTGGAAAATAATCGACGTCCGAAGAGCATCAGAAGAGGCGGTGAGAATGATGTCGTCGACATACAATAACAAAAATGCCATGTCTGAGCCTCTGCGATAGATGAACAGGGACGAATCCGAGCGGCTGCCAATGAAACCCAAGCGTAGCAGATGAGAAGCAAAGCGCTGGAACCAAGCTCGCGGAGCCTGTTTCAGACCATACAGAGAGCACTTCAGGAGACAGACGTGCTTGGGACGATCAGCATCAACAAACCCCGGCGGCTGAAACATGTAGACCGTCTCATTCAGGTGACCATGCAGAAAAGCGTTCTTGACATATGAATGGCCCAGTTGCGCGACAATGCTAAGCTCAACACTACTTGGATAGTGGCAGGCTTGTCCACGGGGCTGAAGGTCTCATCACAATCAATACCTACCTGCTGAGATCGACCGTTGACCACAAGACGAGCTTTGTAGCGCTCCAACGTCCCATCAGAGCGGAACTTGTGATGGAAGAGCCACATACAACGAATGACGTTCGCCTCAGGAGGGCGAGGGACAAGAACCCAAATACCATTCTTCGTAAGGGTCCTGTATTCGTCGAGCATAGCCGCCTGCCAATTCGGGTCGAGGAGGGCTGTTTTGTGGGAGGTGGGAATGGGGGAAAGGGAGGTCGGGGTGGAGGTAGAGGGGGAATGGGAGTCGGGAGGGACGAAGGCAGGGAAGGCATAATCGGCGGGCAATGCGGCGGGCGTAGCAAGCCCGCCGCTGGTTGATTGGCCGCGGCCGCGGCATGATGCTGCGGCCGCCGTCAGTAGGTGGGGCGAGGGTGGGGGGGGGAGGGGTTTTGATGGGATGCGGCCGCAGCATCTTGCTGCGGCCGCGGCTTTGCTTCTTGGCGAGGGATTGTTGGGGCGGGTTGATGGGCGGTGGTCATGGACGCGATCTGACGGGGTCGGAAGACACCAAAGACGTTGCGGGTGTGTGGTCTGGTGGTAGGGGGTGGTGGGGGTGGGGGAGGGGGAGAGGCAGGAGCACCGGGAGAGCTCTAGGGAAAAAGAAAATGTGGGAATGTGGACTCAGACTCTAACGGAGACACAGGGGGTGTGGGAGACGCAAAGGGGAATCGGGACTCATCAAACGTGACATGACGTGACACGATAAGCCTATGGGTCTTGATATCGAGGCAGAGGTAACCGCGATGATCAGACGGATAACCTAGGAAGACACATGGAGTGGAGCGAGGGTGGAGTTTGTGTGGGGCGTTGGAGGACTGATTGAGGAAACACAAGCACCCAAAGGTGCGAAGGTGATCATACCTAGGCATGGCGTAATAAAGTGTCTGAGCTGGCGAGCGATGGTGTAAGGTAGTGGAAGGGAGAATGTTTAGGAGATAACATGTGGTGGATAAGGCGTGAGGCCAATAGGGAAGGGGAATAGATGCGTGGAAGATGAGGGAGCGCATCATGTTGGTAATGGTTCTGATGATTCGTTCAGCCTTGCCATTCTGTTGAGAAGTATAGGGGCAAGACAAGCGAAAGGAGATCCCATTTGCGGCAAAGAAAGAGTGAAAGTCTTTGTTGTCAAATTCACGGTCATTGTCACATTGGAAACATTTGATGGATATGTGAAACTGCGTTTTTATGTAGGTGTGGAATCTGGCAAAGACAGGAAACACTTGAGACTTGAAATGCAACGGGAAGACCCATAAGTAATGAGTGTAATCATCAAGAAACAAGAGGTAGTACTTGTGACCCTCCTTGATAGACACAGGAGAGGTCCAAATGTCACTATGAATGATATCAAAAGGAGCACGGGTAGAGGTCATAGACCGTTGAAACGGCAGTCTGACATGTTTGCCTAGTTGGCAGGAAGAACATAAACCAGAGCGTGGGTCTTTAGTACAGGTGACAAGACTCTGGGAACGGAGGACATCTAGGACGGCAGCACTAGGATGACCCAGACGTGCATGCCACAGGCTGGACGACGATGCCGAGAGGGCGACCGGGGACGACTGACAGGACGCAGGAGGTGGTGTGACAGGGTAGAGCTCCCCGGTATGCGAGTAACCCCCGTAGTAAGATCGTTCACAGAGAAACCATAGGGATCAAACACAAGGGAAACGTTGTTGTCAGTAGTGAACTGACGGACAGAGATAAGGTTTTTGACAATCTTTGGGGCAATGAGGACATCGTTGAGGTGTAGTGGGTGGGTTGGGGTCTGTAATTTGGCGTGGCCAATCCCCGACATAGCAAGACGACCACCATTTCCGACGATAATAGAGTGTGCAGGACCCTTAAAAGAAATAGATGAGAGGTTACCTGAGGAGTTCGTCATGTGGGAGGTGACACCAGTGTCCATGTACCAAGAAGAGTCTGAAGATGTCGGTTGCATAGAGAAGAAGGCGTGATGCAGAGTTGGCGGAACATAGCCTGGATCGGACAATGTCAGATAGGTCTGAGGACCGGCATGTCGAGGGGCAGGATATCCAGAGAACGGTTGCATTTTTTTTTCTTTTTCCGGAATTGGAATTGCTGATTGAATTAGGGGGAGGAGAACTGCTTGTTCTTCAAGAACGAACAGAACAGAACTCGAGAGAGAGGGTGGGCGGTTGAGGTGCGGGAGAGGAGGCCGGTAGGCGGCGGATCCGGGGTCTTGTGGCCGGATCTGTGGAGATGCGAAGTGATGCCGGAGGAGGGGCTGTAGGTGATGGCGGCGGTTGTAGATCCGGACTGCAGGTGACCGGAGATTCTCGGGACCAGGGTTGTGGTGGTCGGCTAGGCGTGAGAGGAGATCAGGGAGCAGATAAAGGGACGAATTTGGTGTTCCGGGCGCCGGCGAGGCCGGATCTGGGCAGCGGCGGCGTGGATTGGAGCGAGAGAAGAGGATGCGAGGGAGGAGGACAGCGAGAGAGCGAGAGCGGGACTCGGATCTGGGCAGGAAGCGACGCCGGATGTGGTGGCTGGCGTGTGTGTCTGCGAGGGCTAGGACAAGAGGAGCGAGGGGACGGACGACGGTGGGGAGGCCGGAGAGGTGAGACGGGAGGATCAAAGTAGGGTTCCGTGAGGAAGAAAAGGCTGTGATACCATGTAGAATGATAAAATTGATGTAAAGTCCTTCTTGAGGGTTTCCATTCATTGATAAACATATATAGGTTACAAAGGTATTGAGCCTTAAGGCCCACTATAGAATACAAGACCTATGTTATCAGCAACCACAACGGATTTGTCAAAACTTGCAATGCATTGCAATGTGGGCAAGTTTCAGCTTTAATGACATAATTAGGCATTGACTCTCCACTCAATTGATCTTGGCTAGAGAGTTGGGGCTAGAAAGGGTTGAGGTAAAACAAAAGGCAACTGGGTGGTGGATCATACCATCCAAACTTACCCTGTTTAAAAAAAAGGGAAAAAAAAAATACCAAATCAACTCATCCAAACTTTACAAAAAACCGGGCCTTCATGAGAGATAAAATTCACGCCCAATGACTTGTAAAACCAATGCTCACATAGATCGGATGAACAGATCGAGGACGAAACTTTTATGTATATTATACACATTTAGAGTCACAATACAAAGATATGTGACAGTAGGCAAACCAAGGACTTTAAGACAAACACAAGCATCTGATAAAAATGCACTGTGGCTAACATATTCTGCAACCCTGTGGTTGCCTTATCATTCACACATGCACAGGTCATGGAAGAAAACAGGTGTTTTGGGGTTTGTTTATTACTTCAGTGCTTGATTTTTGGCTTCTTCACGATCATGACAGAGCAGTGAGCACGATGAGCACAGTAGTTGCTGACACTGCCCAACACGGCCCTGCATTTACATGAAACTTGGACAATTAGCAAACATGGATAGAAGATGTAAATTGTACAAGTTCAAGACACAAAAATCCACAGATTTGATATGGTAAATGAATGATCTGACCATGATGTAAAAAGTAAGCAATGAAGAAACACCAGAGTCAAAGGGATACCTCTTAATAGCTCCATAGCCATGGCTCCCAACCACCAAAACGGAAGCATGGTGCTTTTCCACAGCTTCACATAGTACGTTGCGAGCATCACCCTCCCACACTTCCACTAAGACATCATTTACCTAGAAAAATGAAGCCAGTTGATCAAAAAAGGGCTAATTGTTTGCTTAAGTTCACTCCTTGTGACTAATATTCAAGTCATCATTCACTCTATCAATAAGTGACCTCCGGTATTTTAAAACTTGAAAATCAAAATCTTTAAACTGCTACAAGGCTCGATCTCATTCCACACAGATCAGCAATCAATAAAATCGCAAAAGCAAATGAACAAAAACCAATAATAGGCTCACTTTTGTCAAATACTGAAATCTTCTGGTCCAAAACATTCAGTTAGAAGTCAAAGATCCTTGATATTCTTTAGTGTCAACAGTATGAATATTTCAAGAAAATAAATCATAAAGCTCAGCAAATGGAAGACAAACAATACAAGTTTAAATTTCATTATGCTCGAAGTATAACAATACAACGAAGGATTCATCAGTCACACAAGCAATATGACCGCAAATGAGTAATAGATGAAGAGAGTTGTGCTTACTGATTTAGAGATGCAAAACTCCTTGGCCTTTTCTGAAACCCTTGCAGCAATCTTTCTCAGATCTGCGTCCACATAAGTTATAACCTCTGCAGCTCCTGTCAAATCAGTCACGGCATCCAAGCGATACTTTAATCGGTAAAGGAATTTCGGAAAACGCAGGAATTGGAGGCAAAATTGCTTCTAGATATCTATGAATTCGTAAGCATACAACAGGCTAGGAAGAACACAGATGTTCAATTCCTTAAGTATATGATAAAGCCAGCTCATCGCTTTTAGGAAATAAAGAAAACAGTAAATGAAGTTTCGCAAATCCAAATTATCGATTAATTGAAATCAAAGGTGCAGCAAATGATCAGATCAGACGTTCCACCAACTGAAAGCAACGGAAAACAAATAAGAGGAAAGTGAGGACGGTGGAAGTTACCAGGACCGGCGAGGCCGATAGAGGAGGCAGCGGTGGGCTTGGCGTGGACAACGACGAGCTTGAAGGGGAAATTGGGAGCGTGAGGGGCTAAGAAGTGTTCCAGTGCCCAAGCGAGGGCGTAGAAGCTGTGCTCGCTGTCGTCGATGCCAACAATCATCACCGGCATCTCGTTCGCCACCGTAGAAGACTCCGTCGCCATGTTCGCAACCGAACAATCTCCAAGAAGGGAATTTTCGCAAGAGAAGTTGAGTGCAGTGATGTACCAGTATACTCCACTACGCTCTATCTAATACCACCGTTGCTTCGGTCCTGCAGAAGATTCAGGAAACGCCTAGAACAAATAGTAGTAGGACTCCGACGTCGTTTAAGTTATCGTATAAGTAGTCCACATATAAGATGAGATGACTTTCGTCGATTGTCAAGACGTAGTTTGTGTAATTACACCCAGCTTCTTTTCAATTTTTACAATGTAATTACGAAATGGTCTGAGATAAAAAAAAAACATTTAACCCTAGGTTTTTACAGCCCCTCCCTTCAACATCCTTCAACCCCCGTTCATCTTCAACCCACAAACATAAAGATTCATTAACTTCATTTGTAAATCTAGCCATTTTAGAGTTTTTTTTTTCTTTTTTTTGCCAAAATCGACACCATTCTAGCACTACAAAGTAATGTTATCTCATTATCTTATACTCTATGAATCAAAAAAAAATTATCTTATACTCAGTATAATGTAAAAAACTTCATTGATTTCGGTTGATTCAACACAAAAGTTGGGATTTTTGAATTTTGAGCGAAATAGTGAAAATCCGTTTTTTCAATCGATTTTGTGTTTTTTTGGAGCTTTTGTGTGTGTGCTTTGTTGTTGTCTTTCTCATAGGCACTGGCGGATTTAGGGGTGGGCTCGTATGAGCGCGAGCCCACCCCAATCCCGGAAAAAAATACGAAAGGTTAACTAAATAAAAAATAAAAAATAAAAATATCTAAATTAATTTAGATGTGAAAATGGATCATAAAGTTTACCTTGCTTGGTTGGTAAGTATAAATGGGGAACTTTTTCCTCTTTATCTAGAGCTCAAGGTTCAATTCTCACTTTTAACATTTTCTTCACTTATTTTTAACTATCTTTTTATATATAAGTTCAAATATTTTATTCACTTCTAATAATATGGATAAATCTTTGAAATTTTTTTACATAACCCTTCACAATTAAATTTATTTAAAGTTTAGTAAAACTCGTTTCATTATTATTTAATTTTTAGCCTAAATCTCGCCCACCCCTATGTTACGGGCTGGCTTCGCCACTGCTCATAGGAGGTTGAATTTAGAACATTGAACGCCAATGTAGGTGATAGGAGGACGATTATGAGGGATTTACCGGCCGAAACAATCTCGGAAAACTGGGTTGAGCAAACGGTCAGAACTCGTCATTCTGGGCCGAGGAGAATGAGTTAGCTTGGTGATTTTAGCTGAGGGTAGCCAGGAAACTCGCCCATTCTTTTCTCATCTTGGGATTTAGGTTTAGATCTAAGTTTTGCAACTGTGCTCCCTAATTTTTGTTGGTCTTATTATTTACCTACATTCAATTGTCGATTCTTCATCTCCATTCAAAATTTACCTCCATAATCTCGGGATTTAAGCTTCGTTCTTTAGGTCAAAGAACTCGGCAATCTAGGTTGAGGATCATGCTTGACCTTGAACATCTGGGACGAGGATAAAGCATTAGCTCGACTTTTTATGCCGAGGATAGAGGCTAAGCTCAACGATTTACAAGAGGATAAAAACTAAGCTCGTCGATTTCATCTCTCTCCTCTCTATTTAGGCTTAAATATAAGTTATGCATTTGTTGAGTAGCATTTGTTGAGTAGCATTTGTTGTGATTTTGTGTTTCATAACTTGATTGTCATCTATCTTGCAACTTATTTGTTAATTCATTTGATTGTCATCTATTTGTACAAGTGGGATTTACTATAGACGAATCCATAAACCTTAAATTGAAAGTGTGGTTTCAATTGAAAATGTGAACATATGATGTTGCTGGTATGAATCATAGTAGCTATTTGTGGCTCTGTTGGATGGCGAAAATCTGATGTTTCTGGTCCATGTTTCTCTGTTGAATGATGTTAGTAGTTTGGAATAAGTTTTTTGACTGGGATGAGCTAAAGGCTTAATCTCGGTGCGTTTCACCGTGTGTTTGATCTCTGCTCGACAGAATGGGTCGAGTTTAGTTGTTTTGCTGGTCTGAATATACTTATTCTCAATGCTTGATTAGTTTTACAAGGAATATTGGGTTTGACAATTGAAAAATGTTAGATTAATGTTTTTGTTTTGTTTATGTATATGCAGATGAGTTGGCGTGATCAAGGTCACTGTCATGCTTCTGCCCGGAGGTGGGGTAAGAATATTGCTAGTGAATCACCGGGCATAGAAAGTGACGACAATCCATCAATCGTTGCCATGGCAAGTGCAGCAAGACACCAAGTACAAGCAAGAAAAGAAGCATCAAGTTCCAAAGGAAAAGGGAAAGTGAATTTAATTCACCATCATCTTCCTTCCAAGTTCCAATAGACCGCACTCCCTTCTATAGTTGCAGATTTGGAATCCCAAATTTGTTTCTCTCGAAATAGATGCGTGAAATTGATAGTTTATCTCTTCTTCATAGATTTTTTCAAGGGTTTTAAACATTCTTCTTTCTTCGTCAAGCGCTGCTGCAATCTTCTTGGGAGCTAATTCCTTGTTTTCAATCAAGGTCCGCATAAATATACGAACTCAACAAGATCTCGTACATGCTGTCTCTGTGCTTTAGCCTTTGTCACGGTTTTTTCTATCACTGCACAATTAAATTAACCTCTCTCATATGCCCTATTTATACTAATTCATCACCAAACCCTAATTTTTTTTTCCTTTTCTAATTTCCCTCCATCAATCTCCTCCCGCGGATCCAATTTCCCTCTAAAATTTTGTGGTGCCACTCATTCCGTAAATCACGGGGTCAGTTTTGAGAAGATATTTCCTCATAGTAGGCTCATAAAAGTTAGCCGAATTAAGGCATTAGGATCGTTGAGATTTACCGAGGTTTCATAGTTTTCTCGGTGAGACCTAACGAGTTGATAGCAAAGTCTCAAAGAACTTTTTTCCAAGCTGATAGTATAGTCTCAAAGAACTTTTCCTTTGGCGAGTTGCGACTTAGCTGGATTAATTTTTGCCAATCTAGGCCCAACTTGCAAAGTCATTACACCCATAGCTCCCAATGATCTCAGAAAACGCATCAAATAATTTCACAAATTGGAAAAAACTAAAACCTAAACTTAGTCACTGTAATGAGAAATCATAGATTTGCTTGCTGACGAACTTTCTTGATAGCCATAAACTTAGCCTCCAATTCCTCATAATCCGGCAACTTTGGATGAACATGCCTAGGCGAAGGAGAAGACGAAGCCGAATCACGCCTATTGATCTCAACCGGGCTCTCCACTGGGACGGAAGTAGACCTGCCAAACCCACTCTTTCTACTACTCTCTCTACCCCTTTGCTGATCAGGCATCGTCTTCGCCCTCAAGTAAGGAGGGCAATGTGCCCCCTCCAATGCCGCTGGGTGTTTCCGGCTCCTCTTCCTTGAGCCAAAACCGGAAGCTATGGCCCAAGCCATCATGCTCACCCTCCCCGGCTAAATTCACCTCCTCTTGAATTTTCTTCTGATGCTTGAATCCATTGTCATTCATCAAGTGCTGCTTACATTCCTTGGATGACGATCTTCTCCTTTGTCGTTTCCTAGCCGATTTCTTACCACTCGAATTACGGCTATATGGCTGATCTGCTGCCTTTTGGATTCGTAAAGGCTTGAATATAAACATTCTCTGATCTTGTTCATCGTCTTTCCTTGCCGGTGACTTGAATTCCTCTATCTCATCGAGGTACACGATTGATTGCTCAGGGTATTCCGATGCAGGAAACATGAAGGCGGTATCATTGCATTCAGCATCCTGAAAATTATTCCAATTAAGTACTCATTGTCAATTGCCAAATGTGGTGAAGAAATTGAGTTCAACCGCTACCGAGAATTGAAGAAAACCGAACCTCGGAAGCTTGTTGTCGTATCGGAGAAGGGCTGTATTCGACTGCAAGGAGGCTGGGTTTGAAGAAGCATTCCCGGATTATCTCATCTAGCAACCTATTCTTCGCGAATTCAGTCACCGACTTCAAACACAGCTTGTCTTTCATCTTCATTGATTTTAGAAGAAGGAAATACCAACTAAAAGAGTTAAATTTTAGGGTTGAATTGTGAAATAAAAGAGTTAAATTTACCAAATTTGGCCAAACCTGAGGATTGACTAGATTTCCGGGGTGTAATTCCACTGCGGCGGTGGCGAATTTGTGACCGTACTGCTCGCCGAAGAGCTTGCGGATGAGAAGCAGCTCCGGCAAGTCTCCGAGCCTCGCAGAGGTGAATATGAGACTCGAAACGGCCTCCTTTACATCGTTCGGACAATCTCTGAGCGCCAATTTTTTCACAGAATTGAGATGAAATTCACATTATTAATTACTAGTGTAATTAGGTTTCCAAAATTGACTGATCATCAGAAATCACCTGTGCCGTTTGATGTAGGAGAGGTTGATCAAGACGAACTCGCAGAAACTATCGAGCAACTCGTAGACCTCTTTCATGTTCTCATCCAAGTAGAGCTGCTCCAACTGTATGGATACGATACTAATTGATCAATCAGGCGTCATAGAGCAATGTAAAAGAGGCGGTTAGAGAGAAGGGGAAAACAGAGCATTACCTTATTGAAGGCGATTTGGTCATGGCCGTCTCTCAAGAGCTTGGCGATATCCTCTCTCGATTCCTTCGCTGTGGTGCTTCGCTTGATCTTCATCAGCTTCAGGCGAACTTGCACCCTCTTGATCAGCTTCTTGCTGCAAAGATTGGAAATTTAAGGGAAAAAAGAGATGAAATTGCAGTGAGAAATTTATGTGTTTGGGGGACTTACCACTTGAACGCCTTTCTCCATCCAAACAAGAATCCTAACATGTTTGCAAAAAATGACTCCTTGTGAACGGATTACTGTGTGGATTAAGCAGATAAAACCCGTCAAAAACTCTCTGAGGCGGCAAAGCTGAAAATGAAAAGCAAAGGAAAACAGAGAGCAAAGCTGTTAAATTGCACAGGAATTTATAAATGTTCTAATATAATAACATCCAAATATATATTAGCTGATTTTCTATCCTAATAAGAAGCCTAATTAGAAATAATTTTTCTTAATTTAATTATTTTAGCCTTTTTTAATATTGATTTCTTTGAGTCGAATACTTTATTTGGTAGGGAAACTTTTCCTATTAGACATCTTAACCTATGCCCTTGATATATTTATCTTAATATTTCTAGTAATATATATATGGAGTATAAATAAAAAATAAGGAAACATTAGCTTATAGCAGCTCCCTTTAATATCGATCATATTTTCTTACCATATTTACAAGGCGGGTCTAGAAAATCCACTTCTTGTACTTATTATTTTAGAAGCATGCTCTTTGTAAAAGAATGAGCCACGTATCCTCCTTCTCTGAGTAAAAATAAAAAGCAGTTTTCCACTTTCTCAACCCACGTTCTTTCTCTACTCGCGTTCTTTCAACTCCTCAAATCTAATATCCTCTCTTCTTTGTTCCTCGAATTTCCCTAATCGGCCCTCGCCATGGTTGCCGGAAGATCCAAGCAGGAAGATTCTCCGATCACCGAATCCCAATTTTCTCACGGCTACTTCCCAGTTTTGCCCCAAACCCCAAAACCCTAGCTTCTCAACTTTAGCTCCGATCCGATCCTCCACTGCCGTCGCCGACCTCTCCGCCTCCGAATTGGATGCCGCCAAGCACCGATCGATCAAGTCCTGCCTCCGCAACGGAGACACTCTCTACGGCCTCGCCGAGATCGTTGGCCTCGCTGGCTACGACTTCGTCGTCGTCGACATGGAGCACAGCTACGGAGGCATCTCCGACGCCCTCCCCTGCCTCCGACCCCCTCGCAGCCACCGGTACCCCGGCGATCCTCCGTCTCCCGGAGAGCACCGCCGCCTGGACGAAGAAGGCACTCGACCTCGGACCGCAGGGGATTATGTTTCCGATGATTGAGACCCCTGAATCTGCCAAATCCGCCGTCTCCTACTGCCGCTACCCGCCGAAAGGCGTCCGCGGCGCCGCGCACCCCATCGTCCGCGCCTCCGGGTACGGCATCGACGCTGGCGGATACTTGGAGAGCTACGAGGAGGAGCTTCTGATCATGTGCCAGGTGGAGTCGATCAACGCTGTGGAGAACATCGAGGAGATCGCCGCCGTCGAAGGGGTTGATTGCATCCAGATGGGGCCGATGGACCTGAGCGCGAGCATGGGGTACCTTTGGGACCCTAGGAACAAGAAGGTGAAGGAGGTGCTGAGGACAATCGAAAGGACGGTTCTGAAGACTTCGCCGCAGTCGGGGAAAGACACCGCCGGACGCAGCCACCGGGATGAGGAGAGGACGATGGCGACACGCGAGCTCACCACGGCGGCAGCCTTGACAGGTCCTCCTCCTGATCTCGATTCAACTGCATTTGCCGGATCGAGAACGGTTCACCCCATGACAGGTTATCTCCTCTCCTCTCGATTTCCATTTAATTTCTTTGTGATTGTCTTCAAATGCAATTGAGGGTTTTGGATTTTTTGGGCTTGAATTAGAAATTGGGGCTTTAAGTTTGCTTAGGCTTCAGTTTGCTTTCCACTTTTCGATTCCAATTTTAACTTCCGTTGAGAGTGATCGAATCCGGATGTGAATTAGGTTTCTGTTGTCCATGTTTCGTGCATATAAGGATTGATATAGTCCATTACGTCCCGAGGAAGAGAAGCTGCACGAGATGTGCTTGTGATGGTTTTCAGAAAGATGAAGAGTTGTACTTTAGTCCACAGAGGAGGTCGATAGAGGGAGGGCGGAGGAACCACGAGATCGAGTTCGGATGTTCAGTTGCGTGAACAGTGAGGAAGTCCGACCCACTTTATCGGAATTGTGAATTTCATTTGTGCAAGAGATGAAATTGGAGATCGAGACTGTCGAAGGTGTGAAATCGGACGCCGACTACCGAACGCTTATTCTCGCATCATCTTCTTACCTTTCAGGTATTTCTTTTTTGTTCACTCCATCCTTCTTAGACCTTAATTTTTAGTTTTATCTAATAATTGAATTGTATTGTTTTTTTTAGGGTTTTTATCAAATTGGGGATAAATTGAATTTGAATTTGGCCAATGCTTTTATTGTTAAATTCAAGTTAGTTGATCGCCTTATGTTAAGTTGAAATTGATTCATGACTTATTTTGTTGTCAAATTAACATTGGTTGCTTCATGATTGAGCCAAAGATTAGTGCACTTGATGGTCGTTTTGTAGGTGTTTCAAACCACCTTGTGTTGGATAGTTCAAAAAATATTTAAAAGTGTCTTCTTGTGAAATTGCCAATTTTAATAATTCTATCTAAATTTCACTTAGTATGTGAAAATGAAGTCAAATGGCCCTACTGTCTTTGGATTTTGGAAGGAGGAAAGGGGAAAATCCCCTCTCCATTGACATGAGATGCCCTTGAAAGATTTTTTGTGTGAACGAAATGGGGGACACCCTTATTATATTTTCTCTTAACAAAAAAAAGATGGAAGTAAAAGTCAGTAAAGCCTTTTCTAACTGTTTAAAGGATGAGCTAGTGCTGAATCCGTAGATACAACTGAACTGATTTCCTAAAGAATTTACTTTTGCTAAATGGAACAATTTTTAATTTATGCAGCTACAAATCAACACTTGTGGTATCATATTTGCGATGATAGCTGGTCCCAAAACTGCATATGCATATGTTTCAACTTTTTTTCTTGCTCGATTTGCTTTCACTGATGTTAGTCCTTTCCATCAGGTTTGATGTGGCTTGTGGGAAGCACGGAGCTGCAAGCGGGATGACTCATGGAAAAGGGTATGAAATAGCCACTTTGATGTGATTGAACTGCTTGCATTCTCCCTAACATATGATATTTCATTAGCAATTATTGTAGATGTCATTATATCAGCATGTTTGTCTTAATTTGCAGTTATGTAGACATTTCTACCGTTAATGGTGCAACTTCTAAGTTAATCGTTGAACATATCAAAGCTACCGCAACATTGTTTTTTGCAGCATTGTTTTTTGAATTCATGTCGGATTAGGGCTCTCCATTGGTTTATGCTGAATTGGTTGTATAAATGATTTTTTTTTTTGCAAACATGAAACAAACACCTAAAATGGTTTCCCAAAACAGATTTTCTGTAATTCACCTATAATACTTGCAGGTGTGCAGCTCTTCCGACAAGGACCTGTTGTTCCATGGTGTCATATTGACCGCCTTAATCCAATGATTAATATTATGGATTAACTCAGTTTAAATTGTTGATCAAATTTCACCAACGGATATTGATGTTATTTAAGCGAAATTGAAAGTTATAAAGTTGCAATTTTTTGTTTAATTCTTGCTCGTGAGGTATTCGATGAAATGCCTCTAAAAATTACTATCTCCGATCTAAAATATAGGGTGTTTGACGGCACACATTTTAAATAGTTAAAAACTATTTGAAATATCACTTTTTTTTTTTACAAAGTATTAAATTGTAAAATTATTTAATAAAAAAGTTAACATTTTAAATATTTTTAACTCTTTAAAAGTTGATATTATATATATGTATTTATATAAACTTATCCTGACTTATCCATAGTCTAACTTCTATCTTAAGAAAACATACAAATGGCCAACTGTTTTATGATTATAGAAATTGGTAAACTGGCCTATTGTCTTTACCTTTTTAAGTAATAAATTTTAACCTATTTCTTAAAGTTCTGTAAGTTGAACTCTTTATAGTTTAACCAGTACCCTAAGATAAAAGGAACATGGCCAATTGTTTCATTGTCACATAAAAGTGGTAGAGTGGCCAATTGTTTTGACTCTTCAAAGTAATAAATTGTAATTTATAACTTCATGGCTAAGGCTTTGAAAGTTTGACTAAACATTATTGGTTTCCGATAAGCTTAACTGCACAATGGGTTTATTTTAAAAATTAATTTATAATATAGGACAATAACTAATATTATAAAATTAAACTAAAAAGAGATGAATATGTACCTTTTTTATGATATAATATGAACCCCCTTTTTTATACCTTGAAAAGACAGCATTAAAAAAAGCAACTGTTTTGATCTTGTGAAGCAACAAATTTTAATATTATTTTTAAAAATAATTTTTAAAAACTATTTAGTGTCATAAAAATACAATAAATGATATAAGATAATAATAAATAACAATGTAGAACAACACCAAATTGGTTCTTTTTCTATAGGATATGAGCTTTTTTCAGTATTTCGAAAGAGACAACATTTTTAACCATATTGTTTGGGTATTCTGCTGAAAATTTGGTAAGAACTTTAATATTATTCTTTCTTTTAGCTCGTGAAAGTGCCACGTACAATTGGCCATGTGAAAAACATTGTTGATGTAAACATACTGCAACTTGTTCCAGTGTTTGACCTTGTGCTTTATTTATTGTCATAGCAAAGCATAGTTTGATAGGAAACTGTTTTCGCTCAAAATTGAATGGATATTTCCCTGATGATGGTGGTTTTAGTGCTATTCTCGGAATAAACACTTGCTCACCTTTATAATAACCCGTTGATATTTCACAATGTATAAGATTTTTTGAAATTTTTTTGCAAATTAATCTTGTTCCATTGCATAATCCGGATGATGGATCTAAATTACGAAGTAATATAACGGGACAATTTTTCTTTAAAATAAGTTCATGTGGACTCATACCAGATGGACATAATGAATTTAAAAACTCAATTGAATAAGTATTATATTGATCATCAATTATAGAGTCAAAACTCTTATATATGACAGGTGTTCCACTAAACTTTTTAATCAATATCTCATTAATTTGATCTACATCTTCATTCTTCGGTGTTAAAATGGCTCTCTCATTAAAAATTTCAGGATTTGTAAAAGAATTTTCCAATTCTGGGAAAACTGTGGTTACAAGATAGTTAAAGTATTCGGTTTCAGTATTGAAACATGTGATCAAATCATGTGGAAGATGAATCAAACTGTTTTCCTCAATTTGTAATGCTCCATTTCCTAATTTAAGTAAAAATTCGGCAAAATCTGGATCTTCCTTTGCTCTCATATTTTTAGCAAGTCTAAATTTTATTAGATAAGGCCATATATAAGAGCTTACTAAGCTAGCATTAACTGCATCGTGTTCTGTTTTATTTGGTAATACAGGCAAAACTTGTCTAAAATCACCACCAAAAACTATAATTTTTCCGCCAAAGAGATCATTACTATTACAGATATCTTGAAGGAGTAAATTTAGAGCTTCAATATTTGTTTTATTGGCCATAGATGCTTCATCCCAAATAATTAGTGTTGTATTTTTTAGTAATTCAGCCAAACCACTTTGTTTAGAAATGTTACATGTAAATGAGATTTCGTTGTCCATTGGTAATTTAAATCTAGAGTGTGCAGTTCTTCCTGTTGGAATATTTGATGCAGCAATTCCTGATGTGGCAGTTGGAAGAACTATTTTACCCATTGATCTAACTTTTGCATAAAGCGCACAATATAAGAATGTTTTACCGGTTCCACCTGGCCCATCAACAAAAAAAGCGCCAGGTTTTTTATCTTTTATATGTTTCATAATACATTTATAAGCAATGCGTTGATCATCGTTTAACATTTTTGAGGCATTAATGTAGATTGAAGGAATAGGAGCATTTAATGCATCACTTATATCTCTTGTTATTTTAGATATATCATTTTTAATTAGTAATATATTATCAAGTTTATAATCTTTCATTGATCTTCCCATACTTTCTAAATGCATTTCAACTTGTCTATATGTCAACTGTAAAATTTGAAAATCATTTTGTTTGTATTGTTGTTTGAAATCTTCTGAAAGAAATACGAAATATTTTTCCCATAGAGCACGAGGGTTTGTTGGTTGACAAAAAATTAACAAAGTTGCAAAAAGTCGGCGTAATGTGTTAGGCATTTGAAACTGTATTGCTTCATTCAAGCATGATTCTACATAATCATGATCTTCTAGCAACCCATGCTTCTGTGCAGCTTCTTGAAATGTATTACATATATTTCCGTTAACTGTTAATAAATCTTTGAATGATGTTGGACCGCGAATATTCAAAAGCAATAATCTTAAATAATATCTTTCTCCCTCCGAAGGCCCAACATAGTTTAATCTACCAACAACAATTTTTTTCTTTCTTTTTTCCCATGTTTTAGATGATACATTCCATACAAAATGTTCTGGAAATTCAGAATACAAGTATTTTTTTTCACTATGATGGTTTTTGTTAGTATCAAAAAACTTTGTTAACATAGTAGTTAGTCTATGATCATCATATACCAATGTTTGTAAATTTTCAGGTTCTGCAAAGCTTATAAACTGTTGATTCGGTAAATGTATTTGTAAAGGAATTACAGGTGGACTAATATCATACAAATCAAATGAAAAAAGTCTCCATGCAGCTTCAGGTGGAGAGATCCATCTACCAGATTGAAAACTTTGAATTTCATCATTTTTGTCTATATTGTTTTGAACATATTAAAACTGACACGATCATGCCCCTTGTATATATATTTATATAAATATTTTACAGCTTTAATTGTTGAACAAATTTCAACATTCATATGACAATCAAACACTGCTAAAAGATAAGGATTATAAGGTATGACCCATCTATTATCAAGCTTTTCATCTCTTATAAAAACTGTTTCTCCTGTATTTCTTCTTTTATAAATAGGATAGGTATCATCACCACATGTTGTATATTCAGCAAAAAATTTTGGATAATTAAATTTACATTTTTTCTTTGACCCTTTAAGTTTCATACATGGACAATTAGGATGATTTTTGCCACAAGGACCATGTATCATATGTCGCAAAACAACGGATCGTAAATGTGGGTTTTCTTTAGAAGGAATTTCAGCACAAACAAACTTGTCAAAATCCTCTGGGCTTTTAATCTTGTGATCTCGTTGTAAAATAATTAAGAAGTGAGCATGGGGTAAACCTCTTTTTTGAAATTCAACAACATCAACTTTAGCAATAACAGAACCAAAAATTTTCTTTTTAACTATTTATGTCTTAAGCATGGTTAATTTGGCTTTAAATATACGCGCAATTAAATCAGGACGGTCTTCAGTTTTTTCTCCTGAACCTAGCTCTGCTTTAATTTCCGGCCAATTTGGATTGCATGTGATTGTTAAAAAAATATCTGGTTTTCCATACTTTTGAACAAGAGTCATTGCATTAAGATATCGACGTTTTATATCTCTTGGACCACCTATAAATGATGGTGGTAATATTATTTTTCGACCAACATCAGTTGCATTTAATTGTCCCTTTGTTAAACTATCAAGTATTCCCTGATATAATTCACCTCTAATTGTTGATTGATTTCTTCTTAAATAATCAAGCCGGGTATTTTCAGTTTTAACATACATGTCAGTTATATATTGTTGAAATAAACTTGCAGCTTTTAAAAGATAATTACCTTTACGAATTTGAAGTTTATACGCATAATATTCTCTGCATGATATTTCTTTTCCATCCTTTGGTGGTCTTTTGCTAGCAACTGTCACATATTTAAAATATTTATGTTATAAAAATTGAGAAAACACAATTTTAAAACAATTTAGATACAAATTTGCAATAAAAAAAATAGTAAAAAACTAAATCATACCTTTATTTTCCTCCAAAAACAAATCATCTTCGGTTTGAATTAAAGCCGAAGAAACTGGAAAAGTATTATTGTTATAGCACTGTCTTCGTCCACTCAATCTTCTTTTCAGTCCTTGATGCCACCCAGATTCACCATGTGGATGAAGAATTGGATATTGTAACGGATCATAACAACCATAATAATGCATTACTCTATGAAATTTATTAGACTTTCCAAAAACCATGATATGTGGACTATTTAATTGCTGAGGATCAGTACTTGGTAATAATATTGCAGCAACCTCTTTTGATGTAGGAGCATTATAAACTCGTTGATCTAATGTTGGATTTTGAGAAATAACGATTTTTGTGTCATCATTTATATCAAATTCTCTTAAAGAACGAAAAAACAATGCATATGGATTTCTTTCCATTAAATTAATTAGTATAGATGTAATTTCTGGCTTCAGATTTGGAAATGATCCTAAACGACGTTGTTCCTCATGTTCAACATCATAAAAATATAATTGTAGATATTTTGGATTATCATTTTCAGGTAAAAGATTTGGCATGTAATGATACAACTGTCCTTGTAAACTAAAAACATAAATTCTATTTTTTACAGTGTTTTTAATTTTTCCTCCAAGAGAACTAAAAGCAAACAAATTATTGTATATTCTTATAAAATTCTTAAAATGCATAGCGTTTTTATCTTTTCCGTCAAACAGATTTATAAGTTCAGGTGGAGTTTCATTGTTAACTATATAAACTTCTCCATCACGACAACAAAATTGAGGAGATTCATATGCAAATTTCTTTGCTCCGCATTTGACACAATCTTTTCCTGAAGGTAATACTGAAGCATTTGTTGGTATATTATTTTTATTGGTCTTTGAACTTTGATCACGAATTCTTTTCCTTGTTGAGCTTTCGCCGATCATATAATTGGTTTTCATGCTGAATTTGTAATCAAAATCCCTTTTTCTGTGACAAAAAAAAAAAAGAGTTTTACTAACTCTATTGTATTTATTTTTATTTTTTTTAAAAATGAATACAATATAAAGATAAAATCAACTAACTTGAATATTGTTATAAAATCTACATTTTTTTTATAAAGAGCCTTGCTTTTTTCCATCAGATTTCAAAAGATGAGAAATAAGTGTACTTTTTAGAACCTATCAAACACATGCACCACTGTTTTACAACTTAAATTTAATCTCGTACAAAAGTAAATTAGACCAACAATAGGTCACGGCCAGCAATTTTGATCAGTTGTAAAAAAAAAGAGAAAATAGATATCCAAAAACAATAAATATAGTACTATATTAAAGAACTAACCTGAATCCAAAGGAATTCGATTTGTAGCTCTCAAACCTTCAAATCTTTCCCAAACGACAAAGTCCTACCAACATAGATTGATTTTATGGGGTTAAAGAAGTCACGGCCAGCAATTTCAATCATTTTTTTTTTAAAAAAATGTAAAATAGATACCCAAAGAAATAAATATAAAGACTATATTAAAGAACTAACCTGAATCCAAAAGGAATCCGATTTTGAGCTCTCAAACCTTCAAACCCTTCCCAAACGACAAGGTCCAACCACAATAGATGGATTTTATGGGGTTAATGGGTTACCGACAACAACGAAAGTTTTATAATCGCAAGTCGCAATAAGTGTGAAAGGCCAATAAAGTCAAAAATTATCCAAACCAGATGATCGAATTTTTTGATGATTGGAAATTAAGAGAGAGAGAGAGGCAGAAGAGTGAAATTAGGGATTTGAGAGTTGAGAGAGGAGAGAGGCCAAAGGTGATTAGGAATCTCATATTCTAATCAAATACGGAGTAGGTAGTAATAAAGGCGGTGGAGGAGAATGGCAAAATAGTAAAATTGTACTCTGTAGTTAATAAGAAAGGCGGTGGAAGTAAAATTTTAATAAAGAAAAAAAAAATACACAAGCTAAAAAGTAAAGGGTAGAAAGGTAATTTAATTTTGTGTTCATTGCCGGAAGCTAAAAAGGTAAAGGGTGGAAAGGTAATTTAACTTTGAGATCATTCCCGCTTTTATATATATAGAGAAGTACTATTTATCCTTTAATTTTTTTTTTAAAGTTAAAATCTTACTATAAAATATCATTTTTTGAATAATTATACATTTATTACTAATAAATATAAAATTATAAATAATAATAATAATCGATATTATATAGAGTTCTAAACTTAAAAATAAAGAAAAATCACATCCTTTTTTTAGCGGACTTGTGCTCATCTCGGACAGCCGCCGGACAGGAGCTATCGTAAAGGGATGTGATTGAATTTCATATTTTTGGGACACCACTCTTCCAATTTTATGAAAGAGATTGGCTGGATGGATTAGTAATAATTTTTCCAAAAAACAGAAATATAATAAATTTTATTTGCTGTCCTGATTATTAAAGGTTAAATATTCAAATTGTCAAAACACCTCTTCATTGATTAAGATTTTTGATAAAACACCTCTGCATTGATTTAAGAACTAAATCATCCACACAATAGACTAAAAGCAATGTGACATAAAAGACTGATATAAAATACTTATTTCGTTAGGTAAAATATGTCATTTTGAATTACAATTCTTGTTAAGTATTAGGATAAGATTGTATCCGTAAATAGATATTATCAAATCTTCATAATATCCTATCATATCTTTGTAATATTTATCTTTGTATATCTCTATCCTTGGAGAGCAAGGAAACCATGTGAACAAATATCTCATTCAATCAACGGAAAAAAGTAAGAAAACCTTTTATCAGATCCTTTGAATATTTATATGGTATTATCAGCCTATTCTTGATCCTCACGATCATCATCCACCTTTCGCTTTCCCTTCTTGCCAATGTCGACCGACGATTCCCCCAAAACCAATCTCAGTTAGAATTTGACTCCCTCATCCAAATCTCAGAAAATAACTTCGAGTTTTGATCGGATTTTAAAGTTGAATTCGCATCAAATCTGTGATTCTGGGTAGAGTAGCGGGTGCAACTAAGCAGCGGCGAGCGCGACTTGGTAGAGGCGGGTGCCGATCCTCTGGTTCCTCGTTTTTCTCCATCTTTTCCTCCATTCTTGTTTTGTATAGTCTGAATAAGATTATCACAACTCCAAAACACATCTCTTCCAGAAAATTGGAGTTTTATTAATGCAGAAATAAAAATAAAAATAGGATGAAATGTAGTGGCGGATCTATGTTGTAGATTGGGGATGCTCAAGCATCCACACAATTTATTTATTTTTTATTATTTTTTTAGTGTTAATTTAATAATTTTTACCCTCAAGCATCCCCACTCGTAAAAAAAATACAAAAGAAAAAAAAATATCTTTAAGTATCCTCGAAATGATAAAAACTTTATTTTCGAGCATCCCCAAGAAGTCGATCCAGGATCCGCCCCTAATGAAATGCAATGTGAGGATTGAATGATGCAATAAAACTTAACTTGCTCGGGTTGCCTCCCGAAAAGCCCCTTTGGTTAAACTTCTTTGGCTCGTTGTGTTGACCCTCACTAGGTCTCTTCTGCAGCTTTCTCCTTTGGATTCACTACCACTTGCGATGGTAGCTTTCCTGTAGAACGTGCCTTCAGTTCGTCAATTTCCCACGCCATCTAACGTATGACCTTTTCTGTAGCTATGAACTTGTCTAGAATAAGTCGAAGATTCTTGTTATGTTGGGGTTGAGTGGCTAGCATAGAGTTTCTAGGTCGAGCTTTGAACTGAGTTCTTCCTTGATATGGAGCTTGAGCATTTGGCCTGTTTCCGGATCCTTGATAAAAATTTGAGTTAAAATTAGGGTTGAAGGAGTTGGTTCCATATCGTCGAGGATAATAATCTCCAATTGCATTAACTTCCATAACTTCTTCTTGGACTTGAGGATAGAGATCGTTCATATGCGACAAATCTCTACATACTCTGCGGGTCTTACCTGAACTTAAGTAACATGAGTAGCTAGGCTTTTCACCAGTTTTGTAAGCCTACTGATCTAATCCGGCTAGATCGGACTGGAGCTTGCATTCTTAACATGATGTATTCCTCGAACTCCCTGCGTTCTTCCATATTGTTGTAAGACATTAGCAAGATCTTCAAAAAATTTCATCGCCTCAGTTGGAGTCTTATCCAGAATATCTCCTTCACTAGTTGCATTGATCACTCCTCGCTTGATATCCAGCAGACCCTCATATAGGTAGAGAATGAGGTCGTCCTCCGCGATCCCATGATGCGAAAAGCTGCCTTGAGCTTGTTGAAGCATTCAGCGTACTCATAGAGTGATTTTGTAGGAGACTACTCGATACTGGATATCTTCTTCTTGGCTTTTGCTGCGTCGAATAGCTGGAAAGTACTTATTCAGAAATGCCTTTTTTTCAGCTCTATTTACAACTTGATACTTTCCATTGGCAGATAATATAGCCATTCATTTGCAGCGTCCTTGATAGTGAACAGAAATACACTAAGCATCATCTGGTCATCCGTGATTCCTATGGGTCAAACACGATCGCAGGCCGCTCTAACTTCCGCCAGATGCTGATTAGGATCTTCTCTGTGTTCCTTCGTGAAAATTGTGCAACAAGATGCCCATCCTAATTTGTATTCGAATTTTGAGCTCGTTGGGAGATTTGGGAGCTTAATAGTCAGTAAAGGTGATGTAAGAATGAGCTCCTTGAGATGTCTTATTGTTCTCTTTGGTTGATCCTCGTCGTCAGTCATTTTGTTTGAATTCTATCTTCGTAACCTGGAAATGCTCCTTTCGATTTCTGTATCACAAGACACTAGATAAAGATTAACAAAACGGGTGCAAACCATGCAAGATGGTCACATCAAAGCTTACAAATTACGCTTAGTAAAAAATTCGGCACTCCCCGGCAATGGCTCCAACAATTTGGTGCACGCTAGAATGTCCAATGTTCTAACATCCCAAATAGTAATATCTCTACTTTCAACCAATAACGAGAATTAACAACAAGTAAAGGTTGATCCCACAGAGAGTGCGTGCGACTTTGGCTAGACGTAATATGTAAGCAAGCAAATCGTAACAATAGCAATAGTAGGACGGAAAAAGGCAATAGTAGTTATGATTGAAAGAAGAGAATAGTAATATGATGAGAATATAGTTCCACTTATAACATTGGTAACTTCATGATCATCGGGTTGTTTGGTTATGCTTGGCTATCTTAGTGTCGGTTTGTGCATAAAGTTGTATAACTTTCTTATTTGGTCATTATCAACTCCCTAAACTTTTGCATGGGGTTTGAGAAGTTATAAGTCCCTAAACATTTAAGCATATAATTCATGTAATTCCCGCATATTCGACGTGTCACATGGTTTTCAACCCAATTATCGCTTCCGCTAAGAATAAACACTAAATTACTTGTCCTGAATCGGTAAATATATATAAAGGGTGTAATCAAGTTACAAAAACACGCAGACCAAACCATGGGTCCCGTGGCAAAAGCAAAAGACATGCTACCCCAGAAACTAATCTCATATACATCAAGAACTCCTGAGCTATACCCCATTCACTATCTCCTACTCAATTCTCACCCTCAACCCATAAGTCGCCTATCGTTTTTCCACCAGTGCTTTGCATTTACACTTGATGAGAATCCGATTCTTACAAGCTTGGATAATCTCCTTCTCACATTCATTAGGCCAACACTCCTCTCCTCTAAAGATCATCTTGTTTCTAGCTCTCCAGGTGATATAAACAAATGCACACAATACTATTAATTTCCCTTGGAAGATCGCACCACGCTGGACACCATTCGGTTCGGACGCAAACCATTGTAGCCAATCCGTGATTGTGAGGAGTCAGATGTCCACTAAATTACTTGCCATTACTCTCACATATGCATGAATTTCAACCTGTTCATCAAGATATGTTTGCTACTTTATAGGATTAAGGCCCGCAAAAGCCAATATAGCTATAATCACTTAGCACGTTATTTATCTATCCAAATGGTCAGTTAAGACAAATAAACAACATAAACATGTAAAGAACAAGAGTAATGAATAACCAAATATGCATAAACCATGAATTAACTATGAAATAGTATATAAACATCCCTCACATGTCCTTAATCAATGTATTAAATATAAGCAAAACTATATAAAAGGTTTAGTTGAGCATGGCTTGCCGAAACAATAAGACAATATGAGAGATGAGTGAGAGATATGGTGTGTGAATTATATCTTGAATGGATAAGAAGAGAGGTGTATTTATAGTGCTAGGTAACCCTAGGAGTCGGCAAAAGTAGGGTAGAAGCAAAGTCCAATGGGCCAGATTCGCCCGATGAGAATCTGTTGAGATACGAGATCGGCGGGCGTCGAGGGTCAGCGGCAGGCGCCGACTCAGCGGGTGCTGGTGATCTTCCGTGGGAGCTGCTGGATTGGCAGATGACGCTAGGGTGCCGCGAGCGCCGCCTCTGTAGAACACATTTTCTTCACTTCTTCTTGTCTTGGCTTCTCTGCTTATTCTCTTGTCTTCTTCCTTGACTCTTCTTAGGCTTCTATGGCTTCAGAGTGTAGCTTTCCTCTTCTCCTTTGACTTGGTTCTGAGAATCTGCATAAATAGACATAAAATGCACAGATTCCGAACTTTGCAACTTAAGAGACAATGAATACACTTTATGCTAAAAACATGTCTAAATGCAACATAAATGACATAAGACTTACCTAAAATGTCTTCACAAATCGTGCATTATCACAACTCTTCTCGGAAGAGGAGGAAAGTAAGGAAAAGACAACACAACCAACCAAAAGGAAAAGGAAGAGCTTGAGATGGAAAAAACCAACGAAAGGATCTTTCAAATTGAACTTTGATGCGACGGTGAGTTCTTCAGGTGAGACGACTACTGGGACTGTGATTCAAGACCACTATGGATCGGTTATTTTCTGCCAAGGTTCGCACTACATGGAGATGTCCACTCTCAAGACGGAGGCATTGACTTTTTACTAGGGTTTGGTTGCATCTCGCCAACTCAGGATCTTGACGCTCGAGGTTGAAGATGACTGCCTAATGGTTATTAATGCTATCAATGATGTCTGAAGTTGTTCTTGGAAAATCGAGATTTTCCTGGCAGATTCTTAGAAGTTGCTTTAGGACTTCCATGTGTTTTTCTACGTCCATGTGTTCAGGGAGATTAATCTAATTGCGGATAAAGTAGCGCACCTTCGGCACATCATCAACCACGACCCTCCCGTGTCTTATCCTATGCTCCAGATTCTCATCCAAAAGGACGCTCTTGGGTGGTGAGTCGGCAGGGATTGAAGCTATCCAAACTCTTACCTTATATATAAAAAAAATCAAAAAATATAAATCCTATAAACAAGCCCCAAAAAATATGGGGGCCTTGTTCTGTCAGGCTCTTTGCACTCTCCAATGTTCACTTCCCACTGAACTTGGGTCTGCATATGTCATTATTGTTATGGTATTATTATTGTTTATTAGGCCATCCACACCGTTGTGCATTTGCCCTGTACTTAGAAGCCACCTAGGACAAATGGAAAAAAGAAAAAAAGAAAAGTTGAAGTACAGCGCTTCTGCAACAACAAAGTGAAGTGCGCATTGGTCCACTGTTTAACAAAGGAGTAGACCTTTTTATTTGAATTTTGTTATTTAAAAACTGATTTTGTTCAATTTAAAGCAATTAAGAATAATAATAAAATTATATTTGCACGAGTCTTAATTTTATCTACCCATAAACACTCATTTTGTATATATTTAAATTAAAAATAAGAATAAAATTAATACGATATGTTATTTTAATAATTTTAAAATATCATTTAAATAATACTCCGTATTAATATCATACTTTGAGTAATTATAAACAATAAATTTATAACGTCGAGTCCGTAGATGAAATGCAAATGATTAAAAAACAATTGAGTGAATTTGGAGTGCAGTAAACGGATGTTGGTGTAATTGATACAAATATAAAAGAGTATTCTTATACTGATGTGACAAAGATAAAGTGGGTGAAGTATATAGGGTAAATGCACACCATTGTGCATGGCCTTATGTATATAAATTACTTTAGTCCCCTCATCGTACATTACTATATAAAGGACCCTAATCTCCTTTGTTTTTCACGTTGGTTATATACCTGCCAAATCATGCACGTTCGGACGTGCATGGTTAAAAGGGATTAATTATTTTTTTTTAAAAAAGTTAATTAGTCACAAGGCTTGCACGTCCTTAAAGACGTGCATTTTCAGCCTTGTAATTTGTGGTGTTTTTTTTTGTGGTGACTCAGCTCTTAATCCTCTTATATCTTATTATTGTTATGGTATTATTAATGTTTTTTATTTGGAGATTCCGCTCGTTAGAGCTTACATTAAATCCCGTTAGGACTTGATCGGTCCTTCTGATTGGTACTTTGTGGTGCGTTGTGCTCGGACAGAGTTCGATTTTACTTGGTGCAGCTAGCGCTCTTCTTCTTAGTTAGGGTTTTGGCTATCGGAGTTGGGACTGGCTGGGGTAGAGGTGATGTGTACGGGGCGACTCTGTGATCGAAAATGAGCTTTCTTGAGGTTCATCTTCATCACCCACATGGATTCCTGATGTATCGTTGGTCAGCAGTGCTGTTTTCTGAATGGTGCTTGACTTCGTCCCAAACTTCCTAGATTTAGCTCTTGCCTAGCTTTTGTGCTTTGTAGGGTTCGTTTTTACTTGTTGAATGACACCCTTTATGTTTCTGATAGCACGTTCTGACGGTCTGTCGGCCGCCGGCCTCTCCAAAATCAGGCTTACTCGACCTTGAAGCTTTCCTTAATAAAAAAAGACGGGATTGGAAATAGAGGATTTAGACTCTGGCCCGTAACATCCCCTCGAATTTTTATTTATTTTTTATTTGTCAAAGGATTAGGGACCACCATCAACACTGATTATCCCCCGATTCAAGATCCTTTGATTCAAAGAACTGGAAGAGAAAGTGTTGTGTTATTGTCAAACCAACCCTAATTCATGGGAGAGAGAACTTCTTGTGGAGTTATTCGTAATGTGAACACTATGACATCTCCTCAAATAGACCAATTTATGTTTCTAAGTCTGGGCGCATCGTCTAGAAGAGACTACTTGTCTATGAACAAGTCAGTTAGTCTACCTTGTTGACGGATATATAGCTTAATTAATACGGACTTTGAATTGAACAACAGATCGATGAAGAGAAGATTCATCTATTAATATTACTAATTCTGCTAGCATTTTGCTGACGTGTCGCTCTGTAAATTAAAGTTGAATTTTTTAATCAAAAGTTTCTTTTCTTATTAATTGATGTTATTAAGGGAAGTTTAAATATTTGTTTCCTATATTATATTCATCACAATCGTATTAAAATGTCTAGACAATTAATTCAAATGTCAAAATAAAAATCTATTAATAATATCTATCTATTAATATTACTAATTCTGCTAGCATTTTGCTGACGTGTCGCTCTGTAAATTAAAGTTGAATTTTTTAATCAAAAGTTTCTTTTCTTATTAATTGATGTTATTAAGGGAAGTTTAAATATTTGTTTCCTATATTATATTCATCACAATCGTATTAAAATGTCTAGACAATTAATTCAAATGTCAAAATAAAAATCTATTAATAATATCTATCTATTAATCTATCTATTAATATTACTAATTCTGCTAGCATTTTGCTGACGTGTCGCTCTGTAAATTAAAGTTGAATTTTTTAATCAAAAGTTTCTTTTCTTATTAATTGATGTTATTAAGGGAAGTTTAAATATTTGTTTCCTATATTATATTCATCACAATCGTATTAAAATGTCTAGACAATTAATTCAAATGTCAAAATAAAAATCTATTAATAATATCTATCTATTAATATTACTAATTCTGCTAGCATTTTGCTGACGTGTCGCTCTGTAAATTAAAGTTGAATTTTTTAATCAAAAGTTTCTTTTCTTATTAATTGATGTTATTGAGGGAAGTTTAAATATTTATTTCCTATATTATATTCATCACAATCGTATTAAAAATGTCTAGACAATTAATTCAAATGTCAAAATAAAATTCTATTAATAATATCTATTAATATTACTAATTCTGCTACCATTTTGCTGACGTGTCCCTCTGTAAATTAAAGTTGAATTTTGTTATCAAAAGTTTCTTTTCTTATTAATTGATGTTATTAAGGGAAGTTTAAATATTTGTTTCCTATATTATATTCATCACAATCGTATTAAAATGTCTAGACAATTAATTCAAATGTCAAAATAAAAATCTATTAATAATATCTATCTATCTATTAATATTACTAATTCTGCTAGCATTTTGCTGACGTGTCAAGCTCACAATTAAAGTTGAATTTTTTATTCAAATGGTATTTTCTTATTGGTCAATATTATTGCTAAAACTATTTGTTTCCTATTTGACATTTATTTGTTTCCTATTTTTCATACGAAGATTATTTAAATTGATATGTTTATATAAATTTTTGATCTATTTTAAATATATTTATCTCCTTTTTTTCATAGAAAAGATTATATACATTGATACATCGGACAACAATTTTGGATATTATCATTCTGTGTGGTCTTTTATATCATTATTTCATTAATATCATGTCTTTCTGTACACATTTAATTCATATCAATAATATTATATATTTCTTTTTAAAATTTACATTTAATATACAATATAGACATCTTAAATTTTGTTGAAATTTTTATAAATATTTTTGGAGATAGAAGCAAAACATCATTAATTTTAAGAAGAAATTATTTTTGCACCTGTTAACCTTCAAAAATTGAGGAAAATAACTATCCAAAATGATTATTTTAAATCTATACTTACTCTGCACATTCTACATGACATCTATATAAATTTTTAACAAAATATTTTTTAGAGATAAATTACATTTATTTTAAACAGCTTAAATGACTATTTGGAATACAAAAAATAACATTTGAAGATCTACAAACAAAAATTAAAGAATTTTGAGAAAAGAAAATGTGAAGTTTGCATATATTATCATTTAAAAATAAATAAATAAACACTCTTTTATGATTAATTTGGGTGTTTGGCTTCAAATATCGAAGAAAAAAAAATATTTATCCCCAAAAATGAATATTTTACATCTATATTTATCTTATACACCCTAGATGTCCCTTATTATAATTTCAATATTTTAAGACCTGCAATTTTATTTTATAAAGTTATTAAATATAATCAATTTGTGAATATTTTAATTCAAAATTTATTTATAACAATCAATTAGAGTCAAAAAAGTTTTTTTTACAATTTACTTATTTTAAAAGTTAATTAAGACTTACAAACATTACTTATTTTAGATGAGGCGGCTTAGATCACTTTTTTTTACCATCTTACCTTTATTTTTTCTATTTATTTCTCCATCTTTATAGTCATCTTTCTCATGAAAATAATGAATCAGTTATGTATATCTACATAACTTCAAAAGTATTCGCACAATCATGTGCTTATGATTTTTTAAATCATTATATGACTGTTTATATTTTTCTTTTTAGTTTTATCATAATGATAATAATTATATATGTATTTCAAATTATAATAGGTGGTGTATTTTAGTTTTATTACTACTTTACCTTATTAAATCATTTTAAAAACTATATTGTATCTCTTTCCAACTAATTTATAAATTAAAAAAATACTTTATACATACGAGTATTATTTTTGGTTATAAACAAGTATATATTAATATATATAGTATTATATACTCCAGATATATAGAATGATATTCAATTTGAAATGAATCAAAATCTCGTGCCTTCAAGACACGGGTATTACACTAGTATATTATATATAGCTCTCTAATTCACTGGTTTTCATTCACCCAATCCGTTTCTCAGTCTCAACTCCTCCTTCAATTCCATTAATTTAATTTCCACCGGCCAAGCAAATGGAAAAGAGCTTCCCAGAGGAGGGATTGCAGCACGTGCTGTCCTTCATCGACTCCCACGCAGACCGCAACTCCGTCTCCCTCGTCTGCAAGTCCTGGTACGAGATCGACCGGTGGTGCCGTCGCCGCGTCTTCATCGGCAACTGCTACGCCGTCAGCCCTCCCATCTTGACCCGACGGTTCAGGAACGTCGGATCCATCACCATCAAGAAGGCCAAACCCCACCTAGCGGCCGATTATGACGAACTCCCGGAAGGGTGGGGTGCCCACGCTCTCCCGTGGATTGCTGAGCTGTCTGCCGCCTACCCCGCCGCCCTGGAGAAGATCACCTTCAAGAGGATGGTGGTGACGGATGCGGGTTTGGCGTTGATGGGGAAGGCCTTCCCCAATCTCACCTCTGTGGTTTTGCGTCGCTTCCTTTTCCAGGTCTCTTGTAACCATACCAAATAGTACTATATAGTCTATATATATATATATAGTAATGTTGTGTGTACGTGTGCGCCGGTTAGGACTCGGGATCGGGGGTCGTGTGTACGTGTGCGCCCTTGCGCTAATAGCCTAGCACATAAGCCGAGCGGGGTTCCATCCTAAAACCAATTGACTATAGGAGGAGTAATCCACTAGCTTATATACTATGACTTCTTTGTTTATATAATCAATGTGGGACTCTCTTTGTCTCTTCACATTATTCTCAACAGAGAGTGAAGTAGAAGATGTTGGCGGGGACTGGATATCCCAATTTCCGGAGTCATACACCACTCTTGAATTCCTTAATGTCGATCACCTCAAGGCCGATGTGAACTTGTCGAGCCTGGAGCGTCTGGTGGCCCGATCTCCTAACCTTCAAGTACTTCGCCTCAACCATTCCTTCCCCCTTGAGAAGCTTCTATGCCTTCTCCCCAACACACCTCGGTTAGTTGATCTTGGGATTGGCTCGTCTAAGATGTTGTCTTCCCACAAAGCCTCCTATTCAAAGCTTGTTGAGGCTCTTCGAGGATGCAGGGGACTCAAAGCCCTCTCTGGGCTATGGGATGTCCATTCCTACTACTTCTCGGCTTTCTATCCTGTTTGTTTGGGGATCACTTCTTTGAACTTGAGTTGTGCTCGTACCTTGCGTTGCCCTGATCTGGTTAAATTGTTGCGGCATTGTTCGAATCTACAACGTCTCTCGGTGAGTTTAATTGCTTCTTTTTGAATGGTTTGTATGGATTTGATGCAAAACTAGTACTGAAACTCAATGCAGGTCCTAGATCATATCGAAGATGATGGCCTCGAGGAGCTAGCTGCATCATGCAAGGACCTCCAAGAATTGAGGCTGATTCTTTCTGATCCACTTGAACCAGACTCGAACATCAATCTAACTGAGAAAGGCCTCATCTCGGTTTCCAAGGGCTGTCCTAAGCTTCACTATATCTTGTACTATTGCCACCAGATGACGAATGCAGCCTTGGTTACGGTTGCGAAAAATAGGCCAAACCTTACCCACTTCAGACTGGGAATTCTGGAGCCCCAGCTCCCCGATCACCTCACCCACGAGCCACTGGACGAAGGCTATGCCGCCATCGTTGAGCACTGCAAGGAACTAAAACGGCTCTCGGTTACCGGCCTTGTCACTGACCGGTTATTAGAACACATCGGGATCCATGGCATGAAACTGAAGGTGCTTCTGTTAGGATCCTAGTGTTACCATGGATGATTGATTGGAAGAGAAAGAGATGGAAGAGAGATTAGAGGAAGAGAGGAAGAAGAAGATAAGGGAAACTGGTTTCTGTATTCATTCCTTGATAGTTCTTCGTACAGTGGTAATGGCCTATTTATGCATCCTCTTACTAATTACACATTCAACCCTCTAATTGGCCTTAATTGCCAAATGACCCCATATGTCCTAATTCCTAACAGCTTCGCATTAGCTTTGCAGGGGATAGTGATGTTGGGCTTCATCACATTCTCTCCGGATGTGGTAATCTTATGAAGCTGGAGATTAGGGATTGCCCCTTCGGTGACCGAGCGTTGCTGAGTAATGCCGGTAAGTTGGAGGCGATGCGATTCCTTTGGATGTCCCGTTGTCAGGTGAGCTACCGAGCATGTAAGCAGCTCGCCGAGATGCTTCCGAGATTGAATGTGGAGGTTATTAACGAGAGAGGTCCTCCGCTTTGTATACCAGATGAGTGTAGCGTGGAGAACCTCTATGTTTATAGGACAATCGCAGGACCCAGATCGGATATGCCTCCATTTGTTTCGAATCTCAGTTGTCGAAAGGAGTCGATCTGATAGCTAAATTATTGGTGATCGATCCATCTAGGTACAATTTCAAGCATTATGAATTTAGACTCACCTTTGATGAGCACTTCAGTTAGTACAAAGGAACTAATTGTTGATGTTCAGACAGTTCGAGAAGAAAGAGAGAAACAAACTGAAAACTGTATTATGATTTGTGTTTAATATGATTACAATCAATCCTATTTATAGTACTCTATGTCACGACTTATACAATACAAACATAGTCCAACTCCCCCCTCAAGTTGGTGGTGATTCATGTGGAATCAACCCCAACTTGGGCAGGGCAGATGAGTGGAGAGGGTCTTGCAGGCTTGGTTAATACATCTGCTAATTGAGAATGAGTAGGGACATGCTGCGATTTTATCAAGCATGCAAGGAGCTGAGCACGAACATAGTGATAGTCAATGTCTATATGTTTCATGGATGTATAGAGATTGACTGTTACATTTGACAGGAATATATAGGAGTAATATCCGACACCTCGGGCTCCTGAAGCAACCTGCTAAGCCGAGCAAGTTATGCGGTGACTCATCTCATCGACCTGTACTCTGCTTCAGCCGAAGATAATGAAATTTTAGCATGCTTCTTGGACTTCCAGGAGATAGGAGAAGCACCAAGAGTAATGTAGGAGCTATTAATAGACCTCCTTGTTGTTGGACAAGTAGCTCAATCTAAATCACACGAAGCTTTGTAATAGAAAATCAGATGAATTGTCAAGGAGAATACCCCAGATCAATCGTGTAGTGCAAATATTGAAGAACATAATTGACTGTCTTCCAATGCATATCAGTTGGGGATTGCATGAATTGACATAGATGCTGAACTGTGAATGACAAATCTGGACGAGTATTAGTGAGGAAGTTGAGCTTACCAACAACCTTGCCATACTGTGGAGTAGAGCTGGCAAAATCTGACCCGACCCGACTCACCCGAACCCGACCGAAACCCGAAAATCTGGAGTCATTCATAACCCGAACTCGAGACCGAACCCGACCCGAACCTGACCCGACTCGAAACAGACCCGAACATAGATAAACCCGATCCGACCCAAACCCGATCCGACCCGAATTGAAATGGCTATTTAACATCAACATTTTAATACTTGAATGTTAAATGTTTTTTTTATTTTAACACTAGTTTATGATTATACTTTAACATATAATTATAATCACAATGCCATATGTTAATCATTATTGTATATTTGTACAATATAAGTTAAATCAATAGAGGTGTAGTAGTACAATATTATACTCTAAAGTCTAAATTGTAATAATAGAAATAGCTCATTTAGACATGGAAGATAAGTAGATAATAACTTAATAAGTGTACAAGACTATAAGTGTATGCATTTGTATAAGTTAATACTTAATAAGTTAATAGTATATAATATTTGTATATGTTGACAAGTGTATGTATTTGTATAAGTTAATACTTTATACTTATATAATATTATACACAAAAGTATAAATAAATGAATATTCAATCGAATAATTTAAATCTCAAACCCCAATGTTAATCTCAAATCATGATCTCAATCTCGATTTCAAATCTCAATATTTGTCTTAATCTGAAATCTATATCTCAAATCTCAAATCATTATCTCAATAACAATCTCAAGTTCTCAACCTTTAACTCAATCTCAAATCTCAATCTTGATCTTAATCTTAATCTCAATACTAAATATCGATCTTGAACTCAATCTCAAACCCCAGTCTTAACTTGATCTCAAATCTTTATATATCTTAACCTCAACCTCAAATCTCAAATATCAAATGTCCATATTTGTCCCAATCTTAAATCTCAATCTCGATCTAAATCTCAATCTCGATCTAAACCTCAGCACAGCAGTGATCAGTCTGTCTCTACTACTTCTTGTAATGTTTCATTGCCAATTTGGCACTTACGTTTAGGACATGTTCCTTATTCTCAAATGCACTTGTTTCCTTTTGTCAAATATGTTGCTACAGATACTTTACAGCCTTGCAATGTTTGTCCTAAGGCTAGACAACAACGTTGTACTTTTCCCGTGAGCACAATAAAATCTCAATTGCCATTTCAATTGCTTCATGTGGACATATGGGGACCATATCAAACACACACATACAATGGGAATCGTTTCTTTCTCATTGTGGTTTTACCATTACACTAGGACCACATGGACACATTTAATTCCCCACAAAAGTAACGCCTTTACCATTTTACAAGCCTTTGTTGTCCTTGTTGAACCCCAATTTAAAGCATTTGTTCAAACCATTCGATCAGACAATGGCTCTGAATTTTGTAGCACAGAGGCGGGCTCATTTTATCAAACGAAGGGAATTGTTCATCAAACCTCTTGTATTGAGACTCCCCAACAGAACGGGGTGGTGGAACGAAAGCATAAGCACCTTCTCGAGACTACTCGAGCTTTGTTTTTTTAGTCAGGGGTTCCTATGCCCTATTGGGGTGAGTGCATTCTTCATGCCACTTATCTTATCAATCGATTTCCATTGTCATCTCTTCAGTTCAAAACCCCTTTTGAAACCCTGTATCATAAACTACCATCATATGACCAGCTTCGTCCCTTTGGATGTCTTTGCTTTGCTAGTACTCTCCATGCCCATCGCCACAAATTTGATTCTCGAAGTGTAGCCTGTGTTTTTCTTGGCTTTGCTCCAGGAGTAAAGGGATACAAGTTACTTGATTTAACATTTAAGAAAGTGTTCATTTCTAGAGATGTTGTATTCCATGAGCTGACATTTCCTTTTCAGTCTTTACCAAACACTTCTTCGTTCCCTCTCCCTTACATTGTTTTTGATGTTCATATCCCTTATGTATCCACTGATCAACCCTCTCCTCGTGCATCTGAGACTACTGAGGTTCATCCTCCTACACCTCTTAGACGTTCCACCAGAATTCGACAAACCCCTGCCTACTTAAATAACTATGTCCTAATGGCCAATTTTCTTCAAGAACAATTTTCCTTATCTGGTGGTTTTGCTCCCTCATTCTTTTGTGCCAAGTCTTCACATATTTCTTCATCCTTTGTTGAACCCAAGACCTGTGCTCAAGCTGTCAAGTATCTAGGTTTATCTAGATAGAATAGGTTTATCTACATCTAGGTTTATCTATAGGGTTATCTATAGGAGGTTCTCTATTATAAATAGAGGCATGCAGGGTTGGAATTATGTATCCATCAAAGCACCACAATAATAAGAAACCTTAGTTGCAGAGAGATTTTTCTCTGCAGGGTGTTCTGCGTGGTTCTTGCCAGAACACGAAAATTCTTTGTGCCCTATTATTCATTATCCTTCTCTTTAACGGTATTCACTCAGGGAAATTCACAACAGTCTCCATAATGATTGCGATCTGCATCACCCACACAATAGCCTCGATCTCGCCCACCGACGGTTCTGTACCACCTTGAAATTCTCTTCGCAACAGCCCAGTAGACCACCCTAAAGATATCCCTCCCAATAATCCCCATGTTGCACCCCTCAACTTCGCTCGCAGTCGTGTCGCAGTTCAACTTCAGGACACCATCTTTGGGAAAAAACCACCTGCCATGATCTCTTGTAGTCTCCTCCCAAGATGCAATATTCCTCAGTTGTAAGGTGCTTCTCGTAATGTGTTGTGCTCCCCATTCCCTGGCTTGCTTGACAATGGTCAATGCTGATGTCACTACGCCCTCGGAGAGGCGTTTGTTCCTTGCAGTCCACACTCTGTGCACCACATACGCCCACAACCCCGCCAACTCCATTTCCTTAATCATTAACACCCTATCTAGTAAGTCCATAAAGCTCCCCACACCCTTACTCGTGCGCTTCAAGCTTGGCATAAAACCCCATACCTCGTGAGCCATCTAGCACTCAACAAGCACATGTAATGATGCTACATGTTTTTGAAAGATTGTTAAATGTAATAAATATTCTATCTGTATCAAAATAGTTGATGTTTAGTTTGCTGGCACATTTTTAACAAGTTAAAAATTATATAAAATATCATTTTTAATAATTATTATATTTTAAAAATTCAAATATTTTAAAATTGAAGTAATATTGAACATCGCCCAATTATTTCTATAAAAAAACAGGGCCCCAAAATGACGGCCAAGGGCATATGATAGAAGAACGATAAGATTTTGGAAAAATAACTGAACACAAGAAGGAAGACTAATAAACTAACAACAACCAAATAGTAGAATCGACGAGAACGAAAAACTAGACACATATATAGGATCGGATAAACAATGGAAGATTGACAAATTAAGACAAGTACTACCACATAATGTTGTACAAAGAATTCAAGAAATCAAACTTCCAATGGTAGATATTGAAGATCGAGTTTAATGGCGAACCAGCCATCATGGTTGGTTCACAACTGCGACATTACTAGACAAGATTATAGGGAACTAAAGAACCGAAGTAAGTGATATTGCTAGGATTTGGGAGATGGCCGGATTGTTTTCCGAAAATCAAAAACTTTCTTTGGAAAACTACAACAACGAAAGCTAGATTAGCAGAGAAAGGAGTTGTAGTACTCCTACCCTGCATATTTTGCAACCATCCTGAGGAAGACTCCATACACCTATTCACAAGTTGTACTCATTCATTACAAATGATCACAAAGCTCGATAACAAAATTGCACTTACTATCCATGGGATGACCAAACGGGGCGTACAATCAGACAAATCATAAATGATATTTTTGCACGACTTAACAAAATACAAAGATCCACCTTGGCCACAATTTGGTGGGGTATTTGGACCATAAGAAATAAAATCGTCTTCAATGATGATAGTTTTACAAAAGTAAAGAAACAGAAAGGATGTCTACGACAACTTCTACAACGACTTCAAGACTCAAAAAACATTTCTTGGGATGACACTACCACATCTGATACACGACCAAATAACGCACCCAAGTGCCAGAAAAACCTCCGATGGAAAAATTCTTCTCATGCCACTTGAAGATTAATTTTGATGGTTCTAAGGCCTCTTCTGGACGTGCTACTTCAGGCTTCGTAATTCGATATTCCACTGGCTAGGTCGTTGCTTCTGGTAGCTCGCAGTGCCGTAGGGTGTCCCTCCTGACGGCCGAAGCCCTAGCGCTTCAGTCTAGACTGTCTAATCTATTGATGGCAAGGGATTTGGCCTTTGGGTCTACGGGGTGTTGATATTGAGGGTGACTACCCCATGATCATCAATTGCATTTGTGGGAAGTGGAAATGTCCTTGGGAGATTGAGATAATCTTCACAGATATTCTACATCTCCTCCAATGTTTTGAGTGGACGTCTTGCACACATATCTTTCGCGAGGTCAATCAAGCAGCAGACAAGATGGCCCAGCTCAGGCGTATCATGAACCATGAAGTGCTCATGTTGCATCCGAATTTCCTTTCACTCGACCAAAAGGACGCTATTGAGTACTGAGTCAGGGTCTGACACCTCCCAAATATATGACTTGTATCCAAAAGAAAATAGGAGGAGGGGTATTTTTTAAAAATGATGTAATGGACCAATGGTTATTATTATTTTAAGCACCCACAACATCTATATATTCGATTAGATTACACCAAAAAAATGTACACCAAAAAAGCAAAGATTACACATCAAAATGTAATAATGGTAAAAAATCATAAGAAATAAATAATGGGTGGGACCCACTTTCCACCTTTGAACCACCCACAGAGACAGACACAAGAACCCTGCCCCGACGCTCCCTTTTTACTTTTTAGTACGCCTCTCCATCTTCCTTGCCATTACCGACGAAGACGCCAACTTCCCTGTAAATCTTCCTCCTTTTATATCGCTTCTTCGTTTTTTGACGCTTTCTTCCTCCTCCCCCAACTGATCCCAATCCTAATCCCAATCCCAATCCACTCATGATCATCCCCCTTATAAATTAACCAGCCAATTAACCCACACATCAACCATTTTCTAATTTTCACTTTTTTAATTTAATTAATTTCCCCGACCCTTCGATTTCTCTCCCTCTGTCTGTTGATCTTGAATTTCTTGAAAGATGAAGTTCTGCAAGACGTACCAGGAGTACATGCAAGGCCAACAGAAGAAGGAGCTGCCCGCCGTTGGATTCAAGAATCTCAAGAAGATCCTTAAACGGTGTCGTCGAGACGTTTCTGATTCCCGCCATTGCACTGCCTCTTCTTCCCTCTCAACCTCCTCTAATTGCCCTCTTGAATGCCCAGGTTTCTTTTTTTCTTTTTCTTTTTTCATTTCTCTTTGGATTATGATTTTTTTTTTTTTTTTTGTATTTGTATTTGTAGATGAGTTGATTTATGATTGAATCCTAGAGGTACGAGGAAATCCGGTTAGGATGCAATATCAAATTTGGGGATCAAATTATTGTTCTGCAAAAAAAAATCATTTCTTAAAATTTAATTAGAACATGTTACATGTATGTTTGCAATTCATCATTTTCCAAAATTTGATATATCATTTGATTTCTTAGAGATCTATTGGTTGTTTTGAAGGGAGTCTATTTTGATGTTACTCAATTTCTTTCTATGTTCATATCATTTCATTATATATTTTGCTAGCATATACAATTACATGATGCATTTTTTGTCCATGTGAATGAAGTTGTAGTCCAGAAGTAAGGAATTAATGGATATGGTGGGGCACCATTCAAATCTTCAGGGACACAAGATCTTGCTAGCTAGGTTGGCTTTGCGGCCTATATGCCTCAAAATCAATCTTTTCGACGTGGTCCTCTTTTATTTCCCTTCAAGTTTCTTGTCAAATTTGTGTTGCATCTCTCCGAAAATGACTGCTCTCTTTGTCATCTTGTTTGATTTCATACTGCTTTCAACTCCTTCCAGGAAATTGTATGTTGCTGACCCTTGTTTTTGTTGGCTCCTTTGATTTTCCATGTTTCTGTCCACCTTGATGTATTTGTGATATAGTTCATATAGTTTAGTGGCTTGGCCTTCGAAGGCTGCGGTTAGCTTGAGACTACGAGTAAGTCAGTAAACTGATGATGGTATAAGCTAGATTTTCTCTTTACACTTGTCTTAATCAGACTGCGTTGCCAGTTATGTTGATGGTGTAAGGATTAACTGTGCAGTGTGTGATGGAACCTTTTTCCCTTCACTTCTCAAGGAAATGTCAGCCGTAGTAGGCTGCTTCAACGAGCGTGCTGAGAAGCTACTAGATCTACACCTAGCAACGGGTGTTAAGAAGTACTTTGTATGGTGCAGAAGGAAGACTGAAAAGAATCATAATTCCTTGATCGAGGAAGGCCGGGATCTGGTTACTTATGCAATGATCAATGCAGTTGCAGTCCGCAAGATTCTAAAGAAGTATGATAAGGTTCATTACTCTAAGCAAGGGCAGGCATTCAAGTCACAGGCTCAAAAAATGCACATTGAGATCCTTCAATCTCCGTGGCTTTGTGAGCTCATGGCGTTCCACATCAATATCCGCGACAACTACAAGAATATTGATAAGAAGAAATTCGCTTCACTATTTGAAGGGTGTGCTCTTACTTTTACCGATGGGAAACCGGCTCTCACCTGCGAGCTCTTCAATTCCATCAAGCTTGATAATGATTTATCATGCTCCATTTGCTTGGTGAGTCTAAATCTATGATGCATAAACATATTTCTTATTCTTATGTTTTGTAAAGTATCATATTAAGGATTTTATCATCTCAATAGGATACGGTGTTCGATCCCGTGGCTCTTACATGCGGCCACATCTTCTGCTATATATGCGCATGTTCGTCTGCTTCAGTAACCATTGTGAACGGACTGAAAGAAGCATCCCCAAAGGAGAAGTGCCCCCTTTGTCGAGAAGTAAGTTCTGATGTTATGGTATATGGCTACTCACACGAAAGCCGAAAGGCTTACATTCATAACGCTTAACTGCTTCAATGGAATTTTTCTAGGCTGGAGTGTACACGGGCGCTGTGCACTTGGAAGAGCTTAACATTTTGTTAAGCAGAAAGTGTCCGGAGTACTGGGAGCAACGTCTGCTGGTAGAGAGAGCGGACAGGGTGAAGCAGGCAAAGCAGCACTGGGAGACTCAGTGTCGAGCCTTCATAGGTGTGTGATTCATCACAAATAAACTTCCATCATCTCCGTTCACATATATAGCATAGCCTAAATTCCGGTGCAACGAAATTCCTCACCATAATCCTTAATGTGCTTGCGACAAATATTACTGTCGAAAGTGATCTTGTGTAAAAGCAATAAGCATTTAGCTGTGTATCAAACTGTAATTATCGTGCGTTCACAATAAATGCATTAGTATCGCATTGACGTGCATAACTGCACGAAGAAAGACCGTATTGCTTGTGGCTTTCTCTGGTGAATCCCATAGAGAGACATGTAAAACTGTCAAGTTGTGTGATAGATATTTGAATGGCAAGCTGCAGCTGCGCAGCAACTGTATTTACCAGTAGGAATCTGATGCCGATTTTGGTTGTAGCTTGCAAAGTTACAGACAGCAGCAATGCCCTCTGTTTGTCGCCTTGCAATTGATGCTCAGTTTAACAATTAGATCTATTGAGAGACGTTAAACCTCTCAAAATCTTTAAATTCGTCAAGTTAACTGGCCCAAACTGATCCACAATCGTCTGATGTGTGATAAGAGCATTCCCAATAGCTTCCCTAAAACAATCTCCAAAATAGAGAATAGAAATCAAATATTCTGAATATTTTTTTGCCCCATTCCAACAGATTCTCCATTCTAGAATTCACCCCAAAAAATATAGAGTTTGCTCCAAATTTAGGGAATGACCTCTATATTTTTCTCCCATTCTCTATTTTGGAGAATATAATGGGGAAACTCTTGGAGCAAAAATCATCCCAACATTCTCCAAAAAATTGATATGGGGAATCTCTTGGGGATGCTCTAACAGATGCATACATCCATATATGAGAGGACCCTAATCAGCCAAAATTCAACTCCTTTTAACTTGAAATTCAAACTGGCCCATTTAACCTAACTAACAAATCCAAAGATTTAGGGTTGGTTCTCTCATGTATGTATGTAGATCCTTCCTTTGAACTTGCTTATTCAAGAGCACACCATTTCTATAGCTTTGATCGGTTTGAGCTCCTCTTAACTTGAAATTCAAACTGACCCAATTCAGGATCATGCAAGAGGCACAATGGCGGAGGTCTGAAAATTGCCTGGAGATGTTCAGTTCCCGAAAGAGTGTTCGAAATCCTTCTTGTACGATTGGAGCTGTCTTATCTATGCATTGCCTTTGGATGATCCATACTTGTTTTGAACATATCTCAGTCACACCTCCCATGAGTAATGACAATACTTGTTACACTTAATCCTCCAGCCTGACTTTGCCACAAGAATTGCCTGCCTCATACAGCGGACTCCCAATCCAGCTTCTTCAGGTCTCGTTACTTCCTTTCAGTCTATGAGGTGAATCCTCCTCTCTTCTGTTGAACCCCAAACAAAACCTCCAGTTTCCTTATCACAAACTACATGTGGGAGTAGATATGTTTGAAAATTAGAGGACAAAGGTATCATACAGAGTATCGGTAAACACGTGTGATATGTACTATGATGGAAGTCTCAATTCGAAGATCCAAAAGGAAAAGCTCTTCTAAACAAATCTGCCTGTAAAGAGATGTTAAGGAAGAAAGAACAAAATGGAAACAAAAATTAGGGTTAGGCCTCTTTTCAGAATAACGTACAACGTACAAGCTAGTAGTGTGATGTATTTTCGATATCCAACATCAAACCAAACAGATCATGTGCAACTTCCGAGATGTATGCGACAGTGCCACCAGAAGCTCTTCTTGCCTGCACGTTGTTAAAAGACGAAAAATGAGACGGCAAGACTGCAAATTTATGATGATGGTTGTCTGTTGCAAGACTCTAATCAACTGACAAGCACCGAAGCACGGGGGTTGCATATGGAATGAATAGTAAAGTAGGATAAGAGACCTCACTCACTTTTGACAGTCAGGAAATAATGCTGTTTGTTTCAGTCTTCATGGTGACGAAAACGCACAGGAAATAATGCTGTTTGTTTCAGTCTTCATGGTGACGAAAACGCACTAGTTTTGTGATGAATGACTTCTCACGTTGATATCTGAAAAAATAAACAGGGGGCAAACTATGGCTTAGCAAGTAAAGATCACAGCTTAGAATGTAAAAGCGAAATTCAAATAGTTTTATGTAGCATGGTTTTGGCTCCAATGGCACGCATGAAAAATGATATGTTTGATCGGGAGATCCGATCTTAGGAAACACATCATCCTTATTTTCCTTTCTTCTACCTATTCTAGTTGACATAATATACAAAAGGTTGAAACAACATTCTCTGTTTGAAATTCATCAAATGGCCTTGAGTTCTTATACTTTGATTTAGAACTATATACTCCCTCCTATCATAATCCATAACGTTTTAGGATATTGTACACTTAATAAGATACAATCAAATGTATTTTTTAAAATTGAAATTTAACATAATTAATGGGATTAAAAGATTCTAAAAATTATAAAAGAACATAAATTGTGATACGGATGGAGTATTATGTTGCACTAAATTTTGGAAAAGTTGCCTTATTTTAAAGAGAAAAGTTGCACTGCCTAGAAAGACACATGGAGATTTAAAAAAATGTATATTTCACTGATATAGATCACAAAGTATTTGAAAGTATCAATATACTCACATGAAGAAGGCTGAGAAGCAAAAACAGAAGAACCCTACTGTGACATGGATAAGAAATGTAGGCCAGAAGTTCTCGTGGTCCAGAATTATTTTCTCAGAACAAAACGCAGTCAGCCCTGAAAACAACAGTATCATCCAGCCAGAAGGCAAGCACCTTCGGAAGGAGAAGGATGATGAACCCTGGAAGAGATTACATATAACAGGATGATAGTGCATAGGACACCAGAGATCATAAACAAAACTATACTCCATACGAAATAAAACTGTCATTAATAGAGATAAACCTTGAAATACTGCTTGATAAATACTGCAGAGTAAATTATTCTGAGAACCATATCTTTATCTGCGTCAAGGAAAAACCAAAGCATGGTAATCGCTCGTGAAGTAGTACTGTAACATTTTTTGGGCAAGTGCGTGTCTGCCACACTTGATTTTGGTTAAAATTTATCTCTTGGTGTCTCCCTCTACTATATCAACTTCAAAGGAGGACCCACAATTTTCTCCCTGCAATTAAATGATTCCCGATGCAATATCACACTTATCTCTCCTTCCTACTATCTCTTTGCTAAATCACACTTCTATACAAGCTTCAACATAGTATATCAATTGTGGTTGTAATAGAAATACCAATAATGCAACAATAATTACGTATTTATTATAATTATTTTTTCATCATAATAATATATATCAATCAGACAGCATTAAAAGGATACTTGTAGAATTGGCAATGATTAAGCCAATAGCACCAGCTGACTTCACAAGCAGAACATTCAACCCAATATAGATTACTGAGAACAATATTAATGCAACATTGGATCGCTTCAACTGTTTCTCATGTGCAACGGAATGAACAAAAGCTTCAGATGTACCTGATTCATGATCCAATTCTCAACAATTCAGACATGTATTACGAGGCTATAGATCAACAATATCCAATGTACATAAGAAAACACATAACCTGTAGACGTAGGCAGCCAAACAAAGAGAAGCATGTATTTTATTTTATTTTTTTATAAAAAGAAAGAGATTAGGATCAACAACCAACCAAGGAACAGTTAGTTGTCCATCCTTGAGCGTTCTTAAGTTCTTATTTTGCAATATAGCAAAACAGCTGAGACTATATGGCCTAAGGAAGCAATTTCATCAGCCACAAAGTTAAACTTCTCTGAAAAGATGCCGGTTTTCAATCTCTGAAAAGTCTAGGTCTATTTTTGTAAGGATGATTTCAATTTCCCACTGGCAAGCCCATGTGTTTTTTAATGCGCTGATAACACGGAGGTTATCTCCTACAACTTAAAAGTTTTTTAATGCCTTTTGGTTCGTTTTAAGCAGATCAAATCTGAGACCCAGTGCTTTGACCCTTTATATGGAGGATGATTGCACTTGTGAAGGGAGATAACCTCACCTTCTTGATCATGGATTATATAACCTATGTCTCTTTTCCATTATTAAGTTTCGATACATCAAATTTTAATTTGCAAAGCAGCCTTATTTTGGCCTTGACCAAAATACTATCTGAGCAAATAAATTCATTTGCCTATTCTCCCCTTCTTTTCTATTGCCAGTATATTCCAATCAGTCTGTTCCCTGTGCTATTCCCTTCATCATTTATGTTTCATTTATGGTATTCTACTCTGTTTACTTCAAACCAGTGCATCTTATTTGATTGTTTTCCAAACATAATTCTGTGAGAGATGCTATAAGAAAATATCCTTTTTGTACACCACACTAGAAGCAAATATCCTTTCACATTAGCCATCAACAATATGAATAAAAATATAAGAATTTTCTTGCCGACAAAAACATGTTAACTCCAGTAGTGAAGAATCCAATGTAAAGAATCAACAACAAGGGCTAAATAGACAAGAACAGCATGACTAACTTATTTTCATTTAGGGACGAGTCTTCCCCTTGGTTATCAAGGTAACAATATTCTGATAACATAAAACAACCTTAAATATAGGTGATTCCTAGGAACATAAAAGTGAAATGGACACCCTAGTTAAGGTAACGAGACCAGTTAACATTTCTTTTAACATTCAGACTTATTTTCTATTCGATTTAACTTGAACTGACCACAAGCATTTCGATCAATATGGCTATGCACATTTAGCCTAACATCCAAAACATTTGAAATCTGCCTAGGAGAAATCGTTCAACTATTGCAATTTACAACTAAGAGGCACATATCATCACTTAAGAAGAAGAATTACTAACCATTGACGGCCAATAGTATGACATACAAGCAATAGTATTTAAGAGCAGTTGAGGCTTCTCCGTCACTCCATTTACTACCATAGAGTAATCTGATTAGTGCATAAGAATAGCTTGGACCAAATGCTAGAACAATAAGACCTGTAAAATGGAGTAAATGGCAAACAAGAGTAAAAACAGTAAAAGTCTAGAACCTTGCATGACATTCAAAGAGAATCAAATTCGAAAACACACCAGTGCTGAAATGTCATTGTTACAAAAATGAAGAAACAGGTAGAGAGGAAAGCAAGAAGTATAGAACCTCATGCTAACCAATCATACATGTCTTCTTACAAGTTGTTAATAACCATTTGCCAAATTGTCATTCTTACACTAACATATCACTACAAAAATATATTTTAGATAGTTCACATAAATTTTATCAATCTAAAGCATAGCCAGTGTTTCAACATCAACCAAAAGAAACTGATATATAGATTCATGTATAGATATACTTGTGTTCCAATTTCAGTGATAAATGCAGAAAACTTATATGTATGGAATCATCTGATAAAGGATATTTATATCAAGTATCTGTTGTCTATTCTTTTTTTTTTTCCTGATGTTCTTCATATAATTTATCCTATCTTGTTTGAGTTGTTTCTTTTGAGGCAAACTTGAGCAATGAAAAACCATCTACCTTTTGAAAAGAAAGCCAGACTTCATAGAAATGGTTAGCAATCATTTATTGGTACTAGATAAACAACACATGAATTAGGTCAAAAGACATACCAATTAATGAAATGAGCTTCAAAGCCTCTGTTAGACAATATCCTAACTTCTTGCTTCTATCTTTGCTTTCTTCTTCTGCAAATGGAGATGTAAGAATTTCATTGCCAAGTAATGAATTCACCCAAGCAGACTGGAAGCACATAGATAAATCTGAGGAGCTGTTAAACAAAATTAGCCTTTAGATTGTAAAATTTCCTCAATTATCTGAGCACAGAGTATAAAGCATTTTACCACAAAAGAAGCCTGTAATGATTACTCGAATGAGCAGTTTCCTTGTCCCCATTCATAAAATTGCATCAGTTTCACTTTCTGGTGAAAAAGAGAGGCAGTCTCATTTTTCAGGATTATGTTAAATTTTGCCAAGAAAAGAAAATAATCAAAATATTCATCAAAGCGAATAGGATGGTAAATAATAGGCAAGTTCTCTGTTTAGTTACAAATGAGAATAATACACAAGCAGAGGGAAGGAAACAAACCTGAAGCGAATCTGGCAAATGTGGTATATGAGCTTTCTTCAAAAGGAAGAAAGACTAATCTGACCACTAAACTCCCTGAAACATGTACAAATGGTCAAGCATAGGAAAAAAATTAAATTATAATGAAAAAGTTCATTATAAGGTTGGATTTTATATTATACTCGTTTTCTGAATGCATCAACTTATGTAATGCAAAAGTGTATTTCCAAGTTACCTAGTTTATCTACAAGACCGTATACAGCTTGGTTATAGGGCGTGTCCAACCATACAAGCACCAATTTCTCGCCCTCTTGAAGTATAAACTTTTGGAAGGATTGGACTGTAAACAACATACACATCTTTGATAGCTGCCTATCATAATCCACTAGACCACGAACACTGAGGCTGCATTGGTAGTATGTCAAGAAAAAGACTGCCCAGCAAGTATATAAATTGATGTGATCCAGACCATAAATACATAAATAAAGTCATCGAGAAAATCCAGTAACAAACATAAATTATTAAAATCCATTTCCTGTCCAATACTTTTGAAGAGAGCAAGAGATGCCATAAGAAAAAGGCAGGCCAGGCAGTTAAATTTGCATTGATTTTTGAGATATCAATATCATAACTAAAGGGGAAAATGACTACACATTAGAGGATTTTTGCCATCTTAACAGATAAATGTCAAGCAAAAAAAACTATTATGATACATAGCCCTCATCCAGGGATCAAAAAATTTCACGGATAACTTGCATGCATTTGTAGTTTGTCTAAAGCAAAAATCTATACCTGAAAGGGAAAAGTATTGAACTTCGAAATTCGGAAAAATAAAGAAAATAGCCCCAATAACCAAGGAAAATGCAGCCTCCAAATGATATTTGTGAAAATCCAAACACAAGCGCCTTTTCCTGTAAGCAATCACAGCCAACTGGGTTAGTGAATAACTGAGTGTCATATCATATAACAAGTGCATCAACTAAAAGCATATGCTGACATACAAAAATTGCAAATACTTATCTCTCCGTAAACCCCAACTTTAATATTTGATCAGACTGAGGAATATCTGACATATATTACTCCATCCAGTAAATCCAAAATTGTTAAAACACCATAGAAATATTACCAGTTACAGATTTGGTGAATATAACATATGAGCAGCCATAAGCACCTTAATCTAGAATGTTTAAGAAAGAGTAAACCCTATGACAAGTCAAATCAGCTATTCACTGCAAAAGTTTCCCTGAATCAACTGGCCGGCCATCTATTGTTTATCACAGGGCCAAAGTTACAACAACAACAACAACAACCCAGTATATCCCGCGATAGCAGGGTCTGGGGGGTCAGGATGTACGCACTCATTCCCCGAACAAGTCGAGAGAGTGTTTCCGATAGACCCAAAACAATAAGACGCATAAATCCCAAGGAGAGAAGACAAATAGTAGAAAAGTAAGGGTTAGCAAGTAGGAAGGAAGGCTGAAAAGCATGGACAATAAGACTCAACGCCTACTAAACATCAGAAACCCGAATTCGCCTCCTCCAGTGATCTCTATCAAGCGTCATATCTTCCGAAAGGTTCAGCAACTTGAGATCCTGGCGGATCACCTCCAACAAATTAAGCCTATTCCATGTATGGAAGTTGCAGAAATTTCCCAACATGATGTTCTACTTGAGGATATTTCCCAACAAGAAGTACATTCCCTAAACCTAAATCCCCGGTATCCGTACTGAAAGAGTATCCCGTGAAAGGGAAACCTTGAGAGGGGTTAGAAATCAAAACTTATATGGTTTTAAAGGTAGAACATCAAAGCTCCCCATTAGTGTGTACCAAAATTAAATCCAAGAAAAAAAGGGTCTTGTTAGGGCGATATGAAACTTCATTTGCTCTAGGTGAATCAATTTATTTCAACATTGGTGTAGTAACATGATACAAAATGGTCCAATTATGAGTATATATAAATCCTTATTAAAAATATTTAAACATTATTGGTGAAGTAACACGATATGGTTGATTGTGCAAAATTTTCACAATAGACAGCCCCATTTTTTTACTTGAAATGGATCTCAATAAATAGTGACAGTGGTCAATTTGACGCCATTTTCTCCACCCACTAGACAGCTCATTATCAAAGTGAAATAAGTTCATCTGCAAAGCAAAAAATAATCTACTAGACAAGTGGAATACAGTACAAACTGATAGCCAAAAAATTATGCTATTCAATGCAAGTTACATACAAGGTGTCTATAAAAGCCTATAACAAATTTCAACATTGTAACTCACCATTTTACTGCTTCCAACTATAAAAAAGTATGTTGTCAAGCAACGGAAAAGTGTAGCAGTAGTTTCAATCATCAGCCGCAGTTTGAGAAGAGATAAGTTCTGAGAAAGAATATAAAATGGTTCCGCCAACAGCTCAAGCAAGCATGCAACACCTGCATCTCAAACTTAAGGTCAAAGTAGGGCATCATATCATACAATACATCACGTGTATTAAATAGACCCAGTATGAGCAAGCAATCGTGTATCTGACTATCTTCCAACTTATAATCTTATTGGAAGTAACTATTTAAACTTCGACTGAACTAGATTCAAAGGTTCCAGAGAAGAATTTCTTGAGCATTCCACTAATAGCTGTACTCGTTTCCAATTTCGGCATCCCCAATAGAAAGATCATGAGTATAGTAGAAGATCTTACTTCCTTACTATACTCTCTTCATTGTGTACAAGAGTTTAGACAATCGTTAGTAGACCTTACTACCTTACTATATAAGCTATGCTTTTCTCAAACATTGCACTTGAAAGAAAGAACTTCTCTTTTATTTGTCAAAAAACTCTGATGTTAAAGGATGACATTAAAAAGCAAAACAAGAACAATAATCTCTTAAACCAATTACACTTTGAAAGGCTCAACATAGTAGCAGAAATTTTGAGTTTGCAAAGTATAACATGTTAGATAAACAAATGATGGCTAAATCTAACAGGAATAAGCAGAGCATATTACCATTTAATAATATAGCTTGCCCGTAGGGGTCAGAATAACTCAGTGATTGCCACCAAAAGACGAACACACATGCTGTGAGTGTGATAAGCAATCCGAATGGAAAAGACAGCCAGGCCACTTTCAACAGGTTCGCCACATTCTTTCCCAAGGAAGAGCCATCACTGTTTCAAAAAATTAATAAGCTCTCTGAAATCCAAAACTTTCATGAGTTAATGAGATTAAAGAAGCATACTATATATTAACATTCACAATCCTGAGTAGCGAGAACACTTAATTGAAAAGGACGTATTCCTCAAATTGTGGAATCCAAATTCCATAATTGAGAGAATGGCTTGTCAAGTATAATAGTAAGATTTAGATTTATATACTGACTAAATGAAATCAAAATTCTTCATTCACCTAAGGATCTGCCTTTCTTTTGTAGAGTAAATGTTTCCAGTCAGTTTAAAAAGTTTTAACAAGAGAACTTTAATCCATATTTCAATAATCTAGGGCATGACAGTTTTCATATAATTTCGTGTAATTTTTACCCTTTCTAACATATTCACTCTCTACTGTAAGATTCTGTATAAAGCTAACTTCAAAGGTAGGACTCATCCAAAGTAAGCACTTTGGCATTAATGAACACCAATGTCACTCTGAAAATCCAATAATCTAGGGCGTTAATGAGCATCAATAATCTAGTACATGATAGATTCCATATAATTGCTTGTAACTTTTACTCTTTCTAATATACTCACTCTATTGTAAGATTCTGTATAAAGCTAACTTGAAAGATAGGACTCGTCCAAACTAAGGACTTTGGCATTAATAAACATCAATGTCACTCTGGAAAGCCAATATCGCATATAAAAGGCACAAACAAATCAATTACAATACTGAGCTCACTCTACTAGCATAAACAGACATTGTTTGTATCTTACTCCACTCAACATTTCTCCGTGAAAAAATAGAGTGCAGCATCAAGATGGATAAAATTTACTAATACCGACAATTTCCTCTAATTAAGAATGCTCGGTTTGTTTGCGATGTTTGGATTGCAGAAGTTTTGCAATATAGGGCTAGAAAACTAATCCAAAACTACATAGGTCTCAATGTATTGGTTCCCATAAATCATCCTAAGTAGAAGCCCTGGTATCCGTTCCCTCCGTACAGCAAGAGTCCCTACTCGAAACAATAGGAAAGAAGAGGTAAATCTACTCATTCCTATATAGACAGGCAAAACTAAAAGTAAGTACTCCTCAATTGGCAGTTTGGCACCCTTGTCTGTAAAAGGACAATCTATTACTGATGGGTTCAATAGAGAACAAAAAAAGGTCATTGTAAAGGAAACATATACACATTGGATTAAAAGAACTAAGATGCACAACTTAATCTCAGCCCTCATGGATGCTCGTCGAAATCCCTCACGACTGAGAAATAAAATGCATGTGACAAACAAATGGAACTGTACAGCATAAACCTGCACAATGCAACAGAAAGAGTTGTGGGAAAATTAATAAACACGTTAGCCAAATATTTCCATGGGAGAATGAGTGCACAAACTACATTATACTACCCAACATAACATTCAAGGATATCAACCCTCCCTCACAACAAGCTCGAATTATTTCCGAAGAAATTCAACCCTTCCAATCATAAATCACGAACAAAGTGACAAACTTCTGAGAGAGATGCTCTAAACAAAATAATACCCAACATAACATTCGAAATCCAACAAGAGAACTTCTATCAGGCCATCAAATCCATTTCCCTATACACGCACAATACTTATTGGGCTGTCCAGATGAGTACAATTCAGATTTCAAAACCATTGAAAAATATTTCAAAATAATACTAATAAAAAGATAGATAGATAAATCTGAATATCTGATTTTTTTGCTACTGCTCCCCAAACAAAAAAAAAATCAATTCCTAGATCAATTCTCTGAAATGAAGAAGATATTATGATATTGAACAGTGTCACTAAGAGCTGATGCCTTACCTTACATGGACATCTAGATTGACTCATCTCTAGTATACATGTTCAATTTTTACAACCAAGATTCATAAGATTTCCACTAGATCCATGATCAATCAACTTTCTTCTCCAATTTTATAGCATAAGCTAACCCTTAGGATTCACAAAACATAAGCTAAACCAGGTGGATTGTCAAACATGCTTCCATGTTCATTGTTGAGTACTAGAAATCAAACCCTCAAGGTAAGCATTTCCAAAGAGGAGGAAGATATAAGTGCATTTGCGAATTAAGCAATGCAATGAAAAAAGCTATATCTGTTTGACTGTTTCATTCACTTCTAATCATATACCAATTATGCTTCGTATATAAAGAAAAAGCTAAAAACATGTTATACCTAAACTGAGCCCTTGATTTGATCAATTAACATAACACCACCCCACAGCTCAATTGAAAATTATAAATCCAAAGCATAGATATTTATAACAATAGAAGGAAAATGAGACATTACCGCATAATCATCCTGAGTAAGATGCCTCACCATCCATGTATTTAAGATGAATGGAATCCCTCTTGACATGAACTGTGTAGCTGGGGATAACAGAGAAAGAAAGCATTATATTTAGTTTAAAGTAAAAACTTTGTCAATAAGAATGAAACAAGTCCTAACCCATCAAATACTTGAAAGTCCGAGAGAGATTGGCACGGCCACCATTATCACCCATTCTAAACACTTCTTTTGTCGTTCCCCTTTTGCTGCAACGGCCCGAACAATTGCTATTCAAAATACATCCATAATTTACAAATTTACCGGTCAACCAATAGCCATTAGCAACAAAAGCTCAAGAACAAACTGAATATGGAGATTGTGTCACAAGTACAAACTTAATCATTTAGGCAAAAATTTTGAAACAGAACAAAATTCTTTTCGGACTTTATCTGACATGAAAATTGGACTTGGGGTTGGGGAATACATCAATTACCGAATTGAATGCAAAACTAAACAATAACTTTGTGATTCTCAATTGAATCCAACCACGACTACCCTAATCCAAAACCCATAAACCATTAAACCCTAAGTTTTCTAAAAACCCCAATATTGATGCATACCTGTCTCGTCGCCTCGCGCCAGCCACCAGCGGCGTCTCTCTCCGATCCTCTGCTGTAATCTTCAGTTCTCACCGAGAGAAGAAATCACGCGCTGGAGTCTTGGAGAACAGATCACGCATTTGTTTTGTTTTAAAAAATAAAAATTATTCTCAAACGGAAATCGGGTAACAGAACATAAAATGGGAATCCAGGGCTTAAGTTAAATTTTGATGGATCAACGCTAATAAACAATGAAAGTACGGCAGACGTCATAATTCCGGACTGGAAAGGTCAATCATTACGGATCTGTTATCAAAAGCTTGGCAAACAAAACTCTCTCAAAGCGAAAGCTCTTGCTCTTAAAATGGGAATCCAACACATCCTTCAACTACATATTGAAAAAATCCACATCGAAGGCGACTCTAGTATAATCATTGACCACTTAAACAGAAAAACTAAATGTCTTTGGGGAATTGAACTAATTTTATCTGATGTACAACTTCTGCTATCGACTAAATGTCCTTGGGGAATTGAACTAATTTTATCTGATGTACAACTTCTGCTATCGATTTTGAAATAAGTTTCTTTCTTTCATGTGCCCCGTTTGGGTAATAGAGTGGCTGATAAGGTTGCACACCTTTGCCACGGTTAAACTCGGGTTATCAGAGTCGGGCTTGCAAATGTATCATGCCCATGGTTAAAACTGGCTTCTCTTATTCCTCTATTTAAAAGTGGGCTCCGTTGGGGCATTGCAAATGACAAATCAGTAAATTTTTGACATGACCTTTGGATTGGGAATGACCCTTTGATAACTCATATATCAAACTCAATCTTATTAGACAACAATTAGGCAGATTTATATCTGAAGACCATGTATGGGACACTAATAAATTATACAACGATTTAGGCAACATAGTCAGCAGGGAAACTCTGAAAAAGATTACTCAAATACCAATCCCAAAGCACATCCACCAAGATAGACTATACTGGACTCATAGTAAAAATGGTTGGTTCTCTACGTCTTCCGTCATTGATCTCATCAACAAAGCAAGAAATGACTCCGGTTCTCAATTGCACTGGATATAGAAACTAGATGTAGCCCCGAAAACCAAAGACTTCATGTGGCGAGTCTCCAAAAATGCACTCCCGACATCTGTCAAACTTGCATCTCGTGGAATAGGCTTCCCCACTGACTGTCCCTTATGTGGAATGAACTTTGAGGACACTGACCATCTTCTATTCCATTGCACAATGACTACACAAACAATACGCCACCTCTCTCAAAAAATCTATAACACTATTCGATATGCCTACGATTCCACTTCCAACACGAACGAAACAATATGCGCCCTCTACACATCACTAAGTAAAACAGAATTCTCATCACTTGCTACAGCTTGGTGGTGCTCTTGGTACTTCAGGAACAAAGCCCTCTTCGACAATGTTACTCCTAACCCTAAAACAATAGCAACATTCATAACCAACCAAATAACTAATTGGGAAAAATCAAAAACTGATGACTTAAGCACGGAAGAGAGCATTCGCAGTAAAAGCCTAAATGTATGAAACAACGGAAAACGAATAGCTAAATGGACTAAACCAAGACGAGACTGTATAAATTTAACTTTGATGGAGCTTTATCCTCCAGCAACAATGGCTCTTATGGTTTTCTCATCGGGGATTGTATAGGACGAACTCATTATGCAGAATCTGGTCCTTCCCCATTTCCTTATGTTATCGGATCTGAATGCTTTGGTATGTGGAAAGGAGTACTTAAAGCAGCAGAACTAAAAATAGCGCGTATCTGCATTGAAGGTGATAATCTCAGTATTATCAAAAGTCTCAAGTCAGCTACGTCTTGCTCTGGCGAGATCGAGATGCTAATATCCGACTCACTATATGCTCTGAGCCTGTTTTCAGAATATGAGATTTCGCATGTCTTTAGAAATGGTAATCAAGCAGCTGATTGACTATCTCACCTTGGGATCATCTTCTCCGGCTTGACTTACCCTTCAGATGCAGTTCTCAGAAGTATCATCCGCAAGGATGCTCTTGGCTAGTTTGCTATGACAAGCAGCCAAATTCTTTCTTGTTCAAAAAAAAAAAAAAGAGTCGGGCTTGTATAGTTGTATGGCAGCTGCCAGCTTCCGTGTAGTATGAATTTTGTAAAATTTTGTAAAGATCAATTCAAAGCTCGGCTGCTTCGGAAAAAAAAAAAATTAAGTTACTATGTTTTGGATAGAAATACCTCAGTTCAGTAGAACTCTCAACTATTACAAGGAGAAGCTCTAGTTCTAAAAGTGCATGATGGAATATAGTTACAAGCAGGCACGGAATCAAGACTGAAAATCGATGTAGGCTAAAACCGTCTTATATATTATTGAACAAATTTTTAAGAGTTATTAATATCACATGTATACCATAAATATCACACCTAGAAAAAAAACTAATAAAGAGAAAAATAAAATATATAATGAACAAATTTTTAAGAATTATTAATATTACATATATAATACATATATAAACACCTAGATAAAAAAAAACACTAATGAAGAGAAAAATAACGTGTTCGCTATATACACCTCAAATCATGCACGCCCTTAAGGACGTGCATGGTTAAAAGGGGTTAATTAATTATTTTTAAATGTTAATTAGTCACAAGGCTTGCAAGTCCTTAAGGACGTGTATTTTTTACCTTGGATTTGTGGTGTATATAACAACACCGAAAAATAAAAATAAACGGAATTTTCGCCTGGTGCCCCTGAGGTAAGGGTAAATTCACCGGGTGTACAAAAGTTTGGGATAATTCGCTAAATGCCCCTGAGTTTCGTTATTTTTTCGCGAAATACCCCTCCGTTAAATGGGTTAAAAAAAGTTATAATTCCGTTAAATAAGAAAGAAAGAAACAAGCTCACCCCACCCCGTACAGGCGATTAGGAGAGATGATGGGGCGAGGAAGAAGGAAGTATGTTGCCTGCCGATCTTGAAGCCCTGACGCCAGTGGAGTCGATTGCGAGGCCGGTGCACGACTCCGACGAAATCAAAGGCGATTGCCGAGGTTGACGTAGGTGGCGATGAGCCAAAGGCGGTTGCTGGTAAGTGAAAATTCTAGGGTTGTGGTATTCACATTTCTTTGATTTTCTATGTATATATGAAGCCTAAATTAGGGATTTATAAATAGAAATTGTTGATTTGGGGTTTTGATTTCTATTTGTGGGTGTAATTTATGAATTTTGATTTTGGGATTTAAAGATTGTCGAATAGGGATTGCGAATTAGGGATTGACATTATTCCCATCTGAATTGATTTGTGAACTACTCATTTATTTGATATATAAGAAAGATATATAGGCAGATTTAGATTTCTAATGGGGGCTTTTGCTGATTTAGATTTGTTTTGTCCATGATTTGGTTTTAATCTAGTATATTTTTATCTAGTCTTTTGTGAAATTTGTATCATCATAATTATAAAGTCACAGTATCCTACGTTCACTTATTTATTCTTGGCTTGCTAAAATAAAGATCAATCTTGAACCTAACATGCCATGCTTTGGAAGCAGTATCTTGAAACACATTATTGACCATTCTTTTTAACTTGTATTGTGAGTGCACTCATGTGAAGCACATGCTACGTGTTATTCTATTCGACAAGGCCCTAATTCTATTCAAATTTTTGTTCAGCATATCATTTTCTTATGGACTAAATATAACTTATCAGTAGCAATGACTAGCACAACAAGAACCGATGGCAAAATGAATATAGCCATAATTAGACCAGTATAAATTCCAAGTTTTCTAGAAGCCAATCCGTGTGTACACAGTTTATCCTTTTAAAAATATCAATCATTATGCAATTAATCCTGCTAAGTAACATGTTAAAAAATCTCTAATCCCTTTCATTTCAGGTGGCTATATTTTCTGCAAGGTTGATTAAAAATAGCTCTAATAGAACCAGGGGTGAATTCACATGCTCGCTCGAGTACATTAGCATCACATATTTTGTTTAGAAGCGATTTTAAGCATAATAGCTCAAATGGTAGAGCGTTGTGCTCATGCACAAAGATGTGGGTTCAAATCCCACATAGGCTATCTATGGTTCTTTTTGTAGTTTATGGATGTAAAGCCAATTGAGGAGTCACTAACAGTAGTTTATAAGCTGAATTTTCATTTTATGATAATTGCACTGATTCTATGGCTTTTATGGCCTTTTGAGGCATATTTGATTATATGCTGAATTACAGATTTTATGACAGCAAATTGTAAACTCAGTTAATTGATAAGTTCAGTGAATTTCTGATTTTATGACAGCAAATTTATAAACATAAGGACATCTCCTAGATCCTGAGAATTATTTCTTCAACACATATTTTCCCCATGTTTTTATATCAGCTGATAATGTTTGCCTGCTTTGTTGATACTGTTGTTTGACTGTCTCAGCTCTTTTGTTTGTTCTTATTGTCGCCGAACCCTATTTTTACATTGCCGTTAAGGTTCAGTCATTCTTTCAGTCAATTTTATAAACATAATGAGTTTAGAGATCTATGTTTGCTATATTTGTAGTTATTCATAAAGTTTGTTCTTATGGACAATGCACATGAAGTAAATTAGATGTTAGCCGAAAATTAGTTGTTACCTCCATGCGAAATTCGTTAGCTTGGTAGGAATAACCATTCCAACTCCAGTAGAACTTTTGAATGACTGTCAAAATTTCTGGAAAGTTAAATTACAGAATTCACAAGCAAGGCATTTTTTTAATGATGTACAATGGGGTAATATATTGTATCTGAGATGTATGACAATCACCATCATTTCTTTAATAATCATATGGGAAAGAATGTTAAATTATTTATTACTTAAATGGTTAAAGAATTCAATAAGCCTATGTAAGTCGAGAGTATCATTATCCATAAGAATTCAATATTACTTAAATGTATCATTATTACTTAAATGGTTAAAGAATTCAATATTACTTAAATGTTAAATTATTTATTACTTAAGTGGGATTTGAACCCACGTCCTTGTGCACGAGCACAATGCTCATCCGTTTGAGCTAATAGGCTACAAACAACACACTTATTGTCATAGGTTTCAATTAATCTTCAAAGGATATATGTTTAAGCTACTACTATGTTTTTATCTCACATTCGGCTCCTATCTAACTTAGATATTAGAGTTGAATCAAATCAAATTATCCACAAAATGCAAACCAAATAAGTGTTCTATATCTTGACACTTCAAGCTTCTGAATTCATATGATAAAGAAAGCAACAGAGAATAAAATGTGTTGTGCCTATCTTTTCTGTAAGCATACATGCCATCAAAACTAAAGGTTTCTGACGAATAATTTTCAAGGAGAAACTGCAGTATAAAACAAGAAGATCCAATCCATCAAAACATAAGCAAGGTTTGTAATAATCATCGGATTAATGAATTTTTTTAAAGGGCTTACATTCTACCTTTAGGTGCAGTGTCTTCAAAATCATCCAAAAGATAATCTAGCAAAATCCACCTTTTGCTTTGCATCACAGCCCCAGAATCACATTTCGAGAATAATAATAAGAGCATAAACAACTCCAAATCTCAAATCAAACGCATATTTAAATCATGTAAACTAAAAAACCCTAGAAATTGAGCGGAATTGAAAGAGGGTACAAACGCAAAAATAAAACCCTAGAAATTGAATGAAAAGCTACATCGGAGAGAGATCATACCTCACTCGGCGTCCACTCCTTCCTTCGTCAACGTCAAGGCTCTTCCAGTCGTCTCTTGTTCACTCTACTGTGTGAATTTGCTTCTAATCTCCTCTGAGAAGAATCGGATCCGTCATGAGAGATATTTACACACCTCCACCTTCGGCACCAACTGAGCTCCACCTGACCACCAGCATCAATCTGGTCGGCGTCGTATCGGACCCCTCACCTCGCTCTCTCCCTCTTCGCTTTTTCGCCCGCGCGAGCCGCGACCTGCGTTCCATTAAATTCATTTAATTTTATTTTTTAAAACGAAAATGTTAACAGAAGGGACGGAGAGGCACGACGCGAAAACTTTACAAACCTCAGGGGCATTTGGCGAATTATCCTAAACTTTTGTAAACCCGGCGAATTTAACCTTACCTCAGGGGCACCAGGCGAAAATTCCGATAAAAATAAATGGACATAAAAACCTAGATAAAAACTAATGAATAGAAAAATATCACAATATAGCATTTTCTAGGAGCTTTGTTAACTAGCCGATGAAAAATAAAAACCTAAGGCAAGTGGGAATCGAACTCCAGTTAGTCTAAATAGACTCATAGTGAACTTGTATAATTAACCAACTGAGCTATTCAAACTATATGTTTCATACTACTGATAATTATATAACTTCTGAGATTTTGGGGTGGGCTGCAGCAAAGCCCGGTCCAATCCTAGGTCCGTCTCTGATTACAAGTCATTGAAGTACAATCTCTAACCCTTAGTGTAAGTAAAGCGCCCTTTGTACTTTAGGAAAAACGCTAAGGTTTCTAATAATGAAAAAGGTTGACTTTCATTGGCTCTATTACATGGGTGCAATAATTTTGCAGCACCTTGAATTGAAGCATGATATTCATTATCCCTCTCCCCTTAAATTCATAGGGGACATTATAAACAGGCCAAATTGCAGAAAACCACCCCTTAAATAACCCTCTTTGCAAGAAACCACCCATTAAAAGCATAATTGCAGTAAACCACCCTTTAAAACACAAAACCTTACAAAACACCACCCACCCTTAAAATCCATCGGAGTTTGTATTAAAAATATATAAAAAGACCAAAATACCCTTATTTGAAGATCAAATTTTCCCTTATTTACCATCCAATATATAACACACCCCCTCCTATTTTTTTTAGCCTCGATGCTTCACCAATCTATACCAAAACCCCACACCATAAGGCAAGTAATAGATTGACTTTTTTAAAAAAAAATTGATTGTCAATCCTCTGAAATGCTAAGAAATGAATTTTTTCAATTTCCCCAAATTTGAGTGGAATTAGATGGATTTTTCAATTGTTTTATGCAATTCAAAATTTTGATTCATGTGCGAAATTGGAGGTATACCCGACAACAGTAGTGGCATGGGGGATCACCGGTCATCGGTTAGGCCTGGCTATGGTGGTGGAAGGTCAAATCTCCATTGACCGCGGGTTGGAAGAGATGGAGAGTTGAGAGGACGAGAGAGCGGAGTAGCATATTAGGAGATCATATATGGTGAAGAGGTTACCGGTGACGCCTGAAGATGGTGGGTAGCCCGACGGCGGGCCTACGTAGCCTCTGCGATGGTGGGCACTGGCCAGGGAGGGGCGACCATTGCATTTCTTCCATTCCATTTTGTTCATTTATTTTTTGTTTTAATTATTAATTGCAAAAGGCGAGGGTATTTTTGATATTTTCAACATTATTTAATGGAACCCTAACGCATCTATGGGAAGGGTGGTGTTTTGTAAAGTTTTGTGTTTTAAAGGGTGGTTTAATGCAATTATGCTTTTAACGGGTGGTTTCTTGCAAAGGGGGTTATTTAAGGGGTGGTTTCCTGCAATTTGGCCTTATAAACAACTACTTATGTGTTAGTAATGTATTTATCTAGAATTCACGTGATAAGATGCACTAATTTACATTATGGTAACATGTACATACAAGAGGCATATACTTCTTTGGTCTCAATTCATAAGGGATATTAAAAACAATTCTCTATTTGATCCCTTCGGTTTGCACAGTTTTAAAACCGAATAAATGTGCAAAATTAAAAAACATAATATTAATTTCTTTTAGGGTAATTTTGAACTTCCAGGTGACCAGAGAGGCTAGAAATTCTTAAATAGAAGAGCAAAATAAAGTGAAATTAAAAGAAACATTCAATGAAGATACCATTTTTTAAAAATCTATTTCAAATTCAATAGGAAATTGAAATAAAAAGATCAACAATCTCATTATTTTGTAACAAGTGGAAGAAGAAACAAAATTCGGACTAGAGAACGGAGTTGTGTACACAACAACTTGAACAACAATCGAAGAGAAGAGAGTGGGGCAACTAAGATGAGAATCGGTGGTGGTGGGTGGGAGCGAGATAGTGGCAGAGGACATCTCTATCCACCTCACCGTTGTATTTGCAGCCTTATCAACAACAATTATCACCGTCGTCATAGCTAGATAAATGTAGGAACAATAAGAGGTTGCCTGGTTAACATTTTTATAAAGAAATTACTTCAAGTTTTATAAGTATTATGAGCGGATTGATGTTATAATGATGTTAATTCACCCATAAATAATTGATGCTATTTGGACAAATTTTAAAATTTGGGTAATATTTTCACATAATTAACCCAAAATTTAGGCCTTTTTTTGCAATTTAGGCAATTTCTTACTAGAATTTGACCTATTTATATCCTTTGCCTACTCAAAAAATAAAATATGTCGGTCGACCACAGTGGGAGTCGAACCCACGACCTTTTGATCCGAAGTTAACCCATCGCCTTCCGAACTTCAATAACTGAAAATCCCCGTCGCCGATCATCTAGGGTTTTTCTCCGCTATAACTCTAGCTACTAGCTAGCTCTCTCTCTCTCTCTCTCAACTCAGTTGCGTATCCAGAAATCTCTAGATCATCTCAAGGTGAGTTCCTATCACTGGGTTCTGTTATTGAATTTCATTTTGGCTAGAAATTTAGGGTTTATTTTCGAGTGTTGGAAATTGGAATTCTTGTATGAGATGCTAAATTCACAATCGAATTGCTTGCTCGTTTGAAGATTTTGTTTGATTGCCAGTCTCGTTGATAGTTTCATCGCCTCTTCTCTCCTCAATCTGTTGAGTATTTTTTGTAGAATTTCAAGGTTACATTTTTTTCCAATGCTGGACGGAATTATGATTTTGATGCATTCTGTTGGACGGAATTATGATTTTGATGCATTCAAAAGAGTGAAATCGGTTTTGTATCTATGCTAGATCATCGCGAGGAGCTTCTCTGACTGTAACATCCTTCTGAGAGGTGGGATGCAGATCTTCGTGAAAACCCTCACGAGAAGGACCATTGACCTTGAGGTGTACAGCTCCGACACAGTTGGATCTGTAAAGATCATAATTCAGGACAAGGAGTGCTTCCCTTCTGACCACCAGAGGCTAATTTTCGGTAACATGCAGTTGGAAAATGACAAAACTCTTGCCGAATACAACATCCAGAATGAATCCATCATCCATCTAGTAGTCCATCTAAAGGGCAGTATGCACATCTTCGTGAAGACTGCAAGATGATTACCCTCTATGTTGAGGAATTAGACATTATAAAACATGTCAAGACACTGATTTGGGACAAGGAAGGAACTGTTAAGCAATAAATATATTTTAGTTAAATATTGTAAATAGGCTTAATTAGTTGTTAGAGATATTCTCTCCAATTGAGAGATATGCTCTCTGTTATGCGCTATCTGTTAGTTAGCTTGTAAGCCTATATATTCTTTATTTTGGAATTCAGTAAACACACGTTCAAACCATCTCTCTCTCAATATTCTACATGGTATCGGTTTTTTATCGATCCTAAACCAACCATCGCCTGCTGCCTTCTGTTTGCCTTCAATGGCTTCATCCAGCAATCTCACCCTCTCCAATCCGGCTGACCCTACTAAGCCTTTTGTGATTGTCCAATTCACTAATGCTATGAAATTAGTTCCCACCAACTACATTTCTTGGCAATCCTAGATCAAGTCCATCCTTATAGGACTTGGTTTGTTTGGATTTTTGGATGGTACCACTCTTGCGCCAACACCAACCACAAAAACCACTGATGGCACGGAGTCTCCAAACCCAGCGTATAGTACATGGGTCCGTCAAGATCAATTGATCTATGGTGCTCTTGTTGGAACGCTATCAACCACGGTGGCTTCTCTAGTGTCTCGTGCCACGACAGCCCGTGAGGCGTGGCGGACATTGGAAGATACTTATGCTAAACCTTCAAGAGTTCACATCAATCTTCTTCGTCAGAAGATGAAAACTCTTACCAAGGGCACACAATCTGTGTCTGACTTTGTGCAACAAATCAAAGGAGTTGCTGATGTTCTCGCGTCCCTTGGCAAACCGCAGGACCCTGAGGATGTCATTGATGCTATTCTCAAAGGACTGGATGATACCTTCCAACCGGTGATCGACAGTGTTCATGCTCGTGACACAACCTTAACCATTGAAGCTCTCCATGAGAAACTCCTCAATAGAGAGTTATATCTCAGCCTCGCTACCAAGCCAAGCGTCCCGTCATCCCCGGCGTCGGCTATGACTATGCAGTCTAAGTCACCAAAGAAGCCAAAACCACCGCAGCCCTCTTGGTCGCCTCAACCGCAGCAGCCTGTTCAGGCTTGGCGATCCCCTTCGCCCACGGCTCGACCTCCTGCAAAGCTCTTCCAAGGCCGTTGTCAGTGGTGTCGAGAGCAGGGTCATGTCGTCGCCTATTGCCCGCTATTCCGCCAACAAGCCCCAAACCTTCGGCCCCCACCCCCACTCACTCGTCCGCAGACTTCGCTTCCTCCACTACCTCAAGCCCATCATTCCGCAATCACCCACCCTACTCAACCTTGGCTCGTTGACAGCGGAGCCTCTCATCATGTGACCAATGATACTCAAAACCTCAGCCACCATTACCCTTATGATGGCCCAGACGAACTTATTGTTGGTAAGGGTAAGGGTTTGTCCATCTCTAACCTTGGAAAATTTTGTTTCAAAACTGCAACCAAAGATTTTACTTTTGATAATGTTCTTTGTGTTCCTAATATTGCTAAAAACATTATTTCTGTCTCTCAGTTCACTGCCGAAAACCAAGTTTCCGTCGAATTCTTACCAAATTCTTTTTTTGTTAAGGATCTGCATTCGGGCACAATCCTACTTAGAGGCCCTTTACAAGATGGTGTTTATTCTTGGCCAATCTCATCTCCACCATCTACGTTTTCGGCTCGTCTATCACTTGGATCGGTGTGGCATCACAAGCTGGGACATCCTTCTCCGCCTATTTTTAAGCTTATTCATAAACGTTCGCGCCTAGGCCATTTAGCCTCTAGTTCTGATTTTTGTTCATCTTGTTCCACAAATAAAGCTCACAAGCTTCCATTTCGTCAATCTACTTTACAATCGCATGCCCCTTTAGAAGTCATATTTTCGGATGTTTGGACTTCTCCTATTAAGTCGTTTGATGGCTTCAAGTACTATGTTCTTTTTGTCGATCATTTCACCAAATACATATGGCTATATCCTCTCAAACAAAAATCAGACACTAAAGATGTGTTCATCACTTTTAAAGGCCTTGTTGAGAACTACTTCAAACACAATATCAAAATCTTTTACTCGGATAACGGCGGAGAATTTATTGCTTTAAAGAGTTTTTTTAGCAACTCATGGAATCTCCCATTTCACCTCTCCACCCCATACTCCAGAACACAATGGTTTTGCGGAACGACGTCATCGTCATGTTGTTGAAACGGGCTTAACTTTGATGGCTCATTCCGCTATGCCGCATAAATATTGGTCTTTTGCTTTTCAAACGGCAGTGTATTTGATTAATCGAATGCCAACTCCGGGTCTTGAAAACAACACTCCATTTTTCAAATTCTCCAATGTTCACCCAAATTATCACAAATTAAAAAGCTTTGGTTGCTTATGTTTTCCTTGGTTACAACCTTATACCACCAATAAAATAGATCCAAAATCCATTGCTTGTGTTTTCATTGGGTATTCCCTCACTCAAAGTGCCTATTTTTGCTTAGACCCTCAAACCCACCGTGTTTATACCTCTCGTCATGTGAGATTTGTGGAAACTGAATTTCCATTCAAAACATTAATTCTCAATCCCACCAAATCTTCACCCACACCACAAAATCTGGAGACCACCACTATCCATCTTCCGTTTATTCCACACCATGGGCCCACCACTCCCCCAACCTCCCCTCCTATCCCTCCCCACGTCAGACATACCCTCCCCAACTTACCTCCTCACATGTCTCCCCCAAATAACAATATCCCATTAATTGAGCACTCCCCTGATGCTCTTTCCAATCCGGCTCCACAGGATCCGGGATCCCCCAATCCTATCCCTATCTCTCCTATCCCTAACCCAAATCTCATGCCGGCCGCCGTCACCACCTCCCCTCCCTCACCCCTTACCCCACCTACTCATCAAACGATAACCCGTTCCCAACACAACATTCATAAACCCATCTCTAAATTAAATCTCCATGCCTCCCTGCCTATTCACAAAGAACCTCAAAACATTACCCAGGCTTTGAAAAATCCATAATGGCGTGAGGCGATGAGCAAGGAACTTGATGCCCTTCGCTCCAATCACACATGGGATTTGGTTCCTAGAGATACTCACACCAATATTGTCGGTTGCAAATGGGTCTTCCGGGTCAAGGTTCATCCTGATGGCACTCTTGACGAATACAAAGCTCGCCTTGTAGCGAAGGGCTTCCACCAACGACCGGGTTGCGATTTCACAGAAACATTCAGTCCGGTGGTCAAGCCGGTCACCGTAAGAACTATTCTTTCAATAGCGGTTCAGTCCGGTTGGCCGATTCGACAATTGGATGTCAACAACGCTTTTCTTCAAGGTACGTTGTTTGAGGATGTTTTTATGGATCAACCACCAGGCTTTCTTGACAGAGAACATCCTGAGTATGTTTGTAAGCTTAAGAAGGCGATCTATGGGTTGAAGCAGGCGCCTCGTGCTTGGTACAATGAACTGCGGCTGTTCCTTCTGCAACTTGGTTTCACAAACTCGGTCGCCGATGCATCCCTATTCATTCACAAAACCAGTGCTGGGGTGCTTTACTTATTGGTCTACGTCGACGACATCATTATCACCGGTAGTCATCATCTAACCCTTCTGCAGGTCATCCAACAACTGGCTTCTCGTTTCTCCCTTAAGGATTTAGGAACCCTTTCCTATTTCTTGGGAATTGAGGTCCATCCGCATCCTCTTGGCCTATTCCTTCACCAACGAAAGTATATCTATGACCTTCTCGTCAAAGCAAGCATGGCTGATTGCAATTCCACATCAACTCCAATGTGTGCAACCACACCACTTACAAAGGTCTCAGGCACCCTCATTGATAATCCGTCTGAATATCGTATGATCGTCGGCAGCCTCCAATATCTTTCTTTAACAAGACCCGATGTTGGCTACGTTGTCAATAAATTGTCCCAATACATGCAATCACCAACCTCTGTTCATTGGGCCGCTCTCAAGAGAGTACTTCGTTACTTGCGGGGTACACTAGATCATGGGATTGTTCTTCACAAGAACACACCTCGAGTTCTTCATGGCTTCTCCGATGCAGACTGGGCTGGCAACAAAGACGACTATACCTCCACCACGGGCTACATACCTTGGTAGAACCCCAATTGCCTGGAGTTCTAGGAAACAAAAGACTGTTGCTCGATCATCGACGGAATCTGAGTATCGGGCCTTGGCTGATTCCTGTGCAGAGTTATGTTGGATTCTATCTCTTCTCTCTGAACTTGGGCTCCCACCATTGCCTCAACCTGTTATTTATTGTGACAATTTGGGTGCTTTGAGTCTCAGCTCCAATCCTGTCTTCCATTCCCTTCCCGGATGAAGCATGTGGCTTTGGCTTACCATTTTGTTAGAGAAAAGGTTCAATCCAACCACGTTCGGGTCTCCTATGTCCCCACTCAAGATCAGTTGGCTGATGCACTTACCAAGCCCCTTCCCCGTCGTCGATTTCAAGATTTAGTTTCCAAGCTTGGTCTCTCCTCACCGGCGTCCAACTTGCGGGGGAATGTTAAGCAATAAATATATTTTAGTTAAATATTGTAAATAGGCTTAATTAGTTGTTAGAGATATTCTTTCCAATTGAGAGATATGCTCTCTGTTATGCGCTATTTGTTAGTTAGCTTGTAAGCCTATATATTCTTTATTTTGGAATTCAGTAAACACACGTTCAAACCATCTCTCTCTCAATATTCTACAGGAACCCCCCCTGACCAGCAGTGGCTAGTTCTCGGTCGCACACCCTTGGATGATGGCAGGACCCTTGCTAGCTATGCCATCCAGAAGGGATCAACCATCCACCAATTGCTTTGTTTCCGGGGCATTATGCAGATCTTTGTGAAGACCCTCAGTGGTAAGACCATGAGTCTTGAGGTGAAAAGCTCCGACACAGTTGAAAAAATGAAGACTAAAATTCAGGACAAAGGGGGCATTCCGTCTCACCACCAGAGGCTAATTTTTGGTACTACGCAATTGGAAGATGGAAAGACTCTAGCTCACTATGACATCCAGGAGGAGTCAACAATCCACCTTGAGGTCTGTCTTAGGAGTATCATGCAGATCTTCGTAAAGGTCGACACTCACAAGACGATTAGTCTTGATGTCGAGAGTTTAGATACTATTGAAAATGTCAAGACCATGATTTGGGACAAGGAGTGGATCTCAACTGACCAGCAAAATCTCACTTTTGACGGTTCACCGTTGGAAGATGGCAGGACCTTGGGTTACTATAACATCAAGAAGGAATCCACCATCAACCTAGTGCAAGATCACAAGGTCATTATGGAGATCTTTGTGAAAACTCTCACAGGCAAGATCATCACCCTTAAGGTGAAAAGCTCTGACACAGCTGCAAATGTCAAGGCCAAAATTGAGGATAGAGAGGGCATTCCACCTGACTTCCAGAGGCTAATTTTTGGTAGTGTGCAGTTGGAAGATAGCAAGACCCTGTCTGACTATAAAATCCAGTCAGAATCCACCATCCTCCTTATAGTCTGTCTCTGGGGCATTATACAGATCTTTGTGAAGACTCCCACAGGCAAGACCATCACCCTTGAGGTGATTGGCTCCAGTACAATTGAAAACATCAAGACCAAAATTCAAGACAAAGAGGGCATTCCTCTTGAGGCGCAGAGGCTAGTTTTTGGTCTCCGACCATTGGCAAATGACAGGACCCTGGCTGAATATAACATCCAGAAGGGATCTACCATTCACCTAAAGTACCGGGTCAGGGGTTGTTATGCAGATCTTTGTAAAGAGTCTCATTAGCAGGACCACTCTTGAGGTGCAATGCTCAGACACGATTGAAAGTGTCAAGACCAAACTTCGGAACTTGGGCATTTCTGCTGATAAGCAGAGACTGTTTTTTTGTAGTAAGCTGTTGGAGGATGGCAAGACCCTGGCTGAGTATGACATCCTCAGCAAATCCACTCTCGACCTTGTGTAAGTTGAGTTCCATCTCAAAAGCAAGAAATCCAGATGAACTTAACAGTTGGGAGCTGAATCCCTCTTTTGAATTGCTAAATACCCTAAACTTTTATTACTAGGGAAGATAGTACGATTTTCTAATTAACTCTTCAATCTGGGTTCGGCGGATATATTATAAATATGGAGGTGTTTTCTGGATGTTTTTGAGGGAAGAGGTACCCCGTACCCTCTTGCAGAAACAATTTCTGAATTTTGCTCTTATTTTACACTGAATCATACTCCACTATCTGCTTCTTGTTTTTTTTTTAACCTTAATATGCCGAGTTCTATCAGAGGTAGTTTCCAGATCTTCTTGAAGACAGAGGCCTGAGTTTAGACATTACTGAAAACGCCAATCAAGACCAAAATTTGGGACATGGAATGGATCTTATCTGAATGCCTCCGCCTTTGCATTGCGGATATGTTGTTGAGTGTGCTGAGGTCTTCCCTTAGTTTGATACTGGGTTTGGCTGTCTGCTCTTCCATTTTGTGGTACTTGTTCTTCTTTGTTGCTGCTTCTGAGCGGATGCTAGCCAAAGACGCTACTGACAAATGGATTTCCATTCCTTTTGGATTGATTTTTACACACCATAACATCACAGCCTTACAAACAGATATATAAATATTGAGTTGAAGGAAACGTGCTAGTTTCAACTAGCAGTACACATAGAAACACTAGGAGTCACATGGGCTTGATGTGTCTCAGAATTGGACTCTGTTTGTTGGGCTGTGTTGCTTGTGAATGTGGTTGTGCCGTCTTCACCAGTACTCCCCCTCGATCCAATCGCTGTGATGCAGAGATGGGATCGGTTACGCTGAAACAGAGCTGTCGACAGTGGCTTCGTAAGTATGTCAGCTACTTGGTCTTTGGAAGACACAAAGGCAACTTTGAGGGAGCCATTTGACACACGTTCTCGAACAAAATGATAGTCTAAAGACAAGTGTTTGATGCGATGATGGAGAACGGGATTGACCGCAAGACATGTGGCGCCCAAGTTGTCACACCACAGAATCGGGGCAACTGAAAGAGAGACACCAATACAGGCAAGGACGGACTGCAGCCAAAGAGTTTCACAGGTGGCGAGAGCTAGAGCACGATATTCTGCCTCGGTGGAGGATCTAGCGACGTTGTCTTGCTTCTTGGATATCCAGGACACAAGATTTCGCCCATGATAAATGCAGTAGGCGGAGATCGATCTTCGATCAGTTCTATCACTGCCCCAGTCGGCGTCGGAAAAGGTCGAGAGTCGATGATCAAAATGAGAGGAGATATCGAAGGTGAAGGCTGATGTGTGATGGAGGTACCGAACAATCCTTTTGACGGCCTGCCAATGATTGAGGGTGGGACGATGCATGAACTGTGAGACGCGATTAACAGCGAAGCTGATGTCGGGTCTCGTGAAAGCTAGGTATTGGAGGCTGCCGACAGTACTTCGATATAGGTGCTCATCAACAAAAGGTGTGGAAGGCAGCAGAGCATCAAATGTGGTGGACATTGGTGTGGCTACAGGTTTGCAGGAGCTCATGCCCGTCTTATGAACGATCTCCCTGATATGCTTGGATTGGCAAAGATGGAAACCAAGGTTGTCCCTTGTAATTTCAATGCCGAGAAAGAACTTGGCGGGGCCGAGATCCTTGACGGGGAAGCATCTGGAAAGAGAAGAAATGAATCTGGCAGACAAGGTGGGGTTAGATGCAATAATAAGTAGGTCGTCGACATACACTAGGACGAAGATACACAAGTCTCTTTGGTGATAAGCAAATAGGGAGCTATCGGCAGGACAAGGATTGAAACCCATTTGAATAAGAGAATCACTCAATTTAGCAAACAACGCACGAGGTGCTTGTTTTAAACCATAAAGTGATCGACGCAACTTGCAGACATGAGAGGGAAATGATGGGTTTATGAAACCTGGTGGTTGAGCGATGTATACGTCCTCCGTCAGGGAGCCATGAAGAAAAGCATTGTGTATGTCTAGCTGACGAGTCGTCCACTTGTGCATTGCCGCAAGAGAGAGAAGCAATCTGATTGTCGAGGGCTTAGCGACCGGACTAAAGGTTTCATTGTAATCAATGCCGGGTTGTTGGTGGTAGCCCTTGGCCACGAGTCGAGCCTTTCGACTTTCAATCGAGCCGTCGAAGTGTCTTTTGGTTTTAAAAACCCATTTCACACCCAATATATTCATGTGTGGCTGGGGAGGAACTAATTGCCATGTATTTGTGTCCAACAGAGCTTGAAACTCTTTGGACATGGCTTCCCGCCACTCAGTGAACTTAGAGGCCTCGGAGAAGCACGAGGGCTCTTCCGGAATGGCTGGGATGTGAGCGCAATAGGGGACTGTGCCATCAGTGCGACGAAGAGGTTTGAGGGAGTTGGTTTGCGATCGAGTGATCATAGGATGCCGGGGAAGAGTGGGAGAGACGGACGACAGTGATGTGGTATGGTGTGGTAAGATGGGTGAGGGTGACGTGGGAAGAAGAGCAGGAGAGGAGGATTGTGATGGGGGATGGGTTGAATTCGGTGATTGATTGGTCCTGGGAAATAATGGGTAGTTGGGCTAGAGGTGGAGTAGGAGTGGAAGACTGAGGGAGTGGGTGAGCAAATGGAAAATTTTCTTCATGAAAGAATACATCTCGTGAAATGTACATCTTCGAGGCGACCCAATCAAAGCACAAGTAATCCTTATGGTTTGGATTATACCCGAGAAAGATGGTCGGGACAGAGCGATAAGCAAGCTTGTGTTTGTTGTAAGGCCTCATGTTTGAAAAACAAAGACACCCGAAAACTTTAAGGCTTTTGTAATCAGGAGGGGTGCGGAAGAGGCGATAGTACAGGGACTCATTGTGAAGGACGGGGAAGGGAGGCGGTTTTGGAGATAGGCTGCGGTTTGGAAGGCGTAGTCCCAAAAGGTGAGAGGAAGAGAGGCATGTCGGAGGAGGGTGAGTCCCATATCGACAACACGCCTATGACGGGACTCGACGCTTCCATTTTGTTGATGGGAATATGGACAGGAGAGGCGATGATTAATTCCCAAGGATTGGAAGAGCGGTGTGAGCGGTTTAAACTCGGTGCCATTATCCGTTTGGATAGAAACAATGGAGCGATCGAAAAAATTGATGATGAGTTTAAAGAAATTGGTTAAAATAAATGTGACTTGGGATTTGGAATTAAAGGGAAACAACCATATAAATTTCGAATAGTCATCGACAATGGACACAAAATACTTGTTTGTATTTATACTAGGATGATGGGCCGGACCCCAAACATCGATAAACAAAAGCTCTAGGACATGAGAGGACCTAGTCTGACTTGGCAAATGAGGCTGAGCATGGGCCTTGGCCCAGTTGCATGAAACACAAGGATAAGAATGGGCCTTTAATTCCGGCAGTCCAAAAGAGATAGAAACTAAGCGGGTCACTTGTGCAGATGGATGACCTAGACGACTGTGAAGCAAAGACGGCGAGGTGGGTTGCAGAGTAGAGGCGGCAAAGGTGGTGGTGTGGGCGGAGGGAGTCGGCGATGAGGATGGTGACGAAGACGAAGGCCAGACATACAAACCGCCTTCAACGTGGCCCCTGAGAAGAGGAAGCTGCGTCGCCGAATCCTTCACAAGAAAGAAGGTGTCATGGAATTGGAAGAAAACTTTGTTATCACGACAAAATTGGTTAACAGAAATTAAATTTTTTGTTAAGGAAGGAGCATGAAGGAGATTGTATAAATGAAAAAGGCGAGAAGGGGAAGAGAGAAAACCAGAACCATGAGAAAGGATTGGGATGGATGAGCCATCACCCAAAGAGACCGAATCTGTACCGTCATAGGGCAGTCGATCAAACCTCAAATTAGAGACATCTGGAGTGTAGTGGTGCGTCGCAGCGGTGTCCGGATACCAGGCGGAGCTACTGGTGTGATGGGCCTGGAAGGATTTCGGAGGAGGAGCTTGAACCGCTTGATCGAATCTACTCCAGCACTTGATGGCGGTGTGGCCACGTTTCTCACAAATTTGACATATCGGGCGTGTGTCTGGCTGACCATTGAAGTTCTGGGAGGATCCACCACGGCCACCACGAGAAGCACGGCCACCACGGTCTCCGCGCCCTCCCCTGTTGCCATCCCCTCGACCTCCTCGGTAAGAACCTCTCCCTCGTGATGATGTGAAATGTAGCTCCGGGGTAGTTTCGGAGACTGTGTTGATGTGAGACGGAGGGAGTTGCGTGTTGGGAAGAACCGAGGAGTTGTTTCGAGCGACCCTGCTTTCTTGAAGGAACATGTAGGTGAGAACTTGGTGTGGCTCAGGGGTGACAGGCTGAGTGGTCAGGGTAGTGACCATGGCATCATAGTCACTGCCAAGGCCCGCGAGAAGATAGGCAACCAGCTCGTCATCAGTAACGGCATGGCCAGCGGCACGAAGCTGGTGGACAAGACCCTGGGCACGGTTAAAGTAATCCGTGGGGGACTCCTATCCTTTCTTCAAACTAGCAAGAAGGAGCCGTGTCTGCACAACACGAGCATTGGAGCGAGACGCGTAAAGGCTGTGTAGTCGCTCCCAAATTTGTTGAGAGGTTTCACAATCTAGAATCTGGACCATCAGAGGTTCGGTAAGAGAGGCTGTCAGAACAGCAACGACGAGTTGATCTTTGGCAACCCAGTCGTCGATGGCGGAACCATTGTCGTCAGTAGGAGTGGGTTGGGGAAGGGACCCATCGACAAAGCCTATAAGGCGTTGGGAACGAAGGTAGGGAGTGATTTGTCGCACCCATGTAGGGAAGTTTGTGGTGGAGAGTTTGACAGTATTTAGGGTGGAGAAGGTGGGGAGAGGAGAGGGATTGGGAGTAATGGACGCAGCAGCCATAGAAGCTTGAAGCTGCGTGATAGAGGAAAGAAGATCGGTGGTTTGGTCTGCCATTGGAGTGGTTTTGAGAAAGGAAAAAAAAGGTCAATATTAGAAGACAGGAAGGAGGCGGTGGTGGTTAGGTGAGCGTTTGCTCAGCGGCTCTGGTACCATACTGACAAATGGATTTCCATTCCTTTTGGATTGATTTTTACACACCATAACATCACAGCCTTACAAACAGATATATAAATATTGAGTTGAAGGAAACGTGCTAGTTTCAACTAGCAGTACACATAGAAACACTAGGAGTCACATGGGCTTGATGTGTCTCAGAATTGGACTCTGTTTGTTGGGCTGTGTTGCTTGTGAATGTGGTTGTGCCGTCTTCACCAGTAGACGCGCACAACGAACACCAGCAAGGAGCACGAAGGCTATTGAAAACAAGTACCCCTTGATTATTAATTGCATACTCATTGAACCACTTAGATTTAATGAATAGACAGTAGGCAATGTTTCAAAATGCATAACAAATTTCAGAAAATTATGAGTTTAATAAACACTTCAAACAAGCAAAATTTTTACAAGCCTCACCTTTGATACCATGGAAAGCTTATCCGATTCCCGTGGACCTCCTCTTGGACCCTCGTCGTCCCACCGATTGGAGGACTGCTGCTGTCGTCCTCCAGCAACAGCGAGGAGGATGATTACGGTGAGCACTGAGCACCCTGAATTAATGTGTCAAAGGGCGTTCAAGCTCAAATTCAAACTCAATTTGAAGTCCAAATATACCATCAATTAAACTAAAAGCTGTGTTATGTTGGAATTAATCACATGATCAATATATAATCATAAATCTAATACACAGCACCACTTGGATCTTTTACGAGTTGTCACTGAGAAGGAATTAATAATCCTCAAAGAAAGCCTGCAAATAAGTGATCGTGTCCTTGTTGAGCTGGAACCCCATCCACTGCATTTTGAAACTGAGTTAATGCTTCCAATCAAACTCAAATTCAAAATCGCAACACACATAATTTCAGTTGGGGAAAATGAAATTGGAGTTTGATGCGTCCAACTCCAAGGCAATCAGATTGGCATGTTCAATTTTTAGGTTACATGCTGAACGCTCGACAACTTTTTCCTCCAAAACTTCTCAACTAGGACTTGTTTTTCATTTCTCTTTGTTCTGCCATGTTCAGCCGACCTTGAGCTCCGATTTTGATCCTTGATTCTACACCCAAATGTTCATCTCGCTAAGCCTCAAGCTAGTCGATCACTGTTCTAATCCGAGGTTATTCAACCAGGGATTTGTGGTACACATGAGATATCAAATGTTTCCTCCTACCCAAAATCATTTTCCACATATGAACTCCATTCCTCGACTCGATACATTAGTGCTAGTGGTTCCAGTACACTCTCTTCAGTTACCCTTTCGTGCTTAGACACGTGGAACCGAGAGTCACACGAATCAAAACTCATTTCAGCCACATCAACAACTATCCCTGTCACGTCAGTTTTCCACTAACTTTTCAGTTTTTTACATTTTTCTTCCACAACAAAGAGTCACGCGAATCAAAACTCACTTTACATTTTTTTATATTTATTAAGCTAAATGTTGATTTATTTTACTTAAATTTTTTGGTTAATGATATTATTAATATTAACATTAATACATATCGTTAAAATAAAAAGGCATACAATTAAATTTAGAAATATTTTATTAACTTGATACACTGAAAAACACTCAAAAAAAATTACACAACTTAAACTTGCAAACAACACACTCCTACAATAAAATTAAACATCATCTCCGGGAGTGCCAAATTTATGCCGTATATGTTCAATCAAGTCGGCCTTGAGTCGATTATGCATACTCATGTCTCGGAGTTTAGCCCTATTTTGTATCACTTCACGCATTTCAGCTGGATAATTTGGGATGATAGGTTCAACTACATGAACTTGATCGAAGTCGGATGGATCACAGTAGTGTTGATATGTATCACATTCATCTTCAATGATCATATCTACCTTTAAAAATCATGTTCCAAGGCCCCTTAATGACTATGGACATTATTATTCTTGGAAAAAAAAATCTAAAATTACACAAGAAAGAAACTGACCCTTAATTCTGAACGTTTTAACAATACAAGCGTTTCAAATTCTATATACCTTTAAAAATCATGTTCCAAGGCCCCTTAATGACTATGGACATTATTATTCCTGGGAAAAAAAATCTAAAATTACACAAGAAAGAAACTGACCCTTAATTATGAACGTTTCAACAATACAAGCGTTTCAAATTATATTAATCCTGAAAGTTACAATATAAATGTAATTTAATATTATTTAGAATTGATGAGCCCAATATGCTTAAAAAAAATTAATGAGCCCAATAACCTTACATATCCAATCATCTCCCTTCTACATTCAAATGGACCCTTAATTCTGAACGTTACAATATACAAGCCTTTCAAATTATATTGGGCATTGATGGCCTCAATAACCTTACATATCAAAGCAGGTCTCTTCCACATTCTGAACTGCAATATACATTTAATAAGCCTTTCAATTTCTCACATATAAGCCATCAAATATATTCTTAAAATCCCAACAAAGATTCCAACATACCATTATCTATTTTCAGCAACACATCCCACCAGAAAGTTATTCCATCGGTTCCATACAACCTCTTCATGGCTCCCCTCCGTGAATCACCAGAAAAAGAAGATTATGTTTTCGTTCATGAACTGCGCACAGGTCAAGAAGCCAAAATTAAAGTGATGATATGTCGAAAATGGGATGTTCTTACTCCAAAAGGAAAATATCTTAGCACAGACTTCATCGTGCCTGACGAAAAGGTATGTCATACCCACAAGTTTCTCCACATTCTTCTATTGATTTTTTTTGAAATGACATATCATGTATCGTATTTGTGAATATGTGATTAAATGTACATCGATCTAAAAACATGTCTAATTTGAGAAAAAATGTACTCACTCCGATCTTTATGCATTCATTTGCACAGGGAAATATTATTCAATGCACTGCGAAAAGTAATGTTGCCCATTGCTTTATAAAACTAGAAGAAGGTGGGATATATTACCTCAAGAAATTCAAAGTGCAACCTAACCCGGAGGAGTATCGAGTTCTCAAGGATAATGAGCATATGATTGAATTAGGGCTGACATCTATTTATCAAAGACAGTCTTTTGTCATGGGCAGCTATATGTTGCAATCTCTAGAGTGACAGATCCAAAGGGGCTAAAAATCTACTTAAAGGAAGACACCAGAGAGAATAGAAACCACACAAGAAACATTGTTTTCAAGGAAGCCTTCGCCAACTTGACTTCAAATCACTAAGTAAGCACTACTATCAATCCAATACCTTTGGATGTTTAGCATGTTTAAAAGCTTTATTGCATTTACCTAATCCATATTAATCCTTATTTTTTACGCAGGAATGGAAAATGCCCAAAATCCAAAAAACTCCAACTCAAATTAGCAGAAATAAAGATTAGGTTCACCCACTGGAACCTTGCAGCAAAGACGTATGACTGTTGACTAATTATTGAGTACAAATTCTATTTCAATCTTTCTTTCTTCTTAGCATATTACTCCTTAACCGAATCCAAAAAAGTCGGAAAGAAATATAACAATGATCTGATCAAAAAATACCATATGAACCATATAAAAAACATAGCATTACTAACAAAACACGAGATATGACCCAAAATCACATCTTCCAGTCAATTAACCCTGAAATTCAGTGATAAACACCCTACCGCTTCCAACAAATCCTAAATTCTCAATCAATAAGTGAAAGATTAAAGAATTCTGAATCATACAGTAGCAAATTAATAGCACATTTCAAAATCAGAGAGACTTACGGGATTTGAGTTGTAGAAAAACACTAGGACTAAATTATCCCTCTCCAAATAAACATTTTTTCTACATGTGTGCATATGTTTTACTTTACTAAACAATATATGCGATAAGTATAAAAATACAATATGATATTTAAAAAAAAAGACTCTTAGGTAACTTATACAAACACCAAAATTTATAGTTATGAACTAACATTGACAAACCCAAATTAAAAATCAAAAAATGCAAGAAATCCCAAAATGCAACAAACCCTAAATTCTCAAGTAGGCAACGAAGAATGCAAAAAATCCTGAATTACAACAGATTAAAAGCATATTTAAAAATCAGGAACTTACCTACAATTGCCTAGATCTAGACGCCAGGTTTGTTTCAAATCTGCCATCTCGAACTCAACACTCTTACTTCGAAGACTAAAAACTGAAAGCGGGAACAAAGAAAATAGAGTCATAACCAAAACCCATACTAAAGGCAACAATCAATACCCGATTATCATGTATTCTAATCTTACTTCTTTCTTAACACATTAACTTTGACATAAAAGTGAAATGATCACATTTTGGTATAGTTATTTTGCTTATTATTTTAACTTGCCAAAACTGTTAAAAAAAACTACCATCACTAGGCTGATCAAAAATACCAAATAGCCTATTAGAACAATAGCATTACCCCCAAAACGACCTAGCATGTCATCTTACAGTAAATTAACCCTCGAATCAGTAATAAACACCCTACCAGGTCCAAGAAACCCTAAATTAATCTCAATCAGTCAACGAAAAATGCAATAAATGAATATCATGTTTAGAGATCAGTGAGGCTTACAAGGGGGGTTGATTTGAGTTCAGTAGGACTAGACGATCCTTTGGCAGGAAAAGTTACCTAGACCTAGACACTCGAGATGCTTCCTTAAAAGGCTAAAAACTGAAAGCAGAAAGTCACAAAAAAAAAGTCATGCACAAAACACACACTGAATGTAACAATCAACACCCAATTACTAAAAGCAACAACTCAGTACCTAGATTTGCTTGGTTATTTGAGTGATGGACAGTTATTGTACCAATGCACCAATGCACTAAATCAAAATGCCTGCATCTGCAAAGAGCTTGGCTACCTCGCTTGAAGCCAAGCAACAGAAGCAAGATCAATTTACTGCTTTTATAGACGTGCACGGAATAATTGACATTGAAACAACTAACCAGTTCTGCGTATATTTACTGCCCGATCTTCTGCATCAAAACTCAGATTATTGTTTAAACGTGCCGAAGATTATCACCATCTAGAACATATGTCATCTTCCCCATGAAATGCAAAATTCGACTCAAGGCACATGCCACAATGCTTTTTCCTGTGTTAAAAAAGTGGGTGAGGTAGGAAGAACAAGAGATCATGGTAGCTGCAATAACAACTAAAAATTAATGGTTACACTCTAACTAATCAAGATATGAAAAATACATCTTTTTACCAAAGGTTAACCAACATCTCAAAAAGACGAAAGCAACATTTGATAAAATCTACCAAAAAAAATTTCACAGGTTTTTTTCCCTTGATTTCTATGACACATATAGCATATCACCCATAGAAAAGATTGAACTAAAAGAATGAAAAAAGAATGGAACAAACAAACCTGAACCACTAAGGCCAGTTATCCAAATGACACCACCATGACACAACCTTTTTGTTTAAGCAACTCTTCCCTGTCAACCTTCTTGACCAAGCACTCATGCCACAAAATGTTGCAAGATTTTCTGATAGTAGACATCTTCGGCAGAAATTTACCTATTTTCGATACCATTTAGTCAGAGCAAATCAGGAAGAACGCCTAGCAGAGTTACACTAGAACCACAATCAACAATGTATAAAAACAACGCTGGGCCGTTCCATCTTAAAGATCAAGCAAGTGCTTCACACCAATGAAACTGACTAAATTGGACATCACCAATTACATCCATCAATTCAGAAGGTCAGTGCAAAAGTAGCAACAATCCACTGAACAAACTTGGGAAAACTATATGCTAAAGATGCGGACAAAACTCACCAACTCGTGAGCACCTGAGTGTTGGAAATATGCTCTTACCTAAGGCCACATGGGAGTTCAAATCGAAATATTGACTCAAGTTTCTAACGGTCAAATCTGGTCAAACCCAAGTCTACAACCAAACAAAATCACATTCCCTAAATTTGATTCTAGCTCCCATATGATCGACAAAACTCTCATCACACCACCAAGCCTAATTTCTTCACCCATATTCACAGCTACACAATTCAAACCTCCTCATAACATCAAACAATTAAAAAACACAAACCCATCTCCGATTCACGCTATTATTAAACCAAAAATCTTCAAGAGAGACAGAGGATATCACTTACCGGGAACTCTAATCAAACACGTTATAGTTGTCAAAATCTGCCGTCGGAGAAGCTATGATGGACACAGTCTTGTGGCCAATTTCGGAAATTGAATGAACAACTTTATTCCTCCCGCTGAATCCAGCTTGATCGCCGATCTTTTTACCGCAAAAAATCCGGGGTTTGGCAGCCGTGGTTTTAGATCTGGAAATGATAGGTCATGGAAGCTGGGGGAGGAAATGGAAAACAGGGGAAATGGAAAACAGCTGGCTATCTATTTTCCGTGTAAATTTGGGTGTAATCATTTTCATTTGTTTTTAAAAGTAATTTGATAAAGAAACACAAATGAAAATCTATATATTTTTCGTGTAAATTTAATGACCCAAATTTTCAAGTAAATAACTAAATAAGTAATTATTAAATTATAAAATCACATAAAAAGCAAAAAAAAAAGCATTGAAGTGTTGAGAGCCATTCAGATGTCTAGGAAGAACCGTTCAATTTTAAATAAACGGTTTAGATTTAAATTAGTTTAGCTATTTTTAATTTATTTTTTAGGGTCGATAGATTTCTATAGGGTAATCCTACCATTTCCATAGAGTTATACTACCTCTATCTAATAATTTAAATCATTTACTTTTTGACACATTTTTTAATGTGTTCAAAACTATATAAAATATAAAAAAATTCAAAATTTTTAAAATAATTTCAAACTTAATAGTAATTAGTTTCAAATTAGTTTAAAAAAATTGAAAAAAGGTTTATATTTTATAGAGTTTTTTTAACACATTAAGAACCGTGTTAAAAAACTCACGACTTCAATTATAAGACAGATGGAGTATTATATTATATTAAATTATATAATATTATATTTTATATTTTTGGTCGAATAGAGATATATTTTATTCTACTATAAGGGGTTGTCTTTAATAAGTCGAATTTGTTTCCACCTTTAATATTCTCTCACCTTTGATGATTTACCTTTTAACCCGTCGTCACAGTAGTATTTCCCTTTAATCTATTTTCACCTTTAATTATTTACTTTTTTTTTTCTTCAGTGTTAATTTTTCTCTAAACTTGACAATTAAAACCAGGGTAAAGCAATAACAATTAACCTTAATATACGATATGATATTAAAAATAACTTTCAGATAACTTATACAAAAACCAAACTTTATATGTCCCGTGCGTAGCACGAGTATGACATACCTAGTTATGCAAAATAATGCATGCCCTCATTATTTTCCCCATCACATTAATGTCCCAGGCAAGTGTCGAATAGCGTATAATAGCAAACCGAGCTTGTAAGACACCGAACGCTCGCTCCACATCTTTACGTGTTGACTCTTGACAGCTGGAAAATAATGCATCCTTCGCACCAAAAGGGTGTCGAATGGATGGAATGAACGAAGCCCATTTGAGATAAATGTCATCGTTTAGGACAACAAAATTCGTCGTAGGAGATTCACCGTTTAGGGCATCATCAAATACCGGAGAACGATCAAGAATGTTAATATCATTACACGTACTTGGAGTTCCAAAAAATGCATGCCAAATCCATAAGTCATAGGATGCAACTGCTTCCAGGACAACGGTCGGCTTTTTATCACCCCTTGCGTATTGACCTTGCCATGCAATGGGACAATTTTTCCATTCCCAATGCATGCAATCAATACTTCCGATCATTCCGGGCCAACCACGAGCATCTCCAACGAACAACAGATGTTGCATGTCTGTTGCATTCGACCTCCATAAGTACTCGTTCCCAAATAGGGTGATGATGTCATCAACAAAGTGCGACAAGCAAGACCTTGCTCTTGAGCCACCAACACGAACGTAATAATCAACAACATCAACGCTAACCCCGTACGCTAGCATGCGTATGACGGCCGTACATTTCTGCAACGGGGATAGGCCTAGGCGACCAGTTGCATCCGGACGTTGCTGAAAGAACTGGACAAAGCGTCCACCACACGTACAAATACGTGTCGCCTCATCCGATATCTTCATCGGAATTGAGCATCATTGTAGGTTGGTGTTGGAGAGAAATAATCTTTGAACAACCGAGCATGTCCGGTTTCTCGATCTTTGTCGATGTAAGTTCTGCTTCGACGTGAACATGAAGAATTGCTACTTCGGAGGCTCATATTGACGACATACTCCTCGAGATTGTCATTGAGTTCAGTATCCTCAGTTGGAAAGTAGGTAAGGATATCGGGGATTTCTGGGGATGAAGAAGTAGTTGAAGAGCTAGATGAAGATGTGAAGCCAAAGTTCATAGGTTTTTTGGACATTTTGCAAGAGGAGATTGAGAGTTAGGCAGATGAAAATGTGGGTACGATTCATTTGATGAACTAATAAGGTATTTATGGACGTTTCATGGCCAACCGTTGCATCAATTGCAGTTTCAAATTCAAATTTAAATTTCAAACCAGCATTCCACATTTGAATTTGAATTCAAATTTGAATAACTTCAATCATGGGTTTAGTCAAAGTCAGTGGCTTCGGAATAGGGTAAAACTGAGATTCCTCCAAGCTTTAGTCATTCAGAGCATCAGAATAGGGTAAAGCTGAGATTCCTCCAAGCTTTAGTCATTCAGAGCTTCAAAATAGGGTAAAGTTGATATTCCTCCAAGCTTTAGCCATTCAGAGCATCGGAATAGGGTAAAGTTGAGATTCCTCCAAGCTTTAGTCATTCAGAGTTTCAGAATAGGGTAAAGCTGAGATTCCTCCAAGCTTTAGTCATTCAGAGCCTCAGAATTGGGTAAATATGAGATTGTTCCTCCAAGTTTTCCCCTATATAAACGAGTTGCTCCTTCAATGTTGCAAACAAGCAAGCAAATTACTCAAACCATCCAGCCAACAAAATGGATCCAAATGGAAACCCACTCCCAAATCCTTTCGATCTTTCTCAAAGCTTCATTCAAAGCCTAGCTTCGCAAGATCCAAACTACCCAAACCATCTTTCTCAACACCCTCTTTCATATCAGTACGCAAACTTTCCTTTCATACCTCCTTATCACATGCATCCAACTGCTCAACCCATTCCACACATTTACCATGATCCAAATGTGAATGTCAACCCAATGTCTCCTCCTATTACTCGACCAACATTTGGTACACATGCAAGCATGGACGAAGAAGGTGATGATGAAGATGTCGAGGAGGTAGCTGCTGGTGAAGATGTCGAGGATGTTGTTGGTGGTGAAAATGTCGAGGAGATTGCTGTTGATGTAAATTTGGAGGAGGTTGTTGTTGTCAATGACGGAGGAACAAAAAGACAGTGGACTGAAAGGGAGGATGAATTTCTCATCAGCGGATGGCTTAACACTATCAAAGATGCTATCCAAGGAACCAACCAATAAAGCAACACATTTTGGTCTAGGGTTGCAGCGTACTTCAACGACAGGAGGGGGGTGGTGATAATGCACATTTCTAATGGGCATTATAGGGTAGTTTAGATGCATTTGCATTGTAGAATATGCATGTTTAGTCTCAATTTAGATTATACTCTTTCGTGGCAAAGCTCGGAATCTACGCTATTTTGGTTGAATTGTGCAAACTCATAGATCCAACATGGTGGAAAGCAAAGGAAAGGTGAACAACATGTCCAAGTGAAGTCAAGAAAGCAAGCTAAGGAAATAAAGAAAAGAGGCAAGAAAGAACGAGGGAAGAATGAAGAGAAAACAAGCTTCTGGGCATCTGTCACTGCCAACGAATGGGAACTCGTTGCCAGCGAGTGGAGTCAACGAGAAGCATACCCAGGAGCCAGCACGTCTCGCTGCCAGCGAGTCCATCAATGAACAAACAACACGAGTCGCTGCCAACGAATGGTGACTCGCTGACAGCGAATGGAGTCGCTCCAGCGGAAGGGTGACCTCGCGGCTGCGGAATGGTGACTCGCTGACAGCGAATGGAGTCGCACCAGCGGAATGGTTTTCTCTTCCAGCGGAATCGAGGAGGCTTGCCGAATTTCTAAAGCATGAGCATTCGCTAGCAGCGAGTGTGGTAGCGAGGTGCTAGCGAAAATCCAACAGTAGCTCGTTTAAGGCCATTCGCTGCTAGCGGAAATTTTCGCTGCCAGCGAAATCTGACGCTAAACTATACATGGAAAGTCTATCTTCTATCTAGTTTGTTTAGGAAGTTTCTATCTTATTTGTCTATCTTTTACCTTATTTATGAAAGGCTTTAGGCTTATAAATAGGATGTTTATGGTTAGTTTTCTTAAGGATTCAAGTAGAGCAATCACCTTTGAAGAGAAGAAAGTTTAGGTAAGCCATGTTTGGCTAATTTTGTAGTTTCCGCCTACACTTTCGAGACTTGGTTGGTGGTTTGTGAGTTTCTAATTTAAGTTATTTTTCCTCTATAATTCCTTCAACTTCTTTGTGTGATATTGATTATGTTATTAATGTTATCTTGATTAGCTACCTTGATAATATTGATTTCATGCTAGGATTTAATACTTTCGTATTTGTGTTATTTCCGTAGTAGCACGCATAAGAATGTGGATTCCGTGTTTGAAGCATGATTATGTAGGGAGTTGCCATATATCTTAAACATTGATTTACCGTGTTTAATTGGTGTTATTTATATGCTCAAGTTCTTGGGACTATTTGTTATCTCTTTGTTAAATCTTGTATATATATCTAACCCCGTCGTGGACCTATCTTACAGTCACGACGCCTTGTTACTAATTGTTTGCAATGGAGTTAGAGTTATGGCAACACCAGGGAGAATACTTTCACCATTACCTCGCAAGAGTGCAAGATTTAGTGGACGGCCGTGCTTCACGGGGTATCCAAGATGATTTGATAAAACGAGTACTTTGCGTTCAAGATGGCATGCTTCCCGAGATATGAGAATTCGCCCAATCTTTGAAAGAGGAAGGCTTTTATGGTTTCGATTGGTCGGAATTGTGGGATCTTTTCTTTTGCGTGGGTGACATGGCGAAGGTGGAAGAAGACTACAAGTTGGCATCCATACCCTTACCTTTCAAACCAATGGCGGGCGAGACACACGAGGGAAGCCAAGACGCAAGCAACAATGGTTCAATCGAAGATAGAGAAGGGAGCCCGATGCCCCTTGACATGGAGTCTCATGAGTGCACGCGTGAGGAACCATGTGTTTTGGCACCTACTCCACCCATAGAAATCATTCCCAACTCATCCATTAAGGAACCAAGTCCGGAGCCGATTTCTGTGGCTCCCGAGCAAGGTAATGATATTTCTTACACTTTTGTGGATTTTGGTGAATATGTAGATCCTTGGGAGCATTACTTCAATAAACCACCAGCGGAACTGTGTTGGTGGTACTACATACCCTCGTCGGGAAGTCACGCTCGAGCATATGAAGAGTTGAAGACTTTCTTCAACATCACATCATTTGACTTTGGCTTCTTCATATGTGGTGCTCGCCTACCTAGATGGTGTGCACCGGAGTTTGATTTGCTAAAGAGAGCGTTGGCAATGTCCGAGTGAGTCTTGAACACATGAACGAATAAACCGTCGAGTCTATGACGATAAACAAGGACGCTTATCGGGAGACAACCTGAAGTAAGTTTTCTTAAATTAGTTATTTCAATTCCTAGTTAGTTAATTAGTTTTGTTGTTTAATAAATTAGAAATTTTCTAATTATTTTATATGGTAGATAGATGCTTTTAGATATTTTGAGCTAACAATGCAGGGAAAAGTGAACAAGATCGAAGAATAGAGATTTGTGCTGAATTCGCTGTCAGCGAATCCTTATTCGCTGCCAGCGAGTATAGCCGCCCAGATGACATAGGAGCTGATTTCATCCGCTGACAGCGAAACAAGACTCGCTAACAGCGAATCCAGCAGTGATGCCCAGTCTTCGTCCATTGTCGTCATCGTTGATTTTATTCATTCTTCGTCATCTTCATTCATCCATGCTCGTGGTTCGTCAGTCTTCGTCATTGTCGTTCTTCCAAGCTTCGTCATCTTCGCCATTGAAAATTTTCCACAATGTGAGTTATTCTTTGCCCATTTTTTCTTTCATATTTTTATGATTTGTTGTCTTTGATTTTCATTGAGGACAATGAAGAGTTTAAGTGTGGGGGAGGGTTGCATTCATAGATTCATGCATTCATGTTTATTTTTTTCGTTATTTTAATCATCGATTCATGTTTTTATTTTTTCGTTAATTTATTGCATTGGAAAATGAAAAAAAAAAAAGAAAAATATAAAAAAAAATCCAAAAAGATCATGCATTGCATATATGTGTTATTCAAATACCCATCTTGCCTTAGTTTGTCCTCTATTTTATTTTTATGAGTTTTACCATATATGTTCCATAATATGATTGAATTACCTAGCCTTGTCACATACTTGCGTTGATTTTTATTGGAGCATGACTTGTTAGTTCAATTGAGCAAGTATGATTCTTAGTTCTTGGGCATTATTGAAATCCAACAAAACTTGTCCTAGTGAGAATTTTGGCCTTATATGGATTTTCACCATATTTGTTCCCTTTTGCTTTCTTGTGTGACATTATACTCTCCTTATGCAATTACCTCTTGAGATTGACATTATTATCTATATTTGAAGCCGAATTTATGTTTATTGCTTATGAGTTTCAAATGATAGAGGCATGATTTTCATAGCCATATTATTATCCATATCCACCCTACATTTGTGTCCTTTGCTTGTAGCCAAATTTGAGCCTTAGCCTTTTCTTTGAAGCTCCACAAAATTTACCCTTAGCCTATGAATCTATGATAAGCCTTACCCTATTCGGGAATTGGGATTAGAGTTGGTGAATGATTGATCTAGTTAAGTGGAAAAGAGAATATTGTTGAGAAAGTTACAAGTTTGGATGAGTATGTAATTTTAGTTTTATTCCTCACATTGTACATTATTGTATTTTTGGCTCTAGAAAAAAATTGAAAAAAAAAGAAGAAAAAAGTGAAAGAAAAAGAGAAAAGAGAAAAGAAAAAAGAATGAATAGAGAGCCTTTTATTTTATTATGTATGTGAGAGTTAAAAAATGTATGGTTGAGAGAAAGTTCTTTTGTTGAGTATTTTGAGAGTGAAAGTTTGAGTTATTTTGATTTGAAAGTATTTGGTTTTTAGTGTTCTTCCGGTTGTTCTTAGGGATCCCTTTTTTCCCGGATTTCTAGCACCACAAGCCTAAATATTTTCCTACCTTAAATTTCTTACCAAGCCTCATTACAACCTTGATAAAAGACCTCTTGATGTCTCTTATAAGTGATGGCATCCACGGTGGAGAATATGTGATATATGTGTCAATTTCTATGTAGCTTTTTGCATTTTGGATTGAGTTGAGAGATGCATCATAAAGCCTAAACACATGAGAGTAAGAGCAAACACATTATCTCGGTGAGGTTGGACTAGATGTGCCTTTTACTTTGAATCGATCATATACTTGCAAGGATGTTAACTTTCATGCTCATGACTCCTACCCTTTGATGTTGCATTTGACAAGGTTATTGCTTGAAGATCATATTTGTGGGATGATGATTTTGCTCTTCTTTATTTTGCATTGCTTGAGGACAAGCAAAAGGTTAAGTGTGGGGGAGTTTGATAATGCACATTTCTAATGGGCATTATAGGGTAGTTTAGATGCATTTGCGTTGTAGAATATGCATGTTTAGTGTCAATTTAGATTAAACTCTTTCATGGCAAAGCTCGGAATCTACGCTATTTCGGTTGAATTGTGCAAAATCATAGATCCGACATGGTGGAAAGCAAAGGAAAGGTGAACAACATGTCTAAGTGAAGTCAAGAAAGCAAGCTAAGGAAAGAAAGAAAAGAGGCAAGAATGAACGAGGGAAGAATGAAGAGAAAACAAGCTTCTGGGCATCTGTCGCTGCCAACGAATGGGAACTCGCTGCCAGTGAGCGGAGTCAACGAGGAGCATACCTAGAAGCCAGCACGTCTCGCTGACAGCGATTCGAGTCAGCCCAAGAGTCAGTGAACAAACAACACGAGTCGCTGCCAGCGAATGGTGACTCACTGACAGCGAATGGAGTCGCTCCAGCGGAAGGGTGGTCTCGCGGCTGCGGAATGGTGACTCGCTGACAGCGAATGGAGTCGCACCAGCGGAATGATTTTCGCTTCCAGCGGAATCGAGGAGGCTTGCCGAATTTCTAAAGCATGAGCATTCGCTAGCAGCGAGTGTGGTAGCGAGGTGCTAGCGAAAATCCAACAGTAGTTTGTTTAAGGCCATTCGCTGCTAGCGGAAATTTTCGCTGCCAGCGAAATCTGATGCTAAACTATACATGGAAAGTCTATCTTCTATCTAGTTTGTTTAGGAAGTTTCTGAAATACCCCCGACTATATTTTCCTTTTATGACGTCACTTTGTAAAGAATTATGACGTCGGAGATGAAGTTTTAAGGTAAAATTTTACGAAGTTTTATCAAGTTTGAAACTTAGTGAGAACCAGCGAGGATCCGTAAGCATGTCAAGGGTTAAGTAAAGAGGCTATAAAATTTATTGGATATTAATACATGCTTAAGAATAAGTTAGTAAAATATTCCAGAGTGGTAAAGTGAAAGATTATTGGTATATATATATATTTTTAAGGAGGATAAAATATATAAATTTAGAAACTTTAGGCTGTTTTTCGTAATTATCACATAAAGTGGGTCAAAACGGAATTAAGTGCCACGTTGCATTTTTAATATATATGGAATTGGATTTGTATGAAGATGCTTGGATTCCAAGCAGTTGTATGATTGGTTAGCTTTAAGTATAAAAGGCTTGATTGCCTCATTTTGGTTTTACAACTCCATCGGCATTCATAGATAGCTAGGAAAACTATTATACGTAAATCCCATTATACTACCTCGATTTCGGGCGACGTTGATTATTATTCAGTCGTTGTATTTTGGGACGATTCGACACTATCCCAATGGTAAAATCCCTCTCATTTGTTTTAAGATCTTGGATATTTTATATCATTATAATACCCGTATATAATTCAAGGTATTTCTTTATTAGTCATTATGATGCTCGTTGTTATTAAGAAATTTGGGTATTTCTTAAGACGACGTACCATTGGATAAAACAGATATTTCTGTTAAGTCGAGATAATGCCCAATTATTTTGGATTATATGGCATTTATAAGTCGTTATAATGCCCAATTAAATTTAGGAAAGGAAATCCTAAATTAAGTTTGCAAGTCCTAATATTGCCTGAGCATTTAAAAAAATAGTGTTGGACAAATGATTACAAATAAGTGAAGGATATAAGTTTTATCGGATTCATTATGGATTATTTTAAAGGGAGACTCCGCCGAAGTTTAAGGGTAAAATTATTGGACATAAGCTAATTAAATTATTATTTGTCTGCTATGTACGACGTGGCTAGATGCGTCTGGATATATAGTTGGTGACATCAATCGTGATCCTACGTCTTCGGAAAGAATTAAATCTCTTGGTTGATCATAATCTTTTACATCCGTAGACTTCAGGTCTATAACCAAGGCAACTGACTTTGTCCCATTTACCTCCTAAAAGACCCAATGCCTTTCTTTTAATCTGTGTCAGTTGCTAATTATCAAGTATATCTGTCATATCTGTTTAAAATAAATTGCAAAGTCTATTTATTCTTGCAATCTCTGTTCGTTCTTTCTTTATTCAAGCCAGTTATATACTTTCCAGGTGTGGACCTTGGTTGATTTTTAGATCATATCCTTATTTATTATGTAAGTTGAATATATGTATAAATTAGTGTCTAGCTTGTCAGTTAACGAGATAAATTTATATATTGGAAAATTACACGGGTTCATCTGATGAATCCTTATAATGTGACACGTGTGTGTTACTAATCTAGTAACAAAAGGAGTGTTAAGCGTGTGTGTATGCGCGTGCATGTGCGTGAATGTGCGTGATCATAACAGGTCAAGACTCGTTATGTCTTGCTCTATAAGCTTTTCATGAAAAGTTCATTTTGAATATAATCAAAATGATACATTTTACCCAGATGAGTGGTAAATAGGCATGTGCCGGTATGACGTTGTTACTGTTACGTCAAGTACAACGTGGTTCAATAACGATATAAGTGAGTGATAAATAAATAAGCATTAATGTCTCGTAGTGGGAATTAAGTAATCATTGTTTGATATCATTCGAAGAATGGTATGTAGGTTAAGTGAATATTTTATCCTTATGAAATATTTTATACAAGTGATATATGTGTGTGTATGGGTGTATGTGCGTGTGTGTATGTGTGGGTGATGGTAATCATTATTCTTTTCCGATATTATTTTCCATTTCTTTTGGAAATATAATTCTTCAGAAATTCTGTTTCTCAGATATCTAATGTTATTGAACTATCCTATCCACAAAAATATCGTTCCGTCATTTGCTAGTTCTTCACCGAACTAACCAACCGTGTTGTGAAATGGTTGGCTGGTGTGCCTCGTCTGCATACGATGTACATCAGTCAAATTTTGCAGGTTAGGTAAGGAGGCCTTGAAGAGTTGACATTGTACAAGTAAAGATTTTAAACGTTTTGTTATATAATAAAGTCTTTCAAATTTCTATACTTTATGTATGAGATTTGTTTATCTTGCAAGATTGCAGAAAATATATGTAAAAGCTTTGCATCATGTTTAATGATAAAAACCGTACTTCAAGTCTTCTGATATAATATATTATTGTATAATTACATCTTTCAATAAAAGAGTTTTCTGGTTTAATTCAGTTTCTTTTGTTGAATATATGTAAAGTTTTGAATCTATAACAATTACTTTATAATAAAAATAATATTCTTATCTTCCGCTGTCATTCTTTTAAATTATTTATTTATCATCTTGTTTATGGGAGTATGGTTGCATGTCCCTATAAGCCTAAGGTAATTATGAGACCATTCAAGTCTGCATAATTACTGGCGCTGCAACATTCCCTCGTTTACAGAAGGGGCTATTACAGTTTCTATCTTATTTGTCTATCTTTTACCTTATTTATGAAAGGCTTTAGGCTTATAAATAGGATGTTTATGGTTAGTTTTCTTAAGGATTCAAGTAGAGCAATCACCTTTGAAGAGAAGAAAGTTTAGGTAAGCCATGTTTGGCTAATTTTGTAGTTTCCGCCTACACTTTCGAGACTTGGTTGGTGGTTTGTGAGTTTCTAATTTAAGTTATTTTTCCTCTATAATTCCTTCAACTTCTTTGTGTTATATTGATTATGTTATTGATGTTATCTTGATTAGCTACCTTGATAATATTGATTTCATGCTAGGATTTAATACTTTCGTATTTGTGTTATTTTCGTAGTAGCACGCATAAGAATGTGGATTCCGTGTTTGAAGCATGATTATGTAGGGAGTTGCCATATATCTTAAACATTGATTTACCGTGTTTAATTGATGTTATTTATATGCTCAAGTTCTTGGGACTATTTGCTATCTCTTTGTTAAATCTTGACCGTGTTAAGGTTGCATTGAGGTGTAAGGGATTAATTGGACTCGTAGGACTTTTAATCTACTTAAACCAAGACGAGAGGAATTCGTAGGAAAAGATAATAACTTGAAAAGGATTCGATGATCAATAAAACCAACCAAAGTCGAGATCTTGTAGGTGGAAACGCTTTTCTTCTATCTTTTATTTGCTTTTGTCAATATTATTTGCTTTTATTTTCATTCATAAAAATCTTATCTTTTATATTGATAAATGCACAATATTTAGAAATACTTGATTCTCTTGGGTTCGACCCCTTACTTGCATACTATACTAGTTTGTTTGTTTGGGATTTACTTTTGGCGAGGTAAATCAACGACTTTCACACCGTCAGGTGGACCTTCTCGCAGTCGGTGCCAATGTAAGAACCACTTTCAGAAGGTAGATGCAACTGTTTCTAAATTTGCAGCAGCTTATGCAACAACCTCGCGGGGAAGAACAAGTGGTCAATCAGAGGATGACGTGTTGGCTCATGCTCGTATGTTGTACAGAGGGTCAAGTAACTCAAAAGCGAAGTTCAGTCTCGAGCATGTATGGCGCATGCTTCGGAATTAACCAAAGTGGCAGTGTTCCCTTCAACCGTCAACAACTGCAGGAAGGAATAGCTCCAAGAGAAGAAAGGTCAATCAAGCCGAAGCATACACTTCAAGCTCTAACGCTGAAACTCCGCCTAGTGAAGGTGGGACTCCAGATAGTTTATTTGCTCATCCTCTCAGAAGGACGAGTTCCAAGAGAGCGGGTAAGAGGCCAAGTACTATGTTAAATGAGCCAACCTCAAACCCGGATCTTGTAGAGTTCTACGACCTTAAGAGGAAGGAGCTAGAGTTGAGGCAAATGGAAATGGAAATGAGAAGAGAATCTCTCCGGCTATATGGTGAAAGTAAAGCAAGGAAGAAAATGGATGCTGAGAGGAAGAAACTGGAAGCGGAAACCAAGGCATTGAAGGTTAGTGAAAAGACAAAACATGTGGACTATAAGTTTAACGTTCTTACGAACTTGCAAAGCAGGATAAGTTCGTTGTCATTGGACGAAGAATAGTTGATGAAAAAGCTGATCAAGGAGCTGAAGGATGATCACCAGTAAGTGACGAAGAAGTTAATGTCCGTGTGTAATGTTCATTTGTAGTGTTTAAGTGTATGGGTATGTGTAATTTCATGTTTAAGGTGTAATTTCATGTGTGTTGTCATGTTCTGGGTGTAGTGGGTATTGTTATTTAATGTTTAAATTTATGTATTTTTATGGTGTAAGTTTATGCTAATTTAAGTTAATGTTGTTTGTGTGACTATAAATCTTTAACATAAGGTAAATTTAGCGAATTTTTTTCTTCTTCCAAACATATGCAAAATGAGTGTCATTGGGTAGAGAAAAATAAATCGTATTCAAAAATAATTTTTTTTTTTACATAAATTATTTATTTAACGAATAAATGGGGGTTTACATAAATTATTTATTTAACGAATAAATAGGGGTTTTAATTTAATTAAAACCCACTGCCATGTGTCTCATTATCATTGGCTAAAAAAAATAAAAATAAATTGGATGATGCGCATCACCTAGCAGCACCTCCGACAAAATTTTCACCCGGATCAAAAGTCTCTCTCCTCCATCTCATGATTTTCCTGAGCTGGCCTCCCCAAATGATTCGCCCGGATCACCATTGCACATGGTCTTATATATATATAGGACCGAAGAGAGCCCAATGGAGGAGGATGAGGTAGATGAAGATCTTCCAATCCTATGCCTAAATGGACAAAATTAAGAAAAAGATGAAGTTCTAATTAGTGATTGGTTGAACTCTTTAGTAGATTTCTTGAAAGAGTGATAAAAAGGAACTGTTTTCGAATGGAGTTTTAAACTTCAATAAAATAACACTAGCATTGACCCATTTAGAAAATATTTGAAGAGCTTGAGTGTGCACGAGGTCTAAGCAATTGTTAGCAAGATTTGAAGAGCTTGAGTTTGAGGATTTAGTCTATAGTGATTCCATATATGTGATCATAATCTAAGCACTTGTATAGTTATATGATGATTAAAGTGGTTGAAAATGGAGAAAACAGTAACTTTCGTAGTAGTCCTAGCCCTTTTTTGCAAATATTAAGCTAGGTAGGACTCGCTGTGTAATTTTACAATGCGCCACAGAGAGAGAGAGAGAGAGAGAGAGAGAGGGGCAACATCAACGAACCGAACCCTAAACTCCTCCAGAGTTCAGCCGCTTCAGACGAAACTCTCCACCCAGTTTGTTTCCTCTGAGCGCGCGCGACAGAGAGATGGAAGGTACAGCAATGGAGGTAGAGGACGAATCTCCGCCTCAATCTTCCGCCTCTTCTAAACGCTTTGGTCTCAAGAACGCTATCCAGACCAACTTCGGCGACGATTATGTCTTCCAAATCTCTCCCAAGTACTTTACCGCAATTGCTTCTTCTCGTTCTCTATCGCGCGCCGCGTCTTCCGTTTTTTTGCTGGGTCTCAATTAATGGCGTTTTGATTGTTTGAATTGAAGGGAAGATTGGTCGGCCATGGCGGTGTCCTTGTCGTCCAACCTTGTCAAGCTCTACTCTCCGGCCACCGGGCAGTTCCTTGGCGAGTGTAGAGGCCACGTGGCTCCGATCAACCATATCGCCTTTTCTACACCGGATTTGCTGCATTCTTGCTCCTCTGACGGCACTGTCCGAGCTTGGGACACCAGGACCTTCCAACAGGTCTTTATCTCTTTCCGGCTTAGCTGATTAGAATTTCAGTTAAATTTGCAAGTCCTTTGATTAAGGAAAACAGTATTTGTTGATTCATGCTTGAATTTATACTAATTTTTTTAGGTGATTGTATTGTATATTAATATTAATTGAATTCTGTGTGAATTGGTATCCTTTTATTGCAGGTATCGATAATTAATGCAGGTTCTTCACAAGAGGTTTTCAGTTTCTCATTTGGCGGTGAAGGCAACCTTCTTGCTGGCGGATGTAAATCACAGGTAAGGATGATGATCTCGGAGTGCAATTTTGATGGATGCCAGTTGAAGTTTCCTAATTTCCTTGAACTGCATGCTTGAAAAGAAAGATGAAAATTAAGCAGTAATTTTACAAAATTTGGTGGATAAGGTTTTATATTGAATTGTAGTAGCTGAATGCCTGAATATAAGCATACAGAAATCATAAATTGGTGTACAATCAATTTTCAGTGCTGGTAGACAGTGAAACCTAGAACAAGATTGTTATGGGTTCAGGTGGCATTGTGCTACAAAAAAGAGAGAAGTTTTTGAGTTACAGTAGTCATTTGGAAATTTGTTTAGTTTTCTGTTTAAAAAAAAAAAAAACTAAATTGGTTTGCCTTTGAGTGAGCACTGAGTTTTGGAGACACAAGTCACGTTGTGGTTGAGGCATTAGATTTTTTATTTTGTTATTTCCGTTCTTTGCATATTCATCTTCTAAATTGTAGAGCATTTTGAAAAGAATTGATTTTGTTTAAATATTAAAAAAGGAACTTTGCTAACTTGAAAAGGAGAGCGGTGGTGACTGGTGGGGAACAAAGTGCCATAACTGTAGTGAATATCCCATAAAAAAATAAATTAATCCGAACAATAGTTTGTAGCCAAAATATGAGGCTTATTTTGTGGTTTGAAGATTTTAATAATTTACTCCTCTTCAAAGAGAAATTATTATAAGGGAGACTGAACATAAGGAAACATATCAATAGCATGATTGCATGAATAGAAGGCTTAATTCGATATTACTACGAGATTTTTAAGAACCTTGATAGAAAGCCTAAATTGAGTTTACAGTTTTTGGATCATCCATTTGTACCCTGCATTTCTATAAAACATTGGTCTTAATAGTCTTAAAGATTATTTTCTACTCTTTCTGTTAAAAAAATTTATGACCTATTTCAGCAGTATAACTCCTGGTTCGGTGTAAAGTTAATTGAAGTCTATTTATCCATAGCTTGGTTGCTTTAAACTTGCTTAGCGAATTCATGTTGTCCAATAGTATCTTGCATTTGTTGGGTAAAATTGTCTTTGGCAGAACAGATTGTGGAAATGCCCCTGAAGAGCAAGTTCATGGTTCTCATACTGTTGTTGCTTTTGCTTAGGTGCTTCTTTGGGATTGGAGAAACAGAAAGCAGGTCGCATGCTTAGAGGATTCTCACGTGGAAGATGTTACTCAGGTGCATCTATGTACCCTTGGATTTTAACCTAGTGGGATTAACTTCTTACTCGTAATTGATATACATGTAAATATTTTGTTCTCATATGACGCACCTTTTTGAGTACCCCTGTGTTTATAATATTATCCCCTTTCTACCATGCTGTTGTTAATCTGCTAATCCTATTAATTATTTTACAGGTTCATTTTATTCCAGGCACTCAGAACAAACTTCTCTCCGCATCCGTTGATGGTTTGATGTGCATCTTTGACACCACTGGAGATGTAAATGATGATGACCATCTGGAATCTGTAAGTTCTACTGCAACCTGGTTTCAAAGCCACCATCCACGTTTCACGTTTGTTTAGTGTTCCGTCAAAATTTTAAATTAGAAAACTGAGAGAATTGTTGATATTGTGTAGGTAATGAATGTGGGAACTTCAATTGGAAGAATTGGGTTCTTTGGGAATGGAAGTCAAAAGCTCTGGTGTTTATCTCATATTGAATCCTTGAGGTATACTATACCATTTTTTCCCGCTCTTTTTCCTTTTCACTTCTTTCATCTAAAAACCTAGTGTCTGGATGTTTTCCATCAGTGTCTGGGACTGGAAAGAGGCAAAGGTTGAAGTTGACATGCTAGAAGCTCGTTCTTTAGCATCTGACAGTTGGAATAGGGACCATGTATGTTAAAACAAATATCCAATTTCTAGTTGGCAATCACCTGAAACCAATTATTGATATCTATTTAGCCAAATATTTGCATTGCAGGTTGATTGCTTTGTTGATTGCCACTCAGGTGAGGATGATCGTTTATGGGTAATTGGTGGCACAAATGCGAGCAGCCTTGGCTACTTTCCCGTCAGCTACAGCAATGGAAGAGGAGTAATAGGCCCTCCAGAAGCCATCCTCGAGGGAGGACATACTGGTCTAGTCAGGAGCGTACTGCCCATGTCAAATAGGGCAAGCCATCCTCATATTCACCAGAGCATTTTCGGATGGACAGGTGGTGAAGATGGAAAGTTATGTTGCTGGCTCTCCGATGAGACGTCTGACCTGAACCGTGCCTGGATATCAAGCGATCTAGTTATTAAGCCACTGAAAAATCGCCGGAAAAGCAGGCATCATCATCCCTATTAGCAATATTACAGTTTCTTCTTTTTTGGGGGGGCTGGGTTTATGGTATGCCTCCCAAGTCTAAGGTGCTTCCCCCCTCTTTCTCCCCCCTCATTTTCTTATCTCTCTTATTATGTTTTTTCCTTCCAAATTTCATTTTGAGGTGCATAAATCTAAAGTAAGGAGTTCAAAATTCACCTCTTCTGTTGTAAACCAAAACCACTTCGGCTTGTATCGTGCCGCTTGTGTATGTTGAGCAAAAGTATTTAACTCTCTATTTTGTTCTCTTTTTTTTCTCTCAAGAAACTATTAAATAAGTGAGCTTTAATAACAGAAATGATGGTATGAATATAGTGGTACGGAGCAAGTAACCATATCGATCTTGGAGAAACTACCAAACAAACACCATATCACCAAACATATTTTAATAGGAGCAAGTAACCATATTAGAAATGAATCTAACCAAACACAAACACAAAAATTGGACATTACAGAACTCAAAAGGGTCCTTACCTTCTTTTTACCTATTCTCCTCAATATGGTTTTTAATGAAGTTTAGCTTCTGGAATGTAAGGGGGTTAAGTAGGAAGAACGTCTGGACACGTATTGAATCCACTACCAAGGCAGATCACATAAAATTTCTGATGCTAGCCAAAACAAAACTTACTGCTCCACCACCTGACAAATGTTGGAGGAAACCGGGCTTCGACAAAATGTTTTTTTGCCCCTCTAAGGGCCTCTCCGGAGGCCTGTGCCTCCTATGGAAGGAATCTCATTTACATAACGAAACCTTTTTTGTATGAAGCTCTACTGATCGAATAATCCAAGTGGACTACACAAACACGGATCTAAATATTAGCATTGAGATCTTGTTCGTATACGCAACGCCTCATGCAAATGAGAAAAAAGGTTTCTGGACTTCCCTATCACATTATATTCTCAACGCCAAAAATCCTCTAATTATTTTAGAAGACTTGAATGAAATATTGGAACACAAAGATAAGTTAGGCGGAAGGTCTCCATCCGCAAATAGATTTGCGAGACTGCAAGATATAATAAATACCTACAACTTAGTAGATTCCCCAACTAGTGGGAATATCTTCACCTGGAGGAAACGTGAACATGGCGAAGACAACATCTTCGAAAAACTAGACCGTGCAATCATTAGCCACTCTATACTGAAACAATTTCCTAATCTATGCACAAAAAATCATGCTTTCTTAAAATCTGATCATGCGCAAATAACATTGGACCTAATGGATACCCGCAAACCCAAACTACAACCTTTTAAATTTGAAATGGCTTGGACAACAAGACCAGACTTTGGTTCTGTTGTTCGAAATGCATGGAGACTAAATCCTCCAGGCTCGCAAATGTACAAACTTACAAAGAAATTACAGGAAGTCAAAAGGAAGAGTAAATTATGGAGCAAGGTAACCTTTGGAAATGTGTTCCGTCAAATACATCAAGTAGAAACAGAATTATTAGAAATACAAAACAATCTGTGCAATGCCTATAACCACAATCTAGACAACAGAATTAAAAGGTTAACAACAAAACATACTTCACTCCTAACCTACCAACAAAAATACTGGGGGCAACGGGCAAAACGAAACCATGTTAAATCCATTGATGCAAACACAAAATACTTCCATAGAATTGCTACTGGTAGACGAAACAGGAATATAATCAAACATCTACAAACAACTGCAGGTTTCACTTTAACAAATGAAGAAGACATAAGAAAACTAATAAAACAAGATTTCAGTACAAGTTACTCACTTCAAACTAAACAACAAGTACCAAGCAATTTGATCCATTATGTAGGAAACGAAATCTCAAATGAGGATAATGACTGGCTAACACGACAAGTATCAAACTCAGAAATCAAAAATGTAGTTTTTAGCCTAGCCAATGATAAATCCCCGGGCCCTGACGGGTTCCCTGCGGGGGTTTTCAAAAAATACTGGAGTATAGTAGAGCCTACTGTTATTAAGGCGGTTAAGGGTTTTTTCCTTAGTGGAAGAATACTAAAACAAACAAATCATACGTTTATAGCATTAATTCCTAAAATAGATAACCCAACCACCACATCGCATTATAGACCAATAAGCTTGTGCACAACAACATACAAAATAATATCCAAAATACTCTCATCAAGACTAAAAAAAGTTATCCCCAAGCTAATCAACCCATTACAAAGTGCCTTTACAGCAGGGAGATCTATACAAGATAATATACTAATCGCTAATGAAATATTTCACTCATTCAGTAAGAAAAATGGGAAAACAGGCTGGATGGCAGTTAAACTAGATATGGAAAAAGTGCTTGATATGATAGACTGGGACTTCTTATTCTCCATTCTGCTTAAATTTGGATTCTCTCCTAAATTCACAGAATGGATCAAGGAATGCATTACCACGGTCACATACTCAGTGTTGGTCAATAATGAACTTGCAGAAATATTCTTTCCAAAAAGGGGTTTACGTCAGGGCGACCCACTATCCCCTTATCTTTTTTTAATAATATCAGAAATCTTGGCTAGAGGACTGCAATACGAGGCTAGCAAACCACAAAGCCATCTAGGTATAAAACTAACACGTGGAGGAACAAAAATTCCTTTCTTCGCTTTCGCAGATGACATTGTCATTTTTGCTACGGCCACCAAAACAGGTTGTGACCAAATTAACAAAGTGCTACAAGAATATTCATCACTATCAGGACAACGTATTAATAGGCACAAGTCTCAATTTCAAACATCAAAAAATATTTCACCCACACAGAAAAACCTTATTAGAAATGAACTTGAAATAGCTCATACTACGAAACTAGGTAGTTATTTGGGATGTCCCTTAATAGAGGGACGGATGACCAAGGACGAATTCAAAGACCTACTTATAAACACAAAATCTCAACTGAACAGATGGAAAGCGAACTACCTCTCCCAAGCGGGACGATGCACCCTAATCAAAACAGCGTTATCGGCAAAGCCTCTACATATAATGCAATGCTTTATGTTACCCAAATCAGTCCATACAGAACTAGATAGAATAAATCGAAATTTCTTGTGGAACAAGGGACCGAATCACAAACCCCTAATCAGTTGGTTTGATGTATGTAAAACCAAGGAAAATGGAGGGTTGGGACTACGAAGCTCTGAGGACATGAACAAAGCTCTTCAGTTAAAACTACTCTGGAAACTGCTAGCGGAACCTACAAGCCCTTGGGTTACTCTAATCAATGAAAAATACCTAAAAAACAAAAATATCTTGCAATATAGAAAACAAGGGGGAACTTCATGACAATGGATACAACTGATCAAATTAATACCTCTATTCAAGCAAGGGTTGAGATGGTCCATTGGGGATGGCTCGACAATTAATTTTTGGAATGACCTTTGGTTTGGCTCAATGCCTCTGAACAAACTAATCACAAGAACACAACAAATCAATGACACAATTAACATAAACTATTACCTAAAAAATAACAGAGCATGGGATCAGGAAAAATTAAATGAGCAATTACAAAATATATTACCAAATAATATAATAGAAGCAATTAAGATTTTCCCAATACCACAAAACATACATGTGGATAGATTATACTGGAAATGGAGCAAGAACGGTTGGTTCTCAACAAAATCAACAATAGGTATGATACACAAAACCAAAAACCATGAAACTTCGGACATAAACTGGGTCTGGGGACTTAATTTACCGCCAAAAATAAAATCTTTTGTATGGAAAATTCTTCCTAATGGTGTGCCCACTGCTGTTCGGTTAGCCTCCAGGCGACTTGGTATCCCAACCAATTGCCCACACTGTGACTCCTGCTATGAAGATTTAAAACATCTACTATGGGATTGTAACATTACCAAAGAAACAATAATGGCAAAAAACCCAAGTGCATTTATGAAAATTCATGGGTGCTTTAGTAAAAAAGGAAATTTAAATGAAACAATATGGGATATAAAAACTACAATTGGAAAAAAAGGATTCGAAGAACTCGCCTTTGTTTGGTGGGGAGTATGGTATTTCAAGAACAAAACACTATTCGATAGCATCAATCCTGACATAAGACGCATTTTGTCTTTTGTGAATGATCAACCTGGAAAATATCTAATATAGATGAAAGTAAACAAGATATACAATTACACGCAAATAGGAAAAGACCGAAAACAATATCGAAAAGGAAAAGAACCAAATGGGAACCTCCTCCTTTAGGCAAGTACAAACTAAATTTTGACGGTTCTCTACCCTCTTCTGGGTTGGGCTCTTACGGATTTATTCTACGAGACCACAATGGTACCCCTATTTTCAGTGGTTCGGGGGTCTCGCCTTTCAGCTCTGTCTGTGGCTATGAGAGCCTAGGGCTTTGGCGGGGTCTTCTGGCCGCAAAGGATCTAAACATCACAAATCTTATTATTGAAGGAGATAACCTAACAATTATCAAAAGCCTTAAAGGTTTGGGGAAGCTTATTGGAGACTCTGAAATGATTGTCTCAGACAGTCTAGTCTCGCTGGGTTTCTTTTGTTCTGTCGAGATTCGTCATGTCTTCCGAGAAGCAAATTTTGTGGTTGATCGCCTATCACGTATTAGCTATGCTTCACACGGACCTTTGATGCCTGATGACTCTCTGTTACGTATTTTCATCCGCAAGGATGCTCTTGGTTGATAGAGCTTGCTCTATGGCCAAATTTTTTCTTTTAAAAAAAATAATAATATAGTGGTACGGAAATTGTAACAAATGAACCGGAGATCATCTAGTCAAAAAATGGTATGAATATAGTCGTGGACCAGATGATTCTTGCCGTAAAAGAACCTGGTCTAACCTAAACTTAGGCTGTTAGGCCGTGTTTGGTACGGGATGAAGGTGGGTGTGATGGAGATTGGGGATAGACAAGATGAATTTTGCGGATAATCCCCATCTCCGGGAGACGGTGTTGGCGGAATGAATTTTCGTTTCTCCATCACCTCGGCTCACCCTCGTTCATCCCCTTCTACTGCCTTGCACTTTCTTCACTCCTTGTTGTCGCACTTTCTTTATCTAGTTGCAGCAGCTCCAAAAAATCATACTTGGGTGAGAACTAAGAAAGAAAGATAGAGTCCATGCCTAGCACCTTCATTCCCTGCCATCAACGATGAGTCTGCGAGTCGACGAGTGCTATTTTCTCTGTCGCCACTCTTTTCATCCCCTGCTATTGCCCTGGCCGGTCTCTTCATCCTCTGCTCACCTTCGCTGCTCCATCCCTCGCTGTCAACGCGGTGCAGGAGAGAGGGTGGGTTGCCTAGCACTGAGTGGATATGGAGGAGTCGAGGTGGTTTGAGGAAGGAGGCGGAGGAGTGTTGTGACTCCCTTAATCAACTGCCAAAGACTACCTTAAGTATTTCAAATTTAAACAAATTTGGGTTCAATATTTCACACATAATAGTAATTTTAAGGTTAAGGGAAAATGTGAGATAAGTGCTCTTTTGCAAGCACCTAGCTTTTAAGGGTAGTTTTATGAAATTTTCAATTTAAGAGGTGGTTTTGTGCAAATTGTGTATTTAAAGGGTGGTTTTCTAGAATTTCGTTGTTTATTACTAGGATTGTTAGGTTGTAGTAAGATTACATCAGTTCCAACTTGCAAGTGTTGTGTCTTAACTCTTAACCTAAAGCCACCAATTTGTTTGAATTGAATCCCTCATCTTCGTTGAGTTGCAGTGTATTTGTACTAGTTTACTCTCTCATTTGGTTATTCTACACTTTTCTGCCTCCCTTGGATAAGTTTCTGGCATCGCCGCAGCTCACAAAATTTCATTTGGTTATTCTTTTTGTAGAGATTCATTTTGGGAGCCTGTTCCAAGATTTAGAACAAAATTTGCAAAATCAAGAGCTGAGAATAAGAAAACAAACTAAAAAAATTCATCTTTTGGTTATAGGTGTTGCATTGGTAAGAGTTTCTGGATGACACTAATCAACATTGAGACTTCTAAACAACAAAAGTAGAGCCTTTTACTGTCCTTGCAAAATGTAACTTCTGGGGAAGTAGGTGGCTGAAAAAAGAAGTGATATTACAAGTGAACTCACTGGACTTTCATTCATCGAGAGTTAGGGTATCTGCACTCGTACTGTCATGGATTGTAGATAAGTCCACGAGATGGCGCATCGTGGGTCTTCCGTGTGGGCAGTTCCAAGGGGAATTGAGTTCTGCCAAGTGCTCTAGAATCTGACAGCACAAAACACGCAAGTTTGTCTTAAAACATTTTATTCAAGGAAACAAAATAGAGTTCCTGGTGTAGTTCATTAATTTCACATATAACTTTGCTACCTTCTTCATCTCGCTTCTTCCTAGTGCGTCTCCAATCATAACTGACGCTCTGCAGGCACGTGATGCAAGCATTGCACGCACTCTAGAAGGGCATATTGAATTGGAAGTATTCATCTTGTAGTAACTCATCACTGAGCATTCCCCTTGACCATCACTAAGTGCAGAAATCAGCTCCTTCATATCTGGAAAAATGTAACACCAGAGGAAGTTATAGAAGCATACAGATGACAGTAGCTCATGATACCATCTCTCTCCTCTTCTCGTTGCTTGCTCTCTAGTTGTTAATTGTACTCAGCAAAGCAGTCACATATAAGAAAGAACTCTGAGGAAGCATTGCACGTGACTGAGTTTGCTTCACAGGCCTTAAATTATGGAAGTTTGTTACAAATCTAGGCCTTCCTTGTACAAAAAATTCATGACAAATAAAAAACTCAAAGTCAGTCCTATTAGCATCATATGACTGCCCCCATTTTAAGGACCTTGATTCGTATTACTCACAGCCAGAGCTACATCTGGATTGCTATATGCATGGATTTTTACATTATTTTAAACATGTCAAATCTGCAGCTCATAAGAAGAATTGAGACACAAGCATAGCCAAGGGTGCGTTAGTATTCAACACTTTATCTCTGATGCGTGATGTATACTGCTTCTGTCTTAACATTGCTTTAAAAACGGAAGTGCAAGAAAAAAATTACTAGTAGTGCTCAGAAGTACTCTTCTGGCAACAATAATAGCGGGTGTGGAGCTCCTATTTCTACTTTGGTGACAACAAATGACCTATTTATTATTTAAAGATATAAAAAAAAAATCCCTTGAGAGAATATCTTTCCCAACAGTCAAAGCTGGATTGCCAGCGTAATATTTTGACAACCAAAAAAGCATTTGTAGAGATAATACATATATAAATCAAGAATATGCATAGGAAGACCAATAAAAAGTTAGCACGACATATTCAATGGTACTTGAGAGAATTTGAGTTTAATAGTTACCGTCAACTCCAAAGGTTATATTTTGGCTAATTGGAACAGCTTTCAATTTAAAACGGTGCCCAGGAGGAGCATTCATGTCCTCTTCTAGAGAAAATCCATTTTTCCTGGATGACAAGAAATAGTAAAGTGAAAGTCAGGTATCAATCACAAGTTGCAGATAAAAAGGGATACTATGATAAAAATATCGAAGATTTAGGATGGACATAGAGTGGGATGAATAGTTCAGATAGCATGAGTAAAGTGTCTTAACGAAACTAACATCAAGAGAGAAAATGCAATGAGGCAAAACAGGACAATGGCTCTTCATGACTAAACCAATAATTTTTCAAGCATCAAAAGAACTGAATCAGCAAATGCCATCTCATAACCCAGAAAGACCTAGCTTCTAAAGAGCAGAAGCTTTAAAAAAACATTGACAATCATTTATCAAGTGATAAGACCCGTTAAGCTTCTCACAAAAGGTTTTTTCACAATTTATTAATCATATTTGGCGCATACATGTTTCTCTATACACAGGTAAGTGAGAATCTCGACTATTTGTTGACAACATATAATTTTCTCCCGTTTTATGAAGGGGTTTCTTTCAGCCCTCTGACTGCACCCTTTTGCACGCCTCTCTTGGGTTTAAAGTGTAGCAGAAGCACAAAACATACCTTATACTAGAAATTGAATATATGGTTTTCTATAGAAATCAACTCCAAAAATATCTGATTCGCATAAAATTGCAAGCCACCTGATTATATCCATATGCATTGAAGCTACTTCTTCCTCTTCAGGGGATAACTCCAGTATCTGTGCCCTGATTGAATATTTTGGGAAAACAGAGGTCAGCACAGTTCCCCTAAATTAAGCACAAACCAAATGGAAGAAGCACATAACCCTCGCAACAGCAAATTTGTCCAACCAAACTTTATACCAAATTCATAACATCATTTAAAATGTGTTATAACTGCTACGTGATGCCATAAAGTATAAAAGACATCATGTTATAACTGCGGACAGGGACCACTGGAGGCGGTGCATTCGGGCTGTGGATGTATAGAGTTTTGGGTCCTGATGTTTGGCTCTATTGTCCTTGCTATTTTCCTGTCTTCTTCCTGCTTCGTTTCTGATATAGTTTTCCCTCTATGAGTAATGCTTTCTTGTTGTTCTGGTATCCTACTGTTCTGGGTCTATCGGAAACACTCTCTCGACTTGCTCGGGGAAAGAGTGCGTACATCCTGACCCCAGACCCTACTTTTGCGGGATATTCTGGGTTGTTGTTGTTGTTGTTGTCATATACCCAGGTTCTTCACTATGGGGACTAAACATATAGAGAAAAGCTAGAAAGAAAATGGATGATAGACATAAAGCTTATGTTTCTCCTCATCTATCTACCCTTACTAGAAGAATGAGTAGATCTAAGGCCATTATAAGTGAGTCAATGCCAAAGCAAAAGGGCACCACACTCACACCATCTCTTCTTCTATCAACCAAGGCATAAGATAACATACATTTTAATGTCACATGAAAAGAAGTAAACGACCCTTACCAATTTTATTTATTTAAAAAAAAACTAAAAAAAGACCTTTACCAATTTCTACTTATGGCGGCATTGCAGTTAATGCAACAATAATAGCCCATGGTGAACCTGTAAACCCAAGTCTTAAACAACAACAACAACAACAACTACCCAGTATATCCCGCCAAAGCAGGGTCTGCAAACCCAGTCTTAAGTGCCATTAAAATGTTTGAAATTTTGATCATTCTTTCGTGATGTTGCTTAAGATAAGTGATGGTCTTTATCATTTGGAGGCAAATGTAAGGTTGCATCCAGGCTTGAAATTTAACAATAATAGGGGAATGTTTTCATTGACAGAGTAACTTTCAATATTCGTAATTGATGTATAGGGAAAGAAAACAGAAGATGTAAGTCGGAACTTGAATGTCACATAGCAAGAGAAAGAGTGGAAGGAGGGAGAAGATGAAAATAATACATGATAGCATTCTTACTTTGCATTTTCAAAGCTAACAGGACCTAAAACATTGATCTTCAGGCAAACAGATGCCAAATCAACACAGTTAAAAGGATAGATTTCTTACTTCAGTAAGGGTTGTTGGTTCAAGATAGTTGATTGTGATAGGCGCTCATAGTTGTACTTCTCATCTGCAGCATGCTAATAGTAGAAAAAAGAGATCAATCATTTTCCTCTCGACTTCAGACACATCAAGAAGTTAGCCAATTAGTCAAATATTAAAAGATGCATCATTGTGACATTTACAAACTGATACTCAAGAATTTGTTGTTTCATAGTAAGTGTAACATCTGGATGATGAAGAGCTAAACCAAATCATTAAGATAATTACCTGATCAACAATGAAGAGATCTTGATCTAGCTTTCCAATGATGAATCCAAGATTGAACTGTCCAATCACCTATGCACACCAAAGGTTCAGCAGTTAGAAGTAAGACTATGGCAATGCACATCCGAGTAGGGTTACAGAATCATTCAATCAGAGAAGAGATCTATCACCTACTCATTACAGGACACAAAAGACGAAAAACAATCAGACTTTGGCCTACTGTCTTCTAACTTAATTTATTTTACTTATCACATCCATATGTACCATGACGTATTTTGCATAACACTGGTTATTCGTGAAGGTTTAACTGATGGCTACCCATCTCACTAAATAATGCCACAAAAATGCGGCATCTCTACAATGCAAGATGACATGCACTTTATCATCCAATCTTCTTTGAGACATCTAAAAATTATCATTAAAGATCCTTTGATGATCATAGATAGCCGCTTAGTAGAATCCAGTCGGGGGAGGGGGGGGGGGGGGGGGAAGAAACCTTGTCTCTGTACAATCAGATCAAACTGAAAAAATAAATTCCCTCATCTTCCTCTTTACAATCAGAATTTAATCTCTTTGACCTCTCTGGCCATGAGTACCAAACAACAGACCAAAAGATTGAAAAACACAGGAACAAATAAGATCAACACGCTGGCAAGGGTCGCTCTTATTTATCATGGTTTGCCAAAAAAAATTGCTTATACACTATTATCATATTTTTCACTCTCTTCTCCCTGAACCTGGCCTTTACTTTCCTATTCCAGTTACAAGAATGATAAGTTTTTTAGTTAAAAAAATGTCATCCTGATAAGCTTTATGTGCAAATAAAACCCGTCTTGCATTAATCTCTACACTGATTCACATATACTAAGATTAAAACATATATGTATCCTCTATTTAAGGAATCATCAAACATCAACCCACATTTGAATTGTGTGATGCTTAGCTACGTCCAACTTTTTACTTGATGATTTGTACAAATACACAACAAGCATGCCTAGGAATTTGGAAAACATCCTTCAACTTTCAGTAAAATCGTTACAGCAAGTGTATGAAAATCACACCAAAATTCTAATATAAACTTATCAACTTGCAATAGGGCAAACTTGACCCAAAGAAAACCTCTACAGAAAACCCTTGTAAACCTGCTTCCATGGGCTACAAAAGCCAATGCATCCACATTTAACATTAGACAGTGTATATTGAATTATCTTTGAAGCGTTTAAAAGCCAAGCAACTTAAATCCAAATGCACAAGTATACAAAAAATACACAAATAAAAGTCGTTTCTACTTCACATAAATTTTTGGAAACAACCACATACTTGAATGCAACTCAAATATACAGCGTATAAAATACAAAAAAGTCTTCAGATTGTAAAAGAAAAACCTTCATTTTGCTAAAATCTCTCTTTTGAAATAACCTCTCCAACTCAGTTGTTGCTGCATGCAGCGCCCTGGTTTTCCGCTCATCATTTTCTGCTTCAAAAATATCCAGTGTAGCTGCAGCATAGCGCCTGCCAACACAATGAGTAAATTCAACTCCAAAACTACACAAAAACAATACTGTATATCTCAGTGAATCTAAAGTTCAAGACCTCTTAATTACTGCTCTTCTACCATGGGAGCTGAAAGGTAATCTTGGCATCCTCTTCTGCCGCCTTGCCAATAGATTTTCTATGGTAAATTGCAAAGTTGAGCATGGCTTAACAGTAGAAGAAATAAGGGGAGTATCTGGAACAGCTGCATCTGAAATATCTTCTAAACCATGTTCTAAATCCACTGAAGGTGCAGCTTGAGCATTTTGTGATTGGAGACTTGCATTTGGAATCTCTAATACATGCACCAAATTAGCTCTGGAAGCATTTTCTGCGCTCACCTTAGAACGAGGAAAAGCATTCTCTTCTGTTAAATTCTGAATTAAATCAGATAAGGATCAGAGTGCTTGAAATCAGACACCAATAGTCAAACAATAAAATATGTCAACATATATCATCAGACCACTGCACTTTGATAAGATTACTCGTTACCAAAAACATAGGTTGACTACATATATATAATGTTTTTTCAGCCATTCGATAACTACAACAGCCGCAACCAAAAAAGAGACCACCTGCTATAGCTCCAACCGAAAGTTTGGTAAATCCCTTGTGTACAGAGCACATTTACACAACTCACGTATTAAAATATATTTAAAAGGAAATTCACATCCCTTATATAGCTAGGAGTCTAGGATTACTACATTTTCAACGACTCTGCATACATAAATAAGGAAGAATTTGGTTTTAAGTTACAGCATTACTATAAACTGCATAAGAAAACAACTAAAATTCATAAACATACCTCTGTTGATACTTCCATGCATGTATTGCCACCATGCACAAAGAAGGTCTGTCTTCTGGAATAATCTTCTTCTGTTTTTAAGCGCTTTGACAAACTATTCTCATTGAGCTTAGAACAAGCATCAACAATGTTAAATTTATTGGCTGATTTGCTAGCAGCACTGCACGATTCAGATTTATTATTTTCTGATTCAGAATGAAGAGAAACTTTTCTTAAGATAGGCACCTCAGATAAAACACTGCAAGTATTTTCATGCTTTCTCTTCTGTATAGAAATGAATTTGGTGAGTGATGATTGAATGTTGCTTGGTCTACAAAATGAGAGTGAAGTATCCTTCTCTGATGCCTTCTCCTTCTCAGTTTCAACACCAATTGTTGGTTCACCATTAGCGCGGTCGGACTGACTATACTCCTTCCTAATGGCATTGGCTTTAAGAATGAAGCGCTTTCCAAGTGATATTTCAGAGCCACCAAGGGTAGATTTAGCAGCATGCTGTTGCTTATCATCAGTGTGAACTGTCTCAGTGGTTGTGCCGTCTAAGGCTTGTTCATGATGATGTGATTCTTCTTCTATTTGAACTCTATTTAGGCCTGGCTTCACAGTTGAATTGCTCAATCTACCAGGCAGGTGGGAAGAGTTAGTCTGGTCGGGATCAGTTTCACCCAGTTTGTTAAGACTGAAACTAACAAGACCAGCAGAATAGATCTTTTCTAAACCTTCTCTCAAAGATTGCATAATAGAACCTTCGTCAGAGAAAAATATTTTCCTTTTATCAGGTGTAATATTAACATCACAAGTTGTACCAGGAATTGTGAAGTTCAGGACAGCAATGGGATACTGGCGGGAATTCGCACTTCTATATAATTCATTCACTAGCTTGCTAACTTTTGGCAAATCAACTGGTCGGCCATTCACAAAAAAGAATTGCCTGTCTCCCAAATTACGTCCACTCCCATTCCCGGACTTGGAGATAAAGCCCTCCACTCTGCAACTGTCTGTTAAAGAAATATTCAGCGGTTCCAAGCAGGAGAAGGTATTTGTGCCTAACACTGTGATGATGTTATCTTTAAGCAACTGACTTCCCTGGGTCTTTAGAAACACAGATCTTGCACTCCTTCCAGCTGTATTAGTACAGACTAACCGGACTCCTTTCGCTATAAGTGCATAGGCCTGAGAAGATATACAGTAATCACTAATCAGTCATATTAGATGGAGAAAAGGGGATGCTATTGGTGAAAATTTCAAGGACATTCTGAGCCTAGAAACAATAGGAAGCAAAATATTTGCTCACATTCAAAAGTGAAATAAGCTTTCCATATTCCTTGCGGATATTCCGACTGAATTCTTTGCTCCGGACAGGCAAACGCAAAAATAACTTTTTCACAGTGACAGTTGTGCCAATTTGGCGAGCTGTTTTCCTTTCATCCACCAAATGGCCAGAATGGTCAAAAGTCAAATGTGTAGCAACTGGCTCATTTTTAGTTCTTGTTTCCACAGTTAAGTTTCCAAGGGCACAGAGGGAGCTCAGTGCCTCTCCCCGAAATCCAAATGTGGCTATCGATTGGAGATCGTGGAAATCTGCTAATTTGGAAGTGTGATGCTTGAGTGCAAGAACCTGAAATTAATCAAAGGACATACAGATGAAGATCTTAATAGTCCACACACCCAACATAAGTTGATCTAAAACGCTCTCATGATAAGAAACACAGTCTGCATGATCATAAGAACACTCATCCAGTACCACGCATGCAGATTCACATTTTATGAGTTTGCCTTGGTGAAATCATACAGTTAATACTATTGCTCTGTCTTACTGTTTTGGATAAATGATATTACCTTTAACTTCTTACAAAAAAATTGCTAGTTGCTACTGTCAGCCCCCTTTACTGACAACTAACTGTAATAAATCCCAAATTAGGGTAAGCATTGATCTAAATCACAAGTAAAAACCCCATGAAAGACTTGCAAAATAGTAGTATAAACTAAGACAATCCAGGCCAACTTCAAAATATGCACCTATAGGCCAAACAGAACCCTAACAGGAACTTCCATCTTTCATTGACGAAATCCAATCCAATACTGAGTTAACCTAGAGTGGGAACCAGGGAATACGCACATGAACAGAGCACAGCAACGAAAGAGCACCGTGAAACATGGGAATATTTAGGGCAGACCTTGAAATTGGAAGGAGAAATGCCGCAGCCATTATCGACGACCTGGAAGGAGTCTTCGCCGTAGTCTTTGAGGGAGATCTCGACGCTGGTGGCGCCAGCGTCCAAGCTGTTCTCAACGAGCTCCTTGACGGCGGAGGAAAGGTCCAAAATCACCTGGCCGGCGCAGATTTTGTGGACGACGCCCTTGTTGATGGGCTTGATTGTGCGAGAACCAATACAAGCCTCTTCTTCGACTCCCATGGATAGTGGAGGAGCAATCTGGTAGTAGTGCTGTTAGACTGTTAGTACTTAGTAGTACCCACCCACACTCACATTCACCGATCGAGAGAGCTAGAAGACGGCTTTGGTATTTAAGCGGCCGAGGAGGCGAGAGTGCCGAGTTTTGGTTTTGCGCGTCGATGGTGGTTGGAGTCGAAAAAGCCGAGTATTTGTCTCGTACTCCCTCCGTCTCACAATAATTGTTACTCCGTATTTTACTTTGACACGTTTTTTTAAGAACGATAAAAACTATATAAAATATTAATAATTTTATTAATATAAAAATATAATTTCATACTTAATACAACTGTCTATGAAAAAAAATTAATTAATATTTTATAGAGTTTTGAGCTCCTTAAAAAGCGTGTCAAAAAGTAAAGTGACAATTATTGTGAGACGGAGAGAGTAATATAGACTCGGATTTAAAATTGTGCACATACTCGACTCGTTTAATAAATGAACGTCGAGCTACTCGGCTCACATAACATCCCTAGTTTTGGTGTTGAAGTCGGGTTTGTTTGGATAGCATGAATATAAGACCATTTGTAAGATCATCCATAGTGGAGTTGTGTAAATGTGCATTTTTTTAGACATTTTTAAGTTTCGTTAATTATGTTGAATGTGTGCAAATGTACACATTTGACTATGTGATGTGCAAATTTGAGCACACTACCTCCCCATGCGTATAAATTTTTATAAAAAGTATGACAATTTCATTGGTTTATTTTATTATGATTTTATTTTCCCTTTTGTTTTAAATAAATTGTATTTGAATAGTGTGTAAAAATTGCACATTTCACCAATAAAACAAATCGCTAAAAGATGATATTTATTTTTACATATCTTATACAAATGTGTACATTTTAACTAAAATCATTATGAACGGTCTAATTGAATTATTTTTTATTTTTTTGAAAGGAACAACCCTCACCGAGAGGTCGGTAGGTAAGTTCGAATGAATAAAATAATAGAAGGTCCAATGGACCAGCGTACCGAGCCTTAGTCTCCCGAAGCCAACTCGCAGGCTAGCTCCCAAAAGACTAAGGCAAAATTAAAAACACCAAGGGTATGCGCCGGTACGAAGCCCACTGTAACAAATACAAAGCGCCAAGAAATACACACAAAGGGGTTTGAAGTCAAGACACGCAAACCCCAAGAACCAAACCAAAACGGGTAGCTCACCAAGGCACGCAATCCTTAGTGACACATACAAACCAAGAAAGCCTGGTGTGCGCATGCGAGCGCGCAGGCCCTATGCCACACACCAACCCCTAATTGAATTATTAGTGTTATAACATCTCCAACAAAATTTCTTACTTTGAAGATTTCGAATTTTTTGAAAAAATTTAAAACAGTTTTTAGTCGTATAGATTTCTTTCTCATTCTCAAAATTGGAAAACAACCGAAAAAATAGAGAAGCTTTCATAAATTTACAACATTCTAAATCATTCTTAAAAATAAGGAAGTTGTTAGAATTGAAGCAAAAATAATTTGAACTATGTATATTTTGTTTTCCTCATTTCGTAAAATATCCAGCGGAGTTGGATATGGTCTTATAGGCTAGTGCTTCACTTTTAGACCACAAGTATTTAATTCATTTGATACTTATTATTTTAATTTATATATATGTTATTTTATAATTTTTATGATATATTGTTGTTAGTTATAATAACAAAAATTACACTTTTTTTTTTTTTGGATTAGGAAAGAATTCGGGTGGGCAAGCCCTACCCGGCGGCATCCTTGCGGATGAGGTCTAGTAGACCAGGGTTATTTTGAATATCGAATCTCAGGGCAGAGCGGCAAAGGTGTGCAACCTTATCCGCCGCTCTATTGCCCATACGAGGTACGTGGAAGTACTCAACTTCCTTCACTGATGATAGCAGTACTTGGACGTCAGAGAGGATTAACTCGATCTCCCAAGGGCAGTTAGCTTTCTTGTTCAGGTAGTCTATGATGATCTTACAATCCCCTTCGACTTGGAGTCTTTCTATGTTGAGTTGTATAACTTTTTGGACCCCTATTTTGAGCGCTAGAGCCTCTGCTGTAATTGGCTGCTGTATCCCAACATTTCGGTGCTGAATGGAAACCGGGTGACCTACCCAATCTCTAATAATGATACCAGCAGTACTGTCTCCATTAGAAATGGTAGAACCATCGAAATTGAGTTTGTACTTCCCCCTTGGTGGTTTCCGCCACCGTATTTCTCGCTGTTTGTCACCCTTTTGTGGCTGAGCCCTTGTAGTTGGACGGACACCTTCGTCCCAATCCTGCTCTATAGTGTATGTTTTATTCCAGTTATCTATGTGGGTTCTAATCATACGTCGAACGGCATGTTGGGGCGGGATGGAGGTATGTTGGAATAAATATTGATTCCTAATGTTCCACGTGGTCCACCACACAAAGGCGAGGTCGGTCATGGCGGAAGAGGATAGACTATTACCCAGAGTGGAAAGAATCGGATTAAAATCCCGGGATTGGCCGATTAAGTGGCCAGTTGTCGCTTGCACTTGGTTCGGAAGTTGATGTATTGTTCTTATGAATGAACATTCCAGAAACAAGTGTGCCTCATCTTCAGGCGCCATGTTACAGAGGGAACATGTGGTGGGGATAGCAGAGCCCCTGCAAGCCAGTCTGGAGGCTGTTGGCAGTCCCTTCTGTGCAATCTTCCACAGAAAATTCTTGACTTTCGGGGGAACCTTAGTCTTCCATATCCAGGCATTGGTGTCGGGCGTGAATGAGGATTGCGCTGTTATCAACTTGTATGAGCTGGCCGTAGTAAACCATCCTTCTTTATCAGGCCACCAGTATAGCCGGTCTTGTAAGATAGATGTAGGAAGTGGGATGTCTAAGATTTCCTTTACAATCTCGTCTGGTAGTACCGCTTGTAATTTTTCCGTCCACCACTTACCCCCCATAATATAGTCGCTGACTGTTTCATTTTGGTTGTAATCCTGGCTGCCTTCTACTCTAGATAGTAAAGAAGAGGTGGAGATCCAATTATCAGTCCAAAACTTAATCGTGCTTCCATTTCCTACCGACCAAATAAGGCCAGATTTAAATGTATTAATTAACTGGGACAATTTAGACCAATGCCAAGAACTAGGTCCAGATCGTTTGTAGTCAAAAATACTAGCAGAACGCAGGTATTTATGTCTGATCAAAGTGACCCAAATATTACTAGGTTCTGCCAGAATTTTCCACAAGAGTTTCATCTGTAGAGCAACGTTCATATCCCCGGTTTTCCGAATTCCTAGTCCCCCGAACCTCTTCGGCTTACATATCCTGTCCCAACTAATTAGGGGTCGGTACTGAAGGTCTTTATTCCAGAAAAAAGAGCGATTTATTTGGTCAAGTTCTTTATGCAAAGCGGCGGGCAGCATAAAGTTCTGCATTACATGTAGAGGCTTGGCAGAGAGGTTAGAGTTAATCAAGGTCGCCCGCCCCTGTTGTGACAGAGCATTTGCCCTCCACTTGGTTAGTTGTTGCTTGGATTTACAGATGATATCTTCAAATGTACTGCTGGTGACTCTACCATTAATAATAGGGCAACCCAGATATTTTTCTATTGAGTTTTCATTTGTGATGTCGAGGCAGTTACGCAACTCAAGAATCCTTTGGTTCGGAATCCCTTTAGTTGCTTGGAAACTAGATTTATGGTAGTTGACCTTCTGACCTGAAACTCTGCAGTACGAGTCAATGATTGATTTCACTTTGCACCCCGCTTCCACACTGCCCTTTGAGAAAATGATAATGTCGTCCGCAAATGATAGGAATGGAATCCGGGGGCCGTTAATTCCAATCGGGAAACCAGTGTTTGTTTTATCTATGCTGGCTTCTGCCGCCAGTTTCCTGGCTAGGACCTCCGCACCAAGAATAAATAGGAACGGGGATAGAGGATCGCCCTAGCGGATACCCCGCGATGGGAGAAACAGATCAGTAGGGCCGTTATTGATTAGTACCGAGAAAGATACAGACGTTACGCACTCCATAACCCAGGAAATAAATGTGGCATGAAACCCAAATCTTGCGAGAACCCTTTTTAGGAAATTCCAATCAACCCTGTCATACGCCTTTTCCATATCTAATTTTATCGCGAGCCATCCTTCCCGGCCCCTTCTGCTCTTGTAGGAATGGAATATCTCATGAGCTATAAGGACATTGTCCTGAAAAGAAAAGAAAAAAAAAAAAAAAAATTACACAGATACTGAGATACTAATGTAGTAACATGTCTTTATTTTTTGTAAAAAAATAAAAAAGAATTATTTATGAGACATTATTTGGAAACAAATTTTAATATAATATAACTAAGTTTAAAATACTTTTAAAAATTTTATTAGATTTATACGAGCATTAAAGTTTTATTAGTTCTAACTAGTTGATCATGCCGGATAAAATAAAACAATCAAAGATTTAAGCGCAAAGAAGTCGAAACATTCAATATAGGAAATAAAAACAAGATTCGGAAACTTACTTTTTAATCCAAACAAAGCTTCAAATTGAAGATAGAAAGCAGAGAGTTTAGCCTATCCGATCCGTGACACGTACGGCGAGGTGTGGTCCTTGTTTTTCCGCTAGTAAAGTGACCTTGTTTTTCTGCTAGTAAAGTGTTTCTCTTTTGTTTTAAAACCCGAAGGCCTTTAGTTTTGATGTGCACGTTCTTCATTATCTTCTCTTCTCCTCTTACTAAAAAAATGTTTGAGTTCCTGGGATTGGTTCCATTCCTTAGGAGGCGAGTGCACCCCTCCCCCCCTCCCCCGGATGGAGGCCTTTTAGTTTTAATACACACGCTCTTTATTATCTTCTCCTTTTTAAAAACCGAAGGCCTTACAATTTTGATACACACGTTCTTCATTATCTTCTTCTCTCCTCTTACTGAAAAACCGTTCGAGTTCCTGGAATCAGTTTCGTTCCTTCGGAGGCGAGTTCACGCCAAAGGAGGCACTGTGTAACCTTGGGGAGCAACACCTGTAGCTGACTTGCACCACATTGTTAGGGCGAAATCGCTTCTAAGGCAATGATCTCTTTTATACCATGCGACAACTTTCCAAAAAAGGATTTTCTTCCATCGACATTTCCACAAAAATTGAGGCCTACAGTTTCTTTCCCTTCAACGCTTGCTTGGTGCTCTAGACCAACATCTAGATCAGATACTACAACCTTTAACCCAAAGTTTGCATCAATTTGGAAATACATGCGTACAACAAACAAAGTTACTATAGACTCTTCCTTCATAGTCGTTCTCCCTATCCAGGACCACCGGGTTGATTAATGTTTCACCATGGTGTACGAGGTGCTCACTATTGCGCAAACGAGACCATAAGGTTGCCTTCAACGTTGTAGACCACCCGGGGCCTTTTTTGGCCCCTCTTGCTAAGTCTTCTCTACCAGACTCTTTCTGCAGTTGAAATTTGAGTGTTCGCATTGCCATCTTTTTCGTGAAAGGATCTTCAAACGATGACTTTGGTGCCGCTACAACCGAGAGTAAAACTACCTAATCTGCCTTCCCCACTCGTAGTTTTGTCCCATTCCCCCGGAGAATGGCCCCATTGTTGCCACCAATTTGCACGTCGAAAATCGAAATCCCCCGTAGCAGTTCCCTTGCAAGAGAATTCCCCCATTCCGTGTTGTTGAGAACTCCGTTCCATGTTGAAAGGCTTGGAGATGGCATGGAATTTGGGTTTCAAGAAGGTGGTGGTGGAGAGAGATTCGGCTGCGGTGGTGAATCTATTGTCCAAGAAAATCAAAACCACACACCCTGTTCAGCCTAGTGGACTCCTGTCAAGGCTTCCTTAGTAGAAATTGGCTTGTCCAATTGCATCATGTATACCGGGAGGCTAACGTCGTCGCTGACGGCATCGTCTCCTTTGCTTTTTCTTTACCTTTCGGTTTCCACGAGCTGATCGAGCCCCCTGACTGCACTGAGCAGCTGCTGCCTGCTGCAGTGTGATGCTAGTGGTGGTTCGAAGGCCAGACTTTGTGTTGTTTGAGCTAAGGGAGGTTCCCTCCCAGCTTGGTGTCTAGTAATGCATCAAAGAAGATGGACCCTGCTTGCTAGCCATGATTTTGGTGGGCAATCACTTGGTCAGGACTCGCTACGGAGTGATTTTAGTGTCCAAGACAAGATCCCTTCAGTTTGTGTTGGAAGTCTATGAATGGCATTTGAAGGGACGAGACTTGGCTCAAGTGTTCCATCAATAACTGTGAATCCCCATCTCAAAGTTTGCCGCTTGTTTCTTTGAACTCGATCGATGATGAATTGTTCTGTCGATCGAGATCACAGACTGAACAGGAACCGTCATGTGGGCCGTGTCTCATCCTCTCAAATAGTCCCAAGACTTGATTGTTTCGATGATCCTGTTAATGAAGTTACACCAAACTTTCATGGCAGCTAAAGCAGAAAAATAAGCATAACCAGTAAAGAAATTCTGAGGAGCCAAATTCAATCAATTGGCTTGGCCGAATAGTCAAATCAACAAGCGGTAACACTGATTGGAATTGAGGACGAGCCAAAGATGAGCATGATTTGGGGCCATGTCGAAGGGCACTTCTGATTGTGTTGAGCAGAGGCGGTGGTGCAGAGGATAGAGGGCGGAGGGTAGGATGATCAGTGGTGGTGGTTGCAGAGTTCCGGAAAGAGATTGGGGAGAGTGGTTCTATTCTAGGGCACGGGGGTGGAAATTCCCAATTTGAAACATTTGTCAATCCAGCTGATCCCTAAAAAGATTTGTGGTGAAATGCAAGTACAGACAAAAGGGACAACACCCTCCACAAAAACAAGGAAATGGAAGGAGCCACATCAAAGCCAACAACACACCCCAAAAACACACAACAAACGAGATGGAAGGCATCCTTTCCACCACCAACGCCACCACAAGAACCACCGCCGCCCTTCTTCCCACCTCCCTCCTCCACTCCAAACCCTCCTCCTCCTCCTCACTTGCACTCTCCTCCAAGTCTCCCAAAACCACCCTCATTGCCACCAAGGCCCCAGTCCCACCCCTCTCCCTCTCCCTCTCCCTCTCCAAGGTGTGTGCAGCTGCAGCCTCTCAAACAGCCTCAGTGGAGGTCCCTGCAGAGATGAAGGCATGGGTGTATGAGGAGTATGGAGGAGTTGATGTCCTCAAGTTTGACCCCATCTTTCCAGTTCCTCAACTCAAAGATGACCAGGTCTTGATCAAGGTTATGGCTGCCGCTCTCAACCCTGTTGATTTCAAGAGGAGGCTTGGCAAGTTCAAGGCCTCTGATTCCCCTCTTCCTGTCAGTTTTCCTCCTCTCCCTTTCTTTTCTTTTTTGGAGTTCAGTTTGATTGGCATTTTCAGCTGTGCAATGAACTACATTTGTCTCTGCAGACTGTCCCGGGATATGATGTAGCTGGTGTGGTGGTTAAGGTAGGAAGCCAGGTGAAAGAGCTCAAGGTTGGGGATGAAGTCTATGGCGACATCAGCGAGAAAACCTTGGATGGACCTAAACAGTTTGGATCTCTTGCTCAGTACACTGCTGTCGAAGAAAAACTATTGGCCCTTAAGCCGAAAAGCTTGGATTTCGCTCAAGCTGCTGGCCTTCCTCTGGCCATTGAGACTGCCAATGAAGGCCTTGAAAGGGCTGGTTTTTCCGCCGGTAAATCTCTTCTTGTGTTGGGTGGTGCTGGTGGTGTTGGTTCCTTGGTCATTCAGGTACTTTGAAACACCCTTTTGTTCTTTTGATTGTGCAGATCAGTTCAACATCTGATCATCTTCATGTTTTTGCAACTGCAGCTAGCAAAGCATGTGTTTGGGGCGTCAAAGGTTGCAGCTACTGCAAGCACCGGGAAAATAGAGTTCATAAGGAGTTTGGGTGCTGATCTTGCTATTGATTACACCAAAGAGAAGTATGAAGATCTCCCAGAGAAATTCGATGTAGTATATGATGCAGTAGGTAAAGATCATTCCTAGAAATGAGGCTTAGGCTTTCACTGATTCGGGCAACAAAACAAATTTTGACAGTCCTTTCTTAACAAATTGACAGGAGAAGGTGAAAGAGCGGCAAAGGCAGTGAAAGAAGGGGGCAGCGTGGTGTTTTTGACAGGCGCAGTGGTGTCACCAGGCTTCAGATTCGTGGTAACCTCCAATGGAGAAGCGCTGAAGAAACTAAACCCGTATCTGGAGAGCGGAAAGGTGAAGCCAATAGTTGATCCGAAGGGTCCCTTCCCGTTTGATAAGGTAGTTGAGGCTTTCTCCTACCTCGAAACCAACCGAGCAACTGGGAAGGTAGTCATTCATCCTATCCTGTGAAAGAAAGTATGTAGTACTTGAATGTAGAGAGCCCTCTATACAAATCATGCGGGAGCGGATGTACTTTTACCATTGAACTGTGTCACTGGCTGGATCACTACTTGCCTTCTTGCATCTTTTGTGCTTTGCTTAATGAAGTAACCTGATGAACTCTGAACAAACCTTAACCTCAGCTTTAAGATTTGGTGTCTTTCTACTTTGCCCACAAATAATTGAAATCATAGACCATATATGGCTTGTAGTCATGCTACAAAGGAATTCTGTAGCGAAGGATAACGAGCAGACGAGTACATGAGGTCCTCACCTTGGGCAGGTGGGAAAGAACAGATAAGGAAGCCACATACTGACCGAATCTGATCAACCAATGCCAAATCCTAACCATTCAGCCATTGAAATTCAAACTCAAATGTGATTTAAGAAAAAAATTTCAAACTGTAACTGGCTCCATTCAGTGTTGAGATGTTCAAACATGAAACACTAAAAACAATGAACTATCCTGCTATTGTGAATCATAGTTCAGAAGGTTCCTTTTCTTCAGCGCCAAGCCCTAGATGGATTGGTCTTTGCATGTGTCAAAACAAGAACCAGCTAAAGTGTACTTATTCAAAGGAGACAAAAAGACTCTCAACTGTATCCATCCTCTTTGTTAAATAGATTCCTGATATAGGGCATGCAACTTCATCACACAATTTTCAGGGGCTTGCGGCAGTCACGTTCTCACTGAATGTAAAGGGAATTGGCTTGGTAGGAGCTGGCAAGCGTCCAATGCTGTCCACCTTGTCAGCTAGTTTTGGAGGAGGGCGAGCTGGCCTTGGAAGTAATCTTCCCTTCTTCTCAAACCACTCGGGCTTCAGAAGTGCCTTAAAGCCCAGCTTGTTATAGTGGACTCTCCTGACAGACCCACCCGCAGCTTCAACTGCTGCCTTTGCCCTGACAGTCACCCTTGATACCTGGTTATAAAAAGAGTAGAATTAACTAACATAATAACGCAAGTAGCTAGCGGAATCTGGACTCTTAAATTATTTTTGTAAACTCCATCTACTTGGGCCTTTACTTACATTGATACATACAGGAATGAATACCCAATTTGGCCATTTGGGTATAGATACGAATATCTGAGCCTCATAATATTAGACTGTACATGAGTACGGAGGATTATTTGGATTCAATTTTATTTTGCCTTTCCTGTCGAGCACTTGATTCACAAAATTTAATATGATTACCAGCAGGAAAAAAAAACTAAAAGATTAATCATATATGACTATGAGTTGATTTATGCGATTTCTTCATCATTTAAAACTCATAAAATGCTAATGGTGGATCGCTGCTAATTAAATTTGCCTAATACATGCAGAGGGAATAGTAACACAACACTGAAAGTTTTAGTATGGTGGGAGTCACTCTTTTCTGGACTCCAGGTTTGTCATCAGCAAAGTTTAGGGGTTCACTAGGGCAGTGTGGATTTCCCATCATCATCCAAAAGAACAAAATTTCAGCTATTGTGCCAAACGAGGATGCACGTAAAGTCAGAATAGCCAACCCAAATGCACATGCTAGCTACACATTATATGCTTCTGAATAACCAATGATGCTTGTGGCTAGGCCCTGGCTCCAAAGAATGTTTTTTTTTACAAATATAACCAACAAATCGTGAATTAAGAATTAAGATGGTCCCAAGAAAAAGATGATCACCTCAAGATGAATGGGCCATTGAATCTGTTCTGCACCACGTCCCATAAGTCTTACTCCATCTTCTATCTGCTTCCCTATTGCTCCTGCATCCTATTACGTAATAAACATGAACATAATGCAATGAAGATCGCAAAACAGGAATGCCATATAAGATTATCACACATCAAACCTTGAGAGTTTTCATCGTAATCAACTCAGAAGAGTCTATTTGCCCAGCGTTAATAAGCTTCACGATCTTCCCTAATCCTACCGGCTGCATAAATGATGAAACAAGAAATTGGCATTAGAAATGCCGTTTGTGAAGTAAAAAAGGAACACACAGTCAGCAAAATGCAAACTATTGAGGTGCTATTTAAAATTCTGTAGGAGATAACTTGAAGATATTATGCCATCGGTATAAACATGTCATACATCAACCAAAATAACATCACAATTGAATGTGAACAAGCATTATTCGTTAGTCCATAGAATTTAAATACATGGACATAGTTGTAGTTACTCAGTGATTACTCCTCTCATAAGTTTCAATCTAACCTAGGATTAGCTTATGCGCTACTTAAGTGGAATCAATGTAAAAATGTAATCCAAACTCCATGCAAATCAACTTGATAATCAGAAATGATAAAGCACCATTTCTTCAAGAAAGACCATATAAATCAATCAATGAAAAAGACTAACAAAAACCAATATTTGGCTTTTCACACCAAATCCACCATCCAGTCCTTACATTATCTAATACCAAAGCTTACATCTGAAAGAACCTGCTTCACAGCTCTTGAATTTGTAACTGGCTCTAGGCCCAAAATTTAAGATCAACGGTTATTTAAGAAGCAAGCATCTAAAACACTTAATTCTTGAATTTGTTCTAGGTCCAAAATTTAAGATCAATCTTACCTTCAAGATCTAAAAATGTGATCATAAGAATGCGTGGAGTATAGAGCTCAAATCTACAGCATTACCAAATCTATCGACGTGGTAGCAAATATAGGAATAGTTTCTCTCCTCCAACTATACACAACAAAATAATGCCCCAAAATAGCTTCACAAGATTTCAAGCCACACAACCCGAACACACATGTATGTAGTGATTTCTGCCTCATTCGAAAACAATGCAACACCAGCAAGGCTTGTTTACTCACATCAATGCAAAGATAACCTACAACAAAGTGGCATTACCTGGAACTTCCAAACATAATATACCCAACTAAGTAAAATATGAATAGATTCCTAATCAATTAGGATCACGTATGACATGAGCGATGGAGATAGTGTTTTAAGTTTGGTACCATTTAGCATTTCTACAAGCCCTAAGTTCAGCCGAAATAATCTTGTTTGTCATCAACAAACAAAAAAGCCCCATTGCAAAACTAGAAGTCTAGAACAGCAATCCACATCATCCCTACATATGAATATGATTGGAAGTAAAAAATGCTTCTTTTTCCTTTTGAAAGTAGGAATCACCTGAAAAGTAAGGCTGAAAGGGTTGGTGAAGCCACGCTTAGGAAGACGACGTCGGAGAGGGGTCTGTCCACCTTCGAAACCGAACTTGTAGGTGCCCCGTGCTTTCTGGCCCTTGTGGCCTCTCCCGGCGGTTTTCCCCTTCCCGGATCCGATACCGCGCCCCTTCCTCGTCTTCTGCTTCGTAGCTCCTGGATTATCCCTCAGATCGTTTAAGCTCAACAGGCTAAAACTCCTCGCAATCAAGCTCGAATGGCCATTGCTCGCAAAATTAGGGTTATGGGGATGAAGGTGAAAGACCGCAGAGTTACGGGGAAGTGAAGACGAAGAAGAAGAAGCTATGACAGGATTGAATGGGGCTCGAGTGGAAGCAATTGAAGTAGCGAGGAGAGACGAAAAACGCCTTCGAAGCATCGTACGGAAAGGGTTTTGAATTGGAGGAACGGAGTTGAGTTGGGGACTGGGATTTCAGGGAAGTGGGGATTGGGTAAACCCTAATCAGACATAGGAAGCTTCCGACGCCGGAGTGTGGAGCAGTGAATGTGACTATGTGAGTGGAGGTGAGGCGTCCGTGAGAGAGGAGACCGGAGAAATGCGAGGGTTTTAGACAGACCAACTCTCTTTTTTCTCCCAATGGTATATTTGAATGGCCAATTATTATAGCAATTTTAACATTATAAGTATATATTATAATGCACAATTTTATATTATATCATATGTATCATAATACAATATTGAACATTATAAATCATAATAGTTGGTCGTCCAAATGACTGTAACAAAATACTTAAAATTTGTAAATTAATCTTTTTTATTTTTATAAAGTAATTACAAAGTTGAGATAAAAACTCAAAACTCTAAAAGTCATTCGAACAATAACAAATTAACAACTCCGAAATTCAAAATTTCAAGATTCCAAAAAATAAAAATAAAACACAAAATACCATGTTTATTATTATTATACATTCATCAGTACTTGCAATTTCACAATCACAATAAAGAACAATGAGTGAAATCATTTTTTAGTCATTACTTAACTGCTAAAACCCTAAAACCCAACCCTAAAATCTCTTGCATTTCCATATACTAGGTTATGTGAGGCGCGCGATGCGCACCTTCTATCATGGCAAACGATCTTATGGAATTTGGAGTTCCGATTTTGAAGAAATGATTGCTTAATTGTCGAGCTTGATGAAGCTCAATACTACTGTCGTATGAAGCCTATAGATGAAGGAATTTTAGATGTCCTTGAGGATTAGATAGCTCTTCGTAGGATTAGCTCACATAAAAAGCATATATGTAGAAAGGTTGAGAGAATTTTGATGCTACTCTAGTGAAAACTGAAAAGGTGGTGAACACAATGCATAATAAATGAATCTTGTGTATATTCGGAATCATTTGGATTGGAGGGTAATTAAGCAAAGGGATCAAGTAATTAAGGACAAGCTACAAGAAGAGTAATGGTTCTGGATAAGTAAATAAATGCACACTAAGAAATCCATTACAATACCAGGATATGCACATTGGATAGGAATAAGGAACAAGGCATTTTCCCAACACGCATTTTATGAGCTATACCAATATTTAAATAAATTGATTGAAGTGGCTTTTCAACTTCAAGTTTACAGTAGGAATTCCAATAGGAAAATACAGTAGTGAGGCTTGTTATCATAGATTTTAGGTGGAAAATGATGTCTCTCCAATCTGCTATTCTGCTGCTGATTAAGATTAAGTTTTGTGAGTGAGCATTAGACAGATCCCATGCACATGAATTAAAATATCACCAGTTTCAACTTTCAAGTGCCAAAAAAAGAAAGAATTGAAACTCTATTAGGAAGAATTTTCTTAAGCTAGCAAAGCTTTATTATATCACTCTACATCATTCCTAAATATGGCTTCCTTTTATATAGAAGGTCAAATTGCACTTTGTTTGTGCTGTTGGATCTCACATTCATGAAAGAAAAAGAGCAAGAAATAACAAAGGAAGACCCAAATGTACAATTGTAGAGTAGCCAGATTTATTCATATAGGTGATGGTCTTCTTCTTTAAGTAAACAGCCCCTAGGTGAAGGTGGTGAACTCATGAACTGTACTGATCCAAACACCAAGCTGTGGCATTCCCAAGGGGTCATCCATCTCCTATTCATACCCCCTAACTAAGAGCTTCGTTTGAGAGCTAAGATTTTATAGCAGATCCTGTAATCCTTTCTGTATTAATCGTCTCATGATTGATTACTTTTCATTTCACTACACTTGAATCAAGAAACAAAAAACATTGATTTGGCTCAGTTACCACATCTACCAAATCAAACAAGCAATTCAGCATCGTAGAAACGCAACCCCCTAAAATTCAGATAAAAACTGAACAAATATGAAACCAAAAGAGGAACCTTGTACAATTGCGAGTTCGGAATTTGGTGCTCCTGCATTCAAGGAAAAGTGGAAAACGTAGGGGCAAGCGCAGGGCTTATACCCTGCAGATAAATCAAGCCTGTTATGATTATAAAACATCATCGCAAAAGATGATTGTTTAAATCAAAAGCTCGTGAATATAAATTTAGTAAGATATACCTAGGATTATGCAGCCATCCATACAGAAAATGAATATGTATTAATATGTCATTCATAAATTAGTAAACAAGGATTCATAAACGAAGATAATAAATTTTGTGCAAACATAAGCACTATATCTGACTGTGCTGCACAGCTGCACATCTAAGGCAAGAGATATTTCATACAAAATGTAACATTTAAACTCAAAATCCATGTTAGGTCTTTGATGCTAACATGTCACCTTCTTGTTGTTTACCATAAAAACAGGTGTAATTGATACCCCCAAGGAAAACAACACCAACTGAAAAAGAATTAGGGCTAGCTTAGATAAATCAATCCAGTTAACTGTCCAATTGAAATAGAAATTTATTTCCTGAATATACCTTCTTGATGCTAACATGCTGGATTGGCATCGGATTGGCAAAGGGAATAACACATATTTTGAGCACCAAGCATGTAGTCAAACGGTCCATTACAAGCGATGATTGCTCGTCTGTGCGGACAAACAAGCAAGCAAGAAAGAGTAAGCAGAAAACGTGCACTCATTTGAGCACCAATTCTCATTTTGAAAAAAACTATATGAAATGTTAAAGCGGGTTCTTCTCCAATAAGAATTTCTTAACAAAATAAACCCAAGAGATTATCAATCTAAACATTGCACGAATCTCATGAGCTCAACCTTTGCACTTCCATACATTACTAACATTAGCTTTCGTATTTTCTCATAGAGGAAGCATTTTAGCATTCATAGTCAAACCTGTTCCTAAGAATATCCCTGGACTCTGAGAACAATAACTTTCTCGCTTTGTCTTGGGCTTCAGTCCCTTTAGAAACCCTTGTACTTCCAAAGAAGTTGCTCTGACCATCCACATGCATGCTTGCTCTTTCTGTATACATTTTTTTATTCATCATAACATATCCGTCACTCAACAGAAACTATATATTAATTTCAAGGAAAAGAAAAAGCAGTTCAAATAGTGCCCAGCCATGTAGAATAAGTTTACAACAGTTCAAATAGTACCCAGTAATGTAGAATAAGTTTGCAAAAGAGAACTCTGATAGTCAAAATTAGTATAAGTAAACATTTAAACTGGGGTAGACACTTAGCTTTCAATTTGCCTCAGACCATCAAATGAAATGCGAAAACCCATCCTCCTCTCTCGGAAAGAAGGGACACTTCCAGTTCATTAGTTACATTGAATCGTTGATATAAAAAAAATCAAGGTATTCCAGCCATACTTACTAAGAAATTTGTATGGACCCAACTTTATTCTCTTTCATGTTGTTTCTTTATTCTCTTTCATGTTGTTTCTCAGGAAAGTCTCATAATAGATTCATGATACATTTAGCATAACTTCCAACAGAAGAAGATTTAGCAAAACTACAACAGCACAAGCAACAAGAAAAATTCAAAGGACATATCAGATCCATTAATAACAAGTACACTCTCTTTGTTAGAGCTAATTCATATTTTTATATACGAGTAATGGACTAAGTTGGGTTGATCTTGCAAGCCCATTACTCAAGGCAATCTGGGTTGTTAAATTTGAGTTTATTTGGCCCATATTGAAGATGGACAAAGTCTTAAGTTTTATGGGAGATCGGGATCTCAGAAAGACTACAACAATAAAATTACCATCATGGGGGAAATTAACAGGTTCAAAATTCTAAGATGGCCACAGCAGGAAAATATCTTAAAAAGATCACTTCAGCTTTTGAAATGCATATAATCAAACCGTTTCAGGCCATCAGACCTCAGTACATAAGAATGGCAAATGAAACAACTAATTAGGGGTGAAAGTATCATTGTGACTTTAAACCAAAACATTATAGTTGGAGCATAATACCTGAATCTAACTCTAATGCTTACAAGATTGAGATAAGAGGGAAAGGCAACTTTCAATGATAAGCACTCAACTTCTTCGCCTAAAGGACAAGAGTGGCCCCTGTAAAAGTGCAGGAAAAAAACAGAGCAAAAGCCAAAGTTTGAGTGGGTAGTGATGCAAGATGCATGTTTATTTGCAGAAGAGGTAAATGTGCATTCTATTTTTAAATTTTTTTAATCGTTTGATTCACTCATATCCCAAAGTTTAGAAATTTTATCCAAAAAAATTGATAATTCAGATTCCAAAAGTTCTCAGAAGTAAGTCAAAGAACAGAAATTACAAAAAATATGCACCACCTCCAAAGAATGAAAAAACAAATAGGGAGAATACATTATCACTCCAATGCAAGAAAACAAACCAAGGTCCTAGTTTATACAATTCTCAAAAGATTGATTATGGGAGACGAAGAAAGCAAGCGGGAAAAGGGGGTGAGAGATGCAGATGAAAAATAGAACAGATAACCTAGAAGGCAATATTTTTTAAGCATTCAAGAATGATACATCACATCACATACATAGATGAATGAACAAGAATGTGATTCTAACCGCGAACTGTGTGCCGATTTTCTGTTGTCTCCTCAGGGGAATACTTGTGGTGCGTAGAATGCCTTCTCTCAATCTTGTCCCTCAAATCATTAACGCTGGCCTCCCACCTATCTGAAATTATAAAAAAAAAATATGAGATTTCGAAAAAAGTAATAAAATATATAGTTATCAATATAAAGTGGCTAGAGAATTACACCATATAATACAAGGAAAAGCTTGCCCTTACATGGAGAAAATGAGTTACAATATAAATTAATAGATTTATTGCCTCCTTGGCAATTCCAGAAAATAGCTATAACCACCATCACATGGACACAGACAGAATAGATATGAAGCAACTGAATTTACTCATACAATACTCATAAAATTGTTGCTAAATGAAAGAACTGGCATTAGGTCGGTTAATTTGTTGTCCCAGAGAAACAGGGTATATATTCACTTCAAATGGATCCGAAATCTCCCAGATGGAGGTATAAGAATTAAACATAGAGCATCTCTAATGCAGAGTCTTGGATTCCTCAGACCATATTCTTAATATATCTTCACATTCTGCAGATGAACTGAAGAGTGCCACTAATGTATCCATCATAATATCCGAGAGAATAATATATTATAGGTTCTTCAACTCAATACGGAGCTTAATAGGAGTATCCTCAAATTTTACCATTTGAAAGCGGATATATTACACAATAAGCACGCTGATTCTCCAAACAGAAAGGTCGCTCTTCACACATTTGTGAAGCATAAATCCAATAAAGATTAGCCAGAAGAAAAGCCACACTTAAGTAGCAACACAGTGGAGTACACTTTCTGATGCTGAGATGAAAAGAACATCATGATAGTCAAGTTACTAAATTAAGGAACAGGATTCCTGCTAGATACATTAAAAAAAAATTATGACTTGAGTCCACAGTATCATCAGCATAAAATCAATTATTTAATCGGCCCTTAATCTACACAAAAAGGTCCACATATCTGCAAGGAGTTTGAGCATCATAAACTAAAAAGGTCATAGTTACATCTTCACACGGAATGCCAAATGGCTAATCCAAAGTATAATTAAAAATGATGTGTGGGTACAACCACAAGATGACATTTCTATTTGAAAGGAAGCAAGTGGAAAATCATTTAGGGTGATTTACATATTTTTAATAAATCAGCAGCTTCATAAGTAAAAATAAAAACCATGTAAAATAGAGATGAATTCAAAATTCATACCCCCACAAAGGGGAAATATGTATCTGGAAAAACAATACAGTGTACCAAGTATGAATTCTCTTGTAATTAACACGTCCCCCTTATTTCTTCCAGCTTGAGCATAAACAATGGTAATCAGATTCATCTAATTCCTACTGCAGGGTGCTAATCAATAAAAGATGCAGCATTAAAGAACTTGACTTGAATACCTTTGCCATGTACGGAGTATATGTCAAGACGTTCAAAACAGCTTCCCAAAACTCAACCACCTTAGCTGTCCCAGAGCGCATTTCAGACTCAATTTGGGATTGCAAGGCCACCAGATCTTTGTCACTTCTTCCTTCCAGAAGTTTCCTGACATCTGCTTCAGTGCTGGAATGGATACCTCGTTCAACAGCCAGTGAATCAGCAGGAGGCTGCTCCCCACGCACTCTAGCTCTGTCAATTGCATCATTTCTTCTTACTTCAGCCAGCTCCCAATCACAAACCACCAGAAGTGCCTGCAACCGCTCGAGTTAATGAAATTATATTGATAATTAATACATGTGCTGATTTTTAATACAAACATGTGGCATTGTGGCATAATCTACTTTCTCCTCATCAGCTAAATGGGATAGCAAATCATCTATTAATTCTCATTCATGTGAATTATTGGTTCACAAAACAGCTTAGGTTGAGAATAAAGGAAATTACCGGCCAATATTCTAAGTGAGTTGGTGTTTCCCTGTCCAAGTCAAGGTGCATTTTTATGTCCTGGCGAAGAGACTCCATTTCGCTAACAGTCAACCCCTACAGTACAAGAAAAAATCATGTAAGGTTCACTGACATGCAAGAAAAAGAGAAGGTAATAGAAAAAGGTAGGAACTGGTGGTCACCTTGAAAACTACATAAGGTTCATCTAATTCAACAAATTCATCTGAATCTTCAAGATATGTAGTAAGAACATCAATAGGCTTTGTACGTCCTTCACAAAATCTGATACGAGACCTAAATTTGCTTTGAGCAAAATGAAACTGCAGAAAAGCAAATATTCAATTGTCCATAATTAAGGGGCAAAGTAGGGGGATATCAGGTTGTGCGACAAATTGTAAAGGCAGGGACCTTAATTAAATTAAGAACCTAATACGTGAGACATATCCATTTCATACCTCCTCTTCTTTCTTTTCGAAATCATCAGCTTCAACCCGAGCCTGATCCCTAGGCAAAAGTGCATGTTTGATAATTTTAAGTTAAATGATTAAGGAATACATAAACAGCTTACTGCAACCTGTTTGAAAGCATAAACCAGCATGTATTACAGACTCACAGGCAAGCCTACAGAGCTTCATAAACATATATCTAACGAAACTAACTATCTCTTCCTCATATATGCTGTGCCTTTTCAAGTGCTCTTTGCTGCCTCCTTTTTTTAACCTTCTCAACCATATATTATTCTAGATATACACTGACTATAAGATTACAAACAACTAAAAGACACTTGAACAACTAACCCTATTGGCGTTCATCCATTGTCAGCACTAACAATTGCGAGATGACATCCCTTTCATTCGTGAGAAACAGATTCTTATATCTAATTTCACACCACTCCAACCTTAATCTTTTGGTGGTAATGTGTTTAACGTTGCTGCAGGACGATAGAAATAGATGTTCTTCAACAAAGACAGAAGTGAAATCAAACAAATCCAAGTAAAATCACGAAAAGAAAAGGGAAAATTTTCAAAACTAACATAAAAATTAAGAACCAAAATAGCATTGGAATGAATCTATAATACAATCAATAAAGAAACATAAAAACCGACAAAGTTCGGTTCATTGGCATACCGAACCGCAAGACAAAAAAAAAGTTTTTGTGTTGTTGTAAGACAACAATTTGGGCCTGCTGAAATTCAGGAAAAAAAGGTAGCATATATGCTGCTGAAAAGCAGTGAAAAAATGGTTATCTGAACAGCAACAAACTCGATCATTTACAACACATCATAACCGCTATTTCCCGACATTTAATCGAACACCTTGTAGGCGGATATAAAATCTCTAACATCTCACAAACAAATTCGAATCTGCCCATCTCTAACCCTAAAATATCAGTTTCGTAACCCAAATTAGATACTACGATGACTGATCAATCCCAAAACTAAATTACTTTCAATGTCTAATTCAGAATAAAAACAAAGATACGGATTGCATAATTCTTACAACCAAATCGACCAAACAACTTGAGGATAATAAATTGAAACATCAAATCAAATTAATCCAACCACATATCCCAAACCGGGATGCCAAAATCAAAGGAAGAAGAAGCGGTCACCAGGAGACGACAATTAGAGCACAGAACGGAGGAAGAGGATTACCTGATGAACTGATTATGAAGCCAAAGCGGACAGGCAGAAGGACCGAAGGAGGTGAAGATGGAGAGGAAAAACAGAGAAGAAGGCGGTGAAGGAGCCAGCACTCAGCAGTAGATGGAGCAGGAGAACTGGAGAAAGCCGAAAGGAAGTCGGATGATGAAAAGACCAAAACAGCCATATAAAGAAAAAAATAAACAATTTTAAAATCAAACTGTTGGGGGTGAAATAGGAAAGATAATAGCAAACGATCTGGGCCATCCAAAGTTTTATGAAAAGACAATCGGACGACCCATATTCGTCTAGAGGTTTTAGTAAAACTTGAAGGATGAAAAGTTATATGAGCCGTAGATAATAAGCATATAACAATATTAAATTATACCAAATGCTGTCATGGCCAAAGATAAACATCACATTAGAGGGTTCACTAAAGTCTGACTAAAATAATATCCACATATCAGGTCGATATTGTAAAATCAGATGTAATTATTTGGACAAGGGGATAAAAAGAGCAAATCGAAGAAATGAGCATAAGAGAAAGATGATTGAGATGAAAAAATTGGAACCAAAATCATATTTGAAAACATACCCTGAAATTTCGAAACAAGCATAAGAGAAAGATGATTGAGATGAAAAAATTGGAACAAAAATCAAATCTGACAAATGTACCTGAAATTGAACCTGTAAATCAAAGAAACGTGCAGAGAAAGATGATTGAGGTGAAAAAATTGGAACCGAAATCAGATTTGACAAACATACCTAGAAATTTAGAAACGAGCATAAGAGAAAGATGATTGAGATGAAAATACGATCAAAGGTTTGATAATTTGAGAAGCAAACATACTGTAACATCAAGAATTACGCAATTAGATAGACAAACATAGCTTCATTGGAAAGACTTAAGATTAATTTTGAGTGAACATATCAAATATATCAAGACAACCACGTCTACTCTTCTTTATATCATCCATAAAAGGTAATCCATGTAAATTCATGGGATTATTCATTCATCATCTTATTTTGTAGGAAATCAAGGGGAATATGTATTTGCTTCATCTTAGTTTAGGTTTATATATGTATATATCTAACAGAAGACTTGTCTTGTTCTAGCGATTATTCATTCATCATCTTATTTTGTAGCTTATTTTCATTTTTGTTGGTATAAATGAAAATGTACGATTTGCACTTTTGAATTTAGGTATACCTTGCACCTTATTCTTTGCTGCATTATCAAAATGTCATCACTTTGGCGTCCAATGGCTTTATCTATCGTTGGAGGCGTGTTGTGGAGTCATAGCATCTAGCTATTATTATCGTACTCGACTATTATATAAATCCTCCTAACTGCTATGTTGTTAATTTCGAAGAAACCCAAGCTCAAGAAAGAAGTCATGCTGGAGGTTGTTCAAAAGAGCAAGCATTTTAAGGTAATTTCAGCAAATGATGTGTGCTTCCCACCTTCCCCTGATGATAATAGTGATGGGGATGATCATGATCATGATGATAATAATAAATTATCTTCCTAAAAGGCAAGGCCTATTTCTGGTGATGATCTTGGAGACTCCTCCACTCTTGATGAGAAGCAAGGGAAACGGAGGGGTTGGGTTGTTGAGATTCTTGCAGGAAATGGTGCAGATGACTCATGACTCTGATGATGCAGAAAGTGACGAAGATGGTGAGGAAGAGACAGATGAAGAAGAGTCGGGCAGAGAAAACGAGGGAGGTGATGATAAGGCAAAACTTTGAAGGATTGGGAACAAAGTGATGGTGAGCTTGTTACTGATTTTGGTGGTGATAAGGATGAAGATGGGGATGGGGTTGAGGTCGAGGATTTGAACCAAATAGAGCATGCCCAGCAGGAAATGGTAAGTGATTTGAAGTCAATAAAGAAACAAGTAACAGGCTCTTGATTCCAAGAAGGGAAAAGGGGATGCTAAAGTGCTAAACACCCTTTTGCTAAGTCAAGGGAGCTTCCATATGTAATTGAAGCTCCCAGTAACATGGCTCATTTAGGCTCTCTATTGGAGAACCGGTATGAGTTAGGTTTGCAAAAACGATTCCCTATAAAATCCTAAGATTAAAAAACATGAATTACCTGGGAAATCTAGAAATGCAAAATATGGAAGGTTAGCCTACGATAGAGAGGGATAAAAAAAACCAACTGAAATTGAAGAACATCAATCATCAATTTAAAAAAAAAAAAACAATTCGGGTATACTAAAATGGAACAAAAGGGCAAATTGGAATCAAAGCACACACCTATAACCTCGCACAAAGGAGAAAACAAGAACCTTGAGGAAGAACAATCGCAACTCCAGTTGAACTACATCAATACGAAAAGCAATTGCACCCAAACTCAGATAAAGATGGAGATCCTAAACTCAAAAAATAAGTTGCATAGTGCTGAAGGATAGACAGAGCATGGGTTTGACACCCGAATCGGAAAAGCAATGAAAAATTAATCTGTCCCCAAATTCAGCAAATACTTGAAGATAATGATGAGTAATTCACAGCTATATCCATAAAGAAGATAGAATTACAGCAGAGGAAGATAGGCCAAAAGAACAACAAATCCAGGATGAAAAAAATAAGGAACAGAAGGAATTCGATAAATTATAAAGCAAACCCTAGGTCGACGCTAAATCCGTCCAAAAGAAGCAAAAACAAAACGCAAGATGGAGAAGATGAATATTGAGGTTGGGTTCATACCTTGAAGCCTTCCTCGGTTCTTCTAGAGCTATACAAGTCTGCCAACAGCCGGCGGAAAGGCCGAGGGAGAGAGAAGGGAAGGTACAGACGGAGGAAGTGGATTCTGCTTTAGACAAACTTCGTTTCCCGTCCGCCGGATTTGTCGGCCCAAGAGATATCAAAAGTAGGGCGGCTATGGAAAGGAACCACAAGGTGGTGGAACATAGACCGACGAAGCAGGAGGTGGAGATTGGAGAAGACGAGGAATGAAGCAGGAGGTGGAGAAGCAGCGGCATGGGCGGGAGTTAAAATAAGGGGAGATGTCAGCCGTAGACAAAACTAACTTATATCTAAGGGTTATTTCAGGCTATGATTTAAGTTTCAATTTGGGGGTTTAGACTTGGAATTAAGGGTTTTTAATTTGCAATTTAGTCTGGCCTATTAGTCTTACACAAGAATGTCACATTTATGTACAACTCTAATGAGATCCATATCAGACAAGTAACTGACAGCCAGATATAATTAAAACTCATGAGTATTTGGCAAAAATAAGCAAACTTATATTCAGAAGCACCAATTAACAAAAACAAAATCAACCCCAAGGAAGAGCTCCAAAAGCAAAAACAAAACCTAATCTCACAGTAGCAGCAGAAGAAGAGAGTGAGATGAAGAAAATGATCAGGATCTGCCAAGCAGAGCTTCAGCTCTTCCCATTGAATAGAAGAAATGAATAACATGATTCAATCCATCTTACAAACCTATAACCCTAACATAAGTACCAATTGGTACAGTCAATTTCAGTACAATTAAACTCTTAAATGTGGGCAAAACAATAGAATCCAACCACCATCACATCCCCATGATAACTTTCATCTACATGCTTAGCCAATTGTATAAAGTTCCTGTGTTTCATATTAAAAGCTACAACAATTCGTTGACCTGATGCACTCATGAACTACTGTGCTATGTGATGAACAGTTCAGCTTATACTATCATCCACTTTCGGTGAAAGAGAAGAAACGAGTTTCACGAATTTCACACTATAAATTCGAGAAAAGACAGAAAAATTGAGCAGACTTAAACGGCAAAAGAGCATGAATCATACAGATTTTTATCTACTAAAAATCAAAAAGGATTAAAATCTAACATTTGAAAATTTGGATGCAAACTAAAGAGAACAATTACGGCACTTTGGAATAAGAAAGCCCTAACAAAAACATTATCAACGAAACTCAAAGTAACCTAGACTTCATACTTTCGCAGACTGAAGGCGAACAGATACGGCGCAGAGAGAGTAGGCGGAGGACACAGCCTGGGCCGTGGGCAATTCCAACAACAGGAGCGGTGCGCAAGCAGACAGCGAGCTGGAACTGAGAATTGATCCACAAGAAGGTGCAGGACTGGTGAAGTAAGCGACGGAAGCAGAATATGAACGGGGAAAGAAGAGAACAGACACTACCGGAGCCGGTGAAATGTCAGGCGAACGAGGATATAGAAACAGCAAGGAGGAGGATGGGGTGAGACAGAGAGAGGTACTGACGGGAAAGGCGGTGGAAGGCAGGTAAGAGGAAGAATTAAGCAGGAGGTGGGAAGGAAGGAAAAGGCGGGCAAAGAATGAGAAATTCATAGAATTTCCCCTAAAAACATAAGCTAGATAAATCTCACCCATTTGGATTGAGGTTTTTAATAACCAAACTTTGGACCACGGAACGAGTAACACACAAGCATGATCAATCTCATGTTTATGTACAACTCTAATGAGATTCATATCAGACAAGTAATTGACATTGAGATATAAATCAAACTCACGAGTATTTGCCAAAAACAAGCCAACTGATATTCGCAAGAACCAATGTACAAAAATAAAAGGAAGACGAAATAAGAGCTGCAAAGGCAACAACCAAACCTAATATAAGAGCAGCAGAAAAAGAGAGTGAGATGAGGAAGTTCCAATCAACTACACTCTCAGATTAACACCCGAAGCTCCAATAATAACACCCAAATCAGGACAGGAGAAGAAAGATTGGATGCAAAATCAAATCCCCTAATAACCCAAATCCGATTCATTAACGTACAAGCTTGATCAATCTCATGTTTATGTACAAGTCTAATTCGAAATCAACTTTAACCTAATTCTGAGAAGGAAAATTAGATGAAAAATCAATTTCAAGAAATAAAAATCAAATCCCCTAATAACCCTAATCCAATTCATTAACATACAAGCTTGAGCAATCTCATGTTCATGTACAAGTCTAATTCGAAACCAAATCCCACCTAATTCGACAGTGGTAGATCCTAATTAGAGAATCAAAACAGAAAGTAAGAGAGCGCTCTAACCTTGAGTTCCTCGACTTCGATTCCGGAAATTGGGCGACGATAAAGAAGAAAGAAGCCAGAAGGAGAGAATCAAAACAGAAAGCAGGAGAGCGCTCTAACCTTGAGTTCCTCGACTTCGATTCCGGAAATTGGGCGACGATAAAGAAGAAAGAAGCCAGAAGGAGCGACCCTGAAAACGGCTGGAGATGGGGGAGGAGGAAGAAGGTGACACGAGAGGGAGACGGCGGCCGGACGAGGATAGAGAAACAGCGAGCGGTGAGCTGTGGGTAGGCGGTGAAGGGAGGAACTAAACGCGGCGAAGAGAGCAGGTAAGTAGATGGAAGTCCAGAATTTAGACGAAAAGACGAAAAAGGACGGTCAAAGAAAAAAATAAAGAATTTTAAATGCAAACTATTTGGGTTAAATAGGACATTTCATAGCTGGGATGACATCCAACTGTTATTTTAGCAGGATTTTATGAATAGTAAAATCTGGAGCTGTTCCTTTTATAGGAGGAGAGATTATTGGTCAAGAAATTAATTATTTTAATTTACAAAAACTAAAGATCCAAATAACTAAAAATTAAACATTGTTGAAAGTGAGAAATAGAGAGAAAGAAATCGCAAAATCACCGATCATAGTTGGCATGATAAGAAAGAACAAACTCAATAAAATAAACATGATAGATGTCATCCTCGGGTAGTATCTCCTTGTGAGAAATGGCGATGTCATTTCCATTTCTCCTCTTTCTTGAAGCTTATGACTCATATGTAAAGTTTATCCTTATCTAGATCAAAATGACTCCATAAGACTGTCATTAACAAAATCTCTCTCCAAGTTCAACTCAATGATGATGGTTGGATTTGAACTCCTATTGTTCGGAATTTCAGAGAAATCTGGATTTCGGGATTCATAGTCAAACGTCACTATCTCCTACGGTCTTATCTCTCAATCTTCACCAACACCAATATAGGAGTATCTAGTTGTTGTAATTGTGCATAAAATAGGAGGGTATTTTGGTTATTTCAGAGTGTGAAATTTGTGTCATCTTCGAGTGTGTGTGTATAATTAGAAGAGAGAGAGCGAGCGGGAAATTCAGTTGGTGTAACAAACTCATTCTCTTCTAGCTCAGTTAGAGCTCAATGGAGTTTTTCAGTTCTTGATTGCTTGTTTACACATTTACTCATTCAATTTGTATGGTTTGAATGAGTTCAAATGGTATCAGAGCACTAGATATGTGCCTCATTTCTGTTTTTCCTTCGATTTGAATTCTAGATCTGTCGCCGTTTTCAGATATGTGATTCGATTGATTGTTCGTTTTTTTTTCGATTGTTCTTGCTCTCAGTCATTTTCTGTCTCTTTTGTTGACGATTTGCTATCGAGATGGTTGGACGAGGTGCTGCGAATCAACCAGACCAGGGATTTGGTGGAGCTATAAAGGTGCAGGTAGGGGAACGTTTGTCTTTATTACTCCTCCGGGGCCTGGATCTGGATCTGGTGGTGCTAATGGTCGAGGTTGGAACTTTGGAAATGGATTTTAGTTTGGTGAAATGATGCAAGGTATGAATTCTGCTCATGTCAATCCATATTTTTTTTCCAACTCAGACCATCCGGGGATGGTGCTTGTTTCAACTCCCTTCAATGGTTCCAACTTTACGAGTTGGAGTCGTAGTGTTAAAATGGCATTAGAAGCGAAAGCTAAGCTCGTTTTTTTTATCACGAGATCACGTGTTAAACCTTTAGAGTGTACTGAAGATTATGAAAAGTGGATGAGAGCAGATTCGATGGTCATGTGTTGGTTGATCAATTCGATGACCAGTGAGGTAGCAGAAAGCTTCATGTACGTCGAATGTGCAAAGGAACTTTGGGATGAAATTATGGAGAGATTCTATGAATCCAATGATCCACTGGTTTTTCAATTGAGGAGAGATTTAGTGAACATTTGTCAAGACAATATGTCTGTTGGGGTTTACTTTGGGAAACTTAAGAAGATTTTGGATGAATTGCAGTTGCTAGATACAATTCCAAACTGTAATTGTGGGGGAATCAACTAGTGTGCATGTGGTTTGGTGAAGAAGATGCTTGAACGTGAGGAGAAAGCAAAGGTGATGCAATTCCTCATGGGTTTAAATGATGTGTATGAACCTTTGAGAGAGAATGTGATGTTTAAGGATCCAATGCCAGGAATCAACAAAGCTTTCCAAATGGCTACTCAGATTGAACGATCAAAGGGGGTTACTAGTGCTATTCAGGGAGAAACTAGTGCTTTAGCTGTTAGTCGTTTCAATCAGATGGAAGCAGAAGCTAATGCCATCAACAAATTTCGATATGGAGATCAATCTAAGAACCATGAGCAGAATAAGAGAAATTTTAAGAAAGCCAAATTTGACAGACTTTGTTATCACTGTGGTGAACGTGGTCATACAAAGGATTATTGTTTGGTGTGGGACGAACGTCGTTGGTACTTTCGCCCTTTGTCAAATAGTAATAATATCCTAACTCAAAGCTCAAAACCAATAAATTAGCAAATCAACGAATTGATAAACCAAACAACTACTATTATAGCGATGAAGTCCGGAGGATTACTAAGCAATATCTCTAACAAAGACTCTTATGACAAAAGCAATGACTTGTGACAAATTGATAAGAAATGAAGTAAAGGGAACTAATGATTGCAAAGTGATTGATAATAAAGATAGAAGAAACATTTCATCCGTAATTCTCTGACAGTGGTTGAGATTCATAGTCCTATGATTGATTCATTAATTATTCATAAGCATATGTCTACTTGACTAAACTTGAAGGATCCGCATGGATACAATCACCTTATTCATGTCACTAAAGAATATCATTAAACACTCAAATACTTTGACCAATTGGCATATTGATTCAATGCAATTAAGACAAATAGGCGCAAACCATACTCGGCCTAATCAACATCTAGCGGCATAGATCAATCGAAATAATCCACTACAAAGACAATGTAAGACCCGTGGTCTTAAGAGACGTCAGCCCATGTCACCTAGCCCTCTCAGGTCTGTTGTCCTCACTTGGAGTTTGAAAAGGAAAAGCTTTTGTAACATGGTATGACTTGAATAACTTATAAGTCACTCCCAACATCCTTAAGATATCCGATGTGGGACGGGAGTGTTACAATCTCCCCCACTTAAAGCACTGACGACCCCGTCAGGCCCAAGGGACTGTCCTCCGGGAGGAGCATACTATCGGCGCACCTCCGAACCCGGAGTCGGCTCTGATACCATCTGTAAGACCCGTGGTCTTACGAGGTGTCAGCCCATGCCACATAGCCCTCTCAGGTCTGTTGTTCTTTGGAGCCTGAAAAGGAAGAGCTCTTATGACATAGGCAGGGCTTGAATCACTTATAAATCACTCCCAACATCCTTATGATATCTAATCTGGGACAGCAGTGTTACAATCTCACCCACTTAAAGCACTGACGACCCCGTCAGGCCCAAGGGATTGCCCTCCGAGAGGAGCGTACCCGAGCATACTATCGGTGCACCTCCGAACCCGGAGTCGGCTCTGATACCATCTGTAAGACCTGTGGTCTTAAGAGGCGCCAACCCATGCCACTTAGCCCTCTCAGGCCTGTTGTCTTTTGGAGCCTGAAAATGAAGAGCTCTTATGACATAGGTAGGACTTGAATCACTTATAAATCACTCCCAACATCCTTATGATATCCGATGTGAGACGGGGGTGTTACAGATAAGGAAATATCAATACTTCAATACCTTTGTTTGCTATCAAGAAAACAATAACGAATTCATAGCTAAGATGCAATTCCTAACATGGTGATCAATCATAGAAAGGAACACAAATATAATCAATAAACACAAGATGATAAATATACTCATAAATAACTAAATAGAATCAAATCCTCACAATCTATTCAACAATGTCTTCGAATCACATGTGAAACTATGAGTTTAGCAACTCATAGGCCAAAAACCTCTCTTCTCTCTCAAAACGTTCATTGTATAACCTCTCTCAATAATTGCTAACTCTACGGATGAAAACAATAGAAATAACCTAATAAAGAGTCGTGCAAAACCCTAGAAATATAATAATATTATAATAGGAAATAGAATCTTCGGATCCAAATCCGGATTACTAACACGACGACACGATAGGCGCCGCCCTATGCAATGACGATTTTCTTCTTCTCTTCCATTTTGTGCTTCCTTGCTCCTTCGTAGCCTCCTCCTTAGCATTCATATGCTCCAAAATATGTCTCCTAAGCTCTTCCAAGATCCCATCCAAGGTTAGAATGTAAAACTGCAAAATAAACGCTAAAAAGGCGTAGATTCCGAACTCGAATACTTCACAAGAAAGATATGAAACTAGACTAAAACATATGCAAAACTCCTATCTAAATGCAATAAGAAATATCTATAATGCCTATATGAAATATGCATTATCATTGTTTCAAATTGATTGGCTACCCTGAGTGGTTCAAGGGATCTAAAGATGATGATCGTGGCAAACAGTCAGGCAAATTTGCCACTCAAGTTGATTATGCGCGCTCAGCAAGATAATCCTTTTGAGGGTGGATATACTGATGTCAAGCTTGATCAGGCTATTGTCAATGCTGTTTTTCAAGAGGTTTTGAAGTTGATGAAGGGTAAGGCTTAGGTTGAGAGTGTGTATAACTCTACAAACCAAGCCATGGTTCACTTTGCAGGTACTCTAAGTACTTCCTTTCTTATTGGTGTTAATAAAGCTAGAAGTGATGTGTGGATAGTGGATTCAGGTGCCACTGACCACATTGCTTTTGATATGTCTATTTTCTTAGACATGGTTGATTTAGATCCAGCTATTCATCTTGGGTTATCTAATGGTAATAAAATTTTAGTTAAACAACATAGAACTGTCATGATTAGCAGATTATTGACTTTGAAACGAGTACTGTCTGTACCTCAGTTAAGGCATAATCTGCTTTCAGTCTCCAAGGTTGTTCATGATCACAAGTGGAGATTTAGTTTTGATGAAGTGACATGTTGGTTACATGACCCTACAACTAAGAGGTTGATTGCTAGAGGTGTTGAAGAGAAGGGTCTCTATGTTATGAAGGCTTGTGGATATGAGAAGAGTCAACCACAGATTACTAGTTCTTTGAATAATGTTGCCTTGAATTGTAATAAAATGTATATTTTGCATGCCGGACTTGGACATATGGCAATTTCTAAATTTTAGCATATTCCTCATTGTAACACAACTGGTGTTAAGGATTTTTCTTGTGATACTTGTAGGATGACCAAGTTTCACAAACTTCAGTTTGACAGGAGTGACAGTTTTGTTGAGTTTCCTTTTCAGCTTGTGCATTTTGATGTTTAGGGCCCATATAAGACTCCTTCTGTTTATGGTGCTAGATACTTTTTGACTATTCTTGATGATCACACTCGGTCAACTTGGGTTTATTTGATGCAAGATAAGCTTCAGGTTTTGAGAATTGTCACTGAGTTTTTTTTATCATGGTTGAGAATCAATTTTAGAGGTCTGTTAGGATTGTTAGAACTGACAATGGGACTGAATTCACACAGAGGGGATGTGTCAGTTTGTTTGATGCTAGAGGCATTATTCACCAAAAGTCTTCCCCTGGTGTTCATGAACAAAATGGTAGAGTATAAAGGAAACATAGACACTTGATTGAAACTGCTCGAGCTATTAGATATCATGCAGGTCTCCCTATCAGATTTTGGGGTATTGCATTCTCAGTGCCACTCACATCATTAATAAGATGCCCTCTTTAATTCTCAGATGGAAGTCTCCTTTTGAAGTGGTATATGGAGTGTCTCCTTCTTATGATCTATTGAGAGTTATTGGTTGTCTTTGCTACACACTTCAACCCAATGATCCTAGAGATAAATTGGGAATCGCTTCTAGGAGATGTGTATTTCTGGAGTACCCTCCGGGTCAGAAGGCTTACAAGCTGTATGATATGGATAGAAAAACAATTATCATCAGTAGGCATGTCAAATTTGAGGAATCTATTTTTCCTTTCAAACAGCCTATGTCAAAGCCTATCAATTCTACTCCCTTGATCAATATCCCTGACAGTGGGATCTTGATACACCTTTGGGTGATCACATTCCCCATTCTCCATCTGATCAATCACCTTCAAATGGTCTTCACCCACAGTTTGCTCCAAACTCCAGTGAATCTTCATCTATTGAGCAATCTGTCACTCCTCCTTGTGATTCAAAGATTATGCAGCAACCACATATAGTTCTTCATGATGAGCCACAACCACACCTTACAAGCATCCTATCCTCTGTAGGCAGGTTCATAGGCCTCGACATCTTCAAGATTTCATTTGCTCAGGTCTTCCATCCAGAGGATCTATTGACTCATCCTCTGCATCAGAGTCTTTTGCTGTATGCTCAGTAAACCACCTATCTGATCTTTCTTCTGACTACATTCATTCTTTTGTTAATGTATGTGCTTCTTTTGAGCCTAATTCTTATTCTCAAGCCAAAGGTATCCCTGAATGGGAGACTGCCATGAAAGATGAGTTAGATTCTCTCACTAATAATCATACTTGGTCTATTATTCCTTTGCCTCCTGATAAGAAGCCTATAGGTTGCAAATAGATATTCAAAATCAAGTATAGATCACCTGATGGTAAGATTGAGAGATATAAAGCTAGATTGGTAGCAAAGGGCTATAATCAGATTAAGGATAAAGACTACAATCAAACTTTCTCTCCTGCGGCAAAATTGTCTAATGTTCGAGTAATTATTGCTATTGCTTCTTGTAGAGGTTGAGCATTACATCAATTAGATGTTAATAATGCATTTCTTCATGGTTTTCTTGATGAAGAAGTGTTCATGTCACCTCCTCTTGATTTTAAAGTTCCTTCTGGACATGTTTGCAAGTTATAGAGATCTCTCTATGGGCTCAAACATGCAAGTAGACAATGGAATCATGAATTAACCAAGTTCATGGTCAAGTTAGGCTATGTTCAATCCAGTCATGACTATTCTCACTTTGTTAAATCTTCTGGTCCTCAGTTAACAATGGCTCTGGTGAATGTTGATGACATGCTCATCATGGGAAATTCCAGTGAAACAATCAAGGCCACCAAGGATGCTTTGCATAAGGAGTTTACCATCAAGGACTTAGGCATTGCTAGATATTTTTTGGGCATGGAAATTGCTCGATCTTCTGCTGGGATTCTTCTTAACTAGAGAAAATATGTGCTTGATATACTCACTGATGCTCAGATGGAAGGGTGCAAACCTGCTGATTTTCCAATGCAACATGGTCTTAAATTGTCTTCAGTAGAAGGGGATCCCATTCAGAATCCAGAAGATTATATGAAGCTAGTTGGGAGATTATTGTACCTTACACTTACCAAACCTGATATTTCTTACACAGTCCAGCAATTGAGTCAGTTTCTCCAACATCCTCTTAAGCCTCATTGGAGTGTTCTTATGTACTTGCTTAGATACCTCAAAGGGAGTTACAATTTGGCCCTAAATTACTCTGGTCATTCTTCACTCACAGTGAGAGCTTATAGTGATGCAGATTAGGGAAACTGTATGGATACAAGCAGGTCCTTGTCAGGGTTCTGTATTTTCCTAGGGTCGTCTTTGGTTTCATGGAAGACAAAGAAGCAAAAGGTTGTCTCAAAGTCCTCAACTGAAAGTGAATATAGGAGCATGTTAGTTGCTGCAAGTGAGCTGGTGTGTTTACAAGGTATTCTTAGTGATTTGCATATTCAAGTTGCTCTCCCTATCACCTTGTTTTGTGACAACAAATCTGCCCAGCAGTTGGCCATTAATCCCGTCTTTCATAAACGTACAAAGCATGTACGCATTGATGGTCATTTTATAAGGGAAATGGTGCAACAAGGGTTCATCACAACCTCTCATGTGTCATCATCTTCTCAGGTTGCTGATATCTTAACCAAAGCTTTAGGATCCAAGCAATATTGCTTTCTTAGTCCCAAGTTGGGCCTTCTAGTGCCTTGCATTGGTCCAACTTGAGGGGGGGTATATGGGAGTATGTAGTTCAGGGCCGTGCGGATACTTTTGGGGGCCTTGTGCAAGAAAATAATTAGACTTATTCATATAATGTTAAAGATCCTTTTTTTTCCATAAGTTGCATTATACAAATTGTTTTGCTATTAAAAAAAATATAACTATGTTTTTTTTTTTAAATCAACAATGATCCTATTTATATTTACAAAATGCATCAAAAGATATCACAATGCTAAGGACTGTAAGGAGTATTGTAATTCAAAGTCAATTTTATGTATATTAAATTAATCAAAATAGGAATAAGGTAAAAATTTGAAGCCTGTAAACATTCTTTTAAATATAAAATGGTTGTGAATGATTCTTTAAAAATCATAAATATGATTAATAAGTTCATTATTTTTTTTTTATTATTTTGGGGGAAAGTTCACTAATTTCTCTAAGTAATGGGCTTTGTATGTTTTTGTAAAAAAGAGAAAGAGAATAATTTTTTGAATGATTAAATAAATTAATTAAAAGGTGGAAATTCCATGAAAAAGGGCCCTTAATAAGTTAAAAATGAAAAAAAAATCAAATATTTATATACTTAATATAACAGTAATATAAGCATTTCTTATGATTTTATGAAAGAAAAAGAAGAGCAAATTATAAAAAAAAAGGAAAAGATAAGTCATGAATCATGACGTTTGTTGGGAGTCGAACGCTGGGCAAGGGGAAATGATGAAAATGTTTGTATGTCGCATGCCAGTAGACCACTTTGCTTATATGTTCAATGGCGGGCCTTTTTTTCTTAAAATTAAAACTAAAATGTTATTGGACCCCTTAAAATTTAGGGGTCCTGTTCAGCTGATCCACCCGAACTATCCATTGGCACGGGTCTGATGTAGTTGCTGTAATTGTGCACAAAATAGGAGGGTATTTCAGAGTGTGCAAATTGTGCCATCTTCGAGTGTGTGTATAAGGAGAGTGAGAGGGGGGAAATTCAGTTGATGTAGCAAACTCATTCTCTTCTAGCTCAGTTAGAGCTCAATGGAGTTTTTCTGTTCTTGATTGCTTGTTTACACATTTTACTCATTCAATCTGTATGGTTTGAATGAGTTCAAAACCAAACTCCTTCGCCATGCCAACATTGACATCTTCATTCTCTTAAACGAGTTATGAAAAGAACTAGTGTATAATTTCATTCTCTCGACCAATTGGGAAAAAAGACACTTTTTTTTTCCTTCGAAAACTCTACAGGGTGTGTTGTTGAGATTGGACAATTTAGGACTGGAAATGGGTCGGGTTATGGATCGATAGAACCTTAACCCGACCCATTTCCTTCGAAAACTCTACAGGATTTGATGAAACGCTTATTTGGTTACAATAATTTTAGGCTACAATAATCGCTATCTACGACTACAATAATTGTAGGTTACAATAATCGCTACCTATTACAATAATTGTAGGTTACAATAATCGCTACCTATTGTTACAATAATCGACTAGTATATGTTACTCGTGCTCTTGCACGTCATATTAATTTTTTTTTACTATTATATTCTCAATCACACGATATTTTTTAAAACAATCTCTAGTGATAAATTTGATATTTATTTTTAAATGATATTAATATTAAATTTTAATCATCATTACTATATAAACGGCTGAGTTGAACCTTACTGTTCATTAATGCCAATTACAATTTTACCCTTTTAACTCCTTTACCTTTATTGAATAATTTAGGGGTGAATTCGGAATTTTCATGGGCTAACTGTTTTCCAATTTCTATTCCCTTTCACTGTATACACACACCGCCTCTATCCGTATTCCACACCGCTTCCCTCTCTGCTCTTTCCTGATTATGCTTCACATCGTCATCTCCGTTCACGCCTCCAGTCTCCACCGTCCTTGGTCTCATCTGTCTTCTTCATCTTCCATCCCTTCCCAGTTTTGTTCAACCTCAGGTCTCTTTGCTCGCGTTTCTCTCTGAATTCGCCCCGTCAACTGTTATTCGAATCTGATAGAATCGAGTGATCAACAGTCCATCTTCCTCGACCCTAAATAGCATCAAAACGTTCAAAGGTTTGATCTATTTGATCCCCTTTCTCAATTTCTCATTGCTCTTCTATGGTTTCTAGGGCTGTTGATTTTATGTCTAGGGTTTCTTAATTGCTGTCGGATCAACATGTAAGCCTACTGTTTTCTCCTCTTTCCAGTTTAGGATTCGATCTATACCCTCAATCTTTTCTCTTGTGGTTCTCTTGTGGTTTTATAATTATAAAATTTCCATTGTCTCCTTATTCCTCGTGTTCTGCTTCCAATGGTGCAGACCGCAGACGACATACTCATGGTACTTTGAATTGGGAGAGGTAAGGATGCCTTCAAGGTGTTTGATGAATTGCCAAATTAAACGGACTCTGTTTTTATTGTTTGCTGAAGATTTTTAATTGGAAAAAAATCACGTACTCTTTATTAATAGTTTTCCAAGTTTTATATAAAATTTAGAATTACCCATCTCATTGAATTTTGATTAAATTAATCTGATTTGGTTTCCTTCTTTTGATAAATTAGGGACTTGATTGATCTCAGAAAAAGGAAGTGTAGTGCAGAATACATATGATGGGTTGCCGTTGGATGTCGAGGTTAACCCTTTTCCAGTTCTTCAAACCAGTTGAAGCCTCTTATGCTGAAATTGGTCACAAACATGGTTAGTTTTTTGGTTTACTTGAGTTTGTTATGGATTAGGGATTGTGACTGATATTTATAATGCTTGAAATTCAATTATACTCTTTAGAGCCCTAAAACATGGTTAGTTTTTTGGTTTACTTGAGCCTCCTTTTTACCTCATCCTGCCCGCTGCATCAAATAGAGCTCGGACTCCATTTTAGCAATCTGTTTTTTTGTTAGAGATGCCGAAAGTTTTCCGGTTATGGAGATGTTTGTTAATTTTAGGTTTCAACATAATTCACTTTCTAAATTGAAAGGAATTGAAGTGATTCAAATCGAGATAGCGCGATAATCCTTTAAATTATGCATCGATCGATCAATTGACTTGTGTTAATGCTGAGTTGTAGTCTGATTGCTGATTGTACTATAGGCTTTTTACTGTTTGATTGATTTACATTAGATAAGTTGTAGTTGCAAATGAGAAACAATGGCTATATGAGGCCCAACGATATGTATTTTGGTCTATAGTGTGAGATGGCGTGTCTGCTGGTTTCTTATGCGGCACGCCTGCGCTCGTGACGAGTTTTCCGCCGAATTTGAGCTCCGCGTCGCTGGAGACCGGGTTCAGGTTTGGAAGCGATGTCCTTGTTAATGGCGGAGGTTCTTCTGTGAACTGCGTAAGTTTGGTTTTCTCTGAATTCTGAGTGATTGTCTGTTTTGTCTAGGTAACCGTTTACGTGCTGAAACCTTCCTGAATTTTGTAGGGGTTTGATGATGACTTTGAGTGATGACATAGTGGATTTGACCTTAATTTCCGACAATTCGATTGGTTCATTTTTTCTTTTATTTGAGAAATAGTCCAATTTCCAGTATTAGGTCTCGTCTATCATCCAGCAAATCCTTTGCTATCTTTCCGTGATACCTAATCGGAACTCTGAATCTCGTTGTTTGCCGATTGCTGATATTTTGAACTGTTTTACTGGATATATCCGAGTGTTGAAATGTCTGCCCTCATGACTTAGCTTGTAGTTGGAGACTGCCTGCCCTCTTGACTCTTGAACAATAACAATTGAACAGTTAACTGGCGTGGGGCACTTTTGTTTCTTGGAATTGGTTTTCTATGTTCTGCTTTTGTACGTATTGAATGACTTAGGAAGTGTCTTATTGTCTGTCAAATGTTTTCTTGTTCACTACCTCTATGTTTTGAATCCCTTTAGCCAAAGAAATGGGCAACGATATAGTGGATTTCGATCTCAGAGTTTGACTATTCAGTTCTTTATTTCTTTAATCTATGAATAGTCCAATAATTCCAGTATTAGGTATTGTCATCTAATTTTCCCTTTTTTTTTTTCATAACTTATATCTTAGCTGTACGAAAGATAAGTTGGTTGATGCTGTTCAGGTGTTGAGGATATCTGAATGTGCCTGCTTTTTATGTGTGGTCTCTTTTTTCAGATTTCATCTGATTGATAAATAGAGTATGCTAAAGGAATCTGTATGATTCATTGTTTACTAAGCTCTGAGCAGCAGAACATTTTCAAGTTTAGATTGATTTATGTGCAGGATGGGCAATTTGGATCCTTGACTCAACATTTGGGCATATCCGAGCTCAGTCACCACAACCTGCTCAACCATTTACTCATCAGGTCTGTTTGTTTTTTGTAAACATTCTATCACTTTTAGAAGGTTTTATTTTCAGATTTTTTATTCAAGATCAAAACAATGAGCTTAGTTACATGCTCTGATTGTAATGTTCCTTGTTCTTGCCCTTCCCTGGGTATTTGATTATCCCCAACTTATTCTGCAGGTTTATCATGGGCAAACAACCACCACTGGTACGGGTAACCCTGGTTCTGTTCAACATCCACCTTGTTTTCTTCCAAAAGTGCGTGCTAGAAGAGGGTAAGCAACAGACCCTCACAACATTGCTGAGAGGGTAATCAGACTTGTATAACTAGCCAGCTGATATTAATGTTGTTTAATACATAATTTTCTCACAGAATACCCTTCTCTTCTTGCTAAAAGGACTTGTTTTAGGACTGACTGCAATGTTCCTTGTTCTCTTCTTATTCTGATAGATAGGGTCATTAGGGTGGTTCCACCAGTGGTAAAGGCAACCAAGTTTTTAGTTTAAATCATAAATCGAAGAACCAAGTTTTAGTTCCAATATTCTAGCAGGCATATGCTCTAAGATTAAAAAATAAAATTCGTGGAAACTAACTTAAGATGAGCTTTAATTTTTAGTCTTTGTATCATTGTCTGGTTTTTGTATCAAGAATCAAAACCATTTACTTTGAGGGTAAATGGTTATTAAAATATGCTGTTTTCTTCTTGTAGATGCGTAGGGAAAGAATAACAGAAAGAGTGAAACTCATGCCACTTTCTCGTCTCTTTTTCTTGTAGATGCCACTTGGTGATAACATGCTTTGTCATGCCGGACTTGGCTTGAACAATTATTTGCAGATGAACACCTTTTCAAACTCGTACCATCTTCTACACTATTCTCTTTTGCTTTATACATTGTATTATATTCATGATTTTTTCCCCAGATTTGTGGCATGGTTGTTGGCTTTGGCTTTGGCTTTGAGTCACATAATGGGAGCATCCGTTCGATTCCGTGTTGGCGGATAGAAATGTCTTAAGGGATGTGGTGGTGAAGTTCAAAAAGGTTTGGGTTTTCATGTCCTTATATCCTTTTTGTCCATATTGCTTTCAAGATGTTTTAAGTTGCCCTGCAGACTCCTGTTGATCCAGATAGTTCCTGTTGAATGCAATAATATGCTCCCATTAGCTTGTTAATTTTTTGGAAGTGAGAAAAAAAATCAGAAATATTCGTACATTTTGTTTCCTCCTATTTTCAATATTGATGATGCTGGTAGAGTGATAGAAATATTGAAGGACGATGCATCTTCTGCATTAATACCTGATTAAGTAGGTTCATATTTGGCATTATTCTTTTGGTGGTGGCAAGAGTTCAGGCTTCTGACGGGACACATTTCACAGGGTTCTGTTGAGGTTCTATCGATTGGCGAGATCATACTGAGTTTACGCCAGTCCTTGGCCAATATTGGGTTCGGCTTTCTTTCAAGGGATCGGAAGTTACAATTACTTGTTTCTGATTTAGAAGTTGTACTAAGACCCTCAAGTAAAGAAAAACAAAAGAATAGGTCTCAAAAGCCACACAAATCAGGTTCGGGCAGGGGAAAATGGAAATGGATGGCTGTAGCTAATGTGGCAAGATTTTTGTCAGTTTCAGTATCAGATTTGGCGCTAAAGGTAATGAAATCAATAGAATGAGATTCATTGAATTCTGATTTAGTTGCTCATGAGAACTTTTATCTTGTTGATTCACTTATTACCCTTTACAAGAGATTTGATTGTTTGGTGAGCTTGCTGAGCTGTTGAAACAACCAGTTTTGAGATGAACTGGTTTTGGTTGTTTATTTTGTGTCTTGTTTATTTTTAACAAGTCCTAAATTCTGCAATGAGAAGGAGAGGAAGGAAATATGGGAAAGGATAACCCAATGCAAAAATAAATTAATGACAAAATATTACCTTCTGTTATCTGTTGCCTATTCCATGCCACAGTATTCACAACGAGGCCTTTCAATTTACTGAGCACACGGGGTTTGCTCCACTTCGCAAGTTCGCATGTATGTAATAAGTTTCAGCCCCTCCAGCTCCAACAACAGTGGAAATACAATTGCTCCCTCCAGGATCCACAAACACACTATGGATAGATTGATCATCGGTTAGGTCGTCAGATAGATCAATATCTAAATCAAAGTGAACACCAATCTTACTTCTTCGGATACAGTAGCGAAAGGCTATAAAAGCAAAATGTGGCAGGTCAACTTACCATATAGCACGTGGAGTTGCAAATATTTTAGACTGATATTTTTTTTCTGTTAATTACTTCGTTAAACTTATGATGTTTTAGATTGGTTGAAAGTGCATGCGAATTATATACAAGATGACATGCGCGCGGTTGAAAACCCAGTTACTATAAAAGTTTATATAGGTTAAATAAGTAATAGAGAGATTAAAATAAATTGATTTGTAGTTATACTATCAAATCTACATGGTTGTTATAACAAATATTTAAATTCAATTTCTTATATTTATTTTTACAATCTCTAACGCACTATATAGATAATACTTTTTGTTTACTTATCCAACGTATGGTTATTGACTTCTACTTACAAACTAAAATTCACCACCGTGTAGTTCTACTTTAAGTTACTGTTAGGATTTAAAACCAAGTACTCTGATCTTATTGAAATTAATATACTTAAAAATTTCTTAAATAAATAAATCAAAAAATTGAAATTTTTTTAAGATAAAAATAAAAAAGTACACAAAATCACAAAATGTATGCCGGCCAATTTTGATCACTATATAGTATATATCCATGCCGTCAGATTTGGATGATCCATTCTACCGCTTTAATTCAGAAAATGCCACGCGAGCAGAAATAATCCCGCTTTAATCCAGAAAATTCTATGGCAGTGAGGTCGCACCATTGGCTTCTGTTTTAGTATTTTATAATATATATAGATATAAATTTATGAAGAAATTTGGCTAAAGGTCCATTTTGCCAACTTTTTTTTTGTAAAATGTCCACTTAAAATCAGTTTTTGTTAAATGTCCTAAATTTTTTTGAAAACCCCATACTACCCTTACCTATTAAATTATACTCAATTTTTCTTTTTCCATCAGACAAAGAAACGAAGGGATCCATCAAATCTCCGCCATCGTCCTCCTCTCTCAAGGTCCTCATCCATGGTTTCCCTCCTTCCTCCTTCCTGTTGGTCTCGTATCCCCGCCGTGTCATCTCGCTTCTTGTTTCGCTGCCGCCACCTCGGATCTGCGAAGTCCCGTCGCCGCTGCCTGCATCTCCGATTTCGCCCCAAAAGACCTTGAATCGCTGCTCGTTGTTCGGATCTGTTTGTTTCTTCTGGCCAGGTCCACGGAACTTTGTGGACGGCTACATCGGTGAGGGTTCATAAGGCGCTCACACCAGAGAACTACGTCTTGCCGTTCAAAGGATTCATTGACGTTGTGAGGAACTCCTTCGTGAAGAAGCTGTCAACGTCGATGCTCGCCCTAATCACCGGCTACGACCTCTCCAAGCGGGCCGCTCGGCGTAAGTTGGCAGGCATCCGAACCGCCGAGGATGCAATTGAGTGTGGAATCGGAGATGATTTGAATCTCCCTTTTTCTACAGTCTCTGGATTGTCTGGCACCAAATCATCTCCGATTCCACTTTCATTCTCTTCGGTTTCTCCCATGGCGGATCTCAGTGTGCCATGGCTCCGATTTCTTCAATCGCCGATTCATCGATGACGATAACGAGGTGACTCAATGATTCCTCTTCGTTTTCCACTTCAATTTCATCTCAATTTCTCACGCCAATTAACTTCAATCGGTTTGGATTTATTCAATTTCTCCAATCTCCCTCTCTCTGAAATCTTTGATTTTTAGAGTTGAAAGAGAGATTCAGACAACGATTGATCTTGCAATCCGATTACAGGAAATCAATAAATCAGATCTGAGAGGATTACAGCGATTGACCTTCTGTGGTGGCGGTGGCGTTGCGGTGGTGGTGGTGGCGATTAAGCGCCCTCCGTCTCCTTCTCCATCCCCAGTGGATGTCTTCACTGCGGTTTGTCCATTTCTAATCCTCTCGTTTTCGATCTCGTTTGCCCCCTCCGTGTAGTTCTTGTGCATTCCTCCGTTGAATTTGAAGAAGGCGGATCATGGAAGCGGATTTGATTACAGTTATTACTCGCTACACAATTTACCTTTATGAATTCAAAATTTCGACAATTCGTTTCCAGATCATTGAAATTTTATGAATTCAAAATATCACCGCTTGTTCTGATTTGTATGATTTGTTTGTCAAGTAAACTACATAAGTATTCTTGCAATATTAATGCTAAAACGTGTTTTACTTGCTCTCTTTGTTGCCGTTTTGAGATGGATATGCAATTCATTATCTTCTCTTACAGATGCTTTAGGGGCAGAGAATCTGAAGTTCTCACTGGGAACTATCTTGGGGTTTCAGCAAAGTGTTTGATTTGATTCTAATCATTATTGATCATATAGTATTGCAGTGAATGCTTTTTTTAATCTCATGTACAAGTGAATGTTTAAAATTGATCGGTGACACTATTTTCGGTGTTATTTAATGTGGTGACACTTTAATGTGAAATTGTCACAAAAAAAAGTAGTCACTACATGTGTCACCATAAGGGTGGTGACACTCACCAACAAATGATATGGGAAAAAACTAAGGTATATGACAATGATACAAACGACACACAATCCGCAGTTTCCAAAACTGGCAAGACTAAAAAACGGAAACCAATGGTCGAGCTGTGGAGTAAGCCAAGAATGGGATGGTTCAAAATAAATGTAGATGCCTCAACCCCTACAACAGGTCCTTCTGTTGGTGTAATCTTAAGGGATCATATTGGGTTCCCTTTACTGGTTCATCAACAGTTCGTCGGCCATCACACCCCTGTTGAAGCTGAAGCGAGGGCTGTTTTAATAGGGCTTAACATTGCAATCTCGGAAAATATAGAGAAATGTTCCACTGAGAGTGATTGTCTCTCAGTGGTTAACACTATCAATGGAATATGGAAACCGCCATGGCAAATAGAAACAATCATTTCAGACATTCAGACCTTACTCCTATCTCGGGGTGAGATCAAAATAAACCACATTGGGCATCTTCGGAATAAAGTGGCAGACAAGGTCGCACACCTTGGCCACTGTATTCCTGCCTCTCAAATAGCACAACATCAAGATCTTTGTGATCTCATCCAAAAGGATGCTCTCGGTTCGCCAGGTTAGTCCTGGCCTACTGAATTCTTACTTAATCAAAAAAAAAAAGGGTGGTGACACTAACCTTGTGTCACCAACAGTCATGTGATAAAAGTGGTGACACTGTTGGTGACAGTGATCTCGTAAAAAAACCTCTAAAAAAATAAAAAACAATAAGGGTGACAGTGATAGGGGTGGTGGTGACAGCGATAAGGGGGTTGTGACAACGATATGGTTGGTGGTGACAGTGATAAGGGCGGTGGTGACGACGATAGGAGTGGTGGTGACAGCGATAGGAGTGGTGACAGCGATAGGGCGGTGACAACGATAGAGGTGGTGACAACAATAAGGGTGGTGACAGCGATAAGAGTGGTGGTGAAAACGATAGGAGTGGTGACAGCGATAGGGCGGTGACAGCGATAGAGGTGGTGACAACAATAAGGGTGGTGACAACAATATGGGTGGTGGTGACAGTGATAGAGGTGGCGGTGACAGTGATAGAGGTGGTGGTGACAACGATAGGAGTGGTGGTAACAACGATAGGAGTGGTGACAACGATAGGGGTGGTGACAACGATAGGGTGGTGACAGTGATAGAGGTGGTGACCGCAATAAGGGTGATGACAACGATATGGGTGGTGGTGACATCGATATGGGTTGTGGTGACAACGATAGGGCGGTGACACTAATTTCGTAAAAAAAAAAAAATTGTCACCCAAAAATTTGTTTATCATCATATATGTGCCACCAAAGTCATTGACCGGTGTCACCACTTATAAAGGTGGTGACACTAATTTCGTAAAAAAAAAACACTAATTTCGTAAAAAAAAAAAACTGTCACCAAATTTTTTCGTGTGTCATCAATGTTGTGTCACCAATTCATTGACTTTGACCGGTCAATGGTTAAAATAAAAATGGGAAGGAATGAAGGGAATGAGAAGGAGGGGCAAAAATGTAATATTAGGACATTTTGCAAAAGGGAAAATAAAAGTGGACATTTTGTAAAATGACTTGTAGAAAATTGACACTTAGCTAAAAAATCCTAGATTTATTTAGGTGATTTCTTCTAACTCAACTGCACAATTCAATTACGGATATAATAATAGGTACAAGACTCCGCTCATTACAGGAATTAACTCAGTACACGAAATCTTGTATTACATGAGTTTGAATACGCAAGGTTGATTGATGATTAACAATACAAGAACGTGGTTACAATCTTGTATTACATAAATGCTATTGTAATATAAGAATAATTTTGTAATAGAGAAATGTTATTGTAATACAAGAATGATCTTGTATTACAGGATTTTGTAACAAGAACGCTATTCTATTACATAAATAATATTGTAATACAAGAATGATATTACCTTACAAGAATCGACCACATACATGAATTAGATTTTGTAAAATACAACTGTCAATAAACAATTCTAAGCAAATAATTTGAAGATTCAAGAGTAACTTAAACCCTAATCAATTTCACGTTGAGAAAAATATCTTCATCTGCCAAATCTTCTACAATAATTTAACCGTTTATTTTTAAAAAGGATAGAATTTGTTTTTTAAAAAATTTGTTTTTACTTTTTAAAATGATAAAATTTAATTGTAAGGGTATATAAAGGTAATCTCCATCTAAAAAAAGTACAATTACCTAAAAAGAAAACTCAAGGAGTATAGTTAGTAAAAAAAAACTTTAAAAAGGTATACTTCACCCAATTTTCTCAAAAAAAAATAATTGTTTGAATGGTGTCTGTGAGTTTTGTCAAAAGTTTGACTGTTACCCAAAATTCATACATAAAGTCTTGTTGGGCTCCCTCCTTAACTGAGCTAAAGAAATTGGGTCGAGAGTTAGCCCATGCTCCACACACTTTGAAGACAAATTTAGTCTAGCCCACACTCTAGAACTTTGGAGAATTTGTCTAGAATATTCATGTAAAAACTAGAGTGCTACATCACTAGAATACTCCTAGGAAATCAAGCAAGTAAAGACTAGAAAATTCTAGGCTAATTGTGAATGTTTTAGCCGACATTGGGAGCCTATATATAGGCTTTAGATGGACACTTTCCATCATCCAACACAAGCAAAGCAAATCCAAGCATAGTGTGCGAGAGATCAAGCCTAGTAGAAGTGAGTGTGAGTGAGCCACAAAATTATATAGTGAGAGTTATATCTTTGTAAAGTTTTCCACTATATAATACAAGTTCCACTTTTATATAAAAGTGAGTTTTGCCCATCTTAATTCTACAAAGAGGGAAAACCCGATTTTTCCCAACAGTGGTATCAGAGCGAGGTTCATTGTCGGAAGGTGTTAGCTCGTGAGGATCAAGATGGAGGCTAGCGTCACTTACGAGGGTGACATGTTCAAGCTCACAGCAGACAACTACTCTTATTGGAAGCCGATGATGGAGGATCATCTCTATTGCAAGGACCTGTACGAACCCGTCTTCAACAAGGACAAACCTCAAGGAAAGAGCGATAAGGAGTGGGAGCTCCTTAATCGGAAGGCGGTCGCCATGATAAGTAAGTACATTGACAAAACTCTCTTTGAGCATGTTTCTAATTACACAAATGCTTTTGAATTGTGGACAAAGCTTGAATCCATGATTCAAAAGAAATCGCCTCATAACATGGCTCTCCTAGCTAGACGGTTGGTGAAGATGGAGTATAAGAATGGCCAAAGCATGATTGAGCATTTGAATAATTTCAAGGGGCTTGTCAATCAACTAAGAAAGGTGGATATGGAGCTCGATGATAAGCTACAAGCCATCCTACTCATAACCTCTCTACCAGAGAGTTGGGATACTCTGGTAGTTACTCTAAGTAACTCAGCACCAGACGGGAAGCTCACCATGGATACCGTCTGTGATAGTCTTCTCAATGAAGAAGCTAAGAGGAAGGAGAGAGGACTAACTAATCATTCCGAGGCCAATGTCCTTGACAACCGTGGCAATAATGATGCCCGTGGACGGAAGCAAAGCCGAGACCGAGATCAGTCTCGAGGGCGGTCCAAGTCACGCACCAAGGTCACGTGCTACTACTGTGGCAAACCAGGCCACAAGAGGCAAGAGTGTTTCTAAACATTGAATGTAATGATATCTCCTGGATTGTCAATTCTGGTGCCTCTTTTCATGTTACCCCACACAAAAGCTTCTTCTCATCCCACCGAAGTGAGGACTTCGGTACTGTCCTAATGGGAAATCATGGATGGAGCAAGATCGTGGGGAGAAGAGATATTACCCTCACATCCAACACAGGATGCAAGCTTATCCTAAAAGACGTGAGACATGTTCCTGATATGAGACGTAACCTCATATCAACTGGAAGGCTAGACGATGATGGTTACTTTAGTCAAAATGGCGGAGGCAAATGGAAGCTGACTAAAGGTAACCTAACTGTGGCTCGAGGAAGAAAAGAAGGAACATTGTATTGGACAGAAGCAAAGGTTTGCAAGGGAGAGGTGAACGTTGCCAGCATTGACATGGAGATCTGACACCGGAGACTTGGACACATGAGCGAGAAGGGCATTCAAATCCTCGCTCGAAGGCAGCTCCTCCCTAACCTGAAAGGTACTTCCCTCGACCCATGCTCTGATTGTTTAGTCGGTAAACAACATAGAGTAGCCTTCCAGAGATCATCTCCACCCACAAGGAGAAATTATGTCCTAGACTTTGTACACACGGACGTGTGTTCAATGACCGAAAAATCCAATGGAGGTGCACTGTACTTTGTGACCTTCATTGATGATCATTCAAGGAAGGTCTGGGTATGCTTGCCGAAATCAAAGGATCAAGTCCTCGAAGCATTCAAGGAGTTCCATCCCAAGGTGGAACGGGAGACTGGTCGGAAGCTCAATTGTGTCCGATCAGACAATGGTGGTGAGTACCGAGGAGGCGAGGACCCTTTGAGGCGTACTGTAGCTCCTATGGGATCAGGCTTGAGAAGACACCGCCTAAGACGCCACAACTGAACGGGGTTGCTGAGAGGATGAACCGGACTCTCACAGAAAGAGTCTGATGCATGCTCTCTCATGCCAAGCTACCCAAGTCGTTTTGGGGAGAAGCCTTGATGACCGCCGTCGACATCATCAACCTCACACCTTCTATCCCTCTAAACGGAGATATCCCAGAAGAGGTCTGGTCAGGGAAGAAGGCCTCCTACAAACACTTGAAGGTGTTCGGGTGCAGAGCGTTCGTTCACATTCCAAGGGACGAGCGGGCCAAGCTTGATGCTATGACAAATGAGTGAATCTATCTTGGTTCACCCAGAGATGAGTTCGGCTATCGGCTATGGGATCCGGCCACCAGCAAGGTTATTAGAAGCCGAGATGTTGTGTTCTTCGAAGATCAGACGATTGAAGACATCCGAAGATCAACAAAGCCGACGCGAAGACAGAGGAGGGAAGAGCTAAGTCCCTCAAATGCACAGCGGGACGATTTGGAAGAAGCTCCGATCGAGAGCGATGACGAAGCTAATGATGAAGATCATTCTCAAGAGAAGAATGATCAAGAAGATGCCCCAGATGAGCCAGAAGCAGAATCAAGCACTCCACTAGAGCCTGAGCTGAGGCGGTCCTCTAGAGACAAGCGACCTTCCAATCGATACAGCTCAAATGAGTATGTGACCCTCACGGATGAGGGGGGGCCTCAAAGCTATAAGGGGCTATGGATGATAGCCACAAGGATGAGTGGCTAAAAGCCATGCAGGAGGAGATGCAATCCCTGCATGAGAATCACACCTATGAGCTGGTAAAGCTACCAAAAGGGAGACGAGCCCTGAAGAACAAATGGGTGTATCGGCTGAAAACCGAGGACAGCAACTCGAAGCCCCGATACAAGGCTCGACTAGTCGTGAAAGGATTCAGTCAAAAGAAGGGCATCGACTTTGAAGAAATATTCTCACCGGTCGTGAAGATGTCCTCTATCCGAGTTGTTCTGGGCTTAGCAGCAAGCCTAGACTTGGATATCGAACAACTCGACATCAAGACGGCGTTTCTCCATGGTGACCTTGAAGAGGAGATATACATGGAGCAGCCTGAAGGATTCAAAGTTCCAGGCAAGGAGAATATGGTGTGCAGACTCACGAAGAGTCTCTACGGCCCAAAGCAAGCACCAAGACAGTGGTACAAGAAGTTTGACTCTTTCATGGCGGATCACAACTTCAAGAAAACCATGAGTGACCACCGTGTCTTCATGAAGAGGTACGCAAGCGCTGACTTTCTCATACTCTTGCTCTATGTTGATGATATGTTAATAGTAGGGCAGGACCGCAACAAAATAGCTGCTCTAAAGAAAGACTTGAGCAAATGTTTTGCCATGAAAGACTTGGGATCGACAAGGCAAATCCTTGGGATGACAATCACTCGTGATAGAACAAGGAAGCTACTATGGATATCCCAAGAGAGATACATCGAGAAGGTGCTCGAGAGATTCAACATGCACAAAGCCAAGCCGATCAGCACGCCACTTGCTGGACACTTCAAGATAAGCTTGAAGCAAAGTCCCACAAGTGAGAAGGAGAAACAAGAGATGAAGAGTACCCCATAATCATCCGCGGTAGGCAGTCTCATGTACGCAATGGTCTGTACGAGACCTGATATCGCCCACGCAGTCGGGGTGGTAAGCTGCTTCTTAGCAAATCCGGGGAAGGAACACTGGGCTGTAGTGAAATGGATCCTCCGGTATCTATGGGGTACTTCTAAACGGTGCTTATGCTTCGGCAATGGGAAGCCTATGCTAGAAGGATACACAGATGCAGGTTGGGCCGGAGACCATGATTCTAGGAAATCTACGTCGGGATATCTAACTACCTTTGCAGGGGGAGCTGTTTCCTGGCAATCAAAGTTACAAAAGACCGTTGCCTTGTCCACTACCGAAGCAGAATACATCGCAGCCACGGAAGCCTACAAGGAGATGTTGTGGATGAAGAGCTTCTTACTCGAGCTGGGAGTAGAGCAAGACAGATACGTCTTGCAGTGTGACAATCAAAGCGCTATTCACCTAGCGAAGAACCCGACCTATCACTCTCACTCGAAGCACATCGATATCCGATATCATTGGATTCGAGACATCCTCGAAGAGAAGCTTCTACAACTTGATAAGGTGCATACAGAGAAGAACTGGTCCGACATGATGACCAAGGTAATCCCGACAAAGAAGTTTAAAGACTGCTGTCAAGGATCTGGCATCGTGACACGCCCATGATTAAGTCGGGAAGGGGGAGATTGTTGGGCTCCCTCCTTAACTGGGCTAAAGAAATTGGGTCGAGAGTTAGCCCATGCTCCACACACTTTGAAGACAAATTTAGTCTAGCCCACACTCTAGAACTTTGGAGAATTTGTCTAGAATATTCATGTAAAAACTAGAGTGCTACATCACTAGAATACTCCTAGGAAATCAAGCAAGTAAAGACTAGAAAATTCTAGGCTAATTGTGAATGTTTTAGCCGACATTGGGAGCCTATATATAGGCTTTAGATGGACACTTTCCATCATCCAACACGAGCAAAGCAAATCCAAGCATAGCGTGTGAGAGATCAAGCCTAGTAAGAGTGAGTGTGAGTGAGCCACAAAATTATATAGTGAGAGTTATATCTTTGTAAAGTTTTCCACTATATAATACAAGTTCCACTTTTATACAAAAGTGAGTTTTGCCCATCTTAATTCTACAAAGAGGAAAAACCCGATTTTTCCCAACAAGTCTATTAACATGATACAAAATATCTATTGATAAGGTAAAGTATGAGTAAATTGCACTCAAATCACTTTTTCATTTACAAAATATTTACAAATCAGACTGAGACATAAACAAAACTATATATCCAAATTCAAACCACACTCAAACCTTAGATCTAACTCACGCTTAAACAGAAACACACTCCGTATCCCATAAAAAACACTCGTCATGCTATCTAATTCAATGAATTGAAATATATGACAAGGATACAATTCGATTCTATAATCAAACATCTCACTTAGCTTCTCGAGGATTTACCTTTTATCGTCTAAGATTACGTTACCTCTCTCAGTCTCTTGAGAGTGCAGCATACTTGAAATATTTCTTCTGGAGAACCTTAATCCTTAATTAATATACCAAAATACATTGATTTCATATCATTATTTAACACATATTTAACAAATTTACTAACAGAAAGACCAAATGTGTACAAAATATCAAAGTTTAGGGATTTTATTGAACAAAAATAAAGTTCAGTGACCCGTTTGAATATTTGATCAAAGTTCAGGGACTATAGGTGGATTTAACTCAATCTTATTACTTCAGCAATGACACTAACTAAATATTGAGTCACTCACATTCCCCATATGGGGAATGAACAATTAATAATCATGCTTTGAAGATGATCATGGTGGAATATTTTAGTAGCAAGATCTCGACTTTTTTTTTTTGAACTGGAAAGAATTTGGCAATAGGACGGGCCCTATGTGCTAAGGGCATCCAAAAGGATGAAATTGCGCAGCATAGAATCGTCATGAGTCACAGAACTTGAGAAAGCAAAGTCCAGATGCGATAAATGGTCTGCGACCCGGTTTGTTTCCCAATAGACATGATGAATCTCGAAAGTATGGAAGAAGACTAAGAAGACTAGACTGTCAGAGAAAATCATTTCAGAATCTCCCGTAGGCATCCCAAAACCTTTAAGGCTATTGATAATGGTTAAGTTGTCTCCCTCAACTATAAGGTTTGTTATGTTTAGATCTCTTGCTGCTATGATCTCCTTCCAAAGAGCATAACCCTCATAACCCGTAACAGATGGGATAGGGGAAGGCCCGACCTCTAAGACAGTCGGGGTACCTGTGTGAAGCAAGATCTGGACTTTGTTTTGCATATAAATTTATTTTATACCTTTGTTAGCCCTTTATGAGTAGAATATTTTTTCTACTAGTAAAGTTAATAGAGTCATATCCTATGACAAGTCCAGTTTTAAATGAACCTGGAACATATAAACTTAATTTTGATGGAGCTTTCTCGGCTACAGACAAAAGCTCCTATGGATTTATAATTAGAGATTTTAAGGGAACCCCAATTTATTTCGGTTCTGGCCCGTGTCCTATTCCGTATGTTGCTGGCTCGGAATGCTACGGACTTTGGAAAGGAATCATAACAGCAAAAGAACTTAACATAACAAACCTAGAAATTGAGGGTGATAACCTCACCATTATAAATTGTCTGAAAGGTATTGGAAAGCCTAATGGAGACTCTGAAATAATTGTCTCGGAGAGTCTAGTCTCGCTGGGCTTCTTTGGTTCTGTTGAGATTCGTCATGTATATAGGGAGGCAAATCAGGTTGCGGACCATTTATCGCACCTTAGTTTTGCTTTCCACAGCTGTACGGCCCCTGACGACTCTCTGCTATGCAGTCTCATCCGTATGGATGTCCTTGGCGTTTAGGGTTATGCCCTAAAGCCAAATTATTTCCGGTTCAAAAAAAATAAAAAAAAAATGATTCTTGGCCACCTTCGACGAGATCAGCTCACCCCCTTATTTATGACCTTCAACAAGTTTCTTGATGGAGCTTGGTTGTACTAGCCGATGATACACTGTCCCCTCGGTCGACAAGCACGACCGCACGAGGCACCTCTAACATGTTTTTTTTACCATTTTGAAATTAAAAATTCGAAAGTAATGAACAAAGACCGATACGTTAATCAAGGGGAGGAAAGGAGCTTAACGAGACATCGCAAGACAACCAAGACCCGCGCGCGCATAGGGCCAACTACGACCACAGATTGGCTCTAACTTAGAAGTTTTTGCCCTAGAGCTCAACTGAATGCTTACATTAAGGCACCCTAAGCTGTCATCTATAGCTAATTCCACTATCCAAATACCATATATATATAGCTAACATCACTCATTTCATAATCGTCAAATATTGATCATGTCTATAAAGGGGATTTATTTACTCATTTCTCATTTTTCATTCACATTTTTCTTTGATATGCATAACAACAACTTATTGTAAGGACAAAAAAAACATTATTTTCCAAACTTTTTTTTAGATGTGTTTTTTTTTTTAATCTTTACATGATCAAAGTGTTAACAATTATGAGGAAAAAAGAGCAGCAAAAGATTTAATTGAATGAAATCGCGAAACATAATAAAATTGACAACGAAAACTTTTGTAATTGTATCTCTCAACCATTTCAAAAGGGCAAAAGGTTGACGCTAACTCCTTTTGCTGAACACCTTAGCAATCCTCTCAATTGGAACAACAGGCATGTACCTAGCCCCTATATACCCCCTCCGCCTTGCCTTCCTCACTGCCCAATTGTAGACCTTCAACCCGTACCTCACCATCGGCAACGCCACCTGCATCATCTGCCGGATCACCGGTATCCATTGCGTCACCTGCCATGCCAGCACCGCGTACTGAATTGCGACGGGCTCGTATTTCGTGTACAACTCCTTCGCCGTCAGCTCGTACCTCCTATGAGTCGCATTCGCCGCCTGGTTTGACACTTTCTTCGCCGTCCTCTCCTCCAATCGCTGGATTGCCTCATCTACCTGCTTAATTTTGCCAAAATTGAACTAATTAAATTGAACGATTTGTAGATCCGTGAAGACGTTTCATTAGCTACCTTGTGATCGAGGATTTGGAGGAGGCTGAAAGGAGTGCCGTGGAACTTGCGATAGATCGGTCCAATGACCAGATTGATGGATCCTTCCAAGGCTCGGACTCCGGGTTTCAGCGGACCAGAGTTCTCCCTCGCATACTCATAGAGCCTCGCGAGATAAACGACAATGTATAAGATCGCCGCCTTGACGAAATCCAGGTACTTGAGATCCTTCCCTTTTCGATCTTCGTCAGGCTGAATATAATCAAGAAAAAAAAACACATATCAATCTGATTGTTAAATTTGGTAAAGAGATAAACAAATAATTAATCAATTGTGTAGGCAAAGAGAAAATATGTATAAGTAATGTACAATTGGATTGCGGTTGCGTTGCCTGGTTTCATCCTCAGCCATGGCGAATTGATCAAGAGAGAACTGTGTTGTTGAGAAAATGGAGAATAGAAACAAAGACAGAGATGGTAGGAGGAGGACATGGATTTCGGGGAAGCGAGTGATCGGAGCTATGACTACTATTTATAGGAGGAGAGGAGTGAGATTAGTCGGAGACCCACCAATTTCAAATTGTAATGGAAAAGTTGTAAGACAAATAAAGGCCTAAAGTTAGACGCTCATGGATGTCACATGTGTTCACTTTTTTACCATTGGATATAAACATCTATGTTGGAAATTTTTTACATTTACAAAATAATTTGAAGTACTTGGATGGGAATAATTTAAATCATTAGTAACAAAACCCTTGTTAGTTTCTAATGTCATCAAGTTTTCTGTTGGAATAAAATGTTAAATTAACTACAACTTTAATTATTAATATCAAGAATATTGTTAAAGCTTATACAATGTTAATGCTTTATAAACTTATTATAATTTTAATTAAAAATTAATTTACACAATATTTTTAAAGTTTATAAATATTTCCAGCAATAAAATACATGATTTCTGTTTAGCGCATTGTCGCATGGTCGCGACGACCAATTGAGATATAGTCGTTTCAACCACATGTATTTTAAAAATCACAAACTGGTCGCAGTGACCATATGATGAATTGGTCGCAGTGACCATATGATGAATTGGTCGCAATGACCATATGATGGATTAGTCGCAATGACCAATTGTATGACAAAAGAAAAACACTAAAATGCTTCATTTTTTTTAAAATGGCGAACAACCGTTGCGCCTCCATCTTCTTCTCCACTCCATGGGGGTGCCATCAATGGTTACCAAAAAATGAATCGAACAACAAACACAATTCATTGTTCAATTTCAGACATATATTAACTTCCTAAGCAAAAACACATCAAATTTCTAAATTTCAAATACATTTATAAACCCTAAAACTAACCCCTAAATTCCATAAAACATCACAAAAAAAATTGCATCCAACCTAGGTTTCAAGCAAAAATTATATTCTCGATATAGCTTCAATTTGATAAAGATTTTGCTTCTTTACTCGACATTAGGTGTTTAGGGTTGGATGCTATTGTAGTCCACAGGGAGAAAGAGGGTAGGGTCCCCGGTTCGAACTCTGAAATGACCGCTCTTTATTTACCAATTCAAGGAGAAAGAGGGTGGGAGAGACGAGGGGTATTATGTGTAAATTACTTCAAAATTTAGGGTAATTTAGTTTTGATTCAAAAGGGAATTTTGCCATGTTCTAAATAGTAGAATCTTATGATGGAACCTAACAAAAATAGGCAGCGAGTGGTGTTTTGTTGACGAAGACTATTTAACGAGCGATTTTATGTAAATTTTACAATGTAAAAAATCAATATCTTATAATTTTTAGCTCCATAAATTACATCCACAAAAGTTTTCGGTTATACAGACATTTTCACAAAGAAGGAAGGAGTATCGTGCAATTTCGTCACTTATCCGATCACTCACCGTTTTAACGTTGTCCACTTCAGACTTCAGAGTCTGTTCAGACTTGCCGACTAATCGAATCAACACAGTAGGACGGCGTCCGTTTCATCCGGGGATCCCCAAAACCCCAATCCATGGAGGCGATGCACCACTCCACCGCCTTCCTCCTCCCCCCGCCGCCGATTTCACCGTCTACTGACAACCTCGCTTCTCCCGCTTCCTACGCCCTCGTCGTCCTCAACCAGAGCCTCCCCCGTTTCACTCCTCTCCTATGGAAGCACGGTATTTATTGCGCCGACTCTCCCTCTCTTCTCATGTTTATCTTTCTCGGATTTCGGTGTTTGAATGGTCGCGGTTTTGTTTTTAGAGCAGCACATTTGAGAGTTTGTGCTGATGGAGGTGCTAACAGACTGTTCGACGAAATGCCTCTTTTGTTTCCAGAAGAAGACGTTCTCTCCGTTCGCCTCAGGTTCATTTTTTCTGGCTTTGGATTGTGATTTTGTTAGCATCTTGTCTGAAATTCTTTGTTACTAGGTCTGATGTAGTGTAGGTCCGTATATTGTGTTTTGTATTTCTCTGATATGCCTGACTTCGATTAAAATTTTTTTTTAAATGAAAATGGCATGTTGTTTATGCTCTATTTGTAATGGTAATTTGCACATAGATTATGCAAATGTTGGATTTTAGGCCCCTCTTGCTGAATGATACCTGAGCTGGCTTAACACCCTATGCTTTTATCTGCCAAGGCTTAGCTCAGGACCCCACTACTCGGTGTATTTGGTTGCTCTACAAACCTTAGCTAGGTTGTGATGAGGCCACAAGTAATTTACTTCTGTGCTTTGCGGAGGGAGGAGCTGTATTTTTTGACAATTGTTGAAAATGACTATGTATACTACTATTCTCATGTAAAGGATTGATGGAAATATGAAAATTCTTAGTCTTCAATAAGACACCGTCTAGGCGATTGTGTTTGTATTTGTTCAAACTTTTTTCGGAAGTAATAGGTTTTTCTGCTGCTGGAGCAGATATTAGCATTCTATTTGAAGAATGTTGTTTACTAGCATTTATTGTTCTGATTTGAATTGTAATGTAATATCTTAGTTTTTTTCTTTTTAATGTAGAATCTTAATATTTTAGTTGTCCATTGCCTATTTCTTTTTCTTTTTCTTTTTTTTTTTTCCCAAAATGCAACTTAAATAAATTTAAAACAGCCATGCACCCTGCTTTCCTTTATAAGTAACCAATAAAAGCAAGCTTGATACTTCTTTATGGCTTATACTATTAACTAGTACTTATCAATTATCATGAAATGTCAAGATGCTGCGTTTGAATCCTTTAGCCTGTGCCCCTGCAAATGAAGTTTTAACTATTATATTAACCTAGGTGATTTCTACAGGTACAAACCAGATGTGATCAAAGGAGATATGGATTCGATTAGATCAGATGTTATGGATTTCTTTAGTACTGAGGTATATATCATTTACTGTTGTTACTTTAGTAACTTTCTGTGATCTCTCCCAAATCTTTTATTTTTTTTTATTCTTGATATTTATACTTTCATTAGTCTAACTTGATTAGATGAGAAACTGAGATGTTCTGGAGTTCATTGGTACGGTGGTAAGTTGAGTGTTTTTGCTACTTGCAACTTCCCATAATCTTTGGAGGGACCTATTATTCTTCGGGTTGGATTTTGAAATTTTCATGTAGTTGCATTATTTTAATTCCAGCTGAGCTTATCCAATTCTTACCTTCATGATATGCTCCAACTTCGGCAAATCTCTCCCCCAATATATAATAAAGAAACAAATCAACATATCAGATTAGCTGGAAAAAAAAGCTCCTTGAAATGGCATCTAATTGAGGTCATAACCGTCGTTTCTTGTTTGTAAAGGTTGGACCTTGTAGTAACGTTATGCCTGCCTGATTTTAATAGGTTCCTACTTTCTGCATTAGTTTTGACTTTTGCTTATAACTATATATAAAGTTCTTTCTAAAAAAAATTAAACTACTGATGAAATGAAATATGGGTGTTTCTGCTCCATGCAAATTTAAAGGCCTGTGTAAGTAATAACATTTTATGTGCTTTCCAAGAGCAGGGATCCAAAGTAGTCGACGAATCTCATGATCAAGATACCACTGACTTGCATAAATGTGTGTCATATATACAAGACTGTACACCCGAAATACAGCGTTGCAACGTAAGTTCTCTTAACTGCCACCTGAAGAGCCTATGAAAAAAGAGTAATCATTATTCAAAGTTGACACTTTTCATTAAATTGATCCATTAACCATGTTATCATGTATGATTTGCAGCTACACATCATTGTCACTGGTGCACTCGGTGGTCGGTTTGACCATGAGGCGGGAAACATCAATGTTTTATATCGGTTCTCTACCTTGCGTGTAATTCTTGTGTCTGACGATTGCTTAATCCATCTCCTCCCTAAAACTCACCATCATGAGATTCATCTTGATCCTTCCGTTGTTGGTCCACATTGTGGTCTCATACCAATTGGGGCGCCATCTGGTTGTACTACGACTACTGGGCTCGAATGGAATCTCTGTAAGTGAACTATTGCTGTCTTTGATTGCATTTGTGTTAGCTCTTTTGGGCCCCTTATTAGCTAATAGCAAAATATACCCCAAATTAATAAATGAGTTGCAAATATACCTTGTTTTTGAATTTTTTGCAATAATGCCTAAAATTATTGCAAAAATGCATAATAATATCAGAGCATGTGATATCAGGGTGGAAAAAGAAGAAGAAAGAAATGCATGGATAACATGAAAGGAACAATGATCCCTAATGATCCTACGAGTATGTTTTTCTTGCGAAGAAAATCAAAAGGAGTAGTAGGTCCTAGCGCAACTAAAATGAGAGTTTTATAAGCATTTTAAGCATTTTGCCTTTCCTTTTCTTATGTTTCTTTCCTATTAATTCTCATGGTCATTGTTTCCATGCCATGTATGAACGTTTATATATGTCAAGACAGATAGTTTTGGTTCTTAAACGTTGTGTTGATTGCTGTAAGCAGTGATAAAGGGTGGAATAATCTTGTTGAGAAATTACCTTACTACATTTTTATTTTAACTTGCCCATTTTTCTTCATTTGGAAGGATTTTTATAAACCCTTGAATCACGAAAGGGTTAATGCATTTCTCAGAAATGTTGCATAATGAACCGTTGATGACCATATTGTTAAACCTTGTTCTCTTTTGCTGTATATCCAATTCCAATCTGACACTTCCCATTTCTTTGAAATTTCAGCAAACACAGAACTGATGTTTGGTGGACTTGTAAGCACCTCCAACTTAGTGAAAGGCGACACAGTAACTGTGCAATCTGATTCAGATCTTATATGGACAGTATCCATCAAAAGGACAGTACAGAAGGAATGAACCCAATGCTCTTTGAACGTTCGTATCTTGACACAGTGGATTCCAAAGTACTTTCCTTCTCCTCCTCGATTCTTTCAATTACAAAGAGTTGATCAGCTACCCTGTTTGTCATGGTACAACCCACTGTCTTCAGATCATACTATAGATGATCCACATTCAATTGCTGTCTAAAATATTCACAGAACATTACTGGTCACTCTTTAGATAGTTGCTCTTCTAGACTGCAACATTTCTTTTGTTTGGATCTGTGTGATGTATAACCTGTGCTTCAAAACAGTAGGGGAATCAAATTTGTTCTTGTTTTTTCCTGGATTGTGTTACCTATGTTAACATTGTTTGCACATGGTTGTAATTTGTAAATGTAAGCAAATATTTTCACTGCAACATTTATTTTCTTCGTCGCTGCCCCAAACTTTCTTCGCTGCCTTTTCCCTCTCCGAGTCATGTTCTAGTCCCAATGAAAAAATAAAGGATGATTTAGATCTAGAACTTTACCCTTTGATGACATTCCTTGTCAACGGCACCGCCTTTTTTCTCTTCGTGTTGCCTCTGCTTGTTCCTTTATCTTTTCTTCTTCATTCTCAAACCAGCCCAAAATTAATAAAGTGGAAGTGAGTAATCAAAGGCTCCTGAAATAAGTTGCATGAGTGTATAGAAAGAGAAGGTTAAATACTGTGTAAAATGTAAATCACTGTTTGATGTCCATAAATTACGGTGATGAACTGATGATGATGATCACCGTAATTTGTTTTGTAGTGTAGAGTTAGCCCATTGTTTGTAGACTTCCATGTGAATACAATTTTCATGAAGAAGTTGCTAACAAGCAGTAAGGGTAACCAGTCATGGGTCATTTTTCTTCACCTTCCTCGATTCTTTCCCCCTTCTAAGTCGGTTGAAGATGGCCAAGCTGAGGTCTTGATTGCAATTTTGTCCAGCTTTTGGACAATGGAGTTGTCCGATTTCATGGCGCAGAACGAAGGAGGATGTCAGCACTCCCTTCGAATTGTAACAATTGTGGTGCTACGCTAGCAATTACATGGTGATTCAGTCTTCAAAGGTCCCAGCCAGGAGCTAAAATGCTAGGCATGGGGGTGCCAATTTTTGAGCATTCAAACCCTTTAGGGGAGATTGTCTATCAGTGTTTTACTGTTCTTGTTTAAGCATCACGTAGCAAGTTTAGCAAGGCCAGTCCTTCCTCCTCTTTGGCCTCCTCTGCAGATTCAAAGGTAACAGGCGGATCTTCCTATCTCCATCCAGCAAATATAATAGCATAGTACTGTGCTCCCAGCCCTTTTTCAACCTTCGGCGTTTTTATTGATAATCGATTATATGTTATATTGTAATCACGAAACATCAATGATCATATACACGAAGATTGTATTTACATAGCGAAGAGGGTTTGTTTTCCTCAGCCTCTAACTGCAACATCTGAGTAATGTCTAGAGAGGGAATGCTTGTTGGATTATAAAATTCAATGCTTAATGGACGACACCATAATGTATATCTTCCAGAATCACAATGGACTGACTATATACATACATACAGATTGTTCACTGCAAATTAGTCGAAGGATCTATCAGTATATGAAATAGATAGACATGTAGAATGTTGACCAAGCCAAAATTTCTTCACCATTCTCAGAGATGTACAACACCAGCCTTTTTGCTAAGAGGACTACAAAATAAACTACTTGAAAAACAAAAGGAATGGTGAAGTAGAAAGACAACATAGGAACTCACAAATTATGATGCAATGCATCACAGCAAAAGATCGAAACTCTAGATTTCTTGAGTCCATTCCTGGGATGCTGAAATAGCTTGAATCTTGATCGGTGACCGAGAGGGTGCATTATTGTCCTCGAAAGGAAGTAGCTTTCCATTGTAGATGCTGTTTATGATCCAGTTGGTTGACTGCGAGAAAATCAGGTCATTCATGTCATGGGAAAGCAAAGAAGGCAAAGGGAGCAGTTTAAGAATAAGTATGTAGGAAGCCAGGGAAGCAAGACAACATCATTGATCTAACCTCTACAGATCATGAAAACTAGGGGGAAAGTACCATATATATTATATGCCGTTTCTTCCCTTCATAATCCTTCCTCTACCTCCTCAACCCCCACACACCCCCTTCCATTCCCTTCCCCAACCCCGTAAGGATGTAACTTGACTATACAAATCAAAATTGTAAGAATTGATGAATGAGTACTGACCATCATGGGTATTCTCTGCTCAGAAGCACACTTCCTGAGATGGCGCGCTGCATAGGACTCATTTTCAGCAATAATGATGCCAACAGAAATGTTTTTGTTTTTTAGGCTCTGAACAAGCCCCTGAAGGGTTTTGTATACACGTCCCTGGCCATGCTAAAAAATGAGCAGAAAAAATTAGAATCCTCGCATTATTCATTTTGATGAGCTACATGATTTACAAATGCCAGATATTGCAGAGGAAAAAACACGTTTTTCTCCATTATCTGATATATAAAGTAAAAATGAATGAGATGTGGGCATGTCAAGCTTATGACCAGTTGATGACTCATGCATTATTTATTTGGTGCATGCATTTTCAGAGGCATCTTATATCGATATAATGATGTTGGACACAACTTAATAATGCTGTTTCTCTACTTTAGAACGCGTGGATGTGCATGTGCAAATATGGGGATGCATAGGGGCAGGGCATGGATGTTTCAGTCCTCCAGGAGCAGTGTCTTAATAGCCAAAAAAAATAAGAATACGGCAGTATGCCTTACCTTTATAACCTCTGCTAATTCAAAGCAGAAACCATGTTCCCCATGAAGCATAATTCCAACTTTGCAAAAGATGAGGTCAACCATTCTCTGCTGGATTGGCTTCTGAATTCTGCTTCCCCATCTATTTTGCTGATTAGGCAATATCATGTACCTGCAAGAAGGAAAACATCGAATTGATTTTTTTCTTTTCAGTTGAAACCGATGACAATGTTTCAATAGTAAATAAGAAAATTAGATCGATTCTTACTCTAATTCATGTACCCTAAATACCACTGTAGCATATTATAGAGATTGGGGTTAAAATGATGGAAAATGCAGTGCCCTTAGAAATCCTTTCATATTGTTTTTTAAAAAACTAAAGTGACACATATTGAATGAGTTTCATAGGAAAGACAACAAATGCAACAGTGTATGACTACTGTAAACACCTAAATTACCAATATGCAGCAGAAAGGAAAACGACATCAACAAATTTAACAGTAGTGTTCAGGAAAAAGAAAAGAAAAGTTAAGCTTACTTCTCGGGTAGAAGCACATATCCTGCTTCAATTGAATCAGTGACCCAGTCAACCTGAAGCAAGAAGGCGTTCACTGCACATCCATACAAGAACTTTCTGGTCTGGAGCTGCTTCAAACACAAGTTGGTACTTCAAAATCAGAAACTAAAAATACCTAAATAACTAAAAAAAATGCATAAAATAATATGCAAAAGTGTCAAGTATCAAAATGTTTTGTATGTATAAAATGAGACAGACCTTCTTTGTACATATAACAACAGGAAGCTGCACGGAGTTAGATCTTATATTTCTTCCCCCCTTTTTTCGGGGAGAAGGAATATCAGCAAGAACTGCTCCACCATATCTCCTTAATATTCGATCAACCTCTTTCTCTTTCTTGCATGCAAATCCAGTAAGCAAAAAGTCTAATCCTTGAAATATTGGTTTCTTCTTATCCTTCATTTCGAAATTTGTAAGATGTTCTTTGACTTCCTGTGAACTTAAGCAGTTCTGCTGATCATATGACCACTTCCTCTTTCCAGAGCTGGAACATTTCCCTAGTGAAGGTTAAACGGGAATCTGTTAGACAGAGTACAATGTTACAAATTACCATAAATTTAGAAATTCAGCCAACCAAATACTTACGAGATCTATATTTTGAAGTTATCTTAGGGGAATCATGTTTCTTCTGATATTCAACATTATCAAAAGTGAAACGAACTCGTTTAATTTTCGGAATGCAGGTATCAGGAAACTTCCCATGTTGTACAAAAGGATTTTGAAGGATCCCTCTTGGGTCAAATTTGCCTAAAGATTCATGGACTGGAACTTGGCTTTCATTTTCAGTTGAGATGGGACGCTTATGAGCCTGAACACGGTGACGTGCCCCATGGCATAGAATACGAGGCACTTCTTCATTTTGCAGGCTACTAAGCAATTCTGCTCCATTTGTTGCTGCTCCATCATGTCCATTCTGCAAAATATTGACAGAGCTAGTCTTTTGTTTGCATGATACAGACCTTGCAACCATCTCACCCTCTGGCTGTTGAGCATGACTGTGATTGGAATCATTTTCAATAAGAGAGGGTTGCCACTCAAGTGACTGCATGTTGTGAGCACCTAGAGAATCTGTATGCCTCTGATTAAGCAAAGAATCAAGAGAATTAGCACCTGCTTTGTCTTGCTTTTCTCTACAGACAATTTCATCTTTCAGGCATGTAGTATGCATATTTTCAGGATCAGGATCAAAGTCAGCCATCACAACTTTATCAGAATGTCTTCCATCATCATAACTACGAGCAGGTAAGCAATCATGGGTTCTTGTGAAAATACTACAAGGAATAACTGAGCACTCTAAGGACAAACTCAAGTCTTTTGCTATATCTTGAGAGAGCAAAGGCACGTTGTTCTCTGTTCTGCATAATATGCTTGATTGTGAAATTTTGAAGGATCCATCATGTTTATGCACACAGGAACTCGCATCAGGAGCAATATCTGCAGATTCTGAAAGATAGCTGGTCTCAGACAAATTTTGTCCGATGTACTTAATCTTCCTGCGTTTTGCTCCTGTAAAAGCGTCTTCCTGCTACAAAATAGTTTTAAAATTTCAAACAGAAAATATTTGGATTGAGACAAATACATCAATTCTTAGTATGATTTATTCCTTCTACAATCTACATCGCCAACAGGAAAAAATATATATTCCTGCTTCTAATTGCTCAACCACTCTCCCATCTTTTTCTCTTTTCAGAGAATCTTGTAATGCATTACACGCAAATCTCAAGAGTATAATTATATATTTATACTGCAGCCACAAAGGATAAACATGACAGATTTCAGCCATTCAGTTTAAATATAGGTGAAAATCTTAAAATGTTTCCTTCTTAGGTTTACCATCATGAAAGGAGAAGTTGGAATTCAACTTTTGAAAGAACGATACTTTTTCGACCATTTAAAAGTTGAAATGGCTTAGGCTTTTTTGCTTAGCTAGCAAATTTAATCCATGTATCAGACATTGTTTTTTGATTGCAAAAACGAATTTAATACTAAGTATCAATTTTGAACCAAAACTAATACGAACTTCAAATCTTTTAAATTTATATACAAAATAAGCTCATATTAAGCAAAAATAATATGGTTTAAAATTCCACCTAAATGATCATGTGGCAACAGGAAAATTATTTGGGGCTCAAAGTCGACCACAAGGATCAACAAAAGAATAATCAATGAACAAACAAGCAAATCCAAGCCTCAATCGATTTGAACTTTGGCCAGATTTTGAGCCCAAAATAATTCTCCAGTTGCCACTTAAGCATTTTGGCCAAAATTTTGACCAGGGTTAATATCAGCATATTTTGCATATGAATATACAATAACTAAAGTTCGTATTATTTTTTGGGTCAAAGATAATAATCCGTATTATTTAAGGTCATTTTTCTTTCGTTTGTTTTTCAAAAAAAAAAGTATATTGTAGAGACAATTACACTAACATGAATTACATGGATTCAGAAAATAAAAGAACAAAATATGATGGAATGCCTCTTGAAGAAGTGTATCTACGAAATTAGAATTATTTTATATAAGTTCTTGAATAGAAACAAAATTGATTCAGTTAAGTCTCCTTCAACCCAGGATTTGATGGGAAAAGACCAATATTTTGGTTAATCAAGAATTACAAAGATTTCAAGCCATCTTGGAACAAGCTACTATATTACTGAAGCAAAGAATTTCAAGGAAACATACAGAATATACCAAATAAAATAGATGTGAAAGACACATACATATGTTTTACCTGTTGCGATATAGTATCATCTGAATTTCTTGGGTGCAGTGGCTGCATCATCAGATCATCACCACAGGCTATACTAGGGATCAGATCTAACCCTTCCTTATTCATTACATGGTTTTTTCTCTTCACATCAGCAATATCAACTACCAAGTCAGTCTGTTGCATCTCTATCTGTTTTTCAGGACTGCTGTAATACAGATTGTTATATTCACATTCATGGTTACTGCGAGCTGTTCCATCCTCACCAAAATATTGCTTTGAATTTGGAGTATCTTCAACATGAGATACAGAGATGCCTTTAGTACTTATATTAGCAGAAGTAGTAAGAGATAAACCTACATCTTCATATGCATCTTCCATTTCAGAGTCATCCAGCTCTAACAACAAATCAGAACTGTTAGTGCTATTATTTGAATTTGAGGAAGTAAAAACATCATTAAGCCACTGTAGTCGAGTTTGCTTCACCAGGAGAGAAAGTTCAAGGGCAGCTGCAGTCGACAATTTGTCTGAAGATGATTCACCTTTTATTAGTTCATATATAACAAGTGCCTCGGAAGCAGCAGTGGAAAGTTCTACAGCATCATTAATTTCAAAATCCTCCAAGTTTATACTATTTGGTTTTGGTTGAGCCTGTTTTCTTGCATCCTGAGGACTACATTGGATTTGACTAGAAGGACCAGTAGATTGATTTTGGTTACAAGTTGAAGAAACCAACTTCATGTTACCAAGATTACTTTCTCTCTTGGATTTCTTGGTTTCCTCGGTGCCTCTTGGATCCTTAAGAGGCTGCATATGTCTAGGCTCAACTGATTTGAGCCGGTCATCTTGAGAAATTTCCATTGTTGGAAAGTAACGGCTTCCTGAACTCCCATCTGTTGACAGATGCAAAGTAAATAGAACCTGCTAGAAAAGTGAACAGATTAACACAACATCAGCTACCCATAAACTAGAGCTGCAAACTAGAAGACACATACAAAAAGAACAGCTTGATCCTTCCATCACGTAAAGCATTAAATTTTTCACAACATAAACCAAATGACCAGTATGGTGATTATTGACAAAGTACCAATGTTAGAACATGGATCCTGATGTGGTGAAATTTTGAGAGGATGTGCAACATCAATGTACAAAAATAATAGGGAGAATAATCAAGAGCAGGAATAGCATCTATCTATACTTCTACAGGATTCGTATTACTGGATAAAACTATTCCATCAAAAAAAGTCCACATTGCAATAAACTTAGTTTTGGCATTTAATAAAGAACTATTCCATTGAACAAACTCCTAACTTGATAGATTTCCATAAAAAAATATTCTATTAATTCGGGTGAATGGGTCCCATGCAACATAACCTTCACAATCTATAAGCAGGTAGCATTAACCAGGAAGGAGATTGAAGAAATTTTAAAATGGAACCATGGGATTTTAAATGACAGTATCTCCTGCACAGCATGACTAGGGTGCACCTCTTCGTGACATGGAGTACCAGTCACTGGCGAATCGTCATCTCCAGACAAGTGTAAACGCAGGTCTTCTTTCCCGATATCTTTGACCAATAAGCCATCTGAATCTTTATATCCTCTGGATTGGCTCACATCCTATGATTATTTAAAAAAAAAAAAATAAGGGCTGGTTAACAACTGAGTTACTAAGTGGCCTGTTTAAATCAGCAATGTGATTAAAAGGAAGTGTGCAGAAGCATGAGTAAAATTGTGCAAGAATCCTTTTAATTAGTCTAACCAGGAGAACACAACTACAAAGATTTAATGCCTAAAACTTCCTAAGCTGATACAGCCAGTAACAATTAGGATATGAATAAAGTCTACCTTGGCAGAGCATCCAACGTGCTTCAGAGGATCTTTTTCCTCCTCATCGCCATCCAGTGCTGTCGTTGCTACATGTGATTGAAGCCAGGCCGGAAGCCAAGCTGCATCCTACAATTACCTTCAAAATGAGAAATCCCTCGGATAGAACTATCCAATACCAAAGCCCTTTTAAGCATTTGAGTGGAAAAATAATACACACTTCAAATCGAAAATACGAGCACAAAACTTCTTAAAAATTAGGGCTAAGAATCGGAATGAGCAACACTACTTGGTCGGTTGATTGATTGCAGAGAGAGAGCGAGAGAGAGAGAGAGAGTACATCGGAAAACCGGGGAGGGCGAAACCCTAAGCTTTCGGAGGAGGCAGATTGGGGAAGCATTGTTCGCAAAGTGCAGGCGGGACTCGGGAGTGACATTGTTAGCGCCAAATGCCAAACCAACACATTTTACTGTACTAGTGTACTACTCCGTATTTTAGACCAAGCAATTGTAAGAGGTGCAGGAAGAACTAGTCTAGCTTTGACTGGCTTTGGAAAATCGATTATATTTCTAAAATTAAAAAATTTCTATGGAAAAACATTCTCAACGGAACACCGATCAAATTCAGACTACGAAACAGAGGAGTTGATGTCTCACTAGACTGCCCTCTTTGTAGTCATAGAGAGGAAGATGTAACACACTTTTTCACGGAATGCCAAATAACATTACCATTGATCGGTAGAATGGACTCAAAGATTGGAAGAATAATACAGAGTACAAACAAAACGAACAAGGCATACAAAGATATTCTTTCAGAAATATTCTCTAAACTTTCAGATGACTCGAAATCGGTACTAGCTTTCGGCGTTTGGGGTGTCAGGTCCCTAAGGAACAAAATCTTATTTGAAAACTATGATATAACGAATATGGAAGAATGGATAAAGCATATAAAACAATAGAGGATAAACTGGAACAAGGCACAAGCTAAGCAAATAAAAGAGGAAAACGTCATAACTCGACCAAAAAATCCTCAAAACAGAAATAGACGACAGAAAAAGGTTAAATGGAAAAAACCAAACAAAAGATTCTTGAAACTTAATTTTGACGGCGCAATGGTTGCCAACGGTCAGACTGGGTTTGGATTCGTCATCCGTGATCCTCTTGGTCGTGTGGTGTCCTGTGGTGCGTGTAGGATTTTTGCGATCCAAGCAGAGTGCTTTAGCCTCCTCGAGGGGCTCCAGAAAGGTTTGAAGTTGGGGGTCTCTCGCCTTTGAGGTGGAGGGCGATCGCTTGGCAATTATTTGTAAGATTGTGAATAACCGAGTCCCTTCCGGATCTCAGATATCTACTCATGTACTGTATATATATATATCACTAGGGTAAATACTCAGGGTTACAATCGTAGCTATACAATATTTACTTCTAAAACTATATAATTTCTAACATCCTCTCTCAGTCGCAGCATGAGGAGAGCGAATGGAAAGACTAGAACGAAAAGAAGTAAATAGAGGAGTAGGTAGACCTTTTGTGAAGATGTCCGCATACCGGTGAGCTGAAGGGACATGTAAGACGCGAACCTGACCAAGGGCGACCTTTTCTCATACAAAATGGATGTCTCGTAACTATACAATATTTACTTCTAAAACTATATAATCTCTAACATTATCAGCGCTCTCAAAGGGTCCTGATCGCGCCCCTGGGTGTTGGAGATGATGATATCTGATGCGCTCGACTTTTGCAAGACTTTCGAGGTGGTCACTTTCTCCCACTCATTCCGTGAGGGTAAACAAGTGGCTGACAAGTTGTCGCATCTTGGTCTGAGCTCTTCCTTTACTGCGGCATGTTGTCTTCTGGAGATCGAAGACTTCGTCCGAAAGGACGCCCCTCGGTTGTGGTTCAACCGTGGTTAACCACACCCAAATTTTCGCCTTGTATCATTAAAAAAAACCCAGCACTTTTATTTTATTTTTTAACATAGCATCCAAATTAGGGATAGCAATAGGGCAGGAATTCTCCGATCCCCGTGGAGAATCCCCGATACGGGATTAGGGATGGGGGAAATAAACGGGGATAGGGACAGGAGCAAACACAATTCCCCGCACGGGAATGAGGATGGGGACGGGGATGATAGTCCCCACCCCGTTCCCCGCCCCGCCCCGCCACTCGATAGGGAAACCCGCGGAGATCCCCGATGTTGACTCCGTTAAACACCTTTAGAATGTTTGTACAAATATTATTTTAATATTTTCAATTATTACTTGTTATCAATTAACATATTTATATTTTTTTAAGTTGAATATGTTTTGTGGTAGGTATAAACTTATATATTAAACTAAGGTGAAGATTATATTATGGAATTTGATGGGGAAATCCGTAAGGAAATCCGCGGGGAAACTAAATGGGGAACATTAAACAGGGACGGTGATTCCCCGACGAGGACGAGGACCCGGCGGAGATGGGGACGATGACAATTTTCAATCCCCGAACGAGGACGGGGGGGTGTTGATAAACGAGGATGGGGACGGGGATGATACTCCCCGATCCGAACTCGCCCCGTTGTTATCCCTAATCCAAATGGTGGGGGAGTTTCTCTATCTAGTCACCTGCAAGGTAGCAATTTTCTCTGGAAATTAATCACATGTATGCTCTTAGACAAGAACTAGTGCAAATCCATTTATGTCATACACGACTTTATAAATTATTATAATATAAAAAAATTTGTATATGATTTTTTAATTCAAAGAGTTCAAATTAATGGATTGTATTAATAAATACAGTTTTGATTCGATATATGGTTATGTCATGTCGTGCTCATATTTGTTGACAACGAAATTTGCCTCTGAAGCTCTACCATATAAAACATCATCAAATACAAGAGAACAATAAAGAACATAGATAGTATTGCATGTACATGGAGTCCCGGAAAAAACATATTAGACCCAAAAGGTCTTACGATACAATCGTTGTACAAATGGACAATTTTTTCCATTTCTAGTGCATGCACTCGATACTTCCAAAACCATTCTAGCCCAACCCCATTGCTCACCCACATACAAGAGTCGTTGCATATCTGTCAAGTCGGGCTTGCACAAATACTCATCCCAGTACAAAGATATCACCTCGTCAACAAAGTTGGACAAACATTATCTTGTTGACTTGTTGTACATGCAACGATATATACAAAGATAGTCATCGATGACATCAGCAACCACACCATAAGCCAACATGTGCATCGTCACTATGCATTTCAATAACGGTGATAGGCCTGGCATACCAGTGACATCTGATCATTAGTGGAAGTATTCAAACGTATTACACAATGAATTTGTAGTCTGAAAAGATAAATATATAGATATGGTGGTTAAACCATTTACAAAATAGTAAGACCATATCAAGAGTCTTACAAAAAAATGTTACCAGGAACTATATACCCAAAATGTCCCCGAACTGTATCACCAAAAAAAACACAAAAGCAAGTGCATAATCCTCGCACCTCTTTCTCTACCTCTCACTGTATCCTCTCTACCTCAACCGACCCATCTATACTCAACCCCCCTATACTCCTTATTAATTACCCCTAACTCCCAACCGATCCACAAGTGGCGTGCAAGCCCACTTTGCAGATATCTGGCTCCTACAACTAGCTATAGTCGTCGCAGCACATGCAGCTGCATCAAACGGCTCATGTCTGAACACTACTCCATTCCAAGCTATCCATGTAAAATACATTAGCGCTTCAAAAGCCAACAACTTCGCCTGGTAAAGTTGCGTCTTCTGTCTTGCATTCAGCTCACTAGCAAACCACAAGAGCCAGTCTTCCAAGGATCCGAATCTGCGAGAAATCCCAACCCAAGCGAAGACTAGATTCTGCACTTCATGGATTACTGGGCAGCTAAACCACATATGGTCTTCTGTTTCTTCTCCTCCTCTGCACAACACACATTCTACGACATCTATGCCTCTCCAGTCCTGTCTGGAGGCGTTTTCGTATAGCTAACCAAACCATGAAAGCCCATTTTCTGCACTGAAGTCTTCCCCACAACAGCCCCCCCCCCCAATCGACTTCATCTGTTCTTGTTCTAAGGACGTTATACAGCTTGGAGCAGGATAATCCAGCCCCAGGCTTACAATAGACATCCAGACCTCCGGCTTGGTTACCATCTGTGACCATTGCACTCTTCAAGTCATCCCTAACTTCAATAACATTCCGCCATATCCGTGTATCATGAGTCCGTGTCGTTATATCCCATACATTACCTTCTCGGATGTGATTATGTTGACACCATCTCAACCAGATGCTCGGCTGCTGTAATACCAGCTCTCCGACGAGTTTAACAACCATGCTCTTATTCCAAGCCATCAACTCATGTATGCCCAATCCACCTTCTTCAAATGTTAATGAATTTGTAGTGTGAAGGAATAGGGCTTCTTTGTACATTGAGTTCTCGATGAAGTAGTCTTGAATAACCATTCACGACCACCCTCACGATCCCTTTATATGAAGCATTGTCTTCGATGGGACCTAGAGTTGGACCCTCTCTTTGGTTGTGATAGTCGAATTATGTACTCGTCTATAATCTGGTCGATTTGATCATCTACTTTGGTGTTTTCGACTTCGAGAAGAGGTGGAAAGAATATGTTATCAAGTGAAAAACTTGAAGAGGATGATGAGGTAGAAGATGATATATGGAAGTTGATATGAAATTTCTTTGGTATAAAAAAAATAGAGATGGGGAGAGATGTGGTAAATTTTTGTATGAATTGAAGAGAAGTTATAATGATTTTTTAATTTAAGAATTCAAATTCAAAAGTGAGAAAGAAGAAAAAGAGAGGGATTGGAAAATGAAAAAGTGATGGGAGATGAGGAAGAGCAAAAGTTATATACGAGGAGCAATTATGATGAGATATAGGAAAGAGAAAAAAGGTAAAAATATAGGAAAGAGTAATTGATACAGGAAATAGTATAAGTGATGAGATATTAGGAAGAGAAAAAGTGGCTAAAATGATAAAGAAGGAAAAATGATGAGTCATGGGAAGTGGAAAAGTAAATATATAAGGAATGAGGACCAATATACTATGGCGCTGGGCCTTCTCCCTTCACCTCCGTCTCTGGCACTGAAGGTTTAGGGCTTTGGAAGGGCTTGCAGGCTGCCCGTATACTAAACATAACTAGACTAGAGATCGAAGGAGATAATCTTACGATCATTAACAGCCTTAAAGGTAGTGGTCAGCCAACCGGTGACTCTGATATGATTGTCTCTGACAGTCTAGTCACGCTTGGCTTCTTCAATTTCATAGAGATTCGCCATGTCTACCAGGAAGCTAACCGTGTTGCGGACCTTTTATCGCACCTAAACGTTGACTTCCACAGCCATCTGGCTCCTGACGACTCTAGGCTTCGTGATTTCATCCTTTCGGATGCTCTTGGCTCCTAGGTTTATCCTTTCAGCCAAATTCTTTTCGTTTCAAAAAAAAAAAAGGAATGAGGAAAAATAGTTAAGATGGGGAGTAGGAAAGTGATGGGACACGGAGAATCATGGAAAGTTTAAACATTATATAGCGAGAAGAACACACAAGTATTAAATTAATTTAGAACAATGCATAATATCTTATATGAGAAACATTTTGGAAACGAAGAAAGATAATAATTATAGTTAAAACAACAAGTTTTTTTTATACAATTTTACTACTCTAAAACAACAAGTATTGCGAGACGGATGGAGTACTTGCAATATACACGTTGATACACATTATTTCTATTATACTTAGTTTTGCTTATGTTCCACCTCCACATACATGAAGTACCTTTTTTTTTTTTGAAGCAAGATAAGAAATTCAGTTCTCCAGACAAGCCTAGAGAAACCGAGAGACCGGACAAACCGGTGGATGGACTAACCATCATGTACAACAGAAGCAAATAACTGAAGTAAATGACAGAAATAAATAATAGAAGCAAATGACAGAAAATAAAAATAAGGAACGTACAAGCCATCCTACACTGCGCAACACAAGCTAAAGAAGAACGAAACGATCGGCCAAAGGGACAACGCACACAGTGAACTCTAGGGACCAGCGGATGCCTCAGATTATGGGCTCGAAGAGCCTTCAGATGTCAATCGCACGTCCACGATGTCATCGAACATGACACATCAATCAATGCTCAGAAGAAGCCTGCAACACAACAAGAATAGCACAGTACACTAACCCGCAATACAACCACCAACCACACCAAAGCACAATCAAACCCCAAGACCTCGTCTCAACCCTCAAGGACGATAATAAAATCGTGGGCAGGCTACCACAAGGATAAGCCTAAAAGAGGCGATACAAAACAAGACAAGGAAGAGAACCCGGGCAGAGATGAATCAGAAAGCGACTGAAAGAGCGAACTACAACAAACAAAAAGGTTGGTGACGCAGGAGGATCAAAAGGAAGGGATAAGGTCGATGTGTGGCCAATGGAGCCGATTTGGCGGTCGGCGAGCGGCGGTGGAGCCGGAGGGTGGCGTAGACCCTGTAGAACAAGGGAGAAGGAACCGGCTGAGGCTCCAGAGTGGTGACAGAGGTCGGCGTGTGGCCAGTGGAGCCAAATCGGCGATCGGCGAGCGGCGGCCCGCCGGAGGAGGGAGTGGCGCGACAATCCAAGATGGCGGTGGATGCCCCCAAGCTCGGAGAGAGAGCAATCGATGGGTGACAGAACGAGCTGACGACCGTCAACAAAGGGCAGCGAGAGGAGGAGGCTGCGGTCGGCGACGGAGGACAAGGAGATTGGCTTCGGAGGCAGGGCCCGACGAGAGGCAGAGGCGTGTGTGCCTGTGTGGATGGGTGACGAAGGCCAGGGTTGATGGCGGAGGTTGCTGGCTGGGCAAAATTGCTGCTGGGCAGAAAAGCCATATGCGACGGCAAGGAGCTCTCAAAGAGAGCGTATTAGGGTTTTTTTCCACAACCCAACAGGTCTAGTAATGAAGCAGGGTCGGGGATACCCGCCACATGAAGTACTTTCTTAAGTTAAGCTTGCATTTTTTTTTTTTTTTAACAGTAGGCAAAAATTAGGCAGATCCTACCTGGGTAAGATACCATCATGATCATCCAACTGGATGATGTTACAAAGATCCCTATAGGTAGGGAGGTTCGAAAACGTAAAAATATTCCTAGGCTTAGCTATATAATCAACGGCCTTGTTTGCTTCCCTGTAGCAGTGTCTGAATTCTATGCTCTCGAAGTTACAGCTAAGTTTCTTGATGAACTCCACTTCTCTTAGAATTTCCCATCTCACGTAGTTGCTATCATTGATTGCCTTGGTAACCTCCAGGCAGTCCCCTTCCATTATGACTCTTCTTAGACCTTTAGCTATTGCTAAGTTTAAACCTGCACATAAAGCAGCTGCTTCTGTTTGGATAGCAGAAGTCGTATCCACTTCAGATTGAAAGATATCAATCACAAAACCCTTATGGTCCCTAATAATCCCACCCACCCGGCAAGAGCCAGTGGGTATAAAAGAACCATCTACGTTTATTTTGTAGATAAAATGATAAAAAAAAGTAGGATAAATTTGATTGAAGTACTTTGTTGTTGGATGAATTATTTTTGCATTTACGTTGTAGTGCATATATATTGAATTTGCTTGTGCAAGATGAGTTGGAGGCAATTGCTTTTGGGATAGAGAAGACGTGCAATTGTATCTCTTCTTGGTGTGCATGTCCTAAAATAATTTAAATATTCGAGAATAAGACTAGAATTAATTTTGAAAGTGGATTTCTCTATGAAGTTGATGCTTGATTATAAGACAAGATATGATTCTACTTTTATCATGCTTCAGACTGGTTTACCTAAGATTAATTTTTCAAATTCAACATCCTAGGTTTAAGTTTGAGGTTCCTAGTGATGATGAGTGGATGTGGATTGCAAGTATTTGTGAGAAATTATCTTAATTCCATAACGTGATTGAGAACTTTTCGGAGAGGAAGTATTTTAATGCTAATTTGTCCTTTCACAAAGTCTATCAAATCAAAATTTCTTTGATGAACCGGTTGTTTGGTGATAAACTAATGATTAGTGTTATGAATTAAAAAATAATGAATAAATTTGATAATTGTTGGTCAAGTATAAGTGGAGTTTTGGTAATTGTTGTAATTTTGGATCCTAGAGATAAACTGGAATATGTGGAATGATAGTTTAACAAGATTTATTGTGATATGACTTCTATAATACATAAAATCTGCATCGATTCTTCCCGCCCACCGATCTTCTTGCATAGATTAGAAGGAGAAGAAGAAGAAGAGGCGGGACTCGCTCCCCCGGAGGAGCCTCCGACGTTCAAGTTAGAGTTTGTCTGCCGGAAGAAGTCTCTCTAAACCCTAGTAGATCACCCATATATATAATGAGAATTAGGGTTTGATTGGTTCACCTTGTAAATGACAATTATGCCCCTAAATATCTTATTGAATTACTTTTGCTCTATCAACTTCTATTGAGATTGATGAGATAAAGTCATTGATGTTTGATCTTTTGTGTAAGTATCAAAATTCAACATGTGAAGATTAATTAGGAATATGTTTATACGAGTTATGATGTTCTTGGAAAACGATGTGTTGGTGGTGATTTTCGCGCGACTAACAAAAGTTGAAAAAAGAAGGCTACTGTAAGAGTATGATTATTTCTGGAAGAACTTGCATACCCTATTGTTAAGGATTTTGATGTTTAACTATTGAAAATCCAAATTGATTTGGAGTGCCGAACATTACGCAAGATTGCAAAAAACATCTTGGCTATTCATGTGTCATTTGTTGCTTCAGAAAGTGCTTTTATAATGGGTGGAAAAGTTATGACCGAGTCTCCGTAATTCAAGGCTCCATGAAGATATCACAGATGCATCGATATGTATCCCAAATTGGATCGGGGAAGATAACACAAGTTTGTATATGTTATTTCACATTCGCAAAATTTAGATTTTGCAAATCATCATGTGTTTGATACTATACTGATAAATGTTAATGTGGAAGAATTTGCCATACAATCAAGTGTAAAGGCATGTATATAATTTCTCAAGGAAAAATGACTGAAAATAATACGGACTATCAATTTAAAAATTATAAATTTATAAACAAACTATTTCCAATTAAACAAATAATAATATAATAGGATTCTACCAAAAAATGATATAATGGGCAAAACTCACAAATGTAAAGTTAATTTGGGTTCTCGACCATGTGATTAAATGATGAAATTAGTTGAGAGGTTTTGATAAATAGGTGATTTCAAGTCTGAAAAGCCATATATATTATCGAATTCAATTCTGATTTCTAATTCATTATTCATCCATACAAAACCCTACATTTTTTTAGATCTGTTTTAACTTCAATCCTGGGCTCAAATTGGTGGCTAGTAGACACCCCAAGAGGTTGATGGTGGAGTGGTTGATCCGAGTAACCGGTGGTGTTGGTGGAGACCGGATAATATGGTAGAGGTAACTCAAATTTAAAAGGAAGGTGATGGAATGTTGGAAAAGACAATGAACAATAGATTACATAGACATTTTTTTACCAAACTTTTTTTGTTAATTACATTTATAGTCCAAATTAATTTTATATTTGTGAGTTTTGCCCATTATATCATGATTTTTTTTGCAAAACGGGCCCTTTTTTTGGACGCTTTTGCGAAATGACCACCTTTTTGGACAATTTAGCAAAATATCCGCTATATAACCCGTCCCCTTCCTTCTATCCCCGTTCCCTTTCTCCTTTCTTCAGATCTGTATCACGCCGCTCCTCATCCTCTCCTTCTACGCCGCCGGACGCCGCTCCTCCCCCTCTCCTTCTACGCCGCCGGACGCCGCTCCTCCCCCTCTCCTCCTCCTCTCCGCTCCTCCTCCTCCTCGCCGAACGCCGGATGCCGCTTTCTTCAATTGATCTCACTTTCTCTTGCTCTCTCCCTCTCCGGCGAGATCGAGCGAGCGGCGGTTGTCCGAATCCGGCTCCTCCGTCCATCAGATCCACGTCGAGCGAGCGGCAGCGGCCGGCTGTGCTCAGATCTGTTGGAGGTTGTCCGGTGGAGATTCCAGATCTGTGCGATTCCAGATCGGTGGTCCGGTGGAGATTCCAGATATGTGCGATTCCAGATCGGTGGTTCGGTGGAGATTCAAGATCTGGAATCGCGGGAGGCGGACGCCAAGAGAGCGAGGGAGGGAGCGAGTGAGCGAGCGAGGCCGGAGCGTGCCGGAGGTGGTGGCGAGCGGCAGAGTGAGCGAGCGAGTAGTTCAGATCTGAAATCAACCGATCCCTCCTCCGGTCGAGGCGGCGGCGAGGCGGAGGCCGAGCGAGGCAGCGAGCGAGGGAGCGAGCGGCGGAGGCTGGAGCGAAGGAGGTCGCCGGACGCCGGGTCTGATTCGGGGAGGGAGGTTGAGGATGAAACTTTTATTAAATTACAAAACTGACCCCGTAAATATGGAAATTACAACCAATTCTATATTTTATTACAAAAAAACTATATTTGCACAAAAAATCTATATAACATTTTGTAAAATTACAAAAATTAACCCATAAATATGAGAATGAAAAAAACTATCTATATTTTATTATGTAATCCATAAATATGAGAATGAAAAAAAAGTTCTGAAACGAAAAAAAAAGCGGAAAAAAATATATTATATTTTGCATAACAAATTGTAAGAGTAGCACGACTCTGTTATAAGAGTTGCACGACTCTGTTTTAAGAGTTTGCACGACTCTGTTGTAAGAGTTGCACGACTCTGTTGTAAGAGTTGCACGACTCTCTCCGTCTCTGTCTTAAGAGTTGCACGACTCTGTTGTAAGAATTGCACGACTCTGTTTTAAGAGTTGCACGACTCTGTTTTAAAAGTTGCATGACAATCGAGACTTGTGAATTTATTCTCAACATAATTTTATTTTATCTCAATATAATTTCATACTTTCTCAATAAACTGTAAGCGATCCATAATCTATATTTTTTTTTATTTCTTTAACATTTTGTCGTGCAAATATAAGAGTATGTTATGCAATTATATCCGTAAGTTGTGCAAATATGACCCGAGTTTAGTTTTTTTTTTTTAATTTTATTTTACATTTTGTCGCGCAAATATAACTGTATGTTGCTCAACATGATCTTATTTTATCTCAATATAATTTCATACTTTCTCAATAAATTATTGCTCAACGTGCTCTTATTTTTGCACAACATGGTCTTATTTTTGCTCATCAATAGACAATTATTGCACAACATGGGGGGATTGATGAAATTTTGCTCAACGTCATCTTATTTTTGCTCAACAATAGGTTATTTTTGCACAACAATCGAGACTTGTGAATTTGTTCTCACCATGATTTTATTTTCTCTCAATATAATTTCATACTTTCACGACTCTGTTTTAAGAGTTGCACGACTTTGTTTTAAGAGTTGCATGACTCTGTTTTAAGAGTTGCACGACTCTGTTGTAAGAGTTGCACGACTCTGATTTAAGAGTTGCACGACTCTGTTGTAAGAGTTGCACGACTCTATTTTAAGAGTTGCACAACTATGTTTTAAGAGTTGCACACGACAATCGAGACTTTTGAATTTATTCTCAACATGATCTTATTTTATCTCAATATAATTTCATACTTTCTCAATAAATTGTAAGCGATTCAAAATAAATTGAAGCAATTCTAGTTTTTTTTTAATTTTTTTTTAACATTTTGTCGTGCATATATAACCGTAATTTGTGTAAATATAATCGTATGTTGTGCAAAAATAAAAATAAAAATATAGATTATGGATCACTTAATAAAATATAGATAGTTTTTGTAATTTTTATAATTTGTAGGGTGATTTTTGTAATTTAATTAAAAGTTCATCTCCTTCCTCACGATTCTGCGAAGAGAAACCAGATCCGCGCTCGCCCGCCGGCTCGCTCCGGCCTCCTTCGCTGCGGCGCCGCTCGCTCCCTCCCTCGCTCGCTCACCATCGTCTCCCTCGCTCGCTCGCTCACCACCGCCTCCCTCGCTCGCTCGCTCACCACCACCTCCCTCCCTTGCTCGCTCACCACCGCCTCCCTCCCTCGCTCGCTCGGCCTTTGCCTCCGCCTTTGCCTCGCCGTTGCCTCGGCCGGAAATCCAGCGCATCAACCCCTCCGTCGTCCAGCTCTTATGGCCATAGATCCGGCGATCGATGTCAATCAACAGAGCAATTAGAACAGGCGCAAATCTGGCCGCCTTCGGCTCCGCCTCCGGATCTCCCTCTGCCTTCCCACTGCTCGGTCGACGGCCGAATCTTCCTCCTCTTCGATTATGCCGGTGCAGATTTGGCCGCCTCCGGCTCCGCCTCCAGATCTGGAAACCAGAAGGAGAGAGCGTAGGAGAGAGAGAGCATAGGAGGCGCGTTGAGCACGTAGGAAGAGTTTATATAGCGGCTATTTCACTAAATTGTCCCAAAACGCAGACATTTCACAAAATAAGCCCATTTTGGTGGCTATTTTGCAAAATCCCTCTTATATCATTATTAGTTTAATTAGGAATAGTTTATGTATAAATTTGTAAATTTTAAAATTCATATTAGATTTTATCAGTAAAATTCGTATTATTTTTTGTTCGCCTTTAATAGTTATAATAACTTAGGAAAAATGACCAAAAATAATACCAACTATCAACGATGAACCAAAAATAATACGAACTTTCGAATTGACAATTTCATGTACCAACTATTGCCATATTAACCAAAAATAATACAACCTCTATTTCTGATGTAATTTCCGGCAACTTTGGCCAGCTGGCCGCCGGAGGTCCATGTGGCACAATTGTTGCCAGTTTGCCACTGCCACGTCATTTTTTTCATTAAAAAAAACAAAACAAAAAAAATCTGAGAGAACAGAAGAGAGGAAGAATAGAAAGAACAAAGAGAGGCGACAGATCGCTCGCACGAGGGAAAGGACAACCATCACAAAGATGATGACGGGCGGGAGACGCTCACAACAACGGCGACTATTGTCCCAGAGGAGATAGCGGTGGAGAAGCTCACAAAGGCGGCGACGACACTCACGGTGGAGAGAACAGGAAGGCCGGTACGAAAGTGGCTTCAAGCTTGTATCAAAGAAGGATGTCAATTGTGAAAGGTAAGATTGAATTGAAATTTGAATTCAATTGTTGGGGGAGAAAATTTCATGGTTTTGAATTAGTAAATTGTAAATATATTTATTAAAATCGAGATTTAGGGTTGCAGACTTCCAGTTCCAATTTAGGCCGTTCGACTTGCAGATTTAAAGGGGCTTTCGATTTGCAAATTTAGGGCTTTTGACTTGCAAATTTAAAGGAGGCTTTCGATGTGCAAAACACCTCCTTTAGCAACTATTTTGGCCAATTTTTGGATAATTCCTTTTTAATTCTGCTTGATTTATTATGGTGTTCATTTAGGGTGTTCCAATTCTGATTAGATTTGCATATTTAATGTTGTTTTGATATGTAGAAATATGAGAGTGATAGCAGGAAAAGGAGAAATAAGCATGACAACAAATGTAGCAAGTATGACAACAGTACATGACAGTGGTGCTTATTGTGCAGCTAGGAAGACAGAATTGCAAGAAAATATGACAGCAACTAAGCATGAGGGGGAGATGTGTACTGCAACAACAAATGTGGAGCCTTTTAGTTGAAAGATGGCAACCGAGAAGAAAGTCATTCGAAGTAGTTATGTTAAGCAACAAATTAAGAGAGGAAGGATTGAAAGGGAGATCAAAAACTCATTCGTATGTTGCAATTTTTGGATGAGAAGGAGGTGTTAAGTGATCAGCCAACGATTGATGGGCTACACAAAGAGATCAAAAACTCATTTCATATGTTGCAATTCTTGAGGAGTCCTCTGATGTTAAACATAAATTTTGTAGTGCTTAAATGATGAATGCTTATGTTTTTGTTGAATTATTACTTATTGTATCAATTGTGAGCTGATTTCAAATGCTACATGTTTAATGATTTTAAATAGAGGTGACTTTGCTTTACTGATTTTTATCTTTGTCATGCATTACTGATTCTTATATGTATCTGTCATGCTTGGTTTAGCTAAGTTGGTGGTGCTGTTGTCTTTGAGCTCGTTAAAAAGATGCCCAATATTTTCATGTTCTTATGACAACATTTTAATGCTTGGCTAAAATTACTAGCTAGTTAAAAAATTTATAAACAAAACAAGCTGTCTAATTTCATCTAAGAGGCAAATATCAAATTTGTCTACCTTCTTATATTCAAACACCAACTGCATTTTTTTTTTAAGAAACGCTGGCTGAATTCAAAACTACACACAAGGTGGAAAAAAAAATACATAACAACACACTTACGTACTATAAGCATGACATTAGGGGAAAAAAAACACCAGCTCAAAGACAACACTGTCAATAACTCTTTCCAAAAAAAAAAAAGAGCTGAATTTATTTTTTTAAGATGCACCAGCTCAATTCATCTTTCTATGTAGAAACACCAGCGGCTGAATACAGGACAACAATACTCTTGTAAAAAAAATCACTGCATTAGCTAAATACATATCACGACACCTACTAGTCTACTACAACCGAAAATTAAGACACCGGCTGAAATCAGTACATAACTCAACAACAACCATACATTAAGACAACAATACACGTTACCACACCTAGTACAACTTGTTCTGCTATAATTAGCATTATGTTAGCCACATTCTCCTCGACTTTCAGTGCATTTGTCTGTGATAGACCATCAACCTCATTCAATCTATCCACCTTGTTTTGAAGGTCCTCTTTTTAACTATGCAGCCGAGTAATTATGCCTCAGAATTTTCCAAAGTAATCATGCATCCTTTAATCCCCTCATGTGCTAACAGTTGTAGAGATGCTTCCTCCTGTCAGGACTCAGGAGGAATAAAAGAAGCCCTAATTAAATTCGAAAATTGTAAAAGCCCTGAATTGGCAGAAATAAAGCCCTATGAAACCCCTAAATTTACAAATTGAAAACCTGAATTGGAATGTCGAATTGAATAAGTAGATTTACAACTGGCAATTCGAAATCCTGAATTGGAATATCGAATTCAATCTTACCTTCCATAAGGCTTCTTTCATCCCTTCCTCTTCTCTCCTTTGTGAGAATCGCCAGGGCCGCCTTAATGAGCTTCTCCTCCTTTCCCTCCTTCGTGGGCATCGTCACCGTCGTGGGTGTCGTCGTCTCTCTCGCTCGAGCAAAGCTTTGCGATCGTCTGGATTTGTTCTCTCCTCAGTTTCTTGCTCTCTGTTCGTGCCTTTTTTTAAATTTGATTTGTTATGAAAGTAGAAAATGCAGATTTAATCATGTTTTAGTAAGACAGGAGAGGTGAGGTGGCAAAAAAAAATGATGCCACGTGGGATTCCGGCGAACACGTGGCCATATTGGCGGGAAATGTCACCGGAAAATGCCATTGTATTATTTTTGGTTAATAGGTTGATAGTTGGTACATGAAATTGTCAATTCGAAAGTTCGTATTATTTTTGGTTCACCGTTGATAGTTCGTATTATTTTTGGTTCACTGTTGATAGTTGGTATTATTTTTGGTCATTTTTCCAGTTATTATAGAGTATTACATGATCTAGTTTGTGGAGAAGACAAAAAAAAAATGGTAAAAGAAAAGGAAAAGGGCTATAACGGAAAAAAACAAAACAAAAAAGAGAGGCAACTGGCAGTCTCCCTACCGACCACACTTTCCCTTGGCTGGCCCTTCCCCTCCTCCCTCCTCCCTCCTCCCTCCTCCCTTCACCGATCCTTCCCCCCCATCCCCAAATCTCCCCACGCAAACCCTAATTCCGGCTCTGCATCCCTAATTCCTCATTTTCCAGCTCCCATGGCGGAATACGTTCACTAAATCCTCCTCCTCCTTTTCATCCTTGACGTCCGCCATGGAAATGGGACCTTAAAACATTCCTCAACCACGCAGTGAGATTTGAAAACGGGCAAACATGATAGAAAGTCTCTTAGGAGCTCGCAAAGCTCGGAGGATCTACAGATTCGTCCGCCATTGCAAGGTCACCGTTCTTTGCTTGCTGCTTACCGTCGTCGTCCTCCGCGGCACCATTGGCGCCGGCAAATTCGGCACCCCTGAGCAGGACTTCGTGGAAATCCGGAACATGTATTCCAGGAAGCATGGCGAGCCCCACCGCCTTCTCGAGGAGGTAAGCTCCTTTGCTTCTTCTTCTTATCTTCGCGGAACCACCGACGGTGCCTACAGTAAGAATTATGTTACCTTTAATTACGCCAAGCTGTTCTCTGATGTTGGTGGTAGTGTAGGAGGAGACGGGGATAGTGGTGATAAGGTGTATGATGGCGATCACGAGTATAGTCTTGGCTCTAAGATTTCGAATTGGGACCAGCAGAGGATGAAATGGTTCACAGAAAACCCTGGACATCCCAATTTTCTGCCGGGGAGTAACAAACCTAGGGTTTTGTTAGTCACTGGATCGTCCCCGAAGCCGTGTGAGAACCCGGTGGGGGATCATTACTTACTAAGGTCTATCAAGAATAAGATGGATTATTGTAGATTGCATGGGATTGATGTATTCTATAACATGGCATTGCTTGATGCTGAGATGTCGGGGTTTTGGGCGAAGCTGCCACTGATCCGGAGGCTGCTTTTGGCACACCCGGGGGTTGAGTTCTTCTGGTGGATGGACAGTGATGCGATGTTCACTGACATGAGTTTCGAACTGCCATGGGAGAGGTATAGGGATTATAATTTGGTCATGCACGGCTGGAAGGATATGGTTTATGAAAAGAAGGATTGGATTGGATTGAATACAGGGAGCTTCTTGATTAGGAACTGTCAGTGGTCATTGGACCTCCTTGATGCTTGGGCTCCGATGGGGCCGAAGGGGAAGGTTAGGGATGAGGCTGGGATAATTCTAACTCAGGAGCTGAAGAACAGGCCTCCTTTTGAAGCTGATGACCAGTCAGCTATGGTTTATCTGTTGCTCAAGGAGAGAGAGAAGTGGAGCAATAAGGTTTACCTGGAGAATGCTTATTATCTGCACGGCTATTGGGGCATTTTGGTTGATAGGTATGAGGAGATGATAGAAAAATACCATTCGGGATTGGGAGATCATCGGTGGCCGTTAGTGACTCACTTTGTTGGCTGCAAGCCTTGCGGGAAGGTCGCAGATTACCCTGTTGAAAGATGTCTGCAGCAGATGGACAGAGCTTTCAATTTCGCAGACAACCAGATACTGAAGATGTATGGATTTACTCACAACTCTCTGAGCAGCCGCCGAGTGAAGAGAATACAGGATCAGAGAAGCGCTGTGCATGAGGTGAATGATGAGATTGAACATCTTCATCAATCCATCAAGGAAGCCTAGTTGTTCATGATTCTACCTGGTACATGTTCCTTGATCTGGTTGCACTTGGCTCTGTAGAAAGTGACCAAAATGCTATTCTGCGTGTATCTTTGTACGTGTGTGATTCGATTATTGAAGGTATTCTTTTGTGCCTTACTCTTGAAGATATGAAGATCAAGTTTCATCTCTTTCGTTCAATCCTGTGCCTGGTGCACAGGAAAGAAATATGCCTCTTTCCGGAGGCATCGCTGTACAAATAAATCACTTTTGTTGGTAAATACATGTTCCGTTTGCTGGTGTAGAAGAGAAGTTAACATTTGGCATGTTTCTACTGATATGTATATATCGCGACTAGACATTCTAGTGTATGTTCAAGTGTGGTGCTGTCTGCATATGATGTAGCTTTGCATTTTTCAATAGTCACAATTTCTTTCGAGTCTCTTGTATTGGTTTCTGAAGTTCTCTTATTGTGTAGAAGATGGGAAATGATAAGGCAGGCACATCCATTTGCCCATCATTTTTTTATTGCTGGGTTGCATATCTGTTATTTTGCTGGCTTAGGGGTAAATATACTTGGATGTTTCTCCTTTCTTTAGGAGTTTGTCTTTTTGAGAGGTAGGGTGTGTTTGATAATCGAAGTTGAATGGACAGCGAAAGCTGAATGGTTAATTGTGTAAAATATGTGAACTATTGATAAGTTAGTAATGTGTTTGGTAACTTTAGCTGAATGGGTATTTGATAAAACTAGTCGATAAATTGAATAGATTCGTGTGTATGAAAAGAAAAGTTTTGAAAAGCTTGGGGGTTAGTAGTTGAAAATTCAATTTAAAAACGCTAATTAAAATAATGTTAGCTTTATTTCTCAAAAGCTACTTGTGTTGCTTCCGTGAGCTCAGTGGAGCAGGGGACATTTGTTTCCTACCGGTGCCCATGAAGGGGCCGAAGGCTTAGAGCATCAACATTGGTGAGCCTCAAGGTCCATAAAATTGGTCACCTAAGCAAATTTGTTTAAAAAAAAAAAGAAATGGTAAGGAACTCAATTAAAGTCCCCTAAATAAGGGTTTGGTTGAATTGGTCTCGTAGCTCCCAAATCAAAGCAGGCATTAAATGTCAAACCCACTTGGGAAGTTGGTGTGCCAAGGAGCTGACACGTGGGTCAATCACAAGGCGCCACGTGTCAGCGCAATTAATTAAATTATTTAAAACGTTTTTAGTCTATTTTTTGTAAATAAAAAAAAATAAAAAATTTATTTTCAAGTGTGAAATAATTTTCTCTACCCATATACACCCATTTTGCATATGTTTTTTTTAAAATTTAATATCAATAATACCCATATACTATTATTATAATAATAATAATGCCAATAATAATAATAAATAATAAGGATAAAGAACTAAATAATAATAATAATAATAATAATAATAATAATGATTAAATAATTGAAAAGGGTAAATAGTAAAAAGTAAGTTAAGGGCTCGGGTCCGGGCTCACGAATGGAGATGAAAATAATTAAAAGCTGGAATGAGGCCCTTAAGCTGATGTGGCAGAGGAAAAGTAAACTATGAGTCCGGGGGTTAAGGGCCTCAAGGCCCACGAATGTTCATGCTCTTAAATCGAGCAAGGGACATTTTTTTTTTGAATGTTGTTATTAGTGCTTGTGTATATATTTGCCAGCAATCAGTGTATATTTTAGATTTGACTCTTAAATGTGTGTGGTCCCCCGTGCTTTCGTGACCTAGATAATCTCACATATGACAGGGAAGGAAATTTTGTTTACCGTCCAACTATATAGATAAAATTGAGATGTATATTTCATTTAAATGCTGATTTTTGTGTTTAAAAAATATTTTTTTGTCTTATATTGATATGTTTAAACTTTTATCATTTAAATTCATGTGTTTAAAAAATGGAAAAATTATTTTCTTAAAGGGTCACCCTATATACACCGCAAATCCACGATTAGCGCTTTTAATGAAACGTCGAATGTGACGTTGTAGAAACGTTGGATTTTACGTTGCAGCAACGTTTGTTTCGACGTTGTCATTTGTCCTACACAACGTTGTGAATTGAAGGAATTTGGGCGGGTCGGACACTTTAGCAACGTCTAATTCGACGTTGCTAAGGTGGGTCTCGTCGGGCCAGACAGCAACGTTCAATACAACATTGCAATATGAACACAACATTAAGTCTGGCGTTTTTAACAGCAACACCAACTTTGAAGTTCTATTATTTTTGTTTTTGTTGGGTAGGATGTTGGCGAAAACTTAGTGCGATGTCTGCATCTTTTATTTTGTTGGGGTGTTTTGCCCTTCGCGGAGGGTTTTCAAATATGATTTGTGGTTATTTCAGGGAAAAACACGTTACATGAAAACGTTTAGACTGCCTCAGTTTTCATATTAATGATAGAAGATTACAGCAAAAATAACGTAGTTAAGAAGTTTTTCCGGGTCGCTGCCATGTCCCACCTCAGAGGAAATCATTGTTGTTCTCTTCCTCTGATGGTGAAACATTTTCCGGTGGCACTACGACGACCCGGAAGCGAGCGTTGTCTAAGTAGTTAAACATCAAACCCGCGCCTACCCGCACGCCACGCGATCTCGCCAACGTATTCCATCCTTGTGCGAGCCAGAGTGTCCCGGAGCTGTTGCGCTCTACCCGGATGCTGGTGCCTCTCCTCCCTGGCCCATTAGTCAACGTTATTCTTTCGACGCCCCCAACCCGTATTCTTCCTCGAAGTTGGAAGGCAGAGGCCGCAGATGTCAAGATCTACTTAGTGAGTTGGGACCGTTGTAAATCGGATGTGAGATCGAAGCGGGCTTACCAGTATTTGTGTGAGCGACACGTCTTCTACCCACCAGAAAAAATCCCTAGGGCCGCTCCCTGTGACCGAGAAGAAAGGTCTTGGTGTGTTACCGGCCGCCATCTCTTCTTCCGTCAAACGAGATGTTGTAATTTCGAACCTCGCATGGCGTAATTTATAGTGGGAAATCCTTTCTCGTTTTTTGTGAGGCTTCCTTACTACAACGCCAAATATGACGTTGTTAAAACGTTACATTGAACGTTGCAGCAACGTTTAATTTGACGTTGTTACAACGTCACATTAAACGTTGTGTTATGTGAACTCCCATAACAACGTTTAATTGGACGTTGCTAATTAGGCCATCTATAAATACATCAACATTTGCGTTATTGGCATACACGAAACATACGTAATGGCATCAAGCCCAAATTCCTTTGTCAAATGTTTCAAGTTCAATAATGGAACCCGTTTCATTGTTGAAGTGGGGAGACACCCTCGTCCGCCTAAGGAGGATGCTTGCAACTGCAAGCATATGAACTATACACATTATTTTCGTTGCAATCTACTTTATGTGCAGGTTTCCCGCATGCTGGAGATGTCAACACAGTTGCAGTTCGGGTGTCAGGAGTGTGACGACGACCCTGCATCGTACTATACACGGATGATTGAGCAGATAACGGATATCCTGGTCGTTTTGTACGGCGACATGTCTCCGTCGCGCTGTCGCAGAGTAGCACAGTATGCAGTTGATACAGTAGTGCGCCCTGCCCAGGATCTGATGACGACATATGCGTTCCAGCAGGTGCAGATTAGTATATACCCAAACATTCCTGAAGAGTCGGTCGGTAGTTGTTCCGTTTAATACAACAACCCTTGTTGAAATGTAACATTAAAACCCGTTTGTAATTTTAGATATGGGACCAACTGATGTTTGTTTTGGTTGAATGATTGCTTTTTTATATTGTTTCTACGTCTTCATAACAACAAACATTCAACTTTCAACTCTGAACTTCATAGACAAGAAAACAAACAAATACGACACGGATAATTCCAACTTTCATGACTCCTAAACATGGTGTAGAGGGCGACCTTCCTGAATCTGCAATGCTCTAAATCTATCAAATTGGTCTTGGAAGGGAGTATCCCATCCGTTGACGCTCGGGTGATGGTATGTCGTCCATTCATGCGTTGGAGGAGGTAAAGGGGCGTTGGGATGTAACCATATCTACAAAAAGGGCAAAAAGTATAGTATAATGTTAAGTGGGGTAATTAATGATAGTTAATTTATGGTTGGAGCGAGATCATACTCACCGCTGCGAAATGATCTTGGTTCTCGATGCATGCCATGCCCAGTATGGCCTCGTGAGGTGCGCCATTTGGTTGTTCGGTGTACATAGGGAGGCATGTGAAGGGCATGTGCCAAGATAAGACGACAAGGGGCACCTAGTAGACGGTTGCGAACACAAGACCCATGATCGGCAACTCGATCCAGTATCTCCGGTCACCTCCCACTCTGCCGGAGTAACTCTGCAGGTCGACAAACTCTCGGACCGAATACCCTCCCATGTAACAACCAGCGTAAAGGTGATCGCTATGCTCCAGATGGTTGCACAATAACCCTTTCATATCTGCGAATTGTGCCTCCCCTGGCCGTAACATCAGCTGCGCCAAAGCTCGATATCCGCAGTGACCATCTCCCACGGTGTTGACGGCTGCCGCAATGTGCCTGAACATGAAAGGGTCCACATTGTTGTCTCCCCAGCTAAATCCCCAATACTGTGCGTCAGACGGATGTCTGGACTGTCGGTCCCTACTGTTGTAAGAGGAAATCGAGTTTAAAATATAATAAAATAAATCAAACCGGATCCGTGCCCACACAAATAATTACAAGACCTCCTCCTGATGTAGCAGCGGGAAGTCAGGATCGATCCTCGAGGAAGCACGTCGGCGGATCTCAGGCAGCAGCGGAATCTCACGAACGGTGATCGACCACAGTGGTACTCGACCTCGACCAAGGGTTAGTCGACAGGGGTCAAGCACAGTCGAATCCGAGCAACAGAAAGATGCTGGTGGTGGTCGACGTCGACTAGGCATACTCGACGTCGAGTACGGTCTGGTCGACTTCTGGTTCCTGCAGAGACACAGAAGCAACAACGATCTTGCTCGATCGAGAAATCAGTGGTCGACGTCGACCAAGGGGTGGTCGAAGTCGAGTAGGCAACAATAACTAAAATAAAGAACAAAGCTTTCGGCTTCGGAATAAACTATATGAAAGAAAACTTCCAAGATCGGGGTTTCAACACCGCAATGATAACCATGCAATGTAACACATAAAGGCATAAAAGATTCATGATTTTCATCAAATAACTTTCGTTATTAACAAATAGGAATATAGAGGCTTTCGCATATACCCTAATTGTTACTAACCCTTTTTCACATAATTAATCCAAGTTGCATTAAGATCGCTTTCGCTTTAATAACACAAACATGGATCACCTTCAACTCTCGCAAAAGAATCATGCTCATAGGGATAGAAGATGAATTGCATAACAAGATCAAACCTTTACCGCATCACTTTACATGGCCACCGTTGGGCTCACCCCAGCCCTAGAAGTGGGTGGACTACTCGCTCTTCATTATCAAGAAACTCATCAATAAACAAAAGAAACTAACTTGCATTAAAATAAATAAAGAAAGCTTACAACCGAACAAGCCAAATCCGCTTTCGCCTTTCTACCTTGCTCGCCACAAACTCTCTCTCTCTCTCCTACTACTCACTTGTTCTTTGAATTTGAATTGGAATAAGATACCTAATGCTCAGCCCCTAAGGCTTTATTTATAGCTTTCATTCCCTAGCTATTCTAGGCAAGAAAGTCTATCTAAATCTCTATCTAAATATCTAAAGGCTTAAAGATAAATAAATGCAATAAAGGAATTAAATCTAAAAGGGAAATTATTTCCAAAAGAGGTAAATCTTTCCATGTGTTGATTGGTCTTCTCTCCATAGATAGATGTTGATAGTTGTGGATAGATCTCGACAATCTTCGGCTCCAAGCAATCCCAATCCGAGTAGGACAGCAAACCGCGTAACGCGGCTTCGGACACGGTTTCCTCGATCTCGACCAACTCTACTCGAGGTCGAGTAAGAGTGACGTCGACTTCGTCTTGGGTGGGCGTCTCGGGTTGTTGCTGCTCGATCCGGCTCGCTCAGGTGATCTAGGGTCGTCGAGATCGAGTAAACCTACTCGAGATCGAGTAGTCTTGTCTCATCGACTGGCTTGGTCTTGGTCGAGAAACTGCTCTCCGACACTGCCTCGGACTGGCGTTGTGGTGGTTGTCGATATCGAGTAAACTACTCGATATCGAGTAGATTGGTGCTCGGCGTCTTCCGTCCTCGGCTTCTCGACTTGGCTCAACTCCTCGACTCTGGACATGGCATCAGGGTTTGTCGATCTCGACCAGTTTACTCGAGATCGAGTAAGGCTCCGGAGTCGGATTGCTTCGTCTTCAGTTTCCTCGATCATGCTCTGCTCGACCAGGTGTGCTCGGATATTCTTTGTCGAGATCGAGTAAGTGTACTCGAGATCGAGTAAAGTTGAGCTCTGGCTTGATTCCTCCTGGTTCCGCTGCTTCTTGACCTTGGACTTCTGTAGTTGATTTCCGAGCATTTCCAATCTTTCTCAGAACTGCTGTAATTTGTCTCGAATTCTGCGAAATTAAACAGAAACTGGTGTAGATTCCATAATTTGGCAAATAAACATAAACTACATAGATTCTGTACTATCTTAGCCCAAATGCATGAGATGTATGCAGAAAACGATATAAAAGTTACTGTAAAACATGGCAGATTCAGCTTACAACACCTATCGTGGCGACCTGATCTGGCTTCCTCCCTTTTAAAATTTGCCCGATTTTGCTCAAATCGCAAGGGATTCGTTCTGCACGGGTTCCTCCTCCCTCTAGGTCTGCCCTTTGACCGTATGCTACCCCGCTCCGGTGGGTGCAAATCAGGGTCACAAGCTTCATTAGATGCAGTGTACGAAGCCGACCTGGCATAGGGTAAGATCGCATTGTTTGATTCATCCCACGTCAGATCCATCCAAAATGGGTGGATGTCGTCAGGTGTTATTTGAACTCCTTCATCAAGAAAACGCTGAACGTCGTGCACACAAGGTATCCCATAGCATATTCTCCAATGACGGTCGATGCACTCTGAAGCTACTGTTTTGTCGACAACTTTCCTCCAATGACCGTAGAGAAGTTTGAAACACTTCTTTGAAACCACGTGCTTAATCTGATCGAATAAGGGGACTTCCTGTGCGTTAGTTGGCCACTTGAAACGATCTATCTCCAACGCAGTCTGGATCTCGTGCACCTGACATTCATTCACCTGATGAATGGCATCCACCACGACACAGAAATCACCAGTGGATGAGTGTAATGCTTTCTTCAACACTTTATGTTGGCCTTCAACCCTACACAATGCATCATGTGCTTGAGGTGAACGACTGTCGAAATGTAGTAAAGGAGTGACAAGGGTAACGACGAAAACGATATGCGTACCTATTGGTTGTCCTCGTTCCAAAGTGCAGGACGTGGTCGGTGTAACATCTGACAAGGCTCGTCCGGTGGATGAGCCACACTGTTTCCAGATACCCCATGACCCCGGGAAAAGGCTGCCATTGGGCGTGAAGATATCTACGCCGCCTCTCGAACGACTCTTCCGTCGAAGACGAGAATAAACCCCACACCTGATTCTTGAATAGAGTTGAAAGTTCCAGATTTTTTGTAATCTTCAAAGCGGTGTCTTCGCAGTTGCGAGTTACATGTAACTGGCACAGTAGATGTTGCACATCGGGGAAGACGGCCCTAAGTGCAACCAGAAGGCTCAGCTCCCGATCTGTCATGATCGAATCGGGCACCTTACCCTGAAAAATAACACGTAGGTTGTTGAGCACCCAAGTGTACGTGTCCGTGTCCTCGTGAGTCATAAAGGCATATGCGATGCAAAAGTTGTTTCCCGTTGGCGTTAAGCCGACTATCTCGCACAACGCGACGTTGTACATGTGGATGCGGTGCCGCAACGTATGCACATTAGCATATCACTATATATGGAAGAAATGTATGAAGACATAGGATATAGTACTTACGCGTTTGTCTTGTACGTACTATCCATGACGACGACGTAAGGGTATTTGTTCAAGAGACGAATCCCATTCGGGTGTGCGAGAAAAAGATCATTCAATACATTGTCATCGTCTGGGCTCCTCCTGAATTCGTAGTAGTAGCCCCTTTCTCGGAGACGATGGAGGGTATCTTGGGTCATCGTTCGATTTCCTCTCTCTTCAACGGCGAGCTTGTTGAGGGTGTTCTCCAGTGATCGCGCTGAGGTGACGCTATTCGCATCTACTTGTCGTAGCCCGTACGAGATGGCCTTCGGCGGAATTCTTATGTCTTTCATCCACTTGCACATTTTCTTCTCCCTTGGTGTCATTCTTCCCGCGTAAGCATGACCCTTCAATCTTTGAGGGAGCCCATGGTTGTGCGTTCCATTTTGCACGGTCATCGTCCACATACTCGGCCCTCCTCATGACCGAGTAAGGAGAACGGGCAGTTGCTTAGTTTGCTCTGCGTGCTGTGAATCTACTTCCCCCTTATGCGAAACACCCCATATTGCTCGCACGCTAACAACACGCCACCCGATCGGTTTGAAGTGGTCGACCACGATCGCTTGATTACTAAGACCATATTGTTCTTCAAGCCGAGTTCTTTAAATGGTCGACCATTTCATTCCGGGATTGCCAAGTACGGGTGTCGGTAAACGTACATGTAAAGTCTCGAAACTAGATAAAGGCATAACAACATACACGCACTAGATATTACTTAAATGGTATATATTTACTTCGGGTTAAATAATGGAAAAATACATAGAGACAGATAATACAACCATAGGATTTTACCTATGGGACGACATTGCTTCGTCGTGGGGGGGGGGGGGGGGGGGGGGGCGACTCGTACCACCTCCATCGCTTCTTCACTTTTCGAGGATGATATTTTCAAATCTACGAATGAAATATTAGCTATTGTCTTGAATTGTGAGGTAAAGGGATGCATTCATTCGGTCTGATGGTGGAGGTATATAAAGGGCATAAGGGGGGGGGGGGGGCATACATGACGTCAATTACGCGTTCTATGTGTCATTCGTAACAACGTCCATTTAGACGTGGTAATTGGGAGCATTCCCCAATTACAACGTCTGAATGTACGTTGTAATTGGGAACATCCCCCAATTAATTACAACGTCGGAATGGACGTTGTAATTGAGAACATCCCCCAATTACAACGTCGGAATGGACGTTGTAATTAGGGAACGTCCCCAATTACAACGTCCGTTCTAACGTTGTAATTGGGGCCACCATATAAGGCCCCATTGGTCCCCCCTCCACTTTATCACACCAAACACCCAACACCCAAAAAGCCCTCCACCATGCCTTCAACTCCGTACAGTTTCGTGAAGACAGTTGAGTTCTCGGATGGCACCCGTTACACTATTAGAGTGACGAGGCATAATGTGCCGGCTGAACGTCACATTTGCAACTGTAAGCACAAGAAATATCGCATTTTATTTCCATGCTGTTTATTTTCTGTGCAGTGTCATCGCCAGTCTGAGATGTCAAGGGAGGTGTATTTCCGTTGTATGGAGTCCGACCGAGACCCTGAGTCGTACTATACTCGCGTGTTGGCCCATACAAAGGATAACATCAAAATTCTTTACCGCGATGTGAGTCGGGAGCGTATTCACAGCATTGCCGAGTACGTGGTTGACTTAGTAGCGCTGCCCGCCCAACAAACTAAGGAAACTTACGCGTTCCAGCAAGCGCTGATTGAGATTCAACCAGCGGGACCTGCTGAGTCTGTTGGGAGCAACTGATCCAATTGATTTTGTGCATTCAACGTTCGATTTGAGGCAACTTTATATTTATTATATAAGTTATATATTTGGTAATGCGCATTCGATGTGAACTCTATGTACTCTCCTTGATATTAAATTCGAAACATTAACATATGAATCGTTTTCATAATCGCTTGAATAGAACCTACTAAGAAGATCGAAACATTAACATTTGAATCATTTTCATATTCGCTTGAATAGAATACTAAGAAGATCGAAACATTAACCTATCAATCATTTTCATATTCGCTTGAATGGAACTTACTAATAAGATCGAAACATTAACATATGAATCATTTTCATTTTCGCTTGAATGGAACCTACTAAGAAGATCGAAATATTAACTCTATATGTTCATATTCACTTTCAAAATCACTGGATATCGGTTTAATTAACTCGACATCGACAAAATAATAAGGTCAACCTGCAACGTCGGAAACAACGTTGCTATACCCTAGCAACGTTTAATCTAGCGTTGCTATCAACCCTTCCAACCCTAGCATATACCTTACGCGTAGGGTTGGAATAGGGCAGCCCTATGCAACGTTAAATCGAACGTTGCTAACCTCATACAACGTTTAATCTAACGTTTCTAACCCTATGCAATGTTAAATGTTTAAATCCAACGTTGCTAAACCCCACTCCTAGGGTTCCCCGATGCAACGTTTCTTCCAACGTTGCAAACCTTATGCAACGTTAGATTGAACGTTGTATGCTAAAGTGCCTATAAAAGCCACCCACACCCCACCCACAATCCATCCACCACAAACACTTCCACACTATTACTACCTAATGTCGGCCCCAATCATAGACTTCCCACTTACTTCACAAAAGACGCAGAAACGTCCGAGGGGATCAGCTATCAGATTAGAGGGACGAAATACCGTTATCCACCCGATGCCAGCGACTGCAACTGCCAACACCGGATGTACAAGGGGGCATTCCCATGTTGCCTTTTCCGCATCACATGTCAGAGTGGCTCAAGGAGATCGGTGCCAGGGGAGTTCGGATGCCACAACGACGCGGAGATGTATAGAAACAACCGAGAGGCCTACCTATCCGACATGGGCATAGTCATTACGGAAATGCTGGACATGTTCTACGCCGATGTATATCGGGATTGTATCCGTGAAGTTACAACGTACGTAATTGAGAGGGTGGTGGGTCTGGGAAACGATAGGTTGCGATCGTACGCGTTCATCGACGTACAAATCGACATCTCTACCAGTCTAGATGAGTCCGTTGGTAGTTTTACACCCAATACCATTAGCACCACGTAGTTGTAGGCTTATCGTATGTAATGTATGTAATATATGTATTTTCAAAGGGGGGGGGGGGGATGACCGGAGATCGGGGTATGTAATATCTGTATTATCGTTTTCATATTTGACTATGCCGGAAGGGTTTTTGGGAGATAGAGATGCCCGGAGACCGGCGTATGTACAATATGTATTATAATTTTCATAATTAATTATGTATTATCATTTTATTTATGTATTTTATGTTACTGTACCTACATTAATACAACGGAATTTATTTTATTTATTTATTAAATATGGAAGAAATGTTCAATTTCAACGAACTAAAATGTGCAAATAATGTATTTTATTTATTTATTAAATATGCCAAGTTAATTTCAACTATCTAAAATGTCCAAATAATATATTTTATTTATTTATTTATTAAATATGCCAAGTTCAATTCACAAAAAAAAAGATAACTACAACGTCTAAATTGACGTTGTATTTTGAATTACAACGTCAAAATAGACGTTGTAAGTTGAAGGGGTTCAACCTCGAAACCGACGTTGAAGGGGTCCAGCTGTGCACAATGTCGAATCCGACGTTGTAAGTTGAAGGGGTCCAGCTGTGCACAACGTCGGATCCGACGTTGTTGTGCTTATTATATAAAGCACAACATCGAAACCGACGTTGTGCTTCTTCTTCCTCCACACGCGAGCGATTCGGGAGAGAGAGTGATTCCTCCGAGAGAGCGAGAGAGCGGCCGAGGGTGCGAGAGAGCGACCGATCCAGGCGAGATCTATGGTGAGATCCCGGGGACGAGGCCAAGGATTTGCCGGCGAGGGCGGATCTGGGCGAGGTGCGGGAGAGGAGATGGTGTCCGTGGGTGGAGGCGGCCGAGGAGGTGCTGGGCGAGGTCATCTCCAATTAGGCGGCGGTGATGGGGGCAGAGGGCCAGGAGGCCGTGGCCGAGGTGAGGGGCGCGGCGGCGATGGCGGCCCAGGGGCTACTGGTGGCCGAGGGGGCATCGGGCCAGGAGGCCGTGGCCGAGGTGAGGGACGCGGCGGCGATGGCGGCTCAGGGGCTGCTGGTGGCCGAGGGGTGGGTGGATCTCGCACCGGGGCTGGTGGTGGTGGTGGCGCCGGGAGGACCGCCGGTGATGGGGGTGGTGGCGGTGGTGGGAGAGCCGGTGCTGGACAGAAGAGGCGGACGCAGGAGGTATCTCCCCTGACGAATACGCCATCGGTTAGTTTGACTTTATTTAATTTATTTTTCAATTTATTTTGTTGTTTAATTGTTGAACCCTTGTTGAATTTTATAACGAATAAGTTTATCATATGAATCGGATAAGTTAACCTTATTTAATTTGAATGCACAATATATTTAAGACAAATTGTTACAAAATAACTACTTTAATGTCTAAAGCGAAATTATAGAAAAAAAATTGTTAAAAAATAATATGTATTAGAAGAAATTGTTAGAAAATAACATGTATTAGAAGAAATTGTTACAAAATAACATGTTCAAAAAGAAATCATAGAAACGAATTGGCGAAAGATACAAAAAGAAATTATAGAAACAAATTATTACAAATGAAGTTGTTTACAGTGAACTACTGTAAGCGGATCGAAAATTAAATTGTTGAATGAAATAACACATTTTAATAAAGGGGTGAATATGAAATTCAACTTAAATGAAAATATATATTTACATAGTAGTTCAAAAATTTAATAGGATTCTCGGATGAGACGGAATGACGGGACCGTTCGCATCGTTCTCGGGCGAGACCGCAATGCGCCTTCACATGCCGTAGAGAGCGCCGATTCGGAGGAGGTCATCATCACTGACTTGTCTTCGTAGACGGTGTCAGATCTCATGGCTCTTGCGGAGCAGGAGACTTTGACCGTGAGATATACGTCGGTTCAACCTGATACAGCCCCGACACAGCGGAGGCCGGAGGACGATACAGACACTGACGGTACGTTCTTCCACTTGAGTAATGTGGTGCCCTCAGCACATGATCTGTTGGCAGTAGCTCTGTCAGCGCAGACGGCGTCAGATCCTAGGGCTGTTGCCAGTACCTCCGGACACGCTCATGGAGACGCTGCTTGGGCTGCGGTCATCGCAGCAGCAGCTGACTGCCTCACACATGCTGTGGGGGCGAATGACACACATGAGGAGCATGTGGATATAGCGGAGGATCTTCAGTTCGAGCAGGAGGACCTCGATGACGAGAGTGATGAGGAGGATGAGGAGGACCATCAGGTGGCTGGTGAGGACGAGGAGGCCCCTCAGGTGGGTGATGAGGGGCCGCCCCAGGCGCCATAGGATGCGGCGCCCGGGGATGGGGTGGAGGCTCACGAGGAGGAGGGGGGTGAGCAGGAGGAGGGGGACGATGAACACCCTGATGGCGACTTGCCTCCAAGAGATCTTTTGGTCTCGTTTAGGAACCATAGGGCTCACCGGCTATGGACAGACCCGACATATCGACATAAATTGCTGAAGGTTCATCATCGGGCTTCACACCTCCGTCCGTTCAGGTACTACATGTACGAGGGTCCTGGGACATGGGTGCAGGCGGCAGATCAGTCTGGTCTACTGGGGCTGCTTGATTTGAACTGGGACGGGGTGGATGCCTAGTTGTTGACTGTGTTCATTGAGCACTGGCAGCCAGAGACGAACTCTTTCCACTTTCCATGGGGCGAGATGACCATCACCTTCCACGACGTCGCCTGTCTGATGGGGCTGCCGATCGAGGGACTGCCTTGCGAGCCTCTCCCTGACTATCTTCCACTACAGCTGGAGCCTCTACTGCAGGAGTTATTTGGTTGGACCCCGGCCCTGCTGAAGAAGCATAGGACGGCTTGCGGTTAGGCCATTCCGGAGTTGACGGCTTGGTGGGAGGAGAGGCACGGCTACCGTCGGGATTAGTGGCCCGACCGTACCCCAGATGGCGTAGTGCCAGAAAGCGTAGAGTGGCAGCACGACCTCGCCATTTCTTTCTTGGCTACGCTGCTGGGTGCGAAGCTCTTCATCAACAAGTCCCAGAGCCGCGTACACTTCTCGTTGTTCGGGCTAGTTTGGGATTTGCCGCACTCCGGGAGACTAGCTTGGGGAGCAGGAGTGCTTGCCTTCCTTTACCAGGGATTAGGGGAGGCCACGAGAGGCGATGCCAGGGGCCTACGTGTGTGTGCTGCACTGTTGCAGGTAACATGTTTCTTTAATAATGTAAATACGTTCCTCTGCTTGCGAGTTACATTTAATAAGTGCTCTAATGGTTTATAATTTTCAGGCATGGATCTGGTCGTACTTCCCTTGTTTTGCGGGCCCTCTCCGCTCGGACAAGGATGCACTTGCTGATGATCCCTGATACATGGAACGGTTCGACCCATCGAAGGCCGAGAAGAGGGGGAACGACAAGGCGAGGCGCAAGAAGGAGAAGATGTTTCGAGCACAGCTTGAGCGCATGACCATCGATCAGGTAACCTGTTTCTCACTTTCTTTGATTTTAACTACATATGTCGAGTAAGATTGTTTCCCTTATATCATTTTCTGAACATAGGTCGAGTGGATGCCTTTCGGCAGAGACCTGGATTTCGCTGGTCAGTTTCGCTCCTCCACCTATCGAGGCACCCTTAGATTCGGTGGCATCTTTGAGCCGTACATGCCAGACATGGTGCTCCGACAGTTCGGTCGCGTGCAGGAGCAACCATTGGCCGTCATCCCTCCGTCCTTCGTGCAACGCCCGTTTCACCTGCAGAGGCGTTACATCGTCACGTTCGGCATGCAGCACCACCGTTGGGCATATCAGGACGAGGAGAGATTCTACCCTATCACCGGTCACCGGAGGACGATCGAGAGCTGTCAGGGAGGCATCTCAGCTGACTACCTCTCTTGGTTCCAATCGCAGAGTTGAGGTCATGTGATGCCCACGACAGTGGTACGACCTGGTGCTCCTCCGGCTGTGCCTACCCACCCAGACGATGACATCGGACCAGATGGGGATGGGGATGAGGTTGATGCTGAGACTTCTGCGCGCCAGGCCCGAGTCGACGAGATGACCTAGGTCATTCAGGCATTGGTCGGGCATCCTCAGCTAGACCAGATGTATGAGCATTTCATGGGCTACATTCGATCTCTGCAGTAGATACATTATAGTCCCTTTGTTTATGACATACATTTCGTATTTTGTCGGTATGCTATATTTGTGTATTTCGTGTTGTTTGCGTTATTATTTTCGATGGTTTCTACCCGATCACAACAACAAACAATCACATGCAAACGCTTCACTTCATAGATAACGATCAGATTACACATCGAGGCATTACTAAAACTAACAAATTACATACATCGAGGCATTACCACAACTAACAAATACAACATCGATAACAACATATTTTTTTCTTCATATCGACCAGGCTATTCTTAGTTCGTCTTTGGAATGATTTTAATCTCTAACTCGTTGAATGGAAAGGTTCTAACCTCCTTATTTGCTCCCCTCACAAGTATCCCTTCCGTTTGAGCCACGTCAGCGTGGTCACCTCTGTTTACATCGGCGAAGAATGACCGGATATGTTGAAGGAGAAGATCTCCAACCTTCCACTCGTAGGCTCCACGAATGCCCGGATGAAAATCATTACACTCAGACACCCGAGCCGCAAGGGTGCAGAAATGTGATTCTCTTTTTCACAAACGACCTGAAACAGCGTGCATGGATGCATGCCTCTGTATTCTGGACTGCTGCAAGCACATTTGGACTCCTCCGGGGGCATTGAGTACCGAACCCTTTCGATTGCATAATCAATTCTGCCCGTGAAGCCTACTACTCTAGATGTAACCGGCTCCATGGAAGGATTGAAAATGTGGAAGGAATGAGACTGTGGAAAGAATGAGAATGTGGAATTGCTGTGTCGAATTTTTCAACTTCGGTCTTTTATAGGGGTGGCTGAATGGGGAAATTTGGAAGTAGTAACAACGTCAAATATGACGTTGTGACAATGTCAATTATAACGTTTTAACAACGTCAAAATGGATGTTGCTATACCCGCCCATTTTTTGCCTTGGGGATTTTGCCGTTGTAAGAACGTCATATCTGACGTTCTTGCAACGTCCAAACGAACGTTGCAAAGTCCGATGGAGCCCATTTGGATCCAGATTGCAACGTTCGATCCGACGTTGCTACAACGTCCTTACCGACGTTGTTACAATGTCGGATCCTCTTCCCTTGGGCAAATTTTGCAGTCAAATGCAACGTCAAATTGGACGTTGTAGCAACGTCTAATCCAACGTTGCTGCAACGTCCAATCCGACGCGTCATTTGCGGTGTATATAGGGAACGCGTTCTTAAATAATGGATCTTTTAATTATCTATATTTTAAAATATGATTTCTTAATATCAAAGTTTATAAACATGTTAATATTATTGTACATAACTCATTCATGGTTTTTTTTTTTAAATGTGTTAGTTTATGCTCTAAATAATAAAATGAGTACAACGAGGGTTGTATATGACAAGATTTGAAAAAATTGACTCGCCAAATATTTTAGAAAAATGAAAAATATTTATATTTGAGACAAAGTAAACTCAAACTTGTATCTCAATAAACTGTACTTGAAATCGACCTACTAGAACATTTGGCTCTTAATTTAACTTTCGAAAATAGTAAATGTTTGCTTAGATTCTAAAATATATGTATTATAGATTTATGTGAATATTTGGCTACATTGAATTGGATTGTTTGTATGCAATTACACAACCTTAGAGAAAACGGAAATGCGCTCTATTTTTTTTTGAAGCAAGATAATAAATTCAGTTATCTAAACAAGCCTAGAGAAACCGAGAGACCGGACAAGCCGGTGGATGGACTAATCATCATGTACAACAGAAGCAAAAACTGAAGCAAATGACAGAAATAAATAACAGAAGCAAATGACAGAAAGTAAAAACAAGGAACGTACAAGCTATCCTACACTGCGCAACACAAGCTAAAGAAGAACAAAACGACCGGCCAAAGGGACAACGCACACAGCAAACTCTAGGGACTAGCGGACACCTCAGATTATGGACTCGAAGAGCCTTCAGATGTCAATCGCACGTCCACGACGTCATCAAACATGACACGGACGGCATTCTGCCTAAAGAGTAGACACAACTAATAAATAAGAGAATACTAAAGATTCGATCCATAGAATCTATCAATCAACGCTCACAAGAAGCCTGCAACACAACAAGAATAGCACAATACACTAACCCGCAGACCAAAAATCCAGCCAAATCATTGCCAAAACAAATCCCAAAAAACCCAGCTTATGCCTCGTGGACGATGGCATGGAAGTTGGCAAGTAAGAATGTGTGCTCCTCGAGTTGTGTGAGATACTAATTTCAAATCGGTTGCTAATTTTAATACCAACTTTTTCATTTTTGAGCATTACTGTTACCGTACCAAGTTTCGGAACTTGGTTCGATATACCGAAGTAATTATATTGGTTCGATTGGTACGGCTTGGTTAGGTTTTTGTGGTAATTTTTGTCCACCCTAATTACTAGTATATATTTGTAGAGATAAGGTAAGGAGTGAAAAAAGTGCCCGATTGGAGAAACTGTGGTGATTATTAGTGATCCGAAATTAAGAAAATCTATCCAGAAATATGACCCTTTAATTAGGGATCACAGTATACTTGAGTAAACATGGGCCAACCCGCTCGGGAAAATATGCGGGCTTGGATAGAGTAGTTGACCCAAGCTGGCCGACGAGCCCAACCCGGTAAGCCAAGAGGGACGGGCTTGGGCAGAGGGTAAAGCCCAAGCGGGCCGATAGGCCCGACCCGGTTATATATATATATATATTAATTATATTTATATATACATATTATATATATAATTATATAAGTTATATATAGTATTATATATAACATAATAAAAATATATACATAATTTCTAAGGGTGAGCACAAATCCCGGGATTCTCGGGCCCGTCCCGTAAAAATTACGCAGGACGGGACGTGGTACGAGGATTCCTTATCCCCCAAATCTCGTCCAGTCCCACACACACATTTGAAATGTATATATTTATAGTGTATATGAGACACATACACATTTACTTTTACATTTACAATATATATGTTGGACAGTGACCCTACTGGAACCTACAAAAAGTAACAAACTAGTTATAAAGCGTTAATGGATGTAGGCCGAACTCGTTTCTGTGAAGGGACTAGGGTTGCGGTGAAGCATGGTATGGGAGCCACTGAATGAGAAACGTATTTCCCCCCTACAGTGGTGCAGATCATATGCGAGGCAACGTCCCCCAAGGATTTCATCGGCTTCTCTTACTTGTGCACTCGAGGGAGAGAAGATGGAACTGGAACAGGCGCTCAGAACGGGAAAAGGGTAGGAGAAAATAGGAGAGGGAGAGAGGCGATTGTGTTCGTTGTGTATGAAAGCCAAGCCCTTGATCCCTTTATATAGCTGCGAAATCAATCATTAAGCCGCAAGCAAAAGGAAGATTTAAGTTTATCTTCATAATATCTTGACTTATCTAAAACCGTTTGAAAGGATAATTTTGTGAAAATAAATCCAGTGAAAAAGCGATATTCGCGGATAAATACTAACAAGTCTATCCGTAATATCTTCGGCCTCAAGAAAAGATATTTTTCCGTAAAGCTCCGTCTCATCCTTTACCTCTCAATGTAGGTAGCGGAAGAGTCTCCTTAAAACCCTTTTAGGATACCCTTGAACATTCCATGTGAGATGGGAAAAGTCTAAGAGACACCTTAAAACCACCAACTCTAGGCATTATATCCAACAATCCCCCACAAATGCCGAGAGAAGGGTTTAAAAACTGAAGTTTTGAAAACAAGTTCTGAGCATGTCGAGGTTAGTGCTTAAATGCTGATGTCTTGCGACTTGAATCAACACGTAGTGAAACTGGCGATTCCTTCGATAGAGCGAATGGCAAGAGGCCTTGAATTCCTCCACTTAGGGGTAAACCAGCAACACACACCTTCCACGGGGTCCTGTAACGTTCCGCTAAGTCTTATCACATAAGACATCCAAGTTTTGGCACACCTTGGGTGCTCATGAGTGTTCCAGTGAGGACTGCCCTAAGTCTCACCTTGGAGGGTTGTCAATCCCTCACACTCACGTAGGTAACTTCAACATATATGTCTTAATACAGAATACCCCCCACAATGGGTTATAAAGTCATTAAGAGCTCTAAGGCTCAACCTCTCTTCTGTCGTCCGGTGATCTATCAAGTCCGTCTCAAAAGGACCACCCAATGCCTGAGCTATAGAATCATTAAGAGCGTTAGCTCAACCTCACTATACACTTGCCATAGGAATGGGAGGTGTGTATATCATATGAGTCTTTCCATGACTTGCGTTCGACCAAATTAATGGTTTCCACCACAGATTCCTCATCTCACGTGCTTTAGCCCCGTTCCCCTCGACGTATCAGGGACTAGCCTTCTGCAAAGTCCTTTGGTCAATGGATCCGCAATGTTCGTCTCTGACCGCACATACTCTAAAGCGAGTACCCCATTTCTTATCAACTGCCTCACAGCCTCATGTCGGATGCGTATATGCCTCTTATTGCCATTATACGCTCCGTTGTTTGCTACTCCAATGACAGCCTGTGAGTCACAGTGTAGAGAAATCGCAGGAGCTGGATGCCCCCACATTGGTATATCTGCAAGTAGGCTTCTCAGCCACTCAACCTTTTGCCCTGCTAGGTCTAAAGCTATGAACTCTAACTCCATCGTCGATCGGGCTATACAACTCTGCTTTGCAGACTTCCATGAGACAGATGCACCACACAATGTAAAAACATATCCACTAGTGGAGCAATATTCATCAGTCCCACTTATCCAGTTTGCATCACAATATCCTTCTAGAACGCAGGGAAAACCCTCAAAATGTAATCCCCAATCAAGAGTGCCTCTAAGATATCTCATTAACCTTCTAAGTGCAATCCAGTGTTCTTTGCTAGGATTATGTGTATATCTACTGAGTCTACTTACTGCATAAGCTATGTCAGACCGAGTATAGTTCATCAAAAACATTAGACTCCCAATAACTTTAGCGTATTCCTCTTGGGAAACACCTATATCTGAGTTCTTCACTAACTCTATGGTAGCATCATATGGGGTCCTAACTAGCGTCACATCATAGTTATTAAACTTCTTTAATACCTTCTCTACATAATGGGATTGAGACAAAGTAAAGCCATTTTTAATTCTAGTCACTTTAACACCTAGAATCACATCTGCTTCACCTAAGTCTTTCATTTCTAAGCGAGAGGAAAGAAACGTTTTGGTTTCATTTATCACATGCATGTTAGTGCCAAACAACAACATATCATCAACATATAGGCACACAATAACACAACCAGAACTGTATATCTTGGTATAAACACATGCATCAGATCCACTAATCACAAATCCAAAACTTAACACAATGTTATGGAATTTCTCATACCATTGTTTAGGTGCTTGCTTTAGGCCATAGAGAGATTTATTTAACCTACAAACTATATTCTCCTTACTTGGAACCACAGAACCTGAAGGTTGTTCCATGTATATTTTCTCATCTAGACACTACACAAAAAAAAAACAAATTAGCCACGGGTGGTAGCAACGACTGTGATTTGCCGTGGCTATTGGGTATGAAAAAACAAATAAGCCATAGGATGTAGCAACGGCAATGATTTGTCGTGGCTATTGGATCGATATTTGCGATGGCAATAGATTCCCGTGGCAAAAACTTGTATTTTTTGTTGTTTTAAAAAAGAAGCAAAAAAGAAAACCCATTTCTTCAAACATAAAACAGAGAAGCGGATCTAAATCTAACCCTAATAACCTATTCTTTCCACCGGCTTCCTCCGCCTCCCACATGGTGACCCGATCTCCATCTCCCTCGTCCGACCTCTCAAAATCCCGCTCTCCTTGGTCTCTCTCCTTTTCATCTCGATATCTCTCTTGCAGGTTGTAGATCTGTCAAAATCGGATCTCAGATCTCCAGATCTCTCGAGGCTGAACCTCTCTGTCACTTGCTGCCTTCCGATTTTGACACCAGGAGGCCGACACCTTGCCTCCATAGCCTCGAAATCACTCAACCTCCGGTGTCTTCATATATCCCGTCGTCGAATATCTCTACCTCGTTCGTCGCTACTATTGAAAGGTATATTTTTGGTTTCTTCAAATTAGGTGTCGAGCGATGATTTTACTCCACTTTGCCCTATGTCTCCTAGTTTGCCCTCAGAAGGTTAGGATAGCAGTATGTGGCTCATCTCCGAGTCTCGTACTCGTATAGTTTGATGTTAAAGAAAACTGGACTTATTGTTGCTTCTTTGCTGATTTCGATTTGGATGTTCAGATTTCCTCTCAGCAACCAAAAATTAGCTTGTATTTCTTGGGAGGATCAGTTCAATTTTTTTGATTCGAAGAGTAAACATCTAGTTTTGATTTAACCGGAGAGAAACAGTTTCTTAGGAATATATGATAATGTTCCCTCTTGGCTGTAACACAAGATTTGAGATTTATTGGTATATATATAAGATTTAGCCTAGCTTGCTTTCTATGGTCACTTGCTTCAATATTTACATTTATCTTGTTAAGAAAGTTTGATTTGGTTGTAAAGATTCACTCAACAATGAGCCGTGTTTACTTGGTGTCCCTTCTAATTATTAAATTGATAGATAAAAAAATGAATAGAGCAAAACTCCAACTTAACTAGTTTTAAACTTTTACAAGTCCAAATCGTAAACCTTGAGTTGAGATGGTGTCCAAGATTTACTTTTCAACTGAGGCCACAAATTGATAACCTCCATAGCTTATTAGTTACGTTGTTTTATTGTCATCAGTTGCTTATAATTTGATAAGTTAGCTGATTTTTTTTTTGTGTATAATAAAATGGGGAGTACATTCTAATTGTTGATTTTGGTGTTTTATAATCCCATAGATTTTCTTTGATTGGTGACTTATTCTTCTGCAGGTAAAATGGAGTGCTTTCAATTAGTTGGATCTATGTAGGAAGTTCTTCAATGCAATAGTTGTTGCTGTTATTGCTTGAGTTGCTGTCCTTTGTACATTTTGCTCTATTTGGGCTCCATCTTATAATTCTCAAAGGTATACATTTTGGGGGAATTTGACATGCGATATATTCTATAGCGCATTTAGTAGTTTTTGTCATCATTTACATGTCATTGTGAGAGATATTTGTATGAACTTGGTGATTCGGAACCTGTTGAAGAAGTTGAAGAAATCATAGGATCATGCAAGTTACAGAAGAGTTGAAGTGAAGAAATTCGGAAGCAGCTGGAAGCTGGTGACCTTGGCGCGGCCGCGCTGCTACTGGCGCGCCCACGCTGCACCCGACGCGCCCGTGCTGCTAGGAGGAAGTGCCCGCGTCGATGCACCAGACAGAAGTGGCAAGACGAGACACTGACGCGCCCGCGCTGCTACTGGCGCGCCCGCGTCAGTCCCTGGAGACGGATTCCTATCCGAATTTCCCTATCTTATTAGTTTTAATATTATATTTTTTATATTTTTACGGGATGTTAAACCCGATTTTATTAGGTTATATTACGGCGGAGAACGCAGCAGTAGAGAGGAGGTTATTTTAGAGAGACGTATTTTTCCTTTTGCCTCATCTCACAAACCCTATGGAGAACTAACTCTCCTTTGTTGCACTTGGTTCTTTGAAGCCTTCGATTGATTTGGTTGTGAGTATTCTACTCTTGTTCGTCCTTTGTTAATTGTTTCGATCTCCTGAGCTTATTGCTTGATTGCTTATCATTGGTTAATCTGGATTGATCACCTAGGTTTATCGATACTAGTCATATTGCTAGGGTTTCCAATTCCAGGTTTGGGGTTGTAGATTCATTGTAGCAAACCCAATCGTCATACGCAGGTTGCTTGTGGTATATTGTGAAGGAGATTCGATTACAGGCTATTTTAACGGGTTGTTAGAATCGCTTGTATCTCATTATAATTCATGTTTGAATGCTATCGCTTTATTATTCGGTGAAGGTTTTCCCTTGTAATTTGGTGATAAGTGCTTTTAGGACTGGTAGGACTAAAAGCTATTACACGATCTGAATTGAGAACAATTACTGGACATTAGAACTTGAGACTCATAGAATGCGATGATGAACCATCTCAATTGTTGTGCGGATAATTACCTGGTGTGATACTTTTCCATCATATATTCGCAACCTCTTATTGCAACTTGTTCTGTCACTATCGCTTACACACAAAACTCCCCCTTGAATTGGTTACTTTTGGGTAATAATACTTGCTCTTACAATTGATTCTGTTTCCCTGTGGGTTCGACCCTAACTTACCTACTATACTTGTTATAGTTTGCATCTTAGGAATTTACTTTGATTTGGCATAACGACTTTAGGCCTGTCAAATTTGGCGTCGTTGCCGGGGAAACGGATTATCTTTGTTCTTGTTTGTCTTATTACCTGTTTGGGTGCGAACCTCTTGCATGGTTCGCACTCGTGCTACTGATCCCCATCTTGTTGATTTTGATTGGGAAATTGACAGGACATACCACCGCCGTCTTAGAGAACAACACCAACATTCCCAACAACCCGATCCAATGGCTGATAATGTAAATCAGACGCTGCGACAGCTGACAGCAGCAAACATCACACAGCAGGCACCTGCTGTGACAATCCCTGCTCTGGGGGATGACAACCATTTTGAGCTAAAGTCTGGGCTGATTCATCAACTGCCCAAATTCCATGGATTGGCTGGAGAAGACCCCATCAAGCACATGGGGAAGTTTCATAATGTGTGCATGAGCATGAAACCAGCCAATATATCCGAAGCACAGATAAAGATGAGAGCTTTTGGGTTCACGCTGGTCGATGCTGCGGATGACTGGTACTACAGTCTTCCTACAGGGAGCATCGATACTTGGCCTAAGCTCCACAAGGCCTTCCTGGAGAAATTCTTCCCTGCTAAGAAGGAGAACACCTTGAAGAAGGCAATCAGCAATATAGAGAAGGAAGATGATGAAACCCTCTATGATTACAATGAAAGGTTCAAGAAGCTTTGCGCTAATTGCCCTTTCCATGGCTACAACACGAAGGACCTAGTCCTATACATCTATGGGGGATTGCTGGAATCTGATAGAAGGATGATTGATGCCGCCTGCGGAGGAAATATTCTGAATGCCACGCCAGAGGGAGCCATGGAGAAGATTCAGGAAATGGCTGAGGGGACTAGAAATTTCGGGAAATCCACCAGAAAGAAAGGAGTCAATTCGGTAGACTCTAACCAATCCAAAGATATTGCTGAATTGAAGGATATGGTTAGGAGGCTCACTCTGCAAGGGACTCCTCAACAACTCAAGGCTTGTGGAATCTGCAGTGATAACTTCCACCCAACTGATGCGTGTCCTACACTCCAGGAAGACACCGCTGAAGTAAGTGCTATAGGTGGAAATGGACCTCAGAGACCCAGACATGACCCCTACTCAAACACCTACAACCCAGGGTGGCGGGATCACCCAAATTTCAGATGGAGGGATCCACCAAACCAACCACATCAGCAACAGCCACCTCCCTACAATCAGAGGCAGCAGGGTAACGCTCCCTCTACTGAGTCCATGCTTAATACCCTGACACAGCACTTTACTGCGCATGTTCAGACAACTGAATCGAGCATAAAAGATATACAGAAACAAATGGGGCAAATGGCCGAAGCAATCACGAGAATAGAGGCAAAGACGTCAGGGGGTCTACCATCTCAAACGGTGGTCAATCCAAAGGAAAACGTCAGTGCTATAACTCTTCGGAATGGAAAAGAGCTGAGAAGTCAGGAGGATGAGGAGGAAAGCACGCAGGTCTCCGACGTGGCCACGCCCAATACTGGCGCGCCCGCGCTGGAGTCTGACGCGCCCGCGCTGGAGTCTGACGCGCCCGCGCCGGAGTCTGACGCGCCCACGTCGAGTCCGATCTCGCCTGAATCTGAGCCCTATGTCGATACATACGTCCGACCGGATTTTCCCCCTCTCGGGTCGGAGAAACCAAAACCTTCGTTCCCTGAGGCACTCAAAGAGAGGAGGATAATCGATGATTCAGAGCTCTTCGAGACATTTAGCAAGTGTCAGGTGAACATTCCTCTGCTGAAAATGATAAAAAATGTGCCCAAGTACGCCAAGTTCTTGAAGGAGCTTTGCACGGTGAAGAGAAATCAAAAGCTGAAAGGAAAAAAGAAAGTGAAAGTAAGTGAGCAAGTCTCCGCTATGTTTCAGAGGAGAATGCCGAAAAAGTGCACTGATCCAGGTATGGTTACTATCCCTTGTGTCATTGGAGATGTAAAATTTGATAGAGCTATGCTTGATTTGGGTGCTTCCATAAATGTGCTTCCTTACTCACTTTACAAATCGCTAGATTTAGGACCTTTGCATGAAACTGGAGTAATTGTGCAACTAGCTGACAGGTCTAATAAATACCCTAAAGGAGTAGTAGAAGACGTTTTGGTCATGGTCGATAAACTGATTTTTCCTGCAGATTTCTTTGTCCTGGATATGGAACATGATAAGCATGATGCGCCTATTTTATTAGGTAGACCTTTCATTAAAACAGCTAGGACAAAAATTGATTGTGTCTCTGAGACACTAACAATGGAATTTGATGGAGAAAAGGTTGAATTCGATTTATACAAGGCTATGAAACATCCTGTTGATGACCATTCTCTGTGCTCTATTGATGTGATTGAACCATTAGCTCAAGATCTATTTGATATTTCTAGGGAAGATGAGTTGCAGTCAATTATTGAGAATGCTATTGACGAGTCCTATACAGATTTTTCAATTACATCTAACATGCAGGAATTAGTAGCCCAGATGGATGTAGAAGGTAAGTCCCCTACTCTTTTGGGCATTGGCCCCAATCTACTGACTCCAAGCGAAGTGCTTGTTCCATCTGTTGTGCAGGCACCTGAAATTGAACTCAAACAACTCCCTAGTCATCTCAAGTATGCTTTCCTAGGAGTTGATGACACTTTACCAGTTATTGTGTCAAGTAAGCTTTCAGCAGAACAGGAAGAAAAGTTAGTGGAGGTTCTAAAGGAGTACAAAACTGCGCTGGGGTAGACCATCGCTGACATCAAGGGAATTAGTCCATCTACATGCATGCACAGGATCCTGCTGGAGGATGGAGCTAAGCCATCACGCCAACCACAGAGAAGGCTCAATCCTCCCATGATGGATGTGGTGAAGAAGGAAGTGCTAAAATTGCTATCAGCAAACATGATTTTCCCAATTTCTGACAGTCAATGGGTAAGTCCTACACAAGTTGTCCCTAAGAAAGGAGGGATTACAGTCGTGGAGAATCAACAAGGTGAGTTGGTCCCTACCCGGACACAAACAGGTTGGAGGGTATGCATAGACTATCGCAAGCTGAATACAGTAACCAGGAAGGATCACTTCCCCCTCCCCTTTATTGATCAGATGCTAGAACGCCTTGCTGGGCGCCCCTATTATTGTTTTTTGGATGGATATTCTGGATATTTTCAGGTGGCCATAGCGCCAGAGGACCAGGAGAAGACTAAATTTACATGTCCTTTCGGTACTTTTGCATATCGCAGAATGCCATTTGGACTATGTAACGCACCCGGGACATTTCAACGATGTATGGTTAGTATCTTCTCTGAGTACATTGAGAATTTCATTGAAGTATTCATGGATGATTTCACAGTACATGGGGATAGCTTTGATACTTGTTTGAGCCATTTGGCACTAGTGTTAAAAAGATGTGTTGAAACTAATCTGGTTTTGAACTCTGAAAAGTGTCATTTTATGGTAGAACAGGGAATTGTTTTAGGTCACATAGTCTCTGCAAAGGGTATTGAGGTCGATAAGGCGAAGATTGATGTAATTCAATCTCTGCCTTATCCTACTAATGTGCGCGAAGTTCGTTCTTTCCTAGGCCATGCAGGTTTTTATCGCAGGTTTATCAAAGACTTTTCGAAGATATCCTCACCCTTGTGCGAGCTTCTGAAGAAAGATGTGACCTTTGTACTCACACAAGAGTGCAAAGAGGCGTTCGACCAGCTGAAAGGACGCCTCACTAGTGCACCAATCATTCAGGCACCAGACTGGTCTCGCCCATTTGAGATCATGTGTGATGCGAGCGACTATGCAGTGGGAGCAGTGCTAGGCCAAAAAGAGGGAAGAGCCTCTCATGTGATCCATTATGCTTCCATGACTCTGAATGGAGCGCAGCGCAACTACTCCACCACTGAGAAAGAAATGCTAGCTGTGGTGTTTGCACTAGAGAAGTTTCGACAGTATCTGCTTGGGGTCAAAGTGATTATCTACACAGATCACGCAGCTCTCCGCTACTTGATGACAAAGAAGGAGACAAAGCCAAGATTAATTCGATGGGTTCTTTTGCTCAGCGAATTTGATGTGGAGATTAAGGATAAGAAAGGAGCGGAGAATCTGGTGGCTGACCACTTAAGCAGATTGGTGAATGAGGAGGACAAGCCGGAGTCACAGAAACCCATCTTAGGCACGTTTCCGGATGACACATTATGCAGAATCGAGCACGAAAGCACGTCGGAGTCTGGCGTGCCCACGTCAACAGCTGACGCGCCCGCGCCAAAGTCTGACGCGCCCACGCTGAGTTCTGACGCGCCCGCGCTGACTTCTGACGCGCTCGCGTCGTTCCCTGACGCGCCCACGCTATTGCTTCTCAGCCCATCTCAGTCCGTTCTAGGACTTCACTCTGTAAGCCCTTGGTACCGGGACATTGTGAACTACTTAGTTTGTGGGAAGTTTCCTCCGGATCATACCAAGGCCCAGACGGAGAAGATTCGAAGAGAAGCAAACCACTATGTTTGGGATGACCCATACCTTTGGAAACATTGTGCTGATCAGGTAATTCGTCGTTGTCTTCCAGATAATGAGGTACGATCTGTTCTTGAATTTTGTCATTCTCAAGCATGTGGGGGACACTTTGGTGCCAACAAAACTGCTAGAAAAGTGCTTGAATCTGGATTTTATTGGCCACATATTTTTAAAGATGCTTATTCTTTCTGCAAGGCATGTGATAGGTGTCAAAGAATGGGGAATATCTCTCAAAGGAATGAAATGCAACAATCACCGATGATTTTTTGCGAAATCTTCGATGTTTGGGGCATTGACTTTATGGGACCTTTTCCTAGTTCTTGTGGGAACTTGTATATTTTACTTGCGGTGGACTACGTTTCCAAGTGGGTGGAAGCGAAGGCCACCAGAACTGATGACTCTAAAGTTGTGGCAGGGTTCTTGAAAAGCAATATTTTTGCCAGGCATGGTATTCCTAGAGCACTTATTAGTGACAGGGGTACCCATTTCTGCAACAAAACTGTGACTGCCTTGCTGAAGAAATATCATGTCACACATAGAGTTTCCACCGCATACCACCCACAGACGAATGGCCAAGCAGAGGTGTCCAATAGAGAGATTAAAGCCATTCTCGAGAAGACTGTTAATCCTAACAGGAAGGATTGGAGTTTGAGACTTGATGATGCCTTGTGGGCTTATCGCACTGCTTACAAAACTCCAATTGGGATGTCTCCTTTCAGACTTGTTTATGGTAAGGCATGTCATCTTCCTGTTGAGCTGGAGCACAAGGCTTGGTGGGCAATGAAACAATGCAATATGCAGAGTGACGGGGTTGGAGAACTCAGGAAGCTACAGTTAGGCGAGCTCGAGGAGTTATGGTTGGACGCCTATGATAATGCGGCAATCTACAAGGCAAAGACCAAGGCATGGCATGACAAGCACATCCATAGGAAGGACTTTAAAGCCGGTGACAAAGTCCTACTTTTTCAGTCTCGCCTGAAACTCTTCGCTGGGAAGCTCAGGTCAAAGTGGGGGGGGCCATACATTGTTGCTGAAGTTTTCCCACATGGAGCTGTGGAGTTATATGACCCGAATAGCCACAAGAAGTTTAAGGTAAATGGTCAAAGGCTTAAGACATACTATGAAGGGTTCCCAAAGGAGGTTATGGATGAGTTAGTGTTGGAGGAGCCTAATGCGGAGTTAGAATAATAAAAAAGGCTGAGTCGAGCCAGCGACATGAAACAAAGGCGCTGCTTGGGAGGCAACCCAAGGTATTGCATTCTTTCCCTTAACTCGATTATATTCTAACTTGTAGGTAATAAAGACGGAGTTCCTGGCGACGAATTGCACCCGCATTTCGGACCCACTGCTTCCGCAGTGTTAATTTTCGTCAAAAAAAAAAAAAAAAAAAAAAAAATAAATAAATAAATTGAAAAGGCCACGGGCTGGAAAACCCACTTCGGGCCAGCCCTCCATCTTCAAGCCCATCACTACCCATCACCATCCCCTCAAATACCACCAAAACCCTACATCCCCCACACTCTCTCACCTCACACCCCTCTCAATCACTCTCACCTTCCCCACATCCTCTCCTCTCACACCCAATCTCCTCCACACTCCACTCAAACACCCCCACCAGGGTCCCCACACCCCGTCCCCCTCCCTTCCTTCAACTCTCGGCACTGAGACATCGACGACCGCGTCCGACGAGTTTGGAGGTCTGCAGAAATCGCCGACGCGGCCGCGCTGCTACCCAACGCGCCCGCGTCTGTCAGAGAAACCCACCAAAAGGCTGACACACCTGACGCGGCCGCGCTGCTACCCAACGTGCCCGCGCCACCCCCAACGCGCCCGCGCCACCCTCCAACGTGCTCGCGTCTGCCCCCTGAGCCGAGCCCCATCTGTTCGTTGTGAGTTCCTTCCGCTGTCCTTATTTCGATTCCGATTTAGTCGTATTATCTATCGAGTATGAGTTCATCGGAGGAAGAGGCGAGTAGATCTGATAATGGGTTAGAATTGTCTGAAGAGGAGTGGGCTATTTATAATAAGGTCAGCTGTGTCAGTTCTACCAAATATTTGCATAGAGAGACCCTTCAGAGACTTCAGATGCTAGATTGTATGCAGAAGTGTCTAGCTCACGCTGGTATTAGTGACTTTTTGGAGTTGAGAGCTGTAGGATATCCGGAACTGTGCAAGCAGTTCCTCGCGACATATCAGCTGTACCTTGGAGATAACAGAATTAGAGGGGTTGCTTTCAGATACAATGGCACTACCTACAAGGCTTCTGCAGCAAGGTTGCGAGCTGCTTTGGGGGTCACTAAAGCCCCAACTGATGGATGGGTGACAGCCACGACCGACCCAGACCTAGTTGCATTCTTTAGAGCGGTGTCTGGAGAGGAATTCTTAACTAGTAACGAGTACAACAGCAGGATTACTCATCCTGTCTTTCGTATGTTGTGCAAGATCGTCTCTGGGACATATTATGGGCTGATCACAGATACCAAGCTCTCCATGACACACCTGAGGTTTGCTTACAGCGCTGTGCCTACTGCAGATTATACGCCTGACTGGGTTCGGCTCTTCTTCGATGGGCTCGACAAGGTCAGAAAGGATCGCAGTGCCGTTGGACCAGAAATGGTCCAGAGCGGACTTATTACTCGGGTAGCCATTGCTGCAGGCGTTGGGCAAAATGGTTTGCAGGCACTGGAGGAGCAGGTCATAGCGAGGACCTATACAGAGGAGTATCTGCGGAGGTGTTTGATGCTGGATACTGCGCCGGATGGGGGAGTCATTTGGTGTACAGGCAAGAAGAAAGAGCATCAGTTCAGGCTCCCTAAGCCCCTTCCTTGGTCTGAGACTTGGACTGATTGGTATATTGAGGCTGATTATTTTCCGACGTCAGTTCTGGGTAGACGGCGTCGCCTTGAAGTGGGTAGCAGTAGTGGCACAGCTGGAGCTACCACGGATGAGGATGCGCCTGTGGCTCCGCAGGCGTTTGTTCAGACAGATACACAGGGTTTCGCACAGAACCCACAGCAGGAGATGCCTGCTTATCAGACCCCTTCTCACGGTTGGGATTCTCAACCGACATATCAGAGCCAGCAGGATTCACATCAGTGGGCCCCTTGGCCCCCACAAGCTTTTCAGGATGCCCATCAGCAGCCTCACCAGTGGGGCTACCTGGTTGATCAGATTGGCCTTCTGCGCCAAGACGTGGGGAGTTTGACGACAGTGCAGAACCAGATTCTCCACCAGCAGGCCGACATCCTAGAAGGCTTTGGCGAGTTCAGAGAGATGAGGGAAGAGCTTCGCCGCATGCGAGAGGATTACTCTCGCCACTATCCACCCCCTCAGTGAATCCTTCTGTTTCCTTTCTCCCTACTTATTTCTGTCTTCTTTCACATTGAGGACAATGCTTCATTCAAGTATGGGGGAGGGAAAGGATTTACATATCTTGTACATATTTCATTTCCGCATTATTTGTGTACAGATTCTGCACTTGTTATTCTGAAAAAAAAAAAAAAACAGAAAAAAAAAAGAAAAAAAAAAAAGTAATCAAAATCCTGGGATGAGTTGAAAACCCGAAAGGGCGACTCAGGCAAAAAGCAGGTAGTCTGGCGAGCCTTAGGCTTTGGCAATATGAGACTTGAGGGAAGTGAGAATGTTTATGTGAGTACCATCTTTGAAAAAAAAAATGAGTGGCTTGGTGAAAACCCGAAAGGGCGCCTTGGCAAGATGAGCGTTTACTTTGAGTGTTTAGGATTGATCTCTTGGTGAAGGCGACATAAGAAGTGGAGTGATAAGGAGGTTTTCGGGTAGGCCATTGGGAGCTATAAGGTGTAGATGGTTGAGATATGATTGTAAGTCTCATTTCCTATTTTGATTGTCTTTTGTGCTGATTGTTGAGATGGTGGAAACTACTAGTACTTAGTGTTCATTTTCCTTGTACTGTCTGTGAACCTTTGAGATTTATGGTGAGAGTAGGCTTAGCTTCTATGCTTACTCGGGACGAGTAAAGGTTTAAGTATGGGGGAATTTGACATGCGATATATTCTATAGCGCATTTAGTAGTTTTTGTCATCATTTACATGTCATTGTGAGAGATATTTGTATGAACTTGGTGATTCGGAACCTGTTGAAGAAGTTGAAGAAATCATAGGATCATGCAAGTTACAGAAGAGTTGAAGTGAAGAAATTCGGAAGCAGCTGGAAGCTGGTGACCTTGGCGCGGCCGCGCTGCTACTGGCGCGCCCACGCTGCACCCGACGCGCCCGCGCTGCTAGGAGGAAGTGCCCGCGTCGATGCACCAGACAGAAGTGGCAAGACGAGACACTGACGCGCCCGCGCTGCTACTGGCGCGCCCGCGTCAGTCCCTGGAGACGGATTCCTATCCGAATTTCCCTATCTTATTAGTTTTAATATTATATTTTTTTATATTTTTACGGGATGTTAAACCCGATTTTATTAGGTTATATTACGGCGGAGAACGTAGCAGTAGAGAGGAGGTTATTTTCGAGAGACGTATTTTTCCTTTTGCCTCATCTCACAAACCCTATGGAGAACTAACTCTCCTTTGTTGCACTTGGTTCTTTGAAGCCTTCGATTGATTTGGTTGTGAGTATTCTACTCTTGTTCGTCCTTTGTTAATTGTTTCGATCTCCTGAGCTTATTGCTTGATTGCTTATCATTGGTTAATCTGGATTGATCACCTAGGTTTATCGATACTAGTCATATTGCTAGGGTTTCCAATTCCAGGTTTGGGGTTGTAGATTCATTGTAGCAAACCCAATCGTCATACGCAGGTTGCTTGTGGTAGATTGTGAAGGAGATTCGATTACAGGCTATTTTAACGGGTTGTTAGAATCGCTTGTATCTCATTATAATTCATGTTTGAATGCTATCGCTTTATTATTCGGTGAAGGTTTTCCCTTGTAATTTGGTGATAAGTGCTTTTAGAACTGGTAGGACTAAAAGCTATTACACGATCTGAATTGAGAACAATTACTGGACATTAGAACTTGATACTCATAGAATGCGATGATGAACCATCTCAATTGTTGTGCGGATAATTACCTGGTGTGATACTTTTCCATCATATATTCGCAACCTCTTATTGCAACTTGTTCTGTCACTATCGCTTACACACAAAACTCCCCCTTGAATTGGTTACTTTTGGGTAATAATACTTGCTCTTACAATTGATTCTGTTTCCCTGTGGGTTCGACCCTAACTTACCTACTATACTTGTTATAGTTTGCATCTTAGGAATTTACTTTGATTTGGCATAACGACTTTAGGCCTGTCACTTTATATACTTCAATTTAAAAGATTTAGTCTCATATGATGCTTCATTTTATCCTCATTTCTTTTCAATTGCTATCTTTTCTTTTCATATATGTAAAAATGTTTTTAATTAAAAATGAAGTTTGTGCATTCTTCACTGAACTCTATTTCTATCTAGTTTAGTACTAATAAACTAGTTTGAAGGTGAGCCTAGCTCTCATATAATAATTATTAAATTCCTTCATTTGTTATTGATTTATTTGTGATATTTGGCTTATGTGAGTTTTAAGGCATATTTGTCGTTTCATGATAATGTGATGAAACACTAGTGATATTTCCTGATAATACCGTGCAAAAATAAATAAATGAATAAATAAAATCCAATCCAGGATACCATGGTTTGTTGGAGTTGTTCGGTTAATTGTTGTTGTGAGGGTTTTCTTTACTCTTAGGATTATCCGAAGACGCAAACCTGCATTGTTTACCATGAACCAACAAGAATCAATGGTGGTAGAGTCAATGGGCTTCAAGGTGCATACATGCAAATACAAGGTACCATTTATCTTCTCATTGTCATTATGTGGTTGAAAAGCATTTCTCAAATAGTAGAAGAAGACTGAATTGATCATGTGGTGAGTTAGAATTAGAAGTTAGAACCAGTCCATGTAATAATAAACATTTGAGTGTCATTATGGGCTTCAAGGTGCATACATGCGAATGCAAGGTACCAATGCCTGTTTGTTTTATTGAATAGCTTGTGAAAAATAAAAGCTTTTATTTGGTAAATATGAAATAATACATGAGGACTTAAGTCAATTTTCATGTGACCCGGTTGGCAGAGCATCACGAGGAGGTAGCTTATGCAGGGGCCCCAATCGCTACATGGGGGACCAAAGGTTTCAGCAACCACAATGGAACCAAGGTGTCCCTAGGAACCCCCCGCCTTACAGAGCTCCAGGACATCCAGAAAGGGACCAGAAAAGGGATGATATATAGACAGTCCTGGAGGAAATACGGAGGAATCACTTAGAAACCAGGCAATCCTTCAACTCAGTCTACACTCAGATTCAGGGCGTCAACTCTAGGCTTGGGGAGATTGATATATGGAGGAAAACAGTTGATACACAGATTGGTCAGCTAGCAGCAGGAATCCCCAAACAGTCAGGTTCGCTCCCTGGATCTTCAGAACCAAATCCTAAGGGAAAGACTGGACACATTGCTGCTGTAAAACTCAGAAGCGGCCATCAACTGCAAGAGCCAGAAGTCGGAAAGCAGCAAAACGAAGGAGATCAGCAACTCGATATCGACCAGACCTTGGTCGATATCGACAAAAGCCAACTTGATATCGAGAAAGGTCTTTTCGATATCGACGACAGAATAGGCCAGCCTTCGTCTGCACTGCACAACAACTCGACATCACCCAACCTGGTCGATATCGACAAGGGTGTACTCGATATCAAGGAGCCCCAAGTCGACGTCGAGAAAGCTGCTATACCTCCGACATCTGTTCTGGCGCCGAATCAGAAAAAGAAGCTGCCTTTCCCCACAAAATCTCTAAAGGACCCGGCAGAGAAAAAGTTTCAGCGCTTCATTAAGATGCTTCAGAAGCTCAACGTCACCATCCCCTTCACAGAAGCTCTCAATGAAATGCCATCCTATGTTAAGTTCCTGAAGGAGATTCTGAGCAAAAAGCGATCGATGGCTGAAATTACAGAGGAGTGCAGCCATTTGGACATACTGGAGAAGAGGCCGGATCCAGGTAAGTTTGCTATAACCATTGGATTTGGTCCATACAAAATTAATGCCTTATGTGATCTTGGAGCTAGTGTGAGTATAATGCCTTTAACAATTTGGTCCAAGATTAAGATAGGTGCCTTAGAGCCTGTGGATGCTAGACTTTACATGGCCAACAACACGGTGGTCATTCCAACAGGCATGGTGGACAGTGTGCCAGTACAAGTAGGTAAATTCTTTGTCCCTGCTGATTTCTTAGTTGTTGATATGCAAGAAGATCCTGCTTGTCCAATTATTTTAGGAAGACCATTCTTGGCGACGGTGGATGCCAACATAAGCGTCAGGAAAGGAGTGCTCACCTTCAACATCAGCGATGAGGTAATTGAGTATTCCTTTAATAAAACTGAAAGGCATACAGGTCCAATGGAAGAGGTCAAATCTATCTCAGCTGGCTACACCACTTGCGGGGAACCTAAAGTACGAAATATGACCCCTGAGGAGCTGGAAAAAAGGGACATGGAGGCCCAGGTGGAGGAGATCATGGCAATCCTAAAGGAGAACACGGAAAATCCAATCGACACAGACCAAGGTATGTCGTTATGGACTAACTATTTTTCGGATGCCTCGACAGGAACTAAGTATGGGGTCAAGGTCGACCAAGTCTCCTCGACATCGAGGACCCTAGTCGATCTCGACCAAACCAAGGAGCCTCCACCAGCACCAGCCTCGTCGAACAGCCAGACAGAAGTCGAGCCCTCCTCGATATCGAGTACCGTACTCGATATCGACCACCTCGCTGCTGACTCGACTTCAATTTCCTCGACGCTGACTCCACCAGACGGCCAAGGCTCCTCGAGATCGACCACCCTAGTCGATGTCGACCACCACTCGACTGCCCCAGCTCCTGCTTCCTCGACGCTGAAGCCACCAGGAGCAGAGTCCTACTCGATATCGAGTAGCCTAGTCGATGTCGACCATCCCTCCCCTTCATCGACTTCTGCATCCTCGAGCAGCCCACCACCAGAACCTGCAGACTCGTCGAGATCGACTAGCCCTAGTCGAGATCGACCCAATACCGTTGTCCCCGATTCCGTCTCTGCAAAGTTAAGCCAAGGTATGGATCTTTCTTCTCCTATTTCCATTAAAGATTTATCTATACATAGGAGAGGTTTGCCTTGGTATGTGCGATTATGCAGGATTTCCAATGATCAGCCCAAGGAGTATGAAGTTGGAGACAAGCTATATGTCTCTAAATCAAAGGATCATTGGTTTCCCAATAAATTCAACAAGAAGCGGATAGGACCTTTCGCGGTGAACAAGATCCATTCTGGAGGATTACAGCTGATGGACAAGAATGGAGTCCTATTTGAGGGCCAAGCTACATGGGCCCTGCAGATGCCACCTTGAGCATAAATGGAAAGTCGGCCTAGCGACTATAAAATCTAGAGCTTGTACATAGACTTTTTGAGACATTTTTGGACATTGTTTTGTTTTGTTTTTTTGGTTTTGAACACTTTTTCTATTATGGGTATATGTCTTCTGCACTTTTCAGGTCCATGGATGAGCCATATTCATACTCGGCCCAGGAGGTGCTTCCATTCGAAATTTAGAGGCTCTGCACAACAAATTGTGAGTTTCTTTCTTTACCCTTGTTTTTATACAGTGAGGACACTGTAATGTTTAAGTATGGGGTGGGGGAAGGGCTTACTTTGTGCATATTTGACATTATGTGTGCATCTTTAAGGTTTATTTCTCGAATTGCTTATACATGGCTATTTTGGAATTCATATTTAATTTATGGGCATATATGCATGTTTTCCAAAGTTTTGAAAAATGACCCCCATTGAATTTTTTTTGAATAATGTCATGGAAGCTTATATGGAACTCGACGATGCAAAATTGGATTCATTAGAGATATAGCATGAAATTGCCTAGTAAAGGGAAGTCACAATGAAGTGCATTATTTATTGAAAACCATGAAAGGAGGTAAAATTTGAAATTGCTTTTGACATATTGCATGATAAAATGATGGAGGACTTTATATTTCCATATAATGCTCATGTGTTTATAATCCTAGCCTTACCTATGCTTATGCATCACAAAAAGCCATAATATGCCTTATTTCATATATTGCTCCACATGATCTAAATATTTGTCATTCGTTACCTTATCCGGGGATTATGTTGAGAATGATGTTACATTATGGAGATGTCATATGGTGTTTGTGTTATTATTATCATTATTGGAGTTTGGAAGGAAATTGTTTGAAATATATGGAAAATTTAATGAGTGAAAGAAAATCCAATCACCTCAGGAGATAAAGGTAGATTGACCCTGCTCTCTGAGATAATAGTTCAGTGAGATGGGACACATTGTGAGGAGTCCAAAGCACTAAGTATCCTGGGCCATTCATGACACCCATGTTTGCGACTCGCGAGAAGGCAGTGCTAAGGTTAGAGAGGTAAAAGCATTATTATGAATAAAAAGCATTATGAAAGGTGATGAATCTTATGAAGAAGGGATGTGGAAATTCAAGTTTGGAAATACTCCATTTCCCCGGATCATTAGCACCACATTGCCAAAAATTGCCCTCCTTTAGCCTTTTACCAATCTATTCCTTATTTGAGCTTAAATTAAAGTCCTCTTGATTATTAATGCTTTGTCACGAATGAAGGTTTTGCATAACCCTCCTTTGATGAGTAGATGTTGCTTTTATATTTGCACATGCATGGATCTGTGGCACAAGTACCTTTTCGAGGATGGTAATTAATTGTAGGGTTATATGGCAATGAATCTAATATGTTGAGAGTTTTGAATTCTTCCCCTGAATGACAAATAAAAGTATTGCTTGAGGACAAGCAAGCTTAAGTATGGGGTGTTTGTTGTGAGCCTAATTTGCCATGTTTTACATTTACTTTTATATCGATTTCTGCATACATTGCATACATTTGGGTTAAAACTATACAGAATCTGTGTAGTTTACACTTATTTGCAATATATGGAGGTCTACACAAGTTTTGGTTATATTTCGCAGAAATCGGACGCACTTTGGAACTTAAAGGAAACTCATGGAGAAGCTAAGAATGGTGCAGCTGGAGAAAAGGCCATATTTCACCATTCTTCGTTCTGAATCAAGCTTTGATGTCTTCATGAGAGTTGTAGCTCTCGGAAAGAGCTTTCCAACGCATGGTTATATGCGTCAATCCGAGGAACGAGGACTCGGGAAAGTGCGTTTCAAGAACAGAGCAGAAAGCTGAAGACCAAGTGTACTCGATATCGAGTACATCTTACTCGATATCGACCAACTTTGCCGAGAAGACTTGGTCGAGTAGAGCTGATCGAGGACACTGAGTCAGAGACAACCCGACTCCGGAACCTTACTCGATCTCGAGTACCATCTAGTCGAGATCGACGACACTTCGGAGCCATGTCCGGAGTCGACGAGCTGTGCCAAACCGAGAAGCCGAGGACGAAGACGCAGACCACCTCTACTCGATCTCGAGGAGGCTTATTCGAGATCGACGACACTTCGGATCCATGTCCGAGTCACATCGAGCACCAGCTAGCCGAGACGCCGAGTCGACCAACAATCCTACTCGAGACAGAGGAGGGCTGGTCGAGATCGACAAGAGCCTGATCGAGATCGACGAGCAAAGTCCGAAAACGCGTTACGCGGTTGAGCAGTCCGAGTAGAGTTGGGATTCCTTGGACACTAAGGAGGTCGAGTGGGCCGAGATCTATCATCATCTATCCATGGAAGGGAGATCTATCAACATGAAGAAGACTTATCTAGTTTAGATTTATCTTTTCCTTTTAGATTTAATTCCCTTAAAGTAATTTATTTATCATTAAAGCCTTTAGATATAAGAAGTAGATATAGATAGATGATTCTTTCCTTGATTAGCGGGGTTTGATCACTATAAATAAAGCCCTAGGGGCTGGTTTTTCATTCATTCAATTTCAGAGACAGTTAATTACACATAGAGAGAGAGAGAGAAGAGGTTGTAAGTTTGAGTTTGTTTAATGCAATTTAGTTCTTTTCATCAATCAATGTCTGCAATTGCGATGAGGCGTGAGTAGTCCACCCACTTCTGGGGCTGGGGTGAGCCCGACGGTGGCCATGTGAGGTGACGCGGTAAAGGTCAGATCTTTTTATGCAATTCGTCTTCTATCCCTATGAGCATGATTCTTTTGCGAGAGTTGAAGGTGATCCTTGTTTGTATTATTGAAGCGAAAGTGATCTTAATACAACTTGGGTTAATTATGTGAAAAGGGTTAGTAACAATTAGGGTTTATGCGAAAGCCTCTATATGTCTATTTGTTAATAACGAAAGTTATTTTGATGGAAAGCATGATCTTTTGTGCCTTTATGTGTTACTTTGCATGGTTATCGTTGTGGTGTTGAAACCCTGGCTTTGGAAGTCTTTATTATATTGAGTTTATTTCGTCGGAAATCTGAGTTTTGGGTTCGAAATTGCGATTTATAGTTTTCTGAGTTTCTAGTCGATACAGAGGAGGAGCTAGTCGATACAGAGGAGAACCTAGTCGATACAGAGTAGGCCGTAGTCGATATCGAGTAGGGTCTGGTCTATCTCGAGTTGACTGTGGTCGAGATCGAGTAGCCTCTGCCTTTGCTTTTATTTGTTGCTTTGCTTTATTTTCTGCTTTGCTTTGTCTTTCTTTCTTGTTCCTTTGTTTCTGTCTTTTCTGCTTTTCTGTGAGAATTTACAGCTACCTAAGAACTGCTGACGTGCTTCCTCGTGGATTCGATCCTGATTTTCTCTTACTACAACGGGAGGAAGTCTTGTATTTATTTGCTAAGACAGGGAAGTCAGTCTGATCTTTATTTTATATTTATTTCATACTTGACCATCCTCCTGCAACAACAAGAAGTCGGCCTAGCGACTCCAAAATCTAGAGCTTGTAAATAAACATTTATTTTTGGGACTTTTGAACATTGTTGCTTTTGTTTGTTTTTGGTTTTGAACTTTTAGTTTTTTCTATTGTGGGTATTTCTCTTCTACATTTTTTCAGGTCCAAGGGGATAGAAGTAAACTAAATCAGACTCGGCCCAGAGCATAGCACTCGATTCCCGACGATCTGCACATCGGTCTAGTAAGTTTCTTTCTTTACCCTTGTTTTTATACAGTGAGGACACTGTAAATTTTATGCATACTTGATCATATTTTACATATATGTGCATTATTTCTTTGAATTGCTACATGGCTATTTTGGAATGCATTATTGATTTATAAGCTTATATGCATGATTTCCAAAATTTGAGAAAAATGACCCCCATTGAAAATTTTGGTTAATGTCATGGAAGTTTTATATTGAACTCGACGATGCAAAATTGGATTCATTAGAGATATAGCATGAAATTGCCTAGTAAAGGGAAGTCACAATGAAGTGCATATTTTATTGAAAACCATGAAAGGAGGTAAAATTTGATATTGCTTTTGACATGTTGCATAATAAAATGATGGAGGACTTTATAATTCCATATAATGCTCATATTGTTAAATCCTAGCCTTACCTATGCTTATGCATCACAAAAGCCATAATATGCCTTATTTCATATATTGCTCCATATGATCTAAATATTGCCCATTCTTTACCCTATCCGGGGATTATGTTGAGAATGATGTTACATTATGGAGATTATTATATGGTGTTTGTGTTGTTGTTATCATTATTGGAGTTTGGCGGGAAATTGGTTGAAATATATGGAAAATTTAATGAGTGAAAGAAAATCCAATCACCTCAGGAGATAAAGGTAGATTGACCCTGCTCTCTGAGATAATAGTTTGGAGAGATGGGACACATTGTGAGGACTCCAAAGCACTAAGTATCCGGGGCCATTCATGACACCCATGTTTGCGACTCGCGAGAAGGCAGTGCTAAGGTTAGAGAGGTAAAATCATTATTATTGAGAAAAAAGCATTATGAAAGGTGATGAATCTTATGAGAAGGAATGTGGAAATTCAGTTTGGAAATACTCCATTTCCTCGGATCATTAGCACCACATTGCCAAAAATTGCCCACCTTTAGAAATACTCCAATCTGCTCCTTATTTGAGCTTAAATTAAAGTCCTCTTGATTATTAATGCTTTGTCACGAATGAATGTTTTGCATAAACCCTCCTTTTGTGAGTAGATGTTGCTTTTATATATTTGCACATGCATGAATCTGTGACACTAGTACCTTTTCGAGGATGGTAATTTATTGCAGGGTTATATAAGAATGAATCTAAGATGTTGAGAGTTTTAATTCTTCCCCTGAATGACAATTAAAAGTATTGCTTGAGGACAAGCAAGCTTAAGTATGGGGTGTTTGTTGTGAGCCTAATCAGCATGTCTTTATGCATATTTTAGTTCCATATTCTTTACATTGTGCATATTTCGGGTTGGGAATATGTCGAATTTATATAGTATATGCTTATTTGTCAGAAATGGAGATATACATAAGTTTCTGTTTAATATTGCAGAATATGGAACCATTTCGGGAGATAATCAAGAAGCGAGAACCAGAGCACAAAGCTACTCGACATTGACTAAACCCTAGTCGATATCGACAAGACATACCTAGGCACCAGCCAGCATCGAGGAGCCTATGTCGAGAAGCTGACGACGAAGAACCTGACTCCACACCCTACTCGATATCGAGTACGGGTACTCGAGGTCGACAAGACCATGAAGCCAGGACCGAGCACATCGAGAAGAAGTTACCCGACCTAACCAGGAAGCCGGACACCCTACTCGACCTCGACGAGAGCTAGTTGAGATCGACGAAGCTCGGAGCCCAGACCCCAACCTATCGAGCAGAGCCACCCGAGAAGACCTAGTCGACAAGGCTACCCAACTCGACATCGACAAGTAGTAGTCGAGATCGACGAGCGCCAGGAACCAAGTCCGAGTCTGTCGAGCACCAGCTAGCCGAGACAACGAAGCCGAGCCAGTCGACCAACAATCATACTTGAGATCGACAAGACCCTGGTCGAGATCGAGTAGACTTCCCGAAGCCGCGTTACTCGGTTTGACGAATCCTACTCGGTATGGGATTGCTTGGGCTCGAAGATTGCTGATTCTATCCGAAATTATCAAGATACATCATGAAGAGAGAGATTTATCCATTGAAGACACTTTAGATATTATTTCCTTTTTAGATTTAATTCCTTTGTTGATTTTATTTATCATTAAGCCTTTTAGCTATAGTTTTAGATATAGATATAGATATTCTATCCTTGGATAGCAAGGATTAGAAGCCTATAAATAAAGCCCTAGGGGGCTGATTTCTATTCCATTCCAACACACAACAATTCAATTTCAGAAGGAAGTAAGTAGGAGAAGTAGAGAGAGAGAGAGTGAGCGGCCGATTGGAGTTGTGAAGCGAGAGCGGAATTGGCTTCAAGCGGTTGTAAACTTTGGTTTATTTTAATGCAAGTAGTTTCTTTTCATCAATCAATGTCTGAGGTTGCGATGAAGCGTGAGTAGTCCACCCACTTCTAGGGTTGGGGCGAGCCCAACGATAGCCATGCATATTTAAGGTAAAGATCCGACCTTTATCGTGTTTTGAGCATCTACTACTTGTTTATGTGTTTATTACCCATCTAATGGAGATCCATGCCAACAATTTGGATTGTAAACATAAAATCAGTAGATACAATTAGGGTTTCTTGAAAGAGTTGTCTAATTGTTGGAAAAGGCGAAAGCTTGTCCTTGATGCGATTCACATGATTATCTGTTTTATCTCTGCCTTATGCATGCTTGGTTATCGTTGTTGCAAACCCCAATCTTGGAAGTCCTTTACATACAGTTTAGTTCGAAATCCTAAAGCAATTGTCTTTATTTTCTTTCGTTTTATTTTCTGCCCTTCTACTCGATATCGACGGGCACTACTCGATATCGAGTACACTGATCCTCGACCAAGTCGCTGTAGCTTCTTCTGTGCAGGTACTCGACGAGACAAATCGAAGTCGACAAGACTCTACTCGATATCGAGTAGGCCTTGTCGATATCGACCAGCCCAATGTCTGTGACTGCTACTCTGTTCGACTGTGCCTGACCCCTGTCGACTAACCCTTAGTCGAGGTCGAGTACCACTGTTGTCGACTTCCGTGAGATTACTCTGCTGCCTAGGATCCGCTGACGTGCTTCCTCGTGGATCGATCCTGACAACCTTCTACTACAACGGGAGGAAGTCTTGTAATCATTTGCTGAGACAGGAAAGTCAGTCTGAACTTTATTTTATATTTATTTCATACTTGACCATCCTCCTGCAACAACAACTTCCCAACACCTTTAAGACTATTTATTATGGTGAGGTTGTCACCTTCAATTTCAATGTTTGTTAGGTTTAGTTCCCGAGCTGCTGATATCCCTTTCCATAGTCCAAGGCATTCGGAACAAGCAACCGAAGAGGCAGGGCAAGGCCCTGAACCATAGAAAACCGGATATCCTCTATAATCGCGGATGATGAAGCCATAAGATCCAGAGTTACTAGTTGAGAGAGCGCCATCGAAATTGAGCTTATAAGCTCCCGGCTTTGGTGGTTTCCATCTTGCTTGTTTTCTTTTATGTATTGTCGTTGCTTTACTCGTGGGTTTTGACGTTTCAAGCCCATCGTGATCCTCACTGGTTTTAGTGGAATTCCACATGATCATTTGTTCTTTGGTGAATGCGACAATACTTCTGAAATCCGGTTTTTTGTTCTCGAAAAGTACTTTGTTTCTGAAGTACCAGATGCCCCACCAAATGAAGGCTAGTTTGGCAAAGCAATTGAGGCCTAGTGTTTCTTTTGCCTTGCTGATGATTTGGTTTAGGTATGTTCCGTCCATGAAGTAGTTGTTTAACTTGATGAAAATTATTGGGTCTATTGATAGTATGGATTCACGAGTAACTGGACAGCTCCAGAGTAGGTGTTGTAAATCTTCATAAGCACTGTCGCAATGTGGGCAGTTTGTTGGTATGCCCATACGACGAGAAGCAAGCTTAACTGCGGTGGGTACCCCGTTTCTAGTGACTTTCCAAAGAAAAACTTTTACTTTTGGCAATGCGTCAAGATACCAAATTCAACTGACATCGAAACGCTGGTGGTGTTTCTTATAGTTTATCATATCAATGGCTGACTTGATGGAGAACCATCTATTCTTACTCCATTTCCAGTATAATCTGTCAAGGTGAATATTTTTAGGTATAGAAAGATATATGTGTACAATACAAGGTGTATGTGTTGAAACTTTAAAGTATATATGTTGATTAACTGAACTTGTGAAATACTCCCTCCGTTCAACAAAACTTGTCGTTTACTATTCACGCACGCTTTTTTAGAATGATAAAAACTATATAAAATATTCATTTTTTTTAAAAAAATTTTAACAAGTTTGTACTTATTAACAATAACTACGAAATTGTTAAAAAAAATTATTTAAAAAGTCGATATTTTATATAGTTTTTAGCTCCTAAAAAAACGTGCATGAATAGTAAAACGTCAAGTTTTGTTGAACGGAGAGAGTAATTCATTAAAGTCATATTTTTAAGGAAATTGTAATATATTTTTTTTTTTGGTCCTTTGGAAATTGTAATTTTAATATCGAGTACTACCCAAGTTTGTCAAACAAGTTGATAACTAGATTACAAATTTACAATTAGAGGATTTGGACGGTACGTTAGTTTTAAAGTTGGAATTTTGAGATTATTTTAAGAGAATATTTGCGCCTTCGGCGCAAATTTTAGGTTAAATTAATTAATTGTCTCCCACCTCTGTCGATGAAGAAGGATCTCTCGAGTGGTGAAGCAGGGAACCGCGACGATGGTGTGGCCGGCCATGGATTTCCGCATCCCGCAGTGCTCGAAGTCACTCCAGACCGCGCTATTCGGTCGCCGGTTGTTGCGGCCTCGTTCTAGATCTGGGCGGCCATGGATTCGATTTCTCATATCTGTGGCGCGGCGACAACCTCGGTGGCGCGACGTCGTTCTAGATCTGGCCGGCCATGGATTCGATTTCTCAGATCTGTGGCGCGGCGACAACCTCGGTGGCACGACCTCGTTCTAGATCTGGCCGGCCATGGATTCGATTTCTCAGATCTGTGGCGCGGCGACAACCTCGGTGGCGCGGCCTCGTTCTAGACAGTCTCCCTCTGTCTCGATTTCTCAGATCTCAGATTTGTGCGCCGGTGTTTCAGCAAGGTCTGCCCGACGGCGTCGCCATTTGCTCCCCGCCGGTGTTTCAGCAAGTTCTCCCTCTTAAGCGTTCGACGGCGACTCTGAATCGGTCTCTTGCAGCCGTTTTGAACTAGCGCGGAAAGAACTCTGTTACTTTGGGATACCAGTTTTGAGCTTTGCGATTGAACAATGGCTTCAAATGCAACTGTGTGCCCTTTGCCTATGAAGGCTACGTCAGATGGAGCCTTCCAACATGAGAACCCTCTAAACTATGCTCTCCCACTGGCTATTCTCCAAATATGTCTTGTGGTTGTGCTTACTCGAACCTTGGCTTTCATTCTTAGACCTTTGAGGCAACCCCGTGTCATTGCAGAGATGGTGGTAAGTAATCTTTTGACTTTTCTTAGTTACTTCAGTCTTGTAAATTTCCTTTCCATACAATGGCTCATTCCTACTAGCAGAATGGGATGAGCACTTGTGCCCTGATTTTTTCTTCTTCCATCTCTTTATATATATTACTCATGATGCATCTGTTAATGACTTGAGTTGTTGGGTATTAGAAGAATTAAACTACCATGACTTGATATGATGAAGATCATTTTTTGCCAATATGAATCCAGTATCATTAATATCATTAATGATTGATGCTTCAATTGCTTTTGATATGGCGCTTAGAGAGTGAAATTGTTTGGCATATATGCCCTTTCGATTTCAACCTTGCATATGTCTAATTTTGTGACCAAAATCATAGGTGATCAGCACTTTGCCCTGCCGTTTTATTCACATTGAGAAAGAAACCCTATTGATAGCTTATGAAATTGTTTCCACATGTATTTTTTTTTTTTGCCTTGCTGAGCTTATTAGCTTCTTGATTTTTTGCGTGATCTGAAATGCTGAAACGCTGAAATTAATTAATTTTTATTAGTAAAATTCGTTATGCTGAAATTAATTCTTATAAAATTGTATAAGCTACTATATCTTACAAGAATATATTTGATTAGTGTACTGGTGTATTTGATATGGATACAAATCTCTGTTGTGTAATTTCAGCAAATTGTCTTGCTGAAACTTTTGGAGAGCTTTATTAGCTTATTGATTTTTGCTGAAATTAATTTTTATAAAATTGTATAAAGCCTTTCAACATTTCAGCATTTCAGTAGCCTTGCAAAATATAAAAGCAACTTCGATTTCAGCAAATCCAGTGTCGAAGTGACTCCGTTTCAGCAATGCGAAAAAAAAGAGTAAGAAATTAACTCCGGTTTCAGCAACAATTTCAGCATCTAAAACTGGGGTTTCAGCATCAACAACTTTACTGAAACCGGGTTTTCAGCATCAACAACCTTTGTTTCAGCAACGCGAAAAAAAAAACCCATTGAAAAGAGGGGTTGTTGAAACCGAATGTGTTGAAATAGAGGTTTCAGCAACTCCGTTTCAGCCAGCAACGCGGTAAAAAAAACATTGAAACAGGGGGTGCTGAAATCGTATGTGGTGAAACCCCTGTTTCAGCAATGCGGTAAAATAAAAAAAAATAAAAAAACTGAAGCAGGGGTTGCTGAAACCGCATGTGCAGAAACAAGAGTTTCAGCATCAGCACATGTGGTTTCAGCAACGCGAAAAAAAAAATTGGAAAAAAAAAGTGAAAAAGGGGTTGTTGAAACCGTATGTGCTGAAACAGAAGTTTCAACAATTTCGTTTCAGCAACTTTGGAAACGCGGAAAAAAAAAACTGAAAAAGGGTTGCTGAAACCGTATGTGCTGAAACAGAAGTTTCAGTAACTCTGGAAACGCGGAAATTTTTTTTTTTAATGAGGCGGGAGGGGGCACGGGAGGGGGGCACAGGGACCAAGGGGGGTGGTGGACATTTTGCTAATTTGGAGGATGTGGGAGCCATTTTCCTAATAAAGTCCAAAAATTAGGACATCCTAGTAATCACCCCAAGAAATTATCAAAGAGGGTCTTAATCCTCCAATTATCTCATTATTATTTTTCCACATGCTTGAATTAAATAGGTTTATTCTAATATTCTCCAACCTACAATAAAGTTTCTCTAGGCCTTATTCTCGTCAAGTCTCTACACCTTTTCCAAACCTTATCTATCCCTTACCCTTTTAAAACCCTATAAATAGAGACGTGTAGTTAGTCTTGGTAGATTGAATCTCACACCATACAACCCTCATCCACATATTTTTTTTACATGCATTTACATTGGGCTAGTACAACTTGGACCCTTACGATCGTATCCAAACTAATCTATACTCCCTCTCTCCGTCCCACAATAATTGTATTTAACTATTCATGCACGTTTTCTTAAGAAGCTACAAACTATATAAAATATCAACATTTTAATTAAATATTTTTAAATAATATCATGCATATTACTAATAAGTATAGAATTATTTTAAAAAATTAATTAAAAAATGGATATTTTATATAGTTTTTAACTCCTTAAAAAACGTGTATAAATAGTCCAAAAACAACCATTGTGGGACGGAGGGAGTATAGTATTTTTAACCGTTGATTTTAAAATCAACAAATGAGATTCTCCTAAATCTAACCATGCATAGTGTTTTATTTTTTTTCAAGTTGTCCGTATATATTATCTTCTTCAAATCGTTGTATTATTATTTGCTTTATCAATCTTTCTTTGTGCATTTTTAACCGGATATAAATATGCATAATGCATTAGATGTGGTGAATATTCATCTTTGGTAAATGCAACTTGTAAGTTGATAGAGACCTAACAAAGAAAGGTTATGCTGACAAACTCCAAGAGTTGTTTGTTGCCAGAATAGTTGTTGGACCGAAGGCGTTAACAGATAATATGCTTTAATTCATTGAGCCAATTTCTTTAGAATCTCCTTTGCAATCTCATTGGAACACAACAATGTGTACCTCCTCAGACATTTGAAAGGTAGTTCTAATGTGTCTCTGCCTTTCCCTGCTTCTTCTAAGATGACCTTTGTCTGCCTACAATGATGCAGATTGGACAAGTGCCTCTTCACAGGTCGCTACTCCAATCACCGCGGTGCAATTCCTTGGAGTCTTCCAGGTCCATCTGTAAAGAATAAGCTATATTTTGCCTACCCGTCCCCAACTACATCCACGCCTTTTCTACACATTTGACCCCCTTTGTTTGATTCCTATTATTTATTGGGTCAAGTTCATATTTAGTCCATTTGAGTTAGTCATATTAAATTCATTTTGCCCCTTTAAAACTCTTTCCAATTCCTTTGAAATTCATGAGCGGTTTTCAAAACATACACTCGACCCTTGTGTACCCGAATTGCACAACCTGGCTCCGATACCAACTTTGTAACGACCCGAATATAAATATCCGGGTTACGTTTCGAAGGTTGGATACCTTCGTTCGGATCTTGCAATTCAGGTACGGGTCAAGGTTTCAAACCCAAAAGATCAGTATTTTAAAGTGGGGATTTCGAACCCCAAAACAATCGAAGGGTCGTTGGGTACCCTTAACCTGTCCTAAAAACTAAGTCGCATAAATTCATCTTAAAGAAACTGCGAATGCGGAAGTAACGTACAACTTGCCACAACGCGGCCGAGTAAAAACCAACCATAAACCACATCATTGTAAACTATTAAGCCAAATCAACGGAGTTAGACCTTTTGCAATCGCCCAGGAGGTTTCCCATGCCATAGAAGCATAGAGCAAGCATAACTGCAAAACAGAACTAAAAAAATATATGCGGGGCGGGATCAGATCGAGGCCCTATCACATTTTGGGTCCCACAAGCAGGCATACACATACGCTATACCTATAATAAAGATGCTTCTAATGCATAACGGAATTTAAACACGCAAGTCATACTTATCAGGATATAATATGCAGAAATACGATAAATGACCCAAAGAATGCCAAGTGACATATCCCTCTCCTACCTCCGTCCCCTTCCCGTTAGGGCAAACGCTGACCAGCTCAGTGCTATAACATAGCATAATGTAATATTCATATAATATATGTGAATATGTTTAAACATTAATATAATCATTAAAATATATATTCACCAATCAAAAATATTTATCAAACTATTCAAGATGTTATTAAGTGATTCGTTAAGTTTGTTATATATATACATAGTATTAATTTAAATGAACTCAATCTTAGTTTATTTTATGATTTTATAATATTTTAGCGATTAAAGTTATTCGTTCAAAAAAAATTATCACTAATAATAAATTGATAATAAGTAGGAAATTGAAAGGTTAAAAATAACATTTAATATAATTTTTATAATCTTACACAATTTGTGCATGAATAATAATAGTCATATAAAAAAACGCGAAGATCGCGAGCAATAAAACTAGTTTAGATTAAACTAGAGTCTTATTCTAAAATAAGACTTTTTTTTTTACTTTCACAAATTAATAATAAAAAATTAAGCATGGATAATTTATATAATTTATTAAACACTTACTAGTTACTAAGCATATTGGAACTTATCAGGGGTTAATATGGGCACATACTGCATAATTTATCGTAGTATTAAACTATATATTAATATTTGTAAATAAGACCGTAGTTAGGTAATTACAAGATTAATTAAAGTATATATTCAAGACACCGTAGTTAGGTTTTCTATCATTAAAATATAAAAAAATTAAAACTTTTTTTATTTAACAAAAATAAATTGATCACATTATGAAGAAATATGCGGCATGCGGTTGAAATAACACATATAACTATTAGTATTATTTTTGGATTAATTATATTGAAACCTTATGATAAATTTACATAAGATTGAATAGATATATTTTGTATTTAATTCATATATGATGTTCATAAATCTTATCCAATATAACTAATGTAATCGTTTAATATTTTAAAAATAATTTTTCATCATTCAAGCTAATACATATAAGAGATAAACTTTATCATTTATAAGAGATAAGATCAATTAAAGGGTTTGTATACTTTTATATTTTTGAAAAATAAAGATCTTTTATTTTATTATGTATTATTTATTGGATAAATAAGTGAAAAAATAAGGGAAATTTGCTAAAATGACCCTCATATCCGGAAGGTTTGCATGAGTAACCCAATCCGGAAAAAATTTGCACAAAAGAGGATATCCGGATTGAGGAGGCAAGCGGTAGCCGGTAAACTGAGGGGAGTCGGGAAAGAGGAAAAAAAAAGGAAAGAGGGGAAAGGGAAACAGAGGAGGAAGACGCCTCATTCAATCGGCGAGCTCGGGTGCCATGGTTGAGGCAACCACAAGAAGGGAGAAGGAAGGGGGTCGGGGGCGGCGGCTAGGGTTCCGATCTGAAGGAAGGGGATGGCTCCGACCGACAACCCTCTCTCCTTCACCACCGGGGGTCGGGGGCGACGGCTAGGGGTGTGGCGCTAGGAAGGGGGTCGGGGGCGGCGGCAGCGGGGGGGAGGACAGGGGCGTGGCACCGTCAACGCCAGGGTCGGTGATGGTTGTCTCAATATGCATCCTTTTAGTCGATCGACTCTTTCTATGCGCTTCTGATTTCCATTTTCGTTAAACCTAGGTCCATCAATCCTCTGGTGTTCTGTCGCAAGCAACAATTTTGGAGCCATGAAGTTGGATGTAAACGTACTTAGATACCTGTCGAATGATGATTTTAGGGTTCTCACCGCCGTTGAGCTGGGCATGCGCAATGTCCGTACTCTTCTTATCTCTCCCTCTCATGCTTTCGAGCTCATAGATCGAATTGCCCGTCTCAAGTAACCACCTCACTCTTTCTAGGGTTGCAGTTTTGTTTTTGTCTGAATTTTTCACCTCCTTCAATGATTTGCCTTCCGGTTTGATGTATTACTTCTTGTTTGGTTAGGCATGGATGCACTTACAAGGTGCTGAAGAACCTGCTAAAGCACAAGCTGTTGCACCATGACTCCTCTCGTTGTCAGTATCTACCTTTTTTATTGGAAGTTTTGCATTTCTCCCATTCTATTGCGAATGTGGAGATCATATGATGTCTGTTATACAATGTTAACTCGCTTCTGGACTTTCTGTTTTCAGATGATGGATTCCGGTTAACCTTTTGGACTTTCTGATATTTAAGGTGATTTACGCTTTTGTTGATTACTGGTATTGCATTGATGTGTAGGATGTCAAGGAGGAAGGTTCCACACATCCAGCAAGTGCCAAGCAAGGTTTGCTGATCGATATTGATGCTTGATGTTGCTGGGCTCTGCCTTATTCTCCTTCCTTTATCAGAAATTTGATTGAGTTTGTGAAATTCTATTAAGAAACTTAGGTGGATGATGTACCCTCAACGCCTTACTAGGTTCTTGCAGCTGAATTTATTGGATGATGTACACATGTTACTAGGTTCTTGTAGCTGAATTTATTGGAATTAAAGTTGAAGACTACCTATATTCAACACATTAGCTTGTCTCACCATTAACTGCATATATGTTGGTGTGGCAAGGAATGACTTGAAGCTCAATTTTCATAGAAAACCTTATGTTGTTCTAGAATTCTAGATTAGGATATTGTTGTCATAATTTAAGTGCCAAATAGGCAAATCATGAGGATGTCATTGAATCTCCCGGTTTTCAGGAGTCTCAACAAACTTTGGTTTTATTCTCAAGTATGCCAGTTTACTTCTATTGCACAATAGTGTTTTGTGAAATTTAGGCTATTGGAGGTGATGCCATCTGAGTTCTTGATAGTAGTTCTGGCATTTAGTTTGCCCTTTTTTGTGTTCGTGTTCATGGAGGTCCTCAAGTACATGTCATAGAATTTTTGTGAGATTTGTGTAGTTTTCCTTGTTAAAAAATGCTCATATAGCCTATTAGCTCAATGGGAGAGCATTGTGGTCATACACAAAGATGTGGGTTCAATTCCCACATAGGCTTATTATTCATGAATCAATGCCGAATATCAAATTATGTTTAGAACAAGTCAATCTTGCTACATCACCAAATTATAGGCAGTTTCATATCAAAATAAATCAAAAGCCAAGATACTTCATCTTCCTGTTGAATTCATCATAAGATGGGTTTTTAACATGACAGGTAACAGATTTGACGTGTCACCTATGTCACTTCACATGACAGTCAGAGTGAGCGGACTTACCCCAGAAATCATCCAAGGTTGAATTTGAAACCAAGTTCAAAAAAAGAAGTCTAGTAGAATGAATTCTGAATCATCGAAAAGGAATAGAATATGTCTCGAATTCAGGTAAGTAAAAAAATTCATATGTCAAGTAAAATACATTATATGTCATGTAAAATACATTGTACTAATCAGATCACCAGAACATAAATTTTGTTTAATCCCAGAGAGAATTATATAAACTATCAAATTGCTATCTTTATTATGTAAGAGAGCTGAAATGGAAAGTGCCATGGGGTTTTAACATGACATGTAATAGGTTTGACATGTCATCTACGTCACTTCACATGACAGTCAGAGTGAGCAGACTTACCCCAGAAATCATCCAAGGTTTGACATGTCACCTACGTCACTTCACATGACAGGTAATAGGGAGTTACAGAGCTATGATCCATACCTCATGTTTGGCCAAATTTTCATGAAGAAAAAGGTTGATCGATTCCTCTCTTTACTTGTCATGTTATTCGCATTACATGTCATGTTAACGCGTATAACATGTCATGTTATTTTCTTTCATTAAGGCAATTAACATTTAAGGGAGCATCTGTGCCTGAATGCAAATGGATCTGCACTCATCGTATGATCATAGATCAGCTAAAGCCTCAAACTATTGTCAGTCATTTGTGAAAAGCTTGCCTTAATGAAAGAAAATAACATGACAAGTAATGCTATTAACATGATAGGTTATACTCTTTAACATGATAGGTAATGCAAATAACATGACAGGTAATGCGAATCGATCCTCTTCTATTTAATGAAAGAAAATAACATGACAGGATACACCCTTTAACATGACATGTGTGGGTTTATACTAAAACTGCAAAATATTCAACCAAAATCACAATATAATATGTTCAATACAAAAACTGCAAAATATTCAACCAAAATCACAACACAATATGTTCACAACACCATGTTTATACTAATAGCAAACGATGATAGGTTTATATACTGCAATCGATTGTTTACTTGACACATTTTAGGTTTTTCTTCTCTTCCAGGCTATAGTTGTCTACTGGACACCTAAATGTCGTTAAAGGGTATGTTTACACTAGTGTGGAATTCGACCTCGATCTTGTCTAATTACTTGCGAGCCGAATATGATCGTGCCAAGGGAACAATCAGTACTGCATATATGTACAAAAGCTGAGGCTGGAATGCTTTACATGACACGAGAATTGTTTTACATGACACGTGAATTATTTTACGTGACACGTAAATTATTTTTACATGACACGTGAATTGTTTTACTTGACTCATGAATTATTTGGTAGGAGACAAAAATTGAATTTGTAATCTCTATCTTGCTAGTGTAATTAGGATTTCCCATGATTCATGTGTGTGCCATTGAATAATCTTTGTCAATCTTGCTAGTCATGCCACCTCAAGTGTTCATCCTTCACCTCTCGACCATCTCCTCAAATAGAAAATAAAAGTTATTAAAGGGTGATCGATAAACAAGGGAAAAGCATTGGTTTGATCACTTGCTTTGATGTGGTTCACGCATTTTGTAATTATGAGAAATTCGAACTTGTCATTCAAAGAAGATATACATGACACGAACTGCTATTAACATGTCATTCAAATATGATGTACATGACACGAGAAAAGCACATACTTAAAGCGATCTGTATCTTAATGGTTGACGTATTTACAAACGTAGACATCGCTTTTCGCTCTCAAGTTCGATGTGTTTCATCAAATAAACCTACTAATCTATATTGTGCCATTGTTTTGGAAAGCACAATATTAAACAATGCAAAATATTATACTCACCTTCGACGGCATCTGGGTATGACGTTTTGAAAACATCATGTTATGTCTTCTATGACGTTTTCTAAATGTCGTTAAAGGGTATGTTTACACTAGTGTGGAATTCGAGCTCGAGCTTTGTCTAATTACTTGCGAGCCGAATATGATCGTGCCAAGGGAACAATCAGTACTGCATATATGTACAAACGCTGAGGCTGGAATGCTTTACATGACACAGGAATTGTTTTACATGACACGCGAATTGTTTTACTTGACACGTGAATTGTTTTACAGGTCACGTGAATTGTTTTACTTGACTCATGAATTGTTTGGTACGAGACAAAAAATTGAATTTACTTGATTTTCATTCAATGACTACAAAGAGCTTTGTTTACAGAAACTCAGATATGACTAGATATGTAGTGCAAACGCACGAAGACGTTCATCCTCTGCAGTTAGGCTTTCACCATCTCTATATATACCTGATAGAATTATCACATGTCAAAGTGAAAATTAAGACATGTCTGCAGCCAAAGATTATGCCACTAATGATGGCAAAACATTAGGCATAAAGTAAGATACCAACTAAGGACACATTTAGCCCCATTTGGTATTGATATTGGGTTATACCAAATACCAAATACTCTATAGTAGATATCGATATCAAAAGGGACTTAAGTTCACCTGGGCAAGATTTGATACAGTGATATGCAGTTCACAACAGGAATAGATAGCACTGAGAATTTCCCTAATTTCATTCCATTCACTGGCTTAGTTCTATAGCAATCATACAAGTGTGAAATTGTTCAGTACAAAATAGCCTCTCAGGAATTAAGTTTTCAACTAGTATAGTTAACAAATCAAATTCACATGCCGACCAAAAAAACAAATCAAATTCACATCATCAGATAATCAAAGATAGACGAGCAATTGATCGATTGAGAAAACGAAAGACGAAGAAAGGGAGACCTTTTGGAGTGCAGAATCTCTTTGGTGAGATGAGTAATTGGCTCAATGTCTTGAAGAATCTCCTCCTTCTTATCCTTCCAAGCACCGCAACCAGGATCATCGGAGGAGGCGGTTGTACCCGCAGGGCGCCGAAGCTGCGAGAACAACAGTCCGACGGCGAGACGGTGGTGCTGGAGTCGAAACCGAAGCGCCTAGCGGTTTCCCGTCACCGATCCCGCTTGCTCCGCCTGTGATTGGGGCGACCTTCCCATCTGTTGGTAGAGAGAGAGAGAGACAGATGAGGAAGGAGGAGATGAATTGGGTCAGTTTGGATTCCAATCTAATCGGGCGTCCGACCCTTGTCCGACGCCTCAGCCGCTCCCCTCGATTTCTCCGATCTGGCGCCTGTCACACATCCCCCTCGCTACCCTATAGTTTCTTCTCCTTCGATCTGCCGCTCCCCTTCTGTGTTCGATCTGCCGCTCCCCTTCCCTTGGACTCCTTCGATCTTCCTCTCTCACTGTTACACATTCCCCTCTCTCTCCCATACGTCACACCCTCTCTCCTCATTAATTTCTCCGGTTTCAACCCCACTTTTCAACCGGCTGGGATGCAAATTTTCAAAGGGGGAGGGTTAACCCTTGCAAATCATATGGATAGTGGGTTAGACTTGCAAAGTTGAGCGGGGCAAAGGTCATTTACTATTATTCCCTCAAAAAATAACGAGTATGTAAATAAGAGTACTTATTCTTATCAGATGTAAAAAATATAATTAATTAACAAAACGCGCAAGAGCGCAAACTAAAATAGAGACGTGAAAATCCTATATGGCGGGCTTTGGTTCGATTCGATTATTTATCGTTCTCTAGTGCAATCTGACCTGGAATTTTTTTGACACGTCAATTAATGAGTATCCAATAAATTTAAGTCACGTCAATTAATGATTTTTTTAACAACCTATCATCTTATGTGTCCACCTTAATTGATAATTATAATTAAACAATTTTAATAAAAAAAAAATTAAAATATAGTCATATCTTGATTAAAATTACCTAAAAGATTTATATCAAATCTTTTAGCATATAACGTTATTAATATATCAAATTAATAATTTTTCATATATAATTTCAAACTTATATAGTATTTTTATTTTTATTAATTTCAAACTTATTAATATGATGATGTTTGACGTACTATATTTGTACTAAATCATATCTAATAAAAATATAAATAATGCACGAGAAAAATTTGTTATCTTATTCATGTTATCAAGCCAAAAATTTCAAAGTATATACTTTAAAAACAATATAAAATAAAAAAAATTATAATCTCATATTTATTAGTTATAATTATGGTAAAAAAATATATATAGTAAAATTATAATCTCATATTTATGCCCCCTCACTGTCACTCTTCTCCATTCGATTCCAAAATGGGTAAAGCATACTAGTGTCGACCGGAGAGAACGAAATCATGGCATCCAAATATGTGTACATATTATAATTGGGCACACATAAAAAAACATGTCATTATAGTGAATTGGCTTCTCCCAGAAATCTTCTCCATTCGATTCCATTAGGTTGCATGTCGTTAATTATGATGTGTTTTTCATAGTTAAAATCGTGTCCAGTGAAATACAATATGTGACATGTGTATCTAATATGGATGTCCAGTTACAACTTACTGCTTACACGTGATCCTTCAAATAAACCCCCCGGACCCTTCATTCTTCAATTGGTTTTCTCTGGAACTTATAATTTAGTTGAAAGAATCTTTTTCCCTCTCACTGACACTCTCACTGATCTCTCTGTCCTCTCAGCCCGCACTTTTCTATTTCACCTCTCTCTCTCTCTCTCTCTCTCTCTCTCTCTCTCTCTCTCTCTCTCTCTCTCTCTCTCTCTCTTATGTCCTCTGCCACTTCAACATCTATTTTTTCCCTTCTCTCTCACTGTTCTTCGCTTTTCAGGAGTAGAGATGTCTCCCTCCCTCTATCTCTCACTGTACATGCAACTGAGATGGAGTCCAGTTGTACCCCATTGGCTGCTACCGGATGCACCTGTCATGCGGATAACCGCATTTCAACAATTTTTTTTTTAGGATTGGGTTATGCATGCAAAGATTTCAGATAAAAGGGTTATTTTTGCAAAACCCCCTTATATAATTTCCTCATGAAAAAAATATATTTTAAAAAATATTAAAATTCTTATCATTAAATAATCATCTTTTTAATTTTAATATTTTATCATAAATATTTAGCCTAATTAATTTAGTGTTGTACCCAAGGGTACAATAGTAGAGTTGTAGGAGATCCTATCTCGTATTGATGTGTAGATAGAGGATCCCATCTGGCAAGTTATGGCCTTATGTGCGCATTATAGTTTATATCAACCGACAAAAAATAAGTGGGATGATAGGATCTCAAGATAATATTTTAAATTCCATGCGTGAAGAAAACTAATCTTCTATATAATAAAAAGTTGTGTTTACCTACAATTTAATGCCATTTATTTAATGATTCATCTTTTATATTTTTTTTTGTTTTTATTCCATGAAATATCAAAAATACTTACATAGCTCAATGGTTAGGAGAATTGTTTAGTATACGTGAGGTCTTGAGTTCAAATCTCATTAGGTACAATCTAAACACATTTTGTAAATTTTTTATTTCCTCTTAAATTTTCATGTATTTGTTATGTGTAATTTTTTAAAATTGAATATAATAATAAATTTTCATGTTATGTGTAATTTATTTAATTAAAACCACATATTGTAATCTATTTTTTTTTAAAAAGGTATATATATATACATGAATTTATCTCTTATTGTATTTATTTATCTATATAGTATGTCACACGTATGTCAACCTAAGGATTTTATTGTGTTGAACCGGTTGAACCGGTCCAAACCAAATTTAAAAAAAATAGAAAACCGGTTCGGTGAACCAACCCTCCTTCTTCCTCCTCCTTCCCGTGTGTAGCTCCTAGGCTTCTTCAATGGTAGTTTTTAATTCTCCGTCGTTTTGACTTCAAAACGCCTCCATTAAGTGCTCCTCTTCACCCATATCACAAAAACGTGTTCAATTTTTTGATTGAACAATGTATTAAGCTCCAAATTCGTTCAAGTTCACTTTGCCCCAAAACCAAAGGTTGGGTCGTTTGGATTGATATATTCACCGTTTCTTGCAATTGAATATATAAAACTGATCATCGGAAGGAGATGAAGAGATTAGTATATTTAATTTGATCTTTCGTGCGCGTTTTAAAGATCAAGTATAAAAGGGCTTTCAACCTTCGGGAGCATGTCCACCATGGAAAGCCAATCTCCGAGCTCCAAATGTAGTTCATCGTCTTCTAAAACCTTTAATCTACAATTCCATTAAAAAAGTTTTGAGAAAAGCATATAAAATAAAAATCCCTAATTTCGATCAGACCTTCACCGGAGCCGCTCACCCACCAGTTTCTAGCTGTTGCCGCCGCTGCCGCTAAAATCTCCGGGGAGGAGCATCACGCCACCAGGAAGTTGTATCCGCCGCCTTAGTCCACCTTCGTGATCTTTCGTCGACGTTAGACTTCGCTGGAGTTGCAATCGAGCCTTACCAGAAAAGCCTGCTGGAACATTCTGTCGGGCTAGAGGTTGGAGAAGATTAATTACGTAAAAGCTCCCCAACCTTTTAATTTGTTTGAATTATGCCCTATTTCAATTTTATAAATTTCAGGAAAAAAATATTTTATTTTTCATAGCCTCTTATATATTCATGTTCAATACTCTATCTCTAGGTACGTTAGAGGTTGGAGATTTGAGAAAGTTTCCACATCTCTTTTGTTTTGGCTAAAGTCCAACATTACGCTATGTGCAAAATATACTCCGTAATTTCTCTATATTTGTGTTTTTACTCGATTGATACTTTTATTTGCGAGTTAACGATTCACATCGCTACGTATTTGTTTTTAGCTTTCTATAGAATTTTATTAAATATTATATTTAAATAATTTCCTCCCGTTTCAAAGATTAAATATAAAAACTATATTTTTTTTTATTAAATATAACTATTTGAAATTGAATTTGATGATTAAGTTGTGTTAAATGGACGGACATCATATCTAAATGATATTTTATATTTAATCTTAATTGAGATTAAACCTATTATATATAGTGCATTTTTATCTTTTTGAATGGCTATAAATTAAGATGATATTTTTTATTTTGAAAATTGATAGAATATTAATAGTTGTAAAAAATATCTTCCTATAAAAATAATAAGAATTAAATTAAACAGAGAAAATAATTGCAATAAAATATTCGCCATACAAGAAATTTCTCGATTGAAGCAAATTGATAAGCTTAATTATATTATATGTTCAAGAGAGCACATATATCTAAATATTTACCAATTGCAACTTATGCTAATAAAAAATTGGGTAATTAAAAAATTATTCTTAAATTTGCTAGATAAGTTATTGATATTTCATTACCCTATTATAAATTTTATGCCATGTTAATTTTTTGCGTTATTCACCAAGTATAATAACAGTCATGTGATTGATATAAAATGATGTCCCGGGCGTAGCACGGGTCTGCCACCCTAGTTAACTAGTAAAAATTGTGAAATCGGGGTTCTTGAATTTGTCCTATAAAATTGAATTGGAGTAAGGCAGAAATTGAATCCATGGCCAATTCATTCAACCTGCAAAATCTGAATCCTTTGGGATTGGGAGTATTGGTTCCATTACTCATATTGTGCCTCTTCCTCTACAAATGGCTTCATAACCCTTCAACGAAGCTCCCACCGTCTCCGTGGGGGATTCCGGTGATGGGAAACTTCTTCCAGCTGGGGGCGCTCCCCCACAGGGGGCTCCACGCACTCGCCCAACGCCACGGTGACATCATGCTGCTCCGCCTTGGATCCAATCCAGTGCTGGTAGTCTCGTCCTCCAAATCAGCAAGAGAGGTGTTGAAGACCCACGACGCGACATTCGCCAGCCGGCGAACCAACGTGATGTTCCAGTAGACCTGTCAAAACACAACCCGACCCGGTCGACCCGACCCGACCGCCCGGAAAATTTTCGACCCGAACCCGGAAATTTTGACCCGGAATTTTTTTTTCGACCCGGTGACCCCATTAACCCGGTAATTTTGACCCGATTTTACCCGATTGACCCGGCGACCCGGTTGACCCGGTTGATTTTTAATTAAATATAATTATTTTTTTTATATATAATTAAAATTTATTGCAAAATCATCAAATCGTGATTTTTTTAATTTAAAAAGGAAAAAATTGACAAATCCGAAATCGACCCGAAATGACCCGAAACCTGGTCAAACCCGGAAATACTCGGGACCCGTTTTACCCGAGACCCGAAGTGACCCGACCCGAACCCGACCCGAATGACCCGTTTGACAGGTCTATGTTCCAGCGCTTGCCAAAATCGAGGGTTTAGTTTTTTTTACCCATTTACTAATCATCTATATAATTACTTAATTCAGAATACCTTACGCTTACGTGGCAGCCTCCCCACGTTTCACTCCTTTTCACCCAATCACGTTTTTTCTTTTAGTTTTTTTTACCCATTTACTAACCATTGGGTTTAATTCAAAATATTATCTATATAATATCTTAATTTAGAATATTTTTGATGGTGTGTCATTACCTCCTTAATTTAATTTTTTTAAACTAATCACAATTTTCTTTTCTTTTTTCTCTTCATCTCTTTCATACATTTACATCCCCCTTTATTTTTTTACCCATTTACTAACCATTGGGTTTAAATCAAAATATTGAATTAAATCTAATGTCTATTATTAATCTATATTTAAATCTGTATATATTACAATACTAATAATATATATCAATCTAATATCTTAATTAAAAACCTTTTTATGGAACCTAACTTTATGGTTAACATTTTTATCATTTTCTTAAAGATTTCAAGTCTACCTTCATTATTTTATTTATTATCAATCGCGTCATGACGCGAGGATTATACTAGTTATAGTTTATATCAACCGACAAAAATAAGTGGGATGATAGGATCTCAAAATAATATTTTAAATTCCATGGGTGAAGAAAACTACTTCATCCGTCTCAAAATACTTGTCATTTTACCTTTAACACATTTTTTAAGAACGGTAAAAACTATATAAAATATCAATGATTTTATTAATTTAGCAAAATAATTTCATTTTAATACAATTATCTATAAAATTATGGAAAAAAAAATATTCAAAAAATTATTCATACAAAATGTGTTAAAAAGTAAAAATTGTGAAATCGGGGTTGTTGAATTTGTCCTATAAATAAAGACGAGCAACAGCAGCTATATCGATCGGAATAAAACTGAAATGGAATCCATCACCAATGGATTCAACCTGCAAAATCTGAATCCTTTGGGATTGGGAGTATTGGTTCCATTACTCATATTGTGCCTCTTCCTCTACAAATGGCTTCATAACCCCTCGGGAAAGAAGCTCCCACCATCTCCGTGGGGGATTCCGGTGATGGGAAACTTTTTCCAGCTGGGGGCGCTCCCCCACAGGCGGCTCCACGCACTCGCCCAACGCCACGGTGACATCATGCTGCTCCGCCTTGGATCCAATCCGGTGCTGGTAGTCTCGTCCTCCAAATCAGCAACCGAGGTGTTGAAGACCCACGACGCGGCATTCGCTAGCCGGCGAACCAACGTGATGTTCCAGCGCTTGCTCTATGACGGAAGGGACATCTCGTCCGCTCCCTACGGGGAGTACTGGCGGCAGATAAGGAAGGTGAGCGTGCTCAAGCTCCTCAGCAACTCAAGGGTGAAGTCCTACAAGGAAGTGAGGGAGGAGGAGGTTGCCGCCATGGTTGCCAAAATCGATGGTTTGGTTGGGACGGAGATCGATTTGAGTCAGATGTGTATGGACATCACCAACGACATCATTTGTAGGGTTACGTTGGGGAGAAAGTACGACCAGAAGTCGGAGTTCAAGAGGTTGTTGGGGGAGTTTATCGAGTTGATGGGTGGGTTTTTCATCAGTGATTATGTACCCTGGTTGGGTTGGATTGAAAAGCTGAATGGCTTGGATCAACGGGTTGTCAACATCAAACGGGAGTTGGATGAATTTATCGAGGGTGCCGTTCGAGAACACGAGGAACGTGCCAAGAGTCCTCATCAGATTACTCATGGCGCCAAGGACTTTGTCGATGTGTTGTTGGACGTCCAAAAGGAAGAAGCTGCCGTGTTTCAGATGGATAGAGTCGCCCTCAAAGCATCCATCTTGGTATATATATATATATATTTTTATTTTAATTAATTAGCTGATCTATGCAATAAACTTACATTCAAATGATCGAGATATATACCTATTGCTCTCAGAACGCGTTTGAAGCAGGGACAGATGGGACTAAAGCTGGACTAGAATGGACCATGGCGGAGCTCTTAAGGAATCCGAAATCCATGAAAGCCTTGCAAGCTGAGATTCGACGATTCATCACACCCGATAAACCATCCATATCGGAGGAAGATATCCACCAAATGAAGTACCTAAAAGCTGTTATCAAGGAAAGTATGAGGCTTCACCCTCCAACCCCGCTTCTAATCCCACACATGTCGACCCAAGAAGTGGAGCTCAATGGCTACACCATCCCCGCAGGGACCCAACTCATCGTTAATGTGTGGGCCATCCAGAGGGACCCTGCCCGTTGGGATAGGCCAGATGAGTTCCTTCCCGAGAGGTTCCTCGACTCTTCGATAGATTTTATGGGGCAGGACTTCGACCTCATCCCGTTCGGGGCAGGGAGGAGGATTTGCCCTGGGATACAGTTCGGACTCGCTGGCATCGAGCTTGCTCTTGTGAGCTTGGTCGGACGGTTTGATTGGGGTCTCCCTGGAGGTGCGGAACCTCAATCTTTGGATGTGGAGGAGAAAAAAGGTATTACCGTCCACAAGAAAAATCCTATCATTGTTGTTCCTTATCGGCCTATGTCTTAACACACAAAACTACAGCCCAAAACCGCAACGATTAATGAAGACTTCCCTTTCGATCCCCATCTGCACACCCATCCCTAATAAGATTGATAAAATTGAATCTTGTATTTACCAAAAAAAAAAAAAAAATTGAATCTTGTATGGTTTCTTTTATTTCCTCTTTCATTCATGACTATGGATATATGGTCTTTTGTTTTTTTTTTTGTTGGATGGTTTCTCCAGATTGAATAAATATCAATACATTGCATACTTGTTTTTTTGTTTTGTTAAAGTAATATCTTTGAGAAATAACAATATTAATACATTCCAACCTTCCATAAAGTTTCTTCAGGCCTTATTGTCTTCAAGTCTCTAGATCTTTCCCAATCCTTATATATCCTTTACCCTCCAATAATACTATAAATGGAGACTTATAGTTAGTCTTTTGGTAGATTCAATCTCACACCAGGCGGACCTTGGAGGCTCAAGGTGGTGTTAGCCCCCGTAAGAAAACCGGGAAAAAATATTTTTGTTATGAAATCCATGTGCATGTTGTTCACCTCCCAAGCTGTTCACATTCCATAACTTTCACACCAGGCAGACCTAGTGGGCTTGGGGTGTCTAAGTCTTCATCAGAAAGTGAGTATAGAAGCATGTCATATGTATCTAGTGAGCTTGTTTGGATGGATGAGTGATTTGAATATTCATGTTCCCCTTCCTATGCATCTTAATTGTGATAACAAAGCTGCTCACCTAATATTTCACGAAAGGACTAAGCACATTCGTGTGGATTAATTGTCATTTCATCATGGACATGATTCAGGATGGTTTTCTGGCTACTTCTCATGTTCCTACCACTCTACAAATTGCTAATATCTTCACTAAATCTTTGGGTGCTTCGCAACATCAATTTCTTTTTGCCAAGCTTGGTCTAGTTGTCACTTACACAAGTCCAACTTGAGGGGGGTTATGGAATATATTGTATACATATTAGTTTTACATATTCATATTTCTGTCAAGGGCATTTTGGTCATTACAATAGATTAGTGAGAACATTTTGGTAAAACTGAAGGGGTTGTTAGTTTGTTGGGAGGAAGCTGAGGTCGGTTAGTGTAGTATAAATAAGGCTTCTTCCTCATTGTATTTTCTAATTTTCGATTCTGAATTCGAGAACTCCAATCCACATTCATGGTTGTTACTTGTTAGATGTGAGCTGATATTTGATTCACATTTTCTTAGTGTCCTATGTGCTCTTCTTCCAAAAACTACTTCGAGGTGAATTTGAAGTTTTTGTCTAAGCCTAAAGATGTATCCTTCACCCTTTTGCCTAATATATGCTACTTTGAGTTCATTCTGCTAGAAAATAATGGTAAAAGGACGTTTAATTCCAATGTAGACGATGAGGTGTCGTCAGCTAGGGTGGTTGATCTTGTTCATGTCAAGAATAAGATGCATTATTGTAGATTGCAAGGGATTTATGTAGTCTATTACACGGCGTTGCTTGATTCTGAGATGTTGGGGTTTTGGGGAAAACTGCCATTGATTTAGAGGTTGTGAAGAACACAGTAGGAATATAAATAGCTCAGAAATACTCTAGAGGGGGGTTGAATAGAGTGAGCAATTTTCGCAACGCAGAGTCAAGGCCTTGCAATGGATCTCAAGATCTTGACAGTTCTTTAGAATCTTGTGAACGGAAATCAAATTATCAAAGTAATATGCGGAAAATGAAACCCGAAGTAAAACTTAAAAGGACACGAGAATTGTTAACGAGGTTCAGCACAACTTGGCATACGTCCCCGTCTAGGGTTATCCAACCCGTATGATTCAACAAACTCTTATTTCTCTTTTCCTTATGAGTCCTAGATACAACCTAGAAGAATCTCCCTTCTTCTATCCATTGAAGCCTTACCTGCTTCAATCTAGTCAACCCAAATGTAACGACCCGAAATTTAAGTACCCGAATTAACCTCCATAAACCTACTTAGAAGGTAAATAAGGTTCGGAATACTAGATTATCGGGGAACGTTATAGAAGAAGTTTGATCTTCTTCCGTGAGCTTTGGATCTTACGACCGAGTACGAGTTATTATTAGGTTCATTTAAGCGGAAGATTTAGTTGTCAAAAGATGGGGATTGCGAACCCCGAAAAGATCGTAAGCCCGTTGGAGGCTTCACCTGTCCTAGACTATCGCAAAACGTTTCGAACAGAGATAAAAGCGGAAATCATAAATACAACAAAATGCCACGGCCACGCCGGGTCAAAACGATAAAACGTATGAGCAAAAGAGTGCGAATGTCAAGCGCCTCCCTCACTCTAATCGTCCAAAAGGTCTGTCCCGACAACCATCCACATCAGTAAGTCATATCGGGTAAGGGGTACCTGAATCTAAAAACAAGAAATATATCGGGGTCAATCATCGGAAATATGCACACTCCGTGCCATATAAAGAGGCATACTTAAACTACATGAATGTTAAAATGCAACACATAAGAAAGTGTATAGATATATATAAATGCGAAATAAACACACAAGGGCCCGTATCATCATCATAATCATCATCATAATCACCATAATATCTTCTCAAACGTACTCATCCTTCTCAAACGTACTCATCCTTCTCAAACATACTCATCCTTCTCAAACATACTCATTCTTTCTCATCATAAGCCTTTCATCATTTCATTCGTGTTCCATCGAGTATAAGTCATTTATTTAGATTTTGACGGCCGTCCTACCATAGACACATAGCATACATATGAATTATTGGATTTACTAAGTTCATCCTACGTCATATTACCAGTTTATATTCCTAAACATGTTACTAGGTCGCGTGATGCATGAAGACTCTCGATAAGACAAAGAGTATCACATAAATCCATCATGAGTAAGTCCAGGGGACTTACCTGGAGTCCGGAGAATAAGCAAGCAATAAAGTGCACAACCAAGGATCCAATCAACAAGAGCCTATTAATTTCATTAAGCTTTCATTAAGTGGTATTCTAATGCATGGTACCCAACCTAATAATCAACATACATCCACATGAGGTTCACGATTCTATAGATTACACAATTTGGTTAAGTGATCCGGACTTAACCAGTTATAATCTATATCGTATTATCACATAATCGATTTTCTTCTTATCGGATCATAAGTCAAGTTATGGGTATACTTCATTTCTGTATTTTATATGCTCTATGTTTCGGTTATGCCATCATATATTGAACCATATTCTTAGCATTCCCTTAACCAAGTTTTTTAACCGAGTCATTATAAACACTGGTTACTAAAATCATAATAACTCTTGATCCAACCGTTGGATTGCCATAATTTTTAAAGGGAAGTTAGATAACATTTCCATGAACATCATATTAAGATTTCAGCCGAATCAGACCGTTGGATTGGAATTAAAGTCCAAATTACAGAGGCACATATATCCATTTTGTCTCTTGATGTTTGCTACAAAACGCAACCAAAAACACATAGAGGCTCCACTTCCTAAGCCCTTTCCAAGCACACAAGATCTATTCCTAGAGAGAGGGAAGGCGGATGAGGGATTACCTTCGAAGAATCCCACACAAACGACTCAAGAACACCCTCGGGAGTCCTTCGGAACACGTTTCAAACACCTTGCCATTTTGTCACCAAAAATCCCAAAACATGATTTAGATTCTTACTCAAAGTTGAAGAAAAGGAGTTATAAAACATGTTGGAACTCAGTTTTGGAAGAAAGGAAGGGTTCTTACCAAGAAATCAAGTCAAACTCTCAAGACCCTTCAAAAACAGTTTTCTGCAGCTTCAAAGATGGACGATTTTGGCTAGGCAAAAGACCTTGGATTTTTGTGTTTGAGATATGTATGGAAAGCTGGGGTCAAGACGGATCCATGGCCACCGAGTTTGCTCAATTTGGATGAGTATGGAGGGAGTTATGCTATTTCTTGTGAAGGCTGTCCAAAATGGACCTAAAATGGAGCAAGGCTCTCCTTCTCTCTCTCTCTCTCCTCTCAAGTGACGGTGGGGCTTCTTTGGATGAGCTCCTCATGAGTCTTGGGGTCAGGCTTATAGAGGAGAGGGGTGGTTGGCTTCATGAGTCAAAGCATGGGTGGTGATGAGATGAAGAGATGGGAGTGGTTGAATGTCTACATTCACAAGCAAGCCACAAGTCAAGGGTTTGGTGGATCAATGTTGGGCAATTTGGGTGGATGACCTCTTTAACATAATGTAAAACCCGAGCTCGTGAAGCGTTAAAATCCGTTACGTTTATAAGATACGAGAAAAGTGGCTTGGGCATATTTTTTTCCGTCATTAAATCCATGTAAGGCTAGACATAAAATTTTTAAATTTTCCGGGTTTTCATAATCATAAGGGAGGATAATATTCGGATTATCCTACGGATATTTTATAAATATTAATTAAATTCCGGTCTTTACACCAAATTACAAAGAAATAAAAGTCCTAGTTCACACCACAGTGTTTATATGTTGTCCGTATATATTATCTTCCAAGTTGTCCGTATATATTATCTTCTTCAAATCGTTGTATTATTATTTGCTTTATCAATCTTTCTTGTGCTTTTTTAAGCGGATATAAATATGCATAATTAGATGTGGTGAACATTCATCTTTGGTAAATGCAACTTGTACACATAATATGCTTTAATTCATTGAGCCAATTAATTTCTTTAGAATCCTTTGCAATCTCATTGGAACACAACAATGTGTACCTCCTCAGACATTTGAAAGGTAGTTCTAATGTGTCTCTGCCTTTCCCTGCTTCTTCTAAGATGACCTTGTCTGCCTACAATGATGCAGATTGGACAAATTGCCTCTTCACTGGTCGCTACTCCAATCACCGCGGTGCAATTCATTTGAGTCTTTCATGCCCATCTGTAATGAGTAAGCTATATTTTGCCTACCCGTTCTCAACTACATCAAATAGGGATGATCTAGCTCCTTTTATACACATTTGACCCCCTTTGTTTGATTCCTATTATTTATTGGGCCAAGTTCATATTTAGTCAATTTGAGTTAGTCATATTAAGTTCATTTTGCCTCTTTAAAACTCTTTACAATTCCTTTGAAATTAATGCGCGGTTTTCACAACATACACCCGACCCTTGTGTACCCGAATTGCACAACCTGGCTCCGATACCAACTTTGTAACGGCCCGAATATAAATATCAGGGTTACGTTTTGAAGGTTGGATACCTTCGTTCGGATCTTGCAATTCAGGTACGGTTCGAGGTTTCAAACCCCAAAAGATCAGTATTTTAAAGTGGGGATTTCGAACCCCAAAACAATCGAAGGGTCGTTGGCTACCCTTAACCTGTCCTAAAAACTAAGTCACGGAAATTCATCTGAAAGAAAATGCGAATGCGGAAGTAAAGTACAACTTTCCACAGCGCGGCCGGGTCAAAACCAACCATAAACCACATCATTGAAAACTATTAAGCCAAATCAACGGAGTTAGACCTTTTGCAATCTCCCAGGAGGTTTCCCATGCCATAGAAGCATAGAGCAAGCATAACTGCAACACATAACTAAAAAAATATATGCGGGGCGGGATCAGACCGAGGCCCTATCACATTCTGGGTCCCACAAGCACGCATACACATACGCTATACCTATAATAAAGATGCTTCTAATGTATAGTAGAATTTAAACACGCAAGTCATGCTTATCAGGATATAATATGCGGAATTACGATAAATGGCCCAAAGAATGCCAAGGGGCATATACCTCTCCTACCTCCGCCCCCTTCCCGTTAGGGCAAACGTTGGTCAGCTCAATGCTATAACATGGCATAATGTAATATTCATGTAATATATGTGAATATGTTTAAACATTAATATAAGTTGAATAGTTAATTATGAAAACAATTATCTTGAATTTTTAGAACTCTTTTTTAAAAAATATTTAAACAAAAAAATAATCATTAAAATATTCACCAATCAAAAACATTTATCAAACTATTCAAGATGTTATTAAGTGGTTCGTTAAGTTTGTTATATATACATAGTATTAATTTAAATGAACTCAATCTTAGTTTATTTTATGATTTTATAATATTTTAGCGATTAAAGTTAGTCGTTCAAAAAAAATTATCACTAATAATAAATTGATAATAAGTAGGAAATTAAAAGGTTAAAATAATATTTAATATAATTTTTATAATCTTACAAGATTTGTGCATGAATAATAATAGTCATATAAAAAAACGCGAAGATCGCGAGCAATAAAACTAGTTTAGATTAAAGTAGAGTCTTATTCTAAAATAAGACTTTTTTTTTATTTTCACAATTTAATAATAAAAAATTAAGCATGGATAATTGATATAATTTATTAAACACTTACTACTTACTACACATTTTGGAAATTATCAGGGGTTAATATGCATGGGCACATACTGCATAATTTATAGTATTATTAAACTATATATTAATATTTGTAAATAAGACCGTAGTTAGGTAATTACAAGATTAAAGTATATATTCAAGGCACCGTAGTTAGGTTTTCTATCATTAAAATATAAAAAAAATAAAACTTTTTTATTTAACGAAAATAAATTGATCACATTATGAAGAAATATGCGGCAGCCGGTTGAAATAACACATATAACTATTAGTATTATTTTTGGATTAATTATATTGAAACCTTATGATAAATTTACATAAGATTGAATAGATATATTTTGTGTTTAATTAATATATGATGTTCATAAATCTTATCCAATATAACTAATGTAATCGTTTAATATTTTAAAAATAATTTTTCATCATTCAATCTAATACAATCTAATACATATAAGAGATAAACTTTTTCATTTATATATAAGAGATAAAATCAATTAAAGGGTTTATATACTTTTATATTTTTGAAAAATAAAGATCTTTTATTTTATTATGTATTATTTATTGGATAAATAAGTGAAAAAATAACGTGTATGTAAATAAGAGTACTTATTCTTATCAGATATAAAAAAATATAATTAATTAACAAAACGTGCAAGAGCGCATACTAAAATAGAGACGTGAAAATCATATGTGGCGGGCTTTGGTTCGATTCGATTATGTATCGTTCTCTGGTGCAATCTGGCCCGGAATTTTTTTGACACGTCAATTAATGAGTATCCAATAAATTTAAGTCACGTCAATTAATGATTTTTTTTAACCACCTATCATCTTATGTGTCCACCTTAATTGATAATTACAATTAAACAATTTAAATAAAAAAAATTAAATTATAGTCATATCTTGATTAAAATTACCTAAAAATCTTTTAGCATATAACGTTATTAATGTATCAAATTGATAAATTTTCATATATAATTTCAAACTTATATATTATTTTTATTTTATTAATTTCAAACTTATTAATATGATGATGTTTGACGTACTATATTTGTACTAAATCATATCTAATAAAAATATGGTGTTGTTAGATACACCGCAAATCTTTCATCAGAAATGCACGTCCTTTTCAACGTGCAACCCTTTCCCACTAATTAACACTTTTAAAAAATTAATTAACACACTTTAACCCTGCACATCAATTCCGACGTGCAGGATTTGAGGTGTATATAGCGGAACCGTAAAAATATAAATAATGCACGAGAGAAATTTGTTATCTTATTCATGTTATCAAGCCTAAAATTTCAAAGTATTTACTTTAAAAACAATATAAAATATAAAATATAAAAACATTACAATCTCATATTTATTAGTAATAATTATGGTAATATATATATATATATATATAATTTATTAATTAAAAAATCTCGAAACGCATCTATATATAACCTTAATTTATAAGACTTTGCTTACGTGTCAATCATAGAGGAGTTTTAGGAATATTGACCAATTATGTTTTTTTCCTTTATTTTTTTATTTCTCCTTTTCTCTTTTTTTCCATTTAATTTTTTTAATCCTCCATTCTCTTTTATTCTTAACATATTTACTAACAATTAGGCTTAATTCAAAAAATTGAATTCAATCTAATATAAACATTAGGCTTAACTCACATTTATGTATTAACTATATATATATATATATTATTAAATGAGAAGCAATTTCGCCACGTGTCGTCATTTTATGCCAAGTTATTTTAGGTAAGTTTATTTCCATAATAATCTAATTAATTAGCTAGGATAAATCAATTAACCTATTTATAATTTACCATACATCTCAATCTATCCATAATTGGATATATATATATATATATATATATATATATATATATATATATATATATATATATATATATATATATATATATATATATATATATATACATACATATACCCATTAAATTTTATTAATTTATCTATATACACATAAAAAAATTCAAAATTCAAAATTTTGGTTTATATACATCAAAATTTAATGATCTTATTAAATTATCAAAAGTATGATTTTGGTTTAATGATTGTAGATTAAAGTTTTCATTTAACATATATTTTATATTTTCTAACCAAGGGGTTTGAATTCATAAATAACGATACCTATATGTAATTTTTTATATACTATATTAAATTAAAAGCACGAGAACATATCTTATAAATTCTCTCTTTCATCTAAGAGATTTTCATAAAATTATCTTTAGTTAAATCTTTTATATAATATTATAGTGATAGTATTTTTTTTCTTTCTAATAAGATTATTTTAAAATATCTATATATATACGTACACTTCTTTAAGCGATAATCATTTTTAATGAGGTGTTATCATTACATTTAATTGTAGTTTTTTGAATTTACATGGGTATCCGGGTCTACTAGCAAGTAGCACCTGACTAATCCCATGGACCCTGAAGTTAACAACTAGGTAAACCCTCCAGTGGCCACCCGGGGCGGGATTCGAACCGAGGACCTTTGGGTACTTCTCGCATGTCCTTTAAACCAACCTGAAATGGTTTACATTAATTGCAATTTTTTCAACCAATAAAACTATACATTTTAATTTTACACTAACTTTTATTAAAATTTTACAATATTAATTTGTCATATTATTATGATTTGGAATATAAACCGCGCAATGGCGCGAGAACTGTACTAGTTGGGCTTAATTCAAAACATCGAATATAATTATTAGTTGTGACAAATCACATTTAAATGCATGATTCAGATTTCAAAATTTCTAAAAAAGTTACAATGATATTGATATTATTATTACTGGGTGATTTAAAATATCTACATTTATGTATTATACTTTATACGAGATATAAAAAAAATTATTTCAGAATTATAAGATACATTTATGGTAAAAAAAAAATTTTATCTTAACTTTTATTAGTATTTTATTATATATTTAAATATATTATTAATATTTTAGTTTTAAAAAATCGCGCCATGGCGCGGGAATTATACTAGTTGGTAATAAAACCGGTACACTGTAAAATACATATGTACCGTATTGTATTGATGTAGATAGAGGATCCCATCTGGCAAGTGGCCTTATGCCCTTATTGGCGCATTATAGTTTATACTTTATATCAACCGACAGAAATAAGTGGGATGACACTTGACAGGATCTCAAGATTATTACCAAAAAAAAAAAAAAACAGGATCTCAAGATAATATTTTAAATTCCATGCGTGAAGAAAACTACACTATCCGTCTCAACATATAGACTTGTCATTTTACTCCCTTAGCGTAATAGCAGCATTGGCAATGGAAGTCTCCAGCTCACCCCCTTCTGAAATTGGACAAACAAGCCCCCACCTCTCCTTTCTCCTCACTCTCCTTTTCCCATTCTTAGCACCTCCTTTCTCCTCACTCTTCTTTTCCCATTCTTGGCAAAGTGCCAAGAGGTCCCCCTTCTCCTTTCAAATTCAGAATTTGATTCCCCACCCTTCTATCTCTATCTGACTGCATTCCTATTCAGTCCACCACCACCACCCATCCTCCTCTGTTACACTGAAAGCAGCCCCAAACATCTGAGCACCACCCACACACATCTCTTGTCTCCCCTTCCAGTCGAGCAGCCCCGGAGAGCCCCCAACGTCACCACTGTCACCTCCATCTTCCTCCTCCTGTGGAAGCCGAGAGCACCCAGCTCTTTCCCGACGCCGACGAGCCAAGGAATTCGCCTCCGACGAGACGGAGCCAGCGCCAGCGCCTCGCCATCTCTTCCTTCCCTGTTTGAATCCGAGAGGTGAGAACTCCGATTCCTCTTGTTCGGCTCGAATCTGCATAAAATCCTCTTCTAACTCCTTTTCCCCGTCGTTCTAAGACTCAGAGCAAGCTTTTACCTCGCCTTAGAAGCCGTCGCAGACCCTCGCCGGAGCTACCTTGGCCGATCGGTAATCCTCTTCTCCTTCCCTCTCTATTGCTCTCGCTTCCTTTCTATTGTTTGGGTTGTGGTCGGACATCTATTTCGACCTGTCTGGGGTGGGTTGAGTCGAGAGCGGAGCCGCCGGTGGCCTGAGATTTCATCTCCTCCTTCCGTTCTTTTCTTCCGCTGAGTTGCAGAGCTCGCTGTTCGTTCCTAGGTTGGAGACGGCGTTTCCTTTCAATTCAGTTGTGCCTGAAATTCTGGGTTGGGCTTAAGCTTGGGTCCGAGTCTTCTATTCGGATTTGGGCCTATTTCAGATCCTCTCTTCAAGTCTTGGGCTGATGGGTTTGGGTTACTTCGTTGTTATTGTTGTTATCTTAATTGAACTGTGACTCTGTGAGGGCATTGTGAAATATTATTTATACATTATATGATTTACATCATCATTTTAATCCGGTTTTTAGAAAACAAATATATTTTCTGAAAATATTATGTATTTAATGTGTTTTAAAATGGTATCATTTGGGGGATGTATTATTTTATAATGATTTATAATGTGGTTTTAGTAGAGATTTGAACTCTAATTTGAAAAGTATTGTTGGAATTCTAGATTGATTTATTATTAGCTTTGAGTTATAAATATGATTTGGAAGGATGATATAATTTTGAGTATCTTATTTTAAGCTAAGTAGTGTTCGGAAAATTATTTAAAGGGATTTTCCAGTTTCCGAAAAATATTTCTAAAGCGTCGGAATTCATTAAGAATGGTTTTGAGCTAGAGAATGCCAGGATTATTTTATGATATAATTTTGGGAAATTGGTTAAGGATTTAAATGTTTAATGCCGGGATTCTTTGTCTTGGTTTGATGATGTTGGTTTTGAAAAGGAAGTTTGGAAATATGATTGGTACGATTTTATCAATGAGTTTGATTTGAAGAATGATTTTGGTTGATGTTGATCGTATCGGAAAGGCTTTGGAAAATCGGTTTTACTATCGGTTGATTCTGAGTATGTTGAGAACTTGAGTTTCATGTGTATGAATGATGGACCGGTAGCTTATGGAAATGGCTTGATGATAGGTGTGTAATGCTTTTGGATTGCTTTGGACTTGCATTTGGGCCCTTGCTTGTATTACCCTGCTGTTCTGCATCTTCAGGTAAGTTCCCTAGGGGGCTTACTCAGGTTGGACATTCATGCCTGTTGTTACATTTTATGTTAGGTGTTGCATATGCATAAAAGCATGTCATGTAGTATCATGCTAGGATTGCATTGAACTGAGCATGTGGTTACTATGTATGTTTGAAACAGAACGGCCGTTATCTGTGATAGTCCTAGAGTCTTTGCTAAGGTCATAGGGTAGCCCAGCCTCATCGGGTACCCTGAGTCAATCAAGTCGATATGAGTATGATATGATAGCCCAGCACCATCGGGCAATCGATGAGATGATATGATATGACGATGCCGTGGTTTGTGCACCACCACGATGAAATTGCTATGCTATAGCTCGAACTGGCCAGTCTCTGCACTAACGGAAAGGGATGCAGAGGTAGGAGAGGGATATGCCACTTGGCAGTGGCGGATCCAGGATTTTTGTCGGAGGGGGGCTGAAAACTACAAAGGGATGATAGGATCGATGCTTCTCGTTAAATAGGATCGATACCTCTCATCAAACTTAGCGTCAAAACTTTTCAAAGCTACATTCGAGGATAAATAGGGTCCATGCTTTAGCTACATATTAATCTTATAGACAATTTCGAGGGTAAATGACCTTAAAATTTAGATATGAGGTAAATTTGATGCTAATTTTTATATCTACCCGAATTTTTTGGTCACTCAAATTCAATGAAATTGAATTATGAATTATATTGGGACAGGACATTGACTCCTAATATTGAATGTATACGAATCAGTTAGATTTACATAAATATCATAGCAAAACTCACAAATCTACAAACTAAAAATCCAAATCACGTACAAACCACAAATTCATTTCTAACCACAACCACAAACCATAGTTTCAACTGCAAACCACAACTTTATTCCACACAAATCACAAACTCTAATCGAAATTTCTCCAAATTGATTCTCAAATCTCAAATCCACAAATTCTAATCTACGTTGATTCTCACCCAATCAATTGAACTTAAAAACAATTAAATTAAAACAAATCAACAAAACACAATTCCAAATCACAATTCACAAATTCATTTCTCACAAACACAATCACAAACTATAATCAAAATTGATTCTCAATTCACAAATTTATTTCTCACAAATCACATACCCTAATCGAACTCCCCAAATTCATTCTCAATTCCACAAAGGCACAAATTATAATCAAAATTGATTCTCAATCAATCAATTCAACAAATTATAATCGAAATTCAAAGGAAGATGAATTGAGAAAGAAAACTAACAAGGCGTGAAAGATTCGCTCGGAAGTCGGATTCGGAATCGCTCCGCAAAGGCGCTGGTGAAGCAGATGGGCAATGGGGCATTGCGCCGCCGGTAGAAGGGTCGGCCGGAGCCCGGGGGCGGAGCTGGTGCGCCGGCAACGGAAGCAGAGACTGAGAGACGAGACAACGGTTTTGGGGCGCCTTCGCCTTCGCTGAGAGTCGTGGAGTGGAAGCTGCTGGAACACCTGGAAGGGTTTGCCTCTTGCTGTAAAAAATAATCCAACAGTAAAAAAAAAAGGGGGTTAAATGATGGTAAAAAAAAAAAAACAGATCTTAGGGAAAAGCTGGGCGTAATGGGATTCTAAACGGGATCCTCATCAATCATAGTGCGCGCCTTTACCATTGAGCCATTCCATCTTTATGATTTTATCCTACTTCAATTATATATATTACTAATCTAACAGATATATACAAATATACCTATACCATTTTTAGGATTGGGGGGGGGGGCTTCAGCCACCTCGAGCCCCCCACAGATCCGCCTCTGCCACTTGGCATTGTCTTGGGCCCTTTACAGTATTTTTACACATTATTATAACTAGGAGCATGCTAGTGTGTTTGACTTTCGTACTGCATTAGAGCATCTTTATTAGGTATAGCACATACTATGTGGCCTCAGCGAGGACTGCCGGTCCCGCATGAGTGGCTCGATCTGACTCCTTTCCCCGTTCCTTTTTTTAAGGTATTTTCTGCAGATTTTGAGTGCTCGATGTCTATATGACGAGGTTTCCTTTTGGCAAATCGAAGAACCTGACTAATTCTCTAACTTGGTATAAATGGTAATAATTCGCTTACGTTTTGGTTTGGTCCGGCTCTGCTGTGACACTTTGTATCTTAACTTTGTTTCCGCTTTACTTTCATTTGAACTGAATTTCGCGACATAGTCTTAGGACAGGTTAAGGGTACCAAATGGCCCTTCGAGGTTTTTAGGGTTTGAAATCCCTCTTTCTACTAATCTTAAATGAGTTTGAAAGCTCGACCCGTACCTGTATTGCAAGATCTGAACAAGGGGTTTCATCCCTTGAAACGTAACCCGGAAATCATAATTCTGGGCCGTTACATACAAAACGGCATGTATGGAGACAAACTTATATAAATTTAGATTTAATTATAATGTATGTTTTTTAGATAAATAATTAATTATTTTGATTGATTATATTAAAACTTTAAATGAGTAGATGCTAAAGTAATTATATTATATTTTAAAGGAGTATATTTTATATATCTATTATAATTATTTTTGGATGGTGGGTCGGATGGGGTTAAATTGTAAGAGATTTATTTAATTATCATTTTTTTTAAAATTAGGGGTTCATTGAAAATATTTTATAAAAATGGGTGATTTTTTGTAATTTTTATTTCATATAGGGTAATTTTTTTAATTAAAAAACTCATTTAGGGTGTTAATTTCAACTAATGTGATATGTTAGGATATTTTATAAAATTTTACAGGTATAGGGTATTGAAAGCAACTATCCCTTAAGGTTGTTAAGGTTGTTGTGATATTAGTTTTCAATTTACCCTATTTACCCTATAAATAAAGACGAACAACAGCTGATATATCGATGGGAATAAAACTGAATTGAACCCAAAAATGGAATCCATGGCCAATGCATTCAACCTCCAAAATCTCCATCCCTTGCGATTGGGAATGTTGGTTCCAATACTCATATTGTGCCTCTTCCTCTACAAATGGGCTTCATAACCCGTCGGGAAAGAAGCTCCCACCGTCTCCGTGGGGGATTCCGGTGATGGGAAACTTTTTCCACCTGGGGGCGCCCCCCACAGGGGGCTCCACGCACTCGCCCAACGCCACGGTGACATGATGCTGCTCCGCCTTGGATCCAATCCGGTGCTGGTAGTCTCGTCCTCCAAATCAGCAACCGGGATGTTGAAGACCCACGACGTGGCATTCGCCAGCCGGCGAACCAACGTGATGTTCCAGCGCTTGCTCTATGACGGAAGGGACATCTCGTCCGCACCCTACGGGGAGTACTGGCGGCAGATAAGGAAGGTGAGCGTGCTCAAGCTCTTCAGCAACTCAAGGGTGAGGTCCTACAAGGAAGTGAGGGAGGAGGAGGTCGCCGCCATGGTTGCCAAAATCGATGGTTTGGTTGGGACGGAGATCGATTTGAGTCAGATTATGAAATAACGGTGGATCATCCGACGTGGGGGGCAACGCACGCCAAGCGCAAACGCGCTAACCAAGCCGAGCACACAAGCCGAGTGAGGTTCCATCCTAAAACCAATTGGTGTTAGGTGGGGTAGCCCACCGGCTTATATGCAAGGCTTGGAATCAATTTCTAACCAATGTGGGACACTCCCACAATCATATTCTCCACACACCCCCTCAAGCGCAACTGCCTGGCCACGCAATATTGCCAGTTGCGATTGGCGAATCAATGCCTTAAGGCCGGCTAGCCAATTAGACCAGGAATCCAAACCACACCGCACCATGCCGAACCTCGCTCTAATACCATATGAAATAACGGTGGGTCATCCGACGTGGGGGGGCAACGCACGCCAAGCGCAAACGCGCTAACCAAGCCGAGGACACAAGCCGAGTGAGGTTCCATCCTAAAACCAATTGGTGTTAGGTGGGGTAGCCCACCGGCTTATATGCAAGGCTTGGATTTAATTTCTAACCAATGTGGGACACTCCCACAATCATATTCTCCACACAGATGTTTATGGACATCACCAATGACATCATTTGTAGGGTTACGCTGGGGAGAAAGTACGACCAGAAGTCGGAGTTCAAGAGGTTGTTGGGGGAGTTTATCGAGTTGATGGGTGGGTTTTTCATCAGTGATTATGTACCCTGGTTGGGTTGGATTGAAAAGCTGAATGGCTTGGATCAACGGGTTGTCAACATCAAACGGGAGTTGGATGAATTTATCGAGGGTGCCGTTCGAGAACACGAGGAACGTGCCAAGAGTCCTGATCAGATTACTCATGGCGCCAAGGACTTTGTCGATGTGTTGTTGGACGTCCAAAAGGAAGAAGCTGCTGTGTTTCAGATGGATAGAGTCGCCCTCAAAGCATCCATCTTGGTGTATATATATATATTATTTTTATTTTAATTAATTAGCTGATATGCAATAAACGTACGTACATTGAAATGATCGATTGAGATATATACCTATTGCTCTCAGAACGCGTTTGAAGCAGGGACAGATGGGACTCAAGCAGGACTAGAATGGACCATGGCGGAGCTCTTAAGGAATCCGAAATCCATGAAAACCTTGCAAGCTGAGGTTCGACGATTCATCACACTCGATAAACCAACCATATCGGAGGAAGATATCCACCAAATGAAGTACCTAAAAGCTGTTATCAAGGAAAGTATGAGGCTTCACCCTCCAACCCCGCTTCTAATCCCACACATGTCGACCCAAGAAGTGGAGCTCAATGGCTACACCATCCCCGCAGGGACCCAACTCATCGTTAATGCGTGGGCCATCCAGAGGGACCCTGCCCGTTGGGATAGGCCGGATGAGTTCCTTCCCGAGAGGTTCCTCGACTCTTCGATAGATTTTATGGGGCAGGACTTCGAACTCATCCCGTTCGGGGCAGGGAGGAGGATTTGCCCTGGGATACAGTTCGGACTCGCTGGCATCGAGCTTGCTCTTGTGAGCTTGGTCGGACGGTTTGATTGGGGTCTCCCTGGAGGTGCGGAACCTCAATCTTTGGATGTGGAGGAGAAAAAAGGTATTACCGTCCACAAGAAAAATCCCATCATTGTTGTTCCTTATCGGCCTATGTCTTAAGTCTTACCACACAAAACTACAGCCCAAAACCGCAACGATTAATGAAGACTTCCCTTTCGATCCCCATCTGCATACCCATCCCTAATAAGATTGATAAAATTGAATCTTGTATTTACCAAAAAAAAAAAAAATTGAATCTTGTATGATTTCTTTTATTTCCTCTTTCATTCATGACTATGGATATATGGTCTTTTGGTTTTTTTTTTGTTGGATGGTTTCTCCAGATTGAATTCGTAGACCATTTTCAAGCCAGTCAATGCCTAATGAGAGTCAGCAGAGAGCTAGGCCATCTGAGATGTTTGCCTTCTTCGGTTCTCTAAAATCCAAATTGTTGGTTTCATCAACAAGGTAAATTGTGCTCCTTTATGGCCTTTTTTTAACTTGGATTTCTCCCTCAACATTGATTTTCTATCCTATTGCCAAATTTTTTTTGCGGAACTTGACTTGAATGATTCGCTTGACATATAACACAATCAATTTAGCTCATGAAAGGCCACACAATCCTGGATGAACAGGGGTATTCTATAAGATCTCACATTTCTGAAATATAAATATGAAAGGTGCTGGTGATGAAAGACATTCCGTGTCTGAAATTATTTTTATCTTTGCACATCATAGAAGTAAACCAGATATAAAAATATTTGTTTGTTGAATTTCAGTGTATTCTAGGTTTTGAAAAATATTTGCAATCTTTGTGGATATGAGGGGCATTCAGGGTTATGCATTTACAAGTATTACTCTGTATCTTGTGAAACTGAAGTTCTGGCAGATTCAGGAACGGAGCAGCTGGAATTTATTGCCCTTTCACAGAGAATAGGAGACCCTAAATATCAGCAGGAGGTATCTGTAGGTTTTGAAAAATATTTGCAATGTTTGTGGATCATGAGGGGCATTCAGGGTTATGCATTTACAAGTAGCACTCTGTATCTTGTGAAACTGAAGTTCTGGCAGATTCAGGAACGAAGGAGCTGGAATTTATTGCCCTTTCACAGAGAATAGGAGACCCCAAATATCAGCATAAGGTATCTGTAGACTTTATAGAAAATGATAATAGAAACGTAAAAATGAGAGCCTAGGCTTTGGTGTTGATAAAGAGGATGTTGATTTAACTTATTTATCCATGACTCCTTTTAAATCTCTTGCTTTCGTTATCTAGTTCTATAATTAAGTTGATCTCTCTCTCTCTCTCTCTCTCTCTCTCTCTCTCTCTCTCTATATATATATATATATATATATATATATATATATATATATATATATATATATTTATCTTTTGCAGAATTAAGTTGATCACTCTCTAACAGTTGAGAGGGCGAGTAGTTGCAGAAAATCATTTCTTTTTATTTCTGGTAATGCCCTGCTGGTTCCCTTGATTCTATTACTTTATGATGCTAGAAAAACAATGATTGGTTTAGACTTGAGTGATTTCATGTCTTAGATGTTCTTGTCATTCTCCCAAGCTTCTGTATTTGTGTGTCCACTTAGTAGTGAAGCTAACAGTGAGAGCTACTAGCCATGTTATGGTGAAACTCATCATGAAAATGGTTTATGTTAGATGCCTTTCGGTTACTTGTCGTGATCCTAGGGTGTATGCAATCATTGGTTCAAGTTCATGCCAGAGTTCGAGCCCATCAAGTCAGGATGTCCCTGGAAGGTGAGGCTGTGCAGCAGATGCTCGACGAAAGACGCCAGGAGGCTGATTTCTTGGAGCATGCTGAGTTATAATGGGCAGAACAAGACTTCAGCCTTGAATTTTCGTGAGTATTAGGATCCACCTAGTTTAGCTACTGGTTTGATGCATTTGACAGCTTCGGGAGGGATGGTGTGACAGTAAAGGAACAATAGTTGGCATTTAATATTATATTTTTGTTGTTGTATTATACTTGTGTTTGCATTAGTTGATATCAAATGCAAAACAGGTCATTTATTAGTGCGTGTTTTTTTTAATAAAATATGATATTTTTTAGCCCGGTCCGGTAGAATTCCGGGCTAAAAAGCAGTTTTTTTTTTAATTTCCCATAAATAAGTTAGCAACAGCAGTTTGCCGTGGCTAGCGCTTTAGCCACGGCTATAGCCGTCGCTACTCTCTTTTGCCACCCCATGTTTCCCCACAGCTTTTTTCCCCTGGCTACAGCCGTGGCTACCACCCTTTGGCCACAGCAAATGGACTTTTAGCCACGGCAAATAGCCGTTGCTAATATCTTTTTTTTTTGTAGTGCCGCCTATCTGATTTTCGAGTCCTATGAAGATTCTTTTGACGCGAATGAATGGTATTTTGCTTATGAGTATATGGTCCTCCTCCAAGTAGATTAAAGAGACGAGCCTGAGCCTAAGTATCTTTAACTTTAAATAACATCACTTTTAAGCTATCCAGATTGGGCTAGTTAGTGTTAGTGTAAACAAGATTGTTTCGCTGAACCCAAAGAGTCCACCAAGCCATCGTGACGTGGCACCATAACCTTAATTCTGCCCAACAACTGCTCGGATACTGCTTGCTCGGTCCCCATAGCGGAGTTATAGGGTGTCTTACAAGAGCTTAAACTAGTTGACATGGGATAGTGACTTTCGTAGAGTGATCCTGGAAGTAGACTCTCTCCTCGTAGCGACCCTCCTTAGTAAACAATTGTCACGGTGTCACCCACTAGCTAGTCTGGTCAACAAGTCCCAGACTTTTTAAGAAGAGAATAGAGTATCTAGTTTCAGCATATATTCCGTGAGGTTAATTGTGCAACGGATGCCCTAACTAGTTTAGCTTTTTCTTATAACATTAATTGACTTATTTGTATTGGGTGACCCTCTTGAGGGTGTTTTAAATTTCTTACAAAGTAATGTTAGGGGTCGGGCTATCCCTTATTTGCTGACTACTTAGCCCTTTTCTTTTTAATAATAAAGCGCGTCTACATGCGTGGAAAGCACCGTCTTTCCTTTCAGGAAAAAAAAAGTTCAGAAGATGGGAGTTGAGAAAATTAAAATGCGGAAAGGCCCAAACTAACGAAAAGGTTAGTTTTGAGGATTGTTTTTTTTATAGGAATATATAACATGGAAAATCCGAATTCGAATGTTTAATCGAAAAGGTTAGTTTTGTGTGGTTTATAGCTTATACTTTGTCAATATGTGCTCTAAATATTGATTTTAGATTTAATTTATATTTAAGATATGAGAATTCATTTAGGGTCTTGATTTTGGAAATTAATTTTGTGCTGTGATTTTGAGAATTAATTTTGTGAAATTGTGAATTTAATTTCAGGTTTGAGAATTTACTTTGTGATTTGGGAATTGTTTGTTTTTTTAAAAGAATATAATATAACATATGGATCGATAAATTTGTGGCTTGAGAATGGTAAACGTGAGTTACTGTTTGCAGTCCTGACATGAAGATAAGACATCACAAGAACAGTGGAGGTGAGGTGCTCCATCCCCCTTGAGCTGTTCTCCAGACAAATAACACCATCCCTGTTAAGTGGTAACTAGAGTTTTTGTTTTGCAGCTCATCACGTACCCTCACTGTAAAGCCTTATCGGAATCCGAGAAGCGATGTTGGCGCTAGCTAGCTGCAGGATGATAGTACAATACTCCCTCTGTTCCAAAATAGATGGGCGTTTGTTTTTTGACACGCTTTTTAAGGAGCGAAAAAACCTATAAAATATTATTTTTTTAATTAAAATTTTTATACTATTTGATACTTATTACTAATAAGTATCTAATTATATAAAAAAAATTAATTAAAAAATATTATTTTATAGAGTTTTTCGCTCCTTAAAAAACGTGTCGAAAAGTAAAAGACCATGTATTTTGGAACGGAGGGAGTAATTAAAAGAGCTATAGAGGTTGCGGGATATGCCAAAAACGGCCATTAGCAGCTGGGTCCTCTTTTGTTTGCAGATTTGAATGCCATATATTTGTGCGGTTGAGATATGAGTGTACGGACGTGAATAGATGGACTGGAAATTAAAACGATTGGAATGCGATATATTTGCAGCTCATCACGTACACCCTCACTGTAAAGTCCCTATCTATATATGTATATATGCATATGCATTGTTTGAATTAGACGTGGCCAGTGTATTGATGTAGATCGAGGATCTTTGGCAAGTTATATATGGGCGCAGTAGATTAGATTATAGTTAATCCAGTGGCGGATCTAGTAATTTTTGTAAGGGGCTGAATTTTTTTCCCATAAATTACGGTTTGAAATGTTCGAGTTTAAGATTGTACCTATACTAGGAAGGCAGACCCGTGCTACGCACGGGACATGTGATTTATTCCAAACATTTTATTTCAAACATTATTGTGAGATTAGGCTTGGTAAATAAAGAAAAAAAATAACACGTTATACAAATTTTTAAAAGAATAGAATATTAGCACATAGTGTTTTAAATTAAAATATTATTATTCAAACATAAAAAAAATAAAATAATATGTATTACAACATATATAGCAAATTTTTTTTTTATCTAGACCCATGAGTGAAGAGATAAAATTTCAGAGAAATTTAAAGATAAAAAAAAATTCATGTATTTGATAATGTTATAATTTTTTATAACATGAAAAGAATCAATAAAAAAATATTTTATACTAACTAAATCAAATTATACACACTTTTTTATTAGGTTTTTTTGCATATGATAACCAATTAAAATTTTCGATTGTAAACTTTTTTTAAACTTGCACATTAAATAAATGGAATATATATATTAGAATCTATAATAAATTATATAACTTATAAATTATCATATAAATAGAATGTAAATTGTCATGTATGAAATTTTATTTTTGTGTTTCTTTATGACTCATCGAATTGAATGAGCCCTCGATCAGTCGAAGGAAGCGCATAGATGAATTTGAGTTAGCGATCTCTACCATTAGATTCAATTTGGTACTCAGCCAATAGAAACTGATGAGTCTAATTAAAAAGGGACATCACGCCCCAAATCTCTCATCTTCAACGGCATATCCAGTAGAACTTGAACCGAAGAATCAACAAAATTCTTCACCCTCCTCCGATAATTCACTCTTTTGTCAACCAAACCGCTGGAATACAAAAGGTCATACCTTGAAACCCTTGGCAGAGAGAAAGATCAATTCCAGAAGAAACAAAGGTGACAACAAAGGTGGTTCCTGCAAGATCGAATGTACGAAGAACACCGAATAAAATTTTACGTTAGTTTTTTGAATGTGTGAATTTAGGTCATTTAATTAATGCAATGAAAGGTAGGCGTTTCTTTCCCCTCCAAATTGGTTTTCAAAGATAGGTGATAGGTGATGAATGATGAACTCTTGAGTGCCCAAATAACTGCCAAGAATTTAAGAATAATTAAGATCACCAATAAAACATTATCATAAATTTTTTATTTTGTGAAAAATAATATCCTTAGAATATGATCTTACATAATGGATTATAAATAAATTATAATGAACCGGCTAAAAAATTTATATTTTGTGAGATGAACTACAAATTCAAGAGGTGGGATCTTGTGCTGAATGACAATCAAATCAAATTGACGCAATTCATATTTGAATTTAATCAATATTGGAATATAAATAGACGCTATATTTGTAAAGGCTGACATCTAATTTGACATTTAATTAAAAAAAGGAAAGAATTCCAAAAGTTATAACGGTAAAAATTAGTGATGTGATAACCATACAATTAATATTATACATACAAAATTATATTATATTATATTAGATACTACCATTGAAAAAAAAACATATTATTGAAAAAAAAAACTTCTCACCTCTTAGACTACCTTAATTTAATTTTATTGACTTATTAACAAATAAAAATTAAATTAATTATAAAGTCAGAATTTATACCAATTATATCATCTTGAGAATCTTGTCTCATGATAGGGGTGTAAGGATTTGAGATCAACGCTGCTAATTTAAAAATTTATGCGAGTTAGAATACATTCTAAAACTATGAGATACTTTTTATAAATTGTAAAACTGAAATAAGGGCATATTTTACCAAAACATGTTGTTTGGGATCTTTTTCATAGTTAGACCTTCTTCTTCCTACAGCCCGACACAGCAAGTCGGCAACTTCAACAGCTCAAATCCGGCACCACTTCGGCGATCCCCGACGGCGCCGACAGAGCGTGCGGCAGACGTGACGATGGAAGCGGGATCCCTACGCCTTGGCGCACATATGGGAGGCGTTAGGTGGCTCTGGTAGCGGTGGACGAATCCAGGCGATGTGGCTCCGACGAATCGAATCTGAAATTGGGCGTATTCTATTTTGTATGCTTTTCTCAAAAAAAAAATGAATGGGATTGTAGATTAAAGGTTTTAAAACACGATGAACTAGATTCAGAGCTTGGAGATTGGCCTTCAATGGTGGATGGAGCTTCCGAAGGTCGAAAGGGTTTTTATAGTCGATCTTAAAATGAGAACGAAATATCAAATTGATTGTACCGATCTCTTCCTCTTCTTCTGGTGATCAATGTGGTGTATTCAATTGCAAGAAACGGTTGAAAAATCATCCCAAACGACACCAAATTCGATTTGGGGCAAAACGAACTTGGACGAAAACAGGGCTGAATTCGTTGATCATATCACAAGTTAAACACGTTTTTGACATGGGGATGTTGAATCAAAGTTAATGAAGACGTTTTGGAGGTGAAACGTCGCGAAATAAAAAACCACCATTGAAGGGTTTCAACATACTGGACACGAGAAGGAGGAGGAAGAAGGAAAGAGCGGTTCAACTAAACCGGTTCTCCATTTTATTTTATTTTTCTTGGTTTGGTCCAGTTCAGCCGATTTAATAAACCAAATGCTTGATTTTATATCTACTTACAAGTTACAACCTTATTTATTTAATTTAATTTTAATTTTTATTATTTTTAAAAAAAAATTGTAAGTAAACACTCATTTGGAAGATGAAAAGAAAAGCCTTTATTATTTTTTTAAAATAAAGTTAAATTAATAAATAAACATAATTTTTATATAATTGGTTTAATGATCAAATTGAATTGAGAATTTATTAAATTGATTAAAAAAACGAACATTATATATTACATATATAAATTTAGTGACAAAAAAATAATAAAAGATGTAGCTATAAAGAAGTGGAAAATTAAAATAAAAATTGTACCTATCAAGGTTCGAACCTTCAACCAAGAGGTAATCCCCAACAACTATAACCATTGAGCTAAAGAAATCAAGTTGATTCAAATTGAATAAGAAAACAAAAATAGTGTAAATTTTCATATACTTAATAGTAGCAACAAATGGCTCTTGAACACAACTTTCTATGTATTATATAGATATAGATTATAGATAGATACATCATTGACACCTTCAGACCTACTTATATGTTGAATGGCACTAAAAACTACAATACGCAGAACCAATTCTGAAACTATGTGCAAAATTCTAATGGTGGTTATTCATAGAAAAGTAACAAATTTACAAATTCATTCTCACAACCACAATCATAGACCACAATTCCGAATCACAAACAACCGGGGATTTGCAAATCTATTTCTCACCACAACCACAAACCATAATTCAGAATTGATAGATTACATGGGCTTTATATTGTATAGTGGGCCAAAAGGCTCATATTCATTGTAACCTATATATATGTTTAATCAATGAATGAAACCCTCAAGGAAGACTTTACAATCAATCTCATGATCTTACATGGTATCACAACCTAAGATCCCAAAAACCCTAATTTTCTTTTCTCTCCAACCCTAGCCGCCAACCCTCCTCTCGACCACACCTTGCCGCCGCCACCCCCCTCTCGGCCACCCTCCCTCGGCCACCTCTCCTTAGCCGCCGCCCCCCCTCCTTCTCTCGACCCTTCTCTCTCTCCCTCTCGTCCCAATGGCCGCCGAAACAACCTCTGCCAAGCCACCCTTCCACTCCTCTCTCACCATCTCCCACATAAAAAACTGCATCCCCATCATCCTTGATCATGAATCTAGTTCCTACACCATGTGGTCTCATCTCTTCACGACCCATGCTAAGGCTCATAAGATCCTCCACCACATCGATTCCTCTGCCGTTCGTCCCACCACTGAGGACGACGAGCTCTTCGCTCGACTCGACACCGTCGTTCTTCAATGGATCTTCAACACCATCTCCAAAGATCTCTTGACAACCATCCTTGACCCCAAAGACAACGCCTTGGGTGCCTGGACCAAGCTTCATAATCTCTTTCAAGACAACAAGTCCACCCGTTCCGTCTACCTTGAGCACGAATTCTCAAGTTGCAAGCTTGCGTCTTTTTCGTCGATCTCCGCCTACTGTCAGCATATCAAAACCTTGTCTGATCAATTGGGCGTCGTCGACTCCAAACCCAGCGCTACTTGCCTTATCCTTCAGGTACTTTCGGGCCTTCCCTCTGAATACAATGCTGCTGCTACTCATATCTAGCAGACGGAACCTCTCCCCACATTCGAGAAGACCCGGTCTCAGTTGATCCTGGAGGAGACTCGCCTTCACCGTCAGACCACCGATGCCACCAAGGAAAAAACAGCCCTGGTCTCATCAAGCGACATTGACGAGACGTATGCCCCGCAGCAGAGTCGTAACCATGACCAACCTGCGTAGAGAGGCCGCGACCGCAGCAATGGTCGGCGGCCACAGGCGTCGGATTCTCCTTGCCCCTCCTGGTATCCCGCCCCCGGCTATCCGCCTTGGATGCCCTTTGGCTACCTACCTGCGACGTATCGCCCACCATCCCCGTATCCTAACCGTCAGCAAGGAGCGGGCTTGTTGGGTCCAGCTCCTCGATCCGCCGGTCACCAGGCCTACCCGTCTTCGTCTGATCAGACCTATGCTCCGACTGATGTGCATCACGTCTTCTCCTCAATGCAGCTGGCACCTCCTGACTGCGCTTGGTACATGGACACTGGCGCCACACATCTCATATGACGAACTCCTTAGGTACTCTCTCTTTTCTTTCTTTTAAAGGTCCTGCACATTCTATTATCGTCGAAAATGGTGGTCGCCTTGCTACTTCGGGTATTGGCCACGCCACATTACCAACCCCAACCAACCCTTTACACCTCAACAATGTCCTCATTGCCCCCAAACTTGTCAAAAACCTTATCTCTGTCCGTCGGTTCACCACTGACAATAATGTTTCTCTTGTGTTTGATCCCTTTGGTTTCTCTGTGAAGGATTTTACTACGGGGGTTACTCGCCTGAGATGTAATAGCACCGAGGAGCTCTATCATGTGTCATCGCTCTCACCATCCAGCCCGTCGAGTCCTGTCACCCTTTCGGCATCGTCATCCAACCTGTGGCATGCGCGCCTCGGTCATCCCAGTCCTGCACTTTTAGATTTGCTTCGTTCTAAAAGTCTTGTCAAATGTGATAAAGAGCGTCGCTCTAGTTTATGTTCTTCCTGTCAGTTAGGCAAGCATGCCAGGCTACCATTTCAGTGGTCTTTAAACACTACTTTTGCACCTTTTGATATAATTCATAGTGATATTTGGACATCTCCTGTGCCTAGCAAGGAGGGTCACAAGTATTACCTTTTCTTTCTGGATGATTATAATCATTTCTTATGGGTTTTCCCATTGCATTTTAAGTCTCAAGTGTTCCCTATCTTTGCCAAATTCCATGCTTACATCAAAGCACAATTTCACACCTCTATCAAGTGTTTCCAATGTGACAATGGCCGTGAATTTGATAACAAAGACTTCCACACTTTCTTCAATACAAATGGGATCTCCTATCGCTTGTCTTGCCCCTATACTTCCCAGCATATTGGCAAGGCCGAACAAATCATCAGAACCATTACCAACATGATGTGCTCTCTCCTCTTCCATGCATCTATTCCCCTTCCCTATTGGCCTCACGCCTTATCCACCACATGCTACCTCCTCAACATTCTCCCATCTACTACCCTCCACCATCGCTCACCAACTCAGGCACTTTATTGCACCTTGCCTAGGTATGATCACCTTCGTACCTTTGGGTGCTTGTGCTTCCCAAATCAGTCCTCCACCGTCCCTCACAAGATTCACCCGCGCTCCACTCCTTGTGTCTTCTTTGGCTATCCGTCTGATCATCGCGGTTACCTTTGCCTCGATGTCAAGACCCATAGGCTCATTCTGTCCCGTCATGTCACATTTGATGAGTCTCGCTTCCCCTTTGCTTCTCCTCCCCTCCCCTCTCCTATACCTCCTGTGTCTTAGTCTGAGTCAGAGTCTTCATTCCCTCACTTTCTTCTTCCCCAGAGCTCTCCCGGTGCTCCTGCCTCTCCCCCCACCACCTCCTACCACAGGACCGCACACCCGCAGGGTGTCTTCCGACCCCGTCAGATCGTCTCCATGACCACCACACATCACCCCGCCTCCCCTTCCCCTACATCCTCCTCGTTTCCCATAGCCCCGCCAGTCCTGATGCTGCGGCTGCAACATCTTGCTACGGCCGCAGTCCATCAATCACCCCTAAACCTCCCCCCACCCTCGACGCTGGCGGCGGCCGCAACAGCATGCCGCGACCGCAGCCAATCAACCTGCTGCGGGCATGCAGCGACCGCAGCCTCCCCCGCCGCATCTCCTTCCGTCCTTCCCGAATCTCAATCCCCCTCTGCCTCAACCCGACCTCCCTTTCCCCCATCCCTACCTCCCACAAAACAGCCCTCCTCGACCCGAATTGGCAGGCGGCTATGCTCGACGATTACTATTGTGAGCTGAATCTGCCATGTTTTACAGTAACTTTTATATCGTTTTCCGCATACATTTCATGCATTCGGGCTAGAATAGTACAGAATCTATGTAGTTTATGTTTATCTGCCAAATTATGGAATCTACACCAGTTTCTGTTTAAATTCGCAGAATTCGAGGAAATTTACAGCAATTTTGAGAAAGGTTGGAAAAACTCGGAAATCAACTACAGAAGTCCAAAGTCAAGAAGCAGCGGAACCAGGATGAATCAAGCTGGAGCCCAGAGTTACTCGATATCGAGTTCTTTTACTCGATATCGACAAAGGATGTCCGAGCAGTGCTGGTCGAGTAGAGCTGATCGAGGAAGCTGAAGACGAAGCCAAACCCGACTCCGGAGCTTTACTCGATATCGAGTAAACTACTCAATATCGACAAACCTGAAAGCCATGCCCTGAGTCGAGGAGCCATGCCAAGTCGAGAAGCCGAAGACCTGGAGATGTCGAGCACCAGTTACTCGATATCGAGTACACTACTCGATATCAACAAGACCAGCAGCGCCTGTCCGAGCCAGACCGGGGAGAAGTTGCTTGACAACACCAGGCCAAGCAAATCGATGACATAAGTTTACTCGATATCGACGAAAGTTGTCGATATCGAGGACCCCAACACCACACTTCCGAGCCGGGTCGAGGACTAGCTACCCGAGATGCCCAACCAGCTGAAGTCGATGACGAAGGTTACTCGATATCGAGGACTTTACTCGATATCGAGGAGATCTATCCGGAGCCGCGTTACGCGGTTTGCTGTCCGTGTCGAGCTGGGAATACTTGGAGCTGAAGGAGTCCAATTTCTATCTACATCTATCAAGTTCTATCTATGGAGAGAAGATTTACCACACAAGAAGATATTTTACCTACTTTAGATTTATTTCCTTTATGGATTTAATTCCTTTATTCAATTTATTTATCTTTAAGCTATTAGATAATTAGATATAGATATAGATAGGATATTCTTTCCTAATTAGAGAGGGAATGGAGCCTATAAATAAAGCCTTAGGGGCTGATTTTTAGTCATTCAATTTCAGAGAGAAGAAGTAAGTAGTTACATAGAGAGAGAGAGTTTGTGGCGAGCAAGGCGGAAAGGCTAAAGCGGATTTGGCTTGTTCGGTTGTAAGCTTTCTTTTTAGTTTTATTCAATGCAAGTTAGTTTCTTTTGTTATTTAATGAGTTTCTTGATAATGAAGAGCGAGTAGTTCACCCACTTCTAGGGTCGGGGTGAGCCCGACGGTAGCCATGTAAGATGATGCGGTAAAGGTACAATCTTTTTATGCAATTCGTCTTCTATCCCTATGAGCATGATTCTTTTGCGAGAGTTGAAGGTGATCCTTGTTTGTGTTATTGAAGCGAAAGTGATCTTAATGCAACTTGGATTAATTATGTGAAAAGGGTTAGTAACAATTAGGGTTTATGCGAAAGCCTCTATATGCCTATTTGTTAATAACGAAAGTTATTTGATGGAAAGCATGATCTTTTATGCCTTTATGTGTTATTTTACATGGCTATCGTTGTAGTGTTGATATCCTGGCTTTGGAAGTCTTTAGTTTATTGAATTTATTTCGTTGAAAATCTGAGTTCGGTGTTGGAAGTTTGCATCTTTAAAGTTTCTGTCTTAGTCGATCTCGGGGAAGTTTTCATCGATATCGAGTTGGCTGTAGTCGATATCGAGGAGGGTTTACTCGACACTGTCTTTCCTGAGTTTCTGTTTTCTGTGGTTGACTTGCTGTAGTCAATATCGAGGACTGTTACTCGATATCGAGTAGCTTCTGTGTCCTTGCTTTATTTTCTGCTTTTGTTTGTTATTTCTGTCTTTCTGTTTGCTTTTTGTGAGATTTACAGGTACCTGAGATCCGCTGACACGCTTCCTCGTGGATCGATCCTGACTTCCCACTACTGCATAGGGAGGGAGTCTTGTAATTATTTGTGTGGGCACGAATCTGGTTTGATTTATATTTTATATTTTGAACTCGATTTCCTCCCTACTAACAAATTGGCGCCGTTGCCGGGGAAGCAATCATTCGCGCCCTAGGTAGTTAGATCTCACTTTTTCTTTGAGTTACTTCGCAGGTATATGCGCCGTTCTGATCAAACGCCTGAGTTTGACGCCTTAGACGAACCGGAGCGCCTTATACGCATCCAAGCTAAACTGAAAAGAGCCATGGCGGCCGCAGAGACACAGGAACAGCTGATTGAGAGGCTTCAGAGGGAACTAGCTGCTAAGGATACTGCTCTCACCACTGAGAGAGCACGCACTACACGGGAAGCTGAGCGCGCGAGGCAGTTGGCAGATGAGCTCGCCCAGTACCCAACCACTGCAGAGGATTACATGCACCCGACTCTCGTCGTGCCTGAATCGGCTATTCTAATCCCTAAAAATAACTATGAAATTCACAATCCTTTCTTAATAGAAATTAAACATAATGCTTTTCATGGTAGATTTAATGAATGCCCTCTTCAGCATATTACAAACTTTACTGACATGTGTCGTACTCTTGCTGAAGATACCACCTTGGAGTACATCTTGATGAAGGCTTTCCGTTGGTCTCTGGCTGGTCCTGCATTGAAGCGGCTAGAAGGACTGAAGCCGCGATCTCTCACAACATGGGCTCAAGTAAAGCAGGAATTTCTCAATAAATTCTTTCCTCCTGCCAAGACAGCGCTCCTTCGCCAAAAGATCACATCTTTCAAACAGCAGCCTGGAGAGCCGCTAGCAAAGGCATGGGAACGCTATAAGGATCTACTGCGATCCTGCCCTACACATGGACAACAGCCTTGCATCGTTCAGGAGATCTTCTTCAATTCTCTTGACCTGGCTGCTAAAGATAGGATCAACACATATACTCATTATGAGTATCTGACTATGCCGCCAGCAGACGCATGGGCTGCCCTCGACAAGCTGACCAACTATGACAACAAGTATGGGTCTCCAGTCAACTATGAAGAGAATCCCTATGCCAGGCCAGCACCATCCATGCCTTTCTATGAGCCCTCTAAAGAAATTAATCCAGATGTCAAGGAGCAATACTACAGAGATCAGAATAGGAAGCTCCTCAAACAAGTAAATTATCTTTCTGTCAACCGGCCCTGCATCGAATGTGGATCACATAGGCACACCACTACTGAGTGCCCACACACAGAGCAAGTCAGGCTGGCAGAATACCACGAAGAGGCAGCTTATGCAGGGGGTCCCAATCGCTACACGGGGGACCAAAGGTTTCAGCAACCACAATGGAACCAAGGTGCCCCTAGGAACCCTCCACCCTACAGAGCTCCAGGACATCCGGAAAGGGACCAGAAAAAGGATGATCTACAGATCGTCCTAGAGGAATTACGGAGAAATCATTCAGACACCAAGCAATCCTTCAACTCAGTCTACACTCAGATACAAGGTGTCAACTCTAGGCTTGGGGAGATCGATGTCTGGAGAAAATCAATGAAATACCCCAAATTATTTTTGGGCTATTTCTTATTTTTATTTAATTACATAAATATATATTATATTCAAACTATAGTATATATCTTGTGAATTTGGTCATTTAATAAATTCACATAAGATATATGGTATGAATTAGAATAATTAAATTATTCTAAAGAAAAGTAATATATGATGGATTTAATTACATAAATCCTCTAAATACCCTTATTATTTAATTTATGAAATTAAATTAAATAATATTCATCCCGCTAAAGTAGAGAAATATATCATCTATCTCCGTCTTTATCCGCTTCTTTTATTTATTTTTCCTTAAAATCTATCATTTACGATTAATCTCTATCCTAATTGATTCTTAACTCCGATATTTTTTATCTAACCCAATTGAGTTGTATAGATACACGTCTAATCCTAGGGTTACACAAACCAATCCAACGTCACACGCCTCACCGCCTCCCACCTTCCTCCTTCCTCTTCCCATTACTCCCGTGGACCGTGAGCCAATTCATCCGAGCCAACCATCGCCGGCAAACACCAACACCCAGGGCCGAGCCGCCGACGACCCTGAACCACCACCTCCTGACCATCACCATCGGATCGTCGCCCTCCGCCACCGAGTCCTACTGCAGTCGCGCCTTGCCCGGAGAACGCCCAGGCCGAGCCGCGACACCACGAACAGTCGCTGCACCCGCCTCCGGTCTGCAGCCCCGTTGCCGCCGGCCACCACAGCACGAGCGCCGCCTCCCATGTCACCGCCGAGCCGCCGCCGAAGCCCACGCCGTCGGAGCTAGCCATCGCCGTCGGAGGACGAGCTCCTTCTTCGTCTGTACGTGCATCCGATTCAAGGAAATCGGGAATTTCAATTTCTTTAATGAAAATCTCAAAAACTTCCCTATTATTTAGTCTATTCTTATTTTTGGCCCTAAGTTGATTACTTATTAAGTTAGGCAGCCAATGTTTCTAAACTGTTCAATTCTTGCTCATTTCAGCGACACCAAGAAATTTCGAAGCACCCACGCCGGATCCCGCTCCCCGAGGAAATCATATTGGTATAGATATTTAACTTTATAGAATTAATTCAATTTCAAATTGAGTTAAGTAAAGTTAATTTTATAAAATATCAATATTAATATTCCTTTTTCTGTTGGATTCAATAGATGCTAAAATCTCGCCTTGTTGTCATCAGCTGATCATCGAAGGTTAAGGCAAGTGATTTCGTTCAATGCCTTTTGCATGTTTCGTGATTTTCTTTTGACGTGCCTTTCAAATTCTTCCGTGTCGAATGCGGCCCTGTGGCCAATTTCCTTGTCAATTTCGATAAATTGCATACCCGTCTGCTTGATGTAATTTATCTTTTTAATCATAAATTGGCATGAGTTAAATTAATGGGCAATTATTAAATAAATTATAGTGATATGCGGATTAAATGTGATTGTTTGTTTATAACACGAGATAAGTAAAGGTTGCCCATTTTCTTCTTCCTAAGTTGCATGATATTCTGTTTGTTTCTTTCATGCAAACTAGTGGCATGTGATAGTAAGATCCTTTGAATTATCCATGCTTGTCCCTCATTGCTTTAATGTCATTATTATGATCACCTAGTATTTAACGTTAAATTTGTTATAATTAGTATGTGCATCTCACGTGGTGCGGATTGACTTAAAGTCAGTTGCGAGGGCTATCTCGCAGGTTGGGAATAGTGTAAAGCCCAATCTAAAAGGTTCCATGAAATATTTAGACTTCAAACAGTCTCAGGTCGCAGTCCTAGTTGAGTCTGGACCCGTGTCCCTATTAGACTTCAAACAGTCTCAGGTAACAGTCCTAGTTGAGTCTGGACCCGTGTCCCTATTAGACTTCAAAGTCTCAGGTCGCAGTCCTAGTTGAGTCTGGACCCGTGTCCCTATTAGACTTCAAAGTCTCAGGTCGCAGGCCTAGTTGAGTCTGGACCCGTGTCCCTATTAGACTTCAAAGTCTCAGGTCGCAGGCCTAGTTGAGTCTGAACCCGTGTCCCTATTAGACTTCAAAGTCTCAGGTCGCAGTCCTAGTTGAGTCTGGACCCGTGTCACTACGTTTTATATTGTGTTATTTACATATATACATTATTGTTATTATCGAGATTATTGATAGGTGATCAATTCCGTTATATTATACTTCACTCTTATTCGAGGTATAATTCCTTTTCTTATCTTATAATAGATCATTATGATCATCCGAGTCATGTGTGAATTTTTACCTTCTTATCCAGTTTCCACTATAAATATTCATGTCATTCCCTTAACCTGAGACATACCGTTTTATGGTCACTGTAAGGTTAAAGTCTGAACATTTTCCCTATCATTTGCTAGTCTTAATTGTACTAACCATCCTATTTATTGGATGGCTGGTGTCCTTCGTACTCACGAAACACCAGACCATATTCCACAGGTCTAGTGCAAGCAACGGAGCAGGGGAGAGCTGAAGAGAGGACTATCATCCTTGGATTTCGTTCAATGCCTTTTGCATGTTTCGTGATTTTCTTTTGACGTGCCTTTCAAATTCTTCCGTGTCGAATGCGGCCCTGTGGCCAATTTCCTTGTCAATTTCGATAAATTGCATACCCGTCTGCTTGATGTAATTTATCTTTTTAATCATAAATTGGCATGAGTTAAATTAATGGGCAATTATTAAATAAATTATAGTGATATGCGGATTAAATGTGATTGTTTGTTTATAACACGAGATAAGTAAAGGTTGCCCATTTTCTTCTTCCTAAGTTGCATGATATTCTGTTTGTTTCTTTCATGCAAACTAGTGGCATGTGATAGTAAGATCCTTTGAATTATCCATGCTTGTCCCTCATTGCTTTAATGTCATTATTATGATCACCTAGTATTTAACGTTAAATTTGTTATAATTAGTATGTGCATCTCACGTGGTGCGGATTGACTTAAAGTCAGTTGCGAGGGCTATCTCGCAGGTTGGGAATAGTGTAAAGCCCAATCTAAAAGGTTCCATGAAATATTTAGACTTCAAACAGTCTCAGGTCGCAGTCCTAGTTGAGTCTGGACCCGTGTCCCTATTAGACTTCAAACAGTCTCAGGTCGCAGTCCTAGTTGAGTTTGGACCCGTGTCCCTATTAGACTTCAAAGTCTCAGGTCGTAGTCCTAGTTGAGTCTGGACCCGTGTCCCTATTAGACTTCAAAGTCTCAGGTCGCAGGCCTAGTTGAGTCTGGACCCCTGTCCCTATTAGACTTCAAAGTCTCAGGTCGCAGGCCTAGTTGAGTCTGAACCCGTGTCCCTATTAGACTTCAAAGTCTCAGGTCGCAGTCCTAGTTTAGTCTGGACCCGTGTCACTACGTTTTATATTGTGTTATTTACATATATACATTATTGTTATTATTGAGATTATTGATAGGTGATCAATTCCATTATATTATACTTCACTCTTATTCGAGGTATAATTCCTTTTCTTATCTTATAATCGATCATTATGATAATCTGAGTCATGTGTGAATTTTTACCTTCTTATCCAGTTTCCACTATAAATATTCATGTCATTTCCTTAACCTGAGACATACCGTTTTATGGTCACTGTAAGGTTAAAGTCTGAACATTTTCCCTATCATTTGCTAGTCTTAATTGTACTAACCATCCTATTTATTGGATGGATGGTGTCTTTCGTACTCACGAAACACTAGACCATATTCCACAGGTCTAGTGCAAGCAACGGAGCAAGAGAGAGCTGAAGAGAGGACTATCATCCTTGGATTTTTAAACTGCAATTTCAAACCTTTAAAGTTTCCTCAACGCTACGTTGGTTTTAGCCACTTTGGAGTTATTTACAATTTATGGTTTTTTTTGGATTTTCAGCTATGTTATTGAGATTGGTTGTTGTAAAATATGATATTTAATTTACTTCCGCATTATTTTATTCAACTGCTTGTGTATCGTCTTGTTTATGGGAGCATGGTTGCATGTCCCTATAAGCCTCAGGTGAATTCAAAGACATTAAAGTCTGCGGATTCACTGGCGCTGTAGCGTTCCCTTGGGATTTAAAAGGGGGTGTTACAGAAGGTGGTATCAGAGCTGTAGGTTTTAAAACATTTTCATTCAGATTTTTAAATGATTTCTAAAGTGAATTTCAAAAAGGCTTTTATTAAAACTAATTTTCTACTTATAAAAATAAGTAGTTTCAGAAATGATTTCAAAGTATTGTCCGATAGTCCTGCTCAAGCTCCTGCACCTGCTATAGACTAATATTAGATTCTTTATTCTTGTTTCCTCTAAATCTCGCTTATGTGATTATCTCGCTCGAGTACTGATTACTCCTTTCCCTCCTCGATAAACGTCTAATGCTCGCAAGACCCCATTACTGCAGCCACGGAAAATGGCATGGAGCTCATCTGCAAGTGGTACAAGGGACATAGTTTTTGAACTTCTCGATTTTATAGCAAGGAAAAATGCAGTAAGGGAAAAGAAAGTCATGTTGGGTCATCTGGACAACAATAGGAGGAAGTACCTCTAGGAATTCGTCTGAGTGTATGATTTGGAACCATCCCAAAACCACAGTGAGGAGGAGCCGAAGAAGAGATCCTTTTTGGAAATCCTAGTCAATGAAAAAGTATACCAGGCTTTGCAGGCAAGAAGAGCGAGGCAGAGGCTCCGCGTGAGGGAGGCCGAGGAAACATACAAGAATAAGGAGGGGATTGTGGATGAGCTGGAGAAAACTCTGTGATTGTGCTAGGGATGAGATGAAAGAGATGTATGAGCATTCTTAGTCGGAGAAAGATACATCATCACAAAAGCGTAGCTTCAAATTGGACAAACTCATCAAGCTGTCTGTCTTTGCAGAAGACGAAGAGGATTAAGATCTCATCAGCAGCAGCACAGGTTGCAGTAGTACCAGCAGAATACCCAGATTCCTGCAGGTTCACAATCGACCGTGAACAAAGGGAAAGATATAAGGTGTCAACTCAGTCTACACTCAGATACAAGGTGTCAACTCTAGGCTTGGGGAGATCGATGTCTGGAGAAAATCAATGAAATACCCCAAATTATTTTTGGGCTATTTCTTATTTTTATTTAATTACATAAATATATATTATATTCAAACTATAGTATATATCTTGTGAATTTGGTCATTTAATAAATTCACATAAGATATATGGTATGAATTAGAATAATTAAATTATTCTAAAGAAAAGTAATATATGATGGATTTAATTACATAAATCCTCTAAATACCCTTATTATTTAATTTATGAAATTAAATTAAATAATATTCATCCCGCTAAAGTAGAGAAATATATCATCTATCTCCGTCTTTATCCGCTTCTTTTATTTATTTTTCCTTAAAATCTATCATTTACCATTAATCTCTATCCTAATTGATTCTTAACTCCGATATTTTTTATCTAACCCAATTGAGTTGTATAGATACACGTCTAATCCTAGGGTTACACAAACCAATCCAACGTCACACGCCTCACCGCCTCCCACCTTCCTCCTTCCTCTTCCCATTACTCCCGTGGACCGTGAGCCAATTCATCCGAGCCAACCATCGCCGGCAAACACCAACGCCCAGGGCCGAGCCGCCGGCGACCCTGAACCACCACCGCCTGACCATCACCACCGGATCGTCGCCCTCCACCACCGAGTCCTACTGCAGTCGCGCCTTGCCCGGAGAACGCCCAGGCCGAGCCGCGACGCCACGAACAATCGCTGCACCCGCCTCCGGTCTGCAGCCCCGTTGCCGCCGGCCACCACAGCACGAGCGCCGCCTCCCATGTCACCGCCGAGCCGCCGCCGAAGCCCACGCCGTCGGAGCTAGCCATCGCCGCCGGAGGACGAGCTCCTTCTTCGTCTGTACGTGCATCCGATTCAAGGAAATCGGGAATTTCAATTTCTTTAATGAAAATCTCAGAAACTTCCCTATTATTTAGTCTATTCTTGTTTTTGGCCCTAAGTTGATTACTTATTAAGTTAGGCGGCCAATGTTTCTAAACTATTCAATTCTTGCTCATTTCAGCGACACCAAGAAATTTCGAAGCACTCACGCCGGATCCCGCTCCCCGAGGAAATCATATTGGTATAGATATTTAACTTTATAGAATTAATTCAATTTCAAATTGAGTTAAGTAAAGTTAATTTTATAAAATATCAATATTAATATTCCTTTTTCTGTTGGATTCAATAGGTGCTAAAATCTCGACTTGTTGTCATCAGCTGATCATCGAAGGTTAAGGCAAGTGATTTCGTTCAATGCCTTTTGCATGTTTCGCGATTTTCTTTTGACGTGCCTTTTAAATTCTTCCGTGTCGAATGCGGCCCTGTGGCCAATTTCCTTGCCAATTTCGATAAATTGCATACCCGTCTGCTTGATGTAATTTATCTTTTTAATCATAAATTGGCATGAGTTAAATTAATGGGCAATTATTAAATAAATTATAGTGATATGCGGATTAAATGTGATTGTTTGTTTATAACATGAGATAAGTAAAGGTTGCCCATTTTCTTCTTCCTAAGTTGCATGATATTCTGTTTGTTTCTTTCATGCAAACTAGTGGCATGTGATAGTAAGATCCTTTGAATTATCCATGCTTGTCCCTCATTGCTTTAATGTCATTATTATGATCACCTAGTATTTAACGTTAAATTTGTTATAATTAGTATGTGCATCTCACGTGGTGCGGATTGACTTAAAGTCAGTTGCGAGGGCTATCTCGCAGGTTGGGAATAGTGTAAAGCCCAATCTAAAAGGTTCCATGGAATATTTAGACTTCAAACAGTCTCATGTCGCAGTCCTAGTTGAGTCTGGACCCGTGTCCCTATTAGACTTCAAACAGTCTCAGGTAACAGTCCTAGTTGAGTCTGGACCCGTGTCCCTATTAGACTTCAAAGTCTCAGGTCGCAGTCCTAGTTGAGTCTGGACCCGTGTCCCTATTAGACTTCAAAGTCTCAGGTCGCAGGCCTAGTTGAGTCTGGACCCGTGTCCCTATTAGACTTCAAAGTCTCAGGTCGCAGGCCTAGTTGAGTCTGAACCCGTGTCCCTATTAGACTTCAAAGTCTCAGGTCGCAGTCCTAGTTGAGTCTGGACCCGTGTCACTACGTTTTATATTGTGTTATTTACATATATACATTATTGTTATTATCGAGATTATTGATAGGTGATCAATTCCGTTATATTATACTTCACTCTTATTCGAGGTATAATTCCTTTTCTTATCTTATAATAGATCATTATGATCATCCGAGTCATGTGTGAATTTTTACCTTCTTATCCAGTTTCCACTATAAATATTCATGTCATTCCCTTAACCTGAGACATACCGTTTTATGGTCACTGTAAGGTTAAAGTCTGAACATTTTCCCTATCATTTGCTAGTCTTAATTGTACTAACCATCCTATTTATTGGATGGCTGGTGTCCTTCGTACTCACGAAACACCAGACCATATTCCACAGGTCTAGTGCAAGCAACGGAGCAGGGGAGAGCTGAAGAGAGGACTATCATCCTTGGATTTTTAAACTGCAATTTCAAACCTTTAAAGTTTCCACAACGCTACGTTGGTTTTAGCCACTTTGGAGTTATTTACAATTTATGTTTTTTTTTTGGATTTTCAGCTATGTTATTGAGATTGGTTGTTGTAAAATATGATATTTAATTTACATCCGCATTATTTTATTCAACTGCTTGTGTATCGTCTTGTTTATGGGAGCATGGTGGCATGTCCCTATAAGCCTGATAAGGCATGTTTCCAATAGGCATTATAGGTTAGTTTAGGTGCATTTCATTGTTATATAATCATTTTTTAGTGTTAATTAGATTAGCATTCGTTTTGTGGGAAAGTTTGGAATCTACGCTATTTCGATGGTTTTATGTAGATTCGTAGATCCGAGGCAAAGAACACGAGGAATAGAGCTAAGTAAGGCTAAAGAGAGACTTGGGAGAGCTTAAGGAAGAAGTCCCGAAGAGCATGGAATAACCTAAGGAGCAACGGAGCACGAAATCGAGGTCTAAGAGCGAAAACGAGGGCGAGTCGCGAAAGCTGTCCGCTCGGCGAGCTGAACTTGTAACGCACTTTCCGGAGGCCTCGGATGTCTGATCGACGCATATGAGCATGCGCTGGAAAGCTCTTTCGAAGATCTACGTGATGGTGTTCTGCTGGATTTTTGCTGACAGCGAATGGATTTCCGCTGCAGCGGATCAAGTCATCGAATCAAGTCTGAGCAAGTGTTTGAGCATGAGTCGCTGCCAGCGAATGAGATCTCGCTGCCAGCGAGTGGAGTCAGCGGAAGCTTGTCCAGGAGCAGCATGACTCGCTGCCAGCGAAAGAAAACTCGCTGCCAGCGAATAGAGTCGCTGCCAGCGGATGGCCGGACTCGCTCCAGCGAGTTGGAGCTCTCGCGGCAGCAGAAATAGAGACTCGCGGCAGCGAAAAGGAAGGACCTGTGGAGGCTTGGAAAAGTTTCTAAGGCATGGGCATTCGCTGCCAGCGAGTGTGGTAGTGAGTGTGGTAGCGAAAATCCAACAGGAGCTTGATTGAGGCCATTCGCTGCCAGCGGAAATTTTCGCTGCCAGCGGAATCCGACGCTGAGTTAAATTAGGAAAGTTCTATCTTTTATCTAGTTTGTTTAGGAAGCTTTTATCTTTTATTTATCTTTTATGGAAGATATTAGGCTTATAAATAGGATGTTCTAGGCTTAGTTTTCTAATTAATTCCAAGTAGAGAAATCACCATTGAAGAGAAGAAAGCTTAGGTAAGCCATGTTTGGCTAATTTTCTAGTTTCCACCTACACTTTCAAGCCATGTGAGTTTCTAATATAAGTTATTTTTCCTCTATAATTCTTTCAACTTCTTTGTGTGATATTGATTATGTTATTGATGTTATCTTGATTAGCTACCTTGATAATATTGATTTCATGCTAGGATTTAATACTTTCGTATTTGTGTTATTTCCGTAGTAGCACGCATAAGATTGCGGATTCCGTGTTTGAAGCATGATTATGTAGGAAGTTGACATATATCTTAAACATTGATTTATCGTGTTTAATTGGTGTTATTTATATGCTCAAGTTCTTGGGACTATTTGCTATCTCTTTGTTAAATCTTGACCGTGTTAAGGTTGCATTGAGGTGTAAGGGATTAAAACTCCCCCACACTTAACCTTTTGCTTGTCCTCAAGCAATACAAAAACAAGAGCAAAACCATCATACCACAAATATGATCTTCAAGCACTAACCTTGTCAAAAGCAACATCAAAGTGGAGGAGCCATGAACATGAAAGCTAACATCCTAGCAAGTATATAAGCGATTCAAAGTAAAGGCACATCTCATCCAACCTCACCGGGATTATGTGTTTACTCTCACTCTCATGTGTATAGGTTTAACGATGTATCTCTCGACTCATTCCAAAATGCAAAAAGCAACATAGAAATTGACACAAATATCACATATTCTCCACCGTGGATGCCATCACTTATAAGAAACATCAAGAGGTCTTTTATCAAGGTTGTAATGAGGCTTGGTAAGAAATTAAGGTAGGAAAATATTTAGGTTTGTGGTGCTAAAAATCCGGGAAAAAGGGATCCCTAAGAACAACCGGAAGAACATCAAAAACCAAATACTTCCAAAACCAAAGTAACTCAAACTTTCACTCTCAAAACACTCAACAAAAGAACTTTTCACTCAACCATACATATTTTCCAACTCTCACATACATAATGAAAATAAAAAGGCTCTTTATTCATCTTTTTTTCTTTCTTTTCTTTTCTTTCTTTTGACTTTTTTCTTCTTTCAATTTTTTTTGTTTAGAGCCAAAACAATAATGAACAATGTGAGGAATAAAACTAAAATTACATACTCATCCAAACTTGTAACTTTCTCAACAATATTCTCTTTTCCACTCAAACAAATCAATCATTCACCAATTCTAATCCTAATTCCCGGATAGGGTAAGGCTCATCATCGGCTAGGATAAATTTTGTGGAGCTTCAAAGAAAAGGCTAAGGCTCAAGTTTGGCTACAAGCAAAGGACACATATGTAGGGTGGATATGGATAATAATATGGCTAAGAAAATCATGCCTCTATCATTTGAAGCTCATAAGCAATAGACATATAAAATCGGCCTCAAATATAGATAACAATGTCAATCTCTAGAGGTAAGTACATAAGGAGAGTATAATATCACACAAGAAAGAAAAAGGGAATAAATATGATGAAAATCCCTATAAGGCCAAAAATTCTCACTAGGACAAGTTTTGTTGGATTTCAATAATGTCCAAGTCTAAGAATCATACTTGCTCAATTAAACTAACAAGTCATGCTCCCATAAAAATCATCTCAAGTATGTGACAAGATTAGCCAATTCAATCATATTATGGAACATATATGGTAAAACTCATAAAAATAAAATAGAGGACAAACTAAGGCAAGATGAGTATTTGAATAACACATATATGCAATGCATGCTCTTTTTGGATTTTTTTTCTCAATTTTTTTTCTCATTTTTTTTTCATTTTCCAATGCAATAAATTAACGAAAAATAAAAACATAAATCGATGAATAAAATAACAACAAATTAAACATGAATGCATGAATATATGAATGCAACCCTCCCCCACACTTAAACTCTTCATTGTCCTCAATGAAAATCAAAGACAACAATCATAAAAATATGAGAGAAAGAGGGTAAAGAATAACTCACATTTTTGGAAAAATTTTGATGGCAAAGATGACGAAGCTTAGAAGAAGAACGATGAAGAACTACAATGAATTTAGCACATACTCTCTATTCTTCGGTCTTTTCACTTTTCCCTGCATGGTTAGCTCAAAAAATATTCCGAAAGCATCTATCTAACATATAAAGGAAATCTCATTTATCAAATGACAAAACTAATTAACTAACTAGGAATTGAAATAACTAATTTAGGAAAACTTACCTCGGGTTGCCTCCCAAGAAGCGTCCTTGTTTATCGTCATAGACTCGACGGTTTATTCGTCCATGTGTTCAAGACTCACTCGGACATTGCCAACGCTCTCTTTAGCAAATCAAACTCCGGTGCACACCATCTAGGTAGGCGAGCACCACATATGAAGAAGCCGAAGTCAAAAGATGTGATGTTGAAGAAGGTCTCCAACTCTTCATATGCTCGAGCGTGACTTCCCGCCGAGGGTATGTAGTACCACCAACACAGTTCCGTTGGTGGTTTGTTGAAGTAATGCTCCCAAGGATCTACATATTCACCAAAATCCACAAAAGTGTAAGAAATATAATTACCTTGCTCGGGAGCCACAGAAATTGGCTCTGGACTTGGTTCCTTAATGGATGAGTTGGGGATGATTTCTATAGGTGGAGTAGGTGCCAAAATACATGGTTCCTCACGCGTGCACTCATGAGACTCCATGTCAAGGGGTATCGGGCACCCTTCTCCATCTTCGATTGAACCATTGATGCTTGCGTCTTGGCTTCCCTCATGTATCTCGCCCGCCATTGCTTTGAAAGGTAAGGGCATGGATGCCAACTTGTAGTCTTCTTCCACCTTCGCCATGTCACCCACGCAAAGGAAAAGATCCCACAATTCCGACCAATCCAAACCGTAAAAGCCTTCATCATTCAATGATTGGGCGAATTCTCGTATCTCGGGAAGCATGCCATCTTGAACGCAAAGTACTTGTTCTTTCAAATCATCTTGGATACCCCATGAAGCACGGTCGTCCACTAAATCTTTCACTTTTGCGAGGTAATGGTGAAAGTATTCTCCTTGGTATTGCCATAACTACAACTCCATTGCAAACAATTAGTAACGAGGTATCGCTAACCATAAGATAGGTCCACGACGGGGATAGATATATATACAAATATTAATAACTACACAAAACAAAGAAATAAACTTGATTCCCCGGCAACGGCGCCAATTTGACGGAGGGAAAGTCGTTGATTTACCTCGCCAAAAATAATTCCCAAACAAACAAACTAAGTATAGTATGCAAGTAAGGGGTCGAACCCTAGAGAATCAAGTATTTCTAAATATTGTGTATTTATCAATATAAAAAGAAAAGATTTTTTTATGAATGAAAAATAAAAGAAAATAATATTGACAAAAGCAAATAAAGGATAGAAGAAAAGCATTTTCACCTACAAGTTCTCGACTTTGGTTGGTTTTATTGATCATCGAATCCTTTTCAAGTTATTATCTTTTCCTACGAATTCCTCTCGTCTTGGTTTAAAGCCTCAGGTGAATTCAAAGACATTAAAGTCTGCGGATTCACTGGCGCTGTAGCGTTCCCTTGGGATTTAAAAGGTGGTGTTACAATCAATTGATACACAGATTGGTCAGCTAGCAGCAGGAGTCCCAAGACAGTCAGGTTCACTCCCAGGATCTTCAGAACCAAATCCCAAAGGAAACACCGGACATATCGTTGCTGTAAAACTCAGAAGCGGCCACCAACTGCACGAGCCAGAGGTCGGAAAGCAACAAGATGAAAGAAAACAGCAACTCGAAATCGACCAGACCTTGGTCGATATCGAGAAGAGACAACTCGATATCGAGGAAGGCCAACTCGATATCGACGACAGAGTGGACCATCCTTCGTCTGCACAACACAACAACTCGACATCGAAAAATCTGGTCGATATCGAGAAGACTGTGGTCGATATCGAGGAAGATCAAGTAGAGATCGAGAAAGCTGCTACACCTCCGACTTCTGTTCTGGCTCCGAATCAGAAAAAGAAGCTGCCCTCCCCAACAAAATCTCCAAAGGATCCAGCAGAGAAGAAATTTCAGCGCTTCATCAAGATGCTTTAGAAGCTCAATGTCACCATACCCTTCACAGAAGCTCTCAGTAAAATGCCATCCTACGTCAAATTCCTCAAAGAGATTCTAAGCAAGAAGCGGTCAATGGCTGAGATTACAGAGGAGTGCAGCCATATGGACATACTTGAGAAAAGGCCAGATCCAGGTAAGTTTGCTATAACCATTGGATTTGGTCAATACAAATTTAATGCTTTATGTGATCTTGGAGCTAGTGTGAGTATAATGCCTTTAACGATATGGTCCAAGATTAAGATAGGTGCCCTAGAGCCTGTGGATGCTAAGCTTTATATGGCCAACAACATGGTGGTCATTCCAACAGGCATGGTGGACAATGTACCAGTGCAAGTAGGTAAGTTCTTTGTCCCTGCTGATTTCTTAGTTATTGATATGGCGGAGGACCCTGCTTGTCCAATTATTCTAGGAAGGCCTTTCTTGGCGACGGTGGATGCCAACATAAGCGTAAGGAAGGGAGTGCTCACTTTTAACATCAGCGATGAGGTAATTGAGTATTCCTTTATTAAAACTGAAAGGAATACAGGTCCAATGGAAGAGGTAAAATCTATCTCAGCTGGTTACATCACTTGTGGGGAGCCTAAGGTAAGAAATATGACTCCTGAAGAGCTGGAAAAGAGGGATATGGAAGCCCAGGTGGAGAAGATCATGGCCATCCTTAACGAAGAAACAGAGAATCCACTCGACACAAACCAAGGTACGTCGATTTGGACTAACTATTTTTCGGATGCCTTGACAGGATGCAAGTATGGGGTCGAAGTCGGACAAAATTCCTCGACATCGACCAAACTCAACCTCCTCCACCAGCAGCAGCGTCGTCGAGCAGCCAACCTGAAGCTCAGCACTCCTCGATATCGAGTAAGCTACTCGATATCGACCAAAACCCCGCTGCCTCGACTTCGCCTTCCTCGACGCTGATTCCACCAGGCGGGCAAAATTCCTCGATATCGACAAAACTGGTCGATATCGACCAAGCACCGTCTTCCTCGACTCCATCATCCTCGAGCAGCAGGCCACCAGAAGCTGAAAACTTGTCGATATCAAGTACTGTTACTCGAGATCGACCAAATACAGTGGCCCCCGAATCCGTTTCTGCAAAGGTAAGCCAAGGTATGGATCTTTCTTCTCCTATTTCAATTAAAGATCTATCTATACATGGGAGAGTTTTGCCTTGGTATGTGCGCTTATGTAGGATTTCCAATGATGAGCCTAAAGAGTATGAAGTTGGAGACAAGCTCTATGTTTCCAAATCGAAAGATCATTGGTTTCCCAACAAATTCAACAAGAAGAGGATGGGACCTTTCGTGGTGAACAAGATCCATTCTGGAGGATTGCAGCTGATGGACAAAAATGGAGTCCTATTTGAAGCCCAAGCTACATGGGCCCTGCAAATGCCACCTTGAGCTTAATGGAGAAAGTCGGCCTAGCGACTATAAAATCTAGAGCTTGTAAATAGACATTTATTTTTTGGGACTTTTTGGACATTGTTGCTTTTTGTTTGCTTTTGGTTTTGAATTTTTAGTTTTTCTATTGTGGGTATATGTCTTCTATATTTTTCAGGTCCATGGGATAGAAGCAAGCTATATTCGGACTCGCCCCAAGCATTAACACTCGACATTTTGAAGCCTTGCACACTTGTCTTGTGAGTTTCTTTCTTTACCTTGTTTTTATATAGTGAGGACACTGTAATGTTTAAGTATGGGGTGGGGGAAGGGCTTACTTTGTGCATATTTGATATATTTGACATTTGGTGTGCATGTTTAAAGTTTATTTCTTGAATTGCTTATACATGGCTATTTTGGAATTCATTATTGATTTATGTGCTTATATGCATGTTTTCCAAAGTTTAAGAAAAATGACCCCCATTGAAAATTTTGATTAATGTCATGGAAGCTTTATCACTAGTACAAAAATGGTTTTAGACAACACCTTATAGACAACGGTTTTTGAAATAATGTTGTCTATATTGGCAGAAATTATAGTTTTGTGGTACGCACAACGGTTATTAGTTATAACCGTTGTCTTTGTAATTGCAAAGACAACGTATATATAAAGAACCGTTGTCATACATATAGAAGACATGTCAAAGAATACGGTTGATAGAACCGTTGTCTATGTACAATTGAAATTGTTGTCTTTGTAAGTACAAAGACAATGGATATACAAATAACTGTTGTCATAGATATAGAGGACATCTCAAAGAATACGATTCACATAACCGTTGTTTATGACTAATTAAAACCGTTGTCTCTATTATTATAAAGACAACGAATATAGGAAGAACCGTTGTCATAGATATCGAAACATCTCAAATAATACGATTGACAGAACCGTTGTCTATGTCGAATTAAAACCGTTGTCTTTGTAATTGCAAAGACAACGTATATATAAAGAACCGTTGTCATACATATAGAAGACATGTCAAAGAATACGGTTGACAAAACCGTTGTCTATGTACAATTAAAAGTGTTGTCTTTGTAAGTACAAAGACAATGGATATACAAATAACTGTTGTCATAGATATAGAGGAAATCTCAAAGAATACGATTCACAGAACCGTTGTTTATGACAAATTAAAACCGTTGTCTCTATTATTATAAAGACAACGAATATAGGAAGAACTGTTGTCATAGATATCGAAACATCTCAAATAATACGATTAACAGAACCGTTGTCTATGTCCAATTAAAACCGTTGTCTTTGTAATTACAAAGACAACGAATATATAAATAACTATTGTCATATATATAAAGCACATCTCAAATAATATGGTTGTTAGAACCGTTGTATTTATCCAATGGAAACCGTGGTCTATGCCCAATTTAGGGTAAAAAAGTAAAAAAATTAAAATTAAAATAAAAAATAAAAAATATTTTATCTTCTCAAATTAATATGGTAAGTGTTTTATCTTCTCAAATTAAAATTAAAATAAAAAGTAAAAAATAAGACAAAAATATGATTCAATTAAGGAAAAAAAACCCAGTGCTAATCCGACCATCTTCTCCCGCGAAAACACACAGTACGTGCCCTAACTCTCTTCAACTGGTCAATCGGCGAAGCAGAGCTTCTTGGATTGAAGCTTCTTCGCACAGTCGAGCTTCCTCTACTCCCTAACTCTGTTTCATCTCCATCTGTTGTCCAGATTCTTCCTCAAGCGACGCCAAGTTCGGTAAGTGTTCTACTCCCTAACTCTGTTTCATCTCCATCCGTTGTCCAGATTCGTCCTCTACTCCCGAACTCTCTTCAATTGAAGATGATAAGCCCCTCGTTCTGTGTTAATCCACACCAGGTTTCTTCAGAATCTATGAAATTGAAGGCGATAACTACCCACCCCCTCGTTCTGTGTTAATCCCAAATCAAGAAAGCGAGTATGTCTCTTATACTGTTAGTTTTTTGATTTTTTTTGTTCTGGAACTACAGCAGCATTATAGGGTGTTTCGATCCCTGCCTAATTGTGTTTTTTCTTTGCAATTGGGTTCAGAAATCGTAGAGCATATTGCCACAAAAAAGCATCCTAACTGCAACTATAAAAAGACATGCTTTTAGAGTGTATAATATACTCCTGATCTCATATTCCATATAATAATGCTACTGATTTTTTTTCCTGGAACTAAAGCAGCATTGTAGGATGAATGTTTAATGAAGGACTAAAGCTAAACTAAATGTTTTTCTGGAACTACAGCAGCAGCATTGTAGGATAAATTTTTTTTTTCTGGAACTACGGCAGCATTGTAGGATGAACTACAACAGCATTGTAGGATGAATGTTTAATGAAGGAATAAAATTCCGCTAAACTAAATGTTTTTCTGGAACTACAGCAGCAACATTGTAGGATAATTTTTTTTTCTAGAACTACAGCAGCATTGTAGGATGAACTACAGCAGCATTGTATGAGCTAGATCTGAAATCTATATTTTACTAAACTAAATATTTTTGATTCAGATATACCAGATAAATGTATGAGTAGGAATAAAATTCTGCTAATCTATATTTCTGAAATCTATATTATGCTAAACTAAGGGTGTGTATGTGTTATGGCGCCTGCTCCTTATGTGTGTGTTACGAATCTCTGGAATTATAAGTTTTATATGTATGTGTTATGGCTGCTCCTTATGTGTGTAACCAGTAGCAAAGGGTGTGTATGTGCTACGAATCTTTGGAATTATAGTTTATTCTCTGGGATTATAAAAAGTCAGTAGCATTATTATATGGAATTATAAGCCAGTAGCATTATAAGCCAGTAGCATTATTATCTTGGATTTGTTATGACTGCTCCTTATGTGTGTGTCTGTGTGTGTCTAACCTAGATCATAATGTAGGCTTGGCAACTAAATTAGATGGAAAGTTGAATCACAACAAAGGGTGCATAACCAACACTAAAAAAACAGAAGACAGTGAGAATATGAAGTGCTGTTCAACAAAAGGTGAGGCAAACAGCAAGGGTAATGGTGTGGGTAAGGTTGTATAAAATGAGGGAATAGATTAGACACAAGGGTTTTCCAGCTCCAGCAGCACCACGTTGAGCAAACTACAAAATAGTTATGCAATACCAAATAGGAATTAGCAACTAGATGTATGGGTATAGGAAGTTAACAGGAATTGTATAGGTAAAATAGTAATGCACACCCTCGGTGAAAGTGATCTTGGGTGTCCGGTGTCCGATTGAGCTCCATGATACCTTTCCGAATAGGGAATCCGCTCACGAATCAAACTCACCGCTTTGCTGTGACCTATGGGCTTTTTCGGGCATTTGAGCTCGTTTCAGGACTTAAAATGCCATTTTATTAGTGTTTTTCTTGTTTTTTCAGCAATTTCAGTTTTTATCTTTTATCTCTTGTTTTCTTATATATATATATATATGAAAATGAGTATTATCTTATCATTCATATGGTTATTTCTTTTTTTTTCCAGGAATTACTTTTGGAATTTCTCAATAGTCCAACACACTTCTATCTCTCAGGTAAGTTCTTTGCACATTCTCAATAGTCCAACACATTTCTGAATCGTTGTGCTTGCTTTTCTAGTTCATCCTTGAGGCTCTGGGTGTGGTTTTCTATCCAACAAGATTTAGATGGTTCATAAAGAAACAAGATAATCTCGTTTGAACCTGCTGTGATAAAAAAGTGATATGTGCAGCAGCACTGATCCCATACCTGCTGCATTGTCTCATATGCATGCCCATCTGTTTGAACCTGCTGCATTGTACAGCAGTGATCCCAAAAGGTGATATGTGTATAAGTTCCATTTGTAACAGATGAGAACTTGCAGCTTTAAGGAGCTAGATGAGGACTTGCAGCTTCCTAATATGGGCTTTCCAACCATCTTCCATTTGTAACATATAGAAAAAGAAATAAGCATGTATATGTTCTGAAATTATATGGCAGCTAGGCTGAATTGATTTCACATGAGGTAGACTCTATAAACAAAAGCGACTACTTGAGTTCATAAAAAAGCCAAACAACTTAGTAGAATAGCTTCATATAAGAATAGCTTAGGATGAGAAACAAACACCTTGGGTAACATAAACGGTATCGGTAAAATAGTAATTAGCAAGGTAACATAAACAGTATCGGTAAAATAGTAATGCAGCCCTCGTTTTTTCTGATCTTGGGTGTTCGGGCATTTGAGCTCGTTTCAGGACTTAAAATGCCATTTTATTAATGTTTTTCTTGTTTTTTCAGCAATTTCAATTTTTATCTCTTATCTCTTGTCTTTGTTATATATATATATATATATATATATATATATATATATATATATATATATATATATATATATATATATATATATATATATATATATATATAGATGAAAAGGAGTGTTATCTTATCATTCATATGGTTATTTATTTTTTTCCAGGAATTGCTTTTGGAATTTCTCAATAGTCCAACAACACTTCTATCTATCGGGTAAGTTCTTTGGACATTCTCTCTTGTTGTGTTGAAATTTTATGCGCTTTTATTTGTTTTTATCCCTCACTTTTGTGGTTCTTTGTACATTTAATTTGAAGTAAACGAGTATTTTAATTTTTTTCTAGAAATGTTCAAGTTATCCAAACATGGTATGTAAGCCCTGCTAGATACACTTCTGACTTAGCTTCATTAGGCTCGAGTCCGTCCATACACAGTAGCAAACTCCTCTAGACATTTCCTATGTTGAGGTGTCACAAAGCGTCTCAACATTCCCTTCTTGAGCCTTTTCATTATAAGCATAAACAAAAGTTACCACAAATTGAAAGTTTCCATCCTAGCTTGCAATGCAACTTGGTAGTGTATAAATTGATTTCCCAATGGAACAAAATGCTCAGATTTGCAGCCCATGGATACCACCAGAGCCACATTCGTCCCTTCTCTTTGTTCACTGTATTGATTGCATTTTTCCAGTCTCCCGGCATACTTTTCAGCACCTCATTCTCACCCTTTTACCACCTCATTCTCACCTTTTTCTGTCATTTTCAGCAACTCATTCTCACCCTTTTCTGGCATTTCTGTCATTGAAGCCCCTAACGTTCCAAGCTTCTATCTTAAGACTGGTCATAAATTTAACAGAGGCATCTAGTGCAGCTGTGCATATGATAAAATCTGCAAACATTTCATAACTTCATATAAAAGTGACGTCACGTTAGCAACAACAGAAGATTCTGAGAGTCATATTTTAAAATAAATGTGTATGCACAACATGAAGGGGAAAAGCAGCAATACAATACATAATTGAACAAAATGTTTTTTTGAATTTTTTTTTAAAAATAAACTCCAAAAGGCGAGCAAACAAACACCATTGTACACTACCTCTAATGCTTCAACAACATTCTTCTGGTTACCCTTGAATGCAAGGCCCAACTCCTTCTTCACGGGGACAATAACAAGTCTCTGATAAAGTAAGAAAACAAAATAGAGGACACAAATATTATAAACAGTTAAATAAGAATGTAACTTCACAATCTGAACAAGATGAAGCAAGCGGAAAGGAAAATCCGAAGACAGTATTACTACCTCTACTTCCCTAGGTTCTGGATACTTCTCTTGTGCCTCAAGGGCTACACCACTTTTTTCCTACAGAGATATTGTAACAAGTAAAGCAATCAGTAGACTCAGTACAAGTTAGGCAATCTAGATTGCAATAGGCAAGGGGAAGCGATCATGATGGGAGGAGAATTGAAGACTTTACTTAAGATTAATGTAGTCCAATTACCATAACCAACTTAAAAGCAATATGAAAACATTGTAAAGCTTAAGAGTAAACAAAAGACTGAATACAAAAAACGTCTTTGATTCTAAAATTAAGCTAGAAAAACCCTATCATGACTCATGAACCATCCTTCTACGGTTTCCATAATTATAAAAACTAACACTAATCAAATTAGGGTAGAACTCCATACTGAAAAAAACTCCCTTATGTCCAAGTTTTGACTGCTATATGGTAGGCTGCAACTTGGTTAATCGTCCTTTTTGTTACTTTCTCTTTGAAATTGGTTTGAACTTAATTGTGATTTGGTGATCGTCTAAATCTCCATGTTCTTCTCAACTTAAATGCAGAGAATATGCAAGAATCATGTTCTTTTTATAACTCGAGTGAAAGAATCATGGTGTGTAAGGAGTCAAAATCCATCTCATAGAAGTGATAAGTGGATAGCGGCTGAACATAATCGCTCGTTCGTCGGTTGGCTACAAAAGCGAGTTCTTGAGGATTTGGCACAAAATCCTGGAATGGTTTCCAATCGTTTGAAGTGGTTGTCACAACTGCCTGATTCAGTAGTAACAACCGCCATGAAGTATGAGATCAATGATTATATGTTTTACACGAAGATGCAAGATGATAAAAGCACAATGCAGAATAGTGGTGTCACCTTGGTGGCCGAAGCTATACAAATAGGTTCAGGGAAGGACAAAAGTCCTACTTATGTGCGGCGTTCATATTATGGTGTAGTTGAAGAAATATGGGAGTTGGATTATGTGGTTTTTAAGGAAGTAGTGTTTTGTTGTCAATGGGCTGACTCTAAGGGTGGTGTACGAGTTGATGAGTTAGGCTTCACCTCAGTTAATCTTAATAAGATAGGCCACAAAGATGAGCCATTTGTTTTAGCATCGCAAGTTAGGCAAATGTTCTATGTACCAGATCCGACTGCTACTGGGTGGTCAGTTGTTATTCCAGCAAAAGAGAGATATATAGATGATTTGAATGGAAAAGAAGATGTCCAAATGGCTGAAAATGATCAATTTTTAGCAGTTTTGCCACCATCCGATGATATCAATATAGATAGATCTTATTTGCGTGATGATCATGATGAAGGGATATTGATTACTGAAAATGTTAAGACTTCGAAAAAAAAAGGAAAAAACATGCCTAACTAATTAGGTAAATTTATGATTTGGATTCTTATAAATTACAAAGTCTTTGTTTATTCTTAAAAATTACTAATATACTTTATTTGTGATATTTGACAATATCTCTTGCTGTTTTTTATGTGGATATATGGCTTCATCTAGATCTTCTGGGAATTCGGATGAGAACAATGACTCTACTGATAAGAAGTCTACCCCATCTAAGAAGAGAGGTATTACGAAGATGAAGGTTGTCACTAAGATGAAGGATAGTGGTAAGAAGTTTCCTGTACAATGGAACAAAAAGGATCAGCCTATTAAAAATAATCACGCAAGACTTTCAAGCTATATTGGTCATTGTGCTCGTAATAGAGAAGCAATTTCCTATCATTCTTGGAAGGCTGTTCCGATTGAGCTCAAAAAATTGATTGTTGAACAAGTTATGGTAAGATAGCATCACCTATTTTCATTCATCAGTAATATTGTCGTAATAGCATATTTCTAAATCTAATAACTAACCAATTAACTACTATTATGTACATTTTGTAGCAATCATTTGATATACCTAATGATAAGGGCAAGATTGGTTGGATCATTACTACAACAAATACTGCATTCAGAGATTTTAAGAGTCGCTTGGATAAGAAATATATGAGGAAAAATGAAGAGATTTGCACTGAGCCACCAGCTCAGTATGAGTTCATTGACAAAAGTACATGGACTGAGTTTATAAAATACCGAAAATCTGATGAGTTTCAGGTTTTTTCTAAATCCAGTTTATGCACTAGTTTTATATTGTTCTTATGTACAAATTAAAATAATAAAACATTAACTGTGAACAGGCGCTTAGTGCAAGAAATCGTAAGATTACAAAGCAAAATGAATATCCTTATAAGGCTGGTCGTAAGGGATATGCTGGCATTGAGCAAGAGATTGTAAGTTTGCTTTTACTTCATTGAGCATATAAAGTGATGTTCGTGTATTATTCCATATTAATTTGTAAAAGTTTTATTTCTTTTTAAATAGAGGAGACAAACATGGAACCTTCTGACGAAGTTTCACGTGGTATCTTATGGAAAAAGGCACGAGTAGACATTGATGGTGGTCTGTCAGGAAATGTTCAGGAGGTTGCTAAGAAAATTGTAAGTATTTCTAAAATCCATCAAGTTACCAAACCGATCACGCTTACATGAAAAAATATCTATGTCATTGCAAAATTGCTTCATGAAAAAAATGTCTCTGTCTCAATTTGTATTTTTTAGGATGAGATTGATGGACAAGTTGCATCTGGGAAACTCAAACTTTCTGATAGACAAGATAGTTTGTCGATTGCCTTGGGTAAGGATGAGCATCCAGGTCGTGTTACCGGAGTTGGCAAAGGGGTTGGGATTAAGGATTATTTTGGTGCATCATATCCAAGCATCGAACTAGTTCGACAAAGTGTTCTGCTAGTTCTTCTCCGAATGAACTTGAGGCTGAACTTCAAACTTTGAGAAAAGTGGTTCTTTTTCTTGCAAAGCAGCAAAATATAAACTTAGATTCAATTGATGGGATTCATGATATATAGCTAAAGGTTCCTTCCGTGGAGATTCCTGTTGTAGACAAACCCACAGAAACGGTACCTACTCAAGAGGAACATGTTGATATTATCAATGGAGAGGCTCATTCTGAAAATGTCGTGGATCGTACTGAAGATGTTATTGGAGAAGATAATTCTATTGAGAGTCAAAGTAACAGTGCCAAAGAGCAATCACCTAGTCCTGCTGAGTTAAAGGTAATTAATTTTTAATATTAAGACTTTTAATTGTGTTTTTATTTCACATGTATATTTACAATTTTTATGACAGGGAAAGTGGGACAAGTGCCAATTGTTTTGGCCAGATCACAAGAGGCTTGTCGCTACGGGAACCATGTTTATCCCTTCTTCCTTAATATTATCAATGGAGAGGCTCATTCTGAAAATGTCGTGGATCGTACTGAAGATGTTATTGGAGAAGATAATTCTATTGAGAGTCAAAGTAACAGTGCCAAAGAGCAATCACCTAGTCCTGCTGAGTTAAAGGTAATTAATTTTTAATATTAAGACTTTTAATTGTGTTTTTATTTCACATGTATATTTACAATTTTTATGACAGGGAAAGTGGGACAAGTGCCAATTGTTTTGGCCAGATCACAAGAGGCTTGTCGCTACGGGAACCATGTTTATCCCTTCTTCCTCAACCAGTGAAATAAGTCTCCATTGTCGATCTCTTCCAGCTCATTGTATGAAAGTTAATATAGATTCTCCTGTAGATCCAGATTCACCATTGCCGTTCCCTATGGATGAGGTACCAAATGTGAGACTAGCTATAGGCATTCCCATTGCATGGCCAAAACACCTCATTCTCCCTTTCAAGGTAATACACACCTCATTTACAGACTTATTTAATTTTTTTAATTAGTTCATTTTCACATTTGATAAACATATAAATCATAATTATTTATTTGCATTTAAGGCATCAAGACCTCCGAATAAGCGAAAGTCCTCTGAAGTGAATTTGTCCAAGCAAATCATACGGGGAGTAACTGCTACTGAGGGACAGCTAAAACAACCATCATTTAAATCCATCAAAAAAATGAAAATACTCGTTCCAGGGATGGATTCTAATAATGTTGTAGCTTCCATTGCAATGCCTAAAACCGTTGTAGGCCATGTTCACTCTATCTTAGTTTGGAGAAGAGATATAGAAAGATGGCTTGATAAGGAGATGATCGATGGATACCATGTTTCAATATAGATGAAGTAAGTTTTAGTAAAGATATAATGCCTCAGCTAAATGTATTTATTGATGCAAAATGATTCATTTTTTATTCCATAGGTATCTTTTGGAAAACAGATGCCCAGAGAATCTACCCTTGTTTGGATTTTTATGCCCACAAAGGATAGCTGCGGATTCCGTCTTGAAAAAAGAAGAGATGGCTCGCTATATTTGTAATTCCATGATTGGAGAAGAGAGCCGTCATTTCACATTGTTTTTGGCACCTTATTATAATGAGTAAGTTAAATATCATTATTTTTTTTATTCGTTTTCATTTTTCCTATTAATATTTACATGTCATCTGTTATATTTATAGTGCACAGTGGATGTTACCTGCCATAAACCCTCGAGATGATACCGTATATTGGCTTGATTCATTGCTTGGAAGTGTGAGAATGGAGTTTAAAGAAGTCATTGAAATGTAAGTAACTTGATTTCTGACAATCGATAATAACTTTTATTTTCATTTGTAAGCATACATCGTTGACAATTTTGATATTTTCATCATATTTGCTAATTTTTAATGATATTTAAGGCCATGACTATGTATTTTACTGAGACAAACAAAAATAAATCTAGGAAGAACACACGTTGGGTGGTAGTAAAGGTTAGTTTTTAAAAATTGTTATATTATTTATGTAGAAAAAATGCAGAATGCATCGTTACTTAATAATACATTTGTATATTGGTATTGCAAGGGTCCTCGTCAGCCAAATAATATAGAGTGCGGTTATTATGTATTGAGGAATATGCGGGAGATTATCGATCAAAGAGCAGTTTTAGTCCCTATTGAGGTATGTGTTCAATTTATGGTAAAATATCATTATACATGAAGTAGCTAGCTAGATATCTTACATATCCACTATAAATAAACATACTTTTTAACTTATGTGTAACGGCCCGGGATTATGATTCCCGAGTTACGTTTCGAGGGATGAAACCCCTCGTTGGGATCTTGCGCCCCGAGTACAGGTTGAAGGTTTGAAACCGAAGATTTGTAGTTTAAAGTAGGATTTCGCACCCAAATCCGGAAGGTCCGTTGGAGACCCCGGGGTAAACCCCTGTACCTGTCCTAAGTTTACAACGCGGAAAATCATTTATCATGCAAAGGGCATAAGTTCAGAAAATGATACAACCAGTGCCACGGCAGAGCCGGGTCAAAACATAGTGTAAGTAGGGAGAAATCCCAAAAGCATGAATCTGGTGAAGTCAGGTTTCAAACACTCACTCTCCGCCATAAGAATAGACCTCGTCATAACAGCACAAAATCAAGAAGTGTATCGGGTACCTGAAACTATACCACCAAGTCAGGCCAAGAGTCCGCCTGCGGGTCCTCTGACCGCGCTGAGGACATATAATAAGCCTATACCTAGAATAAAGGATGCCTTCATGTAGTACTGGAATATTAACCACACTATCATGCTCCTAATTCATATGTGCAGAATATTGAGGAAGGCCTTAACAACGAATACCAAGCGGTATATCCCTCTTTTACCACCACCCCTCTTCCAGACAAGGTGGAGACTGGCCAGTTCGATGCTATAATCATATCAAATCTCATCATCATATCATATCTCATCATCATATCATATCTCATGCCCATCTCGTATCTCGTGATATATATAAATGACTCGAGGAGGACAACACCCGATGAAGCTGGGCTGCCCTATGACCCTAGCAAGGACTCTAGGACTCACAGATAACGGCCGTTCTGTATTCAAACGCATACAGAATAAGGATGCTCATTCGTAAATGCAATTCCTAAGCATGATACTACATGACATGCTCTTATGCATATGCAACACCTACATACTATATGACACATCAGGCAGGAGGTACTGGTTACTGAGTAAGCCCCGGAGGTACTTACCTGGCTAGCAGATCGGCAAAAGAAGAATCCAACACACAGTAGTCACGATTACAGAGTATCACCTAAGTACATAATGATAATACACTGAGTATATGTCTCTAGCCACTCTGAACACATATAACACACATTCATACAAGTAGATAAAGAACAAGCTCGCATCAACCATACTTTCAGTTCATCACGATCAACCATCTCTTATCTCATACCATTCATCATAACTTGCCAACTTATCAACTTAAAATAACCTCCCTATCATACTTAGCCAAATTCGCATATTACTATTTCATACTCATACTTTCCATAAGGATATATATCATTATCATCAGCAGAATCGAATATTTAATCTCTTCTAAAAATCACCACAATATCATGCTATTAGTCATACATATCATACCGTTAGTCAAACGATCATATTATCATGCTAGTTTGTCATCGAATAAGTCTTATTCCCAAGTTAGTTTCAAAACCGTTTCAAATCCCAGTTAAATAGTTAAGTATTCCGACCCTTAAAATACTCGCCGAATTCCCTTTTTAATTTATTTGTTAGATTACTTTCCAACCTTGAACTTCTTTTCCAAATTCTTTATAAATCTTGAAGTCCCAATAATATATTTTAAATCTCAAATAGTATTACATGATATTTTAAATACCATTTATTTAACACTTTTATAAATTATTTCCAAATCCCCTAAAATCCCGACCATTTTTATTTAATAAATCAACTCTTATAATTCTCCCAAAATATAATAATTTATCTTTTAAATCCTCAATTACTATTATAATATATTTTAATTACCGTTAATTAGTTAAATAATAAACGGATAACCCGAACCATATCGAACCGAACCGAACACATCTAAATAATCCCCAAACCGGTTCTATATATAACAAAACAGGAGGTGGCCCCACATGGTATGCCACATCAGCTTCATCTTCATTCTTCAAATGAAGCTTCCCGCCGACCATGGCTGCTCGACGTCGCCTCCGTCTCGTGCTCCCGCTCTCAAGCTCGCCTGCCACGCTTGACATCGCTCCCAGCTCGCGTCTCCTGCTCGCCCGCTCATCCTAGTCCTCGCCCGCTCCCGCTCTCGCCCCAGCTCGCTCACACCAACTCAAACGCTCTCGCCGGAGGTCTCGAGCCTACCCGACTACCCACACTCAGCTCTCGCTCACCCCCCAGTCAGTCTAAGCATCGAAAGGATTCAAGAATTCGAATCAAGAAGGAATAGAAAGCTCAGGAGCTTACCGACGTGTCTGCGACTTCGAAGCTTTCGATCGGAGGTCTGGGCGTCGTCGGAGGCTCGCGATGGCTTGTCGGACCTACGTCGAACATGGGTGAGGAGGGTGGTAAAGTCCGAAGGTGGTTTGGATCGAAAACGAAGGAGAACGACTCACCGAAAGTTTGGTTCGCGATCGAATCGGGCGGCGACTTTGTTGGTGGCGTTGCTGGAGTCCACTGGTGGTGGCTGCAGCTTGTGGTGCCTCCGATGGATCTTGTTATTGCTGCGCTCACAAGGACGGAGGAGGAATGTGGAGGAAGAGGAATCGGTGGTGGTGGCGATGAAGAACAACGGTGACGAAGAAGGCGATGGTGAAGGCGGAGATGAAGGAGTGTTGCGGGGTGGTGATGGTGGTGGCGTGGAATGGTGAAAGACAAAAGAGAGCAGGAGATGGTGAATGATGATGAACGAAGAGGCGAAGAGGGATGGGTGATGATGGTGAATGGTGAATGACGGGGAGAGGGGTGTGGATTTGAAAGAGCATGGTGAGTGAGATGGGAGTGGGTGAACATTGTGTGTGGAACCGGGTAAACAAATACCCGAAATTAAATCTTGAATACGCGAATTTTGAATCTTTAAATTAGTTATTAAATGTTAGTTTCTCCGACTCTCGTTCTCTCGAGCAATTAGATTTTTATAATCGACAAGGATATCGCCATCTGATAATTATTTTCAATTTTCGAGGTAAAAGGATGGAAATCGTTCGTCAAATTTTATATTACGGTTGGAATCCGCTAAACGAGCTTTTAATTCGATTTAAATTCATTTTTAATTTCCTTTTTCCGAAAAATTAGGATTTGAAAATCTGAGCCTTTACATCATCCACCTCTAAAAACAAGTCTCGTCCCCGAGACTAAAATCATTTTCAAATAGGAGATGAAGTTTGAAATTAGTGAGTCCAAGGATCATGCCATTGATCCCGTAAGTATCTCATAAGTGCCCCTATGAGATCCTCACAGTACCGATGTCGTGATCATAATATCTCCTATAGACCGTAGTAAGAATGTAATATGGGCCCCTACCACATCCATACTCCGACTCTTTGGCCATATCATAACTCAAATACAAGTATCCACTTCATGGGGCGTTATAATGAAAACTAGAGTCACATTAATTTCTTAAAATCCAAGTTAGTCTCTTTTGAAACACCATTCAAAATTTCAAGTTCGACGTTAGCCAAAATCATTTCCAACTTCTCAGTTCATTCTACCATCCGCCTCTAAGGGCTTATCCCATATTCTCTTCCTAGGTTCCAAGTCATAATCAAATTCCAATACTTCAGCTTCCATCATTTCTATCATCAAGGATCATATATATAATAGCAATCATATCTCACGTTTAACAACATCACATAAACACGTCAGGTACAGTCGTATAATATAATATATCTAGCATCGTATCGTCCATGGTAGGATTTATCACATTATCTCACAGAGGTGACACACCATATCAATCAGATAAACCCGTCATATCAAACAGATAAGCACATCATATCAATCAGGTAAGCACATCATACTCATGCTACTGCCAAGCGTCATCACATTAGAGACAACCAAGTACTTCCGTACACTAGCATTCCATCGAGTTCAGGGGATAACTATGTTAGTACTAATAGTTCACTATTGTCAACGACAATACATCATAGAATCAACATCGTCTATAACATAGAATTCGCACCACATTTGGCCCCAAGTAAAGCGTACGCTAGATCACATCCTCAAGAGAACTTGCCTATAACTATCAATCATGATAAGACACAACCACTACCCATCAACTCTTGCATTAAGATCAAATTCACCGAGGTCTACCACCCCAAACCACTACTAGTTCTAGACACCATTGCATCCTGCTCACATACAACCTTTCTAGTCTCATACCCACTCGAAATCAAGGCCGAATACCCCAAACCAACTACTAGGTATCCCAACTCCTATGCCATCAAGCCATCTAAGGGCCAATCCACTTCGACATCCCGATCTAAAGTCCTACCTTTCACTCGACTATCATCTTCTAAAGAGACATCGTGAATCACCTTGCTAACTTAATCATACTCCCCACGCCACTAACCACTCTCACTAACCATCCACCTCTAAGAATCCAACTAGTGGTACTCCCAACCACGAATCACCATGACCATCAAGCCGACCCACTCTAGATCCTCTTCCTAGCATACTCTACCTCGACTAGTTCCCTCAACTCCGCATGTTTCCCCAAATTGCCTCAGATCATGCTTCCTTAAACTTCGAAATCTCTACCACTTAAACTCTTATGTACCAATCATCGTTTTCACCGAATTCCTATAACATCATCGTCCGAATTTCCTAAGTACCGCAACTTTACCAACCTTCTAAAATGTCTTATCCTCTAGCGTCCTTAATACCTTATGCTTTGCCTAGTTCCCAAATCCATACTCATAATCTCTCTATCTCAACCTTAAGCCCAGTCTTACTAGGAATCTAAACTACATCATTGCATAGCTACCAGCCTTTCCTCGAAGATTCATCTCACATCCTCAATTACCTTAATAGCCACAATGACCTCCACTCATAAATCCCGATTCATTCCCTATGCCAAAATCCTCCAACAACGCATCTAGAGATCTTTCACTCATAAATTCCCCAAGCATAACCAATCCTATCTAAACAACCCCCAAATACTCATCACACGAACAACCCTGATATGAACAACCTAATATCCCGGATCGATAATTTCCCAAGCAACCTCATACTACTTTTCCTAGGAAATTCCTCAACCTCACCCCTTACCGAAATCGCCCCCACTCTTAGCACCCATCACCCAGTCCCAAATTCTACGATTCCTCGGACATTCCTTAATTGATCATCCTTGACACCGCCCACATTCCGCTCATAGAAATCTAGACACCTTCCTTAGCACACCAATCCGTCTCACAACACCTCCCTTCAAGAATCCCCCGATCAACTCCTAGCTTGCCCATCCACCTCTATAACTATCCTAACTACCTCTACCCACACCCAACCTCAAAATCTCGGCATACTAGCCCCACTGCTCACCTAAGACCTACCTAGAAGTTCATTTATACTCACGGACCACTATCTTCGACACATCCCAACTCACTCGGCTCTACCCAAGCTAACGCATCATTTCTGCACCCCATCTCACATGAACAATGACCCAATCCGAGGACCTTAATCCACCTGCCACTTTCCAACCCGTCTCACCAAAGAATCTCACGACTCCAGCTCAAGAAGAAAGCACTCCCATACATATAAACCATAACCTACTCACCAGCAAGTCAGTATACCAAGCACCAAGGCACATCGTCATAGAAACAAGTTAGTCAGGCAATCATTGCTACCAATTCAGTACATCCGTCATCACACATTCAATTATGTCAGTTCTAGGCCTATCACACAACATCAATTTCGATTAGTATAGAAGAATCCGCGATTTGAATTAAGAACGTCATTCCTTGAGTCATCTGAGAGAATCACGTACGCGGCTACCATCTTTCAAATGTGTTCGTCCTTTGTATACTTTTGACGACGTCAGTCCTGTGGTCTATGGGTCATGGACCCATCACACTTCTGTTGCGCCGCTATAGTGCCACTTGGTCTTCAGTCCTTTCTTGCATGTTGGTGCTCATCGGAGGATTGGAAGGGTTAGAAGTTACGAAGATATGGGAGAGACAAGGGCGGACGACACAACTTCCTTAAGAGTTCAGACATGGACCATGACTAGGGATGACGAGACCAAGGAGAAGATCACAACCCGAGAGTTACAACGATGCCCTTATAATTATGGCACGCAAACACATAAAAATCAAGAGATATCATCACATTATTTCACACTAGTATGCACCTATCTCAAGGAATATCGATTTATGCATTCATAACATTTTCATATAATCATCTTTAATTATATGTGTGCAGAACAAGCTAGCAACTTATCATTTCATTCACCAATCATGCTTGACAGACTAAGAACATGTATGTACAGACTGACATGGAACATATGTTGCATAAGTTATGCAAGACCTAGCAAACATCACAGGATATCATATGCACGACTTATCACTCAATTTAGATACACACATAAGCAAGTCATAATATTGCGGGATTGAGGCAAACATGCTAATACAACCATATTCGCATAGTAAGACTAGGACGTCACACAATCATATGAGGGCCTATAACTGGGAGGTATATATCCTACATGATACTAGAAATACTCATTAAACATGTACACAACCAATGAGGTCCAATTAGGTTAATCTAGCATTCTAAGTCATCCAATTCACGTTTTAAACATGCAACGAGAGTTGAACACACTATCATGGACCTAGTTCATAGGGAGACAATAATCATGGGAATTCAATACATAAGACACATACATCAACTCATAAGTGCAACCATGCAATGTACCGGGAAAGTCATGCTGAATTATACCAATATAGCATGTCATTAAATCACAAAGAGGCTATCATTATAACTTGACAGAATTCTCTAAGGACAATCACCGACTCACCACCTCGTTTCCCCGTGGGACGCTATTATGACTTGCTGGGTAGGACACAAGGACATTCACGCCGTTTCCGAGAGATGAGGGTAGAACTCGTGTTTAGACTCTTGTGACAAGAAGACATGGTTGGCCATTACGAGGATTGAAAGGGATGACTCCATAAGACAACTCACTTCTATCTCGAAACGATTTAAATCCTCACTCCCACTAACATACTCAGGTAACCCTCACATCTGACACGATTTCCGAAGGCATTTAGTTGACCGACCCAAATTTCCCGTGAAAGACCCCAATCACAGGTACGAGACTCGATAGAAGCATCGATGGTGGGATACGAAACAAGACTCTAAACAGGAGAGCGGATGCTTCTCGACCCTTGCTAACATGCCTAGATGTTTTGGTGGGGCGGATGACAGAGTCAGAACCATCAGGGGATTTGAATTATGAAAGGGTTATTTCGACAAAACAGGAATTCCGATTACATAAAAACAAGGTTTTCTCCCACTATCCCGTTTGCACAGTTATTCAACACATCATTCAAGTCAAGGCATACTGATTAGTTCGTTATCCTAAGCACAATAGAGCACTCATCACGGAAGCAATCAACAATATTAATATGATCCTCTTCGAGGAGGATCGCCCTCGAGCTCAATTGCATATATGTACATATATAAACGTAAGCATAGAGACGATCTATGTCGTCCTTCGAGGGACGACTGACCGGAGGGGCAAAACCTCACGGCCTCCTAACTCAACACTCCAAGCTCCGTGGTGTTCCTTGGAGTCTTCTAGGCCCATCTGTAAATAAAAGCTAGTATTTTGCCTACTATTCCCCGAATTCTACATCCATAAGGGATGTCTACCGCTTGGGTCTCTACCCACGAGATTATTTCCCCTTTATTCATTTTAGGTTTTAAGTCCAATTAAATTCATTTTGCCCATTTTAAAACATTTTCCAAAACCATTTGAAATCATTAGGCGATTTTCAAAACCTCTTCAACCTATTGTACTCGGATTGCAAAACCTCAGCTCTGATACCACCTTTGTAACGGCCCGGGATTATGATTCCCGAGTTACGTTTCGAGGGATGAAACCCCTCGTTGGGATCTTGCGCCCCGAGTACAGGTTGAAGGTTTGAAACCGAAGATTTGTAGTTTAAAGTAGGATTTCGCACCCAAATCCGGAAGGTCCGTTGGAGACCCCGGGGTAAACCCCTGTACCTGTCCTAAGTTTACAACGCGGAAAATCATTTATCATGCAAAGGGCATAAGTTCAGAAAATGATACAACCAGTGCCACGGCAGAGCCGGGTCAAAACATAGTGTAAGTAGGGAGAAATCCCAAAAGCATGAATCTGGTGAAGTCAGGTTTCAAACACTCACTCTCCGCCATAAGAATAGACCTCGTCATAACAGCACAAAATCAAGAAGTGTATCGGGTACCTGAAACTATACCACCAAGTCAGGCCAAGAGTCCGCCTGCGGGTCCTCTGACCGCGCTGAGGACATATAATAAGCCTATACCTAGAATAAAGGATGCCTTCATGTAGTACTGGAATATTAACCACACTATCATGCTCCTAATTCATATGTGCAGAATATTGAGGAAGGCCTTAACAACGAATACCAAGCGGTATATCCCTCTTTTACCACCACCCCTCTTCCAGACAAGGTGGAGACTGGCCAGTTCGATGCTATAATCATATCAAATCTCATCATCATATCATATCTCATCATCATATCATATCTCATGCCCATCTCGTATCTCGTGATATATATAAATGACTCGAGGAGGACAACACCCGATGAAGCTGGGCTGCCCTATGACCCTAGCAAGGACTCTAGGACTCACAGATAACGGCCGTTCTGTATTCAAACGCATACAGAATAAGGATGCTCATTCGTAAATGCAATTCCTAAGCATGATACTACATGACATGCTCTTATGCATATGCAACACCTACATACTATATGACACATCAGGCAGGAGGTACTGGTTACTGAGTAAGCCCCGGAGGTACTTACCTGGCTAGCAGATCGGCAAAAGAAGAATCCAACACACAGTAGTCACGATTACAGAGTATCACCTAAGTACATAATGATAATACACTGAGTATATGTCTCTAGCCACTCTGAACACATATAACACACATTCATACAAGTAGATAAAGAACAAGCTCGCATCAACCATACTTTCAGTTCATCACGATCAACCATCTCTTATCTCATACCATTCATCATAACTTGCCAACTTATCAACTTAAAATAACCTCCCTATCATACTTAGCCAAATTCGCATATTACTATTTCATACTCATACTTTCCATAAGGATATATATCATTATCATCAGCAGAATCGAATATTTAATCTCTTCTAAAAATCACCACAATATCATGCTATTAGTCATACATATCATACCGTTAGTCAAACGATCATATTATCATGCTAGTTTGTCATCGAATAAGTCTTATTCCCAAGTTAGTTTCAAAACCGTTTCAAATCCCAGTTAAATAGTTAAGTATTCCGACCCTTAAAATACTCGCCGAATTCCCTTTTTAATTTATTTGTTAGATTACTTTCCAACCTTGAACTTCTTTTCCAAATTCTTTATAAATCTTGAAGTCCCAATAATATATTTTAAATCTCAAATAGTATTACATGATATTTTAAATACCATTTATTTAACACTTTTATAAATTATTTCCAAATCCCCTAAAATCCCGACCATTTTTATTTAATAAATCAACTCTTATAATTCTCCCAAAATATAATAATTTATCTTTTAAATCCTCAATTACTATTATAATATATTTTAATTACCGTTAATTAGTTAAATAATAAACGGATAACCCGAACCATATCGAACCGAACCGAACACATCTAAATAATCCCCAAACCGGTTCTATATATAACAAAACAGGAGGTGGCCCCACATGGTATGCCACATCAGCTTCATCTTCATTCTTCAAATGAAGCTTCCCGCCGACCATGGCTGCTCGACGTCGCCTCCGTCTCGTGCTCCCGCTCTCAAGCTCGCCTGCCACGCTTGACATCGCTCCCAGCTCGCGTCTCCTGCTCGCCCGCTCATCCTAGTCCTCGCCCGCTCCCGCTCTCGCCCCAGCTCGCTCACACCAACTCAAACGCTCTCGCCGGAGGTCTCGAGCCCACCCGACTACCCACACTCAGCTCTCGCTCACCCCCCAGTCAGTCTAAGCATCGAAAGGATTCAAGAATTCGAATCAAGAAGGAATAGAAAGCTCAGGAGCTTACCGACGTGTCTGCGACTTCGAAGCTTTCGATCGGAGGTCTGGGCGTCGTCGGAGGCTCGCGATGGCTTGTCGGACCTACGTCGAACATGGGTGAGGAGGGTGGTAAAGTCCGAAGGTGGTTTGGATCGAAAACGAAGGAGAACGACTCACCGAAAGTTTGGTTCGCGATCGAATCGGGCGGCGACTTTGTTGGTGGCGTTGCTGGAGTCCACTGGTGGTGGCTGCAGCTTGTGGTGCCTCCGATGGATCTTGTTATTGCTGCGCTCACAAGGACGGAGGAGGAATGTGGAGGAAGAGGAATCGGTGGTGGTGGCGATGAAGAACAACGGTGACGAAGAAGGCGATGGTGAAGGCGGAGATGAAGGAGTGTTGCGGGGTGGTGATGGTGGTGGCGTGGAATGGTGAAAGACAAAAGAGAGCAGGAGATGGTGAATGATGATGAACGAAGAGGCGAAGAGGGATGGGTGATGATGGTGAATGGTGAATGACGGGGAGAGGGGTGTGGATTTGAAAGAGCATGGTGAGTGAGATGGGAGTGGGTGAACATTGTGTGTGGAACCGGGTAAACAAATACCCGAAATTAAATCTTGAATACGCGAATTTTGAATCTTTAAATTAGTTATTAAATGTTAGTTTCTCCGACTCTCGTTCTCTCGAGCAATTAGATTTTTATAATCGACAAGGATATCGCCATCTGATAATTATTTTCAATTTTCGAGGTAAAAGGATGGAAATCGTTCGTCAAATTTTATATTACGGTTGGAATCCGCTAAACGAGCTTTTAATTCGATTTAAATTCATTTTTAATTTCCTTTTTCCGAAAAATTAGGATTTGAAAATCTGAGCCTTTACATTATGCAGCATTTCACCCGTTTGGATTCTCCTTACACGACATTTCAAATTGATGAAGTAAGAGAAGAGTGGCTTGAGTTTGTTGAAAAACATCTTGTCTGGTAATTATAATTGTATATTTACATCTACTTTTTTTTTTGTTTATCACACTAGCTAGTTATCTATCTATGTTCAATGACTTAAAATTGACTTGTAAATATACTTTTACATCGTGATATCGATGCAGGTAATTGATCGAGGGAAATCGCCAAACATTATCAACATATAAGTTCGATATATGGAGTATGCACATGAGTTTAAATCATTTATATATATATATATATATATATATATATACTCTTTATTATAGCTAGATTTCCTTAGAGATATATGTACTCATTTTTTCCCACGACTATGACAAATGTTAGTTGTTTTGTGATTGATATTAGATACTAGTAGTAATTAATGTCATTGTTGTAAAGGCTCGGATTTTTTAAATCCTCAAAAAAAAAAATATAATAATAATAATAATAATAATAATTAAAATGAATCTAAATCGGGGTATTTAAAATCTCTTAAAATGAATTCCGGCATATGATTATTTTAAATGGACTTTCATTCAGATGTATTTTCGCTTTCGCTTGCTAAAGTTTGAAAGTATAATATAATTTTATTATTTGACTCAGTCGAGGATTCGATTTAAATTTGAGGTTGTAAGCGTTATCTTAATCGAGTCGGGATAAGATCGAGAGATGGTTTCGGGATTGTTTTTGGATATTTTGAATTTAGGGTCTTGGAACCACTTTTTAGACTTGTAGGTCTCTTCCTCTGTCTGCTAGCCAACTCTTTCCCCCCTTTCCCTTTGTCCAGTAGCAACAAGAAGCAATGCTCTCTGAAATGGAACAGAACCCACGCCTCTTTCATAGCAGGCCTCCCTCTTCCATTCCTTCAATTTCAGTCAAACAAAACCCACAATTTCTTCCTTCCCCTCTTCGTTTCAAGGAACCCACAAAAAAACCACCTTAGCCTCTCTCCTCGTCGTTCCTCGTGGTCGCCGGCGCCGAACAGCCACAGCCCGGGAAGGTTCCTCTGTTCACCGTGAAGGCCAAGCCCTCCTCATTCTGAGTTCAAGCGAGCAGCGGCGTCTTCAACCCCGGCCTCCCTTCCCGTTTCCGACATCCACCGGAGCACCCAAGAACCCTTCTCTTGAAGCCGGAACCCAGCAACTCCGCCGAAACCGAGAGCCCGAGCTCTATTTTGCCGAGAGCAATGCTCCAGCAGCACCCGCTTCATCTGCCATTCCCTTCGTCCGGCCAGCAGCAGCAGTGGCTCCCTTCGCCTCCCTGACGTCCGCCGGAGGCTAGAACGCCGTCGACTTCCTCTACTCTCCCTCCTCCAGGTCTATTTTCGATTTCGATGTCAATCCTCTCCAATCGCACTCGTGCTCATCTCTCTCACCCTCCTAGGCTCCCCAGTATCTCCCCCGCAAGCTCCCGCCGACGGAAGCGCCGCCTTGACGCCGGAAAACCTCTCGGAGTCGGAATCGCGTCGAACGGTAATCCCTCTCTTTTTCTTCTCCTCCCTTGCCGTGTTGTTTGTATGGGTGTGGTCGGAACTTCCAGTCAGTCGGGATGGGGGCGATTTTGAGTCGGAAAAGGCTCCGCCGGTGGCCTGGGTTCTCTCCTCCCCTTCCCTTCACTTTTCATCGTCGCTCTGTTCCGCCTCTGCTTCAAGGAGGAGACGGTTCTTTCTTTCCTTTGTGTTGGGCTAATGTAATGGGCCGGATCCGGGTAGACATAAGGGTTATATCGTTTTTAACCGGGTTCAAATTTGGGGATGGGATCCGGGCCCCTTTTCTCTGCTGGGCGGGTCGGATCTCTCTTGCGGGCTTCAGGGAAACGGGCTGGGTATTGGGCTCCTTTGGATCTGGGCTTTTGTTTAGAATTGTTATTGTTAATGGTTATTATTTTGTTACATGTTTATGTTATGTGTTATCCCATGTTGCTCTATAAATATATAATAAGATCTTAGGATTTCATTTTCTAAAAATTAGTGTATATATATATAAATTATAAAAGTGTTTACAAGTAATATTATTTGTATCATGTTATGATAAGGCGATTTAATATATGCTTTTGGGAATGATAAAGTAATTTAGTATTGTTGTTTTATAAATGGGGATTGTTAAAATGGGGTGAGTTTTGGTGTATTGTTTTATTTAAATATTGTCGAATTGTCTAAAAAGGGGTTTATAAAGATGGATTTATTTTTGGGAATGTTTATCAATGTCTTAAATTACTTGAAACATTAAAGTCAAGGTTTTGAAATAAAATGCCGGAATTCCTTTAACGATATAAATTTACAAGTTGATTAGAGATTTGATGTTTTATGAATGGGTTTTGGCCAATTATGACTTGAGAAAATGTTTTGCATATGAGTTGACTCAACTTGATATTTAAGAGTTGGAAAACTTTGGGAAATGAGTTTGGAAATATTGTTGGCGAGATTTATCGATGGTTTTGATTAAATGGTTTTGGTTGGTGTCGATCGTATCGGAAAGGTTTTGGAAATGGTGTTACTATTGATTGGTTTTGAGGATGTTGAGAACTTGGGTTTTGTGTATGAATATTGGTCCGGTAGCTTATGGCAATGGCTTGATGATAGGTGTGTATTGCGGTTGGATTGCTTTTGGGCCCTTGCTTGCGTTATTTTGCTGTTCTGCATCTTCAGGTAAGTTCCCTAGGGGGCTTACTCAGGTTGGACATTCATGCCTGTTGTTGCATTTTATGTTAGGTGTTGCATATGCATAAAAGCATGCCATGTAGTATCATGTTTAGGTTGCACTAATTGATTGAGCATCTGTTTACTTTGTGCGTTTGAAACAGAACGGCCGTTATCTGTGATAGTCCTAGAGTCTTTGCTAGGGTCATAGGGTAGCCCAGCCTCATCGGGTACCCTGAGTCAATCGAGTCATGAACTTCCTTATATTATGATATGCCTGCGGGCTTTATTGTGGAGCGGGTTAGGCATGCGTGCCCCCCGATTATGATGGAATGCATTCACGAGCTGGCCAGTCTCCACCTATCGGAAGGGGTGGAGGTAGGAGAGGGATATGCCACTTGGCATTGTCTTGGGCCCTTTACAGTATTTCTGCACGTTATTATGAACTAGGAGCATGCTAGTGTGTTTGAATTTCGTACTGCATTAGAGCATCTTTATTAGGTATAGCACATACTATGTGGCCTCAGCGAGGATTGCCGGTCCCGCATGAGTGGCTCGATCTGATTCCTTTCCCCGTTCTTTTTTTTTAAAGGTATTCTCTGCAGATTTGAGTGCTCGATGTATATATGATGGGGTTTCCTTTTGGCGAATCGAAGAATCTAGCTAATATCCTAATTTAGTAAAATGGTAATTACCCACTCATGATTTGGTTTTGACCGGCTTTGCCGTGACACTTGTATATTTACTTTGCTTCCGCTTTACTTCCATTTGAAATGGATTCCACGACATAGTTGTAGGACAGGTTAAGGGTACCCAATGGCCCTTCGATGTTTTTAGGGTTTGAAATCCCTCTTTCTACTAATCTTAAAACGAGTTTGAAACCTCGACCCGTACCTGGATTGCAAGATCCGAACAAGGGGTTTCATCCCTTGAAACGTAACCCGGAAATTATAATTCTGGGCCGTTACAAAGATGGTATCAGAGCTGAGGTTGTGCAATTCGGGTACGCAAGGGTCGAGTGTGTGTTTTGAAAAAAAAAAAAAACGCCCATGAATTTCAAGGACTTTTGAAAGGATTTTAAGAAGGGCAAAATGAACTTAAGATGTCTAACTGAAATTGGACTAAGTAATGAACTTGACTTGTAATAAAAGAGGGAAACCGACCAAACGGGGACACGAGTGGGTAGTAAAGGCGCTAGACCACCCCTGTTGGGTGTAGTTGGGAACGGTAGACAAAATATTAGCTTGTTCTTTACAGATGGGTTGGGAGACTCAAATGAGATCATTATGAGTGTTATTAACTGATTCGGTGCTGAGTGCTTGCTATGCTAGAGATCTGATTTGGTATGCCTAACAATGAGTTGTGTATTGACTGACCTGTGCAAACGAGATAGCGGGAGTGCCTTTATTTCTACATTGTCAAACCCAGCTTGTGTAAAACAACCCCTTCCACTATGTTTGTTAACCCATTGACGGGTCTATCTAGCTTTTCTTGGACGCTAGTGTCTTCCCCGGGAAATTGGGTTGGTAAACACATTGTTTCGGGAATTATGGTTGGATGTTAGGTTGTCTGAGTGAGTGTTGGAAGTTCTTGATGTCACTTGAGTTAAAAGTGAGGTGTTTATGGGGCTGTCCTTCCTTATAATCAACTAGTGTCTTCTTGCCATGAAGAGTCGTACCAGAGTCACACGGGAAAGAGGGGTGATAAGTCGGTTGGGAAAAGTCAATGGTTGCCCTTAGGGATCTCTGTCCGGTTGTAATGGTGACTCTCTCTGAATTGCATGACTTGATTCTGTAATCTTCCGTGTGTGCCTCGCAAATGATCATATTAGTATAAGGCTACTCATGTTATGCCTTGTTTTCCATCATGATTATATGTTGTCATAGCATGTCCACTTGGCCTATTGTATTGCCTGTAGGATTGATTTGAAGCATGGACCATATGATATGAACCTACATGATAGTTGTTTTCTCCTTGGTTAGGTCCATGATAGTGTGATAAACTCTTCTTCGTATGAATGCCTGTAAATTTTCTCTTCAGCATGCTAGCTGATGACGCCTTGATGTTTATTATCCTTTTGTGACAAGAATCTATAGTATGCCCATATGTTCTGTATTCGTCAGATTAATTAACGTTGGTTGCTTTGCAATTTGAATTGTTGTGGGATTACTTGCGTTGGATGGAGAATATGTGGCTTAATTGAGTCTTGATGAATATGCATGTCGTTCTCTTTGAGATAGGTACATGTTAGTGTGGATTAATATGATTGGTATGCCCATGATGAATTTGTGTCTGATTGTCACAATTGCAACCTAATAGGCTTTCATAAGGGCGTCGTTGCTATTCTCGGGTCGGAGTTTTGTCTCTAGTTGTCGTCTTAGTATTAGTCCGTGGTTGGTTCCGAAAGGAACATTGGGTTGTCTTCTCTTGTCATTCCCCTATCTCCGCTAACTTGGACCCTATGCGATACATTCGACGAGCGACCGCATGGAAGAGGGAACGAAAAGTTAGATAGCGATAGCGCAGTGCAGCAGAAGCGTGGGCCCATAACCCACGGGCCTCAGGATCAACGATTTCGGAAAGACAAACACATTTCGAGAATGGCGGTTACTGAGTAAGATATGACTTGCAAGCGAGAGTGTTCTCCGTTTGAATTGCTAACCCTTTTGAACTTGTGACGATGATATTGCGCTGCTCTAACGATGAGATTTACGTGTTGATGTGCTAACTTGATGATGATTGTTGCCCGATTGCATGTGTCTATGATGATATGATTTGATGACTTATAGATCTCATATACCATTATGTCTTGACTTGTTGCTACGCTGAGTTGCTAAGCATGATTTGAATTCCTTTGCCTGTAAAATGTGAACCACATATGCTAAGAGACCTGAGTTATATCTGATAAGGTTATAGTGCAACATGTTAGCTTGACTTCAGTATGTTCATATATGATGTTGCAATGATTTTTGAGCATGATGATAAATTGAGACTTGTTGACATAGTTGCAATAATTGATTATGAACCCATGATGCTATGTTTATAAATGCTGGTTGACCTGATGTAGATCTTGTGTGTGATGATTCCATGATTGTTTATCCTTTAAACCCGTGGGTGAGATCATTTGGTAGTGTGGTTGAAGAGTGGTGAAGGAATTTGAGCGATTAGGATGACCGATGGTTTATTAGGCAAATCACGAGAGAGAAATGTTGGCAGTGTAGGATGCTTGTGATGTCTTGAATAGTATATGAAGTGTGGGGAATGACTTTTGAGAGTAGTGAGGATATAGTATGAGAGGGTTCTCGGGTTTGAAGTTAGAGATAGGAGTTGGGTTCTTAGAGGTGGATGGTGTGTGGGGGTGCTTGATGGAATGAGGGTGAGATTGGAGTATCGAAATGAATTGGGATTTCTTCAGGGGATTTTGTCGGAGTTAGTGTTGTTGAGTCTAGAAGAGGATTAATCTTGGCTTGAGAGTGGAGACGAGTGAGTGGGGATTGTGTCTTATTTTGGGTGGTATGATGTGAGGAATTTTATTGATTTTGTGATTTATTTATATCTGCTGGCATGATGTTAGATAATGAACATTATGAATCTGATATGGAAGCATGATGTTTATTATGTGGTAGTAAGCATGATGTTGCAGTATACGGCTGACTAGCATGATTATTGATTATGTAAATGATGAATATGACTCGAAGTATGGACATGACTTGTATATATGAGATAATGATGCATGATCTCTAAATGGTCGTTATATGGTTTTGTGCCGAGTTAAGGTGATGTCTTTTAGGGCATATTGACATTTTGATGGTGATATACTTCTTGATCTTCCTTTTTTTTTTTTTATTGAATCTTAATAGCATGACCTTGACTGTATTGATGTGTTGATAAGTAGTTTTGTTCCGTTGACTTGTGATGAAATTTCGCTATGGCTAACCTTGCAAGTACCAATGATTGACGTGATAAAATGTTATGCTAATGCTGAATAGAAATTGGATAGGATGACTATGTGAGTTTATGGGTTAAATGATATCCCTTGTTGTGACTGACCCTACTATGATTGCGATGATGATATGCGATAGTGAGATATCCTTTATGACTTTTGGTGTGATATCGAGCCATGTGTTATGATTTTGGCATATTGTTGAGATGTGTATTATGACCTTTAGTATGTGGTGGAGACGTTGATGTGATCTTGTGGCAGTGTGCTGGCATATGTTTGAGACTCGTTATATGATGTACTCGTTGATGATCGATTGGTTATTTGGTTATGCATTTCTTATAGCTTGTGAAGCTTGTTTGAATTGAGACTGATAGCTTGTTTTAATTCTGGAAACTAGGCAGAGAATATGGGATTAGCCCTTAGAGGTGGATGATTCCACCTCCCAGCTTCTGAATTTGATTGTTTGGTATGCGAGAAATTGATCTGGTGGTTGGAAGGTTTTGACGAAATCTTGATTTGAAAGGATTTGACTTGTTTTGGTATAAGGTTGCTTGATTAGACGATTGGATTTGAAGATTTTGAACGATCTTGAAAAAGGACCAACTTGGGTTGTAAAAGAATGAACAATACCGAGAATTTCAACGATTTTGAGGTTAATCTTTATTTTCAATTATGGAATCCCTTTTGAAACTTTTCAAATTCGGACAACTCTATGATACTTCACGAAGTGGGTACAAGCATTTTATGAGGGCGCTTGTAGGGTGTTGCTAAGACCTAGTGATGATATTGTAGAACTTTTAGAGTTGTGATACTTCCGAAAAGTCGAAGCGAGGATGTGATAGGGGCGCTTATTGCATACTTGTCAAGGCCAATTGGAGATGTCACGACTGTGACTAGGATGTTGTGAGAACCCCGAAAGACGCAACCGAGATGATTACAAGATTCTAGGACATGGTCCTCGGACTCATCAATTTCAAACTTCATCCCCTACTTTTGGTTTTAGTCTCGGGGACGAGACTTGTTTTTAGAGGTGGATGATGTAAAGGCTCGGATTTTTTAAATCCTAAAAAAAAAAAAATATAATAATAATAATAATAATTAAAATGAATCTAAATCGGGGTATTTAAAATCTCTTAAAATGAATTCCGGCATATGATTATTTTAAATGGACTTTCATTCAGATGTATTTTCGCTTTCGCTTGCTAAAGTTTGAAAGTATAATATAATTTTATTATTTGACTCAGTCGAGGATTCGATTTAAATTTGAGGTTGTAAGCGTTATCTTAATCGAGTCGGGATAAGATCGAGAGATGGTTTCGGGATTGTTTTTGGATATTTTGAATTTAGGGTCTTGGAACCACTTTTTAGACTTGTAGGTCTCTTCCTCTGTCTGCTAGCCAACTCTTTCCCCCCTTTCCCTTTGTCCAGTAGCAACAAGCAGCAATGCTCTCTGAAATGGAACAGAACCCACGCCTCTTTCATAGCAGGCCTCCCTCTTCCATTCCTTCAATTTCAGTCAAACAAAACCCACAATTTCTTCCTTCCCCTCTTCGTTTCAAGGAACCCACAAAAAAACCACCTTAGCCTCTCTCCTCGTCGTTCCTCGTGGTCGCCGGCGCCGAACAACCACAGCCCGGGAAGGTTCCTCTGTTCACCGTGAAGGCCAAGCCCTTCTCATTCTGAGTTCAAGCGAGTAGCGGCGTCTTCAACCCCGGCCTCCCTTCCCGTTTCCGACATCCACCGGAGCACCCAAGAACCCCTCTCTTGAAGCCGGAACCCAGCAACTCCGCCGAAACCGAGAGCCCGAGCTCTATTTTGCCGAGAGCAATGCTCCAGCAGCACCCGCTTCATCTGCCATTCCCTTCGTCCGGCCAGCAGCAGCAGTGGCTCCCTTCGCCTCCCTGACGTCCGCCGGAGGCTAGAACGCCGTCGACTTCCTCTACTCTCCCTCCTCCAGGTCTATTTTCGTTTTCATTCGATTTCGATGTCAATCCTCTCCAATCGCACTCGTGCTCATCTCTCTCACCCTCCTAGGCTCCCTAGTATCTCCCCCGCAAGCTCCCGCCGACGGAAGCGCCGCCTTGACGCCGGAAAACCTCTCGGAGTCGGAATCGCGTCGAACGGTAATCCCTCTCTTTTTCTTCTCCTCCCTTGCCGTGTTGTTTGTATGGGTGTGGTCGGAACTTCCAGTCAGTCGGGATGGGGGCGATTTTGAGTCGGAAAAGGCTCCGCCGGTGGCCTGGGTTCTCTCCTCCCCTTCCCTTCACTTTTCATCGTCGCTCTGTTCCGCCTCTGCTTCAAGGAGGAGACGGTTCTTTCTTTCCTTTGTGTTGGGCTAAAGTAATGGGCCGGATCCGGGTAGACATAAGGGTTATATCGTTTTTAACCGGGTTCAGATTTGGGGATGGGATCCGGGCCCCTTTTCTCTGCTGGGCGGGTCGGATCTCTCTTGCGGGCTTCAGGGAAACGGGCTGGGTATTGGGCTCTTTTGGATCTGGGCTTTTGTTTAGAATTGTTATTGTTAATGGTTATTATTTTGTTACATGTTTATGTTATGTGTTATCCCATGTTGCTCTATAAATATATAATAAGATCTTAGGATTTCATTTTCTAAAAATTAGTGTATATATATATAAATTATAAAAGTGTTTACAAGTAATATTATTTGTATCATGTTATGATAAGGCGATTTAATATATGCTTTTGGGAATGATAAAGTAATTTAGTATTGTTGTTTTATAAATGGGGATTGTTAAAATGGGGTGAGTTTTGGTGTATTGTTTTATTTAAATATTGTCGAATTGTCTAAAAAGGGGTTTATAAAGATGGATTTATTTTTGGGAATGTTTATCAATGTCTTAAATTACTTGAAACATTAAAGTCAAGGTTTTGAAATAAAATGCCGGAATTCCTTTAACGATATAAATTTACAAGTTGATTAGAGATTTGATGTTTTATGAATGGGTTTTGGCCAATTATGACTTGAGAAAATGTTTTGCATATGAGTTGACTCAACTTGATATTTAAGAGTTGGAAAACTTTGGGAAATGAGTTTGGAAATATTGTTGGCGAGATTTATCGATGGTTTTGATTAAATGGTTTTGGTTGGTGTCGATCGTATCGGAAAGGTTTTGGAAATGGTGTTACTATTGATTGGTTTTGAGGATGTTGAGAACTTGGGTTTTGTGTATGAATATTGGTCCGGTAGCTTATGGCAATGGCTTGATGATAGGTGTGTATTGCGGTTGGATTGCTTTTGGGCCCTTGCTTGCGTTATTTTGCTGTTCTGCATCTTCAGGTAAGTTCCCTAGGGGGCTTACTCAGGTTGGACATTCATGCCTGTTGTTGCATTTTATGTTAGGTGTTGCATATGCATAAAAGCATGCCATGTAGTATCATGTTTAGGTTGCACTAATTGATTGAGCATCTGTTTACTTTGTGCGTTTGAAACAGAACGGCCGTTATCTGTGATAGTCCTAGAGTCTTTGCTAGGGTCATAGGGTAGCCCAGCCTCATCGGGTACCCTGAGTCAATCGAGTCATGAACTTCCTTATATTATGATATGCCTGCGGGCTTTATTGTGGAGCGGGTTAGGCATGCGTGCCCCCCGATTATGATGGAATGCATTCACGAGCTGGCCAGTCTCCACCTATCGGAAGGGGTGGAGGTAGGAGAGGGATATGCCACTTGGCATTGTCTTGGGCCCTTTACAGTATTTCTGCACGTTATTATGAACTAGGAGCATGCTAGTGTGTTTGAATTTCGTACTGCATTAGAGCATCTTTATTAGGTATAGCACATACTATGTGGCCTCAGCGAGGATTGCCGGTCCCGCATGAGTGGCTCGATCTGATTCCTTTCCCCGTTCTTTTTTTTTAAAGGTATTCTCTGCAGATTTGAGTGCTCGATGTATATATGACGGGGTTTCCTTTTGGCGAATCGAAGAATCTAGCTAATATCCTAATTTAGTAAAATGGTAATTACCCACTCATGATTTGGTTTTGACCGGCTTTGCCGTGACACTTGTATATTTACTTTGCTTCCGCTTTACTTCCATTTGAAATGGATTCCGCGACATAGTTGTAGGACAGGTTAAGGGTACCCAATGGCCCTTCGATGTTTTTAGGGTTTGAAATCCCTCTTTCTACTAATCTTAAAACGAGTTTGAAACCTCGACCCGTACCTGGATTGCAAGATCCGAACAAGGGGTTTCATCCCTTGAAACGTAACCCGGAAATTATAATTCTGGGCCGTTACAATTGTCTTGTGGTAATTTGCAAAGATAATTTGGAGCGGATCTATTACAGGTGCTTGCACTATTGTGTGTAAATATGATAAAATTAACAATATGCAAAAAAACAGGGATAGACAACGGCTAGTTTAACCGTTGTCATTAGTTCGTTCAACTTTAAAAATATGTTATTCGCAACGGTTGAAATATACATATACAACGGTTATATTGTATATAGACCGCATTTCATTTATATATAGACAACGGCTAAATGGAGTTTAGACAACGGTTATTTGGTACATACACAATGGTTGAAATATACATATACAACGGTTAGATTGTACATAGACAACGGTTATAGTCCACCTAGACAACAATTAGATTGTACATAAACAACGGTTATATAACACATAATCAACGGTTTAATTGCACATAAACAATGGTAATATGACACATAAACAACGGTTATAACTGTGTAATATTGATCGTTGAAAATTTTGGAGTCTCATAGACAACGGCTAAATGGAGTTTAGACAACGGGTATTTGGTACATACACAATGGTTGAAATATACATATACAACGGTTAGACTGTACATAGACAACGGTTATAGTCCACCTAGACAACACTTAGATTGTACATATACAACGGTTATATAACACATAATCAACGGTTTAATTGCACATAAACAACAATTATATGACACATGAACAACGGTTATAACTGTGTAATATTGATCGTTGAAAATTTTGGAGTCTCATAGACAACAATTATATAGTATCTTAGACAATGGTTATTTGGTACATACACAATGGTTGAAATATACATATACAACAGTTAGATTGTACATAGACAACGGTTATAGTCCACCTAGACAACAATTAGATTGTACATAAACAACGGTTATATAACACATAATCAACGGTTTAATTGCACATAAACAAAGGTTATATGATACATAAACAACGGTTATAACTGTGTAATATTGATCATTGAAAATTTTGGAGTCTCATAGACAATGGTTATATAGTATCTTAGACAATGGTTATAACCGTTGTTTATAAGAGCCGTTGTCATAGCTCCAACCGTTGTTTTATCTAAAACCGCACTGACATAGACAACAGTGCAATAACAATTGTCTATGTTAATAAATAACTGTTGTGTAAAACCTTTTTTGTACTAGTGTATATTGAACTCAACGATGCAAAAGTAGATTCATTGGAGATACAACATGAAATTCCCTAGTAAAGGGAAGTCACAATGAAGTGCATTATTTATTGAAAACCATGAAAGGAGGTAAAATTTGAAGTTGCTTTTGACATGTTGCATGATAAAAGGATGGAGGACTTTATATTTCCATATAATGCTCATATTGTTATATCCTAGCCATACCTATGCTTATGCATTACACAAAAGCCATAATATGCCTTATTTCATATTTTCTCCACATGATCTAAATATTTGCCATTCTTTACATTATTTCCATCCGGGGATTATGTTGAGAATGATGTTACATTATGGAGATGTTATATGGTTGTTGTGTTACTATCATTATTATAGGAGTTTGGTAGGAATTTGTTTGAAATATATGGAAAATTTAATGAGTGAAAGAAAATCCGATCAAAGATCGACCCTGCTCGCTGAGATAATAGTTTGGCGAGATGGGACACCAGGTGAGGAGTCCAAAGCACTAAGTATCCGGGGCCATTCATGACACCCATGTTTGCGACTCGCGAGAAGGCAGTGCTGAGGTTAGAGAGGTAAAAGCATATTATTGATAAAAGCATTATGAAAGGTGATGAATCTTATGGAGAAGGAATGTGGAAATTCAGTTTGAAAATACTCCATTTCCCCGGATCATTAGCACCACATTGCCAGAAATTGCCCACCTTTAGCCTTTTACCAATCTACTCCTTATTGAGCTTAAATTGAAGTCCTCTTGATTATTAATGCTTTGTCACTAATGATTGTTTTTGCATAACCCTCCTTTTGTGAGTAGATGTTGCTTTTAAGTGCACATGCATGGATTTGTGACACTAGTACATTTTCGAGGATGGTAATTGATTGCAGGGACATATGAGAATGAATCTAAGATGTTGAGAGTTTGATTTCTTTCCCCTGAATGACAAATAAAAGTATTGCTTGAGGACAAGCAAGCTTAAGTATGGGGTGTTTGTTGTGAGCTGAATCTGCCATGTTTTACAGTAACTTTTATATCGTTTTCCGCATACATTTCATGCATTCGGGCTAGAATAGTACAGAATCTATGTAGTTTATGTTTATCTGCCAAATTATGGAATCTACACCAGTTTCTGTTTAAATTCGCAGAATTCGAGGAAATTTACAGCAATTCTGAGAAAGGTTGGAAAAGCTCGGAAATCAACTACAGAAGTTCAAAGTCAAGAAGCAGCGGAACCAGGATGAATCAAGTTGGAGCCCAGAGTTACTCGATATCGAGTTCTTTTACTCGATATCGACAAATGATGTCCGAGCAGTGCTGGTCGAGTAGAGCTGATCGAGGAAGCTGAAGATGAAGCCAAACCCGACTCCGGAGCTTTACTCGATATCGAGTAAACTACTCGATATCGACAAACCTGAAAGCCATGCCCTGAGTCGAGGAGCCATGCCAAGTCGAGAAGCCGAAGACCTGGAGATGCCGAGCACCAGTTACTCGATATCGAGTACACTACTCGATATCGACAAGACCAGCAGCGCCTGTCCGAGCCAGATCGGGGAGAAGTTGCTCGACAACACCAGGCCAAGCAAATCGATGACACAAGTTTACTCGATATCGACGAAAGTTGTCAATATCGAGGACCCCAGCACCACACTTCCGAGCCGGATCGAGGACCAGCTACCCGAGACGCCCAGCCAGCTGAAGTCGACGACGAAGGTTACTCGATATCGAGGAGATCTATCCGGAGCCGCGTTACGTTGTTTGCTGTTAGTGTCGAGCTGGGAATACTTGGAGCCGAAGGAGTCCGATTTCTATCTACATCTATCAAGTTCTATCTATGGAGAGAAGATTTACCACACAAGAAGATATTTTACCTACTTTAGATTTATTTCCTTTATGGATTTAATTCCTTTATTCAATTTATTTATCTTTAAGCTATTAGATAATTAGATATAGATATAGATAGGATCTTCTTTCCTAATTAGAGAGGGAATGAAGCCTATAAATAAAGCCTTAGGGGCTGATTTTTAGTCATTCAATTTCAGAGAGAAGAAGTAAGTAGTTACATAGAGAGAGAGAGAGAGAGAGAGAGAGAGTTTGTGGCGAGCAAGGCGGAAAGGCGAAAGCGGATTTGGCTTGTTCGGTTGTAAGCTTTCTTTTTAGTTTATTCAATGCAAGTTATTTTCTTTTGTTATTTAATGAGTTTCTTGATAATGAAGAGCGAGTAGTTCACTCACTTCTAGGGTCGGGGTGAGCCCGACGGTAGCCATGTAAGATGATGCGGTAAAGGTACAATCTTTTTATGCAATTCGTCTTCTATCCCTATGAGCATGATTCTTTTGCGAGAGTTGAAGGTGATCCTTGTTTGTGTTATTGAAGCGAAAGTGATCTTAATGCAACTTGGATTAATTATGTGAAAAGGGTTAGTAACAATTAGGGTTTATGCAAAAGCCTCTATATGCCTATTTGTTAATAACGAAAGTTATTTGATGGAAAGCATGTTCTTTTATGCCTTTATATGTTATTTTACATGGCTATCGTTGTGGTGTTGATACCCTGGCTTTGGAAGTCTTTAGTTTATTGAATTTATTTCGTTGAAAATCTGAGTTCTGTGTTGGAAGTTTGCATCTTTAAAGTTTCTGTCCTAGTCGATCTCGGGGAAGTTTTCATCGATATCGAGTTGGCTGTAGTCGATATCGAGGAGGGTTTACTCGACACTGTCTTTCCTGAGTTTCTGTTGTCTGTGGTCGACTTGCTGTAGTCGATATCGAGGACTGTTACTCGCTATCGAGTAGCTTCTGTGTCCTTGCTTTATTTTCTGCTTTTGTTTGTTATTTCTGTCTTTCTATTTGCTTTTTGTGAGATTTACAACTACCTGAGATCCGCTGACACGCTTCCTCGTGGATCGATCCTGACTTCCCACTACTGCATAGAGAGGGAGTCTTGTAATTATTTGCATGGGCACGAATTTGGTTTGATTTATATTTTATATTTTGAACTCGATTTCCTCCCTACTAACAATTACAGGGCCCCTACAAGGAATGGTACTTGGGTTCTGGTCCCTCTCCCTCATGAGGCGAACGTCATTCGCTTTATGTGGCTCTTCCGCCACAAGTTCTGCTCTGATGGGACGTTGGAGCGCTACAAAGCCCGTCTTGTGGTCAACGGCCGATCTCAGCAGGCAGGTATTGATTGTGATGAGACGTTCAGCCCCGTGGTCAAGCCTGCCATTATCCGAGTGGTGTTGAGCTTAGCGTTGTCGCGCAACTGGGCCATTCATCAGCTGGATGTCAAGAGCGCTTTTCTGCATGGCCATCTGAATGAGACAGTTTATATGTTTCAGCCGCCGGGGTTTGCTGATGTTGATCGTCCCAAGCACATTTGTCTCCTGAAGCACTATCTATATAGTCTGGAACAGGCTCCACGGGCTTGGTTCTAGTGCTTTACTTCTCATCTGCTACGCTTGGGCTTCATTGGCAGCCGCTCGGATACATCTTTGTTTATCTATCGCAGAGGCTCAAACATGGCCTTTCTGTTACTGTATGTTGACGACATCATTCTCACCGCCTCTTCTGATGATCTTCAGACGTCTATTATTTCGCAGTTGAGTACTGAGTTCGTCATGTCAGATCTGGGTCCGTTGTCTTACTTCTTGGGAGTTGCTGTGCACCGTCATGCGTCTGGGTTGTTTCTCTCTCAGAGTAAGTATGCTGCTTAGATTGTTTCTCGGACCAAGATGAGTAACTGTAAGCCAGTAGTCACCCCTGTAGATACATCCAACAAGCTCAGTGCTCATTTTGGTCCTTTGTTTGATGATCTGACGTTGTATAGGAGCCTCGCTGGTGCACTGCAGTATCTTACGTTCACCAGGCCAGATATCAGTTACGCCGTTCAGCAGATCTCCTTGTTCATTCATGCGCCCAGGAAACCCCACTTTCTGGCCTTTGAAGCGGATCATCCGGTACATCAGCGACACCCTCGAGCTAGGCACCACAATCACTCCTTCCTCTAAGCATGACCTCGTTTCTTACACTAATGCGGATTGGGGTGGTTGTCCTGACACACATCACTCCACGTCTGGATACCGTGTTTTCCTCAACGATACCCTAGTGTCGTGGTCCGCGAAGCGACAGTCTGTAGTGTCTCGCCCCAGCGTCGAGGCAAAGTACAGAGGTGTTGCCAACGTTGTCTCCGAGTGCTCTTGGCTCCGCAATCTCCTTCTTGAGTTCCGATGCCCTCTTCAGAAGGTCACCCTGGTCTACACTGACAACGTCTCCGCTGTCTATCTGGCTAGCAACCCAGTCCAGCATCAGCGCACGAAGCACATTGAGCTCGATGTCCACTTCGTTCGGGACAAGGTTGCCATTGGACATGTCCGCGTTCTACATGTCCCGTCCTCCTATCAGTACGCTGATATATTCACCAAGGGTTTACCTCGCCAGTTGTTCCTTGATTTTCGGTCCAGTCTCACTGTACGGGACTCTCCACTTTCGACTGCAGGGGTTTGATAGATTACATGGGCCTTATATTGTATAGTGGGCCAAAAGGCCCATATCCATTGTAACCTATATATGTTTAATCAATGAATGAAACCCTTAAGGAGGACTTTACAATCAATCTCATGATTTTACAAGAATCACAAACAACAAATTCACAAATCTATTTCTCACCACAACCACAAACCACAATTTCTATTTTCAAATCACAAATCACAAAGCCACAAATTTATTTCTGACAAATCACAAACCCTAATCGAAAATCCGATCCTCAAATTGATTCTCATTTCTCAACTCTCAACTCCACAAATTCTAATCAAAATTGACAAAATTGATTCACACTCAATCAATTCAACTTAAAAACAATCAAATTAAAAGGAAGAGCAAGAAAAATTACACAAAGCCACAAAATTATTTCTCACAAATCACAAACCCTAATAAAAAAAATCCCCAAATTGATTCTCATTTCTCAAATCTGAACTCCACAAATTCTAATCAAAATTGATTCTCATTTCTCAAATCTGAACTCCACAAATTCTAATCAAAATTGATTTACACTCAATCCAACTTAAAAGGAAGAGGAAGAAAAATGGGCAAACCCTAATAAAAAATCCCCAAATTGATTCTCATTTCTCAAATCTGAACTCCACAAATTCTAATCAAAATTGATTTACACTCAATCCAACTTATAAGGAAGAGGAAGAAAAATGGGTAGAGCTGAGATTCGAACTGAGGACGCCCCAATCCCCCATTTAACTCAACCCATATCCTATCCGCTGAGGTAAGTCAACTTTGTGAATTTACCTTACTTCACTTATATATATTACTAAATTAAAAGATATATAAAAAATATACATATATCCTTATTTTGGTCAGCGGGGGCTTCAGCCACCCCGAGCCCCAGATCCGCCACTGTTTATATTAACCGAAAAAAAATAAGTGTGATGATGATAATATTTTAAATTCCATGCGTGAAGAAAACTAATTAACTAGTAAAAATTGTGAAATCTGGGTTGTTGAATTTGTCCTATAAATAAAACCGGGCAACAGCTGCTCTATCGATCGGAATAAAACTGAATTGAACCCAGAAATGGAATCCATGGCCAATGCATTCAACCTCCAAAATCTCCATCCTTTGGAAATGGAATCCATGGTCAATGCATTCAACCTGCAAAATCTCAATCCTTTTGGATTGAGAGTATTGGTTCCATTACTCATATTGTGCCTCTTCCTCTACAAATGGCTTCATATCCCGTCGGGAAAGAAGCTCCCACCGTCTCCGTGGGGGATTCCGGTGATGGGAAACCTCTTCCAGTTGGGCAAGTTCCCCTACCGGGGGCTCTATGCACTCGCCAAACGCTACGGTGACATCATGCTGCTTCACCTTGGATCCGATCCGGTGCTGGTAATCTCGTCCTCCAAATTAGCGAGAGAGGTGTTGACGACCCACGACTTGGCATTCGCCAGCCGGAAAGCCATGGGGGTGTTCCAGCGCTTGCTCTATGACGCAAGGGACATCTCGTCCGCTCCCTACGGGGAGCACTGGCGGCAGTTAAGGAAGGTGAGCGTGCTCAAGCTCCTCAGCAACTCAAGGGTGAGGTCCTACAAGGAAGTGAGGGAGGAGGAGGTTGCCGCCATGGTTGCCAACATCGAGGGTTTGGTTGGGACGGAGGTGGATTTGAGTCAGGTGTGTATGGACATCACCAATGACATCATTTGTAGGGTTACGTTGGGGAGGAAGTACGGCGAGAAGTCGGAGTTCAAGAGGTTGTTCGCGGAGTTAATCGAGTTGATGGGTGGGTTTTACGTCAGTGATTATGTACCCTGGTTGGGTTGGATTGACAAGCTCAATGGCTTGGATCAACGGATTGTCACCATCAAACGGGAGTTGGATGAATTTATCGAGGGTGCCGTTCGAGAACACGAGGAACGTGCCAAGAGTCCTGATCAGATTACTCATGGCGCCAAGGACTTTGTCGATGTGTTGTTGGACGTCCAAAAGGAAGAAGATGCTGCGTTTCGCTTGGAAAGAGTCTCCCTCAAAGCAACCATCTTGGTATATTTTTTATTTTATTTTATTTTAATTAATTAGTTGAGATATGCAATAAACGTACATTCAAATGATCGAGATATTGTGCTCAGAACATGTTTGAAGCAGGGACAGATACGACTACAACTGGGCTAGAATGGGCCATGGCGGAGCTATTAAGGAATCCGAAATGCATGAAAACCTTGCAAGCCGAGGTTCGACGATTCGTCAAACCCGATAAATCCATATCGGAGGAAGATATCCACCAAATGAAGTACCTAAAAGCTGTTATCAAGGAAGCTATGAGGCTGCACCCTCCAGCCCCGCTTCTAATCCCACGCCTATCGACCGAAGAAGTGGAGCTCAATGGCTACACCATCCCCGCAGGGACCCACCTCCTCGTTAATGTGTGGGCCATCCACATGGACCCTGCTCGTTGGGATAGGCCGGATGAGTTCCTTCCTGAGAGGTTCCTCGACTCTTCGATGGATTTTATGGGGCAGGACTTCGACCTCATCCCGTTCGGGGCAGGGAGGAGGAATTGCCCTGGGATACAGTTCGCACTCGCTGGCATCGAGCTAGCTATTGTGAGCTTGGTCGGACGGTTTGATTGGGGTCTCCCTGGAGGTGCCGAACCTCAATCTTTGGATGTGGAGGAGAAATGTGGTATTGCCGTGCACAAGAAAAATCCTATCATTGTTGTTCCTTATCTGCCTATCTCTTAACACACAAAACTATGGATATATGATATATGGCAGGAGTTACGAACACACCCCGATCGGACCAACGCACATCTCTTGTTCTTTTGTTTCCTCTTTCAGTCATGACTATGGATATATGGTCTTCTGTTTTTTTTTGGATGGGTATATAACTATATATGCTTTCATCCCCTGATTTCTCCAGATTGAATAAATGAAATAGTCCATTCGGCCGTTCTTGTTTAAGTATACAAATATTAATACATTGCATACATGTTCATATCAATAAACCGTTTAAAGTAGTAATATCTTTGAGAAATAACAATACTAATTATGCATTCCAACCTTCCATAAAGTTTCTTTGAGCCTTATTCTCTTCAAGTCTCTAGACCTTTCCCAATCCTTATGTATCCTTTACCCTCCAATAATCCTGTAAATGGAGACTTGTAGTTAGTCTACATTTATAGGATTATTGTCGTACGTATCAAGTGAGTTTATTTGGATGGATGGTTTGCTCTCTGATTTGAATATTCATGTTCCTCTTCTTATGCCTCTTCTTTGTGATAACAAAGCTGCTCGCCTAATTTTTCACTTAAGGACTAAGCACGTTCGTGTGGATTGTCATTTCATCATGGACATGATTCAGGATAGTTTTCGATCTGGCTACTTTTCATGTTCCTACCACTCTACAAATTCCTAGTATCTTCACTAAATCTTTGGATGCTTCGCATCATCAATTTCTTTATGCCAAGCTTGGTCTTGTTGTCACTTACACAAGTCCACAACTTGAGGAGGGTTATGGAATATATTATATACATATTAGTTTTACATATTCATATTTATGTCAAGGGCATTTCAGTCATTACAATAGATTAGTGAGGACATTTTTGTAAAACTGAAGGGGTTGTTAGTAGAGGTGGAAATCGGGCGAGTCGGGTCGGGTTTGGGTCGGGTTATTCGGTTTTGGGTCATATCGGACTCGGGTTAATATCGGGTGTGATGACAATTCGGGTCTGATCGGGTTCGGGTCGGGTTTATTCGGGCATTATTTTATCGGATACAATCGAGTTTTCGGGTCCTGTTCAGTTCGGGCGAATCGGGTTTCGGTCTAAACAGATTCGGGTGAATCGAGTTTCGGTCTAAACGGGTTCGGGTGAATCGAGTTTCGGTCACAACGGTTTTGGTCGAATTGGGTTTAGTCAAATCGAACCCGCAAGAATTATATTGGATAAAATAAATCAAATTTTTATTTACCTATGAGATATTTATTCTTCTATATAGATCAAGCTAATGTTTATCAATTCTTAATCAATACTACATTCGTTAAAAAAAATGTAAGTCTTCTCAGTTTTTAGAACTTTTTAACAACTCAAAATTATATAAAATATGATTTTTTTCAATATTAATTTCATATTTACTACTCATAACTAAAAAAATATAAAAATAGCCAAAAATTGATATTTATATAGTTTTGGTGTCTTAAATTAAGAATGCTAAAAAGTGACTTTTTTTTATTGGAGGGAGTACAAAATTATATTTAATTATACTATATGCATAATAATATTACCATCCATTATTGAGTAATCAAATACTTTGACTATTTTAAGTATTTTAGGGAAAATGATAAGATTTGTGTTGGTTTCAGATATAATCGGGTTTGAGTTATTTCGGGCTTCGGGTATAATCGGGTTCGGGTAATTTCGGGTTTCGGATGTGTTCGGGTCGGGCAATTTCGGGTTTCGGGTTGATTTCGGGTCGATCCATTCGGATATAATCGGGTTCGGGTTATTAATGGGTTCAGATTGGTTTCGGGTTCAGGCTTAACTCGGATCGAGTCGGCCGGTCTCGGATCCAAACTTTTTTTTTAATTATTTGGGTGTCGGACGGGTTCGGGTCGGATTAATCGGATCGATTTTCTCGGGTCGGGTCGGGTATTGCCAGCTCTAGTTGTTAGTTGTTGGAAGGAAGCTGAGGTCGGTTAGTGTAGTATAAACAAGGCTTCTTCCTCATTGTATTTTCTGATTTTCTGTTCTGAATTCGAGAACTACAATCCACACTCATGGTTGTTACTTGTTAGATGTGAATCTAGTATTTGATATAAGAATATAATGAATTGCATAATCGAAATGATGAAAGATGAAAGAGATGTGAATATATATATATATATATATATATATATATAGAGAGAGAGAGAGAGAGAGAATGGGTATAAATTGCACACCCCTTAGGGTGTACTTTGTGCACGATTTCTGACCATTGATTTGGGGTAAGTGGATGACTGTGATTAAAAGAAATTTTTTATATTTTTTTAATTAAAAGCAAGTGGGCCCCGCACACAATTGATGGAAACCGGTCCATACTCTCCTCATGTAAGCGCGTGTGTTGTGTGGAAACAAACCCAAATCCCTATTTAATTAATTTCTTCTTTCGTTTAAGCAGCCAGAGAGATCCAAATCGGAATCCATCGATGGGGCTTCTTCAATCGACGGAACGGCGAGGAAGATGGCGATAGGGCATGGTTTTTAGGATCGGGATCCTAGTGTGGGATCGAGACAAGGGTGTAGGATCGGATCGTAGGATCGTAAGATCCTAGACAAAAATTAAAAATAAAATAAAAACAAACCATCATAAACAAATACCTTAATTTTAAAATAAAACTAAGCTTTTTCTCCATTAAACAAATTATGTAACTTAAATAGTCCAATAATAAGCATTTAACATTCATAATTTGTCAAGAATAATGTCTCAAAAGGTGACAAACAGACAAGGATAATGTCCTAAAATATGACAAACATACAAGAGATAAATCACACATCTAAATATCCAATGACGTCTCTAGTTTCAAATGTCATCGTCGCAATTAACCACATCATGAACAATTTCAGGCGCTCAAACGTGGATTTATCGAGTTGAGTAACGAAACAAAGGGGTTAGGGTTTCAATTCAACGTCTTCACTCTTCTGCCTTCAATTTCTAAGGAGATGGGCTACCAAAAAATAAAAAATAAAAAGGTTCATCGTATCTAGAAGACCCAATATTCAAACAAAACAAACATAATTACACCAATATGATTTTTACTAGGATCGGATATTTTTTCTAGGATCGGTAGGATCCTACCGATCCCACACAATCCCATAGGATCCATGGGATCCTAGGTGGATCCATGGGATCCTAGATGGATCATAGCACGAAGGAGTCTATATCCCCGATCCGGATCAAAACCTTGCCTAGAATCCTAGGATCGTAGGATCGTAGGATCCGGATCGGGATCCTAATAACCATGCGATAGGGGGTGCCCGACGACGAGGAGAGCGGCGGCGGTTGCAGGACGAATCGAGTTCGGAAGCGCGACGGCGTTTGCAGGGAGTTCGAGTGGACGGCGAATCTGGGAAACTGGTGAGTCGCAGTCCTTTTCGCCCCCTCCTTTTTCATTTCCATGGTTGTTTTCATCTTCTTTGTCATGTCCTCCGCCCAGATCTGAATATGGGGATGCAGTTGAAGACGAGGAGGAGGTCAATCGAATCCATTCTTCGACTGGTTCGCAATCGCAGTTGCAGTTTGTGTCTGAATCATCGCCAATGGTCTTCGTCGCCTCCATCAGAGAAGGATCCTGGCCAGTCCAGTTGAAGGTCTCGACGGCGATTTCGAAAGAGGCGACGACGATGTGAAGCGGCGACGGCGATGATTTCGCTGGCTTCGGCGCCTTCATTTGGCCGATGGAGGCGAGGCTGGCCCTGACTCCCCTGTTCATTCTCCCTTCCCTTCAATTCGAATCCGAGCACGGCGGCAGATCTCGTCGGTGGTGGCGATGGAGGCTGACAGGCGGTGCTCGGACTCCCTGTTCTTCACTAACCATTCAATTTGAGTTTTAATTTTGGAATTAAGAATATTATTCAACTAATTTGCTCACATTGTTTTTTGTTAGATTATTCAGAGATATAAGGGTAATTTTTCCGAGTTTGTTAGATTATTCATTGTTTTTTTGTTAGATTATTCAGTAAAATCTTATTCATTATTCGTCTGAATATGGATAAGTATTCGGTTTGACAAACAACATAAAACAAAACATTATTCGATGAAATGTGAGACATTATTCGGTGAAATAAGTGGCATTATTCGTATTAATTGTAAGTATTGTTTAGAGATTTGGGGTTTCTTTTATTATTCGGTAGTATAAGATAAATTATTCAATGAAATTGGTAATTTTTTATATGAACTAAATGAAAAAAGATAATTGAAATTATTCGGTAGTATGCGGAACATTATTCGGTGAAATTGCCAAATTTTTAAATCGAATTAAATAAAGCATTTATTTTCCACCGAAAAAAAAGCATTTTTATCACAAATATTTTAGATATTAAAAAAAACATTGATGGAGGGTGGAGGCACGCATCAAATGAAAGGGGGTGGGTTTTGTTATGTCATGTGGGTCCCACTAATTTAAAAAGAAAAAATCAAAAATCCCTTTTAATCCAAGCCTTCCATCTTCTATCAATTAAAGGCCTAGATTTGTGCATAAGGTATAGTGTAAGGGGTGTACACAAGGGAACCACTATATATATATATATATATATATATATATATATATATATATATATATATATATATATATATATATATATATATATATATATATATATATATATATATATATATATATATAACAATATCTTTTGTGAACTAGATTGATTGATAGAATCTTATAATCTTATCAATAAATAATATGTAAACAATAATATCCAAATATATCCTAATATTCCCTCTCAAGATTGGCGCCATTGAGACAGACTCAACTTGGGAAAGAGAAGGAGAAACCGATGCTTGGTGAGTGGCTTGGTGAGGGCATCTGCAAGCTGGTCATCAGTGGAGACATGAATGACACGAAGATGCCCGCTAGAGACCTGTTCGGCTGTTCCCGAACAAAATAATATGCAAGTGCAATGTGTTTTATGCGAGAATGGAAAACTGGATTGGCATAGAGATATGTGATGCCAAGATTGTCACAGTATAAGGCCAACTTCTAAGTGAGGGATGTTCCTAACTCTTTCAGCAGGGAGGTCACCCAAATAAGCTCAGAAGCCGCTTCAGCAAGTGCTTTGTACTCTGCTTCAGTGGAAGAACAGGCGATAGACCGCTGCTTACAAGAGCTCCAGGAGATCGGCGTCCAACCAAGGTACACAATGTACCCTGTTGTAGATAGGTAATAATATTTTCTCCCTCCCAGTCGGCATTTGAAAACACATGAAGATGGAAAGGAGGTGTAGATGAGATATGAATATCCAATGTGCCTGTGAGGTAGCGGAGTAGACGCTTAAGGGCTTCCCAATGCACGGTTGTGGGTGCTTGCATATATAAACCACAAAAGCTTGTTAACAGTGAAAGTAATATCTAGACGGGTGGTACACACACACACACACACACACACACACACACACACACACACACACACACTCACACACACACATTGCATACTGCCAACCAAAGTTCTGTAGTCAGTAGGTCGTCGTAGCAAGGCACCCGAGCCTTTAAGAAGCACAATGGAGGTAGACTGCGGTGTGGAGACATGAGAGGCAAGTTGCATGCCTTCCCTGACTAAGAGATCATGGATGTACTTCCTTTGGAAAGAAACATGACATCTGGTTAAGGGAGAACCTCAACACCTAGAAAGTATGACAGAGAGCCAAGGTCCTTCAAGGAAAACTTTGTGCCAAGTTGAAGTATGAGAGAGCGCACCATATGAGTGCTACTGCTAGTCACAGTAATGTCGTCGACATAGACAATCAGGAAGAGAACATGAGAGTTATACCAGGCTCGCGGTGCTTGCTTAAGGCCATATATTGCTTTCTGGAGCTTGCAGACATGAAAAGGAGATGCTTGTTGACAAACCCTGGCGGTTGGGACATGTACACATCCTCGTGCACAGTACCTTGCAAAACCAAAAAATTATTCTGAGGGTTGTACTGCCTAGTACGGCTTAGCGCCAGGCACAACCGAAGGCATTGTTAACATCCAGTTGTGTAACGACCAACCTTTAGATACAGCGAGAGAAAGGAGAACCTGAATTGTAACTAGCTTGATCACATGACAAAATGTTTCAGTGTAATCATGGCCAGGTCGTTGGTGAAATCCCTTCGCAACAAGCCTGGCTTTGTAGCGCTCAACTGATCCATCTGGATCGTATTTGATGCGAAAAAACCCACTTGCAACCAACCAAATTTTGAGTGGGTGTCGGCGAGACCAATGTCCAAGTGTGATTTGTGCATAAGGCATCGAACTCTTGTTGCATAGTAGCCCACTAATCAGGGTCTTTTAAGGCTTGGATGATGTTTTGAGGTACTTGCAATGGGGATAGATGAGAGTGTAGGTTTAGTTTCTTAATGGGCAGTCATGGAGTAATTAAAAGAATAGGCAACATACTTTAAGGAGGCCCGGGGTGGCTTTAGACAATAGATCATTTGTAAACACTTCTTATAGTGTAATTCGTGAACAAATCTGGAGCACTGGATTAAGAAGATTAACGTTTGGGATTTAAAAAAAATTTAAAGATCAAAATTATTAACAACATGATTATTCGTACATAACTCATTTGAATAAGTACGAATAATGATGTTACAACAAACGAATAATTATCATATGAAAAACTGTTCACACATAGGAATAATTATTTTAAGTCAAATGAATAATTATGGTAATACATATACATAATTATGGTAGTACCTAAGAATAGTCAGTTTATTCACATTTCACACCGTAGGAGGGTTCACACCGGATCCAACCCCTCACTCTCTTTTTTATATATTATTTTTGCAATGTAGAATGTACATGGAATTAGTAAATCCGCTTGAATTGGATCACTTGGTAATTAGGAAGGAAAGAAATGGAGGGAAAGAGAAAGCGTCTCGATCGGGTTCGAGCCATATCAGACCGTAGCTTGTTTTATATTTTTATTTTTCACGCTTAATTGGCATAAGAATTCGTTGGGTTTGTGATTTTGAAAATTAATTTTGTAAAATTTTGATAAGGTTTTGTGATTTTGAGAATCAATTTTTTGAATTTTTTCGAGTTTGAGAATTGGATTTGTGATTTGAGGATCTTTTTTTAGGAATGTATAACATGGGCAAATCCGAATTCGAATGTTGAATTGAAAAGGTTAGTTTTATGTGGCTTATAGCTTATACTTTGTCAATTTGTATTCTAAATTTTGATTTTAGATTCAATTTATATGTAAGATATGAGAATTTGTTTAGGGTTTTGATTTTGAATTCTAATTTTGTGAAAATAGGATTTGTGAATTTAAGAATCATTTTTGTGAAATTTTGATAAGGTTTTGTGATTTTGAGAATCAATTTTGTGAATTTATGAATTAAATCTCGGGTTTGAGAATTGAATTTGTGATTTGAGGTTTTTTTAGGAATATATAATATGGACGAATCCGAATTCGAATTTTCAATCGAAATTAGGTTAGCTTTGTGTGACTTATAGCTTATATACTTTATCAATTTGTGCTGTAAAATTTGATTTTAGATTCAAATTATATTAAGGATATGAGAATGGATATGAGAATTCGTTTAGGGGTCGTTTGATATTGATATCTAGATATCAGATATCGGATATCAGCCCCCGATATCTGATATCTAGTGTTTGGTATGACTAGATATCGATATCACTTAAACTAATATCGATATCTAGTGTTTGATATCCATAATATATCACTTAATATCAAGTGATATCTGATATCTGTATTTGGTAATAGCCTCACTATAAAGTCTTATCGGAATCCGAGAAGCGATATTGGCGCTAGCTGCAGGATGCATGATATATATGCCAAAAACGCCCATTAGCTGAATAGCAGCTCAGCTGTGTCCTCTTTTGTTTGCAGATTTTGAATGCCATATATTTGTCCGGTTGAGATTCCGCGAAAGATGGACGTACTGGAAATCAATGATTAATTGGAATGAGCAGCACGCAATTGTTAACGCATCATAGATAATGGGCACCCTGACATAAAATAATAAAATAACAACACGTGTATGTGTATATATGTAAATCCAAATGGGATTATGACAAAATCTCCCATTAGGTGTATGCTGCCTTCATAAATGCGATCGAGATGTTCGGTAGGGATTGCGAATTTTTTTTCTAAATAGCCAAAAAAAAAAAAAAAGTTATTAGGAAAATAGATAAGATCGGAAAGAATTTAACGAAATAGCCAAAATAAGGTAAAACAACGACTTTACCCAAAGTTTAAAAAAAATTAATAAAATAGATAAGTCGATGTTATTTAATTTATTTTTTTAAGGAAAATTTTGTTTGGTACCCCTGAGTTTTTGACAATTCCGGTTGGTGTCCCACACTTTTTTTTGTCCGGATGGTACCCCTGCGTTTTGTCAAAAGTCCGGCCCATTCCCAAAACTCATAGTTTCTCCTTTTTAATGAATAAAATCACCTTTTATTTTTATTTTTTTTCATAAATATGCCCTTTTTTTAATATTGAACAAAAATACTTATTATTTAACAAAATTCAGCACAAAAGTGACCAAATCAACTTTATTTTTTAAAATTTTACAAAGTCACATATTATTTCCAAAATTTTTATTGCAAAATCACTCTTGTTTAAAAAAATAGAACAAAATCACTATGATTTTTAAAATTGTACAAAACATCTATTATTTTTCTATACTTTGCAAAAACGAAAAACACTCATTATTTGCAAAAACAATATTTAACACCTATTATTTTTCAAAACAATATTTAACTTATATCTCACTAACTTTAAACATTTGTAAATGTGATTGATCAATTTAACCAAATGCTCGATTTAATCGAGCATTTGGTCAAATTGATCAAATGCTCGATTTAATCCCGGGACGGACCCGTGATTTACGGGATTTGTGCCCACCCCTACTCGATTATAATTTTTTTGAAAAAGAAAAGGAAAATTTATTTATTTTATTTTCTTCTTGTAAAAGAAAAATATAATAAAAGATTAATCATTCTTATCTTATTAGGATTTATTTTTATGTATTCCAACCAAAAGAAATGAATAACACCTTCTTTTATTACACAAGAAGTGGTTTTGTGCATTTTTTTAAAGCATAAAAGGTGGTTTTACACAAAGTATGCTTTTACGAAGTATTTTTTTATAATTTATAGGTTGACTATTTTTGTTCACATAATAAGATAGTGAATTTGTGCAAAATTTTATAAATAATGGGTGATTATGTACATGCAATATTGTTTGACAAATAATGAGATTTATTTTTTACAAAATATGAAAAATATATAAAGGATATCTTTTGTGTAATGTTAAAAACAATGGTTGATTTTCTTCAAATTTTTTTTGGAAATAATGGGTATTTTTTGCTAAAACTTTGGCAATAATGTGTGATTTTGTTAATTTTGAAAAATAATTAAAGGTGGTTTTGTCAATTTTGTGTTGAATTTAGTTAAATAATCAGTAGTTTTGTTTAATGTTAAAAGTAAAAGGGCATATTTATGAAAAAATAAAAATAGAGGGTGGTTTTATTCATTCAAAAGAAGAAACTATGAGTTTTGGGCATGGGCCGGACTTTTGAAAAAACTCAGGGGTACCATTCGGACAAAAAAAAGTGTGGGACACCAACCGGAATTGTCAAAAACTCAGGGGCACCAAACGGAATTTCCCTTTTTTTAATTTTGAGTTTTAAGAAAGGGGCAATTTGCGAAATAGCTACGAAATAGGGACAAATTGGTGAAATGTCCACGTTTTGGGACAAATTGGTGAAATGCCCTAAATATAAACCCCTCCCTTCTCCCACCCATGCGCCTTTCTCTCTCCTCCGCCCTCTCCCTCTCCGGACGCTCTCTTTCGCGTTCTGTTCGACCGCCATTGAAGACGAAGGTTTCTCCCTCTCCAGCTCTCTCCCCGACGCTCTCTCTCTCCTACGCGCTGCTCTCTCCTCCTACGCTCTCTCTACTGCTCAACCACCGATTTTGATTTTCCTCCAATCGAATCAAGTAAGTATAGCATTCCAGTAATGATTGAGTTCGAAACTGCATTGAAATCACAGAAAATTTGCACCGAAGGCGCAAATTTTCTTCGATTTTTGAAGTGTCGGAGTCGATTTTGAAGTCTCAAGGTGTTTGTGTTTATGTTTCTTTGTCAAATTGCACTGTGAAGGCTTTGAAATTGAGCATACATGTTACAGATTTTGGTCTTAAATTGGGATGTTATTCACTGCACTTCTTTCATCTTTCTGAAATTGTCCTGAAAATGCAGACTTTGTGCCCTCCACCTGTTCGACAAAATGCCAAAGAGACAAACCACGGTTTGCGTGGTGTCCGACTGTTTTACTTATCAATCGATCTTCGATCGATTGATAAGTAAATTGATCTTTGCTTCTGCCGACTTTGCTTCTTTGCTTGCAGGATCACCGTCGATCAAAGATTTCAGTTCAGCAGTTTGTGGCTTGAACTTTTTGAATGTAGGATGTGCATTAGAAGACATTGCAGTTGATAAGGAACTCAATTTTGTTTGTGATGGTTGCAATTGCTGAACGAAATCTGAAATCTTGTCCTTGTTGTTTTATGTTTGTGATTGATATGTTGTTTTATGTTTTGCACATAACCTGTTTGATGAAATGCCCCAATAGGGCGAGTGACTTTGCTTCTTTGCTTGCAGGATCAATGTCTATCAATTTTTACGAGCCGTGGTTTCGTTCTAACTATCGATTGATAAGGAAATCGATCTTTGCTTCTGGTGACTTTGCTTCTTTGCTTCAGGATCACCGTCGATCAAGGGTTTCGTTCCGACTGTTTCCCTTATCAATCGATCGAAGATCGATTGATAAGGGAATCGATCTTTGCTTTTGCTGAGCCCCTTTAATTCTGTCTCAATTACTGTATTGTTCTTAATTTGATCTTTTAAGGCTTCGCTACATATGTACAGATATGGCAATGTGCCGAAATGATTTCAAGTCCTTGATCCTTTCAACCAATATTGAAGGTTTGAACTTACTTATTAGTTTTTTGATATCTGTCCTTGTACAGTTGTGCATTATATGTTTTGATTTTATTGAATCTATTTACTTTCAAGTAATCTGTGTGAGTCATGTGACTAATTTGTTGCTGTATGTTTGATGCTGTTGTAAGCTGTTTGATGTATGTTTGTTGCCGTTGATGTATGCTTGCTTATGGATTGCTGATGCTGTATGTTTGTTGCTGCTGCTGTTTGTTGAAGATATGAAGGCTGAAGATTGGTTTTCAAATTGATATCAATCCAATTTAACAAGCTTGATTAAACTAATTGCATTTGTTTGAATGAGGAGAATCACATACTAATGTATTTGAAAGCTGAAAATGTTGTTGGTTGTCTGAATGCACTCTCCCTAGCGTATCTCCCTATAGGATGTTAGCATTGTTAAATGATGGCATTTCCCATGAGATATAGATACAACTTTAGAAGGTTGTGGGCTTCTTGCAATTTTGTTTATGATTTTGGATTTAAATTTCCAAATTCATTTCATTTCAGTCGTATATTGTGCCCCTCACTCTTGTATTTGCACACTTCCATCTTGTATTTGCAGATTCACTATTCTTGTATTTGAACAGTTGATGCTATCATCACTGTTATTTCCTTCTCTGTGTAGGGGCAGGTTAATTTTGTTTGTTCTTTGAAACTGAAATTCATACTTGATAGCTTATTAGTATGTCTGACACCCCTATTTTAGTTCATTCCTTTTCTTCACTTGCCTTGATTTCCAATGGTGTAGTTGGATTTCTTCTTTACTCGACAGAGGGACCGCCTACTAATTTCCGAGAGCAGGAAGACCACCCTGCAATAGAAAGATTTCAATAGGAGAGTTCAAGAGAAGGATAAAGCATTCAAAATAAGGCTGTCAGCACAATTCTGTCATCGGTACTATATAAAATTACTACTAGGAAAGATTATATCTTAGACATTTATGTTCTATATTAAACATTAATTCAATATTATAGAATAGTATTTTAGGTTTTATCATGTAATAAGACAAGTTTGTGTATTCTTTTTCATATGTCAGCACAATTCTGTCATCGGTACTCATCAAATTTTAGATTTTATCATTATTGTTTACTTAAAAAAACAATACCATGTTGAGAAACAACATGGTATTCTCAACATGGTATTTCTCAACATGTTGAGCAAATTTTCACCACTAATTGTAACTAATATCAGTGTCACCACTAATTGTAACTATTATCAATGTCAGCACTAATTTTTACCACTAGTTGTGCAAAAATAAAGTATTGATGAGCAAAAATAAGAGCATGTTGTGCAATAATTTATTGAGAAAGTATGAAATTATATTGAGAGAAAATAAGATCATGTTGAGAACAATTTCACAAGTCTCGAATGTTGTGCAAAAATAAAGTATTGATGAGCAAAAATAAGAGCATGTTGTGCAATAATTTATTGAGAAAGTATGAAATTATATTGAGAGAAAATAAGATCATGTTGAGAACAATTTCACAAGTCTCGATTGTTGTACAAAATAACATATAGTTGAGCAAAAATAAGATGATGTTGAACAAAATTTCACCAATCCCTCATGTTGTGCAATTATTGTCTATTGATGAGCAAAAATAAGACCATGTTGTGCAATAATCTATTAAAAAAGTATAAAATTATATTTACAAAAAGTAAGATCATGTTGAGACACAATTTTACAAGTCTCGAATGTTGTGCAAAAATAAAGTATTGATGAGCAAAAATGAGAGCATGTTGTGCAATAATTTATTGAGAAAGTATGAAATTATATTGAGAAAAAATAAGATCATGTTGACAACAATTTCACAAGTCTCGATTGTTGTGAAAAAATAACCTATTGTTGAGCAAAAATAAGATGATGTTGAGCAAATTTTCACCAATCCCCCATGTTGTGCAATTTTTGTAACGGCCCGGGATTATGATTCCCGAGTTACGTTTCGAGGGATGAAACCCCTCGTTGGGATCTTGCGCCCCGAGTACAGGTTGAAGGTTTGAAACCGAAGATTTGTAATTTAAAGTGGGATTTCACACCCAAATCCGGAAGGTCCGTTGGAGACCCCGAGGTAAACCCATGTACCTGTCCTAAGTCTACACGCGGGAAATCGTTTATCATGCAAAGGGCATAAGTTCAGAAATGATACAACCAGTGCCACGGCAGAGCCGGGTCAAAACAGAGTATAAGTAGGGAGAAATCCCAAAAGCATGAATCTGGTGAAGTCTGGTTTCAAACACTCACTCTCCGCCATATGAATAGACCCCGTCATAACAGCACAACATCAAGCAGTGTATTGGGTACCTGAAACTATACCACCAAGTCAGGCCAAGAGTCCGCCCGCGGGTCCTCTGACCGCGCTGAGGACATATAATACGCCTATACCTAGAATAAAGGATGCCTTCATGCAGTACTGAAATATTAACCACACTATCATGTTCCTAATTCATATGTGCAGAATATTATAAGGCCTTAACAAAGAATACCAAGTGGTATATCCCTCTTTTACCTCTGCACCCCTTCCCGTTAGTGCAGAGACTGGCCAGTTCGGGCTATAGCATAGCAATTTCTTCGTGGTGGTGCACAAACCACGGCATCATCATATCATATCATCTCGTCAATTGCCCGATGGTGCTGGGCTATCATATCATGCTCATATCGTATCTCGTGATATATATAAATGACTCGAGGAGGACAACACCCGATGGAGCTGGGCTGCCCTATGACCCTAGCAAGGACTCACAGATAACGGCCGTTCTGTATTCAAACGCATACAGAATAAGAATGCTCATTCGTAAGTGCAATTCCTAAGCATGATACTACATGACATGCTTTTATGCATATGCAACACCTACATACTATATGACACATCAGGCAGGAGGTACTGGTTACTGAGTAAGCCCCGGAGGTACTTACCTGGCTAGCAGACCGGCAACAGAACAATCCATCACACAGTATTCACAATCACAGAGTATCACCTAATACATAATGTAATATACATAAGTCTACATTCAACTATTAAGCACTCGAGCACACCTTAATCAATAGAACAAGTAACATATTATGAAAGTCATTTCATCGCATCATCCACTCCTCGAGACCACATCGTTCTCCATAAATCATTCAACCAATTATGCATGTTCATATACGTCATTTCCGCATATACCTCAACGGTTCATCAAAATCATAAGACATAATTTGTGTGATTTAAAATCCTACTAGATCGTCATAATTATCCAACATTTAATCTCATACAATAATTCACCAAAAGTCATGCTATTAGTCATACATATCATACTTTTAGTCAAACGATCATATTATCATTCTAGTTAGTCATCGAATAAGTCTTATTCCAAAGTTAGTTTCAGAACCGTTTCAAATCCCAGTTAAACAGTTAAGAATTCCGACCCTTGAAAATACTAGCTAAATTCCTTTTTCCATTATTTAATAATTATTTCTGACCTTAAAATTCATTTTCCAAATCCTCTTCTAATAGGCAAGTCCAACTTATTTATGTTAAATCCCAATTATTATTATAGATATAATATTATAAAACACCATTTAATAAAACACCCTTATAAGTTATTTCCAAATTAAATCCCCTAAAATCCAAACCGTTTTTATTTAATAAAATCAACCCTTTATAAATCTCCAAAATTAATACTTTATCTTTTAAATCCTCAAATACTATTATAATATATTTTAATTACCGCTAATTAATTAAATAATAAACGGATAACCCGAACCGTACCGAACCGAACCCGTAATTATAAGCTCCAAACCGGTTCAATTTTAACATATAAATATATATAAGTTAGTAAAATGGGGGGGGACCACAAGGGCCACGCTGGCCATCTTCCTCCTCCAATTCAAATGTCCCGCCCCGCCCCGATCGAGACCACGAGCCGCCGGCAACCTCGAACTCCTCCCGGCCTTCTACGCCGGCGTCGACCTGCGCCCAGCTCCGCCCCTAACCTCGCTCACCCTCCCACAGCTCCCTCGCACCGCCCTCTCGCGCACTTGCACTCACACTCGTCGCTGGCCCTGCTCATGCGCTCATCCCCGCTCCGGTGCTCTGCTGCGCTCGCCCACAGCTCTTGGCTCTCGCTCGAGCTCGCCCGGCGCCCCGCACTTAGCCCTCGCTCACGCTCACTCGCCCACAACCCGGCCCAAGGACGGAATTGAATCGAAACAAAGGAAGGAGAGGTGGAAGCTCACCGAGGGGTTTCGCGACTTCGGAGCTCTCAATCGGAGTTCTGGGCGTCGTCGGAAGCTCGCGATGGCTCGTCGGACCTACACCGGACATGGGTGAGTGTGATGGAGGAGTCCGGAGGTGATTTGGATCAGAAACGAAGGAGAACGGCTTACCGGAAGATTGTTCGCGCTCGAACAGGGGAAAGGGCTTCGGTGGTGGTGCTGGGGAGTTCCTGGGCGGCGGCGATGGACGTCGGAGAGGTGCCTCGGCCTGCTGCTGCTTCTGCTCATCGAGGATTGCGGAGGTGGAGGCTGGTGATGCCGTGAACGGGACCGGCGCCGATGGAGGAAGGTGATGTTAGGAGACGTGGAGATGGTGAAGGCGTGATGGTGATGGTAAAGTGACGATGGTGGTGATGGTCAGCAAGGGAATGGAGGGAGAGGGAGTTGGTGAATGTGATGGTGATGTGAATGAAGAATGACGGGGAGAGGGATGACTTTTGAAGAGGTATGGTGGGGTGAGGGAGTTGGTGAGGGTAATGTGTTGAATTGGTTAATCAATATCCGAAATTAAATTTCGAATACGTGAATTTCGAATTCCGTAATTAGTCCTTGAATTTTAGTTTTCCCGACTCTCGCTCTCTCGAACAATTAGAATTTTAAAATCGACAAGGATATCACTATCCGATAATTATTTTGAATTTTCGAGGTTAAATGACATAAATTGTTCGCCAAATTTTTATATTCCGGTCGGAATCCACTAAATGAGTTTTAAATTCATATTTAATTTAATTTTTAATTCTCTTTTTTTTTCGCAAAATTTAGGATTTGAAAATCCGAGCCTTTACAATTTTACTCTATTGATGAGCAAAAATAAGACCGTTTTGTGCAATAATATATTGAAAAAGTATAAAATTATATTTACAAAAAATAAGATCGTGTTGAGACACAATTTCACAAGTCTCGATTGTTGTGCAAAAATAAAGAACTGTTGAGAAAAAATAAGAGAATGTTGAGCAAAAATTCCATTAATTCCCCATGTTCTACAATCATAGTCTATTGAGCTCAATTTCACAACTCTTCGATTATTGTGCAAATATAATCTATTATTGATAAAAAAAAATAAGACAATGTTGTGCAACATAACACTTCAAAATAAAAAAATACAAGGCTAGTGTCACCACTACTTGTAACTAATATCAGTGTCAGCACTACTTTGAGACTTAACCACCTAGTGTCACCACATAAACTTCAATAACAGAAAACGTCACCACATACACTCCAATATCAGAAAACACAAGGCTAGTGTCACCACTACTTGTAACTAATATCAGTGTCAGCACTACTTTGGGCCTTAACCACCTTGTGTCACCACATACACTTCAAAATAAAAAAATACAAGGCTAGTGTCACCACTACTTGTAACTAATATCAGTGTCAGCACTACTTTGAGACTTAACCACTTAGTGTCACCACATAAACTTCAATAACAGAAAACGTCACCACATACACTTCAATATCAGAAAACACATGGCTAGTGTCACCACTACTTGTAACTAATATCAATGTCAGCACTACTTTGGGTCTTAACCACCTAGTGCCACCACATACACTTCAAAATCAAAAAAAATACAACGCTAGTGTCACCACTACTTGTAATTAACTAATATCAGTGTCAGCACTACTTTGGGCCTTAACCACCTAGTGTCACCACATACACTTCAAAATCGAAAAATACAAGGCTAGTGTCACCACTACTTGTAACTAATATCAGTGTCAGCACTACTTTGGGCCTTAACCACCTAGTGTCACCACATGCACTTCAAAATCAAAAAATACAAGGTAATGTCACCACTACTTGTAACTAATATCAGTGTCAGCACTACTTTGAGACTTAGCTTTCAAAATCAAACCCTAATTTTTTTCGGTGTGATTTTTATACTAATCATGTGAGTGGAAATTTACAGGAGCGTGGGGCACTTAGATGTCATGAGCACACCTCAAAACTACTACTGGTAATAAGGTTCCGGTCATGTCCCTTCCTCTGTTTGAGAATTTTGTTCAGTTTGGAGAGTATGCTTGGGGTGCTGCTGAGGGAGGAGTATACGGTGGATGATGAGATACTTAGGTATATCATCGAGTATTTCTTACTTTGAATTATTGTGTGCATCATCTTTTCTTTTCTTTTGGTCTAGATTTTGGTTTTGTCTATTTTTGATTAGGAAGTTCTTTATCCCCCTTTTCACCTCATCTACAAAATAGTGCTGGAGTTACTACCACCAAAAATCAACAAGACACGCATAAACACATCAAAATTTATCTACTGTCAGCAACAAGGAACTAGAATGAACATCAACAACTACAGCAAGTGTTGTGCATATTCTGGAAACATCAAATTCATATTAAAGAATTGACATAGCAAAAGATAGTTGGTATAAGGATAATCTTCTTCGAACAATTATTAATTTATTAGTATTTCAATTGACAAGGATTTAGATAGATTATGAGTTTATGACAGTAAACACATAAAAAATGGGCTTATTCAATTGAAGTAGATTACAATGCATTTGCTTTATAGACTATTGTGCTCCATACTAAAGTCTATAAACCATGAAAAGTGATAACCAAAAAACTTTGTGCAATTGATCCAAAATCTCAATCAAGCAAATGCTCACAAGATCAACAGCAAGCTCACACGGACATCAATTGATCCCAAATCTGAAAAAAATACCCCCTAAATGAATTGCAGTTGGAGTTGCTATCAACGGCAACACACAGCTCCGACTGATCGCTCGAACTCCGGCGATTGCAATTGCATCTGAACACCGATTGTGACGGAAACACACAACAATTTATCACCTTCACTTTAAAGTAGATTTGTTCAATTAACTACCTAATGACAATAACAGAAATCAGAATATACAGAAATCATACAAATTCAAGAGCATACATATAGATTTTTCAGCAGCATACAGATTACAGATTTTTCAGATTCAAGCGTACATATTTTTCAGCAGCATACAGATTACAGATTTTTTAGCAGCATACAGATTACAGATTTTTCAGATTCAACAAATTATACAGAAATCAGAATATAGAATGTATAGATTAAAGTTAAAAATTCAGCAAATTATGCAGAAATCAGATTTTTTAGAATATAGAAATCAGATTTTTCAGCATACAAGTTAATCAGGAACAGGATTTGATGTTTTATGATTGAACAAAATGGAAGGGAAACCAATACACCACCTCCAAGCTCAAAAATCCGACTACGAATAGAGAATCAATAAAAATCCAAAATCAAACACAGTCACATTCTAATCCAATTGACAGAATAAAGAGATGGAAAGAAGAATTAGGAGAGAAGGAGCGAGAAACACGAAACTGGAGGCCTAGGGCGCTCAAGAACGATCTCTTGGGTGGAGACCATGGTAGTTCGAGCTTTGCTTAGCATAATTAGGCTAGAAAAATGTAGATTCCGGTTGAATGTAATCAACGAGAGGAGGAAGATCGGCTTCAGGTAATATCGGCTGGCTTTGAATGTAATCAGCGAGAGGAGGAAGATCGTTTCCTGTTCCGGAGTCGATTGATACTGGCTTCGGGTGAAAAAGATCGGGATATTGTTTCAGCGAGAGGAGCATCGCGGCTTTGCGCGGACCAAGCGATAACGTGTGATTTCTGAAGAATCTCATCGCCGATTACTCGACGAGAAGGAAGATGGAGGTGCCAAGAATCCGCTTGAGTCGGATCTTCCTCCTCTTCTTCTTCGATTCCAAAACCGATCTTCCTCCTCCTCTTCAATTCCGACGCCAATCTTCCTCCCTCCTCTTCTTCAATTCTAGAGAAAACGGCGAAGCATCGACGTCGTCTCCAAGGCAAGGGATGGAAAAGCAACCATTCTTAGTAGAAGAAGCGGCACTGGATCTGATCTATCAGATTGAGCGAGAGTCAGAGAGAAGGAGGAAAGAGATTAGATTTAGAGTTTGTTGGCGAGAGATGAGGAACAATGGAAGTGAGAGACGGGATTTGGATCTAAATAAATAGTGGACATTTTTCAAATTTGTCCGAATTGTAGGACAATTCACTAATTTTTCCAAAAAAAGTGCCTGTTTGGCAAATTTTTTCTTTAAGAAATTGATTTTATCTGAAAACTAAAAAAAAAATATTAGGACAATTTTTTATTTTTTTCCCTAAAACCTTGAAGTTCAAGCAAACATGGAGGCTTCCGGGGAGGTAGCGATGTTGCGTCCCTAACCCGACCGGACTTGGCAAGATCGCACATATTCCGCTGCAGTTGAGCAAAATCAGAACAATTGCTACTACTAGGAACAATAGAGGGAGTCTCATCGGCATAATCAACACACGCAGGAGCGGAAGAAACGAATTGGAGTCCGATTTTGCGCCGTCGCTTGTTGTGGCGCCGGGGACATCGGATCTCAAATCCGCATAATCAGAAACGAAATGGAGTCTCATCGGCATAATCAGAATAATTGCTCAGCCTGCCCGTGTTGGGGTGCCGGGGACATCGGATCTCCAATCCGCATAATCAGAAATGAATTGGAGTCTCATCTGCGTAATCAGATTAATTGCTCAGCATGCCCGTGTTGTGACGGCGGGGACATCGGATCTCAAATCCATGGTCGCGAGGCTGCAGTGGCTGGTGTCGGATTCGGATTCCGTTGGGGGCCCGCCGATCGGCTGAGATTGTGGAGCAACTACTTGATTTGAACAGACAGGGAGCAATGACTTGATTTGAACTCCGAGGTCGCCATGGGAGAACCGTTCTTCCGAAAGGAGAAGAATCGAGAGGGAGGAAGAGGGAGTAACGCCCCTGGTAGATTCAGACAAAGGAGGCGGCGACGACAATAGCTTGGAGCGGCGACGGGGGCGTGCATCTGGTAGATTCAGATGGAGGAGGTGAGGAGTGGCTTGGAGCAGGGTCGTCGAGCTCGTGGCCACCAGTTCTTCTTCTGGATTTCACCGGTGAAATCCCCTGTAACACCGGGTGTTACACTTAATTATTTTAAATATAAATTTATATTTAAAAAAAATAAAAATATATATATTTATATTCTATATACTTATATTAACATGTTTATAAAATTTTATTATTAAAAATGATTATTAAAAATTACGGATAATTAAAAGATTGATTATTGTAGAAAATAATGTTTTTATTTTTCTAAAACATATATTTTCAAAATAAAAGTTTATAAACATGTTAATATAAGTATATAGGCTATAAATATATATTTTTTAATTTTTTTAAATATAAATTTATATCCGAAATAATGAGTGTAACACCGGGTGTAACACGTAAAGTGTTACGAGGGATTTCAACTGTCCTCAAACAGCGATGGGGAGGCTCTTGTTTTTTTGTTTTTTTTTTAAAAATGGGACTATAATTTTGTTTTTTTGGTTTTAATCTTTTTAAATGTAAAAAACCATTTAAGAAAAAGAAAAATAGGTAAGTCGTTGTTTGAAGGTAAAACTAATTCAAATAACCCAAACTTTGGTGGGGTGAGCAGGTAGCACCATAAACTTTATAAAGTGACAAAAATAACACATACTTTTACTACTATGTGCGTATATCACACCACGAGGGACCAATATCATTTTTAAAATAAAAAATAACACCTAACTTAATTTTATAGTTTTGAAATAAAATGCAAAAAAATACTTAAATTAGGTTTTTTTGAATCAAAATTGAACAAAAGGCAATTTTTTTTAAATGAAAAATCAATTTTTTGACTTAAGATAATTGAAAAAAATATCGCTAATCTATGTCATATTTTTAAAACCCAAAATTTGGTTAACAAATGATATAAGTTAGAAATATTTTTGTAAAATATTTCTCAAATGATTTTTTTAATAAAAATTATACAAAATATAATTTTTTATATTCCCTTTAAATATTGAAGAAATTTGGCCCAAGGGCCTTCCCCAAGAACCCATTTAGAATTTGTCGCAAGGATTGGGCTTTGTTAACAAATGTCCAAAATTTTTCCATAATCCCCCTTTTACTTTTGCCTTTCTAATTTTCTAATTATTCTTATCATGCCCATTCCATTCAGATCTGGGCTCCCTCCCTCCCATGAGAGTCGAAGAAGCGAGCGAGAGAACGGCCTCGGTCCTCCGTCTCTGTCATCTTCTGCGTCCTCCTTGTTGAGTATATATTATATAATTCTAGTTTTCTATAAGCTTGATTATATATCACAGATATATGTATCTTGTCTTTGAACTATGACAAGTCTGCAGCCCATCAGTTTGGTCTTGGCCCAAAACAGCTCCAGCCTATCTACAACCCACAAGCTCCAACAGCAACACAGCTTCTCCATTCGATTTGCCTCTGCGTTGTGTTTTGATGAAGGGTAAGCTTCATATATAAGCCTCCTTTTTTCTTGTTCTGCAACTGTATCAAACAGACAGAGAGAACACAGAGGCGGCATCGAGAGAGAGCACGGGTTAGAGTTTGCTGCGAGGGCCCGAAGCCCCGCCGAGAGAGCTTGGGAGCTTCTCTCATGGCGTCTCCGGTGATGATAAGGCGCTGGGCACTCCGGTGAGAGAAAAGATGAGAAAGAGAGAAAGAAAGAGAGCCCCATGGTTGCTGTGCAGAGAGCTCGAGATCGAGAGGGTTTGGTGAGCGAGATCACTCGAGGGCGGGCGATCTCCGGGACCTTTCTTGAGCGAGATCGACAGTGTCTATGACTTTGTTTTTATTTGGTTACAGTGTATACGACCCTATTTTTATTTTGATTACAGTGTCTATGACCCTGTTTTTTTTGTTACAGCGTGTCACAACTAATAAGAGTGATGACAGTGACCCCGTAAAAAAATAAAATAAAAAAAACACTCTTGAAACGAATCTGTCATCAAAAAATTGTTTCCCTTCTTCTAGGTTTTCCCTTTGATTACAGTGTCTATGACCCTATTTTTATTTTGATTACAGTGTCTATGACCTTGTTTTTCTTTGATTACAGTGGCTACGACCCTATTTTTATTTTGATTATAGTGTCTATGACCTTGTTTTTGTAGTGGTGACAGTGTCTATGACCCTGCTTTTTTTGGTTACAGTGTGTCACCACTGATAAGAGTGGTGATAGTGACCCCGTAAAAAAAACTCGTAAAACGAAGCTGTCATCAAAAAATTTTCATGTCAGTGGTGACGGTGATCCCATAAAAACAAAACTCTTGAAACGAAGTTATAATCAAAAACATTTCGGGTCACCATTGTCACCACTGTTAAAGAGTGGTGACAATGACCCCGTAAAAAATAAAAAAACTCTAAAAATGAAACTGTAATAAAAAAAATTTCATGTCACCACTGTTAAAGAGTGGTGATAGTAACCCCGTAAAAAAAACTATAAAAACGAAACTGTAATCACAAAATTTACATGTCACCACACATGTATCACCAAAAGTCAACGCCTTTGACCGATCAATGGTCAATGGTCAAATTAAAAAATGGGAAAGAGAAAAATGGGAAGAAAGGACAAAAGTGTCAATTGTGGACACCCCCTAATTTCACATCTCTTTTGTCATAGGGCTTAATTTTTGCCCAAATTATGGACAATCACCAAAAAAACCCTTAAATATTTCTCAAATGATATAACTTTTTATATTTTCAAATAGGGCATAAAACAATACTACTATTCAAGCAGGGTTTTAATCAAAATTACACAAAATATTCATTTTTTAAAATGAAAAATAAAATTCTTGGCTTAAGATAATTGGAAAAAAATCACTAATTTATTTCATATTTTAAACACCCAAAATTTGGTTTGAACATATGGTATAAGTTAGAAATATTTTTGTAAAATATTTCACAAATATTATAAAAATTATAAAAAATATAACTATTTATATTCCTTTTAAATATTTCTCAAATGATATAAATTTTTTTATTTTTCAAATAGGACCTACAACAATATTAAACTAGGTTTTTAATAAAAATTACACAAAATATATATTTTTTAAAATGAAAAATAAAATTTTCTACTAAAGATAATTGGAAAAAAATTTGCTAATTTATTTCATATTCAAAAACCCATAAAAAATTATAAAAGTTAGAAATATTCTCAAGTGAAATATATTTTAAATTTTTTTAATTTTTTAATTAAAGAATAAATTTAAAAAATTCATTTGAGAAATATTTTACAAAAATATTTCTAACTTATATCATTTGTTCAAACCAAATGATATAAGTATTGTTTCAGGTTCTATTTCAAAACTATAAAACTTAGGTGGTATTATTTATTTTAAAAAAGACATTGGTGGTGATATAAGCACATAGTAGTAAGAGTTTGGGTTATTTTTGTCACTTTGTAAAGTTTATGGTGCTACCTGCACACCCCACCAAAGTTTGGATTATTTGAATTAGTTTTACCTTATTTGAAACAACGACTTACTTATTATATTATTTTAAAAAAAATCTAGGGTGAAGTCTCTGTTTGAAACAACGACTTTACCCTAGTTTGGCTAAATCGCAAAATAGTTTCACATACTGGCTAATCTCTAAAATTTTTTTTCAATTTTTGGCTAATTTGAAAAAAAAATTCCAGAGAGGGATCTGCTTTAGTTTGAGTATTCAATATTGCCATGTTATAATTAAAGATCTCCTACTTATTACTGTGCGTTGTAAGAACATCTTTATCCATAGTACCCAATTCAAGTATCATATCTTACATTATTTCTTGTCACATCATTTTAAAATACTTGAATGCACAACCATAATACTCACAAAAGTATATTAACATATATTTCATTTTATTTTTAAATCTTTGTGGGGTAGAAAAAAAAAGTGATCCCCACATGTTATTGTTCATTAGATAAAACATATCTAAATGATACTCACTTGTAATGATTGCCTTGATTTCCACCACAACTCTTACATTTATTTTTATTTTTTTATTTAAAACTAGGGTTATGGTACTCCAAGTACCACCATTAAAGATGGTCTAAAGATCTTCAACGTACTAATTTGCTTTCTTCAATTCGATCGATCGGTATCTAGTTTAAATTAACAATATTCTTACGCACTGATCAGCTAGATCGAGCACATAAATCTTGGTACGTGCCCAATATTTGCATAAATTTGTTTTATAAATTAATTGTTTGTTAAATATACACACTTATTGATTTGAATTATCTCTATCAGTTAATGCGGTTGTTTAATAATTTAAGAGAATATATAAACCGATTCTCCCTATATATATAGTGTATATGTGTATATATATAGGGCAAACCATAGACTATATATATAGCTATTATAAATCTAAATGTGTTACGTTTTTTGAAATCGTAAAATGTTCGAGAATTTTAAATGTTTTATATAATCTTTTTTTCTTTAAGGAACAAGGCTCATCCTGACCCGCTCCTATCCCATCCCATCAGTGACAAGACCCACACAAGATTGAAAAAAAATAGCGAATCCAGTTCCGATACCGTCTTGCAAAAATGGTGAGGGACGAAACGCGGGATATCCTCTATCCTATCCCGTTCCGTCCTGCACTTGCCCCTAGTTTGGAGTCCTGACATAGAGATTTTATGAAGACAAAACATCGCAAGAAGAGTGGAGGTGAGGTGCTCCATTCCCCTTGAGCTGTTGTTTGCAGAAAGTCACTCTAATTTAAGATATATACTCCCTTCATTAATTAAAACTTGACGTTTTACTTATCACAAGAAGAGTGGAGGTGAGGTGCTCCATTCCCCTTGAGCTGTTGTTTGCAGAAAGTCACTCTAATTTAAGATATATACTCCCTTCGTTAATTAAAACTTGACGTTTTACTTTTCACGCACGCATTTTTAGGCCTTAGAAACTATATAAAATAGGAAAAATTTGGTCAAATGTCCATCTAGAATACCTAATTAGGTAAATATCCATATTTAAATGATAATTGAGTAAATGTCCATATATTTTATTTAATCACAAACTACCCTTGTTATAATTTATGGAATTAGGCCAAAAGAAACCCCCAAATTGGCGCTGGTGGAATTGTGAGATCTCGAGGCCGGGGCTTCAGGCCACTGCGACTGCGAGCGACCGGAATGAAAGGGATTCGATAGCTCGGCAACAACGGAAAAGAGGAGCAGATGCGTCGATACGGGGTCGGCGATTCAAGCCACTGCGAGCGACCGGAAGGAAGTGGAATCGACATTTCGGCAACAACGGGAAAGAGGAGCAGCGGCGTCAGTATGATATCGGCGATTTAGGCCACTGCGACTGCGAGCAACCGGAAAGAAGTGGAATTGATCAACTCGGAAACGATAGGAAAGAGGAGCAGAGAGGTGGAAGATGTGGAATTGGCTTCGTTGGTTGAGTTTCGGAGCACTCGGCGGAGAGGGGCGATGGCTTTGAAGCAGGTCTTGAAGGTTTGTTTTGATTGTTTCTGTATCTTGAAAGGTGTTGGAAGTTGCTAATTTTTTTTTATCAATTAGATAAAGCAAGCTCAGGCACATGGAAAGGAAGGATATGTTGCTCACTTTATGTTAATATAGTGTTAAAATTTATCAAATGTGTTTGGATTTTGGCGATAATAGTTGATAACAATGTTTAAGAATTCAATTGATAAAAATTGTGTTTGTAGATTCAATTGAGAGTACTAATGTTTGGTGACAATAGTTGATTTTGTGGATTCAATTGATAAAAATTGTGTTTGGTGACAATAGTTGCTAACAGTTGTTGTGATCTCTATCATTTTTTATTTGGTGACAATTTATTTATACATGTAATGCGGGTTGGTGACAATGTCTTGGTGATAATCAATTTTTTTTTATTGGTGACACTATCTTGGTGATATTTAGTATGGTGACACTATCTTGGTGATATTTATTATGGTGACAATATCTCCGTTCTTTTATTGGTGACACTATCTTGGTGATATTTAGTATGGTGATGACAATTTTTTTGTGATTACATGGTCTTGGTGACAAATATTTGTTGAAATAATATTTGGATGACAATAGGTTGATGACACTATTTTATTGTTTATGACAACAGATTACTAAAGTAGATTGGTGACAATAGGGGGTGGTGATAATGTTCTCTGTTTATGAATAATAGATTGGTGACAATGTTTATTTTTAGTTGGTGACAATTGGTTTGTGACAATGTTTGGTGACAGTGTTCACTTGTTGGTGAAAATAATTTGATGACAGTGTTTTATAGTTATTGACAATAGGTTGGTGACAATGTTTTGGTGACAAATGGAATTTATGTTGTTATTTTTAGATTGGTGACAATTGATAGAGTTATATATTCTGTTTTGGTGACAAATGGAATTTATGTTGTTATTTTTAGATTGGTGACAATTGAGTTATATATTTTGTTTTGGTGACAAATGGAATTCATGTTGTTATTTTGTTGTTTTTTTAGATTGGTGACAATTAGTAGAGTTATATATTCTGTTTTGGTGACAAATGGAATTTATATCTCATTTAGCTATAATGTAATTTTCATTATCCTTCTTTTCAATTGTAGTGGAAGTTGTGCTATGTATACCATCAAATATATCGAGAGTCTTGCATTTCATGCTGGTATTGAAGCTATTTCAGACAAGTATATGGATGCGTATAGAGAGAGAGGATGGCTATAGAAGGTCTTGCTATTTTGGATGTTAAGTATGAATGTCTCAACTGTTCCCCTTTGTTTTGATATTTTTGCAAGTTGATATAGTCTAACAATTAAGTATTACAAAGTTAAACTTTACATCAAATTTCATCTACTTAGGGTTATTATTGTAACAAAAATGCGTTAATATTATATGACAAATGTGATGCCATTATAGTATTGTACATCGAAGTATTCGTTTGCTCAAGTTTAGCCCCTCTAGGGTCTATGCTCCCCTAGTTCTAGGATTTCAGTTTCGTAACAAAAATGTGTTAATATTAGATGACATATCTGATAACATTGGTACTATACACACATTTTAGGGTTTAGGGCCTTGGCCCTAAACCCTAAAGACTAAACCCTAAACCCTAAACTATATTGTACATCAAATTTTCGTCTGCTCAGGTTTAGCCCCTCTTGGGTCTATGGTCCCCTTGTTCTAAGGTTTCAGTTTTGTAACAAAAATGTGTTAATATTAGATGACAAATGTGATAACATTAGCATTGTAAACATTTTAGTTTGATGAAAGTGCTTTGTAGTTGGTGACACTGTTTTGTCGTTGGTGACAATTAATTTCTAAAAATAGGTGGTTGACACTAGATATATTGGTGACAAAGTTTTGTAATTGCATTGGTGACGGTAGATTATTGACCAAAGCTTGATGAAAATAGGTTGGTTACACTGTTTTATTGTTGGTGTCAATAGATTACTAAAAAGAAGTTGGTGACAATGTTTTTTATAAGTTGGTGACATACGGTTGATTAAACAATATGAAAACAGTGTTCTGTAGTTGATGATAATGTCTTGGTGATGTATAATGTTATGGTGACAATTTTTTTAAGGTTACAATATCATGGTGACAATATATTGTCATCAACCTCGTCATTAATAGTTGTCACCAACAATTGTCATCATGAAAATCATCTATTAGCAGAAAAAACCCATTTGTCACCGAGGAAAAGTGTTACTAGCAACTGTCACTGGAAGAAAATCAATTGTCACCCAAATTTTTTTGTCACCAACAATTATCACAAGAAAAAAAGAAAATCAATTGTCACTAGAAAAGATTTTCCCCTAACTGTCACCGGAAAAAATAAAAAATCAATTGTCACCAAAATAATTGTTACAATTAACTGTCACCGGAAAAATATACTCAACTGTCACCAAAAAATTGTCACCAAATGCAGGCGTTGACCGGAATGGTCAATGTTGACTAGTCAATGTTAAAATTAAAAATGGTCAAAGGGGAAGGAGGAAGGGTTAGGGATGGGGAAGGAGGGGTATTTTTGAAAAAAATGGACATTTACTTAATTATGTAAAAAAAGTGGACATTTACTTAATTTTGACATGAAAAATGGATATTTCACCAAATTTAACCTCTAAAATATTAACTTTTTTAATAGTTTTTAAAAATAATATCACACTTATTACTATTAAGTATGAAGTTATAAAAATAAATGTAAAAAAAATTTAATATTTTATATAGTTTTTATCCTTTTAAAAAAAGTGCATGAATAGGAAACGAAAAATTTTAATTGGGTGATTTAGGCAATTAAGCTATTTGGAACCTTCAATTAGCTAATTAGACAAGAAACTTATTTAATAAGATTAGGTAGTCCATTCCCCAAATAGGGTACTAAAGTCAATGGTCAACTGTTTGACCATTGACTCGTCAAGCAGTTGACCATTGACCGGTCAACGTTGATCGTTGACCAACTCATGTGGATTTTTTTTTGATGACATTTTTGTGATGCCATTTTTGTACCTTTTGATTCTATTTTTTTATTACATTTTATTTTCACTTTGATGCCACTTTTTTAATGACATTTTTTTCAAACATTGATGACATTTTTTGTGTACTGCGATGCCACGTCGACCATTGATGCCAATTTTTTTGTTACTGTTGACTACTGATGACACTTTTTTATGTCAATTTTTTGATAATATTTTGTTACCGTGATGCCATATTTTTTCAAAGTAGTGTGTTGATGACATTTTTTTCTTTAATGTGATGCAACTTTTTCAAATTAGTGTTTTGATACCACTTTTTTAATGTAATTACTTGATGCCACTTTTTTTAATTTAATCAATTGTATATCGATATATTTTCATCGATTCTACTTTTATTCACTAATGACATATTTGTGATTACACTTCATTGATGCAATCACTTGTGGTGACATGTTTATTACATTTTTATTCATTGGTGACATTTGTGATTACACTTCATTAATCTCAATAATTTGTGATGACATTTGTATTGTTAACACTTCTATACAATTGATAACGTATGAGCATAAAATTTGATTACACTTCATTGGTGACATATTTGAGATGACCCTGACTTTTATTCATTGGTGACAAATTTGTGATTACGTACACTTCATTGATTCAATCATTTGTGATAATATTTTTTGTTGATGACATTTTTATTACATTGCTATACAATTGATGACATAAAAGGAGCTTAAAACGTGGAATCGAATTAACAAGCCTTGATAAAATCATGACAATTTCCTAGCAAATGAGTAGATCATAAATGACACACCTACAAAAAGTCTTGCATTTGGTGAAACATACCAACAAAAGAGCAACAACATCAGTAGATGTGCAGGGAATCTCCTCAATTATAATTGGAATATAACATGAATCCATTCATCTCGATCAAGTAATCATCCAACAAAATTGATCAAAAAAAGAATTGCAACCATGAATAAATTTGCAAAATCACACCTTGCAACATTTGTGATGACATTTAAAAATCTAATAACATGAAATTCCACCTAACATGTCTCCTCTCCTCATTTTTTCCGGGCTTGAGACCGGTTGTGTACCAAAACACAAGCGGAGTTAAAAACATGTTATCACATAACTAGCAAGCAATAAACAAAGGTCTAGATCACCTAGTTAAAAACGTGTTAATAGTCGCAAAGTCATTCCCATCTTGAGTGTTCATGGTCATGGAGATGCCATCCCCGTCACTAAAGCTCCTGTCAAAAACATTCAATTCGACACTGGATTGAAACATCAACAAGGCAAAACTATATATTTGCTTACCCATAAAATGGCCTACTTAAAACGTGGATCCAAGCTGGGTGAAGAAATTAAAATTACTTACAATAATTCCATCTTTGATAACTATCTTGAAGAAAATCGGCTTCATTGGCGTTGGTTGTGAAGAGCTTCCAGGTGCATTCCCATCCATCTTCGTCTTACTAGCTTGCTAATTCTTTGTGAGCACACATACAAATTTTGTAGATGAATCTCATCAATCTATATATATATTATGCCAAAATTGCAATTAAAAAGCGAAGAAAATCATCTATTCGATCTCATGAAGATGTAGACATCAAAACAGCAAAGAATAGAAGGTTAATGCAAACAGAGAGCACAACTTGTGACACCAGAAAACAAAGAAACTGGACAGAAAATAGGAGGAAGAACAAGAACTGGATGGAAAAGAAAAGCATATATACCAAACCAGATCGATCATGTGCAGAAGTCAAGGAAAAAGAAGATACAAAACACAAAGAAGACGAATAGGAAACGAAAAAAATCGACAAAGAAGCATCAAAACAAGAAAATTTCAAAATTTTAGCTATTGGAAACCGAAATGGTTGTTACCTTACCTGATAGATGTTCCTAAACAGGAAAACACTGAGGGACTGGGACCGAGAAGCCAAGAACGGAATCACAATCAACTTGGTCCCGTTTTGACAGTAAACAGCGTGGCACCGCAGAACTTGAATCCTCATCAGTTTTCTGACCACTTTAGCTGGAGAAACCTGCAATCAAATTATAAAACTTGTAGATTCCATAGGCAACATATACAATATGGATGAAGACATACTAATTGCATTTAATAAACGATATTCGGATGACATTACCTTCTCAGGATTCTCTACTATGAAAGTATAGCAGAATTCAGTAGAGGTCTCTTCATCTACATCAATAATAAACAAGTTGATTTCAAACTACTAGAGTCCATGAATAAAGCTAAAAGCACAAATGTGACAGAAAACATGACAAGTAATAAGCAAGGCTACTAGATGTTGCTTATTGACTTGACCAACAAGAAGCAAGGCTATTGGATTTTGCTTATTGACTTGACCAACAACAATGGCCATATATCAAGAGGAAATTGCAAAATCCCACATTTTAATTGCAAGTCAGAAAGGACCAAAATCCCACACTCTAAGAACCAGCAAAGCATAAAACCAACTACAAGATCATTACATGAAAAATACCGCCCTTTAACGTTTAGAGCTTAAAGATCTTGTAAGGCCACATAGAAATTCTAAAAAGGTAACACCATTATACAATTAATACCATAGTCCAACAATCTGGAATCTGATTTTAAAACCTTTTCTAGGCAAGCTAATCTTGTATCCAGAAAAACCATCACAACAAGCAATAATAATCCAAACGACAAAGAGCAGACGAGGAGTAGCTTATGTTAATTAAGATAATTTTCATACCTATTGGTTTTCAATTCACTAGTTTTTTACTACCAAACTGCTTATATTATTAAAATTAACTAAATTGGAAAAACAAAGCTTGTAAATTTCTTCACCGTTGAACTGACCCTCAACCGCACACACCGATAACCCATCATAAATTAATTCTTTATCTGTCCTCCATCCAACATTCCAACCCCTTATCAAATCTTATCAGTGCTGAACTTTCAGCTTTTTCCACTCTTCCTCTCCCATTTTAGTTTCCCTGATTTTAATATAAGAATGAAAGAAACATGCCTAGTACTTTTGAGTCTTAAAGGAGTAAATTTAAAAGAATTTATTGATTAGGATTCACAGGGAGACACACAAATGAGAAAAAGTTGATATTGTGACTTAAAAGTTCCATTGCAGAAAAAGAGAAACACAAAATCTTGCAGAGAATATTTTTCATATAGTTTAAACACTAAGTTGTATGTACAAGATATGCAGATTATTATAGCATCAGTTAAGAAGTGAGACAAAAAAGACAATGCAATTCTACTAGTTGGCCTCCCAAGGGCAATTGAATTTTTTAAATGCATTTGCAGAAATAAAAAGGCACTGCTAACTTTAATCAAAGGTCATAATCTGTCCATTGATACATGGAACCAAAGACACAGAAATGTCCAAGTAAATATTAGGAGATTAAACAGTACACAAAATAGTTCAGACGATCAGACGATCTGAAATCACCAAATTCTTCAATATTTACTAGAAGCTATCATCATCAACTAGCACCAAATTCTTTAATTTCATCAATATTTGCTACTTACAACCGAGATCAGACGATCTGAAATCACCATTAATTCATTAAAGGATAGTCAAATGAAATTGGGAGGGGAAACTTACATGGAGTTTGGCTGCCAACATGGATGAGGAAAGCAAAAGGCAATTTTGGGGCGGAGACACACTTGCCAAGGCGCCGGAGATGCTCTCGCCGGTCAATGGCCTTATTATGGCCAAGCCAATTGAATCCGATGGAATCAAGCACGAATTCCTCTCTCGCCTTCCTCAAAACCCTAGACGTCGAATCCGATGCAATCAAGCATGGATCCTCGCGTATGGCCAAGCCAATTGAAAGATCTAGATCCTCCTCAGTCCTCCTCCAAGCGGCTTATGCCGTCTACGAGGACGGGATTCGAATTCAGAGCGACGACACACCGGGGGCGAGTTGGGAGGCGTCGTCGTCGAAGAAGAGGTTGCGCTGGTGTGACTGTGGAGGAGGAAGGGGGAGAAGAGAGATTGGAGAGACCCGTCAGGGAGGCAGAGATTGAGCTCCACTTCCATGGCTGGGAGTGGGAGGAAGAGGGAGCCAGTTGAAATAGTACCCTTTGCTCCGTCTAAAATCTCTCAAGAAGGAAGGGTTACAAGGCTAAAACACTTTCAAAATGGACTAACACGCCTAAAAAAATATTGGAAGTTGTTAATTAGTTAATTAAATCTTAAAAGGTGTACAAAATACCAAATTTTCACAAATTTTAATTAAGAGAGGGAGTATTATTCATGATTGCAGCTTATCACGTACCCTCCCTGTAAAGTATACCGGAATCCGACAAGCGATATGGTGCTGCAGGATGATAATTGAAGAGAAGATGCGGATGCCAAAAACACCCATTAGCATTTAGCAGGGTCTGTTGTTTGCACATCGTTTGATATGAGAGTACGTGGGATGATCCACAATCCATTGCGTAAGTATGGTACACGGCAAAATTATTTTTATTATAAAACAGCATTAAATTTTTTTAAAAAAATTATATTTAATTTATATACACTCGTATTAATATCCTTGTAAAATTTTATCATAAAAAATCATGTTTTATACAGTAACTATATGTTTTTATAAAACATGTCGTTCACTATTCCCGCACGCTTTTTTTAGAATAATAAAAATGCATAATGAAGACTCCACCTTGATTGTAAGATCTTGAGAACTAACGTGCAGGTGATCTAAAGGATGATGAAAGACAAAAAGGCTGGGTTTCAAGGTCTTGAAACCCAGACTAAAATATTTTGATCACTTATACATTTATCTAGTTCAACTTGTTCTTTTACAGGAAAGAATTCGAGGCCAATCTTTTTGGGCCTAAATTATAAAGGGCTCTATATTGGGCTATGAAATATGACTTGGGCTTTATCGAATTATATATGAGTTTCTCATCTAACCCATTTTATGTACTAGATACATTATGCATATTCTTTCTTGATTTCACCTTTTTATACAAGGAAAGAATTGATCCATGGCTGATCATACTTGATCATGAAGAAAGTCTAAGGAACATCTCGAAAGGCACACAAGGATCTGTTTTGGAAGGAATTCAAATGTCTTGAAAAGAATTTGAAATTCAAACGGTTTTCCCTCGAAGAAACTCTACAAGTGTTCCTACTATAAAAAGACGAAGGCCAAGAAGGATGGAACCAAGCAAGCAACCAAGCAAGCACGCAAGCATTCATAGCATCCTAAAAGCATTCGTCAAAGTTTCTCTTACATTCTCCAAAAATCCTAGTTGGTGATCATTACTTAAGAGTTGAGAGAAACACTAGCACTCATTGTACAAGTCATTGGTTTTACACTTAGAGTTCTCATACTCGATCAAAGCACACTTAGTGTGTGGTGTGAGCTTTTATTTCACTTGTAAGGTTGAGAGCTAGAATAGAAGCGGTGAGGCTTTGTATAGAGAAAGGGAAGTTTCTCTAGGAAGTTCTAGGCTCAAAAGAAGTGAAATAAGAAGTGTTTGAATCCTACGGATTGGACAATCCTAGGCGGGGACGTAGGCAAGTTGGTGCCGAACATCGTTAACAATTCGTGTGTTCATCTTTTATATTCCGCATTTACTTTATCACATTCGATTTTACTTTGTCAAGTTTTGATAGCCTATATCAAGGTCTTGACAAGTTGCACTAAATTGCTATTGTTGCGAAAATCGTCCATACTCTATTCATCCCCCCCCCCCTTCTAGAGTATTATTCATCGCCTTATAGACTCTTCAATTGGTATCAGAGCTTGGCTCACTGTTTTGATTTAACAATCTTGTGAGTTTTCAGCATGTCTACCATAGGTGATGGAGGTTTTGCTCAAGGAAGGTCAACCAATAGACCTCCACTGTTCTGTGGCAATAACTTTGTCCACTGGAGATCACTGATGCAAATGTTCATCATTGATCAAGACCTTGAGCTATGGGGCCTGGTAAAAAATGGACCACACGTTCCTAAAAAGATTGTCGATGGAAAGCAAGTGGATAAAACTGAGTCTGATTACGATCAGACTGATCTTGAGAACATTGCTAAGAACTACAAAGCTATGAATCTATTATATTGCGCTCTCGATGCTAATGAGTTTAATCGTGTCTCAGCTTGCAAAAGTGCCAAGGAAATTTGGGATAAACTTATAGTTACTTATGAGGGCACAAGTCAAGTTAAAGAGAGTAAGATTAATATCTTTCTCAGACAATACGAACTTTTCAAGATGAATCCTGATGAGACAGTAAAGGAGATGTTCACGAGATTCACTCAAATTGTTAACAACCTCGACTCACTTGGGAAAACCTTCTCCAACCCAGAAAAGGTTCGAAAGGTTCTAAGGAGCCTTCCAAAAACCAAGTGGGGTCCCAAGGTTACTGCAATTGAGGAAGCTCAAGATCTCTCTACACTTCCATTAGATGATCTTCTCGGAAAACTTATCACTCATGAGATGATATTAAACGAGGAAGATGGAGAATTACCCTCAACAACAAAGAACCTTGCTCTCAAAGCAAAGAAAGATCACTCACAATCTGAGAGTGATGAATCAGACGACGAAGATGATCCCTTTGTTCTCATCACAAGGGGATTAGCTCGAATTCTGAAGATGAAAAAACAATTTTCCAACCGTGAAAATGCTGATTCATCTAAATTCAAAAGCAAGTCTCCCAACATGTCAAAGAAGCCAAAAATACTAACATGTTTTGAGTGTGGCGAGACAGATCATCTCGTAAAGGAGTGCCCTATGAAGAAAAGAAATAAGTTCAAGAAATATGAACAAAAGAAAAAGGCTATGCTTGCAACCTGGAGTGACTCAGACTCATCATGTGACTCAGACACCGAAAAAGAACAGGCTAATCTCTGTCTTATGGCTGAGCACGAAGGATCACAGACTCAAGACCTTGAACAAGTGGTAAGAAATCTAATGTCTAGTCCTCCCGATGTTCTTTCTGAAGTCCTAAGAAATATGATTTCTAATGAAGATGCTTACAACAGTGAAATCAACATCTTGAAGGAAAAGCTGATAGATCAACAGAAATGCATCAGTGATATGTCGCTGGAAATGAAAAATCTTGAAACATCTCGGACAGCCCTTGACATTAAAGTCAAGACCTTGAGCTCAGAAAATTCTGATCTCAGGCAAAGCCTCTCCTCTCTAAAGAATCGTAATGAGAATTTAGAGAAAGAGAAGGCAAAGCTAACCGATAAGTGTCAAGACCAGCAGACTTCACTCATTCAATTCACCAGATCTAAAGCTAATCTTGATAAGATGTTAGTTGAACAACAACTCTCTATTAATAGAAGTGGTATTGGATACAACAAGAATTTTCCAAAGAAACCTAGTACCACTTTTGTTAAAGCTAAAGGCTACTGGCGTTCACCTACTTGCTTCCATTGTTGTAAGAAAGGGCATGTTAGAGAAACTTGTCCATATAGGAGAAAGGATCCCTACATCATTAGAAATACATTTCCAGTTCGACTTAATGAACAGATAAAACAGGTTTGGGTTCCTAAAGGGACAAGACTACCCAACATGGTCTATCCTCATTATGAATCTAAAACTATGTATTGGTCTAGCCGGAAAGGTTGATGTTGGTATTGCAGGATATCATCAAGAGCAAAGAGCCAAAATGGATAATGGACAGTGGATGCTCACGACACATGAGTGGAAAGAAATCTCTATTTCAAGATCTTAAGGAACAAACCACTGGAACAATTACTCTTGGTGATAAAGGGAAGTGCAACATTATTGGTATTGGTAATATTGGTAATTCAGAAAGTTGCATTAAGGATGTTTATCTTGTTGATGGATTAAAGTATAACCTCTTAAGTGTCTCTCAGTTGTGTGACAAAGGAAACAAAGTTGGCTTTGACAGACACAAGTGTGAAGTCAGGAATGAAGAGACTGATGATCTAATCCTCACTGCTCACAGGCACAACAACACTTATGCTGTAAATGCTAATCATATTACAGGCACAAAACTCAAGTGTCTCAAGGTCTTGACAGAAGACCCCAGCCTATGGCATAGAAGACTAGGTCATGTAAGCATGCACACCCTCAATAAGCTCAAATCAAGAGATCTTGTGAGAGGATTGCTTGATCTAAACTTCAAGAAAGAAGATCTATGCAATGCATGTACAAGAGGCAAACAGACACGCAGTTCCTTCAAACCTAAAAAGGTTGTAAGTTCCTCTCGTCCTCTTGAGTTGTTACATATGGACTTGTGTGGACCTATGCGAGTCAAATCTCCAAAGGGCAAACAATACATCCTGGTTATTATTGATGATTTCTCTCGTTTTACATGGATCTCCTTTTTAAGAGAAAAATCAGAGGCTTTGCTCGAGTTTTCTAAACTCTGCAAAGAGTTGCAGACCTTGAAAAACATACCTATTGTCTCCATTAGGAGTGATCATGGTAGAGAATTTGACCAACTTAAGTTTGATTTGTTCTGTGCTAAATATGGAATTTCACACAACTTTTCAGCACCTAGAACTCCTCAACAAAACGGAGTTGTGGAACGAAAGAACCGCACTTTGGAGGACATGTCTAGAACAATGCTTTTGGAAAATGGTTTGCCAAAAATCTACTGGGCTGAGGCTGTTAATACAGCCAACTACATTTTGAATCGATGCTTAATTCGTCCCATTTTGAAAAAGACTCCCTATGAACTTTTCAAAGGAAGAAAGCCTAGCATTTCCTACTTCAAACCTTTTGGATGCACTTGCTTTGTTCATAACAATGGCAAAGATAATCTTGGAAAATTTGACGCATGTAGTGATGAAGGTATCTTCCTTGGTTATTCTACTACTAGCAAAGCTTATAGAGTTTATAACAAGCGCACCAAAATTGTTGAGGAGAGTATCCATGTGGTATTCGACGAAAGCAACAATGGTGTGTTGAGTGAAGGTTTTGCAGATCTCAATCTAAATCATCATGATTCGGATGGAGAAGAAGAGGACAATGCCAAAAATAAGCAGGACCAAGAAAGAAACATGCAAGAACAAATCCAAGATATCAACGAGCTATCTCAAGACCTTGAGAAGGGACTACAAAATCAGGATTCAGTCATTGAAGAATCCAACACTCAAATTATCTCTCAAGACCTTGAAGAGAGATCTGCTACTATCTCTAACAATCAGGGACCAAAGCTGCGAAAATTCAAACATGCCTCTTCACATTCAGCTCAAGATATCATATCAGATCCATTATCTGGAGTACAAACTCGATCTAGATTAAAGAATCTTTGTGCCTTTTATGCTTTTGTTTCTCTTGTAGAACCAAAAACCCAGCTGAAGCACTCAAGGACTCGGACTGGATCACTGCCATGCAAAATGAGCTAAATGAGTTCGAAAGGAAAAAGGTATGGACTCTTCAACCCAGGCCTCAACACCAATCAGTCATAGGAACTAGATGGGTGTTTCGAAATAAACTAGATGAAGCAGGCAAGATCATTCGAAACAAAGCAAGACTTGTTGCTCAAGGATACAATCAAGAAGAAGGTATAGACTACGAGGAGACATTCGCTCCTGTAGCAAGGTTAGAAGCTATACGAATACTACTTGCTTTTGCATCTTTCATGGGTATCAAGCTGTTTCAAATGGATGTCAAATGTGCATTCCTAAATGGGTTCTTAGAAGAAGAAGTTTATGTTTCTCAACCACCAGGTTTTGAAAGTGAAGAATTTCCTAATCATGTGTATAAATTGGACAAAGCTCTCTATGGTCTCAATCAAGCCCCAAGAGCTTGGTATGAAAGATTGTCCAAATATCTTCTTGAAAATGGTTTTCAAAAAGGATTGATTGATAAAACTCTCTTCATCAAAACTCGTGGAAATGATCTTTTGATTGTTCAAATATATGTAGACGATATACTATTTGGTGCTACTAATGATTCCCTTTGCAAGGAGTTTTCTGAAATTATGTGCAGGGAATTCGAAATGAGTCTCATGGGAGAATTAAACTTCTTCCTTGGCTTACAAGTTCTTCAAACAAGTAAGGGTATCTTTTTGAATCAAGGGAAATATACCAGGGATCTACTAAAGAAATACAAAATGGAACAATCAAAGGTAGCAAAGACCCCTATGAGCTCCACTCTCTCCCTTGATCAAGATAAGAATGGTAAGAATGTGAACCAAAAAGAGTACAGAGGTATGATTGGTTCACTCCTATACCTTACTGCTAGTAGACCTGACATAATGTTCAGTGTCTGTATGTGTGCTCGATTCCAAAGTGACCCCAAAGAGTCTCATCTTATTGCTGTAAAAAGGATCTTCAGATACCTAAATGGATCTCAAGACCTTGGGCTATGGTATCCCAAACAAAATAACTTTCATTTAAAAGGCTACTCAGATGCAGATTTTGCAGGATACAAAGTTGATAGAAAAAGCACTTCTGGCTGCTGCAAACTCCTAGGATCTTCCTTGATAAGTTGGCACTCTAAGAAACAGAATTCAGTAGCCTTATCAACTGCAGAAGCCGAGTACATTGCTGCTGGTGCATGTTGCTCTCAGATTCTTTGGATAGCACAACAACTCAGAGACCTTGGAATTGATCTTAAAGGTATTCCTATCTTATGTGATAATACTAGTGCTATTTCAATCACTAAAAATCCAGTGCAGCATTCGAGAACCAAGCACATTGATGTGAGACACCATTTTATAAGAGATCATGTGGAGAAAGGTGATGTTTCAATATCCTTCATATCCACTGACTTTCGGTTAGCTGATATTTTTACTAAACCACTCCCTGAAGATCGTTTCAATTTTATTAGATTGGAGTTGGGTATGCTTAATAAGGAAGCACTTTCTTAGGGGGAGCAATTGCTTCTTATATGAAAGTCATGAATTCAAATGAAATCTCAAGACCTTGACTTTATAAGGTTTCTGGATGTTCATTCGAATAAAATTATTTTGGATCAAACTCTTGTTAATATCTTATGGATGTTCAACAAGAGTATCTTTTAATGTTTCTGAGTTTATCTTGATATCATTTACCCCTTTCAAATATTGGTACTCACATATCTTGGTTTCCGTTTTTATTTTTTGAAAATCTCTCTATTTTGTGCAAGTGGATGTGACACTTTGGGTTTAGAATTTTCAGAACATCATTACTTACTATTCACTTGAGTTAATGAATCTATACTTGCCTTTTGAACAAAGAGAGAAACGATTCGGTTTCTAATTTTTTAGCTTTTTAATCCCCTCTCTCCCTCTGTCTCATCCATTCCCTCTTCACAATCTCTGAAGCTCTCTCCTTCTCTCGTCAAAATTCCAAAAACTCTCTATGTTTCTGTAACCAAATGGCGGGATCAAAGCGCTCCTCAGCATCTCCATCTCCAGCACCTTCTGCTAAGAGATATAAGATGCCAGCCAACAAGGGGAAGCAAGTCATGGAGGAATCTGAAGAACACTCCGAGGATTCAAGCGAGAGATCACCATCGCCACCACCTCTGATCAGAAAATCCAAAGGCAAAGCTCCAGCATCTACAGCTACTGCTCGTCCTCCTCAGGTACCCTCTAGCATTTCCCCCAATTGGTTTTGCAACAAAGAGGTTGAGGAGTCCTGGAAACAGGACTTTTGCAACCGTTGCTTATGCTTTTGTGATGCTGTCGATTTCAACCTCCTCCAATCCATGCCCTTGCCTTGCATTTCCCTCCTAAAATCTACCTGCTTCTGGACTTTGCTCAACCCTGGCAATTTCGCCTATCCCCGACTCACCAGACTCTTTTATGCCAACCTTACTGTTCATCGAGTGAACGGAACCCTAACCCTAGTATCCAAGGTCAAGAACAACCGAATCCGCCTCTCTCCTGAAAGCCTTGCTCTCATCCTTGACCTTCCAACTGAGATTCCCACAAAAGAACTCCCAAGCCGATTTGAATGTCTCTCACGAGCACGAGATGAATTCTTCCTAAAATCTCAAGGCCCTGGATCTTCATCCACCCTCAAACCCACTCACACTGCCCTAAACCTTCAAGTCAAGCTCATCTTCACTATTTTGGCTCGCTGTATCTTCCCACGCATCCATTCCAGGGAATTGGTGACCGAGAATCTTCTCGAAATCCTCTTCCTTATCATGAACGGATACGAGCCTGACCTGCCCAAACTTATTCTCGACTACATGACCCATGTCTCTACCTCCTCTCGGCCTATGCCTTTACCCTATGCAAACCTTTTGCCCAAAATCTTTGAAGCCTTTGACATCGACACATCAGGAGAAGAAAAGCAAACCTACAGTGGGATTGTTGATGAGGGTTGCCTAGATAGATTGGGCATTGCCAAAAATCTGAGGGGGCAATGGTTTCTGAGGAAGGACTCAAAGGGAAAACAGGTTGCTGAACCTAATTTGAGTGAGGATAGATTGGCTACTGTAGAGACTGAAATTCAAGACCTTAGGTTTGATCTGAGTAGGATGTGGTCGGATGTGGTGATTCGCCAGGACCAGACACATGAGCTCCTCTCCATGGTCAACTGCAAGCTTGACCAAATGATGCTCCTCAATGCTCTCACCTACACTGTTACAGGTTCTATCATGCCTCTGGAGCAAGAAACCTACGATCATGTGCATGAGAAGACTGGGAATGTCATCTTCAACTGTGAAAATCAAGTGAAGAAACGTCCTATCCTGCGCCCCACACATAGTGAACCCACCATTCTCACAGTCGAGCAATATGGTGTGGTTAAGAAATACAGGGATGTGGAGCGTCAGAAACAACTTGCACAGATGGAAAGAGACAAGGTCACCAGAGACGCTCTTGCAAGGTGGAGGAAGAAGTGCAGAGATGAGGTTAGAAGGAAATACCTTCCACCCAACAAGCAGTACCCCACCTTTGGCGAATGGGTTGAAGAAGGAGCTGGAATTTGCCCTCCTGAAGATCCTAATGCTCCTAGCTCCCCTGGTACATCCTCTGATGCTGGGCCCTCCTCTGCTAAGAAAGGCAAGAAGGCTCTAAAAGGCAAGAAGAAGAAGGCTGCAGATGGGGATTCTGACTCAAGGCCTTGATCTCCCACTCTCTTTTCTCTACTCTCTGAAAACTCATCTTTTGCTGCTCGTCTTTTAAAACTCCTGGTGCTTTGGTTGTGTTTTTTGGTTGGTGTTTCAGACATTTTCACCTCTCTGCCCTTTTGTTGGAAGACAAAAAGGGGGAGAATGTTTTGGTTGCCCTGCGTTTTGGCACTAGTTGGTTAAGTGCTTGTCGTTTTTAAAAACTTAGATGATCCAAACATTTTATGCCTATATTATAATATGCTTATTTCCTCTTACGATTGCTGGAAATATGTTATGAATATTGACACAGGTTTTGTCTTCCATCAAGGGGGAGATTGAAGACTCCACCTTGATTGTAAGATCTTGAGAACTAACGTGCAGGTGATCTAAAGGATGATGAAAGACAAAAAGGCTGGGTTTCAAGGTCTTGAAACCCAGACTAAAATATTTTGATCACTTATACATTTATCTAGTTCAACTTGTTCTTTTACAGGAAAGAATTCGAGGCCAATCTTTTTGGGCCTAAATTATAAAGGGCTCTATATTGGGCTATGAGATATGACTTGGGCTTTATCGAATTATATATGAGTTTCTCATCTAACCCATTTTATGTACTAGATACATTATGCATATTCTTTCTTGATTTCACCTTTTTATACAAGGAAAGAATTGATCCATGGCTGATCATACTTGATCATGAAGAAAGTCTAAGGAACATCTCGAAAGGCACACAAGGATCTGTTTTGGAAGGAATTCAAATGTCTTGGAAAGAATTTGAAATTCAAACGGTTTTCCCTCGAAGAAACTCTACAAGTGTTCCTACTATAAAAAGACGAAGGCCAAGAAGGATGGAACCAAGCAAGCAACCAAGCAAGCACGCAAGCATTCATAGCATCCTAAAAGCATTCGTCAAAGTTTCTCTTACATTCTCCAAAAATCCTAGTTGGTGATCATTACTTAAGAGTTGAGAGAAACACTAGCACTCATTGTACAAGTCATTGGTTTTACACTTAGAGTTCTCATACTCGATCAAAGCACACTTAGTGTGTGGTGTGAGCTTTTATTTCACTTGTAAGGTTGAGAGCTAGAATAGAAGCGGTGAGGCTTTGTATAGAGAAAGGGAAGTTTCTCTAGGAAGTTCTAGGCTCAAAAGAAGTGAAATAAGAAGTGTTTGAATCCTACGGATTGGACAATCCTAGGCGGGGACGTAGGCAAGTTGGTGCCGAACCTCGTTAACAATTCGTGTGTTCATCTTTTATATTCCGCATTTACTTTATCACATTCGATTTTACTTTGTCAAGTTTTGATAGCCTATATCAAAAAAGCTGTATTTCTTTTTTGTTAGTCTTGTGTGGGGTTGACCGGCTTGGAGTGTAGTGGGTATCATCTAGTGGTGATTTGAATGAGGTGGGGTTTTTTTGTGAGGTATGTGTGATTCCATGTAGCAAGAGATTAGTGGATTAGTGGTGAGAGTAGTCTTAGGTTGTGAGGATCGTTTGTTGGGTATTTGTTTGATTTCATTTCATATTATCGTTTTCTCGCCGTTTCTTAATTTTTAGAATTGTCGTTTTCTGATTGTCAAAAAATCTATGTCTTTTGCGATGAAAATTTTAGTGGTCAATAAAATAGAAACCATTTCTTGTCATTATTAACTCCTGAGCTTTTGATTGTAAGATATCGTATTGTCTTTGTTTGATGACACTATTTTGATTCCACATTTCATACTTCAATGTCACCAATTTTATAAAAATATCAGCACAAATGATTGAGATCAATTAATTGTACTTACAAATGTGTCATCAATGTATAAAATTCATCAATAAAATTGTCATCAATAAAAATAAAAAGATGTCATCAATGAAGTGTAACTACGTATTAAGCTCATATGTCATCAATTGTATAAAAATATCATCAACAAAGAATGTCATCACAAGTGTGTCATCACTCATCAATGAATAAAAAATAGAATCAATGAAAATATATCGATATAAAATTTATTATATTACAAAAGTGACATCAAACGATTTGATTAAAAAAGTCGCATCGAATAATTACATTCGAGTTACTTAAAAAAAGTGGCATCACATTAAAGAAACAATGTCATCAAAACACTACTTTAAAAAAATTTGGCATCACGGTAAAAAAAAATATCATCAAAAAAATTGACATAAAAAAGTGGCATCACAGTAAACAAAAAATGTCACCAAGTGTTAAAAAAAGTGGCATCCAATCATTTCATTAGAAAAGTGGCATCAAAGTGAAAATAAAAGATAATAAAATTTTGGCATCACAACGGTAAAATACGGCATCACTTAAAAAAAATTAAAAAAAAAAATCCAAATGAGTTCGTCAACGTTTTGACTGGTCAACGTTGACCGGTCAATGGTCAAACAGTTGACAATTGACCATTCCACTCTATTTGGATGGGGTCTAGGGCAAAACTAATTAAATTAGTTTGGGGTCTAAGTATCACATCAAACATTCAAAATAGCCTATCTAGCAAAATCACCCAAATTTTTTTAACAATTTCATAATTTTAAAATTTTTAAAAAAAAATTATAAAAAATTAATGCTTTTTTTTTATATTTTTTTAAATGACATATTTCCCAAACCTAGTAAAAAAAATGGTGAAATCGGGGTTGTTGGCGCCCCCTTTCTCTATATATAGATATATAGGAATAAAATTGAATTGAAGTAAGGCAAGATATGGAATCCATGGCCAATTCATTCAACCTGCAAAATCTGAATCCTTTTGGAATGGGGTTGGGAGTATTGGTTCCATTCCTCATGTTGTGCCTCTTCCTCTATAAATGGCTATCTCATAGTCGTCATAACCCGTCGGGAAAGAAGCTCCCGCCGTCTCCGCGGGGGGTTCCGGTGATGGGAAACTTCTTCCAGGTGGGGGCGCTCCCCCACCGGGGGCTCCACGCACTCTCCCAACGCTACGGTGACATCATGCTGCTCCACCTTGGATCCAATCCGGTGCTGGTAATCTCATCCTCCAAGCTAGCAAGGATGGTGTTGAAGACCCACGACGTGATATTCGCCGGCCGGCGACCCACGGGGGTGTACCGCCACTTGTTCTATGACGGCAGGGACATCTCGGCCGCTCCCTACGGGGAGTACTGGCGGCATATAAGGGGCGTGAGCGTGCTCAAGCTCCTCAACAACTCGAGGGTGAAGTCCTACAGGGAAGTGAGGGAGGAGGAGGTTGCCCTCATGGTTGCCAAAATCGAGGGTTTGGTTGGGAAGGAGATCGATTTGAGTAGGATGTGTATGGAATTGACCAACGACATCATTTGTAGGGTGACGTTGGGGAGAAAGTATGGGATGAAGTCGGACTTCAAGAGGTTATTAGGGGAGTTAATCGAGTTGATGGGTGGGTTTTATGTGAGTGATTATGTACCCTGGTTGGGTTGGATTGACAAGCTCACTGGGTTGCTTCAACGGGTTGAAGCCGTCAAAGTGGAGATGGAAGATTTTGTCGAGGAAGTCGTTCGACAACACGAGGAACGTGCCAAGAATCCTGATCAGATTAGCCATGGCGCCAAGGACTATGTCGATGTGTTGTTGGAGCTCCAAAAGGGAGAAGATGCTGCATTTCACTTGGAAAGAGACTCCATCAAAGCAACCATCCAGGCAAGTAACTAGGGGTGGGCTCATGTCTTCCGGCCCATCCCATTTATTTTTAAAAAAAATATGAAAATAGGTAAAAAAAAAATAATTGAAAAAATTATGCACGTATTTGTTTATTAAAATAAGAGTTTTTTTAATTAAATTTATACATATATGAAAATTTTAGTCTATCTTGCCTGCCCAAATAAATATATGAAAATTTTACTATATCAGCCAACACAAATTTTATTTTTAGTTCTGTCCCTGCAATTTTTATAATAAATATTGATTTCGATATCAAATGAGGTTAATTTATTAGATATTACATGAACATATATATTCAAATGCATATATGAGGTATATATATTTATATATATACACATTATCCTGCAGGATGTCTTTGAAGGAGGGACAGATACGACTTCAACTGGGCTAGAATGGACCTTGGCGGAGCTCTTAAGGAATCCTAAATGCATGAAAGCCTTGCAAGCTGAGGTTCGACGATTCATCCCACCCGATAAGCCATCCATATCGGAGGAAGACTACACCCAAATGAAGTACCTAAAAGCTGTTATCAAGGAAACTCTGAGGCTGCATCCTCCACTCCCACTTCTAGTCCCACACATGTCGACCCAAGAAGTCGAGATCAATGGCTACACCATCCCCGCAGGGACCCAACTCCTCGTCAATGTGTGGACCATCCAGAGGGACCCTGCCCATTGGGATAGGCCGGATGAGTTCATTCCCGAGAGGTTCCTTGACTCTTCCATGGATTTGTTGGGGCATGATTTCGACCTGATCCCGTTTGGGTCAGGGAGAAGGATTTGCCCTGGGATACAATTCGCACTGTCTGGCATCGAGCTTGCTCTTGTGACCTTGGTCGGACGGTTTGATTGGGGTTTCCCTAAAGGTGTGGAACCTCAATCTTTGGATATGCAAGAGAAAGATGGTATTACCATCCACAAGAAAAAACCCATCATTGTTGTTCCTCATCTGCCTATCTCTCAACACACGGCGAAAACCGCAACCGAGTGAATTACATTGAAGACTTCCCTGTCCATCCTCCCCATCCCTATACGCGGATCGGATGAAAACAAGTACTATAAAAACAGTACTAATAAGGTTGATAAAAATTAGTTACTCTTTCATCAGCAATGACTATGGATGGATATATGATCTTCTCTATCTTATTTTATTTTATTTGTTTGGACGGGTACGTTTGCTTTCATCCCCTGGTTTCTCCAGATTGAATAAATGAAGTAGTCCATTCGGACTGTTCTTTTTTTTTTTTGGGTAAAGAACACGCGTTTCTTAATTGTACTCCTGGGATAAGGGCTCGTGGTTTTCACTTCCCTTCTCTCCCACTTTCTCACATCTGCTCGTTCTCAAATTGCTCGGTAGATCTACTCCATCGCCGCCATCGCCGCCGGCTGTTATGCCATTTCCAATCCTCGCGCCACCGGCCGGCGCCGCACACCCCAAACTCAACAACGACGTACGACAGAGGCTCGGTTCTCCCGGTGGAACAACGCCAACGCCGAAAAGTTCAACCAGCAGAGGTGCACGCTAAAGGAAATAGAAGACGACCTTCGCCGGACAATTCGGGATTCTGATCAGTCGGTCTCCTTCTTCCCCTTCTTCTTCCATCCCGAGTAAATCCAAGTACTCCAAAATCCGAACACCTCAGACAAATCCGATGAGGACCATAGGCGATTTGGGCGAGCGACGATGGGAGAAGATCGACGGCGGCGACTAAGAACATCTCTTGCTTGGAGGACCGAAGGAGGACCAAAGGCGATTTCAGAATCCGAAAGCTGAGCACCAAATTCACACTACTGCAAAAAAGTTTTCGATCTTTAATTTCATGGAATTGCTGATGCCAGGAGAAGTTCGATCTCCAATTTCATGGAATTGCTGATGCCAGGAGAAGTTCGATCTGATGGCAGGTCCAATGGTGTAGTCTATTTCAGTGGCAATGGTGTAATCTTGAACCATAAACTTCTAAAGTGTAAAAGTATGAACCACATGTTGTAAACTATACGAACCACTTGAGAAATATAGCAAATATTTGACTTTAATATCTTTATTATCCTCTTTTTTAAAATAAAAAATTTATTTCATTACCCGCTACTCTTTAAAACATGAACCACTACTTTATAAACCATGAACAACTTCTATTTAATTCATGAACCACTTCTATTTATTTCATGAACTACTAATATTTACTTCATTAATCACTTCTATTGAATTCATGAACCGCAACTATTTATTTGATGAACCACTTCTATTTAGTTTCATAAACCACTTCTATTGAATTCATGAACCACTATATGTTTAGTCATTAAACCACTCTATTTATATGTGTTGAACCAGTTAGTGTAAAATCCATGAACCACTTATATTTACTTCATGAACCATTTCTATTTAATTCATAAACCACTATATATTTAGTCATTGAATCACTCTATTTATATGTGCTGAACCCGTTAGTGCAAAATCCATGAACCACTTCTATTTACTTCATGAACCACTTCTATTTAATTAATGAACCACTATATATTTACTCTAAATTATTTCATGAATCACTACTATTAATTTCGTGAACTTCTATTTAATTCATGAACCAATATATATTTAGTCATTAAACTACTTCTATTTACTTTGTGAACCACTTCTATTTAATTACACATTTTATAAATTAAATTTAATTCATGAACTACTAGTTTATATTTCACGAACCACTAGAATTTATTCCATGAAAAACTACAATAAATAATTGTAAAATTTTCATTCTTCTTTTATTTTATTTTAATGTTTATTTTTTAATTAATTATTTATTTTTTAAATAAAATGGTTCATGAACCAATACTATTTATTTCATAAATCAATACTATTTATTTGATGAACCACTACTCTTCATTTCATGAACCACTAGAATTTATTTAATGAACCACTAGTATTTAATAATTATAAAATTTTCATTCTTTTTCTTTATTTTCTTTTAATGTTTATTTTTTAATTATTTATTTAATGAAAAAATATTATTTATTTGATGAACTTCTACTCTTTATTTGATAAACTGCTACTCTTTAATTCATGAATCAATACTCTTTATTTAATGAACCACTACTATTTATTTCATTAACCACTTCTATTTACTTCGTGAACCATTTCTATTTATATGTGCTGAACCACTTGATTTAAAACCTTGAACCACTTCTATTTAAACAAAAAGGGTTTACGCATAGGAGTCATGTGCATGAAACCGAAATTCCGACCAGAAAAAATACTAATTTGTCCATCGGTTCAGTTTTAAATATCAATTTGATATCGAAGACTTTTTAAATACTCAAATGTCCAATATTACCAGTTTTAAATACTGTACCAATTTGATAATTTGGCCAAAAGAAAAGCAAAAAGTACCTTTCAAAAGTGTTATACGGTAGTAGTAGTAGAAAGAGAGAATCAAGTGTTGATTTTTGGAGGTTGTAACCACCATCATCTCAGAAGCAATTCGATGGTTTGTCTTTCAACCTTCATCAAATTAATAAAGGTCTAAATACCGAACTCGTGTTAACCAAATAAATAAGTCGTATTCCGATTCGATACGGTTCACGCATCAGTAAGTATTTCTTGTTTACAGTGATTGATTTATATGCATAAAGATGTTTGTGTCAGATGATCAGAATTGTTGTATTTTCCACTATAAACATCTAATTTTCCTTGGAATAAGACATCGCAAGAAGCCAAAAACACCCATTATATGTGTGTGTAATATGCATGATTGCAGCTCATCACTGTCCCTGTAATATAGTATATGGCTCTGCAGGATGATAATTGAAGAGAGGACACTCGTATGCCAACAAAAACACCCATTATCGATCCGAGACTTTCCTACGTGAACCTATGGTCATGAAATATAGTAATTATATATTTTTTTTAGGCGAAACTAATTAAAATAACCCAACTTTTAAGAGGGTGTTAAAAATATATCCACACCTTTCAAATGTAAGATAAATATCCCGACCTTTATAAGTGATGGTAATATAATATCCCAAAATTTTCTCCCCCACAAAAATGATTAGTTTCGCCCCTAAACATTCAATTTAATATGTATTTAATTTAAATTATTCGATTTAACACGTATTTATAGATTATAATTAAATTTAATCAAAACAAATATAATAAAACAATTAAATATTTAAAATATAATTTTCAATATCTTGATTGTGTAAAAATATCATTCAAGTTTATTAGATTCAATTAGATTGGTTTTTAAGTTTATCTTAATTTCTTATTTATTTTGGATTTAATAAAAAATTTACATTCTTTTATATATATTTTAATAATAATAATTTACTTCTTATATATAAATGAACACCAATGAATAATCTAAATAATTAAATTTTCATTTCAATTTTGTAGTAACATAAAGTTTATAATTGACAAAATATTCTTCAGTTTTGATAAGTTAAATCAGTAGCTAATCATTTACTAATTGAAAATATGTTATTTTGCTTTACATTTTTTTTTATTTGGCTTGTTATAGATATTATTGATTTAAAAAAAGATATAAAAAGTTAGGTACAAATTAAATCTAAAACTACAAAAGTTTATTAAATAAACTTTTAAACTCATCTAATTTAATTTTATATATTTTATTTGAATTGAAAATACATGAGTAATACAATACATAAAATAAGAATTTTATTGGAGAGAAATCTTTAGGATATTATATTACCATCACTTATAAAGGTTGGAATATTTATTTTACATTTAAAAGGTTGAGATATATTTTTAACACCCCCTTAAAGGTTGGGTTATTTTAATTATTATTCCCTTTTTTTTTATAAGGAAAAAAATCAAAATCCGAGGTCATACATACCTGAATCTCGATGGCCGATAAAAATCAATATCAATCAATCAATCATCAATATATAATACTAAAACAGAGGCGTGGAAATCCTATGTGGCGGGCTCTGGTGCGATTTGCTTACGTGTCTTTTTATGGTCCATTCTGACCAAGTTTTGTTGACACGTCAATTAATGAATGTCCAATCAATTTAATCCATGTCATACAACTGTCTAATCAATTTATCTACGTGTAATTTAAATCAATTTTGTATATTTTCTGTTAAAAAGATCTTCAATTTAAGTGATTGAGATATGCTTTCATTTTTTCATATTCATTAAATAAAAGTTCGGTTCTACTATTTTATATTTAAATCCAAAGATTTCAAATATTTTTATAAAACTCAGTAAAATAATATAAATAAGTAAAAATATGATATAGATAACCTATAAATGCTCTAAATTTCACATTCGGTAAACTCAATTAGAAGTCAAACCGTAGTATTTTTTTTTACTAAACAACGTACACTACAATCATTAATAAAATGTTTAATGTAATTTTTCATAATTAATTGATGGATGTCTTTGATATAAAAAAATTGGCCGGTACTTACTACTTTGAATCCAACTTGAATTAGGGTAGTTCTTTGATGAATACATACACTACATAGGTGTCTTTGAATTGTATATTTAAATCATAAACTTAAAAAGATAAATACTTAAAAAGTTATGATATCAAACAACTTATCTTTTCATAATTAATTAATACTCCTTTTATACATCGGCCTTTTTTTTTATAAAAGATAACGTTATTTGTTAGGGTATTATAAAACAATTAAACTAAAAGATATATGACATAAAAAATATCATCTAATTCAATTTAATATATTTTTTAATAATTTTAGACAGATTTGGTCAAATAAGTTGGGTAAAAGATATGAAATTATTAATTGATGTGATTATAAGGGATTAGACTACACGAGAAAACAACATATAAGTGAAATTGACCTCTTAGTGTATATATTGAATTTCAACGAACATGATTTTACTTTAATTTATTTTACGATTGAATGAAAGTTTTATTAAAATATTTCAAGCATAAAATTTAATAAAAAAAAATATTTCAAACAAATTAATATAATATAATATAATTTATTAACAAAACAATCTTATGACTTAATATATAAAAATGAAATATGAGTACTTTATGTATAAATAAAAATTATTATAAAAATTAATTTATTAGTTTATTTAAATCAATAAAAATTATATATATAAAAAATTTATAAAAAAAAACCGCGAACGTCGCGGGTAGTAATACTAGTATAAAAATAGTGCAAAATACAGACAAGAGAGTTGAAACTAAATACAACTAAAATGAATTATAGTAACTATATAATTCTATAAAATACGTTCTTTACTGTATATTTACGTATCCTTTTTTTAATAGGATAAAAATTATATAAAATTTTTAATTTTTTTTTAACCGTATGTATTAATAAAAAATGGAAAATTGTTTAAAAAATTATAAAAAAAAATACTAATTTATATAGTTTTTGAATCTGTTTGTGACCGCTCCCTATAAAAAAAAGAGATGGGCAACGTAGAGCTTCTAAGGCAGAAATGGAATCCATGGCCAATGCATTCAACCTGCAAAATCTCAATCCTTTGGGATTGGGAGTATTGGTTCCATTACTCACACTGTGCCTCTTCCTCTATAAATGGCTTCATAACCCGTTGGGAAAGAAGCTCCCACCGTCTCCGTGGGGGATTCCGGTGATGGGAAACCTCTTCCAGTTGGGCGCGTTTCCCCACCGGGGGCTCCACGCACTCGCCCAACGCTACGGCGACATCATGATGCTCCACCTTGGATCCGATCCGGTGCTGGTAATCTCATCCTCCAAATTAGCGAGCCTGGTGTTGAAGACCCACGACTTGGCATTCGCCAGCCGGAAAACCACGGGGGTGTTCCAGCGCTTGCTCTATGACGGAAGGGACATCTCGGCCGCTCCCTACGGGGAGTACTGGCGGCATATAAGGAGCGTGAGCGTGCTCAAGCTCCTCAACAAGTCAAGGGTCAAGTCCTACAGGGAAGTGAGGGAGGAGGAGGTTGCCGCCATGGTTGCCAAAATCGAGAGTTTGGTTGGGACGGAGGTGGATTTGAGTAAGTTTTGTATGTCATTTACCAACAACATGATTTGCAGGGTTACGTTGGGGAGAACGTACGACGACAAGTCTAAGTTCAAGAGGTTGTTGGCGGAGTTAGTCGAGTTGCTTGGTGGGTTTTTCGTGAGTGATTATGTACCCTGGTTGGGTTGGATTGACAAGCTCAATGGCTTGGATCAACGGGTTGAAACCGCCAAAAGGGAGATGCATGCATTTATCGAGGATGTCCTTCGACAGCACGAGGAACGTGCCAATAGTCCTCATCAGATTAGTGAAGGCGCCAAGGATTTTATCGATGTGTTGTTGGAGCTCCAAAAGGGAGACGATCCTGCGTTTCACTTGGAAAGAGACTCCATCAAAGGAACCATCCAGGCACGTAACTACTTACTAGGGGCGGGCTGATGTCCACTCCATTTTTTTTTAAAAAAAAATATTATATATTAGTTTATTAGAATATATAATAGTTTTGTTGATGAAAATTATACAAAATTTATACTATCTAGCTGACCTAAATAAATATACACGTTATGCAATTGCAGGACGCCTTTGAAGGAGGGACAGATACGACTAAAAGTGCGCTAGAATGGACCATGGCGGAGCTCTTAAGGAACCCGAAATCCATGAAAGCGTTGCAAGCAGAGGTTCGACAATTCATCGGACCCGATAAACCATCCATATCGGAGGAAGACATCCCTCAAATGAAGTATCTAAAAGCCGTTATATTGGAAAGTATGAGGCTGCATCCTCCAATCCCACTTCTAGTCCCACACATGTCGACCAAAGTAGTGGAGGTCAATGGCTACACCATCCCCGCGGGGACTCAACTCATCATCAATGCATGGGCCATCCAGAGGGACCCTGCCCGTTGGGATAGGCCGGAGGAGTTCCTTCCCGAGAGGTTCCTCGACTCTTCCATGGATTTGTTGGGGCATGACTTCGACCTGATCCCATTCGGGGCAGGGAGGAGGATGTGCCCTGGGATAAACTTCGCACTATCTGGCGTCAAGCTTGCTCTTGCGAGCTTGGCCGGACGATTTGATTGGGGTTTCCCTGGAGGTGCAGAACCTCAATCTATGGATATGGAGGAGAAAGAGGGTCTTACCATCCACAAGAAAAAACCTATAATTGTTGTTCCTTCTCTGCCCATCTCTTAACACACGGCCGCGAAAACCCGGCCCGCAACCGCCAACCGAGAGTGTATTATTGATAGGAAGACTTCCCTGTCCATTATACGTGAATGAAAACAAGTGCTATAAAAACAGTACTAATAAGGCTGATTAACGTTACTCTTTCAGCCATGACTATGGATATGTGGTCTTCCATCTCTGTCTTTTTTATTTTATTTTATTTTTGTTTGGAAGGTTATGCTTTCATCCCCTGTTTATCTAGATTGAATAAATGAAATAGTCCATTCGGATTCGGACTGCTCTTGTAGTCTTGTTTAAGTACTAAGTTCTCACGTACGCGCGATTTTTTTAAATAAAATCTTAATAATAAAATAAATTAATATTACAGATATAATTAAATAAAATATTTTAAAAAGAATGTAGATTTAATAAAGTAAAACATCGTAAACATTTTATATCGCCCCTATTGTTAAACTTAGTCAAATAAAGAAAAAAGTTAATATCATTGTATCATTGGTTACAAAAATTAAATTTAATATCTATCTATATATATATATATATATATATATATATATATATATATATATATATATATATATATATATATATATATATATATATATATATATATATAGGGAGAGAGGGTAGATCATATGTACTCAGCCCTTAACGTGTATCATGTGAATAAATCTAAGCCATTGATATAAGGAAAATAAAGGGTCGAGAATACTCCACGTCAATCAGGAAATTAAAAAAAAAATGGTAAAAAGAAACTCTTTCTCAATTTTACGTGTTACCCCCCCCCCCCCCCCCCCACCCATTGAAAACTCCATCGGGGTGCAATCGTTCAATTTCAGATTTGGGAATCCCCTTTCTCAACCATTGAAAGAGAGAAAACCGTTTCAAGAGAGAAAATTGATTAGACGGCGAAGGATATGGCGGAAGTCTGAGGAGATTGATGGCGGAAGCGAAGGCAGTCGGCGATGGCGAGTCAGAGGAGATTGATGGTGGGAGCGAAGGCAGCCGGGGATGGCGGCGAAGGTGAACGAAGGTGAGCGGATGATTGATGGTGGAAGCGAAGCCCTCTCGATTTGGCTTTTTTTTAGAAGTGGATCAACGATTTGGAGATGGTGATGGCTGGCGAAGGTTTCGACAATCTTCTTCTTCAATGCGCTGGTCTCCATCCCCAATCTAGACTCGATTTTCCATCATTGAGCTTCCACTAATTAATTCTGGGCGGTGGCGGCGTTTCGTGTTGCAGATCTGGGCGCCAACGGTTCCGATGTACATATGATCTAGGCTGTGGCGGCGTTTCTTCCCCTATTCTCATATCTGGGCGTCGGGGAGGAAGCCATGGGCGACTCCCTGGAGGTGGATTTGAAGTCGGGAGGTTGCCCTGGTGGTGGATTTGGAGTCTAGGGTTTGTGATTAGTTTAAGTATTTTTTGTTTGCTTGATTAAAAGAGATATTACGGGGAAATCCGAATTATTCGATACTATCGAATAATCAGGTGATACCATCAAATAATCTATCGATAGTATCGAATAAATTTTAGTTATTTTGTAAAATGACATAAGTAACCGAATAATACTGTAGCACCATCGAATAATCAATCGATACCATTGAATAATCAATCGATATCATCGAATAATCCAGAGATACCATCGAATAATTAATCCAACAATTCCATCCAGCGATAATCACTCATAAACGAGCGAATAATCATCTATATATACCACCGAATAAACATTCATAGACGATCGAATAATCAACTATGTCGTAAAGATAAAAAAAAATTCAGATACCATCGCATAATCAGTCGATACCATTGCATAATCTGTCGATACGATCGAACAATCAAGATATATCATCGAATAATTTAAACAGAGTGCACCACACACGGCCACAATTCAGCAAGTGGACAATAAAAGATGTGAGTCCCACTTATTTTTAATTTTTTTTAAAAGCCAAAATTACCTATTAATCTCATCCTTCCATTCCACTCAATCAATGATCCTGATTTTATTCACATGATACACGTTAAGGGTTGAGTACATCGTAACCAACCCCTCTCTCTCTCTCTCCATATATATATATATATATATATAGGGGTGCGCTCCTGAAAACCAAAATTGCGGTAAAAACATGTGAGGACCGGCTTTTTAGCCCGATTCACTTGCTTTATAGCCCGGTTATATTCATAACCGATCTATAAAGTCACAAACTTTAGGCCGGTTCTGAATAAAACCGAGCTATAAAGTCACTATGTAATTTTAAAACATAAGTTTTTTAGCACGATTTTTAGGTTTAACCGAACTATAAAAGCATGTGTTATTTTAAAACTGGAGTTTTTAGCACGATTTTTAGGTTGAACCGAGTTGTAAAGTCATGTGTTACTGTTTTTCACAATCATGGTACTCATATTACCTAAGTACTTTCATGGTACTCTTATTTCTGTTATACCTAAGTACTTAGGTAAAATTACAGAAAAAGTACTCCAAGTACTTAGGTAAAATTACAGAAAAACAGAAATAAGAGTACCATGATTGTGAAAAAGTACTTATATTACCTAAGTACTTTACTTATATCATTATTATAAAATTTTACCTAAGTACTTATATTATTCAAAACAGAAATAAGAGTAACAACACTAAAAAAGATAATAAAAAAAACAGAAAAAGAGCTGAGTGGGATTGAAAACGTAATGGGTTTAGTACGTACTTAGAAAAATTACAGAAAAACAGAAAAATAAATTAAGTAAACATGCATTATTATAAGTAATAGGTTTAGTACTTGGGTAAAATTACAGAAAAACTTATAACAAACATGCATTATTATAAGTAAAACACACATTTACTATAACATGCATTATTTATAAGTAAAACACATATTTACTAAAACAGAAAGTCATTGAGGGGGATATACCACTCCATCCTGCGCAGCCGGACACCTCTCGTAGGCTTCTATGGTTGTCTAAAGCCATGTCGTAGGATGCTTTTCCATGACAATGAGCTCTTCTGCTCGGAAGCTCAGGGGCTTGGACCCATTGTGATGATTCATGGGGTTCGGGTTCTTGGTCCTGTTTTGCTTGTTTCGCTCACACAAGGCCTGTAAAAAGAACGTCATTCACAAGTGTTAAACAATAAGATCAACAGTAAATCAAAAAACAAGTTAGTGAATAAATTAGAAATTACCATTCTCGCTTCGTCTGTGAAGTCACTGACCAAGAACCGCCACTGCTCAGGGCGCGCGACAAACTCAAGTGGTATGTCCTCTCCCCCCCCCCCCCCTGATGAGCGGTTTTTAGTCGTCTGTAAACCGTATCAAAATAAAACTCAAACCTACAAACTAGTATAGCAAGCAAGTAAGAGGTCGATCCCACAGAGAATCAAGTATTCCTTTGCAAAGTGTATTTACCAATTAGTAGAAAGGGGGGTTTTGGTTGATTGAGATTGAAAAGAAAACAAAATAAAATATAAACAAATAATGCAAAACAAATTAGAGAAGATCGCTCTACCTACAACTATCCACTTTATTTGGTTGAATTGATATTGTAACTTCCTCTTGTCCTTTTAGGTTTCCTATGAATGCCCTTGTCCCGACCTAATATAGTTACTAGTCCAATCAGTCCTAGAAACCCTTATCAATCGAACAGTCCCTAAAGAAGGATTTAACCCAATTGATAGCTTTAAGTTCAGAGATTGACCAAGGTATTTGCAGTCCCTAAAGAAGGATTTAACAACACATTCAACTTCCTACTCATTCAATTAGTTCAATCAGCCCTAAAGGAACAAGTTTGCCACTTGGGTTAAGGTTCGCAATCAGGAATCTACAAAACCCTAGCAATTGAATTGATTCTACCAAGTTGATCAGTCGAGATAGAATAAAACAATCAAACATTCAAGCACAAAGAAGTCGAAACATTCAATATAGGAAACAAGGAACAAGATTTAGAAACTCACAATCAATCCAAATAAAGCTTCAAATTGTAAGGAGAACGAAGAGAGTTTTAGTCGCCCATGGCGAACATCGCTCTCTCTCTAATTGTCTAAGTGTTCAATGAATAGAATGAATGATAAAGAAAAATAACATAAAAAGCCTAAAACAAACATCCAAAGTCGGCCCAAAAGGAAACAACTAAAAACTAGGGTTTTCTTAAACTAAAACGGCGCGCGGCAGAGGTGCGGCGGCCGCGGCAAGAGGTGCGGCGGGCGCGGCACAGGAGCAGCGGCGGGCGCAGCTGAAATCGGCCCTCTGGCGGCGGGCACCGCAGGTGACAGCGGCGGGCGCGGCAACTTTTGCGGCGGGCGCTGCATTGGGTTTTCCCGAAAATTCCGTCTCGAATTAGCTCTCGACGTCAACATGAAAGTTGTAGCTCTCTGAAAGAGCTTTCCAACGCATGGTCATAATAGTCGATCGGACAACCGAGGCCTCCAGAAAGTGCAAAACAAGTTCAGCATGTCTGGCGACAACTTCTGCAGACTTGTTCTTCGTTTAGGTTCGCTTCTTCTTCTCAGGACCTCTTGAGATCTTCATGTAAGCTTCTTCGATCAACTAGACATTCTCATCCAATGCGTTATGAACCCATGTCTCCTCCTCGGATCCACGATTACCTGAAATAATCAATAAAAGCGTGTAGATTCCGATTCCACCAACATAGAGAGCAAATATGCAAATTGTAATCAAATCATGGATGAAATGCATCTTAAATAAGCTAAATGCAACCTATTATGCCTACCTAAATGCATGCTATCAAACTCCTCCACACTTAACCTTTGCTTGTCCTCAAGCAATGATAGAATGAACATGAATCAACGCATCCCACAGGAAATCCCTTCAAGTTTCAACCTCATCAAAAAGCAACATCATAGCAGGTGAAAACATAAACCAAGCAAACAAACGTCATAGCATGTATTCCAGTGATCAAAGCTTAGAAGTAGACATCATCCAACCTCACCCGAAATATGTGTTTCAAATCAACTCCTCCACACTTAACCTTTGCTTGTCCTCAAGCAATGATAGAATGAACATGAATCAACGCATCCCACAGGAAATCCCTTCAAGTTTCAACCTCATCAAAAAGCAACATCATAGCAGGTGAAAACATAAACCAAGCAAACAAACGTCATAGCATGTATTCCAGTGATCAAAGCTTAGAAGTAGACATCATCCAACCTCACCCGAAATATGTGTTTCACTCATGTGTTTAGGCTTTTAAATACAACTCTCAACTCAAACCAATAATGCACTAAGCTCATAGACATTGACCCCCATATCACCAATTAACTACCGAAATGTCATTACTTGCGGGACACAATAAAGAAAATAAAATTCAACACTTTTTTTTTTTCTTTTCTTTGTCTTTCTTTCTCTTTTTTTTTTCTTTTTCTTGTCTTGGTGCTTTCCTTACGCGAAGCGCAAACATGGGTGTCATGAATGGCCCCGGTCTATCAACACCTCAACTATTAATATGAAGTCCACTTGAACACCTTTTGACGCGAGTTGCAAACATGGGTGTCATGAATGAACCTGGTTACTCAATGATCAAGCTTTCTTTCCTAGTGGATAGTTTTCAACACCTTTTTGCGCGAATCATACCCATGGGTGTCATGCGTAGACCCGGTTACTCAGTGCATCAACCATTGCCACCTTATTCACTAAGTATGCATAAAATGAAATAAAAAGACTCAAAATATAAACATAAACTCCGCAAGCAACAAACATGTGCATCGGTCTTCAAAAATAGATACTGCAGTCAATATCAAGAGGTAGCAACACTAGGCGAGTAATTCACACAATTGAGCAAAAGAATTCAAATAAGGCCAAACATCCTCACAGGGTCATGTTTTTAGGACTTCAATCATACTTTAGCTCAATCATACATGCTCAATTATATTTGCTAGCTCATGTTCCACAAAAATCAAATACAGACAAAAATCAAAACATCCAGAACTCCATGGGATTTTTATGAATCATGCTTGAAATTTAAAATAGAGGACAAACTAAGTCAGATGGGTATTTAATAACACTTAAATGCAATGATGCTCTAATTCTACTAATTTTCGAAATTAAATAATAATAATAAATTTTTTTTTTTTAAATGCAGTATATGAATAAAAATAAACATGACAACATAAATAAACATGATAACATAAGTAAACATGATATGCAAATTCTATCTATATGCAATGCAATCCCTCCCCCACACTTAAACCTTTCATTGTCCTCAATGAAACATAAAAGACAACAAAAAATAAAAACATAGAGAAAGAGATGAATGAAATACTCACAATGTGGTGGAAGGGGCGATATAGGTCGGATCTGAGCATTGCGCGCGTCGGGTTAAAGAAAACTAGCTAACTAGGAATTGAAATAACTAAAGCTTACCTCGGGTTGCCTCCCGAGAAGCGCCTCTCTTTAATGTCATTGGCTTGACTTATTCTCAATCTCAAGACCTTATTTCTCAGACATTGTCAAAGCCCTCAGTAGCCTATCATATTCCTGTGCACACATCTTACAAGGCACATCATAGCACAATAAATTGAAAGCATAAAATGTGGAACTCACGAACCCTTTCAATCTATCAAAGAGTCTAGCATGACTCTCTGCAGAAGGAATATGATACCACCAACACAGTTCCGCTGGTGGCTTTTCAAAATAGCAATCAAAAGGATCAACATATACACCATTAACTTCAAAATTGCAAAAGTTTACCTTTATTACCTCTTTAGCCTCAGCTGATGGCTCTAGACCTGGTTCATCAATGGGCGAGATTAGAATGGATGGTGCAGATGGAGTAGGAGACACATCACATGTAACCTCATGCGTCGACTCATGAGATTCCAAGTCAGGAAGCACTAGACCCTCTCCTCCATCATCTAAGAAACTATCGTTGTCTGCAACCAATTCCTCATCTTCTTCTTCGAAGCTCCTTTCTTTCTCACCTTTTGCACTTAGAATTTGAATGAGTTGGTTCATTTGTTCCTCCAATTTTCCGATTCGGCTCATGTTTCTTTCCTCTAACTGCTGCAACACTTGTGTGAGAGTTCGGATTGATACTTCCTGCTCAACCTGTCGACTCATGTTGTAGAAAAAATCCCAAATCTCAAAGAGTCCCATATCCAATAGGCCTCCATTACTCATGGACTCAGCAAGATTCCGTGTTTCAGCATTCATCCCATCAAATATGCAAACACACATCTCCCGTACACCATATTGATAACCCCATGAACCAAGGTCATTAACATACTCATGCAATCTAGTGAAATATTGGTGAAAGTTCTCACCTTCAAACTGCAACAATCTCAACATCTTAAAAAGTTAGTAGCAAGGGGGTTGTGAACCGTAAGATAGGTTCACAACAAAGTTAGATATATAAACAAAAATTAATAAATACACACAACAAAGAAATAAACTTGATTCCCCGGCAACGGCGCCAATTTGATGAGCGGTTTTTAGTCGTCTGTAAACCGTATCAAAATAAAACTCAAACCTACAAACTAGTATAGCAAGCAAGTAAGAGGTCGATCCCACAGAGAATCAAGTATTCCTTTGCAAAGTGTATTTACCAATTAGTAGAAAGGGGGGTTTTGGTTGATTGAGATTGAAAAGAAAACAAAATAAAATATAAACAAATAATGCAAAACAAATTAGAGAAGATCGCTCTACCTACAACTATCCACTTTATTTGGTTGAATTGATATTGTAACTTCCTCTTGTCCTTTTAGGTTTCCTATGAATGCCCTTGTCCCGACCTAATATAGTTACTAGTCCAATCAGTCCTAGAAACCCTTATCAATCGAACAGTCCCTAAAGAAGGATTTAACCCAATTGATAGCTTTAAGTTCAGAGATTGACCAAGGTATTTGCAGTCCCTAAAGAAGGATTTAACAACACATTCAACTTCCTACTCATTCAATTAGTTCAATCAGCCCTAAAGGAACAAGTTTGCCACTTGGGTTAAGGTTCGCAATCAGGAATCTACAAAACCCTAGCAATTGAATTGATTCTACCAAGTTGATCAGTCGAGATAGAATAAAACAATCAAACATTCAAGCACAAAGAAGTCGAAACATTCAATATAGGAAACAAGGAACAAGATTTAGAAACTCACAATCAATCCAAATAAAGCTTCAAATTGTAAGGAGAACGAAGAGAGTTTTAGTCGCCCATGGCGAACATCGCTCTCTCTCTAATTGTCTAAGTGTTCAATGAATAGAATGAATGATAAAGAAAAATAACATAAAAAGCCTAAAACAAACATCCAAAGTCGGCCCAAAAGGAAACAACTAAAAACTAGGGTTTTCTTAAACTAAAACGGCGCGCGGCAGAGGTGCGGCGGCCGCGGCAAGAGGTGCGGCGGGCGCGGCAAGAGGTGCGGCGGGCGCGGCACAGGAGCAGCGGCGGGCGCAGCTGAAATCGGCCCTCTGGCGGCGGGCACCGCAGGTGACAGCGGCGGGCGCGGCAACTTTTGCGGCGGGCGCTGCATTGGGTTTTCCCGAAAATTCCGTCTCGAATTAGCTCTCGACGTCAACATGAAAGTTGTAGCTCTCTGAAAGAGCTTTCCAACGCATGGTCATAATAGTCGATCGGACAACCGAGGCCTCCAGAAAGTGCAAAACAAGTTCAGCATGTCTGGCGACAACTTCTGCAGACTTGTTCTTCGTTTAGGTTCGCTTCTTCTTCTCAGGACCTCTTGAGATCTTCATGTAAGCTTCTTCGATCAACTAGACATTCTCATCCAATGCGTTATGAACCCATGTCTCCTCCTCGGATCCACGATTACCTGAAATAATCAATAAAAGCGTGTAGATTCCGATTCCACCAACATAGAGAGCAAATATGCAAATTGTAATCAAATCATGGATGAAATGCATCTTAAATAAGCTAAATGCAACCTATTATGCCTACCTAAATGCATGCTATCACCCCCCCCACACTCCAGGAAGTGTTGATGACAATCATATTTCCAGGCCCCATATGCTTTTCCGCTCTTCTTCTCCACGTATATCTCAACTGCAGGGTCAATCTCATAGTACATCTACACATCCATATCAGAAAATCTAGAGAAATGAAAGTTTAGAAATGAACTCAATACAAATGAACTGAATACAGAAAATCCATATCAGAAAATGTCTAGACAAATGAATCTACACAAAATCCATATCAGGAAGGTGTCTCCATCTCTGTGGAACTTAGAAACCTATACAACATAACATGTTAGAGTTCAATTTTGGGAAAAAAACATGCAATTTGTTCAATGAAACATCACGGTCGTTCTTACCCATGGCTAGAAATAATTGAGAAAATATCTTCTACGGTCTCTTTCTTCATACTCTGGGTAAGCCTCACTATACAGATTCTCATGTGATGTCAAGTAGAACTCAACTTCCTTGCAGTTGGTTAAAACCTGCCAGTGATCCTCTGCAATCATAGGTTCTCCTAACCTTTCTCTCATGATTTCACCGTGAGGACGCACGGGGTTTGAAACGACAGAAATATCATAGCTCAACTCCTCCATAGCATTCGTCCCTTCACTGCTCTCATCTCGACCCCCGAGATACAAGTTACAGTATGTTGTTGCCTCGTTTAAAACGTAACGCTCTGAAATACTTCCCTCCGGGTAACAGTAGTTCTTCACTTGAGCCTTATATTTGCCAAGTTGCGTAGAAAACAAAGGAAGAAGTTTAATGCAGGTATAATGGACGTGAAATTGTGAGATGAATTTAATCTATAAGTAGCATACCTTTCTATTGGGTACATCCAGGTGTAATGCACTGGTCTAGTTTCTAGCACTTGTTGCGGTAGGTGAACTAGAAGGTATACCATGATTGTGAAAAAGTGCGGGGGATAAATCATCTTCAGTCTGCAAAGAATCTGAACTATCTCATCCTCCATTCGGCAAACATCCTCCTTCCTCACCTCTCCGGCACACAATTTCTAAAACCATTTTGCTAGCGTAACCAAAGTCTTGGCAACACCCAACGGTAGGTATGCACGGACAACAATGGGAAGAAGACGCTGAAACATAACATGAATGTCATGGGTCTTTAGGCCGTGGAACTTTCTCTCTACAATTTTGAGCTTATTGTGCAAAGATTCAGTGTACCCATGGGGGTACTTCACTGCACCGAACCATTCGAATATAACTGGTATGTCCTCCCATTTCACCAGGAATGGCGCATGAGGGAGTGTTCCATCTCTCTTCTGTTCCTGGCTTCTCCGCACCCCTCTCTGCTGCAATGCGGCTCGAGCTTTGGGACCATCCTTTGTCTTCCCTTCTATGTTAAGAGTAGTGTCGATGATGTTGTCAAACACGTTCTTCTCGATGTGCATAACATCAAGTGCATGTCTTACTCTAATGTGACGCCAATACGGCAATCTCCATAACTCGGACCTGTTGGTCCAACACATTCTGTTAGTCACACTGTATGGGGCCTTGAAAGCAGGGTGCGAGCTAAGGACGGGGAAGTTGATCCTGTTGATTTTCGTTGGAAACATAATGAGAAAGACATGGGAGAAACGTATGAAAAGGGAAAAGAGAGTGAAAAGAGAGGTAGTTCTTGTACCTATCGATCTGTGCAAGAATTTGCTCCCCGCTCCAAGAATAAGGACGTGTTCTGTGTTCTTCGCTTCCATTGAACGCCATACAATCGGTTCCCCACGGGGGGTTTGGTGGAAGCCATCTACGGTGCCCATCGTAAACCATTCTCCCCTTATTCATGCGTTGCAGAAGTACCATCGAAGCAAATAGGGCAGGCTTTATACCCCTTCGTCGCAGCTCCAGCCAACATCCCCAAGCCAGGAAAGTCGCTTATAGTCCACAACACCGCTGCTTTCATCGTGAAAGTGGACCTTGAGTATCGATCAACAGTATATACTCCAGTCCCCCATAAGTACTGAAGCTCATCGATCAACGGCTGCATGAACACACTAAGACACTTTCCTGGAGACTTCGGTCCCGGAATCAACAACGCTAACATGTTGAATTCCTTATTCATGCACATTGACGGAGGCAAGTTGTATGGCATGACTATGACAGGCTATGTGCTATGCAGGGTTGACTGATTCCCAAATGGATTGAACCCATCGGTTGCAAGTGCAAGTCTCACATTCCTTACGTCTTCAGAGGAATGCGGGTAGGTTTTGTTGAATTCTTTCCATGTCTCACCATCTAATGGGTGTTTCAACCATTCTGCATCTCTCACCCGCTCACCATGCCATCGCATAGCCTTTGCAATGTTCGGCTCCATGAACAATCTCTTCAGTCTAGGGGTTAAGGAAAAGTACCGGAGAACCTTCCTGGGAACCTTGCCTTTCCTACCCTCCCTAGTATACCACCTAGGTGTGTTGCACTTGGGGCATGCTTCGAGAAATGTGTATTGTTTGCGAAATAGCACACAATTATACTCACAAGCGTCGATCAGCTCATACCCAAATACAAGGTCCCTAATCACACTCTTCATCGTCGCTCCATGAGTTGGATGTTTATGTCCTTTCGGAAACATGCGAGCAATGTGTGCGCACATGGCGTCCATGCTCCTATCTGTCCACCCGAACTCTGCCTTCATCTGCATTTCATCCAGACAGGCATCCAGAACAGTCATATCGCTTTCCTCATACAATGGCATGTTTGCTGCCTCTACAAGCCTATTATATTTCTCGTAATCATCGTCAACAACATATTGGAACGGAGGATCGTCGGAAACTGAGTGCGCCTCATATCCGGCATGAAACGGAAAAGCATCGTGCAGAATGTTCATAGTAGGACCATCAACGGAGGAAGATGCTCCTTCCTCCAGGATCTGCGTTCATCGTTGCTCAATTTTCCTATCAACTGGGGCTTCGCCATGCTTGTCCCAAATAGTATAACTAGGCCACATCCCTAAGTGGGCCAAATGACTGTGTATTTCATTTATAGTGACCCATTCATTGTTGCGGCATCTCCGACATGGACATAGGAAATGAGTCATTCCATTCGCATTATCTCTAAGATTCTACATAAACATAAATATTCCTTTTTTATACTCCCCGTGAGCGTGAGGGAGTTGCATCCAACATTTATCGCCCATTATCGTCCTATCATTATCAATCCATTCATATGAATTCATCACATAAACAATCCATTCTCATCATCTATCTCATTCTACACCACATTCTCAAATAAAATTGCACATAAACAATCCATTCACATACACAATCCATTCATACCCCAAACTCAATTTAAAATCAATTTTTAATCATAACATTCTAAATTCCATGTTCATCATAAACTCAAATACAAATTCCATTCTCATCATCTATCTCATTGTACATCACTTTCTCAAAAAAAAATTGCACATAAACAATCCATTCACATACACAATCCATTCATACCCCAAACTCAATTTAAAATCAATTTTCAATCATAACATTCTAAATTCCATTTTCATCATAAACTCAAATACAAATTCCATTCTCATCATCTATCTCATTGTACATCACTTTCTAAAAAAAATTGCACATAAACAATCCATTCACATGCACAATCCATTCATAACACAAACTCAATTTAAACATCATTTCACAAACTCAATTTAACCTCAATTTCAACTCAATATATACATACACAACTCTTTCCCCTCATAAACTCCATTCAAACAACTTTTTTTACCATCCAAACTCCATTAAAAAAGACAAGCTCATCATCAATCCACACAAACAATATATATGCATATATTCAACAAAAAAAAAATAATTTATACATACCTTCAATGGATGTGTGAAAATTGTGAATTAGGGGAAGGGTTTTCGAGCCTCTAGGGTTATTTTGGGAGAAAGGATGAAGAGAGGAATGACATTATTGCACAGTACATCCGATTTTAATTGTTTGTTACGGAAAACACATTCAGGCGACGGACATATATATATCTCCGTCTCCTGAGTGAATAGTAATAAATAGGGGGTCAACTACCACACTTTTCAGGCGACGGAAATAATTATATGTCCGTCTCCTGAATGAACAATATTTAATATTCGTCACCAACCGGACTTTATTACTTGACTTTTGAAAAAGTCCAACGTTCAGGCAACGGACTAATGTGTCATGTATATGGGTATTAGCTAGAGTATTAGTATAAATACCCCTTATTAGTTGTAATGGAGATATCATGAAAAATAATGAAATGTCAATTGCCCCTTTTCTCCCTAAACCCTTCCTCTATCTCTTTCCCTTACCTTTTCTTTTCTAACTCATCTAAACCCTAATCTTTCTATCCCTAATTCATCTTCTTCATCCCTAATCTCTTCCTTTTCCCTGTCAATTTCCCTTGTTCTTGGTTATAATCCACTAGGGATATAACATAATGTAATCTCCGTCGCTACAAAGGCCCATTCTGACAGTTGTGATTTGGATACCTGTTCAGGCGACGACCAAGCATGAGCAATATTCGTCGCCTGGATTTCATCCGTCGCCTGACTCACCTTTAGCTGACGAACATTCAATTTTCTAGTCGACAGAACATGGGTTGGAGGCGATTTGGGCCAACCAACGTGCAGGCGACGGGCCATAGTAAGTTCGTCGCCCGAACCCAATTCAGGCGACGAACGTTATTAACTCCGTCGAGCGAGATGCAATCTGGCGTAGTGAACTACCATAGGCACAATTTGTCCTATTTTAAATGAATATTAGACATTGATATGTTTTAATCCAACGGCTATAATTACGTTAGACGTTACATCCTATCAATCGTTTCACTAGAACCTTTCTCTCTCTCTCTCTCTCTATATATATATATATATATATTATAGAGGGAATCAGTTTATATATTCTATTAAATAATTAAATAATCATATTAACCTATAAATTAAGATAATTCAAATCAGTAAGTGTACAGTTTATCGATCTTTAACAAATAATTAATTTATAAACCAAATTTATACAAATACTGCACACATACCAAGATTTAATTATGTGCTCGATGTAGCTGATCAGTACGTAAGAATATCAATATCAATCATCAATATTATATAATACTAAAACAGAGGCGTGTAAATCCTATGTGGCAGGCTCTAGTGCGATTCGCTTATGTGTCTTTTTTCGGTGAATTCTGGCCCCGTTTTTTTGACACGTCAATTAATGACTGTCCAATTAATTTAATCCATGTCATACAACTGTCTAACTAATTTATCTACCGATTTATCTACGTGTAATTTCAATTAATTTTATATATTTTATGTTAAAAATATCTTTAATTGATTTTACATAATCAAATCATATTATGTAAAACATATCAATACAAATTGATTAGATATTTTGCCGGCTATAGGATCCGATATTTAATTAAAGATATATTTAGTTAAAGATATCTTTAACTAAAAAATATGGATGCGGGGATCAAATTGTAACCACGGTCCATATGGATGTATTTGATTTTGCCCGCTGTAGATATTTACTTAAAGATAGATTAGTTTAAATTGGGGTAAACTAAAATTTTAACCTATCATTAATAGAATATTTTATCTTAGAGTATTTTTTGTAATATTTTTACACTTCATATCTAAGTTAAAAATCTTATTTGAATGAAGATAATATTTTACTTTTAATTAATTTTAGGAGCGGTAGCTGGGGTTGGTTAACCAGAATCTGTTTTTTTCTTTATTTGTACGTATAAACTTACTAGGCTTAATTTAGGGAAATTTTAACAATTTTGGGGTGGTTGTATAAAATTAGCCTCAATCCTAACAATTACAGTCAAGAGATTTATTTAACTATGGAGTGATTTTTAAAATTAGTGTTTTGCAACTATTATAAAATTTAAAACCGATAGCTGAAAAATGAAAATAGTCACAAAAAAAATATATATATATATATGTAACGGCCCAGAATTATGATTTCCGGGTTACGTTTCAAGGGATGAAATCCCTTGTTCGGATCTTGCAATCCAGGTACGGGTCGAGGTTTCAAACTCATTTTAAGGTTAGTGGAAAGAGGGATTTCAAACCCTAAAAGCCACGAAGGGTCGTTGGGTACCCTTAACCTATCTTAAGACTATATCGCGAAATTCAATTCAAATGAAAGTAAAGCGGAAGCAAGGTTAAGATACAAATGCCACGACAAAGCCGGGTCAAAACCAAATCATAAGCGAGTGATTACCATTTTACCAAGTTAGAATATTAGCTAGGTTCTTCGATTCGCCAAAGGGTTTCCCGTCACAGAAGCAAGGAGCAGACAATATCTGCAGAAAATACCTTAAAAAAAAAGAACGGGGAAAGGAGTCAGATCGAGCCACTCATGCGGGACCGCCAGTCCTCGCTGAGGCCACATAGTATGTGCTATACCTAATAAAGATGCTCTAATGCAGTACGAAAGTCAAACACACTAGCATGCCCCTAAGTATAATAATGTGCAGAAATACTGTAAAGGGCCCAAGACAATGCCAAGTGGCATATCCCTCTCCTACCTCCACCCCCTTCCGATAGGGCGGAGACTGGCCAGCTCGTGAATGCATTCCATCATAATCGGGGGGCACGCATGCCTAACCCGCTCCACAATAAAGCCCGCAGGCATATCATAATATAAGGAAGTTCATGACTCGATTGACTCAGGGTACCCGATGAGGCTGGGCTACCCTATGACCCTAGCAAAGACTCTAGGACTATCACAGATAACGGCCGTTCTGTTTCAAACGCATAAAGTAAACAGATGCTCAATCAATTAGTGCAACCTAAACATGATACTACATGGCATGCTTTTATGCATATGCAACACCTAACATAAAATGCAACAACGGGCATGAATGTCCAACCTGAGTAAGCCCCCTAGGGAACTTACCTGAAGATGCAGAACAGCAAGATAACACAAGCAAGGGCCCAATGCAAGTCCAAAGCAATCCAAAAGCAATACACACCTATCATCAAGCCATTTCCATAAGCTACTGGACCAACATCCATACACACGCACCCAAGTTCTCAACATATTCAAAACCAACCGATAGTAAAACCGTTTTCCATCAACCAAAATCATTTTTCCAATTTCCTTCTCAAACCCAACATCATCAAGGCAAGACAAAATCCCGGCATTAGAAATGACACTTTTAACATAATTTCAAGCTCAACATCAAATAGTTCAAGTTCCGTCAAATCCTTTCTTTGATTTTGAATATAAAAATAATGTTTCAAAAATCATTTCTCGAAGCTTCCCAACTCTTAAATCTCGAGTTAAGTCAACTTAGAAAATCGACAATTCCTTTAAAATCATACTTAGTCAAATCCCGACTTTAACATTTAAACATAAAACCAATTTCTCAAAATCCTATTATAGAAATGATTCCGGCATTTTATTTTCAAAATCCCGACTTTAATGTTTCAAGTAATTTAAGACAATGATAACACTTCCAAAATAAATCCATCTTCACAACCTTATTTATAAATCAAAATCCACGAATCATTTCACAATTCCCAAATTTGCATATTTAAGTCATCATCAAAATACATATTTCAAATATTATTACTTTTACCATAATTTCATAACATAAAATAAATTCCAGAAATATATACTTATTTATCACAAAATAATAATATATTCGAAATAATCATAACAATAGTCATATAGCATAACATAACAATAGAATAAATACTGTAACAACAATAACCAAGCCCCAGAATTTAGGCCCAACCGAAAAACCAAAGCAGAAAACTCAATTGAAAGAGACCCGGCCCAGAGCTAGCCCAACCCGGAATATTTAGGAAAAGAGAGATCCCCAACCCGTTTCAAAATGATATGACCCGGTAGTGACTCGGACCCGGCCCAGGCAAAAGAAAGAAAGGAGAAGGCCCGACTCTTCCTAAATTCGGATCCAACATGACCCAGCCCAACTCTCTTATTTCACTCTCACACTTCCGAATTCAACCAGAATAAAGCATTAAAAAAAAAAGAAGTGGGGCCGACCCGGGTAGAGATTGAAGGCTGGCGACGCGGGGCCCACAAGGGCTTCTTCATCCCCAAAAGAAAGAACAGAGCGATATCAATCGGCGGAAAACGGGGGAAAGAAGAAGAACATCAGGCCGCCGGCGACGGTTGTTGGCTCCGACGTCTCAATTCGACATCCAGGGACACATAAACGAACATATAAAGGAGAAAGCGAGAGAAAGAGGTTCTCACCGAGGAAATCGAGTTCGCCGGAAAACGTCGTCGGAGCGCGATTTGGGATTCGTCGGAGTCGGAATCGCCGGTCATGGCCTAGGACATTTGAACGAGGGTTAAAGGTGAGTCTTTTCGTGGTTTCAAGTACGAATGTGGAGATCGAAAGCTTACCGAGGCCAAATCGAAAACAAGGAAGCGGAAGCCTGTGGTGGTGCTCCTGGCGGCGTTCCTGAGCTCGGCCTTCGTCTCGATCGTCGGATATCGACTGCTGCTGCTTGGAAACGGGGGAGGAGGAAGAGGCTGCTGGTACCTGGCTCGTGCAAGGAGGAGATGGAGGCTCCCTCTCCTCTCGGCGGAACAGAGGACGAATGCTCCTCGGCGGTACTCGGAATTGGAGGGAGATGGATGCGTTGTTGGGAGCTCTCGATGGGGAATGGGGGTGCTGCGTATTTCAGAGGAGGAGGAGTGCTGTAGAAATCAAAACAAAAGCAAGGGGAAGGCTGCAGCAAAACACAATTATAAAGTTGTTGGATAAGATCAAAGAAAGGAGACAAAAGAGGTGAGCTGTGAAGAAGGAGGGCTGCAATTGATGGTTAGAGGGGGGAGAAGACACGTGAATAGTGGTCCCAAGTTTGGTCAAAAGAATACTCGGAATAAAAATCCCGAAACCCGCTCTCTCGACCTTGTCCGATCCAACTAAAAAGATTTTCAAATTTCAAATTCCGAACTTAATAAGGAACTCCAATTATCATTTTAAATTTTCACATATAGAAGCACGATAAAGCATATTTTAAATTTCAACTAAAGATTGCCAGAACTCGTTTCGAGGTATTTAGATAAATCAATAGTTCGAGGATAGAGTTTTCAAAACCTTCCGAATTTTAGAAGTCGAAACGAATATAAATCACTATTTTAAAAATTTTAATATTATAAAATTTCCCGGCCTTTACATCATCCACCTCTAAAAACAAGTCTCGTCCCCGAGACTAAAAACAAAAAATAAAGTAGGGGATGAAGTTGAAATTGAGGAGTCCAAGGACCATGTCCAAAGATCTTGTAATTACCTCGGTTGCGTCTTTCGAGATTCTCACAACATCCTAGTCACAGTCGTGACATCTCCAATTGGCCTTAACAAGTATGCAATAAGTGCCCCTATCACATCCTTGCTTCGACTTTTCGGAAGTACCACAACTCTAAAAGTTCTACAATGTCATCACTAGGTCTTAGCAAGTACCCTACAAGCGCCCTCATAGAATGCTTGTATCCACTTCGTGAAGTATCATAGAGTTGCCCGGGTTTGAAAAGTTTCTAAAGAGATTCCGCAATTGAAAATAATGATTAGCCTCAAAATTCTCGATATCGTTCATTCTTTTACAATAAAAGTTGGTCCTTTTCCAAAATCGTTCAAAATCTTCAAATAAGACGTCTAATCAAGCAACCTTACACCAAAACAAGTCAAATCCTTTCAAATCAAGATTTCGTCAAAATCTTCCAACCACCAGATTAGTTCCTCGCATACCAAACAATCAAATTCAAAAGTTGGGAGGTGGAATCATCCACCTCTAAGGGCTAATCCCATATTCTCTTCCTAGTTTCCAGATCATGCACCATCATTCACAACTCAACAAGTACCATAACCAAAAGTCTCATCAACTCTTACATAAGTATAATACCATAAGCCATCTCACACATGGCAAATCCCACATCATATCATAGTCACAAACCATCACATAACCGTCTAATTAACATAAACATAACATGCTAACAAGTCTCAAGTACCAAAGAAAGAACAAGCCTCAACATACTACAAATCATAAGGTATATCTACATCACACTGAAGGCATCACAAGTGCATAATCGAATGTTCACCACTCATCACGTAAGCACACATGTCCAGAAATCAACGGGTTAGATGTTATGGGGTTAGTACGTCAGTACACATCAAATCTCACTACCGCATCTCGATATTGCAACACACGTAGAGCAGATTCATCACGTTAACATATCAACACAACAAAGTCATGCTATTTAGATTCAGAAAAAGGAAGATCATGCAGTGTATAAATCACCAAACTGTCAGCATGCTCTGAAAGACATCACCTTAACGCATCACAATATCGAATGACAATCATTTAGAAATCATACACCATTATCTCATATATACTAATCATGATCATACTTCAAGTCATATTCATCATTTACATAACCAATAATCACGCTTGTCAACCATATAGTACATATCATGCTTACTACCACATAATAAACATCATGTTTTCACATATTAGCACATCATTATCCCACTGTTCATACTCATCACTACTTCATATATCATATCACAGCACGTCCTAACATGCTTCTAAACCAACATAACAGGATAATAATATATCATGGTAACACTTGTCACTGCCAACTAGATTTTAATATTGCATATCAACATGTAACATCATATCAGGTTCATCCTGGTCCTTATCTAACATTATGCCAGCAGATATAAATAAATCACCAAATCAAGAAAATTCCTCACATCATACCAGTCAAAATAAAACACAATCCCCATTCACCCATCTCCACTCTCAAGCCAAGATTAATCCTCTTCTAAACTCAACAACACTAACTCCGACAAAATTCTCTGAAGAAATCTCAATTCATTTCGATACTCCAATCTCACCCCTCATTCCATTAAGCACTCCCACACACCATCCACCTCTAAGAACCCAACTCCTATCTCTAACTTCACACCCAAGTACCCTCTAATACCATGTCCTCAATATTCATGAGCCATTCCTTACACTTATCGTACTGCCCGAAGCATCACCATCATCACCTAGAAGCTCATCAGAATCACCAACATTGCCCCTCATTAATCATAAAGCTCACTCAGTCTTACCTAAGCCAACATCACCCCCTCGCGACTTACCCCCTAATACCATCAGTCATCCCAACCGCCTACAATTCTTTCACCGCTCTCTAACCACGCTACCAATTACCTCACCCACAGGTTTAAGGAAGAAGCAATAATGAAAATCATCAAACATAAGGTCTACATCATATAAACTAGTATTTATAAACATAACATCATGGGTTCAACAAGTCTCAGTTTACCATCATGCTCAATAATCATCGCAAACATCATATATGAACATAATCAAGTCAAGATAACATGTAGCATTATAACCTTATCAGATACAATTCAGGCTTCTTAGCATATGTAGTTCACATTTTACAGGCAAAGGAATTCAAATCATGCTTAGCAACTTAGAGTAGCAACACGTCACGACATCATGGTACATTAGATCCATAATGCATCACATCATATCATCATAGACGACATGCAATCAGGCAATAGTCATAATCAAGTCAGCACATCAACACATAAACGTCACCATCAAAGCATTGCAACATGGTTATTAACATATTCAGAAAAGTTAGCAATTCAAACGGAGGACACTCCCGCCTGCAAGTCATATCGTACTTAGTAACCGTAATTCTCGATGCGCTTGTCCCGTCGACATCATTGATCCTGAGGCCCGTGGGTTATGGGCCCACGCTTTCGCTGCGCTGCTCTATCGCTATCTAACTTCCCGTTCCCTTTTCCATACGGTCGCTCGTTCGATGTATCGCGTAAGAGCACAAGTTAGCGAAGATAGGGGAGTGACAACAGAAGACAACCCAAGGTTCCTATCGGAAACAACCACGGACCAATACTAAGACGACAACTAGAGACAAAACTTCGAACCGAGAATAGCAACGACGCCCTTATGGAAGTCTATTAGGTTACAATTGTGACGAGCAAAATGAATTCATCATGGAGCATATCAGTCACATTAGTCCACACTAACATGTACCTATCTCAAGGAGAACGACATGCATATTCATTCTAAAAGACACAATCGATCCCTACACGAATGCATGCGAGACATGTTAACAGTCTATTATTCCATGGAAGTAAAGATGCCTAATAACTTCAAGCAAGATATGCGGAACCAGTAATGATCATGCAAGATTCAAAGTCATGCAGTATTTAATGAGGATGACAAATATCATTTATATGAACAATGCACGAGCATGGTAACAAATGAGGCCAAATATAGCATGAGGAGGTACATCATAAAAATCAAACTAAGCGTCATATGAGGGTACATAAGAGTGGCATGACAATTATCACATCTAGCAACAAGGATCATATAATAGGTTGAGAACGACATGTAATCATATGACGAGATACATTTTAAAGCATAAGTAATACATGGTACCAGGGATACATGATAAGACATAGGCATAGTCAAGAGTGATTTAAATGAATTCAACATAATGTTCATGAAGGATGAGGCATCCTTACAAGGTAACAAAGAGAACATCACCGTGATAGATTCTAAGCATGCTAGGAAGGAATAGTCATTCAGGCACATAAAGTAGTACAATAATTATCACATTACAGGACAAGAATGTTCACGTAATAAACAAGCATGACAAGTCACCATTGAGCGGGTCATTTTAGAAATCATAAGCTCTATAGGATATTAACAACACATATCGAACATGAATACAATCAAGATACTCGACTAGATTCATTCTAACATTCCTGCGTCCTACGTATCTGAAGACATGATAAGCGTGGTGTATGATTATGCGATGTGCTAAGTCATACATGTATACTAGCATGAGAGGATATCATGGAGCAATAGAGGAACACTACCGAGCGACAACATGTAAGCATGCTATGATTAACCCTCGCAGAAAGCAAATCGATCATCGAATTCAACACTAATTAACTTGCACGGGTAAGACATGTTATGGTAATAGAAAGAGGGAAGAACCACACTATCAGGAACCTAGCTCGAGAGAGAATCAGCAATAATGCAAGCAAGATATAATTCACACGAGTCACAACCAAGGATCCTACATGACACTAAAGGCTCTACTTAACATACGATACATGCATTCAACTAATCATGGCGACACGTAAGAAATCAATTCAATCACATTCCAACAACATGAAACATGAGGAAGGTTTTACAATGTATAACACGAGTTTAAGTAATGGCAATATGACTAGAATATGGGGACATGAGCTCAAACCAACACATACTAGGATAAAACATGCATTTCTCAAGACTCAATTATACCACATATTCTCCATTCGACACAAGTAACACACAACAAGATTATGTGCAAAATAATTAGCAATAGATAACCTAGAAATTACAAAATAGATGGACGTGCTATAGGTTCTTGCCACAAAAGGAATAATAAGCATCGACACGTCATCAGCTAGCATGCTAAAGAGATCATTTACAAGCATTCATACAAAGGAGAGTTGATCATACTATCATGGACCTTATCTAGGAGAAAACAACAATCATACAGGTTCAGATTATGTAGTTCATGCTTCCAATCATTCATACGATCAATAGGTCAAGTACACATGCTATGACAACATATAATCATGATAGAAAGTAAGTCATAACACAAGGCTAAGCAATGCAACTAACCTCAACATGAGCTTAAACAATAAAATCAAGACAGAAGGCAAGGCATAACATGAGCAGCTTTTTACTAATGAGCGTTTGCAAGGTACATGCGGGAGATTACAAAATTATGTCATGCAATTTAGAGAGAGTCACAATTACAACCGGACAGAGATCCCTAAGGGCAACCATTGACTTTTCCCAACCGACTCATCACCCTTCTTTCCCGTGGGACTTTGGTATGACTCTTCATGGCATGAAGACACTAGTTGATTATAATAAAAATAAGGGAAGACAGCCCCATAAACACCTCAAGTGACATCAAGAACTTCCAACACTCACTCAAACAACTTAACATCCAACCATAATTCCCGACACAATGTGTTTACCAACCCAATTCCCCGTGGAAGACACTGGCATCCACGAAAAAGCTAGATAGACCCGTCAATGGGTTAACAAACATAGTGGAAGGGGCTGTTTTACACAAGCTGGGTTTGACAATGTAGAAATAAAGGCACTCCCGCTATCTCGTTTGCACAGGTCAGTCAATACACAACTCATTGTTAGGCATACCAAATCAGATCTCTAGCATAGCAAGCACTCAGCACAAAATCAGTTAATAACACTCATAATGATCTCATTTGAGTCTCCCAACCCATCTGTAAAGAACAAGCTGATATTTCGCCTACCATTCCCAACTACACCCAATAGGGGTAGTCTATCGCCTTTACTACCCACTCGTGTCCTCGTTTGGTCGGTTTTTCTCTTTTATTACAAGTCGAGTTCATTACTTAGTCCAATTTAGGTTAGGCATCTTAAGTTCATTTTGCCCCTTTAAAACACTTTCAAATCCTTTGAAATTCATGGGCGGTTTTTCAAAACATACACTCGACCCTTGTGTACCCGAATTGCACAACCTCGGCTCTGATACCATCTTTGTAACGGCCCAGAATTATGATTTCCGGGTTACGTTTCAAGGGATGAAATCCCTTGTTCGGATCTTGCAATCCAGGTACGGGTCGAGGTTTCAAACTCATTTTAAGGTTAGTGGAAAGAGGGATTTCAAACCCTAAAAGTCACGAAGGGTCGTTGGGTACCCTTAACCTATCTTAAGACTATATCGCAAAATTCAATTCAAATGAAAGTAAAGCGGAAGCAAGGTTAAGATACAAATGCCACGACAAAGCCGGGTCAAAACCAAATCATAAGCGAGTGATTACCATTTTACCAAGTTAGAATATTAGCTAGGTTCTTCGATTCGCCAAAGGGTTTCCCGTCACAGAAGCAAGGAGCAGACAATATCTGCAGAAAATACCTTAAAAAAAAGAACGGGGAAAGGAGTCAGATCGAGCCACTCATGCGGGACCGGCAGTCCTCGCTGAGGCCACATAGTATGTGCTATACCTAATAAAGATGCTTTAATGCAGTACGAAAGTCAAACACACTAGCATGCCCCTAAGTATAATAATGTGCAGAAATACTGTAAAGGGCCCAAGACAATGCCAAGTGGCATATCCCTCTCCTACCTCCACCCCCTTCCGATAGGGCGGAGACTGGCCAGCTCGTGAATGCATTCCATCATAATCGGGGGGCACGCATGCCTAACCCGCTCCACAATAAAGCCCGCAGGCATATCATAATATAAGGAAGTTCATGACTCGATTGACTCAGGGTACCCGATGAGGCTGGGCTACCCTATGACCCTAGCAAAGACTCTAGGACTATCACAGATAACGGTCGTTCTGTTTCAAACGCATAAAGTAAACAGATGCTCAATCAATTAGTGCAACCTAAACATGATACTACATGGCATGCTTTTATGCATATGCAACACCTAACATAAAATGCAACAACGGGCATGAATGTCCAACCTGAGTAAGCCCCCTAGGGAACTTACCTGAAGATGCAGAACAGCAAGATAACACAAGCAAGGGCCCAATGCAAGTCCAAAGCAATCCAAAAGCAATACACACCTATCATCAAGCCATTTCCATAAGCTACTGGACCAACATCCATACACACGCACCCAAGTTCTCAACATATTCAAAACCAACCGATAGTAAAACCGTTTTCCATCAACCAAAATCATTTTTCCAATTTCCTTCTCAAACCCAACATCATCAAGGCAAGACAAAATCCCGGCATTAGAAATGACACTTTTAACATAATTTCAAGCTCAACATCAAATAGTTCAAGTTCCGTCAAATCCTTTCTTTGATTTTGAATATAAAAATAATGTTTCAAAAATCATTTCTCGAAGCTTCCCAACTCTTAAATCTCGAGTTAAGTCAACTTAGAAAATCGACAATTCCTTTAAAATCATACTTAGTCAAATCCCGACTTTAACATTTAAACATAAAACCAATTTCTCAAAATCCTATTATAGAAATGATTCCGGCATTTTATTTTCAAAATCCCGACTTTAATGTTTCAAGTAATTTAAGACAATGATAACACTTCCAAAATAAATCCATCTTCACAACCTTATTTATAAATCAAAATCCCCGAATCATTTCACAATTCCCAAATTTGCATATTTAAGTCATCATCAAAATACATATTTCAAATATTATTACTTTTACCATAATTTCATAACATAAAATAAATTCCAGAAATATATACTTATTTATCACAAAATAATAATATATTCGAAATAATCATAACAATAGTCATATAGCATAACATAACAATAGAATAAATATTGTAACAACAATAACCAAGGCCCAGAATTTAGGCCCAATCGAAACACCAAAGTAGAAAACTCAATTGAAAGAGACCCGGCCCAGAGCTAGCCCAACCCGGAATATTTAGGAAAAGAGAGATCCCCAACCCATTTCAAAATGATATGACCTGGTAGTGACTCGGACCCGGCCCAGGCAAAAGAAAGAAAGGAGAAGGCCCGGCTCTTCCTAAATTCGGATCCAACATGACCCAGCCCAACTCTCTTATTTCACTCTCACACTTCCGAATTCAACCAGAATAAAGCATTAAAAAAAAAGAAGTGGGGCCCACTCGGGTAGAGATTGAAGGCTGGCGACGCGGGGCCCACAAGGGCTTCTTCATCCCCAAAAGAAAGAACAGAGCGATATCAATCGGCGGAAAACGGGGGAAAGAAGAAGAACATCAGGCCGCCGGCGACGGTTGTTGGCTCCGACGTCTCAATTCGACATCCAGGGACACATAAACGAACATATAAAGGAGAAAGCGAGAGAAAGCTAGAGGTTCTCACCGAGGAAATCGAGTTCGCCGGAAAACGTCGTCGGAGCGCGATTTGGGATTCGTCGGAGTCGGAATCGCCGGTCATGGCCTAGGACGTTTGAACGAGGGTTAAAGGTGAGCCTTTTCGTGGTTTCAAGTACGAATGTGGAGATCGAAAGCTTACCGAGGCCAAATCGAAAACAAGGAAGCGGAAGCCTGTGGTGGTGCTCCTGGCGGCGTTCCTGAGCTCGGCCTTCGTCTCGATCGTCGGATATCGACTGCTGCTGCTTGGAAACGGGGGAGGAGGAAGAGGCTGCTGGTACCGGGCTCGTGCAAGGAGGAGATGGAGGCTCCCTCTCCTCTCGGCGGAACAGAGGACGAATGCTCCTCGGCGGTACTCGGAATTGGAGGGAGATGGATGCGTTGCTGGGAGCTCTCGATGGGGAATGGGGGTGCTGCGTATTTCAGAGGAGGAGGAGTGCTATAGAAATCAAAACAAAAGCAAGGGGAAGGCTGCAGCAAAACACAATTGTTGAGCTGTTGGATAAGATCAAAGAAAGGAGACAAAAGAGGTGAGCTGTGAAGAAGGAGGGCTGCAATTGATGGTTAGAGGGGGGAGAAGACACGTGAATAGTGGTCCCAAGTTTGGTCAAAAGAATACTCGGAATATAAATCCCGAAACCCGCTCTCTCGACCTTGTCCGATCCAACTAAAAAGATTTTCAAATTTCAAATTCCGAACTTAATAAGGAACTCCAATTATTATTTTAAATTTTCACATATAGAAGCGCGATAAAGCATATTTTAAATTTCAACTAAAGATTGCCGGAACTCGTTTCGAGGTATTTAGATAAATCAATAGTTCGAGGACAGAGTTTTCAAAACCTTTCGAATTTCAGAAGTCGAAACGAATATAAATCACTATTTTAAAAATTTTAATATTATAAAATTTCCCGGCCTTTACAATATATATATTATTTTAAATAGTCGAAAAACAATAGTGTTGATTAAACTATTAATTGTAACTATTATTAATGTTGGGATATTTTATAATGGAAACAATAGCGGAAAATAATATGGAAAACATATTATGAGTCAATATTAATATAACTTTTAAATAAACATATCACTAGAGAGAGAGTTTATATATATTCTATTAAATTATTAAACAATCACATTAACCAATAGAGATAATCCAAATCAATAAGTGCTTATCTTTAACGAACAGTTAATTAATTACGAACTAAATTTACGCAAATATTGCTCACGTACCAAATAATTTTGTTTATCTTTAAACAATCACATTAAACAATATAAATAATTTGAATCAACAAGTGCTTATCTTTCACAAATAATTAGTTTACAACCCAAATTTATGTAAATATTGCTCAGGTACCAATTAATTTATAAACCAAATTTATACAAATATTAGATCCATTATACATATTGCTTTGTTTAGCGATAAAATAATTTTATTTTATAGAAAAAAATTAGAAAAAGAATAATGAAATTACATCATACAAATTTGAAACTAAATGTCCTTAATCTGACCTATAGATTAAATTTTACCATTAAATATTCACACACACACATGTGTGTGTATATATATATATATATATATATATGAAATTAAAAAGTCAAAGAAAATATTTTTTATATAAATTTTTTATCATTTTACATAATTTGTCCGTGAATAATAAAAGTCATATAAAAAAAATCGCGAAAATTGCGGGCAATAAAACTAGTTGTTAATTTAAACTAGATACATCGAGCGAATTGAAGAAAAGCAAATTAGTCCCATATGGATTTACATATATTATACACCTAATAGGAGATTTTGTGATAATCCCATATGGATTTACATATATTATACACACACCACACACGTGTTGTTATTTTTATTATTTGACTAAATTTTTTTAAAATATTTTTTAAAAACTTGATGTATATATGAACAAATTTGTTCAATTTTATTCCTAAAAATGGTTATAAATTTTGTAGACTTCTTTTTAGTGAAAATTAAAAGAAGTTTATAAGTCATTAGCATTGTTTAAATTTAATAATATTTTTATACTAATAATTAATTTATCACTTTCTTTCATATTTGTAAACACCTACAATATATACTAAAAATGGAAAAAAAATCTAAATATTTAAAAAAATATATTTTTCCAAACTCTAAAGTATTTTTATTAAATGCATCTTTATTAAATTTTGTCTGACTGTTTAAATAAAATAAAATAATATTTTTCGCATTTAGAACCTCCACGCTCCAAATAAATTTAAAATTTGTACACACTTTTGCCTAATATATTAATATAAGTTTTTACCCGTACAAAAAACTTAATTTAAATATATTCAATTTTAAAATTTAAATTTTAAGTATAAAATATTAAAATATACTATATTTAATGGAATTCTAATGGAAATAAGTGGTGTGTGGTGATTTGAAAACAAAACTTATTTAATGGGTGGTTTTATGTAATTTCGCTTTTAACGGGTGGTTTAGTGTAAATAATTATATTTAACAGATGATTTTCTGTAAATTTCCCTTTTAAAAATCCCGTGCGTCTGCGCACGGGGTATAGGCTAGTTCGTACTTATTCAAATGAGTTATGTATGGATAATCATGTTGTTAATAATTTTAGTCTTTAAATTTTGTTTAAAATCTCATACGTTAATCTTCTCAATCCAGCGCTCCAGATTTTGGCAATATTGAATACTCTGGAGCAATCTCTACCGAATAGCTCGATCGCATTTATGAAGGCTGCATACACCTAATGGGAGATTTTGTCATAATCCCATAATTAAGGATTTACATATATACACACTAACGTGTTGTTATTTTATTATTTTATGTGAGGGTGCCCATTATTATCTACACAGTATACTATATCGCTTTCAAAATCTGCATACAACGTACGTACAGACGACCCACCATGCCAGCTATTCAGCTAATTATATGGGCGTTTTTGGCATATCCGCTTCCTCTATACCTCTTTAATTATTGTATCATCTTGCAGCTAGTGCCAATATGGCTTCGAGATATATATTGACAATCTTTTTGTAAATATGGTTAATAATCCTGATATATATGATTTATCATATTTTAATGAACATTAAGATACGGTAAATCATATATATCAGGATTATTAACAATGATTCGGTAAATCATTAGTAATGATTCTCTCTCCCGATTATAGCTTCAATCCTATCGAAAAAAACCTACAGTCTTGTAGGATAAAATCGTATCTTTATTCTCTTCCCCATTATAGACTTCATCCTGTCAACATTAATTATCAGCTTTGTCATAAAGAACTTATATCCTGTCAATTTTTTTTATTCCTGTAAGTATTAATTCGCTTACTAAGACAATGTTTTTCATCCGGTTAGTTTTATTATTTTTAAATTTTTGGAAAAAAATATTAAAAGCATTATTTTAATATATATTTCATTTCTTAAATATTTTTTTAATTTTCTTTTAATTTATAATTCCCATTTTTTAAATATTTATATTTAAATTTAAAGGTAAAATCAGTCGGTATTTTTTAGCACAAATGACCTACGGAGTATTTTTTAGCACAAATGTCTCACCTATCCTATTTTTGCTATTCTCACAAAACGGGTATACTTTTGCAAACCGAATAACAATTTGGTGTATTTATGCAAATTGGCCTTTAAAATATTATCATCACACTTATTTTTTGGGTGGAAATAAAAATTTAATTTTTTTTAATGTTTATTTATACCTTAAATAATTTTATGTTGCACCGTAGGGAGCACTCAGAAATGTAGAGGATCCAGACTGTCAAGTGAGTCACGGGCCATCATAAATCATAAATAAAATATAGAGGACAAGTGATCTTTCATGTGGGAAAAATAAGAACCTATCTAATCTAATGCATGAGATTTTTTTTTATAGAATGCTTAAAGTTCATCTAAAATATAATCTGAAAATTTTAAAGATGATGCAATCCAATACTAACCTGAATATGTTATCTCTCCCCCGCACTTCAAACTTTCATTAGTATCAAATTATATAAAAGATATTATTTCTTTCAACACGCTTTTTAAGGAGCGAAAAACTCTATAAATTTTTTCATTAATTTTTTTATATAATTTGATACTTATTAGTAATAAATATCAAATTAATTAAAAAAATAATTTAAAAAATATTTGATAGAGTTTTTCGCTCTTTAAAAAGCGTGCCGAAAAGAAAAAGCCCATGTATTTTGGAACGGATGGAGCACACACACACACTTATTGACTCCGTTGAAAACCTAAAATTATGATAAAAACCGTGAGGACTACTTTATAGCTCGGTTCATTGGAAAACCGTGCTAAAAACCTCGTTTATAAAAATACATAGGGACTTTATATCTCGGTTCAGCCTAAACATCTTGCTAAAAACTCTTGTTTTAAAATTATACAGTGACTTTATAGCTAGCTTGGTTCTATTCAGAACCAGGCTAAAAAACTGTGACTTAATAGCTCGGTTCTCGTCAAAATCGGGCTAAAAAGCTGGTTCTCATGGTTTTTACTGCAATTTTAGTTTTTACCAGAGCGTGCCCCTACATATAGTATGGATAATATGTACTAAGCTCTTACAATGTATTATGTACGCAAACCTGGACCATTGATTGGGAAAGAATTAAGAGCTGAGATTAATCTAGTTTTTCATTATTTTTTATATTAAAAATTTGTGGGTCCTGCGACATCTGTTGGCCCAATATTCCAATTAACTGAGCATGTGAAACTGTACGTGTAGATAAAATTTGTGGGTCCCATGACATTTTGTTGGGACATTTGTGGATCGGACCATTGATTGGGAAAGAATGAAGGAATTGTTGGCCGGTGAATTGAGAAGCGAACGGTGAAGGAACGAATTGGGGTCCACCGATAAGGATAAGGAACGAATTGGAGTCCTGTGACTGAGCATGTCGGCGCGATGTTTAGGCTGCAACTTATGGAGATGGAGGAGATTGAGAGAGGAGAAGTTGAACACCGAACCCCCGTAACGGAGAGCGAATGCAATGGTTACCCGGTGTCTAGGATGCCAATCGGAGGTGGAGGCGACATTGATATCAGGTTAGTGCTTGAAAAATTTCCCATTTATTGAAAATTAGAGTTTAGGTTGAAAATTGCTATATAGCCGTACAAATGCGTTATATTCATCGAAAATACATTGAATTTGAGGTGAGGAATTGGCCATTATTTACAAGCAATTAGGAAACATGTTTAGTATGAGGGTAATGAGATTCCATTTGCGGATGGCAAGTGTAAGTATCGTTAATTACCTGGGTTAGAAGTGGATGCAAATACCACAAAATCATAAGTAGTTTTAGATGTATCGATTCAGTGGCGGCCGTATGATCCTTCGAAAGGTGTGGCGAAATTTTTAGTGGGTACTGAGATATTAGCCTTAAACAAACTCATTTACCTAATCTACGACTTTTATGTTGGCTGGTAGAAAAGTAGACTTATATTTGCTTGGTTGCTATGATAGTGGTTTCTCACAATTCATTAAAGATTCAGGCATTTGTCATATCTAGGATTGTAAACTTATCAAAATCCAATCATGCTAAATTCAAGGCTTTTTTATATTAGGATTGTAAACTCATCAAATTTATAATGTCTTTTGGTTATAAAAGACATTATAGAAATTGCGATTTGAATATGTAGGGTGAGAAAACATAAATAATGTATAAAGCTTCACAAATTCAATTTATGCACAAACCACCAAAATCACAAATCCTAATCAAGATTTCACAAAATTGATTCTCATAACCAAACCCTAATTTCACCAATTTTATGCGGTTTAATTAGTTCATAGCTAGATAATTTGTATATAATAAGGAGGTCGGGAAGTGGGAAAATAATTAAATACGGTGGTACAAGTTGAACAAAAACAGAGAAGCTTTTTGTTTTGGGAGGTGAATTTTTTTAAAAATAAAAAAATTGAGGCTAATGGAGATTGAACCCCCCGACCTTTGATTTCATTTCCTTTTCCTTCCTTCCTATTAACTAACTGAGCTAAGATAATTAGTTGATTCAATATCCACCGTAGCTTTATTTATTACAACAATGCTATATATATATATATATAAATTATTTTTTTCTCCAAATTCCGGGGGGCGCGAGGGTCGAAGGATGTGGTGGCCACCTACGCTCGCGCACACCCTGGGACCGCCCCTGTATCGATTAAGAGAGAAAAAAAATAGCAATCAAAATGAATACAAGCAACATCATCCGGCCTAAGTGATATAGTTTGAATCCTAAATATTTCCTTTGCTGTGTATTAGTTTGAAAAGTGTGTTAAATAGCATGATCCTTGGAAAACTCAAAGTTGGTAAACTACTTATTTATCCAATTTCAGTATAAGTTATCTTGCTTTACATGTAGTTTCGTGGAGCTAGTATGTTTTCTTGATGTCCTTTCTTGTCTTTCTCATGCTATAATTATATTAAAGTTTAAGTCTATTAGCTCAAATGGTAGAGCATTGTGCTCATGTAATGCTAATCTCAACTTAATTAAATATTCAAATTGAATCTTAAACTATTTTATGCAGTACTACTTATACTCTATATTATGAAAGTTTGCAGGATTAATTTGCAGCTGATAGAGATTCCTTCAGCTTGCACTTATAAACTTATTTTTTCAACATTCATTTGAAAGTTTACAACTGTCAACAAATTAATGCAACTTGTTTTTTTGGTGGAACATGCAACTTATGTGAAATCTAAAGTTAGAAGACAAAATTCAAGTTTAACAATTCAGCTTGCAAATTTATTGATACCGCGACAGATAGTTAAGCACGATAACAAGTAGACGATGATTGTGTTCAGATGGACTGCACCTTGAGTTTGTTAGTTAAGCACGATAACAAGTAGACGATGATTGTGTTCAGATGAACTGCACCTTGAGTTTGTTAAGCGATGAAACAAGAGCGTATATTAGGTCGAGTAGACATCCAAAAAACTAAGAAAACTAGGAAAGCAATGAAACAAAAGAGCATCTACTCATTGAGACATAGTAAAAGAAAATTGAAATAGCCATAGCAGATCTTTTATTAGCCTATGGGAGTCGAACCCACCTTTTTGTGCATAAACACATACTCTACCATTTGAGCTAGCTAATAGGCTACAAAATAAGCATCAAGGTAATTATATGCCCCCTCATTCGATATACAAGACTTAATTTGTAATTTCAGAAAGTTCTGGTCCAAAACCTTAACCAATCAAGGAAAAAATGCAACAAGATTTAAAAGGAAGTAGAGGTGATAATTGTGTGAACAAGGTTTAACGCTTCTCAGCAAACCAAAAGAAATTACAACCCATAATTGACTAGTAATAAATTAGAGGAAGAGAATATCACTTTGGAAAACTGAAAGAAAATAACAAGGCCAATGTGCAAATACTCACATAACTAGTAGCAACAAGTAAGGTTTCCCTCTGAGAACTTGTAGTGCAGTAATGTGTGATGCTCTTCAATAGTCATATGCAAAAGTACATGGTATATCAAACAAATCAATGATTTCTTTAGCCAATAAATACCTTTCATTGGCAACATTTGTAAAATTGTTTTCTGTAAGTACTCTTCTGTTGATCAGCAATTGGTGAAAGCAAAGAACATTCACACAGTTTCTATTGTATGTTCTCCAACTTGTAGGGAATTGACCAGTCATTCACTTACTCTAAGCTGGACATATTTGGACGCAAACAAAATATTCTACACAACAAACCCACCGACCATGGACAATCACATTCTCATCAAGCCTTCTAAAGCACAAAAACTCATACTCATACACAAAGCATACCTAAAAGCCGAAAATCTAGAGTAACTAATTTGAAATTTCTTTTCTGAAAAATTGATCCAATTTACTGTCAAATTCATATTGCGGAAAATAAAATTCAATCCTTCAGAGACTAGCCAAGTTTCACTGCATTTTCAACATGAATGAACCCCTAAGACAAATTCAATTCTCGAATTTTAATATGAATGAACCATAAACAAGAAAGTTGACTGCATTGAAAATTTAAAACACAATACTGAGAAGCTCTGATTGCAAACCCCAATTCCAATACTGAGAAGCTCTAATTCCAATTCCAATACTAAGAAGCTCTAATTCCTCGCACTATTGCCTTTTTTCTTTCTGATATGAAGATGCAACATGGAATCATGCAATCAATTTTGATTTCCAATTAAACTGATCAAGATTAATCAAATTTATTTTCATTTTTCGGAAAGTTGAAGGTCTTCAATCTTTCTTGTATCCCTAAAATTTACTGGCAGTTGAAAAGGTTTCTTGAGCAAGCAAATGAATTCATAATCAGGACTTTGCTATAATATAATAGAGTTAAGTTCGTCTATAGGGAGATTGTTAGTATTGTTTATGTTATCCTAGGAAAAGTTTCAATAGAAGAGTTGGAATATAGAGTTTCAATAGAGTTGTAGAGTAAAAAGAATGGGTTTGTAATCAGTATTAAAAGAAAATTATAGAATCAGGGATCACCACAACAACCACTTTCACTTCTTCAACTAACACTCAATCTTGGCCGATCTATTTAAGAAAATCCACCTTCGTTTCAAACCCTAAAACATTCATCCAATCTATAATCCTTTCTTTTCATTAGAATTGCAAATCAAAATTGCCTTATACTTTCGCCTAAGGATTTAAGCACACCAAGATCAAATTGAAAAGATAGAGGCTTTGCAATCAACAATCCATCAACAATCAACACACAACTATTGTTGGGATCACCCCAACCCTATAATAAAAGAGAACTACTCACTCATCATCATCAAAATCATAAAACAAAAGAAATAGGATTCGAAAAAACCTTGATTAAACTCCAAAAAACCTCTCCAAATTCCTTCTTCAATCTCGCCTCCAATCTCAAACCCTAGCAGCCGCTCCAAATGTCAAAAAGTTCCCCTAATGTCTTACCTAATACCCTTATTTATACTACTAGGGTTAAAAATAAAAATAAAAATTTATAAAATTAAATTAGGAAATTAAGTTGCTGAATAAATGGTTCCAGCACAACCCTACTGACTCGGTAAAAGGGGGTACCGAGTCGGTATGGCGGTCTTCATCTTGGACTTCAGCAATAAGGGGTCGGTAGGCACCTCGGTACAGTAACTAATTGCTTCTTTCTTCTTCAGCTCCCTCCATGTTGACTCGGTAAGCCTTCCTACTACTTGATAACAGCTTGATCCTCCTTATTGCTCCGCCTTGTAACAAGTTTTCTTGTGTCCGCGTTGATCTGATTAACGTGTATGGATATGCATTAGAAAGCTCTTTTTAACGATTACAACTCTGATCATGAAGGCGTCAGGACCTGATTTATATGGTTAAATGGCGACAAGGGATGTTTCCCTTACTGCTCCATCTCGTCGACTTTGTTCGATTCCACTTCCACTTCCTGAGCTCCCTGTCGTCTTCTTGATCTTCCTTTAAGCTTCCTAATGTATCACATCTCCTCCAATAGTTCGGAAATCCTACAAAACACGAAACACGCTTGTGAAGACCTCCATATCGCAAACAATAAGAAAAAACCTACAAAAAGTGACTTGATCGTAACCTAAATGCAATGCAAATGTACTCAAAACAAAGCTATAAAAGATGTTAAAAACGTGGACATCACTGGTCGGTCCCATCTTAACATAATTAAGTTATTAGGCATAAATTATTCGTTTATTTTATCATAATTATTTGGCTATAACAATATAATTATTCGTCTTTACAAAAAAGTGTAAAAGAATATATAAATAAATTTCATTTTAACGAATAATCACCAATACTAACGAATAATTTAATTCCACCAAATAATCACTCATTACCATCCAATAATCAGAAGTTATTAATATTTAATCTCACATGTTGATCTTTTTAGTTCAATAACCCAGATTTGCTAACATGATACATCATAAGGGTTGTGTTACTATGTATATATGATCTATTGTGTGCGTGTGTGTATAGAGAGAGAGGGAGGGTCCTTTGTGAAGACCCTTATGGTGTGAAATTTAAACAAACTGATTATTACTTCGTAATAGGTAAGAGAGGGGGTAGGGTTCTAATGAAACAATATAATAGTGAAACGAATTAATATTGTATCATATTCATATTATATAAATATGAATATTATGTTGTGTGAATATAAATATAATGTAAATATGGGTATATAAATATGATATTATTTATATTCACAAATAAATAATACCATATTCATACTGATACACCGTAACATTCACATATGTCTATCCACATAACTCAATATTCATACTAATATTATAAATAATACCATATTCATGCTAATTTATAAACCAAGATTTATGTGCTCAATCTAACTGATCAGTACGTAAGAGAATATTGTTAATTTAAACTAGATACCGATAGAATTGAAGAAAGCAAACTAGTACGTTGAAGATATCTTTAATTACAACGCACAGTAATAAGTAGGAGATGGTTAATTATATTATAACATGGCAATATTGAATACTCAAACTATATATATAAAAGCAGATCCCCCTGGAGCAATCTCTACGGAACATCTCGATCGCATTTATCAACGCTGCAAACACCTAATCGGAGACAGTATTCATATATTATCGATCGATCGACGATCACCAAGTTGATGTGTTAATTAATATGTACGTTCAACAACTGCGTGGCTGCGTGCTGCTCATTCCAATCATTTTAATTTCCAGTCCATCTATTCACGTCCGTACACTCATATCTCAACCGCACAAATAAATCGCATTCAAAATCTGCAAACAAAAGAGGACCCAGCTGCTAATGGCCGTTTTTGGCATATTGTATCATGCTTCCTCCTGCAGCTACCGCCAATATCGCTTCTCGGATTCCGATAAGACTTTACAGTGAGGGTACGTGATGAGCTGCAGACAAAAACTCCAGTTAACATTTACAGCCTTACAGGGAACAGCAACTCACGTTAACAATGTCAATTACAGGCGGGATGGGTGTTGTTATCAGTGGCGGACCCCGTATTTTCGCTAGTGGGCCGAAGACGAATTAAAGGATCACTAGTACGATCATCGCATCATGTGTCACGCAGTCACGGTTTTTTTATGAATAAAATTTTAGTCATACGGGTGAGTAACGCGTATTACCAAGATTGAATCCTCAAATCAAAATTCCAAAATCAAAATTAAATCTAAAATCAAAATTCTCGTATCTTACATATAAATTGAATCTAAAATCAAAATACAAATTGACAAAGTATAAGCTATAACCCACACAAAACTAACCTTTTCAATTCAACATTCGAATTCGGATTTGCGCGCCCATGTTATATATTCCTACAAAAATCCTCAAATAACAAATCCAATTCTTAAACCCGAAAAAATTCACAAAATTGATTCTCAAAATCACAAAAACTTATCAAAATTTCACAAAATTGATTTTTAAAATTACAAACCCTAAACGAATTCTTATGCCAGTTATGCCTGAAAATTTAAAAAAAAATAAAAATATAAAAACAAGCTAGGGTTTGATAGGGCTCGAACCCGAGACGTTTTCTCTTTCCCTCAGTTTCTTTCCTTCCTAATTACCAAGTGATCCAAGCGGATTTACCAATTCCATATACATTCTACTTATACTCATTGCAAAAATAATATGCAGAAAGAGAGTGGTTGGATCCGGTGTGAACCCCTCTTACGGTGTGAAATGTGAACAAACTGATTATTCACAAGTACTACCATAATTATTCATTTGACTTAAAATAATTATTCCTATGTGTGAATAGTTTTTTCATATGAAAATTATTCGTCTGTTGTAACATGATTATTCGTACTTATTCGCATGAGTTATGTACGAATAATCATGTTGTTAATAATTTTGGTCTTTAAATTTTGTTCACGAATTACACTGTAAGAAGTGTTTAAAATGATCCATTGTCTAAAGCCACCACGAGCCTCCTTAAAGTCCGTTGCATGTTCTTTTCATTATTACTCCGTGAATGCCATAGTATTAATTAGACATGTCAATTGGATCATTTGGGTCGGGTTTAGATCGGGTTATTTCGGATTTCGGGTAAAACGGGTCCCGGGTTTTCATAGTGGTGACAATATATATGACCCCATATTTATATTGGGTACAACGTCTATAGGGTTTTCTTTGATTACAGTGTCTACGCCCTTCTTCCCGCAGTGGTGACAGTATATATGACCCCATATTTATATTGGGTACAACGTCTATAGGGTTTTCTTTGATTACAGTGTCTACGCCCTTCTTCACGTAGTGGTTACAATATATATGACTCTGTTCTAACAGTGGTTACATCGTCTATGTCTATCTTAACCATTCATATATTGAAGGAGAACTGCCAATCACATGTCTTTTGGCTTCTCATTAGCCCCTTTAGGGTTTTTGCTTACCTTGTCCTAGGGTTTTCCATTTGATTACAGCAATCATCTCTTAACGACGTATTGTACTTAACATTTTAGGGTTTAGGGCCCTAAACCCTAAAGACTTAACCCTAAACCCTAAACCATACTGTACATCACATGTTCTTTTGGCTTCTCATTAGCCCCTTTGGGGTTTATGCTTCCCTGATCATAGGGTTTTCCTTTTGGTTACATATGGCCATGTTTTCATAGTGGTGACAGTATATGTGACCCCATTTTGATTTTGGTTACAACGTCTATAGGGTTTCCTTTTATTACAGTGTCTACGTTCTTCTTTTCATAGTGGTTACAGTATATATGACCCTGTTTTAACGGTGGTTACAGTGTCTATTTGTATCTTAACCATTCATATATTGAAGGAGAACTGTCCATCATATGTCTTTTGGCTTCTCATTAGCCCCTTTAGGGTTTTTGCTTACCTTGTCCTAGGGTTTTCCATTTGATTACAACAATCATCTTTTAACGACGTATTATACTTAACATTTTAGGATTTAGGATTTAGGGCCTTGGCCCTAAACCCTAAAGACTTAACCCTAAACCCTAAACAATACTGTACATCACATGTTCTTTTGGCTTCTCATTAGCCCGTTTGGGGTTTGTGCTTCCCTAATCATAGGGTTTTCCTTTTGGTTACAGTGTCTATTACCCTATTTTAACGGTGGTGACAGTGCATATGACAATCTTACCCATTAATATATTAGAGTAAAGCTGTCACCACATGAATATTTGCTTCTCATTAGTCCCTATATGGCAAGTTCTTCTCTTGTTTTAGTGTTTTCCTTTGGTTACAGTGTATATTACCCTCGTTTCATAGTCATCACAGGGTCTATGTCCCTGTTGTAACAGTTATTACAACATCTATAAGTTTTTCCTTTGATTACAGTGTCTATTCCCCTTTTTTCATTGTGGTGACAGTGTCTATGTCCCTGTTTTAACAGTGGTTACAGTGTCTATGACTCTCTTACCCATTTATATATTGAAGGAGAATTGTCCACTGCATGTCTCTTGGCTTCTCATTAGCCCCTATAGGATTTTTGCTTACATTGTCCTATGGTTTTTCATTTGGTGACAACAATCATATCTTAACTACGTACTGTTCTTAACATTTTAGGGTTTAGGATTTAGGGTTTAGGGCATTGGCCCTAAACCCTAAACCATACTGTACATTACATTTTCTTTTGATTTATGGTTTAGGAATTTGGTTACATTGTGTAGGAACATGTTTTTAATGTGATTACAACATTGATTACCCTGTGTTTATTTTGATTACAGTGTCTATGACTTTGTTAGTCATTGATTTATAAATCTTTGCAAAATTGTAATGATAGAAGAAGAAAAAACTGAAATATGGTGACAGTTTACATTCTGTCTAGTGTAATGACTTGTTGACAGTGATCATTTTATTCAATATAAGAAAACAATAAAGTAAATCTTCTTGTCTTCCTTGATGCTTTGCCTCTTATTTGCCTCTGATCTCTAGCTATTGTGAATCCTCTTTGAGGCTTTGCCTCTGATTTCTCCAGCTGAAGGCTTTCTTTAATTTCTTTTTGAGGGCGACCACATCTTTTACGTATCATTGGTGGGTGACATTCCTGTCTTTTGATGTCCTCTGGTACAACCCACTGTTCTTCCTTTAGATCGGGATATATTGTCTCATGATAAGCCGATTTCCAAGCTTCAATTTTATAGTAGCTGCTAATATACCTCATAATACTCAGTTTTTTGTCCCTGATGACAGCAAGAGCATGTACACAAGGTATCTTTTCATAATCAAATACCTTGCATGAACAAGACTTCTCCTTTAAATCAACCATAACCCTTTTCATCCCGCCGACAACCTTAAATTGGAATTTATTGAGGTGCTTGACTGTGTACATTCCTGCATCACTGCATCTTATGTACACTATATCACTTATCTTATTTGGAAGCTCAAAGTTGTTGTTTTCGTATTCATTTCTACGCTTATTGAACCATTTTGGTATCTTCTCTCTTATTGCATTCAATAATCCTATAATTGGGAATGATCTATCCAAACCAAAGACATTATTTAATGATATATTCTGCATTGTTTGAAGTCATCATATTGTACCTGTCACCTTTTGAATAAGCTCTTGCTCATTTCTCAAACTGTACTTCTTCAAGATATTTCTCCATCTTGCTGTTTGTATTACTGATGCAACCAAAGTAGTTGAAATCTTCTTCTGCGTAACTGTTTGTTGCGCTTTTAAACCACTCATAGAGTATATTCTTCTTGAATTTTGCCATTATATTTTGCTTCAAGTGCCATCTGCAGTAATAGTGCTTAGCATTTGGGTAAATCAACTATAAAGCTCTTGCAATGCTTTGATGACAGTCAAAAACAAAAACCAACTCTTCACTTGATGGGATGACTGTTGCTAGCTTGTTGAAGAACCACTCCCAAGAGGCGTTGTTTTCTGAGTCAACCACTACAAAGGCAATAGGGTATATTTGATGATTTGCATCTTGGGCAGAAGTTGTGAGAAGAGTCCCTCTGTATTTTCCTTTTAGAAATGTACCATCTACCACAAGCACCTATACAATTGAATTGTATTCAGTAATTATTTGGTGACAATAATTTTTTCTTATGAAATGAATATGTACCTTTCGTAGGATTGGAAATGCTCGGATACATGCTCCAAAGGCAATGAACACATACTTGAACTTTGAGTTGCTATCAACTTCAATGAAGGTGACAGTTCCAAGATTTGCTTGCTTCAGGATCCAATAATATGATGGCACTAATTCATAATTTTCTTCTTCTGTCCTTATTCTCATCTCCATTGCTAAATCACGAGCCATCCAAGATTTCCAGTAGCTAACATGCTGTTTGAAATCATTCCTCATCGTGTTTCTAATTTGTCTTGGAGTTGGACCCTGTTTCTCATCTTCAAAACTGTATATATTATGTAAAACAGTGAATAAAATATGAAATGAAGCATGATTACAGTGAATAAAAATATAAAATATGTAATGATCGAAGAATTGATTGTAGTCTATGTCACCTGTGTTTGATCATTTCATCTATGATTCTGTAATTTAGAGGGCGTTGCTTATCTATTTGTACATCCATGCTATAGGTATGCTCCTTAAAGTATTTCTTAATTATAAATATAGTTGAACCACTCACTATGGCACCATGAATTTTCCAGGTGCAGCTCCCATCAACATAAAATGTTCTGTAATAACATGGTGTTGACTTCTTCACTTTGTAAGCAAACGCCTCTTGTGCAGCCAACAATTCAACAGTATTTTTGAGATCTTCCTTTGTTCGGAACAGTTGTCCCAAAAATATAAGAATTTCTCCCTTTCTTTCACTTATAGGTGGTGTTGTATATTTTTTGGACATTGTACTGCCACTGATGCGACTTTCAATCCCTGTGTCATCTCCATTACCATCCATATCACAACATCATTTATGCCTTCTACATCTTCATCCTGCACATCAAAGTCCTCTTCCATGACATTTGTATCCTTGGCATAGCTGTAAGCCTGAAATGCCAATTGATTTTCATTATGTATAGATTATGTAACCTGTTCTTCAGTGATTTCCTTCGCAGTTGTAACATATAAAGGCAATGTCCAATTCACTTCCTTCAATTCATTAATTTGCAAAAAAACTCCTCAAATCAGTGTCATTCTCAATCAAAAACGGCTCAGTAGTTTTCTTGAATGGATGCAAGTGACTGAATTGACGAGTAGGAGACAAATTGTCACTGGTTGTGAATCTGTTCAGTATCTCACTTTTCATCTCATATAGAGTTACAGTCTTCCTGATGACAATTATCTTTGATGACACATCCCCGGCAAAAACTAAATCACCATCTTCCAACTTCCATTCTCATCCAAATTTTATTGTTAACAGATTGGCCTCCATTGTACCTGATCATTGGTGACACGTATTAAATTTCATAAATATACTATGATGACATAAACTATTTTTTGTTATCTCAGATACCTATTCTTATATATCTATAGTAGAGTATTGAAGTGCATTACTTTTGATTAAATCTAAGAAATATAGTGATTACAGGTACACAGATGCACCCAAACTCAGATATCAACATGTAGGTTACAGTGTAATTTTGGTTGCAGCAGGATAGTCACGAAATCATCAACTCCTTATATCACGAAACCAACATCTTAGATCAGTAACTACATTAACAATGCAATCTAGATTACAGTTCTATAATCACAACATCAGCAACGTAGATCAAAATCGCCATCTGATGTCAAAATCGATGATAGTTGTTCATATTATACCAAATTTCAGTTTCTATTAATGTAATCAATTGTTCTCCAAATTCTTCTCCAAATTCGCAACTCAGACAACAATTTTGCTCCCAATTACAGTACTAAAACATTCGTATTACACCAGATTACAAATTATAAGAAAATTACCTGTTGAAAATCGATTTTTGGCTAACAGTGGAGTGTTCGAACATATTTCTCTTTAGATCTGATTGAAGAGCTCGAAATCGTCGATAATTGGGGCTGAAATCAACAATTGTGCTCGAGATTGAAATCCAGATCGAAATCGCCCTCGCCTCTGCTCTCTCATTGTTGTGTGTTTCTCCCTTGCATGAAAATGAAGAAAGAAACGGGATTAGGGAGGCAGGGGCAAAAATGTCAAATGTAGACACTCCCATAATTTCACCCCTCTTTTGTCCTAGGTGTTAATTTTTGCCCAAATTATGGACAATCACCAAATTTTTCCCTTATTATTATCTGATGCTTAAACATCTCATCGGTGGCAACCTCGTCAAAGAAATCATCAGCATCGTACAACACATCCTTGACCTTCTCAACCCTAATCTTGAAGCAGCAGAGGTTTCTTGCTTCTTCTCAGCATTAAGAAGCACAACTTTGATTGTTTTGATGATCTCATTAAGCTTGCGAAGCTCATCCTTTGCCTCCCAGATGGTACAACCCTTTTTCATATGCCTTCTGAAAGGCAGGTTTTGCAATAGTGAAGAGGAGGCTGTAAGCAAGGGTGAACCGTCTATGGATGGAGATGGATCAGATATTCAGATCTGATCTGAAGGTGTTGGACAAAGGAGAAGTGTTTTGTTTTGGTGGTGCTGAAATTTGAGAGCAAGCGTTCAACAGTAGGCTCTATTGTTTGCCTACTGTTTATGTACACAAAATAATGCAACACACTTTAATTCTCAGCCTTTGAATTTCTATTTGAAGTGATAAGGCAGCCAATTAAGTGGAGCTCAATCAACCAGAGACTTTTCAAAGGATTGCAGCCAATTAATTCTCATCCTTTTCTTTGTTTCCTATTAGATTTTTATTTTTGGTTCATACATCTAGTCTAGTTAAAGTTTTTTTTTTGTTTGTAGATATTTAGTAAAAAAAAGGGGGGGGGGATTCAAACTCAATACTCATCATACATAGGCAAAACTAATATTCTCCCAAAGTCAAATAAATGTTGAGCATCATACAGAGGCTATCATCTTCCCCGTCAACGTCTTCACAAAGATCTGCTGAGACACAACACTAGGAGCAAGGTGGATCCTTTTCTGATATTATAGTGAGCCATCTTTCAAATGCTCACTCCCGAAAATTAGCATATAGTGGTGAGGTGGAATGTCCTCTTTGTCCTGAATTCTCATCTTCACCTTCTCAACTGTGTATGAAGCGAACGCCCTCCTCCCCGCCTCTGAGCGAGTTGACTGCTATCCGAGAAAGTTTTTATCTGCTTCGAGTGCCTGCAGCCTCTCATTTAGAGTGGATACCTCTTTGTCCAAAGTCTTTTTTCCTTTCCACTATAAATATACACATTCAGGTACTTATATATACATCATACTTCATGACATGCATACTGTCATAAAATTGGAAATGGATCAAGGAAATCAAGACACTAAATAAACGTAAAGATGTTGGATAAAAAGCGTTCAAATCTCATATTGTTTCATCCATCACCACTGTTTTCCCTTACCCAGTTTAATGCTCTTACATGAAAGATAATGTTCAATAGACGATTGAACTTGCACAAACAAGAAATTCACACAAATTTCCTTAACAAACAAGCTGCTCAGTCAACTATATTTAAACAAGTAGAGCAATTCATATTCAATTTGAACTTTAAATGAATGCCATCCTTAGCTTCATTCAAAATCTTTAACCCTTTCAAGAGAAAGAAGAAGGGGGACAAGAGAAAGAAGAAGCACCTTGCATATTGAGGAACGTAGATTCATTGAATCAAAATGGGTCTGCACATCTGCAACCGTCTATTCTTGAAAATCAGAGATACAATATAGAATGAAACAATGAACATAGAGTAAGAAACTCTTAAAAAATCAGAGATAAATATAGAATAATTCAACTAAACAACCGTTACTTGAAGTATAAACGTCAATATAAGGCAAACACATAAGCAAACAAAATTAATGATTTAAATACACATACTTATCACTAAGCCGAAGCCTGATGGAAAGAAAGCTATGCTCAAGGAGGACAAAGGTAAGAACACATATCCAAGCCTCAAATTATCCTGTACAAGTAATTGTGATGCTTATGGTTCCATAAGAATCTCTACCGAGTTATATAATTTTGCTTCCATAGTCTGCCTATGAAGAATCTATTTCTCTTCTTTTAAACTAGCATTAGATGCTTGGATGGATACCAGTTCCTCAGTTGTTTATTTACACCTGGACTCGGTCTCCTGATCTCAAATACTTAGCACACCTACGTTTGTCCTGGTCTTTTGAAGTGCTCTAGTTAATTCTAGCCTTAGCACAATTGGCATCCTTCCAAAATTCTAGTCCTAACGTGTATCTCAACTCCAACAAATACAAAGAGAACAATTGCATCAACACATCTAAACCTAGAGGTCAACACATCATCAGAAAGAAAATTCCTAATAACAAGGTAATAGACAGAAAATTGCAATCCGTATCGATGGGTGAGATAAGTCACGCAAGCTCATCCGTTCATATGTCTTCACTTCAAGCACTAAACTGTACATGCTCATCAGTTCATCCCTTCGGGAGGCTCAAAGAGACTTTAATTGAAAAGTTCATGAGAAAAACAAGCGAACGTCACAAACAATTCATTTCTTCCCAACATCTCACTTGTCAGTTTTAATCGAAGAACAGCAAATCAATCAAACATTTGGGACGAATTTCATCTTAAATCAAACATAAATGACAACGTATGATACATCGTGCAACAATCAATTGAAAGCAGTGATAAAGACGGAGAGATGGAGACCTCATATATACCAATTGACTGGAAACTTCTCGGCCACTGGGAAGAGAAAGGCGGTGGAGCCAACACTAGCAAAATGCCTAACTTATCCACCTCCTATATGCCATCGGAATCCGTCGTCTCAGCCGGAATCCCCGCAGCCGATTTCAGTTGCGAAGATGTCACCGGCAGGTTTTCATGTCGATTGAGGGAGGAGAGAGAGGGTGAGGGTCTAGATTGGAGACTGGGATCGTGGAGATGATGGTGAAGACGTGTGAACTGTGAACCTGTGGATTGAGGAGGAAGCAACTGCGCCGATGCCGAAGGTAAGGGCGGTGGAAGAAGAGGAGCTAGAGTTTGAGGAGAAAGTGTGTGAGGGGAAAATAGAGGAAGAGAAAGGTATGAGCGACACTTGCAGCAAGGACAGAGGATGGACGGTGGCTAGGTGCGGTCGGGTGTAGGCGGCGACGGGAACAATTGTGCTGCTACTGAGAGGAGCATAGAATTCCGATCCCGATCTTTAGAATCCTAAGATCCTACATCCTACTCAGGAGACCGATTCGGATATATACATAGAATCTTTTTTTTTGTAGGATCTACTATAGGATCTTTAGAATCTTAATATCCTTTTTTGGTGAAATATCCTATTTTTATTAACAATATGTATTTTTCAAACATTTTTTTTGTTTCCTTGGTTGATTTTAGGGAGTTTAAATATATACATTTATATTTTAGGGAGTTTAAATATATACATTTATGTATAAAACGCGAAAAATGGCTTAAAGACAATTGTTTTTTAGTCTTTTAATCAATATGACAATATTTAAGGTCGTAAATGTAGCTTTTTATCTTTTGAAACCAAAATATATTGTGTAACTAACATTTTTTCCTCATTCTAGAACTTTAAATTAAGCCACTTTGTCGTATATATTTTTTATACTTTTATTATGTTATTATATTTCGAGGATCTTACGATCCGATCCACAAACTCTGTTGTGATTCGATCCTAGAATCCCGATCCTAATAACCTTGTAGAGGACGAAGAGGAAGGAGATGACCAATAGCGCCCAAACCCGTGAACGTGAATTGGGAAAGGGGTTCGGATCGGGCCATTAAGCAAGTAAACAGGATCCGCGTCTCACAAATAGCTCATTTTCACTTTAAGAGGTTTTTTCACTTGAGCCAGTTTCATTTGAACCATTAATATATGTATGTATGTATCATGGATGGAACTAGTATTGGCACATATATCAGACTATATAGTCATATGTGCTCCATTGAGTTGGGTTGAATGTTTTCATTTATTATTAGATTAAGGCCCAACGGGTTTTGTATAAATACAAGTTACTTGATCAGTTTAGGCAATGAAAAGATTTTCTGATTTTCCCACATAGCAGTTCATGTCCAACTCCTTCATCTTCCTCAAGCCATGACTGTTCCATGACTCGATTACACGTGAAATCGAGCCTAAACTTCCTCATGGTACCAGAGCAGGAGTGGTAAATCGAGTTCGATTAAGCAACAAAGGTCAGTTTCAAGATGACAGGAGAAGAGATCAAGATCGATCCCTCGGATCCTTATTATCTTCATCCTAGTGATCATCCAGGGGTGGTGCTAGTCTCGCCTGTCTTCGAAGGCAAAAATTTTGGCGAATGGCGTAGATCTATGAGGATCACGTTATCCACAAAGAACAAAGCAGGATTCGTGAACGGATCCCTTCCTAAACCGGATGAAACCTCACCGAAGTTCCACCTTTGGGTGCGGTGCAACGATATGGTCATCTCGTGGCTGATTAATGGCTTAAGCACGGATATACGACGAAGGGTGATATACACCGAGAATGCGAGCGAGATATGGAATGAACTCGAGGCGCGCTTCGGAAAGCCGGGAGGAACTAAGTTGTACTCCGTTCAAAAGGAGTTGAATACACTCAAGCAAGGTACAAGTTCTTTCCCTGACTATTTTACCGCAATGAAATCGTTGTGGGATGAGTTGGACAATATAAGGAGAATCCCTAGCTGTACGTGTGGTGTTGCGAAGGAGATGCTGAAGTATGATCAAGATCAGAGAGTCATTCAACTCTTAATGGGGTTAAATGACAACTTTACCACCGCTCGTGGTACGATCTTGATGATGCAACCTCTTCTGGACATTAATCTGGTTTATTCTCTGTTGTGGGAATAAGAAAAACAGAGGGACGTAAAGGCGGATGCAGGCTCTAGTTCATTTTCTGGTGGCGCTAGTTCAGCACCGGCTAAGAAGCCCGATTCAGGAGTGCGATTTGGAAGTTCTAGTACCAAGAATAGTGGTAAAGGAAAATTGTTCTGCACAAATTGTAAAAAAACTAATCACAATGTCGATAGATGCTTCTTTATTATCGGTTTTCCCCAGGGATATGCGGGAAGAGACAAGGGGAATAAGTTTGGAAACTCGGGGCAATTTGCAGGCAATGTAGGTGAGTCACGAAGTTCTGAATTTACAGCTGAGCAGATCAAGCAGATTATGAGCTTAATGCAGACAGTTAATGGTGCAGCTCAGATAAAGGAACCGTGTTCGGATGATTTTGCTGGCTTCTCAGGTATGACTCTTTCCGATAGATTGTTGGATGGAATGATATGGATAGTTGACAGTGGAGCGAGTGGTCATATGTGTAGCAATCGTTCCTTATTCAAGAGGACCTATACATTGTCCAAACCATTCATTGTTTCACGGCCAACAGGAGAGTCAACCATGGTAACCACTGCAGGGACAGTGGAGATCATGAAGGACTTGTTCATTCATAATGTGTTGTTTGTTAAGAATTTTAAGTGCAATTTGCTATCGGTTGAGAAATTGATCAAAGATTTGGGTTGCTTGGTTGTTTTTGCACTGACTGGGTGTTATTTGCAGAGGCTTTCTATGAGAACCCCAATGAAGATTGGTGAAGCCACCAGGGACTTATTCTTGCCGAGTCAAAGTTCGGTTTTGAAGACGAAGTAAGCTGGTGTGGATTCAAATCTAGTCTATAATAATGCGGTTTCGGCTGTGAAACCCGATGTGTGGCATAGGAGATTAGGTCATTTACCATCTTACAGATTGCAGACACTTGAGTTTATTAATTTCCTAGAAAAACATACTTTTGGCAAAGATCCTTGTGAGGTTTGTGCCAAGGCAAAACAGGCTCGTATTCCCTTTCCTTTAAGTAGCATCAAGACTGTTGAATGTTTTGAGCTTATACACCTTGACATTTGGGGGCCATACCATGTTCCCACGTATGATAAGTTTCGTTTCTTCCTCACTATAGTCGATGATTTTTCCCGGACAACCTGGGTCCAGTTGTTGGTCACCAAGAGCTCAACTTTTCAAGTGATCAAACGGTTTCTTGCCATGGTCGAAAGACAATTCGACGAGAAGGTATGAGTGATTAGAAGTGACAATGCGCTTGAGCTCGGTTCTAGTAAGGAAGCCTCAACTTATCTAAATGATTTGGGAATATTGCATCAAACCTCTTGTATTGCTACGCCACAACAGAACGACGTTGTAGAGCGGAAGCACATGCATCTTCTCGAAGTTGCCAAAGCACTAATGTTTGATTCCGAGATGCCTTTTCAATATTGGGGTGAGAGTGTGCTTACAGCTGCTTATCTTATCAATCGATTTCCTAGTAAGTTGTTGGGCATGATGACTCCGTATGAGAGGCTCCATGGGAAAGCGCCAAGCTATGAGCACCTACGATCCTTTGGAAGTCTGTGCTATGCTTCCACACTTCAGCAAGGTCGTGACAAACTAGCACCGAGGGCGATTGCTTATGTTTTGCTGGGATATCCCGCTGGTAAAAAGGCCTACAAGTTGTTGAGTTTAGAAACAAAACAAATTTTATTTTCAAGGGATGTGGTTTTCCATGAGGGGGTGTATCCTTTCAAGCACATTCACAATGACCGTGCTGCTTCTCTTACCCTTCCATCCTTTCACTTTCCTCGGAATCCTCCACATCGGTTTTGCGATGACAATATAAGTGTTGAGCCTGTGATTTTGTCTCCCCGTTCATCCTCTGTTGTTCGTTCGCCGGAGCTACACACGGTAACTTATCCTCACATACCGGTTTCCCCAATTGTTGCTCCTACTGATGGTCTTCGTCGATCGACTAGGGAGACTTGTCCCCCCAAATATCTTCAAGATTATGTTTTTAATCACTCTGATATCACACATGTTGTGTGTGCTCATACACTCACCTCCACCTTGTCTTTCCCTTCTCTTCCCGTGCCTTCTAACAGTCGACCTGATCATGAGCCTGAGAGCTATGCTGAAGCAAGTAAGTTCGTGGTTTGGCAATAGGCCATGAAAGATGAATTTGCAGCTTTGGATATGAATGACACTTGGGAACTTGTACGTTTACCAAAAGGAAAGCGTGTTATCAGATGTCGGTGGGTGTACAAAGTGAAACGAAAATCCGATGGCAGTATAGAAAGATACAAGGCTCGATTAGTTGTGAAAGGCTTCACTCAAAGGGAGGGTGTTGATTACACCGAGACTTTCTCTCTGGTAATGAAGATGACGACATTTCGAACCTTGATTTCGGTTGCTCTGAAGCGACGTTGGACGTTGCATCAATTAGACGTCAATAATGTGTTTCTTCATGGAACGCTTGATGAGGAGGTCTATATGAAAACCACCACTCGGTCTTGTTCCTCCTTCTGGTGGTTACGTATGCAAATTGAAACGCTCTTTGTATGGGCTCAAGCAGGCGTCTCGCCAATGGTATGCTCGACTCTCTACAGCTCTTCGCAGTCGAGGTTATGTCCAATCAATGAATGATTATTCATTGTTTTATAAGAAGGAGAACGATTTGTCTGTGTATCTCGCGGTGTACGTCGATGAAATTATGGTCACGGGAAGTGATGAAGTTGGTATTGATGATCTGAAAAACTTCTTGCACAGTGAGTTTCGCATCAAGGACTTGGGAAATCTTCATCATTTTCTTGGTATTGAATTCGTCCATTGTCCTGATGGGCTGTTACTTACTCAACGAAAGTTCATCAAGGAGATTCTTGATGATTTCCCTTGTCACGGTTCACCCGTCGCCAGCCCTCTTCCCGCTCATCTCAAGCTTCTACCTGATTCCGGAGAGCCTCTCCCAGATGCTTTTCCTTTCCGTCGTCTCATCGGAAAGTTGAATTTTTTAGTGAACACGCGCCCTGATTTGGCCTTTCTTGTTCAGTTTCTGAGTCAATTCATGACAGCTCCTCGACATCCTCATTTTGCTGCTGCTATACATGTCCTTCAGTACCTCAAAGGCAACATTGATCGTGGTTTGTTGTTGTCGAATTGCCCGAGCTACAAGCTTCAGGCATACTGTGATGCCGATTGGGCTAGTTGCCCTCATTCGCGTAAATCTGTCAGTGGCTATGTGGTTTTGTTTGGTTCCAATCTGATAGCCTGGAAATCAAAGAAACAACAGAGTATTTCACTTTCATCCGCTGAAGCTGAGTATCGCTCTCTTTGTCGTGTTTGCTCTGAATTGGCTTGGATGAGTCGGCTTCTCGACGAGCTTGATGTTCCGGATATCAAGCCCATCCCTGTGAAGTGTGATAATCAAGCCGCAATTTATATCGCTCGTAACCCCGTTTTTCATGAGCGTACAAAGCACATCGAACTTGATTGTCATTTCGCTCGAGAAAAGCTTCTTGAGGGCCTGATTTCTTTGTCTGATGTCTCTTCCCAGCAGCAACTTGCTGATTTCTTGACGAAGAACACTGCCTTGGTTCAACTGCTTCAAACTCTGTCCAAGATCGGCGTTGTGCTTCTCCCACCTTGATCTTGAGGGGGGTATTGACACATATATCAGATTATACAATCATATGTGCTTCATTGAGTTGGGTTGAATGTTTTCATTTATTATTAGATTAAGGCCCAACAGGTTTTGTATAAATACAAGTTACTCTTATCAGTTCAGGCAATGAAAAGATTTTCTGATTTTCTCACATAATAGTTCCTGTCTAACTCCTTCATCTTTCTCAAGCCATGACTATTCCATGACTCAATTACACGTGAAATCGATCCTAAACTTCCTCAACTAGTCTTCAATCTTGTTGAAAACACCAAAAGCATTAAGAAAGCACCAAAAGCTCCCATAAACAATTGAAATAGTCTTAAATCTGATCGAAAGCACCAAAAGCATTTCTTAACTAAGAATTAGAAAGCACCAAAAGCATTCTTAGATCGAAAGCACCAAAAGCATTTCTTAACTAAGAATTAGAAAGCACCAAAAGCATTCTTTGAGTTTTTATTTTTGTCAGATGTACGTAGACAGTCTGCTTCAAGGCTTGATTTTTATTTCAATTTTTAGGGTTAGTGTAGAATTTGGCGATGGCATCAAGTTCACAAACTCATCAATGTAGTAGTGTTAGCGTTACTTCAGGAAAAAATGATACTACAGGTTTACATATTTGGGTATAGTCTGGAACTGTATGTTGGTTTTCTTTTAGGGAAATTTACATAAAATCACCCTTAAGTATGAGTGTTTTCACTTAACCACCATTTAAATTCAAAATTACAGAAAACCACCCTTTAAATGGTTTTTTCTTACAACTCACCACCCCTTCATCTATTTTCATTAATTTATCATTAAATATATTATATTTTAATATTTTTAAACTTAAATTTGATTATAAATATATTCAAAATTTTAATTTAAGGGCTCGATTATATTTTAGGGATAGTTTTATTTATTTATAAAAAAAATTTGGAATCCTCAAAATTAATCCTAATATTATTTTATTTAATGTAATCCTCAAAATTAATCCTAATATTATTTTATTTATTACTTAAAATGAAAATCAATTGATAAAAAAATTTGGAAATAGTGAGGACTATTTTTCTAAACTTTTATTATTTTAAATATATATAATTGATAATTGATGCATGAATTATATTTAATGTTATTTTCTCAATGAAAACCTTATTGTTTCAGTTTTGATAATGAATTTTATAAAAATATTATATTTAAAATTTATATGGAGTGATTAATAGGGGTCCAATAAAGTTGTTTAATCCATGCAAAAGTAAGATTATAAATTATCACATAACAATTTTACATTAAATAATTATAAATAAAGAGAAGATTCATTGATATTTTCAAAATATATTGTTAGTCTTGTTTATATTTTATTAATAATTTTTTTTTTCTGCATTGGTATATATGTAAAACTTTATTCGACCCTATTAATCACTTTGTGTATATATGTGTGTGTGTGTATATATATATACACACAAATTTGAAAATATTTATACATTTTTAAAGCATTATAAGAATTACTGTTTTATTATAATATGATTAGGATTCATAATTTCTATTTATTAAGTCAAAAATAACCTTAAAATTATTATTTATTTATATTTTATTTTTTTTGTTTATTAATTAAACTTTTCTAAATATTCAAAAAGGGTAATTTAAACAATATTTTACAAAATTATCAACATGGGGAAAATTTAGGGAAATTTAAAGAAAAAAGTTATGTATGACAAATAAAATGGATCAAACACATATTTTAAGTTGAAAAATATTTAAAAAAATTAATAGATAACTTTATTTTTATGTAAATTTTTTATATATACATGGGGAAAATCACATGCCTTTTACCACAAATTTTTTTAAAAAATTATTGATTAATTGTATAACTTAAATATAATTATAGATCTTTTTCAATTTTTATCAAAGATAATTACTGAACAAAAATATTTAAACTATAGAAAAATAATAATATTTTTAAAATATTTACAATATAAATAAATAAGAGTAATTTAAACAATATTTTACAAAATTATAAACATTTTCAAACATAAATTAAGATAATAATTGTAGGTATATAATCCATGCATCAATTATATATATATTTAAAATAATAAAAGAAAAATAGTCTTCAATATTTCCAAATATTTTATCATTTTATTTTCGTTTTAAGTAATAAATATAATAATATTATGATTAATTTTGATGATTGAATTAAATGAAGAATTTTTTTTCTAAATATTCACTAAAAAATAAAAAATTACAAAAATATTCACACTTTTAAACTATTTACAAAAATATTCATTTTTGTCAGATTGGGCAGAAAAACGCGGTCTCAGACCGCGTTTTATTCGTATGGTCAAATTTCTGAAATTGGGTGAAAAATGGGACGAAAATCAACAAAAGAGACGCGGTTCCAGCCCGCGTCTCTTGTATTTTTTTATTTTTTTTTTTACGCAAAATTGAAACAGAGAGGAGGCCGGTGGAGAGAGAGGAGGCCGGAGGAGAGAGAGGAGAGGGAGGCGGAGCGGAGGGAGAGGAAAGAAGCAGTCGGAGGAGAGAGGAAGGGGCGGAGGGATGGTGGAGGTTCCAGGAGACGGAGTCGTCCCAGGAAGCGGACAGGAAGGAGTCGCGGCGGCTAGGGTTCCAATCGGAGGAGTGCGCCTCACGAGTGTGCTCGTGGAGGGAGCGGACGGGGTTGGAATTGGGAGGGAGGGAGAGATCGTAGGGCTTGAGGGAGCCGTCGGCGATGGCGGCGACGAGTAGGAAGGGGCGGAGGGAGGCGGAGGGGAGAGGAAGGGTCCGGTGAAGAATCGAACCAGGGTGAGGGAGGAGGCTCGGTCTCGGATTCGAATTCGGGAGAAGTCGATCCGGTGAAGAATTGAAACAGGGTGAGGAAGGGGCGGAGGGAGTCGATTCGGATTCGCGAGAAGTCGATCCACGTCAACTCGGTGCTCGGTCTCGGATTCGGATTCGCGAGAAGGGCGAGGGAGCAGGCTTCGTCTTCCTTCGATTCCGGCGTCTACGGCTTGGGCTCGGTGGTCCTCACTGGTGGAGCCCCTGCCTCCGCCTCTTGCTCCACCTTCCGTCGTTCCGGCCGCCTCTCTCCCTCAGATCTGCGTCTTCCTCCTCCCAGTACCCTCCCCGACCCTCACCCGCTCCGCCTCCCTCTCCTCCGCCCCTGCCTCCGCCTCTTCCTCCACCTTCCTTCGATTCCGGCCGCCTCTCTCCCTCAGATCTCCGTCTTCCTCCTCCTAGTTCCCCGACCCTCACTCACGCGCTCCGCCTCCCTCTCCTCTCTCTCCTCCGGCCTCCTCTCTCTCCACCGGCCTCCTCTCTGTTTCAATTTTGCGTAAAAAAAAAATAAAAAAATACAAGAGACGCGGGCTGGGACCGCGTCTCTTTTGTTGATTTTCGTCCCATCTTTCACCCAATTTCAGAAATTTGACCATACGAATAAAACGCGGTCTGAGACCGCGTTTTTCTGCCCAATCTGACAAAAATGAATATTTTTGTAAATAGTTTAAAAGTGTGAATATTTTTGTAATTTTTTATTTTTTAGTGAATATTTAGAAAAAAAATTCTTAAATGAAATCACACTTAGAGGGTTAAGTATCCCGATTCTAAAAGTTTAAGAGCTGAGTTGAACCGAGTTAAAGTGTAATGGGTTAAATGTCCTAGTCACAAATTTTCAAGGGCCATTGGGTATTTAGGCCAATTAGACCTGTCAAACGGGTCATCCGGGTCGGGTTCGGGTCGGGTCACTTCGGGTTTCGGGTAAAACGGGTCTCGGGTAAAACGGGTTCCGGGTTTTTCGGGTTGACTCGAACTCGGGTTTGACCGGGTTTCGGGTCATTTCGGGTCGATTTCGGGTTTGTCAATTTTTTCTTTTTTAAATTAAAAAAATCATTATTTGATAATTTTGTGATAAATTTTAATTATATATAAAAAAATTTAATTATATATAATTATAAATCAACCGGGTAAATCGGGTCACCGGGTCAATCGGGTAAATCGGGTCAAAATTACCGGGTTAATCGGGTCACCGGGTCGAAACCCAGATTACCCGGAAAATTTTGAATTTTTCGGGTTCGGGTCGAAAAAAAATTCTGGTCAAAATTTTCGGGTTCGGGTCGGAAATTTTTCGGGTCGATCGGATCGGGTTGTGTTTTGACAAGTGCAAGGCCAATGGTTTAACCCTAGAATTGATCTTCTAATCAAACAAGCATAGTCGACCCAATACTGGTGTCTAGAAGTGGCAGAAAAGGCTTTGGATTGCCGCCTTCTGGTATATTCCGAAGTGGGCATTTGCCAGTTTGCCACTAGGTATTGTACCTCTATCCCGGGAGGTCGACGATGCTGGGTCTGCTTCAGACAAGAATCAGATGTCTATGGTGGACGATATTCTCTGGCTTTCATCCCCACAGAATGATCCGGTCCGTCCCCATAGTTTGGCTCATATGCACGCAATTGGAAGACCTCTCCCACGTCATACGAAGTATACCAGTGATTATTCTGATGTCAATTCGTCCATGGAATTTAGTGGCACGACAGGTGCAACAAATGTCTATATAGAGGACTCTGATTTTGCTGCCAGCTTGGAGTTTTCATCCACACAGGTTGGTTGCATTATTGACATTGCTTCTTGTTCTAAACTGCGTGTTATAGATGGCCATGCCTCTAGAGTTAGCACGAGGATGAATGGAGAAAGTGTTGTTGAAAAGGTTCTTATAATACTCACCCATATATTCTAGTTGCTGTTATATTTTTCATATGTTGTATGTGCTAGAACATATGGTTTTATCTAATATTACTATTCATGTTGAATATTATTGATCTGCTAACTTTGCCTTTTCCATGCTCCTCGTTCATCTAGCAGCCCAGCACCAGAAAATTGCCAAATGGGAAATTTCATGCCGATGATGACACTCTGAGTGCTCTGCCATTTGATGCTTCTCATCAAGGATGTAACCAGACTGTTAATCAAATTGTGAACCCATGGCACAGAGTAAACAATCTGTTGCAGTCTTGCAGATTCTATTAGTTCCTTTTTTAAAATATAAGTAAAGCTTAGAAGTGTGTTACTGCACTGCCTTTCTTGAGTTATCTTGGACTGAATGTTTGATATTGATACCAGATATCTTTCTTATGTCATGGACGTGGCCACGCCCACAGCCGGCTGTCTCTCTCTCTCTCTCTTTCTCTCTCATATTTGATCTGTTCAATCCTGTGATTATGAAATACCGCAGCAAGAACACCTTGAGCCACCAAGAAGTATGTATTGTTGGAATTTACCTTTAAAATGGTTTAGAAGCTATGTTGGAAATTGGAATTGCTTAAAACATAGTTATTGATACCTAGAAGGCTGGAAGTAGAAAGTTTAATGGGAAATTTTATTCCTTAGAAAATGTATGTGATGGTCAAGGCACCTCAATTAGCATCCTTTTCTACTTGGGCTTACACGCATGCAATGTACTAAGTAACTTGTGTGTTTCCGTGTTTGATTTGCTAGAACCGCATCCTAGGAGAAGCGGAAGAACAAATTGAACAGATTCTTTCCTTGGTGTTTGAGAACTACAAATCATTGGATGAATTGCTCTTGTCAGGCATTATGGATGTTTTCAGGCCTGCAACAGTGGTCTCAGTCCCTGCTCTGTAGCCTGCTGTCAAGGTTTACACTCTTCTTAATGACATATTGACTCCTGAGGCGCAGAATAAATTTGTCAGATATTTCCAGGTTCGTAAACTTTTCTATTTTGTAATGTTTCTGTTTGTAGCTTTCTTGTTTTGAACTGTTACAGTTTTGCTAAGGGTTAGTTTTTATCCAGGTTGCTTCAAAGAAAAGATCAAAGAGGCATTTGGGTGAAACGGATGAGTACCTGACTTCCAGTGAAGGAACTACAATGGATAATACTACCATGTCTATTGCTTACAAAAAGATGAAAGCACAATGCTTGAATATCAGAAATGAAGTCTCCACTGATATTCAAATCCATAATCAAAACACACTGCCAAGGTATTCTTTTGATGCTTCCAACCTCACTAGGAAATTTACCCCAGTTCACACCCACTCTATAACTTATTGTTCACCATAAGAATTTACTATCATGAGGATTGCCATTTTATGATAGGGTGAGAGGGATTAAGTTGCTGAGAATTTCTGTTTGATTTAAGTGTTCAAAACATTGTAAATTGCGACAGCTGCACTGTTGTCCTTGCAGTTTCATTGAACTCCCCAATTTGTCAGCATCAATATATATAGTGTGGAATTGTCCACAAGAATTCGCGAGTTTCTCATATCATGCCCTCCTACCGGTCCTTTACCGCCCGTGGCTGAACTCGTCATAGCAACAGCAGATTTCCAGAGAAATCTCACCAACTGGAACATCAGGTGATGTCACATATGCACCTTGCTTCGAAGGCCATTGTTTATTTTGTGAAAATTTATGTTTTTAGTTGTGGAACTGACATTAGTTTTGTTTTTCAGTCACATCAAAGGAGGAGTAGATGCAAAAGAGATGTTCCACTTACATATCATTGTGTGGATCAAAGATAAGCGTGCTGCTATGCTTGAGAAATGCAAACTAGAGAAGGTATTTATATAGCCTTTGACTTAAAATATTATAGTATCCTCTTCAAATCGTTGTATGATTAATTGGTTTATCAATCTTTACCGGGAAATTTTAAGCAGATATATATGCATAATGCATTAGATGTGTTGAATATATAATTGATCGATGTAATTCATCTTTCGTAAATGCAACTTGTAAGTTGTTGAGATGTGAACCTAGCTACCTAACAATGCTTGGCTGCCTGGCTGGATTTGAAATTGCTTTAAATAAAATCGATCCTACAGAGTTAATTTCGGAAAGTATGTCATATTATTCTTTGTTATTTGAAACTGGCTATGGACCTTATTTTGAACGTACATCTTTTGATAGTGATAGTTGTCTGCTCAAAGAAAGGTTATGCTGACAAAATTCCGCGAGTTGTTTGTTGCCATAAGAGTTGTTGGACCGAAGGCGTTAACACGTAATATGCTTCAAGTCATTGAGAGGCTTAAGATATTCTTCAGTGAAAATATACATAAAACACCATATATATATATATATATATATATATATATATATATATATATATATATATATATAGAATAGCTATCCAGTGCATATGCTCCTTACAATGCATCCGTGAGAACACTTCTAAGCCATTGGATGAATATTGAATTAAGGGTTATGATGAGAAGTTTAAACGGTAAAACTAAAAAGAGAAATTTTTGGAAAATAAAAAGATTAAAAAATAACTTGTCTTTTTTATATTTATCCATTTCGATTGAAAAATTAACGCTAGTCTTAACTAGAAAAAATGCATAGAATATAAATGAATATGGATGAATATGTGCATAAATATTCATTTGAATACCAGCGTGTTATTCATGTTAACAAATATTCATATGAATACATTAGACTTATATTCATCTGAATACATTATTAGTTACCATCCACCTAAATATTCATTTGAATACACTCTACTTATTCATTCGAATAAATATTAATTTGAATAAACTCTACTTATTCGTATGAATACATATTTAATTATTCATCTGAATACATATTTATTTTGAATATACGTTCCATCTACTCCAAATTACGCTAACTTGAATATATGTTCCATCTACTCCAAATTACGCTAACTTGAATATATGTTCCATCTACTCCAAATTACGCTTCCATTCCAAATGAATATTATCCAACCGGGCTTCTACTCTCTCTGAATATTCAAATCTTCCGTTTGAGTTTAATGGAAACTCACGTTAGAATGGTTTAAGGAGAGAAATATGGGATTTGGAGAGAGAAATGTAATATATTTTTTTTATTTAAATTATTTTCATTCTTTCATTCAAATCTAACCATCCATATCGTCATCATTCGACGGTTCATACGGAGTCTCACGAATGCATTCTAAGGAATGAATGCATGTGAAAGCTCCCTATATCCTACTGTAGAACTCCTTTGACAAGGTCACAAGAGTGATGGTGAATAATCCTAGCCACTACTCCCAACAATAAATATCTTATAGGCACTGCTCGAGATTTTTATTTTTATTTTCTGTTCATATAGTTATCGATCATGAAATGATGGATTAAACCCTGCCTTGCAAAGTTGTTTTTCTTTAAAAAAATCTGGCATCTTGACCGAATTTTTACAGTATCTCACAAAAGCTAAATTACATCAGCTTACACTTTGACAGCAAAAATTACCCACTTAGTAGTGATCCATTGCAACATGTCCTTGCAAGTACTTGTACTTAACTTCTTAGAACTCGCTACTTGTAAGAAACTTTCCTTTGATTGTTTCCGAGGAGGAGTTGAAAACTGCTGATACATATATTTCGGGGACTTTATTAGCTCAAAACTAATTTGATGATCAATCTGAGTTTCTTGGTTAGAAGTGCCTCAGTGTCTGATCAGATTCCTTATTGCTTTTTTTAAGCCTCTCCTTCTTGATGTTTTAGCTTGAAATGTGTGATCGTCGATAGTCACAATCTTGAATGGTGATTTGCCTTTTTAGTTTTAAGTAACTAATTGCAGTGATGAAATTAGGGTATATAGGGTTGGATTTCATTCAGGACTAAAGTTCCAAACTCAAACCTCTAAGCTCAATTTCTACCAAAACCTTCATAAGCATTGAAATTGAGGAGCTTGATAATCTTTAGTCAGATTCTGGACTTTAAACTGGTCTGTGACTAGGAAAGCATTTATTAATAGAATTTGTAAGAAGTGGGAAAAAAAATATTCTGTAGATAAAGACAAGAAATGAAAGACAGAAAGCACTAGCTGGGAATCAATCAAGTTAATGGATAAAATGCAATCTGTTTTAGCAGGAAGATCAAAATCACTTTCACTCCCTTTTCAAAAAGGAAACTTGATTTCTTGTAGTGATTTAATCCACAGAAAACACTCCTCTGAAAAGCAAAACATCTTTTACAGCTTTACCTACATTACTCATAAACCACAACCACCCATGCTTCATTTTTTTTTCTTTTTAAATGCAAATCCTGAAATGGAATTGTTGTTTTTAAGTATAAGAAAAAGAGGTCCAACCGAATTAAAGATGTTGTAGGTTCAAAATTAAGTGCTGAAATGAAGCTTGCCGATCTTGGAAGTTAGGCACATGGAAGTGGTCCTTAATTTGTTCATCCTGAAATGTCAATTACCAATCCTGTGAGAAGAAATATTTTAGGTTATGTTTAGATAAACATGACTTAGGAAGTGTGTTGTTCCTCCTTAAATGGTATTACCTATTGTAATGAGAAGAAAACCATCAACAATCACTTACAACCCTAATGCTTAGGGTGTGTTTGGCTCTCAAAAATCGGAGTTTTGTTTACGAAACACACACCGCCCTTCAGTAGAAGGGTGGTGGAGCTAGTATTTGCCTTGTTGAGGAATTTCCGCCTAAAGCGCTTTTATATTAGCTTTAGAGAAAATAAAAACGTTCTAGGGCATCTAAGAGAGCTAAGCTAGACATGTCTAGTAGTATAGGAAAATGAAATTCTTTATTTAATGCTTTCAAAGATACTTGCTTCCATTGTATTGAACTCCTAAGTACTGGTGGTTAATATCATTTTTCGCGCCGAAAAAAATGTTGTACCCATTGATTAGGAAGCTTCACAGTTCACACTAGTAGTTTGTGGAATTAGTGAAAGTTTTGTTGGGCATCATGAGACTACTTTTTGCTTCATGGAAAAAAAAAATTGAAAACTTATTCTTTTTAGTGTTTTTTTTTCATTTTTTTTGGGATGGCGTGTCATCATATATAGGCAGAAACAATCAACCCATGAACAATTGCTGAGAGAGCTCATTTTTTTCAACTGAGCCATGTGCCTTTGGGGCATTTTTCCCCTCCTTCTGTTTTCCTTGCCCCTTAAAGCTATTTGTAAAAGTTGGGGACCATAGGCTTAGGCCAAGAAGGCATGAAGCATATATAATTGATGGTATTGACTATTGCCTGTTGAGTGGATTGTTATGTTACAGCCTCTAAAAATCTTGATTATTTGATCTGGTGCAGTTTCATATGGAATTAAATCAATTTTAATCCATATGATTTGTGATGGAGTAGGTGATCACATTATGGACATATTGAATTTGTAACTCTTTGTGTTTGTTCGTGGTTGAGAGGCTCGAAAACAATCATACTGTTGTTTGAATCCTCACAGATATATAACTCATCTGTCATTTTCAGGAAATCTGTTTCCTGACCCACTGCTGAACGTCGCATTGCAAAACACATTGATATTGTGCAGATGACATCTAAAAGCACTATAGCGTACGGATAAAGGACTTAAGATTCATCAAAATATCACAAGTGATGTTGTGAATCGTCGTCCATCTAATATCTAACATAATTGATCATCATTTTGCAGTTGTTCTTTTTCTTCGCAAAAGATATTGATGAAGTAAATATGGCCGGTGAAGATCAACTAGCACTATGAAAGTACAGACAAAGGACAAAAGACTTCACTTGCTGACTCAACATTGAAAGATGGATACTTTAGAATGGATGGTGTATAGAGGACATTGTGATTTGATTCATAGCATGCTCCACACTCATACTAGTCAAGGAACCGAAGAAAATCACTCGTGCTAGTAAGTATTCTCTTCTTTCTCACTTGTTTGCCAAGGATGTCAAGCTTTCCAGTTATGGTAGAGCAGTATCAAAGAATTACAACCAATGTTTGGCCTTGATTAGCATTTTGCAAAACCAAGGTAGACAATAGACGGGCAATTCCATTACTCCACGATACTTGCTTAGTTTTGGAGAAAGAAAAGATGGACATTGAGACCGGACAGACCCGGTGAGCACCAGCCTCTTAAATAGAACAGTACATGTGCTAACAAAGATGCTGATTCATACTGATCACCAAAAAAAAAAAAAGGTTGGTTGAGAGTTTTGGACCAAGGGACTTAATCAGACTACAAAGTCTTGCTTTCACATTGGTAATTTAATTTCTACTTAATTTAAACCATTTCATCAAGGCAAAAAGGCTTTTAGGTGTACCTCAGTTACTATGTTTAGGATATTTGGGTTGGTAATTGATTTGAATGATCTTTCAATCCCTTTTGATGCTCTTCAAAAAAAGAAAAAGAAAAAGGTTTTTGTAAAGCTTTTAGGTAATACCTTAAGCCATATTATTGACAACTTAATTTTATTCTCCTGTGTTTTTATTTGTCACAAACCACATTTCATGACCCGTACGAGATGGAGAGATAACCTCTAGGAAAAAATGTGTTCATGTTTTTTCCCCCTTATAATCTTATATGAAACCATGGTCTTGAGAGTGTATGTAGACCCTACGAAACTGAACTAAATGATCTATTTTATCAGCGATAAGCAGAACTAAATGTTCTGTTTTATCATCTGAATTCGCTAATGTTTTAGTGAAGATCATTGAGTGTGTTAACTTGAGAAACTGTAATGTCTTGAAGGACCCGGGAAAATCTGCAGTATCCATGGTTGGTGAAGTTACCACCTAATGTAACATGTGACATATTTTTGGTGCAGGCAACAATGATATCAACAACTTGACTGGCTCTAGCTAGGTGTATATTTCATTAGTTTCACTCTAGTAATAACTAGGAAAAATCGCCGCTTTTTTTCATGATACGAAGATAAAGTACTGGACCCTAACTGGGGAATCTGATGCCATGTTTCCTATGAATGACTTACAAATGCTTTTTAGAACACAGCAATGTTGATTGTTTGATGTTGGCATGAATAATTTGTTATAAATTGTTTGATGTAGGGGTCATCTTTGTACCATCCCCTTCGGCACCGAATAGTACTTGAATATATGTGACAAAAAGAAGTAATCACATAATAAAATTAAAATCTCATTGGAGGGGTGGGGGCTGAGCTTGCCTTGCCTATATATATACATGCATCTAAGTGGCTTTCCCTTACCAAACAACCTCACCTTCAATTCTGAGTGTTCTTCCTTTTCATATTTCTGTTGTGAACTCATCTCAGCCAACAGTATCATCAAAGTGATCGATCATCTAAATGGACGGGAAGAGGTTGGAGTACAAAGGCGACGAGGCATTGAAGGAGCTAGAGAGGCTAACGACGAACCCTGATGAGGTTCAGGAGAGCCTTTTGAAGGATGTAATCACAAGAAACAAGGACACTGAATACCTTTGCAAGTATATGAAGGGGTCAACCGACGTCTCAACATTCAAGAGTCGGGTTCCTGTAATCAGCTACAATGCCGTCTTACCTTACATCGACAGGATTGCAAATGGTGAAGATTCATCTCTTCTCACAGGCCACCCTGTGACTGAGATGTTAATCAGGTATGTTTTCCTGCTCTGCCTTAGTTGTTATTGGTTTGAGTCGTACGTTTGACAATAGCGCATATTTTCGTCTTCATTCTCAGTTCTGGCACATCCAATGGAGCTCCAAAGTTGATACCATCTATCGCCGAAGATCTTGACAGGAGGACCTTCTTTTATAACCTCACCATGCCTATTATAAGCCGGTACAGTACAAGTTTTCATTCACCTTCTTCTTATAGAAACAAACTCTTTGTTATGAGTGTATTTGGTGGTCTAATTTGTTGTGATCATATATATGATATGACTGAAGGGATATTGCGGGTTTGGGCGAAGGAAAAGCAATGCACCTCTACTTTGTCAAGGCAGAGACAACAACGCCTTGCGGTTTAGCAGCAAGGACAGTTCTCACTAGCTACTATAAAAGTGAGCACTTCAAGAACAGATCAAGGGACCCTTACAATGACTACACCAGCCCTGATGAGGTTATATGTTGTGAAGACAGCACCCAAAGCATGTACTGTCAGTTGCTGGCTGGGCTTGTTCACCGATCCAAGGTTGTCCGCCTTGGAGCTGTGTTTTCTTCGGCTTTTCTCCGGGTCATCTCATTCCTCCAGAAAAACTGGACCAAGCTGTGCCATGATATCAGGACACGCAAACTGGACCAGTCCATAACAGATCTCGGTTGTAGATTCGCTATGTCATCCATACTCTCACAAGCTGACCCAACAACAGCTGATGAGATTGAGAGTGTTTGCAGTTGTGATTCTTGGGAGGGGATACTCTGCCGCCTTTGGCCCAACGCCAAGTTCATTGAGGCGGTGGTCACCGGTTCAATGGCGCAGTATGTTCCGTCCTTGGAGTACTATGCTGGTGGGAAGTTGCCCTTGGTTTGTCCTATGTATGCTTCTTCCGAAAGCTACTTCGGGTTGAACTTGAAGCCGTTGTCTAAGCCTAAAGATGTATCCTTCACCCTTTTGCCTAATATGTGCTACTTTGAGTTCATTCCGCTTGGAGATAATGGTAAATGGACGCTCAATTCCAATGTAGACGATGAGGTGCCATCGGATAAGGTGATTGATCTTGTTCATGTCAAGGTTGGCTGTTACTATGAACTCGTCGTCACGACATTTGCTGGTATATATGTCAATAAACCTTACATGCTATTTGTTATAACATAAGCTTACATTGCAAAATTTTGATTGCATCATTTGTGTTAATTCAGGGCTATATAGATACCGCATTGGCGACGTGCTCAAAGTCACCGGATTCCACAACAAGGCCCCTCAGTTCCGGTTTATCTGCAGGAAGAATGTGATTCTAAGCATCGACAACGACAAGACCAACGAGGAGGACCTCCACAAGAGTGTCAGCGAGGCGAAGAAGCTACTAGAGCCTCACAATGCCATGCTGGTGGAGTACACTAGCTATCCCGATACCTCGACAATGCCTGGCCACTATGTCTTGTTCTGGGAGATCAAGCACAACACCAGCAATGGGTCATGTGCCTTGCCCCAGGATGTCCTCACAGAATGCTGCCTTGCAGTTGAGGGGAGGCTCGATTACAACTACCGAAGGTGTCGATCCCACGACAAGAGCGTGGGGCCCCTCGAGATACGCCTGGTTAAGGCTGGGACTTTTGAGGCACTCATGGATTTCTACATAAGAGGAGGAGGGTCAATAAACCAGTACAAGACCCCAAGGTGTGTAACCTCTACCGCCGCTCTCAAGCTGCTGAATGCTAATGTGGAGGATCGCTACTTCAGCTCGAGGGATCCGACATGGGTCCCTTGAAGTCAAGCTAGCTTGTTGGCTTCAAATGTGTTAGCTGGTGATGCCTAAGAGTACCCTTAAGCTGGAGTCAAGATGATGTTATATGACTTGGACGTACTTGAATGGCTTTTATGCCTGCATATGGAGGAAATAATACAAGTCTTTGCCCTATCTAGGATATCAAATATGATGCCGGTAACAAGCTAAGCTAGGTTGTTAATTAATCCTCTCTATATATTAATGGATTTCTGGTATGTATTAGTGAATAAAAATCTGTGTTCTGAGGTGCACTCATGATCCAAGATTGCATTGCATCTCTCACTTGTTTGCAGCAAAGTAGTTTGCTACCTCACTTCATGCCTGCATCTCTCAATTCAAAGAGTTGGCCCTTGAATTGAATTGAATCAACACACACACCCCCTAGGAGGAAGATGCAACAGTATAAGTGGATAAGTTGGAATCTCTTATATATATTATTGTCTTCCACTCTTCCAAATCAAAATCAATACATGTAGATCTAATCATGATAATATTAATAATGATGATTTTTGAACTAATAATGTATAGCAAGATGATATGAATATGATGGTGGGTAAACTAATACGTACCAAACGATGGTTCCATAGCTTTAGGCTTTTACAAAGTGGTTCTCATGTATCAATTCACAAGCCCACAATTATATATTTGTCACATTGACTATATTGATGATGATGATGATGATGATTAGGATGAGCTAATTACCCGATTTGTTTGCTAAACATTAGTTTGTTCTATAATGACAAGTTGACAACAGTCAAGTGTCCCCAGTTATATACTCCACCCAATGAAGCAATATTCCAGTAGTACCGTACAATTATATTGGACCATTCATTTGGCCCAAAATTATTAAATTGTTCTTTTAGCCCAATAAAACTACAGGGAGGGTAGAGGGAATTTTTTGGTGGGAACTAGAATTTTTTTTTTGAAGAGTCAGTTTCGTGAACTATTCTAACTAGGAACATTTTTAGGGAAGAGAATTTGTAGCTCTAATTCATAAAGAGGGTTATCAGTAGAGAGAGAGAGGGGTCTAGTTGAGTCAATCGATGTGTTATACAATTCACTTTCCTGAAAACGTGAGTTAGAGATAATCTTCTTAATTTTCCATGGACAGCTCCAAATGACCTTAGCTGCATTAATAACATAGAGGTTATCACCTTCATTGCATAAGTTTCAAATCTTTAGTATTTGTTTCTAAAGTACCAAATGCTCCACCAGCCACCAACACATCTTGAGAGATGCAAGCTCATCCCCCAAGTTCATTTCTAAAAAGATTGTGCTATATGTACCGAAGACAAGTGTTATATGCAATCCAATAGACGAATCCATGATCCGTTGCATTTACAACATGAAACATATCCAATAATTATTGCAAGTTGTTAAAAAAATACACAGACGGATCCAAGATCCGTTCATTGTAAAAAAAAATTATATAGGACGTAAAGAAAAAGGAAAGAATATATAAGACAATGAAAGAGACAGTAAGAGCAAAAAAAAAAACGACAACAAGAAGGGCAGATCCATTAAAAAAAACTTGTAATGAAGTACAAAAAAATAAACAAGGACGGATATATAACCCAAAAATACGGATGGATCTAGGATCTATTCATGTTTATAACTTAGAATGATTGATGAACAAATGTCATTATGAGTGAAACGGAACCTAAATCAGTCCGACTAGAGTGCATGTACCACCTGCAATAGGTACATATAACCACCCCATTCTAAAAAATGTGATGGGGTTCATTTGTAGTCCAATTATGGTTCTAAAAAGTATGATGGATTCATTTTGTGGTCAAATTATTGTTTAAAATATGTGATGCATTCATCTTTGGTCCAATTATTGTTCAAAATCAAAAGTATTTTTTGGTAGGGTTTTGTACTTTTTGTTGAATGACTTCTAATGAGGTGGGACAACTCAAGAGGAGGATGTGCCGATGTGAAATAAGTCTTCATGTGGATGGTTACATAACGTGCGGAACATTAATTCTCTGTTCATCCGGTTTGACATTTGTTGAAAATTCATTTCCACAATAAAAATTTTAGAGGGGAAAATAGAATAAATAATATAAAGATATCGATAAATTTTTTTTTTGATTAGGAAATAACTCGAGGTCAGACATAACTGAACCTCGAGGGCCGACAAGTCGGCAGAATGATAACCGTCTAAACAAACAAAAAGATACAATGTTGGTGCAAAATACAGGTCGGAACCTACAAAGGCGAAACAAAACACAACTAAACCGAAAAAGACGAGGACGTAGACGAAAGACGAAGCCAAGCACAACCCTGAAGGAGCACCGTAGGTCAGCGGCACATTAGGAGTCACCTATCAAAAAAATATGTATTTTAACATAATATAACAATATTAATATTAAAGATTATATCCTAATACAATCATATCTAATAACTCATAAAATATATATATCCCAGAGATATATTAGGATAGATCCTTCCCATGGACGGAAACCGCAAACCCTAACCCTCTGTTTGGCAAGTGGATATTTTAGGGAATAGAAGGAATGGAAGGAATTGGAAATTGAGAAAGAGAAGGAAAAGGATTTCACTTTCTCATTAAATTCTACCATTTTGCTGGGTTGTGAAATCTCATCAAATAGGTAGTTATTTAAGTTTTAAATCCCTTCCATTCCTCCCAATTGTCCAGCCAAACCGTCAATTCATTCTCCCTTCTATTCCCTCCCTACAAATCACATCCCACCATCCAAACGGAGTGTAATTAGACATGGAAGCAGCGATCCCTCCGACAGGCAAGAGAGAGGCGGATCCACCAACCGGCGAGGAGGAGCCAGATTCCAAGAAATTGAAGCATGGGGAGGAGGAGGACAAGGTAGATCATCCCGATCTCAAGGACTTGTTCGAACGATTTATGTCCGATTGTCGTACCGAGTCAAAGGCCAAGAGTAAATTGATGGATTCTGCAATCGAAGGCTCGCTCCCGAGGAAGAAATCTTCTTGGGTAAAGTGATTCAAGGTGACAGGGCTCCTCTGTCTCTGCTTCCGCCGACTTCGCAGGATCGTATGATGCCGCCTTCGCCGGATCATGATAGTGATGATGAACAAGGGTGCGGTTCCGACGATGAATTGCCAAAGGGATATGGTTGGGTCTCTTATGACCCTGTGTTGTTGCCGGGAAGCAAAGATTTTGTTATGAAGATGTGGTGTGCTAGGTGCGGCAAGGCTAAGTGATACGGGGTTAGCCGCAGGATGGCCCGATCTTCAACAAACAAGCAAGAAACTAAAGAACGGAAGCAAGAACGAAACAAGACTCAATAAAGACAACAAGAATCGAATCAAGAAAGCAAGAACTAACTCGATTTCGACCAAGAACGCAGCAAGAATTATAGGACTCGACGCAAGAAACAAGAACAAGACTCGATAACAATGAAAGACACGAAATTGATGTAAAGACACGACCGATAATTATAAGGACTGAGTCGATCTATATAGAACAAGATAAAGACCTCAGGCCTCCTAAGAGGGTAGTAACCAATACCAATGACTATATAACCCGCCTCTACAACCCTACACAACCAAGCGGACAACTTGGAGGCACAAGGAGGGGGCTCGTGGATACTAGGATCACCAAGTCTTGCGAAGTTGATGAACAAAAAGCAAACCAAGCTGAGACAAACCAATTCAACAATCAATGAGCACAGCTCCAATTGATCGACAATCACTCATGTGTTTCACACAATATGAGAGAACTAATTCTATTCAATGAAATCCAATTGAATTACATAGAAGGAATCGGCATATATAGAGTACTCTAGGGCTGATGGGCCGATTCTACTAACTAAAGAAGATGAAAGAAGATAATATTTTAAGTAGAAATAATACTAAAAATAGAAACATATGGAGCCCCAAAACTTAAGACAAATCGGCATTCCATAAGCTATGGAGGCTCGACCTCTTCTTGAATCCCAATGCACATGTATGTCTTCAATGTTGGCTCGGGGAGTTGAACACTGCTCAAAAACAAAGCATGACTCACAAAGTTGAATGAGTCTCTCTGAAGCTTCTTAGCTCTAGCTCGAGTCATAGGTTCTTCTCCAAGAATGATGGGTGTGTCTGGAGCTGTAGAAGATGGTCCCGCATCCCTAAGGATCACTGGCCTAATAAATGCCCCGAAAAGAAGGGTACTCTTTTCAAAAGCTATGGCTGGATCAATTAAGTGTTCTACTTCTACGCCTACTGATCAGTAGTGATCATATCTCCATCTCCATGATGCTGGTTGTTTTGTTTTTCTGAATTTTCAGCTCTCAGACGTAACTCGCAATATTATCTTTGTGTTTATATATGCCAACTGCCCCAACTCATCTCATACAAACTCCACTGTCTGCTACCTTGTTTGTATATATGATGCTAGACTTCCCCTTAATTAATATTCTCGGGCGTGTTGAGAGATCTGAATGAGAAAGTTGAACATAACGATCCTGCCTTAGTATATAATGTGTTTTAATTGATCATTTTTGGAGAATTATACAGCCTTTCGAAGGAGGTTTTTTATTTGTAGGTAACATCAATAGGGGTGTGCACCGGTTGAAACCGAACCGGAACCGGCACAAAACCGGAAAAACCAGAACCGGAATATTCTAAATATTCAAACCGATAACCGGACCGGTAACATTCCGGTTCGGTTTAAAACCGACCCGGAATATAGAGAGTCAATCCGGATCCGGAACCGGAACAACCGGAAGTATATACGATTATTTTTTTTCCATAAAATTTCTTTGATAATATTATATTTTTTTCACTTACACCGTAACAATTATGCGGAATTTTTTTTTTAATCCCGTACCGATTCCGTCCCGCAAAAATTATGCGGGACGGGACGCAAGACGAAGAATCCTCGTCCCGCAAATCCCGTCCCGTCCCGTATATATATAATATTTTTATTTATATAAAGAAAATAAAATTAAAAAAACATTAATTATATGGCTATATGCTACTGTAAGTCTGTAATTATATCCTATTACATTACTTGCTACACTAATTTTAGTGTAATTATATATATATATATGAGAATAACGAATGATTAAACAAATAAATCTTGATCGGTGTTGTAGCTTGTATGTACAAAAATTAAATTTTCGGTTTTATCCGGTTTAAACCGGTAAACCGCCGGTTATTACCGGAACCGAACCGGAACCGTAATTCACAAAAGTTATCAACCGAAAACCGGCCCGGAATATCCGGTTCGGTTATAAGACCGGTTCTACCGGTTCGGTTCCGGTTGATTTTCCGGTCTAAACCGAAATCTGCACAGGCCTAAACATCAATGAAACTACCGTGAAATTTCTAAATTTTTATTATTTTGAGATTAACTAACTCAGTTAATTTTTAACTAACATATTACATGAGAAATGCAACGTAAAGAAACATCATAAAGGTGAAACAACTTAACAAGGCTATAAATACAGTTTACACCTTAGCACTACCGCCAACAATAGTCACAACTAACTAACTAAGTACTAAAACACCACCTCCAAATCAAAGCACAAAGAAAATTAAATTAACTATAATAATTTTTCCACCCACATCATGGATCTCAAATTGATTTCAACACCCATTCATTCATACATAATAACAAGGGAGCTACATAGACATTATAGCTTAGCTCTCCACAGCTTCCTAATGTGAGCTACTAACTCATCACATCACATGATATAGCAACCACTTGCTTCATCCTCATAGTACTCAGGTTGATGATCATACCCGCGAATCCCTTCGACTGGTCCAGATATTGGCGGAATAGGATCCGACCCAGAATGCATTGGAAAATACATCGGCGGGGCATAGCGAGACGCGCTGAAACTCGGCTGCGCCACGCTGTAACACACCCCATAAACTGGTTGTGGGAAGTGCATTGGTGCAGGATATGGGTACATTGGCTGAGCTTCACAAGCTCTCAAATTGGGCTCAACAGATTGTGGGCCCTGAACTATTTGGGCCTGGCCCATTTCCTCAGATCCCTGGCCCACTGGATGGGCTGGTTTTCCAGCCCCATTCGGCCCACCCCCACCCCCACCATTTTTACCTTTGTTCTTTTTTGGGCCCATTTCTCCCTTGTCTTGATTGGCATCTACCTCTGATGAATCCATGCCATTGCCACCACCAGGAGGGTTGTTTGCTATCTTTGGGTCTTCACTAGTGCTTGTGCCATTCTTGTTCTCCGACTTCTTGGGCGCAGCGTTGAGCTTGTCGGTGTTTCCGCCGCCTTTGGGCTTTGGTTCACTGGGCTTCTGATCATTGTTATGCTTTGGCTTCTCCGCCTTATTGTTATTATTATTGTTGTTACTGTTATTGTTGTCCTTCTTGTTTTCTGGCCATAATTCAGCGAGCTTACCCGATTTCACAAGCTTCTTGATGATGGTATCGGCATCCAGGTTTCCGGTGACCGTGACCTTCTGCAGCCGAGGGTCAATTGCTGTCGTGTAAACCCCTGGAAAAACACAAAATTAGGATAGAAATTAAAACTCAAGCACGTACGAGTCATGTTTCTTAAGGATCACCCGCACGTATACCGTCGATGTTGCGGAGGATTTTCTTCACTTTTTTCTCACAACCTTCGCAGTGGATTGGGACTCTTAAGGACCAAGTCTGTAGCGTAGACCATATATATAGTTAATTAGGATGAGTTAAAACACAAATAAAATTGATGAAGAGATGATGATTGAAGAGAGTAAATGAATGAGGTTATATACCTGATACTTCAAAGGTTTAGGATTGTTATCTGCAGGGGGTGCCATCGCCATCAACTAGTAACTGGTAAGAGGAATGAGTGAGAGAGAGCCGAGAGGTGTGAAAGAGGGTGTGCCAATGGGTGGATTTATTTAAGAGGAGGGTAAAAATAGGAGGTAAGATTATAATTATTAAAAAAAAAAAAAAAGAGCCTTATTTAACAGGAATATAATGAATAATATGGAGAATGGGGTCCACTCAGATGTTGTTGCACATGAGTTTATAATGGCAGAAGATTTAGGGTAGGGTATTTAAAATAATAAGGGGTGGGTTCTGTATTAATTACCCTCCCTGACCAACACCACGTGTGGTTGCACACATTGTTTAGTGTTTACCTACACTAATTAGCAGTGACTAGTGAGTGCATCACATCATTATTTTTGCTATCTATTTTCTTTGGATTGATTTCTACAATATATATATATATATATAGGGAAGCTTTAAAATGTAAAAAGTCCTTAACGTGTAAAATTTTGGGTTGGGGCGCGCGCGGGTCTGATTTAAAAAAACTGAACCGGATCCGTTTCATTAAAAAAAAAGCCAGAACCGAAAAAATAAAACACTCTCCTCTCTTTGCTCGTTGATTGAAGGCGGAAGGTAGGGCGAGGGAGCGGCGATGCCAGTACAAGATCTGGATCTCTCCATTTACCCATCGCCTCTCTGTTTCTTCGACCTCGGAATCTCCGATATCCAGATCGAAGATGCGGAAGAGCCACAAGCCATGGATCTTCTCTCTCATATGTGCTCTCCTCTTCTTTGTCGCTCCGTCGCTCTCCTTTTTCAATTTGTTCCATCTTCACTGCTGTTGGCTTGAGGATTTCGAAACAATGTCGATGAGGAAGATCGCTTCATCCTTGTCGTTCTCTGGCTTCTTCAGGTACTATGTTCTGCTTTTTTTCTCACTTTATTTTTTAGTAAGGGCGAACGATTTTTAAGGCTTAGGGTTTTCGCTTACTTTCCATCTCTCGATCCCAATTGAAGAGGGTTTTATGATGCTTGGGAAGGTAATTTTTGCCTCTGCTTATCTGATTGCTTGTTTATTTCTTAAGTTGCATTTTATCAATGTTTATTGAGTTGTGATTTGAGAGAAAAACATTAGTAAGGGGATAATGATTACTGATTAGGTTCTAAGGTCTGAAGGTTTAAATAATTCCATAGGCATCACACATTTTTATTTTTCAACTTTATGGTTCTCAAAAAACACTGAAGTTGTGTTTGCTAGGGTGTAGTCTGGTGCATATGAAACTCTTTAAAGCTGATTGGTACAAAGAACCTTTTAATACTAGGTATTTCTGGTCTCTTTTTGTGTTTCTTCTGTTTTCTTTTGTTGGATTTGTAATAGTGCGGTTGCTCCATGGCTACAGATACCCTTTTCCGTAGCTCTAAAAGATCCAGGAGAGGACAACTTGGAAAAGTTCTATGAGACATTTCATGGAGCAAATATAAGCATCCAGGTAGCCTTCAAATATCTACTGATGTCTTTTTGCTTTCTTGCCTTCTTGATTTCCCCTTTGATTTGTGAAAGGGGTGAATTGACCCAAGTGTGTTTAAGATTTCTTAATACGTATTTTCCAGTTTGAAATGTCATGTGTGGCTGATGGATTGAACTGTGTTATAGTATCTGTTAACTGTAGATATAGCAAGGGGGTACCTTCATAAATCACTGTCAGGAACTTTGGAGTTCATTATTGAAAATGGAACAGGTGAAGTCCCTATCCTTATCTTGATTGCATAAGCAACGAAAATTTATAGGAAAATATTTCACCATATTGCAATAATAATGACTTGATCTATTGATATTTATCTTCAGTGGAACATCCTGAGCCCCTAGTTTCATCTGAACTTGTTACATTCTATATCACACAGGACACACAAAGACACCCACTGCTTCCTGAACTGAAATCAGGTTTTTTACTCATCTGTCATCGTTAAATGATTATGTCTGTATCCAATTGAAGAGGGTTTTATGATGCTTGGGAAGGTAATTTTTGCCTCTGCTTATCTGATTGCTTGTTTATTTCTTGCTAGCACTATTTCATTGCTTGGATTTTTGCTCTGTTATTGCTCTGTTATTTATTTAGTTTAGCAATCAGTGATAGTTTTGAATGCCAGTGGAGGCAAACGTTCTCATATGAGATGAGAAAAATAGGTGCACTGTGCTAGACGATTATTGGGAAGAACTTTGTTAGGTCTGAAATGCTTTATTTGCCTGGATTTTGGAATATAACTTTGGGATTTCTAGAAAGATTGAAGCGATGGTATAAGTTTGCTCTTTGCAATAGATGAGAAAAATAGGTGCACTGTGCTAGACAATTATTTGAGTGTGTGATAATCTTGCCACTGAAATCGGATTGAAGCCTCATGACCAGAATGCTTCTGCTCTCTGAACAGGTCTATATGGTGGTGGTTCAGTTGCTTCGCAGTTCCATGCTCGCAAGCCCTTATCTCCAGCCGCTCCCCTCCCAGTGTCCTAAGTTCCTACAAAGATTAAGTGATTTTGGCCTGTTCATTGATTTTGAGTCTTGGTACAACCGCTTCTGTATTTTACGGCTATTGCATTTATACTTCAGAGTTTAGAATCTTCGAAAAATGTTTATTTCAACTAAAAATCCGTCGTGTGCAACTTATTGGAACTATGTCTTTACTTTGGAGATTAATGGATCACTTATCCATTCTTGAATAAAGTTAGTATAATTAGTAGTTAAAATTACTTTTAGCGGCATATTATGATATTTTGGGAGTCAATTGTGTGTCTTAAACATTTTTTTTTTCATTTAGGATGGGGTTATCCTTGGAGCAAGGGCTATAGAAGGTCCTATTGTTGCTGAGAAGAACTGTGAAAAGATCAATTATATGGCACCAAACATGTGGAGCAGGGACTGCTGCAGATACAGAGGCACCTACTTGCGGGGTGCTCTTGCCAAAATCTGCGTGGGAACTAATGCTTTGGCACTAGGTAAGCAACTCGTGGGTTAAGATTAACTCTTTCATTTTATCAGTTTTTATTGTGTGGGATATGTTGGTTCTGATCAGATTTTGAATCTGGGATATCAATCTTTTTTTTTAAATGATAAGTTCCATTTCTTCATTGCTAAATGTGCAATTTTAGTTTGAAAAAGTGCAAGTATAAAACGGAAAAGTGCATTTTTAGAACTCAAATGTTCTTAGCATGTCCATATTTGGGTTAGCTTCTTACTTGTGTTAAGATCCATAAGCTCAATTAGGAATGAGCGCCTGTTGTTCAGGATGTTGGTGGTTCGACTCCACCTGGATCTATATACTCTATTTCAATGTTCAATTCAGAATATCATGTCCACTAATAATAGGCCACCCATTAGGAAGCTTAGGCAATGGAGTGGTTTAAGTTTTAATGCACATTATGATCTTACATTTGCACAATTGTATCTTACTTTTGCACAATTGTATCTTACATTTGCACAATTGTATTCTTAATCTGCACAATTGTATCTTACTTTTGCACAATTGTAGTTTAAATTTGCACAATTGTATCCTACTTTAAATTTGCACAATTGCACAATTAAAGTTGCACAAATGCACTTTACAGTTGCACAAATGCACTTTACAGTTGCACAAATGCACTCCACAGTTCCACAAATGCACTTCACAGTTGCACAAAAGGTATCGAAAACGGGAAAAAGTGCATTTACCCATAAAATTAGACATATTTACCCATAAATTAAACATATTTCAATTATAAATTTTTATAATTGAAATAGGCACATTTACCTATTTACCCCATAATGAATTATTTGTCTGCACAAAATAAACTTATATTTGCACAATAAGATGTTATATGTGCACAAAAGCAAGTTATACTTGCACAGCAGAAAGTGTTACCACGAAGAAAAAAAATCTGGGCAAAAAAAAAAAAAAATCGGGTCCGAGAAGGGGGGGCACACGCATGGGCAAGGGGGGGCAGATATTCTACTAATTAAATTAGGCCCATTAGTAATTAAATTAGGCCCATTAGCAAATTTTACACGTTAAGGAGTTTTTACATTTGAAGTAAACCCTATATATATATATATATATATATATATATATATATATATATATATAGGGGGTGTTTCATGGGTACTCATCCCTTATTGTGTAACATGAGAACACATCCTGGGCGTTGATTAATTGAAATGGGTGGCTGAGATTAATAGCCAATTTAACCTTTTTTTTTAATTAAAAATCAGTGGGACCCACAAATTTCCTTCCTCACTTGCTGCGTTGGGGCGCGTGTACAAGCCTGTCTTTTTTTTTTTTTTAAATTATTCGAGGGTATCGCTGGATTCGATCATATTGATGGATTATTCGAGGGTATCGCTGGATTATTCGATCATATTGACGGATTATGCGATGGTATCGTTGTATTTTTCAAATCGGCTAGCATCCTGAAAACGCCTCTAAATTTTTACCTAAAAATTATTCAATGGTATCACTTGATTATTCGATCGTATCACTTGATTATTCGATGGTACAACTTGATTATTCGATGGTGTTGTAGTGTTATAACTAAAAATTATTCAATGGTATCACATGATTATTCGATAGTATCGATGTATTTTTCAATCATATGACTGGCAACATAAAAAAACACATTTCATGAAACACAAAATCGGTCCATACATATGAATAATTCGGCTTTCCCCCCGAATATCTCTTTCAATCAAGCAATTAAATCAATCGCAAACAAAAAGGATTTCAACTAATCACAAACCTTAGACTCCAAATCCACCACCATCGGAAAACCTCCTCGACTGCAGATCCACCACCAGGGAGTCGCCTCACCATCTCGCCTCGCTGGATTTCGACCTAAACCTCACCATCTCTCTCGATCAAAGCCGCCCCCTCCCTCTTGTACTCAGCACCCAGAACCAGCCGCCATCACCACCTGCAGCACCATCGCCGGCGACCTCCTGCCCAGATCCACCCACCGGTGCACCCACGAACCACCACACAGCCCTCATCCTCTCCTTCCTCTCCTCGCAGAACTTACGCAGCCCCTGCCGTCACTCCTTTGCTCTCCAGATCCGGCCGCCTCTCACCACCGCCGATCACCACCTTGCCCAGATCCGGCCTCCCTGAGCAGGATCTCCATCGCCATCGCCTTCGAATGACGTTCGCCTTCGAGACAGAGAGAAGCTTACCGGAGAAGGGCGATGTCGATTGAGGACAGGAGACTCGTCGGATCCAACATATGTAAATCTCAGTAGCGCCTTCCGCAAATCTGAAGAAGAAGGGGGGAGAGAGAGATGAACCGCCTTCGAATGTCGTCCTCCTTCGAGACAGGTAGAGGCTTACCGGAGAATGGTGATGGCGATTGAGGACAGGAGACTCGTCGGATCCGCCTTCGAATGTCGTCCGCCTTTGCCATCCGCCTTCACCGCGCCTTCGTCCGCCTTTGCCATCCGCCTTCGCCGCGCCTCACATATCCGCCTTCGAATGCCGGAAAGAGACCCGTCGCCACCGTTGTTTGAGCCCCAATCGCTCGTCCACCCTCCGCCTAGCCCTCGCCCGATCGTCTCCCGACCCCTTCTCTTTCTCTAATTATCTAGGGTTAAAAAGGATCGATTTTGTCCAGGGGTGGAATTGGGGGTGTACTTGTACACGCGCCTTCTATAGAAGTGGGGGTGTATTTTTTTTCATTTTTATTTTCAATTAATACAAATGATGGATTAATCTCAGCCATCCAATTTCCCTAAATCAATGGATGAGATTTGTTCTCATGATACATTTTAAGGGTTGTTCTCATATGATCTATCCCCTCTCTCTCTCTCTCTCTCTCTCTCTCTATATATATATATATATATGTATGTATGTATGTATGTATGTATGTATGTATGTATGTATGTATGTATGTATGTATATGTATATGTATATCATGCACTAGAATACTAGATGTACAATAAAAAATTAGACTAACTTATTAAAACTAGTATAGCTTCTTTATTTTACTATCAAGTCACTCAAGTGTCTATATAGACAAAAGTGTTGTAGGCTAGAGGTGATGAAAAAAGAGATAAAAGGAGACGATTAGACATTACCTAATATTTTAAGATCATATATTGAGAAATAAGACATAAAGAAAACCATCCGAGTGAAGGAGGCTTATTTTGTGCAGGGTTAATTAGTTTGTGTTCTTGATAATATCTCGTACGTATTGCTACCGTCTTTGTGATTGTTTGAATTTTGTGTGTATAAAACGAATGAATCAATTGAAAACACCCTTTTGGCTTTATTAAAGAAAGGGTGTGTATATATCTCAACGTTTCAGACTCTTATCTCTACTTTGAGTGGAATAGACGTACTAAAAACATAGCGTTATTGTTTATTCTACTATCAAAACAAAGTTAATCATTTAGGGTTTGGGCAATGTCGAAAATGGTTGAAATTTCCTCAATAACCACAATCTATTGTATTTTTTTGGGTAACTTGATTAAGTTATTATATTTGATGCAGTCTATTGATTACTAATAACGTATATGCGAATTTAATTATAAGTACATTTTTGAGAGGTCTCAAACAATACATACTTGTTTCAAGTCAGTAAAAAGATGAAAGAAAGAACAACAAGGGAAGGTTGGTGGGAGAAGAACTCAAGGAATATATCTGAATTTCTATTTTTTTTTTCCCTACAACCTTTTGAATTAAAAAACATAAATATTGCATTGCATTATATTATATTGTATATATTATTATTATTATTATTAATTTCTTCATCATATGCATGTCATTGGTCAGATAAGCATCTAGTCCGGTATAGTTACATCGACTGAAATTACAAGGTCACTTGGAGCAATCATTTCAAGCCAATATCACATTAAAAATACACTACAATTGCAATAATAACAATAATATATACTTTTTTTTTTTAAAAAAAAAAAGGTGTTTGCGCTAGCTAGAGCAATTTAGCTAGAGCAATTTAAGCTAAAAGGAACAGTTACTAAAATTTCAGAAAGAATATTGGGGACAAAGGGCGAAATCAAAACATATCAAGCTGACAGATTCCAACACTTCTTATTTTCACAAAATAGCATCTGGAAGACGAAATAGGAAGATAATAAGGAGTATCACCTCTACCACAGGGACGCAGGTCATAGGCGACGAAAACATTAAACAAGAAATAAGAAATGATTTTAACAAGCGCTTCTCTAAAGAGCAAGTGAATATGAATTTACTTAATGAATATCTTGATTTAATTCCGACAACAATAACTGATGAAGAAAATAGTCGTCTCTCCCAGCGACCTACTAATGGGGAAATTAAGAGCGCTGTCTGGTCTCTGGGCAGAAATAAGTCCCCTGGTCCGGATGGTATGACAGCCGAATTCTATAAAAGCTACTGGGATATAGTGGGAAGTGATGTCACCAAAGCAGTCAAGGCCTTTTTTCATTCCGGAAAACTACTCAAGCAGATTAACCACACTTTCATAACCCTGTTACCTAAATGTGACAATCCATCGAAAACGGCAGACTATAGACCCATTAGTCTGTGTTCAACGATATACAAGATAATTTCAAGAATCCTTACTGAGCGGCTCAAATGCGTGGTGGGTAAGCTTATTCACCCGTTTCAAGGAGCCTTTGTGTCAGATAGAGCTATTCAGGACAACATTCTAATAGCTCATGAAATTTTCCATTCTTTCAGAACGAGGAAAGGGGCGGAGGGATGGTTAGCAATTAAGCTAGATATGGAGAAGGCTTATGACAGAGTCGACTGGACATTCACAGAGGCAGTTATGAGAAAATTTGGGTTCAGTGATCAATTTATTAGTCTAATAATGGAATGTGTAACTACTGTATCATTCTCAGTGCTTGTCAACAATGGGCCTACGCAGGTTTTCAAACCTTCCCGTGGTTTGAGACAAGGTGACCCGATATCCCCCTTTCTATTCATTATAGGCGCAGAAATCCTGGCAAGGAAACTGCATTCGGAATCCAATCTTGATCAATCTGGGATTGGATTCCGTTTTGGCCATGCAGGTCCCAAAATCCCTTTTCTTGCGTTCGCAGATGATATTATTATATTCTCCAAAGGAAGCCAAACAGCTTGTGAAAAAGTCACCAAAATTGTAGATGATTACTGTAGACTTTCGGGGCAAAAAGTGAACTACAATAAATCTGCCTTTCAAACATCACCAGGGATTACGCCTTCACGTCTTAGCACCATTGAGGGCTCACTTAATATAGCACGACAAACAAAATTAGATAGTTACTTGGGATGCCCAATTGTTAATGGCAGGGTGAATAAAACCACTTTCGACGGTCTAATCAGTAAAGCAACAGGACAACTATCAAAGTGGAAGGCCGATTCACTCTCCCAGCATGGGAGATCAGTGTTAATAAATTCGAACCTAGCGGCTAAGCCACTTTTCTCAATGCAGAGCTTCATGCTACCTACGTCAATACACTCATCGTTAGATAAAAACAACAGAACTTTTTTCTGGAATAAAGACTTACAGTATAAGCCACTAATTGGATGGGATAAGGTCTGCAGACCTAAAGGGAAAGGAGGTATGGGTCTACGAAAAACAAAAGAAATGAACGAGGCACTTCAGATGAAACTTATTTGGAAAATCATTGCGGAACCAGATAACGTGTGGGTAAAAATTATCAAACATAAATATATTAAAACAGAGTTTGTTCTCAACTACACAAAAAGAGGAAATGCTTCCTGGCAATGGTCACAACTAAGGAAAATTATCGAGCCATTCAAGGAAGGGGTGGCATGGTTGGTAGGGGATGGGAAAACGATTAGATTCTGGCAAGACAAATGGACACCCTTTTCGAACATTATTTCGGCAAGCCTAGACCCGACAAAAATCAACAAAGATGAAACAGTGGACCAATATATCACTAACGGTGCCTGGAATTGGACAAAGTTGGCAGCAACCCTGAAAAGAGAAGCGGCTCAACAGATTGCAGATATTCCGCTACCAATTACCCAGATCCGCGACAGAATGTACTGGTGGCCAGATAAAAAAGGTTGGTTCACAACGTCCAGCGCATATAAACTAACCACAAAATCCGTAAATCTAACCAATGATATCAATGACTGGATCTGGAATCTCGATGTGTCACCAAAGATAAAGAACTTTATGTGGAAAGTCTGCCACAATGGCCTACCAACGGCTGCACGTCTCGCGCGAAGGGGGGTGGCCATCCCTCCTTACTGTGCAGTATGCAATCACCATGAAGAGGACACAGCCCATCTGCTGTTTGAGTGCAAATTTTCGTGGTATGGGCTAAATGTCCCCTCTACAGTTAAAGCAAAGATCCATGACAAAATCAGAGAATCAAGAAACATTGAGTCACTAATGGCCTTTGCGGCGGGCCAACTTGATCCCAAGCAAAGATCCCAAATGGCAACTAACTGGTGGACTGCTTGGCTTTGTCGCAATAAACTCATCTTCCAACAGATAAAAGTCCCGAATACAGAAGGATTCCTGAAAATGTACAATTCGGTTATAAGAGAATGGGAAAAGGCAGGAAAAGTACCAGAAGATGACATTGATGCTACAAGTATTGTTGGTAACAAGAGTTCAAAACATCAGAAGACAAAAAAGGACAAGAAATGGAAAACCCCCCCGCCTGGTAAATGGAAACTTAATTTTGATGGCGTAGCAGGAGGGAATACACAAAGTACTATAGGATATATTATCCGTGACAACAACGGTTCGGTCACAGCAATAGGAGGAAGAAAAATCGGTTTACAGAAACCTTTACTGTCAGAGGCAATAGCGTTAAGAGAAGGAGTTCTTAGGGCTCGCGATTTGAAAATCACTAGTCTTGTTATTGAAGGTGACTCGCTGATCATCATAGATCATCTGAAGTCCAAAACAAAATGTCCCTGGGAAATTGAGCTAATTATGTCTGATATTAGCTTCCTCATTACGGGGTTTAACGAGGTTTCGTTCTCCTACGTACCTCGAAGCGGCAACGCTGTAGCAGATAAGGTAGCACACCTTGCTCTAGTTGCCACCACCACCGCCTTTGATTCCGATCCAGGTCTTGCAGACCTCATCCGAAAGGATGCCATCGGGTAGCTCAACGCTCCCGAATTCTTACCCAATCAAAAAAAAAAAAAAAAAAAAAAAAAAAAAATGGAAAATAGAAATTTCAGGCGATGGGGCGTGCTTTCCGTCGCTTACATGTTCGGCGTCGTCGGGCTTCTTCCGGCGTGCCTGCTTCGCCGCCTTGGAAGCCTTTGCCGGTGTCTGGTTTTTTTGGCGTCTCCGATTTGATGCCACTTGTATTCTCCCTTGCGCCCTAAGGCTATGGTGGCCCAAGTAATTCAACCCACAATAAATAAATAACTTAATTAATGAACAATTAAATTGTATAAAATGATAATTATATATATTTATATATCTTTGTATCTTAAATATATATAATTATTAAAATCCCAGACCGACCATAAATAAACCCACTTGAAAGGGCTTGGTAAAAATCCCGAAAAGGTTGAACAAATTTTCGAAAAGGTCTTATCTTTTTCCTATTCGGTTATTCTTTTTCCGTTTGAGACTTAGCAAACTCCTTCATTTCCTAATTCCCTCTTGGGCTTGAGTAAAACAATACTATTAGTTTAGTAATAATTTCTGGGTGCTTTCGATTCGGGCTGTGTTCGGCTTTGTTTGGTTTGACGTGGCAGTCTTTGGCTTTGTTTATGTTCTAGCCGTCGGAGTCGGGATTGGTTGGGATCTTGGTGGTGTGTACGGGGCGACTCCGTGTACAGATATAGATTCCTTGGAGGTTCGTCTTCACTGCCCACAGGGATGCCTCATGTATCGTTGGCCAACAGTGTCATTTCACGATGGTTCTTGGCTTCGTCCGTAGTCTACATCCCCAACTTGCTGTGTTTTATCTTTCGTTGATGTATAACCTGTTCTTTTGCATCGTTTATGTATTTGTTGTATGTTTGATTGTTTGTCGTCTGCCGATTTAATCGACCTCTCGAGTTTCAGGCCTGTCTGAATTCGAATTTTTACCTAATAAAAAAAATGGAAAATAGAAATTAAGCAAGCAAAGTCATGGGAGGAGAGGAACCCGACCAAAAAAAAAAGGAACTATATAGACATGACACACCTAGGGTCCGTTTGGCAATGCAGCTAGCTTTTCGGAGCTTTTGGTTTAAATATTTTATAGTCTTAAATAAGTTTAATATAAGATTTTAGTTTAATTAGCTTTTGAAATTAGATTTTCAACACCTACTCAGCCCAAGCTTTTCAGAATTTTATTCATTTTCTCAAATCTGATCAGCTAGCTCGATCAACTGGGTTACCAAACACCTTAATTAGTAGCTTATGAAAACTCTAATTTAATACTCCCTCTGTTAATTAAAACATGTCGTTTACTATTCATGCACACTTTTTTTAGAATGATAAAAACTATATAAAATATTATTTTTTTCTTACATTTGTTTTTTATAAATTCACACTTAATAGTAATAAGGATAAAGTTGTTGAAAAAAATTATTAAAAAAATTAATATTTTATATAGTTTTTAACACCTAAAAAGCGTATATGATTAGTAAAACGTCAAATTTTAATTAACGGATGAAGTATATATTTAACACACTTGATTTATCAGCTTGAGTTACCTTATCGGCTTCGACTACCCATCCATCAGCTGTATGTTATCAAACTTACCCTAATTAAGTTGCCACTTACAGTACTTTTGATCTCTCCTTTTGATGGTGAAAGTGAAATAATTAAAGGCTTATGGGTGAGACATTTAAAGACTGAGGAAATGGAAGAATTAAGCATACAGGGAAGGACTTAATTGTCAGGATATTAAATAAATGCTTTAAAAAAAAATTGTGCCGAAATGCTTTAAATTTTTTTAAAGTCGTAAAGACAAGATACTTAATTATTTCGGATATAATAATAAATTATAATAAATTATATTTATATTTTATACATTATATACATTAACATTTTTATAAATTTTTATTTTGAAAAATTATACTTTAGAAATTTTAAATAATTAAAAAATTAATTGATTTTAAAGACATCTTTTTATTTTTGTAAAATAAAAATTTTTGTAATAAAAATTTATAAATATCTAAATATAAGCATATAAAGTGTAATAAATATAATTTTTATAATTTTTATATAAAATTATAATGGAAATAATTAAATGTAACACCGGCGAAGATGTCGTATCTAGAATATCTAGAATATATATATATATAAATGGTTTGACATGATTAGATCAAACAATGCACTACTTTAACATATTTATAAATTTTTATTTTGAAAAATTAGGCTTTAGAAATTTTAAATAATTAAAAAAAAAATCATTTTAAAATTTTTTTTTTTTTTTGTAAAATAATTTTTTTTTGTAATAATTTTTTTAAAATGTCTCAATATAAGCATATAAAGTATAAATATAATTTTTATATTTTTTAATATAAAATTATAATTGAAATAATTAAATGTAACAGCAGCAAAATCTCATATCTAAAGACTATAGTATATGGTTTGACATGATTAGATCAGACAATGCACTACTTTAACCTTTGCCCAAAGTAAAGCACACACCTTCCTTTGGAGAGACCCTTTTGAAGAAGCTTTTGATATGTTTAACAAACACAAACTGGGAAGCTGGTGGTGGTAATAACTACTGGTTTTCTGCACACTGAACGTACTGCTAGCTAGTAATACGTACTGGTTGGTTCAGAACCAGTGATATGGATTGTGGAGAAGAAGATAATGTGGAGGCAATGTGTTTTAAAGGACGACATATATATATATATATCTGTCCAACACATTTACTGCAATGATGTCATCTTACTAGCCCATGGCCATGGATGATCCTTTAGACCAAATGAACCAACCTCTGAGATTCTAAATGATAACATCACAAGCTCTTGTTCTCAAAGGTACAATATTATCACTTTGTGGCAAAATAAAAAAGATAAAAAGTAAAAGGAAATACATGTTAACTTGCACCCAAAAGACAAAAATCCACAAAGAGGCAACTATGTACATTTCTTAAGGATTTAGTTTGGACACAATGTGCTCATTGCTTATAAGAAAATGAGCTGATAAGGAGCTTATAACAAATATATGGTGGGTGTCACCCAAGAGAAATCCACCCTTTGAAGTTACCCGGTCACTAGCTAGCTGTAAATTATATTGTACTTGCTTGAATGTTCCGAATGTTTCAAATCCATGTCTTACATGGGCCTCTTCTGAATCTAGTGTTCTTTTTTTTTTTGGTGGAAGGAACCCCATATGAAAGACTTTTGCAATAATGCGATGGAAGATGCAGAACATATTTTCACCAAATGTAAGCATTCATAATCTTATTAAAAGATTAAACAATGATATGGAAATGAAAATAAATAGAATAAATGCATAAGACAAGAGTCTCAAATAAATTATTTTAAAAATCTTTATAGTGCTCTCTAGGAGTAGAGAGCCTCACTGTCAACCTTTTAGTGGGAGATGATCTGGACTATAAGAAACAAAATAGTGTTTGACGATCAAAGTTTCATGAATACACAAAGAAAGCTATCTCAAACAATAACTACAAAATTGGAAACAATCAAAACGAATATATTGAGAGGTAAAAGAAATCAAAGAACCAGGAACCACACTAAAACCTAGAAAGAAAAGAGACATCACATGGAAAAATCACCAAAAGGTGAGTTCGAGATCAATTATGGATTTGTGCTGCCTTCAGGTGAAGCTACAATGAGATTCATTATTGGCGACTACCTCATACAGTCATACATGTTTGGGCGTGCAATGCCTTGTTGTGTGGTCATGCTTTGGCACTAACGGTGGAAGTGTTAGCTCTTCGGTTGAGTCCGGTTGCTGTGAACAAGCTGGAATTGATGCGAATCCAGATTGAAGGGACCGTTTTACTATTATCAACTCTATTAGAGGATTATGGAAATGCCCTCGAGAGATCGAGATGGTGACTGTAGACATCCTTGTATTAATCTATATATTTGCAGATGTTTCGTGCACCATATTTTCCGTGAGGCCAACCACATGGCAGATAAAGTTGCGTATCTTCAGTTTTTAATGGATGATGCATCAATCGTTACTCACCCAGAGCTTCTTGTTCATGTCCAAAAGGACACTATTAATTGGGTGATTGGTCAGACATTGACACCTCTCAAATCGTTTCATTGATAAAAAAAAAAACATGCATTCTTTCTTTGTATCCCATGAATTTCAAGTCCTAAAGAAAAGTAGATGCAATTAAAAATGAGGGATATTAATTCAGGTAAAGAGCCAATGATGATTGAAACAAGAAATTCAAGAAAATGAGAAGATGGTAAATAGGATGAACCTAAAATGTAAGATTCCTTCAATGTGGCAGCTGAAACTGGGTATTCTTGGCTTTGTTTTAGTAGATGCCTCCAGTGAACCCAGAGAATTAAGAACACGTAAGCTTCCTCGCAGTAAAAAAAAACATAAAGTCGATAGGCAAGATGGCTTTCGTCTATTTTCAAGATGAAAATTAGATATTTAGCTCGGCTCTCTGGGCCGAGGATAGAGGTTAAACTCAACATTTTTAGATGAGGATAAAAACTTAGCTCGTTATCATCATCTCTCTCCTCTCCGTTTAGGCTTAAATATAGGTTAATTCCTTTGATTTGGTGCGCTTTTGTGTTTCATAACTTGATTGTCATCTATTATGCAACTTATTTGTTAATTCCTTTGATTGTCATCTATTTGTACAAGTGGGATTTTACTATAGACGAATTCATAAACCTTAAAATGAACGTGTGATTTTGATACTACAATTGAGTAATTGATAATGTGAACATCTGATGTTGTTGGTATGAAGCATAATAGCTATTTGTGGCTCTGTTGGATGGCGAAAATCTGATATTTCTCTTTCCTACTTCTCTACTGAATCATGAAAGTAGTTTGGAAGAAGTTTTTTTGACTGGGATGAGCTAAAGGCTTAAACTCGGCGTGTTTCACTGAGTTTATGATCTCTGCTAGGCAAAATGGGCCGAGTTTATTTGTTTTACTCGTCTGAATAACTTATTCACAATGTTCATTTAGCTTTACAAGGAATGTTGGCTCTGGTAATTGAAAAATGTTAGATTAGTGTTTTTTTTTTGTTTATGTATATGCAGATGAGTAGGCGTGATCAAGGTCACTATCATACTTCTGCCCGGAGGCGGGGTAAGAATATTGCTAGTGAATCATTGGACACGGAAAGTGACGACAATCCGTCAATCACTGCCATGGCAAGTGCAACAAGACGTCAAGTACAATCAAGAAAAGAAGCACAAAGTTCAAAAGGAAAAGGGAAAGTGAAATCGAAACAAGCGGTGGTGATAAACAGAACTCGAGATATTTATATCCTAGCGTTGGCTGAGTGAACCTTAGAAACTTGTCAATGGACTTTTTTTGGGATCAATTTGATTGGGAGAAGCAAGTTATGTTCTACATATATGTTGGTCGTTGAAATGGAAGGCTTATGATTTATATAAAATATAGAGAAGATATAAAATTTAGTATTCATAATTTTTTAAAATTATGACTCATTATGGGTGTGTATGGTTAGAGATTTTAACTGTTAAAAGTTAATCATGTGTGTGTTTATTTTTTAAATAGCTTTTTTGCATTGGTTGTTTGGATGTCCAAAATAAACAAAAACATGTTAAAAAATTGTGTTTAAAAAAAGCTACAAAATGGATGTTATTTGAGTGTTTATTTTGTACAAGTACTATTTTACCCCTTTCCTTTTATCTCATTTAGTTTGAAAGTACCACAATACCCCTAATAACAACCAAATAAACTCCACCTTTAATAAATAAACTGTTTTTCTCCCAATACGGAGATTATCTTGTTGTTTAAATTTTTAACTACTTTTACCAACAATTTGGGTGTGTATGGTAAGGCAAAATAAACTGTTAAAAATTAAACATTGTGGGTGTTTATTTTTTAAACACTGTTTATTGTTGTTTGGAGAACCAAAATAAATTAAAAACAGTTAAAAGAACATGTTAAAAAAAAAGCTAAAAAATTGAGGTTATTTTTGTGTTTATTTTGTAAAAGTACTGTTTCACTACTTCCCTTTAATCTTATTTGGTTTGAAAGTACTACAATACCCCTAATAACAACCAAATAAACTGTTTTTCGCCTCATACAGAGATTATCTTGTTGTTTAAATTTTTAACTACTTTTACCAACAATTTACAAATTTTACCCTTTTTATAATTTTAGTCAGTTTATTAACCCCGTCCCATACGAACCCTATATCTGCATTATAAAGATATAAAATTTTGATAAGGTTTTATCTCACCATATGCTTATAAAATTATGGAAACAAAATAAAATCGGTGAATTTTTATGGATAGAACTGACTAACTTTATCTTAGGAACCAAATAAAGGCGTGACTAAATTAGGAAAGTCTAATATATAGCATCAGCATATTTGGCCGACTAAAAAGCATATAGTCTCGGTAATCTGGGCCGAGCTTGTTTAGATACCTCTCTAAGGCGTCGCCTCAGATCCGAGCCTGGGGTTAATATTCTCGTATTGTCAATTTATGTTGGGTTCACACGCACCTGTGCACACAACTCTGTTCTCAAATCTCATCGACATACTTCACTAAGCACATTCAAATATTTGGGACAACCATTGGAAAGAACGTCCTCATATGGCATTGCTTGTCATTATATTGAGAAATATCTTGTTTTACAGTTTACACACACACACAAAAAAGTTTTAGCTCAAATAGTTATTTCAATTGGATTTAACAACTTGGAATTGTTAAAGTGGAAGAAATATGGAAATAATTAGCTAAAAAGACAAAATTCTCAAAATAATTAGGGAAGTAGCCAAACTTTGAAACTATTTAGGGAAATAGCCAAAGTGTTTACTTTTTGACCTTTTAATTATAGAAAGATATCTCTATTTATACTAAATTACGAATATTATCCGAAATTTCTTAGATGTTAAAATATTACTACGAACTTAATATTGATTGTTTATAAAATGACTTTTGGTGGTACTAACTACCATAATCTACTAGCTATATTATGAATAATAAGTTTTCTGTGGTTTTAAGCCCACCACGCTCTGCAACTAAAACTTTCAAGCTAAAGAGGTTTGACCCATACCTGAACGTAGTTACTCTGGACCACCGGCGTTCCTTAGCTTCCGGCTTTCTAGAGGTGGCTAACCTTCAACCAGGCCTCCCTTAGTCCAGATTGAGCACAGATCTGTTTCGTTTCCTACCTCAGACCGTAGTCTCTAGCTTTTGGTTTTGATTTTGAGAGGGTGAAGGGATTTGAATCAAGAAAACAAAGTATTCAAAACATAGTGTTCAATTAAGTAGCTTTCCCTTTCTTAAAAACAAACTTTATTGAATCTGGGAAATATTACAACACACAAGCACTCTTAACTTAAAACTTAAACACACTTAACACTCATATCAGAAGATCCATTGAAAAGTTTTGAACTTTAGAGTGATGGAAACACCAATCTACTCAAATTCAAAACGTTTCTATTTCTCTTTCTGATTTACAAACTCTCTTTCTTTCTCTGAGCATATGTTTTCTCTCTCTGGAATTCGATGCCCCTGAACACCAAATGGATGCCCTATTTATAGAACAAGTCGAAGGGCATATGATACCTCTCCAACGACATAATTAAATGGCCTACATGATGGCCTGATAAAGCAAACAAAAGCACACAGTACACAGGTTCACGTGATAAAAGCTAAAATAGTAAAAAGCAGAAAGTACAATAATTGTGTTGGATGATGATGGCTTTCAGTTGTCCAGGTTCTGGACCCCTTCGTCTCCCATATTGGCTTCCAGGTCATCATCATTGTAATCTTGAACTAGATCTAGAGTATTATCAAACTCTAGATCTTGATCATTGTCTAGATCGAGATCAAGCATTAATCCTTCAGTGTATTCTCGATCCCATGCAATCAGTAAATCTATCATCCTCTCGTGTCCTCTTTTGTCTAAAAAGTGACCGGCCTCTATCTCTGCTAAGTAAAGATTGATGGATTCAGTCCTGTTTATGGCTTGCTGCATTAGTGGATTGAGTTGTGGGGATACGATGAAGGTTGTATTTCCGACTTTGAATATCCCACAATCTGTCTGTCTGAACTTGGTGATGTAGTAGTAGATGTAGAAAAATCCCTTTGCTCTTGCCTCCCAAGTATGCCTTACTACATCGATTCTTCCTTCCATTACTGGATCTTTCACGTACCAATAATCTTCCCTCATTAGTAGGAAGATTAGGTAATGTGGTAGCCGGGTTTTTCCCTGGCTAACATCTATGCAGGCACTGATAACACGGCAACAACTTATGTCTTGTATTTTTTCGAATGTTGCTGCTCTGAGGAAGACCTCATTCTGGAACTTAGTGAAATACTTGTACAAGATGCTTTCTTCTTCTTTCTTTGGCCATGGTCTCCTCTTGTTGTGGTGGATTCCATTGCACATTCCATATCTCCACGAATTTAAAAAGTCTGCATCTTCATTTGGCATGATGGGTAAGGATAATCCTCCTAATCCTGCGCAGTGGTTACACAGAAATGGTTACACCATTCTCTGATCGTTGCTGGAGTATCGTGATCTCTCAAGGTTACCATCCAGTAGAAGTTGTCGAAATCTCTCATTTTCCATCTTCTACAGATGTCTTCCTGGAGTTCAGTAGGTAGCTGGAGAACTTTTATAATTATCTCTAGAGTTAACATTCGTATAACCGCTCTGTGTCTCGCTTGTAGGAGTCCACGATGGAATCTATTCTCAGTAAATCTTCCAAAATCAACAGAAATATGAAAACTTGGAGGGGAAACCCATCCTTGGTATCCTCTTATTTCTCCTAAGAGATTAATGTCCCATGGGTGGAACACCCATTGCGGATTTTCCCACCGCGTTTGATTTCTCTGATTCATCAGCTAACTCTCTTGTTAAGCTGTCAGCAAGAGAATTTTTGGATCCCTGCACATGTTCAATGGTAAAAGTAAATTGATTAAGGGCTAATTGCCAACGCATGAGTCTCCCATGCGCTTTCATATTATCAAGATTGTTATTTATGAAATCCAATATTCCTTTACAATCTGTTCTGACTGTAAAAGGTTTAGGAGCTAGGAAGATTATAAATTTCTGGATTCCCCGATAAATTGCAAGAATCTCCTTTTCCATGACAGTATAATTATACTCAGATTTGTTGAAGCTGCCACTGCTATACCTGCAAAGCTTGTTATCTTTCTTTATTTTTAAAACAGCTCCCCAATGATAATCACTAGCATCTGTTTCAAGAACTAACTCATCATCTTCATTAGGTAAAGTTAATATTGGAAGTTTCTCACATCTTCTTTTAAGTTCTTTGATTACTTTAGTATCTGATTGAGTCCAACTCCAAACTTGATCTTTCTTTAATTTTATCTGAAGAGGTTTTCTCAATTTGGCTAGATCTTTTATAAAATCAGACGCATAAGTAAGACAACCTAGAAATCTTTCTAGTTGTTTTCTATCTTTGATTTCATCAGGAAATTTTTCTACCTTTTCTAGAATATGTTCTTGCAAAATAATTTGACCAGCTTTAATCTTTAATCCTAGGAACTCAATTTCAGGCTCAGCATAAATACATTTTTTCTGTCCTAAAATGATTCCATGATCAATACATTTTTGAGTTATAGCTTTCAAGTCATGCTTATGTTGTTCTATAGTTTTAGAGAAGATTAAGATATCATCAATGTAAACAAGACAGCAATGTTTAAACTCTTTAAAGACATTGTCCATTCTTCTCTGAAATATTTGTGGTGCATTTTTTAAACCAAAGGGCATGACTACCCATTCATAGTGCCCTTGTGGAGCACTAAATGCAGTAAGTGGAATACTTTTTTCATCCATTCTTACCTGCCAATAACCACTAATTACAATCCATTTTAGAGAACCAAGTGGCTCCCTGTATTCTATTAAATAAAACTGTCTTATTAGGGATATAATATCCATCAAAAACAGTATTATCATTAAGCTTTTTATAATTGATAACCATTCTAGCTTTTCCTCTTTTTTCTTCTGCATGATTCCTGACCATAAAGGCAGGACTAGAATGAGGACTTTTACTTTCTCGAATTAAGCCTTTCTTTAAGAGTTCATCAATTTGTTCTTTAAATTCTTGTTGATCCTTATAAGTGTAAACCATTTGTTTTACTCTAATGACCGCTTTAGGGTCTATTAGCTCTATGGTAGCAAATGATTTATCTTTTTCCCAAAATTTTAAAGGATTTTCAGAGTATAACTCCTTACACATTTTTTCTTGTTGTTTAAGAATTTTATCTTTTAAGGTTACTTCACATATAGATAGTGCAAATTCTCTTTGTCTAGGAAGAATATATTCCTCACCACGCTTAGTGCGCGTAAATTCTATTGCTTGGTGTGTATAAGCTTGTTTAATCTTTTTAACCCAAGCGTCTTCACCATGAATGTTGAAGACCATCATATCTAAGTGTTGAGTTACTGGAACATGGAGTCTTTGGAAATTATTTCCAATTAACATATCATGTGATGGCTGATTTGTAGCCCATAGTGTAGGAATTACACATTGGACTCCGCCTATCATGATAGGTACATCAGAAGCTAATTCTGAATGAACCATGATACTATCATCAGCTATTCTAACTTGGATTGGTCTACGAGACTTCTGCCAAATAAACTCAGGAAATAATGCTTTTTTTCCAAAGCATACTAAACATCCCGTGTCTACAAAGGCACATAACTCATATTTATTGAATCCTTCTAAGCAAATACTTATCGGGATATAAATGCTATTGGGGTTGGTAATCCTATAGTTTTTCTTTAGTGATTCTCTACTGACATGTTCAAGACTTTCTTCTACCCTCATATTATCTCCATAGAGATGTCTAAGGTCTATTACTTCCATTCTCATATTCACTTCATCTTCAAACAAAGAATCTGTGAGAGATTCTTTTAAGTCTTTAGCCCCTGGATCATTCTCATAAATAGGTTCACTAATGGTTTTAGTTTGATATCCTATTATTTTTCCTTTTTGTTCAGAACTAGAAGATCCTTCTTGATTCTCTCTAACCTTGTGAACTATTGGGGGAATTGCTGTTACTGTTTCCTTAAAAGGATAAGAACCTAGATCTACACTACGTCTGCTTGGTTCTGTTATAATCTTATTTTCTAACCTTTTGTTTAATGCTGCTATCATGCCCACTATGTCTTCATCTACCACAAACGATTTGTCTTTTCTACTAGTGGTAGCTCCCTGATTCCTTGGAGTAATACTAAGATTAGGGTTTAACCTAAAACTAGTGTTTCTGGATAGGCTTGGACATCTAGAGAGATTGACTGGTGGTTTAGCATTCGTATGGATTCTACCTTCTTCATATATGGTTAAAACCTTGTTATTGCTAGTACCCGTAGAATTTTCAAATGCGTTTATCCAAATGGTCTTAAGTCTTATTTGATCAGGTTTTAGCTTAACCGGTACAACTTCTTTGCTTGGACCTACCACCTCGTGTTTCTCAGCTTCTACTATATGGCACTTTTGTGGAGGATTTGTAGTATTCTCAAGTTTATATACTACCTTCCACTTTAATTGTAAAGGACAAGTTCCCTTATGCATACTAATACCTTCTGTTAACAATTTTATAGCTAAGAACTTAGATGCATAATGATCTTCTAGACTAACATAATAGTTAGGCCTACAGATCCAAGAAACTGCTCCTTGACTCAAATTACAAACTATACCACTGATACATTGATCACTAAACTTTTTATGCCTAATGTCACAAACAAAATTAATGCATTGCACATCTTTTCCATAGTCTTGTAATGGAGTTATTATTACTTGGATGCCACGTATGAAAATATATTTAAATTTTTTATCTTTGTTATGCTTCTGAATGTTTGCCCAATTGATTAAATTTACTTCAGTTGCTTGATTTTCATTGTTCTTGACCGTTACATCTCCAGACATTTCTTCGCAAACATATTTAGCATATTTAGAGAATAACGATTTTTTAACAAATTGTTCTTTAGCGATGATCGGGAAATCAACCCCTGATCTCGTCATTTCTTCAACTTGTTCTTCATCAATAGAGGTTTCAGCTTGCTGAAGTTGAGCTAAGGTGGTCATTTCATATTCATCAGAGAATTCACTAGGAGATTCTCCTTCCATCATTTCATTAATCTCTTCACCTTCTATTGACTCATTTTCAGATTCTATTTCTTCTTCAAGTTTTTCCTCTATTATTTCTACTATCCCTTTGTTATTTCTTAGGGCTAGATCTACTGCTTCATCTTCAGACAGTTCGATATAATCCAAACTACCTAGGGCTTCAGCTAATCTATTGTTCTTCTTATTTTTGCATTCATTAGCATAATGACCGGATTCTCCGCATGCCCAACATTTACAGTTTTTCTTTTTCTCAGGACATAACGAGGCTTTCTGGAAAAACCTTCTGTTTTTAGAGAATGGTTTTTTTATAATACTTCTTATAATATTTTTCACCTCTCTGTTTATTGAAACTTTTTCTCTTGTAGTTTCGTTTTCCATGGTAATCTCTATTATTACATCCCCATTCTGTTGGCGTCTCCCAACAAGTTAAGAATTGTTTTTTCATCCTTTGGGTGCTTCTTACGTCTCGACATTTTTTCTCAACCCATTTCCTAACATAGGAAATTCTGTTACCAAGAGTATCTTTATCTCCATTTTTAATTAATTCTCTATACTCTTCACTTATTTGTTCATTAATTGGGGCAGGAAGTTTATCAAAGAACATTTGTAGATTAGTGCTGTTTTCCCCTATCTTATAGTAATACTTCTCGAATTCTGTTATATAATGATCGACATATTTCATGTTGCAGATTTCAAGATTGTTTAAGGTTCTTTGCCATTTTAAAGCTTCCTTATCTTCATCTTCCTTTTCTCCAATGAATTCGTCTTCTATTAATTCACATATTAAGGTGAACATCGTCACTGGGCTTGCTAAATTTCTAAGCTCTTGTTTTGGTTCATCACCAATAGCTCCATACCAGTCGGCAATACACCCATAGAAACTATGTTCTATGTAATTAAGGAATTGAGAGGAGTTCCATCCTACGTTCATGTTTAATACACTCATCATACTTTTCTTCCAGAACTCTATGATTTCACGCCTATTCCTTATACCATCTAGGTTTAATTTATAACCTGTCTCACTTATGGGTTCTAGATTAATTTCTCTTTGATTTGGTCTATGGTTTGGCATAATGCTTACTCCAAATCTTTCCTTCTTCTCCAGAAATTCTCTAGGTTTTAACCTAGGTCTGTAATTACTAGTTGAACCATGTTCATATCTCCTGTAATGTCTTCTAGCTTCATTTTGTTCTACAGGTTCATTCTCCTTCAGCCTTCTTTGTCTTAAAATTTCATTTAACCTTCTTTGGACACTAGATATGGGAATGTTTTCCATATCTTTTAGGTTAATTAATCCCATTTGTTGATACACAGCTTCTTCATCCGAATTCTTTTCAGACTCGTCTTCGCTCATGACCTCTTGGTTCATAAAGTTGGTTTCAATGGCTTTTTGTTTATGTAATTTCATCTTCCATTCTGGGTCATCCAACTTAGTGCTGAATCTCCTTGTTTGTCGAAGTGGATGGTGATTCATTTTTAAGATTTTCGTCTTGGTCTTCTTCTACTGTTTCCTTGTTCTTTATATTATCTAATTTAGTAGAAAACTTCTTTTTGGATTTTTTAAATGGATAACTATATTTAAAATGATCTCCTTTCTTAATTTCACCACCTGATGTTAGGCTTATCTGATGGCTAATTTCGTTAATGGCTTTTAGATTTGTTGAGTGATGTACTTCGCCTGTTTCTTTTACAGTCTTAAATATTTTACTGCTAATCTCAATATATAATTGTTCTAATTTTTTAACTTCGAGTTTTAAATCTATAAGTTGATCTGAAATGGCATTTAAAATTGCTCCAAAATGTTTATCGTTTATATCTAAATGTAAAGCATGAGGATAAGTCTTATGGGGGCAATTAGTAGACACCTCCAGATTGTCTTATAGATAAACACAGCTTAATTTTTTAATTAACTTGGCTCTGATACCAAATTGCAGGATCACACAGACTTAAAAAAATACTAAATATTATTTAAGCGGAAATAAGAAAGATAATAACACAAACTAAGGATATGATTTAAACTTAACAAAAAGTTGGGTTTATTTTTATAATTTTTTGGTTTTTATGGGGCAAAGTTTATGATTGTAGAAAAGTGAATAGTAACTTTTGGCTATTCTCCAAAATACTTTGGAGATTTGGCTGAAGTCCTAATATTTTTGGGATTTTTGGCTAAAGTCCTAGTTTGTTCAGAAATATGTCGCTCACCTGTATTTGGAGTCCGTTAAAACTCGTGATCGAGGATCGTGTGCACGTACGTTCATACGCTAGTAGCGTAATACATATATAAGCAGAGTGAGGTTTCATCATAAAACAAACTAACAATAGGATGAGTATCCCACTAGCTTATATACTAATACTTTTCATTCATAGCTACGAAGTCCAGCTTGCATAGCTCTGTTGCAGTTAGCGTGACAATCAAGTTCCTATGCAAATGCAATGAATGCCACCACGTCGAGGTTGGGTCAAGCTGAACTCGGATGGTGTGTCTAAAGTGAATCCCGGCAAGACGGGTGGTTGTATTCCTCGCATCTTTTTTTTATATACCCTTGGATAACTGATTTCCATTTTGTAAGTACTTTGTTATAAACAAACAATTGTTTTGCTATAAACAATAAACACGTCCCCTTGGATACCCTTTGGATAATTGCTTTATATTGTTGTGTAGTCCGAATTTTCGTGTTCTTGGAGAGTTACTCTAACCATTTCGGAATGGTTCAATCGGAAAAGACTTGTAGATAGTATCCAAAAGTGTTCGGTTTGAACCCCGAATGGTCGCTTTATATTTACCAAATTTAAGGAGAGTTCCACTCCAAGTTTCTTTACCAAAAAATAAAAATAAAATAAACACGTATTAAAATAACTAAAAACCTAACACATAACAAAATAAGTTTCACATGGGTTAGACTAAATAATTAAGATTCTCTTGGACGTTTTGACTTGGTCAAAATTAACAAAATAAAATAAGGAATAACTAGTATAGTCCCCGCGCCATGGCGCGTATTTAACCAATATTAATTTTTGTTAAAATAGAAAAACAAAACAATTGATAAATAAATCCCATTGGTTAAAAAAATGTTTAATTGTTTTTATCATTTATCATTTGACATTTTATATAGATTAGGCTTGGTGGGTGAAATTCCAAAAATTAAGGTTATTATAAAACCAAAAATAGTTTTCATTATATATATAGATTGGTTGCTCCAAAAAAATCATATATTTGGAACGTACAATATATATATTTTTTAAAAGTTTTTTAAATTCATCCAATTGTTTAAAAAAATAGCTTGAAATGATATTGTATAATAAATATAGAATGAAATAATATTATATAGTTAGTATTAACTTTATTTTAAAAAGTTTTGAATTAACCCTATTGGTTGAAAAATGTTAAAAGTTTTGAATTAATCCTATTGGTTTTGAATTAATCCTATTGGTTGAAAAATGTATTAAATATATAAAATAGATGTTTCCAAAAATATCGGCTCGCGAGGATGCGACACGTGGCCAAAAGGCTTTGGTTTTAAGTAATATATAGATGGTTGAAAAATGTTAAAAGTTTTGAATTAATCCTATTGGTTTTGAATTAATCCTATTGGTTGAAAAATGTATTAAATATATAAAATAGATGTTTCCAAAAATATCGGCTCGCGAGGATGCGACACGTGGCCAAAAGGCTTTGGTTTTAAGTAATATATAGATATAGATTGGTTGAAAAATGTATTAAATATATAAAATAGATGTTTCCAAAAATATCGGCTCGCGAGGATGCGACACGTGGCCAAAAGGCTTTGGTTTTAAGTAATATATAGATTGGTTTTGAATTAATCCTATTGGTTGAAAAATGTATTAAATATATAAAATAGATGTTTCCAAAAATATCGGCTCGCGAGGATGCGACACGTGGCCAAAAGGCTTTGGTTTTAAGTAATATATAGATATAGATTGGTTGAAAAATGTATTAAATATATAAAATAGATGTTTCCAAAAATATCGGCTCGCGAGGATGCGACACGTGGCCAAAAGGCTTTGGTTTTAAGTAATATATAGATGCATATGAAAATGGTACGAACACAAGTCCAACAAACCAAGAGGCAATGTAGCACAACCCAATCTAACCCAGCCAGTCGAGGACTCGAGGAATCGAACCCAGTATATGGTAGAACAACAACCAATCGATCAAACCCAGTAGATGGTAAAAAAAAAAAGTAAGCAAATACGACTAGTGTTTTCTTCCCTCCCAATTTCTCTATGGCCTATGTTATGAGTAACCGTTCGATGGTAGGCTAGAAATTGGACTTTTGGCCTAATTTTACTTTTACCTTAGGCCAAAACCCAATTTGACATTTTTATTTTTGGCTTATTTCTAAAAGAAAGGCTAAATTTGACCTCCTCTTTTGGAAGGTCAAATGCTAATTTTTATTTATTTATTTATTTTTAATTGTTGAATATGTATATAAATTTATAAATAATACAATTATAAATCTATATATTCTATAATTATAATTTTTAATTAAAAATAAATGTTGTAGTATAGTAAAGATATTCCAGAGTTATTCGATATGACTATAATATTTGACATATTTGAATTATCATAACATAAATAATATTTTTTGAAAATGACATTAATATTTTTTTATTATAGATTTATCAAAATTATAATAAAAAAAATAAAGGTAGGATCAAGTGACGGAAATGAGACCTGAAAGTTCATGATTATATTAGTATTTATAGAACGTTTAGCCTGCGAAAGTTGGCCTACGAGGGAAACGATAAAATCGTATAATAGACAAAAAAAAAAAATATTTTATAGAATATTCTCTTTTGATAGGCTATTTTCCCTAACTATTACAACCTACGAGGAAGATGCTTTAAGTGGACCAAGTCATCATAAAACTAGATGGAGTTTTGGTGTACCACACAGAATTTTCTAAACATTTTGAGTACCACACATTCATCGACAGCACACAAAATTTCCCTTGATAATCAATTTTCCATAAAGTTTTCCACGGTATTACTCCATAAAAGTCATCGTTCAACTTCTAACTAATCACACTCACAACCACGTACAACCATTTTAAGAAAGACCATATGGATTTATTAGGGAGTTGTTAAAAGTTTTGAACCGTATAGTTTGGTAACACGGAGCTAATAGGGTAGCTGAAGTTAATAGGTTAGTTGAAGCTGATAAATTAAGTGTATTAAATATATTTTAAATTAAAGTTTCCGTAATCTAGTAAGGTGTTTGGTAACCCAGCTGATACAAACTAGCTGATCAGATAGGAGAAAATAAATAGAATTTTGAAAAGTTTGGGATGAGTAGTTGATGAAAAACCAATTTCAAAAGCTAATTAAATTAAAATTTTATATTTGAATTATTTAAAACTATAAAATGTTAAAACCAAAAGCTTCTAAAAACTACCTGCATAGCCAAACGGACACTGAATTATTTTCGGCTCTGTTTAGACAATCACTAGCTTTTTAGAGTTTTTTTTTTAAATATTATATAGTTTTAAATAAAATAAATATAAAATTTAGTTTAATTATCTTTTAATATATATTAAATTTTCAACTACTGCTCATTTAATATTTTCGAAACTTTTAATTTTTTATTCATAAATTTTCATCAGATATCCTAACAACTAGATTTACCAAACATTATATTAGTTTATTAACTTATATTTAACAAAAATAATTTGCTTCAACTATTCACCTGCTACCATTTTACCAAACATAACATTCATATACCAATTCCCTATATTTATGTAACTTTCTAGGTAACTAACTTGTGTTCAAAATCAAGTGCAGCCGTTTTTTACTAACACCCAAAGGTTCAGATAAGCAAAAGTGACAAATTCATAAACCATGAACACAATAACACAAGACTTCCACATAGTAAACTGAAGATAGCAAAACACATTACCAAAAACATAACTGAGGAACAACGAAATCACCAACAAAGATGTTGGCCAAACGGCGACTAAAACATCACAAAGGCTTTTATTCCATTAAGTCATTAACCATTGATCAGAAAGCCTCTGATCTAACCCCCAAGCTGTCTCACTTTGGAATCGCAGAGGCAACCTTAGCCCAGGCAGGCCTGGCCAATATATCGGCACACCAGGCGCTTACATGTGGCTTCTCATCAAACATCTGCTTAACTGGTGAGCTCATCAGCACGTGGAGGACGGGGAGGTGGTGGAGGTCAGCAAGGGTGAAGCAGTCACAGGCAAGGTACTTGGACTTGGAGAGACGAGCCTCGTAGACATCAAGCACTTGGGCAAGTTTGGTTTCATGCTCCTTAACTGCAGCCGGGTCCGTCTCCTGCCCGAACATCTTCTTGTAGACGAGCTCCCAGGCCAGCTTGGAGGCCGCTGTGTCGAAGTGGTGGGCCTCCACCTCCATCCAGACAGAAATGTGAGCCATTGTTTTCCCGTCACCGCAGACTAGGTCTGTGCCCTTATGTTTGTGTTCATGGGCTATGTACTGTGTGATTGCCCTTGATTCTGCAATTGTGCAAGCAAATGTAAGGCCATGTTTGATACAAATAGTAGATAAGATACTTTTAGCTCGTTATAAAACCGATAAAATTGTTGACAAGGCCTGATCAAGTAACCCGACCATTGCTGCTTATAAGGCCAAATAATGTTCGAATGTGTTTGTTTTAGATATGATTAATAAGGAGATGAATGTTAAGAAGATTACAAAGTAGTCCGTGTAATGTTTTGGTGCTGCACAATCTCAATATATGCATTTTAAGTTCCTTGTAAGGACCTAATCCACACATATTATATTTTAAAATCTCTTTCATGATGATTTCAGGTCTCTTATAAACAACCAATCAATACATATAGTGTAATTAAAGATCTTTCATGATGCATTATAAGTCCCTTGTATAGACCTCATGAGCACATATTATATCAGTACAAATAAAGTCTTTTTTAGCCCATTTTAGACAGTCAAGTTATAATTTGGATATAAAAGAATCAAAATCCAACAAGTAACTCAATTTTTTTTTTGTTGCGTGGGGGTTTGTTTGGTTGAATCATTATTTCTTATCAATCCTTTTTATTAAACTGTATTGGCATATTTTCAACTCCTTATTGGACCCAATAATCACTCAGAAAAGCATAATAAACAGTTGGTACACCAAATCAATACATATATTGTAAGCATCTAATCAGTACATATTATATTTTAAGATCTCTTTCATTATGCATTTAAAGTCTCTTATGAACACCCTATCAATACATATATTGTAATAAAAAATGCTCTTTCAAGATGCATTTTAAATTACTTATATATACACTATTTGCACATTATCAGTACAAAGAAAGTTGATTTATAGCCAATTTTAGATAATGAAGTTATAATTTGTCCCCTTACCGAAAAAAAAAAGTTATAATCTGTTCATAATATATAGAATCACAATCAATAACTCTGGCAATTTTTTTTGGTGTGGGGGTTAGTTTGGCTGAATCATTATTTCTTATCAATCCTTTTTATTACACTGTATTGGCATATTTTCAACCCTGTATTGGACCCATTAATCACTCAAAAAGGCATAATAAACCGTTAGTACTACAATTGAGTGATGGTAGGGAAAAAAACATACCAAAGAGGGTAAGATCTCCATCTTCAAAAGCAGGGACTTGACCGAACGGCTGCACAAAATTAAACATTGGGTTTGTTTAGGTAAGTCAAATGTAAGCGAAATCCCCAAATAATTGGGGGCAAAATACCAGAATCATGATTCACGATTTGAATAAATGAAAAGGTGGTCTAAATCCGTAATCCCTAATCACATGATGATAATCGAAAAAGGGAACGGAAATTGACACCGACAGAGACTCTTTGGGTCATTTCATCAAACACCTTGTACGCATCCACCAAATCAAGCATAAAAAAAGGGGGCAATTGCAGACTACACATACGTTGAGAGCGAGGTGGGCCTCCTTCTTGTGTTCGCCGGATTTCATGTCGACCTCATGGAATTCGAAGTCGATTTCCTTCTCATGGAGGCAAGCGGTGACCCTCATGGTGGCGGTGGACAACGGGCTCCCGTGGACCTTCATGGTTGCGGAAAGAGATCGGAGATCTGGAAGTGGAATGAGTCGTACTGTACTTCACTACTGGTGTCGGTATGGATTTATATGCATACAATTGGAAGGGGCGAAATTGGAAGAGTCGTCGGGGGCGATGAGCGAATTGTGGGGATCTAAACGTGTTGGGCTTTTGAGCCCATATGGTGAGGCCCAATTTGGAGGTACCTTTATTGACCTTTTCTATATGCTTGCTGTAAAGCAGCTTTGCTTTATGGGTGAGGGGACTCACCAGAAACTTCAGTGGAGAGGGACCAGAGGGTACCAAGACAAATACTAGTGCTGTAGTGCACCCACTCAATATACCTATAATGACGTCATAGTATTGATACATTGATGTAGAGGTGATATCACTACCCTCTAAGTACATGCATTCCTGAGTACCGGTGCATCTAGGATTTTCGTCGAGGGCTAAAAATTATAAGAAATAATAATATTTCTGAATAGGTTTTCCAGATCACTTATAATCATCTATTGGTTTTTCAATTTACATTATCTATATGAATACTAGTAATATCATCTCTACTTTCAACCGGTTCAATATTACGATATGAATTAGAAATATAATTGATTGAAGGAATATCTAACGGCAGGAATATATGACTTAGAGCACAAATTGACCCATATTATAACTGTCTCACTCAAGTGTACGTCCTCTAATATATAGTTGGGTTAGTAAAGGCTCCAGCCTCCAAGTGAAGCGCTGCATTTTTAGATAAGAGTGGAGCTAAGCTTTTGGACTTCGGTTCCAGTTGGGCCAAGCACCCCCATGGGCACAGTAGATGATGAACTTAATAAGCCCATCCATCACCAATTTAGCTAAGCCCAAACTGGTTAGACTATAGGTTATTGAAGTTATACAAATTATTATCTATATATATTTTAATATACTAAAATAGAGATATGAAGCCTTATCTGGAGCAATTCGCCTATATGTCATTTTTTTGTGGAATTTGACATGAGGCTTTTTACATATCAATTAGTGATGATCCAATATATTTAAATCACATTAGACAATAACCTCATCTATTTTATCCATGTGTCATCCTTCACATATTTTAAGTGGTTACAAAATCTATCATTTTACCATAAATTATTGTATAAATTTTATACCTTGCATTATTTTATCTTTAGTCATTAAGATTGACTATTTTAGTTCATTATTTCTAATGATAAAATTTCATTAATAATTAATTATGTATGGAACAATAAAATCTTATCATCAAAATATTTATATTAATTTTCAACCTTATATATTATGTCATTACAAAAACCTATTATTTTTAGCACAACTAAAAATATTTTACATTAAGTTATTTTGCATGATCTTTTTATAATTCAAGTTAATTTATGCTTGCTTGAAAAAAATTATTGCAAAATTTCAAACAAATTATTTTAATCTTCACATAAAATTTAATAAAAAAATAATTTTAATATAATTAATACAATAAAATATAATTTATTAAAAAAACGTACAAACGCGCGGGTAACAAATATTAATAAACTAATTGTGCTTTCCTTTTGTTTACACATTTGTGAGAGAGAGAGAGAGAGGAGTAGGTCTTCTTAATGGTAATTAGTTATTTTTTTTAGTTATCGTTGAAGAGGATAAGTATCTCACATAGAAAATATGGAGTAAACAAGTCTTATGTACGTCGGTGAATTACTGCTTTTATTGTCAATTGATTTTAAGATAGAAATTCACTGTATATGTGGAGTAATTAAGTTACTAGCTAGTGCATAGGTGCGAGCATGATCCCTGTCGGACAATGATAGTTATTAGTGATTTTTTTATTTAATATGTTATTTTGCTCATTTTGGTAAGTTGCCAAAGTTTTTGTTTGTATTTATTGGACATTTAGATTAGCGGATTCAATTTTATTTAATATTTACAGAGGATCGAAAACGTTAATTAGACTTCCATCCATTGTAAGTATACGTACGTGTATCTACGTATAGTGGTGGTCATTGACTAGGCTAGAGAATTGAATAAGCTAACTCTCCCACAAATATGCTACCTCTAGCTAGCATACATACATGATACATAAGAGTATATATAAGACCACTCCAATTGTCACCCCTTGCACACACAACGTCCAAAATGCTTCGTCATGTCACTCATGTGTACTCATGCTCACTACAAGAGTAAGATCATATCTATTTACTTCTCTCATATTCATCTTAGGGTGTCCTCAACCCATGCTGATATCACACAGAGCCAACCAGGGACGTAATTAGGGACGGGCTGACATCCGTTGTAGCTAGCCCTAATTTTTTTTTAAATACAAAATAGGTATAAAAAAAGAAAAAAAATTAATAAAAAAATCATATATTTTTTTATTAAAATAAAAGTTTTGTTCATGTAAATTATGAGTATATGAAAAATTCAGTTTATAAAATCCACCCAAATTTTATTTCCTACTTATGCGCCAGAAGCCAACCCCACACGCTCGGTGAGCTCTAAAGCCTCTTCTGCACGTGTTCAAACTAATTAGGTATTATGAATATATATGCTCATCATTCCTTTAATATAATTAAATTCGAAATGTCGACACGATAGGTAAAATCATTTAACTTCCAACCCTATCTTAAATTCACAAACTTCAATTCAATTATCATCAGCTGGAAAATAAGCTGCTTTTTTGTGAACTGTGATCAACACTCTTTCATTATATATCTAACATATATATCATCATGTATAAATTAATAATGAACTCGATCATCTTCCATTAACTGAGGATAAAATAAATGAATTAACCAATCTAAATAACAAGGGCAATCTTGCTTGTCTTCATCGAAGCTGTATATATCATATCCTGGAATTATTAAATTTTACTTTCTGTCTTAAAATCAACATCAAGAAACAAAGTAGTTGTAATCTTAGAAATGAAGATTCACCGAAATCGGGAAGCTGTCAATGCATAGATTGAGAGGGGACCTATCAATCGATCAAATATTTGTGTTAGAATACTCCATTATTGATGGTTGGCGCGCCTTGATGCTTCCTGGAACCCTAGCTAGCAGGCAGCAATTGGGAGAGGCAGGTAATTTCTTGCAGACAGCAATCAAATCTGAATTTCTGTGCATTTTTTATGATTTATTTTATTGCAGATCAATTTGAATTTCGTTGCAGAGATCACTGATGGTATCTGTTTTTTGATGAAATTAGGGCATTCATAAAGATTGATTTAAAAAATCATTTGTACGTATTAAACATAAACGATTGTATACAATACATAACAATTACGTACTCGAACAGCTTAGCACACTAAAAATTACTCACATGATGTACCAATGATGTTACTATGTGCGCTTACCTATATCAGATTGCGCATTTGTAAGTAGCTATAGATTAAATTGAGCATAAATGTTGATGATTTAAGTTTCTAGAATATACGAAAAGCCATAGTTTAGCTAGCTAGGGTTATCAGCGATATATTATTCAGTACAATGTGAACGGTGGACTTGATCATATCAGACCATATGAGATCGTGTTGATTGAACAATTCTTCGGTTTAGGTAATTCTGATTACAGTCAATTTTGTCCGAGAGCGAAAAACACGTACGTAGAACAATGCATATATTAAGGTAATACTAAAAGATAACTAAGTAGTTAAGAAGATATGTTAAACTAACTTAACTTGTGCAGATGAGCAAAGGACCAATGTCCCAAAGTTAACAATTGAATTATTACAATCAAGTAGCTTAACAAAGACGATTACACCGCGTGTCATTTTCTAGGAGACGACTTTGATGACCGATAAACAAACATACTAATGTAATTGCTAGAGGGACGTACTCATGCCCATCGATCTCTAAATCTAAGATGCAAACATATATAAAGTGCCCACATCCACATTAATCAATTACTTGACATACACTTCAAAGTAAACAATTCAAGGTTGTTATATGTCTCATCACAAATTGAGGTAACCCTAAATCGGTTTCACACTAATAAGTTATAATAACAGACACAATGTTTGATGTATATATATAATGTATTTGTGTATATGTGTATTTGTGTGCTAATTAGGGGTTAACGTTATATATATGTGCTTTTTAAACTTGGTTGGAGTGAGCATACAAGCAAATTGTATATGTATGTACGGACATATACCCAATTCCGGTGAATAACTAATTAATGCTTTGTTAAATTTTCTTCCTAAATATATTCTAGTTAGATGTTATATGTAAATTATTAATAAAAAATATATTTCCTTATTGATCAAGAAATATATGTATATATATGTGTGTGTGTGTGAACAACAAACCCACATACCACAGTACATTTGTATAGTTAATTATACCCATCAAAATACGTACATATATAAATCATTGCAACTTAATTAACTGATCCCTCGATCCCAACTCAAGAACAGGATATAATTCTGGAACATGAAGTAATCAAATTAAACATGGATTGAAAACACTAATTAGAACCCAATTAACGATTAATTAGGTCGGGTTTAATTAATTAATTTCTTGTGGAAATGGAGAAAGCCGGTAAGATGTACATATGTTGATGGAGATGTTAGAAATATAGAGGTAATGGAAACCCCCTTCTACCTTCATTCTGAGCTTTGCTGTGACAAATTCTGACGTCTGATTAGCCATCGATTCCTTCCTCTGTGTGTGTGTGTGTAGATCCTTCTTTCGGGTTTGATCAATATCTGTACGTTTTACGACAAATGCTAGCTGGTGCCGTGCAACCTGAAATTGATATTACATAGAGAAATTGTAATTAATATTACAAGCTCCCAAACAATGGGATCGGAGAAAATATGTTTGACTGGTGGATTTGACAATGGTATATAGCTGGAGGGATAGGTTTCAACTTTCAAGCTAAGTAATGGTACGTCGTATTATATATATGTACGCCGGTAGATTAAGGTTTGATTTATAAAATCTCCAAGTTGAGACTTTTTCTTTGGTCACAAACTTAGTTTATATATCTTTGCAAATTTCTGATTTGTATCTAATTATTTTATTCTTGTGCAGAAGAGAAACCATTTAATGATCAATTAGAGATATGGCTTTAGAAGTGATGTATGTCACGGTTCAAAAACCGTCAATTTCCAGTCTCGACGTACATTGTCTCTAGAATATACAGTAGTAATTAATTAGGAATATATTGGGAATATAATAAGAATTAATTAACACTACATCATGACGCAGGTCAGGCGACGAACATATATAGGTTCGTCGCTAGAATCCGGTTCATGTGACGGACAAAGTCATCATAGTCGCCCCAAATAGCTCCAATGCAACCTCTATCTTTGATGGGATTCAGGTGACAAACATTGTTGTTAGTGTTCTAAATATCGCACCTGGGCGCTATACGGGAGGACACCTAGGAATTTTTATGCCTAGGGGCCTCTAGGTAGAAATCCACCAAGACATTGCCTAGTCCCGCCTAGGTGCCGCCTAGATCCCGCCTAATCCCGCCTAGCCCGGTGATTATTCAATTTTAGCTTATAGACACGTGATTAGTCGACTTAGGCTTTTTTTGTCCCATAAGTCGGAATGTATTTGCTTTTGAGTCGAATCTATGGTTTTTGATTTTAGGAGGCTCGGAGTCGCTAGTCGGAAGCGTACTTTTGCATTTATTTACTTTAGTGTTAGTTAAACACCACAAATTTGGGTTTATGAATGATATTACGGATTATCATTACATTATATGAATTATTGATGTGTTATGCGTTAAAATATAAGAAAATAATCAAGTTTGTTCTAAGTCCGCCTAGGCGCCGCCTAGCGGCCACCTAACACCTTTAAGAACATTGATTGTTGTATGTGGTGAACAAATACCGAAATGTGATCAAAAGTTTAGGTCATTAAGATTTTGGGTCATTTAGTATTTGAGTATAGGGTAAATTGGGTCATTCAAATCGAATTCGAGTTTAGGGTAAATTGGGTCATTTAGTATTTGAGTATGGGTAAATTGGGTCATTTAAATGGAATTCGAGTTTAGGTCATTAAGATTTTGGGTAAATTGGGTCACTGGTTATTCTGAGTTGAGCAAACCCCGTTTGTTCCAATTTTGGATCGACTCAATAGGTCAAAAACCTAAACGCTTTAAAGATATATTTTAGAATATTAAAATACAGGGTCGGACCTGAGGCGAGGCCCAACAGGCGCTCGCCTCGGGCCCAATGTGCATAGGGGGCCTAAGCCATTATTAAAATGTAATATATAGAATAAAGGTATAATACTAAACATAATGTCAGCTTGACTCAATTGGTTTGTACGAGGGAGTAGTGTGCCTGTGTGACTATGCAGCCCGAGTTCGATTCCCACTCACTCCAACTTTTTTTTAAAATTTTCCATCTTATGACTTATCCATGTCAAAATGTTTCCCGCGTTGAGTTGGTAATACTTATAAATTATAATTTCTTTCTCATTCCTTTATTTATTTTTATTGCCATTTTTTTTTGGTTTATTGATTCGTTTCTTCTCTTTTTTCATATTTATTCTATTTACAAAATAAAAATAATTGGTTAATCCCTAAAAATTTAAAGGAAAAATTATTATCTTTCATAGGTAATTAATTCTATTTTTGATAATTTAAATATAGATAAAAAAATTGATATATTCATGCTTTTTAACTAAATAGATACAATGACCTATAGAGAAAAAAATAAAAATTATATGCAAATCCAGGCAAACCAAAATTATAATCCTGAATTTGTGCCTCGTAACTTGTGTGTTTGGATTTTGAAATTGTGATAATTTAGTTTCTTATAAAATATAGTACACATTAGTACGTTAGTATTAGATGACATATTTGATCGATCAACAAATTTTTTTAAACTATAGTAGAGGGCCCAACATTTATAATTCGCCTCGGGCATTACAAATCTCAGGTCCAGCCCTGTTAAAATATTATTATATTTAAATTATAATATGAATATGTTAAATGAAATTTAAAAAATAATATTATAATTAAATTTCTAAATATAATAATAACATATAAATATTTTATGCATAAAAACATTATATTTACACTACGCCACTATGCACTCCAGGTGACGGACCAAAACTCGTCACCTGAAGAGGGTTTTCGTCACTGGAACATTCTAGTGACGACTATTCCGTCACCTGAAGGGTCATCACTAGGCGCTCGTCATCTGAGTAAGTTAGTGACGGCTCCATGTATCGTCATCACCTGAACCATTTCAAGTGACGAACTCTGGAGACGTCGCTTGTCATTGCCAGAAGGTCATAACATTAAGGCGACAACTTTGTTCCGTCACTTGAATTTTTTTGTGACCACTCTATGTACCATTGTTCCGTCACCAGGTCAATCAGGTGACCATTTTATTTTAAATGTTCGTCGCCTGAGTTATGTTTGGATTAAAAAAAAATTGAAGCAACTAATCTAGCCTTTATTCGTCACCTGAGTACATTTTGAGTAAAAAAAAATATTCTGAATTTGTTTATGCCACACAAAACATACCACAAAACCTTTACATTTGCAACCTGCACAAACATGTTCACAAGGCCAACAGTTCACAACCATGTCATTTCCCAACCGTTCATCCAATAGTTCACAGCCATGTCCACACTCCACACCCCTTACAAATTCTACCAAAAAAAATTACATAAAGCTTTCATAGATAGAGTTTAAGAGTTGGTAACCTGGGAGCTTTTTAGTGAATTGATGAACTTGTTCATTAGCACCTCCAAATCCAATGCCGCCACACACTCCTTCAAGGCTTCATTTTCACCCATCACCTTATAAAATTTCTCGTTGGCTTGTTTGACTTCTCTTTTAACTCTTTCGGATTCCTCTTTAGCTTTGTGTGCATCCTCCTTGGCTTTTTGGCTCTTTCCTCCAACTCCTTCCACCTTTCTAGATCTGCAGCGGCGATGTTCCATGACCCCCGAGCTTCCTTGCTGGCCATCGAACAACCCCCTCCCTTGCCTATATAGATAACAGACTAACAATCAGTAACATAATTTGTCAAGCACGTACAATCAGTTTTAAAATCTCTAAGCACAATCAGTTTAAAAATCTTTAAGCACGATAAACAATACATGCTGTTATAACACAATCAGTAATACAATCTGTTATAACACAATCAGTTTTAAAATCTTTCATATTTGTTTTGTTTGGTGTAAACAAAATTGATGAGAATATACACAAGTGGTAGAAACTATAAACAAAATTGATGAGAATGTATGCGTGGTTGAAATCAGGTGACCAAAATTGTTTGGACTAAACAAATCTGAAACTTAAACTGATTCGAAGTTATACAATTTACAAGTCTTCAGGTTTATAATACAAGTTATACAAGTTAAATTACAGGTCTAAGTTATAGTCTAAGTTATAATACATACAAGTTATACAATTTACAAGTCTAAGTTATACAATTTACAAGTCTGAAATCTAAATGACATTTAAACTGATTCTAAGTTATACAATTTACAAGTTTTCAGATTTATAATACAAGTTAAATTACAAGTCTAAGTTATAGTCTAAGTTATAATACATACAAGTTATACAATTTACAAGTCTAACGTATAGTCTAAGTTATACAATTTACAAGTCTGAAATCTAAATGACATTTAAACTGATTCTAAGTTTTACAAATTACAAGTTTTCTGATTTATAATACAAGTTATACAATTTACAATACAAGTTATACAAGTTAAATTACAATTCTAAGTTATAGTCTAAGTTATAATGCATACATACAATTTACAAGTCTAAGTTATAAAATTTACAAGTCTGAATGACACTTAAACTGATTCTAAGTTATACAATTTACAAGTTTTCAGATTTATAATACAAGTTATACTACAATACAAGTTAATTGCAAGTCTAGGTTAAGTTATAGTCTAAGCTATTGTTAGGTAGCGTTATTCATTCAATAAAAATGTAATCTAAAATCATTTCAGAGGTAATGTACGTAAAATGTATAATCTTTAAACAAAAAACAAAAGTATATACAAAAGCAAAAAACAATGGTTAACATGCTAATACTAAAGAAATTATGGAAAAGTATATACGAAAAAAGGTAGAGAAGGTAACCTTCATATAGGACAGGAGAATGCCCTAATGCTACTCTTCAAGCTAAGCCCAACTTGAAGCAAGTGTGGGCACATGGTGACATGGGTCTTGACGAAGGTGCCAATGTCCCGCACCAGTTTGGTGTACGTATCTTGGGTAGGGTATTTGTGGAAATCCGACCAAGTAACTTTGATCTTCCTTGAAGCCTTCACAATGCGGTTCGTCTGTGCACTCACGACGGTTCAATACTTGACTGGCCTCTCTCTTAATCACAAACATAATGCGCACAATAATCAGAACCGAACAAAGGTATTGTTATTGTTAATCTAAAATCTAAAAAAAAACATTAAGCAGTAGATCAATTGGATTAAAGCTCTCATTGCTAATCTAAATTCATTCAGCAGTAGATCAATTGTTAATCTAAAAGTTAAAATCTACAAAAAAAACATTTGTCTATTATTTCTTTAATTACACTCATTGCTTTGCCTAACCAAGAATCCCCATATGAAGCCCTTGGAAATCACAAGTCAACAAGCAAACACCAACCACTTAATTGATCAATTGGATTAAACGGAGATTACAGACCTAATCAAAGTCAACAAGCACAAATTGAGCAAACCACTTAGAACAGAGATTAAAGACTTAAAATCAAAGTCAACAAGTAGAAATTGAGCAACAAACCCTAATCAAAGTATAACCTTTTTCTATTCACAGTTAATAATACAGATCTACCAAACACTTAACGAGACTCAATTAATCGATCAATCAGACTCGATTGAACAGAGATTAAAGATTGAACAGAAACCCAACAACATCAGCAGTATCAACCTGTTCAAAATTAAAGAGACGCTAGATTGCTAAAACATCAGACATGATTAAAACAAAGAACAGACATTCAATTCGGAAATTAGAGATTGAAATTAGGGTTTGGGATTCGAACATAACCTCCACTGTTCTTGCATCATATACTCAAAAAGGGTCCTTCTGGAGCTGTGGAGGTGGCTGCACCATCTGCAATCACCAGACTTGGTGCTTGGGGTGGAGGGTCGGCGGCTTCTGGAGCCGTAGCTGGTGAAGCGGTGGCTGTGGGCGGAGGCGTGGAGGAGCCAATCGGTGAAGCAGAGGCTGGTTCCTCCTCCAATGGTGGGGGGGACCTGCAGCCCTGCAGGGTTGGGGCGGCGCAGTGGAGGGTGGAGCCGCCAACGTAGCTTTGAGGCTCTTTTGTTTATTGGGAGGCATGGCGATGGAGACAAGGTTTTGGGGGATTCGAATAGGAGAGTGAAGAAGAGGGGAGGTAGGCTGGGGAAGGAGAGGGGGGTTCGAATGTGAGATGGAAGGAGATGGAAGATAACGGCTAGGGTTTACAGGGATTGAGAGGGAAGGGTTGTGAGATGGAATGAGTTAGAAGCGCTTCCGCCTCTTTTTTTTTAGTTTTTAGCGCTTCACCCGTCGCTCCAAAATTTTCAAAATTTTCGCGAAAAATTAAGTGGGAAAAGACCCGCCAAATGAGAAGTTTAGTGGGAAATTATCCCGCCATGGTTGAAATAATCCAAGGGACAAACTTATGTCCGTCACCTGAGTGTCAAATTAATTTAAAAAAAGATTAAGATTTACAAATATAAATTTTTTTTTAAAGTATTTACAAAGATTAATTTATAATACAAAGTTATTAAAGAAATTCAACTAATAAATACTCTCTCTATTAATTAAAACATGTCGTTTACTATTCATGTACGTTTTTTTAGAATAATAAGAATTATATAAAATATTAAAAAAATTTAATATTTATTTTTATAAATTAATCCTTAATAGTAATAAGTATGAAATTATTTAAAAAGTTAATCTTTCATATAACTTTTAGCACCTAAAAAAACGTGCATGAATCGTAACACATCAAGTTTTAATAACGAAGAGAGTATAAGTTAAATGGATTTAATCTTTAAATAATTGGTTTCTATGTCAGTGAAAAAACATTAATAATATGAATTCATAATGTTTACATTATTACAAAAAAGACATTCATAATCTTGAAATAATCATTTCTCATGTTCGTCCAAGTAGTGTGAAACTTCGTTGCATTCAAGCAAAACTTGCCAATGTGCCTCTGCAATCTCTGTACGAGTTAACCTCGCACGAGGAATATAACTTTGAGAACGATTGGACGAACGAGCTCCGAGACAACATAAATATCATAAATGTCAGGAGAGGGGGTGGGCGTATTGTCCGACCTTCTCCATCATCAAAGCACAAATAATTACAATACGTAATCGCCTCTTCACAAATATAACGCTCAGTTATGGATCCTTCAGGGTACCTGGGTTGGAAACATATTTTTTGTACGTGCCAAGTTGGCTGAGATATAAATGAATTTGGTAATTAATGTTATTTATCAATTAATTTGGCAAGACTAGCTTGTCGGGATACATCCACGTGTAATGGACAGGTCCGGTTAGCAACACTAGCTTGTCAAGATTTTGCGTTTGTAACTACCTATATGTGGCTTCCATCTTGAAGTATGACATATGGGACAAACTTCCTCATTTCATACCTCTTATAGAACAACATACGGTTATACTTACAAGCGTGAATATTTTCATAGCCCAATCCGAGATCTGTGCACACCTTTCGAATGTTTTTCCAATCAGTAAGAAATCTATTTCCGAGTGGAAGCATGTTGCAAACTTCACGACAATGGTCATCCATACTGTATAATCTGGTCACATACCATAATTACATCTATATTAATTTTATACATCCTATAAGTAATTATTATAAAATTTATATTTATCAACCAAAATCTATATTTATCGATCTATAAGTAATTCCATCTGTCGTAAAAGCCATATTTAATAACCAAACTATATTCAATCTCAATTTCAATATCGATCTCGATATCAGTTTCAATTTCAATCTCGGTCTCAATTTCAATCTCAATCTCAATCTAAATTTCAATATCGATCTCAATCTCAATTTCAATCTCAATCTCGATCTCGATCTCGATCTCAATCTCAATCTCATATTGAAACGAAAATTAGAATTTCATATATAACATCTATATATAATCTAAATTTATATATAATAATCAATATAATAAGAAAATTGAAAATTCATATATAACACATCTATATATAATCTAAATTTATATATAATAATCAAAATCTCAATCTCAACATCGACCTTGATATTGATCTCGATCTCAATGTCGACCTTGATCTCAGTTTCGATTGACATAAGAACTCCAAAATCTCAATCTCAATATCACGAAATCTATATTTATCAACCAAAATCTCAATCTCGTTCTCATCTCAATCACGATCTTGATCTCAATTTCGAACGAAAATTAGAAATTCTTATATAACATCTATCACAAAATCTATATCTAACAACCGAAATCTCAATCTCAATGCCGATTTCAATCTCGATCTCCATCTACATCGATCTCGATCTCATTCTCAATCCCAATATCAAACGAAAATTAAAAATTCATATATAACATATAAATATAACATATGGTTTTATACAAATATAGCATTATACGTTATGGTTTAATAGAATTATAATATATAAATATAACATATATGCTTTTACACAAATATATATATATATATATATATATATATATATATATATATATATATATATATATATAACATTCAAAATTTATTGATTACAACATTATATATTTATATGTTTATAACTTATGAGTTATTACTAATAACTCATATTGTATTCATAACTTATATAAATATAATATCAACAAATAACATTAACTCGTATGAATATAACATTATAGTATTATTTAAAAAAACTACAAATATAGCTTTAGTTAAGTAGTTTAGTACTGTTTTATAAAAAAATTATAAACATTACCTAATTAATATGGTTGTATAAAAATAATACAAATATAACTTATAAGATTATAAATTAAATTATCTAATTAACTAATATGATACTTAGTTAGCATGGTTGTATAAACACATTGCCTAATTAATGTAAAATTATGGTTTTAACATTATAAAAACATCATATAATTAATTTCAAAATGATAACATTATAAATTACGGTTTTAAAACATTATAAATATAACTTATAAGATTAAAATTGCATAATTAATTTAAAACATTATAAATTCCTTATCTTTATAACTCATAAGATTTTTTTAAAATGGGTCCAATGGGGTGCTCGTTTTCAAGCGACAAACATTGACTATACATGTTATCTCCGTCATCTGAATAATCTCAAGTGACCAACATTAAAAAAAATTCGTCACCTGAATGATTGTTATTTTTTGGCATTCATTCAAGCGACCAACCTTGTTTACTCCGTCACCTGATTTTTTTCAAGTGACGAACTCTAGCAATGATCTACTTTTGGGACTCATTTAGGTGACGAACGCATACCATTGTTGGTCACTTGAATAGAACCGCATGAACCCTTACCCGGATGGAGAGTTGGAGCGACGAGTGTTTATTGTTCTGTCACCTGGATACCTTTGAAGTGACGAAGGCAAAGAAGGTCGTCACCTGATATGCAAAGTGGCGTAGTGTTATACAAATAAGCACACCAAACATACTATAATTATAATATATATGTGTGTGCGCGCTAATGCAACAACATGAATCATCAATATGGTGTCTATTTAGAACCTATATGAAGCCTATATGAAGCTCACTTACCGAGTTGACTTTGACCAAACAGGTCCTCAAATCTCAACCCTAAAATTTTCAATTTAGGTATGTCAAGTCTGGGTTCTAAAGTATCAAATGCAAGTTCAAACTCAAAACTTTCTTCGCATTCTAGTTGGGTTTTCTGGCTCTTTATGTATTATTGCAAGGACATTGTTCATTTGGACCTCCTTGTTTGTCGAGAATAAAATTTTGGAGAATTTTGCTAGAATATCCATCTTGAATTTATAATTAAGTAAATGTTCAATTTTTTTTTTTACAATTAAATAAATGGAGAATTTTGGTGAGATGTCCCTTTGCAACAATATTAGTATGGTCTCTCTCTCTTCGGTTTTCGCTAATAGTGTTGGGTGGACAAGTTGTCCACCCGGACTTGGTGGATTTGGTCCACATAAACCTTTGAAGAACCGAGTAGGTAATGCAAATAACAATAATATTAATACTCTAGAGGGGGGGGGGGGGGTCGAATAGAGTATGGGTAATTTTCGCAAACTTTCTACAGGCTTGACTTCAAGGGTCTTGAAACTGATCTCAGGGTCTTGAATTGAACTTCAAGGGTCTTGAGATAGAGCAGAAACCTGTTTTAGCTACGAAAATTAAATACAAAAATAAGTATGGAAATAAAATATAAATGACAGGTGAATTGTCAACGAAGTTCGGCTCTTAACCAACCTACGTCTCCGCCTAGGGTTATCCAACTCATACGATTCAAACAACTTTTATTCCTCTCTTCCTTATAAGTCCTAGATACAACCTAGAAGACCTTCCTTTCTTCTACCTCTCAAAGCCTAACCCACTTCGATCTACTCAACCCAAATTTCAGAGAAATAAAAGTCCCCTTGTCCACACCTGAGTGTGATACGTTGAGTATAAGATACTCTTAGTATAACAGAGATTAACTTATACTATGACGCTCGTATTTTTTCTTCTCTTTTAAAGCATAAAGCAATTACAACAAGATGAAGATCGAAAAACGAATGATCAGCAGATAACGGTGTGGAGCAGAAGTGAAAGCTTTTCTTTGCAATGAGAGCTTGAGAGATGTCTCGATGAATGAGCCTCTCATCTGAATTTATAGTGCAGCTTTACTTCTTCTGCTGCTGATCTAACTCCACGAATCTCTCGCTTGTTTTAACCTCTTTTCGAATTTGAAACTCTTGAAGCCATTTGAATTAATGATCAGGAGCCTCTCTTCAAGTTTATCTCCCAGATTATTGGACCTTGCTGCTGAGATTGGCTTTTAACAGCTTCAGGTTTGGCTGCTGAATTTTAGGAGCTACTATGTTGTTGCTTTGATTTGAATTTCGAATCCTGCACAGGTTAGTTCTAGAAGAAAGCATCAATATATATGCTTGTTCTAAATAAGATGTGTTTGGAAAACCGAATAAGTAATTACCCAAATAAATTAGATTTAAATAAAGCTTTAAATCTAATATTAATTATGACCAAGGTAATTTGTATGAAACGTTACCTTTCATCTTTTGTCTTTCATCATCCTGCAAACCATAGGTTATAAATATGAATTTCATCAAGGTAGTTATCAACCTTCTTGTTTGTGAAGAACAAACTTGTTATATATGTTATTTGATGTGTTTTTAACACGTGCACAAGGTTGATATAGTTCATGGATGGAACTTGGAATGATACAAGAATTGAAGAGGCAATGAGGGCCTTATAGAAAGGAAGATGTGCAACAATATATGGACTAGCAGTATCAAAAAATGACATGACTCCATAAGCAAAGGTATGTTGTGGATACTTGGAGGTGATAGGTTGGATAAGAAAGCTTAATGAGTTGGATAACTTGCTGGTTGTCAAAGGATTTCTATATATAAATCATTTGTCATGTATGTCTATGTTAAGGCCTTAGCCGATTTGTGTAACAGATTAGATAGAGAGAGAGAGAGAGAGCTGTTGGTTAGAGTTTAGGAGGGAAACACTTGGATTGATCATGAATGAATGACAAAGTGTTGGACAATGTTTATATACTCTACATTGTCCTAACAATACTCCCTTCCTTGAGCAAAACCTTGTCCTCAAGGTTATTACAAAGAGAACTCCGGGAACTGGTGGATGATGTGCCCTGCAGGCTCCCATGTGGCTTCCTCCTTAGGCAGGTTAACCCATTTTACTAACCACTCAACCACAGGGTCTCCATTGGCAAGGTGCTGCACTCTAGTGTCCAAAATAGTCTCTGGTACAGTGATCAATGCTCCTGTGTCATCTGTTGCTGGAAGCTCTGGTTGCACCCCCAAGGTTGGGCCTATTCTCTTTTTGAGTTGGGAGATGTGGAAGACTGGGTGTATGCGTGAGGAGGTAGGGAGATCAAGCTTGTAAGCTGTCATACCCACTTTCTGCAGCACCTCAAAGGGCCCATAGAATTTTGCACTTAATTTTACACATCTTCTAAGTGCCAAGGAAGTTTGTCTATATGGCTGCAGTTTGAGATACACCTTATCTCCTACAACCAATGTTCTTTCTGATCTCCTTGCATCAGCAAAATACTTCATTCTCTCTTGAGCTTCCTTCAACCCAGATTTCAGTAGTTGTAGAGCTCCCTCCTTTTCCTGGAACCAGTCTTCTACAGAAGCTGTCGTGATGCTGCTAGCTCTGAGTCCCATTTGAGGTGGAGCATATCCATACAGTGCTTGAAAAAGGGACATCTTCAGTGCTGTATGGAAGGTGGTATTATACCACCATTCTGCTAGTGTGATCCACTGAGCCCATTGCTTAGGCATGGCTGAAGACATGCATCTAAGATAGGATTCCAGGCATTGATTCACCCTTTCTGTCTGGCCATCTGTTTGAGGGTGGTAAGCTGTGGATAGCTTCAAAGAGGAGCCCATCTTGGTGAAGATTTCCTTCCACATAAGACTGGTAAACACCTTGTCACGATCAGAGATAATGTCATGGGGAACTCCATGGAGTTTGAAGATGTTATCCATGAAGAGGGTAGCCACCTGACTTGCTGAAAAAGGATGAGTGAGCAACAAAAAGTGAGCATATTTTGTCAGTCTATCTACCACCACCAGGATCACATCATATCCCTTTGACTTTGGTAGCCCTTCCACAAAATCCATACCAATTGAGAACCATGGTGACTCAGGAATAGGTAATGGTTGTAAAAGGCCTGGATAAGCTATGGTTTCATGCTTATGTCTTTGACACACATCACACTCCTTGACAAATTGTTCAATGTTGGACTTCATCTGGTTCCAATAGAACAGTGCTTTAATCCTGTGGTAGGTCGCCCTTACTCCTGAGTGACCCCCTGAGCTTTCAGTGTGGAAGGCAGTCATGATCTTGGCTCTCAGTTCCTGGCTGTGACCAATCACCACCCTGTTCTTGTATCTCAGTAACTCCCCTTGCCACTTAAAATGTGACTGAGAGTCAATTGCTGCAGGTGGTCCCAGCTTTGCAATCTCAGGGTCCCCTTGGTAGCTGTCCAATACTTCTTTGATCCATGTGGGCTTGATCACAGTTACTGCAAAGCAGCTACCCTTCTCTAAGTGTTGCACTGGTAGTCCTCTCCTTGACAATGCATCTGCAGCTGTGTTACACTTCCCCATCCTGTAGTGGATAGAGTATGATAGCCCTAGGAGTTTCCTTATGGCCTTCTTCTGAAGGTGAGTTGTGACTTGCTGATCCATCAAGTATTTGAGGCTCTGGTGGTCAGTGACTATCACAAAGGGAGCTGGCTCCAGGTAGTGTCTCCACTTCTCCACTGCACGGAGAATGGCCAATAGCTCCTTCTCATATGTGGATAGCAGCAAGTGTTGGCCATGGAGTGCCTTACTAATGTAAGCTAGAGGTCTCCCTTGCTGCATTAGAACAGCTCCAATGCCTTCCTCACAAGCATCAGCCTCTATGTAGAACTGGAGTGTGAAGTCTGGGAGAGCAAGCACTGGTGGTGTGGCCAGCAACTTCCTCACCTGGTGAAATGCTTCAGTGCTAGCATCTGTCCACTGGAATGCATCTTTCTTCAGCAACTCATTTAATGGCCTGCAAATGGTTCCAAAATTCTTGATGAACCTTCTATAATACCCTGCTAAGCCCAAGAAGCTCCTCAATTCTTTCTCATTCTTAGGCACTGGCCACTCTACAATAGCCTTGATCTTACTCTGATCAGTGGCTACTCCTTTGCTGGAGATGACATGCCCCAAGTATTCAACCTGATCCACTGCAAAACTACACTTTGAGAGCTTGGCATATAGCTGGTGTTTCTCCATACATTCCAGGACAGATCTCAAGTGCTGGATATGATCACCTATACTTGAGCTGTAGATGAGTATGTCATAAAAGAAAACTAGGACAAATTTTCTCAAAAATTCAGCAAAGACAACATTCATTAGAGACTGGAAAGTTGATGGGGCATTAGTCAAGCCAAAGGGCATGACATGAAATTCATAATGCCCATTGTGAGTCCTAAAAGCAGTCTTGTGTATATCTCCTTCAGCTACACGCACCTGGTGATAGCCTGCTCTCAGATCCAGTTTGGAGAAGATGACAGCTCCATGTACTTCATCTAACAATTCTTCAATGTTAGGGATAGGAAACTTATCCTTGACAGTCACCTCATTCAGCTTTCTATAATCCACACAAAATCTCCATGTCCCATCCTTTTTCTTAACCAATAGAGTAGGAGATGCAAAAGGGCTTTGGCTTGGTCTAATGAGTCCTGCATACAACATATCCTTAATTTGCTTCTCAATTTCATCTTTTTGGGAATGAGGGTACCTGTATGGCTTGGAGCACACAGCCTGGGTCCCTGGCTTGAGAGGTATGGAGTGTTCACAGCCCCTTTCTGGTGGTAGATCCTTGGGCTCCTCAAACACTTTTGCAAATTGATCCAAGATCATTTGCACCCTCTCTGGTCTTCCTTGATCTGTCGCTTTCAGCTGCAATACCTGGACCACTTCTGCTACTGCAATCAGCTCCTGTTTGCAGGCCAACACCTTCAGCTCCTTGCCTGTGAGATGCCTGACTTTAGGTCCTTCTTTGTGGTCCAACACCCCCTGCAGCTCCACCTTTTCCCCTTCCTTAGAGAACCCGATTGTGATCCTATTATAGTCAAATTGAACTGGACTATATTTCTTCATCCAGTTAACTCCTAAGAGCAGTTCAAACTCTCCAACCTTGAGAGCTCGAATGTCAAATGAGTACTCTCCTCCTTGCATCATCCATTTGAACCCTTTGCACTCCTGTCGACAGTAGAGCTTCCCCTTGTTTAAGCCTTCGACTATCATCAAGCTTGCTGAGGATAGCTTGAAACCGGCTTCCTTAGCGATCAAGGGATCCACGAAGCTGTGAGTTGAGCCACTGTCTATGAGTACCTTGATGGATCTTTTCGCTATGTAACCTTTGACCACAATCGAAGTATCTGGCCCTTCATTGCCAGTCAAGGCTCTTACAAAGCCTTCTTGATCATCTTCCATGTCCAAATTCTCTTCTGTTGCAGCTTCTGGTGCTTCTTCCTCGGAATCTCCAGTATCAAGATTCAAAGCCGACGCCATTTTGACTGATGAATTCTTGCATCTATGGCCAGAAAAGTACTTCTCACCACATCGGAAACAAAGGCCTGGAATCCTCTTGAATTCGCCTTGATTCTTGAATCCAGTTGACCCCAATTTCACTCCTTCCTGGTTCCAATTTGATCCCGATTTCCATGCCGGTTTACTAACTTTGATTAAAGCCTGGACTGCATCATTGTGCAGGCGAGCTAGTTCAATACTCTCAGCTATGTCGCGAGGTCGCCCCAACTTAACTAGTGGCTTAATTTCGGCCTTCAATCCACTCACATAACTCGTGACAAAGTAATTTTCTGGGAGATGTGGATTGTAAGCGAGCATACTTGCCCGTAGTTCTTCGAATCTCTCTGTGTAATCCTCCAGATCGTCGGTCTGAGTGAGCTTATTGAAATCTTCCACAACTTCCACCCCCTGTCTTTCGCCGAATCTGATACATAGCGCTTCGCTCATCTCCTTCCAGCGAGCGTTCCTCCTCTGCATCAGATATCCTTGGATCCATGTATCCGCCCGACCCACCATGTACATTGAAGCCAATTCTACCTTCTGGTTTTCTTGAATTCCGAAAAGGAAGAAGTACTTCTCGCACTTCCTAACCCAGCTGCGTGGTTTTTTCCCATCGAATTGGGGAAAATCCACCTTGGGAAAGCGATTTTGATTGCCGAAGACGCCTTCGTTTCGCATTGGAGGTGGTCTGTAAGTGTGCGATTCGTCGAAGATCTCTCGATTCACTCTTGGAGGAGTCTTTTCCTGCTGCTCCGCTCCTGGTTTCTGTGTAAGCACCTTGATCCATTCCACCATCTGCGCCTGGAATTCCCCCGTCGATTTCTTGAATTCCTGGAAGTCGCGGTGTTGTTCTTGAGAGATCTTGCTTTGCTCGTCCTGTTTCCTGATCGTCTCCATCAATGCTTCATGAGTGTTGGCCGCGAATTGCTGAAGCTGTTGCAGATGGGAGTCCATTTTCTCTGAAGCTTTGAGCCGAGTTCCATCCACCATTGCCGAGTTCTTCAAGCCACTAATACCACTTGTTAAGGCCTTAGTCGATTTGTGTAACAGATTAGAGAGAGAGAGAGAGAGAGCTGTTGGTTAGAGTTTAGGAGGGAAACACTTGGATTGATCATGAATGAATTACAAAGTGTTGGACAATGTTTATATACTCTACATTGTCCTAACAGTCTAATTAAAGTTTTAAATTTAAAACTCAATTCGGAAGGATTCTTCAATTTTAAATTATTTTTAGCTTTTCTTAATATTGATTTCCTAGGGTCGCTTATTTTTTTGGTAGGGAATTTTTCCCAATTAATTTTATTATCCTATGCTCTAAGGGCATAGGATAGAAATACCTCATTTTTAATTGCATTAACACAATTCCACCAAGGTCCAACATATTCCTTTTCTTTATATTGTTATTTCTCTTCCTCTTCTTTATTTTAACATTTCAAATAAAAATATCCCCTATCAAATATTAATCTCATATTTATATTGATATAATTATATATTTCATATCTCAATATTGATATCATATGTGTGTGTGACATTTATATACACCCATATCAAAGGCTGGTGAAGTTAATTAAGCTAATAGAAAATTAAGACTAATATTTTGAATAACTATATATTTAGTTGTTCTTTTATATTTTGGATAGCAACTAAGACTATCTTTAACAATTTCTCCAAAATGGAAAAACAGAATACATATTTTTTTTAATTATTTTTGTTTCAATTCCAATAACTTTCTCATTTATAGGATTTGGGTAATGATTTAGTTTTGAAGAATGATGCAGATTTAGGGAAGCATCTCTATTTTTCCTGCTAAATCTCTATTTTGAGAATGAGATGGGGAATCTGTTGGACAAAAAAGGCCTAAAAATTCTCCAAAAAAACTCTAAAATATCTAAAAGGGGAAATATTTTGGAGATGCTCTAAATGAAAAGGTATGAATCCCATACTATATTTTTTTTTGGTGGAATCCCATATATACTACATTTTATTAGTATAGAAATTCAATTATAATGGATGACAACTTGACTTGACACAAGTAAATTAAAGAGAGAAATATATTAGCAACTAAACATCCATTTTTGTTTATAATTCTTGTGTGCAGTGTGCTTCTGTTATAAATGTATAAAGATTTAACTTTGCACTTTTGCATACATTAATTCAATTTTAATTTGTTTCTCGTATCTAATATATATGGTTAATTATTTAACCAGTGAGAAACACTCATAGAATCTTGATTTTAATTTATATATATCTTCGAATATGTGATAATTCATCATTCATATAATCACATATATGCATCCATCTTCCGTAGTTAGTACAACAGTACAACACACACACACACAAAATATAAATTCAATTAGGCATGTATCTTGTAGACGAAGATCTATATTAGGTGGGAGTTTCATACAAATCACTCTACCGGAGACAAAAACAGAGGGACCCACACATATATTACCATTATATATTAATTGTTAGTTCCTCTCTAATTTCTTCAATCTTGATCACACCCTAAAATTTTCTCTCAAACAAGCAACCACCCCCACCCTCCAAAACCCTAAATTCCTCTTCCTGATGTTCCACATTTTCATATCAAACACAAAGACAAATCAATCCACACTAACAATAACCTGATCATTTCCTAGAATTAGGGGTTACCCAAATCAGCATGTAAGTACTAGCTAGAGATTTCATCACCATCTACCCATTTGACTTTCCATCTTTTCTTGTAATGAGTTTTTTTGTTTTTTCTGTTTCTGGAAGGAAAATTTACTGATTGATGTTTTCTTGCAGAAGCAGTTTCGCGCAAGAAAGAGAGACGAGGAGTGAAAGCAACCATGCCATACGTGATTGAGTAGATAAGTATAAAGATAGGGGTGAGAAGAGGAGACTGAAAATGGAAGGGGAGCATAAGCTTGATCATGAGAAGCTGCCTCCAGGGTTTCGGTTTCATCCAGCCGATGAGGAACTCATCGGTTACTATCTGGTCAACAAGATCTCTGATTCGAGTTTCAGCTGTCATGCAATCGGAGATGTCGATCTCAATAAGTGCGAGCCATGGGATCTTCCAGGTATTTGATTTGTAATTAAACTACCTCAATTCAAGAGGATAGTATAATTAGTTTGAAGCTAGCTAGCAGCTATATATAGCTTGTTCTTTAATTTAAGGGGTTGTTTGAAACGGTTTTGATTTGTAGAACCGGATTTAAAACGTAGTCGAGATCTATAAATCTTCGATCATGGTCTTACTGTGTTAGGTGGGGTGGTTTGGATCTATTTCTCTTCGGTTTCAATTTGATCGTAGTCTATATATATTTATGAACTTAGCTTTTGAATTTGCTTTGAATTGAATGTCAATTGATAATAAGATTTAGCCCTAAATTTGGGTCATATACCTGATATCTTAGCAAGGTTAGGGTTTTTCAAATTTTATACCAATTATATATTTTGAATTGAAGTTATTTTTGGGTGAAGTTTTTTCCCCCTTTTCTCCCAAGACCAAAACCTAAATTTATCAAAAATCATTTTCCTAAAGATTGGATTTAGGCCAAATTTGACAGTTAAACTGATCAGTACATCTAAAAAATATGAATTGAAGCTAAAAATTACAAAGGTTAACTTGTAACATGACATCAACTCTGTAATTAAATTAATTAGAACTGATGATTGACTTATGTTATTGAAATGGTTGAACAAATTAGGGAAAGCAAAAATGGGAGAAAAGGAATGGTATTTTTTCTGCCTCCGAGACAGGAAGTATCCGACCGGAGTAAGAACAAACCGGGCAACAAACACAGGATACTGGAAAACTACCGGCAAAGACAAGGAGATCTACAATAGCACAACCTCAGAGTTGATTGGCATGAAGAAAACCCTAGTTTTCTACCGAGGAAGAGCTCCTAGAGGTGAGAAAACCAACTGGGTCATGCACGAGTATCGCATCCACTCCAAGTCAGCTTACCGATCTGCCAAGGTACCAATCTAAACATCCCATATATAGCTTCTTTAGTTTGATCAGCCCAGCCCTATCTATATATCTATTCACATATATCTAACAGGATGAATGGGTAGTGTGTCGCGTTTTCCAAAAGAGCGGCATAAAGAAGTACCCTGCAAGCCAAACATCTAGATCCATCAACATAGGAATGAACTCTAATGTCACTGGACCACCGTTGATTCCAATAGACCCGGTCCAGTTTCCCAACATGGGATCAAGGAACTACATGATGGGCGCCATGGATCAGTTACATGACTCAAGAAGCCTAAGAGCTACAGGTTCAGGTGGTGCACCCATCCCACTCGGGTCCAACTTGAATTATGCGATGGCAGGATCAGGAGGATGTTTTACAATGTCCGGGCTGAACTTGAACCTTGGAGGAGGTGTAGGTACAAGTCTAGGCCCCCAGCAGCCCATGTTTAGGGCACCACAGCAAGAGATGAACGCGGCAATGCTGGCAGGCTCGACGTTGGCCATGGAGAATGGATATGGCGGGGTGGATGTGAATGTCGCGACTGGGGTGGGCAATAGGTTTGCGAGCAACATAGAAAACTGCTTGGACTTCGATGGTTATTGGCCTCACTATAACTAAAATGTAAGAGATGAGGTAGCTAGGCTCGAATGAAAGTATTCGAGCTAAACATTAGATCGATCTTCTCTCAATTGTAGCATGCAAGTTAACTTTATGGTACTTTACAAGCTTCAATTCCCCCAAATAATGTGTTAGTTTTTGTTACAATATATGTTGTATGGAGCTTTCATCTTCTCTCTCAATGACTTGAATAGAAAATAAATGTTTGGCTGTAGTGGAGATCTAGCTTTCAATTGCTGCATTTCTATGAATCATATATAGGGGATGTTATATGCACGGTGAAATTCTCGCTATTTGCACGATGTCATTACCGACATCCGGAGTCGGCAGCTTTGCCTACTCGATCAGGAAGCCTAGCTAGGTCGGCAGCTTTGCACTAGCGGCGGCCATTCCCTAAGGAGAGATCACACACATGGAATCACCACACGGGGTCGACAGCTTCACCGACACAGAAGCCTAGGTTGGCAGATACACCGACACCGAACGAAGAAGTCGACACCGTGCGGATGGCGAAATCCCGCTGTGTCAATAACACGACCGTTCATATATTTATAGTCCTTAAAAAAGTTAAGAGAGTGCTTAAAACTATCCCACATCGACAGCTATAGCTTCGCTCCCCCTTTAATTTGTTTATTAATACACGCGATTGATCAATTGATAATTCATTTGGTGTGTATCTGAATTCAATTCAAGCAATGATAGGTGTTGAATCAAGATGTCTAGATTATCTCCCATTGCCCTTGTGGATGCGAATCGTATCCTTCCTCCCCGCCATATCACTTGTGCCACTTCGTTCTGTCTGCAAATTCTTCCGCAACATAGTCGATGACCCCTACTTCGTCTCCTTACACCTTCGTAGCTTCCCCGCCAACCTCCACGAAACGCGGTGCCTCACCCTCCGACCCATTTGTGACGAAATGGCGGAAATGACAGTCCGCCAAGTCCTTGAAACCGAAAGCTCAGGATCAATTGATCGGATAGAAAAGGCCTTGGGATATACATGGTGGTCTGTGGCGGGTTCGATCGATGGGCTTTTACTCATGTTTGCATTCGAAGAGGCTATAATGTGGAATCCCTCCATCAATAGAATTCGTCGAATCCCTTCTCCTTCCAACTCTATGTTCGATTTCAGGTTTATGGGGCTAGGGCTCGGCTACGATGACTCTTGTCAAGACTACAAGGCACTCGCAGTTATCGACCACACTATCTGGCATATGATGCTAGGTAGATCGCTGGAGGATGCAGCCGGGGCTTGGGTTTATAGTGTCAAGAGAGGCTCTTGGGAGTCGGTTGCGATGCCCACTTGTCGCGATAGGAGGAAAGTGTCCGAAAGCTTGTGTTTCAAGGGAGGCTTGGTTTGGATTGAGGGCGTGGATACGGGGCATAGCTATTACCATCACTTGGCCCGATTCGACTTTGCAACCGAGAAGTTCACCTACACTTGGGTGCCTTACCCGATCAAGAAAAATCTATGGGTTCGAAATAGGTTGGTGTTGATTGATGGCGGATCTTCACTCGGGGTCTGGGGCTTGGGTTCGGATGATCTCGTCTACATATGGGCGATGGACGCAGGCGCGACGTCATGGACGAGGCTGTGCAACATTGGGGAAGGCAAGCTGCAGATAGGAGCCTATCGGAATGGAGAAATGATGTGGGAGTATTGCACGAAAGGGGCGAAACCAAAGATTTCGTTATACAATGATACCGAAGATCATGTGGTTGATCATGATGGTGTTATGTACATGGGTGTTTATCTCGAAAGCTTAGTTCTTGCTTAACTAGTAATTTTGCATCAATAAGTCTGCATCAATAATTTTATGTTGTATTTGTTGATGAATTGTTAATTTAATGGTTTGAACCTATACATTTAGAATCTGAAAATCGATAAGTGAAACAAGTATTGCTATAAGATGTGGATTCGGGAATTTTGATGGTTTATGGGTAAGATGTGGATTTGTGGATTCATCTATTAATTAATGCTTGATTAGCTTCTATAATTGGTTGGGTTTGCTAAATACACCACTAATTTTTATTGGATACACTGAGCAATTCCGCAAGCAATTTTATGTGAAGCTTATTGCGGAGAGTGCCTTGTCAGAAGCGTCAAAATTGTGAAGAAAAAAAAAACTACTTGCGGACTATTTTTTTTTGTATGTGCCTATTTATATATAAAAAAAAACTTATGCAATCTGCAACTACTTGTTGACCGTCTTTTTTTTTTATGTGGGAATTCCGCAACTAGCATGCGGGATTACCATATTAAACTTTTTTTTCCTTGAATTTTTAGGGCATCTAACAATAGTTTCGATCGCAACAGGTTATTAGTGGTATCTAACAATAGTTTCGATCGCAACAGGTTATTAGTGGTTTATCCAGTAAAAATTAACGATGTATTTTTCAATCCCTTTAGTTTAACAGGAATAAAAAACGCTCCTTGATACTGCAAAACAAGGCTTAGAGCAGCACCACGTCAATATGAACGTGGTGTCCTAAACCCTGATTTGCCTTTGATTTCCATTTTATACCTGCACATTGATTCGGACGTGGCACCACGTCAATAATCGATGTGTATTTGCTTAATCTATATTTGCGGTATGTCTAACAACACCCAACCTTTATTATCTATATAGAGGTTGGTTCCGGTGTACTCAACCCTTAACGTGTATCATGTACTCAGAAATTATTCGTCTATTTGTTCATGATTATTCGTCTGCTTTCACATAATTATTCATCTGTAAAAGAGTGTAGAAAAGGTAAATTTTATTCTAACGAATAATCGTTCAATACTACCGAATAATATCATTCCACCGAATAATCTCCCAATACCATCGAATAATCAGAAGTTTCTTTATAATCTCCTCCATTGATCTTCTTAATTCAATGGCCCAGATTTGTTGACATGATACACGTTAAGGGCTGAGTACATATGATCTATTCTCTATATATATAATTAAAGTAACTTCAAGAAAATTGATTGATTCGTACTTTTTTTTTTTTTGTAAGGTGGAGATTTGGGTAAGGTTAGGCGCCGCTAGACCACTACCCAAATGCATCCTTTCGGACGAGAAAACCTAAATCGCGATCATTCATAATGAAGAGGGTAGGTGATCGAACGGTTAGCCAGCGTTAGACATGCAATCCTATCCGCCACGTTGTTGATCTCTCGAAAATCGTCCGTGATCAAGACCGAATGAAATTGCTGAAGTGAGAGCCGAATATCCGAGATGATGATCTCAATCTCCCACGGACAGCTCCAACTACCCTTGACCATGTTGATGATCGTCAGATTGTCGCCTTCCACTTGGATATATGGTTGAGTCAAAGCTCCCTTACTCTTGATACTCCGAGCCAAAGAGCCCTTGCTTTTGCGACCAAAGCAAAGCATGCCACAAGGCCACAAGGGGATCCCCACAATCGATCACCTTGCTAAGATGATCATGGATGAAACGAGTATCAGAGGAGCCATAAGAATTTCTGGTTCCATCAAAATTGATTTTTGAAAGTGCTGTGTGGTGGTTTTTGCCATCTTAAGTTTCTTCGTTTCCTTTGATTTGATGTTTTTATTTGTTGTTGTCTATTTTCATCATCTAGTATTTTTTTGGTCTCCCAGTTTTTTAGTGTTTGTCTTGTGAGAAATTTCATGTTATGTATTGTTGTGAGTTGATCTTGTAAAAAATTTTCGATTTCTAGATGCTTCACCAGGTTGTAACCAACTTCTTTTTCTACTCTTTGCCTAATTTGCTAACGATTTAACAGATGTTTCTATTTAGTGGGTTGTTGTTCGTATCTATATTTTGTTTTAGTGGGTTGTCGTTAGTATATATCTATATTTTGTAATATTTGCTCAATGATAGGCTCCGTTGGATATTGTACTTTCTTCAACTAGTATAGTTCTAGATGATTTCATAACATTTTATTATCATTGTTTTGATTTTCATTAAATACCTCATAGTTTAATTGTGTCAATTTTTTTTTGGATAGTTGTAATGTGAACACGAAAAAATAAGTAAATAGAATAATTATTACTCTATCCGTTCCAAAATACATGAGTTTTTAGTTTTTGGCACGCTTTTTAAGGAGCGAAAAACTCTATGAAATATTATTTTTTTAATCAAATTTTTTATATCATTTGATACTTATTAGTAACAAGTATCAAATGATATAAAAAATTTGATTAAAAAAATAATATTTCATAGAGTTTTTCGCTCCTTAAAAAACGTGTCAAAAAGAAAAAACCCATGTATTATGGAACGGAGGTAGTAATTTCTTGGATTGAAGTGGTTACCTACTGGACATATCTCCCATGAGAAACCCACCCCCAAAAAACCCTAAAAAAACTTCCAGCCGCCACAAGACCCAATCTCAACCAAATCTCAATGTGCAATCTCTAATCCAGCCCCATTCAAGTCTAAACCGCAACATCAACATCCCAAATCCTCATAGAGAGGATGAGGATTTGTGGTTCTTCCAAAAAAAGATCAAAATTAAAGTCAGAAAAAGAGGAAAAATTTGAAAGATTAGATGGAAAGAGCGAGATCGATTGTTTGTTCTACACCTTCAAAAAGATTCCGACGGTGGGAGATGGCGGTCTGGAAGCTGGCTGCTCGCTGTCTTCGGGTGGTTCCAGGGCCGAGATGGGCGCTGGTGGCTAGGGGCTGGGGGTGCAGGTTGCCTTCTCCGGCGACATATCAAGGGTCTCCGGCCGAGCTCTCTTCCCCTCTCCCACTCTTGCCTAGCTCAGTTCCTCCTACTGAGTTGTGCGAGTGTCCTGCTCCGCCTCAGACATCTCCTTCGGCGGTGGTGGCTTTTCAGGTCGCCGTTCAACCCTCCCAACTTCTCCTTCATCAGCTGCTGCATGCGGCTATCCCCTTTTGGTCGGCTGGTCTCATTCCCCGCTCGTTTTGGTTGCCGCCTGCCTCTTCGGGTGGTCGGAAAACAAAACCTAAATTTGTTTTAAAACACCAGGCTTTTCCCAGTTTTCTTCAAAATCCGAAAAATTACAAAACTAAACCCAAACCTTCAAAACCAAAACCTCAGCACAAAACTTTTAAATTGATCTCTTGTTATCTCAAAAAACTTGGACTCAAAATCTCCCCTTTTCAGGTTCGATTCCTTGCATGCAGCCGGAATGTTCAACACAGCAATCCAAAGTTGGCATCTCCTCTTCAAATTGATGCCAAAAGAAGTGTCATGGAGCGGGTCTTGTTAGACAAGGCTCGTTGCCTAGTCCTAGCTAAGATCAAGATCATTGAGGCATCAAAGTCGGTTGTAATAACGAGTATGGCTCGAAACCTTGCATGCAACCAGAATGATAAGTGCAGCAACTCAACTCATCTGCATGCGGCTGTCATGATGAACATCAAGGGGCGGGTGTTGGCCGAGATGGCTCGCTGCCTCGTTCCAGCTAAGTATTTCAATGAACCCATTTTCTCCTTTCTTATAGTCTTAGAACATCCCAACAGTCCTATAAAATTCTACTATAATCATCATCTGGTTGAATTAGTAGTACTTGAATTAGTAGTACCGATTGATTACTCTACCCTCTTTGTTATGAAATGTTTTTACATGAGTCTTGATTGCAAGCATGATATGAGCTCTCAACTGTACTTGATAGTCTACTCTATCTTTACTCTCGCTTTACTAAGATCCAACTTGTTATATGATCGATATCAGTATCCTGAATTTACTTATCACCCTCTGCAAAAGAACATATCTCGGATTTGGAATGTTGACCACAATTTTTCTTTTTGTTCTATCACTTTAACTTATCTTGCTATGTTTATGGTATGTTCTCTTCTTCTGAAAGCCTGCGACTTGCTACTGCTATACCACTCTGTCTGTCGGCTTATGCTTATTGATTCATATCTCTTCTTTCTGAATGGATGGCGGAATGCTTACAACTCCAATGATAAAGAAAAAGGTATGATCTTCTCCATATACTCACAACAAAACTCGGCTATACTCCCCATCGGAGCACCTCCTGGTTTCTTCGTGGTGGAAAGCCAACCCAAACCTTCAACCAAACAAGTTTCAAACAACCTTCTGTTAAACCTTTATGCAACAAGCAAACTTTTCAGATATCAGGTTAGCAATTGTGAAATCTCAGAAGCAAAAATTCGAACAACGGACATTGTTGAGACTCCAATCACCTCATCAAGTAAAGCTACCTCGGATAATAGATCTCCTCCTTACTACCAATACCGAAATGAAACTTATATGAACAATTTGAATGATAAGCTATGTAGCATAGCTCTTAACCTCTTCCATGATTAGAATCGGCTACTGGAACATCAAGGGTTCTAAGAGGCCTCTTCTTTGGCAAGAAATTAATCTTATCAGAAACAGCAACAAGATTGATATCCTAGCCTTAACAGAAACAAAGTCGGGTGAACCTCCTAAGGATAATCAAATTAGGGCTGCTGGATTTCATAAGGTTATTTGTATTCCCTCCTCTGGTACTAAGGGTGGAATATGGATCCTTACTAGAAATCACAGAATCCTAGACAATTCAATCATTCTAGAGCAAAATCAAAGATTTCTTATGCTGAAAGTCACTATCGAACAGTTTGACCTAGTCATCCTTTTTGTTTATGCTCCCTCAATGGAACAAGAAAAAGAGGGCTTCTGGCTTGAAGTCACATCTATAGTTAACAAACATATGCTTCTTGTCTTAATCATAGGAGATCTCAATGATATAGAAAACGACACTGAAAAGATTAGAGGCTGCACTCCATCTCTATCTAGATTTCGCAGACTTAAGGAAATCAAGGAAGAACTAAACCTTCATACTATCCCCTACGTAGGATCTCCATTCACATGGAGAAAGAACAACACTGATATCTCCAATATCTCCAATACCTATGAACGTCTTGATAGGGCTCTAGCTCACCAAGAGATCATGTCTCATTTTAAGAACATAAGAGTCCGTCATCATCCTTTCTCTTCCTCTGACCACTGCCCTATCACCCTACAAATAGGCTCATCAGATGGCTTTAAGGGAGCTCCATTTCGCTTCGAAATGGCCTAGTCCACAAATCCCAATTTTGAACCCATAGTTAATAAGGTTTGGAAGAATAAATTTGTCGGCTCATTCGCTCATGTTTTCATGCAGAAACAAAAGCTTTTAAAAAATAACAAAAAGGATTGGTGTAAAAACCATAAAAATAATATTCTCAAGCAACTAGAAGTGGTCGAAAACAATATTCAGAAGTTGCAATTAGACCTCCCCTGGGGTTCTTTATGAACCAATGACATCAGAAAGCTTGACAGATTAGAAAAGAAAAAATCAGCACTCTTAGAATACAACCTTAAATTCTGGAAACAAAGATCCAAAATAAAACACCTTCAATTAGGAGATAGAAACACTAGATACTATCAAACCACTGTCAAAATCAGGAATATCAGAAATTCCACTGCTACCTTTATCACCAAAGATGGCATCCAACTAACTGATACCCAAGATATTTCTAACCAAATCACTAAAGAGATGTCTCATAGATTTATAGCCCAACCTAGATCCCCCATCTCTAGTGATCAAATCAAACATATAAAACCTCTAATCACTTCTAATGACAACGCCACCCTCCTAACTTCCCCCTCAAATAAAGAAATCAAAGATACTCTAAGTAGTATGGCGGAAGATAAGACCCCTGGTCCAGATGGTTCCCCCCCCCCCCCCCCGAGTTTTATCTAAAATATTGGATAATCATTGGATCCTCCTTATGCAAAGCAGTTAAAGCATTCTTCCATTCTGGAAGTATGTTATCCGAAATCAACCAAACCTTCATTGCCCTCATACCAAAGGTTGAAAATCCTTTAAATATCAATCATTATAGACCTATTAGCTTATGCAATACTATTTACAAGCTCATAACTAAGATCATAGCAAACAGACTCAAACCTATTTTACCTAAACTGATAAATCCGTTCCAAGGTGCTTTTATAGAAGGAAGATCCATCCAAGACAATACTCTTATTGCTCATGAAATCTTTCATAATTTTCACAAACAAAAAGGAAAAAGAGGATGGATGGCTCTCAAGTTAGACATGGAAAAAGCTTATGATAGAATCAACTGGGACTACATAAGAGCTACTCTTTCTAAATTTGGCTTTCACCCCAATGGATTAACTGGGTCATGAATTGCATTACAACAACTACATTCTCAGTTTTAGTCAACAATCGTCCTGGCACCCAATTCAAACCTGGTAGAGGGATAAGACAAGGAGACCCACTTGCCCCTTGTATCTTCATCCTCGTAATGGAAAATTTAGCGCAAGAACTAATAGAAGAAGCAGCATACGAGGATGCCCTAATAGGAATTAATCTAACTAAAAATGGTATTCCAATACCCTTTCTTACTTTTGCAGACGATACGATAATTTTTTCAAGAGCCTCCCATAAAAGTCTCCACACGATTAAAAATATTCTCAACAATTTTTCAAACCTCTCGGGGCTAACCATTAACTACAACAAAGTTCTCTTCAAGTTTCGGAAAATATAAATCCGAACCTAGCCAACTCCCTAGCCCGTGATATGAACATCCCGATTTCCAAAACTCTTGAGAAATACCTTGGTATTCCGTTAGTAAAAGGAAGGGTTAAAAATGTTGTATTCAACGAAGCCATTGAGAGCCTGAAAAAACAGCTATCTAAATGGAAGGCCTCCTCTCTCAGCCAGGCGGGGCGTGCAACCCTAATACAAGCAAACTTGAGCTCTAAAACCAACTATCTAATGCAAAATTTCCTCCTTCCGAAAGATATACTAAACCAAATCGACCAAATTCACAAGAATTTCTTTTGGAACAAACTTCGGTCAGAAAGGTACACCCCATTAATTAGTTGGGATAAAATATGTAAACCTAAAGAGCAAGGAGGACTAGGATTAAAACTTGCGGAGGACATGAACATCAGCCTCCAAATGAAATTACTCTGGAAAATTTACTCTGAGCCAAATAACATTTGGGTTAAAATTATAAAAGAGAAATACCTCCAAAAGGAAGGATTAATGGAAAGAACACCGCAAAATACATCATGGCAATTTGGAAGGCTACTTCATTTAAGAGAAAAATTCCTTCAAGGGTTACTATGGATAGTAGGAAACGGAGACTCAATAAACGTTTGGAAAGATCACTGGGTTCCCAATCAAAATCTCACAAGCTTCCAAGAACACCTGGATCCCGACCTTAAAGTTAATCAGTTGTTCACACCTAACAAGGAGTGGAATGTTCCCCTCCTCCATGAGATTTTCCCCAATAACATTGTCCAATAAATCATCAGAATTTGAATTCCTAACTAGAACACTCCTGATAAACTAATTTGGAAATTTACCACGGACGACCAATTTACTACTAGATCGGTCAGACAAATGATTAATAGTAGCAACAACTCTACCGAGGATTACAGGTGGATATGGAAACTAAACCTTCCATTGAGAATAAAAAATCTCCTTTGGAAGATAACAACTGATAATCTTGCTACAAAGGAGAGATTAAATAGGTATGTCAATAGAGTTCCGAATTGTTGCTGTTTCTGTAATAATAGTAACGAAGACAACAACCACCTTTTTATCCTTTGTCCATTCACTAGAACTACCATTGCTGCCTATGAACAAAGGTTAAGCAAAACCACACCGCTTATACCCATTTCTTGCACCAAAATGAGCGAAATTCTGACACTTGCAACTGACAAGAAATCTATCGAAGAACTCTGCTTTATTTGGCAAAAAATTTGGGAAGCTAGGAATGAATTGATCTTTAGAAATAAAAGCCGGATAACCCTTGCCAGATGGCCATAAGAATTATAACGGATCTCAGTGAATGGCATGGTGCAGCCAAAACTAAAAATGTACCCTCAGCACCAACTGTAAATAGAAGACGCAATTCTAAATGGATCAAACCGCCTAGGGCTATCTACAAAATCAACGTAGATGGTTCTTTGAAACCCACTGGCGATTGCCAAGTGGGGGGGGGGGGGATTATTAGGGACCATAATGGTTTTGTGCAGGTGTAAACTTAGCTCTAGCTAAAGGTCTACGATGAGTCATAGTGGAAGGAGATTGCTTGGAAGTCACCAAGGCAATCAATGATAGCAAGTACGTTAGATGGGAAATTCTCCGGGAAGTGGAACTAATCAGGAAACTTAGCTCAAGCTTTGACAGCATCGAATTCAGACACTGCTACAGGGAAGCAAACAAGGCAACTGATTTTATAGCGAAGTCTAGGAATATTTGTACGTTTTCAAACCTCCCTACTTGTAGGGATCTTTGTAACATCATCCGTATGGATGATCATGGTGGCATCTTGCTTTTGTAAGATCTACCTAATTTTTGCCTACTGTAAAAAAAAGTAAATAGAATAACAAAGGGGGACAAGGACATGGATGTGGGTGATTTATAGTCCCAGGGCGCGGGGACAGGGGACGGGATTGTGTTAATAAACGGGGACTAGAACTGGGAGGGTACCCCCGACGTGAACCACCCCACCCCCACCCCGGTTGCAATCCCTAACAGATAGTCTTTTGACTCCACGGGAAATTAACTTTCGACCGTTGAATCCGTTGATGTAGCGTCATCAACATGTTAGGGTGATTGAGCTACACGAGCGTGGGGAAGGTGCATCCGCAAATGAAATAGCTTTCTTGCACCAGGTGTTGACTGGTGAGTATCCAGTGCCACGTGCTACCCCAGAGTGGATGTCACTTCAAAATCAGCAAGTGTGACCTCGCCAACATACACCATTAGTATGTGCAAATTTGTAATTTAGTTGTACTCCCAAAAGCTCTTTATTAGTCGTCGTGTGAACCTATTAATTGGGCGTTTCTCTCCTTGGAAGTCGAACAGGAATTTTCATCTCCGATTGCAAGGTCTATGATTCTGAGTTAATCTTCGTCAATCTTCGATTGCAATCTCCCATAAATTAATAGCAATCGCTTTGTTTTCACGAGTTCCAGTGCTGGTATATCTTCAAGTCTTAGAACTAGGTGGACACTTGTTTTAGAACTATTTTCGTAGAACTACTTACATATTCTTCACTTCTTGGGTTCAACTAGATATTGAATATTTTCTTTATGTTATTTTGAGAACTAGGTGCCAACTGCGGCATAAATGAAGGGACCTCAAATTTGGGCAACGACCTCAAAATCTTTACCTTTTTGTTCAAAGGTAGGCACTTAGGCCATTACAATATTAGAGGAGGGGGATTCGAACTCGTGACTTATTGGTCACTACATGTCATCCTTACCAGCTAAGCTAGTAAGACTTGACTCAAAATCTTTACTTTCATCACGATAGGTTAGGGCGAAATTTAATTATGATTTTGTAGGATTCTAGAATTGATGTAAAGTCCTCCTTGAAGGTTTCCATTCATTGATAAACATATATATAGGTTACAAAGGTATTGGGCCTTTTGGGCCCACTATACAATATAAGACCTATGTAATCTATCAAACTCCCGCAGTCGAAACTGGAGGGGCCCGTACAGTGAGATTGGATCGAAAATCAATGAACAACTATCGAGGTAAACCCTTGGTGAATATATCAGCGAACTGATAGGAGGACGGGACATGTAGAACGCGGACATGTCCAATGGCAACCTTGTCCCGGACGAAGTGGAGATCGAGCTCAATGTGCTTCGTGCGTTGATGTTGTACTTGGTTGCTAGCCAGATAGACGGTGGAGACGTTGTCAGTGTAGACCAGAGTGACCTTCTGAAGAGGGCAACGGAGCTCAAGAAGGAGATCTCCAGCTTGGAAGCAATTTGCAGTTTGTTGGCGAGAGAAATTTCAAGTGATTGAAAGAGAGATCTGGAAGTTGGATTCTTGTCGCTGGCTTCGAATCGCCGTTTTCCAGGTTTGAATCATCATTCTTCGGCTTCGAGTGTAGAACTCCATCTCTCACCCTCTCTCTTCTCTGATTTTCCAGATCCGAACGGAGTTTTCTCCGAATGGAGTGTATTCCTCAATTTTTTACAGATCCGACATCGTAACCGATTCACTTTCAATTTTTGTGCATTTATCTGATGGATTTCGAGTAGGAATGTTGCAAATCCAAGTCTAATGCCCAATATAGCAGCAAATGAGTTTTGTTTTGTGTTTTTTTTTTCGATTTTGGAAAACTAGATCTGCCAATTTGTTATTCCAAGGGTTTGATGGAAGATTTTGCCATTTTGGTGTGCATATGTATTTTTTAGGAGGTTGTTGAAGACTGGAAAAGTAACAAAGGATTCGAACAAGCCTCCAAGTGCGTTCTTCGTTCTCATTTATGTTTCTTTCTTCTAAACCTATCTAATATATTGTTCTCATGTCTAGTTACTAGCTAGTACCCTAACTCTGAAATTCTGTTGCTTAATTTTTTTTAATTCTTTCTTCTGCTCCTGTAATGTTTGGTTTGCAAGAAATGAATGATTGGCAAGTGGAAACTAATGTCATTTTATGGCTAAGAAGACACGTCAGTAAGGCAGCAGTAATCATTTTGTATCAAGATTTATCCAACTCTAAAAAACTAGCTTGTTGAAAGGGTGTTTTTTGGTATGAACTTAATCGATTTTACAATATTTTTAATATAATAAGAAGGTTACTTTGGTGTATAAAAATAACAATCATGGACCTTTTCATTGCTTTTATTGAGCCTCTACCTTGACAATGTAAATTGTGAAGTATACATCAGTTTTATCAGCTATCTGATTGAATGACCAAATCCAAAGGAATCTACATGACAACAGATTCAAACAATATCTGAAGTAACAGTTTTTCCAAAGGAGGAGAAGAAGAAAAATTCTATATAGAAAGATGCCTGAAGAGGAAAAACTGATGATAAAATATTCGTACAATGTATTTTGGAAAATTTTGGGAATCTTTCTATATGAAGGAAACTTTGTTCAAGTGTACTGCTGCTTGAACTTAATGCTCAGGCCTGAAGATAGATTGTGTCTAAGAAGGAATGATCCTTTCACGTAGGTTGGTGGCTGGTGCAGATTGCTGATCGTCCAGAAAAAATATTGAGAAATATTGCCTTTTGATTATTAATGTAGTATGACACAATTTAATCACTGTCTTTCTTGGGTTGTTCAGCACTCTTTCACTCTTTCTTGATTGCTGTAGTGATTGGGCGAAGAATGTTTTTCAAGTTACATGAAGGATTTTATGCTAATGGCTAAAGACAACTTTTTTTGAACATTTTTCAATTTGGTTACTGACTTTATTAGCCTGTCACTTGATTCAATATAGCGGAATCACCTTCAACATCGAGTATAACCGTTGTATCTTCTATTATTGGTGATATTTTAAGTTCTTGACTAGAATCTATGTTTTAAAGAGACTAAAAGAAAGATGTGGGGGTAAGCCTTATAGCAACGACTTTCACGATAAAGTATTTAGACTTTAGAGCGTCTGGAGAATCATGAGGGATTTGGGGCTTGCTCTACTGCTGATAATCTGATATTGTTTTTGGTTATCAATATTTGTTTTCTTTCCGCTTACTACTCTACCGATGATAATGTTTTTAGTTATCAATACGTGTTTGCTTCTGGTTTTTCTTTTTTTAAGCTTCGGTATTCATATGGTCATAGAATTAATAGTGTTGGAATGTCTCCTGTAGTCCCATCCTAAATAAACTTTTTTGTTTCTCTGATGTTCTCACTGTAGTGCACTGCCAACCTTGTACCACTCAGAGCCTGACTGGATTGAGCCACCATTGTATCCATATGGTTTCGAACAGGCTTTATGTCCCGGAATGGGCAGGGTATATGATGCCTTTCATTTGCTGCAAACTGAACCTTCTGTTCAGGTATAACTTACACTAAACTTCTAGTCACCTCACCTTTTCAACTTTTTTCGATCATCATTGGCCTTTCTATTTCTTAGATTTCTCTGGTAATGCCGAAACTTTTGAGTAAGATGCACATGAAAGAAGGAAAATTGCCAGTTTGCAAATTCTAGCTGACCGTAGATGTCCATTTCTGTAGCATCTCTGCTCTTATAAGCTGAAGCTGGATCAGACAAAGATTTCCAATACAAATAACTTGTGACGCTTCAAAAACCAAAATATCTGGTTCTCTGCAATGATTATCTTCTTATCATCTTTTCTTGGAAGTAGCAGGTCAAGCATATCTTCATGTCCTGCTGGGTAGGGTTTGTAAGTTTTTGCTTCTGCCTGACTGCCTTCCATGGAGAGGCTTTGTTTTTTAAAGTTAAACATCCAATTTTTTTGACTTTTGAGTGACTGTCTCTCATGGAAGCTTGCAAGTTGCAACTTTGTTACTATGGACCTCTCTAAATGGTTTTCAGGGTAAGCTATTTTCTTGCAAATTTCATTTAGTAAGAATTTGGGCCAATTGTTTCTCTCAGATTGTTCATTATGTTGATTTGAGTGATTTTGTGAAATGATTTACATTCTCATTTCTATACTTTTTAGTTGCAATGTTTTCAGCTGCAATGTGTTTGTTCAGACAAATCAGTAAGGATTTCTGCTAGTTTCACTTGGATAGTTGACACTGTTCATATTTTTTTGAAAAAAAAAATGTCAAATACAGATGCAATGTTTACTCAGATGCTTTTGCTTATTTCCCTTTTAGCTGTTATAATTTGCCCAGTTATAATTTGCCCAGGTACACGTCATATGATTTTGGTCACAAACTTGCAACATATAGTAAATGGTTAATTAATTTTGTCATGCCCTAAAAAATTATTAAAGTTTCTTGATTCTCTTGTGGGTGCTGCAGGAAAATCTTGTTACAGAAAGAAGACAGAAGCCTATATCTATGAATGTCTTTGAGCTTATTTCTGGATCACAGGGCTTCAGTCTGGATAACCTGTTTGATAAACATGTATTGTCTCTTTCTCTTTCCCTGACATCTGATTCTTCACTATATCTTCCATCCATTCCACAACTACAGTGTTCAGAATATCGTTCTTTTTGCTAGACACATTAGCACCAAACCTTTCAAATGTTTTGCAGCATGAGGGATTGGAATGAAGAGAGAGAGAGAGATGCTGATACAATGTTCTAAATATCATACTTTTGCTTATTTCCATTCTTTTGGTTGTTCTGTAACCATACAGTGTTCTGTAATAATTTGACTAATGCTTTATTGGATTTGTGTTAATGTTTTTTTTTGTTAATTAAAGGATTTGAATTAATGTGTAATAATAGGGGATGAAAGAAGAAAAATACGTTTTTTAATTTTTTTTTTGAAAAATAGCATGCCAATTTCGACGTATTAGGGCCTCGGAAATGGCATTTTATTTTTTTGAAAAATAGCATGCCAATTTCGACGCCTTTGGGTGTCGGAAATGGCATGTTATTTTCAACGCCATAAGACGTTGAAAATAACATGACATTTCCGACGCCTTTGAGATTGGTTTCGACGGAATTTTGCATCGAAAATGGCACTTGCCATTTGTGACGCAAGAATTTTCGACGCTTTTTAAAAGCGTCGAAATTGAAATTTGTTACGCTTTAAAGCGTCGAGATTGGTCATAAAAAGTGTCGAAATTGACACTGTTTTCCTGTAGTGTGCGGTAACCATGACTTGTGGTTGGTACGTGGTATGAAAATTTGCGTACCATACCAGTGTGTGGTTGGTACGTGGTAATCATCATTTTTTTGTGGTTGCCGTACCATGCCAACCCTAGCTTTGGGCAGGGAAAAATGATTACGTCATAAATCATGTAGAGCGATGGAAAAAAAATCACACAAGACTTTGGGGAATTGGGGGACACAAAATGTGCAACTAATTAATGGTGTGATGGCATTTTATTAGTTACTAGGGAAGGGCTAAGCCGGTTGCAGGTTCCCACAAGGAGAGAGAGAGAGAGTTTTGGTGGGGGATTTTCACAACCCTAATTTCTTCCTCCTCCTCTTCATCCTCTTCGTCCCCTTCACCTTCAAAGTCGGATCCCCTAGCGCGAACAGCTGAATCGAAGCCGCCATTACTTCGAGCTTCTTCTCTCTCTTCCGGCCGCCGTCCTCCGCATCGGTATTGTCATCCTCGTCAAACTCGAACTCGTCATCGTCGTCATCTAAGTAGTCTTCGTCGTCGTAGTCGATGAGGTCGTACCTGACAAAACTCCGTCGCCGGAGGCTCCGACAAGCTTCTCGCCGCTCCTCCTCCTCAGTATCCCGCAGATGATGGCTGCGGTGGCCGGAGTTCGACTCAGCCGCCGCCCTAGCTGCCAGATCTATCTTCACGGCCTGCCTTTCTTCTTCCTCACGATTTGACCCATCTTCTCTCTCTCAGCTACTCTCTTTCCTCTGTGTATTTTGTCCTCACCATTTGTTTCCTGCAATTTCCATCAGACGAACAAAGTCAATTTACAAATTATATTCATCTCCCTCTGTCACCTAACAGACTAACCCATGTCACTGTACCCTTGTCACTCAACGTGAAACCTATGTCACCCCTTATGAATCGGAAGCCTATAACCAATACCTTAAACCTCCTTCAATCGGCCACCTAGCTACGACATCCACATATCCCAATTTCCACACCTCGTCATTTCCCCTATTCCGCCTACCACAACAAAGTCAGTTTACAAATTATATTCATCTCCCTCTGTCACCTAACAGACTAACCCATGTCACTGTACCCCTGTCACTTAACGTGAAACCCATGTCACTCCTTATGAATCGGAAGCCTATAACCAATACCTCAAACCTCCTTCAATCGGCCACCTACGATATCCACATATCCCAATTTCCACACCTCGTCACCCAATTTCATAATGGACACCCCTGTCACCCAATGTCAAACCCCTGTCACCCAATTTCGGAACCCTTCTCTCCAAAATGGAAACCCCTGTCACCCAATGTCAAACCCCTGTCACCCAATTTCGGAACCCTTCTCTCTAAAATGGAAACCCCTGTCACCCAATGTCAAACCCCTGTCACCCCATTTCGGAACCCTTCTCTACAAAATGGAAACCCCTGTCACCCAATGTCAAACCTCTGTCACCCAATTCGAACCTCAAACCACCAATTTCTCCTATACATAGTTCCCCGACCGTTACCCTAACCCATTTCGAAAACCACTGTCACCCAATTGGAAACCCTAACCACCGATTTTCCCTTTCCATACCCGAAAACCACCCATGCCACCACCACCCACCATTCTCCAAACACGAAAACCACCACCCCGACCCACCATTCAGGCCACCATTGCCCTAACTCCTTCACCCACCGCTTCCCCGACCCACACCCGCGTACAGTACCACCAAAGGGAGAAGAGTAGTAGGGCGTACCTCTTCTCTATTTCGCCGGCGGTCGTGGCTGGTGTGTCCTTTCTGGCGACGCTGGATTTGCCCGCTCTCTCTCCTTTGCTGTCTGCAACTATCGAGGAAGAAACCGCAACTGCCCTCTCTCTCTCTATCTCCTGGCGTCTCTGCAACTGCCGATGAAGGGGTTTCCCTCTCTCTCTCTCTCTCTCTCTCTCTCTCTCTGCTAACCCCCTACTAGGTAGGCAATGATGTCTCCATTTTTTTTTTTTTTTTGGCCAAAAAAACAAGGGATAATCGGTTTGGGGGGGGGGGGGGGGTAACCTGGACATTTTTGCAAATTTGGGGAAAAAATGGCATTTTTGCCAATTTTTCCAAAATGATGGCATTTTTGCAAAGATTTTTTAAAAGGTGGTATTTAGTACCATTTCCTCACTTTATATTGTGTATATATATAGACAGATATAGAAGATTGTAAATTATTGTTATTAATATAGTTTAAAATTAAAAATGCTCTCAATTGAACCTTAAAATTAAAATTGCTCTCACTATTTTTTTAATTTAATACTTATTACTAACAAATATTAAGTTATTAAAAAATTTAATAAAAAGGTTGATATTTTGTAGTATTGTTTTTAGCTTCTTAAAATATGTATTGAAAGGTCAAACGACATATATTTTGAATCGGAGGAATTAGTATATATATGTGCTATCTTTCTTTCAATGGGCCATTTAGCATGCTCGGTTATAGATAAATAGATTAGAACATAGCTAGATGATCTTGTACTACGTACATATTATGCCTTTAATATATAGTGAGAATACATATTATGTCTTTAATAGTAAGAATGTAAAAGGTTAGAAGTTTTAGAGTTTGTTTATAATAATAATTAATATTAGTGCAAGAAGAAAAAAAAAGAGTAAATTGGTGGGAGAATTATTAGGGGGAGGGTCATTAAGGTGGCTAGGGACACAATTTTTATAGATATATAGATAGATATAGATTGTATTTCTTGGGCGAAAAAATTTGGTCTTTTGCAACAAAAATATTTGTCGGCTAAAATGTTATTTCTTGTGATGAATCCATATTAGCCCCAAGGGAAAGAATCAAAAGCACGAGTCAAGTAGAAATTAAGAAATTGATTATTAAAGATGACAATTTAGTACTCACTCCGTTTCATAATAAATGTCATTTTGTTTTTCGTCACACTTTTTAATGAGTAAAAGACTCTATAAAATACTAATTTTTATATAATTTAATACTTATAGAGGGAATTAAAGGAAGTAACCCCCGCCCCGGTTTGGTTTGCTAGCCTAACCCACTAACCGGTTCTAATTGCAAGGGTTAGACCCCCCCTCAAAAAAATGGGAAGGTAGCCGGTTGGGAAAGGGGTGTGGAAACCGGTTGTTGGGAGTCAATAAAGAAGGGAGGGAGGAGGAGAGAGAGGGCAGTTTTAAAAACCTGTCACATCTTGGCTGTGGAAAACAGAGGGAGAGAGAGGAGGGAGTGGAGAAGGCACGAAACCGCCATTTTTGAAACGAAAACGAGAGAGGAGAAGAAGGCAAAGGAAGAAGACGAACCTGGGAGTGCGGAGGAGAAGACGGCGCTGGATTGCAAGCCAGTAAAGGAAGCGTGTAGAAGACGACCCTGTGGGTGTTTAGAAGAGAGAGACCGACCGATTTGAAGTACGTAAACCCTAACCCTACCGATTTTGTACTGATTGCAGAAATTGAAAGGATGAGGGACCATTTGAAGACCCTAATTTGTTTGCCATGGTTTGCAATTGGATGAAATAACGGGTGGAGTATCCGCCCTTGTCATGTGGGATGTAACAGGCGTCTAGTATGAAAACAATGGGTGGAAATGTGGGAACGGGGGTGTTCGAGTTGGGGAGAGAATGGAAGTACCATTGTGGTGATGATATGGTAAAGGGCTTGAAGGAGGAAGCAAATTAGGGGAAATCGATACATGTATTGTGTGAATATTTGGGAAATTGGTGAAATTGGGGAAAATGTGGGAATTGGGAAAATTGGTGAGATTGGGGAAATAGGACAGATAGAGGGAAATCGGGGAACCTAAATATGGTTTAAAAAATTTCAGGAACAAGTTATTGAATGTAAATGCTGTTACATTGTAAACTGTCATGCTTTTAATATTTAGTTGCCATGTGTAATAGGTTTGCTGTCATGTTTAATTGCAAAATTGCGCGGCTTCTATTTTGTGGAAGCTATAAAATGGTTATAATGCTCAGGTGATAAGTATAAGCTAAGATATGGTGAGGCTAGAAAGTTACTGGCATTTGTGATAAGTGCAGGAAAGATATGGTGTCTGTCATGTGAAAATGGTCACTTGACATGTTAAAATTGTCACTTGACATGTTAAAATTGTCACTTGACATGTCAAAATTGTCACATGACATGTTATATGGTGTCTGTCATGTGGGAATTGGGGAAATTGGTGAGATTGGGGAAATAGGATAGATAGAGGGAAATCGGGGAACCTAAATGTGGTTTAAAAAAAATCAGGAACAAGTTATTGAATGTAAATGATGTTACATTGTAAACTGTCATGTTTTTAATATTTAGTTGCCATGTTTAATAGGTTTGCTGTCATGTTTAATTGCAAAATTGCGCGGCTTCTATTTTGTGGAAGCTATAAAATGGTTATAATGCTCAGGTGATAAGTATAAGCTAAGATATGGTGAGGCTAGAAAGTTACTGGCATTTGTGATAAGTGCAGGAAAGATATGGTGTCTGTCATGTGAAAATGGTCACTTGACATGTTAAAATTGTCACTTGACATGTTATATGAACTTAGCGTCATGTGCATTGTGACTTGTGTGATGAAAATCTGCAAATGTTTGAAGAATGCTAAAGTATTGCTCCCCAACCTGTAGGGTATCAAACTACAACATGAGTGATTCAGGAGAAAGAAGGGTAACGGAGACACCGACAACAGGCGAGGTATGGTTTGGCTAGTGTCGATCAAGGGTAGAGTGTTTTACAAATGAGTCGGTCTAACATTCCACCCCACTGTGCAGGCGATATATGTTGTCCCCGAGGACAAGCATTTCAAATGTAGGTGCAATCAATATGCCAGGCCCAATGTCCTTGCAAAGCTAGACCAGTACCTGAGCCCGTCAGACTGGAAGCGTCTTTGTGAAAGCCAGTTTGGCGGCATTGCGAGGCTCGGGGCCAAAGTTGAGTTCTCCGCCCAGCTAGTCCACTACGTCCTGCAGCGGCAGATGCGGTCGAAAAAGGAAAAAGAAACGTGGTACATGATCCAGGGGTCTATAGTCCGGTTCTCCATTGCGGAGTTCGCGCTAGTGACCGGACTGAATTGCTCGGCAAATGTGGCGAGGACCGTGGAAACTGCGACGGACAAGGCTGCCTGCTTCGAGTTCTTAGGCAAGGAAAAGATGAGGATGGAGGCCTTCGAGACAGAGTACACAGTGGCGATGAAGTCAGATCGTTCGGCTACAAGGCGCTTTAAGTTCGCGCTCATATTGCTGGTGGAGGCGGTGCTGTTTGCGAAGGAACCCCGTAACTTTATTCACGGGTGGGTTGTAAACATGGTGTCTGACACCGAGGCGTTCTTGCGTTACCCGTGGGGGCAACTGTGCTACGAACGAACCCACGATTTCCTCTACCGGTGTGTTGAGCGCAAGCTCCAGCACGGGGTCAGCAGCTCTCGGCCGTCGTACTTGTTAGGCGGCTTCCCCCTTGCATTCCAGGTATGGACATAAATCTCACATGACAAATACTGATTTAAACTGGACACTGCCTCCTGGTAACAGGACACGATTAAATGCAAAGTGTTGACATGTCATCACCTGGTTTGTTTTGTTTGTTTGTAGTTGTGGGTGTACGAGGCTCTGCGGCCAGTTGCAAGACAATTTGCTGACACCAGCACAAGCACAAGTACAACCTACCCTCGGTGCCTGAGATATAAGTCGAAAGAGCACAACATGATGTACGATTCTCTTGCCTCCCTCGTCCAGCAGTCGAAGGAAGAGTTGGGCATGTTCGACGAGGTGGACGCTGTTCGGACAGTCCTTCTCCCGGATGCCGAGGAGGTCAGGAAGGGGGTTATTGTTGGCGCCATGTACGCGACAGAGAAGCCGGATAAGTTCTTCGACGACCTCGTGGTGGAGTATAAAGCCAAACATGCGCTGAGCACGACGGAAGCATCTGGGTCAGGCACGAAGGGTGAGAGAAGTACGACGGCTTCCGAAGTGGATGTGTCAAGGATTTTGTCAAAGATGGATGATCTGGGGACGATCTTATTGGCAACGTTTAACGAGAGGATGGAAAGGATTGAGGCAGCGATGCAGGAGCTGAGAAGGGAGGTGAGGGGGAAGAAGCGAGGTGAGGACGAGGTGACACACTCGCAGGACAGGCATGGAACTTACAGTGAGGAAACCGAAGATGTTGAGTTGCAACCAAAGGAGGTAAGATGTTCAATTTGTAATGTCAGTATCCCTAACCGTCATGTATAACAATATATGCGTCATGTATAACAATATAGGCGTCATGGTAACATACCTTTCCCATAATTGCGTAGGCTGAGGATACTGTTAAGGAAATGGGTCAGAAATCGGGTACTGATGCAGGTGAAGATGAAACCACCAAGACAACTTCTGAGGTAAGTACCCTAACTGAAACCGTGATGTAAATTTTGTGAATGACGGTCACACAAACTCATAATCTGTAGGAGATGGGTAAGAGTAAGGGACCAGTTGATGGGGAGACCCAAATGGAGAAGGATGCTGATCCACAAGAACCCCCCAAAGAAACACCCACCACACAGGTTAGTTATCCCTGTCGTACTGCGATGTGACTGTTGATAATGGTGTCGAGTCTAAGTTCCTTCGCATATTTGCGCAGGGTGAGACTGATAGCACAGGGCCAACTGAAATGGTAGGGGCTGCCGGGCTTGAGGCAGTAGCAGCCACTACCAATGTCACAACCGCTGAGGTAAGCCATCTGCCGCCTAGTGTCATGTGAAGATTGTTAGTCGTCATGTCAAAAATCTGTTGTTGTCATGTAGGAGGACCGGGCTACTGAGGATGAGGTCTTAGCTGAGGGGTCTAAGACTGTGGCCAAAGGGCCTGGGGACAAGTCAACCATCTCCGAGCCAGAAGCACCAATGACAAAGGCAACCCCTGAGGTAGGACGTGTTAATGAAACTGTCATGTCAAAAACAGTTATGTGTCATATTATTTTACCCTTGTGTCATGTAATCAACCATAGGAGGCACAGGCACAGGAGGAGGCCGTACTTCCCCTTCAGCGTAAGGGCGGAAGGCTGAGGCGAGCGCCGGCTACGTTAGAGGGCCACGAAGTTACTCAGCCGGTGAAGAAGCCGCGTGTCGACAAGGGGAACAAGGATAAGGAGGTGGTTGAGGACGTGACGAAGGGGCAGAAGAAGTCGCGGGCCGCCAAGGGGAAGAAGGTGATTGTGGGGGTTGACGCCGTGGCCTTGGGCCTGATGACCAGGGCTGACGTGGACGCATTCACCGAGTGGATGACCACCGACGACGCCCAAGGGACTGAACCCGCACGTACAATGCTGGGAACCCGCCTTGAGAGGGATTTCTTCGGGGACCTAAAAACGCCAATGAAAGTGGTGGGCTCAGAGGTAAATTTTGGCCACCCGTTCTCCGATAACTTGACATTTTTGTGGTTGGCTGGACACGTGTTCCTTGTTTGCAGCATATCGACGAAGCATGCGGCATCCTCCGAAAGGAGGTAGCCAGCGAGTCGAAGTACGCAGGCGTCGCAGTCGTCGACCCCTACTTCGGGGTCCTGCTGCAGAGACAAACCGGTATGCCCGTCGACGAGGAGTTGGAGTACTACTTCAGCGGTATGTTGCCGGAGAGGTGTCCGAAGCCTTGGGCGAGCGTCGACCGTGTGTTGGCCCCATGGAATCTGAAGGACAACCATTGGGTAGCGGTTGAGATCGACCTGGCCGAGTGGACTGTCCGTGTGTATGATCCGGACACTCGTCTCACTCCTGAGCGACATTTGCCAGGCCTTCTGAAGCCCATCACGCACACCCTTCCCCCGCTGATGGATGGCCACCAAGAGCTGCACGTCAAGCATGCAGGGAAACTGCCCCAGCCGTTGAAGTACAACCGTGTGAAGGGGATCCCTCAGAACAAGCAATCGTAAGTCGTCGTAGTCCATATTCTGATTTATATTGTAATTAGTGCGCATTAGGTTTGACACATACTTTTTGCGACACAGAGGAGACTCCGGCCCCTACGCTCTCCGTTTCTTGCAGATGCTCGCATCAGGCGACCGCGCATTCAAAGGGGTGGACGACGCCTTTATCGATGCTTACCGCCTAGTCCTATGTGTCGTCATCTACCACCGTGGCTTCTGTCCCAGGCCCGATCCTCAGTAGTCATTGGCTCCGTCCTTTTTTTACAAGAACATTGTTGTTTGTACTGTTGTCTGCAAATGTTGTTGGTGGCTTGAACAGTTATGCTTTCGTAGGATTTCATTTGGTTGACTTTGGCATCGACGGTATGTCGTTTTGGGAAACCTAGGGCTCAGGTTTTAAAACTATGATGTCTTGTTGTTTTTGAAACTATGTAGGTCGTACGATGGTTGACAGTTATATATTTACGTCGTCCACATTTCCACTGAAAATGCACAATTAAAACATGTCATGTCCAAAATATCTCCTGCCAAGTTTATATCACTGCATGTCAAGTACAAAATGACATAGCTGCACCTAGGCCCAACAAGCCTTAATAACAAAACACGGGCGACGTCCATACTTCAATGTAAAAGGGGGAGCGATAAAGTTTCCGAATAAGTTAGCCCTGCCTACAAACCGCGTGAAATACCTACTGGCTTGAAAATGCACAAAATATGTCATGTCAAAATAGCTATCCGTCATGTCTACCCCATTATCTGTCATGCCAAAATATGTACCCGTCATGCCAACATACCACCTTTTTCTTCACTATGTGCGGCGCCTTTTCGGGAACTTCCTTTCCCACTGAGACGGGTACCTAGATGTCTTCGGCCTGCCAGGGCGTACCTTGATAAGTGGGGGGAGGCAAGTCTCCTTGGCGATTGCCTCGGGCACCCTCCAATTCTCTCGCGACGGGACTGGGTAGATCACGTCCTTGTAGCACGCACGCCACACGTCTACCTTGTACAAGTCGTTGACGAGCGAGTACACATCCATCCCGTGCAATTGGGATGCTGCCATTGCGTGCGCGCATGGGTACTGGTTGACGTTGAAGCGTCTACAACTGCATAAACATCCTACTAGGTTTACAAGCCATGTGGAGGTTCCCTTGCGTACCTCGTACTCATGTGCACTCAGCTGTCTGACGCCCATGGAAAGGGACTGCACGAAGTTTGCTCTGATGGCGTTACCAACCCAGTCGCTCACGACTTTCCCCTGCTCACCGCTTGTCTTCCTATGTTTGACGAACCACGTGCCGACGGTCTCAAGGATGGCATCTACAAGGGCTGTTAGCGGCAAATCTCTAGGATATTTGAACACCGAGTTCAAGCACTCGGAGTTATTAGTGGTTGTGATGTTGTACCTGTTCCCAGTGTAGAAAGCCTTTGCCCAGTTGCTGAACCCGGCCTCCTTCAGATATGGGCCCGCTCCGGGAACCCGTGCACAGAACTCCGCGTACAACACCTGGAACTCATCGTACGTGTAAGCTTTACACATCGTCATGAACTCGTCTTGCAAGCCCCCGCACTTGAACCGGAAACGGACGTTTTGAAATAAGTGATATGTGCATATGCCATGCTTCGTGAAGATGTAGCTATCCCGTATGCCCTTCAGGATGCTCATGTGGCGGTCAGATACCCACACCAGATCAGTCGTGTCTTCAACGACACACAACATCTGCCTGAAGAAGAACCCCCAAGACCCATCATTCTCGCCGTCAACCATGGCGAAGCCTACGGGGTAAATGTGGTGGTCAGCGTCTTGTGCAGTAGCAAATAGCAAGCACCCTCGAAATTTCCCCTTCAAGAAGCTCCCGTCCACCGATATAACCTGGAGAATAAACATCTTGATGAGCTAGAGCTGTCATGTCTAGGAAAACAGACGTCATGTGATATTCGTATAGGCGTCATGTTTCTAGTAAATGAGCGTCATGTTCAATGTAAGGAAGGACTTACCTTCCGTAGGTGGGGGATAGCCCTCCGCCACGCTCCAAGACTCACAAACGCATACTTGAATCGCCCTCCGCGTCGCGTTCTATCCTCGTGTACGTCCCAAGGTTGGCCTGCTCCAGCATGTACATGTACGAGTACATGCTCCGATAGCTTTCCTCGTCCGTTCCGTGCACTATGTCCCTCGCACTCAACTTGGCTCGGCGCGCCTTCCAGTAGCTGCATGTGACCCCCAGTTGCGACTTCATCATCCTCTGCACTTGATCGGGATCGAGGGGCTTCTTCGACCGTCCGAAACTAAATATGCCCATTCACACACATGTGTCCAGTTAAGTTAGTTGTGTGTCCAGTTAAGACAGTTGTGTGTCCAGTGACTATATTTGTGTGTCCAGTTACAATAGTTGTGTGTCCAATTAAGAAAGTTGTGTGTCCAGTGACTAAAGTTGTGTGTCCAGTGAATGCAGTTGTGTGTCCAGTTACTAGTGTTGTGTGTCCAGTGTGTATATCTATATGTCCAGTGGAATTTAGGCAAGAGTCCAGTTAAGTTTTGCGTATTGGGGCACATACCTTTCGACAATGCGCCGGCCCAGCTGCGTGTATGACGCACTGCGTTTTTGGCTGACCGCCTCGTCCAGCGAGCACGTGTGCTCGTCCACAAGCTTTCGGATCTTCCATAACCCCGTTCCCCTGTAAGTCGAAGCCCGACATGACCACTTGCAGTTGCGAGCAGCGCACCCTACAACATACAAGGTCTTCGTCGACTTCTTCACCTTCGTCGTGAAGCAGCGAGTCAGACCCGCCCACGCTACGAGTTCCTGCACATCCTCCTTCCTCCGAAACGTTTGTCCCTCCCGGAGCTTAATACCACACTGGCTGGTATCCAATGGGTTCCCCGCCACCATTGGTTCACTTTCAGTAGGCTTCGGAGAAGTGGTCGACTTCCATTTTCGTCTTTCGTATGCTTCCTCGACTTCCCTCACCGCTCGCTCCGCCTCATAATCCTATGACCAAGACTTCGTCGGACCAGAACTACCGTGTTCAACTTTAACCACTTTTGGGATTGCATCATCCTCGTCGGAGGAGCTACCAAGGTCAATGGCTCCATCTTCCATGTCACTGCTGACATATATGATCTGCTTCCCTTTATTCACTGCGTCGGCATTCTTTTCCCTCTTCGCAAACTCCAACTCTAACTCCTCACTTATCCCTAACCGGTCAGAAGTCTCCTTTAACTGGACAGCTGTTTGTGTTAACTGGACATCCGATGATTCCACCTGGACAGCTGTTTGTGTTAACTGGACATCCGATGATTCCACCTGGACATACGTTTGGTTTACCTCGACAATTTTTTCTCCCAAATCTTCGTCTTCTCCGTCAAGCCCCACGGGGAGATCTGTATTTGGGTGATCTTCTTGGGTCACGGGCGGACCAGTTAACGGCACAACAACATCCTCCAAGCCTGCAGGAGACAAACCACCACCGTCTGAGTCATCCGTTGTCGATCCTTGTGCTTCGGGCACGTCTCCACCAACCTTGCGTCGCAGGGAGACATTGAGGTCGATAGGCCAATTTCGTTCTCCAGACAGCCCGTTTACAAACTTGTAGGCCTCCAAGTCTTCGTCATCCCCGATAGCAAACGGCCTGGACCCTTCCTTCTTTGGCTTTACATATGTGAGCTCCACATCATTCCTCCCATCGACATTAAACTTGTCCATCACCTGTTTCTTCAGCTTTACGTAGTCAATCCTTTCGTCCAACACCATGGCTTTCTGGCTCCTTGTTCCCGTGAAGACCCAAGTGCCGCCTTCACACGTCCACCATCCTCCAAACAATACAGTGATACAAACTGATGATTTTTCCCCTGTTGCATTTCATAGGTAGGCACAAATTAATTTGTATCGACGGTATTTACATATGAACAACACTTACCAAACATAGAGAGAACACTTACCCATTTATGTCCGATCAGAGGACTGTCCAGTAAATTCCAACACGTGTCCAGTGGGTACGATATAACCGTCCAGTGAAAAGTGGCTTCGTACAAGTAAACCGTTACCTGAACCCAGGCCCACTTGCTTCTTCTTCAATGGATTCTCTCTCTTTCTTCAGATTTTGTGAATAAAAGTGACGCCCAGAATTTCTCTCATCTCTTTATATAGACCACACATCATTTGACACCTACCCTCTTTCTTCTAATCAAACGCCGACCATTCCCCTTCTTCAAGTTCCATTTCCCCTGCAATTCATTAATGGGAGCTAATGATTTCCCTCATACACTCTTCAAAGCTTATATACCCTCCCCCTCCTCCCTCTCTTTTACCTTTTTTTTTGGCGCCATCCCTGGGCGGGAACAATTGCCTCCCTCCGATTTACTGTACACAGCTGCTCCATCTCTCTCCCTCTCTCTACCTGTCTTTTCAATATTGATCAGAATTTTCACCCTCTCTCTACCTGTCTTTTCAATATTGATCAGAATTTTCACCCTCTCTCTCTCTCTCACACACAGACTCTCTCTCTCTGTGTCTTTTCCTCGCTTTTCCGTCTCTCTCTCTCTCTCCCTCTCTCAGTTGTCCAGCTGTCATACTCACACTGTCCAGTCCCCCCCCCCCACTTACCTGCTACCGGTTGAGGCAAAAATCCGGATATCCGGATTTTAGCAAATTTTTTCCGGATGGGGTTATGTGTGCAAGGGTTTCACCGAAATGGGCTATTTTAGCAAATTTGCCATACTTATAACTAATAAGTATCATATTATATATAAAAAATTAATTAAAAAATTAATATTTTATAGAGTTTTTCACTTATTAAAAAGCTTGCCTAAAAACAAAGGGACATGTATTATGAAACGGAGGAAGTAAGTGTTATATATCAAAGCAATCACGAAGAAATGGAACACTTGTTCTTGGGATCGAGGTCCATGTGAGTAGGGAGGAAACTGACCTCAATATTCTTACTTGCAATTGGTTAGAGAATACAGACTTTCAAGCTTTCCACTATTATAGTTAGAAACCAATCAAACGAAATATTCCTATTATCCATTACCCTTTACATATATTATAGACTTTATTATAATCATTTGAAAAGATGATTTAGCTAGTATATATGGTCTTCTATTAACAAGATGTCATAATTATTGTTACCTAAAGTTTAAAAAAAAAATTGTTTTTCTTTCATCTCGATTTAAAATTAAAGAGTTGCCATATGCTGTGGTACCAATCATACAGATTATAGCATCTTGCTATATATATTAAAGACGCAACGTACTTATAACGTACATGATTGGTCATTTAGTACCAATCATGTTATTAATTAAATAGCTAGCACTCTAGTATCTTCCTTCGCACTCGTAACAAACATATATATTGTGATAAACTTGTGACGATTAATATATTAATTTTGACCTTAACAATTGTGTGTAAGGAAGTACAACGTACGTAACAATATTTTTTGGCGCCGTTAGTTTCAACTGTGGTTTAGTCAAACGCTGACGCTGCAGCTCTGGGCGAGCTGGTACCTACTAACAGCAGTAGTACCATCGCCGTTAGCGTTGCCGGCGGCGAAGGTGGCCGGGCAGTTGACGTGCAGGCTGTGGCTCCCCGACACGAAGGAGCCGAGTCTCCATCTCAGGCGTCCAGCAATTATGACATCCAGTATCAACGTCCCAGCCTGGTCTTGTCTTAAAGACTCCCCGGTGTACGGCGCTACCGGCATTTGCACGCCGCTCACGAATGGTGTCCATATGTTTACCCCATTCGAGTCCTGATCCATCAGTTATTACGTACAAATCAGGGTTACATATTCATTTTAATAAATAAATAGTCACTTATAAATTTTAGAAAGCAAATAATAAATAATTAGGATTATTTTAGGGGAACAAACTATGATCGATATCAAGGAAAAAATAATTAAAAACAACAAAGTTGGTTGATTGTATGAAAACTTCCGATAAATAAATTAATATATATTGGCCGTACAACCAATTAGGACTTTGAAAAAATAAACAGTTATTTGGGCAAAGAAGTTATGCAAGGAAATGTTAGTAGAAATTCTCTCCACAACACTAGTTGTAACCTTGTGTATAATACTAAATTATTCAGGGTATAAAATTATATTTTAAAAATTTATATTGTTTAAAAGATAAATATATAATTTTTGAAATTTATTTTAATATAATTTTATACCCTAAATAATTTAGTGTCACGCACACAAAAACAAACCCTATATATGTTATGGAGGATTTCTACTCTAATTATAGATATCGATGTTATTTTAAGCATACAAGCTAGTATTTAAAATTAAAAGATACATAAAATCTATGAAATAAGATTTAGCAAGGTGAATTACCTTGATAGAGAAGAAAAAGTGCAAATTAAATTGCTAAAAGAATGAAAACACAGAGCGGCTAAAGTATAAAAAATTACTACTTAAATGAAAAAATTAACGAACGGGATTCCATATATCTTACGTACCTGAAAGGTGGATGGGATAGCGGTAGCAAGGGTGATGGGTTGGGTCCGGTAGGTGGCATACACCAGGAGTCGATCGTAGTAGATTCCGACATGATCGTTAGGGTTGTGAGACTGCACGGTCAGCTGGAAAACGGAGGTGACCGACGTAGACGACGACGAGACATTCAAGGCGCGAAGGGAAGCGTCCTGGAGGACGAATCTTGGATCGCTAGGCCTCAACGCCAACCATAAGATCAAGATTATGATGCCGATGACGATCATGGAAATCGAAATCCCGATTCCGATTTTCTTGAGCAGCTTCCTCAGCTTCTTGTTCTTGTGGTGGCCGCAATTGTCCCCCATGGTGGCGGGTTTGTTAATTAGGAGGCCGGTGGATTAATGTAATGTATGAATATTGTGAATTGTGGGTAGGTGATGAAGTTGAAGAGGAGATGGTGTTAATTTATGTGTGGTGGAATTGCTTTCAATTGGGTCGCCTCTCTCCCTCAATGTGTTTATAAATTCATACCACTAAACCAAATCGATCGATGAGTTTTAGTATAGAGTAGTGGTCAACTCCATTGACCAGGTCCTTTTTTATTCCTTTTTGTTTAGGTTAAAAGTGAGGATCGAATTAGATTTTGGTAAAAGTCGTTCACATTTCATTATTGAAAATGATTAGTGTATTTTATAAGGGATTCTAAATTATATATGTAAAATAATATGGATTGGCCAATCAAGGGTTGTGGTTTACTTAAGTTTGATTAATATTATTTGTGGGCAAGTAGGTAGCAAACTAGCAACTGCACCTTTTCTTTCTTTCACATTTTAATTTTGTCATTGTTTGTTTGGAACTTTTGTGATTGAAAAATTATTGACAATTGCTACAATATATGAAGATTTTCTCCTATAGGTAGGTTGTTGGCAACTAGGAGGCGATTTCCTTAATCTCGAGGGCAATTTTTATTGTAGAACGGAAATGAAAAAAAATTAAGGGTCCATTTGGTTCTAGAAAGGTAAACGGATTGAAAAATAAAGGAAAAGGAATCGAATTTCTTTACATTTCAATTCTGTTTGGACTTTTTTGTTTTAGGTCAAAAAGAGAAGTGGAGCTCTCCGTCCCCTCAAGGGGAGATTTTATTTAAACTGAAAAAATGGCTCAGTAATCATGCGAGGGATACCTTGACCCCTTACATCATCAGCAATTAAATTTAAAACACCCTATGGCGGGTCATTCAATACAGAAAGACCTAGACTAAAAGAAAACGCAAAGGAAGCAAGATAATCAACAACTGAACTGGCCTCCCTTAGGACATGACGGAACTGGACAATCCAATCCCTTCTCAGGTAGCCTTCGCATCGTGAAGCCAGACTGAATAGGGGGTGGTAACGATCCATATGGGTCTTCCTACCAGCAGCACCACCAGTTGGGAGTCTGCTTTAAAAACGACCCTCATGTAAACCCTGGACCAAGCAAGTCGTAGTCCTTAAAGGATGCCCCAGAGCTCGGCCATTGGGATAGTACACATACCAATATTACAGACAAAACCTACCTGCCATCGACCGTCGCAGTCACGAATAACTCCTCCCACCGCTGCAAGGCCATCCTCTTTCACCGATCCGTCCGTGTTCACTTTCATCCAGCCCTCTATTGGCCTTTCCCATGATATCAATTTCTCCACCATTAGGCTCTCCTTTCCCCTTGACTTGCAGGCACTCTGGTACTCTATAGCTTGACTCCTCACGAACACTGTCCTATACCCTACAAAGGTTTCATTGTTAAACACAAAATTGCATCGCCATTTCTAGATCCACCAAATAGGGGTGGCAAAAACACTAGACCACTGGATACCATCATAGTAATTAACATTGCAAAGTAAGTTCTTGCGAATCCAAATTGCAAAATTAGAGTTAAAAAATACTCCCATGTCCAGTGGTGGTCCAAGCGCCTCCCAAAAGCTCCTTACACTCGCACAATCCCGGAGAAGATGGCCAATGGTCTCGTCCGCCACTCCACAGATGATGCAAGTAGCATCGTCGGCTAAGTGGCGTCTGCACCTTTCACTATTCGTCGGGATTGAACCTTTGATGGCTTCCCAGGTGAAAATCCTAGCCCTCTCCATAGTCTTTAATTTCCAAACAGCGTTGTATATATGTTGATCAATATAGCATTCAACCATCTTCCCTTGAACCATACTAAAGGCAGACTTGATCGAATAGTCACCACAAGATGAGTGCTTCTAGATCAATGTGTCCACTATCTCCTCGTCATCAGAAACAGCAACCGAGGCCAATAATTTGAGGAGAATCGAGCTCGACAACTTATCAACTAACAGGTCCCATCTCCATCCCCCTAATCTCGGCCCAATAATCCCTCACAACCACAACTTGTTCGGCATGAGAAACCGGCAGCAGCGCAACCTCCAAAAGCTTGTCTTGAGTCAGCTAAGGATGAAGCCAGAAGCGGACGATCCTCCCCAAACCCACCAGCCACTTAGAGCCCGGGACAATCAACCTCTCCACTCCTTTTTGGAGACTCTTCCATATGGACGGTGGGTTAGCCCTATCACTGCGCTGTTCCCTAATGTATTTGATCCGAATAACCTCAATCCAAAGGCTATTGATCCCTGTTAAAAAACGCCAGCCAAGTTTGCTAATGAGAGCCAAATTCAGCTCACACATGGGGCGCATGCCAAGACCCCCGTTATCCTTCGATTTACAAATCTCTTCCCAACTAACAAGATGGATGCTTCTTCTCTCCTCAGACCCTCCCCATATGAAGTTGCGGATCGAGCGATCAATCTTATTGCAGATTTCCTTCGGCAGGATCACGGTGGCCATGGTTTAAACAAGAATCGATGAGAGTATCGACTTGGCGAGGGTTACCCGACCAGCAAGGTTAAGAAAACGCCATTTTCAACCTCGAAGCTTCGCATAAACTCTTTCCACGAGAGGACCAAAAGTATCCTTGGTGACTTGATTATTGAAAATAGGCATTCCTAAATAGGTTCCAAGATCCGAAGTCACTTGAAACCCACTCATCCTTTGAAGATTCTCAACCAAGGCTGACGGAACATTTGCCGATAGAAAAAGATTCGACTTGTTCGGATTGATACGTTGTCCAGAGATGTCACAAAAACTATTGATGCTCTGCTGGATGACCCCCATTTTGTTCAATAAAAGCTTCCGCAAAGAGGATTATATCATCCACGAAAAGGATCGGATGTGGGATAACTCCGGGCCGTTTCTAGAAAGCTTAATTGGCTTCCATCTATTCTGATCGACTAGATGGTTGATCAACTAGCTTAGACGCTCCACACAGAGGACGAAAAGGTAGGGCGACAAAGGATCGCCCTGTTTTATCCTCTTCGTAGGACTGAAATTCTCCGTAGCCTCACCATTCCAGAGGAGGCAAAAGGACGTAGTCGAGATGCATTCATGAATCCAGTTCACCCAAGTACTAGAGAAGCCTGCATCGGACAAAGTGGCTATCACAAAATCCCACCGAAGACGATCCTAAGCTTTCTCTAGATCTAACTTGAGTAACATCCATCCTTTCTGACCCCTTTTCCGCTTCATGGAGTGCACAACCTCTTGAACGATGACAATATTGTCGGTGATGAGTCTTCAAGGGAGAAGACTCCCCTGAGTCGGGCCGATCAGGAGAGGTAACACACTTTTCATTCGGTTAACAAGGATGTTAGTAATGATTTTGTAGAGAATGTTACAAAGGCTTTTAGGGAGGAACTGCTTGATTCTGCTAGGATCATCCACCTTAGCGATGAGAGAGATAAGAGTTTCATTAAGACCTGGAGGCAGTTTGGAGCTGGCAAAGAACTGCTTAATCTCATGAATCACATAATTCTCCACCGTTTTCCAACATTTCTGGAAGAAAACAATTGGATCCCATTGATATCGGGAGCTTTCAAAGGGCTCCCATCTTCTTCATGGCGACAAAGATTTCCTCATTTCTGATCGGCTTATCCAAGTCCTCCCATAAATTTTGATGCACAGGCAAAAATCTCCCACTGATGAAGCTCTGAGTCGAAAGCGTTGAGATATTTAAAGAGAATTGAGCTTAGTAAAATAACTAGAGATGGACAACGAACCTTGCGAAATCGAATTGAGTTCCTTCTGCAACGCGAACAGCTGAGCACCACTTGTCCGGTCGAATCTGGTCTCCAACTTGTCCCACATTTCCTTGGATGTGCTCGCATGTATCACGTTGCTCCTGATCTCTTATCTGACGCCATTGAGGAGCCACGATATCACCATATCATTCCATCGCTCCCAGATATGCGCTCGTGGATCATCGTTGCTAGGTTTCGGAAGGTTTCCGCTGACAAACTGAAATTTGTTCTTCACGCTCAAGGCGATTTTAGCGGATCTCTTCCATTCTCTAAAATTCCGGCCATCGAACGTTCTTGTTACCAACATGAGCCCAGGATGATCGCTGGAGTGCAAGAACAATGGATCAGTTGGCTCAATTGTGATCTTAGCGCCATTGACGTTCGCCATCTTCTTTGGTGAGTGACCGATCTGGTTCCGATGAAGCTAAAAATTAAGAGTTGAGCTCGCTTTGACTAAAGGGGGGAGGTAAACACCACGGATCAAAAGTGATGCTCTGATACCATGGGAATTTGGTGAAGATTTGAGTGAGTTTGTTACGAGCACAGAGAGAGGAACTCGGTGATGGAGGGAAGAAGATGAAGTTCCAATCAATAAAATGTCATTACACTGAATTACATGTATTTATAAATTGGACTCACTATAACATGGGCCTAGCTAACATGTATAGGCCAAAAGCCCAATCTCCTCATGTAACAAGTGACGTTTTCCCGTTATCAGACTAGGGGACGCCATTGCTAATTTTCTAGGAGAGGAACGAGAAAGGAGAAATTAGTTATGCAGCGGTGCTCGGATTGGTGGAAATTGAGACGCATGAGGAGAGAATTGCGATGAAGCGGATTACGGAGAAATTACAGCGGCTCAGATCTGGTGGTTTCTTCCCTGTTTTGAGGTTCGTCAATGGAGGTTTAGGAGGTTAATTTACAGAAGCCAGGAGAGCACATCCGCATAGGCCGGCGGTTCAGTGGAGGAGGAGGCGAGGATCGGAGGCGAGAGGGAGAGAGAGGGGGAGGCGAAGGTCTGGAACTGTGGGAGATCGAAGACGGTTTATCAGATTGAAGAACGAGGGCCAAATTTGGGCTTTTTTTTTAAATCAAGGCCCGTGTGCATATTTCAATAAAAAAATAAAATTTTACACCTTTAGAATTTTTCACCCTATGACAGTTTTACATTTTAACTCTTCCTATATATGTATAATAAAAACTATTTTATATATATATAAACAATTTATTTGATTTTCCCAGTCAAACTAATCTACATAAATTTTCAAATTAATAATAAAGTTTTTAAACATTTTTTAACCAATAAGATTTATCTATTATAACTATTAAGTGAGAAATACTTTTGCTTATATGTCATAATCATTTTAATTTTACGATTTCCTCCCAATCAAATAAAGTCAGGAAAAAAAATTCCAACTAATGAAATTTGTACACCTTTCTTAAATCAATCTAGATATATCTAACTATTAAATCATAAGTATTTTTTTTATTAGGTGCTATAATTAACCACCTTCATTTTAGGATTTTCACCCAATCAACCTATTCTACAAAATTTTTAAACTCAGGTAATTTTTACACATTTTTCATAAATATTTTTATTATTTTACTTACTTTATCAATTCTATTTTATTTTTTTGTTTTATGTTAATGTTTGGTAATAGTTTATTTAGTTTTATAATAATAGTTTTTTATACTTACAAAATTTTATTTTTATTTTTTAAAAAGAAAAATGCACGCCATGGCGCGGATATTATACTAGTTAACCCTTTAAAATGACATACTTTTGAGATTCTATTTTATTTTTATTTTTATCAATTCTATTTTATTTTTATTTTTTTGTTTTATGTTAATGTTTGGTAAGTAGTAACTAAAACTAGCAATCTACTAATCATCAAGGACATTTTCATCATCTATTTTATTGAATAAAATTCAGCCTTTAAAATGACATACTTTTCCAAATAGAGAAAAATATGTAAATACAAAATGACTATATAAGAGAAAAGTAGTGTAAATTTTTATTGAGTTGATAGTTGCAATAAATTGACCAAGAACCGCGAATCAACTTGAACAACCTTTATTGTCGTATTCTACCACGGTAGAATCTCCCAATTTTTGCCTACTGTAAAAATAAAAATAAAAATTTTAAAAACTTGAACAACCGTTATTGTTGTAGGCGACAAGTTAACTATATAATGCTGATAGGAACAATTCGCAAGGGCTGAGTTTTCTGCAATGACAAGCCAAATTTAGAGCTCATGTCCATATTTTCGAGTTCAACGCCATCTTCAAGCTTCCAATCGAAACAATTGATGAGTGATCCCAACATCAAAGGTATCATCCTCATCGCCATAGGGAACCCAGGGCAGATTCTACGGCCACTACCGAAAGGGATGAGCTTGAAGTCTCGGCCCTTGACGTCAATCTCGCTGCAGCCAAGAAACCTTTCTGGTTCAAATGAGGTCGGGTTGTCCCACACGCTTGGATCTTTCCCCATACCCCACAAGTTGATGAGAACTGATGTATCCTTTGGGATTGTGAAGCCGGAAATCTCAACATCGGCAGTTGCTCTACGATATATAAATGGAATAGCTGGGTGAGTCCTAAACGTCTCCTTTATAACAGCTTGCAAGTATGGTAGCTTCTCAATGTCTTCCTCTTTGACCGCAACACCTTTACCCATAACAAGCTCAAGCTCTTGTCGAGCCTTGTTCATCTTGTCGGGATTGCGAAAAAGTTCCGTCATTGCCCATTCAATTGTACCCGAGCTCGTGTCAGTTCCTGCGATAAATAGCTCCTGCAAAATAACATCGATCTAGCTTAGTTGGTAAATCCGTATATCAAATAGGCACAAATCTGATATCTAGATATAAAGTGATATCGATATCTGTCTATACCAAACAGTACCTATATTAAACACTAGATATCAGATATCAAAAGCTGATAGTTGATGTCTGATATCTGATGTCTGATATCTAGATATACGAGTTAGGTTAAATTCCTATGTCTACCACTAACCAGTAGTAGATGCGGGATGTGGTGGAGGGGAAGCTCTTCACCGTCTTCATGGCTGATTTTGAGCAAAGCACCGAGTGCATCATTGTCATCGAAGCGCCCGTCTTTAGCAGCAGCAAGCCGATCACTCATCATCGAGTTGAATACAATGAACACCTTGTCGAAAAGAAGCCCCATACGATGCCTAATCCTCTGCGGATCAACGCATTTGAGGACAGGAAAGTAGTCTGCCAAGTTAGGTTTAGCACCTTCAAACAATATCTGTGAGAAAACTTCTTTGAACTCCTCGCAGGAGTTCGAAGAAGTTGGATCGACAAGATCAACAGAGAAGAAGGTGTTTGAGAGAAGATTGAGGGAGGTGTTGAAGGCCACCTGCCCTATATCAACAGCTTCCCTAGTTTGGCTATGGAGCTTCACATAGGAAAGGAGACCCTCCAGCTTGCTTCTTCTAAGGGACTGGCTCGCATCCAACCGACTCCTCGAAAACACTTGGGTGATGCATATCTTCCGGAAGCTCTTCCAGGGCGGCGATATAGGCATGAACAGGAAGGAGAATTCATGGTGTTGAAGGGCAGTGATGCAATCAGGGACTGTCCGGCTACAGACTGAGGCATCATTCTTATGAAGAACTAGTTTGGCCATCGAAGCGGAGGAGACGACCACCGTTCTTTGGCTGCCCAGACGAAGGTACATGAGAGGGCCATGGACCTTGGCCAGCTCTGTAATGGACTCATGGGGACTGTCGGTACCGATGAGGAAGAGGTTGCCGACAATGGGCAAAGAAAAAGGGCCTGGTGGGAGTTTTTTGTTGCGGGGGGAGATGAGGGAAAGGAGAAGGTGTATGGCTGCCAATGAGAGCAGTAGCCATGGGAGGAAGCTGAAGCTCAAGTAATCCATATCTTTCTTCCCTGCCAAATTATGAGGGCTTATACTTTACTATATATAGAAATAGAATACAAAGGTAGATGAACGTTTTGGTGGGAGTGAACGTACAAGCAACTAGTACATAATGGGACCACAAATTAAGTCCATATTTTATCAAACTGGTGGTCAACAGTCAACACATATGGCTTGGAATGGATCAACTAGCTAGTTATTCATTTTCTTTTTAAAGGTTAATATATTGAAATGAAAAGAGATATTTACTTCAGAATTGAGGAGTTTCTTGAGGTGAAGTAGAGATCAAAATGAGGATACAAGCCTCGTATATTGCCTATTCCTCATGGAAGAGTACTATGGGGGTTATTGTGGACATGGTCCTTGTAGGGTTACTATCTCTTCAAACCATAGCTATTCGAAGTCGGACCTTCACTCTAATGTAGAGTGTGTTTAGTAGCCGTAGTTGAATGGGCAATTGAAATTAAATGATTTATTATATAAAATGTTCTAAATTAAGTTAGGACTGTATTTGGTAATCTTAATTGAATGGATAACCGATAAAAGTAGTTGATAAAATAGAAGATTTGTGTATGTAAAAGGAAAATCTCTGAAAAGCTGGGGTGGGTAGCTAGTGAAAATTCAATTTCAAAATGCTAATTAACTAATAATGTTAGCTTTATTTAATTTAAAATTATATAATATTAAGACAAACGCTACTTGTATTGCGTGCTAAAAGCAAGTTTATCGAGTAAAAAATATGTAGAGAATACTAGGGATTTTATTATTGAAAAATGAATGAAACGGGAATTGGGATGATTGGGCGATACTTGGCAAGTATCGATGCTTGGTGATTAACATTTAATGGTGTGTTAGTGGGTGCACTCCGGACCAAAAAAAAGTTTCCCGGAAGAACACCTATAAAATGACGTCGTTTGGAAAAACAAAGTAATGAAACACTGCGTTTCATCAACTCAACTGCCTGCAACTCTTATGCAATGGGAGGGCATGCATGTGTCGGCTTGTGATTGGCTGCGTAGAGGCACACGACAGATGGCGACACCTATCCTACAATTAATGGACGTCCTAGATCATTTTATTGATGGTACAATTTACTTTTATAAAAATATAATTTTCAACAATAAAAATATATATAAAAAAAATGTGACCACAATACTAGGTTTATTTTTATCTACACATAGACATCAATATCAATTTCGAATATGTTTGATCATATTTAAAATTTATTTTTTTATACAATTATGTACAATAATACCCAAAAAAATATTTTAAATTAATTTTCTATAGTAAGAAATAAAAATGTAAGAAGTTTTTTTTTTAATAAAATATTATTTAATATTTGAAAGTTGATCATAATATGGACGATTCATTACATAATCACATATTTTAGTTACTTTTAAATATTTTAGTCACTTTTACTTATAAAAAATAGGGAAAACTAATTAAAATACCCCCACCTTTGGAGGTATGGTAAAATATATCCTCAACTTTCAAATGTAATAAAAATATTCTGATATTTGAGGGTGGTGGTAATTAATATATTACACTGTGTTTTCTCACAGGTCAAAAATGCTGACAAGGTAGCCTACGTGGATTTTTTTTGACAAGACAGCATACGTGGAAGTCTTTTTTACAAATTAGCACGAAAATTGGGTTTTCTTAAACGATTTCCTTATGGAAAAAAATAAAACGATAACAAATTAAACCCGAAAAACAAAATTGATTCAACCAATCAACTAATCCAGTCAAAATTGTCTCAAATTAACACAACAAGACTATTCCTAACACCAAACCGACAACAAAACTAAACCGAGAGTAATAATTATGCTAATATTTTGATAATTAAAAAAAATATAATACTCCCTCCGTTAATTAAAACATATCGTTTTAGGAAGTAAATTTTGTTAAGAAAAACTTGTCATTTTAGGTATTTTGGCATCCACTTTACGAAATTGCTCCTTGTAGTGATTAGATAGTTGTTAGTTGTAGTTTTTAAGAAAGTAAAAAAAAAGAGTAATAATTAGGGTTTAAGTATTTTTTTGTATGTTTTCTTAATAAGTGTGTAGATTTCTAAAATGACAAGTTTTAATTAATCGATAGAGTAATATAATTGCAGAATGAAAATAATTATTAGAGATGCGTATATTTATAAATTAAATTTACATGAAAAGATGGCCGGGTTTTTGTATGATATGAAAGTTCTCGATAAACTAGAAAAAGTAAGATTGAGATACTAGAATGATGTGACGCGGAAAGAGATCAAAGAGTAAAAAATTAATATTTATTTTCTAGTATCATGACATTCCTTGATAAACATATTCTAATTAAGAAACCTCCCCTACTCGCGGTTGTGATTCATTTTCTCGTGTTGTTTGGGTGTCCGTCTGTTGGTTCGTGGTTAGTTTCGGTTGAGGAGTAGTTTTGCGACCCTGGTTGATCGAAGTGATCGTGTTAGTGGTGTTTGTGGTCTCCGAAGATCCCTCATCTAGGTGGGGGGAATGTCGTGTGATCCACACTTCCCCAGATGTCGTCTTTGCCTTACGAGGATTTCTGTTTTCCGTCTTTCCGGCGGCGAGACATCGTGTTAGCTTGTGTTGTCACATGCGCTCGCTATCCACTTCACCACACCGGGCTTCCTTCCTCTCGTTGTTGTGTCCGCTTATTTGCTTAGGGTTGAGGTTTTTCCGGGTTTGCTTAGGGTGTTTCTTTTGTTGTATTCTATATTTGTATTTCCTTCAGATCTTCGTGATCTCATCCTTCGGGATGCTCTCAGGTTGGCTAACCACTACTCGAATTTTTTCCTTATAAAAAAAAATAATTTAAGAAACCTATATATATATCATCAAGGAAGTTGCCTAACACTACATTAGAACCCCTACTTGCCTTAAACAAACTAATGGGACAACAAATGGTACCAAATTGGGGGTCAACATAAATGGATCAACTAGTTATCTTTTTAAATGGATCAACTAGTTATCTTTTTAAATATTCTACTCTACTTTCACACTACAAATCTCCAATATATAAATAACTTAAATGATGCTCCAATATATAAATAACTTAAATGATGCACATTTCATTCAAAATAACTCCTGTAAAAAAATATTCAAAATAACTAAACCCACATAGTTGATTTGTTTAAACACACTTCATCCATTCCTAAAGAGGTATTTTGAGGTATTTTAATTACTTGTGTATATATGTCATCTCACATAGTCACATTTATTACTTTTATGTTTTATATAGTTACTAGTTCTTTTTCCGCATCATGTTCCGGTTTTTTCATAAGATTTTTGGTCGAGCCTGACGCCACACAAAATATTCGACCACATCAATTTTTCACTAACATATCATTTTGCCTATACTCTTTACCATGTTGTTTTTTAAAATCTTCGATTATCATGGAGAAATCTTTTATCAAAAAGATCAATACTTTGAATTTGATTACAATATTGCTCATCCATAGAAACATAATATGGATATAAACCTTAGATTTGAGCAAGTAAACTGAGGCAATGAAATTGGCAAAAAATATATATATAATTGGTGGAGAACAATCTTATTAAAACTCAAATCATCGAAGGAGATGAAGAGTCATCTTGGCTCTTGTTTAGATACATGACTTAATTTCAATCGAAGACATTGCTTCATACTTTATAAGTATTAGTGAGAGAAATAATAATTATTTATTTATTTACTGACCTGGAAAAATAAAATTATTTACAGAGGCGGATCATAAGGTGAGCACACCCAACTACTGATGGGTCAAAAAAAATTATGGCTTAAATTGTTTTTTTTTTTTGCTGGGGTAATATTGTTTGGGTTTGTGTCACAAATGCTTTTGTTTTGGAAAATAAACACCTAAACGGAAATAGAAAAATCCTAAAAAAAAAAATTGGTTAAATCAATAAATCTAATAAAATAATGACAAAAATCTAATAAAATTAAAAATCGATCTTTGTTTCGATAGGGTTAATTAGGTGGACTCAATTGTAAATTTGCAAGCCATTGATCATTTTTTGTGCCATTTGGAGATCGCAGAGCACAATTTCTAGTATATTCCATTTGTAATTGAAATATTTATTATTATAAATAGACAAAACTAATTTATAAATATCAAGTAACTGGTTTAATTGTCATATTTTAAACCACATTTAGCTTTTTTTCTTGAAATATTATATAAGAATTGTATTTTTGTTTGAAAATTCTTTTAATTTTATATATATTAATATTTTTCCGCTCACCTAGCTTTTGATAGTTGAGTTGTGAGCCAAAGCAAGGAAAGAATTTTCATCTAATTAGCATTGGATGCCGAGTTGAATATTGAGATATATTTGGCAAAGGAAATGACAAGTTGATATATGAAAGATGTCAAAACAATGGGACTTGCATTGAAGGGAAAGACAGATTACCCAGCAAGTTCAAATTGCATTATAAATCTCACATGAAACTGATGTGAGGTCATCGGATCTACTTAGACAGACTTTAAATCGATCTACAAAACTCAGTGAGGTCATTGGATCTAAGTGACGTTCTGTGGCACGAATGAACAAAATGCAGATTTGGTGACCAAGGCTCTGAGCACAGCAAAACATCAGTTCTTCATGGAAAGAATTGGGATAAGGAAGTTTGAATCAAGGGGGGTGTTAAAATGTAATGTATAATTGTGTGATTCAAACTAGGTGTGTGTTGAACTTAGCATTTTAAAAGTTAGTTTATTGAAGGTTGTAACAAGTCGAAGTTGAGTGAACTTATGTCAAGTAGTCGATGTCGAGTTGAAGTTGTAAGTAGGAGTCAGTTTTCTGTCAGTTTATTTCTAGGTAAGGTAGTGGAGTAGTGGGGTTGCAGTTATGGTGTCGGATACTCTCATTGTAAGGTGTCAAGTAGGGGGTTTTGTGTTGAATTAATTGTGGGAGCTAGTTATTGGTTGTTCATCTTTGTTCTTGTCTCTCTCAAATTCCGGGTAACTGTCAATTGACAGAAGCAAGTGTATGTGTGTGTTCTAGGGGTGTTATTCGAGCCGAACGAGTTGAGCCTGATTTTTAAACGAGCTTTTTATTTTGTTCAAGCTTGGCTTGTTTAGGAAATGAACGAGCTCGAGCCGAGTTTTTTTCGAGCTTTAAGTAGTTCTACTTGGTTATAACATGTTAACTTAAAGAAAATTTTAGAAATTCCATGGAATTCGGGCTATTCGAGCTTTCTTCGAACGAGTCGGGCTTTCAGCCGAGCTTAAAATTTTGTTCAAGCTCGACTTGTTTAAATAAGTGAGTGAATTTGAGTCGAACTTTTTCGAGCCGATTCCGAGCCGAACTCGAGTTGTTCAGTTCAAATAACAGGCCTAGTGTATTATGAGTTCTCTGATCGGATTGCAGTGTGAATCTCCCATAGCCATTCTAACATATACTTTACTATACATAGAAATAGAATACAAAGGTTGATGAACGTTTCGTACATGCAAGTGCATAATGGGACAACAAATTAAATCCATATATTCTTCAATTCGCTAAATACCAAATTGTTGGTCAAAATAAATGGATCAACTAGTTATTTTTTAAATCAATTACCTATTGCTCTGGTGGGTACTTCTATCTTGGTTACGGCTTGTCGGTTGGGTTTCCGACTCGATACTTTACATGTTAGCGCTCGAGTTTGTGGAGGATTAGTCGATAACTTCGGAACCTCCATGTTATTTATAAAAAAAAATAGTTATCTTTTTAAATATTCTACTTTCACACGGGAAATCTCCAATATATAAATACCTTAAATGATGCACATTTTATTCAAAATAACTCTTCTAAAAATATTCAAAATAACTAAAGCCACATCGTTGATTTGTGTAAACACACTTCATCCATTCCTAAAGAGATATTTTTTACTATTCATTCTTTTTAAGAAAGGTAATAACTAATAACTACTCAAAATATTAAAAAATTTTAATTAATTACTTATATATATATATATATATATAATCTCATAGTTATTACTTTTATGTTTTATATAGTTTGTAATGTTTAATCCATTTTGCACTGTAGCCTCCATTAGGACGGTCGTGATATTCCTTTCATCCACTTCACCCACACGTGATGGGTGGATATGTGGGACGTTGGTGATGATTTTTTTTACCTATAATAACACGTTTTAATAACTTATCCAGTAGCCCATCCCTGTAGAGAGTGTTGTGTATAGCATAGCTAGTTTGTGTAGATTAGCTGATAGTGGTGCTTGTTAGCTTGGTGTTAGTTAGAATAGCTAGAGTAAGCCGGTCAGTACGCCTATAAATACCTCTTGTTATTGTCAGTTTACATTTACACAATCAATACAGAAAATTCCACACAATGCTCTCTCTTCCATACATGGCGACATGAGCTGCAGATCAATTTGCAATCTCCATAGCTGGATTGTGATCTGATTTAGTTCATTTACATGGTATCAGAGCTACAAGGTACTGATCTACATCAAATTTCTCGTTTCTGATTGTTTTTCAGTTCCGATTTGGTGTTCTCGCTTGCGTTTTTCTCCGCTGCTTCAGATCTGCGTTTTTGAGGCCGATCTGGTGTTTTTGCAATCTGTTTCTCCTAGATCTGCTGTTGTCGTAGTATTACTTGCTAGCGATTGCTGTTTTCGTGCTTTGATCTGACTGAATTCATCAATCATGGATGATATTGAGAGTTCTGATGCTCGTACTGAGGTTAGGAGAGAAAGTTCTGGTGACCGAGAGTTGCGAGCGAATAACTTTGATCCGTTGTTCCTTGCTAACTCTGATCATCCTGGGATGATCCTCGTTGCAAATCCTTTCACTGGTTACAATTTCTTAAGCTGGAGCCGTAGTGTACGTATGGCATTAGGAGCGAAAATGAAATTAGGATTTATAAACGGAGGATGTAAGAAACCTGAGGATGAAGAATCTGATGACTTCCAGCGATGGATTCGTTGTGATTTTATGGTGATGAGCTGGATCTTAAACTCCATGAAGAGTGATATAGCTGAGAATTTTATGCACGTGCTATCTGCACAAGAGCTTTGGGTAGAAATCAGGGAGCGTTTTGCCGAATCCAATGCTCCCTTAATCTACCAGTTTCATAGGGAATTAAGCACGATCAGGCAGGAGAATCTCTCCGTCGGTGTCTATTACAGTAAGCTGAAGAAGGTGTGGGATGAGTTACAGGCTCTCGAAGGACATCCTATTTGCCGATGTGGTGTTATGTCTAGATGCAGCTGTGCTATTCTCAAACGGATGCTTGAGAGGGAGTCCATCGCACATCTGATGCAGTTCCTTATGGGGCTTACTGATGGTTATGATACTGTGAGGAGCCACATCCTCTCTATGGATCCATTACCTTCGGTCAACAAAGCATACCATATGGTAATGCAGATTGAGAGGCAAAAGGAAATCACTGGTGGTAGCAGCTCCATGTCTCATGAGGCTTTAGCAGCTGCTGGGAAATTTTCTAATGGGGCTAGTAGCTCTAATGGAAGTGGATCTCAGAACAGATCTAATGGAGACTTCAAGAGAGATTCTAAGAAAGCTAAAACTGACAGGGTGTGTGATTTCTGTCATGAGAAAGGCCATGTGAAGGATACTTGTTTTAAATTGATAGGCTATCCGGACTGGTTCAAGGGACCAAGGAACAAGACTGATGGGAGCAAATTTGCTGGAACTGCTCAGGACATTGGGGCTTTTGATTCTCCCTTTGAGTTTGAGATGATTACCAGTACTGAGGCTCAAGACAAGGGGGATGTCAAGCCTGATTCGGTCTTAGTTAATGCTGTCTTCAAGGAAGTCATTCGTATGATGAAAGGAAAGATGAAAGCGGAAGAGCCTTCATCTTCTTCAGGAACTGGGCAGAATTCCATGAATTTTGCCAACTTTGCAGGTATTATTTCCTCCTCTTCTTCTGTGAATACTCATGTCTGGATAATCGATACGGGAGCAACGGACCACATTGCATTCGAGAGGAGTGTTTTTGTGGATCTACGAAAGCTCAGTAAACCGATTATCATTGGAATGCCTGATGGATACACACAAGCAGTCACTCATGCTGGGACTGTTGTTCTCAGTAAGGAGTTGAAGCTTCATGATGTGTTGTATCTACCTTCATTCACCCACAATCTGACGTCAGTCTCTAAGCTCTTGGATACTGACTCCTTGATGTTTGCCTTCTTCTCCAAACATTGTGTGCTCCAGGACATTTTAACTAAGCAAGTGCTGCTGTCTGGAGGTCGAGTTGGTGGCTTGTACAAGTTTGAAGGATTCAAGTGCTTAGTCGACAACGAGGTGCCTGGTTACAAGTCCCCCATTCGATTACCAGTGGGAGCAGTCTCCTTCATTTCGAATAAAGAACAGATGGCTAAAGATCTGTCTCTAATCCATGCTCGTCTTGGACATATTTCCATTTCCAAACTTCATCATTTGAATATCTATAAACTGGGGGATACCAGTGACTTTGTTTGTGATACTTGCCAACTTTCTAAGTTGCATAAACTTCCGTTTTCTGTCAGCTCGTCTTATGTTTCAGCAGTTTTTGAAATGGTTCACATGGATTTGTGGGGGCCTTACCGGACCCATTCACTATGTGGAGCTAAGTGTTGTGTATAGCATAGCTAGTTTGTGTAGATTAGCTGATAGTGGTGCTTGTTAGCTTGGTGTTAGTTAGAATAGCTAGAGTAAGCCGGTCAGTACGCCTATAAATACCTCTTGTTATTGTCAGTTTACATTTACACAATCAATACAGAAAATTCCACACATTGCTCTCTCTTCCATACATGGCGACATGAGCTGCAGATCAATTTGCAATCTCCATAGCTGGATTGTGATCTGATTTAGCTCATTTACAACCCCATTAATCGGTAACGATAATAATCACCCTAAAAGCTTATAATTTTACTATTTTATTCTTTAAAAAAATCTAAATAGCTTACTAATGTAATTATGTTCCGCCCTTATACTTCGCTAATGTAGGATGTAGGGGTGGGCACAAATCCCGCAAATCCCGGTCCCGTCCCGGACCCGGTGGGATTTCGTAAAAAATTAGTAAATCCCGTCCCGGTCCCGTCCCGCAAAAATTATGCGGGACGGAACGCGGGACGACCCATCCCAATCCCGCAAATCCCGTCCCGTCCCGCATATATTATATATTATATATATTAGTATATTGTAATTCTATATATATAATATATTATGTTATATACAGTATATATTATATATTATACATAATATACATACTGTATTACATATATACAATATACCTTATACACACACTGTACGTATATTAGAATGTTAGATTACATATATACGCTGTGTACAGTGTGTACATATACACACACTTATTACTTACGGTACATAGGTATACAAAGTGCATGTGTATATATATAAAAGTTATATATGTATAATGTGTCAAGTGTGTATACATATAAAGAAAATCGTAAAATATAAACTATATTATAATTTTGTACATGTTACGTCTTTGAAAACCGCAAAATATATAAGAATTTTAGGATTTTTTTATAATGTTTTTTTATTCGAGGGACAGGACCCGTCCCGTCCCGGTCCCGTCCCGTCCCGCGAGGGACAAAGCCCGTGTGGGATTGAAAAAAAAGTAGTGAATCCCGTCCCGGTCCCGTCCCGCAAAAATTACGCGGGACGGGACGCGGGACGACCCCCATCCCGTCCCGTCCCGTCCCGCGCCCACCCCTAGTAGGATGTATACTTCTGAAAGTAATGATCTGCCAATAATAAAAAGCAGTTTACATTCTTCAACATGACAAATAAGAATGTGTAACTTTGTAAGTTAAATTAATTAGAAAATCTTGTTAGGAAAAAGATGATATTTTAGAAATATAAAGTGATTAGGGAGATGTTAAGTGTAATTTTTAATAAAGTGAAAATGTAGAGTAATAATTAGAAATATAAATTTATTTTTATTTTCCTTGTTAAAAATTATAAATTTTTATAATAATATATTTTGATTGATAAATTGAATAATCTTTTATATAATTTTTAGTCATTTAAAAAGCATATTAGAAAATCTACAACCATACCATTGATTGTTGTATATAATTTTCAATAAAGTGATAAAATAGAGTAATAATTAGAAATATAAATATATTTTCATTTATAAAAAAAAATACGTACTGGTGAAGGGAAAGAGTACATGCACTATATATTAGAACAAACCCTAAAACGCTATCTCTTTTGAGTTGCGTTATTTGCCGCCGCCGAGGCTTCGGCTTCAATGGCACCGCCCACCTTCGGCCTCATCGGCTCCGCCTTCCCCAAACTTAAGCCCCTTTTCACTGCTCTTTGTTTACACCAGCTCTCAACGCCACCGAGACTTCGGCTTCATTGGCGCCTCCCACCCTCTCCGGTCTCCGCCTTCATCGGTTCGGGCTGTTAACCTTTCTTCTCGTTTTCCACCATCAATCAATTTACCCCTTTCGATGGTTGTATTCGAAGCCTCCCAACATCAATTGTTGTCTTCTACGGTCGTCAGGCTCTCCCCGTCTCTTGACGGGTTGGTGTTTCGTCCTCCTCAACCTCTGGCCTCCATCTCAGCGCTCGCGAGCAGCTGTTCTCTTTCGCTTGGTTGAGGCTCGATCGTCTCCTTCATTGGTCTCCTTGCGCTTCGGATCTGCGCTCCCTGTGAAAGCCGCCGCCGCCGCTTGCTCCTTTGTGGAGGTTGCTTTCGGCGTCCCTGGTCATCCGCCTTTTCCCCAACATCGATGTCGGCTTTGACATCTAATCCGGCCTACTATCGACTGCTGCTTTGGGATTGGTGGTCGGCTGCCTTTAGGGTTTTCTTTTCCATTCCGTCTTTCTTTCCCCTTGCCTTTATACTGTTGTTTCAATTTCTTTCCTTTGTCTTATCTCAATCGCCTCTATTTTGACTACCTAATAGTCTTTTACGATCTTTTTATCGTCCTTCAGGGTTTGAGATGGGTTGAGGGTTTTTATTGGGCAATGGTTTGGCTTGGGGTAGGATTTGCGGTCTGGTGTGTTGTGTTTGTTCTTGTTGTGATGCAGACCTTTTGTGAAAGGTTTTTGATTTGCTGTATCCGAAGACGCCGTGGATTTGCAATCGATATCTAATGACTCTTCGGAGTCCATAATCTGAGGTGTCCGCTAGTGTCCCCAGGGTTCTCTGTGTGCATCCTCCGTTGGCTGATTGATTCGTTTGTCGTGTGGGCTTTGTTTTACGATGTAGGATAGCTTGCACATTTATTTATTTTCACATTTTCATTTCTGTCATTTTCTTCTGTTATTTCATTTATGTTATTTGCTTCTGTTATTTGATTTGGTTGTACATTATGGTTAGTCCATCTACCGGCTTGTCCAGTCTCTCGGTTTCTCTAAACTTGTCTAGAGAACTGATCGAATTCTTATCATGATTTAAAAAAAATGGGAAAACTAATTAAAATACCCCCACATTTGGGGGTATGGTAAAAATATATCCTCAACTTTCAAATATAATAAAAATATCCCGACCTTTGAGGGTGGTGGTAATATATTACCCTGTGTTTTCTCACGGGTCAAAAATGTTGAGAAGATAGCCTGCGTTGATTATTTTTTTTTTGACAAGACAACATACGTGGAAGCTTTTTTTACTAATTAGCACGAACATTGGGTTTTCTTGAACAGTTTCCTTAGGAAAAAAATAAAACGATAACAAATTAAACCCAAAAAACGAAATTGATTCAACCAAGCAACTAATTTGGTCAGAATTGTCTCAAATTAACACAACACGACTATTCCTAACACCAAACCGACAAAAAAACTAAACCAACGACGACAACAACAACAACAACGAAGAGGGGAAAAATAAAACTTACTCAAAAAAGTCCGTGAACGAAACAAAGGGGAAGAAGATGTGAGAGAAACAACTCTAGATAGTCGACCACGAGGGAGGAAGACTGACATAGAATAGGAATCATGAGCTACCTGGAAGACCTGGAAGACAATTCAAGAGGTGACCACGGACGAAGATATGAGGGAGGAAAAGACGTTGGGTATGAACCCAGTCCAACTCTTTATTTTTTCCTAAGGACACTGTTTAAGAAAACTCTTATAAAAAAAATCCGCGTATGCTGCATTGCTAGCATTTTTTACTCGTGAAAAAACTCGTGGTAATATATTACCACTACCCTCAAAGATCGGGGTATTTTTATTACAATTGATAATATCCCCATAAGTGGGAGTATTTTAATTAGTTTTTCAAAAAAAAATCGAAGGGAAAGATTACTGAAAACGGGAGTATACCATAAGTCCATAACTCCATAACTGTATGCGGTAGTCATGCTTTCCGTATACCGTATACGGCTTTATTTTTGATAAACCGTATATGGCTTTATTAGTTGACGACTTGACGAGTTGACGTTCTCCATTGCATATACTTCGGAGTAAATACTACGGAGTACGGAGTACGGAGTACTCCTACGTATTAATACCGTTGACGCGAGTTGAGATTACATGTTTATTGGTACGATCATCGTCTACGCAAGTTGATATTTCTTGTTATGCTTCGTGTACAATTTAGTGGTGCACAAAATTATTTTAAATAAATATTATTAATATAAAAAATTTTGAAAAATATAAAAATATTATCAAAAAATATATTTTAAAAATAATTAAATATTACTCCATCCGTCCAATAATACATGGGTTCTTAGAGTTAAATTTTTGTTCAATAATAGATGGGCTTTTATGTTTTCTACGTAGGAAGTTGTAATGATTTGTATTGGTTTTGTGTTGTTGACTTTTTTAAATAATTTGATTGGTTAAAATGTGTAGTGAATGTTAAAAAATAATAAAATTTATGAAAAAGTTAGTGTAATGATAATGTTTTTTTAAAGTAAACTGTTTTATTAAACCTTGTGCAAAGCGCTAAAAGCTCATATATTTTAGGACGGAGGGAGTACTATTTTGTGATTTCTACTCATATTTATTTTTGTAAAAAATATATTTATAATTTTTCAAAATATTTTCTCCAAATTTATTTGAATCTTTAATTATAATTTTTTATCAAAAAATTGATACAAGGTAAATATTTGGGGGTGGGTCAACCACGGTTGTACCACCACTTAATAGCGTCCTTTCGGACGAAGTCGTCGATCGCTGAGTTAGATCTCCAACCTACGAAGTTCGCTTGAAGATTTATATGGGCAAGGTGGTCGGTAATTCAGTTGCCCTCCCTGCAGATGTGGGAGAAGGAGATAGTATTAAAGGCACGGCTAAAGGCGGGAATGTTCGAAATGACCATCTCGATCTCCTAAGGGCAAGTTCGACACCCCTTTAGATATTTAGCGTCGCAAAATAGTCGTCCTCCATCTCAACACGCCGGTTAAAAAAGGAATATTAATAATACTGACGTAAAAGAATCTTGTGTAACACCAAGTAGGGCCAAATATTATGAAAAATCTCTCCAAGTCATCTGTACCGATTTTCAATTTATCTGACATTTATTTAGTTACTTTGTTTGATTTGAGTTAGAATATTTATCTTTTAACATTTTAGTATCATAATAGTAAGGTCGTTTGTGTTTTAACGTTTTAGAATCTTCACTTGCTTTTAAAAAATAAAAAAATTGACATATCAATGTCAAAAGGGGCGGCCTTCACAAGTTAGTCGTCAGTGACAGCCGTGGGTTGGTGGCACCCATCCGTATTTTTAATTGAGGGCCGGAAAATTATTTTCGAAATCTTTTACGGTGGATGGATTTTTTTTTAAAAAAAATTTATAAGAAAATATGAAATACTAAAATAATCCAAAGAAATCCTTAAAGTTAAAAATGTTTAACTAGATTTGAAACATAAATCATACATAATTTTTTATACAATTGTCAAATATATTCCAATATAATCTACTAACTCGAAGATCTTGGGTTTAATTGGTGCTTGAAGTATGAAGTTTAACTAAAGATAGACGTATTGATTCGATTCGGCAAATGGCGTGTGAAGTCATTTGTGCATATTCAATTTTTAAATATTCATAACTTGTGTCTAAATCTCGAATTTGACTTATAATATAACAAATCGAAACTAGCAAAGAAATGAACATATATAATAATTTTATTTTTGGTTGGGGTCATGGTCACTTTTTTTTAAGCAAGATAATAATTCAGTTCTATAGACAAGTCTAGAGGAACCGAGAGACCGGACAAGCCGATAGATGGACTAACCATCATGTACAACCCAATTAAAAAACATAAGCAAATGATAGAAAAGAAATGACACGAATCAAATAACAGAAAGAACAATGCAAAAATAAATAAAAGTGCAAGCTATCCTACACTGTAAAACAAAGCCAACACGACAAACGAATCAATCAGCCAACGGAGGACGCACACAGATAACTCTGGGGAATAGTAGCGGACATCTCAGATTATGGACTCCACAGAACCATCAAATGTCGATCGCAAATCCACAACGTCTTCGGATACAGCAAATCAACCACCGTTCAGATGAGGTCTGCATCACAACAAGAACAGCACAGCACACCAGGCCACAAATCCAACTCCAAGCAAATCATTGTCCAATAAACCCCCCCAATCCGTCTCAATCCCTCGAGAACGATAACAAGATCGTGAGGCTATCAGGTAGCCAAAATAGAGACGATTGAGACGACTAGAGAAAAGAAATTGAAACAACAATAACAAGGCATGGAGGCAGAAATAGAAATGGAGACCTAAAAAGCTTTTTCGGCGCAAGCACGAAGAGTGCAACCGCCGCCTCAAGGAGCACAACAATGGTATCCCTCGGACGAAATGATCGGATGGGAATCCATGGGCTCGCAACAGTAGTCGATGGGTTCGCAACGGATGCGATGAAGAGCTAGTAAGCCCACAAATTCTTCTGGTGTTGAGAGGAGTGAAACAATTAATATGCAAGAGTGGAAAGATTGGGATGGATGAAGACTGAAACTAGCTGGCACTAGTACAGCTTTAACGTTTATCAGGACAAAATTGTCGGGAGTTTTATAAACCTCCTGAAAGAGGAATTTTCGCACAGGGGTTTTTAAAAAAACTCCTGAGAGAAGCGTGTTATTTTTTTTTTAATTAAAAATCGAATATACTCTCTCAGGGGTTAATATTTAACCCACTAGAAACGTCAATTTATCTCGGGAGGTTTTTAAAAACCCCTGAAATAGGATGCCCGATAAATATTGTAAAATAATTCCCGCATTCTTTTTCGAATTAGATTGGTCTTCTATCTACTTTTATCCTCAGTTGAGATTGAAAGAAAAAACCCGAAAACCCTAAAAACTGATTTTGTACTCGAGATAGCTCTTGGAGGCTGATCAATGTCGATCGATGCTTGAAGAGGACGATCGGTGGTGACAATCTCGACATTGGACCGTCAATTGCGGAGGAGGCTCGACGTTTTTGATGTTCGCATCACCAGGGCTCGATCGGTGGTGACAACAGGGCTCGATCGGAGGTGACAGCAGGGCTCTTGGAGGTTTTGCTACTGCTCGGCGGTTTTGCTGCTAGGACTCGATCGGTGGTGACAATCTCTGGCCGTGAAAGGTTTCGCCTTCGAGCTCTTCACCCACAGCAGTTGCGGTACGAATTGCTCGACGGTTTTGCCTACTTTCTCTCCGCCGCCGAATTTCAAGCCGCCAGAGCCGAAGCGGTTCGGCGTCAAGCCTGACAAGATATTTGACATACTCGGCGCTTCCCTTGCTTTGGTATTCCGACTAGGGACTGGTGTCTTCGTTTTCAGGTAACTTTCTGTATTTCTTGAAAGTATTCCTGTTTGATTATCTTGTTTCGGATTTCTGATTGTCAGGTTCTTACTTCTTAGTTATGATATTTGTAATTTAGGTTTTGTTAAAATATTGGGGGAAATGGTCTATAGCTCATTTTGTTTGGTTAGGTTTTGCAATGGAAGAAAAAAAATTGAACTCTAATGGCCAATTTTGAGTGAATTGCCTCCTTGGTGCAATGAAATGCATTGGGAGAAATCGGAAAACTTTCTGTTCAGGTTTAAGAAATGGATTCTACAATGCATTGCAATCATGTACTTCATAAATGTTGTTTACCTTATGGAGAGTTGAATAACTCAAAGCACTATCCATATAGGATCTCTATGTTTTTTAGTTGTTGGTGTGTATAGGACGTCATTGTTCAGTAGAAGAGCTTGCTATCTTTCTTGATATGACTTTTGCATTTGCAAGCATGAGAAGGTGTGAGTGTATTCCAAGGAATGTGTGCGTTTGTCTTGTTTGTGTGTGAAAGAGAGAGGGATAGAAAGAGCGAGAGTATGAACCCTTTATGATCAAGTGGTTTGCATTCATGGTGGATTGGTGGCAGGTATTCTGGATCTTTTGTTGATTCTTGCTGTCATGAATGTTGGTGATAGCGTGGCATCTCCTGAGCCTTATTCTGCTGTCATAGATTTTCAGTAGGGGTTTAATTTTTGTTAGTGAGCTGGACTAACGGGTTTGGATTGGGTATATGCCCTTTTTGTGAATATTTGAGTCCGATTTGTTTTGGTGATTGGATGGCAAATAGTTAGAGGTGGGTAGGTAGTCTCGTTTTGGCTTCTTAAGTAATAATGCATATACTCATGTAATTATTCTTCTTGTAATTACATGATTGTATGTTTTTATTATTTAAGAAGCCGATTAGGGAGTGGTGATTGTATGTTTTTATTATTTCAAACGATCATGTCTACTTATTTGGAAATTCACCAAGTCTGAAATTTATACATTGTGTTGCCGTTCCATTGTGCTTCTTTTCCCTGACATTGCTCTTGTATTCACCAAGTCTGTTGTTCAAATTGACACATGTTCACCAGATGCTACTGCTAACTCAAACGAAGCTCAATGAACATTCTTCTAATCTGAGGCACAGAAAGATGCAACATATATCTGAGATTGCCTCTATGACACGCTTAGTTCTTCACAAGAAGAAACAACAGTATCGTTCAACTGCACTTCAGTCATCCCAGCAGATTCGAGAAGATGATAGCCAGCATAGGAAAGCAAGTAAAATTCAACAATTAATATCAGTTGATAAAGGTGTCACACATCCAACTAAGAATACATCTTCTGTCAAAGAGACCAAAAAACCACCATCAGGCATGTTTATCTCTCATTTTTGTTTAATGTTTTGAATTTGCTTCCACATGACTAAGCCCTTTTGATTTGATCTCCATTAAACTGCATATATCGTAAAACTGCCTCCTAAGGTTGGTGGTGAAGTACATGTTCCTTCTCTTGGTGTGAAGGCAAAAATTCTTAAACTTGAACCATACAAGGATGAGATTGTTGTCCAAGCAAGAAATCTCAAATTGAAGGTAAAAGCAGCGGATATCAAAACATGAAGCTAAGGTACAACACTGCTTTATCGAATCATCAAATTATTTATTTGAAAGATTTGGGCTGAATTTGCTTGTTTCCTTAGTAGTTAAATTGGGAAAATGTCAATCTAATAAGAATTCCATCAAATTGATACAGGATACAGATCACTTGTAAAACATTTATTTTCTCTATCTTCCAAGCCCCCTGAAAAGCCAGAAAATATAACTCATAGATAACTTTTCCATTTTGCAGGGTTTGTTTGAGTTCATCTTAAGCAGTTTCAAAATTGTCCCGTTTTTCATCTTTGTCATAAGAGGAGAAATTTTGCCTGTGCCACATGAGCTCAGGTTGTTATAGACAGATGGAATGGACTAGCAGAGTAGCAGTGAACGTTTTGATTCAGGACTTGATCTAGCAGATTTGAGCAAAATAATGGTGGGATAAAAGTACATATTTGCTTGTTAAATAGGAAACATGAGGATCACTTGTGTTGAAGCCAATGTTGGGTATGGCCTTTTTCTATAGGTATGTTATGCGAACCTTTCCTTCTCTGACTTCGAGTTGTAGCGTTTCTATGCATAGTCAATGCCTTTAGCCGTGCAATAGCTGAATCTGTAATGTCATAGGTGTTCATGATTATAAAAAATATCTAAAAAACTTCGTTTGATGGCAGGGACTCAATTTGGACAGCTTTGGTTGCTGAGGTGTCTACTACAAAAGGTCAAGGTCAGTTTGTACATTTTAACTGATCGCAGCATATGAAAAATTCACAACCGATATATAAGTCTCAGATCGTGATCCTTTTTTTTAAACAATGCCATTGCTTTGGGATAACATGTGTTTTTTATCTTTTCATTTATAAAGTGTCTGAAGCAACCAAACAATGTGGATTGCGGGTATTACATATGTCGATATATGAGAGAGATTATAGATAATGAGTGCACCGTTGTCCCTATCACGGTACATGAATATAATATACTTTTTTTTGCCTACATGAATTATGATTTTGTTATTTATACTATTTGAGAAGTAATACTTATGTTTTATTTTGTATAGGGCTGTTATTCGAGTCGAACGAGCCGAGTATTCTTTGTTCATATTTAGTTCATTTAGAATATGAACGAGCTCGAGCCGAGCCTAAATTTTGACTCGAGCTTAAAAATGTGCTCATATTCGGCTCGTTTAGGAAATGAGCGAGCTCGAGCCGAGCTTTTTTCGAGCTTTGGGCAATTCTACTTGCTCATTATACAATAACTTTAAGAAAATTTTAGAAATTTCATAAAATTCGAGCTATTCGAGTTTAATTCGAACGAGCCGGGCTTTGGAACGAGCTTAAAAATGTGCTCATACTCGGCTTGTTTAGAAAATGAACGAGCTCGAGTCGAGTTTTATACGAGCCGAACCCGAGCCGATCACGAGTAGCTTGTCTCACATAACACCCCTAATTTTGTAGCATTTTTGAGATTCGGGAGAATTCTACGACAAGCCTGCTCTCAATGAATTACGTGATGAATGACTACAATATCTAGACACACAACGGTAGCTCTTGGAAATTAGGAAATATCTTTTTAGTAGTGGTTTACATTAGTGCATATTATCTAGGAAGTTTATTGTTTCCACTATGACAATAGTTGAAATGTTAGAAATTTATGTATAGCTAGAGATGTGAAAGCTAGCTAGTGATGTACTTCTGTTCGTGATAACATTGCTTTGTGATGATTAGATTTTGCAATGAAGAACGATTTTGAAGAGTCTTATTTTTCCTGGTTATGGTAGCAGGTGTTCTGGATTTCGCATGAAAGATTTGAAAATAAAAACAAGCGTATGACAGGTTATGGTGCAGCAAAATTGCAATCGATATTTAAAAAAAAAATAGATATGTCTCGGCGGTTTTTATAAAAACTCATGAGAAAGTTTAAAAATTAGGCGGGTTATATGATTATACTTTCTCAGGAGTTATTTTAAAAAAAACCCTACATATTCTTTCAGGAGTTTTTATAAACTCCCGTAACATATGGGATTGGGGTGCTGGTTGGGGAAACAGACTCTCTCGGGAGTTTTTTCAAAAAACCCCTGACCGAACACTATATGTCGGGAGTTTTTATAAAACCCCTGAGAAATATCTGTCAGGTGAGCGAATAAAAGGAGGCCGATAACACCCGACCGTTTCGTTAAAAAACACCCGACATACGTTAAATCTGTACTAGTGTGGCAGCATGCACTTCCCTTGACATGGCTCAATCTTATGAAAAAGCTTTGTTGATGAGTTGTAAAACAAAATTTCTTCTAATCCGGGAGCACGATACAGGGAAATCGCCTCCAAGAACAGTTGTTGGTAGTTGATATGTTATAATTTTAACTATGCCAAATTACATTCCAAGCGACGGACCCAGTTCGTTGCCTGAGAGAGGTTTTTCGTCGCCTGACCACTCAGGCGACGGATGTTCGCCGCCTGACTCTTGGTCGCCTTGACGTCGTCCCCTGAGTATTCAGGCGACGGGTGTCATGTTCGTCGCCTGAATACATTGTCAGACAACGAATCTCTTCATATGTCCGTCGCCTGAATAAATACATTAAATTGACATTCTTTTAGGCGACGAGATCTCCACCTTTGTTCATCGTCTGAGTGTATAGTGTTAAATATAGTATATCTACCTCACACTCATGCAACAAACCTCTTTCCGTTGCCTGAATAAATGTATTAAATTGACATTCTTTCAGGCGACGAGATCTTCACCTTTGTTCGTCGCCTGAATGTTCGGTCTGACAAAAGTTGTTAGGTCATATTCTCAAGCGACCGTTTTCCTTTCTTTATTCGCCGCCTAAAAATGTTCGTCGCCTAAGCTCTATTCAGGCGACGAACTTTGATGGTTTTTGGTTGCCCAAATATGAATTGGGTTGGATTAAAGGGCCCAGGTAGTCAGGCGACGACCTTCTCTATGTCCGTCGCCTGAATTGAATTCAGGCGACGGACTCTCAAATGTTCGTCGCCTGAAATGTAATTTGGCATAGTGTTTGCCTAATCGACCTTTTGTCTGCACCCACAAGATCAGAAAGATTTGATAGCATGCAAGAGTTAAAGCTTGAAAAGATGAGAGGTTTAATCTAAAAACTTCGAGATTACAGGAGATCAAAATTGCATGTTTGTGCTGAAGTACGTATAGGGATTGAAAGTTTGGGTTTGTTGGTGTGTTTATTTAAGGTTAGGAGAGGGCTGAGCAAGGTCTGGTAGATAGCTAGCAGATTTAGATTGATGCTCCGAAGTCCGACGGGAGGCGATGGCTTCCATGGCGGACGACAGTGGGGCAAGATCTCCAAGGCCGAGCATAGAGACGGATGTCCAGCCACGTCGAAAGGGGAGGCGTTTGAGGATGGGGATGAGCAACAGGTTGGAGTAAGTATGTGGAAGGGGAGGCCGTAGGGAGTGTCCGAAGGAGGGAACACCAACAACAAAAAATGGAAGGGCGATGGACCGAAGGGGTCGAGATTAGGGGCAGTGCCGAGTTGCGATGGTGATCGAAGGAGTTGGGGTGTGGGTCAAGGCCGGCGGGGAGCGGCCGACGGTAGCAACGATATGTTTCACATCTGGTTGCGATGGTGGAGGAGTTGCGAGTGTGAGTCGAGGTCGACGGGAAGCCAACCAACGGTGGCAGTCTTCAGCCGAATCTGGTTCCCATATTGGTGGCAGCTAGGGTTAGAGAGGGTTTTTTAGAAAGAGCGTTTTTTCAACATATCACATATTCTTATCTCCACAATGTTTATTTAGCTTAGTTGGTAAATAAAATACACCATAAGTAATTAAATTAAAAAATATGGATTCAAGCCTCATTTCTTCTATTTTGCAGTAATTTTTTGTCACTTTTTTTAAGTTAAAAATGACATATTTAAATCAAATTTTATGGTTTTCGTTTCATATTTATTTTAAAAAATAATTCTTCCTACTACACATATATTAAAATAAATTCTAACTAGTTCAGTCCCCACGCCATGGTGCAATTTTAAAAAATATAATCTTAATAATATAACAAATTAATATTATAAAATATTAATAAAAGTTATGATAAAAACCATTACCATAAAAAGTATCTTAGAAATAGTTTCATAAAAGTATTTTTTTTAAATCTCATTTAAAGTAGCATATATAGATATAGTCAATACTGTAAATCATTCTTACTGGTTAGTAAAAAAATAATTATATCATTGTAACTTTATCCAACTAAAACGTCGGTGCTTCACCGCCTTGGCTCTTTCCCCTAATCAGGGCTCACCCTCATAAGGCTTCACCTTCTCCAGCTTTACCAGCGCACCACCCCGGTTGCCCGCCATCATTCAACAACGTCATTGTCGCCCTCGGTTCACCACCGCCTCCCACCGACCTCCCCTGCAAATAGGGCATGCCGCCTCTTCGGGGTTTCACTGCCTCATTCCTTCCCCGGCTTCTTCCAGATGTATACAGTTCCCCTAAAAAAATATTTGATCATATCAACACAACAATAATACAAAACATGGAATACTTCACAAAACAAACACTAAAAGAACTAGGAGACCGCAAAAATACCCGCCAAAGAAAATAGAAAAAAAAAAAGAGTAAAAACACCGACTCAAAGGAAACAAAAGAATTTAAGATGGAAAAAACCACCATCCGGCACATTCAAAATCAATTTTGATTGAATCAAATGTTCAGATAGTTCCTTTGCTACAGGTTTCATCATATGTGATCATCTTGGCAAAGTGATCGCTTGTGGCAGAGCTCGTTGTAGGCATAGCTCAACTCTAGCCGCAAAAGCAAGGAGCCTTTGGCTCGGGATATCAAGAGCAAGGGAGCTTGGAGTCCATAATAGCCTAGTGGAGGGTGACAACCTGACAATTGCCAATGTTTTCAAGGGATGCTGGAGTTGTCCGTGGGAGATTGAGATCATCATCTCAGACATTATATCCTCTCTGAAGCAGTTCCACTCAGTCTCTATCTCGCATGCTTTCCGCGAGATCAACAAAGTTGCGGATAGGATTACCCGCTTGTCGCTGGCTAACCATTTTCCTCAACCCCCACTCTTGGCTGATTGCGAGTTCTAACACCACCAAAATCTTTACTTTATCCAAAAAAAATAAAAATTTGACTCACTTGTTCATTTTTATGTAGATATTTAGATACTACTAGTGCACTAAGACAGTTCACAACATCGAACAAAAATGACCAAAACCAAACAAATTAGATTTGAAAAATGGCATTAGCCTCGAAAATTAGAAATTTCATCTGAAAACTGTTTCTAGATAGAATTCCCACTAAAAGTATACTAGCAAACAAAGGAGTAGCAATGTCGGCCTACAAATTGCGAATTGAGTGACCAAAGTGAGGAGACCCCAAATCACCTTTTTATGAAGTATATACACACCTTGGAATTGGTTAGAAAAATGGATCCGACAATTTCTTAAATACTTAACAGTTTGGATATAAGTAACAAAAACATCAAGGAAAACATCACGGAAATATTTGGACAACTAAAAGTAAACCAGAAAAAAAAAACATTTTCCACAACATGGTGGTGCATGTGGACAAATAGAAATAGAAAAGATCTTCGATCCAAATTATGATAAATTTCACAAGACAAATGTTGAAAAACTAGGAGAAAACTAAGACCAAGAACGAAAACCACTAGACAAGCAATAAAGGTCTGACTACGACGAGAAAATAATCTTCCAATGGAACAAGTCGACATCTGAGTAAAATGTTATGAATGTTTAACATTGAAGGTATATTAATCACTTTAATTTTATTTCAATAGACTGTAATGTTTTTATATTTCACTTAAATTAACATTCATATACTATAATTCATCTCAAAAGTTTCGAAATGAGAGACTATAATACTCATTTCGACAATTAGATAATACGTTGCGCAAGTTTAAATTTTTACACCTACTTATACATTATTAATTATATATTAAGAATGCAACAAGTTATATATTGACTAGAGTTGTTATTCGAGCCGAACAAGTCTGGTATTGCTTAAATTTAGTTCTAATATTCAAAGATCTGATGGTCAGGTTGGCCTTTCTTGGTCTCGGTGGTGTCGATTTGAGTGTTGCGCTGTCTATGAATGGTTCAAAATGGATGGATTGGTTGTGGTTTTCAAAAGAGAGCTTCAGCACCATAGTGTCTCCGGTTAAGGTAATTCTATCTGATTTTTCTCGTTTGGAAAATTTCAAGCGAAATCCCACCATAGCTCTTTTGCTTTGTGTGGTGATCGATGAGCTTCAGTAAAACTTCTACCAAACCTTTGTTACACAACTACGAATACAATTCTGATGATCCAAAGCAAATGTATACATCGTTCTGTGAAAATTAGATGCAGCAAGAAATGTAAAACCAAGATCGAGCCTCGGAAAGTATGCGCTATTGTCGGACAGTACGAAATTTCCTCTTGTTGTCTGATGCGTTTTGCCTTCTACGAGTTCAAGAACTTACAACTGAACCGACTTTTTCATAAAATAAGACACCTTTGTCTTACATACAGGGTGCAGATTACCCAAAAAAAAATATACCAATGATCACTAACCGCTCTTTGAGCATAAATGAAAGGATCACATGATTAAGATCGGTTATTGGAATATTAGGGGTTCGAAAAGGCCCTTATTATGGCAAGAAATCAAACACAATCGGGGAAAAAACAAATTAGACATTCTAGCGTTGAGCCGTTGACCGAAACTAAATCAGTTAGTCCTCCTCAAGACTCCCAATTGAAGGAAGCCGAATTTCAGAAATGCATCTCAATTTCGTCCGTAGGACACAAAGGTGGAATTTGGATCCTTATTCTTAGTGCTAAAAATGTCGAGGATAAAGCCATTGTGGAACTAAACGATAGATTTGTTATGATTGAGTTTATTATTAACCACCTTAAGCTTGCAATTCTATTTGTTAATTTATGGCCCAAGTTATGAAAATGAAAAACATCAATTTTGGCATGAAGTATATTCCAAACTTAACAAGTACAAACTCCCAATTATAATTATAGGAGATCTAAATGATATTGAAAACGACAATGAAAAATAGGTGGCTGCACCCCGAGTCTAAATAGATTTAGACGTATTAGAGAGGTTAAAGATGCTCTTAATCTACAAACTATCCCCTTCATTGGATCCCCTTTCACTTGGAGGAAGAATTGCAATAGCCAAATGAATACATACGAAAGACTAGATAGAGGTCTAATTCACCAAGACATTATAGCTAAGTTCAAAGACATAAGGATGCGCCACCACCCATTTACACATCTTCTGACCATTGTCTAATTACAACATAAATAGGTGACCCACTGAATGATAAAGGATCTCCATTCAGATTTGAGATGGCATGGACTACTTTTCCTAATTATGAGACTATGGTTAGAAAAGTTTGGCAAAACAACATGGCTGGCTCCTTTGGTTTCAAACTCACTCAAAAGCAGAAACTCCTAAAGAAAAACACCAAAGTATGGTGTAAAACGCACACAAATAATATACAGAAACAACTTATTACTATAGAAGCACAAGTAACAGCTTTCCAGAATTCCCTTCCTTGGGGGACCTTATCCACTTTGGGTACTAACAAACTCAAAAGATGGGAGAATAAACGAGTTCAATTACTATATTTTGATCAAAGGTTCTGGAAACAAAGAGCGGGAGTTAAGAACCTCCAACAAACGGATAAAAATACCAAATACTACCAAACATCGGTTAAAACTAAAAATTATAGATCTACTATTTCGAATTTCACATCTAGGGATGGATCTTTTACAGCGGACAAAAATCTTATTAGGGATCAAATAACAAGTGAAATGGATGACAAATTCATAGAAAGAAAGAGGGGTCCAGTCAACCCTAATGATCTAGTGTATATCAAATCAAAAGTTACTCATGAGCAAAATTCCCAATTAATCATTCCTCCAACTAATCGAGAAATCAAAGACATGGTAACCATGATGGCTGAAGTAAAATCTCTTGGTCTGGATGGTTTCCCTCCAGAATTTTACACCAAATATTGGCACATTGTGGGTAATTCAGTTTGTAAAGTTGTTAAAGCTTTTTTCCATTCTGGATCTCTCCTAACAGACATCAATCAAACTTTTCTGGCGCTTATACCTAAAGTGGATAACCCAACCACTATCCACCACTTTAGACCTATAAGCCTCTGTAATACAATTTACAAAATCATTGCAAAGATCCTTGCCAATCGACTTAAACCTATACTTCCCAATGTCATTAACCCTTTTCAAGGCGCTTTTGTTGAAGGAAGATCCATTCAAAACAACACACTAATAGCTCATGAAATTAATATTCCACTCTTTTCATAAGCAAAAAGGAAAAAAGGGATGGATGACCTTAAAATTAGATATGGAGAAAGCTTATGACAAAATTAATTGGAGTTTCATTCAAGCAGCTCTCACAAAATTTGGATTTCATTCTCAATGGATTCATTGGGTTATGAAATGCCTGACTACAACCACTTTCTTTGTGTTGGTTAATAATAGCCCCGGAAAAATCTTCAAACCAGAAAGAGGTATTAGACAAGGAGATCCATTAGCCCCATATATTTTTGTAATAGTTATGGAAAGCTTAGCCAGAGAAGTTATAGCGGAAGCAAACCTAGATGATGCACTAGTTGGAATAAAGCTAACTCCTAATGGAACACCCATTCCCCTTTTGACGTTTGCAGATGACACGTTGATTTTTACTAAAGCCTCTCACACTAGTCTGGATACTATTAAAAATATGATTAACAATTTTTCGAACCTATCAGGTCTAACTATTAATTACCGGAAAAAGCTCAATCTAACTGTCAAAGAACGTCAATCAAAACTTGGTGCGATCGCTAGCCCAACAAATGAACATTCCAATAGTGCATGGCTTGGAAAAGTAGCTAGGTATTCCTATCATCAGTGGTAGAATAAAGAACAGTGTATTTGAGGAAGCGTTACAAAGCCTAAACAAACAGTTGTCCAAATGGAAATTAAAGCATCCTCTCTCTCACAAGCGGGAAGAGTCACTCTGATTCGGGCAAATATTAGCTAAAAAATAAACTACCTAATGCAAACTTTCCTCTTACCCAAAGGAATACTCAACCAAATTGACCAAATCAATAAAAAAACAATTATGGAATAAATTAAGGACAGAGAGATATAGCCCCCTGATAAGTTGGGATAACATATGCTCCCTTAAAGAGGTTGGGGGTCTTGGTATTAGAACTGCTGAAGAAAGAAACATTACCCTCCAAATGAAACTACTATGGAAAGTACACGCCCATCCAGACAACATATGGGTTAAGGTTGTACAGGAGAAATATCTGAACCACAACGATATCATGGATCTTCATATCCACAATACCTCTTAGCAGTTTGGTCGACTTCTTCAGCTTAGAAATACTTTTCAGAAAGGTCTTCTTTGGATACTGGGCAATGGTGATAAGATAAATGTTTGGAATGACCCATGGGTAAAAAATACCCCTCTCCAATCTTACCAACAAAATCATGATCCTAACATGAGGGTTTCGAAATTATTAAATATTAACAAAAGCTGGAATGTAAAATTGCTTACTCAAAAATTTCCTCTGTCAATAGTCAAACAAATATTAGAAATTCTTGTGCCTAATTTTAATACACCTGATAAACTCATTTGGAAAATCAATAAAGATGGTATTTTCACTACCAAATCTGCCTATGATCTTTTAAGGAACAATAACCACATGAATATCAATCGTGACTGGATATGGAATCTTCGACTTCCCCCTAGAACCCAGAATCTTGTTTGGAAAATCAACATGGATGCTTTAGCAACTAAGCTGAGACTTAACAGATTTTACAATAGGGTGCCCTCTCAATGTTGCCTTTGCAATATGGAAGACGAGGATGACACACATATATTTCTCAATTGTCCCGTGTCTAAATCCATAATAACTATTAATAAGAAAATATGAACTCGCCACTAGCAAGTGTTTCATGGGAATAGGAAACTCAAACTCATTACAGGATGACCTGTGCCAGATTAGAAGGAACAATATTACAATACCAATTTTGAAGATCTATGGATAATTTGGCAGAACATCTGAGAGATTAGAAATTCTATCATTTTTAAGAATGGTAGAATGGTGGACATGTCCAGAATTATACAAAAAAAATATTAAAATGCAAGGCTGACTGGCATGAAGCAAGCAATAAAACAAAAATGAAAGGTAAGAAACGAAGAGGAAAACACATAAAATGGATGAGACCCCCTCATGGAGTTTACAAAATTAATGTAGATGGAGCAGTAAACAAAGACGGAATATGCAAAATAGGGGGTATTGCCAGAAATTGGAATGGAGAAGTAGTCAAAGTCTTCCAAGAAAAGACTATTAAGGGATCAGTAATCTTCACTGAAGCTGTGTACAAAGGGATAGAGCTAGCATGTACAAGAGGCTGGTAGAATGTTATCATTGAAGGGGACAATTTACCAGTGATCAAAGCAATCACAGAAGATGCAAACATACCATGGAAAATCAGGAGAATGAAGACTCAAATTAACTCAGTCACTTTCAGACATATCTTCAGGGAAGCAAATGCAACAACAGATTTTATTGCTAAATTTGAGTCTGATTGTAATCTCAATTCCCTCCCTATGAATAGGGTTTTTTGCAACATCATCTATAAGGATGATCAAAATCGTTTTTCTCTCTAGAAGACGCTCTACTTTTTTCCCACTAAAAAAAAGTCTGGTATTGCTTGATTATATTTAGCTCGTTTAGAAATGAGCCAAGCTCGAGTGAGCTTCTTTAGTAAATGAACGAGATCGAACTGAGTTTTTTTCAAGTATTATGTAACCTTACTTGCTCATGACATAGTAACTTAAATGATATTTTATAAATTTCATAAAATTCAGGCTTAACTCGACTTGAGTCGATCTTTAAATCAAGCTTGAAAATATGCTCATGTTTAACTCATTTAGTAAATGAAGCTCGAGTCAAGCTTTTATTGAGCAGAACTTGAGTCAAGCTCGAGCTACTCAACTCATAAAACAACCCTAATATTAATTGAATGTTTATTATATTGCGTTTTATATCCTTATTTGGTTAAAAAAATTCAAATATTTGATTATTTTTTTTTAAATGGGAAAAAATGATAAAGCTAGTTTTATTATAAATCGATGATATTTTATACTCCGCATTAAAATAACATTATTTATTGTCGCATTATATAAAAAAAATTATGCCAATTTAATCTAAAACTATATTGTACATCTATATTGTTCCCCCTCCCAAAATGTTTTGGCTCCGCCACTGACCGTTAGGGACACATAAAATAAATTTTGATGGTAGCAGTTGAGCCAATGGAAATTTCTCGGTGGGGTATATCATTCGTGACCATCAAGGAGAACGGATAGTTATTGGAGGGGCACAATTTGGCAAGACGAGTGTGCTTTTCTCGGAAGCGTTGGGACTCGAGATGGGTCTTCTTGGTCTGCTACGGTTGGAGATTGAGGGCGACAACCTAACCATCATCAACGTACTTAAAGGTTCCTGGTTTTGCCATTGGGAGATTGAGACCCTGATTACAAATATTCTCTTCTTATTGTAGTAGTTCGAGGAGGTGGAGTTTCCCCACATCTTCAGGGAAGCCAACAGGTGTTCAACCCGTGTGGCTAGGATCTTCCAAACAATTGTGAAGCCATTAGGTCATGTTTATCAATGGATGTTAAGGATACTAGGAATACTATTTTTTAATTCTTCTTTCTCCACCACATCATTCTAAGATTCTATTTTTACTTCTTTTTTTTCATTTTATCAATAGCATACCTAGCATCCCAAACCCATCTTTTCTTACCAATTCAATTTACAATGATACCCCTCTCTAATTATTAGGGTATTTATATTCAAGATTATATTATTATATTAATTTTTAATTAAAAAATATTATTATTAAATTTATATTATATTCGTTTTCAAAGATTAAATTATTTTTTATTCCAAAAATATAAAATACCTTCTAAAGTTTTAATTCAAATAATTTATATTCATTTTTTGGTATTATTGTACATAATTGTTTTCAAAGAAAAGAATTTTTTTTAAATTATAGTCAAACATATTTAAAATTGATGTTTATGTGTATAGAAAAATGAATATAGTATTGTGATGTTTTTTTTTTACAATTTCAATGTCAAAAGTCACATATTACATATTATAAATTACATCAACCAGATTTAATCACAACCCTCCACTTATTACCAATCTAGAAGACAGCCTGCTGGAGCCACTAACGCTAAAACACGTGCCCCTCGCGTCAGACTTGTGTAGCAACTAACTATTGATAAAGTGTTGCATTTTAATCCAAATACATCCTAAATGACGTCGTTTTATGCTAGTTCTTTCGAGGGGAAGAGAAGATAGAATTAGGGGTGTTATGTGACTACGAGTAGCTCGAATTCGACTCGTGCTCGCTCAATAAAAATTCGACTCGAGCTCGTTCATTTTCTAAACGAGCCGAGTATGAGCACATTTTTAAACTCGGTCCAAAGCTCGGCTCGTTCGAATTAAACTCGAATAGCTCGAATTTTATGGAATTTCAAATTTTTTTCTTTAAGTTATTGTATAATGAGCAAGTAGAATTGCCTAACACTCAAAAAAGCTCGGCTCGAGCTCGCTTATTTCCTAAACGAGTCGAAAATGAGCACATTTTTAAGCTCGAGTCAAAATTTAGGCTCGGCTCGAGCTCGTTCATATTCTAAATGAACTGAATATGAACAACCAATACTCATCTCGTTCGGCTCGAATAACAGCCCTAGATAGAAATGGGTCTGACACATCAATAAATGCAAAAGCCAAGTATCGATACTACCTCTAGTATCCCAAACCCGAATGCTTCACAACTTTATATTATTTAATTATTATTTTTTTTGCAAGTATCGATTCTTCAAAAAACTTAGTTATTCTTACTGCTCTATGATAGAGAACTTAGTATCTACCTTTGCTTATCTAATTTTTTTATTATTAGGAAAGAATTCGGGTGATAAGCTCTACCTGGCAGGATCCTTACAGATGAGGTTTGAAAGATCACAATTGTTGTAGATATCGACCCCCTGACATAGTGGCAAAGATGTGCAACCTTATCAACCACTCTATTGCCAATCTGGGGAATATGAAAGAAGGAAACTTCTTTCATAATCGATAGTAAAGTTTTAACATCTGTCAGAATGAGCTCAATTTCCCAGTGGCATTTAACACATTTGTTTAAATGATTTTTGCTTATCCAATTTTTTTTTATTAGGTGAAGATTCGGGTGAGAGTACTCCACCCGAAAGCATCCTGGCGGATGAGGTCCAGTAGACTTGTATTGTTGTATAACGTTGGTCCCCTTTTAGAGTAGCTGAGATGTGCAATCCTATCCGCCACTCGATTACCAATGCGGAGAATGTGAGAAACTCCCATATTTCTTACTCCCAGAAGAAGAGTTTGAATGTCTGACATTAATAATTCTATTTTCCACGGACAGTTGGTACGATCGTACGGATGTGTAGAAAGTTCGTAATTATCTTATAGTTACCTTCGATAAGTAAGTTATTTATCTTTAATTCTCTGGCATTTTCCACTCCAAGTCGAAGCGCAAGTACTTCCGCCAATTGGTTGGTCATCACGGAATCCTAACCTATATATATATATATATATAGGGTGTGGTTCGGGTGTGCACACCCCTTAGGGTGTGCATTGTGCACAAATATTATTCGGTGAAATGTGAAACATTATTCGGTGAAATTTTAAGCATTATTCGGTGAAATTTTAAGCATTATTCGGTGAAATGTGAAACATTCTACCGAATACTGTTATGTTTTTTTTTCCGTTCAGTTCAGATGAAAACGTCCCAATTCCACTGAATAATTTATAACATTCTACCGAATAATGTTTAGTTTTTTTATTTATCCATTTCAAATAAAAGAAACCTCAATTCCCTAAACAATAGTTACAATTTATATGAAATGCCTCAAATTTCACCAAATAATGTTTCACATTCTCCTAAACAATACTCACATTTCACCGAATAATGCTTCAAATTTCACTGAATAATGTTTCACATTTCACCGAATAATATTTTGTGCACAATGCACATCCTAAGCCTTGTGCACAAGCTACCCATTCTCTCTCTCTCTCTCTCTCTCTCTCTCTCTCTCTCTCTCTCTCTCTCTCTCTCTCTCTCTCTCTCTCTCTCTCTCTCTCTCTATATATATATATATATATATATATATATATATATATATATATATATGGTGTGGTTCTGGTGTTCACAACCCTTAGAGTGTACCTTGTACACAATTATAGACCGTTGATCAAAAGAACTGAAAGGTTATGATTAAAAGGAGTTTTTCTTTTTTTTTTCTATAAATATGTGGGTCCCACGTGAAAAAAATTCCACAATTCATGTTGCCACTCCTTTCCTGCGCGTGTAAATTAACCTCCCCCAACCCCAATCTTGCTTTCTCCTGCATAGCCCACGATTTGGCTTCTTTTTTTTTACGCTATTTTTTTTAAAAGTTGATTTGTTTTTAACCTGATTTCGTTTATTTTAAATTTTATCAATTTAACCAAATAATATTTTATATGCTTCCAAATAATATTATCTTATATTTTTTCATCCATTTTAGATGAAAAATTACCAATTCCACGGAATAATTTGTCAAATGCTACCGAATAATATTTTTTTTTTCATCAATTTCAGATAAAAGAATACTATCGAATAATATTATCTTATATCATCCCGTTTAGATGAAAAAATACCAATTTCACTGAATAATTTGTCAAATGCTGCCGAATAATGTGTTTTTTGTTCATCAATTTTAGATAAAAGAATACTACCAAATAATATTATCTTATATCATCCCGTTTAGATGAAAAATTACTAATTCCGCTGAATAATTTGTCAAATTCTACAAAATAATGTCTTTTTTTGTTCATCAATTTCAGATAAAAGAATACTACTGAATAATATTATATTATATTTCACCGAATAATATTTTACATTTCACCGAATAATATTATTTGTCAAATCGAAAACTTCATTACTGACGAATAATAAATCAGATTTCACTGAATAATTTACCAATTCATTACCACTAGTAACCGAAATTCGATTCGACCAAAAAAAAAACCGAAATTCGACATATACGTCTAAATAATTTACTACTAATTAATCAAATTATGCATCTCATAAATCATACACTAAATTCATCACATACCTCCGAATAATTTTTCGTTTTTACCCGAATAATACGAAATTCACATGTTAATTAAACAACAACCTTCCCGATTTCACCGATACCTAACACAAACCCAAACCTCAAACCCCCACCCACCGAAGTGACCGAACCCACCACCACCCTCACCCCCATCCCTCTCCCCCACCCCACCACCCTACCCCCAACCCACAGAAAACAAAAAGAAAAAAAAAAAAAGTTAAACGCAGGTGAAATCAAAGGAGGAGCGAGATCGATCGGAAAAGAGACGCAGATACCATCGTCTTCGGCTTCGGCAACGGCGTCCAACAACAACCTCGGATGTTGAGAACTTCCCCCTCCCCCAACCACCACCGAGTATTTTGTCCTTCACAGCGGGCGCCGCCGCAGAGGTCTCCGCCGGACTTGACGTCGGACTGGTGCTTGTAGCCGATGACGGTGAGGACTGGTGCTTGTAGCCAATGACGTCGGACTGGTGCTTGTAGCCGATTAGGGCAAAGAAATAGAAATGAAGATCGGGAACGATCTGGGCAACACATCCGGGTGATTGAAGATACTTCAAGCTCTCCCTTGCAGCTCCACAATGAAAAAGCAGAAAACATGGTTTAGGGTTTTAATCAGCTTAAGGTATACACGCTTACTAAGTGCAATCGGGCTTCCTTTCACAGGTTTTTTTTTTAAAATAAACATTAACGTGGCATGATCTTGGCCATCCATTCCCTTTAGATCAAGGGCCCATATTCGTGTACAAGGTACACCCTAAGGCTTGTGAACAAAAGATTCATACTCTATATATATATATATATATATATATATATATATATATATATATATATATATATATATATGGAGTGGTTCCCTTGTGCACACCCCTTATGGTGTACCTTGTGCACAATTATGGGTCGTTGATCAAAAGAAAATGAAAGGCTATGATTAAAAGAAATTTTTCTTTTTTTTTTTCCTTTTAAATCTGTGGGTCCCGCAAAACTTACCTTGCCACTTCCATTGCTTGCGCGTGTGATGAAGCCCACCCCCTCCTCATTCTTGCTTTCTCCTGTGTAACGGTGTAATCCATGTTTGTTTTTTTGTTTTTTTTTTGTAAGCTATTTTTGGGTGTCACTATATACACCGCAAATCCGGATTAAGGATTTGCACGTCCTTAAGGACGTGCAAGTCTGGGACTGTGCACGTCCACTATTTAAGTCTTGCACGTCCTTAACAACGTGCAAGCACGTCCTTAAGGACGTGCAATACTTGCACGTTGTTAAGGACGTGCAAACCCTAGTTAGGGTTTTGCGTTTATGGTTTAGGGTTTAGGGTTAGGGTTTAGGTTTTTCGACGGTTTTGTAATGTTAATTGATAAAATTGAAGTGTTTAGCTAGTGGATTTGAAGGATTTAGGGTCAAATTAAACCGAACACAAGAATTGTTAAGGTTTTCATTCGGATAATATGCGAATAACGTTACAAGGAACGGAAAAAAAGGTTTACATTCATAATTTTAATAAAGTTGTGGAATACAATCTAGGAAAATAGTAAAGGACAGCCGGACTCGGCACGCAAGGCTCTAAATCTCTCAATCTGAGCTTGAAACGGAGCACCCATCCTTCGACGCTCGGATGATGATGTTCGACCCATTCTAGTGGAGGCGGCGGAAGAGGAGCGTTAGGATGCAACCAGATTTATGAGAACAAAAATTTAGAGTTAGAGTATTGATATATGTATGAAAAACATGAATAGGTAATAAAAAAGACGTTTGAAGTCGTACCGCGGCAAAATGGTCTTGGTTTCCGATGCAGGCTACACCAAGAGTTGTTGATTGGGGAGGGTTGTTAGCAGATGTCGGCGAGATCATGGGGAGACATGTGAACGGATGATGCCAAGCTAGGACGACGAGAGGAATCTGATATACCGTCGCAAATACTAAACCCATGATGGGTAGCTCTATCCACCGTCTCCTATCACCATGTGTGGCTCCGGCCCATCTCTGGTAGTCGACGAACTGCTGAAATGGGTACTCTCCCGTATAACAACCGACGTACAGATCGGCGTGATCCTCCAAGTGATTGCATAGTCGACTGTGGAACTGCTGGAACCGCTCTGCAGACGCGAGCAGATCGTCGACTGTGGCAGTCGAACTGTCGGGTACCGTCCTGCCTGGAATCTGGCTGACCGCTGCCCGGTCGGCGAACGTAACAGGCCGGAGGGTACCGTCCCCCCTCATGAGCCTCCCTGCCTGTTATTATGAAATGTATTTTATTATAATTTATTATATTATAATTTAATATAATTTAATATAATTTAATATATTTTAATGTTTTTATTTTCTTTAAATATAAATTTATTTCTATGTATTTTATTATATTTTAATGTTTTTATTTTCTTTCAATTTCAATTTATTTTTATGTATTTTATTATAAGTTATTATATTTAAATGTTTTTATTTTCTTTAAATGTAATTTTATTTTCATGTATTTTATTATAATTTATTATATTTTAATTTTTTTATTTTCTTTAAATTTCAATTTATTTGTATGTATTTTATTATAATTTATTATATTCTAATGTTTTTATTTTCTTTAAATTTAAATTTATTTCTATGTATTTTATTATATTTTAATGTATTTATTGTCTTTCAATTAGAATTTATTTTCATTTATTTTATTAAATTTTAATATTTTTATTTTCATTTATTTTAATGTCTTTTAATATAAGTTTTAATATCTTGTAATATATATTACTCGTTTTTTTTTGTTTTTACTTTAAAACTATCAAAATATATAAACTATATACTATATTTCAAACTATATACTAAAACTATCTATCAAATTATATATTATCTATCAAACTATATACTAAACTAATTATTTATATTATATATTAAAATCTAAACTATAATATAAAATTATAAAAATAAATCAAACAAAATGAAAAAATCAAAAAACATACCGGTGGGGTCGGGACCGGTGAAACCTCAATAGTCCACCGCTTCCGTGGCGGTTCCGCCTCCGCCACAACGCCGCCATCACCACCACCGCCACCACCGTCACCATCGTCTCCACCGCCACCACCGCCACCTCCACCACCGTCACCACCACCACCCTCCTCAACCTCCATGGGCGCCGCCCCACCACCACCCCCGGCCACCTTCTCCACCGCCACCCCCTCTCCCTGCTCCTCCCCCGGCCACCTGCTCCACCGCCCCTCCACCAACCTCCTCAGCCACCAACACCTCCTCTCTCTCCGGCTCCATCTCTCTGTCTCGATCTCTTTCTCTTTCTCTCTCTCCGGCGACCTCTCTCTCCGGCAATCTCTCTCTCACTCTCGATTTCTCTCCGGCTCCGGCAACCTCTCTCGCTCTCGCTCTCGATTTCTCTCTAGACGACGGAATGAAGACGAAGAGGCACGTCCTCTTCGCCTTTTAGACGACGAGCTTGCACGTCCTGCTTCGGGTGCCTCTCACCCTACTTGCACGTCCTTAAGGACGTGGGGATTTGCGGTGTATATAGCCGAAACGTTAAAAAATCATACACTAAATTCAACCCATACGTCCAAATAATTCTTCGTTTTTCCCTGAATACATCAGATTAATTCAAGTAAATTAATGCAAGTAAATGCTATCACACCAGGTGAACACAAATCCTAGATATTACAGTAACGTAACATAACAATCAATAGCAAAGTATAAACCACAAAATCAATCAAACACATAAAAAAAACGAATTCATTAGGCACTTCTCCTTCACTTTGGTGCAATCAAAATCTGAACTATGAAGGACACTACAAGGAACAAACATGGAATTAACATCTGTGAAATTCATTACACAACGTTCAGTCGAAACACCCACCCACCGCCCCCACCCAACTCGCCCACCCAACCACCCCTCCCGCACCCCACCACCCCATCCCCCACCCATAAAAAATAATAATAATAAAGTTACCGCAGGGAGGAGCGATGCCTTCAATCGGAGAAGCCCTTCAATAGGAGGAGGCAGCGATGCCTCGTTCGTGATCGCCTCTCCCAAATCGCCCTCCTAATCGCCGTCGCCGGCCTTCCCCACCGAAGTCGCCTTCCTCTTCGCCTTCGAAGTCCCCTGTAGCCTCACAATCGCCGCCGCCGCCTTCTACCGCTTCTCGCTTCCGCCCTCCCGTGCACCTCGATTCGACGCCGGCTTCAACCGAAACTTGATTCTGGCTAGACTGGGCTCGCCTCCGCCTTGCCTCCTCGCCGAATCGTCTCCTCTCCGCTGCTTTTGAAATCGCCTTCGAGATCCCCTTCCTCGGTCGTTGGTCGTCGGCTTCGAGATCCCCTTCAAATCGCCTCCTATGGCGCTTTCAAAATCGAGATCCCCTTCCTCGCTCCACAAAATGAATAAGATGACGATGAAGAAGAGGGCGGTGATTTATTTCCCAAACCCCGTTCAGTAATCCACGCGCCAGATATTGCGATTAAGGGTGGTTTTCTTTAATAGGTGTGCGGGACCCACTTGATTTATATTAAAAAAAAAGAAAATCATTTTTAATCTGGGCCATTCATTACCATTAATCCTAGGGTCAAAAATTGTGCACAAAGTACACCTAAGGGTATGCACAAAGTATCTATTCTATATATATATATATATATATATATATATATATATATATATATATATATATTTTAAAAAATATTAGATATTTAGATTAGATTGACAATATAGCAACCCAAACACGGGGCAGGAAAAAAAAAAAAGATGTGGAGAACGATCGCGAGGAAGAGTAGAGAGATGACATGCCTCCAATCCCGATTTTCCCTTTTTAGTTGTTCATCCTCTCCAGTTTCCCCTCTCCTCCTCCCTAAACCCTCATCTTCTCCACCTCCTTCTTCGCCACTCACCACTGCCTCTGTTTCTTATTTGGTTAGCGATTCCCTTTCCTTCTCTCTGTTTATGTCTCATCTTTGGTTTAGTTTACCTGATTAATTGACATTTCCGAATCCTCAATTCGATTGTTTAGGGTTTTCTTCGCGATTCGGTTTCCAGGAGTCCGAGTCGATTGTTCTGCACGAATTCCGGGGCTATGGATTCGATCACGTATCTTTCCCAACGTGAAGCCGCTGATATTGATGAAGCCCTCATGGGGCCTCTTGGCTTCAGCGTCGACCAGCTCATGGTTTGACACTGCAACTGAGCTGCTGCTTTTAATTGTCTTTTTGAGTTTGTTCTTTTTTTAATTTGAATTATGTGGCTTTCTCAATTGGAGTCTGAATGTCGGTCTGTTTTGATTATTCAGGAGTTGGCTGGGTTAAGTGTTGCCACTTCAATCGCTGAGGTAAATGGCATATTAAATTGATTGCTGAGTGTTGTTTTTGCCTTCTTTTCCCTCTAATTTTTGTAATACTTGAGAATAAGAAGAATTGAAACTTGAGTCAGGAAGATAATGTAAATTCGATCAAATCCAAAGAAGGATTAACTGAAGGAAGAGAACCATGAGTAGAAGTGGGTGTGGTTAACATATTTTCGAAAGGTAAGATCTGTCCCTTCAGAATGACATCCCCACTAACAAAAATACACTGAGCAACAAGATTATATACTAGCTTATAGGCCTTCTGTATACCAAATGAAGATACATGGTCTACTTTGTGGGTAAAAGTTCCATGTTAGAACTATTTTGCAAGCATGAAATAGACAAACAAAAACTCTTAACTCATCATAAGTAGGATCTTTATTAAGGAGCAATTCATAAGGTATTTAAAACCGATTATGGTAGTTCATTGATAATGTGTGTAGCCACAGGCATACATTCACCTAAAACTTGATTGACAGATTAGAAGATTTGAAACAACTCTAAAAGGTTGAAGACAGAATGTAATTTACTCTAATACTGAGTCATGGGGGTTGAAACCTTGTTTTTACTAGAAGCGAATGCTTAATATGATGGTTGATAATATGCATTGATTATTTGCTTTGTGAGGAAATATTGTGATTTGCAATACATATATGATGTATTTTTACAGTAAGTATCCTGTTCTAGAAACCTATTGTGCTGGATGAGCCTAAAATCACCTACTCATTTCACAAGTTGAATCTATAGGTTTACAAGCCAACCGAGTATAATCGTATTCTTGCCATTTGTGGACCTGGGAACAATGGAGGTGATGGTCTTGTAGCGGCTCGGCATCTATATCATTTTGGATATAAGCCGGTCATTTGCTATCCTAAGCGCACTCCTAAGCCGCTTTATACTGGTCTTGTAACTCAGGTACCTGATGAAGACTTTGGTTCACACTCTTTTCAATCATGTGATTAAATATGGGAATATGCTTATTGTGTTTATGATATACATGTATAGCTGGAATCACTCTCCATCCCTTTCGTGTCAGTAGAAGATCTTCCTTTGAACTTGTCAAGTGCATTTGACGTTGTGATTGATGCCATGTTTGGATTCTCATTTCACGGTAAATAGTTACAACTTTATGATAAACCAATTGAATAAACTACATCGCCACTGCTTTATCTACTCATTAGGTTTGTTTGATGTTTTGAAGAATCTCTTAACAAGTTGAATGTTCCTTTAAAATGAATGAGGAGTCTTAATTTAATGTCTAGTCAGAGTTTTATACTGACTTGTAAATTTTAGGCATTCCAAGGCCCCCTTTTGATGATCTAATTCAAAGGTTAGTCTCTTCAAGCAACTATGAGCAAGCAAACAAAAAGGCCTTGGCTGTTGTCTCAGTAGACATTCCTTCTGGATGGCATGTTGAAGAAGGGGATTCCAATGGTATCGGCATCAAACCAGACATGCTGGTCTGCGCTGGTGGAAACCTTAATTTTTCTTTCATTTGTCATGTTGATTACAGGAATTGTTGGATGTGGTAAGTCATTTGATTGATCTGTCTGGTATTCTAGGTCTCCTTGACTGCACCCAAGCCATGTGCCAAGAAATTCAGTGGTCCACACCACTTCCTAGGTGGGCGATTTGTTCCACCTGTAATTAGAGACAAATACAAGCTTTGTCTTCCACCATTTCCTGGCACATCTATGCATGTGCGCATTGGCAAACCTCCTAAAGTAAACATTTCAGCCCTAAGAGAGAACTATATATCTCCGGAACTTCTAGAGGATCAGGTTGAGGCTGACCCTTTTGATCAGGTGACGTCTAGTTTAAGACATAATTGCTTCTCTTTCAACATCTTTGATTAAGTTTGAAAGTTCTTTGAGGTTTTTTTTTTGATGCAGCTTTTATTAAAATTCACACAATTTAGTGCCACATTATCATTTATTATATCATATTCTTTTCCTTTTTTAAAAAAAATTCATCAGGCTTTTTTGGATTCTTGATGTCATGGGTCATATATGATCATGTTCATTGAAGGCATGCTGATCTCATCACACTGACTTGTGGAGTTCCTTGATGTTTTTTTTTTTGTGATTGTTGCTTCCCATTGTTTTAATTAGCCTTGGAAGGGGTGATTTATGATTCATACTCGATACTGCAGTTCAACAAATGGTTCGAGGATGCATTAGCTGCTGGGTTGAAAGAGCCAAATGCTATGGCATTGTCAACTGCTGGCAAAGATGCAGAACCGTTAGTAATTTGTTTTTATTATTTACTCTTCTTTATTGTCCTCAAATACTTTAGTAACATATGTCATTTATCTTGCAGTTCATCAAGAATGGTTTTATTAAAAGGCGTGGATAAGGATGGATTTGTCTGGTTAGTTCTGTTTGCGATTGTGCTTTTAGCTAATGTTCTGTTGGCTTTTCTTAATGGTTGTCTTTCCCACCATCACAGGTACACCAACTATGGAAGTAAGAAAGCACAGGAACTATCTGAGAATCCTCATGCCGCACTTCTGTTTTACTGGGATGGTCTCAATCGTCAGGTACCTATTAATATCGTTTGTGAATTTATTTCTTCCTCTATATATTTTGTACATTGGATCTCTTTCACATTAATAGATATGTAGAGCTTGCTTTACGAGTCTACAAGGGAGTTCCGACTTACCTTTTGGTATATCGCTGATACTTTAATACGTTATAGAAACTATATGCTTTCATTTGCTCTTGAATGCACCGATTCAGGCCTACCCTCATTCTACAGGTAAGGGTTGAAGGACCTGTTGAGAAAGTTTCAGAAGAGGAATCTGAAGAGTATTTTCATAGCCGCCCTCGAGGAAGTCAAATTGGTGCAGTAGCTAGCAACCAGGTTTGTATTCCCCTTTTTATTGAAAGAACATTATTATTTTCTTTTTGTTATTTGCGATTTATAAATCAAACATGTTGTAGCCCTGATTTTGTTATTTTCTCCAGAGTAGTGTTGTTCCAAGTCGACAAGCTCTTCATCAAATGTACAGCGAATTGGAGGGGAAATTCTGTAATAGGTCAGCTTACAACATCTTTTTCCCTTTTGCAAATCATGTTAGTGTTAGGAGTTATTTTGAAAGCATTCTTGCTCTAACCTTTTCTATATACTAATCTCATGAGCTGTGTTGATTTTTTTTGCGGTTGTGAATGGTGATTGATTTGTTATTGAGATATCATTTAATAATGGGCCTTCGTGATATTTTTTTTTAAAACGCTAGTGTTTAAGCTTTCCGTATGTTGTTTTCTCTACACCTCTTGTAAAGACGTTCTTTGAATTAGGGGAATTTCAAGGCATAGTTACACTTTACCTCTTCCTTTTGCAGTGATGTGATTCCCAAGCCCAAACATTGGGGTGGATACCGGCTTAAGCCAGAGCTCCTCGAGTTTTGGCAGGGGCAGCCGTCGCGCTTGCATGACAGGTTATTGTCGAATCTTTCTGTATAATTGAAGAGTTCAGATTTTGAGGTTGTTTAACTTGTTTTTCTAGAAACCTCGAATTCCTTGCTTGATGACCATTCTACATTTTCCTATATGGTGCAAGTAGTATGCAAGATATGGGCTTTTTATTGTAGTGATGAATGTTCTTAAGGTTTATTGTCATTATAGTATTGTCTCTGAGGTATTATTATACTGGCATTGGCCATTGCGTTGTACTTGTGATAAGGCTCGCTTTAGGGTCTCTCTTGGGCGATCAATTTTGAAGCAAATGTTTTATGTTGAAGTATGATTATAGAATTAACAAATACGCGTGCATTCTTGCAGGCTTGAATATTGTCCTGTAGAGGTTGAAGGGAGAAATCAGTGGAAGATCCGTCGGTTGGCTCCCTGACTAGTGGTTGCAGGATCATCCTTGTGAACAGAATCTACTAATGAGGTCCATCCTGCCGTTTCCATCTCAAAAATTCCAGTCATTGTCTTCTGCTACATCCTGTGAATCTGTAACCACTTTGGGACATGTAATGCATGCCAACAATCAAGATAAATTCGCGGGCATTGATCTGTTGAGTAGTATCGGAGACTTAGAACTAGAAGCCGATGGGCGCATTTGGGCAGCAATAGGAATGGATACTTCCAACCAAAAAAAAGGAATGGATACTTGAATAAAAGTAAGGCATGCCTTTATTGTGAGTTTCATTGTTCTCCATACGAAACTCCTCTAATAACATACAAACGACATACTAACCTTCCTCACTATAACAGCTACAGTTATTAAATACTAGTAAGTGATTGTAATTAAATTACAAGTTAGTATAGTAATTGTGGTGTTACTTCTTGGAAATACGTAGTCTTTTGTAAATGGAAGGAATAACTACTTGAATAATACTCCATCTAAATGTCGGGAAAATGGAGTTCATAATAAACTTCAACCAAATGTTGTAGGATGGCATGTGCTTTATTTCTGCATTTTCATTTCCGTCATTATTTGATTCTTGTTGTACATGATGGTTAGTCCATCTCCCGACTTGTTTGGGCTCTCGGTTTCTCTAGACTTGTCTGGATAATCGAATTTCTTTCCTTATATATCAAAAAAAAAAAAAAAAAACTTCAACCAAACGGTCACCTAAAAAAAGTACTCCCTCCGTATCGCAAAACTTGTAGTTTTAGCTTTATGCACACTTATTAATAATATCTATATTTCCTTTACTTTTTTAGGATAAAGTACCTAACAGCACTAATTATTACCTATAAAAAGAGCAATCATTACCTATAAAGATAATAATTATAGCTAAAACAACAAGTTTTTTATACAAGTTTACTACTCTAAAACTACAAGTTTTGCGATACGAAGGGAGTACTAGTTTTCCAACAACGGATGACAAATAATTTCCAAACATCAACATGCAATTAAAAAGAAATGAATCTCTTATATCAAAAAAAAAAAAAAGAATCTTGGGAAATAAAATACTTAAAAAGTACAAATGTATAAACATATGTGTCGTGCAAGTAAATCCAATGGGGAGAGAGAAAACTAGAGAGAGAAGCTCCGCTAGCCCAAAATTTCTTGGCTCTCAAGGGTTACGGATACCAAATCCAAACCAAATCCATGTTGATCAACCAACCCTGGTCATCCAATTTTGTGGTGGCTATGGGCGCTGTTCCCAATTCGGATCGGGATCTCAAAGGGGTTCCGGTGTGGATGACTGTGGAAATAAGTTTGTAATCAATGGTTTTTGGGGATTTTCAAGAGGTAGATCCCCCGAGGGTGGTATGATTGATGGTAGGGTGGTTGAAGCAAATTGGAGAAAATCTATGAGAGGGGTGAGGGTAATTAATTCGGGTTGCCCCCCTCCTTGGCCCGATCCATTCCTGGGTGATGAAATCATGGAGATCTTGTTGATGGGATGGATTGGGAAAAACATATGCAAAATTGGAGAGGATTTGGTGAAGTTTTACAAAAATCGAGCCAAAGGAAGGTACGGAGATATCTCAATGTCCAGATTTTCTCTCCCCCATTCTGGTACTTCCTTCTTTTTAAGAGAGCTGCAGGCTCCATTGAGTCTTCACCCTTCTCAATTCTCCTTCTTCCTCTCTTTTCTTCAGTTCTACTATCAATTTTATAATAATCTATATTGTCTACTGTCTAGAATGAATATTGCTGGAGATCCTAAAGGAAAACAACCCATGGGCTCGGTTTCAACCGACCCATTGACTACCCCCCGAAAGGGCCTTAAATCCGGCTCTGGAGGAGTGCACATCTCCGAGGGAATTAACATTCCGGAGGTCGATGTTGCTGCTCCTCCAAAGAGCTCGGCTGGAAGGAAAAAAAAGAAGAAGAAGTCTATCGACAGGGAGAAACTCAAAGCTCTGCAAGGTAAGGTGCAGGCTAATATCACTGCTCTTAGTCTCACATCTCTTTTTGCAACGATAATTGGTGATCCTATTGAGGCTAGGGAAATAAGGAAAAGAATTAAATTTGTGTGGAAGTTCTTGACGGGAGGATTTCAATTAATCCCGTTTGCTAACAATTGGTTCGAGCTACGTTTCGATGTGGTTGAGGATCGTCAGCGGGTGTGGGAAGCAAGGCCTTTCCACATCTCTGGACAACTCATGGTTCTCCGCCCTTGGAGACTCGATTTTGACCCCTGGACTGAGTCGATCACCAAGATGGACCTGTGGGTCAGATTCCCCCGTTTACCAGTCAAGTACATTGACGAGAAGTTGCTCAAAGACATTGTTGAGGATAATGAGCTTGGCGAGGTGCTTCGTGTGGCTGCCTTCAATGACAAAGGTGCGCGTTATCGCTATCCTAGAGTATGCATTTCTACTGATCTTACTCTTATCCCTGACAGGAGAATTGTGGTTGTCAATGAGCTAGGAGAAGAGGAGTCTTACCCTGTGTGGTTTGAAGACTTCCCCGACGGTTGCGGATGTTGTGGATCTCATGAACATGTCTTTGACAGTTGTCCCTTGAGGGTGCTTTGCAACCCATCTGCTTGGGGGTCTCTTGGAGACTTCTCAGTACAAGCCGAATCTGATGCTGTTCCTGCATCCGAGGTTCCCCAGCAACAAGGGGAATGGGTTAATGTAACCCGGAAGAACATTCCGCCTCCACCGCCACCCATGTTCGGCCACAACAAATCAGAGCTTCTTAAGCTCTTCGGTACCAATGTTGTCTACTACTCTGATTCATCTTCTTCGAAAACATCTTCTAAATCAGGGGAGGGTTCTATGACTAACCCAGTGGTGATGCAGAATTATGGAGATCATGGATTTGAGCCTCAAATGGATCCTGATTTGGCTATACCAAACGTGTCTGATGGGTACCCAGTGGTGATGCAGAATTATGGAGCTGATGGTATGGACCCTCTAATGGTTCCTGATGCGGATATGTCAAACATGTTTGATGGCCTTCAGACAGATGCTGATGGAAACCTGATCTACCCTGAGCCTACTGCATCCGAGCTGTATGCGTATGACAATGATGATATGCTGGACTATGGGGATGCGCTTGAGCCATTGGAGGGCTTTGGGGAATTCTCTTATGAGGTTATGCAGGATGCCATGGAGGAGGCTTTCAGTGACGTCCCTCCCTCATCAGAATATCATATTGCTAACATAAGCAACCCGGCACCGGTCGCTCCTTCCACTCTCAGCCACCAGGCGGCTCCATCTGAGGCTGCGCTTGTGGCTAGGGAGTTTGAATCACTGGGCGTCGAGACACCTAACAATTCTGAATCTAGCAAACGCAAGCTCGTTGAGGATGATGATGACGCTGTCAGCTCCGGTCGAATGGGTGCTGGCGGTAAGAAGGGTAGACATGATATATGACCGACTTATGGGCCATTTCGATAGCCTTGGTGGTGGTTCTAAGGTTATCGAGGCCATGCTGATGCTGCAACCATCCGTATTGTCTAATTATGTTTCTAGTGTGTTCTTTTGGCTTCTATGTTGCTCGGCCTGTGGTCGGTGCACTAGTGCGGCATTGATCCTTGATCGAGTACATCCCAATCTCAGTAGATGCTGGTGGTATGCTTATTGTGTCCTGATCCATTTTGAACGTCTGTTTGTATATAGGGCCTTGCTAGATCAGGCATGTTTCACCTTGGATGTAACTCGGGGCTATATTTGGATCACTGTCTATGTGAATTACAAGACTATGAAATCTGCTGTGCCTTATATCTATATGGTGAACTTGATGCATTGTCTCTTTTCGATCACTCGTTTTTTTATTGTGGTTTACTGGGTTACTGTGACAGATAAATTGGGATGTATTGGGATGGTCTATTGGGTGAAATCATCTTTAGCTAACGGTTGGGAGATATGGGTTAAGCGGCTAAACGCTCTTGTTTGGGGGCTTAAACATTATGCCGATCAATTCTTAGGGACTAATTATTATGATAGGTCATACTACTGTGTGACCATATGGAGGATCCAGGTGTACATATGTTTGGTCTTCTTTGACGATGTCATAGTGCAAATGTGGTTATCTCATATGAAGCTTTGGCAGCTTGGGTATACAAAGTCACTTGTGGACTTGTTAATTAAAAGCTACATTAAGCAGGTAGTGGCCTTTGGATTGCAGTGGACTACTTGCTTAGGTAAATTAAAACAGTTGCATTCAACTACGGTGTTATCTCCATGGATTAATATATGGCTCATGGAAAAAATTAATCTTAGCATCACCTATATTAGGATGGCAAGGCACGGTTGTCGTAATTGTACTCGTGGAAAAAATACTGATAAAACCCAATTCCAACAGTCAAAGAACGTATTACTGGTTATGACCACTAGAGTTGCAATCCATTGGGTTATTTTTGTCAAGCGCAGACCACTTTTGATACATGGTCTTATCAACACTCTTGACCATGTATCCAAAATCGTTGAATTATGAAGATTTCCTTTTGGAATTCAAGAGGCATCGGAAGCAACGTGTTCTGGACAGAAATTAAATCCATGCGAATAAATAATCATGTTCAAATCATGGCGATTGCAGAAACAAAAACTGATAAAATACCAGACGAGAATTGTTGGCTAAATGCCGGCTTCACAAATGCAGTTTGGTCCCCAGGTACTGGTCGTGCGGGTGGACTAGGTGTTTTGTGGAATGAAAATAGCTTCACTAATGAATCCATTTCGGTCGAAATTCATCTTCCACGTATCATTGGATTAAAATACAGTGATCTTCTGAAGGGGTTCTCTTGTCTTATTCTGATAGTGTATGGTCCACCTCATATTGGTGATAAAGCCATTTTCTGGGAAACTCTACAAAATATTATTCTCAACGAAACATTACCTTGTATGGTTATTGGAGACCTAAATGAGATTAGATCTAGTACTGAGAAATCGGGTGGGGCAGAAAGCTCCATTGGTAGATTTCTACGACTGACGAAGTTTATGGATGAGTGTTCCCTTATTGACCTACCCACTACCGGCAACAATTTCACTTGGCGAAAGAAAGTTGATGGGGAAGATAATATCTTGGAAAAACTTGACCGTGTACTTGTCCAACAACAGTTTTTAGAAACTTACCAGGACTTACAAACGATTAACGGTGCTTTCTCGATATCTGATCATTGTCCTATTTTCATTTCTCTCAATAATTCAAATCTCTTTAAACCTCCACCGTTTAAATTTGAAAATATTTGGACCCAAAGGAAAGACTTCAAAAATATAGTAACACAATCATGGCGTGCATCTTGTGATGGGTCAATTATGTATAAGATTCTTTTTAAGACAAAAATGCTCAAACAGAAAGCGAAGATATGGAATAAACACACTTTCGGAAATATTTTTAGGCAACTTGCGGATGTAGAGCAATCTCTCATCGCAACTCAATCTATGGATCAACACGCCCGGCCAAGAAATATTGTAGCAAAGGAAAGGCAACTCATAACTAAAAAAGAAAAACTGTTATTATATCAAAAAACATTCTGGAGCCAACGAGCCAAAGATAAACATTTACAATTAGCTGATACTAATACAACATATTTCCACCGTATAGCAACCGGTAGGAGAAACCGCAAAGTCATCAAAAATATTATCACCAGCGAAGGCACCCTCATAACAGGAGAAAATAATATTCGCACTGAAATCAGGCGAGATTTCGAGCGTCGATTCACTGGATCACCTACAAACGTGGATAGTTCACCGGAATTTCTTGATCTAATCAATACTATGATCTCTCAAGATGAAAATGATCGGCTAATTGCTATGCCATGTAATAAAGAGATCAAGGATGTGGTGTTTTCTCTTGGTTCCAACAAGTCACCTGGACCAAACGGCATGACGGCAGAATTCTACAAAACTTATTGGGATATTGTCGGACCAGATATGACACGAGCTGTTAAAGCGTTCTTCCATACGGGTAAAATTTTACGACAAATAAATCATACGTTCATTACTCTCTTACCCAAATGTGATAATCCAAACAAAACTACGGACTACAGGCCTATTAGCTTATGCTCGACAATTTACAAAATTATATCCAAAATTCTAACAAACAGGCTAAAGAATGTTATGCACAAACTCATACACCCCCTACAAGGAGCTTTTGTGTCTGACAGAGCTATCCAAGATAACGTACTTATTGCACACGAGATATTCCACTCTTTCAAAAGTCGTAAAGGAACTGACGGCTGGTTAGCAATAAAACTAGATATGGAGAAGGCATACGATCGTGTTGACTGGAGATTCACAGAGGCGGTCTTACAGAAATTCGGATTCCATCACAAATTTATAGCACTTATTATGGAATGTGTAACTACTGTTTCGTTCTCAGTCTTGGTAAACAATGGCCCTACTGAGGTGTTTAAACCCTCGAGGGGGCTTAGACAGGGTGATCCTCTATCCCCATTTCTATTCATCCTTGGTGCGGAAGTTTTGGCAAGGAAACTAGCACAAGAATCCTACGCTGGAGATAAGCTAATTGGGTTCCCGTTCGGCAGGGGTGGCCCATGTATCCCGTTTCTCGCCTTTGCTGATGATATCATCATCTTCACCAAAGGAAACTTGGACGCATGTCACAGGACAAAATCCATTATAGATAAGTTTTGTAGTATTTCTGGTCAGAAAGTTAATTACCATAAGTCAGCTTTTCATGTATCACCAGGAATCCCAAGATCTAGAATTAACCAAATTGAAAGTTGCCTAAATATTTCAAAGGAAATTAACTTAGAAAAATACTTGGGTTGTCCCGTAATCAGAGGTAGGGTCAATAAATCCACTTTTGAGGATATAATCATCAACTCCGCCAATCAACTCACGAAATGGAGAGCGAGCTCCCTCTCTCAACAAGGGCGAGCTACCCTCATAGCAACGAACTTATCATCAAAACCACTATATTCAATGCATAACTTCATGCTACCAACCCATGTGCACAATAGGCTGGACCAAATTAATAGATCTTTTTTCTGGAATAAGGACCTAACCTACAAACCACTTATTAGCTGGGACAAAATTTGCAAACACAAGAACTTCGGAGGACTGGGTATTCGAAAATCTAAACATATGAATGATGCTCTTCAATTAAAACTTTTGTGGAAAATCTTGGCGGAACCATGCAACGCATGGGTGCAGATCATCAAGCATAAATATTTGCGAGAAACTAACATTCTTGATTATGAGTGCAAAAGAGGTAATGTCTCATGGCAATGGTCAAAATTGAGAAATCTTATTCCACTATTTAAGGATGGCCTCACCTGGACGGTGGGTAATGGCGAAACAATAAACTTTTGGAAAGACAATTGGATAAAACAGGGTGGCCTGTTACAAGAATGCCTTTGCCCAGATAACATCAACGTCAGAGAAAAGGTCAGTAACTATATACATAATAATAGTTGGGATATGGGGAAACTAAAGTCAGTTCTCCCACCTAATATTGCTACCCAAATCTCAGATATTGCTCTTCCTGTCAATCCCATGGACGACCGCCTATATTGGTGGCCGGACAAAAAGGGGTGGTTTACTACATCTAGTGCCTATAAATTAACAACTAGTTCAACAAGAGAGCCCGTTGATGATAATGCATGGATATGGAAGGTCAATGTCCCTCCGAAGGTTAAAAACTTCTTGTGGAAACTAAGCCAGAATGGTTTACCTACTGCATCACGTCTTTCTAGAAGAGGTATCGCTGTTCCTCCTTACTGCGCAATATGCAACCACCATGAGGAAGATAATGCTCACCTCTTATTTGAATGCAAATACAGTACGTTCTTCCATAAAATGAAGGCCCAACAGAAGACACATATCACACAATGTATATCACTAAATCGTGACTGCAGACAAGCTATGGCCTATTTAGGGAGTATTTTATCCAACAAAGAAAAAACTGAACTGGCATTCAGCTGGTGGACTGCATGGAACGTTAGAAATAAATTTATCTTCAACAACGAGAAGCTGCCTACTATTGAAGGCTTCAATCGAGCTATAAGAATGCATAAAGCTAATTGGTTTAGGGCTAATACGCCAGCCAGTACACAGGAGTTGACCATATTCCGATCTGATACAAGTATGGGAAACACAACGGGTACTCAGTGTCGAAAAGTATCTAAATGGAAATCACCCCCATTTGGGAAATATAAACTAAACTTTGATGGGTCTTCCTTAACCAACGGCGATAGCTCGGTTGGTTTCATCATTCGAGACTGGAAGGGTAATCCTATTCATATTGGAGGGCGGAAAGTAGGGAAGCAAAATCCAATTCAAGCTGAAGCTTTAGCCCTTAGAGATGGAATTTTAGAAGCAACCAATCTAGGAATTCAAAATATCATTGTTGAAGGTGACTCGTTGCTCATTATAAATCACTTCAAAAAAAGCTCTAAATGTCCGTGGGAGGTGGAGCTGCTATTATCAGATATTAAAACGCTTCTCTTAAAGATTAATGTGGTAACATTCTCACATGTTCTAAGAAGCGGGAACTGCGTGGCTGACAAGGTTGCACACCTCAGCCGTCATTTTAGTGATCGTACCTTGATCTCTGACAAAGGTCTTATTGACCTCATCCGAAAGGATGCACTCGGTTAGCGATTCGTATGAGTCGCAGCCGAAATCTTACCTAATCAAAAAAAAAAATAAAAAAAAAATAAACATATGTGTCCAATCATGTTGCCATCGCAAATAAAGATGATTCCAAAAGAAGTGGTCATCATTTGACTTTGAAAGATAATAATCAAACATCACGTTAGAACTTAAAAGTAGCACGCACATACGGACAAATCAAGGAGTACATAATAATCCATCCCACCCACCTCTGCGCGTCGTTTTGACAAATCAAGATTACAGCCTGCCTCCCAATCCAGCACAAACCACGGATCGAGTCCACCGGCACCACGTCGTCATAACGTTCAGGGTAACGGAAAACGGTAAATTACGAGAAATTAGCAAACATAGAAACATTCAAAGCCCAACCCGATTTATAAAACAAAACCCGGATGATAAATCTTTGACCGGTTCTCAGAAGTCTCCGTCGCAATCGAAGCTATCTTCGAGCATCTCCCCGATAATAAGCCCTCCAACGGCTCCTCCGACCAATCCGGCTCCCATTCCCATTCCGAAACCTGACCCGCTACCTTTCTTGTGCTTGGCAGGCTTCTGCTGCGGGTATCCGCCTGGCGCCGGTCCTTGTGGGTATCCATACCCGTATGGGGCAGGCTGTTGTGGAGGGTACCCTCCGTAGGGCGCAGCTTGCGGGTACCCGTATCCTCCTTGGACTGGATATCCGGCTTGGGAAGGCGGGTATCCGGCTTGAGTCGGCGGGTACCCGGGAGCGGCTGGATACGCATAGGCTGCGCCTGGCGGTGGCGGGTACCCGTAACCGGCACCGCTGCTTCCGGCCTGCCCTGGGTATCCGGAAGGGGCGGGAGCGGCCTTGGCGTGGTGCGGGTCGGCGGCGTCGGTGATTTTGTAAGAGATCTTCAACTCGCCCTTGCCCTTGCCGGATGAGCGTCGGACCTGGTAGGTGACGAACTCGGGCTCCTTCTTACCTTCGAAGCCGGAGAGGAGGTCCTTGACGGGGACGTGGACCTCGCCGAGATCCTTGTCGGGGCCGAAAGCGTCGTGCTTGAGGACGAAGAGGACGGACCAGCCGGCGTGGGTGGCGATGGATTCCTCGAAGGTGAAGCGGAGGGTCTGGTTCCAGCAAGGGCTGGTGCCGCCGTCGGTGTGGGTGCGGGTCTTCTGCTTGCTGGTCGGGTCGCCGGAGAGAGAAACTACGACGTAGACGTCCATCTTGCCCATCATAGACACGTTCTTCAGGTCCTTGGCGCCGACGAGGGTCAACTCCAACGTTTTGAAGCCCATTTTCAACGGAACGGGGGATTGGAGATCGGAGATTGATTTGAGGAGCAACCAAGGATAGATTAATTTGGGGATTAAGGAACGGAGAGAGGTGTGGGATTGGATGAGTTTATATATAGTATAGTCAACGGGTGGTGGATTGGATTTTCCTTCAGCGCGTCTCAAACGTGTATTTTGCCTTTTCTTCCTCTTTCCGTTACATCATATATATCGCAACACATGACCATCAAACTTTTTTCTTTTATTTTTTGAATTTTTTTTTTTTTCATACAAGACGAAAATTACCAAATTCATCAGCTGTTGGGATAGCCAGCTCGGCACTGATTACACTCTTGATACTTGCTAGAACATTCCGGGAGAAAACAATGGAGCTCTTTGCAAGCTCTTTGCAAAATTCGCTCACCAGACGCTTTGCAGAACTTCTCTAAGCATGCTTTCATCACCCTCCCCTGCTCCTTTTTAGCTTCCCCGAAGAGCACCAGATCATCAACGAAAAAGAGGTGCGAAAGCTGCACTCCTCCCACCATAATCGGCTTCCAGGTTCCATCAGACACCGCATCTTAAATTATGTGCAAAAGGAATTCCATACATAATACGAAGAGATAGGGCAAAAGTGTATCCCCTTGTCGGATGCCCCGGGAAGGGTTGAAGCCGCCCACTTTTCCTCCATTCCAAAGAATGTCTGTTCTTCCTATGGTTTGACATCTCATGATCACCCCAACTAACCTTGAAGGGAATTGGGATCGCTCTAGTGTCGCTAGCAGGAAATTAAGCTCAATCGACTCAGTCGTAGGCCTTCTCCAAATCAACTTTAATTATCATCCACTTCCTCCTCCGCCTCTCCACCATGGAATGCAAAACTTCCCGGACGATGACTACGTTGTCGATAATCTGCCTACCCGGGATGAAACTCGATTGAGTGGGCGAAATCAGTTCTGGAAGCACTGGTTTAAACCGGTTCACAATCATTTTCGTCGCTATCTTAAACACTACATTCAATACATTCAACAAAGAGATCGACCTAAGTTGCTTGGGCGAAGAAGGGTTGTCGATTTTTGGTATGAGCACCATTAGCGCATCAACCAAAGAACTCGACGATTGATTGTTATTCAACAGCTGCAGTACGATATCCGTGACCTGGGCACCCAGTCACCCACTACACTCCAGTTACTTTAATAGAAGATGGAGGGGAATCCGTCCGGGCCTGGAGCCTTATGAGCACCCATCTATTTGAGGGCATGCCACACTTCAGCTGCTCGGAACGGTGCGGCCATTGCCTCTCGACGACCTGACTGGATTTCCGAAAAGGTGTGGCGGCTCTGCATCAAAGTCTGGTCCCGGTCAGCGTCCTCTGCCCTATACAGATTTTTGAAGAAGTTCACCAAAAGTTGCTTTAACTCCGACTGCTCCTCGACCCAAATACCCTCCTCGTTCTGTAGAGTAGTAATTATATTCGCCTTTCGTCTTATGACCATTGATAAATGATAGAACTGGGTATTCCTATCTCCATCCAAGAGAAAGTCTGTACGGGATTTCTAAAACCACAATTGTTGCTCTTGCGCGAGCACCTCATCGAATATAAGCAATCGATGGCCAAATGATTACCATTTTAAAGTATGACTAGTGTAATACTCGCGCCTTCGAGACACGAGATTTCTTGAAAGCATTGTTTGACTATATTTTAAATTTTAGCGTCATTCTAAATATCTATATACCCTATTTGTTTTCCAAAACACGTCATTTTACACTATTATACGGAGTATATCTTTGTTAGGAAAAAAGATGACATTGAGAAAATTGACTAAATCCCGTAAAAAATATTTCCTAGAAGTTCATTTTTTATACTCCGAAATAATTAATAGATTTTTTAGTTATAGTTTCAGAGAATGTAAAAACAATAGCGTAATAAATGAGACTATAATAGTATAGTTAATCTCATGAAATTGAGTGCAAGAATCTAAAGAAGTAATTTGGTGGAATTAATATCGACCCTCTTTGAATATTGGTTTTAAGTAGCTAGGGTGCGCAGAAAAAACCTGATACGAAAATACGACACAAAAACATGAAACCAAAAAGACACGACACGAAAATGACACAAACCGGTAAAACACGAGAATATTTGTGTTGTGTTCGGATCGGGGATTTTCCGTTGTCGGATATCCGACATGAACCATGTAATTCAATCCTGTAAAAATATTGGATTAGTATTATAAGTTTCCTTTATGTACAAGAATGGAGATTGGCACAGATGCTTTGGGCTTCTTGTCAACGTATCACAAGGTCCCTAAAATTACACAGCCGTTCGACCTAACTTCTTAAGAGATTCGATTATCTCTCTCCACTTCTTCTCTCTCTCAATCCTCTCCAAACTCCAGATCCGGCTCTCCAAACTCCATACCCGACAAATATTCAACATCTTCCGAACTCCAGCCAATCTCTTGGCCTCTCCATCTCCGGCGGCAACTCTCTCTCTAGATTGTATATCTGTTGGAACGTGGTTGTCCCACATCGGTAATATAAAGAATGCTTGAACAACATATAAGGTTGAAGGGCTACTCCTCTTATTGCCAATTGGTTTTGAGATGGAACCCCGTTGGATTTATATGTTATTCGAGTCTCCCGTATGTGGACCCGCACACACGACCTCCCTCTAGCTTGTCTTTAGCCCCACCGGGCCCAATCAACTTTAATTTGCTTCCTGTGTTCTTTGGAGGAATTGCAATTGCAACCGTGATTATATATATATATAGATATTTTTGTTTCCTTTGCAGTTTCTTTCTTGAATCCCTCATGCTTTCTTAAAATTTGCTTCAACCATTGCTTCAATGATGAGTTAAATTATCTTTGTCGTGGTGGGTATCCGGTCCAATACACGAAAGTGATGAAACCATTTCGTGTATTCATGTCGGGTACCCGTCTCTTACCGGATCGTGTTCGGATTGGGATTTTGGGTTATTGGTTTCGGGTATCCAATACGGTTAACCTTGTCATGTCGGATATCCGATATTGCACACCCCTAGTTTTAAGTAAATATCCTCCATTTTGAGTGCAATACATCATTCAAACCTATGACCCTATGACTATCCATCAATGTAGACCGATTAGTCTTTGCAACACAATCTAAAAGGTAATTGCAAAAATATTAGCAAATGGGTTAAAATCAATCCTCCCAGGAATCATAAACCTTTTTCAAGGTGCCTTTACATGAGGTAGATCCATCCAAGATAACACCCTAATTGCACATGAAGCTTTCATAGCTTTCATTTAAAAAAAAAGCAAGGATGGATGGCTTAAAAACTTGACATGGAAAAGATTTACGATAAAATAAACTAGAGCTACATTGAAGTAGTACTAACAAAACTTGAATTCCATCCCAAATGGATAAATTGGGTTATGAAGTGCATCACCACCACCACTAATTTCGATCCTGGTTAATAATTGTCTTGGGAAACAATCTAACCCAAACAGAGGTATAAGACAAGGTGACCCTTTGGCGCCCTATATCTTTGTAATAGTTATGGAAAATCTTGCAAGAGAGCTACATGCAGAAGCTATGCTAGATGATGCCCTAATGGGAATCAAGTTATCAAAAAATGGAACGCCATTAATTCCTTTCCTGACTTTTGCAGATGACATCATCATCTTTGCAAATGCATCACACAAAAGTCCGCTGACGGGAGGAAACTCTGTCGTTGATCCTGTCAAACAAAACTCAAACTTATAAACTAGTACAGTGAATAAGCAAGAGGTTGATCCCACAAGAAACTCCGCTATTCGAGTGTGATTCAGTTGTCAATTAAGTAACCAAAGGGGGGTTTAGAGTGAAAAAGATTCGCCTTTTAACAAAGCAGACGAATGAAAGCGATAATAAAGAAACTTGATTCAGACAATATGGAGAAATAGTCATACCTACAATTATCCACTCTATTTGGTTAAGCTGATCCTTGTAACTTCCTCTTGTCCTTTTAAGCTTCTTATGAATGTCCTTGTCCCAACCTAATATAGTCTCTAGCAGGGGCGGAGGGAGGGGGGGCAAGCGGTGGCTCGAGCCCCCCTGGAAAAATTAAAAAAAAAAAATTATGTATATATATGTGTGTATATATAGTAAAAGAGGTATTAGCTAGACAAAAGTACATTCCAGCGTAGTTGGTAGGAGCTCTGCATGGGGAGACAGGAGATCCTAAGTTCGATTCTCCCCTAAAGCATTCATTATTCAATTTTTTTAACCTCCAGAAAAACCCTAGTTTTTTTTGTTTTTCATTTCTTTCATTAAAAAAAAAATTGAGCCCCCCCCTGGCCGGAGCCCTGGCTCCGCCCCTGGTCTCTAGTCCAACCAGTCATATAAACCCTAATCTCATGAGCAGTCCCTAAAGAATAATTTAACCCAATCGATAGCCTTAAGTTCAGAGATTAACAAAGGTATTTGCAACCCTTAAAGATGGATTTCACAACACACCAACTTCCTACCTATCCAATTAGTTCAATCAACGCTAAAGGGATAAGTTTGCTACTTGGGTTAAGATTCACAACCAAGAATCTACAAAACCCTACCAATTGAATTGATTCTAACAAGTTGGTCATACAAGATAGAATAAAACAATCAAACATTAAGCACAAGGAAGTCAAAAAATTCAATATAGGAAATAAGAAACGAGGTTCAGAAACTCACAACTCAATCCAAATATGTGCAAACCTTAACTCTTAAGACTATTCAAAATCTTAAGAAACTACTCTCAAAAGGGAGAGCCTCTACCCTTTCCCATGCAGGTAGAGTAGAACTATCCTAATATGTGCAAACCTTAACTCTTAAGACTAAATACTTAAATGTAAAATTTTCTACTACCTAAAGGGATTCTCCAACAAATTGACCAAATTAATAAAAACTTCTTTTGGAATAAGTTTCCCAATGGTGTAGATCTGCTTGGTTACGAGCTTTCTCAGAACATCGTAGTTCTCTGGCTCCTTTCGAAAGAGACAGATCTTAAAATATCCTTCAGCCAAATTGCCCATTAGTATGGTGCTCGCAGATTCTTGATTGAATCTTGGGATTTGCACCATCATGTTGGTGAATCTGCTGAAGAAGTTTCCCAATGACTCGGTCGCTCCTTGCTTGATGGAGTTGAGGTCCAACATGGTTCTTTTCTTCGTGCGAGCGCTGCCGAAGTGTGCAACGAACGTGCCTAACAGTTTTGCGAAATTTCTGATGGAGGATCGAGCCAAATTGGTGAACCATGTCAATGCTACCCCACTCAGCGTGGATAGAAACAAGCGACAATACATAGCTTCATTGTCCTCGTTCATTCCCATTGCCGTGGTAAATTGGTTGAGGTGATCATTGGGATCGGTATATCCTTTATACTTGGCGATAGAGATATCCCTCCATCTCTTGGGGACGGGTGTCTCGCGTATTTCCCTGCAAAAAACGGATGGGAAAGTTGGTTCACCTTTGCGAGTTGGCCCGGGTGCCCCAAGGGAATTTGAACGCGGCGATACGTCCCTGGCGTTAAAAACACGGGCGATTTTGTTGTCGTTTTCGTCGAGCTCCGGATCGGGATTAAGGGGACCGCCCGCGGGATTGGGGAAATGGTTGACCGTTATAGGCACAAGACCTTGTTGTTGATAGTGGCCATGGGGGTCGTGCTGGAATGGCACCCCGTTTGCTTGTTGGTTGAAATATGTGCTCTGTGGGTAACTCCCCGTAAAGAATTGTTATGGGAGGTAGCCGCCCCACATTCCATAGGGAGTGAACGGAGGTGGCTGCGCGGTGTCCCAGGGAGGTTGATGAGGGACGTTTTCGTTGCCGCTGTGCAGAGCCTCCTCGTTGGGGGGAACGTTGAGGTTGAGACCGTTAGTTTCCTCGGCATCGTGGTGTTGGTTTCCAAACTCCTCCCCGAATAGAGTGAAGTTCATGATTCCCTGCACAATTCATTAGTGTTTAAAAGGGAAAACGCGCTATATATTAATTATTCTAGACAGGATCTCTGAAGAGAAGATAATATAGATACAAAACAGATTGTGAAAAGAAATTGAAGGAATGTAAAGTAAAGAAAGCGTATTGCTACGCGGAACCTCTCGTCGTGAAAGGTTCCTACAGACGTTGCCAATGAAGCGCTCGTGGAATTTCACCTATACTTATTACCTCATTGTGACGACAAAATGACTAGAAATACCTGCAACCCTTAATCAAAAGGGGTTATGATTAGATTATATGTTTATTGGTCCAAGCGATGGGGTGTTATGTTTGGCTCGCGAGGATTTGAGTCGTCCTGTCGCGGACTCAGGTGGGAGTCAGGTGATGTTCTTATTCCAAGAACGTTCTTCTCCGATCACAGATCTCGAGAACTCAACTCCGAGGGTTTTAGGTTCGGGAGACAATCAGAGCTCTTATGCCTTTCTTTTCTTGAAATCGGATCCCACACCTTTGAGGTCGGAGGGGGGTATTTATAGGAAAACCAAGCGAGTAGCTGACTGGCGACCTCGTGGTTTTACATAGGACACGTGTAAGGCATGCCATCGCGCTTAGGGGTATAGGCTATACACGTGGTGCCATGAGATACGAGGTGCCTGAGCCATCGAGCTGCTTGCTAGGGTTCCTGAGAGCCACGAGGTTCTTTGGAGGACTCACTCTGGTTTCTTACGTGAGTTGACATCAAGATTTGGGTCGCGATGAGGGTTTGGCCGGGGTTTGGCTAAGTACTCTACTTCGCGATGGACCTTGTAGTGGGACCAAATGTTTTTTTGCGTTGGGTGGCCTATTTATGACGTTATACTTGTATTATCTAATGGGCCTATTTTCTATGGCATCGTCAGATATAATGATAGCATTTGAGTTCAATTTTTTTCCGTATTATCATCATTGAGAGAGATAACTTATCTATCATCAATTTTGTATAGTCTATAGTGAGTGAAAATGTTCATGGAAGATTGAGATGCAAAATTTCAAATTCCCTACTTGATACCCTTCTTTAAAGCGGGTGGAGTGTGTCCATATTTTTACAGAAAATCAATAAAATTATTGATATGATACATGATAACTTATCTGTCTGAATTAAAACTTTTAATTTTCATTTATACTAGTTGGGTCCACGGATTGACGGACCTCCTTAGAAATTTTTATAAGTATTTTTAATATATATTCTAAGAAATTTTGAATTTATAAGAAAAAATCCAAAGAATTATGGTACTACTAAACAAAGTTCTTAATTCCTTTTAGAGAAAAATTTATAAATATCAACTTGGAAAGAGTGTGGTACCAACTTGGCTTCTCAAACCTTGTCTGGGTGAGATAAATCAAGAATGTTGGGTATTTCTCATGTTTGTGAAAAAAGAAAAGATTTTTTTTAATGAATTTTCAAAAATAAATGACTAATATAAATGACTATTTGAAATTTGTTGTTATTGTGTGATTTACTTTTTTTTTTATAATTATTGTAATTGAAACAATTCAAAAAATTTCACCTAATGAACGCATCATTTACGAAATAAATGAAGGTTTTTTTTATTTTTCATAATTGTTCTAGACTTTTCTTAATATGCATAAAGTGAATATCTAAACATACATATATGTATACCTCTTATTACAAATTTGTATATTTTCATAAATTTAATATTTTAATATCCAGGCATATTCTTTGTTTATTTTTTCAACACTCTATTTTAAATTATTTTTTATTTTTGAAAGCAAACGTTTCTTCTCATTTATAACTTGTTGTTTCATCATTATATAGCAACATGAAGCTTTTTTCTCATTAATTAATGCACACAAACAGATCGTGTATGATCGGAAAATTATATTTTATAGCTACATCCAAGTATATAGGGCTACAATTTAACCATTGTTAGTTTTATTGCACTACTTACTTTGTAACTCGTTTAAAATATAGGTTTTTATTTAAGATTCAGTTTAAGAAGAAATTATAGATTTAAAAGAACTTGATCAAATTTTGGTAGTTTAATGAAATATAAGGTTATAAACTTATAATTGTTTGATTTACAAACAAAAGATGCACAATTTGAAAAATTTTAAAAAAATTCTACTACTTAGGGCGTGTTTGAAAGCGGCTTTTATCAGGTTATGGTAGGTTTTTTTTTTCCCCAACTGATAAGCACATGTTTGGAAGCGTCTTTGATTGCAGCTTTCGGAGTTGGAGTTGCAGGTTTCTTTCGCCAATTTCAGAAGAGGGGGGGGGGGGGGGGGGGGCGGGGGGGAGGCAAGCTTCGGCCGTTTCTTCAATCAGGTTTCTGAAATTTTATCTTTTTTGCCCTTCGATCCCACGCTCCACATCTCCTTCCATCGTCGCTGCTGCTCCAGATGTGAAATCAGGCGTCTCCCTCGTCAGATCTGAAATCCGACCTCTTCCAGATCCGTCCGTACGTCGTTCCTCTCGGCTCCTCCCCTCTCCCTCTCGCATTGAGACCCCGAACTCGGAGCCGCACCCACCAGCGACGACCGGAGTTCACCGGAGACGAGTAGTCGTCTCTCCCTTTTCTCCCCCTATTGGGTTTTCCTTCCCCTCTCCCTACTTGACTGGAATATGTTTTTCTTCCTCCCATCTTCATGTAGGGGTTGTTCCCCGCGATTGTTTGCCTCCACAATCGCCCAATTCTCCCAACTCCAATCCTATTTTTGAGCCCTAGACGCTCCTATGGACGGAGGAGGCGGCGGCAGCGGCGATTGAGGAGGTGGAGGCCCGACTCCTTTCCTTCTCAAAACGTACAGCCTCGCCAGGACGAGTTTCATTGTGTGGAACCCCCCCCCCCCTATTTCAAATCGGTGCTGCATATCTATGATTTTGTGGAGATTCCGTCGGATTGATTTGCATCTGTATTTCCCAATTCGGTTGTCGATTGAGCTGCTTGAAATTTTATCAAAGAGGAGGACAAGGGACAAGGGTATACATTAAGGGCATTTTTGACTTTTCATAACAATAACCACTTATAAACCTTATACCAACCAAACACCAATCAGTTTTTTTACAAGGTTGTTTTTAAAATAAAACCTTCAACTTCCACACCTCTATAATACACAAAATAAACTCCAACTACTAAAAAATACCCAACCCCTAAAAAAACCCCAATTATGGACAATAGATAGAAGTTTAAACTTATGAGGAGTATAAATTACGGATAGAAAACAAATAAAAATAAAAGGGTAAAGTGCAGAAAACCACCCCTAAAATACCCTATATTGCTTAAAACCACCCCTTAGATGCGAAATTCCAGTAAACCACCCTTTATAAGGCTTCCGTTAGCAAACGACCACCCCTGGTAGGTTTCCGTTAGTAGCTCAGTCAATTGTTTGAAATTACAAAATTACCCCTTCCTCTACAATTTCGTGCATAGAGTTGGGCGAACTTGAGCAATATGTGGTTGAATTCACACCTGTTGAGTCTCTATCTTGCTTTCTTTTGATATGGTTGTGATCGTTGGAGCTTTGATTGTTGATCTTAATGATCGATTTTTATCAATAAGGCTGAAATTTCAATTTTGGAATTTGGGGGTTCTTGCTCCTTCATGGTGCCTGGAACTTAGATCTGAATTTTGGGTACTTAAGAGTTCGAATTTGATGATGAAGATGATGGATTTGAGATCTTTGTTGCTTCGTCGACAAAACCCCCCAAGAAATTTGAAATTTTTTGTTCGATTTTGTGGGGTTGCGATTTTGAGGGGTTTGTGCCGGACTCGAGGCCAAGAGGCGGCGTTTGCCACCGAGCTCTTCATCGGCGCACTTGGAAGCAGCGATGCAACCTAGGGTTATCGGGGGTGAGGCGCAAAGAGAAGTTGCAGGCGCAGCAGATCCCATCCTTCTCCGACGTCGAGCGCAGGCGACGGAGCTTCATGTCTCCTATGGCTATGGAGGCGGAGGTGAGGTGACGACACTGAGATACCATAATTTTCGCCGGAGAGGAGGCGGAGGAGCTCCCGTCTATGAGTGTTGCCGGAGGGGATCACTTGTGCAGTGGGTTCGTCGGAGAGACTACTTGTGCAAACGGAGGGAGGCTATCTTGCTGGGTGGGAGGTTATGGCAGTTTGAAGCAAATTTGATCAAGTGGGGAGGGCATTTTTGTCATTGTTGTACGTTTTTAACAGAAAACATCACGGAAAAAAGATAAGGGGTGGCATTTTGTTAACGGGTAAGTTATAAAGGGTGGTTTACTGGAATATCACATCTAAGGGGTGGTTTTGAGCAATACATGATATTTTAGGGGTGGTTTTCTGCTGTTTACCCAAAATAAAAATAAAAATAGGCCTATGCGGCCTATGGCAACGTTTGATTTGATGGGCTTACATTTTTTTTTTTTGACCAGGTAAAAATTCGAGACCAGACATATCTGGACCTCGATGGCCGACAAGTCGGCAGACGGAAAACCGTCATAATACAAACCAAAAATACAAAGAAGGTGCAAACATACAGGCAAACGCGCTCAACAAAGCGAAACAAAACAAAACAAATCCGAACAAGACGAGGACGTAGACGAAGGACGAAGCCAAGCACTCCCCTAGAGCAGCACCGTAGGCCAGCGGCACATCAGGAGTCACCTGCGGGCAGTGAAGACGAACCTCCAAGGAACCATTCTTCCGGAAAAAGGAGACGCCTCGATACACACTACCACGACCCCAGCCTATCCCGACTCCAACTGCCAGAACCCCATCAACGGAAAAGAAAGTCCCGTCACGCCAAAAGAAGAGCAACACGATGCTTGAACAAATACGCACCAGAAACCCTATCGGGAAATACGCAAACCCGACAGGGAAATAAAACCCAATCGGAATTAACATTGTTTGGCCCATGGGCTAAATAATCAGCCCAACAATATCAATAATATTGGAAATAAATCAAATCCACAGATTGCACCTTGAATCCCGTGAAGACCTTGGAGGCCACGGAACGCGTTCTACGAACGCTGTTTTTTATTTTTATTTCATTTTATTTTCTTTTTCTCTTGAGACTTAACGGTGAACGGAGGGATAATCGGCGCCGTGCGCAGACGGGGTGAAAGAGACCGGCCAGAACCACCAATCCCGGACGAGAAGCGGCGGAACACCAGCAACAAGACGAACAGAAGTTCGCCGGAGCCGGCGCAGAGGCAAGCAGACTCAAATCTATGGGTTGATGCACTAAATGAACTCGGGCAGAGCCGAGGGCTAAGTCGACGGTGGTGCACCGGAGATGGGAATGATGGTAGAAAACCATTGGGGGCAAAAGCCCCAAATCAATTTCACAAATCGAAGGGCACCCGAAACACCCACCCCGAATCGACGAGAAACAGGAAGTAGGAGTCCGAAGAGCCCAACAACGATGGAATCCGACCCAGAACCAGGAAGGAGGGCTGCGAGAGGGGTTTGAAGGATCCGACAACGATGGTTGGCGGAGAGGGATGTGAGAGATGATTCATCCATGGCTGAGGGAATCCCCAAAGCCAACAAGCCCGGAACCAGATTGGGAACATCAAAGGCTTGGTGGGGAGCTAAGGGCAGTCGATCCGGACTCCTGACAGAGTAGAATAAGGCTCCCGAAGGAGGGTTGGGGCTCCCGAAGGAGGGTTGGGCTCCCGAAGGAGGGTTTAGACGGCCGAAGCCGGAATTGGGTGGCCGGAGCCGAGATTGAACGACCGAAGCCGGATATAGAACTCCCTCTCTCTAGATTTTCCTCCTAGAGAGAGGAGAGAGCTTTTCCTTACTGAGTTCTTTTTGTGTTGTTTTTTTGATGGGCTTACATTTGTAGGCTTGTAGCCCAAGAGCACAACATCAAAAAAAGGAAACAAAAAAGCCGATTGTTGTGATGGCAGTTTGGTAAATTTAAACAAAATTGCAGGCAAATGTTTATGGCACTGTTCATGGGCGAAGTCTCGCAATCATTAAAATTATTGAGATGATACAAACTTATCTGTCTGAATTAAAACACTGAATTTTCATTTATAAGGATAACCTTAAATGAAACTTACCCATCTTTGAAATCTTTCCTTTTATCCCAAAAAAGAAAACATGTTGGTAAGGTGAGATCAGGTGGATAGTCTAACCAACAAATGGTTCCAAATTTATTTCGGGAACATGTACTTTGACGGTGAAGAACCCAATGTTTAATTATCTTGGTCCAATGGCTCATGTCCAATTGTTCATCTATCCTCTCAATCAATCTGAGCCGTTTGATCTAAAATATCCCCAATTACCACATTCACATCCCGGTTTTTTTCTTCCCTCCTGCCCGCGCACTTTCAAATTTTTTCCTGAAAAACGCTCCGCTTTCTTTCTTTTTTCCTTTTTTTTTTAACTAAATACTTTAAATTATTAGTCAAAATTCGTTGTGCTGTGTACGGTTCCGCCATTTCCGAAACACCAACACAGCTCCGATCCGAACACAGAGAGTGAGAACTGAGAGAGATGAAGAGGGTGAGGAGAAGCAACGGCAATGGCAGAGGAGGAGGACCGAGAACGAAGACGAAGCTCACCGTATCAGCCTCCACCACCAAGTCATTGAAGACTCTTCTAAGTCAGGTTTCCCTTAAACAACAACCTCAACTCCATCACGAGGAACCTCCGACGACGAAGAACCACCTCACCGCCTTCTCTCACTCACGCTTCCAGCAGAAGAAGCTTCTCGATTCCGATTCTTCTCAGAGCGATAACGGCCTCCTACTCCCTCCTCAACCCCCGTCCAAGCTCGAATTCGACCTCGACGCCTCCGCCGTCGCCGCTGATGACAGGGATTGCATCCTCAGCCAGGATTTCTTCTGGTACTCGATTGATTTTTGTTTTCTTTTGATTTGATTAGAATCGGCGTTAAATTGTTTCGATTTCATGCCATGGCGAACCCTAATTTTTTACTAGATTACTCAAATACGGGGAAAAGCTCTAATCTTTTGGTTGCGTTGTGGAATGTAGTTTGTAATTAATGATTGAGCATCTTTCGTGGTCGCAGCACACCAGATTATATCACGCCCGAGTGTCAGAATATCTTCAGCAATGTGGTGGATGGGAACAAGGTGGTGGCAGCTCCGACTTAGTATTGCATCAATTAACGAAATATTATTGCTTGGAATGTTGCTTATATCCCTTTTGATTGTTTTTTTTTTTCAGGAAAACATCCCTTGTCCAGACTCACCTGAAAAGATGAAGACGTCGAAGAGCAAAATATTTAAGCGAGGTAATGAGGTGCTGTAGTTTCTTTCATCAGGTCGAAATTGAGTAGCTTTGCACTAGCTCTAGATAGAAGAGCTGCCAATAACCATATTGTGCATAATTATATTTATTGATTGAATCCATTCTATTATGAGTTTCCTAGCTGCAAACTATGGGCGAAGGATCCTTATCAACTATTTTTTTCAAACGGTGGCGGTAAGCTGGTGTCCAGAAATTGAGTTAGTATTAGGATCATTTTCACGTGTTAGTTCATCCTAACTATTGTGATGGAAGAAGTCTTGTTTTTGAATATGTTGGAAACCTTGGCGAAAAGCATGTTGAATGACTAACTCCTGACTTAGGTTAGAATTCAATTTTAGGGCAATGAAAATCTTGAGTTATAAACAAGCATTTACAAAGCAATATAAAAGTGGATACATTTTGGTTTAGTTTCTCAGAAAAAGTAATATTTACTGCATCTTATAGTCTTAACCTGATCTGATGGATTTCAGTTTTCACATCTTATTTCTTTTCTATATATCATAGCTCTCTCATTTTACCTTGTTTCAATTTCTTTGATATATTTACAGAATTTTTCATCAAGTCCCCTGAATCTCAATCATCTGACCAGCAGCAGATTGAGGAACTCTCCATTGATGAAATCAAGCCAGAGAAGCCAGCAGTGGTGGGACCAGAGAGAGCTCAAAATTATGTTTCACAATCAGCTGTTGCTTTACGATGCCGTGTGATGCCCCCTCCTTGTATTAAGAACCCTTACCTGAAGTGTGAGTCAGACATGGATGTTGATCCATTTGACAGTTGGAGAACAAAATGTTCTGGTACTTCTCTTCTTTTTGTCAGTTTGTTCACTTCTGATTCAATTGTAAGCATGCTTAGCTATGTTTTAGGGCCAAGTTACTTGTTTTATGCAGAATATGTGATGCATACTAGGGGAATTTATATTTCCCTCTAGATTAATATACTATTCATGCATGTCTAATCTCTCTTTTATGCTTCATGCATTAGGCTATTTTTCCCCATCATTTGCCGCAGACAGCCTGTCGAGATACAGGTCTGATTTCCACGAGATTGAGGTATTGTGTAAGAAAGAATAGTTGCAGTTTACACTTTGTGGAAAGCTTAGGTTTACAACTTTACATCATAATTCTAAATATCATTTTGTTGCCTTTCATGAAGCAAATTGGAAATGGGAATTTTAGCCGAGTATTTAAAGTGTTGAAGAGAATTGAGGGCTGCATGTATGCAGTGAAACATACCATAAGGCAATTGCATCAAGATGCCGAGAGGTTATCGTCTCTTCTTTTTTCTTTCCTTTTGGCTGCTTTTGGGACTAGATAAAGAGTTTCATCAGTATTTCTTTCTTCGTTAGGGATTAATACTGCTTGTTGCTATTCGCTACATGTTAACTCCGTAATTGATCAATGCAGGAGGAAGGCATTGATGGAAGTCCAAGCCTTGGCAGCCTTAGGTTTGTGAATATATTTTTTTGGAATGAATTTAATATTTCTTAGTTGATAAATGATCACAATACCTTTGCCATCGTTGTGTAATTTTTTACCCTTCTTGTCCATCTGGATGCTGTAGGGTTTCATGAAAATATAGTGGGATACTACTGTTCTTGGTTTGAGAATGAGAAGCTCTACATACAGATGGAGCTTTGTGATTACAGTCTATCCAATAGAAGTATTTCCCTGCTTATGGAGGAAGAGGTGTTGAAAGTTATGTTTCAGGTTGCTACTTTCACTTTTAACTTAATAGTAGTAATATTTACTCTTGATTCTTAACAACTCAACTTGATCTCAATGCTGTCTCACATGCAACATTAGGTCACCATGAAAAAGAAAAAAATTCATGCTTCAGCAATGTAAACTCAAAGAAACAATTATAGATGCATGCTTGATAGAAGCTTTTGTATTTCTGAAAAATTTGGGCCTGTGATTTTCAAGGCACAAAATGGATTTTTTTTAATTGTTAAAACGAAATGATTATTTAGCGTATCTCCTCTGGTTAATATTGGATAAATGAACTACCCCTCTAGTGGCAATGTTGTACTAGTTGGCCAGAATTACTTTTCATCTTAGGTCTGCTAATGGTTCTGTAGACTTACTATCAGTATTAGGAGCTTCTGGCTCTTATTGTTACATTTCTTGACACAATGGATGAATTGAGCAACTCAAATCCAAAAAGAAAAGAGAGGAAATGTGTAAGAAATACTTATAGCAGGCATTTCGAATGCTTCACCAGCTGTTGTTTAGCTGTATATTGTACTCTTCAATTGTCGTTCTTTTGTAGCCCATCTGATACACATCCATCTCTGCATTCCTTAGATTGCTAAAGCATTGCAGTTTGTGCATGAGAGAGGAATGGCTCATCTAGATGTGAAGCCTGATAATATTTATGTAAAGAATGGAGCCTACAAGCTTGGTGATTTTGGCTGTGCAACTCTGCTTGATAGAAATTTGCCAATTGAAGAAGGGGATGCACATTATATGCCTCGGGAAATATTGAATGAAAAGTATGATAATCTCGACAAAGTTGACATCTATTCCTTGGGAGTCTCCATCTATGAGCTTATCCAAGGTTCTTCTAATCTCCACTTTATGAACCTTAAGGAGGGTAAAGTTCCCCTCCTTCCTACCAACTCAATACAATTGCAAATTTTGCTCAAGGTATGACAATCTTACCATTCTTTACTGTCCCCTTATATTTTGTTATGTTCATGTTGATAGATTTTAGGCAAAGTGAATATCTACCTTCAAGGAATTTTTCTGAACACTTAATTATTCATACTACCTTTTTTTTGGTAAACATTTATTCATACTACCTTTTTGTGGGAAAAGCTTGCACTGTCTACTGGTTTTATAGAATATAAATGTACTCTAAACTTTTAGAGGCAAATTCAGGATTATCTTTTTGGGGATGCATTTTTTGTGCGTGAAATGATATCTCCCTCAAGCTTCTGGTTGCTCACCATGTTTATGCTCAACTCTTCTTCTGGAGTGGATGGAAGGAAAATATTGACCTCTTTGAATGATTTATCTCAAATTCTTAGGATTCATTTTCTTGTTAAACCAAGCAACGTCAGTATTGAATTTTTAATTTAGATCTCCAGTCACGTTGAACTTTTTTGAAAAGTGTGCTAAATCATGGGTTAATTTGATGGTATGCTTGAATTGAAAGGATAGTCCCCATTACCAAAGTGCCCATACCATTGAGGTGTTAGATACATGTATTATCAGGCATGTTGGAAGAATAAAAGATAAAAAGGGAGCCCCAGGATAGATTTTATCTATGCATACTCTGCTGCTTATTGATCTGAACTGTTTGACTGCATAGATCGGTTTCTTGCTCAGCCTAGAATAGTATACACCTATTTCTATCATCATTCTTGTGCTTGGGTGGCTAGACTTGTTGGGCCTTAAAGTGCTATGTGGGAATATTGTGGTCTTTAGTCTTAATCTTACATGTGGGAATATTTTTAATTTAGCTTCCTTTTTTTTTCCTCTTTGGTTTTCAACTTTGATTGTAGTAATGAATAAATGTGGTATGAGCTATTAATAGTAGTATTTGCGGATTGAGGGAAGAAAGGTGTAGGTATAAATTAGAGTGCTTTTTTTTTTCCTGATTTTAAAAATTGTGGCAAGACCTAAAATTACAAATATTTTGCCATCTTGGATTGGAGGGATGCCTTAATTGAAAATACTCTGGAAGGTTTTGCTACCTAACACAGTAGCAATCTCTGTTCTTCTCATTCTGCTGGCAGTATGAATTAAAAAAATGGATGGCATTACGAGATCAGGCAGTAACTATTGGCATGCCACAGATTCATATGCAACTACTGTTACATAAGTTTTTCTACACAATTCCTTATATCAAAATGTACCTTGAATATCATATTCCCTAGTTTTAGGTGATTTCAGATAACTGCATTCCCTTGCACAGTCGCACTAATATTTACTACTACAGTATTACTGTGGCACAGCAGCATATGATATTAACTATAGCTGTATGTTTTCTAACTGTTCTGATCTAGAGCGTATCTTCCAGAGCTATCCATATCTAGGCTTGGTTATATATGGGCTGCCCCTTTGATTTGTTTTGTATGACTAGGAAGGAACACATGCCAATAGATGATCTTTATCTATAGATTTACTTTGATGCTTGAACCTTGTAAACTTGTGTCTGCTTATAATGCTGTATTAATAATTATTGTAAGAAATTCTTATGCTGAAACACAAATAGGCTCTGATCTAGAGCGTATCTTCCAAAGCTGGCCATATCTAGGCTTGGTTATAGATTTGCGTTGATGCTTGAGCCTTGTAAACTTATGTCTATGCTGACAATGCTGTATTTATAATTATTGTACTCAAATTCTTTTGCTGAAACACATAGGCGATGGTTGACCCGGATCCCAAAAGGCGACCTTCAGCCAAGGAATTAGTTACAAATCCAATCTTTGAGAGGATCTCTGGAAACTCTAGGACCAAGTAAGCGACTCTCATCCCTCGCCGCTCTTTTGCTTCAAGTTACACTTCAGGTTGGTAGGGCAACCTAGGCCATTCATGGTGTTTCCTCGCATCCCCTACGAAAGATAAAATGTCAAGATGATTGTTGTTCCATTTCAACAGATTGGTCACAGCTCCTAAGAATCATGCACCAAATTTTGTTTGAATGGTGCAGATTTTGTAAATGTATAGCAGAATTGAATGTCAAGGCCCTCAGTTGGTCTGTGTAAGTTGCTGTGAATTGTGATATTAGTGGAGATTGATAAGCACTGTTTTAACAAGGGGTTGCTTTTGCATTACACCTCAGGGTTATAAGCTAATCTCTATTTAAGTAATGCTTGATTTTGGATTATTTGGTTGGTTGAGAGAGATAAGCACTGTTAAATGATGGTTGATAAGCACTGACATTCATATGTTAACGGAGGTTGATAATCCTAAGTTATCAAGCCTTTAGACATGAATGACATGCATTATATAAATGGAGCTAGTGGGAAGCTTTTTACCTTGATATCCAATCCAGTAACACAACAAAAATTGGTGACATCTTTAGCATGATGAATAGTGTCTTTGCAGTTTATTTTCTATTGGCATGATGAAAATTGAGAAGTATGGTTTGCATTTTGCTTCTTACCATACACTACTCTCTCTATGTTAAAATATTAAAATTTTAATTGATTTTTTAAATTAATTTCATATTTATTAGGCGAAAATGCATAAAACCACCCTTTATTCACCTTTGTTTGCAATTAACCACCCCTTATTCAAAAATTTTCACTTAACCACCCTTTATTCACCTTTGTTTGCAATTAACCACCCTCTATTAAAAAATTTTCACTTAACCACCCCTTATAACAAATTGTTTGCAAGTAACCACCCATCCTCCCATTTTTCTTTAAATTCAACTTTAAAGTAAAAGACGAAAATGCCCCCAAATTTGGTCATTTCGGGTTTCACGTAAAACGGGTCCCGTATAGATCCGAGTTGACTTGAACTCGAGTTTGGCCCGATTTCGGGTTTGTCAATTTCTATTTTTTAAATTAAAAAAATCACGATTTGGTAATTTTGTGATAATTTTAAAATGCTAAAATTAAAGACGTGGTTCTTAAGTTCTAGCGCTTGTAATTATATACTATATTTGATCTAAAATATTTGTTTTTTACTATTTCTTGTAATTTTTAATAAAATTTAAAAATATCTAGAATATCAAATTTTTAAATAATTTGTTAAAAATAAATAATTTACTGCAATTAGTATTAAGCATAGAATTGTTTTAATATTTTAATGTTTTTATCTTCTTAAAAATCAAATATTATCGATCAGAGAGAGTATTATACAATACAAATAAATATAAAAGTTGATTTGAAAATGAAAGATCATGTGATTGTAATTATAAAATGTAATAAATTGAAATCTCCAAAAAAAAAATTAATCATATATAATTATAAATCAATCGGGTTAATCGGTTCACCGGATCAATTGGGTCAATCGGGTCACCGGGTCTAAACCCAGATAACCCGAAAAATTACCCGGTTTTCGGTTTCGAGTAGGAAAAAAATTTTGGGTAAAAAATTTCGGCACTTAACCGGTCGGGTCGACCAGTTCGGATCGTGTTCTGACAGGTCTACTATCAAGCATTGCCAGAGGATGGCGCAAATAAAGCGTCAATGACCAAAAGAGGTATGACTACATCTGACCTACTAGCAGAGGTAGACATAACTTGCATACATTAATGGTAATTTTGTATAAATAATAATAAATAAAAACTGTAAAAGCAAATTTGGGTGCATTTTCGTCTTTTACTTTTAAGTTGAATTTAATAGAAATTTAATTTAAAGAAAAATGGGAGGATGGGTGGTTACTTGCAAACAATTTGTCATAAGGGGTGGTTAAGTGAAAATTTTTGAATAAGGGGTGGTTAATTGCAAACAAAGGTGAATAAAGGGTGGTTAAGTGAAATTTTTTGAATAAGGGGTGGTTAATTGCAAATAAAGGTAAATAAAGGGTGGTTTTATGCATTTTCGCCTATTTATTAATAATAAGTATGAATACATTAAAAATTATAATTTTTTTTAAATATTTGATAGAGTTTTTCGTTTTTTTTTTAAAAACATGTTAAAATTACAAACCATCTATATTCAAGCATATGTAACAATTGAGACTCCACCCATTTTGTAATATGACATGGAATGAAGAAGAAGATGATGTCTTAGGGCGTGTTTGATAGAAGCTTTAGGGAGGTTGACAAAAAATTTGAGCTCTTGGCAGGGGTGTTTGGATATAGCTTTGGGTGACGTTTATGGAGTTGCGGGGGGGGGGGGGGGGGGGGGGGGGGGGGGGTTATTTTTTCTGATTTTGAAAGCTTGGGGACAAGCTTATGGAGTTTATTTGGGAATTTTGGAAAATTGGTTCTTTTTTGCCCCTCGTCTTCTCCTTCAACCTCCGTCCATCCTCCTCCTCCTTTCATTGAGCTTTCCTCTGAGCTTCCATTGCCCTTCCGCCATATCTGAAATTGTTAACCTCTCCTTCGTTCTTCGCTCGAGCAAGTTCAGATCAAAAGGAGGAGGGCTTGGGGGATTCGAGCAAGTTCAGATCTGAAAATCTTCCTCCTCCTTCCATCGAGCTTCCCTCTGAACTGGATTTGCAGATCTGACAATCCTCCTCCTCCTCCACTCTCTCTAGATCTCATCTCCATTTTTGCTTGCTTCTGGGCTTCTGTGGGATCTGTCGTCGAACAGGGAAAGCTCTAAGCTTTTGCCCGTAACATCAACCACGGAATAGAGATATTGTGATGAACAATTGAGATGTGGTAAGATCTATGCAGGCTCAATTGAGCATAACTGAGGTCAGGGGAGAAAGGACGGCGGAGGAGTGAGAGACAGAGAGAGGAGCGGTGCTCAATTGAGCATAACCGGTAGCCTTGATACAGGGAGGTGAGGGTAGTTTATTAAGGGCATTTTAGACATTTTCACAAAAAACACAACTTTCAAACCTTATAATCACCAAACACCATTAGCTTTTTTACAAGGTTATTTTAAAAAAAAAATCTCCACCTCCCACACCTCCATAATACACAAAATAAACTCCAACTACCAAAAAAGACTCAAACCCCTAAAAAATCCCCAATTTGCCAAACACCCGCTTAGTGTATGACAAGTCTTTTGATTACACAGACTCCAATGACGTGTGTGACTCTATCCTCCGCTCTCCTACATCTAGAAGCGTCTGTTCAAAGGGGAGGCATCGGGACAGGACGAACCCATGTAGGACTAACTCGTTGCAATATGAGGAATTTAGGGCAAATTTTGAGAGAGGAAGCACAAAAGAGCAAGTCGACGTCGTGCACGAGCAAGAACATCTCGGCTTGGAGAAAGTGATGTCATTGGAAGGTTCAATTGAGATCAAAGTAACGTTGACCCATTCATATTCCGGCATGTCCAAGCGGTTGGGGACACAATCGAAGATGGTTACTGTGGATACCGGCCGTGCCTTGGCAACATTGATGTTACCGCTCGAAAAGCTTGTGGATACACATTGCATCAGTTCATTGACAATCAAATTTCACGGGCCTTGTGCAAGGTATCTGAAATTCTATATTCGTTCATAGCCATAATCTTTAACGATTAAAATTAAATATATGGAGTGTTTGTAAAAAAATAGATGTTTTCCACGTCTAAATAGACGTGTATACATGACTCGACCCAACCCTCTATTGCAACGTTTGATTCAACATTTAAAGCCCAATCGAGCCCTACTATCAGTGTTCGATCTGACGTTTTCCACATTGGATTCAGTGTTCCTCGTCTAATTGAATGTTGTACCACGTCGGATCTGATGTTGATTAACACATTTTAGATTGGCGGTGTATATAACAACATCTCAAAAGTATATAGGATTTAATTAAGAGTTGGTCTAGTTTTTTCAAAAACTCCAATGTATTAATAAGATAGAAAGGGGAAGAAGTGGCTACCTACCAATAGAGATGACCGACCATGAATGGACTTGATGCATGTGGTGTTAATGGAATTTAGGGTTTGGGGTTACCACATGAATGTAACAAAAGTTGGAGCGAAAATGCAAAACTCTTGATTAGCACTTTGAATCAAAAAGACTTTGGGTGTGTTTGGATTCCATTGTATTTTCATTATAATGCAATTATTTTACCTCGTTTTATGTGTCCGTTTAGTTGTAAGAATAAAAATCTCGTAAAAACCGAGGTAAAACCGTAATTTAACCAAATAATCACATAAATCGAGATAAAATAATTGCATTTTAATTAATATATCGTGGAATAAAAAAATATCATAATTTAAACGCCTTAAAAATTTTGTTAATAAAACATCGGCTTATCATTTTGCATTATAATGATAATGCATTTGGAATCCAAACACACCCTTGTCGTATGTATATTTTTATAAAAATAAAATAAAATTTGAAACCAGCTATAATATGATCTAGCTACCTGGCAAATTCCAATCGAAGGCGAATAAAATTGTGCCCCATTTATATACTGATTGATTGATATATTCAATTAACTTTTGCTAACTTTTCAAATCACGATTGAAACAATTGAATTGGTGGTTTATATTTCATTTCAACTATTAATCCCTTTCATGTGGATTTGGGCATTTTAATTTAAAGTTAGTGGTGATGTTAATCTAATCGCCCCCTTATAACCTTAATATGTCGTCTTGTGTATTTTTAGTAGTAGATAGTTACCAGATTTGCACAATCATATATCAAATTAATTGTCACACATCAATTCCCTGGTTTATTGTTTGTGAGCCACAACTCCGTCCATTTAGGTATTGGAAACATTTGGTGGTGATTTCTGTTGAAACTTGGAAGCTAGTGAAACCAATTCAGAGTTTGAAATATATATATACATCATTTCTGTCAATCACATTCTTATTTGAAAAACACTTTGAACCACATTTCAACTACTGGATCAGGGTATTATTCATTCCATTATATTTAAAGGATACTGCACTAGATAGTTTTCATACTATATGCTCCCTCTATTCATTGACTATTTTCCCCCACATATTTATCAACTCTGCACGCGGAGCACAAACAAACTCGGTTCGGCTATATACACCTCAAATCATGCACGTCCTTAAGAACGTGCATGATTAAAAGGGGTTAAATTTTTTTTTTAAATTTTAATTAGTCACAAGGCTTAAGGACGTGCAATTTTAACCTTGTGATTTGTGGTGTATATAGCAACACCCAACAAACTACTCCTACAAAAGATAAGTGAATTTGTGTTCGTTTTCAAAGACCTTGCAAGGCTAATTTGAATATTAGGAGGGAGGTCAATGTGACAGTGTCAAACTGTCAATACAACAGTATGTTCAATAAAATATGTCATTTTAAAGTGTTAATTTTATTTAAAAAATCATGTTATAATAGGTATTTTGATATTTACTTTATGAAAATGTTATGATAATGATTGATAAATTATTAGTTGTAATTTTTTAGAAAGTTAAAAAGTTGTTTAATAAATGAGAACATAATAGTACGCGTATATTTGTTGGTTTCCTTAAAAATGGAGGATCACGACAGCGGACCATGCGCTAATCAAATCGAGCACACAAAATCGGTGGAGCTCCCTACTAAAACCAATTGACATTCAAGGAAATAGTTCATCAGCTTATTTACAAGACTTGGATTTCTTTTGGGATATTTATTTTCACATCTTCCACAAGGAGGCAATGTTGATGAGCAAGTGATAGTACAAAGGATCGAAGTCATCTAATTGTTCTATCACGCCTCACGATTTCTCTCCTCTCTCGCTATTTATTAACCATACATATGTCTTTTGTGGACTATAATCATGTTGCTTGTTGATTGAAGATATTTTGATCGACTGACGGCCACTACCATTGTTACCTTACATTAACAATTGCATAACAACTACTAACGCTTGTTAAATCAATGAGACAATCAACAATCTCGGGTCCCTTGTTAATTGAGTTATCGTGACAGTATTTGTGGTTTTTTAAATTCCTTATTTCGAGACGCATAACGTCGTTGATACTCATTTCCCATGAGACTGCCTTTCCTTAGTGGTTTATGCTATCGGTCTCTCTCGAGGTGAAAATGGGTCGGGTGATGGATCGGTCTCCTTAGTGGTTTATGTTATCGATCTCCCATGAGACTGTCTTCCTCATTTCGAGACGCGGACCCATTTTTTCACCCGATCCATCATAAAAAAATTTCACCCGACCCATCACCCACCAGTCTAATGTTTCACCCATCACCTGATCCGTCAAGTGAATCGGGTGGATCAGGTGGTTAATTGGGTTAAATAAATTAAAAGAAAATGAGTCACAAGACATACTTAAAAATAATTCATATTCGATAATTTTATGAACCATGTCAACGTATGAATCTTACGAAATAAATAAAATACTTATTTTTTTTGGTCGGCTGAATAAAAGACTTATTCATAGATTATATCAATATCCTTAACTTACAAAATTAGTATGAGAAGTTTAATGTCAAACAAATGAGATGAATTTAACTCCGTTACCAGACTCAAAATATATATAAAAAAATGTGTAGAAAAACTGTCTTTAGAAGACAAACTCATGTGTCCTTTAATCTCTTTGCATGAAGGAGATTATTGTTACAAATCTCTTGACAAATTGGGAAAATACAATTTGGTTAATCATGCATTAATACAGTAAATGCTATCAATAGCATTTACAAAAAAAAATATTGAACCAATAGCATCCCTAGTTCAAAAAATAATTCGTAACATTGCCGAATGGAACCAATTAAATACAGATGAAAACAATGACACAAAACAAAAGAAAAGGCAAAAAGCCAAATGGAATAAACCACCAAGGACCATCTATAAAATTAATGTGGATGACTCAGTTAAACCCACTGGCATATAACAAGTGGAGGGAGGGGGGGAGGGGGGGGGGGGGGGGGGGGGGGGGTTGGAGGGAGGGGGTGTGGGGGGGCGGGGCGGAGGGGGGGCGTAAGGGATTCCGATGGCCAGGTAACATATATATTTCACCAGGAGAGTCGTATAAGATCTGTTCCTCAAACAGAGGCTTCTGCCTTCTATGTAGGAATGCAGCTAGCGCTAACTAAAGGATTGCGGAATGTTATGATCGAAGTGAAGGAATTTGTGTCCTTTAATTGATGTGTAATATACTAATGATAAAATAAGATTAAAATGGAGATTTATAATCTGAATAATTTAGGTAATTATAGTGCTTTGCTAGAAGCCAACTATAATTTATAGATTAAACACTACTAAATATCTGACCTAGTGTAACATCAAATTTGCAACAGTTTTTTACATCGGTTACAATAGATAGGCTATGGCAATAGTCATAATAAATTGACCTATAGTAACGGTTTGATGTAACAGTGACCATCTATACTAACACTTTTTATCTTCTATGGTAACAGTTGCTGAAAAGTGAAAATTTTGCCGTAAAATTAAAAGAAGAGGCATGTAATGATAGTCTATGCTAACACCTTTTATCTTCTATTGTAACGGTTGTTGAAAAGTGAAATTTTTGGCGCAAAATTAAAAGAAGAGGCGCCTAATCAAATTCATAAAAAAAAAGTAAATAGAAACCCTAGCCTCTTTACGGACTTCACCCACATCAACTTTACCTTTCCCCAAATCAAATTCATACCTTCTCTCCGCACAAAAAATCAGATTCATTCTCTCTCAACCAGTTAGGCAAATTGATGTGAAACACCATGAAAATCCAAGCCCTACCGCACGAATTACACTTGACTTACCTCAAATTCTCCTTCATGTCTCACTAGTCTCTTCACTCCTCTGGCCTATTTGAGTCCTTGGGTTGCGAAAGAAGCCGTTGATTCTGCCGAACGACTTGATTTTCCACAATCGCCGCCGAAGGAACTCGTTTTTGCTCTTGAGAAGGAAGCGACTACTTTTATGTGGAGCTTTGGATTTGCACTTACTCTTCACTCCTCAACCTATGCACTTCTCTATCAGTCGTATTGGGTATGGCTTTCATATTTTTGGGGCAATTTCTAGGATGTTTAGGAAAATTTACACCAATTTTTAGTTTTGCCTAATTTTTGCTAGGTATCTTTTTTTCTTTCAAAAAGCCCTTCCTTTAGCACAAATAGTTATCTAAATCATTGAGTTTACACAAGGTGTTGCCAGGCTAACCCCAATTTTGAGAAACACTTTTCGATCAAACATGTCTCGGTAGGTTTTTACTATGCATCTTCACTTACAGTAAATATGTTCCATGGCTTATTATATTTCTAAAATAAGAGAGTAGATGATAATCTGATATATAAATGCAAATGTATTATATTCATTAACAAAGTTTTGGAAATTATAAAAATGCATGGTACCTTGGATGTCTGTATCGGTGGGAGTTGATCATGAATTTAGTTAAAGTAAACAATTTAAATGCAATGATTTGGAAACTTGTAACCCATATCAAAGGTTTTCTGGATACTAACTTCCTTTTTTATTATCTTTGTTTTAATCTATTGTAAGTAGGTGCTGGAAAGAAAAAAAAATATATTGAAAGTGTGTAACAATAAGCATTTGTTTATCCTTGCTTGTATTTCTTTGTAGATATTAGTTGGTTCAAGCTAATAAACAATTTTTAAGTGCTTCAATTTTTATTTCTTTTATCTTCTGTATCAATTTTGATAATGAGATGACTAGGCTAGGTGATTATTGACATTCATTATTAGTTTATCACCATTTTTATTCATCCGTTTAGTATTTTCCTATAGTGCAATTTGAGAGGTCTTAGGCTAAGTAGCTTGATAACCCATGTCTCTTAATTAGAAGATGAGTTTCTGGTATGATTTTCGCTGGTGGAGGGAGGAATATGAAATAGGGTTGGATGAAAACCTTGAAGATGCATTTGCAACTAGCTTCATTTATAATTGAATGTAGTGAACATCATCCATTTGTGAGTTCCCAAAGGAAAAGGTTCATCGACATTCCCTTGATAATCATCCAGTAATTGTCCTAAATTCAGATGGGCAACCTATAGGTTCTAGTGAACTTGTTCAGCCTTGTCTTACTTTGTTGATGTCTTACTTTTTATGGGATACGTGTTTGATTATAGTACTCCTTAATACATGATTTAGGAAATTTCTCGTGTTTGATTATAGTTCCCAAAGGAAAAGGTATTTTTTTTCATGCGATATCTTTGTGTGAATTGTTTAGCCTTGTCTTACTTTGTTCATGTCTTACTTTTTATGGGATACGTGTTTGATTATAGTACTCCTTAATACATGATTTAGGAAATTTCTCGTGTTAATGCATCCAAACGCCAAATGTATGATGATGCGCACACAATTGGTCCCCGTTCACTTGCAATGTTACGCTACGAGTTGGTAATATAATCTAATTATTTTTATGATGTGATTTTTATCTAATAAATATTTTTATAAGGTTTCTTTATTTTCTTTAGGAGCAAAAGGATGCAAACAATCAACCTCCATCAAAGTCAATGGTCTACAAACAATCCAGGAAAAAAGATCCCACACTTGCATACAGAACAGATGGTGGCAAGACAAAGGAAAACATTGTAAGTTGATTATGGCTAGATTATGAATGTAACTAGTTATTTTTAATCTCATTACTTATATTTTTCTGATTTAAGTGTCAATTTTTCTAACATTTCCTGTATATATGAAAAAATGGACGCTATGCAGCTTGAAATTGACAAGGGAGAAAGAAGTGACAATGTACACCCTTGTCATGAAGTGATCACTAAGGAGCATAATGGGCGTATATTCCTTCAAGATCGAGGGGTGACAACATCTAGTTTGAAGGGAAAGGAGAAAAAGGGAGGCTACATACTTGATCAAGTGTTCTTACAAAATTTGAAAGATGAATGGACACAAGAAGTAGCTCCAATTTTGGCAACACAAATTCTGCCTCAATTACAAGCAGCCAATCCTCATATGAACTTGGTTATTCTAGATTTCAAGCATATATCAGAAAATGATGACCATCTAAATGGAGAGCATACTTTGCGTGATGATGATGAAACTAATCTATCACATTCACCGCAGGTATGACATTAATTTATTTGTTCTATTTAATGCCTTGGTTCTTTTGATAAGTTCAGAGTTTGTTTCCTGGTAAAATTATTGATGTGCATTAAGCTCATGGTATTCATGTTTCTAAAACTTGACTCTTATTATTATATCATTTTCGCTAATTCAATCTAAAACTTGCTCATTCCAGATTTCAAGCTAATGCTTGATTTATTCCTTCTACATTCATTGTCTAATAATAAATAAGAGCTCACTTTTCTTGTGCTATGCTACTTGATTTTTGTGTTGCTAGTTCATAGTTGTTTTTATCCTACTTTGCTTTCAATATATACATTTGATTCAAATGTGGTTTGGATTGATAACAAAATTATTATCCAAATCTAATGCTGGAATATTATTAAATGCAGGATGAAGATATTTAAGATGATCTCTACTAATCAATGACCGAAAAGCTCGAGTACGAGTATATTCTCCGGATGCATCATGTAATTGGGTAATTTAAAAGTTTTTGTGGGTATATATACTTAGATTTGGTCTGCACTGTTGTGATCTTCATTGTGTATTTGAGTTACATGGAGAAGGGGCCATTGTAGGGATTACCTTTTTTTTTTGTTACAAACTACTTGTACATCTTTTGGATTTATTAATCTATGAATTATGTAAGACTTTGAAAAAGAGGTCTCTGTTCTCTATGTGTATATATTAGCTTGTGTTAATGGATAAATCTATAGTGATGGTTGTATATTTAAGGTAACAGATGTGTATGCATTGTAATGGTTATGCTTATGGTAACAGTGATATGCCTATGCTCACGGTTGTTGACCAATGGTAACAGATGTTCCCATTTTTTAAAACTGTTACCATAGGATAGCAAACCGTTACCATAGACCTAAGCCAACGGCCTCTACTGTAGCGGCGTGACATGTGTTACCATAGACATATAGTAACGCTTTTGAAGCCTACGGTAACTTATTTGGGCCGTTACACTAGGTCAGATATTTTTTAGTGAAATTAGATTTAATCTATTGCTATTTTATTCGGGTCCTATAAGGTCACACACAAAGAGTATTAGGAATTGGATAATTGATTAATAATAATAATACGTTATTATTGTTGATATAATTTGCGGATAGAAGATAATAGATAAATGTGACTTATTAGGAATAAGTTGACCTAGTTTCTATATTATATAAGGAGACTTATTGAGAATAAGTCTTAAGGAGATATTGGATTGTACGTGTCTCCAAAACTTCTCCCACCACAAAATCGCTAGCCTCCCTAACCCGTAGGGTGTGAGTTGCAATCCTTCGATCATTCGTTCTAGCAAACGGAGACAAGGAGATCCAATCCCGCGCTCGTGTGGACCAAGTAGAGGAGTCGCGTTTGAGGCTCTTTTCTCCAAAGGTGATTTCGAATCAAGGTTCCGCACAAGAAAGGTACGACTTTTCCCCTCTATATTGTTCATATCAATTCATGCAAGAGATCCCGAATTAGATGTTAGAAAATAGTTTTCTACAATTCCGCTGCGCATCTAATTTTCTTACAGTGGCATCAGAGCCTCTTGCATAAATTGATACGATCGATTGATTTTCTTGTTGTTTTGATTCAATTTAACAATATATTTGATATATGGAATAATTTGTATTAATAAAATTTGATTTTTTTTTATTGGATACACAATATATATGTGAATTAGTTCACGGAATTTGATTCCTACCCTAAACTGCCGACCTTGGTTTCGAATGGTTAATTAGAGAGTCTAATTAATTTGAAATAAATGCATACGTACATGCAATTCTTGGTTTGTTGAAATTGCCGATCACCCCGATTGAATCGTTTGATTGGAATTCTTGGTCGATCTGTTGAAATTGCCGATCACCGTAATTGGATCAATTCGACGGAGGTATCAAATTATTATATATTATTTTCTGATTTCGAATGTAATGTAAAATAATTTGGATATGACGGCTTTGGGTTGTAGGGTTATTAGGGTTTTAGTATAAGATTCTAAATCACCTTAATTAGATATGATAGATATCTTATCCCTAATGAAATATTCTATCCAAATATACAAGGTAAAAGTTACCATAAAATTTATTCCATCTATATGATTGCTAATTCTGAATTAAATATCAAGAATATTAAATTAATTATTTTATTAGATAATTTAATTGATTTGAGTTAAATAGTTTAATAATATAATTAATATTCTATTTTTACTTATATTAATTTGATTAATATTTTGATAGTATATTAATTATGATTAATATTTATTTAATATTTGATATTATTGCATGCGGTGACTAGTATGACCCAAGTAGCATATAAATACGATCTGCGTATCGTTATGTATTTTTGTAATTTAATTTTTTTGAAAGTAAATTTATTTGTACATTGTACAAAAGAAGATGCTACAAGTTTCAAGGATGGAGATCCAAAAGGAGATTCTAGGATGGAGATCCAAAAGGAGAATCAAGGATGAGGATCCAAGGAGCAAGAAAAACCTTGAAGATTTATCTTTTCGGTTTTCTTTTTATTAGGGGCCATACTAGGATCACAATTTATTTTGTGCATGTGTTTGGTTTTATGCTTGCATGTTTGATTATGTTGTTTGTTCACTTGATAATTAGACTTGCATGACAAACCTAGTTCCTTTAAAAGAAAATTGAGAGTATGCCTTTCCAATTCATAACCTATGAGGCCCTTGGAATTTGATGGATAGGTTTTGCCAAAGCAAGGTGTCCATGCTTTGACCTTGGGATAGTACGGGTAAATCTATACAAGGGATTTATAGCCTTGAATTGGTTCTACTCAACAAAAGACCAAAAGACAAAGTTTCGGATTTTGAGGCATGGGATAGATTTACATAAGATGTGATCTATCAACCAAGAGTTATAAATGTTATAACTAGTAAAAGTTACTTACCTTGTCACATAAGAGTTAGGGTAGTGCCAAAGCACGCTAATGTCTTATCTGTAATAGGATCTTGGAATCATTTTATTCAAAGGGAAATTTATTTTATAGATAAAATGGCATTAGCTTATTTACATTTAAAGCACGTTTAAATTTTAAGCTTTTTGTATGACAAACATGATTCATATTTTGCATGTTCTATGTTGTAGATATCATGAACAGAAACGATAACCCAACCATCATCAATTTGCGTACAATTCTTGAGAAGAATAAGTTGAACGGCAATAATTTCCTCGATTGGGAAAGAAATTTGAGAATTGTTCTCAGGTCTGAAGGAAAAGAGAGTGTACTTGACACCCAAATCCCAAAATTGACTGATGCCTCTACTCAAGCTGAGAAGGATCAGGAAAAACAAATCAGAGATAAGTCAGTGATTGGCACATGTCTTATGCTGGCTTCTATGGAGTCGAGCCTTCAAAAGAGGTTCGAAAATATGGATGCTTGCACCATCATTCGCACCTTGAAAGTTATGTTTCAGGAACAAGCGAGGATGGAGAGGTATGAGACTCATAAGGCAATACTTGATTGCAAACTTGAGAAAGGCAAGCCAGTTGATCCTCATGTCTTTGAAATGATTGATCATTTTGAAAACATGGAGAGACTTGGCCACCCCTATAGCCAAGAGTTGGCTACAAGCATCATACTTCATTCTCTGCACGATGGATTTACTCAGTTCAAGCTAAACTTCAATATGAATGGAGTTGTAAAAACGCTTGAAGAGTTGCATGGGATGCTTAAGACTGCTGAGCAAAATCTAACTATGGGCAACAAGAAGGAGATCTTGATGGTCCAAAAGGGAAAAGGGTTCAAGAAAGGGGCATCTGGGCAGCAGAAGAATGCAAAAGGGAAGGGTAAACCAGTTACCCAACCCAAGAACACTTCTGAGAAAGCTAAAGTAGCTGCTGACCATGATTGTTTCTACTGCCATATCAAGGGTCATTGGAAGAGAAATTGCCCAAAGTATCTGGAGGATAAGAAGAATGGAACTGTGAGTTCCAATTCAGGTACGCATATTATAGAAGTCCTATCGGCTAATGCTTCAAGCTGAGTATTCGACTCAGGCTGTGCAGGTTCTCACATTATTACGAATGTGCAGGGGCTAAAAAGGCGTAGAAGCTTGGCCAAGGGAGAGGTAGATATTCGAACTGGAACTGGAGCAAAGGCTGTTGCACTTGCTGTTGGAGATTATAGTCTACCTTTACCTTCTGGTTTAGTTTTAGAATTTAATAATTGTTATTTTGTTCCGTCTATTACTAGAAACCTTATTGCGGCTTCTGTTTTGGATTTAGAAGGCTACAATTATTCTTGCAAAGATCAACGCTTGTCTATTTTCAAAGATAACATTTTTTATGCCGATTTTGTGTTGAGTAATGGACTCTACATTTTGGATCAAACATCCGGCATTTACAACGTAAGTACCAAAAGGCAAAAATCAGACGCGGGTGATAACACCTACCTATGGCATTGTTGATTGTGTCACATAGGCTTAACTCGCATGAAGAAGCTCCATAAAGATGAACTTTTGAAATCAATTGATTGTGAATCATTTGACACATGTGAGTCATGTTTAATGGGAAAAATGACAAAGTCACCTTTTACTGGGGTAAGTGAAAGGGCAACTGAGCTCTTGGCACTAATACATACTGATGTATGTGGACCTATGAGTACAGAAGCTAGAGGTGGGTATAGATACTTCATAACTTTTACTGATGACTTGAGTAGATATGGCTACATCTACTTAATGAAGCATAAGTCTGAATCATTTGAAAAGTTCAAAGAATTTCAAAATGAAGTTGAAAACCAGCTTGACAAGAAAATTAAGGCACTCCGATCTGATCGTGGTGGTGAATATTTGAGTCAAGAGTTTGATCATCATTTGAAAAGTTGTGGGATATTATCACAACGAACTCCACCCGGAGCATCCCAAATGAACGGTGTATCTGAAAGGAGAAATAGGACCCTGTTGGACATGGTTCGATCAATGATGAGTTTTGCTAATCTTCCAATATCTTTCTGGGGGTATGCTCTCACAACCGCAATGTTCACACTAAACAGGACTCCATCTAAGGCGGTAGAAAAGACACCATATGAGTTATGGACTGGAAGAGTTCCAAGTTTGTCTTTTCTCAAGATTTGAGGATGCGAAGCATACGTAAAATGTTTACTAGCAGATAAGCTCGCACCCAAATCAGATAAGTGCTTCTTTGTAGGGTACCCTAAGGAAACTAAAGGGTACTACTTCTACAATCCCACCGAGCACAAAGTGTTTGTTGCCAGGGATAGTGTCTTTTTGGAAAAAGAGTTTGTTTCCAAAAAGTCAAGTGGGAGAAATGTTGATCTCGAAGAGGTTCGAGAGAAGCAACAAACTGAGCAACAAGAAGACATGGATCACTCCATGAATGAGGCTGTGAGCTTCGAGGACCTAATTCCAAAAGAAGATGGAACTCCAACTCATACAATGGAGGAGGTGGAATTGGAGGTGCAAGACCCCATTCCCAATAACCCACAAAATGTTGTGGTGGAACCTCTAGTTGCTTAACCCACGCGTAGATCAGAAAGGGCAAGATCGCTACCAAATAGATTTGCTGAATTCATATTGAATACAAGTCTAGACATTTTGTTGTTAGAAAGCGATGAACCTACTACATATAAGCAAGCTTTGATGAGTCCAGACTCCAAGAAGTGGCATGATGCCATGGTATCCGAAACGGATTCTATGTATGAGAATCAAGTATGGGACTTGATAGATCCACCAGATGGGATAGTACCCATTAGGTGCAAATGGGTTTATAAACTCAAAACAGACAAGAATGGAAAGGTAAATCTATTCAAAGCAAGACTGGTTGCGAAAGGGTTTAAACAAATTCATGGTATTGACTATGATGAAACTTTCTCACCAGACGTTATGATTAGATCTATCCAGATACTCCTAGCTATTGCAACTCATTATGATTATGAGATCTGGCAAATGGATGTCAAAACTGCGTTTCTAAATGGATACTTAGAAGAGGATGTGTACATGACACATCCTGAAGGTTTTGAGGATCCACAAAATCCTAGGAAGGTATGCAAACTTAAGAAATCCATTTATGGACTTAAGCAAGCATCAAGGAGTTGGAACCTTCGATTTGATGAAGTGATCAAACAGTTTGAATTCATCAGATTTGAAGAAGAACCTTGTGTTTACAAAAAGTTTAGTGGGAGCAAAGTTGTATTCTTGGTTTTGTATGTGAATGACATACTACTCATTGGGAATGACATTCAAATGCTTGATTCTGTAAAAGACTGGCTCAAGAAGCATTTCTCAATGAAAGACCTTGGCGAGGCAGAGTATATTTTAGGCATCAAGATCTATAGGGATAGATCCAAGAGACTCATTGGACTAAGTCAGGGAACTTATATAGATAAGATTCTGGACAGGTTCAAAATGAAAGATTCCAAAAAGGGATTTTTACCCATGCAACATGGTCTATATCTAAGCAAGAAGCAGTGTCCAGTAACACCTGCTGAGTTGGATAGAATGAGTCGGATCCCTTATGCATCAGTAATAGGATCCATTATGTATGCCATGATATGTACTCGCCCAGACGTTGCATTCGCCTTAAGTGTGTGCAGCAGATACCAATCGAGTCCAGGTGAAGCACACTGGAGTGCAGCCAAGAACATCCTCAAGTACTTGAGAAGAACTAAGGATGATTTCTTGGTGTACGGAGGACATGATGAGTTGATCGTTCAAGGATACACTGATGCCAACTTCCAAACAGATAGAGACGACTTCCGATCCCAATCCGGATACGTTTTTATTCTCAATGGGGGAGCTGTGAGCTGGAAGAGCTCAAAGCAAGACACAGTAGCTAATTCTACAACAGAGGCTGAGTACATCACTGCAGTGGATGCTGCCAAGGAAGCTGTCTGGATAAGGAAGTTTTTAGCCGAGCTCGGTGTGGTTCCCAAAGCGGTTGAAGCAATTGACATCTATTGTGACAACAATGGTGCCATTGCTCAATCCAAAGAACCAAGCTCCAATTCCAAATCCAGGCACGTGCTCAGGAAGTATCACGTCATACGAGACTATGTCCAAAGAGGTGATGTGAGACTATGCAAGATACACACGGATGCCAACATTGCAGATCCGTTAACTAAACCTCTTCCCAAGCCCAAGCATGATAGTCACACTAGCTAAGGGACTCAAGTCCATTGGTGAATGGATTTGATTTATATGTTTAAAGCATTATATATTGATCAAGATTGTTGAAACATATTTGCATCATGTTTGTTTGAAATAAAATTTCACTATTATTCAATTATGGTTTAGAATTGAATAAAATGTCCGAATAATTTATGATTATCAAATAGGATCGCTGCGAAAGTCGTGGTGGTTGAAACCCTGTTAAGTGAACTGATATTATGAATTATGTTTTGTCGTAGTCTGAATCATTAAATGGGACATAAATGATTTAATATAGACTATTATACAAGTTGATTGATGGCGCTAAGGTTCACGGGCTATAGGGACATGAAGATGTCTAATCAATTGTATAGACAAGTATGGTGGATACTTGTTGGACAGACCTGCCTTAAGATTTTTCAAATAAATTGAAGAATCCAAGGTTAATATATTATTAGTAGGCTCCTCATACATGAGTATGATATCCCTCTCACTTAATGACTGGTAGCCTTTGACACTGTCAACCGCTGATCCGTAAAAGGCAGTCATAAAGGCAGTGATTGGGGTTGCTAAAATTTAAGTGGGAGCTATAGTCACGCAAGATTGGAGAAGTCCTCCTATTCTGGATATGTGGATATCTGAGTAGGAATAGTGTTCTGGCCACTCGAAAAGTAAGAACTGTAAAATGCATGGCCATGCTCAAATGGATTATTAAGTAATCATTTGTTTATTTGACGGCTCAAGCTCGGGATCGAGAAATAATTTGAATTGATATGGATAACATGAGATGCTATCATATCGTCAAATTGAACATTAAGTGACAAAGGAATTGAAACCGCACATCCACTTCAGGACAAGTGGGAGATTGAAGGAATTTGTGTCCTTTAATTGATGTGTAAAGTACTAATGATAAAATAGGATTAAAATGGAGATTTATAATCTGAATAATTTAGGTAATTATAGTGCTTTGCTAGAAGCCAACTATTATTTATAGATTAAATTAGATTTAATCTATTGCTATTTTATTCGGGTCCTATAAGGTCACACACAAAGAGTATTAGGAATTGGATAATTGATTAATAATAATAATACGTTATTATTGTTGATATAATTTGTGGATAGAAGATAATAGATAAAGGTGACTTATTAGGAATAAGTTGACCTAGTTTCTATATTATATAAGGAGACTTATTGAGAATAAGTCTTAAGGAGATATTGGATTGTACGTGTCTCCAAAACTTCTCCCACCACAAAATCGCTAGCCTCCCTAACCCGTAGGGTGTGAGTTGCAATCCTTCAATCATTCGTTCTAGTAAACAGAGACAAGGAGATCCAATCCCGCGCTCGTGTGGACCAAGTAGAGGAGTCGCACTTGAGGCTCTTTTTTCCAAAGGTGATTTCGAATCAAGGTTCCGCACAAGAAAGGTACGACTTTTCCCCTCTATATTGTTCATATCAATTCATGCATAAGATCCCGAATTAAATGTTAGAAAATAGTTTTCTACAATTCCGCTGCGCATCTAATTTTCCTACACGAAGGAAACAATATGGAAGTCATAAGGGCAATCAAAGATAGCAGCAACATAAAGTAGGAGATTATGCGACAAATAGAAAAGATTGGATTAATGAAGACTTTTTTCGACCACATTGAGTTCAGACATTTCTTTAGGCTATATTGCTAGAAATAGGAAAATTTATAATATGTCCAATATTTCTTTTAATAGGAATCTTTGTATCATTATTTATCGGGATGATCAACGAGGTGCTTTTCGCTTTTAGTAAAGCTCTGTTACTATATGGTCTACTGTTAAAAAAAAAACCTCTTGATTTATTAAACAAATATTTATCTAGTATTTCGAACATTTACCTTCATAACAAAAAAGAGACAATCAACCGTTGCAATGATGAGGAGGGGAGAAATTTGATACGAAATGGATGCACAAAACATCCTTCAAGTGCACCCATCTAAAAAAACATGTGCATAATATAAATTTCAATCACACTTAATTCCTACCTTTAATTACTGTGCTGTCCACCAAAAAAAAAAAAATTAAAAACAATATTTTCAGTCCTCGTCCTTGCTCTGGAGTCTGGCCTCTGGGTACGTAGCTGCTACAACCTATGGTCACCATAGCTTCAAAACGTGATAAAAATAGAGACTACCTGGTTACGATATCGACTTACAGACTCGATTGTACATTGACACCGGCTTCTCAAGCAAATATAATACAGTATCTATTTCCTCTAAAAGACGGTGTTAATTAACAAGATGTTTTCAGGCAAACATATCTACCCGGAAACCGATGTTATAATTGTACACTTGACGAAAAATTCCCCTTGAGAATTTCAAACCAGTAACATAACAAGTGCAACCGCCATATCTTAATTCATTATGTCCAAGCCGTCGAGTCATATCATCGTCTATGTTTCCTTATTAGCGGCACAGAGTACGTAGTTTGCGTGCACAACTTCCATAATCGCGATCATACATTTGCCAAAATTTTGACCATGCATATAGCAACTCAGATCCCTAATCACAAAAGTTGAGAGTTTACTCTTAACAATAAAAATGAATTTACACAAAAGGTCATGTAACATAAAGTGCAATAAAATATGCTTATAACATGGGGCTAACCGGTGAGGATCCTCTAGTCCGCAACCATGCGTTTACACATCGATTATATATAGATTTCTTATTAAAAAAAATATAGATATAAATAAAAATACAACTATCAAATATAAATAATCTATTAGTTGAATTTTGACTTAGACAAGTGCTCATTACTTCATCTAGTAATTAATTTGTAGAAAATTGATCAATAGTTATAGTTATATTGCATATTTTAATAGATAAATCAATTAACAACATTAATTAAATATAATAGAATATAATAGATTGATTAATTTCCTTACTTGGTAAGATTTTAATTAAATAAAATCTATATTTGTTATATATATTTTCTCCATAAATATTTTTTAGTTAAATATATACCAAAATAATATATATAGATTATATTTAATCAACACACACGTACACACACATACATCATACGTACACAACCTTTATGGTATATCATGTTAACAAATCTAGGTCATTGAATTAAAAAGGCCGTCGACGAATGAAATTAAAAGTAACTTGCAACTATTCGGTGGTATTGTATGATTATTCGTTGAAATGAAATTATGCAGTGGTATTGGACGATTATTCGTTAAAATAAAATTTACACTTTTTTTGTATAAACGAATAATTACATTGCTATGGACAAATAATCATGTGTAAATAGATGAATAATCACAAGAAAATAGATGAATAGTTTCTGTGTATATGATAATTAAGGTTTGTGTACAACGGAAAAATGTTGTTAAAATTTGATTCGATCCTACGATGCCAACGATCCTACGATATCCAAAAATGGAAAAATGATCTCGATTGTTGTTTGCGATTCTAATGATCCTATAAAATGTCTATTATAAGAAATTTCTAATATTACACTTTAAATCTAAGAAGTTTTCCATATATATTATATTATATTTAGTTTATTTAAAAAAATTACAATCTTTATGGGTATTTTTTTTATGATTTAACGTAATATTTATCTAATATGAAACATGTTAACTTCATTTTTTTTTAAAATTCATCCATGCGGTGGGATCTTATGATTCGATTCTACGATCCGATCCTTACACATTTTTTCCGATTCGATCCAGAATACCGATTTTAACAACATTAACCAGAATATATATATATATATATATATATATATATATATATATATATATATATATATATATATATATATATATATATATATATATATATATATATATATATATATATATATATATATATATATGTATACATATATACATATATATATGTATACATATATACATATATATATGTATACATATATACACATATATACATATATGTATATATATATGTATATATGTATACATACACATATATGTATATATGTATATATATATATATGTATATATGTATACATATATACATATATATATGTATACATATATACATATATATATGTATACATATATACATATATACATATATACATATATACATATATACATATACACATATATATATATACACATATATATATATATACATATATACATATATATATATATATATATATATATATATATACGATTTTTCTATCCTGTGTTTGGTAACCGTAGCTGAATGAGTAGCTGAAGCTGAATGCGTAGCTGAATCTGAATGATTTATTGTGTAAAATATGTTAAACTAAGCTAGTACTGTGTTTGGTAACCATAGCTGAATGGGTAGCTGATAAAACTAGTTGATAAAAGAGGAGATTTGTGTATATAAAAAGAAAAGCTCTGAAAAGCTGGGGTGGGTAGCTGGTGGAAATTCAATTCCAAAACGCTAATTAACTAATAATGTTAGCTTTATTTAATTTGAAACTATATAATATTAAACAAAAAGCTCCAAAACGCTACTGGTGTTGCCAAACGCACCCATAATGTGGCTTGTGATGACTTTCCATAAACTATGCCAACATTTTTATTTTAATATTTTTTGGTACATAGGAGAAAATTTTCCCAAAATCAACCACATGTTGTCATGTAGGACGCTATAAATTGATTTTAGTATATATCTATATAGGTATATAGATGAGCTACAATATACTGGGAATCGCCTTAATTTGAAAAAATTATACTCCATCCGTTCAACAAAGTATGTTGTTTGTTATTCACGCATTTTAGAATGATAAAAAACCATCTATATCTATGTTTTATAATTTTTTTGAAAAATTTCATAGTTACTATTTAAAATATCTATTAATAGTTATGAAATTGTTTTTAAAAAAGAAATCAATATTTTATGTAGTTTTTGTTTTTGAGATAAATATTTTATATAGTTTTTATCATCATAAATAAACAATGTGTTTTTTTTTTTTTTTTTTCAGAACGGTGAGAGTATCAAAATCTTTCAACGGCTTTGTACGTTCAAGAAAAGAAATTAGGTACTCCAGTATCTCAATCAGACATGTACTCCTATTGTACTCTGCAGCAACACAGGACAATGTGAAGATTAACTCTAAATTGAAGCCTTGAATCAGAACTGTGAAAACCGAAATTGAAACCCTAATTAATCAATTCAACTATACAAATGGAAGGCTTTAATATAACTCTTGAGATCGATCTTCGAAGCAGTAGTCAATACCTAAGAGCGAAAAAATTCCATGACCTTGCTAGTCCCATGACAGTATTTAGATGATGTACGTAATAGAACGATTGCAATGGGTCCGAACACGACCCTCTTCTGGCCGGCTTCGCCTATAAATACCGCCCCACCAGCTCTATTATGTTCTCAACAAATTCATCGGTTTCCATCACTTTACCAAAACTGTCAAAATGGAAACCGTGCAAGTGGAAAGTAATACTCACCATGAGCAATCGAGACCGACCCCCAAACTAGGTCGTTTTGATTCCCTTGATATCGAATCTTCAAAGGTTGCTGGTTATCACCCCCATGCCTCTCAGGTAAACCTAGCTAACTATTAAGCTTCATTCTTTTCTTTGCTTACAAATGTACATATATATGTTACTCATTAGTCGGATCAATGGTGAAATCGATCGATAATGAAGGCATTGAGGTGGGGAGTGGTACTTCAACTGGCCTTCCAAAGCATAGGAGTTGTGTATGGAGACATCGGCACTTCTCCACTATATGTCTACGGCAGCACCTTCCCTAATGGGATTCGACACCGAGATGACATCGTTGGAGTCCTCTCGCTTATCTACTATACCTTTACTCTCATCCCGGTTGTTAAGTACGTCTTCATTGTCTTACGCGCTAATGACAATGGCAATGGTAAGTTAGTACACATCCATCAATCCTCAATTCCTTTTTCACTTTCCCTTTTTCATTAAACAAGTGATTATACAATGGTTTATGTAACTACTAGGATCATATTATAGGGCATCTTTTCTATTATGTGAATGAGCAAATTTTATGGTGGAAGCTTACAAGTGGCTAGTTTATCGCATTCCTTAGAAGTTAAAACAGTTCGATTTTATGGTATTATAAAAAATAAAATAAAATATTACTCAGTAATAAATAGTCAAGTCTTACTAACTTAGTTGGTAAGGATGACACGTAGTGATTCCCCATATTATAATGAGCCAGACGCCTAGTGCCTACCTATGAAAAAAAAAATTGGGTTTTTTCCTAATAATTTTAAGACTTTTTATACTGATTATTTTCTCAAATATAAAATGATTCTCCAAATATTTAAAATAGGAGAAACTATCGGAATACAATCAAAAAATAATTTAGAAACTATGTTTTTAACAAGAAAAAAAAAGTTAGTCAATTTCAATTAATTAGGTTCAACTGTTCTATATCTGAATCAAGTACTGACTTATCTTTGATCATTCCATATTCACAAACAACTCCATATTTCTGTAAATGGTTTACTTGATAGTTGGAAGCTAATTAATTAAGTATGGTAAATGACAGGGGGAACCTCTGCATTGTACTCGTTACTATGCAGACATGTGAAGGTTGGTTTGCTACCAAGTACTCAGTCTGATGATGGAAAACTACTCTCCGACTCCAACTCTATGCTGCCGACCACAAACGAGCAACTGGGTTGGATGGCGTTAAATGTCAAAAATGCCCTTGAGAATAGCCGATTCGCCAAGTTTACCCTTCTACTCGTCACCATACTTGCTACTTCCTTGGTCATTGGGGATGGCATCCTCACCCCTTCCATCTCAGGTAATCTTTTGAAACTAGCAGTTGATAGAGGAATATAACAAACATTTATAATTACTTCTTTTTTTTTTAATAAATATTAACTAGCAATTGATAGAGGAATATAACAATGTTAGCTTTTCAAACTATGTAAATAGTCCACTATTAAAAAATAGCATTCCTGACTCTTTGGGTTGACTCGAAGGAGTTGAACCCATTAAATGTGGGTATGGGATGAGTATTTCATGATCCGTAACACGAAATAAATGGACCCTATGTCATTGACCAGAACTCGAGACAATCCGAGTTCTGGTCCATCGATTCACTAGCTATAGCTTTCGTACGCGTGTTTCAATTCTTCTTGATTATCCTGCCTCTTTCTCCACTACTCTCTCAATTAAACCTTTACCTTGGCCCATGGATTCACATTGTGCTTTATGTTTTGTCTTAACATGACTAAACTATAGTTTAAATGGTTGATTGTTTGATCAACAGTTTTATCAGCTGTTGGAGGGATCAGGAAAGCCACTCCTGCAATGACAGAAGGTATATATGAAACTAGTTTAGCATCATTCCTGTTTCTTGCAACTTGCAACTCATGAACTACACATTCAATATTCACACTTATAATATTTGCTCAACTTAACAAGCTATAAATATTCACATTTTCAATATTTCTTCCCATCCTTTTCAGATGGAGTCGTGTGGATCTCAGTCGCGATCCTCATCTTCCTTTTCTCGCTCCAGAGGTTCGGAACCGACAAAGTAGGCTACAGCTTCGCCCCAATCATCTGTGTCTGGCTCACACTAAACACGGGGATCGGCCTCTACAACTTTATCAGCTATGACCCAACTGTCATCAAGGCAATCAATCCATGGCACATTGTTCAGTACTTCATCAGGAATGGGAAAGACGCTTGGATTTCACTCGGAGGAGTTGTTCTTTGCATCACAGGTTGATACATTCGGTGGCTAATTTTATTTCAATTTCCATCCACCTAGTTTTCATTCGATCGATTTTGAATTCTATGCAGGAACTGAGGCCCTTTTCGCAGATCTTGCACATTTTACGGTGAGATCAATACAGATTAGTATGTGTTCTATGGTGTACCCTACTATGATGTTAGCCTACTCCGGCCTGGCCTCTTATCTTAGGCATCATCCGGAGAACGTACATGACGCCTTCTTCAAAGCCGTTCCAGGTAACATTATGAGTCAAATATCTAACACGGTTACAAGATTACGAGTTAGCAAGGATTTTTAGGTAAATGATCGAACTGGTATGTGATGGGCACGTTGTGTTTGTTTGGCTCTTTGCAACAAGTAGGTCCGCTTTATTGGCCAGTGTTTGGGGTGGCTGTTTTAGCTGCGATCATAGCAAGCCAAGCCATGATCTCGGGGACTTTCTCCATCATCCAACAATCGCTCTCCCTCGGATGCTTTCCTCGTGTCAAAGTTGTCCACACCTCCACCAAGTATGAAGGTCAAGTTTACATCCCTGAGCTCAACTTCTTCCTCATGGCAGCATGCGTCTGCGTCACTATCGCATTTAAAACAACCGAGAAAATCGGAAACGCATATGGTACTTCTTCATATATCCATACTCTTGATCATTTATATACACTTACTAGCTACTTTTGTAGCTCTTAACATCAATGAATTTTACATCTAGGGTATGCCAAATTATACATATATTGAAGGTATAGAGGTTCATATAGCTCCAAAGTCTAACATCAATTAAAAATATTGATGATAGGTATAGCAGTGGTGTTTGCCGAGACAATCACATCTTCCTTCATGATTCTCGTCTTGATCTTGATATGGAAGAAGCATGTCATTCTAGTCATCACCTACGCTCTCGTGATCATGTCAATCGAGCTCACCTACCTAAGCTCAGTCCTCTACAAGTTCACCCATGGAGGTTACCTACCACTAGCCTTCGCAACCTTCCTTATGACAATCATGTTTGTTTGGAACTATGTCTACCGCCTCAAGTATTACTATGAGAAGGACCACAAGGCAACTCTGAACCAGCTAAACGAGCTTGCAACTCGCTCCACTCTCTCCAGGGTCCCCGGGATTGCCATCTTCTACTCTGAGCTTGTTGATGGAATCCCTCCAATCTTTGAGCATTATATAACTAATATCCCGGCTTTGCACTCAGTCATGGTCTTCGTGTCATTTAAGTCCCTACCGATGAACAAGGTGCCACATGAGGAGTGGTTCCTCTTCTGTAGGGTACAACCAAGGGAACTCTACATGTTTCGTTGCATCGTTAGGCATGGTTATACAGACACAAGTGATGAGAGATTGCAAGAGCCATTTGAGACGCTTCTAATTGAGCGTCTCAAGGGTTTCGTTGAGGAGGAGACATTTATGAGCATGTTAGGGCAAAATGTTACATTAGGGCATGTGGTGGAGAATGAAGAAGGGGTGACTATTGATAGTTGTGGTGGTGGTGGTGGGGAGGCGGTGGTGGAGGAGGATGAGGTTCAGAGGTTGGAGAAGGCGAGGAGGGCAGGGGTGGTGCACCTCGTCGGAGAGAGTGAGGTGGTTGCAGGTAAAGGGTCAGGGTTTGTGAAGAAGATTATGATTGATTATGGATATAACTTCCTAAAGAAGAATCTTAGGCAAAGTGACCAAGTGTTTGGTATTTCGAGGAAGAGGCTTCTCAAAGTTGGGATGATCTATGAGCTCTAGAAAAGATTAACTATGGATGTTATTGGCAAAAGATTAATGTAACAAAATCAGGAATAAAAATTAATATAGATTAGTGTGGATTGTCCTCTTAATAGGGATTGATCCTGGAATTCCCTATGTAACAAGAGTACTTGTAAGAAATTAGATATATGTCATGTATCCTTTATTAATCCACACTCTGCATTTTAATTTCCTCTTTCAACATTGTAAATTGCAAAAACAAGCACATGGCATGTAAGCCTATAGATCTCAAATCATATACAATTGATGGGAGGTTGCGATCATTAGTCGCATATGTACAATACTTTGAGAAATAGGAATCATAGGAAATCTTACAGTATTATACTCGACAGATTAATTCAAAATCCTAGAGTTTTGGGTCATATATATGATCGTTTGATATTATAAGAAATTTCTTTAAATATACATTGCATGACATTGAAATATATGTACGGAGTTAGATTATATATGTGTGTATGTATGTGTAATATATATCCGGATCGAGTTGAGGTTGGCCTATGTTTGGACCCATCTCGGAGCATATATGTTGACCAAGTGGAAGCACTTAAGTGAGTTGCTTGACTTTAATCAAAATGCAGTGCTTCGATGACTTTCCTTTAAAAGATTTTGGATCTAGGGTTTTGTCAATCTGAACACTCACTCAGATTCGTGTAGTTTATCTTTGTAAGTTTTTGTTATTGGTTGAAGTATATATTGGTTGAAGTATATATATATATACTTTAACCAATAACAAAAACTTACAAAGATATACAACTATCAAATTTTCAAACTCATAAACACGTATTCCTTATACTAATCAAATTCTCCTTTATCATATCCAACATCATTAGAAACTCAGATCTCTCCAACTTCCCTCATAGATTACATAGGTCTCCAGCTCCTCATGTATAGTGGGCTAAAAGCCCGTTAAGGCCCAATACCTTTGTAACTTATATATATGTTTATCAATGAATGAAAACCCTCAAGGAGGACATTACAATCAATCTAATGATCTTACATGGTATCACAACCTAAGATCCAAAGACCCAAAATTTTCTTTTTGTCCTTGTTCTAAACCCTAGCCGCCACCCCCCCTTTTGCCGCCACCCTCCCGCCGGCGCCACCCCTTCCCCCTCCTCGGCCATCACCGACAACCTCTCTCTCTCTCTCTCTCTCTCTCTCTCTCTCTCTCTCTCTCTCTCTCTCTCTCTCACCTCCCTCTCTCTCTCCTCTTACAATGGCCGACCCTCCCCCTACCACCAATTCCATTCCACCCTCACGATCTCCAATATCAAAAACTGCATCCCTATCATTCTTGATCATGAATCCAGTACCTACACCATGTGGTCGCACCTCTTCATGACCCATGTTAAAGCTCATAAAGTCCTCCACCATATTGACTTCTCCGTCAAACGCCATGAGAGTGAAGATCGACGACGATCTCTTCACTCAACTTGACACCATTGTCCTTCAATGGATCTTCAACACCATCTCAAAAGATCTATTAACCACCATCCTTAACCCCAAAGACACCGCCTTGGGTGCCAGCTGGAAGAAGCTTCAGAATCTCTTCCAAGACAACAAGTTCACCCGTGCTGTCTATCTCGAGCACGAATTCTCAAGTTGCAAGCTTTTCTCTTTTCCGTCGATATCCGCCTATTGTCTATCTCGAGCACGAATTCTCAAGTTGCAAGCTGTCTATCTCGAGCAGTACGACGCCCCTAACCCCTCTTGGTACCCCAACCCTGGCTATCCACCTTGGATGCCCTTTGGCTACCCCTGGTCGTCGTATCACGGACCAACACCATATCTCAACCGTCAGCAGGGCTTGCTGGGTCCTGCTCCTCGCCCCGTCGGTCATCAGGCTTTCCCGTCGTCATATGATCAGGCATACCCTCCTCCGACTGATGTGCATCACGCATTCTCTTCAATGCAACTGGCACCTCCTGACGTCGCTTGGTACATGGACACTAGCGCTACCTCTCATATGACGAACTCCTCAGGTACTCTCTCTTCTCTTTCTTTTAAGGGTCCTGCTCATTCTATTATCGTCGGCAACGGTGGTCGCCTTGCACCTTCGGGCATTGGTCACGCCACACTACCAACCCATTACACCTCAACAACGTCCTTGTTGCCCCCAAACTTGTCAAAAACCTTATCTCTGTCCGTCGGTTCACCACTGACAATAATGTTTCTCTTGTGTTTGATCCGTTTGGTTTCTCTGTGAAGGATCTCACTACGGGGGTTACTCGCCTGAGATGTAATAGCACCGGGGAGTTCTATCCTGTGTCGTCGCCCTCACCATCCAGCCCGTCAAGTCCAGTCGCCCTCTCGGCATCATCATCCAGTCTTTGGCATGCGCGCCTTGATCATCCCAGTCTTGCAGTTTTAGATTTACTTCGTTCTATGAGTCTTGTCCAATGTAATAAAGAGCCTCGCTCTGGTTTATGTTCTTTTTGTCAGTTAGGCAAACATGTCAGATTTCCTTTTCAGCGGTCCTTAAACACTACTTTTGCACCTTTTGATATTATTCATAGTGATATTTGGACATCTCTTGTGCCTAGCAAGGAGGGTCATAAGTATTACCTGTTGTTTCTGGATGATCATACACATTTCTTATGGGTTTTCCCTTTGCACTTTAAATCTCAAGTGTTTCCTATCTTTGCCAAATTCCATGCTTACATCAAAACACAATTTCACACTTCTATCAAGTGCTTCCAATGTGACAATGGTCGCGAATTTGACAACAAAGATTTTCACACTTTCTTCAATACCAATGGGATCTCCTGTCGCTTGTCTTGCCCCTACACCTCCCAACAAAATGGCAAGGCCGAACGAATCATCCGAAACCATTACCAATATGATGCGCTCTCTCCTCTTCCACGCATCCATTCCCCTTCTATATTGGCCTTACGCCTTAGCCACCACATGCTATCTCCTAAACATTCTCCCTTCCACCACCCTCCACCATCGCTCACCATTTCAGGCACTGTATTGCTCTTTGCCCAGGTATGATCACCTTCGTACCTTTGGGTGCTCTTGCTTCCCCAATCAGTCATCCACCGCCCCACACAAGCTTCACCCACACTCCACCCCTTCTGTCTTTCTTGGCTATCCGTCTGATCATCGCGGTTACCTCTGCCTCGATATCAAGACCCACAAGATCATTCTCTCTCGTCATGTTACCTTTGATGAGTTGCGATTCCCCTTTGCGTCTCATATACCCCCTGTGTCTCCTTTAGAGTCAGAGTCACCTTTCCCACATTTTCTTTTTCCCTAGAGCTCTCCCGGTGCTCCTGCGTCTCCCCCTCCCCCACCACCACCACCCCCCCCCCCACCAGACCACACACCCGCAGCGTCTCCGGTGTCTTCCGACCCCGTCAGATCGTCTCCATGACCACCGCACATCACCCTGCCGCTCAAACCCATACCCACGCCCCTCCGTCTGATCGCCATTATGTGTTGTCGCGGCCGCAGCCAAACAAACAAAACAGCCCCAGCCTCCATCCCACACACTGGCGGCGGCCGCAGCATCATGTTGCGGCCGCGGCCAATCAACAGGCGGCGCCCGCAGCACTGCTGCGCCCGCGGCTCCCCTTGGCTTCGCCCCCGTCCTTCCAAACACCCAATCACCCCCTTCCTCCACCTCGACCTCCCTTTCCCCCATTCCCACCTCCCACAAAACAGCCCTCCTCGACCCGAATTGGCAGGCGGCTATGCTCGACGAATACAGGGCCCTTACGAAGAATGGTACTTGGGTTCTTGTTCATCGCCCTCCTGAGGCGAACGTCATTCATTCTATGTGGCTCTTCCGTCACAAGTTCCGCTCTGATGGGTCGTTGGAGCGCTACAAAGCCCCTCTTGTGGTCAACGGTCGATCTCAGCAGGCAGGTATTAATTGTGATGAGACGTTCAGCCCTGTGGTCAAGCCTGCCACTATTTGAGTGGTTCTGAGTCTAGCTCTGTCGCGCAACTGGGCCATCCATCATTTAGATGTCAAGAACGCATTTCTGCATGGCCATCTGAATGAGACAGTCTACATGTTTCAGCCGCCGGGGTTTGCTGATGCCGATCGTCCAAAGCATGTCTATCTCCTCAAGCGCTCTCTGTATGGTCTGAAACAGGCTCCGCGGGCTTGGTTCCAGCGTTTTGCCTCTCATCTGCTTCGTTTGGGTTTCATAGGCAGCCGTTCGGATACGTCTCTGTTTATCTATCGCAGAGGCTCAGACTTGGCATTCCTGCTACTTTATGTCGACGACATCATTCTCACCGCCTCTTCAGATGCTCTTCGGACATCCATTATTTCGCAGTTGAGTGCGAAATTCGCCATGTCTGATCTGGGTCAGTTGTCCTACTTCTTAGGAGTTGCTGTTCAGCGTCATGCGTCTGGTCTTTTTCTCTCACAAAGTAAGTACACTGCTGAGATTGTTGCTCGGGCTAAGATGGTCAACTGCAATCCGGTCGCCACCCCTGACGATACATCCAACAAGCTCAGTGCTCATTTTGGTCCTTTGGTTGATGATCCGACACTTTACAGGAGCCTTGCTGGTGCTCTTCAGTATCTCACCTTCACCCGGCCTGATATCAGTTACGTCGTTCAGCAGGTCTGCTTGTTCATGCATGCACCCATGGAACCTCACTTTCAGGCTCTGAAGCGGATTATTCGGTACATCAGCGGCACCCTCGAGCTCGGCACCACGATCACTCCTTCCTCTAAGCTTGATCTTGTTGCCTACACTGATGCAGATTGGGGTGGTTGCCCTGACACACGTCGCTCCACGTCTGGATACTGTGTCTTCCTCAATTACACCCTTGTGTCGTGGTCAGCCAAGCATCAGTCCGTCGTGTCTCGCTCCAGCGCCGAGGCAGAATACAGGGGTGTTGCCAACGTTGTCTCCGAGTGCTCTTGGCTCCGCAACCTCCTGCTTGAGCTCCGTTGCCCACTTCAGAAGGCCACTCTCATCTACACTGACAACGTATCCGCCGTCTATCTGGCTAGCAACCCCGTCCAGCATCAACGCACGAAGCACATTGAGCTTGATCTCCACTTCGTCAGGGACAAGGTTGCCATTGGACATGTCCGCGTTCTACATGTCCCGTCCTCTTATCAGTACGCTAATATATTCACCAAGGGTTTACCTAGACAATTGTTCATTGATTTTCATTCCAGTCTCACTGTACGGACCCTTCTTGTTTCAACTGCGGGGGTTTGATAGATTACATATGTCTCCTCATGTATAGTGGGCTAAAAGCCCGTTAAGGCACAATACCTTTGTAACCTATATATATGTTTATCAATGAATGGAAACTCTCAAGGAGGACATTACAATCAATCTCATGATCTTACATTCCCCAATTCGAAGAGCGACACACAGGTTACTAAATCTAGCCATCCAACCATTTCACCAAGCCAGACGAACGAATCCGCATACCCTTTTCAAGTTTTCGAAATACAGATTTCGAATATTAATTGGGGTTTTCAATTCGTTTCTACCCTATTTCGACCTTCAATTTCATCTCCTAACCGCCCACCACCCATAAGGATAGTGTTTGTACATTCAAATAATTTCAACTCCTTTCAACCCAAGGACCCCAATTCGACATTCCATAAATTGAAAACCCTAAAATGCTATAAAAGAAGGTAGAACAGAGATAGATAATGTGAGCTAACCTCTCTTCAATGGTGGTTTGGGTCCCAGCATTTGTCGCTCCTCTCTTCAATGGAGTTACAGTTTGACACTAAAAGTCCGACCCAAATTTCTCAGTGGGTTAGGGTTTCAAACCGAATTTCCCATTCAAAAATCACACATTGTAGAATAATTTGTTTGGATTTAGTTAGGGTTTCACATATTCGAGAACGAATTTGTTTACTTATTTTCGAATTTGTTTCGCCGAATTCCTCCTCCATCCTCCGCCGGTTAAAACTTCCTCCCGCCGAACTGACTCGCCTCCGTCGATAGCCTCTTCCGCCTCCTCCTTCGTCGCTCTCTTTGTTTGATCTCTCTTCTGTTTGACCCTTCCTCCTCTTGTCCGACCTATAACCGGCTAAGCAAGTGGGCAAATTTTTTTTTTTTTTTTTGCAAAACTAGCAATAGGTCCACGGTTTGCAATTTATCAATGTCATGGTCATTTTTGCAAATCGCTTATATTTGGTATATCTATGCAATTTAACCTTTATTTTATTTTATTAACGTTTATATTGTCAATTTACAATAAAACATACTCCGTAAACCCAACGGTCCATTTATTAATTACTCCCGTAAATAATAAATCCCTCTCGTTTTAAGTCTCTTAATTTGACAATCAAAATGAGTTTTGACTGGTGAGCTATTTTCCTACCTTTCCAAGATCAAACTTCCACTGATCAATTGCTTGGAAATCTCCCGCCTTCAAAACTCAACCCTTCACCTTCCAAACTTTAATTTCACAACGCCAAGTCGCCAATATTAATAGGTCTTTCTAATCTTCAACTCCATCATCATCATCATCATCATCTAGGGTTCTCGGCCGTCGCCTGGATCCAGATCATCTCAATTCTCAACTATCAGGGTGAGTTCCTAGCTAGTTCCAGGAATGTTTATCTTCTTTACGTTTAATTTTTGTGTGTTTTTCGACCTTTGTAGACGGTTGCTTCTACAGTAGTTTGTAGAAGGTTACTGATTTTGTGCGTTTTTTAATTTATTATCCAGATGGAAATCATAGTAGAGACACCTACTGGTCGAACCATCACTGTTGAGATTGAGAGGTCTGCTAAAACTGAGGACCTCAAGTTACAAATCCAGGCCAAACAAGGGATCCGATGCGACCGACAGATTCTCATTTTCGGTAGTACAAATTTGGAAGATGGCAGGACTCTAGGTGAGTATAATATAGAGGACAATTCCATCGTCCACCTAGTGTTCTCCCTCAACGGCAGTTTGCGGATCTTCGTGAGGTCCGTCGCCTGCAACACGATCACCCTCCATGTTGGGAGTTCAGATACTGTTGAAAATGTAAAGACCATGATTTGGACAAGATCGGGATCCCACCTGACCAGCAGTGTTTAATGTTGGGTCTTACAAACTTGGAAGATGATTGGACCCTGGATAGCTGTCCCATCGAGGAGGATTCGGTCATCGACTTATTGATCCGATGCAGGGAAGTCATGAAGATCTTCGTGAAGACCCTCTCGGGCAAGACCATTGACCTTAAGGTGAAAAGCTACGACACAATTGAAAGTGTCAGGACCAAAATTCAGGACAAAGAAGGCGTCCCACCTCATCACCAGATGCTATTTTTCGGTGGTAAGCGTTTGGAGGAAGATGGATGGACCCTATCTGACTATTACATCAAGGCTGAATCCACACTCCTCCTTGTGCCCTGTCTCAACTACTTTATGCAAATCTTAATGCAGCTGTGCTGCGAGGTGCGAAGGTGGAGAGCTCGGACACCATAGAGAATGTAAGGGAACAAATCTTAATACATTTCCTGAAATGACCTTGTCGATGTATATTGTTCTTTCTCTTGAGAAGGAAAAATGTGAAAATGCTTTATTTTAGTTTTCGTCGTGCCCGTTTCTTTTGTAATTTCTTTAAGTTTCCCAATCAATCAGATCGAATTTTGTGCCGTCTTCATATATTTAGTTCTTGGGAATCGATTGTTCTAACATTTTCATCCTAACCTTTTATGTAATTCTAATAATGGATTAACCTTGATTGTCGCCTCTTATCACACCACTCCAGATTTACATTCGGACCTATGTTGTCGCCCCAAAGAGAACCTTGTATGATGTAGTCGCGGACTCGCGGGAGATGATTTGTCCGTCGCTTATAGGGTCATCGCTTTGGCATCGTCCAGCCAGTATCCAAGCGACGGACCATGTTTTTATATCACCTCAACTAGAGGAGTTTAGAGCTGGCAAAATCTGATCCGGCCCGAAAACCCGACCCGAATCACCCGAACCCGACCGAAACCCAAAAATTTGGAATCATCTGTAACCCGAACGCGAGTCCAAACCTAACCCGACTCGAAACATACCCGAACACAGATAACCCGACCCGACTTGAAATGGTTATTTAACATCAACATTTTAATGCTTGAATGTTAATTTTTTTATTTATTTTAACACAAGTTTATGATTATACTTTTAACATATAAAACACCAATTATTTTTGTTAATTGTTATCATATGGATAAGAACCCAAGTAAAATCAATAGATAAGCGGATAAGTCAATGAGTCAAGTAAGTCAATCGATGAGTCAATGACAATGAGTGTATTCAACCAAGTCAAAATTAATATTCAAGTATTCAACCGAGTCAAAATCATTTATTTTAAGTAAATTACATATTTAAGTATTCAGCCGAATCAAAATCAATCTAATTATCCAAACGGGTCAAATATGATTCGACCGAAAACTCAAACAAACTCTACCCACTTTGAATCTAAACTCAAATGAGACCGACCCACCTCTTTACCCGAAACCCGAACGAGCCCGGCCCGCTTTGACCCGAACCCAAATGGGCATGACCCGATTTAACCAGAAACCCGACCAATCTAAAATTCATTATGACCGAACCCGACCCGATTAGTACCTGGTCATAAATTTTACCCGAACTGACCCGAACCGTAAATGACCCGACCTGAGCAAGCCTGACCCAAACCCGACTCGATCGACCAAATTGCCAGCTCTAACCTCAACATACAATTTCTGCAACAGTAGCTGAAGTGCGGAATAGGCAGATAGATAGCATGCAAATACTCTAAAGGGGGGGTTGAACAGAGTATGACAACTTTTTGCAATAACACAGAAGTAAGATCTTACAACCAGAGATAAGACCTTATCTGGAAAAACATAAACAAGTTAATATGATAAAGCTATTAAGTGTAACGAAAAGCCAAGCACGAATGTGAAGAACATAAAGAAAAGGACACGATAATTGTTAACGAGGTTCGGCACAACCAGCCTACGTCTCCGCCTAGGGTTATCCAACCCGTAGGATTCAACACAACTTTATTTCACTTTATCTTATGAGTCCTAGATACAACCTCTAGAAAACTTTTCCTCTTCTAGACTAACTTTTTATCTAGCAACCCAAACACACTAGTGAAACAAAGTTCTATGAGTACTATACGTTTGGGTAGAGAACTCTTAGTATAACCTAAATGACTTGTACTATAAAGCTCGAATGAAACCTCTCACACTCAAAGAAATAAACACTTAAGCCTGAGGAGAGTAGTGAGATCGGATGCTTGCAGGAGACGAGTTTGCAGAAGATCGTTATGCGCTTGTAGTAGATGTGTGTCTTCTGCAACTCTTCCTCTTCTCCTTAAATAGTTTAGTTCAAACTATGAAATTTACCCATTTTAGAGCAAGCCCAACAACTTCTCTTAAAAATCTCTAAAATAGAGATAAAAATGTCAAAATCTCTAAATTTTTTTTACCCAAACTCCAACAGTTTCTCTATTTTACAGATTTGTACATTTATTATACGTTATAATAAATAAATGTTATTAATGATATTTAATTCTACATTTTTAAAAAATTCTTTTAAATTTAATTATAATATTTAGCCTCACATTTCTAACAACATTTTAAACCTAATTTCTAACATTTTTTTACTTATTTATAACATTATATTACTAATTAACATATACTCCGTATTATATTGCTAAATTGTTACAATTTCTTTTCTTTTATTTTGGTCAGAAAGAGAAATTTTTTTTGGAAATAGCCAAAAATAAGGAAAATATTAGGGAACTAGCCAAAATCCGAAAGAATTTAGCGAATTAGCCAAAACAGGGTAAAGTCGTTGTTACAAACAGCGACTTTACCCAGGGTTTTTTAAAAAAATATTAAAAAATGTAAGTCGCTGTTATAAACAGCGACTTACATGTATTTCGGTTTTTTTTTTAAGTTTTGGGTTTAAATTCATTAAAATTTACAGAAATAAAAAAGAAAATGTTTTTAAGGAGAGTCGTTGTTAATAACAGCGACTCTCCCCTTTTTATTTTTATTTTTAAACTTTTCTAGCATTAAAAACTGAAAACGAAAAAAAATAAAATAAAAAACCTAGAGTCGATGTTACAAACAGCGACTCTAGGGTTAATCTGCGTTGGTGTAGAGCGCGCACCCGCTTGTTTATCAGCCGACAAGCTATTGCTCCGCCCCCACGATACCAGCCGGCCGCACCTGATATTTACTCTCTGGTGAGTGACTAGTTTATATGAATTGTTGTAACACCATGGGCTAGGGTCACCGTTACTGTTACTCATGTATACTCGCATCATTTTTAGGGGCACTACGCAACTGACATTGGCGATCGAGGTCGTCCTGTAGGTCAAATCGCGCAGCAAGCATCCCAGCTGCGCGACTACTCTGGTCTCTCCAGTACCGTGGCATCCTTTGGGGAGTAAGTCTCCTCACAATGCTCAGAGGTATTAGGTCGAGTTTATTTTGACGAGGCTTACTTCGACAGTGATTTCAGTGGAACGGGCGCATCTTTTTCGCAGTCTACCCCGCAGCAGACCCATCGCTCGGGAGATGGAAGCCAGTCTGGGTATGTTGGTCCGTCAGGATTCGATTCGGCCTCGGGCTATGCAGGCTTGTCTGGGTATGGTCCAGCGACAGGATCTGCTGGCCATGTGGACCCATTTGTATATGCTCAGCCTTCGAGTGCTGGGTTCGCATCGTCGTTCGCGTGCACACCTCCATCAGCGTCTGAGTACATTCCTTCTTCACTCTCCCAATGGGCAGAACAGACATTTTCTGCCTCCTACTAGGGTGTACCATCGCATATGCCGGCAGATATCGGCCCTTCATATGATGCGAGCTCCTCATTTACAGCGATGCTCTCGATGCCGTTACAGTCCATGGGTCCACTTCCTCCCTCCACTTCAATGGGTAATCAGAATGTGCAAGAGTCTCCTGCCTATCGCGTACGACCCCGACAACCCGCCTACCCGCCTACATTAGGCGAGGATTTGGTGTGGGAGGAGAACCAGGAGGAGGACCATACAAATGAAGAGGAAGAGGATCATCCAAATGAGGAGGAGGATGATCATCCAGCAAAGTGGAGATGGCGAGGAGATGGATGACGATGACAGTGAGGAGGAAGATCATCTACAACGTAGTAGTCGTAGACGATAGGATTATTTTAGTATTATGGTTTGGATATTATTAGTTTCACTAAGTTCTAGTTTGGATTTTCAGTTACTTAGACATCTTCTGGACATATGGATCTATAAACAATCTGAATAATTAACTTAATCATAAACAATCTGAATGATGAACAATCAAACTTTCCTCAAATTCTGTCGATTTTCATAACGTCGGTATAAATTACCCATTACCTTAGTGTACGAATACATATATATTTCGTAAATATATGTATACACAATGTCGATTTTCAAAGGTAGTAGTGCTAGGCGATAGGGGCTCCAGGGAATATATTCCCTTCGGCAGCCGAGACAAGCAGGGCATGGGCGCAGAGATTTGCATCTCAGTAACCCTAGAGTCGCTGTTCAGAACAGCGACTCACCAGGTCTACGTCCAGAGTTGCCAGAGATTCGCGTTGACTACAGATTAACCCTAGAGTCGCTATTACAAACAGCGACTCTAGGTTTTTTTTTTTTTTCCGTTTTCAGTTTTTAATGCCAGAAAAGTTTAAAATAAAAAATAATAAAGGGAGAGTCGATGTTCCTTAAAAACATTTTCTTTTTCATTTCTGTAAATTTTAATGAATTTAAACCCAAAACTTAAAAAAAAAAACGAAATACATGTAAGTCGTTGTTTATAATAGTGACTTACATTTTTTTTTAAAAACCTGGGTAAAGTCGATGTTTGTTTTGGCTAATTCGCTAAATTCTTTCGGATTTTAGCTAGTTCCCTAATATTTTCCTTATTTTTGGCTATTTCCAAAAAAATTCTCAGAAAGAGGGCTAAGACCCATAAGAATTTAATTAAAAGACATTAATCAATAAGTGTTCATGATATTTGCACAAAAGCCACGATGGCTTGAATAGACTGGGGTTTAATATCAAAAATTATTACTGTCTCAGTAGTAGCAAAGCCCAATTTGGCTCCATCGGCCACCGAATTGGCACTCCTGTGGATGCGTTCCAACTAAAATCTTTCAAAACGGAGGATTCTGAGCATAGCTTCAGCCCCTTCTGTACCGCCATGAGCTCAGCCCCTTCTCTCTCCTTCTCCTTCGCTCTCTTCTGCACTCTCGCCGGCGCCGGTTTGGAGGAAGGAGGCGTTCAGGTGCTCGCCTGTGGCGTTTACGGAGACGAATTTAGCCAACGGAGCTGGCAGGGCGGGGTGAGATGGATGGGGCCGGTGAGAGAAGAAGTGGTGGTAATAAATTAAGCATGGGAGAAGTGTAGACGTTCAATTATAAAGATGAAGTTTTTTTCCACAAATTTACATATTTTTCCACCCTTTTTATCATTTTTTCTATTTTGTCGATGTCTTTGCAGAATCTGTTGGGGAGAAAAAAGGAGTATTTTTCTCTAAAATCTCACTTTTCTCTATTTTAGCACACGTGTTTGAGGTTGCTCTTATATACTCCGTATCTATCTATCTATCTATCTATCTATATCTATCTATCTATATCTATATCTATCTATCTATATAACATAAAAAGTTGTGTTCATGTGCAATTTATTGCTATTATTAACTCCACAAAAAATTTGCTATTTTTTCTTATGTGCTCAACATCCATTAATATAATTTCTTTAGCCTAATGGTAGTAGTTGTTGATGAGAATCACTCCAACCAAGGTTCAAATCCTATCAACTACATCTTTTATTTTATTTTCCTACTTTGTTATTTTTCTAACTTAATGACAATCTAATTTAATTAATTTATAATAATAATAATAACTTCTTCATCTAAACCTTAAAAAACTATATTTTTCTTTCCACTCACGGTAACTTTACATATAAGGAGTATATATTAAAACTATATGAAGTTCTTCTCCAAAAAAAACCTATATGGAGTATACATATATAAGAACACGTGTTAGCTCTTTTTTTTTTTTTTTTTTTATTTATGTAAACGTTAGGACGTTAGCTCTTTTTTTAAATGCATTAGATTATACATTAAAATTTATCAAAAATAATAATTTATTATTTCTGATTTTTAATTTATTACTACAATTTATTGTGTGGTTTTGTAACCTTTTGTTTTCCAAAACATCTAATCTAATTAAAGGAAATATCAAATATTAATTTCAATTTATTGTCAAGATCTTCCACATTCTCAAACTTAATAATAAATTTATACCATAAATGTCTTCATTTCATAAATGGGCAGTATATACAATAAAAACCTAATTTAAATTTATCTCTTTTTTCCATAATTTTTTTTCTCATTCAAAACTTTGTTGTATTTTATCAATACTTTTAAAAAAATAATCCACACCAAATCAGAAAATTAATCCAAATTGATCATAAATAATAATTTATTGTGTGGTTGTATCCTTTTATTTAATTTTCGAAAATCTATAATTAAAGAACATATAAAAAAATAAAAAAATTATTATGCTTAAAAATTCTAATTTATTGTTAAGATCTTCCAACTTCTAATAAAATAATATTAATTACAATTTATTTCATCTTTACCAAAATAATATTAATTGTAATTTATTGTGTAATTGTGACCTTTTATCTTATCAAAATTTTAATCAATTAAGGGGAATATCAAGAGACAAAAAATAATGAAGGGCTTATATACTCCATATATATAAGGAGGATGAGGTCATACATTTGTGTGTCCTGGGACGTTTTCATATCAGTGAACATGCCTTCTAACTTAATTAGATGTGAACTGGTATCGGCATTCTGTCTTGAGCTTTCCTATGGGACCTCTCTCTGCATCATCAGACACGGTCTTTCCTGAGAGCAGTCTTTTAGCTAAGTGTTGTTCCTTTACTTCACTTGCCTATGGTTTCCATCACCAACAACTTAATACTTTTTTCATTGTTTTTCATAATATTCCCTTTATTACTATTATTATTGTTGTGCATTCTAATGTTTATTCTATTTATTTAATTTGTAGGTACAAAAAAGCTTATGAAGAGATGAATCGATCAACATAGGTGGGTACGTAGCACAATAGTTATAGTATTTTTTATATATATATGATTTGTCAATTTAAATTTACTAAATTCTAGATATATTTCTTTTTCATTTTATAAATTTTCTCAAATTCTCTTTATTTATGGTCCTAGATTTGATTTTTTACTTTCTTTTGCATTTGTACGTGTGTAGTATTTGATTTTTTTTTGTTTTTATATAGTAATATTTTAATTTTGTTTGTATTTCTAATTAAAATACATACTATTATTTTATTCTTTTTCAATTCACATTGGGTTATATGAACGATCCTATCAAAAATATTATGAGAAAAAAAAAATTGACATTGTTATCATCTCATTAAAATATTATATTGCTAGCACAATGATTATTGTATCATGTCAATAAGAAAATGTATGTATACAATTCTCTCTACTATCTAAAGATATATTTACAAATAGAAGCTGATTTTATAAATGAACCTTCAATAAAAATCCAAAAGTAACATTTTATCAATACATTCAATAAGTTATAGAAAAAAGGAAAATGATGATTGAAAAAGGACTTCAATTGAAGATAAAGTAGAACTATAGAAAATAATTAAATTAACAATATGAGAAAATAATGAAAAATAAATAAATTATGCATAATAATTTTTCATATAAATAAATAAATAATGGACGGACGTCATATCTAAATGATATTTTATATTTAATCTTAATTGAGATTAATACATATATATGTACACTGTACACACACAAAACACAAGAGTGCATTTTGATCTTTTTGAATGGTTATAAATTAAGATGATATTTTTTATTTTAAAAATTGATAGAATATTATTAGTTTTTTTAAATATCTTCCTATAAAAATAATAAGCATTAAATAAAAAAGAGAAAATACTTGCAATAAAATTTTCACCACATAAGAAATTTCTCGATTGAAGCAAATTGATATGCTTAGTTTTAAAAAAGAATATTATAAGTTCAAGAGAGTGCCCATATCTAAATATTTTACCAATTGTAACTTATGATAATAAAAACGAGTAATTTAAAATTCATGCTTAAAATTTGCTACATAAGTTATTAATATTTCATTACACTGTTATAAAATTTATGTCATATTAATTTTTGCGTTATTCGCCAAGTACAATATCATTCATGTATTTGATATAAAATCATGCCCCGGGCGTAACACGACTCTGCCACCCTAGTTATCAATTTAAAATAACATACTCCGTAATTAATAAATCCCACTGGTTTGAACTTTCTCTAAAATCCCACTTTTCTCTATTTGCTTACCTTTCCAAGATAAAACTGCCACTAATCAACATTGCTCGGAGACCTCCAGCCTTCAAAACTCAACCCTTCACCTTCCAAACTTTAATTTTCACAACGCCAATATCTATATCTATACTATATATATAAAGTTGGGTGAAGCCCAATTAATTGCAAATATTAAATGCTTAAAAATTTATCTAATATATATTTAAAATTAGAATTAAATATCACAAAGTTGTTGTAGCTTAATGGTTTGTAGTGTTGTTCCTATTTGTTAGATCTAGGGTTCAAATCCCCCTAATTACACCATTTTCATGTCTTTTATCTATCCCATTTTTTTTAACAATTTCTTATATAAGTGCAATAGATAAAAATAATAGAGAACATGAAAGCATGTATTTCTTATGTTTAATGTTATTTAATGATTTCTTATATAAGTGCAATTAAATAAAAAAAAAAGATTAGATGTAGCTTATTGCTTTTAGGTATTAACTCTAACCCTTTATGTCAAGTGATCAAATCTCCTTAACGAAATCATTTTAAATTTTGTTATTTTTCATACATTTCATCTACTCCCTTCATCACATTTTATTTATTGTTACATTAAAATTTTAACAGTGGGGCAATTAAAGAAAAATATTTTTAAAAAACACAAAATATATATTTTTTTATGTTTAATATTATTTTACGGTTTCTTATATAAGTGAAATTAAAAAAAATACATATAAGTTCAGTTAAAAAAAAAGACCAGAGAGCACAAAAACATGTATATTATTTATGTTTAATATTATTGGATGAATACAAATACTCAGTACCTAACTTTGTATTCGTCTAAAACATTCATCTAATGGGACATAAATTTTACTCTTCTTATATTTCTTTTCTCCTTTTTGTAGGCAGATTTTGTTTCAATTGATTTAAGCTTTAATATAAGAAATATGCTAATAGAATCTATACTTATATGTTACCTTTCTTTTTCATTATTTACAAAATAAATATTATTTACATATTTTTTATGCTTAATATTATTTAACGGTTTCTTATATAAGTTAAATCAAAAAAATAGATATAAGTGCAATTAAATAAAAAGAATAGAGAGCACAAAAAATGTATTATTTATGTTGAATATTATTGGATGATTACAAATATTGAGTACCTAACTTTGTAGTCATCTAAAAACATTCATCTAACGGGACATAAATTTTAACTTTTTTATATTTTTTTTCTCCTGTTCATAGGTATGTTTTGTTTCAATTGATCAAAGCTTTAATATAAGGAACATGCTAATAGAATCTATAATTATATGTTACTTTTCCTTTTTCATTATTTAAAAAAAAATACATGTCGTTGTGATTAGATTAATGTTGTTAGAAGTAAATATATATATAACTTTATGCATATTAATTTAGTTGTCATCAATTCAATTAATTTAAGTTTTCATATAAGCAACACGATAATAGAATCTATAATTATATCTTATTTTTCTTTTTTCATTATTTAAAATTTATTTTTAAAATAAAGACATGCCATTGTGACTATATTAATGTTGTTACAATTAAGAAAAATATATAATTCTATGCACATTAATTTAGTGATCATCAATTGCCAGAATAAAATTTATATTTTTCAGAAGATTACAAAGTATATTTGAAATTTTCACAAATTGATTAATTCTTTTAAATAAAGTATAAAAATAAATTTGGGTAATATTAAACATTATAAATCATTGATTAGTTAACTTACCTATTAAAACTAATATTGGTATATCAAATATTATAAACTAGGTCTAATAAAACGAATCGGTATAAAAAACAATGTCCCGCGCGTAGCGCGGGATTGCCCATCTAGTATATATTAATAGTCTTTCTAATCTTCAACTTCATCATCACCATTCATCAGCATCATCTAGGGTTCTCGGCTGTCGCCTAAATCCAGATGGTGAGTTTCTAATTTCAGGACTGTTTATCGTCCTTACGGTTCTGTTTGTGTTTTTTTTTCCTTACACTTGTTAATTCGTTGTTTTTCGAACTTTGTAGACGGTTGCTTCTGCAATAGTTTGTACAAGATTACTGATTTTGTGGGTTGTTGATTATCCAGATGGAAATCATGGTAGAGACACTTACTGGTCAAACCATCAGTGTTGAGATTGAGAGGTCTGCTAAAACTGAGGACCTCAAGTTACAAATTCAGCGCAAACAAGGGTCCCGATGTGACGAACAGATTCTCATTTTCGGTAGTACAAATTTGGAAGATGGCAGGACTCTAGGTGAGTATAATATAGAGGACAATTCCATCGTCCACCTAGTGTTCTCCCTCAACGGCAGTTTGCGGATCTTCGTGAGGTCCGTCGCCTGCAACACGATCACCCTCCATGTTGGGAGTTCAGATACTGTTGAAAATGTAAAGACCATGATTTGGACAAGATCGGGATCCCACCTGACCAGCAGTGTTTAATGTTGGGTCTTACAAACTTGGAAGATGATTGGACCCTGGATAGCTGTCCCATCGAGGAGGATTCGGTCATCGACTTATTGATCCGATGCAGGGAAGTCATGAAGATCTTCGTGAAGACCCTCTCGGGCAAGACCATTGACCTTAAGGTGAAAAGCTACGACACAATTGAAAGTGTCAGGACCAAAATTCAGGACAAAGAAGGCGTCCCACCTCATCACCAGATGCTATTTTTCGGTGGTAAGCGTTTGGAGGAAGATGGATGGACCCTATCTGACTATTACATCAAGGCTGAATCCACACTCCTCCTTGTGCCCTGTCTCAACTACTTTATGCAAATCTTTATAGAGATGTTGGGAGCGGCGACTCGGATAACATTGGAGGTGGAGAGGTCGGAGACCATAGAGAATGTAAGGGAACAGATAGAGTATATAAAAGGGATTCCTCGGGATCAGCAGAGGCTTATGTTTGACGGGAAAGAACTGGAGGATGGAAGGACACTGTCGGATTATAACATTCAGAATGAGAGCACCCTCCATAGTATATTTGTATCCTGCAACTACCTGCTCGACGACGTGTGTTGAAATTGTTGAGGAACATTCAGAATGAGAGCACTCTCTGAATGCAAAAATGCTTTATTTTTATTTTCGTCTTAACCGGTTCTTTTGTGCTTTTTTTAAGTTTCCCAATCAGTTGGAATTTTGTGCTGTTCATCTTAGTTCTTGCGAATATCGATTGTTCTATGGTTTTCATCCTAACCTTTTGTATAGTTCTTGTAATAGATTAATCTTGATTCTCGCCTTTTATCTCCTTTATGAAGTATTTCACTTAGAGAAGAGTATGTGGAATTTAAGTGATTAGATCCTACAAATTCGCTTGGCCAAGGGGCGACTTTAGGGGAGCGTTGGGGCCGCCCTGTGGCATTCATTGCCAAAATGACGAGAGCATGTGTAATACCCTCTGTTTCATAATAAAGTCAATTTACTTTTCGGCATCCATATTAATGAGTTAAAAACTCTATAAAATATTATTTTTTTTAAAGAATTTTTTTTATGATTTCATACTTCATACTAACAACTATGTAATTAATTAAAAAAATAATATTTTATATAGTTTTTGCCTCCTTGAAATGCGTCCACTAAATGTCAAACGACATTTATTTTGAAACGGAGGGAGTACTACAAATTTGATTTGATAGTCGCTCGAAGATAACAAATATGTGGTCATTCACTCATTCCAATATTATTATAGCAGCTGTGAGATTGATACTTTTGATCTTGGGTCAAGTAAATTGTGCACCAACCCTCTTTCTCTAGGGCATCTTTTATGCCTGGGCTGTTGCTTTGATGCTTTCCCCTTTAAATGTGTGTGATTTTAACGTGTTCTTGTACTGCCTCTAAAATGAAAATGATTTTCTGTTACAAAGGCCTCTACTGATGTAAATGAGCCCTGAAGTAAATGGCTCTTGTTACACTACAAGAAAAATAAGTTTGGGCGACCAAGTTTTAAAAATTACAGTGACAGATTTATTTCTGTCGCCCAAATTAACTCCTCTGTGACAAAATTATTTTTAGTTGCACAAAATATATTTTTGTGATGAAAAGCGGAATTTATCGCCCATACTAACGCATAGGGCCACAAAAGGTGTCTTTTTGTCGCCCAATTAACCTTTTTTTAATAAAACCTCTCTTCCAAAGTTTAGATTGGTAGGAGAAGAGCGGCTAGGGCTTCCCGGCATTGGTAGAAGGACACGCCGGTCATTCAGATGTCTTCGATGGATTATGTCTAGTCGTCGTCTTCTACCACCATGTGTACTGTTTCTTCTTAGCTCCTTGCTTATTGATCAAAATTGCATTTGTATTCAATATGAGATGCGTAGTTCTGCATTGGAGAAAGGTTAGGAGCTCTACAATGTCGGTGGAGGCAAAGTTCATTGATTTGTTTTGCAATTCAAACCCTATCTAAGTGAAAGACACTTCCGTTTGAACTCTACAATGTCTGTGTATGTTTTCCTGTTTCCTTTTTATTAGTATTTCTGAGAAACTGCCAATGATGACTGATTGAATCATATTGATATACTCTACAATCTACACTGGCTAATCCATAATAATGCTTGCATATTATCTGGCTCATATTATCTTGTTTACTCTTCTCTACTTTATTAATTAATCACTAATTTCGAGTTTTGGTTGCTTCATGTATTCAATTTGATTGGATGGATTTCATTTCAAAGTAGATGTTGAATTATTTTTTTACCGACTGGATTTCTTCAAAAGCAGATCTTGACCCCCTGTTTTCCATCTGTCATTAGCAATCCCCTTTGAACGCTTAGTTCGGGCGAATGCGGCCAGCGTCCAGATCGTGAAGATGTACAGAGTGGTAAGTTTCTCATTGATGCATCTTTTTCCTTTTTGCAAATGTTTATTTAGTTTTTTCACTTCAGAAATTAATGGATTTGTTTCTTGTGTTTGCATGTGTATGATGAGATATAAGGATAGTGGAATGAAAATTCTGTAAGGTTAAGCTTTAGGCATATAATTTACTTACGCACTCTACCTTTTTGATGAAATGTTAAAAGAGAGAATCACGAGAACATCTGGCAACAATCAATAACCTAAGTCAAAGTTGATTGGACACTACAATTAAGGTGGAAAGGATAGAAGTTAGTCAGCTATTGAAACTGAACCCTTCAACCTCTGACCAAGGGTTTGCACTGCAGCCATTCCTAATTAACTCTGTTATTTGTCTGATAAAGTGAGTAAAATAGTTTTAGGTGGAATTCAATAATGCTTGTACACCGGCCTTTTAGAGAAGGTGGAAAAGATTTTAGTTTCTCTTAGATGGATGGAGTTTAAGTGAAGTTCAATCTCTAAATCTCCTATCCTGTGCATTGATTGGCATCTGAACATAGTAGAAAGCATACACTAAAGAGCTTATTTAATATTTCAGAGTTGATAAATGAAAATGTGCAAGGTTAGGGAACATTCACATAAACTAATCCCATGATACTTTGTAGTTTATAAATCATTATTGGAGACAGATTTTTTGAGAAATTCTTAACATCTCATGCACTTGGAGCCCCTTCACGAGCTTCGTTTATATTTTGTTTTCTTCTTAATGGAAAATCCTTGAAATAGTATATATATTCTGCAGACATCTGCTTAGTCTTGATCATTAAAAATAGGGAAAATGACCGATAATAATACGAACTATCAACGGTGAACCAAAAATAATACGAACTTTGAAAACTACCAATCCATATACAAATTATGACACATTAAACCAAAATCGATACAAGGTCCAAAATTCACAAACTATAAAATATTTTAGACTCAAATTATAATTACTTAGAAAGTTTAGGAATTTTTTTATAAAATTAAAAAAATATTCATCTAAAAAAAACCCTAATCCCTTCCCCATCTTCCCCAGTAAACTGAAGCCCTCAACAATGGAGCTCGCAGAAAACTAGCTTAACCATCCATTCAACCAACTCGCTATCCATTCGGCTAGATTTCTAATTGATTTTGGGTTCCCGTTATCCGTTCTCATGAATTCGACTTTTAATTTGGGTTTCTTGACCTCCCTGTTCTCAGTGGTGTTTCGAATCGGGCTGGGACATGGCGGAATTCAATGGCGAAAGGTCCCCTTCAATGGCCGAATTCAACCAACCGTTCGTCTTCGCAGGTGCCTCGTGGTGTTCTGCAACTCCGTCGTCGTTCTGGTGCAGCGCCGCCTTCCCGTCTGCAACTCCGTCGTCGTTCTCCAGCCTCGCCTGTTGCCGTTCGTTGTTGTCGCCGGTGGCTCTCGTCCGGTTGCTAGTTGGCTGGTGGTTGGTGTTTAGTGTTGTACGGGTCTGTGTCGACATCATCATTCATCAACCTCAATTCGTCACCTCCGACATCGCTGTTCAACTGTTCTACAAATGGGGAAGATGATAAAATTCTAATTTTACAATTTTGACCACAAATTATTATTAATTATACATTGAGTCTAAATGAATTTAGAGTTTCTGAATTTTGGACCATGTATCAATTTTGGTTTAAGGTGCTATAGTTTGTATATGAATTGGTAGTTTTGAAAGTTCATATTATTTCTGGTTCACCGTCGATAGTTCGTATTATTTCTGGTCATTTTTCCTTAAAAATAAGCCATCAGAATAAATTGCAGGCACATGGGTTTGTGTCTCAATCCTTTTTGTGTGTTGTCTAAGTAGTTTGGAAGATTATAAGCCTAACCAATTTCCTTGTTTTTCAATGAAGAACACTAAATGGTTGTGTGATTGGCCTTACTATTTCACAGGTTCGAACTGCCTTATGGAGACTGAAGAGTAGTAGTGGGCAGAGGATATCATGGAATGAGGACTTTCTAGAGTCGGATGTGTGAGATATCCGGAAAAAATGGTAACGCATCCAAGCAAGACAACCCAAAGGAGAACCATGTTTAATGGTCATCCTCCGGATAAATAGAAACTCTTTCATACTTTGTAATTTGTATGTATATATACATTCTTTGTAATTTGTTAGCATTTAAAAGGTTTCAGTTGTTCTTTATAGTTTGTTCACTTCATTATCCTATATATTTAATTACCACAAAAGCTTTACCGTGCAAAGCACGGTTTCACACCTAGTGTGTGTATATATATAGATTAATAGTCATATATTGGTTTACAGTTTACTTATGTGTTTATTAATTTTGTACAGCTTCAATGCCAACATGGTTGAAGTGGGGATTTTGGGTGTCTCCTCATTCATATGGCGAGATTGGGATTTCTGTTAATGAATTTCTTGCTCCAAGATGGCAGAAGGTGAGCACCCCTTTAGCCATCAAACTCGGTGGAGTTGTCGTTCCATCAGAGATATAGGAAAAAAAAGAACAGCTAGATGGATCATACAAACTGAATTTTTTTCCAAAGAAACAACTATGATCCTTCTCACTTTTTGTTCATGACATGATATGGTCTGAAGTTCATGCATAGTCAATCTTTGTTCTTATTGTGCCTTTACTCTTCGTAGCACTATAAGTACTATCATCAGGCTGTGCTGATGTTTGTGCCTGCTTTTATCTTCCAGGTAGTTCCATATATTTGTATATATTGCGTCTTTTCCAAGTAGTTCGTGTGCAGATATGGAGAATATGGCCACTAGGAGATTTCATTCATCAATTTATGAATGTGTTAACCGATCATCGTGAGTCTGATCTTCGTTGTCAGGTATGCCTTCATGTTTCTTTTTGTGAATGTACAAGGTATTTTAATGTGTAAATGAGAGATCTTTAAAATTAGAAATCTATTGGTGTGCCTTCATGTTTCTTTATATTGCTTTGCAGGTTGAGATTGCAGCATTAGCCGAGATTTTAGTCTCTCAATTGGTTTGGGATACAAGAAATCAGAGGATTGAGATTTAGGTATTCGTTATAAGTTTGTGAGTTGTCCTAAACTTCTTTTGGAGTTCTCTGAAGCTATTAAGAAGCAAGATCACACCTTTTGAGTGTTGTGATCACCTCTCACTCTTGGTGTCGTATTTAGCTTACTTATCTTTTTAATGCATTGCAGCTATTGCAAAGACACTCAGATAGGTGACAGAAGACTTTACTTCTGCTCAAGCCGAAGCAGCTGAATGGAGGCATAAATATGAGCTGGAGAAGGCAAAAAACAGACGGATGGAGCTTCGAGGTATATTGTAATTGTGAAGTAGTAAGCTTTATATTCTTCCCATTCTTTTTCCAACTTCTCTGTTGTTATATGCGTGTTCGTTCATGTTACTATAATACTATGCTAGAACTTTCTTCGGAAAATTTAGGACATATGCCTGCATCTCTTATGTTTGTAATTCATTTATGGGCACTCCTACCCTTTAAAATTCCTGACAGTGAAATCTCTGCCTTCGTTATAATTGGTGAAAAAAATGCTATTCTTATTCTTTTGTGTTTTTAAAATATATTTTAGTTTTTCTTGGGGCTGTTTTTAAAATATACAAAGAATAAGAGAAAATTACTTAGCATATTTTGTCTCTTGTAGCTGTAGATGTTTATATACAAAGAATAAGGGAAAATTTTGAGCTTTTTTTTTCCAATTGTCAAGAGGGCATTTGGTCTAATGGTATGATTCTCTCTTTCGGTGCGAGAGATCCGAGTTCGATTCTCGGAATGCCCCACCATTAGTAGCATTAGTTGATAAGGGTGGTAGAAATGACATAAGGATGTGTTTGGCTGACAGTGTCAAAACATAAATTTGTCACTAAAGGCTTAGGGTGACAAACTCAATTTCGTCACAAAAGGTTTAGGGCGACAAAGAACAAATTTGTCACGAAAAGACTAGGGCGACAAAAAGTGTTTTTGTCACAAAAGGGGAGTTGGGGCGACAAAATAATATTTCGTCGCCATATCTTTGGGCGACAGGCCTAAGGCGACGAATTGATGGCGAAATTTATTTTGTCATATTTGACTTTGGGCGACGAAATTTCAAGTTTGGACGACGAATGATTTTGTCACAAAAAAGTGATTTTTCTTGTAGTGTTAACATGTAGTACAAGTTTTTATGACCGCAAGCGTTGGTCGATTCAGCCTCTATTCCAATATTGTTTCAGACCTTAAAAGTTGTTCGAGACATGATTTTTAAAGCAAATTTAAGTAGTTGGGTCTTAAGGTGACATGTTAGTAAAGAAATGTTTTGATTGATGGTGGTTGGTGTGAAGATATAACTTAGGGTCAGTTTGGTAACACGGAGCTGTTGGGGTAGCTGAAGCTGATAGGGTAGCTGAAGCTGATTGATTAATTGTGTTAAATATATGTTAAATTGGACTTTTCATAAGCTAGTAAGGTGTTTGGCAACCCAGCTGATAGAGTAGCTGATACAAACTAGCTGATCAAATAGGAGAAAAATCAATAGAATTCTGAAAAGCTTGCGGTTGGTAGCTGTTGAAAATCCAATTTCAAAAGCTAATTAAATTAAAATCTTATATTTAACTTATTTAAAACTATAAATTATTAAAACCAAAAGCTTCGAAAAGCTACGTACATTGCCAAACGGACCCTTAACTGGAAATTTGAAGTTTTCGGGTTCTATTAGTTTTCGTGTTAACTATTGAGATGTCGTTTGCTGAAAACACGCGCACGACCTTTGGATTCATAGAGAGGAAATTTTAGCCGCGGAAGCATTAACTCCCCCTGCCTTGTGTGAATCTTATTTGTGAAGGTTCTTCTGTTAATAGGGCCATATATATCAGCCTCAAACACACCTAAAGGAATACTTCGCATTCATGATATCTCGCTCTTATCAAGATTGATATATTGAAAATCATACCCATCTATAATGTGAAGTTAAATGTGCTTTTGTGAAATCTTGTTGACATGGGAACATACATGGTCTGAAAGAAGGTATGAATGGGTAAGAATATATAGACCCTTAAGGCGGTTTGTTAGTCGAGTGGATTGTGGAAGACTGAAGCAAATGTACAATCCAGATAACAAGTTGTGCCTAAATTAAGGCACCAGCAACACATTTCTTAAAACCAATTTAATAGTCACTTTGACAGTACCATGTTGGCAAACATCAATACTAAGCTTAATAGCAGAATGTAAATCAAATGTCTCAGAAAAAAATTGTGCTATCAAATGCAATGTAATCAGTTGCGCCAGAATCAACTATCCATAGATCATTAAATGACTTATTGCTACCAATATGAAATGAGACATTTAAAGTACCTGCAAAGTGCACCATAGCTTGGTTTGCTGAGCACTCGGCACTCTTTGGAGCCTTTCCCTTCATCATTTTCAGAATCTCTTGGAATACTGCATTAACCATAGCCTGATCAGGCTTCACCTCACCATAAGAATGGTCAAAAGAGTTATCCTGCTGAGCATGATCAACCTGAGTAGCAAATTTCCCTGACTGTCTTTGCCTATCATCATCTTTAGGACCTTTAAATCACTCTGGATACCCTATCAGTTTGAAGCAGTAATCCTTTGTGTTCCCTTTTCACCACAGTGGTCACATTTTCTATCAAATTTTGCTTTCTTGTAATCCCTCTGACTTTGATAAAATTGCATGTGTTGATCGATCACCTTGAGCAGCTCTGAATCTGTTAATAGCATTGGCATCACTGTCATATTGCCCAAACCTGTTCACATTCAAGGCATTGATGTCAAATTGGCTAGTTCTTGTCACTCTCTTTGGAACTCCCATTTGAAACGTTGTATTCACATTAGGCATTGGATCCTTTGACAAAACATTTCCTTTTAGAGGTTCATAGACGTCATTCAATCCCATCAGAAACTACATGACTTTAGCTTTTTCCTCTCTCTCAACCATCTTTCTCAACAGACCACAAGCACATTGGTTAATACCACCACAACTGCAACCAGGAATTGCATCAAGCAACTGCAATTCGTCCTAAACTTTCTTTGATTTCTCAAAGTAAGCTCCAACAGACAAGTTATCTTGCTTGAGATTTGCAAGATCCCTTCGTAATTGAAACACAAGAGGATCATTCGACTCATAGAAATGCTCCTTGATCTCATCCCAAAGCTCCTTGGCCGATTCCACATACATGAAGCTCTCAGCAATCAGACAACACATCACCATCGAGTCTGCTCGATCTCATCCATTTTTCATAATCCTCAGATCCCTCCGCAGGCTTCAGACAACTACCAGTGACGAAACCTAGCTTGGCCTTGACACCAAGCACCATTTTCACGCTCCTACTCTAACTCGTGAAATTGAGGCCATTGAAGGGAGTAGAAACTAATACCATCCCCGAATGGTCTGAATTCAAAAGAAATAAAGGATTTACATGAGCGCTAGTCATACCTTGCATAACATTACCAAATTGGAAAGCATTTGGAGGAAAATTCCAATCTCCAAGACCTCTGCCTCCACCATTTTCAGATCCAAGCCCGGGAGGAGTGCCATTTCCATCATTTTCGACGCCAGAATTTTGTCCTTGTTGATTGTTAGCACCACGACCAACCATGATTGACACAAACGAAAGTCACCGAGAAGGAAAACGACGATCCAGAAATCAAACTATGTCACAAAACTGTGCTAAGCAATGTATAAAATGTACATATAATATCTTCCATATATAGATACTCTCGGTGCTCCCCGTGCACTTGCTATACCCTCCAATCGGCCCTCCTGCCCGCTTCTCCGAATCATACCCTCCGCACAGAGCAAAAAGAGATAAGAGATAGTTGACCCCCTACCTCAAACCCCTTCCCGACACGAATACAGAGGAAGGTTTACCAATTTATATTGTCAATGTAAATTAAAACATATCTTCATTACTCCGTAAAACCCAAAGGTCCATTAATTAATTACTCCGTAACTAATAAATCCCTCTCGTTTCAAGTTTCTTTGACATTCACAATGAGTTTTGACGGTTGAGCTATTTTCTTACCTTTCCAAGATCAAACTCAGCCCTTTCCCTATTCCAAAATTAAATTTCACAACGCCAATATTAATATACGGAGCCTAGTATTTCTAATCTTCAACTTCATCATCATCATCAGCATTCAGCATCATCTAGGGTTCTCGACTGTCGCCTGAATCCAGTTCGTCGCAACTCTCAGAGTGAGTTTCTATTCCAGAACTGTTTATCGTCTTTATGGTTCTGTTTATGTGTGTGTTTTTTAAACCAGTTTCGGAATCAGCTGCGAAAATTTAAAAAAAAAAAATCATTTCCTTTCTTCTTGCACTTGTTAATTAGTTGTGTTTCGATCTTTGTACACGGTTGCCTCTACACTAGTTTGTACAAGGTTACTGATTTTGCAATTAATTTCGTTGTTGATCTATATATCCAGATGGAAATCTTTGTAGTGACACCTACTTGTCGAACCATCACTATTGAGGCTACGAGCTCTGATAAAACTGAGGACATAAAGTTACAAATCCAGGGCAAGCAAGGGATCCGATGCGACCAACAGATTCTCATTTTCGGTAGTACAAAGTTGGAAGATGGCAAGACTCTAGCTGACTATAATATAGAGGATAATTCCATCCTCCACCTTGTGTTCTCCCTCAACGGCAGTATGCGGATCTTCGTGAGGTCCGTCGCCTGCGACACGATCACCCTCCATGTCGGGAGTTCAGATACTATTGAAAATGTCAAGACCATGATTTGGGGCGAAATCGGCATCCCAACTGACCAGCAGTTTTTAAGGCTGCGTCGTACGGAGTTGGAAGATGATTGGACTATGAATCGCTGTCTCATCGAGGAGGGTTCGGTCATCGACTTATTGCTCCGAAGCAGGGGTGTCATGAAGATCTTCGTGAAGACCTAACGGGCAAGACCGTTGACCTTATGGTGAAAAGCTACGACACAATTGAAAGCGTCATGACCAAAATTCAAGACAAGGAAGGCGTCCCACCTCATCACCAGAGGCTGTTTTTCGGTGGTAAGATTTTGGAGGAACGTGACTTGACCTTATCTGACTATCACATCAAGGCTGAATCCATAGTCCTCCTAGTGCCGTGTTTCAAGTATATTATGAAAATCTATATAACATTGGAGGTGGAGAGCTCGGAGACCATAGAGAATGTGAAGGAACGTATCCAGTACATAAAACGGATTCCTCCTAATCAGCAGATGCTCGTCTATGGCAGGGAACTACTGAAGGATGGAAGGACACTCTCGGATTATAGCATTCAGAATAAGAGCACCCTCCATTTCTTCAAACAAGTTTGTCCACGTATGTTGAAATTGTTGAGCAACAATATTGTGTTTGTGTGACACAATCACAGCGCCAGATTTTTACTCTTGAGAGAAGGAAAATTGCCAAAATGCTACTCCCTCCGTCCTAAAATACATTGTCTTTTAGCATTTTGCACAAGTTTTAATAAAACACCTTACTTTTAAAAAAAACATCATCATTGCACTAACTTTTTCATAAATTTTATTATTTTTTAACATCCACTACACATTCTAACCAATCAAATTATTTTAAAAAGTCAACAACACACAAACCAATACAAATCATTACAACTTTTTACATAGAAAACCTAAAAGTCCATCTATTGTTGGACAAACATTTACATCTAAAAACCCATGTATTGTTGGACAGAGGGAGTAGTATATTTTTTTGTTTTCGTCTTAACCGTTTCTTTTGTGCTTTTTCAAGTTTCCCAATTCATCAGATCAGTTGGAATTTTTTGTGTTGTTGGTAATTCATATATTTAGTTTTTGCGAATTGATTGTTCTATCCTTTTAATTCTAACCTTTTGTATACTTCTTGTAATAGATTGATCTTGATTCTCGCCTCTAATCTCACTAAGCTTTACATTCGGGCGACGAACCTACGTCGTCGCCCTAAAGAGAAACTGGTCTCTTCATGTAGTCCCAGGTGACCGGTTATCGCTCCGGCATCGGCCAGCCAGTATCCAAGCAACGGACCATGTTTTTATGTCACCTCTACCATCTCAGGCAGGGGTGGAGCCAGAAAGTTTTGAGCGGGGGTCACCATAGTAGTCGACAATAAGATCGAGAAAAAAACCGTAAAACACAACATGTTCGATAGCACAAACTAGTGTCAACCTATGGTTTTGAAAATACTACTAGTACAAATATATAAAACGAAAATAAGGATAAAAAACGAAAAATAAAGATATAAAACGCAATAAATAAATATTGCATTATTAACATGTAATAATGTATAACTAGATATAAAAAATGTAAACTTGTGTAACTTCTTACTATATTTTCAAAATAAGTGTGAGATCACAAGATTGATTGTAATGTCCTCCTTGAGGGTTTCCATTCATTGATATAACATATATATATATATATATATATATATATATATATATATATATATATATATATATATATATATATATATATATATATATATATATATAAGTTACAAAGATATTGGGCCTTAATGGGCTTCTAACCCACTATACAATATTAAGACCTATGTAATCTATCAAACCCCCGCAGTCGAAACGTGAGGGGTCCGTACAGTGAGGCTAGAACGAAAATCAATGAACAAATGTTTAGGTAAACCCTTGGTGAATATATCAGCGTACTGATAAGAGGACGGGACATGTAGAACGCTGACATGTCCAATGGCAACCTTGTCCCTGACGAAGTGGAGATCAAGCTCAATGTGCTTCGTGCGTTGATGCTGGACTGGGTTGCTAGCCAGGTAGACGGCGGAGACGTTGTCAGTGTAGACCAGAGTGGCCTTCTGCAAGGGGCATCGTAGCTCAAGCAGGAGATTGCGGAGCCAAGAGCACTCGGAGACAACGTTGGCAACACCCCTGTATTCGGCTTCAGCGCTGGAGCGAGACACGACGGACTGCCGCTTGGCTGACCAAGATACAAGAGTGTAATTGAGAAAGACACAGTAACCAGACGTGGAGCGACGTGTGTCTGGACAACCACCCCAATCCGCATCAGTGTAAGCCACAAGATCAAGCTTAGAGGAAGGAGTGATGGTGGTGCCGAGCTTGAGGGTGTCGCTGATGTACTGAATGATCCGTTTCAAAGCCTGAAAGTGAGGTTCCCTAGGGGCATGCATGAACAAGCAGATCTGCTGAACGGCGTAACTGATATCAGGCCTAGTGAAAGTGAGATACTGAAGAGCACCGGCGAGGCTCCTGTACAGTGTGGGATCGTCAACCAAAGGACCAGAATGAGCACTGAGCTTGTTGGATGTATCGACTGGGGTCGCGACGGGATTACAGTTGACCATCTTAGCCCGAGCAACAATCTCTGCAGCATACTTACTTTGTGAGAGAAATAGACCAGACGCATGCCGCTGAACAGCAACTCCCAAGAAGTAAGACAGCTGACCCAGATCAGACATGGCGAATTCCGCACTCAACTGCGAGATTATCACGTCCGAAGAGCATCAGAAGAGGCGGTGAGAATGATGCCGTCGACATAAAGCAGCAGGAATGCCAAGTCTGAGCCTCTGCGATAGATAAAAAGAGACGTATCCGAACGGCTGCCAGTGAAACCCAAACGGAGCAGATGGGAGGCAAAACGCTGGAACCACGCCCGCGAAGCCTGTTTCAGACCATATAGAGAGCGCTTGAGGAGACGGACATGCTTTGGACGCTCAGCATCAGTAAACCCCGGCGGCTGAAACATGTAAACTGTCTCATTCAGATGACCATGCATAAAGGTGTTCTTGACATCTAACTGATGGATGGCCCAGTTGCGCGACAAAGCAAGACTCAAGACCACTCGGATAGTGGCAGGCTTGACCACAGGGCTGAAGGTCTCATCACAATCAATATCGGCCTGCTGAGATCTACCGTTCACCACAAGATGGGCCTTGTAGCGCTCCAACGTCCCATCAGAGCGGAACTTGTGACGAAAAAGCCACATACAGCGAATGACGTTCGCCTCAGGAGGGCGAGGAACAAGAACCCAAGTACCATTCTTCGTAAGGGCCCTGTATTCATCGAGCATAGCCGCCTGCCAATTCGGGTCGAGGAGGGCTGTTTTGTGGGAGGTGGGAACGGGGGAGAGGGAGGTCTGGGTGGGGGCAGAGGGTGAATGGGAGTCGGGAAGGACGGGGGCAAGAGGGGCTAAGCAAGGGGAAGAGGCGGCGGGCGGATCAAAGGCGGCGAGGGTTGCGGCGGGCGCCGCATGAATTACGGCGGCCGCCGCCAGGGAGGGGTGTAAAGCTGTGGGCGCAGCATTTGTACATGCGGCGGGCGCCGCCAGGGAAGGGTTTAAGGCTGCGGGCGCAACATTTGTACATGCGGCGCCCGCCGCATGCCCTGCTGCGGGCGCCGCACGTAGGTGACGGGAGGCTGTTTGGCGGGGTGATGAGAGGTGGATAGCGGGGTGATGGACGGTGGTCATGGAGACGATCTGACGGGGTCGGAAGACACCGGAGACGCTGCGGGTGTGTGGTCTGGTGGTGGGGGGGGTGGTGGGGGGTGGTGGTGGTGGTGGTGTAGGGGGAGAAGCAGGAGCACCGGGAGAGCTCTAGGGAAAAAGGAAGTGAGGGAATGGTGACTCAGACTCTGACGGAGACACAAGGGGTGTGGGAGACGCAAAGGGAAACCGCGACTCATCAAAGGTGACATGACGTGAGAAAATGATCTTGTAGGTCTTGATATCGAGGCAAATGTAACCGCGATGATCAGACGCATAGCCTAGGAAGACACATGGAGTGGAGCGCGGGTGAAGCTTGTGCGGGGCTGTGGATGACTGGTTTGGGAAACACAAGCACCCGAAGGTGCGAAGGTGATCATACCTAGGCTCGGCGTAATAAAGTGTCTGAGCTGGCGAGCGATGGTGTAGGGTAGTGGAAGGGAGAATGTTTAGGAGATAACATGTGGTGGATAAGGCGTGAGGCCAATAGGGAAGGGGAATAGATGCGTAGAAGAGGAGAGAGCGCATCATGTTGGTAATGGTTCTGATGATTCTTTCTGCTTTGCCATTCTGCTGAGAAGTATAGGGGCAAGACAAGCGATATGAGATCCCATTTGCGGCAAAGAAGGAGTGAAAGTCTTTGTTGTCAAATTCACGGCCATTGTCACATTGGAAACATTTGATGGACATGTGAAACTGTGTTTTGATGTAGGTATGGAATCTGGCAAAAACAGGAAACACTTGGGACTTGAAATGCAACGGGAAGACCCATAAGTAATGAGTGTAATCATCTAGAAACAAGAGGTAGTACTTGTGACCCTCCTTGCTAGGCACGAGAGAGGTCCAAATGTCGTTGTGAATGATATCAAAGGGAGCAAGGGTAGAGGTCAAAGACCGTTGGAACGGCAGTCTGGCATGTTTGCCTAGTTGGCAGGAAGAGCATAAATCAGAGCGTGGGTCTTTAGTACAGGTGACAAGGTTCTGGGAACGGATGACATCTAGAACGGCAGCGCTGGGATGGCCCAGGCGTGCATGCCACAAGCTGGACGATGATGCCGAGAGGGCGACCGGACACGACTGACTGGACGCAGGAGGTGGTGTGACAGGGTAGAGCTCCCCGGTGCTGTTACATCTCATGCGAGTAACCCCCGCAGTAAGATCGTTCATAGAGAAACCATAGGGATCAAACGTAAGGGAAACGTTGTTTTCAGTAGTGAACCGACGGACAGAGATAAGGTTTTTGACAATCTTTAGGGCAATAAGGACATTGTTCAGGTGTAGTGGGTGGGTTGGGATTTGTAAATTGGCGTGGCCAATTCCCGAAGTAGCAAGACGACCACCATTTCCGACGATAATAGAGTGGGCAGGGCCCTTAAAAGAAATAGATGAGAGGTTACCTGAGGAGTTCGTCATGTGGGAGGTGGCACCAGTGTCCATGTACCAAGAAGAGTCTGAAGATGTCGGCTGCGTAGAGGAGAAGGCGTGATGCAGAGCTGGCGGAACATAGCCTAGGTCAGGCGATGTCAGAGAGGCCTGAGGACCGGCATGTCGAGGGGTAGGATATCTAGAGTTTCCAGAGAAGGCGTGATGTTGGTGATCGTAGAGAGCTATGGTGAGAGATTTTTTTTTGTCCACCTGAGTTAACAAATAATTAACTCAGGGCCAGAAACGAAAATAGTAAAATACAAGGATGTTTTTGTAAATACTTGAAAAGAAATTAAAGAACAAAACGAAAAGGCCGAAGCTTTCTTCGTTGTTGAGGTTGAGGATGACGGCGACGGTATCCGAGGAGCAAGGATGAGGAAGGCCGGAGCTTGAGTCCGGTCAGGGCAGCAGCGGGGGGCTGTTGTGGTGGTGGCGGTGCGCGAGGGAGAGCGGTGGATGTGCGTGAGGGAGGAGGACAGCGAGAGGGAGCAAGCGTCGGGAATCCGGGCTGTGGTGACCGGCGATGGTGAACAGGTGGTGGCGACGCCGGTGGATGGTCGGAGGAAGAGGAAGACCGGTGAGGGAGGACAGCGTCGGTACGAGGCCGACGACGGTAAGAGGAGGGTGAGGCGGGAGGATCAAATTAGGGTTTCGTGAGGAAGAAAAGGCTGTGATACCATGTGAGATCACAAGATTGATTGTAATGTCCTCCTTGAGGGTTTCCATTCATTGATATAACATATATATAGGTTACAAAGGTATTGAGCTTTAATGGACTTCTAGCCCACTATACAATATTAAGACCTATGTAATCTATCAATAAGTAATATAACCTATGGTTTCGAAGCTCTCGAGATGAATTATAATATGTGAATGTCAATTTAAGTAAAATATTAAAGTATTATAGTATATTGAAATAAAACTAAAGTGATTAATACTGTTGTAATTTTCAAATATTCATAACTTTTTACTCAGATCGCCGAGGAGAATACATCTAGGTAATTTTTCGGATGAGGGGGGGTCACGTGACCCCCTAGGACCCCCTAGCTCCGCCTCTGATCTCAGGCAACGATTTTGGTGTTTGTCTGTAGAAAATGTTGTCAGAGGCACATGGGGTCATATGCATTGGGGCGATGAACTGTTTTCGTCGCTTCAAAGTGCAAGAATCATAGTGCATGTGAAACTTGAAGGGACCAGAAACATATGCTCGTCGCGTCAAAGGGTACATAGACTCAAGCGACGACTACAGGCGTCCATATGAATCATATCAGATAAGAAAAAACAATTGAGATGTCACTAGCTTTTGCTTTATTATTATTTATATATATTTAGGATGAGGTAGTTGAAACAATTGAGATGCTAAAAATATCTGGAATAAACTTATATTCTACTCGTCCATATGAATCATATCAGATAACAAGAAAGAAGTCATGACTCCCGTCAAAAGTAAAACTAAATAATTTAACTTGTTTCTGGAAGTTATGCATCAATATAAAGTTATAAACTACTCCGTATATCTCTGCGAAATTATGCAATCTGCCTCGTCATGATGATATCTTCTTTGTTCATGTTACCTTATTCTGCATGCTTTCGCAAAAGTAGTTAATCATAATGAAATTTGATAAAAAAAAAAAAAAAACAATTTACTTTGTTCTTGTTCCCTTATTCTTCTTAGTTCCATATCAATTTCATGTTTGTTATCTGATGTATGAAATAACTCCTCAATGAGGCTACGCATTTCATTTGAATAATCAGAATAAGAGTGGAAGTGTTGATTTTCACTATGAGCTATTGATATGCTTAATTCAAATACATTACTATTGTTTGGGATGTGTTTTTTATTGCTTATAAGTTGTAAGGAATGGAAGTGCATGTTGCTTTTTAATCATCAGGATCATGCATTCTCTAGTTCTGCGGGTGCTAATCGATCATCTCTTACGTACACATCAAAGGTGTATGTTGATTGGCCTTGCAGAGTTTCAGTCATTGCTTAGGTTTAGTTTTTTCTGTTCAATCTAGTCAATTTGCCAAAATGCCTCTTGTGGAAACAAGGTTCTATTGTCCGAGTGATTGCTTAGGTTTAGTTTTGTTTGATCAATGTACTCAATTTGACAATCCAGTTTCACATTGACCTGCATTAGGTAGGGTCATGGAGAACTTTAGCTGATAATAAAATGATAATATTTTGGATCATAGTGTGGAATATAATATGAATGGATTTTAGTTTTACCAAGGTATCATTTTACAATCATAACTGTACAGTTTGTTGAGCTGAGAATGGTTCTCATGGGATGCATTAATTAATTACTCCGATCCCTGTAATTAATAAATCCCTCTCGTTTTAAGTTTCTTTGACAATCACAACGAGTTTTGACGGTTGAGCTATTTTCCCACCTTTCCAAGATCAAACTACAACTGATCAATATTGCTCGGAAACCTCCCGCCTTCAAGACTCAACTCTTCCCCTTCCAAAAACTTTAATTTTCACAACGCCAATATATATATTAATGGCCTTTCTAATCTTCAACTCCATCATCATCATCATCTAGGGTTCTCGACCGGCTCTCGTCTGAATCCAGATGGTCTCAACTCTCAGGGTGAGTTCCTAGTTCCAGGACTGTTTATCGTCTTTACGGTTCTGTTTGTGTGTGTTGTTAGCTGCCATAAAAAAACAAAATCATTTCCTGTAATTTCTTCTTGTACCTGTTAATTAGTTGTTTTTCGATCTTTGTATACGGTTGCTTCTACACTAGTTTGTAGAAGGATACTGATTTTGTAATTAATTTCGTTGTTGATCTATATATCCAGATGGAAATCTTTGTAGAGACACCTACTGGTCGAACCATCACTGTTGAGATTGAGAGCTCTGATAAAACTGAGGACCTCAAGTTACAAATCCAGGGCAAACAAGGGACCGACAGATTCTCATTTTCGGGAGTACAAATTTGGAAGATGGCAGGACTCTCGCTAACTACAATATAGAGGACAATTCCATCGTCTACCTTGTGTTCTCCCTCAGGGGTGATATGCGGATCTTCGTGAGGTCTGTCGCCTGCAACACGATCACCCTCCAGGTCGGGATGTCAGATACTATTGAAAATGTGAAGACCATGATTTGGGACAAGGTCGGGATCCCACCTGACCAGCAGTGTTTAATGTTGGGTTGTACGAAATTGGAAGATGATTGGATTCTAGATGAGTGTCCCATTGAGGAGGATTCGATCATCGACCTATTACTCCGATGCAGGGAAGTGATGAAGATCTTCGTGAAGACCGTCACGGGCAAGACCATTGGCCTTAAGGTGAAAAGCTACGACACAATTGAAAGCGTCAAGACCAAAATTCAGGATAAAGAAGGCGTCCCGCCTCATCACCAGATGCTATTTTTCGGCAGTAAGCGTTTGGAGGAACATGACTTGACCCTATCTGACTATTGCATCAAGGCTGAATCCACACTCCTCCTAGTGCCGTGTCTAAAGTACATATTAATGCAAGTTTTTATACAGATGTTGGGTGAGGCGACTCGGATAACATTGGAGGTGGAGAGGTCGGAGACCATAGAGAATGTAAGGGAAAAGATACAGTATATAAAAGGGATTCATCCGGATCAGCAGAGGCTCATCTTTGACGGGAAAGAACTGGAGGATGGAAGGACACTGTCGGATTATAACATTCAGAATGAGAGCACCCTCCATTTTCTCCTGCAACTACCTGGTCGACATACGTTGAAATTGTTGAAGAAGTTGTGATTGTGTGAATGGCAATGTGTTTTTTCTCTTTGGAAAGAAGGGAAAATTTGCCAAAATGCTTTATTTTTGTTTCCGTCTTAACCGGTTGTTTTGTGCTTTTTTAAGTTTCCCAATCAATTGGCCTTTGTGCTGTTGCTAATTCATTTCGTTATTGCGAATCGAGTTTTCATCCTAAACTTTTCTATAATTCTTGTAATGGATTAATCTTGATTCTCTCCTCTTTATCTCCTCTCTCAAATATTTCACACTTTCTGTCTTCGTGTTAACTGTTGAGATGTAATTTGCTGAAAACACGTGCGTGACCTTTGGATTCATAGAGAGGAAATTTTGGCCATGGAAGCATTAACTCCCCCTGCCTTGTGTGAATCTTATTTGTGAAGGTTCTTCTGTTAATGGGGACCATATATCAGCCTCAAACACACATAAAGGAATACTTGGCAATCATGATCTCTCGCTCTCATCAAGATTGAGACATTGAAAATCATACTCATCTATAATGTGAAGTTAAATGCGCTTTTGTGAAATCTTGTTGACATGGGAAATGCATGGTCTGAACCAAGGGTATGAATGGGTAAGAATAGACCCTTAAGAGCAAGCCCAACAGATGTTGTAAAAATTCTCTAAAATAGAGATGAAAATGCCAGAATCTCTAAAAATTTTATACCTAAACTCCAACAGCTTCTCTATTATACAGATTTCTACATTTATTATATACTATAATAAATATAAAAAATGATAATATAATAAATGCATTTCTTAATGAAATTAATTAAAAAAACAATAAACTATATGAATTAATTATATGGGTTGATAAAAAAAAAAAGAATTATATGGGACCAAAAGAAATTGAAGTGAACAACGCCAACCATTTGAACACCAACACATCTATGATCTATAGGAATCGATCAACATTGATTTAGAACAGCAACAATTGAACACTAATCAAACAGCCCTAATTGACCGCACTCTTTCTCTCCACCCCAAGCCTGGAGCCGGCCTGTCACCAACCTCCCCCTCCGATGCAACGACGTGGTTCCAGACGAGACCTCAGAGCTCCTCCCTGTCTCTCTCCTGAAGAGAACAACTCAATTGCGAGACCTTCAAGGTTGATCTAGAACGCCGCTCCACTCGCGGTGTTCACGAACTTCCCCTGGTTTGCACCGCCGGAGTCGTCTTCGTCATCCAATCTATGAACTCGGCCGAATCTGACGGGAGCCGGTGGGAGAATCGGCTAATGCTCCTCGCGCGGTGACGATTGCCAGAGGCAGAGCCTGTGGTGGAAGAGCGGAAGTCCTCGGAGCCTCTATCGTCGCTGTCGATCGAGGTCCAATTGAACTGGAGGCATCCAGTTGGGATTCAATTTAATCAGTTCGAGGCTTGTTCTTCCAGATTCAATCAATTTCTATTGGGAGGTGTGAAGCATTCAATTTTAGCGTTCAACTATCTTTCTCTAAATTTATAGATTTTTTTTCTCTCTCTTTGTGTTTCTCTATTTTACAGATTGATTTGCAGGAGCTCTTGGGTTAAAAAATCCCTCTTTTTCTCTAAATTTTCCCCTTTTCTCTATTTTACAGCTACTGTTGGGGTTGCTCTAAGGCGGTTTGTTAGTCGAGTGGATTGTGGAGGACTGAAGCAAATGTACAATCCAGAATGATGGTGGATTATGAAGTATAAAGCTTTGTGGTTTGTAATGTAAGAGTAGAAGTAAATTACCCAACTAATATACCCTGACTAGTTAGACAGACCTGTTCTTGTCAAGTGGGTTTTTGGCCCCTATTGTATGAGTCATCATTTTATATAAATCCAAGTTTCTTATAGTGATGTGTTACTATGTAGAATCTATGGTAAGTTGGTAACTTACCATAGATTCATTTAATTCAGCTTCATGTTTTACTTTTTTTTTTTTTTACCTGATAGCTGATGGGCAGTTATTAACCTTTTCAGCTCAGTAACTTGACATGGTAACTTGTATGCACAAGAGGGGTTGATCCACTTCTGAATGGTAACTTGCTAGCACAGATGATGAATGATGTGCATTGGTGCAAACCAAAACAAGGGCCTCTTTGTTAGCAACTCTAGTAATCCTCCTAAGCATTAAACTGCATTCGATTATTCAAATCCTAGTTTTTAGAGGACAAACTCAACTTCGGCTATCTTACACGAAAATGCTTATTTACAAGGGCTCTTTCCTTCCAGCTGAATGATGCCGGGAGATGTCTTTGAAGGAGTCAATTTTCTTTTCCTTCTGCATGTTCATTTTGGCTACTCATTCATTCAACTGGTTCACTGTACTGCATTTGCAGCTGGCTTGGTCCGTACAATCCCAAATGAGCACACATTCATGAATGTTTTGGGTCAGTTCAAACCACCTCTATATGTATTTCTTGGGCAATGAGTTGGTTGGGGATTTCAACTTCTTCCCCCTTGCAACAAGGATGTATTAAAATGGACTACTGACCTGGTGCCTCTATCATGAAAGTGAAAAACTCGAGGAACACCGAAATTGAACTGTATATAGGGTTGTTAGTTATATGAGCCGAGTAGTTCGAGCTTGGCTCGATGAAAGCTCACATGAGCTCGTTCATTTATTAAACGAGCCGGTTATAAGTATATTTTTAAGCTCAATTCAAAGCTCGCTTCGCCTCGATTCAAACTCGAATAGTTTTAAGTGTTGTGAAATTTACAAAGTTTTCTTCAAATTACTATGTCATGAGTAAGAAGCGTGCTTAATAATCGAAAAAAGCTTGACTTGGGAGCCCTAGCCTTCCAAAAATGTATTAAAATGCACTTCTTTCGGTGTAGATAATCATTTATTGTTAGGGCGACCACTGTTTTTGTGAGCCCTAGCCTTCCAAAACTCAGTAGAAGATAAGGCAAAAGTGTTGTGTTGTCTGAAAGTGTGAAGAGAGCAGTGGTTTTGTCACTACAAACAAAAGGCCTTGAGTTCACGGATCATGTCTTTGAAGAGAGATGGTCGACCAAGATCTTTCATTCTAGTATGACATATAGCAACAAGCGTTTGCGAGATGTTTCCTGAATCTCAACAAACTAGAGTGCAATTAAAAGAGGATCGTGAGGCGGCAACAACCTTATCCAAGTATTATACTTGCTGGTCTTCTCTCCGTCTTTGCTAGCTCCAAGTTCCTATTCTTGAAGCGGAAGCAATGACTGACATTGTCATCAAAGAAGCCAGAAAAATATTCAAGAAACATGTTCCTCTATGCGAATATGGTACGGTGAGGAGGTCAACATGTATGAGAAACTAAAGGAATATCATACAAATCGACAATGCAGAAGTAGAAACAAAAAGGTCTCTGTCATTAATCAAAAGAGGAGTCTCCATGTTTACAAGAAGCTAATCGAGTTGTTGATCGCCTATCACACCTTGACACCGTCTTCTCTAGATCTTCTATCCCTGACGATTCTGAACTTGTTTTGCTAGAATTAGGTTCTCCCTTTCCGCCAAATTATTTTCGGTTAAAAAAAATGTCTACCAACTCCAAAAACAAATGTCGTATCCAACAAACTAGAGTGCAATCAAAAGAGGACCGTGAGGCTGCAACAACCTTATCCAAGTATTATATATACTTGTTGGTCTTCTCTCCGTCTTTGCTCCAACTTCCTATTCTTGAAGCGGAAGCAATGGCTGACATTGTCTTCAAAGAAGCCAGAAAAATATTCAAGAAGCATGTTCCTCTATGCGAATATGGTACGATGAGGAGGTCAACATGTATGAGAAACTAAAGGAATATTTTACATATCGACAATCACTACAGGAAAACAGTGCCAATTTCGACACTTTTTATGACCAATCTCGATGCTTTAAACCGTCGCAAATTTCATTTTCGACGCTTTTAAAAAGCGTCGAAAATTCTTGCGTCACGAATGACATGTGCTATTTTCGACGCAAAATTCTGTCGAAGTCAATCTCGACGTCCTAGGGCGTCGGAAATGGCATGTAATTTTCGACGCCATAGAGCGTCGAAAATGACATGCCAATTTCGACACCCTAAAGCGTCGAGATTGGCATTTTATTTTTCAAAAAAAATAAAAAACGAATTTTTCTTCTTTCAACCCCTTTCATTACACATTAATTCAAATCCTTTAATTAACAAAAAACATCAACAGAAATCTAATAAAGCATTAGTCAAATGAATCAAGATCTTACATGAGTGAATTAAAAATAATATACATGACATCAAATAATTGAAATAACAATTATTGATAATATACATGACATCAACAATTGTTTACCTCAGGACTCATCTAATAGCTAGATAATATATAGACCTAGGAACTTCAACTATAAACTTTATTGGCTAACGCACAATCAGAGGGAAAAAGCACTACTACTGTGCGCTTTCTTATTCACCTGTTCACCACTTCCAGCAACCCAAAATCACAGAGCAAAAAATTTGAAGATAAAAATCAGGACTCATAGTTGAAGAGAATAGGAAAGAAAGAAAGAGTAGGGATTAGTTAGACAAGAACAAAGAGAAACAATGAGAAGAGACAGGCATCAACAATCTGGTAGATATCACTTAAAAGATGTATTCAGTCACAGTAGGTGAAGGAAGCAAAGCTTGTAAAACCCCTCAAGTAAACCCAACTGCGTGTGTATAAAAAGACATTTCAGGTCAAACAAAAAGATAGCCAACCTGTTATCCAAAGTACCATTTTCACTAATGGCACCTCCTAGTGAAAGTTCCTCGCTCCCAGTTTCGCTTTCCGGATGGCCGTTGTAACTTCCATTTTCGGTATTTGCTGATATTTTGTATGCCATACCCTCACAGAGAAAACAGTTGCCTTCTGGTGAGCTAGGCAAACAAAACAGACACGCCAGAGAGTATGGTGAATGATTCAGTACATGCAACACATAACAACATTTGGTAAAAGGCAGGTTCTACTTCTAGATTTATACTGTATTTTGTAGGGTTGTACCTATCGGGTGCTCCAACATCGTATGAATCATGTGGACTCGTTTCCATAGCTGCCAGCTGATCCACTCCTGGTCTGAGGTATCCCAGCAACCTGATCAGGGAAGGAAAAGAGAACCTCTACAAGTTAGACTACAACCTAATATTATTTAGCCTACTAAACGACGAAAGAGATGGTTGCGTGCGAACTCACAAGTTAATGGCCTTCTGCCTCTTGGCGTCCATGCACACATTTATGAAGAAACGCTGCAAAGTATTTATCATCTCCTTCAACTGGATGGCGGGTCTCCATTCACCGCTCTTCTCAGAGAAGATCTGCTAGAATCAGAGCTTCACAATTTAGAGGGATAGAAGCCATGGAAATGTATGCTCAATGGAAGTAATGAAGAATTCCTGGCTCTTTGGATCATCAAGAAAGTGAGAAAGAAAGAAGTACCTTGCAGCGAGCACCAGATCCTCCATACTGCCACGCAATAGCATCGCCCATTGCCTTATAAACCTCCGTTGTTTTACTCACCAAAGATTCGTCTAACGAATCCACTTCTGGGGTTCTAATGATTCCTAAGGCATGTAACTGATAGCCAAGAGCAACTAACCCATAGGCAAACTGTGCAACATTAGTTCTGTCGAGACAATCAACGCAGTTAGTTCTCAGAACCCCATTCTGGATCTTCTGAGTAGACCTGTCAAAACGTGACCCGACCCGAGGACCCGACCCGACCCGACCCGTAAAACGTGGGTTTTGGCGCAAATATTTCAACCCGAAACCCGAAGCAACCCGAACCCGTTCAACCCGCAAATTTCTGGGTTGGGTTGGGTCGACCCGTGGGTCACCCGTTGGGTCAAGCTTTAAGATAATAAAAACATAAATAAATTACAATTTAACCTAATATTGAAATTTATTACTAATAATAATTAAGATTGAATATCATATTTTTCATCATCAATTTTACTTTATAATTTAACATTACAATTTGTTATGTATATAAAATTACATATTACTATTGTAGCAACATTAATTATTATTTTTCAATAATATAACTATTATTAGGATAATATAACAATTTTAGATTTATGAACTATGTAAATAGTCATTAAAAATACTCTATATGTTTACTTTTAAATGCCGTTTACTATTCATGTATGGTTTTAAAGATGATAATAATTATATAAAATATCAATTTATATATTATATATAATTTCATACTTCAAAAACTAAAAAGAATGAAATTATAACAAGTAATGAATTTTTATTGATATTTTACATAATTTTATCATTTTAAAATAACATGTATAAATAGTAAATAACATTTAAAAAATTATGGATGAGTCGCGCTCTTGACCCGTTGGGTCGACCCGAACCCGTTAAATATGGGTCTGGGTTGAGCACTTCATGACCCGTAACCCGAAATGACCCGACCCGGAATGGACCCGAACCCGAGACAACCCGACCCGAACCCGAACCGCCCGACCTGTTTGACAGGTCTACTTCTGAGGCTTCACAAAGTGATTCTTGCACAATTTTTTGTTTTTCTTGCATTCCCTTTCTGACTTCTTGATGTCTTCAACGGATTCAAATGAAGTCTCCAATTTGTCTCTGTCTTCATTCCACTCCCTACACAGCGTTTCAAATAGCAGAAAAACAAACAGCATATCACATCTTGGACTGAAGACTTGAGCTTAAGCCAATAACTGGCCATCAAAAACTTCAAAGATTCAATTTAGACAATGAAACTAGTTTTTGAGTACCTGGGGTTGGACATGTCTACGACGGTTTGCTGAACGCTCACTGACGGGATAACTTCATAACTGAGGAATCCAATAAAGTCACATACTTCCACAGCCACTTCATTTAGAAGAGTCAGGACCGAAGCACCTTCACTAGAAAGTTATTTTTGGCTTTTCAGCATGGTAATTTAATTGATCAAAAGAAACTTCAGAAATGAGATGAGTAGAAAAAATTCAAGTCAAATTACGTTTGGAAGTGTCCATCCAGATCCATGCTTATGAACTCCAATTTTCTCTCCTTTGGCAAGCAAGTATTGACAGAAACAACTGCGTTGAGATACTCTTCGCCAAGAACAGATTCACGCGGTTTCTTCTCGCAACACTGCAGATCATTAGGGGTGATGACAGTTAGTGGCATATGTCATATCTCATGCTAGCAAATCTACAAGATTACAACCGGTTAAGATCTGCTGACCTTGCTGCATCGATGGATGAGGTCTTGTAGTGCCTTCATCTTCTGTGTGATTAGAGACTGATGAGGCAGGGAATATGGTGTTAACTCTTGTTTAAGTGTAAACAGAAATAGAAATACTGACCCTTTCCGATCTTAGTTTTAAAAAGCGCGCCTGGGGCGCGCCTAGGCTCAGGGCGCAGCAGGGCTCAGCCCTTGGGGCCTTTTGTACCCCAGGCGAGGCTCATTACGTAAGGCGCGCGCCTCTGGCGCCTTGGTGAGCTTTTCTCCAGGCGCAGGGCGCTGGGCTTTTAACGCCTTCTGTTTTGCTTTGTTTTTTTAACTCTAATTTATAATATTAACTTAATGGGCCCACTTTTGGGCTTTTTAATCCAAAAAGTTGTTTTCACTAATCCCTAATTTGTCTCTTCTGTGTTCTGCCGCATATAACAATCTTCCCAACTCACGTTCTTCTTTAGTCTTCTCTTCTGCTGCTGCAGTTTTTTTTCTCCTCCCTTCCTTTGGTTATCTTGACTCTTGAGACTATGTTGGAGATGATCAGGATGGAGGTTATGAGGATGTTGATGATTTAGATTACTAGGCTTTGATGAGGGTTGGGGCTTTCATTAGGAGATTCATGGTCTTGAAAAACTATGCCTTTTGCTTTATTTAGTTTCCACTTTGTTTTATTTGTTTTGTTGTATCTTTATTTCATTTTGAAATTTGAACTAAGTTTATTTTTACACGTTGAAGTACTAAACTATGCTTTGTTTTGATATTTAACCATATATTATATGATTATCATTTGATTTTAAGTACAAAATATATGTTTTAAACTATTCTAAGTTAAAATTCAGCCTCCTCTACGATGGGCGCGCGCCTGCGCCTTGCGCCCTGTGTCTAGGCTCCAGGGACCGTCTGCGCCTCAGTGCGCCTCGCGCCCTTTAAAACTAAGTTTCCGATAGATTATGCACCTTTGTGGCACGATATCTCTTTCCAGATGCAGTTTCAGGGCATTGCTTCAGAAGATTCAATCACCAGATCCTATCAAAATAAGTAAGAACGAAGCCAAATTCACTAATAACAAATTCAATTAAACGGTGCTTAACATTTTAAAGTACAAAATCGGAAACATGTTTCGAAAGCGTCGAAACATACATAACAAAGATTGTGATGTGTTGAGGTAGGCTTTGCCAATTGAACTAGAGGGATATATAATATACAGGGACGGAGCTGGGGGTGCTCGAGCACCCCATGGCCGGAAAAAAAAAAATCTTTATTATATATGTATTTTGAAAAGGTCTGAATAGAGTAATGAAAAATGAAAAATAATTAGATGACAAAAAATGTAAACATCATGTCATAACAAACATACCTTCATCAAAGAAATCTTTTGAGATAATTCTTCACTTGCTTTGACATGGACTGGAAGTTCATGTGTGCGTTTATATACATTTTTCAGATTCTCATCTAGAGCACAACCAAGTTGATAAACACTGAAAAAATTAATACTTGTGCAAGGTGTGGTCACATAACCATATTCTACTTCTACTATAGTATATAAAGCTAGGAGATTTTGACTGAAAGTACAATACTATCAAGTAATACAAGTCAATAGACTGAAAGTGTAAGCTATGGAAGCTTCCATAGATAGGTCATCCTACGAGCTATCTGAATCTGTTAGTTAACAAAAAAATGGTTTGAGAAAGAAAAAGAAACATGAACATTTTTCTAAGCAGTGGCAAGACTAAAGAAAAATTAATTTGTGACCATGTTTAGGCAACTAAAACAACCCTAAGACACAAGCACTTGAGTGTTTTTTTATGGATATATTGCATTCACATAGCTGCTACCAATGCTGCAGAGGATAAATTATATCCGCAACTAAACATTATACTCCCTCCGTTCCAAAATACATGGGCTTTTCGTTTTCGACACGTTTTTTAAGGAGCGGAAAACTCTATAAAATATTATTTTTTTAATTATATTTTTTATATAATATGATACTTATTAGTAATAAGTATCATATTATATAAAAAATTAAATTAAATTAATAATATTTTATAGAGTTTTCCGCTCCTTAAAAAACGTGTCACAAAGCAAAAACCCATGTATTTTGGAACGGAGGTAGTATTTACGATTAGTGGGAAGAAAAAGATAATGGGAAGTACCAGTTCCACTATAGCTCCAACATTTGACTAGTCTATGAAATGGAAACAATTTTTCAGAAACCCATATAATACTCCTCATAGAAAAATTTCTAAGGGATGCCATTTTACTTAATATTTGTAAAATTTGGTTTTATTTGTTAATACAAGCATTGATCTCACTTCAAAATTAGCATAAGGGTTACATGACCAAATCCATCCACTTAAATTATGCTTTTAATAAATAAATAAATAAATAGGCTCCAAACCATGAAAGCAATATATAGCAAATCATTTTAGAACCATCATAATTGATATGGTTTATGTATAGAAATAAATTAGGTAGAAGGACTTCAGTAATTTTGAAGTGAGATTGCTGTTATACTATTTAACATCACGTGCAACAAATGTCATGCCAGAGCAAAATTGGATCGAAATGTCTTGAATCAAAGAACATCAAATGAATTTGTATGCTTTTCCAATGTTTTGCCCCACAATAACCAAGATTAACTTTCTGTTTGTGACTTAGAAGTTTCCCTTTTTTCATATTTTACTCAACAGGCCGTTGTGCTACTATTTGAGATGAGAGATGAAGATACTACTTTGAAAGCAGAACTGAATGAATAACATACCTGATGCCAGAAACAGTATGTCGCTGTCTTAGCTGTAACAATTTACTTGTTGCCATCGAAGGCAAACTTTCTCCCTCATGTAGTCCTTCACTCCGCAAAAATCTGCCTCGGAGTAAGACTGAAGCATAGAGATTATAGATGTGTCAAAATAATCAAGGCAAATACAATAAGAAAGAAGTTACACAACTCTTTGAAAATTGGGAGACACCTCAATCTTATAAGCATCGATCCGGCTATTGAACACAACATTGTTGATTCTAGTGGACTTTTTGGTATTTCATAATCGATTACCAAGAGCAATCACAGGTGAGGGTTTCTGAACACAACGCGATCGATAATGTTAGGGTTTTTGAAGACAACGAGATCTGAAGAAAATGAGAGAGAGGATTACTGTAGGTGAGGGACGTGAAGGAGAGGAACATACTTATGAGATGAACGGAGAGGGACGGCGGATGTGGATCTCGAATTTGCCTTCAACCTCCTGATTTGGACCTCCCGAGTTGAGAAATCGATTCGCCTCCAACCTCCCGATTTGAGCCTCGTATCTCGAGTTCGCCTCTCAATATCTAGATCGCCTCCAACCTCCCGATTTGAGCCTCGAATCTCGATCGCCTCCAACAGCAGGTGAGAAATCAAACCTCCTGATGGGTTTTTGAGTCGGGAGGACCTTCGAGGGTTTCGGGGAACATTTCAAGTCAGAGAAACTGGTGGTGTTTTAATATTTTACTCAAACCATTCTCGACGCCCTACAGTGTCGAGAATGTGCCAATCTTGACAGCTAAAAATGTCGAAATTTTTTGACACCTTACAGTGTCGAAATTTTTCGACGCTATTAAAAAGCGTCGCAAACAAAACGTCGAAAAACACCCGTTTTTCCTGTAGTGAATGCAGAAGTAGAAATGTACAAAAAGGTCCCTGTTATTAATCAAAAGAGGAGTCGCCATGTTTACAGGGAAGCTAATCGAGTTGTTGATCGCCTATCATACCTTGACATCGTCTTCTATGGATTTTCGATCCCCGACGATTCTAAACTTGCTTTGCTCATCTGTAAGGATGCCTTTTGCTAGAATAATGTTCTTTCTTTCCGCCAAATTATTTTCGGTTTTAAAAAAAAAATTGTCTACCAACTCCAAAAACAATGTCTTGGATGATGTAATTGAGGATATTTGAACCGTACATAGTTTTGGTTGAAGCTTGAATGGACAAAATTAGGAATGCAACAAATTTAGGTTGAAGTCTCGAAGTTAGAAGCAGGCCAAATGGCCAATAGTGCAGCTGCTAAGTGTCACATGGACAACTATTTCTGCCCACATGCGCCCTCATCTCTCTAATCAAATTACTACGGAGTACATTTATTACTTGATTAATTAATTAATGGTTATTAAGGGTGTGTTTGGATTTCAATACATTTTAATGGGTATTACTCCGTATTAGATACAATCGACATGAAAATAAACACTGAAAATCGAAGGCAAACCAAGGTTTAGGACACTACATTCATATCAGCTTGCATCACATTCCCTAAACCCTATTTAATTTCAACGTAATTTAATTAATATTCCGCATAGTTATAATTATAAATATATAAATAGTACTGCGTATTTGGTTAGGACATTTTATAATATGTTTAAAATAGCAAAATAAATAAATAAATAAAATATTTTATAAATTATGATAATAAAATACTACCTATTATATGCAAAGTTTATAATTGCATTATAAAATTAATGTAATTCATTAATATAATTTTATTAAGTAAAATACATGGGAATCCAAACACACTCTAACTATCAATTAGCATAAGAGTTCACCAAAAAAAAAAAATCAATTAGCATAAGCTGTCAAGCATCTTTTTATAAAGGGAGACTTGCGGCACTTGCCAGCATGCTATGCTATGTGACTGAAGAATCCACATACAAAAGTAGAAATTCATTTCATTATAAAACTAAATAAAGAAAGGTGAATGAAATTTACTCTAGCAAGTAGCAATGTAGCAACCCCCTCATACCATCCTACTTAACTAACTAAAGTGGAATCATAAAATTATCCCTTAATGGTGGCCAGGCTATTCTTTTTAGTTTTAGTGAGTTACTAAGTAGACTGTCATTGAATATATTGCAAATTGCAATTCATTGTAGATTTAACTATGCAACTAGTTGAAGATCGAACAGATCATAAGAGCAAACAAAAAATATTGGAACAATGGGTTTTGTTTTGCAATATGTTGTGGAATATAGATCCGTTAGTAGGTGTAGGCCTATTGTTTGTGTTTAATATTTGGGAGATTTTTAAGTTTACACCAACGGCTAGTATTGGTCCACTAATATAACATTATAAGTAATCTAAATAGATTTTAATAAATGAAAAATATAAATATTTTTTTCACCAAAAAATAGTATATATATAAATAAAATTAGTTTAATAGATTATATAATCTAAATATCTTTTATTTAGATTTTAATAAGTAATCGAATAATTTGGCACTGGGTGTCTATAATGAACAAATAAATATAGTTGAAAGATAACCTAAAGTAGGTCCATTGCGGAGCCATTAATGATGATAAATTTAAATATCGACGAAGATCTTGAATATATGGCTCGTCCCATATAACGACACTAGGATGCCGGATAAGGTACCATTCAGGATAAATGTGCGACATTGGAGAATTCTCACCTAGTCATACTTGTCGAAATGTGAGAGATTGAACGATTAGTTACATGTTAAAAGTAACCAATGGACCGGGAAAATATCGTGAAGGAAAGATTTAACTTACCACCATGTATCCAATGGGTATTGCATGTTTTGTACGAGCCATGTATAAGCCAATTGTAGTTTATGATGATCTAACATTGGGACCTCGTGTAACTTGAGGGAGCAGTTGGCTCGGTCTAGTTTTCATGAGACATATTAATGCAATCTCGTATCTGGTGGCGAAGATGAAACCCTTAATCGGGAGATCCATCCAATATGTTGTGTCTTTGCGATGGTTCAGAAAGTTGTACTTGGAGATATACTCGATATTATTTGTACTCATAGATCTCTCAATAGTCCATCATTATATCCTTTTCACCAAAAACAAAACAAGATTTCCTTCCAATGGTTTTCTTGCATACCTAGCTAAGAGCTCAACACACATTCAATATCCGCAATGACCGGCCACCACCAATGACGTTCGATCTTCACCTTGAAGATGAACACGGTCATAAAAAATTTAAAGTCATCATCCTCTTAATCATAAAGCAAGTTTGGTGCAACAGGAACATGATCCTTCTCTGGGTCAGCCACATTCGAAGCGGCATCTTCGTCTGGCTCCCCATCATCCAGTACTTTTGGTCATCGCCTCCTCTTGCATTTGCGTCCTCGTCCTTGTCCTTGATCCATTCTATAATCTCTCTTTCAATACGTGTTTGTTCATCCTCTTGCCTCTTCTCCTAAACAAATTCGTCTGGCATGGATTTCTAAGCCCTCGTCCAATCTAGGTCATCTTCCCAATCATGAAGCAAGTTTGGTGCACTAAGAACATGGTCTTCCTCTAGATTGGCCACATTCGAAGCAACATCTTCTTGTAGTGCCCCATCATCTTTTAGCGAGAAATTGCCATCTTTATCGCTAATAAATTTGGTGACAAAGAAATGAAAAGCTCATGAGCAATCACAATTGCCTCTAGAGTATTTTCACCATATATATGTCATGGTTGGATCAATTCCCATGCCTCAGGTGTCCCTCCTTCCTCCTCCGACGGCCCAGCACCCTCTCTCTGTGACCCGACGGGTTTGGCGGGTCGACGACCCGGCGGGTCATGGACCCGGCGGGTCCAGGTCAAGCAGGTCGCGGGTCTTGGCGGGTTACGGGTCCGGGTTAGGGTCGAGCATATTTCAACCCGGCAACCCGGCGGGTCATGACCCGGCGGGTCGACCCGGCGGGTCGGGTCAACCCGTGACAAAAACTAAAAAAAAACTAAAATATAAATTTATATTTATAACAATAATAATATTATAAATATAAATTATAAAAAACTGGAATTTATATTTATAATTATATTATAATTATTATTATAAATTATAACAACAATAATATAAATTATATTTATAACAACAATAATATAAATTATTATTATAAATTATAAATATAACTTATAAACAAAAAACTGGAATTTATATTTATAATTATATTATAATTATAATTATATATTATATATTATAAATTATAAATATAAATTATAAAAAAAAACTAGAATTCATACTTATAAAATATATAACTATGAACTCATATTCATATGCAATATATGTAATGCATGATAAGTTGTACATGTGTTGAACTCCTTTACCCTTTTTATAGAGTTAGGGTATCACTTACCATCTCATTTCCAATGTGGGACAAAAAACCTCCCATTTTCAATGTGGGACAAAAAAGATGGAACTCACATACTAACACTCTTTTCATGTGATCATGTCACATACTCGTTTAGTTTTTTTTGTTGAATTATATTAACATTAAAGTTATTGTTAAAGATAACAAAAGTGATTGTTGAAGATAATAAAATGGTTATTGTTAAAGTTATTGATTCATAAAGAGTTAGATAGGCATGAATGTTTTGCCTCTTTCGAAATCGTGAACAACTCCAACAATTTCAATTGTTCTTTTTCACCCATCAATTTCTTGTTTATTATCAAAGCATCTTGCCTCCCCAAATTACCCATGAATCCATTATTTAAGTAATGTACATTTTGTTCCAAGCTTTGTGGGCTATATTTGACGTCTTAGCCACCGATCACAACTATTGTATCCAACAACACATATAGACTTCAAATGTGAAATTTTAATTCGAATTGTGTGAATTAATTAATCATTACATATCATAACTAATTAATCATCTTCAAAGACAATTATACAAATATATCAATATAGTAGGCAAAAAAGGAGATAAACAAGTGATGAATAAGTTCCATCTTTTTTGTCCCACATTGAAAATGAGAGATTTTTTGTCCCACATCGGAAATGAGAGTATAGGTGGTTGGGAGTATCCTACTCTATAAAAGGAGATAAGCAAGTAATAAATCTTACCATGCATTACATATTGCATATTGCATATGCATATGAGTTGCATATTAGTATGAATTTATATTTATATTTTATGGATATGAATTCTAGTTTTGTTTATAATTTATTTATTATGTTTATATTTATAATTATAATTATAAATAAATATAAAATATATTCTAGTTTATATTTATATTTATAATATTTATATTATTATAAATATTATAGTATAATTTTTATTATAAATATTTATTATAAATATTTTTATTATAAATATTATAGTATAATTTTTATTATAGTATAATTTTTATTATAAATATTATAATTATTATTATAAATATTTATAAATATAAATATTATAGTATAATTTTTAAAAAAGTTTTTTTTTTCGGATCGACCCGTTGACCCGGCGGGTCGACCCGTGACCCGCCGGGTCAGCTGGCCCGCCGACCCGGCTATTTCCCGGGTCCGGGTGCGGGTCATGCCTTTCCCGACCCGTGACCCGGCGGGTCCGACCCGTGGACAGGCCTACTTGTCCCCTGTTTTCAATTTTCCAACAAAAAAAAAAGACACGCGGTTTCAAACCCCGTTTATTTTGTTAAATTTTTGTCATATTTTCTTTCAATTTTAAATTTTAATTTCACCTTCTGAATAAAACGCGGTATGAGACTGTATTTTTCTGCCACACCTGAAAAAATGAATATTTTTGTTAATATTTTAAAATTTTGAATATTTTATTAATAAATTATTTTTCAGTGAATATTTTGGAAAAAAATTGGTTTTAATAATTAGTTTTCCAGTTTTTTGAGACTACCTTCTGCAATCAAGTGGTAATGGAAAGCTTAAACCAGAAAGAGAGACATCCGACAAGGGGATCCCCTTACTCCTTACATCTTTGTTATAGTGATGGAAGGATTAGCAAGAGAACTCATAGCAGAAGCACAACATGATGATGCATTAGTAGGTATAAAACTAAAGCAACATGGTACTCCGGTACCGTTGTTGACATTTGCAAATGATACTCTAATTTTTGCTAAAGCTTCACATGTTAGCCTTGATACAATTAAAAACACACTAAACAATTTCTCAAATCTCTCAGGATTAACAATCAACTACCACAAAAGCTCAATTCAATTATCAAAAAATGTAAACCAAAATCTTGTTAAGTCCCTAGCACAAAGTATGAACATCCCCATAGCCCAAGGGATGGAAAAATATCTAGGTATTCCTATAGTAAATGGAAGAGTTAAAAATTGTGTGTTTGAAGAGGCAATACAAAACCTGAAAAAACATATCTCTAATTGGAAAGCCTCTACGTTATCCCAAGCAGGTAGAACTACTCTTATTCAAGCAAATTTAAGCTCTAAAACAAACTACTTGATGCAAAACTTCTTACTAACAAAAGGAGTATTACAACAAATAGACCAAATTCACAAGGATTTCTTTTGGAACAAACTAAGAACTGAAAGATATAGTCCTCTTATTAGTTGGGAAAAGATTTGTTCACCAAAAAGCCAAGGTGGTTTGGGTATAAAATTAGCAGAAGAAAGGAATATCAATCTCCAACAAAAGCTTCTTTGGAAAATCCACACCCAACCGGACAACATATGGATAAAGATTGTGACGGAGAAATATAACTTAATTAGGAACAAACCGAATTTGAATATCAACAACACTTCCTGGCAATTCGGAAGATTAATTCAATTGAATGATCAATTCCAACAAGGTCTACTTTGGATAGGAGTGGAATTGGGTCTGGTGATGGATGGGTGGAGCCATTTTTCCACCCGACCCGTCATAAAAAAAAAAAAAAAAAAAATCACCCGATCCATCGCCCGTCCGTCTAATATTTCACCCATCACCCAATCCGTCGGGTGGGTAATCGGGTGAAGTAAATTAAAAGAAAAAGAGTCATAGGTCATACTTAGAAATCGATCATATTTGATAATTTCACAAACCACGTCAACATGGAAATCTTATTAATTGTATAAAAGGTTTATTCATGTATATTATATCATTATCCTCATCTTACAAAGTTAGCATTAAAAGTTTAATATCAAATCAAATGAGATGAATTTTAGCCCTTTGCTTAACTCGTAGTTAAAAAAAAGGAAAAACAATTTGGCTAAATCATGTCTTAACACACTAAATACTAAGTCGTTGAAATGAGCGAAATTGTTAACATTCTAGTAGTGTATGCAAAACAAATAAAATAGATTTTTTTAAAGATATGATATGAGGTTAAATAAAATAAGTTTATATTCTTGTAGATATTTTTTGCACAAAAACAATTAGAGAATAGAGAAGATAGAATTAGAAAAAAGAAAAATATGTAGTTATGTTAGGCTATATTTTTTTATAAACTAAGATTTTTTTATAAATAATCGGGTGGGTTAGCGGGTGGTTATGCGGGTCGGGTAATGGTTCGGGTGATGGGTCGGGTAATGGGTGAAAAACATATCACCCATCACCCGGCCCATCGCCCATTTCACTCACCCATCACCCATCCATCACCCGTATTTTTTGGGGTTTTCACCCGTATAATCGGGTCGGGTGGGTCGGGTGAATCGGTCACCCACGGGTGATTTCCAGCCCTAACTTTGGATTATTGGGAATGGACAAAATATCAACATTTGGGACGATAACTGGATAGAGAACACCTCGCTTAAACCTTTTCAAGATAACCATGATCCTAAGATGAATGTTGCTAATCTTATCTTACCCAACAAAAAATGGAATGAACAACTCCTAATTCAAATGTTTCCTGCGCAAGTGGTCAATCAAATCCTAGCAATTGACATTCCGACTTGGGATGCTGAGGATAAACTAATTTGGAAATATAACAAGGATGGAAATTTTAAGACTAACTTGACTCGAAACCCATATTTTGTTAATGCAACCACTAATAACAATCATGAGTGGATTTGGAAGCTTGATGTCCCTCCCAAGATTCGTAACTTCATTTGGAAAATAGTAGTTGATGCACTACCCACAAAGTTACGACTAAACAAATACTTTAATAAGGTCCCTTCTCAATGTTGCTTGTGCAGCCAAGAAGATGAGGATTCTTTACACCTTCTTCAAAACTGCCAATTTACGAAAGTTGTGATCCACGCCTACGAGGCCAAGACAGGAAAAACTCTTCTTAACTATAGGAATTCTGATCCTAGTACTCTAGATGTTAAACAAATAAAAAATAACAACCAGAACTTTAATGATTTATGTTTTCTATGGCAAAACATCTGGGAATCTAGGAATAATATTATTTTCAGGAATCGCAATACAAAAAGCTTGGATAATAGTAGCATTACCCATCACATAATACAAACCTTTGATAATATAAAGAACTGGAAAGATGGGGGAAATATAAAACCGCCCAATAAAATACAGAGACAAGGAAGGAACATCAAATGGAAGAAGCCACCGAGGAATGTCTACAAAATAAATGTTGATGGATCGGTTAACAAAAATGGAGAATGCAAAGTAGGATGTATAGCTAGGGATTGGAATGGAAACGTAATTGAAATTTTCAACCGACAGGTACCGAAGGGATCAGTACTCTTAACTGAATCCCTTGCTTTTTGTTTGGGGTTAGAACTAGCCTTGAATTGGTAAATAAATAGCGGCCATTCCAGGGTTCGAACCGGGGACCTATGGGTACTACCCACAAGACCTATGGGTTAGAACTAGCCCATCGAAGATGATGTACGCAAGTGATAATTGAAGGAGACAGTCTTACGGTGGCCAATGCAATCACTGACCGAGTCAAGATTCTATGGGAGATCCTTAGAGTTATTGAGAAGATCGGAAGACTTCGCATAGCATTCACATCAACAACCTTCCGCCATTGCTTTAGAGAGGAAAATTCAGCAGCTGACTTTATAGCTAGATGTGATTCTATATGTAATTTATGTAACTTCCCTTTGAATAGAGAACTAGCTACCATCATTTTCAAGGATGATCAAGAATGATCTTTCTTTGCAAAGACTTTCTTATTATTGCCTACTGTAGAACAAAAAATGGTAATGGAAATCTATTTTATGTGTTTTTTATAATTGAGTGCAACACTCCAAAAAAAAAGAAAAAAAAAAGGGAAGAAAGTGAATGATTAAGTGATTCATCCATTTATAACATTTTTCTAATGAACCATTTAAAGGCATTTATGGCATTTAATAACCTAAACCCCTTTATTGTGTGGAGTTAATAAAATGTGAAATTAATAAAATAAACATTGATATATCTGAGTATCTGACTAAGACTTGACTGGTGAGTTTCAATGGTGGTCCCGCCGCTTAGGTTTGTGAGAAGACATAAACACAAATACACACACCCATGTGTCATGTTTGTGCCACTGCCATATGCCCATTTATAGAGCATCTCTTTACACTTATGATATGGTATGAACAAAGTACAACTAAACCACTCAAAATACCATTTCTATCTTATTTTAAGACATACTACTACACTATCCGACCAAAAAAAAAAGACATACTACTACACTACCAATTTTGCTAACCTATAAAACTAAAGCATATTTATTTAAAATATGAAATTTTCTATTGATTCAGGAGGTTGGCAGGCTATTTCAGACAAAAACTTCTTGATAAGTCTGTATTGACACCGTACACTTAGTGAAAAATTGTATGTACAAATATCTAATCAGTATTTTAAATGATTTATCTAACTAAATATTTAAAATTGACTAAAGTTAATAATTTAGAGAAATCTTTTTTAAATAAATATGCTTAATCACATAGGATAGAAATTAAAATTCGTGTTTTAAATAATGAGTATAATATAATACTACAATAATATTGTTTTCCAACCCCAGATAAAGTGAGTTTATTTTCATTTAGAAGATGATTGGGTTTTACTACGTAATAAAGTATGGCATCTAGTCATGAATCATGATCAACCAACTCGCGTATTTAAGTTTTATTTATTAGGATTCTTAAACGAAGTGAATTAAAGATGGATTTTTTTTTGGAAGTAATGAAAGCAATTAGGAAGAAAACAATCGTTGAGTTGCACGTCTATTTCGTAAAGCGTCCTTTCAGACGAGAATAATAAGTTCTGCATTGATCTCCAAGATTCTGTCGGCAGGGAATTGTACGTAAGACAAGCAATCCTGTTTGCACCAAAAAAAAAAAGACAAGCAATCCTGTCCGTAACAGCATTAGATTCTCTAAAAATATGACGAATATAAACATTAGAAAAATCACAAAGATCAAGTTTCGTGACTGACATTAAAAGCTCTATATTCCACGAACACTTCCAGTCTCGTATGATCGCTTTTAATTGCTACCACTGGTTGTCGCCCTTAATAAGGAGGTTAATGTCCATTCGCTTAGCACGTAGGACACCCTTCCGAAGACCCAAGGCCTCCACAAAGGTGACAGAAACACTAGAGAAAATACCCTTATCGAATGATATAATATCTCCTACCGACTCCCGTATGGCAAACCTATAAGCCGCCTCACCCAGACAACCGTTTCGATCCATCGAAATAAAGTTTTGAGAAATCAATTGGTGGCTTATCCCAATTCTCATTACACCTGTTTATATTCGTCAAGCTCCTCCATTAAATTTACAGGCCTCAATCCAAGACTGACTACACGTAAAGAAAAAAACCTTGATATCGCACATCGAGAAGGATATAGTATGTCTAAATGTTAACTGGTTTCTGCATTAACCAATGTCAGCCATCTTTTTATGACCCGCCTTCTTGTGAATCTCGTTTAGAGTCACATACTGTTTAAACCTAATGAAGAGATTAACCGTAGCGGGCATAGGCGAAATACTAATTTCGACAAGATGTTGTTTTATGACACAACGTTTTAGTAACAAGTGTTCTATAGTAAGTTGTTTGATAACTTATGCTATAAGGATATGTATTAAAAACTAAAATTTGAAAATTATATATTTTTCTATATTGGAAAAAAAATCATTAATATTTTAAAAAAAAAATACTAAATGACTAAACCTCAAATAATGTTTTATAAATGTTTTGTGTATAACTGCTGCTATCTCTAATTTCAAATTAAATTTAGTTGAATTGAGATATCATCCCATCCAAAACCTTTCCTTAAAAAAGTGATATTTCTTCTAGCATAAGTCCATAAGTGAATGATATATGACGTACATAGAATAAAGTACCCCACTCTCAAAAAATTAGTACACTAATTAACTTCTTTAAGGAAACGACAAAAGGACCCAGAAAGATCTACCACACAAGTACAACCACCCTTGAGATTCGTTCGACCCAATTCATTATTTCTATATATTACCGTATAATTTATGGTAAAAATTACATTTAAAAAACAAAACCATTTTTCTATAGGGTATAGGTTAAACTTTCCGATTTTGTAAATATTTTATTAATTTTAGCCGAATTTTAAATAATTTTTATGGGGTTAATAGGTTGGACAAACGAAAAAATTTAAAAAAAAAAAAAAAAACTAAGCTTATGTAGCTTAATTCAAACTCGCATATTAATTAGTTAAAGAGTGAAATTGAGTATAGTCTCAATCAACTCACCTTATATATATACAATAGATCATATACATCCCTTATGGTGTATTATGCTAAGAAATCTTAATCATTGAATTTAGAAGATAAACGGATGAGATTAAAAGTAACTTCTGATTATATAGTGATATTAGAAGATTATTTGTTGGAATGAAATTATTTGATGTATTGGGCGATTATTTGTTAGAATAAAATTTATATTTTTTACACAGACGAATAATTACATATAATTATAGGTGAATAATCATGTGAAAAACAGACGGAATTATTCGTCTATTTGCTATTGATCGATTATCTGTTTTCACATGATTATTCGTCTGTACAAAGAGTATAAAAAATTTAAATTTTATTCTAACGAATAATCGTCTAATACTACCGAATAATGAGAAGTTACTTTTAATCATCTATTGATCTTGTTAATTCAGTGGCTTAGAATTCTTAACGTGATACACAATAAAATTAAATTGTGTACATATTATGATCTATTTTAAGTTTCAATTGCGCTTATATTCATCAAACTGTACGTAGATAAAAGATAATTATTTCTTTTATTTTTATTTTTTAAAAAAAAACATTTGTGCGTTAATGAAATCGTCATACTAATCTTTAATTCTAAAGGAAAAATCAAAACTAGTCAATAGTAACAAATTATATATAGAAGATCTAAAATCAATGCTGAAGATAATGACCCACCTTATTAGTTTGATGATGCATATTAGTCCACTTGGACTCCTTATCTAAAGTTACCTATAATGTTCGCTCCTCGTGATCTTAAAGAGAACATATACACATATAGTATTCCAATTTCCAGTTAATTGAAGAATTAAGCTTCTAAAACAAGGAGATAAACCCACAAGGTGGAAATGACCGGCCAGAGATACACATATATATGATACATAGTGCTTGATTCAGCCCTAATTATAAACATCTGAAGGCCCCAAATCCCCCCCACATGTTTGCTGATTTCGCTTTGCGACACACTGTTCTAAAAATTGCACTTAGGTGGCGTCTTTGCGCTAGGCAAAGGGACAATTGGGAATTTTTAGGGTTGAGCGAGTCTCTAGCTAGACAGAACAAGTGAATAGGTGGGTTTTCGCGCCTAGGCAGACGTACATAGGTGGCTTAGCTAGGATGTCTTGAGCTAGATTCAACAAGACCCGGATGCAGTTGTTTGGGTAAATTTCTCTAAACTATAGAAACACTCAACGAGTGTTTACATCTTGACCCTCCTGGCCTACTCTAAACAGGAATAGACTGAATTGATAAACAAGTATTAAGAGTCGACACTATTTTACAAATTCATCGAATCTAAATCAATTGTTAGGCAAGCTTGTTCATGTGGAGTTGAAAGAAACTCTATTTGTAAAATCTATCCATACTTTATCCACCTGAATTGATTACACTGCAATCCGTTAGGAAATCAATCAAGCATATCCAACTTTAGCCCTAATTCACACAACACACAGATATATATAAACTCCATTAACAGTACACCACTTTCTGAAATCTTGAAGTGCATCTTAATCAGCAGATTGAGCACATCAAAAGCCCTAAAATCGCCTGCTGGATAATGTTGAAGAGACCCCCATGTTTTTGGGGGTTAACGACTCGTCTTCTTCGCTGCTGCCGCTACTCTTGGCCTTGTTCTGGTTAGCCCTCTCGCCCTCAGCCTCCCTGTACTTGTTCAAGTACCTCCTGAGCCCCTCTGCGTATTCGTCGAACCCCAGCGTCCCCATCGCCCAGCAGACGTCGTCTCCATTGACCGTCTTTCGCTTCTCCTTGTGGCACTTGTCGGATGCCTCCCCGGTGACGAAGCTGATGAACTCCGACACACACTCCTGCATCGTCTCCTTGGCCTCCTTTGAGACCTTTGCGTTCGGAGGGAGGATCTGCTTCATAATCCTCCCCACGTTAGCTATGGGGAGGAGACGATCTTGCTCCTTGATCGCCCCTTCTTCGCAAAAATCCGCAGTGTCTCGATCTGAATGGCCAAAGTAGTTATCGACCATTGTAATTAGGGAAGGATAGGTGGGAGGGAAGATGTTAGATTAAGATCACTGAAAAAAGCCCTCTCAATGATGGACACGTTGCGTTTTATCTGCCTTGATTGCAAGGCTATAAGTGGTTTATATATAAGCCTGCAAGTTGAGTATACCTTAGGGTTTTTTTAATAAAGTAATAATTTGAGATCAGGTAGATTTGATTTTCGAGAGACCGGTAAAATCAACAGACGAAAACAACATCCAGATACAATACAAGGGAAAAACATAATAGAAAATTAAAGGCACGGCAACAGGCTAAACGCATCATACTAAAAAGTGAAACCCAAGCGAAATGAAGGACGATATGTCGAAGATGTAGACAAAGACCGAAGTCAAGCACCACTATGGTAGCACCGCTGGCCAGTGATACATCAGGATACTATCTCATGTGGCTAGTGAAGACAGACTCCAAGGAAGCGCCTCCCGGAACAAAGTTGTCCTGAATACATCACCAAGACCCCAATCAGTCTCGACTTCGAACCCCGTGTCATCAACCAAACTAAATTGCATTTAGGACCACCAAGAAGCACAAGAACAGAACAACCCAACAAACTATACCAACAGGTTCAAAGCCTTGCAAAACAAAGGGGTCAAATGAGCTCCAAACTGAGGACCTCAACATTTTCCGTCATTTTTTTTTGAAGATAATTGGGCCCAAGGAACCTAAGAATTGGACCCAAGGAGCCAAAAAATTGGGCCTGAGGAACACGGAAGACGCAACACTCCGCCCTGAACAAAGCTCGAACCAGAAGTATCGGGATTCAAAGGAATATAGCACAGAAGAGTCCCCGTCGGCAAGTAAGGTTTCAGGAGAGAGAAGGCGAGTGATCGAAGAGCTGTTAGATTAGTAAAGAGTTTACTTTGGGCCTATTTTTTCTCTTGCTGTATTGTTGGACTAGGACTGTTAGTAAAAGTCCGGCTCACTATTTCGTTCTATAAAAGCCCGAACTTGTAATCTTCTGGAATTCAATTTTACACACAATACAGATTTTCTCCATTCTCTCCAGTTCATCTCTCTCACTTTCAATCACGAAATCTCGTTCAAATCTCAGGTCGAATTTTATTTCCAACATGGTATCAGAGCTAGATCTGATAATTTGAGCGTTGTTCGGTTCCATTTCCAACTTTCGTTTGCTGTGATTGACTTCGATTTGCTCTATTTCGATTCCTGCATTTTTTTCTTTCCCGCCATGGGGGAAGAAACAAAAACAGATAAAATTGATCCAAACGATCCTTATTTCATTCATCCTAGTGATCATCCTGGTTTGATTTTAGTCACACCTGCTTTCGATGGCAAAGGATTTGGGGAATGGAGGCGTTCAGTTCGAATTGCCTTGTCAGCTAAGAACAAAACCGGATTCATCACTGGGAAGATTGTCAAGTCGAGTTCTGACTCTTCTAAGCTGATTTTGTGGGAAAGATGCAATGATATGGTTATATCATGGATCGTCAATAGTCTTAGCCCTGAGATCAAGCGAAGTGTTATCTACAACACTACCGCTCATGCGATCTGGCGTCAGCTGGAGTCGCGCTTCAGCAAAACCGGAGGAACACAGCTGTATGCTAAGCAGCAGGAATTGAATACCACGGTGCATGGTATAAGCTCCTTTGCATCCTATTTCACTAGAGTTAAATCGATTTGGGATGAGTTAGACAGTATGAAGACTATGATTGGTTGTGCTTGTGGTTGTAAGTGTGGATATGTTGACTATACTTCGAAATCTAATGAGGATCAAAAGGTTATTCAGCTTTTGATGGGGCTAAATGAGTCTTATAAATCGATGAGAGGAACAATTCTGTTGATGGATCCCCTTCCTAATATAGATCGAGTCTATTTTTTTATTGAGCAAGAAGAGCACCAGAGGGAGGGGAATCCGAGTGCTAATACTGGATCTAGCGATGGAGTATCTATGCACGTTAAAACTCAGTCTAATCAGACAAGTTCTAAGGCTCCAGGCTCTGGATCTGGTGTCAATTCAGGCTCTAATCCATCTCAGACTGGGAATTCTAGAAATACTTTTGATAGAGGCAATTTTGAGAAGGGAAGAGGAGATAGAAAACCATTGTTTTGCACCAACTATAAGAAGACTAATCATACAGTTGATCGGTGCTTCTTCATTATTGGTTTTCCTCCTGGTTACAGCACCAACACCAATCCTTCCACCTCTAATGCTAGTAGAGAGAGGAAGGAGAACACAAACAGGAGATTTGCAGGATCAGTGTCTCGGTCTCAGAAGCCATACTTTTCTAGTGATCAGGTAGCTCAACTGGTGGCCTTATTGCAGTCTTCAGGCTCGTCTTCTTCTCATGGAAAGGAGCCCAGTGGTGATGATTTTGCTGGCTTCTCAGGTATGATGCCTTCAACACAGGTTCTTAATGGTCTTGTTTGGATTATTGACAGTGGAGCTAGTGGTCATATGTGTAGTGATATCAGGCTATTTCTCAGTACTTTTGATCTATCTAAGCCCTTCAAGATCACATTGCCTACTGGAGAGATGACACAGATCACTAAGGCATGCACCATTGAGATCTTGCCAGGGCTCACTTTGCACAATGTCATATTTGTTCCAAATTTTGTCTGCAATTTGATATCTGTGGGCAAAATTATCAAGGAACTCAATGCTTTCGTCATATTCACTGCTAGAGGTTGCTATTTGCAGGCTCCTTCTATGAAGAGCCCTATGAAGCTTGGAGACATGGTTAAAGATTTGTTTGTCTTGGGATGTAGTCCCCCTGCTCAGTTTGCTGCTCATTCAAATAAGGTGTCTTCTGTTGTGGATGCTTCAGTTTGGCACATGAGGTTAGGTCACCTCCCTCCTCACAGGCTTTGCAAGATGCCTGTGGTTGTAATGACTAATACTTCTCTTTCTACTTTAAAGACATGTTCTGTTTGTGCAAGAGCTAGGCAAGCTCGTTTGCCCTTTCCATTGAGTTCTATTAAAACTGTTGATGCTTTTGCTTTAATACATGTGGATGTTTGGGGACCATATCGTGTGCCTACATATGATAATCATAGATACTTTTTGACAATAGTGGATGATTTTACTCGAAATACATGGGTGCAGCTTCTAGCTGATAAGGCAAGTGCCTTCACTGTGATTAAACGGTTCATAGCCTTTTCTGAGAGGCAATTTGGGAAGCAGATTCGTGCTATCAGATCTGACAATGCCTTTGAGTTAGGGAGTAGTCATGAACACTCTCAGTTCCTTCTTGACAAGGGCATTGTTCATCATAGATCTTGTGCTGCCACACCACAGCAAAATGGTGTGGTTGAGCGCAAACACAAACACATTTTGGAGGTTGCCAGAAGTCTGTTGTTTGAGTCTAATCTCCCTAAGAAGTTTTGGGGGGATAGCATCTTGACTGCAGTTCACATCATCAACAAACTACCTAGTAAGTTGTTGAGAATGCAGTCCCCTTATAAGTTGCTTTATGGTCTTGCACCTAGCTATGAGTATTTGAGATGCTTTGGATGTTTGTGCTTTGCATCCACTTTATCTCAAGGAAGAGACAAGTTTTCTGATAGGGCTTCACCATGTGTTTTACTTGGTTATCCTGGTGCGCAGAAAGGCTTCAAACTGTACAACCTGGAAACTAAGAGGGTATTTGTCTCAAGGGATGTGATTTTTCATGAGAATGTGTTTCCTTATAAGTCTATCCCTTCAGCTGCTGATGCTGGTATTCCTTCATTCACTGTCAATCCCCCTTCCTCTCCTTTAGTTGTTGATGAAGATCTAGTGGAGCTTGCCAATCCTCATCATACTGAGAGCCCCCTACCTGCTCCACTTCGACGATCTACTAGAGATCATCAGCCTCCTGCTTATCTTACGGATTATGTATGTTCAAGTTGCACAGAGTTTGGTGTTTGCTTCCACACCATTACTTCTACCTATGATTTCCCTTCAGCTACATCACCTGTCTCTTCTCTCCCTGATCATGAGCCTCTCACCTTTCAAGAAGCTTGTGAGTATGATGTGTGGCAAACTGCCATGACAGATGAGTTCAAGGCATTGGATGCCAACAGAACTTGGGACATTGTCACTTTGCCTAAGGGTAAGCGCACCATTAGCTGCAAATGGGTGTATAAAGTTAAGAGAAAAGCTGATGGGAGTATAGAAAGGTATAAAGCTCGATTAGTTGCCAAAGGGTTTACACAGAAAGAGGGGGTCGATTATACTGAAACTTTCTCACCAGTGGTCAAGATGACCACAGTCCGAGCTTTAGTTACAGTGGCCTTACAGAGGGATTGGGATGTGTTGCAACTTGATGTTAACAACGCATTCCTACATGGTCATCTGGATGAAGAAGTTTATATGAAGATACCATCAGGATTGGTTGTTCAAGGTCATAATCAAGCCTGTCTTCTTAAGAAATCCTTATACGGGCTCAAGCAAGCATCTAGGCAGTGGTATGCTCGCTTGTCCCTTGCTTTGATCAGAAGAGGATATGTTTTGTCCAAGAATGATCCATCTCTTTTCTACTTCAAGAGAAAAGGTTTGGCCACTTATATTGCTGTCTACGTAGATGACATTTTGATCACAGACAATGATCATCATGAGATGCAATCTCTCAAGGCATTTTTGGATTCTGAATTCCGTATTAAGGATCTGGGATCTCTTAGTTTTTTTCTGGGCATTGAGTTTGTCAAGGTTCCTGGTGGTTTGTTGCTCAGCCAGCAGCGGTTTATCAATGACATCTTTCTCGATTTCCCTTGCTCTGGTCCACCTGTGGTTTGCCCACTGGAACCTCACCTTCAGTTATCTCCAGATGAAGGTCTTTTGATTGAGGATCCTACTTTTTATCGAAGGATTATAGGGAAGCTCAACTTCCTTGTACATACACGGCCAGACCTTGCCTTCACAGTCCAATTCTTAAGTCAATTTCTGCATTCTCCTCGTGTTCCTGAAAAGGTAAATATATAGATGTTGGCATAAGCCAAAGAGTAACAAAATACAAGACCATACAATGGGTCTTGCGTAAAAATATGTCGACGCCCACAAAAAATATTCCCTTGATTCTAGCTATCTCACGTATGTCCCCACTCAGCACCCCCTTTTTCCAAGCTAGACCGTAAGAATTAGTGGAAGCCGCCAAACATTTAACATAAATCCCACCATAATGGAAACAATTTATGTTAAATGTTGAGGCCCCAATTCTCGGCTAGCTAGACAGAAAGGGGGTAATCAAACAGGCCCATGGTATTACTTGCCCAATCCACCTAGAGTATACCCCGTCCAAGCCTATCTCTATACTAAACACGGCCCAAATAAAATCTGTCCAAAACAAGGTAAACCGGATTCAGAATAAAAATCAAAATGAAACCGGAAACATGACAGCTCCTCATCGATCTTCAATTCCACCAATCTGTCTCTCCCACCACGTTCAGCACCAGTATTACACCAGTCCAACAGCAAAAGAGGAGAGGCATCAACCCGGCTGATAGTCTTCGTCCGAGGTAGAATATTCCTCGACATCCGACTCATCCTTGAACAGGGCTGCGTCCTCCACACCACACCTGGGATTTTTAATCTCTGTCATCACAGAGAACAGCTCATCCATGGTTAGCGACAAATTGATGTCACCCCGAAGGCCAGCTCTCGTCCCACGAAGCCAATAAGATCCTTTTCTAATACCATCTCTAGTTTTCCACCTCACGAGATCGTCCGGAGTCTTGCATTCATTGATTTCAAGTTCACCGTCACAATTTGAATATATACCCGACTCCGCAGCCCACGAGGAGGCAACCACTCTTGCACAAGCAATTGACATTTCATGATTTGCTGCTTTATTAACGGGCAATACAACAGCGCCTTCCTCTGTTTGAACCCCATTCAAGTTCTTTCCTGCGTCCTCATTGCATCCCCCTTGTGTTGCATTCATTCGAGTATCCTTCTGCACAGATTGAGTATCGAGAGAAGGAGCAGCAGCTGCTGTCCCGCGATCCTGGCAGGACGGATGCTGTAGGTTAGCAGCATTCGACACCTCTTCTGTTTCATTCTCCTCTGGAACAGCAGCATTACATGGTTGACTCAATCCACCACCCGGCTGGTCGAATAAGCCAGCAGCAGCTGCATTTGATCCTTGCATAACCTCCTCCCGACAGACCTGACTGTTTTCCAATCCTACACTTTGTGCTCTATTGTTTTCCTTGTTTCCAACCCCTAGTTTGATACCAGCAGCAGGCTGTGCACATAGCGTGGGTGCCCTTGGACACGAGGCATCAAGATGCCCGAAACAGCAGCAATGGCCACACCTCCAAGGGAGCCACTCAAAATTCACTTTTAATTTACATTCAGTACCTTTATCATTCTTCAAAACAACATAACGCCTTTTCGATTGCTCTACGTTAACTTCGACAAGCAAACGAGCGAAGGAGAGGATTTCCTGGCTCGAGGTAAACTCATCGATGCAAAGCGGCTTGCCTATCCCACTCCCAATCAAGCTGAGCATAGCAGTTGAACAGAACAGAGGGGGGGTCTCGACTATCCGAACCCACACAGGAACAGTGTTGAACGAGCACCAATCCATGGCCTCTCCCACCACCCAATGCTTCAGTAGCAGGGGAGAAGTGCCGATCGACCAAGGACCATGTTCAATCACCCACCTAAGGTCCTCCTCCCTTTGAAATTTGAAAATTAAAATTCCAGATTGCTTCACGAACAGCTGTGGGGTATTCACCTTCCATTGATTCTTGATGAAGTTCATTATTGCACTAGTCGGGATGGGCGGACCCATTACGGCACCCACCAGAGTCGCAGCCCAGGCCACCTCTGCTTCACCCACATCCGCACTCGTGTAATTGATGCAATCCCCGTTTACATTGGGTATGTGCAGTAGTCGTTCCGCGATTGTCGCTCTTCGATTTCCCCTAACAACCTGAGCAAAAGACCGAAAACCACCAGTCCAGACAGAGTGCGGAACCCTAGCCGGTTTCCCATCCAGACCAGACGGTCTAGTCCCTACGAACCCAGATCCAGAGGGAGAAGCCTTGCTCGGTGACTCTGGTTGCAAAGGGGTATGATCGGCCGTGGGAGGAGGAGGAGACGCCCCTCCAGAACCTATCGGATCCAAATTTGCCCCTCCCCGTGTTCCTCATATGAATGCTGCATTACATGTTCTTCGCTATCTCAAAGGGACATCTTCAAAGGGGCTTTTATTGACGAAGAGCTCGAATTTACTTCTACGAGCCTACTGTGATGCAGACTAGGCAAGTTGCCCCTATTCTCGTCGATCTGTCAGTGGTTACCTGGTGTTTTTAGGACCTTGTTTACTCTCATGGAAGTCTAAGAAGCAACAAGTTGTCTCTCTTTCTTCTGCTGAAGCAGAATATCAATCTATTCGTAGAGTTTGCACTGAGCTGGCCTGGATTACTCGCCTTCTCCATGAGTTTGATGTCCCCGACATTGTTCCAGTACCCATCAAATGTGATAACCAGGCCGCCGTATACATTGCTCGAAACCCAGTGTTTCATGAGCGTACTAAACACATAGAATTGGACTGCCATTATGCTCGCGAGAAGGTCTTTGAGGGTCTGGTTACACTTGATCATGTTCCCTCTCACTCCCAGCTTGCTGATTTCCTCACGAAGAACATTCCTGGTGCTCATCTTCGGCCATTACTGCGCAAGATCGGAGTCGTTTCTTCATCGTCTCCATCTTGAGAGGGGGTGTTAGATTAGTAAAGAGTTTACTTTGGGCCTATTTTTTCTCTTGCTGTATTGTTGGACTAGGACTGTTAGTAAAAGTCCGGCCCACTATTTCGTTCTATAAAAGCCCGAACTTGTAATCTTCTGGAATTCAATTTTACACACAATACAGATTTTCTCCATTCTCTCCAGTTCATCTCTCTCACTTTCAATCACGAAATCTCGTTCAAATCTCAGGTCGAATTTTGTTTCCAACAAGAGCACAAGCATTGGAGTGCTGACGCGCAACCCTATAAGATTGACAAAGAATGCCGACAACAAGCATTCACCTCTTTAATCTAGAGCAGAAGGGAGTGGGTTGTTTGGTGCTTCCTAATTTATATACAAACCACTAAGGTTGTAGAGTCATGACTCCCTCCATGTAAGAGCTTTTATGAATTAGGTAGGTCTTCAATCATTTATAAATCACTCCGAAAATTCTTATTATATCTAACACTTAAAGAACTGACCATCCCGTCATGCCCAATGAACTACCCTAAGTGTACCCAATCATATTATATATAGGAGTACATTCGAACCCAGAGTCGGATTTGATACCATCTGTAATACTCGGGGTCTTAAGAGACGTCAACCCATGTCACTTAGCCCTCTCAGGTTCGTTGTCCTCACTTGAAACCTGAAAAGAAAGAGCTTTTGTGACATGAGTGGGGCTTGAATCACTTATAAATCACTCCGAACATCCTTATTATATCTGATATGGAGTGAGGTGGTACGGTGTAGACAATCTTGCACTAGACCCTTCACAGAAGTGATACTTTTGGCGGCTGCAGATGATGTACGTTTTCTTCACCACATCTAAAGCAAAATAAGTGAGAAGTTGAATGACAAGTCTAGATGGCAGCTTGAGTTTCGGAGTGAGTTGAACGGTAGGATTTTCTGCATTGGCGATGAGATATATCGTGATTGGCCAGCTCTACCAGATGCTCCAGGTTTGTCCATATATGCTTTATTTAACTCGATTATTTGCGGGGTGGCATATCCGAGTAAACTTGTAAATAAAAATTATAACTAGAAAACATTGTTTAATTATTATACTTAATCTTAGATATACATAGAACTCAAGTATCGTAGTTATAAAAGTGAAGAGGCCAAGGAGAGTCATTTTATTCCAAGTGAAACTTTTATCCATCTTTTTTACTAATATTGTTACTTTATAGGTATGCTAATAATTTCTGGCGGAACATTGTAAAATGAAGAAGATTATGCTCAATTAAGGCAGAGAGGGGAATTCCTAGTGACATTATCATTTATATTGATTGAGAAGGTATCATTAATGAATTTCAAAGTGGATTAGAAGTTACATGTTGTCAAATAAAAGAAAATGAAAAAAAAATGATAACGAAATAAGCGATAGCGTCTTGCATGATTTCCCGATTTTCCCTCCCATTTACCTACCCTCTTAAGTCTCATGACTCCTCTCTCCCAAATCCCTGTAAATTCCTCACTCCACCGCCATAGCCACCGATCTCTCTACTCCACCGCCATAAGCGATAGCGTCTTGCATGATTTCCCGATTTTCCCTCCCAATTACCTACCCTCTCAATGATGGGCACGTTGTGTTTTATCTGCCTTGATTGCAAGGCTATAAGTGGTTTATATATAAGCCTGCAAGTTGAGTATACCTTAGGGTTTTTTTTAATAAAGTAATAATTCGAGATCAGACAGACTTGATTCTCGAGAGACCGGTAAAATCAACAGACGAAAATAACATCCAGATACAATACAAGGGAAAAACATAATAGAAAATTAAAGGCACGACAACATGCTAAACGCACCATACTAAAAAGTGAAACCCAAGCGAAATGAAGGACGATATGTCGAAGATGTAGACGAAGAATGAAGTCAAGCACCACTATGGTAGCACCGCTGGCCAGTGATACATCATGATGCTATCTCATGTGGCTAGTGAAGACAGACTCCAAGGAAGCGCCTCCCGGAACAAAGTTGTCCTGAATACATCACCAAGACCCCAATCAGTCCCGACTCCGAACCCCGTGTCATCAACCAAACTAAATCACATTTAGGACCACCAAGAAGCACAAGAACAAGACAACCCAACAAACTATACCAACAGGTTCAAAGCCTTGCAAAGCAAAAGGGTCAAATGAGCTTCAAACGGTCCTCAACATTTTCCATCATTTTTTTAAGTTAATTGGGCCCAAGGAACCCAATTGGACCCAAGGAACCAAAAAATTGGGCTCGAGGAACACGGAAGATGCGGCACTCCGCCCTGAACAAAGCTCGAACCAAAAGTATCGTGATTCAAAGGAAGATAGCGAGGAAGAGTCCCCGTCGGCAAGTAGGGTTTCAGGAGAGAGAAAGCGAGTGAAGAGCACAAGCATTGAAGTGCTAACGGCCCTATAAGATCGACGAAGAATGCCGACAACAAGCATTCGATTGAGCGTGAAGCTTCAATGGAGGTTTGGGTATTAAGCCAAGGGATATGCAGAGGAGTCCAAGACTGGTGAGGGAGAAGGAGGCGACTCAAATTTGGGGTTGGGAAATTCTAGAAAGAGGGAGGAGCCCCTTCTCTAGAATTGGATTCACATCCTTAGGTGTTTGGTATTTGCACTCTAACGTGTTATAAGAACATCTTCTCTCGTAGGCTATAATGATAAAGGGAAATATCCAATCATAATAGAATATTCTTAAATGGTCTATCATGAAAATTGTGGTTTCTCCGTAAGCCAAAAAAAATTTCTGCTAAAATACGAAAATTCTCTATAAATCAACGTATATTTTACAATGTTTCATCCTCGAATCACCTTGGCATGCCAACCAACCTGTAAGGGTTACTGCATGCCCTAAATATGTAATGGTACTATCTACCAGTTATTCCCTTTCAAATTTTTTTACCCGATATATAAGATGTTGAGCAGCATAGTTGAAACCTTTTTTAAGCTTAGCGAGAAAAGGAAACGTGATGATCCATTCCTAAAATGAATGATCAAAGTTTGAATCCCTTGGATCTAAACCAACGTCATATACTATGTGGTACCTCATCGCTTGTGCAAATGTTGTGGTAAGGGCGGGATCACTTAAATCATCTGTAGGGAAAGTAAAAATACCCTAGACAAGAAGAGCAAGCACAATAAATATTTACCTTTTCCCGTATTTGATCGCCGCTCAGATATTCGTTCTCCGCCATGATTCCCACAACGATGATCGAATTGGATAAACCTTCAATATTTCGTACGCCCTCAAGGAGGCCTAAATATCAATCAATCTCTTATGGATGTAATGGGTGCACCTTATCACTCTCATGCTTCTTATTGATTAAGTTAAGATGTGAAGTTATAAGGCTATGCACTACATGAAGTGCGCAAGTTTCTGCACGCATTGTATAACAACATAAATGATTTATGTAATGTGCTTTAAGTAAGTTTAACATATATAGAATAAATATAATTTTACCTATACCTTCACCTCTTTAGTCTAGAGCAGAAGGGAGTGGGTTGTTTGGTGCTTCCTAATTTCTATACAAACCACTAAGGTTGTAGAGCCATGAAAATTTCTATACAAACCAGTAAGGTTGTAGAGTCATGGCTCCTTCCATGTAAGAGCTCTTATGAGTTAGGTAGGTTTTGAATCACTTATAAATCACTCCGAAAATTATTATTATATCTTACACTTAAAGAATTGACCATCCCGTCATGCCCAAGGAACTACCCTCTGGGAGAAGTGTACCGGAGCATACTATCGGAGCACATCCGAACCCAGAGTCATATTAGGAAGCTTGAAAAGGAAGAGCTCTTTTGACATGGGAGGGGAGGGGCTTGAATCACTTTTTTGCATCTTTTTTACTAATATTGTTACTTTATAGGTATGGTAATAACAATCTATTCCTGGCGGAACATTGTAAATATTAATGAAGAAGATGATGCTCAACTAAGACAGAGAGGGGAGTTACGTTCCTAGTGACATTATCATTTATATTGATTGAGAAGGGAACATTAATAAATTTCAAAGTGGATTAGAAGTTACATGTGATTATGAAAATTTTAAATTCACTATTTTCAAGTTTTAACTTTTAGAACAAACTGTGATAAATCTGTACTTGAAGTTGATTTAAGTGTGTCTTTGGAAAAAGGCTAGGAATCGTAATAAAGAGAGTGACATAGATCTACAAAATATTCGATAATTTTAAGTTTTAATGTGTTTAGGTAGTTTTTAGTTTTATTTTATACTTGTTATTGCTTATGTTTTTACTTTAAAATGTAGGACCTGTCAAAAATTAGTATTTCTTTTGATCCAATAAATGATTTTGATGATATTATAGTAAAATGAATGTGAATTTCTTAAAATATTATTGATATAAAAAATAATCCAAATATGTGAAATATTATAGGCATATTGAAGAACTCGATAATATTTTACAATACTATAACTTTTATTTAAATTATAATCGCAATTAATATATATATATAATTGGATTGTTTATATAAATGTTAAATAATTAAAAATAAAAATAAAATAAATTGGGATCCACATTTGGCCTTTCAAAATTCCAAACAAAATTTGACCTTTGATTTAGAAATAGCCTACCAAAATTTTGGTCAAAATAGAAAATGGTCTAGGGTGGGAGAGAAATGGGAAAATAATAATAATTATAGCATATGGTAAGAGATGGTCTAAGGGTTGAGATTTAGCTCCTAACACAAAAGCATAAATCAATATACAGGGTTTTACCATGACCCATTTTTTGTGGCTTGTAAACCAATATGGGATAAAATTGTTTTGCCATCCACAACCTTCATCTCAACACGCCCCTTACTTGAATACAAGTCCAATGTGTAAGGATTGTTGTGTTGTTTTGGTGAGTTTATAATTAAGAGTCGAGATCCACCTCCTGAGTAAGTAAATGTATATGTATAGCCTTTAATTTAGAAATAGTCTACCAAATTTGGCCTTTAATTTAGAAATAATCTACCAAAATTTTGGCCAAAATAGTAAATGGCCTAGGATGGGAGAGAAGTAGGCCAAAAGAATAATTATAGTCTCCGGTGTTTCGTTGGTCTAATGGTCGAGATTTAGCTCCTAATGCAAAAGCATAAATCAATGTACAGGGTATTGTTTTACCATCCACAACCCTTATCTCAACAAGCTCCTCGCTTCAAAATTCCAAACTAAATTTGACATTTAATTTAGAAATAGCCTATTAAAATTTTAGCCGAAATAGAAAATTGCCAAAACCTCCCCTTCATGATTTCAAATAACAAAACTTGCAAAAGTTTAGATTCGTCAAAATTATGTGGAAATTTTTCTAGTTGCTTACTCCATCTTTAAGTTTATCGGTCATTTTCCTTTGGGTTTTTTTGTCTTTAGTGCCTGTTTAGTATCAAAACCATCATCGATCAATATTGCTAAAGTGACATAAAATAACTATTTTAAATGTTCATATGATTGAGAATTAGGCACAATATATATAATGACATATCAAATGCAAGGGTCATTGTCAGTTAAGACACAATGACAGGCAAGTTTCCAATGATAGTAAGATTTTGGTGCAGTTTCAACTTTCAAGTGTGGATTTTAGGGGAAACTAACCAAATTAATATATAGTATAATCAATCTATATTTATAATATAATTAAAGCTCGTTTCAATCTATAATCTATTACTGTAATTAGGGCTGGCAAATGGTACGTAAATTACCGTACCAACCACGTACCAACCACAAACCGACTATGTTGGTAATTAACCACACTTGCGGTAACTAACATGGTGGTAACCATCGTGGTGGTAACCACGTGAAGGTGGTACGGTAATGGTAATGAAATCTGAATACCATGGTTACCATGGTTACCGAGTATATATATAAATATTTTTATTTAATGTTTTATTGGTATTACCTTTGAGTTTTAAGTTTTTAATTTATATTTTGTGTTTTGATTTTGACCTAAATTGGTCATTTCTATTATTTCTACTAGAAATAATAGGAACATTTTGAATGTTTGAAGACGTTGAACTTGTTTTGTTTGAACTTGCAGGAATATTTTGAATGTTTGAACAATTGAACTTTGTTTGTTTCTTCAAGACTTTGAACTTGGTTGGTTTGAATCGGTTTGTACTTTAAGTTGAACTTGATTTATTTGATCTTTTAAAAGATGGTAGTCATATTATTTTTTGTAACCATACTTTTTTGTTTGATAACTTTGATGACCACCAAAAGATAGCCAAGGGGTTTCAAAAAAATACAAACAAAATTGAAGCTTGGTAACCACGGTAATGTACCGATGGTAACCACAAAACGTGGTTACCACATATGCGGTAACCACGACTTGTGGTTGGTACGTGGTATGAAAATTTGCGTACCACCAGTTTGTGGTTGGTACGTGGTAATCACCATTTTTTTGTGGTAACCGTATCATGCCAACCCTAACTGTAATATTTAGGAAACCATCTTTGGTCACCAATTACGTTGACCACTGGTCTTATTAGCTGGATAATTTCAAACTGTCAGTAAAGGTTAGATTCAAAATTTTTTAATTATTAACTTTTTTTTTGTCACAATTTTTAATTGCTAGCTCAAAGTCTGAAACAATTAAATATGCTCACAAATTTCAAATTTGTGGACTGTGTTAGCGCACGTGTTAGCTTATGAAAGTGTGAGTGGCCTTCACTTTTTTTTCTTTCTTTCATTTTGTTTTTTCTAATAAAAAAAGGTTCCTTTAAAGATAGTGCAAAATTGTGATTAGATTATGGAACCCTAGATGGTGTTGGATTACCTACTAATTATAGGTAGGGTAATTTCTAGCTAGTTGAGACTGTGGACTCGTTTGGTATAAGATAAGGTAAATGAAATTGAAACAAATTTTATATACTGTATAAGTTTTGTGAGTCTAAATAAGAGAATAATGCTATATTTTATATGAAAAATAAGATATGAAGGGTAATGATTAAAGTAATATAGGAGATATATTTATCATTTATTCAAATGGGTGATTGAAGTGAGGGAAACAAAAACCAATTTTGTATGAAAAGTTGGGAGAAGATGGAAATGATTGGAATTTTTAATTAACAGTGTATCTTGAACTATAAATAGACTATATTTATTTCATTTCCCTATGTTTTTCCAAATTTTAAACCAAACAGACCCTTAAACTAACTCTAATGGTTAAATGTGCAACTGTATACATTTGCATAAGGTGTTAAAAAATGCACGTCACTTTTTGATATTTTACTCCATTTGTTAAATTGCATTTTTATACACACTCTTCTCTAAATATATATCATCAAATTAAAAAGGAAAAAGAAAAACTTAAAAACAATCCATAGAAATTAATATAGATAGAGAAAAAGGGGAGGGGCCGGGGAAAACAAAAAAAAAAGTGATTGGTTGAAAAGGAGAGAACGACATAAGAAAAATGGCAGTGTAAATTCCCTATAACACTAGGTGTAACACTCAATGTTACACTTAATTAATTCGGCTATAAATTCACATTAAAAAAATTTATAAAAAATATATTTATATTATATACACTTATATTAACATATTTATAAAATTTTATTATGAAAAAATGTTATTCAAAATTATAAATAATTAAAAGATCGATTATTTTGGAAAATATTTTTTATCTTACTAAAACTTATATTTTAATAATAAAAGTTTGTAAACATGTTAATATAAGTGTATAGAGTGTAAATATAATTTTTAAAAAAATTTAATTTTAATTTATAACCGAAATAATGAAGGGTAACACCGAGTGTAACACAAAAAGTGTTATAGGGATCCAAATTGGAAAAATGGATAGTCCGCACGGGTCGATTTGGGGACACCTTAGATTTAATTTTTTTTCTGCAAATTGACAAACTTTTTTTTCTTGGTTGATCAGCAAAGCTTGATGGGGAAAGATTATGCCGCACAAATGGATGATTACGATTAATTTCTGGTAATTATAATGATGATTAGCATGTTTGTTCTGAATACATAGCCCGACCCACTCGCAGCACTACTTTTATATGTGTGCATTTGATGGATACCCGTCATCATCAGTTTGGTTAGGAGCATCTCCTCTATATATATAATGGTGTGGAATTTTATGACCCAGTTGGGATATTGTCGCCTCTTTTATTGTTGTTAAATGAGGGAATTCAATTGCTATATGGAATCCCAACTGGATATATAGTCGATCTACCAATAGCCTATAGCTTGTGTCTTAAGCTGATTGCGACTTCTTCGGTATCAGACATGTAATTAACTTGGTAGATGATCTGATTAAACACTCATTGAATTGATCGATCGAAGTTCTGGTATATTAGTGATTTTTTATCAGAAACAATAACACGGTGTAAGGCGCGATTAGAAAGGATTCGTAAGATCAAAGACCCAAATTAAACTGAAGCTGTAAAAATTAAACTGCAAGCAATCAGCTATATAAAAAATTTGGTCCACTATTTGATTGGATATTCCATCTTTAGTTTAGCATATAATCAGCCAAAACTATATGCTAGTAATTAGTTATTTAAAGTGCTGTTGGGGGAATAAAATCTGATGGAATGTCAAACTTAAGGAGTATTCATTAATTCATTAATACAGTATTAGCTAAGCCAAATTGGAGAATCGATCTGCAATCGGTTTGAAAACACTGGGTACCATTGATTCCATGCCCACTGATTTAGATTAATAAAAGCAAATCACCTTCATTGATTTTTAGCCAAAAAAAAACCTAAAAATATCCGACCTGCCGGATTCGAACCAGCGACCTAAGGATAGCTGTTTGTTTCCAACTACAGTCCTCCGCTCTACCAACTGAGCTAAGGTCGGTTTGTGATGTGGAAAAGAAAAATATATAACATAACGTTACGAGAAATCAATCGAAAAAGTTTGAATTGATTTTTTTGCAACAAATCAGATAAAATTTACTGGGCTTTATATATATATGATCTGGTATTTAATATAGTATTCCTACTTGCTACATACAAATTCGCCTGAGAATTGATTTGACAACAAGAGAAGTAATCCGCCACACTTACTATACAAAATGTGCCAACATCATAAGAACAAAACGCGAGTACTTCAATCCGCCAGAGAATTGATTTGGCCTGCACGAACATGTTGATCAATGCAGTTCAAATTAAGCGGCTGCCCAACAGACACCGCGTCAAACACCTCATGATACCACAATGACAATACATATGGTTGATCTAATGAAAAAAGAATAGTTGTTAGATGAATGGAAACCTTGTATTATAGACCCTACAAAGAATTAATAGTAGTAGTCAATATCACCGATCCACAATGATTGTGGATCGGATATAATGTGCATAGTACATTAGTACGTATACGTGCATACACATACACTTGGTGAATGTTCTTGGCAATGATGACGTGTTGATATGTGTACTAACCTTATTTTGTCTTTGAAACTAAAGAAAAACACTTCTTTCTTCCCAAAAGACGTTATACGGCCTAAAAAGACCTTCAAGAAAGATAGCCTCTAGAGCCGGAACCTAACAAAGTTTCGTCATCACACTGTTATTCAATCTTTGATCAAAATTTGAAGAAGGTTATTATCACTGAAGAAGGATGATATTTATCCCTTCCTTATGAGGAATCAGTATTATAATGTATAAGCAGCTTCAATAAGAGCTGCAGATGAGATCCACATTTTTCAGACACCATTGACATATATTCCTTGTTTTGCTTGCCAGCTTCGGCTGCCAAGCGAACTTGAGCCTTCAGATCGTAGTCGGAAATCTCAGGAGCTTGCCTATCTATGATCAAAGTATCCTTTTGTGCAGGAAGAAACCAAGCTAAGGTCGCTTGCATAAGCTCAGTTGCAATAAATCATGTTAATCTAAAATAGTGTTTCTTTTGAGCGAAATAAAAAAGATCCGACCTGCCGGATTCGAACCAGCGACCTAAGGATGCCTGTTATAATCCAACTACAGTCCTCCGCTCTACCAACTGAGCTAAGGTCGGTTTGTGCTTCAATTGCGTTTAAAATTTATCTCACTCCAAAAGCCCAAATAAAAACAATGTAGAATTTTGAATTGGAACACAACACACTAGTTCTAAGTTCCATGCTTGCACTATTTTTATACTTCATATCTATATCTATGAAGTAATTTTTCTGATATAATAACTTAAATCGTATGGGTATTGATAGATATTTTACCTTTAGTTGGTTTATCTTTAATTATATGAAATGATAATGTGTGTATATATATCCTTTATTTTTTTTATTCAAGTAAATTAAGAGTTATTCTATTTAGATAAAAGTTATAAAAAAAATGCGTAATATGTGGGTAATATTAATAGAACTAGCTAAATAGGTAAAAGGGAACATAAACATCAACTACAAAACTTAAATGAATAAAAGAAATCATTGTCAACTTTGGGCGGTTAAAAGAAAATAGTACATATTGATTTTCTTATGTCTTCTAAAATCACCATTCATGATTGTGTGTCAATGTGTATTTTTTAAATATTTTTGGATTATATTGATTGATTTTAGGGTGTTCAAATGGACACATTTGAGCACATCGTATCCCTATGTTTTTAAATTTTCAAAAAAGTAATTTTATTGGTTAATATTTCTTGATTTTATTTGTTTTTGTGTTTTAAATTAATTTGATTTGAATGATGAGTGAAAAATACATATTTAACCAATAAAGTAAAATAGCAATATATTTATATTTTAACCAAAAATCATTGTGAATGGTCTAACCTTGCAATATGAGGGTGTCAGGCTGTCAGCACACCCTCAGCACTTATTTTTCTTTCCTTTTTCTTTTTTCTTTTTTTGATTTTTTATTTGAAATGGTAGCCGTTGTGATGTGGTGGTTTGTGTAATCTAGTTTTTGGTCCCAACATGTTTGGGATTTGAGTTAAAAATCTTGCCAATTTGTCATTGATAATCTTAGCCTTGTAAGGCACTCAGAGGACACTTGAAGAGAGTGGCAACACAAATGGAAGCTAAAAAAACACAGAGGCAACCAATGGCAAAATATCCACAGCTTTCCACCAAGATGTTAACAAAATTAACTCAGGCAGCTGCATTATCGCCTCCGGTCCTGGTTACCCCGATTCCGACCACCATTCCAGCTACTCTGATCTCTAAACCCGGGCAAATCCTGTCTCCATGCCCTATCCGGCTTGCCTTGAACCCATCCCGGATTCACCCCTTGTTCCTGATAGTTCCTTCCTTGTCCGTGTGAACGGTCTTGATGCCTACTTGGGCTATTGTCGTTACCATAACCCGTCCAAACACCATGCTGATTCCTCTCCTGTGGAGGACCCTGTATTCTTGCCTGCACGGATCCTCCTCCAGAAAACGAGGGTTCGTACATGTTCTGATTGTGTTGGGGGTGATAACTCGGGGAAGCCAAATTATGCCCGAGTTTTGTTATGGTCTTGTTACTGTCATTAGGCATAAAATGATTAGGTCCGGAATATTGGGATTGTGGCATATGCTGCGGGGACTGCGACAACGACGGTGAATATGCAGGGACGTTAGTATGCCTGGAATGCCCGTTGTCAGGCAAGACGTCTCTCATTGAATGATAATGGTTAAGTGGTTGAATTGGGTTTGAAGTCAGATTCTGCCTATCTGTCATCTTGGACACTGAATGAGGCCACGAAGACGAATGCCCTGTAGACGGAATCTGCTCAATAGCAGACGCCATTACTTGTAACTCTGATGCCGGAAACTGATGCTGCAATGCCGCGTGCTGCAGCCTAACATCCGGGATGGCAACAGAGGAAGCCGCAGGGACCATTGCGGGCTGTCTTGAAAATGGGTTTTTTGCAGTTTCCTGTCTCCATACACTCTGCACAAGTATGAAAACCAACCAAAACTTTAGATGGATCAAACACAGCGTTTGAATGATCTAACAAGTTGCAATTGACAAGAAACTCTCCATTTCACACCCATGGTACCCCACCAGATTGGGATGTAAGCTTGGACCCTCACAAAATTAAGATTTCTATCTTATCTAAATCCTCAGCAATCCACATAACTAGGGCTTGTGATCTGTTCATTTTTTTCGATTTTGTTTTCTTGGTTTGATTTTGGCGGGAAAGTTCAGGTTATATCTGAGTTGGTTGTTCTCAACACTTCTTTTCTGTTTCACTATGTGAGATGAATTTTTTTTTTGTTAGTGTTGGTTCAGTGAAGGAAAAAACTTCGCCGCTAAAGGTATATATTGCAACGAGGCAGCTCGGTTCAATGGATTCTGGCCTAGCTACTGTAATATGAATACGGAACGTGTCACGCACCGGTGCAGCATTGCTGGACGGAGTTGGAGAGGGAAGTGAGACGTCAAACCGACTAGCTGGGGTCGGAGACGGAAGGGAAACCTCAACGTTTCTTGATGGTGTGGGTGAAGGAAGAGAAACCTCAACCGGCCTCTCCTGTGACTGTGAGGAGGTCCCAGCCAAGCCATTCAAGAGACCTGAACTGTTTTTCAACAAATCGAGCAGCCTGACAGTGTCCTCTTTGGACAACCCACTCGCCTGGCCAGACGTCAATGCAAAAACCAATTCCGGGTTCTTCAATAAGACAGCTAGGAGCTCAAGATCAGGCTGCGCAGAGGCGGAGGGGGCAGCCGGTGGAATAACCACAGGCACGTTCTCGCCCGCTTGGTATTGTAATTGTTCTTCATAAGCTTCTTGAATGTCAGTTTCGGGCAGCTGTTCCAGTGGTATCTCAGGGGTCAAGGTATCATCATAGTCCATCTCGACATCCCATGGCTCCTTGGGATTGGATGGGACCTCCTCGCGTGTCCTATAAACGCTCTCCTTCTCCCGGCTTATTCTGTTCCTCTGCACTTCAGCATCCTTGCTGTTATCCCCAGCGCAAACTTTCCAACTCGGGTCGTTCTTGATTTCTGCAGGAAGAAGGGTGACAGATTACCAAACTGTATAAATATAGAGTAAAAGCTTCAGAGAGCTTATGCTCAACAGAATTCAAAAAACCGGACAAAACCCATTAACTGCTAATAACGCAGCAAACGAAAATGCAGTAAGCAACAGAAAACCACAGCCAATTTATCCTAATCTTTGAACACCGGAGATTTGTACGAACACACTCTGGTTTTGATTTCTTTATTTAATTTAATTTTAAAATGGGTCGCCATGGTTGATCTAAGAGAATGGAAGTTAGACTGCAAATAAGTGCTACCAGTTCATCACCATCATCACACCCCTCACCACCATCACAGCTTAGTAATTTTTAAAACTTTTTTTAACAAAAAAGTTTTTTTCCTTCTTATTCTGTTAAAACGGAGACTGGTGATGATAATGTGATATCCAGTACCAGTAAGCAACCCAAATGACTATAAGGCTTTTGGAAAATAAACCGAAGTACACGAGGTAGTAAACTCAAATCATCACCATCAGATCAAAACGTGAGATGTGAATTTCATAACAGATGCTGCTGGATACATTGCATAACAGCCCACAGCCAGATTGAGAAAAATGCCAAATTCAGTGCTGTTGCACAGTTGTGTTGTTTCATCAACGTAGCTGATCTTGAAACTGTGCTGGTTCTGAAGTTTTAGGTCCAACAACATGAAGCCATTGAATACAGATTTCTGGGAACCATTGTCATAAATTTAACACCAGCTTCGCCCATGAATTCAGATAATTAACAAGCTGACATTTTAGTATCTCTGAAGACTTATGATTCACAAAATTCATTGTAGGGAAACAACACTCGATATCCACCAGACAAGAAGCAGTAATCTACACAGATGCTTAAGTGGTTGATTTTATGAAAATCCCTACAATTTGTACTTGGCGATTTTAACTGTCAGTCTGTCACCATAAGAATATGGTGAGAGAATTTCACAAAGATTCGAGCAGCGTTCATTCAAATATGAGTCATGACAAGCCAACTTAATCAGGACTCTTTACTGCTAAAATAGCTCTGCTCAGAAATCACTAGAGCACACGGCTTTTGGAAATTCTTTATTTAGTACCGACTACTGATACATTTATATTCAAATTATATATATGGAAGATTGGAAGGTGTTGCTTCACAGTAGTAAACTTCTCAACGTAGATTGCAGAAGGACAAGTAAAGCCAAGTTGATACGATTTCACACCAGCATAGCTTTTCAATCTTGTAATTTTCTTTTATTTAACACTCCATAGCAGAGATGTGTGTGACAGAGAGAACTGTTTGGAACTATGCAGTAATATTTTCTCTGGATTGTGCTGAGGGGATTTGATATTTTATTTTTTGAAAAAAAAACGGCGTTATGGCAGAGACTGCACAGGATCAATCCTGCACTCCTCAAGCTTATGTTTCTCGCCCATCATTAGGAAATGTGCTTTCAGGATAATCTATTAAAGAACCTCTTCTTAAGAAAAAGGGAATGTTAACCAAATTTTTATTGCTGCGACAGTTAGTGCCTTCAACAACAAATGATCTGAACGTTAGTACAAAAATCCAGTGAAAAACACGAGAATTTGAGAGTGTACCTGGTGGCACCTGCCATGGGATTTGGATCCTCTTGGACCTCGCAGGCAATTTTTTCTGAGGTTCAGATGTCTGCTTATTATCAGAAGCTTCTATCTGCTTGGTGTTTTTCTGAGGAACCAATTTAGCTTTCTTATGAGCTTCAAGTTTAGGTCGAAGGTAAGCTTCTGATGCGGATAGCAAATCATTGGTGAGCAAAGATGAAGGTCTCTTTGCATCATTTCCCTTTGATTTGTCACTGGCCTTAGAAGCTGGCCCTGCTTTATCAGCCTTGCCCTGCTGCATATACTGTGCACGTAGTTTTGCTTTTTGAATCTCGTCTGCGGTGATGGGACGTGCGTGACTAGCAGCTACTGCTTTCACAACCTGCTGGTTCTTGCCAGGAGTCTTTTGCCCTGGCTGTTCTACTAGTAACACCTTTCTGCGTTCTTTATCTGTAAACTAATTAAGGAATGGGAACAAGAAAGTTGCGCTTCTTTTACATGTAACAAAAATAGAAGGCAATGCCTCATTTTCAAACCACAAGCTCTAGAGATAATCAAACCAAGCAACATAATTACAGAACTAAACACTTGATTCCAGTTCTTGTAACAATTTGAACATATAAAAGATGTATTTAACCTTGTGCACATCCAAACAGGACCTTATCAAAATCGATTAGTGATACCAATGACCTACTTCATTCCTTTATTCATATCAAATTCCTTTATATCAAAATTTCAACTGAAAACAACCTAGGAGTACGCCAAGGACATCAGGCTTTAATAAATATTGGCATTTTGCCCTAGACAGAACCCATATATGATTATTTATGAAAAATGTTAATTCATTTTTAACCAATATAAATAAAGGAGCTTTTTGTTTTTTCAGGTGGAGGGTGTTGGTCACTGTCTATATCAGTCACAAATATTAGCCCTTGCTAACAATTGGCTTCATTTAACTGCATACTACTTAGAAGCTTTGTTTTTTAATGCTCCTTTAGCGAGAGATTTGACATCATCGAAGGAAAACGGAAAACTTCACAAGTAATAACTTCGCAAGTTAAATAGAAGAATAGGTCTCAACAGTTTAGAATTCGAAAGTGGCATAACCTAAATATAACAATAACAGACCATGACCACTAAAAATAATTAATCATTAACTTAAAAAAACACTCAATAATATAGCCATAAACAATGGCTGGCTAAACATAACAAGTAGGTCTTACAATTTGTTTATCATGATAATTTCTCAAACTGAATAGAAAATACTGAAACATCAGGCCCAACAATAAAATTGCTTCTGGACAAAAGATGTTTTCACAAAAGTGTTGAGATGTTTTTAGAATTTGCAGATGACCTCTCCTGTCGACAATTAACATAAAATGTAAAAAACAAAATCAAATACAACAAACAGTAAGCTTTATCTACGAAATTGACACCTGTTATGTGGCTATTTACATCCTTGTCTTTATAGTTTACTAATCAAATAAATGATACCTTAACGGAACAACTAAAACAGAAAAATGTAGAGTAATATCTCCAACAGTGTATGGTATACCCTGGAAAATGTCAGTCCATTGCCATGTGTTAATAATGTTTGGAAACAACTACTACAATTAACAAAAAGATGATGTATGACTGTCCTAGTTTGGTAAGAGATAAAGAAGAGATATGTCATTGCAACCTAAAAATATTAAGGGGAAGCACTATGAAGCTTAGAGCCTAAAGGTATAAAGGCCATAAAACTCTATTGAAGCATTTCTACATATTTGCATGTCATTTGGAAGAAAAAATTGTTCAAACTTGGCAGGAATACAACAATGTTGGAATGCCACGTGGCAATCCTAGAAGCTCCAGCCTAGTGGGATTGAATAAATCCTCTAAGCCCAGAAAAACTGGCTGTTGAGGGTAATGAAACCTTTTTCCACTTCAACCTTTCCTCTTCATAAGACAGGATAAACAGGTTGGTGAAAGATCATTGAGCAACATGATGTAAATTATCACTTAGCAATCACGCCAAGGAGACAATTTTAAAATCAAAGAGATCTCAAGGATACGAGTAGGAATGCCAAGAACAAGCCTCTTGTTATCATCAGCTGATGCAGTGAGCAGCTTTACTGCTTGGGGTGGTTCAAGGCGCCTAAATATCAAGCTAGATGTTAGTGAATTCAAACCAAATGCAAACACTGCAATATCTAATCAAAGATTACAATATTACCTAGCTTCATCTGCATTTCCATAACGAGTACAAAAATCCTCCTGCAAAGAAATTACATGGCATAATGAAACATACTATGGCAAACCAACCTTCAAGAGCAAGTCATTTAAAATCTGAGATACTCACAGAAATATCAGCAGCAGGCTGCTCCAATTCATCGCCCATAAGTTCACAAATTCTGCAGAGGAAAAATATATGACATTGAGAAACTAACTAGGAACCTGATAGTGTTGAAGCAATGCTATAGACTTGCCTCTGCTTTAGATCAATCTCATTGTGTGCGTCATTTGAAGGCTTTATTCCATTCAGTCTTTTAATAGCTTGGCCTTTGGCAAACATTTTACTCCAACAGGATAAAAGAGCCCTTGCTCTGTTTGATACATCTGATCTTCAAAAGAGATTAATAAGCCTCATGTGGATACAACAATGTGGCAATGAGACGAGCAATATACTACTAATAACTCCAAAAACATCTCATGCCAAATGGGAATCAAACGAGAGTAAACAAGCAAGCAAACTCAATGAGGTACTAGCACACCATTTTTTGCACATGTATAGCACCTCATGACAGTTTGGGTTTGCCAATAGATGGACAAGGAGATAAAATATCTTTTTCAGTGACATGGAACACTAAATCATTTAAGTCCCAAACAAGCTAACACCAGAAACTTGGAGCTGTTCAATACCTCAGATGTGAGACAAGTTTAACTGAAGAAAAACAAATAAGAATATATTTCCAAAAGAATGTTACTTTTGTAAATTTCTAATGATGACAAAATAGTGGAGCTACCTCCAATTTCAATGACAATGTGACAATCATAGAACTCATGCCAGCAAAATAACCTAATATTATCCACACTTTCTTTAACAGTGTTGATAAATAAAACTATGCTATAAGGGAAAATGTTTCATTTTAATCCTGTTGAGAAATCTTAATCTGAATAAGCATAAAGAACTGAAGAAGAATATAAAAGAATATGGAGAAAACACACCTGCTTTCCCATAAAATCTTAGTCGATTGACACTTTGGATCACCGCCGACATATGTACAGGAAGAGCCTTACTTAAAGGCAAATAAGAAAGAACCTGCATAATGACATGTTCAAAATCATGTTATGGATAGAAAGCATGATGGCATAACAAGCAGCCAAGAACCAAATTGAAAACCTAACATATACTTTTACAAAAACGTAAAGGACGCTCGTTTGTTCCTCGCTGGCAGCTTGACTTATCCAGGTTGTGAGAATCATAAGACCTCCTCGTGTTAGAAACCTGTACCAATCAATATACAGCAGCAATGTTAGTTTTAAAAAAAAAAAAGTGGCAACATCAAGAATAGTATTGTTATTAGCAATGATCTAGTACCAACACAGCACTGAGGGATTTTTTATCTGCAAGATCCACTCCATAAGTCTAACTTGCCCAGAAAAGGTTTCCTCCTTTCGCATCAGGCTAAAAATATTATCAATGAAGTTTTTATCTGAATCAGCTATGTCAGGTAAGACTTCATTCTGGCTTGAGCATGAAGGTACTTCTTCACTTTGAGAAGGAGCAACAGTGCACAAGGGAACGGGATCAATAGGCAACATCTCAGAGCTTGATGATGTTCCATCTTGTATAACCAGACTGAATCCATTTCTAACAGCTTTTTCTCTTGATAAGCGGACAAGCCTCCTCACTCTTGAACGCTGATTTGTAAAATACTCCTTAATCTAAGAGCATTAAAGATGTAGGGGAAAAACAATTAAAACCTAAAAATATAGGCAACCTATATCACCATAATCCTGAAGAGCTTGTTAGTTCCTTCTAAATAGAAAGATTGCATTTAAAAGGGCAATCTGCTGACCTGTGTCGCTGTCATACCAAAACGAGCATTTATATCACGGATTTCTTTTTTTGTAACTGCGTCTTTGATAGAAAAAACTGACTGCAGATAATTTACAGCCTTGGGGTTAAGCAAATCTCTGGGTCTCTTACCTATAATTCACCAGGAAAAAAAGAGAGGGAGAGAGTAGAGGAAGTCAACAATCACAAATAAAATTACTTAAGGATATAGCAATACACTAAGCAACTAAAATTCTCTTTTTCAATCTGTATAAAAGAGATAGGGGGGGGGGGGGGGGGGGGATTAAATGTGTACATATATGGATATACATGTCCAGATGAGAGTCGTCAACTTAAGGAAAAACCTCAATGAAAACAATGATAACAGACATTCAATTCAACCATTAAATGCATGATAAAAATCAATGACTTCCAATAAGGTAAAGTAGCAAGCTATGTTAGGGATAACAATCATCAATCTTTGACAACTTACCGATTTTTACAAACAGAGCACCAGCAGCCTGCACACAACAAGGGACAAAAAGATGAGAAAATGCTACAGAAATACAAACTACAAACCATTAAATGACCAACACAGTAATTTTCCATGAAATTAAGGCTTCTAGAAGTGGATAATAATAAATTTGTGATCAATCAACATATTGGCCGCGAATAAGGAATTGTACTACTATTGATTACGAAATACACACATGGATAGGGCAAAAGATGTTTTTCGTCAAATATAACAAAGTAACCGATGTGAGTGCAGTAGAGGGTTTGATTTTTTTTTATTCACAGACCATTAAATTCTCAATGGATCTACCTCAGTTTGATATATCCCGCAAAATCATCCAACCGTCATCAATTATTCCTTCCGACAAGAATAAATAAGATAGTCCTGGAAACACAAACTACATTCCATCTCTAATCCCTTACAGACTAAAGCCTATGTGCCATTGCACAAAGAAGCGAAGTCAATCTAACAACCTGTCCACAGAATTATGTCCATACTTGGCATAATCAGGGTAAATTCACAACACGCGGTAACGGACCTACAAAATCCTAATTTCAATATATGCGACCGCAACATCTAGAGACATGGATTCAAAGATTGTATACTATTGACATAGAACACATAAAATGGATGCAAAGCGAAAAGGAAATACAGGAGGTGGAGGGGGAGAAAGAGAGATAACCATTTCTTGAGAAAGAGGGTTGGCGCCCGTGAGTTTACACTGAGTAACGACGATATTTTGTAGATGACCGATCTGGGAATGGAATAGAGCCTTCTGCGATTCGAGAACCTTCTGTAAAGACTCCATGGAAGTTCCCATTTCAAGATCCGGTGGAAAACCGTCGAGGGCTTCCATCTCTCTCTAAACGCGAATCGATAGAAAGGAAAAGCTTTAAAGAATCTCCGACTGGAGAGAGGTACTGGAAAATCGAAGCCCGTGATGTGTGAGATTTTAGGGTTTCCTTTCCACCCCTGGCGAAATAGCTATAGAATTTCAAGTGTAGGGAATTAGGGATTTCGCCGTAAAAGGGGATTCAATTGGGAATTGCACGATGCAGGTTGAGTAGGCGAGATGGGCGCGACACGGCCCACGGAGATTACACTTCTCTTAGATGGGTGCTACCGTGCCAGTATAAGGGTCCGTTTGGCAATGCATGTAGCTTTTCGGAGCTTTTGGTTTTAATAATTTATAGTTTTAAACAAGTTAAAGATAAGGTTTTAATTTAGTTAGCTTTTGAAATTGGATTTTCAACAGCTATTAACCGCAAGCTTTTTAGAATTCTATTCATTTTCTCTTATCTGATCAGCTAGTTTGTATCATCTACTCTATCAGCTGGGTTACCAAACACCTTACTAGCTTATGAAAACTTCAATTTAACATATATTTAACACACTTAATCCATCAGCTTCAGCTACCCTATCAGCTTCAGCTACCCCATCAGCTCTGTGTTACCAAACTGACCCTAAACCTTTTTCTTTTCTTTTTTTTTTTTGGAAAAATTTCGGGCGAGCGATCTCTACCCGGCAGCATCCTTTCGGATGAGGTCTAAAACATCTAAATCGTTGTGAATACCGACATCCCAGGCAGAGTGGCAAAGATGTGCAACCTTATCCGTCACTCTGTTGCCTAAACGGGAAACATGAAAGAATGAAACTTCTTTCATAGTCGATAAAAGAAGTTTAACATCTGACATGATTAGTTCAATTTCTCAAGGACATTTAGATTTTTGGTTTAGGTGGTTTATAATTATGCTAGAATCACCTTCAATGTGGATTTTGTCGATATGGAGTCCAGTAGCATGTTGGATTCCCAGTTTTAGAGCAAGAGCTTCCGCTTTTAGAGAACTTTGTTTACCAAGTTTTTGATAGCATATTTGTAGTAGGTGTCCTTTTCAATCCCGGATTATGGCTCCAGTCGAGCTGTCATTGTTCATAATTGTGTAGATCCATCAAAATTGAGCTTGAGAGTTCCCCTCGGGGATTTACGCCATGTAACCTTGTTATGCTTATTATTTTTTTCTTTGGGTGGTTAGAATTTTGTGTGTGCACTAGGAAATCCTCATCTAGACTACACTTCATCTGCGATGTTTTACTCCAATCCCCCTTGTGAGATTTAATAATATGTATTGAAGTATCTCTAGGCGGGACAGGAACATGCCTAAACACATGTTGATTCCAAATGTACCAGGCAGACCACCAAGCAAAGGCAAGTTCCACCTTAGCCACAGAAGCAAGATGGTTCCCAATGAAGGAAATGATAGGTTTAATATCCCGAGAATGAGTTATCATACTTGGATATTGTTGAATTTATGCGAGCCGGGAAACGAAATAAAGAACGCACATAATGGCATTCTAACAAGAGGTGAACATTATCTTCGGATGCACAATTGCACAGGCTACAAGTGGAAGGAACAGATGACCCACGTTGGGCCGGCCTAGAGGCAGTTGGGAGACCATCCTAGCAGACATTCCACAGAAAAATTTTAACCTTAGGTGGAATATCCAAGTTTCATATCCATGCGTTATTATCTAGGGTCAAAGCAGATTGAGATGTGATTAGTTTGTATGCACTCGAAGTGGTGAACCAACCCTCTCTATCCGGCCACCAATATAACCTATCCTCAAAAGTAGAGACAGGAAGAGGAATGTCCAAGATCTCTTTGACTATGTCAACCGGTAGGCTATTGTTAAGTTTTTCCATCCACCATCTACCACTCATAATGTATTCACTAATCGTTTCCTCCATGTTTACAATTTGGGGGCGATCTTCCCTCGGTTGCATATATGAGGTTGTAATCCAATTATTCGTCCAAAACTTGATAGATTTTCCATTTCCAACATACCAAATAAGCCCCGGTTTGAATTTCTCAATGAGAGTAGTCAGTTTGGCCCATTGCTAAGAGGAGTCACCTCGTTTCTTGTATTCAAAAATATCAGCAGGATGTAAATACTTGTGCTTAATCAAAGTGACCCAGACGTTATCTGGTTCGGCCAATATTTTCCACAGAAGTTTCATTTGGAGGATCTCGTTCATTTCTTTCGATTTCCTATGCTCTAATCCTCCACACTTTTTTGGTCGACAAATCCTATCCCAGCTTATAAGAGGTCGGTGTTGAAGATCTTTGTTCCAGAAGAACGTCCTATTAATTTGATCAAGTTCTTTATGTATTGAAGTGGGTAGCATGAAGTTTTGCATTGTGTACAACGGTTTTGCTGATAAGTTTGAATTGATAAGGATTGTCCGACGCTGTTGTGACAAGGCGTTAGCACGCCATTTACTTAATTGGTCTTTAGATTTACAAATGACGTCTTCAAAAGTATGCTTGTTAACTCTTCCATTAACAATCGGGCAACCGAGATATTTTTCTAAGGAGTTCACGTTTGTAATATTCAAACAATTGCGAAGCTCAGCAATCCTAGCTTGCGGAATGCCTCTTGTGGCTTGGAAGCTTGATTTATGGTAATTAACCTTTTTGTCCTGAAACTTTACAATATGTATCAATTATTGTTCTAATTTTATTACCTCCCTCCACGCTACCTTTTGTGAAAATGATGATATCCTCAACAAAGGATAGAAACGGAACCCGAGGACCGTTTCTGCCGAAGGTAAAGCCAATAGGGCTACCACTCAGATTTGATTCCGTTGAGAGTTTGCGTGCAAGAATTTCGGCACCTAGGATAAACAAGAAGGGGGGTAGAGGGTCCCCTTGTTGAAGACCACGAGAGGGGAGGAACAAATCAGTGGGACCATTGTTTACTAGTAATGAAAATGAAACGGACGTTGCACATTCCATAATCCAAGATACAAAAATATTGTAAAACCCAAATTTTTCTAACACTATTTTAGTGAAGTTCCAGTCAACTCTGTCATAGGCCTTCTCCATATCTAATTTTATCGTCAACCAACCCTCACGACCCATACGTGATCGGAAAGAGTGGAAAATTCCGTGGGCTACCAACACATTATCTTGGATAGCCCTATCAGATACGAAAGCCCCTTGTAAGGGGTGAATCAGCCTACCAATAATTGTTTTGATTCTTTTCGTTAGGATTTTGATATGATCTTATATAGAGTTGAACATAAACTAATCAGACGATAGTGACTAGTAGTAGTAGGATTGTCGCACTTTGGAAGAAGTGAAATAAATGACTGGTTTATTTGTTTAAGGATTTTACCCGAGTGGAAAAAACCCTTAACATCCCTAATTATGGACACACCAACAATATCCCAATATTTTTTGTAGAATTCGCTAGTGAAACCATCAGGTCCTGGGGATTTATTATTACCCAAGTTGAACACTACGGACTTAATTTCTTTATTAGAAGGTTGTCGTATGAGAAAGTCATTCTCCTCCATGGTTATAGAGGGATGAATCAGATTTAACATTTCATCTAAAAGTCTATCATCAATAGACTCCTTCTTAAATCTTCTCTCAAAATCTCCTTTGATTTCATTTCTGACATTTTCCTCACATATTATTAATGTGCCATCGGTGGTAGTTATATTACGAATTTGTTTCCTATGTCTTCTCCCAGATGCTACTCGATGAAAATACGAAGTGTTAGAGTCCGAAAGTTTTAGATGCTTTGTTTTGGCTCTTTGATTCCAAAAGATCTTTGGGAAAAGAAGAAGTTTTTCTTTCTTTCTAATAAGACACTTCTCTCCACCGTTGCTTGTATGCATGTTACCTACCAATTGCGATGATTGGATGTTAAGCAGATCATTCTCCACATCTTTCAGTTGACGAAAAATATTTCCAAAAGTTGTCTTATTCCATTCCTTCGCTTTTTTCTTTAAAATTTTATGTTTTAGCATAAGTTGAAACATAGTAGAACATGTACATGAGGCTCGCTAGGATTATTTAACTATGTTCCGAAAATCTTTCTTTGAAGCTAGGCATTCTCAAACTTAAAAGGCGGAGCCTTGATTACGAGACTATCGTTTAGTGTTATAGATATGGGACAATGATCAGATGATGAAAAGGGCCCATTATCAGTGACTAGGTTAGGGAATTTCTGAATTATCTGATAATGAACAAGGACACGATCCAGTTTCTCATGAATGTTGTTTTCGTCTTCGACATTCTTTCTCCATGTGAAAGGATTCCTGAAAGTAGGGAGATCCAAAAGAGAACAATCGTTTTTTAATTTTAAGAGTCTAACGAACCGGGAGGAACGGGTGTCAGCGCCTCCCAACTTATCTTCACTACATAAAATTTCATTTAGGTCTCCTATCACACTGCATGGTATAATCGAAACATTAACGATTGAAGTAAGGGTTTCCCATATATGATCTTTCTCTTGGGGGATCGGCGGGCCATACACAAATAGAAGAAGAGCCCTAAACCCATCATTTACATATTCGTAGCGTAGCCCTATAACTCGGAGTAAGTGAATTTCTACTGTAATAATTTCATTTAATAGCTGGTAGGATTTCCATAAAACCCCTAATCCACCCGATCGGCCAGTAGAAGGCGAAAAGATTGCCTCATATATCAAAGCCAGCCGACTTCCAAAATTTGTCTTCCGGGATCGATTCTGATTTAGTTTCCGCTAGTGTCATCATTTGAATATGGCTATTTTTACATAACGTGTTGATTTCTGTCCAAAACGTATTTTTCCTTATACCTCTACAATTCCAAAATGTCATCTTCATATATAACCGTCTGAGATATGAAGACAAAGATTAAGTGTCCTCATATCGAAAAGCAAAGGTATAGCCAATTTGATTAATGAATATAATTTACTTATAAACCGATTATCCACCACCAAATAAATATCACTTAGTATTAAAAAAGGCCAAGTCCAATTTTTAATTTCAAAGTAGCAACTGAGCCACTGATGTAGACCACAATCCAGTAGGCGAAACATGTCCACCAAATGAAAGCCCCAATTGTTACCGAATAACAAGTAAACAACAAAGCCCAAAACTTTTATACATGATATAGAATGACAGACCAAACTGAGACTGTAGTAAGGAAATAACATGTAAACATACAGAGTAGAGCAAGGAGGATGCTTACAGCACAACAAAACGTCGAAGATCATCCGAGAGGGCAAGAACCAAGCCCGACCTTTTTTACTATAGATGTTAATTAGCCAAGGCTTTTTTCCTTGAACTTTTTTACAGTAAAACTTGCAAGGTAAAGTTATTACATTAAAGTTCAGATATGAGAGAGGTTATTGTTCATAAAGAGGTAATCTTTTATCAACAAAGTTCTTTTGGGGTACACCCTTCAGCTGGGGAGCAGCCAAGGCAAAACCACCTAACAGATCAAAGTTAAGCTTGTATGGAGAGGTGATGCACCAGAGTGCAAAAGTTGAGATTCAAGAGCCAAAGTAGCACACGAAATGCCAATCTTCACGGGCGAAGACCAACATAGATTTATAATACAGGGTGCACTTACAAAATTTTCATTATGCCAATTCACAACACAAATTGAAATATCAATTAAACTAGGACCATAATGGTTCGTTCTACCTTTGCAAGGGGAAGCTGCATACATTCCTTTGTACTCTTTTAAACTCATTGATTTACAAATCATTGGCCACACCAATTTACTTGACCAATTGTACAAGAAAGGATTCTTCAACTAAAGATCAATCCACACACAAGATAGATCAAAACCAAACCATAGCTCCATTTTACCAATAGAAGAGATTGTATATATTCAACAAGATTTACTACAACATAACCACTTACTTGAAGAATTTGTAGCCCAACCCTCCGGATCGAATGATGTCGGGTCGGATTTGTAAGGGCTACCAACGAGCATACCCTGAAATGAGCAGGAGAAGATCACCAGAGCACACCCTTGGAAAGTTTTCAAATCTGCCGGAGTCACCGAGAACAGCACAGATCCCCATCCATTTATATTTTTGTGACTCTTGTCTTCACCATAGCAGAGCTCCGAGGAACCCACTACAGGTTTTTCCTCAATAGAGGGTTTAGGCCCCTTTCAGGGGGTGTTTGAAAGGGGCTCGAGTGAGAAGACCCCTAACGGTTTCTTTACTTCGGACTCACCGAAAGTAACATCATCAGTAGATGCGGACAATGTGAATTTAGGAAAATCCGAGACATATGAACCCAGATTCGCATAATGAGGCATACGAGACGGGAGACCAAGACACTCGCCAGATTATATCTTGCATCATTGGGGGACATAACCCCCTCAGCATCCGAGTTATCGACACTTGTATCGTTGCCCTTTCGGGAGTTAATGCCCTTTCGGGAGTTGTTGTTGCCCTTTCGGGGGGTAATGCACGAAGTGTAATACACCTCAGCCACAATTTTAGTCAGACACTAGTAGAAGGTGTTGTTTTGTAACCAATACAATAATTAAACGAAAATAAAAGTCATAGATAGAGGTTTCATGGGAAGATTAATACTATAATAGAGTAAGGACAACATCAGCAGGTTTAGCACAAACCTGTACGAGAACCTAGCAGCCTCAATTAAGAGAAAGGGAGGTGAAACCCCAGTTGAGCTAGAGAGCAACTTGCCGAGAACCACCACCGGAGCCCGCCCACCGCCAAACCGGCACCAGCAAACCACCGAGTCCCTGACCCCCACAAAGAAGGATTTCTTCCTCTTTCTGAAATCCTTCACCATGCACAATTTAAAAAAAAATATGTAATCCTACAGTCTATCTCAGTTCAACAGATTAGGAACCAAGAAAGGGGTAAATCGCAACTGAAACGCAAACCATAGACCAAACACAAGATTTACGTGGTTCGGCCGGAGCCTACGTCCACGGAGCCTTAGCCGAACGACTTGAGAGCACAAATCCACTAATCGGTAAGAAAGCAAGTTTGAAGAATTCCCCTCGGATGTAGCACCACATTGCCCACAAATAACCCACAACTTTGCCTTTTACCCTTTGTTCACCATGCACATAAAAGTCCTCTTGATTATCAGTTGCTTTGTCGTATGAATTGTTTTTGCATAACCCTCCTTTTGTGTGTGAAGTTGTTTTTATTCACATGCATGAATTTGTGACACAAGTACCTTTTCGATGATGGTAATTGATTGCAGAGACATATAAGAATGAATCTATGATGTTGAGAGTTTTATTTTTTTTTCCCCTGTATGACCATTAAAATTATTGCTTGAGGGCAAACAAGCTTAAGTATGGGGTGTTGACATGCGCTTAATTTGCCATGTTTTTGCATTAACATTTATATCGATTTCTGTACATACTTTATGTTTCTAGGTTAGAATAATACAGAATTTGTGTAGTTTATACTTATTTACCAATTATGGAGATCTACACTAGTTCTTGTTTAATATTGCAGAAATTGGGACAACTTTGGGGCAATTCGGAGAAGCATAATTCAAGCTGGAAAAGCACTCAACGTCTACTGCAGAGTCACTCGACATCTACCAAGTGAATCGACGTCGAGTGGAAGTTGGATGCAAACACCAAGCAGAAGCAAGGAGGAACACAAGACTCGGCGGCATGACTCGACGTCGAGTAACCAACTTGATGTCGAGTGGAATCACATCAACACACACAAGGAAAAGAAGACGACCACTCGAGACCACTGAAAGAGGAGTCGACGTCGAGTAACCAACTCGATGTCGAGTGTACGCCATAGCAGGGATCGAGTGGAGAAGACAAGGTCGAGTGAAGCTGGATTGAGACACAAGATGTGACTCGACGTCGAGTAACCTACTCGATGTCGAGTGCCCCACAGAAGCCAATCCGAGTCGATTTCGAGTAGGAGTCCGAGTGTGGATTACTTCCATGCGAAGCAAATGAGATTCTATTAAGTTGGAAGAGGATTTATCCACATTAGTAATTCCCACTTTTACTTAGGGGAATTTTAATTTGTTTTATTATTTTTATTTGGAACATTTTATCTTAAGCAAGTAGATCTTTTATCTTAGGAATAGAGCTGGCAAAACCCGACCCGAACCCGAACACCCGACCCGGTCAACCCGGAACCGATTATTCTGAACACTGATTCAACCCGTCCATTTTGGACCCGAAATCCGAATGAACCGAACCCGATTCAACCGAAACCCATTAAGACCCGAACCCGTTAAACCCGAAACTCGAAATAACCCGAACTTTAAGATACATTCTAGTAAATTTTTTAAAATTAATATTGAAATAATGAAAACTTGAGACAATCCAAACCAGAAATAATCGAAACCCGAGACAACCGAAACTCGAATAACGGAAATCCGATACAACCGAAACCCGAACCCGACCCAACCCCCCGATTGCCATATCTACTTAGGAATTAGATAGAATTTCTCCTTCCTCGGATAGCAAGGATTGTAGCCTATAAATAAAGCCCTAGGGGCTGAGTTTTTATTAAGTCCATTCTCAAGCAATTGAGTAAACACTAGTTAGGCAATTTAGAGAGTTTTAGAGAGAGAGAGAGAGAGAGGCCGAGTGGAGGGTGAGAGTGGAAGTGATATGACTTTGTTCGGTTTGTACTTTCTCTATTTTAGTTTAATGCAAGTTATTTCCTTTATGATATTGATGTTTGTTACCATGATGAGAAGCGAGTAGTCACCCTACTTCTAGGGTCGGTGTGAGCCCGATAGTAGCCATGTAGGGTTATGCATCAATGGTATGATTTTTATATGCGATTTCATCTTCTATCCTTATTTGTGATTCTTCTACGACAGTAGTAGGTGATCCTTATTTGTGTTATTGAAGCGAAAATGATCTTAATATGAATTTGGATCAATCATTTAAAATGGTAGTAACAATTAGGGTTTATGCGAAATCCTCTATATTCTTAATTTGTAAATGACGAAAGTTATTTGATGAAAATGGCATAATCTTTTATAACTTGGCATAATTCTTACATGGCCGGTTATTGTTGTGGCGTTGAATCCCCGATCTTGGAAGTATTTTATCTTATTGAATTCGATCCTACAAATTTGTGTTATTTCTGTTCATCATCTTCTCATCCATTCTTATTTCTTCGAACATCTTTTCCGACTTATTTTTCTTGCAAAAGTTACATTTTTCTGCACATGACAACTCGACATCGACTGCTTTGGTCGACATCGAGTACACTAAGTCGACATCGAGTGAATTTGCACTCGACGTCGAGACCTTTTGTCTTCTGCTGTGCAGCTTTACATGGATCGACAGCTTAGGTCTACGTCAAGTCAACTGGTCGACATCAAGTCAATCTTCTGGTCGACAACAGGGTGGAATTTGGAACTATTTAGGCGAGCGCTGAAACGCTTCCTCGTGGATTCGATCCTGATTCCCTACCACTACAGCGGGAGGGATTCTTGTATTTTATTTGCTTGGATAGGGAGTTGGTTTAGTTCGTTTATATTTATATTTATTTACTTGACTAGTTTCCCTCCTAACGGCTAACACAAATCAAATAAAAAAGGGTAGTAACAAATGAATAGAGATGAAAAAGGCTTTAGTTAGCCATATGGCCCGTTCTTCCAAGTTATATCGCTCTTTGAAGAAGAAAAGAAAAGAGAAAAATGGGTAATATCCTTAGAGTCCAAGTTTTGAAAATAATTGAAATTGAAAAAAAAGAAGTAAAAATAATAACTGACCTGTTGATCGAGTTGATCGTAGTTGTGTTCGCGGTTTTTGAAGATACCTCATTTAGGTGAGGGAAAAAGTCGTTGATCCACACTTTCCCAGGTCTGCTTCCGTCCTCTCGGTGTCGAGACGTCGCGTCAGTCTCTAGACTCTCCCATGTCTCGACATTGGCGGTCTTTTCCTTGTCTTCCTCGACTTGCACTTCATCGGTCTGCTTTTGCTGGGAGCATTTGTGTGCATGCCATCTTTCTTAGTTTAATGTATCCTTGTTTGTACCATGACGGTTTGTCCATTTCGGCCTCTCGATTTACTAAGAAAGGTATTGCTTGATAATTCGAATCATTGCCTTCATTAAAAAAGGATCACTAAATAATTGATATTTTTTTGGACATGAAAGAAAATGAATACAAAGAGGTTGTGTTGTGTTTTTGGACTAAAATAAACAAGATTATATTTGAAAACCAGAACTTACGAACAATAGATGAGTTGGTGACCATAATAAAAAACCACATGAAAAACTGAATAAAAAAACTAAACAAGATGACTCAGACGAAGAAGATGGAAAAACAATGAGAATCAAACCCAGAAACAACCCTCCCAAAAGGAACACCATAAGATGGCGTAATCATGAGTATAACATTTTTAAACTTAATTTTGATGACGCTAAATATATGTCTGGTTTAACTTCTGAAGGTTTTGTAATCAGAGACAACGACGGTAGGATGATTGTTTGCGATGCCCGTAGGTGTAGAAGGGTGTCAGCGATCCATGCCGAGGTAGTTGGTTTTCAGCTCGGGTTGCTGGAAGCACGAAGGGTAGGGATTCGAAGAGTTATTGTGGAAGGGTATATATTGTCTTGCAATCGTGAATGCGATTAACAGTGCTGGGTCGACTCTCTGGTAGATCGAAATTCTTATTTCGGATGCTCTCCGTTTGCTTCGCTTGTTCAAGACAGCCTCAGTGTCCCACATTTTCAAAGAGGCGAACAGAGCGGCGGATCGACTCACTCATATGACTTTGGAGTCCGACTCGTCGTCATGATGTTCTGATTTAGAGTTTCAAACTCTCGTCGGTCACACTTGAATAGTGATACAACCGTGGTTGACACCCCAAATTCTCGTCTATCCGTCGCCGATTTAGAGTTTCAAATTGGTTTTATCTGGTTTGGTGTTGCTTTTCATTTTACTTGTATTGACGGTTTATCCGTCGCCAATTTTTTCGGCCTCTCGATACATCGGGCCTATCCGGTGTGTCGAATTCTTACCTAATATTAAAAAAAAAAAACTACCATCGCCTTCGAACCAGAGGGCTACTACCACAAGACCCTGAGCCATTCCAGAATGGTCGGTGTTTTTTCATACCAGCGACAGACAGTTAACACAACGCAACAGCCAACGGCTGAAGGTGAAGAGAAGGCCCGAACCCCGCCCCGACGCTGTTGACTACTCTCCGGCGTGACGGCGACAGCGACCCCGCTCGGCTTCTCCTCCACGACTGCTGCTGAGTGCTGACGCCTCAGTCCTCCTCGCCGCAGCCCTGAATCTCAATTATTCTTCACTTCTTCCCTAAAATCCGAATTCGTATTCGTTGAAGGTGAATTGAAAAGGTTTTTTTTTTTTGTACATTGTAACTTATACTTTGACAATTTGTGCTTTAAATTTTGATTTGAGATTCAATTTATAGGTAGGATATGAGAATTCGTTTAGGGTTTTGATTTTGGAAACAACTTTTCTGAAATTAGGGTTTGTGATTTTGAGATTCAATTTAGTAAAATTGTCATTAGGGTTTATGATTTTGAGAATCAATTTTGTGAATTTGTGAATTGAATTTGGGGTTTGTGAATTAAATTTGGAGTCTGTGAATTGAATATGGTGTTTGTGAATTGAATTTGTGATTTGGGGATTTTTTTATAGGAATCTATAACATGGACAAATTTGTTATTCGCTCTAATGTTACTAGTATTTGTATAGGAATCAGTAACATGGACAAATTTGTGATTTGGGGATTTACTAGTATTTGGGGTTTTTTTTATAGGAATCTATAACATGGACAAATTTGTTATTCATGTTGGAATGTTGAAGTGGTTGTTAGTGGAAATAATGTTACTAGTATTTGTATAGATTATGTAAGGAGTGAAAAAAGAGCTCGATTGGAGAAATGGTGATTATTAGTGATCCGGGACTACGAAAACCCAGGAATATGATCTTTTGATTCGAGATGACGTCTTGAGAGATTATGTTCTTAATGATCCTTGTCACATGATTTCCACAGCGTTTCTTTGGAAAACAAAAGAGAAGTTTCAGCCCCTTACCAAAAATCCTGGGTCCGCTACTGCATAGAGGTGCAATTTTCCCTTCGATTTGGCATTTTGGATGCAATTACATAGTGAATAAGGATCCAGATTTGCTGCTGTTGATACCTCCATGACTGATTGGGTGCTCATGCAACAAGTTAGAGCTGTTCAATTCTTTATTACTCAGTTAATCGCATAATTCCATCCATTGCTTGATTCTGACTGCGCAAAATTGGAATCACAGCCATGCTCACTTACATCCATAATTGTATTAGACCATGGAAGAATTGAGAAACTGCACAAATTGAGCTTTGGGACAAGCTTTCTCTGCGTATCGTAGAATTTCTTGTCAGTAAACTTCCTCGCCGTGAGTAAGTTACCATTAGAAATTTCAGGGATTGTTTTTGTTGATATAATCTTCAGTCCATGTCTTAAGCTTTATCCGCCATCTCTTATGCCCATAAATCTTCTGTGAATAATTCTTCCTTCAGTTGCCTCTACCTGTCACCCTAACATATCAGTACTTCAATGGGTGCATAAAACTATAGAAGTAATAGTTGATAAAAGTGTACAAGTGTACAAGTCATGCTTAGTGATAGTTAAGCATACCTAGAATGAACAAAACAACTCCCCTCATTTTATCACATTTTCACCTCCAATGGTTAGTTTGCATCACACTTTCACAAGAGATTAATTCTAACAATTGAAGAGTTTGCAAGACTAAAAAAGAATAACTAACATTAACGTGAGATATCTAATCTGTCCAGAGAGTACAAAAGGTGTTACCCACCTGGAAAAGTAACCCCAGTTTACAAGGAATACGAGAGAATAGAGTGGTGGATTGGGGTTCAGAAATTAATCTCACATATGAAAGTTATTAGCATGTTGACTTGGAAGAAACCAAATGATGGCTTAACATTGGAATCCAGTTTTTCAAATATAATCAGAATCCCCAAATTTTGCACATCTTAAAACTGGAGGGTAGGGAATATTATGAATGAAGGTGTAGATAAAGCAACATCATTTGGTGGCATGTGACAGCAATTGGATATTATGATGATTCTAACAAACAAACTAGATTAACTTGTTTATGGTTGTAGACCATAGTTGGAGATTATTATGCATAAAGGTAGCTGCACTAGGGAAAGGTAATTCTAGTATTGAAAGGGCAGTGCTCTTGCATGTTTCTAATGGTATGGACTTGTTCGTTTTTTTTTTTTTTGGTCATTCCTATGTTCTTGTGTTTTGCTACTCATATCCCTATGTTTTATTGGTTTGAAATGAATCTGTTGGCCTATTTTCACTCTTATCAGAGGGTGTTGTAATCATCTGTGGTTTGTTACCGAGAAAAGTATTGTTTGCTCGATAGTAACCTCTTCTCTTTCTCTCTAGCTAAAATTTGATTGCTTGTATACTAATAGGCATGCTTCCCTTGCAGTTTCATGCCGGAAGATGTGTGTATTTCAGTCTGTTGTTTTGTATTTGCTGTATATTTTATACTCCCTTCGATCGGACATAAACGATGTTAGGTCACTTCCACCTTTAAATATCCCATCAAATAACTTTTACTCCCCTATCACATTTATTATGCACAAATGTGATTGGTTAAACAAGACAAATGTACAAATTATATTATTATGTGCAAAAGTAAAAAAAAAAGAGTGTAATTATTACTTCTAAAACATCAAATATTGTTGATTAAATTTCACCTCCTAAAACATCAAATATTTCCGATCGGAGGGAGTATAATAATATCATTTTAGGTTTAGATCTGGGATAGTTCAACACAATATCTCCATTTTTTTTTAGCCTTAACAATTTTTCCAAATACGATCGCTGCATAGCACGAAGGTCCATGATCCTGAGCCGAATATGTGATTCAATGATCTAGGTATTTCATGTTTCTTGTACTGCCTGCTTAAACATCAATCTGCTATATTCAGGATCGCAAGAGTTGAAAGCTATTTTATACCACAACTGAAGCGATTGTGAAGTAGTTAAGTAAACGTATTTGTGTCTTTAGAATTGCATTACAGGGTTATCCAGTTCTCTCTCCTGTGAATTGCATAAATCCATAGTAGTTGCTGTATTTGTTATATATGAAGTGATTTGAAAACTTGGATGATGAGCATAACTATGATGTCTAAACTCTTCTCTTCTTTGAACATATTAAACTATTATAACCAACTTCTTTGAACTGTTAACTTCAGGTCATCCGTTTACCAATCTCCAGTGTTCCTTCCAGTACGTGACCTTCTCTAGTTTGACTTCGATACAGAATGCTTTCTTATTTCAAGCCAAGGAATGCCATCCAGTTTATCAATTCAGGTTATGGTGCCCGATTGGTTCAGGTTGCTTTGAAGTCTACTTGCATCTCTCCTGTTTCCCCTGACATGAAACAGGCAGTTCACAGGATCATCAAACTTATCAATGATCACCCATTTCCTGATATCCCACTTCAGCCTACCCTTTCAGACCACCTTCCATCTCCTAAGATTTCGGCTTCCTTGGTGGAGAACATTCTTGGAGGGCTATTTGCAGCCCATACCAATGGACTTAAAGCCTTGGAATTTTTCAAGTTCTCCATCAAGTTCTCTAATTGGCAGCCAACACCAACTGCATTCGAGATGACTCTGCATATTCTTGTCCGTATGCGGTATTTTGATCAAGCATGGCTGCTGATGGAAGAAATTGGTAGAAGACATCCCTCCTTGCTCACACGTAAGTCAATCAGTATCTTATTGGTAAAGATTGCTAAATTCAAATCTTATGAAGACACTCTTGAGGCATTTGAGAGGTTGGAAAAGCGTGTATTTGTGCATAGAAGGTTTGAGACAGATGAGTTCAATGTACTCCTTCGTGCGTTTTGTGCTGAGAGGCAAATGAAAGAGGCCAAGTCAGTATTCCAGAAGATGCATTCACGATTTCCTCCAAACACCAAGACCATGAACATCTTGCTTGTGGGTTTCAAGGAATCGGGTGATATAACTGCAGTTGAGTTGTTCTACCATGAAATGTTAAAAAGAGGGTTTAAGCCGAGTGTTGTAACGTACAGTATCAGAATTGATGCTTACTGCAAAAAGGGTTGCTTTGGGGATGGATTAAGACTTCTGAAAGAAATGGAACGCATTGGTCTCTTGCCCACTTTGGAAATAATTACTACCTTGATTCATGGCGCTGGTATAGCTCGAAATAAGGCGAAAGCATTGGAGTTGTTCAATGACTTGTATGCAAGAAATGTAACACCTGATGCCGGGGCCTATTGTGCACTGATAAGCACACTTGTTAGGTGTAAGGACGTGAGTGCTGCTGTTTCTGTGATGAATGATATGGAGAAGAATGGCATTGCCCCAACAGACATGTCTTACCATATGATATTTTATGGACTAATGAAGACAACTGGCACTAAAGGAATTATGGAGATCTTTGAGAGGATGGCTATGAAAAACTTTGTGCCACAGACACGGACAGTAGTCATGCTAATGAAATTCTTCTGCCAAAACTGCCAGGTTGATTTGGGGTTAAATTTGTGGGATTATTTGGTGGAGAGGGGTCATTGTCCTCATGAGCATGCATTGGCGCTTCTAGTTACAGGTTTGTGTTCACAGGGGAGACCACAAGAAGCTTTTATATGCTCTAGGCAAATGCTAGTTAGGGGAAGATTTGTAAGTGATGCTGTTTTCAATATGCTGGAGAGGCATTTAATGGAAGTTGGTGAGAACAATAATTTGAGGGTCCTTGATGAGATGAGGAAGAAGGTAAATTCTTTTGGCCAGGATCACCAGGTGCTATTGGATTTTTAACACTTGTGAATGATAATTCAGGTAAATACGTATTAGCTGAGGTGTAACATCATGCCTGCCCTTTGTTTTTATGCTAAGAAATGTTTTCGACTCATCAACATTGGTTAAGGTATACTGTTAGTTGATTAATTGTCCTTGTGATTTGATGAATACCCTGTTTGCGTTTGTTTTTATTGGAACCAGAAAATCTGAGGACTTAATAATAGCTTTTCCTTTACTTTTGGGTTTCACAGAAAATTAAGTTCAGATGTTTCTTTTGGGTTTCAAACCAGGTCAGGCATGATGCCAGTACACACTGCTCTTCTTGAGGTTTTGATAGACTTTCAACAATCATGAATTATATTCCCTTTGGAGTTTCAGTGAGAAATTTCTGTCATGTTTTAATCTGATATTTAGATGGAAATATTGACATTGAACAGTTCACGTTTTAGTCGACTCACAGTTGAGCTGTGTTAAGTCTTTCTTGTTACTGGTGGAGATCAATGAAGCAGGACTGAGGAAGCCTCATATCCACCTTCGGGTTCTGCTCATGGTTGCAGCTGCTGTAGGGTGTTTTGGTTAAAAGCTATAAATACGAGGACTGTCCTTGTTGGAGCCACTGAGGGAGGCAAAGACTAGCAATAATGAACAACAGAAGGTAGATAGTTGTTTGAACTTGCGTTTATAATTTTCTTTGGTGCTTTGTGCATTTTATGGTCATGAGTACTAACCTAGAACCATTCATGGAATCCCATCTTTTCTATGGTTTTCTTTTAGCCACCTTTTGTTATACTTTTCCAACATATGCTTTTAATGAATTGCTTGTGCAGAATCCGATTCCATTGATCACAGTGGTCATGAGACATGAGCACTAACCTAGAACCATTCATGATACCGACTTGTGAAATTGAAGCATTGTTCATTACTGTATTAATTATATTTTAATAGCTCGTTTCATATTACAGGAAGGTTGTAATTGTTATATAATGACTCCAAGTACCAATCTTTCTTTCTTGTTGGCGCAGGATGTAGGTTCAGCAGAAACACGAACTCAAACTTATCCCATGGCAAAGCACAGAGAACCTGCGAGTGTTACTCACAGTGATAACGGTGTACCATAACAGTGCCTCTGTGGAAACAAGATCAATATAGATATATGCTTGTATTGAAAGCATTGGCGGATCTGAGGTGGGGCTTGGGGGTGGCGTTAGGCCCCCTAACCCGAAAGGAAAACTGAGAAAAAAAAAATTATTTTTTGCGACTAAGCTTAGTTGGTAGGGAGGGGTATTTATTCAAACCCCTTTACCCTCACTTTTTTACATAATTTTTTGTTTCTCTTAGTTTCCTTCTACTTAAACTGCTTAAGTAAATAATGAATTTAATGTCTTCTTCAATATATTTATACAAAAACCTTCTTTTAATATATCTACATATAAAAAAAATCTCATTTTTTGATAATTTTTAATTTTCTTATTTTTTTCTACTAAAAATAACTATTTAAATTATAAATTTAAGGTTTTTCCTAAGATATCCAAACTGATGTATCTATCTTCATCGATGAATTTACGATGATACACAATACATACTCTTAACTTGTGGTAGCTACATATTATTAAGAAAAAAAATCAAGTTTTTGACATTAAACAAATCAAAAGATATTAGCGGCCTATAACATAATATATGAATAGTGTTGCACTTAGAGATCGGTGTCATAACTTTCTTGCATATTGAGAGCTCATATATAGTCTCCATTCTTGTTCAACTAACTGCAGTAGAAACGGGTCTAGAAAAGCCTCGCATGAGAACAAAAGAGCCGAATGTAGCCAAGGACATGACTCGCCGATGATGTGTGTACATGTATACACATACTTAAATGAGCATGAATCCATGCATCTGCACATTCACAACACACGTACACCGGCAAGTCATCCCTGGCTATAATCCACTCTTTCATCATCATGTAAGGCTCCTAGACCTCATGATAACATTGCGTATATCTCTCTCAACAAACACCTTGGCCGAAGACTATACACTTAAGATGCAAGCATGCATATGCTCGCGCACATCACACCGGCAAGTCATCCTTGGCTAAAATCCACCCTCTACATCCTCATGCGAGGCTCCTAGATCGACCCTCATCATAATGTTTCTTACATTTCCCTCGAACAAACATGATGAAACATTTAACACACGACTCTGTTAGATGTCGATAAAATTTAATGTTGGAGATCGATGTATGTTTTTTCTATCATTTTGATATTCGTAGCTAGAATTGTAAACCCAAACGAGAATAGATCAAAGATGGTCTAGGAAAGCCTCGCATGAGAACGAAAGAGCCGAATCTAGCCAAGGTCTGACTCGCCGATGATGCTTGTGTATAAAGAGCATGCACATGCACGCAGACAACACACCGGCAAGTCATCCTTGGCTGAAATCCACTCTCTACATCCACATGCAAAGCTCCTAAACCTCATCATATACTTTTTGACATTTCTCCTTGAAAAAATACACCTAATAGACGACTCTAGATACACAAGTATAAAATGTCGAAGACACATACGTGACTTTGATCTATTTGAGAATGAAAGAGAAATGGTCTAGGTATAGCTTCGCATGAGAATGAAAGAGTCGAATGTAGCCAAGGATCTGACTTACCGATTATATATATGCCTATAGTTGCATGCACGTACGCACACGACACACCGGCAAGTCATCCTTGGCTAAAATCCACTCTCTACATCCACATGCAAGGCTCCTAGTCCTCATGATAAGAGTTAAAACGCCGAAGACGAATGTTTAAATTGGTCAATCAAGAAAATAATAAACAAACCTGAACTAAATGAATTGAAAGAGAGAATTGAGGACACAATGAAACCTATTCAACTTCACTCAATTGTACATGTATTGTATTGATTGATGGATATTGTAGGGATGCAACATTGCTATTTATATAGAAATCTTATGGAGAGAATTAAGTGGTACGTATAAATGAAGGTCAAAGCAATAGGGAAGAAGGTAGTGAGGCCCATAAAATCTGACTTCCCTAAAATGGAAGAATGGGCGGTGAATGTTGGTTGAGAAATGATTGGTTGGTCTGCCCAAAAGCTTAGATTTTATGCTCTCATTCTCACTTTTTTTTGTAATCCAAATGGTCCATAGGATATTAATTAGAATATGATCGATGGAGCGCGCAACAACTCTGCAACTTAATGCATTCATATCTATACAGTATATTATCCTCGTCAATTGGATTAATAGGGGTGGGGGCGGGTTCAACTTGAATGAAGAATATCCCTCCAATTAGTTAGGGTTATATACTTACATACCCTAGGGCATCTATCCCTTCATTTGATACTTCCTCCAATTATAAATATAAGAATTTTTACTTTTGTGAACGTAGTTTAAAGTGTCAAAAACTATTCAATTTTTTTTTTACAATTTAATACTTAATACTAATTATTATTATATTGTAACAATAACTTAATAAAAGAACTTAATAAAAAAACAAAGTGCTTGTTGAAAAGGGGCTGGCCTTATTATAAGCTCATGCTCATCTACCGCATAATCCGTTTGACTATAGACCAATGCAACTTCGTTTTTTGTGATAATCACTTCCCATACTTCCATCTTATATATATTGCTCATTGTAATAATCACTTCTCATAGAGTTCTAGTGAAACGAACAATACGATATATGTAACGGTGAAACGAATGAATATTATCTTATATTCATATAAATATGGCATTATGTGAATATGAATATGTGAATATTATGGTGTGTGAATATGAATATGGTATTATTTGTTTTATGTTATTTGAATATAAATAATATTATATTCATATACCCATATTTACTCCATATTCATATTCACACAACATAATATTCTTGTCTTCATATTCATATCAAATAATATTCATACGAATATGACATAATATTCATTCGTTTTACTGTTACATTGTATTATTCGTTTCATTAGAACTCTTCCCTATATATCGTTATACATTTTAAGACGGTATTGAAACGAGTTCATGATTTCGAGTCAATTTGATTTAGGGCATGAGTTAAGCGAATGAATCAAAGTTATTTCAAGTTCGAATATGATATTTATGTTTTAGGTTATTGCTTTGGTTGAAAATCAAGCATGGAACCTGGATTATAATCTTAGTAGACTAGATTTGCATGTAATTTTAATTTTTTTTCCCTGTCTATCACTATATCTATTAAAATTTAATTTTTACAAAAAAAAATTAGAGATATTTGTTTATCTATAATTAAATTAGCAATAATAGAGTTAATTACTTATCAAATATTCTTTAAGCTTTTTATATATCAAATACCCATCAAATGAAATTCATCCATGTTTTTTTATCTCTTAGCACTAATTTATAGGTATATCAAATACCTATATAAATATTCGTTAACAAGTGTCCCATGGAGTGCAATTGATCTAACACCAGTGGACGAAAGAATGGGGATACGAACCTGGGGCAATATGCTCACACCCTTGACTCCCAACCAAATAGGCCACTGGAACAATGTGATGCAAACATACCTATATTATATATATTATTAGTAAAATGGGGTGGGTATAACATACACCAGCCCACCGCAAACATACCTATATTATATATATTATTAGTAAAATGGGGTGGGTTGTAACATACACCAACCCACCCCTAATTCCTTCCCTGTTAATGAAAATCTCTTTATGATAATTGATAACATAAGATGGAGCAAATTGGGTCGAGTAGAGTATTCGAGAGGAATCTTCAATCATGTTATCATTGTTTATACACGTAATGGTGATACTTTTTGAAGATTGGTTTGTGGTTGAATTTTAAGGATATATGTCTATATATATATATATGGTCCCACTTTTTTTAAAAAAAAAATAATTGGTGGGAATAGAATCATTAAAAGGATTAAAAATCATTATATGGTTTGAAGGGTTTTGACATTTTTGTGGGTTCGGGATGGTATTTGTGTTGTGTGGTAGAGATCATTATGTACAACAATCCCTACGATGATATTGCCTTTTTATATTTAGTTTGATTCCAATTCAAGATGATAAATATGAAGTTGTTTAATGATTACTGTTTGTATGGATAAGAATTTTGTGAACCAAAGATTCTCACTAGTCACCCTTGTGCGAACATTTATATATTTTGAAATTTTTTATTTCATACTTTTAATTATAAATATTTATTCATTTGTTTTTCCACTCTATTTAGGAGTTTATTCTTTTTTATTCTATTTCTTTTATTTGTTAAAGTAATAAATGTACTAAACATATAAAAGCAATATATATTGTACATTACTTTATCTTTTGTTTGTTGAATAAAAATTGTCATATTATACATTTTGTAAAAATTAAAAGTCATAGCTCTTTAATATTTTTTTTATCTATATTTCTAATTATGATTCTAATGTATTTAAATATAAATTTTAATATATTTGGTTAAAAAAATAATTTTAAAAAAACATAAAAGTAAAATATTTTCTAATTATTTTTTCGATTTTTATTTACTGAATGCAAGTTATATATAATTAGTATGGTTAGTTTAATATATTTTTGTTAACAAACTTTAATGAATTCGGTAAAGGAATAAATGGTCTAAACAAAAGTTATCATATACTCCATATATTATTTTAATGTCATTTTTTAAGCAATAAATGACCAAAAAAATTTAAAATAATTAGTGTCTCAAAAATCTTACTTTATTACTCGGTATTAGGTTAGATTAGATGGTTTATATTAACCGTCATTTTGAAAAAAAATCGGTTATTAAGAAAGTTAAACTTATAAAAAAAATGTAACATTTGAATAAAACAATTAAATTTGCTATTTAATTAGGCATTTATTACTTCGAGAAAATACAGGACTAGAGTTTTGGGTTCACTATTTATTATATAGTATTATGTTATGTTCTATTTCTCTTACGAGATTAATAATATAGAATAAATGAATGACATATATTATAACTGTCCATGAAATAAAAATAAAATGACATTAATCTCTCTCTCTCTCTTTATAAATAAAGAAATATATATATATATATATATATATATATATATATATATATATATATATATATATATATATATATATATGAAAATGACATTATTGTTCGGGATAAAGTTTCATAACACAATATTAGATCATTGATATATCTTGAGCTTTATTATTTTTCGGAACTGAGTTAGAATAACATAGAACAAAAAATCCAAAAAATAAATAAAAATAAAAACAAACAGTGACAAAAAATTACTCACAAAATGACATTACAAATTCACAATTGGCCCCAATTTGAAGGGTGAAGTAGTGAAGAATTAAACTTCCATTAAGACATGTGATTAAATTTTAGAGATGTTTAACCCTCCTCCAAATATACAGATCTCACTCATTGGGTTTCTCTATTTTATAGAAAGGTTTGAAAGAACTGTTGGGGCTAAAAATTGCTTCTTTTCTCTAAATTTTTGCATTTTCTCTATTTTGCAGGATATGTTGGAGTTGCTCTAACAAACAATTCTTGTTTTCAATGATTCTTAATATCAAGACTTGGCTTTATGGAGCAAAGTTTGGATTTGCTGTGTGTTGATGTGTTTGGATTATTTTGACGTGAGAACAATAGTAAGAGAAAGTAAAGATTTTGGTATTGAGATCGAAGAACCCTTAGTCAAGGATTTCTCCAACATTTTTTAATCTACTTTATTCCATAGGGTTTATAATGTATTTATAGACAAAACAAAAACCCTAGTTTCTAACTAGATAATCTCTAATATAATTCTATCTATAATAATAAGATAGAAAGTATCTTCCTTAGAACTTATTGTCTTGGTGGAGCCTTCTTAGAAATCTTTAGAAGAACATCCTCCTCCTCCAATGGTTTTCGAACTGATCTTGATTCATCACCACACATAAGCTCATTCTTGACTGCATCAAAATCAATCCCCATACCATTTTAAAAGGTATTTTTGTTAAAAATATCTCCATTTTAAAAGGTATTTTCTCTAGAGAAAATTTGCGCCGAAGGCGCAAATTTTCGGCCAAATTAGCCAAATATACACGTTTTTGGAAAATTTGCAAAAGTATACATTTTATATTTTTAACCCTAATCTCTCTCGATCTCTCAACACTCTCATTCCTTCCAGATCTGAGATCTTAATCTCTCTCTCCCATGGTCACTCATCCATGGCTACCTCCATATCTGATGCCCCTCCTTCCCTCCCCCCCTCTCTCTCCCATGGTCGCTCCTCTCTTCCTCGATTGCTTGCTCTCTGATCGCGCGGATCCGCCACCACCTCTGGCCGGAGATGTTGCTGATGCAGACAGAGGGGGCCAGATCTGTGGCGAGGCGGTGAAGACGAAGGATGCAAGAGGAAGCGGCGAGAGGAAACGGTGCCTTTCTCCTCCGGATCTGTCTTCCGTGCTTCATATCCGGCGAGAATAAGCGCTCCCGATCTGTCTCCAATTCTTCATCTCCGGCAAGAGGAAGCGGCGACCTTCCTCCGGTCTCGATCCGCCAGATGTGCCTTTGTCCTCCGCCAGCGGTAGCGACCTTCCTCCCTCCCTCTCCGTTGGATATGCTCTTGCTCGATTGATGTCGGCGCCTCCTCCGGTGGCGATTTGGCCTCGTCAGCAGTTGAGGACCACTACCAAACTGCCTCCAGATCGAACTGGATGAGGGAAGGAATCCATGGCGTCTAACAGTCCGCCCCCTCTAATCGATTTCGGTGCCTTTCCGGTGCCGATGTGCGCTTGTCCTCCAGGTAGGGTTGCCGGTGCCGACGTGCGCTTGTCCTCCAGTTCGATCGCTTCAATTTGGAAACCGCTCGATTGATTTGAAATGGTATTCAAGCTTCCATACCTAGGGTTGATTCATCTGTATCAATTTGGATTTGCAGATGCTCCAAAATCCAAATACAGATGAAAATGGTTGGTGCAGTAGTGTTGGAGTTGGATTTGCAGGAGGACAAGGCCAAGAAGAAAGCACCGGACACAATTTTGGCCCTTCCATGTGCAGGTACTGTTCTTAATTTTATTTATTTTATTATTTCTCTTTTATTATGTGGAAATGGCTTGTTTGACTAATGACTACTCTTGGATGGGCATATACAGTAGTTCAAAGGATAAAGCAATGAATTCATATCTGTTGCATATATTTAGATGATGATACCTTATAAGTAAATGTAGAGTTTGTTTGTAGTCTGTGGTTGCTGCTATGTAGTAGATGTAGTAGGTAGATGTAGTAAATGTTGATGGAAATTGCTGCTATGTAGTTGATGGAAATTGCTACATTTATATATGTCTTGAGTGGTGGAGTTTGCTTGCTGCTATGTAGTAGATGTAGTAGATAGATGTAGTAGGTACATGTTGCTTCTCAAATTAGAGATTGAATTATACTGTTTGCTTCTCAAATTTGACGTAGGAGGTAAATATTAGTGTTTTTATGTTAATGATTTTTAGTGCTGACATCGTTTTTAGTTTGATATTATACATGTAGGTATATATGCATGCTTGAGTCCTTAAAAATTGGGTTATTTTTTAATGCTGACATAGTTTTTATGCGTATTTTTTAGTGCTGACATCGTTTTTAGTTGGCTATTATATATGTAGGTATATATGTATGCTTGACTCCTTAAAAATTGGTTTATTTTTTAGTGCTGACATCGTTTTAATGCCTATTTTTAAGTGCCGACATCGTTTTTAGTTGTATATTATATATGTAGGTATATATGTATGCACGAGTCCTTAAAAATTGGTTTATTTCTTAGTGCTGACATAGTTTTTATGCGTATTTTTTAGTGCTGACATCGTTTTTAATTTGATATTATATATGTAAGTATATATGTATGCTTGAGTCCTTAAAAATTGGTTTATTTCTTAGTGCTGACATCGTTTTTATACGTATTTTTTAGCGCTGACATCGTTTTCATGCATATTTTTGTGTAGGTATATATTTGCTGACATCGTTTTTGCAATATAAGAGATGGATGAGGAAAGAGGTCAGCATTGTCGGCGTCGAAAAATTCTTTGTTTTAATTGTTTACCGTTATTCTTTGTTTCTCACTACCAAAAATAAAATAAAATATTTGTTTCTTTTTTTTTGGTAGAACACTCCTTTTGTCTCTTTGTTCTCCCCTTTTATATTTTTAATGACTTAATACGTCAAATATATTGATCTTCGATGTCATCATTGTCAGCGTCAGCATCCTCGTAGAGGGTGTGAGCAATGCTGACGTCAGCATTCCCGACGTCATTGTCGTCGGCGTCACCATTCTCGTAGACGGCGTCAGCATTGCTGATGTCAACATTCCAGTCGTCGGCGTCAGCATTGACGCGTGGAACAAAAAAACTTCCTTGTAAACGGTGTCAGCATTGACGCGCGAAAAAAAAAAAAAAAAACCTTCCTTGTAAACGGTGTCAGCATTGCTGACGTCAACATTCCCGACGTTGGCGTCAGCATTGGCGCGCGGAAAAAAAAACTTTCTTGTAAAACGGTGTCAGCATTGCTGACGTCAACATTCCCGACGTCGGCTGACGCATTGACGCGCGAAAAAAAAAAACAAAAAAACCTTCCTTGTAAACGGTGTCAGCATTGCTGACGTCAGCATTTCCGACGATGACGTCAGCACTGACGCGCGGAAAAAAAAATAAAATTGCTGACGTGGAGGGGGGCGCAGGGGCACATAGGAGGGGCAAGGGTTGTGTATATAGTTTTGCAAATTTCCCAAAATCTTGTATATTTGGCTAATTTGACCTTCATATTTGTATATTTGGCAAATCATCCCTTTTCTTTATATATACATAAAAAAAAACTATTATATTTTTTTCACCATAAAAAAGACCATCAATAAATTTAAAATTTGGGTAGATTAGTTACATTTTCCTCTTCACATTTTTTGTAATTATTAGGTGTTAGTGTGTTTTAGTCTCCAAACCACAAATTAAAAGAGATGGGGGCGAGAGAGTAAAATAATAAAGAAAAATACATAATAAAAGTTGAAACGAATGTAGTGAACATGGAATATATTCGAGGGGGGGAACAAAGAAGAAATTCAAGACAAACCAATCATTGAATGAATGATCTAGAAAACAAGAACTACAGAATAATTTCAGTTGTGAAAGAAGGGTGTAGAGTCTTAGGCTAAGTAGAGTGACCATCCTCAAGGCATAGAATATGTTGTTGGCTTACTATCACTTCTTTTGTAAATGGCTTATACCATTTGTGCTAAAAGATAGGATTTCCCTCCTCCGCATAGACCTAGTGTGAGATCGTACGATTCTATAAGAATCGAATAACATACATTGAATAATCCTTTGTTCTTTTTTTTGTTGTTGTCGAAATCAACTGTGTCCCACTTTGCATAGGATTGGCTCGTCAAAAGGGTAAAAACGCACTCTTAAAAGTTTTAAAGGTTTTCGCCGAGCACTCCAACTTGAGAGCAAGGCTTAAAGCCTAAAGGGGTGAGTGAGTGAGTCCCCATTATTTTGATTATTTCATAGTTTTTCTAGAATTTTAAATATTATTTCAATTCCAGTAAGTTCTCCATTTTATTCTCCAAAATGAAAAGTAGAAGAAATAGAGAAACTTCCATAGACATATAATATTTTTAAAACTAAATAATTCTTTAAAATTAAGAAATTGTAATTTGAGCAAGAAAATGTATTTTATTTTTCCTTTTTGAAATTTTTTGAAGAAGCTGGTCTAAGAAACTAGTCATGCCTAATCTTATTCGAATTTCGAATATAATGAGTTGGACTGGAGGGAGGGAAATCAATTATCAAAAGGAAATAGAAAAATGTATTGCTAAGGACACGAAGTCCTAACCCTGTTCTAAGATCCTAGATTAGGCATCAAGAAAATTTTGAGCTAAAATAACCTAGGGTAATTTATTGCCCTTGGTTTGCAATTAACCACCCGTAATATAAGAAATTATAAGTAACCACCCGCTATACCATTTTCGTTTTCAACTAACCTCCCATCCAAACCTGTTGTAAAGTCCCCGTTAAAATGAATTGAAATTACTGAATTGCCCTTATATTCTCTCCTATTATTCACGCACCACTATAGTTGCACAAAAAACACGCATTAATTTACTTCTCATCAATGGCCGCCAGTTGCAACTCCAAATTTTGTAGTTACTATCAAGGATGAAAGTTTTCGTTGCTGATCCAACTTTCAACTTGCCTACTATATCTTTCAAAGGTTGATTACTTTGCTCTGTATGTATAAGCACTTGTTTGATTATGGGTTAATTCTTTTTGCTATTTCTAAATTAGCATGATTTGGGGTTCTCTTTGATTGTATATTCTCTATAGTGTCATACATTCAATAGGGTTTCGTAATTCTTAATTTTGTTATTCTAGCACTAGCCTTTCAATTTAGGGTATGTTAAAACTTATTTGATATGTGTTAATTGGGTTATGAAAAGTTTTTGTTATTCGACTCTCATATGGATTAGAATACTGAGCCTTGATAGAAAATTTTGTTAGATCTAACTCTTACAAGTATGTTCTTTAATTTGTTCTGCTTGTGTTCTAGTTCATATACAAGCAATATGCGTGGATTTTCTTGATGAAGAGTGGCCATGTGATCCCTTTTTTCAATTATTTTCCTTTTTCTATTTGAATATAAGGCGACAATTATTTTGTCTCACCATGATTATACTGATATTTGTAGGACTCTCATATTGGTCTTGGAGTACTAAAATTTGTTCCAAAATAACCGTTCCCAAGAACAAAAAGGCCTTGAATACATAACGGGCGTCGAATTACTATTTCTATAGCTCTATGCCCGAATCTACCTAAATATTCCATTTGGAACAACAAGTTCTGGCCCTGCAGGAACACTATCACACTCTTGAGACTACTTACACCTATCCAAATCAGGTAACACGCCCTACTGGCTACTGCCCTAGATGATAGGATCTTAAGATCCAAATCATGCTCAAAATCTCTATTACTGTGTGTACTTGTTTAAGGTGATTTGAAACTACAAAATATCGCACCTGCAATATAATCTATTGTTGCAATTAGCATGTGACATTGATATGTCATTCATACAACTACAGCAAGGTAATCTTCAATATTGGCCCTGCTAACGGTACCCATTTTCAGCTACATACTACATATATTCAATATTAACCGGATTCAATTACTTCATACATACATATATTCAAAGGAATCCATCAACAAAAGAATTTCAAAACTAAAAATCTGTATACTGCACTCAAAATCTCAAGTGTCATAGTGTTCTTCTGCCCTAGTATGAGAGTGAACATCATTTCTTCTTTTTTTTTTTTTTTTTTTTTTGATTAGGTAAAATTTCGGCTGGTCGAAACCTAGCCGATCGCATCCTGACGGATGAAGTCTAGAAGACCTGGATGTGTTTCAAGTGCATTTCCCCGCATAGAGCGGCAAAGGTGTGCAACCTTATCAGCCACTCTGTTTCCAATGCGGGGGACATGCGAGAAGGATACTTCATGAAAGTATTGAAGGATTGTTTTGATATCACTCATAGTCAATTCAATCTCCCAAGGACATTTTCCTTTTTGTGCTAGATGATTGATGATGATCTGTGAATCTCCTTCAATCACGAGTTTTCTGATATGAAATTCTCTAGCTTTAATTACTCCTTCTCTTAGGGCAAGTGCTTCCGACATAAGAGGAGATTGTTTACCTATATGTTTATATCCCAATGTAATGTGTTTCCCTTCCCAATCCCGAATGATGTACCCTATGGTGCTACCATCCAAATTTGAAGAGGACCCATCGAAATTTAGTTTCATGACTCCTCGTCCCGGTTTTCTCCACTTAATTCTTGTTTTATTTTTTATTTTTTGGCTTGGCTTGTATTTTGTATTGTCTATTCCTATGTCCTCTTGTTTACATGCTTTTGTCCAATTTTCATAAACCGTATTTATGAGAGATTGTATTTCCCTATTAGATGGAATGTGGCCATCTCGGAAGGTAATCTGATTTCTGTAAAACCAAATAACCCACCATTTGAGCGCTAGTGCTTCTTTTTCTGTGGGATTAAGTTTGTCACCTAATGTGCTCATGATTATTTTAATGTCTCTTGTGTTATTTAGTATGTTAGGTATGATGTGCTGGATTCCCTGTACCTGCAGAGCTGGATAATTTGCGAAACTGCATTCAATAAAAAGATGAGCTTCATCTTCTTCATGGTGATTACATAATTTACAGGGAATTGGAACATGAACACCTCTCTGGGATAATCGAGTTGTTGTTGGGAGTCCCTTTTGAACCAGTTTCCAAAGGAAATTTTTAATCTTTGGGGGAATGTTTAGCTTCCAAATCCATGAATTGGGGTCGTCTGTCATATTATCAGAGTTTGTGATGAGTTTCATTGCACTTGCGGTTGTGAACCAACCCTCGCGATCCGGCCACCAGAAGAGTCTATCTGGGAGCGGTGAGACAGGGATAGGAATATCTGTTATTTCCTTTACGATGGTGTTATCGAAATCACGGTTTAGTCTCTCAATCCACCAATTTCCGTTTATCATATAGTCACTAACCTTTTGGTTAATGTTAACATCTTGTGGTGGGTTTATTCTTCCTAAAAGGGGGGTCATTGACAACCAATTATCTGTCCAGAAGTTTATAGATCTCCCGTCACCAACAGACCAAATGAGACCTTTTTTAAATTTGTCAATGAGCCTACTTAGGTTTCTCCACTGCCATGATGTATTGCCCTTTGCTTTATATTGTAGAAATTCTGTGTTTTTTAGGTATTTATACCTTATCAGTTGAACCCAATAGTTATCAGGTTCAGCAAGGATTTTCCATAATAACTTCATCTGGAGAGCCTCGTTCATATCCTTCGATTTTCGGAGCCCGATCCCACCCTTACATTTTGGCTTACAAATTCTATCCCAACTAATTAGTGGTCTATGTTGGAGATCTTTGTTCCAGAAAAAAGTTCTATTGAGTTGGTCTAGTTCTTTGTGTATATTGGTTGGCAGCATAAAGCTCTGCATTATGTAGAGAGGTTTTGACGAAAGGTTTGAATTTATAAGTGTTGCTCTCCCCTGTTGAGAGAGTGCATTGGCTCTCCACTTAGAGAGTTGCTCTTTTGACTTGCATACAGTTTCTTCAAAGGTTTCGCGATTCACTTTTCCGTTAATAATGGGGCAACCCAGATATTTTTCTAAATTTCTTGTGTGAGGAATTTGTAAACTACCTTCAAGTTCTTGGATTCTAGATCTGGGTACACCACTTGTTGTTTGAAAGGAGGATTTGTGAAAGTTAACCTTTTGGTCTGAGTACTTACAATATTCATCAATAATTTTCCTTATATTTTCGCTTGCAGTAGAGGTGGCTTTTGCAAAAACCATGATGTCGTCTGCAAACGCTAGAAAAGGAACACAGAGACCGTCTCTGCCGAACCTAAACCCAACAGTACCAGTTCTTGATGTCGCCTCCGCTTGTAGTTTTCTAGCAAGGATTTCCGCCCCCAGTATGAATAAAAAAGGCGATAATGGATCACCCTGACGGAGACCCCTAGTTGGTTTGAATAAGTCTGTAGGGCCGTTGTTAACCAAAATTGAGAATGATACTGTTTCTACACATTCTTTTATCCAACCTATAAAGGTTGGGTGGAAGCCAAATTTTGCCAGGATTTGAAAGCAGAACTCCCAATCAACACGATCATATGCTTTTTCCATATCTAGTTTTATCGCCATCCAGCCTTCATTTCCTTTTCTGCTTTTAAAAGTATGGAAGATCTCATGTGCTACTAGAATATTGTCTTGAATAGCGCGGTCAGATACAAAAGCTCCTTGTAATGGGTGAATGAGTTTCCCAATCACTTTTTTTAGACGATCAGTAATGATTTTTAAAATAAGCTTATATATAGTCGAGCAGAGGCTAATTGGTCTGTAGTTGTTTGTTGTAGTTGGGTTATCACATTTTGGTAAAAGGGTGATAAACGTGTGGTTTATCTGTTTGAGCAATTTACCCGATTGGAAGAATCCTTTGACTGCTTTTATCACAGATGGGCCAACAATGCCCCAATAAGTTTTATAGAATTCCACTGTCATCCCATCTGGACCTGGGGACTTATTTTTTCCCATATTAAATAGCGCGCTTTTAATTTCACTGTTTGTAACTGGTTTTATTAATTCCTCATTTTCGCTATCCATAATTGATGGAGTTATCAAGGATAAGTAATCTAAGAGGTTTTGTCTATTCTCTCCATCCCTTTTGAATCGTTTTTCAAAATCTAATTGAATTTCTTTCTTGACATTTTCTTCCCCAATAATTTGGGTTCCGTTTGCTGTTGTAATATTTCGAATAATCTTTCTATTTCTTCTCCCCGTTGCTATCCTATGGAAATAGCCAGAATTAGTGTCAGAAAGTTTTAGGTGTTTAACTTTTGCTCTTTGATTCCAGAATTTCTTGTGGAAGTTCAACAAAGCTTCCTTTTTCTTAAGTAGTTGTGTTTGTTTATCCACCATGAATGTGTTTTGAGAAACTAAATTCGTCTTTTGTATCTCAAGAAGGCTACATTCGACCAAATCACTTCATTTAAGTGCTCACATGAGTGAACATCATTTCATTTAAGCTTAAGACGCTAATAGACCAAATCACTTCCTAGTTTTTTTTTTTTTTAAATGAAAAATTAATCGATGATAGTCCATCGGAGTTAGAAGTGCTCACATACAATCTAACTGAGTTGTCAAGTGCTGTCTATGTTATAAAAACTAACACATCTTTCATGGAAACTTTCAAAATGGCTGTGTTAGTGAGAGTGAGAGGTAAAGTGCTAATGCTTACTGAGATAAAAACAGCTTCAACTTCTGAAGGAGTTGCCAACATCATCAGATTGCACCTTCAGCACCCTCACAGGCACATGCTTCATCCGGCAGTCTAAAGCTTAAACAAAACATGGCCTGAAATAGAACACCATGAGGCAGCTATTAGTGCATACTGTAGCAGGGATTCATACCAAGCGTAATTTTTAAACAAATGATTATGTGATGAGTTTGGGATCCTTCTTACCTTGTTGGGAGCCACGTCACGAACCCTGTGAAACACAGGGTTGGAGATACGAGCACCTAAAGCAGACTCCGCCACCTTTAAAAAGAGATAATGTTATCGGATTAGGATACATGGGTTCCCAGGTGTAAAGATAATGTAAGTTACATAACATAATAGATTGTATTTGTACAGTAATTTTTGCGGTGTAGAATGATTATAATTGTCCCAAATAGACAGACGGCAAAGAAGGGCATGGGTTATTGAACATTCAAGAAAATAGGAGAAATATAGAATGAAACAAAGCAAACTAACTAGCTGACATCAATGAAGGTTATGAAGCAATGGTAAAATAAGGGAAAATGGGAAGGGGCCGGATATATGCTCAGAAGGAGATAATGCAAATAAAAGAATCACATGTAAACCTATATGATCATTTAAAATGACACAATAGCTGGAGGAAAGATATTTGCAGACAAAAGCTTACCGAGATTATGGATTCCTCAATTTCATTGGACCGGATGAAACAGTAGCAGTGAATCCAAGGCAGATCACCCTTCCAGTACTTCTTCTGGATAAGTCCACGAAATGCATCTGGAAGGAAATCGCAGATATAGGTGTCAAGTTGACATGCTAATCCAACTAGAAGTAAAACTAAGGTGATTCACAGCAATATACACACGCAACTTTACAAGCATGATACTGTTACAAAAAAGGTAAAGAACAAGCTTTCATATAAGCACTTGGAACTTCTCAACATGAGTGGTTCACTTTGCTTGACTGTAGTAAATAAATAATACAATGTACTTCTACTAGTTCCATGAGACGAATTCATCAGAATAGAACTAGTTGTCAAAAGCAACTAATAATGTCCATGCAACTTTATCAAGTTAAATTTATTAATGGAAAGGCATAGGCTGGACTGGGGTCTACCAGAGGCTACCATCTGCTGCAGATTGGCTAAGTTGGTTCTGCAGGGAACCGCCCTAAAAAGAAGATCACCTATGTTTCAAGGCAAGCTGGCTGCATTCTCTGCAATTATCTACTTCCTGTGGTGGGCAAGAAACTGAGCCATTTTTTTAGGGGGGGGAAGGAAACACCTAAGGAATGTGCTAGGAAAATTATAGATGCTTGTAACCAAAGAATTTCATTCAAGTGTAAGTGCAAAACTTTGAATGAAAAACGTTGGCGTAGGAGGATCAAACATTAGAGAGTCTAAGTAGTGAAGGGGTGATAGTTTAGTGCTAGGGAATAAAGATTTACTTTTGTATAGAGGCCATTTTGGGCGGGGGCCTGGGCACTTCTTTTGCCTTTTGTTTTTACACACCTATACTCCGGTTTGAGTATGGGTACCCTTGTAACTTTGTAACATCATATATATATATATATATATATATATATATTTACGGGTTCAACAAAAAAAAGACTTGTAGATCTATAATATGATGTGAATAAAATACCTAAAAATTCTATAGCAGACGCAGGTAAGTTCATAATCACGTGATCGAAGTGCTCCCAAGGCTTTGTCTTAGGAAGCTCCAGTCTGATAATAGCACGCTTTTTACTTCTAGAATTGCCAGCTCCTTCGCTACCTAAGCTTCCTGCAGAGAATAATACTTCTGTTAAGCAAGATAAATCACGGTCAGTAACTGTTAAAAAAATACCTAAAGCAGAGACTTATTTCATAGGCTTCTTTTTCAAAATAGAACGAATTCATTCTCAATCCAAAATGAATAATTGACATCAACAAATTCATTCTCAATCCAAAATAAATAATTGACATAGAAAGAAAGCATCAGATAATTTAGAAATTTCCTTTTTCTTGGGAAAGGAATCTGCTAGCTCTTTTATGGAGGCTAAATATAGAGTATGACCTTCATCACACTGTGCAGGTCGTTTACCAGCAGATGCAGTAGTGTCTCCCTTTGAAGTTAAGCAATCTTGGCCATTCAGGATACACAAGTTATTACCACATGTCTCTTTTTTGTTATCTGCGAGTAAGCATAAATTACAATCAATACTGCGAATACAATATAACAAACCAACCTCAAATAACCAACTACCATAAAAGGTTCATCTACCTGGTTCCATTTCCCGGTCACAATTTGCATTGAATTGATCAGAAACTTGTGAAACTCTGTCAATAGATTCACAAGTTTCTAGAAGATTCCCTTCCAAAGGTACTTCCATGATTTTAGACATAAACTTTCTTGCATCCATGTTATGAATGAAAACATGATGTTCTATCTTGTTGATTTCCGCATTGATCTTAAGGAAACGAGCACTATCTGGGTTTAGGTCATTTGCATACACCACACAACCCTTCTGTGCCGCTGGAATAGCAAAAGGACCAATACCAGCAAACATGTCACAAATAGTCTCTCCTGGTTGGAAAAGTAAAACCAGTCTCATGTGCTCATGCTCTAATCTGGAGTTCCAGTAAACCAAACCATAATCTAGTCTGAATCTTGCCCCAAATTGTTTTACTTCTGTGACCATATCATTTTCTCCAGCTAGAACTTCAAATTTTGGAACCCGAAACTCATTGGCTATGGATCCAACTTTATTGACAACAGTTTTAATTCTTGGATGATTTTTCTGGCAAAAGAGAAGAATTATATTTTATTTCAGAAAAGAGGCGCTATAGAAAAGCTTATTAATATGAGATTACAAACAAACAAAAAGTAGCAATATACATAAAACTTCATCAATAATAACCTTAGCAATAATGAGGTGCTCATAAATCAGGATAAAATAAAGAAATAATGAGGTTTGTAAGTTGCAACATTGAACAGTAGAACAGCCTTTGAACAAACAATTAGAAATATAATATAAACCAGCTATAGGAATGAGAATTGGCACAAAATACTACAATCAGAGAGTATAAACACTTACATCATAAATAACCTTAGCAATAATATTCTTATATGGAAGCAGCTCCTCAGTTATATTAAGATGCGCAACATGGCCTGCACAGATATAAACTAACATTAGCTCAAAGGGAACAATCAAAATGCATTAGGACTTAGGAGCATGAAACAATAAATAGATAGGAGACATTATATGCATAGAGCAAGGAATCAGAAAAGGCATAACAACCAAGATATATTTTGCGTATAACTACAAAAGGAACTGAAACAAGAATTACATGAATGGAATACTCAACTATTGTTTCAAAAGACGAAGGCACCTCAACTCCTTCCGGTAAAATCTGCTTCAATATATGGTCTACAAATGGATTAGTGAGTCAATCAATAAAGCAAATAGTAGAACAACAAGTCAAATCCTATAAATAAAAAAAACGATTGCCCATTAGTGAGTCGATCAATAAAGCAAATAGTAAAACAAGTCAAATCCTATAAATAAAAAAAATGATTGTTAACCATGTACAGGCATAAAACCTTTGGAAGAGCAATGTGGTTATCATTTAGTAAAAGGCGAAAGAATAGTTCACTTTGTGTTTAATAATCAAGCTGAACCTATTGATATATGCTACTAACTACATTGAAAGTAGATTTCTTAGATTTCCTGGCAGCTAAGAAACAGCTACACTAGATGGACCAATGATTTTGTTCAGATAACTATAAGAATATGAAGATAAAGAACAATTCACATTGACTAAAGACCCAAAATGCATAACAAACACCCATAACTCTCTTGTCTACTTCTTGCTCTTTCCCTCCTCTTCTCCAAACTTCTCGTGCAATTCTATAATCCTTCAACATCAAATTTTCCCAATCTTCTCATGTACACACCCAGATCAAAACACTTTCAATGAGATTATATTGTTTCTTTATGGAGAAATATCCCCAAACCGCCCTAAATATACACTCTGAATAAAACCCACCTCAATGTACACCTCAGATTATAATGTTTCATTTACTAGTTACTATATGCATAACATACTCCAAGTCCAAGTAAAGGCTTTGGTTTTCGGTCAATTGAAAAACTTTGTTAGCCTTCTCAATGTCTAAGGCAGGTAACTCCATAAGTATATTATGGAGACAAACTTATATACATACAAAAGATAGGCAAGATATTGCACAAGAAGCATTGAAGAGCTGCAAAATAAATAAATAAACAATTGAGCATTTGAAACTGACCTGCATTCCAGTAGGAATACCCAAGAACCAAAGAGTATGGTACTACTTCAATATCAAAAAGCTTCTTAAGTTCCGCAAGCTTTTGCTCAGGAACATGTGATAAATCTGCTCATAAGCAAGGGTTCAACTCGTGAAAATCGAACCAAATACACAAAGAAACGAGTCACTGTAAAGTTCATCTTCTTGGAAGCAAATACATTTAATACCCCCTACGATCATCTTTATTTGATGTATTCGGTGGTAAAATTTGATCATCAAATTTGATGTTTTAGGAGTAATAATTATTAACTACACAATTGTTTGCTTTTGCACAATCTCCCACTTAAACTTTACTTTTGCTTTTGTTTTATCTTATTATTCTTATATAATTTTAATTGGAGAGAGAGAGTTAATTTATGAAGTATTTTAGTGTAAAAATCACCTTTCTTAACTCTTGTGCAACATATTAAAACATCAAACAATGAATATCAGAGGGAGTGGTTGAAAAATATAAAAGAAAGCTTCAAATCTAAACAAGCTGAATTTTAGGCAAGTGCAGGAATTAAGTAAGTTTAACAGAAACGAAGAAACTCCAAATATCTGCACAGTATGGATGCAAAATAATGTCAAATATCAGAAAATTAATGCTAAAAACACGAAACTAAACAGCAGTAACCAATGATTAATTTTTTTTTTTAAAAAGATAAACTTATACTAGTATTTATCTTATGGGAAGAATTGCAATAATCGAAATCCAAGAGCAAGCTGGATAAACTTATAGTATTTATCTTAGGCAACTAGCAGAGTATTTTGCGACAAGAAACAATAATTCTGCAAAGTGAATGTAGAATTTGTACGCGAGAATCTCCACAGTATCAAGAAAAAAAGAGAACACAGAAAAACAGGGGGGCAAACAACCTCTGTTAAGTTACCAGCTAACAGTATCCTAAGAAACAGCAACATGCAGATGTGTATATCAGAAAAAATACCTGCATTCTGTATTTTTTCTGAAAAAACCATGTAGCGAGTTTTATCACTTGTGGGGTCTTCGACTATAGGCTTTACCCGAGGCTTATCTAGCAAGTATCTGCACATAAAGAGCCACCAGCAGTCTTTAATTTGATGATTATAGCAAGTTAAGTTTCCCAAAATATATGAAATGAAAGATATCTAACGTCTAGCATTGGCGAAAGCAAGATTATTTTGCTAAGTTACAGAATCAATAAATCACACTAGACAACTTATTGCAGTAAAAGTTGAGATCCCATACATTAAAAACCAATGCATAAGTCGCACATAACAAGTAAACAAGGGTAACAGTCTCGTACCCGTTGAGTATGCGAGTTGCAGCCTTGCAGAATTCACGAGGAATTCTAAGTGCCCACAACTCATACTTGACATCAAACTTGCTCTCATCCAGCATTGTTTAGTTCTGCTACACACGAGGAACATGCATGTTAGAACACCCGAGTTCATTAATTATGTAAAATTCACATAGCTAACAGGGTTGATGGGAAACCGCACTGAACTTTTTATCATTCACTATGTATAATGCATTACATCGAATATTTATGAGATCGAGCATAATCATATCGTAACTAACAATTCCTCGAATAAATACACGGCAGTTGGGATTCAAGAGAAGGAAAAGAAATTAATCAGAGCAAAAGGCCTCTAGAAATTCAAATAAATACACAACAGCACTATATACTGAATAATCACAATCAATAAATTGCAAAAAATGAAAAGGAAACAATCATCAAAGGAAAGGGACTGATGGCAGATTTGCACAAACAATCACCAACTTCAGAAGCCACAAACCGCACATGAGGAAGAACAGAGAAATCAAAAGGGGGAAGGGAAGCGGCTATTCTGCACAAGCTCAACAGCACAAAATAGAAACCGAATCGAACAACCCAAAACACAAAACATAGGAAATCTGCACATACGAGTTGGGTGAAGACTAGTGAAGATCGAATCGAAAATCAGCTCAACACCCATATCTTAATTGAAGATCAGCACAATATACACATATCGAACCGAAACACCTAATTGAACAACCGAAAACACCTAATCCCTAATCTACAAACCGAATAAAATTTCGGCATAATATACACACAAACCTTAATTGAAGAGGCGGCCTCCGAATCTACCGAGGCAGGCAACACCAATTGAAGAGGCGGCAAAGAGGATAAATGAAGACAAGGATGCCGCTAGGCCGAGAGTCGAAAAGAGCAGGAGCAGGCGCAACGAGCAGCTGGTTGCTGGTTAGGGTTGAGTGAAGACTGAGAGCGAAGACGAAGAGCGGTTGTGAGATTGAAGAGCGATTTGTGAACGCTGCGTTTTGCTTTTGCCCCACCCCTCTTTCTTTCTTTCTTTCTTTTTTTTTTTAAGATCAACGACCCGACCGGGCCAACCCGGACCCGAACCCGGTTTGCCCGGATAATTATCGGGTTTTCACGTTCGGGTCAAAAAAAAATGTCGAGTCTAAATTTTTGGGTTTTGACCAAAAAATTTCCGAGCGTACGGGCCGGGTTTTCGGGTTAGGTTACGTTTTGACAAATCTAATTATATGTCCCAAAGCGGATAAGAGCAACTGCAATTCTGTCATTTGTGCAAAAGTTATTACTTTATATAAAGACATAAAAGAAGTCATCACTAGAAATATCCATAATATCAAAATAGACTGTGATAACCTCTGCATTGTTAATACGCTTGTGGATGCTTAGAATTGTCCTTGGGATATTAAAATGATTATTTCTTACTCTCGTCTAAACCTCCTCAAATTTTCCTCGATTCACATTAGTCATGTTTACAGGAAGTTAAAAGCGTTGCAGTCTTGCAGACGTGCTGCTTCAACTGGGACAAACTCCTAATGCTAACCTGGATATATATTATATATGGGTGGAATTGCAGGGACGGAGCCAGCAATTTATCGAAGGGGGGAGGGGGGCGAAGTTTTATACAAATTGTTGATCGATGTTCGATAGATTTTCTTTATAATATGTTTAGCGAACCAAAAGTATAATATTTTAGATTAAACGATGATATTTTAGTTTAAACATACATTTTTTTAGTACAAAACACAATGTTTTTTTTCCAAAACGGCGATCTTTTAATTTAAAATTGTGTTATTTTATATTTTTTTCTCTTTAAACGATAAAACGATGTCGTTTTAATCGATAACAACATTTTTTTCGTCAGATATGTCGTTTGAAACCTACAAAGTCAATATGCACCTTGTTGTTCTCTTAACATGCACTAACGTGTAACAAGATATACAAACTTTAAATTTGCATAATTTCTTATATAATTATCGAATTTAGTAATATAACCTCTTGTTTCGAAGCTCTTTGGTTGAAATATATTGCCAAAATATCAAATTAAGTAAAATATAAAAGAATCATGCTTTATTAAAAAGACATTTGAAATAATTAATCTGTGTTTAACTTTCAAACGGTCATAACTTTTTACTCGTTTGTCGGATTCAGGCTTATAATATATCAAAACGAAGCTATCGTCGCGTAGAACAAATATAGGTGATTCATCGGATGATAGGGGGGGCGTATGCTCCCGCTTGCCCCCGCCTAAATCAGTCTATGTGGAATTGGTACAATACCAATTAATTTTCGTCGTTACCATGTACCAACTGCAATGGCACCCCCATGCATGCATTTCTTCCAAAAACCGCTACTAACTGCACCCCCATGTCCCCAAAATCACAACTGAAAATCACACATTAAGAGTTGCTTATATTCTTCTTCAACCAGTTAGTTCCTCCTTGGTAGAGTTGAGGGTGAAATCGACCTTCTTTCCTATCTGTCGCTCCTCCGTTCTCTCCTCTGATTTTTTCGTCTCTCTCCCGCTTCAAATGGGTTGTACCGTCTCTCTCCCTCCTCCTTCTGATTTTATAAACCGGCGCACATGAACAGTTACCCTTCCCCCTCTTCACCTCTTACACCCGGTCACAAATGGTGCTAGAAACCGGACAATTTTTTTTCAAAATGTGGACTGGTCTAATTTAGCAAATACTAGTCTAGCAAATGTGGATACTTTTGCAAAAAGTCCAAATTTTGGTCCATTTACTACCATTTCCTGTTTTTTTTTTTTTTTTTTTTTTTTGATTAGGAAATAATTCGAGATCAGATATACCTGAATCTCGATGGCCGACAAGTCGGCAGACGGAAACCCGTCAGTACATACAAACAAAATCGAAAATAAAAAGCGGAGCAATACAACAAGTGGAAACGCACCCTACAAGAAAACGATCTAAGGAAAACTAAATCTAACACAGAGGGGACGTAGACTACGGACGAAAGCCAAGCACCGTCTTAAAACAGCACCGCTGGCCGGCGATACATCAGGAATCCCTGTGGGTAGTGAAGACGAACCTCCAGGAAGCTCCTTCACGTACACGGAGTCGCCCCGTACACACTACCTCGATCCCAGCCAGACCCGACTCCGACTGCCAGAACCCCAACATAGAAGAAGAATCCTCAGCCGCACCAAAGCAGAGACGCACGCCACCCGAGCAAAGCAAACCGCAAAGGACCGGTCACAACGAACCGGTCAAGCCCAAACGGGATTTAATCCAAGCTTTTTCGAGCGGTGTTTCGAGCCCATGCGGGATTTTAAATAAGCCCTTTCGGACATTTTTTATTGTTTTATTTATATATAAATAAAAACCAATAATTTTTATCATTTATATATAAATAAAAGGATTTTATCTATAAATACTATAGATAAAAAATATAGGTAAATGACTATATATATATAAATAATAATTTAATGTCAAGCTTGCATTGCAAGCATTACCATGGCAGCGGCAAATCCGGGGAGGAATCCCAGAAAGACCGGAATGCCTTGGAGCCCAAGGGAGAGCCAAGGGAAGGTAGGCGATGGGCAGGGAAATCGACGACGGTGACGGCGAGCACAAGCACCGCCAAGCCAGACAGATAGATGTCGGAACCGACCCACACCCGCACACCTCAGCCGAACCAAGGACGAGCGAAAGAGGGCGAGCGGAACCATGTCGGAGCCAACGCAGGGGTAGGCGGGGAAGGGGGGTGAGGCACAACGCGAACACAAGTTGAAAGCCGAAGCCCGAGGTTCGGTGTAGACGGCACGAATTGGACAAAATGGACAAGGCTCAAGATGAGAGCTATCACCATTGGATTGAGAAAAGGGGTTGTATGCACAAATTGGACAAGGGGAAAGATGGAGTCGGGAAGAAGACCCCGAAAACATCGAAAGCCCCAAATTCAATTCGGTGATTGAACTAATCTGTAAATGAAAATCAGATTAGGTCTTCCTGATTTGATACAACTGGGAGCAACGCAACGGACACGAAGGCACCCCACAGTGTTGTGTAACCCCGAGCCGCACAACCGCCACCAGAGGATGGAGGTGACACCGGCTTGTACCGGAGAGTGGGGGTCCTAACCAGCGGTGCTTAGACCGACGATTAAGAGGCGGATGGGTGGGGGAAGGAGGTAGAGATCCCGGAGGGAGACGGATTGGGGCTTCCGAAGGAGATTTAGGCTCCCGAAGGAGGTGTGATGACCTCCTAAGAGGTTGTTTGCCGGTGTTGTTTTCCATCCCCAAAATGGGTTTTCCGGGATCAAAGAGAATTATTGGTGAGGATTGTTACCATTTCCTGTTTTATTAATTGACTTTGTAGGAGGAAATGTGTGTGTAATAGTTTCTTTTAAATAATTCGAGTTGTAAATTTCAAATATGGACAACTATTTAGATGCCATTTTATTACTTTGTGCTCCGGCTCCCCTATGCTCGAGTGAATAAATTATTTACAGTATACTCCGTAGTATTTTTTTGATTAGGATTATTTATTTACAAGTATACTACCTCCGTTCCAAAATACATGGGCTTTTCCTTTTTGACACGTTTTTTAAGGAGCGAAAAACTCTATGAAATATTATTTTTTTAATCAAATTTTTTATATCATTTGATACTTATTAGTAATAAGTATCAAATGATATAAAAAATTTGATTAAAAAAATAATATTTCATAGAGTTTTTCGCTCCTTAAAAAGCGTGCCGAAAACTAAAAACCCATGTATTTTGGAACGGAGGGAGTATTGTTTAAATCGGCTAAAAGAATTTTATATTTAATCGCCAAAATTCCAATTAAAGAAGGCTTATCCATCCGCCGTCGTCGTGGGAGGCCAACCACAACACGATGCAGAGCCTAACTGCTACCTTCGCAGCTCTATCTCCAGCATCCTCAAACTACGCTCCTCCCCCTTCGAACACCAGTTATCCTCTCGCTCCGCGAGGCTACCATTTCCGCTTCCGCCCTCTCGCCCCCAAGCTTCGCCGAGCATTTGGTGTTGTTTGCAGCGCGGTATTGTTGCTTTCCTTCTTCCCGCCGAATTTCGATAGGGTTTCAGTGTTTTCCTTTCGTGGATTGAAATTGCATTTTCTGTTTATTTTGCTTACAGGAGCCTTATCTGATTACCAAGTTGGAGTCCGCTGAGAAGACCTGGAAAGAATTGTCGGTAAGCGGTTTGTTTTCTATTTGAATGCTTGGCGTGAATAGCTATAAATACTCAATACACTTGGAGAATCAGTTGCAATTTCCTAAGGAATACGAGTGACTCTTCCCAGTTACTTTTTGCAAACTTGTTGTGTAATATTATCGGAAATCATGGTTATAGGTCAAGCTTGCTGATCCAGATATCGTGTCCAATCCATCAGAATACCAGAAGCTAGCGCAATCGATGTCCGAGCTTGAGGGGGTACTTGACTTGATCTTGGTTATGGCACGACTTAGTTAATTTGTGGCAAGTTACTGCTGCAGCTACTTAGTTTTTTCATTCCAACTATTTTAGGTTGTCTCCACTTATAGAAGATTCAAGGATTGTGAGAAGCAGTTATCAGAAGCCAAAGGTTTTTCTTCTTCTTTGTTTTCTTTGTTTTTTATTTTCAATATATTGTATGATATAACTTTGATGGCCTCCATGGCAGCTTTAGCCGACGAAGAAGGTGATGATGATATGGCTGAAATGATAAAGTTAGAAGTTGAATCTTTGACCAGTCAAATCAAAGAGCTTGAGGAACAGCTCAAGGTTTTGTTCTTGAAAAGAAAGCATCCTTTTGTTTTTTTGTGATTAGATTTGTTTCCTTAGGACTTAATACATGAGCCTCTTTTCTCTATTACCGAGTAGCCTTTTTTCAGCAATTCATAATGAACTTATTGTGATATTTCCTTTTTCTAAATAGGGATTTCTTCTTCCTACCGATCCCCTTGATGCCCGGAACATATTACTTGAAGGTAACTCCTCTTTTCTGCCATTAAGATTTTGACTCTCACTTAACTTAGGAATGCAAACTCTTGGGTGTTTATAGGAACTGTTTATTACTCCACTAGTTGGTCTAGCTTGACTAGTATCTTGTGTTGTTCTTTGGTTTTCCATTTTTGCATACACCTAGACCGTAGTTCATTGCTTCATTAAGGTAGTGGTGTGTTCTATACTTCCTGTTCAAGAGAGTTTGTTTAGGAATTAGGAGTTGTGTTGGTAGAGATGGAACAGAGTCCGTTCCTAGTTTCAATTAAGAAAATGGCTGAATTACTAGTATAAAAAAGTAACCATCCATCCCAAATGGTTCATTTTACAAGTTCCAATCCTGACTTCCGCGCTTTGCTCTTAAGGTGGAAGTTAGCTACTTGCTTGTGAAAGGGCTAACTGGGCATAAAGAAAGCTATGTGGATCAAATTGATACATTGATGATGGGAACCACTAACTCAGACACTGTGACCTTCAAACCCATTTTTCATCCGGTTCTCTCAATTACATCAAACCGTTTTTTTTTCTCTTTTGTGTGTGTGTGTGTGTGTGTGTGATGATTTAATACAAAGCCATGGGATATTTGAATAAAAACCTCTGTTTATTAAAGGGTAAGTCTTTCCCCATCATCCCCCAACATCTGAATTTCACAAACTAAAACAGTCTCGACATCTTAGAGGAGTTTCCATTTGTGCAATTGGATATCCTACAGGCGCTCAATTTTTTTTTTGAAGAAGGCTTTAAGTTGAACCAACATGCCATCGACCCTTTCCTGTTTGCAATATCCTTATCCAGACAACCTTTTCCTGTGGCTAGTTTGGGTCTTGTACTTCTCATTAATACTTTTACAATTCTACCTACTTGCCAACAATGAAGAATGTATTGAAACTCGAAAGATAATTCAATATGACAGTTGCCTCATGTTGATTTACGTACCAAATGAATCAATTGAGGCCTACACTCTTAAATTCCAGATAAAAACACATCAAATTTGGCTTATTACTTTACTCCTTGGAAAAGGGGCTTTTGTACTTGATCTAAAATTTATCCTCCTTTTTCATCTATATGAACAAACGATTGGAAGCAAATCACCTATTCCTTCTTGATTAACACAGCTTGATGAAGCTGCATTGATAGAGTTTGACTCAATATCCCAATCAGCCTACTGCTTTCGTATTAATTAGTAGAAGGAAGTTTATTATAATTAAGTGAACTCGGTGAAAAATGGGTTGGAAGATCGCGCCTTTTGAGTTAGTGGTTGTGGTCCACAGAGCAGTTTTTTGTGCCTTAATGGCACAGGGATTTTTTTTTTTACAACAATCTGCGAATGAATACTAATTTGCTAATTCGGCTCATTAAGAATGATTCATTTTGTTTTTCCATTTTGGTTGCCTTTACTGTTTTATGAAAACAGAATCTAGAGCATGCAGGAGGTCCCTTTCTGCACCACTCATACTTAACTGGCCATGAAATGAAAGAATTTACAGTAGTTTAGGGTTCTTACATTACCCACAGATAGACTTGGATTCTTATAGAAACTGATCCTTCTATAAATCGAAGATGAGTCAGTGACCCTCCAGATGGTTACTATTACATAGCACTATAGCAGTTTGTTGAAAGTGTTGAATGCATTCAAAACACTTCGACATATTTTTAAAATCATATAGATCCATGTCATTTAGGGTGCCATGAAGATGCACGCCTTTAAAATTCTACCAACGTTTTTGCAAATACTTCATAGTAATCTCAGACAGATGTATTAGTTTTACTATTTCAAACTCTTGTAATCCTCAGTGAAGACTTGTAACCTGCACAATCTGTGGCTAGTTTGGTACTGTGATTCTAGTCATTTACTAATCTATTGAAAAATAGCATGGAGTCGTGCCCCACACCTTTTAAGATTCCACCAACTGACCAACATTTTGGCAAATACTTCATAGTAATCTCAAACACATGTATTCGTTTTACTATTTCAAACTCTTGTGATCCTCAATTAAGACTTGTAACCTGCATAATATGTGGCTAGTTTGGTGCTGTGATTCTAGTCAGTTACTAATCTATTGAACAATAGCATGGAATCCAGCCCAAGCATCATTGCACATTCTTTTGTTCTTGAGGCTAATATTTTGAACTTATTTTAGGGAAGATGTCATTCTATTATACTTGTTCATAATTTCACCACATGGCATGATAGTTCTCCCTATTTTTTCCCCCCTGTTCTATAATGTGCAAAAGCTTAATTCAACACTTTGATATCTAAAAGATATTTCTGTATTCCATAAATGAAAGATATTTCTGTGAATCCTGTCTCTGTTTTCGCTTGCCATTCATTCAGAACTATGCAATTTTCTACTGTTGATTTTGTGTCTCATCGCTCATCCAACAAATTATTCTATTTTTCCAGTTAGAGCGGGAACTGGTGGAGATGAAGCTGGATTGTGGGCTGGTGATCTTGTAGGTACATAGCTCTTTTTACTTCCCTCCCAAGCTGTTATTCTGTTGTTGAGATCTTTCACCAGAAAGTCTGGTTATTTTTTTTAATTTTATTCCTGGAATGTGAATTAACATGGGATACCAACTATTTGGGAAATATCTTCACTAGCAGTGGCCGCATGCATTGACATATATGATTATGGTGAGGCCAATGTTTAATTGTTGGTATGTTCCTAATGATAAATCATTCTCTTGAAATATAGAGATTGATAGATACCTTTTCTATGATTTGAGATCTCCAACATTCTCCGGTAACACTTTAATTGTATTGTTTTTTTTATTATGAAATGAATTTCTTCATCTATTGGACTCTTTGAAATGAATTAAACTGAAGTAATGATGACAAGAAGGGATAGGAATTATGGATCATGGTATGTGATGCTATGAAATCAGGACAGACATTAAACGGAGTCTTATCTCTAGATTCTAGACAGCAATGCTTTTGGAGTGTCTAATCTTTTAGTATCGAGGCAAGAACAATCTTGAGTGCTCTTTTAGCTTGTGTCACATCACATGGTATATGTGTCTTGCTATTCAAGAAAATTGAAATGACCCTGATTTGGGTACCTCCTTGCATGGCTATTTTAATCACTTTTCATACAAAATGTGATTGCTCATTTCATTGCTTCTGTCCTGAACAACTTAGGTTCGCATGTATGAAAGGTATAGTGAGCGAAATTCTTGGAAGTTCTCACCAGTATCATCTTCTGAGGTAAACACAGTTTTATCTACTTGACTTTGGGATATTACATATTTAGTTATTAACTTGCACGTTGATGTTACTTGAAGGCCGAAAAGGGAGGATATAAGACATATGTAATGGAGATTAAAGGAAATCGTGTCTATAGCAAACTAAAATACGAGTCTGGTGTCCACCGGGTTCAACGAGTTCCACAAACAGAAACCCAAGGCCGTGTGCACACTTCCACAGCTACCGTAGCAATCATGCCTGAGGTACTTATAGTTATGATTCCATGATAAATAAGATCATCTAATTGTAGAATTTTTATTTATTGTTCATTATGTTTGTATTTTCATAGTTTTCTGGTCAATTGGGATGCGAAGAATATACTAACATGGTTGCTCTAATCATTTCCAAGAAATCTATCATTTGGCATTTAGCTAATATTATTCTATCGACTATTGTTCCCAAATTCCAATACTATAATGATGGTTGTAAATAGTTCTTGAGATTTGAGACTCCTTAAATATAAAACAATCCTTATACACCCTTTCCAGGTGGATGAAGTTGAGGTGGTGATTGATCCAAAAGATATTGAACTTACAACTGCGCGGTCGGGTGGTGCTGGAGGTTAGTTGTTTGTGCACTTTGCCCAGTTACTTTCCACTATTCTCTAGCCCAACTGCCATAACGTTTGACGTTTCATATGTTTGCATTTGTTTATTATGTATCTTCGCCCCCCTTATTTCAGTTCTCAAGCATGAACATATTTTGCAGGGCAGAATGTCAACAAGGTAGAAACAGCTGTTGATCTCTTCCACAAACCTACCGGGATACGAATCTTTTGCACAGAAGAAAGAACTCAACTAAAAAATAGGAGTCGTGCTATGCAACTGTTGAGAGCAAAATTGTAAGACCATTTACACTGATATTAACTTGCTATTTACAGGGTTAAACTGCATTCATCATCTTAACCAGGCTCAACAAGTGTCCAAAGTCTTTCAAAGTAGAATTGCTACCTTGACTTTCCTTGTCATTATTTTTTTTCTCTATATATTTTATTTTTTCTCACTATGGGGTTTGTTGGCTACTTGAAAATGATGCTCTATGTAGACATACTTGGAGATGCATTCTATTGATTTATTCAAGGAAATACTCACTGCATCTCGTGGATATGCTTCACAGGTATGAAATTAAGGTGCGTGAACAGCAAGAAGAGCTGAGGAGTCAACGAAAATTACAGGTTTGATATCTTTTACCATAACAATGAAAATGTAGAATATCTATACTATGTATATATGTTCAATGAAATGCAAGAAATGAAGAACAATGGCTCTTGGTGTTTCTTGTTTCATCTAGAGAACTCTGCATCAGTAATGTTTCTTTAACATTTGATCCTTGATGATCCTATGCTTTCCATATGTTTCACAATGTGGCTCATTAGCCAAATTTCATGATGTATACGTATTAATGCATGGTACTTTTTCTAGTTTTTGCGTAGCATCTGAACTTCTCTTGTAGGAGAGACTGCCTTGACACTTTGTTGCAACAATACCATATCTTTGTTCGAAAGTTCAGTTATTCTATGAAGTATGATCTATCTGCTAACGATCGTCTGTAAATTGAATGGAACTACAACCCTTAGATGCAGCTCTCCATCTACCATTTTTTCTGAAACTTTTTGTTTTTCTGAATATCAGGTTGGTACTGGTGCACGTTCTGAGAAGATCCGGACATACAATTATAAGGTGCACTCTAGACGCATTGAGTTGCATTGCTTTTGTTTGCTATCTCCGTATTGCATATATGATCATTTTTCTACAAGACCAGCTCATAGTATTCATGAAACGGATAAATAAGCGCCTTCATATGACTCGTAACATTCTAGTTAGGGACTAACTAGGCGAGGATGAGAGTTGAAATGCTTTTTTGCCTCACATGACCATCTTTTCAAGTTATCACATCTTAAATGAGCTTCGTATCGTGCTAGTATGTTAATGTGTGAAATCATCTCTCAGGATAACAGGGTTACTGACCACCGGTTGAAGATGAACTTTGAGCTTACTTCATTTCTGAATGGTGATATCGAGACGGCTGTCCAGGTACAGTACAACTTATGTCTTTATGTTACACTAGGAGATGTTGCTGGCTTACACACAGCTTATGTCTTTCTATTGAAGGAATCTCCTTTTCTTCTTCTTTCAATCATGTTTTGGACCTAAAAAGTAATCACACTGATTTGTCTTTTCGTTGAACTACTATTGCAGTCCTGTGCATCACTGGAGAAGAAGGAATTATTAGAAGAGCTAGCTGAGTCAGCAGGGGCAACAGTTGGCTGAAAACACGTCTTGTTCCCCGCAATCATACGAGAAATCACGATATCTTCAAGCATTATACTTTGTAGATCACATGTAAGGCTTGAGTATACATACAAGTTGCTCAATGTTGAGAGCCCAAGCCCTGATTTCCCATCCAGTTTGCCCTCAATCAGGTCCTATATACACAAATGACGATCTCAGTTGTGCCTTTATGACTTGCTGAATTGTCATTTCAGATTGCATATCTTGAGAGTTTTGTGCCCTTGTCTCATTTTCTTTCAATACATTGGCTGGTTCAGATTTTCGCTCATTTTCAATTACCATTCAGATGCAGAATTTGGCATGTCCTGTGAGTTGAGGTGACAGCTTCCAATATCTGAATTGCAGAATCTGGGCTTTATGTAAAATCTCGTGGAAGATATAGTAGACCAGATAACTTCTGTTGCTGAGATTTGTATTTGGAGTTACTGTTTCTGTCAATGATTATGCGTGATGGAGGTTCCCAAGCATAGGAAGATTGCTAGGAGTAAGGATGTGAAAGTGAAACGGGGCATTGAAGGAAGCTTCGAGCTCGTATGGGTCGTGGCCTGGGGAGAAATGAAATGAGACTGACATATTGTGAAACTCATCATCATCATCATCAATAGGGCAGAAATAAATGAGTGAAAATCCTCTACAACCCATTGTACACCCTTACATGTGACACAAAATTATTTGTGTTAAATATATATGATAAAAAAATTTCAAAAAAAATATATTTATGTTACAAATAACTAATCATATATATTTGTATAATTTTTTCATTAAAAAACATATTTTAAAAAATATTAAAATTAAAAGGATGATGATTTGATAATTTTAATATTTTTTAAAATATGTTTTTTAATGAAAAAATTATACAAATATATATGATTAGTTATTTGTAACATAAATATATTTTTTTTGAAATTTTTTTATCATATATATTTAACACAAATAATTTTGTGTCACATGTAGGGATGTACCATGGGTTGCAGAGGATTTTCACTCGAAATAAGAACTTGATGATCATAACAAGTGACAAGTGCCCAAATAAAGGGAATTCATACAACCCCACCTTGTTGGGTAATGATGCATCTTAATCCTACCAACCGACTTTTCTCCAAGTGCCAAACATAATATGGAGTATGAGAACCAATTTTGTAAGCTTGTTAATGTTTGAATGATGTTATAATGAATTTCAACACGATGAGCACATCACATGTGTTGTTCAAATATATGAGTGATGAGTGATGAGTCGATGGAGAGCCTCAAAATGGAGTTGTTCCACGTGGAAGAGAAGAAACCTCAAGTGGCGAGACTTTCCACATCGACCCTTCCAATGTAGTTGTCTGACTGACTCAACCTCCTCCTCTTCTCTCTTCAGTCTTCATCTCATCAGATGATGCAACTCCTCTTCTCTCTTCATCTCCCTCAACCCACTCTCCTCAACAATTATATGCTCAAACGCATCTCCTCTCTCTCCCACTTCCTCCACCCCAAACACCCTCCAACTCCAAACACATTCACAACCCTCCGCCCCTCTCTCTTCCGTCACCGCCCCATACCCATTTCTACTTCAGCCCGCAAGGTCCTGACCATGGCTGCCCACTCTGGGTCGCACCACAAGTTCACCAACCGTCTTGCTTCCGAGCACAGCCCCTACCTCCTTCAACATGCCCACAACCCTGTGAGTTTTTGCTATTCTTTATTCTACTCTTGGAATTCCCCTTATTTGTGTTTGATGTTTTTGTTGGTTTGCTGCTTATTCTAATCTGGGTCTGTTGCTTTTAATTTAAAATTTGGGGATTCGGAAGAGGTGATTACAGCTAGATATGTTCAATTGAATCTCGGTCCGTCCTAATTTTGCTTCTCATTAATCGGTATCCATGGGGGGAGAGGGTTGTGTATCGTACTCATGGAATTTCCATCAATAGTGTTTGAATTTAGAGTTTATGTTTCAATTAGAATTTTGGATTTTGGAAGGAATGGAATTTGGCTGTGTTCTAATTTTGCTTATCTGCAAACAACTTTGTTCAAAAGGTTAATTGGTATCCATGGGGGGAAGAAGCTTTTGAGGAGGCAAGAAAAAGGGATGTCCCAATCTTCCTATCAAGTAGGATATACCTTTTTTTTTTCTTTTTTCTTTTTTCTAATCTATGAAGAATCATTTTTCTAGAGCCATTATATAATATTTTGTGGGTTGTGCTCAATTGTTCATGCTTTGCTGGGCTTGGCTTGGCTGTCTCTTCCCTGAAGTTGGTTACAGCACTTGCCATTGGTGAGATTAGTGTTCTATGTTGTCTGATTTTTGTACAACTCTTTTGTTTTACTCTCTGATTTGACTTAATTTGATGCCCATATTAGGTGCCATGTGATGGAGGTGGAGTCTTTTGAGAATGAAGAGGTTGCAAAGTTACTGAATGATTGGTTTGTCAGTATCAAGGTCAGTTTGATGTCCTTTTTGTTTTGTAATGTATTGCAGTCTGCAAGCGGTATTTTCTGCCAATCGCCGTAAAGCTCTATTCTGATAGATTCTCTCAAAACAGGTGGATAGGGAGGAACGGCCTGATGTTGATAAGGTATGGCTTTTCTTCTTTCCAGAACGATTATCTATTGGTTTAGGGGAATAAAAGATACAACTATCCCTTGTATGCTGCAGTGAGTAGTGGGTTGTTATAACTTTTGTATATATAAATGAATCAAATGATGGAAGCATTGTATAGTGCAATGTGTCATATTGTGAGTCTGTAATAAAAGCTATTGCATGTTGGCTGTTATATTTCTGATTGGCCCTTTTTTGAGTGCTTGACTGAATTTGGCAAGTCAAAGTCAGTTTTGATGCAACAGCTCAAAAAATTCTAGTGAGAAAGGTTGAAGAACTATCAAGACTTTTTCCTTCACGGAAGTGATATGATTAAGGATGACGAAATAATATCTTCTTTTGCATTTTGCTCTCGGCTTCATAAAGGTGTGGAGAAGTTTTCCAGCTCTGTGTTTCTTGGTTTGGTGGTGGTGGTGTTGTTTGGCGTTCTATGCACTTTAGTCAAAGTCCTAGTAGGCAATCTGTCAGTAAAAAGGAAATCTGCAGCACTGCTTCATTTCATTTTCACATTGAGCAGCTATGTCTACTATGGTTTGCTAAACTAGAAATCTGTTTTGTTAGGTATACATGACTTATGTGCAAGCTCTATATGGTGGTGGAGGTTGGCCACTGAGTGCTTTCCTCTCGCCAGATCTTAAGCCACTAATGGGTGGAACTTATTTTCCTCCGGATGACAAGTATGGAAGGCCTGGATTCAAAACCATACTTAGGTAACACCCTGTTGTAATTTTGGAGGAAGACAGCTAGACAAGCTCTTATTGATTGTTAAGTCATTTACCAAAAATCTGCCGGCGCATTTAACTTAAATGCATTAACAGATTTCTGGCAGTGGGTTCACCTAAATACTTGAAACATGCGATGTGCATGAATGTAATGCTATCTTGTTTTGTGTCAGAAAGGTGAAGGATGCATGGGATAGCAAAAGGGATGTGCTAGTGAAAAGTGGAACCCTTGCTATTGAACAATTGTCCGAGGCTTTGGCTACAAAAGCCAGTTCAACTACGTTAGCTGATGGGCTTCCTCAGCGTGCATTGGATTTATGCGCTGAACAAGTAAGACTCCACTTCTACTCTATGTGCATTTTTGCAGGTTCTGGTGCAATGACGAAAAAAATATATATAAGAGTTTGAAGACTAGGACTAAAGATATTAAGTTGTAAGTAACACTTGGAAAGTCTATTGATATGGAACACTAGTCTACTAGTAATCTGTCTTCAAGCTTCACATTTATCTTCACTTTTGCTTGCTTTATCTACTTTGTTGGTCTGGGTAAGTACTTGTTTACTTATGTTCCTTGTTTTTGGAATTTTTATTCTTGTTAGGAAAAATGACCAAAAATAATATGAATTATCCACCCTGAACCAATATTAATACGTACTTTGAAAATCATTAAAATGTATACAAACTATTCCACATTAAACCAATTTTGATACGAGAAAATTTTCGATCAAATTTTCGGCCAAATTTTCGACGTGGCAACTGCAGGTTCGAAAATTTAATGATGTTGCACCATATTATTAAGTGTTCAATGTATTTTTTTTTTTTAGAAAAATAACAATTTTGAGTGCAAATTAGATGAGTAAGTTAACCCTAGAATCCAATTTGTACTAAAATTTATTTTTTATTTTCAAACATTATATTTGTTCATTAAATAATATGGTGCCATATCATTAACTTTTTTAACATTATGTTAAAAAATTGAACGAAAAATCGAATGGAATTTTCCCCATATCGAAATTTGTTTAATGTGAAATAGTTTGCATAATATGGTGCCATATTAATATTGGTTTTCCCCATAACGAAATTGGTTTAATGTGAAATAACATAGTTCGTATTATTTTTGGACATTTTTCCTTCTTATTAATATGATTGTCCTTTACATTTCGCCTTCTATTGAATCTCCTAGCACACTGACAACTTCTTCTGTTATAACTCACTCTCTTTTTTTCATTAAAGTAAATTTGTGTAGATGATCAAAGCATAAACACGGGATAGATCCTGGAGTCATATACAAAAGTGCATTGGCCTTGCTATACTTTAGTTGGGATTTAGGAGTTCAATACTTTTAGTTCACTTCTGCTTGACCTTGTAATTATATTTATCTTCAGTATCCATCTAACTTTCAATTGATTTTCTGAAAACATAATAATCTAACACTACTATCACAATCCAGCTTACTGAAAGGTTTGATTCAAAATATGGTGGTTTTGGATCTGCACCGAAATTTCCAAGACCAGTTGAGATTCAATTGATGCTCTATCACTCCCAGAAGTTGCTGGAATCTGGAAACTCAGATCAAGCTAACAGAGGCTTTGAAATGATATATTTGACCTTGCAATGCATGGCAAGTGGTGGGGTTCATGATCACATCGGAGGTGGCTTTCACAGATACAGTGTTGATGAGTGCTGGCATGGTTAGTTTTCCAAAAATTCTACTTATGTTAGTATGAATGTGTAAACTTGCTGGTGGCTCTGCTTTTATGCATTCTTGAAGCACGCTATTTTCTTAATGAAATGCCAATAGTGTTGCACTTGATATCTTGGAACTACTTGAAATGATTTTATAATTTTGAAATTTGAGCTAGTGACGCTTTTTCCAGAGACTAGCAACTACAAATGGAAACTAAGATATAGTTATGGTGAAGAAATGTGCATATCTTAGTCATCTTATTTATTGGCTGGAAACTCTTGAAATAATGGGGTTCTCTTTTGGCAGTTCCGCATTTCGAGAAAATGTTGTACGATCAGGGACAATTAGTTAACGTATACTTGGATGCATTCTCCATCACAAAGAATACTTATTATGCAAGTGTCGCTCGGGATATTCTGGACTATTTGAGGAGAGATATGATAGGACCAGAGGGTGAAATTTTCTCTGCTGAGGATGCTGATAGTGCAGAAACAGAAAGTGCTACAAGGAAAAAGGAAGGAGCTTTCTATGTTTGGAGCAGTACAGAGGTCTGTTGTAAATTTATAATGTTATACAAATTGCAAGTTGCATTATCTAGGAGTTAACTACGTCAAGGGAAGTGCTTTTTATTTATTTATTTACGTTCTTTTACGATCCCTTTTTCATATTTGTTTCTATTGTGTACTTTTTAGGTTGACAGCATCCTTGGGGAGCATGCAACTTTATTCAAGGAACACTACTATGTTAAACCTTCTGGCAACTGTGATCTATCTGAAATGAGTGATCCTCAAAATGAATTCAAAGGGAAGAATGTGCTTATAGAGAGGAATAGTACTGAAGCAATGGCGAAAAAATTTGGTATGCCTGTCGAGAAGTATCTTGAAATTCTAGGAATGTGCAGGAAGAAGCTTTTTGGAGTAAGATTAGGACGGCCACACCCACATTTGGATGATAAGGTATTGCACTGTGTTCTCCTCATTCAAGTAACAAAATGGTGATTGATCCAAGCAACACTCTAGAAGGGATAGAAGTGATTTTTATCATTTTAGAAACAGATATTTGATTTCAAGGAATGGCTCCTCTAATGGCATGATAGCAAACTTACCCTTTTCATAGAGATGCATTTTCTATCTGGCACAATCTAGTATGACATATCATTATCTACTGCAAGCTTTACGAATAATAAAAAATTGAATTTATGACAGGTGATTGTGTCGTGGAATGGACTTGCAATATCGGCCTTTGCAAGGGCTTCCAAGATTCTCCGTGCTGAACCTGAGGGAACAAAATACAACTTTCCGGTCGTTGGCTGTGATGTAAGATCAGGAAGTCCTGAGTTTATTTCATTCACGTTGAGAATTATAGAGAACTGTGATTCTTGAGCTTGCTTTTGAATGTATCACCAACTAAAAAAGGATCTTATGAAGTCTACCCACAACTAAACTCCCCCCTTTTTTTTTCTTTGTTCAATTTTTTCTTCCTTGCGTTATTTATTTATGTCTAATTTTCAGCCCAGGGAGTATATTGAAGCAGCGGAAAAGGCAGCATCTTTCATCAGGAATCATCTTTACGATGAAGAAACTCGTAGGCTGCAGCACAGCTTCAGAAATGGACCATCGAAAGCTCCTGGATTTCTAGACGACTATGCGTTTCTAATATCAGGGTTGTTGGATCTTTATGAATTTGGTGGCAATACGAATTGGCTGTGCTGGGCCTCCGAGTTACAAGATATGCAGGAATGTTTATTTAACCCCTTATAAAATATTTTTTCCTTCACAAAACAAGCTATACTGAAATTCGAGATTTTTTTCCTTTTCTCAGGACCAAGTGTTCTTGGACAAAGATGGAGGCGGCTATTACAATACCCCAGGGGAGGACCCCTCGGTTCTGCTTCGTGTGAAAGAAGACTATGACGGTGCTGAGCCTTCAGGGAACTCGGTTTCAGCAATCAACCTTGTAAGGTTGGCATCAATGTTTTCCGGCAGCAAGGCAGATGGATACAAACAGAATGCCGAGTCTCTTTTGGTACATATTCTACATATCACTCTGTGATCTCCTGGAGTAAAAGGTTCTTTAAATAACTGTCTCTTTCATTCCCTTGCAGGCGGCCTTCGAGACAAGACTAACAGAAATGTCCATGGCTGTGCCGCTTATGTGCTGTGCTGCTGACATGCTCAAGGTTCCATCCAGGAAGCAAGTTGTCTTGGTAGGACAGAAGTCATCTCCCCTGTTCAAGGAAATGCTTGCTACAGCCCATGCCTCTTATGAACCTAATAGAACTGTGAGTATACATGTCGTTTTTTTTCCTATCTGGATTGCATCTTTTGATCCTTCTAAGTAAACTCACATATAATTCCACCATTTCAAACTTAGACGACTTGATTGGCAAAGTAAGCAGGATAGAATTTGAATTCAGTTTAAAATCTCTTCAAGATTCTCCATGATCTCTTTGCAAGAAAAGGCAATATGCCATGGAAATGTTCTAGAATAATCAATTATACATGTTAGGCGTCGTGGCCCAATAATATTTAGGGGAAAACTTGACAATTGGCTAATACAAAGAGCACTCATGTTCTGTTTGTCTTTGAAAAATTCTTCCCATCAGGTGATTCATGTAGACCCGACATCTGACAAGGACTTGGAATTCTGGGAAGCGAATAATCGGAACATAGCTCTCATGGCAAAGAACAATTTCTCAGAGGACAAGGTTGTAGCTCTTGTGTGCCAGGACTTCACCTGCAGCCCACCCGTGACTGATCCAGGATCCTTAGCAGCCCGCCTGTTGAGAAAGCCGAAGCTTTCACCAATTCCATAGACAAATGTGAGTAACATATTTCTCCAGGTGAACTAATCCTTGCCCATAAAAACCTAGTTAGATCTTCATTTCAAACGCCTTGCACTGACGTGGCTGCACAGAGTGTGCCATGAGGCAGTATAACGCGCATTGTTAGGTTAGTTCTTTATAGGAAAGACTGGAAGAATGAAGTGCATGAAAGACCATCTCACTTATATTTGACACATGAAAAAATAAAGAACATTCTGAATGTATGATTCTCTCATCAGTGGAGATGTTGTTTTCATTCACCTTCATTTATCATAACAGAATACAATGGTTAGTAGGCATTGGATAGGTTGACAGATGCCACCATCCCATGATTCAGAGGAAGTTTCTATGGGTGTAGCGGCTGACCGTTGTGATTTGAACACTATTGTGTGCTAGTACTCCCCATTTGATCCAATTTGTCTGATGTGATGGGATTGATTCTTTTGAACCGGACTCGACCTTCGTTAGGAGATCAGCAGTTTAGTCCTTTGAGGGGAGTTTAGGGTTTACAACAAGGTAGGTAGTGCCCAGCTTAGCTTATCACATCAGATGATAGTAGGAGGCTTGTGTTGAGGAGATCCCATTTGCAGCAAGAAAAGTATGAAGCCAAATTGGGTACGCAGGTAGCAAGCGTAACGCCATGTATTCTGCTTTGGTCGAAGATGGGACATGGTTGGTTTGAGCTTATGGTAAATACAAAAGGCACAGTCAGAGCGATGATCACTTCGATTGTTTCCCCAATTGACATCATATAAGGCGAAGAGCTTTGGTAGAGTGTCTTTGAACACTCTATTTACCAAAATCAACGATGCCATGAATGTTGAAATTGGCTTGGAGTTGGTCACCCCTGTTTGACAACAACATCAAAAGATATTGACTGATCCAAGTTCCTTGATGGAAACTGTCTGATCAAAGAGAGTAAATCTAGTAGCCAATGAGGAGTTAGATGCATTACGTTAATAGATCATCGACCAAGATAACTATCAATATGATAGGATGTGAAACCCGTCCATAGTCACCTTTCGTCTCCACATCGAATTGAGATGCAAAACAGGGAGGACTTTAGCATTATTTTATTTGATATTTATCCCTTTAATATTATTTTATTGGTTATTTATCGATCCCCTAGCATTATTTTATTATTTTTCTATGATAGCATATAAGGATAAATCTCTTGCCTTAATCACCGAGGATGATCGACTTAGGTAGTATAAATAGAGGTCATTTGTTAAATGGAAAAGACAATTTAGAGTTGCATATCATTATTCTTTACTCTCCTCTCCCCTTTCAAAGCTATTTTGTTTTGAGCATAATATCAAAACCCTAGAGCTTCCCCCATCGGCCTAAAACCTGTTCGTAGGTCATAACGGAGTTGAACGGATCAGATCGAAAGTCTATTATGTTAAGAAATCAAGGTTGTGAGTCATATTAACTTTGGGTTCATTCATTCAATCGATTTAACCGCGTTCATTCGTACCGGAAGATCGCTTGTGCAAAAACACAGTAAACGATTTGAACCCTCTAGTATCGACTCCCCAAGCAGTGTTGTAGTATCTCACAAAGCACTCTTGCAATTTTTTAATATTAAATTTGGTAGTATCGATACACAATGTTTGTCCAATAAAACTGCCATAAGGCCATGTTTATCAAGGAATGCTAGGGATACTAAAAAAAACTAATATTTTATTCATCTTTTTCCGCCGCATCATCTTAGGATCTCATTCTTACTTTTTCCACTTTATCAATGATATCTCTAGAATCCCAAAACTCATCATTTTCTACCAATTCAATTTACAAATATATGGGCTCAAAAAAAAATTACAAATATACCCCTCTTCAATAATTATTTTCATTCACGATTATATTATGTGTCAAACTTCCTATACGACGTCGTTTTACCTGTAATAGAAGAAGTAGCCCACCGGCTCATATACTATGGACCGATGACTGGGGTTGTGTGCACAGGCGCACATGCACTAGTAGCTTAGCACATAAGCCGAGTGAGGTTCCATTCTAAAACCAATTGGTAATAGAAGGAGTAGTCCACCGACTCATATACTAGGGCTTGATATGTTCAACTTTTCGATGTGGGACACTTTTTGATCACATTCACATCTCTAACATGCACAAAGGGAGAACAGCCATGGGCCTATGGGCCTGATGTTGACAAACAACAACATTGACAGAAGAGGAACCATGGTGGGGATGGCGAGAATGTATATATACAGAGTAACGGAGAGGAGAAGGGATGAGGAGTAGTAGAAACTAAAGTAGACAAAAGGGCATTTGTATAACTTCAATGAAACAATTCTGTTAATAGCATCTTTACCGTCTTTTTTTTTTGGGTGGGAAAGATGAGGACGCTCAGACACCCTCACTCCAAGTCCAAAATAGAGCAATTTATTAACACATAAAACGAAAATAGAGCAATTTATTAACAAATTAATAAAACGAAACGATACTACTACTCCGCTAGACAGGATACCTTCGGAATATCGTAACCTCTCGAGCATCAACCGTTCATCCATGCAAAAAGGCGGAAAATCCAAAACAACACCACCAAATTTAAAAAAAAACAAAAAAAAAAAAAAAAAACTAGCAAGATAGTCCACTATGCGGTTAGCCTTGCGGAAAACACAACGAAACTGAATCTCCTGGTCACCATGGCAACAGTTCATTAGGCTAGAGGATGACTTCAACGTCTTCTTCACCAAGCTCATGACCGCTGATTGAGTCTCGCAGACAACCTTACTAGTAGCAATCAGCATTACCCTCACTACAGTACAAGAACCCCTGTATTTATTTTTGACTATTTTCAGGTAGGAATAATAAGATATTTCCAGAAAGTAATGGTTGGTACTATTTATTTATTTATTTAACAAAAATGTAAAAAGCAATTACAAAGTAACATCACTCGTACTGAGTAGTCACTCCCCCCTCTCTCTCACACACACTCCTTCAACTTGACGAAAGTAACCACGTTTACAGAGCTACCAAAGCAAGGGCGTACGATTTCGTTCTCTCCTCCTCCTCCCTCTCTGTCTCTCTCTCTCTGGTTTTGATCATCGATTCATCCTGTGCTGCTCTCCATTCGAGCTCATAGGGGGAGGAGGAGGAGGAGGACTGTGAAAGGTTTTGTTTCATTGTAAACAAGTACCAAGGAGCCGAAATGGAGATGTACGGGCTGAATTCGGGTCGCGACGGGTCCGAATCGGATCCCCAGCCTGAATGGCCGGATACCGGCCTCGAAGGTACTACGCTTTTATTCTAGGTTTCACTCGATCTGCATTCCTCTTCCGATTTCCCGACCCCGCCATGAATCTAGGGTTTTCAGCTGGGGCTTTTTTTTTTAAGTCTTCGTATTTGATGGATTCTCAGCTCTTATGACTTTTGATTGTTTCTGTTGTTGTTGTTGTTGATGCTCTGAATCTGAAGAGTCGATGTGGAGGTTAGGGCTTACTTCCAAGGAGACGTACCCGGAGCGGGCCGGGGTCCCGGACTGCGTGTATTACATGCGAACCGGGATTTGCGGGTACGGTGACCGCTGCCGCTACAATCATCCCCGTGATCGGGCTGCCGTGAGTACTCCGATCACACTCCTTCAGTTTGTATCTTTTATGTCTGCTCCTTGCATTGTTGGGTGCTTGTTTACTGTTTCTGAAGTTGTTCACAGTGAGTTTGCTGCCACTGACTTCTTAGTAGTTTAGAATGGCAATTTCGGGCCAATTTGAGATAGACTGAGTTGGAACTTTTGCTGGAACCTCACTATGAGAATTCACTGTGTAAAATCAATCAGTTTTTTCTGTTTTGGCTTGTTTTTTTACTAAAGTCTATATCACCAAACATTATGAACAATATTATATTTATGCATCCATTGTCAACTTGTTGATACTCCATTAGCTATTTATTATCCAAACACATTTTGATGGTTAGTTGATTTTTTGAGAGGTATATTTTGGACATTTAAAGCTTTCTCTTAATATCCTAATAAGGGTGAAATAGGTATTTGGTGTTTTATTATTAATACATGCATAGATAATGGATGGTTAAGTGTAATTTGGTTTATGATGAATGTTTATTTGCAAAACAGCTTAAATTATGGGGGATCTTGGGAAATTTACTCTTTTCATTTTGGTTTAGTAAATGTTTTCTTAAAGTCTTCCTTTTTATTTTTGGTTAAGATGTTTGTTATAGTTATAGGTTATGGTTTCCTGACTTGAAGTTTGATTCTTATGGCGATCAGGTCTTGGCAGCTGCAAGGTTAGCTGGAAGGGAGTACCCTGAGCGACCTGGGGAGCCATTTTGTCAGGTATGGTATTTATACAGTGAATCAATTGACTGGCTGGGCTAGATATTTAGCTTATTTAAGAGAAATTTACCATAGTTGCTTTCCATTTTTTTATTGAAGGGGTTACAGCTAACCTGTTTGTGATGATTCTTGCTGTTTTTGATCTGATTGCAGTACTATTTATTGACTGGAACGTGTAAATTTGGTGCCACTTGCAAATTTCACCACCCAAGAAATGCTGGTGGATCATTAAGCAATGTGTCTCTTAATTATCATGGATACCCATTACGTCCGGTTTTGATTTCTTCCTTCTTTTCCTTAAGTATCCTAGCCTCATGTGTCTTGTTTTATTTTATTTATTTTCAAGTTTGAGAATTTAATATTAGATGTACTTATTTTCTTGTAATAGGGTGAAAAAGAGTGCTCCTACTATTTGAAAATGGGGCAGTGCAGATTCGGATCAACCTGTAAATTCCACCATCCTCAGCCAGCTGGTGTATCAATCCCAGCAACTGCACCTCCATTTTATCCGACGGTGCAGCCTCCTTCTGTTCCTATACCTGAACCAATTAGAGGGTCCTCCAATAGTGGTAGGGCTACGAGGCCCCCGTTATTACATGGTTCTTATGTGTCAGGGGCTTATGGTCCTTTGCTGCTATCACCTGGAGTTCTACCCTTTCCTGGTTGGACGTCTTATTCGGTATGTCAGTGCCCTGAAACTAGGTATTTGCTACCAGCAAATGTTATCTTATAATGACATATCCTTGTACATTCTATTCTAGGCTCCAGCAAGTCCTGCCATGTCTCCTGGTGCACAACCCTCAGCCGGAGCCGGCTCTTTATATGGAGTACCCCAACTGTCCCCATCAACACCTACTGTAGCAGGACCGTATCCCCCCTTGCTGTCTCCTGCTGGTCAAGCAGGCGTTCTTAGGAAGGAAGTCAAGTTTCCAGAGAGACCTGGCCAGCCTGAATGCCTATATTACTTGAAAACCGGCGATTGTAAATTTGGCTCATCTTGTAGATATCATCACCCTCCGGAGCGTGCTGCGTCTACAACACCTTGTTACCTCAGTCCACTGGGCCTTCCTTTACGCCCTGTAAGCTTTCTATGGTCGTTTGATATTTATGGTTTACCGGGAGTACTTTAATGATAGAGAATGCACCAATTAATGGATTCAACATTCATCTTTAGTCCGCCATGGTTAAATGTTCTAAGCATTGTTCATAAAACTAAGTCTATTAAAGGGAGCGGATGTTGAAGAATAGTTAGGGCACCTAATTCTATTTGCAGAATATGTTATATAAATATACAAAAACTGGTTGATGAAGGGCAACAGCTTGTGATTGACTGGTACCCAGCATTTGTACTTGTAAATATCTTTTTTTTTCTAGGCCTTGTGATTGGTTGTCCTTGAAAAGGTATTAGAAAGAAAATTATTTTTTGGTCCGAAGTATTAGAAAGATTTTTAGTATTCTGATTATGAAAAATGCTGATAATTTAAGTACACATTCTATAGTTCATCTTGGCTCACATATAACTTCTTGATTCTTCACACAGCTGCTTTTCTCCACCTTTCATTCTTTCAAGCCTGTATTTTACTAATGTCTTATTTATTTATTTTCCATTACTGACTGTTTTTTTTGAGTTTAATGTGGTTTGTAAGTTTATAAGAGTTGTTAGTGTCTATGAGAAGGATATGAATATAGAAAACTCTGACATCCATATTTCATTGAACAGGGGGAACAAGCTTGTGCATTCTACCTGCAAAATGGATACTGCAAGTTTGGGCCTACATGCAAGTTTGATCATCCAATGAATGCAATAAGATACAGCCCGCCAGCTTCTTCTCTCACGGAGATGCCACGTGTTCCATACATGGCAGGATCTTCGTTACCCTTTTCACCTCCTACATTGTTACCACCAGATTCATCTCCTGACTATGGCATAGGGTCAAAGTACAATCCTGGGTCTAGTAGAATCTCACCTGGTATCGTGCCATTCTCACCGGCAATGACTCTTTCGTTTTCTAATGTTCCAAGATGAGGCTAGGAAAGTCTGTCTTCGTAAAGCAGCCCTTGAAGACGTACGGAATGAATAAAGCAACTTCCCGACTCCTGTGGGAGTGGAATGATTCTGAAAGCCAATTAATCTTTATGGTCTTGTGGATCTCAATCCTGTGGTAAGCTGTAAAAAGTCTTTATGTTTAATTGGTATATATATCATATTTATATCCCACTTGGAACCTTATGGTTTTCTAATCTCGCCATGGGTAATAATAAGTTGGCAAGTAGATTGCACAGATATATCAGATGGCATCGTTGTCTGTTAAGCTAGCAATGCAGCGTAAGCTGCGTAAGTCAGGTGACCCAACAGGTCTCATGTACTGCCGAACTATTACTATGTCGAATTATAACACTAAGGGTTTCTCTAAACCCAGTTCTTCGACCATCTCGTGATCCCTTAACCGGCACAGCCTTCATCATGAATGTCGCGCTATTGATTGGTGTCTAGCTCGTTCAAATTGGGGAAAAAAGAATGAACGAGCAATGTTTTAATTTGTATGAGGGAAATATTTAGACTGCTAGAAGAGCTCGACATATGTTGCATCATATTGATATCAAATTGACATTATTGTGATCAGGTTTGGGAGTTTGTTGCATCATATTGATGTCAGTTCTTACTAGACCTTGAATAGAACTGGGACCTTTGGCTATTATCCGTAAGTTGTGATCATTTGTTAGGAATGTTGTTACAAATCAACCCCCTTTCCCCCAAAAAGGATTTTAAATAATTTGAAACTATCAATTTTAATTAAAAATAATATGATGTATTCAATGATGTTGGAAATGGGATCGACCAAGAATAGACCCAAATTAGGTGATCTTTCAACGAATAGTTTTCTTGATATATTCAAAGATGTTGGAATAAATGGAGATGCATTCAAATGATTTTATTCAATGGAACTTACGGTTTCCATACTTCATTATAGAAGTCAATTCCTCATTAGAACCACCCTTGTAAGACGCACCAAAAGACTCTTACGGGATTTAAACGAGACCCTTACAGAATTTTCATTAGAACCTTGTGGGTGAGTGTACTCGATGTATGAATCATTTATATTCAAAGACATAAAAAAGATTTATGTGAAAATATATTTATGAAACAAAACAATTTATTTATTTTTTATTTTTTATTTTTTTCTCGTTGACCACTTTGGGCTCAAGGCAAAACCTTGGGCCCAAAGGATAGTGATAGAACCCAAAGCTGCGGGCCTATCGGGCACAGGAAATCCGATATACACAAAATAGTCAGTGCTATTCAACGTCGTACACAACCCGACCAACAAAGGAACATGCAAATGGCGGCCAAAGGAAACCGCCCTCGCCGGCCTCGCTGGGGGAAGCACAAACCGGGGGCCGAGCAACAACAGCACACCGCCGGCCGCCGGAGAAAAGCCCAAGCGAGAAGGAAGGGGACATCGGGATGAGACAAAGGCCCTAAAGCTGACTGAAAACCGATCCAAACCCACCGACCAACGACCAAGAGATTAGAACAACGCCGGTTGGACACAAGAGGTGCGGATTGGGGGTGGAGTGGAGACCCGAAACGGGGGTAGATGAACCGCAGGAGGCGGCAAGGGCGGATGGAGGGAAGCCCGAAATCGGACCTCGAACCCGACGAGGAGGACGATGACCGGAAGAAACCCTAGAAATCGACCACCAAGCCCAAGTAGAAGGTGAAGAGATAGAGATGGAACCGAAAATTAGGGATCTGAGATGGATATTTAGCCAAAATAAGATGAATTTGGAGATTTTTAGTCAATTGTTCCAAAGAAACGGATTCACCAAGTGAGGGTTCGCAAAGTCGTCGCCGCCGCCAAGGCGGGCATCGGAACCGGGGTGGACGAAAGTAGAAAGGTTATAGGTACACCGGAGCCGGACTCGACGAGAATGGCTCGGCGGCGGTGGTAGTCGAACCCGAACGACGGGGTGGTGAATGCCCATTAAAGGGATTTACAGCTCTCTCTCTAGAATCCTAGAGAGAGGAGAATGATGAGGGGATATGGGAAAGGTACTGTACGTGTTGCTCTTTTTAAAAAATAATTTAATTTAGGTTTTAGATTCAGAGAGAATTAATTTTACATCATGTATGTTTGTCAATGTTCTAAAAAATGCTTGGCGGGTGCTTGGCGGTAGGGTAAGATCAAGGATCTAGGCGGGGTGTAGGCGGGGTCTAAGCGGATTTCATGACGGATGGTTGCAGTCTAGGCGGGTTTTGACGACCGTGACGGCCTTAGCGGTGGGGTGAGGTCAAGGGTTTAGGTGGGGGTCTAGACGGGTCTTTAAGGGTTTTTTAGAATAGTGATGTTTGTCTTCTTTTACATCATGAAAATGATTTGGAAAGTCATAAGATGAAAACTACTGGATTGCAGATTCCAATTGTTCTTACTTATTCAGAGCAGTTTGATTGAAATGCTGAAATTTTATATTGTTGTCCGCATCTATTTAGTTTATTTTCGGGTTGTTCTACGGTGAATTTGTGTGGGTTTAGGGTTTAGTTTATTTTCGGGTTGTCCGCATCTATTTAGTTTATTTTCTTGGAGGAAGAACGGTGTTCAAGAGGCTTGACCGTGTCATGGCTAATCTGTCGGGTAGGCTAGCATGGCCGGAGGCAAGAGTTCGTCATTTACCAAGGTACTCTTCCGACCACAACCCTCTGCTTGTTGAACTTGAGCCAAATATAAAGAAAGATCGAAGGAGGCGTCCTTTCCGGTTTGAGGCGGCTTGGCTTGCGAATCCGGAATTCGACGATTTGATTGAGAGAAAATGGGATACTAACTAACCGGTGGGAGCAACTCTGGAAGGCCTTAAGGATGAGTTGCTTATTTGGAACAAAAAGACTTTCGGCGACATTTTCGAGAGAAAGAAGTTGTTAATGAAAGCTCTTGACGAGGTGCAAAAGAGTATTAGCCATGGTGCAGGGGACATAGCCAGGGACCAAGAGGAAAGGATCAGAACGAAGCTTGATGAGACTTTGGAGTAGGAGGAAGTCTTGTGGATGCAAAAGTCCCGTGAGAGCTGGCTAGCGCTTGGGGATAGGAACACTAAATTTTTTCACATGTCTATTGTCATCAGAAGGAAGCAAAATAGGGTGGAAGGCCTGTTTGACAGCAATGATAAGTGGGTTGAGGACAAAGCGGAAATGGAACAGATCGCCCTGAAGTATTTTGAAGATCTGTACACAGAAGCGAATCCGAGGAGGAGGCAATCGGCTTTTCCCGCAGACTTTCCGGTGGTGACTGAAACTGAGTGGGCTGCTGTGAAAATGAAGTTCACTAAGGAGGATGTTTGGAAGGCATTTAGAAGCATGGGAGCCTACAAGGCGCCGGGAGTGGATGGATTTCAACCAATATTTTTCCAGAAATGTTGGAATACCGTCGGAGCAATAGTGGTAGAGATGGTGCTTGATTTCTTTAGACGTGGGATTCTCCCCCATGGCCTAAATGAAACTCTAATCAATCTCCTACCTAAAGTGGGTAAGCCGGAAAGGGTGGGACAGTTCCGGGGAATCAGTCTATGCAACGTGTGCTACAAGGCTATAACAAAGATGATGACCGTCAGACTTCAGACCGTCATGGGACAGCTTGTGGGCCCTACTCAAGGGAGCTTCCTCCCGGGGAGATTGATAACGGACAACATAGTTATCGCGCAAGAGATCACCCACTCGATGAAAAGGAAGAAGGGGAAGAAGGGTTGGGTTTGCCTCAAACTAGATCTAGAGAAAGCTTATGATCGTCTAAATTAGGATTTTATCGAAGAAACGTTGAGATGGGATAGGATCCCGGAAAATTGGGTCAGATGGATTATGGAGTGTGTGAGGAGCTCTAGGATGCAAGTGCTATGGAATGGGGAAATGTCGAGTCAATTCGTACCTTCCAGGGGGATTCGACAAGGCGATCCTATCTCACCTTACATTTTCATCCTTTGCCTCGAAAGGCTGTCACACTTAGTGAATGAAACAGTTGAGAATGGAGAATGGAAGCCTATCAAAATATCTCGCCAGGGGCCTTATGTCTCACATCTGTTTTTCGCAGATGATATTCTGCTCTTCGCGGAAGCTTTGGTGAAGCAAGTGAAAGTAATCAAGTCCTGCTTGGAAAGATTCTGCGATGCCTCATGTCAAAAGGTTAGTTTTGAGAAATCTAAATTCTTTGTTTCAGGTAATATCGGAGAGGCCCTGACAAGAGCTATTGAAGCCGAGAGTGGTGTCCAAGGCAGCTACCGCCGATTTGGGGCTGTACTTAGGGATCCCTATTCTGCACAAAAGGGTGAAAGGAGCCCTGTTTGATTACATTGTGGATATGTTCTCGCCGAGACTGAATGGGTGGAGATCCAAATTACTAAGCTTCGTCGGAAGGATCACCCTGGCTAAATCAGTGTTGGAAGCCCTCCTGAGGTACTGTATGACGGTGCTCACTCTCCCGAACAACACTTGTAAGAAGATCGAAAAGATGATTCGAAGCTTTATATGGGGAGCCATGGAAAGTAAGAGGAAGATACACAAGGTGGCTTGGAGTGAATTAATTAAACCGAAGGAGTTAGGGGGCCTGGGCCTTAAAAACATGGTGTCCCTGAATCAAGTTGTGGTCGCTAAACTCAGTTGGAGGTTTTTGAGGGAAGACGGAGGCTTATGGAGGGAGGTTCTGCAGGCTAAGAATGTGGGCACATCCCTGGGGCGATCTCCGAGCGCTTCTCTAGTTTGGAAAGGAATCAGGCGGGGTCTTGGAGACTTAATCAAGCCCAACCTGAGATGGAACCGGGGTAGCGGCAGAGACATCGACTTCTGGCGGGATTGCTGGATTGAAAAGGCTCCTCTGAGTCAGTTGTTCAAAGGTCCCGGGGAGGAGTGCCCTTCGTGGTCTGTGTGGGAACTGTGGGACAGAGATAGAGGGTGGAATTGGGAAGTTTTTGGCCACCTTCTCCCTTCGTCCACTCTTCTCAAAATAGCCTCAACTGTGTGTGGGGAAGGTGAGGATCAGCCAAGTTGGAGCATTACTAAAGATGGGGACTACTCTATCAAGTCGGGATACAACGCCATAGAAAGGTGGGATGAATGGCAAGGTAACGACGAGGATTTCTACAAGGCTGTCTGGAGTATTGGAATAATTGAGAGAATACGGGTGTTTATCTGGATTGTGAGCAAAGGAGGGATCCTCAACAACACGGAGCGGGTGAGGTGGGGAATCGGATCGTCAGTGAGTTGTCCCATCTGTAAGTCCGCTAACGAAACTCTTGAACGTCTTCTTAGGGATTGTAATACTGCGGATGATCTTTGGTTACAAGTTGCAGGAACTAGGAGTGCGGAAAGCTACTGGAGGCTGTCTTTCGCGGCTTGGATCAGAACCAACGTCTTAGCTAAGGAGAAGACGAGAGAAGGAGATGAATGGAGCGCGATCTTTGCTGTGGTGATGTGGACCTTATGGAAGAGAAGGAATGAAGTCATCTTCAGTGGTGCGACACTGGCTAATGTGAATCCTAACTACTGCTTGGAAGTGGCGGCTGAGTACAAAGATTTTTGGGGGGGGGGGGGGAAGCTATCCCGAAGAAGAGAGTTGAGAGGATCATCCGATGGGAGAAATTGAAGCATGGTTGGGCAAAAATTAATACTGATGGGGCTGTGACTAAGGACAGAGGAGCTGCGGCAGGAGGAGTGGTGAGAGATGCGGGTGCACAGTGGGTTGGCGGCTTCGCTTTCAACATTGGGACATGTTCGGCGTTGATGGCGAAGGGATGGGGAGTGCTCAAAGGGATGGAATTGGCTTGGAACCTTGGCCTCAGGAAGGTGATTGTGGAAACAGATTCGGAAGTCCTGGTTAATCTTGTGGAGCGGAAGATTAAGGCGTCTCATCTAATGTTCAGCCTGGTGTCAAAGTGTCAATGCTTCATCCGTAGAAATTGGTTCATCCAATTTCGTCATGTGTTCAGAGAAGCAAACTCGGTGGCAGACTCTCTCGCGAAATTCGCTCTCGATTTGCCCTTAGGTTGTCACGTTCTCAAGGATCCTTCGGGTTGTATCGGTTTGCACTTGTCTTCGGATGCGGTGGGCACTGGTGCCCCTCACAACTGTCTTCTGTAATTCAATTTTGTTCTATGTAGGGAGCTTGCTCCCAGTTTGATTACCAAAAAAATGGTGAATTTGTGTGTCCGCATAATTGTTGTCCGCATCATTTATCATTGGTGTCGCAACTTCGGTGGTGAAGCGTTGTCGCGAAAAGAAGAAGAAGCTAATTTTAGCAATTACAACAACAATTTCAACAGCTCCGATTTCAGCAACCCCGGTGTCGAAATGCTCACGTGGAAAAAAAAAGAAAAAAAGGCAACTCCGGTTTCAGCAAATCCGGTGTCGAAATGGTGACGCGAAAAAAAAAGCAACTCCGGTTTCATCAACACAGTTTCAGCAACTCCGGTGTCGAAGTGGTGACACGAAAAAAGAAGAAGAAAAAAAACAACTCTGGTTTCAGCAACTTCGGTTTCAGCAACGCGGGAAAAAAAACTGTTTAAACCGGAGGGGGCACTTGTGGGGGCACAGGGGGCAAGGAAAGGGACGTAGACATTTTGCTAATTTGGAACATTTGGTGGACATTTTACTAATAAAGATCTTAAATTAGGTCATTATAAAAATCACCCCATTATCAAATTCTTTTGTGCATTTTTTAACATATCACTACCAACTTAAAAAATACTTACATTAGAAATTTAGAATGTAACTCAAATTTTAAATAAATACCCGTGTCTAAGACACACAAGACTCACACTAGTTTTTTTTTTTAAAAAAATGTACCAAAAAAAACCATATGTCTAATGGAGAGCGAGTAATTTGTTTTTGAAGCAAGAAAATAAATTAGGAACAGAGCCGCTACCTTTTAGCACTACTCTCTTTTAGAGCGTTTTTCCGAAGAGAACCTGAAATTCTTTAGACCATCCGCAATCATGGGGTAACCTCTTTCCTCCTTTTTTTTTCCATCTTTCTATTACAACTTCACAACTCATTTATTTTTTTGTTTAAAATAATTTTCACTTTTTCTACCTCTTTCTAAAAGGTTTCCTCTACAACCATGGGAAGCCTCTTTTACCTCTTTTCAAATTTATTTTCACTTTTTCTTTTCCTTTATATCTTTCCCTTTATTATATGTGTATCATCATACACTATTGTGAATTATTTTTATTTATTATTTTATAAATAAATAAAAATAGCAAGTAGTTAATACAAATATATTTTATTACATCTAGATAAAAATAAAAAAGTTAAATTAGGCTCAAATTATAGAAAATAGGTGCAACTACAATAGATCAAGATGGGGTATATATATATGGTAAAATTAGGCTCAAATTATAGAAAAAAATAAAATTAAACCGATGGGATATTTTATTTTAAAAAATAATAAAATATAAATATATTTTTATTTCATTTTAAATCATATTACAACTAATAAATCTAAATGGAAAAGATATCATGTTACTTTATCATAAAAAAAAAAGAAAAAGAAAAATAGAAAAGGGAAGAGGTTACCTCTCTCTACCAATGTAACCCCTTCCCACCTCTTCCCTTAAGGTAAATGCCACAGCCATGAGCTTACCTTTTAGCAACCTTAAGGTAAGTAAAACCCATGGTTGCTCATGCTCTTAGCTTCCTTCAAACTTTCGTCGATAGGAATACTGTATGCAAGATGTGCATGACAACAACGAGTAATATTTCTTTTTAAAGTTTTCAAAGTGGATATTTAGACATGCATTAAAAAATACGAACAGGGGTATTATATGAGCCGAGTAGCTTGAGCTCGGCTCAGGTTCGACTCGATAAAAGCTCGGACCGTGCTTATTTATTTTCTAAACAAGCCGAGTATGAGTGCATTTTTAAGCTCGACTCACTCGATTTAAGCTCGCATAGCTCGAATTTTGTGAAATTTGCAAAATTTCCTTTAAATTACTATGTTATGAGCAAATAAGGTTCCTTAATATTACTGTTTAGTTCACTACGCTTGGTATTTGTATTTCTGTTTTTAGGTTGCTCTGTTAGACGGTTCGCCGTCTGCCGACTTCGGTTGGCCTCTCGATGAGTCAGACCTGTCTGACCTTCGAATTTTTACTTAATCAAAAAAAAAAAAAAGGTTCCTTAATGCTCGAAAAAAGCTCGGCTCGAGCTCGTTTATTTCCTAAACGAGCAGAGTATGAGCCCATTTTTGAGCCCGAATCCAAATTTCGGCTTGACTCGTTTCTAATCGAGCTGAATATGAACCAACAATACTCGGCTCGTTCTTCTCGAATAAACGCCCTAAATACGGATTACCACAATTAAAAAGGTGGTTTAAACGAAGTTAAAGCCCTTTACATATTCGACGAATAAAACCGGACATAAAACTTCCCACTCTAACTCTCTTCTCCTTGTTCGCCGCCACCCTCCCGCCGCACCCTCCCCTTAACCAAGGTGTGCTTCAATCCCCCTTTCTTCTACTGAATTTATTAGGGTTCTTCATTACAAATCCCTCCTCCACCCACGGTTTTAATTTTGTTTCAATCTTCTAACAATTAAATGTCAAGTTTGTGGTTTCAATCTCACAGCGCTAACAAATCTCTCTCTACTTTATTCTCCAATTCGGGTTTATCGTGGCTTGTTCCTAGGGGATCTCTAATCTTCTATCCTACAACCGTGTTTACAGCGAAGTAATCTGAAAATGGAGGATGCAAGGGAGGTAATTGAGAAAGCGGGTGAAGGGAATCCCGAAAACGTGTCTTCGGAGAAACAGGAAACTCGTGATGAAATGCTCGCCAGGCACAGGTGCTTTCAGTTCATTGCCACTTTTGAATGATTTTGCTTTTCTCTTTTTTTCGGTTTCTTTATGAGTTCTAATTTCTTCAAAAGGATGATTTGAGATTTGATTTCTCCTTGTTGTTGTTAGTTGTTGGTGTGTATTGTTTTGCTTAGACAACTAAACATGGAGCTTTTGGGGTTAAAAAGATAATTCTATGGCTTTATGCATTAGTGAAAGATCCTTCACTCAATGGATAGTTTATACTGTATGTAACAAATAATACAAAGTTAATCAGCTGGAATACCATGAAATAGTTCCACCTTGAGGTTGCCTATGAAATGAGGCACGGAAGGGAGCAGCTCAGATGGCTTTCCAACCCAATTTGAACTTCCGCTGCTACTAATGTAGCAGCTTGAACTTAGATGTGGTCTAAATCTGACATAAATCTATTATGAAAGGAAAACGAAGGCCGTGTAAGCTTTTATTGATGTTTCTGAAGTAAGATGATGCACCAATGCTTCATTTTACCCATTAACCTCTTAGCTTATCGAATATGAGATATTTAAAATGCAAATCGACAAAATATGGACCAGATTGCAAGAAGCTGAGGTGTGATAGTCAATCAATTCATTGTGAACAATGCTTGATTTCTGTTCTTTATTCATTTGTTTTCAGATTTCCTCGCAGATTCCTGGCTCCTGCTGCAAATTTTGTAAAGTTCCTATTAGTTTTCTAGGTTCTCAGCAAAATAGTTATGAAGTTGTTTGCTTTCTTTTTTTCTCCCTCTTATTTTACATTTTTACATATATTCAGGTTTCAGCTAGTGGGACCGTTTCATTTAATTCTTGTTTGTTTACATGCTTCTGAATCCAAAATTTGCATGACTTAGATATGGACATCAGAATACCATTCTCCATGCAATTATGAAAGGATAGTATCTATGCTTTGATGCTTGAATATAACAATTGCCATTTTTTTTAAACTTCTGAATATCATATCCAATAAATGCATATTCACTTCAAGTGACCATTGTTGAGAGAACATGACAATAAGCTATAAAGCTATAAATACACAATAACAAATGAAATAAAATTGGAAACTTCTGAATATTACATCCTAATAAATGCATACTCTCTCTGTGAGTGGCCATTGTTTAGAGAACATGACAGTATAGAAGTATTAAGTATACATTAAAGATAAAATGGGTGATCTTTTTATGGATGGTTTTGAGAGGAACATCTTCTTGAGTGGCACCTTCTTGATTTTGATGGTTGATATACATAGAGACGGCGAGACGCTTCTCTTTTTGCAAGCCTCTTCCCACTATAATTCATATGCAAGCTGAAATATGATGACTGATGTATGAAGGATACTAGCTACTGCTACTTGTTGCCAAGCTTGTATATTAGAGAGTCAGTTCACCTATTAAAATGATCAAATCCGCATTTTGCATGTGTTCATTGGGGTGAAACACAGATTAATTACTCAAATACTCAGATTTGATTTACCAAGTTTTACTCGATGGAGTCGTTTAGGAAACAGATTACCTTACTACAAAACAAGGAAACCGAAATGAAGAAGGCTGCAGCTAAGGGGAGCAAGGCTGAGCAGAAAGCAAAGAAGAAGCAAGTGGAGGAGGAGATATCGAAACTGTCTGCCAAGCTGAAAGAAAAGCAATCAGAGGAACTTGCTAAACTGGGTTATTGCAGCAGCAGCAGCAATGGCCAAGACATGGGCAAGCTTGACAACTTGGTCAACGCAATAGCTGGTATATCTGTTAATAGCCAAGCCGATGAGGCAAAAGGAACGAAACCAAGCAAAAGTGTGAAGAGACGTGAGAAAAGAGCCCAGGAAGAAGCTGCAAGGGAACAGAGAATAAAAGATGAACAAAGCAACACTGTTAGTGATAGAATGGTTGAGGATGAGAAGCTTGAGCAAAAGCTTAAACCACTTGGCTTGACTATTAATGAAGTAAAGCCAGATGGGCATTGTCTGTACCGGGCTGTTGAGGATCAGTTAGCCCGGCTGGATGGTGGATCTTCACCATACACATTCCAACAGCTTCGAGAAATGGTGGCTTCTTATATGCGAGAACACTCTTCCGACTTCCTTCCATTCTTCTTGTCAGAGAATATGGTGGAAGGAGAGTCTGAGAGTTCACTTGCAGAGAGATTCGAAAACTACTGCAAAGAAGTGGAATCAACTGCAGCTTGGGGTGGGCAGCTGGAGATTGGTGCATTGACCCATAGCTTGAGAAAACATATTATGATATATTCATTCCCTGATGTTGAGATGGGAAAGGAGTACAAGTCTGATGGAAGTGGCAGCTCAACGGGTACCAGTATCATGTTATCATACCATAGGCATGCATTTGGGCTTGGAGAGCACTATAATTCTGTAGTCCCGCTTTGACAACAAAAGAGAATATAATTCCATACACGAGAAAGGTGTGCTCTTTGAACCAATCTTATTGTTCAACACTTTGAAGTAGTTAACGTGGATGGAATCCTTTGAGCTTCTCTGAAATGAAGGATCCAGTGTCCCGTTTTTTCCCCCCTCTTCTCCGTTTGATGGTTCATTTGGTATACTTGTAAGTTATTTACACTCTTAATTTCCACATTACCATGTACTTTGCTATGTTATATTTTATCACATGTTTTCTTTTTGTATGCTTGATGATGGTCATAATTTTCTTGCATTTGTCATGGAAATATATGTTTTGGATTTTCGGCACGTACTGTGCTCCTTTATATAAGGAAAACATAGCTAGGATATGCACAAGAGTGTTTCCAGTGGACCCAAATTGGGCAATCCATGTAGTTTGAATGTTTCATAAATGTCATAGATGGATGGCAGTCATAGATATAAACTTGTAGTAATGCTATTGAGAACGCTTTAAGATTGATATGTCCTTGAAGCAGAAAAGGAATTATATAGAAACTGTTAAGGACAAGAATAAGATACTTTTGCTGTCTATGGTGACAACAGAGGTGGAAAGCTTAATCCTCAAGACACGCAAGCAACGGCACATAACTCACACTATAAACATGAAGATGCCCACATGCTTTATGTAGATGATTCTTGAGGAAGATGTGCAGATATTGAGAGTTTCCAAATTGCCTTGTAAAGTATGTTTTTAATGGCTTAAGTAGAGCAATAATATAACCCTTTGGCGGGAATTCCCTGATACATATGGAATCTGTTACTGATGAACGATTCCACACATTTTGCACAATGTAGAGAGGACTAAAGATGAAGCATCAAACTAAACATTTGTTGTGGGCATTGATTAGCCGAGGAATGGTATCATCCTTTGTGTTAGGAGTCGACTGACCGAAAGTGTATTCTTTTGTTGCCCCTTTCTCCTTTTGAGTATATTCATTTGCGGCTTCAAGGAGGAGTGTTTCTATGGTATATGAATGTGATTCCCAGTCTCCTACTTGAGAGGTAGTAGGATATGTTTTTATGAAGACTTGTAGATCCATGGTAACTTATCCTGGGAATGGGTTTACAATCTTGAAAGAGGGGTAGCATATGTTTTTTCTTGAGAACCAGCCAACCAGGTGTGCCTTGTTGCATCAGATGATCATGATTTCGGTTGCTAGATTTCATCAGTGCCAAAGCCACTGTGATTCCACAACGTACTGAAGCTCATCAAATCATCTGCTCTAGTAATCTTCAGGCCACTGCTTCTCATGCTCGCTACTTGATGATGCAGCTCATGTTTGATGGTAATCTTGAGTATGACTATTCACATACATGATCATGTTTGATCGCTTGATAGTGCAAGAGAAGGAAAAAGCTCCAAGTATCACACATACAAGAATCAAGATCTTCACTTTAGAATAAAAGGATAACGAAAGATGTTTATCCTCGGAAAACAGTGAGGTTATAGTAATGACTTGAGCAAGAAAAGGAAAGAGCTCTTGTTATCAGAAGCAGGCCTCATAAATGTGCATAGGCCTTCAGCTGCCTTGGAGGCTCTTAGCTTTTCCGGTTTGGAGATGGACTGTTCGACTGTCAGCAAGAGCAAGAAGGATATAATAGGTCTTCAATTGAACCAGTGAATGATCAAAGATATCATGGCAAACCCAGATCAGAAGTCCATATTTCCGTGCAAATAAGCTCTGAATCTTGGCCAAGAAATCAAAGTCATGAAGCATCAAGATGAAAAAAAATATCCGGTTTGAAGTTATACTTTTAATGTGCTTGAGGGTCATGCTATGGGAATCTAAAAACAAGTTCAGCACGCAGAAACAGTTTTGAACTGAGTTGATTACCAGTTAAAGTTGTACCACTGTTGATAGGATGAAATCGAGAATGCAAATATAAAATATAACTAAAGTAAAGCAAACCAGATTCCGTCCCTTGCAAATAATTACAAGACTTCCTCCCGATGCAGCAGTGGGAAGTCAGGATCGATCCACGAGGAAGCGTGTCAGCGGATCCTAGACAGCAGAGAAATCTCACAGAAGTCGACAACAGGGGTCCTAGATCTCGAGTACAACAACTTGACAGAAGATCGGACAGTCTAACAGCGCAGCAGCAAGCACAGGCACTGGGTGTAGTCGATCTCGACCAGAGGCTACTCGAGATCGAGTAAGGCCTTCGTCGACGTCGGCTTGGCTTGTCGAGTACCTGCACACAGAAGCTACATCGACCTTGGTCGAAGATCAGTAGTCGAGATCGAGTTGTGCTATTCGATCTCGAGGAAGACAGAGAATAAAAACGAAAGAAAATAAATGCAAAGGCTTTGGGATTTTGAACTAAACTGTATAAAAAGGACTTCCAAGATTGGAGTTTGCAACAACGATAACCAAGCATGCATAAGGCAGAATAAAACAGATAATCATGTAAATTGCATCAAAGGACTAAGCTTTCGCCTTTTTCAACAATTAGACAACTCTTTCAAGAAACCCTACTTGTCTCTACTGATTTTATGTTTTACAATCCAAGTTGTTAGCATGGACTTCCATTAGATAGTCCATTAGATGGGTAATAAACACATAATAAGTAGTAGATGCTCAAAACATGATAAAGGTCGGATCTTTACCTCAAACACGCATGGCTATCGTCGGGCTCGCCCCAACCCTAGAAGTGGGTGGACTACTCGCGCTTCATCATAATTAAAGACATCAATAATAAAAGGAAATAAACTTGCATTAATAAAATAAAATAGAGTTTACAACCAAAGGAAGCCAATTCCGCTCTCGCTTCACAAACTCCTCTTGGCCACTCACTCTCTCTTTCTCCTACTACTTCTACTAATTGCTGTGTGATGGAATGAATGGAAATCAGCCCCATGAGCTTTATTTATAGCCTTCTAATCCTTGCTATTCAAGGATAGAAATCTTTATCTATATCTAAAACTATATCTAAAAGCATTAAAGATAAATAAAAGCAACAACATAATTAAATCTAAATAAGGGAAATATATCTAAAAGTCTTAAGTGGATAAATCTTCTTCTTCCATGATGTATCTTGATAGAATCGGATAGAACTATGCAACCTTCGGCTCCAAGGAATCCCAATCTGTGTAGGATAGATCAAAACGCGTTAGCGGCTTCTGGAGGCTTCCTCGATCTCGAGTAAGGCTACTCGATCTCGAGTAGAATTGTTGGTCGACTGGTGTGGCTCGGCGTCTCGGGTTGCTGGTGCTCGACTGGCTCGAATAGGGCTCCTGGGTGTCGTCGATCTCGAGTACCCTTACTCGATATCGAGTTGGGTGACTCATCGACTTGGCCGGCTTGTTGTATCGGGTAGCTTCTTGTCGACATGCTCGGACACAGGCTCACAGGTGTACTCGATCTCGAGAAGTGGTCCTCGATCTCGACTAACCTGGGCTCATCGACTGGTGTGCTCGGCAATGTCAGGTAGATCTTCTCGATGTGCTCGGTCATGGCTCCTCGGCTTTGTCGACATCGGGTAACAGTCATCGATCTCGAGGAAGATGTCCGGGCATGGTCGGGTAGTCTCTCCTCGACTCCGGGTAATTTCTCCTTAGATCCGGATAATCCCTTCTTGGCTCCGGATTGGCTCGTCTTTCGCTCCTCGACATGTGCTCTTCGTCTAGGGTGTGTCTAGGCGTGATTCATCGAGATCGACTAAGGCTTGTCGATGTCGAGTGACTTTGAGCTCCGGTTCTCGCTTCTTGATTTTCTCCCGAAATGGTTCCATATTCTGCAATGTTAAACAGAAACTTATGTAGATCTCCATTTCTGACAAATAAGCATATACTACATAAATTCGACATATTCCCAACCCGAAATATGCAAAATGTAAAGAATATGGAACTAAAATATGCATAAGGACATGACTACTTTGGAGACATCAACCACTTTCACTGAGGTTTTCAATATTACTTGTAATCAAAATTAAGAAAGTGCCTTTCTGGGCAGGAATAACAACACAGATGGTATCATGGGAATAATACATGTAATATCCATCTACCACAATCTTGCTTTTCTAATAATAAGCAGAAGAATCCATATTTTTTTTTGGGTTCGGACCTTATGGAGTTGAGGTTGAACTATTACTTTGACTATGTCGAGAGGGTGTTTCTGAAAGACCAAAACTGGCAAGAATAAGAGGACAATAAAAAACATAAATGAACATAAACACCCATGACTAAATAGAAAACAAGGGGTACAATTGAGCACAGCATGTTAGGAAGAAGAGTACGGAGAACAGAGCAACGGGAAAAGATACGATGGGAACGCCTCAGGCACAACTGCACGCAGCACACAACCTAGCCTTCCTCTACAAGGATAACACTCCTCCATTGTGTCGTGTTTCTAGCCATATCATCAGTAAGATCCAAAAAGGCAAGGTCCTGTCTTATCACCTCCCTTCAACTCTTCTTGGATTCTTTCTTTATTTTCATGCCCTTGTCAATGGATTTAGTTTTCCTGAATCTTCAGTAAGTTCTTGACAGTGTTCATTTTGAAGATCATAGTTTTGATCATAGATAAATATATGACCATGAGACTCGGTGGTTGGTCCCATAGAAATGGTATCTCAATCCATTGACAAGGGCATTTTAGCCTCACTTGAGAAGTTTGCATGAGATACAAATCGGTATATATGTTATCTTATCAGAAGTAGCAAGTTGAACATATCAGGTACAATATATGCTAAGATATACCACGAATATTTTCGGAAAAAAAATGAAGATTTTTGTTTTATTTTAGCCTCACTATTTCCCATCTTCACCACTTCATGGTAGAGACAGCTACTTAGCAAAGTGAAGCAGCAAGTATAAATATACCATCTTGGGGTTCCAGAGCCTAAGCCCTTCAACCAAATTAGATTAGCTTAAGCTTAACTATATGAAGCTCAAGTTATAAGTTATGGAGAGTTTGAAAGACTTAATCGGAGAGAAGCCGCTTGTGATATTCAGCAGGAGCTCATGCTGCATGAGCCACTCGGTGAAGCAACTCATGAACAGTTATGGCGCCAACTTAACTGTTTATGAGTTGGATCAAACTCCAAATGGACAAGAAATTGAGAACGCGTTGCAGGAGATAGGGAGCCAACCGACTGTGCCAGCTGTGTTCATTGGCCAGAAGTTTGTTGGTGGGGCTAAAGAAGTCTTTGGCATGCAAGTCCAAGGAAAACTCATGCCATTGCTGAAGGAGGCCGGAGCTATATGGGTCTGAATACATGGCCGACTGCAACTCTAGGACCGGAATTTGAGGCTTGCCATAAATCTGTTACAAATATAAAAGCTATGAGTTTTGTGTGTTCTTTTTGATCGATTCCACTGTAATATTGTAACTTTTCGCCTTAGGTAGTACCTGCAGGTCTCTAAACAAATGTATCTAAATAAGCCAACTTAAGAGGCATGTGCAAAAAATAGCCAGCTGAGTGTGTCTACCTTAACAAATAACACATTTTCCGGAAATCTTGAGTATGATCATATACATACATGAACATGTTTAATCTCTTGCATCATTGATTCCTTCTGAGATATCAGTGAATCCTGCTATAAGAAAGGAAAAAAGCATCATCACAAATACAAGATCTTAACTTTGGAATAAAAGAACAATGAAAGATATAAGATATTTTTTCTTCTGAAAAACAGTGAGGTTTCTGGAAATGAACTGGGCAAGAAAAGGAGAAAAGAGCTCTAATTATCGAAAGGAAACCAGTAAGATGTGCATAAGCCTGTCTTAAAAGCTCTCAGTTTTGCTGGTGTATGGAAAATTTGTTGGAACACCAAATTTTGCATTTCAATCTAACCAACAAATTAATGAATCTTGAAAACATCAAGAAGTGGATGTTTATGGTAGGAACTTCCTTCTTGTTATCTAATTACTTTTCACTTCACCAGATGAAAACTTATCTGGTCCAATTATACCTTTTTTTTTCTGAATAAATAACCACTTTTACTGAGGTTTTCTATTTTTCTCAAGCTTACTGTAAATCAGGATGAAGAAAGTGTTTAGTTTGCTTTTCTAATGACCACATCTCATGACATTCATGCAGAGGAATATCTTTTTGAAATGGTTCTCTCTTTATTTCTATTGTCTCTTCAAATAGTTCCTGGTCTGAATAGGGAGCAAAAAACAGGAACAAGTACTTAATTTACTATGAATCATCACCAAGTTCTTGACAGTGTTCATTTTCAAGGTCTTTTTTTTTTGATTTTTTTTTTATATATCATCTTTCGATAAATATTACCATCAGATGCATATTATAAGTAGCAAGTTGAACACACAAGGTACACAATATACTCTTAAGATACATAGCGAATATGCCCGAGCAAATGAAGATTTTGTTTCATCATAACCTCATTATTTCCCATCTTCACCACATTCGGGTAGAGGCAGCTTCTTGCCAAAGTGAAGCAGCAAGTATAAATATGCCATCTCGGGTTTCCTTGGTCATCAAGCATCCAAGATCCAGAGTCTGAGCCCTTGAGCCAAACTAGAGTTATAAAGTATGGAGAGCTTGAAAGGATTAGTTGGGGAGAAGCCGCTGGTGATCTTCAGCAGGAGCTCATGCTGCATGAGCCACTCGGTGATTAAACTCATGACCAGTTATGGCGCCAATTCAACTGTTTATGAGTTGGATCAAACTCCAAATGGACAAGAAATTGAGAACGCGTTGCAGGAGATAGGTAGCCAGCCAGCTGTGCCTGCTGTGTTCATTGGCAAGAAGTTCATTGGTGGGGCTAAAGAAGTGTTTAGGATGCAAGTCCAAGGCAAACTCATGCCGTTGCTAAAGGAGGCCGGAGCTATATGGATCTGAGTACTTAGCTGATTGTAATTCTAAGACCAGAATTTGTAATCTCTTACAAACATAAAAACTATGTTTTTTTTTTAAAAATAAAAAATATGTATGATGTTGATGTCACTGTTACATTTTATATTTGAGCCTTAGGTAGCACCTGCAGGATCTCTTAAAAAATGAATCTAAATAAACCAATTTATGAGGCGTTTGCAGAACCTTAATGCTTGTTTATGACTTTTATTGATAGTGATGTATGAATACAGAAAGAGTTTTTAGTTTCGAAATGGAAACTGTTTGGTTAATGCTTGAATCCTTGAACATTCTAGCTAGAGCTAAAAAGTTGCTGATATATACAATTGTAAGACTTGCAGTCAGGCCGGTAGGTGGTAGGTGCGACTTATATGCAAGTAGCTAGCCCCAATTTAACTAAGCTTCTTCTTGGGCACATTGTACTCACCTCGACCCCAAACTGAAGAACTCACACATTCGACAAAGGAGATTTAAACTCTCTCTCACCTCAGGTCTAGGTGGTCACAAAGCAGTTGGAAGATGGATGCCAGTAAAGTGTGTAGTTTAGGACTATTATTAATCCATGTTAAGGCAAAGATATTTTCTTATAGTTCTTAAAGAAAAGCTTTTCAGCATGTAGAACTAGATCTATCAGTGTAATGTTTTCCAGTATTTAAAGTAAGCAAACTTCAACCAACTGTGGGAAAGAGGAAAAAATAGATTCTCACTTCCATCTTCAAGAATCATATCAGAATCTTATCCCAAATCTTTTTCAGCAATAATCACGATTGCAAACCGGGGATTTCAGTGATAGATGATAATGAGGCATTGAGAGGAGAAAATCTGTTCATACATTACCACACAAGCTATCTTACAAGGGGAAAGCCTTCAACATTTAGATATGCATAAAATTTGATGCATGTGTGAAGTTTCAAGTAAAGAAAGAGATTTGAGTGAGAGATGGGATAGCAGGTTTTCATTAGGCTAGTCAGTAGTTACACATGTGCAACTCACTGCCAATTGGTTTTGAGATGAAACCTCATTGGGATTATATGTTAAGCTTATTGCATACATGTGTACCCTCCTGTCCACGGCCCCCAGTTATTAGCCCTCTAGACTTTGACATTTTGATTTGTATCTTAAGTGCCATATAGACTGAACAAGTCAAGCAATAGTAACAAATTTAACAAACCACTTATAAGTTGCAGAAAGGGTGAATGATAAGTAAAAAACCACTTATCATCCATGAACTGGAGCCATGTATGGTGTATGAATTGGTCTTCACTGGAACAGGAGATATATGCTGAAACCAAGTGAATTTGTTCCGAAAATCTTGGGATGATCTCTTCATTCACAAGTCATGAATGGTCATGAACTTTCTAGGCAGGTTGAGATTTTGTTGATTCTCTCTCTATTTGTCTTTTCTTCCAAATGAAAATCCAAGTGTCCCTCAGAATGTCAATGAAAATGAGAGAAAAATAAAGCTTGGCCCTTGGTGTTACGATGAGGCGTCTAGTGTGCTGCACAGTGCAGACATGGACGTCGCAGCCTCTGTTACAAGGATAAGTATTCCACAAATATTCTGCATAATCTTCTGACAGATTAACCCTGTAAAGATTAGGAATGCAAGAACATGTCTTTTTTCCCATGAACATATATATTCTTGAAAACAAATGCATGATTTAACTTGGAGGGTTACTTCACACAGTTCACATGATGCTGATTAGCCTTGACTTGGAAGCTTGCTTGCCCCAAGATGACCCGGAAAGAAACAGAAACAGCTACAAAAACACAAGAGCTGTCTAATTTATAGGCCTTAACATGCCAATTTGCGACAAATATATATTGACTCGTATCTATGCATCTTGAGCTTATTGTCACATAATTATGCTGTAATTTATATCCTGAACTGAATTTTTCTGGATGCTGATTTTCTTCTCCATGAACTTTCAAAGAAAAATAGGATTCTCATGGAGCACATCGAAGAAAATGAGGTACATTTTAAGAAGATGACAAGAGCAAGATATATGCTTCCTACAACTTTCAATATTCACTAGCAAATGGGCATGTACGAATTGCAACATCACGTATGACTCATGGCAAAGGGGCAAGGTGGTGGGAAAAATAAAGTCAATGTCGACGAATAAGACAAGTATTATGGGCCAAAAGAATTTCCTTGACTCATCACAACACAATATCTATCTATAACCTATATATCGGTGTTCACGGGAGCTTAATTCCTCACAACAAAAGCCATAAGCCAGTTAAGAAGCCAGCCAGCCAGCCTTACATTTTAGCTCTACATTATATTACAAATGGAGATTGTAAGGGCATTGGTGAACGAGAAGCCGTTGGTGATATTCAGCAAGAGCTCGTGTTGCATGTCACACTCCATTAAACAACTCATAAGCAGCTATGGAGCCAACCCAGCCGTTTACGAGCTTGATGAGATGTCTAATGGCCGGGAGATTGAGAAGGCGTTAATGAAGCTTGGGCGTAGGCCTATTGTGCCCACTGTATTCATAGGCCAAAGGCTCGTAGGCGGGGCAAATGACATCATTAGCCTCCAAGTCCAAGGCAAGCTTGCTCCACAGCTGATGGAAGCAGGAGCTATTTGGGTTTGGAACAGAACTAACTAAATAGTTCGGTATATTAACAAATCATATGACATGAGTTGCTATGCTTTTCTTACACCCTTCATCACTAGTGTATCATATGAGTTAAGCATTGAACCCGCACGGTTCATCACTTTAAGAGGTTGGCTAGCATGGAAGCTTTTGTTCACTCCTACACAAGGTTTGGTGAGTAAACATATATCCTTGTTACTTAGATATCCCATCCCCCTTGGAACTATGTACGCGACTTTCAAATGCAAATGCATGTAAAGCAGTTAATGTTGAGATGATGGGCTGTCTCACATTGATTGCAAATAAAGATATAGCCTAGTAAATAAGGTTGATGAGACACTCATGCCATTGCCAATTGGTTTTCGTAAGGAGAAAAAAGGATCACTTCTGAATAGGTTGAGTAATATGTATAAGGAGAAAGGGCTACATTGCTGGCCCTTTGTGTGGCTTAACTGTACTTGCTCCAAAGATATGATGAATCGACCGTTTAGGATCCAAGATGATCCACGCTAGCTCCAATCTAATCTCTTAATCGATCATATATATTGCAGCTGACATTTTGATACTCTAATAGATCTGATAGTGTCCTAGTTGTAAAAGAAGGATAAAAGAAACTGATATGAGTTGATCAAATTGATGAGATCATATCATAAGTTACTTTAGCTTTATAGAGAATAGATTCTCACATAGCTGTCAACTGATCCTGTTTGTTCACAAGAATGAACAATACACTTTTCACAATAGGATAACCCGCAAATCAAAATGTCTCCCCATTATCTGTGTAATCCTTTGGAGATTTCCATCATCCGCGATGCCACTCTCATAAACTTATCACAATGCCAGCTGGAAAGAAAGCTCATTAATTTGTACTATATATTCATAGCTCTTTCAAAACTTACATCTTCTGTCGACTTTACTCAATTGACAACTCTCCGTTATTGCCTTGGCACACTGATGTATTTCTTTAGGGCTTTGTTCGGACAGCACTTAGAACTTGCATTGTGCTCCTCATGTCTTCCAGTTGGTAACTTCTCTTCACTCTGCAGAATCCGTAAAAATAAGACATAATCTTGGCATGGTCTTTGTCATGCATTTGTTTTACCTAACATGTTGTTCCTTGATATCTTCGTATTAGCTGACCGGGCTGAGCTGCTTTCTCAGCAAATGTACTGCAGATGCACCTTCGCTGCATAGCCTGCATGGACATTGTATTTCATGGATTCTGAACTTTGGGTAATCAAAACCATAATAAAAAATGGATATGAAAAAGACGAACATGTTAATAGAAACATCGCGAGACAAGTTGGGGGAATTTTGAAGAAAATAGCAGCATTTAGCAGTGAAGATTGATGTCCCTCCTAGAGGTTTCTGTCATCAAGACATCCCATTCCCATAGATATTAATTCTGTTAAAGAACAATTTATGCAAGGATATACTGATTTTGAAGCTTCCATTAATCCAATGACTAATCTGTAAATATTGGAAAAAAATGAATGAAGGAAATTAAAAAGAAAATAAGTTGAACTCAGTAATCTACTTCCAACTGAAAATACAAGCAGATCCATAAGGCATTCATTCAATTCTTAGATATGCATAAAGAAATGGGAAACACAAGATGTATCAATGACAGTACTTCTTAGTGTTTGTATTTATTTGTTTTGAATCAAGTAGTTCTTAGTCATATACTCATATACATATATAGCAATAGCAACAGGATATGTAGGTAGATCCATCAGGAAACTGAATGTGCATCATATGTAGTACTATTGCTTATCTTCGCAATGGTAAAACATTCGGTTAATGACAGAAGTTGCAGAATTGTGCTATCTAGTTGTAAACAAGGATGTTATGATGACGGAGAGTAATCGGAGTATCACTGCAAATAGAAAGCCCACCAGTTTGCCTCATTCCATTTTCCTCTTCACATGGAAGATAGTACCAAAATCCACCTTGAACAGCAATAAGGTATAGATCTCTGGATTTTTATTAGTTTCTATTTGATTTAAGGATTAATTTGATCTATACATATCTCCCAAATTTGGACTGAGAAGTCAGTGGTGTAAGATAGTGGAAGCATTGAAGATCACACCGACGATATGATCCTAAATTCCACCAATCTCTGTCAAATATAGGTCATCAAATATGGTATAATGTTAGGAACAAGATGCATAAAAACCAGAAAACAGCCATCCGACAGCGTTAGAGTGAACCACATGGTCCTTTTGAAGCTGACAAGAGAAGAATACAGGGAAGCCCATGTGAAGAATCAATATAGAATTTAAGTCACACTTGGGATTGAGATGCTTTAAGCAACGACATTGCAGAGACCGATCTCTATGGAGTACCATGGATGAACATTGTATATAGCGACACTTCATTGTAATAAGCATTTCTTTTCTCTTATATGGCATAAAGAAAGTTATATTGCATATCAGAAGGTAAGGATTGAACATGTTTTTATGTTAGTTAGTTTAAGAGTTGACATTTCATTCATCTTTTTGCCTTGAGGAAATGTAAAGGATAAGAATGATGTTGACTGACATGTTTTAAAGAATAATGTCTGCATATCTTCTATTGGAGGAAGCCTCTCTAAAGAATCTATAAACTAGTAGATAACATGGTTTCTTTCATAAACATAAAGGAAGAATAACTTTGAGCAACTTGGAACCCTTTACCTCATCCATATATGCAGGATGAGATCATTGAATACGAGAGAGAACTCCACGAATGATCTTTGTATTGCATGGAATAATATGCGATAATCACCTCCATGATCGACATAGCTCTTAGTTATATATGATGAATTTTTTCTTGGTTTCTTGATACAAGCGTCATCACAAAGATGTAGGGGCTTTTGAAGAGTGAAAAGATGCAGGTGCTCTTTCTAAAAATAAATCTCAATGTTGCCTTTACAGGTTTGATTTCACTTAAAACTTATGAGCGGTACGTTAAGTAATTTACACTGCTTCTTATTGACAAATATTGAAAATTTTGGGCACTAAATAAACTATTTGAAAACCTCAAGGGCACCATGCGAAAGATAAAGAAATCTTGGGCCCCTCATGAAATTTGTGAAACCTCTAGGTACGGTTAGAGCTAAGAGTTGACAAAATTTGACCTGACACGAGAACCCGACCAGAACCACCCGAACCCAGATCACGAGAAACCCAAAAATCTAGTGTCAAGCACAATCCGAACTCGAGCCCGACCCATTTTAACCCAATATCTTAATAGACACGAACCTAGACAAACTCACCCGACTCATCCTTATAATTACTTTACTTTTTCTTATTTTTAAACACTCAAATAACGTGAATTACATATAATGAGACCTAATATATAACTAAATAAATGAATTAAGTTTAATAGACAATAATTAAGATAAATAAAAAATAATCATCATTTTATAATACAACTCTTGTGTGTATTTCAGCTCCGGTGCGTAGGTGCGAGAGGTTGGAGCTTGGAGCTATTTGTAGGGGTAGAGGTAGACCGAAAAAGAGTTGGATGGAGGTTATCCGCCAGGACCTTTGTATGCTGAACCTATCTGAAGATGTGATTTTGGATAGAGACCACTGGAGGAGGCGCATTCGGGTTTCTGATGTTTAGTAGTATGTTTATAGTTTAGTAGTTCGAGTCTGGGATCTGAGTCCTAAGGTTTAGGCTTAGTGCCCGCCTTAGTTTCTGCTTCCTTTGGCCTTCCTGTCTGCTGTCTTTCTTGTCTCCTTGTGAATTATCTGGCTTTCTGTTTTGGGTCTATCAGAAACACTCTCTCGACTAGCTCGGGGAAAAAGTGCGTACATCCTGACCCCCCAGACCCTGCTTCATCGCAGGATAGACTGAGTTGTTGTTGTTGTTGTTGTTGTTGTTGTTGCTGTTATAATACAACTTAATGTGACATTGTGACCCAATGTGAAAATTATCCGACCTATTCTGAACCTGCCCGAACATATATATGACCGAATCCGAATGGGCATACTCAAACCCGACCTGATCAACCCGATTGCCACCTCTAGGTACTATTAAAGTCCTATGCCGTACGAGACTAATGACTAGACCTTATATACTAAATGTGCTAGAAGTTCAAGACATAAGCCTATTGATGTCCCATTATAAATCAAATTGGTAATAAGAGGAGTAGTCATGTAACATGTTACCAAGTATTAATGTTCAAACTTTCGTTGTGGATTCTTTTTGTCTTTTCACATCGCAGAAGTTTCCGATTATAAAAAAAGCTAATAAGATAAAACAGAATTATGAAAATATAAGATCAAAGTGCAGCAGCAAGCAAGAATGATCACAGATCATCCAAAAACATGAATGACATAGGACAAACTCATAAAGGATAATCAATGTCTTTCATTTGAGGCGGCTGCAATCCCCAAAACCCTACTAGAAAGGGAATGAGGCAGCATTGAAATATATATAGTCCTTCCTACAGCTGTACATGTGCCTTGCACATGATGAAAACGAATGGGACAAGCCCTTATTACACTACCAAACAAAGTAGAGCAACAACTGTAATGTCATAAGGAAATGCTGGTGAAATGAAATGAAATGCAGCTAAAATAAGGTGGTCCTGGCTGTGATCAATGCCTTGTGGTCCTGGCTTTGATCAAAAGGCCTTATTTTCTGGCTGGCAATGCATCAACACATGATGCACCATCATATAACTTCATAAGAATACATGAAAATTCAACCAAAATAGCATCATGAGGAGATATAAAGTAATTGAAATCCGCCATGAAAGGGACTCAAAGTTCTCTTATGTTTAAAGCATGACATTAATTTAGAAATTGTTGGAGGAGCAGTCCTTGAGAGGCGACACTATCAAGATCGATTAGTACACAAGCTAACTAACATTTCAAATCACAAAAAGCAACTAACCTATGAAGAGTAACCTATATATATATATATATATATGGTATGTAGACACATGGCATATCCATCCCAACGTCCGATGTATGAGATATCACATGTGAATCCCAACGACAGTTTCACAAGTGAAACACAGAGAGGAGCAGAGATGGTCACTATGTATGGTACTATCTCTGTTCATTAATAGGTGTCGTTTGACTTTTCGACACGTTTTTTAAGGAGCTAAAAACTATATAAAATATTAACTTTTTTATTAAATTTTTTAAAATAATTTTAAACTTATAACTAATATTTATAAAATTATTAAAAAAATCAATTAAAAAACTTTATATTTTATATAGTTTTTAACCCCTTAAAAAACGTGTCAAAAAGTCAAACGTCACTTGTGGTGTTATACCATAATATGACCCAGCAACTTCAATCCCTCAAACATACACATCCAATTAATACACTCACTTGAGGATGAAGTTAAAAATTACTGGCAAAAATAAGTAACGACATGAATTCGTAAAATATGGTGTTATATATACCATGATATGAAGAGTTGCCATTGGATCAAAGAACCACGTAGTTTTAATTAAGCAAGCTCATCTTGTTTGAGTTAACACGAAGAATCGATACGAGTGAGAAGAGCAAAATCTAGTACTTCCTTGTCTTCTACTGTAAAGATTGAATTGGTTTTATGGAATCTTAAAAGGTGTGTTACTGATAAGATTTCCAATTGATTCTTCCATAATTGAGAGGCAATAAAGACTTGACATCTTTAGCAACGTGGGTAAATGCAATATCAAGAATCAAATTCATATATGTGATGCTAGGAGTCGATCATGTAGTAATGCAATATCAAGAATCAGATCTCATCGATCTATGTGATGCTAGGAGTCGATCATGAAATTTTCTCCCTCTCTACGTTGAGGAAGACGATTTGCAAGTGTTGGAGTTAATGCATATAGAAGGTGGTTTTAAGGAAGGTGTCATTTGGACTTCCCACATCCCACATGGAAAGTTCAAGGTTATCCTAAAGGGTTTTTAAGGAGACTCTTTCACTATCTACATTGAGAGGTTGAGGAGGAGATGGGGCACCCACACACGCGCCCGCCGCCGCCCGTCTGGTTCGTGCTCCGAAATCGGACGGTTCGGCCTACATCCCTAACGCTCTTTAGAAAATCAAGTTGGTGATATAAAAGGGATGCTGAAACGTACATAAATGAGAACTATAAACAGAAAAGAACGTGGTTCGGTAACGGTGTGTTAATTGTTACCAACGTCCACGGGAAGAGGAACTTGATTCTTTATTATTAACGGTGTATATATAGTGACTCATAAAATCATAATCGGATTATGGGACATAAACCCAAAACAGATCATGATAAGCCCATTAATAGAAAACGTACGTGTAGCATACCGTTTACCAAAGTGGCAAATCGAGCACCTTTGGTGTGTACGGGACATTTGACCCTTCATTTTTCGAGGAGTTATTCTTTCTTGTATAACTTTGTACAAATTATATCACAGGTGGCGTAATCTTGATCTTGCGAATTGCGGAGAAATTCTTCATGTACTGCTGCTGACTTGAAGTATCGATCTGGAGAAAAATGAATGAATCAGAAATTGAGGTTATCTGATCACATAAAGTAGAAAATGAGATCAGAAATGCATTCATTTCAGATGAAGGAGAAATTAAGGAATCCCTATTCTATTTAAGAATATATCATTTAAACCATTATAGTGAACATGCATTGCTTTGTGTTATGATATGAGTTTCAGAAACAAATGTTATTGCTTTGTGTTGACAAATTAAAGTAATCCAATCACTCCATCAATTTTATCAGGTTCTATATCAAACTATTTTTTTTTTTTTTGGACACAGTTATACTTATAGGCTAGGAGTTCTTTATACCTTCCTGATGCCACCAATTAATCTAACTCTCCATTTTATCATATTTACTGTATTTTTTCTTAAGAGTTTAGTACTTGTGATGAAGGTCCAATTCAGCCTTATTTCTACACTTGAAGCTTGAAAGCTACAAGACATTTTTTCGCCAACAATCCTACCATGCCTTGTTTAGCTAGATACGTTTCCTTCATATTCCAAGAACATTGGTCATTTAGTGTATCATATACAACATATATAGTCAGTTTATAAAATCTACTATGTGTCGACAAATAAACGTAGATTGCTTTTGTTTATTCTGCAATCCATAATCAACAGTTACTTATATGCTAAACAGGTGCTATTAATGAGAAACACAACATAAGAGAATAACTTTTTGGCAATACAAAAAAATCATGTTGCCCTTTGTGGGCCTTGATAGCTTTTCTCATACACCTACTGAAAAATTGAAAATCTTTGTTCTTATATGTTTATGTGAAGAAAAAAGTCATTTCCTGGTGATAAGATCAAAACCTAATTACACTTCTCTCTTCCCTCATTTCAATTCCATCGATCTGCTCATCCAAAACTTATACCTTTCGGCTCCGGTGCCTCCAAATTGATAAGAATCTCTAGAAAGGCGAACATAAAAAGTTCACCTCAAATGGATAAAACTCCTCACTTCCATTGCCCTACACAGATTCCTACCATATGGAAAATAAGTAAAATGAATGAATCAGCCTATAAATAGCTCGCCTAAGAAATGAAGCTTCCTCACACCAAAGCCAACAGATCTAAAGCCATATGCAAGAATTACATTATTAGCAAACACAAAATCAGCATAAGATAATGGATGTTGTGAGGAGCCTTGTGGACGAGAAGCCGGTGGTGATCTTCAGCAAGAGCTCCTGCTGTGTGTCTCACTCAGTGAAGCAGCTCATCAGCGGCTATGGAGCCAACCCGACAGTGTATGAACTCGATGAAATGTCAAATGGGAGAGAAATTGAGAAGGCGCTCAAGGGCTTGGGGCGGAAGCCAAGTGTGCCGGCTGTTTACATAGGCCAGAAGCTCCTAGGCGGCGCCAATGATGTCATCAGCCTCCAAGTCCAAGGGAAGCTGGTCCCAATGCTGATGGAAGCTGGTGCTATTTGGGTTTGGAATAGCTCATCCTCAATCAACTAATGAATGATCAAATTATATCTTTGAGTATATGAAAATAATTGAATAATCGCCTCTTTGAACTGTTTTGTGTTCTAGAGGAAAGGAAAAACATCTAATTAATTAGAATGCAGTATTTGTATGTATAATATATATAGATACATAGATATGAATAATCAATGTCCTCCAGAAGTACGCTCGTTCGTGTTCGGTTTCTTACCATGACTTGTGCTTTCGTAATAACATTACCATTATAGGTATGTATATAGGGGTTGGTTAATGTTCCGGTGTACTCAACTCTTAACGTGTATCATGTACTCAGAAATTATTCGTCTATTTGTTCATGATTATTCGTCTATTTTCACATAATTATTTATATGTAAAAAATGTAAAGTTTATTCTACCGAATAATCGCCCAACACCACCGAATAATTTCATTCCACCGAATAATCTCCCAATACCATCGAATAATCAGAAATTACTTTTAATCTCATCCGTTGATCTTCTTAAATTCAATGCCCCAGATTTGTTCACATGATACCCGTTAAGGGCTGAGTACATATGATCTATCCCCTCTCTCTCTATATATAGGGTTATATAGAGTTTGGTTCAAGAGTGCAAACCTCTTAAGGTATACCTTATGCACAAATCTTGACCTTTAATTAAGAGTTGATGGATGGTTAAGATTAATTGGGTGTTTTTGTTATTTTTTTAATTTAAAAATGTGAGACCCATCAAAAAAAATTACTTACCTTCCTTGAGGCGGCGCGTGTGCATGTGGTACTACGTGACCCATATCTATTTTTTTTTACGGAATGATTGAAATTGTTTTTTTTAAGAAAAAATGGTACTCAATATACCAAAAAAGTGGGTTGCTTGCAAAAATGACACCTCCGGCCCAATTTTGCAAAAAATAACACATTGAACCATTTTTTGGCAAAAATAACAGGTAGCCTTAACCTCCTCTGGCCGGTTAAATCTCAACAGCCCTAGACTCCCTCGAATGGAGGCTATGACGATTCCGGTGAAGAGCTTTCAGATCCGGTGAAGAGCTTCTCGGCCGGTGTTGTCCTCTCTTCCACGCCGACCTCCTCCTTGCCTTTCCTTTCCTCCGGCTCCGACGATTCCGGTTCCAACTCTTCCAGCGACTTCTCCTCATCGGCTGGCGGGATCTAGAGGGAGGAGGCAGTGGTGCCGCGGATGCTCATGGAGGCAGCTATGGGCCGAGATCCGAAGGGAGGAGGCGGTGGCACAGTGTATTCGGCGTCTACAAAGCTTAGATCTGTTGAATGAGTGCTTTGACCTTCAAATTCGGCTGTTAATTGCAGCTGAAACCATTCACTTCATGTGCTACTCTGTCAGGTATGATTGTTACCTCTGCACTGATACTATGGAAGGTGTTGATCTGCATCACTGGTAGCGAATCACCTGTTGTTGTCGTTCTTTCCGAGAGCATGGAAATCGGCTTCAAGAGAGTAATTAACCCCTCTTTCTTGTGTATTGATGTGTGAAATTAGGGTTTTTGTTCCTATGAGTAGTTGATTTTACTATATGTTCTTCGATTTTTGGCTTTAGGGAGACATCTTGTTCACTCGTGAAGGTTCGTGTATGCTTCATTAGTTTCACGATATATTCTTTCAATGCACTAGATTCTAATAGTTTATCATTTGGGAATGTTCAACTATTTTATCATCTTGAGTTGTCTTTGGAAACCACTACAAATCTGTGTACCAAGCTCTAAATCAAGTTTTTGATAGTTGATAAATTTCATCTCACATTTTGCTCTCTTTGCAATGAAAACTTCAATATTATGATTAGTTCATGAGGTAGACGAGATCCAACAGGGGTTACTTCTACATTGGCTAAGACATCGTTGTCGCTGGCTAGATAATAGTATATTTACTGGCTAGTAAGCATACATCACAATGGATTATACTTGTACACCGTTTTAAATTTGTTTCTATGTGTTGAAGTATGCTATGATTGAAACCATTAATGTTACACTGGATGATGTCATTTGAGAGTAATGTAGGTTTGTTTCTAGGGTTGTCATATGTGTATTACATAAGTTTTTTAATGATTAACACTATTGTGTAGTTGTGTATGTGTGGTGTTTGTTTCATTCTTTACTTGTATTAGTTACCATTTTGAGATTATTTGAACCTGTGTATTTGTGGGACATATGAATATGTGAACATTGGTATTCATGGCATTTGTGTAGTTGTGTCATTTGTGTAAGGTTATATGTTTTGACAGAAACTTTATTTTGACTTGCTAGACATATGTATATATTGGCAAGGATTATTGCTAAAATGGGTATTATCTGAACACATGTATAATAGCTAGATTAAGGAGACAATGAGAAAAATGAAAGGAAAAATAGTCGCGACGCCGTCGAACAACAAGGTATTAACTGTAATCACTTCTCGGACAGATTAAGGGCCTTCTTTTTGTCTTGGTGATGTTAAACATGTCGTGTCGTGTGATATTTATACAGCCAACACTAGCCCTTCGTCCAGAAAAGTATTTCAGAGGGAGGTCGAACCACTTCTCGAAGATGGGCTTGCTAAAAGGAATGGACGAGGTCCTAGTTGCGGCTGATTGGAAAATGTCGAAGGACGGCATGCTAAGGGGCATTGCAATGATCAGAACCAATGTGCCGTATTGCTGCACCCTTATCCATTACTTCCTGGATAGGCAGTTGAAGACATTGAAGAGGTGTGAGACATGGTACGATCTCCAGGGGTGACTCCTCCAGTTCTCCATCAAAGAATTTTGCCTCGTCACCGGCATCAAATGTGCTGGAAGGAATCGGGACTTAGAGAGAGGTCTAACCACTTCTCGAAGATGTGCCTCCTGGATCACATGGACCTAGCCCTCGCTGCTGCAGACCGGAAGATGTTGAAGGAAATCAACCGACATTAGCTTTAGTACTTCGTTGTGTTTGTTTTAGGTCTAAAACGTTTCCTCCCTTTTGATGATTGATCCCTTATGTTCTACATTTATGTATGGATGGTTTTATGGTTGGTTGTTCTGACTGCTTTAGTTTGTGCTTAATATTGTCTATCCTGTTGTTGGGAAGTTTATGAGATTGACAAGATCCGATAGGGATTAGTCTTATATTGGCTGAGACATCGTTTTTAATGGCAAGACAAAAGTATTTACTGAAATCATTCGTGTTGCGCATCTTAGGGAAACAAAACGGACAACTCCATAGTGTCAATTACGTACATGCAAAATAACAAAAACCATCCTTCTCCTATGCAAAAGAAGAGACGTCCTTAAGACGAGCGCCATATATATGCTTTTTATGGTTCCTTTTGCGTGGTGTTCGAGACTGACTCGATCGATCTTCGGGGGCATTTGTGGGCCTTCGGTTATAGTTGGTATGGCATAATATTGGAAAATTGAGTCAAGGGCACGCAGAGATCATCGTCGGGTGCTCAAGGAGCGCACAAAAATGTCATGTTGTGCAGGAATCGCCGTTCATGTATGATTTTGAGCCCTTTTTGTTGCTCATTTTGTGGGGCACTCGGGGCTGATTCGACCGATCTTTCAGGGAAGTTGTTTGCCTTCGGCGGTAAGTGGCATGGCAACGGCTTAAGAACTTGGGTTCGCGGGCATGCCGTGTTCATTGGTGAGCGATCGAGAGGTGCGGAAAGATGCATTGACCACCATACCATTCCATACTTACCCATTATCATTGATGTATATCATGTACGCAATTGCCACGTGTATCCCTGTCAGTGTTCTAAAAAACGGCCTTGGCGGCCGCCAAGACGGCGCCAAGACGCTTGGCGGACCCACACCGTCCCGAATTTGGCCTTGGCGGTGTAGCTTGGCGGGGGAGGGCCTTTGCGGGAATGGAACAACACATTGGCGGCCTTGGCGGGTGCAAATCGGGTTTGGCGGGGAAGAGTTTTGGCGAGCACGGGACGGAGGCTTAGCGGTCTTGGCGGTTTTAAATTGAGATTACTTAGTTTTCATGCTTTCAAATTTCTATATTATGAAGTCATGATACTTATTATTTGAATATATCTATATGATTTTATATTTGATTCAGACAACTTTAAAAAGGGCCATGATGATTTTTTATTTAATATGCTATAAACTTAAAATTAATACATAGTTTATTACATAATATATGTTTTGTACATAGTTTATGGGATAAATATAACAAAATAATCAAAAACCGTTTTATCCGCCAAGAACCACTAAGAAGGCCGCCAAACCGTCTTGGCGCTTAGCGATATCCTGCCGCCAAGCATCCGCCGAGCGTTTTTTAGAACATTGATCCCTGTGTATGTCAATATATATTCCGTTGATGACTAGGATTTCCCTTTGCCTGATTGTTTTTCACTTTTAGGTCCAGCCCGCCCATCTCCTTTTATATTCTCTCTGGAACCCGCCTAACTCCCCATGTTGTTTCCCTCCAAATTGCCTTGTTGGGAACTTTTTTTTTTTGTGAAAAGTGAGATCTTCTCTATCATCTAGCATTAAATGCTATCATTTCAACCCCTCTCACTCCCTCTCCCTCTCCACAGGACGTCAGCCTCTGTGACTGCTTCATTTTTTAATTTTTTTTGTCCAAATTAACACACTCCCTCTTCTAGAATTTCGACACCTGTCCTACCCATGTCCCACCTTTTTTCTGTTGCAGCCTGCAACCGGATGGAAGTAATTTGCAAAAGTGTCATTCGGTCACCCCTTTGCAATTTATTACCCCTATGGCTATATTTGCAAACTTCAATTTTTTTTTGGTATATTGGTACAAATTGTCATTTTTTAATCTTTCCTTCTTTCTCTCTCTCTCTCTTTTTTTTTTGTAAATTGCTATTCTTTTTTTTTTAAAGTTTGCAACCCCAATCTTTTATTTAAACCTGCTTTTTTTATATTTAATGAAAAATATGAGTGATATTTGGTGGAACCACCTGATTTCGGTTGTTTTTTAAATTTATCAATTTAACTGAATACTATTTCACATCCTACCGAATAATGTTAAGTTATTTTTTTCCATCCAGTTTATATGAAAATTCACCAATTTCACTGAATAATTTGTTACAGACCGAATAATATTTTCCCCCATCAAATTCAGATGAAAAAAACCTCAATTCCGTAAACAATACTTACAATTTATACGAATAACGCTTCATATTTCACAAAATAATCTCATAGTTTATGTGTTGCGATAAAGAAAATGTCTTTTATAAACGGATAATAACTAGAAATTCATCGAATAATGCTTGTATCACACCGAATAATGTTTTTCGAAACAGTACCTGAATCATGCATGCAAAAGTTTCCCGTGTAGCAAGCTTATATGACAATGATGGAAAACTGAGTTTCCAATGCTGCCTACATTACTATATCCAACACGTAAAGAAGAACACAAGTAAAAATATCTTTAGATATTAAATCTTTATACTAATAAAAATGTAGTTAAGTTTTTGTTGAATCTTTAAAAATCTCTTAGTCTATTTTTCTAAAGTAGTGTTACTCTTTCATTATGAAAAGAAATTTTTTTATTTGTTTATGTCCAAAATCCATATTTTAGACATCAAAACATACCTATATTTATATATATAAGAAAGAAATTATTAACACACGTTCAAAATGCAACCAAAATAAATTAAAACACTATAGGTAAAGTTGGTGTTATGAATAACTACTACTAAATGGGAGGGTCCGGCAATTGATCTCTAGTGCATGCCCCCGCACACGTCAGGTTCTCGTTACCACAAGATGCGATGCATAGTAACAATGTAATGGATGACTCACTTATCGCGCACTCGCTTGTGCACATCAAGACCTCCCGTCCACAAGTTGTGAGGCAACTCGGAAATGCAGACTTAATGTTTCCCCTTGCATTGTGTGTCGATGCATCTGTGAGTTTCGACATTCCCATAATCGATAGCATGATCAAGACGACGAGTTTTGGTGTTGAACTTGTCATGATGGTCTTCGCCGATCTCCTTTCCTTTTTTAATTTGAATGTTTTGTAAGTGTTAGAAGTGTTGATTGCATGATAGATGAAGCAAAGTGTATAAATAGTAAATGATAGAGGATGACCGAATATGATACTTCGTTTGATCAGATGCCTTGGTTAGGTAGGGTTTGTTGATCATGTAGGATGTGTGAACTTTGTTGGGTATAAAGAGTGTTTTCAACTATTTCTCTAAATAATGCATGATTTTAAAATTCCTAATTGTTTGCATTAAATGATCGATAAAGAATAAAACACGATATATTAGTTATAAATTTTAAAGGTTCTTTTCCACCTAAAATACTAAATCAAGTCATAAACTACCAAAATTACATAAAAGATAATCTATTGAGGTTAATCTTTTTCAATTGCTGGTTTTTAGAAAATCGCGCCATGGTTTTCTCAGTGTTACAAAGAAGTAGAATTCGAGGTGCTCGAGAACTTGTTCTCTGTAGGATATCATGGGCATTGAGGTGACAGAAAGCACGTTAAGTTCCCTCCTTTTTATTATTACTAGTTGCTATTCGCGTGCTTCGCACACGAATTGTTCAACTCCACCGGTTTCGTTTGGTTTGTCAGAAGTGAAACTCCTTGCATAAATCCCATTGTTTTCAAAAACTTTGGGCAAACCTTGAGCTACAAAAGCAGCCTTTGTTCTTTCCTACGTCTTTGTGATTCTTCCTATGAATTCAATCTACAAAAGTTAAATTAATTGTTGCAAATCAGCCATCCTGCTCCAGAAATAAGAGCCTGGAAGAGAACAAATTGTTCTACCACATATTATGACTATGTTATGATAATGATATCCATATTACTAATTCCAAACTACCATAAGAACTCCGAACAAACTGCCATGCGAAAAGAATGCTGCTAGTATTAGTACTCTTTTAAACGAAAAAAAGCTACAAGATTGCAATAAAGAGACGACTTTCAGTTCCACATATGAAGGGCCTAAGAAAAATTTCAAAGCCTACAACACACTCATGAATGTCTTAATGAAGCAAATTTTCAGGCCTCTCCTTCACTTGAACCCTTGAGAAGACATATATCGATCTTAAACAACCTCAACGCAGCTACATATCATTAGCAACAAAAAGATGGTTGGGGAAAATATTAACAATTCTAATCACATCCACAAATGCATCTCCCTGAAACAATAACATCATCTATATATAGGTCAAAAGACAATAAACATTCTCAACAAAATCTAATGCAAAGGAAACTATATACTATGTTGCAACTTTCAAGCAACTGAAGGGTCTTAACTTCTAACCATAAAGAGTCTAAGACTGCATTGGGCATTTGTGCAAAGTTACCACCAAAAAACAATCATATGTGTGCACAAAATCTTTTGGCATTAACATTCAGAACTACCAATTCTTATTTGGAATATCTATAAAAGTTAAATCAAGACTAAGCATCTCGATTTTCAAGTTAACATTTTAGTAATTCAGATTTTCAGAAATCATAATGACTGAGATACTCATTTACAGAGATCGGAATTCATATCTCCACGGCAAGGCAACATTTTAATATTAGAATGAACAAATGAAAATCCAAAGAAAACAATAAAGCCATTAGTACCTGTAATTTCCTTAGTCGGAGGAACTCAATCTCGATCTTCTTCTTCTTACCAATCCCCCTTTGTTTACTTTCTTGGGCAACAGGAGAGTGCTTGTGATGTTTCTTTCCACATACAGGAGTAGCTGGATTTTCATGTATGATGTGGTCAATCGGGAGTGGTTTGAGGCTCTTTGGTTCACTCTACCTTGCAGGCAACCTAGGATAATGAATGGAGTCAGGTTCTTTCCATGTATCTCTGCATCCTTCCTTGTGATGTTTAGAGTTACTTATATATCTATCTTACCACGTCTCGTGTTTAAGGATTTATCTATCTATCAATATAACCATCTATTTTTTTGGAATCTCATAGTAAGAATATATAAGACTAAATGTGACCATTTATATCCCTTTTATTCTTGTAACCAACAAAGGAAGCAAAAAAGGATGAAGAAAAACAACAAATAGCTACTTCTTTCTCTCCAATTAAATTTAAATCGATCTAGAGATTACAGTATGTACATTCAGAGGATGTTAATACTAATTAGTTGGCCTACGACAATGAAATTGAAATCCAAATCGCTCAGAATTTCTATGAGCACCCGCCTATATAAATGCATATGAGAAACTCTTAGCTAACAATACTAGTTGATTATCCTGTGCGTAGGACTATCAATTTTCTACTCTCGAAGAGTTTTATATGCTTATAAGTAAGTTTGAAGAAGAAAGTAAGATGTTCAACCAATTTTGAAAAACTGCATAGAATAAATTTTACATTGAATATTTGAGTCTAGCAAAAATCATTTCATAATTCTATAGATGAAGAGTACGTTGATCTTCCGTCCGTTTCTAATGTACGTTACTCAAGGCAAATTATTCATAAACAATACCGTAGATGAAAGCATAAAAAAGACGAAATAACTATGTTTAATTTCTAACTAATGACCTCTTGCCCTAGTGGTAATAGTGAGGTGCTTCCTTGTGCCTCACTACCATGAGGTCAAGGGTTCAAATCCCACTAGGAGCAATTTGTGCTTGAGTGGGTACTCATGCCTTGGTTTGCCATGGCATGGGTTAGCCTGTCTTGCGGCTTGCCGCTTGGCTTACCCGGCTCGAGTGTTTTGCAGGCTAGTGCTCGGCCCGTGAAAGACTAGTCGATAACCTCGGAACCTCCACGTCATACAAAAAAAAAAAAAACTATGTTTAATTTCTACCCGCCCGTTTTTTATTACCCGCGCGTATCTTGCTTCTATATATGATTTAGATAATATAATAATTTCTACCCGCTCGTTTTTATTCATAAACAAAGCACGCGGGTAATGAAAGCATAAAAAAAATGAAACTTCTACCATATCTTGTTTGGTATTCCGATTAGTTTAAAAATAGATTCAAATAGTCCGGTTTTAAAAGATAGATTAACGGTGATATATATGAATATTTTAGATATTAGATAGTTATTAAATTTGGATTCACTAATGGTGCAATATATAAATATATTTTATATAGAAATTTTTTGTAATATAGTCCTAATTAACTTCAGTGATCTAGAAAGATAATTTTTTTTTACCTAACTATATTAGCTTATTAATTGATGTGGCCCAAAAATATAATACCAATTTAATGCAAAATATGACACGTAAGCAAAAATAATCCCGTTTTAATTCAAAAAATTTCATGGATATGAGATCGCACCAGCGGCCTCTGCTTTAGTATTTTACTAATATATTTCATGCGTCAATAGCGCGTAACATAATGACAAAATATTAAGGGCTCGTTTGTTTAGATAACTAGGGAAAGGAAAGGTAAGATATTAAATTTTACACATAAAATGTATATGATCACCAATTTTTGTGAGCTTGGAGGAGAGGATGTAGGAGAATATTAGCCCATCCTAGAGGTATTAGTTACCCCTCAAAATTAGGGAATAGAAGGGTAACACATTTGTATGAAAAATGGGAGAAGGAGGGGAATGATTAGAATAGGGATCAATGAATCTTAACTTAAATATGGACTATATTCATGAGGGTAATCATTACTTTTCCCTACCAAAAAACAAACGGGGGCTAAATTTGAAAAACATCATAACAATCCTAATTTATTATTTTATTTGTATTGATAATAATTTCTTATTAGTAGATGATGGTCTATATCTTACTATACATATATCAATTCATTTCATATATGTGTGTGCATGTGCGCGTGTATCGCGTGTAATGACATTTTGTGTGAGATGCATATAAAAATTGAAATTATTAAATTGTGGAATTTATTTCCTTCTCAAAACTTCCTATTTTTATAAACCGTAAGATAACAATGACTCATAATGAGTATTGATCTTAGGTATATTAGAATTCACATCAACATTTGTAAATGCTTTTGCAAATAATATTTAAAATATGTGTACATGTGATCAAAGCATATTACTAAATACTATATTATTTTAATTTGATTGTTTGAAAACCTTATAATTATGGGGTGATGACACCTCATAAAAAATATTTCTCTTTTAATAATTAGATATAAATATAAATATAAATAGATGATTAGAAAATAAAAAAAATCTATTGTAATTTGATTGGTTGAAAACTCTATAATTATGGAGACGATGACATCTCATCTAAAATGTTTCTCTTTTAATAGTTAGACTAGTATATGTTACCCGTGCTCTTGCACGGCATGTTAAATTTTTTTTACTATTATATTCTCGTATGCTATTTTTTAAAACAAAATCTATTGATAAATTTGACAATTATTTTTAAATGACATTAATATTAAATTAAGATTGTTACTATAAAAGTTCACATATTTTTGGATAAAATATTATTCAAATTTAGTCTTATTGTTTTCAGTGGATAATATATATTTTTATTAGAAATTAGATTAGTGATTGATCATATATGATTAATTAATTAATTAACTAATAAGGCTTACTTTATAATTTATAAAAATAAAATCATTCTAATATGAGTTATGAGTTCAAGTGATATTTTCTGAATTGAAAATTTTATAGTCTAATTTTTTAACGTGAATTTTATAGCATATTTATTGATTAAGAACTGCTATTTCAGCAAAAATAATCCCGTTTTAATCCAAAAAATTCCATATATGTGAAATCACACCAGAGGCCATTTCAGGTCTCTGGTTACAATAAACTAAAATTCGATCTAAAACGTAGGATAATTGACCAAATATTGAATAGATTATTTGATCTAAAAAGATAAGTTTTCTAACTCATTAATTGAGATGACAAAATTATATTGGTTTATTAATAATGAACCAAATATTGGATAGATATAAGATGGATCAAACAAAAAAATAAGATAACACCATTTTAATTCAAAATATGACACGTACGAAAAAATAACACCATTTTAATCTAGAAAATATCATGTATGTGAATCGCACCAGTGGCCGTTTTAGACCTTTTTTTTAGTATTTTAGAATATATATATATATATATATATATATATATATATATATATAAAATATGTAGATATCTAGATATCTAGAAAAGATGATAGGTAATATTTTTAAAGCTTACTGTATAAAATTAACATAAAAAGCTAATCATGATATATCTCTAAACCTATGTGGCTATATCTAGATAATACTATACCAAACTACGTAATCATCATGATATATTTCAATTCACTATTGTTTCAGCATAAATTAATTAAATTTAGTTACATAGATGGTAGTAGATAGATAGATTATACGCCGTAGGTCAAATTGCTCAAAATTAGAGTATAATTGCCGGTATGAATAATATCATCTTTGGAGTTTAAATATTTAATTAGTCTTTATTTAGACATCTTTCACAAAAAATGTAGAGAAAACATAAATAAGATTTCTTTAAAAGAAACAAATCAGTCATAACTACTTTTATACTAAAGATATATAAAAATCAATCTAAACTACAAAATCTAGGAAAAAATTAATAACCTAACTTCTAAACCTACAATGAAATTACGATCATCTGACAATCATACGAAGCTGCACTCTTTAGAAAATGGAGTTACAAATCTTATGAATATCAAAGACATTGTTGAATGTCAATCAACGGAAGCAAAATTAGAGCCGCAGGCACCGAATTCAGATGAATTCCAAAGGGGATTGTGCCCCACGGTTGCAATGCAAAATCAAAATAAGGCAAATGAACGTTGAATATTTATAATAAAAAAACATAATTAAGATATAAGGTTATATTGGATAGATTATTTAATTAAAAAGATACGTTTTTTACTACTTATATTGACTTATTAATTGAGGTGACCCAAAAATATAATATCACTTTAATCCAGAATATGACACATAAGTAAAAATAATTCTGTTTTAATCAAGAAAATTTCATGCTTTAGTATTAATCCAGAAAATTTTATGGACACAAAATCGCACCAGATGTCTGGCCTCTGCTTTAGTATTTTATATCGATATATAGATATATATAGATAGATATATAGATTAATATAGATTTATAATATTATGATATATATATATATATATTATATATACCATTATAGATAGATTTTCTACCTAATTTAGATATAAGGTTGAATATTTATACAAATATATTTAATTTCATCTAAAAAAGATAAATTATTAAGTTAAAAACTTCTTAGAATCCCGCAGGTTGATCATGCCCTTGTTTTTTCTAGGCCCTATTAATTAATTTATTCCTCCATTTGGTACAAATTGTTATAGAAATGTAAATAAGAAATTGTATCATGTATTAATTAGTTACGCTCCATTATATTTGTCCATTATATTTGATAAGATATTATACCACTAACAGTCTATATATAAATATATTTTTTATATTAGATAGTTATCGGATTTGAATCCGCTATTATATATAAATATATTGTATATAGATTTCTTTTATAATATAGGTTGAAAGATAATTTTTTTAATATTAATGCATTTGACATTAAAAACAATGTATAAAATATGTTTTCTACTGTATTAAACTTGATACCTTAACTAATACTCGTAACTACCAATATGAACCACTAAATATTTTTAAATTAAATAAAATTTAAGTACCTACACTTTTGTGAAGATTTTATATATATATATATATATATATATATATATATATATATATATATATATATTAAAGCATTTGATATTAAAAACATATAAAAATATTAAAGCATTTCATTAATATACAAATTTTATTAAGACGTTTGACTCATCAATCTATTTTACATGAGCTCTAAATCGATAAGAATACTCAGTTGTACTCAACTAAGGGCATACTATTGGCAATGTAAATTCTTACTTATGCTAATGATATCCAACATACTCTTCATCAATGTCCCTCAATCAACTTAATTTATCTCAAATTCCAAAATATTGTCTTGGGCGCGCTGCATAAAAGGACATATATGTTAAAAGTAGGCACGTACAACTTAAAATAAAAGGAGTAACTAATTAGAAAATGCTTGAAATAACACTTATACCATATATGCTCTTGCCACCGGTATACATGTATACATTCCGGGTCTCAGGGATTAGAGCTTCTTTAGTCCTCGGAGTCTTACATTATACTCATTCCAAAATGAAAAGCATGGCAATACGAACACCTACAAATCAAAGAGCATACAATTCAAAAATTATATAGCTATATTGATCAAATTAGTTAGAGGAGAAACATATATGTAAACAAATGAAAAGAAGAAGACTAAAAAATATATTGTAGTTGTATGTATATTGAATTGGATGTAAATTATAGGTGATTTTTATAGGGTTAAAAGTTGAGAATTTGAGATAGGGCTTTAAAAAAATACTCTTCATATCTACGTGATAAGGTTATATAATATAGACATCTTCCTATCTTCGTAACTTTTTTTTATAAGATATAATCTATCAAAATTAGTAAATATAGGTATTTAGATATTAGATAAAATTTTGTTAGGGAATTTGAAAGTGGGCTAGTTAATCTCAAATCGGATCTTTGTTTTTAATGGAACAATTGATATTGAATTCCATTTTGTGAAATCTTATCTGAAACATATATTTTGTTAAACGGATAAATATCTTAATCACATGATCTAATTAAAATATAAGGTATAAGGTTATATTGAATAAATTATGTAAAAAGATAAGTTTTTAGCTAACTATATTGGATTATTAATTGGTGTGGCCCAGAAATTTAATACCGGTTTAATCCAGAAAATGCCACGCAGGCAAAAATAATCCCGTTTAATCCAGAAAATTCCGTACAAGCGAGGTCGCTTCAGCGGTCTCTGTTTTAGTATTTTATATAGATAGATAGATAGATAGATATAGATAGATGGATACTTAGATATAGATGGATAGATAAATGATTAGAAAATAAAAAAATCTATTTTAATTTGATTAGTTGAAAATCCTATAATTATGACACATCATAAAAACATATTTCTCTTTTAATAGCTTAGATATAGATAGATACAATGCTTAACCTATACTCCCAGAGGCGCTGGGGCGGACGTCAGTGGAGTTTCTATTAGGTGGGTAGTGTCATAATGGACTTAATTAATTAAAGGCACAAAGACCTGGTAATTCAAAAGCAAAGCTTCAATTTTTTTTTATTTGGAATCAAATGCAGCCTCACGGCTAGAGGTGGCAATCGGGCGAGTCGGGTCGGATTCGGGTCGGGTTATTCAGTTTCGGGTCATATCGCACTCGGGTTGATATCGGGTGTGATGACAATTCGGGTCTGATCGGGTTCGGGTCGGGTTTATTCAGGCCTTATTTTATCGGATACAATCGGGTTTTCGGGTCCTATTCGGTTCAGGTGAATCGAGTTTCGGTCTAAACGGGTTCGGGTGAACCGGGTTTCGGTCTAAACAAATTCGGGTGAATCGGTTTTCAGTCTAAACGGGTTCGGGTGAATCGGGTTTCAGTCACAACGATTTTGGTCGAATTGGGTTCAGTGTCAAATCGAACCCGCAAGAATATTGGATAAAACAAATCAATTTTTTTTTACCTACGAGTTATTTATCATTCTATATATATTAAGCTAATGTTTTTCAATTCTTAATCAATACTACATTCGTTAAAAAAAATATAAGTCTTCTCACTTTTTACAACATTTTTTTCAAAAAACTCAAAATTATATAAAATATTATTTTTCAATATTAATTTCATATTTATTACTCATAACTACAAAATTTTAAAAATGGCCAAAAAATTGATATTTATGTGGTTTTGGTGTCTTAAAAAAATGCTAAAACGTGACTTTTTTAATGAATGGTGTACAAAATTATATTTAATTATACTATATGCATGATAATATCACAATCCATTATTAAGTAATCAAATACTTAGGTTGTTTTGAGTATTTTGGGGAAAAAGATAAGATTTTTGTTGGTTTCGGGTATAATCGGGTTTGGGTTATTTCGGGTTTCGGGTATAATCGGGTTCGGGTAATTTCGGGTTTCGGATATGTTCAGGTCGGGCAATTTCGGGTTTCGGGTTGATTTCGGGTCAGTCCATTCGGATATAATCGGGTTCGGGTTGTTACTGGGTTCGGATTGCTTTCGGGTTCGGGCTTAACTCGGATCGGGTCGGTCGGTCTCGGATCCAAACTTTTTTTTCAATTATTCGGGCGTCGGACGGGTTCGGGTCGGATTAATTGGATCGGTTTTCTCGGGTCGGGTGGGGTATTGCCAGCTCTACTCACGGCCGACCCTCCTTCCAAAGTTCCATGTTCCACCGTTCCACGCACATATCAGCAAAAGCCGGTATTATTAGGCTACGCAACACGTTTTTTCGACGTTTGTCAAACTTCAACTTCGGTCCACTTTTTTAATCTAATTTGTGATGTATGTTTTTTTACTCTTCTTCTAATTATTCTTTATTCAATTTCTAATTTACTAAATTAGGGTTTTGAACTATTTGGGAATTTGATTGTAGACATTGAGATAAGATTAGTATTTTATATCATCTATTTTTTATGCTTATATATTATTTTACCGAGTGGTCAATTGTAATACAACATCACCCGAATGAATTTATATACTTTATTGTTTATATATATTTTTTGTTACTTTTGATTCAATAGGATGTCTGATCATCCAAAACCCAAACGATTGAAGAATCTTTTGTCCTTCTATAAGAAATATGATAATAATCAAACTTCAACACCGATTGCATCAGAGACTCAAACTTCAACACTATCTGCATCAAAGACTCCCATCTCTAGTTCTTCCTTGCCAGTATATGAAGTTGAAACTCCATCAGAACATGATAAAAGTGTGCCTCCAATTGTAGCTAATGATACACCTGAATCCCGTATCCAAGCTGATCCTGGATTGCGTGAAATGATTTATACATTTCCAGTGAATCAACAGGATCATATCCGGAGACAGTACATTCTTATGGGACCTTGTCAACCCAAGCTACAAAATTATTCACAAACCTCTGATTGACGTAATAATCGTCGCTTTCAATATAGGTGGTTCACACTCTTCCCTTGGATGGAATATTCAAAATTGCTATTGTATGAATGTCAAATACTCTGTAACTCTTATAATTGATAAATCTTAAATTTCTTTTGTATTTTTTATGAAGTACTATATAATAATCATATTTTGGCTTGTTAATTTTTTTCTCTTTATCATGACTAAAATATTTCCGCCCACCTAGTTTTGATACACTAGATCCGCCACTGTATACTCCACTCCAAGTAACTCATAATATGAGAAAAAATCAGGAAAGATGTGGATTCCATTTTCTTTCCTTTTTAAATCACGAAAGATAGGTATAAAGGTAATCCATCAAACCCTAATTAATTAGCTTAACTTTGTTGGCCTTCATCAATCTCTCTCATAAACTTGCCCTACTTTCCACAACGTACACGTCGGTGCAGATCGATCGATCGATCAACCATGTCGAGAAGCATAAACCCGCAGATTCACTCAACCAGTCAACCCACGCCATTAATTACTCCCTCTCTCACACATGGAGGTACCGTCAAATCCCCAACACCCCCGCCGTATCACAGCCTTGCACTCTCCTTGTGGTCGCCCTCCACGACGGTGAGTCGTCCGCGCAGTTGCAGATCCCCTGCTTTTCCGGCGCCCTCCGCTGCGGCCAACACAACTCAAAACTATTGGATTTTGAAGGACAGTTCAGCAGCCTTGTCCGCCACCACTTCCCCTACGTCCCTGACTGCTGCGCCAAGAAAGTGTTCGACGCCCTCTCCCCGATCCTCGAGAGGGCCAACCACAACCACAGCTGCCCCTTTCACTGCCTCCACCGCACCACCTTCACCGCCCTCCACACCCTCGAAATCCAGGTGCAGCCCCTTGTAGACATCGACTCCTTCGATCGGTTTGAGTTTGAGCCGATGGTGAGGCCCGCCACCAAGGAGTCGGTGGCTCAATTGCTCACCTCCAAGATCAACCACACCGCCTCCATTGATCCTTTTGACCTTGGTCAGTGCGTGATTTGCTTGGAGGAGATGAACACGCCGAATAGTGCGGCGACGTTGAGGATGCCGTGCTCCCATCAGTTCCATGAGCCTTGTCTGGTTAAGTGGCTCAACAACAGTCACTTTTGCCCGCTTTGTCACTACGAGTTGCCCACCGAGTCTTGATCCTCCATAGCGACCTCTTTGTTAATCTTTTTTCGAAATTTCGAGTTTGTAATTAACCTTTTATTTTGGGTGCAAATTCAAACATGGTATGAACAGTACTCGAATCCAAATTTGAAACATATTTTTTGGAAATCCTTATATGAGGGTTAGGCAATTGTTGTTTCAAAGAATCAAATCGCAATTTTATAAGGAGGTATCGGAATCTTGAATCTCAACATGATATATCCGAGGAGGCTCGATCGATCTCCAAACATCCCAGTGGATGAATCTTGAATCAAAGATAATAAGGTTGAATATTTATAAAAATAAGTAAGAACTAATTGAGATGACAAAATTATATGGAATATTCACTTATTAATTAACGTGACTAAAAAAATAACATCATATTAACACGGAATATCAAAACTTATTTTAGTCCTCTGTTTTAGTGTGTACTAGTGTAATACCCGTGTCTTAACTTCAAGGCACGGGAGTTTGATCCATTTTAATTTGAACATCATTTTATATATCTATATAATACTATATTAATATATACTTGTTTATAATAAAAATATGTATATATAAAGTAATTTTTTATAATTTATAAATTAGTTGGAAAGAGATACAATACACATTTTGAAATTGATTTAATAAGATAAAGTAGTAATAATATTGAAACACACCACCTAATATAATTCGAAATAAATATACAATTATTATCATTAGGATAAATCTAAAAAGGAAAATATAAGCTCCCATACAAATATTTGACAAAGATTTATAAATTAGTCTTCCATATTACATGTTTAAAATAATATTTTAGTATGAAAAATAGGAAACAAATATATTTAAAATAGAAAACGGATATTTTAAAATTTCAGCAATAATATCGACCAATGAGAAAATATCATAAATTAGTCTTCCATATTACATGTTTAAAATAATATTTTAGTGTGAAAAATAGGAAACAAATATATTTAAAATAGAAAACGGATATTTTAAAATTTCAGCAATAATATCGACCAATGAGAAAATATCATTTGAATGAAAAAATTCAAGTTTAATTATGGGTGTGACACGTCAGCAAAATACTAGCAGAATTAGTATTATTAATAGATAGATAGATAGATAGATAGATAATAGATAATAGATATGTATGACATAGTGAGGTAAAGAGTGGGTAATTATATAAAAGAAATAAAATAATATATATGAAATCATATCGGTACACATGTAATATATATTCATTTTATTATTATTTCAAGAACCAAATTATCAAACTATATTAATAAACTTTAATCTAGATTTCCTTCCTCAATCCAAAGGCAAACTACCAAAAAAGAAGTGACAAAGGAAAAAAGGCTAAACAAATATATTTAAAATAGGAAATAAATATATTTTAAATTGGAAATAGATATTTTAAAATTTCAACAATAATATTGACCAATAAGAAAATACCATTCGAATAAAAAATTCAACTTTAATTGTGGGTGTGACACATCAGCAAAGTGCTAGCAGAATTAGTAATATTAATAGAAGATAGATAGATAGATAAAAGATAATAGATAGATATAGATATAGATTTCTCGAAGAAACAAATCTCTCTTTAAACGAATAATAATCAAATCTATATATATAATTTTTTTAAGTAATAAGTCTCAATTTATTCATCAATTCAATAGTATAATACTTAAGGAGAACTCGCCTAAAACATGTGGCGACTTCTCCTTTAAAGTAGGGATTTTAGTTATAAAAATAATTTAAATAAATTAGGATTTTTAAGTTAAATTAAATTAGGATTTTTAAGTTAGAAAATTAATTAAAAAGTCAATTAATTGTCAATGATCCATTTAAGTAGAACATGTCATATATATATATTTGCTAAAAAAAATTAACGAAAATATCTAACAAATCTAAACTATTTATACTAAAAGATAAAAACAAATCTCAACTATTTATACTAAGAGATAAAAACAAATATCAACTAAACCTAACAAATCATAATAAATAAATTTACTAAATATTTTTCAAATATAAATACATGTTCATTTACATTGTTTCACAAGATATTCAAACATGACAGATACATTCAAAGATAACAAATGCATTCAAGGAGAAAAATAATAAAGGAAAAACAATTTCAACTCTAAATAATGTACATTGCATATATAATTTATGGTTATTTTTACATATATGCATTTGGGTACGTACAAATATTAATTAACATGCAATAAGATAAAATTTGGTCTCTAATTACAGATATTTAAAGGTCTTTTACCGTTAACTATATAATAATTAACAATGTTTAGATGTGAGAGGGACTTGGAGTTTAAAGTTTACTTACAAAAAAATTAGTTATACATTTATTAATATTAAATGTATTAATTTAAAAAAATAGACCGTACAAAAGTGCGGGTACTGAACTAGTTCTCCTTAAATGAGTAACAATAGGAAAAAAAAAACATCTCCTCTAGAAGATTGTATAAAGTTTAATGAAACAAATGGTCCCTTGAAATTGACCAGAATAAACAATTGGTGGATTTGCAAAAATGACCCAAATACCCGGACCCCTTTGCACCCCCTATCCCCTATCCAAACAAATTGCAAAAATGTAACCCTTCCCCTCAAAATCCCCCGTTACCTCACCTGTTGTAGCCAGTGGAGAGAGAGAGAGTCTGGAGAGGAGAGAGAGTCTGCAGAGGAGAGAGAGGAAATGATCTCGTCACCCATCCAAAACCCTTTCTCTCTATGCCTCTCTCCACCTCTCTCCATCGAAGAGCTCCATTGTAGAGTTTTTTTATTCTTTGATTTCTCTGCCTTCGAGGGTGACGAGATCTCCATGGGAGCTCGAATTCGTCCTGCGCCGCTGGTGTGAACCGCCACCAAAGCACCGCTTTGGTGCCTTCGTCCTTCACCTTCGTTGTGATGGCTTTTCCAGGTCAATTCGAGGCGAGTGGGGGCCGGATTTGGAGTAGAGGAGGTAGAATCGAAGTGGAGGAGCCCTCGCAGAGGCTTAGTGAACCGCTTTGTTTTTTTTTAATTGATGAATGAACAATATATCAACTTTCCACTCTATGGTTTATTACTGGACACCATTTTGTACTCTACTGGACATCCAATGATTTCCTGCAGGACATCCTATGGTTGTTTCCTGTCTTGCATGTTGTTCAATGTTTTCCTGGTTCTAGTGTCGTCCTCCCCCCTAAGCCCATGCGGTAAAAAGATAGAGGGCAGAGGGGATAAGACAGAGATAGAGATAGAGGGGGGAAGAGTGACAGTAAGGGGGAATTAATATAATTTGAATTAAATCTTAGGTTTTAGAGAAAAAATCATTGAATTGAAACATTAATATAATTTGAATTAAATCTTAAGTTTAAGAGAAAAATCATCGAAGAAGAAGCAAGTGAGTTGTTGTTTATTTGCAGTTTGACGTGTAATCAGTTAGTTTTAACTGAACACCAAAAGCAAAATGGCATGCCACCTATTGGAACCGACTGGACAAGAGTTATCGGAGAAACAGATTCACCATCGATTTCGGATAGAAAATGGGTAAGTTTGCTTTCGATAAAAAAAATCAGAGAGAGAGAGAGAGAGAGCAAGAGAAAGTCTGCAGAGGAGAGAGAGAGAGAGGACAGGAGAGAGAGAGAGATGAGTGAAAAAGAAAAGTAAAGTTGCAGAGGAGAGAGAGAGAGAGAGAGAGAGAGAGAGAGAGAGAGAGAGAGAGAGATTAGTGAGGATAGGACAGAGAGAGAAAAGTAAAAAAAAAGTCTGATGTGGAGAGAGAAAGCCTGCAAAGGAGAGAGTGTGTGTGTGTGAAAAAAGAAAAGTAAAGTTGTAGAGGAGAGAGAGAGAGAGAGAGAGAGAGAGAGAGAGAGAGAGAGAGAGATCACAGAGGATAGGACAGAGAGAGATGGAAGAGTCCTCTCTCCTCTGCAACTTTACTGTTGCTGTTTCACTTCGAAAAAGAAGCAATTAGGTGGGGTTTATTTGCAGATTGACATGTAAGCAGTTAGTTTTAACTGGACACCCAAAGCAAAACGACATGACACATATTGGAATCGACTGGACATGAGTTATTTGAGAAACAGATTCACCATCGACTTCGGATAGAAAATGGGTAAATTTGTTTCAGATTTGAGGGAGACACCTCTCGCATAACCTTTATCGAAAACAAACTTGCCCATTTTCTATCCGAAGTCGATGGAGAATCTATTTCTCCAATAAATCTTGTCCAGTCGATTCCAATATGCGTCATGTCGTTTTGCTTTGGGTATCCAGTTAAAACTAACTGCTTACACGTCAACCTGTAAATAAACCCCCGCCCAATTGTTTCTTCTTCGAAGTGAAACAACAACAGTAAAGTTGCGGAGGAGAGATGACTCTTCCATCTCTCTCTGTCATATCCTCACTTATCTCTCTCTCCTCTGCAACTTAATTTACTTTTCTTTTCCACACACACATACTCTCACCCTTTCTGATTTTTCCCAGATGTCAATCACTGGAAGCCTAAATGGCCCCCCCTCCCACTTACCTGCTATCGGGGGAACTTTTTACCAAATATCCGGTTTGGACTAATTTAAAACCGGGTTGGGTTAACCTTGCAAATAAACCGGTTTTTTGGGTTATTTTGTGTATTTCCCTCTAAAGAATTTTCGACTTTAAGTAGAAAAAAATATCTATATATTTAAATAAAAATATTTTAAAGTATCTTTAATTGCTTAAATTTTTAAATAAAATTCGTAATATTTTCCACTTTTAGACCTCCACCCTCCAAATAAATATAGAATTTAATTTAAAACTTTTAGATATTTTTTGCCTCTAATATATTAATGTAATTGTTTGTATCCCTAACATTAATATAATTTAAATATATTCAAGTTTAAACTTTATATTTTAATTATAAAATATTAAAATATACTATATTTAATGGAAATATGTGATGGGTGGTGATTTGTTAACAAAAACTATTTGGGTGATTTTCTCTAATTTTGTATTTAAAGAGTGCTTAAATGTAAATGCCTATATTTAACGGGTGGTTATCTGTAAGTTTTCCAGATTAATTTAATCCTTTTTTATATATAAAAAAAAAAAGAGAAATTGTTTGAAAATTGGGATATGTCTTCTACACACGTGAAGTCTCATTCTCTCACGTGCCCCGAAATTGCAATAAAGTGGCTGATAACGTTGCACGTACACCTTTGCCGCTCGGCCAGGGGCTTCGACATTTACACTAATACATGTCTTCAAGACCTCATCCGCAAGGATACTATCGGATATAATTATTCCACCCGAATTATATCAGATAAAAAAAAAAGATTATATTTAATTATATTTAAGCGTGAGGGGCTAAGGGCCTGTTTGGCCTACTCACTATTTAATCAAGCTTAAAGTTATAATATAGATATTTTTTATGAAAATTTATAGTAAATTAAATTAAGGTGAAATGTTGAATTTTTTTAAAACGTTATATATGAACTAATGGAGAACGATTTCCTTGAGATTTGTAAAAAATTACAGATTCAACCATCAATGAAAATATAGTGGTTCATCGGCCTAAAACTGAGTCAAACCTAGTCAAATCGAACCCAACCGAAAACCGAAATTTCAAAAAATTACACCGAAAATCGAACCGAAACTAACAGATGGTTCCATTTTTAGCCGGTTCGGCTTCAGTTCGATTCGGTTCTGAATCTAAAGTGAACCGATTTTCATTTACCAATTTGAGCTTGTAAGAATCTCACCGAAATTAACCCAACCCAATTTGGAAAAAAAAAAAAATTGTAATTGCCAGCAGGACACAATGTTGTTGTATCCTAGCCAAGTAGCCAACGTTCAAGTTTCAACCTTCAAGTGCTAACCAACCTTCAAGTTTCAACCTTCAAGACTACACAACACAATATACATGCAGTAGTGCAAAGTGCTATAGTAGGTTAGGTTTCGAAAGGGCTATTGACTTATTGTGTTAAATTAAAATAAAAAAATAAATTTCATTTTTTTTTTCGGTTTAACCGAGCCGAGTACAAACCGAATCGCAAACCGAAATTAAAAATTTCTTTAACCGAAACACCTCAGTCTGGTAGGCCTGATACATGAGCCAAGTAGCTCAGGCTCGGCTCGGAAAAAACTCGACCTGGGCTCGCTTGAATGTATATATGAGATGAGTTCGAGTCTATTCCTGAGCTCGAGCTCGAGTAGCTCGCCAGCTCGTACCCCCAATAAAATTGACAAAATTGCCACTCGGGTAGCATGTGTGTTTCAGACTTTTTTATGTCAATTTTTATTATTCCACTTCATCCACTCATCCCCGATTCCCAAACGTTGAAACCCTAAGTCCCTAACCCTCTGTTGCGTTCATTAACCGCCGCCCGTCGCACGGTCAAGCGCCCCATTCCGACCAAAGGTGCGGTCTCTCTCCGGTGGTGCAGCGCAGTGCAGAACAACGCCTTTGGTTTTGCATCTTTCGATTACGTGCTTCAAAAGAGGGTTTTTTTTGTTCTTCAACCTGGCATGCCCTGTAGCGCACTTGAAAAGAGGGCACTCATTCGATTTGATTTTTGATGTTCTATTGAATTTGATTTGGTTTTTGTTGTTCTTCAATCTGGTTTGTTGCTGTTCTATTGAATTTGATTTGATTTTTGATGTTCTTCAATCTATCATATTCTTAATCTGATTTGGTTTTTGCTGTTCTGTCTGTCATGTTCTTCAATCTGTTATGTTCTTCAATTTGATTTGAGTTCATTCGAGCCCTAACGAGCTCATCAAACCCTAGTTCGAGCTCGTAACGAGCCCAATCGAGCTTATCGAGCTCGAGCTCGTGTTTGGGCTCGAGAACAACCGAGCTCATCGAACCGAACTCGAGTTCTACACACTGCTCGCGAGCCGAGCTTGAGCACATGTATATACTCGAATAGAAATTGAGCTCGAGCTCGGCTCGTTTATAAACGAGTCGAGCTTGAACATTAAGTACTTGAGCTCGTAGGCTCGTATATAAGGCCTACAGTCCGATTTAGGTCCGATTTTCTGTTCAGTTCAGTTGAAAAAATCGGTTAGAACCTAATTCTGAACAGCCCTAATGAAAATATATCATGAGTAATGTTGTTTAACACATTTCACAATCTATTAAAAATAATATAAAATTAAAATAAATTAAATTATAAAGTGTGTCAATTTTTTTTTAGAACATAAAGTGTGTCAATTAAATAGTTACAATTGTGCAAAATTTATAATTATACTAAATAATGAATATAATTAATTATTACAACTTATTAAGTAATCCGTGTTTTATTTAAAATTTATATTATTTTAAATATATTACTATAAAAAGTACTGTATAATCAAATACTTAAAACAAATGAACCCTAACGTAACCCTAATCCCCAACTGCCCCAAGTGGTGCTGTGGTGGCATGTTTTGTGGCCGCGTCTTGAAATGGCTTTGCCCTTCCTTGCGCTCTCTTTAGATTCCCACCAAAATCCATCGTTGTCAATGGAATCCGGTCACAATCTGGCAGGTTTGATTGATCTGCGTTCGAATTCGGGGGCATGTTGGCCTCTTATAGGTCAAGATCTATGGCTTGAAGTGTTCAAGAGATCGCCAATTGAAACCCTATGTCGTTTCCGATGTGTCTGCAAGTCGTGGAAATCTGTCATTTCATCCCCATTCTTCATCGACCTTCATCACTCCTTCACTTGCTCCACCATCCCCGCTAACCTGAAGCCCTACTTCCTCGTCGATTACAAAGACGACAGCTGGGAATACAACTCCTACTCTCTCTTTCGTCCTCGACCTCGTATCGTTGAACATCTCAAACAACAAGTCCATTTCCCGTTTCGATCCAACAGTAAGTTCAGTTCCCGGCGTAAATTCACTTTTGTTGATTTCATTCATGGAGTAATCTGCATTTCACACACCGTACATTCCTTCTTCGACTCCGTTATCCTCTGGAACCCTGCAATTCACAAGTATCTCGCCCTCCCGAAGATCCCCTTTCATTTGGAATCGTCTATGGATGACTTTGCTTTTGTGCCTGACTTCAATTCCTCTGCTAGACGCTACGGCCATGCTATTGGCTTCGGTTGCGGTAGCTCTAAGAATGATTTCAAGGTTGTGAGGGTTTGGGTCCCTTTTATTGTTATTCAAGAGGATTGTGCTTGGTACGACAAACCACCTCCACCAGCCGTCTATCAGGTATACTCTGCTCAAGAAGGTCTCTGGAGAGTGGCTACCCCTAATATTGACCTCCTGTCTTGTGGATTTGATTCTGGATCGAGTCACACTAGTTTTGTGAATGGATATATCCACTGGATTGTAACCAGGACAAAAGATCTTTACAATGACGACATACAATTCGGTGTGCTAATGTTTAATTTTGAGCGCGAAGAGTTCACAACAATGGATCTCCCTAAAGAATTCTATCCCGCTGGGATGAATTGGTTGGAGGATGTGAACACGCCACTCATGGCGGATGTTATGGAGTATGCTGGCATGCTATCAGTATTGGTTTCTCGCGGATTGGAAAGTAGGCATGTGGAGTTGTGGGCGATGGAGGAGCATGGTGTGAGCAGCACATGGAAGAAGCTATATGGTTTCAATAGAAGCGGTATTGATATATACCAACCTTCATTTGAGGAACTTTCTCCTTATGGCCCTAAGCAATGGAATGAGAACCGTCGCGATGATGATAGGTGGTTTGACCAGATATATTGTCGCCATGTTTACCATGAAAGCATGTTTTTAATGGATGATACCAAAGCTAAGTCTTATGAAAACGATGAGATAATTCATCTCTGACACACATTTCAAACAGATTCAAGGTATTTCATTACATTTAGCAAATATTCTTTTCTTGTTGCACTTCAATTTGGATGCAATGAAATTCGTTATGCAGCTTCTGCTCAATCCTCTTATCAGATTATGCCTTACTGAGTACATTTTTAATACACCATGTTTGATATGATTATTATTCATTTGGTAGTAGGCTTCAATTAGTTTAAAGCGACACAGAATTTATGATTCAATCACATGCTTCTGAAAGAAAATTCCAAGGGCTAGAAATTGTTACATATTACAACTTCTGGATCATAGTAGTTACAACTTAAAATATAGAACTAAATCATAAGACGAAAATAACCCAGACCAACATACTGCAAAGTATATGTTCAACTGGTTTGTAGTCATTTTCATTTCTTGCATTCATCCAATGCCTTATTTTCCAGGTTTGTGTTATCAACGGTTTATCATAGTTGTCAGTTCTTCTCCTTCAATTCATCAACCTTAGTTATTGGGATGCAATATGACATTTTATTATAATTGCGGGATTGTATTTTAATTGTGAAAATTGGATTAAATTTTTGTGAAAGGAGAGCTTAATTGTTTTTTCATTAGGTATTTTTGTTGAAAGAGAATTTTCATTTTGCTGCCATCAAGTATTTAGGTGCCATGATTGTATTGAAATTTTATTGGAGTGACATGGAGATTCAACTTTTATTTCACTAGAGTAGCAAAGCTTACTAATGTGAGTTTGTCAGTGACGTAAAATCAACTAAAGTAATGTGATACTTCAAATATAAATATTATTACCATCAGTCAAATGAAGTAGATAATTTCAATTCTTGTATGAACTTTATCTGATTTTTACACCCTGCCAATCTGCCATCAGTCAAATGAAGTAGATAATTTCAATTCTTGTATGAACTAGTCTCATCAGTTTATGATTTGTGGAATATTTTCATTGCATCTGATATATATATATTGTCTGAATTAATTCACATATGTACTTGCATCTAGCAAAAATGCCTTCCATTTTTTTCCATTTGTTTTGAACAATCCTCCTTATATTCGCTTCTATGATGATTTATTTAATGTTGCCTGATATATTGATCGATATTACAGATTTCGTGTGCTGACCTTCCATGGGTTTGCATATAATATAATCTTTCATTCATCAACAAGTACACTTGGTTTCGTGGTTGATCATGATTTGCCAACTCTACTTCCAAGAGGTTACACTGAAGTTTTAGAGCTCCTATTTCATAAGGACATGCTTTAGATGATTTTGTGATGTGGTATAACAACAATATGACTTTGTTAGGTTGGTAATGTTAAGATAATGACTAATGAGATAGCTTTGATGTAAGACACTCAACAAATGGTGGTTAGGATGACCTCAGTACCATTTTCTTTTCTGGATCGGCTTGATTATGGTGGTTAGGATGACTTGATTTGTTATTTGTTCTATGTAACTTTTGTGTAAATGGGTTGGTGACTCCTTTTATGATCGTCTCTAAATGCCATGAACATGGAATTCACCCTGATGTTGGGTATGGTGAATTCAGTAGGAAGAAATCTTTGTAGTAATACATATCAGATGTTAAAATTGGGGATGGTAAGAAGGTTTGAGAATTTTGTTTTCGAAATATTCATGGACGGTTTGGGTTGCTGTTGTTGGTGTAGAACCGATGTGAGTCTTCAGCAGTTTGGGTTGCTCGAGCATCAGCATCCATGATGAAATTCCCCTTCACATACGGGTATGATTGTTGGAGTAACTAGTCTTTTAGTGAAATGGACTTGTTGTTTGAGTTGTAAATTTGAGTTTAAATATATTAAAATATAATATATTTAAGGGAAATTTACAGAAAACCACCCTTAAAATATGGGTGTTTTCACTTAACCACCCCTTAAATTCAAAATTACATAAAACTACCCTTTAAATGGTTCTTGTTTACAACTCACCACCCATTCCTCTATTTTTATTAATTTGTCATTAAATATATTATATTTTAATATTTTTTAACTCAAATTTGATTGTAAATATATTCAAATTTTGAATTTAAGTGCTCGATTATATAATTATAGATCTTTTTCAATTTTTATCAAAGATAATTATTGAACATCAATATTTAAACTATAGAAAAATAATAATATTTTTAAAATATAAATAAATAAGAGTAATTTAAATAATATTTTAAAAAATTATAAACATTTTCAAACATAAATTAAGATAATAATTCTAGGCTATATTTATTATTATTTTTTAGAATTAATAAAATAATCCCTAAAATATAATCGAGCTCTTAAATTCAAAATTTAATGTATTTATAATCAAATTTGAGTTTAAAAATGTTAAAATAGAATATTTTTAATGATAAATTAACGAAAATAGATGAAGGGGTGGTGAGTTGTAAACAAATACCATTTAAAGGGTAGTTTTATGTAATTTTGAATTTAAGGGGTGGTTAAGTGAAAATACCCATAATTAAAGGGTGGTTTTCTGTAAATTTCCCTATATTTAATGAAAAATTAATAAAAATAGAGGAATGGGTGGTGAGTTGTAAACAAGGACCATTTAAAGGGTGATTTTATTTAATTTTGAATTTAAGGGGTGGTTAAGTGTAAACACCCATGTTTTAAGGGTGGTTTTCTGTAAATTTCCCTATTGTATTTATCTAGCTTAATTTTTAGTGAAAAGAATTATTTATATCTAAATTAATTATTTAATAATTTTTTTTATTTATATACTATCTTCAAGGGAAAAAAATTATTAAAAGATTATTTAGCCATAATATGTAACCACAATACAATTGTGGACATATATTCTACTCACTCCGTTCGCGAAAACTTGTCATTTTAGTTCTTATTCTACTTTTCACTTTATCGAAAACTACAACTCACAACCCATCAATCATGTCAAGGGCATTTTCGTAAAGTGAAAGCTAAAATACCTACAATGACATGTTTTTATGAACAAAATCAAACCTCTAAAATGACAAGTTTTCGCGAACGGAGGGAGTACTAAACTAATGTAATAGATATACACTACATATTTAATAAAAAAAATATTTATAAAATTAGTTATTTATTAAATTACATGAGATTTAATTAAAGATAGATTAAAAAAAACTTTTACCTTATAAATGTGAATTTTATTTATATTTTGATAGAATGTACATAACAGGCAATTTGTTTATGTATAATTTGTCGAAATAATTTTATTTATATCTATATTATTGTTTGGTGAAAAAATGATTTATATTTATATTACTATTTTTATTTATTAAACTTTATTAAAATTATTTATAATATTGTATTAATGTATATAGATATAAATATAAATTATCGAAATTAGTGGTGAATTTACTAAAAATTGGCGGGATAAATAACTTTTGTGAATAAATCAGACATTTTGATGAAATTGACCACAAGTAAAAGTGTAAAACCCTAGCCCGGCAGTGGCATGTTTTGTGGCCGCGCCGTCTTGAAATCGCCTTTGCCCTTCCTTTCTCACTCTCTCTAGATTCCCGTAAAACCAAAATCCATCCTTTTCAATGGAATCCGGTCACAATTTGGCGGGTTTGATCGATCTCCTCTCGAATTCGGCGGCATGTTGGCCTCTTATTGGTCAAGATCTATGGCTTGAAGTCTTCAAGAGATCACCTATCGAAACCCTCTGTCGTTTCCGATGTGTCTGCAAGTCTTGGAAATCTGTCATTTCATCTCCATTCTTCATCGACCTTCATCACTCCTTCACTTGCTCCACCATCCCAGCTAATCTGACGCCCTACTTCCTCGTCGATTACAAAGACGACTGGGGATACAACAGGATCAACTCCTACGCTCTCTTTCGTCCTCGACCCCGTATCGTAGAACATCTCAAACAACAAGTCCATTTCCCGTTTCGATCCAGCAGTAAGCTCAATTCCCGGCGTAAGTTCACTTTTGTTGATTTCATTCATGGAGTAATCTGCATTTCGCACACTGTACATTACTCCTTCGCCTCCATCATCCTCTGGAACCCTGCAATTCACAAGTATCTCGCCCTCCCGAGGATCCCCTTTCATTTGGAATCGTCTATGGATGACTTTGCTTTTGTGCCTGACTTCAATTCCTCTGCTAGACGCTTCGGCCATGCTATTGGCTTCGGTTGCGGTAGCTCTAAGAATGATTTCAAGGTTGTGAGGGTTTGGGTCCCTTTTATTGTTATTCAAGAGGATTGTGCTTGGTACGACAAACCACCTCCACCAGCCGTCTATCAGGTATACTCTGCTCAAGAAGGTCTCTGGAGAGTGGCTACCCCTAATATTGACCTCCTGTCTTGTGGATTTGATTCTGGATCGAGTCACACTAGTTGTTTTGTGAATGGATATATCCACTGGACTGTAATCAGGACAATAGATATTTACAATGCCGACAGACAATTCGGTGTGCTAATGTTTAATTTTGAGCGCGAAGAGTTTACAATAATGGATCTCCCTAAAGAATTCTATCCCGCTGGGATGAGTTGGTTGGAGGATGTGAACACGCCACTCAGGGCGGATGTTATGGAGTATGCTGGCATGCTATCAGTATTGGTTTCTCGCGGTTTGGAAAGTAGGCATGTGGAGTTGTGGGCGATGGAGGAGCATGGTGTGAGCAGCACATGGAAGAAGCTATATGGTTTCAATATGAGCGGTATTGATATATACCAACCTTCATTTGAGGAACTTTCTCCTTATGGCCCTAAGCAATGGAAATGGAATGAGGACGGTCGCTTTGATGATAGGTTTGACCAGATATACTGTCGCCATGTTTATAATGAAAGCGTGTTTTTGATGGATGATACCAAAGCTGAATCTTATGGAAACGAGGAGATAATTCATATCTGACCTAAGTTTCAAACAGATTCAAGGTACTTCATTACATATAGCAAATATTCTTTTCCAGTTGCACTTCACTTTGGATGCAATGAAATTCATTATGTAGCTTCTGCTGAATACTCTTATCCAGATTATGCCTTATTGAGTAATTTTTTAATACAGCATGTTTGATACGATCATTCATTCGGTAGTAGGCTTCAGTTACTTTAAAGCAACAGTGCAACACACAATTTATGATTCAATTACATGCCTGTGAAAGAAAATTTCAGGGGCTAGAAATTGTTATGTTGTATATCTTGTTTTAGGACTCCAACTAACAAAAGAAGGTTGATATGTACACATCCATCAATTTTGGTCAATTTGGTTATATAACAGAGTGTGTCTATCTTCAAATCTAGCCAACTACCGTATTGTGAAACAGTACAACTTCTGGATCATAATTATTAGTTATAATATAGAACTAAATCATAGACGAAAATAACCCTGACCAACATATATTACTAGTATATGTTCAACTGATTTTTAGTCATTTTCACTTCTTGCATTCATCCGATGCCTTATTTTCTAGGACTAGATTTATATCTTTTCTATTTATATTCTATCTACTCACCATATAATATTTCTCCTTATTTGTGGATCAATCAAACTTGCTTGAGAGGAATCTCAAGAATACCAAAAGTTCACTGGAATCCAATCCAACTACCTAAAGCCTTGTGTTTCAATCGATTCAATCCACCAAAACACTTTCTGCCACTACCCTACATCCACAAAAATCAATCTTTACCCATTCCATTCCCTTACCTATCACAAAAGACCCTTTTGAAATCAAGTTGTTCGAGAAAGTTGAAGTTTGGAGGAGTGGACGTCGGTTCTCCAACGTTTTCACTCGGATTCGTTGTTCTACGTACGCGGCGCCCGCCGCCTCTACAGCGAGCCCGATTTTTGGTCATTTTTGTGGGTTTTCTTCGGTTTTTCCTCAAGTTACCTCATGTCGGCCCCAGTTATGAAGAAACCCCTTTTGTTGTCTTGGGTAGAAGATGATCGTTGGCTCATGCTTGAAGAAAGATGGTATGAATCCACTGTATTCTTTTACCCCCGACGTTGAAGAAACTGGGAATTTATGAGGAGGTCCATCGACTTCTGCGAGATGGGGGATTGGAAGATTTCTTGGATGTGTCTGCTAACACCTATCTAGCGTTAGTGAGAGAGTTCTTGGCCACCCTTGATTATCGCTCTGATATGGAGATTCGTTTTCAGCTGAGGAATCGGAAGTTCGTGGTGACTATGGATCTCACTGCACAGGCTTTTAGTGTTACCAAGTGGTCTGCTGATGCTAGATTTTTTGATAAGTTGGGCGCTCGAGATCCTATGGATATGTGGAAGGAGGCTATAGCAGAGTTCGCTGATTATGATGAACAGTACCACGAATCAATGATTACTCATCCTGCGTTGAGGTTATGTTATTTGATACTCTGCTACTCTTTCCTAGATGTGGAAAATCCGTCCTTTGTTACTATGAGAGCCTGGAGCTATATGTGCTGCTTGATTCCGGGAAGGGTTCACGTCCCTGACTGGTTCAACTATTTTTGGGAAACTGTATGGAAGTGATTAGAGCTAGGTCGTGGCGCATTGTTTTGTTCGGAGGTTTGATTTCGCTGATTGCTCGTCGAGTAGGTGTCTGCTTGGATGGTTTGCAGCGCCTCGATGATAAGAACGTTTACAATCTTTCCGGCCTGCAATGGTGGGAGATGATTGAGTGGGCCCAGCGCCCAGATAAAACTTGGTGTTTTAAATGGATGTCGGGACCGGGAAGGGAGCATCACAATTATCTACCTGCGGATATATCACAGTGTCCGAGCCACCGACGATGAGAATGCGGATGATGAGGTTGCAGCTGATGAGCTTATTGATGAAGATGCTGGTGTTTTGCTTGCTGAAATTACAGAAGCTGCAGAAGAAATAGAAGTCGTCGAAGAGAAAGAAGAATTTTATGAAGAAGACACCGAGCCTACATATGCTACTTTGGTTGATATTGAGCGTCAATTTGCTGATTTTGATGCGAGCACTGCTGATAAGCTCGCCAAACTTACGGAGAAGCTCTCTAGTTTTCAGAACGTCGTGTTGATTGCCCTTCAGGGCATCAATCAACGGTCTGGAACCCAGACCCCACCTTCACAGTAATTGCTCAATCATTTGCTTTGCTTCTTTCAAACCCTTTATTTTTATATTTTTCATTGTTCCTTTTTGTGTTTCTATACATTGAAGACAATGCAACATGTAAGTGTGGGGGGTGGGGGGGGGGGGGGGGATTGAAGTGAATTAGTTAGGTTAGTGCATATTTGAATTTCTGTTTGTCTTTGAATTTTTGCTTTTGAGTCTTTGTTATTTCCATTATGTTATTCCTTTTATGTTAAAGAAAATGTCAAAAATGAAAAAAAATTTGAAAAATGTCGAAAAAAATATGAAAAAAGTGAGTTTTGTTTTGTTGTATTGCATATTGTGTTGTCAAGGATACCCATCTTAATTTGAGTTTGTCCTGGCATGATCTTATAAATCCCATAGAATTCTGAAATGATTTGATCTTATCTTGAAAAATTGGTTTTTATGTGCAATATGATTGAGCATATATAATTGAGCATGTATGATCTAAGTTTGAGAGTATACTTGAAATTAAACAAAAATTTGTCCAGTGAGATATTTTTGGCCTTATAAGAGATACATCTTTATTCCTTTTGCTTTTCTTGTGTGATATACTCTTCCTATGCATTTATCATTGAGTATTGTCATGATTATCTATTTTCAAGGCTGATTATATACATGTTCAATGATTGATAAGTTCAAATGATAGAGGCAACCTTTTAGTCACATAATTATCCACATCTACCCTATGTTATATCTTGCTTTGAAGCCAATTTGAGCCTTTAGCCCTTTTGTTGTTAGCTCTACAAAATTATTATTCATAGCTTGTGATGACCCTTACCCTTATTCCGGGGGAATTGAGATTTTGAGTGCGTTATGGAATCTATTTTGGAGATTGAGGAGAATGAAGTTAAAGGGTGATTCTATGGTTTATGGTCTTTGAAAAGATGTAATGTTATGTGCTTATTTAGTCTCTCATGTATATGCATTTGATTTTCATGCATTTCGGCTCAAGAAAAAAATAAGAAATAAATACCTTGGACTTAGGGAGGATAAAATTCACCTAGGGATAAAAGTAAGTTTAAAAAAATCCGAAAAGAAAAGAGAAAAAAAAAAAGAGAAAATAAAGAGCCATTTATCTTATGTTTGCATATTGAGGAAGAATTGAGATTTATGTTGGTTATGAGATACATTGGTTGGGTGTTGAGATTGCACTATATGTAAGATGATGAGATTTGAGGTTTTTGGAGTTATTTTGATGATATTGAGAGATGTTGTGCATTTGTGAGCTTGATGTATTGAGTTGGTTTGTGTTATGTTGGAAGTTTTGGAATCTTGTTTTCCCGGAATTTATAGCACCATATATGACCAAATACAATTCCTTGTCTTTTGGTAAGGTTGATTTTTGAGCATGCAAGCTACTTGATCCCATATATACATGTTATGACGTTTATATGATTGGTTATATTTTCACTATTTGATGATGTTGCTTTTGATGAGTAAAGTTGTGAAAGATTTCATGTGGGATGCGTGGATGATGTTTTTCATTATGGTTGCTTGAGGACAAGCAAGAGTTAAGTGTGGGGGGATTTTAGAATGCATATTTCATATAGGCATTGTAGGTGTTTCTTATTTCTATTAGGTATTGGTTTTGTTATGTTTTGAGTCTAGTTCCGTTTATTACTTGTGAAGTACTCGAGTTCGGAATCTATGCGTTTTTAGTATTTATTATGTAGAATTACATTCCCACCTTGGATGGACTATGGAAAGAGCTTAAAAAGCATGTTTTGGTGCATATGGAGGCTGAGGAAGAGCTAAGGAGGAGCAAGGAGGCACAACATTGGAATTCGTTGAAGGAAATGAGGAACGTCGAGCACTGCAGGAACGGCGCCCGCCGCCCCTTGCACGACGCCCGCCGTTGCCCAGATCCCGGATACGTGTTTTGGATCCAAAGACTATTATTTTTATATTATTTCTATTATTCCCCCTAGGGTTTTTGCCGACCCTTGTGAACCTTATTTAGGTTGTTTTCAATTTATTTCGCCGTGTGTGTGACTATTGTGTGAAACTATGAACACCATTACAGAGAGAGAATTGGCCTATGAGTTGTTAAACTCATAGTTTCGCATGTGATTCGAAGACAAGGTTGTTTGGATTGAGAGGATTTGAGTTTATTTGATTATTCATGTTCTTAGTTATCATCTTGTGCTTAATTTATATTTGTTTTCCTTTCTATGCTTGATCAACATGTTAGGAATTGCATCTCTAGCTATGAATTCGTTGTTGTTTTCTTGATAGCAAACAAAGGTATTGATGATAGTGATGTCTCTTTGTCTTTGTAGTGGATGATTTCAGTTGATCTATGTTGAGGATATTTGATTAGGATTGAGTTCAGTATGCGCCTATCTGTCTTGATTGAATAGAGTCAATGTGTCAATTGGTCTTGATTACTTGAGTTCTTAATGCTATTCTGTAGTGATATTGAATAAGATTAGTGAATCTCTGCGGATCTCTCAACTTTAGTCAAGTAGACCTAGGAATATGAATAATTGATAAATCAATTCGAGGACCATGAATTCCAACCATTGTCAGAGAATTACAGGTAAAATGTTTTTTCTACTTTGATATCAATTTGCTTTGTGATTTGCAATTTGGTTACTTTCATATTTGCTATTTGTTCAAAAGATCATTGTTTTGCTTTAAAGAGTCTTGTCTAGAGTCAATGAATAGGAAATCGCTTCTCGCGATCGTTGTGGGTTCGACACTGGACTTCATCGCTATACTAATAGTTATTTGGTTTATCAAGTGATTGGTTGCCTAATCTATTAGTTGTGTGTTTAAGTTTGGATTTTATTACTATTTGGTAAAGGGCTAGAGTGCAAACGACGTTCGTATGTCAAATTTGTCTCTTTTGGTATTGAATATATAGTTCAAATCCTTCTTTTTTTTTTTTCCAATTTCCATTTGTAAAGTCGTTTATGTGAAGTTTTTTTTTGGCTAATTGCTCCATCATTTTTGTTGAGGCAAGAAAAAAATAAGGCATTGTTGTCATTGAATTGAAGTTATAAACTTATAATTGATATTTGAGAAATTCATAATCCTATTTGCCCTTCTTATCGATTTGTAGAGAATAAAAGGGATGCTAAATCAATAGGCCTAGGATAGTATTAGAAATTAAATTGAAGCCCCTGTTTAATTATTATTATTATTATTATTATTATTATTATTATTATTGAAGTTGATTGATTAAAATCAAAGAAACTGGATAGTTATATTTGATTGGAGACGTTCTTCTTAGGGGTTTAATACCATCAAGGCATCAACCTTCTTGTTAATTTGAATTGATTTTTTCTTTTCTTAATTTTCAATGGAAACAAATCATAACTATAAATTTTGATATCTTTATATTAATATTGACGTTGTTTAAAATAGGGCCTCATTTGAAAGTTTAAAACAAGACCTCCATAATTAATTGAGTGATCGACCCTACAACGCTACAATTAGTAGTATAATAATAATAAAGGTCTCTATTTTTTTTTTTTTGTAGTAGGCAAAAATGGGGTGGTTCTTAAGACAGAACGCCACCCTGATCATCCTTACGGATGATGTTACAGAATTCCCTATTCAAAGGGAGAGTATCCATATTACAAATGACATTTGATCTAGCTATGAAATCTGCTGCCCCGTTAGCTCCTCGAAAACAATGTTTGAACTCTATATGCTCAAACTCTGATTGCAATTTCTTGATTAACTCAATCTGCCACCATATTTCCCATCTAGGTCTTGAATCGCCATTTATAGCCTTGATTACTTCTAGACAATCACCTTCAATAACAACTCTGCGTAAACCTCTTCTCAATGCCATTTTTGTACCTGCACAAAATACAGCTGCTTCGTTTGGATAGCTGAACCACTATCTACCTGCTGCTGAAAAGTATCCATCACACTTCCATCACAATCCCTGAGAATCCCACCTACCTGACAGCTTCCAGTAGGCTTGGTTGAGCCATCTACATTAATCTTGTAAGTGGCCCTAGGCGGTTTCTTCCATCTTATCATAACCCGTCGTCTTCCTTGTACCGAGCTTTTATTTGGATTGGCATTTAGCAGTCTCTTACCTGCACAAAAGATCTAGTAGCAATTTGTGAGATTGAATCAATCTTCTTGTTCTTGAATATAATATTGTTCCCAGTCTCCCAAATTGCTTGCCAAATGAAACAAAGGTCCTCAAAATTTGGTATATGTGGCTTAGTTTGTAAGAGCTCCTTAATGGATGTGATGTTATCATTATTATAATTTACCGATTTGTCACTTAGTTGTTCATAGGCTGCTATGATTCTCTTGGTTATAGAACAGTGATAAAAAAGATGGTCACTATCTTCTTCTTTGTCATTGCAAAGACAACATTGGGAGGGAACTCTATTAAAGTAGCGATTTAGTCTTTCTGTTGTTGCTAAACCATCTTGTGCTATTTTCCAGATGAGGTTCTTAATACGGGGAGGGATGTTTAATTTCCACATCCATTTTCCGTTTTCACCATTCTGATTAGTGATGTTTATGATCTGCTTGACCGATTTTGTCGTAAATTGACCATCCGTATTTAGTCTCCAGACTAGTTTGTCACTTGCCTCCCAAGACGGGATTTTGATTTTAATAATTTGTTCTATGATATGATTTGGGAAGAGATGCCTAAGAGTTTGGATGTTCCATTGCTTATTCTGGCTGATCAAATGCTTGACCTTCAGGTTCGGGTCATGAGATTGTTGGTAATTTTGAAGGTTGTTACCTATAATCCAAGAATCTTTCCAGACATTTATGATTTCACCATCCCCGACAATCCAATGTAAACCTTGTGAAAATTTGTCACGTAGTTCCAACAACCGGCCAAATTGCCAAATTGCCAAGTACACAGAAAATTTGTCACCATCCCCGACAATCCATAACATTTTGATGTTGGAAGTACTTTTCTTTAATAACTTTTACCCAAATATTATCATTACTAGTGAACAGTTTCCACAAAAGCTTCATCTGGAGACTAATATTGAGATCTTCAGCAAGTCTTATGCCCAAGCCACCTTGATTTTTCGGTTTACAGATTTTCCCCCAGCTAATTAGCGGATTATATCTTTCAGATTCTAGTTTGTTCCAGAAGAAATTTTTGTTAATTTGGTCAATCTGATGGAGAACACCCTTCGGGAGCACAAAGTTTTGCATTAAATAGTTTGTTTTTGAACTGAGGTTAGCAGTAATAAGGGTTACACGACCAGCCTGGGTCAAAGATGAGGCTTTCCACTTAGAGAGTTGTTTTTTGAGGTTCTGAATAGCATCTTGGAACATAGCGTTCTTGATTCTTCCGCGGAGAAGAGGGATTCCTAGATATTTTTCAATAGTTCTAGAGACTGGGATATGCATTTCATTGGCTAGAGAGTTTGCCAGCGAGGGGCTAATATTTTCAGAAACTTGAAGCGAGCTCTTACTATAATTTATCGTAAGACCAGATAAGTTAGAGAAGTTATTGAGCATGTTTCTAATAGTATGGATGCTTTTATGGGCAGCTGGTGCAAAGATTATAGTATCATCAGCAAAGGTCAAGAAGGGAATCGGCGTACCATTTTTAGTGATTTTGATGCCGACTAGAGCATCCTCTAATCTTGCTTCCTCTTGTAATTCTGCTGCAAGGTTTTCCATTACAAGGATAAATATATATGGAGCTAGAGGATCCCCTTGTCTGATTCCTCTTTCGGGTTTAAACTGAGGACCTGGTCTATTGTTCACCAACACCGAAAATGTTGTAGTAGTTAAACAGCTCATAACCCATCTAATCCATCGAGAGTCAAAACCAAATTTGATGAGAGTGGCTTTAATATAGTCCCAATTAATCTTATCACAAGCTTTTTTCATATCTAGTTTGAGTGCCATCCACCCTTTTTGTTTATGAAAATTGTGAAAAATTTCATGGGTAAATAAAGGTCTCTGTTGATTTAACAGAATAACTGCTTATTATATACAATTGAATAACATTTACTACAATTATGTAACTAAATAACTAATGCAACCTAATAACTACCCGGACAGAGGACATTAGGACACGTAATCTCAATATGTATTCGTATTTTGTAGGGGGGATGAATCCGCGTAGATCACAACCCTATTATAAATAATTGATTCCGTACTGAACCTCCCCCATTTTGTTACTTTAATATGTATTTCAATTTCAATAAAATGGGAGTTTATATATACCTCCCCCATGTATCGAGTGCCAATAGAAATAAATAGACTATCAATCAGAAAATGACTTCGATCTGGTCAATTATTTAATTACCCATTCATAGAATCATAGAGTTGAAGGTGTCCAGAAAATGGGTTTGAGTGTTTGACACAAATATTTTAGGGGGAGTTAGTAAAATGTCATGGCTTAATTAGTGAATTATTTACACATTTGGATAATTTTTTTTTTTTGAAGCAAGATAAGAATTCGATTATCCAGACAAGCCTAGAGAAACCGAGGGACCGAACAAGTCGGTAGATGGACTAACCATCATGTACAATCGAAAAAACAAACAGAAGCAAATGACAAAAAATAAAAGCAGTAATAAACGTACAAGTCATCCTACACCGAAACTACAAGCTAGCAGAACAATCAAACCGATCAACCAAAGAGAAGACGCACACAGATAGAGAACTCTGGGGAACCTAGAGGACATCTCAGATTATGGACTCCAGCAGAGCCATCAAATATCGATCGCACTTCCACGACGTCTACGAACATGGCAAATCGACCACCGTTCACATGAAGCCTGCGGGACAATAAGAACAACACTGCACACCAATCCGCGAGCCTGAATCCTAACCAAACCATTGCACATTTCAAACTCTAAAAACCCATCTTATCCTCTCAAGGATGATAACAAGATCATAATAGGCTACACAAGTGCAAGCCAAAATAGAGACGGACAAGATGAGCAATAGGCGAAAAAATAAAACAACAATCAAAAGGAAAGGATTCAGACTAGCAAGATTGAAATTTGTATTTTTAATTTCGTTTATCCAAGAAGAGAAGGAGGCGTTGATCAAATGCTATCACTATGGGCCAAGGAGAAGGCTGGCAACCACGGGGATGGTGGCAGGATGGCGGGGCCGAAGGTGCCACATCGGTGGCTGGATGGCGGAGCCGAGGGAGGAAGGAGCGGAGCCATGGAAGGTTGAGGACGCGGGGCTTAGGGGGCTGAGAGCTGCAGGACGAGAGCTTCCCGGGGAAGCTTCAGCGCGAGGGCGGAGCCGCGGAGGCCGAGGTTGATGGGGCTGAAAGTTGCAAGCAAGGGCGAGGACTGCCGGGGCTGTTGAGTGGTGAAGCTGCTGGGCGAGGCAGCGGATGGTCAGTGGCGGTGGCCGAAAGCGACGGGAAGCCTAGGTGGAGGGTCGTTTGTAAGGCAGGGGTGGGCCGAGAGCGGTGGTGAGTCGAGAACTGGCGATGAGGCGGTGGAGGCTGGAAGGGAGGCCATGGTGATGGCGGTGGCGGCAAAACCCGAACTCTAAAAAAAAAAAGAGTGTTTAGGGTTGACATTTGGATAAATTAGTGAATTGTCCATCCCCTCCCCAAGTCTTTCTCTTTTTTTTTTTTTTCTCGTGTCAATACATTTTGTCGTGCAAATATATAACATTACGTTGTGCTTGTGCAAACATAAACATGTATGTTGTGCAAATCTAACTCAAATCTAGTTTTTTTTTCTTGTCAATACATTTTGGCGTGCAAATATAACCGTATGTTGTGCTTGTGCAAATATAACCATATGTTGTGCAAATATAACCCAAAGTGTTTTTTTTCGTGCCAATACATTTTGGCGTGCAAATATAACCGTATGTTGTGCTTGTGTAAATAACCGTATGTTGTGCAAATATAGAATTTTGTTGTGTAAATGTAATATATATTTTTCCCCTTTTTTTCGTTTAAGCACTTTTCGTTGTGCAACTATAATGGTATGTTCTGCAAATATAACTTTATGTTGTGCAAATGTAATATTTTTTTCCGCTTTTTTTTTTTTTTTCATTTCAACACTTTTCGTTGTGCAAATATAACTTTATATTGTGCACATATAATTGTATGTTGTGCAAATATAATAATTTTTTTCGTGTCAGCATTTTTTTCTGTGTGTCGACACTTTTTCGTGTCAGCCTAGAATTATATAAACTTTAGCCTATGTGGGAGTCGAACCCACGTATTTGCGCACAAGCACATCGCTTTACCGTTGAGCTAAGAGGCTTGTAAAGCAAAACAAAATGAAATATAAGGTGCTAACATGAAATAAAATAATGACATACTGCACCAATCACCACCATGAAATAAGGTGCTGACATGAAATCAGGGAAATGAAGGACTTATATAAGCAAACGAATATAAATTAAAATTGAAAACACTAACCAAATCTGAAGAAATCCCATATTGAAGATGAACTATAACTCATCACATGGACATGGTCGTTGCCCATGGCATTTGCCAGTGCCTTAACTCTGAAACCCGAAGCATACAGCTGAAAACAGACTCATCTGAGGGCTACAAATTACTCCTGGACGACCCGCCGAAGGCTCATGCGAATCTGCTACTGATTCGCCAATGTCACAAGCTGATCAGGGCGTCGGGTTGGTCCATTCATGTCTAGTAGATTGACAGGAGGGCGAACAAGGTGGCGGACCTGCTCACTAAACAAGCTTTTACCTATCCGAATGATGTTAATGTATGCAAACAGGGGTTTGTCCCGCAAACAATATCCACACCTTCTTTAGTAGTTTAATAAATGGGCTCTAGCCCCCTTTCTTGACAAAAAAAAAGTGTTTCATTTGTTGTAAACTTCCATCTTACCTAATAGCAAAAACCTGATAATTTCTTTATTTTTCTAGAATGAAAAAAAAAGTGCTTGATTTTCAAAGGACTCACTCTGTCAATGTAATTTTGCAATAAAAAATTGCTTGAAACTAATCTTTTATGGCTTCAATTTGATGAACATTTAGTTTTTTTTTTTTTTTTTGCCACATTTGAAGTATCTATCGTCTCAAAAAAGAGTAACCATGATAACCAAAGATTTCGAAGAACAACATGACAAAAAGCATGAATAATATGTAACATATGTTAGTAGAAAATTGACGTGTCGAATATTTTATTTAAAAGGTCAAACTCGACCGGAAATATTATGAAAAAACCCGAACACGGTTCGGGAAAAGAACTAGTTTTGATTCATAATAGAACTATAAAAAAAGATGGAAGAAAAAATTAATTATGAGAAAATTTTAATATTATGTCACCTAATTTAAATTCAGGAAAAAAGCACATGTGTGATAAAAAATTTGATTACTTTTTACATTAAAAAAATTTGATTAATTTTCATATTAATTAAAAATAAGCAAAATATAAATTAACTACTATTTATAAATAAAATTATATTTAATAGATTAAATGTGGTCACCAATATACATGTCCCGTGCATCACACGGGCATGCTCCACTAGTACACTATATTACTATTATAACCGCATTAATTACTTTTTTACAATAAATATTAACTAGCGGTAATATTATAATAATTTTAGTTTTTTCAATAAATATTAACTTACAATAAGATAGTGTAGCAATTTTAGTTTTTGAAAAAATGTAAAATAATCCACCGTTAAAATTTACAAACATGATTCATTGAGTTGACCCGAACAGTAAGTCGTAACCCAAAACAACCTTACCCAAACTTGACCCGGTTTAACAGGTCTAACTCTGACGATATAGCTAAATGGGGCAGTGGATTTCCAACACAGATAAACATATACACAGTAATCAGTAGCTAATTATTGGAGATCGATGAGATTAAGCAATGATTCGGGTTGCAAGAAGCCCAAAAGGGGGAATCGTCCTTGTGATGTTGGCAATTTTAGCTGTTGTACATAAACATGTCAACGCTCAATTTCAATCACACCCAACCTTCATCACCAAGACCTGCTACAACGACACCGGCAAGTACACAGAAAACAGCCCATTCAAGACCAACCTCCACGCAGTTCTCTCCGAACTCGCATCGTGGGCTTTCGATACCCGATTCTACGGCTCCACAGTGGGGAACGGAACCAACACCGCCTACGGCGTGTACTACTGCCGGCACGACCTCTCCCTCCAGCTATGCAGCGACTGCGTCAGAGCCGCGGCCCTGAAAGCCTTGGTGGATGACGACTGCAACCTGGTAATGCAGGTGGCCATTTATTACCAAGAATGCACATTCCGGCATTCGAACGAACACCTCATCGGCTTTCAGGAGGATTATCCCCGCGGGTGGTCGTATGACCCGAACAACGTGACAGATACCGGGGCGTATATAAAGGTTCTAGGCACCGCCATGGCCAGGATCATCAACACAGCTGCGTACGGGGAGGGGTCGGAGGGGTTCGCGGTAGAAGAAGACGTAGTAACTCCTAATTTCCTGACTCTGTATGCTCTGGTTCAGTGCAGGCCTGACATCAACGGCTCGTTGTGTCAGAACTGCCTCCAGTCGTTGCTAGTCAACGTTGGGAGCATTGGGTACTATGAGACTCAGTGGATGCTGTTCTTCGCACCTTCTTGCCAGCTGAGGTATGGTGCTACCAGTTTCTTTGAGAACGTGACCTTTGCACCGCCAGCGCCGTTGCCATCCCCACTCCCGCCATTGCTGTCGACACCTTCACCGTCAACTAGTCGTAAGTCATCAGGTCATGACCATTTCATGCCGTCATATAGTTGAGTACTAGTGTAATACCCGTGCCTTCAAGGCACGGGAGCTTGATTTATTTTAATTTGAACATCATTTTATATATTTATATAATACTATATTAATATATACACGTGTTTAAAACAAAAATATGTATAAAGTATTTTTTTATAATTTATAAATTAGTTGGAAAGAGATAAGATACAAATTTTGAAAATGATTTAATAAGGAAATGTATGTAGACGAATTATGAGAATATTGCAATCGGAAAAAAAAATGGAAACATGTCTCAATATTTACAGCAATATAACCGAAAATTAAAAAAAAGGGAATTGATTCAAATCATATTTAAAATAGGAAACAAATATTTTAAAGTTTCCATAATAATATTGACCAATAAGAAAATCTCATTTGAATAAAAAAATTCAACTTTAATTGTGGGCGTGACACGTCAGCAAAATGCTAGCAGAATTAGTAATATTAATAGATAATAGATAGATAGATATATTGCAATCGGGAAAAAAATGGAAACATGTCTCGATATTTACGACAATATAACCGAAAATAAATAAAAATGGGAATGGATTCAAATAATATTTCAAATAGGAAACAAATATTTTAAAGTTTCCATAATGATATTGACCAATAAGAAAAGCTCATTTGAATAAAAAATTCAACTTTAATTGTGAGCGTGACACGTCAGCAAAATGCTAGCAGAATTAGTAATATTAATAGATTTTTAGTTAATGTATCGTTTATCTTAGATTTTCTGGTATAATGTCTAAACCAATTAAGCTCGTGGGAACGCGAGATCGATAACTCCGATTAAATTTATATCGATTGAAAATTAAGAACTAATTGGAAAGATCGAGCTCAAATGATTTTTGGGTTCTATGGAAAGATCGATAATTCCATGGTCTCACAGGTGGTTTTGGCGACGGTTTTCAATTCCATGGTGTTACAGGTGGTTCGATTGAAAATTAAGAACTAATTGAAAATTGGTAGAGACGTAGAGTTTCCTTTTCCTCTCACAAACATTAAAAAAAAAAGAAAAAAATAAAAAAAATTGAGGATGGTGGTGGGGAGAGAAAGGAGGGGGTTTTTAACCACTGATTCTAAAATCAGTGGTTGAGATTCTCCCAACTCTATGGTAGAGTTTTTTCCCAAACTCCACCCAAACTCTACCCCAGACACTTTCCTAAACCGTCGCCAAAACCACCCCCAAACACTTTCCTAAACCGTTGACATGAACTGGTTTATTAACTAACCGCCATCATAAAGTGCAGCCTTTGATCTTAAATGTAACAACGATTATAATTAATACATCACGGAGTCCAAATACACCCTTAGGGCGTGTTTGTTTATTGAAAAAACAGTCCCAACAAAGGAATGTTACCCGTTGGTCCGTATAATTCTGTTTGGTTTGTTTCCTCAAAGGATTAATTCTGTTCTAAGAGTTAAACAATTAACCATCTTTATTACCCCTCTAAAATTGGCCCTAATCTCTCCGCCTCAAATGCTTCAACCCTTTGATTACTCTCCCTCTCCAAATCGTATACGCTCCACTGACTCCAACTGAATTCGCCGAACAACATCCACATCACCAACCTCCGCCAGTCCACAGGGCCACCTTCTTCCCTCTTTCACTGTCGATTCACAAACCACCTTCACCACCACCCCGCCAACCTCCTCCACTCCGGCCACCATCTTCTCTCATCCGCTATCGATTCGCCGACCACTGTCGTCTATCTTCAAAGGGATGGAGTTGCTCGCCCTTTCATCGACAACCTCCACCTCTCCACCTTCATCGATCCGATATTCACTGTCAATTCGCAGATCACCTCCGCGTTTTGATTCACCGACCTCCTATGCAACTAACCTCCATCGATGACCCTGCCACTCAGATCTGGTCCATCCCTCTGCAACCGTCTTGAAGGAGAGTGGTTTTGATTAACTCTTGCTTATTGAATGAGGGATTTCATTTCGATCTCATTGTTAAATTAGATTTTGATTTTGTTTAACATTGTTTCAATCAATTGAGTTCAAGCTAATTTTTTCAAATTTTGCACCAGGGAGTGAGATTTGATATTTTGGGATTTCTAGTTGATGTTCTACGTTTTGACGTATAATTTGACAGAACAAATTTACAGAAAAAATATTTATAAAAGAGAAATAATTCCTTTCATAAAATCTTCCAAACAAAACTAATGGGTAATTCTTTCGGTTTCCTTTCCTTTCATTTTAAGGAATTGATTACCTTTCCATTCCCTACCTACAACCAAACGAGTCCTTAATTTAAACACTTTAAAATTTATGTTAATCAAATGCCACCTTAGTTATTTGCATTATAAACACAATGCAATTGAATCCAAACACACCCTAAGGTTCAAACGCAACCATTGATAAGAGATTCAAAATCAATTTTAAAGAATCGCACTTGGAAGTTAGACGGAATGAGGAGATTCCAAACCTCGTAAACGATATGTACGGATGTACCTATGATCTATTGTGTGTACTGTGTACATGATAAGCTACATATGTACCTACCTATAATCTATTGTGTGTATATATAATGAAGAATAGAACGAAAGAATTGATGAACATCATATAACAGGTCAGTGGATTTTTCTCTTATAGTTGATTGATTTTAGATTGCAACCACTGCTCTTATCTATTACGTACAGTATAAACTTGAATTAGCATTATATATATCGTACTATTTACCCGCACCGTGTGCGATTGTTTACAATTTAAATAAATTTGATATAAATACCCGTTCAGATAGCTAATGAATTTGTTTCAACAGTTTTGAATCGTTACACAATTAAAATAAAATTACTATTGATTCACATTAATATACTCCCTCCGTCCCAAAATGTTTGTCCTTTACTATTTATGCACGCTTTCTTAGGAAGCTAAAAACTATATAAAATATCAATATTTTATTAAATATTTTTAAATAATATCATACATATTACTAATAAATATAGAGTTATTTTAAAAAATTAATTAAATAATGGATAATTTTATATAGTTTTTACCTTCCTAAGAAAGCTTGCATGAATAGTAAAGGACAAACATTTTGGGACGGAGGGAGTATTGAAGAAGCCGTCATGTATCTCAGCCGACTTTTTCTTTATAATATATAATAGATTTGTATATATATAGTACTCATGAATGATCAACCGGTTTCATTTTTCCAAGCATACGTCATCAGCTTTCGATGTCAGTAAGGTTTTTTTTTTTTGCTTGGAAAAAACTTGTCGATACCGAACGCCACTGCCGGTAAAATGAGTGCCAATTTCGTCGACACCAACTTATCGTCGTGGCAAGCTTTTTCCAAGATAAAAAAAAGTGGAAAACGATGAATGGTTGTGCATTTGGCAAAAAATTTGACCATGAGTATAGCAGGACCATCATCAATCTGCATGTGTATATATAGGGGTTAGTTATCGTGTACACAATTATTTGCTCTTATTCTGTACACATGTCTTATCGTCTACACAAAAATTATTCGTCTATTGGTTCATGATTATTCTTCTGTTTTCGCATAATGTTGGAATGGTGGTTGTCCCACATCGGTAATTTAGAGAATAATTGAACAACATATAAGGTTGGTGGGCTACTCCTCTCATTGCCAATTGGTTTTGAGATGGAACCCCGTTCGGATTTATGTGTTGTTCGAATCTCCCGTACGTGGACCCGCACACACGACCTCCCTCCAACGTCTTGACCCGCACCAGGACCAACCGAGTTTAACACATGATTATTCATCCATACAAATAGTGTAAAAAATTATATATTTTATTCTAACGAATAATCGTCTAGTACCACCGAATAATCTCTCAATGCCAACGAATAATCATAAGTTATTTTTAATCTCATATGTTGATCTTCTTAATTCACTGACCCAGATTTATTAACAAGATACACAATAAGTGTTGTGTACATTTGATCTATTGTTTGTGTATATTTCGTCACAAGAAGTGGTAAAATATTATTTTTTTCTTGCAAGGAAAGATGTTTGGCATTATGTCTTAAGAATCGGTGTGCCCATAACGGCTGGAATACTCTTATTAGCACTTCTTTTTGGATGGTGGTACTGTTTGAATCAACAAAAGAATGAGATGGTTAGATCGTCTCAGATGGAAGAGCAGGGCTTTGCAGGTTCAAATTATGTATGTGTTGATCGATCATTTGGACTTAGTCTCTCATATATATGAGCTCAAATATTAATGGAGATATAGTGTTGAAGTGAATCCTTTGATCACTTGCCTAAGGTATATCTTCTTTTTTTTTGGTGGAATCTAAGGTATATCTTTTGATGCACGTATGTAGGAAATATAGAATGCTTTGATTTTAAGAGGATCCAGAGTGCAACGATGAACTTCTCTGATGCTAATAAACTAGGTCAAGGTGGATTTGGAAGTGTCTACAAGGTAGTTCATTTCATTGCTCGTCGGTCCTTATTTACACAACTTCAAGGTACTTTAATTCATATGTGTCTCTGTTTTTCATTTGGCAAGGCTACACTTGAAAATGGACAATTAGTAGCGGTAAAGAGGCTTGCAAGAAATTCATGCCGATTCATAAAAGAGTTCAAGACAGAAGTGAATGTGGTAGCGAAGCTTCAACACAGAAATTTGGTTAGACTACTCGGATTTTGTGTCTATCAAGAAGAACGTATACTTGTTTACGAGTTCTTGCCTAACTTAAGCCTTGATCAGTTTCTTTTTGGTAAGTATAGATTTTGGATAGTTGTTTGTAATGTGTAAGCCCTTCACCTTTTTGTGAAGCTAGCTACCATATTCGCGCGTAATCATATCAATTTACTAGCTAACTTATATATTTAACTGTCAAACAAAATTATTATATACAGATACAACCAAATCATTCTCCTTGGACTGGAGGATGAGGTACAAGATCATTGAAGGAATTGCATGGGGACTTCGTTACCTCCATATTGATTCTCTTCTTACAATTATACACCGAGATCTTAAATCTAGCAATATTTTGCTTGATAATGAGATGAACCCTAAGATAGCAGATTTTGGACTGGCAAAATTGGTTATGGTTGATGAAACTACTCTAAACACTTCCACAATTGCGGGCACACTGTAAGAAGAGCTAAGCATCAATTATATTCCATAATATTCCTTGTCCTAATGTAATAAAACATTACAATTTCATTTATTGATTTTGTTCATGATTTCTTTGTTCTAGTGGATACATGGCACCAGAATACGCAATGACTGGACGGTTTTCAATAAAGTCGGACATGTATAGCTTTGGAGTCATGATTCTAGAAATTGTAACAGGGAAAAGTATTAGCCAGTTCTTTGATGCAACAAGCGCCGAAGGACTGCTGCATTATGTATGTAGAGGAACTAGTCTTGCTATTAAATTGTTAGGAGTAAATTGTTGGAGGCTAATAAAATTACCATTTTGTTGCAGGCATGGAGGCACTGGAATGAAAGAGCAATTAGAGGGATAATTGACCCGGTTTTGGGGAGCAATTTTTCAAGAAACGAAGTGGAAAGGTGTGTTCACATCGGTTTATTATGTGTCCAAGATGATATGGCTAAGAGGCCTACGATAAGGGTGTTACTTGAGATGCTCAATAACCAGTCCCTAGAGCTTCCATATCCATCTGCTCCAACAATCTTTTTTCACAACACTTGTAATGCAACTTCTAAGAAAACAAATTCTCCAGGCCGGCAGTCTATGTCCTCCCAAATAGAACTTGAGCATTACAGTGATGAGTCATGCCCTATATAAAAAATGTGATTTTCTGGCTTGTATGTTGTAATTATTATGGATTGCAAATGGTGTAACGTGTGAGCAAATGGTTGTAAAAGCGTGTATATAAGATCAAGAATATTATCGTTTTGGTTAGTTAGAATCTATCAACATATAATACTTGTGTCCACACATGACACATATGTCTTCTTCTTTAATTCACATTGTTTAATTGAATGTGTGCGTGTTAGTAAAGGGGAACTCAACTCAGAGTTTGGTCCCTAGGGCACACAGTGGAATATACAGCAAAGATGATGATGAGAACATGATTATTGTAGGAGGAATCTATGAGTTGGTTAGCTCTCAAGAGGATTTTCTAATACACTATACAATCTTCACATTAATTTTAATAAAAATACTTTTAACATAATTAATATAATATAATCTTTCATTCATCAACAATTACATGCACTTGGTTTCGTGGTTGATCATGATTCGCCAACTCTACTTCCAAGAGGTTACGCTGAAGTTTTAGAGCTCCTATTTCACGAGGACATGCTTTAGATGATTTTGTGACGTGGTATAACAACAATATGACTTTGTTAGTGTTAGAATTATTTGATATAATTCGTACATAATTAAATGTACGCCCAAAAGATAAAAGTCTAATTTACGTAATTATTAGGTAAGTACGGAGTAATTCTTATTCGTTAAGAATTAACTAATATTAGGATAAATAATATATATTCGTTATATATTAATTTATCTAATAAAAAAAGAGATATATAGGAGAAACTCCTCTCTCATAATCTCTAACTGAAACCCTAAGGAGTCTGTTCGTCAGACGTTCATCTCTCAGGGAAAGAAAACCCACAGAGAACTCTCCTTCGTGGAGAGAGTCTCCTTCCTCTCCAATGCTCTCCCATGGTGTGTAGACTGTGAATCGTAGGTTCTCCACAGCTCCAGAATCTCTAACGAGATTTAGGGCTATGGAGATCTACCCGGTGATCAAATTCGGAGGCAAGACGATCCAGACTCCGCTATTCGAGGTAATCCGTATATCTCTCAAATTCTAACATTGGTATCAGATCTTTAGGCTAAAATTGCCTTTGAATTTGTTCAATCGGATTGAATAACAGCTTGAATTAGGTTTCTTGAACAAAATTCAATTGAAAAGTCCATTTTTTTGTTTTTGCCGTGTTCTTGTTCATGAACTAGGCCACTGTTTTTTTTTTTGGAAATTATATGCTCCGTACTTGCTTGGTTGAACTGTAAAGCCACATAGGAGATTGCTTCTCCTACCTCCGCCCCTGCGGCTTAAGCCCCGCCTAGTTCTTCGTCCACTCTCCATCAAATTTCTATTCTTGCATGTTTTGTTTAGATCTGGATTTCGTTTCCGTCTTGCATATATACGTGCTTATTGTTGTTCATGATCCTGATTTGTTGCTCGAAGATTGGGGATCTCGTCCTCTTTGCTTTCGCAATTGGGTTCGTTTTTTTTGAGAAATTGATGGTTGAATTCGAACAAGTTGATGCTTGATCTTGCTTGCTTTGTTGTGAGTGTGATCTATGATGCTTCAATGGTTGATTTCATGATTGATTTCATCCGGAATTTCATATCTGTTTTTAAGGTTTTTTTGTTCTTTGTGAATAGTGAACCAAGATCTGAAATTCGAAGGTTTTTGTTCGAATTGGTTGAGAACGATATTGGATATGAGATCCTCGTCCATGACTCTACAAAAACCCCAAGAAATTTGTGTTTTTTGGTCGTTTTGAAGGGTTGCGATGGTAAGGGGGCTTTCATGCTCCTCAACCGTGGTTTACTCGCCGACGATCTGAGGCTTGGTAGCGCTTCCTCGCCACCTTGCTCTTCCTCAGAGCATTTGGAGGCGAAGATGCCACCGCCTAGGGTCATCGATGGCGAGGCGACTGAGAAGCGAGGATCGACATGGTTCGTGCCTCCTGTTCAGGGCAGTTCTCGCCGGAGATCCACTTGGAGGTGCCTTGCCCGCCACCGTGCTCCTCCGTCGGAGCACCTGGAGGCGGCGACGTCACCGCCTGGGTCTCACCGACGGGCAAACAACATGGGCAGTGGGAGGCTGAGCCGCTGAGGAGGAAGAGGTCCGAGCTGTTTCCATGGCGGCGGCGGCGGCTGTTCTTTCGGGCTTCGCTGGGTTTGGCTTCGGGCCGAGCCGGGTGCGAGTGACCTAGGCTCTCGGGCCTGGTCGGGCTTTCGGGTCACTTCTGGGCTTGGCTCCTTATCTGAAGATTGGGCCTAATTTGGTTGTGGTCTAATTTTTGTAAAACAGGCTGAGCATATTTTTCCATTTGGACTTGCTGTTATATAGTTTGAACGTGACTCATTTGTCCGGATTCGTTTTGGGCTGAGACTTATCGTGTTTGATCGAGCATTGGAGTTGCCTTGGTCGGGTTCGGACCCGGACTGAGACATGATGGGTTGCGTTTGATGAGTTGGGCTTAGCACGATTCGGTTTGAACGCGAATCATCGCTTTTATATAACCAAGATGTGACTAAGTTATGAGAACTGGGTCAGTTGAAACAGCTTTTCGGTTATGTTTGCTCTCAAAATTTTGATCAGATTATGTGTCTGAATGAATTTTGATTGAAGCGAACAAACTTGAAAGTTATATGATATATCGACCTACGTGGCCCTTTTATCTAATAACGAGCGATGATGAGTCCTAAGTTATGTTGATACGTTCGCATACGGACCGAGCTCTCTAAAATTCTTTTTCTAAGAATTTGTTTTTCAATGATGTTTAACTTTGGTTGAATATTGTTTTACTTGAAAATTGAGCGAATTTAAATAATTCAATCGTGAGTTATTTAAAATAATTTTGAGTTAACAGATAGTTATTGCGTATAGCTTATTAACTTAAAATGGAAAAAAAAATTGACTTTATTTAAGTTAATTAAAATATGAGAAATAAATCTTTTATGTAAAGATTGTAAGAGATACACATTTCCGAACCTTGCGAATAATTTCTTGTTTTTACTACTAACGTGGTGATGTACTTGAAATTATGAAAAGACACTTGATTTGTTTGAGTGTGATTGCAAGGTAATCGAGCAAGTAATTCATTTGTTAAATGGATGAAATATGTTTAGTAATTTTGAATAGCGTTTTTAAACGTAATTCTAAAAATCTGAATAAACCCTTAAGGGGTAAGGACCTATATGTCTAGGATCCTGAAAGTCGATAATCCTAATGAAGACATGTTATTTAGTGGGAGCAAATCTTTAGACTTAGTGGGAGCAAATCTTTAGACTGAGTTGTAAAACTGAATTGCATGTTTCTAAGGCATTTTCATGCTAAAGAAAATTGTTATTTAGTGTACTCTGTTTCACTTAGGGACGTTTGTCCTAGTGGGAGCAAATCTTTAGACTGACTCGCACAGTTCAAAAGATAACCTTAAACATACGTTGTTTGGAAATCGTTAGACAAACGATTATGTCGTCATCAATCTGTGTTCTATCGGAGTTGATTGCATGCTATAAGTATGTTTTTGCTCCGAAGGTCATGGTAAATGATGATATGTGTTGGTTTGTGCTTCGTGCATAAACGGTAACATGTTTCTGGTCAATGGTGATTGACGGGTAATATACTCATTTCACTGATCTGAATCAGAAGTTAGCAGAACTGAGATTACATCAATTTATATCGTAGTAATAAAGGTTTAGCTTTCCTGAAAATGTCAGGGGCTTCTGAAGTTTCCTTACAAAGACCATGTGATGTCATGATGCTAGTAATGGAACATATCTTGAGATCTTATTGGATTTCGGTTCCAATGTTAAGATCAGAAGTTTACTGGTTTTTGGTTCAGTAACAAGAGGTTAATTTGTCACTTTTGTGATAATGGTTGCAAATAAGATTTGTAGCTTATGCACAATTTGATCATTGGGAGTAAGCAAGTCGTTTCTAGGTCCAAATGATGAAGTTGCGATCTACTTGGTTCAAGTTGATCACTAGGCAACTAGATTAGATGATATACCCAAGGATTGGTGCTGAACTTCGAAGTTTAGCCGAAGCCAAACGTATAAGATGATGTCAAGTTCAGATCTTGACATTTTCTAATCCTCACTGAATTGTTGTAATTCATGAGAAGTATCACTATGGAAGCATAGTTTAACCACTTTGCAAAGTGATAAAGGGTAGATGAAATGCATCATCTAAAAGGTATTCTACTTGCGAGTGGGAGAATAGGTTCAACGGAACCTGAGAAAAGACAGAGTTGTCAGTAGAGGATGTTTCCTTATCTGAAAATGATGTGACACACCTTGTGGTATGTCCAGGATGATCATTCTGGGATTGTCCAAAGAGATTAGATGCTTATTGCGTTAAGCACTTTTCTTGAGGCTTCGAGGGTAATCTGTTACTTGTAACAGATCACTACATTTTTTGTAGATTGCGTTCTACAAAATTTAGAAGCTTAAAGCACAATTATATTGTGTTGTTTGAATTTCATTATCTCCTAAGATCAATATGGATTTTCTAAGGGTGTATAAATGGATGTTGATATACAAGGTGAGCTTGTTGGTTAACATATATCCATGCTTTCTCTCACATTGGGTGATGGAGAAATTAGATGAAATTCAAAAAGGTTTCTGTCTTAAATTCTTCTGTTGACTGAAGTTACACGAAATGGTCAAATCCGAGCACAAAGCATTGGTTTCTGTTGAGTGTGCATTATGCTGATTTATGGAGTGGTTCATTTGTTGGAGAATCCTTAGTCAGTTACTTCCTAGAAATGGCACACGAGGTGTCATTTTAAAGGCTAAAGGCATAAGAGGATCTCTGGAGATGTACTTATGATTGATGGCCACTTGGTGAACCTTAAGATATTGAATAAGCTTAAGAAGCTGGTTCTTTTATATTTTAGCCTTATCTGTTTACTTGCACCAAATCCATTTGGATAAATGGTATCATGAAGAATGTGTGTACTAGGCATGGTACTAGGTACATGAGCACATTCTTAAATCATATTGGAAATGCGAACTTCTAAGATTGATGAGAGCAATCTGATAAGGAAAATGAGTTTTCGTAGCTCAGGGATTCTTAATCATGATTGTGAGACAGTTGTTAAGACAACTTAGGATGAGTTTTGATTGATAAAACCACAACATTGCCTCTTGTAGTTCAGTTATTACATTATCCTATTATAGTTGTGATACAAGTTGTCTTGCCACATTAACATTCAGGATATTCTGGGTCAAACGTGATCTAGTGTTCCTGATCGAGAATGTTCAGAGCTAAAGAAGTTTCGTTCTTGGCTCACAACTTATGGAACAAATGTGTTTCGAGTTCAGGATTTTCATCTAGAACAATTGTGAGCATATCGAAACCATTTTAGAGTGGGAGTTGTTTTGAACATGGAGATATCTCAGAAACACATTAGATGTGGTTGCTCCAAAAGTATCCAAATGAGATAACACTAATTCGAGTCTTATGCACTGAACACAGTGAATGATTGCAAAAGCACTCTTATAGACTGTGTATTGTATTATGGTGGATAATATCTATGTCCATGTTGGAACATAGATGTGGATCTCAGTGATCTAAAGGAGGAGACATTGATGTACGTATCAACATCAGTCCATAGGTCTTATCTCCAAGGAGAAGAGACGTTGATGTCTGGCAAGAAACTGTCTTGCTTGTCCTTCCACTACGGAAGCTGAGGTTCTAACATCATCAGTATCTTCCGAGGAGATTATGAAAAAGGATTCTCCTGAAAACACAAAATTTGGTTGTGGCGAAATATGGTAAGCGGATGTCATGACTATGGGTTGTGACTGACCATTTTTGTCAATACCAGGGTTTCCAAAGGATGTTGGAGATCAAATGATATTCAGATCAAACCCTGTCTAGTCAGAGAGACGTTGTTCAAGAACAACGTTGTCATAATATGTTTTGACTCTTGATGGTGATGCGAGCCACCTCTCTGATTTGAGTTTTTAGCAAGTGGGAGACTTTGGTCTTAACTCATATGTCGTGCCATTGACATGGTAAAAACTGGTGATGTAAATATGAAATATGTTACATGTCACTGAACCATGGTTTGTTCTCTCACACGAACAAACGTTCCTATAAGTGTTCGTCACTGTAGGTGTAAGGTATCTCAATTCTTATGGGAACGGAATGAGATGATAACTTACTTGACTATCTTTGGATGTCAAGATGAAGTCTCTCCGGTTGGGAAAGACTGAATGGGTAATTTATAGTTAGTCATTTATATGACTCGTAACTATGCTCCTGCGCCCATTGGTTCAGAAAAGCAAGGTGTTGTAGGGTAAAATGGTTCTCAAGTTTATGTGACTATGAGATGAACACCTTTACAGGTTGAGTGGACAACGCTTTAGAGAAGCGCTCCCTGTAGCACACTGTCATACTAGTGTGTGCTAGTCGGCCCTATGAGGTGATAGATTGATCCCATCTCTGTCACTGTGTGAGCTAAGATGTATGTAAACAAGGCAACCCTTAGTGTCTAACGGCTTGTGTTACTGATTGTGGTGGTGATGCGCTACTTTGGTTGTGTTCCGATGGCCATGAGTGATGCGGTCTAAGTGTTGCACTTCTGGGAAGTGGTCATCATTTACATGAAAGTAATGCCAGTGCAAAAGGAAGGTATTATGAGTAATCGTTGACGAAAATGGGATTTGCTGGATCCGGGAGTTACGTACCGTTGTGAATCGCCATTACAGTTGAACAAAACTGAGAGGGATTCAGTTTTGTGTATCAACTATTTCGATGAAAGATAATCATAGGGATGCAGCAATACTTTTCAACTAACGTTGTGATCTAGTCCCTAACGGGATTTTTATGCAGGTGGTATTGCCGGGTCGCACGGCCTATACACGACGAGTATGAGATTGAGTTTTAGAGGAACATGATCTTTTGTGCGAGTGGGAGATGTTAGAATTATTTGATATAATTCGGACATAATTAAATGTACGCCCAAAAGATAAAAGCCTAATTTACGTAATTAGGTAAGTAATTCTTATTCGTTAAGAATTAACTAATATTAGGATAAATAATATATATTCGTTATATATTAATTTATCTAATAAAAAAAGAGATATATAGGAGAAACTCCTCTCGCATAATCTCTAACTGAAACCCTAAGGAGTCTGTTCCTCAGACATTCCTCTCAGGGAAAGAAAACCCACAGAGAACTCTCCTTCATGGAGAGAGTCTCCTTCCTCTCCAATGTTCTCCCATGGTGTGTAGGTTGTGATTCGTAGGTTCTCCACTGCTCCCGAATCTCTAACGAGATTTAGGGCTATGGAGATCTATACGGTGATCAAATTCGGAGGCAAGACGATCCAGATTCCGCTTCCGCTATTGGAGGTAATCCGTATATCTCTCAAATTCTAACAGTTAGGTTGGTAATGTTAAGATAATGACTAATGAGATAGCTTTGATGTAAGACACTCAACAAATGGTGGTTAGGATGACATCAGTACCATTTTCTTTTTTGGATCGGCTTGATTATCCGTCTCTAAATGCCCTGAACATGGAATTCACCCTGATGTTGGGATGGTGAATTCAGTAGGAAGAAATCTTTGTAGTAATACATATCAGATGTTAAAATTGGGGATGGTAAGAAAGGTTTGAGAATTTTTTTTTGAAATATTCATGGACGGTTTGGGTTGCTGTTGTTAGTGTTGAACTGATGCGAGTCTTTAGCAGTTTGGGTTGCTCGAGCACCAGCATCAGCATCCATGATGAAATTCCCCTTCACATACATGGACGGTTTTTTTGGTGAAATGGACTTGTTGTTTGAGTTGTAAATTTGAGTTTAAAAATATTAAAATATAATATATTTAAGGGAAATTTATAGAAAACCACCCTTAAAATATAGGTGTTTTCACTTAACCACCCCTTCAATTCAAAATTACATAAAACCACCCTTTAAATGATCCTTGTTTACAGCTTACCACCCATTCCTCTATTTTTATTAATTTGTCATTAAATATATTATATTTTAATATTTTTAAACTCAAATTTGATTGTAAATATATTCAAATTTTGAATTTAAGGGCTCGATTATATAATTATAGACCTTTTTCAATTTTTATCAAAGATAATTATTGAACAAAAATATTTAAACTATAGAAAAATAATAATATTGTTAAAATATTTAAAATATAAATAAATAAGAGTAATTTACATAATATTTTAAAAAATTTATAAACATTTTCAAACATAAATTAAGATAATAATTCTAGGCTATATTTATTATTATTTTTTAGAATAAATAAAATAATCCCTAAAATATAATCGAACTCTTAAATTCAAAATTTTATTGTATTTATAATCAAATTTGAGTTTAAAAATTTTAAAATAGAATATTTTTAATGATAAATTAACGAAAATAGATGAAGCGGTGATGAGTTGTAATCATTTAAAGGGTGATTTTATGTAATTTTGAATTTAAGGGGTGGTTAAGTGAAAACACCCATATTAAAATGGTGGTTTTCTGTAAATTTCCCTATATTTAATGGCAAATTAATGAAAATAGAGGAATGGGTGGTGAGTTGTAAACAATGACCATTTAAGGGTCACAATCATCCGAGTAATACACAACTCTCTTTGAGAGTTTTCACCGCCGCCGCTATAGGGCACCAGCCATCCACAACTCCTCGCTCACCGCTACCCTTCCCTTCCTTGCTTCAAATTTGAGTTTAAAAATGTTAAAATAGAATATTTTTAATGATAAATTAACGAAAATAGATGAAGAGGTGATGAATTGTAAACAAATACTATTTGAAGGGTGGTTTTATGTAATTTTGAATTTAAGGGGTGGTTAAGTGAAAACACCAATATTTAAATGGTGGTTTTCTGTAAATTTTCCTATATTTAATGACAAATTAATGAAAATAAAGGAATGAGCGGTGAGTTGTAAACAAGGACCATTTAAAGGGTGGTTTTATGTAATTTTGAATGGGTGGTAAGATGACCTTCCTTCACATCAATCAAAGCTCCGGCTGTGGCTAAAAACGGTCTCCCCAAGATTATAGGAATTGGTGATGTCTCATCTATGTCTAGCACCACAAAGTCTACCGGTATATAAAACTTATCCACTCGGATGGGTATATCTTCAAGTACACCATTTGCATAAGCAATCGATCCCTCTGCCATGGACAACTTCATCTTTACCGGTTTCAACTCTCCTAAGTTCAGCTTGTTGCATATGGAGAGGGGAAGAAGACTTGCACTTGCTCCTAAGTCGCACAAGGCCTTGTATTCATTATCACCAACTGAAATGGGAACTGCAAAGCTACCTGGATAACCTAGCTTTTGTGGGAGTGCATTTTGGATTAAAGCACTACATTCCCTAGTCAAGGACACCGTGTGCACCTCATCAAGCTTACTCTTGTTGGAGAGGATCTCTTTTAAGAACTTGAAGTATGACGGTATTTCTTTCAAAGCGTTGACGAAGGGTATGGTTATGTGTAGCTTCTTCAACATCTCCATTAAATTTTTGAATTTCTGATTCACAAGCTCCTTGTTTTTCCTTTGCGGGAATGGCAACGAAGGTTTATAAGTCGGTGGTGGCACATAGGGAGATTCCTTCTCTGGTTCAAGAGTTCTTTTCTCAGTTGGATCATCTACCCCTTCATCTGTTTTTGGCTCAGGCACCATCACTTCTTCCAACTGCTTCCCGCTTCTCAATGTTACTGCTGAAATGTTCCCCCTAGGATTCTCCTCAGCACGTCCCGATAGATGGTCAGATTGCCTTGGTGAAGCAGCTGCCTGTTGAGCCACTTGAGTCTCAAGCAACTTGTGACTTTTGGCTAAGTTTTGCATCTCACCTGTCAGGTGTTGGAGATTCCCAGACAAGGCTTGGACTGTAGTAAGCCATTGCTCCATCATTTTCTCCGTCCCAACACTCTGTTGTGCAGGGGGTACAACTGGAGCATGGTATTGAGGTCGTGGAGGGCCAGGTTGGAATCCAGGAGGTGGTCTTTCAGCGCCTTGGTTATTTGAATAGGAGAAACCAGGATGATCTCGAGCACGAGAATTATAGTTGTTGTACCTTGGTGCTCCACTGAAATCTCGATTCTTGTACATATCAGCATTTTTGTACATGTCCTTCATATATCTAACCTCCTCAGCTTGTTCCTCTTCTTGGTGGGAATTATACAACTCACATGATGAAATGGAATGATCTGTCTCACTACAGAACTGACAAGGAACGATCGGCTTTGATGATGTAGAACAAGCAACTTGTGTAGATGGAGTCTTTGATAACAATTGGCTCAAACGCTTCACCTCAGAAGAGAGAGCATCTAGCTTAGCATCCCTCATGGTTTCAGCACCCACCTCAAACATACCAGCACTCTTCTTGGTGCTAGGTACAACTGATCTCCCAATAGAGTATCTGCCACAGTTCTTTGCAGTCTTCTCAATAAATGCCCATGCCTCATCAACATTCTTCTCCATGAAAGTCCCACCAGATGAGGAATCAATCATAAACCTAGTAGCATCATCGAGCCCTTTGTAGAAAACTTCAAGGAGATTCAGTTTTGGCTCTCCGTGATGAGGACAATCAAGTAGAAGGTCCTTGAACCGCTCTCATGCTTCATAGATATTTTCTCCTATTTGCATCTGAAAAGCATAAATCTTCCTTCTCATTTCAGCTGTTTTATTCGGTGGGAAGAACTTGTTTAAAAACTCAGAAGACAATGCATCCCATGATGTTATAGAACCTTCAGGAATAGCATTGTACCATGCCTTAGCTCTATCCCTCAAAGAAAAAGAGAAGGCTCGCATCATAAGCTCATCTGGCTCAACTCCATGAATTTTAACTGTTCCCATCAGCTCCTTGTAAGTGGCCATGTGTTGATGAGGATTCTCAGAAGGAAGGCCACCAAACTGATTTTGACAGATCATTTGAATTAAGGATGGTTTCAGCTCAAAATTATTGGGAGTCAAGTTCTGAAATACCACCCCAGGATTTGGAGTGTGTTGCGTCGGATCCATCCGTTGAGCAAGAGTAAGCGGACCAGCAACATCCTGAAGAGCTAACTGATTTTGTAGGTGAGCACGGAGCTCATTAATCACTCGTGTACTTTCAGCTCTAGCAGCATCCAATTCAGCTTGGAGACGTGCAGCGTTGTCCCCCATTTCTTTGACTTTGCGTTGTTCAACAAGGCTCTTGTGAAAAGTCCTCTCAGGTTCAGAATCAAAAGGTAGAAGCTCTTCGACTTTTCGGCCTTTTCGCATTCAACTTGCAAAATATCTAAAACCAAAGCCAAAAAGAAACCAAATCAAAATAACAAACCGACTTAGAAAAACTAATTGAAAGGAATCAACTAATACTAGCTTAAGTCCCCGGCAACGGCGCCAAAAACTTGATAGGCTTGAAACCTACTCCCACAAGTGTATGGGATCGGTTGTAGTATATCAAGGTGTCGAATCACAAGGACTATAGGAGTATTAATCAAATCTTTGCAACCAGTTGACTAAGCCAAAATAGTAGAGAAATTGGGGTTTTATGATATAACTAATAAAAACAAATTAAAACAAGCAAATGGAAGTGTTGAGCAAATATGGAGAAAACATTCTAAAATTGGGGATTAATCACCATGTGCCGTCGATAGACTTAAGAGATTTTTCTCGCTTAAATGAATTTGATTCTGTATTGAGGTGGGTTGTCTAAGTTCATTACTAATCTCCTCTCGGTCTCATAGCAAATTGTACCTAACCGGCTAACAATCACTCTCGTGTAAAGTTAAATTAAAGTTAGGTCCATTAAGCTCTTAGAATCTAAGCAAGTTCATTCAAATGTCTCCTCTCGGTCTCAATTAGAACAAACAAACCTAGAATTTCTATGACACCCTATAAATCCTCAATAGACCTTGAATCATGCTATTGTGTCACTCATAAGCAAACATCAATGTCTCGGGTAATCCTATAGCTCCAATGACAACAATCACCTCTCGATCTCATGCAATCATCTATCTTCCTATTAGGGCTATCTCCTCTCGGTCTCAACCCCTAGTTGGATCTAATCGATTATCAATTAGCCTATACGCTCAATAGGATTAAATCAAACAAAAATCAAACTACATTCAAGCAATAGTAAGTATGTTCTATCTCAACATAGCGGAATCGCCCCAACCCTAGAACGAGCGAATTAGCTAAACATGACGAAAGAGAACAAATCAAAAGCAAGATAAGAAGACATGGCAAAGAAGAGTAAGAGAAATACTTGATCTTCTATAGCGGAAATCGTCTCAAAGCTTCCGATTGCAATCCCTTACCATTCAACTAATCTAGGGTTCTCCCAAGTTGTTCCCCCAAAATCTGAGTTTTTCAGCCCCTTGTCCAAAAACGTAACCCCCCTCGAATCTGGAAAATTACATTGGTTTTAATTAATCTAAAACAAATTAAAGAAACAGCCGGAAATCCGAAAGGTCTGGCCGGATCTGGCACTGTCACGACTCGTGAAGAATCTGTCACGGGTCGTGTCAGCATGCAGAAGTCACAAAAGTCACAGGTTCACTCGTCACGAACTCTCTTGTCCCGCGAGTCGTGCTACCCAGTTTGAGCTTCTTTGAGTGTTTCACTTGATATGCTTGCTCCTTGACTCATATTTTAGCTCATCTCTCGACCCCTTTTGCCCGTCTTTGATGACTTATTTCCACATGGAAGCGCCCCTAATCACTCCTTATCATTTAGCTCTTGAATTGGCTCCAAAACCGCTCAAAAGTACCTGAAATCACAACAAACTAGCGGTAGACACCGATTCCTCGAAATGGGACACTAAGGGCTAACAAATAGGTAGAATACTCTAGTAAAACGCCCTAAACTTTACACAAAAGTGCCCAAAGACAATGCTAGAATAGACGCTATCAAAATACCCCATACTTACCCTTCCTTGTCCCCAAGCAAGACTAAGATAATAAACCACATGATAGCGTCTGCTAAATAGAATTATTCGACAAATGCCGTCCTAGCATATCATTGCCAACAATCAAGAGTGACTAGCACATCAAAACACCAAAATCCTCTAATCCACTTCGCTTAAATCTCAACCTCAATACTCATCATCCACAAAGCTTGAACAATCTCGGTAATCTCAACCGCTTGAAAATATGCACACAACAAAATCATGAGGGTTTTATAGGGTTATAATGAGGCTAAGGTGGAAACAGTTGGGTATGGAAAATTTCAGGTCACGTGGTGCTAAAATCCGGGAAAAAGGATCATTTGAGAACAACCGGAAAAACACACACTTTCAAACAATCAAACTCATACCAATCCACCAAACAAACTCCATCACAACAACTTTTTCATGTTCGCTTTTGTCAGCCACATCAAAAGATTTCTTTCTCTTCGTTTTCCTTTTCACTCTTTTTCTTACCTCTCTAGCCTCGACACCGTTTTACACGAATATGAACATTTGTAATGAATGTACCCGGTTACTAAGTGTCTCGGCATCCTCGCTTTGCACTTCGATCTTCCTACTTGTGTGAATTTTATTCTCCACAAGCAGGATCGGTTACTAACCGTATTTTTTTTTTCATTTCTTGACTTTTGCACAAGAGTGAATGTTATCCTCCTCTTATCCCAAGACTTTTCTTCCTTTTTTTTATCACAAAGCAGAAAAATCACCCCACACTTGAAGCACATCCATACAACAAATTAAAATACACCACCATGACCCAAAATCCCGGATTGGGTAAAGGCAAATAGCGGGCTATTGAAAATCTTGTGGAGCTACCAAAGAAACAAGCTTCTAAGGCTCAGAAGGCTTCAAGGAGATGATCAAATATAAGGGTATGTAAGGAGAAATGGGCTAACAAAACTGCCTCAATCATATTTCAATTGTGCACATAAATCAAATAATGTGGTCTCAACCATAATATCAAGCTTGAGTATCCAAGTATAAGGCGAGAAACATACATAACCAAGCAAGAGGGTAAACAATATATCTAGCTAGTCAAACAAGACAATGGCTCAACGCTCAGGTAATCATCAAACGTTCGAAAATAAGGATGGGCCAAGTAGACACAAAATCCGCAAAAATTGTGAAGTATTCACCCCCACCCCATACTTAGACAAAGCATTGTCCTCAATGTGCAAAACAATCAAGGAAGAGATGAGAATACTCACAATTCCAACATTTAGAACGAGTTTCTTGAAGGTGGCCAAGCCAAAGCCATCCGTGTCAAAGCTGAACCAAGGCAAACAAAACCAACAAACAACAAAACTGGGCAAGATTGAGGTTAGTAGATAGGTGTCAAACACCTTCAATTCAGCTCAAAACACAACCATTCTTCTCAATATAGTGCACTCTCCACCCCATACTTGCACTTCTACAAATCAGCTCAAAAAAATAAAAATACAAAACTAAAAACTAAAAACAAAAACTTTTTTTTTTCTCTTTTTTTTTTTCAAAAGAAGAAAAGAAAACTTACCTCGGGTTGCCTCCCGAGCAGCGCTTCTTTAAAGTCATTAGCTTGACCTCGCATCTTCATTTATGTGCTTCGGTCAGGAGGATCGACGCATTCCTTCTTGACCACGCCCCGACGTACCTTGAACTTACCACAATTTCTGTGCCATATCTCAACACTACCACTTCCATCCTTGCACACCTTGGTCACATCAGTTCAATTTACACACATTCAGACATTCAATTTCAACTTCTTCCCATCCCCGATGACTTCCATGACCATTTGCACATCACAACTTCCTCAATTCCTCAATGGTTACTTCCTCCAAACCTTCTAACTCCCACAAAATTAGGGTTTAAAAAAAATTCAACCTGCTGACTACCTTCAATAGGACAATCTACAATGTTTTCGGGTTCAAGAGAGGGAGGATGAGTACTTACTTGCTTTCTAAATGGGTGGGGGATTGTTCTTCTTCAAACGCATCCAATAGATCTTCCTGTGTCGTCCTCTTCGTTTTTGAAACTCCTCCTTCTATGTCTCTCTCTACAGAACTCTCTTGCAGTCGATAGGGAGTGCATATGCTTCTCTTCCAATCGTCTTCAATCCCTCTCACTCGCCTGGACTTCCTTGCTAGGGCGCAACCAATTGGGGTCACCTGTTAGTTCTGCAATTTTTTGAGCCCAATTGCTAGTTTTGCAAAATTTGAAGGGGGGAGTCATTTTTGCAAATGGGCTAACTTTTTATAACTTTTGTGAATAAATCACACATTTTGATGAAATTGACCATAAGTAAAATAACCCTAGCCCGGCAATGGCATGTTTTGTGGCCTCGCCGTCTTGAAATCGCCTTTGGCCCTTCTTTTCTTTCACACTCTCTAGATTCCCGTAAAACCAAAATCCATCCTTTTCAATGGAATCCGGTCACAATCTGGCGGGCTTGGTCGATCTCCTTTCGATTTCGGCGGAATGTTGGCCTCTTATAGGTCAAGATCTATGGCTTGAAGTCTTCAAGAGATCACCTATCGAAACCCTATGTCGTTTCCGATGTGTCTGCAAGTCGTGGAAATCTGTCATTTCATCTCCATTCTTCATCGACCTTCTGTAACAGGGATTTCATAGGCTGATCTGATGGTGCTACTGCTAGTCTGCTATACTACATGCGTTTCATATTATGTTAGATATACATTAGTTTCATTTAAGTATATGTAATGGGCTTTGCCCTTTAGTTAAGTTGGGCTTTGTAGTGGGCTGGATCTTGGTGCTGTTAACCCACATTATCACCATCTTCTTCCTATGTAAAGCATCGAGCAGCTAAGCTGCAACCTAATCAAATACAAAACCAACTTCCAAATCCCTAAACTCTCTCAATTCAAATCTCCGTTCTAGTGTTCTTCGGATTGATTCTTCTCCCTCAATCTCTAGACCTAGATCACTCACCTTCGAACTCATCAATTGAGTTTCTAGGTTGAGATCTATCATCAGTTTGCTTGTGAAATGTTGCTGCTGCTTCAATGGCGTCGGAGAGCGGAATTCCCGTTTCATTGGTACCCCAATGCGACGGGATTTCCGACGATCAACTCCATTGAAGCAGATAACGATCGGAGAACGGGAAATAGGAGTGCGAGGGATAGATTTCTCGACTAGGGACTGGGTGAGAGTCCGAAGAAGAGCTTATCAGGACCTAGAAACCAGCTTAGTAACAAGAGAAGCCGATTCGAAGGTGATCTGATGATACTGTGTTTCAAAGAGAGATTTGAGAGATTGCAAATTGGTTTCTGTATTTGATTAGGTTGCAGCTTAGCTGCTCGATGCTTTACATAGGAAGAAGATGGTGATAATGTGGGTTAACAGCACCAAGATCCGGCCCACTACAAAGCCCAACTTAACTAAAGGGCAAAGCCCATTACATATACTTAAATGAAACTAATGTATATCTAACATAATATGAAACGCATGTAGTATAGCAGACTAGCAGTAGCACCATCAGATCAGCCTATGAAATCCCTGTTACAATACTCCCTTCTTCAAATGATCCTTGTCCTCAAGGATCAATAGCAAAACTCCCTTCTTCAAGATGAGCACCCACCAGAAAACAACCCTTTCACCAACAAGTTGTGTGCCCTTTCCACCAGGATCGAAAATGACAGAACTAGCGCCTGCATCCCCTATCCAAACAAACTTGAGTGCTTGGCGTATAAGATTGTATTCCATGTTGATTGCAGGTGGACCTTGAAAACCACACGTGCCTATAGTGGCATATGATTCCCAAATTACAGTGAGAAGCTTCATTGGGGAGCCAGCTAGAAATCCCATTTCAACTACAGCCTTGCTTTGAGCAGCTGAATTGATGCCATTTAATTTCTCTTTTCTCCTGGAATCAGAACTCCATACTCCGACACAAGTACCTAATTCTTCAGCTTCTTGCCGGTTTCCACTTGACATCACCACCCTAGACGCCTCACTTGCAACTGCAATTGCCAAATGATCCCTTGAATGATCACCACCGGGGTCCAAAACAAAGGAAGTGGCACCTTCCTTGCACATGACGAGTAACTCATGGTAGAGCATGATTAGCATATTTAGAAGCAAGGCTGGAAGTGAGTTGATCAGACCTGGACAGTCAGTTGCAACCTTGAACCTTATGTTAGACCTGGACAGCCCTTTGACGAGCAACATCGAGTACTTGAAACCAACAGTGAGGAGTTCTGTAGCATTTTCTGGGCCAAAGAAATCAAGTCGAAGAGGTCCTGATCCCTTATATCTAATCCCAAGGTCAGACATCAATCCTTTAGCACCACTAGTACTCAATAGACCAACATCAGATGCTCCAAGAACAGCCAGTTGACACATCAAAATGAATAGGCTATTTAGCATCAGTCCGCCTCCGGGATCAAAAATCGAAATATCAATGCAATCTCCTATCAAATTCTTTGAAGAACCTCTTCTCGAATTAATAGAATTGCCATCATACACTAACCCCAATATTTCCAGCCCTTCTAAGTAAGACAAACTCCCCTCCTGGGGCTCAAATCCTAGGTCAAGCATTCGATTAGTTCTATCCAAAACAAGAGAAACTGCTGTCCACAATGACATAACCTTTTTCTTCAACATATCGATCAACTTATCAGGGGTAGCAACATCAGTTTCAACCCTTTTAGCTATAATTCCAGGATCAAAAGTAAAATGTAATTGAAACAAGTCAATCACCTCAACCCTTATAGCAGTCAGGTCATCGCCTCTCCTATCCCCACTGCTCTCCATTGGTGGAGACATTTTGTCGAGCACTTGGTGAGCGACCAAACTGATGTGTTCCTTTGCTAAAGTAGGGCCATCGCCTCTAGAATTAAGCAGCAAACCCAGCAAAATGTGGCTATCAAACCCCAAGCAAGTCCCTCCCGGATCGAAACTCAACAGCTCACCCTCATCATTTATCAGAACATGAATATTTGTTAAATCATGAACGAAAGGTGTAGCGAGGACGATAGGAGAGTTACCTGCCATCATCCCTTTCATTTGGATGTCCTCGTCTCCTTTAGGGATCTCAATCCCCTTCTCGAGGTCCGCCTTCTCGGATCTCTCTTCAGTGCAACTCATCGTTACCTTGTCGTCTGATCTGGACAAATCGAAAAGCGTCCAATCCCGCTTGCCTTCAGGAATTTGGACTGAATTTTGAGTGACTTGATTCGGCTCGATCTGAAGTTGCGTCATGCTCGTCCCCTCAATTTTAGGCGAATCTAAGAGATCCGGCTTGGGAGCTGTTGGCGAGTCGTCGATCTTCTCAGATTGGATTGGATTCTCCGTAGACCTCCCTTCCGCTATCAGAGATGCGGCCATTTCCTCAGTTCTGTCCATACACTGTTTCATCTCTTCATTTGTCGATCGCGTTTCATGGACCCACGAGGTCACACTCTGCGTCAATTTCTCCGTCGCTACCTTAAGAGCCTCCAGAGCTTCCAACTCTTCATCCGTCCAATCTTCATCCTCCATGGACGAATCCGCCGGGGACTTGAACTGCTCTGATACCAATGCGACGAATGGGAATACAACCCGACCACCTCCTACGCTATCTTTCGTCCTCGACCCCGTATCGTTGAACATCTCAAACAACAAGTCCATTTCCCGTTTCGATCCAACAGTAAGTTCAGTTCCCGGCGTAAATTCACTTTTGTTGATTTGATTCATGGAGTAATCTGCATTTCACACACCGTACATTCCTTCTTCGACTCCGTTATCCTCTGGAACCCTGCAATTCACAAGTATCTCGCCCTCCCGAGGATCCCCTTTCATTTGGAATCGTCTATGGATGACTTTGCTTTTGTGCCTGACTTCAATTCCTCTGCTAGACGCTTCGGCCATGCTATTGGCTTCGGTTGCGGTAGCTCTAAGAATGATTTCAAGGTTGTGAGGGTTTGGGTCCCTTTTATTGTTATTCAACAGGATTGTGCTTGGTACGACAAACCACCTCCACCCGCCATCTATCAGGTATACTCTGCTCAAGAAGGTCTCTGGAGAGTGGCTACCCCTAATATTGACCTCCTGTCTTGTGGATTTGATGCCGGATCGAGTCACACTAGTTGTTTTGTGAATGGATATATCCATTGGACTGTAAACAGGACAATAGATATTTACAATGCCGACAGACAATTCGGTGTGCTAATGTTTAATTTTGAGCGCGAAGAGTTTACAATAATGGATCTCCCTAAAGAATTCTATCCCGCTGGGATGGGTTGGTTGGAGGATGTGAACACGCCACTCAGGGCGGATGTTATGGAGTATGCTGGCATGCTATCAGTATTGGTTTCTCGCGGTTTGGAAAGTAGGCATGTGGAGTTGTGGGCGATGGATGAGCATGGTGTGAGCAGCACATGGAAGAAGCTATATGGTTTCAATATGAGCGGTATTGATATATACCAACCTTCATTTGAGGAACTTTCTCCTTATGGCCCTAAGCAATGGAAATGGAATGAGGACGGTCGCTTTGATGATAGGTTTGACCAGATATACTGTCGCCATGTTTATAATGAAAGCATGTTTTTGATGGATGATACCAAAGCTGAATCTTATGGAAACGAGGAGATAATTCATATCTGACCTAAGTTTCAAACAGATTCAAGGTACTTCATTACATATAGCAAATATTCTTTTCCAGTTGCACTTCACTTTGGATGCAATGAAATTCATTATGTAGCTTCTGCTGAATACTCTTATCCAGATTATGCCTTATTGAGTAATTTTTTAATACAGCATGTTTGATATGATCATTCATTCGGTAGTAGGCTTCAGTTACTTTAAAGCAACAATGCAACACACAATTTATGATTCAATTACATGCCTGTGAAAGAAAATTCCAGGGGCTAGAAATTGTTATGTTGTATATCTTGTTTTAGGACTCCAACTAACAAAAGAAGGTTGATATGTACACATCCATCAATTTTGGTCAATTTGGTTATATAACAGAGTGTGTCTATCTTCAAATCTAGCCAACTACCGTATTGTGAAACAGTACAACTTCTGGATCATAATAGTTACAATATAGAACTAAATCATAGACGAAAATAACCCTGACCAACATAATGTTAAGTATATCTTCAACTGGTTTGTAGTCATTTTCAGTTCTTACATTCATCTGATGCCTTATTTTCCAGGTTTGTGTTGTTAATAGTTTTTCATGGTTGTCAGTTGTTCTCCTTCTATTCATCAACCTTAGTTATTGGGACGCAATATGACATTTTATTATAGTTGCAGGATTGTATTATAATTGTGGAAATTGTATTAAATTTTTGTGACGGAGAGCTTAATTGTTTCTTTATTAGATATTTTTGGTGGAAGAGAAGTTTCATTTGCTGTCATTAAGTATTTAGGGGCCATGATTGTATTGACATGTTTTGGAGTGACATGGAGTTTGAACTTTTATTTCACTAGAGTGACATTGCTTACTAATGTGAGTTTATCAGTGACATAAAATCAACTAAAGTAATTGGATACTTCAAATTTAAATATTATTAACACGCCAGGAGGAATATTTTCATTGCATCTAGCTAGCAAACATGCCTTCCATTTTTTTTTATTTTCCATTTGTTTTGAAGAATACTCCTTATATTCACTCCTATAATGATTTATTTAATGTTGCCTAATATATAGATATTACAGATTCCTTGTGCTGTGTGTCCACGGGTCTGCATACAATATAATCCTTCATTCATCAACAAGTCCTACCGGTTTCGTGGTTGATCATGATTCATCAACTCTGAGTTACTTCCAAGAGGGTTCACTGAAGTTTTAGAGCTTCTATTTCATGAGGGTGTATGCTTTAGATCATTTTGCGATGTAGTATAACAACAATATGACTTTGTTAGGTTGGTAATGTTAAGATAATGACTAATGAGTTAGCTTTGATGTAAGACACTCAACAAATGGTGGTTAGGATGACATCAGTACCCTTTTTTTTTCCAGATCGGCTTGATTATGGGATGCAGTACTTGCAGGTCATTATTGTAGCCACTGCTTAATATTCTCTTAGTTTGTTATTTGTTCTAGGTAACTATTGTGTAAATGGGTTGGTGACTCCTTTTTCGATCCATCTCTATATGCTCTGATCATGGAATTCAACCTGATGTTGGGTCTGGTGAATTCAGTAGAAAGAATCTTTGTAGTAATACCATACCAGATGTTAAAATTGGGATCTGGAATTATGGATAGGATGGTAAGAAGTTTCATATATTGTAGAATCGAATTGTTGGTTCATATATTGTTCCAAAACACCCGTCTCTCCCTCTCTATTCGTTCGACCATCCACTGCTGCTGGTGCCATCAACCACTGTCGTTGTTGCTCACTTGAAGTACACATGAGCCAAAGGTCCTTGTAGTAATATTTTTCTTGCTTATTGTATGGTTGTCTATAAGTTATCTTGTGTATCCTTGTATTTTGTAGATTACCAATAAGAAAGAGCATTAATTTACAAATTAAGGATCGTCCTCTAGAATCTAGATTGATTGTTGCTGTGGAGCCTATGAAAGCTCAAAGCTAGACTGTGATTTTCGCTAGATCGAATCAAGAAAAGCTTCACAGAGATGTACGTGCTCAATCACGTCCACCATGAAAAGCTTCACAAGAGTCCGAAGCTATAGGGACTCCTCTGCACACGGTCTTTGTCAACTACCTCTCTTGACCATTAATTTTCGCCCTAATTTTTTTTTTTTTTTTTACCACAATTCAGGTATTCTACTTGTTTTGGGATCCTTTTTCGATCTTACGCCCACTTCAAGCCCATGGATAGGTTCCGATTCTTGGTTCATCGCACTCGCCAATTGAAGAATTTGAGCCTAAATTCCTTAACTAACCGACATCTCGAAATAACCAAGAGATGGTAGATCAAAGTTAATGAGGAGAAAAGGTCGAGGCAATGGGTCGAGAGAGAAGTGATCGATCGGGGGATCGAAGTGGGTGCAAGCCGAGGAGCTCAAAATGGGGGTAAAAATGGACATGTGTAGAGGAGATTCTAACAAGGAAGAGACGCTAATGGTTACAATTTAACAAAAAAAATATATCACCCTATTTTAGTCGCCATTGATCTAAATCCTACTGTTGAAAAAAGTTAGCATTAATGCATTACCCTACATGTGTGTGTATATATTTTAATTGATCACCACAATTTATAAAATATTTCATTTTAAAGTGATCTTATTTTAAAGACATTGTAAATTATGTTCACAATTTGTTTTTAGGATATAAGGTAAAGTTTAAAAAATTATGCAAGGGTTATGCCCCTTAATTTCAACTCGCTTGGTCCTCTAGTTAAGATGATACTTAAAAACCTTTTACTTAACTGGTCGAAAATCACAATCTCTTTATATCTCACCCTCGTTTTGATTTTTAACGGCCATTAATTCTTTTATAGCTAATCTCTGAAATGAGGAAATAGACCTAAAACAAACTAACTCTGATATTGCTGCACATACATGAGAAACCCAACATATATGACTGATCTTATGTCTAAACCCACCCGAAAGGGTAGACTAAATCCCGAAAAGGTCTTGAGAAAATCCCGCAAGGGCTTGTCAATTTTTTTGTAGGTGAAAGCTTGTTGGCGTTTTGTTTCGAGCAGTTTGCGGCTTTGCTTCCGATGTTTGTAGGAGGTCTTCTGCTTGGTGGAGGGGGGCGTGGAGTTTGTAGTCGGGTCTGGCTGGGGTTGAGGTGGTGCGCTCAGGGCGACTCCGTATCCGGGATAGTTTCCTTGGAGTTCGTCTGCACTACCCACAGGAGATAGGGTCCTGCTGTACTACTGGCCCGCGGTGCTACTGTTCGGTGGTGCTTGGCCGCGTTCTTCGGCGGCTTCTTCAGCTTTTTGGGTGTTTGGCCTTCTTGGAACGTTTGTTGTAGAGTTTAGTTCTGCTTGGTTCATTTCGCTTGTTTTTGTATTTCTGTTTTAGTTTGTTCTGTTAGACGGTTCACCGTCTGCCGACTTTGTCGGCCTCTCGATGAGTCAGGCCTGTCTGACCTTCGAATTTTTACCTAATCAAAATATATATATATATATATATATATATATATATATATATATATATATATATATATATATATAGGGTCGCGCTCCGGTGAAAACCAAAATTGCGGTAGAAACCCGTGAGGACCGGCTTTTTAGCTCGGTTCACTTGCTTTATAGCCCGGTTATGAATAGAACCGACCTATAATGTCACAAATTTTAGCCCGGTTCTGAATAAAATCGAGCTATAAAGTCACTATATAATTTTAAAACATTAGCTTTTTAGCACGATTTTTCGGTTTGACCGAACTATAAAGTCATGTGTTATTTTAAAATTGGAGTTTTTAGCACGGATTTTAGGTTGAACCGAGTTGTAAAGTCACCGTGTGATTGAGGTTTTTAGCACGGGTTTAAAAAAAACCGAGATATAAAGTAGTCCTCACGGGTTTTTACCACAATTTGAGGTTTTCACCGGAGTCAATCCCTATATATATATATATATATATATATATATATTTTGATCTTAATTATATGTTTTTTTATATCTTTGATTCATTTCTTATATTGGAACGTACAAAACCACATATGCATCTCAACAATACATCTTATCCAAAGGATGAAGGAATCAATTTCTCAGGGAAAACTTATGTTGAAAGTGAGCCCATTTCGACACCCGAAGGTACCTATATATCCAACATGTTCGAACCATTTGACCCTAGCTAGCTTCTACTTGACCATATACATAGAGCCATTCTTTCAATTCATGTCATCTTGGAATGCTTCCATCTTACACCTCGAGCAAAATGAAATCCGAGACTATTTCATTGCATATAGTTGGTCTATCTGCCTAGCTATAAAGTGATTGGAAACTCATTGCTCTAGGTGAGATGTAAAGAAAGAGACTGAGACCTTAGATTCATTTAAGGTCAAACAAGTGATCTATATGAAGCCAATTGCACTTTAGATTTTCATGTGTTTCAGTATTGACTCTCAACTTATATAATTGATGCCTATGATACAAGATTCTTAAATATCATAGCGCACCAAAACTGTTTCATATCCTACCTGCATTTTTTTATTTATTTAACAAGTTATAGATACTTATCAAATAAGAGCTAGGCCCACGATGTTTGTTATGCAATCCAGTATGAATATTAAAACAAATATTTAAGCTAACTTTAGCAAGATTTCATATGATTTTTCTTTAATCTCCTAGAGGAAGACACACAAACTCTTTGAGATTAGAGGAATATGTTTTTGTCTAACAATTAGTGTGTAAAATAATTCATAACTACCAACCAGATGCACCTCTTTTACATTGTTCTTCTTACTACTTAAGGAATAGCTAACGCTGCTCGACTTACTGGTAGGGAGTAGATTCTCTTGGATTTTCACCAAAGGAAAGGGATGGAGACAGATATCGAACTCGTAACCTCCTTACTACCCCTTCCTCTACACCATTGGGCCATCCCGATTGACACATTTTTTTTTGGGAAGTAAAAACACCCAATTGTATAAAACTCACTCCAGTGCATGGAGTTTTTTTTTTTTTGTTGTTACATTATTTCACAAAATAATTTTGATAATTGAGGTGAAATTACATTATTATTCATTTAAATTAGAAAAAATATATTCCATCCGTCTCAAAATTTAAGTCGTTTTAGTATTTTGTACAAATTTTAATATAACACTCACTCCTCAATCAACATTATCATTCCACTCACTTTTTCATAAATTATATTTTTTTAATACTCACTTCAATTTTTAACCAATTTAAATCTTAAAAAAAATCAACAACACACAAATATATACAAATCATTATTCTTTCTGACCTAGAAAACCTAAAATAAACATATTCTTAATAAAAAATGAAGTTATAAAAGAAAATAATACAAACTATCGACGGTGAACCAAAAATAATACGAACTTTTAAAATGACAAATTCATATACAAACTATGCCTATTTAAACCAATAATAATACAGTGGGTATAACTCAAAACTAACAAATTAATTTGGATTGAAAATATAAATAACAAAAAAGTTGGGAAAATGTACAATTAAGAGGCAAAGTTTGCCTCTTAATTGTACATTTTCCCTAACTTTTTTGTTATTTACATTTTCAATCCAAATTAATTTTTTAGTTTTGAGTTATACCCACTGTATTATTATTGGTTTAAGTAGGCATAGTTTGTATATGAATTTGTCATTTTAAAAGTTCGTATTATTTTTTGTTCACCGTTGATAGTTTGTATTATTTTCGGTCATTTTTCCTTATAAAACGGCCTAATTTCGTAATTGTGGCCGCGCCGTCTTGAATTCGCCTTGCCCTTCCTTTCTTTCACTCTCTCTAGATTCCCGTCAAACCAAAAATCCATCCTTTTCAATGGATTCCGGTCACAATTTGGCAGCTTTGATTGATCTGCGTTCGATTTCGGCGACATGTTGGCCTCTTATAGTTCAAGATCTATGGCTTGAAGTCTTCAAGAGATTACCAATTGAAACCCTATGTCGTTTCCGATGTGTCTGCAAGTTGTGGAAATCTGTCATTTCATCCCCATTCTTCATCGACCTTCATCACTCCTTCACTTGCTCCACCATCCCCGCTAACCTGAAGCCCTACTTCCTCGTCGATTATGACCTCGTCGATTACAATGAAGCCGGGGAATACAACCCGATCAACACCTACACTCTCTTTCGTCCTCGACCCCGTATCGTTGAACATCTCAAACAACAAGTCCGTTTCCCGTTTCGATCCTACAGCGATTGCACTTCCTGGCGCAAATTCGCTTTTGTTGATTTGATTCATGGAGTAATCTGCCTTTCCCACACCATATATTCCCGCTTCGACTCCGTCACCCTCTGGAACCCTGCAATTCGCAAGTATCTCGCCCTCCCGAGGATCCCCTTCCATTTGGAGTCGTCTATGGATGACTTCGCTCTTGTTCCTGAATTCAATTTCTCTGCTAGATTCCTCGGCTATGCTATTGGCTTCGGTTGTGGTACCTCTATCAATGATTTCAAGGTTGTGAGGATTTGGATCCCTTTTATTGTTATGCAAGAGGATTGTGCTCGGTTCCACAAACCACACCCAACAGCGGTCTATCAGGTATACTATGCTCAAGAAGGTCTCTGGAGAGTGGCTACCCCTAATATTGACCTCCTATCTTGTGTATTTGGTTCCGGATCAAGCAAAAATAGTTGTTTTGTGAATGGATACATCCACTGGGCCATAAAGAGGATAACAGATCCAAACAATTATGACCTGCAAAGGCTACAATTTCTTGTACTGATGTTTAATTTTGGGGCGAAGAGCTTACAACTATGGATCTCCCTAAGGAATTCTATCCTGTTGGGATTAGTTGGTCCGAAAATGTGAACAAGCCACTTTGGGTGGATGTTATGGAGTATGCTGGCATGCTGTCAGTATTGGTTTCTCGTGGCTCGGAAAGTGGGCAGGTTGAGTTGTGGGCGATGAAGGAGCATGGTGTGAATAACACATGGGAGAAGCTATATGGTTTGAATATGAATGGTATTGATATATACCAACCTTCAGTTGAGGAACTTTCTCCTTATGGCCCAAAGCAATGGGAATGGAATGAGGATGATTACTATGATGATTTGTTTAACCAGATATACCGTCATCATGTTTATAACGAAAGCATGTTTTTTATGGATGATAACAAAGCTGAGTCTTATGGAAACAAGGAGATAATTCATCTCTGAGTCTCTGACACACATTTCAAACAGATTCAAGGTATTCATTACGTGTAACAAATATTCTTTTCCTGTTGCACTTCATATTGGAATTTTGGATGCAATGAAATTCATTACGCAGCTTCTGCTCAATACTCTTATCAGATTATGCCTTATCGAGTACTTTTTTAATACAGCATGTTTGATATGATCATTCATTTGGTAGTAGGCTTCAATTAGTTTAAAGCAACACACAAGTTATGATTCAGTTAAATGCCTCTGAAAGAAAATTTCAGGGGCTAGAAATTGTTATATTGTTTGTATATCTTGTTTTCGGATTCCAACTAACAAAAGAAGGCTGATATGTACACATCGATCAATTTTGGTCAATTTGGTTATATAACAGAGTGTGTCTATCTTCAAATCTAGCCAACTAACATAATGTGAAACAATACAACTTCTGGATCATAATAGTTACAATATAGAACTAAATCAACTGATTTTTAGTCATTTTCAGTTCTTGCATTCATCCGATGCCTTATTTTCTAGGTTTGTGTTGTCAACAGTTTTTCATGGTTGTCAATTGTTCTCCTTCAATTCATCAACCTTAGTTATTGGGATGCAATATGACATTTTATTATCATTGTGGGATTGTATTTTAATTGGGGACATTGGATTAAATATTTGTGAAGGAGAGCTTAGTTGTTTTTTCCATTAGATATTTTTAGTGAAAGAGAACTTTCATTTTGCTGCCATTAAGTATTTAGGTGCCATGATTGTATTGACATTTTTTGGAGTGACATGGAGTTTGAACTTTTATTTCACTAGAGTGACATTGCTTACTAATACTTCAAATTTAAATACTATTACCATGAGTCACATGAAGTAGATAATTTCAATTCTTGTATGAACTTGATCTGATTTTTACACCCTGCCATACTCACGTCGAGAGCACATAAGTGTGATTAAGCATGTGGTTGTACTAGTCTCGTCAATTTATGATTTGTGGAATATTTTCATTGCATCTGATATTTATACTGTCTGAATTAATTGAATTCACATATGTACTTGCATATAGCAAACATGCCTTCCATTTTTTTTTCCATTTTTTTTGAAGAATCCTCCTTATATTCGCTTCTATGATGATTTATTTAAGGTTGCCTGATATATCGATATTACAGATTCTGTGTGCTGAGCTTTCATGGGTCTGCATATAATATAATCTTTCCTCATCAACAAGTAAAACTGGTTTCGTGGTTGATCATGATTCGTCAGCTCTAGTTACTCAATTTCTAAGAGGGTTCGCTGAGTTTTAGAGCTCCTATTTCACGAGTGCGTATACTTTAGATGATTTTGCAATGTATTATAACAACAGTATGATTTTGTTAGGTTGGTAATCTTAAGATGGTGACTAATGAGATAGCTTTGATGTAAGAAGGTTCATATTTTGTAGAATCGAATTGTAGGTTCATATATTGTTCCGTCTCTCCCTCTCTACTCGTTCGACCATCCACTGCTGCTGGTGCCATCAACTGCCGTCTCTCCCTTTCAATTCAAATATCAAATCTTCCAAGGATTCAAGGTATGTGCTCTATCTTAACTCTTGTTCAAGTCTAATTTTGAGATAATGTATGCTTAGTTTGAGGATTCGAATAGGTAGAGTTTAAGAATGACTTTTGGGAATTTTTGAGACGGATGTGTGGTTAATTGATGGATTTCTTGCATGAATGTTGTTATTGAGTAAACTGCGAGGGGATTTTTATGGTGAAACCGGCTGATTAAGGTGTTTCTTTGATAGCAATTTTACTATCTCCATCAAGCTTTAGGATGCTTGATTGAATTGCTTATCTTGATTAATTTCATAATCATTTTAGCTATGCACAATCACATTTATGACATGAATTATAATCCACCTTATGAGTTTTGATTACTGGTTGCTTATTTGTCATGAATCATATTGAGTTGAATTAAGGATATGTTAAACAATAAGTATGGGGTACTGATTTTAGCAATCTTACTTATATGAATCTTGCCTCATTGAGCTTATTGTATGGTTGTCCAGAACCAGAAGTTATCTTGTACCTTGTATTTTTGCAGATTACCAATAAGAAAGAGCATTTGCAAAGGATCATCCTCAAGATTGATTGTTGCTTTGGGGCCTATAAAAGCTATACAATGTGTTTTTTGTTGGATCAAATAAATCAAGAAAAGCTTCATAGATTCAAGTCCCAAGCAATATATATAGGGACTCCTCCGCACACGGTCTTCGTCAACTACCTCTCTTGACCGTTAATTTTCGCCTCCTTTTTACCACAATTCAGGTATTCGATCTACTTGTTTTGGGATCTATTTTGTTGCGCCCACTGCAAACCCGTGCATAGGCTGCGATCCTTGGTTCATCGCACTCGCCAAATGAAGAATTCGAGTCAAAAGTCCTTAACTAACCGACATCTTGAAATAACCAAGAGATGGTCGATCGAAAATAATGAGGAGAAAAGCCATTAATTCTTGGATAAATGCATTTCATGGTACAGGCTTGGCATTTCATCGATAAGGCATTTTTCTATATATACCAAAAGTTCAATTCAAAGATATGTCAAGTTGACAACGAGTAACGGGCACTATGGTGTTCGATCGTTTGGTTCTTGCAAGTTGCGGCAGATCGACGTACGAGCCAGAAAGACTACATATGTATCTGAATATCTTTTTTTATGTGGCCATCTGAATATTGATCAAACCATCCTTTTTTTATTTTTATTTTTTTTTGTTAAAAAGAACCCTTAATAAGGGCTTCTAAGTAGTTGCATCATCTGTACAAAACATCGTACTCCCAAGATAAATACTACGTACCTTTTTATTTGACATTTTCAAAACAGATATGTTTTTTTAGAAAGATAAGAACTATATAAAATACCATTTTATATTCAATCTATGAGATTATTAAAAAAAATTATATAGTTTTATCAACTTAAAAAACGTACATAAATAATAAAAAGACAAATAAAAAGGAACGGACGAAATATAGCTAGGTTAAAGTCAGTTGGGGTTCAGTAAGGTCAAGACAGTCAGAGGAATGTGTGCGTCACATACATGCATGAGAAACCCAACATATATGTCTGATCTTAATTACTCCCTCAGTTAAGAATCTGTTCCAAATTGTTTGTCTTTTACTATTTATACACGCTTTCTTAAAAAACTAAAAAATATATAAAATATCTATTTTTTAATTAAAATTTTAAAATAATTCTATACTTATTAGTAATATGTATGATATTATTTAAAAATATTTAATAAAATATTGATATTTTATATAGTTTTTAGCTTCTTAAAAAAACGTACATGAATAGTAAAAGATAAATAATTTGGGACCGAGGGAGTATAAGTCTAAAGCTTAGATTCTTGTTTGAAAAAGTCCTTTCAAATTTTCTATGTATTGAGATAAGAGAATTGTTACTTTTTGATTATTTTGTTTCCCTCAAATTTTATTGGTTGATGAGGGATGTACATGGATAAGTTTATAATTTCCTTAATTTGTGTGCAAATGTCTAAAATAATTTGTGTACATGGATAAGTTTATAATTTTTTTGAACGGAGGTAGTATATGTTTTTTCATATCTTTGATCCTTTCTTATAATATTGAACGAACCACATATGCATGTCAACAATATATCTTATCCAAAGGATGAATAAGGAATCAATTTCTCAGGGAAAACTGATGTTGAAAGTGAGCCCATGTCGACACCCGAAGGTACCTATATATCCAACATGTTCGAACCATTTGACCCTATAGCTTCTAGTTGACCATGTCATCTTGGAAATGCTTAAGGTTTCAACAAAAACCACAGTTGGAATCGGAAGTTATACTTCATAACTAATTAATCCAGTAGAAATTTCATGTTTTTATAGCAAAATAATTTTACAGTGATCTGATCGAGCTTAATCGTATCGGTAGACCAAGATTCTAGTAGAGCTATTGTGGACCCGGTATGCGTTCCTGACTCCGAATTCTAGTAGAGCTATTGCAGAATTGTACGTGTTGATGTCGGCGAGAGCTTGAGAAGAAGAGATGGCTCAATCGCTTCGAATGTCGTTCAAAAGAAAAATTCTGCAATTACCAATCAAAAGAAAGACTACTAATGTGGAAGAAGGGAGGGTTCTTATAATTGGTTGGCAACAAATGTGTGGACGTTGGTGGGGATCGATGAGAATCAAACATCTCCCCTTTTTGTTGATTGATTCTACATGGATGAGTGGGCATCTTTCTATTCTTTGGCCATTCATCACATAAATGAGAAATATTAATTGGCATTATTATTAGGAACAAAGTAAGCTAGTCTCAAATGCAATGACTTTGCATTCTATTGAATATATGGAATGTGTATACAAAACCTCATAATAAGTTGTACTACCGAGTCACGCACCAGATAAACCGGCTTGCGCTGGGAAAGAAGCGGAGGCAGAGATCAAACCCAGAATCTCCTTACCCCTTCTTTTGCTCCATAGTCCACACCACTGGGCCACCCCAATTGGAGCAGTACTATCTTTCTTTGTATGTACATAATTGTATGTACAAAATTATATTTTATCAGAATATGCTTCTTCCAATGTCCATGGTTTACACTACTCTTGGATATTTTTCACTCTTCACTCTTTCATAATTCGACGTGGACAATGTGCAGACGATATATTGCTTGACAAGGTAGACTGAACTCTTCATCTTAAAGAAGAGGCATAGACTTATTATTATGAGCTCATCGGTGAAAGAGATCGACAATGTATGCTCATGTCTGAAAGATTCCCAAGGACTGCTACGTGTAAAGGGTCGCGAACATATAACAAGAATCAAAGAAAATGTGTCAATCAACTCACTTTATTCTTAGCTATAGGATAGCCTGTCTTGTGATGAAATGCAAAGGAGGCCTCTTACAAAAATGTCAAGTTGTGACATTGAACCAAATTGATGATGTGTAGTTATGTTCTCTTCGAATTTATACTACTTTATCGACGTTGTCATATATGCTTTCTATTGTTAGATTCCTTCAAACTTCTTCTTCTTCTTCTTCTTCTTTGGAGAATCTTAGGGGTTTGACAATTGATTGGTGGCCCAAAATGATGGATCATAAAGTAGCAAGGGGGAATGGATAAACCCTATCCCTCGCCATATCGGATGAAGCATTGTGTTACTTGAGTAATCGGTAGGTCAAGTGTAGGGCATCGATACCCATGACACGAGATTCGTTTTGAGATGAATCCTCAACTTATGAACTCATATATGCTTCTTACTTCTTGAGCAAAATGAAACAAGTCTATTTCATTGCATATAGTTGGTCTAGCTGCCTACCTATAAAGAGATTGAAGACTCATTGCTCTAGGTCAGTTATGAACTCATGTATTTCAGTATTGACTCTCAACTTATATAATTGATACCCATGATACAAGATTCTTAAATATCATAGGGCACAAAAATTGTTTCATATCCTACCTGCATTTTTTATTTATCAAGTTATAGATACTTATCAAATAAGAGCTAGCTAGGCCCATGATGATGATGCTTGTTAGTTGAATAAGAATATCAAAAGCATAAATTATAGAGGTATGTTACGCAATCCAGTATGAATATTAAAACAATTTAGTTAAGCTTATAACTTTATCAAGATTTGATGTGATTTTTTTAATCTCCTAGAGGAAGCCACATAAACTGTTTGAGATTAGAGGAATATATTTTTGTCTAACAATTTGTGAGTAAAATAATTCATAACTACCAACTAGATGCACCTCTTTACATTGTTCTTCTTTCCACCTGAGGAATAGCTAACGCACTCAACTCTTTTAGCTATGAAAATTGTAGATATGTTGATTAAGAATTAATCCAAACCCCATATAAATGCAATTATTAATTTTTTTTTACAGTAGGCAAAAATTAGGTGTACCTTACAGAAGTAAGGTGTCACCATTATCATCCAAACGAATGATGTTACAGAGATCCCTACAGGTAGGGAGATTCAAAAGCTTACAAGTATTCCTAGACTTAGCTATAAAATCAGCTGCCTTGTTTGCTTCCATGTAGTAGTGTCTGAATTCGATGTTGAAATGCAATTATTAATTAAACAAGATATTATGCGTAGTTTCAAAGGCTATGTTTTATTGATATACCTTGATTGAATTACACCCATCAATCATCTATATTTAGGTTATGTTCGAACACCTAACCAAGCGGAGTACACAAGATCGATGAAGTTCCATCCTAAACCAATTGGAGAAGTGACCCACTTATATGCAAGGCTTGGATTCCTTATATTATCAATCTGGGATACTAACCCTTTCATATATTCAACAACCACATCATGTTGTATGCATTGGCGGATCTATGGGGTCTCGGGGTGGCAGAAGCCCCTCCTCGTTCGGGAAAAAAAAACGTAAAAAAAAATATTTTTTGGGGATTTTTTGGTATTTTTTACTAATTTTTTTAGATAAAAGAGTGTAAAGGAGTAATAAACTAAGATAGCTTAGCTTAGTTGGGAAGGAGAAGGATTTATTAGCTTGAGTGCATGAGTCTAAATCTCATTAGCCTCGTTTTTTTTTATTTTCATTTTTCCTAGTTTTCTTTCTACTAAAAATGTCTAATAATTAAATAGCAAATTTAAGGTCATCTCAAATATATTTTAACAAAAATATTATTTTCTATGTATAGATATAAAAATAATTCTCATTTTTTTTTAATTTCTTGTATTTCTTTAATTTTTTCCATAAAAATGTCTATTTAAATCACAAATTTAAAATTTTTATAATATATTTAAACAAAAAAATTATTTTTTCATACATACATGAAAAAAAAATTCTTAAATTTTTTTAGCCCCCGCTAAAATAAGTTCTGGATCTGCCACTGGTGGTATGGTGTCACTTCGAAGCATTAATTTGAAGAAAGGCATTTTCCTTATCCTTACAAAGGTCTCCAAGGATCAGAATAGCTTCTATCCTATCTTTGTTTGTCCACCTTATTTGGATATTTGCCTTTTGGCCATTGTTTAGTAGTAATGTCCAATGTCAATGCTTTTGAGCCATTGGCATCTCCTTATAAATTGGTTGTAGGGATCTCACAAAGAAACAACACCTTCACCAACAAGCTCATAGGCCTCTAACCGAGTCCAAACAAACACACTACTCAATCTTGATCGATCTTTCACTTCTTAGCGACTTCTTAGAAATGGAGAGGATAAGTGAACTTGCTAAGACAAAAGCAGCTGTGATCTTCACCAATAGCTCGTGTTGTATGTGCCACAGCATCAAGACGCTGTTCTATGAAATGGGTGCGAGCCCTGCAATCTACGAGCTCGATAGGGATGCTCGTGGCAAAGAGATGGAGAGGGCCTTACAAAGGCTCGGATGCAGCCCAACCGTCCCTGCGGTCTTCATAGGTGGGAAGTATGTAGGGTCCGCTAGAGACGTCCTCTCTTCGCACCTTGATGGATCTCTCAAGGACATGCTTATAGATGCAAAGGCTATTTGGTTCTGACGATCGACCCATCAGCTACCATTATCCAATTAAAGGGATCACCTTGCAAGCTAAAAGATACCCTTTTGTTTATAGTGTTAAGGTTTAGTAAATAATGTTATGATCAAACCTCCAAGAGCTTTTCTTTTTACAAGCTCAAAATTGAAGAAAAATCATGTACCTTGATGAGAAAAATCAACCAAGGTTTACGCGATCTCGATCGGTTGCCTCTAATGTTATGTATAGCAACTTCCATGTTGAAGCAAAGCTTGGAAAACTATGTTATTTGACTAGTTAGACTATGTTGTGTCCATATTTAGTACTTGTTGAATTGAAGAGTACATTGAAAGACATATAAAGTAGTTAATTAAGTTAGGTTGTGCTAATTAAGATATTAAACCAACAACACATCCAAATTAATCTCATGTAAAGTGGAGTAAGTTAAAATGTGTTCAATACTTCAGCAAAGGATCTGAGTTAAACAAAAATAATCTACTCATTTACAAATTAATTACAAAGATATAGATATATGTTCGAATCATTAACAAGGGTTGAAACTTGGGAATACTATATGTAAGGTTACATTATTTTGATTTTGACTTGGGGTTAAACGTAAAATGTGTCACAAATAACGAATAGTACTGAAATAAATGACAAAACAAAAATAATAGGTTTTAGGGGGAAAAAATATAAAACGTGTCACTTTTTTTTTTTGACAAGGCAATAAGTTGAGTGGTGTCAGCTCCGGCTTGACCATCATCGAAGAAAATCTTGGAAAACGAGGAGACCCAACGTGTCATTGAAAGTAGAAGGCCTATAACAATGACCAAAGCGGAAGAGAGAATCAAATGTATTTCACTCTTTATTTATCAGTCTCTGATTCGAACCCCGGATGACCACTCTTTATTTACCAATTCAAAAGAAGAGAGAATTAAATGTATTTCACTCATTATGGGATTGTTTTACACCCGTTGCACGCGATCGAAGCTAATTACTTCATTAGACCATCAAAGATGTATGATGAGTACCATAACTAATTTAAAAAAGATGAAATAAAATTAAATGTCAGATTTTTTTTATTAAACCAATGTTATTATGTGAGAGGAATATCATACATATGGTGCTCACTCTTGGCACTCGTGGCGTGTCTTGGTTCTCCATCGACTTCTATGCTGACTGATGTCTTGTATGAGTTGATTGAGTTTTTCTTTCTTCTCTATTGATTTGTGTTATCATGTATTGTTTGTATTGACAAATTTCCGTCGGCCGACTTGGTCGGCCATCAAGTTTCAAGTATGCATGAATTCTTAATATATTACCTAATCATTAAAAAAGATAGGGGTAACCACCTTTAAAATCAAATTTACTAAAAACCACCATTTAATTGTCTCTATTTACAAATCGCCACCATTCATCTATTTTCACTAAGTTATCATTAAATGTATTATATTTTAATATTTTTAAACTCAAATTTGATTTTAAATATATTTAAATTTTGAATTTAAGTGTTGGATTACATATTTTAGGAATCATTTTATTTATTTAAAAAGGGATAAAATGAATATAGGATAGAATTATTATCTCAATTTATGTTTGACAATGTTTATAAAATTTTAAAATACTATTTAAATTACTCTTTTATTTATAATATGACTAGAATTAGGGGTGGGCATGGGACAGGACGAGATTGGGGACGTCCCGCATACTTTATGCGGGACGGGATTGAATTTTTTTTTACAAATCCCGCCGGGTCTTTTCCCTCACGAGACGGGACGGGATCGAAACGGAATGGGACTTGTCCCTCGTAAAAAAACTATTCAAAAACAATCTAAGAAAACCAGAGTCTTCTCGACAATCTCCACCTCTTCATACGCTCAGGCTTATTTTTTTTTATTTATTTATTTTTGATAGAGTAAGGATTTGGCTGGTAGGACCTAGCCGATAGCATCCTTTCGGATGAGATCAATAAAATCTTTGTTTGATTCTAGTGTAATCCCAAGTTGTGGATATTTAGTTGAATTGCCTGTAGTAGACCTTCCCTCAAAGTCAGAGCCTCGTCATGGACGGGGTTAATTTTCCAAATCTTTGGTATCCAAGATTGAATAGGTTACCACACCAGTCCCGGATAATGTAACCTTCGCTACTCACTCCTTCTTGAGAGACAACTCCATCAAAGTTCAGTTTCATGAATCCCTGTTCCGATTTCCTCCATTAAACAATATTATTTCTACTAATTTTTCACAATTTTGTCTTGTGTAAACAATCAGGGTCGTTATTATATTCACTTTGGATTGCTTTGAGCCAGTTTTCCTGAGTTGCTTTTACTCTTCTTTCAATTTCTTGTAGTGAAGGGATTTTACAATCCTTGAATATTATTTGATTTCTGAAGAATCTCGTTAGCCACCAGTTTACCGCCAATATTTGTTCCTTCTCATATTTATTAAGCTTTTCCCCCCAAGACACTCATGATTTCCTTAATATCGCTTGTTGTCTCTATAATGGGATTTGCAATATCCTCCACTGTCCGAGAGTGAAGGCAAGAGTTTTTGATGAATGCACACATGATGAAAATATGTGATTCGTCTTTCATTGGTACGTCACAAAAGGGACAACCACTCGGGATAGGGACGCCTCTATTAGTCGATCTCTCCTTTGTAGGAAGTCCTTTTTCACTAACTTTCCAAAGAATGTTTTTGACTTTTGGAAAAGTGTTTAGTTTCTAAAACCCAATAATTTGGGTCATCTTCTTCTCTATCCGGATTTGTAATAAATTTCATGGTGCTAGCCGTTGTAAACCATCCATTTTTATTCGGCCATCAATATAGTCTATCCGGAATCGGGTTTATTGAGAGTGGTTTGTCCATTATTTCTTTTACACTATTTGTATTCAGGTGTTGTTCTAGTTTTTCCTTCCACCATTTCCCTGCCATAATAAACTCACTGACACGAGTATTGGGTCGGATTCGAGTTTGAAGGTGAGGGTGACCAACTCTAGAAATCAACTATAGAGATAGAAGAGTTGATTCGAAGGAGGAGGATGCACTGAGTTTGGATTTGAGAGAGTTTAGAGGTTTGGAATATTTTTCTGTATTTGATTCATTAACTGAGTTCAACGATTACAAGTTATATATGAAAACGATGAAGATGATGCCTATCAAAACTGGGCCTAAGGCCAAATACGAACTACATCCCAACTTAAGCTAAAGGCCTAAAGCCCATTACATATACTTAAATGAAACTAAACTTATTTTTGACATATATGAAATGTAGTATAGTAGTAGCACCATCTCATCAGCCAAATGAAATCCCTGTTACACTAGCCCTCCACTCGGCCATCACCAGAGCTAGCTTATTGCCTCATAAACGCCATAGCCATGAAGCTAGATTTCTTCTCTTTCGCATTGTCGGTTGCAATTTAGCTTGCTTGTTCTCGTATCACAATTGATTTTGGCACCATGGTGTTTGAAATAGAGAGGAAGATAAGCACTGACTTCAGATCGGCTTGAAACTAGCAGAGATTAGGCGAATTTCAGAGGAGCAAGTTAGGGTTAGGGACAGATTTGGGCGAATTGGGGTTGGAGCGCGTGGAGGCGCGTTCTTCACAACCTGCTTATGTTGTACGTTTTTTTTTAAGCAGATAAAGATTAGGTCGGACGATCCCGCGAGACCGTTCTTCCTAGCGCATCCTTCCGAATGAGAACCTGTAGTTCTGGATCATCTTCAAGGAAACTGTCAGCAGGGAGACTATAAGCCAGATGAGCGAGTCGATCTGCGACAGCATTAGATTCCTTGAAAATATGATGAATCGCAACATTAGAAAATGATGAAAGATCAATCAGAATGTCATATTACAGGAGCTCAATGCTCCAAGGGCACATCCAGTCCCCTAGCAGAGCTCTAACAACCATGAGGTTATCTCCCTCAATAAGTAATTTGGCAATACATCGTTGCTTAGCACTAAGAATCCCCTTCTTGAGACCTAGCGTTTCAGCAAACAGAACCGAGGTACCGTTACACAAACCAGCTCCAGTAGCAATCGTAGTACCTGTAGGGAGTCCTGAATAACGAAACCATAGAAAGCTGAACCATCCTGGCGCAAAGAACCATCAAAGTTTAACTTAAAAATATTAGGCAGAGGCTTATCCCAAACCCCATTCCGTAAATGAGAGGTAAATGAAGAAGCATGTACCGTGGGTAGGGTAGTAGTTGAAGCCACCCTACACGAATGAGCCCTAGACACCCCCGGAGGAGATCCTCTAGGCGAGCCAGAATCGTCAAAATACTTAGTTTCCTTCCATGTTTGGAACATAGTAGTGTAAAAAATCTCCATTTGTTGAATGGTGACAGGGGTAGTGTGGTCAAAAGAGATTTGGTTCCTAAAAAAAGAAAGCCTCCACCAACAGATTGCCAGTTTAGCCATATTCTTAGAACCAATAATATTAAAGATAGTCGTCATAGGGATCGGGTTATCATTCATAGACATAGCCGTGATGCAATTCGGCATTGGCGATCCCAACTTTCGCCTAAGGCGTTGCGCAGACGAACAAGTAATGAACAAATGAAATTGCGACTCATTTGTGCTGTCCCAAAAAACACAGCCTTGAGGGACCGAAATATGAGATTTCGAAAGGCAAGCTTTAGTCGGAAGACCATCTCTGGTCATTTTCCACAAAATGTTTAACTTATTTGGCACTTCCAACTTCCAAATGTTTAACTTTATTTGGCACCCATGGTTCTTAGTGAGCAACTTAGTTGCCGAGTTCGTTGAATACCAACCATCTTTGTTATGACCCCAATACATCCGGTTAGACAGAACATTTGTCGAAAGAGGAATTTGAGCAATGTTATCAATATCGGTAGCTGATAAATACAAATGTAGAGGGATACATTGTGTATCCCATTTATTAAACTGATCGATAAAGTGATTGACTGTAAGCGCAGAGACTTTGACCGAGACAATCGTCATTGATTGATTGTCAATGAGCGGGGTGTCAAAAGCCCAACAATCTGTCCAAAAAATGACGGAACAGTCATCATTGATGCTCCAACGTAGACCTTGATGGAAAAGATGTCGGATTGACATTAGGCGACCCCACTGCCCAGAGGTATTTGGTTTTTTAACATAACTGAGAAGTGGCATACCTTTCAAGTTTTTTTCAGATATGACGCAGACCCAAACATTATTTGGTTTAACAATAATCTTCCAAAACAATTTCATTTGGAGAGCAATATTCATGGTCTCAGCTTTATGCAGGCCCAGACCGCCTTTAAGGGTGTCAGAGCAAATCTTATCCCAGCTAATTAGCGGCGGAGAACCGGAATCTTTGTTCCAAAAAACGATATGTAAACCTTATCCAACTCATGAAGGATATTAGAGGGAAGTAGAAAGGCCTGCATAAGGAATAATGGTTGGGCACTAAGATTTGGCTAAATCGGTATCTTCCGTCCTTCGGCAGAGAGACAACTGGATTTCCACATAGTCAGTTGATTTTTCGATTTGAGTAAAACCTCCACAAAGGTGTATCTGTTGACAAGACCGTTAATAATCGGGTAGCCCAGGTATTTTTCAATATTATTAACTTGCGGTATACCTACAGTAGTGGTAATGGAATGGATGGGAGCAGAACTCGTATTTGTGGATACTTGAAAACTAGACTTGTGTAAGTTGATCTTTTGACCAGAAGCCGTACACAATTTGTCCAAGATTGTGGTGACAGAAGTGCAGGCAAATAGAGACGCTTTAGTGAAAATCAGAATGTCGTCAGCGAAGGCCAGGAAAAGAATCTTACGCGAGTGACCAAAGGAGATGCCTACATCCTTGTTAACTGTTGGTTCTAATTGCAAGTTACGAGCCAAAACTTCTGACTCCAAGATAAACAGAAAAGGGGACAATGGATCACCCTACCTCAAGCTTCTGGTAGGAAAGAAAATCAATGTTGGTTCGTCATTAACCAAAAGAGAGTAAGACACCGTGGAGACACGTTCCTTGATCCAGGAGATGAACTTATGGTTGAAACCAAATCTGGACATAACTTGAAACCGAAAGGCCCACTCAATTATGTCGTAAGCCTTTTCCATATCAAGCTTTAAGGTGACCAGCCCTTGCTTTCCCTTCTTTGATCTAAATGTATGGAAAATTTCGTGAGCTATTAGAATGTTATCATGGATTGATCTCCCGTTTGTAAAAGCACCTTGCAGAGGGTGTATTAATTTGTCAAAAATCGTACCAAGTCTAGCCGTCAGGACTTTCACAATTATCTTATAGATAGTCGAGCATGAACTAATAGGCATGTAATGGTTAATCATTGAAGGATTGTCTTTCTTGGGTAGAAGAGTGATACAAGTGTGATTAATTTGCCTTAGAAGCCTACCGGAGGTAAAGAATGCTTTGAAAGCCTTAATAATCGATGGACCCACTGTCTTCTAGTACACTTGGAAGAAACCCGCAGGCAACCCGCCAAGTCCTAGAGTCTTATCTGCTTTCATACTAAAAAGGGCATTTTTATGTTCTTGATTCGAAACTGACCTATTAAGGCGAACATTATCTTGGGATGTCACGTCTTGGGAGATAACATGAAACAAATCATCAACCCTATGTGAAGGATCAACCGAAGAGCGGAATCAGGAAGTAAATTGTTGAAGAAACTGTTGTTGAATAAAGTCGGGGTCAGATGATTGAAGACCATTCTCAAGAGTAATATTCCTTATGAACTTTTTATCCCTTTTAATGGTAGCTACTCTGTGGAAATACCCAGTATTGGAATCAATTAGTTTGACATGCTTGATCTTAGCTCGTTGGGTTCAGTAATGCCTATGAAAGTCCAAAAGTCGTTCCCGTTTAATTCGCCTCATTATAATAAGGTAGTTGGAAATGAAGTTAGACACCATCTTAGACTGTAAAGCTAATAGGGCCGCATTAGTAGCCACGATCTGGCTGCTGATATTACCGAACGATTTCTTGTGCCAGATTTTGGAAAGAGCTTTTAACTGGTGATTTTTTGAGTGAGTTTGAACATAAGGGAACCAAGACGGTTCAGACGCCAAGCCTGAAAGACAATATTATTATAATCCGCCCTTTTGGTCTAGGCAAGCTCAAACCGGAGGGCCGGTTGCTGTGCAGGACATCATGACGAAAATCCGCCGAAATGGGAGCATGATGTGATATGGTAAACAGGTGCACTTGTAGGCGAACGTAATCATAAGTACTTAAAAGGTCTATTGGGATTAGTAGACGGTCCAGTCTTTCGAGACAGTTGTCAGGGCCACCTTTCTTCCTTTGCCAGGTAAACTCCCCTCCAAAGGAAGGGATGTCCTTAAGATCCAAATAATTCTTAAGGTGATTTAGCCTAGTAAACCTCGAAGGCATCATCGAAGCACCCCCAACCTTGTCCCCCGGGCAACCAATGTCATTGAAATCTCTCATTATACAAAAGGGCAAAGATAGTTGCTCGATGTAACTGGTAACAGAGTTCCATAAAACCCGCTTCAGTCTGTTGTCGGGAGGAGCATACACAACTATGAAAGCAATTGTAGACCTATGGATATAATCCGTATAGTTGAAATGGATAAATCGATGATTAGTGGAAATTAGATCGATAGACCCCTGAGAAACCGGAAGGTCTTTCCAAAGTAAGCAAATCCCTTCGGCGAAACCGGTAGCCGGATTGAAAGCGATGCCAGAGAAGCTACACTTCTTCCAAGCAATGTCAGCCGTATTTTTATTAGGTTTGGTTTCAAGTAGAGCGATAACAATTATGGAATTGTTTTTACAGAAAATATCAATATTTGTCCAGAAATTACAGCTCCGGATACCACATGAATTCCATGTACATATATTCATAAAAAAAACTATTGTGATAGTGTAACTCTTTGTAGGGGATCGATCCGAGAATCGAACGATCCAAGTGTCAATGAACCTTAATGTGTTGTTGCATCAACCTATAGAGAAAAACAAGAAAGAATAGTCATCGCATGTGCCGTCGAGTAACAAGCTGACGAGAGGGTTTCTCGACCAAATAAATTTGTAGTCAAGACCCCGCTATAGGATAGTGGAGTCAGGTTCGTCCTCAGGAGAGAAGTCGGCGGTTCTAGGTTTAGTGTGTTTTGGGGTTCAGGGATATCAGGAAAAGGTGATGAGGGTGGCTGTCGACAAAGAATAGAGGGGTCGATGTCGAGGGATGGAGAGAGAATGGTGGTTTGATATCGAGTAGAATATGTGCCGAATAAAAATAATAAAATAAAACAAATAAAGATGCAAACTTACAAGGTTAGGGATCACCACAACAATAAATATATGTGCAGATCATAAATCACATAAAGATGCATGCTTTATATTAAAGAATCGACTTTCGCAAATTCCAACAATTTAGGTGATAGAGGCTCTCGCATAAAAACCTAATTTGTTTCTACCTTTTCTTATTTAGGATTAGTCGGCTCTCGCAAATAAACCCTAATTACTATCCAATTCATAATAAGATCACTTTCGCTTCAATATCATGAATAAAGAATTTCCTCAACTCTCGCAAAGGATTAAGCACATTGGTAGATGATGATAAAGACATATAAATTCATGGATTTATAAATCAAACACACATATCTATGTTGGGATCACCCCAACCCTAGAAGAAGGAAATTAGAAACAAACCATAATAAAAAAAAATAACTTTAACATAAAATAAACTAAAACTTACAAAACCTTCCAAACGTTCCTCATCTCTCTTCTCTCTCGCCTCCTCTCTCTCTCTCCTTGCGCCCTAAGACGACTTGACTTGAATTAATGAAAATCAGCCCCCTAAGGCTTTATTTATATAGGCTTCATTCCCTAGCTATTCTAGGAAAGAAAGTCTATCTATATCAATATCTATTTATCTACTTACTTAAAGATTAAATAATGGAATAAAAGAAATAAATCAACTAGGACTATATCTAATTTGTGGATAAATCCTCCATGGAGTTGATAGATCTTGATAGGTCTTGATGGAATTTGATAGAATTTGATCTCGAAAATATCTCCATCGGCTTCAGGATAGAAACTTAACAAGATTCCGGATAACTCGACGTCGGCTTCTGGGATTTCCTCGATATCAAGTAGAATTCCTCGATATCGAGTAGCACTTTTCTCGTCTTCCGCTCAGCAACTCAATATCGGTCAACAGGAGCAAAGTCGACTTGGGTTTTTACTCGATATCGAAGAATTTCCTCGACATCGACGAACTTTCCTTCGTCTTCAGTCTTCTTCGTCGATCTCGGCTCCAGGACGTGAAAATCGACTAAGTGGTTACTCGATATCGAGTAGATTTCCTCGATATCGACTTGCATGTTCAGCTCCCAGCTTGCTTGTCGATTTCTGGGGTCTTTACTCGATTTGGGCTTGGTCGACTTCGACCAATTTGGTCGATGTCGTGTAACATTCAGCTCTCAGCATTTTGCTCTGTTCTTGAAACGCACTTTCCCGAGTCCTCATTCGTCGGATTGACGCATATGACCATGCGTTGGAAAGCTCTTTTCTAGGGCTACAACTCTCATGAAGACATCACAGCTTGATTCAGAACGATGAATGGCGAAAAATGGTCCTTTTCTTCAGTTGCACCGTTCTTAGCTTCTTCATGACTTTTCCTTTAAGCTCCAAAGTGCGTCCGATTTCTGCGAAATATAACAAAAACTTGTGTAGACCTCCATATAATGCAAATAAACATAAACTACACAAATTATGTATTATTCTAACCCAAATATATGAAATGTGTACATAAATCGATATAAAAGATAGTATAAAACATGGCAAATTAGGCTCACATCACAAGCCCCCCTACAGAGTAAGAATTGGGAGAGTAGATAAACCATTGTTTACAAGTCCTTTTATGGAGGAGGAAGCTGCCGATGGAAATCATGAGTAAGTAGCAGGGCCGGCTGGTGGGCGGTTCATGCGGTCTGCTCGCACAAGGCCCGAATTCGTTGGGGACCCAATACATTGAAAGTTAGCATATATGTAAAATGTGGTTGCTAAAATCATGTGAAACAATGTGGTGTAGTGGTTCACACTTTGCTGGGGAATGCAATAGATCCGGATTCAATTCCTTGGAATAGAACGAGTTGGTATTAATTTTTGTTGGGCCTCTCTCCACCCTCTAGTCTCTTTTTTTTTCCTTTTGTTGGGCCTCTCTCCACTCTCTAGTCTCTTAATTTTTTTTTCCTTGTCTGACTACTTGATATAATAACTTATACAATTAGAAAAAGTAATATAATTGATATTTATATAATTTTTAAATTTTTAAAAAAGTAATAAAATAATTTAAATTTTAATATGTTGAGAGTATGTTATTTCTTTAATTATTCTTTCCAAAAAAGTCATCTAGTGACACTAGAAATTAAGAAGTATATACATATAAATATATAACATTGTTTTCATATAAATAGACGATAAATAGTTTTTTTTTCCATAACATCATTTATGTCCTATACAATAAATAGATGTAATTCACTACTAAAAAAAATATAATTATGATAGTAACAAGCATGAAAAAAAATAAAAATAAAATAAAAAGGCCTAATTCTAATTACCGTACCGGACCTCCGAAAACATCGGGACGACCCTGGTAAGTAGTTAGAACGTTGGTGAAACCTCCTTATATGGAAATCATAGTTCCATAAAAAAAACAAACGAGATCAAACAGTCCGTATACAAAGACATACGTTTGAACAAAGTAGGCTTAATACACTCAAAAAAGCAAAGGAAGCAATACAGGCCTGGAATAAACAAACGAAAAATGGGAATATTATAAGGCCTGGAGTAAACAACTAATTACAATTATTCTGGAATTCATTCCAAGGAAAGAGCACACAAGTGCCAATAGAAGAGGAGGAAACGTGTCATCCACAATACCAGTCTACTACAGCCCAAGGCAACCGAGATGAAGACATGGGCATGGAGCTGCACTCAGGGCCGTTCCGTTATATTTTGAGGCCTTATGCAACTTATATATTGAGGCTTTTTTTTTTAAACTAATTCAAAGGGAAAAGTAATCAACCAAATCCACTAACTAAATAGATGTTTTCATAGATATAAAGTGATTACAAAGAATCATTAACTAAAACTTGCGAATTGCTTCTTTTTTACTTTCAACCAATTTTCCATCTTTCTTTTTCGTTTGTGCTTGACATGACTACTTTTGAATCTTGTAGGAGGTATTCTATCTCTCTAAATCTCAATTTAATGATTCATAAGGTAGAAGTAGAATGGTACAAAACAATAACAAAAATAATACTCCATCCGTTCGGCAAAACATGTCACTTTACTATTCACACACGCTTTTTTAGAAAATAAAAAGTATACACTATTCACACACACTTTTTTAGAAAATAAAAAGTATACAAAATATCTATGCTGTTGTTGGGGGAAATCGAACTCAGCCCATGTTTGGAACTCGGGCGGGTCCTTTACCAACTGAACCACGGTAACAATTTGCAACTTTTTACAATTTATATATATATATATATATATATATATATATATATATATATATATATATATATATATATATATATATATATATATATATATAATACTAAAACAGAGGCGTGAAAATCTTATGTGGCGGGCTCTGATGCGATTCGCTCACGTGTCTTTCTGTGGTGCAATCTGGCCGGGTTTTTTGCCACGTCAATTAATGATGATCCAGTAAATTTAAGCCACGTTACACGATAACCCTATCTATTTATACGTGTGTCATCCCATGTGTCCATTTTAATTAATGATTAAATTAATTTTTATTATAAATATTCAATCTCATATCTTACAAATCTTATCATTTTATCTTGAGTTATTTTATAAATATTTTATCTAGAAAAAAAATCTAAAAAACATTTTACGTAGACTTATTTTATATTAAATGGTTACAAAATCTATCATTTTACGTGGAGTTATTTTAGAAATATTTTACCTAAAAAAATCTACATAATCTTAAAAAGTTAGATAAATTTATATAAAAAAAAGTTAGCTATATTATATATTAAATAGTTTGTACGTATGTATACAATTTATCCATATGGCATCTATTATACATAATTTAATTACTTTTAAAATTTAAATATATTATATATTAAATAGTTTGTAAGATCTAAGAGATTTATATGTATTCATCTCTTAGTTGGATACTTTGATAGGTTTTCTACTCCGTATTAACTAAAGTAACCGATATGATTTTATACAAATCCAAACATTTGCACGGACCTAGCTTTGCAAATATAATATAGATATCATATACTAGCGTTTTTTTATATGATATTTACTATTTACACATATCTATTTAGAGGTTAAAAACTACATAAAATATTATTTTTTTGGATAACTTTTTAATAAGTATGAAATTATCTTAAAAAATAAACATTTTATATAATTTTTACCCTCCTAAATAAACATGCATAAATATTAAAAGACTTATAAAAAGAGGATATCTATTTAAGCAAGGTCAAACATTGTTCCAACTTATTTTATCCATAGCTCTTCTTATATAATGATAAGATTTCATTATTAATTAATTCTCTATTGAAAAATAAAATATTATCATCAAGACATATATATAAGTTATAAAATATATTATTGCCTTTTGACGTATATTCATTTTTAATATAAATATTCAACTAAATATCTTGAGTTATTATAAAAATTATAATTAACACAATCTTTTTGAATTTTATTTTTTTATGAAAGGAGGGTCCATCATTTTTATCAAAGATGATAAGCAAAAGAAATATCATTATCAAATATGGGGAGGCGTTTTTTCTTTTTGAACTTGGCCCAGTTTTGCCATAGGTGTTAAAAAAAATACATATCATGTATGTTCTTTAATTTATTAATCGTTTATATATAACATCATACTCAATAATCTTATAATTAAATGATAGTTTCAATACATTTGTAAAAATAACAAAATAAAAAAAATGAAAATCATAAAGAAATAAATTTTAGAAACTAATTCAAATTAAAAGATTCAAGTTAACATCTATCCTAACTTTTATGTCAAATTGTTTTTTTTTTTTTAAATTTTTTCTTTGTAATTTTTTCACAATTCTTACAAAATAAATATATGTGAATTATCATATAAAAATAAAAAAAAATTGTAAATTGGTTTTAAACATTAATTTGAGGTCAAAATATAATATTATGGGACAACCACTTTGGATGGTCTAATACCCCTCCTTTAATTAAAACATGCTACTTTGTTTTTTAACATGTCTTTTAGGAAGTTAAAAACTACTATAAAATATCAATTTTTTTAATTAATAATCTATAATTTATTAAGCAACCGCGTAACACGCGGGTAATAAGACTAGTATATATATATAGGGGAGATATCTAATGAGAAGTAACATTTAAATGAGAAGATGAGAAGTAAGCCTTATACCCCTTAGATTAAAATAATTTTTTTTATATGGATATATAGGACATATCTAATGAGAAATATATCAATGTTTTTTAAAAAAAATTATTTTTTACGCTATTTATCTAGAGGGTGATTTAAGGTTCATTTTAGGGTTTTTATGCTAATTTAAATTAGCTTTTTCATTCATCATCTAAAAAAATAGCATAAAAAATAATTTTAAAAAAACATTGATATATTTATCATTAGATATGTCCCCTATATCCATATAAAAAAAATTATTTTAATCTAAGGGGTATAAGGCTTACTTCTCATCTTCTCATTTAAATGTTACTTCTCATTAGATATCTCCCCTATATATATATATATAATCTGTATGAGGCCCCTAAATTTTCAAGGCCCTGTGCGATTACACATTTCACACGGGCCTTGGGCCGGCCCTGGCTACACTACAGCGGCTGCAGTCAAAACATCAATGGGCAATGAGGCCCCTAAATTTTCAAGGCCCTGTGCGATTACACATTTCGCACGGGCCTTGGGCCGGCCCTGGCTGCACTACAGCGGCTGCAGTCAAAACATCAATGGGCAATGCCGGATAAAATTTCAAGGAGCACTTGACAAGAACTGTATAAACATCAATAACAACATTCACAAGCTTCAAAGTAGACAAACGAATTACCATAATCGACTTTATAAGGAGAAGATGTGAGATGAAAAAAAAATCCAGTGAGATAAAATGGGAATTGTAATCCTAGTGGTTCATTGTATTGAGAGTGTTTATGGTATATTGCTAGGAAGCAATGGAGGCAACCGGGTGGTTTTGATTAGGGATAGAAAGACTTGGCAGTAAAGAGCAACGGACACCGAGGGACGAGGAGCGAGTCATGAACCGGAAAGAAGCGGCAAATTCAAGTGCAACAACCTGTGGCTGTGAGCAACAAAACAAAACACAGCAGCCAGAAGAAAGGGGCAAACCAAGAGAAAAGAGAAACAAACCACAACAACCCGGAGAGGGAACCAAACAAAGCAAGTAGGCCAGAAAACAACATAAAGAGGCGGATAGCAAACCATACAGAGCAAGGCTTAAGCACATAAATCCGTTTAAAGGGCAGGCCAACACACATAATTTTAATATATATATCAAAAACAAGTTGTTTTTAATGGGCTCAGTAGATGAAGGCCATTCATTGACAACAACCTTAAAGGGCAGTGAGGAGTCTGTAACAGCAAAACCGCACATACATACGCCGGTGATAAAGAGCAAAGTGAGGTTGTAGAGTGAATAAACAGAAGCAAGAGAAGAGTACTTGAGTTTAAACGACAGAATCGCAGAGGAGCATAACAGAGAATCGGAAAAGGGGCCGACGAGCCACCCACACAACCGGCAGAAGCGACGAACCCCGCCCGGCCACCACCAGCTTGTCCCATCCCGCATAAACGCTCGAAAAGAAGCCGAATCGAGAGCGAATCAGAGGAAACCACTTCCACTCTGAACTGAAGCCCTTGTAAAGGGAAAACCCGTCATGAACAGGAAGAGGGCAAGTGGGTCTGATTCGATCGACAATCGCAAGTGGGGCAATGATCAGGGCTCGGCAAAGGGGGTTGCAGAGGGAGTAGCTGTACGCTGTCGCAGGTGAGCGGGTCGGACGGCTCTATCCTTTTGTTGGGGCGGCGAATCGGCCAAGGAGGAGAAGGATGAGGCGCGTTCATCTTAGGGTTTTTCACAATCTATACTTAATTTGCGTATGTTGTACGCTAATTTCTAGTTAAAAATTATTTCTTGTATTTACCCGCTTATGTTGTACGCAAACTCGAGAACTATAAGAACACCGGAGTCTTCTCGCGCTCTCTTCGACAATCTCCACCTCTTCGTACGCTCAGGTTAGGTCATCTTCTCTGAAACCCATTGGCCGGCTCTGCTGATTTACCTGTGATTTTACATTGGGGAGGCTCTTCGTTTCTGTGATGTTTGTAGACTATAATTGATTTTTTGTCTAATTGTTATAGAGGAATTGTTATTTGTGCTCTGTTATAGGCTTTGGAAATGTCTGTGGATCAGTGTGTTGAACGGCCGTTGTTTGGTGGCGCGATTTCTAGCGTTTTCCCTCTTAGATTCCAGGTCAGTTGGTCAAATTTCTCAAATTTTACGAGTTTCCAGTTTAGTCGTGACTAATATGTTTGTGCTTCTGCGTCTGTTTGTTTCAAATTTGCAGGATGTGAGCAATATTCGTGATGTTCCTGACAACCAGGTTAGCATTTTAGGGCTAATTGTTTGCGCTTTTGGGATATTTGGGTCACAAGATTACTTGCTCTCTTCTCAGGAGTGTAAGAAATTGAATGGGTTTTGGGTGATTATATGTTTGCTAATGTTTTCTGGCTATGGAGTGAGTTCGAAATTTACCAATTAGGTTTTGTTTTCTCTCTCTTTGAAGGAAGCGTTTGTTGATCCGGCTCGGGATGAGAGTCTGATTTTTGAGCTTTTAGAATTCAAGCATGATGTTGCTGACAATGGGAGTGCCAATTGGTTTCTTCAAGACCTGGCTTCTGAACAGGATGCCGAGGGTGGCATGGTTAGTTCGGCGTTCCCATCTTGTTTCTTGCATTCTAACCAAATTACCTTTGCATAATTAACCATCATAGTTCGCATTGGAAATTTTGGTAGATACTGAAGTTGAGCATGCTATTTTCTTTCCTTGGATGATTACTAAGTTGGAAGAATATATTGGAAGAATTTGGGTGTATAACGTGTGATTGGCTAATATGTGGCTGTTTCATTTATATACTGATGTCTGATAAGGATGTTTATAATGGAGGTGCATTGTGATTTCATGTCATCACTGGTCTCAAATCGATTATTTGTTTGGAAAGATAGATCTTTGTTTTGCAAAATTATTATTTGTTTTGGATGTATTGGGTTCTATTGTTCCATTGTCCTATTATTCTGGGTCTATCGGAAACACTCTCTCGACTTGTTCGGGGTAAGAGTGCGTACATCCTGACCCAGACACCGCTTCAATGCGGGATGTACTGGGTTGTTGTTGTTGTTGGATGATCTCTCGTTGCAAAATGCTGATTAAATGGTCTAAGTTTTTTTCCCCTTGTTTTCTACATCATAGTGAGTGTGTACAAGGTTGATTTTAGTGTCAACCAACAGTGTTAGTGTGTACAAGGTTGATTTTAGTGAACATGTCTGTTGCGCAAAATTCACACAAGCTCATTGCTGCAAACAAGTGTAACCTTTTCATCCCTTTTTGTTTACTTTCAACCCAGGTGATTGAGCAGTCTGAAGTTGTCGAGGCTCCCGGATTGTCTTATAGGAACATAACATCTGTTGTGACAACTGCTGTTGGCCAAATGGTATGCAAATTTTACAGAGTATTATAGCTGACAAGTTCTGTGTTAGCCATTCAAATGTTCTGATTTCTTAAGATTTTCACCTTCTTCTAGGCTTAGAAGCAATACTTACATAAGCCGTTACCATTGCTAACCTGATATTAATTTGTTTCTTAAATTTTCACGCTGCCAAAAGCACTGCTTTAGTTACTATAATCTATATATAGAATCAAGGAATTTCAAGTTCTTATACCTTCTTGGTGTAACAGCTGAAACTTAATACTATTTATGACTTCTCATCTGATGTTTCACTTTGTAGAATGAATGATGATTCTCCCTTTTATGACATATTTTCTACCTATTTTACTTGCATAAGGTTGTTACATACTTTCTTTTGCCACCTGTTGCAGGCAGTCGCTAAAGGACGGCAAGGAAGAGAAGCACAAAATATCGTCAGGGTAAATTTCTTTGCTTTTTGGATCCCCTGTTTGATCTATAACTACTCCATAATTATTGATCGGGAGTAATCCTGCGTGGCTCTCACAGGTTTATCTAGCTAATCTCCGTCTCAAAGGAGTTGGCACCGATGTATTAGTCACAGCCTACGAGCCTCTTGTTATAAAGTATGGAATTTTCTTGACTCACCCTTAACAATCTGGTTTCAAGTTCTTTTCCCTCCCTTTTTTTTCTGTATACTGACATTACTGGATTATTTGCTTCTTGATTTTGTAGCCCTTTGAGCGAAAGTGCCCAGACTGTGGGCTCTGGAGTTGCAGTTCCAGCTGCACAATCTGGGTTGACACCTGTTTCCGAGGTTTTCAAGCTTGCAGTTTCCACCTTCAAGGTATACAACTGGAGCCTTTTTGGTGACAGTGCGATATAAGCTTGAATGATTCAGCACATCTGAGAAACGCGCCGTCTAAGCATCAATTTGCTGTTCTTTTAGGACATTAGTGCTTACTGTCATCGTTTTTATGATAAGGTCTTTGAACTGTATTCAAGTTACTGGGACGATTTGTTCAACTTGGGTAGGACTCTAAATGTCAGATTCATTTTTATTTTTTTTTAGGTCTTGTGTTAAGTGTGTTTCCCTCACACCCTCGTCTATGGCAACATATATTATATAGTTAATGTCTTGTTCAATGTTAATGGAAGATTGTTCTAAATAACTAATTGGCAGGACTTTGATGGGGGTCTTCAAAAAACACCCTCATCCTGATCGGTCTCACACTCTCACCTATTTTCCCCATTTGCATTTCCACGCATATTCTTGTCCCCGTCTCTGTTGGGATTCAATTTGGTTCTCATTCCTATTCAATTTCTCAGTCCTATTTCCTGCAAAAGAGATCTTCTTCAGGCATAGAGATTCATATAATCAATCGCCGTATGAGCCAACGCCGTGGCTAAGAAATGGTTTCTATTGAGCTGGTATTTTGGCCCCCAAATGCCTAATTGTGCTGGTGTTATTGCCTTTGATGGTTATTGCATCCTTAATAAAATAGACCCATTTAACAAGATATAGAGAGCCACCTGGTTTTTTAAAATGGATGGTAAAAGGGGATACTGGCCGATCCAGAAGATTTAAATGCAATTTCAGCGCCGATCCGCTAACAAGACGACTAAGGTGTGCAATCTTGTCAGTCGTTTTGTTACCCTCACGGGGCACATGGGAATAGGAGATATTACAGAAAGACCGTAATAGTCCTTTAATATCTCCCATACGTAATTCAATTTCCCAGGGGCAGAAGCTGTTTGATTTCAGATGATTTATAATGGGTAATGAATCTCGTTCTATTTTCAAGCTTGATCTCCTTTGCACAAATGATTCCTTCTCTGAGGGCACTTGTTTATGCAATGATTGGCGAGGTTGTATCCAATCTTGATAACCTTCCCTTCGCAATTTCTTTCTTTATTTTTGGTGAAACCTTCACAATTTCTAATTACAAAACCGGCACTAGTCTCTCCATTGTCTAATACTGCACCATCAAAATTAATTTTCTTAGTGCTAGGCTCCAGTTTTCTCCATTTTACATTCCTTCTATTTATTTTGAGGTTTGGCTTAGAACGCCCCCTCTCAGGCTTACTATGCACTTCATGCTCTTCCACAGAAGCTTTTTTCCATGAATTTTTTGTAGAACTTATAAATTGCTGGATTTTGAAGCAAGATGATTTTTTCAATTTCCTTCAAATGGACTAGGAAAGCGATGATCATAATACAGTTTTTTTTATATATATAAATAAAGGGTTTTTTTTGTGTAAAACCCGACGGATCAATAAGTCGGCCCGTGACCCAACGAGTCATATAAACCCGTCGACCAGCCACAGCACCCGCCATAGCTACGGGTTCAAATTAGGGTCGAGTTGTGACCAGGTCGAGAAATCTAGTTCCAACTTCCATCTTTTCAGGTCCACATCAAACGCAATAGAATAAAAACTATAATGCCAAGATGAGCAGATGCAAAATATCATTTCATTTAGTTCTTTCGTATCTTTGTGCCACTATCATATCTAATAAACTCTCTATACTTGCATATGTGCCAATTAGCCTTTACAAAAAAGATATGCAGCAAACTTCATCTCGCTCTCAATTCATCCAGAATCAGCACTGATTACTCTCCTTGGCTGCTCAACGATCGATCAACAGCCTTCCAAGAGATCATCCCCCCATCCCCAAAAAAACGCCTACAGCAACCAGCGTGTGCCGAAACCTAACTGGAATTACGCATCGCTCAACAAAGGAAAGCACTAGCTTGCTCTAGTAGTAGAATGTGTTGCTCTGCGGATTCTGATTGTCTTTGCATAGCATTGATCTCACTTCCATAATCGATCTGGGTGGCTCGACGTCTTTCTGCTGAAGGGCATTGCCCAACCGCTGTTGCATCTCAGATGCAAAAGTGTCATCTAAAATCTGCAAATTTTGTTTCAAGACATCATTAGACGAAGAGAAAGGACGATAAAATTTCACTTTTGAATAAAAATTGGTATCTGTAAGAAAGGTTGGACACATACAGAAACGGCAAGCGTGCAACCCTTGTACCATGACTTGTTCTCCTTCCTGTTCTCCAAGAAGCTCAATACTTCCTGTGAACATCGATTGTGTGATATCAGATGGTGGTGCCCTGTGTTTGACTACTTGCAAAGTTCAACATATTGTTTTTGTTAGGACTTTGTAAGAAAAATCTACCTTTCCCATTCGTTCCCAGTAACCCCGGCAGAGTGCAATGAAGACCTGGGATTCAAATCTGGAATGAAGATGATCGATTGTGGTGGCCAACTGCTCTCTCAGTGGTTGCATTCTATTTCTGACGTCTGATTCTTGGATGATTGTCTTTGAGTCCTGAAGGATCTTTTTAAGCTTCGTAGCAGTTTGAAGCCTCGTCTGCAGCCAAAGTAGGAGAGGAAAACATGAGTCTAATTCCGATCTACAATGTAGTCTCAAGCTGAAGATGAGGTAATTTCTTCTTTCTTACAGTGCACACAAATCATTAACTTGAAAAGCTAAATTAGCAATAAGATACTCACATTTTCAACAAGCTTTTCTACAACAGCTTGGACATAATTTCGGAATTTGGCTCTCAACATAACAGTCACCTCACTGAGACGCTCCCCGGGAATCTGACTGCCCCCGTCGGGTATGCAGGCACCCAATGACTTGAACTGTGCTTCTATCTTGGGCCGAAGAACGTCAATCATTCTCTTCATCGAATTCAGAAGGATTCCAAGCTGGGGAAAAGAGGATGGAAGTGAGGGATTGGATGCAACTTATATTATATTTATGAATCTGAATTGTAAAAATGAGAATAGATCACCTCATCAGGTACCACATATGGGGCTGAAGATTGCTTCACCAGTTTTTGGACATACTTCAAACCAAACTTCTTCGGAGTCAAGTTGTCCTTCAAAGGCGCCAAGATATCTGCATACTGTTTATCCAGCGCCTCCACTATTGCCTTTTCAATGTCAGCGATGGCCTAAGGATTCAGATAGGATGAACAGAGGAAAAATAAATAAGCAACTAAAATATCAAAGGCCCATGACAAAACTCTCTAAAACTGCCCATGTCATAAAGAAGTAGTGATGTCTTCCTTTCCTATCAATCTTTTCCAATATCATACAGTTGCTCATATCGTTCTACACAGCTCTTTAAAACTGTCTATGATAAAACTCTAGAGAAACTAACTTCAACATCGAACTAAAGCAATAGAATTATCCCACAAATGAATGAATGTTATTATGTTAAATAAGAGCATAAACAAGACATACATTCTCCAGAACCAAAGTGTACTCTGGCCACCGGTGAATGATGACCTCATAATCATTTATGGTCTCTCTTATCCGTTCGTACATTTCATCCACAAAAGGAGTTGTACAATGTTGTGTGCGAACTCCTGACCACTTGACCTGCAACGATTGAACAAATTTTTTAGATGGCAAAAAAGCCAGCGGAATAGACAAATGGTCAAGAAAATGGCACGGGCAAGTTTTTCATCTCAAATGATATATATTTATTTAAGAAATAAGGGTTACAATTAACCTTGTCTAGTTTATTATTCCATAAAAGATTTAGAAAACTGAGTAACCAATTTTCCATCTCAAATAATATTTTAAGACAAAGGCTTATATAATATACCTTGTCTAGTTTGCATTTCTCAAGCATAGCAGCACGCTTATCTTTGATCCACACAATGATATATAAGTGGAACAACTCTTTTGCATCTACTCCTCCTTTGATGTGACTGAAAAACAAAACTAATGTTAGTTCCACAAGTAAAAACATAAATTTTCACAAAATAAACAATGGCCCATGAATGTAAGGTGCAATATGACATCACCTGATGTTCCAGTTGGTGAGATCTCTCTGGAAATCTGCTGTTGCTATGACAAGTTCAGCCACGGGTGGTAAAGGACCGGTAGGAGGGCATGATATGAGAAACTCGCGAATTCTAGTGGACAATTCCACACTGTAAATTGATGCTGACAAGTTGGGGAGGTCAATGAAACTGTAAAGAGAACAGTGCAGCTGTCACAATTTAAAATATTTTGAACATGTAAATCAAACAGAAATTCTCAGCAACTCAATCACTCTCACCCTATCATAAAATGCCAAAGCTCATGATAGTAAATTCTTATGGTGAACAATAAGTTAGAAAGTGGGTGTGAACTGGGGTACATTTCCTAGTGAGCTTGGAAGCATCAAAAGCATACCTTGGCAGTATGTGCTGATTATGGATTTGAATATCAGTGGAGACTTCATTTCTGATATTCAAGCATAGTGCTTTCATCTTTTGGTAAGCAATAGACATGGTAGTATTATCCATTGTAGTTCCTTCTCCACTGGAAGTCAGATACTCGTCCGTTTCACCCAAATGCCTCTTTGATCTTTTCTTTGAAGCAGCCTGGATAAAAACTAACCCTTAGCAAAACTGTCACGGTTAAAAACAAGAAAGCTACGAACAGAAGCATTACAAAATAGAATTATTTCTGAACCTGGAAATATCTGACAAATTTATTCTGTGCCTCAGGTGTCAGTATGTCATTAAGAAGAGTGTAAAGCTTGACAGCAGGCTGCAGAGCAGGGGCTGAAACCCCTGTTGCAGGCCTGAAAACATCCACAATGCCTGACAAGAGCAATTCGTCCAATGATTTGTAGTTCTCAAACACCAGGGAAAGAATCTGTTCGATTTGGTCTTCCACTTCTCCTAGGATGCGGTTCTAGCAAATCAAACACGGAAACACACAAGTTACTTAATACATTGCATGCGTGTAAGCCCAAGTAGAAAAGGATGCTAATTGAGGTGCCTTGAGCATCACATACATTTTCAAAATAATAAAATTTCCCATTAAACTTTCTACTTCTAGCCTTCTAGGTATCAATAACTATGTTTTAAGCAATTCCAACATAGCTTCTAGACCATTTTAAAGGTAAAATTCCAACAATACATACCTCTTGGTGGCTCAAGGTGTTCTTGCTGCGGTATTTCATAATCACAGGATTCAACAGATCGAATATGAGAGAGAGACAGTCGGCTGTGGGCGTGGCCACGTCCATGACATAAGAAAGATATCTGGTATCAATATCAAACATTCAGTCCAAGATAACTCAAGAAGGGCAGTGCAGTAACACACTTCTAAGCTTTACTTTTATTTTTGAAAAAAAAAAAACTCATTAAAACCTTAATTTTGTATATGCATCTGATACTCCATAGTAGGATGCAAATTCCTCCAATAACCACTTCCATTCACCATGCAACAATAAATTCCTCTGCTGGAAGTGCTGGATTTTCATTGCCACTTCTAAAACCAGGTCATAGGCCACGGTCTCTGCAACAGAGCCGCACTAGAATACCCATACAAACAATAAAATGTCATCATAATGATTCTCATTCAACCAACAACAAAAACCCAAGGATTTTCTCAACAAGAAAGAAGATTAGAAGCTGCACTGCATTTGAATGAATCTTCAAGGAAACTCACCTTAAGATGACCATTTTCATCAGCAGTGGTTGAGAAGTTTATATACAATTGTATTTTGCCAACAAGTTCATGCTCTGGTTCGTGAAATATGGACCACCACCGAAGCTTGTCACTCTAAATTGAAATTAGGGTCAATTTCCCCAAACAAACCAGTTTCATGTATTCATCACAGTTACAAGGATTAGAAAGCAATACCTGATCATCAGCTGCATTTGCAACCTGAGCAAGGACACGACCACACAGCTTTCCCTTCGAATCCTGAACTTCAACCATTAAATCATCCCCAAGTCCATCTGGAAAGCTGCAAGGTCATTAAGAAAGTTTATATACAATTATTTTCTTGAAAAAGACAAGTTAATAATACCAGCTCCATTACTCATTATTTATCGTTGTAGCAATTTTCAATTTCATTACGAAAGTTGAAAAATGTAAAGGGTAAAAGAGATCCAATTAATTCAACTTTTTGTGTTAAAAAAGAAAAAGAAGAAAAAAACTAAAATTTAAAGGCTAAAGCATTAAAGTGGGCTTGAAAAACACAAATATGGAGAAAATAAGGAAGTAAGAAATAAGATCCACTAGCAACCACTTACAAGACATGCGACTCCCCTGACCCAGGTTGCATTCGGATAGCATCTTCTTCAGGCGAGCTTTTCAATCTTAACAAACAAATGTAAGCCTCTGGAACATTGACAAGAAAAGAGAACAAAGAAAAGTTTGCTAAGTAAATTTAAACCAAAATGCACCACACCAGCAACAAATAAAGTAGAGTAAAAACAAGGTTCAGATCAGCAATTGGGGCCTACGTCTGAATCTATAATATATCTTTAGACAAGAAAAGCAAAGAAATGATGTATGCCATCGAATAAAGAGCATTTTCAAAAGAACCACGTACCTTGCATAGTTTCATATGATGAATTGTTATTACGTAATGTGGTCACACCGACTTTCAAAAGCCCAGACACTTGCTTCATGTATTGGGTGCTTGCTTCTAGATATGCTAGGCTCCTACGAGACAGAGACCCATCGGCAGGCTTGTTGGGCATAAAACGGATTCTTCGAAGCGCTCGCCACCCAGAAGATATCTTTGTCTGTAATACAGATAAGTGATTCCGAGCAGATTCTAGATGCACTTTTGAAGCCTTGAGGGATTTCATACTGCAACCAGTGGGTGGCTCCATACCCATTCTCACTTTGCGAACTGCAACCAGGAAACACTAAGGATCAGTTGGTGAAAAGGGTACTATATAAATTCTATGTAAATGAAGGGATTTACCTTGGACCTTCATTTTACCAATCATCTTCTTGGGTTTTGGTGCAGCTCCTTCAGCTGCAACCTCTGAAGTCCGCTTTGCCAAAATTTCCTCTTCAGATTGCAATAGTATATGCTGTAAACTGTGAAACAAGTATACACAAGCAAACGTCAAGAATAATATAACAATAGCAAGTAAACAATGCATGCAACTGTTATGCTGTTGCTATAATAAAGAAATTTAAATCTGCAGCAGCAATGTTATAAACAAAGCATCTAAAATAAGTTTCATTTACAATTCAATGCGAGTGTGAAACTTGACTAAGATGGTTTTAGCCCACCCATACTCTTTTTTATATAGTACAAGCCCAATAACTCATGCAGCAATGAAGAAAAAAAGTAGCAAAAGCTGTTTGACTTTTTGAGTGCATCAGAGAATACTTAACCCACCCAAAGGCATTTCTCAGAAGAACACACTCGTTTTCAAGGAATACAGGAGCTTCCATGCAACCCCTCGCCCAAGCATTAAGGCATAGCCGGACGCAGGCATCATATGAAAGAACTGAATGCCAAGGCCCCTGTGTACTGCATTTAATTTACAGAAGTTAGAAACAAATTTTCAAGATAGCAGACACAGAGAGCAATATTCAAATTGTAAAAATAGTGCTTGCTTAAGGTAGAAAGTACCTTGCATGAAATGTGGGCTGTCGAGCAGGATGAGGACCAGATGACCCTACAGATTGTTCAACAGTTACGTTTCTGCATGGGAGAAGAAACAGATTATTTCTCATCCAATAGAAATGCACCAATGCATGACTACCATCACATTACCAACATGATATGTATAATGTACAGTGAGTAGAACTGGATGGTTAATATCAGAACTACAAATTTTGGCAGCTAAAGATTTTTCAAGTGAACCACAGAAAGGTATTCAGAGGGCAGTGCAGACCTTGTATAATTCTCGGGTACTCCTTTCCCAGCACTATCGTGGGAATTGACTGCAAATGAAATGTGTGCACTATTCACATCACTTTTGCTTACAGAACCAATAGAATCTGCAGCAGATTGTTTACTCTGTGCCATGGGTTTCACAATTTGATTAACATTTTGTTTACTTTCTTGATGAGAAGCATCAAATGGCGGAGCACTCGGAGTGTCATCATCAGCATGAAATTTCCCATTTGGCAATTTCCTGGTGCTAGCCTGCTAGATGAACGAGGAGCATGAAAAAAGGCAAAAGTTAGCACATCAATAATATTCAACATGGATCGTACTATCAAATAAAACCCTATGTTATAGCACTTACAACAAGTGAAAAATATAACAACAACTAGAATATATGGGTGAAGCAATGTCAAATTGTCAATAATGCTACCAACCTGTGTGGATGAAAACTCCGAGCTGGCAGCAGAATCAGAGTCCTCCTCTGTATAGACATTTGTTGCAGCTCTTCTAATACCACCCACAGGCTTCCCCACCCCCCTTAGTCCATGTCCACCTGTCTTGCCACTGTATTCCATGGACGAATTGACATCAGAATAATCACTGGTATACTTCGTATGACGTGGGAGAGGTCTTCCTTTTGTGTGCATATGAGCCAAACCACGGGGACGGCCCGGATCATTCTGTGGGGATGAATCCAGAGAATATCGTCCACCATAGACATCTGATTCAGACTCTTCTGAGGTTACATCCATGTCTGAAGCAGACCCAGCATCGTCTACCTCCCGGGATAGAGGTACAACACCAAGTGGCAAATGCCCACTTCGGAATATACCGGGAGGCGGCAATCCAAAGCCTTTGCTCCCACTTCTAGACATCATTATTGGGTCGACTATACTTGTTTGATTAGAAGATGCGAAGCTTGTTCTTACCCAAACCCTTCAATTCTAGGGTTAAACCATTCAAAACCTCTGTAGCACCGACACGGTGAAACGGCAATCTAACAAAAAATAGATACAAATCAAAACACCGAAAATGGAAATAAAGAACCAAATATATTAGTTCAACATCAAAGGAAAACCACCACACAATTCCAGAGTACACCTGTAGTATCAATTTTTCCTGAAGTAACGCTAACACTACTACATTGATGAGTTTGTGAACTTGATGCCATCTCCAAATTCTACACTAACCCTAAAAATTGAAATCAAAATCAAGTCTTGAAGCAGACAGTCTAGATCTGACATAAAAAACTCAAAAGAATGCCAAGGAACAGATTAATCACTGAAGATCTAAATAGGGACGAAGAAGAAGAACTCCGGAAAAGTCGAAGACTAACCAGCGGGGGAGGCGTTGGTCGGCGACGGCGACGAGGGAGTTTGGGGAGTTTCGGCTAACTGTGGAGAGTGAAGAGCCTATACGCTATACGCGTTTTAGCTCTGTCTCTCTCTCTATCTCTTTTGGTGCTTTTAAAATTGGGAAATTTTTAATTTTTAATACTGAATTGGGAGCTTTTGGTGCTTTTTAATTCTTATTTACAGTAATTCTTATAGTTAAGAAATGTTTACAGCCAGCCTACACCGCAATGATGACGTGGAGCGTTTAGAGTGGCAAGGTGGGACCCATATTCATGTGAGCCCACCATAATTCGCGACAAAATTTTAAAAAAATGGATGATGGGTTTTGCTTTATCACATTAGTAACGTTCGACTGTCGCACTCACTTAAATCAAAGCCATGTGAGTTTCGCTTTCCTTAGCCTCCCCCATTTTCAAACATGATAACAACTTTCAAATTAAAATTAGAGGGAATGTGGTGAATTAGACCCTTGGAAATATTTGGTTGGGTGATTAGTTCCTTTAACTGTTTTTTTAGTCGTTAGACCCTTTTCAATTTTTTATTGGATCCCTGCAGTCCTAAGGGCCTAGTCTCTCTTCCTCCCGTCTCATTCTCTCTTGTTCATCTTCCTGCAATTCACGACGTGATACGGGGTTAGTCGTAGGTTGGTCCGATCTTCGACAACAAGCAAGAAACTAAAGAAAGACTCAAAGAAACGCAGCAAGACTCAAGAACCAAATCTGACGCAGCAAAGAAAGCTTCAAGAAACGCAAGAAAGATGCAAGATTTATGCATGACTCGACAAGAAACACCAAGAACAGATTGTAATTGATGTCGACAACAAAGTAAGACACAAAACTCAACAAATCAGTAGCAAGACTCGAAATTTAATAGTAAAGAATGGAAAGACTCGACCTGATAAGGACTGAAACGATCTATATAGAACAAGATAGAGACCTCAGACTTCCGTAGAAGGTAGGAACCAATATTAATGACTATATAACCCGCCTCTGCAACCCTACACAACCAAGCAGACAACTTGGAGGCACAAGGAGGGGGCTTGTGGATACTCGGATCACCAAGTCTTGCGAAATTGATGAACGGCAAAGCAAACCAAGCTGAGATGATATCAATTCGACAATCAATGAGCGCTGCTCTAATTGATCGACAACTCTCAAGTGTTTTCACACAAGTTTAGAACGTGTTTTCTTATTCAATGAAATCTGAGTTTTCTACATAGGGCAAACGACATTATATAGCCATAAGGCTGTACATGGGCCGAAATCCTCATAAGTAAAGAGATAAAAGATTAAAAACTGATTTAAAGGAATTAAATAAAATAACCTCTAAAGTTTCCTAAAATAACTTTAAGTAGAAAGTTACTAAAAATGGAAATAAGTGAGAGCCCCAAAGACTTAGGCAAATCGGCAGCTATGTAGACTAAGGTGGCTCTTCATCTTGAATCCCTATGCACATATAGGTCTCCAATGTAGGCTCGGGGAGTTGAACCTTGCTCGAGAACAAAGCATGACTCACAAAGTTGAATGAGTCTCTCTGAAGCTTCTTAGCACGAGCTCGAGTCATTGGTCCTTCTCCAAGAATAATGGGTGTGTCTGGAGCTGTAGGAGATGGTCCCGCATCACGACGATTCTTTAATCCTTCCTCTACGCTCCACAACCCACATAGATCTCGCGATGAAGAAGATGAAGGCGATCTCTGCGTAGCTCTCCTTTCCATGGCCACGCTCTGCGCGGCTGCGCCGCTCGCTCCTTGTCCACCCCTACACTGTTTCCGGCAAGATGCGTTTTCTCCTTTCCTAGGTTTTCAAATTTCAGATCTAGAATCCTCGTGATTTTGGTTTTCGATTAGTGTGTGTTGATGGAGAATCGCTACAATTTGCAGATGCGAAGTTGGAGTGCAAGAAGAGGGATTCATAAGATGTGTTGTACTAGGCGGGAGGCACCACCGATGCAACCGGATATACTCGCTGCTGCTGAGTTCGAGCACCTCGGATTCGGAACCACCAGTGGTAAAGAGATGGGACAGAAGGAGATTTTTTATCTCTTCATCCATGTCGGCAGCCAAACTTCATGTGAGTTTCCTGACCCAATTTCATTTGACTATCCTTTAATGGTGAACCTCTTCAATCTTATTTCTCGTGTTGAAATTGGCGGTCGCAAATTGCTGGAATCTGTATTGGCGCGTTGAGTTTTATGTGGTTTGCTTGTAATTGACTAAATTGGTTACCGATTTCCCTCATTTCTTTCGTTGTAACGCTCTATCATTGACTGGAGCTATCATTTTTTTTTTCCTCTCATGCCAACTGATCAGGTGGCGAAATTGCAAGAAAAAATTTGGTCAATTAAAGCAGGAATCTGGATGAACTCAGGTGGCGAAATTACAAGTTAATTCTGGTCCAGGTGCTCTATAAAGATGTAATCCAACTACCTAAGTGCTTGCTTTGTTTACTATGTGCAAATTAGTTCTCTGAGATATTGGAAATGACTTCAATCGTTTATGAGTCTAGCTGGATTTGTTTTTTTCTCCAAAATCAGGCACCATTTCTTCCCATTGTTGTGGTTCATGGAATGCACTTCTTGTGAAAGTTTTGCTGCATCAAATTCTTCAAGTGCCGTTTGAACATAAAGTTTAGGTAAAAGAAATCCAAGTAGCAATTTACTCTAATTAACCTTTTTTAAACCCTCCTTCAGTCCTTTGGTTTGTTGAATTGGTTTTGGGTTTCCAAATACTTTGATTCCACGTTCATGGATTAGAGGCCCCGGGCGACTATGAGCCATCCCTCATTGAAGTGGTCGATGCGTAGGTCAATAGCAAGCAAGACCTTCAATTCAAGCTAAACATTTGATGCTAGCTGCTAAAAGTTTTGGATTGGTAATGGTATTTTGAGGGAAGACCCCATTTAATAATTTCAAACCCGGGCTGTATTTGATGTGCCCTCTTGTTGCGAAAAAGAGGTAGGGGGACAAAATTCTCTGAACACCATTGTTTACTCCTGGTTTTGAAACCAAACACCAGTTTTATTTATTGTGTTGCGTTTTCTTGTAGTTGTTGTCTATGGTCCACTTCTCCACTCTTTATCTGTCCACAGATATGGGCACTTCACTTTACATATAATTGCACCTAGTTATATGGGGTAGTGCACTGGTCAGACTTTGATCAAGTTCCACTAGTCCTTGTCATCTACACATGCTAGTTCTAAGTTGGAATTGTTACCAACTATTTTGATGCTACTTTTGAGAAGGTGAAGTCTTTAGAAATGTTGTATATAATTTTTGGATGGTTATGTCACCTTGTATTGATTTTATTGATCTCACATTATATTACTTACATTGATGCATTTTTTTAGTTGATGACATGTTATAATAGGTGTTTTTACGTATGTAGCCAATATTAATGTCGTAGTTTCAAAGACTTTGTATTTTTATATGTGCAATAAGGTGACAATATTTTGATTCCACGTTTTAAGCTCTTATGTCATCAATTATATAAAATTGTCACCATAAACAAATGTCACCCATGAATAAAAATTTAATGAACATGTCACCACAAGTGATTGCATCAATGAAGTGTAATCACAAACGTGTCATCAGTGAATGAAAGTATAATCGATGAAAATAAATCGATATACAATTGATTAAATTAAAAACATGTGGCATCAATCGATTTGATTAAAAAAGTGGCATCAAATAATTACATTATAAAAATGACATCAAAACCCCATTTTGAAAAAGTTGTATCACATTACGGAAAAAATTGTCATCAAAATACTACTTTGAAAAAATATCATCAAAAATATGGCATCACGGTAAAAAAATACCATAAAAAATTGACATAAAAAAAAGTGGCATCAGTCGGTAACAGTAAAAAAAATGACATCAATGGTCAACGTGACATTACAGTAAACAAAAAATGTCATCAAGGTTTTAAAAAAGTGACATTAAAAAAGTGTCATCCAATCATTTCATTAGAAAAGTGGCATCAAAGTGAATATAAAATATAATAAAATTTTGGCATCAAAACGGTAAAATATGACATCACTAAAAAAAATAAATCCAAATTGGTTGGTCAACGTTGACCACGTTGACCGTTGACCGGTCAATGGTCAATCGTTCCATTCTATTGGGAAAGGGTCTACATAAAACTAATTAAATTGGTTTGGGGTCTTAGTAATCAATTGAACATTCAAAAAAGACCATCTACTAAAATCACCCTTAAAATTAAGGGAATGAAATTTATTTAAAACTGGTAAATTTTGATGATTATCCATATTAAAATTGCATATTAAATAATTGTTTTTTTTTTCATAATTAAAGATCTATCAATATCTCCCTAAAGTAGAACAAAAATATCCATCACTCGTCCTTCCTCAGTAAGAGCGATCTCCCCTGCCAATTCATTCGACTTGTCATTGAAACTTACTATTGAAAAGAATTTTAGTGCTTTTGTGGAAGATTCATCATCAGATTCAAATAAAATTCACATCAGATGGACGAGTATTTGTTCCCAACAATCAAATCGTAAAGGATTTCGGTGGATTGTTCAAATTATTTCTCAAATCCAACCGAAGTGTTAGTCATTAAATCAAAGACAATTTATCACCGTTCGATTAAATTTAAGACTATTTCAGTTGTTTGTGGTAGATTCATCAACCATCTTCCCATATTGTAAAGATTCATCATCATATTTGCATCATATATTTTGTTTTAGGTGATAATCATCTTTTTTGATTTTATTTTTGAGATATACTGACAAACAAATTTACGAGAAAATATATGTTGATAAATACTTGTATATACACGAACTCTAATATATACTTATAAATATAATTGAAATACAATCGAAATTGGTGAGTGAAATTGAAAAATACCCGAGGGGTGGGGGAATTGGAAGTGAAAATTTGAGACAGGTGGACATTTAAATATTTAATTAATAAATTTTGAATAGTGAATATTTAATTAATTAGAATTACTTTTTTATCCCATATTTAATCTTAGTTGACCTTTTTCCCATACTTTCCATGCATGTAGTGAAAATAATATGGGTAAATTACACATAACCACCCGTAAATTTTAGTATTTTTCACATAACCACCCATAATAACTTAAATTACAGTAAACCACCCATAAATTTGATTTGTTTTCATATGACCACCCACACATTAAACCTCTATTTGTTTTTGTTTAAAACGACTAAAATATATCTATTTCAAGCTTATTTGTTTGTACTTTATAAAAGAAAGATGTTGCATATATATAAGTACATGTTTGGATTCCAATTATATTATGTTTATAATATAAAATAGACAAGGTCATCTTTGGTAAACAAAAAATTTAAGATAAATTAAGGGTGTGTTTGGATCCCATAATTTAATAAATTATATACTATAATGTAATAGTTTTATTCCGATGTATGTGATTATTTAGTTAAATTACTATTTTACCTCAATTTTTATGAGATTTTTAGTCATACAACCAACTGCTCACATAAACCAAAGTAAATAATTGAATTATAATTAAAATGAATTGGAATTCAAAACCACCCTAAATACTTCAACCAATATATATCTAAATTGGATTTGCAATCTGAAGAGTCGAGACTTGCAATAGCTCCTAACAGTCCCATCTCCTTCAAATGTTGAATAAGATAGGAATAAGCTCTAAAATAAAACAAGATTGTTGCTTTAAAAGAAGGGTAAATTAGCTCATATCTTAAATTACAAACCATATCATTTAAAAAATAAGCTTTAAGCTAAAGCTTATACATATCATTTGACAAATTAGCCGAACATTAATAATTTTATTATAATTTATCCTTTTATAAAAGGGTAAAAGTAAAACCAGATTATTTAACAAATTGAAAGTCTTATGAAAATAAATCATTGCATTAAATACAAATAAGCTTGAATTAAGGGTATTTTAATCTTTTTAAACAAAATAAATAGAGGTTTAATGAGTTGGTGGTCTTATGAAAAGATAACTAATTTATGGGTGGTTTACTGTAATTTAAGTTTTTATGGGTGGTTATGTGAAAAATACTATAATTTACGGGTGGTTATTTGTAATTTACCCAAATAATATTGACATCCAAGGAAATGTTTTCGTCATGTTTGACTCCAACGAAATGTTGACGTAGCATGCCGGATCCATTTATAACCCGATTAGTTTACGAATTGAATGATGTTTAAGCTTAATTTGTACTCGACTTGACAAATGAATATATAACTTCCTCTGTCGCTCACACCTCTTGCTTACCGGCCAGTAAATCTTCTGTTTAACGCATACCTCTGTATGCCTTAGGAATTATCATCCCATTTCCAGTATACCTGTCAACACTGTGTTCTATTTCAACTGCAAGTGTCTTTTTCTTCTCTTTTATACTGCTTTCATGGAAGCTTCTAATTAAGTCTTTCTTGGATGCTTTGAAAAACACTCAAGGCTCCACTATTACCGATGGTTCGGCTAGCTGCTTCTGCCTTCTGATATTCTGGTGGATCATGTCTCGGTTATGCTGGGGCCTGATCTCGTTGGAGTAGGATTGCCTCCTGATCAATGTCTTTCGGCAAAGACCAAGGGTAAAGGCAAGTTGGTTCCCGATGAACCCCCCCGATGGTGGTGATTTTTAGGGGTGGAATTGGTACAATACCAATAAGTTTTTGTCGTTACCACGTACCAACCAATTATAATTGGTAATCTTAAAATCCAAACCATTACCAACCACCTAAAGAGTTGTACCAACTTAATTGATAACCAATTAAGTTTGTTGGTACATGTTGGTAATAGTATTTTACCATGTTTTTTGTGTTGAAGAAAAAATCATACAAATAATCAAAGGCAATGCAACTTAATTAAAATTTAAAATTTATAAGTAGCAACATAAATATTTAAATTGTTCATACATTTAAGCACAAAGGCAATATAAAGACTTAAATAGACCCGATAATATTCAAAATAAAATGTCTACTAGCTTCCGAATAACATTTAGATTTTAGTTTGAACCGAGGCTGAGTTAGCATTGCTCCCTTGATTAAAAGCATTTTCTGAAAATAACAAATATAAAAAGAAATCAATTTAATAGATAATACTTATTAGTTATTACTTAATATCAAAAACAAAATAATAAATAAAAAAAGAAATAGGTATTAATTTCAGTACTAATTAACTTGAATAAGCCCTGTTATGAACAATTGAACATCATGAGTTGAGTGGAGTAGAAGGTCAGTTAGATTCTCCTAGCTTGCACCAAAAAAAAAAGATTCTCCTATATAGCCGCCATTCTGGACAACGTTACTAAAAAAACTAATTAACTTGAGTCAAGAAGTCTTACCACCACAAAAAAACCAACAGAAATAAGTTTTTAAAATTGAAAACCTAGATCCGACTTATTGAAATCTTAAAACAATAGAAATAAGCTTTTAAAAATAATTTTAAAAACCCTAAATATATATTGGTAATATTTGGTTGGTAATTACCATACCAACCAATTGAAAGTCGGTTGGTAATGGTAATCCCAACTTTTCTGTTTTGATTACCATTACCATGCCGACTTTTGGCAATTGGTACGGTATACCGTACCAATTAAATTGGTAACCAATTTAATTGGTTCGAGTGGTACGTCTTGGTACGGTTTTCATGAGAAATTTTCCCCAGCCCTAGTGATTTTGGTTCTAAACCAATTGATCATTCTGAATTTTTTAATCGCCTTGCTGATCTTTGGAAAAAATCCCTTCTTGCTACTCGATCAAAATGTGCACATCGGGAATCTGTTTGGTACGTGGGTTCCTTGATTTTGATAAACTAAAGCTTAAACTTAGGAGTGTCTGGCGCTTCTGTGCCTCCTCCTCTGAAATTGTCGACAGCACTGGTGGTTGGTTTGAGATTAGGTTCTCTAATTAAACTGACCTTAAGAGGATGTGGGATGAACGTCCCTATCATTTGTTTGGCCAACTTATCATTCTTGTCAAATGGTTCCCTACTTTCTGTCCTATGTCCACTGAGATTACTCATGACCTGTGGGTTCGTATTCCTTGCCTCCCTGTCGAGTTCATGTGCCGAGAGGCACTTGTTGACATCCTTAATCAGTTCAATGTCGGTTCCTTGATCAGACTTGATAAACTTTCTTAATTACCAAAAAATTCGTGTGAGCTATACGAGGTTCTGTGCTAATGTTGAGTTGACGAGGTTGGTGGGTGGTATTACTATTATACTATACCAGAAGAGGCCAGGCAACCGGTTAACCTTCGGTTGTGGTATGAAGATTTCCCTAAGGGGTGCGGGCTTTGCGGTCTGCTTTCTCACGCTATTGAGGAGTGTCTCTCTCTTGCCCTATAAAAAAGAATATTGTTTATAAGGTAGTTATTTTGGGCCCTTAGGAGGGGGTTGGGTCTTCTGATGAGTCAGTCGGACTAGTTTAAGCTAGTTAGGGCCTAAAGGTGCGAAGCTTGATCTTGGTTTTTCCAAAAATAGCCATAATCCTTATATGTTGGGTATGGAGAGCGTTGTGGTTGAGTTCGCCTCTTCCATTCGTATCAAGCATTCCATACCAAGTATGGTATGCTTCCAGCTTTTGATGATGAGGGCTTAGGCTGGATTAAGTCACCTGTGCCGGTTCTTGGGGACCCCGACGTGGCTCCTACTGTGATGGACGCTCCTGGTTTGGATGCTCTTTTTATGGATGTCGATCCCAAGGTTTCCGGGCTGTTTGAGTCGGTTGTGGATGTGCTCCCTTCTCGGACTTCTTCTGCCGACTCTCTTCAGTCTTCTAGGTCGACATCCGCTTCTCGTTCGATGGCTCGCCGTCTTGGAAACCTTGGGATAAGGTTCGTAGGTTGTGCCTCAGATCAAGAGATACGTCGGGTAGACAAACCGTGTGTGGACTCTGCGGCCTCCCTGTTGGTGCGAATGTAGCCTCAATTTGTTTTGTAAAACCGCTTTAGAAAAGTCGATGAAAATCCCGTGTTTGAAAGTGTTTAAGGCTGTGGTGTGGTATAAATGGAACCACTGCCTTAGAAGCGAAATCGCCCCGACACCACGGAGCAGGTCGGCTACTGGCGTCGCCCCCCAAGGATACACAATGGCTTCTCAGGCGTGCACTCGCCGTCGAAGCAATGGAACCACCCAGGACCCAGAACGGTTTACAGGAGAAGAAGAGAGAAGGAGGAGAACGTGCTCTGTGTGTTGAAAACTGGAAGGGAAAACGTCGGTTTTAAAACAAATGAGAACGTGCCCTGGTGGTTCCGCGATCTAACTGTCAACTGTAATAGTCATCTCATACCTTGGGTGCTGAAGAGTGCTCTAGAAGACAACCCTAGTCGTCCATAGAAGGTGACCAACCCTTCACACTCTCGTAGGTGATTCCATCAAGTCCTTCTCAATAGGACCACCCTTGCAGGGCTATGGTATCATTAAGAGCACAAAGCTCAACCTCTACAGTTTTCGGTGAATCCATCAAGTCCTTCTCAATAGGACCACCCAACTCTGGGCTATGGACTCATTAAGAGTTCTAGAATCATCCTTTCTCATACACCTGTCCTGGGAATGGGTATGGTGTATCTCAGCTCACGTGGGTTTGAGCCCCATTCCCTTAGACGATTCAAGGACCATCCTTCTATTCAGCCCTTTCGTCAACGGATCTGCCAGATTCCTCTCGGACTTCACATACTCCAAGCAAATGACACCGGTAGCAATCAACTGTCTCACAGCTTCATGTCTAATCCGTATGTGTCTCTTCTTACCATTGTAAGTATGGTTGTTAGCTGCACAAACAGCAGATTGTGAGTCACAATGTAGAGAAATAGTTGGGGTCTTATGCCCCCACAAAGATAAGTCAGCCAGTAAGCTTCTCAACCACTCAGCCTCTTGACCAACTAAATCTAATGCTATGAACTCAGATTCCATAGTTGATCTAGCAATGCAAGTTTGTTTTGATGACTTCCATGATATAGCACCACCACATAAAGTGAACACATAACCACTAGTAGAGCTAACCTCATCATTGTCTGTGACCCAGTTTGCATCACAGTATCCCTCTAAAGCATGGGGATAACCTATATAATGTAAACCCCAATCAAAGCATGGGGATAACCCACTACTGGTACTGAGTCTACTAACAGCATATGCAGTATTAGGCCGAGTATAATTCATCAGAAACATTAAACTCCCAATTATTTTAGCATACTCATTTTGGGACACACCAATTCCAAATTTTTTCTTCAATTGCATGCTAGCATCATAAGGAGTTCTAACTGGCACAACATCAAGTTTATCAAACCTTTTCAACATTTTCTCTACATAATGAGGTTGTGATAAAATGAAGCCATTTTCTTTTCTAGTTACTTTAACTCCTAGAATAATATCAGCTTCACCCATGTCTTTCATCTCAAACTTAGATGACAAAAACTGTTTGGTTGTGTTTATAGCATTTATGTGTGATCCAAATAACAACATGTCATCCACATATAAACATATAATCACACAATCAGCACCAAACCTCTTAGAATGGACACATGCATCAGATCCGTTTACCTCAAATCCAAAGCTTAGGATAGTTGTGTGAAACTTCTCATACCATTGCGTTGGTGCTTGCTTGAGTCCATACAGTGACTTCTGTAGCTTGCACACTTTGTTTTCCTGTCCTGGAATAATGCACCCTGGAGGCTGTTCCATTTAAATTTCCTCATTTAGATCACCATTCAAAAATGCAGTTTTAACATCCATCTGATGAACAAGCATTTTATAGCTAGAAGCCAAAGCAAACAATGCACGAATGGTAGCAATTTTTGTAACAGGAGAATAAGTGTCAAAGAAGTCAATGCCATATCTTTGAGTGAATCCTCTTATAACTAGTCTTGCCTTATATCTATCCACTGAGCCATCCACTTTAAGCTTCTTCTTAAAGATCCACTTACAACTAATGGCTCTACTTCCTTTAGGCATATCAACTAGTTCCCATGTGTGATTAGACATAATAGATTCTATCTCACTGATAATAGCATCTTTCCAAAAACTAGCATCTAGTGAACTTATTGCCTCATCATAGGTCTTAGGATCATCTTCTATTATATGAAGACTAATGAACGTCTCATCTAGTTCATTTAAATCATTCAGTTCAACTAGAAATGCAGTCACAAAATCAGGACCAAAACTAGTTTCCTTCCTACGCCTTTTACTTTTCCTAGATTCATCATGATCAGCATGAGCATTAGGCACAACAGTATTAGGCATGGATGAAGATGCATCATGAGATGAAGAATCATTAGCAGGCAATGCAGATTTCTTTAAAGGAAACACATGCTCAAAGAAAACAGCATCACGATATTCACACAAGGTACGATCACTCAAAATATGATTTGCGGACAATACAGCTTCCCCACACATATTATCAGGCAAACCAGAACTAGAAAGCATAGCATTCATCATTTCCTTTAAAGTTCTGTTTTTCCTTTCAACAATACCATTTTGTTGTGGGCTATAGGGAGCTGTAAATTCATGAATAATGCCATTTTGTTCACAGAATTCTCTCAAAGAATGAGTGACATATTCACCGCCTCTATCAGATCTAAGTCTTTTAATCTTTCGATTTAATTGGTTTTCTACTTCAGCTTTATACACATAAAACATGCTTTCTGCTTAATCTTTAGACCTAAGCAAGTATACCTTAGTATATCTAGAATGGTCATCCACAAATGTGATATAGTAGCGCTTGCCACCTCTACTCTCAGTGTTCTTAAAATCAGCCAAATCAGAATGGACTAACTCCAACAATTCAGTTGTCCTTTCTAACACCGTTTTAAAAGGTTGTTTATGAAATTTGGCCTCAACACATATTTCACATTTGTTATGGTCATGTTTTGAAAGGCTAGGAATCAAACTCATATCATGCAATCGGCATACAGATTTTGCATTCACATGTCCTAGTCTAGCATGCCATAAATCAACAGACTCGGCAATATAAGCAGAAGCAGAAATCTTCTCATTATTCTCAATCATGGTCTCAAGCACATATAGAAAATCAGCCCTATAAGCTTTTCCTACAAATTCTCCATTTTTGGTTAAAACCATTTTGCCAGCATCAGTCACTTGCTTAATTCCATCTATCTCAAGCAAACCACATGAAATCAGATTTCGGCGCAGAAAAGGAACATAAAGCACATTCACTAGGGTAAGAGACTTCCCTGAGGTGAGCTTGAGTGCAACCTTCCCTTTGCCTAGCACTCGAGAGATGCTCGAGTTGCCCATGTAGACCTGGTCGATGTCTGTAGCATCCTCGAACTCAGCAAACAGATCCTTGTTGGCGCAAAAGTGTCGAGTAGCTCCGCTGTCCAAGAGCCAATCGACCTGGCCGCCCACATGGTTGACTTCAGTGATCATTGCTATCAGCTGGTTATTGTCTTGGACAACGTTGGCTTGCTGCTGGGCTGGAGCTGCGGGCTTGTTCTGCTGCTGTCCTTGGTTCTGGATGTCGGCCCGATTGCGACACTGCCAAGCCTTGTGGCCTGGCTTGCCACAGACATAGCAGCCGATCCCAGTGCCTCCATGTTTCTGCTGCTTGTCCGGCTGATTGCCAGACTTCTTGAACTTCTGGCCCTTCTTTGGTTTCATGTTTGGCTTAGAACCTCCAGACTTGTTTCCTTGCTTGGACCTATCAGATTTCACAGAAGATTCAACCAGATTAGCCTTCACAATATCAGCAGATTTAGGCTTAGGTTTGTCTTTGAGGCGATTAGCCTCTTCGATCTTCATGTGACCGACGAGCTCTTCCAGGGTCAGATCCTTCTTTTTGTGCTTCAGATGGTTGCGATATCCAGCCCACGAGTCAGGCAACTTTTCGATCAGAAAATTCGCCTGTAGGATCTCGCACATCTTCATGCCCTCGGAGAGTATGTCAGCCCCCAGATTCTCATACTCGTGCACTTGGTCCATGATTGGCTTATCATCGACCATCTTGAACTGCATAAACTTTCCAACAACATATTTCTTTTTCCCTGCATCGTCAGCCCCATATTTCTTCTCCAGCAGATCGCAAATAAATTTAGCAGATTTATGAACAGAGATCATATCAAAAATAGGGTTCAAGACATGGCTGAGAAGATGGCCTCGCACGGACTTATTTTCGGACTCGTACTGTTTAGCCCGAGCGAGGTCATCATCAGTAACCTTCTTACCCTTGTCGACAGCATCACCATCGTCATCAACGACGACAGTCTTACCCTTGTTGTCGCCGACGGTGGTGGAAGAGGAGGTTGCCGCAGCCGTAGGGGCCTCCTGAAGGAGGACGTAGTCGATCTCCAATTGCTCGAAGAAGATGAGCATCTTCTGCGACCATCGCTTGTAGTTGGTCCCATCCAGCGGCTCCAATTTCGAGAGATCCAAGAGCGGTTTGAAGAATTGAAACGCCATCGCAGAAACAAATAATTCCGCTTCTAAATTGTTGGTGCGAATGTAGCGTCAATTTGTTTTGTAAAACCGCTTTAGAAAAGTCGATGAAAATCCCGTGTTTGAAAGTGTGTAAGGCTGTATTAATTCAACACTATCTGAGGCCTTTTAATTGATGAAATTAAAACACGACGTAAAATGTGACCAGCACCACACCGCGCGTGGTGGTGCGCGCGTGTGGGACTCCTATCCAAACTCTCAATATCCCTTTGAAAAACTCCTTCTTAAAAACAACCCCTCAACCTCTTTTGTAATCAATGCAGGACTCTAAGAAATCCAAAAGACACATTTGAAAAAACCCCTACTTGAACATTTCTCCAACACTCCCACCTGAAGAAGCGCAATAAATAGGTTTCCCATGTATGCACAACATAGCTTTTTTTGGGTTGTCGGTTCTTATGGTGCTTGTGTTTGTTTAGTTTCGGGTGCTTGCTTTTGTTCCTTAATTTGTGGTCATATGCTTTCTTTTCAGTTGTGTTGTGTTGGCCTTTAATGGCTTATTAATATATCTTTCTTTTGCTACCGTGCCTTTTGTTGGTTACCTTTATGTGTTTCTCAATTGCTTGGTTATATTTAGCTTTCACCTTTCTTGCGATTGCTTTTGGTCATGCTGTTCTTTCTGTTTCCTTTGTAGGTACTTTCGACTTTCAGTTACTGCTGCTAGTCTATAATTTGTCTGCACCAGTGTGTGTCTCCAAGCTTCTCGGCCCTTGGGAGGGATCTTATCTCAGGTCTCGGCTATCTCCTTATGTAAGCTCGATCTCTTTCCTGAACCATTTATCTCCCGTCACATGCCTTTGCTTACATATACTCTCACAATTGGCATCATACGAAAGTATGCTACTGGGACCATGCTCCCTCACCAAGTTTGGTTGTGGTATTATTTTCTCTTGCGGTTTGCATAGATGGGCTCCTTTTATTATAAAATATGGTCAGTTGGGTTAATTTCATGTGCTTGAATCTGATTTTGGTCTACTCTCTCTACCAATGGCCTTTGCCTCATATGCATTAATCTGAATTTTGTTGTCACAACATTTCATGTCTTCTTTTTGGAGATAAGGAGAGATCGGTCTCTCTGACGCCTTTCCAAACACATGTCGATCAGGCGTTCATGCTCCTTTTGGATGGTGTAGTTGATTTCGGCTCAACTCCATCATTGTTTATTGCTTTTTTATTACCTTGTGCAAAGCTCCAACCCTCTTGATGTACGTTACATTCATTTCCAATCGTTGACGGACTCTACATTATCCGGGTCGATTATCTTTTTTCATTCCCATCAATTTGTTTGGCTACTATAGGTCTTTCAAGAGTTGGTTCTCTCCTTTAGTTTGGAGTGCTTCAATGATGAGCTATATTCGTATTACCGGTTATCGGTGCTCACATTATCTCTTGAGTAATGTATCAGGTATTATTTTGTTTGGTTATCATAAGACTTTCAGTCACTTTAATTCACATCGCACTCGATCGGTTCGCCTTGTTCTGCTTCTTAATTCCGTTCTTGTGGCCGAGCACTCAACTATCCTCCAGGTTTTGGCCGATTGTTTTTCTCTTAATACATACTTTACTTTCATTAACATTTGGTGCTTGGCTTATCGGTTAAATTTGGTTTGAGGTCCTTTGCTGGTTGGCGGGACTGTCGCTTTTGTTCGGCTTGATTGAACGACTAATTCTACATAAGTTTTTATACACACTTTGTGTGGCGATTGAGGACTCACTTGTTCCCTACGAGGTTATGGCCTATATCGGTCCCCCTTAATTTTATCTCTATCGAATGGTCTTTGGAGTACACGCTTTCTCCCATTACCGATATTCGGATTCACCTCACTTGGCGCAATTAGGTTCCAAGTTAGTTTTTTACCAACGGCGGCTACGTTGACACAAGGTTTTCTCATGAATTTATGCACCTGGAATTCAAGGGGTATTTGTAGTCGGAATTTCTGGACGAATATTGATTTCTTTTGTAAGAATAATCATATTAACGTATTGGCATTATTAGATACAAAAACTAATAAGCTTCTGGCAGAGGCATTATGGAAGAAATGCGGTTTCACAAACATTGCGTTTGATCCAGTCATTGGTTTCTCGGGAGGTGTATGTCTTTTATGGAAAGACATTCCTTCTTCGCAGGGTACCGTTGTGCTTATTTTGGTTCATCGTCGACTTATTCATTTTAACTACACCGACCACATTTCTGGTCGGGAAATTGCTTTCATCATTCTTTACGTTCCACCGGACTATAGACTCAAGCAAAGTTTCTCAGAATTTGCGATCAATTATATTGAACAATTACTAATCCCTTTCCGCATCATGGGTGATTTGAATGATATTTTTGCACCTGAAGAGAAGCTGGGTGGGGTGATTTCGTCCCCCTCGTGCTACACTCATTTGAATGAAATTAAAAATCAACTCCTACTTTTTGAAGTGCCCTCTTACTGATGGCGAATCTCACGTCTAACGGTGCCCGATCGTTTCGAATAGGTAGTCGAATTAGATCTGCAAAAGAACTCAAATTTCATGAATCCTCCTTTAGATCGATGAGATCTCAATTTACTTGAATCTCACAAGCAAATCGATCTCTCAGCGCCGCTTCTCACGGTCCTTAGTTTCTTCGAATCTCACGAAGAAGATGAACGCTTCTCACGTTCGCTAAGGTTTCTCAAGAAACTTGTTTGGGGGAAATAATAATTGAGTGTGTTTTCATTAATGATAGAATTAATAACTATTTAAACAAAGTATTTTTGCTGAGAATAAAAGCTAAATAAAGAAATAAAACCCTAAAAGTAATAGCATAAAACGCAAAGTATGAAATCTAAAATTCGTGCTGAAAATAGCGTCGTGCACGGCCGCGCAGGGGGGGGGGGGGGGTGCACGCCGGTGCGCTTTGGGTGCACGTCCACGCACTTGCGTGCTGTTGGACACTCCATTGTTTGTCAGCTTGCACACCCGCGCACCACACTTGTACGCCCGTGTGCTCATGTCACACGCCCGCGCACTTGTCTACTGGAAATGCAAGATCGCTCGAGTCCTCGTGGGCTAGAAAGGTTACTAATCCGAGATCTCTCGCCTCTAACTCTTGTGTCAGCATTCGTCTCGGCTCAGCCGGGGGCCGACAATTGATGATGTCCAAGGGAGGACAATGGACCATACTAGTTCCAGGATCGGATCGACACAAGTAATGATGTGCGGGTGACAAGGCCGCTACGCACCTCAGGTAAGCCCGATCGACGGTGGTTCATTCGATCCCGGAGCCCCATTGTGGAACTCAAAAAACGGATTTCATCAGGAATATTTTCCGAATTGGTTCTTATCCTATGCCCTAACTCCTAAGGACATAGGATAGAAAGACTGTATTATGAAAGCATGCAGAAACAACATAGATCATAGGATTGGATTTAGAAACTAAACTCCCCGCCCAAAGTAAAAAATTTCCGTTGGAAAAGCCTTCTCGACAACACTCCCACAAAAATAAGAATATGGAATAAAAGAATAGACGTACCCTTGGAATGTATCCTTAGCAATCACGTTGAGGAAGACTCAACAAATATATTTACCGAGTGCCAAACAACCCTTACGATCGTAGAGAAAAATGGATCAGAGAATACAAAGTGTAATATGAAATACCAATAATACCAATAGATCATATAAGGAAATCACTTTCGACATATTCTCATGGCTTAATTCATGCCAGAAAACTACGCTCGCCTTATCCCTTTGGGATATTTGGACAATAAGGAACGAAATTCTCTTTAACGACCATGTCCTCGGGGAGGAGGATGACTAGGTATAATACATAAAACAACAATGAAAAAGCTGGAGAAAGGCGCAACTAGAGGAACTAGAAGACGAAAACCCGACCAAAAGACCCCACCGTAATCAGATCACCCAACGTATAACAGAAAGCAATAAAATGTGAAAATCCTAAAGAAGATTTTGTGAAACTAAATTTTGATGGCGTTGAACTTCCCTCGGGCCAAGCGGCGTGTAGTTTTGTGATTCATGATTCTCTCGGAAGACCATTGGCATGTAGCGCCTACAGGTGCGGGCAGGTTTCGGCGTTGCAGGCGGAGACTCGTGGCCTTCTCCATGGGCTCTCGGAAGCTCTTAATGGTGGTTTCACATGTCTTGAGGTGGAAGAGAATTGCCTTATGGCGGTAAATATCCTGAAGGGGTATGTGCCAAATGTGTCATTAGGAGATCGAATCGATCATTTCTGACATCCTCGCCAACTGTGCTTTTGACGTCATCTCCTTTTTCTATATTTGTAGGGAGGGCAACTGGATGACAGACAACTTTGCCCATTTCGGTCAAGAGGTGAATTTCTTAGGTTGAAGATTTAGTACTACGATCGACGACCTCGTCTGAAAGAACTCTATTGAGTGGTGGCACAATCGTGGTTGTCCACCTAAAATTTTTTGTCTTGTATAACAAAATTAAGGTTTAAATTCTAGACTATTAAATTCAATTGAATAGATCTATATAGGGAAAATTAAATTTGAAGCCGTCTACACTCTACACTACATAATTACCAAGTAGGCAACTATACCATAGACTAATGGGGTAAGTTTGCAATGATGAAGATGATTAGGACATACAACTATACTGCAGAATAAATTCATTTCGACCTTTTCTTTTTTGTGGGGTTGGGGGTGGGGGGAGGGAATATAAATTCATTTCCCAAATTCTCGTCTTGTATTAAAAAAAATTTGTGAATATCTCTTACGATATAATTTTTGAACAATTTCAAGAGCGTTGGATTAAAAAAATCAACGACTGATATTTAAAGAAAAATTTAAATAGCAAAATTATTTTCTTAAAACAATTTGATTATTCGTACATAACTTTGCAACAGAAGAATATTTTTTATATACGAATAATTAATTATAAATAATTATATTATTACATACGAATAATTAATATTTTCATATTTTACATTAGAAGAGTTTTTATACCGAAATCATTCCTATACACGGAGTCCGTGTTTCATTTCTTGGTGTTGGTTGGGAGTCCGTGTTTTGTTTCGTGGTTAGTTTCGGTTGAGGAGCTGTTTTGCGGCCCTGGTTGATCAAAGTGATTGTGTTGGTGGTGTTCGTGCTCTCCGAAGATCTCTCATCTAGGTGGGGGAACATCGTGTGGCCACACTTCCCCATGAGTTGTTTATGCCTTGCGAGGATTTATGTTTTCCGTCTTTCCGGAGGCGAGACATCGTGTCAGCATGAGCTGCCCCATGCGCTCGCCATCCACTTCACCTCTCCGGGCTTCCCTCCTCTCGGTGTTGTGACCGCTTGTTTGCTTAGGGGTTGGGGTTTTTTTGAGTTTGCTTTGAGTGGTTCTTTTGTTGTATTCTGGGATTGTATTTCTTTCAGATCTTCGTGATCTCATCCTTCGGGATGCTCTCGGGTAGGCAAACTACCACCCGAATTTTTATCTTATAAAAAAAATAATTCCTATACACGGAGTATAATTTAATAAGGGCCGGTCTACCCTCTACTGGCAACTATACTTATTGTATGAACTACGAATAGACCTGTCAAACGGGTCATTCGGGTCGGGTTTGTGTCGGGTCACTTCGGGTCCCGAGTAATACGCGTCTCGGATAATACGAGTTTCAGGTATTTTCGGGTTCGGGTCATTTTGTGTTGGTCAATTTTTTCTTTTTTAAATTAAAAAAAATCTTGATTTGATAATTTTGCGATAAATTTAAAATTCTAAAATTAAAGACGTTGTTCAAAAGTTCTAGTGCTTGTAATTATATACTATATCTGATCTAAAATATTTAATTTTTATTATTTCTTTAATTTTTAATAAAATATGATAATATATAAAGATCAAAAATTTAAATTTTTTAAAAATAATTTTATTAAAAAATTGATACTTTATATATTATTACATTTTATTAAAAACATTTGATTTTTATTATTTCTCATAATTTTTAATAAAATGTAATAATATATAAAATACCAAATTTTTAAATAACTTCTAAAAATAATTTCATGCAATTAGTAATAAGCATATAATTGTTTTAATATTTTAATATTTTTTAGAATTTTTATCTTCTTAAAAAATTATGTTGAAAAAAAAAATCAAATACTATCGATCGGACGAAGTATTACACAATACAAATAAATATAAAAGTTGATTTGAAAATGTAAAATCAAGTGATTGTAATTATAAAATGTAATAAATTGGAATATCCATAAAAAAAAATTTAATCATAGATAATTATAAATCAACCGGGTCAATCGGGTTAAAATTACCGGGTCAATTGGGTCACTGGGTCGAAATCCAGATTACCCAGAAAATTTTTGGGGGCGGATCGAAAAAAATTTCCGACTCAAAATTTCCATGTTCGGGTTGAAAATTTTCTGAATGTTCGGGTCGGATCGATCGGGTCGGGTTGTGTTTTGTCCGGTCTAACTACGAACGCTTCTCGATTTGTGTATATTAATTACGGAGTAATCCTTAGCGCGTTGATTAATTAGCCCTCCGTGGCTCCGTGTGGAAGACTTGACTCCGTGGAAGACTTGACAGGTGGGGTAGGCCAGGTTTTATTACAGTTTTTTCGGGTATGACAAATTTATTTTTACCCTTTTCGAAAAAAATAGTTTTATAAAGCTAAAAGCTCTATGCAATTTATTATGTCAAATAAAAATTTACTATTTTAATACAGTATATTTTAATTTCAAAAGCTAAAATTTTGACATATCTATAAAATTTCATTAAAAATGTTATCTATATTTTAATTTTAAACTTAGTGCATCAAACGTGCCCTACTGCTTACCAATCTTAATTGGTAAGCTGTGTTTGATTTAAGTTTCACAGTTGACAAGAATACATCAGGCAAAAGTTGCAAAACTTACTTTCTCTGAATCGCTAATTAGCTCTCAGTTTTACTCCCCTCGATTCTTTCGACAATGCAATGCAAAATTATTTCGGGTATAAATAAATATTAAATAAAATAAAAAAAATATTTTTAGATTATATATTTTTATATTGATATGTTTATAAAATTTGATTACGAAAATTCATGTTTTAGAAATATAAATAATTAAAATATTGATTCTTTTAGAAAATAACTTTTATTATTTTTTAAAACATGATTTTTCATAATAAAATTTTCTAAACATATTAATATAAGGGTGTAGAATTTAAAAATATTTTTTATATTTTTTTTAATGTTTATTTATATCCGTTTATATTACACCGTAATGATTATCGGAAGGAAGCAGGGGATCCGGCCCGCTTCTATATATATATACATATGCAAGCACCAAATCCTCATCAATCTCAAACATTCACCAACTCTTAGTAATCTACCATTTTGATCCCGGCCGGCCAACTCACTCCGATCCCCAAGAAACCTAATAATCAACCATGCCGATCCACCGTAGCCACCCAAACCACGAGCTCAGCTGCCTCACACCCTACACCTCTCTATATAAGTGCGATGGGTGCCAGATGCGTGGGCATGGACAACGGTACCGATGCACCCACCAGTCCTGCGACTACGATCTCCACAAGGAGTGTATGCATCCGGACGAAACCCTAACCATAGAGGCGTTCCCGGGTTGCACCTTAAAGTTTCTGGACCGGCCTCCTCCAACCCACACATCAACGTGGTGCGACATATGTGGGATGAATATCAAAGGGTTCTTATACCACTGCAATGAGCACGGGATCGACCTGCACCCGCAGTGCGCGATGCTCAAGAGGAAGATACTCGTGGACGAAGTCGTGTTCGAGCTCCATAATGGCGTTCTAGCCGAGTGCAATCATTGCGAGAGCAAGGAGCTCAAGGGGGGATTGAAAAAAGTTCCCGGATTCAGCTACGTGTCGCAGTGTAAGGAGTATAGTTTCCATGTTTATTGCTTGATGGAGACGCAACTCAAACATGGTGCGTTGTTGTCGACGTCAATGTATTCAAACTCCGTCATCAATAATAACGCCGGGATGGGGCGGGAGGTGGTGCCAATTCCCGATCGGAGACTGCAGATGAAGGTTCGGAAGCGAAGGTCCATAATCAAATTCCTTAAAGTGGCTAAGCTTAGCTTCAAGATCATTTGGGCGATACTAACCGGGGATCCAATAGCTATTGCTACTTTAATTCAGGATGTGGCCGGCCTGTTCGACTAATCATCATATCGGACGTAAGGGCTCATCCGAGTTAATAATTACGGTGTACGTGTTTGTATCACTCTACGGTTTTATTATTATTATTATTATTTTGCAAGAATTCGGGGAGGATAGGAGCCTACCCGATATAGCAAATCCTTTCAGATAAGGTCGCAAAGACCAAGATCGTTTAAAATATCAATTTCCCTGGCAGAGTGGCTATCAACCACTCTATTGCCTCACCATAGACGTTTTTACTACAACTTTTCATGTGTTCTGTTGTATGTTTTGACGGGTTTCCGTTTGCCCACTTGTCAGCTTATCGAGATTAATGCTTGTTTGATTGTAATCTCAGTTAAAAGATTTTATTGTAAAAATTTCCTTATTTATTATTTATTCTATATATTATCTTTTTTTTAAAAAAAAAGAAATCAGTTAAGAACAATTAAGTAAAAAAAACCATTAAAAAATATCTACTTACTTAAAATATTAACGTACTATGGGGTCTATAAACTACGAACTTTATTGAAGGGGTCTTAATCATCCAATTTTCTTAAAACAAAATAAGCAGTTTGATCTGACATTATCAATTCGATTTCCCAAATGCATTAGTTGTTTGTTTGTTTTTAAATGATTTATAATAACAAGAGAATTACGTTCGACCTGTAATTTTTTTATCCACTAGAAGACAAAGAATTTGATACACAGTATCCTGAATTCATTCATTGTATTTCTCGTTATCTATTACATTAACACTTAAAAGGCCTGGCATTTAGACATGTGTGTGTATGATCGAGGATCACTAGAATGATTACATGTGTGTCAGTGTGTGTATGAGGATCACTAGAATGATTCTTAGCTTTTGGTGAATTGTGGGCTCACTTGTGGGCTTATACATGGACGGTTACTTGGGCTATACATCCATGACTCAGTTGCTCTAGTATCCCCCCTCGCTTGAAACTCTCGGAGGCAGAGATGAGAGCAATTTCTGATGAACATTGATGATGCGAGCGATTTTGTAAGAAGGTCTTCCAATTGATCCTTGGAAGACAGGAAGGAGACCTGAAGGGTGCCCGCTCGTACGCGCTCTCAAACAAAGTGATAGTCCAGATCAAGGTGCTTAATGCGATGGTGAAGCACTGGATTACAAGCGATATACATGGCTCCAATGTTATCACAACACTAAACATGTTGATTTGTCTAAGAGAATGGGACTCAAACCCATATGTAGGGAGATACACCACCTCTCATTCCTATGACAAGTGTGTATTGAGGAAGGTTGAGTCATGTACTCTTAATAAGCTCATAGCCCAGAGTTGGGTAGTCCTATTGAGAAGGAATTGATGGATTAATTCACCGAATTTAGAAGAGGATGAGCATAAGACTCTTAATGATTCCATATCCCTAATAAGGGTGGTCTAGGTGAGATAAACTTGATGGAGCTACTACGAGAATGTGAAGGGGTTGGTGATCCCCTTCTATGGAAGACTAGGGTGGTCTTCTCCTCTGAATCCTCCTTGAAACCCTCCTTTGGGTCGTGAATCCCATCTAGCATCTGCAGGCCTCGACCTCTTTGCCTCGGGGCGAGAGGGAGCATAAACAATGGCGGAAAGGATCCTCTGTTGATCATACAAAAGCACGACCTCCAAGAATCTCTCAAACGAAACAGCTCCTAAGCTCGATGCATGGAGAAGAACAACTGGTTGTAACCTCATGGACAGCATCCTGATGCAGCTCTCGTTTATGGTACAGAGATGAGCACAAAAGATCAACTCCCTACTGAACTAGAAGACGATCTCAAACACAGAATGTGAAGAGTCATGAGTCGCACGCATGAAGGCCACCTCCCGGGTAGTCAGAGTCCTAGCTGGACAATATATACTCTCGTAACAGTAATGCTCAGAAGTCCTCGTAGCTCCACTCCGCTAGATATGCGTTGTAGATGGACCATCGATCAAAGGCGTCCTTCCATAGGATACCTGCGAACAACCTTTGGCGCTCAGTAGCCGGAGCGCCAATAACGTTGAAGATGTTGTCGATTGTCAGAACCAATCCTCTATGTCCTCGCCGGTCTCTCTAAGAAAGTGTGGCGGATCGCAATGTTCTAAAGCTCTCATCCAATCGATGCGCTTCTCAGGGCGTGCACCGACGATGATGGGCTCCGCCGGTTGCTCGATGGGGATGTCCGCCTCTGGTCTAGTAGGCTCCTCAACGGGAAATGGGATCTCAGGTGCAACTAGCAGAGGGTCTCCGATAAGTCCTCTTAGTATCTCGATCAACACAGCTCGGTCAAGTTGTCCAAGTACAGCCTCCGGCGAAAGAGCTGGGATTTCAACACCCTCTGGGGCCTGAACCCCAACATCCTGAAACTGCTCGGCGAGGGGGTCGTCTACTGCCCTGACATGCCGGGTCCCCACGCCCAACTGGTCCTTGACGCTTGTCAACCATAACTGCTGCATAATGGAAGGTTAGCTTAACACCCAGCATAGAAGCACTCAATGGAAATTAACATGATCCCTTTCGAGGGGGATCGCCCGCATGTCCAGTTTATATAACACAATCAAGCTAACTAGAATCCGCTCTTCGAGGAGCGACTGGCTGGAGGGGAAAACTACCTCTCGGTCTCTGCCTAACCCCACTACTCCAACTACCACGATGCAAACTCCTTGGAGTCTTCCAGGACCTCTGTAAAGTTTGAAGCTAAGTTTTGCCTACCTTTCCCAAGTCTATATCCAATAGGGATGATCTATTGCCTTTCTACCCACTCGATTACCCATTTCATTTCCTTAAGTTAGGTCCAATTAAATTCATTTTGCCCTTTTTGAAATCTCTTTAAAATCCTTTGAAATTTGTGGGCAATTTTCAAAACATACACTCAACCCTTTTGTGCCCGGATTGCGCACCTCGCTCAGATACAAACTTTGTAACAACATATAAATATTCGGGTTACGTTTCGAAGGTTCGATACCTTCGTTCGAATTTTTTAATACAAGTACGGGTCGAGGTTTCAAACCTCAAAAGTTAGTCTTTGAAAGAGGGGATTTAAAACCCCAAAATATGTGAGGGTTGTTGGGTACCCATAACCTATCCTATTTGACTAAGTCGCTCAAAATCATTTCAAGTTCAAAGCATGTAAAAGCGAAAATTAGAGTACAACTTGCAACGGCAGACCCGGGTCAAAACCAAAATACGGAAAGATGAGTACGAAATCATCTAAGTCTAAGGTCTGCTGAAATTAGTCTCTCGGTCGATAGTACGCCTATAATATAACCCCGCCATGAAACATAAAGCAATCAAAATTTGCAATCATACCTTAAAAATAATATAGTGAATGGGATCAAACTGAGGCTCACACACGGGAATCGGTCCCACTGCGATCACATCATACACGCTAAACCTAAATAAAGATGCTTCTAATGCAAGACAAAATTTAAACACACAAGTCATGCTTATCAGGATGTATAATGTGCAAAAAGTGCGGTAAATGGCTCAAAGAATGCCAAGTGGCATATCCCTCTCCTACCTTTTCCCCTTTTTCGTTAGGGCAGACATTGGCCAATTCGGTGCTACAGAATAACCATTCCATCATAGTATATGGGTATCAATAATCATGCTCATCAGTCATCATAATCATCTCATCATCATGCTCATATCGTAAATCAAGCTCATAAAACAAGTCAAGCTGTCAACAACATAAATCACAATGTGCAAGTTTGCGGTCAACAACGATCGCAAAGTGCAAGTACACGATTTACTAGTCACCTTGTTTTCAAATTTGGTTTCGACATCAACATAGAAGTTGTAGCTCTCTAAAGAGTTTTTCAAATCATACTCATAATAGTCGATCCGACATCACCAATAAAAACATGTAGATTCCAACTTTTCCACCAAATGAGCATAATTGTAAATTCTACTTAATTGCTGCACAATATGATTAATAAGCTAAATATGACCTAATATTACCATATAAATTAATGCATGCTGTCGATAATGGCCACCCACCAGTATCAACAATTTTTTCAAATTAATAGCTAAAGACATGTCTTAACTTTGAAATCGGTTCCACCTCCCACCATTGATCGTAATTACTCAACAATATAATCTACCTGAATACCCACCAGTATCAACAATTTCTTCAAATTAATATCTAGGCCCTTAAGGGTTGAAGGAATGGAACTGCGAAGGCTTAAGGGATGGTCCAAGCAGACCCGGTGTTGGATACTCAACTTAGGTAGACTTCAGTCAAGCAAACGAGGTGCGCAAACCCACCATAACAACGATGACAAGGTTTCTGTCAATGTCTCTACCTCCCTTGCCACCTCAGACTCCCGCACTCACCACAACGACGATGAAAAGGATTTCTCTCTCATGTATATGTTCACCGCCTCCACTTGCTACGCCAATCCCCGCCAATTCGTTCCTTCTCTCTCACAGTCACCCCCATTGACAATCTCACTGTCTTTGAAGAGAGAGGTGTTGGAGACTTGGAGGTAGTGTTAAAAGAAATGATGAAGCGGAAAAAGAAAAGGGCGAGTACATCGCGATCTGGTGGGAGGGAGGGTATGATATATATGGGGATTTTTGGTCAAAAAAGGTAGATTTTTAGCCAATTTGGATTGATTAGTGGACATTTAGTTAATTGATTCTCTTAAAAAGTGGCTTCTAGACCTAATTTTCTCTTTTGTAAAATCTATACAATCAAGAACCGATGCAAATCCCATTTAATGATAGCATATTGTGGAACAATATGCATATCCATATCATTAATTCTTTCAAAAATAAGTTGATGTCGATTGAATTTTTTTTTATACGTTACTTACATATTATATGATAAAAAATTCAAAAGATGCATGTACAAAATCACCAAGCTTCTAAAACTCACAACTGTGATACAGGGTTTCTCCACATAACTGTATAGTCTATATGTCTAAAAGATTAAATCTAAATTGGATGTTTATAATAATTACTACAACTTTAGCTAGCAGATTCAAAGTTCCATAGAAGATCATCCATGGAACTTATATTATCTATCGAATCAAGCTCGAATCCAAAATTACCAAAATAATCCTCTCTTGTACTGCCCATTCCAACACAACCTGAATGATCACTTGCACTAGTCTTTTCTGTGTCAAGAACTATCTCCACTTGCAAGAGGCTTGTAGAACTGTCACAACCTACACATCTTTTGTTGTAGCCGAATTCTGGGACCAAGTTAGGTGATTTGAAGTATTCAATTTGATCAAGATTTTCACTACTATTTGCTTGAGATTGGTTCTTAGAGATGCAAGCATGAGATGGTTTTTGGGGGTTTAGAGGTGGCAATCGGGTGGGTTGATGGTGTGAGGGAGTGTATGGCAAGGGTAGGGTATTGAGTTCAGTTGAGGATGTGTAAGAAATGTGGGAGCTTTTATGGAGTTTGAAGGGTTTTGGCTTCTTTTCAAGTCTGAGTAAGGGGTTTGTTGTGGTGGCTTTCAGGAGGGTGTGAGTTTTCGGGTTAAGTCCTTGTGCAAGAAGCTTCTTCTTGATGCAGGAATTCCAGTAGTTCTTCACCTCATTGTCTGTTCTTCCAGGCAAGTGCTTTGCTATCTCCGCCCATCTGTATATATATTCAAAGCATGCATGAGTTGAACATCCTTATTTTTTAAGGCAATTCAATTGAATGCATGTTTTAAATAAATAATTCATCACCATATAATACAAAGTTCCAGAATTAATGGAAGATATTAAAATAATGGAAATATTTTTACTCAATTTTTAATAGAGGAGTAATATATCAACCTTATATGTTCAATGTGAAATAAATCACATTCTCAATACGTACAATGTAGATTTATTGGTTTTTTGTGTATATTTGGTATATCGTTAGGTACGTAGAGCTGACGATATTTGACTCGACCCACCCGAACCCAGATCCGAACGAAACCAAAAAACCTGGTGTCATGCATAACCCGAACCCGAGATCGACCCATTTTGACCTGATACCTAGATGAACATGAATATAGATAAACCCAACCCATACCCGACCCGTCATTGACCCGATCAGAACAAGATCAACCTAATGAAGTTTAATAGTCAATAATTAAGACAAATAAACAAATAACCATTATTTTATAATAAAACTCAAACCCAATGATAATGCATAGTTTTACATACATAATAAGCTAATCTCTTCGGAGACATTTGATAAAATTGAAACGATGCATACATAATAGGCAAGTTTTAGGTTCTTTTTCATTTTATTATAGCCCTTATAATAGTCAATTGCATAATTTATGGTTATTGTGAAAAGAGTCAGAAATTATGCTACTTTAGTGTTTTATGCAGATCCGAAGATCCGACGTGGTGGAAGACCGGACACGGAAGTCGAGAGATGAGTGACGGAAGGAAATATTGAAGAAGAAGTGAAGCCAAGACCAAGAGAAGCAAGGCCAAGGCAAAGGAAGAAGAAAGGAAGGCCAACCCGCGGCTTGGCCACAAGTAGCCACGACCAGTGGGTCCATCCACTAGCATCGAGCAACCTTGTCCGCAAGGATAGAATGTTGGCGCAGTTGCTGGGGAGTGGTGCTATTTTAATGTGTTTTCTTTATTAACTATTGTCGGGGACCTATCTGCCGGTCTTTGACACTCTGTTACTAATCTATAAAAATGTTGAGCTTAAACCAAGCCCCTGAGAGCAGTTTTACCATTACCTTGAGAGAGTAGGAATCTTCGTAAATAGCCAAGGTGCTTATTTGCTAGATGGTATAGTGACGAGTGTTCTGGAAGGCACAACTCCTGAGATAAAAACACGTTTAATAGGGATGGCTCTGGGTGAAGAAGAAGACCAATGAGCGTTCATCATGGTCACGCGCGTTAGCACATCAAGAAGAGGAGAAGGAAAAACACATAAATTTTTTCTACCCGGGAAGGCGAAGAGGTCACAAAATTGAATCTACAACAATCGTCGGGAGAAAATTTTCACCAATATATCATCAGGGTGGAAGATGATTTTTTTTTGAGGAAGATACGATGAGTTGCATCCTTGAAGGCATGAACCCAGAATTGAGAAGGCTCGCCGAGTCCATGAACAATCGGAGCCTCGAAAGGTTAGAATGTTTCAAGCTAATTGAACTTTTCTTGTTAGGATTGGATAAGATTATGAATTGGTGGTTACATCTTTGTCCACTCAAACTTCCCTTTCCACCCATCGACATATTTTATCTCATCTCCAAAAATGATGAACCCCGACTCTCTTATCAAACATCCCAACAACCTTCGGCTAACCTAACCACCGCTAGATAGAATAATAACGTACCATTTAGAGATTGTTTAGCTTGTTCCTACCGTATTTCCATGTTTCAAAAAAAAAAAAAAAATTGGTTTGGTGGGATAAGGCACTAAGTTTCTGTAAGCGTTTGTGTAGAGATTTGTGTTTGAATGTCAGTCCAAACATAAATTGGTTTAAGCAAATTGAACGGGTGAGAGATGAGATCATGAGAGAGATGGAAACTAGAGCTTGTAAAATCTGACCGGATCGAGAACCGATCTGACTCACTCGATCCAGGCTCGATTGAAATTCAAAAATCTAGTATCATGCACAACTTGAACCCGAAACAGGGCCCGACCCATTTTGACAAGATACCCGAAAGAAGCTGAACTTGACCCGACCCATACTCGACCCGTCCTTGAGACTCGAACTAGATCTGACTCATCTTTATAATTAGTTTAATTGTCTTATTTTTAAATATTTAATTATTGTAAATTACTAATGAGACCTGATATACTAAGTAAATGATGTTTAGTCAATAATTAAGATAAATAAAAAAAATCATCATTTTATAATAAAACTAAATGTGACTTGACTTGATCCAACCCGAAATCTATTTGATCCGAACCTACTCGATCCAACCTGAACTAGGCCGAATATACAATATACCCAAAACATGACCCGATCCAACATATAATCGAACCTGAACCGAAGTGCCCGATTACCACCTCTATTGGAAACAATTAAAATGGTGACGATATATACTCTCACACCTGAGCGTAAGCTTAATTACATTGTTTTTAGGGAGATGGAACTTGCAATTTGACTTAAAAATGAAGGGAGATAAGCTTATTGATCAATTACCTTACATCATACATTATAGTTACTAAATGATGTATATCGATCTGGATCGCAGATTTGGAACCATGTTATAAATTCTGTATATATATAGATGATTCAAAGTACCTGTTGCCGAGCATCCGGTGAACATCAATGATGATCTGCTCTTCTTCGGCGGTGAATGAACCCCTCTTCACCTCCGGCCTCAGATAGTTGATCCACCTCAACCTGCAACTCTTTCCACATCTTTGCAACCCTAATTTTATTCATTGATTTCAAAACACCAACCCCTTTCACAATTGATTATAATAATAGATATAGATATAGATATAGATATAGATATAGATATAGATATAGATATAGAGTGAACCTGCGAGCTTGGGGAGGGAACTCCAAGAAGCATGGCCATAGCAAGTGATATAGTTGAGAAGCTTTTGGTCTTCCTCTGGAGACCATAGCCCTCTTCTTACCTTCTGTTTGCTGCAACACACATGTCCCATTAACTACCGTACGTGTTAACCCGACTTGACTCGACTCGACTCTCCTGCATATACAAGCTGATTTTCACCTATCTGGTTTGATATTCTGCAACACGTCCTCTTTTTGTCTCCATTGATGTATGTTCATATATATATATATATATATATATATATATATATATATATATATATATATAATTATCAGTTTTATATATACTTTTGTTTTTTTATGGTTGCTTGCGTTTGTGATATATTATATATATTAATCTTGTCTTTAATTTTTAATTAATCTACTTGGGCTGTTCCAACGCCCAAGCCATTAATTCAATACTCGTATTTGCATGGTTGAGGTCTTTTTTTTGGATTGTATACAGTATAAATATCTTTTTAGATAAGATTGTAGGAGATATCATTCTATCCTTGTAGAGCAAGTTTTATCGTTGTATATCCTAGTGTGTATATATTCTCATGAAAATAATGAATAGAGCACAATTTGCCTTTCACAAATTCTACAATATCGTTGTCTCATTCTGCAATATTATTTGCAAGACTCGGTATTTTAAGCACTGGTTTTTCCGACCCATATATATATTTAGACGCGGTATATATGTTTGGACTCCCATTGAATTAAATTACAGTACAATATTATTATAATGTCAATTAAAAAATGAATATTTTGCCATAATTTTTTATTAAATTGTACAATTAAATAAGCAACAATTTTTCTAAAAAAAATTATCATTGTTATTATATTTTTTTGGCGGGGAATCATTATTATAAAATAACCCTTTAACTTTGATAGTTTTCAAATAGAATCTAAAACAATATTATACTAGTTTTTAATCAAAATTACACAAAAGATAAGTTTTTTTAAAAAATAAAAAATAAATTATTCGGCTTAAGATAATTAGAAAATAAATCCAATTTGTGTTATTTTTCAAAAAGTCACAAATATAAAAGTCAATCAATCGTTTTTAAAAAATAAAAACGTAAAATACGAGTGTAGTGTAACAAAACTTGTAATTAAAAATATATTTGTGCAATTTTCTTAAGATAGATATTTTATTTTTATTTTTAATTTACCCTTTAAATAATTTTGATTAGAAAACTATTTTAATATTGTCTTGGGTCGTGCTTTATGTCATGAAAACAACCAGAGTAATTAGGTGCTTTGGTGTTAATTTTTTTTATTTTTAAAAATATATTGGTGGTGGTATGAGCACATAATTAATTTAATAGTTTATATTATATTTGTTAAGTTTGGGATGCTCGTTTGGGTTATTTAAATTAGTTTTCCCGAAATGAAAATACCTTTGGCTAGAGATCTTCATTACCCCGTATGTGATACTCCGTATTTGTTAAGGCTAAATTAATCAATCAATTGAAGAATAATTAAGTTTGGATTATGTATTAATAAATTTCACTTGTGATTTTCTAGCCACAAAGAGACAAAGCACAGGAAATTGAAGAGAGGTACGTTTGTAAGTATATGAATAAAATATGGTGAAGATGTAAATAATACAGAGTAATCAAAGAAGAGATGAGTCCAACATATAAAAGGGAAAAAAAGAAAGGCAAAGGAGGGATTAGGGAGGTGTGATTAAAATAGAGGAAGTGTTAATATCATCTACTCAGAAACGTCATTTTCTTGCGTCAAATGCATTTCCACTTTGACTACGAATCTTCACCCCAACTTTCGTTTTCGATGATGCGTCCAATCGCGAGTTTAGGCCTTGCCTCTTTAAACTTGGAGTGGGCATGGAACGGGACGGGATCAGGGTAATTCCTCGTTCCGTCCCGCGTATTTTTTTTGGGACGGGATTCAAATATTTTTTTCAAATCCCGCCGGATTTTATCCCTCACGGGATCGGAACGGGACGGGACGTGTCCCTCATAAAATGGTCTATTGAAAATTTTTACTTAAATTAATTTAATGCATACCCCTCACGTTATATATATTGACAAGATTGAAAATTACATGAAAAAAGTAGGAGCGCCGAACGGATATCTTCACCGCTAATTTTTACTATTTTCACCGCTAATCAATTTACCATGTTACGGTGGGATAATTACCCCCAAATCATGTACACCGCAACATACACCGGATGCTTTGATTCGGTATATGAACCGTTTCAACACCCATTGCAACTAGTTGCGGTGGATAGGGAATAAGGCAAATACTACCTCCGTTCAGAAATAAGTGACGTTTGACTTTTTGGTACGCTTTTTAAGGAGTTAAAAACTATATAAAATATAAAGTTTTTAATTGATTTTTTTTTATAATTTTATACATATTAGTTATAAGTTTAAAATTATTTAAAAAAAATTAATAAAAAAGTCAATATTTTATATAGTTTTTAGCTCCTTAAAAAGCGAGCCAAAAAGTCAAACGACACTTATTAACGAACGGAGGGAGTATTATTTTTCTTCTAAGATGTTCAAGTTGGATGTGTTGTCACGGTGGTAGGAGGCTTAGTCGAGAAAGGGGAGGTTCTGTGTTTGAATCGTTGAACCACTCCATGAGGTTTAAATTTTGTGTTGTGGAATGGGCCTGTTTTGAGTTGGGCCTAATCAATTTGATTTTATATGGGTTTCTGGTTTAATGGGCCTATTGTGTTGTGGTTTAATGGGCCTATTTTGAGTTGGGCCTAATTAATTTGCTTTTATATGGGTTGCAATTAAAAAAGGGAAGGGTGACGTAGAGAGTAGCTACCGAGATTTTGAACTCGCAACCAGTTGAACAAAGGAATGCCTTCAGACCATCCAACCAACGCGGATATCTTGTCTCTTTATTCCATGAATTTATATTTGATTCTTTTCTGGATCCATCGTACCATAATGTGGTGGCTTGTACCAATCTCCCCATCCACCGCACCATACATCGGTGCCTTGTCTCAATCTCCTCAACCCACTGTACCATACAACGGTGGGTTTGATTATCCGTATTAATCCACCGCAATATGGTGCGGTGGTTAGCGGTGAAGATAGTAAAAAGTAGCGGTGAAGATAACATCCTTCTAACACTCCTAGGACATTCTGTGAGAGTCTGTGATAGAGCTATATATAGGAAGGAGGCATTGACTTAGACAGGATCGAGTGAGCCTTCTAGGTGAGCCTGATGAGCGGTTTTTTAGTCGCCTAAATCGTATCAAAATAATTTCAAACCTACCTAACTAATGTAGTGTGGTAAGCACGAGTCGATCCCACAGAGAATCAAGTTATTCCTAAGTTAAGTTTATTTACCAATTAGTATGAAACGGGGGGTTTTGAGTGATTGAAATAAGAAAGAAAACAAAATAAACTATAAACAAATTAATGGAAAGCAATTTAGAGAAAATCGCTCTACCTACAACTATCCACTTTATTTGGTTGAATTGATATTGTAACTTCCTCTTGTCCTTTTATAATTCATATGAATGTCCTTGTCCCGACCTAATATAGTTACTAGTCCAATCAGTCCTAGAAACCCTTATCAATCGAACAGTCCCTAAAGAAGGATTTAACCCAATTGATAGCTTTAAGACCAGAGATTAACCAAGGTATTTGCAGTCCCTAAAAAGGGATTTAACAACACATCCAACTTCCTACCCATCCAATTAGTTCAATCAGCCCTAAAGGGATAAGTTTGCCACTTGGGTTAAGGTTCGCAATCAGGAATCTACAAAACCCTAGCAATTGAATTAATTCTACCAAGTTGACCAGACAAGATAAAATAAAACAATCAATCATTCAAGCAAAAAGAAGTCGAAACATTCAATATATGAAATAAGGAACAAGAATTAGAAACTCACAAATCAATCCAAACAAAGCTTCAAATTGTAGACAGAACGGGAGAATTTAGATCTCCATAAAAATAAAGCAAAAGACAATTAGGGTTTTTGGGTGGAAAGTTAGTCACGGCCGGCCACACTTCCTGCCGTACGAATGTATGAACATATATAGTGATAAACTAATCTAACTAGTTCTATGTATCCTAACTACGTATCCTAATATGAATATATAATAATATAAATATATCTAATTCATATCTAACTTAATATAACGTAATGCGGCGACACTTGTGAGACTAACGCTGAAGCCTCATCTCCTCCCAATTTGATGGTATGTCGGTATGTACTTCATCGGCCTAAATACTTAGCCAGCCCATCTTGCTTCCAATTTGTATAATAATCCCGAGCAATCTTCCAAATTCATATGATCCAGCTTAGAAATACCTGAGATATATAAAAACACTAGTGTAGACTCCGAAAACCAAACAATATAAATTAAGCTATAAAACATATAAATATACTCTAAATTAATATGTAAATTTCTACTTAAAACATGACTAAAATAGACCTTATCAAACTTTAGGTGAGTTGTGAGATTAGGGGAGCGAGATCTCAAGAATAGGGTTGCCGTATGAGTGTGTAAGCTTGGGTCGAGGATAGGATAGCTTTGTTTAGGAGTGTGTGGGTGCTAATGTGTGAGTAGGCTGAGCATGGTTGTCTAAGAGTTGTGAATTTTGGGACATAGGTCGTCCATGTGATGGATAGAAGCGGCTTAAGAAAAGAGTGAATTCTGGTTATCGTTGGGATTGAGGATACTTTCTAGGCATGTAATTGGAGAATCACTAGAGGCGTGATTGGGAGATTGTTAGAACATGAAGAAATCAAAATAGGTAAGCATGGAAATGATTGGACGTTGAAGTGCTTAGGAAACGGAAGGTGAATCGTTTGGGAAAGTTATGTCGCCAAGTAAGGGATATCATTAGGTTTGATTTTAATTTTTTTGGTTGAGAAATTTGAATGGAAATTATGGGAATTCTAGTGGTCGAGGAGTTTGGGAGTACAAATGAATTGTGATGCCTCGGGAAATTTCAAATAAAAAGGTCATAGGTGTAAGATCCCAAGATTGATGTAAAGTCCTCCTTAAGGGTTTCCATTCATTGATAAACATATATATATATATATATATATATATATATATATATATATTACAAAGGTATTGGGCCTTAACGGGCTTTTAGCCCACTATACATGAGGAGACCTATGTTATCTATCAAACCCCCGCAGTCGAAACGGGAGGGGGCCGTACAGTGAGACTGGAACGAAAATCAATGAATAATTGTCTAGGTAAACCCTTGGTGAATATATCAGCGTACTGATAAGAGGACGGGACATGTAAAACGCGGACATGTCCAATGGCAACCTTGTCCCTGACGAAGTGGAGATCGAGCTCAATGTGCTTCGTGCATTGATGCTGGACTGGGTTGCTAGCCAGATAGACGGCGGAGACGTTGTCAGTGTAGACCAGAGTGGCCTTCTGTAGAGGGCAACAGAGCTCAAGAAGGAGATTGCGGAGCCAAGAGCACTCGGAGACAACGTTGGCAACACCCCTGTATTCGGCTTTAGCGCTGGAGCAAGACACGACATAGTGACGCTTGGCCGACCACGACACAAGGGTGTCGTTGAGGAAGACACAGTAACCAGATGTGGAGTGACATGTGTCAGGACAAGCACCCCAATCCGCATCAGTGTAAGCAACAAGGTCAAGCTTAGAGGAAGGAGTGATCGTGATGCCTAGCTCGAGTGTGCCGCTGATGTACCGAATGATCCGCTTTAAGGCATGAAAGTGGGGTTCCTTGGGTGCATACATGAACAAGCAGATCTGCTGAACGACGTAACTGATATCAGGTCTGGTGAAGGTGAGATACTGAAGAGCACCAGCAAGGCTTCTGTACAATGTCGGATCATCAACCAAAGGACCAGAATGAACGCTGAGCTTGTTGGATGTATCGACAGGGGTGGCGACAGGATTGCAGTTACTCATCTTAGCCGAGCAACAATCTCAGCAGCATACTTACTCTGTGAGAGAAATAGCCCAGACGCATGCCGCTGAACAGCAACTCCCAAGAACTAAGACAACTGACCCAAATCAGACATGGCGAACTCAGCACTCAGCTGTGAAATAATCGACGTTCGAAGAGCATCAGAAGAGGTGGTGAGAATGATGTCGTCGACATACAGTAACAGAAATGCCATGTCGGAGCCTCTGCGATAGATGAACAGGGACGAATCCGAGCGGCTGCCAATGAAACCCAAGCGGAGCAGATGAGAAGCAAAGCGCTGGAACCAAGCTCGCAGAGCCCGTTTCAAACCATACAGAGAGCGCTTCAGGAGACAAACGTGCTTGGGACGATCAGCATCAGCAAACCCTGGCGGCTAAAACATGTAGATTGTCTCATTCAGGTGACAATGCAGAAAAACGTTCTTGACATCCAGCTGATGAATGGCCCAGTTGCGCGACAGAGCTAAGCTCAACACCACTCGGATAGTGGCAGGCTTGACCACGGGGCTGAAGGTCTCATCACAATCAATACCTACCTGCTGAGATCGACCGTTGACCACAAGACGTGCTTTGTAGCGCTCCAACGTACTATCAGAGCGGAACTTGTGACGGAAGAGCCACATACAGTGAACGACGTTCGCCGCTAAAGGGCGAGGGACAAGAACTCAAGTACCATTCGTTGTAAGGGCCCTGTATTCGTCGAGCATAGCCGCCTGCCAATTCGGGTCGAGGAGGGCTGTTTTGTGGGAGGTGGGGATGGGGGACAGGGAGGTCGAGGTGGAGGGAAGGGGTTGATTGGGAGGCGGGAGGGACGGGGGCAAGGGGAGCGGAGCTTTGTTGATTGGCTGCGGGCGCCGCAAGGCATGCTGCGGGCGCCGCCAGTGTGTGGGACGTAGGGTAGGGGCGGTTACGTTGATTGGCTGCGGGCGCAACATCACAACATGGCGATCTGACGGAGGGGTGTAGGCATGGTGTTGAGCGACGGGGTGATGTGCGGTGGTCATGGAGACGATTTGATGGGGTCGGAAGACACCGGAGACGCTGCGGGTGTGTGGTCTGGGGGAGGGGGAAGGTGGTGGTGGCAGCGAGGGAGAGGTAGAAGCACCGGAAGAGTTCTAGGGAAGAAAGAAGTGAGGGAACGATGACTCTGACTCAGACTGAGACACATGAGGTGTAGAAGAGGGGAGGCGAGGAGAAGCAAAGGGGAAGCGAGACTCATCAAATGTGACATGACGAGACACAATGAGCTTATGGGTCGTGATATCGAGGCAGAGGTAACCGCGATGATCAGACGGATAGCCTAGGAAGACACAAGGAGTGGAACGCGGGTGAAGCTTGTGTGGGGCGGTGGAGGACTGGTTTGGGAAGCACAAGCACCCGAAGGTACGAAGGTGATTATACCTAGGCAAAGTGTAATAGAGGGCCTGACCTGGCGAGCGATGTTGAAGGCGTGAGGCCAATAGGGAAGGGGAATAGATGCGTGGAAGAGGAGAGAGCGCATCATGTTGGTTATGGTTCTGATTATTCGTTCGTCTTTGCCATTCTGCTGGGAGGTATAGGGGCAAGACAACCGAAAGGAGATCCCATTTGTGGAAAAGAAAGAGTGAAAGTCTTTTTTGTCAAATTCACGGCCATTGTCGCATTGGAAACATTTGATGGATATGTGAAACTGTGTTTTGATGTAGGTATGGAATCTGACAAAGACAGGAAACACTTGGGACTTGAAATGCAACAGGAAGACCCATAAGTAATGAGTGTAATCATCAAGAAACAAGAGGTAGTACTTGTGACCCTCCTTGCTAGGCACAGGAGAGGTCCAAATGTCACTATGAATGATATCAAATGGAGCAAGGGTAGAGGTCAAAGACCGTTGGAACGACAATCTGGCATGTTTGCCTAGTTGGCAGGAGGAGCATAAACTAGAGCATGGGTCTTTAGTACAGGTGACAAGACTCTGAGATAGGAGGACATCTAGAACGGCAGCACTGGGATGGCCCAGGCGTGCATGCCACAGGCTGGACGACGATGCCGAGAGGGCGACCGGGCACGACTGACTGGACGCAGGAGGTGGTGTAACAGGGTAGAGCTCCCCGGTGCTGTTACATCTCATGCGAGTAACCCCCGTAGTAAGATCGTTCACAGAGAAACCATAGGGATCAAACGCAAGGGAAACGTTGTTGTCAGTAGTGAACTGACAGACAGAGATAAGGTTTTTGAAAATCTTTGGGGCAATGAGGACATCGTTGAGGTGAAGTGGGTGGGTTGGGGTCTGTAATTTGGCGTGGCCAATCCTCGAAGTAGCAAGGCGACCACCATTTCCGACGATAATAGAGTGTGCAGGGCCCTTAAAAGAAATAGATGAGAGGTTACCTGAGGAGTTCGTCATGTGGGAGGTGGCACCAGTTTCCATGTACCAAGAAGAGTCTGAAGACGTCGGCTGCATAGAGGAGAAGGCGTGATGCCCAGCCGGCGGAACATAGCGTTGATCAGACGATGTCAGATAGGCATGAGGACCGGCATGTCTCAAGGCAGGGAAGCCGGAGTGTAGCCAATGAGGGTTGAAGCCAGACACCGGGGACCATCGAGGGGCGGTGGTCGAAGGAGGAGGGCGGCGAGTGATGCGGAGGCCGCCGCAGACGTCGATGTCGCGGCCACGGCCGCGGGCGTTGCAGGTGAGGTCAGACATTTTTTTTTTGAGAAAGAAACGAACTGGGGGAGGATCTCAACAGGCAGGGCTGCAGGGATGTAGGCGACGGTGGATGCGAGCGAGGACGAAGGCGGGTGAGAGCGAGAGGGAGAAGAGATAGACAGAGGGGATCTGGCGATTGAGGAAGGCCAGATCTGGGACACCGCGAGGGGATGAAGCAGCGGCGGGAGCGAGATAGGCAGGGGAAGGGGATGGCCGGCGGGAGGGGCGCAGGCGACGGGATCTGGTGGTGAGGCGGCAGCGAGGCTGACGGCAAGGAAGAAGGATGGAGGAAGAGGATAACCTGGTGATGTTGACCGGTAGCGGCGAAACGAGGCCGGCGTCGGTAAGAGGAGAGGTGAGGCGGGAGGATCAAATTAGGGTTCCGTGAGGAAGAAAAGGATGTGATACCATGTAAGATCACAAGATTGATGTAAAGTCCTCATTGAGGGTTTCCATTCATTGATAAACATATATATAGGTTACAAAGGTATTGGGCCTTAATGGGCTTTTAGCCCACTATACATGAGGAGACCTATGTAATCTATCAATAGGAAACCTTGGGAAAAATGATTGATGGTAGAAGTCGTGAAAGGAAAAGTATCGTTCTTTAGGATTGTAGTCTAAAGCGAGATAAGATGGTGTGGTGATGCAGGAATAGAGTGAAACGACTCTTGGGGAATTAATAAGACTTGGAATGGTGATTTATTGCGATAAGCAAGTGGAAAGCTATGACCTTTAGGATAAGATTCAGTTAGAAATATGTTGATTGATCACTTAAGGAATGAATGCAGGCGAGGGACTTAATGATTGGGATTGTGGGATATCTGCTGGTTGGCTCCTTGGCTTGAAATCAGGCAAGTGAGGATGGTCGAGTATAGTTCGTAGAGTAAGGTATTTGTGTTGTCTTGGTATGGAGGATGTAATCTTGTGGCTGAGTATTGAGGTTATAGAATGTAAGAATGTTTTATTGAGTTTGGCAATAGAAGTTTGTTTGTTAGAGGTGGATTATGGATGTATACGCTTAGTAGGGGTAGTAGGATCAAGAATCTGAAGGAAATTGAGAAGTTCTCTTTGGGGGATAGTGATTGGACGGATTCTTGGGAACATAGATAGCATGGGTGGTCTCAATAAAACTCATGGTTGATTATGCACTTGATGTGAGTTCTTGATGAGGATCGATACGTTGGGATTGGCCTATTGTTACTTGGAGAATTGTGAATGCAGGTGTATGAGTTTTACTTGGTTAAGCTCGCGGGATGCTAAGATCGAGAGGTTGAGATCTTGAGTAATTAAGTTGGTTTAGGAGAGACTCGTTAACCTAAGCTTGAGGTATGCATGAGGCAAAATTTGGGATAGACCTTGATCTTTAGACTTTTGAGGAAAAGATTGGAAAGATTGTCTATGCATTTGGGTTACAAAAGAAGCGAAGTGTGTTGTACTTAAGGACTTAACCTCGTTTGAGTTGATGAACTTGGCTTATGCTTGACCCTAGCTTTGGGAGCTTGATGATGATGCGATGAGTCGTAGGAATGCGATCTTTTATGAATGGGGATGAGTTGCATGATTTCCTGGTTTTATGACCCATTGATGAGATTCGTTGATAATCAGGTTTGGGATGTTACCTTTGGGATAGGATGAAGATTCCATTATGTATAATTCCGCTATACTGATTCTTGATAAGACAATATATGGATATGATGAGTCATATTGATGATGTCTCGATGAAATGATATATATTACATGTTGATATGCAATGTTGAAACCTAATTAATAGTACTAATACGCTGATATCCTGATATATTGATACATGATATACTGAGATGTTAAATATTGACATGATGATATTTTGCGCTTTGATATACTGCTATTAACCCCTCCTATTGTTGAAACTTAAAAGCATGTCGTTGTTTGTATTGATGTGTTGGCTATACCATATTTGATATGTCTGGGCGTTTTGTCCATTGGATAAAATGATTTTCTTAGCATGATGAATCCTTGTGTTGATAACTTGAACTCGAAATGTTAATATGTGATTTCAATTGACATTCCCTATGCATAGATACCCTGAGGATTTGATGCTAATTATATGATTTGATATGTGATGGTGTGATGAACTTTGAAATGATGATGCCTTGAGTCCGGTATGTAAATCTCGGGATGACATATACTATGATGACATGTTGAAGCGTTGATACTTGGCTAATATGATGTTTGAGACCTTAATATGACAAATCTTGATGGAATGAATCTTGATGTGCTGGACCTTATTGATGTGTGCTAATAGGTTGATTTGGATGGTATTTTGTTGTACTTAATGCGATCCTTGGCACGATGTACCCTATGGGGTCTATTTGGTTATCTGATATGTGAGATTATGCGCATGATTCATGATATGATCTGAGACTGATAGAATTGACATTGCATGACACTGAGAATGGATGCGGACTAGGGATCTTGCACATTCACAAATCGTTCACTTTTAGGTTATTGTGTCTTATTAGGAGATTCTATCTCCTGGAAGACAAAGAAGCAAGCAACTTTATCAAAATCCTTTGCAGAATCAGAGTATAGATCATTATCATACACTAGTAGTGAGCTTGAATTGTTTGGTTGAAAGGCTTGTTCTTGGATCTTCATGTGAGCATTCCTCTGCCTATTCATTTGCATTGCGATAATCGTGTTTCTCAACATCTGGGTGCCAATCCAGTTTTTCATGAGCGAACAAAGCACATTCGCATCGCCTGTCACTTAATTTGTAAGGGAGAAACGTACAACAACAAGGATTCCTTCATACTCATCATCTTCCCACGTCTTTACAATTGGCAGACATCAGGATAAAGCCCCTTGGCGAGCAACAACACATATTCATGTCTACCAAGTTGGGATTGGTGCTTGACACCCCTGATCCAACCTAGAGGCCGGGGGTATTAGATATATGTAGTCAAGGGTAGTTTGTATATTAAAAGAAAGTGTGGAAGGATAATTGCAATTATGAGGGTTCATATAGGTGTATATATACAGATAACAGTGTTCGTTGTAACTAACACATTCTCTGTACTCTCTCAAAGCATCTAAGCAATATAGACCTCTTTAATCGGCTTCGATCATGTCTCCAATGGAGGTTTTTTCAGTAGTGACCAACCTTCAGTAGTGGTGGCTTGTTGCTCGAAATGTCGAGTTCTAAAGTTTGCTCCTTATAGCTTATTTTTTTCGACCTGCACGTCAATCAAAACACACACATACACCAATCTACATCAACCTAACTCTTATTCCAATTGTACGAACCCTTTAAGGTTTATTAGTGTTTCTAACTTTAAACAAAGTTAGGTAGAAGTAGACCCAACGAGGATAATGTTCCAATTATAAGGACCTTTTAGCTCTATTAATGTTCCAATTGTCTGGATTCTTTAGAGTCTCTTTACCTTATGGAGGATTTTCAATAGATTTTTTTTTTTAATTGATGAAAACCGAAGACATACAACTATAGAAAGTTGTATGAATGAAGCTGACATGGAGTCTCTAATAACACAACCGATGGATGAATTGGGTCCTAGACCTTGTACATGGCGTGACAATTAATATTATTGATCTTGTGACAACTGACAACATAGTGATCGAACTACTGATGTACAGCCAATTGCAAGTTTACAACTGAAAATGATGGGAAGTGAAAACGACGGGGAATAATAAACAAAACGACAGGGTGAGGTCGAGAAGATTGAGATATTCGGTGGGTCAGGAGAAGTGGAAGTCAAATACGAAACTAGCTAGCATACCATAAATAGACATATATATATATATAAATTGTAACAAATTCGTAGCGTATATGTTGTTATAGTGTATATATATTAAATTTATTATAATATATGTATAACATATGTATGCATGCAGTGATGCAGATTGCAGAGGCTGCAGCTGCCCCAAAGAAAGTGGAGATGCAAATGTAATGAGCATCAAAAATGAAGACACATACATAATTGATCGGCGCAAGCAACTGTGATTCATTAACACCGCATAAGCCCTCTAATTGAAGTAAGAAATAGAACAACCCCCACCCACTCCCTCCACTTGTATACGTTTTGCAACCTCCACTCATCACCATGAAGTTTGTGTACATGTATATAGAGTTGGAAAAATCACAATCATGAAATTAATCTAGACTATATTTGGGGTAAATAAACCCTGATTTTCCTACTAGACTATCGGATTGATATTTATAATATACGGAGTATTAAAACAAAGTTATCGATTAATAGAACAAATATAAATAATTCGTCAAATAAAAAGGAGGGGATTTTATTTGAAATGTCTTTTTAATAAACCGCGATACTTTTATATTTTACTTTACTTGATACTTTGATAATATAAGTCAACCTAGGAATGTCGAAAAAAGAGGTTTTAAATTCGGCAAATTAGATAAGAAATTATGCAAGTTTAAAGTTTTTATATCTTGTTACACGTCGTTATTGTACGCTAAGTGAACAACAGGTTACATATTTAATCATTTTTTTTTCATTTAAAGAAAAAATTTACAACTAATAACACAACTTACCTTTGAACTAAAGCATCACTATTTTGAACAATAATGTCGTTGTTTGGAACTAAAAAAAAGCGTTGTACGTCTTGAACTAAAACATCATCATTTAAATTAAAATGTCATAATGGCACGTTGCTCTGACTTGAGCTATGCAACAACGAGGTCTCCCTTGATCCTTGCTGGATGTGCTTGACGGTCTCCCATAATACGCTCTGGGGACTTCTTACTCTAGCTGTGGAAACTGGAAAGAGTCTCCGCTAGTTGAACCATTTTGATCTGTTAAACTAAAGAAAAAATCTATCGAAGAGTTACTGAACAACTTGTGTAAAATTCCCCCTACTTCGATCTATAAGTTAATTTTTTGGCTCCATAACTTGCTATTTGATTAGTGAAGTTTTATTGGTGTATTAATGTGGTGAAAATGACCAAATTTAATTGGGTTCAAATCTAGTAAAGAATAGAAGTAAAATTATATATGGGTGGTGTGTGGGGGTACAATGGGATCCCATGAATTTCCTCATCAAAGATATAATATTCAACACTTCTAAACTAAATACATACATACATATAACAAGAAGCTTGCTTGTACGTGGAGCAATAAAATTGGTATAAATACCAATTCAACCACAACTCCCACAACATCTCATATATATATATATATACTAGGTAAGAACCGCGCGCATTCGCGCGCGGTTTTATCATAATTGCATTCTGTATAGAGTATGATTATGTTATCATGTAATCAATCTAGGAATGGAACACAAAGTTGATTGTAACGGAAGCAAATACAGTTCACAGTAGGGTGCTCTACATCCTTGAAGAGGCAAAACAAACTCTAAAAGGAAGACAAGACTCGTGGAGTGCGACTACACAAAAGAGCTACGTTCAGGGAGTTTCTCACGAAATGCCTTCTTGTTAGTCTCTTAAGTGTTTGACTATCCATCTCCGGGGTCAACAACATGCACCGAAGGGCCCTCTTTTTCCTTAAATGGCTGGCCTTGATGTGGAGGAAACTCTATAAAAAGAAGAACGCATGCTTTAGAAACAGAAATTGGTGATGGCAATAGACCTTTGGGCATTAGAAGCTGAGAACCTCCTATGAACCAAAGAGCAAAAAAATAAGTTAATAATGTCCATACATAACAAGAAAGCAATTATTCACCCCCAAAACAGCCCCTAAAAACAACAGGCAAGTCAAAATAGGAAGAAAAACAGCCCTGACAGAAACAGCTATAGCTTTACAAACAAGACTGCTTTAAACAAGGCAACCAGTAGAATCACCAATAACCAAAACCAGCAGCTCAAATCAATTTCATCCAAGGCAAATCACATAAACCAAATCTAAAATCAACTTAATTAAATTGAATCCCCAACTCAGGAAGTTGCAAACCAGCGATAAAAGTCAGTAAGCACATCGCCGAACAGGCCCCAACGAACCAGCAGCTGAACAAAGCAGCACATTGTGGACCAATAACAGCCCACGAGTGCAGCAGATAATCACCACAACTTGGAAATTAATATAAATGACCCGCATCACCATTGTTAAATTCACAACCCAACTTGTTAATTAATATGTCAGAAATTTATCATCTAAGCAAATCTCACAAGGAGTTCATTTAATAAATGATGCTAAGATAGGACATCCAATAATCGAGTTCATTATGAATACTAAAATTACACATGCTCAAAATTATTCAGAAATTCTCAATTATAAGCTTAAACAAAAAAGAACATAACATAAGAATGAAATCTTTTTTTTGATAAAAAAAAAGAATGAAATCTAATTGATAAAGAAACTGTTGGAGCAACGTCAAAATTAGTAACCACAAATATACCCAAAAATATAAAAATATCAAGACTATGAGGGCAATTACAGTTTAGTGTTTGTAATATAAATAACGAGTGCCAATGAACAGATAAATCAATGCTCCCTTGCCTAATACAAGCAGCAAAGAGCTCATTGAGTAAAGAATTCAGCAAAGAGAGGTGGGTGGTTTTTCAAAAGAAATAAAAAAGATGGTCTTTTGGGAAATAAATGGGTATAAAGTTTAGGTGGTTTTATGAAACCCTCACCCCTATTCCGCCCGACCCCCACAAAAAAAAAATACAGAGAACCAGTTGAACCTTGAAAGTTGAAAGTATAAATAAATTAAATTAAATTAAAAAAACCTAGGTTCAAACGAACTGAATTTCTGACGAGAAAATAAGAACTAAAGGATCATCGGAACTTGTTTTTATCATCCAAATGTCACGGGAATTTGCCCCAAATATCAAAACATGTCATTTTGGCCATTCATAATCCTCGTCTCTAGCTATTTAATTTCCAACCCATGTACATAACCTAAAATATTTCATTGGTTTCCCCTTCAATCCATACAGAACACTCTTACCTTAAATTATATGAAAGCAAAGGAAGAGAAAAAGGTCCATACAACACATAAAAAAAAAAGAGAATGAAAGATATGATGACAACTAATTCAAACCTTGATAATAACTTCAGATTGGTTTTCAAATTATTCATAATATATTTGAGAATGGACTTAAGTATCTTCTCACTTTTTGACTGCAAGTTGACATACCTCATAATGTAAACCTCCTGAGCAAATTCTTTTTGCAGATCAGCATTTATGCGCTCAGGTTTTTGAGAACCTTAATTGCCACTCCCTGAGTGCAATATGTGCCATTATACCTGAAACAAAGGGTAACAGGGCATACATGAATACCTTGGTCAAGTTTTGAAAAGAATGAAACTTTTTAATGAACTTACAAATCACCATATGATCCAGATGCAATCTTTTTCTCAAATATATGATAGTAGTATAATTTCTTTTAGCTATATGACTATATATACTCCATAACATTATAAAATTATTGAACAAAGATGTTCCAGCCATCTCCAACTACAGGAGCTTTTCTATTGCCTCATTCAACTATTGACAGTGGAGTCAATTCAGAACATTTCAGTGCAGAGAAGAACAAGGGCAGTGATGATACCACCTCTTTCACTTTCAAGCCTCACATTGAATCTATTTCCTTGCCATGCTATTCTACATCACAAAGCCAGGTTAGTGCTATGTGAGATTTTCCTCGACTAACCAATGAAACTTTTTTTAGTTTAAATTTTTATTGCTTATGATAAGATCTCAAATTCGATATTTGAAAAGGAAATGGAACCTCTGAACCTCAAGAAGAGAAAAAATTATATATGCACCATTCCAAAATGGTGTAACCGAAAAGGACTTGCGGATAGTACCCACAGGTCCCGGTTCGAACCCCGGATGGCCACTTTTTATTTACCAGATTCAACAAAAGAATATATATGTTTTTTTAGCAATACCAGGGTTTTCATGCTTAATTTACTCATGTTACTGGCCTCAGCTATTGGAAGCTCCTCTCTCTTCATTTTATGTGAAGTTTTTCAGGAATGAGAATACTGGCACACAGTTGCATAAGCATCCACTCAAGAAAAATCTATAAATATTCAGTCCCAAACGGCAGTGTGGTTGTTAAACGCTTGATTTGTTGAATGCAATTTTATTCCTGTGTATCTGCAGTGTATATGTATAAACATTATGACAATCAACAGACCTTTGCATTTCCTTATATTTTGATCAATGATGGTCATTTTCATGTACATACTAAGAAACAATTCTCTTGTCTTATGTATCAGCATCCTAGTAATTTTGATCAGAGTTCTGAAGTAGAGGGAAGTTCTGCTATCACTCAACCTCCTACAACTGGGGCTTTTGAGTTTCCTACTCAATTTCCAAATGAAGTTACTACAAAACAGCAGTCTGAATTTAGCTCACTGCATGACCCCATCATTTCAAGTGACATGGATGTGAAGGCTGATTCTGATGCATTTGAACCAAGGTGTTTTGTTGTTGCTGCTGGTATTGAAGTGCAGCACGATAGTGAAAGCAATCAAGGGGAGGATATAGGAGTAGATGTTTATCTAACCTAAGAAACCCAAACACGGGATCATGGAAGGCATTACAATCAGATACTAATGATCTTGGTTCTACCAATTTCTACCAAGTAGGTCTTCGTATATATAAAGGGTATTTAAGCTCCAAAAACATAACTATGTGAATATACACATAATTCATATACTAACGGCTTTGTTACCGGGTAGGTACGAAAAGTTTAGCTATATATTGATAACCAAGTCGGTGTCTTTCAGAAACATACATCTAAGGTGGAGGTGATCTCTGGAAAAAAAAAACAATGACAAAAAGATGAACATAAGTACATAGGTAACCACACATTAGCAATAATTTCCCCTATGGCATAACAAGTTGGGATTGATATTGATAGAATAGATAATATTTACATTTTAACAACATTCTTCTTTAGATCAGGTCCCCTTTCTGAATTAAGTGCATGTAATGTGTGTGTCCATATCAAGGAAAATTTTTGTCCTGCAGCTTTCTGCAACAATTAAATTTCAGATTCTATCTATGCTCCTTCAAATTGCCATGGCAGCATGGATTAGGATGTTCCTCTCGAGTTTCATTTCATTAGATTTCGATTTACCCAAGAGATTCACTCCATATAAATTGTCCCAAATTTCTTATTTAGAAATTAGAAGTCCAAAGTCTCCACAAAGATGACACGATTGATGTCAATGATTCGTTAGAGATTAAAGGGGGGGGGGGGATCAAAATTTTCAATACGGAGTATTATTTACGCGTGGATTAAAATTGAAACTATCAATTAAACAAAAAAATAGACAAAGAATGGAAAGAATTGGAGTTGGACAAATGCAACTGCACAAGTCATGTAATATGCCCCATCCTTTTATAGCCAAGGATAAAACTCCCCAATTCAAGAGTGCAAAACCTAGCCAGTCCATTAAGGAGTTCAATTTAAAAGAAGATAATTCAAGCATTGATGACTAATTACAATACTTGGTAGAAATCATTAGACCCCCAAAAGGAGAAAATCAAACAAGTGAGGTGAATTGCAGGTTTGTATCAGCAGATCTTAGCTGAGAATTTGTTGCCGAAAATAAATAGGCCATGGAATTAGACAAAAGACCCAACAAAAAGGAAACAAATAAATCTACCATTAATATAGAAAACGAATGGCAAGAACTGGAATTGAAATGCAATTGAAACAAAATAGATAGAGACAAAGATAACCCACTTGGAATTGAAATGCAATTGAAACAAAATAGATAGAGACAAAGATAACCCACTTGTACGCTTGTTTGCCCGCTTAGCAGTCGTAATTGGGAGCCTATCAATCCTCCTCTTCACCATTCACAGAGAAATCTGCACCAAGACAATCAAAATTACAAAGCTTTCAACCTCTGCACAATGCTTTCAACCTCTAAGCGCAGAATGAAGAGATCAAAGAAAATCGAAAGAAAAGGAAAGAAATTCACCTTCCAGTTGGACGCACGGAGGTTTCTCTACAGAAACGAATCCGAGGGTTTAGACCACCCAAATCCAGGCAGATTAGTGGATAGCATCTCTGGATTCTGCGTTTCGGTCCCCAATTGGCAGATGCTCATCTTCGGCCCAAAATTAGACTTATCAACCATCGAAGATGTGACGACTGGAAGTGAGATTTGGGGTAAAGAATTAATATTCAAGTTTAATTCAATTGAAAGTAGTAGAAGTGAAATAGCGGTTTTGCAAAAGGATTAACAGTTAAAAATCAAAACCCTAATTCCCACAAAATAAACAAGTCAAACCCAAATTGATTTCTTAAATCAAATAATCAAATTCTAAGTTTTAGGGTTAAGAGATTGATAGGAAGGTGGAAGACTTACCTCTTCAATTGGAGAATCGATAGAAGGGAATCATTGGCTATATGGTGAGGTGGAGGTGGTTGGCCCTGCTCTTCATTGCCTTGAAAACACCAGCGACGGAGACGATGAGGAGTGAGGGCCATGGGCAGATGGGCTAGAAGAAGGCGGCGATGGAGTGCTGTATGGCAATGGCAATTTCGCAGTTGTGAAAAAAATAGGCAACAGGTAAGGACAAGACGGTAAGCCGTTAAAACTAACGGAGGCATTCCAGCGCCGTTAGTTTACTGTTCATTCGGGGGGTTCAGGCTTTTATAATAGTATAGATATATATATCTAGCTAGCCATCCTCAGTTCTCTACATTTTTCTAGCTATTTGGTGTATTCCTATACCCAGCCTCAAAGAAGAACAAAGAGCTTCATTTTGAAAAAATGGCACCCCTTTTCACCTTCCATCACTTGGCACACATATTTGGTGTCCTAGGTCCCATCCATTTTCCCTCATTCCTTATACCCTTTCAATTATGTGTCTTCCTATCTTACTAATGCCTTTCAATTATATATATCTTTGTTTGGCAGGCAACATTGTTTCCTTCTTAGTGTTCCTCTCTCCATCGTAAGTGTTCATCTTAATTCTAAACATATATATATGCATTCGGCTACATATTGTTTGTACGCGCGCCTTTAGTACTCCAACGTTAATTGTACGTTCTCCGATTTGTATGCATTTAGTCCGACGTTCTACAAGATGTACGAGGCAAGGACTACCCAAGGCTTCAATCCCCTTCCCTACTCGGTCGCACTCTTCAGCTGCATGTTGACCGGATACTACGGCCTCGTCAAGCATAACTTCTTGCTCATCACCATCAATATCATTGGGATTGTCATCGAATCCTTTTACCTCGCCATATACATGGTGTTCGCCCCTAGAAGGGAAAAGGTTTTTTTTTTTCAATTCAACAGTAGGCAAACATTAGGATGTCCTTGATTACTGTATACGTATACTTGTAATGGTAACGTTAATTGATACTATATTGCTAATGAATTTTGTTAGTTAAGCACCATCAAGCTACTTTTGCCGTTCAACGTGGGACTATTAGGGTTCATCATCCTTCTCACGGCCCTAACTACTCATGGAGCTCAAAGGGAGACGACTGTTGGTTGGATTTGCGCGATTTGCTCAGTTTGCGTCTTCATCTCCCCTTTCTCCGTCATGGTAACGTCGCATAACCATATATGATCATTCCGAATTTAATGAATTTAGTTTCAATCATTTTGAGGATTGGCAAACATGTATCGTGTGGTTTTCAATTTGCAACGGCAGAAAACGGTTATAATGACCAAGAGCGTCGAATTCGTGCCATTTTGGCTGTCTTTCTCCCTCACCGGATGCGCCATCATTTGGTTCTTCTACGGCTTCTTTGTCAAGGACTTGTTTGTCGCGGTAAGCCAAAATCAATCCACATAAATGAATCGATAAAGTGTCGCCTTTGAGTGATTAGTTAGCTCTTGCTTGATTGTTGCATTGGAATGCAGTTGCCTAACGTCCTTGGATTCATATTCGGGGTCGTTCAAATGACACTCTACTTCGTCTACAAGAACTCGAAGAAGCCCGCAGAGGAGAAGGATGTCGAAAAGGCCACAGAATTCTACGTCCTAGAAATAGTCAAGATGGAGACTGGTGAGAATGCGAATGAGGAAGAGATTAAGAGAGCCAACAAATGCAGCGTAGAAAACAACGTTGCGAATGGGAAGACGACACTCGAGAAGCCACCGTTGCTTGAATGCGTCGCATGATCAACGAAACGTAGATGAGAAATGTCCAAATTTTTATCGCCTCAAGTGTTTTTATGTGTTTATGAAAGGTGTTTATTAAGAGGCCGGTGTTAATGTCATGGTAAAAACCAATAGAGGGCTTGAAGTGAAGGGTAAAATGGTAAATGGGGGGAAGCTCAAGGGTAGAAGGAAAGGGTGTGAGGAAATTGAACAATCTCATGTAATTACATGTTATATTCTCACTCCAATCAACTATATTTGATGTGTCAATTTAACACAATCTCATATAATTACTATACGCACAGAAGACTATGCCATGACTTTCAATATTGATGATCATTTTGCTTCAACATAGTTTATCGATACAGAAAGCCGATATTGATAAAACTACTATCGACTCGAGAAGTTGGTGTCAACAGACGCTGTTTCAAGCAAAATTAGTATATCCATAAAATTTCATCAATATTAATTGTATTTTATTTGGATTTCAATTCTCCATTACAAAATATAAAGTCATGATTTTTCAACGTTTTTTAAAAAGCTAAAAAAATAAATCTCATATTTTTATTAGTATGAGATTATTTAAAAAAAAAATCAAAAATTAAATATTAAGTAAGCTAACTAATTAAGGAGAGTGGAAGTGAAATACGAAACTTTCTGTAAATGTATGCCATATTTATATAACGTACAATATATACGCAATTACATATTTAAATATATATGGAGCTAGTGGGCGACACACCAAAGAAAAGTGGATCGATGCAAATGTAAATGTACATCAAATATGACAAAACTCACTCATAAATACGACAAACATTTACTTAAAATAAATTTTGTATAGAGGTTGCAAAATAATTAAGGTTTATAGTCAGATCACTATTTCTATGTGTATTTATGAATGTAAAAAAGCGGTTGGTGATTAGTAGTGATTTATTAGGAGAGCAATGCAGACTGTAAAAAGAATGAGAGTTTCCTATAACATTTTGTGTGTTACACTTAATTATTATAGGGATAATATATAAACTAGTACAATTTTTGCGGTATGACGCGATTTTTTAAAACGAATATAAAAATAAATTAATATTATAAAATATTAATAAAAGTTAAGATGAAAATCATAAAAAACTTTACCATAAATGTATCTTATAATTATCTCATAAAATTATTTTTTTTCCAAAAATCTCATGTGAATAATACATAAATATAGATATTTTAAAACACTCAGCAATAATAATAACAATATCATTGTAACTTTGTTTAAATATGATGTGTCATAACCAATAATAATATTCAATGTTTTTAATTAAGCCAACAGTTAGTAAATATGTTAGGAATAAAAGAAAAAATGTGATTGATTTAAAGAGGTAAAGAGAAGAATAAATAAATAAAAAGGGGGAAAAAAAAATTTAAACGAAAAGAATCCTAGCCAAGAGCATCCAGATTCCAGACGGATGATATCGGCAGCCCCGCATCGTATGGGCAAAAGACACTTGAATGCTTGATTGGTGGAAAATGGAAATGAGATGATTAAAGAGAAGATGACACATAAGCATTAAGTATTCTAAATTATTAAGAGTATATATATATATATATATATATATATATATAGATATGGGGCATAAATTTATAATTAAGAAGCCATTAAAGGTGGATGGAGCATAAAAAAATTAATATTTGTTTTTAATTTTGGATAGAGATATCGAACATCGAGTTCAGGCTGGATGGAGGTTATTAGACATGACCTCAATCTTCTGAATCTTTCGGATGATATGACTTTAGATAGAGACCACTGGAGGAGGAGCACTCGGGCTGTTGATGTCTAGTTTTGCGTGTTTGGGTCTTGGTTTGAGTATGTTTGGGTGTTTTTGCTGATTTTCCTACTTCTTTCTTGCCCCTCCCTGTCTCCTATTCCTTTGTCTCTTATACCTTTTGGGAGACCATATACTTTGTGGTTCTATTATCTTTTATTCTGGGTCTTTTGGAAATACTCTCTCGACTTAGTCGGGGTAAGAGTGCGTACATCCTGATCCCTCAGACACAGCTTTATCACGGGATAAACTGGGTTGTTGTTGTTTAATTTTGGAGAATTTTTTAAAAATATTAGAATTTAATAGTATAACATTTGAATTGAATTCGAAATTGAAACTCTAATTAAAGAATAAGGTAAACTGCAGAAAACCACCCTTTAAATAGGGCATATTGCCCAAAACCACCGTTTAAAATAAAAATTGCAGAAAACCACCCTTATAATAAGCTTGTTAGCATTTAACCACCCTCGTCCCTAATTCCGTTAGTTGACTGTTAAATTGAATTAAATTACTATTATACCCCTGCTCTTTTATTAATATTACATGCCATTTTATGAATAAAAAATTAAAAAAAAATTACCACCCTTATCTTTTGGAATCTGCAGTGTTTTTCTCCCAATAGGGACACAGCAAACCCTAGATCCGCCGCCCAACTCCTGAAGCCGGAAGCAACCATTGAATCCATGATTCAGTCTCAAGATCCAACGCCACCACCAAATTGATGCAAGCAATTGACTCGAATCAAGCACCGTTGATACAAGTCAAGCTCAGATCCGATGCCGCAACCATGGTGAAACAAGAAATTTATTCAAATCAAACGCTAAAGATGTGTGCTTTCTCATATCTAGCCGCAACCATGGTGAAACAAGAAATTTGTTCAAATCAAACGCTAAAGATGTGTGTTTTCTCATATCTAGCCATTCTCTTTCACTGATTTGGCCCTGTAGGTCTGCCTATGGGTGCTTGAACCCGATCTTTACCAAGATTTCAAAAAGGTGGAAGGAAGAATTATAGCCATCGAGAGAAAACAAAAGAAACAAGGTGAGAAAGTTGAAGAGCGAATATGTCTTGATTCATGGTGATGTTGGCTCTTTGGTGGTCGATTTTTCCGGTGGTGCAAGCAGTGGCGACGGTGCCACTTACTGTCATTGAAATTGTCCAGATCTGACGGTGAACCCTCCTTCGCGCCCGACCTAAAGATATTCGAACACAACTCACGTTCAACCTCCTTCTTGGCCTCAACATCCATGATCCAACCCAGAATGAAGCTCACGCTTTCTACCCTTCTCTTTCGCCACTGCTTAGCAGGAGGTGGTCGAAAACAGGCATGCTTTGCCCGCCGTCGGGGAGAACGCACAGATTTTGCACAAATCGCCCCAAAGAGGTGCACGGATACCGAGACACTTCTCACACAGGATCGAGATGAAATATCCCCTATTTAATTTTCCATTGTTAACAGAATCGTGACGGAAATCTAGCGAGGGTGGTTAATTGCTAACAGAGACGGTTTTATGGGTGGTTCTTTGTAATTAGCTATATAAGGGGTGGTTTTGAACAATACGTTATATTTTAGGGGTGGTTTTCTACGATTTACCCTAAAGAATATTAATACCGGCCCCGTTAATTGGTTTGATTAATTATTAGTTATTACCTACAGTTTGTAATTAAAATTATTTATTTCACTATAATTTACCGACAAGAGTTTATTTTATTTTTTTTGGTCGATCAGACCGACAAGAGTTTATTATCAACGAACTAAATTTGGTTTTTTCTAGGGCATAGCATAAGACTAATGATTTTGGAAATATTTCTTAAGTTTTAATTAGTTTAATTTTTCTTATAAGTAGATTGTTATGGTCGTTTAATTTTTTTAATTGATCTTTTTCAATTTAAAATCTTGACATAAGACATAGGATAGAAAGATAGTATTAAATTAATTAAAACTAATAATTATGGTTTCTCAATTTAGACAGTGGGTGCGAAAAAAAGGGCAGTTGGGTTGGTGAGTTAAGGCAAATTGGACACTTATTGGACACTTGTTGTAGTTGTATGATTTTATCACCCCAATACGTACATGCAAATGCAATGCAACAGACTTAACAGAGAGTGATGGGGCCTGATATCGACACACCATACGACGTCGCATTGGAAGATGTGGTCCGTTGTTCACCGTTCAAAAGTCGCCACCGTCACCGTCCCCGTTTCCTTGGAACTTTGCTCCATCTAATTATCTGATCGATCATGCCGGCCAGTTAATATTAATTCATCAAACTAGGGATGACAATGGGGTGGGTATTCCCCGATCCCCGTTGGAAATCCCCGATACGGGGACGGGGATGGGGAAAATAAACGGGGATGGGGACGGGGACGGGGGTAAAAACAATTCCCCGCACGGGGATGGGGACGGGGATGATAGTCCCCACCCTGTTCCCCGCCCCGCCCCGCCACCCGATGTGGAAACCCGCGGAGATCCCCAATGGGACCCCGTTAAACATCTTTAGAAGATTTTTACAAGTATTATTTTAACATTTTTAATTATTATTTGTTATTATTTAACCTATCTATATTATATTTTTTTATTTTTAAAGTTTGATATATTTTATGGTAAGGATAAACTTATATATTAAACTAAGGTGAAGATTATATCATGGAATTTGATGGGGAAACTCATAAGGAAACCCGCGAGGAACCTAAATGAGAGGATATTAAACGGGGACGGGGACCCGGCGGGGATGGGAACGGGAAAAATTTTCAATCCCCGAACGGGGACGGGGACAGAAACGGGAGGAGTTTTGATAAACGGGGACGGGGACGGGGAGGGTACTCCCACCCCGAACCCGCCCCGCTGCCATCTCTACATCAAACCCCACCCCAATTAACTGATTTTCCATTAATACATTTGCCCCCTCCATTGTTAGCAACACCCACAACCACAAGGCCACAATGAACTAATTTTCAATTAATTATACTCCAATCTCACAAGTACATGCATGTTATAACTTATATAAAAGTATTGGAGTTGATGTGTTCTTCCGAAAATAAATCTGTTGTACATTCGAAAATAAAATATTTCGGCTGAAATGTGTAAATTGTAAAACTATTTTTCTTACTCTAAATTTGGATTTTTTTTAAAAAAATTTTAATTAGTTTAACATTTTTTTTAATTAGATTCTTTGGGTAGTTTGCCTTTTTTGCAAGCAATTTTTTTTTAATTTAGGGTCTTATTATATGCTCTTGAAATATAGGATAGAAATACCGATTTTAAAAATATAACAAGGTCGAAATCGGATATTTTTAGGGTTTTCTCATTACGCATTCCATCTATTGTTACGTCTAATACCAATTTCGGAGTTCTATAAATTCAAAAAATTGTGGCACTAGTATTTAACCTTATAATCTCATGGATTATAACATCTACTCTTAAATTTAGTGGTTTATTAATCATTTTATATTGTTTTAATCCTAATATTGGTAAAAAATCATTTTTTTTAAATACATAATTTTTAAAAAATATCCCCCTCCCCCACCCCCAAGCTAGAGGTTTCAAGTTCAACCACTTCAATTCCCTAACCAGACCAGTTCAGAGACAAGGGTAGACTGGACGATCGCCCAAGACCCAAATATTTAAGGGGCCCAATAATAAAATAACTTCTATATGTATATAATGCATTTATTTATACCATTTTAACCCATTTTCACTCTAGAATGAAAAAACCTAAAAGAACAAATGAGCCTATATTGAAAAGATGGACCCACATTATAACCGGTAGGATTATGGGTTCGTATGGAACGGAGTTAATAAACTGACTAAAATTATAAACAGGGTAAAATTTATAAACTGTTGGTAAAAGTAGTTAAAAATTTATGAAAAAATATAAACTCCGTATGGGGCGAAAAACAGTTTATTTGTAAAAAGTGGAGTTTATTTGGTTGTTATTAGGGGTATACTTGTCTTTTCAAATCAAATAAACCCCCAAAACCCAAAAAAAGCTTCAAAAACAAGCTTCTTTTTTAACTCACAATTTTAACTACTTTTACCTATTTTTTTCCATCCATACACTCTTTAACTTGTTTAAAAATAAACTTCTACTTCTACTTATTTTTTTACCTACTTATTTGTTGCAACCATACACACCCTATATGTATTTGGAAAAAAATTGCAATTAAAGTTTTTAAAAAACTTGATCATTCTTAAATTTTAGCTAACAATATCCTTCTTTTTGTTTACAAAAACTAATTAATAAAAAAATAAACGGAACATCATCTCCCGAAGTAGATGAATGAAACATCTCCTGAAGTAGATTTGAATGATTGAAAATCATCCCCGTAGTGATGATTTTTTTAGTTTTTGTATTTTTTTTTTGTCTCCAGAAGTAGACAAACATTATCTCCCGAAGTAGATATAAATTGTTAAATTTGCATATCATCCCAAGAGTGGTAGTTTATCTCCTGATGTATCACATCTCTTGAAGAAAGATGAAATTCTTATTTATCTCCTGAAGAAGATAAAATATTTTAGCTTATATATCATGATAAAATTTATCTCCCGTAGTAGATAAAATTTTAAAATTCATAATCGTCCCTGGACCGATGATTTTTATAGCTAAACAAACAAATTATGGTTTCTCCACCAGTCTCCAGAAGTAGACGAACCTGTATTTGCAAATGTTCATTTTCTTGTCACCAGAAGTTGACAACATGCCAATTTGATTTTCTTTATTTATGATTTTATAATTTTATTAATTATATTAATTGTCTATTTATTTATCATTATCTCTCGAAATAAATAAACTTCTCCCCTGAAGAGGATGAACACATTATGCTCATAATTAAATCGTTCATGCAGTAACGATAATAATCTCCTGAAGAGATATATGAAAAGGAAATTCATAAAATGTCTCTCTCTCATCAATACAAATTTGTCCTTGAAGTGACAATATTCATTTCCTGAAGTAAATGAATGATATGAGATATATTGTATATCTTCAAAAAGATTATTTAAAATCATACCCAGAAGTGTATGAGTTTTATTTTAAAGTTGCACAAATACCCAGAAGTGTAGAAATTAAAGTGACAGTACGTATACAAGTTGTCTTCTCCCTGAAGTGAGTAATAATCGATCATACCATTTCTTGAAGAATATGGACAATGTTTATATGATAACTTACTATATTTTTTAATTGCAACTTATCATCTTTTGGAGTATATGATCGAAATATACATAATAGAGATTAATTGTCACTCGAAGTTGACAAATGAATCATTTTATGAATAAAATCATTTCTTGAAGAAAATGATAAATTGACAAGTTTTTCTCATGGCTCCACCTGAAGTGGACAAATACAATTTTATTTTATTTATTTATTTGTTTTTTTATTCATTGCTTTATATTGAATAAAATTATTATGATTTTACTTATTGTAATTCAAAGCTCAAAGTGTTTCCCGAAGAAACTACTTATCATGAGTGTCTAATGCGGAGTTTTGTTTGGCAAATGAATATTTGGGAGAAAGGTTTACCACATTCCCGTAGATTGTGAAGTTTTTCAACACCAACCTAAGAGCCTGAAGACTCTACTGGTGGATTTTTATTAACTCCTGAAGAGTAAAGAATATTTTATGAACTCTAGAAGAGTAAAGGATTTCACAAACTCCAGAAGAGTATATAATCCTAATTTTATCATTTGTACTCCTGAAGAAGTACATGGAATGTGGGTTTTATCATATTCAGAACTATTTTTGTCTGGTTGATACAACCAATAGAAGTAACCACATAACACGATCCGGTTAAGAAGACCACTTTCTGACTATCCTCTAAGCATTGTCGGAAGCATGCCCCTCCGGTAGAGGGTGTGAAAGAGGTTATGGTTAAGTGCTTGACCAAAGTTATTGTTGTGGCTTATAGCTAGGTCTGTTATACGGTTATTTCTAAATGTCTTGGAGAACATTATAAATAACTCATACCTGAAGTATGACATCAACGAAAGTTCTGACAATACCCATTCAGTGGCATTTAAATTAAATAAATGGATCACCATATACAAAGTTCAATGGTTGAATATTACAGTATGGTTTATAAGTGTCAAACAACTTTGAAAACCTGAAGTTTTCTCAAACAATCATGAATGGAAAACCAGGATAAATACCATATAGCTCTAGAAGAGCATTGATCTTGTTACCTGAAGTAACAATGACACATATGTATGAATTAACATGGTATTGAACACCAATATCTCATATGACTAGCCAGAAGCAAGTCTTACAGAATTGAGAATGTATATATATAGTTTATTTGACACTCATTTATCCCATTGAAACTTATCACTAACCAGAAGTTAGTTAATGATAAAATGTTTTTCTTTGTGGCATTCGGTCATTCATGTGAAACGATGATGGGCGGGATCATCGACATTCACATACACACCGACTAAAAGGGACCAGAAGATCCTAGGACCCGAAGATCCTCTATAAGGGTGACCGAACATATATGGTATGTCATCTTGGCAAATCAACAACAAGACCATCTAAATTCAAAGTAAATGCAAAGTCTCTAATGTCTCTTGAATGGATTCAATGAGACATCTACGGAACACTATCATATAGACCAGTGTAATTCCAAGATTACAGATGCCTCAACACTTTGGTTATATGAAACATAAGGTAGAGAATGTTATCAAAAACATTGTTGAGCATAAGGTAGCTCACGATGACCCAGAAGAGTCGTTGGTCAAATGGGCCCATGCATGTTTGCATTTCGAATTTGACACAATAACATCTCCCTAATTATCTCCAGAAGAGAGCATGTCATTCAAAGGTTTTGAATAAACAGCATATGTTCCGAGATGTACCTCCTCCAAATGAACTACAATAAGACCACAAAGAAGTTGGATGATACATGGGGTTTGAGTACCTATTGTTATCAAATACCTAGAGCTTTATAATGGTGATCAAATGCTCGGTATTTAGGGAGAGAGGAAATGAGACAATTAAGAAAGAGATTGCATGGAAGCAACTTCTCTATCATTTCATATCCGCGGATAAAGACAAGTGAACCAGAAGTTCAATAAATGAAATGATTATAAGATTTAGCAAATATGTCATTGAAGGCATTTACTAAAGGCCAAGAAAGTGACAAAGTCACAGGTACTAGCTCATTTGGAGGTTCCAGAAGTAACTCCAACTCAATGAATATCAAGTGATTCTCAAGTACACCAGAAGTGTCGGAGATCACTAGGCTCTTGGTATACGATTCCCCAGAAGTGGAAAGAGCCTATGAGAATATGATGATCATCGAATAAACAAATGGATGTCGACATCGAAATGATAGTAAAGAGCTAGAAAAAGGAAATTCATGCAAGAATGAGTTCTTTAAGAATGATAACATTGGGCCTGTAGTTCCAACACCGGAAAGTGTAACATCATTTGGTTTTAAGTGGGTGTTCATACAAAATAAAATATAAAGCCAACTTGATTGTACAAAAGCCGACCAATTAAAGGGTATATAGAGAATGTATTCACCAGAAGTGAATATAATTTTGGATCTAACTGTAAATGACGGACGTGTTACTTGCATACGCATATAAATGAAAAAGATTGATTGAAAATGCTTGAAGCATTAATATCAAAGTCCCGCCATATGCAATTGGTTAAAGATCCTTATAAGAGTACCTGAAGTGCCTATAATTGTGAAAATGGTGACATTGCATTAGGTCCCGAAGTACCATACAATGTTGTACTCTTTTCCTTGATCTTGGTTTTTATCCCATTGGGTTTTTCCAAGTTAAGGTTTTTAACGAGGCAACTTATGCACCATTTAATACAACAGATCCCCTTGATCAACAATGAAAAGCACACTAGGTCCGGAAGTACCTTATGCTTGTGCATTCAAAGCAGCTCAACATCAATACATGAAAGTCAAGCGCATCAAGTCAATCATGAAGAAATTCCAAGTCAAAGACAATGTTGAGATTCGACAATAAGCTCATGAAGACAGCGCCATCAAGAAGAATGAGAAGACTTCGAGAAGGATGTTGACTTCAGGGGGAGTATACACGCATTGCACTCTTTTCCCCTTTGATCAGGTTTTGTCCCACTGGGTTTTCCTGACAAGGTTTTTAATGAGGCAGATCACCAAAGCGTATCAAATGTCATATGTATTTGTTCTCTGGATCCTAGTTTTGTCCCATTGGGTTTTCTAGGCGAGATTTGTAATGAGGTAGTATTTAAGGATGTTTATCCAAGGGGGAGTGTTATAATATTATTATATTAGGGATGGATAAACACTAGTAAACCCTAGTTCCGTTGTATACACCTATATAATGGGTCATTTGGAACCCTAATAAGACATGAGTTTCTCCTCTCTTCTCTGTACCTCTCTTCTCTATTCTTACGGTTTATAACAACAAATTAAAAATTATTTTAATATCAACTCAGTACTTGTGCAGACAGTTTATATACTCCCTTCGTTCCACAATACACGTCCTTTTAATTTTGGACACGCTTTTTAATGAGCGAAGAACTCTATAAAATATTATTTTTTTAATGATTACTAATAAGTATTAAATTATATAAAAAATTAATTAAAAAAATAATATTTTATAGAGTTTTTCGCTTATTAAAAAGCGTACCCAAAACTAAAAAGACATGTATTATGAAATGGAGGGAGTATCTTGTATTTCTTACTTGCTTTTTTTTTTAGTTATTATACTCCATATAATTTATCACGTTGTTTGTGTTATGTCATATTATGGTGACTGATGTCAATGAGTTTTGATGTTATATGCCATAAATTAGCTTATTGTACTAGGTACTTGTAAATTTGTAATTGCATTATATATAGCTAGGTATATCTAATAGCTACTCCTGATATAAATACTGAATTATGTGTGATTTTGTGAAAAAACATATCTCATGGTGTTTTTTTGTGTATAACCCGAAAGTAATCACCGGGCGAGGTGAAAAAAACTTCAAAAAAAGCGAAGGTAGAAATAGGAAAAGCGTGAATGCCAAAGTGGTAAAAAAAACAAATGGTGTAGCCTGATGGAGTTATTATGGGCATCAAACAGTTTCTCTCTTTTCTTTTTGCTTTGTTTTATGGGAGGATTTGCCAAATATACAAATATGAAGGTTAAATTAGCCAAATATACAAGATTTTGAAAAATTTGTAAAACTATACACAATATACTACAAGGGAAAGCCGCACTGTGCAACACTTTTTTTATAAAAAAAAAAAAAAAAAAAAGCGCTGCGCGCTACAATTCTGTATGCCAGTATGCCACATCTCCAAAAACCCTAGAATGGAAAAAAAAGAACGCGCTTGGACGCGCCGCACTTCCTCTCTCCCTCAGGCCCTCCAGCCGCCCACCACCAGCCATGGCGTCCGCCGATCCGCTCCACTGCAACCGCCGACGACTGATCCCGATCTAACCCCCACTGGCCTGGCCTCGTCACCACTTGTCCCAATTCTGTCGAATCATCTCACCATACACAGCCCCCCCAAATACTCCGCCTCCCTCAGCCTGCGAAAGGTGCCTTTCGGGGAGGTGGCAACCTCTGATTCGTGCTACTGTTGGCGAGATCCGTCACTCAAGTGGTTTGGGAGGCCCTTTTCCAGAGCCTTAATGTGGGATGGGATCGGTCTGGTCTGGCCGGACGGCAGCTGTCGCGTCTCGCTGGGGCGTGGGTGGCTGTTGGGGTCGCGCCCTCCTTCTTGGCTTGTATGCTGTGTTGGTTTGCCTTGGGTGCAGCTGCTTTGGCAGTGCACCCCGTTATATTATATCTTGGTTCCTGTTTGCACTGTGGTTGCTCTTGTCCAGCCCTTTTGTGGCACTTCCCCTTTGTGCTCGTCTTTGCTGTTGGTTTGCTGTCCTTGCAGGTTTGCTGGACTGTTTCGGCGAAGTCGGGTAGGCTGGCGGCTATTGGGAGCCATGCTCGGGGCTGCGTTTGGGTGTGCTTTGCAGCTGTTAGCGGTCCTTACTAGGCTGCTCTCTGGCCTCTCCAGGCGTCATGAAGAATGTTGCTGCTTCCTCTCAGAGCTTGGGTGTTGGCTGTCCTGCATTACTACTCTAGCTGGGCGCACCAATTTGGAGTCACACTCCATTATTGTATATTATGTTTTAAAATCAACTTGCTACCAGCAAAGTTTTATAACCAATTGTATAATAACATTGTACCCATTTGACAACAATCACAGGTTACAATTACACTCTAGATTGCTCTCAATGGGCCTTCTTGTTTGGATCGATCAATCACTTTATACCATATCCTGCTACACCAAGCTTGGTTCATTCTCATGGGTGATTTCGTACATTTGCATTACCAATGATTTAGCTACGGTTTTGCCATTATTATCTAGCTTTTCAAGGTTCCCCGTTATCTTGGTTCCGCCGTTTGGCGTCGGATCCTCTTGCCCGGGTAGAGCTGCCAGACTTAGTGTCGGTTGGTGTTTGTCACCGTTACAAGCTAAACACTATCGTTTAAAACTAAACCAACAGATACATGAACCAACGGATACAAAAATTAGTTTCCCATGAATATATGTACTTGGAATTCCTGCGGTATTCGCAGTAGAAACTTCTGGACTAATATTGATATCTTCTGCAAGAACAATCATATAAACGTTCTAGCTCTTTTGGAAACCAAAACAGATAAGGTTCCCTCCGAAAATTTCTGGCGGAAATGTGGATTCACTAACATTGCTTTCGACCCGGCTGCCGGATTTTCCGGAGGCATCTGCTTGCTATGGAAAGGTTTGCCCTCGAGCCAAGGATCTATTGACCTGATATCGGTTAACAACCGTTTTATACACTTCAACTACTCGGACTTTATATCTCACAGAAAGGTTGCCGTACTGGTGATTTATGCTCCTCCAGACGAGGTTAGGAAAGGGCCCTTTTGGGAATCAATCGATCTTTATATTCAAAACTTACTCATACCTTACTGTATAATGGGGGATTTCAATGACATCTGCTCCCCATCGGAGAAGATGGGGGGGGCGTGTCCGCCAAATGGCAGATTTACCCGCCTCACCGACTTAAAAAACAGATTTTCTTTACACGAAGTACCTTCCTTCGGGGGCCGTTTTACCTGGAAACGGAAACAACACGGAATTGACCACTGCTTTGAGAGACTGGATCGTCTCCTCATTCACACAGACGTCCTCACTATATTTGACTCACTTACAACTCAGATCCATCCCTTCACCAGATCTGATCATGCGCCAATCTCGACAGATTTCAGTCGGACTGCAAAAACAAAAAACAGACCTTTCAAATTTGAGCTAGCATGGGCAAACCGCCGGGATTATAAGAATCTGGTGTCTCAGGCATGGCGTCTTGACTCATCGGGCTCCTTCATGTACTGCCTGTTCCAAAAAATGAAACTTCTTAAGCGTCTTTCAAAAGGTTGGCACAAGAAAACCTTCCTCAATATAAACAATCAAATCAAGACAACCGATCAGAAACTACTACAACTTCAGTCTTCGCTTCTGTCAAACTACAATAACGACGACATAAAATTACTAAAGCAACTGCTCAATAAAAGAGAAAGAATGCTCGATTTCCATCGAAGATACTGGAGCCAAAGGGCTAAAGTTAAGCATGCCAGGCTTAATGACTCCAACTCTGGATATTTCCACAAAATCGCCTCGGCCAAAAGGGGAAGGAAAATTATCAAGTCACTCACCCTTTCGGGTGGGGCTGTCGTTGATGATTTTCATATTATTCAACAAGAATTTGAAACGGACTTCAATGCTAGATTCCGCTCCTCCTTAAGAAGCGATCTGGACACTACCAGGGACTTAAGGGTTATCCCCTCGAAAGTAACACAAGCAGAAAACGACATGCTGACCGCTCCAGTATCAAACGCAGAAATTAAAACTGCGGTTTTCTCTATGAGCCCGGACAAAGCACCGGGTCCTGACGGGTTCTCGGCAGGTTTCTACCAAAAGTTCTGGAGTACAGTAGGGCCCTCTGTCACGAAAGCTGTTAAGGCTTTTTTCTCTAGCGGAACGCTTTTAAGACAATCTAACCATACATTCATAACGTTACTACCAAAACGAGATGACCCAGCAACAGTTAACCACTACCGCCCCATTAGTTTGTGCTCCACCATTTACAAGATTATAGCTAAGGTTATAACAGCAAGACTTACCAAGATTTTTGAAAAATTGATACATCCCTTACAAGGCGCCTTTACGAAAGGCAGGTCCATCCAGGATAACATTCTGATAGCCCATGAGGCTTTCCACTCCTTCAAGCTGAAACGGGGTAAGGCAGGCTTACTCGCCTTGAAGCTGGACATGGAGAAGGCTTATGACCGTGTTGAATGGTCCTTCCTTTTCAATGTTCTTTCCAAGTTCGGTTTTAACGACAAGTTTATTAGTTGGATCAGAGAGTGCGTAACCACGGTGTCTTACTCTGTTCTGGTGAATGATGAGCCTACGACACTCATTGAGCCCACTAGGGGACTAAGGCAGGGCGATCCCCTATCACCCTTTCTGTTCGTTTTGGCTTCGGAGGTTTTGGCCAGAACTCTGGAACAGGAAAGTGCGGTTAACAAAGATCTGGGAGTAGTGTTTGGTAATCCGGGCATTAAGATTCCTTTTTTAGCTTTCGCTGATGATATCCTCATTTTCTGTAAAGCTTCACAGTCAGCCTGCTCTTCAGTTCTGTCCATTATTGATCGTTTCTGCCTTATTTCTGGGCAGAAGGTCAATTTACATAAATCTAGCTTCCAAGCCTCCTCAAACACATCACCAGCAGCTATCACTGCCACGATAGCGGTCCTGGGTATCCCCCAAGCAAACAACTTCGACAAATATCTCGGGTGCCCAATCGTAAACGGACGCACTAACAAAGACACCTTTAACGATGTAGTACTAAAATCTAAACAACAACTCACCAAATGGAAGGCGTCTAGTCTATCGTCCGAAGGACGTAAGGTTCTTATCAAATCTAATCTGTGCGCTAAACCGGTTTTCCTAATGCAAGCTTTTTTACTACCGTCTCACATTCACCAAGAACTCGACAAGGTTTACAGACAATTCTTCTGGAACAAAAGCTCTAAAGCCCCCCCGCTGATTAGTTGGGACAAAATCTGTGCTGACACTTTGAAAGGAGGTTTGGGTATTCACAAAGCGGAAACAATGAACATTGCATTACAGATGAAGCTGTTGTGGAAAATTATGTCCGAACCGGACAATATTTGGGTTCGCCTAATCTCCCAAAAATATCTCAAAGAACATGACATCCTGACCTATCAAACGAAAGGCAACACTTCTTGGCAGTGGAGACGCCTTATGTCTATCCGACATCATTTCCAAAGCGCTCTTCATTGGTCTGTTGGTGATGGGAATTCCATTGACTTCTGGTCCCAGAAATGGGCCGGCGATGAACCGCTGGCTTGCAGGGTACTCCAACCGATACCAAATGACCTTTCAAACATAAAAGTTTCCCACTTCATCAACCAAAACTTGCAATGGAACAGGGAATTGCTTCTCTCTAGCTTAACAAACATCATTTCACAGGATGACATCAAGCTTCTGCTTGGTATCGTACTGCCTAATAATCCTATGAAGGATCGAGTGTATTGGGGGCCAAGCACTAATGGGTGGTTCTCGACTAGCTCAGCAAACAACATGCTGTCAGCCAACAAGGGGTTACAAGACTATGATTGTGGTTGGATATGGAACCTTGATGTTCCGCCGAAGGTTCGTCATTTTCTTTGGAAAATATCCCGGGATGGCCTCCCTACTTCGGAACGCCTACAAAAGTCCCACGTTTCTGTACCATCTGGGTGTCACTTTTGTGATATTACAAACGAATCAGACAAGCACATGTTTCTTCAATGCCCGGTTACTATCAGCCTACTTAGGACTCTTCGCATCCGCTGTCCGAGCCTTTCCCACCTAGCCGTCAACTCGGGCTCAAACTTTCCCCTAAACCTGGTTCGGCGGGTGGTGGGCAAGGAACATTTCGGCCCTCTAGCATGTGCGTGGTGGTCTATCTGGTTCTTTAGGAACCAACTGGCTTTTGACCACACGACGAAAGTATCCATTACTGAAATGGAAATTTTCCATACTACTTTTACACAATGTTGGAAACAATCGAAACTGCTTGACGCTGAGTCATCTTCAGGTACGCCTTTGCCTCCTAAGGTAATCCATCCCGGCTGTCGCTTTACGTCAACCGCAGCCAAGGGTAAGGGTCGAAGTCGTTCGGGCCTTTGGGATAAACCATCGATGGACTGCTACAAGCTTAACTTTGACGGTTCTGTAAGAGCGGGTATTTCGGCTTCTTACGGTTTCGTCATTAGGGACTGGTGCGGCCGAGTGGTTGCCATGGGGCGAAACTCGTGCATCAATGTCTCAGTTGTTTTTGCCGAGAACCTCGGTCTAAAAATGGGAATCCTTCGGGCTAAACAGCTGAATATTCGTAACCTCCTGATCGAGGGCGATAACCTTCTGGTTATTAAAGCTCTGCTAGGGGACTGGAAGTGCCCCTGGAATATCGAGCTCCTACAATCTGATATTCTGTTAGATACTTTGTCTTTTTCTTATGTAGCTATCCGTCATATTTTCAGGGAATCGAATGCAGTGGCTGACTATCTCGCGCGCAGTGCACATGCTTCCCCTGCCGACGCCTGCTACGACGACGATCCAGAGCTCTGTGCTCTCATCCGCAAGGATGCGCTAGGAAGGAGTCCTGCTACGGCCGACCCAACCTAATTTTTATTCTGCGTCAAAAAAAAAAAAAAAAAAAAAAAGTATGCCACATCTCCCCTGGACCCACCCCCCTCCTTCCTCCTTCCGTGTCCCTCCATCTCTCTTTCTTATCTTTTACTTTTCCTTTTTTTTTTAATAGGGAAGCCTCCAGCTTTTCTCCTTTTTTATTTATTTTTATTTTTTCCTTTATTTCCTTTTCCATTGTTTTTTCATTTCATTTCTTCCATTTTTCCTATAATTATCACATAAATAAGATTTGTCACTAATTTATTTTTTAACCAATTTATATTTTTTAAATGAAAATTTGATTTTTTTTTTCGCGCGTCAATGCTGACGCCGACGTCGGGAATACGAACGTCAGCATTGCTGACGCCGTTTACAAGGATGCTGACGCCAACGTTTTTTTTTTCGCGCGTCAGTGTTGACGTCGACGTTGGAAATGCCGACATTACCATTGCTGACATCAACGTCGGGAATGCTGACATCAGCATTGCTGACGCCGTCTACGAGGATGCTGACTCCGACGACGATGACGTCAGCATTGCTGACGCCGACGGTGATGACATCGAAGATCAATATATTTGGCGTATTAAGTCATTAAAAATATAAAAGGGGGAGAACAAAGAGACAAGGGAGTGTTCTAACAAAAAAAAAAGAAACGAATATTTTATTTTATTTTTGGTAGTGAGAAACAAAGGATAACGGTAAAAAATTAAAACAAAGAATTTTTCGACGCCGACGATGCTGACCTCCTTTCTCATCCATCTCTTATATTGCAAAAACGATGTCAGCAAATATATACCTACATAAAAATATGCATAAAAACGATGTCAGCACTAAAAAATACATATAAAAACGATGTCAGCACTAAGAAATAAACCAATTTTTAAGGAATCAAACATACATATATACTTACATATATATTATCAAATTAAAAACGATGTCATCACTTAAAAATACATATAAAAACGATGTCAGCACTAAAAAATACGTATAAAAACGATGTCAGCACTAAGAAATAAACCAATTTTGAAGGACTCAAGCATACATATATACTTACATATATAATATCAAATTAAAAACGATGTCAGCACTAAAAAATACGCATAAAAACGATGTCAGCATTAAGAAACAAACTAGTTTTTAAGAACTCAAGTATATAAATATACCTACATATATAATATCCAACTAAAAATGATGTCAACACTAAAAAATACGCATAAAAACGATGTCAACACTAAAAAACAAACCATTTTTTAATGACTCAATCATACATATATACCTAAAGAGCAACCTAAATAAGGTAATAAGCATAAAAACGATATCAACACTAAAAAATAAACCAATTTTTAAGGACTCAAGCATACATATATAACTAAATATATAATATCCAACTAAAAACGATGTCAGCAGTAAATAATAAGCATAAAAATGATGTAAGCACTAAAAATACGCATAAAAACGATGTCAGCACTAAAAAAATACGCATAAAAACGATGCCAGCACATAAAAATACGCATAAAAACGACGTCAGCACTAGAAAACAAACCAATTTTTAAGGATCCAAGCATACATATATACCTACATATATATAATATCTAACTAAAAATGATGTCAGTGCTAAAATAAATTGGAGACAAATTGCATTATTGACAAAAAAAAGAATCAACAACCTCAAAAAATCAGTAGCTAAAAAATCATTAACTTAAGAACATCTTGGAAATTATATATGAGAGAATCATCTTGATATTCTAAAGTGGGATTAAATAAAGGAAATTCGCTTACCAAAGAAGACAATCACATGTTTTCTGCCAAAGCAATTCTACGACAAACAATTTGCCAAAGCAAGATTTCAAGGAAACTTAATTGAAATTAAATGAAATTTGCAATTCTATGACAGCAGAAGATTAACGGAATTTGGCCAAACTTAATTTTGTACTTATTTAACCTTTAACAAGACATGAGCACTCACCCCTCTTGAAAGGAAGTGTGCTGCCTTTACAAGACATAGCAACAGTATAATTCAATCACATGGAGATCAAAGCCATGAGCAACAGATTGTGTTCCACATAAGTTGAACTACAGCAACATCCATTTTAGCTAATTATTACAGTTTCGTAATAGTTGAACTACAACAACATCCATTTTAGCTAATTCGGATCGGGAGGATTGCATTGAATATCAAAAGCAAATTCAACATATATTAAAATCGAATTCATTTACTGGTTAAAAAATCTGTGTTTGAATGTATAATTATGTATAGATATATACTTGACCTGTTGATTGCTTCTGTGAAAGGTTCATCCTCAAATCTACTCCTCCCATGGACTGAAAACTAGGAAGATGCCAATGGTATACAGCTCAGAAATGATTGGAAACCTAATAATCTCAACTCACACACAGTGAAAAATGGCTAATTCATTTCAAGAATCCAAGGCATGGATCTAATGTTAACGAAATCAATCTCAACCAATCAAATCCAGAGAAGAGAATAGGAAAGCTGCGGCAAACAACATGCATTTGCAGCCAATCAAGATCGAACTAAAATGAGATCAATTAAAACAGAAGCAAGCGAATCAATCTAAGCGGACATCCGCCGTTTAGAGAGGAGTAGAAAACTGACTTGGAGGTGATGCCGAGCGTGGAGGCCATGAAAACGCGGCGAGATCTGAAATTAAAAACCACACCGCCGAAATCGGAGCCAGATCTGGTCCAATTTGGCTTCGGCGTTGGTGCGCTCGACGGGAGAGGAGTGGAGGTGGTCGGGAGTGACGTCGGAGGAGCGGAGGCGACAGGAAGAGGAGCGGAAGAGGGATGAGGGAACGACCTCGTTTGGAGGACACGTGACCATCTCTAGCCATCTCTCGATCTCAGATCTGAGATCTGAGATCCCCGAATCTGGCCACGAACGGGTCGGGAGGACGAGCGGGGAGGAAGAGGATGAAATGAATTCAGAGAAAAGCGGGGATGGGAAAGAGGGGACGAGGATTAGGGTTGATGTATACTTTTCTAATTTTTATAATAGTGTGTATAGTTTGCTAATTTGACCGAAAATTTGCGCCGAAGGCGCAAATTTTCTCTTGTTTTATCTTCTCCTTTTTGTTTGGATACAGAATCTCCCACAAATTGTTTTCCAGATTGTACTGCAGGAGGACGACTGACTGACTAGGGTTTTCTGATTTTCAGAAGGAGAGATAAAAAGAAGCTTTCTTTTTTACTGTTTAAATCCTTGCTTCCTTGGTTACTTTGGATAAAGATGGCAAAATCACTCAATTCGAAAAAATCAACCTCAACACCCAATCAGGACTCAAAAACGGTCAAAGTTCGACCTCAGTTGACCCTATAGTTTCATACACTACATATTAGTAATGATTATAAAATTATAAAAATAATTAATAAAAAATTAATATTTAATACGTAGTATAGTTTTAGTTCTTAAAAGAGTGTGCATGAATTACAATTCCGTTTGATATCAAAAAACTGCTAAGGAGACATGTTTTGGTTAATGAGATACTTTATAGTAATAAGTATGAAATTTAAAAACTATTTTATATAATTTTTAGCTCTTAAAAAGTGCGTAATGAGATTTTTTTTTATGATGAGAACCCACCTTTGGCAGTAAACCCCGAGCACATGACCCAACCGGCAAGAACCACGTACCAGGTAAACCGGCTTGCGCCGACCGACTCGACCCATTGGTAGGGAGCAAGGTAAACCTTGGATGGAAATTTCAAGGAAAGGAGAGGAGGCAGAAATCGAACATGAGACCTCCTTCCCACCCCCTTGCTTCACACCACTAAGCCACCCCGACTGGGGCTATAATGAGAAATTTTGCTCTAGAGTCCATTGGAATGGTTTAAATTAATTACATGTCCACAAACCCTTCCAAATTAACTAAAAGTCCACCTCAATTTCTTTTCCCAAACTAACCCTAACTTTATCAGATCTATTAATCCTTAGTATCTTCTTTCTCCCTCGCCTCGATGATGTATAAACAACTAGCAAATATTGTCAAATTCGGTAAAATACGTGTAAAGATCCACGCAGCTATCAGCACTTAAACTAGAAGCATGTTTGATAGGTTTATTTAATTAGGTTTCAGGTGATGGGTGTGAAATACCTTCACCCGAATCCTACCTGACCCATCACCCGTTCACAAGGGCGGAGCCAAGGGGTCTGGGGGGTCACGTGCCCCCCTTCTCATTTGAATAACTACCTAGGTGTATTCTCCTCATCGATAGCTTTGTTTTGATATGTAATACGTCCTAATCCAACATATGAGTAAAAAGTTATGAATATTTAAAAATTGAAGGTATATTAATTACTTTAATTTTATTTCGATAGACTATAATGTTTTTATATCTTAACTTAAATTAACATTCACATACTATAATTCATCTCGAGAGCTTCAAAACGAGAGCTTATAATAAGCATTTCGACAATTAGATAAGAAGTTACGTAAGTTTAAAATTTTTGTATCTAGTTATACATTATTATTTGTTAAGAGTGCAATAAGTTACATATTGACTAGGGTTGTTTTATTCGAGATGAATGAGTCTAGTATTGCTTGATTATATTTAGTATGTTTAGAAATGAGTTGAGCTTGAGTCGAGCATATGTTTGGATTTGAGCTCATATTCGGTTGGTTTAGTAAATGATCATGCTCGAGCTGAATGTTTCAACTACTTATGTAACCTTACTAGCTTATGACATAATAACTTCAAGAAATTTTTGTAAATTTCACAAAATTCGCGCTATTTGAACTTAAATCGAGCCGAGCTTTAAAGCATATATGAACAATTATGCCCCTCCTCCTAAAATTTTCTGACTCCGCCACTAAAGAGTCCAGGATAGTTGGTTTCGTACATTAGCTGACTAGAAGAGCATGATTTAATGGGCAAGTTGGATTGTAAACTCGTAATCATATGAGGTCTAAAAATCATTACATAAATCAGTTGTAACACAAAACATTTTGTAAATGAAAATACATTAGAAACAAAAAAAAAAAGCACTGGAAAAAAAAACATCTTTTCTAAAGAAATGTATCCATCTTTTTTAGTTTGTCTGATGTGGAACTACACTAGAAAATTCCGAATACTGACTAGATTTGTTAGATGAATGATCATATATTGTACATTATTATTAGTCAGCAACCAAGCAATGAGGAGATTCCATGTTAAAGCTTTGACAACCATCTTTTACTTTCCCTTTGTTTTTCAGACTTCTAATTCAATGACTTTAATTGAGCTGGATTTCTATGAAGACTATGACTATGAGTACCGGTGACCAGTCTATAATGCCAGTCCGACCAATTTCATTAGGTAAGTCCGTTGCAAAGATGCACTTTTCCGTTTACACGACCTCAAACTAATGACCTCATTTACCTGTCTTTAACAGTTTTATCATGAGAACCTTATTGTCATCGTCATGAGCGAAAACAAATCCGAACTCTAGTGTCAAATACAGGAAACCGACATTGTCATCGTGTGTTCGAAGCACGCCTAAACTAAAACATCATCAACAAGGATTCCGATGGGAGAAAAGGGGTGATCACATATCACTGTTCACATACCCAAAAAGCCTTGGTCCAGGATGCTGAAATTGACAATGTGGAAAACATTGTGCATCAAAACCTGCTAGAGAGAGAGAGATGGCCCCCCACAGCTTTCAAGAAAAGGAGAGAAAGGAAAACCTTGCACAGGATCATGCCCAATGATAACGGCAACTGCTGAGTTCAACTTGATTACTGTATGCACATTCATCCCCACTTCATACACACATTTCCTGTCCTTGCAAGAGCAAATCATGAACAGGATAAGACTCGACGACGCCACACTTGCTCCTGTTGGATGGTCCACGACGACGCTTATAACATGCGTAGCCTTACATTTCAGTGGGCACAGTAAAGAGTAAAAAGAGATGTTCTATGATGAGACACTGGGTAAAGAAGAAAATTTATTCATGGCACAGATGAGTCAGATTTTGCCAGGTAAATAAAACTGATTGCGAACATGTCCAAACAAACAAATGGTGTACAACATAGTCTTGCACTCTTACACCGTAACTTTCTGCTTCATACAACTAAACTCCATGAGTATCTTTTCCTTATTTTATGTTACGTGCTAGTTGATGATCGAGCTAGGAGGAATATATGATTGCTGGGCTTGTGAGCAACCGAACATTAGCTCCTCCAACCACCAGTTCAACAATGACCTGCAGAATAAATTATTTTGCAATACAAACAAGTGCTGGATGAGTACCTGATTTCCCCACATTGCGTGCATTGGAACATCTAGGCATCTATACTCTATAGCATTAAATCATCATAAAATTCTTTCTGCTGAATCGCTGTCTGCGTTGTAAATAAAACTGGGCATGTCAAACCTTGGCCCAGCGACAGACCTGTAAATATAGAGCTTCTCCACGAAGGCGCTCCCTGATCTTGCTTCTGAGGATTCCCTCTCATCAATGATCTCAACGTTAAGCTTAGGCATCTTTTGGCTAAGCAACTTGCATGCTTCAAAGCTCACGGAGCAGGAAGACATCCAAAGGGATCGCATTGTCTCCAGCTTTGCAGCATTGGCTAGTAGAGCTCTGTCTCCAAAAGGGCTATCTCTAATCTCTAGTTTCCGGAGGCTTTCACAGCCCGATAGCACATGGCAGAGACCCATGTCACTATCCCCGGCAAAGGCTACTGATAGCATTTCCAATTTCTTGGCGTGAGTCCCTATATATTCGAAAACACGATCAGTGAGGAGACCAGAGAGAGAAAGACGCCGGAGCCCTTTGCAATGTTCAACAATGGCACCAAAACCATCATCAAGGGGCTGCAGAGTCAAATAATCAGGTGTGTGTGGCTGGATGATGCACAGGCGGAAACGGATCATGTTAGGGCGATTCTTCGCAATTGTAACCAAGGCATTGTTTGTCATCTGGCGGCAAAAGTACAGAACTGAACTGAGCTTAGGACAGCCTTCAGCAACAGAGACAAGACCTCTCTCGGTCAAGGTCACATTTGGTTCAGCAACGTAAGGATCAGAAGGAAATACTCTTAATTCTTGCAGGTCCTTGCATGATGTTGCAAGAGCTTGAAGTCCGCTATCTTCAATATAGTCCATGACCTGGATCATGGTTACAATTAGTTGATAATATGATTAAAAGGGACCGGACACACTAAAGTTCAGATGCCAAGCTTTCCATTAGGGGAGGCCACTCATTGTAACACAGTAATTATGTAGTGACGTACACATGTGACACAGCCAATAACTTTATTTCTTTTATTTGTAAAGCATAAATCATAAACCAGAAATTGGGAATGAAAAATTCATGGAGTGAATCCAGTCTCCAATGGTTTGAAACACAAAGTATAGAGAAACTTCAACTTGTGAAAAATATTTATCTCAATGAATTAAAATACATACCCAGAGGCGTTGCAAATTTGGGCATTGATTGATGAGCTTGATAAGATCTGGTCCCTGCATGAGAGCATAACTTAAATTCAAAGTGGTTAACCCTGAGCAGACCGGATAAATAGCAGGAACATAAGCAGGCACTCCATCCCAAAACCCTGAAAGACTCTTCAAGTGCTTGCACCCTGAAAATGCTCCAAATAAGTTGGAATAGACTTCAGGACGGAAGTCAGCAGTATAAGTGCCTGTACCAAACTCAACCAACTGAGGAGCCCGGTGAAGAAGATTGGGAAGTCTTTCAAGAGGCACAGCACGGTTGAGACGCAGACTCTTTAGATTTGGGCACCTACTCACCAGGCGTTCCAATGCAGAAAAGCTAACCTCAGAGCCCAAGCAAGCAATATTAAGGGATGCCAACGAAGTGAAGTTTTCAGGAAAAAGGCTCAGCCAATGCCCACTAAGGTCATCCACATCACACTCACGCAGATCCAGTTCCCTAAGATTCCTAAACAGTGTGGAGAAATAACAGATTATGGAATAATGAATATAATGCCCACAATTGAAACAAGAAACAAATTATCTAACTCTCTTTAGTTAAACAGATGCCACATGCTCATATTATCATATACTACGTATTAGCTAATTTAGGAGCATCAAAGAAGAGCATCTTTTTATTAACTTTATCAGAAAATATTACATTGCTTTCACTCATTTACAATGGAATTACAAAGGCATAGAATCTTCCCTTTTGAAAAGTTCAGGCATTAGGGTAAGGGGAAAACAGTCAAACTAAACCCTTCCCTCCAGATTTCTACAAAAGTGTGTAAAAGAACTACGTAATCTCACTTTCCACTAAAAAAAATAATCCAATACTTGTTTTGTGTTGTGGAATCGAAGAAGGTCCACAGAGCCCAGAGGTATCTTTGAGCTTCATAAAAATTGAAATTCCTACAGCTAACAAAACCAATAAATAAAAAAATACTACAAAACAAGAATGATGTGAACCAAAAATAAGAACACCAACTAGTCAAGAGAGAATTTTCCACTACCAAGATAAAGCAGGTGAAACTGGACCATCTTAAAGCAACAGGACAACTGAAACGGACTTGTCATCCAACCATAAGTGATAACCAGATTTAACTTGAGAATAAGAATCAGGGAAATAGTTTTAGTATCAAAGCTAAAAAGAAATTAGCTTTTCACCAATATGAAATACAGAAACAGAGAACTCCAAAGTTCAAACAGCCACATATGAATTAGATATCACTACATCAGGAATGAGGAGGTCCACAAATCTAAAGCAAACTCAACTAGGTTTAGTTAGCAAATCAATTGCACGAACAAGTGCTCCTAATCACTAAAGGTAATTTGTTTCAGCACACCCATAAAAGTAGAGAAGCAGGAAAAATCACTGCTTTTATCTCTAGCCTCTTTCCCATATGACCCAAGGAAGACAACAAGGAAACATTTAGAACCATAGAAATTTCCCTAATCTGACAACTACAGATGTTGCTGATAATGACATTGTTTTATCTACTCCTCTAACCAGAAGCAAGATAGTAAACCTTCAAACTGCAACCATCATACTTAAATGGAAACAATAATCAACATTGCAATAAATCTTATCTCACACCCTCCTCCCTTCCTCTAAGTTATTCAGGCAAGTTGTAGACAATAAAATTCAATAGCATACCACAAACTCCTGGAAATTTCGAAGTCGGAGAGGAGAAACCAAACAAAAAAGAAAAAGGAAGAGCGGAGTTCAACTGTAGCAAGAAACTGGAAAAGCAAAATAATTTCCCAATCACTTGCAGGCAACAACCGAAACAAAGAAATAATCGCCATAATCATAAACAGAAAAGTGCATACTACCTGCAACAAGAAGCAATGGCGGCTAATCCATCAGTACTGAACCCTTCGCACGAACTCAACACCAAAACCTTGAAATTCCTAAACGACTTGGCAATCAGCTCCAATCCGTCATCAGTAACAACCATCCGCTTCAACCTTAGCTCCTCAAGCCACGGAAACGCATTCGCCATTGCCTCGATCCACGGGTAAACGTAGCCGCCCCAACCCTCGGGCACCAGATTGAAGTCAGCGAAGTGCGGCTTCCCCTTCAGCTCCAGAGATCTGACCTCCGGAAACCTCCGAATCAGCATCGTAGGGCTCACGGCGTAACAGTTGCCTACGAAGACGCGGCGCCGGCACAGCCGCTCGATCTCGTACCACGCCTTGCACACCAGCGACGCGGCGTTCCTGTCCCTGTGCGTTTCAATGAACGAGAAGACGTGCTCCAGCACCTCGTCCGGAAAAGAGCTCGTCATTGTCGCCATTAGCTGCAGCTCGAACCTGTATGGAGTTGTGAATCCTGAGCAGCTCGAACAAGCTTCAACCGCGAGCGTCAATGGAGGAATGTCAGAGAGAGGAGAGAGAGGGTTAGTGGAAGGTACGGATCTGAGACGCCATTAACGACGAGCTCAGATCAAGCTTGGAGCACAGAGAGATGGAAGAAGCTTAGCAAAGAAAAGAGGGAGAGAGAATAGATAAGTTTAATTTTATGTTGTGGAGTGGAGAGACTAGGAGGTTAGGTTCAGTGTAAACGAGGTGCAGGGTTTTTACCGTGTTCCCACGGGTGGGAAACCGGGCGATTGATCGGACGGTGGACGTGCGGAGAACGTGAGGAGGAGGACGGACAGCCGTTGGATTTGGGATGAGAGCCACGCTTATCTGGTTTGGGAGAAGCAGAACCGCATAAAACGGGAAGATCTATGTACTGGGCCACTACTGGGGTATTGATTTAATAATTTCGGAAATATTTTAGAGATTTTTTTTTTTGAAGATTTAAAAAAAATTAAAATTTAAAAAAATTAAAATTTCAACCAAAAAATAAAATAAAAATACTAAAAAGTACTATCAAGTAAATGAACTGTGTCCTCTTTGGCACGTTCTTGACCAGTGTTCTAAATATCGGATATATCGGCCGATATATTGGCAATATATCGGGGACATTTAGAATCCGTTATGATATTAGGATATCGGACCAAATTTATCGGCCAACGCTAAAGTATAAATATAATATTTGTCCTATGCTTCTTCTCGTCGCCCGCATCTCCGATATATCCGATAACTTAGCATTTATGAAGATGTTTTTATTTTATCAAATTTATGTGGTGATATTTTAATTCAAATATTAATTTCTTAAGTGTATTTTTTAATTTTAAAGTATAAATATAATATTTATAGTTAAAAATTAGCAAAATCGATAAATCCGATATATCTCGATATATCCTCGATATATCCCCGATATATCATTTTTACTCTCAACCGATACGACCCTGATAATCGATATTTAGTACCTTGTTCTTGACCATGATCTTCCCGTGTCTCACCATGAGATCCAAATTTTTGTCCAAAATGACGCTCTTGGATTGTAGATCAACAAGGTCTAACACCACCCAAACTCTTAACTTGTATTAAAAAAAATGAAGCGACACCAAAAACTTCCTATGAAAATTAATGGTAATGGACGGTCGACTGACAAAAACCAGACTCAAGAATAAGGGCATAGACACACCTGTGGAACATGCACTATGTAATATATACCAAGGAGAAAGATTCAATAACCATTCCGGAATGGCTCACCGGAAAGGACTTGTGGGTAGAACTCATAGGTCTCCGGTTCGAACCTCGAATGGTCGTTCTTTATTTACCAAATTCAAGGAGAAAGATTCAATGTATTTATGGAATGCCCAATAATATTAAGAATCATCATAAGATAATGGGTAAAAACATAGAAAGACTAATTAGAAACACCGACAAAAGCAATAAAAACATAAAAGATGGTTACCACGTAAATATTACAGCAACTAAAACCAGAAGAAAGTCCCCCTAGCTTTCACCTTATGGAGCATCTGGACAAAGAGAAACAAGATTATATTTGAAAAATAAAGTATAAGAAGAATAGATGAGTTGATAATAATGATCAAACAACACATGATTAACCGTCAAATTGGAAGCCGAGCTTGACATGTTCAATCTTGGTTCATTTGTTAAACGAACTTGAGCCGAGCCGAGCCCAACTTTTAAACAAGCTTTCTTTTTTATTCAAGCTCGGCTTGTTTTAGTAAATGAACGAGATCGAGCCGAGCTTTTTTCGAGCTTTAAATAGTTTTACTTGGTCATAATATATTAATTTAAAGAATATTTTAGAAATTCCACACACTTCGAGCTATTCGAGCCTAAATCGAATGAGCCGAGCTTTCAACCGAACTTAAAATCATGTTCATACTTGGCTTGTTTATGTAAGTGAACAAGCTCGAGTCGAGCTTTTTTTGAGCCAAGCTCGAACTATTCAGCTCATATAACAGCCCTACCTAAACGACGAGGACGCAAAAACCAAACCAAGCAAACCCACAAATAACCCACGCCAAAAAAGTGTAGGAATTTCTCTAACTCCAATCAGGGGCGGATGGTTTTGGGGGCAAACCCAGCCACTGCTGGGGGAATTATTTTTGGAGCTAGTTAAAAAAAAAAAAAATTGCTGGGTGAATATATTTTTTAGGTGGGCAATGGCAATGGACTTAATGTTTTTAGGTGGGCAATGGCAATGGAATTAATATTTTTAGGCCCAAAAATAATTTGCTGGGTGAATATATTTTATTCGGATTAATCTAAATTTCTTTCTTACTGTATTTTTTTAGGTGACAACTTGGCTCAATTGAATTTCTTTTGTATTTTTTATGAAGTAATATATTTTAATTGTATTTTACCTTGTTAATTTTTTTCTCTTTGTCATGACCAGAACATTTCCGCTCACCTAACTTTGATACACTAGATCCGCCACTGACTCCAATCACCCAAAAAAGTGTAGGAATCAATGTCTTCGTTCATGAACAAAGCACCTCCAAATATACAACAGTCGATCATCCGATGATTATCTATACCAGTAAATGATCGAAGCACCATGTAGCATATTAAACCTTAAAAAACAGTGTGTACAACTATAACTATTTAATTACCAATTATTTGGTAGGAGAAAAAGTCAAAACATACACCTAACTCCCAAGAACCACCCCCAAATCACCCATGAAGGACGAATCCATAACCATAATGTTGCCCCCAATCCTTTATAATCCTTGAAACCTATAACAAATTAAACTCAAGAAATAAAATACATGATTCGCTTTCAATCCAGACACACGACCCCCAATTATCGGTTCGATTCAGACTTTGATAAAAATAGTTGTTGATTAAAGCATCTAAATTTTCATAACTTTCTACCATCTCTTTAATTAGGCAATGTGTATGAGAAGGTCTCATTTTGGCCTCTGCATAGGTTAATATGAAGTTAGGATATCCAATATCAAGCTTCTTGTACGATTTCAAGAATTGTCTAAAAGATTCTTACAGAAGCAAATGTGTAATGATCCTTTTGTGCAAAAGTTACATATACAAGACAATAGTTTGAGCCTAACTATTATAGATAACAATCAGGATTCATCAATGATATCAATTAATCAAGAAATTGAGCACTCTGGAATATATATATATATATATATATAGATAGATAGATAGATAGATAGATAGATAGATAGATAGATAGATAGATAGAGAGAGAGAGAGAGAGGGTGGGTCATGTGTAGGCAACCCTTAATGTGTTTTGTGTTAACAAATCTCAGCCATAGATTTAGTGAAAATAGATGGATGAGATTATTCCCCACTATTAATTAATTAAGATATTAAAATTGGAAAAAAACTCCATTAACCCTTTTGTACGGGCGCGTGTAGTCACTCCTAAAAATCACTTTTCTTGAAAAACCTCCTATCGGTGTAAGCCCTACCATAAACCTTGCGAAACTGCCACCGTCTTCTCCGGCGAAAATCGTCCCTCCGAGCGGTGCAGCAAGAATTTCCGGCTACGTAAGGCGGCGCGGCTTGAAGTAGACCCTTCTGCGACACTGTTGTGTGTGGATCTGAAGGCCGCACATACCGAATTCGTCTGGGAGTAGAGCGTCGTTTGATGAATAATTGAAAAACTGTGATGAATATTTGATAAATGTTGATGAATAATTGAGTGACTGTGATGAATAATTGAGTGACTGTGATGAATATTTGAGTGACTGTGATGAATATTTGATAAATTTTAACAAAAACTTTGATGAATAATTGAGTGATTGTGATGAATATTTGATAAATTTTGCCGAATATCGATGACTACTTGGAAAATTGTGAATAATATTTGATAAATTTGGCTGAATAATTGAGTGACTGTGATGAATATTCATGATGCCAATTAATAAAAAAAAAAAACTTAAGTCCATGTGTTTTAGCATCCCAGTACTGCCATCAGCACAAACAATTGCATAGTTACAACGAATATTTGCTTCTCAGCGTCGAATATATTTGAACTGCTCATGATGTTTTCTAACCTATTACCTGAATCCATCAGCGATTTTCATCGTCCACTTTGCTTTTTCCTCTTCTTCACCGTCCGCTTGGCTAAAACTATCACTGATTTTCAAAGATTTCACAACCCAGATTAGTTGATCATTATCTTTTCAAAAAGGAAATTTTTGTAAATTGTCAAAAAAAAATCAAGCGTTTCGCACGATTTTCTCCATCCAGATTTGAGCAGTTACTCATGTGCATCACAACGCCCTCCCAATATGAGAGTGGAGTAGTAATTCCCATGGGTCCCACTCTTTTTTTAAATAAAGAGTTGTTGACATTTGATATATATATATATATATATATATATATATATATATATATATATATATATATATATATATATATATATATAGACACACACACACATACACAAGACAATAGTTTGAGCGTTTAAAGATGATTATTGACCTCTATCAAAGTCCGACTCGGACCGATGTCTGGGGGTCGTGTGTACGGGTGCACATGCACTAGTAGCCTAGCACACAAGCCGAATGAGGTTCCATTCTAAAACCAATTGACAATAGAAGGAGTAGCCCACCGAATCATATACTAGAGCTTGTTATGTTCAACTTTCCGATGTGGGACACTTTTGGTCTCATTCACATCTCAACACACCCTGCAAGTGCAACTAGGAATGACTCATCTAGTTGACACTTGGACAACTGGTACCTCAGAGCATGTTTATCAGTGAGCCTCGTACCGGGCTCATAACACTACAACAGAAATGCGTATTAGCAACCAAAATTTTAGCGATGAATTATTTTTCGTTGGTAAATGTGGTCTTTGGCGACGAACATGTCCGCTCCTCGTTAAAAGGCACGTGAACTTTATTGAGCAACCTATATTCCTTGCTAAAAGTGACATTTAGCGACAGTTTTTTTTATTCGTCGCTAATTGTTGTCACAATGTGGTCATCTAAAGCATAAGGAAAATAGTGACGAACATGGAGCTTTTATTGAGAAATATTTTCATCGCTAAAAATAGAATCATCGAGGAATTTCATATTTTGTCGTTATATGTTTGGTGTAAATTATGTAAAATACGCCAAATTTATTAGCGATAAATATTGTAGTTTCTCGCTAAAAGTATGCATTTCTCGAGGAAATAATTTGTCGCTAAACATATTAATCAACGAGGAAATTTCATTTTCATCTCTATTGGGTTGGGTGAAAATAGATGAAAGTACTAAAATTGGCTAACGAGAAAACAATAAATTCCCCGCCAAATTTACTAGTGATAGAGATGTTAATTCCTCGCTAAAAGTATTTGTCGAGGAAAAAGTTTGTTACTAAATATGTGAATCGGCGAGGAAATATCATTTCGTCGTTGTTGGATTGGGTGAAAATAGATAAATTGACTCAAAATAATTATTGAGAAAAGTTTAAATTCCTCGCCATATAATCATGTTTTAAGAGGAATATTTTTGTCATAGAAATAACCATTAGAGAGGAAATATCATTTTGGTCGTTACTTTTACTTGGAAAATTATGGCAAATTCCAAATTTTATTAGTGACAAACATTATAATTTCTTACTTATTTCTCGATGAACGAATTTGATTATTGGAAATTTTGGGAATGAAAATATTTTATAATACCGATATATTATTATATATTTAAGATAATATGTGCCATGGATCGGGTTTGAATACACGAGTCCGTGGATACAATCTGAAATACTTCAAAACTCAACAAAATATTCTTCGAAATTAAAAGACCAAATTTCTACAATATCAGCAGCTTGGTTTGTTTATCTTCAGATGTGTCGAACCCAGACTTCCCACCTAGAATCCCGAATGAGGCCTCTGCATTGGTTTATAATGTGGTACGCTGTATGGACCTCTCATCTTTTTGACCCGAGCAGGTTGATGAGAACAACAAATACAAATCAAATTAACGTTGCAAACACGATAAACACACTGACCAGATCAAAATAAAATAGAAAGAACAATCAACACAGAACTTCACAGAAATCTCAAATTTAAATAACAGTGCAACATTACTTGTTTTAAAAGGAGCAAGTCTAAGATTAGCCCACCATCTGGAGGGACTTGACAAAGATCATTGGTCTTGACTCTTGAGATACTTCCATTGTTATAAAAATTCCACTTTAACCCCACAAACTGGACATGAATACTCATAAATATCCAAAATAATAAAACAGAGGGAGTTAAGAAACTCAAATAGAAAACATAAACAGAAAATCAGATAAAGGAACTCATGAAATATACAAATCTCTTATTATTCTACAAGCGACATTAGTGGTATTTCCTTCATTAGTATATAAATGAAATCATATCTTACATGCTCTTTTTTACTTGTATTGATTAAAGCACAATAGGAAAAAGAAATCTCAACAACCAAAGTCAAGGGAAGTGAACTATGCACAATGATCCAATATTATCCCAAGGTGAAGATATTAGTATATATGTTAGCACATAAAAAAGTATGCAACTCAAACAACAAACTCACAAAACAGCCCTTGTTTCTTGTTTCATGACAGCACAAAACAAACCCCCCCTACTTCTTGTTTCATTACAGCAGCAAAAATTCATCAAAAAAAAAAGAGAAATGAAACAGCCCCTATTTCTTGTGTCATGAAAACACAAAATAACCCCTATTTCTTGTTTCATTAACAGAAAAAATTCAGCAAAAAAAGCACCAAAATAGCCCCTATTTCTTATTTCATGACAACACAAAACAACCCTTATTTCTTGTTTTAGTGAAGGCGAAATAATTCAGCAAAAAGCACCAAAGCAGCCTTTATTGAATGAGAACAGACATACAGATTGAGAATTCACTAGAATCACCATAATATCACACTTGCAAACAAACAGAGAGATTGGAAAAAATTGAAACAAACAAACCCATTGAAATCTTTAAGCTTATGTAGCTTTATCCTACTATTCGATGACAAACCATGAGCATCTGCCCTATCTACCCTCCGTAGATGCACATAAATAATAAAAAAAATCAACAAGTAATGAATTTAGCCATAACAGAACATAACAAATCCATATAACCCAAAACCACTCTTTGCATCACCAAATAAACCTTCGACCATCCATGTGGCTCCAACTTCAGTGTCACAATTGGTAATGGGACATCAAAGGGTAAAGAAGAGTTCGGGGAATACCATGCCTCAGCCATTCATGTTCCAAGTAGTTAGTTTATCTAATTATCTTCTGTTCAAAGGCTTCACATTACTTAATACCATCCTCCATTTTCAGATTGCTGGAAAATATGCTATTAGAGAGAGGGCAGTGCTAAAATTTCCATGTTTTTGCAATCCTAAATTCTTGATATAAGATTAGGAGACATATTAGATAATCTGAATTGTTTGCTTAAAAACAATTGTAAACAGGTATACTTGTTGCAAACTGAAAAAACTTATACCACAATGAAATAGTTAATGAAGGCCTTGAATTGAATCATTTGGTAGCAATGAAATAGTTAATTAAAGCTCTTAAGAAATTGCACTCCATTATTTGATTCTTCAATTTCTTTTTGTGAGTTTCCCTTACTGTTTTCTTTCTTAACATAACTATCCAGTTGAATAAATGAATAGTATAGTGCATCTTATGCATGGTCTTAAACTGCACTTATACTTATATAATTTCAGGCGCTGAAGTGAATCGTTTGGCAGCAATGGCGGGAAAATACAAGGTTTATTTGGTGATGGGGGGCATTAGAGAGAGATAACAAAGGCTCCTTGTGCAAAGAGTTTGCTTCAAGGTGAGTGACTTTCAATTGAAATGTAAACTCTTTGCATAATGAGAAAATATTTTAATGAAAGGTCAATTGTTTCAAAGTGAGTGACTTTCAATTGAAATGTTAAAAAATTGACCTATTATTAAAGAGCACACACAAAGGATCCTTATGAACATTAAGATCACAAAAACTCAGGAACCCCTCTCTATTTGATGTCATTAAAATAGTAATCTTATCTCAATGACAGGACCTGCTTTTGTGCTATCATTAAAATGTCAAGAAATAGGGGTTGTTTTGGTTCTGTCATGAAACATAATATAAGGGTTGTTTTGCTTTTCTAATTAAAAAGTCAAGAAATAGGGGATGTTTCACAGAAAATATGTTAGCTCTCTCTAGACTATTGGACATTTCATCAAACACATAGGGTGCATGTCAAATTTACACGTGTTCATCTTAAATTTGAAGAGCTTTCAGTCTATTAATCTTCAAATATCATCAAAAACGGGCGATTAGACCTCTTAATTCCATCAATCTCGAAGTCACTACACCTACATAAACCCAATAAGAGAAGGGGAAAAACTATATAATGATAAACTTACCTCTGTCTAGACCATGGGAGAGCTGGACATGCCAAGGCCCGAGTGGTTGTTGATCCGCTTTCCAGAAGATGCAAAACTAGCAAGAATGATGAGCAGTTTGGAAGGCAAGAGGGTCGAAGTCGAAAAAAATGGAGAGGCAGAGATGCTAAAATGGAAAACACGCAGCAAGTTAGTGCCTCTTTTTGTACAATATGTAAAGGAAATCAGTGGTTGAAAATGTATGTTATTTTATTTTATTTTTGAAAAGGTATAGTATTTGCCTATATTGGTCCATACACATATAGGCTATAGCCATATCGGTGAATACTGAATAGATAACTATATTGTATCATTCTATTTAACAACTTTAGTATATAGATATAGACTGAATAAAAAAAAAGTATATAGATATAGATGAATATAGGTAGCTAAATTATAATGTGGCATTTGGGTTTATGTATGGAAAAATTTAATTAGTGGAAATTTTTGGAATGAATATATCTTATAATACCGATACATTATTATATATTTAAGATAACATTTTACACAATTTTATTAAATATCAATCAATATAATTTTATTTTAACAAGATTTTGACAAATTTTATTAAATATTTATATTAAAGATAAGATTTTACCAAATCTTTATCTAGTTTTACTTAATTAGTATATTTATCGTGCATGACATACAAAAAATTATAATGTGTCATTTGGCATTTTTTTAACAAGAGATCAAATATAATATATTAAGAAAAATACTCGTATTTATATTAAAAAAATAACACAGTTGAAGATCTAGAAATTTATTCACCAAAGGAAACATGGATGAAGAATTTATATTTTTTCTTATTAATTTATTTAAATCAATAAAATTATTTTATATAAATACGAGATATAAAAAAACCGCGTACGATGCGGGTAATAAGACTAGTATATAATAAAAGATAAGTCGCCTGAGACACATGACAATTTCTCTTCAATAGTAGTCGTATAAACCAATCACTAATTTTTGAAATAATCAATATGTGCATAAGATAAATTTTTATTCTAACTCTATTTAATCAATGTATCTATATATATATAATATAAAATTTGACCCGATTTGATTAGATATGGATATATTTTTAGAAGATATTAACTAATTTTAAAATATGTGTATAAGATAAAATTTTATCCTAACTCTATTTAATCAATATATCTATATATGAATAAGATAAAATTTGGCCAAATTTGATTAAATATGGATATATAATATATTTTTAGAAGATAAAATTTGACCCAATTTGATTAGATATGGATATATTTTTAGAAGATATTAACCAATTTTAAAGACTATTATATAAGATAATATTTTACCCATTTTCGCTATATATGAACATATTTTTAAAAGATAAAAAGTTTTTACGAAATTGAAATAATACTTAGCATGGTCATACTAATTAAATAACTTTATCAATATGAAAAAGATAAATTGTCTTGGGTAAATTGAAATAATACTTAGCCGTGTATAGGTTATCAACTTATGGAATTCAATTTTTGTTAATTATTTGGAGGCATGATTCTTTTATTGATTGGGAGTATTTCCCCCACTTATTTTAGATATGGATATAATTTTGGAAGAGTTTATGGAAGATCTATCGCTTTTGCGGATAAAGAAATAAAATTTTCCTATCTTAAAGGTATTGATATATTTATGAAACATATTATTTTATACATATATAATTATGAATAGATTTTTAGATCTTGACATACACACACACACACACACACACACAGAGAGGATGGTTCAGGGGTACTCAAGGCTTATTGTGTATCATGTGAACACATCTGAGCCGTTGATTAGATGAAATGGATGGATAAGATTAAAAGACAATTTTAGCTTTTTTTTAATTAAAAATCAGTGGGACTCACGTTTTTTTCTAGCCCACTTGCTGAATTGGGAGCGTGTGTGATGCACTCTCTTGAAATTATTTGATGTTATATCTGGATTATTCGATCGTATCGACGGATTGTGTGATCGTATCGACGGATTATGCGATCGTATCCACTTGCCACATGATGGGTGGTTATTTTTTTCTTCGAATTATTCGATAATATCACTGGATTATTCGATCGTATTTTTGGATTATGCAATAGTATCGATGGATTATTCTGATCGGCTAGCAACTTGAAAACGTCGTAGACTATTTACCAAAAATTATTCGATGGTATCATTTGATTATTCAATTGTATTGCTTGATTATTTAATGATATCACTGGATTATTCGACTATATCACATGGTTATTCGATCATTCGATTCGTCCTAAACAAATTGGAATCACAACTAATCGATCAAAAATCAAAAATCGATCAAATAAAAATCCTAAATCGATCACAACTAAAATCACGAACTTCAACAAAACAACGAACTTCAACAATGTAGATCTCTAGGAGAGCATTCCCATCAAAGCAAGCAAACTAAAAATTCTAAATCCAACAAACCAAATCTGGAAAATCAAGAACAAAACCTAATTCGAGATCGTCCACAAATCCTAACCACCGAATACCAAAGAGCAGCCATGGCCAGAGATACCTGGGTTTTTTTTTAAATCAATTTCAATCATGGGCAGAGAACCCACCAATGAGCAGCGGCAAGAAGGCCGGCCTCACCATCGCCCTCACCATCGCCATCACTTCGTAGCACCCGGCTCCGCGCGCCTTCGCCACCCGCACCGCTGCCGTCGTCCCCTACAATTGCTCCCGCCGATGTCACCATAGATGGATCTCACAAGCGCGACAGGGAAAGGGAGCGAGCTTGGAGACGGAGGCGGTAAAGAGGCGGTCGCACCGACGAATAGATCCGACACACTAGGATGCTGGCGAACAACGTCCGAATTCGGATCGATCCAACCCGTGGAGTACAGATCGAAGGCGCCGCCATCACCGGATTTGCCTGCCGGAACGACGAAGGCGCCGCCATCGCCGGATTTGCTATTGCCGGTGTTCCACTTTCTGCCACCGGACCTCCACCAACACCAGATCGGCCATCTTCCTCATCCTTAAATAATCTCAGCCTTTCATTTTGTATCAATCGACGGCCTAGATGTGTTCACATAATACACGTTAAGGGCTGAGTACATATTATCTATCCTCTACATATATATATATATATATATATATATATATATATATATATATATATATATATATATATATATATATATAGTTTAGATTTTTAATGTTATTTCACAAACGTTGACGTCTTCTCCCTTCTTTTTGGTGCTGTTATTGCAGGTTATTTATGACTTTGGCTACGATTTCCTTGGTAAGCTTTTCGAAATAACATGTTGATTGGTTATAAGGTATGTTATTTTATTTTTTCCACTAATATATAATAAATTTTGATATGTTGTCAATAAAGTATACAATCATTCAGATTTGAGAAATTACCTTTTCATATGTTGTTTCCACTAATATATACTAGCAAGGAGTAGGGAGTAAGGAGAAATTAGATTTTATACTAATAAAATATATTTTCATTCAGATTTGAGAAATCAGAAGTATGGAAGAAATTAATTAGTTGAATAAACGAGTTTTATCATCAAAATTATTTAAATTAAAAAAAACCGCACATAGTACGGGTACCGAACTAGTAGACATAATATAAATTTTCCAATTGTGCGCAAACTAAAAAAAAATACTCCGTATACATTTCCTTTGTCCAGAGGTGAACATATGATTTAGTTTCATGACACTTTTATACCATCGTTGAGTAATCAGAAGATGAATTCGAACGTCAAATATCGCGTAAGAAGTAATTCGGTTGTTCAATCTTTGATTGAGTATATATCTTCTCGAGTAGAGCATCGGCTCACAATTTAAACTCACAACTTTATCGTAACCTATATGCTTTTTCAACCATTCTAATATCATCTCAAAGGTTACATTAACCTGTTTCTATTTTTCGACAATTTTGAACCTTCTATCTTGTATTTTTTTTTCTAAGATATATTTTTTCTATAAATACATTGAATCACTGTATCAGAATTTCTTATTTTATAAAAACTAAATAAACTATTATTTTTATGAAAACCGATAATATTTACAAATTGTTTCAATCTTATTTTTAGTTACAGTTTATGGATTTTAAATATCATTTTTAGGGCGTATTATTTTAAAATTTACAAACGATAATTATATATCCTTATAACATTATTTGTATCAATATCCCTTACATTAGTACCAAAATAAAATACTGTAGAAAAGAATATCAATATCTCATCCTATTCAAGCATTCAAATTTCAACCCAATACTAGGGAAAAAATCCCTCAAATTTGAATTCCCTCCCAAAATTTCAACAAGGGCGCACTTTTACCCCTTTAAACCTTTTCTCCAAACTACATGCCTTGCCCTAACCCCCTTTCCTCACCCCGTTCTCAAATTTTTGTCAGTCTGTTTTCTTCCGGTGGATTATTGAAGATCAACCTCACCACTGGTAGAGACTATATCGCCGAACGACACCCCGAGACCCCAATCAGGTGGCTTACTCGCTCATGTCTATCCTTCTCTGATTTTTCTCATTTTGAGAATTTTGCCCTTAATTGCGACAACTTGCTTCTTTAATGGGTTTGTTCTGATTGTATTAGGTGCTTCATTTCATGGTTGTGTTTGTTCCGAATCAAGATTTTGATTTCTATAATTGTGTTAAAAATAGAAACAAGCACATTAATCAAATGGTATGAACTCCAGACTTCTCTCAATCTATTCTCTTTATTGCTTAAATTCTAAAAATTATGCATTCCGGTGATTTAATGGGCTTGCTTGTTTCATAGTTTTTTTTTAACCTATCAATCTGTTTGTTTAAACGTTCTTATGCACTTCTGAATTCCAAATGCTGAATTCGATCTGAGTTCCAAATTGTAAATTTTGAATTTTGAGTTCTCTCAATTTATTTGAATTCTGAATTTTGAGTTCTCTCACAATTGGTTTGAATTCTGAGTTCTCTCAATTTGTTTGAGTTTTGAATTCTAAATTTTAAATGCTCAGTCAATGGGTCTGTTTGTTTTTTTTTCCAATCTCTCTATTTGTTTGAATTCTGAATTCACAATCTGTCTATTTGCAAGTGTGATATAATTATGGCGATTCTAGTGAATTCTCAATCTATCTGTCTGTTGAATTATCTGTCAAATTTTATTCAGCCTTTTTTTTTTTGTTAATTGAGGATGCTATCAAATGCACATTTGTATCAGCAACTAAATTTCTATGAATGGAAGATTCCTCATTAGATGATTTTTTTTCTGAATCAAAGACATTACATGTTGTGAGGTTCAGTTTTATCTCCATCGGTTCAATTTTATCTCCATCTAACCAACCTACAGAAAATTGCATGCATTTCGAAAACAAAGCTCACTATGTCCATTTATCTTGAACTTGATCATGATTCCTTGCATTCCTAAAAAAGGTGGTCACATCTACTCTTCAATAAGTCCATCACTTCAATTGCATGAGACCCGTACAGTGCTCTTCATGAATCATCATCATACCACTCGAGACGCAGAGCTAGATTTAGAAACATCAACTCGGAATTTACATACTTGGGCATTGGTGGCTGTTGTAAGAACATAAAAAAGAGATGATATGTTTCGTTTTATGGCTGGAGGAATTAGAACCAATACCATTGATATCTCTCTGCTTTGATTTTTTGCTGATTGTTTCGCCTGTACTGAAACAAGAAATAGGGATGTTTTGTGCTGTCATCAAACCATAAATAGGGGCTGCTTTGGTGCTTTTTTGCTGATTTTTTTTCTGCTTTAATGAAAAAAGTAATGGGGGATGTTTTATGCTGTCATGAAACAAGAAATAAGGGCTGTTTTGGGGCCTTTTGCTGAATTTTTTCTAGTGGAATGAAACAAGAAATAGGGGCTGTTTTGTGTTGTCAAGAAACAAGAAATAGGGGCTGTTAATTTGTTGCTTTTTAGATGAATTTTGCTGCTGTAATGAAACAAGAGATAGGGGTTGTTTTGTGCTGTCATGAAACAAGAAATAGGAACTGCTTTGTTGCCTTTTTATGAATTTTTGCTGCTGTAATGAAACAAGAAGTAGGGCTAGTTTCAGTTTTGGTTTTTGCTACATTTTTGTTGCTCTCATGAAACAAGAAATTGGTGTTGTTTTACTGTTTTTTTTTTTGCTCAATTTTGTATGTTTATTGCAATGAACAAGACATAGGGATACATTGAAGGAGTAACAAAAATTGGTTCATAGATTGCAATGAACAAAACCAGCCTCAAACAAAAAGGAGCCCATAAGCGCACTGACCATTGCTGGTATGTACAGAAAATTCAATATACAATAATTTCTTTGAACATATAAATTCATATTAATTATTATACGACATATGTAGATGTGCATAAAATTTATACTCAATGCCTGGAATTCCATGCTCTTAACTTAACATATCTTATTGTTCACATTTTTAGGGTGCAAGGACGAGTTTACCACTTGATGCAATTGATCTATTTGAACTACACTATAACAATGAGACAAAGGGATGGGATGTTGGAGCCAAAGAATTATGGGTCTGCATCTAAAAAACTTAATTTAATTGCATTTTTAGATTTAAATTTGAATATTATTGGGAAAGTGTCTTTTTCAATCTAATATCCTATAAACTCAATGTTGTGTTTTACATGTTTAAGTTTTCTATTTCATAAATTTATTGCATTACTAACTCTTGATGTTGTCGTAGGAAATAATGGTGCAACTGCGATCCGAAACAACGCAAGAAGATGGAGTTTGAATAATGACAAATGAAGAAATACGCGCACAGGTTCTAGGAACGAAATCTAGATTCATCAAAGTTTCTGGTTATGGACCTCAACCCCTACCCAAATATGCCTTTGCAGGATCAACATAAGAAATGAAGGAGAAGAATAAGGCATTACAAGAAAAGCTTGATGAAACTTGTCCAAGCTCAAGTCTAAGAGATCAATTACATTGAAGGAGTCTACTAAAAGGTTTGAAGACTTCATGTCAAAGTTCAATCAAGAGCATGGAATTGCTTACCAAGATTTGGATTTTCTTAACATTGTAGTAAGCTAGAAAGGCTTTGATTTTGTTTGGAGTTCAATTTGCGTTACTAGTTTGGAAAAATGCACAATATATAATATTCGTGTTATATTTGATTGATTATGAATTCAATTTGCATTACTAGTTTGGTATCAACCATTTTCCTCGCTAACAAATCACAGTACAAGTTATCTTGCCATAGATAATACAATTTCCTCGTCGAAATTATCTACACTAGCACATATAAATTTGTCGCAAAATGTATATTATTTTTAAAATTATATTTAAAAAGCTATAATTATTATTTATAATTGGTGTGGAAATAAATTTTTTAGCGAGGAAATCACTTTTATCACCTTATATATTCAGCGACTATTCTCGATTCCCTCATCTACTTGAGCGACGAAGTTTATGTCTCTTTTGCAATGAAATTTTTAGTCGCTAATAATATTTGACACAATTTGACGTGATCATTAACGAGGAAAAAACATGTTAGCGATGAAATTTCATTTGTCTTCAAACATATTCAAAGACTATTTTTGAATCCTTCCACCTTTTTTGCGATAAAAAGTTTGTTTTTTAATGAGAAAAATATTTGTCGCTAATTGTTACAACGAGAGAAAATGATTTCATCGTTAAAAGTTTCGGCGACGAAATATTTTTCCCTCGACTAACCTTTCCTTGACGAGCTTTTTGCGAGGAACTGACGACGAAATACATTTTCTCGTCAAATCTATTTAGCGACAAAAAATCAATTTTTAGCGACGAAAAATTTCCCAGCTAATAGGCATTTCTGTTGTAGTGTAACTTACTTTCTAACTGCCACATCAGCTTATGAGCCCCAACCCAAACCTTTTCAGCAAATTATCAGTGAGCCTCGTCCCGGGCTCTTTAACTTACTTTTTTTAATCTATTTCCTTTTTCCTTCAAATAAACAAAGCTATTATTATTATTATTATTATAAATGTGTGAGAAATGTATTTTTGTAATGGGTAAGTGAGTTTTTTTAAATGTGTGAATTTTTTTTAAAAAAAATATATCCAAAATGGGTGTCTATGGGTAGATAAAAATAAATTATATTCAAAAATAAATTTTGTTTTTTTATATATATAAGAAATAAACCAAAAAATTTAAAAAACAATTTAAATAGTGTTGCCACTTGACATTTTGTGAGTCGCCCATGTGGCAGCCCATGCATTCTCCTCCGCTTGACTTCATGTGCAACGTTGATGCCCTCCCAATTGAATTTGATTTGGAACGGCGCCGTTTTATGCCAAATTTTCCGAAAAAAAATTGAAATGTGGGACATGGCCCACCTTCTGATCATAAGAACGGGCTCATCTGCGGGGATGAAATTTCCGGGCTCATTGCCAGCTAAATCTTCATTTTCATTTTTTTTTATTGTGCTGATGTGTTAAATTGGTGAGCCTCAAGGCTCACCAATAAATGTGCTCTCATAGTTACACAATATTATTTACCACCGTTATAGGAAAAGTCAATCAAACGATAAATTTTATTAATAGAAATCATTGTAGTTCTATTTTTATAAGAATTATATTATAATTATTAATTATTGATAAAATGATATTGGATAGTTTTTGTTACAGAAATGTCCTAATTTTTTTCTATTGTAATTTTTTTTTTTAAAAGATGATAAAGGGATGTGCAGGTACGAAGAATCAAGTCTTGAGTCTCGAAAGATCAAATAGTGTGTTACTTAATCTTCTAAAATAATTTGATGTAATAGAAAAAAAAAAAAAAGTAATCAGAATCCATTCTTGCCATTTCTTGGGACATTAGGTGAGATATCTCTATTTTTGTCCGATTGTAATTTATATGCCCATGTTATCTTGTGTCATAAAATTATTAATCAACCCAAAAATTTAGCGTATAAAATAATAATCCACAATAAAAAAAACTTAATAATTGAAATGGTGATAAAATAAGACAAGAAATATGTAGAGAGGAGAGATTGTATTGTATTGGTGTGTATCACAATGAGAACTACAAGGCCTTATATAGGCATAGATGGGGAAGGTTACAAGATAAGATGACCATCAATATGGACCTTTGGTTTTCCACCATGTGGGTGTTATGGAATAGAAATAATGGTGTGGGATATGAAGAGGTGTAACATCACCTATAATTAGTAGTAGTGTATTATATCACTAATATTATAACACTCCCCCTTGATGTGCACCTCGTACATAGTTTGCGTATTGCCTCGTTAAAAACCTTGTCTGGAAAAACCCATTGGGATAAAAACCAAGATCAAGGGAAAAAGAGTACAATACTAGAGCAAACTACTCCCCCTCAACTTTGCACACGTCCTTCAAGCATCGCATTCCCATATTGTGTACCAGTTGCTTAAATACCCTTGTAGGCAATGCTTTAGTGAACAAATCTGCCAGATTTTCACTTGATGCAATCTTCTGGACATCAACTTTGCCTTCAACCTGGAGTTCATGGGTGGAGAATAATTTCGGCGATATATGCTTGGTCTTGTCGCCTTTAATGTAACCTTCCTTGATTTGGACGATGCAAGCTGCATTATCTTCATACAACACTGTCGGGTGTTTTACAATGGACTTCAACCCGCAAGATTCCTGGACATATTGGATGAGTGATCTGAGCCACACACTTTCTCTTCCTGTCTCATACAATGCGATAAGCTCTGCATGATTTGATGATGTAGCTACAAGAGACTGCTTTGTTGAACGCCAAGAAATGGCAGTTCCACCATACATGAATAAGTACCCCGTTTGCGAGATGGCCTTGTGAGGATCTGACAAATAACCTGCATCAGAATAGCCAACCAATTTTGCATCATGTACTCCTTTAGATCTTTCAAAATATAACCCCATATCACTTGTTCCACGTAAATAACGTAGAATGTGCTTGACACCATTCCAATGTCTTTTTGTTGGCATTGAACTATATCTTGCTAGTAGATTAACTGCAAAAACTATATCTGGTCAGGTATTTGTAGCAAGATACATTAGTGCACCAACTGCACTGAGATATGGTACTTCAGGACCTAATATCTCTTCGTTGTTTAGTCGAGGACGAAAAGGGTCCTTGTCTACATCAAGTGATCGTACAACCATAGGTGTACTTAATGGATATGCTTTGTCCATGTTAAAGCGTTTTAGGACCTTTTCAACATAAGTTGACTGATGGATGAAAATTCCATTTCTTGTATGCTCGAACTGTAGGCCGAGGCAATACTTGGTTGTTCCAAGATCTTTCATTTCAAATTCCTTTTTCATGTAATTAGCTGTTTGTTGAATCTCTTCAGGAGTCCCAATAATATTTAGGTCATCAACATAAACTGCTATAATTACATAACCCGACTTTGTCCTCTTTATAAAGACGCAAGGGCTTACTTGGTTATTTACAAAACCATGTCTTAGTAGGAATTCACTAAGGCGGTTATACCACATGCGACCTGATTGCTTCAACCCATATAAGGACCTCTTTAACTTGATGGAGTACATGTGACGAGGTTTTGATCTTAATGCTTCAGGCATTTCTAATCCTTCGGGGATTTTCATGTATATATCTGTATCTAATGATCCATAAAGGTAAGCAGTTACTACATCCATAAGTTGCATTTGAAGTTGTTCAACAACCGCCAAACCAACTAGGAATCTAAGTGTTGTTGCATCCACTACAGGTGAATACGTTTCTATATAATCCACTCCTGGCTTTTGTGAAAAGCCTTGTGCAACGAGTCTGGCTTTATATCTTACTACTTCATTACGCTCATTGCGTTTTCGTACGAACACCCATTTAAAGCCGACTGGTTTAACGCCTTTTGGTGTTGGAGCTACTGGTCCAAAAACACCGCGTTTGTTTAATGAATCCAGCTCTACTTTGATTGCACCTTTCCAACTCTCCCAATCATTTCGATTTTGACATTCCATCATTGTTTGAGGATCATTGTCATCTTCATCCATTACTTCTATTGCCACCGTATAAGCAAATATGTCATCTAGGACTATGTCATTTCGATGCCACCCCAAACCGGTAGTTGCATAGTTAATTGACATCTCAAAATTATCCTCGACATCCTTTTCTTTGCTTTCAGGGTCTTTAGGTAATATCTCTTCTGGGATTATATCTTCATGGATGTTAGTGATAGGAATATCAACACCTTTATGTGTTGTTATTGTCTCTTTCCTCTTCCGGGGAATTGTATCCTTAGAGCCTAATGGTCTCCCACGCTTCCGGCGTGCTTGAGAATCACTAGCTATTTGTTGGTTTGGAGTTTCTACAGGAATCTCCAATCGAGCTGGTGCATTTTCAGCTGGTATATGTGACATCGTCACCTTCTTGGCATCTGTAAACGCATCTGGTAATCTATTTGCAACACTTTGCAAATGTATGATCCTTTGAACTTCAAGTTCACTTTCATTTGTTCTTGGATCTAGAAATGATAGAGAAGTGGAATTCCACGAAATCTCTTTCTTAATTATCTCCTTATCTTCTCCCCCTAGAGTTGGAAATTTTGCTTCATCAAAGTGACAATCTAAATACCGAGCTGTAAATAGATCACCAGTCATAGGCTCTAGGTATTTTATAATTGATGGGGACTCAAACCCCATGTATATTCCCAACCTTCTTTGTGGTCCCATTTTAGTCCGTTGAGGGGGAGGAATAGGGACATACACCGCACATCCGAAAATTTTCAAGTATGAAATATCGGGTTCTCTTCCGGAGACAAGCTGTAATGGGGAGAACTTATTATTAGCGGTCGGTCTAAGACGAATCAAAGATGCAGCATGCAAAATTGCATGGCCCCAAGCCGATGAAGGTAATCTAGCCCTCATTAACATCGGTCTAGCTATTATCTGTAACCGCTTGATTAATGACTCTGCAAGGCCGTTTTGGGTATGGACATGGGCCACCGAATGCTCAACCACAATACCAATTGATTGACAATAGTCATTAAAAGACTTCGATGTAAATTCTCCCGCGTTGTCTAACCTGATTCTTTTAATCGAGTAATCAGGAAAGTGAGCCCTTAATTTAATAATCTGGGCTAGGAGCCTTGCAAATGCAACATTCCGTGTTGATAGCAGGCTTACATGTGACCATCGTGTTGAAGCATCTATCAACACCATAAAATATCTAAATGGTCCACATGGCGGTGTAATCGGTCCGCATATGTCACCTTGAATCCGATCAAGGAACATAGGAGATTCTGCGTTGACCTTTGTCACTGACGGCCTTGTTATTAATTTGCCAAGAGAACAAGCCGTACATGTCAAGTCACCCCTTGATAGGAACTTCAGGTCCTTTATCGGGTGTCCGTGTGAACTTTCAATGATCCTGCGCATCATTGTATCACCTGGGTGACCGAGTCTATCATGCCACAAAGAAAATTTTGCATTGTCAACTAACTTCTGGTTTGTGACATTGTAACTCTCAATGGGGTATATAACTGTGCCATATAAACCAGGTGTTAATGTTCTCATCTTTTCCAAGACTTGCTTCTGGCCCGTCTTAAAAGATGTGAGGAATAGATATTCCGTATCATTCTCATTCATGGTTTCCATGTGATAACCATTGAATCTTATATCTTTGAAACTCAACAAATTCCGTTGTGAGTTACTGGAATACAAAGCATCTTTGACATATATTCTTGTTCCTTCGGGTAACAAGATAGAGGCTCTTCCGGAACCTTCTATAAGATTACTTGTTCCAGATATAGTATTGACACTGGTCTTCGCCATTTGCAGGTTCATGAAAAACTTCGGGTTTTTCAAAATAGTATGAGTCGTGGCACTATCTATGAGACAAAGCTCCCCACCATTGAACTTTCCACTTGGGTGATCCATTCTATATAAATAAATAAAATATGTATAAATAAAACCGATATTGCTCAAAACTTAATTTAAAATGGAAATAAGTCCACTACATTGAAAAAAAAAAAAAGGAAATAGCAAGCAAGCAAACTTTAGGTAAATATAGGATGCGAAATTGAAAATATGAAAATAGCCAAATAGTTCAAGATTTAATCAAAGAGGGTGGTGCGATCATTCGGGAGATCGGCGGCATCATCGGCGGCATCATTTGGGAGATCTTTCTCAAGCATGGGTGAGATCTTGTCATTTCCATCTCGTGGAAGGAAATCAGATGCCTCAAGATATGCATCCTCAAGTCCGGCAAAGAAAGAGTCGTCAGGGCCCTCTCCTTCGACAAAATTAGTGACAACACCTTTACCCTTGGATTTCGCAAAATCTTGATATAATTTCACAAGGTGGGGTGACGTACGACAAGTACGGACCCAATGGCCAGGTGCTCCGCATCTATGGCAAAGGCTTTCCGCCTTCGGGCCAGGTTTGTCAAGCTGTTTCTTGGACTTGTTCCCGTTATTCTTCTGGATATCGGGGTTTACCCATGTGGGATTACGACCTTGGTCATATCCACGACCACGTCCACGACCGTGACCGCGACCACGACCACCACGTCCACGTCCTCTTCGGGAGGATGTAGCATTCGCTTCAGGCGTGCCTTGATTGTTATCAGGAAGTGGTGCGGAACCTGTGGGTCGTTTCTCATGGTTGTTCATAAGCAACTGATTGTTCTCTTCCGCTAAAAGCAAGCTTGAGATGAGTTCAGAAAATGTTTTGAACCCACGTTCCCTGTACTGCTGCTGGAGCACAAGGTTTGATGCATGGAAAGTTGAGAATGTTTTCTCCAACATATCCGCATCTTGTATGTTCTCTCCACATAATTTCAGCTTAGATGCAATGCGATGTATTTCAGAGTTGTAGTCCAAGACCTTCTTGAAATCTTGCAACCTCAAGTGCATCCACTCATACCTCGCACGAGGCAAGAGAACGGTCTTTTGGTGCTCATAACGCTCTTTGAGACTTGTCCAGAGCTCTGAGGGACTCTTCACGGTCAAGTATTGAGCTTTCAGGCTCTCGTGAAGGTGATGACGCAGCATGATCATCGCCTTAGCACAATCCTGCTTGGATGCGCTATTGCCTGGTATGATAGTCTCTCCCAAATTCTGGCTAATCAAGTGGAGTTCCGCATCCTGCACCCATGTGAGATAGTTTCTTCCGGAAACATCAAGGGCGGTGAACTCCAACCGTGAAAGGTTTGACATTTCTATAAAAAAACATATAAAATGAAATCAACACCATGATTATCTACTTCAGGAGATAATAACAAGATGAACCATCCGCTTCTAGGGATTAATCATCATTGAAACAAATTATAATTTCTATCAACCATCCACTTCAGGGGAGGTGATCTATCATCTCTACGAGGATGCTTAATATTACATGTATATCCACTTCGGGGGATGATACATATTTTTGTCTCTTCAAGGACAATTTTCTTCAAATATATATAGTATATCCGCTTCGGGGGATAACTCAATATTAGTTAATCTCTTCAAGAGATATAACAAAATGAAACAACAACAATATATATACGGCACACAAACACAAATAATTGATCGGTCGAACACACGCAGGCATGTATGGACTCAAATTTATGCATTCCGGCTAATCAAGTATTCAAGTGCATGTCAAAAAAATTAACTTTATGCAGGCATGTATAGAATAAAAAAATAATTAATGACAACATCAAATAACAGGCATATCATATATCATATACTGCATTCACATGTTGCTTAATCAAATTATAATGCCGGTTAATAACAAAATCAAATGCATGCATCTCTATATATAAAAAACGTGAGTTCCCTTAGGAACAGTAACCTTCCGAGCCACGTGTCACATTTTTGTTGGCTAAAACTGTGTTGCCTGGGCTTTTCTATACTGGCCTTTCTTTAACTGAAGTTGGCCCATTTAACCTGACCCGACCCATCCCACGTATTTTCTGGTCTTGGCCTTACCTTCCATGGTTGTTGCGTCTCCATCTTCGCTTTGCCCTTTCTGCTTCTACCGGTATACCGTCTTCTGATTTCTTCATCGGTTGGTGTCTCTCAATTCAACTCTCAAAGGAACCAGGTCAGTATTTCTTTTCTAGGTTTAGTGTTTGAACTTAAGGATTTGATTGAATGGTAATTTCGAATTTAGGGTTAAGGCTACCGTTCTTTCATTGCGGCTCTCAGTCCTCTTTTTGCCTATGAGATTTTGGAAATTAAGAAATTGTCATATATTGTTCGTTTGTGCAGTGGTTCTTGTACCTCATTCTCTTTGAATTTTGAGTCTATGGGATGTGGTTTCGCTCAACTGAGCTTCTTTCCGGCGCCCAAGCTAACCTCGTCGGAGGTCAGCGGTTTACTCTCACCTGAAGATATTAACAAGATGTCTTATTTCTTGTTTTAATAGGTTGCACAGGTGATGATTTTTTCTTTCAGATAAGAATGTAATATATGTTGATTGTTTCTCTTCCTATGAACAAAAATAGTTCAGCTTTGTTTCTCTACACGTGAATGAAAATTGTTCAACTTATGTTTTCTTATTCATTATTTTAACTCAAATATCATGTTGTCGTTCATCTTAAAGAACTGAGTATGTGTCGTGATTTATATAGATTGGGATTGTTTTTCCAATCGAGATGACTACAATATTAGTTTGGGATTCAAAGAATAGAAAGGTTGCCAACAGAGATTCCAAACCAAATTGATTATGGTTGCCTTTTATACTGCTTCACCAGATCAGGTTTCATTAGGGAAGAAGATTACCATGCTATGGCAACTAGGGTTGATTAGGGAAGAGGATTAGTGGGCTTTGGAGGCTAGGTTCGCATAGTACGTGTTCAATGAAATACATTAAACAAAATTTCAGTGTTAGATCCAGATTTAGGATGGTTCAACTTTATGCTTAGCATGGCCCAATTTCATTTTTTTCATTTTTGCTGCTTTAGTTCTTGTTAAAGTGTTACAAATTTATATTTTTCCCTAACTAGCTAATATTTGTTTTCTCTTCACTTCTACGCAACTAATTGATGAACTAGACATCAAACATCGCAAAACGGAAGGAGACTACATTATATAAAAATTCAGATAAAGTAGTGTGTTTCATAGGAATGTTGTTAGTCTTCTTTATAGATGGGAATGGACATAACCAAACATGTTTCGTACAATTTAAAATCAAATGTGTTTATTAATTTATACTCTGTGCTAGAAAATTTGCTTTTTAAAACCTATTAGTAAGACTTTTAGCTTTAAGAATTTTAATTTTATTATTGGATGCATCCTTGCTGAAATGAAATGCATGCCTAAGAGAGATTTGCATTATACTTTTGCTTCATGTGTATTTTGACTTGCTTCACGTATATTTTGACTTAGTCCAACGTATATTAAACTCAAGGACATGTACCTTCATGCCTATAAAGTTTAATGTCTATTTTTTCTGCAAAGAAACTAAGAAAGTTTAACAATTCCTGAAGCAATAATCTATCTCTAACTAAACATCTTTTTTTTTACATACAAAATAATATATGACAAAAAAATCATTTGAAGTTTATCTGATCTGCATAATTGCTATTCCTAATTGCCTGTCAACTGCCAATCTGTCGTATACCTCTTTGGGAATATTTTATTATTATTGTTTGTTGGACTTCTTGGCTGGGAAACTCCCTACACTTCATCATGATTTGCCTCCCCTAAATGAGTTAGGAAAAATAACTTAACAACAATATTTTAAGAGATCATGCTAATTTGATGAAATTGTTTTGACATTTATTTTCTTCTGGATGTTGACATGGTTGGGTTAAATGACAGTGGGCCAAACTACCAAATTGGTATTTTAACTGGCAGTCTTGGACAGATGGGTATTTAAAATAACTCCGGTGCCAAATTGGTATTTAAAAAGTCACCGACTGACATATAGGTATTTAAAAAACCACCAGCGGACATATAGGTATACTTTTTTACCAAATGTTCGGTTTTCGTTCTAAATTTTTAGAGAACGCAATTTAGTAAGCTTGAATTATTTTTGTTGGTAATTAAAAAAAATTAAACTAGCTTGGTTGATAATTAATTTTTAAAAACTCATCAATGTATCTTACAATACATAAAATGATAAAAATAAAGTCTTTTTTTTTAAAGAACTCATTAATGTATCTAAAAATATATAAAATGATAAAAATGTAGTCTTTTTTTATCAGTTCTCATATATTGGTATCTTTATTGGTTGGAAGATAGATTCTCATATATTATTATTTTTTAAAACATATTTTTCAAAAATAAAAATTAGTAAGTTAATTACCATAATTAATCCCATATATTTTTATTGGTTGGAATTAGGTTTTTAATATACATGATTTAATGATGATAATTAACTTGTTGAATTTTATTTGTGAAAAAACTTAGGTTTTTAAAAATACTAATATGTAAGTATCTAACTTCCAACTAATTAAAATACCAATACGTGAAAACTAATTAAAAAAAGTATGGATTTAATTTTATTTTTTTATATAACATTTATAGATATATTAATGAGTTCTTTAAAAGCGTGGATCCTCTTAGGAACAGTAGCAATCCGAGACAGCTGTCGGCATATTATTGGATGAAATTGTTCTGTTTTGGGCTTTTCTCTATCTGGGCTTCTTTAACTGGGCTTCAGCTGATCCAACCGACCTCAGCCATTCCTCCCTACCTTCCGTGTTGCGTCTTCGTCTTCGATTTGCACTTTCTGCTCGGCCTTCTTGACAACCTTCTCCGCCCTGTTTCTCGATTTCTTCGATGGCGGTGCCTAACTCTCAAAGGAAATCCCCTTAAATTACAAGGTCAGTATTTCCCCCTTTTGTATCTCTCTTTACTAGAGTTTAGTTGTTTGAAATTAGGGTTTTTATTGAATGGTAATTTCGAATTTAGGGTTTACGTCATTCAGGACTACCGCTATCTTATTTGATATTTTGGGTTTGATTTGGGGATTTACCCTTTGCCACCCGCTGTAGTGTTGCCACAGTGACTCGCCCAATCTAATACCGTCAAGAGGTCAGCCCTCTGCCATCCCGTTATTCCGTTCTTCTTCCCTTCTTCTTTGTGCTTCCTTTGTTCTAAATTCCAGCATACATTCTCATTCAGGTCTTGTTCAGGTCAATCGGTTTCTTCTGATGGTTTTTAGGACCTTTTAGCAACAGATTTCTTCTTCTGTTTTATTTTTAGATTATATATATATGAGCATTGAGTAATAGGAGTTACTGAATATATAGTGTTCACTGTTTCTGAAACTGCATAAATTGCTACTGTAAAATGAAGTTTTTTTTTGGTACAAAAATGAAGTTTTATGGGCAAGTTACTGGTAAATGAAGTTTTATTTTGTAATATTAATCTAAGCCCATATTAGTAAGTTAAGTTACTGTTACCCTTATGTTGTTTTTTATTGTTGTGGATGACACTGTGCAGTGAAAGAATTTAGAGTATCTACATTATACCTGAACCAAGTATTAAACTAGAGATTAGGGCTTTTTTTATGAGTTTGGCTTAACAAAAAAATACAGTTTAGAGTTGCTAACTAATTAAATAATTAATAATTTCAGAGTACACCATAAGCTAATCAATTATAATTTATTTTCAGTCAATTTATGTTGATGTACAATTTTATTCTACCCCTTCTTATGAGATAAACTGCAAAAAGCAATATATATATTGGTAGAAAATATTAAAATTCATCAATGCTGTCTTGCCAGCACCTTTTGGTCCAAAGACAAAGTAATGAATCTCAAAAATAGGAAGTGATGTAGAAACCATATGATGGGTTGTTGTTGGATGCTAGGAGTACCCTGTTGCAAATTAGTTGAAGCTTCATGCTGAAATTAGCCACAAATATGGTTAGTTTTTTAGTTTACATGATCTTTTTTTTTATTAGTTGTGCTGAAATTAGCCACAAATATGCTTTGAGCAAGTGATTGAAAAGAGATAATAAATAAATAGATAAATAAATCTAAATGCAATGCAGTTCTTGTTTCCTTTTGTTAAAGGATTAAAGAATCAGAAATCATCCCAGACAAAAAAAAAAGTTATTTGTGAGCTGATGTAGAAACTATATGTTGGGTTGTTGTTGGATGCTAGGAGTACCCTTTTGCAAATTAGTTAAAGCTTCATGCTGAAATTAGCCACAAATATGGTTGGTTTTTTAGTTTACTTGAGCTTTTCTTATTGGTTGTGCTGAAATTAGCCACAAATATGCTTTGAGCAAGTGATTGAAATGAGGTAATAAATAAATAAAGAAATCGAAATGCAATGCAGTTCTTGTTTCCTTTTGTTCTTTTGTTAAAGGATAAAGGATTAAAGAATTTAAAATCACCACAGACAAAAAAAAAGTTATTGAAGCTAAACACTTGTGGTTATCTTTCATTCACCTTAAAATTTGCAAGTTCATTAGTTTTTTTATGCTTATATAATTCCTGCTCCCAATAAAAGCAAATAACTTGCTTCCTATCTTCTTAAATTGCAGTTAGATTTCGTTAAGCTATATCTCATCATTAATTAAATGGATCTGAATTGCATTGATAGGTACATGGAACTACAGTAATAGGAAAAAAAAACAGTAATAGAGAAAAAAAAATCTGGTTCAAAGGTAGTTAAAGTATTTGAAGAATTTCTAAGTTAAAATGACTTTGTTTTTGTTATTTCCTAGGTATTTTTAGTTAATGATTCATCTTATTGAATTTTGATTATATTTGGAATGATTCATCTTATTGAATTTTGATTAAATTTATTTGTTTTTGTTTCCTCGTATTAGGAATTTGGAACTTGATTGATCTCAAAAAGAAAAAATGATGCGAAAACCATATGTTAGATGCTAGGGATACCCTTTTACAGCTCTTCAAATCAATTGAAGCCTCGTGCTGGAATTAGCTGCAAATATGGTTAGTTTTTTGGTTTACTTGAGCTTGTTATGGTTTAAGAATTGTGACTTATATTTATATAATGATTGAAACAAGTGATTGAAATGTGGTAAATAAAATTTGAAATGCAATACAATTCTATCATGGGATATGGGTTATAGCACTATAGTAAAAATACGAAGCTGAATAAGTAAGATTTTGCAATGTTTTATCAATTTTATGGAGAAACCGTGAACGTAAATTTTTGTCGTTCATGCTTGGATTGTCCCTCCAGTTAAACTCTAGCCTTGACAGAATTTCTGGCGAGGTTGGTTAGGCATGAGTTTAAGTGCACCATGAGCTTGTATTTTGTAGTATTAACTTCTCGGAATGTTACATTTAGAGATTGTCATTCATGATACAAATGATCCACTTCAACTTATTGGAACTAAACCCATTTGCTTACTTTCATTGCAGTGCTTAATGAGGCAAAAGTCGAGCGTTTGAAGCTTACAACTAAAGAGCTCGGAAGAGAAACTACTTCTCCAAGTGGTACACCTTAACAATTCATGCCAAGCAATCAAATGCTCCCATTGAACCAGTCTTCCCAGTTCAACATGTACCAGCCACATGACAAAACTCCATAACACAACCACAACCAACCACGATCTCAGCAATATCAGCAGAACCAGCCACAACCATATCGGTAGAATGATTAGGATGTTAAGCTATCGTGTATATAAATTGAGAGACATTGACATGGAAAGGTTGAGTTCCCACGTGCGAAGCACGTGGTGATTCAACTAGTATCAAAAAAAAATGCAGTGGCCGAGACTATATATGGGTGAGAATTAAAATTAATAAAACTGTATGCCTATGTAAGACTAGTGCCGTGAGAGATTAAGAAAACAAACTGAAGACAATATAAGAAAACAAACTGCAGGCATATGAGTACATGGGTACGGCATGCGCAATGTCGGTGAAACCTTACCGAGCAATCGTGCTGATAACGTGATAAAATAAGACAAGAAATATGTAGAGAGGAGAGATTGTATTGTATTGGTGTGTATCACAATGAGAACTACAAGGCCTTATATAGGCATAGATGGGGAAGGTTACAAGATAAGATGACCATCAATATGGACCTTTGGTTTTCCACCATGTGGGTGTTATGGAATAGAAATAATGGTGTGGGATATGAAGAGGTGTAACATCACCTATAATTAGTAGTAGTGTATTATATCACTAATATTATAACAAATGGTAATTAATAATTAAGCCCACGCATGGGAAATCCGAGAATCTTTCCACCCCGGCTTAAATAATTCTGAGGACTTCTTGCTGTACGAGTGCTGGATTTTAATAGTATACAGTATTTGTTACTCCCACATTTTTTTTGGTTAATTAATTATATTTTATTATATCTTATAAAAATAACAAGTACTCTTATTTACAATTTTTTTTTCCCACTTATTTATCCAACAAAGAATACATCATAAAATAAAAGATCTTTATTTTTTTTATTATCTGAAAATATAAAAGTATATAGATCATTTAATTCATTTTATCTCTTATAAATGAAAAAAGCTTATCTCTTATGAGTATTAGATTGAATGATAAAAAAAATATGGCCAATTTGCTAAACTAACCCACTTTTGGGAAAAATTGGCAGGGTTAATCTAATCCGAACAAAATTTGCACAAAATCGGATATGCGGGTCCAAGTTGCAACCGGTAACAGGTAACTGAGAGGGAGACTGGGCATTTTGTGATCGACAGATGGACAAGTGAGAGAGAGAGAGAGAGAGAGAGGGAAAAAGCAATCCACAGGACATTGGACAAGACAGAGAGAGCTTGAAGAGGGCAATTGCAAGGACAGCTACAATAAGAGGGAGGGAGCCCAAAATTCCCGTCCAGCAGTGGCGCCAAAACAGAAGAAGGGAAAAGAGGAGGGAGAAAGTATATAACCATTGAAGAAATTTTGCAGCACACATTAATGCACTGTAAGGGAGCATTAAATGGAGGAAGGAGAAGAGCCGGTGGCATTTGGAGAATGAGGGTTGGTGGCCAATGATGTGGGGGTCTATATAAGGAGATCAGAGAGAATGATGACCGTCACATTTAATGAGGACCTGGGGGAATTAAATCTGAAGAAACAGATAGAAGTCATTGAAGAAGAAGAAAGTAGGCCTGAGTTTGTTAAAAGGTCGACTTGTAAGCAACTACATTTCACTGGACAGATATAGAAGATTGACAGGACACCTATTGGAAGTGACTGGACATTCTCCCACCGACTTATGATAGAAAATCGGTAAGTGATGTTTCTATGTACATCTTCCTGCAAAAATTCAGGTGTTTTTTTTTCACTCATTAGCCCCAATATTGTTTATGATAGTTTAGAATTTTCTCTTTTTTGTTTATTATCTTGTCTGTTTGCATATTTCTTGCCGTGTTTATCTTTTGAATCGTCATTAGTTGTTCATTTATCTCTTTTAATTACCTGAAGATGTTCCCGAAAGTTTTCCTATTCCATTCCGTTGTTTGTTGCTTAATTAAGTTCCTGGGTCTTTTTTACGAGGTTGAACATTTGTGATCCCGGATTCGTCTCTATGCTTGCTTTACAATATTTCTATAGCCCTCTCTTTGTTTCCACATTTTCTCGAATTTAAAGGGTTGTGCTTTATTCCGTTCATTATTGTTTAGTTCTGTCACTTTTGGGCAGTGATCCGAAGACGTGAATGCATGGTTCTTTGTTCCGATCCAAAGGTTAATATCACCTTTTTCCATATGTTGTTCATCCAATTGCAACAGCAAGCTTAGAAGAGTACAAAAAGGTCCTATTTTCTGATTTCTAATCCCTTGGGTACGTTCTAGGCTTCGCGATAGCCCTATTGAGGGATTCCTTCTTCGTTTTGGTAATCCAGTCTGTGATCAGATCAGACGATCGAGAAGATCATATCAAACATGTTGAAATTGGAGGTGGATCAACACTCAAATTCACACTGAATTTGATCTCTTTCGAAGACAGCAAACACAGGTTCTTCTGTGGTACAGAAGAGAACCTTGAACACAAAATTTGAATAACTGCCTTACCCCAAATTGAATTGAAACTTGCATACTTACACCTTTTGAAATCGATAACCAACACATAGCTTCTACCCACTACTTTGCCCACTAACATGGCTCCTAGAAACTGTAATGCAACTGTCCACACAGCACTACTTACAGACTTGAAACTTTAACTAACATTAACTAACTTTACTTGACAGCAAGCTAACTATCTTAGCTTTGATAAAACTTAGGAATTCTAGATTATAAACTCAACACCACCCCTTAATTTAGAATTCCTTCATGCCAATCTTCTCCATAAAGAAGAAATGATTTGCACTGCTAAGAGCCTTAGTGCACAGATCAGCATCCTGGCTATTGGTTCCACAAAACATCAATGTCACCTTCTCCTCTGCTACTAGCCTTCGATTAAAGTGGTGCTGCACATCTATGTGCTTAGTCCTAGCATGGAAAGCTGGATTCTTCGTCATTGCTATAGCAGATTTGTTGTCACACCACAATTCAATTGCCTCTGAATGATCACATCCTAGATCAAGTAGCAATTTCTTCAACCACATTGCTTGCTTAGCAGCTGAGCCTGCTGCTACATATTCAGCTTCAAACGATGAGAGTGCCACTGTTTCTTGTTTCTTTGAACTCCAAGTGAATGCACCTGACCCTAGACTGAACACAGATCCAGATGTGCTCCTTTTGTCGTCAAGACAACCTGCCCAGTCACTATCTGTGTATCCCCTGAGCTTGAAGTCATCCACACACTCATACCAGATCCCATATCTCAAGGTTTCTGCTATGTACTTTAAGATTCTTCTGGCTGCACCAAGATGCTGCTTTGTTGGACCATGTAAATACCTTGAAATCATACTCACACTGTAGGCAATGTCAGGCCTAGTGTGTGTGAGGTAATTCAAGCCACCAACCATGCTTCTGTAAAGCCTGTCATCTGCAACTGGAGTTCCATCCTCCCTTCTCAGTTTTTCATTGGTGTCCATTGGTGTTTTAGCAGCATCACCTTGCTCTATGTTGAATTTCTTTAACATGTCTCTGCCATATTTCTCTTGACATACAAAAATTCCTTCTTTGCATTGCTTCACCTCTAATCCGAGAAAATATTGCAGTAGGTGCATATCTGTCATCTCAAACTTGCTCATCATGGATTGCTTGAATTCCTTGAGCATTTGTGATGAGGTCCTGAAGTAGATTATATCATCTACATATAAACATACCACAATGAACTCACCATTTTTCTTCTTCACATACAGTGTAGGTTCATTCATGCTCATCTCAAATTCATTCCTTAGAAAGAATGAATCAATTTTGCTATACCAAGCCCTTGGGGCTTGCTTCAAACCATACAAAGCCTTGTGTAATCTATACACCTTATGCTCTTCATCTTTCTTCTCAAATCCCAGGGGCTGCTCAACATACACTTCTTCTTGCAACTCTCCATTTAGAAAAGCTGATTTCACATCCAATTGAAACACTTGCAACTTCCACTGAGCTGCCAATGCTAACACCACTCTCACTGTTTCCATTCTTGCTACAGGTGAGAAGGTTTCTTCATAATCAATGCGTTCCTGTTGAGCATAGCCTTTTACTACCAGCCTGGCCATATGCTTGTGCACTCCTCCATCTGTGTTGAACTTTGTTATATACACCCACTTCAGGCCTATTGCTTTCTTTCCCTGAGGTAGCTCTATCAACTCCCAGGTTTCATTCTTCCTGATGCACCTCATCTCCTCTTCCATAACTGCTTGCCACTTCCTCTCATCCTTTGCCTCATCAAAACTATCAGGATCAGCTGTAATCAATGCAAATCCACACCTCACACTCCTATCATACACATCTGCAAGAGATCTAATCTTCCTAGGAGATGATTCACCTGATGAGCTTGAGGATGGAGATTCTTCACTGCTTGATGGGCTTCTTGGAGTTGAGGGAGTTGAAGAAGAGTCAGAGTTCAGTTCATTGATGTCAGCTTCATCTTTTGTATCAATTTCCTCCGAGGAACTCTCCACAATGATGACCTCCTTTGTTACTGTGCCACACCTCTCCTTCATCCAGTCCCACTCTACTTCCTCATCAAACACTACATTTTTGCTTATGATTGTCCTTCCTCTCACTAGATCAAACAACTTGTATGCCTTGGACTGAGATGCATAACCAATGAACACACACTTCTCTGTCTTCTCATCTAGCTTTGACCTTAAATTGATCATAGCATAGGCAACACACCCAAACACTCTCAAGTGCTGCACTGAGGGCTTCTTTCCTCTCCACACCTCAAAAGGTGTTTTGTCTTGTACAACTCTTGTAGGTGATCTGTTTAGAACATACACAGCAGTAGCAACTGCTTCACACCAAAATTTCTTTGGTACATTCCTAGCCTTAAACATACTCATTGCCATCTCAACAACTGTTCTATTCTTCCTCTCAGCTACCCCATTCTGCTCTGGAGTGTATGGTGTTGTGATCTCCCTCCTAATTCCATTCTCATCACAAAACTCTGCAAACTCATTTGACATAAACTCTCATCCTCTGTCTGTCCTTAGAGCCTTCACCATTTTCCTAGATTGCTTCTCAACTAGAGCCTTGAATTTTCTGAAATTCTCAAATTCTTCAGACTTGTACCTTAGAAAGTACACCCAGCTCATCCTACTGAAGTCATCAGTGATGAGGAAGAAGTACTTACTTCCTCCTAAGGAATCTGTCTGCATAGGGCCACACAAGTCTGCATGAAGCAACTCCAAGCAATCACCAGCTCTCCAGGCTTCTCTGACTGCAAATGAACCCCTACTTTGCTTGCCATACAGACATCCTTCACACAGATAAAGCTCTCCCATCTTTGGCAATCCCAACACCATGGTTCTATACTCTAACATCTTTAAACTTTGCAAGTTTAGATGTCCAAATCTCATGTGCCATAACCTTGTACTGTCTACCTCTTTTACAGTCATGGCTCTTCCCACATTCTTAGACAAATCTAGAGGAAACATCCTATTCTTTGTCATGGTTACTTTAACAACAATCTGATTTGTTGCTTTCTCCCTTATTGTGCACATATCATCATCAAACAAAAGAGAGTAACCAGTGCCTTGCAGCTGTCCAAAACTCAACAAATTATGTGCAAGCTCGGGTACAAACTGAACATCATGAAGGAGTTTCTCACCACCTTGCACACTCCTGATTCCAATAGTGCTTCTGCCTTCTACATGCAGCAGCTTGTTGTCACCAAGTCTAACCTTCCCTTTCTTAGACTCATCAAGGTTCCTAAACAAACTTCTTGAGCTAGACATATGGTTTGAACAGCCACTGTCCAGAAACCACACCTCATTTGCAGACTCTGTGACAGACATTAGAGCCATAAATTATCTATCCTCCTTCTCTGGATTTTCTGAATAGTGTGCACTCTTTTGCTCATTCTCTTGCTTCTCCCAGCAGAAAGCTTCTTTGTGACCAAATTTCTTGCAATAATAACACTTGATCCCACTCTTGTGTTGTCTGGAATCACCACTTTGATTCCTATTGGAATCCTTCCATTGATCATCACCATTGCCTCTTCCTTGTCCACCAGACTGACCTCTTCCTTGGCCTCTTCCTCGACCTCTGTAGCTACCTCTAAAGCCACCTCTACCCTTGTGACTCCCTCTATAGCCACCCCTGCTTGAAGAGCCTTTTGACTTGGACCTTGAAGAATCATCCTTCACCTGAAACACCTTCTCCTCCTTCACCTCTGTTGTCCTGCTAAGCCTCTCTTCATGGGCTTGCAAAGAGCTTGTCAACTCCTCAAACCTGTAAGTTGACAAATCCTTTGATTCTTCAATTGCAACAACAACATGGTCGAATTTCTTGGTGAGACTTCTCAAAACTTTGCTCACCACTGTCTCAGTATTCACCACCTCTCCATAGGACTTCATGTGATTCACAATCCCTGATACTCTTGATAAGAAGGTCTGTACTGACTCCTTCTCTTGCATCACCAAGGTCTCAAACTCCCTTCTAAGTGACTGCAACTTCACTGTGATCACCCTTCTGTCCCCCATGTACTCCTGCCTTAGGATCTCCCAGGCTCCATGAGAGGTTGTTGCAGCAGCAATTCTCGGAAAAATCTTATCATCCAAGGCAGACTGGATCATGAAAAGAGCCTTTGAATCTTTCTTCCTTTTCTCCCTTAGCTGCTGGTCTGGCTCCCCAACTGCATTGTCTTCGAACCCTTGATCCACCAAGCTCCAGATCTCTTGAGACTTGAAGAGAGTAGACATCTTCAAGCTCCAAAAATGGTAATTAATTCCTTTGAATATGGGCAATTGAGGGTTGCTGGAATTTCCATTACCTGTGTTCTGCATTTTGAGCAAGAACTTTCACTCTTGTGTTTCCCTTTGTGTTTTAAATCTCTCTTCACTCAAACCCGAATCTAACCCAGCAACACACACTTGTGTTTGCTCTGATACCAAATGTTGAAATTGGAGGTGGATCAACACTCAAATTCACACTGAATTTGATCTCTTTCGAAGACAGCAAACACAGGTTCTTCTGTGGTACATAAGAGAACCTTGAACACAAAATTTGAATAACTGCCTTACCCCAAATTGAATTGAAACTTGCATACTTACACCTTTTGAAATCGATAACCAACACATAGCTTCTACCCACTACTTTGCCCACTAACATGGCTCCTAGAAACTGTAATGCAACTGTCCACACAGCACTACTTACAGACTTGAAACTTTAACTAACATTAACTAACTTTACTTGACAACAAGCTAACTATCTTAGCTTTGATAAAACTTAGGAATTCTAGATTACAAACTCAACAAAACATATGGAAGGGGGGTTTAAACCATGTCAAATTGAAAAATTCAGCGTGTAGCAATACATATCCATTCCAGTCAGTACAGATGGGTTCTTCGGCAGAACACCATCAACCCATTAAGATGTAATTTCTTCAGTTCCTCACTAGATTTCAGTTTATCTATCGATTCTTGATCAATCAACTCCTTTCATATCAAACCATATCATAATCATAATAAAAAAAATCTTTCATAGTTCATTACTTCATTACCAAAAGTAATAAACCAAACATATTATACCTTGTATTCTGCTCGATTCTACTTTTCTTTTCGCTAGTATTCTTGGACAAGGGATGTACATGCGTTTTACATTTCGGTTCTGTTCTGTGATCTACAAGGGGGCTCTATTAGTTATTTTTTCTTTGATCCTTTGTTCATGGGGCATTTCAATATGTTCATGGCACTAAAATACTTCAAATCGTTATACACGGAAGCACTTTTACTGGTTTCCCATTTACATATCCTTTGATATGATCTCGATTTCGTGCATTAAAGAATACGAGTTTTTGGTCTGGACTTGTAAATTTGGGACTAGCTCTTCCTCTAATTTCTTTGTTCTGGAATTGTCACGATAACTGGTTGAAAGAAAATACCAAAAAAAACAATTAAAATCTTGTACTTCCACCCCTACTCAACTCTCTATCACTAAAATAATATAGCCTAACCATTCTAGGTTGGTTCAGCTAGAAATGACCTACTAATAATACTCAAATTAAGGTCCACGATTCGATTCCTCCCCCGGATGGCCACGGGAGGTTTACCTGGTCGTTAACTCTAAGGCCGATGGGATTAGTCAGGTGCTAGTAGCCTCAGATACTCATGTAAATTCAAAATATATTTTAGCCTTTATTAATTTTGAAAAAAGTTATAAAATTAAATTCATATTATAAACATCTATTTTAATATACACGTATTTTAGGAAGTAGCCTTGAGGTAAGATTTATTTCACATAGTGTATAAGACTTTGACCTATTTCAGCTGGTACCCTTATGATTTTTATACCTAATTCGTATCATGTCCCTCATTCTTTTTTTTCCTTTTATTGAGTAAGAATTCGAGATCAGATATACTTAGATCTTGATAGGCCAACAAGTTTGCGAACAGCAGACCGTCGAAACATACAATAGAAAACAAAATGGCCTTTAACAGTTGCACTTTTTTCTTGCTTCAAAATATCTCTTCAAACAACTATAACTCTTCTAACAACTGTGTAAATGGTGGTTTGAGCTCTCTTCCTTGTGGTTAAGAATTTTTGGCTGTGCAGTTATCATATACTATTATTTTGGAAGTCCTGGACATTTTTGGATATTCATATTTGATGTACTAACAATTACCGAAATTTAGCATATCATTCTCATATATAGGGAAAGGAAGTTGATTAGTTGTTCTTTGTTGTTTTCTCCACTACTTTTGCAGATAAAGGGGGGCACACTTTGATTACCAGAATGATGCAAGAAATGGATAGGTATTCCAGTTTGCAACCAAAACATGTTAATCTATTATATTGTGGATAGGTATTCCGAGTCACATTTTGGATCCTATGGAGTTGGTAAAATAACTCCATGTGAAGTTGGTTAAATCCTAACTACTTAATTTTAAATAAATGGTTTAGATTTAAATGCATTTAGCTATTTTTTAATTTATTTTTTAGAGTCAATGCATTTCTATTGGGTAATCCTACCACGGGATCCTTCCTGACCGTCCAAGTCAAGGGGGGAACATCAGGTCAGCTTTGGTGTTGTTGGAGTAATCTGTTTGCAGCTCTTCTTGCTCTATCATATTTGAACCTTAGCATATGCGATTTACCTAGTGATGGATTTGATAAGCGCGCGCACTGTCTAGTTAATGCCTTCAAATGTAGTATTTATAACTAATCTTTGATTTTCTTCTTGCTTGAACTATCTTTAGCTTTTGGTTTATATATGTCAAATTTCAACTCGATTACTTTGTGATATATGAGGATGGTAATTAGTGATATAGCCTGTAATTTATGTGTGGGACTCGATCAGAAAGTCATCATCTAGCTAGATCGTTGGATTTATATCCTTGTATAGTTGTTGCTGGTTTCATGTGAGAAAGATCAAGTTGGTTAGTTTCGAACTTGAAATTGCAAGTTGAAACTAGCTAGCACCAATGAGCTTATCCAAGTTGGTAGTGAAATGACTCAAGATGCTTGCCCACTGCATCAATATATATGGAGACGAAACCGCCTCGTCCTAGATACCATCAAGAACTAGCTACCAATGCAAGGTTCAACAACGACAACCAAATGTTCACATATTTCTCAACCAGATGAGAAAGGGATGGAGTAGGCATATGATTGATCATGGAATGTAGTTAGGTTGGATTCAAAGGGTTTGGATCTAAATTTTAAAAGCCATTGAGTTCACATAAAAATATACAAAAAATATATATATATATATATTTTAGGCCCATATGTTACGCTAGAAAAGGGCCCAAACTCAATACTAACATTTTATTTTGCTTATCTAAAAATATTTTGATCCTAACAAGAAACATATTAAACGGATGTTTGACATGCACAATTTTTAATCTAACTTAAAATTAGATTAATTGCAAATAGTGGTAAGTAGTATGTGTATACATTCTCCATTAATCTGATGTTGGAACCCCAAAAATAAGGGAATTTCGATTTTATTACCAAAAAATGTGGTGATGATACTATTTCAATTTCAACCTAAAGAAGAAGGAATAGCTAAGCTAGGGAGGGGGAAGTACACAGAATGAGGTTACGCAGAACAATGCATATTTTGCCTTCCTTCCACCTGTTGACATCTGCAAAGGCCTTTAGGTACTTCCAACCAAGCACCGCCTTGCATCCAAAGCACGACACGTCAGCAACCACATGAGGCCCGGTGATGAGCTGACGTGTCTCATTCTCCCCCAAACACACGTTCGCCGCCTTGTACAACAGGATTGCACGGTGCTCCCCAGACTGCGTCCACGTACGCAAACTCCGTCAATATCAATACCAATATCAATATGTATAAATGTGCAGGCAGGTAGGAGTGCGTGCGTAGTGATGGACGTACCTGAAACCTGGTGTCGACAATGTCATTGCGGAAGCAGATGTGGGAACCGCATCTGAAGCAGCAGTAGCAAAGGGGCTTCATTCTGTAAATGGAATGCTAATTAACTTATATATATAATTCCTCAATCGATCAATCTATGCGCTTAAATCCCAAGTTATATAACATTGCACTTGTTGCCTATAACTAATTAATGCAAGAATCAAGGCCAAGGGCGTGATCTCGCCTAATCAGCCTTATTCCCGATTTGGATGATTGAATATATCAGTTACCATGTTTCTAGGGCCCGATTTGGGGAGATAATGTTTTCACCCAAAAATAATTATCACTACACCATGGTGCATGTTAGGCCACCAACATATTTCAGTTCGCTGTTAGAAAAAGGTTCAAGTGATGGACAATGGGACCTTCATCGTTCCAACCGGACCCAAGGCAACCTCTACCTTAGATGGGCTTGTAGCGACCAATATATAATGTTCGTCGCTTGAATTACATTCAAGCAACAAACATTGGGAAAATTGTTGCCTGAACAAACACAGCTTTACCACCAAGCACTTGACTTCTGGCGACCACCAATGTTCGTTGCTTAAATACACTCAGTCAACGGACATATTAGAAGGGTTTACTTTGAACAAATATTGGAAGTTGACCAAAAATTAGTAGCACTCAAGCAACAACAAATTTTTCAATGTTCGTCGCTTGAAGACACTCACATGTTGAAAGTGGTCACCTAAACAAATGTTGAAAATTAACACCAAGATTGACTTTATTATTATTTTACAAGACCTCTCAAAACTGGTGTTCAACATACATGTTGTGCACATGAAAATACAAGACCTCCCAAAACTGGTGTTCAACTCTGTAAGATTGCAAATTCAACATAAAAAAATAGGGTAGAAGCCATTCCTTTAAATCTTAAAAAGGGCTTCTACCCTATGGAACATTTTCAATTTTCAAATGGGAACGAAGATGAAAACATAAGGATTTTTGTAAATGGGCATGAGACCATTCCTATCCCAGTTTTTGCCTTTTTATTTTTCCATCCTAAAAAGACTTCACTTTCAATACAAAATCTGAACTCAACTTTCCAAAAAAATATGGGGAAGTAAAGAAAAAACACGCGCTCTCAAAAGGAGGGAGCTTTAAATCTCCTCCAGGCGCTCGAATCTACCTCACCGGGGTCCCTACCTCCTTCCCTTTACCCTTCCGCCTCCTTCGTGCTTGAGCCTTGCTCCGACCTTGCCCCGAAAATGGAATATCGCTCTCTTTCGAGCGAGTCCAACCCTCCTCAGGGAGCCCAATCCACCTCCGGGAGATCAATTTTCTTGAGACCTTTGAAGATTCATGCATGGACAAGTGATATGGGGTTAGCCGTAGGATGGCCTGATCTTCGAAAATCAAGACTCAAAGACAAGAACGGAAGCAAACGACTCAAGAATATCAAGCACTTGCTCGATATCGACACTAATGAAACAATACGCAGCAACTCGACTAAACTTAATAGGACTCGAAATTGACAAGAATGAAGGAACAAGACTCGATCAAACAAAGCAATGAAATAAAGACCGATAGAAGGGTGATTCGAATTAAGGTAGAACGAGATAAAGACCTCAGGTCTCCTAAGAGGGTAGGAACCAAGTATCAACGACTACAAAGCCCGCCTCTACAACCTTACACAACCAAGCGGACAACTTGGACAAGGAGGGGACTTGTGATTACCAGGATCACCAAACTCTCGCGAGGTTGATGAACTCAAAGCAAACCAAGCAAGATCTAAAACCAATTTGCAATCGATGAGCAACGCTACGAATCGATTGACTTTCTCACATTTGTGTTTCACAAAAGAACTGATTTCTATATCAAAAGAGGCGTCTGATTACAATGGATGAATCAGCCGCTTAATATAATAACCCTAGGGTTGATTTCTGATAAAAATAATAAATAAAATATAAATTAAAATAAAACCCTAAATTACCTAAAATAACATATGTAAATAAGGTCTCTAAAAATAGCAACAAAGATAGTTCCAACACTTGGAATAAATCCCGTCTAAAACAGTGACAGCTCAAAGAATGTGATTTTCGGCTAAGCTCTAGGTCGAATATGGAAAAACCTTCAACAACAAAGTTGTAGATATCTTCGTCCTCGTTCCGACAAGGTATAGCACGCCTCAATCCGATTAATATTGACTCCGTACGACTCAATTTACTGAGACGTCTAAAAGCTGTCAAATGCTGAACGAATCTAAAAAACGTCAAGCTTCCACCTTTGCACCTTCTCCCATGGTGGAGCCTTCTTCTTCCTCTTGAGGATGACATCATTCTCGTGAGCTCGAATCATAGGTCCATCCCCAAGTATAGGTGTGTCCGAATGTCTCTTGGATGGTCCCGCATCATCCTTCCTTTCTTGAAAAGGATTCGACCTCGAATCCAAGGTCGCATAAGATTTCGCAAAAACATCCACATGAGCTCCTGGATCAAATACCTCATGCCCATGGAAACTCCTCACAAGGCCGACCGTAGTAGGGGTTGACCACGTCTGGATGGTTTTGATCTTGGCGTCGCCATCTTGGAGACCATTAGAGCTTTCTACAAAACTAAGAAAATAAACTTGATTAGTGCACAATTCATATTTCATTCATCTTCATAAGGTTGTAATTGAATATGCACTTTAGCTTGTTCATTTATCTCTAAGTTTTCATCCAATGCTAGCAAGTTTTCTTCCTTTTTCAAGGCTGGATTGTCAATCATATCAAGGCTAGCAATATTAGAACAAGTTTCACTATCAATGATAGTATCACAAATTTTGCCGGTTTCTAAGCATTTAGTATGACACAAATCTTCACTTTGATTATCATCACAAGGCATAGGTTGAACACTTAAAACTTTATGAACAATCAAAGAATCATCATGATCATAATCAATGCAATCATCTTTAGAGCCAAGTAAACGAAGATCCTGATCATTATTAACATGCTCATCATTTTCACCACTAGAATTTTCAGATCCATTGTTGCCTAGGTGATTAATCATGAAAGTCTTCTTATTTGGGCAATCCTTCATAACATGTCCTCTACCTTGGCATATAAAGCAAGGAATGTACATAGGTTTAAGAGTAGAAGAGTTAGGATTACTCCCTTTAGGGCCAGTAGACACTAGTACAAATATAGGGGGTGGAGCACGGTAAGTTGGTACGGTTTTTGACAAGCGTGCTTATTTTCTTATTTTAAGCACGGTTTTATATTAAAAATGTGCTCCCAACCTCAAATTCAACTAAAAGCAACACGCTTTTCCATAAAACCGTTCTCGTTTATTTCTAAAAAAATATTTAGACCGGTTTTCGTGTAAAGCGTGCTTAAAAAAACTTAAAACGAACACGGTTTAATTTTCAAAGTGTGTTCCCAAAACCAGAATTGACTAAAACAAACACGCTTTGTTATAAAATTGTTCTCGTTTATTTGTAAAAAAATATTTAACCCGGTTTTCGTGTAAAGTGTGCTTAAAAAAATTACAACGAACACGGTTTAATTCTCAAAGTGTGTTCCCAAAATCAAATTTAACTAAAACGAACACGCTTTTCTATAAAACCGTTCTTATTTATTTCTGAAAACTTTTAAGCTTGGTTTTTGTGTGAAGCATGCTTAAAAATAAATTAAAACGAACACGGTTTCATTTTACAAGTGTGTTCCCAAAACGAACTTTAACTAAAATCAACACGCTTTTCTATAGAACCGTTCTCGTTTGTTTCTAAAGGAATAATTAGCTCGGTTTCCATGTAAAGCTTGCTTAAAAACATTAAAACGAACACGGTTTTATAAGAAAAGTGTCTTCCCAAAACCAAATTTAACTAGAGGAAACACATTTTTCTTTTAAAGCGTTCTCATTTATTTTTATAAACCGTTCTCGAAAAATATTTGTTTTTATATTTAGAGCTTTTTTTAGTAATTAGATTAAGTAAATGCACAAAGTTACAACAAAATTCCGTAACTCGGGTGGCTGGAGTGTAAAGTGGACGAATTCAGTTTGAGGGTGCAAGAGGTCTTGGGTTCGACTCTTGGTTCGAGGGTGCAAGAGGTCTTGAGAGAAATATGAAAGAGCACACTTTTTATTTAAAGCGTGCTTATTACTAAGCACGGTTTGAAAAAAAGTGTGCTAAAACTGTTTTTTTAGCACACTTCAATTGAAGCGTTCTTATAATTGGTCATATGACAATTTTAAGAACGTTTTAACACAAAACCGTGCTTAAAATATGGGATCACGGTTAAATAGTAAGTGTGCTTGTTTGGGAGCGCACTCACTATAAGCACAGTACGAGAAGTGTGCTCCCATGCATAAAAAAAGCGTGCTCTGGTCCCCCCTTTTGTACTAGTGAGATGTCCCAGAAGAATGTCGTGCCTCTACTGCCATCAATCTTTCATTTATCCGTACCAATGTCTCATTCACGGCTTCCAACTGTTTGATCATCTCATCTCTAGTAATCATGTTGTTGCCCTGGTTAGACATGACAAAGAAAGACAAACAAAGAACTATGTGAGAGTTAGTAAAAATATAAACAATCTCACAAATGTTTCGCTCACATTCTTCTCTCTAATTGGTAAGACAAGCTTGTTGGGGCAATCCGCTTTGGGCAAATCAACACTCAAGCAAGAACCTAACAATGCAAGGCAAGGGAACAAGAGAGAGAACAAAACAAATGACAAACTTGACAGAAACTGGACAACAAGGTCGAAATCGACCAAAGGGGCTCAAAATCGACCAAATGCAGACTCGACAGAAACTGGTACTCGGGCAGTACTCGAGCAGCACAAAATCACTCGACATACACTCGAGATGAAGAAGCTAGACAAGGTCGATATCGATCGAATGGCTCGAAATCGACCAAAAGACAAACTCGAGAGAAGCAGACACTCGAGAAGCACTCGAGCAGTATAAAAAACACTTGACACAGAAAAGAAAGAAAATAAAACTTGGACTTTTACCTCTTTTTTTATTCAAACCCTTAGCAAGGACGTTGTAGTTACAAGGTATGGCTTAAAAAAATTATGGTTTGGGAGGTATGTGTTTGAACACCAATTTGGTCCTTAAGCTTTCTTGCACTAGATACAATCCTTTTCTTTTTCTTTTTTTGAAGCTACTTTTGCCCCTAGTGAATTTTATCCTCCTAGGTCAAAGCTTGAATGTATTTTTTTTTTAACAATTTCGGACCTTTTTTTTTTTTACTAATGCAAGAAAACTATCTATGAAATAAAGGACTCTCAAAAATTATATGCTAAGGTGAAAGAAAATAAAATATGTAGCCCTTGTGAAATATATATAATTGATGGTTTGGCTAATATGGTAAGTATATCTATCTAACCCTCTTTATAATCTATGATAGATAATGTGAATAAATCTATCACAAATTTGATAATTAAATAAGGCAAGTATAGATAAACAATTAGGCTAAGATAGAAAGCAACTAGGGTTAGGAAAACCTCTTGTGTGCTTGGAATGAAAGTTGCCGACTAGGAGTTTCTTTCAACCAATGGTATCGGCTGATCAAGGACAAGAACGGCTTCAACAAGGCTACTGTGGTCTCGGCGTAGGATTTGTTTGGGGCTAAAGTCAACCACAACAATCACAAACAAGAATTAGTAGCAATCAAATTCAAAAATTCAAGAAGTAAAAACCAAGAACAAGAAAGACTCTATTTTTTTTGTAGTGTTTAGGGAAACAAAAGACACAACTTTTGATGTCGGAAACCAAAGCTCTGATGCCAATTTGATACGGGGTTAGTCGTAGGATGGGCCGATCTTCGACAATCAAGACTCAAAGACAAGAACGGAAGCAAACGACTCAAGAATACCAAGCACTTGCTCGATATCGACACTAATGAAATAATACGCAGCAACTCGACTAAACTTAATAGGACTCGAAATTGACAAGAATGAAGGAACAAGACTCGATCAAACAAAGCAATGAAATAAAGACCAATAGAAGGGTGATTTGAACTAAGGTAGAACGAGATAAAGACCCCAGGCCTCCTAAGAGGGTAGGAACCAAGCATCAACGACTACAAAGCCCACCTCTACAACCTTACACAATTAAGCGGACAACTTGGAGGCACAAGGAGGGGACTTGTGATTATCAGGATCACCAAGCTCTCGCAAGGTTGATGAACTCAAAGCAAACCAAGCAAGATCTAAAACCAATTTGCAATCGATGAGCAACGCTACGAATCGATTGACTTTCTCACAGTTGTGTTTCACACAAGAACTGATTTCTATATCAAAAGAGGCTGTCTGATTACAATGGATGAATCAGCCGCTTAATATAATAACCCTAGGGTTGATTTTTGATAAAAATAATAAATAAAATATAAATTAAAATAAAACCCTAAATTACCTAAAATAACATAAGTAAATAAGGTCTCTAAAAATAGCAACGAAGATAGTTCCAACACTTAGAATAAATCCCGTCTAAAACAGTGACAGCTCAAAGAATGTGGTTTTCGGCCAAGCTCTAGGTCGAATCTGGAAAAACCTTCAACAACAAAGTTGTAGATCTCTTCGTCCTCGTTCCGACAAGGTATGGCACGTCTCAATCCGATTAATATTGACTCCGTATAACTCAATTTACTGAGACGTCAAAAAGCTGTCAAATGCTGAACGAATCTAAAAAACGTCAAGCTTCCACCTTTGCACCTTCTCTCATGGTGGAGCCTTCTTCTTACTTTTGAAGATGACATCATTCTCGTGAGCTCGAATCATAGGTCCATCCCCAAGTATAGGTGTGTCCGAAAGTGTTTTGGATGGTCCCGCATCAACAAGGTTATCATGCTTACCCAGTTACCCTTGTTCTCAACCAATTCGAACAGCAATGTCTCGTTTTTCTTTGTTCGGACTCGGTTTCGCCATGCTCTGTAAATTAAAATCTTGGGTCCAAAGCTAGTCCGAAGGAATAAGGAATAAATAAATGTAAAAATAAAAATATAAAACAATAATAAAACAACTAATAATATATAAATCTCAGTAGGGTTGCTTAAATCCCGCTAGGGTTTCTAGTGCTTTCGGTTTAGGCGGTGTGAGGCTTTGCGTTTGACGTGACTGGACTTTCTTCTCCGATTGATGGGGTTCTAACCCTTGGAATCGGGACAGACTGGGGTCGTGGTAGTGTGTATCGAGGTGTCTCCTTTTTTTCGGAAGACTGTTCCCTTGAAGGTTCGTCTTCACTGCCCACAGGTAACTCCTGATGTACCGTTGGCCTGCGGTGCTGCTTTAGCGTAGTGCTTGGCTTCGTCCGTCATCTACGTTCTCATCTCTTTTGGTTTAGTTATGTTTAGTTTTGCTTTTGTAGAGTGTTTTTGTCTGTATTGTGCACCATCTTTGTATTTTATGTTTGTTTAGACGGTAATCCGTCTGCAAATTCAGGTATGTCTGACCTCAAATTTTTACCTAATAAAAAAAATGAATTCAACTTTCCAACAATAGCTCGACAAAAAAAAAGAATATTAAATGAAAAAAGCTAAGGAAAATCATTTTAAACTAAATTTTGATGGCTCCGGACTCGATTTTAGAGAAACCACCATAGGTTATATTATCAAAGATGATTCACAATGCATGCATTATATGCCTCAAAGAGAACAAGAGCAACTGCAATTCTGTCATTGGTGCAAAAGTTATGGCTTTGTATATAGACATAAAAGAAGTTATCGCTAGAAATATCCAAAATATCAAAATTGAAGGAGATAGCCTCTGCATTGTTAATGCAATTATGGACACTTAGAATTGTCCTTGGGATATTAAACTCCTCCTCAAATTTTCCTCGATTCACATTAGTCATGTTTACAGGAAGTTAATAACGTTGCAGACATGCTGCTTCAACTAGGATACTTAACTCCTAACGCTAACCTGGATATATATTAGGGGTGGAATTGGTACAATACCAATTAATTTCCGTCGTTACCACGTACCAACCAATTATAATTAGTAATGATAAATCATGTATCATTACCAACCATATAAACTCTTATACTAACTTAATTGGTAACCAATATATAATTGATTGGTAATGGTAAATTACCAAGTTTTGACATCAAATGGTATGAAACTCTAAAATTAAATTTCAAATTTAAAAAATGAATATTACATACCAATATTAATAGTTCATACTATAATTTAATGATTCACATGGTAATTAACCAATTATATATTGATATGAACTATATATTAATATTGTAATGGTAATAATGCGTACTAATTTCGACAAACTCATTATCATTACTAACCGACTTTAAGAAATTAGTTCGGTAATACCATATCAATATATAATTGGTTACCAATTTAGTCGATACTGATTTAAATTGATTCGGTTGGTAAGTAATTTGATTTGTCTTATTACATTTTGCCCAAGTAGTTACTTATATAACTACAAATTCTTGTTTGAAAAAATGCTCTAAAATGGACTATGAATAGACTATAGCCTAACCTAATTCCTCTATCAAAAAAGAAAAATATATGAACTAGACTTTGAACCCTCGAGAACCCCTTGCGTAACCACTTACACTTTGACTTAACAATCATACCGCGTTTCAGTCTTGTCTTGTGTCGTCGATGACTTGCAACGACGAATAAATCGGAAACCAAAACCAACTAATCAAATCACTCATCCCTATCCATCCTTATATTGGTAAATAAAAAACGGTCATTTCAGGGCTCGAATCGAAGACCTATGAGTACTACCCACAAGTTCTTTCCGATGAGCCATTCCGAAATGGTTCCCAATCCATCCATCATCGCCCACAACGCAAATTCCAATTCCAGTCTAATTATCTAAAGACGTGTTGGAATCACTTTTCACACGTGTTGTTTTTGAATCTCTTGACTTAATTGTAAACTGATACTGTTTCTCATTTGACCGTTAGGTTCAATACAGTTAAGATGGAAGATCTGGTTTGACTTATAGATGTTTCCATGTGTGAATCTCATCTTAAAGCCCACACTTTTGCCCCCCCCCCCCCCCCCCCCCCCCCCCCCCTTTAATTGATTTTTCAATTCCCCCCAAAAATTTCATTTTCCTTGCAGTTTCTTCTCAAGTGACTTGTATTTATATATATAGACGTGTCAACTATCATACAAATTAAGGGGCTTGTAGATTTCTTGGATCTGAGTGACATTTGGGTGCTTTCCTTGTTTGAGTAAGAAGGTTTTTATTACCAGCTTTGCTGAAATGGGACCTGGAGGACCTGGTGGTGGCGGCTTTGGTGGCGGTCCGGGATTCGGAGGTGGAGGTGGCCCTGGCTTCGGTGGCGGTCCGGGATTCGGAGGTGGCCCTGGTTTCGGTGGCGGGCCTGGATTTGGAGGTCCAGGTTTCGGAGGCCCCGGGTTCGGTCCTGGAGGACCGGGTTTCGGAGGTCCTGGAGGACCCGGGTTCATGGGACCTGGTGGCTTCTTCAATGGAATATGCAACATGGTTTCTTCTTGGTGAGTAAAATCTTCATTCCCTTTGTTGTATGGCTCTAAAATGTAATCATGTCTTATTGTGCTACACTGTGAACATATCCCACATCGATTATAAACGCACAAAATTAAATCTGCTTTCGTTAGCTTATCAGCATCCTACATTTTGAATCAGGAGTTTATATTGAAATATTTGACAATCGTGTAATAAATTATGCCCGATTTATGTTTTACTTTAGGTTTTAGGCATTTATAATTTTGAGGGTTTCTTAGAAATTAAAACTCATGTCCTTGGTATCTTGGGTGATATTGCAGCTTGTCTTGCTTGTGTTGCTGCTGGCTGCTGCAGGACTGCTTCGGAGGGCCGCGTCCATGGGGTGGACCAGGCGGGTTTGGAGGGCCAGGTGGACCCGGTGGGTTCGGAGGTCCACCTTGATCTGATTGGCTTGGATGTCGTGTTTGTGTTGTATTGAAGTTTATTAAGAACACAGAGTTGAGTGTAGTTTAGGGTTTCCATTTGTTGCTTCTTTTTTGCATTGTGCTCCATTGTACCTTCATTTGTGGTTTTTGGTGTTTTATACAGAACTTTGAATGGATCTTCATGGGGTCTTGGACGAATGCCTTGTTTCTTTAATGTTGCATCTTCTTGGTTAAACGACGCATGTTGTTAGATCTTGGTTTCGCCAATCTGTGTCATGATCGGGCCACATCCCTTATTTCTTTAATGAATGAACACTCCATAATCTCATGTTTTAATACATCATGTTGATCTACTGAACTGCAAAATCTTGTTGAAAAAGAAGAGATCCATCAAGAGCTGCTGGCTTCTACTGTATGATTGGTGTACTTCCTCTACCGGTTTACCCAATCTCTCTCGATTTACATCCACCACATACACACACGTCAATTGAAGACGGAATTAACCGGTGGATTTGGTTCAGTAGATTTTGGATTTTTTTTCAGATGAAGTAACCAGACAATTCAAATGTAGTTTCGTTGGAGGTGATGAGAAACCAGAGTTTATGACACTTGGGCAATTTACCACAGTTCTCATAGGCTTGGCCATTGAGTGCAAGGTGAGGTTTCATGTTGGTAAACACCATAACAAACTATGACCTATCAGCTAATGTGCAGAAATCTGCTGATATGAGTATCAATAGACCATTCAGTTCAGAGAGGGGCATTGAGCATTTGAGCCTTGTTCATGCTCAAATTCGCAACGCTCAAGAGACAAAATTTTAAAATGGAATGATTGCAAATTGTAATTCGTCTAAGAAAACAAAAGGCTCTCAAGTTTGTCCAAAGAAAGATCAATTATAAGAAAAACACATCAATTCAGTTCCATCAAGGTCTCAAATTCCCAGCACAACAGTTGAAACAGCAAAACCAATAAAAATAAAAGCATGTTATCATGCAAAATAGGAATACAAGCTTCGTCAAGCAAACCATACCTAACACATTGTTTGTTAATTTCATATACACCCACGACAAATTAGGCAACGGAAAGCCTTGTTACTTACGTGAAGCAGAAGCGGACTCTAATTGCCACTCTGAGTAAGGATTGTCAGTGGAACTTCATTGCATCCACAAGCACCTGATGCAGGAATAATTTCACAGATGGTTAAACAAATGATTTAGAGAAGCAGCAAAGCATACGACTTCATTTCAATATACAGATGAAACATTTGGATGCAAGATCAAAAGAGTTCAAAGATCCATTCCATGTTTACAGTTGGTGAAATTGAAGAGATTTGGAGAGACACAATTCCAATTCATCACTTCTCAGATTACATTCTATGGTCAATAGCAATCACACACGCATTCCTATTTCCCTTGGGGCATTTAACCACTAGCAATTAATATTTTCAAGAATCCATTTTCTGAACAAGGCAAAAAAAAAAGTAAAGTCTTACCTAATTTAATGTCATTCACAGGCAATTTTGGTGTCGAAGCTGCTAAGACAGATGGCAAAGGCCTGGAATGCAGAGATAGGGTAACCATAATCCATGGTGAAAACATCCTTTCCAACTTTCCCAAATTGGAGAACGACATTTTCCTGCTCAGAACCATTTTCTGTGGAAGCAACCAGCTGAAAGTTCTTGACAGAAGCAACAGTTACACGGCCATTGAAGTTCAAACACCAGCACTGAAGCTGTTCATGCCACCTTGGGTTCTTGTTCCTCAGAACCAACATTGCCTCTTTAGAAGACGAGAGAGTTCCAGACTCAAAATAATCCGAACGAGTTGACTTTGATCTGAAAAAGGGGATTGAAGGAAAGGAGTCTGTGCTAGCGGTTAAGAATTCAGTTGGTGTAGGGGCCTCTCCTCCTGCTTCAACTGCAGCAGCTGGTATTGTGCCCATTGTACAGTTCATTCTACGTGGCCCCCTGGCATGAGATAACACTGTCATTATTGGCAACTGCTAACTTTTCCACAATTAGAAAAAAAGGGAATTTCAACAAGAGAATATTAAATTCGGTTTGTCTATTGTGTGCTCTAAGGGCATAGGATAAGAATACTCTATTGGGAAAGAAAACCCTAAAAGGAAATGGGTGAACCCCATAATCTAATTAAAAAATGGCTAAACCGGGTGTATCTAGGGAAAATAATTCCCAAATTGGCTACTTATCCTAGGATAGAAAATTCGTATTAAATTAATTTGTCTCTATTTCTTATCGAGCTGGGTTTTGATATACTAACTTTTCCACAATTAGGAAAAAAAGAATGTCGACAAGAGAATATTTAAGTAATTGGTCTCTATTTCTTATCGGGCTGAACTTTGATGTTCTACTAAGTTCTGACCTGGAGCCAAGGACATTCAGCTCATAAGAGAGCCGTGCTATTGGATAGTTGCCAACAGGAACCTTGGGCACAACTTGTTTGAAACTCACAAGCCTGGTGGAACGGCACTTGACCATTCTCGCCCCAGCATTTGGAGGCTGTGAATCATAAATTGTGAACTTGGTCCCTAGGAAGTTGGACCTGGACGACAAAGAACAAAGTAAGTCAGATGACCATAAATTCAATCAGAAGTGCCAAACAAGCCATAAAGCTTTACACACCTTAGTTTCCCAATGTAGGTGCTGCTTCCTTTTGACACATAATCAGGATTCAGAGAGATAATGTAGTCTGTACATGTTGGATGTCTACACCTCCGTGCCACAAGGAGGAGTTTGCCATCATCATATGAAACTTTAAATAAGATCAATAACATAAATCAGCATAACTCGTGCACATATAGGAAAAATATATGTGATAATTGATCAATGGTGGAAGACTGTTACTTATAAAATCTACTCACCTGGGTTCAAACCAAGAAAAAGCCTATAGGTTTGACTGTTACGACTCCGTTTTATGTAACATTGTATGAGGGAATTCCTGGGACCAGGCTGCAAATATGTAACAAAACTAGTTAGCTGGACCAAAAGGGAAGTTTAAGAGAAATAATTTCAATTCCCTTTCATGGGTGGAGCATTTATTTATCACACCAACCAGGACAAACACCTTATAATTTTAATTATCTTTCATGTGCATCAGGATTTGCTCGCACATGATTTCAAATAAAGCTCAAATGATATTATTTGGTAACCACTTGAACTTTAGTATATACTCCCTCTATTCAAAATTATAAGTCCTTCTAGGTATTTGTACACATATTAAGGAAAGCACAAAAGTGTTACTTTTATACCCCTCATTAATTATCAACAGCGACTAACAACCAATAGCATTTTATAAAACAAATCAAAAAGTAACTTTTCTTTTATCCCAATGCCTAGAAAACCTAAAAACACTTATATATCTAAACAAAATTTTAAGCCTAAAAAGACTTATATTTTTGAACGGAGGGAGTAGTTACAAACATTAAAACTTGGTAACCACCAATCTCCAAATGTGAAGTTAGATACCTCCCAGTGGCCTAAACGCCCAGAACTATATATCTTTTCCTATGGAATCTATGCTTGGAAACCGGAACACTTTGAGGTCAATCGCAGAGATGTTTGGGCATGGGCTTCCAATTGTGAAACCTAAACCTAATATTATAAACATGATTTGGGTTGTCAAAAAACAAACTCTGTACTATATAAATACGCAAAATCCAAGGATTTGTTAAATTGACGTGGAAGTGTTGGAAATATTTGGTTATAAATTTCAACATCCATTGTAAACTACCATATACCAAATGCATAGATAGGATAAACTATACCAAATGCATAGATAGGATAACCTATTGATACACTTTCCAATAGGATTGTATGGTGCTAAAACCCCGGGTTTGTTTGTGTTCCCAAAAAAAACCCACAGTTATTCTAACTCGCTTAAAAATCACTCATTTTTTAACTTCAACTAGTTTATAAACCACCCGGAAAAAACACCCAGCAATCCCAGCATGTTCACAATTCAACCTTAACCACACAGTTTCAAGTGCATTTCAAGATTCAATCTTTTGTGTGTTCATCCTCCACTCTCTCTTTTCTCAATCAATTCCATCAACCCACAAAGTCTAATTATGCTGCCAATTAAATGGCGACAACAAGTCTTCAACCAAAAAAAACTTACACGAAGACAAAAGTTATATGGCTGAGATATCCCAAATCAAAGAAAAATTGCAATAAGGGACAATAAGAGGGCTCCTATTGTCTTCGACTTCTTGTAGTAGGCTAGTAGTTCTGGACTTTTTTTTAAAAAAAAATGAAGACAATTAGAAAGGTAACTGACTGTTTCCCCAATATGGAAAAATATGATAAACTCTTCTAATCTCATAAACCATCATTTTTTCTACAATCCTAAACAATCTAAAGAAGTTTTGTTCTCATCAGTCGTCTCCCAACAATTAGAATAGACTAAAAGTTTCCATAAAAAAAACACAAGAAAAAACGAAGTTTTGCTCATATCACCCAACAATCAAACACCCATATTGAGACACAGTTTCCAAAATAGACACAACAAAAGATAGAAGCATCTATATACAAAAAAAAAACGGGCAAACCAAACAGCTGCAGACAATGCTAACAAAGTATCAATCAATAATCTGATAAGTTCACATATAAAACTCAGTAGATGGAGCATCTAACCTGTTTCAAGGAGATGGGGAAGGTTAGCTTTCCTGAAATTTCAGGAGTTCGAACAATTTCCCTCATAATCTCCCTCCAGCTCTTGCACACGCCGGCACAAGAAACCACATGCTTCCTAAGAGGCCAATTACTTTCTGACTCCTCGATCCTCACAAGCACATCCCGAAGAAGCTCCGGTGGCATGTTAGCCCAACAACTCTGCCACATAGCATCAGCGGGCACCGACGAGCTATCTTGCACAACACGGTGAGACCTCGATCTGAACCCATGACCAAACTTGCCATCAAACCCTCTCCTAGATATACTCCCAATCTCCTCCTTCATGTCATGGAAAAGGCTCTTAATTGACATCTTTAACTCTTCACCGCTCAAATCGAATCCCACACCTCCAAGTCAATATCTTTTCAACACATTGTAGTCTCAAATAAGTACTAGTACTCAGATGCTAAAAATAGCCATACCTCCCCTTTTTCAGCATCAAATTAATGATTGCAACTTGCAACTGATCAAATTGACACCATTAATGCCAAACACTAGGTGATGAAAGATAAAGTGATGAAATTACTGTAATTGACCACCGCCTCACATCCACAAAATCAGGAACAAAAAACAAGGCTGACTTCAGCCTCAACTCTCAAGTACCGAATCCACACCAAATCTGAGCCCTAGATCTGAAAATCGAAACACCACCCACCAATCAATCAAATTGCAAACCCTCACAAAACACGCAGAAACGCACCGAAAGGTTAATCGTCCACAGCGCCAAATGCGAATGCAAATCAGCCAAAAAGCATTTCTTTCTGGTCACCGCTCTACACCATTTCACAAAAAATCAACTGAAAACCGGGAAAGGAAACACAAATAAAACCAATTGCGCAGGGAGAGGAACCAAAGTGGGGGACTTCAGCAAGAGATTAGGGTTTCGCTCTGCAACATTTCAAGGTAAGTTTGGGGATAGTGAGTGTGTGTGTGTAAGCTCTACTGCTTTACCTTCTCTCTCTATCTTCTCGGTATGAGGACCCAAACAGTGTGCACCTGGTGACAAAGCGGAGTCCCCTTATAGTGGTCCTGGAGATCCGAACTGAATTTCGCGGGTTTGGGTCGACGGATAAACGGGGCTGTTTGGCGGAGTTCACACTTGCACAGAGGTTGCTTTTTTCGAGTGGCGACGAAGCGACAAAGGACACAAAGGCGTTCCGTTCCGTGCGCCCAACCAAACGTGGCTCATCTTTTTGACGCTGGTGGGGCCGGTGTTAAGGGTGTGTTTGGCAGGTTGTGTGGCTAAAACTAAAAGGTGTGTGCTTTTCTACTGTAGGGCGTGTTTGGGTCACCCGGAATGCAGGGTGTGAGTGGATATTTAATCCGGAGTTGCGGCATAAGAGTAAACTTAATATTGATATTTATGGGTTCACATGTATCACGTAGATACGAGATAGAAGACAAAAGAATGATTTATGGGTTGCATGGACATTTCCTCCTCGATCCAGTTTGTATCTGTCACCTAACTTTCACTTGAATTTTCACGCATTTTGGCCATGTTTTCCTGTATTTTTTACGGAGTGGGACTTATTTCTCGATGTTAAACCTAGATCTAGAATATTCGACCCAACACATAAGTACTCAATCACACCAGGGCCAGCCCTGATATTTTCGAGGCTAAAGGCGAACAATGAAAATCGGGGTCTCTATACCAAAAATAATCATAATTTTTTTTTCTATGAATGAAATATAGTAAAATTAAACATGTAAACAATATATAACTACTAACGTATATAGCATTAACAAATTTAACAAAACAAAATATATTGCACTCAAATTCTTCCAATCATTCAATCCTCCATCGGCTAATATATTGCCCCAGTAAAGCCTTGTTGTTATCTTGCTTGAACAATTTACAGCAAAAACAGAACACCTTATTAAGAGACTGAGTAAACCAGCCACATTCGATCATTCTTTTTACCATTAGGATAGTCACGAAAGTAGTGTCTAAGTCATCTACTAGAAAGACCAAATCATTCACTCTTTTAGGACCTCTTTCAACTAGAAAGTCCCTCACATTCTGTTTAATCTCATCCCAATTTCCAAGATCATCGTCAAATGGAAAATCAAATCCTCCATTGAAATCTCTATTCTGATCATCTTCTATGATATTTTCTTCTTCCTCATTCAACAAAGGATTTTCTTCCTCCTCATCACCACCAATTATAGCTTCAGCAACATTTTGTTCTTCCTCATTCAGTGGAGGATTTTTCTCTCCCTCATCAGCACTATCTTCATCAATAATTTCATCTTTGACATTCTCATCCCAATTTTCATTCTCCCGTGCAATTGAATCAACCGAAGTTTGTGCATGCGTACCTTTTTTGTCGTAGAACTTGGTAAGCGGACTAATTTGTTTGGTTAACGCATCTCTCCTTTGTTTGAGTTTTCTCTTTTGTGCACCGGAAGGATACTTCCTACATCCTGGAGCCATGTATGTTAACAATGGATAATCTGAGAAAGCATTAACAAATTCAATTTTTTAAGATTTGACCACTATAACAAACAAACATATAATTGAATTCAATTATTCCCAAAATTCAATGATTTTGGCCTCTTTCAACAAAGGATTGATCACTTCAAGTTACAATTCTAATATTCCAATTGTCGATTGCAATTTGCATGCACCGGTTAAAATCTAAAGGAAGAAGAAAAAAGAGAAATTACCTTGTAAAGGAGAGCGTCAAAACTTCGAACAAGATCAGTCAAAACAAAATTGGTGAAAGCTTCTTCTTCTTTCTCTGGACTGGTAACCGACAAATTTAACCCTAGGCGATTAATCAAACGGGAGAACGGCAATCACGTCTTGAGTCGAGTCTGCATATTTTCCCTTTTAATTTTTTTTGGATATATTTTAATATATATTTATATACATATACGGGCCTTTAAAAAAAATTGGGCCCTATGGGAAATGGGGGCCCTAGGCATGTGCCTATTGGCCTATAGCCAGGGCCGGTCCTGAATCACACTCACAAGAACACATCGAGTTTTACGAGGTTCGGATATGAATATCCTACGTCCCCGGGGGCTCAAGAACAAGGCCTTAAATCCACTACGATAGTTATGGCAATTACAAGAGTACAATGAAGAATAGATCAAATGTACAAATCTAGACTAGGGAAATACAAGAGAACATCAACTAGACAAAGGTTCAAGAAAACCCCCTGATAACCACACGTCGAAGGAGATGGGTGATATCGAATACGCCTTCTGGAGATCTCAAAGCTCCAACCACACCGACGACATTGGCATCGCAAACGGAAGCGAGGTAGCTTCTCCTGCACTGGACTCCGTCTTCTCCTTTTATTCTCACTCTCTCTCTTGGATCTAACTTAGGTTCGAATGGCTAGGAACTGACTCGAACCACATGGTCCGATGTCCCACAAACCTATTCTCACCTAAGGGTTCCCAGTTGCTCTATAGTCCCTATACAATGATTCCATTACATTTGATCTAGTTCTATTACAAGTATAAACTTATACTAACAATTGCCCTCCTAATTACCATTTACACAACATAGGACATTAGGATGAAACTGTAGAACACAGCTCAACCTAGTCACATGATTTAGGGTATACTTCTCCATCGTCGGCCCTAGCCTTTAGCTTACTTTGCCTCCTCGATGTGCAAGGACTTCCTGCAGAACAGGAATTTGTCCTTTGGCACTATCTTGGTCCCAAAGTCTGCTACCACTGATCTTCTTCACATTCACAAGTTGTTCTTCCACTTTCTCACGTATAAAATGATAGCGTACGTCTGTGTGCTTTGTTCTCTCGTGATACATCGGGTCTTTACACAAATACAAAACACTCTGATTGTCAATGTGTAGGGTTGCCTTGTAAGGCCTTCCTTTTATCTCTTTGAGAAGTCCTTGTAACTACAAAGCCTCCTTGTAGACTTCTGTTGCAGCAATATACTCTGCCTCTGTTGAGGACAGAGCCACAATGGGCTGCAGTTGTGACTTCCACGATACACAATTGCCAAACCATGTAAATAGAAATGCTGATGTAGATTTCCTGTTATCTTTATTGCTTGCATAATCTGAATCTACATAGCCATATAGATTGTTGCTATCTTCATGCCTGCCATAGGTTAGTCCAACAGAAACTGTACCAGCAAGGTATTTAAGAAGATATTTCATAGCAAGCCAGTGCCTCTCCCTAGGTTCAGACATAAAACGACTCAAAACACTCACAAAGAAAGCAATATCATGTCGTGTACAGATCATGTTATACATGACTGATCCCACAACAGCATCATAAGGGGTTGTTTTCATCTTCTTCTACTCAGAATCTATCTCAGTAGGTTTTAATTTGGTTAGGTCCAGGTGCCCTCCTAAAGGTATATGAGAGACCTTAACACTATCCATCTTAAACCTATCTAAGACCTTCTTAGTATAATCAGATTGTGACAACCATAATTTCCTCTTAGCCCTATCTCTAATGATGTTTATGCCCAAAATGCACTTGGCAGGGCCCAAGTCCTTCATATCAAAATTTACATTTAAGTTTTTCTTAATCTCAGCAATCTTATCCGTTGATTTAGAGATTAATAAAATGTCATCAACATAAAGCAACACATACAGGGGAGACTGACTGCTAATACCTCTAAAATACACACAGGCATCATGCTTACTTTTTCTGAAACCAAGCTTTATCATACAAGCATTAAATTTCAAATTCCACTGACGTGGAGACTGTTTTAGACCATAGATAGATTTTTTCAGCAAACAAGCATGGTCAGATTTATCTGTTCTAACAAAATGTTGTTTCATGTATATAGTTTCAAATAAATCACCATGCAAAAATGCAGTTTTAACATCCATTTGCTCCAAATCCAGATCATAAACAGCAGTCATAGCAAGCAACATTCTCATAGTTTTATACTTCACAACAGGAGCAAAGATTTCATTGTAATCTTCTCCTTCCTTTTGGGTGAACCCTTTGGCCACCAACCTAGCTTTGTATCTAGGTGGGTTACTTTTACTTACTCCATCTTTCAACTTATAAATCCATTTACAATCTATCAGTCTAGCATGCTTAGGTTTAGGCACAAAAATCCAAGTTTTGTTCACATACATGGAATCAATTTCATCTTTCATAGCAGCCAACCACTTTTTAGCATGAGAACATTTAATAGCTTGCCCATAAGTATCAAGAGTATAAGCATTCACCACAGAAGCAACAAGAAATCCAACTCAACAACATTACTCATGTACTTTTTATTTGGGATTTTCCTTCTAGGTTCCCTATCACAAGTCAATTGATAATCAGTGAGAGCATGATGTTCAGGATTATTTGACAAATTAGAAAGTACATGTTGAGAAGAAGAGTTAGCAGAGGCTATACTATCATTGGCCTCAGGCTCTTCATTGGCCTCAGGCCTTACCTGTTCCTCTTCATGTACCTCAACTGCTCCCCCTGATTGGTGTGTTTGCAAGGCTTATGCAACATCATTCCCCTGATCAAGTCCAGGGGTCATGTCTGGTTGCTCGGTTTCTTCCTCCTCATTGCCATCCACATGCATATAGAACTGTGGTGTGTGTCTGATTTCATCAAGGTCTTGGTTACCTATAGACTCATTCATGGCAGTCAGTCTATCTTTAAAATAGAATTCATCTTTTTTAAAGATGACATCTCTACTCACAAAAGATTTATAAGCACCGGGTTGTATAGATAGCAGTTTATATCCTTTAACTCCCACTGGGTACCCTAGCACTACACACTTCTGAGACCTAGGGTTCAGCTTTCCCACAGACTGGTATGCATAAGTTGTACACCCAAAAGGTCTTAGGTATGTAATGTTAGGCTTTCTACTAGTCCACAATTCATAGGGAGTTTTGAAGTTAATAGCTGATGAGGGGCTCCTAATTATTAAATAGGTTGCTGTAGTAACAACTTCATCCCACAAGGATTGTTTTAATCCAGAAGCTATCAACATACATCTAGCTTTTTCCAAAAGTGTACCTCCGGGGCTTACTCAGTAACCAGTACCTCCTGCCTGATGTGTCATATAGTATGTAGGTATTGCATATGCATAAAAGCATGCCATGTAGTATCGTGGTAAGTAATTGCACTTACGAATGAGCATTCTTATTCTGTATGCGTTCGAATACAGAACGACCGTTATCTGTGAGTCCTAGAGTCTTTGTTAGGGTCATAGGGCAGCCCGGCTTCATTGGGTGTTGTCCTCCTTGAGTCATATATATATATATATATATATATATATATATATATATATATATATATATATATATATATATATATATATATATATCACGAGATACGAGATGAGCATGATATACGATATGATGATGAGATTTGATATGCTATAGCATCGAACTGGCCAGTCTCCACCCTATTTGCAAGGGGGGTGGTAGAAGAGGGATATACCACTTGGTATTATTTGTTAATGCCTTACTTAATGTTCTGCGTATATGAATTAGGAGCATGATAGTGTGGTTAATATTTCAGTACTGCATGAAGGCATCTTTTATTCTAGGTATAGGCGTATTATATGTTCTCAGCGCGGTCAGAGGAACTGCAAGCGGACTCTTGGCCTGACTTGGTGGTATAGTTTCAGGTACCCGATCCACTTCTTGATTTTGTGCTGTTATGATGGGGTCCATTCATATGGTGGAGAGTGAGTGTTTGAACCCTGACTTCACCAGATTCATGCTTTTGGGATTTCTTCCTACTTACACTCTGTTTTGACCCGGCTCTGCCGTGACACTAGTTGTATGGTTTTCAGAACTTATGTCCTTTGTTTGATAAAAGGGTTTTCCGCGTTGTAGACTTAGGACAGGTACAGGGGTTTACCCCGGGGCCTCCAACGGACCTTCCAGATTTGGGTGTGAAATCCCACTTTAAACTACACATCTTCGGTTTCAAACCTTCAACATATACCCGGGGCGCAAGATCCCAACGAGGGGTTTCATCCCTCGAAACGTAACTCGAGAATCATAATCCCGGGCCGTTACATTATGCATGCCCGATTTGTGAAGAAGGCACGAGCTTCCTACAACTTCATCATTACTGAAGATGTTATTGGAGAAGATAATTCTATTGAGAGCCAAAGTAAAAGCACCAAAGAGCAATCACCTAGTTGTGCTGAGTTAAAGGTAATTCATTTTTAACATCAAGACCTTTAATTGCATTTTTATTTCACATGTGTATTTACAATTTTTATGGCAGGGAAAGTGGGACAAATGCCAATTGTTTTGGCCAGATCTTAAGAGCCTTGTCGCTACAGGAACCATGTTTATCCCTTCTTCCTCAACCATCGAGATAAGTCTCCATTGTCGACCTCTTCTAGTTGATTGCATAAAAGTTAATATAGATTCCCCTGTAGATCCAGATTCACCATTGTCGTTCCCTATGGATGAAGTACCAAATGTGAGACTGGCTATAGGCATTCCCATCTCATGGCCAAAACGCCCCATTCTCCCTTTCAAGGTAATACACACATGATTACAGACTTATTTGATTTTTTTAATTAGTTAATTTTCACATTTGGTAAACATATAAATTATGATTATTTATTTACATTTAAGGCATCAAGACCTCCAAATAAGTGAAAGTCATCTGAAGTCAATTTGTCAAAGCAAATCATAAGGGGATTAGATGCTACTGAGGGGCAGCTAATACAATCATCATTTAAATCCGTCAAAAAAAATGAAAATACTCATTTCAGGGATGGATTCTAATAATGTTGTAGCTTCCATTGCAATGCCTCAAACCGTTGTAGGCCATGTTCACTCTATCTTAGTTTAGAGAAGAGATATAGAAAGATGGCTAGGTAAGCAAATAATCGATGCACACAATGTTTCAATATATATGAAGTAAGTTTTAGTAAAGTTATAATGCCTCGGCTAAATGTATTTGTTGATGCAAAATGATTCATTTTTTTATTCCATAGGTATCTTTTGGAAAATAGATAGCCAAAAAATCTACCCTTGTTTGAATTTTTATGCCTACAAAGGATAGTTGCAGAGTCCGTCTTGAAAAAAGAAGAGAGGGATCGCAATATTTGTACTTCCATGATTGGAGAAGAGAACCGTCGTTTCAAATTGTTTTTGACACCTTATTATAATGGGTACTTTAAATATCATTATTTTTTTATTTGTTTTCATTTTTCCTATTAATATTTACATGCCATATGTTATATTTATAGTGGGCATTGGATGTTAGCTGCCATTAACCATCGAGATGATACCATATATTGGTTTGATTCATTGATTGGAATTGTGAGAATGGAGTTGAAAGAGTTTATTGAAATGTAAGTAAATTGATTTCTTATTATCGATAATAACTTTTATTTTCATTTATAAACATACATTGTTGACAATTTTGACATTTTCATCATATTTGCTAATTTTGATTATATCTTTACCGCTAATTTTTACTATTTCCACCGCTAATCACCGCATCCTGTGACGGTGGGTTTAATGACAGATATCCGAATCCACCGTTGTATGGTGCGGTGGGTGGGACCGTATTCAAACCACAACAACCTATTACGGTGACCTAATTAAATTAAATTATTTTTAATTTTTTTTTAATTATTTAAAAAAATATAATTTTTTTTCTTAAAAAAAAACCCACCGTAACAAGTTACAATGGGTGAATATCCCTCTCAGACACACTGGGGAATCACGCGTACTCCACTGGTGAAATGATATCCCTCCCAGAAGAAATTGATTTTTCATAATTTGAAATTTTGAATGAGAGAGAGAGAAACAAACATATGGCTACCTTGATAGAATTTGAAGAGGAGATAATATCGGAAGAGACAATTTGAAGAGGAAAAATAAGCTCAAATAGCTCTCAAATGTGTTTAACTATTTATTTGTGTTCTTCACTCTTATTTCAACTCAAAAGATACAAGCTATTTATAGACTAGGAGTGCATGTATCTTAACACAAACTTCCTATACATTAAAGCTAGAAACTTATAACTTTAAAACTCAAGGCTTGAATTAATCCTACGTTTTCTACCATGCAAGAACTTCCACCTTGAATGCATACATGAAACTTGGTAAATTAAAAGCTTAATTAAGTTTAACTTTCAACACACCCCCTTAAACTTAATTCCTTGTAACGCCGAGCATAGACCGTAACTTGATGAAAGTCTCGGCTTTCAGAGGCTTCGTAAAAATATCCGCAACTTGGTCTTGAGTCTTCACATATTTGACTTCAATATCGTTCCTAGCAACACACTCACGAATAAAGTGATACCTCGTGTCAATGTGTTTGCTGCGATCATGGAACACTGGATTCTTAGCCAAAGCAATGGCTGACTTGTTATCAACAAGGATCTATGCGGCTTCTGGTTGCGGCATCTGCAAATCTCCTAACAATCTCCTCAACCAGATAGCATGACAAACACATGATGTAGCAGCAACATACTCAACTTCACAAGTAGAAAGAGTAACAATAGACTGCTTCTTTGAACTCCAAGTGAAAGCAGTATCTCCCATGAAGAAAACGAAACCAGAAGTACTCTTTCGATCATCAACATCTCCGGCCCAGTCACTATCACTATAACCCACAAGCTTATATTCATTTGAAGAAGAATAAAGCAAACCATAGCTGATAGTACCTTTGATGTACCGAAGAATACGTTTTGCTGCTTTGAAATGTGTTGATGTCGGTTTCTCCATGTACCGACTCACGAGCCCAACTCCATAGAGAATATCTGGGCGAGTGCATGTCAAATATCTCAAGCTTCCAACAAGGCTCTTGAAAGTTGTAAAATCAACTTTCTCACATTCGTCATACTTTGATAACTTGACCCCGCAATCCGTTGGTGTACTTACGGGCTGACAACCATCCATTCTGAACTTCTTCAGAATCTCATTAGAAAATCTTTCTTGGCAAATGAAAATCCCATCATCTGATTGCTTAATCTCAATGCCGAGATAATAAGACATAAGACCAAGATCAGTCATCTCAAACTCTCTCGTCATGGCTTGCTTGAAATCTCCAAACATTCTCGGGTTGTTACCCGTGAAAATCAGATCATCAACATATAAGCAAACAAATAGAGTATCACCATTTTCACAGACCTTGGCATAAAGCGCATACTCATTCGGGCATTGGACAAACCCGTTCTCTTGCAGATACTTGTCAATCCTGCTATTCCATGCTCGTGGTGCTTGTTTTAAGCCATACAAGGCTTTCTTCAACTTCAGCACCTTATCTTCTTGGCCTTTGATGAGATACCCAGGAGGTTGTTCAACATAAACATCCTCTTCAAGCACGCCATTTAAAAATGCCGATTTCACATCCATCTGATAAATCTTCCACTTTCTCTGAGCAGCAAGTGAAATCATCAAACGAACAGTCTCTAATCGGGCAACTGGAGCAAACACCTCACCATAGTCGATCCCCGGACGTTAGCTATAGCCTTTGGCAACCAACCTTGCCTTGTACCTCTCGATGTTTCCTTGGGCATTCTTCTTCTCCTTGAAAACCCACTTCAGACCAAAGGGCTTTTCACCTTTTGGTAAAGTTGTCAGCACCCACGTATCATTCTTCTCGATCGACTTGATCTCTTCATTCATAGCAACTCTCCATTTTTCGTCATTCACTGCTTCCTGAAAATCCACGGGCCCAGAATAAGCGAAATAACAATAGAGAGTTAGATCATCATGTGAATCATCCTCTTGAGCATAAATTTCTGCAAGGCTTCTCATTTTTGGAGGTCTCCCACTCGAGCTCTCATAGGATGATGTTGATGCTGATATCCTTGAAGAATATGGTGAACTTTGAACGCCTGGTGATGGAGACGGCGTTGTAGGTTTTTGATAAACACCTTCACCTTGCTCTTCTTCGGCGGGAGTTGGAAAGAAATCATATCTCTCTTTGTCTTCAAGGCTCCAATCCCATGCATCATTTTCATCGAACTGAACATCTCTGCTGATGACAATCTTGTTCGCCACCGGATCATAGAGCTTGTAGCCTTTCGATCTTTGGTCATAGCCGATGAAGACATGCTTCTTACTTTTATCTTCAAGCTTCGTTCTGACCTGATCTGGCACATGTACATAGCCAATGCTCCCAAACACTCTCAAATGAGATGCACTTGGCTTTCTTCCACTCCATGCTTCTCGAGGAGTTTGATCTGATAAGCTCTTTGTTGGACATCGGTTGGCTAGATAGACTGAGCAGTCAACTGCCTCAGCCCAGAACTCTTTCGGCATCTTCTTTGTCATCAGCATGCTTCGGGCCATATTGAGAATGGTCCGATTCTTTCTTTCAACCACGCCATTTTGTTGAGGAGATCATGGCACTGTCAGAAATCTTTTGATGCCATTCAAATCACAGAACTCATTGAACTCGTTAGAAGTAAACTCTCCACCTCTATCAGTTCTAAGAGACTTGATATAAAGACCAGTTTGCTTCTCCACAAGAGCTTTAAGGTTTTTGAACATAGAAAAAACTTGGGATTTTTCTTTAAGAAAATAAACCCAGGTCTTTCTACTGAAATCATCAATGAAGAGCAGGAAGTACTGATTTTTACCGAACGAGTCTGGCTTTATTGGTCCACAAACATCGGCATGGACAAGTTCAAGTGGCTGATTTGCTCTTGTAGTGCTCTCTTTTGGAAAGCTTTTTCGGACTTGCTTGCCGACAAGACACCCTTCACAAATTTGATCCGGTTGGTCAATTTGAGGCAAGCCATTCAACATCTTTCTTTGAGACATCAACTTCAAGCTCCCGAAGTTCACATGCCCAAGCCTTAGATGCCATAGCCATGGTGTCTCATTTACACAAGCTTTAAGACATTTGGCGACATCTGTTTGAATATTCAACAAGAACATTCTATTCTTCGTCATTGGCACCTTGGTGATCACGTTCTGATGATCATCTTGGAGCAAGAGACTACGATTCTTCATGTGCACCTCGTAGTTCTTCTCCAAAAGTTGTCCCAAACTCAAGATGTTGCTCTTCATATTAGGAACAAAATAAACATTGCTTATGAATTGATGACCACCATTCTTCATACAAATTAGAATCGTACCTTTTCCCTTGATGGGAACTTTGGAGTTGTCTCCCAATGTAACACCTCCGGTGATCGACTCATCGAGCTCAACAAATTTCTTCTTGTCACCACACATGTGGTTGCTCGCCGCATTGTCAAGGTACCATACGTCCTTGTCTTTGTCCTCGCCTTGGTAGGCTAGCAACAAAGTGGCATCATTCACTTTCGAATCATCCACGTAGTTGGCCTTCTCCTCAACATTGCTAGGAGCACTCCAACAATCTCGAGCGTAGTGCCCATAGTTTTGGCAATTATAGCATCGAACTTTCGATCTATCTTGTCTGCCAAAGTTTCCTCTTCCTCGTCCTCTCGAGGATTGACCACTTTCTCCATCATTGGAGTCATGGTTTGATGATCCGCCTCTTCCTCGAAAGGAACCACGTCCACGTCCTCGTCCTCTTCCTCTTTGAGACTTCTCTTGGCCATCACTCTTCTCTTGAGTTGAGTTCTTGGTGGCTAAGACTTGCTTTGTTGGCTCGTCCTTTCTGCTTTTGATCCTCTCCTCACGGGCTTGTAAAGAACCCATGACTTCTTCAACCGTCATAGTCTCCAAGTCTTTCGACTCTTCGATGGCGACTACAACATGATCGAACTTCGTTGGCAACGAACGAAGTATCTTCTCAACAACTCGGGCATCCTTGATGCTTTCTCCGTATCGCTTCATTTTGTTGACAACGGTTAACAATCTTGCAAAGAAATCCGCAAACAATTCGGACTCTTGCATTCGGAGACCTTCAAATTCTCCTCGCAAAGATTGCAAGCGCACCTTCTTCACCTTGTCAACCCCTTGGTTAGAGGTTTTCAAGATTTCCCATGCTTGCTTGGCGGTCGTCTCATTGGCCACTCTTTCGAACATGGACTCATCCAGACATTGGTGGATGAGAGTGAGAGCTTGTTGATCCTTCTTCCGGGTCTTTTGAAGGACCTCCTTCTCGGTGGGAGTCAACGAAGCTTCGTCTTGAGGCATCTCATAGCCTCTCTCGACAATCTCCCACACATCTTGGGAACCAAGAAGTGCCTTCATGCGGAGACACCAATTCTCATAGTTTTCTTTTGTGAGATGAGGAAATTGGAACGGAAAACTTGAATTAGCCATAACCGAGCTCTGATACCAATTTGATAGAATTTGAAGAGGAGATAATATCGAAAGAGACAATTTGAAGAGGAAAAATAAGCTCAAATAGCTCTCAAATGTGTTTAACTATTTATTTGTGTTCTTCACTCTTATTTCAACTCAAAAGATACAAGCTATTTATAGACTAGGAGTGCATATATCTTAACACAAACTTCCTATACATTAAAGCTATAAACTTATAACTTTAAAACTCAAGGCTTGAATTAATCCTACGTTTTCTACCATGCAAGAACTTCCACCTTGAATGCATACATGAAACTTGGTAAATTAAAAGCTTAATTAAGTTTAACTTTCAACATACCTAGCCCCACTCAATTGTACAAAGCACGGAGTCCCACTCAATTGTAAAGAGCAAAATCCCTTTATATTCCGTATTTTCTACAACTAAAAATATTGGAGTCCCTTTTCATGTGGTTATTTGGGAGTGAAATAGTAGAATTTGCATAGTTATTTGTACGGAGTACACAACTATCCAAACAATAACATGTCATATTTACATAGTGCAGTGCGCCATCATCCTTCCTTAATTTGTGTGTAACCCATCTATAATAATGACAAGTAATTGTAAACGGAGGGAGTAAGTACTGTTTGAAACGACAATTAATTAAGGCCAAAGGCCACCGAGTGGCGGTGACTTTTTTCCAATTTTTTTTTTCAAAATTAAATTAATTTTTTTTTACAATTTTTATTTTTATTTTTTGGTCACCGTAGACATTGACGGTGACTTGAAACGGTTCTCATACCGGATCATATCCACCGTTATACGCTTGTGTGAAGATATCTGCGTTGTATTTAGGGTCATAACTATGTATTTTACTGAGATAAAGGAAAATAAATCTAAGAAGAACACGTTGAGTGGTAGTAAAGATTATTTTTTAAAAATTGTTATATTATTTATGTAAAAAAATGCGGAATGCATCGTTACTTAATAATACATTTTTATTGGTATTTCAAGGGTCCTCTTCAACCAAATAATATAGATTGCGATTATTATGTATTGAGGAATATGTGAGAGATTATCGACCAAAGAGCAGTTTTAGTCCCCATTGAGGTAGGTGTTCAATTTATGGTAAAATATCGTTATATATGAAGTAGCTAGATATCTTACATATCCATTATACGTAAACATACTTTTTCACTTATGTAGCATTTCACCCGTTTATCATCTCCTTACATGGCATTTCAAATTGATGAAGTAAGAGAAGAGTGGGTTGAGTTTGTTGAAAAACATCTTGTCTGGTAATTATAATTGTATATTTACATCTATGTTATAATATTATTATATTAGGGATGGATAAACACTAGTAAACCCTAGTTCCCTATGTACTCTATATAAAGGGTCCTGAAGACACCCAATAATACATCAGTTCATTCTCTTCTCCTCATCTCTATTCTATCTATTATCACAATCTACTAATTTTTTTTTTTATCACACTAGCTAGTTATCTCTATGTATGTTCAATGACTTAAAATTAACAAGTAAATATACTTTTACATCATGATATCGACGCAGGTAATTGATCGAGGGGAATCGTCAAACATTATCAACATATAAGTTCGATGGAGTATGCACATGAGTTTAAATCATTTATGTGTGTGTATATATATATTTGCTTATTTATACTCTTTGTTATAGTTAGATTTCCATAGAGATATATATACTCATTTTTTTCCCCACGACTATGACAAATGTTAGTTGTTTTGTGATTGATATTACATACTAGTAGTAATTAATGTCACTGTCTTGTGGCATTTTTCAAAGATAATTTGGAGCGGATCTATTACAGGTGCTTGCACTATTGTGTGTAAATATGTTAAAATTCAATATGCAAAAAAACAGTGATAGACAATGGCTAGTTTAACCGTTGTCATTAGTTCGTTCAAATTTTAAAATATGTTACACAACAGTTTTAAGTACATTATACAACGGTTATTCTTACCGTCTATACTCAAAGACAACAGTTGAAATATACATATACAATGGTTAGATTGTATATAGACAACGACTAATTGGAGTTTAGACAACAGTTATGTGCTACCTACACAACGGTTGTGGTGTATCTAGACAACAATGAGATTGTATATAGACAACGGTTCAATTGTATCTACACAACGGTTAAAACATAATTTAGACAACGGGGATATGAGATATAAACAACGGGTATATAACACATAGGCAGCGGTTATAGTGAACCTAGACAACAATTAGATTGTACATAAACAACAGTTATATGACATATGATCAACTGCTAAATGACGCATAAACAACGGTTATGTGACACATAAACAACCGTTATAACTGTTTAATATTGATTGTTCTAAATTTTGGAGTCTCATAGACAACGGTTATGAAGTATCTTTGACAACGGTTATAACCGTGTTTATAGGAACCATTGTCATAGGTTTAACCGATTTTACCTAAAAACGCACTGACATAGACAACAGTGCAATAACAGTTGTCTATGTTAATAATCAAGGCAAGTGAGCTTTATTTGTTGTTACTATCGAATCTAATTATCTTGTATATTTGTGAAAAATAGTAGCTCTTTGTAGACTAGTCAATGGTTGAATATGTGGAAAATGTATATATGGACATGAGTGCTAGTCTCTAGGTGACACGTGACAGTGGCAGTATCACCCATGTCTGCGGAGGTATGTTACCCTCATTTTATTCCGGAATGCAAACATGCGATGTCAATGTTTTCTAGTGTGACCTTCCGGTGGGTTGATTTGTAGAGACACAATCGGTCCTTAAAATTAGTATTATCCAATTTAGACCTGCTGGTATAGTAGTTAATTAGTACGGAAATTGGTAGAACAATGTGTATATATGTGTTACAAATGTAAGTTACAATCAGGCTTATTATGTTTAATTTGCCAATATATAAACTGACCAATCATAGTATTTTTGACTATGGTTTGCTGATGTTCTTATGATACACTAGTTAACCACATTTCAGGTTTTGACAGCAGCTGGAGTAGAGACTGAGTCCGTTTGAAATATTTAAAAGCTGGTATACAATTTCCTGTTTTTGAAAATAATGTTTCCAAGTCTATTTTAATATTCGTAAGAAAGGGGGTGTTTCACTAGGTAAACCACCAACCGAATTATTACCTTATCAATTTGTTTTTTATTAAACACAAATTGAATAAAAAGTGAGTGAAGGGCTCGAAAGTGTTCTTGTATGAGCGGCACTTGGGTGTTCTTAGAGTCATACACATTGGAGCAGCACTTGGGTGTTCTTAGAGTCCACGTTGCCAAAAAAAATATTTAAAAAATGAATAGGGTGAAGCGGCACTCCAATAGTGTTCTTGTATGAGCGGCAACCCATTGCAACGAAGCGGAAAATGCTTGGCCACTGTTCAACACAAAAGCACAGGGAAGGGATACATACACTAGCCAATGACTTGATGCCAGGTGTATGGAGTATTATTATTTTTTTTGAAAAAATCAATTTCTAGCATCAAATTTTTTACTTTTATTTTTTTTAAATATATATTTGTATGTGATTTAATTTTATCTACCTATAAACACCCATTTGTTATATATTTGAGTAAAAAAATAATTTATAACTTTAATGATTAAAAATAGGTTAAGTGTTCGATGGTAGAATGCACGGATGTGGGTAGAATTAGTAAAAAGTTGAAGAAGTGTTCTTATACTGATTTGACAGAGAAAAAGTAGGTTAAGGGCCCGAAGACGTGTTCTCGGATGCACATGGCCTGAGCACATATGTGGGTGGAATTGATGAAATTGTAAAGGTAAAAGAGTGTTCTTATGATGATGTGTCAGGACAAAAAAAAGTGAGTTAAAGGAAAAATAGAAGTGTTCTCGGGTGTGCATGACCTTAAGCTGATGTGGCAAAAGGAAACATAAGGGTTAATTTGGTAACACATAGCTGATGAGGGTGAGAAAATGAATAGAGTTATGAAAAGTTTGGGATAAGTAGTCCAATTTCAAAAGCTAATTAAGCTAAAATATTATATTTAAATTATTTAAAACTATAGAATATTAAAATCAAAAGCTCCGAAAACTACCTGCATTACCAAACGGACCCTGCAGTACGAATTACCATACCATGACCAAATGGAATTGGAATCACTCCGTCCCTCCCTAACCCGCCCCGTTTCCACCGTGGCAACGGGTCACATAATTTTACTTCTCGGGTTCTTCTTGTTCGGAGCCAACTTCTCCCTCTCAGAGTCTCACAAGCGCTCGCAGACCGCCGCACGCCCTCGTCGCCGGTCACACTCTCCCGGAAAGCTGTTGCCGCTGTTCTTCCATCTGCAATGGCCATCGCCAAAACCAGGTCCGAGGAGGAGCAATCGTGTCTGGCTAGATTCTACAAAATTGTTCTTGGCTGGGACTACTTTAGCCTTCTGACAGAATCTCGAGTAAGTTTCCACCCCCGCTCGCTGTTAGGGCTAGGGTTTCTGAATCTACTGCCTCCTTGTTTTGATTCTGCTACAGAGCTATGTTCGCATTGAATGTTTCGTTCTGTTTGTGTGCGTAGAAACACGGCAAAGGTAAAACTGCTCGCGCGACAGGATTGAAGAAGGTGAAAGATACGTACTCGGATGTCGATGATTATCTCTCGACTTTCGAGCCTCTTCTCTTTGAAGAAGTTAAGGCTCAAATCGTCCAAGGAACTGATGAAGAAGAGGGTAATTTTCTGATTGTAGTTCATTTTATGCTTTCATGTTGTTTTCTTGCTAATATTGCTTTGGATTTTATTTTAAGTCACTGCTGTCTGCAACTCATAAAAATTCTGAGGGGATCAAAGGAAGCTGATTCAAGGGGGTTGCTTGACTGTTGTTGACTAAATTGCACACTATTATTGCAATGGTCATATGGATGCAATTTCCATCCAAGTTGTTGGATCTTTTCTGTATGATTAGAGTTTATATGATTCTTTGGTGTATTTAACTTAAGCTGGCTAAAAGGTTCTAAGCTGTCATTCTTAGGTGTTTTGTATTTATTTTTTGTGGATCATAGAGTAAAGCATCTTTCACAAAAAGGTGCACTGAAGTTGGCGTTAATTTCTGTCATTGAAAATATTCATTATTCATATAATGGATGATTGATGCGTTTGAGTGCGCTGTATGAATGGGTACTTCTTGTGAGGGTAAAATTATTGATACTCAGATCCTACAATCATGTACCAGCAAAATGCTACGCCAAATTGAAGTTTGAAATAATGGGAAGGTTTTTGTTCAATATATACTGTTTGTCATTTTTAAAAATTTACTAATATTCTAATCTTCAATTAATCTCAAATTTACTTAATATTGGTTCTATAATCAATTTAAAGAGGCTTTATCTCTCATGTCTTGCTCATAATCTTAGCCTTGGATGTTGGAGATACGATAAGCAAAGTATGATTTCCAGTTTGCACTAAATTGTTCATTTTTTTAAATCTTTTTTATTTTGACAGAGATTTCAGTGGGGCAACAAAAACCAGGAGTGATACAGGAATGTAGTGAATCTGAGGGGTTTTGCAAACTGGATGTCCTTTACATTGTGGATGAAAAGGAAACAGTCTCACAGAATGATCTTTTGTTACTTTCAAAAGAAAAGGTTGTAGACTAATTTCTTCTATCTTGTGTTGAGTTTAGTTTCTTCAAGTATTTAAAAAAAAAATGTTTAGCTTTTTTGTTTTCTCCACCTCTAATGTGACACAGCAGTATTGTGTAGATTGATTTGTTAATACTTGATTAAGCACAATATGTATATCTTTAAGGAATTTGCTGAAAAATGGTCTATTTACAGTTTGGGACTGTCACTAAGCCCACTTGTGCATTTGCGTTTGTGGAACATCGACAACCAGACTCTCTGAAATTGAGGCTGTTCTTACATGGAGAAGTCAAAGGGATGGATGTTAATAAAACCAAAACTAGTACAAGACTCGCAAATTTCCGTACATTTGCCAGTGAAACGGGCTCTTATGTGCATGTTTCCAAGGTAATGCTTTATTTCTCATAGATATTTATAACTTCCTTCATTCTTGAACCCTGAAGTTTCCATTCTGATGCATCCTATTAATCTATTGTGAGCTGATTATGCTATCAAGCCTATTAAATTTCTTCCACCAAGTAATTTTGGACGCCTGTGGAGGTGCCTAAAACTTAGTTATTAGAGTATTATTTTTTGTGTTATAATCCATACCAACTCCTTCTGCCGTGCATTTCAATTCCACATCTGACTTGTTGCCTTTGTCAGCTTACATCTCAGTTTTGGTTTTCTGGTTTCATTATCAGCTTGGAATCAGCCAGAGTGCCTTATCAGTTGCTTCATAATTTCATAGGTTTGCAGCCTGTCAACAATCATTCGCGAGTTTGTTGCATTGCACTCTATTACTTCTCTTCCCTTTAGGGATTTGATTCTTAAGGCTGCTGATTGTGATGCTGGATCCATTGATCGTGCTTGGAAGATCCCTGAACAGCTGATGCAATATATTGAAAATAGTCACAATGCTTCGCAGCTGGAGGCTATCCGTGTAAGTATCTATTCAATGCATCTACTGTATTTAACTGCGTTGATTTCATATTGTTACATGATTGCTTAATCTCCATATTTTGTGGCATCTCGACCCCTTTTCACTTCTATTCATTCCTTTATATTATACCATCTTCGACATCCATCAAATAATTGATCAATTTTGCCCTTCTCCTGCAGGCTGGTTTATCTCGGAAATCTTTTGTGCTTATACAGGTTTGAAGTATTCTATTTGGAGAAACACTAATGCCACTTCCCTCTTTTTCTCTAAGTCAATGTTGTTCTCTATTAGTTTTTTCTTAATGTGAAAACTACCAACATTTATTTGGTGGACATGTATGTAATGCACACTTGTTTGGGTAAAGTGGAATAGAAACGGAACTGAGCTAGTAAGCTGGAAAGTTGCTTTTGTGGCCTGTGGTTGCCTGTTACAAATGTTTGGATCATTTGACTCTTTTGTTAATTGACGAAAAAAATTGATGATATAAAGGTGAAAGAAAATACCGGGATACTTCTTCTGATGTGCTTGGTATCTCCTCTATTCCTATGAAGGCGGCGCATGTGTTGGCTCTGATCTAGACTCTACGTTTGCCTTGACTGCCTGGCATCTCTTAATCCTTTAATTTGAGATTTATTCTAAGAGGAAACATCTGGCTGGGCATTTGTTATCCGTTATTTTTGTTTGATTGGCAATTTTTCTCTAGTGGTTGTTGATCCTTGTTGGCCTGGAAACTGTTATTTCTCCTTTTGCATATATTCTGGTTCTGTTTCTACTACTACGATTGTCTTATGTGGCTATGTGCTTGTTTATACTAAACTATATTGTGCTTGCTTTAGCGTTGGAACCTTATTTTTTATTATATCAGGGCCCTCCTGGGACTGGGAAAACACAAACAATCCTTGGACTTCTTAGTGCTATTCTGCATTCAACTCCAGCAAGGATGCATACTAAGTGAGTTTTTTTCTTCTTCGAATTTTAAACCTGGTGCAACATTATTTTAGGGGACTTCCTCCTCCCCCTTCCCAGTTGGGATCCCCCATCCCACTTCGGTGCCCCCTTTGGTGTCCTATAAAATTATTTCAACCCTAAATTAATGTTAAAAATTTTAAAAATGATAATAATCGTATAAATGACAATTCATATACATTTATAAAAAATCATAGTTTTGTTTTATAAAAATAATGACTAAAAAATGTTATTTGGAAACATTTCATCCTAATTTTTTTTTTCTAAAATTTATTCTTTATGATTTTTCACATTTTGTTTTTTTACAAATATATTATTGTGTATGCGTTATCATTTATAAGATTAATACGTAGTATAGTTTTTTGAATTTTTTTTACATTAATTTAGGGTGAAAATAATTTTGTGGGATGGGGGGTCCCACCCACCCCCATACCCCTGTCCTTATCCATAGATTACTAGTTTTGACTCCTTTTTTCATGCAGGCAAAACTTGCATGATAAGAAGCAATGGCCAGATCCACCAATTGATTATAAGTATGTTTCTCTTGCCTTGTGATAATAATTGGCGTCTTTCTCTGCTTCAGTGTTTTAAAAAGCTAGAGTCGAGCAACTGTACCTTCGTTTATGCCTTGTTGTACGGCTATCTTATCCCTTCATTGGTTTAACTTATATAATGCTATTTTTTGAATTCATTTAAAATGAGAGTGCTAGATCCTTTTGCATGTTTTAGATGGTTGGTAACTTGCGTATTTAGTGGAAGTGGAGGTTATATTTATGGCTGTGTTAGCACTTTTAGTGTAGTCAAACATGCGTGGATATGATTTTGTCTTTTTCTTTGTTTCATGAAATTTATGGTGCATGATTTACTTACTCTTCGTCTGCTGGCAGCTAATGACACTGAGAAAACTAAGCACTTCATTTTATTTGATTGTTGATTCCTGAGGTTTTGATGTCTGTGTCTAAAGAGGCCTTGTGTGTGAGAACCAGACCATCGCAGTTTGTTATTCTTTTTATCCTGATCAAGGACGCCTTCCTTTCTAAAAAAATGAATTGCAGGACATCCTTGTAATGATTGAAGGTTTGATGATTTAGAACTTTATGCAGCTGTAGTTTGAACTGAATAATTGATAAGGATTGTCGTTGGGCTTTTATGGATGTTGTTAATGAATAATGATCATTCTGGAGTCTTAAACTTTGTCCTCTTCTAGAGGGTAACACTCAATTGTGTCCACAATTGATGTATTTATTTGCTCAACCAGAATAGTCTACTTTAATTCAATTACTTGCAGATCTATGGTTGACTTAACTATATCGCATTTGTGAGTTTGTGGAACAAAATTCTATAGTGTGTACTCCCTATGTTCGCGAAAACTTGTCGTTTTAGTCTCGGACACAATTATTAAGGAATATATTACACTACCTAATTTGCCCTTACTTAACTTTTGTCTTTATTATCCCCAAAACAAAGTACAATGGCACATTTCACATCTTCAAATTGGAGCCAAAATTTAAATGAACAAAATCAAATTCAAACTAGGGTTTAATTGGGAAATAAATGGAGAAAATATCTAAAATGACATGTTTTGTTGAACAAAATGAAAAGTCTAAAACGACAAGTTTTCGCGAACGGAGGGAGTATCTCCTTGCAATTGCATTCTTCTTTTTTCTTTCTTAAAATTTAAAGTAAGCGTTTTTTGGATGCTTTGCAGATATAATCATTGGAATTTAGCTTCTCCATGGCTGTCTGGTAATAACAAAAGGGATGAGGTCATGCCTGTGAATGGTGATGATGGCTTCTTTCCTATCTCGGGGAATGAAATGGTAAAGTAGTGTCTTTTATCTCTCAGGTAATTGGATTTCCAAACTCTAAATGTACATCTACAATGCAGAAACCAGAGGTGGTGGATTCTAGTCGTAAATATCGTGTTCGTGTGCTGGTATGTGCCCCATCTAATTCAGCTCTAGATGAAATCGTGTTGCGTGTGATAAACAGAGGTATTGAATTTTCTGCCTCTTATATCATAATTTTTTTTAAATTTATTTTCTAAACATGTAAAGAAAGAAAGAAAGAATTGCAAGCACAAGTGAAATAAGGGAAGTAAAGAAGCCCAAACCATATGACAGAGAAGAGCTGAAAGAATGAATGACCAAAAACATATCTTGTATCCGATGGCTCCCAGGCTCCCAGCACACTTGAATTTGCTAGAAGGATGAAAAATGTTTGTAAAATAAGAAGGGATAGCTACAGTATATTTTATAAGCTCCTTATTTATTCTACAATGAATTTCTTTTCCTTTATTACCTTATTTAAAATTTTGTCTACAGGGATCCATGATGAGAATGATCATGCGTATAATCCTAAAATTGTGCGGATTGGGTTGAAAGCTCATCACTCTGTTCAGTCAGTCTCCATGGATTACTTGGTGAGATCAGGAAAACCATCAATACTTATTTATTTGTTTGTTGTTTTTGTATTGTCCATCTGTTTTACCAGTTTGATGCAAATTTAATTATTTTACTCTTTTACCATTCAGTAAAGAATTTTTTGAACTATTTCCAACATAAAAATATCATTCCTGTTGGATCTTTTTGTTCTAGTATGTCAGTTTGTATACTTGTACTTTATTTTCCTCAATGGCTTGCAGTTTTTCTACAACCTATTCGGCTATTCCCCTTTTCATGTTTTTTTTTTCTGCAGTGTATTGTGTTGATTTTTTGTAAGCATTTTATTATAGCAAGCAATTTTTCTTTGAAGGTAGCACAAAAGCTAGCTGGTATTGGTGATTACCTGACTGCTGATAAGCAGAAACAAGGATCTGCTGCAGTGGATAGGGACAGCATTCGGGCTTCAGTTTTGGATGAAGCTGTTGTTGTAGGCAACTTCTCTTCTCAAAGAAAATTTGAAAGTTTGTTTAGTTGTATACTATGTATCTAACATTCCTTCATGATCGACCAGGTGTTCTCCACTCTTAGCTTCAGTGGTTCTAGTATTTTCTCTAAATTGAACCGCAGTTTTGATGTTGTCATAATAGATGAAGCAGCTCAAGCGGTAAGTGTTCCACCTTTTAATCTATTTTTTGGTTAGTTATGGATGGAAGCTCTGCTGCATAGAGTTATATGTTTCAATGTATTATGCAGTAGATGATATGACTAAATATATTGCATATGTTAGTGATTGCATGATAAACAACATATTTATCACAATTAGTCCTATTTTTATACAATTCGATCATGACTTGTCTATTACTCTATCATACACCTGTACGCATAATAGTTCATCTTCAAAACCGTAGTTATTCTTTAATTCATGTTTTCCAAATAAGGGCAGGCCTTACCGTACATTTTCTTCCTCTTTCCTTTACTTTTCTCATTGTCTAGCAAAAGAAGGGGGGCAGCGGTGGAGGATGAACTGGTTTAGCTGCTGGTGGAATTGTTTGATTCTTGGTTGTGATGCTTGTGTAACATAGGTTACTGAGATGGTGCTATGCAAATCTTTAGATGCTTAGATTTATCTCAGTTCTTTCATATTGTTTTCCTCTATTGGCTGCATCATATTGTTTTCCTCTATTGGCTGCATTGTTATTGCGTGTCATCTTTCTTGCAACATCAATTAAAACTTCCTCCTTTGAAAACAGGTGGAAGCAGCAACACTTGTCCCATTGTCAAGTGGATGTAAGCAAGTCTTCTTGGTAATGTACCTTAAATACGCTTCTTATTTGTGTGGTCAATGAACTCTTGCTTTAAATTATGATGTTAAGGTTACTATATCACAAGTGGTATGGAGTATTCACCTTTTTTTTTGAGCTTATCCAACCGCTGGTGTTTGACTTTTCTGCTGGTGTTTGTCAGCTTACTTCCCATTCTGCCTCTCCAGGTTACATAATGGGTAGTACTGCTAGCACATAAAGCCCGTCCCGTTGATTAGAGGATTATACTTTCTACTTCTTTCCCTCTTGTCAGTAGGCAATTTAATATCTGGAAAAGAATGCAGTACACTTTTACAGCAGTATTTTAAGGAGACTAGTGATAAAGGACAACCTTGGTATTGCTTGTTTTCATGACAGATTGGAAAGGGTGGGATGGGGTCTGTGGGGGAGGTATTTCATTCAGTGAGATGAGAATGTGGTTTTCTTGGGCCTAGATAGTCACTTGATGATGTCTACCTGCAAGCATCGGAGGGTTGTAGTAGATCCAGCAGTCTCCGTGCTAGCTATCCTTCTCTCTCAATTAGCAGGTTTAAAACCGATTGTCATGACGTGCGCATAACTCAAAGAGTCTTATATGGCATCTATGAACTAAAATGCCACTCGTCTTTTATAGGAAGATGGAATACCTCCTTAAGAAGTTGTCATCTCCGATAAACTGTACATTTTTTCATATTTTGTTTAATTTCCTAATTGAGAACAATTTTTTTCATCCGATAAGACAAGCTATAACGAGTTATGATGATATGTTGAAGCTTATAATTCATATTGTACCTTACCATGGTTATTGCACACTCCCTTGAAGGTAGCACTACTCAGTGTCTTGACATGCATAATGTTTGCTGCTCGTAGGTTGGTGATCCAGTTCAACTACCAGCCACTGTGATATCCCCCATAGCTGAAAAGTTGGGGTAAGTTGAGTGAATCGTGATAGTTCCTTTCAATTTGGAGTTTTTATATGAGCTTCATACTGCTCACCTTATTTGGTTTTTTGTTCTAGATATGGCATGAGCTTATTCAAAAGATTCCAAAGAGCTGGCTATCCAGTTTCAATGCTGAAGACACAGTATCGTATGCATCCAGAGGTGAGAGCTTTGACGAAAGTCAACATAAATACATAATTGTGAAATTTTACCTCTTGATCAGGACTTTTCTTTATTGCAGAAATACAAGTACAATATGCTGTTCTTATTTATTTTTGGTGCTTCTTATTTAAATTTTTTAAAAGGGAGTTGGTTTTTTTTTTGAAATAAAAAAATTATGGTTATTTATTGGGAAAAAGTAATTCCTGCTTTGTTCTTTTTACAGATAAGAAGTTTTCCTTCTAAGGAGTTCTATGATGATGCTTTAGAAGATGGTGCTGATCTTGAAAAGCAGACAAAGCGTTCATGGCATGATTATCGATGTTTTGGACCTTTTTGCTTCTTTGACGTTCAGGAGAGTGAAGAGTCACAACCTAGTGGGAGTGGCTCTTGGATAAATGTTGATGAAGTTGAATTTGTCCTCCTCTTGTATCAGAAGCTGGTGGCAAGGCATCCAGAACTGAAATCAAGTTCAATGTTGGCTATTATTTCTCCTTACAGACATCAGGTTAAGCTCATCCGTGAAAAGTTTCGAGAGATGTTTGGGGTTGAGTCTGACAAATTTGTGGACATAAATACTGTCGATGGATTCCAGGTATGATACATGCTACATTTTTTTTACTTTATACTTTGTGCAAATTTTTTATGAAAATCACAAGTGTCTGAATGAAACTACCGCAGCTGGCCTGGCCCTAATAGGTCCTATTCTGTTCACCTAGTTTGTTTAAATTTTTGGGTTCTTTAAAAATTAAACCACCTCTGGATTTGTTATCCTAAAAGCCGATAGGCTGTATGTATATATGATATCAAATAGAACATTGCTCTAGGGTTATATCTAAATTTCAAGCTTGTACCTTGTTTGAATATGCTTTTAAATATCTTATCGCATTTGCTTCTGGAAACCCATTTCTGGTTTTGGCATTGTTGTTTGTTTGGCATGGATGGTTCTAATTATTGAAATCATTTCAAAGTTGAAATGGCCTCATCTTTACAGGGCTATAGTGCTATTGTCCTCTACTTCTTACATTCGTGTCTGCTTGTACTAACTTGTCAGCTTCCTTCAAAGTCTACTTTCCTACTTACTAATCTTCATGACAGGGACGGGAAAAGGATGTTGCTATATTCTCTTGTGTCAGATCAAGCAAAGACAAAGGTATAGGCTTTGTTGCTGATTTTCGGCGTATGAATGTTGGCATCACCAGAGCACGGTCTTCTGTACTGGTATGCTACTGTTTACTTCAATATCTGTTTATTTGGATGATTCTGGATGTTATAGATTTTAAATCACCTTCCGTGTTTACAAAACTTTGAGTACGTGGAATGTATATTCACCTAAAGAGAGTGTGATGCATACTTTGACACCAATGTTTGTTAAAAGTTTTATGCAATCATTTCCGTTTTCTTTTAGTTATGGCCTTTGCAAGCAGCACATCTTCTGTTCCCTTAGATTTCACTGCTAGCCTCTGCCATCAACCAAAAAAAGGATCCAGAGTTGAGCACAAATTATAGGGGCAATGAATCCAGATTTGGGATATTTTGTAGTTGTGTGCATGCATGTGTCTCTGGTTACATGTATTTGTGTTTGAGCGTATGCAAGAGAACAAAAAAATTCTTTCGCATTAGTAAGCTAGCTTTGTAAGCTAAGCAAGCCTACTTCTCCAGGCACTATGGTAGGACGTGGTGAGGAAGGGAGGAGGAGTTGAGTATGAAATTGTGATAGTGGTGGAAATGGAAAGATGGGAATGTGAACTTAGGACCCTCTATAAGTAGAAAAAGATAACATCGCTAGTGGCTACAGTTAGTACCTTAGGGAGTGACAGGATAGTAGTTTGAAAACTGCGAGCCTTCTTGTGCAAAAATGTGGTTTATGACATCAACAAACAAAATACATATCTTCCTCTGTGAATGGCTAAAAAAAGCGTTTTGTTTTTCCTTACAAAACCTAATAACAGAACCAATTAAAAATGAATGGCCATGTAATTTGTTTTGGTTTTTTAATGTAGGTGGTGGGATCGGCATCAACGTTAAAGCGGGATACCCACTGGAGTAACCTGGTGGAAAGTGCTGAAAAGAGAGATTGTTTATTCCAGGTCAGTATATGCAGTATTTTGTTATTTGCAACAATACCAGTTTGGCAGTGCAATTGGTTCACTTTATGCCTGAAAATGGTTATATCACTGATTTTCTTCATTGTCAACTTCTATTTTATTGCAAAATTTCCTGTAGCTACTGAGGATATGAAACCTTTTTAATAATTTCAGACATTGCTATTGGCATATGTTGCTGATTTATGATTGATCAGAAAATTTCCAGTAAGGGGAAAACTTTTCTCTGTTATGAGATTTTGGATGATTTACAATGTCTAAACACTGCATTGAAGTTTAAGCTCATTGAAACGCTAAAGCTCTTGTTTCAGCTTCTAATCCAAATAAAGTCACTCAGACCATATGTGGAGCTGTACATGTTTCATTCTTTCTAGGCTTGAGACAACCTATGATGATTTGCTTGCAGGTTTCAAAGCCCTACGCTTCATTTTTCACCAATGACAACTTGAAACTCATGGAGGTGAAGGACCGTGGAGAGCTTGACGAAGATATGGGATTCGATATTGAGACATATGGTAATCCTGATGATCCTGACATCATACTAGATGAAAACGATGATGGTGATGATGGTGATGATATGGGAGGGGATGACGACTGATTCAACCAGCAATCACGGTAAGCTGTTTACAGCAATCATTTTGATAGCGGGCAAGGATCAAATATATATAAAGAAAACGTTTTAATGATAGAAGTTAGGTAAGAGTTAATATTATTTTTAGTTTGATAGATTATGTTGTTTACATCAACCATTTGGGTAGCGCCGTAGCGGACCAAGGATTCAAGTACAAACTACAACATTACTAGTTAGGGGAAAATGGTCCATCGCAAATCATCCCTATGATTTGACATTGGTGAGCACACAACCTTGAGAGACAAGCCAAGAGAAAAGATGTATCTTTTCAGGCACCATCGAGTTGCCAATAAGCTGACATGAATGTGAAATCACCATTGAAAGAGACCCAAGAATGAGTTCTGGATTTATGCACACAACTGTGTGAATTTTCAAATTCCCTAAATGGTCCGTCTCTGAGCCATTGGGGAGAACATATAGATTACACAGTGAATACATTTTGAAAGAATTACAGGCGCAACCTATCTTGGTTGACGTCAAATCTCAAATCTCGCTCTCAACAACACCACAAATGCTCATACGAATCTAGCAGCCGATTTCAACAACAGCCTGTTGTAGAATAAGAACGCTGCCGATTATATTATTAAGTGAATAGAAAGACGCGCGATCTCTTGATCGATCATGTACTACATATGTTAACAGGGATTGATGTAGTGCGGAGGCCTCATGCTTGTAGCTTGAGTTGGACCGTTCTTGACGATGAGCACAGTGTCCATACCCCAGCTTGCATGCCTCTCCAGATGACAATGCATGAACCACACCCCTGCAGTTTCCCATTTTCCAATCTTTAGTTCATACATATGCTCAAATTCACCTTGTTTTTATCAACTCATTACAAACAATGCATGTTTTAGCCCAAATTTTTGTTTGGCCTTGCCTTATTTTTCAAGGGATTTTTACTATTTAGATTGGCCGGTCTTAAGAGCATTTCCAACAGAGTTCCCTCTTTGAGATTTTAGAGAATTTTAAGGCGTTTTTAGTTCAACAGATTCATCATCTTCTTCTCCAAAATGGAAAGTCATTTGAAGAATACATATTTTGTTTTCCTATTTTGGACAAATAAAGATTAAAGAAAGACAAAAAATAAATAAGAGTGAACTCACCAGGGTTGTTAGCTTTGAATCTGATAGCAGTCCAGCCATTCTTTGGGACACCAATGGTGTTAACCTCCGCCGGATCCTTCAAATTGTATCCTTTAGGGCTTTCGTCGACGTCGAAGATGTCATTTCCCCATCCCACGACGTAGTAGCTGTACCCGTGCAAGTGCATTGGGTGGTTCTCCGACGCATTCATCACGTTCGTCCCTTGGAACACGATCTCCACCGTCTGGTTGTATTCCACCTCGATAACCCTCGTCCCGTTCAAATCCGACATCGTATAATTGTCGCCAATCATCGGCGACATTGTGTAGTTAAACACATAGGTCGGCTCGTCGGGGAAATCTCCCTTGTAAACACCGTTAAGGCTCTTCCAATAGGCTTGGAGGACGTCGGTTTTAGGGGCGTCGAACGTCACATTGTTGAGGCTCGCCGAGAGGACGTTGTTGTTGGGGCCGGAGCAGTTTTTACCGTCCTCGCAAGGTAGGGTTCCGACGGCGAGTGTCATGATAATCCGACGGTCTATGGTTTGGGGGACGTTGATCGGGTGGTCGGTGGTGGCTAGGGCACGAAACTGGCGCGTGAAGGCAATGGCGGCGGTGCTACTATTGTAGTCGGGGAGCGTGGGGAAGGTGGCGTTGGCAGGGGCGGTGTAGTTGCCGGCATACTTAACGATAGCGGTGGTGGTGGCGTTCGAGAAAACGAGCTCGCCAAAGGCTCTAGAGGCCATGTAGTAGTGGCTAGGATTTTGGTTGGCTACTAGGAGGACGTCCATGGTCTGGCCTGGCGTGATCATAATGTAGTTGGTGGTGATGGGCTTGATGTAGGCGGCATCGATACCGACCACTATGAGCTTGTGGTTGGCCACCATGAAGAACATCTCTTCGTTCATGACGCCGTTTATGATGCGTAATAGGTAGGTTTTGCCATGTTCCACCGTCATATTAAACATATCTGCACCAATTTCCAATTCAAAAAGCTTAGGCTTAATGCAAGTGATATCTTTGAGATTTACACAAGGGCATTGAATTAGTAGCTCAGTATATAAGTGTAGTGATCTTTTCTTCCAATCTCATTAAGGATTCGAATATACTCTTATTTTGTATCATGTTAAAAAATTTGGGCCATTGAATTATGAAAATCAACATATGAGATTAAAATTAACTTCTGATTATTCGTTAGTATTGGGAGATTATTTGGTGATATGAAATTATTCGATGGTATTGGGCGATTATTTGTTAGAATAAAATTTACATTTTTTTACACTTTTTGTATAGACGAATAATTACATAATCATAGATGAATAATCATGTGAAAATGGGTGAATAATCATGAACAAATAGACGAATAATTTATGCGTACATGATACAGTCTGTGTATATGATAAGAGTTGTGTATAGACATAGTCACGGGTCGAACCCGTCGGGTCAAGGATCAATGTTGCTCGACCCGAACCCCAACTTGAGAAAGCTACGGGTTGACGGGTTCGGGTCGACCTGTTGATCCTTTAACCCGGCGGATCACGGGTTGACCCGGCCAACCCATGACCCGTGGACACGTCTAGTTGGGTACACCGGAATTAACATCTCTATATAAATATACTTAAAAAAAAAGAAATAAAAAGAGAAGAAGGTTAGGTACCGGCGGAGGAGCAAGGCTGTGTGTCCCCAGGTTGCCCGTTGATGGTAAAAGCGTCGGATTTGTTGGTTTCGCCGCCACTTGCCAATGCGTCTTCGATGATTTGCATCACACTTCCTTTGTACCACGATGCTACATTATCGTCATTAATGGAAGAAAAAAAATAGTTAAATCAACCAAATTTGTTTGAAAGTTTCCAATCAAGTAAGTTTCAATTGTCAAATTTTTTTCTTCCAAATGTCAAATCTACAATTCACATTTTCAGCAAGTTATGAAGGAAAAGGCCCCCAACACTTTTTTTCCGAGTTGAAATCATCTACAACACATGGTGTACCCCATGGTACACCACAAAATTATTTTTGTTATAAAACAATATTAAAAAAAATTCTAAAAAATATATTTAACTTATATACACTCATATCTATATATTTAATTATTTATGAAATTTTATTATAAAAAATCATGTTTAAAAAATTATAGATAATGAAAATATGAGTTATTTTAGAAAATGATTTTTCTATTTTTCTAGAACATGATTTTTTATGATAAAAATTTATAAACATATAAATTTAAGTGTATATAAGTTAAATATATTTTTTAGAATTTTTTTTTAACATTGTTTTATAACAAAAATAATTTTGTGGTGTACCATGGGGTACACCATGTGTTGTAGATAGACCTGTCAAAACACAACCCGACCCGGTGACCCGACCCGACCGACCCGAAAAATTTCCGACCCGAACCCGAAAATTTTGACCCGAAATTTTTTTTCGACCCGAACCCGAAAAACCCGAAATTTTCCGGGTAGTCTGGGTTTCGACCCGTTGACCCGATTGACCCGATTTACCCGATTGACCCGATGACCCGATTGACCCGGTTGATTTATAATTATATATAATTATTTTTTTTATATATAATTAAAATTTATCACAAAATTATCAAATAATAATTTTTTTAATTTAAAAAAGAAAAAATTGACAAACCCGAAATCGACCCGAACCCGACCCGAAACCCGATCAAACCCGAGTTCGAGTCAACCCGAAAAACCCGAAACCCGTTTTACCCGAGACCCGTTTTACCCGAAACCCGAAGTGACCGGACCCGAACCCGACCCGAATGACCCGTTTGACAGGTCTAGTTGTAGATGATTTCAACTCTTTTTTTCCCCGCTATTTAGGCCCGGTTTGTCGTTACAGACTTAAGTACAATTATTAAATTATTAATTATTAGAAAGTACAGTATAAATCATTTTATTTTTTGACATATTTTTTAAGTAGTTAAAAACTCAATAAAATAAAAGGAAAATTTTTTTTGATTGATTAAAGAGATAAAGAAAAAATAATTAGAGAAAAAATATCTGATTGGTTAAAAGAACTTAAAAAAAAGGCAGGGATGATATGTAGATTAAAAATTATCATTTTGTATTTTATATTCGATTTTAAAAAAAAAAAAATTGGATCCATAAGAAATTTTAACAATTTGTCTTTTCTTATTGTTTAGCGTTTTGTAATCTTTTCGAATTTTTTTAAATAAAAAAAGTTAGATCCATCAGAAATGTTTTTGACAGTAATTTTTTGCACTCAATGGATAGATCCAAGATCTTCTTTGATTTGCTAGTATAAAAGATTGAATTTAAAAATGGAGAAAAATAGGCAATTAAAGTCCTTTTTCCAATAGTGAATGACAAATTGACAGTTAGTATATCTATTTAGAAGAATCAAATTGTCAATTCAAAATGATAATTATGTACTAGCTAGCAAATGAAAATATCGTCGGTACGTTATTTATAAAAGATTGAATTTAAAAATTGAGAAAAATGCCAAAAGCCCTTTTTCCGATCGTCAATGACAACATTTTTATAAGAATCAAATTGTCAATTCAAAATAGCACAGTAATTATATATGTATTATTGGCTAGCAAATGAAAGTGTAATCTATAAATATAAAATATATATAAACAGTAGATTACCAAGAAAGATGGGAATTTCAGCATCTGGTTGGATGGGATATGGGTACTGCTTTCCGATCTTTGGTAGAACAAAGATGGGACCATGGACGGTGGCTCGAGTCCAGTCACTGTGAGCGTGCCACCACAACGTCCCTTCCTCGTCCGACAATATGATCTCGTACGTGTAGTTGGCCCCTGCCTTGATAGGGCACTGCGCCACGTACTCCGGTCCATCCGACCATGGGTTCCGTGGTTGCTTCACACCATGCCTGTTATTAACCATACGTACAAAATTTTAGTATATAAGTTAATGGGTTAATCGACTTAATTATGTGTTAGGCTAGTGCACAAACATAATGAGTCCCAAGCTCCAAGGGATTGTAAAATGATTTATTACATTATTTTTTCATTAACCTTATAATTAAGTTAAAGCACTAGCTTACAAATCACAGCTAATTAAGGGTATAGTGTTTTTACTGTTCATTGCTTTCCAACCAAAGTAAAAGAAAAATGGAAGCATGGGAAAGAGATTGGTTAATAATTGTTCTGCTGATATAGTTTATTTAATTTTGAAATGCATGTGGGCAGCTACAAATTACTAAAGGGAAATTGCATTGTGTCCCTGACAGCACTAATAAGTCACAGAGGTGGATCTTCATCTTGTAATAATGCATGTCACCTAATCCCATCAATTATTTATTTTTAAGATTTAATTTAAGACGAAATTGCATAAAACCACCCTTTAAATGGATTATTTTTGCTAAATACCACCGTTAAAACGAAAATGGCAGAAAATCACTCTTTAAACATACTTCGTTAGCAAATCACCACCCCACCCATCTATTCCATTAAAAAGTCTGCCAAAAAGAAAAAACGTGACAGTTTTTGGGGCTTCGCATGTGAGATTGTTGCTAGAGAGTAGAAACGTTGAAGAACTCGAGGTCGGTCTGGTTCAGTGGCGAAGAGAAGCGGTGAACTAGTTGAACTTGAGCCAAAGTGACATCAGTTGGTTGAGGTGGTTGAAATTGATGGGGTTTTGGCCAGAGAGGTGGATCATAGACGGATCTAGGCGGGGGCAAGCGGGAGCATATATACGCCCCCCCTTCATCCGACGAATCACCTATATTTGTTCTACGCGTCGATAGTTTCGTTTTGATATATTATAAGCCTGAATCCGATAAACGAGTAAAAAGTTATGATAGTTTGAAAGTTAAACACATATTAATTATTTCAAATGTCTTTTAATAAATCACGGTTCTTTTGTATTTTACTTAATTTGATATTTTGTCAATATAATTCAACCAGAGAGCTTCGAAACAAGAGATTATATTACTAAATTCGATAATTATATAAGAAATTATGCAAGTTTAAAGTTTGTATATCTTGTTACACGTTATTGTATGCTAAAAGAACAACAAATTGCATATTGACTTTGTAGGTTTCAAACGATATATTTTTAGATGAAACAAAAACGACATTGTTTTTTTGTGTTTAAAGATGAAAAATATATAACAATTAATGACACGATTTTAAATTAAAACACCACTGTTTTGAACAAAAAAAACATTGTCTTAAACTAAAATATCATCGTTTAATCTAAAATATCATAGTTTTGGTTTGCTAAACGTACTATAAAAAAATCGATCGAAGAGTGAATCAACCATTTGTATAAAACATCGCCCCCCCCCTCGATAAATTTCTGGCTCCGTACCTGAGGTGGATGAAGGAAAAATCGAGGACATATATATACTTGTAGAGGGAGAAAAGGCAGGAGGGTGAGAGCCGGAGAAGAGGTTGTGCTTGAGAGCGAGCACTTTAAGGTTGAGGATCGGAGGCGGTAGAGGTCGGCGGGGATGGGGCTGAAGGGAGCTGTACGTTGCGGATGATGAAGGTTAGGAGGCTTGTTGTCCAAGTCGGCTTGTCTCATGAAGGTTAGGAGTGAGACGAAGTCGAATGGGAGCAACAAGCTAGAGTAGTTCCGGTGTGACAATCGGTGCCGTCGAGGCGGAGAATGGGAGGAGCATGAAGAGAAAGGGGAGAAACGGTCACATTTTTCAACTAATTATATTTTATGAGATTTGACGGACTTTTTAACGGAATATGGTGATTTGCTAACAGAGTATGTTTAAAGGGTGGTTTTCTGCAATTTTATTTTAAGGGATGGTTTTTGGCAAAATAGTCTGTTTAAATGGTGGTTTTATACAAAATCTTTATATAATAAAGTCTTTTATATATGTCTCATATAGCATTTATATGATTTGATAATTTTTCAACATTTATTCACACGGTTTTTCAACTTCAATAACATTATTTAATTACAAATTTTAGTTATTTTTTCAACCATATGCCCCATATAATATATAGCTTTTATGGTTAAAAAAAATGAGAGATTTTAAAAAAATTTATGAAAAATGAGACGAGCTAGAGGGACCTCATCCTACCCATGTATGTGCATGCATGGGTGATAAAAGTTTTTATTTTTTAGCTTCATGCATGGGCGCATGAACGAGTGGATTTTGGTTGAAAGTTGTTCATTATCAATTTAAGTTAAAGCCTTATTTTTTTAATAATAATAATAATAATAATAATAATAAGAATGAATGTTGAATCTCGGTAGGCCACCCAAGCCGAGCACACAAGACCAACGGGGTTCCATTCTAAAACCAATTGACAATAGAAAGAGTTGCTCACTGACTTATATGTAAGGCTCGGATTCTCGTGTTTTTCGACGTGGGATAAAGGCTCCAACACATCACAACAATGAAATATTTGAATGAATAAAGAATACTATATGTAGGAGGAATGGAAAGTAACTAACCAGTGAATGGTAACACCGTAATTGCCGTGATTATGGACATTCACCTTAATGGTCTCTCCTTGGCGAAGATACAGAGCTGGTCCTGGAAACATCCCATTCATCGTCAACATTTTTTTTGTGCTGCACAGCTTCGTGAACGATGTCTCCTCCAGCTGTTTTTTTCACAAATTCATCCATCAATATGTGTATATGTTATATGTATAATTGTATATTGGTTTGTTTATTACGCCTTAGTAGTATAGGATAAAGATAATTTTTTGAAAAAGAAAACTCAAAAATAAAAATAAAAATAAAAATAGATGAACATGAACCCTATAATCTATTTTAAAAATAGTTAAATTGGATATATTTAAGAGAAATATTTCATAATTTAACTCATATATATATTCTCATTGTTATATTTTTTGATTTTTTTTTAAATCCATGGGATTTTCACATGTAGGGGCGGGCGGATCTTGAATAGAATTTAGACACAATTTTTCCCTTTTGTATTTTTTGATTCCAACCCAGGGATGCTTTTGGAATTTTCAAAAAAATTAGGGAAAACTAATTAAAATACCCCCACCTTTGGGGGTATGGTAAAAATATATTCTCAACTTTCAAATGTAATTAAAATATCCCGACCTTTGAAGGTAGGGGTAACATATATATTACCCCGAGTTTTCTCATGGGTCAAAAATGCTGACAAGGCAACCTACGTTGATTTTGTTTTTGACAAGGCAGCCTGCGTGGAAGCCTTTTTATAAATTAGTAATAAAATCGGGTTTTCTTAAACGGTCTCCTTAGGGAAAAAATGCACCGACAACAAAATTAAACCCGAAAAAATGAAATTGATTCAACCAAGCAACTAATCCGGTCAAAATTGTCTCAAATTAACACAACACGATTATTCCTAACACCAAATTGACAACTACAAAACTAAACCGAAAACAACAGCAACAACAAAGAGGGAAAAAAATTTATTCAGCTATGTCCGTGAACGAATCAAAGAGGAGACAGCTCAAGATAGCCGACCACGAGGGAGGGAGACTGTCATTGAAAAGGAACTCAAGACGGCTCAAGATAGCCGACATGAGGAAGAATATGTGTGAGAGACAGCTCAAGAGGCGATCACGAAAGAATATAGGAAAGAGGAAAATGCGTGGTGTATGAACCCGGTCCAACTCTTTATTTTTTTCCTTAGGAACCCGTTCAAAAAATCCTTGTAAAAAATCAACGTAGGATGTCTTGTCAGCATTTTTGACAAGTGAGAAAAATCGTGGTAATATATTACCACTACTATCAAAGGTCGGGATATTTTTATTACTTTTGAAAGTTGAGGATATATTTTTACCATAACCCCAAAGGTGAGGGTATTTTAATTAGTTTTCTCAAAAAATTAACACTAAAAGATACTACCTCTATCAAAAAATACATGTCATTTTATTATCCGTGTATGTTTTTTTAAAAGATATAAACTATATAAAATATTACAGTAACTTTTTATTAATTTTTTTAATAATTATAAATTTATTAAAATTAATTAAAAAGTTAATAATTTTTTTTTATAGTTTTTAGCTTCTAAAAAACGTGATAAAAAATTAAAGGATATGTATTTTAGGACGAACGGAGTATCAGACAATTGTCCAAATGAGGATCCTCTACAACATTTGATATATCATTTGGGGTATCACAAAAGTATTCTTACATGTTTATAAAACAATTTCTTGAAAAATCATATTTTTAAAATAATTTTTGTAAAAAAAATCACCTTTTTAATTTTATTTTTAAAATAAATTTAACACTAACATATAATTTCGTTGTAGACAGTGGCGGAACTCCTTGGGGGTAGGAGGTGGTCGTGGCCCCTCCGAGCGGAAAAAAATTAATGTTATATGTAAAAAAATTTGTTGTTATATTTAGTAGTAAAAGAGTATTTTTATCAACTAATTTCTCTAGCTTAGTTGATAAATAACAAGTATTTAAATTTACTAATCAAGGGTTCAAATCTCAATATTAATTTTTTAGAACAATAATTTTAAAAATTGGTGTGAATGTGATATAAAAACAATACAAAAAAAATTGAATATTTTTTTGGCACCCTCGAATGTATAATTCAGGTTCTGCCACCAGAGTATCCTTGTCGCCAATATGTACATCACACACTTTCGTCGAAAGATCAAAATACATATATAGATGGATGGATAGATGGAGGAATGTATAAGATATAAAAGGAGCAAAAAGAACTTACCACCCAATCTAGTGTACGGACATTGGTCTGGGAAATGCATAGAGCAAACACATTCACAAAAACCAAACCAAATCCCAATAGCTTCAAACTACTTGACCTCATTGCTTTGTGGAGGAGTTGGTTCAAGCCTCTCTAGCTACCTAGATTGCTTGATTTGTTAGCTGCTTGCTCCTCTTCATCCCAACTACACCCTTTTATAGTGCTTAAATGTTTGTTATTTTAATATTTTTTTTAAAAAGTAATAATTTAAGCACGATTTATTTGCGTATTATATGCAAAATATAATCCAAGCCTCAATCATGGTGATCGAGAGCAAATTGGTCAAATAAATTGATCAATTATAGGTTGTCAATTCACCCTATATATAATGTCACGTTCAATTTGTATTTGAATATAGAATAATATAATATATATATATATGACCATCAAACCAAACCATATGTAATTTTCAGTATGTACTTTTGCTTTTCCCTGTGTGTTTCCCCCTCTTTTACTTATTTAATTGGAGGGATTAATTAATTATTCATGCCACTTGCTTTGCTTGTTACGGAGTATAAGCAAATCATTTCAATCGCTGTGCCTAAATAAGTAAAAGAATGTACGTTATATAACTAATTAACCCTTTGAAGTAGCTATGGTTAATTATCCATGACTGATTTCATAGTGGACCTGGGGAAGGAAAGGGAGTAGTACTCCTCCTTTCATGAGTTATTTATCTATATATCGATTCTACTTATTGGAAACTTTATTTTTATATTATAAACCTCAATTCAATTTTCTAATAAAAAGTTATGAATGTGTAAAAATTAAAAATGAATTCATTATTTAAAATATTTTTATAAATTATGATACTTTTATATTTTATTTAACTTGATATTTTGATAATATATTATTTCAGCCCAAGAATATTTTTGAGACAAACGGTTATATTACTACATTTAAGAATCAGATAAGAATTTATACAAGTTTAAATTTTTTTTATGTCTTGTACTCTTATTACACTTTATTGCATGTTAACATAACAGGTTATATACTTATATGTTTAAACATTAGGTTTCAAACAATGTCTTTTTAAACAAAAGCAATGTTGCTATAGACCAAAACGACATCGTTGTGTTCGTTTGAATAGTAAAAATATACAACAATTAATGACATATATACCTTTAAACTAAAATGTTTTCATCTTAAACAAAAATGTTGCTGTTTTGAACTAAAAAAAGGTTATTTTGAACGAAAATATCATTATTTAATCTAAAATATCATAATTTTGGTCCGCTAAACTAAAGAAAAAATATATCGATGAGGGATTGAACAACGTGTACAAAATCCTGCCCCTCTCACTAATTAATAAATTTCTGACTTCGTCGTTGAGTGGTTTTAGCAATTATCAAGTGACCGTGTAATTTCCACCTTATTGGAGATATATTAAGATAGATCTATTTTGATATTGTATAGAATCATTATTATTATCATTATATTAATTAGGATAGTAATATATATTTTATAGGTTATCAATATCGTTATTTTACTGCTGGCTGACATCATTGAGGATAATCAGGGGGCTTTCATACCAGGTCGTTCCATTGCACACAATTGTGCAGTGGCACTCGAGATTGGGAATGGGTACGGTACAAAACGTGTATCACCAAGATGTACTCTGAAAGTCGATCTGCAGAAGGCGTATGACTACGTGAGTTGGGACTTTGTGCGGTTTGCTCTGCAACAGCTCCGGTTTCCTGGCAGTTTGATTGATGTGATTATGGAATGTGTTTCCACCCCTTCGTATTCGATCATCATCAATGGGGCTCCCGAAGGTTTCTTCAGAGGCAGAAGAGGTCTCAGACAGGGAGACCCGCTCTCCCCCTACCTGTTTGTGATATGCATGGAGATGCTGAACAGAATGCTGAGGGAGGCAGTGCAGAACCCGAATTTCAACTTCCACCCGAAGTGTGAGGGCCTCCAGTTGGTCCATCTTGCTTTTGCTGATGATCTCCTTTTATTCTGTCGAGCCGATGAGGGGTCAGTACACATTTTGAGGGATTGTCTTGATCGATTCTTTGCTGCATCAGGACTCCGACTGAATATAGCTAAAAGCACTATGTTTGTGAGTGGGGCTGACACAGCTACTTCACAGGCTATTGAGAATCAGATTGGGTTTCAGAAGGGGGAGCTTCCGATCAAATATCTCGGGATACCGCTACATTCAAGAAGAATTGTCATTTCAGAATATTCAGAGCTTATGCAGAAAGTAACGGGACACATCAGAAGTTGGGCAACTAGAAAGCTATCCTACGCTGGGAGGCTACAACTGCTAAAGGCAGTTATTCATGGTGTGCTCACGTATTGGGGAGGCCTAATCTTATTTCCAGCTGGTGTCATCCATCAACTCAATGCAGTGTGCAGGAACTTTCTTTGGAATGGGACCGAAATGGGGAGAAGGAGCATGGTTGCCTGGGAGGATGTAACGAAGCCTTTTGAAGAGGGTGGGCTTGGAGTTCGTGACATCCTCACCTGGAACAAGAGCATCCTATCCAAGCTGGTAACTGCATTAGCTGCTCAGAGACAGAGTCTGTGGGGGCGATGGGTTGATAAGAACCACCTAAATGGAGCCGATATATGGGTTGTCAGGCCCAAAGAGTACGATTCGTGGTTCTGGAAGAATATTCTGCGCATAAGGGATGAGATAGCCGATGGGATAAGGGCTGATGGTGCCGCTGATCAGGACGAAATGGAACAGAGGGCCTGCGAGCTTATGACTAGAGATGTGTACCACATGTTGAGACAACGTGGAGCAGAAGTGGACTGGGGGCCGATGTTGTGGACAGGGATTCAGTGCAGACGCTGGTCGTTCATCGTCTGGGTTGCTGCTAAGAAAAGACTCCAGACTGGAAGGATCGTGAAACATTGGAAAGGCGAAGAGGCAGCGGCTTGCCCGTTGTGCCAGGCGGAGGAAGAATCTGAGGAACACCTTTGGTTCAGATGCTCGGCTATACGTGAAGCGAAGGAAATAGTTTGGAAGTGGGTTGAGCTTCCTACCAGAAGTGATGATATTGTAGGCTGGCTAGGCTGGTTTGCAGCTGAGAGTGCTTCTGTAAGGAAAGGGATGATTTTCCAAGCTAAATTACTAGTATTTGTAGCCTTTATTTATTTCACCTGGAAAGACAGGAATGGTGTTGTCTTTAACAATGACAATTGTGACCCTTCGAAATGGGCTGCCCGGATTGTCGAGGCATGTAAAATGAGATTGACTCTCTTGTGTAAAGGCAAAACACAACGAGAGATAAGATGGTTAGGTAGGATTTTGAGGTAAAGTAGTTCATCAAGGTTTGAGCATTGGATTACTAGGGAAATCATAGGGATATAGCTTTTGTATAGGGGATTAGTTGGAGTTACGGCGTTAGAGCTATCCTCTAGATTGAACCTTTTCAGGTCGATCTTACTTTTGTAATTATTACTTCTTACTATATATAAATTTACCTCTTCAAAAAAAAAAATCGTTATTTTACTCATTCCCCAAGTATTGTAATCTTCTTATATAAATGGTCTAATAATAATATTGTAGATATGAATTACACCTTATCTAATACAAAATTTAATTAACCAATTTATTAAGATTTTATTCCTCTCTAAATTCTACACACTATTAGACCCGTCAAAACACAATCCGACCTGCACGCCCGGTAAATTCAGGGTTAGGGCCCAGTTTTTTCGACCTGGGATTTTTTTTTACACGAACCTAAATTACTCAGTAATTTCCCGGGTAAACCGGATTTAGATGTGGGTCAACCCGGGTTTTTTTTTTAATTTTAATATGAATCCTCCTATCCTATCAATGGCTACCATCTCCTCATCTTCCCTCTTCTCTCTCCGGACTCCGTCTTCGCCGGCACACAACCATAACCAGCTCCTCTCCTCCTCATCCGCTTCCCCTCTCCTCCGATTCAAACCTATCGGGACCTCCGTTTCCCCCCCTCCCAACTCTGCCAATCCATCATCCTCGCATCCGCTTCTGCGTCTTCTTCCTCTTTCGGGGACCTCGATCGATTCCGGTTCGGTTCTTCGCGTCCCAAGGTAAGCTGGCCAATTGTCTTTTTGTGCTTGTTGAATTGACAACTTCTGAGTTCCTATCATGCCGCAATTCCAATTTTGTTTCCTACAGTATTGTGATTTTCGCTGTTGCAACGAGGTTTCTTTTGATTTACAAGCATAGTAGTGATAGCTCTTAAGGTCCTCCTCTCATGGCATATTGATGAAAAATCATTGGTTATATTATCCCTCTGTATGCAGGTACACGTTATGAAATGTTGAATATAGGGTTTGCCTAGAAAGGAACCTAGACATTCATGCAGATATCTCCGAGCACTATGAAACCGAAGTTGGTCTCATCCAAAATTTGATGACACTGTAAACGCGTGTGAAGAGCCTAATATCTCTGACCTTGTGGACATGAACCCTGAAGTTCAATCTTACATTCTTTATGTTGTCTGTTTGTACTTTAATCTTGTTATGTCTGTTTCACATTGTTGCCGTTATATTTTCATGTGCAAATTACTTTATTTGCCAGGAAAAATGTCGCTCTTCAAATCCTGGTGGACCATATAAACATGGGGGGTTCACACACCCGAGCGCATCTTGCACACCCAAGCCGAGCACACAAGACCAGTGGGTTCCATCCTAAAACAATTGGCAATAGGAGGAGTAGCTCACCGACTTATATACAAGGGTTTGGTTCTCGTGTTTTTTCGATGTGGGATAAACAATGTATGCCCGTTCCACTTGATGTCATGCCTTAAGGCCGGCTAGCCCAGTAATAGACCAGGATCGCAGACCGCACCACTCTGATACCATGATAAATCCCGGTGGACCATATAACGTTGGGAGGGGGTCCACACGTTCGAACGCATCATGCGCAACCAAGTTGACACACAAGATTAGTGGTGTTCCATTCTATAATCAATTGGCAATAGAAGGTAGTCCACTGACATATATACAAGACTTAGGTTCTCGTTTTTTTCTATTTGAGACAAACATCCTTCACATCTCAACATCAACGTACAATTTGTGGGTGAGGAGAGTAATGATTTGCTAGATTACCTGCGTTCACTTCAATCGAAAAAGGTCTAGAAATTATTATACACGTTCATTCATTTGAAAGTGTATTTATCATGCAATATGAAAAGTTGATGTTGAGATGCACTATATTGAGAGGGGTTCGGGTTAGACCTGTCAATCGGGTCATTCGAGCCGGGTTTGGGTCGGATCATTTCGGATTTTGGATAAAACGAGTTTCGGGTAAAGCGGATTCCGGGTAAATCCGGGTTGATTTAAACTCGGATTTCACCTGGTTTCGGGTCAAATCAGGTCGATTTCAGGTTTGACAATTTTTTCGTTTTTAAATTAAAAAAAATCATGATTTGGTAATTTTGCGATAATTTTAAAATACTAAAATTAAAGACGTGGTTCATAAGTTCTAGTGCTTGTAATTATATAATACATCTGATCTAAAATACTTGATTTTTACTATTTCTCGTAATTTTTAATAAAATTTAAGAATATATAAAATATTAAATTTGAAATAATTTTTTAAAAATAATTTCATGCAATTGGTAATAAGGATAGAATTGTCTTTAATATTTTAATATTTTTTAGAGTTTTTATCTTCTTAAAAAATGTGATGAAAGATCAAAAATCAAATACTATATATCGATCGGAGGGAGTATTACACAATACAAATAAATATAAAAGTTGATTTGAAAATGAAAGATCAAGTGATTGTAATTATAAAATGTAATAAATTAGAATTTCCATAAAACAAAATTAATTATATATAATTATAAATCCATCGGATCAAAATTTTCGGGTCAATCGGGTCACTGGGTCTAAACCCAGATGACCCAAAAAATTACCGAATTTTCGGGTTCAGGTTGGAAAAAAATTTCGGGTCTTGACCCAGAATTTTCCGTTCGGGTCGGGTCAACCGGGTCGGATCGGGTTTTGACAGGTCTAGTTCGGGTCTGGGCGACCCAGTTTTTATTGTAATATGAATCCATTTCATATTTTCAAAGTAACGAATTTATTACATGCAGGGTCGATCCTTATAAAATAGAGGTATGGGGCGAATAAAAATTAAGGGCCATAATAATTTAAAATTTATAATAATCACCAACAACAGATTTAAATGACTTAATATTAATGTTATTTTTGAAATAAAACAAAACTCAATGTTTAGAATAATAATAGGGTTCAATAACAATTGAAAATAATAGGAAAAAAGTAGAACACTTCATAAGCAGTAGAACATAGCAACAGGATAGCAGCAAACGTATAACAATCTAATCTCCATTCAGTAGCCGCAGTAGCAAATCCTTCATAATCAGCAGAACACTTCAATAGAACATAGTAGCAGGAGTAGCAGATCTCTCATACGTAGCAAAAAACTCTTGTTGGAGACGTGCTATATAAGAGTGGATAATAAAAAAAAAGGCTCAAATTCTCTAAATAAGGCTCAAATTCTGCATATCTCTCATTGATGAATTCAAAGGCAAATCACTGTTAACGTGCTATATATCTGCATATAAAAAAGGCTCAAATTCTCAAAATAAGAGTGGATAATAAAAATTGAATCAAAATCTCCAAATTTCCATTATAATTTAATCAATTTCCCCAAATCAAATTGAATCAATTTCATGGTTTGAATGTTTGATTAAATGAATCAAGATTGTAAACACAAATTTGGAGAAAAGATTCTTATCGTTTGGCAGCAATGACACGCCGACGACGGAGTTAGATCCAGTGGTACTGCTGGCTACTATCGTTGGAGACAGTGGTGCCGCTGGCGACTGGTGTTGGAGGTAGATCCGGTGGGATGGTGGCGTTATAAAGGCATATAGTCGACTATCGAGAGCCTTGAAATTGAAAAGGATTCATCTCTTCTCCTTGAATGCTAGACGAGGACTCCGATGTTTAACATCTCTTCCGAATCTTTGAATCCCTCACCTCCCAAGTTTGCAAGGCCTTCAATTCAAGCAATCTACGGCTGTACAGTGCACGCGTGACAAGATCTGCAACTTTCATTGATTTTTTCCCTTTTCAATTAATAAGGGTTTGTCTTTAATGCATTTCAGTAATTCGATTGAGCAATTGGGGCTTTTATTGATACGTGGTTGGGCCTTTTATTCATGAATTTACTCCATCATACATAGGTATATATATACCTGTCTAAAAATTTTTTTGGGCCCCCTAAAATTTTGGGCCCTGGGCAGGCGCCCAGCCTACCTTTGCTACTGGGCCGGCCTTGATTACATGTAAAAATACAACATTCCTATACTACTTAAGTGATTTATTATACCATTTGTTAGTCAATATTTTATTTTATTGCGCTTATCGCTAAATTTGATTGCAAAAAGTTAAAATTGACAAATTCAAAATCGATCCGAATGACCCGAAACCCAGTCAAACTCGGATTCGACTCAATCCGGATATACCAAAACCATCTATATAAACTCTTAATTTAGAAGAGTTTAGCATGATGTGTCAATCTTAGAGGCATTTTAGGAGTCTTAACTATTTATTTTTTTTTGCCATTTTTCTTGGATTTTCTTTAATTATCCTTTTTTCTTCTTTTTCCTTTAATTCTCTTTTTTCTTTAATTTTACTAACTATCTATATCTATATCTATATAAACTCTTAATTTAGAAGAGTTTAGGATGATGTGTGAACCTTAGAGGCATTTTAGGAGTCTTAACTAATTATTTTTTTTTTGCCATTTTTCTTGGATTTTCTTTAATTCTCATTTTTTCTTCTTTTTCCTTTAATTCTATTTTTTCTTTAATTTTACTAACTATCTATATCTATATCTATATAAACTCTTAATTTAGAAGAGTTTAGGATGATGTGTCAATCTTAGAGTCATTTTAGGAGTCTTAACTATTTTTTTTTGCCATTTTTCTTGGATTTTCTTTAATTATCCTTTTTTCTTCTTTTTCCTTTAATTCTCTTTTTTCTTTAATTTTACTAACTATTGGGCTTAATTCAAAACATTGAATTCAATCTAATATAACTATTGGGCTTAATCAAATTTATTTACTAACTATTGGGTTTAATTCAAAACATTGAATATAACTATTGATTATGACACATCACATTTAAACAATGTTATAATGATATTGATATTATTATTATTGAGTAATTTAAAATATCTATATTTATGTATTATACTTTACATAAGATTTTAAAAAAAATCTGAAATAATTATAAGATACATTAATTGTCAATTTTTTTTATTTTTATCTTAACATTTATTAATATTTTATAATATATATATATATATATATATATATATATATATATATATATATATATTATTTTAGTTTATAAAAAACGCGTCATGGCGCGGGAATCATACTAGTTTTACTTCAAATCCGAAGTAACCGGACCCAAACGACCTGTTTCAGGTCTACCCACTAGGCTTATGTAATAGAGTACGCATTAACTAATGTATCGGAGTAATATTTTTTTACTATTGTTTTTACTACATGTCCTTTTCAATTTTTAGCAAAGGTAACTTCTAATGGCCGGTTGGGTCAAACGTGTAGATTTTTTTTTTTTGATTAAGTAAAAATTCGAGATCAGACAAGCCTGATGTTCGAGAGACGATAGACCGTCAAACAACAAATACAGCAAAGGTGCAAAATACTAATAAATTACGGGTCAATTTGTTACCAATTATGGGGATGAATATGCAGTTTAGGACCTAGAATAAGACAATTTGATGTTTAATTAATCACCCGGAACAATAACTGATTAGAAAATGCACAAAATAACAATGGGTTTATAGCTTATCAGTTCTCACAAAGGTAAGTTTGGGAGCTCAGAACAGAGGCTTTAGGGCACCAAAGAGGCTCTAAGTGTTACCGTTGGAAAGGTGAAACAGCAAGCTTTATGTAGGAATTGGTGGAAGCAGCTGCGGTGTGGCGTGGAGACGTTGACAACGCATGAAAGATGGCAATTCAACATATATCGAGCAGCCCTGCACAAAGCATCCAGTTATGGTTTGTCCGTCTTAGCCCGGCCCCTTTTTTGAACTTGGGCTTTGGGCCCTTGTTCTTGTAGGGCTTGTTATTATGGTTCTTATTGCTTCCTCCTTGATTGAAGTTTCTTCTCACACCTTTTGCAGTTTCAACAACATTAGCCTTAATCTTCATGTGGCCGACAAGCTCCTCGAGCGTCATGTCCTTTTTTCTTGTGCTTTAGATGCTTTTGTTAGCCCCCCATGAATCGGTAAGCTTCTCAATCAGCACGTTGGCCTGCAAAATCTCACACATTCTCATTCCTTTGGCGAGGGCATCAAGTCCAATGTTCTCGTACCCGTGGACTTGATCCATGATTGGCTTGTCTTCAGTATCCAGAACTGCATTTACTTTCCGATGACATACTTCTTCTTCCCTGTATCATCGGATTTGTACTTCTTCTCAATTGTTACCCATAAGTTCTTTGGAAATTTGTTCATGAAGAAAAAAATCGAAGAGAGGGTTCGTCATGTGGTTGAGGAGATATCCATGATCCATCTTGTTGTCTTTCTGGAACCTAGCAATAGCAACTTGTGCTTGAACAAAGGCCTCGGTAGAAGAAGCAACCTCCCGACCTTCGGGGACCATAGGCATTGGCATCTGCAGTGGGCAATCTTGTGCGAACACGTAACCCACTTCGAGTTGCTCGAAGAACATCATGAGTTTCTAAGACCACCGCTTGTAGTTAGTTGGTACCATCGAGAGGCTTGAGTTTGGAGAGATCAAGCAAGGGCTTGTGAAACATGGCTTCCATGGTGAATTGAAAGTAGCGAGTGCGAGATTATTCATTTCCTAATTATTATTGTATAAGGTGAACTAATTAACTGCGAGCGAAAAATTCTTTGAGAAAATAAACGAAATGTATGCTAAAGGACTTGCAGGTAGTACCCAAAAGCCTTCGATTCAAACTCCGGATCAACCGCTCTTTATTTACCAAATTCAAAGGAGGAGAAGGTTTATAAGTGTAAATATATAGATCCCACAAAGCTAGCCTCATCAATTCTCTCTTATGATTTTAAGTAAGAGTAATAGCAATACTTATCCACAAATTAAATGGTCTTATCACATTTAAAATATCCACATAAAAAGACCAGTACCACACCACACATGTGACATGACTCGACCAAGGTAGTGCAGAGATCTTCCTTCACTCTTCATCTAAACAAATTTAGGAAAGTTCAGTTTCAACATGTTTTTAGGAAAGTGAATTCCGTCGCCGACTCTCTCGCCAGCCTTGCTTTTTCTCTTCCTGTTGGTTTACATGTTTTCGAGACCCTCCGATGGCCTCCCTCTTTTTTTTTGATGATGCTGTTAGGGGGAGGGCTATCCCCGCTCTGTTCTTGTGTAGCCCAATGTGTGTTAGTTTGCCCGAGTTTCTTCAAGCTTTTTTCTGCCCCAAAAAAACATCTAAACAAATTTAGGAAAAAAAACTCCTTATAAAGAGTTTGGAAAAACTAATAGTTAGGCGACATGTATATTTGGTATAAAAAAATTGGTCGCAACGACCAGTTGACATTTGGTCGTTGCGACCACCTGATCATGCGCTAAACGGGAATTTAACCCCGCTCTAAACAGAAATCGTGTTTTAAAAAAAAGGTAAATTATATTTCCCAAAATGAATCCGAAGCTAATGTATGGTGTACATTAGCTTGGATCTCACAGATGTAGCAATTTGCATAGTACCTTCTCTATTTATAAATATAAGAGCCTTTAAAATTTATATTTTTTCAAACACTGAAAAATATACTAAAATTAATAACAGGTTTTCTAGGCCATAGGATAAGATTTTCGTTTTATAAAAAATATACTCTGTCTTAATTAAAATACATTAGCCAAATTCTAAAATAAGTTCCTAGGATCGTTTACCAATGACCCCTTACCCTAGTGGTAAGGGAGAGGTAACCCTTGCAAGAGGTCAAGAGTTCAAATATCATTGTTTACATTATGTGTAATTAGTGGGTGCTCAAGTCTTCATTGGCTTAGGTGAGCATGTCTGGTGGCTTGTCACCTGGCTTACCGGCTAGGACTCGGACCCGTGAGGGATTAGTCGACAACCTCGGAACCCCCATAATGCCAAAAAAAAGAGTTCTTAGGATCGTTTATTTTTGATAGGATATCTTTTCCACTTTAAGATCTTATCATATACCTTATGAAATAGGATAGAAAGGCCGAACTAATAAATAGGTTTTAAAAAACGATTTTTAATTTCTATTATAAGCCGATAATAACACTAATTTAGAAATGTCTTTTAAATTTTAATTAGTTCAGCTTTTTTTTAAATTAAATTCCTAGAATCGTTTATTTTTTTATAGGGAATCTTTTTCAATTTAGTATCTAAATGTACGTGACAGAAAAATCGTTTAAAAAATGCTATGGAGTACTGTATTTTTAAACGGAAGTAGCATGAATTTTTTTTTTTTTTGATAGGCAAAAAATTCGGGTGGTAGTTAGCATACCCGAGAGCATCCAAAGGATGAGATCACGAAGATTTAAAAGAAAAACAATAACATAATACATTAAAAAACCCGAAAACCCCCAAACTCAAAGCAAAACAAGCGGACACAAATTGAGAGGACGGAAGTCCGGTGTGGTGAAGTGGATAACGAGCGCATGGGACAGCGGAAGTAGCATGAAGTTGATTGGTCTATAAATAAATTTCTGCCAAATTATAAGGAGAAAAGGACAATTTGAAAAATAATCCCTTACTTCATCGCCAAATTCACCACTTAATTGAATACTCCGTATTTAGCTCAATTAGCTGACGTCGTGATGGTCAAGATACTGCTGTAGTTTATACTAATGCAACCGTGATGTAGTGGGGGGAAAATATTTAAACCAATACGGAGTACAACCGTGTCGTAATGTGGTCAGTGTCGGCATATAGCGCGGAACGTCTGAAACCGCAAAGGTATCTGAAAAGACAATAATGGCTGGAGACTGGTCCCACCCGGAGCGTGTATCACATTCACAACAAGGATAAGGACAAATTATAGAATTAACCCCTCATTATAATTAAAATTATACAAAACCACCCATTTAATACGGTCATTTACAATACATCACCCAACCATTAGCTCAAAAAAAAAAAAACCCTTTAAAAGACCGCTTCATCCTCACTAAGACTATCCACAATGGTTAGGTGTGCAAATGTGCACATTTGCACAAGATGTGTAATTTTGCACATCACTTTTTAGCATTTTACTCAATTGGTTAAAGTGTGTATTTTTTGCACACATCTCTTCTAATAACCACATAATCTATATTTATCTTCACGATTTAATTGTGATTAATATCTATTAAAAATTAAATATGTATTTTGTATTATAAATTTTTATTACGCACATTTTGATATAAAAAAATATAATTTTCACCACAATTTGAAAAATCAAAATTTCAATATTGTTCACAAAATTGGATGGTTATTTCTTAAAAAAGGTATATCACTAATCTAACTTAATTTTTTTTGTTAGATTTAAACTTAAATATTTAAATGAATTTCTTAGTCATTAGATGTGATTTTTTAAATGAAATTTATTAGATTAATTTAATTTATATTAAATCAAATTTAGTTATAAAAAAAGAAAAATGATAAAAAAGTCATTTATGAAACCATGCATTCTCTCTTTTCATTGGACAAAGCTTTAGTCCACTTTCTCAAAAAGTGGGAAAGTTTTTGCACATAGGGGGGATTTTGTGCTCAAATATACACACTTCATGCTCAAATGTACACATTTGAGCACCCATAAAACAACCATTGGAGCTCATAATTGTGTAAAATATACACATTTACACAATTGCACACCACCATTGGAGTTAGTCTAATAAACCATGCTTTTTAAAAAAAAAAAAAATCCATTTTCCAGAATGATCTAAAATAAATTATAGATCTACGGATCTACTGAAATCTTGCTTTCTCAATCGACCAAAAATCTTCAATGGCAGGAAGATAAGTTCTTGAATTTTTTACCATTGTTTTGATTTCCTAAATATTTTGGCTTGTATAAGGTGATGCCGTGATGTTGGGTTTTTTCTTTATGAAACGGTTTGCTTCTGATTGACCAAAATAAATGAGACAAGATGCTGTGTGTAGGGGTAAAATGGTAAACTTGCTCTTCATCTCTTATAAAAGAGATTGAGCTCGGTGTAACTGAATTCGAGCAATTACAACCGAATTGACCCCAAAAGGGGATTTCTCCATTTTTCCACTTTTCTTCCTCAAATCCTAAATTCTACAATCTCTGGCTCGATTTGTGTGATTTCTCAGGAATGAAAACGAAATGAGTAAAATGAGAGGGGAAGTAGGGTGTTATTCGAGCCGAATGAGCCGAGCTTGACATGTTCAAGCTTGGTTCATTTGTTAAACGAGTTCGAGTCGAGTCGAGCCCAATTTTTAAACGAGCCTTTTTTTTTTCAAACTCGACTTGTTTTAATAAATAAACGAGCTCGAGCCAAGTTTTTTTCGAGCTTTAAGCAGTTTTACATGGTCTGAACATATTAATTTAATTTTTTTTAATAGAAATTCTACGAAATTCGAGCTTAAATCGAACGAGCCAAGCTTTCAACCGGACTTAAAATCATGTTCAAGCTCAACTTGTTTAGTTAAGTGAACGACCTCGAATCGAGCTTTTTTCGAGCCGAGCTCGAGCTGTTCAACTTATATATAGCAACCCTAGGTGAGAATCGAGCTAGACTGAAGAGCAAAGATTACCAAACCAAAACCCAATTGCACCGCCAACCCTTTTTGAATAGCAAAACCAATTCTTTTGAATACAATATCCATAGATTTAGGAGTCATAACATTATCATGCATAACCTTTTAAACTCTCTTGAGAAGCTCGACAGCATCAGGAGCCAAGAAACCAAACGTAACGAATATGTGTTGATTGTCAATACACGCATTCTCATGGTTGACCACTTTAGCTAAAGACGCTTTGAGAGCTGTCTGTCCCACCGTGAATGTCCCATTCCCCAAAATAACCAAACGAGAAACTCCTATTAAATCAACACAAGCATGATTTCCGCCTATCCAACCAAAACCAAAATGTCAGCTAGCCGCCCATAATCTTGTTGAACCCCGCACCTTCAAACAAGGATCCAAAGATCCAAACTAGATTGATGCAATGAATAAAGAGATTCATGCTTTAATTGCAAATAACACTTGGAAACTAGTTGATATACCTGCAGGAAAGAAGACGATTACTTGCAAATGGGTGTATAAAATCAAGCTCAAATCTGATGGCTCTTTAGAACGTTGTAAGACTCGTTTAGTTGCTCGGGGATACTCAATTGGAAGAGATTGACTATGCTGACACCTTCTCTCTAGTGATAAAAATGGCCACAATGAGGTGTATCATTTCTGTTGCTACTTCTCAAAACTGGCCATTGTTCCAATTGGATATCAACAATGCGTTTTTACAAGGAGATTTACATGAGAAGGTATGTATGCAAGTCCCACAGACCCGATCTGTTTTATAATAAGTGGAGAGTTTGGTTTTAGCTTTATGTGTTGAACCTTACCTATATAAGGCCCAATGTTCTAAAAGACGCTAGACGGCCGTTAAGTGGTGGGTGACCGCCTAGCACCTAGGCGGTTAGGCAAGTGCCTAGACGGACCTAGAAGAAACATGATTATTTCTTTATATTTTAACACATAACACATACCAATAATTCATATAATGTAATAATAATCTCTAATATCACTTATAAACCCAAATTTGTGGCACTTAACCATTACTAAATTAATAACGCAATCAACTAATTGATCAATACGGAGTATATATAATATACAAAGTACATACGGAGTATGAAGTAATATAGTGTTACGAGTATAAGACAGGACATCCATTGTACAATAAAATTGTCCGTATACGTATACTCCAATGTAGTACTACGTATGATGATACTCCACTAATTATATGATGATACTCCACTAATTATGAGGGGAAAAGGAATTTGAATAGACAGGAGGTCATAATGATGGGAGTATTATTATACGGAGTACATTCTAAAAATCTTGTCCACACTTTGTCCTAAATTTATTAGAAGTGTAAAATAAGATACTTGTAAATGCATCATGATCCCAAAACTTTATTGTACTTAAAACTTTCAATCTTTAATATAATACTCCCTCCGTTCATTAATAAGTGTCGTTTGACTTTTTAACACGTTTTTTAATGAGCTAAAAACTATATAAAATATTAACTTCTTTATTAATTTTTTAAATAATTTTAAACTTATAACTAATATGTATAAAATTATATAAAAAAAATCAATTAAAAACTTTATATTTTATATAGTTTTTAACTCCTTAAAAAGCGTGCCAAAAAGTCAAACGTCACTTATTTCTAAACGGAGGTAGTATAATACTCCCTCTGTTTCAAAATAAAAGTCGTTTGTCTTTTTCTGTACACTTTTCGATGAGATAAAAACACTACTCCGTATAAAATATTATTTTTTTGATCAATTTTTTTTAATAATTTCATACTGAGTATTCATAAGTATAAACTTATCGAAAAAAAAATCATTAAAAAAATAATATTTTATATAGTTTTTACCTCCTTAAAACACGTGTAGAAAAGTCAAACGGCTTTTATTTTGAAACGGAGGGAGTAAAACTTATCGAAAAAGTATTGAACCGTTGACATATAAAATCGAACACGAAAACTTGAACCTCCATCTAACGATGTACTATAGAGGTCAAAATTTTGAAAACATCATGAAAAGTTTTACTATTCAAACCGTGGGAATATTATCTTAAACAAAACTAATAAAATGATTTAATACCTTATACTATTATAACTTCCTAAACTGTGAGAATTTTTTTCCTTCAATATTTACACTTTATTTGACCGATGATAGAAGAGAAAACATCTCTTATGATTTGTAAAACTATAATCAAATTAATTTCTCACGGTTTTAAAAATCGTAACAATACTTATTCTCATGGTTTAAGTATGAAAAGTGATCACTGTATATCTTCAATATTGTTTTTAAACCATAAAAGGTTTTCATGTTAGGTGGAGCCAGATGTGGACATAAGATGGCTTCCTCTGGTCGATTTGGGTTAAAAATAGATTTTTTTTGGTGGGAATAGAAAATTATATATTTTTATTGCTAAAATAGTTTTTAAAACACACAAAAAATTATTTATGTTGGCAATATTAATTTAGTCCTAAAATAGTTTTAAATAATAATAATAAATCAATTTAATGGGTAGAAAGTGAGTATTTAAATGAAGAGAACATGTGTTTGTAGCTTTATTTAATTTTTTATTATTAGTTTCACAACTAAAAATTATTATTTAAATAACTAGTTTCTTTTTAATTTTAAAAAAAATTGAACTGAAAATAATTCAACAAACCAAACAAACCCAGTGAGTCAAGATGCTGAAAAGATCGACTTCGGATAAACCATTATGAAAAAGAGCGAAAGATACAAACAAAAATCAAGATAAATACACCATAAACAGGGTATGTATGGAAGCACATTTTTTTTATTAACTACTAAAAAAGTAGTAGAATTAGTTTATTTGGTGTATAAGTTCACATTTTAACTAGTTTATTGTTAAAAAATGGAGTTAAAAAATAAGCTAAACCAACATGCTTATGAAAGTACACAATACCCCTAATAAAAACCAAATAAATTCTACTTTTTACAAAATAAACTGTTTTTCGCCCCATACGGAGATTATCTTGTTGTTTAATTTTTTAGCTACTTTTATCAAAAGCTTATAAATTTTACTCCGTTTATAATTTTAATCAATTTATTAACACCGTCTCATACGAACCCACAAACTAGATAAGCAAGCCCAAACTTTTTTGAGCTCAGCCCACTCCTAAAGCAATGTTAACTACCAAAAGAAATGCCAAAAAAATAAAAAAATAGGTAGGTGGATCAAAGTATAACACGTTATAAACTCTTGACTTGTATTAAAAAAAAAAAAAAAGTATTCACTGTGGTCCCTAAATACGTTTAAACCGCAGCTCTAAAAAACACACATACATATAAAAGATGATTGTGCCGATGCATCTCTTTCAAAATACATATAAGTTATAACGTACATATATACATCCAATTAAAATTCAGATCTCCTGTGCGCAGCACCCATCGGCCACCACCAATGACGACGGAAACAGAGGTGATAGTGGTGGGGGCGGGGCCATCGGGGCTGGCGACCGCAGCCTGCCTCGCCCAAAACTCCATCCCCTACGTGGTTTTGGAGAGGGAGGACTGCATAGCGTCGCTGTGGAAGAAGAAGGCCTACGACCGCCTCCACCTCCACCTCACCAAGCCCTTCTGCCAGCTCCCCCACTCTCCGTTGCCGGAGCACCTCCCGCCGTACATCTCCAGGGCTGACTTCGTCCGCTACCTTGACGACTACGCCCTCCGCTTCCGCATCGCCCCGCTCTTCAACCGTACCGTCACGCTCGCCAGGTCCGTGTTTCTCATTTCTTTATTTGTTAATATGACATATACAGTAATTAACATATACAGAATTTTATTTGTACTTTCCAAATTTAAAATATGCGGTTAATCACTTATGACCTTGATCTGGATTCAACATAGAAATGTAGGTTATACTTTTTTTATTCTCAAATAATAAACCGCATCTCTTGGGTTTTGAGTTGTTTGTTATTGTATTTTTTTGTTTAATTTCTAGTTATCTCATAACAGTTAGTTTGTCGATCCATTTTTTTAATGTCTCCATTTCTCAGGATTTCTCGAGTGTTGTTTAAGATTTCAAATTAATATCTTAATAAAAATAATAATTATAATAAACTTAAACTCTACTAGCTAGTGCAGTTCCTACTTCCTCTAGGGATGTATTGTGTGCAGTGCAGCAGTCCTGGTGTCTTTCCTATATCAATGTTAAAACAATTAACAATAAAAAATAAATCTGAATGAATGAGTTGCACATAATTTATTATATATATTTCTTGTCAAATTAAAACAACTAACCATTCTTAAAAAATAAAAAGGAACTTAATGGGTGACAGTTACTTGTTCTTAGTTTAATATTGTTATTGGCTGGTATATATATATATATAGTGATTCACTATTTATTTTAAATTAATTCGATATATAGTGATTTTATATATACAATTTTGGAACCTAGTATAGAATCTGACGAAGTTTAGGTGAATTCGATGAAACCTCACTGGCCAACTTGTTTTTGAGTGGTGTTTTCGAGGTTACAATTATTTTTTTGTTTTTAGATCATTTTATATTTTTCTTCTTCGTTAATTTGTTAGGTTACAATTAATTCACCTTTACAATATAGGTACGACGAAGGGCAGGAGAGGTGGCGTGTTAAGGCGAATAATAGTGGTGTTGATGGTGGAGATGAGGAGTATTTGGGTAGGTATCTAGTGGTGGCGACAGGGGAGACGAGTGATGTGTACATTCCAGAGGTGAAGGGAATGGGAGGATACAAGGGGAAGGTGATACACTCGACAGAATACAGAACGGGAAAAGAGTATGCAGGGAAGAGCGTGCTGGTAGTTGGATCTGGTAATTCTGGTATGGAGATTGCATTGGATCTTTCTGACTACGGTGCCAACACTTCAATCGTCATTCGAAGCCCAGTTAAGTTTCATTTTTCTATATTCTTTTTTTTGTTACGTAACTTAAAATAAAAATCTATATATCATCAATATCAATCATCAATCAATCAATACTACGTGCATATATCATGATCCTTAATTAAATCTATAAAACAAAAAATGTCAATATACAGAGTAAACATTTTTTATTTTTTGATTAGTTAGGAAAGCAATTTGAGAGTTAGACATACATGACTCCTAGATAGGTCAACAAAGTTGGCAGACGGTGAACCATCGAGCATACAACGTAAAATAAGAAGGTGCAATACAAACAATGACATATACACAGTAAACATGATCCTATATATTATGTTACATATAATATATTGTATATTATTCAAATAAATAAAATTAATTACATATAAAACAAAAAATCTGTATTCTATATTATTCATATAATAAATAAAATGTCAATATACACAATAAACATGATTTTATCCATTTTTAATAATGCTTTCCTAAGATCTATACATTCAAATATAGAGAATCTTTCTCAATATGAGTTGTTTATCCTAGAAAAACCGTACATGTATAACTCCAATCACACAACCAACATTTAATCCTTATGATTAATAAAGATGGTATCTTTACTTGAATGAAAATAAACAATCACTAATTGAAGCGTGAAGATGGAGATCGATCGAACTAACTTAAGAAAAGAAAAACGAAAGATTCAGGGCCTCCCTACTACATCGACCAAACTCCAGTTTCTTAATCGAGGGTGGCCAATAGGTGAAGTGCAAGCAACTCCCAAATTCTTCCGAAAGCAATCACCATCGCAATCATAAATGGAAGTCGTTCGCAATAACTTCTAGGTTGGTAGGTACGTACAATGAAAGATCGATCGATCACTGATTCTTTATAGCCTCATTAATGCACTTTTGATTTTTTATTTATTTTTTGGCTAGTTTTGTTCCTTAAAGATGGCTAGTTTCGATCAGTGAGTCATGCATCACGTAAACCGACTTACGTTGATCGACTCGACCCATTGGTAGAAACTTTGGATTTTCATCTAAGGAAAGAGACGGATACATTACATCGCCTTTTACGCCTCACCATTGGGCCACCTGACTGGACAAATTAATCTGCTTGATGTATGAAATGACCTCATTTTTTTTTAACAAAATTTGATTTTCCCCTCATCAAAAAATAAAAAATAAATTTAGGTTGGTGGGGTTGGGGAAAAAGATAGGGCAAGATCATGTCCATTAATTTTTATTTTAACGGTTAAGATCTTGTCAAATCTATCCATTGAAAAAACTATATTGGGATCTTTACACTAAATAGGGAAAGATAGTGTGGAGTTTTTTTTTTAAAAAAAAATTTAAAACTTTTATTTTTTAGTTTTCTACTTTATTTAGAATTTGTGAGGAGGTTGGAGAATAGGAGAGGACCTGACATTGAAAAGTGCCGCGTCAATCTTGTAACTTACCGTATTCTCGGCAATCACTTTCCGCCCCTTCATCGTTCCATGCTTCCACTCGGTCCGCCCCTTCATCGGTGTCTGAGATTTTGAACTCTTACCTTGATTAAGAGAGAGAGGTTCGAACCGGGGATCTTTTAAAATATATTGAAAGAAAACCATAAATTATATAAATATGATATTTTATTACAAAAATTTATACAATAATTTAATAATTTACATATATGTGTACTTGATTAAGATTTTTTTTAATATGGAAAGAAGATTATAAGTTTTTTAAAGAATTTGTCATTGATAAATGAAAAAAAAATGATAGGATTTGAAAAGTATGACAAAAAACCTCATAAATTGTGGTTTAAATATGACATTAATAGTAAAAAAATTTCATAATGAATTATCTTATGAACATATTAAAAGAAAAATATAAATTTTGATTTAAATATGACATTTATAGTAGGAAAATTTGGTAGGAATAAAAATTAGTACAATGGGGGAAGGAGTGAGATTTGAACCCATGACCTCTTGGGTAACTTAAATTTCATTCCCTCCTTTTTCCAACTAAACTAGACAAGTTTTGTGTTTTTTTATCACATTATTTATTTATTTTTTTTATAAAAAATACTACGAAGTTCCGTCGTGGGGTGAGGTGGGGGGTGACACCCCCTGCGGCCGCCATTGTTGGGTACTACTGACAAGTCCTTTCCGATGGTTGCGACCAAATCCACCTTTAACACTCACAAGCACAATAAGTTGTTCAATATCTCACCCATTTGTTGTTATTTTTAATAGATCGTAGGTGTGAACCGATATGAAATGGGCAAGGAAAATTGGTGCTAAAAAAGTAGTAGATATTTGATCCCATGGGATTAGCAAGTTAGGAAGTAAGACTTTGACGACAGATTAAACCTTAATTATATAAAGCTAATTCATAGAATTCAAATTCTTCGTACGCTTTTGATTACCATATGATATAAAAATAATCGTATACATTAATTATAGGGTAGGTTTCCCTTTAGTGCTCTTGATTCTTGAACTTAATTTGCACCTCAAATTGACTGCCAAATCTCTTGAATTTCACATTCAATCGGCTTCAGTAGTGCCCACCGCCGTCTCGAGCGGCTCATCAACGGCATGCCCATATGCCAAAGACTATCTTCCAAGGTATTGATATTGCCAAATCAGTGTTCTTAATTAGTCTTTGGTTGCTTCTCCTTTCATCATCTCCAACCACCTTTTCAAATATTCTCCAAATTAGAAAAATAAGAATATATATTTTAAATTATTATTGTGTAACCTCCAACGACTTTCCCATTTATTAATTTCGAAGATTTTGAGAAACTTTTAGTTTTGGAGAATGTTGCGAACTTGGAGAATCCATTATATTTTCGCTGTTACTTGCCTATTTCGGAAAATGTGAAGGAGAATCTATTGGGAAATAAACAATAAAAATTTTCCAAAAACTTTAAAATCTTCATTTTGAAGATGTTGCTGGTTGGGGATGCTCTTAGGCACCGATGGGCATGGATAGATCGCTAGGATTAGGCTTTCTTTTGACGTAGGGTTGAGAGAATTTGAAGAGACCCAAGAATCTCACATTGATAATATGAACAAACAAGCCTTAGTATATAAGCTAGTTGACTACTCCTTTTATTGTCAATTGGTTTTTTGATGGAACCCCACTCGACTTATGTGCTAGGCTTAGCACATGGCGCCTATGTCAGAGTAGTTTTGACAGCTTTTGAGGTGAATTTTTTTCTTTTCCTCTCAGTCAGATTCATAAATATTTTCTAAATCTCAGAAGAGTTTGTTGTGTAATTTAACAGAATTTATCTTACCAAAAGTCATTCATTGTCTTTCTAATAACTACACGATTATATTAAAACATATAAATATTAGCAATGTAAAATTATATAAATACTGGACCCTAAAAATATGGAAGTCTTGTTCAACTAGCCCACATACATTGTCCCTTTTTTTTTGTATAGTTTGCAAGAAAAAGAACGTATTTGGAGAGACGGAGATCATCCTTAATCATCCAAATGAATGATTGTATTTTTATAAAAAAAAATTATGAATAAAAAAAATTAAATACTAGGAGCTCAAATAAAACAAGATGGAAAAGTTTAAGTCTCCAAAATTAAACATGAAAAAAGTAAGTTGAAGTGAACAACCAACAAAAAATCATCAACCACAACCCTCACGTGTCTCATTTTAAAATCCAGATTCTCGTTCGAAATGACGCTCTTAAGTGGTGGATCAACAGAGTCTAACACCACCCAAGCTCTTATCTTATATAACAAAAAAAAAAAAACCTAAAATATCTCAAAGGCCTTTATGTTAATTTATAAAAAATGTGGGTAAGTGTTATTTATATATGTGTGTATGTGGGTGTAGGTTCACATAGCGACAAGATGGATGGTGAATATGGGGCTGAAGATGTTCAACTACCTATCCCCAAACATGGTGGACACCTTTGTGGTGTTGATGGAGAAGTTGGTGTATGGTGATTTAACCAAGTACGGGATTCATAGGCCTAAGGAAGGTCCCTTCCTCATGAAGCTCAAGTACGGTAAATACCCTGTTATCGATGTCGGCACCGTCCCTCTTATCAAATCTGGCCTTATCCAGGTAACTTCATTTCCACTCCATATATGCCATCATATCCATCAACATCCACTGATCACTACGTAGCTTCAATCACAGGTGTTGCCGGCAGTAGAAAGCGTAGAAGGCAACCAAGTGAGGTTTGTGAATGGAAAGACGTATCCCTTCGACGCTATCATTTTCGCCACTGGCTTTACTAGATCAACCTACACATGGCTCCTCGTATGTTTCCCTTTTTATACCTACCTTACTTAATTGTTTATATATTTATGTACATGTTTGTTTATATGCTAAATGCTCTAACTATTTCCTTATGTCACTCTTCAGACTCACAAATATGTGATGATCAGACAAATTTTGCACATAAAATTTGATTTCTTTATCTTCTATCCCCTTCTACTCAAACAAACGAGTCCTAAATAACCTAAAGGAAGGAGATCACTTGGATTTATTATTATTCTAGTAGTTTCTCTAGTAAAATAGGATTTTTTTTCTCCCCAATAAAGAAAACGCTTTCCCCTTTATTTTATTCTCTTTTTTAAGGGAATCTATTTTATGCTATATTGCATAGTATTGATTTAGACACTACTAAGGTGTTTGGATTCCACAATACATACATTATAAATTTATAATTTAAATCATTTTCTACTAGCACTTAGTTGCACGCCTAAAAATTTCTCATAAAAATTCATATAAAGTAATAATGTAAATAAGAGTGAAAATTCATATAAATCGATATAAAATAATTACATTATAAAAAATGCATACGTGCATTAATTAAGGAATCCAAACACGCCGTAAACAATGATGTGGGTAGGCCTTTTTATTGGAACAGGATTGTCTCAAGTTCTAGTTATTTTGGTATAGGCCGCTTTTTTTTTTTTTTTTTTTTTTTTTAATCACCATTGATGAAGCAAAAAGAAGCTTGTTTGTTACAGTCAGAAAACTCAGGAAATACAAAGCAGGAAATGTATTTATAGAGATATCTACAATGTGGGCTGGATCTTATATTGGGCCTAATATGATATAAGTGCTGGAGGCCCATATACCCTCATATGTTCATTTTCATTTTAATATTGTGGACTTTTAATTATGCCAAAACTAATCCAAACCTTTAAGAATTGTACAAAAAACTAATCCAAATCCATTGATAAAACGTGCACATGTAAATGTAAATCAAATGTACAGGGAGATGACTACTTGCTTAACGACGAGGGACTTCCGAAACCGAGCTTCCCGGACCATTGGAAGGGTAAGAGAGGGTTGTACTGCGCAGGGCTCGGAAGGAAAGGGCTATACGGAGCTGCAATGGATGCACAACTCATCGCTGATGATATCAACTCACTTCTTTAGGCTCGGTGATTTCGATCACCTACACATGAATTCGAATGCCATGTACTACCTGCTAGCTTTTCTTTCAATTAATTGTTCGGATAATCGATCGTTTTTGTCGTGTTTATTCATATATGAGATCGAATTGAATAATTTATATGGTAGTACTACGTACTTACATGGCCGGATAGCTCGCAACAATAAAACATGTACGTTGTGCTCATGTAATAAAACTTAGCTTGGACATTCATGTCGTGAATCGTGATGGAGACAAATCATCCAAATAGCTCCAATAGTAGAAACAGTACTATAGGCACCGCGGAACGTCACATAACAGATTCTTGAATGAATGAGAAATCTCTCTTGAGTTTCTCTCCAGTTCTTCATCTCTTTCTCTAATGCTCTATGATCAACATGGTATCAGAGCTAAATTGATCATAGAACATCTCGTTTTTCTTCTTCTTTCCGCAAATCTGGAATCAATTACAGCAAATTGATAATCGATTCCCATGGCTAACCCTGAAGTGTCAGTGGAGCGCGAGAGTCGGCGTCATCGAGACACAATCTCTGCAACCGATCTCCAAAATCCCCTCTTCATCCATCCATCTGAGAATTCCGGAATGATTCTCACATCTATCCAACTCACAGGTGACAATTACAGACGCTGGAGGAAGGCATTCACGAAAGCCCTGTCGGTCAAGAACAAATTGGGCTTTGTGGAAGGCACCTTGATTGAGTCGCCGGAGAACTCAGGGATGTGGAATCTCTGCAACGACATGGTGTGTTCTTGGCTCCTGAACACAGTTTCGAAGGAGATCTATGCCACCATTGATGAATTCGACATTGCCAGGGAGATGTGGCTTGATTTGGAAGAGAGTTATGGACAAAGAAATGGTCCGCTGATCTTCTTGATCAAGAAAGAAGTTCAGGAGTGCGCACAAGGTAATGCATCTGTGACTGAGTATTTCACAAAATTGAAAGGCTTGTGGCAACTGGCAACAATTATCTGGATTAGTTGCCCCAATTCAATGCACTTGCGGAAAACGTGAGTGCAACATCAAGGCTCAGGTTGAGGGTAAAGATCGAGAAAACAAACTCATGCAGTTTCTTATGGGCCTAACTAATGAATACTCAGCTGCTCAGCGTCAAATACTCCTCAACACTCCACTCCCATCTGCAAGTATGGCTCATGCACTTCTATTGCAAGATTCAATCAGTACAAAGATGACAGGCTCAAGGAATGCATCCACTGATTCTACTGCCCTCATGGCTCGTCAGGGTGGATCAAAGAATACTTCTGGTGATTCCACTGGCAAAGATAGGTCCAAGAAGGAGAAATGCAGGCACTGCAATGGCAACCATAAAGCTGATAGATGCTAGGAGATGTATGGGTATCCAGATTGGCATCCAAAAAGCAAAGACAATCCTCAAGTGCCAAGGTCTTCTGGGACTGATTTCAAGGCCTCTACATCAAAGGGATCGTCTGCAAACAGTGCATCATCAGATTCACCACTACAAGCCTTGACAACTGAGCAACAGAAAATGCTATTTTCTTGGATCAGCACAATAGAGCAGCACAAGGACAAACTTGCTGAGATAAACTTTGCAGGTACTACCATTTGTTGCAATGCATCTAACTTTACTGGATTATGGATTTTAGATAGTGGGGCAACAGATCATATTACCTGCAATACCAAATTTCTCAAAAATTCCAGCTCCACAAAGAATCCTACCTCTATTCATCTCCCTGATGGTACCACCAGTCGTATTGATCTCACTGGTGATGTACAACTTACCCCTACTTTGTCCCTTCACAAAACTTTGTTTGTCCCTCAATTCAAATTCAATCTTGTATCAATCAGCAAACTGATACATGACATTGCCTATTTTGTGTGTTTCTTTGCCAACAAATGTGTGATTCAGGACCCTGTCAAGAGGACACTGATTGCAGTTGGTGAAGAGCCAGGAGGCCTGTACTATATGGTGCCACAAGCAAAGTATGGAGACTGCATTCTGGATGAGCTAGAGCATTACTTGTCCAAATTTACTTCTGTTCATAGACCTATTTGTGCTACAAACACAGTTTTACCTATGTTCTTACCTGTCAAGCATACCAGCCCCACAACTTTGTGGCACTTAAGGCTTGGACATGCTCCACAAGACAAATTGTTACATATTCCATCTATTGGTGATGAGTTGAATAAAGACAAGTCTAAATTTCTATGTTCTGTGTGTCCACTAGCTAAACACACTCGATCTAGTTTTACATCAAGTACATCTCATGCTGATAAATCTTTCACCTTACTACATTGTGACTTATGGGGTCCTTATGACACACCCACCTACAATGGTCACCAATTCTTCTTGACCATTGTGGATGACCATAGCAGATGTGTTTGGGCCTACCTCCTCAAACACAAAACTGAAGCCACACCATCATTGATAGCCTTCATCAACATGGTTGAAACACAATACAAAGCCAGTGTCTGCACTCTCAGAACTGACCAAGGAACTGAATTCTTCAATTCCTCTCTTACTACATTTCTTCACACAAAAGGGATTGTTCATGAGAGCTCTTGTACAGCTACTCCTCAACAAAACGGTAGAGTCGAAAGAAAACACAGATATGTCCTAGAAACTGCAAGAGCCTCACTCTCTGAACCAAATTCTGTATCTGATGCTCTATCTAAGCCTGAGTGGATAAAAGCTATGCAAGTTGAACTCACTGCTCTAGAAGCAAATCATACTTGGACACTTGTTCCCAAGTCTGTAGCTCCATCTACTGTGAGTTGCAAGTGGTTGTTCAAGACAAAACTCAAGGTTGGTGGCACTCTAGACAGATATAAGGCAAGACTGGTGGCTCGTGGGTTCTCACAGTTAGAAGGAATTGACTATTGTGAGACATTTGCTCCAGTGGCAAAAATGATCTCAGTCAGAACTCTTCTTGCTCTTGCTACTGCTAAAGGGTGGCATGTGTCTCAGTTGGATGTCACTAATGCTTTCTTGCATGGTGAATTGGAAGAGACTGTGTACATGGATCTTCCACCAGCTTTTGCTCTACTGAAACAGCTTCATTGCCCTCAGGGGGACTGTGTGAATGAGGACAACAAAGCTAATGGAATGGTATGCCAGCTGGATAGATCTCTCTATGGTCTAAAGCAGGCTCCAAGGCAATGGTTTGCCAGATTCTCTCAGGTGGTAAAAGCTGCAGGATATGTGCAATCCATGGCAGATTACTCTTTGTTCTTCAAAGCAACTAAGTCCTCATATACAGCCTTATTGGTATATGTTGACGATATGCTAATCACTGGAGACAGTAGCACTGAGATCAAGGAGCTAAAGGATCATCTGCACAGGCATTTCCAAATGAAAGATTTGGGAAATCTGAGATACTTTCTGAGAATTGAAGTAGAGAGAACCAAGGAAGGAATGCTACTGAACCAAAGAAAGTACACTCTAGAGATCTTAAAGGAAACTGGAATGACTGGAGCAAAGCCTGCAGCTACTCCATTGGATCCAAAGATCAAACTGACTTTGGAAGGAGAACACAATGAAGTTGATGTGATCTCCTATAGGAAATTGGTGGGAAAGCTCATATACCTCACCATTACCCGACCTGATATATGCTATGTAGTGCAAGTATTGAGTCAGTTCATGCATCGGCCAAATGATAAACATTGGAGAAGTGCTAAGCATGTACTAAGGTATCTAAAGAAGGCACCAGGGCAAGGTCTGTTCCTAGACGAGAATTCAGATATGCAACTTCATGCATTTTGTGATGCAGATTGGCAAAGTTGCCCGATGACAAGAAGGTCATTAACTGGATTTTGTGTGATGTTGGGTAACTCTATGATATCATGGAGGACCAAGAAGCAGACATATGTTGCAATGTCCTCTGCTGAGTCTGAATACAGGGCATTAGCTACTGTCAGTTGTGAGATCACATGGCTAAGAAAGCTACTGGCTGATCTCCAAGTCTCTCCAATACAACCTGTCAAATTGCACTGTGACAACAAATCAGCAATGCATATTGCTCGAAATCCTGTATTTCATGAACGAACAAAGCACATAGAAGCTGATTGCCACCTAGTGCGTGAGAAGGTTCTTAAGAAGGAAATTGTGCTAGGTTACATACCTACAAAGGAACAACCAGCAGATATCTTTACCAAGGTTGTATCACAGGATCAATGTAACAAACTTCTTACCAAGTTAGGTGTTGTTGATCAATTCAAAACACCAACTTGAGGGGGACTGTTGAAGCTAGATATAGGCTGTGTAAATTGTATAGTACAGCTGAGCATATAAATAGCTCTTCCCCTTGTAACAGAACATAACAGATTCTTGAATGAATGAGAAATCTCTCTTGAGTTTCTCTCCAGTTCTTCATCTCTCTCTCTAATGCTCTATGATCAACAGTATTAATTCAAATAAGTTTGTTTTTTTAATAATATTGGATATATGTACCCAAAAAAGTAGAATGTGTTTGCCTTGTCTTAAAGTTAAAACAAATGACGCAAGAATTAGGCATGCTTGGATTTATTATATATTCTCACTATAACAGTACGTACATCTGAGAAGAGCTTGCTGTCTACTTCGCGAGCCTTCACTGCCTTGTGATAAATAGAATAACGACATTGTTGTTGGATGACCAAATCGACGATGCCAGAGATTGCTAGACAAAGTAGAAGACGTAAGGGTAAGGCATGTTGTAGCATTAGTCCCCAACACCCAAAGTGGAATAGATTATGCAGATTATCATCATATTATCTTTGTTTATGATCAAATACAGCTAGTGTTTTATGTTAGTCCTTTTATGGATAATTTATTTAGCCTCATTTGTCTTATTGTTATGATGTGTAATAAGCCTCCTTGGGGCATGACTCTCACGTGATTCTGGTGGTCCTATATAAGGCCACATGTCACCTCACATTTTGTAGGGTTTTGGGATTGGTGAATGCAACTTAATTAGCTGCTGGCCGCTTTTAACCAAAGTTTCCTCCTTGATCATAAATGAATTAGTGACCGTGGCTCATTGTTTTTACCTCTTTTGCTCCTTATTTGTTTGATCACTGCTCTGTGTAGTGTATTTGCTTTGGATCATCATATTCTTCACATGGTATCACAACAGTAGGCTCACGATCTGGTCCTTATCGTTACGAAAATAGCTGAAGAAGAAGATATTTAGTCTTGGTAGCAACCAAACACCGGAGGAGGTGCTAATGATGCAAACAACCAAGGTAACTTGAATGACCCTTTATTTCTATCTAAGTCATACCATCTAGGGTCTCAATTAGTTGTTGTGCTCTTTGATTGAACGAATTTTATGACATGGAGTAGAGGGATAACCATGGATTTAGGGGAAAACTGTAAACACGGGTTCATTAATGGTTGTTGCTTGAAATCGACTCAGAATGGGATAGATCTACAAAGGTGGATCAGGGATGATTATATGGTTAGATGTTGGGTGTTGAACTCAATGAGTAAGAATATTACTGAAGGGTTAATGTATGTTGATTCAACAAAGCAGTTATGGGATGAAATAGTTGAGAGATATAGCAAGACTAATGCACCTTTAATCTTCCACATCAAAAGGAAGTTGAATAATGTGAATCAGGGAGCATGTGCTTAGCTGTTCTTTATAATGCTCTCAAGAAGCATTGGGATGAGCTTGAAGTGTTGGAAAAGAAGCCAGAATGTTCATGTGGAGCTATGAAAACATGCTCGTGCAATTTAGCTAAGCAAATAAGCGAGATGGAAGACAAGAACATATGTAGTTGTTGGCTAGCTTGAATGAAGGCTATGATGGGGCCAGGAACTCCATTCTTGCTATATATGGATCCTTTGCCCGCAGTCAACAAAGCCTTCTACATTTTGCAACAAGTTGAGATGGGGTTTGAAGCTTCGGGGGGAACCTCGAGTGGCATGACTGATGGTAGTGCTTTTGTTGCGAATAAGAATTATAGCTCTGCTCAGGGAAGTCAGTCTTATGCTGGAAGTGGAAATGGAACTTATACAGAGCATAGTAATGCCTCTTATAGAGGGAAAATTCAGAAGAAGGATTGGAGAGAGTTGAAGAGGATCAAGCAGGCTTCTAAATGTTCACATTGTGGTATGAAAGGACACACAGAACAATTTTTTAAGCTTCGTGGAGTACTTGACTTGTTCAAAGAGCTTAAAGAGAGCCAGAGGAATAACTCAGATGGGAAGAGTTCAGCAAATGCAGTAGGATCTATGAATGGACCATTGATGAATAGTCCTCTAGATGATGGTTCAATCAATACAGAAGGGCGGGTTGATAATGCTATGGTCAATGCTATCTATCAAGAAGTCTTAAGAAGGATGAAGGGTAAGAATCAAAATGAGAATGCCTTTGCAAACTTTGCATGTAAATTGCTTAATCATACTAGCTCTGTTAATCTATCTATGCAGATAGGAGCTGAGTGGATTGTGGACACAGGAGCAAGTGACCACATGATGCCAGTTGAGCAATTTTCTCAACTTAAGATTAGGCTTGATAAGCATGCGCACATAGGGCTACCTGATGGAACAATAAAAAAAAAGTTACAGAATATATCAGGGAAACTACGGTTGAGAGATTCCATTTGCTTGAATGATGTGCTATTGGTTCCAGACTTCAAGCATAGTTTATTGTCAGTTGGAAAGTTACTTGATGATAATGAACTGATTGCTGTATTTACTCGTACATGTTGTTATGTCCAGGACCCTGGAACTAAAGAAGTGCTATTGTTTAGGCAAAGAAAACATGGGATGTACAAAGTGATGTCTGCAGATCAAGTTAGAAGATGGGATGCTGAGAAGAAAGGGGTCATTTCACCTTCAGCTCTTTGTAATAAAGTTAGTTGTGATTCAGCTCTTTGTAATAAAGTTAGTTGTAATAAAGTTAGTTGTGATTTAGTTGGGATGCTATTGGTTCCAGACTTCAAGCATAGTTTATTGTCAGTTGGAAAGTTACTTGATGATAATGAACTGATTGCTGTATTTACTCGTACATGTTGTTATGTCCAGGACCCTGGAACTAAAGAAGTGCTATTGTTTAGGCAAAGAAAACATGGGATGTACAAATGCAGTAGGATCCATGAATGGACCATTGATGAATAGTCCTCTGGATGATGGTTCAATCAATACAGAAGGGCGGGTTGATAATGCTATGGTCAATGCTATCTATCAAGAAGTCTTAAGAAGGATGAAGGGTAAGAATCAAAATGAGAATGCCTTTGCAAACTTTGCATGTAAATTGCTTAATCATACTAGCTCTGTTAATCTATCTATGCAGATTGGAGCTGAGTGGATTGTGGACACAGGAGCAAGTGACCACATGATGCCAGTTGAGCAATTTTCTCAACTTAAGATTAGGCTTGATAAGCATGCGCACATAGGGCTACCTGATGGAACAATAAAAAAAAAGTTACAGAATATATCAGGGAAACTACGGTTGAGAGATTCCATTTGCTTGAATGATGTGCTATTGGTTCCAGACTTCAAGCATAGTTTATTGTCAGTTGGAAAGTTACTTGATGATAATGAACTGATTGCTGTATTTACTCGTACATGTTGTTATGTCCAGGACCCTGGAACTAAAGAAGTGCTATTGTTTAGGCAAAGAAAACATGGGATGTACAAAGTGATGTCTGCAGATCAAGTTAGAAGATGGGATGCTGAGAAGAAAGGGGTCATTTCACCTTCAGCTCTTTGTAATAAAGTTAGTTGTGATTCAGCTCTTTGTAATAAAGTTAGTTGTAATAAAGTTAGTTGTGATTTAGTTGGGATGCTATTGGTTCCAGACTTCAAGCATAGTTTATTGTCAGTTGGAAAGTTACTTGATGATAATGAACTGATTGCTGTATTTACTCGTACATGTTGTTATGTCCAGGACCCTGGAACTAAAGAAGTGCTATTGTTTAGGCAAAGAAAACATGGGATGTACAAATGCAGTAGGATCCATGAATGGACCATTGATGAATAGTCCTCTGGATGATGGTTCAATCAATACAGAAGGGCGGGTTGATAATGCTATGGTCAATGCTATCTATCAAGAAGTCTTAAGAAGGATGAAGGGTAAGAATCAAAATGAGAATGCCTTTGCAAACTTTGCATGTAAATTGCTTAATCATACTAGCTCTGTTAATCTATCTATGCAGATTGGAGCTGAGTGGATTGTGGACACAGGAGCAAGTGACCACATGATGCCAGTTGAGCAATTTTCTCAACTTAAGATTAGGCTTGATAAGCATGCGCACATAGGGCTACCTGATGGAACAATAAAAAAAAAGTTACAGAATATATCAGGGAAACTACGGTTGAGAGATTCCATTTGCTTGAATGATGTGCTATTGGTTCCAGACTTCAAGCATAGTTTATTGTCAGTTGGAAAGTTACTTGATGATAATGAACTGATTGCTGTATTTACTCGTACATGTTGTTATGTCCAGGACCCTGGAACTAAAGAAGTGCTATTGTTTAGGCAAAGAAAACATGGGATGTACAAAGTGATGTCTGCAGATTAAGTTAGAAGATGGGATGCTGAGAAGAAAGGGGTCATTTCACCTTCAGCTCTTTGTAATAAAGTTAGTTGTGATTTAGATCTAACACATGCTAGACTTGGACATATAGTTCTGTGTCAAAAATGAGACATTTGCATTTTTTTGAGCAGACAGATTTAAGTAATTTTCATTGTGATACTTGTTCTTTGTGCAAGCATCATAGATTCCCTTTTGAAATAAATTTGAGCAGGGCAGTAGGGCCTTTTAATTTGATTCATTTGGATCTTTGGGGCCCATATAAGCATCCTACTTACAATGGTTTTCAGTATTTTCTAACCATTCTTGATGATTGTTCAAGGATCACTTGGACTTTCTTACGCAAGAATAAAATGCCGGTGTACAAGACCATTGTGGATTTTCTAGCTTATGTTGAGAATCGGTTTAACTGTTTAGTGAAATGTGTAAGAACAGATAATGGTACAAAGTTTACATCAAGACAATGCTAGGAGTTGTTTGCTGAGAAAGAAACTGTTCATGAGAGAACAGTGCCATACACACCTCAGCAAAATGGAAAAGTATGTTGAGAGAAAGCATAGACATCTTGTGGAGACAGCTAGAAGCATGAGATTACATGTTGGATTGCCAATTAAATTCTGGGAAGAATGTATTCTGTCTGCTACCTATATCATTTACAAGTTTCCAACTGAGGTATTGAAATGGAAATCTCCATATGAAGTTCTTTTTGGCTAGGATGATCTCAGTAAGGACCTTGATTGCTATAGCTGCTTCCAAACAGTGGCACATCTCTCAGATGGATGTCACAAATGCCTTCTTACATGGTGATCTTGAGAAGGATGTTTACATGACACTTCCTCCAGCTTATGATGCTCTGAAACAGCTGCAAGCTCAGTCTTCTAACCATTATGTTCAAGGGGAGACACAGTGTGAGCACAATGGTCTAGTTTGCGAGCTAACAAAATCACTGTATTGGCTTAAGCAAGCTCCAAGATGGTGGTTTATGAAGTTTTCTCAAGTGGTACAGGCAGGAGGACACAAGCAAACCCGATTATTCTCTGTTCATGCACTAGACATAAAGGGAAGTCATTCACAACTCTACTTGTCTATGTAGATGATATGATCGTTGCAGGAAATGATCAAAAGGAAATTCAGAGGCTAAAGGAGCATCTTCATAAGAACTTTCAGATCAAGGATGTGGAAAACTAAAATACTTCCTGGGTATTGAGGTAGATCGAGATGAGACAAGGATATATCTCAATCAAAGGAAATACACCATGGAGTTGCTAGAGGAAGCAAGTATGGCTGACTCAAAACCGCTGGCAACACCTCTGGATGTTCATACAAAATTATCAAATGAAGGGGAGCCATTAAAGTCTCCACAAAAGTACAGGAAGATATATGGTAGGGAAGCTGATTTACCTGATTGTTACAGGGCCTGATATTTACATACTCAGTGCAAGTGCTAAGCCAATTTATGCAAAATCCATGTGAGGAACATTGGAAGGCTGTAAAGCACTTGTTGAGATATTTGAAAAATGCTCATGGACAAGGATTGATGATGTCAAGTCAATCTGATCTCAAGCTTAGAGCCTATTGTGATGCTGATTGGAAAGCATGTCCTATGAGTCGAAGATAACTGACTGGGTTCTACATCATGTTGGGAAGCTCATTGATCTCCTAGAGGACAAAGATCAGTCCTTTGTGGCCATGTCAACACACCTGAAGCAGAGTACAGATCCATGGCAGCCACATGTTGTGAAATTACATGGCTGGTGAGAGTTCTGCAGGACTTGAGCATTAAGAGGCATGATTTGGTTGAACTGTACTGTGAAAACCAAGCTACTCTTGTTGATAGGAGGAAATCGAGTATGAAATATAACAAAATAAATCAAATCAGATTTTGCCCACGCAAATAATTACAAGACCTCCTCCTGATGTAGCAGCGGGAAGTCAGGATCGATCCACGAGGAAGCGTGTCAGCGGATCCTAGGCAGCGGATAAATCTCACAGTCAGAAGTCGACAACAGGGTCCTCGATCTCGACTAGGGGTAGTCGACAGAAGATCGGACAGTTGAACACAGCGCAGCAGCTCGGCACAGGCTAGTCGATATCGACCAGGGCCTACTCGAGGTCGAGTACGGCTTGTCGAGGTCGAGTTGGGCTTCGTCGAGTTCCTGCACAAGTAAGCTACGGCGACTCTAGGTCGAAGATCAGTGGTCGAGGTCGACCAGAGTGTGGTCGAGATCGACGAGGGCAGGGAGTAAAACGAATGAAATAAAGAAAATAAAGAACAAATGCTTTTGGGATATCGACTTAAACTTTAATGTAAAAGAACTTCCAAGATTGGGGTTTGCAACGACAATAACCATGCATGCATAAGGTAGAATCAAACAGATAATCATGTGAATCGCATTAAAGGACTAAGCTTTCGCCTTTTCCAACAATTAGACAACTCTCTCAAGAAACCCTAATTGTCTCTACCGATTTTATGTTTATAATCCAAGTGGTTAACATGGATCTCCATTAGATGGGCAATAAACACATAAACAAGTAGGAAAATGCTCAAAACATGATAAAGGTCGGATCTTTACCTCAAATATGCATGGCTATCGTCGGGCTCGCCCCAACCCTAGAAGTGGGTTGACTACTCGCGCTTCATCGCAACCTCAGACATCATCGATTGAAAGGAAATAACTTGCATTAAACTAAATTCAAAGACTTTACAATCCCGGCGATCCAACTCTCGTTGAACGCCAAAACCCTAAAACCTTCGAACTCCTAAATCTCTACTTGGAACTACTTCTCTAACTTGTGAAATTGAATGATTAAAACTGAGCCCCATGGGCTTTATTTATAGGCTTCATTCCCTAGCTATTCTAGGAAAGAAATATCTATCTATATCTAAAATTATATCCAAAACTTAAAAAGATAAATAAAAGTCATAACATAATTAAATCTAAATTAGGGAAATATATCTAAAAGTCTTCTATGGATAGAATTCCTTCTCTTCATGATGGATCTTGATAGTTTTGGATAGAATCGACAATCTTCGCGTCCAAGCAATGCAAAACCGAGTAGGATTCGTCAAGCCGCGTCGAACAGCTTCTGGAAGCGTGGTCGATCTCGACAAGAGCCTTGTCGATCTCGAGTAGGAATCCTGGTCGACTGGTCTTGGCTGGCTTCTCTGCTCGACAGGCTCGGACTCTGGCTCACGGTGCTTGTCGATGTCGACAAGGGCTCGTCGAGGTCGAGTAGCCTGGCTATGTCGACTGGGTCTTCTCGGGTAGGTGTGCTCGACAAGCCTGGATCTGGGTTCACGGGCGTCGTCGATCTCGACTAGAGCATCCTCGAGATCGACTAGGGTATGGCCTTCTTTGGTCGAGCAGCTTCTCCTCGGCATGGACTCGGACTGGCGCTGTGGGCCTCGTCGATCTCGACTAGAAGCTTGTCGAGATCGAGTAGAATAGTCCTTGTCCTTGGCTCCTCGATCAGTTCTCCCCTCGACTCCGGATGTGGCGCTGGGCTTCGTCGATCTCGACCAGGTCTTGTCGAGATCGAGTAGAATCCGGAAGTCGGGTGGTCTGGTTCTCGATGTTGCTCCTATCGACAAGGCTGTGCTAGGGCATCTTTGTCGAGATCGAGTAAGGGCTACTCGAGGTCGAGTAGCCTGGTTTCTCGGCTCGATTCGACTGGTTCAGTTGCTGCTTTGACCTTGGACTTCTGTAGCTGTTTTCCGAGCTTTTCCGACCTTCTGTAGAATTGCTGTAAAATGCCTCGAATTCTGCGAATTAAACAGAAACTGGTGTAGATTCCATAATTTGGCAAATAAACATAAACTACATAGATTCTGTACTATCTTAGCCCAAATGAATGCAATGTATGCAGAAATCGATATAAAAGTAAATGTAAAACATGGCAGATGCAGCTCACAACAAACACCCCATACTTAAGCTTGCTTGTCCTCAAGCAATACTTTTAATTGTCATTCAGGGGAAGAATTCAAAACTCTCAACATCTTAGATTCATTCTCATATAACCCTGCAATCAATTACCATCCTCGAAAAGGTACTAGTGTCACAGATCCATGCATGTACAAATATATAAGAGCAACATCTACTCACAAAAGGAAGTTTATGCATAAATAATTTTTATGTGACAAAGCAACAATAATCAAGAGGACTTTAATTTAAGCTCAAATAAGGAGTAGAATTGGTAAAAGGCTAAAGGTGGGCAATTTTTGGCAATGTGGTGCTAATAATCCGGGGAAATGGAGTACTGAATTTCCACATTCCTTCTCTTTGGGATTCATCACCTTTCATATTGCTTTTCTCAATAATAATGCTTTTACCTCTCTAACCTCAGCACTGCCTTCTCGCGAGTCGCAAACATGGGTGTCATGAATGGCCCCGGATACTTAGTGCGTCGGATTCCTCACCTGGTGTCCCATCTCGCCAAACTATTATCTCAGCGAGCAGGGTCGATCTTTGATCGGATTTTCTTTCACTCATTAAATTTTCCATATATTTCAAACAATTTCCTTCCAAACTCCAATAATGAACACATCACAAACACCATATAACATCTCCATAATGTAACATCATTCTCAACATAATCCCCGGATAAGGTAAAGAATGGGCAATATTTAGATCATGTGGAGCAATATATGAAATAAGGCATATTATGGCTTTTGTGATGCATAAGCGTAGGTAAGGCTAGGATTTCAACAATATGAGCATATTATGGAAATATAAAGTCCTCCATCCTTTTATCATGCAACATGTCAAAAGCAACATCAAATTTTACCTCCTTTCATGGTTTTCATGAAATAATGCACTTCATTGTGACTTCCCTTTACTAGGCAATTTCATGCTATATCTCTAATGAATCTAATTTTGCATCGTCGAGTTCAATATAAGCTTCCATGACATTATTTCAAAATTTTCAATGGGGGTCATTTTTCTCAAATTTTGGAAAACATGCATATAAGCACACAAATCAATAATGCATTCCAAAATAGCCATGTAGCAATTCTAAGAAATAATGCACAAGTAATGTCAAATATGATCAAATAAATCAAATATGCACAAGGTAAGCCCTTTCCCCACCCCATACTTAAAATTTACAGTGTCCCCACTGTATAAAATCAAATAAAAACAAGAGTAAAGGAAGGAACTCACAGGATCATATCGAGGAGGCAAATCAGTCTAGGTCGAGTAAGTTGCTGGTCGATCTCGAGTACAAGGTACTCGATCTCGAGTAGCTTCGTCTGCGTCCAGTGGTTTCTGGAGTCGAGGAGCGTCTGGGCTTGTCGATGTCGAGTTGGCCTACTCGAGATCGAGTACTTCTGGGCTGCTCCTCATCGTCGTCGTCGACTTGGCCTTCGTCGATTCTGACTGGTTTTCAGGGACTTCTTATTCCACTTTTCGCGATCTATATATGCTTGCCGACCTACAAGTGTTAGATTCCTCACCAAAAAACAAGACTATCCATATGAAGTTCTTAAAAAGACATAAAACCTAAAAAAAAAAAAAAACCAAAAACAAAAAAGTCCCAAAAGTTCATAAAGTCTATATACATGCTCTAGATTTTAGAGTCGCTAGGCCGACTTCTCCGTTTGTGCTCAAGGAGGACCATTATTGTGGGGCCCACTCATGCTTGGCCCTTCTCCTGGATCATCTAGGTCCTGATGGTAGTATGCAAGCTCAGCTGACAGGTGGTTGCTTGCATCATCTCCCTTCTCTTTCTTCTTCTTCTTTGTAGCCCTCAGTTTCTGCAGGTTCTCTCGCCACGGTGTTTTATTTCCTCTTAAATTATTAAAAATTTTATTTATGGACTGAGGGAGAGTAGAATTCATACCTGAACTTACCTGTTCGGACCCAAAACAGAAATCTTTGGGCTTGGGTCTACTCGATGTCGAGTACTGCTGGTCGAGATCGAGTACAGGGACCCCATACTTAGGCTCCTGGCAAGTTTCTGGCTTAGTGATGGTGGTCGAGATCGACAAAGGTTTGTCGAGGTCGAGTAGAGCGCTTGTCGAGGTCGAGTAGGGCTTGTCGACCTCGAGTACAGTTTTGGCTCCTTCCTCCGCTGTTTGCTTGGTCCTGTCGATGCTGATGCTTTTCACCTCCATCCATGAAACTTCCTCCTTTGCAGGGCCAAAAGAGAAATCCAAAACCTCATCGCCTATGGTGAAGGTGAGCGACCTATTCTTGACACTAATTCGGGCATCTGCAGTAGCTAAGAATGGTCTACCAAGAATAATAGGGCTAGTAGGATCTTCAGCACAGTCAATGATAAGGAAATCCGCTGGAACAAAGAATTTACCAACCTGGACGGGGACATTTTCAACTATACCTGTAGGGATGACCACTGTATTGTTAGCCATGTATAATTTAGCATCCACAGGTTCTATGCATCCTATCTTGACCTTCCGCCAGATTGATAAAGGCATGATGCTCACACTTGCTCCTAGATCGCATAGAGAATCATATTTATATTGTCCAAAACCCACAGTAACAGAAAACTTACCAGGGTCAGGCCTCTTTTCAGGGAAGTGGAGTACTTTGGATTCGCCTGCGATTTCTGAGATGGATCGCTTCTTGCTCAGGATTTCCTTCAGAAACTTGACATATCCAGGCATCTCTTGCAGGGCTTCTGTAAAAGGAATAGAAAAGTTTAGCTCTTGCAACATATTAACAAATCTATTGAATCTGCCCGCAGTGGGGTCTTTAAGAGTTTTAGAAGGGAAAGGAAGTGGCTTTTTCTGTTTCGAAGCTAGATCAACTGTCGGAGATGCTGCAGAGTTGTCGACGTCGGCCAGATGCTCCTCGACATCGACCACGGGCTTGTCGACATCGACCAGAGGTTTGTCGACCTCGGGTTGCTGGTCTGCGCAGTGGAGTCCGAGCTCAGCTTCTGGTCTTGGTCGAGTAGAGGCTCGTCGAGGTCGACCACGGTCTTGTCGACATCGAGTACAGGCTTCTCGAGATCGAGGTGTTGTTTTGCTTGGCTCTGCTGTTTTCCGACCTCTGGCTCGTGTAATTGATGCCCACTCCTGAGTTTGATGGCTGCGACGTGTCCGGTTTTCCCTTTAGGATTTAGTTCTGTTTGCCCAGGAAGTTGTCCGGATGGTCGTGGGATCTGTGCAGCGATTTGTCCCATCTGAGTCTCAATTCCCTTCTTCCAAATATCACGCTCTACAAATTTTGTATTGACATGCTGGAGCTGATTGTTGATGGTGTTTGTAGCCTGCAGGTTCTGTGCATGATTCCGACGCATCTCCTCAAGGATCAGCTGCAGATCATCCTTCTTTTGATCCCTTTCTGGATGTCCTGGGGCTCTGTAGGGTGGGGGATTCCTAGGAGGACCTTGGTTCCACTGAGGTTGATAGAACCTTTGATCTCCCATATAGCGATTTGGACCCCCAGCATAGGCTGCTTCCTCATGTGTCTCTGCCATTCTGACTTGCTCAGTGTGTGGGCACTCAGTAGTGGTGTGCCTCTGTGATCCGCATTCGATGCAAGGCTGGTTGACAGATAGGTATTTGACTTGCTTGAGGAGCTTGCGATTCTGGTCCCTGTAGAACTGCTCCTTGACATCTGGGTCAATCTCCTTTGCAGGCTCATAGAGTGGCATAGACGGTGCTGGCCTAGCACAGGCGTTCTCATCATAGTTTGCAGAAGTCCCATACTTGTTGTCATATGCCGTGAGTTTGTCTAGCACACCCCATGCGTCAATTGGTGGCATTGTCAGGTACTCATATCGAGTGTACTGATTGATCCTGTCCTTAGTGACTTGGTCAAGAGAGTTGAAGAAGATCTCCTGAATGACGTAGGGTGGCTGTCCATGAGTAGGGCAAGATCGCAGTAATTCCTTGTACCTTTCCCATGCCTTTGCTAGCGGCTCTCCAGGCTTTTGTTTGAAAGCTGTGATCTTTTGGCGGAGGAATGCTGTCTTGGCAGGAGGGAAGAATTTGTTGAGAAACTCTTGCTCTACTTGTGCCCATGTTGTAAGGGATCTTGGTCTCAGTCCTTCTAGCCACTTCAGTGCAGGTCCAGCGAGCGACCAGCGGAAAGCTTTCATCTTGACATATTCCAGAGTTGTACCTTCAGCAAGAGTACGGTACATGTCATGAAAATTGGTAATATGTTCAAGAGGGCACTCATTAAATCTTCCACGAAAAGCATTGTTTTTAAGTTCTATAAGAAACTGAGTGCGAATTTCAAAAGAGTTTTCAGGGATTAGAATCGCCGATTCAGGCACGACGAGAGTTGGATGCATATAATCCTCTGCTGTAGTTGGATATTGGGCAAGCTCATTTGCCAGCTGCCTCGCACGTTCAGCTTCTTGTTCCCTTCCTGCTCTCTCAGTGGCAATAGCGGTGTCCTTTTCAGCTAGCTCCTTTGTAAGCCTGGCAATCAGTTGTTCTTGTGTTTCAGCGGCCGCCATGGCTCTTTGGAGTTTAGCTCTGATGTGTAGAAGGCGTTCCGGTTCGTCTAAGGCGTCAAACTCAGGTGTTTGACCAGAACGACGCATACACCTGTAAAGTAACTCAAAGCAGACGTGAGATTTAACTACCTAAGGCGCGAATGATAGCTTCCCCGGCAACGGCGCCAATTTGTTGATAGGAGGAAATCGAGTATGAAATATAACAAAATAAATCAAACCAGATTTTGTCCACGCAAATAATTACAAGACCTCCTCCTGATGTAGCAGCGGGAAGTCAGGATCGATCCACGAGGAAGCGTGTCAGCGGATCCTAGGCAGCGGATAAATCTCACAGTCAGAAGTCGACAACAGGGTCCTCGATCTCGACTAGGGGTAGTCGACAGAAGATCGGACAGTTGAACACAGCGCAGCAGCTCGGCACAGGCTAGTCGATATCGACCAGGGCCTACTCGAGGTCGAGTACGGCTTGTCGAGGTCGAGTTGGGCTTCGTCGAGTTCCTGCACAAGTAAGCTACGGCGACTCTAGGTCGAAGATCAGTGGTCGAGGTCGACCAGAGTGTGGTCGAGATCGACGAGGACAGGGAGTAAAACGAATGAAATAAAGAAAATAAAGAACAAATGCTTTTGGGATATCGACTTAAACTTTAATGTAAAAGAACTTCCAAGATTGGGGTTTGCAACGACAATAACCATGCATGCATAAGGTAGAATCAAACAGATAATCATGTGAATCGCATTAAAGGACTAAGCTTTCGCCTTTTCCAACAATTAGACAACTCTCTCAAGAAACCCTAATTGTCTCTACCGATTTTATGTTTATAATCCAAGTGGTTAACATGGATCTCCATTAGATGGGCAATAAACACATAAACAAGTAGGAAAATGCTCAAAACATGATAAAGGTCGGATCTTTACCTCAAATATGCATGGCTATCGTCGGGCTCGCCCCAACCCTAGAAGTGGGTTGACTACTCGCGCTTCATCGCAACCTCAGACATCATCGATTGAAAGGAAATAACTTGCATTAAACTAAATTCAAAGACTTTACAATCCCGGCGATCCAACTCTCGTTGAACGCCAAAACCCTAAAACCTTCGAACTCCTAAATCTCTACTTGGAACTACTTCTCTAACTTGTGAAATTGAATGATTAAAACTGAGCCCCATGGGCTTTATTTATAGGCTTCATTCCCTAGCTATTCTAGGAAAGAAATATCTATCTATATCTAAAATTATATCCAAAACTTAAAAAGATAAATAAAAGTCATAACATAATTAAATCTAAATTAGGGAAATATATCTAAAAGTCTTCTATGGATAGAATTCCTTCTCTTCATGATGGATCTTGATAGTTTTGGATAGAATCGACAATCTTCGCGTCCAAGCAATGCAAAACCGAGTAGGATTCGTCAAGCCGCGTCGAACAGCTTCTGGAAGCGTGGTCGATCTCGACAAGAGCCTTGTCGATCTCGAGTAGGAATCCTGGTCGACTGGTCTTGGCTGGCTTCTCTGCTCGACAAGCTCGGACTCTGGCTCACGGTGCTTGTCGATGTCGACAAGGGCTCGTCGAGGTCGAGTAGCCTGGCTATGTCGACTGGGTCTTCTCGGGTAGGTGTGCTCGACAAGCCTGGATCTGGGTTCACGGGCGTCATCGATCTCGACTAGAGCATCCTCGAGATCGACTAGGGTATGGCCTTCTCTGGTCGAGCAGCTTCTCCTCGGCATGGACTCGGACTGGCGCTGTGGGCCTCGTCGATCTCGACTAGAAGCTTGTCGAGATCGAGTAGAATAGTCCTTGTCCTTGGCTCCTCGATCAGTTCTCCCCTCGACTCCGGATGTGGCGCTGGGCTTCGTCGATCTCGACCAGGTCTTGTCGAGATCGAGTAGAATCCGGAAGTCGGGTGGTCTGGTTCTCGATGTTGCTCCTGTCGACAAGGCTGTGCTAGGGCATCTTTGTCGAGATCGAGTAAGGGCTACTCGAGGTTGAGTAGCCTGGTTTCTCGGCTCGATTCGACTGGTTCAGTTGCTGCTTTGACCTTGGACTTCTGTAGCTGTTTTCCGAGCTTTTCCGACCTTCTGTAGAATTGCTGTAAAATGCCTCGAATTCTGCGAATTAAACAGAAACTGGTGTAGATTCCATAATTTGGCAAATAAACATAAACTACATAGATTCTGTACTATCTTAGCCCAAATGAATGCAATGTATGCAGAAATCGATATAAAAGTAAATGTAAAACATGGCAGATGCAGCTCACAACAACTCTCCACATTGAAAGAAACCCGGTGTTCCATGAGAGAACAAAACACATCGAGGCAGACTGCCATCTTGTAAGGGACAAAATTCTGAATCAAGAGATTGAAGCCACCAAGGAACAACCAGTTGATTTGTTCACTAAAGTGATAAGCCAGGATCAAATGTCAAAGCTAACTTTCAAGATTGGAGTTATCAATAAGTTCAAATAACTCAAAGCTTGAAGGGGAGTGTTAGAACTAAGTATAATCATAGAGGTTGTTACATGTGTGTAGTTCAGATTCATTCTCATAGCTGTATATAAACTGAATCACCCCTTGTTTAATAACCATCTCATTCATTCATGAAGTAAGAACAGACGTTGAAACACTCTCTCTCTCTATCTCTCTCTCTCTGCATCTTCAATCTTTCTTCTTTCCGTATACAGATCATGATCTATTCCTGATCAATTCGTCATCAATATCAATTGGTTGATTTCTAAAAACCGATTGGAAAATAATTTTTATGATCGAATTATGTTGGTGGTCTTAACATGCGCATAACCAGAAATTTAAAATCAGTAGGATTAGGTACCTATAATTTTCATTAATAAAATCTATAATTTAATAAAATTTTAAACTCATAATTATAATATATATATATATAATTGTAAAATATATATATAGTTATATATATAATTATGAAAAAATAAATATATAGTTGCATATGTTATTGAAAGCTTGACATAAATTAATGTTCAACTTTTTATACTTATAAAAAGTCCAACATGGCTATAAACCAAGAAAAACCAATATATATGGCTATATGCCCATTTCCCTCTTAACTAAATAACTCATGGGGTGGACCTAGGTAAACGCGGATTATTCCGCTCGATCCATCCCAACCGTCCGTTATTATGGACGGGTATGAACAAGGGGCAAAGTTTACTTAAAAGGGGCTGTTAAGTCCGGTCTACGCCCGCAGCGGGTACAAGATTGGGAAGACAGATATATAATTCCCGCATTTGAGGTTTTGGTTTTACGAATAACTATGGGCATCCCGTGCCTGCAATGTCGGACGAGTTTACTTAAAAGGGGCCGCTGAGTCCGGTTCGCGTCCACAGCGAGTACAAGATTGGGAAGGCAGATCGATATATAATTCCCGCATTTGAGGTTTTGGTTTTACGAATACCTACGGACATCTCGTGCTAGCTTGCAATGCCGGACGAGATTGGACAATACATTCAACCCGTGAAATGCGCTTATTTCAACCTGCGTCCGCAATACCGAGATAATATTTGGGTTCCCGTCTAATTAACCCATGAAGTGAGCTTTTAATTTGGAATTTATTATACAGAATAATAGTTGAAGTTGACCCAGCCCGCCCCTCGGTCTATGATTCACATATATAGCTTATCGATATAAGGAAAAAGAAAAATCAATGGCTTGCTTGAACAGGAAACCAATGAAGATATTGATGAAGCTGATCATCTTCTTCTTCTTCATTGCATGTATTATAGTTGGATTAACATCCACTGCTGCTGCAACCACCAACCTCCGAATCGCAAAACCAGGGTGCCCGGATGAGTGCGGTGGCGTCAAAATCCCCTTTCCCTTCGGCATCAAAGACGGGTGCTTCTACAGGCCCTCCAACTACAACCAGCCAAATCTTTACAGGTTAAGCTGCAACACCACCACCGGGAAGCCGGTTCTGACTCAACTACCAGAGTTTTCGAGTAAGGATGACGAGTACCAACAGGCAGTGGTGAGCATCGATGTCGACGGCCACGCTTTACGCGTCTCTGATAAAGTCGCGTACGCCTGCTACCGATCAGGCGGCAACCGGCAGCTGTCAGGAGGACGACTAAACTACAAGTTCAACATGTACCCGTGGGTCATCTCGCAAAAGAACAAGCTAGTTGTGGTGGGATGCGACGCCACCGCCCGCGTGGCCCGCGTCCTCGCCTACAACAGCCTCCCCTACTACACGGGGTGCATGACGTCGTCATGCTCGAACGCCCAAAGTATCACGGACGGGGTGTGTTCGGGGATGGGATGCTGTGAGGTGTCCGTCCCGCCCTTGATGTACGTGTTTGTCGTCGATGTCATCGATAGCAGCCCCGATCATCATTTGTTCAAGAGGAACCCTTGTGACTTCGCGTTCGTTAGCGAAGGCGGGGGGTACAAAATGTCGTCAGCGGCGTTGAATTACTCGGAATCGGAGCTCCGTGATATGCAACAGTCCGTTCTGGTTGAATGGGCCATCTTCGGTCGGGGAAACTGCACTGACCGGAACAGTACTGATCCAGTCTTGTGTGGGTCCAACGCCCACTGTGTCGATCTGTTGTTTAGAGAATACGGGTACCGCTGCAATTGTTCTCATGGATATTCCGGTAATCCCTACCTCTCCAATGGATGTCAAGGTGGGCTCCTGCATGCATACGTACTTCAATTATTAATTAATTAAATCTTACCTAATTATCTTACATATGATACTAATTAATATATATCAATTCATCGATGGATAATTTATTATTTATTATATACATTAATTTGCATCTCTCACATTGGGCGGTCCTGCTTTTTAAAACCGTGGGAGGCCTCTGAGAAAATAGCCCATCTCTTGGATATGCAAATGGGACTTATGGCGACGCTTTTAAAAACCGTTGTCATAAATATTTTCACGATTTTTAAAACTGTCACCATAGATATTTCTACGGCTTTTAAAACCGTGGCCGGCCAATGGGGGAGAGCCGAATAGGCCAATAGCACTCGTGGCAATGGTTTTTAAAGCTGTTACATAAATATTTTCACGGTTTATGAAACCTTGGCCGTCACCATATCAATGGCGATAAATTAGTTGTCACCCGCAATGGTTTTTATTTTTATAGGAACTGACCTATATATCTAATACATTTGAATTTTAATTTCTGATTCTATGTATATCCGGACAGATATAGATGAGTGTTCGGATAGAAGGCGGAATGATTGCGAGGCATCGGCCATCTGCGTGAATTTACCGGGAAGCTATGAGTGCAGGTGCCCATCTGGGTATAGGGGCGTCGGCAAAATAACCAGTCCTTGCGTCTATATCCTACCCGATCCCAAGGGCGCCACGTCTACGAGATTAATTGTTTTGGGTATGTGCACCAACTCACTCTCCTCTATTTTTTTTTAACTAAGTTTTTTACCAATTTGTTTTAGATCTTGACTAAGTAATTAAAGTAGCCATATATGTGAATATCCATATTGTTTTCAAAACCAGTGCATCCATAATCTACATTGACATAAAAAAAAAACAACTAGTGCACTTGCAATGAATATATTTTTTAATAATGCACACGGGAAAAAATATAAAACTAATAATTATACTACTACTACTAATATAATAAATATTTTTTAATGGGACATTTCACCTTATGACCCTGCAGATCTTTTATAAATTTTAAAAATATTTTTTAATGGGACAGATCTTTTATAAATTTTAAAAAAGTTTTGACAATTTTTGCGCAATACTCATTAGGTTTTCCAAAAGTATACGTATGTGATAAGCCACAATGTGATTTAAATATAGGAAACTGATTCATAGTATAGATGCAATTCCTAATATGATGATCAAATATAGTAAGGAACACAAATATATATCAATAATAACAAGATGATAAATAAATTTATAAATAACTAATTGAAATCAAATACTCACAATTTATCCAACCATGTCTTCGAATCACATGCGAAACTATGAGTTTAGCACCTCATAGTCAAATTCGCTCTCATCTCTCTATTGTTTGTCGTCTCTCTCTCTCTCTCTCTCTCTCTCTCTCTCTCTCTCTCTCTTGAATAGAATGAAAATAACCTAAATAGAGTCGTGCAAAACCCTAGGGAAATAATAATAATAAAATAATAATAATAGAATATTCGGACAAAATCGGCAGGTGCTGAATACGGGGCACCGGCGGGAGTCGGTGGAAATGCGGCGGGCGCTGCTCCTCTAGTTCCGCGATTCTTCCTTTGCTTCGACGTTGTGATCTCTTGCTCCCTTGATGCTTCTTTCTTGCGGCCTTCCTTATGCTCCAAAATCAGTCTCTAAGATCTCCCAAGTCTCCCTGTAAGCTCGGATGATAAAACTGCAAACTTCACATGAAAGATAATGGAAATAGAATAAAACATATACAATATGACTACTTATATGCAATAAGACCTACCGATAATGCCTATCTAAAATATGCAATATCAAATCCCCTCACACTTAAGCTCTTGCTTGTCCTCAAGCAACCATGAAGAATAAACAAAATTAATGCATCCCATAGGAGATTCCTTCTTAACTTTTCCTCATCAAAAGCAACTTCACTCAAGTGCAAATATGAACAATGCATAAAAATGTCATAACATGTATATGGGTGATCAAGTAGCCCGCATGCTTATCAATCCAACATCACAAGGGAAAATATGTGTTTCTCTCACTCTCATGTGTTTAGGGTTTAAGCATACACTCAACTCAATTCCATATGCAAACATCAACATTAAATATTGACACTTATATCACAAAATCTCCACCGGATATATCAAAGCAAAATAAGAACATCAAGAGGACTTTCGTTCAATCGAAACCTTCAAAGAAGATTCCATTAGGCAGGGTTGAAATGGGGCTTGGTAAAAAGGGCAAGGAATTGTATTTGGTCATGTGGTGCTATTAATTCCAGGAAATAAAATTCTTAAAAACTTCCAACATAACACAAATCAACTCAAAATTACACCAAGCTCACATAAGAACACAAACTCTCAACATATCTCAATAACTCTCAAAATATATCAATAAGCTCATCAAAACTCTCAAATAACATAAACTCATATAAACTCTCAAATGATACTCAAATAACTCAAATAACTCATGTAACTCATGTCCTCTCAACCAAACATCTATCTAACTCCTCATATTCAAAAATAGATAAATAAGACTCTTTATTCTCTTTTTTTTTTTGTTCTTTTTTTTTCCTTTTTCTTTTTGGCATTTTCTGTTTTTTTTTCCAAATGCTTTTTTTCTTGAGCCAAAAGAAATGCAATATAATATGAGGGAAGATATAAGCACATAACATTACATCTTACTCAAAATCATAGACAACAAGCACTCACTTTAGCTTCTTTCTCCTCTCCAAATAAACTTCCATAACCAAATCTAAATCTTAATTCCCGAAATGGTAAGGCTTATCACACGCTAGGAAACATGAATTTTGTGGAGCTACAAATAAATAGGCTAAAGACTCAAATTGGCTTCAAAGCAAGATATAACATAGGGTAGACACGGATAAAATGTGGCTAAAAGGGGTCTCTATCATTTGAAACTTATCAAGCAATGATCATGTATATAATCGGCCTCAAAAATAGATAAAAATGTCAATACTCATAGATAAGTGCTTAGGAAGAGTAAATCACGCAACAAAAGTGAAAGAGAAATTGATGTAGTCCCTTATAAGGCTAAAAATTCTCACTAGGACAAGTCTTTGTTGGATATCAATCATGCCTAGGAACTTAGATCATACATTCATACATGCTCAATTACCTATGTCAAATCATATTTCACATAAAGAAATTTTAAGACAAGGTCAAATCATCTAGAATTCCATAGGATTTATACGATCATGCTAAAATAAAATAGAGGGCAATCTCAATCTAGATAAGTATTTGAATAACACATACATATGCAATGCATGATATTTTTTTGATATTTTTGACATTTTCCCTATTTTTTTCGATTTTTCTTAATTTTGATAACAATAATAAATTAACATGATGCATGAATTAGACTTAAAGCTTAAACATAACAAACTAAAAACATAAAAACTAAAAAATAAACATGAAACATAAACATGAACTAAACTAAATGAACTAAACTAACATAAACCACTCCCCCCACACTTAAATGTTGCATTGTCCTCAATGCATAAACAAAAAGAGCAGTGAAAGAAAACTGAAAGTGAAGGAGGATATAACTAACCTATCACTGTAAAGGCAGGGGATGGAGAGTCCAGACTGCTGATGACAACGACTCGAAAATCCAACACAAATATTCTGGAGTTGATCAATCTTTCCTGCCAAATCATCCTGCGCTCGAGCCAACTCATTCAATAGAGTTGTCTGCTATGTCTCAAAGTATGTCAGTCGGAGCTCCAGGCATGTAATACGTGTAATGTCATGGATAACCATCAGCGGCGGCTCTATCTGCATCTTCTCAGTGTCGCTCTCAAAGGTAACGGCCTGATTATAGGATCTCAACAAATCCTTATTAGATGCTATGTAGCGCAAACGAAAATCAACCAAAGTGGTACCCATAGGTAAGATAGTCGGAAAATACTGATGATGTGTCCGCCGAACCATCGTGATAGCTGCCCCCTGACTGTTCCTTTCGGAGGCGTGATCACATTGTTGGCACTATATTATGAGATTGATATTAGATCCTTGCGAGCTGAGAGTTCTTCCTACACTTTTGACATCGATACACTTGTGTCTAATTAAGCACATGATAGAGAGAGTAAGGGGACTACTCGTGCCTCATCATCGTAGACATCATCATTGACATGGAAAGGAATAAACTTGAATTGAAAATAACTTCAAAAGGTTACAACCGAACCTCCAAAATCTCTCTCACAAATTCGGCCCTCTCTCTCTCTCTGTATCGACTCATGGTGTAGGTCTCGAGTGGTGCTTCACTCGACATCGATTCTTCATGTGTGGTCTCGAGTGGATGTTCACTCGATATTGAGTAGTTGGGTAGATATCGAGTGGGACATGTCGAGTCGAGTGTTCTTCTTTCCTTCTGGCTTCGAGTGTTGCATAACTTCACTAGACGTCGAGTCACTTGAGTAAACGTCGAGTGAACTTTCAGCGGACTTGCCTTGCTCCAACACTTAGCCAAATTCCGACTTCACTCCAGTAGATGTCGAGTGGATCAGTAGACATCGAGTGAAAGTCTAGCTTCATTCCTTCTTCTCCGAATTGCCCCGAAAATGCATCGATTTCTGCGAAATTAAACAGGAACTTGTGTAGACCTTCAGAATTCACAAATAAACATAAACTACACAAATCATGTACTTTTCTAACCTAGAAGTATAAAATATGGACAAAAATCAAAGTAAAAGTAGATACAAAACATGGCAAAATAGGCGCACATCAGTGAACCTTCGAAGCTATCAATCTTAGTCTTAGTCGTTCGCAAAAAAGGCCTTCCCAAGATGATTGGGATTTCAGGCGTTCCCTGTTCCATATCTAATATAAAGAAATCAGCAGGAAATATTAATTCATTAACTTTCAATAAAACATCTTTAACAACTCCTCTAGATTTAATACTAGATCGATCAACGAGTTTTATAATAACACTTGTTTCTGTCCAAGCATTTAGACCCAAAAACATGTACAAATTGTATGACATGACATTAATTGAAGCTCCTAAATCCAACATAACTTTTGTGAATTTAGTATTTCCAATTGCACATGAAATATTAAACATACCTGGGTCACCACACTTTTCAAGCAATCTTTTCTGTAACATGGCAGAAACATTCTCATTCAAACTCACCTTTTCCTTCCTTTTTATCCTTTTCTTTCTTTTCGTCATGCATAATTCTTTCAAAAACTTAGCATAGTGGTTTTAATTAAATTTAAAAGCGGAATGTTTCCTCACAATGAGCAAAGGTATCATATAGAATTTGTTCATCTTCCCACTTACAATCGGCTCTTAAGGCATGGGGAAAGGGTGGTGTAGGTCTAGGAACCTCAGAAGACCACTCATTCGATGATTTCTTCGCGGATGGATCAAAGGCAAAATTCAGATCAGTTACTGACAGGGGCGGCGGGCGGCGGTTGACGATGTTGTGGAATCCAATTGTTCTTCCTCTTGTTCTTACACTTGAATCACCTCCTTAGGCTTCTCTTTTAAACTTTTTGTGGACACTTTAACTTCTTTACCTCCTCTAAGGATCATGACACTTACATTCTCATTTGGATTAACTACCACTTGCGACGGTAGCTTGCCTGAATCCTTAGTTTTTAGTTCTCCAATTTCCTTAGCCATTTGACTTAATAACTTCTCTTTGACACTCATCTTGTCCAAAAATAGCCTTAAAGTCTCTTCTTTATTCTCATGTTGAGGATTTCTTGAACGGTTCTCATATTAACCCCTTCCTTGATATGGTACTTGTTGCTGCTAGCCTATACCGTTGAAACCACTTTGATAGTTTGAGTTGTAGCTTGAATTGTAGAAGGTGTTACCAAAGTTCCGGCGAGGTCCATAATCCATTGCATTAAGTTCAACAACTTCTTCTTGAATCATCGGGCCTCAGGGAGAGCAGGAAGTCTTATTACAAGCGGTTGTGCAGTCAGGTCAGGCTCCTTTAAGCTTCTCAAGGTCCTTCTTGGCGGATTTATGATGTTGTCGTTATTATTGTTGTTGTCCTCCATCTCCCTTTCTTGATTAAAATCAAGTCTCCTTTTCAACCTAGATAGAGATCTCTCAATCTCATGATCAAAAGACAAAGGAGATGAATTAGTAGAACGGGTCTGAACCATACAGAGTAGGTCATACCTAAAGAAAAAATAAAAACCAAAGTAAAAATAAAGATAAAGATAAATCAACAAAAGAAAATACGAATATTGACTTCCCCGGCAACGACGCCAAGATTTGGTGGCGTCTGAACTGATGATGTATAATTGTCGGTGGCGCTCAGTTCCACCGAAAGTAAATATCCTAAGTCAATGCTTAACCAAAAAATTAGTACATCAGACAAGTAAGGAGTCGGTTCCACATAGAAGACTAATTCGTAGATTTTTTATGATGATTTCTTAAGATAATAGCAAATAGGTTGTAGAAAACTAATGAAATAGCCAGATAAACTAAATATAATAATGGTTGCAAAGTAATGATAATATGATAGAGAAGCGCTTCACTTGTAATTCCTGACAATGGTTGGGGTTCATAATCCTTGGATTGATTTCAATATTATTTATAAGATTACCCCGACTTACCTAGACTAGATTTTTCCGCAAAGATATAATCACTTATTCAATGTGGCATCGCTAAAGAATAGCATTAACGAATCGAGTACTTAAGACCAATTAGCACATCAATTCAATGCAATTAGGAATTAAAAGGAACAACTCAATTAACCCTAATTTCATCTACTTGACATAGATCCGTTGTTATCATCCACTACAAAGGCAATCAAAACATCACTGGATCAATGACTTTGTTTGCTAATCGAGAAATCAACAACAGATTCATAGCATAGATGCAATTCCTAATATGGTGATCAAGTATAGAATGGAACACAAATATATAACAATAAGAACAAGATGATAAATAAACTTATAAATAACTAATTGAAATCAAATCCTCACAATTCATCCAACCATGTATTCGAATCAAAGGAGAAACTACGAGTTTAGCAACTCATAGTCAAATCCACTCTCATCTCTCTATTATTTGTTCTCTCTCTCTCTCTCTCTCTCTCTCTCTCTCTCTCCCACTCTAACACACTCTTGAATAGAATGAAAATAACCTAAACAGAGTCGTGCAAAACTCTAGGAAAATAATAATATAATAAAATAATAATAGAATCTTCGGACGAAATCGATAGTTGCTGAATACGGGGCACCGGTGGGCGCCAGTGGAAAAGCAGCGGGCGCCGCTCCTCTGGCTCCGTGATTCTTCCTTTGCTTCGACGTTGTGATCTCTTGCTCCCTTGATGCTTCTTCCTTGGCCTTCCTTATGCTCCAAAATCTGTCTCTAAGATCTCCCAAGTGTCCCTCCAAGCTCGGCTGATAAAACTGCAAAATAAACACTAAAAAGGCGTAGATTCCGAACTTGAATACTTCACATGAAAGATAATGGAAATAGAACAAAACATATGCAATATGACTACTTAAATGCAATAAGTCCTACCTTTAATGTCTATCTAAAATATGCATTTTCGGTTTCATAGAGGAACTCTTCAATCTCTCTTAGTTACAGTTGATCACTGTTGCTGTGTATGTGTTGATCCCTCCTTTTTTTATTCAACACCAAGTGAACAGTTGATCCTCCTAATTAACAATGTCACCTTTTCATTTATTGTCCTTTTATTTTTTAGAACAGTTTATCCATCAACTGGTAGTTCAAATCGCTTTCATTTTTAAGTGTTAGGATGAATCCGGTTTGAACAACTCTTACGATGTGAACTGTAAATAAATTGATTATTTATAGGTAACACCGTAAGTTTTCATTTGGTGTAATATAATTATTAATGTGTTAATGGTATATGAAAATTATTCATCTGTTGTAACATGATTATTCGTACTTATTCGTACGAGTTATATGTAGTTACATATGAATAATTTTTCTCTTCAAAATTTTCTTTAAATCTCAAGTGTTGATCTTTTTAATCCAACAATTCTGATTTATTCACATATTACACTGTAAGAGGTATTTACAACTGATCTAGTATGTATGTGTGTACGCGCGTGTGTATATATATACATTCCAAATAGCCAACAATAAATCATATTATTAATAAAGTCAAAAAATTTCCAAAAAAAAATTTAAAAATGTCAATCAGCCATGGCACTTTACTCTTTCATTTGTTTTCCTAAAAAATAAAATTATATATAAAATAACAAAGTAAATGTATCATTTTGGTATTTATAGGTCTTAGCATAAGCCTGGGTTCAATATTGGCTTTGTTCTTCCTTTTTGGGTTGTACAAAGTGTTGAAGAGAAGAAAGGAGTTGAAAGAAAGAGAACATAACTTCAATAGAAATGGTGGGTTATTGTTGAAACAACGATTTTCAGCCAGTGATGGTGCAGTGGAGAGAACTAAGATCTTTAGTCAGAGAGACTTAGAGAAGGCAACTGACAACTTCAACGAAAATCGAGTACTTGGCCGTGGTGGCCAAGGAACGGTATACAAAGGGATGCTTGAAGATGGAGTCATCATAGCCGTTAAAAAATCCAAGAAGATTGATGAAAATCAATTGGCTCAGTTTATCAATGAAGTTGTTATCTTATCCCAAATCAATCATAGAAATGTGGTTCAACTGTTTGGATGCTGTCTTGAGGCGGAGGTTCCTATGCTTGTCTATGAGTTTGTTCCAAATGGTACACTCTATCAGCATATCCATTATCCAAGTGATGATTTTCACATCACTTGGAGAATGCGTTTCCAAATAGCCATAGAATGTGCAGGAGCTCTTGCCTATTTGCATTCATCTTCATCTTGTCCAATCTACCATAGGGATATCAAGTCTTCTAACATACTTCTAGATGAGAAATACAGAACAAAGATTGCGGACTTTGGGACTTCTAAGACACTCTCCATTGACCAAACTCATGTTACTACCTGTGTTCAAGGCACATTTGGCTATCTTGACCCCGAGTTTTTCCAATCAAGCCAATTCACTGAGAAAAGTGATGTTTATAGTTTTGGAGTTGTACTTCTTGAGCTATTAACAAGCAAGAAGCCAATCTCCACTGACAAAGATAAAGAGTCAAGAAGTTTAACTTCTGAGTTTCTACAACTGATGGAAAGTCCCGATGAATTGTCTCGTATTTTGGACACTACAATTTTACATGATTGTTCAAAAGAGGAGATTCAAGCATTGACTAGTCTAACTAGGCAATGCTTGAACTTGAATGGGAAACATAGGCCTACAATGCAAGAAGTTGTGATGTCATTGCAGATGATTAGATCAAAGCAATGCCAAGTGGTTAATTCACCAATCGAACAAAGCCTCAAAGGGGAAGAGGGATGTGCATGGGATGATGTTATGAAAATGGCAGATGATTTTAGCAGTACTACTATAAACACTTCAGCTTACCCTGTCGAATCCTACTCCATTGAAGTGCATCCTTTGTTATTCGACTCTAACTAAGGTACATGGCTGGGTAGAGATGAAACTGCACTTACTTCTTGACTTCTTGTAATATATGTGAGTGTGTGCTGTGTTAAGGATAATTGTAACGTGAGATGACACTATGTTGTTCTTATGTGTTGGGTCTATTTTTCACCCTATTCATGCGCTGGATCAAAATGGTGATTATTTCAGGAGGTTTGTTGTGCATTTGCACATTCTTAACCAATTAATAATTGAGTATGTTGGGGCCTTGATTTATTTAAGCTAATGTATTATGCATATGTATGGGTTATCAACATGTTGATCCTAATTTCTTAATATTCTTTAGACATATATAAATTCGTTTTGGGGTGATATTTGAAATAAAACTAAATTTATGGGTGATTTTTTTTTTATAATTTTCTAATTTATGAATGGTTTTGTGAAACAATTTCATATTTTAAATAGTGAGGTTGTTACAAAGATTCGCTGCTAAAATAAGATAAAACTAGTATATAGTCATCACACCATCAGGGGCGGAGCTGGGGTGCTCGGGGGTGCTAGAGCACCCCCTTGGCCGGAAAAAAATAAAAAAAAATAATTTTTTTTACATATATTAAGTATATTTAAGGTAATAGTATAACATTTTTAAGTGATACTTAAAATAGAAGTGCTATCTAGCTCAAATGGTAAAGGGAAATGAAGGATAATTAAATGGTCCTGGGTTCAAAATCTCAATCTCTTAAAATATTTGTTTTATTATATCATTATTTAGGGATTTCTTTCTATATTTTTAGTTTCTCTAAACTATTTCAATTAAAAAATGTCATATTTAAATTTAATGTTTTCCTTCAATATTGGTTTAAAAGTAATTCTTCTTGATTTTTTTCCTATATTTTTTCCGCTCAAGTATTTAAATAAAAATATCATAAATAAATCAAAATTTTCGTATTTTTTTTCAATATTTTTGTAAAAATCTTCTTAATAGGTTGCCATGGTGCGATTTAAATGGCCAATACTTAGTAAATGTGTTAAAAATAAAAGAAAAATACGATTGTTTTTTTTTTGGGGGGAAACAAGATAAAAATTAGGAAGGTCGACTCACTGTCAGTCTCAGCATGTCATCTCATTCCTCCCAAACTACTTCTCGCCACCACTCAACCAACAACTACAAGACTACAAGAGCACATCAAATTTGTTGACTTGAAGTTCATAGTTCCCTCGTACTGGTTCTTCATTGCAAGTTAGCAACATTTTTTTTAGTTATTTCTTTGAATTAATTGATTGTTTGGAAAAATACAAAGCACAACAAACTTGTTGACAGGGTACAAACATGAACCGAGCTATTCTCAAGGATTTCATGTAATTTTTTTGTTTGACGAAATTTGTGGATGAAGCATTGTGTTCAATTATAGTGTCAAGTTTTAGCTTGGAAAATCATTAAAAATAAGTTCTGAAAAAACTAGAAGAATGGAACAATAGGCGAGAAGTTTGCATTTGGGCTGATCTTATATAAGTAATACAAATGTGAGAATGACAATTAAACTAATGTAAAATAGAATGAGATAATTTAGTACGAGTGTTACTAGTTATGATGTTGTTTCACTCCTGTTTAGTTTGATTAAATTATTTTTGTTATCTGTAATAAAGGGAAAACTATGGTTAAACGTAGTAATTTCACTTCCTAGGAAGTTACTTCCCATGAATTTTACTTTTCGGGAAGTATAAAAATATGTTTGGTTGAAAATAAATTTACATGAACTCAATTCCTATAATTTGTTTGGTTGAACAAGTAAATCTCAAAGCAATTTATTTAAAATTACTCTTACTGCCTTTATTTATTAAGAGTATCTTCCCCCGTAAGCCATAATGATTAGGAGAAATAGCCTATCAAAAGAGAATATTCTATAAAATATTCTCTTTTGGCCTATAATACGACTTTATTGTTTCCACCGTAGGCTAAATTTCCTATAAATACTAATATAATTTAGAACTTTTACATCTCATTTCCGTCACTTGATTCTATCTTTAATACATTAATTTAAGCAACATAATATTTATTTTTATTATAATTTTGATGAATCTATATTAAAAAAGATTAATGTCATCTTCTAAAAATATTATTTATGAAATGATAATTTAAATATGTCAAATATTATATTCATATCGAATAACTCATGAATATCTTTACAATACTACAACTTTTATTTTTGATTAAAAATCATAACTATATAATATATAGATTTATAATTGTATTATTTATAGATTTACATAAATATTAAACACTTAAAATAAATCAATAAATAAATAAATTGCATTTGGCCTTCCAAAAGAGGAAAATTTAGCCTTTGTTTTGGAAATAGGCCAAAAACAAAAAGGCTAAAATGAGTTTTGGCCTAGGGTGGGAGTAAAATTAGGCCAAAACCCATTTTTTGACTTACCATGGGAGATGCTCTAACACACCCATTCTTATTATAGGGATAAATTGAAAATTTTCTTAATCAAAATTAAAATAAAAATGAGATTTGGAAGAAAAAAATGGGGGAAGTAGATCTTACCCACCCCCTCATGGTAAGATGAATTCCACCATTTTCGATGAATTTCAATTCCTATGAATTTTAATTCCTATGTTTTTTAGTTTTAATTTTTTGTACCAAACACATGTATTGTCAATCACTTCCTGGTTATACCCAAGAAGTAAATAGCTAACCAAACCAGCTCTAAGATGGAATGAGAGAAAATTTACTCACTTAGCAAGAATGGTGGAAGAGAGAGATTTGAGGAGAGAATTTTTTTTTATTTTTGATTTAATTCATTAAATTATTAATAAATATATTTTAAAATAAAAAATTATTAATATTTACCATCATCAATCTTATACATCCGTTCCAATTTAATCCTATAACTAAAGAGGGCATTGTGTTCTCAAAAAAAAAAAAGAGGATATTGTAAGAAGTGAATGCATTATTACATCAAAAAAAAAAAGTGAATGCATTAGAAAGTTATTCGTCGATTGTAATATGATTATCTATACTTATTCAGGGTGCTAACCCGTCTTTCAAAAAAAAAAAATTATTCATACTTATTCGTATGATTTGGGTAGGAATAATCATATATTCATATCGTTTCAGACGAATAACTTTATTTTTTAAATTTTTCTTTAAATATCAACTGTCGATTCAGAAATTATATTGTAAGAGGTTCACAAATTCTAAATGATCTATTATATATATTATAATGATTCATTTATTATTTAAAATTATAACGTATTTTATACGGAAAATATACTAGTGAGTAGTAAGCAGTTACCGTACGAAATCTTGATAATGAAATTCGGAAAAACGCAACAAATCGTCAAACCTCCTCTTCAATTCGCAATTGGCTTGCTTTTCCTTTTGAAAAGCTTGTTGCTCCCATGGCCATGGCCGCATATTGTCTCTCTCTTCTCCCTCTACCTGCTAAATTTCCTCAATCAACCCAATCTTTCACTATCCTCTCACCTTCAGCCCTAAAATTCCCGCTCCCTTTTCTCTCCATCTGCCATTGCGGGGCTCAATCTCGCTTTCCCCTCGCAAGAACATCGAAATCTGTTCGCAGTTTTTCTCTCCCAGAAGATGGAGAATCTCTGGGTGCGGTGGACGCCCTCACGCTCCCAGACATTCGTCTTACCCCTTCTTCAGCTTCCGAGGTACGTATTTTCTCTGAAATCGTTGAATTTTAAAATTTAGGTTCGAACTATATCCCCAATTATTCATGATTAGTTGCTTGTTATATATACTCGATCTGTGATGTTGTGGTTCAGTTTAATTAGAAAGAATGTATACAAGTGGAAAAGGCTCAAAGGGGCCATTTGAAGTTTGAACCTTTGATTGAAGTTGCAGTGAGGAACGAATTCAGTAAAAACGAGCTAGATCTGGTAATCGAGCCAATTAAACCGTGTATAGAATTGAAGATTTTGTTGTTCGACAGGCTGTTGGTGTTGCTTCTTACTAGAGATTCAAAATTAAAATGGATAACAATTATTATGGTGGAGAGCAAAGCCGTGCGATGATGGGTGGATCCACATGTACGTATTACTGAAACGACGTCGTAAACCACTAATTAATTAGACCATTACGTACTAGATTAGTAGATTGACGCCACATCTTGAATTGGTAAATAAAGAGCCGTTATCTGGGGTTCGAACGGGGACCTATGAGTACTACCCATTAGTCCTTTCGGGTTGAGCCATTCCGGAATGGTTAGATTGACACTACATCAACACAATTGCGGTAGCACGATTTCCTAGAGAGAGCAAAATTTTTTGTTTTGGGGTAATAAATATATATATATATATATATTAATATATTGAAATAAAATCATAATTTGTGATATAAATATGATATTTTTAGCGCAGAAATTCATATAATAAAATTTAATAAAAAATTTAATATATTTGTGTAGCATTGTGAATATTTTTTGAAAAATATTGAAAGAACATTATAATTTAAAAAAATATGTCAATTGTAAATTAAAAAAAATTGATTAGATTGAAAAGTATAACAAAAGAAAAACCCATAAATTGTGATTTAAAGATACATTTATATTAAAAAAAAAACATTCATAGGAATAAAAATTAGAACATCAACAACCAAGAGTTTTGGTTACCTTAAAGTCAATAAAAGGTAATCCCTTGGTGGTAACTTATACCTTAAGTAAGGGAATAGAAGAGTTTTACCTTGGTAGAGAGAGGTAACATCTTCTCTTTTGTAATTTTGTTTTCCTTTTTTTAATAAAAAAATAAAGAAAAAGATATGATGTTACACATAATAGAGGGAAAGAAAAGGTGAAAATAAATTTGAAAATGAGTAAGAGTTTTCTCATTGTCATAGAACAAACCTTTTAAAATAAGGTAGAAAGAGTGAAAATAAATTTAAACAAAAAAATAAATGAGGTGTAAAATTAGGATAAGAAGATAAAAGAAAATGGAGAAGAGGTTTAATTCCCATTATTGTTGATGGTCTTACACTTTAACACCCCGCTATTGGGTGACGGGTTAGAATCTAATACCACCCAAATTCTTATCTTATATATAAATTATAAAAACCTTTTAAATACATATAATGTAGGTTAAATTGGGTAACTACCCTTTTTTCAATTTTTGTTTTAGTAAATATACCATTGAAGATTTTGTTTTGTTAATGACAGATTTGTCCATGATTTGATTGTAACAACAAATATCCAAATCCCTAATTAATTCTCATTCAATATAATTGACGCTTCTACAATTAATTGACGTTTCATAGATGCACCTCACTTCAAGCACGGTTATTTATTGCAAATATATTGAAGGTTGCTTTTGTGTTATTTGTTCAAGTGATTGCTACTATAACTTCCATGGTAGGTTATGTAATCATAATTTGAAAACTCCCGAAATATGTCTTTAATGAATCGATTATGAGTTGAAACAAGATTGATAAGTTGCTTGTGATTTATGTCATAATTCATAATTAGATGAAACACTTCCTCCAACTAGGACTTTTTCTTTGATTTCATTTAAGAACAGATCCACAGTAATCGTTTCCTATGATTTGATGAAGCGCTTATTTGGTTACAATAATTTTAGGTTACAATAATCGTTATCTAATAACTGTTGGTTACAATAATTGCTACCTATTGTTACAATAATCGATTAATTTATGTGATTTCTTGTAACTCAACTCCACAATTCAATTGTGGGTGTATAGTAATAGGTACAAGACTTCACTCATTACAGGAATTCACTCAGTACACGAAATCTTGTATTGCGTGAGTTGATTATTGATTAACAATACAAAAACATGGTATTACAAGAATAATATTGTATTACAGGATGTAATTGTGACATAAGAATAAGATTGTGTATTACATGATTTTGTAACAAGAACGCTATTCTATTACATGAATAATATTGTAATACAAGAATGATATTGTCTTACAAGAATCGACCACATACATGAATTAGGGTTTGTAAAATACAACTGTCAGTAAACGATTATAAGCAAATAATTTGAATATTAAAGAGTTACTTAAAAACCTAATCAATTTCACGTTGAGAAAAATATCTTCATCTGTCAAATATTCTACAATAATTTAACTGTTTACATTTTAAAAGGATAAAATTTGACTATAAAAGTATATAGGTAATCTCCATCTAAAAAAAATACAATTACCTAAAGAAAACTCAATGAGTACAATTAATAAAAAAAAACTTGAAAAAGGCATACTACACCCAATTTTCTCTACAATGTACATATATATGGTTGTGCCGAGATATCTCTTTCAAAATACATATAATCTACATATATACATCTAAAGTCCAGCTCTCCTGTGAGCAGGACCACCACCACCCACCAATGACAACGGAAACAGAGGTGATAGTGGTGGGGGCGGGGCCATCGGGGCTGGCGGCCGCAGCCTGCCTCGCCCAAAACTCTATCCCCTACGTGGTGTTGGAGAGGGAGGATTGCACAGCGTCGTTGTGGAAGAAGAAGGCCTACGACCGCCTCCACCTTCACCTCACCAAGCAATCCTGCCAGCTGCCCCACTTTCCGTTTCCGGAGGAGCTGCCGATGTACGTCTCCAGGGCAGACTTCGTCCGCTACCTGGACGACTACGCCCTCCGCTTCCGCATCGACCCGCACTTCAACCGTACAGTCAAGCTCGCCAGGTTTGTCTTTTTTTTTTTTTTTTTAATTTAGGAAACTTAATTTAATTTGCACAATACTGAATGGTATATTGGTATAGCATTTAATCACTTGCCTAATTTCCACTTAATTAGCAATAAATCCACCTCAGTATGGCTAGTATAGTTACTAATTTTGGTAAATAGAGAGCATCCGAAAATCGAACCGGGGATAAACATGAATAATGATATAAGAAGTGCTTTTATGGAGTTCAGCACGCCTCTAAGTAAGACAACTAGGCCCGATTTTTAGGTGGTTCAAGCGGTCTTACTGCGCAGGGCCCACAAAATTATTATGCATCATATTTCAAAATAGATAAAACATACTAACAAGTATTTTTTTTTTCATCATTTTTTTTATTGAATCAAATGATACATTTCCTTCTTTTATGGTCTCCTAATTTAGGTGGCGTCGGATCTTAACCCATTATCCAAAAAATAGGCTCCTAATTTTTCTATTTTATTTTATTTGTAAATATTTATATCTACAAACATTTATTTAATTAGATAGATTAATGTTCATGGTTAGCAAAAAAAAAACATGGTTAAATGTTAATCAAACAACAACAGCTACTTAAAAAGTAACATTTGAGAGCATTTTATCTTTTTGTTAGACATAATCGGTACAAAATATACTATAAAATTATTAATACCAATGTTAATTCAAATTATAATTACTTACGAGTTACGACACTCTAATTCATCACCCGACTTATTTCACCCAAAAAAAAATACCCGACTTAAACCTACTTTAATATAAGGGCTTGAAAATTAATTGTAGCACAGATCCATATAATCCTCGAGACGGCCCTGAAGACAACTAGGCAAGTGCTCTGTCTACAGATTTCCCCTAGAAGACCTTCAGTGTTGTGGGCTCCGTCTTCAGATTGGGCTTAGCCCAACAACAACAATCCAAACCCGGGAAGAGTTAAGGGGCTAAAATCAACCAGATACTCACTCCGTCCAAAAATATACGGGCTTTTAGCATTCACGCACGTTGTTTTAGGAGTTAAAAACTATATAAAATATTAACTTTTTTATTCAGTTTTTTTAACAATTACAAACTTATTGTCAATAAGTTAATATTTTATATAGTTTTTAACTCCTAAAACAACTTTCGTGAATAGTAAAAAGCTCATGTATTTTTGGACGGAAGTAGTATAACATAGTATAACTTATGGTTATGAGTCAAGGGATCCAAATTTAGGCATATAAATATACACGTGTCCTTACAACTTAATTTACATCCTATAAATATGTTTAAAGAGTATATAGTTATTTGTGTTTGATCACATGTAGCTAAGATTGTCATAATAAAAAAATTAGTGCCAAAATAATAAGGTTCAAATCACTATTAACCTTGCATACATTAAGGATATAGAGAGTAGATGCTTTACTTAATTTCTTCCTAATATAGTACTCCCTCTGTTCATCAAAACATGTCGTTTACTATTCATGCACGTTTTTTTAGAATGATAAAAACTAAATAAAATATTAATATTTTTATACATTTGTTTTTATAAATTCATACTTAATTGTAATAAGTATGAAATTATTAAAAAATAATATTAAAAAAGTTAATATTTTATATAGTTTTTAACACCTAAAAATGCGTGCGGGAATAGTAAAACGTCATGTTTTAATTAACGGAGGGAGTAAAGCCTAACATCAATAAACTTGTTCCTTTCACGAGATGGTCTTTGCACAGATATATATCACTTTGGTTTATCCATAAAGACAATAGGCACTTAAGTTTTCTTCTCTATTTCCCTTAGAAGACCTCTCAGCCAACTAGCTTATTTTGCAAACTCAATTGCAGCAATGTATTTAGCTTTTGTGGAAGACAAAGCCACTATAGATTGAGATTTCTAAGACATACAATTTAGAAGGCAGTGCCAAATTTTCTTTTATCTTTGTTACTAGCTTAATAAGAATTTACATAGCCAACAAGTTATTTCTAGAGTACGTTGTGTTCAAAATCAACTCTAGATCCCTCTTTAGTGCCACACAGATATCTCATCAAATATTTCATAGAGTTCCAATGATGTTCATCAAGGTTAGACATAAACCTACTCTGCACACTTATGGAAAAGGCCATATCTGATCTAATTCATAGCATAATATACATAAAATATCCAAAAGCATCATCATAAGACACCTTGCTATTTTTTGAAATTCGATTTGGGATTGAGGGCACTTCTTAACATTTCCAAGTGCCCCACTAAAGGGTAAAAAACTAGATTAGAGTTAGCCATGTGAAACTTGTTTAAGACCCTATGAACATATTCAGAATTGGATAACCATATAAGCTTCTTCTTTTCGTCTCTTTGTATATTAATTCCAATGATTTTCAATTCCAAGGATTTGTTGAACATTGCCTAAGTCTTTCATTTCAAAGTGAAGTTTCAAATCTTTTTAACTCTGGTAATTATGACCTCTGAGTTTGACATAATAAGAATATCATCAACATACAAGAGCACATTGTAACACCCCCATCCCAAATCTAATATAATAAGGATACTGGCAGTGATTTATAAGTAATTCAAGCCTACCTATGTCATAAGAGTTCTTCCTTTCAGGTTTCAAGTGAGGGCAAAAAACTTGAGATGATAGGTGGCATGAGTTGACGCATTTTAAGACCCCGTGTCTTATAGATGATATCAGAGCCAACTTTGGGCTTCGAGGTTCTCTAACAAAATGTTTGGGTAAGCTCCTCCCATAGGATCATTTTTTGGTCTGACGGGGTCGTCGGTGCTTTAAGTGGTAGAGATTGTAATACCCCAATCTCATATCAGATATAAACATAATGTTTGGAGTGATTTATATTGATTTAAACCCTACCCATGTCACATGAGTTCTTCTTTTCCATGCTCTAAATGAGAACAACATACTTAAAAGGCATATGCGATATGAGTTGGTACCTATTAAGTCCTTGGGTCTTATACATATAAAGAGAAGATAGAGTCCCAACACCTTTGGAGTAAGGACAAGTATCAAAATCATGCATATGGAATCCAAGCTTAGTCATCCATTAATCGAATTTTAAATTCCGGTCTGAGCAAACACACATGTTCTAGTTTTAGTTTACCTACAAACCTCCGTAGTACTCGGTATCTTAAGAGATGTCGGCTCATGCCATCTAACCTTCTCAGGTCCGTTATTCTCACTTGGAGCCTGAAAAGTAAGAGCTCGTGTGATATGGGTAGGCCTTGAATCAGTTATACATCACTCCCAACATCCTTATTATATCCGATATGGGACGGAAGTATTTCATATAATTAAGTTATTGTTGAGGGTTACAATTTTTTTACATCTTCTTTTCTTTGTGAGAGTTATAAGTCTATAATTCACCTATATATGTATAACAAATATAGGTACGATGAAGAGTTGGAGAGGTGGCGCATTAAGGTAACCAACCCTGACATTGGTAGTGGAGATGAGGAGTATTTAGGGAGGTATCTAGTGGTGGCGACAGGAGAGACAAGCGACGTCTACATGCCGGAGGTGGAGGGAATCGAAGGATATAATGGGAAAGTGATACACTCAACAGAGTACAAAAATGGTAAGGAATACGCAGGAAAGAGCGTGTTAGTGGTTGGATCTGGTAATTCTGGTATGGAAATTGCTTTGGATCTTTATAACTATGGTGCCAACCCTTCAATTGTCATTCGAAGCCCAGTTAAGTTCGTTTCTAACTAGTTATATTATTTTCCATTACATAACTTGAAACAAAATAAACAAGCATATATCCAGAAGTATATATTATCTTCATGTATATTATCTTCATATATATTATCTTCATGGCATCTAAATTTAAAAAAAAAAAAAATCACCCCATTATCGACCTCACTAGCCCTCTACCTCCATTTTTCAAATGGACTAACTAATTTTATATCTTCCTTTTTTTGTTGAAATTTTTATATTTTCTTTATTTACTTACAATTAATTTTATCTTTTATTTATCTCATGAAATATTACTTATTTATACAAAATAATAAATGTTATTATATGTATTTAAGAACAATATTATTATTTAAATATGTAGAAAGATATATCTAATGACCTCATATCATCTTCATTATAAAATATGAAAATTCTCTTAGATTTTTCAAAAATAAAAGATTTTTTCCTAACTTGATACAAATTAAATGATGACATCTCCATGTAGTTATTTTTTTTTACTTTCAACCATTTGCTTTATATTTCTAAAATTTCAACACATCTATACTATTAAAAAAAAACCAGCTAGAATCAAGGTCGTCTAAGAGTGATCCGTTTCACATATCATATCAAGAAATCACCACATCATTTGGTTCTTTGAAATCTTTTTCATGTCACACTCATATTATTTGGTTTGATGTGGGAATTGAAATTCCCATGAACTTACTTCATGGGAATCGAATTCTAGTAAAGTTTATAATACCCCTAATAATAATCAAATAAACACCATTTTTTTTACAAATAAACACTTTTTCGTTCCATACAGAGTTTATATTTTTTCATAAATTTTTAACTATTTTTACCAACAGTTTATAAATTTTATCCTGTTTATAATTTTAGTCGGTTTATTAAAACCATCCCATACGAACCCATAATAAATGACATCTATTGATTTAAAACATTGCTTATAAAACGGAAGAGGGTTATATAAAACATTACTTCATGAGAATCGAATTCTAGTAAAGTTTAATTTATGGGAATTGTGAAAATATGTTTGGTTGAATTTTTGTTCTAAATGATTAAATGGAGGAATTGATAATTTCTAAATTAAAAAAAGGTGGAAATTGAACTTACCTAGGGGTACAAGGTAAGAGAACTTCCTCCAAATTGAAGGAATTCAAATTACTGAGTTTTTAGATGTTTAAAATATCAACCAAACTCATACTTTTCTCCTGCTTCCTGGGTTTTTGAATGGCTAACCAAACAAGCCCTATTCTCTCTTTCTCGTAACCTTCTTCATACTATAGTTCTCTCCACTAAACCATAACATTTTTAACTTCTCTACTACCTCAATAAGCCACTATAATTATAATGTCTCCATGTTTATATAATTCTACCAACAATTTTATATTTTATAAATATAGATTATGCATAGTATTAAATTTTATTTTCAAAAAAACATAGATATATCATTTTTACTTTTAATTAAAAAAAAACAAAGATTTATCTTACGGTAGTATCAATTTAATTTTCTTACTGTAACTAAAAATGGTATATTATCAAAATTATAAAAAAAATAACTATTACTATATATAGACTTTTGAATTAAAATAAGTTAGAGGGTTGGGTCGATACGTAGGTTAACCATTAAAAAAAATAAGGATTACTATCTATCGTACTGATAATAGCGTAGCACATAGGCCGAGTGGGGTTCCATCCAAAAATCAATTGGTAATAGGAGAAGTAACCTACTAACTTATATGCTAAGACTTCTTTGTTCATATTGTCGATGTGGGACTCTTTTGATCTCCTCACATCTTTCATTCTCTCAACAACTCTCTTATCAACTCTTGCATAGGTTTCCACCACCCAAACTCTTAACTTCTCAAAAAAAAAAAAAAAAATGTCAAGTGGCCTTGATTTGAATTTAAAAATAAAATTAGGGTGTGTAATGTGTGTAGATTCGTATAGCGACAAGATGGATGGTAGATATTGGGGTGAAAATGTTCAAGTACGTACCCCTAAACCTGGTGGACGCCTGGATGGTGTTGATGCAGAACTTGGTTTTTGGTGATTTAACCCAGTATGGGATTCAAAGCCCCAAGGAGGGTCATTTCCAAACCAACGCCACCTACGGTAAATTACCCGTCATTGATGTTGGCACCGTCCGCCTTATCAAATCCGGCCTTATCCAGGTATACTTCTTTGCACCTTGTAAATATGCCTTATTTTTTTAAACTTTGTAACTATGTCCAAAAAAATTGCAAAAACGCCCAAAAAGTAAAATTCGCTTAAATAAAACTATCTGACTTATATTTTTGAACGAATAGAGGATTGAGTATTGTCCATGTGCGCACTCATGTGCAGGTTTTACCGGCACTAGAAAACATAATAGACAATGAAGTAAGGTTTGCAAATGGGAAGGCGTACCCTTTCGACGCTATTATTTTCGCCACGGGCTTCTGTAGAACAACTTCCAAATGGCTCATGGTATGTTTTCCTTTTTGAACATGCATTCGTTGTTTGCAGGTACAAAACCGGGATTACAATCTTGGGTAGTTATTAGAATATCCACCAAAAAATAAATATGTGATATTTTGGGCTTCTGCTCATTTTGATTTTATTTTTTAGACTTTTCGGATCAATATTAAGTTATGTTGTGCCAAATAAAACTAATCCAATCTTTCAAAACTATACAAAACGTTTTACAGACTTGATTATCGTCCTTTACAAACTACTTTGTAATCCATTAGACCCTTTTGTAAAAATGTGCACTTGTAATGTAAATGTAAATAATCAAATATTGTGCAGGGAGACGACTACTTGCTTAACGAAGATGGGTTTGCGAAGCCAAGCTTCCCGAACCATTGGAAGGGTAAGAGAGGGTTGTACTGCGTAGGACTAGCGAGGAAAGGGCTATTCGGAGCTGCAATGGATGCACAACTCGTCGCTAATGATGTTAAGTCACTTATGTCATAAGTTTGTGATTCATCATACATGAATGCCAACCATATGTTAATTATATATATTGAGTTCACAATCTGCATTTTATTTTAGAAATAGAAACAAGTGCTAACAGCACTGCATGTGCAGCTAAATTCGACTTCAAAGACTCAATCAAGGCGCATTCTCAACCTTTGCTTGAGGATATGATGCACTTCATCATTTAAACCTAGTCCATGCTGTCTTACTTTTGCGCGATTTAGTAATTTACCATTTGATATACGGAAGCAAACATTAGCCTTGGCGATGAATGCTACATGTTCTACCTACACCTGCATAAAATCGGCGCAAGAAACACAACTTGAACTATATATATAGCCTGCAGGGTCTTCACGTACATCAAATGTTGAACCATAGTTGTTAATCATCTCCAACAATTTGAGTGAGCCTAGCTACTTACCAATTACCATTGAAATGGCAGAAAAAGTGATTTCTTAAGTGCAGTGCAGTTGGAATACAACTACAAGAGTTAAAGATAATTCACTATGCAAATTATGCATAAAGACTAATACATTGCAAAATGGATCTACTATAGGATAGTTTGTTTGCCCAAATTTGTTGAAAAATATTGCAAAATTTTATATTGATCGCTTAAGTTCATAATCCTAAAGATACGTGATTGATTTTATGTTTTTAAATATCAAAAATCACTCAATAAAGCTCTTTTATTTACCGTCATTAAAAGTCCATTCTTCCAAAACACAGAATAAATATACTTGAAAGCAAAAACTATCACAAAATCAGAGTGGCGCAGCGGAAGCGTGGTGGGCCCATAATCCACAGGTCCCAGGATCAAAACCTGGCTTTGATATGAGTAGCTTCCCTTGCCATTTTTTTTAATTTTCTTGCAGTGGGTTGTGGATTCACAAAAAAGGATTCCACTTTAATTTGTAGCCAAAATTATAAATATATAGGATTCCTTAGAGACAAAATTAAGCTATTTTTGTTACAAACAAGCGTTGATTTGCAGCAGATGAACAGGAAGCCAGAAGCATATGTTACTATTTGTATCGAACTGTGCTTTGTTTTTGCTTCCTTCTCTCTCTTTCGGATATATATGCTGCTGGATTGCCATCAAAATTGTTCCATTACCAACTTCCTGATGTAATCTTCAGGTGCTGCACATCAAAAATCAGTAGCATGACTTTATGGCATAAGATTCGGTTTAGTTTCAAGTAAAAGAAGAAAGACGAAAGAGGCGAACCTAAACCACCAGTGAACAATCTGAACTGACCAAGAGCCTGTCTTATGAACATCTCAAGCCCACTCACAGTTTTGGCTCCCACCTCTGCTGCCTCCTGCAGGAGTCTCGTGTTTCTGGGGGTGTAGACCGCGTCAAAAACCAGCTCATATGCCCTCAGTGCCGCCTATCAAAATGCATATGATCAGCTATAAGTAATGGAAGTTACCTTATAGATTTGTTTTCACAAGTAATGGAAGTTACCTTAGAGATTGGAGTTCTATCTACATTCGGTACCATTCCTATGGAAGAAGAGTTTGCGAGGATCATCTGTTTGTCTGATCTGAATGTGTTGACATGATCATAAGGCAGAGCTTCCCCAGACACTGCAGCTGCAAGAGCCTTTGCCCTCTCTGGTTAAACACATTAACAAAGGTTTCATGGTCAGATTTGTGTGTCTATACAATGACGATATACGAAAGCTGTGAATGAATCTCGTCATCTACCATAGTTGCGGTTGAATATGACAACGCGAGCACCCCTACTCTTAGCACCAAAAGCCAGTGCTCTTCCAGCACCTCCTGCTCCAATTAACACAAAGGTTTTCCCTGATAAAGGAGATGGCTGTTGTGATGTGTCCCCATTGATGCTCGCGTTTCCTATTCATACATCGCGTATTTTTCATTCATGAACAAACTTGTAGATTACAAAACAGCACGGTTTGGTTGTGGCTTACCTCTCAAGGTATCCTCTATTGCAGTTATGGAACCCTCACAATCTGTGTTGTATCCGATCAGCTTGCCATCAATAGGTCTCCTTACAATTGTATTCACAGCTCCAATAGACTGACAAGAGCACAAAAATAGAACAGATAAACATAAGATTGAACTAGATGAAAACGCCGTAAAAGACACAATGAAGGCGCATTTTCAACCTTTGCAAGGGGGTGGACTTCATCACAGCAGCTGACAGCAGCTTCCTTGTGTGGTATACCAACACTACATTACATGGTTTACCAGCAATGAGGATAACTAGTCAAAATCACTACATGATCTACATGGTTTAACTGCTTGTATATAGTTTTCCTATTCGTATTCGGTTACCTGAATCCAGCGAAATCAGAGGAAGAATATACTTGAAAGAACTCCTTGATGTTGTCAACGAGCATTGGCACGTAAATCCCATTGTAGCCGGTGTGTCTAAGTGCAGGATTGTGCAAAAGAGGGCCTTTGCTGTGTCCTACAGGGTTTGAAATGAGACCAAAGATTTTGGTATCTTGGTTCAGATATTCAGGCTTGTATACCTGCCTTATACTTACAAGACTTGGCCAACCGGGTACAGGGTTATCGCGTAGAGATCCATACACCAGAAATCCACCAAATTTGGGGCCTAATAGCTGACATATGAGACCTCTGTCACCAACAGCTGTTGCAATCAAAGGTACCTGAAGTTACAAACAAATAAACTAATTTACCCGACAAATGAAAATGTGAATCCAACATCTGAAGTGGGATTGTTCTCCTCTCATGAGTCACAATGAAGTTGTCTAAAGAATCAAAACTTGGTACTAAGAAAGTAGTTTGCTTATCATTTCTTGGCTATAGTACCTGGCAATGTGTCAGCATTTGGAAGACGGGGGCGACATCAGTGATGTAAGAAACATCCATGACAAGCTTAATGATATCAGCTCCAGTAGATTGAAGTGTTGCAATCAGATCACCGAGCTTCTCGCTTGAACGCAGCTCGCCATTCACATAGCTGCAAGCGATCATTCTGGTGCTGTTTCGGTTGTTCTCAACCACACTGATGTCAGACAACTCCTGACAAAGTTTAAGTCTTGTTACTCAAATACTTCATCTTCTTTCAGATTAAGGTAAAAATTCATTCAAACACTTTTCATTGATCAATTATTGTATCTTGGAAATCTATGTTTTTTCAGTGTTTTAAGACCAAAAATCTACATATATTTCTGTACATACCTGGGGATCTACTTCGACGAACTCCACGTCTAATTGCAGGGCAACCTTGAGCACCTCGGCGTAAGTAGCCTTATAGGCTCCTCGTCTTGCTCGGCCTGTTGATTTGAGGCTGAAAATCCAATCAGAAACTCAAAAGATCAGCATGGAAAAACACCACACTAGCTGAACCCCAAGTGTTAAAATATCATCTTTCAAGCTAATGATATGTAAAATCTAAGATTGTCACATTAATTTTGTGTGTGTTCAATGCATATGATCGTGCAAAGCAGCATACCCTAAGGAGAAAATGACAGGAAGAGGCCTTTGTTTCAAGAGGCATTCGACCTCCGAAACATGAGAGAAGTTGATGGAGCTCAAGGACAGCTGAACAAGATCAGCTCCTTCGGCTTTCGCCTTGTCCATGGAGCTCACGATCTCCTCCACGGTCTCTCCTTCCACTTTGGTGCACACAAACACATTGTTCTTCATACCCATCTTCTTCTTCTTCCTCTTCGTTTTTTTTTTGGCCAATTTTTGTTAATGTAAATTGGTGTGTTGTTTAAGTGTACAATGCAGAGAGATTGAGTGAGAGTGAGAGTGACTGAGTGAGGTAGAGGAACCTTTAAAGCTAGAACCAATAAGTAGAACAGCTTTTCAATGCCACGGAGTTATCAGGCACGTATGGTTGATTCCGTGGAGATTTATTTCATTATGTATCTAACAATTACTTGTGGCTCAAAACTTTTTAGTCTTTTGCTATACTTGACATATATATATATATATATATATATATATATATATATATATATATATATATATATATATATATATATATATATATATATATATATATATAATTACATGTCAATTTGGCATGTTACTAGATTCGGATTGGTTGACATACTTTTTTTTTTTTCGGGCTTGCTATGGGGATGGTCCGATCTCGCCAAATACACGGCGAGCTCACCAACACTGACTCCTCGTGTCAGCAACTTGTGGTGTTGGTGTTGTGCAATGGTGAAAGGCGTTGTTGGTGCTATGGTGGGACTATTGATACCGACTTCCCATGTTGGTGGATGGTGCAAGGGGATTCGGTGTTGTTTTGGAATCGGGGCGTCAGGGGATGTTTGCAGACTCCAACTCCTCATGTTGGTGGAGAGGCCGAGCGTTTGGTGAGAAATTGTGCGCATCGGTAGAAAGGTTGTGCGTTTGGTGGGCAATGTGTCTCGACCTCCGAAGAGGTTTTATTAGGAAAAAAGCAAAAACTTACACGGTACAAAAGGGAAGTGATGAATTACTTTTAATGTAAAATAAAAGAGAAACAACCTTCTGCAAACCAAAAGAAAACGACAAAGCAAGGTTCGCAAGGTAATCTCCAACCAAATCTATATTCTATATTATAATACTAAAGGAGAAGTCGCCTACGACATGTGGCAGCTTCTCCTTTAATGTAGCGTTTTATTTATTTATTTAAGATTAATTGATTTATTTTAATGGTTTGTTAATTTTTAATTGATTTATTTTAATTGTTTGTTAGTATTTTATTGTTAAGATCTAAACTTATCTAATCTAATTTAGAGGAGATCCTAACCAAATCTTAAAAAATCAACGTGATGTAAATATATAGGATTGATTTGGACGAGGCTATCGGTAGCTCTTTTTTTAAAGATTAATTAATTAATTTTAATTGTTTGTTAATTTTTAATTGATTTATTTTAATTGTTTGTTAATTTATTGTTAAAATCTATACTTATCTAATTTAGAGAAGATCCTAACAAAATCTTCAAATATCAACGTGATATAAATATATATGATTGATTTTGATCCCCTCAACCTGCTATCGGTAGATTTTTTGTATTTTGAAGATTAATTGATTTATTTTAATTGTTTGTTAATTTTTAATTGATTTATTTTAATTGTTTGTTAATCTATCGTTAAAATCTAAACTTATCTAATCTAATTTAGAGGAGATCATAACCGGCTAAATCTTTAAAAATCAACTTGATGTCAATCCCCTTTCCGCGCTCTCTTCATTTAAATTCTTGAACAAATTTGTTTAATTGATTTATTTGGATCCTCTCTGACAACCGATTGAACAAGACTAAGGTGATGTCAATCTCCTATCTGTGCTCTCTTCATTTTAATTATTTGGGACTAGCTATTATCCCAATATGTGTTAATTCTTTGGGACTAGCTATTATCCCAATATGTGTTCATGCTGAGATTTTTAGCATTTGTAGATAATTATGCATTCTTTGATCTAATTGTGGCTATATGCAGAGAATCACGCGATGTTAAAAACCAAAGGCAAGACGTCCATAGAGAATAACGGTAATGTGAAGAGGAGAGGTACGTTAAATATTATATCCCTATAATCTATTATCGTTAAGTACTTAATTTATTAACACTGCAATCATCTTCTTCACTTCATTGATTCTTTATTATAAAACTGATTTTTTTAGGCGAGGGACAATTTCATTACCTGGACGAGTTACTACCACAACAAGAAAACACCTCAAGAATTCGATGGAATATAATTGTTCATGTTTTAAGAATGTCGAAAATCCTAAGCTACACTAATCCTGCAACAGTTCATTCGATTGACATTATTTTGATTGATGAAAAGTTATTTGTGTTTAAAGATTGATTTTTTTTGGTAGTGAGATTGATTAGTGTGTTTACTGTTTGTCTTTAGGTTTTTTATATTTCAACTTCGGTGACTACCGTTCGGAAAGCCTTAGACTACGAAATCAAAAATATATAAAAATCATCATCATCATCATATCTGTACACACTTCATCTAATAAATAGATCACCTTTTGTTAGTTTTTTTCCATCCTTTATAGCATTAGTGTGTTTAAGCAAATTAGTCTTTAGGCGTACCAATTAATGATTCCTTCATACTTTATGCTGTCTATCTTTTAATTAGTTTTGATTATTGAAATTGGGTATTGGGCGCCTTCTCCTTTAATATAGGATTTTAAATTTAAATTATTCATTAATGTAAATTTAAAATCATACATGTCATTTTCTTCATTTTTTGCATTTTCTTTTAATTCCTTTAAATACAAAATCGGTTGAGATATTCTCGATATTTTTGTTGGTTGGTTTAGATATTTTTCGGATAAGATAAAAATTAAATCATATTTATCTTAATAAATCTTTGATTTCACACATATCTTAACAAAATTTTGATCTTCTCGGTTGATTAAAATCAAAGATTTTCCTGTCATGCATTACATTTTCCATCTAATTTTAATTTTTATAACTTTTATTGTTTATGTTGCTAATTATACCATCAAGATCGATATATTTATTGATCAAAAAATAAAATCCCTAGGGTCGGCCCATGTGGAATAGATTTAATTTCTTCATGAAGAAAATGCATTACATTTTCCATCTAATTTTAATTTTTTATAACTTTTGATGTTTATGTTGCTAATTATACCATCAATATCAATATATTTATTGATCAAAAAATAAAATCCCTAGGGTCGGCCCCGGTGGAATGGATTTAATTTCTTCATATAATTATTTCTATATCAGCGTGATTCATGAAGAAAATTAATTCCACCATTCTTGATTATCAAAACATCATCTACATGACAAAACATTATCACCATTATATAATTTAATCCATTTGGAAGATTATTTTTTTTTTAATTAGCTCAACTGTATCTCAAACTTATTGTTTAGGTTTATTTTTTTAAAATTGCATTATTTATTTAGTTTCATTATTATTCTAATATTATTAGCATTATATTGATACTAATAATATTTACAAGTTTCACCAATGTTGCATAACTTTATGCTGATACTTTATTCTAATGTTTAACGTTTCTTATTATTTAGCATATTTATTTATTTTAGTATTCAATATGTTAGAAAATGTTTATTTTTTTATTACATTGTGATACTTATAATATTTATGTCAAAAATAATGAACGACATCATATAAACAAATATTTTAAAACAAAGATCCGTGCAATGCACGGGGTACTAAGCTAGTTTGCTTCACGAAAAAACATGTCGGAAATGAATATCTCAATCTTTACCGAAGAAGCCATTACAAAAATTAGACAGGCTAAATAAAGGGTGGGCTGAAATAATCGACTTCTTCAAGAGTTCCATTGTATCCGTCGAATCCATCTCAACAACAACTTTCCTCAAGCCAAGCTCTCAAGCAAGCTTCAAACGCTGGACAGTACCCCACAACTCCGCTTTCTGGATCGAGCATTACCAAGGTTGTGGGCAAAGTCCCCAATCCAACTACCATCATGTTATGACCTTAGTCATGAACTAGTCTATAAATAGACTTGAGTGTAATGGAGGATGGGTATGAAATGAATCAATCATATTTTCTCTCTCAAACATCCTACATCTCACCTCTTACTCTATCTCTACTTCTTACCTTGTTCTAATTGCTTCCCTCACCCACTTCACCTCTTCCAGTAGTACTGTTACATTGATCATTTCATCACACAAGATTCTGTTAGGCCGGGACATAACAGAATTGGTATCAGAGCAAGACCTTGGCCAGCGCGCGATTTTTCCTTCCAATTCCATGGCAGAGGGCACTAGATCGAAGGCATCAGACCTCCAATTCCAAGAGTTCAGAGATGACACCAAGTCGTTCATGGCTTCCACAGCCAAGTCCATGGAGGATTTGCAGAGGATCCGGGAAGAACAGATCAAGCAATTTGAGGAATTCAAAAAACTCAATGATCTGAGGATGGAGCAGCTCGCAGATTTTGTGAGGGATCCACATGATCCGAGTAGGAGAGATCGTCAACGTGAGGGTACCCGAGGGAATTCGCAGCAATCCAGAGGGGAAAGAGGATCTCTAAGGGGTTCTGGTCCCGTGGATCAAGAAATCCCAGGTTCAAGGTGGCATCCAAGCTTCAATGGAGGACAACCTAGCTCAAGTCAGGGTAGCGACAATCGATTCTATCGATTCCCTAAGCTGGATTTTCCGAGTTTTGATGGAAGGAAACCGAGAAATTGGATACGCAAATGCGAAAAATACTTTAGTATTTTCGTAATCCCAGATGAACAACGAGTGGAGATCGCAGCAATGTACTTGACCGATAAGGCGGATACATGGCTGCAAGGCTATTTGATGCAGAATCCGAGAGTTTCTTGGGGTAAATTTTACAAATGTGGTGACAAATTCTTTCATGGCCACAAATGCAAGACTCAATCGCTATTCAGCTTGATTGCTCAAGAAGTGCAGGAGAAGGAACAATCAGTGGATGTATCTTGCCGTGATTGGGGTCCTGATGAGGATCAAGATGACACTGAGGTTTATGTTCACGCTATGACAGGTGGTGAATCAGGAAGTACTATCTGTGTTAAAGGATCAGTGAAAGGTAGACCCATCACCATCTTGATTGATAGTGGAGCAACACATAGTTTCTTGGACTCGAGAGTGGCTAGAGAGGCTGGGTTTGAGATCGGTAAGGCTAGTGTTATGCAAGTGAACACTATCAATGGGACAATGTTCAATGGGAAGGTTTGCAAAGGCTTTATATGGGAAATGCAAGGGTGCAAATATGACCATGACATTCGTTTAGTGAAAATGGAGGGTAGTGACATGATCTTAGGAACAGATTGGTTGCTAGGATTCAACCCTGTTCTATTTGATTTTGTAGAGGTCCAGATCTCATTCATGAAGCTGGGGAAACAAGTTGTGATTAAAGGGTTCGAGGATGATCAGGGTCTTGACCAGGCTTGTGTCAAAATGATCAGTTGCAAGCAATTACAAAAAATGTGTAAACTCCAACCTTCTCTGAATATGGTTTAGATAGTGCAGGTTTGCATCTTAAAAGCAACTGATACTGTAATGCTAGTAGAAATTGGAGGTGTTCTACAGGAATTTGTGGATGTTTTCCAAGAACCTAAGGAGCTTCCACCTGTGAGGGATCATGAGCACTCGATTAACTTGAAGGTGGGGGTAACACCTGTAGCTTCCAGACCTTACAGGTATGCTCACTTTCAGAAAACAGAAATTGAGAAGCAGGTTTCCGAGATGTTGCTCAATGGTGTTATAAGGCCTAGTCATAGTCCTTTTGCATCTCCAACTTTATTAGTAAATAAAAAGGATGGTTCATGGAGATTCAACATAGACTATAGGAAGTTAAATGATATCACAATCAAGGATAAATTTTCCATTCCCCACATTGAACACTTGCTTGATGAGTTAAATGGTGCTTGTGTGTTCTCAAAGTTGGATTTGAGGGCTGGTTACCATCAAGTGAGGATGGTTGAGGAGGATATTGCCAAAACTGCATTTAGAACTCATCATGGACACTATGAGTTTAAGGTAATGCCCTTTGGCTTAACTAATGCCCCGACTACCTTTCAATGTTTAATGAATGATGTGTTTGGGGAATTGCTGAGAAAGACAGTTTTGGTGTTCTTTGATGATATTCTGGTTTATAGCAGAACTGTGGGTGAGCATGTTGCACATCTAAGAAAGGTTTTGTCACTCATGAGAAAGCATAGACTTTTTGCTAAGAGGTCGAAATGTGAGTTTGCCCAGGGTGAAGTGGAGTATTTAGGACACATTATCTCGGGTACTGGGGTGTCTACTGATCCTAAGAAAATTTCTGCTATGCTGAACTGGCCTCCACCTAGAAACCTCAAGGCCTTGAGAGGATTCTTGGGTCTCACTAGGTATTATAGAAGGTTTATTAAGGGCTATGGATGCATTGCTAAACCTCTAACTGATTTACTTAAGAAGGATTCCTTAACCTTTGTGTGGAATGCACCAGCAGAAAAGGCCTTCACTGATCTCAAGCAAATATTAACATCTCCTCCTGTATTGGCCATGCCTGATTTCGCACTGCCTTTTACAATTGAAACTGATGCTTGTGATTCTGGCATTGGAGCAGTGTTGATGCAAAATGGTAGGCCATTGGCTTTCCTAAGTCAAGCTCTTCATGGGAGACATTTGATGATGGCTGCATATGAGAAAGAGCTATTAGCAATTCTATTGGCAGTGGATAAGTGGAGACACTACTTGGAGGGTAGGAAATTTTTTTTATCAAAATAGATCACCAGCCCCTTAAACATCTGCTAGATCAAAAATTGACAACTCAAATACAGAAGAAGGCAATTCGGAAGCTATTGGGTTTGCATTATGAGATTGCTTACAAAAAGGGGGTGGAAAATAAAGCAGCAGATGCTTTGTCCACAGTTTTTGAAACCATGGAGAGTAACTGTAATGCACTGACTATTGTGCAACCTATGTGGCTAACTGAGATCTTTGAGAGCTACAAAAGGGATCAGGTAGTGCAGGGTCTATTTCTTACTGCATTGTCTACAAATTCAGGATTGTTTACAGTCACAAAAGGCCTACTCAAATATAAAGGCAAGTTGATCATTGGTATTGATTCTGATCTCCGGGCTAAGTTGTTAAAATCCTTTCATGAGGATTCAATGAGGGGACACTCTAGCATACAGGCTACTTATCAAAGACTGAAGAGTCTCTTCTACTGGCAAGGGTTGAAGGCTGTAGTGTCTGAGTTTGTGAAATTTTGTGAAGTTTGTCAAAGAAATAAAAATGAGAATGTGGCTTCTCCAGGATTGCTACAGCCTTTGCCAATTCCCGAAAGGCCCTGAAGTCATATCAGTTTAGATTTTGTGGAAGGTCTTCCCAAATCTCAGGGAAAGAATATCATCTTAGTGGTGGTGGATAGACTGACCAAGTACTCCCATTTCATTGCTCTTTCTCATCCCTTTTCTGCTGCATCTGTTGCTTCCTTATTCATGGAGCACATATACAAGCTTCATGGATTACCTATCAGCATTGTCTCAGATAGGGACAAGATCTTTGTGAGTCGGTTTTGGCAATCTCTTTTCAGGTCTTTGCATATAAGCTTGGGCATGAGTTCTGCATATCATCCCCAATCTGATGGGCAAACCGAGAGAGTGAATAGATGTTTAAAGACTTACTTGAGATGCATGACCTCTGAGAATCCGAAGAAATGGTTGCAATGGCTATTCTTAACAGAGTGGTGGTACAACACCACTTTCCACACCACCATCAAAATGACCCCTTTTGAGGCCCTCTATGGGTGCCCCCCTCCTCATATGGGTTTACCTGCCATTTCTTCTGCTTCTACACCGGCTGGGGATTGGTTAGCATCAAGGCACCACATGGTGAGACAGCTCAAATATCACTTGCAACAAGCTCAGTCCCGTATGAAACAGTTTACTGATGCTCATAGGACTGATAGAGAATTAGCAGTTGGTGATTGGGTGTTTCTCAAGCTTCAACCCTATAGGCAAACTTCAGCTGCAGTTCGCAAGAATCTCAAGCTCGATGCAAGATTCTATAGTCCTTTCAAGATCCTAGCTCGTATTGGTAAAGTGGCCTACAAATTGCAACTACCTGCATCTTCAAGAATCCATCCAGTTTTCCATGTGTCTCAATTAAAGTTGAGAAATAGTCCTGCACTGATTTCCACTCCTTCATTACAAGACACAGATGTTGATGGTCAGGTTCTGGCTAAGCCAGAGGCTATTTTGGACACTCGAGTTCACCACCTACCCAACGGTGACCCTGTGACAGAATGGTTAATCCAATGGAAAAACTTACCCGCTTCTGATGCAACCTGGGAAGCTGTTGCCCATGTCCTTAACCAGTTCCCTCATTTTCAGTAACAAATCTAGCTTGTTTGCCCATGTTCTAGCTTGATTGTAAAGCCTTGAGTCAAGGCTCTATAAGGGTGGGGCAATGTTATGTTCTAGCTTGATTTTAAAGCCTTGAGTCAAGGCTCTATAAGGGTTGGGCAATGTTATGACCTTAGTCATGAACTAGTCTATAAATAGACTTGAGTGTAATGGAGGATGGGTATGAAATGAATCAACCATATTTTCCCTCTCAAACATCCTACATCTCACCTCTTACTCTATCTCTACTTCTCACCTTGTTCTAATTGCTTCCCTCGCCCACTTCACCTTTTCCAGTAGTACTGTTACATTGATCATTTGATCACACAAGATTCTGTTAGGCCGGGACATAACACATCATTCCTTCGCAGTCGCACAACATCGCCTACCCTTGCCACACCAATCCCTTTCACTACCTCATTAGTATTAACGGTAGACCATCTCGACATCGGAGCTCTCCATCTTGCCTACCTCCTTGAGGACTCTCTACCTCAACATTGAAGGCTGACACATTATGGTTTTTAATAATATAGTTGGTTGTGCCTTCCTCTATGGCAAGTTTAGATCTGTCAAAATTTATTTTATAGGTTCCTCTATTTGGGGGTTCCCATTTAATATTTCTCCTTTTCCTATGTTGTGGTTTTGCTATAAGTTTTTGGGACACTTGATCTTATTCTATAATGAATTTTGTGCCTTTCCAACTAGTTAGTTGTTGCGGAATATATCTCTCCCAACTTTGTTCATGTATTATCGTTGAGTTATTGGAGACTATTTTGTTTTTTATATATCTTCCAAATTAAATTCCTCACGTTGTTGCAAAAATTGTTTTTGTTTTTTATCTTGTATTTTAAGTAGGTCATTTATTTGTTGAGTTGTATGTTATATTTCGATTTGCATTTATTATTTTACCATACCATTTTTCTTATTGGGTATAGTGTGCTTGCACATTCCATAATCGGCGACGGCGAGTGGAAATGTCCGCGAAGTCAACCGAGTGGTAGACAAGGTGGCCCAACTTCGACATGCTTTAGATCACGATGCAATCATGTCTCACCCGGATCTCATTTCCCTGTTCGGAAAGATATCATTGGGTAGTGGGTCAGCAAGGTCTTGACTCCTCTCATATTCTTACATTGTATTAAAAAAAATGTAATTGCACATTCCATAAAAAGATGTCTTGTATCTTCATTCGATTGATGGTATAGGTACACAAGTTTGTGATACTGCTACTCCTTCCGACGCTAGGCACTGCTTTGTTGGTAATCCATCTACACATGAAGTTTTTAACCTTTGGAAAAGAGTCAGTATTCTATACCCTGATACCCAGGTCTTATTGATCGGGGCTTTGGTTTTGTAATCTCGTGTCCTATTCGAGTGCAGTTCACATATAAAACCATCCATTTTTGTTGGCAAATGATGTAGACCATGGCTTTTGTGATATAAGTGTAGGAATGGATTGGTTCACATGTTTGCAGGATTGCAAAAAACAAAAACAAAAAAGGACATTGACACAACCTATAGGAACTTGAGGGTCCAAAATGAGCGTAAAGATAATCCAATTGTACATTTGCAAATACAATTGGAGGCAACAATTAAAACTCATAAATAATCGTACTTGTAAATACTCCATAGAATAGAAAAATATAGTAAAGTTTTGGAAGCATATTTATAATTTTCAAATGACATTTGTCAGTTAAGAAATTACTGTTGTAATTTATACGAGGAAATAATTGTGTGAAAGTATCTAGACGGCAAGTCATCAGGCAGGCTCATCTAAGTCAATAAAGACTTGAGCACCCACTACACTAATTATGTAAGAAATGGGATTTGAACATTGGCCTCTTAAAAGGATCACCTCTCCTTTACCACTAGGACAAGGGATCATCGATGTGTGAAAGCATCCTCTTGAGTGGGGCGTTTCTTCCCATTCTGCAATCAATGATTTTCCCTTCACCTCTTATATAGAATCAATCACCAATAAATAGTACATACCAAAACAAAAGGGGCCCATCACACTCAATAATTGATACAAGTATCGGAAAATCAATCATAAAATTGAATTTTCGAATCTAGAGATGTATTACCACTACTAATTTAATGATTTATTTTGTGATCCGGTTTTACAGTAAATATATACCAATTAAATTAATATTTTAATAAAATTAACCTTAAATATGAAATCAAAATTAAGTAATGGATTTTAAAAAAAATATAAGGAAAAAATGATAATGTCATAAGGGACAGGTGTCATGAAGTATCAATATACAATATCATAAAGTATCAACAAGCGGCGTTTTGTATTCAGGTGTCAATTACTGATCTATTGTCTCTTTGGAAAATATCCATGCTATATAGTTCAAGCTCTTACTAGTGGTGTAAATGTTAGGGTGTATTTGGATCAAGACACGTTGAATTATAATATTGTTATTGTATCTCAATTTTTAGAAGTGTTTGATTACATTATTATTTTACTTCAATTTTTACAAGTGTTTTATTTTGTAAAACAAAACACTTGTAAGATCCAAAGTAAAATAGTTATCTTATAATATACTGTAATATATTAATTAGCGATCTAGATTGTGGGGTATTCTGTATTGAGACAGATAAGTGGAAGTCACCTACGTGAGTGTGAGGGATTGACAACCCTCCAAGGTGAGACATAGGGCAATCTTCACTAGAACACTCATGAGCACCCAACGTGTGGCAAAACTTGGATGTCTTATGTGATAAGATTTACGGAATGTTACGAGACCATGTGGAAGGTGTGTGTTGTTGGTTTACCCCTAAGTGGAGGAATTCAAGGCCTCTGTCCATTCGCTCTATCGAATGGATCGTCAGTTTCACTATGTGCTTGCTGATTCAAGCCGCAAGACATCAGCATTTAAGCACTAAACTCAACACGCTCATAACTTGTTTTCAAAATCTCAGTTTTTAAACCCTTCTATCTGCATTTGTGGGGGATTGTTAGAGATAATGCATTTAGAAGGTGGTTTTAAGGTGCCCTAAAGGGTTTTTAAGAAGACTCTTCCATTGCCTACATTGAGAGGTAGAGGAGGAGATGGGGCACCCACATGCGTGCCCGTCGTAACCGTCCGTCCGGCTCGGCTCGTGCTCGTGCTCCGAGATTGGAGTTAAATTTTTGCGAAAAATTTATTTCTTGAGGTCGAAGATGTTACGGATTGACTTGCCTGTGCTTATTCGCGAATATCTGATTTTTACTAGAAAAATATCTTTTCGAAAAACTTATCTTTGAAAACCGTTTTCGATAGCCACGATATTCTGAAGATAGAGCATAATCTTCCTTTCCGCAGATCTTTTCTTGCGGGCGAAGGGTTGATCTCTGCGGCTATATAAGGAGGGTCGAGGGCTGGGTTTCAAACACACAGCGAACACAATCGCCTCTCTCCCTCTCCTGTTTTCTCCTACCCTTTTCCTGTTCTAAGCGCCTGTTCCAGTTCCAACTTCTCTCCCTCGAGTGCACCTGTGAGAGAAGCCGGTGAAATCATTGGGGGGGACGTTGTCTCGCATACGATCTGCACCTCTGTCGGGGGCAAATACATTTCTCATTCAGTGACTCCCATACCACGCTTCACTGCAGCCATAGCCCCTTCACAGAAACACAGTCGGCCTACATCTCTAACACTCTAGTAAGTTGTTGTTTTCACAGGTTCCAGCAGGGCCATTGTCCAACATAGACGAGATCGAGGTGCGAAAAACGGTCGACAACTCGATTGATTTCCCTGTGGATGTGGCGAATCTGAACAGTAACAAAACAACACAGGGAGATAGAAGTGTCGGAGATGAGCATTTCAATTTCCCTAGGGGATGATCATAAATCTCTAAGACAATTAATATTTGTGAGATTGTCCTCTTCACTAAAGAGATGGTTTCAAGTGCAGTTTAGTTGTAGCTTTGATACCATTCCAGAGCACAAAATTCTAAAATGTGTATCAAAAGGAACAAAATGACATCAAGATTGCTCCAATTTAGTGATTTTTACCATTAGCTTATGGAAATAATCTAATGTACCGAGCAACAACGGTGGACAACCATTATCCATATATCTAACCCGAACCAAAACCCATATGGTGTCCCTCACTTTCCTCGGTCTATGGCTGAAATCTCGCTCCTAAAAGACTATTAAGATTGAGCATGACTACATTAGCATCGTGCATGAAAGTGACAAGCGGTAATTCATCATAACTTTTTTTAAAAGAAACCTTTATTGTCATTTTAATTATAACCTTATTGGTAATTTATAACAAGGGAAAACTAATTAAAATACGGATAAAAATAATAAAATATATCCTCAACATTCAAATGTAATAAAAATATCCCGACCTTTGAGGGTGGTGGTAATATATTATCCTGCGTTTTCTCATGGGTTTTCTTGAACGGTTTCCTTATGAAAAAAATAAAACGATAATAAATTAAACCCGAAAAACGAAATTGATTCAACCAAGCAATTAATCCGGTCAAAATTGCCTCAAATTAACACAACACGACTATTCCTAACACCAAACCGACAACAAAACTAAACCGACAACAACAACAACAACGAAGAGGGGAAAAAAATAAAACTTAGCCAACCAAGTTTGTAAATGAATCAAAGGGGAAGAAGATGTGAGAGAGACACCTCAAGATAGTCGATCACGAGGGAGGAAGACTCACATTGAAGAGGAACCATGAGCTACCTAGGAGACAATTCAAGAGGGGACCACGGAAGAAGATATGAGGGAGAAAAATGCGTTGGGTATGAACCCGGTCAAACTCTTTATTTTTTTTTCCTAATGACACTTTTTAAGAAAACTCTTGTAAAAAAATTCATGTGGGCTGCCTTGTCAACATTTTTTACTCGTGAAAAAACTTGTGGTAATATATTGCCACTACCTTCAAAGGTCGGAATATTTTTATTACATTTGAAAGTTGAGGATATATTTTTATCATGCCCCAAAAGTGGGAGTATTTTAATTAATTTTCCCTCATAATAAAGCTTCACGAAAGGTTGCAAAAGGTCAAAATGTTGTTAATTCAACTTTTATTTTATTTTTTTTTTAAAAAAAACAAGGTCATGTTGCTCACATGGTAGGTCCATAGAATCAATTGATGATACAATCAATCAAATGCAAACACAAGAAATGTCCTCTTGGAATCAATCCACCGCACCCTCCCATAAATGTGGAGGCAATTCCAACCGCTCCCACCAAAAATACTGATTATGGTTGATTTAGACCTACACTTAACCAACCTTGTGTCGGTTCAATTCAAGGTCATATTTTCTTGTCATTTTAGCTTTTGCAAATGAAATAGACCATTTTCAGTAGCAAACATTAAAATTCATCAATATATATATTGTGTAGTTAATGTTGACGAAACCCGTTTTGAGAATTCTAGGGCTATGGGCTCTGAGATCAAGTAAAGCGCAGACGACTCCGGGTGATCGGGCTTATCTAAGATGCGTGACGAGACTATTGTTCGTGCACCACAAACTGGGCCGATCCAAGTCTAAGCTAGTCGGGGACTACTGTCCAACCTTGGACTCCATCAAGTGTCGGCTCCCGCGAACCGAGACGAATCCCACTCGGGAAGGCTCTTAATGGCGTGAAACCTGGCCTATGTTTTTAGAGATTTTGAGAACCGACCCTTTGTATGAACCTCCGAGATTTATAGACCAACCGCACAAGTAGCATGATTGATACATGTTGTGGCATCGATGACATGTGTCCTTTGGAGCTAGACACGTGTCGTCATGGATGGTTTAGTGGGGTTTCTCCCACTTAGTGGGTTTTCCACATCCGACCTCGGGTGGGTTTATGGTCCGCAAATAGTCGTTAGTGCGCGAATCTAGGAGGCTTTTACAAATCTCATCCGCGAGCTCAAAAGAACTCGCGAATCTATTTAGGCTACTTCCATTCTTGCATACCTACGTTTTGGTTTATTTGACAAGGTTTTATTTATAAGCGAAAACCTCATTTATGTTCGTGTCCACCTATATTTATTTATGGCATCGTGTCAAATGTATAATATAAAAAGGTAAAATGACATCCTTTTCTTGATCGGTGATCATTAGAGACTCTATAGAAGTCGGAAATTTGATTCCTTACAAATGGCTTATTTGTATTGAAATTCGGCTAATAATGTACTCAGTTTAACGGTAAATGCTAATTTGAAAGCAGGAAATTAACTTCATAGATTTTAAGCTTTATGAAACACACTTAAGGGAGGTCAATTGGATGTGGGGTCAATCCGTCAATATCATAACGCTTCATTATCAAGTCCAATTAGCTAGGTTTGAGTTGATTCATTATTAGTTTTGAGCCATTGTTGGATTGGGTTAAAATTTAAAAAGTTTTATAAATTTAAATATCATTTTTCTATCCTATGCTCTAATCCTAAATTTAAATTTTTTTAAAAAAATTTTAATTAGTTTAGTATTTTTTAAAATTAGATTCTTATGGTCGCTTGTCTTTTTTTATAGGAAATCTTTTCCAATATAATATAGAAAAAACAATTTAAATAAATTCAGGACAATTCAACATTTTTTTTTATTTTGAGTTTACTTTTGGATCATTTCAAGTTCACGTTTCTTCCAAGTTTGGATGGGAAATGTTGCATTAACCAACTCGGCCTACTTGTTAGTTGTTAGTTGAGAAAATTACATTAAATATCTTTTAAGAAAACCTCTATGTTACCCCTATAGTTGTGCTATGTGCCTATGTATGAACGTGTTGGAAGATTTTACTAGAGTTTGGAAAAGGGTAGAAGAAAAAGTAAATACTCATAGAGACACTTGACTCCTATATCTGGGAAACGATGTCGATCATCTAATCCGTGGTCCATATATTGTGGTTTGTTCACTTTGACCGATGAAAGTGGACTGGCTTATAACTTTTAATGATTTTTTACCAATTAAAATAAGGATTTCCATTAAATGTAAGGGTATAAACTAGGGGTGGGCACGGGACGGGACGCGACGGGACGGGATTGAGCCGGGGCGGAACTCGTCCCGCGGAATTTTTACGGGACGGGATTGACACTTTTTTTTCGGGACGGGATGGTGTCTGGACGGGACGGGCCTTGTCCCGCAAATAAAAATAATAAAATATTATATAAATTTGCAAAGTGAAAAATGCTTTCATAATTCATTAATTTGTATAATATGTTGAATACAGTATTCTTCTCAACTATATTATTCAATAATAATAATAATAATAATAATAATAATAATATTATTATTATTATTATTATTATTATTATTATTATTATATCACTTTCTGCCGTTTTTCTTTTCTACTATTGGCGACTTAGGGGATGAGGCCGTGGAACTTCTCAAGCGGATATGTGGGGTTGCTAAAGGGCTACCTGGGTATAGTAGGGACGCTTGTCATGTTTTGACTAGAGTTGCCTTTAGCATTCAGAAGGGTTGTGGAGCTCAGCTTGTTAGCCGGCTCCCATCCAATTTTATGTAATAACAAGCTTCTTGGTGGACCTGTCAGTGTTGATTCTGTGTTCAGTAGCGAGCTTGTGATGAAGAGAGTTGACAAGACGATCGCTCTTATGGATGCAGTTGCTAAGATTGGTGACCCGCAATGTGAGTTATTGTTGTTACGTGCTTGTACTGGGGTCTCCAAACTTTATTTTGCTCTGCGTACATGCCCTCCTCGTGCCTTCCAGTCTGCTCAGCTTAAGTTTGATCTAGCTCTTCGACGTTCTCTGGAACGTATTATCACTGCTTCTGGCCCGGGTTTTGGAAATTGGCAATGGAGGCTCGCCACATTGCCCTTCAGGTTTGGGGGCCTTGGGGTTTATTCAGCAGGTGATGCTCTCTCTTATGCTTTTCTGGCTTCGCGTTTGCAGTCTGGTAGCCTACAGACTAAGCTCCTCCAACATACTAATGTCACAACATCTGGATATGCCTTCGATGATGTCGTGCGTGTCTTCAACACAAAGGTAGGCTCTGATATTCTGAGTATTCCAAGTGAGGTCGCTGCCCCCAAACTCATGAAGAAACTGGCAGATATATATTTCACATGGATTACGAAGGATGCAGAGAATACTTTTTCCTTGTCACCGCGTCAGATGGCTTTGTGGAGTTCTCAGCGTGGAGATCATGCTACTGATTGGCTCAGGGCTGTCCCGATCTCTGGGTTGGGGCAAACTATGAATGGTAAGACATATCGTTGTGTCTTATGCTATCGATTGGGCATCCCTTTGTTTTCCATTTCAGAGCCCTGTTCTGCTTGCTCTAGGGTTTTTGAAGGAGACATTTTTAGAGATCATGCTGTTTCATGTGCGGGCATTGTGGGGATTAAACATCGTCATAATGCTGTCCGTGACACTTTGATAAATGTCTGTTGTCGTGTTGGGATCTCAGTTGGTAAAGAGGTTGATATTGGCTTGTGTGGGGGAGAAGGGAAGCCCCTCCGACTTGCGGACATGCTTCTTTACGCGTGGGATGAAGGGATGGATGTTTGTGTTGACCTGACAGGATCATCTCCGTTGACGCAATCTGGGATGGCTGATTTTGTCCCAGGGCATGTTGTGATCGAGGCGGCTCGTCGTAAGCGGGTCAAGTATCTAGCCAAGTGCAAAGCAATTGGTTATGGTTTCTTACCCTTCTCGTTCTCCGCAGTGGGGGAACTTGAGTCAGGCGCCATAGCCCTCCTTAAAAGGATCCAGAAATTCTCTCAAGCTCAAGATATTGGGGCTCGAAATGCGGCTCATGTTTTCACTAGGGTGGGGTTTTCTATTGCTAAAGGTGTGGGGGCTCAGATTGTTTCTCGGCTCCCCACTAATTCTCTGTAAATTCATATTATTTTTATAATAATAATAATAATAATAATAATAATAATAATAATAATAATAATAAATAATAATAATAATAATAATAATATTATTATTATTATTATAATAATACTATTATTAATTCATACAATTATTATATAATTAATTATAACGTTCAAAATATTTGGCTACATTATCTTACTAGACCGGGACGGAAAGTGTTAGAGACGAGATTTACCAGATACTGTTTCATTATCGATTGATAGTTGGGAAGAATATCGTATTTATCTATTTGCCGCGTTATAATTAAAAAAATAATATTATTATTACTTATTTTTATTGTTATTATTATAAAATAATTATACTTTACAAGAAAAAAATATAATATGATATAATAATAATAATAATAATATAACAATAATAATAATTTTATTATAAAGTAATATTATTATTAAATTAAATTAAAATATTATATAATAATATTATTATTATTTTAATCAATTATTATTATAAATTGAAAATTATTATTATAATTATAAATAATATTTGCTCAAATAATAATAATAATATTATTATAAACAAATATTATTATTATTATTATAAGTGGAAGATTATGATTGTAAATATAATTATAATATTTGCTCAAAATAATAATACTAATAATATATTATTATTATTCTATAATATTATAATATTATTATTATTATAAAAATTATTATTATTATTATTATTATTATTATTATTATTATTATTATTATTATTATTATTATTATTATATGTGGGACGGGACGGGATTTGCGGGATCCCACCGGGATCGTCCCGTGTTTCGTCCCGCATAATTTTTGCGGGACGGGATCGGAACTCACTATTTTTTCCTAAATCCCACCGGGATCGGGACCGGGACGGGATCGGGATTTGCAGGATTTGTGCCCACCCCTAGTATAAACTATAAAGAATGGAGTTGGAGAGATCACCCCCTAACATGTAGAGGGGCATTTTGGGTGGGTCGTTATGTATAGTTTGTGTATAATGTAGTTACATTGTCTATATATTTACCACTTCAGAAAATCTGTGAGCCACAAGATGGACCTTTTAAAGGTAGATCTGCATCCCAAGGGAGAAACAGGTTAGTGTATCAGGGCCACAGTAAACATTATTCAGGACCCAGACACGGGACCATCACTCATTCAGTTGGTTGGAAATGATGTAGAAAACCAATAATGAGGGCCAAGATTCATCACCAGCAATGATAGTTACTTTCAAATAGTACAGAATACCAATAATGAGAGCCAAGATCCAGAATTGTATGAAGGGATCATAAAACATGAAAGCCCCTACAACTAAGGAGTATCAAGATTTATGCCTACTATAATGTAAAACCAATAAATCAGATGCTATTTCCACAAATTTGCAATTCTCATGAAGTAAGCAATGAACAAAACGAGGGGCAAATCGTGTGCTGAATAACTAATTGAAGTGTCATATGACAGCACTGCATATATGCATATGAATCAACTGGAGAAAACGCCCAAAAAAATCTGAGGAAAAGTCGGGACAATGTACCTGAGATTGCCCTAGAGGGCTAGAAGTGAAAGGAATTTGTTCATCAGACTTCAAAATCAGTTGGAGAAGCTTCACAGAGATCAACAAGCTTAGGAATACTCAGTTGCATATCTGGGATATTATCATTGGGTTATTATCATCCCCGGGAATGAAAGGTAGCAAAACCTTAAACAAGTACCCTGTACTGTCCATGGAGACCGAAGAAGAACAAATTGGTAGCAAATGAATAAATCAGAGATAGATTTGTTTCCATCATCCATGACCAATGGTCAGTGGTGAGTTGCATCCATTCATCACAGCTACGACTCACAAAAAGAAAAGTTCATTTTGCAACTAATGAAGTGTTCAAACAATGAAAGAATGAAGAGAAAGAGAGACTAATTTAAAAACAATAGCAATTGAAAACCATTACATTACCTAGCTAATCATGCAGCTTGGAATATATGCCAAAAAAGTCACAATGTGAATTCAAGGAAGAGAAAGGAACAATAATGCACAGACAATGAAAAGATAAAATACGTCCCCATACGAACCCTAAATTATCCAGGGATGAAATTTTCTGAACTCTTCGTCATCTAGGATTAAGCAAATTAAACATATAAGTTATATAATTCTCCAAATGAGTTGAGATAGAGGCCTGCATCAAATAAATGGAAAAAATGATTGCAGTTACATGAAGCTTAGAATAGTAACCAACTAACCACGATGGCTATAACGTTCAAGTAACACTCTCCCTAGCTGACAAAATCATTAAAATGGTATCTTTAAATAAAATAAAATAAAAAGGGGGGACTTGACTTGGATGCTTGGAATCAAATTAGAATGACATCCTAGATACATTTGTATGCATATCAAATACACTGCTTTCCTCATTTAACTAATCAAAGGTATCGTCTAGGAGCATTCAACCCAGACTTTCCCTCCAAATATCATGGTGAATCCAGTAATGAAGCACAATGCATGAAGAGATAGTGTACACATAGCTGCTAATAAAAAGCTGATGAAGCTGGAGGACTGAGAGAATCTAAAACTGCAAAATAACAAAATCAGCTAATTGTTCATGGACAGCACTTGCTCTGGTAGATATTTCTCGATTTTGAAACCTTTTAACCTTAGAATTCGGTTGAAGATAATAACAAAGCACAAATGAACAGAAGTGATGAAACATACCTATACTATTGAATGGAAATAATGTAAATTGACTTTTCCCAGCCCTAGAAAAGTACCTATGCAAAGATCACAAAACAAGTAAATCTAGCCGCAACCTCTGAAAGAGTTTGCTTCAAAGGTAGAAATTAAAGAAAGAAAGATATGCACAGAATTGACTTGGGAAGGCAGTTGAATCTACTTGCTCTGGGTAAAAAAGTAAAAAATGTTCCTATTTCAAGCTCCAGAGAGTGGAAGCCCCCCTTATTCAGGAATGTTGTTTATTCCTTGAAATCCTGCCCTTCCCCAAGAAAATAACAGATCTCTGCTTCTGAGATAAATTAAAATGGAAATATTGTTTCAATAAATAACAGAAAAATAAGGTATAATCATTTTTTCACCAACATCAACAGATTTTGCAATTAGCATTAAAAAATAAAACAAGTGACAATAATACAACTTGTGGACAAAGCAACACATAACATTCATTCTCGAACTTCTACATTACTCTATCTTCTGACATTACTCCATGTTATCGACAAATCCCTGATGGATCATGGGGGGTTGACAAAATTACCTTGAAGCAACCTTGCATTCTCAACCCAGTGGCCAGCAGAGTGAAGATGCCTGAAATAGTTGCATGGTGTATAGTTCGAAAGCACATTTCTCAAAACTAGTCCTGCTCGATACGTTCAGCAATTAGACTAACAGCGGCATTTGCAGATGAGAATGCTCCATGAAAGCTTTCTTGGTATGAAATAGATTCCAGCTCTCTAGCCATTCTTAATAAAATTTCACCCAGATCAGTTGTCTTCTGCAATAGTGATCTATAATATGATTCTGCAGCGACCTTGCTGATCTCCACGTTCGTTGGTTCAGGACAGTACTCATCATCCAACCATTTATGAAGAGTAACTCTAAGCCACTCAGCTTCCTGCCAAGGACACTCAAAAGTCTCACATCTAGACCAAAGGAATGTATGAATGTGCACCAAGATACTAATTCAAGAAATTTCATTACAACTGACTCAGCACATCACTTTGAAGCACAACTGACTCAGCCTATCACTTTGGTTTATTCCATTACAATGAACTACAAGGCTACAATCACATGCTCGCCTTCAAGTTTCATTCCCCAAATGGTACTTAAATCTCAATTTCCTCATTTTGCCCGAAAGTATCTCATCTCTCAGTATAACACTTAAATTCCAACCCCCATTTCACATACAAAAACGGACAAGAGTAATGCTGATTCTTGACTAGTAAAGCATAGTTTAATGTATCCAGGTTGGAGAGCACACCAACGGCGTTGTAAAAATAATGACATTGACACAAGGCCTTTTTTGTAATCGTTTCTTAAAGATTCAGAACTATCATGAAACAAACAATGGACTTGGTATGAATGTGCACCAAGACACTAATTCAAGAAATTTTCACCGATAAAACTACTCTGTAAATGATTATGATTTTGTGTACAGTACTTGAAATTGAATTAATTCAGGTGTTTAATTCTTTTTAATGAAACAAGACTGATAAAATAGCATGAAAAGCCTGATTTTCTAATAGGAATATAACAATGCCTAGTACCTTACAAAAATAGGATCAAATTTTTTTGAGCCAGCACGACAGTAAAATGCAATTGCATCAATTTTCAGTTGACAGCAGTTCATAGAAAACATTCAATTGACAACAGGATGCAATTCTTAAATCATGTTGACAACATCATGCATGTTGACCCTGCCCAAAGAGTAATCAAACTCTCCAAAAGAGATGAAACTCCAAACAACCTGCTTTCTAATGGAGAATTTCAGACCCAATTCGACCTCAATATTTGAAGCACAACTGACTCAGCCCATCATTTTGGTTTATTCCATTACAATGAACTACATGGCTACAACCACATGCTCGCCTTCAAGTTTCATTCCCCAAATGGTGCTTCAATCTCAATTTGCTCATTTTGCCCGAAAGTATCTCATCTCTCAGTATAACACTTAAATTCCAACCCCCATTTCACATACAAAAACGGATAGGAGTAATGCTGATTCTTGACTAGTAACGCATTGGTTTAATGTATCCAGGTTGAAGAACACACTAGCAGCACTGTAAGAATGACATTGACACAAAGCCTTTTTCGTCATCATTTCTTAAAGATTCAGAACTATCATGAAACAAACAATGGACTTAATATTTCCTTTCAAGGCTTGAAAATGAAATTCTTCTGCCCTAAATCATGATTCTCAACCCCTTATTATTCTAGATTCCAGATTTTACAAAACACAAGTACCAGCAGCATACCAAAAAGTTTCAACTATCAAGGATGAGGTTCATACCGGTAAGACATAACTACTACAAATGGTCCCTTAGAGCCTCTTTCACTTGTATTCATTCTTTTTAAACTAAACCACACCATCACAGAGTATAACAAGCACCTGATTATGAATTTATTTCACAATCTTACGTCCCCAAAAGTAATAACAGGAAGAAGAAACCTAAATTTAAAAATTAAGATTTCAGAAAGAATGCGAACCTCGGAAGCTCTAGAAGGAGTAAGCCAATTGTCTGGGACCGTGAGGACGTCCACCGCACCCAGAGATTCTCCGTCTTCTGAGAGAGAACAACTGCGAACAGATTTCGATGTCCTTGTAACGGAAAAGCGAAATTGAGCTCCGCAATGGCAGATGGAGAGAAAGGGGAGCGGGAATTTTAGGGCTGAAGGTGAGGGGATGGTGAAAGATGGGAATGATAGAGGAAATTTAGTAGGTAGAGTAAGAAGAGAGAGACAATGGGCAGCCATGGCCATGGGAACAACAAGCTTTTCAAAAGGCGAAAACAAGCCAATTGCGGATTCAAGAGACCCAGGACTCAAGACTCAAGAGCGGGTTGACGCCTAATTGCCAAGAACGAGCCCGACCCACTCACGACCAGATTCAACTCAAAATCCAACCAATTTAAAATTTATTTTGACCAAGTCCGACCCGACTCAATCCGACCAATGACTGAACATAAATTTTACTCGAGTTGACCTGATCCGAATGAGTTTGACCCGAAGTCGAACCCGGATCGATCAGCCCAGTTGTCCGTTCTCCGTGTAAGTATATTAACTCGTGCAACAACTCTATGATCATGAGGGGTTCCAGAATGACTCACCGGAAAAGACTTGTGTGTAATACACATAGGTCTCCGGTTCGATCCTTGGAATGACCGCTCTTTATTTACATATTCAATGAGGGGTTCTAAAGGCCATAATTGAAAATGATCAATAGCTGTAGAGATCAAGTTCGTTGTTGCTAGTCACTCGAGAGAAATATCATGACACCCCATATAGAGGTGTAATTCGGTTGTTCGAGTCAGGTTCAGTCATATTTCGAATCGGGTCATATGTCGGGTATATTGTATGTTTGGTCGGGTTAGGATTGGGTCGGTTAGTTTTCAGGTCTGGTAAGTTCAAGTCAAATAGATTTCGGGTTGGGTCAAGTCGGATCACATTAAGTTTTATTATAAAATGATGATTATTTTTTATTTATCTTAATTATTGACTATTAAACTTCATTTATTTAATATATTAGGTCTCATTGATTATATGTAATTCACGTTATTTAAGTATTTAAAAATAAGAAAATTAAAGTAATTATAATAAAAAGTCAGGTTATGTTCGGGTTGGGTCAAGGAGAGGTCGAGTATGGGTTGGGTCAGGCTTATATATGTTCGTGTCCATTCGGATATCATATCAAAATGGGTCGGGCTCGGGTTCAGGTTCGAGTTGTGCATGACACTAGATTTTCAAATTTCGATCAGATCTAGATTCGGGTGGGTCGAGTCGAGTTTACGTGTCACCCTTTAGCCTGACACAGTGACACTCACTCCATTTCACAAACATATTAATCCAACACATGCCATAAAACCTCCATGCATCTTCGTTCTTCCATCTCACTTATTACATTGTCCATGACACCATTAAACTCGTACATGACATATTTCCCACTTTTCATTCATGTGACTCATAACATTCTCCATGTTATCCTTTCACTCGTACATGTCATCTTTCCATTTATTTGGCCTTTGAAACGCTATATTTATCACCTTTCGTCTATGTCACTCATTACATTTTTTATATCATCTCTTAATTTGTACATGTCACCCATTACATTATTCATAGAGCTAGCCTTATATTCTCCTCCTTTGGCTTTGAAAAATCCCATTTTCTCACTTTTCATCAATGTCACAAATTATATTTTCTATGCCACTCATTCACTTTTCTCAAACTCTCTCCTTGCTTATGGGTTCGTATGGGAAGAGGTTAATAAACTGACTAAAATTATAAACAGGGTAAAAATTTATAAACTGTTGGTAAAAGTAGTTAAAAATTTATGAAAAAATATAAACTCCGTATGGGGCGAAAAACAATTTATTTGTAAAAAGTGGAGTTTATTTGGTTTTTATGAGGGGTATTGTGGTACTTTCAAACCAAATAAGATAAAAGAGAAGGGGTAAAATAGTAATTATGGAATATAAACCTCAAAATAAGCTTCAATCTGCAGCTTATTTATAAACCCTTTTTTTAACTGACTAAAGCTTATTTGTTGTTCCCATACACCGATTAAACCCGTTTATTTTTTTAACAGTTAAAAATTTTACACTTTTAACTTGTTTATATTGTAACCATACACACCCTATAGCCCACCACCTATTACTTTTGTATTTTTTAAAGGGGTTGATATACCTTTGCAAATTTTGTAGGGGCTAATTTTGCAAATTCATTATCGGTTAGATGAATTATACGGAGTATGTAATGGGTGGTGAGTTGGGCACCCGCAAACACATCCTGGATGTGCGGCACCCGCATACACATCCAGGATGCGCACAGATTGGCATGCCCGCGGACAAATTCCGCGTGTTGCCACACGTGGGAAGTGAAGGATTTAAAAAAAAAACGTCAATAATAAATAAAATACAATAATTTAGTTATATAAAATAAATAAATAAAATACATAATAAATAAACAAAATAAAAATAATTTGATTATATACATAAATAAATCAAGAATTAATGAAAAAATTAGTATAATTAATACATGGATAAATATATATATATATATATATATAAATATATAATAAACAAATAACTATTTAATAAATTAATAAAAATAAAAATATATATAATCAATACATATATAAAAACAATAAAAAAATAAATGAATAATTAATAAAATTAATATATTTCATAATTACTTATTATAAAAATTATATATAGATACATAAAATAAAAATAATTTGTTTATATTTCCTAGTTGTGTACTCTCTCATAACTTAAATAATATTAAATTGTATTATTTTACAATCTTTAGTAATATTTTTTAAATACAATTCTATTAAATGAAATAGAATAAATAAATCATTTTTTAAATACAATTCTATTAAATGAAATAGAATAAATAATATTAAATCATTTTTTAAATGCAATTCTATTTAACAATCTTTAGTAATATTGTTTAATTATGAAATATATTATTTTTTATTAACTATTCATTTATTTTATATTTTTTTATATATGTATTGATTTTATATATATATATATATATTTATATTTATATTTATATTAATTTATTAAATAGTTATTTGTTTATTATATATTTATATATATATATATATATTTATCCATGTATTAATTATACTATTTTTTTCATTAATTCTTGATTTATTTATGTATATAATCAAATTATTTTTATTTTGTTTATTTATTATGTATTTTTTTATTTCTTTTATATAACTAAATTATTTTATTTTATTTATTATTTACGTTTTTTTTTTTTAAAAAACCTTCACTTCACACGTGTGGCAAAACGCGGAATTTGTCCGCGGGCATGCCAATCTGTGCGCATCCTGGATGTGTACGCGGGTGCCGCACATCCAGGATGCATTTGCGGGTGCCCCCATTGACCCGTATGTAAGGGTGACATGAAATCGAATGTAGGGTGACTGAAATGGAACGATCGATTCGAATCGAACCGAGTCAAATGGTTCGGGTTAGGATTGCCGGCCCAATTTTTTGAGAAAGGTCGGACTGAAGCCCATCCCGAAACCAAGTATCCGGTTATCGGGTATTTTCGATTCAAATGTGTGTTTAGATTAGGGGTGGAATTGGTACATTATCAATTCATTTTTTCGTTTACCATGTACCAACCAATTTGAATTGGTAATTGTAAAACCCCTACCATTACCAACCACCGATGGGGTTGTACCAACTTAATTGGTTACCAATTAAGTTGGTTGGTACGTGTTGGTAATGGTAATTTACCAACTTTCGAGTGTTGAGAAAAAAAAATGCAAATACAATACAACTTAATTAAAACGTATAAATTATTTCAATGCTTAGGTTTTCGTCCGTATATTTGAGGACAAAAGCAACATAAAACTTTAAAGTTATTACAAAGTGTTTAAATACTAAAGCAAAAGCAACATAATTGCAGGAAGATATTATTCCGACTAACACTATTGGTTTTCGTCTTAATCGAGGTTGAGTTAGTATTCCTCCGTTGATTAAAAACATTTTCTGAAGAAAAAAAAAGTTAAAAAAATAAAAACAAAAGTTAAAATTTTAAAACAATTACAAAATAAATTTTAAAAAAAAAAACTAGATATAATTGGTTTGGTAGGAATTGGTTGGTATTACTGTACCAACCAATTTGAAATTGGTTGGTAATGGTAATACCAACTTTTTTCATTCTCATTACCGTTGCCGTACCAAGTTTTAGAACTTGGTTCGACATACCGAATCAATTATATTGGTAACCAATATAATTGGTTACAAATTATGTTGGTTCGGTTGGTACATGTTGGTTTGGTTTTCATGCTAATTTTTACCCAGCCCTAGTTTAGATGAAATTTTTAGTTAGAAAGTATGAAAATGTGTTTAATAGAGGAATGTTGCAAGAAAGATAAATAAGAATTATTTATTATGTGGAATTATAATTTGTATGGAATAGAATGTGTTTATTAGATTAATTTTAATTAGATAGAATTTTATTAGAATAATATAGCGAAAATTTAGATTAGACAATTTCATTATGATAGGGGTGGGTATAAGATGGGACATGATGGGATTGGGGTCATCTCGTGTCCCGTCTGGCCGTCTCATATAATTTTTATGAGATAGGAGGGACTTGACGCATGGAAATATAGTAGCGGATATGTGTTAGTTAATTTTTTATGAGAAAGCGTGATGGGGTGTTAGAGCATCCGCATTCATGGGGTAAACCCACTCCCAATTTTTTTTATCTCTCCTCGTAATATTTCGACACCTCATTTTTCAATACTTCTACCTCTTTCTTTAAGATTTTCCCCACATCCATAAGTCTACCCTATTACCTATTTTTAAACTTTATTTATACCCACTATACATTTTTAACCAATCAAAACACAATTCATTTAATAAATACATATAAATTAATGATTAAAGTGTAAAAAAGAGAAAGGGGAAAGGGAAAGGGTTTACCTCTTCCCACCCAGGTTGCCCTTCCCTATTCCTCCTATCAGGTTAAGTCTACATCCATAAGAAGGCTAAAAGGTAAGCAAGGGGGAGAGGAAAACTGATGACTGCGGATGCCCTTAGTCCAAGGATCAAACAAACCTTATGAGGAGAACTTGTATTTTTTTAAGGATAATGACACTTTGACATACAATTGTTAATAAGACTCGGTAGGTAGTTTATGGTATTTAGTATTCACCATAAATTTATTTATTTTTTGTTAAATTTCATTAATTTGTCCATAAATGAGGAAAAACAGTTATCAAAGCGATAGAATCCGATTTGATATTCACACGGTCAAAATATCGTAAAACGTACGACTCAAATGCCGACTTTTAGGATTGGTAGACATTATTGTCTAAATAGCTTACTGATATCGGTTTTCAGAGTAGGTAGACATTCTACCAACTTGGATAGCGAGTATCAACAAATTATTTTCTGGGTCAAAAATTTCGAGTCTTAACCCAAAAAGTTTCGAGTTTTTGGATTGGATTATGTTTTGACAAGTGTAGTCCTACCCCACCCAATTGCCACTAAACCGGGTTTGTAATTCTGCCACCAAAATGTGTTATCCCAAACCGGGTTTGTAATTCTGCCACCAAAATCAAAATGTAACCCCAGGCCGCGGTATTAGCGTAGCCACGGCACTGCTGCTACGTCTTCATCTTTGTCAGCGCCACTCACCGTCTTCGACTGCATCTTCAACCGATAACCCACTCGCTCTCTTCCTCGCCATTGACAGGTGAGTTCCTCTCTTCCTTTCCCCTTCCTCTCTTGTTTCTGCTAGCTGTTTCATTGTGCGGTATTGTTGCTTTTTTCTCTCTCCCAGTGATGCTAATGAACGGGTCTCTCCTGATTTTAGGGTTTTTTTTTGGGTTCATTTATCTAATTCTATCCGAATTTGATATTTCCTATGTCTATGCTTCCAATTTCGATGTTTCAGAAGAAAAGTGGAACGGAACTTGAGCTGATTGCTTGTTGATTTTTAGGTTTTCTTTGTTATTTCTTGATTTAAAGTTTTACGATCGGTAGTTGTGACTGTGAGTATGCTCGAAAGAGCCTCAAAACGAGGGTTTCATAAATTGGTGATGGTGTCAGTCTAATGGATAAATGTCAAGAAACCATCCCTGCTTGTTGTGGTATTTGGTTTTAGACCTGCCTGTTGCAAATAGATTTCTGTTTGCATTGTTAAAAAATCCGATGAAGCAATAGTGTAACTCTACTAATTGATTTCTCAACTTGCTAGATGAATGCCAGTGCAAAATGATTTTCTGGAACTTCTCCTTTTGACTGCTTTTGATGGCGAGAGCATTTTTAGAGATATCTTTCAACTCTGGCAAGCAACCAGCATCTTTTGGAAGGTCATACTTGCATTAGTTAGTGAAGTTTCTAGAAGAACTTGCGTTTCATTATTGATCCTACATTATTACAGAATAGATAATTTGAAATCACGGGCATAGAATTTAGCTATCCTGTGGGAATGAGGTCAATTAAGTATTTATGTATGTCTTGTTTTCCTAGTTCATTTTTAACAGGTTGCTCAGAGGCCCTGGTATTAGTGAAACATCTTAATCACGGGCAATCGGGCATAAACTCTTTGTGTTTTGGACATTAGGAAAAGCAAATCCTATGAGTTCCCTGATATATTAGATGAAAGAAGTCAGACCACAAAGCTGAAAGCTGAATGGACTGAATTGCGACACATAAGTCTATGATTGCCAATTATCAAACTTTGCAACATGAAACTGATTGTAAATCAGATGTCTCAACTCTCAAGGAACTTGTCATATTTTGTCATGGTTGTTGGATGTGGAATTTTAATTTTCTCTTTCTACTTATAGGATGGAGTTATTGTATGCTAAAAATTTGTCACTTTTGATTCTTGCTTTGCTATATTTGGTTGGTAGATAAAATAATACCTAAAAACTCGAAATGAGAGACAATCAAAAGGGTGAAGATTCTTCAAAACCTTTGTGTTCCAAAAAGAAAACACCGGATCTGTTAAAACCTGGAGATGTAGTGGGAAATACAGGATCTTCGCAACCTGATGTTCCTCCTGAAAATACTCCCTGTTTGTTAGAACCTGGAGCTGTGGTTATTGAAACATGTTCTACACAAGAATCTGCTAAATCAAAGGAATGGGAAGGTATGAATGCAAATCATGCTGGAAATGAGTCCCAGAAGAACAATACTGGATCAGAGAAGATGAGTGATGTCAATGGAGAACATGGTAAGCAGGGAGATCATCCGGACCGAGAAGTAGAAAAAAAAGGGGAGGAAGAGAATAATAAGTTTGGAGGAGTCATATTCATGTGCAATACTAAAACAAAGCCTGATTGTTTTCGCTACCGAGTTATGGCTGTTCCAGGAGGCAAGAGGGAACAAGTGATGTGTGTTAGACCTGGTCTTAAGCTTTTCCTCTATGATTTTGATCTAAAGCTGCTGTACGGAATCTATGAAGCAACGTCTAATGGTGGTATGAAGCTTGAGCCAAATGCATTTGGCAGCGCCTTCCCTGCCCAGGTCTGTTTTATTTAACTACAAATTACAAGCAAAGCTTAGATTAAAGTTGTTTAGTTTTGTTAACAATGATGCTCACTTGGCAGGTCCGATTTGGACTTCACAAGGAGTGCATGCCACTTCCTGAAGATGTTTTCAAGAAAGCAATTGTAGAGAACTACAATGAGAGAACACGCAAATTCAAGACTGAGCTTACAGTCAAGCAGGCAAGACCTCACCCCCTCCCTTAAACCACAAAAGCAAATCTCTGTTCCTTGTGTTCTTCCCTGAATGCTGATAAATGCCCATACATGGCTTATAATTGCAGGTGAAGGAACTCACTTCTTTGTTCTGTCCTCTTGATGATTCTATTTCAACTACCCACCCAGTTGTCCAGCAAGCTACGCCAGATTTACACGGGCATCCACAATTCTCAGCGCGTGGTGTCCCTCTAGGATTACATCAAAGCTCTGCTCCATCACGTTCCAATGCAGCCTCCTTCCCTACAGACTATCGGATGTATGGTCTGGGGGTTGTTAGAGAGGCGACTTCAATGCTACCACCAACCACACAAGCATCCATTGGTATCCACACCAATGAACACCGATATCACCCTTATAGATATCCCGGCATGAATGCTACTTCTTCTGATCCTAACCTGCAGCTAACAGGAAGAGAAGCAGTCCCTCTTGGTGCATATATTCATCAGCAGCCAACAGAAGCATACAGACCTGAACCATTGGTGGCAGCACATGGTTTGCCAGTGAGGGATCCCAATGAAAGGCCACTGGCCACTTATAACACTTTAGAACAGCTGACCCAATATGGTCAGGGAAACCTCCCAGGAATCAAGATTAGCACGTCAGCCCCGGTCTCATCAAAATACTCCTTCAACGGCGCTTTTTCCAGGTGACGAGAAAACGAGAAAGGAGACGCCAGTATCATAAGTCATAGCTTACTTCTACTCTATGGTTTTAACTTCTATGGTAGTTTTGGTGGATTAAGCTCTCTTTCTACACGGAGCTTATGACTTGAACTTTCTCTCTTATGATATATGTGATTGAATTTAGCGAAATTGCAAAATCATTTCCCAAGTCATGGTTGCTGAGCCTGAAGCTCTCTTGGTCATGTCACTAGCCATCTACTGCGTGATCTCTTACTCCACCAGCAACCTCCTTCCCTTGTTCGTTCAATCGATTGATCTCATCACCCAACAACTTAAGGTCCCGTTTGGTATGAGTGCTGGAATCGGAATGGTAATCGGAATCGGAATGGAATTAGAAAGTGGTAATCACTCATTACTGGAGCTGGTTGTTTTGTATGCTATCGGAATGAACCATTCCTGAAATAATAATAATATAATATATATTAAATAATAAAGTATTGATAATAATAATGTAAGTATAAATATAAGAAAATTCTAATAAATATCATAATATTAATAGAAATATATTATTATTATTATTAAAAATAAAAAATAATATTATATACTAAATAATAAAATATTGATAATAAAAAAAAGTATAAATATAATATAATATAATATAATATAATAAATAATAATATAAAAATAATATAATATAATAAATAATAATATAAAATAATAAAATGTAGATAAAAATAATATTATTAATAGAAATATATAATTATTATTATTAAAAATAATAATATAATATAATATATTAAATAATAAAGTATTTATAATAATAATGTAAGTATAAATATAACATAATATAATTAATAATAAAAATAATAATATAATATAATATAATATATTAAATAATAAAGTATTAATAATATAAGTATAAATATAACATAATATAATTAATAATAATAATATAAGTAGAAATTGGGAATGAACTATTCCCTACCTTTTGGGGAGGAATGAAATGAGCCATGAAAAGGGTAATGGTTGATTACCGGTAATCATTCCGATTACCAATTTTCAACCTACCAAACAAGAAAAGTGGGAATCATCCATTCCCATTACCCTTTTTGATTACCAGTAATGCATACCAAACAACCCCTAAAGGAAGATCGGAATCCTCCATCTTCACTGAGTTTTCCATCTGCAGACAAGCTCCACTTTTTGCCACTATATGAATCTGATCTCTATGTTTACACGCCTTTTTTTTTTAACTAAGGGCATCATAGATAGCCCCAATACAATGAAAGATGATCGTTGTTATTAGGGATGACAATTTCACCCGCATCTGACAGATATCCGTCTCACCCGACCCGATAAAGTGGGTAAAATCCGAAATAAAGCGGATATTAAATGGGTGATGGGTGAACGGGTGATGGGTCGGGTCAGATTCGGGTGAAGACATTCCACACCCGACCCATCACCCGACCCGTTATCCGACTTATATTTTATAATTATATTTTATGTGTGAAATTACCAATATACCCTCTATGCCCTAATTATTTTTTTTGATTAGGAAAAAAATTCGAGTACCAGACAAACCTGGTTCCTCGAGAGGCCGACAACGTCGGCAGATGGCGAACCGTCAAACATACAATATAAAATAAAAGGCGCTGCAAAACAAAAAGCGGTAAACAAACTGCCACAGTCGAACAAGCGAGCCTAATCCTAAAAGATGAGGACAACGTAGACTAAACCCGGAGCCAAGCGTCACCAAGCAATGACACCGCTGGCCAGCGGTACATCAAGAGTCCTGTGGGCGATGAAGATGAACCTCCAAGGAACTTTTCGGAAGACGGAGTCACCTCAATGGACATCGCCACGACCCCAGCCAGACCCGACACCGAACGCCAGAGCCCCACCACAGATTAGGACCACAACGAACAACTGGAACCGCAGCCGAAAACCACCCTCCTAGAACGCACCAAAAAACCCTTCGGGATTTAATCGAAACCCATAAAGGGTTTTTATTGGATCCTTTCGGGTGGATTCAATCTTTCCCTTTCGAGATATTGATTTTATTATAATTATTATTTTTATTTTTATATTTTTGCTTTTATTTATTCCATAAACTTTTGGGCCAGCTTTGGGCCCAAGGCTTGGCCTTGGGCCCAAAGAAACAACATAGTGGCCCGAATCCACAACAATCAGGCTTCAACGGGCCCACCACGCCCGAAGAAGCAGGGTGAATAGAGGTAGCACGCAAGAAACGGTCGGAAAGGACCACCAGCGCCGGCGTCGAGAAGGAGCCACGCCGGAGGAGAGGCACCGCCACCACCAAACGCCGGAGAGCCGCTGCAAGACGACGTGGAAGGCAGAAAGATCGGAGAATAAAGCCCTAAACCCAACCAACCACAAGTCAAATGAGCATGAAGACGCCGAATTGCAGTAGAAGTATCAAATTAGGGTTCGAAATCAAAAAACCCCAAATCGATTGAATAAACGGGGGATCGACTCGCCAAACCAGAGGAAACCACCGCCCCGGGAGATAGGATGAGAACAGGCACGTGATTAGGGATGGGGGATCGAAGAAGCTTAGCCTAGAATGGAAGACGACGGAGCAAGGGATGCATGCGCTGGCGGTGGTCGTGAGACTAGACCGCAGCTTGAGATTCGTAGACAGGGGTTCCACCACCAAAGGACCGAGAACACCCCAACCGAATTCGAGGGTGGGAACTACACACGCAGAGCGGTGCGGCCGGGTTGGAGCAAAGGCGGAGGCACACAGTGGTAGCGGTGGCCGAAGCCGAGATTATTCACGCCGATAGGCGGGTTGGTGGCTACCGGAGGAGACTTAGGGGCTCCCGGAGGAGATTTAGGGGCTCCCGGAGGAGGGGTTCGAGAGTTTGTAGTGATCGGAGGCAGTAAAATCTTAGATCGTGCTTCACCTTAAGATTGAAGATGGAGATTTGAGGGGAGGAGATGGGGGCGCGTGGGGCAAGGCCCCAACGCGTACTCTAATTTTTATTTAAAGATATGCAATGCAATTGACTCCTAATTAAAATGGAAATGTGAATACAATGGGCTCCTACTTAATGTTTATTCGTCGATGTGTTCAATGTATGTTTTTTAATAAAAAAAATTTGATGCATTTGATGTCTTGTATTTCATCCGAATTATCACCCGATCCACCCGATCACCCGGTGGGTGATGGGTGGACGGAGCGGGTGAAATATTTGGTGGGTGATGGATCGGGTAGGGTGAAAGATTTTGGGTGGTGGGTCGGGTGACGGAAGTAGATCATCCACCCATCACACGACCCACTGCCATCCCTAGTTGTTATCCACTCAGGTCTCCTTGGCAAATGCCTTCCCGATAACAATGATTGCCCACAATACCTGACTTAATTGCACTACCTTGTATGTACTATGTCACAGGGCTCCAGCTTGGTTGTTAAGAACACATGATATATGGGTTGAATGCACGAGGTAGGCAAACGAGGCCGTAGTCTCATGGAAAACATCATCATCATCAACACTCACAATCTCTTTAAGGGCAATCAGCACATATAGCTCTTCTGAATTAGGTTTGGATCCTCTTGCTTGTCTCTTATCCGTCTTTCATGCTATACCTAGATTCCTCCGGTTCTTAATGAGTAATAACAACACATTAACGAGACCCGTGCATAAGCATGTTCAGGTGGAGTAACGGAGCAGAACTGATGCGGAACCATCTTCTACAGCTCCAGACACACAGATCATTCTTGGAGACGGACCTATGACTCGAACCCGAGCCAAGAAGCTTCAACGCGACTCATTTACTTTTGTGAGTCATGCTTTGTTCTCGAGCAAGGTTCAACTCCCCAAGCCTTCATTGAAGACATACATGTGCATAGGAATCAAGATTTTCGAACCTACCTAGGCACATGTTGGGCCGAATTCCTTAAGTGTTGGAACCTAAGATATTTCCTATTTTAGCAACTTTATTTACTTAAGTTATTTTAGGAAATTTTTAGGGTTATTTTAATAATTTCTTTAAGTTTATTAATTTTATTATTTTTGGCCGAAAATCCCTTGTTAGGGTTTTAAATAGGCGGCCTCTTTCCATTGTAGAACTCACGTACAATTTTTATGAGAAATTCAGTCTTTGTGTGAAACACAATTGTGAGAAAGTCAGTCGATTCGAAGCGTTGCTCATCGATTGCATAATTGGTTTTGATCTTGCTTGGTTTTCTTTGAGTTCATCAACCTCGCGAGAGCTTGGTGATCCTGGTAATCGCAAGTCCCCTCCTTGTGCCTCCAAGTTGTCCGCTTGGTTGTGTAAGGTTGTAGAGACGGGCTTTATAGTCGTTGATATTTGGTTCCTACCCCTTAGAAGGCCTGAGGTCTTTATCTCGTTCTATCTTAGTTCGAATCATCAAACTATCGATCTTTATTGTTGTTAATTTCGAGTCTTCCTATTTGTTCAAGTCGAGTCTTTGTCCTTTCAATCTAGTCGATATCGAGTCCAGTTTTACTTAATTGAGTTGCTGCGTTTCTTGTTGTTCCTGTCGACATCGAGCATAGTCTTGGTGTTTTGAGTCTTTTGCTTCCGTTCTTTAGTTTATTGTTTGATTGTTGAAGATCGGACCATCCTACGGCTAACCCCGTATCAAGAACCCTAAACTTTTAAGACCCAATATTAAATGGAGTACACAATGTTTAATTATAAAAAAAATTCTTTCTAAAAATAACGATTAAAGTGACAATGGTTCAATGGTGTAAATATCAAATGTCCTATTTTGTTTTAGACAACTACAACCCACAGCCATTTAGTACTCCAACATATTTAAGCCTTTTTTTTATACATAAACATGACACATTGTTAAAAAAAATCAACATTTTTTTAAGTCTAATTGTGTTTATTTAGTCTAACCTTATTATAAACTAAAGTCTCCAAAACATCTAAGAAATTAATAAAAAAAATCAACATTTTTAAAGACTTTTTTTAATACATGAAATGGGTAGTTCTTTAAAAGAAAATCAAATTTACTGGTGATTTTCGAAAATTATTTTTACTTTATCAGTAGTTTTATGATAATTCACATATCTAAGTGTGGTTTTATGTAATTTCCTGTTAATAGTCCATTAAGTTAATCGAATATCGATGTGAATCAGTGAATGTCAATGGCGGAGTGAAAAATGTGTTCAGGTACTGCAAGTTCTCCCCTTCGAGGCTTGCACCCACCACGACGGTGTTGGTGGCTTCAATAAATACAGTCTTTCTCTTCGTAAATGTTGACAATGCAACTGACATGGATATATGATGAAGGAAGAACGTCCACCTCAACCAACCTCCTAATGATGAATTTGAAAGGATGAGGTAAAGGGTCCACAACTTCATCGTAGATCATGTCTGAGGGATTACCCTTATTGTCCTGCCATCATAAAGAACAAAATCTCATACATCTCATCAATTTGTTGCAACAAGGCAAGTTTAGTCAACCAAATCTTATGGCTAAACACTATATAATATGATAATATTTAATTATCAAGATGTGCGCGCAACTGAAAGGAATGTACTGTTGCATAGATGTAGGAACAACCAAATTGAATAGTCCCACGCTCCTTGCCTCTCATCCATTTCCGCGGAGCATAATAAGTACATCCTCGAATGAAAATTCAACTATATATTATTATCAAATAGAGTCATGAAAATTTTAAATAGCATACAAAAAATAAGCAAAAGAATTCCTTTATAAACCCTCTCAAAGGAATTGTTAGGTTTAAAGGTAATGTTGTTTTAATGGGTTGAAGGTAAATTCGGTTCTCGTAGATCCTTGCGGATAATCAAGACAATTTGAGTAAACCCAAAAAGGGTAATCTCATGGGTAGACCTCGAAAGGTAATCCCGAGAGAGTAGGCCAAAAAGGCAATCTCCACCGAATTCTTTTAGGCGACAAAACTAAGTATTTAAGCCCTTTAGAAAAGATATATAAAATGGCTTGGATAATGGCAAACGAGTCACTCAAATAAATCGAGTTTTCCTTCAACGTTTATTGTCCCTATATGCCAAATGGTTGCACTACAATAACGTTGTGGGATAAAACGTTTCCTATACAATAAAAGGGTGGCATCCCATTTCATTATTGCATATATACATACCTTGTTTGTGTTTAAGTGTTTGTTCTTCCGATTGAGAGAGATATCGGAAAAACTCATGCCTTTCCAAGTGGATGGCAAAGGCCTTTTATAGGCAAAATGGGGTGGTAGTTTTTGGGTGGTTATGGGTAGTTATTGGAAGTTATTGGTGGTTATGGGTAGTTATGGTGGTTGGGCGGTTACCCCCCAATAACTACCCCCAACCACCGGCCCAATAAAGGCTCAATAAAAGCCCAATAAGAACCAGTCCAATTAAGGACAAGCTAGCATGACGGAGCTAGCATGGTGGAGCCAGGTCACTCATAAAATATAAAATGTGCATGACATTTATACAAAGCTGGGTGTAGCTACCATGCAGCTAAAATGACTAGGCTAAAGCTTAAACGAAGCTAAAACCTCAGTCAAGCTCAAAATTAGAGCTAGGTCATTTTTGGAGTTCCGAAGCTCGGGTAGCTCTCAAATTTTGCACCAAGGCTTTAGAGCTTAATATCTTCCTTTACAAATCATGAGACGGTGATTTAACTAACTATAAGTGAACAAAACTTGATCATAACCATAGTAGATCGAATACCGAGCATATCCCTATTGCTTACTTTTATGGAAAGCATCCAAACAAGCTCAAGATCGACTTTGTCAATGCTGATATCATTGCATGAGTCTTTCCTCATGATTTCCTTTCCCCTTAAAATCTTATAATTACTTAGAGCCGATCACATGGGCCGTGTCTCCCGCACACCCTAAGCCCGAGTGATACTCTTAGTAATTCTCACACTTAACATTTATGATTTCAAACAAATGGATTGATGACTTTTCACAAATCACCAACAGGAATCATTGCTTGAATATACTTCCAAGTCTTATTCAGGATTATGGTCTGTTGTCCTCACTTAGAGCCTGGAAAGGAAAAACTCTTATGACAAGGTAGGGTTTGATTCACTTATAAATCACTCCGAACATCCTTATTATATCCGATGTGAGACGAGGGGGTTACAGTCTTTCTACCTCCAAACTGTTAGACAATGAATTGTGACCGCCAAAGAAATCATTACTTATATACTCTTAACTGCTTCAACATAATTGAAAGAAGAAGATCAAGGTTAATTCACTTATATACTCTTAACTGCTTCAGCATGTATTCAAACGAGAGTTAGACTAATACTGCTTTTTTAATTAACAAAAGATCATTTGCAGCTGTTAAGAAAGTTCCTGATCCAAAAGTAGGATTAACAGAATCGAAAGGAGAAGATAAATGTTGTTGCTCGTGGCTGAGGGCATTCTTGAACGAACATTGTCAGTGTGTATGCATGCTTTGACAATAGGAAACCTATTGCTTTTTTTTATTTCTTTCCCATCATAATTCGATTACATTTTGTATGCTTTGTCCTAAATATATACTCTTAACTACTTCAACATGTGCTCAAATGAGATCTAGACTAATGATTTTTTTTAATTAAAAAAGGTCATTTACAGTTGTTAAGAAAGTTCCCGAACCAAAAGCAAGATTAATAGAATCGAAAGAAGAAGATAAAGGTTACTGCTTGCGGCTGAGGGCATTCTTGAATGGATATTGTCGGTGTTTATGCTTTGACAATAGATAACCTATTATCTTTTTTTGTTTCTTTCCCATTTTTTGAACCAAAATTAGATCAAACCATGAACACAGATTGAAAGGGAAACGACGGTGCTCTTGAATTTCACACCAAAACCAGAAATTTTCGAAGAAAGAAAATCTATTACAAATACTTAGTGCTAAGCTTCACACAAAGGTGTTTTTATATGCTGAAAATGAAAAATGGGTTGGGCTGGCCCATTATACAAGACCCATATGTAATATGTATATAATATGTCTTCACCCATCGTAATTTTATTACCTTTTGTATGCTTTTCCCTAAATATATACTCTTAACTGCTTCAACATGTGCTCAAATGAGAGCTAGACTATTTTTTTTTTATTAAAAAAAAGTCTTTTGCAGTTGTTAAGAAAGTTCCCGATCTAGAAGCAGGATTGACATAATTGAAAGGAGAAGATAAATGTTACTACTTGCGGCTGAGAGCATTCGTGAAAGGTTATCGTTGGTGTGTATGCTTTGGCAATAGGAAACCTTTTTTTTTTTAATTTTCCATCATAATTTTATACCTCATTTGTTTTTTCTTCAAATTAATTTTTATTTTTTGTACCTCATTATCCATTATTTTTATTTGTAACTTTATAAATAAATAAATATAATTAGTACTACTTGATATTAATAAGGTTTACTGTATGCCATTTAGATGAAAAATAATTAAATTAACAACATTATGTAAATGGTGGATGGGAACTCATAGTTGTTGATGTTAGCTCTTAATGGATTTTTAATTTCCCAATCGTGTATATAACTTAAGTCATAGTTATAGTTAGCTTTTATATGTATAGATTAATTTGTGGTCGATCTCTCTTGTAACTTGCATTGGTCAGGTCTTATACGGTATATAGGGGGTTGAGCATCGTAACTAGTTTATACTCATGGTTTGGACACCGTTGGACCTGAGTTTCTTTAAAAATACATCGCTTCCATTATGTATCCTGGGGATCTTTACGAACTTAATACTTCCTCCGATTATTAATATTGGATGTTTTAGGTTTTGACTCACTAATTAAGAAAGAGTTGAAATGAAATAATTAAGGAAAAAAGGAGTGGTCAGTGCTTTTATCATTTTACTTTTCAACTACTCCGTACTCTCTAATACTTCTCGTACTCCTAATTTATTCTTCTTCATTTTTTTTAGTTTGAACATAAATTATAATGCTCATATTTGGATCCATTTTCAATTCAAATTTGTACTCTATATGCATATTGTACATAGTTACAATGATGACAGCAATTAAGAAAATTAGGAAAAAAAAGTTAAAAATGCCAAAAAAAAAATTACATTGTTTATTAACGGTCAGAACCTAAAACATCCAATATTAATGACCGGATGGAGTATTGTTCTTCTATATTATCCTACGGGCACTATTGGGATCTGCAAATAATACCCGCTCGGCTGACTGCCTATGCAAGTGCATGTTAGTATTCAATTCATCTTACTTGTTCCTTATTTTCTTTTATAAATGTTAGACTTTATTACTTGAATATATTATTATTACTCTAACTAACTAATTCATTTAATGTTAGACTTAGGTTTACAAGGATTGAATTTGAACTTTCGGATGTTATTTATCTTATTCCCGGCGTTATGTACCTTTACTAACTAGTTCAATTCATTAAACTATTCAATTAGCTGAGTAAACTGATTCATATAATGTATTTGAATTTTCTGAAAGAAACTAAACTCGTGTCATGACCTCGAGAAGATAGAGCAGAGAGAAGATAGAGAGAGGGGTAAAGACCTCGAGATTGTATATTCTTCATTGGTTCATTACCATTAAGACTAGTATGGGTATATATACACTAATACACGTAACCCATACATCACTCATACCTTTTTACATTAGTACATGACATTACTCACCCCTTAAAAAACTTTGAAAACTTTGTCCTCAAAGCTTATGGGGTAAGACTCGAGATCTTAAGAGGCGCGAACCGTCACCCCATGCTACCTAGCCTTCTCAGGTCCATTGTCCTCACTTAGAGCCTGAAAATGAAGGATCCTTTGACATGGGCAGGATTTGAATCACTTATAAATCACTCCGCACATCTTTATTATATTCAATGTGGGACGGGGGTGTTACACATATAAACACGTAGAGAGTACACAATGGATGAAGATTTGATTCACTCTCATTCTCTCTCTCAATTCATCTTTTCTTTTCTTCTTTCCGCCATTGTTGATCATGAACAATGCTTTGTTCTTGTTCAATTCTTAGTGTTTTCTTCTCATCAATGTTGTTGTTGGTTCATGAGCCCAAGAGGTGTTAACATATGTTATATATATATATATATATATATATATATATATATATATATATATATATATATATATATATATATATATATATATATATATATATATATATATATATATATATATATATATATAAAACATATGATCCAAGGTAGGAACAATGATGCACTCTTGATTTACAATCTCTCACATGTATCGACATATATAATAATCGCAATCTACATTGTTTGTTTGCTTAGGACACTTCATAAGAATAAATCAAGTTAAGCAAAATCTTGACACTAATTGAATGCATACAAACACATAATGGCAAACTTACTGAAATTTCAACCCAGTCTGTCTTTTTCCCTTGAGAACGGTATATCGAAATAGCACTCAAAAGTATAAAAGTATATTATTTTAGACTTGTAGATAATAACATATAAGTAACTAATTCAATCAAGATACAAAATATATAAATGACTTACGTTTCAACCATAACTTTCAAATTTTGTCTCACATTCCTTCTTTTCGGATCTAGCCAATATACAATATTGTCAAATGGATTTATAACAGCCAACATCCAATGGAACCTACAATAAATTCAAACATTAACCATTAATTACAATTAAAATATATGTGAAACTGTAGTTTAAGATAATTAAATAATAATAACAACGCACCCTTCGTGGTAAGATGCAAACCCAATACGATTTTTCATATCCCTTCTTTTCCCATTGAATTTGCCATATACTATTGTTTTTCCTCCACTTCAACATTTACGTATGAGTTATGTATGTGGGAAAAAAATGCATACTCTTCATAAAGGCGATTTTCATACAAATACTTATCATTAATTATGTAATATAGATGCAATATATTAATCAACACTATGTCATATTAACTTTATTGGATAAGCTATAAAAATAATTTGACTAAAATATCAACTTACTTCATGTGTAGAAAGCAATATTCCGTATGAGTTTGATCTATGTGCTCATTCTCAAGCCACTGCTTGATTTGATCTTTTCTGACATACAAATCTTGATTCAAATGAAAACCATAGTCTCCCACGCCAATCTTAATCAAAAAGTCAATACCTAGATATGGAGATAGTATGTGATACTTGTCTAGTGCACTGAAATTTGGTGGTTGTGACTGATTTTTTTTACCATTTCCATACTTGTAGGAGTTGAAGATGTACCCTTGCCCTTTGATGCTTTAACCACATCCTGAAGATATAAAGTTATTCATCAAAACAGTACAAGTTGGTTAAAAGCCTTGACACATCAATTTAGATTTAAAATTGTGTGGTGTACAACTTATAGAAACTGCAACTCATAAACCAGAAGTAGCATCACACAAAAAAAATACCTAATGAGCTCATGAACCAACAACAACATTGATGAGAAGAAAACACTAAGAATTGAACAAGAACAAAGCATTGTTCATGATCAACAATGGCGAAGAGAAGAAAAGAAAAAATGAATTGAGAGAGAGAATGAGAGTGAATCAAATCTTCATTCATTGTGTACTCTCTACGTGTTTACATGTGTAACACCCCCGTCCCACATTGGATATAATAAAGATGTGCGGAGTGATTTATAAGTGATTCAAATCCTGCCCATATCACAAGATCCTTCCTTTTCAAGCTCCAAGTAAGGACAATGGAGCTGAGAAGGCTAGGTAGTTTCTGGCTTATGAGTTGAAGTTTCTATAAGTTGTACACCACAAAATTTTAAATCTAAATTGATGTGTCAAGGCTTTTAACCAACTTTTACTGTTTTGATGAATAACTTTATATCTTTAGGATGTGGTTAAAGCATCAAAGGGCAAGGGTACATCTTCAACTCCTACAAGTATGGAAATGGTAAAAAAAAATCAGTCACAACCACCAAATTTTAGTGCACTAGACAAGTATCACATACTATCTCCATATCTAGGTATCGACTTTTTGATTAAGATTGGCGTGGGAGATGATGGTTTTCATTTGAATCAAGATTTGTATGTTAGGAAAGATCAAATCAAGCAATGGCTTGAGAAGGAGCACATAGATCAAACTCATACGGAATATTGCTTTCTACACATGAAGTAAGTTGATATTTTAGTCAAATTATTTTTATAGCTTATCCAATAAAGTTAATATGACATAGTGTTGATTAATATATTGCATCTATATTACATAATTAATGATAAGTATTTGTATGAAAATCGCCTTTATGAAGAGTATGCATTTTTTCCCACGTACATAACTCATATGTAAATATTGAAGTGGAGGAAAAACAACAGTACATGGCAAATTCAATGGGAAAAGAAGGGATATGAAAAATCGTATAGGGTTTGCATCTTACCACGAAGGGTGCGTTGTTATTATTATTTAATTATCTTAAACTACAGTTTCACATATATTTTAATCGTAATTAATGGTTAATGTTTGAATTTATTGTAGGTTCCATTGGATGTTGGCTGTTATAAATCCATTTGACAATATTGTATATTGGCTAGATCCGAAAAGAAGGAATGTGAGACAAAATTTGAAAGTTATGGTTGAAACGTAAGTCATTTATATATTTTGTATCTTGATTGAATTAGTTACTTATATGTTATTATCTACAAATCTAAAATAATATACTTTTATACTTTTGAGTGCTATTTCGATATACCGTTCTCAAGGGAAAAAGACAGACTGGGTTGAAATTTCAGTAATTTTGCCATTATGTGTTTGTATGCATTCAATTAGTGTCAAGATTTTGCTTAACTTGATTTATTCTTATGAAGTGTCCTAAGCAAACAAACAATGTGGATTGCGATTATTATATATGTTGATACATGTGAGAGATTGTAAATCATTGTCCCATGTACACCTCTTATATGTTAACACCTCTTATGATGTTAAATGTTAATAAATCTTGACCTTTAATTGAAAAGAAATCAAGAGTGGAAATTAAAATTAGATTTTCTTTTTTTTTTAATTAAATTTTGGTAGACCCAAGTAAATTCTTCCCCCCCTCACTCACTATACTGGGTGCGTGTGCTCTTTGTTCCAAACACTCAGTAGCCCACAAAACAAAATATATGGTACGTGTTACTCCACTTCTAGCAATATTTTTTAATCTCTCATCTCTCTAGTTTTCCAGAGAGAGGGAGGTCTAAATCTACTTCGACCGCCTTACTCCGGCTCCGACCGCTTCAACCCGACTTTGGCCGCCTCCGATCTGTTGTGGCGCCACCATTGCTTTGATTCGGTTTGCTCAGCGATGAAGAACGTGAACTTGAAAATCCCTTTCCGAATACACATCTTCGGAGTTCAACCAAAACCAAAAGTCAAGATGGGGCTTTTGTCGATTTTCGGTTCGTGACCTCGAATCCACCATTCTCTTAGTCTAATTTCGCTCATTTAGACCCCGCATCTCCATCATCAGAATTGCAAATGCTCGCGGTCCTCGTGTTGGCTCGCACTCGCTCAGTCTACAACCAAATCTGGGTCGGCTTTTGGAGAGGGTTGTCCTCTTTCCTCGCTCCTCCCGTCGACTACGCCGACTTTAGCGTCTCTGCCTCCGTTGTTCCGGCCCAGAGCGCGGTGCCACTGCATCCCACAACCTTCCTTTTGCCGCTCGTTTCCTCGGCGGTCGGGATGGTGTTAACATCCGCTTAAGTGACCGTCGCTGGCGGCGGTTCCCGACGTTGAATTGGTCCCCTCTGGCTGTCCCTGACGAGTCTTTCTATCTGAGCGGCGTTGGTGGTTGGTCTGACAAATTAATTAGATCAATCTCGTGCTTGGCTACCCAACACCCAAAAAAAAATTATCCGAAAAATAAATAAATTAACGAGCAGAATTGCTTATATTTGGGCCCAAGTTTGTTTAGTCCTTCAGGCCCGGTCTTTTGGCCTTTATTCACCACATTAGATACGTAACAATCTAATCTAATCATTATTTTTTACTTATATCATGTTATAAGTAAAAATCTTGGGAACTAATTTCCGAAAGGGTATCTTGAAATCCCATTGAAAGAGCTTGAATTTAAATCTTGAAAGGACTTGATCAAATTTCAAAAGGGCTTGTTTAAATTTCAATTGGCTAAAATTTTCGGGTGTTTTTGCATGAGCGGTGTATGGCTCTATTTTCGGCATTTCTAGGAGGCATTCTGCTTGGTTGGGGGCGTGAAGTCTGGAGTCGAGGTTGACTGGGGCCGTGGTGGTGCTTTTAGGACGACAAATCTATTACTCGAGTAGTTAATCTTTTTCTTGAGGGTCGTTGTCCGCATGCTCTGGGTGAGTATATTGCTAGTGCTCCGCTTACACCGCTTGTTAAACCAGGAGGAGGTATACGTCCAATTGCTGTTGGCACTATTTGGAGACGCCTTGTCTCTAAGGTGGGAGCTTGTTTGGTCGGTCCCTCTTTGTCTGGTTATTTTGCTGGTCTTCAGTTTGGGGTCGGGGTACCCGGTGGAGGAGAGGCTATTCTGCATGCCTTGAATCGACTTGTTGAGGTTCATGGTAGCGAGGAGGGTCTTTCTATGTTGTTGGTCGACTTTCATAATGCTTTCAACTTACTTGATCGTGGGGCCATGTTACAGGAAGTCCGCCGTCACTGTCCGGTTCTATCCCGATGGGTGGAGTTTTGTTACTCTTGTCCTACCCGGCCGTATTATGGGAAGCATAACTTATGGTCTTGTCGGGGGGTTCAATAAGGAGATCCTTTAGGGCCTCTGCTTTTTGCTTTGGTGTTGCATCCCTTGGTTTGCAAGATCAGAGACTCTTTTGCCCTGAGTTTGCAAGCTTGGTACTTAGATGATGGCACTGTTATTGGCGACACTTTAGTTGTGGGGAATGTCTTGGATCTGATTATGGAGGATGGTCCCCGCTTTGGCCTTCATCTTAATGTGAATAAGACCGAGGTTTTTTGCCCTACGGAAGACCCTAGGAGTCGGCTCCCTGGTGTTTTCCCCTCCTCTATTACTCGCCCTTCGCGCGGTGTCAAAGTCCTGGGTGGGCCTGTCAGCGCGTGCCCTGTTTTCGGCAGTGAACTTGTGGCGAAGAGAGTGGCTAGGACCATAGAGCTTATGGATTCTGTCGCGAGGATTGATGATCCACAGTGCGAGTTTCTTCTGCTTCGGGCTTGTACGGGTATTTCTAAGCTTTACTTTACTTTGCGTACTTGTTCCCTGTGTGTCTTTGGGTCGGCCCAACTCTCTTTGATGTGGCACTCCGTTCTAGCTTGGAGCGTATTGTCACTGCATCTGGGCCTGGTTTTGGAGATTGGCAGTGGCGGCTTGTCACCTTCCCTTTTCATTTTGGTGGGCTCGGAGTGTATGCTGCTGGGGATGTCATACATTATGTTTTTTTGGCGTCTCGTTTGCAGCCTTCTGATTTGAAAGCTAAGCTTCTACATCCTTCTAGTATCATTGCTGCTGGTCCCACTTTTGATGATGCCTGTCGTGCTTTTAATGAGACTACGGGTTCTGATCTTCTACGCGATCCTAGTGAAATCGCTGCCCCCAAACTTATGAAGAAATTGGCAGATATATATTTCACGAAGGTTGCTGCTACATCGAACTCTGTTTTCTCTTTGACTCCGCGACAAGTGGCTTTGTGGAAGTCTCAGCAGGGTGCTCACTCCTTCGATTGGTTGCGTGCAGTTCCTATTTCTGGGCTGGGCCAGACTATGAATGGAAGGACCTATCGTAGTGTGCTTAGCTATCGACTGGGTGTTCCTTTGTTCGTGGTATCTAGGCCCTGTCCGACTTGTTCTCGGGTCTTTGATGGTGATGTCTATGGAGATCATGTCGTGTCCTGCGCTGGTACTGTGAGTATTAAACATCGACATAATCTCGTTCGCGACACCTTATTGGATATCTGCTACAGGTCTGGAATTTCTGCTGGTAAGAAGGTTGATATCGGTTTGGTTGATAGGCATGATAAGTCTCTTTGTCCGGCGGATTTGCTCCTTTATTCCTGGGACATAGGGCGGGATGTTTGTGCCAATCTGACGAGATCCCCCCTTTGACTCAGTCTGGGATGTTTGACTTTGTGTCTGGTCGTGTTGTTGTTGATGCTGCTCAGCGTAAGTGTGTCAAATATCGAGATTTGTGCATGGCGGCTGGTTATGGTTTCCTACTCTTCTCCTTCTCTTCGTTGAGGGAGTTTGATACGGATGCGATTGCCTTGCTGAAGCGGATTGAAAAATTCTCGGTATCTCAAGATGTCGGAGCTCGTGCTGCCGCTTATATTTTTAATAGACTCAGTTTTATTATCGCTAAGGGAGTAGAGATAGTATCTCGGCTACCCACTAATTTCTTGTAAATAGTAATTGGTTAATAGAAGCGAGTTTATAATTATAATAATAATAATAATAATAATAATAATAATAATAAATTAGGTGGTTTATTATATTTTTTTCAATATAGGTGGTTTGACTTTCAATTGGGCATTAAATGGGTAAAAAAACCCTCTTTATATGTTATAAATAGAATATAGATTCATACTTGGTAAGTATTTTTTTTTTTAAAATTAGCAATCCATCCGTCTCACGTTCGATTCCGTCCATTTCTTTTTTCCCCCTAACTTACTGTACATACGTACAGTATAAAATGATAAAAGTCTTAAAAAACCGGAGACATCTTCATGATTAACTTAATCAACCAGACGAATGTGTCTACAACTTGATTCGAAACTATCCCTCAATCACCCAAAAACAGCCCTACACTGGAACACAAATCGAACCAAATCAGGAAAGGAAAAAGGGTTCACCTTGAGGGCTGGGTCAATCACGTGGGGGCATAAGAGTAATTTTACCAATCAAACATGGCAGCTTGCCAGCAAGTGCAGTCCTCCTCCATCTTCATTTGGTCTTTCAAAGATGGCGATGAAAGTCTGTTTCGTACAAAGGAAAAAACTGCCCTAAAGGAATCTCATTTTCACCACCTGCATTTTTCTCGTTCCCATCCCAACGGTTTGGTTTTTCAAGCTCCAAACCGTAGGAGCAAGTTCCGACGGCCATGGCGGGTCAGCATTCAAGCTCAGGTTTGTGCATCAGACCTTCGGATCGGTTATTTGTTGCTTTTCCCTGCGAATTTGGAATTGCCAAATTTTCTCAGTTTCGGGGTTTTCGAAATCATCAGGTTCTAGGAAGTTATTTGAGAATCACAAATGGGAGGTTCCAGCATCTGCGATTCTCTATCACTTCGGAACAAGTGCGGTCTCCGTTGCTACGGCTACCGGCTTCACTCATCCTTTAGGTTTTGCTCCCAATTTCCTTGTTTTGATGCGTTTTTTCGTAATATTTGCTGTTGGATTTGGTTGCAATTTCATGCCGTTTGGTTCCTGTTATTGAATTGGTTTAGACGTCTTTCGAAAATCATGTGAATTGTATGTATTAGGTCTTGGGTCTGTTCTAATAGAATTTGGATACACGTCTCTTTTATGATAAATTAGGATTTGTCTGTTGAAATGCAAGCTAATTATAACTTCTACAACTTTATTTGGTGAACTGTGATGAAATCCTTTATATGAGTTCCCATCATACAAGATCCTCATTCCTCAATAGTCATGAAAACATAGTTCTAGTACCCACAGGGGGTGAAATGAGATTACAAGTGTCCTATCTTGGGTTCGAGTCCTCGTGTATAGCACGTTTCATAGTAACAATCTACTCCCATAAGGCCGTAATTAGGTGGACCTGCCACGAAGTGGCATACCACTTCTTTAGAGAAAATTGGACTTAATCTCACTCTGTTATTCTTCCTCAATTCCCTTGATAATGTCATAGTTGATCCGGAATGGACTTTTGTTCATGTAACTACTAGTCCTTCTGTAATTTAGTGGCAGGGATGTATTGATATGTATGCATTTTTTCCCCTCTTATGACAACCTTTGGACCTCTTGTATCTTTCTTTAATGCTCATAGACATATCACATAAAGTCATGATGGATTAATGGGTTTAGTATCCTTTTTCATATTTTAGTTTATGGATTTTGAAATTTTTTTAAGGCAACAAGGGTCATGTCTATTAGTTTGATTTATTAACACACTCATATTTGTCGTTATTGTAGGTAATCTTCCGGGAACTTGCTTGTCGATTGGCTGCCCACTGCTGAACCGGCATGTTTTCTCACGTGACTCATGTTTGCAATGCAGATGTTCTTAAAGTTAGGTTGCAAATGCAACTTGTTGGGCAAAGAGGTCCTCTAACTGGAATGGTATTCTATCAAAACACTTCTATAGGATACCCTTAAAGGTGTATCTCAACTTATTGCGTATTTAAAAGTCTATTAAACAATGCAGGGAAAAGTTTTTACGCAAATGTTGCAAAAGGAAGGGCCAAGATCGTTTTACCTTGGGTTAGGACCTGCTTTGACGAGGTCAGTTCTTTATGGAGGCTTGTGTTTGGGCTTATATGAACCTTCAAAGTATCTCTGTGAGATGGGATTTGGATCCAGTAACATACTGCTTAAAATTGCATCAGGAGCATTTGCGGGTGCCTTTGCAACATCACTCACTAACCCAGTTGAAGTCTTAAAGGTTGTCTGTTTAGTTCTCATTCGTCTTCTCTTAGCATCGTTTGGTAGAGTCCTGTACTAGAGGTCTTAATCAATCAATCAACTATTAAACGTCCTGCTTCTTAACCAGGTAAGGACACAGATGAGTTCTGATCCAAGAGGAGGGGCAATAACGGAATTGCTCAAAATTGTCTCAGAAGAGGGAAAGCTCGCCCTTTGGAAGGGTGTTGGCCCTGCTATGGCCAGAGCTGCAGCTTTGACTGCATCACAACTGGCAACATATGATGAATCCAAGCAGGTCTGGTTTCAAGTATCTTATTCTTTTCAGACATTTTTAAAACAGTATGTGCATTCTTGATAGGTGTTATCTGTTAAGTTAGTGCTTAGTGGCTAATTTTCTTTCGTTGTTCCATCCAGGTCTTGCTGAGATGGACACCTCTTCAAGAAGGATTTCAGCTTCACTTTGTGTATATACCATATCCAGCTTCTTTTCCTTTTTTGTTAATTTCAAGAATATTTACTCGCGCTCTTTCTCTTTCAAAATTGAGAATAAGTTTATTCTTCTTACCCAAAATGGATTTGAATTGACATATTAGTGTATGAACCTATATAAGGATCACCTTTCACGATATTCTGAAACCTGTAACATGAAACTATTAGCAACTACTCAAATCAGAGCCAAACGTTAACTTCTTTGAATCAACTGCCTCACCAGGCCATGTTAATTGCCTGCGATTTTTTCACCACGTAGGAGCCTTCAATCTTCCTTCTTTGCCACTAACCAGAACTATTAGGTCATCTTGCCGTAGGCATCTCTGTTCATTTACTTTCGTCTTGGCAATATCTGCAGCTTCTTTCAGTCTGTTATGAAACTTTTTCCTCTAAACAGAGCATATTCTATTCTATTCGATTCAAAATGTATTGTGAAACATCAAAAGTTATTAATTCCTTTAATATGTGCTCCACTATAAAATCATGGAACTACAGGTGTATGTATTAGATCTCCTGGTTGAGTGTGTCAGATGCTCATCTCCTGGTTGAATCTAGACAAACTTGCTCAAAGTTCATGAGTAATCAAGGTAGCCAGAGCCAGACAGTTTAAAATGTTGGCGTTTGAGTCAGTTCGAGATTTTGGATCAGCTGAAAAGTTGTCAGATTTAGTGTAGACCTTCATATATTAATAATATTATTGCACATGTCAATACCCAACATAGGGTTATCTCGTTCCAAATTCTAAAAATCCTATGACATTCATTATAGATGTTGCTTATTCAACTTAAACTTCCAAAGTTTCTGTTGTTTATAATATTTTCCAACAACTGTAATGTAGTTACTGTTGCTAAGATGCATATTATCTTCTGTTGTAGCTCGAGTACGATAGCAGGGCTTGTGAGTACCCTAATAACAGCACCCATGGATATGGTCAAGACTCGTTTGATGTTGCAACGAGAGTCTGGAAAACTAGGAACCTACAAGAATGGGTTCCACTGTGCTTACAAGGTGATTTTTGTGTACAATGTTTTTCTTGGACCTACTGTAGTAATTTTTTCCTCTTGTCAGGCTTACCTTGACTAATGACTGCTAGAAATCTTTAAGTAAAGTGTGATTTATGATTACATGGATGGTTTTATGTTTTACGGAGTAGTATTTCTCCTTGTTCAAGCAATGGGTGCATACACCTAGACCCCCTAGACCCTGCTCATGCAGAATATACTTTGTTGATGTACTTCTCCGTGAGGAAAAGAAATCTAGAGCATATTTATATATTTCACATTGAGCTTTTTCTCTTTGAAAGATTGCTGGATCTCCATTTTCTCTCTTACCAGTTGTGCAACTGGGAACAACTGTTCCTTATCGAACTTACATTTGAGATAAAATTTTGTATCACTATAAAAACTAATAAAAATTATTTGAGATTACTTATTTAACACTGCTCCTTGCATGTGGCCCTTCAAACCTTAACCTTCAAATTTATACATGAGAACATATGTGAACGAGTATGCATACAAAGTGCACACATTATTGTTCTGCAGTGATAATTTGCCTTTTGTAATTGCCTTTTGTTTTACAGGTGGTGCTCACTGAGGGTCCCCAAGGTCTTTACAAAGGGTAAGACTATGCCTCCTTCCCTTGCTATCAACTCCCCATATCCTTAAGTCATGCATGCTTCTGTTGCATATGTTATGAAACCCTTTGTGCTACCGAATGTTTATATATGACTACATGAGCGTGTGAATTTTTATTCCGGTAGTTGCATTGCAGTTTCAGTCATTTGCTGAAGGCATTTCTCGTTTTTGTCAAGTCTTTCTTTCCAATCCCTTGCTACACACAATCAGCATGTCAGGGTTACTGGGATAGTAAATGTAATGCCTTGAGTGTTTCTGTTTGAACAGAAATTTCTATTTGAGACCAATCTTGTAGATTCTGACAATCTTTTGCTCTAAATGTGAAACCAACAACTAAAATGAGAGTTGCGCATCAAGTGCCAGTAGCGTCTTTGCTTCATGCAATTGCCATACAACTTATCCTAGTATTTCGGTCTTCCCCTCTTTTAAACAACAAACAATGCACTGACAGATTTTGCTTGTTTGATTTTCATAGGGGATTCACAATTTTTGCACGGTTGGGCCCCCAAACAATGATCACCTTCATACTTTGTGAGAAGCTGAGGAAGTTAGCTGGACTCCACGCGATTTAAGCCACACTATTTCTGGGTCCTGCACTTTGCTAACTGTGTACTATTCAGTGTGAAAACTCGAGCTCTGGTATCTCAATATCCATTGAAGATAGGTACCATTGAAAATTCTTAGTGAATACACCATTCTTTGTCCCTTATTTTGGGGCGGTAAAAGAAGTCGCCCTTTGATACAAGTGAAACAAATTTGGTTTCACCTATGGGAGAGTTGTTCTTGAGCAAGCTGTCATAACTCATAAGCTAAGCTCTGTTGTCGAACTTCATGTATCAAACTTGAACAAATAAATCTGCTTGGTTTCACTTGTTGCTATGTATTCCGTTCTCTGTTGTTCTTGTATAGTTAATTTTGAGTTCATTCTTGATTTCTCAGTTGATGATGTATGTTTGGTTACAGTCGTCTTAATTAGATTTTGTTAGATTATCTTGAAAGACAACCCCTGGGCATTAGCTTTTTATGGTTTAGGGCCTATTTGGCACAAGCTTAGTGGAGCTTTTCAAAGTGGTGTGTCAAAACTTTTTGCGATTTTCGAAAAAATAGTTTTACAAAACTTTGTACTATAATTTGTCATGCTGAACAAGAATTTACTATTTTAATCTATCAATAAAGGTTACTCCGTCAAATTTTGTTATAATGCATACCCAATTTATCGATACAATTTGTCATCGAAGTCAAAACCCATTTATAAACTTGTTCAACTTATCAACGCCATGTTAAGAGAATTATACCATCTGAGTTCAAAACAATGAATCCGAGCACACAAAACCATCTGCTTTCTGTCATTATACGATTTCGGTCTCAATCAGTTTGCTGGGTTTTTGGTTGGAATTAGATTCTAGTTTCCAATTTAAATCCTCATTCTAAATTTGAGACCAAACAAATGGTTCATTCTAAAATCGTACCTAACATTGAATTTCATGATTGATTTATTTTATTAACTTCAACTCAATTTCTTGGTAGAGTTATACCAAAAAAATCCATGAGTTGCTTTGATCCAACCTCTCTCAAACATAAAACAACTTGATTGAGACTAATTAAAAATGAATGTAACCATTAAATAGACAAAACTTTATTCTAGGATCGCCCCGTTCATGAGCAAGCACAAGAACAATGCACCTATTTCCAAACCAAGCCAAAACTATTTCCCACTTCAACATACTACAAGCCTGCAAGAATTAAAGGTATTGAAGCTGAATAAACGATTTTCGTTTGAACAGCTGATTTACGCTACAGCTGAATATTGGTCCAAAACTGGTCCGAAGAGGATCAAATTCTTCTCAGGAAGTTAATTTCAACCCTGAAAGAGAGCATCAGAAACTCACAAGAGAGCAAAACTTATTAATACTACTTGTATTGAATTGGTTACAAACTTACAGCTGTGAGGTCGAAACTAAACAGCCAGTGCAGCTTCATCGATCCAGGAAGGCTTCTTGGCATTGTAGTAAAAGAAAGCAATCATTTGAACTAGATCCTCCGCCTTTCGAAACTCTGCACCAGGGAGAGTGGTTAATTGATGATGAGTAAACAACTCATCGGAAGCGTGCTGACATTGTTGACAAGATGCCATTGTATTTACCTGTTTCTCTGTACAGTAGCCTCTGCCCCCGGAGAAATAATATCTGAGGGCACTCACGAACCTTCAGAGCATATGCCAAATCTCTCTCAATATTGATATCCAATTTGACTGCCTGTTTCCAAGAAATTCCATTATTGTGAACCAGTCTTGGTGTAGCAAGTGAAGACAACAACCATCAAACAACACTAACCAAGCTCAATTGGAACACACTAAGATCCTTCATGACAAAAACAACCCTGTGTAATAACTAGTAACATTATGAGATTGAAAGAATATACAATGTCCCTCATCTCAGCATAAGGACATTCTTTGAGCAGCATAGGATTGAGATCCATCAAATCATTGCTACTCGCGTCTAATCTCATCAACTACCAAACCCTATAACCGAGTGGATAGAAGAAGATGGTGACATTTTTCAAGCTCACAGCTTTGTGTATGAAATTATGAATGTTGACAATATATGACTTGTTGGCACACAGAAGAAAATAGAAGATGATGTGTAGACAGCAGGTAGGCATTACCCGAGGCGGCAACCGATCCTTGGCATTCCAGTAGACCTTCAGTGCATTTTCAAGCTCCTTTAGAACCTTCCAGTTATCACTTGCCCTATAAGATGTGTGAATAAGAGGCTTGAGGCTTCGACTAGAAACTAGTTGCACAAGGATAAACAATCAAGTTACTTATCTGATATGATTTCATAATGCGAGGTTCAGAGTTTCGCAGTCAAGTCTGTTTGTGGGAATATTCTATTTCCCTTTCCCAATCCATATTTGACAAGTTACATTATTCATAACAAGAGAATAGAAACAGCAGCACATCAAGAATGATAAACAAGAAGAAAATTACCTGTTGTATCTTTCGAAAACAAGGACAACCAGAGGACTAGGATGAAACGCAAAGCTTTCCCACTCCAAGCAATTGATCTCCTGCACCCAGTTGTCATCTATCTCCCCTTCCCAATCAATATCTGTACCATCTTCACCGACGACATTCTTAATAGCATGCTTCTCAAAATACTCAGATGCTCTAGTGCCCCATCCAATATCCGCATCCAGAGGCCAATTTGGACTATCCTCCTCAACTACCATCTGCTGAGCCTCCTGATCAGTTTCATCATCATCATCATCATCGTCATCGGTAATATTCCCACTGTCCAATCTCTCCTTAAGAAGCCTTTCTTTTTCGATACAAATGTCTGGATTCTGCTCCCGAATGGAAGCAAAGGTGCTCTCAAGTGAGTTGCGTACAAAATCCTCAACAGCAACGGCTTCACTCCTGCGTCCCCTCCTTGGCTTTCTGGGTATTGTCGACGGGAATACTTTTGCATCGTCTCCAGGGTTATCTAGTTTGGTTCGACGGGGAACCCTTGTTGTTTTGTTGTCAGAATCGAGATGAGGTCCGTCATCTGGAACTGTATTGGAGTTGCTTGGTGTCGTAGCACAACTCCGGAATCGGAATCGCATTAGACAAGTGTGATTTAATGGAAAGCGGACAGAGAGGGTTGAATGTACATAAGGGCGAGAATCCGATGTACAAAATGAGAGCCGGGAAGGAAAGGGTGAGAAACAAGTAGTGAAAGGGCAAAAAGGAGGCGATTGAGGATAAACTGTAGACGAAAAGGGGGACATTTTGTGATCCAGAGCAGATTAAGATCTTGCCCAGACGCTTTTATGTTTCAGAAAGTGATTCAATTTCACCAAATACCATACATCAATCACCTATAGTGAGAAATGAGAAGAAGATTGAGTGATTTTGCACTTTTAAAATGAATAAATTAAAAGCTATATCAAATAACTAATGACAATGGAGGACTCAGAAGCTCAACAATCAGTTTTGTTCATCATTTTCTGTTTTGAACTTGAGCTCCCAACTTGTGAAAGTAGTAAAATAAAAATGATTTAACATCCATATAGAGACCAGCAACTGAATACCATAGGAGTTGAGGAAGCTTACCCAAATGAATCACTTTCAAATCCTAAAGCTCAAACTTATTAGTTATTGCTTACAATTTATAGTTACCATTGCTAGTAGGCACACTAATAAACCAAATTAAACAGCTAAAGATCTCTTCAAATGTTGTTAAACTCTCCCTCTACTACTGCTACGAATCAATCGAAAATTGTTCTCCTAATGGACCCAACATTTCAAGATATTTGCTTCAATTGGCAAAACATAAGCCCGAAACTAACACAACAGTTTATAATTTGGGCAACAATCCGATAAACATGTAAGGCTTTAAGGTCCAGCAGGTTTGCTCCTTGCAAATGTCCCTAAAACAGCAAAGCCATTAACATATAAGGCTTCAAAACTACCTAAATTAAAGAGCCCTGGCCAAGTAGCAACAACATAAAAAAAATTAACAGAAGAACTGATAATCACCGATGGGAAACAGAAGCTTACAAATAGCGCTCAAAAGTAAATCTGAAATTACTCTTCATACATCCAAAAGTTCAGCCTTCGGTCAAATTTAAAATCAACCACATAAACCCTACCCCAAATTTGTGAAATTTAAAATCTGAAACAATATGAAGTACAAAATAATGAAAATACATATAGATTAACAATGGAAACCACACATACAAACCTTGCACTTGCAGTAGCAACCTCGGTCGGATTCGTTCAAATTTTGAAAGTTCAGCAGCGGAAGGGAGGCGGAGAGGAGAGGGGAGACGGAGAAGGGGAGAGGCGAACTGTGGTAGTTGTGAGGCGACCTGGAGAGGTGGAGGTGGTGGAGGTCGAGAGGCGAACAACAGAGGCGGTGGACTCGAGATGTGGTGAGGCGAGCGAACACCGACGAACATGAGAGACGAAATGCTAATTACTTACTGTAAGTATCATATTTTATGACAGGAAGGCCTATGGGTCGTTCTTGAAGCATACTCCCAATTGGTGGTTCTGCGGATAGGAAGGACTATGGATCGTTATCACCCCTATTCAGCCTGATTTCGGAGTGCCAAGGCTACTTACGAAGGGATTGGACTGTCCAGTTCCGACATATACTTAGAGAGGCCAATTCGGTTGCGGATCATCTTGCATCCTTGGCTTTTTTTTTTCGTCTAGGTCTTTCTGTATTGAGTGACCCGCCTCAGGGTGTTTTAAGTTTAATTGCTGATGATGTAAGAGGTCGGGCTATCCCCATATGAGTACTACTTAGCCTCTTTTTTCGTTATTAATAAAACTCCCCCTCAGGGGACGGAGAGCTCCGCCTCTGCTTTTTACCAAAAAAAAAATCACATTTTATGATAAAAAGATAATGATAAGAGAAAATGGTACTAAATGTACAATTTCTCTTGGCCCATTGCAAAAATAATCCTCCCCGACCCAATTTATAGAAATGTCAAAAAGGCCCAATAATTTGCAAAAGTAACCGGTTGTGGGAACATGTTACTGCAGTTGAACTTTCAATTGCAATTTGAAAAGAGAAAATGGTAAAAAGAAGACATCACATCACGCCATCACGATCATCTCTCATACTCACCATTTCTGAAACCCGTAGAAATTCAAAAGACTTGGAGGAGAAAACCACCATTGCCAAAGCTTGGAGGGAGCACCTGGTGCGACGTCGGAACCGAGAGAGAGAGGTTGCTGCGACGCCGAAACCGAAAGAGAGAGAGGGGGAAACCACCATTCAAGGGAGGGACGACCTGACATTGGAGAGAGACGACAGTTGGTATCCAATCCGCCATTGAAGAGAGGTTATCCCCCATTCTCTATCTCTAAGCTTTCTCCTTTTATGGAAGTTTGGGGGTTTGATTGCATGTAAATTCGATTTGGGGCCGGTGGGAATAATTGGGTGAATGGGGTTGGAAATTTGTGAAGGGGAAACCCTAATTGTATGTGTGGTGGGCGGTTTGGGGATAGGGGTGGAGATTTGCCATTGATGTTAAGTTGGGGATGAAATTGAAGGTCCAAATAGGGTAGAAACGATCACACAACCCCCATGAAAGAATGAAATTTGGAATTTGATAACTCTTCAATGACGAGTGGAGTCGTTCTTGTGGATAGGGGAAACGATTAAATGGCTAGGTATAGGAAATTCTGGGTTGGCTTCGATTTGGGGAAGTAGGGGACAACACATACGACTTGGCTTCGATTAGTTATAATGGATAGTGTCTTTGAAAAACTCATGGTTTTAAACAAACCATGATGCTCGATGTAGTCTGGATAAATCTACTTAGGTACTCATGGTTTTAAAAATTTTCTCGCATAAGGGATAATGAAGATGATATATACAAGATTTTAGAGGATTAGGGATTAAAGGCTAGCAGCCCCTTTGAGCCCATAGTTTCAAGTCCCATGTGCTAGTTTGTTGTTGGTGTTGTGGTAAAGTGTTGTTTTTGGACCCAATCACACTAGTGATCAACCTTTTGCTGCCTAACTATATGCTCATGATTCTTATGATATGAAGTTCGTTGAGTTTCGTTACTCTTGTATATTGAATAAAAAAACAAAGATCATCAACATCTGATGTCTTAAAGCAATCATATTCAGTTGTTGATGGTTTTTCGTGGCATTTGTGTAGTGTTATCATTTGGATAATGTTAAATTTTCTGGCAGAAACATTATTTTGACTGGCTAGGCATTTGTATATACTGGCAAAGATTATTGCTGAAATGGGTATTATCTGAATGACAGATTAAGGACAATGACAAAATCGAAAGGAAAAAAGGTCGCGACGCCGTCGAGCAAGAAGGTATCACCTGTTATCACTTCTGAGACAGATTAGGGACCTTATTTACTTGTCTTGGTGATGTCAACTATGTGGGCTTGTGTGATATTTGTGTAGGCGGCACTAGCCCTTCCTCCGACAAACTATTTTAGAGGGAGGTCGAACCAGTTCTCCAAGATGGCCATGCTGAAAGGAATGGACGATGGCCTAGCTGCGGCTGATTGGAAAATGTTGAAGGACAGCAGGCTAGGGGGCATTGTAAAGATCGGAACCAATGTGCCGTATTGCTCAGCCCTGATCCATTTCTTCCTCAAGAGGCAACTGACTTATGTTGGTTAGGAAATGTTGTTGTTCGTTGTGTTTGGTTGACTTTATAAACTTGTTAGCATTTCGAACTTTTGGAACCTTGTGTTTTTACTACATATGTATGTTGTTGAGACTTGGTTATATTTATTATAGATGGTTGTGGCTAATGTTGCGTTATTATGCTTTCTGTTTGGGTGTACTTGTCGTTTTTCTTATGGTTGACAGTTTCTGAGATATATAAAACATGGTAAGGGATTGCCTGTTATCGGCTTAGTATTTGATGAGATTAGCTAGGGAAAATATTATAGTGGCTAGTAAGTACAAAACTCCGTACATATGTGAAACTAAACACCCAGTTATGCACAAAATAAACGACCAAAACCCCAAAGTTTCCCTGATTGACATGCATACTACCAAAATACTACTTTCCTCAACATACCCAAAAGATGCGGCATCCCACTACAAAATCATATAATCACCTATCCACGCCACGCTTCCTTAAGTCCTCATTGTTAGTGTTCACTACGAATTTTTTTCACCTTGATACAAGGCTCTTCCCAATAAGCTCGGACGTTGCCTGTCGATCGTGGTTGTGTCTAACATTAATGCCGCATGTGTGCTTCTGCACAAACTTCCGCAATTGCCACGTGTATCCCTGTGTATGTCTAGATATATTCCGTTGATGACTAGGATTTCCCTTTGCCTGGCTAGTAACTGAATTTCTGGGTTTTATTCTTCCAACTTGACGTTAATGACAGTCATGGAGAAGAATAAGTTGTTTTTCACTTTTTGGTCCACTTGTCGAGCTCTCCCATCTCTTTTTATACTCTCTCTGAAAACCGCTGACCTCCCCATGTGGTTTCTCTCCAATTTGCCTTGGCGGGAACTTTTCTTTGTGAAAAGTGGACCCTCTATCTCCTAGCATTAAATGCTAGTCATTCCAAGCTTGCTCACCCTCTCTCCCAGCCGTCACTGTCACCCTCTGCACTCCTTCTTTTTTTATTTATTTTTTGCCCAAATGATAACACTCCCTCCTCTATAAGGTCGACACCTGTCCCACCCACTCCCAACTTTTCTCGGTTTGTGCAAAGGGGTAACCTGCAACCGGTTGAAGCCAATTTGCAAGAATAACCAATTGTCATCCCTTTTCCAATGTTCAGCCCCATGGTTATTTTTGCAAAGTTTGGATTAAAATGGTATATTGGTGCAAATCATCCTAATGATAACTATACTTTAATTGAGTGTAATTAAGATAATGCTACTTCGTTATACTACATCCGATCCAAAATATAAGTCGTTTGACTTTTCAACAACTATTTTAAAAATGTAAAACTATATAAAATCTCAACTTTTTTAAAATTATTTTTCTACAACTTAATATTTCTTGGTAACAAGTATTAGATTGTAAAAAAAATAATAAAAAAAGTTAACATATTATATAGTTTTTAGCTCCTTAAAATACGTGTTAAAAAGTCAAGCAATATGTATTTTGGATCGGAGGGAGGATTAAGATTACAAATTTTTAATTGAGTTTATCCGAAAACTTTAGCACTAATTATGTAATTGACATTTAAATTTCAGCAAATTAGTTTATTAATGAGGAAATTTGGTGATTAGTTACTCCTCTTGGCAAGGCGGAGGCGACCGAGGTGGTGGTGGAGGATTACATCGGAGATGGTGGTCGGATTAACGGAGAAGATGAGGAGTCTGTGTGTGGATTTGATGAATTGTGAAAAAAAATAAAGAAAAGAAAAATGAAAGTGCGTACGCGCAGTACGAGTTCGCGAAAGAAAACCGTGTACTGCGCGATATTTTAATCGTGTAAATAGTAAACCCCTTTTTCAATGATGACAGTCATCAAAGGTGATGTATGTTAGCAATCTAGTGTATTCAAGTTCATTAACCAAGGTATAATTCAATACCACCAATTATATATGGTACAAAAATACATTAATATATGTCACCAATTATACCTAACATAAAGTTTTCAATGATGAAAGTAATCAAAAGTGATAAACGTCACCAATCTCGTACAAAGTTCCAATTTATTCAAACTATACGTCATCAATTATACATATACATTAATATATGCCACCAATTACACATTACAAAAAGTTTCCAATGATGACAATCATCAGAAGTGATATATCTCACCAATCTCATACCAAGTTATAGTTTATGAACGTTATATGTCACTAGTTAGTGGTTACACATAACATAAATTTTTCGATGATGACAATCATCAAAAGTGATATATGTCACCAATCTCATAACAAGTTCTAGTATATTCAACCTATTCAACAAGATGATTCAATGTCACCAATTATAAATGGAACAAAAAGAGTCGATTATCACCTGGAACAAGATATATATAGGATAACAATTTGATGATGAATTTCTTCAATATGAGAAGCTAGTTGTTGAATCATCTGAATCTAATTAAAGTCCTCTTCAATCTGATTGGTCAATGACAAATAATCTTCGACTTGATGATGAATTCTCTCCCAACAACTAAAATTTGACGAATCTTCCAATACCAACCGAAACCCTATAATTTGTTTCGATCTAAAGATGAATTTTTCAAAACCAATCGAACCCCTCTTGATTCCTCTTTGATTTTATTGCTTGATGACAAATCCTCTTCGATCTGATGACGAATCTCCCCAAAACAATCGAAATACTCTTCGATCTGATGGATTGGTGATAAGTCGATAGGGGCAGCTTTAGAGAGAAGAGTTTTCGTTGTGTTTTTCTTCTTGCGTATGAAGAAATAAGTGTTAGAGGTAATTTTGTCAAAAATGGACAGATACTTAATTATGAAAAAAATGAAAAATTACTTAATATCCACTTCTACTATGGATATTCACCAATTTAGCCTTAATAATAAGTATAATATAATTTTAAAAAACTAATAAAAAAAGTTAATATTTTACATAGTTTTTAGCTCCTTAAAAAATATGTAAAAAAGTCCAACAACCTATATCTCTCGCCGGTTTTGTTCTACGATGGTGTTTCCATTGCGAGGTAGGTGGCGTCGCCTGTTGTCGGTCATTTGGCTTCGTCACTCTCCAATGGTTGTCGACGCAGTTTGTCCGTCCGGGAGGTGCCTTTGCTAGGCTGGGTGTTTCTGCGAGGGCCTTCAATTTTGCCCCAAATGGGCATGAACATGGGAAAAAAAGGAAGAAAAAAGGAATAAAAAGATTTCTATTGCTTCTCTCCCAATTATTCCCTCTCTTGGTTTCTTCCTCCTCCCCTACGTCCTTTCTTTCGGCTCTGCTGACAAGTTATGTTTGTTGTTGTTGTGGTTTTGTTTGATGGTAATACCAAAAACGGGGTGGTGCTTTCTGCACCTTCCCCATCCAACTCACGAAAGGGCCCAAATCCTCCAAGCGAGGAATAACCGATTTAGGGTTCACCTTTATGAAATTTCGTTCGGGTATGCTTTTAATTACGTAAAAACTTCATTTGACTCCCACCCTCCAAAGGGTTGTACACACTGCTGGATAAAGCTTCTAAATGCCTTTGCCAGGTCTCCCACGTCATCTGTGTTTTATTCTGTTAGGATCCATTGGCTTCCAATGAAGTCCTCATGGATACAAAATAAATGAATCATCCCCCGAGTACATGTTAATTGTAATAATCTTTAGAGTAAAAAAAAATTACTTCATTCAGTTTCTTGTGTCTGTTACTGCATCCCAAATCAACAAGTTCCACTTGGGTAAAAGCTTGACTCATTCACATTTGCTTCAAAGTGCCTTCAGTAAGCTGTCTTAAGGGAGTTTTTTGGAGGAAGGACTGGGTTTCCATCTGCACTTTCATGTCTATTGCTGCTTGCAACTACTTGGGTTTGTTGTAAGTAATTGTGATGATTGGAGTTTAGATTGCTTTGGGTAGGCTTTCCCAAGTCAGTTTGACACTTCCAAGAACCAAAAACTGAGATTCAACTTCTCGCAATATTTTCTGCACCCCGTCCTATGGGAAAAATTCATTTTGTCGGAACTATTTGTAATTTAAAGGTAATACAAATCAATTCTATACATCTAGGTGTTATCTGGAGCCACATACTAATCACAATATGGAAAACTATTAGAATACAAAACCTCCAGGAGTATATTCACACAAATTCTTTGAGCTTCGCCCTCACTAACATCGTTTTGATAATCTCTAGCTCGTAAATACTTTTGGTATGGGGGCGGCACCATCCTCCTTATACGCAACTTGATTCATCATGAAAGTCGGGTTATGGAATTGCAGGGGTATTTACAAACCCCATTTTTGGGTTGACATAAATGCCTGGTTAGAGAATGAGCACATTCATCTCGTGGCGCTTGCGGAACCAAAAACAAACCAAATTTCAGATGATAAGGTTTGGAGATCGACTGGCTTCGACAACGTTGTTTGGTCACTGACGGTTAGGAAATCAGGTGGCATTGGTGTTCTCTGGAAATCACATCAACTTCTGCACGTGTCTCTATCTGTCCATATTCATTTGCCAAGGATCATTGACCTCAATTACTATAACACACATAACCATCTTTCGATTTTAATTCTTTGCGTATACACCCCCCTGCCCCATCGATTGTGGTCGGGGATCTTAATGAGTTTAATGGTTTCAATGACAAATTGGGTGGGGGCTGAAACTAACTATGCCAGATTTAGACGTCTATCGAACTTCATTAATGAATGTGAGATAATAGATGTTCTTTCTTATGGCAACCTGTTTACCTGGAGGAAAAAACATTCCGGTCCTAGCAACATTTACGAAAAACTGGCCGGATAGAGGACTAGTTCATCATCATATTCTACAAGCATTCCCATCTATCAACACCAAGAACGAGGCTTTCTCTACCTCGGATTATTACCCTATTTCTTTTGAATTGATTGATAATATCCCACTTCAAGTCCTGCCTTTCAAATTTAAAAGTGCTTGACTTCAAAGGAATGATTTCAAAAACATTGTTAAACATGTTTGGCGTGCCTCGTGCTCTGGCTCAGCCATGTTTAAGCTCACCTACAAAACAAAACTCCATAAGAACAAAGCCAAAGCCTGAAATAAAAATATGTTTGAGAATATTTTCCGTCGGCTCATTGAGGTGGAAGGCCAACTTGTACAGTTACAAACCTGCATGCTCCACGATAATGACCCATGTTTGACCCGTAAGGAAAAAAACCTTCGCCTTAAAAAGAACAATCTTCTTTCATTTCAAAAGGTGTATTGGAATCAACAGGCCAAATCCAAGCATTTGAAACTAGTTGACACCAACTCTCGATATTTTCATAAAATTGTGTTTGGTAGACGCAACAAGAAAATTATTAGATCTATCACTAATGCCGACAAAACTCATATAATAGGTGATGATAATATCAAAACCGAAATAAGACATGATTTGGAAAAAAGATTCCAAAAGAAACCCCTATCTCAGGGGCTCCTGGAGGAATATCTTCGACTAATTAAGCCTGAGATTACTGATTCAATGAAATGCTTATACAGATCCCATCAAACAGCGAAATCAAACAAACTTTGCTCTCTCTTGGCAATAATAAATCCTCTGGTCCAGATGGTATGACGGTCGAGTTCTACAAACATAATTGGAACACTGTTGGGGTTATTGTCATACGGGCCATTAAAGGGTTTTTCCTCTCCGAAAAACTCCTACGTCGGGTTAGCCATACATTTATCTCTCTCCTCCCTAAATGCGATAATCCCACTATGACTACTCATTATAGACCGATTAGTTTGTGTTCCACTATTTATAAAATCATATCCAAAATTCTTATTGAGAGACTTAAAAAAGTCATTGGTAAACCGATTCATCCCTTTCAAGGCGCCTTTGTATCCGATAGAACAATTCAAGAAAATATCCTCATTGCACATGAAATTTTCCACTCATTTCGTTCCCGAAAAGGAACGGAAGGGTGGCTGGTCATTAAACTCGACATGGAAAAAGCTTATGATCGCATTGACTGACTCTTTACAAAAGTTGTCCTAGAAAAATTCGGCTTCCACCCTATGTTTGTTTGCTAGATTTACGAATGCATCTCCACTGTCTCCTTTTCAGTTCTTGTAAACAACAACCCGACAGATTTATTCAAGTCGACTAGGGGTCTTCGTCATGGAGACCCCTATCACCGTTTCTTTTTATCTTAGGTTTTGATCTCGTGGCTCGAAACCTAGCCACTTCAGCCTCTATCTCAAGTAACCCCATCAGGTTTAATTTCGGCCACGTAGGCCCCCGTATACCATTCCTCACCTTTGCACAACCAGAAATCAGAATAGTTCCATAAATCTGGACGGAACTGTCAGTGAGTACATAATTGTTGGAAATTGGTGGAAGGAAAAGCTCTGTCTTGTTCTCCCGCATGAAATTGTTTCTAATATCATTAATATCCATCTATTTGTAAACAACCTCCTCGACAGGATCTACCGTGGTCAGCAAAAAACGGTTGGTTTTTCACTAATAGTTTGTATAAATTCATCACGAACCATCACCTTATTAATGATGATGCCAACGCTTGGGTGTGGAAAATCTCTACTCACCCTAAAGTCAAAAACTTTCTTTGAAAACTCGGTCACAATGGGCTTCTGACGAAAGCACGCCTTTGTTGTAAGGGAATCTCGTTACCCTCTACATGCGAATTTTGTAACCTGGAAGCCGAAGATGACTCCCACATTTTCCTTGAATGTCCATTTAATTCTATTAACTTCACATTAATGCCCCCGACAAGCTACCTATCAATAATATGTTATTTACATTCAGGGACATTCAACCGATTATGGCAGCTTTGGGTAGAGTTCTTTCTAAGAATGATAAACAAACAATCGCTTTCACCTGATGGACAACATGGAATTCACAAAATAATCTTATCTTCAGAAATGAACCACCTCCAAATCCCGATAGGATGAACCACATTACCCATAAACACATCAATAATTGGATGATTCCTTGCAATTGCAAGCTCAAAAATAAGGAGTCGTCATCCCCTCGGGACTCTATATCCGCTAAAAAACCAAGTTTGCTTGGTAGGAAAAATAAATCACAAAAATGGAAGAAACAAAACCATCGAGGGACTCTTAAACTTAATTACGATGGATCCACGCTTCCAAATGGTGACAACACCATTGGATTTATCATTCGAGACTGGATGGGTAACCCTATTCACATTGGCCATGCGGCTGTGGGTAGGCAGTCTTCCATTAGGACTGAAGCACTTGCGTTAAAGCATGTTTTGTTTTAGGTTATCCACATGCACATATCTTCTGTCCACATAGAGGATGACTCGCTGATTATCATAAATCACCTAAAAATAACATACATTAATGCGCGTCCTTGGGAAATCGAATTGCTTATGTCGGATATTAAGCTTCTTGTACTTAATATGATAGAGGTTTCTTTATCTCATGTGCCCCGTAGTGGTGATAGAGCGGCGAATAAGGTTGCACACATTTGGCGCTCTATCAGGGGTGATTGTGTAGCCAATGATCCAGGTCTTCTAGACCTCATATGTCAAGATGCTATCGGTTAGGTGATCCATAACCGAATACTTTCCTAATAAAAAAAATGAGGATTGTGATTTTGTGAGGTAGTGGGTCTTGACTCTTGATGGATTGTGAGCGGTGATGAATTGGGCATGCATATCAGGGAAGATGGATCAGATACATACCATCATTTGAATTCGACACTATCAATTTCTAGCATCCCATAAACCCCAAATCATTATTTTTTGAAAAAAAAATCCCCGGTAGTCAAAATGAGTGAATGTGTGTAAGATAAATTGATTTAGCATCATGGTATTTTTTTAACTTTAAAAGAACAAAATGATATTTTTAAAAGGAAAAATGACTAGGAATAATATGAACTAACGGCCGTGAACCAAAAATAATACAAACTTTAGAAACTACTATGCTTGATACGAACTATCACCTAATAAACCAATTTTGATACGAACATCTTTCCGACTCAAATTCAAGCTATGTTGCAATCGAAAAATAAATTCTGGGCTCAAAATGTAATTAATACCAATTTAAAGAGAAAAATAAAAAATTAAGCAAAACCCCCTTTACTGTTCATCTTCTCCCTGCCTCTCCTTCAACCATAGCACACAACCATAAAAACTCCACCACCACAACTTCTGGGAACCACCACCGCACCCAAGCAACCACATTACTAGTCCACCACCACTACAACCACTCCAAACCGCCACCACAAATGACAAATCTCCCCGATTCGAGACCCGCGATGATGATGAGGCCATTGCTTTGAACGCGAAGCCTAGACCCTAACTCCACCAATCGACATCGCTTGGTCCTCCCCGAGCAACACCAGCGCGGTTAGATGCGAGAGACGAGATTGATTTCACATCCCTCCGCCCAACCGTGAATCTAATTAGCAAAACCCCAAATTCCATAAAATCAAGCATCCCCAAATGGGCAAATCCCATAAATCCCCGAGCAATTTGGACTTTGGAGTGGTTGTAGTGGTGGTGGAGTAGGACTAGTAGTGTACTAGTGTGGTTGTTTGGATGCGGTGGTGGTGCCCAGAAGTTGTGGCGGTGGAGTTTTTGAGGTTTTGTGCCATGGCTCGGCGGAAGAGATAGAAAGAAGATGAACATATTTTTCTTAATTTTATATTTTCACCTTAATTTAGTATTAATTACATTTTGAGCCCATAAATTGTTAATATGGCCTGAATTTGGACCGGAAAGATGTTTGTATTAAAATTGGTTTATTAGGTGATAGTTCGTATCAACCATAGTAATTTCTAAAGTTTCTATTATTGTTGGTTCACAAGCGATAGTTCATATTATTCCTAGTCATTTTTCTTTTTTAAAATAAAAAAATTCCCCTAAATCCATGTACTAATCCATTTATGTTGAACATCTAAATGGTTTCAAATAAGTCAAGCTAGTGTTTTTTTTTTTGTAACGTGTGGTTTCGAGGTTGTCGACTAATCCCCCACGGGTCCGAGCCTTAGCATGCAAAGGACGCGAACCGGTAAGTCAAACGACAAGTCGCCAGGTAGGTTCACCCAAGCCAATGAAGACTTGAACATCCGCTAATTACACAAGTGTGTAGAGAATGAGATTTGAACCCTTGGAATTCGTCTGCACTACCCACAGGAGTTCCTGCTCTACCGCTGGCCCGCGATGCTACTGTTCGGTGGTGTTTAGCTTCGTTCTTCGGCGACTTCCTCAACTTCTTGGGAGTTGGTCTTCTTGGGTCGTCTTGTTATAGAGTTTTTTTTTCTGCTTGTTTCTGTATTTTTAGGTTGACGGTTCACCGTCTGCCGACTTTGTCGGCTTATTGATGAGTCAGGTCTGTCTGACATTCGAATTTTTATCTAATCCAAAAAAATAAAAATAAAAAAATAAAGGAGGCATCGAAGGAAGGAAAATACAAAATTTAAAACGTGGGCCCCACAAAATCCAACCTGTAAATAGCTTATCCAAGCGAAGAGTAAAAAGGGAAACACAATGAAATGACATACAAAAACCAGAGGGAGGGGTAATATGGTCATTTAATAAATCCACATTAGAGTTACAGGTCACAGCCCACTCCATCCCCTGGTTCCCCGGTGACAGCCACCACCACTGTCACCTGATCTGTCAAAAAGTCCAACACCAGCTGGGACTAACCGTACTGGCATTCTCGTAATTAACTCCAACCTCCAAGGGCCTTTTCGTTTCGTGACATCATTTTTTTATTTATTATTTCAACGTCTTAACGAAAAGATCCAACTTTGCCATCTAGAAAGACGCCATTTTCATCCAAAGAACGACGACTCAGAGGAGAGAGAGAGATTTAAGAGAGAGAAAGGGGGAGAAGCCAGAGATCAACGGAGAGGAGACTTTGGAGAGAGAGAGAGAGAGGTAACAATGGCGGAAAACCAGCAGAAGGAGACGGAAGGGAGGGAGCACGGCGAAGACAGCGTCAAGCTTTTCGTAGGTCAAGTGCCGAAGCACATGTCAGAGTCCGACCTCCTTGCGGTGTTCGAGGAGGTCGCCGCCGTCGATGAGGTCAACATTATAAGGGACAAGGTCTCCAAGGCATCCAGAGGTTTTTTCCCTCCTCCGAATTTCTGCTTGTTCCGGTCTTGATCTGCGTTGTTTTCGGCGTGAAATGTGCCGTGGACTTTTGCAATTGCGCAATGCGGTGTGATCTGGTTCTAGATTTGAGCCTCGTCGAGATTTTTTTTAACGAATTGGAAAATGCTGGTGGTGAGTTGGTTTTTGATTTTCTTCTAGGTTTGATTTCTTTGCTTTTTGCAGGGTGTTGTTTTGTGATTTGCGCTTCAAGGCAAGATGCTGACAAGGCCGTTGACGCTTTTCATAATAAGAAGACTCTCCCAGGGGTAGGTTCTACTGTTTTCCTTGTCCGTTTGATCTCGTCCAGTTTTCTCAACTGCTGTTTCACAAGCTGATTGAGCTTTGATTTGATAGATTAGCTTGCATGTCTGTCATTTGCATCGCTCTTGAGTTAGGGAATGTATAATTGGGGTTAGGTATAGATGTATGGGGGCACATTTCAAGCAAGGAGCTGCTGTTTTGGGTGGGCCTGGGGAAAAGGCAGTTTCTGGTGTGAGAACTAGAACCAAGCTCATTATAGATTTGGAAGATTTGCATTTGCAGCTTTTATGGATATCTTTAGTAGCTTCAAGTCTTCAACTTTCTTTCTGTTCTGCTGAACTTTATTTTAGATGCATTGATGCTAGATAAATTATTTACCTTCGGTGAATTCAGGGTGTCCTTCACTTTGTTTTTCGTTGCCTTGAGATGGTCTAGTGGTCAGGAAATTGAACTCTGAAACCAGTAGCCCGAGATGGTCTAATGATTGGGTGGGGCATCTTTGGTTAAACTTGTTTTTGGGGAATAACAATGCCCTGCTAGTATTTACGTTCACTTTACATTTTGGCCATTATTTTGACTGATAACTTCCTGTTCAAGAATTTGGAAATTCTTGAACAGTGATACATATGTAAACATTTGGGACTTGGTATTTATCTGGGAATGGCAGTACAAGTCGATGCTGCGTTTAGATATTAAAGTGACTTGATTATGTTTTGAAGAGAATAAGAGAAACTGGAGAAGGAATTCGATTAACTTTCAAGTGGCGTCCTATGCCCAGGTGGTAAACATAGATGCAATGATATGATAGTTCAGGATTTATATCAAGGAAGGTCAGAACTAAGACATGGTAATGAATAGCATGTTAGCTATTTATTCAGGATTCAAAGGGCAGCCTTTTGAGATCAGTCTTTCGAGAATAGTTCTCTATGGTCTGTTTCGAGGTGGTTCTCTGACTGCTAGGTTGTCGCGAACTTCAAGGGTATGCAATTCATCTTGTGTGAGGTGATATGTAGTATCACAACATATCCCTATATACAGACGACAGGCTGAGTTATCTTAGTCAAGACTTATGATTGGTGTGCCCATTCATATTCTTCCTTTCCTGTAATACTTGCTAAATATTTCTTAATTTTATCAGACTATGAACTCTCCAAACTGTAGGCAGAACCTATCTAGAATTCTAGAGTCATTTGCCCTTGGTCCAGGGATAATTTGAAACAGATAATATCATTACTCTATTTGCTGTTATTTCTCCTAATTAAATTTTCTGCACAGAAAGAAGCTTCTGCTACTCTGCATGAAAGTGACAATGAAGGTCGATTTTCATTGAACCTTTTGTTTTAGTTAGAATACTCCAAATGGGAATTCATATGATATCTTCTATATGCAATATTGCCTTTTCTGATATGATATTTATGTGGGAATGGGATTTAGATTTAAGCCAATGAATTGGAGGAATCAATGGATTTGATGATGAATGTTTAGTATTAATTCAATCACATGTCTCTCTTACCCCTTTCGTTGTGAGTTTAAAAAGAAATATTCTGATTGGCTGGAATTGTATCTTGAGGCTGCTAACGTTTTCCTCTTTTATTTTCCCAGTGGAAATTCTGAATAAATGAATTAGTAGAAAAGTTTTTTATACACATGTAACTTCAGTATGATAATTCAGATGGGGTGCCTAGGGCTCAAACCTTTAACTAGTCGGATGGAGTAGATATTTTCCTTACTAAATACAAACAATAAGCGAAATTCCTCCATTTCACACAGCGTTTTGTCTGTACACTTCTAAATTCTACTGGATCTTTTGACGATTCAGTGACATGGTTTAGATGCATGTTGCTTCCTGATAATTTTTTTCTGCCATTTGCTTCTCTCGTCCAAGTAATTCTTCTGCATTTGAGCTTTTATTTGTAGTTGTATGTTGGATTGCATATATCATCTCCCTTTAGTAGCTGGCAGTGTAATATTGTAACATATATGATAATGCTTACAAGACATTCCTCTTCATATGTCCATTCAGGCTTCTAGCCCTTTGCAAGTGAAGTATGCAGATGGCGAGTTGGAAAGACTAGGTATAGATCTTATTCTTTGTTTTTTTTTCCTACTTTAGAGCTTCTGTTAAATTTATTTATTTTTTGGCACGATTCACACCGTCTACATAATCATTTAATCTACTGAAATTTCTTTTGCTTTATTATGGCTGCTGCTTACTGTGCTAACTCTTTTGTAACCAGAGCACAAGCTTTTTGTCGGTATGCTTCCGAAGAATGTCTCGGAGGCTGAGCTTTCTGCTTTATTTTCCCAGTATGGGATTGTAAAAGAAATGCAAATTCTGAGAGGTTCTCAGCAAACAAGCAAAGGTACTCTCTCTGTTATTGACGAGGTTGAGAATGTATACTCTCAGTCAGACTTTCTCCCTCCTGTTCCCTACTTTCCTCTCGCTCTATATGCTCTTGTTTTGTTTTCAATTTCTTGACTATACAAAGAATATGCTTTCTGAATTAGTAATGATGGATTGCTCTGAAGACTTACTATATATCTTTTGCTAATCACCCAGCATGTGGTTTTCTGAAGTATGAGACCAAGGACCAGGCACTTGCAGCTTTGGAGGCTATTAATGGCAAGCACAAAATGGAGGTTTGTGCTTTTTCTCTAGTATGTATATTTCTCATTTAAGTTATTTCATCGAAAAAATGTTAGTGAAGATTTAGTTCTTGTGTGAAAACTGGAAAGAGTGTCAAGGGCTTGGTATTTCTGCCTTTGAAGTTTGTCTTCTGATATTCGTGTGATGCACAGGGCAGTTTTTCATTGGTGAGCCTTTCAAAATAAAACATATTTATGCATGAATGTGACGATCATTGTGAAGTAGCTAGGTTGTGAGAAGATTGTCTTGGGATTGAAAGATTGGCGGTGAAGTATAGGCTGTTCTTTAGGTCACAATGGAGTCCCTAAAAAGCTGACACTGTGAAGCCAGAAATCAACACAATTAAAAGTCAATGGCAGATTAGCAGTGAAACTAGGGAAAGCAGATAATGCTAAATTATCACTTGTTTTAGCTTCCATAGCAGTTTGCTTTGTCCCAGAGGAGGCTATAAACTGACCACCAGACGTGCATACCCTTGCTGTTTGGTTTGACTAAAAACTGAGAGTATAGATAACAGTTAATTTTCATCAAACGAGGATATTTTTCTCTCTTATCTTCAAAAAGATTTGATGTTCTTAATTCAACCGATCAACTTTCTAAACCTTGAAGCACTAGTGTTTCCATTGGTTGCATGGGAATCATCATTGATTTTTATGTAATTTGAAATTTCATTTTTATTGCAGCAAACTGAATATATATAATCTACCATCTTTCAACTGTAATTTTTTTTTTTTTTTTTTTTTTGTTAGGGTTCAAATGTTCCTTTGGTTGTTAAATGGGCTGATACCGAAAGGGAAAGACAATCTCGGAAAGCTCAGAAGGCTCTATTCCAGGCCTCTAAATTACCTGGTGATCCATCACAGAATCCTTCAATATTTGGAGCAGTACCATATGGTTATCTTCCACCATATAATGGATATGGCTATCAGGTTCTGTTTCCTTCATGTATTATTAATTATTATCAGTATGAAACCTTATTTAACACAATCATGATGATACGTATCAGCAGAAAATGTCCTTTTCAGGAACCTTGTGTGGTTTAGCTTGCCTGTTTTGTTATCTAGCACTGGCAATTCCTCGATATTGATGCTAAAATATTAGGATCCTTTGCTATTGCAGGCTCCTGGAAGTTATGGCATTGTTCAATATCGCCCTCCATATCGCCTACCGCCGAATCAACCTCCATTTCATAACATACTTCCTGCACTGAATCAAGGGAATGGAATGGGTGCTGTGAGACCTGATCCTGCCCCGGGAGCAGTGAGAAGTTACGGTTTATCTTCTCCAAGTTACGTTGGATCGGGTTATCCTTCTGTTCCAAATGTTCAGTACCCTACGGCATACTCTGGCAGAATGATGAATCAGAGACCTTTGCATCGCTCTCCTGTGCCTGTTCATTCTACGGTTCCAAACAGTCCCTTAGGAGCATCTCCTGATGTCAGTTCAAGTTCGAAAACCCAACTTGAAGGTAATAATATGCCCCCTTTACCTGCTTTATTTTTCGCCATCTCCTTCATTAGAAAATGCTGTCACTGCAAGAGTGAGGTGCTATGTTTTCTTTTTTATATGTTTATGCATTCAAAATATTTGATTTATGTTTCCATTATAGGTCCTCCTGGCTCTAATCTCTTCATCTATCACCTACCTCAAGAATATGGTGATCACGATCTGGCAAATGCATTTCAATCCTTTGGAAGGGTATTAAGTGCCAAGGTCTACGTTGATAAAGCCACGGGCATGAGTAAATGTTTCGGTATGTGCTTTCCCTTACTAGTTACTATGCCACCTGTGACATTATCTGTTTTGTATATCCCATGCCTTATTCTAGTTCATTACAGGGTTTGTCAGCTACGACTTGCCCACATCTGCACAGAATGCAATTAAAGTGATGAATGGCTATCAGTTAGCCGGCAAGAAGTTGAAGGTGCAGTTGAAGAGAGACAACAAACCGAAACAAACTTACTAATTCAGGAACACTTGAATCTCAAGTAGCCTGGACTTTGTAACAACACCATGTAAAATCACCATGTACGAAGGATGGTATGGCTTTCGAGGGGCAGTTCTGGACGTAGCCGATTCAGATGGAGGAAATGGAGACCAAACTGGTTGCACATGGATTCTCCATACTGTGTGTGAAACTGACACTTCCGATCCCATTGGATCCCGGAAGATTGTAATTTGTGTATCATCAAATTCATTCTGACATTATTTTCAATTCATTGATTTTTCTTAGAGACCAATTCATGCAGCTAGAATTTTATGTATCTATCCAAAAATAGAAAACTTGGGATATGCAGAAAGGGGACTATTTATCATTCATTGTAATTCCCTTCATTCCTACTCTACCTTTCTTTGTATAACTTGAAACTCGCAGCTACAATTTTATGCATCTATCCATAAGCTGGTGTTTAGTCCTTGGAATATTGAGCTCATACTAACAGATACTAGGTTCATCATTTTGTTTTTTAATTCTGTTTCTATTCGTTATATTTTCAGGGAATGCAATGTTGTTGTCGATCGGGTCGCGCACCTAGCTTCCAGTATCCCTGCCGCCGAAGATATGCTTGCTGATTCGGAACTTTGCGTCTCGTCCGAAAGGACGCTCTACGATTTAGCTATTTGTGTTCTCGATAGCTGTTTTCTAATTCCTTTCCTTGTATTAAAAAAAAAAGCCGATGTTTCGTGTTTCAACTAACAATTTAAGTAACCGTTTTCTCACTCCTATCAAGGGAAATGTTCGAGACTCGAGATCTTGCAACGTCTTATTTATGCAAAATGTACAAGAAATAGAACACAAAGAAGGGCATAAATGGATTAGTAGTTCTTAGATTTGAGCTCTCTAAAGAGATTGCTAGTCTTAAAGCATAAACCCTAATTTCCACTCCCATATCCTCATGGAATGAGAAAATACACTACACAGCACATCCGGGATTCAGCCCGAGAAATGACCATCAGTTAGCAAGTCTACATCAAGATGGAACACATCTAAACTACTAAAGGTCAGCCCCAAGCTGAACCCTGACCTCCAAACACTTTCACCACAGGAGAAACCGGTCCAAGATTTCCGTCCTCCTAACAAGGTTCCGGTTCATGTAACGCTAATTTACAGGCACAAACGAAGAATTACAGGCGTATAAAAGTGACTAACACAACAAATATTTCCATAGCAATCACTAGGGGCCATGGGTTACATGTCAACTAGACATGAGCAACGGGCAAGAGGCGCATACTTTCAAAGGCTCCAACATTTCTTTCACATTATCATGTCTCTCAGATGCACTCCTGTAGGTGGTGGTTTCTTCTTTCGCATTTTCATGCCTCTCGGATACGCTCCTATAGGTGGTTTCTTGACCTTTGGTGGCTAGCAAGCTCAGATCGGATGTGCAATCCCTACCTCCGTCAGAAAATGTGATGGATGAATCATCATTCAGACCATAAATTGCATTGTCCACAAATTCCATCTGTTCTACCTCGTCACCTCCTGCATTTCCCTGATCCAAATGCCTCAAGAAACACTCTTCGGTGTCACTTGATGATTCAGCATCGTCCTTGAGTTCATGTTCATTTTTATCGAGACTGCAATCAATTGGACCACCACTATCCTCATCATCGCCACAATCAGAAACTGACCCCCTTGATTCACAGCTCATATCCATCTCTTCTTGGCTATCATAACCCCCATCATCGTCACTTTGCTGACCATCCGATGAATGAGACGTCTCCGGTGACTTTCCTTCCATTGAGGCTGCCTCTTCTCGTTCCCTAAGGTTTCTTGTGATGAGGGTCTTCAGCAAGTTCATCACTTGAACAGCGTGCATCAAAGCTGTCAAAGGATCAGACATCTGCATACGAACAGGCATATAAAGGCTCATTAGAAATATACCAACCAAAGATAGAAACATACGCTATTACTAACTCAATTAATGGCACAATCGAATTGATAAGTTGCTATTGCAAACCTGTGTCATGTTAGGGGCGAAAACCATGGCAATGTTTCTTGCATTCATCTTGTTAAATTCCTCTTCTTCAACCACATCAGCCATAAGATCAATAGCCCAGTTGAGCAATGCAGATTCAGTAGGTTTCAACTGCTTGACAAGCTCAGTGTAATCTTCTTCAGAGTTGCACTGAAGAACCTGTTCTGGCGAAAGCCCGTCGAGCACACCAGAAGGGAGCTCCCGGAACCATGTTTTGATAAGACCTGCAAGGCAGTGAACGTCGATATCATCAGGAACAATACCCCTGTTGAGTTGATCTCTCACATGCTGCTCTTGGCTGTTCTCGGGGTTGATTCGAAATACTCCTTCCGCCTATTAAAACAACCAATTAAACATGTAAGCCTTCGACATTTCATTCAGTATAACTTATTAGGATAAGCAGATTTGTTAGACATTGATAACTCATACCTGTAAACCACTTTGAGTATATAACCTCTCCTGCATTAGCAAGAGGATGATAGGGACACTGTTCCCTTTTGAATCATAAGAACATTGCATTGATTCCGCGGAAACGCCAAAGACACTAGCACTGCAGCATTTGGAGCATAAGATTCATGATAAGCATAAGATGATGGAACATAGCAAATGCAAAGCACCTTTTGATATAATTGAATGAAAAAAAGATTTGCCCTCTTTTCAGATTTCAAGTGTAGAGAAAAATGAAAAAATATATACACTTCATTCACACAATGAACACTAAGCAAGCATAAAAAATGTTAATTAGCCTACAGGCAATAAATATCCTAATTAAGACACCACATTAATCAATTTTTAAGTCAATACAGGTAGCTAGTTGACTGGAAACATCTTAAAAACTTCTTCATCTATTAATCCAAACTTTATGGAATCCATTACCAATTGTGACAGTTAATAGTAATACAACATAATAGTAATACAACATAAATGATCATTAATCTCCTTTTAATGAGTAAAAACAGAAGCTCCATCCCTCACTGAAACCAACACCTGGGAGTCAAAATTGAAGCTTTTTCAACCTCAAAAGTCAGATCTGAACATACCCACAAAATAACAGTAACCTTGAAAACAATTTCAATAAACACCGGTTGAGTAAAAGAGAAATCTGTATTTCCCATCACAAATTCAAGATTTCCCCATCAATCTCAACAAGAAACACTAATTTAAAAAAATAAAATAAAATCCAGACCCACAAAGGCACAAACCAAATCAAGAAATGAACTTTATAGGCAAATAAAGCGAAGGCAACAAAACCCACCTGGCGCTGGGGACTTTACATGGGATTTCAACCTCAAACTCGGCAGGTAGACCCAAGAAGCCATTGAACCTGTCGAAGGTGACATGGGTGATGTGCTGGACGTTGGTGGGCCACCCAATCTCCATCTGATGGACGGCGGAGGAGATGGCTTCCTCAGCACCACTCCGATCTACACGGCAAGACACCATTGATTTCCTCAAAGCAGCTAAGATGAAAGCCAGTATCGACAGCTGGTTCTCCTCCTCCTCCGCCGAACTCGCTCCTCCTCCCTTTGTGGGCAGCGACGCCGGGCTCTTGGTGCTTCCTCCGCCGCAGCCACCGCCTTTTGTAACCATCACGAGCCCCGTCATTATCTCTCCCTCTCTCTCTGGGAAAATGAACGGTGGTGTCTGATTGTGTGTGTACGGGAGTGTTTGGAGGTGGAGAGAGGAGATGGGTAGGGGCAAATGGGAGAGATTTGAAATGGGGAAGTGTGATTATTTGTTTTTGTATTTTAATGGGGGCGTGGATGTGTGGGATTTTGAACTCCACAGGCAGAAGGGGGTGGCTGAAGTTTGGAATTTGGGGGTTTGAGGGTTTCAAACGGCCACTCATTTCAAATTTTGTACAGGGAGAGTGGGTCTCTACTTTATCTCCTCATATCTTTCCAACTAACCCCATTTACTTTTTCCAAATTTTACATTTTTTGTCCCCTTAATTTACCCCCAGTTTGAATGAGGTAATTTTGTACAGTAAAAACATTTTTCATGAGTGAATATCTAAATTCAGAGAAATCGACAAATAGATTTATTTCCACATCACTCACATTTTTTCAGACCAAATCCTCTACAACACTTACTACAACACTCTCTACATCACAAAATTATTTTCACCTTTTTTAAACTTAAAAAAAATTACAAAAATTATATACATATTCTAAACACCTATTTTTATATGTTTATAAATTTTATTTTTGAAAAATCATGTTTTAAAATTTTTTATAATTATATTTCATAAAATAATACCTTTTGAATTTTTAAAAAATGTAAAAACACGATTTTTCAAAAATAAAATTTATAACCATATAAAAATAGGTGTTTAGAATATGTATATAATTTTTATAATTTTTTTTAAATTTAAATAAAGGTGAAAATAATTTTGTGATGTAGGGAGCGTTGTAGTAAGTGTTGTAGAAGATTTGGACTGACATTTTTTTACTCCGTAGTTTTATTTGGTCCAAATTCCAAAGTGGGTAATTTGATTATGAAGTTTTTGATTTGAGTCATTCAGTGGGTCAGTCAACATATCATTAATTGAGCGTTTGACAGAGAGCATAATTAATTAGCGGTTGAGTTACTCATAATGCACTATTAAGCAATGTCCAAGAAAGCAGTAATGTTTCCTTTACTGGTAAATGAAGCAATATTAACTGTTCCGAAATAGTTGAACTGAAAAAGACTTGCAGGTAGTATGCAAAGTCCACAATTCGAATCCGAATAACTGCTTTTTATTTACCAATTCAAGGTAAATGAAGTAATATAAATAGTTCATGTGAATTTCTTCTAAAATAGAAAAGTTCACATATTTCGACCAAAACAAATGACAAGCTAGGTAAGCTGAAATTTCCATCCTAATAACATCTCCTTTCCCATTTTAATACTCCTACCTGAAAATCAAAATGCAATCAAACAAACAAAAAATTACAATGGGAAATAATTCGTTTGTATCGGTTACAAGTGTTCTATATGTTTCAAGGTAACGGATGATTAATTCGTTCAAATCAAGTCTTGGAATTTAACAAGTTCAACAAAAACTTACCAGTTTGAAATGAATGCAGGGTTCATTCTTGATTTTCAAATGTAGTCGATATGTTGGAATTTTTTTAAAAAAATCTATGATTCGTCTATGGGTAAACAGATCTCAAATCTATTCACCTAATTTTTACAGTTTTAAACCAAAGAAAAAGAATGTGTGGTACACTCAATCGAATGGATCATAGATCCAATTGGATTGGTGGGTTATGGATCTATTAATGTTCAAAAAGTGGCACGTGCATAGAGAATTCGCGTCCTTAAAACATATATAACACCTATATAAATTCATCAAGCTATTACACTTCCATTAATAAAGTGTTGGACATCATATCCAGATTCACGTGCATTATATTTTTGTGTATGTAGATCGAGCGACTCACGCCATAACATTCTTCCTACCAATGACGTACTCGTTTGGTTTAATACAGAAAGAATAATTTTCGGGAAGTTACTCCTTAAAAATTGAATTCACACTAATTATATTTTTAGGTAATTGAGAAAATATATTTTGTTGAATTTTAGATGGTAAGAATTAAAATAAGAAAAGGAAAATTTTCTACCTGAGAGAGGGTAAGTTAAGGGCTCATTTGGGGGTAAGTAACGGAAATAAACAAAGTCTCATCTTGATTTTAATTGGTTTTGATTAGACTCTGAAGATGGCATTCGGAAAGGGTTTTTTCAACACCATGATCAACCATGATGAATCACGCCAAAACAAAAGATTGGAGTTGCTTTAGCAGGTTGGAGGAGGCTGAAGCCAGATTACAGCAGTCTAAGCTGGGGTGGGGTGGCTGGAGCCGAAGTAGGCGGCCGAAGCCAGATGATAGCTCTCTCTCTAGAAAAACTAGAGAGGAGAAAGTGTCCTAGAGTTGGTGTCTTGGTGGATCATGTATCACCTCCGTATATGAATAACTGGTTATTTAACCAAATTTACACTTTTAAAAAAATTAAAAAAAAAACAAATGAAAATAGTTAAAATTTTATCAAATAAATAATGTAATAAAATAGACCAATGAAAAAAAAGAATAATATGGAATATTGAAGTATTAATTATAAGGTATTTTGAAAATCAAATACAATTAATGATGAGATAAATTAATAAAATAAAAAAGTTTTATTATCGATTGATTAAAAGAGATAAATATTTTGTGTAATGGAAAAAAATCAAATAGGCCAATTATACGATATTGATATAGTTATTTATTTATATTAATCTGAGATACCTTTTTTTTCTTACACTAGGCTTGCTGTGGTATGGTGCTATTATTTTTGTAACTATCATATGGCAATATATAAAATTCCCAATTGGAGAGAATTCAACTGTAGTAGTTGTTTGTATATAGGTAATATTACCTACTCCAATAAATATACAAAGCTGTATATGAGGACATCAAGAACAATTCGGGATTTTGAATTGGAAATAATTAGGTAATTGTTAATATTATATTGAAATTAATTTACAACATGCAAAATTAAAACCTTGCTTTTTTTTAAAGTAAATATTCAAGATTAAACAAATTTGATTCTTGAGAAGTCGATAAAATCAGCACATAAAATCATCGTTATAGACAAATACAACCATCACATACGAAACAAAGAGAAAAAAACGCATTGAGCGGGTTAAACCCGCAACACTACACGTGGAACCAAGATCAAACGAAAACCAACTAGCTAGTCAAAGAAAAAGACAAAAAATAAGTCAAACACCACCACGGTAGCACCGCTGGTGAGCGGTATATCAAGACTCGATTTCCTATGAGATAGTGAAGATGATGCTTCAAAAAAGTGTCTCCTAGGAAACGGAACCGTCATGAATACTCATATTTCGTATTAGATATATGGAAGTGATATAATCCCCCCACCCCCACGCACACGCGAATTTTATCCTAATTAATTTGAAAATTAAATCTAAACTAAAACGGATAAATTATAGGTATAAATAAAATTATTAAATTACTTAAAAAATTATCAAATTAAGAAAAATATTTCTAAATATAGGTTTAGTAATTAGTATATGCCCTTATTTAATTTATTTTTGCCTATTGAGTTAAGGCACTGGGCCTGCCTGATCTATTATTGAGCTATCCAACCTTAATGTTAAATGCAACTGGTATATATTGCAGGGTCAGACAGTTGTGTTTGAGACATTGAAAACACGTGAACTTAAACTTTATATATAAGTCGGTGACCTACTTCTATTATCAATTGGTTTTAGGATGCAACTTCATCGGTCTTGCGTGTGCTCGATAGCTTGGTTAGCACATGGTACGCTCAAATGTGTAACCCCCCATATTATATATGACCTATCCGAATTTAATTAACAAAATCTTATCCAACTATGCAGTATATGCCAATCCAACAATATAATCCATATTACATCTATTTTTTTTTTTAAATGGGTAGAGATGTAGCAAATCTAGCCCACCCTGCCCCTAAGTCCGCACGTAGTATTACCTTCTTGAGTGGGTGAAATGAGTTAATGTAATGTTAGTTGCAACAATCACTCCTATTACTCATTTACTCCTATTGCTCTATTCAATAGGGAAAAAAACAAATCATTGTGCTTTACTTTCAATTTTTCCCATTTCGATCTCTTATAAATAAAAGTTTACAGTTTACTGACATTACTCTTCATAAAACTTGGAATTCAATATGATGTTTGTAGATATAATTATTTGTCCTCCTATTCTCAAGTAAATTTCTTACCACCTCTTATCAGAAAAGGAATTGGTCTAGCGGGATGAAGCACTAACATTTTTTTTCTTCTTAAAATCGACTATGATTTGGGTGAGGTCGGACCTTGCTGGACCACCATCCAAACGTGTTCTTTTAAATGAGAACGCGAAGTTGTGAATGAAACAATAATCTAACCGCGTCCACTGAATGTCGAAGATAGACCACTTTATCAGCAACCAAATTGTGTTAGGGTTGACCATTTGAGCTCCTCTATACCAAAATCTGGATTAAAGAGCCTTTATGTCAAAACTTTTCACTAGAACTGTGTTTGACACAACAACAGTGCACAATAGCTAATTTTTGGAGCTTATTAGGGTTTTAATATTATACTCCCTCCGATCCAAAAAAATATCGTTTGACTTTTTAACACGTATTTTAAGGAGCTAAAAACTATATAATATATTAACTTTTTTATTATTATTTTTTTATAATCTACTACCTCCGTATCAAAATACTTGTCTTTTTATTTTTTGACACGCTTTTTAAGAAGCGAAAAAATATATAAAATAATAATTTTTTTCATAATTTTTTTTCATAATTTTATAGATAATTATATTAAGTTTGAAATTATTTTTGTAAATTAATAAAATCATTGATATTTTATATAGTTTTTTATCGTTCTTAAAAAACGTGTCCAAACTAAAACAACAAATATTTTGATACGGAGGGAGTAATACTTATTACCAACAAATATTAAGTTGTAAAAAAATAATTTTAAAAAAGTTGATATTTTATATAGTTTTTAGCTCCTTAAAATACGTGTTAAAAAGTCAAACGACATCCTTTTTGAATCGGATGTAGTATATTTTTAAATGAAATAAATATAAGATTTTAGTTTAATTAACTTTTAAAATTAAAGTTTTTCAACAACTGCTTACGTAAGTTTTTCAGAGTTTTTGATTTTCTATCGGAAAGGATTTTCTATGGGAGTATTTTTTACTACTATGTCCACCAATACTAATCATCGTTTGCCGCATGATCTTGTGATGGCTTAATTAAGTTTAATTACAATCCTCCGCAAGTTGCAGTGAATTATAAATAACATTAATTAAAATTTTAAAAGTAATTGTATAATTAATACACATCGCAATAAGATGCAGTGGGCCCACTATTGATTTTTACACACAAAGGACCAGGTATGTGGAGTAACCATTAAAGGACCAGGTCTTTGAACTTGCAAGCGTAACCCACCACAACTATAGTTCGCCACAATTTGTTGCGGTGGATTGTGTTTAAACTTAATTAAGTCACTAGGATCATATGCGGTGGTTAGCGGTGGATATAATAAAAATTAGTGGTTTATATATCAACCCTCATTTTTTATTTACAAGTTTCCAACAACTACTCTAACAACTAGGTTTACCATATATCAGTACTAATTTATTAAATACAATATACTATATTTAACATAAATAATCCATCAGCGTCAGCTATCCCATCAACTATTATTTTACCAAACATATCCTAATATATATCCAAGCTATTATTTACAATTAGCTAGCTATATAATTACACACTATGTAACGCTGAAAACTCAAATCTATATTCCCCTTCCCCCACCCCACCCAATCATCATCCAGTGAATTTCTTGGAACAACTATTTTGTAATATTGCAATTTCTTAACACCAATACTCATTCCATTAGAACTATTTGTTACCAACTAATTGATTCAATAATATAATTGATTCAACTAATCTCAAACTCCACTTCGAGGCTGTTAGTACTCACCATTGTTATAGAAAAACAAACTTAACAATATACTATATCCAGGCACGAAACTAGGGGTGGGTTGAACTTTGCTGCAGCTTACAAAAAAAAAATAGAATTTAGGTAATAAAAGGAGAAGGTTAACATAAAACTAATGTGGCACAATGTTCTTTTACTTTGTTGTTTTCCTTTAAGACTCAATACTCCCAGGTTTGATTCCTCCTAGTCCTACCCTAATTTCCTCAATTTTTTCCCCTTTTATCTCTATTTTGGGTTCAAAAATCTGCATTCACAATTTCTCTTTCTGTTTTTATTTAGCTTGAGTTATTGTGCTTTCAGCCTACCCGAACTTTTCATTCTGGTTCCGTCCCTGACTATATTGTTAAGCATATCTCCGACTCGCTATTAATAGGAACTTTGCGTTCGTAGACATATAAATTTATAATAATAATATTAAATTTATAATGTAATTATAAATTTATATAATAGAGGTTTTTTATTTTTGTGGGTAATCTCAATAGTGGGCATTTTTTTTAAAGAAACCCTACCCCAGAAACCCTAGATCGAAAAATCGATGGGACTCCTTCACCAACTTCCCTGCAAATCTCAATGAAAGTCTAATCTTGAAGCCTCTCTATAATCTCAAGAAGTGTTGTCCAATCAATTACAAATCTCTCTTCTACTGGATCTGGCACAAGCTATGGAAATCTCAAAGTGCGGGGGTATGGGTTGCGGTCTGCGCTCTCTCTGGTTCGTCCCTCTCTCCATCGCTTCAAGGGCTCTACTTGGCTCTCATGATTGCCACCGTCTACTCCTTCAATTGGAACTGGCACAGTTATGTAATTCCTTCTCCTGTTGGGTTTTGGGGCTGCGTCTGGGTTATTCTCTCTCCTTCGCTTCAAGGGTCTATCTCGGTTATCATGATTATTTCCGTCTCCTTCAATCCTGGCTCCCCCTCCGAGCGTCTATTGCGATTAGACGCGTCTTCGGCATGGTCAGGCTCTCTCAATCTGAGAAAGTATGGCCTTGCGATTTGGGGATTTGGTCAACGCTCTCACAATCTTCAATCGCTGAGTTCTCTGCATCCTTTTGAAACTGACCGTGGCTATGACAGGTATGGCTCTAATCTTACCCTCCTCCATTCCAAATACAATTTGCCTGCTACATTTGGATTTCTTCTTCTGTGGTGGCTCTTTATCTGGCTCTATTTAAACGAATGTGCCTCACCATTAAATGTACATCTCTTACCTACTTTTCTTCCTCGGATTTCTGTTGCTAGTTACCAATTCTGCTTTATTGTCTCAGTGTTCTTCCCCTATCTCTGCTCTCTGTGTTTTGTGTTTTATATGGAACCAAACCAACCTGGAAAAGGGAAGGGGATCCTCATTGAGGATCCACCGACACCCAAGAAACCCAAAACCAAAGGGAAGGGGATCCTCTCTGAGGATTCACCGACACCCAAAAAAAGCAACAAAAAACCCAAACTGCCTAAGCCACTGAAAAGTGACAAAGCTAAGGAAAAACTCGATCTAAACTCCTTCTTTACCCAGCTGCAACAATTCCACCCTCAATACCGATTCTCAACAAATGCTAGGCTCTATGGGAGAGCTTTTGGTGCTCCCATAGATTTCAAAAAACTGGAATCCAAGCTAAATTTTGATTGGAAGGGGATCTCTGGGGAACTTCAAATTATTGAGCTTCCAAATCACTGGTTTGAGGTGAGATTTTCTGACCCTAATGATTTACTAATGGTTTGGGAAGCCAGACCTTTCCATGTCTATGGCCAACTTATTATTCTTAGGATTTGGTCTGATGCCTTTGATCCTATCTCTGAAAATACCTCAGCCATTGATATGTGGGTTAGGATAACCTCTATTCTTGAAGCTTACAAGAAACCTGGTGCTCTTGCACTCATCATTGAAAAAAACAAATTTGGCACCTACATCAAATACGACCCTACTGTTGATCCTAGTGCTAGGTATGCAAGAATCTGTATTAATCTTGATCTAGCACTTGCTATGTCAAACACCATTCTAATCCCAGTTAACAAAGATGAGGTCTCTGCCCATATTATTTGGTTTGAGGAGTTTCCTGAAGGCTGTGGAAACTGTGGTGGCCAGGATCACATTTTCAACCATTGCAGAAATTTCTTACCTAAACCCCAGAAAATCCAGGTCACCATAAAGAAACCCCACAACATGATTCCTAAACCTAGCACGGGTGAAGGCTGGGCTACCATGGGAAAAAAAGGAAAAGTTCTGAAAATGCCAAACCCTATCCATTCCTTTGGGAATAAGCCTTACCTGACTGCTAGGGGTGGGGTGGCTATTGCTTTTGAAGCTCTCTCAAACTCCTCCAACTCATCTATTGGTTCCAAATCTCCCACTGATCTCACCACTGTCCCAGATACCTATCCCACACCCTTACCTTCTGGTGGGGTGCCAGTTGCTCCTGAAACCACAACCCCTAGCTCCTTCCCTCCCTTTGCTGGCATCACTGGTAACCCTGCAGGGTGGGTTCCTGCAGCTGGTTTCAGTGGTGCCCAGGGAGGATGTAGCATGACTAAAACTCCTTCTATAGCTGTTCCCTCGACTGAGATTACCCACACCACTGAACAACTGTTGGCTTCAGACACTGGCACCACCATTACCTCTAATGATGATCCTATGGAGGCTGCTTATCCACTCCCTGATCCCCAGCTTTACAATGAGATTGGTGCTGAAGTGGAATCTGAGACACTTCCTTGTCTTCTCTATGATTATGATGAGGATGACTTACTTGGTGGAGTTTATGATGAGGGTTGTTATCTGCTGGATGAACCTGTTACTGATAACCATCTTGATGTCATCTCTGAACCCTCATTTCATTCTCTACAATCAAACACATCCTTGATGAGGATGTTGTCCACCTCTGAAACTCCATTGAAGGACTCTTCCACTTCTGGCTCTCTCAAAAGGAAGGCTGTGGGAGGGGAAGATGATACAGCAAGCTCCAATCTGAAGAGGGGCAACAACAAGGTGTAACTCCATGATATACAAGTTTTTGCCAAGCAATGGGATGACCAAGCCTTGCCCATGGGCTCTTTGTGATGACTGCATATCATCTACATCACCTTTTGGAATAATTCTAGAACTTTTTGCAAAAATCTCATCTCCTACTTCTTGGCAAAACCTTGAATGCTGTTTTATTAAGTATTTTATCCTATGGTTTTATGATCACTCTACTAGCATCTCTACTGTGGGCTTGAAGTTTTCTGGAATATCCAGTTGTATTATACCTTGCCCGATTAATGAAGATTTATATTATGTAATCCAACTGTCTTGCTGGCTTCATCATACTAACTCATCTCCAACTCAAAATAAAAATCACTTAATCTTTTACTTGGTGGAGGTTTTGACTAGTATTTGGTATTTATTGATGATTATCTCTATGAAAACACTTGAGGAAATATCCATAAATTACCATGCATGCACAACGACTGACTATCTGCTTAATAAACAAGTTTCTGTCCATGATATTGGACTGTTACATAGCCTTGACCTCTCTAAAATCTTTACACACTTCAGGTTTTTTTACCTAGCATTAGTTATGAAGATGTCTGATCTATACTTCATTTTCTTCTTATATGAGTTGAATTATATCTTCCTCAAAATTAAAAAACATTCACACCCTACCACTATCATATGGCTGCTGAGTTACTGCTGCATCTTTTATCTCAGTTGCATTATACCTTGCCCGAGTATTGAAGATTTATATTATGTAATTGTAAAGACCGGAATTTAATTAATATTTATAAAATATCCGTAGGATAATCCGAATATTATCCTCCCTTATGATTATGAAAACCCGGAAAATTTAAAAATTTTATGTCTAGCCTTACATGGATTTAATGACGGAAAAAAATATGCCCAAGCCACTTTTCTCGTATCTTATAAACGTAACGGATTTTAACGCTTCACGAGCTCGGGTTTTACATTATGTTAAAGAGGTCATCCACCCAAATTGCCCAACATTGATCCACCAAACCCTTGACTTGTGGCTTGCTTGTGAATGTAGACATTCAACCACTCCCATCTCTTCATCCCATCACCACCCATGCTTTGACTCATGAAGCCAACCACCCCTCTCCTCTATAAGCCTGACCCCAAGACTCATGAGGAGCTCATCCAAAGAAGCCCCACCGTCACTTGAGAGGAGAGAGAGAGAGAGAAGGAGAGCCTTGCTCCATTTTAGGTCCATTTTGGACAGCCTTCACAAGAAATAGCATAACTCCCTCCATACTCATCCAAATTGAGCAAACTCGGTGGCCATGGATCCGTCTTGAACCCAGATTTCCATACATATCTCAAACACAAAAATCCAAGGTCTTTTGCCCAGCCAAAATCGTCCATCTTTGAAGCTGCAGAAAACTGTTTTTGAAGGGTCTTGAGAGTTTGACTTGATTTCTTGGTAAGAACCCTTCCTTTCTTCCAAAACTGAGTTCCAACATGTTTTATAACTCCTTTTCTTCAACTTTGAGTAAGAATCTAAATCATGTTTTGGGATTTTTGGTGACAAAATGGCAAGGTGTTTGAAACGTGTTCCGAAGGACTCCCGAGGGTGTTCTTGAGTCGTTTGTGTGGGATTCTTCGAAGGTAATCCCTCATCCGCCTTCCCTCTCTCTAGGAATAGATCTTGTGTGCTTGGAAAGGGCTTAGGAAGTGGAGCCTCTATGTGTTTTTGGTTGCGTTTTGTAGCAAACATCAAGAGACAAAATGGATATATGTGCCTCTGTAATTTGGACTTTAATTCCAATCCAACGGTCTGATTCGGCTGAAATCTTAATATGATGTTCATGGAAATGTTATCTAACTTCCCTTTAAAAATTATGGCAATCCAACGGTTGGATCAAGAGTTATTATGATTTTAGTAACCAGTGTTTATAATGACTCGGTTAAAAAACTTGGTTAAGGGAATGCTAAGAATATGGTTCAATATATGATGGCATAACCGAAACTTAGAGCATATAAAATACAGAAATGAAGTATACCCATAACTTGACTTATGATCCGATAAGAAGAAAATCGATTATGTGATAATACGATATAGATTATAACTGGTTAAGTCCGGATCACTTAACCAAATTGTGTAATCTATAGAATCGTGAACCTCATGTGGATGTATGTTGATTATTAGGTTGGGTACCATGCATTAGAATACCACCTAATGAAAGCTTAATGAAATTAATAGGCTCTTGTTGATTGGATCCTTGGTTGTGCACTTTATTGCTTGCTTATTCTCCGGACTCCAGGTAAGTCCCCTGGACTTACTCATGATGGATTTATGTGATACTCTTTGTCTTATCGAGAGTCTTCATGCATCACGCGACCTAGTAACATGTTTAGGAATATAAACTGGTAATATGACGTAGGATGAACTTAGTAAATCCAATAATTCATATGTATGCTATGTGTCTATGGTAGGATGGCCGTCAAAATCTAAATAAATGACTTATACTCGATGGAACACGAATGAAATGATGAAAGGCTTATGATGAGAAAGAATGAGTATGTTTGAGAAGGATGAGTATGTTTGAGAAGGATGAGTACGTTTGAGAAGGATGAGTACGTTTGAGAAGATATTATGGTGATTATGATGATGATTATGATGATGATACGGGCCCTTGTGTGTTTATTTCGCATTTATATATATCTATACACTTGCTTATGTGTTGCATTTTAACATTCATGTAGTTTAAGTATGCCTCTTTATATGGCACGGAGTGTGCATATTTCCGATGATTGACCCCGATATATTTCTTGTTTTTAGATTCAGGTACCCCTTACCCGATATGACTTACTGATGTGGATGGTTGTCGGGACAGACCTTTTGGACGATTAGAGTGAGGGAGGCGCTTGACATTCGCACTCTTTTGCTCATACGTTTTATCGTTTTGACCCGGCGTGGCCGTGGCATTTTGTTGTATTTATGATTTCCGCTTTTATCTCTGTTCGAAACGTTTTGCGATAGTCTAGGACAGGTGAAGCCTCCAACGGGCTTACGATCTTTTCGGGGTTCGCAATCCCCATCTTTTGACAACTAAATCTTCCGCTTAAATGAACCTAATAATAACTCGTACTCGGTCGTAAGATCCAAAGCTCACGGAAGAAGATCAAACTTCTTCTATAACGTTCCCCGATAATCTAGTATTCCGAACCTTATTTACCTTCTAAGTAGGTTTATGGAGGTTAATTCGGGTACTTAAATTTCGGGTCGTTACAGTAATTCTGCTGTCTTGCTGGCTTCATCATACTAACTCACCTTCAACTCAAAATAAAAATCATTTAATCTCTTACTTGGTGAAGGTTTTGTCAAGTATTTGGTATTTCTTGTTGATTATCTCTATGAAAACACTTGAGGAAATATGCATAAATCACCATGCTTGCACAATGACTGACTATCTGCTTAATAACCAAGCTTCTGTCCATGAACTTGGACTGCTACACAGCCTTGACCTCTCTAAACACTTTACATACTTTAGATTTTTTTACCTAGTATCAGCTTTGAAGATGTCTGATTTATACTTCATTTTCGAGTTGGATTATATCTTCCTCAAAATTAAAAAAACATTCACACCTTACCACTATTATATGCCTTCTGAGTTACTGTTGCATCTCTTATCTCAGTTTAAGGAAAATTGAAACTTGCTGGCTCCATCATGCTTACCTATCTCTAACCCTTCATAAAAAATACTTCATCTCTCACTTGGTGGAAATTTTGATAAGTATTGGGTATGTACTGATGTTTCTCTCTATGAAAATTCTTGTGGAAATATCCTTATATCACCAAGTATGCATACTGCCTGACTATTTGATTTATAACCATGCTTCTGTTCTAAAGCTTGGACTGTCACACATACTTGACCTCTCTAAACTCCTTATATACTTTAAATCTATTTACCTAGTGCCAGTTATGATAATGTCTGATCCATCCTTCATTCTCTATAAATTGATTGATATCTCCCTCCAAATTAAAGGACATACACAATCTACCTATCTTATATGGCTACTGGAATACTGCTGCCTCTTTTATCTCAGTATAAGGAAAACTGAAACTGTAATAAACAATGACCAGTTCTTGCATTCTCTTTATGATATACACTTAGAGTATCTCTTATGGTTCTTAATCAACTGCTATCTTACTTACAAAAATAGAGAGAGAATTGCATCTTCCATAAACTATGATCAGTACTATATACTTTATTCTTTTGTCAGCTATCAATTATATATAAAAACTTACTATTATAGACATAACCAAGAACTCTATACTAAGCCTGCTCGAGGGATTCTTTCTCTCGAGCAATTTGCTTGTTTACAATCTATACAGATCCTCAACACAACCATAAGGGAAACAACAAAGACCAAGAGCATACAATGGACTCCAAGAACTCAAGATCTCAGTCACAAAACATCAACAGTGGATACAATGAAATACTGCAAGCAAGTATGGGAAGGAACAGTCTACACTTCAGCACCACAGAATAAAAATAGAAGGGGCCTTTGGAAGGTTTGCAGCTGCAGTCAATTTTTTTATCTTCCATGGGTTAAAACAAGCACCTGTTACATAAACTGTATCCGAATTCTTACCAGTGCCTTTGCTCTGTCCTGCTCAAAAATTTCTAAACTTGTTAAAAATAAACAGTGGACTATAGATACACTCGTTTATATATATCTTTATGCTAAGGATTTGAGACTTTTGTTATGTATTTGCGTGCACATATTAAAGTCTGTAGTACCATTCGCCATAGGTCAAGTTGCTGATATACAAAACACTTTCACTCTCACCTTTTATCAACGAAATCTAGTTTCAGAAATTCCAACAAACAACACTACAGAATCAAGAGTAATACAAATCAACCACAACCTTACAACACCAGATTCAAACTCTCAGACTAGAAAAAAGAATCCTGCAACCACAAGTAATACAAACACCAAAATCCACACCTCTACAAACCATTCTATAAATCAAAACTTCCACAAGTATGGTCCTAACTCTTTAAGGTACCAAAACCCCCCAACTAGTTTCTTATGAAGTTTAGCTTCTGGAATGTAAGGGGGCTAAGTAGGAAAAATGTCTGGACTCATATCGAATCCACTGCAAAATCAGATCACATTAAAATCTTAATGTTAGCCGAAACAAAACTAACTAATCCTCCACCGGAAAATTGTTGGAGAAAACCAGGTTTTGACAAGTTGTTCTTCCGTCCATCAAATGGCTTGTCGGGAGGCCTCTGCCTTCTCTGGAAAGAATCGCAATTCCAAAATGAAACCCTCACCATTAGACACTCCACTGACCGGATTATTCAGGCAGACTATACCAACACCAAACTAAACACTACTATAGAAATCTTATTTATCTACGCAACACCCTATGCAAATGAAAAAAATGATTTTTGGGCATCTATAGCTGACTACATAACCAAAGCTAAGGACTCTCTCATTATTCTGGGAGATCTCAATGAAATTTTGGAACCAAATGACAAGCAGGGTGGCAGATTGCCTTCTATAAACAGATTTACAAGACTTAGAGATATAATTAGTACGCATAATCTGGTTGATTCTCCAACTTGTGGCAATAACTTCACTTGGAGAAAGAGAGAACATGGTAGTGACAACATATATGAGAAGTTAGACCGAGCAATTATAAGCCACGCTATCCTAAAAGATTTCCCCAACCTTTGTACTAAAAATCACGCTTTCTTAAAATCTGATCATGCTCAAATCACACTGGATCTAATGGATAATCAAAAACCAAAAATGCAACCTTTTAAATTCGAAATGGCCTGGACCACAAGACCAGACTATGAAAACATTGTACGCTCGGCTTGGAGACTTGACTCCCCGGGATCCCAAATGTTTAAATTAACAAAGAAACTGCAAGAAGTAAAAAGAAAGAGTAAGATTTGGAGCAAGGTAACATTTGGAAACGTTTTCCGCCAAATAAAACAAGTTGAAACACAACTGTTGGAGCTGCAGAACACACTCTGTAATGCTTATAACTACGATATAGACAAAAAAATCAAAAGGCTCACGGTCAAGCATGCTTCTCTTTTAACCTATCAACAAAAATATTGGGGACAACGAGCCAAAAGAATACATGTCAAATCCATAGACGCAAACACAAAATACTTTCACAAAATTGCAACTGGTAGACGTAATAGGAATATAATAAAACAGATACAAACCACAGCTGGCATAACAATCAATAACGAAGATGAAATAAGAAAACTAATCAAACATGACTTCACCCAAAGATACTCACTTCAAAGGAGACAACAGATACCTAGCAACCTATTAAGTTATATAGGAAACGAAATTTCGGATGAAGATAATAACTGGCTAACAAGACAAGTCACAAACGCTGAAATAAAAAACGCGGTATTTGGTCTAGCAAACGACAAATCGCCGGGGCCTGATGGTTTCCCTGCAGGATTCTTTAAAAAATATTGGCATATCGTAGAACCTTCTGTAATCAAGGCAGTAAAAAGTTTTTTCCTTAGTGGACGGATTCTAAAACAAACTAACCACACGTTTATCGCTTTAATTCAAAAGATAGACAATCCTACAACAACTTCACACTATAGACCAATTAGCCTTTGTTCAACAACTTATAAGGTAATATCCAAAGTATTAGCAGCAAGACTAAAAAAAATCATTCCTAAAATAACAAACCCACTACAGAGTGCATTCTCATCTGGTAGATCTATACAGGATAACATTCTAATTGCAAATGAAATCTTTCACTCCTTCTCTAAGAAAAAGGGAAAAACTGGTTGGATGGCGGTCAAACTAGATATGGAAAAGGCCTTCGACATGGTGGAGTGGGACTTTCTGCTGTCCACTATGTTCAAATTAGGTTTCTCCAAAAAGTTCACGGATTGGATCAAGGAATGTATAACCACGGTCAGTTACTCAGTATTGGTAAATAATGAACCTACAGAGGTTTTCTTCCCCGAAAGAGGTCTACGCCAGGGTGACCCTTTATCACCTTATCTATTCCTAATCGTTTCTGAAATCCTTGCCAGAGGTCTTTACAATGAATCGGTTAAACCTCAGAGCCACCTAGGTATAAGACTAACAAGAGACGGAACCAAGATTCCTTTTCTAGCATTCGCAGATGATATTGTCATCTTTGCTTCGGCTACAAAAACGGGTTGTGACCAAATCAACAAAACATTAAGGGAGTATACTGGGTTGTCAGGGCAACGAATAAACCGACATAAATCCCAATTCCAGACTTCAAAAAACGTTCTGACAACACAGAAAAATCTAATCCGTAATGAATTAGAAATAGCACACACCCCTAATTTAGGGTGCTACTTAGGATGCCCGATCATTGAAGGAAGAGTCACAAAGGCTGATTTCAAAGACCTTATACTGAATAACAAAACTCAACTGCAGAAATGGAAAGCGAATTGCCTCTCTCAGGCTTGAAGGTGTACTCTAATCAAGTCTACGCTTTCAGCTAAACCTTTGCACTTAATGCAATGCTTTATGTTACCTAAATCTGTCCACTCAGAACTGGACAGAATTAATAGACAATTCCTATGGAACAAAGGGCCTAACCATAAACCACTCATCAGTTGGTTTGAAGTATGTAAAACAAAGGAAAATGGAGGGCTTGGTCTCCGTTGCTCAGAGGATATGAATAAGGCATTACAGATGAAACTGCTCTGGAAAATACTAGTGGAACCAAATAGCCCGTGGGTTAAACTAATAAAAGAAAAATACCTCAAGACAAGCAATATCCTGAATTATCAAAAGCATGGGGGGTCCTCGTGGCAATGGGCACAACTTATAAAACTAATACCTCTATTCAAAAATGGTCTCCAATGGTCTATTGGGGATGGGTCAGCGATCAATTTTTGGAACGATCACTGGATGGGACAAGCACCCCTTAAAACATTAATCCCAGATACCCAACAAATTGATGAGTCAATAACCATGCAATACTTCATAAAGGAAAATAAAAGATGGGATCGTAATAAATTATTTGGAAAATTGCAAGGGATTTTACCAAATGACTTAATAGAGATAATCACAACGATACCGTTACCCGAAAACATCCATGTTGACAGACTATATTGGAAATGGAGTAAGAATGGTTGGTATACAACAACCTCTGCAATTGATATGATACATAAATACAAAAACCACATAAAATCGGATATAAGCTGGGTGTGGGACTTAGATTCCCCACCCAAAATAAAATCTTTCCTGTGGAAAATCCTCAAAAACGTTGTACCAACAACGGTCAGATTAGCTTCTCGAAGACTAGGAATCCCGACAAATTGCCCCCACTGCGACTCATGCTATGAGGATTTGCAACACTTATTATGGGACTGCCCCATTACTAAGGGCTCTCTGATGGCAAATGACCCAGGATCCTTTATGAAAATGCATGGTTGTTTTGATAAAGGAGACCCGATCAATGAAACTATATGGAATATCAAGAACACAATAGGAAAAGAAAAATTTGAAGACGTTGCATTTGTATGGTGGGGCATCTGGTTCTCCAGAAACAAAACGCACTTTGACAGTATAACACCAGATATAAGAAAGATATTAGCTTTTAAAAAAGACCAAAAATTCATCTGGGTGACATCACAAGAAAAGGGAAATACAAAGGAAAATATAACAGTTACACAAAGCAACTCAAAACTAAGATTAATTTCAAAAAGAAAAAGAACCAAATGGGAACCACCTCCTCAGGACACACATAAACTTAACTTCGATGGCTCTCTCTCCTCCAGTAATATGGGCTCCTTTGGATTTATCATTCGAGACTGCAAGGGTTCCCCTATCTGTTGTGGCTGGGGACCATCACCAATCAATTCTGTTTGTCGGTGTGAAAGCCATGGGCTATGGCTTGGCATACTCGCTGCAAAAAGACTGGGAATTACAAAATTGACTGTAGAAGGAGATAACCTAACAATTATTAAGTGTTTAAAAGGTTTGGGGAAGCCTACTGGAGACTCGGATATGATTGTCTCAGACAGTCTAGTCTCGCTGGGCTTCTTTTGTTCGGTCGAGATTCGTCATGTCTACCGGGAAGCTAATCTTGTGGCAGATCGCTTGTCAAGACTTAGTTCTGCTTCACTTGGTACTTTGACTCCTGATGATTCTCTTTTGTATAGTCTCATCCGAAAGGATGCTCTTGGCTGATAGGGCTTAGCCCTATGGTCAAATTTTTTCCGTTTCAAAAAAAAAAAAAAAAAAAAAAAAGTTAAACAAAGAGGAATTTGAATTGGGAAGAAAGAATAGAACCGTTGGTAAAATAAAAAAAAAAGGGTGAGAAAGATTGGGCCCCATAAACTGAAGTTTGTGTTCCCGAGGACATTGGATCCTTCCCATCCCCTCCATGATTCATTGGGTTGGTGCTGCGGATGTAAATATAAATGTAAGGCTAAATTACAAAAAACCACCCTTAAAATAGTAGGCTATAAATCTTCTACCCCCTTAAAAAAACATCCTACAATCCTATTTTACAAAATCATTTTACCTTTAAATCAATATTCAAAAAATGCATTTAGCGTACAAATGTTCATTATAACAAGTGAGAAAAAAAAGTCTATAAAAATGACCTTACAAAAGTTATACTCCGTGATAATTAAAAAGTTGTAAAAATGTTATTTTATGATATACTCCATAATTTGTTTAAATTTTTATAAGATGTTTTAATTTTTTTCCCCCAAACGTGTCAATGTATTAAATATATTTAAATATTTTAAATATTAAGTTAAATGTATAATAATTTTGTAGAATACGGAGTAAGTTTTTGGAATAGAGTTTTGGGAGATGATTTGAAACCTAAAATATATGGAGTATTTGTACTCTCTCCATTACTGTGATGTTTTCTTTAAAAACCATTCTTAAAATTGAAAATGGTAGAAAATCTCTCTAAATTTAATTTCATTTAAAAGAATCATACATAGTCCATTTTATCAAGACGAACCTTATTATAAATTTATATGTTTATTAATAGAGTGATAGGTGAACATTTTCATAACATTTTTTACACATACAAAAAAAAAGTATTGGGTTGTTCTTTGAAAGAATCAAATTTATGGGTGATTTTGTGAGAAATCCCATATTTTGATGGCTATTTTCTGTGATTTACCCTAATGTAAATGTAAATGCAAATGCAGACAGTGCCCACATTTTAATCCCACATAGGATTTACACACATTTTCCTTACAGTGATTCAATTTCTTCTCTTTTGGATTTTTTTAGGCCAAAAAACTGATGGTGGTGTCTGTGAAAATCTATTGCTCTCTACCTACCAAATGTTGAAATCTACCTTTATAAGACACCCACCTTCTTGTTTTCTTACCGTTGTGGTTATTTTGTTTGAGTAAATTTACAAGGAAGGATACAAATACAACGTTGTTCAATTCAAGCCTCTGCAATTTTCACAGAGTTTCCCTTTGCTTTTTTACATTTACCGTCTTGTAGACGAAACTTAAAAGGAGTTAATAATGTTATTTTTCTGGTTTAAAGGTTTTGTGCAACCTTGGACAAGCAAGAACTAATAACACAAGGGCACAACACAAAAACATTTGAAACAACTTTCAGTCCATCAAGCTGAAAAATATAAAAATACACGAGCTATATATGCAGATTTTCTCAATTTCTTCTCCATTTTTGTTATAAGACAGGAGTTTGGGTGAGATCAGATTCTACTGAATCATTACCTAAGAACGTCCTTACGGAAGAGAGCTAGAAGCTTATGACAAGAAGTCAATACAAGAATATCCGAGGATAGTCTAAGCCTGGAAACCTTATTAACTGCCTAATTGACTTATCTGAATATATGAAAGCATTTAAGTGTGAATAGGATGTTATGTGAAAAAAAAGGTAAAACTTTGGGGCATTGCATTTTTTAAAAAATAAAAATAAAATGACACTAACGAACTTGGTGCAAGTTGATGAGTAATGAACAAAAGTTGTTGAAAGTTTGAAGTTATGAAATGAATTAAGGTATAATGGAGTCCAATCTTACCTATTAAGCATTTCATCCAACGACACCCAACAATCAATTTAAATGCATTCTTTAAATAAAAATCACAAGTTTGCTACACACTTCATGAGTTGTTTTGAAAGTTAAGTTAATATGAAACTGAGTGTTACTAGTCATGAATGATTGATTTATAAGGCTTATTTATTTAAAATAAAAATGATTTAATATTTAAAATTTTGCTAATTGGTTTAATCTTACTTATTGGTTTAGCATGTCACAAAAGACAAACTTAATTCATGATTCATGGAGAGTTCGACCAAAAAAAAATCATGAAGGGGGAAAAAATTTACTCACTGGATACACAAACACACAAATTATAGCACTTGTCATTAATTATGATTTATTGCACACGGACTTGTTTGTGCTGAAAAGAAACTTATAGGTGATAGAGAAGGTGTCAAACACTCCATTCATATTTGCAAGGGTTTAGAATCAACCGACCTGATTACTTGATGTTTGATATGGTCAAGGAGCAAACTCATGCTAAAAATGACTCAATGACTATTTAGTCGTTTCTGATTACCTTATATGAGGAGAGATTGGTCCATCCCAACTCCCAACTATTCCAACTTTAATATCAAAACAGCATACGGATAATCATGATTGTAGCTAGCAACAGCAAATAGTATCCAGTCGTTTTATGAAACAACAGTAAATGTTCTATAATAACGTGGGCTTGGTTTCTTGCACAGGACATTAGACACCTCTGCCATAGTGCCATATATCCAGCCAAGTAATTTGGTCTTTTGCTAGTTGGAACTCGGGTTGCCCATGAACTAGCTCGAGCTGAGCCATCGAAACCCAGTTTGTGGATTCAGATCCCTTGCCCAACTCAGTTTGAATCATTTGCCCCCCTAAGGTTCTGTACTTCTGTTTATGTTGCTCTTCAAAATAAGTTGATGAATGGGCGTCACATTGCTGAGCCACTGATGTAAAAAAGACCCTTTCTGATTTCCAATAAACTGCTGTATATAACTGTGCAAGAAAAAGAAAAAGGGCGTGGGGGATTTCGAACCATATGTTTGAGAGAGAAGTTTGTTTTAGAAAAGAAGAAAGAATTATATTACAACTTAAACATACTGTGTTTCTGTCAACTAAAAATGGGAGGGAGAGGCAAACTTAGCAAATTCACTAATTAGTTTTTGGTTTTGACTTCACTGGATCATTAGGCAAATTGACAATCTGGCTCACACCAAAAGGAAGAACAAGAAGAAAAATGAGGGTAAAGAATACAAAAGTATACAAAACTTCTTGTTATCACCACCAAACTCTCTATGAATCTGCACGGCTTTTCCAGTTTTAATGTTGGGGACTCTTTTAGAAGAAGTTGCTATCTACATCCCAGAAGATGTTCTGTTGATCCGCTGTGCTCCAAGTTTCATAGCAGAAGGCTTACCACGGCCTCTACCAGCAGACAAGGGTTTGGCCCTCGTCACCGGTGGAGGGGCCGCTATAGAAGCCCATGGGTCATCGTCATCACTCGCTACAGAGCTTCCAACACTAAGAGGCTTTGATGTTGTTCTTGGAGCTGGAGCAGCAATGGAACCCCATAAATCATCATCGTCAACTTTGGGCGCCTTCACAGGTTTCTTTGACTGTAAAGTTGCAGCTGCGGACAAGGAGGATTCTTTTGTTAGTCACCTATCATTTCCTCATGAGATCTTGACTATGATTTTTTGGTCGGTTTATCTTTATCACACTGGTAGTGGTATATTGTTTGTATAAAAAATATCATTCTAAGGAATGGAGGGTGAGAGAGAAGGGGATAGAATAGAGAACCAAGTTCCCTATATTGAAGAACAATACAGGAAGGGAAGAGCAGGAAAGAAGTCTACTGTGCTCTTAAGCTCGTGTAATCTGGAAGGAACGATATATTTCCCTTGATCAAAGAGGAAATATTGTGATTTGTGACTTTCAACTTCTCTACTTTTCTCGGCTCTCAATCATAAACAAGACCTATTACCTGCTGGCTTATGTTGAGAAACTGGTGGTTTTGGCTGTGAAACTGAAACTGGTCGCTTCTGAGCAGCTTCAATATTTGCAAGGGCTGGCAAAGGTTTTAGATCATCAAGTGGCTCCATGTCATCCCATCCATCTTTTTCGCTATCATGATCATCACTAATTCCATTATCAAGATCTCCCCAGCCATCAGTAGATGATGGAGATGGAGGTGCGGGTTGTTCAGCCAGATCCATGCTAGAGCTTGTTCGCACAGGAGGTGGCATCGTGCTGTTACTAAAACTGTCCTTTCCTGCAAACAAGCAGAAAGAATTTTTAGTATGAACTTATCATGGAATTATGTCCACAACTCCCTGTCTGAAATAGAAACAGTTTTAAGAAAGTTGGTTCATCCCAATGATAATACTAGCATCTACAAACAAGTAGATAAAATAGGCAGGGAATGACTGCCCAAAATGGTTCCTAATCTTGTTCATTATATGGCTTTAAGACCAGAAAGCATCAAAATATTTCTATCACGAAACCATTGATCTCATACATATTTCAGAAATAAACTTGAAAAGAACAAGAAAAGAACCCAACGAAGGATAACTGAAACCTGAAAGATCCGACAAGGTCAAAATCTGTTCATTTTTTAGCCAGATTAGCTTTATTATTTAGTTTTAGGCATTCTAATTCTTCTGTTTTGCTACTGAACCTCCAAGAACTCAGGTAATCAGATTAAGCTTCTCAGTCATTTAATACATTCCAGTTTTGTCATAAAAAAACAGAAAAAAATACCTGGAGGAAAACAAAGAATGCTACATTGCTACAAGAAGAGCAGATATAGGATGACACGGGATTGGAAAAATGCATTTAGCAAAAATGGTGCATTGATCTAATACAAACCTGAACTTGCAGTGACAGTTGCTGATGAGAGGGATGTGCTAGAACCCACAGAAGTAAGTGGTGCTTGCTCCGATGTTTTGCCTTTCAGAGTTAAGTTACTCATGGCCCATCTGTAGCATTGTTTAGTTATGGGTCAAATCTCAGATGTACTGCATTTCAATCTAGCCAGACCAGTAAGAATAGAGCAGTTCGAGCAATCAGCAATACAAACTGCATCTCGCATATTAAGCAACAATGCAAAAAACATAAAATTTTAAATTGCAATTCAAGAGAGAAAAGAATGCAGTATTGAGTCCTGCAATTTCATTTTTATTTCACCAAGCGGAAGGATACAGTTAACATCAGCAATTGCAACAAACTGAATATTTGTTTCACCATTAAAAGTCAAAAAGGACATGTGGCAGGCAACAGGGATCAGAGAGCAATTTAAAAGAGCAATCAGCAATACAAACTGCATCTCGCATATTAAGCAACAACGCCACAAACATAAAATTTTAAATTGCAATTCCAGAGCGAAAAGAATGCAGTATTGAGTCCTGCAATTTCATTCTTATTTCACCAAGGGGAAAGATACAGTTAACATCAGCAATTGCAACAAACTGAATATTTGTTTCATCATTAAAAGTAAAAAAGGACATGTGGCAGGCAACAGGGATCAGAGAGCAATTTAAAAGAGCATAAGAGAGAATGTTAACTTACAAGGACAAAAGGAATAGAAGAACAAGGGATAAGAAATCACCAATTTCAGACAAAAGAAAAGTGGAAGGCTTATCTTAATGTTCCTATAATATATTCAATCACATACCCAAGCAAACCGGCATTTCCTGATAATCCTGTAGCATCCATACTTGCTGCATCTGTGTCACCCTGTAAACATAATGTTGTTGAACACTCAATATGTGATTACATTGACAAGCGAATCAGAGAATTCAAAAGAAAAGTTGAAAGTGGAAGGTGAATTAATTATGACTTTTGCCAGACAACAGTCCTTGAATACCTTAATCCCATCCAATAATAAAAACAGGGCATTGTCAAGATGAAATGAAGGGAAGCAAGCAAAATTTCATGCTCATGCGCGAGCAAACAGGGCATTGTCAGGTATTAACAAAAACATAATACTGTCAAATATGGAGGTAGTTAAATATAGTAGGACACACTTGTAGATAAAGAAACTGCATACGAGTACTTCCTAAACAGTCTGAAACTAGTATGGAAGATTTTACTCTCAGGAAAGTCCAATACCAGACAGACCTTTTCATAGTATTGCTTCACTATCTGCAAAAATTGGTCAACTGCTTGAAATGCCTTTGACCGAACATCACTGGAAATTAAATAATAAAAGTCAGAAATTGCAACCGTGTGTTGCACAAAATATAAGGGATGGTCAAGCCAGTAGTGTTAAAAATGTGTTCTACTCTGAGCAGACAAGCATCTGACAATAAATATGGGACAGGAGAGTACAAGTACATCAAATAAATCAAACCTGTAAAGAAAAATGCAAAAGATATTGACTTTATCTATAATATCAGAACACGAGATGCCTTTTTTACATAATTTTGATACAAAGCTATTTACGTTAAATTTGTTCACAGGCAACAGTTCCTTTTACATGCAAATAAATATATGCCTAATAAATAGTCCATTATCAGACATTCAAATTTGAAATACTAAAATAGACACCTGTATTGCTCAGCAAGGTAGCTTTAGAGGAATAACAGGTCAAACAGATGGTATGATATGATTCATATGAGGAACACAGAGAAGCCTGACAATAATAAGAACAACCCAAGCTGACGAAAATATAGGCTCCAGTCCACAGGCTTAAACCAACAGAAAAGAAAATATGCAGTTTTCCAGCTAAAACACAACTGTGAGCAGCTAGATTTATCCAATGCAGTGATATTCTGAGTGTAAATTGCACAAAAAGCAATATTTTTAACCTTTCTCTGAAATATTTTAATTATTTTCAACGAATGGTCTCTATGGAGTTGGGCAGAGAAGAATGGGGAATGGTACAACAAAACTTGACCCTATGTCTCATGAGGAATACCTAAAACATACTGTATCTAGTATCACATCCCATTACCTCATATCATCCCCTAATATGTTAAGAAAGTGTCATTCTTAAGCATCTCAATCGTCAAATATGTAACACCAAAGCAGAAAACTATCTAGTTGGAGTAGGGAGTTATCAATGTAAGGAACAACCAAGTAGAATGCATGCCTTAATACAATGTCAAATAGCGTGAGGATAAAAAAAAAAAACAATTGATAAGCATGATGATCCCAACTGGGCCCTCTTATCAAGAACATGAATAATAGTGTTTTCTATGACAAAAATCTTTGAGTATGAAATACAGATGAAAATCCTAGTTCAAACAGATAAAAAATCTCAAAAAAGAAAAAAAGAAAAAAAATTGAAACTTGAAAGCTTTACACTATATCATTATTGGGAATGGGATCTTTATCCCATCGTATATTTAAGGTCATAAAACAGGATATAAGTGATGGGAAAAAAAAAGAAAAGAAAAAGAAACCTGTCAGGATCAACAGTGAGCACAACAACATTTGGAAGAATTCGCGTTGCAATCTCCATAGTATCGTAATAACAACTAGTGGCACACAAGGCCATTAATCCTGTCAAACAGAAGTGTAAAAAATTGTTAATTTTTTTAAAAAAAGAGAGTGAAACACATCACATGACAACAAAATAGTAGTCAAATAAATGTCAAAATGCACAATAATGTATATTCTAGACTGTACCTGCTCCTCTCGCTGGTGAAAATGTGTCACGCAATGCTCGAACAGTAAATGCATTAATCAGAACTCTTTTCCTGGTCTGCATTACAATTGTGAAGTGCATGAAGTAGTTTAATTAGAATAAAGAGAAGCACATTCAGTACACGAACAGGTAACAACTCTAAAAATATTATCTTCAATTGATATTTGATAGTCTATTAGCTTAGCTCCCCATGGAATATAACCTAATGCATGAATAAACAAAATCAAATTTCCGCTAGAATTCTGAGTTCTTTTATCAGACAAATAGTCAGACTTATTATTATATTTCATGCACCAGAAATGGGTTGTCCCATGAGCAAAGTAATAAAGTGGTCAAATTTGGTCCCTTGCCCAAAATTCTCACAAGTATGAAAACCGTGCATAATGTTCCAATTCTAAACAACTGTGGGGGAGTACTAACCCCATCATTGAGATAGCTGGCTATGTTTCCGAGTAATATGGTAGTATTCGTCCTAATAGCAGGTTCTTCATCAACCTGCAAAGTTCCAGAAACTCCACTTAGAAGCTAAAGTGAACAAATTGTGCATGAAAAAATAATAAAATCAGAAGGGAAATCTTGGTTGATAAATAAAAACGGCAGCTTGAACTAGACATGGCTGCATTAGAAAGGAAACAAAGAAGGCACCTGTAACTTCGAAAGGTACTTAAGTAAAGATCCAGACATTGTACGTTGTGAGAGCTGCAATCAATCAATTAAAATCAGTCAGAATGATCCAAGGATAAATGAATAACTAATGTACCATCATGCAGCTAAAAAAGGGATTTTTAACTCAAATCAACTATTATAAGAATTTGTTTCCCGAAAAATGGCTATTGAGAAAAAGTCAAATAATACATGAATAAGAAGAGAAAGCAATAAGGATGAGCATTATAAGACAGAAGTGAAATTCATTATGGCTACTGATTCTAGCAAGTAGGTCATAGAAAACGAAATGACACATTTCTGGGCTATCTTGAATTAGCAACTCTGGTTATTTGAGTCCAAACTCATTAAAAGGGTGACAAGTAAATACCATGATCCTGTTTAAAACACATAAATCTCATATGGTGGCATCAACCAATATAGCTGGACTTGTTTTATGTGTAACACAGCAACATGCCAAACATCATAAATTAAATTGCGAGAGAAAATTATACCTTAGGAGCCAAAATAAGCATTGATTTTAGTGTAAGCTCCCGAAGGAAAGCTGAAGTATCTGAAAATCCATTAGCAACATGAGGATATACCTGATCATAAGCAACAACAGAATATATTATTAAAGATTTCAGCAAAGAAAAGAACAATTTTGTTGACAGAACATAAATCATGCTGCTTCCCACAAGAGTGCAAATGGATAAGGCGGACACAGCATTGTTTTCATACTTGCTCATCAACAATTTGTGAAGTTAATGACTCTCCATATTGGTCAATGTGTTGTAACAGGGCCACTCGCACAGCTCGATCGTTGGAGGAAAAAAGCTTTACAACAGTTGGCAACACCTAAAAACAAAGCAAATTCAAAATGCCAACTAAAATGTGTTAGTGAGGAACAAAAGTGCACCTCCAAATGCATAGAAAATAAAAGAGAAAAACTGAGAAATAGTACAAAGCCAAATAACCTTGACGCTAAATTCTTCAGGAGGAAGCCAGGAGCCCATTTTCAACAGTGCTGACAAGGCAGGAGCAGCAGCTGAACCAAATTCCAGGGCAGAAGCTAGTAGTGGCAGTATCTGGAAACAAATTAACAAATGATATTAGAAGTGATTAGTTTGGAAAAAGAATATATAAAGGCACATCTAACATTGCATGATATATTACCTTCTTCAGTACAATTTGGCGAGGAAGCTGCTCAGCTAGATTAGGAAGCTTGCGGAAAAAGGTATCTTTCTCAACACTGTCTTTCAAACTCAGAACCTCCATAAACCGTATTGTATCCACCAACTTATTCTGAAAATATTCTGTGGAAATATACATGGTTTGTTGCAAATTGGGGTAATTGAAGTAAAAGTGCAACTGGCACACATGTTACCAACAGATTAAATAAACACGCTATAGGCAAAACTACTAAAAGGCACAGAGGAAAGCAGGTGAGAGTTAATGCACGAATGCTTAGGAGTAACTCAACTAAGAAAGCTAAGAACTTACCATTTTCTGCAAGCTTTGACGTATTTAGCCTTTTAGCAGGCGTGGAACTCAAAAGCCTCTGATAATCTGGAAGCAGAGTCTGGCCAATTGGCACAAAAAATTGCAATTAATATCCCAAAGTTCAAGATATATAAGGTACAAGTGCATTAATCCATATGTTATAAAACAAAAAGTGCATTAATCCATATCTTCAGACAAAGTAAAAGTTATAGTCATAGGAGGATGTCTTAAGTATGGAACAAACCTTTGGAATAGAACCAGTATTGCGTAAATCCTCTGTTTTGCTCAAGTTTATGCCAGCAAAGAGCTCGTATATAAAACAACCTAGGATATAGAACAAGCATCAATAAAGAAAATCTGAGAGCAACTGATAACCGTAAACTGTCTCAGAAGTCTAAATCAGTAAAGAAGCAATAGACACGGTATTCATAAAAAATAACCCTCGTCTCCTGAAAGAGTGAGTTGTCATAGGACCAGTAACTTACATGGTAGGAATAAAACATGTATGTGAAGTTTTGAACTACAAAAAGACAAAGTATGAAGTGGGAAAGACCAACTGTACTTAAGATGGTGGAAATAGTAAAAGGCCTTGAAATCAGAATAGTAAGGTATAAATATAACTTTTGAAAACCTTTCCACGGATGCAGACAAATACTTCAACTCTGTATCTGGTTTAATTGAGAATCTAAAGACCCTATCTGAAAATTTAAAAATACAGTTCTAAATTAACCAACTACTCCCTCCGATCGGAAATAACGATGTTTTAGAGATATGCACAAATATTAAGAAAGGTCACTTCCACCTTTAAATACCCCATCAAATAACTTTTACTCCCCATCACATTTATTGTGCACAAATGTGATTGGTTTAACCAAAAAAAAGTACAAATTATATTATTATTACTGCAAAAGTAAAAAATAGTGTAATTATTACTTCTAAAACATAAAATATTATTGATCAAATTTCACCTCCTAAGACATCAAATATTTCCGATCGGAGGGAGTATTTATTATAGTTTGTTGGAGTTCCATCAGTAGTAAAGAGCTGAAATACCTTGCGATGGATAAAAAATTACATCTTTACTCATGCTTACTTACATGCCTTAAGATGCCACACGAATAAATAACTAAATAAATTTAAGTATCTCGACTAAAGACATCACTTGAAAACTCAACTTATACTAGTTGAGTAATCAGTAGCCATTTCCATAGGCATGTAAATACTGATTGATAAATATCTGGATGAAACACCAAAGATAGTGGGAAAAGAAACTTACCCATTCCCCAAGAATCAATAGCCCAAGGTGGAGAGTGCCTAACAGCCACCCAGTCGGATTTTACAAGCTCCATTGGTTTGTATTGAGTGCCAATAAGCCATGCATATTGCTGAATAAAGAGGAAAGAATCAAGAACAAATAATCCACATATGCTTCTAATTAAAGTGATGAGCTAATTATTAAAAGTTTAAATACCAAAAAAATAATGAAAATTCTGAACAAGAATGGAAAAACTTTATTCTTCAGCAATGACTCTTTCAGAGGTAAACCACCTTCAAACATGACTCGGTATTTTAGAAAAAATATTAAATCTTCAACAAGGAACATTTCATCAGAACTTTATTGCATTGAACTGCATTACCAGCATTGCCCCACTAGATGCTTCGCTGTTTCCATCATACTCAGATAGAACATCAAAAGCATGCAACTTCCAGTCCAATGTTGGAGTAACCACCACACTGGATAAGCACACATTACCATGAACCTGTGCCAAGTGCTAATCTAGTTAGGATACAGTGAAGGACAATCAAGAAGAATTAGAATGCATTAACAGAAATATGAGGGGTAAATCATCTCCAATAAGATAGAAGCTCTAGTGTGCAAGAAACATCTGAAAAAAAAGCATGCAGACAATAAAATGAAGCTCTAGTGTGCAAGAATTAGAATGCATCAACAGAAATGCTTAAAGCGTGATTAACTAGATAATAACTCAGATATGTTAAATTTAGCTTCTAAAGACACATCCAAACAAATGGAAAAAAAAAACATCTAGTGCATATGCAGGGTAGAGCAAGCTACTAGAAAAATGAAAACAGGAAGAACTACTTCAATAGATACAAAGATTTGAAGAATTCTATTATTTGCGGTGAATAATTAGTGCATACTGCATATAATCAAGACGCATGTATATAAACTATCAAGTCATTTTTTACTTGTATCCATGTGACTTGAGACTCTTGCTCCACAGATATGGTATTTTATAACCTTGGTTGATTTAGGTTTGACCAAGGCTAATTAGATAATTCTATGTTGCTCCGACGTATGGCCTGAGTACATGTATTTTTTTGTTCTTTTATATATTTACCTTTAAATAAGAAGAAAAGATGATAATGATTGCTCTTGTATGGTCAACATGGGTTAAATGTTGCCAAAAGTCAGATGAGTCATTTCTGGCTTTAAGCCCTTACAGCCACGTACGATTTTTTTTTATGTAATAAAAAAATACGAAATGAGAGAATGACATATTGGACCAAAACAGTGGCAAGATATGGATAAGCAGCCCATGCAATATAAATTGAAATATTGAAAGCACGGCACTAGAAAGCCTACTAGATACATTTTTTTCCATGAGAAACTTCTACTTTCAAATCAAATCTAGCTCTCCAAGAAACACCATAAAAAATAAGCTGGTCAGACTCTTCTATTCATTAAGGAGTAAAGGAAGCATCTACGTTAGCAAAGTGTCAGAACATATCTATTTTAAATATCAAATGACGAGGCCAAAACGGAGTAATGTTCACAATTCATGGTAAATGTGATTAAACAGCTACATATTTAGGCACAAAGGTAACCAGCAACATTTAGGTCACATCACAATATTGTTTCTACATCCTATTTAATCTGAAATTTAACAACAATACTGATATCTATATCACAATGTCAGAGAGGAGTCTTACAAGCTTACAGTCATTATTCAAAAAGCTCACAGCCTTTGCAACTTGGTGCAGCCCCCATGCGTAATATTCATCTCTGTCATGGAAAAGAAACCAAATGCCTTATACTTCAGAGAAGCTGGATGTTACCAAATAAAAGAAATAATTGTGGCAATTTTTCCGCCCATTACATTACAGGGTTTCTCTAATGTGGGCCCATGATCCATATTATAGAGCATTTAATGGAAATAATTTTTTTTTACGTTTCAATGCCAAAAAAAAAAAAAGGATCTTCTCAAGAAGAAAATAAACATTAGTTAAAAGCTGATATAATGCCAATTTACCACTAAAATTCAAGTATTTATCACCATTATTAAGAATGGTTTTAAAAACACGACAACAATCAACTGCTCACTAGTCACAAACATGTTTGGTAAGAAAACGAAAAAATAAAAGGGGATTTGATATTATAGGGTAAATGTGAGATTTGATACTTGATAGTCTTACCTAGGGGGACCATTTGATTACACTTTCTGTGTTTTGCAGGAAGTTAAATTCCCTTTCTTGGTTTTTAAAAAATAAAAATAAAACCAAGCACAGGTATTCCATCTACTTCCAGGGATATTACACTTCCTGGGTTTTTAGATCCAATCCAAACAAGCTCTTAATTTTGATTTTCTCAAAACATAAAACTAAGGCATTAGATCATCTTTCAGATTATAATGACAATAAAATAATGTTTTACGCCACATTTCTTTCTACCTTCACTCTTCATTCCTTTCTCTGAACTCATAACTCATAAGACTTCAATTGTGATGTCACCATAAACAGTAAGTACTTCAGAACCTATACAGTTTATAGTTTGCCAGAATCTAGAACAAGCACTCATACAATATTTGTGAACAGTCTTATATGGAGTATTAATTATGACAATGGTATACTATTGTAAAGCACTCAACTGGGCCACCTATACTTCATCTAGTTTATCCTCAAATCTCTTTTGCCTACACTCCATTATCTGGTTCCGTGTATTTTTCTCAAATTTCTCTATCTTTGGACAATTAAGCCTACATTTATTTATCCTCATAACATTTCTCTTGTCCACTTCTGAGATCTATCCTATATAAAGTACAGAGAGAAGATTTCTCATTCAATTTACAAGTCAAAAATATAACATCTTTAGAAGCATTAGTTTGTGAAAGTAAAAGAAAGTTTGAGAAGAGAAAAATCTGTTCAGAATATAAAGAGAAGGATTAAATAGGAAGCTTACGAGAAAAGCTACAAAGTACAAATGGTGCAGGAAAAGTAAACAGCTATTTTACAACTGTAAAAGCTAACCAAGAGTAATTACACATTTGCATGGAAAAGCTAACCAAAGTACAAATATATATAGGGAAATTCGACATGGTACTCTGCTACTCTTGCACTTTCTTCTCAGTAGACAAACTTTCATAAGATTCCAGATAGTAACCATATCAATTTGCCGTGGCAGTATAATGGGTCTGCCAATTCTTTAGCTGAAAATACTGCATCATCCCTCAATTTGAATCCTATTCATGGTTGTGCTTGCAGCGAGTTGAAAAAATAGTCGAAAGTTCAAAAAATGGATTTTATCTTTAAGAAGGTAAATTGGTTGTGAGTATTTTAAAAAAAAAATACGAAACACAAATAAACCTTAAAAAACTCAAAAGCTTTTGGCTGCCGAACATACCCAGTATGACATTTTTCTCTTTATTCCGTCACTCCTGTCATCTTCGTCATTTGAGTATCAATTATCAACCCAAGCTAATTTCATTCAGGTACCCTCATGGAAGATGCTACATTTTTTTGGTCCATCTAAGCTACCTTTAGGTGGGAATGTTGGTCTAGGGTTTGTAGATGAGAAGGCTACTTTTGCCGAGTCTATTTGTGGTTGAAAATGAAAGCTTCTCTAGTTGATATTGAAAGTTTACAAGCCAGTGTTTCTCCATTCTCCCCTAGAAATTCCTAATTTTGGTCCAGGCTTCTTTCTCTCCATTAATTTTTACTTAAGTTCCAAAATACTTGTCAAGCCATGGTTATTCAGGTTTCTACCTCTCCAAAAAAAAAAAAGGGCATTCCTGTTTCGTTGTTGTCTGTTTCTACTTCCTGTATCATCATCGTTTTCTCTTATTAATTACTATCAATCTAAAACAAATCTGAAACAGATCGTTTGGCTAAACAACTACATCATTAAATCAATTGGAAGATTTTAAACAATGTATGGCATCAAATATAAGGATAAAGAAGAGGAAAAATGCACAATTCCACCAAATGCTCACATGGAAAATCTGGGGAAACGCTGAGCCACCATGAAAGTAGACGAGGACGGGGATATAAAGGGTCCACATAAGTTTCAAGAACTATCAAAATGGAGGTACAAGGAAGGATGACTAAGAGGGGTAAAATGGAATAAAGGTAGAATGTAAAATGGTAAATGGTATAGAATAAACCAAAAACACAGGGTTACCATAAGGAATCTTAAAAAGAATGTCTACGAAGTGGAAATTGCAAGAATAGGCGGGCAAATTTTGAATTTCCTAAAATTCATATATTCAGCACCAAGAGGAGGTCTTTCTTGATCCCATAAAACCCGTAGAAGAATACTATGTGCAAAGTAAAACAACTAAAGTGAATGCAATGTAATGTAAACAGAAACCAATGCATAATTCAGCCAAAATTATTAAGATATTGGCTATTGCATTTAAAAAGGAAGTTTCTTGCTTACCTTCTTTTCCCATCTAAACCCAATTCCTTGATTTTTTCTGATAAAGGCATAACAGGTTCTGTTACAATATAGATGGTGACCTTTGCAGTGGATCCATCAAAGGTCTCAACCTCGGTGCTGTAAAGAAATGACAATATATTAGGGTGCCTGACCTGCAAAAAAAAGGGGGGAAATGGAATCTCATAATGTGCAAAAGGCTCTGGAAAGTAAAATTTCTATCTATAGCCACTTATAGTGCCACTTAAAAATAACAAGACAATTAAAAGTGGAGAACAGTAAAGCTTCTACAAGGATACAAGAAACTAAAAATTAATATAAAAAAGATACACTGATACAGCATATATATCCAAATAAGTTCCTACTAAAAATAATTTGACGCATACCGTCCGGAGACGCTTCACCCCATTGCGCCCAGCAGCCAAGTGACCATCCTGAGCATTACTCCCTGACAGAGAAAATATTGACACAGGAGAACCATCATCCTGCAAGAATGGACAAACCACAAAAGTGAGCTAACTTCAGCAACTAAGCAGAAGTTGAGCGGAAAAAAAATTATTTGGCATGGACAACAGTTGATAATCAAGCAGAGTTTTCAACGATGTCATGAGGTACTGTCCCTTCATTAATTTAAGTTGATGCATACCACCCAAAAGATCATGCACCTTTTGCAGCTAGGAGCACTTGTGCACAAGAAACTCGTATAGTAACATAAAAATATAGTTTTAACATTCAAACTATACCATCGTTATTATTTTCCAAACTGGAATAGAACCAACTTCATTCAGAGAAGCAAGTGTTTAAATGTACGGAAAAACTCTACCGACAGCACATCCAGTGTCTAGCAAGCAAGGTGCGTTTCATTTGATCCAATACTAAGATAGGCTTGGTCGCTGGCACTAGAACTGAAAATTTAAATGTTTCGTTTGGAATAGAACCAACTTCATTCAGAGAAGCAAGTGTTTAAATGTACGGAAAAACTCTACCGACAGCACATCCAGTGTCTAGCAAGCAAGGTGCGTTTCATTTGATCCAATACTAAGATAGGCTTGGTCGCTGGCACTAGAACTGAAAATTTAAATGTTTCTTTTCTTTTCTTTTATTTACTTTTATCTAATATCTGGAAAAAAAAAATTGAACATTATGTCTCCCTTAGTGACCAGTAAGTTCATAAACCATATATCCCTAAAAGCAGGCCAAAGGCCTAACACCAACTCGAAGTGATTCTAAAATACTGTCTCCTATTTATAAAAGACAAAGGAATCTTGAGAATTTTGCAGAAGCACCAGAAACCAGAAACATAGAATGGGATACACGGGAGTTTGCACTCCGCACCAATTTAGCATCAAAGTATAAACCTCAGTGTGCATAATTCCATACAATCAAAGCAACAACAGATAACAAACCAAATTCCATGTCTACTATAAACACCGACAACCCCACGCCTTTAACCAACACATCACTGCAATCCCACGGGAATCACATTCAATACCATGTACAGGAATCAAATCGTTCCATAAGAAGTGAAAGAAATGGCTAGAAAGCGCCAGAATCAATAAAACACAATCCTGTGAACCATAACTACTAGATCAACCATGGCGATAATGATAATTCACAACCCAAAATTTTACACTATGAAGTTCAATTTCTTCTGTAGAACCGACACTTTGCCAAATAAATCAGGTTATACCAGTTCACCAATTAAACCTGAATATCAATGTCATCCGATGAGATCTTATCACCATCCACCCCGTACCATCCGATCCAATTCAAAACCCCCAACAAACAGCACCAATTTCATAAAACGATTCGATTCAGCACAAAAACTAGGGGAATTCACAAGGAACACACGAATCGCACAAAAGAAAAACCAAAATTGTGAAAAGGAAACGCAGGAAGGGGTCGGCGATCACCTTGGAAGTACCACGGTGATGAGTCCAAGAGCCCCAAGCAGAGGAGTAAGGCTCAGCGATGTTATAGGGCAGATCCTTCACCCCTGCGCCAGATCCGGCCACTACACCCTTCAAGAATTTCAGCATTTCCGCCTCTCTCTCTACGCTTCCCGCTACCAACGATCCTGTAGCAACTGATAGCTTCTATCGATCGAGGAATAGAGACGGAAAGATGGATTTAGGGTGTTTTTCGTATCGAGATTTGATTTGATTCGATTCGATATGCCCAGAGGATTTAAGAGCTTGGAAGGATGAAAATGGCTGCTCCTGCCGAGAGCCCGAGACGACTGACGAGCGAAGCAAACCGAGCTCGTTCGTGCCTTCGTGGGGTTAAGACTACAATAATCCTCCCATGCTATATTGCTACTGCATCATTTTTACGGAGTAAAACACTAATGATAACTTAACTTCCATTAGAAAGAGGTATCGATTAACGCTATTTTTGGTCAAATAGTAGTCCATATATATGAAATTGATAAATTATTTGTGTTAAATATCTTTATATCTATACGGAGTATTTTATATACCTATACTAAAATCGGTGCATATCAGCATATTGTTCTATACACCGCGTTGTTGTTGATTTTAGGAAGAAGAAAAATTAATAAAATAGTGTGTTCTCATAATTTATTAAAAGTTATACGGAGTATAAAACGACACAATCTATCTACTCCCTCCGTTTCCTTTTAATTGACTTTTTTAAGTAAAGCGTGTAGTTTTAGAACGGTAAAAACTATATTAAATATTAATTTTTTAATAATTTTTTGTAATAATATTATACTTATCACCAATTAATTATTATGAGATTATTGAAAAAATTTATTTAAAAAGTTATTATTTTATATAGTTTTTCATACCTTAAAAAATATGTATAAATAGTAAAAAGTCACTTAAAGGGAAACGGATGGAGTATCTATATAACTAGAGTCTAGGGATGGCCCCAGGGTGTGATGCGTGTAAGCGACCGCCACACCCTTTGAAGGACAGATCTAGCCCATTTTACTTGTAATAAATGTAATATAGGTGTATTTATATACATGTTGCTCACACCGAGATCCTGCTGGGTGAAACTCAATATAGACGGGGCGGTGAAGAGCACGGATACTGCTGCCACTGGCAGTGTGATCCGTGATGCGTTGGGCGCTTGGATCAGGGTATTCACGCTGAACCTAGGCATCTACTCGGTGGTAGTTGCTGAGCTATGGGCTATTGCGAAAGGTCTCGAAGCGGCTTGGAACCTTGGTTACAAGAGAGTGGAGTGCGAGACGGACTCGGAGGATGCCTTAAGGTTCTTGAAGAATGCAATTAAACCTTGGCACCCGTGTGCCAGCTTGGTTAATATTTGCCATGGCTTCTTTGGTAGGAGTTGGGAGGTTCAGCTCCGTCATATGTTCTGTGAAGGCAACTGCCTTGCGGACTTCTTAGCGTCTTTTGCGTTCTCTTTCCCTTGAGGTTTTGTTTTGCTGGATGTTGTTCCAGATGGTGCGGTTAGCTTATTGCTCGATAATGCGCAAGGGGTCACTAGAACCTAGCATCGCATCGTTGGGTGAGTCTGCTCGTCCCCGTTCTTAATGGCCTCTGCCCTTTTTGTTCACCAAAAAAAATGTACATGTTGCTCAACCAATATACAATTGCTCAACCAACTAATGATATTTGATAATTAAACATTTTTTCCATCTTCATTTTTTTAAATAGTTGATTAATTAATCCCTAAAACTTAAAGGATATTTGTTAATTAATTTTTTTTTCATCTTCATTATTTTTTAAAATAGTTGACTAATTAATCCCTAAAACTTAAAGGATTTTTGATAAGTAATTAATTAACTCTATTATTGCTAATTTAAATATAGATAAAAAAAATCATCTCTAATTTTTCACTATATATATATATATATAGTCAAAAATAAGGAAAACAACAAAAATTATATGTAGGCAAACCCGCAAAAACAAATCTATCGTAAAGAGAAAACTCTTCGAGGGCCGCCCAAAAAAAACCAAACCAGAAATCCTAACCCTAAAAACTTAACCAACCGCCGTCGCCGCAACCTTAGTCGTCGCCACCATGTGAATAGCTTCTCCACCTCTGGTTGGCTTTCCGGCCGGTCTAGACCCACACATCCCCAACTCCTCCACCACCACCTCTCAACACAACCCAAAAATACTAAACTTTTAGGTTTTAATTTTAATTTTTTTAGATTGTCACAGCCGTCGCCGCTGCTGTTGGGCCACCTCCGTCGACCTTCCCCTGCGGGCTCTATGGCGATCTGGAACCTCACCCTCTGTGGCGGCTCCCGGTCTAGCCATCTAGGTTCGCGGGTATTCGAAGCGGTTCTCCCTCGGTCTCCTGGCCGTCGGCTCCGCCAGCTCCTCTGCCATCTCCTCCTCTCCGACTACACCGTACGCCGATGTCTTGGTGGTTGTCGACTTGTTGCCGCCTCTAGTCAGCCGGTATCCCATCCCACACGCCGCCAACCTTCTCCTCCACCACCGTATGGTGGCCGATGCCGCCCGATCTCTTTGTTGGCTCTCTCTCCTTCTCCCCAACTCTTCAATCTCTTAACCCCTTCTCCAACCCCTCACACAAACCCTCTACAAACCAATCTTAACCCTAACCATTCCCTTAATTTTGTTACAAATCCAAAACTCCAACCAAAATTTTAACCCTTCTAGATCCCACAAACTGATCCGTCAGATTTCACCTCTCTTCATTCGAAATTCCAATTCCCAATCAATCACTACCTCCGGTTACCACCGTCGATCCCACCACCAGCTACCTCCTTCCGCCTCCTAGAAACCAAAAGAAGCCGCTAGCGCTAGCCCGTGTCCACTAGGCTAAATATAACAATTGCAATAGCTTGCATGCAAGTTGTCTAAGCCGCATGACCAAGCCATCTAAGCCGCATGACTAGATCTGATTTAGTGTGCTAATTTTTTAGAAGTTTCATATTTAAATTAATGTACTTGTAATCTTAGATCTTTTTTCTTTTTTTTTTCTTTTTGATTGGCGACCCTCTTCGTAGGGTCGTACAAGTCGTCTTTTGATGGCTTCAAGATCGTTTTGTCGATCTATTTCTTGCATATTGGCAAAAAAAAAAAATATGTAAATCCAGACTACGCGAGATTGTAATTCGGTTACATGCCTGCCTTCGGCCAAAGTGAACTTATATTATGTACTATTCATATGTAATTATGTATTCAATGTAAATGCAGATTGAACATTTGAACTTATTTAATATTTCATATTATGTACTGTTTTATGTATGAATGGATGATGTTACTATTTTTGTATTGAGGACTATAAATTTACAAACGCAAAATTTCGCCTCACCTTCCCGAGACTCCTGCGACCGCCTCTCTCTCTCTCTCTCTCTCTCTCTCTCTCTCTCTCTCTCTCTCTCTCTCTCTCTCTCTCTCTCTCTCTCTCTCTCTCTCTCTCTCTCTCTCTCTCTATATATATATATATATATATATATATATATATATATATATGTATATATATATATATATATGTATGTATATATATATATATATATATATTTGTTATTTGAGAAAATATAAATAAAAATTATTTCATATTCATACTTCACATAAATAAATATTAATAGATAAGTATGTAGTTTTGATAAGTACTATTTTATTTATATCTGAATTACTTTTTGGTGCAAAGAATTATTTATATCAAAATTAATTATTTAATAATTATTATTTTATGTATATATATATTATTTTTGAGGCCAAAAAAATTTATTAAAATATTTTGTAGCCATAATATGTAGCCACAATTCATCCGTGCTTAAATATTTTAGTGAACTAACATAATAAATTATTTTTTTCGACAAACATATTATATAAAAAAATTAATTAAAAAAATAATATTTTATAGAGTTTTTCACTCATTAAAAAGCGTGTCGAAAAAGAAAAGGACATGTATTATGGAACGGAGGGAGTATATGCTATATATTTAATAAAATAAATTAAATTACATGAGATTCAATATATTAATGGTAGATCGGAAAGAAACAAAAAACAAAGAAAACTTTAAAAAAATATGCTTGTTAGATATAACCCTTTCAAATAAATTTTGTTAAAAAAACAATAACAAATGAGTAGAAATAGGTTAATACATGATATAATGTGATTGGAAAAAAGTTTAGAGGACAAAATATATATTTTCCTATAAGATAACATGCAGTCAAAACCTCTTGATATATTATTTTATAAGAATATAGATCCAAAAAAGGTATTGCATAACAATAAGAATACGGATATTATTTAATAATCATGGGAAATTCTTACCATTGAGAAGAATACAATATTTAATAATTAGTTATCATAAGTCACAATATATATATAAGTTAATTGATAAACCTCTTGATTTATTATTTTATAAGGATTTCACTTTAATTGGATATTCTGATGCAGATTTTGCAGGCTATAAGGTGGATAGGAAGAGCACATCAGGATGTTGCCAATTCTTAGGAGCATCTTTGATCAGTTGGCACTCAAAGAAGCAAAACTCAGTTGCTCTATCCACTGCAGAAGCCGAATACATTGCAGCTGGAGCTTGTTGCTCCCAAATCCTTTGGATAGCTCAACAAATGCGAGATCTTGGCATCAACCTCAAAGGTATTCCAATTAAGTGTGACAATACAAGTGCCATCTCCATCACTAAGAATCCTGTTCAGCATTCAAGGACCAAACATATTGATGTAAGGCATCATTTCATTAGAGATCATGTTGAAAAAGGTGATGTGTCCATATCTTTTATTTCTACTGATTATCAATGGGCTGACATTTTCACTAAGCCTTTGGCAGAGGACAGGTTCACCTTCATAAGACGAGAGATTGGGATGCTTAACAAGGATGCACTTTCGTAGGGGGAGCTTTCCCTTTACGAAAGATAAATTCTACTTAGTGTCAAGACCCTTGAGAACCATGTCAAGGCGTGTGAACTAAATGGTGGAGTACATATAACGGATCATATATTTTTGGTTAATATCTTTTTAGATATTTAATCAATTATATTTTTATTGGATTTCAAAATTACCTATTTCTGTGATTTTCTTAACCGTTAAGATTTTTTATTTTTGGAACTTAATCTCACGGTTTATTCTGTCCGATTTTAAAGGATATTTGAAATTTGAATTTGAAAACCTTTCAAATTGGCAATGTAATGATTTCTTTCCTTGGAACCCTAAACCCGTCCCATCACTCCCTCTACTTAAACCCAATACTGTACCCGATTACAACCCACACTCAGAACTAATCCAAACCCCTTCACATTCTCCCTCTTCAACCTCTCATTTGTTCTAAGAAAACCCTAGCCGATCTCCTCCATGGCACCCAAAACCAAGAAAGCTGTCACACCCAAAAGACTTGGCGCCACCCCCAAGGGACGTCAGGCCACTGCTACCTCTCCCACACCTGAACCCGCTCCTCAAGCTATCGTCCCAACTGTCGTCCAGAGCATCATTGCTGAGAGCTCGGCCATTGTTCCCAAGGGCTCTCAAAAGCGCTCTGCTAAGAAGCCGATCAGTGCTAAACAGAAAGGAAAGAGGAAGATTCTGGCTGAAGAAGCAGACGAGGAAGAGGAGGAAGAAGATCTCGACGCCCTTCTGGAAAGGGATGCTGCCAAGGAAGCCGAGGAAGAGGCCTTAAGGAAGAAAAAGGCCGATGAGGAGGCCGAGCTTACTAAGAAACTGGTCGAGGAAGAAGCTGAGCGAATTCGGAAGGAAGCTGAAGCAGAGGAGGCTCAATCCGAGGAGGAGCCTGAGGAAGAAGAAGAAGAAGAGCAAGAGGGATCTGGAGAGGACGAGGAACCTGAAGGAGATGAAGCGGGGTCCGGTGAGGACTCGGGGTCTGAGGAAGAGGAGGAAGAATCTCCCTCTCCTTCTCCTCCTCCTCCCCCGTCTCCGAAGAAGCGGAAAGCCCCTGCTGCTGTCAAACCTCCATCCCCCAAGCGCACCAGGAAGGGCACTGTCAAGAGTCTTGTAGCGCCTGTCAAGAGAGCTGCTCCAACAGTTGCGCGCAGAAAGAACGCAGACCCCCCAGCCTATATCCAGGTAAATCAATCCTTGCCCTCCTCTTGGTTTCAAGATGCTGAGACTGCTGGTAAGTGGGTAGACGAGTTTAGAACTCGTAAGATTAGCTGTTCTGATTTTTTAGATTTTGAGTTCTTTTAAGCTTTGAAGTTACCTTGCATTGAGCTCCTCAAAAAATCCCCAGCCTGGACCCTTCTTAACCTTGAGACTGTCTACTACCCCCAACTTACCCGACTCTTCTACATTAACCTAAAAGCCAAAAACGACACCGATGGTTGGTCTTTGGAGTCTGTTGTCAAAGGGGTTAGAATCTCTCTCAACTCCAATGATTTTGCAGACTTCCTTGGCCTACCTACCCCAGTTCCACCCGCTGATATACACCCCTTAAAAGAGAATTGCATCATCCTTGCCCGAGCCAAGTATCTCCTACCCGAAGCATCCAACAGCACCTCAAAGCAACTCACCCACTCATCCCTAACCCTTGAGGCAAAGATAATTTTTAACATCATTGTTAGATGCCTCTTACCCCGTCTTAACTCTGGCTCACTCCTTACTGACAATGCTATGGTCCTGCTCTACCGCATCCTAAATGGCCTTGATCTTGATCTGGCCAACACTATCCTTGGAACCATGGCTCATGCCAGAAAAGCTAGAAAAGGCTCTCCCCTCCCCTTTGCTACCCTTTTGACACCTATCTTCAAAGCTTCTGGAATTGATGTCAAAAATGAAGAATAGCTGCGTCATACGGGTAAGTTCGACTCAAAAGGCCTTGAAAAGATTGGCATCACTCGGTCTCCCCAAGGGACCTTGAGTCTTGCCACTCCTTCAAAAGCCTTTCCCACTGCTCCAGCTTTCGATGAACGCATGGACAACCTAGAGTTGGGCTTGGAGGAAGTTCGCCTGGATATTAAGGAGCTGCAGAAGGAGATTATGACGGAGATGAGCGGGATTTCAAATATGCTGGAAGGACTGTGGACGAGGCTCACTGATGATGCTCCGGATGACTAAGCCTAAACCTTAACCCACTCTATCCCACCCTTGAAACTTAATACATTGCTGGTTTGTTGGAAACGTTTTCAAAACTTTTGGTGACTTTTTTGTGACTGTTTTTACCTCCGCCCTTTGTTGAAAGACAAAAAGGGGGAGATGATCTGTGGTGCTTAGACTTTGAAAACCTATGCTTAAAGGTCTTGGATGACCTTGGTTCCTGATTTATGGTTTTCGGTTGGATGTTTTCATACTTTAAAATTTTTGATCCAACATTTGTCTAACCCTTGCAGGTACTTAGTCCGATTTCTATTGTATTATCTATTCTTGACTAAGTTGCAGGGATGCACAGGTTTTGTCTTTCATCAAGGGGGAGATTGATAACTCCCTCCCTTGATGAAAATTGGAATAAATGTTTCAAAGGCTTTGACAGGATGTTTGTCAAAAGCCTTGGAGCGTTAACAGTTGATGAAATACAAAACCTATCTTAATTATTCGTATATTATTTTATCTTATTATATACTTCCGTTATATTATATATATATATATGTATGCCTAACCTTTTCAGGAAGTATATTCGAAGATTATATCCTTCCTTTAAGTACATATTGAGGAGATCTATTTCAAAATGGATTATGGCTTTGGAGTATCCATAAATAGAAGATTCAAAGATCAAGCCTGATTCGAAGGAGCCGTTGGAGATCTGGTGTTGAAGATCCTCACGCTCCATGCTCTTATATAAAGGAAAGGAAGGAGAAGACAGAGTACACAAGTGCTACACGAGCTTTCATACATTCAAGCGAGATCTGTCTTCCAAATGTCTCTCTACTAAGCGCTCTAGAGTTTGTTGTTTATTTCAAAGTCTTTGAGAGTCACTGTGAGCTTATAGGATATATTCATTTATAGTGTTACTCGAGAGTTTATAATTCGGGAAGTTGCACTAGGCTATTGATTTGTGAGAGTAAGAGGATTGTACTAGATAGCTGAGAGAGGTGGGGCTCTTCTAGATTGGTCTAGGACTCCAAGGGAACGTGAGTTGACTAGATTGCAATTGTATAGGAGAGAGGCTTCTCGGTGAGCTATTAGGATCCTAAGCTAAGCGAATCAATAAAGCCTTTGAATCCTAGGGTTGTGGAAGAACCCTAGGCGGGGACGTAGGCCAAGTTGTGCTGAACCTCGTAAACAATTACTCGTGTTCTTTACTTATTTGCTTTACCTTATTTCCGCACTTGGTTCGATTATCTAACGTTGTGATTCAGGTTTAATCCCAAAGGTTTTGGTACAAGCCCCAAAAGTCTTGAGACTTTCTGCGAAAAACGGGCATACTCTATTCAACCCCCCTTCTAGAGTATTTCTTTATTACATTGTTTTATATTATCGAACCTTCAAATAGGCTTACAAGGTTCATTTTTAAAGAACTCCATTCCCTCTGCCAAAAAAAAAAGACCACTCCATTCCTATCAATGCATGAAAAATACACAAAAGCTAGGAAAACAAGTAGCTTTACCTTGAACATGGTCTTCTTCCTTACCCTCGACTCTTCGTACACAAACCACTTGAGCCACTCGACTATGCCTCCGTCTTGCTGAGGAAGGCCAACCCACTCCCAAACCACGTCCCGAGCCTATTGCACCGAAACCACATGTGTTTTTCAGATTCCTCTTCTATCTTGCACAATGGGCATAGTGCAACTTCCAAGCCTTTCTAATGCTTCACTTTACTCCACATTTTTGTTGATTTGTTTGGCTTGTTTGCTCGGCTGTTCATGGGTTGGTTTGAGCTTGTGTTTTTTGGTGTGCCTTTGGTGTTTGGTATTTATTTCATTGTTGGTGTTTTGAGTGGATCTCGGCTGGTCGGGGTCATGACTGTGTTTTCACGACATCTCCATTGTTTGGCAGTGCTTGGCTCACCTTCCAGTCTTCCACTAGCATATTCGACTGAAGTGTTGCCTCTGACTCCGCATGCTTTCATTGACGAGTTCTCTTTCCTCCGTTTTTAGTCGACTACGAATTGTTGAAATGTTTTTTTTTTGGTTGGTTGTCTTTCATTGTAATGACATTTCCGTCTGCAAGTTTACCACCTCTCGAGAATCAGACATGTCCGATTTCAAATTATTTCCTTATAAACAAAATCATTTTTTTATGAAGAAATACGCAACTTTGCAAATCTGAATATTTAGCTCATGATCTGCTAAATCTTCTTGAAGAGGGAGGGAGAAAGAGAGATGCATCATTCTGTCAACGATCTCATTAGTCTCGCTGAAGGCATGCGATGCACGAACCGATGTAAATCGTTGGAGTAGGAAGAGGACGTCAACAATGATGACTTCAACTTCTCAAGGACAACGCCAAACACCGTTGACTGTGGTTGCAATATGTCGTTAATTAAATTCCTCATATCATTGGAATTTGTATCTATATGTTGTAACTTCTGTTCCAAGTTGGGGTCGATCTTCCCTGCTAGTTGGAGTGTGTGTTGGCATTTAAAGAATGAGTGGTTGTCGATTCCTCCACTCTATCACATAGGGCGCACTTCGAGGGAAGATGAACACCTTTATCTACGAGGCGAGACTTAGTTAGGATTCCATAATTTAAAGCTAATATCCAAAAGAAGTTTTAAATTGTAGGGACCAAATCCAAGTCCCAAACCCATGCAATATTGTTTTGATTGGTTCTATTGGATTTTGTAATGTGGGATACAACACTTGTTGTGGAGAACCATCCCGATATGTTGATCTTCCAATATAGTATGTCATCAAATTGACTGGTTGAGATGTATATGTCGACAATTTTTTCTAAAATGTCAGTCGGGAGGACGCTTACGGTTCAAGTTTTCGTCTATGAAAGTCTTGACCGGCCTTTTCGTCTTTGTTTATTGTATATTATTCCTTTGCTTACCATACAGTCGGGAGGACGCTTACGGTTCAAGTTTTCGTCTTTGTTTATTGTATATTATTCCTTTTCGTCTTGACCGGCCTTTTCGTCTTGACCGGCATTTCCTTTTTTTTTTTCATACTCTAGGATGTTTTCATCCTTGAGATACTTTTTCGTTATTACTTGGATCTATGGATATATTTTGTGGTTCCGCTAATATTCTCCATAAAAGTTTCATTTATAGAGTTTTGTTCATGTCTCCCGTCTTATGGATACCCACTCCTCCTTTGCTTTTATTCTTACACACCTTATCCCAGCCAATAAGTGGGTTGTGTGTTGTCTCTTTGTTCCAAAGGAAAGTTATGTTTATTTGGTTTAATTCCTTATGAATGGCAACTAAGAGCATAAAGTTTTGCATTATATAATTGGGTTTGGTTGCTAGGCTTGCTCTTATTAGAATTGCTCTACCTTCTTGGGATGTGGCATTAGCCTTCTATTTTGACAATTGATTTATGGTCTTACGTATCGATCATTTCCTCAAATGTTGTTCTCTTAACTCTTCCATTTATAATCGGGCATCCTAAATATTTATCCAGTGTGTGATTGCTTATGCTCACGATGCCTTGTATCGTCTGTTTGCACTGAAGTGAAACTTTTGGGGTTGTTTGGAATGATGATTTATGAAAATTAACTAATTGTTCTGAGATTTCACAGTAGTTTTCAATTATATTTTCTGTTTTCTGGACTAATTTTGTTGTTGCTTTCGCAAATATCATGATATCATTTCTAAATGAGAGAAATAGGACCCTTGGCCCTTCTCTCCCGATGTTAAATACTATTGTATTTATCTCTTCCATACTTACTCTTTGTAAATTTCTAGCAAATATTTCAGCTCCTATCATAACTAGCATTGAGGATAGTGAGTCTCCCTGTCGCATACCACGCTATGGAAAAATCATATCAGTTGATCCGTTATTTGTTAATATGGAGAACGTTGTTGTCTTGATACAGTTTTTGACCTAGCTAAACTATAAAGTTGTTAGCAAATCCAAACTTGTTGAGAAATTTGATTAGGTAATTCCACTCAACACGACTGTAAGCTTTTTCCATGTATAATTTTATCGCCATCCAACCAGTTTTGCCTTTCTTGCTTTTGAATGTGTGGAATATTTCATGTGTTATCGAGACATTATCTTGTATAGCTCTGTTAGCAACAAATGCGTCTTGGAGCGAGTGAATAATATTTTTCAAAATTGGTTTTGACCTATTTGCTACTACATCCGTTCCAAAATACTGTACATGGACTTTTAGCAATCTACACAAGTTTTAATAAAACACTTCACTTTTTAAAAATATCATCATTTTATTAACTTTTTTCATAATTTTTTTTAACACTCACTAAGTCACTATACATTTTAACCATTCAAAATATTTTTAAAATTCAACAACACATAAATCAATACATATCATTACAATATAATCTCATACTTAGAAAATATAAAATCTCATCTATTTTGAAATAAAAACTACCATCTAAAAGCCCGTCTATTTTAGAGCAAAGGGAGTAATATCTTTGCAATTTAATCTTGTAGATAGTTGTACATATGTTAATTGGTCTAAAAATAATTCATTGTATATTCGCATCAATATCTATATTTTATTTATAATACTAAAGGAGAAGTCGCCTAAGACATGTGGCGGCTTCTCCTTTAAAGTAGGGATTTTAATTAGAAAATTAATTTAAAATATTTAAAGTATTAATTTAAAGTAGGATTTTTAAGTTAGAAAATTATTGTTTGGATATGTCCTATATTTGCTAAAAAAAGATATGGCGTACATATATTGTTTGGATATTGTTGATATATTTGAAATACCCCAAATTATTTTTGGTTATATTGTTTTAAGTAAATATATTTTTAATAAAAGTTCTATTATTTTTAAATTAAATATACATAGAGTTTTATAACTATTTTTGAGATATTTCATTTATGTGCACTTATAATAAATAAATTAGTTTTTAGTTGTATTATTTCAAGACAAAATTGTATATTTTTCTCCCAAATATAGAAGGATTTATAATTATAACTTATTTTAATATATGTAAAGTATTTAATATAAGGTTTTAGAAAAATGTCGTTACATAAAATAAAATGTATTTAATAAAATATTTTGTTAGTTTTATTATTTAAATTGTATGGGTTTTAATAAAAAGTTATTCGTAAACCGATTTTTCTTGGTTCAACCGAACCGGGCCATCCCGGAAAAAGAGTGAAGCGATTTAGTGAACCCTCCTCCTTCCTCCCGTCTGTGAGCCTGTCGGTCTACTGTTGAACAAGGATGGATTTGGCCTCCCTCAAATCTCGCCCAAATCTCAAACAAACTATTCTAGAACGTTCCTTAGCCGTCTCTAATCAGATGTATTGAACAAATTTTGAATAGTTGGATTAAAACATACCCGAATAAAGTTTTTTTCAAATTAAAAGTTCATCCAAATCCGCCCAATTCGGGACGAATCTTATCAAATCGAGGATTGGGATAGCTTTAGAATTGATTATCTAATCGTTTACGGATTTATCTTCATCCAATCCGTCCCCTAATCCTCCCCCTATATATACCCCTTTTCGGCTCACTTTCGAAGCACACTGCCGCATTTTCTCTCCATATCCGACTCTCTAAGCCTTTCCACCACACTCTACATACACAACCAACGTTTTCTTTCACAAACTTTTCACACAAAGATCCCGAATTCGCAAACTCCAAATTTCGAATCCAAACCCGCTGAAGCCGCCTCGTCCGCTGCTTCCAGTCGCTGTCGGACTTGTCCCAGCAATCAGGGAGATGCTCCTCATCGCCAAAAATCCGTATCCACCTTTCACCTATCATTCCGAGCACTATCGAAGCCCCTACGACTCGCCAAAGTTAGGCCGGAGGGATGCCGGAACGTCGCCGATAAATATATGCTCAAGCTACTGTCGGCTGAAGGAGGGAGATGGAGTAATTACGTAAAAGCTTTCCTAATTTCTGTTTTTTCATAAAATGTGCCCCTATTTTAGTTTTAAAATTTTCAGAAATTATCCCGCAGTTTTTGATGTGTTCTAACTCGCATAATCTCCTAATACGCAGCGTTATCATCGAAATCTTTAGCCATCCACAATGAGTCAATACTCAATACCATTTAAAGGAGATCGTAGTGGTATTATTTTTGACTTTTAATACTAATTTGATTTTTATTCGAATTAAATAAACCGATTCTGTTTCTTAAATTTCCAATTATTAAATACTTCGTTATCCTATATAATCAATATATATAATACTAAAGTGGCGCATTTCCCTGTCTTCCCCTTTAATATAGGTTTGTTTGTTAACCAATTAAATATTTTTCTATATTTAAATTAAATATATCAATATATATACCATTTAAAATAGATCGTAGTGGTATTATTTTCGACTTTTAATACTAATTTGATTTTTATTCGAATTAAATAAGTCGATTATGTTTCTTAAATTTTCAGTCATAAATACCTCCTTACCCTATATCAATATATATAAGGGGCCTTTAGTGAAATATCCATAAAAATGGGCTAAATTAGAGGAGTATCCATATATTTGAAAATTTTGCAAAAGTGTCCATCCCCCTTGCCCCCCCCCGCCCCCCCCCCTCTCGGTGCCCCCCAGGCCCCCCCTCGCGCGCCCAGATTTTTTTTTTTTAAAAAAAAAATTACATATCAGCACTTTCAGATATGCAACTATAACCCGATGTTATTCAAATATAATATTATGTTATGCAAGCTTAAAAAACCTTATGGGAATAATATGCAAATGCATTTGTATTTTAAAATTGCATTAATATATCTTATTTGCACATAAGCACGTCGCTCTACCATTTATTGACCTAAGAGGCTTTAAAATTGCATTAATGTCAAACCCGATGTTGCTGACACCGACATTCCTAACACCGTTGACACTGACATTGTTGACATTGCTGGCACTCCTGACACTGTCACCACTAACATTGCGAACACCACTAACATTTTTCGTATCAGTGTTGACGTTAATGTCGGCTGACGCTGACATCGGAGATGCTGATGCTCATGTTGGATGACGATGATGTCGGCTAACGCCGACATCGGAGATGCCGACGCTGATGTCGACTAACGTCGACGTCGAATATGCTTTTTTCCGTGTCAGAAGCAATGATGTTGACATTGTTGATACCGACATCGGAGATGTTGACATTGATGCTAACATTGCTGACGTCAGACGGCCTGACACTGCTAACGTTGACATCGGAGATGCTGACACTAATGTTGATGTTGCTGACGTCAACATCGGAGATGTTGACGCTGCTGACGCCGACATCTCCGATGTCGGCTGACGCCGACGTCGAAGATGCTTTTTTTGTGCCAACGCTTCTTTTTTTCGTGTAAGCACTAATATTGTTGACACTGCTGACACTATCACCATTAACATTGCGAACACCACTAACATTTTTCGTGTCAGCGCTGACGCCGACATCGGAGATGCTGACGCTGCTGACATTAATACTGATCAGTATAAAAGAAAAAACAGTTGTGCTACTATTATGTAGTACCTGTGCAAACCTCAGATGCTGCTGACAAGTATTAGTTGAGCTCAATCTAAGGTGTTGGTTGAATGGCTTCTAATGTAAAATGCAGTGAGATGTTGTGTTAGTAGCTTGTAATGATTATGCACAACCAGAATCTGAATTTTGATGTCAGAATGAATTGAATTACTGTAAAAATCTATTACACTGCTGATGTTTGATATAATGAAGTAAAATTTGTGCATTCGGCACAAATTTAGATTGAAATTTATGAAGTTAGTACTCTTTGTATTGAAACTAAAAAGAAATTAATAGTTATCAGTATAAAAGAGATACCAGTTGTGCTACTATTATGTAGTACCTATGCAAACCTCGGATGCTGCTGACAAGTATTAGTTGAGCTCAATATAAGGTGTTGGTTGAATGGCTTCTAATGTAAAATGCAGTGAGATGTTATGTTAGTAGCTTGTAATGATTATGCACAAACAAAATCTGATTTTGATTTCAGAATGAATTGAATTACTGTAAAAATCTGTTACACTGCTGACGTTTGATATAATGAAGTAAAATTTGTGCCTTCGGCACAAATTTAGATTGAAATTTATGAACTTACTACTCTTTGTATTGAAACTAAAAAGAAATTAATAGTGATCAGTATAAAAGAAATACCAGTTGTGCTACTATTATGTAGTACCTATGCAAACCTCGGATGCTGCTGACAAGTATTAGTTGAGCTCAATATAAGGTGTTGGTTGAATGGCTTCTAATGTAAAATGCGGTGAGATGTTGTGTTAGTAGCTTGTAATGATTATGCACAACCAAAATCTGATTTTGATTTCAGAATGAATTGAATTACTGTAAAAATCTGTTACACTGCTGATGTTTGATATAATGAAGTAAAATTTGTGCCTTCGGCACAAATTTAGATTGAAATTTATGAAGTTACTACTCTTTGTATTGAAACTAAAAATAAATTAGTAGTGATAAGTCTAAAAGAAAGAATAGTTGTGCTACTACTAATTAATACTTATGTAAAAATCTGGTACTGTTGACAAGTGATAGTTGAGCTCGGTCTAATGTGTTGGTTGAATGGCTTCTAATGCTAAAATGCAGTGAGATATTGTGTTACTAGCTTGTAATGATTATGCACAACCAAAATCTGATTTTTGATTTTAGAATGAATTGAATTAATGTAAAAATCTTTTATAGTGCTGACATTTGATGTAATTAAGTAAAATTTGTGCCTTCGGCACAAATTTAGATTGAAATTTATGAAGTTACTACTCTTTGTATTGAAACTAGAAAGAAATTGATAGTGATCAGTATAAAAGAAAGAACAATTGTGCTATTATTATGTAGTACTTAAGCTAAATGTCAACATATAATAAAAGATAAAGTTTACAAATAAGATCATTCCCAAAATTGATATCATATTACATGAGATGAGAATACCAAACTTATATAATCATCTAATGAAGGAAATGGTAAAAGATAAAACTTTTGCACATCAACGGCTAAATGTCAACATTGAAGCTAAATGTCAACATATAATAAAAGATAAAGTTTACAAATAAGATTATTCCCAACATTGATATCATATTACATGAGATGAGAATATCAAACTTCTATAATCATCTAATAAAAGAAATGGTAAAAAATAAAGCTTTTGTATATCAACGGGTAAATGTCAACATTTAAGCTAAATGTCAACATTTAAGCTAAATGTCAACATTTAATAAAAGTTAAAGTTTACAAATAAGATCATTCTTAAAATTGATATCATATTACATGAGATGAGATTATCAAACTTCTGCAATCCTCTAATAAAAGAAATGGTAAAGGATAAAACTTTTGAAGGCAAATGTCAACATTTAAGCCAAATGTCAACAGTTAAGCCAAATGTCAACATATAATAAAAGATAAAGTTTACAAATAAGATCATTCTCAAAATTTATATCATATTACATGAGATGATAAACTCAAACTTCTACAATCCTCTAATAAAAGAAATGGTAAAAGATAACGCTTTTGCACATCAATGGCTAAAATGTCAACATTTAAGCTAAATGTCAACATATAAGTTACTGTTATGCAAATATAACTTTATGATATGCACAAATAACAATCTGTTGTGCAAATTGTTACAGCTGACACCAGATGTCAGCAACGTTATTTGTACCTCTTAATTTGAAGCAAATAATGTGACAAATCATATAAAAGAATGAACTAATCATATAAAAGCAAATGTAAAAGTATGCAAATGTAAAAGTATGATATGCAATTATAAATTGATGATATGCAAATATAAGATTAAAATATGCAAATATAAATTGATGATATGCAAATGTAAAAGTATAATATGCAATTATAAATTACTAGAAAATCACACTAATATATCTTATTATTGAACAATTATTAGAAAATTTTGTAAATTACTAGAATTATTATAAATTTTAGCCTATGCGGGATTCGAACCCACGTATTTGCGCATAAGCACATCACTCTACCATTGAGCTAAAAGGCGTTTAATTATATTATAACATAAAACTCAAATATACAAATAAGAGTTATGTTCACACCACAACCAAAAAAGGAGGAAAAAAAAAGTAGGAACTCCTAATAAACAGTACACATTTGTATACACCAACTTGAATTGCACAAAAAGAGACCATGTCAGCACACAATTAGAAATATTAAAAAAAACATAAACATCAACTTGAATTGCACAAAAAGAGATCATGTCAGCAAGAGAATTCATACTTCATAGGAAGAATGGGATAAATATAGCATAACTAGCAAAACAGATCACAAAACCTTGCTATGTTCTCACATAATCAAAAAAAGAAAAAAGAAAAAAGAGGAAGTTAATTAAAAAAAAGTGAAAAATAAGAAGTTTATGTTGTGCAAATATAAGTTACTGTTATGCAAATATAACTTTATGATATGCACATATAACAATCTGTTATGCAAATATAACAATCTGTTATGCAAATTGAAACTGCTGACACCGGATGTGAGCAAGATTGTTATTCCCTCTTAATTTTAAGCAAATAATGTGAAAAATCATATTCCTCCCAGCAATAAGTCTAGTAAAGAGCTATGCAAGTGTAAATCTCAAAAAGATGACTTATCAATCAAGAATATTACGAAAAATGACAAGGAAAAATAAAGATGTTAGCATTTATTTCCAGAAAATGTCAACATTTACAAGTTTTCAGAAGATGTCAGCATTTACAAGTTTCCAGAAGATGTCAGCACATCTAATCATATATTGTTCACATGTCAGCACTCACAATTATGAGGGGAAAGAATCTGATGTAGGTCAATGTCATCTTTTTGCAGTGTCAATAGACTAACACAACAACCTTATAAAAAGAAAAAAAAATGGAAATGGAAAGGCTTCATTTTAGAAGATGTCAGCATTGAAGATGTCAGCATTGAAGATGTCAGCATTGAAGATGTCAGCATTTACAAGCTTCACAACTACAACAACTACTGCTAGATGTTTGCAACCATGAATAAGAAACAAAACAACCATTCTAGTGTATATGTGCAAAATAATGCAAATTCTAGCAGTAACAACAATGACTTCTTTTACACATTTTCAATTAAAAACCAAATTCAGATCTAAATATGCAGACTTCTGATTCGAGAAAATGCCTATATTCAGATCCCTAAATTCATATTCGAGCAAATTGCAAGTCCATCGACTTCAGATTCAAGCAAATCCCTAAATTAAGATCTAAATATATACAGATTCGAGCACAAAAAGAGAAGATGTCAGCACAAATCCCTAAATTCAGATCTAAATATGCAGATTCAAGAATATCTATGAACCCTTCCAATTAGCAGCAAATTCAAAGAACAACACAATCGACCAGCATCTCGACCATTTTCAGTAACCTATATTACAGATGCAAAGTTTAAATAACAACACATAGCAGCAAATTCGAAGAACAACACAATTCGAAGCAAAACAGCAGCAAATAGAAGCAAATTTGAACACAATTCGAAGAACAACACAATCGAATACAACCCGCCCTTTGAAGAGACATGGAGAGAGTAATAGATAGGGAGATTTCTACTGCTAGGGAGATTTCTTCAACAAAGGATAAATCAACAACAGTAGATGAACTTGAATTGCAGGGAATTAGCAAAACAAAGGAGGCGCTCACCTCAATCTGAATTAAAAAAAAAGTTGAAAAATAAGAAGTTTATGTTGTGCAAATATAAATTACTGTTATGCAAATATAACTTTATGATATGCACATATAACAATCTGTTATGCAAATTGAAACTGTTGACACCGGATGTCAGCAAGATTGTTATTCCCTCTTAATTTTAAGCAAATAATATGAAAAATCATATTCCTCCCAGCAATAAGTCTAGTAAAGAGCTATTCAAGTGTAAATCTCAAAAAGATGACTTATCCATCAAGAATATTACAAAAAAAAGACAAGGAAAAATAAAGAAAGCACACTTTAAAGTACTAAATGAATTTTAGACTAATGTCAAAAGAAGTTAATTACATATTGCAATTGAGCATGTTATATTTGCACAAGAGATCATGTCAACACACAATTAGAAATAAAAAAAAGAACCTATAAATCTACTTGAATTGCACAAAAAGAGACAATGTCAACACACAAGTAGAAATAAAAAAGAACTCATACATTCTGAAAAAAAAAACATATACATCAACTTGAATTGAACAAAAGTGACCATGTCAGCACACAATTAGAAATAAAAAAGAAACATGTCAACATACAATTAGAAATAAAAAAGAAACATGGCAACACACAGTTAAACTTTGTAAAGCTACTAGCTAATATCTCTAGATAAGTCAGAAATCACAAGACACTTCAATGTAAATATACAAACACGTTATTAAATAGGAAAAGTGGAACCAAACCCTAATTGTTAAGCAATAAAAATAAAATAACAAAATTGTTGATATTGTCGAAAAAAACATAAAAACTCAAATTTAACCCCTGAAATGATCTCCGATGGCCTAAAAAGACCATAGATCACGGCATAGCGGTGAGTTTGAACCGTGGCGCGATTCCCTATCCGGAAAGGTATCATAATAGAGAATCCGACACCGGATGCTTAATATCACTTCTACCGAGACCACATACTAGGCAAGTATCTCTAGTTTCGAATTAAGCTTACTGACATGATTTTCAATAATTTAAAAAGTCATTCATCTAGTGTACAAAACCCATATCAACATGTTATATTTGCACAAGAGATCATGTCACACAATTAGAAATAAAAAATAACATATACATCTACTTGAATTGAACAAAAATAGCACATATCAACACATATTCACTCTGTGTCAGCACATATGTTTCTGAATCTTATATATATGTAGTTGATAATCTTATATTGGAAATGGTCTACTTAGGGTGTGTTTGGCAAAATGATAGCTGTTGGAGGAGTTGAAGCTGTTGGGTAGCTGAAGCTGTTGGATTATTTGAGTTAAATATATGTTAATAAGCTAGTATAGTGTTTGGTAAACCTAGCTGTTAGGGTAGCTGTTAAAAACTTGTGAATAAAAAACCAAAAGCTCCGAAAAGCTTGGGTGAATAGCTGTTGAAAAGCTTTGATTTCAAAAGCTTTCAAAAGCTAATTAAACTAAAATCTTATATTTATTTCATTTAAGACTATAGAATATCAAAACCAAAAGCTCCGAAAAGCTACTTGCTTTTGCCAAACATACCCTTAATTACACAAAAATAATTTTATATTGGAGATGTCAGCATTTCGGAAGATGTCAGCATTTCAAGAAGATGTCAACATTTCCAGAAGATGTCAGCTGGATGTTTGCAACACCAGTAAAATCAGAAAAAAAAAAAGATTAAGCATCAGAAAGAGAGATTAAGCTTCACAACAACAACAACTAGATGTTTAGTACTTGAAATAGTTCATGTTTGGAATCGAACAGATGCAAAATTGCAGGGAATCGAACAGATGCAATGTTCTAATTCTTAGATGTCAGCATCAAATATTCTAATTATTAGATGTCATCATTAAATAATTAGACACAAAAATAGTCAGGAACTACACGCAACCAGACATCAACTATGATGAAGAGATCTTTGGGGCAGTAAAAACTGAATTTGTATGCAAAATTGTACTAGTTTAATGAGAAAGCACAAGAGCTGTAAACAGATGCACAATTCGAACAAATTGGTGACAGGAGACAAAAGAGTTGTGAATAGATATCATCCAATTCGGAAAGCAGAGATTCAGAAATTTGAAGCCAAACCTAAAATTGCAAACATCAGTATTATTCATCACAAACATCAGTATTATTCATCACAAACATCAGTATTATTATTATTCATCACAAGCAAATACCACACATCAAAAGCATTGCAACAAACATCAGTATTATTCATCACAAGCAAATGAAATACTATAGCAAACTCCAATTGTTTCTCAAATTAAAATCACATATTATAGAAACAAAAAAAACAGTCCACAATAGCTCATGATGCAAGGATTCAAGAGCAGACTGGTTCCGAACAGCAAAGACTGGTACCGGAACATTCCGAATCATCTAATTCGAACAGCAAAACAGAATCGAACAGATGCAGATAGCAAAGACGAGCAAAACTGAATCCTCTATAGATCATCCAATGACTGTTAGATATTTTTTAACAATGAATAAGAAACAAAACAACCATTCTAGTGTATATGTGCAAAATAATGCAAGTTCTAGCAGTAACAACATCGACAAAATTAATTTCTATTTAACCAACAAAATTCATGTCAGCACAAGAAGAAACAACACTCATATATTATTGGTTTAAAACGAATCCTCTATAGATCATCCAATGACTGTTTTATTGGTTTAAAACGAATTCTCCAAAGATCATACACTGATTGTTTAAGAAACTACATACTAATCTGGTTGGAAGAAGGACAAATCAGAATCATGTCAGCACATATTATGCAATAGTCGAGACAATAGATGCGAAGCCAGCAACTGTCTCGATCAGATTTGCAGGAGCAAAACACATAGCAGCAAAACACAAAATCCTTGCTATGTAAGTGGCGACACTGGTCTTTGAGCAACAAAACACATAGTAGTAGAAAAAAAAACACAACAATAGAACAAAGATAAAATGATGAGTACATACATACAATGTGCAAACTTACATAAGCTATTGCAGGGGACTGATTGCAGGGGGAAGAGAGGGCGGACAGGCGCACAACTGCCATGGCCGAAACGGGAGGCGGAATCAGAAACCCTAGATCTTCGACAATGGAGGGAGCGCGGAATCGGAAATTGAATGGGAGCCGGAATTGACAGATGCTCAAATGATGAAATCGCCGGATGGAGGGAGCCGGAATTGACAGATGCTCAAACGATCTTCAACTGGTGATAATTAGCGATGGGTGAAGCCCCAGATCTTCGACAATGGAGGGAGCCGGAATCGGAAACCGCGTAGTCGGAGAGGTGAGGCCGGAACGGGTAAAATCGCCCAGTGTCCGATTCGTCTGCGATAGGGATCTCCAATCGCCCAGTGTCTGATTCGTCATCCCCTGTAACATGGTCTCCAATCCGATTTGCCGGAGGCTCCGATTCGTCATCCCCTGTAACATGGTCTCCAATCGCGATTCGGCGCCAGAAGGCTCCAATCGTCTGCGATTGGGGCGACTGATGCGGCCGGGAGGAGATGGCGGTGGTGATGAGGGAGGCGGTGACGGAGGTGAGAGCCGGGCGACGGAGCGGTGGTGGAGGTGGTGGTCAGGGAGGCGGTGATGAAGGTTAGACGAGGGATCTGAGAACCGATGGATATGAATATGAACGAAATTTGCCCTAGAACGGGGTCGAACAACGGTAAAAGAAGAGGGAAGGGCAATATGGTCAAATAACCATCCAAAATTGTAAAAGTAGACATTTCACTAATTTTTACAAAAGCTAGGACAAACCTCAAATTAGGACGAAAATTTGTGCCTTCGGCACAAATTTTCTCTATATATAATACTAAAGTGGCGCCTTCCCCTTTAATATAGGTTTGTTTGTTAACCAATTAAATATTTTTCTATATTTAAATAAATTATTATTTATTATAAATTGAATTACTTCTTGAAATAAATAATTATTTAATTTTTTTTATAAATCTTTCTTTTGAGGCAATCGTCTAATAAATTAATTTATTAGATTTATAAATAAAAATAATCACTTTATTTTAGTTTAGTTTTAAAATATAATAGATTTTAGAATTTATAATATATTATTGAATTAATTGATTTTCTTTTGAGGCAATCGTCTAATAAATTAGACTTATAAATAAAAATAATCAGTTTATTTTAGTTTAGTTTTAAAATATAGTAGATTTTGGAATTTATAATATATTATTGAATTAATGCAATTATAAAGCAAAATCATTAGTTGAAGTGTTAATATAAAATTTATTAAAATTCAAAAAAGAATTTAAATAAAGCGATATTTAGTTTTAATTAGTTTGAACAAAATCCTAATTTAATTAGATTTGAAATATCTATTTTAATTTATATAAATATTTTAAATATAAATAAAATTATTTTATAAAAAAAACCGCACAAATGTGCGGGTACTAAACTAGTTATAATACTAAAGGAGAAGTCGCCTAAGTCATGTGGCGCCTTCTCCTATAATGTAGTTATTTTAATTTATTTATTAATTAAATTATTTCACAAATCTAATTCAGTTAAGATTCGATACGAAATCAGTTAAGATATGACAAATGCATATCAGATTGTTTGGACAACTATACAAATCGAATTAATTAAATCTAATTCAGTTAAAATTTGAATACAAAATCAGTTGAGATATTCATGATATTTTGATTGGTTAGTTTAGATTTTCAACGGAGAACATTAAAATAAAATCATATTTATTTTAATAAATTAATTAGATATGAGTTTATTTTTTATCTGTTTATATTTTAATTACGTGTCTACCTATGTACACCATCATTTACGATATAATCGCTCTTCATCTCACTTCCTTTCCATTTTTCTTCTTCTTATCTCCACCACATGTTTGTTGTATCCGTTGAAGAATAAATTCGTATAGTCATACTGACTAATCAATAATTGTGGGAATTATTGGAGAGACTCAATTTGATTTCTCGTTTTCTTTTATTTTTGTATTTATTTTAATTTCAATTTCACATTCTCAATGTGAGATTTTTTTGTACACATATAATATTTCATAATTTGTATTCATAACTCTATAATGTAATTTAGTTGGTTGATCAATATATAAGCAAAGAACTAAAATATGATCATTAATATTTAATTAACCTACTATAAACGGTGACAGAGAATTAAAAAATATTCTTATTTAAAGACATCCCGCACAATGTGCGGTTACTATACTAGTTTAGAAACTATGAGACAAACCCTTGTTTCTAAGATTTTTCCCAAGTAAAAAAAGTCCTTAATTGCTTTTATCACTAACGAGTAACGAACCTACAATATCTTAAACACTTTTTGATAAAACTCTGTTGTCATCCGAGTTTGATCATATAACTCAATCCGTTTCATAAAACTCTATTGCCATTCGTTTGCGATTTGTCTTCTCCAATTGGAAAGCACTGTAAAAAAAACTTCCACCTCCGAGTTTGTTACTGGCGCTGTCAGTTTGGTATTATCATCATCCGATACCTCAATTCTTTTTTTTTTATTGGTCTTGATTTTCCGAATTGAATCTCTTTCATGTATAAAACAAAAAAGAAAATAAGGGGAAAAAGAGGAGGAGGAGGAAGAGCTGAATTCAGATTTCAGGCAGTGACAAATTTCTCCGAACTCAACACCTCCTCCTTCACTCGCTCACCCTCAATCCCATCTTCTCGCCTCTTATCATCTTCTCGATTCACTCGCTCACCCTGAATTCAGGTGTTTCTAGATGGCTTTGCGAATGGGGATTGAGCGGTGCAATCCCATTCATTCCTCTATCAGCCCTATTTGTCCCTGCTTACAAGCGCCTCGTTTGTCAAAGCAACTAGCTTTGTCGCCTAAGCCGTCTAAGTTGGGACTTAGATTAGTGCTGAAGGGTTCGAATCATGCCCATCGAGTAGCCAAGGGTGTTTCCCGGAAACATTGGATACTCATGGCGATGACGAGGGCTGAACCGGATTGGATTGATGAAGGAGAGACCAAAAAGGTTGGTGTTTAAAGAATGAGTATTTTTGTTTAATGACCGAGCTTCTATGTGTATTATTGGTGTTGAAAGCTGCGGAATTAAGAATTTAGGCCAACACGAATGTGTCATTTAGACTACCAAGAAGAAACAAACTAGTATTTTGTAGGGAGCAATATAATCCCAAAGAGTGTGCAATGAGAATTATTGAATCGTGTAAAGCTAGAATATCTGTCAAATGTAAAGGTAGATCAGGGAGAGATAGGAGATGGTGTAGACAGGTCCTTAATTAAGCGACCTGGTGGGCTTTTAGCTGGTGTAGGGGTTGCTGGGAGATTGGGGAGATTATGGAGTGCATGATGTTTAGTGGGTTACTTTTGGTATGCATCCGTATATGGCGATTTTTACACTAGACCCCGAGTATGGTCCTAGTCTTTTGTAACTATGTTACACCATTTGAAATATATTTACCACTTCAGGAAATACCAGTGGATGGAAGTCATCCCAAAGTCTGCTAGTTTTTAAAGAATGAATCTTTTTTATTTATTGTCTGAGCTTCCATGTGTATTATTGATTCTGTAATAAGAAATCTATGAAATTAGGAATTTAGGCCAAAAAGACTGTAATTTAGATGACCAGGAAATACCAGTGATTGGAATACTTATGCACATGGCTTGTGATTTTGATTGTATCTGACAGTGTAGTGTTTTATTTATTTTTGCAAGAGATGGATGTGTGTTTATATAACTAAGTGGCAAGTGCCGCAATATAGGGTTTGAAATTTTCTATAGTTATCCTCATGTTTCATTTCCAGAGCAAGTGTGTATTGGATAATGAATAAAGTTCAGTGAAAATATTGGACTCCAAGATTTGTTTTCCTGTTGTATTATCCAATGTGTGGTAGCTGGAGATACTGACAGTGCATATCGCAGGAAGCCAATGAAAGTCTGGATTTATCAGAAAGTAAAGATGTTCCAGAGGGACAACCTAAGGCTAGCAAGTTGAAGAAAAGAGTTATTTCGGGACTAGCCATTGGACTTTCAGTTGGTGGTATTGTAGTAGCTGGTGGTTGGGTTTTCACATTTACTCTTGCTGCTGCCGTTTACCTTGGTGCGCGTGAATATTTTGAATTGGTTAGAAGCCGTGGAATTTCAGTGGGGATGACACCTCCACCCCGATATCTCTCACGAGTCTGTTCTGTTATCTGTGCTCTCATGCCTATTTTGACATTGTAAGATCTTTGCGTGCTTCAATTTGTGGTGAAAAGCATTAATAATTTAAAATACTTTAAAGTGAAAAGCATATGTGGAAAGATTTGTTTGTTCATAGAGTCATCTCTTACCTTTATAGTAAGAGGAAAAGTATGTAAAAAATTTCAATTCACATGAACACAATCTGAGTTGTTTCTCATCTTTTTTTTTAAAAAAAAAACCTGAAATTGAGAAAATACTAGTTCAGTGCTGAACGCATTATGCTCATATTTATGATTTAGACTGTTAGAATTTGCTTGAATGATACCACTATATAATGCCTTGTGGATGGTTGAATGATAACACATTATAATACTTTCTTTCTATAGTATGATTTCTAGGGTCTTGCACGTTCAAGTAAGTAGGTTTGCTTATTTGATTATTTGGTAAAAAGGAGAGTAAGGTGTTAGGTAATGTGATAATGTCTGATGAGGGATATGCCCTTACTGGTTTTTTATTGGGTCTCTTGAGCATCACATTGAAGTAAGCATAGCTGGGAATTGGCTTAATGGGTGTAGGTAGCCTTGTCTGGTTTTATAAGCACTTTTACTTGTTTGTTTCTTTTGATTTGTACTTGATTGTTATGGGCAAAACAATACTATTATGTTTCTCTATTTGTTGAGATTGTGTAAGTGTAGTTAACAAAGCTGTAACTGTTTTCACAGAATTCCATCATTATTGTTTATTTTTTAGGATCCAAATGTAATTTTTTTATAAAGGATCAAAAGACATAGATAGGGTTAACCCCAGAGCCATGTATAACAACACAATTGCTTCGCCATGCTCGTGCAACCAGGCTGCACAAAAAATAAATCACGTGTGAGTAATATTGTTAAGACACATGGGAATAAGGCAGACATTATTTATCTAGTTGCTCTAACTATAGTCTACACTTCCTTGAGATTATTTACAAGGTCTAAAATGCATTAATTCTTGTAGACTGTTCAATCTTCATATGTTGTAGCACAATATCTCATATAGTAGTCAAAGGTACATGGAAACAGAGGATAACTTTACTTGTAATTTTTTAAAAGTAAAGTAGCAGGGTGATAGCTCTATATCTAAAAAAGGAATAAGAAGTGACCTGGGAGTGGGTAGTGGACTTTAAATAATCAATGATATTCTCATCTTCATCTTCATCTCTGTGCCATCTGAATATCTGATCATTAATGTTATTTCACATGCATAATTTGCAGTTTCATATGTTGCAATTAATTACTCGGTTGTCTGACTCGTTTTCTTGTTTAATTGTCTGGTCAGGTACTTTGGTAACATTGATGTTTCTGTTACATCTGCAGCTTTTTTTGTAGCCACAGCATTGCTTTTACAGAGAGGAAACCCTCGTTTTGCTCAGCTTAGCAGTACTATGTTTGGGCTATTTTATTGTGGCTACCTTCCCTGTTTCTGGGTTAAGCTTCGCTGTAGCTTGGCTGCTCCCGCCTTGAATACAAGTACAGTGCCAGAATTTCATGACATTTTCAGTATAACTTTCTTTGTCCTGTTTCAATGCCCATGACATCTTCATTAAGAATGTGTTGTGTTAAACATTTTGCCTTTGGTTTGATTGTTTGGTTGCTAATCAACTTTCATGTTGGTTCCTGTATTTTGTTCAAAGACACCAGTCAAGCTGCTAAACTGTTTTTTTTTGTTGTGATTATGAAAATACAAAATGCTTTTAATTCTCGCGGAAAACCATAAGAAACTTTAGAATTCATGCACTGATAATCAAATACTAGCTTTTTTCGTTTGGATGAACTGTAATATGTTCATTTAATCATTTTACTACTATTGAAGCTGGTTTTCCCAATAAAATTCGTGTTTAGTTTCTCCACAGGACACCATTTTATTTGTCTTATGCTATTTTCTTATGGGAGTCCTTAGTAACCTCTTATTTTGTATTAATATATTTGACATTTTTAATATGTTCAACTTTTTGCTTATTATGATAGTGAGTGTTTCTGGTACATTCTTTTATGCTTTCTTGGGAAAAATACTTTTTAATTGTGTACCTAATTAAATGGGCAGAAATTGGAAGGATCTGGCCGATACTTCTCGGTGGCCAAGCTCATTGGACAGTGGGCCTTCTGGCAACCTTAATTGCTATTAGTGGCATAATTGCAGCAGACACTTATGCCTTTCTTGGGGGCAAGGTATGTATATTCATTTTCTTTTGATATTGATTGAATTGTAGCAATGTAGGGTTTGAGGAGCTATGATTTCTGGCTTTTTTTTTCCTAATTGTATTATGCATGTGATGTGATTCTGCCTTTTGGGTTCTTCACTAATAAATGTTTGTAGGCCTTTGGTCGTACACCTCTCACAACTATTAGCCCCAAAAAGACATGGGAGGGGGCTCTCATGGGCTTGGCTGGTTGTGTAGTTACTTCTGTCATCCTGTCAAAAATTCTTTGCTGGCCTAAATCTGTGATAAGGTACATATTTTCTTCTATAACTCTTAATCTCTTATCTGTTGTGAAATTCTTTGTTTATTCAGGCATTAAATTATTCACTAAATATTCCTTAAGAAAGACCGTTAAATGTGTAAATGATAGGCTCAAGGATGATATTCAAAATTTAGTGGTTTACGACCACAAATCTATTTTTCGTAAAATTCATTGGAATTAGGATCATAACACGAGATGTACCTACATGGTCTTTTCTTTAGAAAGGTTCGCGCAGTGACGGTGTCATTTAAAGATGTTCACTTTGGTGGGTTTGTAAACGTCTGAAAAAAATAATTTGAAATATATTCTAGGGTATACTTTCAGAAAATTGAAAAGATTTTGACTTCGAACTATACATTTTATGCATGCAGATTAGTCATTTCTTCATTTGCTGCATTTTGAGAGTTAATACCTTGAGAATATGCAATTATACCATATAGATCCATCTTAAGATCATATATATGAGAACAAGATGCATTAAGGCAATCAGATAGCATCGTAGCACTGGACTTTATTCAGTCCATGCATACAAAGGCTATTTTTGTATATCTTTTTAGGTTTATTCAACTTCTGCTGTTAGCTGCTTTCTTTCTCCTGATGAAAGATGTTTGCTCATATATGCATTCTGACGTATTTTCTCTGGTAATTTTCAGCACGATTGCTTTTGGGGTTTTGATTTTCTTTGGGTCTCTTTTTGGCGATCTTACAGAGTCTATGATAAAACGTGATGCGGGTGTTAAAGATTCTGGGTCCCTTATACCTGGTCATGGTAATGAATTAATATTGTTTTTTTCCCCCTTTTTTTGTACTGATGATATTTGCTTACATCAAATTTCTTTGTTCAAGTTTGTAGTTCAGGAAATGATTTGAAGGCAAATATGGTGTTTAAATGAAGTTTATGATTTGCCTAGTTACAGACCAACTTAGTCCTTTGCGCGATTCATATTTGTCTTGAAACAACCATTGGAAGTAGCAAATGAATGTCAGGTTTGATCATTAGGATGACTGCAATATTGGTAAGCAGTAGAAAGTGCTCAAAATTGGATGTCTACTTTTTGAGGATTAAGTGAGCACCTAGGGCGAACTTCATATAAGAATAAAGGTTTCTAGGAAAGAGCTGTTTTAGCTGAAAATATGTAAAAAGAAAAATAGCGCGTAACTTAGCCTTCTCACTGCGCTTTAGGAAGATCACTGCACTTTTGCAAGAGAGTCATAGAAGAAATAAAGATTAAATGCACAGGATTGCTGATGCACTGCTTGTTTATGCTACATCAATTTGAGAGAAGTTGAAATGTGTTGCCACACTACGCCTTGTTTCTTATGTGCCACTTTATTATTGTTTCGAATCTCTGCCATTCTCACATTACTACTAACCCAGATACACAAAAAGTTTCTGCAAAAACATTATCATGTTGAACTCTACGCATTTGCTCTCTGCAGGTGGCATACTAGACCGTGCAGATAGCTATATCTTCACTGGTGCTCTTGCATACTCCTTTGTCAAAATTTCCCTGCCTCTTTTCGGAGTTTGAGCCGGTGAAACTGATGCTTGCATAGCTCAACTTTATATAGACACATTTCCTCCCTCAATAAGCCATTGCTACGACCTGCGCCATGGGAAGGTATATGCTCAAATAATCTAAACTGCATGGCATGGGGAGATCCACATTTACCTCAGTATGAGATAAAAACTGAGGTTTCTCATCATGAATGGAGAAATAGTGGATGGCAAATGCACATACAGCTTGTTTAGCATAAATCTTTAGTATCTCCTCATCTAACTTAAAATTCTTTGTTCGTTGTTCGTTTTTGTTTTGTTGTAAATGTGAGTTTCAATAATCCACTGAGTAAAGATTTTGACAGGTCTGTCACTTGGTGCACTGATTTCTTTCATTTTTGCAATACCAAGCCAAATCTTAATGTGAATTACTATGCAGCTTCATATTCTTCTAGTCCAGGCTTGCATTCTGCGTGAACATGATTATGTTTGTTCGAGTATTTTTTTTTTCTGTTGACAACTATGTTGGTGCCGCTATAGGCCTTGTCGTACTATTGGCTATGCAAAATGTTCACATTTGCTCGAAATTGCATTAGTGATACTCTCCAATCTTAAGTAGTTCAGAGCAGGCTCTTTGTTCTAGATGTGTGACGCGCTCCGTTTAGAGAGCTCCATTGATAAAGGAGTGCAAACGACAGGTTCCTGGATGTTTATAGAGTTCCTTGGAGTCTTGGACATGTTAGGATTCTCTTTCGCGTATACCTGGAATCCTCCTGGAAGGAATGAAATGACCATATATACTTGTAATGTGCTCTTTCAATGCACAACTTATGGAAGTCCTCTTCAAAACTCAAGCCAAAAACAAGTGTTAGCAAAATTGAGATAATGTAGTCTTAGGAGGGTCTCGAGGAAGAATGGAACTCAATATTGTCTAATCTTATTATTCAAGGGAAGAGATGACGTTAGTATGGCTCCAACAATGGTTGCCAGTGCACAACCCGTCAAATTTCTTCGTCTCCATTGACGGGACGTACACTCGTCATTTTTACCTGGCCCTAAATTTCTTCGTCTCCATATTAGGTTGTTGATACTGGAAAAAAACTCGGCTCGAGTTCCACCCTTGTGCAGCGATCGACTGGTTCATTCCCTGCTCCCGCTCTCTCTTTCCTTCGCTCGCCTCTGCAATCGTCGCCTCCAGCTCTTCCATACCTTAGCCTCGCCCATCATCGCCCATTCATGTACGTGCAATCTCTCACCTACTCTCGTTTCGTATCTTCCTTTTCTGAGAATACACTATCATCTCTGTTTTTCCTTTTCCACTCTCTATGGAGTTTGATCGGCGATTTCTGGTTTGTCAATTCAATATCATCATTGCCCTAACTTTTAGGAGCAAGTTTTTATCTCTACACAGGTTAATTTTGAGATCGAGTGTCCGCTTTGTTTCATATGCACGCCATATGTTCGACAAAATTCCTTACAGATTGATATTGAATTTGTTGAAATTTCTTTGTGTTTCCTCGTTCTTGAGAGTCCAATTTACGAGTTTCGTGTGCAAATTGCGTGTTCTTATAGGGCGTCGAGGCGCGGAGATTATCCGATGATCCCTTTGAAAGAAATAGCACCAGCTGCAGCAAATAACATAAACACCAAGTTTATATTGCTGGACAAGGGGAAGAGGACAATGGAGGGGCAGACCCCAACTTGCTTGACACTCGTAGCCGATGAGACTGCGTCGGTGCACTTTCAGCTGTGGGGAGACGAGTGCGATGCCTTTCAGCCCGGTGACATTATCCTTTTGACGAATGGTATATTTTCTCCCAACCGGGGCGGCCTCATTCTAAGGGCTGGTAAGAGGGGTCGGATCGAGAAGGCCGGAGAGTTCACCATGGCGTATGTCGAGACGCCCAACATGAGCGAGATCAGATGGGTTGCTGACCCTAACAAGTCCAATAAATTCATGCAAGAAGCTGTTGTTTCTCCTTTTTCCCGCATTTTCCCGCCTCAGCATTAACTCGACGCAGTTACCTTGAACACCGCGGATTGTCGAATAGCGGAATAGGTTAGTGTTTTGCATCTTCCCCCATCTCTTGAAGGAAACAATGAATTCTTGTTCATTCCATATCAGAGTGAAGATTAGGTTCTGCTAACTACAATATGTTCAGTTTGAAGTTTTAAGGTTTGTGATTCAGAAAAGCTATGAACTAAAACTGTGTCAGATAAGCAACGGGAATGTAGCTTGTGATATGATCTTTAAAGTAGAGAACTAAGGAGGTTCAAGCTTGGGGGGCGATTATCTGACAGGGCCTACCGAGCAAGAAGTGGAGCTTTGTGGTTTCGCTCGCTCTCCAGGGAAGACTGTCCACGAGACAAACTTTGCCGATGGGGAGTTTCGGAGATTTGTGACTATGTTCTGTGTGGAGTAGAGGAGGAAACCGAGTCCCACAACGTATATGAATGTGCTTAATGGGTTGCCATCTCTCAGAGACCTATACATTATTGACCAATACTGGATGGCATTGGCATGGTTTGGGAGTAGACCTGGCAATCGGGTGGGTCAAGACATAGAGGGTCGGGTCATTTCAGGTTAAGGGGTAGGTCGAATATAATGATTGTTCGTATTGCATTGGATCTGGTCATGATTCAGCGTGAAGCCATGAAAGATTGTAAAACAGCCATTCAAGTAAAATGTATCTTATCCCTTGCTTAGTTTCATTTTTTGTTTACCCATTCAACAAACACCTTGTAAACATAGCAAAATAGATTCAACCAAAGGAAACAAACCAAGCTTTGTTCAAAACTCTCATCACACCACCAATCACCCATTAGAAGCTGTAGGCCCTATAAAAATCACAGAGCAGTTTGTATACATGAAAATAACAAATCTAAATGTCTATGTTACAAAAAGCTTCTAAAAAACAGCTCTACAGAAAAACTTCATAGTTTAATGCCCCGCTAAAAAGCCTTTTAGTTTACATTATGCTACACAAAGGTAATAATTTAAGGATGCATAATCCTAAAGAAGATCACACTTTTTGAGCTTACATGTACAAATCGACAGATCAACGAGGCTTCACTCTCTTGAACTTGTATTAAGGCATTGTTGCAGCATGAGGGTTTAACATGAGACTGTTTGATGGAATGCTGACCATGAAACCCTGAGCAAATATGTGATGATGCTCATCAAAGAGAGTAAACCAACTGTGTCATATGTATGCTAGTGAACTTCGGTCATGATCAGGCTGAGGGCGGCCACGGGTTGGTGTTGGTGGCCTCTGAATATTGAGCTCCTGTAAGCGACAAAAGACAACTATTAGCAATGCCAATGAGGTAGAAATAACAGGAGTCGAAAGTCGAAACATGTTTTGTGTCACACATTAATGCTCATCACAAGAACTTCAAAAAGGGAGTCCCAAGAACTCCTGTTCAACTAAGATCGCATAAGCGACAAGAAAAATAATCTGTACGTTACCTGCATCCAAGTTTCATCGATGACACGTTCAGGGGATGTTTCAGGCGACTGCACAGGTGGGGGCAGAGGATGGATCAATTTAGGTACCACCACTAGACCTCTTCCAATCACCAGTATGGCTCCAGCGTTGTTTGCCGTTCCTGCAGAAGTGCATCAATCCACTTAGACCAATACTTCACCAGCACATGCACAGGGCTGAGCATTGCTTTGGCTTACCGCAATAGTTGGTAGCAGAGAAAAGGGTTATCAGCTGCCCATGGGCAAAACGCTCAAATCCATCCATAACACATTCGTGAGCTCTTATTATAAGCTGCAATTTGTTTTTCTTGCAGAAGTCTGCAACCCTATCAGGCTAGAAATAACAGTAACGATAAAAGAAAGTTAGCAACAAGACCAAAATAACAAACAGTCCATCAATCTATGCTTACGGAAAGTTCAACACTGAGAAAAGGAAATGTCAATAAACTGTATACGCAGTCGATATGATCCATACCCCAAATGTGACCAGACCTGGCCCTCTAGCATTGGGTCTCAAACCCTCAATGCTGTCATTTTCTGTAGGATCAGACCTATACATAAAAAAGAGAGTCAGATAAGTGCAAAAGGTAATATTGAAACAACAACTGAACATACAAATTATGTGGCATTGTTACCATAGAAGGTCCATGAGGACTATAGATCCGGCATCCATTGTTATGGGTCTCTCGAGTTTCTCGATCTGTTCCACAGTATGTATAGACCTACCAATTCCACCATGCATACATATGATTTTCTTGTCAATCATAGCAGCAAGTGGAAGATAGTTGAAAAGTTGATTGAAGCGTGTCCACGCCCATATCCCATCATTCTCACCCTGAAAGATACAGTTCCATCAGCATTCTGTAACCCGGAGCATTAATATATACGGAGTATAACAGAAAATGATCAATTACCATTCTCTCTATACATTCAAGACGAAATCCAAAGAGAGCATTTATGTCAGCAGCTTCATGGTTTCCACGAATCAAATGGACATTTTCAGGATATTCTATCTGTCACATACAGGTGTACAGTCAAGCCGTCAATTAGAAAGCGATTAAAGTGGCGGATCATTACAAAAAAAACACTTCAGTCAGGATATTCATTGTACAGGCTTGCCTTGAGAGCAAGAAGCAAAGCTATGGTCTCCAAGCTATGCTGCCCTCGATCAACATAATCGCCCAGAAACAGATAGTCAATATACCTGAAGTCAGAATAAAGCAACCATTAAATTAAACTTCAAATAAAAAACTACGAGCCAAGCTGAGTGGATCATAAATCAGTAACTAGAAGCTCCTGAATTCTGAGGAAGCTAAAAATGAGATAGCAAATAGAAAACAATGATTCAGGGACATCTAGGTTTGAACAATCAGACCAACTAAATCTTTGAATGTCTTTACTTGGTGGAACTAATCCATGCCCATGGAGACCAAATAAGCGTTCATTAGGAGATCTAGAAAAATAATGGAATTGAGATCATAAGTTCCAACTTCTTTCACTTTCTTTCCTTTTCTTTTTCGGAAATTAGTAGAGTAGAATTTTGAACCAAATATAACATATTACTTGACGCAATAAAGAATCTGCACTAGCAACATGTAAACTGCATATATAGGTAATGCCATTCACAACCCTCCAGAGAGTAGGCTGGAGCCGCTGGAACATATAGACTCGAGAAAGAATTGTTGGCATACAAGATGGAAGCAAAGAAAAATACTCCAGTTTTCCTCTATCTAAAATTTTTACCAAAACGTGCTATTATGATTAAAAAAAAAAAAAGAAAAAAAGAAAAATCCAGTGGAACTAGTATAAAATCCAGATATGTGAACCATGCAGCATCAATTGGAACTAGTATACAATCCAGATATGTTAGTCCCAATGAAAATAAAATAGAGCCAACATATCTTTTCTCCTGCACCCATTGAGATAAGAACAACTTTGGAATATCACTCATGCAAAGAATGCTTTTTGCTAATGTCACATCAGATTTCTCACACAGCTCAAGCGCTTCAAAATCAAAGAATGCTTTTTGGAAGGAAAAAAAACAAAACAAAAAACTACTCTGTATTTCATAGCCCAGCCATCAAGGTTTCAGCACCATAAACTTGGTGAAAAAATTACAACCCGAGAAGGGAAAACAGATCCCGATGATAATTCAGTAATACTAAAAGTAGATTTTGCTAATTTCGACGCTGTTTTCAATGATGTATACCCTTATAGAGGAACTAATCAAAGCCTATTACAGTAGCTAAAATGTTCATTGTAGCTCAAACGATGACAAGAACTGTTATGGCAAAAAATGAATTGATTAAGTCCACATTTTCCTCGGGAAAAAGAAATCACTTACGTAATGTCACCAGCTGTAGAAGGAAATCCATATTCATCAAAAAGCCGCATTAAATCACCAAATTGCCCATGGAGATCACCAAACACTTTGATTGGAGCCTTCAATTGGAGAACGGAGGACTCATTCATAAAGAGCTGCTCTGCTGCATGACATAGCTCACCGACCTCATATGAATCTAAGAAGAATTTCCTATTTGATGGAGCCTTCCAGTTCCTTGGGCGGAGCAAATGAGAGATCACCTGCATGAAAAAACAATGAATTAGTACCTAATCACAGAGTTCAGGGAGAATAATCATAAAGTTCCTGCCTTTTTATGCAATCCCTGAGGAGACTTCTGTCTAATGAACTTCTTGGAGGAATATGGAATATCATTGTTCACAGGCATCATTCTTCTGCTCTCATTTTCGAACTGATCCAGGGACAGCTGCCTAACCATCCCACCTAAGTTCCCTACAGCTTCTTTTGCAACAACCACCTGTGTCAAGAAAATAAGAATCATTTCCAATGTTTAAAAGTCAAAATGCTTTATCAACGGATTCGCTGCAGCTTCTTTATGTGAGTTTTTGTCAGCAAGAAAAGTGAGGTAACTGCTTTAAACAGATGAATCCATCAAAATGTAATTTTTTCAAGAATGAAATTATGGCAAATGGGCAATAGAACAGAGTAGTATAGCCAATCAAGGTGATTACACCTAAACAATCCTCACATCTCAGATTAATTTGCAGATAACGCAGTAAGAGAGAAAGCATTTCTGCCTCATGAGAAATGACAATAATAAGAAAAGACATGACTACTCTGTATCAGTTTGTTTTAACTATAATTTCCTCTGGCAAATTTTGAACAAGAAAAGAGATAATCCAAGATAATGGGACTAACAGCTTTGCACAAAGTGGCACGGAAAAAATAAAACAAAAAATAATCATAAAAAAAACAACAAATCAGCTGAAAATGCATTACTGCTCTCGGATGCAGGCGAACATCAGGCTCAATATTGTTTCCATCTGAAACAGGATTCGCGGCCTGTGTCTGGTCATCTGATACAGAAGAAGCTTCAAGCGGAGGAGAATAAGATGCAGCCTGAACAGCTTGCCAAACAGGACGAACAGCCTCAGCCTCAGCAGCAGACAATTCAACTAGCTTGTTTGATGGCCTCTTCTCCAAACTGTACCATTCAGCGCCAATACAAAAAATGGCAGCGTATAAACTTCCTTATGTCGAATTAATAAATGGTTACAAAGAAAGTGACGCCTAATGTTAAATAGTATGTAAAAAATACAATGCCATTAAGGTATCAAAAAAGTCTCAAATGGTCAAATTGTTACATTCTCGCATTAGAGTTACAATTTACACCTCAAATTCATCTTTAACCCAATTCCTTGACAAATCATCGCAGAAACTTGGGGATTTTGTGTGTAAAAAAAGAAGTGGGCAAAAGATGATTAGGTCAAATAAATCAAAATGGGTAAATTTATTTGGCTGCATTTTGTGTGTCCGTGTGCCTGCCATTCCCAGTGTTTAGATGTAAAAGGCACATATTTTTTTATTAAAAAAAAAATTGTTTAGTAAAGTGTAATTCTGATGGAAATGTACATTTGTTTGACAACCAGAGCCTTTTTTAAATTCCAAAATGAACTTAAAAAAAAACAATTTATTGTTCTCTTTAAAAAAATCATATCAGCAGTTGTTGCTTAGCGTCACTCTTCAATATTAATTTGAAAATGTTTCCAATTTCCTTAAATCAATTAGAAAAACAAGTTCTATGAAGTGCTACCACCTTATACCACCAGATGGAAGACTTTCAGATGCAACATCTGGAGATTGTTTTGGAGCATGATTGGATTTAGAGCTAGTTATACTCTGGGTCCTGTCAGATGCCATAGGACTGCTTGGGTTGGACTGAAATTGTGAATTGTCTGCTATGAGAAGATCACCTAACAATATGTCTGCACAACAGAAAAAATTAAAATTAATTCCATGCCAAACTGGTATGAATTGAAACGAGAAGTGTTTCGAGAGAAACCAATACAAACTAGATTCTCCTTGACCTACTGAATAAGCTGAAAAAATTCCCCTGTCTAAAAAATTTCTACACTGACTCATAAAAATACAGGTGAAGCTACAGAATGGAGCTGCTACAACCATTTCTCAAATGGTCAACAACATTAGTGTGGATAACTCCAATCAAAGAGCATCATTAAACTCGTAATTTCAAACTCTAGACTAGCTAACAGATATTATCTTGGCTCTTGAGTTATTAATTAGAACATTATATCTGATGAACCACTGACTATAGATTAGATCTCGATTTCCGGTCTATCATTGTGGAAAGCGAGGTTAGTATGAACTTTAACTAACACTGTAGCAATATCACATTTGCAAGTGACATTGCAGAAGTGCCGAGTATGAAGTATCCTTAAAATGCAGACTGAGGAACAGGCATAAATCAACAATTTCTTAACAAACAGTGTAGCAAAACTTCATACACACTACACAGGAGGTCAACATTTTAATTCACCTCTAGGCACGTTCAATCATTTGAGGAGATTCTTTTCCAAAGTTTATACAAGCGATGTTAGTAAAATTGAGAGAGAGAAATTTTTTTAATGCATTACAAAGGGAGAAACCCAGAATAAGTACAAGAGAGGATGGAAGTCAAGGATTACAATCTGTAAGTACAAGGAGTGATTGCATCTAATACCTAGAAAACATAATAATTGTCTAAAATTACACTAGGTTGATTGTAGTCTGCCTAACACAACGTAAAAGAAAAGCAAACAACAACAACAACGCCCAGTTAATCCCGCGTTAAAGCGGGGTTCGGGGGGTCAGGATGTACGCACTCTTTCCCCGAAGAAGTCGAGAGAGTGTTTCCGATAGACCCAGAACAATAAGACAAAGAAAAGCACAACTATCAAATTTCCAAAAGGCAGCACTACTGAATAATTAACTGAAAAATGAAAGAGCTTCAACAAATGAGCATAAAGACTAATGCTTCATTAAGGGGAACACAGATTTGAAGGCACTAATAGAACTCACTCTTCCCTTTCTAAGAAAACCATTTGTTCAATCTGCTTTTACAACAGGAAAAGTAACTTATAGCCCATCTCTCGAAAGAATGATAGCTCAACTCAATGGAATTTAGCTTCAATAGCAAAGAATAATAGTTGACAGATGAACAACTCATGATACACCAATCATCCAGGAAAAGGAAAAAACAAATGAGATTTCAATTTCGTTTGAGAGACAATTTGCAAGTGTCTGGTTACCTCCTCTAAGACCACCATAGACAAATATCTGGTTACCAACTGATGCTGCAGCATGGCGACACCGCCGCATGAGCTCCAAAGCAGGATCTTGTTCACTGTGACCTTTAACACTTTTAGAAGAAGTTACTAGCCCATTTCTGTCCAGCCACACCCCAGCAGCAGTGTCCAAAACTTCATAAGAAATGCCAAACTCAAAGTCATTATCAATTCTTCACTAAATAAACCATACAGAACCACGATATAAGATTACAGCGTACCTGCTACAGCTGCTTCACCTTCAACTGCGCGTCCTCCTCGAAGTGCACCTCCTAGAACATGCAATCTAGCACCTACAAACACCTGAGAAGAAACGGTATTACCTCAATGGAGTGGGAACTGCAATCCAGAAGCAAACCTCCTATACTAGTCCTTGTCAAGAGGAAACGAGAACACACCCTTGCCCTATCCCCTATTTGAAGTTTCTTTCAAGAAAATGCATTTCACACAATGTATAAACAAAATCATACTTACTGAAGCATGTTGGTATCTAGGCGAAGGGGATACCCCAGGTGCAAGAGTCCACTCCCATCGTCCATTTCTATGCATGAGAAGCCCATAAGCATCAGCTAGTGGCTGTACATGCATCGTCACAACATAAAGCACTAGTTACAGGATCACCCGGTGATGCTTATGCAAATTCGGTTTAAATAAAAGAATATTAAATGTGAAATATGGGAATGCTTATTAATGTTTCTTTTTTCCCTTTAAGGTTGTTTTGTCAAGTATATATTTTTAGGTTTCTCTGGATTGCGCACATGTTTAGTTACTTAATTCAACAGCAGGAAAGTCAACTCATACACGGTACAATGTATGGTTTGGGTTATTTTCTATAACATGATTAATCCGGAATACTCAGTGCACAGTAAAAAGTTTAGAGAACATGTTTTAAGATTGCCTTTTGTAATTTAACTTCAAATAAATGTCATCCTACTTATCAAACTTGAGTTTTAATGAGAATATTTAATAATTCATCATAAATGTAGGTTCATATAATCATTCACTTTGGTTTTAGGAGAACCAAAAGGTTTAAATCTAACAACTTCCAGCGTGATACAGCAAGACTGCAACACTAATTGTTGGTTAACCATTCATTTGCAAATCAAGAAAAGCACCAACTCTATGCAAGGACATAACCACCAAATTCAAAAGTTGTAAAAGATTATGCAAATCAGTGCACACTAGAGCAAATTATTCAACTCAGCATTCAAAGCAATACAGCATACCGTGCCTGATGTGTCTCTTCCACCACAAAGTAGAAGCATCCCATCTGAGCGGGCACTGGCAGTTGCATACCTATAAAGAATGACATCGGATAGATTTTCTTTGTTACGTCAGCCAAAGTTGTTAATAACTTCATATAGTATATGGACAAATGCAAATGTAAACTTTTGCTATTTGTAAGAGAGATTTGCTAACCCTCTACAAAAAAAAAAAAAGATTTGTTTAGTCTACTCATTTGTAGAGTTAGAAAGCAACATCATCTTACACAGGTCAACACAATTTTGAAAGAATATCTGTTGGTCAAAATGAAACAGCTGTTTTTGAAAAAATGAAATATTTATAACGATATCTCCAGACCCAAATAGCACAATAAATGAATAGATCTATATAACAAGCATGGATATTGCCAATTTCTCCCTTGTATTGGCAAGAATGGGCAGTTGTGGAAGGATAAACAATAACAAACCATATTTATTTATTTAAAAAAAAAAACTACATCTCATATTCTAATCATTGAACCCCAAAACTGGATAACAAGATAGACCATTGTGTAAATGTTTCAGATCATTAAATAAACAAATAGCAGTAATCAAAGACCTTGGGGGGGGGGGGGGGGGGGTTCTGGTAGAATTCAAGTGTGAATTCCTAGAAATAGTTTATACATCACATTTTTCAATTTTCCTGATAGAAAAATGCAATTGGCAAGATAGTTTCACAGGATGAACTCACATTCTAGCAGAAGGTCTATCACCTTCAGGATTAAGTTTCTGCCACGCATAGGGTTTTTGGGCAGTATCCAATGCCCAGGCATCTGAAAGAACCCTCCTCCCTGAAAGAAACATGTGATACTAAAATTGTGAAATGCTATTTATAGAAAACCTACAGAAATAATCACTGGATAAAAAGTAAATTTGTTTCGATATTAAGAGAGCATGATGTCTGAAGACAAGCACATAATACCACATCTAACACTTAAATAGATTAAGCCAAATGTCAAACTGATATTGAAAAAGACCTCCTCTGACACGGTATTTTTGTGAGATGATTGTATTTTTAAGAGTTCCAGTGTCATTAGGGTAGTTCAAATGACTTTGATGACAAAATTGGTCTCTATTTTGAACAGAAAGTAGTTTTAAATTTTTAATGCACAAAACTTGTTTATTGTTCCCATCTTGTTCTATTGAATCTTCACTGTTTCTACAGTCTAGTAGAGCTTAAAAGGTGAAAGAAAACTAAAATTCACCAAGATGCTCTTCTTCATTGCCATCTGCTACTGCAGTAGTTGCTACATTCTCGTTGAGATTGAGAGAATGATTGAAGTTTCACGATCCCCTCGAACGATTGAAATTTATATTTATTGATTCACATTTTCTGAACCGGAAAGTGAGGTACTCTTTCCTAGATGAGGAGAAGAAAACCCAACCAGAGAAAACTGAACCGATTCAATGAAGAAAAGTTAAAAACAATCCGTTTTTCTCTTGTTGGACTACAGTTTGTGCGTTAATAAACCCACTAGCCCCAAGTTTTAACCAAGCAAACTAAGCTACTTGCATCTACACCAGCTAGACACAAAAAGGACTTACACACTGCAATGGCAATAAATTCAGAACAAATTGGCATTATTCCTAATGAATTGGCTCACCATCGTTCCCACTGACAGTAACCAGGTATCTTTGTGCAACCAAGTCCACCACGTGGCCATATCTAGGGCCAGGACCCTGTCCTTGAACCACCACTCTGCAATCACATGAGACAAACTAAACCTAATCAGTACTGAGAAGGCAGGATGATCCGGATCCCTTCTAATTATAATCCATGAAACGAAATGCCTTCACTTCCCAAGGAAATTCAAGTAGAATACAAACATAATGATATAAAGCCAAATTCCATGCTAAAAAAACACAAATTTCATTAACTCAAATATAAAAAAATCACCTGTGCCACTTGTACTTGTCGTGTGTCAAGTCAAGTACATAGAGATCATCCGTCGAATGCCCAGCAGGCCCGATCCCACCCTACCAACAATCAACACAAACACCACTGATCAGGATAAGAAACATAAACTTCAATAAATCCAAATCTCTTAAAAGACTGACAAATCATTCACCTGAAACACAACCATAGTCCCCACTGCTCCAGCAGCATGTGCTGCCCTGGGGGATGGTGGGTCCCCAGCTGGTCTGATCCTGCACATTACCAAAAAAAGAATAAAAATCTAGCCGGCAAACTCCAAGAATAAACTCAGATTCCTAGTAGCAAACACATCCAAAACAATACATTTCATTATTTCAGAGGGGAAGAGATAAGATGATAAGGGGTACGGGGTACCTGGTCCATTTTCTAGTGAGGACATCGTATGAATGAACGGAATTGGTCACACCAGCCAACCCTACCAAACAAATCAAACGAAAAAAACACTGATTAATCAACAAAGCAAAGAGAGCTTGTAAGAAGAAGCAAGGAGACAGCGAAATTACGAATGCCGGGGGCGGAGGTGGTGGCGCCATCCTCGATAGCGGTGGCGCCGCCAAAGAGGATGAGGCGTGGGCCCTGAGACTTGGTGGCCGCGACGGCGGTGAGAGTGTGGCCGCAGCGAGGGCCGGGAGCGTCATCGTCGGTGTCCCAGAAACTCTCAAGTGGCGTGTACGTCGGAGCTGGCTGCAACCACGGCTTAGAACCCATGGAAGAGCCAGATTATCGAAGCCGAACTCCCGGTTAAAATTGAATCGAAATTCGATCGGATCAAATCAAACCAAATCGCAGAAGCACACACAGTAACACATCACCTCCGGCGCGGAGGAATTAGGGGAAATTGGAACACTAGGGATTTGAAATTTTCAGCAGTGGGAACAGCAGACGGAAATGGGATCAAGTGTCAGTGAGGATTGAAGGTGATGAAAAGGGGGCTAGGGTTTGCAAATTGGTAACAGTCAAACCGTCAAGGAGAGAGGAGAGAGTTGAGTGATGATGAAGAAGAAGAAGGAAGAAGAAATGCCAGAAAGTGTACAGCCTGGCTGGAAGAGAGAGAGAAGGCTTTTTGAGTTGCGATCAGCAGAAATGATTCATCAACATTTGAGCATTGACAAAATGCAGTTTGTAGAGTGAAACAAGGGAAAGTATTTAGGAATAATATGTAGAGATAATAAATTTTTTGAATTTGAATTATCCATACTGCTTTAAGTTTAAAATTGTTATGGTGTGTTTAGGGATCTGCTTGGCAAAAAAAAAAAAAAATCAGCTAGTTTATTAGACGTTTTGATTTTGATATTATATAGCTGTAAATGAAATAAATGTAAGATTTTATTTGAATTAGTTTTTAGAATGAGAGTGTACTCATCGAAGTTTTTCGGAGCTTATGATTTTATATTCACAAGTTTCCATCCGCTACTCCAACAGCTAGTTTTACCAAACATCATACTAGTTCATTAAGGGCTTGTTTGGGATGGGTATATAGATATAGGCTATGCGTATAAAAAGTCCAATATCTATATACTACCATGTTTGGTATAATTATCCAAATTAGTATATGGATATAAATCATATATCTCCTATCTACTTATTCTAGGGTATTTCTCTCCTTTGGATATCTGGCAAATTTGGGGACTAGGAAAAAAAAAAGGTATGAGCGCTTTGTTTGCTTCTGCTCGCTTCCATTGCCAGATGCTTCTTCTTCTTCTTCTCTTCCTCCTTCTTCTTGCATCTGCTCGATTTCTGCTTGCATCCCTCCTCCTTCCATCTGCTTGTCCGATTTCTGCATCTTCTTCTCCGCTTTTGCTCAATCCTAATTTCTGTCCGATTTTTTGCATCTTCATCTTGTCTGATTTCTGTCCGATTTCTATACATCAATATGTTCAACCCTATTGCTTGCATCTGTTCAATCCTAATTGCTTGCATTTGCTCAACCCTAATTGATGTTCAATCTATTAAAAAAATTTGTGAAATTGTGTCTGGAAATTTGTATGCAGCTGTTCGATTTGAGACCATTTTTTTTGCTGTTCGAATTGTGTGCATACAAATTTGGGACTATTTGTTCAGTCTGTCCTGATATATAGAATGCAAGAATGGTTGTCAGAATTATAAGCCCAAAGGTATACTCTTCTTAATGCATTAGGCCTACTCCTAGTAGCCATCTCATGCTCAATAATAAGACGACTTATGTTTTAAAAGAAAAGAAAGCTAGTCATAATATATGTATGCTAGGCCAATAGATCAAATTCTTTAAAGAGAGAGGATGAAGAGATCAATAACTTGGAAGATAATTGTGTTGTGGTCAAACAGTAAAAGCAAAATCAAACACTGCATTAACGTACGAGGCTACTACTAGCCTAAACTTCTATCTCAAATTTTGATCATTTCGAAAGTTATAAGGATTTTGGTTCACTTTTATTATATTGTCTTTTTTTGTTTTTATTCTGATATCTATATACCCTTTCCAAACAGTAGATATAAGATATAAATATCAATCTCATACCCATACCCAACACCCATAGCTTGATATCTATATCTTATACACATAGCCTATATCCTATATCTATATACCCTTTCCAAACGGGCCCTAACATATATTTAACACAAATAATTCATCAGCCTCAGCTACCCATCCGCTAGTATTTTTGCCAAATGAAAAGATTCCAAATGTTTGTGTTTATAATTTACTTATAAATCTAAATACTTGAAAAGTGTTTGTTCAACTTATTTTATTTTGTGTTTAAATTAAAGTAACGTAAGTATAAAAGAAAATATCATTTAAATTATGTTGACTAAACAATTGCTATTGCTTTAAGTTTGAAATTATTTTATAAACTTAATGTAATTGATCTGTATAATTTATAAAGTATTTGATCTAAAAATTATGTTATTTTAAATGCATTGTAAATTATTTTCACCAAACATTTTGTAAGTGTTTATATTTATAATCATAATGCACTAGGAATCCAAACACAACCTAATCTTTTTTTTTTTTTTTGATTAGGTAAGAATTCGGGTGAGAAAACTCTACCCGAAAGCTTCCCGCCAGATGAGGTCAAGTAGACCTGAGTGATTGTATAAATTAGGTCCCCTGGTAGAGTAGCAAAGGTGTACAACATTATCCGCTATCCGGTTACCAATACGGGGAATGTGGGAAATTCCTATATTCCTTACACCTCGGAGAATGGTCTGAATATCTGACATTACTAATTCTATTTCTCAAGGACAGTTCGTATGTGTTTCTAAGAAATCCGTAATTACTTTTGAATCCCCTTCAATGATTAGTTTGTCGATATTTAGTTCCTTTGCCTTTTTTACCCCAAATTGTAGTGTCAATGCTTCTGCCATAATAGGAGAGTGTCCCCCAATCACCTCACCGTCCATGCTGATTGGATTACCATTCCAGTCACGTATAATGTAGCCAATAGAGCTCTTTGAATATGATATATATGATCCATCAAAGTTTAGTTTGTATTTGCCCATGGGAGGCCTTTTCCATCGGGTGGACTTTTGGGGAGTTTTAGGGTGGACTTTTACCCTATTTTGGATTGTGGTATCCTCGTCGTCTTCAATGTTCAGTTTGATGGTTCTTCTCTAATTATTGATATTGTCCAAAACAATTTTTCTAATGCCCTCTATAGAAGGGATCTTGGCATTCCTAAAGATTATTTGATTCCTCACAAACCACAGTATCCACCATCTAAATGCTATATTCTGTTTGCTGTCCTTCGAAAGAGTGGTGCTCAGAAGCTGAAGAATTTGATCTATATCTCTGTTTTCTGATATAATTGTGTTGACTTTCTGGGATATTTCTCTAAAAAATTGTTGTTGAAAGTTGTTGAAGGGGCATTCTATGAAGATATGAATATCATCTTCCGGTGATTGGTTACACAAGATGCATGTAGTGGGAACAACAACCCACTTCTGGGCTAATCGCGTAGCAGTGGGTAGTCCTTTTTGTTTGATTCTCCACATAAAATTTTGGACTTTTGGGGGAGCGTCAATTATCCAAATCCAGGTGAATTCATCAGATATTATGCGGGTGCTGGATGAAATCAGGTTATAGACGAACGGATGACGTGGTGAACCAGCCCTTTTTGTCCGGCCACCAGTATAGCCTATCAGCAAGGGGACTGATGGGTAGCGGATGATTTCTTTTGTTATAGCCTCAGGGAGAATGGAATCAAGTTTTTCTCTCCACCATTTCCCCCCCCCCCCCCCCAATTATATAATCGCTTACTGTTTCTTTTTGGTCTATATTGTGTTGGGGTTCAATTTTATCCAAAAGAGGCTCTGTTGTTACCCAGTTGTCTTTCTAGAAATTGATAGATTTTCCGTCTCCTACCGACCAGATAAGTCCTGATTTAAATTTTGTAATCAGGGAGCTGAGTTTTGACCATTACCACGAGGCATTCCCCCTCCTAGTGTAGTTAAGTATGTGTTTTTCTTTTAGGTATTTGTGTTGTATAATCTTAACCCAGTTATTCTCGGGTTCCGCTAAAATTTTCCACAACAGTTTTAGCTGGAGGGCTTCGTTCATGTTTCTTGCTTTCCGTATTCCCAGTCCCCTAGCTGCTTTGGATTTACATATTTTGTCCCAGCTTATCAGTGGACTATGTTGCGCATCTTTGTTCCAGAAAAAAGTTCTGTTAATTTGGTCAAGTTGCTTGTGTATTGAAGCAGGGAGCAAGAAGCTCTGCATAGAATATAGAGGTTTTGATGATAGATTAGATGCAATTAAAGTGGCTCTTCCCTGCTGAGACAGGGTGTTTGCCCGACATTTACTGAGTTGTTCTCTTGATTTACATATAATCTCGCCAAAGGTTTCCTTCGTTACCCGCCCGTTTACGATTGGGCAGCCCAGGTATTTCTCCAAACTTCGTTCTAAGGGTATATTAAGTACTCCTTGTAGGTCTCGTGCTCTTGTCCTCAGGATTCCTGGGGTGGTTTGGAAGGATGACTTGTGGTAGTTTACCTTCTGTCCCGAGAATCTACAGTAGTCCTCGATTATTTCTTTTACTTTTGTGTACATGCAGAGATGCTTCCTTTTGAGAAAATGATAATGTCATCCGCAAAGGCCAGAAATGGGATGCTAGGGCCAGAATTCCCAAATTTAAAGCCAATACTATTATTTGGGCCCTCTACGTCTATCGACAGTTTACGAGCCAACACTTCAGCACCAAGCAGAAAAAGGAAGGGAGAGAGAGGGTCTCCTTGACGTAGTCCTCTAGTTGGTTTAAAGGGTTCCATGGGTCCATTGTTAACTAATACAGAGAACGAAACCGTAGTTACACATTCCATAATTATGTCCACGAATCGTTGGTGGAAACCGAATCTTTGGAGCACCAACTTTGTAAATTGCCAATCTACTCTGTCGTACGCCTTTTCCATATCAAGTTTTATGGCAGTCCAGCCTTTCAAGCCCTTTCTTGTGCGAAAGGAGTGGAATATTTCATGAGCTATAAGTATATTGTCCTGAATTGCTCTGTCGGAAACAAATGCTCCTTGGAGAGGGTGTATAAGTTTTCCGATTATCTTTTTTCAGTCATTTAGTGATTATCTTAGATATGATTTTATATAGAGTAGAGCAAAGACTAATCGGTCGATAATGTGTAGTCATAGAGGGGTTATCATTTTTTGGTATAAGTGAGATAAATGTGTGGTTGATTTGCTTCAGCAGATGACTAGAGTGGAAAAAAGCTTTAACTGCCTTAGTAATATCAATTCCCACAATTTCCCAATACTTTTTGTAAAACTCTGCAGTTATACCATCGGGACCAGGGGATTTATTGCTTCCTAATGAGAAAACAGCTTTTTTGATTTCACTATTTGTTGGCTGCTTGATTAGAAAACTATTTTCCTCATCCGTGATGACAGGGTTGATAACTGAAAGGTATTCATGAAGTTGTTGTATTGGGAAGATTTGCTCTCGTCTAAACCTTTTTTCAAAGTCTTTCTGCAAACACAACCTAATCTAATCAATTGTAGTAAAATGCTTTTTTTAGTTTTTTTTAAATAAATTACTTCGTCTATTAAAAAATATAGTTATTTGTATTCAATATACTTATTCAATGCTCGTTTTGCAAAATCGACCTCCTTTTGAAATATTGAACTAATATACGAAGTCCCTTATAATTGGCAAAAAAACGGTTGCAATTAATAAGATAAGGCCGGTTATGGAGGGAGTTGAAGGCAATTGTCAAGTATCGTGATTTGTGCACATCAGCGGATTATGGTTTCCTACCCTTCTCTTTCTCTTCGTTGGGGGAGCTGGGTACGGATGTTGTTGCCTTGCTAAAGCGGATTCAGAAATTCTCAGCGATCTATGTTCTGCATAGATTTCCTGCAACAATAACCCAAAATCCAATTTAATCAATGTTCTGCGTAGACTATCTGCCATAAAATCCAAAATTTATTTTCTCAATCTTCTGCATAGATTCCTTGCCATAAAAATCCAAAATTTATGGTTTCAATACTCTGTGAAATTTATGATCTACATGCTCTTTAAATATCATTTGCGAAGTAGTTTAAATACAAATAAAATCCTCTATTTTCTATTATCCCTTTCAACTTCCTCCAGATAGCAACACAAACCTCCAATGGATCCTCAAGGAATATATAAATTCCTCAAACATTCTTGAGGTTCATCCTCTGATGAGCTTGCAAAGCTTACGCGAAGTGGTTGTATCTATCTACCCTAGATATATAAGTCAAGAATCGAGGCTGAAAGTTCTACTCCAAGGGGGACACTCGAACTTACATCGATGGAGAACGGGAGAAGGGTCATGATGATCTTGCCGTAGATTATTTTTCAGAAGACCCCCCTCCGGTGTATCCAGATGTTGTTTTTAGAAGACGATTTATAATACGAAGACCATTGTTCTTACACAATGTGAACGAAGTCGCAAGTAAGGTTGAATTTTTCAAACAGAAGCCTAATGCCACGGGGAGACTTGGGCTATCTACGCTGCAAAAATGTACAGTGGCCATGCGCATGTTGGCTTATGGTGTGGGTGCAGACGCGGTGGATGAATATCTTCATTTGGATGAAAGCACAACCAGGTTATGCTTGTCCAACTTTGTGAATGGTGTCATACCCTGTTTGGTGATTCGTATCTTCAAAGACCAAATGCTTCAGACATACAACACCTTCTTTACGTAGGAGCTCAACGGGGATTCCCATGTATGATCTCTAGTACCAATAGCATGCATTGAGAATTGAAGAATTGCCCAACTGCATAGAAAGGCCAGCTCGAAGGTAAAGACGGGAGACCAACCATCGTTTTAGAGGTGGTTGCATCGTATGATCTATGGATTTGGCATGCATTCTTCGGAACCCAGGTACGTGTAATGATATCAATGTTCTTGATCGTTCTCCTGTTTTCGATGATGTATTGCAAGGGATATCTCAACCGGTTAACTTCGAAGTTAATGGTCATCAATATCGTTTAAGTTACTTTCTAGCTGGTGGCATTTATCCTGATTATGCAACTTTCATACCATCTATCAAACTTCCAGAAGGGACAGAAGACTAAATTATTTGTTCAATACCAAGAGGCTACTAGAAAGAATGTAGAACGAGCACATGCTTTTGGAGTCCTGCATGCTCGATTTTCCATAATAAAAAAAACCAACACTTGCCTAGGATATTACTCGGGTGGGGAGAATAATGAAAGCGTGTGTAATTTTGTATATAATATGATAGTGGAGGACGAGAGGGAGAACTACAGTCTTTCCTTTGATCTTTCACATTTTGACCAAGTGGAGGGAGTTGACACTTTATACTCCACCAAACGACCTGCGTCTATGGAGGAATACATTGGCAATCGAATATAACTTCGAAATTAATAGGATTACACACTATCAACTAAAGCAAGATCTAATCGAACATATATAGTAGAAGTTCGAAAATGGATATTTGGGAAATTAAAATATTGTTATAGATTTCATTTCTATGCCTTTGTATTTCGATGCTTTCTATTTCATGTACTCCGTGTATTTCATTTCCGTTTCCCTTGTATTTTGATGTTTTGTGGTTTAAGTAAAGATGATTCCCGTAATATTTACAGTCTATTTGTACTTTGCGTGATATTATTTTATTTTCGTAAAAGAATTACTAAACAAATTCTTAATTATTTATCATTATTATATTATTTTATGTGAAATATAATTTATGTATAAATGATGTAAAAAATAATATTATTATAAATATTTTAATATATAATATGGTGAAAGTGAAGTTAAGAAATTGAGATGGGTTTTAGGGATGTGGGTGAAAAAGTAAGGTGGGTTTTTTAATGAAAGTAAGAAATATATTGGTTGAGTTGATGCTGATGATTTAAGAGATTATGAAGCTTGGGTTTTAATTAGTCTCACTTCCTACTAAATAGAAAAAGTGTGTGTCCAAAACACATAAAGTGAACTTAACTTGCAGTGTTTATATGTAGGTTTAGAATGTGTTGGATTGATTGAGGATTTGAGGGGGATGAAATATATTATTGTCATGCAAAATAAAGAATAGTTAAATATTTAATGAAAAACAAGTCCATAACCGATTCAATGCAAAATAACAAAAATAATTTCTTAAAAGTTGGAGATGCGGGGGATCGAACCCCGTGCCTCTCGCATGCAAAGCGAGCGCTCTACCATTTGAGCTACATCCCCAATTTATTATAGATTTTCCACATTTTTTTAATCTTGACTCTTTTCTTTAAAAAAAAATAATAATAATAAACTTCACAGTTTTTTGCTTGTGTATCTTTTATCGGTTTGTTAAAGTGTGTTTATTTGGCAAATTCATGTAGTAATTAAATGGGAAATTCAACATATTATTTTATATCATAGTAAAAATAATTCTGCAATGTCGACATTAGGAGTAAGGTGGGAGTTACGAGTATTGTGGATGAGATACGGGAGTTCAGGCTACGTTGGTTTGGGCACGTCCAGAGGAGACCCCCTTTAGCTCTGGTGGGTAGGAGCGAGAGATAGGACATGGGAGCTACCCGTAGGGAAAGAGGCAAACCGAAGAAGAGTTGGTTCGAGGTCATCAGCCATGACCTCAACCTGCTGAACCTTTCAGAGGATATGACTATGAATAGAGACCATTGGCGGAGGAGCAAACGCAAACGCCCCATTCAAGGTTCTTTTCGATCACCCGACACTATGCAAAAATAAACCTGGCGAATAACTGGTATAATTAATTATTGAGTTTAGTTACATCGTTTTTTTCCTAACATATGTCTAATTAGTTTCTAACATAGGTCTAATTAGTTCACCCCATTCAAGGTTCTTATTTAGGGAGTCAAATCCTCTGTCCCCTCCTTGTTCCCCTCCCCCGTCCCCCTTCACACACTCTCAATATATTTAACATAAAAGTAAATTAAAGTAAATACTAAAAGAAAAAAGAATATAGAAAAGATGTGAGGATGATCAAACAGGATAATGGGACAAATCCGGAGACAGGGGATTCGGAAGGATAACGGAACAAATTCATAGATAGAGGATTTGAACCCTTATTTAGGCTCTAATTTAAGACGAGGTGAACCGCTAAACCGTCGATCTAAAATGAGATAGGTCAAAATTGCCCCTATTCTCCTTATAATATACTTATAAATTAATCCATTAGTCATATATATTATAGTAATTGTTATTAATATACATAACAAAAATCTGAGGAAAACACCATGAACAAATAAAATAAAAAACACATTAGATCCTAATTAATCAATCAACAAAACAAACAAAACAAAAATTGGAATAAAAATGAAGAATTAAACACAAAGAAGAAGGATGAATCACTCCTTCCATTCAAGGATACGCTCGCCCTTGGGGTTGCCTTCGGCAAGGAAGTAGATGCCGTCAGGGCGGAGCTCCCAGTTGCACTTGTTGTTGGTGCACTTCTTGCCTTGCTTGCTGAGGGAGAAGAGCGGGCCTTCCATGTACTTGTTCTGCCAGTAGAACTTGCACTCGAACGGCTGGTCGTCGGCGATCAGGAGGTTCCACTTCACCTCCTCCCCGTTGGCCACCGGGTACGTCCCAAGCTGCCTCTTGTACGTGCACTCCGCTATGTTCATCTCCTCCACCCCTAGCTTGTTCTTTATCATCACCTCGAAGTGCGCTGACTCTGCCCCCGCTGCGTGCATTCCCGCCACCGCCACCACCACCAGCGCCCGCAGGATGGAGATTACCTTGCAAGATGCCATCATATAGCCTCAATTCAATTAACTTAATTGCTTTTGTTCTTCTTTCTTTGATATGGTTTTTGCTTTCTATGGTTTGGGAGATGAGTCTTTAATAAATTGGTGTGTATTATGGGGGGTTTCGATCGTCGAAATGATGGATTTGGCTTGTTCTTCGGCCGGCCACGTTTTGTTGAGGATGTGCTTAATTAAGAATTTAGGGCATGTGTTGATGATTCGTTGAGATAATTAACTATTTTTAATAAGCACTTGATTTATATATAGATAGAAGTTTTTTTTTTTATTATTGAAATTGATACTCATGGTTAGTAAATGTGCTTTCTTCCAATTCAATATTCCTTGACCATTAATTAAAACCTGTCATTTTAGAATTTTGCACATTTCTTAAGAAAACAAACAAAAATACACTTATATCACTAATTATTACTCCATCTGTTTACAATTAATTGTCATTGTAAGCATTTTTTAAATTTTGATAATTTTTTTTTTAGATCCTTTCCAGTTCAAGTGGGTTTTGCCCACTCTACATCTGGATCGGGTTACTGTAGGTCCATTTAATGGGATTGACCCTCCCACTCACAAGCGTCTCCATGTTTTCACGGGAATTCGAACTTCGAACCTCGAGGCATGGGATGTAACCCCATAACCACTACACCAACTTGTGATTGGTTTAATTTTTTATAATTAATTGTCGTTTGATGGTCTAGTGTAAAAATAGAATTTTGATATAACAAAAATGATCACAAGATGATCTAGAAGCAATAGAAGTAAAGATATGTAAAAATGAGCAATCAAACAGTGAAAACTGGAATGAAGAAAGGAGCAAAGGCTCTAGGGTTCTGCCGCAGCAAATGCTGCTTGATTACATTCTCACAGCTCTCAAAATAACAGAAAAGACTATATATACAACCACTAGAAAGGGACCACTAGGATACCTCACGCAGGAGGCTTATTACAGAAAAGCTAAAAGACAAAACAGCTAGCTGGAACAGCTGTAATACTGGATAAGTGTTGATGTTATAAGACCTTATAATGCATATGTAAATAGGACCCCATAAGGCCATTATAATCTCTCAATACCCCCCTCTCAAGTTGGACTTGGAGAGGCATTGACAAGTCCCAAATTGGCAAAGAAAAACTTGAATTGTTCTTCACCTAAGGGCTTTGTCATGATGTCTGCAATCTGTAGGCCAGTTCTGATATGTGGTGTTCAAATGAAACCTTCCAACACTTTCTCTCTAATAAAGTGGCAATCCACCTTAATGTGTTTGGTACGTTCATGGAAGACTGGATTTGCAGCAATATAAATGGCTGCCTTACTATCACAGTGTAGAGGAATAGGCAAAGAGGGACACACAGATAAGTCACCCAACAAACTGTGAATCCAAACAAGCTCACTAGCAGCCTTTGACATACTTCTGTATTCAGATTCAGCTGAGGATTTTGAAACAGTCGGCTGCTTCTTTGTCTTCCATGAAATCAATGCATTTCCAAAATACACACAGTATCCTGTGAGAGATCTTCCACTGTAAGCACAAGCTGCCCAATCAGCATCACAATATCCTGTGATGTTGTAATCATCTTCCTTTGGAAGAAACAAGCCCACACTGATGGTGCTAGCTAGATATCTAATAACATGTAAGGCTGCTTCCATGTGTGGCTCTCTAGGACAACACATAAATTGGCTTAAGTGTTGTATAGCATAGGATAAGTCAGGTCTAGTAAGATTCAAGAATAGAAGCCTTCCAATGAGCCTCCTATACCTCTCTGGATCAACAAGAGGGTCTCCAACATCAACAGACAATTTGAGACCTCTGGGAAGTGGAAATCCACTTGTTTTACAGTCATTCATACCACAGTCATCTATGATGTCCAGTATGTATTTCCTCTGATGGAGTGATATTCCTTTTGAAGACCTATTGATCTCCAATCCTAGGAAGTATCTGGCAAGGCCTAAATCTTTAATAGTATAGGCCTTATGCAAAGCAATTTTCAATGAATCAATCACTGTAATATCATCTCCTGTCAATAATAAATCATCAACATAAACAAGAGCCAACACCTGCCCTTTGGGAACTTTCATGATGAAGAGAGAATAATCGTATTTGGATTGCTCAAATCCAAAAGAAATCAGAAACTGTGTCAACTCACTATTCCACTGTCTTGAGGCTTGCTTCAAGCCATAAAGTGATTTCTGAAGTTTGCAATATTCACCTGGTTTAGCAGCATAACCTTCTGGAGGACACATGTAAACCTCCTCTTCCAAAACACCATGCAAAAAAGCATTATTAATGTCAAGTTGATACACAGGCCATTGCTTCTTAGCTGCCAAAGAGAAGGTAAGCCTCACTGTTGCTAGTTTAGCCACTGGTGAAAAGGTGTGCTTATAGTCCTTCCCTTCAATCTGGTTGTATCCCTTTGCAACTAGTCTTGCCTTGTATCTCTCTACTGATCCATCTGCCTTGTACTTAACTTTATAAACCCATCTACAACCAATTGGTTTATGCCCTTCTAGTAAAGGTGTCATCACCCAAGTTTGGTTGTGTTGAAGTGCCACAAGTTCTTTGTTCATGGCTTCCTGCCATAATGTACTTCTAGCTGCCACTCTGTATAAAGCAGGCTCAACAACATTAACCATGTTGGAAAAGGAATCTAAATATTCCTGTGAATACACATCCAAATCTCCTAGAACTCTGACCAGGAAGGCATCAGACCTAGGACCACCAGCAGCACTACAGACAAAATCATCAAGCCTTCTTGGCTTATTAACCACCCTGCCCGACCTTCTTAAAGGAGGAAATTCAACTGGATCAGGGTGGTAAACAACAGCATCCTGTTGATGAGCTCCATTTCTCCAAGGTGATGCTGAACTCTCCTCAGTATCTGCTACTTGTGGCACTGAAGGATCATTCACAATAGGGGGCTGTATAAAAATTTGATTTTGAGTGGGAGCTATCTCAAAATCATTTGCAGGATTAACTAAAGGCAAACTTTGAGGTGAAGGACTGTGTGTCTGAACCTCTGTGTCTTCCTTGTAAGGAAACACCTTCTCATTAAAAATAACATCTCTACTCACAAAAATTTGCTTAGATTGCAAATCATACAGTCTATATGCCTTTTGAGCATGAGGATATCCCAATAGGATACATCTTCTTCCTCTTGCCTCAAACTTGTCCATCTTAGAATGCTCAACAGGAGCAAAGCATAAGCAACCAATGATTCTAAGTTCATCATAAGTTGGCTTCCTATGAAACAGTATCTCATAAGGAGTCTTCCAATTCAAAACTGACGAGGGAAGCTTGTTTATCACATGGGTTGCAGCAAGTATACACTCACTCCAAAACCTGATAGGTAGTTGAGCATGGATTCTCATGGCTCTAGCTGTCTCCAAGAGATGTCTATGCTTTCTCTCCACTCTCTCATTCTGTTGGGGAGTGTAGGGAACACTTTTCTGATGCACAATCCCCTGTGATGCCAAAAATTCTGAGCATGCTCTATGCACAAACTCTGTCCCATTATCACTTCTAATGCATCTGACCTTCTTGTTGAATTGAGTCAAAGCATAACTGATAAAATTCTTAATCAACTTGAACACTTCTATCTTTTCTTTGATAAGAAATGTCCAAGTAGCCCTGCTGTGGTCATCAACCACGGTTAGAAAATACTTGGCACCAGTAACACCAAGTGTCCTATATGGACCCCACAAATCAACATGAATCAAATCAAACACATCATTTGTAATTGAACTACTCAATTGAAAAGGCACACGATGGTGCTTAGCCAAACTGCAAGTGTCACAAGACAAATCATCCAGAGGTAAAGCATTCATGAACTCTAAATGTCTTAACTTTGAAACAGATGTATGCCCAAGTCTGGCATGAAAAACATCCAAATCTACTTTAGCAGTAGCAAAAACAGAAGGACTAGGAAACATTCTACTGTCTGCAGCTTTATTCACATGATCCAGCTCTCTTCCTTGAAAGATCTTGTATAAACCTCCTCTTCTGAAACCTCTTAGCAGAATCTCATCACATCCAGGGCCCTGTAATATGCAACCATGCTTGTCAAAAACTGCTCTGAAATCAGACTCATCAACCAACCTTCCAACAGATAGGAGATTATACTTAAAACCAGGAACAAGAAGCACATTATGTAAAGTAATGTGTCTTGACAATAAGACTTGTCCTGTCTCTGTGACATGAATCACATGTCCATCTGGTAAGCCAACATAAAAGGGTTGTGACAGCTTCTTTCTATCATGGATAAGAGATGCATCATTGACCATATGGTCAGTAGCACCTGTGTCAATTATCCATTCCACGGAATTCTCTTTACTATTAACTGAATTGACAGTAGCAAAGCAAGATCTACCTGCAAAATTTGTTGTGGATGATCCATCAGCAAGACCCTTTCCTTTCATCAGCTTAACCACTTCCTGCATACTGCATTAACAAGTGCCTTGTCGAGGCCTGAATCTGCATTCCCTTTATGCTGCTTTTCCTCATCAAAGGGACTCTCCTGCTCATGCATTCCTGCTGCATTTGCTGAGACCCTGCTATTGTCTCTAGGACCCGTGTACCACTCTGGGTAACCATGTAATTTCCAACACTGCTCCATGTAATGACCCTTCTGATGACAGAAGTTACATTTTCTGTTAGATTTCTCATACCTATCAAGTCTCCCATCAGGTTTTCCATCAAATCTGCCTTGTCCCTCCTTTCTAACATCTCTCCTATCACCAAAGTCTCTTCTGTCATTGTTTCCTGAACCTTGGTAAGGAGTTTTAGTGAAGCCTTTTCCTGAATGTCTGCTAACTGCAAGTGCACTGGATTCCTGAGAAGAAGCACTAGAAGAGCCTCCTCCTTTTTGACTCTCTGCTTGAGATACAAGATAATAAGCCCTTATAAGATTAGGGATGGGATCTGTAGATAGGATCTGGCTTCTAACAGATTCATATCCATCATTCAATCCCATTAAAAAATGCATTAATCTGTTCCTCATCTCTGTTTCCTTCATCCTGGCCAGCAGATTACATGTGCATCTCGCAATAGCACCGCAATTGCAGACTGGTATACCTTCTAAGACCTGTAACTGATCCCAGATTACCTTCAGCTTGTTGAAATAATCAGCAACACTCAACCCATCTTGCACAATAGCACTAAGTTTCTTCTTTAGCTGAAAAATGAGAGGGCCATTAGAGTGGCCATACCTCTCAGCAATTTCATCCCAAAGCTGCTTGGCAGATTCAACATATATAAAACTCTCCTTAATAGATGCAGTCATAGAGTTAAGAAGCCAACACCTCACCATGAAGTCGCCTCTTACCCATTTCTGAGAATCAACAGATCCTTCAGGGGTTGGTCTAGCACACGATCCATCAATGAATCCGAGCTTGTTTTTAGCACCAAGTGCCATCATAACTCCCCTCATCCATGGGAGATAATTAATGCCATCAAACACATTAGTCACCAACTGGGCACCAGGGTGATCAGAATTGGCTAAAAACAAAGGGTCTCCAAAATTACCTCCAAGATTACCTGCAAGGTTGCCTGGTTGTTCAACGTCTCCCATCGTCACTGAGATTACTCAAGGAAAGCCACTCAGCTCTGATACCATGTAAAAATAGAATTTTGATGTAACAAAAATGATCACAAGATGATCTAGAAGCAATAGAAGTAAAGATATGTAAAAATGAGCAATCAAACAGTGAAAACTGGAATGAAGAAAGGAGCAAAGGCTCTAGGGTTCTGCCGCAGCAAATGCTGCTTGATTACATTCTCACAGCTCTCAAAATAACAGAAAAGACTATATATACAACCACTAGAAAGGGACCACTAGGATACCTCACGCAGGAGGCTTATTACAGAAAAGCTAAAAGACAAAACAGCTAGCTGGAACAGCTGTAATACTGGATAAGTGTTGAGGTTATAAGACCTTATAATGCATATGTAAATAGGACCCCATAAGGCCATTATAATCTCTCAATATCTAGCCTCAAAGTCCCTATATTTTCTACAATTAAAAATATTGGAGTTCCTTTTCATATGGTTATTTGGGAGTGAAATAGTAGAATGTGCAAAGTTATTTGTACGGAGTACACAACTATCCAAACAATAACATGTCATATTTACATAGTGCAGTGCATCATATCCTTCCTTAATTTGTGTGTAACCCACCTATAATGACAACTAATTGTAAACGGACGGAGTACTTTGTAGTTTCTCGAAAATTACAACTAAAATCTATCTAATCTTGGATATAGTACGTAGCCCCAAGAGACATTCTTCTCCCGTTGTTGGAATTTCCACTAGAGAACTTTAGAGTGCGTCTCATTACTTTCTAATGAGATAGATTTATTCGATGATTCAAAGAACAAATTGATCCGATTGAAACTCAACCGTCAAGGCGTCAAAGCGTGGTGGTATATATCTTAATCTCAATAGCAATAAGTCGACAGACGGAAACAGTCAACGCTTATACAACATACAACAGTAAGGGTATAGACGTATAGTACAAACAAGCGAAAACAAGTCCTAAACAGGATGCAACTAAACAAAACTAAATCTGGCGTTGGGGACATTTACCGCAGGCCAGTGTTCAACTGTGACCTGACATACATTGCATACTTTAAACTGCAATGCTTGATTTCTAAAGAGTAGATGCTTAGCTTGAGTTACCAAAAACTGCATTTTTCGATTACTGTTTTTTTAAATGCTAGTATCCTACATTAGATGAACTGTTGAATGCAGCTTGAGTTCTCATTCACAATGCTAAAGTGACAGTGCTGAACATACATATGATGACCCATGATAGTGAAAATCAGACACCACAAACAGATGCTATAGCAATTCAAGTCAATGAGTTGCAGTTAAGCAATTTCTAGAGAATCAGAATTGATCAACAAACCCTAATTGAATACAGAAAGAAATCCCTTTTCATACACACCCGAAAACCCTAATTGAAGCCGATTGGGAACCAATTAACCGCCGAAGCCATAAAGCGTCCTCCCCTGCCTCTTGAGAGCGTAGACGACGTCCATGGCGGTGACAGTCTTCCTGCGAGCGTGCTCGGTGTAGGTGACGGCATCGCGAATGACGTTTTCCAAAAAGATCTTGAGGACTCCTCTGGTCTCCTCGTAGATCAAGCCGCTGATACGCTTCACACCGCCTCGCCTGGCGAGACGACGAATCGCCGGCTTGGTGATCCCCTGGATGTTGTCCCGGAGAACCTTCCGGTGGCGCTTGGCTCCTCCCTTTCCGAGCCCCTTTCCCCCCTTTCCACGCCCTGACATTTTCGGATTTCGAAGGTTGAAGCGAGACGATTTGTGAGTGAATGAATACGATGTGTGTTAAGTGAAAAGGGGAGGCGCGGTATTTATATGGCATCTGTGTTTTGGATGGCCGGATTGGGGGAGATGTGATCCAACGGTGGAGAAGGTCGATCTGAGGGCCGCAGTAATGAAACATATTGGCCGTTCGATTGACGAGATCGTACGGTGCACAATAACTGATATTCGCTTCGTCAAGCAATCCCTCCATTTATAGTTTAACGTTTTCGTATGATACGGAGTACGGGTAGTATAATATAACATCCGTCAAGCCTCGTCAAGCTATCTCCGTTTGGACCGAGTGAAGACACAAAGTTCTCTGATGATTTTGATGTGGTTTATCTAGGAAGCAGTTGCTCCCTGCTCGTTATTGACATGTGCATAGACTAGGAATCATGAATGAAAATCAGGGTAAATTATAAAATCATCTTATACAATGAATAAAATTTTAAGAGATATTATTAGTATCACATGTATACCATAAATATACACACCTAGAAAAAAACTAATAAGAGAAAAATAAAATATATAATGAACAAAATTTTAAGAATTATTAATATTATAGATTTAAACACGTAGGTAAAAAAAACTAACTAAGAGAAAAATAAAAAGTTATGGGGCAAGACAACTTCATGTACTAAGGTATGCAGTGTGAAATCAATTCAGATGAAAAATCGAACTCTGGTTGGTAACAACAAGCCCATATTGGAGAAACTTTATGATATATCCTACCCATAATTATATAACTTCTGAGATGTTGGGGTGGGCTGCAAGCCTGCAGCAAAGCCCAGTCCACCCCTAGATTCGTGCCTGGATACGGGTAACCGTGCTATCCGGGAGATCTAACTCCACTTTGAGGATTGTGCTTATCAATATGAAAGTGGTCTTCCTTTTGGTAAATTTAGGAATGAAAATTCACACCTCTTTGTCTTTGTTCAACCTGTGTTGCTTTCTGATATATTACATAGTCTTCATATTGTATTGTGGTTCAAAAGACCCAATCCATTGTAACATATATATATGATTGACCAATGAATGAAACCCTCAAGGAGGACTTTACATCAATTCTATCACTCTACACTTTATACCTCATGTTGCGCCTTTTTTGTCGTTTCAGGTATAGTTGTACGATCAGTTGCTTTGCGATTCACCATTTCCATCATGTTCGTCATTCGAAGATATCGTCGTCTTCGCCTACACTCGCATGCGATGCCTAATCCTAGCTACCTTCATCGGTTACTTTTCTAATTTGTTGGTGGTATGAGTACTTTCTCTATTGAAGTTGTGTTTTGATGATCTTAAAATTTCTCAAATTGTTTTGTAGTAAGCTATTACGGGGAAGGAAAACCCATTGATGATCTTAAAATTCAATGTTTTCGATTGCTCTATAATTAGCCCTCTCTGTTCACATACAATTGCTTCCTTTTTGCTATTCTGAATTCTCTGTGAAAGGTTATGATTATATATGGGGATTTAAGGTTTTAGCCCTTTCATTGGTTCGGTTTTGCTGCTTGTCCTCCTCCATTTACTGATTGGCTTTCAAGTGGTTGAGAGTACATGGATTACTAAGCTTTCTCTTCAGGGCAAACAACATGTAGTGATATCCTATATACTTAGAGCAAGCCCAACAGTTTTTGTAAAAATTCTCTAAAATAGAAATCAAAATATCGAAATCTCTAAAAAATTTACCCTCACACTCCAACACCTTTTCTATTATACAGATTTCTACATTAATATAATAAATACAAAATTTTCCCCTCTCTCAAAGAAATTAATGGTTTCCCCTCTCACTCCCAAAACAATTAATGTTTTCCCTCTCTCTCCCAAAAATGGTGAATTCTAGCAAAAAAGAGATGGTGGAGCATTAAATTTTTCCCTCTCTTCCAAAGCAATTAATATTTAGAGTGAGTTTGTTTTACTGGAAATATAAAGAAAAATGTAGTCTCTCTCCAAACTTCTCTATTTTGCAGATGGATATACAAAAGTTGTTGGAGCAAAAAACACCCACTTTTTTCCAAATTCTTGTTTATGAGTTTGTTCCCAACGAAACACTTTCTCAGCATATCCATGACCCTGATGAAGAGTTTGTCATTAGTTGGGGCACATGTTTAAAAATTGTTGCAGATTCAGCCGCTGCTGTTTCATATCTACACTCATCTTCATCCATTCCTATCTATCACAAGGATATCAAGTCATCAAACATACTGTTGGATGAAAAATACAGAACAAAAGTTTTTGATTTTGGATCTTCCAAGACCATTGCGATTGATCAGACACACTTGACCACTCTCGTCCAAGGAACAATTGGGTATCTGGATCCAGAATGCTTCCAATCATATCTTTTTACAAAGAAAAGCGATGTTAACAATTTTGGGGTTGTCATGTTGGAGCTTTTAACCGGAAAGAAGCCAATCTACAAGGATGGAAGTACTATGGAGCAAAAGAACTTGGTGACGGAGTTCTTGTATCTGCTGCAAAACTCTAGGTTGTCCGAAATCTTGGATGCTAAAATTGTGAGCGATGCCAAGGAGGATGAGTTGATTTCAGTTGCTGAGCTTACAAGACGTTGCATAAATTGGAGTGGAAAATTGAGACCCACAATGAAAGAAGTGGCGATGACATTAGAGATGATCATGAAGTCCTCTGCTCAAGTGTCTCGATGGTTTCAAGAACAAAAATCTCTCCCAGTCCCAGATGCAGGATTTGATGAGTACTCCATGACTGATGTAAGTGATGCAGAGTTCATGTCGAGCACACTCCCTACTAGTGCCAGCATTCCCCCACAGTCACACACTGATGAGTATCCTCTTCTGTCTGAAACCAAATGATTTTCCATTCTGCGACAGAAGTGATACTAGATCCAAATATACGATCACGTGCCATGCAACACCAAGTTTCGGTAGAAATATTTTACTGATGCAATATATATATAATTATTAGCCATCGAGGAACTCTAGACCTCTTGTTGTGAAATGTATTATGGCAGGGCACACGGTAGTGCTTGTGTAGTAATCATGCCTTATATATAAAGATGATGTATAATTATGTGCGGTTTTATGGGCATTTGAATCCAAGACCTCTTGTTGTGAATTTTTGGATTCTTTTTTTTCTGTTGCATTCTCGTCATGAAACTGATTCAAGCTTTAGATAGGGCTATACATTCAGGAAAAAAAATGTCGGGCAAAATGACCTATTTTACTATTAAAGGAGGGACCTCTTATCTTATTAAAGCACTTGACCTGTCGTTCTGTCTCTGATTTGAAATAGTTTGAAAAGATAAATATATAGATATGGTGGTTAAACCATTTACAAAATAGTAAGACCATACATAGAGTCTTACAAAAAATGCTACCAGGAACTATATGCCCAAAACGTCCCCGAACTGTATCCCCAAAAAACACAAAAGCAAGTGCACAATCCTCACACCTCTTTCTCTACCTCTCACTGTATCCTCTCTACCTCAACTGACCCATCTGTACTCAACCCCCCTATCCGGCTCCTACAGCTAGCTATAATCGTCGCAGCACATGCAACTGCATCAAACGGCTCCTACATGAACACGACTCGATCCCTTCCTAGCTCTCCATGTAAAATACACTATCGCTTCAAAAGCCAGCTGAGGTAGAGAGGATAGTGAAAGGGTAGAACTTGACCTAAAGAGACTGAATAGTTAAATGTTATTCATCACAATGTTCCACCTTGCACAGTTGCACTTGCCTTCGCTTTGATGGGCAGTGGTCGTCGTTCCACCTTCACCAGTCCACTCTTTAGTATACCTTTGAAATTTCAACCGGAAGGTGATAAAATCTTGACTAGGTGTTGGAGCTTTGAATTATTGATAACTAGTTCACTTGAAATTTTGTTCAACATTGATAACTAGGACAATCACAACGTATATATAATACAAGGCGGATACTGTGTTACTTTTCCATGGTCCTTTACATGCTTGTCTTTTTGGTAGTTGGATTGGGTTTGATTCCTTATTATCTAAAGATCAACAATAATTTGATGTTGATAGGACTCCTTAAACAATGCTTCCAAAAAGAAGGGATGACTTTACATACTCCCTCCGTTCCAAAATACATGGGTTTTTAATTTTCGGCACGCTTTTTAAGGAGTGAAAAACTATATGAAATATTATTTTTTTAATTAAATTTTTTATATAATTTGATACTTATTAGTAATAAGTATCAAATGATATAAAAATTTTGATTAAAAAAATAATATTTCATAGAATTTTTCGCTCCTTAAAAATCGTGTCAAAAAAAAAAGCCCATGTATTATGGAACGGAGGTAGTATAAGACTGGCTATTTCGGTAAAAGAGTAGCTGATGGGGTAGTTGAAACTGATGGATTATTTGTGTTAAATACTACAGTATATGTTAATAAGCAAGCTAGTATATGGTGTTTGGTAGACCTAGTTGCTAGGGTAGCTGATTGAAACTTGTGAATAGAAAACCAATTGCTCCAAAAAGCTTGGGTCAGTAGCTATTGAAAAGCTCTGATTTCAAAAGCTAATTAAATTAAACGGAATTTTCGCCAAATACCCCTGAGGTTAAGGCTAATTCGCGTGGTGTACAAAAGTTTGACATATTTCGCCAGATGCCCCTGAGGTTTCCATTTTTTTCGCCAAATACCCCTGAGGTTTTTATTTTTTCGCCAAATGCCCCTCTGTCGAATTTGTTAACGTTTTTTTTAAATAAAAAAATATAAAATATTATTTCATTGTTATTTTTGTAAGGTATTATTTGAACAATATTATTTAATTATGGTAATTAAATTATCTAATATTATATACACAATACCATATCATATTACATTTTTTAATCAATGGAATTAATTCTAAACTTTTTTTTATAAAGTTAAAATTAACTATATAGTATTATTTCATTATGTATTAATTACACAATATCATTTCATGCTATTTATTTAAACAATGAGATTAATTCAAAACGTTTTTTTTTTTAAAATACATAGTTCCAAATATATGAATTCTTTTTTTTTTCCAAAGCAATTAATCTCTCTTTGTGTGTGTATAATGAAAACTATTTTTTATATAATTGAAGCGTTCAAGGGATTTCGCCTATACTTATTACCTCATTTGTGATGACATAATACCTTAAAATACCTGTACGCCTTAGCCTAGGTTGTGCGCTTATTAATTCGAGTGATGAGGGTTGTGAGTTTGGAATTTCACACAATCAACCTAATCTACATAAATTTTCAAATAATAATTTTTTTAAACATTTTTTTAACCAATGAGATTTATCTATTCTAATTGTTAAATGAGAAATATTTTTGCTTAGATGACATAATCATTTTAATTTCACAATTTCCTCCCAATCAACTGAACCTTGAAAAAAAAAATCAAACTAATGAAATTTGTACACGTTTCTTTAATCAATCTAGTTATATCTAAATATTAATTAATAAGCATTTTTTATTCGGTGTTATAAACACATTAATTTTAGGATTTTAACCCAATCAACATATTTTACTTAAATCTTAAACTCGTGTAATTTTTACACATTTTTCCTAAATATTTTAATTATTTTTTACTTAATTATCAAATCTATTTTTTTGTATTTTATGTTAACGTTTGATAATATCTTATTTAAATTTATCATATTAATTTTTTATACTTAGAAAATTTTATTTTTATTAAAAATATGTGCCATGTTGGGGGAATTGTACTATTTTTCAATAAAAAACGTTAACAAATTCGAAAGAGGGGCATTTGGCGAAAAAATATAAACCTCAGGGGTATTTGGCGAAAAAAATGAAAACCTCAAGGGCATCTGGCGAAATATGTCAAACTTTTGTACACCACGCGAATTAGCCTTAACCTCAGGGGTATTTCGCGAAAATTCCGTAAATTAAAATATTATATTTGTTTCATTTAAAACTATATAATATCAAAACTATAAACTCCGAAAAGCTAACTGATGGTAAAGTTTGGTGCCGAACAAAGCCTAAGTTTGAACACAACTAAAACTAGTACTATTAAGTTCGAACATAATTATCATCCGTTGGATGAAGTTTTTCTTAGAGGCGCTGTTTAGCTTTCATCAATCAATATATATCATGATGTTTCCTCAACGTAACAAGCACGGTGAGACGACTTCCTGGACAATGAATCCAAAAAAATGTCATCTTTCCTGTAAGACTAGTATTAAGTTTGAATGAAATAAAATCAATACTAATTAATGTATTCAGTGTGAATACAATTACCTAAGACCTTCCTCGTGCAGATATTGCAAAGCGGAGCACACGGGTCGAATGAGATTTTATCTAAAACCAATTGGCAATAGTAAGAGTAGCTCGCCGGCTTATGACTTGTGTTTTTGTTCATACTTTCGATGTGGGACACTTTCACATCTCAACATAGGACATATGATCGATTTGAACTTCATTTGGGAAGAGCCATCAATGTAAGCAAACTGATGCCTAAGATGGAAGTGAAATTGAAAGAGGCCAAACCTGCAGTAGTAATCTAGATATTACTCCTAGCAGTGCCTTCATGCCCATTACTTGTTTTTCTCTTGTTTTGATTGCCTAGTAGCTTGTGGTTAATAGAACTATGAATTGAAATAATTATTTAGAATAAACTTGTGAAAATAAAATTAATCCCAAGATTATGTGTTAATAAATTTATGTGTGGTGTATGGGTATCTGAATTGTCATTGTACAAGAATTCCAAGATTGCAGTACAATTACCCATGTATTCATCTAGGAGCGGTGAGAGTTCGAAGATAAGGAGCCTGAGATGTGTGGTGTCGATGCTAGATCCAACTCGAAGGGGTCTTTGGAAATCATCAACTGTATGGACTATACCAGGTTCCTGGAAAATTAGACTTGATTGAGATGGTCAGTCAATGCAACTTTTAATGAAAACTTATCTTGGAAAGTTCTTCCTCTCTTGGTGTGTCATAGACTTTTTGACTTGTACTGATTTTGTCTTCATCTTGATCGAAATTATGTTACATTAAGACACATCTTTTTTACCCCTTGATTCTTCCTCAACGAAAGATTTCATGATGATAATCTTCTGCAAAATAAAAATGGTGTTTGAGCTCTTAATATTGCTTTCATGGCTGTTTCTAGCTGGATCAGAATCACTGGCATCTCTAGCAAAGCCAGGCTGCCAGCAAAAATGCGGAAACACCTCCATCGCCTACCCATTTGGAATCGGTTCCAGATGCTATCACAACCAATGGTTCAATATCACCTGCAACAACTCCTTCAATCCACCCAAGCCTTACTTAACCAAACTCAATCTTGAGGTGCTCGGAATTCGCCTACCTTCCCAAACTATGAAAGTCAACATGCCCATGGCCGTCAACTGCACAAAGGGGGAATCTGTAACTCCATGGAGATGGAGGAGCTTAGACTTGGGTGGAAGCCCCTTTAGCTTCTCCAGACGCTTCAACGCGTTTATCCCTGTGGGTTGCAGTGGAAGCTCTATTTCTTACTACGAAAACCAGGTCTTGGCTGGCTGTGGACATCCTGTTTGTGCAAACTGCTCACTGTATATTGATGCACATAAATATGAAGGGATTTGTAATGCAAGTCGGCCTCCAAACGACCTCACTTCATACCGTGTGAACATCACTGAAGCTTGTCATTATGTGAGCTTGATGGAGATCAACATCACTGAAGCCGATAGGACTTTCCGTTATGTGAGCTCGATGGCTAACGATCCCAACCCCGCCCCTGTGGTGCTCAACTGGTTGTATGACCCTTTGCTGGATCCTACATCAACAGCTTTTCTTCAGAACCAGTGTGATTTATATGCATATATGAACACTGGAGTTTATTATTGCTCCTGCCCTTATGGGCAGGTGGGGAATCCCTATTTTCCCAATGGTTGTCGAGGTATGATGCGAAAAACTCATCTTATCTGCAATGTTAGTTTTATCTCGGATTGGTTTTTCTTTCTTACTGTGATTATGATAATTACAAGTCAGAAACTATTTCTGTTGTGCTAAAAGAATGGGAAAGTCTCTCAAGTTAACTTAAAAGTAACAATTTTTTTATAATTTAAAGGTTAAAAATAGTTAAAAAAGTAATAAATTAATGAGTATTCAAATCCTGGCTTTTATATTAAAAAGGTGGATGCCAAAGTAAGAATCTGATCATCTGCAAGTATTTAAGTGTTATAACGAGAACGATAATAGCGAAGAAAGACACAGAGATTTACGTGGTTCAGCAACGGTGTGTTGCCTACGTCCACGGGCAGAGAACCAGATTTCTTATTAGAGGAAGCGAAAAACAGATTAGGTTACAAGGGGTCGGCGTTCCATGAGTATATGAAGAGACTCATGGAACCCTAAACAGACAATGGACTGAAAGCCCAAAATAGACAGACGATAGGCCCGTTTACAATAAACATTGCATACCGTAAAGGCGGGGTGGCGCTGCCCCCCTAGCCCCCGCCAGGGGCGCGTCGCCCCCTGGACCCCCGACTCGTTGACCGGTCAGCGAGACCACCGCCGGGGGGCTCCGCCCCCCAGACCCCCCGATGTGTCGCCGGTCAACAGTCGTTCAAGGCACATTAACATTAAGTTTGACATGCCTTTGAGATTTTCTTCTTCTTCACTTGCTACAAAATTGCTTCGTTGTGTATAGAGCAAGCCAATCCATGATTTTCACTTTCTGTTTGATTAGTTCGTGAAGAATGCAAGGACTGTCCGTACTTCTGTTTAACTAATTCACCAGATGATATGAATTGGTATTGTGGAGACAGGAGTCAAGGGGCTGACACTGCCGCATTTTTAGAAGTAGCATTTGTAGGTACGGATTTTTTTAAGAGGTTTTTTAAGAGGTTTTTACTTCTTTGTGAGTTTTCAAATATGCATTACATAAAAGCTTATATATCTGTTTGTGCAGCCACTGTTTGGTTTATATTTCTCCTTCCGCCACTTTATTGTTGCTGTTGCATTGCTCGTTGTATCACAAGGCGAAGAAAGAGGAAACAACGAGCTAAAATTTTCAAACAAAGTGGTGGTTTATTGTTGCAGCAACAGTTGTCATCTAACGGAGGTTCTGTAGAAAGAACAAGGATATTCACCATCAGGGTGTTGAAGAAGGCAACGGACCACGTCAATAAAAATCGGATACTTGGTCAAGGTGGACAAGGGACTGTGTATAAAGGTATGTTGTCAGACGGGACAATTGTTGCAATCAAGAAGTCCAAACTAGTGGATGAAAGCCAAGTGGAGCAGTTTATAAACGAGGTGCTTATTTTGTCTCAGATAAACCACAGAAATGTAGTTAAGCTATTAGGTTGTTGTCTGGAGACAGAAGTGCCTCTGCTTGTTTACGAGTTCATTCCCAATGGAACACTTTCACAGCACATCCATGATGCTGATGATGATGATTTTGTCATTAATTGGAAGATGCGTCTAAAAATTGCCGCGGATTCAGCAGGAGCTATTGCTTATTTGCATTCATCTTCATCTGTTCCTATCTATCATAGGGATATCAAGTCCTCAAACATACTATTAGATGGGAAGCACAGAGCTAAAGTTTCCGACTTTGGGTGTTCAAAGACCATTGCAATTGATCAAACACACCTAACCACCCTTGTCAAAGGCACTTGGGGGTATTTTGATCCAGAATACTTCCAAACACATCAGTTTACCGACAAAAGTGATGTTTACAGCTTTGGGGTTCTACTCGTGGAGCTTTTGACAAGCAAGAAGTCAATCTACAAGGATGAAAGTACAATGGAGCCAGTGAACTTGGCAACACAGTTCTTACTTTTGATGGGAAACTCTAGCCTGTCCCAGATCTTGGATCCTAAAATTGTGAAAGATGCCAAGGAGGAGGAGCTGATGGCCGTTGCTGAATTGGCAAGACATTGTTTAAAGAGGAGCGGAAGACTAAGGCCTTCAATGAAAGAAGTCGCAAGTACATTGGAGATGATCATCAAATCCTCTAATGAAGTGCCTACTTTAGACGAACAAGCTGTCCTATATGAGGAATTCGGTGAGAGTATGGCCAAAACTGAGACAAGTGATGCAGAGTTCATGTCAAACCCACTTCCTGTGGTTGCTGAGGGTCCTCTTTACATTGATGTGCAGCCTCTTAACACCATATGATGTTTTATCATTTGCCGAGGGTGTTGAGGCTTCTTCAAAATTAAAGTTGTGTTCGCAGGTATTCTGAGGTATGTGGCTGGTGACCATCGTCTTCTTAACAACTTGTGATTAAAGATTATCCGACAAACAGATCAATTGCGATGTTGGATCCTAGTCTTCTTAACAGATACTGTATATGATATACTGATATGCTACATAGCTACGCATCTAAATAATTATCCAGGAATGTTAGGGCGTGTTTTCTCATTTTTCCATGGAGATTATTTTTAAGAAGTGGAAAAGGGGGAGATATATATATTTTACGGGATGGGAAGGGTGGAGATTAATTTCATAAAGTATCTCATCTCGTGTTTGGTTGATTGGGTTTATTGAAGGTGGAAAGCATGTAAAATTTGTGGGTAGTACCTATAGGTCTTCAGGTCGAACCCCGAATGACCCTTTTTTATTTACCAAATTCAAGGAAAGAATGTAAAATACCCATATTACCCTTGAATAGGACAACTTCAAAAGGTGTCGAGGATACGCATGAGTCTCATCAAACATTGTCGAGAGTACGCAGGAGCCTCGTCAAACGTTGCTGAAGGTACGCAGGACCCTCATCAAACATTGTCGAGGTCCCTTATTTAGCTCGTCATTTGCGAACCTCAACAATTTTTTCGAACGACGGTCACGAATAATCAGAATTTCATTCGATAATCATCTAAGATGAATAGATGATCGATATAGCAATTCGAATCTCGATCAATTGATATCTTGACTAATTTCATCGATTTTAGCTTGTTTTCAATCACAATAGTTCGTTCAACATATTTAGGTTTCGATTCGTAGAAGAAAGAGTTTTACACCGTTTTCCAATTTGTTTGGAAGAAATGAAAAGGACATGCGCGCAATTTATTTGAAATTATCTCGACAAAAATCGCTTTAGAAACTTGTCTAAAGCTTCACTCTAACATTATTTACCGTAAACAAAAGAGATAATTGGAGGATTAATACCTCTTTGGTAATTTTTGTAAGTTAATAAATCCCATAATAAATCTTTTAAGTATATAAACCATATTACCTCCAAATAAAACAAATAAACAATGCAAATAACTATATAATAAATCCATTAGGGTGTGTTTGGTAATGATATCTAGATATCAGATATCAGCCCCGATATCTGATATCTAGTGTTTGGTAGGGCTAGATATCGATATCACTTTAACTGATATCGATATCTAGTGTTTGGTATGCATAATATATCACTTGATATCAAGTGATATCTGATATCTGTGTTTGGTAAGAGTCAGATATCGATATCAGCTGATATCTAGATATCAAATTTGGCATATTTTGATATACCCTATTTTGATATACCCATTTTTTGGGAGGTATCACTTGATACCGATACCGATATCTTGATATCAAGATATCACCCGATATCGATATCTTGATATCCCGATATCGATATCTAGATATCGTTACCAAACACACCCTTACAACTTTGGAGATCGGCAAATGCTTTAAAACTAGGCTGTTCATCGGGGTTTGAACGGGACCTTTGGTACTACCATTCCGAAATGGTTTCAAAGACCCATCCCTCTAGGAGAAGAAACGCAGCACCGGCGACAACCACACACCAGAAAATTAAGTAGAGATAAAAAGGTTTTCCCGCCGAACTCATCACCACGTATGACGGAAAGCACAACCTCGCCCCCTGCAAACACCATCGGTATCCTCACGCAACCGTTTCCGTACGTTGACCACAGCGCCGGACGCCTAGTAACCAATTGCAGGTATAACGATTTGATCGATTCATTAATTATTCAAAATTAACAACTCAATCAACTACAAATAGTTTTCTGCAAACTATTGGACTATTGGTTACTGGATCAATCAAACCACAAAGAAGCCAAATTGAAGTTATCAACAAGCTAATCATAACATTCATCCCATCAGCCACCAGTCAATTACACCAGATCTCCGAAAAGCGTAAATTCCGCCATTGATTTAAACAACAACAACAACAACCCAGTATATCCCGCGATAAGGCAGGGTCTGGGGGGTCAGGATGTACGCACTCTTTCCCCGAACTAGTCGAGAGAGTGTTTCCGCCATTGATTTAAACAAGAAAACAAAAAAACCTAAGAGCTAGTGAACTTGGTAACAGCCTTGGTCCCCTCAGAAACGGCGTGTTTAGCGAGCTCGCCGGGAAGAACAAGGCGGACAGCAGTTTGGATCTCGCGAGATGTGATAGTCGGCTTCTTGTTGTAGCGAGCGAGCCTGGACGATTCCTGTGCAAGCTTCTCGAAGATGTCGTTGATGAAGCTGTTCATGATCCCCATCGCCTTGCTGGAGATCCCAATGTCCGGATGAACTTGCTTCAACACCTTGAAGATGTAGATCTTGTACGTTTCGACGCTCTTCTTCGATCGCTTCTTCTTCTTGTCGCCGGCGGCGCCTCCTTCCTTGGGAAGCTTCTTCCCGGTCTTCGGCTTCTTCTCGGCCGGAACTTTCTCGGCGGCGGTCTTCTTCTCCTCCGCCGGCTTCTTCTCTGCGGGCTTCTTCTCGGCCTTTGGCGCCATTGGAATCGATAAAAAGAGGTTACAGAAGGAGTGGATTTGTGAATTTGAGAGCGGAGGGAATTTCGATTGCTGTGGATGAAGAGATTGGAGGTGCGTTTCTATTTTATACGTAATGAAACTTGGATGCTATTGCTTGGATGTTGGGGGTCAGGATTGATGACGTGGATTGCTATTGTTCGTTGGATACTGAGAAAGAAAAGGGGAGAATGGATGGCTTTAAAGGAAGCCGATTTGTGAGTGGCGGATTGATGACCTGGCAAATTTGTCGCTTTTTAAATTTTTTCAGGCGGGTACTAGTAGGAAATACGGAGTACTGAATACTGTATTCAACATGGCTGTGCGAAATTTCCCACGAAAACCATATCGGCCAACACGTGTCAACCGAACCAATTAAATTGGTAACCAATCTAATTGGTTCGGTATATCGACTTAATTGTCAGAAATCGGTACGATAATGATAATTGAAACGAAGAAGTTGGGATTATCATTATCAACCGATTTGCAATTGGTTGATACGGTAATTACCAACCAACTACTACCAATATCACATTTAGGTTTTTTGTAATTATATTTTAATTGTTTTAAGATTACATTAAGTTGATGTATTTTTTTTGGGTTCTAAGACCCGTTGTTTGTTATTCAAGTTAATTAGTACTCCGTATTACCTATTTCTTTTTTATTTGTTATTTTATTTTTGATATTAGTATTACTTATTAACTTAATTTCTTTTTATATTTGTTATTTTTATAAATTGTTTTTAATCAAGGGAGGAATACTAGCTCGGTTTCGGTTCAGGTTAAAACCTAAATTTTATTCGGGAGCTAGTGGACATGTTATTTTCAATATTATCGGAACTATTTAAGTCTTTATATTGCTTTTGTGTTTAAATGTATGAACAATTTAAGTATGTGTGTTGTTGCTACTTATAAATTTTAAAATTTATTTAAGTTGTATTGTCTTTGATTAGTCGGAAATTTCGCGTGGTAACCCTGTGGTTTAGCCTAATTCGTATGGTAAACAAAAGTTTCTGATATTTCGTCGGATAACCCTGCGGTTTGGAAAAAAATTATCTCGCGCCCAAAACTTTTGTTTTGGCAAACAACTGTCATTTTTAAGTTATAAGCGGGTAAATAATGTAATATTACAAAAATTTATGGAGTCTCTTCACAAATATGAACCCATGAATTGTCGGATTGAAAAAACACAGGATAGGAGAGAGAGAACACGATAGCAGAGGGAGGAGAACAAGCGCAGAGGCAGCCTTGGCGGCAACCGGTGGCTCCTGCGGCGGCGATGACGGGTGAGAGAGGGCGGCGACATGTTGCAGTGGCGCCGACGGTGGCTGGCAGTGGTGTGGCGACTCGCTCGCTGGCGGTGGCTGTGATTTGTGTCCGTCAGCTGAGAGTTCGAAAAATCTGAAAATGTATGATCGAAATTTCAATGTTATATCTATCATTGTAGTTCTTATTGATTGGGATTAGTGACTTAGGGTGTGAAATTGAGGAATTTTGAATTATGAACTTTAGGATTCAGGGGTCCGGAAATTTGGGGCTTTTTTTGTTATGGTTTGTAGGGATCGGACATGTACGATCTAATGAGTGTAATTTTTTTGTTTGATTTTGTTTATGGTCCGAAAATTGGATCTCATTTCATCCCTGCCACCCTTGGAGGCTGTTTTATCGCCATCCCCACCGCTACTAGAGCTCGCTTCATCTTTGTAGCCTTGTTCAACTTTAGGAGAAGATGGGCTTTCGTAATTTTTTATTTTCCATTTCAAGCAAAATGCAAGTCTAAAGGTCTGCTAAGACCTTCTTTGAAATGAGCTCTTGTGGCAAGTCGTGATGATTTTCCGAGTCGTGCTTCTTCCAAACATAGAAAGCCATTGAGTGTTCTCTTTGTAACATTGTTCATCACAACTGTATACTCGCATCCTTCACATATTTTCACAGATCTACATGGAAAAAAAATTTAATGTTAAGACAAAATCAACAATTTAGTTTTGATATATAAATGATCAAGATCTTGTCTTATTACCCCACTTTGACTAAATCGCTAAATATTTTGAGATTTTGGCTATTCTCGAATTTTTTTTCCCTTTTTTTGATAATTCTAAAAAAAATATGAAAATAGAGCGGATTGATCTGTTTAAATGGGTTGCAAAAAGATTGGGCTTCAAACCCCCTTGACAGAGACGGAGCACCCACCACAGAATGAAATGGCCGAAACCAAAGGGTTGTACTACCCCAAAGGGAGTTGCACAACTCCTCTTTCCCGCTCTAGAAAGCTAGAGAGAAGAAAGAGAGCGTTTTGAGGGAGAGCGGAAATCGACCAATCTCCGGGTTCTGCCGTGGTTGTAGGTGGTGGAGGGTGGCCAAACCATTCCGGAATGGCTCACCGGAAAGGAGTTGTGGATAGTACCCATAGGTCCCCGGTTCGAACCCCGGAATGGCCGTTCTTTATTTACCAATTCAAGGTGGAGGGTGGCCAAAAAAAGAAAAGGAGGCTTTTTCCGAGCTCTTCAGAAAGAGAGTGTTTCCGAACCGGAGAGGAGGAGGAGGAGGAGGAGGAGGAGTGTGTGAAGTTGCCCCTTACCCGATGTTGGTGACCTGGTTGTGGATTAGAGCTAGACCTGTCAAACGGGTCAGTCGGGTCGGGTTCGGGTCGGGTCACTTCGGGTCTCGGATAAACGAGTTTCAGGTATTTCCGGGTTGACTAGAACCCGGGTTTGACCGGGTTTCGGGTCATTTCGGGTCGGTTTCGGGTTTGTCAATTTTTTCTTTTTTAAATTAAAAAAAATCATGATTTGATAATTTTGCAATAAATTTTAATTATATATAAATTTTTTTAATGATATTTAATTATAAATCAACCGGGTCAATCGGGTAAATCGGATCAAAATTACCGGGTCAAAACCCAGATTACTTGAAAAATTTCATGTTTTTCGGGTTCATGTCGAAAAAAAAATTCGGGTCAAAATTTTCGGGTCTTGATCAAAAAATTTCAGACGGGTCGGATTTTCGGATCGGGTTAGATTTTGACAGGTATAATCAGAGCACATAACGACCTCTTCCACATGCCCTTCATTTTTATTTTTCAATTTAATTTTTATACAATTTGACAATTTCCATATTTCTGCAGATTGCGAGAGCGATGGAGAGGGAAAGGTTTCAGCAGAGAGAGAGGACGAAGTCACAGCGGCTACGAATTTTCTAATTGAATACTAAGATTTTTTTTAATAAACCTCCCAATTAAAAATCGCTTCCCCTCCGGTCGCTCTCTGCAAAATTCCCAGTTGAAGCTTTCGAAGGGAATTAAGAAATCAGAAGAGGCGGGCTACTGTGGGTGTTGGTGTTGGTGTCGGTGTCAGTGTCGGTGTCGGTGAATCTGGAAGTGGCAAGGAACTAGTGGGGAAGGAGAAAAGTCGGAAGCTTTGTTGATAAGTTTAAATCCCCTATTTTCTCTTTCTTCGTTGTTTTGTCAGCGAGAAATTTTGGCGAGAGAGAGAGAAACTGAGGACGGAAGTACTTTTGTCCCGATTTGTGGATTAACAACTTCTGTGATTTGTCCGTATCTCTCTCTTCGTGATTGGGGTCTGTGTTCGTGAATCGGAGATTTTGACTTCCCCCAGTTCTCTTTCTCGTGCTTCTCAGGTATTTGAATTTTCAATTTTTTGCTACTTCTCGGAGCTTTGATTTTGCGCAATTGACGAATCTGATGCAAGCCCGATTTCGCTTGTTTGATGTCTGATAGAGTTGTTCGGTAATCCGTAGTTTGCATGTGGAGCTTGAAAGTTGAAATTGTGGTTTGAGATTGAAGCTTCCGGGGTGATTAGGGGTGTTATTCGAGCCGAACGAGTCGAGTTTGGCATGTTCAAGCTTGTTCATTTGTTAAACGAGCTCGAGCCGAGCCCAGTTTTTAAACGACCTTTCTTTTTTGTTCAAACTCGGCTTGTTTTAGTAAATGAACGAGTTCGAGCCGAGCTTTTTTCGAGCTTTAAGTAGTTTTACTTGATCATAACATATAAACTTGAACAAAATTTTAGAAATTCCATATTATTCGAGCTATTCGAGCCTAAATAGAACGAGCCAAGCTTTCAAGCGAGCATAAAATCATGTTCAGACTCGGCTTGTTTAGGTGAGTTACGAGCTCGAGTCGAGCTTTTTTCGAGCCGATCCCGAGCTGTTCAGCTCATATAACAGCCCTAAGGGTGATGTGTGAGATTGGAGCTTCTGGGTTAAAAAAAAAAGAGCAAGTCGCTGTTCAAACAGTAACTTACTAGTTTTTTTAAAAAAAAATTAATTAACGAAAAACACTGAAAAACAAAAAAAAACGATCCGAATAAATACATTACAAATTTTGCAGGTCAGAAAGGACGTGCAAGTTGAGGTGAGTTAATTAGTGCAAGTTGAGGTGAGTTAATTAATTGAAAAGGAGTGTTAATTAAAAAGAGTGTTAATTAATTAAAAAAGTTTGCACGTTGAAATTGACGTGCAATTAAAGAAGCGGATTTGCGCTGTATCTAACAACACCAAAAAAAATACATACTAACATACTTTTTTTTTTTTTTTCTAGATAAACAATCCACACAATCATGTGCTCACTCGGTTCGCCCCCTCCCTCTCTCACAATTGCACCCCACGGGGCTCACTCCCTCTCTACTCTCTAGTCTCTCCCCGTATCTCTCTCTCTCTCTAATCCGTTTTGCCTTTCAGAAAACTAATCCATTACTCGCACGGCCGCACGTGACACACGAGATTTATAAAATACTAGTGCAGGTCTCGTCTTATGTACAGAAAATACATTAATACAATATTATAAATAATTTAGATAGATTTTAATAAATAGTAAAAATAATAATCTAAATATAAATAATTTTTCTATCAACAAATAATATAAATATAAATAATATTAGTTCGAGAGATTATATATAATCTTAATTAAAACCCTAACTTTTATTTAGATTCTCTCAAAATATAAATAAAATTCACATTTATAACCTAAAAGTTTTTCTTTTTTCTAATCTACCATTAATTGAATCTCATGTAATTTAATAGATAATTTTTTTTTTTAATTTTTTTTATTAAATACTCTCTCCCTTTCATAATACATGGGTTTTTAGAAGATATTTTTTGTTTCAAAATAGATGATCTTTTATGTTTTCTAGGTAGGGAATTGTAATGATTTATGGAGTATTGATTTGTGTGTTGTTGACTTTTTAAGAGATTTTGATTGGTTAAAATGTGTAGTGTATATTAAAAAATAATACTACGTATGTTATTTAAAACTTGTTGTTTACTATTCATGCACGCTTTTTAAGAAGGATAAAAACTATATAAAATATTAACATTTTTTACATTTGTTTTTATAAATTCATACTTAATTGTAATAAGTATGAAACTATTTAAAAAAATTATTTAAAAAGTTAATATTTTATATAGTTTTTAACACCTAAAAAAGCGTCCATGAATAGTAAAACGTCAATTTTTAATTAACGGAGAGAGTAAAATTTATGAAAAAGTTAATGGAATGATAATGTTTTTAAAAAAGTGAAGTGTTTTATTAAAACATGTGTTAATAGCTAAAAACTCATGTATTATGGAACGGAGGGAGTATATAGTATATATTTACTACGTTAGTTTACTTTTTTTTTTGATACAAGGCGAAGTTTTGGGGGTGGTCAACCGCGGTTGACCCACCGCCCAATGGCATCCCAGCGAGCGAGATCGACGATCTCAGCTGGAATACGGTCAACAATGAAATGTGAGGACAGACCCATATGCGCAAGCCGATCCGCCACCTGGTTGCCCTCTCTGAAGATGTGCGCGAAGGTGACCCTCTCGAAAGATCGACAAAGACCCAGAGCATCTGAAATCGTCATCTCAATCTCCCACGGGCATTGCCACAGACCCCGCAAGACGTTGATGACGGTGAGGCAGTCACCTTCAACCTCAATCCGAGCGAAACCCCGCTTTGAAGCTTCCAAGAGGCCTTCAATAAGACCATAGCATTCTGCCTGCAGAGCTGATACCGAACCATGGCTACGAGCACCACATGAAAGGACCCTACCCCCACAATCACGAATAACGAAGCCATAAGAAGCGCGGTCCAATCCAGTCCGAGCACCATCAAAATTAAGCTTGACAAAATCATTAGCAGGCTTTTTCCATTTAACTATTTTCGGTTTTACCTTTCTCTTTTTTTTGGGGGGGGGGGGGTGGCCTTATTACGTTAGTTTACTAAAATATCTATGCATAGATGACTTGTGACTACATAATATTTTAATAATAATAATCTAAATATAAATAATATTTTCCACAAAAAAATAATATATATATATATATATATATATATATAATTAGTTTGACATATTATATATAAATAATTTTTTCCTAATCTATCATTAATTAAATATCATGTAATATAATAGTTATTAGCTTCTTGATTTTTTGTGTGATCTGAAATGCTGAAACTAATTCTTTATTAGCAAAATTTGTATGCTGAAATTAATTCTTATAAAATTGTATGAGGTACTATTTCAACTTTTCAGCATTTTTGAAAAAAACAAACTCCGGTTCCAGCAACTCCGGTATCGAAGTGGTGACGCGAAAAAAAAAAGCAACTCCATTTTCAACACCTTCAGTTTCAGCAACTCCGATATCAAAGTGGTGATCTGGAAAAAAAAAGGAAAAAAAATAACTCTGGTTTCAGCAACAATTTCAGCATCTAAAACCGGGGTTTCAGCATCAACAACTTTGCTGAAACCGGGTTTTCAGCATCAACAACCCTTGTTTCAACAACGCGGAAAAAAACACTGAAACAAGGGTTGTTGAAACCGAATATGCTGAAACCCCTATTTCAGCAACGCGGTAAAAAAATCCCACTGAAAACAAGGATTGTTGAAACCGAATGTGCTGAAACCCCTCCGTTTCAGCTAGCAACGCGGTAAAAAAAAACATTGAAACAGGGGTTCGTATGTGCTGAAACCCCTGTTTCAACAATGCGGTAAAATAAAAAAAAACTGAAACAGGGATTGCTGAAACCCAGTGTTCTAAAAATCGCGCCTAGGCGCCGCCTGGGCGCTAGGCGGGACGGGACCTAGGAATTTTTAAGCCTAGGCGGACCTCTAGGCGGAAATTCATCCAGGAACCGCCTATTCACCGCCTGGTCCCGCCTAGGCGCCGCCTGGGCACACCTGGTCCCACCTAGGCGCTGCCTGGGCCCGCCTAGGCACCGCCTAGTCCAACGATTATTCAATTTGAGCTTTTAAGCATATGATTAGTTGACTTAGGGTTTTTTTATCCCACATGTCGGGATGCATTTTCTTTTTAGTCGAACTTATAGTTTTGGATTTTAGGAGGTTTAGAGTTGTTAGTCAGACATGTACTTTTGCGATTATTTACTTTAGTGTTAGTTAACTACTACAAATTTAGGTTTATGAGTGATATTATGGATTATTATTACATTATATGAATTATTGACAAGTGTTATTTGTCAAAATATAAGGAAATTATCAAGTTTGTTCTAAGTTCTCCTAGGCGCCGCCTAGCGCCTTTTAGAACATTGCTGAAACCGCATGTGCTGATGCTGAAACTCCTGTTTCAGCACATGCGGTTTTAGCAACGCGAAAAAAAAAATTTGAAAAAAAAAACTGAATACGGGGTTGCTGAAAGTCTGAAACCATATGTGCTGAAACAGAAGTTTCAGCAACTCTGGAAACGCGAAAAAAAAAAACTGAAAAAAAAAAACTGATGAGACGGGAGGGGGCACAGGGGGCATGGGTGGGGGGGGGGGGCATAGGGGCACAGGGGGCGGTGAACATTTTGCTAATTTGGAGCACTTGGAAGCCATTTTTCTAATAAAGGCAAAAAATTAGGACATCGAGGTAATCACCCCTTACTATTTTACTTAAAAATTGTGTCAAAAGCTAAAACGACACTTATTTTGGATCGGAGGGAGTACTTGTTTTCACTGCTTGTCTTTATGAGATTTTATTGTCAATATCGGTAATTTGCATATTTATTGAGTTTTTTTTTTTACCAACTTTGGTGCAACAACATTCTCTAAAACCTCCCTTTTTATTATTCCTTGGTGCTTCCTAATTGCTAGAGAGATCATTAATTTGTGTTGGCTAATTTTGTTTTTGCTCATATTATTTTTTGAGAGGGTCATTTGTTGCGAGGTTCTGGAATAGTAAGTTCTTGGACATGTTGATAACACGAGTAGAAAAAATTTCATATTGGAGTGTTTGTGATTTGCAATTGCAGGTAATTAATTAAAAAAACAGAGATGGATGTGCAGTATGGCAGTATCATTAGTAGCAGTAATAGTCTGTTATAGAGGGGCAGCCGGGACTAACGGCCAAATAGCAAAACCAGGATGCCAGGATGAGTGCGGCGGCGTCAAAATCCCCTTCCCCTTTGGCATCGGAGACGACTGTTCCAGTGGAGATACTAGATTCACAATCAAATGCGTCGACAATAGCAACGGAGAACCAATACCGACGATAGGCGGTGAACAAACAAACCACACGGTGCTGAGCATCGGCCTCGAAGATCACAGCCTACGCATCACCTCTAAGGTTGCATACCAGTGCTACAACGTCGATCATCAACTGGTTACCACCGACACTGACATGTACGACCTGGATGACATGGCTGATATAGGTGGAGTATTCAACATCTCGGATACCAGAAACTTGCTGGTGGGCATCGGATGCGACACCATAGCTCGTGTTTCGGACGGTGAAAGTGCCGGCCTCAAGGATTCGGTCGGATGCATTACTTCATGTGATTCGGCAGACGAGGCAAGGAACGGGACATGCTCCGGCCGCGGATGCTGCACCTTCTCCATCTTTAATACTATGAAGTCACCGACCATCCATGCCCGCAGCTTGTCTAATTTTACCCTAGTACAATTTGCTGATAGCACATCCCTATGTAGCGTTGCGTTTGTTACCGAGGCTGTTAATGGGTCATATGCTTTTTCCGTGTCAAGTTTGAAGGCATCATCGCCGTCAAACTATGACAATATGCGAGTTCCCGTCGTCTTCAATTGGATTGTCCCATTCAAAGGAGGCCTTACAGGGTGCTCTGATGCCAAGAAAGCCGGAAACGGTTACTTATGCGGGTCAAATACGCAGTGCGTTGATGAAAATATTGAGTATGGATACCGTTGCCAGTGTGTGGAAGGGTACGCTGGTAATCCATACCTCTCAGGCGGCTGTCAAGGTACATATTAAAACAGAAGTTGATTAATTTGTTAGAACTATATATTGGTTTAATTAAATGGATTTCCATCTTGGATTGGATTAAAATTAGGATCGGATTTCATTAATTAATTGGAATATTGGCAGATATAAATGAATGTGCGGATTCAGGGCTCAACGACTGCGAAAAGAAGGAATACTGTGTGAATACAGAGGGAGGTTACCGCTGCGAATGCCCGAATGGATTTGGTGGGGAAGCCACAAACACAGGACATTGCTTTCCAATCGCTCTATACTCAAAGACTTCAAAGCCGCTTGTTTATGGTAGGTAACCTGCCCCCGCAAATTCCGCAATTACTTCCAAATTTATAAAGCATTTACTCATCAATGTACCTAAATTTAGTATATGGCATAGGATAGAAAGACTGTAGATTTAATCATTTTTTTTTGGTTCATATAGTTTTTTTTAGTGTGTACCAATGAACCCACATTAAAAATCCAAATATATATGGAAAAAAGAAATTGTTTTAGCACAACCAAAATTAATCATTCAACAATATCGAATTACTAGCAGAGATAAAAGGATGCAAGGAATGCCGAGCTCGGCGTTCCTTGCAAGAAACCCAACCTCACAATCCTTTGCCCCATCAACCGCAAAATCATAATTCACCTTGAACTTATGTCTGCTGGAGTTGATTTACCTTAAATTTTGCAGGTCTCGGAATAGGATTGGGCTCAATTATTGGTTTCATCTTACTTTTTGGCCTCTTTAAGCTATTCATAAAACAAAAGCAGATCCGAGAAAGAGCACACAACTTCAAGACAAATGGTGGTTTGCTTTTACAACAAGACATGTCTTCCAATGAAGGATCTATAGACAGAACGAAGATATTCGGTCAAAGTGAGTTGAAGAAGGCCACCGACAACTTCAACGATAACCGAGTGCTTGGTCGTGGTGGACAAGGAACGGTCTATAAGGGCATGCTAACAGATGGGACAATTGTAGCGGTCAAGAAGTCCATGAAGATTGATAAAACCCAATTGGCTCAATTCATCAATGAGGTTGTCATTCTATCTCAAATCAACCACAGAAACATCGTTAAGCTATTTGGTTGTTGTCTAGAGACCAAGGTACCCTTGCTCGTTTACGAGTTTGTACCCAATGGCACTCTCTATCAACACATCCATCATCCTAATGAAGATTTTCCGTTGACCTGGAAGGCGCGACTACAAATAGCCGTGGAATGCGCAGAATCTATTGCATATCTACACTCATCATGCTCTTCTCCAATTTACCATAGGGACATCAAGTCCTCTAACATATTGTTGGACGAGAAATACAGAGCCAAGATTTCAGATTTCGGGACTTCCAGGACTATTTCCGTTGACAAAACTCATGTAACCACTTGTGTTCAAGGTACAATTGGTTATCTTGACCCCGAGTTTTTCCAATCAAGCCAATTCACTGATAAAAGCGATGTTTACAGTTTTGGAGTTGTTTTGTTGGAGCTGTTGACTAGTAAAAAGCCCATTATCAAGGACACAATATCTAACGAGTCGAGGACTTTGGTAACAGAGTTTGTTCAATTGGTAGAGACTAATGTGAATGAGTTGAGCAGTATTTTGGACCCTCAGGTTTTACAACATTGCTCAGAAGAGGAGATTGAAGCATTAGCCAAGCTAACCAAACGATGCCTGAGTTTGAACGGGAGGCAAAGGCCGATGATGAAAGAAGTCGCAAGGACATTGGAGATGATCAAGTCGCGTCAAGGTGGTGAAGAGGGTAATTCAGCAACTGGAGATGGATTTTGCAAGCAAGAACAAGATGGTGTTAAGTGGACTGATCTGATGGGGATGATGAATGAAGGCCCTTATACCTCTTCAACTACGTCGGCCTTCACCGGCAGCTCCTACTCCATGGACGTGCATCCTTAATTTGTTATTTGATTCTAGTTAAAGTGAGGCCTATATAATGGCAAGATCTTGTTGATAACCTTTTCTGATCTGATTTCTTTGAATATGTTTAATAGTATGGTTGATTAATCATGCCTGCTGAGTATGTATATTTTAAAGACTAATCATGTCGTTATTATGATTGCTATATATGTAACACACTGCTAATATAAGTGACTATTTCCATCAAATGTGATCAGATTGGTATTCTAGCCATATCTTACCAAAATGGCGATACGTTCTAACAGGGTACTATGGCTCAAGACACACCCACACACCATGGGCCTCAGCCCAATGACTAGATTAGGGTCATATGTTCTCCACAGAGCACTCAGGTGACACAAATTGTTCGAAGATTCTACCTTGATGGTAAAACCTTGAGAGCTAATCTGCAGGTCCTTAACAAAGGATGATGAAAGCCAAAACAAGATCTGGTTTCAAGGTCTTGAAAGCAAGGCTAAATGTTTGATCTCCATTTTGGTTTAAACGCGATATTTATATAATATGTTTTATACAGGAAATTTTGTCTGAAACGGTAAATATATAGATGTGGTGGTTAAACCAAATATACAAAAGGGTACGACCATACAAAGGGTCGTACTAAGAAAATAGAAGTCTACCCAAAAAACACAGCATGTATACCATCCTACTAAATCACATAAGCTGTATCTCTAGCTGTCCCAAAAAATGATTATCTACCCATCTCTATCCATCTCTACCCCTCTATACAAACCAGACATTCATTCTCCCCTTATGCCCAGTCTTTCTACAAGAGGCTTGCATTTCCATCTTGCAGAAATCGTGGATCTACAACTAGCTATAATGGCATCAGCACAATCTGATGAGATAAACTGCTCCTGTCTGAAGATGACTCCATTTCTCCCCCTCTATATGAAGTATATCAAAGCGACAAACACCAACAACTTCGCTTGGTAGAGCTGCGATTTCTGTATCTGTGCTGGCTCATGAGCAAACCAAGCCAGCCAGTCCCTTATGGAAGGGAAGCGACAATGTATCCCTATCCAGTCAAAGACTATGGTCTGAACTTCTTGGATTGCAGGGCAGCTGAACCAAAGGTGGTCTTCACTCTCTTCCGCACTTCTACACAGTACACATTCTGCCGCCTCTGATCCTCTCCAGTGCTTTGTTTTCTGTCCCGTCTGTAATCTCTTTCTGGCCGCCAACCACACTATGAACGCCCATTGCCTGCTCTGTAATCTGCCCCAAATCAACTCACCCCAATCAACCTCAGCTGATCTTGGTCGAAGTAGATGGTAGATTTTAGCACAGGAAAGTCCACCTCCCAGTTTACAGTAAGCCTCTAAGTTTCTGCCTGAAGAGCTGTCATCCTCCAACGCCTTTAATAACTCATTTTTCAGAGCTACAATCTGACGCCAGATGCCTGACTCTTGAGATCTAATCGTCACATCCCATACGTCCTCCTCTCGTATGTGATTACTCTGGCACCACCGGTACCATACACTGCCCTTGTTCATTACCAGCTCCCCAAATAGCTTAGCAATTACACTTTTATTCCAATATAGCAGCTCGTGAATTTCTAGCCCCCCTTCTTTAAACGGCTTAGTGACCTCCTCCCATGCCACCAAGTACCTCCTTCCGTCCGGATTACCATTCCATAAAAACCTCTTGCACATCCCTTCAATTTTCTCTATCACACCTTTGGAGAGGAGCAACCCTTGACTCCAGAAGTTATGCACCCCCGCAAACACAGATTTCAGCAGTTGGAGTCTTCCAGCATATGTGAGCTTTCTGGCTGTCCAGGAGTTGATCATGCTTCCCACTTTTTCATATAGCTGCGAGTATTCATGCACTCTGACCTTCCTAGATTGCAATGGAAGGCCAAGGTACTTTACAAGAAACATTCCCTTTTCGAATCCCAACTTGTTGGAGGGCAAAATTTAATGATTTTTTTCCCCTTTAAATTCATCATTTCAAATGATCATCACATTGTCAAAAAAAAAATGTGTGGGATGAATCCTCTTTAAATTAAAGACAGGATTTAGAAATCCACAATGGGCCTGAAGAAACCCATTACAAACCCAAATAGGTTGAAACTGGATTAGGAAGTTACAATGGTAACTGTTCTTCATTGCAGTTGAAGGTAGAAAAATATATATACAAAAGAAAAGAAAGCAAAGTGGGGAGGGCAGTTATGAAGGACGTGGCTACAGAATGAGGTCATTCAAGTAACCTGCCTCCCTCATCTCTCCTTAAAAGGCTACTCATGAAGGGGATCCCTGCCGGCTGGCTTCTTCTTCCCTTCATGCTATTCAACTGTAAAACCAAAGAAAGCAGTTTGCTCTCCTTCCTAGCTTCCCTTTCTTCCAAACTTCAGCAAAAGCAGCAAGCAAAAGCTTCTTCCTCCTCCTCGTACTTTCGTTTGCACGACAGAAGAAAGCACACACATCCCTTTCTTCTAAAAAGTTCACCTGCATACAACACAAACAAACGAAAAAAGCTGGGAGAAAATAAAGAGAGACATAGAAGCAACAGTGAAAGAAAGCAAAAAAGCAAGCAAGTAATAGTGTTGTGGGTGGTTGCTATTGAAGACTACTTTTTCAGACAAAGGTAGACTCTATCCCCCTTCTTTTTTATTTGTTTTGCAGGAGAAGAAAACATCAAAGAAAGAAATGGTGGCAAATGGATCCTAACGGCTCGAGAGTTTAGTCTCTCGTCGCGATCTTTGATTCTGGCTCAGCGGCTCGAGAGTTTAGTCTCTCGTCGCTACCCCAATCCCGGCGTGGATGACATATAGCACCGAAATGCTGCAAAAATTTCATCAGGAAGCATCAACGGCTCGAGAGTTTAGTCTCTCGTCGCTATCCCCGATCCCGGCGTGGGATTCATAGCGCCGAAAGGCTGCCGGATTTTGCCCGGAATTCACAAGCAAATGAATTGCTGGATTCCATCAGCTATAAGTAAAACGAATATTGGGACGAAGTGCTGCCCAATTTTCCTAAACAGGCCAACTAGCAATCTCAAACAAGAAATTCCATTGTAGCTAGACATGGAAATGACAAAATTGAACTCTAGGAAAATTTTTCTGGAGAAACAGATTGCCATGAGATCGAGAACAAATGTTCTGGACAAATTAAATCAGTTGAGAGAAACTAAGCGCTTGTAACAAGCCAAGCAGGACATTCTATCTCTCGGCTGTCTCAAACAAAGCACACATCATGTGCAGTCCCAAAGTTTATCGAAAGGGGCAAACTAAACGGAAACAAATCCCAAAATCCTCACTGGTTGCTACCAAATTGCAGCCATGTCTATCACAAACTGAAATCCCAATTTGGGAAAAACAAAAAGGCAAAGCTAAGCTTGACATACCAAGCCAGGAACCCAAAGCAAGGGTCGATCCCGATGTGGCTCCCAAAGTCGTCCTTGCTGCTCCGCCTTTCTCAAAATCGAGACTTCTCGAGCTCCAGTCCTCCTACTCCCTTTATCGATCGACCTTCATTAGAAAACCCTAAAATCACAAATTTAAGGGAAAAAATCAGTTGAGCGTGAAATTGAACTCTCTATTGAAAAAGGATTCATTTGGGAATATGAAATTTAGGTCGAGAATCGTCTAAAGGCGAGATTGGATAACAAAATCAAGGACTGAAATAAGGAAAAAACAACCTAGAACATACCGAGTGCGGAATGTCTTCGGTTTGTTCCGGACCGTCAAGGCTCTACCTGCTCCGCTTCAATCCACCTGCGTTCCGCCTGCAGCCGCTTCAAACGCCCATAGCCGAAGCTAGTCGACCGGAGAGTGGAAGTGGATTGTTGCTCTCTCTCATATTACACCGATCTGCAGGCTGATTTCCGTGGCCCTTTATTGGATCTAGGGTTCATGTTCACGGTGGTGTGTGTTGTCTGAACGCACAGATAAAAAATGGGGAGCTAGTGCAGTAGAGGTAGCCGGGTGGATGGAGGCATGAATTGGGCTTAATGGGGAGCCAAATCCTCTGTCCCCCCTCGCAAACCCCCAATTAAAAATAAAAATAAATTCAATTGAAAATTAAATTAAATACAAAAAGAAAAAGAAAAAAAGAAAGATGTGAGGAGGGACAGAGTAAAGGGACAAATCCGGGGACAGAGGATTTGGACCCGCTTAATGGATTTGGAGTCAACCCATTAATCAAGCTCATTCTTATGGGTTCGGAGATATTGCAAATATGGATTTGTAATTCATAATCCACATTTGATGAAAGTCAACAAAAAAAAAATGGGATACATGCCTCGGCATATTTAAAATTTATATATTTAATTACGAAATCAACCCATTAAAATATAAGAATTATAATTGGTACAAATTAAGAATTCGAGTTTGATAAAAAAAAATATAAAATTAAACTCGTCAAAAAATTCATTGCCGATTAATTCGAGTGGGTCAATCTCAAGTCGGCTCCTAAAAAAAACGGAGACAAAATCTCAAATCAAGTTTCACCAAATATAAACTTGATTTACCCTTTAAAAGGAACTACGAGTGATTTTATTCTCTTCCAAGAGATACGTAGGAACCCGATACAAAGCTATAACTCATCGGGTTCAATCACACGGTCCTCAAACGGCCAAAAGGGCAAAACCACAAAATCAATTTGGTTCCTTCTTTTAGAAACTACGCCCGATTTGATTCCGACTTGTCGGATACGTAGGCCACCTGATATAAAGCAAAAGCTCGTCAGGTTCAATCTTCAAACAAAACAAAAAATCAAACTAGTTCTCAAAAAGAACTACGTAAAGACTTGACACCATAAAATCGGCTACGTAGGTAACCCGATATTAAATTCTAAAAACATATCGGGTACAGTCGTCGACCTCTAAATTCCCTTTAAATGAATATGAGGTCAAAATCAAACAAATTCAAATTGTTCATGCCGACTCGATACAAAGCTTCTGCTCATCGAGTTAAATCACCACACTCAAATGATCTCTGTTGGAGGGTAAAATTTTGTGAATTTTATTATTCATGGTATAATGAATTTATCACTTTCATTTCATAACAAAAAATGTGATAAATTGTTATCAAATTAAACGGAGGCTTACAAATTTAAGTTGGGTATGATAAAATTTCATTACAAGCTCAAACCTTGCTGGGCCTAAATTCAATTCCATATAAATTAAGTAAAGAAATGGAATTAAAAATAAATTAAATATTTGAATGATGCACAGTTACAACAAGTGGGTGTAACTCACGTTACTCACCAACAAAACTGACAAATACACCGGTTGAGTTTGAGCCTCAACTGCTCATCTCCAGCCAAATAACATATATAAAAATAAAAATAAAAAAAACAAGAGAAACTGTGCAACCGTCAGTACGTGGGTGAGAGGCAAATAACCTCCCTATTTCACACTATAAAAGCCCTGCAAGTCTGCAACTGGAGGGGCCTTCGGTTCCTTCTGGTCTTTTCTCCCTTTTGAACAGTTCCCTACAGTTTCTTCTTAGAGCATCTTTAATTGTGGTATTTGAGTTGAGTATCATAGCTATTTTTTATAATAAAATATTATAAAATGTGGGAGAACCAATAAAGTGAGTATCTTACTATAATACTCACCTCACATTATTTTCTTGATTTAACAAAAAATCTGACATTTTTTTTTATTTTCCTTTTAAAAAATTAGCTATGGTACTTGGAGTACCATGGATAAAGATGGCCTTAGCTTTTCCTCCTCCTGAGCAGTTACCTGCACACAACCCACATAAACAAGAGAAGAGCAGAAAACTAAATACAGAGAGGGAGAGAAAGAGTACAGAGAGAAGAGGGAAAGGATACAAGAGAGAAAGGGCAGGCGAGAGAGGAGAGAAAAAAAACTCCCATCTTCATTGCTGCTCAAACTCAGAAACAGAGGGTAGACCTCTACCTTTTTACTCTCTTTTTGTTTGCAGGTACAAAAAAATAAACAAAACAAAAGATGAGATGGATCCTAGCGGCTCGAGAGTTTAGTCTCTCGTCGCGATCTTCGATCCTAGCATTAGCGGCTCGAGAGTTTAGTCTCTCGTCGCTACCCTGATCCCGGCGTGGATCGACCCATAGCACCGAAGTGCTGCCAAAATTTCAGCAGGAGCATTAGCGGCTCGAGAGTTTAGTCTCTCGTCGCTACCCCGATCCCGGCGTGGATCGACTCACAGCGCCGAAAGGCTGCCGGATTTTGCCCAGAATTCACAAGCAAATGAATTGCCGAATTCCATCAGCTATAAGTAAAATGAATATAGCAAAGAAGTGCTGTCAGATTTTTCCCAGGATTCACAAGCAATCAAAGGCCGAATTCTATAGACTATCACAAATGAAAGTCAATATGGGACATCAGCACAAAACCAAAACTGGGCAATTGAAGGACGCTGAACGTGGGATAAATGTCCTGTAGGGCAGCAGCACAAAATCAAACAAATTGAAATTTCACATCTTCAAACAGAAATTTCAGCAGAGAGACACTCAATGTTCTATGGACCAAGCAAACAGCCATAGAGGCGAAATAGCATCAAACTGGGCTCCATGGAAAGCATTAAAAAAAAAATTGCAAAACAGATTCGGAGTTCATGGGAGAGGATATGGAAACCGGAGCCAATCAAAATCAATCTATGCCTATTTTTCAACTGATGTTTCAATTCAGTAAAACAAAGAAAAGATGGGAAGCCGATATACCTAGCTTGAGACGTCGAGGTTGTGCCGCTCCGCCTTTCCCCAGTTGCTCAAAGTCAGAAGCCCTTTGTGGTGCTGTTCGAGTTGCACAAGCCCTAGCTCCCTTACTCTTTGGATTGCTTACCAAAACCGAAAGCCCCAAAAAGAAACCTCAAATCGCAAATCTAGAAATTGCGAATTGTAAACAAAAATCAAACCAGCAATTGAACTCTCGCCTGGAAGGGGATGTGAGCGAAAATCCGAGCTTTAAGGCAAAAATCGTTTGAATCCTAATTGAAAAAGCAAATTTGGGATTGGGGGATTTTTGAACAAGAACCCTAGAACATACCCGGTTGGAGGAGCTACGCGTCGACATACCACAAGCCTCTTCGGATTGTCGGGCTTGACTCGCCTAACCCTTCCATTTCAGTTGTCGAACTCCGATCCCTGAAACCATGTGTGAGGAGGCGATCGCTGTTGAGGGAGGCAAGCGTGCTCTCCTATTGTTCTGAGGAAGCATCTGAATCACGAACAGAAGGAAAGAAAAAAACGTCGCCTATCTGCCTATGGTGATTTGGCTTGAGTTGGACATAGGAGTTGGGCTCAATAAAAAAAATGAAATGGGTTTGAAGAATTGGGCTCAGCCCACCCCATCATTAAAATTAAAAAAATAGAGAGCCATCAGCCCTTACATACATAAATATATATGCACACCTTGCGGCATATTTCAAGAAGAAAATTTGCTTAATTGCAAAAATCACCCACTAAAATATTATAATTATAGTTGGCACAAATTAAGAATTCGAGTTTGATCAAAAGATAAAATTAAACTCGTCAAATATTCTTTGCCAATTAATTCTAGTGGGTCAGTCTCAAACCGGCTTCAATAAAAACGGAGTCAAAATCTCAAATCGAGTTTCACCAAATATAAACTCGGTCCTATTCAGAACTACGTATAGACTTGATACTCTTTTACGAGTTACGTAGGAAATTCGGTATAAAATTTTAAATACGCCGAATTCAGTCATCGGTTACAAATAAAATCAAATGGTTCTCGGTAGAACTACGTAAAGACTTGACGCCATAAAAACGGCTACGTAGGTAACCCGATATTAAATCCTAAAAATATATCGGGTACAGTCGTCAACCTCTAAATTCACTTTAAATGAATATGAGGTCAAAATCAAACAAATTCAAATTGTCCATTCCGACTCAATATAAAGCTTCTGCTCGTCGAGTTCGATCACCACTCTCAAATGATCTCATGATCAAATCCAAATACAAAATTTATTTTTGTCCCGAACTACGGTGACTTGATTCCACCAAACAAGTGGATACGTAGGAAACTCGGTGTAAATCAAATTCTCATCGAGTCCAGTCACACCCAAACTTTCAACCAAATTTCCTCAAATTCACTATCAACTCCAAGTCATCCTGAAAATCAAATTTCTATCAAATCCAAAGTGTCTCATCCGACTCGATACAAAGCTTCCGCTCGTCGAGTTCGATCACGACCAAAACTTCAAAAAAACCAAATACCAAATTCAAATTTATCCTTTTAAAAAACTACGTGTGATTTGCTCCCTTCAAAAAGGGTACGTAGGAAACTCACAAACGAGTTCAATCACGATCCCCAATTTGACATTTAAGTCAAAACAAGTCAAATCAAACTCTAACTCCACCTAAAATCGTTTTCTATGCAAATGATAGGCGGGTTACTTGAGTTACCCTTCCAAGAAGGTGGGCTCAGGTTACTCGGGTGGAGTGTTGTTAAAGCTACCCTTCGTAGAAGGTGGGTTTGAACTTCATCCTCTGATGCATACAAGAAAACGAAACCAAATCCAAATAAAATCAAACACAAAATCAAAATCCAAAACACTTTGAACTACGTGAGGCTTGATTCTCTTCCAAGAGATACGTAGACAACCCGCTAAATTTCGGGTGCAGCCCATGTTGGAGGGTAAATTTTGGTTAATTAAATGGATTCATGAATTCAAAAGCAAAACCGTCATATTCTTTATTAATTGAGAGTTGTGATGATTTTATTAAATTTTGTAAAAGCCCAAAACCGGACTTTGTGAATGGGTTTTGGGTACAGGCTTAAAACATGTGAAAGGCCCAAGCTATCCACACCTGCTTTGTACATTGCAGTTAACAAAAGAAAAAAAAACTGCAAGGATTTCAAAAGGGGAAAAGAAACTGTGAGATAACTGGTAAAACGTGGGATAGTTTACACAAAAGTAACTTCCCCAAATTCACCCTATAAAACCTACTGATGCAACCTGTAGTAGGACTTTCCTTTCTGCCTTTTGGTCTGCTATTCAACTCCAAATAACCAAACGAAAGCAGTTTTCCTTCATTCCCATTTGGTTTTCTCCAGTCGGTTTCCACCTACAGTTTCTACTGGCCGGTTTCTTCCTTCTGGTTCTACCTCCTCCCGGGTGAACCTGCAAACATCCACACAAAACAGAAGCAAAATCAGCAACAGGAAGAAGAAATCAAGGTAGTTTCAATGGGTTCCAAGATCCCCCTATGCAAAATGATATAGCTTTGTACAGTTATATTATTTTAAGCATATGGTCTGGATTTTGGAACCACAAAACTATCCCTAAACAGGTAGAAATGCTGCTGAAATGCTGCCAAAATAGATTCTCAAAACCCCCCCTATGCAAAATGATATAGCTTTGTACAGTTATATTGTTTTAAGCATATGGTATGGGTTTTGGAATCTCAAAATCGCCTAAACCATGGCGAAACTATGGCAAAATTTTCATCTGAATTAGTTCCCTACAAAAATACTAATTCAATCAAACAAGTGGGAGACCTAGTATGCTAATCAGGTTCGGTAGGAAGCACTAAACTGTAAAAAAAAAAAAAAAAAACAGAAAATTGCTTTCTGCAGTCCCAAGTGAACACAACACCCAAACAAACAAAAATTAAGTGTTCATAAAAAATCATCTGAATTTGTAACTCATTCAAGCCAACTATGATGAACACCAAATCAGTCCAGGACTAAACTGGGTAAACAATCCTTAAGAAATCAAGGAGGTTAAATCAATTCAAGAAAAAATGATGAATTGAACATACCCGTTCAGAAGGGCTAGAGTTGCAGTGATGCTTTTTAGCCCGGACAGTGCGCCTTCCTGTCAATTGCTTAAAGTCGGGACTGTTCCACCTCTCCTTAAACTTTTCAAACACCGGTTCTCCTACACGTTCACTGATCGACCCTAATTTGAAAACCCTAAAAATCACAATTCGGGAGAATTAGTTGAGCACTAAAATTGAGCACCCAATTGATGGTAGATTTGAGAGGACATTCGAGATTTGGGGCACAAATCGAAACAAAACAAGATTCGACATACCTAAGGTTCGCAGTGGCGCTCCCGAGGGCGTCTCGCAACACTGCTTCCGAAGGTGTCGTCGGATCTGCTGCCCCCTCCTCTAATCACCCAAAACCGGGGCTTGTTTGGCCACTGTCGACCCCGGAGCTCACCTGGCCGCCGTTGTTCCTCTTTGAAACACACTGAAGAGCTTCAAGAACAACCCTAAATTGTGCGGTACGGCTTAGTTAATGTAAAGAAAGCCGAAGGAAATAGAAGGTCGAGTTGCACCGGGTTTGGCATTCCAAAAAGAAACAAAAATGTAGGAGATGGGTTTGGCTCACGTTAAACAAACTTGGGCTGGGTCACTTTTTGATTAAAAAATCAAAACAAACCACTAGCCCACAATATCAACATACATATATATATATTAGGTGTATACGGCCTAAGGTTTCAATTGTATATGCAATTGCAAAATTCACTCACTTAAATATAAGAATTATAATTGGCACAAATTAAGAATTCGAGTTTGATCAAAACATAAACTCGTCAAATATTATTTGCCAATTAATTCTAGTGGGTCAATCTCAAAATCGGCTCCTAAATAAATAACGGAGTCAAAACCTCAAATCGAGTTTTACCAAATATAAACTTGGTTTGTAGAAAAGAACTACGAGTGATTTGATTCTCTTCCAAGAGATACGTAGGAAACTCGGTACAAAGCTATAGCTCATCGGGTTCATTCACACGGTCCTCAAACGATCAAATTTGTTTTCCTTTAGAACTACGTATAGACTTGATACTCTTTTACGAGTTACGTAGGAAATTCGATATTAAAATTCAATATATATCGGATTCAGTCGTCTGCCTCTAAATTCACTTCTAAATGAATATGAGGTCAAACCCAATTAAATTAAATTGGTTCTGAAAGAACTACGGATGATTTGATCCCGTCCAAACGGGTACGTGGGTAGCTCGACATAAAGCTTATGCTCGTCGAGTACAATCGTCAATCCAAAAAAAAAATATATATATATACTTGCTTCGTTTCCAAATGAAGTTAAGTCGGTCAAGTAAAATCGGTTCGTTTAGAACTACGTAAAGACTTGACGCCTCCTATCGGCTACGTAGGTAACCCGATATTAAATTCTAAAAATATATCGGGTACAGTCGTTAACCTCTAAATTCCCTTTAAATGAATATGAGGTCAAAATCAAACAAATTCAAATTGTCTATTCTGACTCGATATAAAGCTTCTGCTTGTCGAGTTCGATCACCACTCTCAAATGATCTCATGATCAAATCCAAATCCAAAATTTCTTTTTGTCCCGAACTACGGTGACTTGATTCCACCAAACAAGTGGATATGTAGGAAACCCGGTGTAAATCAAATTCTCACTGAGTCCAGTCACATCCAAACTTTCAAATCAAATCTTCTCAAATCCACTTTTCGACTCTGAGTCGTCCCAAATATCAAATTTCTATCAAATCCAAAGTGTCTTCTCCGACTCGATACAAAGCTTCTGCTCGTCGAGTTCGGTCACGACCAAAACTTCAAAAACTCAAATACCAAACTCAAATTCTCATGTTCAAGAACTACGCGAGATTTGATCCCTTCCAAAAGGGTACGTAGGAAACTCACAAACGAGTTCAATCACAACCCCCAAATTGACCTTTAAGTCAAACCTCTAAGTCAAATCAAATTAAACTCCACCATCAAAATCAAATCGTTTTCTATGCAAATGATAGACGGATTACTTGAGTTACCCTTCCGAGAAGGTGGGCTCAGGCTACTCGGGTGGAGTGTTGTTCGAGCTACCCTTCGTAGAAGGTGGGCTTGAACTTCATCCTCTGATGCTTACAAGAAAACGAAATCAAATCCAAACCAAAAACAAAATTCAAACACTCTGAACTACGTAAGGCTTGATTCTCTTCGAAGAGATACGTAGGCAACCCGCTAAAATTCGGGTGCAGCCCAAAACACCAAAACCACTCAAATCTTGGTATCGATATGACTTCGAATCAAGAGGATAACCAAAAGGGGTCGAACTCAAATATTAAAAATCAAATAAAATGTGTTGTACGATTATCGCGCATTTTTGTCCAACAGCCCAAATCACCAAACAACCAAAATCTTGGTATCGATAAAACTTCGAATCAAGAGGATAACCAAAAGGGGTCGAACTCAAATATTAAAAAAAAAATCAAATAAAATGTGTTGTACGATTACTGTGCATTTTTGTCCAACACAACTGATTCACAATCTCCATCTCTGTCTCCTCCGTGACTCCTGCTAGAAAGATAGTACTCTTCGCATTGTTTGCCCTTAGCCCGAACATTGGGAAGAACTCATCCAGACATTGCTTGATAATTCCAACAGATTGCTGATCAGCGTGGCAGAAGACCAACAAATCATCTGCAAAAGCTGAATGCACCAGCTTCATATCCTTACATCTAGGATGATATCTAAACGACGAGTTATCAGCAGCAGCTTGGAGTTTTCTGCTCAACATGTCCATACAAAAAACAAAAAGGTATGGTGACAAAGGATCCCCCTGTCGGAGTCCTCGTTTCCCTGGAAAGAAACCTTTTGGTTCCCCGTCGATTAGTATAGAGAAAGTTGCAGAGGAAACACACTCCATAATCAAGTCGATCAGTCTAGTAGGGAAATCAAAGTGGATCAGCATGGCTCTTACGAATTCCCAGCTAAGAAGATCATAAGCCTTTTGTAGGTCCACCTTAATGGTACATCTCGGTGAAACTCGCTTGGTTCCATAACCGTTAACTATTTCCATATCAACAACAACGTTATGAGCGAGAGACCTCCCTGGGATGAACGCACCCTGACAATCTGAAATGAGCTCTGGCAGATCTGTATTAATTCGACTAGCAATTATCTTTGTAATTGCTTTCATGAGAGTATTACAGCAAGAAATAGGCCGCAATTCTGTAACAAGAGTCGGATTGGCAACCTTCGGGATAAGAGAGATGAAGGTTGTGTTTAGCTGCTTCAAAACCCGCCCATTTCTAAACACCTCTCTGGAAGCTTCATAAATGTCCTTATCAATAATGCTCCAGGCCTCCTTAAAAAATTTGCTTCCAAATCCATCTGGCCCTGGCGATTTATTTATCCCAATCGACCACATGCTTTTCCTAACTTCATCATAACTGGGCAAAGCCACAAGCATGTCATGTCTGCTGCTGTCCACAACCGGCCCTAATGGCACCTGAAAAGGAGTGAGATTTGATGATGGAGTCGATAATAGCTCCTGAAAAAACTCCACCACATGTTTCTTAATCTCTTCTTCCTCTATCATCATAACCCCCTGTTTATTTTTCAGCATAAGGATTGCATTTCTAGCATTGCGCTCCTTCATGTTTCTGTAGAACATGGATGAAGTTTCTTCACCATAGTGAGCCAATGAAGTTTAGCTTGTTGTGAAGTCAGACTAATCAGCCTGCTAATACTCTTTCTGAGGTCCTGTTCTGCCCTTACAATCTGCTCTACAAGCCTCTGATTTCCCCTTTCCGTTCTGATTCTCAGCTGCAGTTCATGCAAGATGCCTTTCTGTAGTTTAATTTGGGTCTGAAGTTCAGGAAATCGTGCCTTATCCCAGGGTTTCAAAGCATCTTGTACGTTTCTGAGTTTCTGAGCAACCTTATATTGTCTCGAGCAAACTTATATTTTGTGGTTTCAATTATTTTGGGCCATATGTAGTTTGCATATGAGCCTTAATTTTCTGTAGATGGATTGACCAATTATTTATTATATATATTTATATAACTCTTAAACTTGTAGCTAGATTTGTTAGTTGAGATATTTCAGGATTTTCGAATTGGTTCAAAATTCAAACAAATGCTTCTCGATCAGAATGATTCAAGTATTCTTCTAGAAGCTTGTTCAAATAGTTGTTGAAGATTTGGTGCAAGAATTCCGGAACTACAAGAGCAAACATTTCAAATTCAAACGTATCCAGTCTTAAGAGAATGGAAGACTATAAATAGATGAATGTAGAGGGAGAACAACACACAACACTGAAGCGAAAAAGTCCAAGCGATCAAGTTCTCTGTAGCATTCATCAATGATAATCAAGGAGGGCAGCTCAGTAGAGTTGACATCATATTTTAGGGATCCAAAAACCTAAAACTATCATGGTACCAGAGCAATAAAAAAGGCAAACGGCACCTCTCTCAAAAACAAATTCAAACCCCAAACACAAATGGAGCCAACAAACCCTCCTCCTCCCCCACCAACATCAACATCAACATCTCCAGTGAAATTGTTACTCCCCAACATCAACATCTCCAGGTTACCCATGTTGCCAAGCTCCTCAGGAACCTCACCAATGAGCATGTTGAGTGACAAATCAAGATTTTTTGAGGTCACCCAGGTGAGATAATGTCCCCCAATTTGGGCGGGGATTGAGCCAGAGAGAGCGTTGTCTGCAAGGATCAGGGCTTGGAGGGTCTTGAGGTTGACGATCTCCGGCGGGAATGAGCCATTGAGGTTGTTGTTTGTAGCGTTGAGATGTGAATGAGACCAAAAAGTGTCCCACATCGGAAAGTTGAACATATCAAGCCTAGTATATGAGTCAGTGGACTACTCCTTCTATTGCCAGTTGGTTTTAGAATGGAACCTCACTCGGCTTGTGTGCTAGGCTACTAGCGCATGTGCGTCCGTGCACACGACCCCCAGTCATCGGTCCGAGTCGGACTAGATGGTCATTCCTAGTAGCACTTGTGGGGGCGCCTCTAGGGTTTCATCTATTTTAACCCTAAATTTCTTTTTTCGATCCCTCCCCCGCCGCATCTCCTACTGCCGCCGGCCATTCTCCCCCACCTTCTTCCCTACTGCCATCAACGGTTCTCCATCCCCTTGCTGCCCATAACTCCGGTCATCCCCTTTCTCTCATCTTCACTCTCTCGACCTCGACCAGGAAACCCTCAGCCGCCATCAATACCGACAACCACCACCACGTCACCACCAAACGCCGCAATCAATCTGAATTGCAAAATCGAGGCCGGATCTGGTCGACATCTTCGGAGGCGGTACCGGAGGCGGTGAGTGAGCCGGATCCGAGATCTCCTCTAGCGAGATCTGGACTCAAATCGTCGGCATCGAGGAGGAGAGGCCGAGCTCGGAGATTGATTCTTCTAGCTCGCCGGATCCATGGCGATCGAGGGAGGTCGAGCGAGGGCGGATCTCATATCTGAGCCGAGGTCGAGCGAGGTGGAGCGAGCGAGCGAGCGAGGGAGGCGGTGGTGAGCGAGCGACGGAGCGAGGGAGGGAGCGAGCGACGCCAGAGCGAAGGAGGTCGGATCGAGCGAGGCCGAAGCGAGCCGGCGGCGGTGGCGGCGAGTGCGGATCTCCTCTTCACAGAAACCGGGAGGAAGAAAAAGACTTTTTATGAAATTACAAAAATCACCCTACAAATATGAGAAATTAAAAAAAAACTATATATTTTATTATGTGATCCATAATCTATATTTTTATTTTTATTTTCACAACAAAATGTTATATTTGCACAACATACGATTATATTTGCACAATTTACGGTTATATTTGCACGACAAAATGTTAAAAAAAAAACTAAAAAATAAAACTAGACTTGCTTCAATTTATTCTGAATCGCTTACAGTTTATTGAGAAAGTATGAAATTATATTGAGATAAAATAAGATCATGTTGAGTATAGATTCACAAGTCTCGATTGTTGTGCAAAAATAACATATAGTTGAGCAAAAATAAGATGATGTTGATCAAAATTTCACCAACCTCCCATGTTGTGCAATTATTGTCTATTGATGAGCAAAAATAAGACCATGTTGTGCAAAAATAAGAGCATGTTGAGCAATAATTTATTGAGAAAGTATGAAATTATATTGAGATAAAATAAGATCATATTGAGAATAAATTCACAAGTCTCGATTGTTGTGCAAAAATAACATATAGTTGAGCAAACATAAGATGATGTTGAGCAAAAATAAATTTAACCGTAAGTTGTGCAAATATGACCGAAGTCTAGCTTTTTTATATTTTTTTAAAATTTTGTCGTGCAAATATAAGAGTACGTTGTGCAAATATAATCGTAAACTGTGCAAATATGACCCAAGTCTAGTTTTTTATTTGTTTTTATTTTTTTTAACATTTTGTCGTGCAAATATAAGTGTACGATGTGCAAATATAACCTTATGTTGTGCAAATATGACCAAAGTCTAGTTTTTTTTTTTAAAATATTTTGTCATGCAAATATAAGAGTAAATTGTGCAAATTTAACCGTAAGTTGTGCAAATATAATATTTTGTTGTGCAAATATAATATATTTTTTTTCATTTCAGCACTTTTTGTTGTGCAAAAAAACTTTACGTTATATAACAATTTGTTGTGCAAATATAATTTTATGTTCAAATGTAAAAATAAAAAAAGTAGATATGGATCACATAATAAAATATAGATAGTTTTTTTAATTTCTCATATTTATAGGGTAATTAATGTAATTTAACAAAAAAAGTCTTCTTCTACATTTCTCCCTCCCTCTGTAATCGATGAACACGGAACACCTCCCCGACAGATCTCGCTCCGACCGCTCCATCGACCTCGCTCGCTCGCTCCGACCGCTCCCTCGAACTCACTCGCTCGCTCCGGTGCAATCGGTTCGCATCTCTCTCGATCGGCCCCTCTCTCCTTCGCCATCGGTTAGAGATTCAGATCTGAGGCACACCCCTCGTCGAACAGCCATGGCTGTGAGCCTCGCCACCGGAAGACGAATTAGAGTCGAATTGATTCGGTTGCAATTGATTGACGGAGATACGAAGACGAATTCCAGTCGAATTGATTCGGTTGCAATTGATTGACGGAGATCTGAAGACGAATTTCGGCCGATCCCTCGATCGCTCGCTCCGGTAGGCGACTCGATCGTGATTTGACGCCTTCGTCCTCAATCGAACTGCACGCGAGAACACGAATCCAGATCCAGACCTTCATAGCGCGGACCTTCGGTAAGCGAGACGGGGGAACCGGTGGCGTTGTTGCTTTTGATGAAATCGACGCCGGAAAGACGCTAGATCAGCAAGAGTACAGGGGAGACAAGAGGCAGTGGTGCATCTGGCCAGTAACCGGCGGCGCCAGGAGGAAGAGCGGGGGGAGGAAGAGCGGAGTCCATAGTTGAATCGGAGGAGTCCCGGGGGGAAGATTTGAGGAAGGCGTCGATGATGAATAACAGGGGAGGAGCGATCTGAGGAAAGGGAGGAGGAAGACAAAGATCAGATCCGGCGGCGAACGATGAGCGAAGGAGCTTGGCCGGATTTCGACGTCGATCTGAGCGAAACAGGTGAGCGAGCGAAATGATTTCGCTCGCTCACCTGTGAAGACTTTCGTAATCTCCCATTGTCGCAAACAATGATCCAAAAGCCTCCCAATGTCATCCCCCTTATGACTCACAATTGGACAAAAGCATAAAATTCTTTTATGCAATATCCACTCACTATCTAAGAAATGAGCAGTGAGAACCATGTAGTTGATGTTCTGAATAGAAGTCCATGTGTCGGTGGTGATAGATATCCTTGCGTCTACGGCTTTCAAACCACTCAACAATAACCCTTTCTCATAATTGAACTTGTCTAAAACTCCTTGAGCAACTTGCTTTCTATTCAATGGAGTCCACTCCGGTTGCAACTCTTTAACGAATGCCTTAAAACCCTCCTTCTCCACATGCCTAAAAGGCAACTCATCCCTAATAATCATCTCTATGCATTTGTCATCACACCTCTTCTTGCTATACTTGTGAGGTCTCCCCCCCCCCCCGTCACATTTTCTGTGTTCAATTTCGTTTGCTTGGCATCTCCTTGTCCTAGCCCGTGCAACGGGTGTGCACTACATCTCCGATAGACATGATTCCACATTGAGCTTGTACCATTCCTCTTTGGATCACAAGGAACTCTTGCCCCACAAACGTTGCAAGTGCAGGTCGAATCATCAATCTTATCTGAGTTAGGGAGCTTGCATTTGGTAAAGGTTTCCCACAACACACTTGTTGATCTTGAGATCGATGGCTCCTTTCTTTTCTGTCCAACCTCCACTGCAGGCTCAGTTTCAGTTTCAGAGGGCTGAGTCGTAGGCTGACTTTCAGTTTCAGAAGGTAGGGTAGGTTGTTCTCTGACTACATTTGGCAAAGGGTTAGACGGAGAGGAGCTAGACTGACTTTGGCATTGTGTCCCAGCTGAGCATAAATCAATTCCCAACAGAAGTATAGAACAAAATCAATACACAAATAACAATTCAACATCAATTAAACAGCTTCTAAGTTAGAACAAAATTGATATAACATAATTGAAAATTCAGCAGCATTTCGGTTGAAAATTCAGCAACATTTCCAAGTCCCAACAGCTTCAAAATCAATACACAAATAACAAAATAAATTCAGTAGCTTCTATCTTAGAACAAAATTTAAAATTCAACCGATCAAGATTTCAACTTTCAAGGACTAGATTCAAGTAATTCAAGTTCTTATTTCTTAAAGAAAAATAAGAACAAAGAACAAAACAATTCAAGGAAGGACTCACCGTTGGGTACAATCCCCCCAGCAGATCCGGATCCGACCGCTCCACCAGTAGATCCGGCTCCAACAGATCCAGATCCGGACGCACCTCTTCCTCGTGCACCCCTTCCACTGCCCGTGATTCTTCCCAACGGAGCTCGAGTACGACCCATCTTCCTGGTTTGAAGCGAGATCGAATCATTGAAATGAAATCTCGGATTGTTTGAGAGAAGGGAGATCGAAAATGAAGGATTCAATTCGAAAGTCGAAACTTACACTGGTCGGGACGAGAGACTAAGGCTGCGCGGGCGACTGGGCGAGGATTGCAGGTCGGCGAAGGCTCAAGGCTGTGGACGGTGATCGGGCGAGGACTGCCTGTCGGCGAGGACTCCCGGTCGGCGAGGACTGACGGACGACTGCCGGGATGGGAGGCTCAAGGCTGGCTGCGCGGCTTCCTCTCTGAAAATTAGGGTTGGAACTTCAGAGAGGCTGAGACTGAGAGGTGAGACGCTATGTTTTTTTTAGCATACAAAATAAAAATTAATTCAATTAATAACAACAGTTACAACACAGCCTTTAGCCTTACACAATAATACAATTTTTTTTTTTAAAAAAATTTAAATATATAATCGGTACCACGGTAATTGGGTTGCCCATACCGTTACCGTACCGACTACCCTTGGTACCGACACTTCGGTTACCGACTTCTTGGTACCAACGACCTGTTGGTACGGTTGGTAATCGGTTGGTACGGTAATTTCCGTACCATTTGCCAGCCCTAGCGAAATCAGAATTTGGGATGCTGCTAATTAGGATCAAATAAGGGTATATATGATGGACATTTTGCTAATTTGTCCAAAACAGTGGAAAATTCACTAATTTGTCAAAAAAAAAAATATTGTTTGGCAAATTTATTCTATTTTAATTAGGTAGAAAATTTATCCTTTTTAGATGAAATTGAATATATTTGTATAAATATTCAACCTTATATCTTATAATATATTTCTGGGCCACATCAATTAATAAGTCATCATAGTTAGGTAAAAATTTTATCTTTCTAGATCACTGAAATTAATTATGATTATATTACAAAAGAAATCTATATACTACCTCCGTCCAAAAATACATTGTCTTTACTATTTACGCACGCTTTTTTAAGAAGGTAAAAACTATATAAAATAATAACTTTTTTATTAATTTTTTTTAATAATAACAAACTTATTGATAATAAGTTTATAATTATTAAAAAAAATCAATAAAAAAGTTAATATTTTATATAGTTTTTAACTCCTAAAAAAACGTGCATGAATAGTAAAAGTCCATGTATTTTTGGACGGAGGGAGTATAATCTATATATAATTTAGGGTGATTTTGGTACATGACCTTTTTTGAATATTCAATTGGGCACTTAGGCCCTAAATCAATTTAATTAGTTTTGCCTTAGACTCCTTCTCAATAGAGTAGGTTGGTCAATGGTCAACCGTTTGACCATTGACCGGTCAACGGTTGACCATTGACCGGTCAACGTTGATCGTTGACCAGTCAACGTTGACCAACCCATTTTGATGCCATTTTTTTTAGTGATGCCATATTTTACCGTTTTGATGTCAAAATTTTACTATATTTTATTTTTCACTTTGATGCCACTTTTCTAATAAAATGATTGGATGACACTTTTTTAATGTCACTTTTTTTAAACCTTGATGACATTTTTTGTTTACAGTAATGTCACGTTGATCATTGATGCCATTTTTTTTACTGTTAACGACTGATGCCACTTTTTTTTATGTCAATTTTTTGATGATATTTTTTTTACCGTGATGCCATATTTTTGATGATATTTTTTCAAAGTAGTATTTTTGATGACATTTTTTTCTTTAATGTGATACAAATTTTTCAAAATGGTATTTTGATGTCATTTTTATAATGTAATTATTTGATGTCATTTTTTTTAATCAAATCGATTGATGCCACATGTTTTTAATTTAATCAATTGTATATCGATTTATTTTCATCGATTATACTTTCATTCACTGATGACACGTTTGTGATTACACTTCATTGATGCAATCACTTGTGGTGACATGTTCATTAAATTTTTATTCATGGATGACATTTGTTATTACACTTCATTAATCACAATTATTTATGGTGACAATTTTATATAATTGATGACATAAGAGCTTAAAACGTGGAATCAAAATATTGTCACCTTATTGCACATATAAAAATACAAAGTCTTTGAAACTACGACATTAATATTGGTTGTATACGTAAAAACACCTATTATAACATGTCATCAACTAAAAAAATGCATCAATGTAAGTAATATAATGCGGAATCAATAAAATATTGGGCCAACCACTTCGGGGGTTACATATCACCTTCATGATATGTGAATACTTCACAGGGGCAAAATATGCATCCCTGAAAGTTTTAGACCGTTTTCTATAATTATATAAAATATAGGGCCAATCTGTAATTTTTAAAAATTTCGGGCCGGTTTCGTGATTTATTAGAAATTACAACCCAAACCCTTCTTCCCCGTTGGAAAATTGCAGAGATGGCGGCGGGTCAAATTGCGGGGCGTCGGCTGCCATTGGAGCTTGATTCCACCGCCGATGAAGAGCGCATCGGGATCCTTGGGCATGACAGGAGCCGATTGGTGGGAGGCGGCTTCGGGGCAGCGCAGTCCTTGGTGGGAGGCGGCTTGTAGGTGACGGTGGAGGCCACAAGCGACGGGAAGAACCTCCGGTGAGCTCCCGAGGGCGGCTCCGGCTTCGTCGGCTCCAGATCCGGTGAGCTCTGAGGGCGGCTCCGACTTCGTCGGCTCCAGATACGGTGAGCTCCGAGGAGGAAGATGGGAGGAAGGAAAGACTACGGCTAAAAAAAAATTAGAGGGGTTGATTGTGCCTAATAAACAAATTAAGGGGGCTAACTACCTAATCAAATATGGTAAAAGGTCCATTTCAACAAATTTCCTCTATAATTTACCCGTAAATAAATCAAAAAAAAATTAAAGTGGTGAAAAAGAATAGTTGATATAGGTTACCAATTTCTTTATTGGTTTAGAGATATAATCGGCTCAACATAAATATTTACAAAATCATTGATCTTTTTTATTAATTCTGGTTTGTTAGTAATGATGAAAAGAAAAATAAATAAATAAATAAAAACTTATAAAATGACATATATGATAGGTGAAAAGAGGTAACGGTGAAGATTTATCTACAAATATAGTTTTTTTTTAATTATAAAATGTTACTTCATAGATAAAATATAATTTATTAACAAAACGCGCTTTATAATAATAGAAAAGGCAACCCCAACTTGGATTATTCATAGTGAGATCGTTGTTTCCAATGCGGAAGACTCAGAGGCTGGGACTTGGGAAGGGAGCCGATTGAGTCGGCTCGGTATGGTCCCGGAGGGTTGGTTGTAAGAGAGGGAGAGAGACAGCAAAGACTGAGGAGAGGTTGGCGAGAGTGATTGGGATGTTTCCGGAGAGGCGGTTGGAAGAGAGATCAAGGTGGAGCAGGTGGTGCAGATTCCCAACTGAGGGGGAGATTGTTCCGGCCAGCGATGACCCAGAGAGGTTGAGACCCACCAAAACTCGGAGCGAGTCGCACTCCACCACGTTCAACTTGCAGAAATTGGGGGCGGGCCGGGCGGCGCTCGACCACCCACTCGATCAGTACGCCTCCCGGGTCTTCAAGAAACGAGTTCTTGATCTCTATCGGGGTCCGGAGATGGGCGGTGGAGCCGGAAACAGCTACGATCAGGAAGACCATCAGTGCGAGGAAGTGTAAGGCAGCCATTGATTTTATTTTTTTTTTGGTGGGGAAGGCAGCCATTGATTGATACTCCCTCCATTAATCAAAACATGTCGTTTTAGACATTTGCACATTATTTAAGAAAGCAAATAAAAGCAAACAAAAATACACTTATACCCCTAATCATTACTTTACTTTTCCACTTTATTGAAAACTACAACTAACAAACATCTAATCATGACAAGGGTAATTTTGAAAAGTGAGCACCAAAATACCTAAAACAACAAGTTTTTCTTAACAAGATTTTACTCCTAAAACGACATGTTTTTCTTAACGGAGGGAGTATGTATTAATTGTGTCGTTAGAATGGCATGAGGAATACATATATATTTTTATTCTCAATCCATTGGATTCATTCCCTGTAAAAGGAAATCAATCCATGTACTCGAAATCCAGATGCTGGAAACTCAGAGTTGGTGCAAGAGCTTCAGTCTAAGCTAGAAAAAGTGCCGTAATTTCGACGTATAAACTCATTACCATCGCCATGTAAACGTAATCCAAATTCTAGTCGATTTCCACCTCTGCACTAGTATTCAATCATATAGCCTCTAAAGAAGGTCCAAGGGCAGATACTCCGATTTCTGATCTTAAAGCATCCGAATTTTCGTTAACTTGAATTATAGGCTAAACAAATGTTGTACAAACACAAGACTTGGGCTAAAGAAATGTCGTATAAAGTTGCTTTCTTTTTGGCGGATTGTATCAATTGATAGTTAAATGCTGCAGAATAATACATTTTCATTTGATTCAAGGCGTGTAAAATGTGTTATGAGTAGCTTTGCTGTAAAAATGTTTTGAACTAGATTAAATTAGTTACATTTGGCACTTAATGCCAAACTGGATTGATCCTGTTTTTGTTGTCACTAATGTTTGCTTCTGTTTACTCTGCGAGGTTGGAAGATGGGACAACTCTGAGTTATATCGATTTATTTAGTTGCACAGGGCAACAAATTTAATAAAAAACAGATATAGAAACTGGAGATGCGGGGATCGAACCCCGTGCCTCTCGCATGCAAAGCGAGCGCTCTACCATTTGAGCTACATCCCCTTTTATTTTATTTTTCACTAATAAGATATATAAACAAGCTCATTAAATATCGACGGATAAAAATAGGGAACAAATCGAGTTTCATACGCTGACTTGCACTGCAATTATGTAAAATTGGTGATCAATTAAACCGCAAATGTCGAATACGTCTAAATTTATTTCTTTGTTCGAAGAGTAGGTAAGAACTAGTCCTAGATGTCTAATAAAAAGATAAAAGTGTTCTCTAGTTTATTTTGAAGGTGCTCGATCTGATTTTTTTTTTATTTTTTTTATTTGTGGTCAAAACTAGTAATTTATTCAACTAAAATAATACAAAATTTTGAAATTCAATTAGGGCAAGATTCAAAACAAAATTTTATTTGTCAAAATTAAAAAAGACACAATTCATAATTAGTCATACTTTGCACAAATCCACCCTTTATGTTTTTATATTCTAAACAGGTCAAAACCACTATTTATTTTTTCAACTTTGTGCAATACAACCCCTAATTTTAAATTTACACAAAATTACATGAATTACATGTTATGATTATTCTGTTTTTGATAAATTATGGATAAAGTTGTGTGATTTTATGTAATTTCAAAACTAAAAAGTGGGTTTTTTTGTAAAGTTTGACAAATAATAGCAGTTTTGATATTTTTACAAACAAAGGGGGTAGATTTGTGTAAAGTGTGATTATGTATGGATATTTTTTTAATAACTTTGATAAAAGTTTTGTTTTGATTCTTTCCTTAATCCAAGTTCAAAAGCTTGTAGTTTGCTTTATTTTTGGTTTATAGGTTGAAAGTTGGTTAAATTTGGTAAATATCCATTTTTCATGTGAAAATTAAGTAAATGTCTACTTTCTTACATAATTAAGTAAATGTCCATTTTTTCCAAAAATACCCCTCCTTCCCCATCTCTAACCCTTCCTCCTTCCCCCTTTGACCATTTTTAATTTTAACATTGACTTATCAACATTGACCATTCCGGTCAACGCCTGCATTTGGTGACAGTTGAGTATATTTTTCTGGTGACAATTATTTTGGTGACAATTGATTTTTTGTGACATTTTATTTTTTCCGGTGACAGTTAGGGGAAAATCTTTTCTAGTGACAATTGATTTTCTTTTTTTTTCTTGTGATAATTGTTGGTGACAAAAAAAAATTGGGTGAGAATTGATTTTCTTCCGGTGGCAGTTGCTAGTAACACTTTTCCTCAGTGACAAATGGGGTTTTTCTACTAATAGATGATTTTCCTGATGACAATTGTTGGTGACAACTATTAATGACTAGGTTGATGACAATATATTGTCACCATGATATCGTAACCTTAAAAAAATTGTCATCATAACATTATACATCCCCAAGACATTGTCACCAACTACAGAACACTGTTTTCATATTGTTTAATCAACCGTATTGTCACCAACTTATAAAAAACATTGTCACCAACCTCTTTTAATTTCAATAATCTATTAACACCAACAATAAAACAATGTAACCAACATATTTTCATCAAACTTTGGTCAATAATCTATTGTCACCAATTACAAAACTTTGTCACCAATCTAGTGTCAACCGCCTATTTTTAGAAATTAATTGTCACCAACGACAAAACAGTGTCACTAACCAATTGTCACCAACTACAAAACACTTTCATCAAACTAAAATGTTTACAATGCTAATGTTATCACATTTGTCATCTAATATTAACACATTTTTGTTACAAAACTGAAACCCTAGAACAAGGGGATCATAGACCCGAGGGGCTAAACCTGAGCAGACGAAAATTTGATGTACAATATAATTTAGGGTTTATGGTTTAGTCTTTAGGCCCTAAACCCTAAACCTTAAAATGTGTGTACAGTACCAATGTTATCAGATTTGTCATCTAATATTAACGCATTTTTGTCACGACACTGAAACCCTAGAACTAGGGGAGCATAGACCCTAGAGGGGCTAAACTTGAGCAAACGAATAATTCGATGTACAATACTATAATGACATCACATTTTTCATCTAATATTAACGCATTTTTGTTACAATAATAACCCTAAGTAGATGCAATTTGATGTACAGTTTAACTTTGTAATACTTAATTGTCAGACTAATCAACTTGCAAAAATATCAAAACAAAGGGGAACATTTGAGACATTCATACTTAACATCCAAAATAGCAAGACCCTCTATAGCCATCCTCTCTCTCTATACGCATCCATATACTTGTCTCAAATAGCTTCAATACCACCATGAAATGCAAGACCCTCGATATATTTAATGGTATACATACCACAACTTCCACTACAATTGAACAGAAGGATAATGAAAATTACATTATAGCTAAATGAGATATAAATTCCATTTGTCACCAAAACAGAATATATAACTCTACCAATTGTCTCTCAAAAAAACAACAACAAAATAACAACGTAAATTCCATTTGTCGACAAAACAGAATATATAACTCTACCAATTGTCACCAATCTAAAAATAACAATAAAATAACAACATAAATTCTATTTGTCACCAAAACAGAATATATAACTCTACCAATTGTCACCAATCTAAAAAATAAACACATAAATTCCATTTGTCACCAAAACAGAATATATAACTCTACCAATTGTCACCAATCTAAAAAAAACAACAAAATAATAACATAAATTCCAGTTGTCACCAAAACAGAATATATAACTCTACCAATTGTCACCATTTAAAAAAACAACAAAATAACAACATAAATTCTATTTGTCACCAAAACAGAATATATAACTCTACCAATTGTCACAAATCTAAAAATAACAACATAAATTCCATTTGTCACCAAAACATAATATATAACTCTACCAACTGTCACCAATCTAAAAATAACAACATAAATTCCATTTGTCACCAAACAATGAAGCAAACCCCTGATAGTCTCATTTAAATTGATAATATAGAATCAAGTTAAATACTAATTGTCACCAAACAAGCAATTGTCACCAAAACAAACAAGCAATGATAAACACTTGAAATAGAACAACATATAAAGTAAGAACGAATTAGATTCATCAATAAGAGCACTAACCTGGATTATCTATTTGAAGTAGATAGAAACACACAAACCCTAAAAAAAACATAAACAAATTGTCATCAGAGCAATGTATTCACAAAAAAATCCACACTTGTTGTCCCAAATCATAAAATTAACATCTCTAAATGATCAGATTTAACAAATTGTCACCAATAATAAACAAATTAACATATTTTACAAGTTCACTGACACCACAAGTGTACAAGTGATGTCACAGCAACTAGGTTACCAAGTGAACGAATTATTAAGTGTTATTAGAGGCTCTAACTTTGCCAAAGTGTTCACCTGATTGAATTGCTCTTTAGTTACAAATACTCATAAAAGAATTCAAACAATATAAACAGGAAAAAGAAATAGAAGTACACAACATTAGATGTACATAATCTGAAAAGCATAATCTAAACACAGAGCGAGGCTCTAACTATATGAATCAAACAAAATCAATATCAAACTTCACGATGTCCCCGACGCCTCATAACATTCGATTGGATCACGCTCTATCGAACTCCACACTAATATTGTCTCCATGAATACTGAAGAGAAGTGCCCAACATTAGAAGCACATAATCTGAACATCAAAAACTAATAGAAATAGAAGGTCCATAAACATGAATACTCATTTTAAGTAGCATGAATAAAACTATTGAAGAAACTATTGAACACAAAAAACAAAATACAGTGTCTTAATTTGCACTAACACGGAGTTGCTTGGGAACGAGATCCGAACATTACAACGAAAACTCCGAATTGCTACGCAACTTGAGCGAAAAAATTATGAACTGCTTAGCTTCAAATTGAATTTGAAGTACAAAAATTCAAGGGAGAAAAAACCTAGATGTAAATCAAGGAATTCAAGCATACTTATTTCAAAAGAATCACAAATCACCCTCAATTTCACAGATTCAAATACAAACTGAAACAGAGAAAGAAATCTTACCGAGGGAGTACGAGGGAGCCTTAAACTCGCCTGGTCGGGGTGCCGCTGATGTGCTGCAACCCTACAAACTCCTCAGGCACACGAACATGATCCTCGCCCCTCCTGCAACCGCCATCATCTGGAGCACCGCACAACGGATTTTCGCCTCTCGAAAGCAGTCCTCGAGCTTGAATTCAAGAGAGGAGGACGGTGATTGCGAGATCCAATTGTCGTCAGCGGAGGCGCAAGGGGAGAAGCGATCGGAGAAAGTCGATTCTCAAGAAGGTGATGAGGTAGACGAAGGAGGCGATGAAGATGATATTTGCACCGATCTCAGAGAAAGAAACGATGAAGGCGACGAATTCCGCTCCCCTCTGATTGACCTGAACTTGAAAATTCTGTGCATACGGGAGTATGAACTGAACGGGGTAAAAGGGAAGGGGGATTTTATACCAGGGGTAGTGTTGGAATTAAGTAAATTTTATGGACATTTACTTAATATCCATCTCAATGTGGACAATTAGTTAATTAACAATCCTAAATGGATATTTCACCAAAATTTTCCTTGAAAGTTCATATTATTTTGAGACATTTTTTATCCATTTTTTTTTATTCATATCTTGTAGTTGATATTATTTTAAATTATATTTACTAAGAGCACCTGCATTGAGGGTTTTTAAGAGGGTTTTTAAGAGAGAAAACAATTTAATAATAGGAGAGGGGGAGAGAAAAGTTAAGAAATGATGGAGACAGTTTCTTAGCAAGAAACTCTCCAAAAAACCCAAAAAACGTAAAAGGTGGGGTGGGAGGAGAGAGAGTGTGAGAGATGGAGAGTAATGTGGGGTCCAATTTAGAGAAAAAAGGGGGTTGTTTAATTCTTTTTTCTTTATTTTATTTTACATATATGTATTGTTGAAGGGTTTTTAAAAGTTATATGGATGTGGGTGTAAAAATAAGTTGGGTTTTTTAAGGAGAAAGAAAGTGATAAAAGGTAATTAAGAAACCGTAGAAACCGGAATGGATGCAGATGCTCTAAGTCATAATATTAGTATAACAATTCAGTATAAGTCTTAAAAATGTAAAATAATAATTTATGCTCACACTGTCTTATCTTCCACCATTCCTAAAGAAAATTCAATGTAGGCTTTGTTTCTTCTTCTAAACATTCACTTGATTTTGAAAATTTTGAATGTTACATTTACTTGTATTATATAACCCGGTGGGAGAGACATGCTCATATCATAAGACCAAAATGTCTCAACTCCATCTGAGAGCTATCTGCGACAAAATCACAATGTCTCGTTTGGTATTTCGATTCCGCCTACACAAACTGTTCTTCCATGGTTTCTAAGATCAAAACTTTGCCTCTTTGTTCCAATGGAAATTTGGCACTTGATCTAACCATTTGCAAATAGTAAACATGATATCAGGTTGTACAGACTCAAAGCACATTCCCACTCACAATATGAATAGTTAAAGGATGAGATCACAGTGTGCGACGAAGGGATGCTGAAAGCCTTGGTCTTGTGTTGAGTAAAATGCCTGTGCTTTAATATGTCAGCCAATTCACGGATCGGCTTCCATGATCTTAGCATAAGATGTCAGCCACGCCTTAAGAATCATGCAGTTCAATGTCAAGTTCAGCAATCTCTTTCAGAGCCCCAACCGAGTTCCTCAACGTGATAAGGCCTGTCAAACCACCTCTCAAGAGTTGGATTACGCCTCATCTCATGAACAAGAGAAAATGTATTTGTCCTCGAAAGAAGTTGAAACTACAGGACGGCAAGCGAATAACATCTCTGATTTGATTCTAGACCTGGAGTTCTATTCCACAAGAAACATAACAGAAAGGATGCAATGGAAGTAATCTAAATCAGTGCCTTTGTAAGGGAAGAGTCTTGTCAGAACCTAACAATCACATAGTAGTTCCTTTTTCTTTTAGGTTAAGCTAAACACAACTTATTAGAGACATGTATGACCTATTAAACTGAACTTCATTTCATCAAAAAATTAAACCGAACTTCATAATGCAAAAAGAAAGATGATGGACTAAATTCTATACAGATTACAGAAGAAATGAATGTCATGAACATGCAATGTGTAATGGAATACGACTTTATATAAACATAAAACATAAATGCATGGGTCTCTACTTAAAATTTATATACAAACATTTCATCAAACATAAAAATAAAAAAGTTGCAATAACTATAATAATTTTGATTTTAATGTAAAGATAAAAAATAAAAAAAATTGCAGAACATTTTCAACCCATATGAAGCGAAATTAAATGGAATTGTACCTGTTTTAAAAATACTCCTCAGACACGAAATGTTGCAGCCCAAAACCATTGGCCCCAAATTCCAACCTTTCAATATGCCATAAACCCAAAGCTGCAGTATTTGCCAAGAATTCTGATGAAACAAAAGATGCTCGTCAATGTCATGAAGGGCAATCATCTGGACGTATCCCATATCCCCGCTTGCACATCAATCCTTGCAGTTGGTCCACTTTATATTTTAGACCCCACCGCAAGTACGCTTTGTATAAAATCATCAATGTTTTCTTGGTACGATCTAGGTTAACTCTCTCCATCTCAGAAAGAACACCTTCCATTTCCATCACACGATTCTGAGCTCCATACATGATCATCTTGCAGTGATACAGGGATCTACAAAGCCTCCAACCTGCCCACTCTGCACGTCTCACAAACTCAGATAGCTTATCTACTGCATCGCAATGGTAGAAAGCTGTTATGATTGCACGCATTACACCCGGTGTTACTATTGATGTCTTACGTTCAAAAGCCTCATCTATTAACTCCTCCATCTCGTCTACGAAACCCTCCTTCGCGTATGTTTTAATTAGCAAAACATTCAACCACGGCGAGTAATAGTCCTCTGGAATCAGCTTCCTCAGTTCCTCAATTCTTCTGATTCTGTTTTCGCCAGGATGCTTACAATATCCACAGATCATGGTTATTACAGCATTAAAATCCTTTTCACTGTTAATATTCCTCTGTTTTGCCAACTCATACATCTTTTCCATCTTTGCCAAATCGCCCGAATGACTGTAGCCTCTGATCATAAGCATGTAAGTGCGAGTATCTGGCTGGACAGAGCTCGCAATCATAGCATTATATGTATTCTCCATGGCATCCCACTTCCAAGCAACAACGTAACCCACAATCAAATTGTTGTATGTCTTTAAAGTTGGAGTGAGTTGTGCTTCCTTCATCCCCTCTACTGTCGCTTCCATATGATCTACCAACATCAAACGACTGAAGGTGGAAATAAGTGTATTGTAAGTCACAATTGTTGGACTACAATAAACTTCTTTCTTAAAGATCCGAAAGAGTGATTCGCACTTCCTTGTCAAACCATTGACCATATAAGCAGCCATTAGTGCATTATATGTCGACGCTGTTTTGATTCCCATTTTGGCGGCCTCTTCAAACAACTCAGTGGCAAGCTTGACATTCTTAGCTTTACCAGCTATAGAGATGCCTTTAGAATATTCTTCAGCAGTAATTAGGAGGCTTGGGTCAGCCATTTTTCTCCTCCAGTTAAGTACCTACATTAAGAATCACCGAAACAAACATCAGACGTGCTCCAAAAAGAAGATTATATAGGCATGCTTGACGATATCCAACAGCAAGTAAAAGTGGTATGATTGAACATTTCCCTGCACCGACAATGATGATAATATGCGCTAGGTTCAAGTAAAACAGGATGAGCAACAAAGTATACATATATAAGTACATGAATTATTAAGTTCATAAATCATAAAAAAATTGCTCATTATATGATGAGATGGAACTTTCAAGGACACAATTTAAGTTCATAAAGGATATATGGACAATTTCACCATTGATTTGTCTTTTGAATTTTGAGTAATCAACTAATAACTATCCATAGTTCGTCTACTTTTTCTTCCCAACACTTCTTGCCTTCCTGAAAAAATAGGCGGCAAGGTCCACTTTCAGAAATCTAATGCAAAACTTTTAATCACACCAAATTATTATACAAATATCAAGGATGAAAATAAATGAATCATCCCAGCAACTAAAAAATAAAAAATATGCAGAAAAAAAAACTTCAACATTCAGAATGATATCTCAAGGGAAAAATAAAATCAATTTTGTAGGAGAAAAATCAACATGTTTAGCAATATGCTAGATCTAATGTTATGGGAGAGAAATAGATTATTCTAAATGAAGGATGGAAAAAAAACCCAAAAAAGAAAGAAAGAAACAATAATCATTAAATCAATTCGGATTCAACATTTTGAGCCACAATCCCAAAGGCAGCAAGCCAGCAACACATTAGAGTCTACTTTTTCTTTAGAATTCTAGCTGCAATTTAGGGTCTGATTGGCACAATGACTGAAGCTTGTTTGTTTGAAAAAGGAGCAATAAAGATATCCTAACAAGACAAGCCCTCCAAACCCATCAAAACAAAGGCAAAAATGTAAACAGCAATGCAGTAATTCATAAACACCCCCCAAAAAAAACTCTACATATGTATGAAATTCCCTACAAAAAAGAAGAAGAAGGATTCAGTAAGTGGATAAATGACATGAAAGAGGGAACCAGCAACCTCAAGCGCGAGGGGAGGCAATGAGCGCAACTGCTCCAAGAGCTCCACAAAAGCAGACCCATCAGGGTAACCCCTAATCAGATGCGGGGCATGTATATCCAAAACCCTAACAACAGCCTGAGAATCGCCATTGCAGGCGAGAATATCGGCCTTCAAAGCGGAGACCTTCTGGATCTCGGCACCCCTGGGATCGGCGAACATGGGGATGAGGCGCTGGAAGGAGGTGGTTGGAGGAGCGGTTAGGTCGGAGAGTGGGCGAGAGAATCTGAAGGCGGTTTGGGTTGGGAGTACTCGATTGGGGGTGTGGATATGGGGGTAGGGTTTAAGAGGGGTTCTACTGGGTTTTGGGGATGGATAAAGAGGGGTTCCATGGAAGAGCAGCTCCGATCTGTGGTATGCGTCTGATGTGATTCTGGACGCCCTCTTCATCGTTGCAACAGTCGATTGAGAGAGAGAGAGAGAGAGATGATGGTGATGATGAAAATGGTGGTATGGGGGAAGACTGAAGAGGCTGTGCGGACTGCGGAGAGATGGAAGGAGGCCGGGGCAACAAATGGGTCGGGTGGGGGTAGTCAATGGAAGATGGGTTTGGGCCTTTAATGGGCCTGAAAATTTTCTAGTCTAGACGAGGGATGGGCCAATTTGGGATGGATTGGCCCAATGATCGCATAACTAACTAATGCCTTTTCTTTCTTTTCTTGTTTAATATTTCTTCAATCTAATAATAAATAAATCTTAATATAAATGAGACTCTATCATGACATAATGACCACCCCTGTAGGCTGGTATTTGTACATTAAATCAATAGAAATAATTAGCAAAAAGTACCAAACAAGCAATTAAGTGAACTCAATGCAAAAGTGCAAAAGATAACATTATCATCATCCTCATTCATCATATTCAGTACTAAAAATGTATTATTAATCAAACCATATATTTTCTGCGTCTTTTTCATGTACATGACAGAGCTCCAAAGATCTTAAAACCAGCAAATTAAAAGAGGCTGACAAAGAGTGCAAACACAGCACCTCTTACAACCCCCTCTTCTCTATAAGGCATGGTCAATTACTTGAGCGTCGTAGCGCCTGGTACTCGAACATATATATATATATATATATATATATATATATATATATATATATATATATATATATATATATATATATATATATATATATATATCCAATCAACTAAACAAAAAAAAAGAAGGTAAATATATAATACCCAACTAGAAGATGCTATAAGATGGCTAACAGTGACAAGGCAAGCTGTTCTGGGTAGGATTGGATTCACTCTTTGGTGCCCTTCTCAAGCTTACAGCCTCCATTTTAGGCCTCCTTTGCTTCTCCTGATCCTCAAACAGTGGCTTCATCTCATCGGAAACACTAACCAGCAGCTTCCTTGATCGAACAAACCTCGCAATCTGAAGGCGGTTTCCGCCACTTGAAGGCCACAAGCAGCTGCAGTTAAAGGAGATGATCAAACACAGCAAAACAAAGGAGATGATCTTCATCTTGCTCATGCTGGGCAAAGGGAATTTCAATTGAAAGAGGGGTTTGGGTTCAATTCCAGGTAAGTGTATACATATGGAGTGTAATCTACGATAAGATTCATATACTGTAAGTGCAATCCCAATTATTTATACTATTTTTGTGTACAAGAAAATTTGAGTCCAACATTATGCTTTGTACTTATTATATACTGTAAGTGGTAGTTAGAAGGCGGCCGGTAGCCCGTCTAGTCAAAATTTGGTTTAGGCCAAGTCAGGTTTCATTCCATCAAATCGAGTTTAGGCTACGTTCGGGTTTTCACTTGATTCGTTATCAAGAGCTGTTATTCGAGCTGAACGAGAGACTAAATTTGGATTCGAGTTTAAAAATATACTCATACTCGGCTCATTTAGGAAATAAACGAGCTCGAGCCGAACTTTTTTTGAGCATTAAGCAACTCTTTTTACTCTCAAAACATGGTAACTTAAAGAAAATTTTAGAAATTTTACAAAAATGAACGAGCTTGAGCATTAACCGAACTTGTCGAGCTTTTATCGAGTCGAGACCGAACCGAGCTCGAGCTACTCGACTCATATAATATCAAACTCGTTGTTGTTGTAACTCAATTATCGAATTAAACAGATATTCATTGAATCCGAGTTGTTAAAATATAATGTAATTAGACAAGTCTTAAAAAAGTGAGGAAAATGACAGTTGGATTTGGTAAGGGATGGAGGATTGCAATCTACAAAAGGGGGTGTAAAGTCACTCTAATTAGATGAAGATTGAAGAGCACCGCACGTGGATAGCATAGTAACATGATGTCTATACTTGACAAACAACTACACCATCGTTGGGCACCACTCCTGAAAGGTCGTACACTCATTTTCAATGGATTGGGCCCACATTTGCTTCTCCATTGCATTGTCTCCATTGCTTTCCATCACATCTTGTTGGGATGTCACCATTTGTAGAATTCCAATTGTATCATCTTCGTTTGCTGATATTAGCCATTGTGAATTTTTCACCAAAGTGCATGATTACGATAATGTTTTGAGGAAATTGGGTCGGAAGGTCCAATTTTCTACTCGTATGATTACGTTAATGTCTTTCGGAGGCGTAATCATTTTATCCAAAAATAGTTTGCTGACACTAATTTTCAAATGATGTATACATTCCATCGGTTTGGAAAGTTGGTGTCAATAAACTATTTTCAGATAAAAGAACATAGTACTAACTCTGGAAGTCAGTGTCGTAATCGTACGCTTGACGATATTTTGATCGTGCATATAGTGACCTCTTTTGCTCGGACTTGAATGATACTCCCTCTTATAATGAAAACATGTCGTTTACTATTTATATATGTTTTTTTTAAATAATGATTAAAAACTATAAAATATTAAAATTACCATGGGCCCTAGGGTGGTAGTGGCTTGGTCACCTTGGTGGTCGGAGGGGACTGGTGGTGGCTTGGTGGCCAGGGTGGTTTTTACAACACTTAATTTATAGCTCATGGTTTCCCAACAAAGACGCGCAGTCACCTTGAAAATTTTGTCCCATAACTCCCTTCGACCGGTCTCATATGGCCACTCTTTTTCACTTGGTTTTCACGCACTCTTTGATCTGCTTGAGGTATTTTATTGTTTCTTGAAAATGATGTTAAGGGAAGGGCTACTCCTCGTTTAATTCCTATGTAACCCATTTCGACTTTCCTCGCTTTTTCCTTAATTACCAAAAAATAAATAAAAAATTATGGCCCATGTTAATTTTCTGCCTGCACTTGAATAATCCAAATAGGCAACATTTATCACTAATCAACGATCACCAATCACCTCTTCAAGTAACAAATCTATTGAAATTTCATTTATACCCCCAGTTATAATGTTATATACCAAACGAACCGGGTATGAAGTGAAGTAGGAAGCACAAGGGCAGCACTACATCAATTTTAGTTGGCTATGAAGACACAAGAAGCATTACAGTCTGAAACTGCATTAGTTTTCTCCCAAATTTTATGTACATTGCCACCACCAACTAGTAAGAGTTTGTGAAATGGCATATTTTTACAAAAGAAAGAATCACCCGTATTTGCACTCTCGAAAATCGTTTAAAAGAAGCAACTTTCTCAAGAGTTGATCCATCCACCCAACCCATTGCACTCCCACAATCTACAGCGGATTTATTTACATCATTTACAAGAACGAGACACATAAAGAGAGGGATCAAGAGAGAGGGATGGAGAGAGATAGAGAGAAAGAGATCAGGCATTAACCTTGCAATCTGTCACAGTTCAATTTTCTTCGGAGAGGCCAACCCCTTGTATGTGGGTGTATTAACATCAGTATGTGATCACTCAAATGCTCTGAGGAAACCACAGTATATACAGGTAGAGATAAGATCAAACCTTGCCATGGAAAGTCCCGACTTTTTCCACAGGGGCATTGATTCAGTTTCTCCTTAACAATCAAGATTTTGTAAAATCAAGCTGCAGATTTTGAAAATGATGCACGATTACGGTTTAATCACTGCAAAGGCAAAAACTAAGCATTATGTACTTGTAAAATGTTCATGTTTGTGCAAAAGTTACCTTCTTCAGAGAAGGCGAACATGCCCCCCAGCATGTCGTCGTCTTCTTGTTCTTTCTCTTCTTCCTGAATGAGATCCCTTTGATCATCAGGGGCTTCCACATCCTCTTCGGGCTTCTCGCCTCTGATCATCTCCAATTTCTCATCGCATAAATCCTGGATAGCACCAGGCAGAAGACCAAGAGAATCATGCGATGGCAAAGATGTGGCCTTTTCTGAATGAAGGTAACTTGCATCTGTATCTTCGGTAACAAGTAAAGGGAGTTTATATATTACATCCCCATTCATAAGTGGAGGTCCTTCAGAGTTTGTTCTTCCTAAAGGGGTCCTAGACCTTGGTGGTAATTCGTCTTGAACAAAGAAGGCATCGCCAAGAAAATGGTTTCTCGTCAGCTGGGTCGCACTAGCCACGGATACATTAGCTCCAAACTTCTCATCCAAGGATAGTGCATCGAGCACAGAGCCCTGCTTATCATGGTAGAAGTCTTTAGGGGTGTTGTTGATGGGACTGAATGGCTTCTCAGTGTTAATATGATCCAAGTCGATCAAATTTTCCATCCTTCTTGATGAACCTGGTGGGCAGAATAAAAAACTAATCCTAAAAAAGTAATCCTTTTTAAGAGATAATGTCAAGTAGAAGGTAGAAGTCCTAATGCTTTAACGTTAATAATGTCAAGAGTGAGAACCTTGTCAAATTCTCATACGTTGAAGTTCTTCAATTTGAAGCACTAAGGTTATTCTCCAAAATACTACTTTTTTTTTTTTATCCATATCCATAATTTTAACACTCAGATGATGTTTCAAATATGTGACGGCGTGACGCTGTATAACCAAAATTTGTTGCTTACCTCCATCAGAGCTTTCTGTAGAGCTAAGTGACGCTGGTTTTGAGTGAGAAATAATAGTTTCTTCAGTGGGTCTGTCTTTCTGATAGCGAGATTCTGAAGGGAAAGCAGCAGCAGCAGCAGATCTTCCCCCAGTCGAGCCTCTGCCAAAATGGCCAAGTATTGTTGCTTGTGAGCCAAGGAAAGACAAAGGTAGAACCAACACAACCAATCATCAGAAATAATAGAAAAATCTAACAGTTCATGCGATTGGGAGCCCACCAAAAAACTTTGAAGGGAACACCAGATGAAATTGAAAATTTACCCTCCAACCACTGTGTGCAGATTATGTTCATGCCCTCAACATGGGGCATGCTCTGCATGAGTAGGAGGGATAATGAGAGGTCCACACATAGGGCATAGAGGGTGTGATTTGAGGTCTCTGTAAGCCCCATACAGACTGTTTATCACCGGCACAAGGTGTGCAAAGGCTGCTGTTTTCCCTCCACACATTTCCTGACAAGCTCTAGTAATTTTCTCCACCCGCGCCCTATACGGTACCATGCCATGTGGCACTCCAAGAGATTTCGCAGACCCCCAACAGCTTCTAATCCTATTACACTAATATATCCTACAGGCCTGTTGAATCTGTTATTTCTGTGGACATGTCGTGCCAGAGGTCCTGTCACTACAAAGTAATTTCACGGGCTTCCAATAAGTCTCTTATGAAACTATGATTCTAATATATCCTATTGGCCTGCTATTCAACGGATGCACTTGGATAAAAGAGAGATAAATGATGAACCATATGCTGTGACACTACAAATATGGAATGCAACAATGAGAAGAAACGAAAGGATAATAATGATTAAAAAAAATCATAATCAAATTATGTATATATGTGCATCAAGATAGGTTAAAATTCAGCAGAAAAATAAAAAATGGACCAATCATTCCCAAAAGGCTAATAGAAGATCTAGAAGGGAAACGTTATATTTCATGAGGTTTAATTTGACCCTCTTTTATTACCCTTGTCTTGCCTAAGTCCTTATCTTTTATTTTCAGATTTAGCAGCCAAACAATTTACAACAATATGGATTAAACAAGCAAAGAGAGGATGCACTAATAATTTTTCATGAAGTAGCTAAAAAGGTTTAAAAAACCAAGGTGAAGAAGATGAATTTCCATACTAGACGAAACATATACAACATTTTTTTAACTTAATAACACTTCAGAAGTTACAGAATAGATAACATGCTGAGAATCAATTAACCTAGAACATATAGACTACAGCCCAACAGTCTAGCATCCTCTAAATATCGGTTGGATGAGCAAATGTAGAGAAGGTGTGATGAGAGGGAAGGTTAGAGTGCTACTTACATTCTATAGTTTGGCAGTGACTAAATGGGAACCTAAAAAAGTACGAGACCCAAAATTTATGCCCATTAGTCAGCTATGAAAAGAGGTTCAGGTTGCAACTAGCTACTTTTACAAAATGGACAATGCTATGCACCTCCGCAGCCTGTCATTCCCACTTAGGTTATGTTTAGGATTTAGGTCCCATTTGATATAGGAGTAGGGAAAGGAAACAAATTTTACATGGGTGAAATAAATTAGCGAAAATGATCCGCTTTTTCCGTGAGTCTAGAGGAGTGAAAGGCAACTCTGTTTTAGAGGATGATGAGGATATGGCTATCATATGCTCAAATTAGCCATTGATGGGAGGAAATGGAACACATTTTGCATCAAAAAGAGAGGAGAGGGGTAATGGTAAAAATTTTGATCAATGAACCATAACTTCAAAACGGACTATATTTGCTTCCTTAACCCTTTCTTTCCCCTTCTTATACCAGGGTTAGTTTCACCCCCCCCCCCCCCCCCCCCCCCACCAAAGAAAAAAAAACACCCACCCCCACCCCCACCCACCCCACCTATTTTTTAGCTCATTTAGTGATTGTTTGATTGGCACTAGAAAACTGTCGGAAACAGGAAAAAACCCAGAATATGTTTTCAATAGGATGTTAAAAGTTATATTTTGGATTGTGTGTTTGAATTACATATTTACACATAAGAAGAAAAAAAAGTGAGAGCTTTGTCTCTTCCCAGCTGAGAGAGATTCTTGCCCACAACCCCTATAAATTTGATTCAAGGGTTTGATTCAAGGGTTTTTCTCAGCTTTGTTTACTCTTCAACTTTCTGCAGTAATATTGATGTTACTCTTTTTCTTCACAAAATCAATTTCCACATGTTTCTGCTAAACAACTTCCTTATAACCAGCATTTTGCTTCTCCCAAATTCCAAGACCAAAATAATAGAATGGGTGGGTTTCTTGAGCATGGTGTGTCAGTTATTACAATTGCATTAAGCTTCTTTTGTAGGTAAGGATCCCAGACAGGGCACATTATACATGTTTAACGAAATATTTGCTATACAAGAAAGGTGGCAGCAAATGAAGGACTGTAGCAACATGGTTGGGATATTATGGAGCTTCAATAACATTCTAATTAACTTTAAAAGCATCTATAAAACTATTCCAACTAGTTATTGCATATGGACACAATAACCATAATGTGAGTACACCATAGCTACCTTCCTGAATTCTGATTTCCTTGCTACTTTACCCCCACCAGCCTCCTGGTTTCTACAAGGGCAATATCTCAATTTACGAAACAATAAAAACCTCAGCTATCTTTTAAGAGAAGCCACTTCGCTTTGTCCTTCCCCTTTTTTCTGCCCAGCCAATCCATCTTCTCTCCCCTGGAAAATGATCTAAAACACCCTTTGCACATGCCTGAAGAAAATTTGCCCATACACCCAAATTTACCCGCACCTTTCCACACATGCTTACAATAATTTTTAAAAAGTATGAAAATGCAATCCTATATAATTGCTTCAACTTTTATTTGTATTTGAGGGTACATATAAAGTAGAACTGGCTATTTTTTAATCGGCAGAGGATGGGGTGGCAGACTGGCAGGAAGGATTCCTGGATGTAATGCATTACTTTTTGAAGTGATATCATGTCTATTTTGTGGAGAATCCGTGTCCTCTACAATCACATGAAATATGTGAACATAATTTCTGGATGAGTATGGGTCTTGTTGTTTCTACTTTTCAAATTCACGTGAATTTCTTGCTTTGATAATTTTTCAGTCATTTCTCTATTTACAAGTAATATGACAATCAACAGATCATGTGCTAGAAAGGGTTCTGAAATTCCTTCAAGTCACTTTAGATACTGGTTAACAAGCAGAATCCTGGCTTTGGATGCTATAAATAGTTGATTCACAAGAATTTGTTAACTTAGTGTTTCTTATTCCCTCCGTTCAAAAAATATTGGTCTTTTTACGCTCAAAATTTTGTTTGGAAATATAAGTCTTTTTAGGTTTTCTAGGCATTGGGATACGATAATTGTTACTTTTTTTTTATTTTTTATCAAATGTTATTGGTTGTTAAGGGTTGTGGATAATTAATGATGGGTATAAAAGTAATATTATTATGATTTCTTTAATATGTGTGCACAAACCTAAAAAAAGGCACTATTTTTAAATGGAGGTAATATATTTCTATTGCCATACTGTATAGAACAAATATATTCATGCTCATTTTCTTGCCAAATATAAATTATTACTAATAGCTATTGAATGTATAGCAACTGGATAGTGTTAAGAAGTTCTCAATAAATAATTCTGAGTCAACTTTTTTATTCAAATAAAGATACCCATGCGGCCATGCATGGAATGGGAGACGGAGACTGTCTAGTTAAATATCAAAACTAAATAAAATGTATAAAGACTGGGTAGATAACAGCCAGCTTCTATACTCAATATTACTCCCTCCAATCATTTTTATTTGATGTTTTGAATGGTAAAATTTGATCACGTTTATCTGATGTTTTGGTTGTTTTTAATTGTTAACTTACCAATAATTATGTTCTAATCATCAAGGCTCTCTGATGAAAACAAAAAAAAACATCATGACTATCCCGGGCTTGACTATCTATTCAAGAAGCAGTTGAATCTTTCCTAATCCCTTAATATTCAAGCTCAAATTGTTTGGGTACCCCAATTCAACATGTTTCAAGAAGCAGTTGAAAGGGTTGTCTTTTAATAATAATTATGCCTCCTCCAGGCCTCTGAAGCTTTGCTAGCAGAAAATCTGATTGGGTTTTTAATTAAATTAAATGAATCTTTCTTAATTACCATGCAAAATCATAAAACACCATACAAAAGTTATTGGAGTGAGTGTGTATCCATGTTAATTACCTTTCATTCCAAGCAGATTTGAGGCTGTGGAAATGATCGAATACTGGCAACAAGTCCTTCCGTCTAATCTCAATCTGAGACATGGGAACCTTTTCAATCTCAAACTCCCCAAATGCAAAGCCACTCAACCTTGAAGGACCCATCACGCAAAAGGATATCTAGGAAAAGAAGAGAATCACAACCAGAACAAAAATGAAAAATATTAAACCTCAGGAGTCATCATGCGCAGAAGCATTATACCTTTGGATTCTGCCATACTGGTAGCCTCCCAATGTTGTACTGCACTTCTGCATTGGACAGGTACCAGTGGATTCGTTCATGAGAATTAGATGAATCAGGCTTCAAAACACTGTTTCTTGCTTCATCACTTCGGGCTTCTAAAATTTCCTTGTTGAGAATGCTCTGATTTGAATCCCTCAGAAGAAAACTAGCAAGTTCTGGTCTTCGGAAAGGAATCTTGGAGACACATTCCTCTCTCTCTGGCAAGTCTGATCTTCGACATACATCCCACCATTGAAGAGGTTGAATGCAAACACTCAACTCTGTATCTTGCACTTGAGAAGAAGTAAAAGATTGAGCTCTTGAACCATCAGTACTTTGTTCTGACCCCAAAAATGGGCATATTTCATGTTGAACTACATAACCAGATGGTGTAAAAACTAAGAGATGTTCCAAAGACTTTAGCCCTGCTAATCCTTGCTGATGGCTTCCATGCAGGGAGTTATGGAAGATGGCAACAAGAGCCCCAGACGGAGTTGGTGACTTTCCGGACACAGAAGCAGCTGCATTGCTAACTGTATTAAGCAAGCCAGAACTGTTATCCCGGATACGGCTCACCACCGCAGGAGACACAGGTGGTGGTGGAGGAAATGAAAGGTTGTTCACGGAAAAAGTTGATGTTGACCACCATGGAGGAGTTAAAACTGGGGACAAGGACGGCTCTTCACCCTGACAAGTCTGAACCTTGAATCCAACTTCACCACCGAAAGGTGACAACACAAAAACATGGCATGTGCCCTTGGAGGAAATAATAGCAACCCATTGACTATAATTACTAAAGCAAATGTCTTGAATCACCTGGTAAGAAAGATAAAGCGCATGAATAACAACAAAGAAGAAATGAAGCAAAGGAAGCCTAATGGCACTAAAAAAAAGTTCAATTTCACAATAAAGTATTAAATGGACACTAACAACAGGTCTTATTCCACGATGCAGCCTGTAAAGATGTATGTGAGAGGAGCACGAATCATGGCTTTGAGAACGTGAACCAAGGTCGTTTGAAGGTATAATACGAAAAATATTGATGGTATTCCCATGTACTGAGGCAGTGACAAGCAGGGTCCCACTTGGATCAAAACATAAAGCAGATATGGGACTGCTGTGAGCCCTAAATTGAGAAATTACAGCTCTTGAAACACAGTCCTTAATCACAACCTGTGCACCAAAGTATAGAAAAGAACATATCAGATAGAACCAAGAGAATAAAGATAATTTGCAGCAATAAAACACATATTCTGAATCTCTGATCCCCAAAATTTTCACAACTCGTTGTATAGGAAGTGAATTTGCACATACAAAGATAAAGAAAGGCTTCAGTTGGTTACAAGCATCCAATTAACAGGAAAAGAAGGCATACATAAATTTAGTTAATGAACAAAAGAAACAATATGTATCAACGGAGAAAAAATTGTCCTTACTAGACAAAACACATAGTGAAACCTTCCAGCCTAGTAAATATGCCCAATGAATGGAATGTTCCCGCAAATAGATTAAATTAAATGATCATTCGAATGCACCCATCGTTTTCGCAAAGAATCCAATCATTCTGCATTTTAGACGGTATTCCCTTCACCCACAATTCACTGACCTAGAATCATTTATCATTGCAAATTGCAATAAAAAGGCTAATTCAATTTTAACAAGAATTGGACTTACCACACCAGCACTGTCTGTTTCTGCAGGTCTACTAGTTATGGAACCTGTGCTCACTAAGGTTGGAGAATTAGAACCATGCTCCTGGTAGTATTTGGATATGGTTTTGTATCCCTTATCTCCAAGATTAACAATACCAGCTGCCAAATGGCGACCGGATTCCACTGCATAGCGAGCCATAACACTGCTGCTGCTTGGTGATGTAGATGGGCTAGTACCTTTAGAAGCACTGGCACTTTTGGGGCTAAGCCAACCGGTATTGAGCATTGGGGGGTTGTTTGAAGCATATGCTAACCACCTGTGGCCCAAGGCCATTGGACCATAACCAACATTAACGCAAACTCTCCCTTGCCCTCCCACTTGAGGAACGGGGTAGGTTAGAACACTGAACTTCTTCTCCAGAGTCAGAGCATCATAACATTGTATCTGCGAGCCAGAAAGTATTGTGAGATAATGCATCCGCCAATCAATTCCTTGTACGTCGCATCTATGGAAAATATACACTTTCAATTTCAAAAGCAATCAGTTTGTTAACCATTAAGGAAGTTCATCAAGGCACAGACAATCATATAAGAAATTTTGTTTGAACCATGGATTAAAGATACTTGTTTGCTTAGTACTAATAAACACCGATACTGATATATCAAATTTTGGCAAAGCCAACAATGGCCTAATGTGACTTTTATATGATGTTACTTTTATATTGTCAAAAGAGTCCATTGGTTGAATTGATTCATGCACTCAAAGTTATGCCCCCAAAGTTGCAAGATTTAAAATATTACCTGTGTAGCGAGCCCCACAGCAACAATCCGAGGACTGCATCTAACCATACACACAGATGATTGAAATCTCACATCGTGTATATAGGAGTGAGACCTCAAGGAATAAAACCGAACAACCGTGGGGTTGTTGACAGCATTCACAACAGGAGGCTCCCCTCCCACTGTTCCCGAATGGCTGCTACTTTTAACCAAACTGATATTGTTGGTTTCATCATCAGCAACAATCAAAAGCAAAGGATGATATCTCTTGAAAGCTTCTTCACTATTCGACTTGAGAGGAATCGGTAGCATTTGCATGAATGTGACAACACCAATATCACGCTTTGAGACCAATTCGCTGAAATTTGAAGCATCCTCAACATCTAGAATTTGAAAGCCGTTCTGATACCCAAGTAACAGAACACGCCTATATGTAGAGGATTCGAGCTCTAGTTTGTCAAAGCCAGCCCAAGCGACCTGATCGATCACCAATGAAAAATGGATAAATAAAAAATACAAGTGGCAACCTGAATCAGAGCGTGGTGGAGTTACACCAGTATATTTTTGCATCTGATATAGACGTATTAGAAACTAAAATCATCACTTACATTTTGTTAAAAAAAAGGATAAAAGAAACTAAATTCATCTTTCATTTTTTCAGTTTAAAACATCACTTTGACACCTTTCAAACCCTCACCTTTGTATAAACCTTCACATACCAAACACAATTGCAATTATGTGACAAATTTTTTGCAAACACACATGGCAAATAACTCCACATTTCAAATTTAGTGGTTGAGATTTAAAATCCATTTAGCTTAAAAAAACGTTCTCAGGTTGATTGATTCTTACTAGGGTAATAAATAATAATAGCATCAACCCCTTGTAGCTGAACTGTATAGATCCTAACCCTTTAATGCATTACTAATAAGTTGCTATATAAAGAATTACAATTAAAAGAGGTTTTCATGCTTTCTTCTTTTGCCCTATTTCCCTTCTTAAGCTCATACCCAGAGCCACTTCAATCATTTCAACAGCTGAATTCAGTTTAACCTCATTTCAACAGCTGAATTCAGTTTAAACATAAAGTACATAACTATGATCGAGAATTGATGCATTCCTTGTCAGAAGCACATACAGTACATGACTATGATCAATAATCACAAAACAAACTGAAAAAAAACGCTAGAAGAAGCCAAAATCAAGAAAAGCACAAACGGATAGTACTTCTCCAAGTTCAAAAGCGACAAGGAAAAAGAAAGCGAATATCTGAACAATCATAATAAACCTGATCCTTGTGATCGCCGGAAGAAGCGGAAATTGAGGCGGCGACGGTAGCACCGGCGGAGCGAACCGTCGAGGCGACGGTACTGGCGTTCGCCGATACATTCCTAAGACAAGAGCCGATGATCCTGATCGAATTCGGCAACAATCGACCGCCGCCGCGGCCGCTCTTCTGCTTCCCCTTCCTCATCCTCCTCCGCCGCCACCTTCCACCGAAGAAGAAAAATCGCCGAAATTGCCGTCACCTGCCACCGCCGTCGCCGACTGCTCCGCCGAATCGCATGCTCCAGGATGAAATTGATCAATAAAAGCAGCACCTGAATTCCGCAGAGTTCATGCCTGTTGGCGATTGCTAGGTTTGACCCGAAAACCCTCGCTCAGCTGGTTTCACTCCCTTCCTCGTATCCCTTCAACTTCCCAACCGGCAGACCGCGAAACAAGCCAGAAAAAAGCAGAAATTTTGGATCGTAGTTAATCAGGATGATCTTGATTATGAAATAGAGAGCAAGGAGAGATTGATTAGGATATGATCTTTGATGATTTTTGGGGGGCGGGGAACTACGGAGTAGATTACGACACGCAAAAAGAGGAAGAACTGAAAGCAAATTATGCAAGTAACCTTCTTATCTTATCGAAGTATTCAAGTTCATCGACGCACGATGCCTGTCTCGATTTGTTATTTGTGAATCTCGCCTTCTATTAGTTCATCGTATCTTATATTAAGGGGATATTTTTTACGAATTCAAAAATAAAAACATTTTTTTTTCACTTTATTTCATTATTTGTGACTGTTTTTCTTGCCACTCGAAAATCGAAATTGATTCATAAAAAAATTTGTTAATAAAATGATAAATATTTTAAAAAAACTTCTAGAGATAGGACCGGACTCCTATCTTTAGAAGATAATAAACTCTATTTGTGAGCAAAATTCCTAAGTGAAAAATATCATCGCGCGTAACTCGCCACCACCATCATCCGAGTAACCCGCCACCACGCCTTCGCGGACCTTCATCACATCACCTGATCACCAAACCAACCCTGCTCCCAGCCTCCCACCACCGATTTCCTGCAATCTCGACCGTCCAGCCCGAACATCAACTAACCTTTAATGAGGTCACGGATCTCTCCAAACCTAGGAATCTCATATCTAACCGAGGAATTTCGCCACCTTCGACTCCCTATATCCTCTCTACGCCACGTGTTTTCTTACCCTCCACCGATGCGCCGACCTCCACCACCCCGTCGTCGACAACTTCATCAGGGACTACGATATCCCCACACGACATCCTTGGCTTGCAAGGAATTGATCCTTGCAAGGCAATGACCATGTCCTTGGCTTGCAAGTTGTAATGAAGAGAAATAAATAAATAAATAAATTTATATATAGTTATAAATAATTATGTCATGTTTATCAAGGGATACTATGGATACTAGGAATACTAATATTTTATTATTCTTTTTCCGCCACATCATCTTAGTATCCCCATTCTTATTTTTCTCACTTTATCAATAACATCCCCAGTATCTCAAAACCAATATTTTCATATCAACTCAATTTACAAATATACCCCTCTCTAACAATTATTTTCATTCTCGATTATATTATTATATTCATTTATTATTATTAAAATATCAACTTCCACATATTGAAAAATATTTTTTTAATAATTATTTATTTCATTTCTTACATTATTTATTATTTCAAATTCTTCCATAATTATAATTCAATTTTTAGAATAATATTTTGCATATTTATAATCAAAGATAAATATTTAAAAAAAAATAGAGTCAAATATATTCAAAATTGGTGTCTACGTGTAGATAAAAATGAATATAATATTGTGGTAATTTTTATTTTTATTTTTTTTTACATTTTTATTAAGGAAAATTGATTTTAACGCAGCTCCTCATGCAGACCAATGGAACTGCGACTTGTGTCCAAGAGAGAGGGTGCAAAGTTGCAGGCCACCAATCTTCTCCATTGCATCTCAATTTTTTTAATGTTAAAATCTCCCTAGTATCGATACTTCGGTAGTATCTCCCTAGTATCGATTATACAACTTTTTCAATTTTTCAATGTTAAAATTTCTAGTATCAGTGTACAGTAAGGCACCGTTAAAAATGACCTTATATTTTTATATATTTGAACTTGTCGATTCTAATCGAGACTTGAAACTTGTGTCATGCAAGACCTTAATTATTGTGGCGCATCTTATTCAGGTTGGTTGTGGTTGTGCTTTTTGGTGATCCTAGACGTACATCGACTTGGTTGAAGATTCAACGTCCAGAGTCGGGACTGGCTGATGTCGTGGTGATGTGTTCAAGAGGACTCCATTTCTAGAAGGTGCTTCCTTGGAGTTCGTTCTCGCTGCCCACGGGAGATAGCGGGTTGATGTATCACTGGACAGCAGTGCTACATGGTGGTGCTTGGCCTTGTTTTTTCGTCTTTGTCAATCTTTATTTTGCCTAGTTTCTACCTTTTAGTGTAGTGCATGCAGCCTATTGTTGGGCCCTTCATTTCTGTTTTATTTTTCCTTTGTAATGTTTCATGACGGTTAGTCCGTCTGCCGATCCATCGTGCGACCTCTCGAGGATCTAGTTTGTTGCTTAATCTCTCGAATTTTTACTTGTAACAAAAAAAATGAATATGTTAATAAAATATTTTAAAATTTTTATCAATTATTTTTAAAAAATATATATCCAATTACATAGAATTAATTATTACGTTTACTATATACATTGATATTATATCAATCAAACAATTAATATAATATATACAGTAGTTTTTATAATATAAAGTTCATTTTATTTTATTTGTTTTTTAAAATAATACTGTATATTAGTTACGAAAAATGTTTCAATAGCATCATAGGAAAAAAAACTCTAAATCTAATAATATCTTAATTATGAGCAATTTTGTCAATTAGGTAGCAATTTCTAAAATATTATATTTATTAATATATAAAATTGTTGAAATTGTGATTGATCTTTTGTTTTCTTAATATATAAATCTAATACTATCCAATGATATAGAGTTAATTATTATGTTTGCAATATAAATATTTTAGGCTAAATTCAGTGAATGTCCAAAAAATAGGCATATTAAGTAAATGTCCACATTTTTAAATAAATTAAGTAAATGTTTATATTTGACACTTTTACCATTCTTTTCTCATCCCTCGAACTTTTATCATTCCTTCTCCCTTCTCCATTTGATCATTTTTATTTTTTTAGTTTTGACATTGACAGTCGACATTGACCATTTTGGTCAACGTCCATGTTTGCCACATATTTTTTCTGGTAACAGTTATTTGTGACAAATTTTCCGGTGTCAATTTGACTTTTTTGGTGATTTTTTTATAGTGATAGTTGGAATAATGTTTTCTAGTAATAGTTGATTTTTCTCCTGGTGACAGTTGTTGGTTAGTCGCCAACTATTATCATCAACTATTGTCATCAACTATAGAAAAATTGTCAACAAAAATCATCACCATTGTGAAATAAAAATGTCACAGTGGCACTATTCGTTAAACATAGCACAATCGTCCGTCTAATTCGCTTAATGAGACAAGCTCGTGAGTATGTATGCAGCTTATAAGTAGTGATCTTTTTTTTTTACAGTAGGCAAACATTGGGCGGGCGTTACTACAGGAGTAAAGCATCACCCTGATCATCCTAACGGATGATGTTACAAAGATTCCTATTAATAGAGAGATTCAAAATATTACATCAATCTCTACTTCTAGCTATGTAGTCGGCCACCTTATTCGCTTCTCTAAAGCAATGTCTGAATTCGATGTGGTCAAAACCTGATTTCAGTCGTTCAATCATTTCCATGTGACGCGTAATTTCCCATTTGATCTTGCTACTATCCTTTACTGCCAAGACCACATCCAAGCAATCCCCTTCAATGACGACTCTTCGTAAGCCTTTTGTTGAGGCTAGTTGCATACCTGCATAGAATGCAAATGCTTCTGTTTGAAGAACCGACCATTGCAAGTCTCTTGTTGAAAAATATCTCTAACTCGTCCATCACTATCCCTAATAATCCCTTCTACCTGGCATACCAGTGGGTTTTACTGAGCCATCCATATTAATTTTGTAGATAGCTTTAGGTGGTTGACACCATTTGAATTTTTCCATCTTTTCTTTGTGGTTTGGTTTTTTGTGTTATCACTTGTTATTTCTTGGTTCCAATCTCTAAAACTGACAAATATTTTTTGGACAATGGATGACACTGGATCAAGTTTCTTTTGATTGAAGATTATATTATTTCTTGTATCCCAGACAGTTTGCCAAATGAAACAAAGTTCTTCAAACTAGGAAGTGGATCATGTCGCATCTGGATGATGTCTGCTAGTGTGATATGTCTACCTATCAAGCTTAACTGACTATTTATTCGTAATTAAAAATTACAGCTTTTGTGAATGGGCAGTTCATAAAGAGATGGATATTGTCTTCATTCGCATCGTTGCATAGACAACATTGGGAAGGAATTATGTCTATGTATCTATGTAATCTCATCTTTGTCGGAAGACCATCAATTGCCAATTTCCAAAGAAAGTTTTTCATTCTCGGGGGAATTTTTAATCTCCAAATCCAATTATAGTCATCCTGCCTTTGTGGAATGCTATTTGTTATCTCTCTTGTGGATTTCGTTGTAAACTTTCCATTTGGGTTAAACTTCCAAATTAATTCATCCAGTGTGTTCCAGTTTGGGATATGAATGTTTATGATTTTTTGGATGATATTATGAGGGAATAGTTGTTTAAGAAGGTTCAGATTCCAATATTTTTGCGGGGTTAAAAGCTGACTCACTTTTAGATTGGGGGATCATGGTGGGCTTGAAAGTTGGCTAGGGATTGATTCAGAACCCAAGGGTCGTTCCAAACATTAATTGATTCCCCATTTCCAATAATCTAATGAAGTCCCTGATAAAAAATTTCTCTTAGATGAAGAACCCGTCCAAATTGCCATAAAGTATTATGTGTCGTTATTTCCTTAATCGATTCATTTTTGAGATATTTTTCCTTGATAATTTTGACCCAAATATTTTCCGGATCCGTATGAATTTTCTAGAGCAATTTCATTTGAAGACTAATATTCATGTCTTCAACCTTTCTGAGGCAAAGACCCCCTTGATCTTTTGGGTTACAAATATTTTCCCAGCTTATGAAAGGTATATATCTCTCAGATTAGAGGATTTTATTCCAGAAAAAGTTTTTATTGATTTGGTCAATTTGTTATAGGATGCCTATTAGTAGAAGAAAGTTTTGCATTAGGTAGTTTGTCTTTGAGCTAAGGTTTGCTTGAATAAGGACTGACCGCCCTGTTTGAGATTAGGGTAGACGCCTTCCATTTGGAGAGTTGTTTCTTAAGAGATTGAATTGCTTCTTCAAAAACTGAGTTTTTTACCCTTCCATTAATCAGTGGGATGCCTATGTACTTTTCTAAGGTCTTTGATATGGGCAGTGGCGGAACTCAATGAGGGCGGGAGGTGGCCATGGCCCCTCCGGGTGGAAAAAATTTAATATTATATGTAATATATTTTTATGATATGTAAATTGTAAAAGAGTATTTTAACAATAAATTACTCTAGTTTAGTTGGTAAATGAGGGATATTTTAAATAACAAGTTGGGGGTTCAAATCTCTATAACTCATTTTTGAAATAATATTTTTTAAGATTATTATGTACTTGGTATAAAACAAACCCGAATATATTTTTTGGCCCCCTCGACCAAATATCTTAGGTTCCGCCACTGGATATGGGGATATTCATTTGTTTACCTAGTGAGTTCGCTAAGGTTGTGCTGACATTCCCCGAGACTTGAAGAGAACTTTTGTTATAGTTTATTGTTAATATGGATAAATTTGAGAAATTGTTCATCATATTTTTAATAGTGTAAAGGCATTTGTGTGATGTGTTCGCAAAGATTAGGGTGTCGTCTGCAAAGGTGAGAAAAAAAATATCAGGAAGCCATTTTTTGTCAATTTAATTCCAACCAATGCACCCTCTAGCTTTGCCTCTTTGTGAAGCTCTTTTGCCAAATTTTCCATGACTATTACGAAAATATAGGGAGCAAGCGGGTTGCCCTGGCGAATACCTCTGCCTAGTTTAAACTGCTTACCCGAGCAATTATTGACTAAGACTGAAAATGTTGCAGTTGTTATACATGTCATGACCCATTTTATCCACTGAGGATGAAAACCGAATTTAGTGAGAATTGCTTCAATGTAATTTCAATTAATTTTGTCGTAAGCTTTTTCCATATCTAGTTTTAGAGTCATCCACCATTTCTTACCTTTTTGTTTATGAAAGGTATGAAAAATCTCATTTGCAATTAATGTATGAAAAATCGAGGCGTCTCCTTTCTCCGGAAGAATGGTTCCTTGGAGGTTCGTCTTCACTGCCCAAATATGACTCCTGATGTGCCGCTGGCCTACGGTACCGCTTCAGAGTAGTGCTTGGCTTCGTCCTTCGTCTATGTAACGGCCCAGAATTATGATTTCCGGGTTACGTTTCAAGGGGTGAAAACCCTTGTTCGGATCTTGCAATCCAGGCACGGGTCGAGGTTTCAAACTCATTTTAAGGTTAGTGGAAAGAGGGATTTCAAACCCTAAAAGTCACGAAGGGTCTTTGGGTACCCTTAACCTATCTTAAGACTATGTCGCGAAATTCAATTCAAATGAAAGTAAAGCGGAAGCAAGGTTAAGATACAAATGCCACGACAAAGCCGGGTCAAAACCAAATCATAAGCGAGTGATTACCATTTTACCAAGTTAGAATATTAGCTAGGTTCTTCGATTCGCCAAAGGGTTTCCCGTCACAGAAGCAAGGAGCAAACAATATCTGCAGAAAATACCTTAAAAAAAAGAACGGGGAAAGGAGTCAGATCGAGCCACTCATGCGGGACCGGCAGTCCTCGCTGAGGCCACATAGTATGTGCTATACCTAATAAAGATGCTCTAATGCAGTACGAAGTCAAACACACTAACATGCTCCTGGTTCATAATAATGTGCAGAAATACTGTAAAGGGCCCAAGACAATGCCAAATGGCATATCCCTCTCCTACCTCCACCCCCTTCCGATAGGGCGGAGACTGGCCAGCTCGTGAATGCATTCCATCATAATCGGGCGGCACGCATGCCTAACCCGCTCCACAATAAAGCCCGCAGGCATATCATAATATAAGGAAGTTCATGACTCGATTGACTCAGGGTACCCGATGAGGCTGGGCTACCCTATGACCCTAGCAAAGACTCTAGGATTATCACAGATAACGGCCGTTCTGTTTCAAACGCATAAAGTAAACAGATGCTCAATCAATTAGTGCAACCTAAACATGATACTACATGGCATGCTTTTATGCATATGCAACACCTAACATAAAATGTAACAACAGGCATGAATGTCCAACCTGAGTAAGCCCCCTAGGGAACTTACCTGAAAATGCAGAACAACAAGATAACACAAGCAAGGGCCCAAATGCAAGTCCAAAGTAATCCATAAGCAATACACACCTATCATCAAGCCATTTCCATAAGCTACCAGACTAATATTCATACATATGAATCCCAAGTTCTCAACATACTCAAAACCAACCGATAGTAAAACCATTTTTCAAAACCTTTTTGATATGATCAACATCAACCAAAATCATTCTTCCAATTTCCTTCCCAAAACTTTCCAACTCTTAAATCTCAAGTTAAATCGACTTAGAAAATCAACAGTTCCTTTAAAGTCATACTTAACTAAATCCTGACATTAAACATTTAAACCTTAAAACCAATACCTCAAAACCATACTTGTCCAAATCAAGAGGAAGTATTAAATTCCTAAGTCAACCCAAAATATTGTTTTATCAGAATATTCCGGCATTTTGGTTTTCCAACAACAAATCCTTAAAAGATTATTTCCGAACTTAAGATCTCTTTTTAAATAGTTTAACAAACAATTCTTACTAAATAAAATATTAAAATTAAATCCTCTTTACAAATCATAATTATAATCCGAGCCAATAAGTCATTTTAGAGCCCCCAAAAGTACATATTTAAAGATCGCAAAATACATATCTTAATAATATTATTTTAAAATCCTTTAAGACGGATATTCATAATTTCAGAAAATATATTTTTCTCAAAGCGGAATAATATAATAATGATAATAAACTAACACTAATTAAATAAAATTATAACATATATAACAACATAATATAAGTGACCACTCATTTAAACATAACAAATAACAACAACAACCCAAACCACCAGCCCACAACCGAAACCCAACCCGGAAGAACAGGCCCAACTCTTTTAAAATCTGGTTTATGCAAATGAACCGGTTAAATAGGCCCGAACCGCCGGTTCACCAAAAAGAAAATGAGAGACCCGGTTCAACTGAACCCTCCTTCCCCAAATTAATTGAACAGAGCTCTGAATGGAAAAAGACGGGAGAAGAATGAAGATGCCAGGCCGGCTGACGGTGACTCCTCTCCGAACAAAACCTCACCCAACAGGCCGACAACCAATTCCGACCCCAACCCAATCAAAAGGAAAGAAGCGATAGCAAGGAGGAAGGAGGGAAAGACATCTCACCGGGGTTGAAACGTTCGCCGGAGCAAGGACCGATTCGGCTCGATTTGGCTCCGTATAGCTCCGCCGGTGGTCGGAACGAGTAGCTCTTGGCCTGGGATGAGGGGAGAGTGAGTAAAGGTGGACCTTTACGGCCTATTAGTGCGAAAGGAGGTGGAAGCGAGGGTTACCGGATTTCTGGACGGAAAATAGGGAAGGAGAGGCGCCTGCGACGACTCCCGGCGGCTCTGGGCAGTTCGGGGCGACTCCTGGTGTGCTCGAGTGTCCGCTGTGGTGCTCAGTGTGCTCGGGAGAGGCTCGGGGAACAGAGGTGCGGCGCTCGATAGGTGCTTGATGGCTGCGAAACAGGGATGGCGGGAGCGGCTCGGGGTGGTGGCGACGGTGGCTAACGATTTGGTGTCCCGAGGTGTTGCCGATCCGGAAAGAAGATGGTGCTGAGGGGTCTCACTGGTGGTTCCGCTCAGTGAAGGTGGGGATTGGCGATGGTTTCATGGAGTGAAAAGGAGAGCTGCTCTGTGGCCTTCTGGGCAGAGAACAGGAAAGAGGAGGTGGGAGTTACTGACCGTGGTGTGGGGAAATTTGTTGGAGAATTTGGGCATATAAAGACAATCAACATCGCTGGCAATTTGAGGGAGAGGGGCAATTGTGTGCATTAGGCACAAAACAACAAGTGAAAGTTGTACAAGTGAGGAAATAAAAACTCTAATTTACCTTCTGAGTAAAACGAGAGAGAGAGAGAGAGAGAGAGAGAGAGAGAGAGAGAGAGAGAGAGAGAGGAGGGAGAAGAGAAAAGAGAAAAGAAACATAATTAAAGTGGTGCCATAAAGTTGAATTTGAAAACACCCCAAAACAAATAAATCTCGAAACCCGTTCGCTGGACCTTATCCTGACGCGTTTAAAATATTTCTCAATTTTCCAATTTCGAATTTAATAAATGAAATCCGAACATTATTTTTTCTCAATTTTCGGTATATAAAAGCAGAGTATAACATATTTTAAATTTCCAATTAAAAAAAATGTCGGAACTTGTTTTAAAATATTTAGAATAAAACAAATAGCTCAAGGACGGAAATTTCAAACCTCCTAAACTTAGAATCGGAATGATTATAAATTACTATTTTAATAATTTAATATTCTAAAATTTTCCGGTCTTTACATCATCTACCTCTAAAAACAAGTCTCGTCCCCGAGACTAAAATCATTCTAAAACATGGGGATGAGGTTTTAAATTGGTGAGCCCAAGGATCATGCCATTGATTCCGTAAGCATCTCATAGGGGCCCGTATGAGATCCTCACAACACCCTTGACGTGATCATAACATTCCCAATTGGTCGTAGCAAGTATGTGATATGGGCCCCTATCACACCCTCACCCCGACCTTTCGGTCACATCATAACTCGAAAAGCAATCATAGCGCCTCTACTGGGTCTTAGCAAGCATTCTATATGCGCCCCTATAAAATGTTTGTATCCACTTCGTGAGGCGTTATAATATAAGCCCGGGTGTGAAAATTCTCAAAAAGGGATTTCGCAATTGGAAAAGGTTGGCCTCAAAATCCTTGAAATTCTCGGTAACGTTTATTCTTTAAAATTCCAAGTAATTCCTTTTCAAACCGCTCAAAATCTTCAAATAAGCCGTTTAACCAAGCAACTTACACTAAAACAGCAAAATCTTTTCGATCAAAATTTCGTCAAAATCTTCCAAACCAAATCAGTTTCCCGCATAACAAGCAATCAAATTCAGAAGCTCGGAGGTGGAATCATCCACCTCTAAGGGCTAATCCCATATTCTCTTCCTAGTTTCCATAATCAAATTAATCTATCAGTCTCAAATCAAGCAAGATTCACAAGCCATAATCAATGCATAACTACATAAGCAATCGATCCTCAACGAGTACATCATACGACAAGTCTCAAACATATGCCAACACAGTGTCACAGGGTCACATCAACATCTCCACATCATACTAAAGGTCCTAATATGCATCTATGCCAAAATGATTACACACATCTCGATATCACACCAAAGTCATAAAAGGTACCTCCTCACCATAGAGTCAATGAATCAAAACTCATTCTCAACACATTAACACAACAAGTCATGTCGTTAAAATTCGGCAAAAAGGGAAGATCAACCAATATATCAATCATCAAGGTGTCACATGCTCGAAAGACATTACTGTAACTCATCACAATATCATATAACATTCATTTAATAATTAGGCACCATTATCTTACCTATACAAGTCATATTCATCATTTAACATATCCCTAATCAGGCTTAATGACCATATAGCATAACATCATGCTTTCACATAATAACACATTATGATCTCATATGCTATCATATCACAACACATCCTATCACGCTTCTAAAACAACATAACAGGATAGCAAACATCAATATAGCATGATAACACTAGTCAATACCAATTAGATTTTTAATATTGCATATCAACATGTAATTTCATATCAAGTTCATCATGGTCGTTATCTAACATCATGCCAGCAGGTATAAATAAATCACAAAATCAAGAAAATTCCTCGCATCATACCAGTCAAAATAAAACACAATTCCCACTCTCAAGCCAAGACTAATGATCTTCTAGACTCGCCATCGTCAACTCAGACAAAATTTCCCCAAAGAAATCCCAATTCATTCTGATGCTCAAATCTCGCCCCTCCTTCCGCTAAGCACTACCACACCATCCACCTCTAAGAATCCAACTCCTATCTCTAACGTCACACCCAAGTACCCTCTAACACCATGTCCTAAATATTCACGAGCCCTCTCTTACGCTCCTCGTACCACCCGGAGCATCACAAGCATCCCCTAAAAGCTCCTCAGGACCACCAACATTGCCTCTCATAAATCTCAAAGCTCACTCAGTCCTACCTAAGCCAACAATCCTCACATCAACTCTACCTCACACCACCATCGAACATCCAAATGACTCAAACTCTTTCACTGCACTCAGACTACTCTACAAGAGAATCTCCCCCACATGTTAAAAAAAAAGCAGTTATCAAAATTATAACACCTAAGACATGCATCATTTTAGCTAGCATTTATAATAGCATCGTTAATACATCCTCAATCATTAAAACCTTGTCAAGAAGTCTCAATTTACTATCATGCTCAATATTTATAGCAAACATCATATATGAACATCATCAAATTAGGCTAGCAAGTTTCATCAAAACCTTATCAAATAAACAATTCAAGTTTCTCAGCATTTATAGTTCACATTTTATGTGTAACGAATTTAGATCATGCTTAGCAACTCAAGCATCAATGCATCAAGACATCATGTACATTAGAACTGTAAAGCACCGAATCATATCATCATAAACAACAGACAATCAGACAACAGTTATTACCAAGTCAGCACATCAACACATAAACGTCACCATCAAAGCATTGCAACATGGTTATCCACATATTTAGAAAAGTTAGCAATTCAAACGGAGGACACTCCCGCTTGCGAGTCAAATCGTACTCAGTGTCCGCAATTCTCGATGCGTGCTCGTTCCGCCGACATCATTGATCCTGAGGCCCGTGGGTTATGGGCCCACGCTTCCGCTGCACTGCTCTATCGCTATCTAACTTTTCGTTCCCTCTCCCATGCGGTCGCTCGTCGAATGTATCGCATAGGGTCCAAGTTAGCGGAGATAGGGGAGTGACAAGAGAAGACAACCCAAAGTTCCTTTCGGAACCAAACATAGACCAAGGTTAAGAACGACAAGACTAAAGACAAGACTTTGACCCGAGAATGACAACGATTGCCCATATGAAAATCTATGAGGTTACGATTTGTGACAAGTAGCAAGGGTTCGTCTCAATCAATCAACTATATCAACCCACACTAACATGTACCTATCTCGAAGATCAACGACATACATGTACATTCAAAAGACACATTCGAGTTCTACCTTGAGGGGCATGCGAGACAAGCTAGCAATCTGTCGATTCATGAAAGCCATAATACCTAGTAGTCTTAAGCGAGATATGCGAGATTTACCAAACAGAGCAAATATCACATATATGAGCAATGCACTGGCGGGGTATATATATCAATAATCAAGGTCAATGCATCATGATGAGGTTATCGTAACAATCCGACCTAATGTTATACGAGAACACATAAGAGCAGCATAGTATCTATCACATATGGCAACCATGATCATATAATAAGTCAAGAATGGCATGCAATCAGACGAAGGGTCACATTCAGAAAGCATAGGTCCTACAGGATGCTAGCGATACACGATGAGGCATGACATAGTTAAGAGTGGCCTAAGAGAACTCAGCATAAGGTTCACGAAGCATGCTTACGCAATGCAGTAAGTACGAAAAGTTACCATCTAGGGAGTCATATCGGAATTCATAAACCTTATAGGATACTACTAGCACATATCGAACATGAACTCATCAAGGCACTTCGACTAGACCCACCCTAACATTCCGATGTCATGTATATGCGGAAACATGATATAGCGTGGTGTGTGATCATGCGAAGTGTCAAGTCATATATTCATGTAAGCACGAGAGGGCATCATAAAGCAATAGGGAACGCTACAGAGCGATGGTCATGTAAACATGCTAGGGCTAATAAGGGCGAATACAGCATTTTAAGAGAGTAACAGAAGGGAAGAGTCACACTATCAAGGACATATCTCGGGAGGGAATCAACAATAATGTAGCCAAGGTACAAATCCGCACAACTCGCAACCAAGAGTCCTACGTGGTACTAATGACGCATTACAACATCTGATACATACATGCGCTTGATTGACTAACACAACGATACACAAGAGACCACTTTGACATAGTCCAGCGATACAAAAGCATGGGAGGAATGTAGCAGTGCATAATATAAGCCTACGTAACATGACAATATAAACAGAATACGGGGGCATGTGTTCCAATTTAATAATACTAAATGAGACACGCATATATCGAGATATTATTTCGATATCATGGTCACAGATGGAACTACTAATTTAATCAAGCAAGGCCAAGGGCAACACTAACTAAAATGCCGAGGAGATCATCTTACGGGGCATTCGTACAAAGAGGAGCTTACCACACTATCATGGACCTAATTCAGGGAAAGCAGCATTCATATAGACTCATATCATGCCATTCATGGTTCTAACCAATCAGTAGTACGATCATTACAACATGTCAATCAGACACGCGAACCCAAACATAATCATGACAGAAAGCGAGATGCAACACGAGACCTAAACAATGTGACTAGCATGGATACAAAATGTTATACAATCACGAATTTACATTAAGGATCATGACAATAACATGTACTAGAAATTACGTATCATATAAGGCATCTTGACATCAAGTTGTAGCACGTACCGAATAAGGAACTTGCTTCATCAGGGTATCAAAATTTAACGATCACACTATCATGAACCTAGTAGAGTAAAATCATGCAGATTCATTTCATGCAGCTCACACTTTCATTCAATCCTACGATCAATAGGCCAAGTAAACATGCTATGACAACATATAATCATGGTAGAAGCCAAGACATAACACAAGACCTAAGCAATGTAACCAATCATAGATGCAACAACATGAGTAGCTTTTTACCAATGGTCATTCGCAGGGGACATGCCAAAGATTACAAAATTATGTCATGCAATTCAGAGAGAGTCACAATTACAACCAGACAGAGATCCCTAAGGGCAACCATTGACTCTTCCCAACCAACTCATCACTCCTCTTTCCCGTGGGACTTTGGTACGACTCTTGTGGTAGGAAAACACTGGTTAATCATCATAAACATCAAGAAAGACAGCCTCATAAACACCTTACTCTCGACTCAAAATGACATCAAGAACTACCTTACAACACTCACTCAAACCACCTTCATATCCATACATGTTTCCGACACAATGTGTTTACCGACCCGATTCCCCGTGGAAGACACTGACATCTGGGAGGAAGACTCGATAGAACATAGTTCAAGGGGCTGTTTCACACAAGCTGGACTTGACCATATAGAAATAATGGTACTCCCGCTATCCCGTTTGCACAAGTAAGTCAATACACATTTCATAGTTAGGGCATCCAAATCAAATCTCTAGCATAGCAAGTATTCAGCACAGAATCAGTTAATAAAACACACAATGATCTCCTTGGAGTCTCCCAATCCATCTGTAAAGAACAAGCTGATATTTTGCCTACCGTTCCCAACTACACCCAATAGGGGTGGTCTAGCGCCTTTACTACCCACTCGCGTCCCCTTTTTGGTCGGTTTTCCTCTTTTATTACAAGTCAAGTTCATTATTTAGTCCAATTTCGGTTAGGAATCTTAAGTTCATTTTGCCCCTCTTAAAATCCTTTCAAATCCTTTGAAATTCATGGGCAGTTTTCCAAAACATACACTCGACCCTTGCGTACCCGAATTGCACAACCTCAGCTCTGATACCATCTTTGTAACGGCCCAGAATTATGATTTCCGGGTTACGTTTCAAGGGGTGAAAACCCTTGTTCGGATCTTGCAATCCAGGCACGGGTCGAGGTTTCAAACTCATTTTAAGGTTAGTGGAAAGAGGGATTTCAAACCCTAAAAGTCACGAAGGGTCTTTGGGTACCCTTAACCTATCTTAAGACTATGTCGCGAAATTCAATTCAAATGAAAGTAAAGCGGAAGCAAGGTTAAGATACAAATGCCACGACAAAGCCGGGTCAAAACCAAATCATAAGCGAGTGATTACCATTTTACCAAGTTAGAATATTAGCTAGGTTCTTCGATTCGCCAAAGGGTTTCCCGTCACAGAAGCAAGGAGCAAACAATATCTGCAGAAAATACCTTAAAAAAAAGAACGGGGAAAGGAGTCAGATCGAGCCACTCATGCGGGACCGGCAGTCCTCGCTGAGGCCACATAGTATGTGCTATACCTAATAAAGATGCTCTAATGCAGTACGAAGTCAAACACACTAACATGCTCCTGGTTCATAATAATGTGCAGAAATACTGTAAAGGGCCCAAGACAATGCCAAATGGCATATCCCTCTCCTACCTCCACCCCCTTCCGATAGGGCGGAGACTGGCCAGCTCGTGAATGCATTCCATCATAATCGGGCGGCACGCATGCCTAACCCGCTCCACAATAAAGCCCGCAGGCATATCATAATATAAGGAAGTTCATGACTCGATTGACTCAGGGTACCCGATGAGGCTGGGCTACCCTATGACCCTAGCAAAGACTCTAGGATTATCACAGATAACGGCCGTTCTGTTTCAAACGCATAAAGTAAACAGATGCTCAATCAATTAGTGCAACCTAAACATGATACTACATGGCATGCTTTTATGCATATGCAACACCTAACATAAAATGTAACAACAGGCATGAATGTCCAACCTGAGTAAGCCCCCTAGGGAACTTACCTGAAAATGCAGAACAACAAGATAACACAAGCAAGGGCCCAAATGCAAGTCCAAAGTAATCCATAAGCAATACACACCTATCATCAAGCCATTTCCATAAGCTACCAGACTAATATTCATACATATGAATCCCAAGTTCTCAACATACTCAAAACCAACCGATAGTAAAACCATTTTTCAAAACCTTTTTGATATGATCAACATCAACCAAAATCATTCTTCCAATTTCCTTCCCAAAACTTTCCAACTCTTAAATCTCAAGTTAAATCGACTTAGAAAATCAACAGTTCCTTTAAAGTCATACTTAACTAAATCCTGACATTAAACATTTAAACCTTAAAACCAATACCTCAAAACCATACTTGTCCAAATCAAGAGGAAGTATTAAATTCCTAAGTCAACCCAAAATATTGTTTTATCAGAATATTCCGGCATTTTGGTTTTCCAACAACAAATCCTTAAAAGATTATTTCCGAACTTAAGATCTCTTTTTAAATAGTTTAACAAACAATTCTTACTAAATAAAATATTAAAATTAAATCCTCTTTACAAATCATAATTATAATCCGAGCCAATAAGTCATTTTAGAGCCCCCAAAAGTACATATTTAAAGATCGCAAAATACATATCTTAATAATATTATTTTAAAATCCTTTAAGACGGATATTCATAATTTCAGAAAATATATTTTTCTCAAAGCGGAATAATATAATAATGATAATAAACTAACACTAATTAAATAAAATTATAACATATATAACAACATAATATAAGTGACCACTCATTTAAACATAACAAATAACAACAACAACCCAAACCACCAGCCCACAACCGAAACCCAACCCGGAAGAACAGGCCCAACTCTTTTAAAATCTGGTTTATGCAAATGAACCGGTTAAATAGGCCCGAACCGCCGGTTCACCAAAAAGAAAATGAGAGACCCGGTTCAACTGAACCCTCCTTCCCCAAATTAATTGAACAGAGCTCTGAATGGAAAAAGACGGGAGAAGAATGAAGATGCCAGGCCGGCTGACGGTGACTCCTCTCCGAACAAAACCTCACCCAACAGGCCGACAACCAATTCCGACCCCAACCCAATCAAAAGGAAAGAAGCGATAGCAAGGAGGAAGGAGGGAAAGACATCTCACCGGGGTTGAAACGTTCGCCGGAGCAAGGACCGATTCGGCTCGATTTGGCTCCGTATAGCTCCGCCGGTGGTCGGAACGAGTAGCTCTTGGCCTGGGATGAGGGGAGAGTGAGTAAAGGTGGACCTTTACGGCCTATTAGTGCGAAAGGAGGTGGAAGCGAGGGTTACCGGATTTCTGGACGGAAAATAGGGAAGGAGAGGCGCCTGCGACGACTCCCGGCGGCTCTGGGCAGTTCGGGGCGACTCCTGGTGTGCTCGAGTGTCCGCTGTGGTGCTCAGTGTGCTCGGGAGAGGCTCGGGGAACAGAGGTGCGGCGCTCGATAGGTGCTTGATGGCTGCGAAACAGGGATGGCGGGAGCGGCTCGGGGTGGTGGCGACGGTGGCTAACGATTTGGTGTCCCGAGGTGTTGCCGATCCGGAAAGAAGATGGTGCTGAGGGGTCTCACTGGTGGTTCCGCTCAGTGAAGGTGGGGATTGGCGATGGTTTCATGGAGTGAAAAGGAGAGCTGCTCTGTGGCCTTCTGGGCAGAGAACAGGAAAGAGGAGGTGGGAGTTACTGACCGTGGTGTGGGGAAATTTGTTGGAGAATTTGGGCATATAAAGACAATCAACATCGCTGGCAATTTGAGGGAGAGGGGCAATTGTGTGCATTAGGCACAAAACAACAAGTGAAAGTTGTACAAGTGAGGAAATAAAAACTCTAATTTACCTTCTGAGTAAAACGAGAGAGAGAGAGAGAGAGAGAGAGAGAGAGAGAGAGAGAGAGGGAGGGAGAAGAGAAAAGAGAAAAGAAACATAATTAAAGTGGTGCCATAAAGTTGAATTTGAAAACACCCCAAAACAAATAAATCTCGAAACCCGTTCGCTGGACCTTATCCTGACGCGTTTAAAATATTTCTCAATTTTCCAATTTCGAATTTAATAAATGAAATCCGAACATTATTTTTTCTCAATTTTCGGTATATAAAAGCAGAGTATAACATATTTTAAATTTCCAATTAAAAAAAATGCCGGAACTTGTTTTAAAATATTTAGAATAAAACAAATAGCTCAAGGACGGAAATTTCAAACCTCCTAAACTTAGAATCGGAATGATTATAAATTACTATTTTAATAATTTAATATTCTAAAATTTTCCGGTCTTTACATCATCTACCTCTAAAAACAAGTCTCGTCCCCGATACTAAAATCATTCTAAAACATGGGGATGAGGTTTTAAATTGGTGAGCCCAAGGATCATGCCATTGATTCCGTAAGCATCTCATAGGGGCCCGTATGAGATCCTCACAACACCCTTGACGTGATCATAACATTCCCAATTGGTCGTAGCAAGTATGTGATATGGGCCCCTATCACACCCTCACCCCGACCTTTCGGTCACATCATAACTCGAAAAGCAATCATAGCGCCTCTACTGGGTCTTAGCAAGCATTCTATATGCGCCCCTATAAAATGTTTGTATCCACTTCGTGAGGCGTTATAATATAAGCCCGGGTGTGAAAATTCTCAAAAAGGGATTTCGCAATTGGAAAAGGTTGGCCTCAAAATCCTTGAAATTCTCGGTAACGTTTATTCTTTAAAATTCCAAGTAATTCCTTTTCAAACCGCTCAAAATCTTCAAATAAGCCGTTTAACCAAGCAACTTACACTAAAACAGCAAAATCTTTTCGATCAAAATTTCGTCAAAATCTTCCAAACCAAATCAGTTTCCCGCATAACAAGCAATCAAATTCAGAAGCTCGGAGGTGGAATCATCCACCTCTAAGGGCTAATCCCATATTCTCTTCCTAGTTTCCATAATCAAATTAATCTATCAGTCTCAAATCAAGCAAGATTCACAAGCCATAATCAATGCATAACTACATAAGCAATCGATCCTCAACGAGTACATCATACGACAAGTCTCAAACATATGCCAACACAGTGTCACAGGGTCACATCAACATCTCCACATCATACTAAAGGTCCTAATATGCATCTATGCCAAAATGATTACACACATCTCGATATCACACCAAAGTCATAAAAGGTACCTCCTCACCATAGAGTCAATGAATCAAAACTCATTCTCAACACATTAACACAACAAGTCATGTCGTTAAAATTCGGCAAAAAGGGAAGATCAACCAATATATCAATCATCAAGGTGTCACATGCTCGAAAGACATTACTGTAACTCATCACAATATCATATAACATTCATTTAATAATTAGGCACCATTATCTTACCTATACAAGTCATATTCATCATTTAACATATCCCTAATCAGGCTTAATGACCATATAGCATAACATCATGCTTTCACATAATAACACATTATGATCTCATATGCTATCATATCACAACACATCCTATCACGCTTCTAAAACAACATAACAGGATAGCAAACATCAATATAGCATGATAACACTAGTCAATACCAATTAGATTTTTAATATTGCATATCAACATGTAATTTCATATCAAGTTCATCATGGTCGTTATCTAACATCATGCCAGCAGGTATAAATAAATCACAAAATCAAGAAAATTCCTCGCATCATACCAGTCAAAATAAAACACAATTCCCACTCTCAAGCCAAGACTAATGATCTTCTAGACTCGCCATCGTCAACTCAGACAAAATTTCCCCAAAGAAATCCCAATTCATTCTGATGCTCAAATCTCGCCCCTCCTTCCGCTAAGCACTACCACACCATCCACCTCTAAGAATCCAACTCCTATCTCTAACGTCACACCCAAGTACCCTCTAACACCATGTCCTAAATATTCACGAGCCCTCTCTTACGCTCCTCGTACCACCCGGAGCATCACAAGCATCCCCTAAAAGCTCCTCAGGACCACCAACATTGCCTCTCATAAATCTCAAAGCTCACTCAGTCCTACCTAAGCCAACAATCCTCACATCAACTCTACCTCACACCACCATCGAACATCCAAATGACTCAAACTCTTTCACTGCACTCAGACTACTCTACAAGAGAATCTCCCCCACATGTTAAAAAAAAAGCAGTTATCAAAATTATAACACCTAAGACATGCATCATTTTAGCTAGCATTTATAATAGCATCGTTAATACATCCTCAATCATTAAAACCTTGTCAAGAAGTCTCAATTTACTATCATGCTCAATATTTATAGCAAACATCATATATGAACATCATCAAATTAGGCTAGCAAGTTTCATCAAAACCTTATCAAATAAACAATTCAAGTTTCTCAGCATTTATAGTTCACATTTTATGTGTAACGAATTTAGATCATGCTTAGCAACTCAAGCATCAATGCATCAAGACATCATGTACATTAGAACTGTAAAGCACCGAATCATATCATCATAAACAACAGACAATCAGACAACAGTTATTACCAAGTCAGCACATCAACACATAAACGTCACCATCAAAGCATTGCAACATGGTTATCAACATATTTAGAAAAGTTAGCAATTCAAACGGAGGACACTCCCGCTTGCGAGTCAAATCGTACTCAGTGTCCGCAATTCTCGATGCGTGCTCGTTCCGCCGACATCATTGATCCTGAGGCCCGTGGGTTATGGGCCCACGCTTCCGCTGCACTGCTCTATCGCTATCTAACTTTTCGTTCCCTCTCCCATGCGGTCGCTCGTCGAATGTATCGCATAGGGTCCAAGTTAGCGGAGATAGGGGAGTGACAAGAGAAGACAACCCAAAGTTCCTTTCGGAACCAAACATAGACCAAGGTTAAGAACGACAAGACTAAAGACAAGACTTTGACCCGAGAATGACAACGATTGCCCATATGAAAATCTATGAGGTTACAATTTGTGACAAGTAGCAAGGGTTCGTCTCAATCAATCAACTATATCAACCCACACTAACATGTACCTATCTCGAAGATCAACGACATACATGTACATTCAAAAGACACATTCGAGTTCTACCTTGAGGGGCATGCGAGACAAGCTAGCAATCTGTCGATTCATGAAAGCCATAATACCTAGTAGTCTTAAGCGAGATATGCGAGATTTACCAAACAGAGCAAATATCACATATATGAGCAATGCACTGGCGGGGTATATATATCAATAATCAAGGTCAATGCATCATGATGAGGTTATCGTAACAATCCGACCTAATGTTATACGAGAACACATAAGAGCAGCATAGTATCTATCACATATGGCAACCATGATCATATAATAAGTCAAGAATGGCATGCAATCAGACGAAGGGTCACATTCAGAAAGCATAGGTCCTACAGGATGCTAGCGATACACGATGAGGCATGACATAGTTAAGAGTGGCCTAAGAGAACTCAGCATAAGGTTCACGAAGCATGCTTACGCAATGCAGTAAGTACGAAAAGTTACCATCTAGGGAGTCATATCGGAATTCATAAACCTTATAGGATACTACTAGCACATATCGAACATGAACTCATCAAGGCACTTCGACTAGACCCACCCTAACATTCCGATGTCATGTATATGCGGAAACATGATATAGCGTGGTGTGTGATCATGCGAAGTGTCAAGTCATATATTCATGTAAGCACGAGAGGGCATCATAAAGCAATAGGGAACGCTACAGAGCGATGGTCATGTAAACATGCTAGGGCTAATAAGGGCGAATACAGCATTTTAAGAGAGTAACAGAAGGGAAGAGTCACACTATCAAGGACATATCTCGGGAGGGAATCAACAATAATGTAGCCAAGGTACAAATCCGCACAACTCGCAACCAAGAGTCCTACGTGGTACTAATGACGCATTACAACATCTGATACATACATGCGCTTGATTGACTAACACAACGATACACAAGAGACCACTTTGACATAGTCCAGCGATACAAAAGCATGGGAGGAATGTAGCAGTGCATAATATAAGCCTACGTAACATGACAATATAAACAGAATACGGGGGCATGTGTTCCAATTTAATAATACTAAATGAGACACGCATATATCGAGATATTATTTCGATATCATGGTCACAGATGGAACTACTAATTTAATCAAGCAAGGCCAAGGGCAACACTAACTAAAATGCCGAGGAGATCATCTTACGGGGCATTCGTACAAAGAGGAGCTTACCACACTATCATGGACCTAATTCAGGGAAAGCAGCATTCATATAGACTCATATCATGCCATTCATGGTTCTAACCAATCAGTAGTACGATCATTACAACATGTCAATCAGACACGCGAACCCAAACATAATCATGACAGAAAGCGAGATGCAACACGAGACCTAAACAATGTGACTAGCATGGATACAAAATGTTATACAATCACGAATTTACATTAAGGATCATGACAATAACATGTACTAGAAATTACGTATCATATAAGGCATCTTGACATCAAGTTGTAGCACGTACCGAATAAGGAACTTGCTTCATCAGGGTATCAAAATTTAACGATCACACTATCATGAACCTAGTAGAGTAAAATCATGCAGATTCATTTCATGCAGCTCACACTTTCATTCAATCCTACGATCAATAGGCCAAGTAAACATGCTATGACAACATATAATCATGGTAGAAGCCAAGACATAACACAAGACCTAAGCAATGTAACCAATCATAGATGCAACAACATGAGTAGCTTTTTACCAATGGTCATTCGCAGGGGACATGCCAAAGATTACAAAATTATGTCATGCAATTCAGAGAGAGTCACAATTACAACCAGACAGAGATCCCTAAGGGCAACCATTGACTCTTCCCAACCAACTCATCACTCCTCTTTCCCGTGGGACTTTGGTACGACTCTTGTGGTAGGAAAACACTGGTTAATCATCATAAACATCAAGAAAGACAGCCTCATAAACACCTTACTCTCGACTCAAAATGACATCAAGAACTACCTTACAACACTCACTCAAACCACCTTCATATCCATACATGTTTCCGACACAATGTGTTTACCGACCCGATTCCCCGTGGAAGACACTGACATCTGGGAGGAAGACTCGATAGAACATAGTTCAAGGGGCTGTTTCACACAAGCTGGACTTGACCATATAGAAATAATGGTACTCCCGCTATCCCGTTTGCACAAGTAAGTCAATACACATTTCATAGTTAGGGCATCCAAATCAAATCTCTAGCATAGCAAGTATTCAGCACAGAATCAGTTAATAAAACACACAATGATCTCCTTGGAGTCTCCCAATCCATCTGTAAAGAACAAGCTGATATTTTGCCTACCGTTCCCAACTACACCCAATAGGGGTGGTCTAGCGCCTTTACTACCCACTCGCGTCCCCTTTTTGGTCGGTTTTCCTCTTTTATTACAAGTCAAGTTCATTATTTAGTCCAATTTCGGTTAGGAATCTTAAGTTCATTTTGCCCCTCTTAAAATCCTTTCAAATCCTTTGAAATTCATGGGCAGTTTTCCAAAACATACACTCGACCCTTGCGTACCCGAATTGCACAACCTCAGCTCTGATACCATCTTTGTAACGGCCCAGAATTATGATTTCCGGGTTACGTTTCAAGGGGTGAAAACCCTTGTTCGGATCTTGCAATCCAGGCACGGGTCGAGGTTTCAAACTCATTTTAAGGTTAGTGGAAAGAGGGATTTCAAACCCTAAAAGTCACGAAGGGTCTTTGGGTACCCTTAACCTATCTTAAGACTATGTCGCGAAATTCAATTCAAATGAAAGTAAAGCGGAAGCAAGGTTAAGATACAAATGCCACGACAAAGCCGGGTCAAAACCAAATCATAAGCGAGTGATTACCATTTTACCAAGTTAGAATATTAGCTAGGTTCTTCGATTCGCCAAAGGGTTTCCCGTCACAGAAGCAAGGAGCAAACAATATCTGCAGAAAATACCTTAAAAAAAAGAACGGGGAAAGGAGTCAGATCGAGCCACTCATGCGGGACCGGCAGTCCTCGCTGAGGCCACATAGTATGTGCTATACCTAATAAAGATGCTCTAATGCAGTACGAAAGTCAAACACACTAACATGCTCCTGGTTCATAATAATGTGCAGAAATACTGTAAAGGGCCCAAGACAATGCCAAATGGCATATCCCTCTCCTACCTCCACCCCCTTCCGATAGGGCGGAGACTGGCCAGCTCGTGAATGCATTCCATCATAATCGGGCGGCACGCATGCCTAACCCGCTCCACAATAAAGCCCGCAGGCATATCATAATATAAGGAAGTTCATGACTCGATTGACTCAGGGTACCCGATGAGGCTGGGCTACCCTATGACCCTAGCAAAGACTCTAGGATTATCACAGATAACGGCCGTTCTGTTTCAAACGCATAAAGTAAACAGATGCTCAATCAATTAGTGCAACCTAAACATGATACTACATGGCATGCTTTTATGCATATGCAACACCTAACATAAAATGTAACAACAGGCATGAATGTCCAACCTGAGTAAGCCCCCTAGGGAACTTACCTGAAAATGCAGAACAACAAGATAACACAAGCAAGGGCCCAAATGCAAGTCCAAAGTAATCCATAAGCAATACACACCTATCATCAAGCCATTTCCATAAGCTACCAGACTAATATTCATACATATGAATCCCAAGTTCTCAACATACTCAAAACCAACCGATAGTAAAACCATTTTTCAAAACCTTTTTGATATGATCAACATCAACCAAAATCATTCTTCCAATTTCCTTCCCAAAACTTTCCAACTCTTAAATCTCAAGTTAAATCGACTTAGAAAATCAACAGTTCCTTTAAAGTCATACTTAACTAAATCCTGACATTAAACATTTAAACCTTAAAACCAATACCTCAAAACCATACTTGTCCAAATCAAGAGGAAGTATTAAATTCCTAAGTCAACCCAAAATATTGTTTTATCAGAATATTCCGGCATTTTGGTTTTCCAACAACAAATCCTTAAAAGATTATTTCCGAACTTAAGATCTCTTTGTAAATAGTTTAACAAACAATTCTTACTAAATAAAATATTAAAATTAAATCCTCTTTACAAATCATAATTATAATCCGAGCCAATAAGTCATTTTAGAGCCCCCAAAAGTACATATTTAAAGATCGCAAAATACATATCTTAATAATATTATTTTAAAATCCTTTAAGACGGATATTCATAATTTCAGAAAATATATTTTTCTCAAAGCGGAATAATATAATAATGATAATAAACTAACACTAATTAAATAAAATTATAACATATATAACAACATAATATAAGTGACCACTCATTTAAACATAACAAATAACAACAACAACCCAAACCACCAGCCCACAACCGAAACCCAACCCGGAAGAACAGGCCCAACTCTTTTAAAATCTGGTTTATGCAAATGAACCGGTTAAATAGGCCCGAACCGCCGGTTCACCAAAAAGAAAATGAGAGACCCGGTTCAACTGAACCCTCCTTCCCCAAATTAATTGAACAGAGCTCTGAATGGAAAAAGACGGGAGAAGAATGAAGATGCCAGGCCGGCTGACGGTGACTCCTCTCCGAACAAAACCTCACCCAACAGGCCGACAACCAATTCCGACCCCAACCCAATCAAAAGGAAAGAAGCGATAGCAAGGAGGAAGGAGGGAAAGACATCTCACCGGGGTTGAAACGTTCGCCGGAGCAAGGACCGATTCGGCTCGATTTGGCTCCGTATAGCTCCGCCGGTGGTCGGAACGAGTAGCTCTTGGCCTGGGATGAGGGGAGAGTGAGTAAAGGTGGACCTTTACGGCCTATTAGTGCGAAAGGAGGTGGAAGCGAGGGTTACCGGATTTCTGGACGGAAAATAGGGAAGGAGAGGCGCCTGCGACGACTCCCGGCGGCTCTGGGCAGTTCGGGGCGACTCCTGGTGTGCTCGAGTGTCCGCTGTGGTGCTCAGTGTGCTCGGGAGAGGCTCGGGGGACAGAGGTGCGGCGCTCGATAGGTGCTTGATGGCTGCGAAACAGGGATGGCGGGAGCGGCTCGGGGTGGTGGCGACGGTGGCTAACGATTTGGTGTCCCGAGGTGTTGCCGATCCGGAAAGAAGATGGTGCTGAGGGGTCTCACTGGTGGTTCCGCTCAGTGAAGGTGGGGATTGGCGATGGTTTCATGGAGTGAAAAGGAGAGCTGCTCTGTGGCCTTCTGGGCAGAGAACAGGAAAGAGGAGGTGGGTGTTACTGACCGTGGTGTGGGGAAATTTGTTGGAGAATTTGGGCATATAAAGACAATCAACATCGCTGGCAATTTGAGGGAGAGGGGCAATTGTGTGCATTAGGCACAAAACAACAAGTGAAAGCTGTACAAGTGAGGAAATGAAAACTCCAATTTACCTTCTGAGTAAAACGAGAGAGAGAGAGAGAGAGAGAGAGAGAGAGAGAGAGAGAGAGAGAGAGAAGAGAAAAGAGAAAAGAAACATAATTAAAGTGGTGCCATAAAGTTGAATTTGAAAACACCCCAAAACAAATAAATCTCGAAACCCGTTCGCTGGACCTTATCCCGACGCGTTTAAAATATTTCTCAATTTTCCAATTTCGAATTTAATAAATGAAATCCGAACATTATTTTTTCTCAATTTTCGGTATATAAAAGCAGAGTATAACATATTTTAAATTTCCAATTAAAAAAAAATGCCGGAACTTGTTTTAAAATATTTAGAATAAAACAAATAGCTCAAGGACGGAAATTTCAAACCTCCTAAACTTAGAATCGGAATGATTATAAATTACTATTTTAATAATTTAATATTCTAAAATTTCCCGGTCTTTACAGTCTACGTCCTCGTCTTGTTCGGTTTAGTTGTATTTAGTTCCGCTGTTGTAGAGTTATTGCATGTATTTAGCACCATCTCTGTATTTTTCTGTTTGCTTAGACGGTTATCCGTCTGCCGACTTGTCGGCCTTCGAGGTTCAGGTATATCTGACCTCGAATTTTTACCTAATAAAAAAAAAATGTATTATCTTGAATTGACCATCCTTCCACAAAAGCTCATTGGAAAGGGCTATAATTTTTGGGAGGATTGATTTAAGTCTATTTGCTAGTATTTTTATGATTACTTTATAGATTGTGTTGCAAAAACTGATCCGTCTATAATGGTTTATATTGGTTGGATTTTCTGTTTTGGGGATGAGGGCTATGAATATTTGGTTATCTTTGAGAGTAGGTTTCCAGAAATATTTGGTTATCTTTGAGAGTAGGTTTCCATAATGGAAAAAAGCCTTGACCACCTTACAAAGTGATTGCCTGACAATGTGCCAATATTTGCAATAGAATTCTAGTGGATAGCCATCTGGGCCTGAAGTTTTGTCTTGTGCCATGCTATTTATCGTGTCCTTGATCTCAGCGTTCGTTGGGGGTTTAATGAGAGAGCAATTTTCTTCATGACATATCTGAGGTTGTATATTTCTGATGTGGTCTTGAGTAATTGTATTGTGTTGTTTAGCTACGTACAAATCTTTCCTCCATTTCAAATATAATTTGGTCTATGATTTGCTTATGTTCAATTAATGTCACCCCTGTTTTGGAGACAAAGGATGATGTGGTATTCCTTAAATTCCTGATTTTGACTGTTGTTTGGTAGGATTTTGTGTTCTTATCTGCCAGTTGTAAGTGTTTAGTCTTTGCTTGTTGTTTTCAAAACTTATAATTGTATTCTAGTAGGATTTTCCTCTTCTTTTCCAACCTAATTAGCTTTTCAGCCTCTTTTGTAGAAATCATTTCCCACAAGAGCCCATTTTGAAGTTCTTGAATATCTTTATCAACTTTTATTAGTTATTTTGTTATTCTTTAGGTTTTTGCACCAATCTTTTGTGTTTTTGTTTAGGAGTTTTTGTTTTTGAACAAGTTTATAACCAAAAAAACCAATTAGCTTATTTTCCCAGTTGGGATTCATGATCCAAGTCTTTTCAAACCTAAATGGGGTTCTTTTTTTACCACCCGAGATTTTAATTTGCAGAGTAATTGGGCAGTGATCAGAGGTAGAAAATGGATGGTGTTGTACCCTAAGGTTTTTAAACTTCAGAATTGCATCGATCCCTGTTAATTTAGGGAAGGTCTACGAGCAACATTCACTGTTTACCGCTGGATGTCGTCTCCCTCGTCTTCGTCGTCATTCGTGTTTTCCAGGTTCAGGGATTCTATTCCGTCTCGCGCTCAACATCTACATCTTCAATCTACCTATTGCTTTCTCGTCTTCTCAACAAGATCCATGGAGCCCACACTTCCTATTCACCGATCGGACAAGCTTTGACCTTTCGTTCGTCGACATCTAGATTATAGGTTTTGGTGTTGTTTTGTTCGGATGCTAGACTTTTAGGGTCAGGCTTTACTAAATCGCCTGTTTAGATTGTTATAGATTTATTTGGCTTGACTTCGTTTGAAAATATTGAGATTGTAATTCTAGTTTACTAGGAATTGGGCTTTTAGGTCCAAGCTCATGCTTTGTTCAACGTTCCAATTTCCGACCGTTAATAGGCTTTATAAGTCTTCATCAGCAAACCCCTAACCCTTGAGCTCGGGAACTGTAGTGTCGTAGGAAGGCTGACAAAGCACACGCCTTCTTCTTGCTTCCTCGGATCTCCTGCTCTCTTCTCTGCTCATATTTGGTTCCCACAAAAATTGCTCACCCATGAGCTCTCTCTTGGTGATGACCCAACATACGAGCCTCTCTTTATCTTTTCTCTCGGCTTTAGCTTCTTCAACGAAGCCCGAAACCCTAGCCAAACTCTCCTGATTTCAGCCATAGAAGATGAACTCCCAGGCTCCCTTTGGAGCGACGCTACAGTGCCTGAGCTCAAGGGTTATGGTTTGCTGATGAAGAGAGCTCATGGGTGAGCGATTTCTGTGGGAACCAAATACGAGCAGAGAAGAGAGCAGGAGATCCGAGGAAGCAAGAAGAAGGCATCCTCTGTCAGCCTTCCTGCAGCGACAATGAAGAGACGAGGAAGAGAAGCCAACAAGGAGGTTGAAGATACCGATGCGCCAACTTGATATCACAGCCCTGCCGAGTTCATCTTCTCAGGTTAAGGGGGTTTTCGTCGGTGCAAATCCTCTACCCCAAATCCAGGCCCAACTCCCCGTCCCACAAAATTATTTTACATCTAAATTAATATTAAAAAAATTTTAAAAAATATATTTAGCTTCTACATAGTTATGATAACATATTTGAAAAAAAATCTTAAAAAATCAACTTACAAAAATTATAATAATTCATAAGAGATAGAAAGATTTTTTTAAGTTTTAAAAAGATGGGAGTTTACTATATATTTTTTTTAAAAAATATAATTTGATTTTTTAAGATTTTTTTTCTTCAAATATGTTATCATAAGTATGTAGAAGCTAAATATATATATTTTTAATTTTTTTAATATTAATTTAGATGTAAAATAGTTTTGTGGGGCGGGGAGTTGGGGCGGGGATTTGGGGTAGAGGATTTGCATCGGGTTTTCGTTCCTTCCCTTCTTTGCTTCTGATTTGTACTCATTACATGTCTTGTTTATGCTTCTCAGTTTCTTCATTTGATGTCGCTTAGTTGCCCTTTCCTCGTACAAGGAGCTCTGAAATATGTTGTTCACGTTCACCTCCACTCTTCTCCAGTCCCAGCATTCAGTCAATGTTAATTTCTAGATCTACTGCCTCTACCGAGTCTACCATTATCCATCTTCTCTTTCAAACTTCTGCTATTTGTTCCAATTAGCTAGAAATACCCACAAGGTCACAATTTGTCCCAAATACCAGCAAATCTTTCAATTACATAATTTAAGGTTCAATTTCATGAAATGAAACCCACGTAATTTCAACCAAACAAATTAGGATTAGGATTTTGAAGAGTAAATTTGGGGCTTTTCAACGAAAACCTAAATTAAGAGGAAACAACACGAGGTGAACAACGACATCGGATTGGAATGTCGGCGAGAGGTCGATACCACCTCTTGTTTGGCCTTTAGAGCATATTGGATGACATCTAGAGTCGGGGACGTAGGGATTGTATTCGAGTCCAAATAATTTATTGCTAATTTGCTATGGTGATGGAATTCTTCAAATTTTCATATGTAGAACAGTGTTGATGGAATGATGGGTGTGATTTAAGTTTTTTTTTATCCTTAGGTCAAAACGTAATTATTTTGTAAAACGTAAAAAGGACTATAGTGTAATTTTTTTAGGGAAAACTAATTAAAATATCCCTACCTTTGAGGGTATGGTAAAAACGTACATATCCTCAACTTTCAAATGTAATAAAAATATCTTGAACTTCAAGGGTAGTGGTAATATATTACCATGTGTTTTCTCATGGGTAAAAAATGTTGACAAAACGACCTAGGTGGAATTTTGTTTAACAAGATAGCCTGCGTGGATTTTTTTTTTACAAATTAGCATTAAAATTGGGTTTTTTTGAACAGTTTCCTTAGGAAAAAAAACCGACAACAAAATTAAACCCGAAAAACGAAATTGATTCAACCAAGCAACTAATCCGGTCAAAATTGTCTCAAATTAACACAACACAACTATTCCTAACACCAAACTGACAACAAAAATAAACCGACAACAACAACACAACGAAGATGGAAAAAAAAACAAAACTTAATGTTGAGAGGTTTGGTATGGGACCATGGGTGTGTCCCCCCCCACCCACATTGATTATAAAAAAGAGTAAAAATGATGGGTTATAAGGAATGGTGAAATTCTACACAATAGTTTAAGCTTTTGTGTTAAGTTGATGGATCATGAGTCATGACCTTATAATCGCAAAAATAATAATATTAAATAAATATAACCCGACACATTTTTTCCTCCCGTTAACGGCCCGTCGGATACTTCACATGGTATCAGCTGCCATGTTCGGCTAGATTCGGCATGTGTTTGTTGTCAAATGCGAGTGGCACTTGAGGGGGGCATATTGAGAGGTTTGGTATGGGAGTGTCCCTCCCACATTGATTATAAAAGAGGAAAAATGATGGGTTATAAGGAAGGGTGAAACTCTACACAATAGCTTAAGCTTTTGTGTTAAGTTGGTGGATCCCAACCTTATAATCGCAAAAATAATAATGATTAAATCAATGTGGTTCGACACGTGTTTGCCTCCCGTTAACGGCCCATCGGATATTTCACACTTACTCAGCCAAAACCATGAAGGAATCAAAGAGGAAGAAGATGTGAGAGAGACAACTCAAGATAGGTGACCACGAGGCATGAAGATTGTCATTGAAGAGGAACCATGGGAAACGTCAAGCTAAATTTGCCATTCCATAAAGTAGCCCCATGGAGTTACTTGGATAAACCTTCCCCCATCAACACTATACAATCTCAAACTAAACCTCACAGAGAAAAAAGATGAGAGCTGAAAAATATAATGCAAAAATCAAAATTGAAGGGATAAATTACTCAGCGCAGAGGAGAAATCAACAATCCACTTGAAAATTCGACCAATTGACCGGGGAATTGGTCATATTGAATCCCTAAAAGCCGAAATTATCACCACTTGATATCACAATCGGAACTTCCCAACGAGACTGAATAGTACTTGAGAAAAAGCCAATCAGTGAAACACAAAACCCGCACACGCTCGCGGAACACATTAGAAAACGAAAAAGGCGAGAAATGCACAAAACGGAATTCAATGGCGAATCCGAACACCCGATTCTACCACCTTCTCTAATTAAGTCAGATTAAAGCGAGATTGAAAAGCAAATCAATAAAAGAGAGTCCAGATCTGAAACGCAAATCCACGCACCGTCGAAGACGACGAAATGGAATAATCAATACGATTTCCAAGGAATGGGGGAATCCCCAAAGAATGAATAAATACCTAAAAAATATATATTCTGCATAGACTTTCGGAGCTTGTGGCACCAACCAGGCACTGACTACCATGAAAACTGAGAAATGGATCTTCGAGAAACGGCGATGACGGCTATGCAGAGTATGAATTGGAATTACTCCGTAGCTTTGAAGGTGGAGAATTTCATCTGGTGCCTTTGACGAATCTCAATTTCAACTTGGAAAAACTCAGAATACACGGTACGAGGGAAATCCTGAGGCGTTGGGGTGAAGATCAAGCATCGATCTCACTTTGGTGAGTGAATCGATGTTATGGCGATCTGCTTTGTCAGTTCCTTGTCAACACGATCACAGGGTTCACAGCTGACCAAAAAGTGTGCATATACCCACTCGATTTGAGGATTTGAATTCGATTCATTTGTTGAGGGGCAAAAAATTGATCATCACGGCTTCATGAAAAGTTGAGATAGAGAAAGGGATTTGCTTTCGTTTTAGAAGACACTGATTTTGATATTTGATTGTCAACACGTTTCTATCACTTCAAAGAGGATTAGAGAGTTGTGGACTGTGGTTTCGTAGAATCGTGGTCTATACCTTTAATCCATGCTAGTATTTTTTTAAAATAAAATCTTAATAATATACTCCAAATTGTTTTTAAAAAAACAATAGTAAAAATTTAGATAATTAACTATTTTGAATTAAATTCATTGATTGAAAAAATAATTAAATTAGTATATATAGATATAGATTACTAAGATTAATTTTATGTTTTCTTATTATTAATTTTATGTTTTGAATTAATCCAATTGTTTTTAAAAAAACTATTAAAATTATAATCTAGACTAAGATAATGGATTAATTGAAGTTTTTTTAAAATTAATTGAATAGCCTACTTTTAAGGAGAGAATTACACCTCATCAAAAAGACTTCACTTTTAATAGTTAGACTAGCGTAGTACCCGTGCGTAACGCACGAAATTTGTAAAATATATTATATTTTATAAAAGATATTACCATAATTTATTTGCATTATATATTAGAGGTATTATACCATTATAATAATATGGAAACAATATAACAAAATAATATAAATTTGGATAAAAAAATAATGCTTATATATTGATATAATATATGTGGCAAAACGTCAATTTCTCACCTTCCTAGCAGGGTCGGGTTTGAGATTTGAAATGTATGAGGCGGGATATAAAAATGTGGCCCTCTACTATTATTTTTTGTTGTGTTAATGGATTGGAAGGTAAGACCAAATAATTTGGTAATTTGACTATATATTACACAAACTCTAGGTGAATGGAGTTTTAAGAACTTTTGGATGGAGAGCACATAAAAACGTGAGAAGAAATATTTTTGTAATAAACTTAAAAGTAAACAAAAAAGCTTCATCCGTCTCAAAATATAGGTCGTTTAATTTTTTTGGCACGTTTTTTAAGGAGCTAAAAACTTTATAAAATATTAACTTTTTTTATTAGTTTTTAAAAATAATAATATACTTATTAATAATAAGCATAATATTATTTTTAAAAACTAATAAAAAAAGTTAATATTTTATAAAGTTTTTAGCTCCTTAAAAAACGTACTAAAAAATAAAACGACCGATATTTTGAGACAGAGGTAGTACAAAGTTTAGAGTCACCACTGTTGTGTGTTATTTTTGTCCTTCTAATTTTTTTAGTGAATTGATTCATTACTTTGAGCATTAAACACACATTTGTTGTGGTACTAGGTTGGAAGATAGAACCCAAAAATTAGGTAGTTGGACTACACATTCCACAAATGCTGGTTAATGGAATTTTTAGAACTTTGGGATGGAGATCACATAAAAAAGATATATTATATTAATAAAATTTTAAAAGTAAAAAAAACATTTCTTCTCAAAATATAGGCCATTTTTTTATATATTTTTTAAGAAGCTAAAAACTCTATCAAATATTATCTTTTTATTAGTTTTATTTGAGCATGTTATATGATTTGCAATGTCTAAATAAAAGTTCTATTATTATATATTAGGCAAAAGCATAGATAGTTAGCTTAGTGTTATAAAACATATGACAAATAAAAAAAATGAAGGGAGAGTCAAAACAAAGAATTAAAGCTTCGAACCAATGATTATTTGCTTTAATGGTACGTAACAGAGAGGTGGCTCTTGCAAGAAGTCAAGAGTTAAAATCTCACCACTTACACTTTGTGTAATTAGTGGATGCTCAAGCCTCCATTGCCTTGGGTGAGCTTGTCTAGTGGCTTCTCGTTGGGCTTACCGATTTAAGTCCTTTGCAGGCTAGAATAAAGATAAGACACCTGGTGGCTCTTCCTGGAAGACCTGAAAGACAGTTCGAGAGGTGACCGTAGAAGAAAATAGGAGGGAGGAAAAGACGTTGGGAACCTGGTTCAATTCTTTATTTTTGTTCCTACAGAAACTGAAGAGAATCGATCCAAAACACCAGAATACATAAACAGAAACTTAAGCAATGATAATGAACAAGTTTACAACCCAGCAAAACCAAAGCAAAAGTAGAAAGTAGACATTGTAGCGACGATTAGCCTCAACGAGGACACCAGCCACCAAGGTCAAAACCTAGAGGGCAAAGAGGCTACAAATCTCTCTCAACACAATGTCACTGAGTGTATTTGGATGGAAGGGAGCTCGATCTACGCTCACAAAGGCCGGAAAGGGATGGAACCCTAGAATCGCCTCAGGAGACAAGAACAGAGCTACAGTAAGCAACAACTCTCTCAACTCTCGGATTAGGGTTTTGGAAACCCTTGTAAAGGAGAGCGCTTCAGCTGAACGACGTCATTGCCAAAGCTTAGCAAGAGAGGCTGAAGACATCCGTGTGGGCTTTTAGCCCATTGGATAGCTGAGATCAGTTTTGGGCCGGTTTGACCCAAACCAATACAATCAGCTTTACATATTAAACATCCAATGTACACTTAGAATTATACATAGGTTGAGATGAGCCTAACAGAAACCGTTCAAGAAAACTCTTGTAAAAAAATAATTCCACGTAGGATGCCTTTTCAGCATTTTTGACCCGTGAGAAAACCCGTGGTAATATATTACCACTACCCTCAAAGGTCGGAATATTTTTATTACATTTGAAAGTTGAGGATATATTTTTAACATGTCTCCCAAGGTGAGGGTATTTTAATTAAATTTTTTTTTTATCATTCATCTTGTCAATAGATAAAAACTATCTTGCGAGTAGACAATACATCAAACGCTTAGTAAGCGATCGTACATTGGTAGAAAAAAAACTTGAATTAAAACTAGGTCACACAATACTACAATTTGACTATTGAAACACAGGTAATGAACAAATTATAAGTACACAATTCCAAACAAATTGTCATCAAATTTCTTCAACCAACAAAAAAAGTCACTAAATAGCTCTGATTACAAATAAACATCGATAAAACACACAATTGAAACTCTTAATTCACACAGCTTTCAACCTAATATCCAACTTAATCAAAGTGAAGAATAACTTATCCCTTTTTCAATTCATAAGTCATTCGAGAGGAGGATATAAACTTGTAATGACTTTCGTTGGTGGCCAGAGTTAAAGTTGAATAGGAGGCAGAGCAACTGTAAATCAAATGACAGAGGAGGTATAATGGGCCTAAACACGGGCAAATGAAAAGGTAATTTTCAATTTTTGAAACCCTAAACACCAGTTCTGGGGCAGAGAGGGATAGTGGCTCATTGAACAAGACGGTCGTACATAAGTGGCAAGGTCCGTTAATGGTGTTCCAGATAGAGTATGAGATAAGTGGTGGTTGAATAAATGTGGCAAATATGATAATGGTAATGGAAAACATTAATTTAATTTTAATATAGGTAATGTAAATAAGGGGAGAGTTTGATGGTGTGAATTGAAGACTCTTTAATTTCCTCTTCAATGAAGAGGAAAGAGGACAGAGAGAGGTCACGAGTGAGTTATACTCCCTCCGTTCAACAAAACTTGTCGTTTACTATTCATGTACGCTTTTTTAAAATGATAAAAACTATATAAAATATTCATTTTTTTAAAATATTTTTTTAACAAGTTTGTACTTATTAATAATAACTGCGAAATTGTTAAAAAAAATTATTTAAAAAGTTGATATTTTATATAGTTTTTAGCTCCTAAAAAAGCATGCATGAATAGTAAAACGTCAAGTTTTGTTGAACGGAGGGAGTATTAAAATTGGAGTAGTTTGGAGTTTAATAAAAAAAAATTATAGACACTTCCTTAATTACCATTTTAAAATGGACATTTAGGTAATTAAACTTTCTAAACTCACATTTGACCAAAATTCTCCAAAATTTTATATATTTTTATAGTTTTTTCAGTTAGAAAGCATTAGGCTATATTTATAGATTTGATCTATATCTATATAATGCATTCGTTCTGAATAGTATTCACATATCACTTATCTTCCCCTTCCATCTAAACAACAACAGTTGGTTTCAATATATCCTGTGATAACTCAATTCATCCCACTTCTGAGCAAGAACCTCGATCTGAGCCCCCATTGCCTGTCAACCAACCTACAACAAAACTTCATGCCTTGGCTTCTTACTTCAACTCCGCTTCCGTTTAGGCATTGGTGATGGCTTAAAACAAGACACATTATACATTTATACACATAGATCACGAAAGCCCTTCGTTGAACGACAGCTTCTCGCTGTCTACAATTCCATCCTCGCTTTGCCTCCTCCAGAAGGATGGTCTTCGGGTTTTCTTCCAGTCCAGGCTGCTCACATTTCCTTTCAGAAGCTGTAATACCTGCAGAATTATGCAACCAAAAAACAGTCTTTTATATTTGTCAAGAGCTAGTGGTGGATTATACTTAACCACTTAGCCAATTGGTTGTAGGATGAACCTCACTAGTCGATGGGTTAGGCTTTTAGCGCATATCTGCGAACCATGCTTGAATCAGAGCAATATTCTTACCTGACTCATTGTTGGACGACGAATTGAAGACCGCTGTACACATAGAGAGGCTGCCAACAACATCAGATTCATCTGTCTCAAGTCATAGTCTTTTGCAAGATTCGGATCAATCAGTTCCTTCACACTGCTCTTCTTGAGCAATGGCTTTGCCTAAATTTAAATTTCCCCAAACAGAACCAACCAGAAACGGTTAATACGACTCTTGGTATATAAAGACGAGTTCATTGCGCAAACGAAATATGAAGCAATATATACCCAAAGAACAAGGCTCTGCTGAGCACAATCCAACGCTCTACGCCCTGTTATCAGCTCCAAGAGTAACACACCGAATGCAAATACGTCGGTTTTCTCATCGACTATCCCGTGCATCAGGTACTCTGGAGCAAGGTAGCTGCAAATTTCAGGTTAAAAATTCCATTATAATGACGAATAATAGAACCATTGATCACTGAGACATAGAAGCTAATGCATACCCAAATGTGCCTTCGAATTTTGAGATTGTATGGTGTGTCCATTTCTCCGGTAGCCATTTTGCAAGGCCGAAATCACAAATCTGCAACAGCACAATAAACTGAGAATCCACATTTCTACGAATAATCAAGATCAAGATCAATGGTGTGCAACCTTAGGCTCAAAGTCCCCTGTCAACAAGACATTCGCGGCTTTGATATCTCGATGAATGATTCGCCTTTGACAGCGTTCGTGAAGGTAAGTTAAGCCCTCTGCTGTCCCGATGGCCACCTTATACCTAACATGCCATCTGATCTTTTCCTTCGAACCGTGTAATCGAGAAGACAAGCTTCCAAGCTCGGAGTACTCAAGAACAAGGTGCATTCCGCCTTCGGCGCCATACCCGATCAGCTTGGTAGTGTTCGGATGGCTAACGTGCGCCATAATCCCAAGCTCGGCTAGAAAATCCGCAGTCTTCTCCTCGGTTGTCCCCTTGATAGGGCGCTTGATGGCCACTATCCGGCCATCGCGCAACCGCCCTTTGTAGACCTCTGCATAGCCTCCTTTGCCAATCAAATTCTCTACAAACAACACGACGACAAAGACGATCAGACTTTTAAATAAACCCGACACGACTCCTGTTTTCATAAAAGGTCAGACCTTGGCTGAAATTGCTGGTGGCCGACTGAAGCTCGGCCAAGGTGAAGCTCCTCGAGGGCGCATCGCAGTGATGGGATCCGGCAACAGAGTTGCCCTCCCTCATGCTACGGCTCCACCATGAGAGCTTAAGGATGCTCAGCGGAGGAGGTGGTGGGGCCAATGCAGGCGGTTGGCGCTTGGATTTTGTCCTTAGCAGCTGAATGAATCCATGCCACCGCGACGACGCCGTTTGGTTGGAGCTCCGGTGGGATTCAGACTCCGAGGTGGTGTCTTTGGACGAGTTTGAGTTGGAGTTGGTGTCGGTTTCCACAGTTCGGAAATAGTCCTCCAAGACTCCAACAGGAGAGCTTCTTGAATCTTGCCTGGATATCTCGGTACCCTATAAGGATCAATGAAAACGTATCAATTCAGTTTTGAGCTCATAAGATCAAGATCATCAAATTGGTAGTAGAAATTCACTGTACCTTTGACATATTGGAAGACAAATCAACCAAATTGGGTCTGAATCTGCTAATATAAAATAGAAATAAAAAAACCCATGAGAATAAAAGAAGTAAAAAATCTAGGTTAGGCAAGAAAAGGAAAGGGACTGAAGAACACACAAATATTTATATTTTTTTTTCAAAAAAAAAATTAGAAGGAAAGAAACTGAACTAAAACAATGATGAGGAAGGGGATGGGTTTTCATTGAGAGATTGATTTCTTCCAATGAAGAACAGTACAGTACACACCATGAGGGATGAGGTAGAGGAGGTTATGGCTTGAATTGAATGGGGAAAGTGGAAGAAGCAAAAATTGAATTGGGTTCTCTTGAAGCGGTTACAATGGAATTGAGATGATTCCGACAAGCGCTTTCAATGATTTTAATGCCCTGAAAGGAAGCCAAAGTCCCATCAACTACATCTCCATTGAACAACAACCTCTCCCAACTTTTTTTCATCTCAAGTAACTAGATACAGAGCTATGATGGGTGGCTCATCCCATTTAATTAAGTGATTTTTTTCCAAAATTATACTCCCTCCGTTTCCTTTCAATTGACTTTTTACTATTCATGTATATTTTTTAAGGTGTGAAAAACTATATGAAATAACAATTTTCTAACATATTTTTTTCAAAAATATCATACTTATTGGTGATAAGTATAATATTATAAATTTTTTTATTAAAATATTAATATTTAATATAGTTTTTACCATTCTAAAACTACGTGCATGACTTGAAAAAGTCACTTAAAAGGAAACGGAGGGAGTATTATAATTACAGTATAATATAATTATAAATTCATTTTAAGGGTGTTTGAGAGCTTTTTATTTTAATATTATATTATATAGTTTTAAATAAAATAAAATAAAAATTATATTTTAATTAATATTTTAAATTTGAGTTTTCATCACTACATACCCAAACTTTTCAAAACTTTTCTTTCTATACACACAAATCTACTCATTTTTACTTCTTTTATGAGCTACTTTTTCAATAGTTTAATTTAGCATAGATTCGGTAGTAAATCCCAAGCAAGTGACTCGGCCGACAAGAGTCGCGTACCAGGTAAACTGATTTGCGTCGACCGACTCAACTCACTTATAATGAATAACACAAATATTATATTTTCACCCAAAAAAATGAACGGATAATTGATCGAACCTGGAACTTCCTTAGCACCGGTCACATCTGAGTGGGGGCACAAACTAACTTCAGCTATCGGCATACACAATTACACACAATAAACACACCCACCTTGAGAAATTTAGGGAGCAAATTACTTGTACTCGTAGTAAGTTGTAAATACTAAATAGTACTCCCTCTGTTCCAAAATAAGTGTCGTTTGTCTTTTAGTGCACGTTTTTCAATGAGTTAAAAAATCTATAAAATATTATTATTTTAGTTAAAATTTTTATACAATATTATACTTATTATTAATAACTATGAAATTATATAAAAAATTTGATTAAAAAAATAATATTTTATAGAGTTTTTAACCCCTTAAAGTAGTAGCTATAGAGAAAGGGGAAAAGGAAAGGTATGTCGTATTTAATTATTTATGGGATGGTTCGTTGTCCACTTGTCCGTACGAGTGATCGATGGTTGGTGTGGTGGTGTCAGAATACTGAATAGGAGATCCCACTCTCCGTTTGAACGGGGAGTATTGCTTATCAATTCGTATGTTGTTTAATCGACCACAACATCAATCACAAGATTCGTCGATCAATAAAATCCAATTTGATGCAACCGACAATTAGTTCTTAATTAATTACAGTAGTAATAATTCAATCGAAACTCTAGCAGACTAGCACCAATCCATCGATCACAGAGTCAGATTCGGATCGAAATCAAGCCAATTCGATCAATCCAACAAGAATCCACACAGCAATCCAGTTAGTTATGCAAATTCACGTACCTCGCTGAATCTGATCACTTGGTTGCCGACGGTGTTTTGCGAAATCCTCGATCTCGTCCTGGACGACCTCCGACACTTGGAACCCAGCGTGCGTGGCACCTCTGTAGACTACTCCTCGTCCTAGGCGTCAATGGCGGATCGATGAGGGAGAGATTTGAGAGGAATTAAGAAGCGTAGAAACGAGCTGACAAGTGGAAGGCTTAAGTATGATTTCCATGGGAAGCGTAGAAGCGAAACAAGGGGAAGGCTTAATGCTGTTGATTAGAACTGGGGTATATAGACACCGTTTATTTATTTATTTTAACCCAAACTTAATTTATAAATGATAATTTAAAGTTCTTAATTAATGGAAATGTATGTGGTAATTGGTAAATACTGTTAATGCGTAATTTGAGTGGAAACGATTAGCTATGTAATTAATTTTTAAAAAATATAAGAAATACAGAAGTCCATGTAGCTGAATTTAAATTCAAGTGAGTTGAGTATTACCTCGTTTAAAAATGTACGTAGCTGAATTTCACCTTGTTTAAAAATGAATTAAACTATAGTCGGATCGAACTGATTGAAAATATGTTCATATTTGACTTATTTAATAAACGAATAAGTTCGAATTTAATTTTTTTTTTCCGAGTGTTCCCAGCCTATTAACTTAAATAAAATTTATAAAATTCAAACTTAAATCACGAGTCAATTCAAACTTCAAACAAAGCTTTAAAATTTGTTTATACTTAGTTTTTTTTAATGAGATCAAACTAAGTTTTTATTAAGCCAAACATGAGTAAAACTTGAGAAACAATTGGCTCGTATAACGGTCATAGGCGGAGCTAGGTGGCAAGGGAGAGGCCGGAGAGCATTCGCTATTTCCTTCCTCCGATGAGTCACCTATATTTGTTCTACTCGTCGATACCCGAGTAAAAAACTATGAACATTTGAAACACAAATTAATTATTTCAAATGTCCTTTTAATAAACCACGATGCTTTAATATTTTATTTAACTTTATATTTTGATAATATAATTCAACCCAAGAGGTTTTTAAACAAGAGGTTATATTACTAAATTCGACAATTAGATAAAAAAAAAAGTATGCAAGCTAGTTTAAAGTTTCTATATCTTGTTACACATCTTGCGTGTTAATTAAGAGAGCAATAAGTTATATATTGACCAGCTACTTAGGTTTTAACACGTGCCATTTTAGAAAGAAAAAACAAATAATAATGACACAATTTTAAACTAAAATATTACCGTTTTGAACTAAAACTTTGCTGCTTTGAACTAAAAATTATACTCTGTATTAAACTAAAAACCCTCAATTATATTAAGATTTCATAATTTAGTCACTAAATCAAAGAAAAAATCTATTAAAACATAATTGTATACTTTTTTTTTATACATAAAATTTCACCCGTTTCAATTCAATGAATTTATATATCCATCGGTGATAAATGTAGTGAAAGGCATGTGCCAAAAATCTATCCCTATTAAGTAAGACAGGATAATTAATGGAAATGGTGAAAGGCCAATAATTAACCTTTGGCTTGACATATAATCCAATATTGGCAATGAATTATGCATGAGTGCATGAGAAGTAGACTTCCACGGCCCCACTATATTGTTGTAATAATTCTTATCATGAATCCTAATTCCTCAAGTAACTTCCAATTAATCATTCCCTTTTTTTTTTTAATGATTTTAATACTCCGGAGTACTATATAATTAGCATTCCATATTCATAATTTTTTCATAATATATATGAATCATATAATAATTCACTAGCTAGCTATATAATTAAACTAAGTAAATTATTCTAGCTAGCTCCTTTTATGGCAGCCGGCTAGGTAGTATTCATCATTGGATAAACTCTACAATTGAGTTTATCTTACTCATTCCTCAATCAAAATGATTGAGAATATATCTTTAATATTTTATATTTTATATAGTTTTTATCATTCTAAAAAGCATACATGAATAGTAAATGATAAGTTTTAATTAAAAGAGGAAGTATAAAATTATATTAAAAAATTAATATTCTTATATATTTTATTTGTTTTAAAGCACAAATACATAAAGTAGAATAAACGATACAGTAAATAAAATGAAACTAGTAAATTTGGTCATTGACTATATATTTGGCACAAAACTGCACAATCTGCTAGGTTTTCAGAGCTTATGGTTTTGATATTATATAGTTTTAAATGAAAATAAATATAAGAATTTTAGTTTAATTAGCTTTTAGAACTAGAGTTTTAATTTTAACAGCTATTCACCAAAGATTTTTGAAGCTTTTAGTTTTGGGAAAACTAATTAAAATACCCCCACCTTTGGGGGTATGGTAAAAATATATCCTCAACTTTCAAATGTAATAAAAATATCCCGACCTTTGAGGGTGGTGGTAATAAAATTACCATGTGTTTTCTCACGGGTCAAAAATGCTGACAAGACAGCCTATGTTGATTTTTTTGACAAGACAACATGCGTGGAAGCCTTTTTTTTATACAAATTAGCACTAAAATTGGGTTTTCTTGATCGGTTTCCTTAGGAAAAAAATAAAACGATAACAAATTAAACCTGAAAAACGAAATTGATTCAACCAAATAACTAATCTGGTCAAAATTAAATGCCTCAAATGAACACAACACGACTATTCCTAACACCAACAAAACTAAAACAACAACAACAACGAAGAGGGGAAAAAAACTTATCCACCCAAATCCGTGAACGAATCAAAGGGGAAGAAGATGTGAGAGAGACAACTCAAGATAGTCGACCACGAGGGAGGAAGACTGACATTAAAGAGGAACCATGAGCTACCTGGAAGATCTGGAAGACAATTCAAGAGGCAACCACGGTCCACAGAAGAAGATATGAGGGAGGAAAATGCGTTGGGTATGAACCCGATCTAACTCTTTATTTTTTTCCTAAGGACATTGTTCAAGAAAACCCATGTTATAAAAAATGCTTAGGCTGTCTTGTCAGCATTTTTAACTCATGAAAAAACTTGTGGTAATATATTACCACTACTTGCAGAGGTCGGGATATTTTTATTATATTTGAAAGTTGAGGATATATTTTTACCATACCCCCAAAGGTGGGGATATTTTAATTAGTTTTCCCTTTAGTTTTCTATTCACAAATTTCTATCAGCTACCCTAATATAGCTAGGTCTAGCAAACACCATGCATACTGACTTATTAAGGTGTGCCAAATCCATCAACTTTAGCTATTCCGTCAGTTTCAGCTGTCTCATCAGATTCAGCTAGCAACCTCATTAAACACTATTTTTTCGATACAATCTAGTTTTATACTTTGTATAAAGGTGTGCCAAATCAACAATGGATTAAAAAGAAATAAAGATTTATCATAGACTTGCATGGAATTAATGTACCGCTGGCCAGCGGTGCAACTGTTTGGTGGCGATTGGCTCCATTTCCTAGTCTATGTCGTCCCCGACGGGGTTGGATTAGGTTCGCTAGGTCGATCAGGAATTGTTTGCTTGTCACTGCTTGGTTTGCACCCTTTGTTATTTTTGTATTCTTGTTGTATGACGGTCCGTCGTCTACCGATTTTGTTTGGCCTCTTGAGGTGTCGGGTTTATCCGACCCTCGAATTATTTCCTAATAAAAAAAACTACAAGGTGTGTTTGGATTCAATTGCATTTTAATTATAATGCAATTATTTTACCTCGTTTTATGTGCACGTTTGGTTCTAAAAATAAAAATCGAGGTAAAACCGTAATTTAACCAAATAATCACATAAATCGAGATAAAATAATTGCATTATAATTAATACATCGTGGAATCCAAAAATATCATAATTTAAACACCTTCAAAATTATGTTAACCAAACACCGCCTTATCATTTTGCATTATAAACATAATTCATTTGGAATCCAAACACACCCTATATTAACTTATCTCTAGTTAGAAAAACGATATTAATTTGTATTACATATTAAACATATAATAATCTCTTTTTCCGATGAATATAAGGACATATCATGAATATTTGGAATTATGATAGAAAGGAATTGTGGGGAAAGTCCAAATGATGTTAAAATAACATGTATTTATATAGAAGCATCAATAATTCAAATTAATGGCGACAAAAGTAACTATATTAAAATTGATAGATTGGTAAGTGTCTTAATTATAATATAAAGGTGGATGGAAACGTAGTTAGTTGAGGGAGCTTGACTCACAATCCTTTCGAAAAAGTTGCATTTGAGCTACTTAAAAATGAATGCTACCCACCTTGTGGTAGCCCACCCGAATCCGTCGTTTCTTGACCTTCTAATATTTTTAGGGTGTTAGTTCAACAAAAAATAATAATATATTTTTAGGGTGTTGATAGATACACAAAGTGGCGGTCGCAGGAATCTCTGAAAGGTGGGGCGAAATTACAGACTTAAGATTTGGAGGAGCGTTCAATCAATTTTGAAGGCCCTATACAATTATTAAAATGAGCCCTATGATCTTATAGTCATTCTTGACACTTGGATTCCTACACAAATTAATATTATTATGTATGTAAGAGTATTCGAATTCTTACAAACTAAATTAGTTCTCATAACTTTAAAATATTTCCGAGTATAAAGTTCATTGTATAGATTTTTTACAATAAAAAGTTTATATTTATGTCATATGATATAGTACAAATATTATACATCATTATACAATATAAATTATCTTTTTCTACAAAGGTTTCAATTAATTATAAGTCTCTTTTCATTATAATTTTTTAATTCGCCTATTTTATGGGTTCTAATTAGTTTTAAGTAAATTTAATTTGTTTAATAGGATGTTGAAATTTTGAATGTTGTATTTTTTTAAAAGTATAAAATATTTATGAAATCTTATATATTACTAAAGTCGAGAAAAATAATTTGAAATGTCATCATCCTATAATTGAGTCTTTTAGGCAAAAAAAAACATTCAAGATATGCTAAATAAAAGGATATAATTAATTTTTTTAATATAAAAAAACATTCAAGATATGCTAAATAAAAGGATATAATTGATTTTTTAATATAAATAAATTATTTACCATCATCATAATTAATAAGATAGAAGAGGTAATATATTTAAATTCACTATAATTATTATTTACGATCAAAGGCAAAATGAAGATAAGAAGAAGAAAATTGAAATAAAGAAAAGGATAACAAAAGCAAGATACAAAATTGAAACAAGAAATAAAAGGCAAAATGAAGATAAGAAGAAAAAAATTGAAATAAAGAAAAGGGTAACAAAAGCAAGATACAAAATTGAAACAAGAAATAAAAGGGTGTAGGGGAATCAAACCCAAGCCCTCTCAATTACCAATTGAGCTAAGTGAATTAATTGATTTAATTTCCATTCTAATTTTACTTATTACAACAAAATCATATGTATAAATAATTTTTTTTCCTCTAAACTCCGGGGGCTCGTGGGTCGAAAAGTGGGGCGACCGCGTACGCACACCCCACCCTGGGGCCGCCCCTGGATACACCGCAAATGGTGATTAAGAATTTGCACGTCCTTAAGGACGTGCATGTACGTCGTTAACAACATGTAAGTGTGGAACTGTGCACGTCGACTAGAAAACTAGGGGTTGCACGTCGAAAGCAACGTGCAATATTTGCACGTACTTAACGACGTGCAAACCCTGGTTAGGGTTTCGCGTTTAGGGTTTAGGGTTTAGGGTTTCCGAGGGTTTGTTATTGTTAATTGAAAAAATTGAAGGGCTAGCGGAGTTGAAGGGTTTAGGGTCTAATTAAATGGAAAGCAATAATTGTTAAGGTTTTCATTCGGATAATATGCGAATAATGTTACAAGGAACGGGAAAAAAGTTTTACATCCATAATTTTAATAACTGGTGGAATAAAATCTAGGAAAAGTGTAAAGGGCGACCGGACTCGACACGTAAGGCTCGAAATCTCTCAAATTGAGATTGAAACGGAGCATCCCATCCTTCGACGCTCGGTTGATGATGTGCGACCCATTCTGGCGGAGGTGGCGGAATAGGAGCGTTAGGACGCAACCAGATCTATGAGAACGGAAAATTAGAGTTAGAGTATTGACATATAGATGAAAAACAAGAATAGGTAATAAAAAAAGACGTTTGTACGTAGTCGTACCGCGGAAAAATGGTCTTGGTTTCCGATGCAGGCTAAACCAAGGGTTGCTGATTGAGGGTTGTTAGCAGGTGTCGGCGAGGTCATGGGGAGACATGTGAACGGATAATGCCAAGCTAGGACGACGAGAGGAATCTGATATACCGTTGCAAATACTAAACCCATGATGGGTAGCTCTATCCACCATCTCCTATCACCATGCACAGGTCCCGCCCATCTCTGGTAGCCGACGAACTGCTGGAATGGGTACCCTCTCATATAACAATCGGCGTAGAGATCGGCGTGATCCTCCAAGTGATTGCATAATAACGTTTTGAGTTCCGGGAAAGCAGACTCACCGATCGGTGATGTCAATGACGCCAAAGTACGGTAACCACAATGACCATCTCCAACAGTGTCCCTCACACCCTCAATATGATCGAGCATGAAGGGATCAACGTTGTTTCGACCCCAGTTGAACCCTCCGAACACATCATCACGTCCACGTCTAGCTGAGGTCGCTTGTGGACGATGTCGAGCAGTATTTCTAGCAGCACGTGCTTCTTCTCTCTCAAATATTTCCCTTAACTCCTCGTATGGCAACGGGTTGGTTATGCAGGCATTCCTCGACCCCCGAGGCCTCCCTTTCCTTCGGACGCTTGTAGTTGAGGGTGGGTGGAGCTCGTCGTCGCATACATCATTGGAAGTCGTGTATGAAGATGACAGCTCATACGGCAGTGGGGTGTCGTCGATGTCAGTCCATGACAAATCCATCCAGAACGGGTGGATGTCCTCGGCGGGTATCGGAGTATCGGAGTTGACGTATGCCTGAATCTCATGGACACAAGGGATCCCGTAACAAACCCTCCAATGTCGGTCCGTGCATTCCAGAAGAATGTTTTGGTTCACGACATCCTGCCACATCTTGTACAGATAATCGAAGCACTTTTTGGAGACTAAAGTCTTTACCTCATCAAAAAGGTTGACTTTATTCGTCGCTGTTGGCCATTTGAAGCGGTCGATCTCCAAAGCAGTCTGCAGCTCATGCAGTTGACAATCGTTGACTCTATGGATTGCATCGATCACGATGCGAAAGTCACCAGTCGATGAGTGCAGTGCCTCCTTCAGAACCTTGTGTTGACCCTCAACTCTGTACACATTGAAGTGCATACCACTAAATGTTTGAAGTCATATCATATTGTAAAGGGAGATATGAAGTAAGGTGTACCTGTTTGTCGTACGGGTGCCGAGATGGAAGACATTATCTACGTAGAATCGTACGATGCTCCTGCTGTACGGAAGCCACACCGCCTCTAAATACGCCACCACACTTGGGAATGGGTGCCATGCAGCGTGTAGCGCCCGACGACGGCGGTTGAATGATTCCTCCGACCTCGATTGGAACAACCCCCAACAGTTGCCCTTGAAGGTGCCAGTGTGGTTTAAATTCTTTGTGATCTTCAAAGCAGCTTCCTCGCATCTTCTCGTCACGTGTAACCAGCAAAGGAGATGATGGACATTGGGGAAGACAACATTCAGCGCCGCCAAGAGGTCTAGCTCCCGATCAGTCATAATAGCTTGAGGCTGAACCATCCCAAGCAAGATCTAAAGCTGACGTAACACCCAGGCGTATGTCTCTTCGTTCTCGTGCGACATGAAGGCATAAGCGATGCAGTAAGTCTTGCCTGAGGGTGTGAACCCGACCACCTCGCACAATGGAATCCCATATTTGCAAGTGTAAATATGTTACATGTACAATACTTTATAATTGGCTATATGTGCAACAATGTAATCGTAGATAAGTAACTTACGCATTTGTTTTGTACGTGTTGTCCAATACGATGACGTAATGGAACCTTCGGAGAAGACGTATCCCGTCAGGATGCGCCAGGAAGAGGTCGCTCAAGACGTTGTCGTAATCCGGATGTCGTCTGAACTCGTAGTAGTACCCTCTTTCCCGCAGACGATGCAGGGTATCTTGGGTCATCGTCCGACTACCACTTTCTTCGACGACCATCTTGTTGAGCGTGTTGTTAAGGGAACGCGACGACGTGACGCTGGTCTCATCCAACTGCCTCAATCCGTACCCAATGGATTTTGGAGGAGTGCCAATTTCCTTCATCCACCTAGCCATCTTCTTTTCCTCCTCTGTCATCTGTCCGGCGATGGAGTGACCCTTCAAGCTCATGGGAAGCCCGTGGTTATGAACACCGTGGGTTACCGTCATAACCCAGTGACCCGGCGGAGCTTCGTGCGGTCGTGCCCGTGTAGAGAGAATGGACAACCGTTTATCTTCGATTGCGTGCTTCGGAGCTTCCTCCCGCGTGGTCGGTACTCCCCACACTGCTCGCAAACTAGGAGAACCCCGCCTGGACGGTTCGACGCCCCCGTCCAAGACCGCTTGATTACTAAAATCATGCAGTGTTTTAGACCCAAGTCCTTGAAATGCGTAACCATTTCGTTACGGTCATTCCAAACCCTTGGGTCCGAGAACTCTGAGGTGAAGTCTCAAAACTGTAATAACATTAGTGGAAATATGAACAAAACGCAAGGCATACGAAATATATTCACTATATGAAACGTATCCGTACCTGGCAAACTTGGAGATGACGATTGCTTTGCGACTCGGCCATAGCGATTCTAACGGTGAAGGAATATATCGAACGAAGTTGGACTTTTTTTTGGAGTGCGGAATCAAGCTATCCCCCTTCACTTCAAATAGGCAGTTTTGCGTTAAAGGTACGCGAAGGTGCACGTCCAACAGAACGTGCATGCACCTGGTCAACGACGTGCATTTTCGTTCCCTAACCCTAAACCCTAACCCTAAACCCTAACTACCCTAGCCAAACCCTAAACCTTAACCATAAACCCTAACTACCCTTCCCTAACGTTTTCGTTCTTGACGTTTTCGTTTTCGTTCTGGACGTTTTCGTTTTCGTTCTTGACGTTTTCGTTTAATATGACTCAGAAGAAATGAGTGGAGTCTACTCGAGATAGAAAAATAGAAATAAATACAAAAGCCGTAACATAAAAGTATAATATAAAGATAGATACTGCAAAAGCTGTAAAAGTATACATGTACATCAATGTCCAGGTGGATGGCGTACAACCTCATCCAAAATCTCAGTCACCTCGTCTAAAAGCTGATCAATGCGAGGGTCGGTAGCCAGGGCCCTCCAATAGCCCTCTAGCTCATGCAAGCGGGCCGCTACCGCCGGAGGGATAACAGGGGGATGAGGCAGGTCCACCCATGGATCCAAGCCGATCGGATGGACGGGCGCCAGGAGGGTCCGGATGGGGTGGCGTGGTGGGCAGCACGTACGGCCGACTCTGCGACGCGTACCAAGCCAGGTAATCTGCAGTGACACCGGCCTGACACTCCTCGCTGGTGCGTCTGTGCTCGGCCAGCCTTTAGAAGCGACCCTCGTCCTTCAAGTCCTGCCACTTGTCGTGCCCGCGGTCAAACACGGCGACGTACTTGATCTTCAAGGTGGCGTCACGGGTGACCTGACTCGGCTCAATGACGGGCAGCGGGATCCCCTGGACTCGTCCGAACTGTCGAAGGCACCTATCGGGCATATATGGCTCCTCCTCCCCGCATAATGTGATGGTGCCCCGATAGGTGGACTGACGGTACTGGTCGTCAAAGTCCAGATCACGCCCAAAGGGCATCCACTCCACCTATAATTAAAAAAATCAGGCGTAATTCACAGTTATGAAATATATGTCATATAGTTAGAGTCTCGAATACATACATCGGCGGCGGTAAGACGGTCGACCTCGTCCCGCATCTTCTTCACCTTCGTCAGCTTGGTCTCGTCCTTCATGCGCTGTGGCGCCTTCGGAGCGATGAACTTCGCGTAGAAGCGAGGGTCTTTCTTCCTAGCCGGATCGCTGGAGAAATCACCTCGGAAGCGAGGGAAGTACGCCCATATCCAAGCCTTGACACAAAACAGAATGTCGTTAGCATATAATATAAATATTTGTAAACTATAACTCTAATTCAGCGGTCTCGTACCTGTAGAATCGGCGTGCAACTATCTATACCCTTCGCACATGCTCGGGTAGCCTCGCCTAGGCCCCTGTACAGACATGCGAGAGCACCTGCAGCCCATGCAAGGGTGGCCGTCCGCGGGATGTCCCAAATAAGGCCGAAGATCTTCCATGGCATTCGGCTCTACAACTTGTCCACAAACAGAGTCGCAACGACAGCGATGGCTAGGTACCCAATGTGGAGAAACCGACGTTGTGCAGGGTCATCCTGTGGCTGCCCCCCTCCCGTATGCGTGCGCAGCCGAATCTGCTCAGGATCAGCCGGGGCCTCTGGGTCATCAGCGGGGGCGGGGTCGATGAGCGGCCCGTGTCTCGCGATCCACAAGGCAGTCAACCAAGTAACGGGAGGGCCGCCAACATGTCTGTATGATGTCAGGGCCTGTGGGGTGATCTGGTAGTACTGAGCGACGGTGTGGATCAACGCTCCCGGGGCCAGATGTGACAGACACGGCAGACCCTCCATCGGAAGCCCCATGAGGCATGCAATGTCGTGCAGCGTGATGACCATTTCGCCCCATGGAAAGTGGAAAGAGCTGGTCTCCGGGTGCCAATGCTCCAGGAAGGCGGTGCAAGTGAACTCGTCCACACATTCCCAATGGAGGGACCTCAGCTGCGGGATGCCCGATGGGATAAGATCTTGCACCCAGGTCCCCGGGCCCACAAAAATGTATCGGTCGAACGGCAGCAGGTGAGTCGCCCGATGGTGGAACTTCAACAGCGGTAGATCCACAGTCGGCTCCCTCCACACCTGGTACGCTCGGTGATGCCTATAAGACACCAGCAGATCTCCCGGTGATAAGAAAGGGTCGACCTGCACAGCCATAAGGACGTGCATGCACGTCCTTAAGGACGTGTGGATTTGCGGTGTATATAGCCGAAACGTATTTTTAAAATGTTAAATACGTTTTTCACTGAAAATTTTCCTCAGTCATTGTAAATTTTCATTACAAACATTTCAATGAGAAAAAATAGGGTAAATTACAACTAATATCCCAACCTTTAGGGATAGTTGCTTTTAATACTCTAACCTTATAAAATTTCACAAAATATCCTAACTTATACCATTAGTTGCACTTAACATCATGGATGAGATTCTTATATTTATAAATTTACCCATATCATACAAAAATTACAAAAAATCACCCATGTTCATAAAATATTTTCAATAAACTCCTAATATATTTTAAAATTTCAAATTAAAAAAAGTCTCTTGCAATTTAAGTCCACCCAACCCACTATCCAAAAATAATTATAACATGTATATAAAATATACTCCTTTAAAAATATAATATAATTATTTTCGCATTTATTCATTTAATATTTTAACATAATTACTCAAAATAATTAATTATTTATCTTAAACATAATACTTTTTTTAAAAAAAATGTAGATTTTAATAAATAAATGGTATGAGATATGATAACAATTTGTAATAAATAGTTACATAATAAAGATATATTAAAAATAAAAATTATGGTAAAATTATTATTTTTTACCATATTATTTTTTATATATCTTTATTATATAATTATTTATTGCAAATGGTTATCATATCTTTTACCATTTATTTTTTTAAATATACTTTATTTTATTTTTGTAAAACTATTATGTTAAACATTTCTTATAGAATCATTTTTTTTTAAAATACCATGGAATTTATCTGTGATAAATTATAAGATGTTGTGTATTAGTTTTAGTATATATAACATAATAATAACAAAAAATACAGTATATATCGTATCAAATAATATACAAGGAATATATACATGTGCAAATCGGCATGTATCGAGACAAACTTATATAAATTTAGGTTTTAATTATAATGTACGTTTTTTAGATAAATAATTAATTATTTTGATTGATTGTATTAAAATTTTAAATGAGTAGATGCTAAGTAATTATATTATATTTTAAAGGAGTATATTTTATATATCTATTATAATTATTTTTGGATGGTGGGTTAGGTGGGGTTAAGTTGTAAGAGATTTATTTAGTTCTCATTTTTTTTAAATGTATTAGGGGTTCATTTAAAATATTTTATGAATATGAGTGATTTTTTGTAATTTTTGTTTGATGTGGGTAATTTTTTAATTTAAGAAACTCATTTAGGGTGTTAATTGCAACTAATGGTATATGTTAGGATATTTTGTGAAATTTTACAAGGTTATGGTATTGAAAACAACTATCCCTAAAGGTTGGGATATTAGTTACAATTTACCCAAAAAAATATGTAATCTTGATCTTAGTTTGAAAAATGAAAACTTCAATGTTGACCACAAAATCGGATGGTTATTTTTTTAAAAGTGTATATCACTAAAATAAATTAAATTTGCTTTTATATTTAAACTTTAATATTTAATTCATTTTTTACTATTAGATGTGACTTTTTAAATAAATTTGATTGGATCGATTTAATTTATATTAAATCCAATTTATTTTAAAAAAAAATATTTAAAAAATCATTTATGAAGTCTTATTGAAACAATTCCAATATACATATTTGAGTATCTCTACAAAAACTATTATAGCTCAAAAAATCCTGAAAGAGTTCGAAAAAAATTCCGAAAGAGTTTGAAAAAACCTAAATGTTGATCTCGAAAGGGTTTGAATAAATTCTCGAAAAGGATTAAACAAAAATTCGTACGGTTAACCAATTACCCATCAGGATCTGAAGAAATCTCCTTCTTATCCTAAACCCATTAGGGCTTGAGTAAACAATATTAGATTAGTAGTTAATAATTTATGGGTGCAGTTTGCTCGGACTATATTCTGCTTCGCTTGGTGTGACGTGGTGGCCTTCTGCTTAGTTGGGGTTTTGACAGTCGGAGTCGGATTGGTTGAGATCGTGGTAGTGTGTACGTGACTGCTCCATGTACAAAAAGATTTCTTGAAGATTCATCTTCAGTGCCCACATGGATGCTTAAAGTATCGCTGGGCAACGATGCTAATGTGCTATTTCACAATGGTTCTTGGCTTCGTCCGTAGTCTACATCCTCAACCTGCTAGCTTTAGGTCTGTTGTGTTTCATCTTTCGTTATTTGTATTGTATCTCGATCTTTTACATCTTTTCTGTATTTATGTTGTATGTCTGATGATCTGTCGTCTTCTGACTTGTTGAACTCTCGAGCCTCAGGCTTATCCGAACTCAAATTTCTACTTAGTAAAAAAAAAAACAGTGTAGCTCAAAATCGTGTAAACACATGTACATTTACAAATTTGCGCACCACTATTGAAGTATTATAGTTTTCATTTACGACATTTTCTTTCTTTCATTCGTTTTCTACATCAACTATCAACTATCTAGTTTTATTGTCAATGCATGTTACATATGTGAGAAAGTATAAAATAAACTAAAAATTAATCAACAGCTTAAATGAGGGATACAAATAAGAGAAAATTTGCGCCGAAGGCGCAAATTTTTGACCATATTAAGAGAGTGTCCTTCAAGTGTGGTAAATTAGGGATTTGTCCACCAAAAATTTTTTGGACAAAATTACCCCTCTAATGTAAACCTAATCTTATATCCTCCCCGCCGTTTCAGTACAGGATAAAAAAATCAGATCTCCTTCTCCCATCTAGTCGATGCTCTCCTCTGTTCTCCTCCACCCTCTCGGATCTCTTTCTCCTGGCCCTTTCTACTTCCTGGAGGTGGTATTCATGGCTCCGATCTTCAAATCCACTACAAGTAAGGCTCTGATCTCCGGTCATGGCTCTACTTCCAGTCCTTCAATCTCTCGATCTCCAAATCCACTGCGTGTCGATTGATAGGGCGGCCATGGCTCTGAGTTGCCTTCAATCTCTCGGTCTCCAAATCCACTGCACTCGAATCGATAGGGCGGCTAGGGCCATGGCGGCGACGTCCCTAGTATGCACTCCACCGCCAGTCGCAATATGATGAGGCCACCAGCAACAAGAAGGCGAAGACGACGATTTTGAGTTGGATCTCTGGGATTTTCTTTTGGCATGCGAGATCGAGCCGTGACAGTCACAATTTGATGAGGAGGTCGAGCCGCAACTGCCACAGTTTGATGAAGAGGACTGTCACAGTTCGATCGAACTTGTTTCAGCAGATCCAGTCTCCCCGAAGCCGCCAAGCGTTCTCTGCGTTTCAGCAGATCCGTCTCCCCAAGCGTTCTCTGCGTCCGTGGTGCTCTTCTGCTTCAGTTGCTGCTGCAATCCATAATCTCTCAATGAGTTGCTGAAATTGGTGGCACACTTGCACCTATCGAACGGACTGGCAAAAGGAGGTACATCCCCTGCTTTCTTATAATTGTGCTGAAATTGATGGATGATGGAGAAGATGAATTCTAGTTGAGTCTTAACTATCCCTAGCTTACTTCAAATTCTTTTGCCTCTGTATTTTATCTGTGCTGGTTAAATCATTTGAGGCTTTCTATGATTCAAGCATGATATTTCTCTTTGCACACATGCATATAATGGATTAAAGGCATGGGAGACACAGTCTTCGGCATTGATGGCGATTCACCACGCCATTGCTCAACCAAACGAGCCTCAATGTCTCCAATTGCAGTCGTGACCAGTAGAATCCCCTCCGAATTTGAATAGTTGCTTAAACGAAAACAGAAGTTATGGATTATGATTATCCAGCCGTTACTTTGTTTATTGTCTTGCTGAAGAAGATGAGCTGTGCTTTTCTTTTCTTTCCAGGGATGTAGGTTTCTTAATGTATTTCTGGCTGAAACAGTTGCCAAACTTTCTTCTTGCATCTCCGATTCTGTCTTTGGCAGTTTTCTGTATAGGATCTTATGCAAAATCCCAACAGCGCTGCACTTTTGTTTTCAGCAGTTTTCTATCTTTGGATTCGCAGCAGTTTTTGAAGAAGATGAGCTGTGATTTTCAACAACAATTACCAACAACTCTGCACTTTTGTTTTCAGCAATTTTCTATCTTTGGATTTTCAGCAGTTTTTGAAGAAGATGAGTTGTGATTGCTGTTCTATTATCGTTTATTTATTTTTATAGGGTTGCTTGCTAGGGAAGAAGTCATTGCTCTTTTTTGAAAAACAGGGTTGGGTTTCTGTAATATATATATATATATATATATATATATATATATATATATAATATATGTATCTATAGTTTCTTCCTTTTGAGGATCATATTTGCTGCTGAGTTTAATATTTTCTGGATTTTGATTTCCATTTTCGTAGTTTTCCCAATCAATTCCCTCAGTTTTCTATGCAGTATACAAATGTCATTGGTCATTGACTCTTTGAAGTTAATCTGATCATGCATAATCCTATGATTATATATATTATGCTAATTAGGTATGACCATTTCATAAATAGGGCTCAGTTTGATGTTGTTCAAGTGGATACTTGGGTTAGCTCATCTGAAAAAAAAAAATGGTATGCGGTGTGACTGGCTTGTCCGGGACTGCAAAACTGGTGATACTCTGACAAGAGCATCAAGGTCAGCAGTTTGTCTTACTTTTTTACTTTCAGCATTTCAATATCTGTTGTTGGCTACTGGTTTTGTTGCCTTGTGTTGCTGTTCGGAGCTGAACTGTATTAGGATGGGTGTTCTGTTATATATATACTTACTTTTTTAGATTAGAATTTGCTGAAAGTGTTGTTGCTGAACTTGCTTTAAAAATAGAATTTGCTGAAATTGTTGTTGCTGAACTTGCTTTAAATCTCCTTTAAAAGCCTCTTAGCTCAATGGTAGAGCGATGTGCTATGCGCAAATACGTGGGTTCGAATCCCGCATAGGCTAAATTTTATACCCCGTAACACGATTTCAGCAACAACAACATTGTTGAAACCGTGGGTTTAGCATCAATAACGTTGCTGAAATCGGGGTTTCAGCAACTCCGGTTTCGGCAACGTGAAAAAAAAACAGTAATGCAAAAAGAAAAAAAACTGCTGAAACAGAGGGGGAACAGGTGTTTCAGCAACCCAAGAAACGTGGAAAAAACAAGGTAAGATGGAGAAAAAAAAAACTCAATTTCAGCAATTTCGGTTTCGGTAATTTCGGCAACGTGGAAAAAAAGAACTCAATTTCAGCAACTTCGGTTTCAGCAGTTTCTGCAACGCGGGAAAAAAAAAAAAACTAAATTTCGTGGAAATTTTTTTTTTGCTGAAAACAAAAATTTCAGCATGATGAAAAATTCGGTGGACAAATCCCAAATATGGAGAGGGTGGGAGACGGATTCCTAATATAGCCCAATTTCGTGTCCTATATGGTAAATGCCCCTACAAATAATAGTATAAGTAGTTAGGGTCAATGAAGTGTATTTATATGACTAATATACAGTTTTCTTGCCGCCAAAGGATTAAACCCGGCCCATCTTAATTCAGCCCAAAGACAGGCCCAAAATTGAGTCCAAACTATTTAACTTATATCAACAAACCTCCACATTATTCGTGTCTCCGAATTTAATCACTGTTATTTAGGAAAACAACTACTACATCCGTCCAAAAATACATGGACTTTACTATTCACGCACGTTTTTTTAAGAAGGTAAAAACTATATAAAATATTAACTTTTTTATTAATTGTTTTTAATAATTACAAACTTATTAATAAGTTTGTAATTATTAAAAACAATTAATAAAAAAGTTAATAATTTATATAGTTTTTAGCTTCTAAAAAAGCATGCATGAATAGTAAAAGTCCATGTATTTTTGGACGGAGGGAGTACTACGTATTAAATTGAGGATCTTAAATCTTAACCATGATATAAGTTAGACAAACCGTTATTATAGAGAGTTTATAGTAAATTATCCATTTAGGATATTCCTCCGATATAGTCTGTTTGAGATGACATTAGTCGAAATCACAATTTGTAAGATTCTTTGGACTGGTTTGATCTATATGTAGAACTAGTTTCCTCAGCTGTTCTACATTCTATTCTTTATTTTGATTACCGAACCATGTAAGTTCCTTTTATTAGGTAAAAATTTGAGATGTCAGATAACATATAGTCTGATAACTCAAGAGGCCGGGTAAACCGTCATAATACAACACATATAAATAATGCAAATCAACCAAGACAAAAGACAAAACCCAACCCAACTAAAACCATCAGCTAATAGAGAGAACAATGGAAGGAAAATTTTATTAGGTGAACCATGATTGTTGAGCACAGGGGAGAGTGCGAAGACTTTTAACATATAAGTGATTATGGGAGGGTTAAAAAAATATGTTATATGTATATTCTTTTTTAATTATAAAACTATATTGTATAATAGGAGTCGTCCAAGTTAATTTGAAGGAAATTTTCAAATGGCGACCACAAATTTTTGCAATTATGTTCAGTACACAAAATTTTGATAAATTTCGTGTGGTATGGGGTTTTGTAAAAGTTCATGTTATAACCACAAATTGTTTTAAAACTAGAAAATTGAGATTTCAAGTTTTAAAAAAATCTATAAAAAATGATATTATTGTTATTTTGGAAAACACTTTAAACATTGTGCATTATTTGAATCTCTCTTAAAAACTAATTTTTTAATTTATATTTTTTTAGAGACGATCCAAATAATTTTAATATCTTCTTTCAAAAGCTCATGCATTTAATTTTGACTTGTTCTTAATGTTTAGATTTTATTTTTAAAGAAAAATGACTGAAAATAATATGCTATGAATAAATATGTTTATTTTTTTAAAAAAAAAAACTAATATTGAGCATATATTGAATTATAGAGTTAATTTACTTGTTCAGTTCAATTTGCACTCAATATTAGTTTTTTTAATAAAAATTACATTTGGATATTTAATGATATGACCCCACACCATTTTTCATATTTTTAAAACTCAATTAAAGATTTACATTCTATTCCAATGATACACAATCATATAAATATAAAATATAATTATGTAAGTTAATTTATCAAAACCTTATATTTTACTATATGAAATACCATAATTATGCAAGTTAATTTATCAAAACCTTATATTTACTATATGAAATACCTTATATTTTGTCAAAATTTATTGAAAAATATGTATTTTATTTTCTATTTTGGAGAAAATATAGAGAAATAGATGGTCTAACACACAGTAACACCTCTCCAGGAGGAGGCCACTGAAAACAATGTAATGGTCCTAAATCCTAATGGATGCATTCTTTTGGAATTTGGATAGTAAAGTGTTCATTATAAGTGTGAACGAAGAGTAATTAATTTGGAGGTGAGACTTGCCGTTTTTCAATCTATTTTATCCCCCTGATAACGTTGAGACTTACAGTTATACTTAACTTTAATATCAAAGATTTTAAAAACCTAAATAAAACAAAACAAAATACAGTTATACTTAACATTTTCAGTTTCCAAACCTAAAACTTGGGTCAACCCTTGACTAATTACGATCAGTAGTCAACACAGTGACACATAAATATTGATTATTTTACCTACCTATAGCCTATTATGATATTTTTTCGATTTATGAAAGATACTGCACATGTGTTTAACATCAATGTACACAGAGTATTAGACCATACAGAAAATCATATGTCACCTGACCAAAATAAATAAAAAAGCATACTCCGTTATTTTTATATTGGGAAATTTCGTGTGGTGCCCACAAATTTTTACAAATTCCGCGTAGTATACAAAGTTTTGAAAAATTCCGCATGGTGCCCACGAAGTTTTGTAAAAGTCCACATGGTGCCCACGAGATTTTTTAACAGTTTATGTGATAACAATAATGGGTTTTAATATTGAAAAATTGAGATTAAAAATTATATTATTGTACATTATAATTTGGAAAAGCACTCTACAAGATCGGGTATTGTTTTGAATCTTTTTTAAAACTAGTTTTTTTATATAAAATTTCTTAAAGATAAACTAACCAATTTTTTTCTCAAAAATCTTACGTCTTTAATTTTTATTTGTTCTCAATATTTAGTTTTTATTTATAAGAAAATGAGAGAAAAAAAAAGAACAACGGAGTATTACCCGTTCACCATTGAAAAAAATTGATACAAAATTTTAAAATTACAAGAAGATATAGACACTTTCCCCCATTAAACCAACTTTCATATGAAATAATTTTTCGGTGAATTTTTCGATGTAGTAACCGGGATAGAAGAATTTAATAACATGGTGTGACATCATAAATTCCCAAAATTCAATTTTTTGTAAAAACTAAATTTAACCAATTTAATTTTATAAATAGTATTTTAGAGCTAATTATTTACTTATCAAATTTTATAAAAATTAAAATTGATCATTTAAGAACGTGGTGCCATACTATTTTCTGATTTTTAATACTCAATTAAAATGTGAAACTTTTAATTGTGTATTAGAAATTATCTCATATGAAAATTGGTTTAATATGGAAAAGTGTACGTGTATATTTTCTTTGTAATTTTCAAATTTTCTATTAATATTGGTTCATTGTAAATGGGTAATATTACTACATAGTTCTTATTATTTTTTCCTCATTTTCTTATAAATAAAATCTAAATATTAAGAACAAATAAAAATTAAATACATAAGATTTTTGAGAAAAAATTTTGGTTAATTTATAGGTGAGAAAATGTATATAAAAAATTATTTTTTAAAAAGATTCAAACTAATATACAATTTTATTAAGTGTTTTCCAAATAATGTACAAAAATATAATTTTTAATCTCAATTTTTCAATATTAAAACTCATTATTATTATCACATAAACTTTTAAAAAACCCCGTGGGAATCATGTGGACTTTTACAAAACTTCGTGGGCACCACGCAGAATTTTTCAAACCTTTGTATACCACGCGGAATTTGTAAAATTTCGTGGGCACCACGAGGAATTTCCCTTTTATATTCCATATCAATGTACACGGAGTATATATGTAAGGGAGTCATTTGAATTAGGGAAATTCCGTTTGGTACCCCCAAGTTTTTGACAATTTCGGATGGTGTTCCACACTTTTTTTTTGTCCGGATGGTACCCCTGAGTTTTGTCAAAAGTCCGACTCATGCCCAAAACTCATAGTTTCTTCTTTTTAATGAATAAAACCACCCATTATTTTTATTTTTTCATAAATATGCCCATTTACTTTTAACATTAAACAAAACTACTTATCATTTAACTAAATTCAAAACAAACTTGTCAAAATCACCTTTATTTTTTTAAAATTAATAAGATCACACATTATTGCCAAAGTTGTAGCAAAAAATACCCATTCTTTCCAAATTTTTTTTTGAAGAAAATCAACTATTATTTTTGAAATTACACAAAAGATCCGTTACATATTTTTCATATTTTATAAAAAATAAATCTCATTATTTGTCAAATATTGCATGTACATAATCACCCATTATTTACAAAATTTTGCACAAATCCACTATCTTATTATGTGAACAAAAATAGTTAACCTATACATTATAAAAAAATACTTTGTAAAACCATACTTTGTGTAAAACCACCCTTTATGCTTTAAAAAATGCACAAAATCATTTCTTGTGTAATAAAAGAAGGTGTTATTCATTTCTTTTGTTTGGAATACATAAAACCTAATAAAATAAGAATGATTAATCTCTTATTATATTTTTCTTTTACAAGAAGAAAAATAAATAAATAAAATTTACTTTTCTTTTTCAAAAAAACTATAATCAAGCATTTGGTTAAATTGATCAATCACATTTACAAATGTTAGTTAATGAGATATAAGTTAAATATTGTTTTGAAAAATAATATGTGTTAAAAATATTGCAATAAAAATTTTTGGAAATATTGCAATAAAAATTTTGGAAATATTGATCAATCACATTTACAAATATTGCAATAAAAATTTTGGAAATTATATGTGATTTTGTAAAATTTTAAAAAATAAAGTTGGTTTTGTCACTTTTGTGTTGAATTTTGTTAATTAATATGTAGTTTTGTTCAATGTTAAAAGTAAATGGGCATATTTATGAAAAAATAAAAATAATGGGTGGTTTTATTCATTAAAAAGAAGAAACTATGAGTTTTGGACATGAGCCGGACTTTTGACAAAACTCAGGGGTACCATCCGGACAAAAAAAAGTGTGGGACACCATCCGGAATTGTCAAAAACTCGGGGGTACCAAACGGAATTTCCCTTTGAATTATTTAAAACCCAGTTATTTTTATATTCCATATCTTTTTCAGATCCAAAACCTTTTTTTTTCCCAAGACCCAAGATATTTATAAAATTATAATGGGTTTATATGTCCTCTGATGAAATCATGGTCTTCTAATGACACCAAAATTAAAAAACAAATTATAATTGCAAATCACTACCACTAACCTCTCATCTTCCTGTATATGTTTGAATATTGTTTCGGTGCAGCCAACCAATTTTTTTACAAGTAAACAAATAAGCAGACACCTAACTGTAACTCAAATTTGTGAAACATAGCAAAATTAGAAAATTAGTCTCTACCTGTGTGTCAATATGTTGAAGATAGCACATAGTATTTCAGCTCTAAATACCTCAATCCCCTGATATCAAACAATTCAGCTTCACTTCCTACAGTTTCACCTGTCTGCAAGATCGAGCTACTCAGTCGGAATCATGGGCACAGTGGCAGACATGGAGAGGGGTGGTAACGGAATCAGTAGAGAGGCCAACGAGCCGCTGATAAGAGCAAGCAATCGGCGGGGCGGTCGTTGGAGCCAGCAGGTCAGCACGGCGCATCCTTGGATGGTCTACTTCAGCACCTTTGTTGCAGTCTGTGGATCCTATGAAGTCGGAGCTATGGTAAGACTTTGTCTATCTTTGTGTGTTTTATGAATCTTTGAGTGTTCGTCTTTCTCATCGCTTTCCCGGTGCATTGGTTTTCAGTTGGGCTATTCGTCGCCTACTCAGTCGGCTATTACTGAAGATCTTGGACTCACCACGGCAGAGGTTGGTTTGTTTTTACACAAAATTCAAATGTTAGTACAAATTTAAACTTGAGACCATATAAAAGAGAGTACAGTTTGAGCTCAATACCTGGTTCAATTAGCTCCTGTGGCTCCGGAGATTACTGATTCAATCACACAGCATAAGAAGCAAAATGATATAGGTATTCTTAAAAGTAAAAAAGATGGAGACACTAATAAAGAAATTGGGGATTTGATATTTACTTCAATACCTTATCTTATGATATGATGGAAAGGTATGTTTACTACTGAGGTTATTCCTTGTATATAACCTTGTAAAAAATCCGACTTGTTATACAATTTTATATCGTCAAACACATGGTCGTTTCACCGGCTTCCGGTGTCGTCAATTTATTTTTTTTGGTTTGAAAATAGGTTGCCGACACCGGCTTCCTATGTCAGCAAAGCTGATAGCGTCGGCAAAATGTCTATCGATTTTGCCGACACAGGAAGGCGGTGGGTGTCGACAAGCTGTTTTTAGGTAAAAAAAATTGTTGATACTGAAAACCGGTGAATAACCTTGCATTTAACAAAAAATGAATCGTGCATCCAATAACCCTCTTAAAAATACATCGGAGAACCAGAGTTTATAGGGCTGTCTTTTTTATCATTGTGTGTTTGGTAAGAAAACTAAGAACTACTTATTGACAAATTTGGTAAGGTAGTTAATAAATCCTAATCAAGCCAGCCCACGTAGTGATTGACTGATTGGACCACTGTATGGACTAGCAAATGGGACTAGAGGATCTACCCAGGGGGAGCACCTGGCATATAACAAACCTGGGGCCAAAAATATCCTACATCCCAACATATAAACACAAGCCTGATCCTAACTGATTCATTAACCCTCCACATTACCAGCCCCACATAAACTTAACAATATCACATAGATCATAACACAAAATTTACAGCTATTTAGTATTTACCTGCCATTTTTGCTGGTCAAAATACATAAAAGTTTCTAGCATTTTAAGTTCTGCTCTGGTTCTTGCATCTCCAAGCAGTACTCGTTATTCGGGTCGCTTCTGTCCGTTGGTGCGATGTTTGGTGCAATCACAAGTGGACCAATTGCGGATTTCGTTGGACGAAAATGGGTCAGTAACTCAGTGTCATAGTCAAATTTCAAGTTCATTATGTCATGTTCAAGCAAATGTTTCTTAAGGGATCATCATTAATGCAGGCCATGACAATGTACAGCAGCTTCAGTATAGCAGGGTGGCTCGGAATATACTTCGCCCAGGTTTAGCTGGTCACCAAGCTTGAACTATTTGTTTTTCGACGCCTAAATTAGACATCTTTCTTCACTGGGCAAAACTTTACTTAACATTCATCCATTTGTTATGTGAAGGGAGCACTATCTCTAGACCTCGGAAGACTAACAGGTGGTTACGGAATAGGAGCCTTCTCTTATGTGGTGAGTAGGTTGGTGAGGATCCATACAGATTTTTAATTGACTTCTAAGTTGAATGTTTCCACTATTAAGGCAACTGCCAAAATTAATCAACAGGTGCCAGTTTATATAGCAGAAACAGCACCTATGGAGCGTCGAGGGGTGTTGACAAGTTTTAACCAGGTGAATCCAAGTAAAAAGCTGCTATCTTTAAGTAGGATACTTCAAAGATATTCTAACAATGTTTATAATTTGTTCCACAGCTTCTGCTCTCCATTGGTGTGGCAACATCTTATGTACTTGGTCTAGTATTGCCATGGAGGGTTTTAGCTCTCACAGGTCACTATTTGCTCATCTACTTCTGATATCTTACGAAATTTAAAATGCTCAAATAAGAGGCTTACTTGGGAATGGCTGCAGGAATTATCCCATGTGTTGTTCAGCTTCTAGGCTTGTTAATCATTCCAGAATCTCCAAGATGGCTGGTAAGAACACTTGGTCAAAGGAGATTTTATCTACAAGGTAAATTAGAAACATGTATACAGACTAATAGTTTATTGTTTAAAAATACAGGCAAGGAGAGGAAGAGACAAGGAGTTTAAAGAATCACTACAAAAACTCCGTTCCAAAGATGCAGATATATCTTACGAGGCAGCAGAAATTCAAGTATTTGTCCATAAAACTAGTTAAAGAAAAGATGCTAAAACCATTATATGATCAAGTTAAATTCTGAACTGACCAAATAATACATTTCTCACAGGCTTACATAGACCTGATGCAAAGACTCCCAAAGGCAAATATACTGGAACTCTTTCAGAGAAGATACCTACAATCTCTCACCGTAATACTTTAACCTTTCTAAAAAAATCCTAAAAACATATAGGGGTTATCTCCAGCAATATTCCTTATCTAAATGTTGTTTACTATTGCCAGATAGGAGTAGGATTAATGGTATGCCAACAGTTGGGAGGAATCAGTGGGATATGTTTTTACATCAGTGAGACTTTTGAAGAAGCAGGTAAGTTAATATAGCATTACTAATTACTATGCATAAAAATCATGGTGCTGTCTTTTTTTTAAAAGCTCAATTACTCATTTTTGCTGGAATAATCCTTGCCCAGGTGTTTCTTCAACAGTTGGATCTATATCTTATGCCGTTATTCAGGTACCTGAACCTAAAAGACAAATCGTTTCCATTAAATAAAATGAGCCTTTTCACTTCTGAGGCTTATGCAGTATTGCAAATTTACAGGTTGTGGTTACGATGTCTGTTTTGCCACTGATGGACAAGGTTGGCAAGAAACCTCTCACACTGGTAAATTTCATAATAAAGATCCCTCCTACAATCGTAAACCATCCACTGGTTCTCTATTGTGCATCAATATTTAAGACCTTGCTATGTGTTGTTGCTTCAGATCTCTGCATCAGGACTAACTTTAGGTTGTTTAATAGCAGCAGCTGGCTTCTTTCTAAAGGTGATTTAAAAAAAAAAAAAACATCACATTGTTACAGAAATTCCACAAAACATCTCATCAGTTTAATGCGTTTATCTTAATATGTGAACCAGGCTCACAATCTATGGGTAAAGGCTGCACCTATACTGGCACTTGTTGGACTAATGGTATGAAATTGTTGCTGTCCCTATGACCCATCTATTATGTTTTCAACAAGTTCTGAATGAAAATATTTGGAATGCAAAAATATCAATTCAGGTATTTATAGGATCCTTTTCAGCTGGCATGGGACCTGTTCCATGGATAATATCAGCAGAGGTAAAAGGAACTGCTCCTATTCATGATTTGATTAGATGTTTCATTTATGTCTATAGACTGAGCATTCGTTTGTGTAACAGATATTCCCCTTAAATGTTAAAGGAGCTGCTGGAAGTCTGGCAACACTTGTAAATTGGTTTTGTTCTTGGTTGGTTGCCTACACATTCAGCATGTTGACAAGCTGGAGTTCCTACGGTAAAAATTCTACAATTACTAGACTATTGTTTAACTTATGTTAGAATGAGATTTTACGAGGGTGAAACATTTTACCATCTTCATGATCATCAAAATTCACTGCATAGAAACTATATCCTACTGAATGGAAAGAAGTAAGAACAGATAATGAAAGGCAGAAAAATAAGATGACACTAACAAATATCAAAACCTGTGTACTTATTTTCCCTTTTGCTGAATGTCAGGTACCTTTTTGCTTTATGCTGCGGTCAACGCTGTGGCACTCATTTTTGTGCTTAAAGTAGTACCTGAAACAAAGGGAAGAACATTGGAGCAAATCCACGTGCAAATAAATGTATAGAGACATAGAGGAGGAAAATATGCTATCTATAGAATAATTTTATATGTAACTGGATATTCAAAAGTAGCTTCTAAGAGGGAAATAATAGGGGAGAAACAACAGGTACTAAGAGGGAAATAATGCAGTCACAGGACCCAAATGCCATAGATATTTTTTTATTTGCTATGCAGGAAAGTCTTCCACAGTTGGAGCAAATCTGTATTTCAAATGTAAGATATATTTAGGTCATGCGATGATCCACGAACAAAAGCAGTGCTAAAATGAAACATGTAACTTGCAGATCTAACAGTTTCTTTTAACACCTTACTGTTAACTTTTACTTTCTAAAATAATACACCTATTAGTGTTGAGTTAAAGGTTCAAATGAAATTTTAGTGCTCTTCAGCATTGGACTTCCCCCACTTCGTTATCTAAAATAATAAAGTTGTCAAAATTCTAACTATTACCCTCCTTCCCTCGTTTTTCCTACAAATTTGTTTCACTTCCCCCACTTCGTTTCCCTAATTTTAGCATAGGGTAATCATATCCCCCATTATGCTCTAACCATTTCTCCTTCCTCCTCTAGACTCACAAAAAAAAAACAGATGCTCCTATACTTTTTACCTATTAAATTTGATTTCTTTCCTTTCTATTCCCTAATCTTCGAACAGGCCCTTTATCTGAAAAGTCTGATGTAAAGAGAATTTTGATTCAGAATTACCGTCTTGCTTGTTTTGTCATAAAGAAACTGTTTATGATATCACCAAGGAAAATGATCTTAGCATTACAGCAATTGAACAAGAATTGGTGCATACAATTATCAGTCAAATGAAACAGTTTGTACATAGAAAAAAATAAACTAACATTTACAAGTGTTACCGAAAAAAAAGCTTCAACTTATGCATTTATCCAATTATCATATCCATATTTGCACGGTATCTCCAAGAAAGCTTCAAGTTACAGACACAAAGAATGATATGAATGCATCCAATCTTATTCTTCCATCAAGATCGTATATTAGATAAAAAGAATAAAATATTCAGTGAACAAAGTCAAAAGAATGCTAAAATTTGCAAGTTTTCTTTGTATGGTTGAAAGTTTATAGTTCGTTGTGAGACTTGCTTGCATGGTATATTGTGGCACACTTAAGAATCTACGTAAGAAGAGATTTGCCTTCAGCATTGAGAGCCATCCACCTTGTGATGAACAAATGTGTTGTCTGCTGCAGCTGATGCCCATTCAGTGGGTAGCCAAGTTGTATTGTCTTCCAGATAGAACCAATAAAAAGGAAGTATAAAGTGTCTGATTTTATTACTTACACAGTGTCATGCTTGCTCGTATCATGCATTGCACTCCTAATACCAAGATAACCAACCTTGTGGGATGGAAGGTAAAGTTCTAGCACTAGCCACTAAGTGGCAACAAAATAAAACCGTTGAAACTTAAGCATCCCAAAGACAGAACAGCAACAGCAACAACAACAACAACGGCAACAAAATATAAAACCGTTGAAACTTAAGCATCCCAAAGACAGAACAGCAACAACAACAACAACAACAGACACAGTGGGATCACGCTCAGAGTATCCCAAAGACAGACAGAATGTAAAATAAGGAAGAAGTTTCAAGGATTATGTCAGAAGAACTAGAATTCGAATTGAACATGGATATATTATCCATTTGCTTCAACATGTAATGTAACGTTAAAAAATATTACCACAAAACAACAGACACAGTGGGATCACGCTCAAAGTATCCCAAAGACAGACAGAATGTAAAATAAGGAAGAAGTTTCAAGGATTATGTCAGAAGAACTAGAATTCGAATTGAACATGGATATATTATCCATTTGCTTCAACATGTAATGTAACGTTAAAAAATATTACCACAAAAGAGCTCATCCTAGCAGCCTTTTCATTACAGAAGAACATTGTGGATACTTTGCAAAGACCAATCAAGTGATATTCTCGGTATGAACTATGAACCAACCTCTAACATGTTATAAATTACAGGAATTTGATTAGGCTGCAAGAAGTGAAGTGTATCAGACACAGGTTTCAGCAACTTGATGAACCTAAACAAACAGTCAGAATAGCATTTCTATCCATGAAATCAGCGAGCTTGGAGTTTCTTATAATTTTAGGTGGTTTGTACTGACCAGCTGGTGCATCATTTTCAATGGCTGCCTGAAGCAACTTATCAAAGGTCCCAGGCTGTACAACTGATAACGTTGAAGGCCCAATTTCACCCTTTTCCCTTCTTGCTTTGTAGATGTAACCCAAACCTTCCTCAATTGAGGAGCAACAACTTCTTAGAATACCAACCAACTCATCTGACTTCTCTTTCTGCAGAAGGCGACATCTATCTTTGACTTCTACATAGATCTTCAGCTTCTTGGAAGACTTGGAGTCCATGAAACATGAGAACTCAATTATCTCTCCCATCAACTTTCCTAGAGCAAATTGTAAATTTTCAACTGCTCTCATCAAGTCTCGCTCTGTCAGAATCTCAAAAGAACTTTTCGGTGCTCTTGTGACAAACTCAACTTCTGGGGATGAATGATGGAATCCAAGAACTCTTATTATATCCCCTATACGGTAGCGATACAATCCCCTATAAGTAGTTACAACCACCTCATAACACTTTCCCACCTCAAGTCCAGAAAAATCAACACTATCCATGAGACCTACACTGTTATCATCCAAGCTAAATGGAAGAAACTCATAGTAAGCTGCAGTTGGAAGCATAACATATCGGGTAAGCTCTGGGGGTTGCATGATGTCGAGATTAATTCCAATGCAACATTCTGAAGCAAAGTAGTCTCCACCAACGAGTGGCATATCTCCAGCAAAGTACTTGAGTTTCCCATAGTATTGTTGCATGCTTCCGGTGGCAACACACTTAACATAACGAGCTTCCGGCCATAACTTACTCAAGATCCCATGCCAATCTTTATCTTCACAAATTGATCGAACCCTATGGGCTATTTCTGGCTGAGGCCCACCAAGAAGTTCAGAAACTGAATCTCTCATTTTAGCATCTGTTATTTGTGCATTCAAAGTTCCCTCTTCAAGATCATCACATAGTTGCTTCCAACTGGATTCTAGAAGAGCAAATGCCCGGACCAACCCAACTGCATATGGGGCCCTAATTCCATCAACTAACTCGGATTTTCTAAGTCCACACAGCATATGACAATACATTTGCTGATGCAAGTTTGAACCCATTATAACTTCTGCAGGAGCAACAATTGATGAGAGAAACAAGGACTGGCTCATCTTATTGTTATTATTCAAAGGGAATGCAGTTGCAGCCATAGCCTTGAATCCACCTTTGGTAACTGTTACATTCCCGGCATATATAAACCATAGTACCTTATTCACTGATGGCCTAGGCGGAAATAACCTGCAGAAGAATCAAAATGTCATCACAGGTAACCTTGAATCCGCCAATCAGACTCTACGAGCACGCAAACACAATTTGCCATATTTATTTTACCTCCTGTGGGTTGCAACACTGCTCTGATGAGCCAAGTATGAGATAAATTTTGAAGGTTCTGAGTCAAAGTAAGGTATCAACTTTGGCTTCATCGAGCTTGTTCCAGAGCTGAAATCAAATAGTTCTGAGTCAAAGCAAGGCACACCTGACACCCCATATCTTACAAAGTTTCATGGAAACTAGAATTTCTTACAAAGTAGGAAATATTTTTTCTTGTTTACATATCTTTCCAACAATTGAAAGTAACTGTGTATATATCAACATTACTTCATGAGAGCTTTTACATCATTCAAATATAATTTGATGATTTTCAGCACTAATATATGATCAAGAAACAATTATATTTACATTAACATTCCTTTAATATACCTATAATGCATCAGTTCATCTATTTCTCTCTAAACTGACAAGTTCAGTTTGGAAATTGGGCCCTTTTCACAATTCATTTGGGTTCATAGTTTCTATCAAAAGAAATTTTGATGCAATAAAGTACTGGTTACTAAAGATTTTTCTTATTATCTTCTTGACTTCCGATTGTTTACTTTCAATTACCAGTCAAAACACTTCCAAAACATCAAACGATCCATTTTGCGCATTCAGTTTCACAGAGGCAAGATTGAACTGGACGTAACAAAGCTGTTCATACTGGCGAGGGAAGCAATTACCTGTAGAAGAAACAAACGAGAGAATCGACGGAGAGAAGATGCCGGCAATCATCGTCGTCTTCTTCATCAACAGAACCCTCGGCCATCCGATTAATGTGATCCTCGTAATCTTCGTAAGTGGAAAACGGAACAAGACGCCGGAAATCCTCGACATCGATTGGCTCCGTCGCCGAAACTTCCGGTGATCGGTTCCGGAGGCCTCGGCGGAGGAAAGGTTGGAGGTAGCGAACGCCGCCGTTCCGGTGGAGGATGGTGGCCAGTGTCTGGAGCTGGTGAAGCGATGCGTCGACGGTAGTTTGATCGAGCTTCTGAAGCACCTCGTCGTCGGACATCTTGCCTGTGGCCATCGCTGTTTCGCCGGAGAGGTTCGCGCCTGCTGGAGATAGGTGAGAATGAGATCAAAGGTTTGGATCGTTGTAGGAAGTCAAAACTCAAAAATGGAGAAAGTAAGGAGACTGGAGAAGTCAAATGTCCAATTTTTTTTGAAAACAAAAAATCAAAAAAAATTTGGGAAATAGTCAAAATGTCAAAGTAGTATTTTGGGATTTAGTCAAAATAGGGTCAAGTCGTTGTTTCAAACAGCGACTTTAACCCGACTTTAATGGGAATGAACCAAATTGGAGGGGTATTTGGAAAATTCCTATCCAGCAGCGGATTAGGGCTTTTGTGTTCCTCACAGCGCACAATAGCATTCTTTGCAATGCGAATTGAGTCCTCCGGCATATCTCAAACTTCCCTGGCTGTCCAAGATGTGGCCAAGATGAGACAGTTCTGCACCTTCTGAGGGATTGCGAGTGAGTTAAGGAGGGGTGGAAGAAATTGATGGGTATGAACATCTCCAACTCTTTCTTCTCAACTGACGACATCAAGAGCTGGGTTTTCACAAACACAATCAAAGGGGGAGATTGGGGGACCAAATTCGCCTATATGATCTGGTTTGTGTGGAAGAGTCGTAATAAATTAGTCTTCGAAGGGAAGGATAACGTGGGAGGCCTCGTAGATGCTATCAAGACGCAGGCCATAATCTTCAAAGAGGTTAGTACTAAGCCCGCCATACTCCATCATACGACAGCTGGGCAGTCAGTTACAGTCTCAACGACCTGGTCACCACCCCCACCAACGTGGGTGAAGCTAAATACCGATGGAGTGTCAAAGGGTAATCCAGGGAGAGTCGGCGGTGGAGGCTTAATCAGAGGCTCGGAAGGAGAAGTACTTCGCGCTTACACATTCCAGTGTGGAGTGTGCCCAGCCCTAACAGCGGAGATTTATGCAGTGCTTTATGGTTTACAATTGGCTAGTCGGATGGGGTTCCTTCGTGTGATTGTTGAATCGGACTCTGCTTTGGTGTGTGATGCTCTTGTGTCGAGAGCTGCTAACCCCTGCCCTGACTTCCACTTGATCAACCAGTGTAGAAGGCTCTTGGATAGCACCAGCTAGGAGGTGAAGATCAGCCGGATCAGACGTCAAGCCAATGCCTCCGCAGGCGCCTTGGCGAACTGGTCCCTGTTTTTAACTAATGCATTTACTGAACATTGTTCTCTTCCTAGTTTTATTGTTGAGACTTTGGAGGTTGTACCCAATTTGGGAGTTCCATTATCTGCTATTTTTTTTTTGATAAGGAAATAATTCGAGGCCGGACAGGCCCGGACCTCGAGAGGCCGAAAAGGTCGGCAGACGGCAAGTCGTCTAAACATACAACAACTAAATAAAAAATATAACATAAAATACATCAAAAGAACACCTAAAGTAAACCCGGAAAAAACCCAAGACCTAAGCAAACTAGCGGACACAACATCGAGAAGAAGGAAGTCGTCGCAGAGAAGTGGATAGCGAGCGCATGGGACAACTCTAGCTGACACGATGTCTCGCCGCCGGAAAGACGGAAAGCAGAAATCCTCGTAAGGCAAGGCGACACCTGGGGAAGTGTGGATCACACGACGTTCCCCCCACCTGGATGAGGGATCTTCGGAGACCACAAACACCACCAACACGATCACGTCGATCAACCAGGGCCGCAGAACTGCTCCTCAACCGAAACTAACCACGAACCAACAGACGGACAACAAACCTCACGAGCAAATGAAGCACATCCGCAAGAAAGACGAAGAGCGCGGGAAGAATCCAGGAAGTACAACATAAAAGCCGACAAGGATTAACCTTGCTACCTTCCCGTGTTTCATTTTATTTTTATTAATTTTTTTTATATATATATTTTTTAATTTTTTATTATTATTATTTATTAAATTTAGGGATGCTTTGGGCCCAAGGATTAACCTTGGGCCCAAAGAACACCAGATGGGCCAACTACGGGCCTCCCAAGCCTGAGGGCGATAGGAAGCAGGAAAAGGGTAAGAACGAAGAGGTTGGAGATGCAGCGCCGACAAGGAGTTGAATTTAGGGGATGGCGAGGGTCTAGCAAGCAAACGGAGCACTGAGGAAGACCCGTCAGCGCCGCCGCCACGACACCAGAACGCCGGCGACCGCCACCGCTGCCCCGGGGAAGAGCGGAGAAAACAACCACCGAGGGCTGCGGGTGAACGACAGGGCACTAGAACCGGACCAGCCGGCGGCGTACAGGGGGAACGGTTGAGGAGGGAGCAGATGGGAAGACGAAATCCCCAAAAAAGGAGGAGGAATCGGGGGTGGGGGGAGGATGAAACCCGCAGACGGCGACGACTGGTGTACAAAGAACCTGACGGCGATGAAACAAACGCCGGTACAAGTTAGCGCTGAGAAGCGGACATCGATACCCAAGGAAGGCGACCGGAAGACAACAAATCCGGCCACCACACACCCAAGGAAGGAGAAAAGATGAAGATTGCGCCCGAAAACGAGAGTCTGAAGGTGAGATTTGGTCTTCAACAGGGTTGATTTGGAGCAAGGGGGGTTTCACAAACCCTAAGGATGGATTAGATTGGTGGCGATCGGTGATTACAATAGCGTGGTGGTGGCTCCCGAAGGAGATTTGGGCTCCCGGAGGAGATTTGGGCTCCCGGAGGAGGAGTTAATGGCTCCCGGAGGATGGGGATGAAGATGCCCAAAAAGGGTTTTTTTTCCAGCTCTCAAAGAGAGCTCGACCGAATAGGAGATGTTAATGTTCCGTTATCTGCTATGAATGAATAAGGGCTCTAGCCCAGCATTAGTACCCAAAAAAAAATTAATATAATACTAAAGTCGACTCTCCCCTTTTTTTTTATTTTTTTAAACAATGAAAAAGTATAAAGGCAGAGGGTGGGCCTGAAAACGGGAGAGAGAAAGAGTGATGGGTTATTGTGAGAGGGAGGTGGCAGTGAGTGGGGCCCAAATGATGAGAGAAGGGGAGAGAGGAGTGGGTAGTTAAGCGGTAGTTTGCTTGCAGCCCGGGGTTTCAACTTTTTTTTAAAAAAAAATAAAAAATCTCCCGGATATATTTTTTTTCCATTTTTTTAGCGTCTTTTTCTTTCAAGTTGTTTTTTTTGAAAAAAAAAATACTAAGTCGCTGTTTTAAACAACGAATTTAGTATCATAAGGGCTTCAGACAAGATGGAAAAAGGGCTATTGACAAGACCATTTTCATAAAATTGCACACAAGTTCTTCCCATTCTAAAAATACAATTACAAATCTGCCCGAGAGAAGAATTGAAAACTAACGCTATTCAACCTCGTTTCACTTGGACGAGCCACAAACGATAGAGAGAAATCACTCATACCTTGTTCATTGCGGTAGATTTGCGAGGGTTTTCAACGGATCTACCAAATTTAAGTCAAGAAGCTTCATTTACAATTGATTTTAATGGTTTTTATTTGAAGAAATTGTGTGTTTTAGGGTTTGAAATTAGAATTAAAATTGATGAAATTGGTTGTTGTTTGTGTGTTTTGTTTGATTGTTGTTGATTTGGGTGTTGTTTGAGTTGAATTATGAGTAGCAATTGTAACGAAAACGAAAGAAATTGCTCGTTTTGTTGCGATTAGAGTTGGTTTTTTTTACGTTTTTTCATGGTTTACTGTCGGGCAAAAGGCTCGTGTAGATCTCACGAGGCGATGATATATGCTCAACTACTGTCACCGAGCCTCTTCTGTACCCTCACCACTTTTTGCCGAGGTTCCTTCATACCCTCAACAACTTTTGCCGAGCCTTTTTTGTACCATCAACATCATTTGCTGAGGTCCCTTATTTAGCTCGTCCTCTCCGAGTTCGACAGATTTTTCAGACGACGACTACAAATAACCGTTGAATGTCATTCGATAATCATCCAAATTGATCGACATACGAAAGTGAGTGTCGGTCAATTCGCTCCTTGATAAATTTCACCGATTTTGGTCAGTTTTCGAGCAAACAATTCATTCGACGGATTTAGGTTTTTTTCATTCACTTTGATTCGTAGATGAGAGCTTTGGACCTTTTTGTAATTTGTTTGAAAAAAGTGAAAATGACCTGCGTTAAATTATTTAAAATTGTCTTGACAATAGTCGTTTTGGGATCTTGTCTAAAGCCTCACTCATTTAGTATTACATTAATTTCTTTTTTAAGCCGGACTAAAGTCGTTGTTTCCTGTTTTGACTAAATCCTAAAATACTTTGGGATTTTGGCTACTTCCCTTTTTTTTTTTGATTTTTTGGCTATTTTGAAAAAAAATTCTCAAATGTTACACTTTGACTGAAATGTCGTAAAACAACAAGGGACAGTAAGCGGAAATGGAATTTCTATTTTTTTTTGTTACCGACACATACACTTTATTTATTAGAGGTGGGCATAAATTTCGTAAATCTCAGTCCCGGATCCGCTGCTAATATATGTGTATGCATGTATATAAGAGCATCTTTAACCATGGCACTCATGTTGAGTACCATAACTTTTTTTTTTCTATTTCTCTCCCATCCACCTTATTTTAATATTTGGTACTCCACAACCATGATACTTGACATGAGTATCTTAATTTACTTTTTGCATCAAAATTGCTTTTTACAAAAAAAAAAATTGAAGTAAAAATCAAATGAGATCCACTATTAATTTTTTATTGGGTAATATTCTATGGTATTGTGTAAGAATGAGTATCATACACATGATACTTGAGCTCACTTTTCTTTATGGGTTCTTTCAAAAATCTTACTTTTTCTTACATTTCCCTTTTTTTTTAATTGTTATGGTACTTGGAGAAACTCTGAGGTGTCCGCCCAGGAAGCGAAATACTCCGCTGAAATTCTAGCACAGAAGATTACCTCTCGGAAAAGAATGGCTGAATTCAAGAATGGTCGTAGAAAGATACAGGAGGAACAAGCAGAGATCCAAGAAACCTCTCAATGTCTCTTTGAGACAATCGGTAAGAAACCTGTTGTATTTTTTAATGTCTTTCATTTGACGTCGGGATATGTCAACCGGATGTCATGCCTCTCTACTATGAGATGCCATATGATCTTAAATGAAACTTATTCATGCACTTGTAATGAGCTGAACTCATGCACACTTGACCATCTTTCCTCATACTTGTTCTCTGGGTGGAACTTTGCCCTTTGGAAACTCCTTGAACAGATGAAACCCATGTGTTTAATGCAAACTGAAATGATCCAGGAAATCGGGTTCCCCGATCAGATTGAGACTAGCTGTAAGAAGCAAGAATTAACTATTTGTTATTTTTTCCTATGTTTTAGAAATGTTTTGTGTGACCATAGTTGCTCTGATAAATATGACGAACGGGCATATATCATGCTAAAGAGAAATTACACAATTGGAAATGAAATGAAACAATGTGAATGCAATGACATGAACCACTGCTCCAGTCAGCCTATTTGGCTCTCATTGGATGTGGCTCAGGTAGCAGCCCTTCTTATCCCTGCATTTCGAAATGAACGGAAATGATGATCGGTATAATCGACGAATGGACCCTAGAATACAAATAATGGGAAGCATGGGTTTTTGTCAACTGTACCAAGTCCATGCCCCAATAGAACAAAGAATTGAATCCCAATTGGTCTGCCTTAATGTCTTAAATAGAATTCAGCCATGTCTGATTAGAAGGAAAGTGAAAAAAGATCGACTACATAAGATCTGGGAAACGAATATTGAATCCACGAACAACACAAAAAGAAATTCACAAACATCGAAGTGCATATACATCAAGACAGTGCCAAGAGAAAATTCAACCAAATTAAGACAACATACAAGAGCAGATAACAGAACTGAAACCCCCAAGCAAAAAAAAATTAATATGAAGATATGCTCATGGAACATATGCGGTATAGGCCGTAAAAACCTACGGACGGAAATAGATTCCTTTTGTAAAATTGAGAAGATTCAAATATAATTGCATTACTTGAAACAAAAAACTCAAAATCAACCACACGAATCGGTATGGAAAAAAGCTGGATTTGATCAAATGATATGGGCACCAACAATTGGAAGAGCATGAGGTATTTGTGTACTTTGGAAAAGTCAGAACCTACGAGGCGAAACATTGGAAATGATACACACAGACCAAAGATTTATAGTGATAAGATACGAAAATATACAAAGAAATATTAAACTGGCAATCTACTTTGTCTACGGTCCTCCTCATGAGGTCGACAAACCAGATTTCTGGACATTTTTACAGCATCATGTCCTAAGTATGGATTGCCCATGTCTGATAATGGGTGATCTAAATGAAATTAAAAATAGCTCGGAAAAGATAGGTGGGGTGAAGCCTCATCCGAATCGTTATAGAACTCTTACAAAATTCAAAGACAATTGCTTCCTACAGGAAATACCCGCAATTGGAAATGTGTTCACTTGGAGGAAAAATAGATCTGAAACTAATAACATCCTTGAAAAACTTGACAGGATCCTCATACAAGAACCAATCTTGAACTGGTTCCCTAATATTCACACGAAAAACCATGCATTTACGTTTTTAGATCATTGCCCAATTGTAACTGATTTAGACAATCTAGAACAACACAAAGCCTAACCATTTAAATTTGAAAAGATGTGGTTAGAAAGACAAGACTATAGAAATATTGTAACACAAGCATGGAGGGCCCAATTCCCTGGCTCCCACATGTACAATCTAGTCAAGAAAACTCAAAACTTGAAAAGGCTAACAAAAAAATGGAACAAAAAAACATTTGGAAACATCTTCAGATAATAAAAGAAATAGATGAACAACTAATAGAAATACAAAACAACAGACCACTTCAGCAATCACGAGCCGACATTCAAAAACAAAATAGAATCATAAGAAGGAAGGAAGAAATCCTCAACTTTCACAAACAATACTGGAGTCAAAGAGCAAAAATAAAACACCTTAAACTATCAGACACAAACTCTGGATACTTTCACAAAGTAGCGACAGGAAGAAGGAACCGGAAAAATATCAAAGAAATCTCGAATGCGGAAGGACAAATAATATCAGGAGAAGCAAACATTAGAGCAGAAATCGGAGAAGATTTCATTCAACATTTTAAAAAACAAGAAGTCGATAATACAACACTTGAACAGTATTTAGAACTCTTAAACAGAGAAATAAATGACTCTGATAACCAAGAACTGATAAAAGAAGTCACAAACTCAGAGATCAAGAACGCCATTTTTAACATCGGAAAAGACAAATCACCGGGTCCGGACGGAATGATGGCTGAGTTCTACCAATGCTATTGGGATATAGTAGGACCAATTGTTACAAAGGCCATAAAAGGTTTCTTCCACTCCGGAAGAATCTTGAAACAAATTAACCAGACATTCATTACTCTAATACCGAAAACAGAAAACCCGACAACGACTTCTCAGTATAGACCTATAAGTTTATGCTCAACGATATACAAGAAGATTGCAAAAATCCTAGCTGATAGACTAAAAAGGGTAATGAATAAGCTCATTCACCCCTTGCAAGGAGCATTCATATCAGATCGAGCTATCCAGGACAATATCCTTATTGCCCATGAAATTTTCCACTCATTCAGACAAAAAAAAAAGGATTAAACGGTTGGATGGCAATAAAACTAGACATGGAAAAAGCCTACGATAGAGTTGAATGGAACTTCCTCTTTCAAGTTCTAAATAAATTCGGTTTTTGCACCAGATTATGTAATTGGATCGAGCAATGCGTCAAAACTGTTTCCTTTTCAATCCTAGTCAATGATGGACCCTCGGAACCTTTCAACCCAGAAAGAGGACTACGACAAGGGGACCCACTATCCCCACTCCTTTTTATTTTAGGAGCAGAAATACTAGCCCAAAAACTACAAACAGAAAGCAACCAAGCAGACCAAGAAATAGGATTCAACATTACGAGTTTGGGTCCTCGAATTCCTTTTCTATCATTTGCGGATGACATGATGATATTTGCCAAAGCACGCAGTTCATCTGCGATTAAAATTAAAAGAATTATTGATGAATATTTCTCTATCTCGGGTCAACTTGTTAACTTCCACAAGTCAGCTTTCCAAACGACACCAAAAGTACCGGAAATTCAGAAACAAGAAATCCAACGTCTAACAAACATCATATATCAAAACAAATTGGACAAATACCTTGGTTGTCCAATCATAAATGGCAGAGTCAATAGAACAACATTTGAAGAAACGACATGCAAGACAAAATCACAACTATTAAAATGGCGAGCTAATGCGCTAACCCAAGAAGGAAGATCCACTCTCATCAGAACGAACCTAGCGGCAAAACCAAGTTTTGTCATGCAAAACTTCATGCTCCCAAACTCGATGCACAAAGAACTTGATCAGATAAATAGAACTTTCTTCTGGAACAAAGATATGTCGTATACACCGCTAATAGTTTGGGACAAAGTATGCAAAAGGAAAGAAAACGGTGGAGCTGGAATCCACAAAACAAAAGACATGAACTCGTCATTACAAATGAAACTACTATGGAAAATACTTTCGGAACCAGAAAATATTTGGGCCCAAACCATTTCCCATAAGTACTTGAAAGATGAACATATTCTAAGCTACAAAAGGAAAGGAAAAGCGTCTTGGCAATGGACAAAACTAATGGAGATAAAAGAAGAATTCTGTAAAGGCCTCATATGGCAGATAGGAAATGGGAAAACGATCAACTTTTGGACTGATAGATGGTTGGACGATGAAACGCTAGAAAATAGATGCCTTTTACCATATAGAATCAACAAAAGTGACAAGGTTGACAAATACATAAACGAAAATAGATGTTGGAACACAATCGGACTTAAGGACATGTTACCGACACCAATCATCGAAAAGATCAAAGCAACATTCATCCCAGAAAACCAAATAGAGGATAAACTATATTGGAGAAAAGAAAAATCAGGATGGTTCAGCACAGCCAGTGCGCTCCGACACATTACAGAAAACAACATTATCACATCACCGAAAACGGCATGGATCTGGGCAATAGACACACCCCCGAAAATAAAGAATTTTCTATGGAAATTGTACAATAATGGAGTCCCAACACAGACTAGACTGAACGATAAAGGAGCGGCCCTCCCTTCCGCATGCGAACTATGTGGTGGGAGCGACGAAACCCCACTTCATTTATTCACTCAGTGCTACATTTGTAGAAACCTCATACGAAAAATCAACCATGAAATAGAAAAACGACTAGACGAATTAGACAGAAATGAACAAGACATAAAGAGAATTATATCAATAATTTTTGAAACAATAACTCCAGAGCAAAGGACGAAACTAGCGACTGCTTGGTGGTGCCTTTGGACATCAAGAAATAAGAAAATCTTAGATAATGAAAACAACGTGACTATCCAAAACATGGAAAATATGATAAGACAAACAATCCTAAACTGGGAAAAAAATGAAACTTGGATAAACCAAACAATAATGGTACCCCAAAAAAACCAGAAATCTGAAAGAAACGATATATGCGATGGAATAAACCACCTGAAGGAACCTTCAAAATAAACTTCGATGGTAATCACAAATATCACGGTTCTTCTGGTGCAGGTTTTATCATTCGTGACCACTTGGGTTCGCTGGTTGGCTGCGGAGGCAAGCAAATTACACTCGGGTCGCCGCTCAAGACGGAAGCTATGAGACTTCTTTTGGGCATCCAGATGGCGAAGGAGTTGGGTTTGACTAGCATCCACATTGAAGGTGACAACCTTACTGTTATCAACGTAATCAAGAGATGTTGGTCCTGCCCGTGGGAGATCGAGATGCTCACCACGGACATTCTCCTACTTCTCCGGTCCTTTGAGCATGTTAGCTTCTCGCATTGCTTTCGGGAGATTAACAGATGTGCTGACCACAACTCTCGCCTCTTCCAGTCGGACGCATCTCCAAATGCTCGGATTGATAGACACTTTTGTATTCTCATCCGCAAGGATGCTCTTGGGTGGTGGTCTAGTAGGGACTAGCCACACCCAAATCCTTACCTTAATCCAAAAAAAAAAAAATGTTATAGTACTTGGAGTACCATCATTAAAGGTGCTCTAACATTCAATTTGGTTGATCAGAAACGAATGAGAACAAAGCCACCGATCGAACTTTTGGAATAAACACATAAAAGATCGATGAGAAACATGGGCTTAGTTTAATAGGAGAACAAATAAAAAGACATAAAACATTAAATCACACCAAATAACCTAAAACATAAACTCATGCAATAGGATAAAATCCAAGCCATAACCATGATCGATGACTTACAAACTAAAGGGGGACAAGCTATCATAGTTAGCTGCAGGCCTAGGTGAGCTAACAAAGGTCAGACCGCACTTCAAATTCTAGCACTCGTAGTGGTACACTTGTTTACGCCCATCGTCTGAATAAACCTTTTCCGTTATGTACATTAGCTTGGTTTCCTTCTCCCCACAATGGTCACATTTGTACTATGCTTCCTTCTTATCGGCCATTGATGATCGAGTACCTGCAAAATCTAGCAAGAAAATAATATTGTGTTAAATTTTGTAGGTACTCGATCATCAATGGCCAACAAGAAGGAAGCATGATACAAATGTGACCATTGTGGGGAGAAGGAAGTCAAACTAATATACATAACGGAAAAGGTTCATTCGGACGAAGGGCGTAAACCGGTGTACCATTACGAGTGCCATAATTCGAAGTGCGGTCTGACCTTAGTTAGCTCACCTAGGCCTGCATCTAACTAGGATAGCTTGTCCCATTTAGTTTGTAAAAAGACCCAATCCACTTTTATAAGGTTCTTAATTACACTACTTTTTTTCTTCCAACAACAACATCACTCAGATGAAAGGATGGATTTGGTGGTAGCCAGTCAACAACAAGAAACAAATAAAGATTCACAATATCTAGCTTGTTTGAACCTACCACAAGGAAATGCCATTTGAGTCTCCCTTTGTTAGAACAATAAATCGGTGTTTTTCTGGGCCGACTGGATTTCGACCTGGTGACTAGCTAACCCGGTTTATTAAAATAAAACTTTAATCAATTATAACCAAAACAAGACCATTTCGATTTTTTTCCAAAATATTTATTACCAAATATTTATTTACAGAAATAATCAAAAGTTCGAAATATTTAAAGAAATATTCAATTTTTTGTTGGTTGCCTAACGAAACCCAATTAAGAACTGCGCTTTATGTGGTAGGTTAAGACAAAACTTTTGACCGACCTTTTTCAAAAAAAAAAAAAATACATAGAAATGTTGTCTCAAACCGTTTTTCTAATTTACATAGTCTTATAAAATTTAATTTCCTCCCCGACCCCCAAAAGGTGCTTCAGAAGCGAAAATGGAATTTCTATTCTTTGTTACCGACACCTACACCCTATATATATATATATATATATATATATATATATATATATATATATATATAGATATATATATATATATATATATAGAGAGAGAGAGAGAGAGAGAGAGAGAGAGAGAGAGGGTGGTTCATGGGTACTCATCCCTTATTGTGTAAAATGAGAACACATCTGGAACGTTGATTGAATGAAATGGAAGGCTGAGATTAATAGGCAATTTTGGCTTTTTTTAAATTAAAAAACAGTGGGACCCACGTCGTTTTTTTGCCCACTTGCTGAATGAGGGCGTGTGGGGTGCACTCTCTTCAAATTATTCGACAGTATATCTAGATTATTCAATCGTATCGTCTGATTATGCAATGGTATCGACAGATTATGCGATGGTATCGACATATTATGCGATGGTATATGATTTTTTTTTGTAAATCTTTATAAATGATTGATTATTCGGTCGTCTATGAATGATTATTCGGTGATATATAGATGATTATTCACTCGTATATGAGTGATTATCGGTTGATTATTCGATGGTATTGGTCGGTTATTTGATGGTATCGATGGATTATTCGATGATATCGCTTTATTATTCGATAGTATCAATTGATTATTCGATAGTATCACTTGATCATTGACATATTTAAATTCACCCATAAACAAATTCCACCAAATTATCCTATATACATATGAATAAAGTTATACATACAAATGAATAAATCTAAATTACAGTATCATTGAAATCTAAATTACAATAACATGAGAACACATCGGTCCATACATATGAATAATTCAACTTTTCCTGCGAATACCTCTTAAATTAGATGGAACAACACAAATTCGACGTCTATTCATACACAATTGGCTACAAATCCTCACAAAATAAATGAATAGTTGACAATAACATGACAAACCCCAATTGGGGTGTCGATAATGACCGATCGACCTCTCATCTCTCTCAATTAGGTCTAAAATTCTCACCAATTGATTCAATTGTCAGACAACCACCGTATTCATCGACTAATCCTAAACCTAACACATCGATCAACCAATCAATTAACCATAAAAAAAAAAATCTGAACTCACCCATTGATTTACTTCATTCGTTGATGCACTGTTCATGGTGGGGCTCGGATTTGGGGCTGTAAGGGTGGTCGCTGTTCATTGTGGGGCTCGGATTTGGGGCTGTAAGGGTGCCTCGTCTCCGTCGCTGTAAGGGTGGTCGGATTTGGGGCTGTTGGTGGCGGCTGGGTGTGGTGGGGCTCGGATCTGCGCTAAGGGTGGCCAGATCTGGGCTAAGGGTGGCCGGAGGAAGGCCGGATCTTTGACTGGAGAGGCGCGACGGGGAGCGAGGAAGGAGAGCGAGGGCTGAGGAAGGTCGGATCTTTGAGATACTTTGAGCTTGAGAAGCTTCTGGTCCAGTTGGAACGTAAAACTTCACTAGGATAAGCAGTATTATTGGGTGGAGAGGATGGGGATTATTTGTAGAAAGTAATCCCCTGCATGTTTGGTTGATTGAAGATAGGTTTTTTATATAATATAGTAAAAAGACGTATATGCCCTTTTTTACTTATTTTCTTTGACACCATGTCTTCTTTGTTCTACTGTCATTTGCAGTCGTAGCCATTGCAACCAGCTCCAAATCTCTCTTCTTCCCAATTTCAATTTCAATCCCTCTTAAAAAATAGTGTTTTTTCCTTCTTTTTTTTTGGACAAAGAAAAGATGAAAAGGCAATGAAATTGGAGAATTTACCACACCCTCTCCCCAATTCTCCATCGTCATTGATGATGACCATGGACTTGAGATCCAGAGGTCGAAAGCTCTCATTCGACCTCTCCCGTCGGCAACTGATGATGACCATCGGTGATTTCAACGAGTCCACCTCCACCGTCCACCACCCCGTGGCTTTCCCCCGGTCGAAACTCGATCCAATCTTCGTCGCATGTGATGATGACAACGTCGATTGTTTTTGGCAATTTCTAAAAAGAAACACATCAACGAGGAGGATCGATTGTAAACGGAGGGAGCATATTATACTCCATCCGTTTTAAATTAACTGTCGTTTTGGTGGATTGTTGTGTTTGTGAATTTAATTGACGTTCACTTTGTCCGCCCACCACTATACCCTTTTTTCAGTGTACGGTGTGTAATTAATTTGTCTAATTAATTTTAAAATTGGGATGAATGGGTGTAAGTTTAATTAATTATGGAGAGTTACAGAGGCATTAATTAAGACATGTGCATAACATTAGAACGACAATTAATTTAAAACGGATGGAGTATAAAAAAGATTGTCCCGTGTGTAGCATGGGCTAAAACTCTAGTGGAAGATGAAAGGTTAATATGTACTGTGAGTTGAATTTCCTTTGTACGGAGCACCAAATTGCGCCATTGTAACATTCTTATTAACAAGACAAATTTACAACATTAATTACTCCTTAATCTTTGTGCCCTAGGCTAAAATGACTTTTAATTTTAATTTGAGACAGACTTCCAAATGATAATCAGTGAATGGTGAAAGGCTAATGTGTACTATATGCTGAAATTCCTTTGTACGGAGTATCAGATGACGCCATTGCAACATTCTTGGTAACAAGGCAAATTTGCAACATTAATTACTATGTAATCTCTGTGTCCCGGGTTAAATTGACTTTTAATTTGAGAAAGAGGGAGTATTTCTCATTTGGGGCCGATTCGAACAATTCAAACCGATACGACCTAACCCTTAGACCATCCACAATGGTTGTGCGCAAATGTGCAAATGTGTATTTTTAGACATTTTTTAACCTCATTGGTTGTTTTGGGTGTGTGTAAATGTACACATTTGAGCATGTAATGTGCAATGTGCAAATTTGAGCACACCATCTCCCCTATGTGCAAAAACTTTTACAAAAAGCAAGACAATTTTATTGGTTGATTTTTATGATTTTATTTTCCTTTTTTATTTTAAATGAATTGTACTCCCTCTGTTCGCGAAAACATGTCATTTTAGTGCTTCGATTTAATTTGTTCATAAAAACATGTCATTGTAGGTATTTTGGCTTTCATTTTACGAAAATGCCCTTGACATGACTACGTGTTGTGAGTTGTAGTATTCGATAAAGTAAAAAAGTAGAGTAATAAATGAGGAAAAATTAGTAAAAAAGAGTATATTACGGAGTATTGACTTTCTTAAAAATTGTGTAAAGAGTTAAAATGATATGTTTTCGCGAACGGATGGAGTATTTGAATGGTGTGTAAAAAAATGCACATTATACCAATTGAGCAAATTGTTAAAAAGTTTATACATCTTGTGTAAATGAGTACATTTTACCCGAAACCACTGTGCAAAATTCCCAACCGTCTGTATACTTATATAAGCATTTTTTTTTAATTCAGCATATGAAAAAAACGCGTCCCCTAATTCCACCACAAAAAGTTTCGGGTGGGCAGCCAAAAAGGTTTTATACTTCCGTGTTCTGAAAACGGAAGTGTAATTTTGGGAGTTGTAAATATAAGTTGTGTTTCCGTTTTTGAAAAACGAGAGTACAACTTTTAGTTTTGCCTTTTGTTTTTAAAAAACGGGAGTTATAAAACTGGGTTGTACTTTCGTATTTAAAAAACAAAAGTACAATTTTAATTATACCTCCCCTCTTTCAAACACGGGAGTACATTTTTAAGAGCTTTTTTAAATGGTTTGGGAGATTTGGTTATAACTTCCGTTTTTTAAAAACGGAAGTATAAAAGCAAGTATAACTCTCGTGTTTGAAAAACAAGAGTACAACTATTTTATGCCATCTGTTATTTAAATACGGGAGTACAATTTTTAAGGTATTTGGAAAAAACAAATGAGAGTTTGATTTTAACTTTATTTAAAAAAAAATTGGAAACATACATAACTTTAATAAATAAATTGTAACGGTTACACATGCCCTTACGTGTTTTGTTAATAAATTACAGTATATTTTAGTATATCATATAAGGGTAAGTACTCTTCTTTACATATTGTTTAATTTTTTTTTCCAATAAAGAGTATGTAACGGTCCGAGATTATGATTTCCGCCTTTCCGGGTTACGGTTCGAGGGATGAAACCCCTCGTTAGGATCTTGCGCCCCGAGTACAGGTTGAAGGTTTGAAATTATATCCTAACGTTTTCAAGTGGGATTTCATACCCAAAATTCGAAGAGATCGTTGGAATCCCAGGGGAAGTCCCATGTACCTGTCGTAAGTCTAAGAGTGGAAAACCAGCAGTCATGCAAATAGCAGAATCAAAGTGTAATATAAGAGGGTGACACGGCAGAGCCGAGTCAAAACCAAATCAATAAGCATATTTTAGAGGTTGTATAAAATAATGGGGATTCAATTTTGTTAACTAACTTAAAGTCATGGTAAAGAGGAAGAAAAACAAATAATAAAACCGATTAAAACTTTAATTTTAAGTGAAATTCAAAAACTTATCTTTGAATGCAAAAGAAAAGTTTATTGGCTTTGCGAACCAACATTCAAAAACTTATTTCTTGTCTTTTCATATCAATGTCCTTGTCCAGATCTTAAGTAAATTATTATTCCTACGAGTCATAGTAATTCTTATCTCTAAATAACTCTAACACTGTTAAGATTGAACCTGGAGATAACATTAAGAACATGAATTAACCAACAAGGTACATGCAATATCAAGCTACGAGTCGATATTTAATATATATTCAACTTCCTACACATCCAATTAGTCCTAAAGGGATATAATCGCTACTTGGGTTAAGGTTCGCTACGAGGAATCTACAAAACCCTAGCAATTGAATGAATACTCTAACTAGTTGATCAGACCAGAAAGAATAAAACACATTCAAGGAATTAAGCGCAAAGAAATCAAAACATTCGAATAGGAATAAGAACTAGATTAAGAAACTCACAATTCAACAATCAAAGATCCAAACTGTAGCGAAACCTTGAGAGTTTAATTGCTCATGCTCAATGACGCTCTCTCAATAATCTCTTAAGTACATAAGGTGAATGAAAGAATAACCTATAAAAGTCTTTTAAAAGTCTCCAAATAGAGTCGGCCAAAAATATAATTAAAAACCCTAATTAAATTCCGGTTTCTGAATCGACATTGCTGCAAGGACCGCGGGGCAGCCAAGGATCTTGCGGGGCGGCCATCGATTCTTCCGAGCTCCTTCACGCATCACGCTGCATCTCCAGCTGCTCAACTTCCTCTCTAGCTTCTTTTTGCTCTCCTCCAATTTACTTCACCTTGAATCCTTGATACCCGAAATAACCCATAGAATTGTGTAGATTCCGCCTCTTCTTACTCAACAAGCGATTATGTAAATGTGACTAATATATGCAATATTCACAACTAAACTATGCTAAATGCAATCTATTATGCAATACTAATCATGCTCTATCACATTTTCTAAATTATATGATTCATTTAAAAACAATAAAATTAGAATAATGTTTGCATTATCAAAACTTAAGCTTACCTATTGGCCTTATAGGTTGCGTCCATAATCATGATGTATGAGAATTTCTTCCACAACTCTAGTGAATCCTTATGAGCAAATGCTAAGTCTTGCAAAGACCCATCGGGACGAAGCTTGTGACTGAAAGTGAATTTTCGATACGTGAGGATATTGTGGAGGTGTTGCATTGTGGTCATATCTTGCATCTCATTCTTCTTGATTCTTGCCCTTACATTATAAATTTGCTGTCTCGTGCTCAAATTCTCCTTGAAAGTATTTTTCAATGTCGCGATAAGGGGAATTGGCTTTACCCCTGCGATTGTCAAATCTTTCACTAGTTGTATCCCCTCATTCGTCAATCGTCCCACCATCTGACAATTATTTTGTTTAGACCTTCCATCCCGCAGGACTATTACTGGTACATCAACACCTCTGATTTTCTTCTTACGATTTCTATTCTCTCCATATTTTTCACATCCAAAATATACTGAGCCGTATCGGGTTGCAGAGCTATTCCAAGATTTTACAATTGTGAGAGCAAAGTTGTTCACAAAAGCAATCTGACGAGCCCATTCTAACATCGATTTTCTATCCGTCCAATAATAATTATTCGCAAAACAAGGCGAATAATCGAATCCAACAATGTTCATTCTATCAAACTTAAAAGAATTGAAATAGCGTTGAAAATAATCAAATTTCACGAATTGAATCAATGTTATCATTAAATTCTACTATAAAAGTTTACAAATACCTGAATAGTGGGTGACATTATTCTATGAAGTTCGGCGTAACTAGGGTAAAATACCGGTTATGACTCATATTCGTCATATTAAGCATACCCTTTTCTTTTTGACGAAAAAAAAGCATACCCTTCCGTTTTCTGAATGCGGAAGGCAAAAAGCTATTTTGTACTTCCGTATTTAAAAAATAAAAGGTAAAAAACAGCTTTATACTCCGTGTTTACAAAACGGAAGTTAAAAAACATATTTGTCATTTCGGTTTTTAAAAAGGAAGGTAAAAAGTAGCTTTTTTATTTCGTGTTTTAAAAACGAAAGGTATAAAGTTAATTTGATCTTTTCATTTTTTAAACACGGAAGTTATGTTCTGTATAATATTTTTCAAAAAATAAAAAAGGAAATAATTAATCTAGGAAATATATCTTCTTTTTGGGTGCCAAAATTTTGTGGTGCCAATGTGCCATTAACAACCCCTAAAGAAGAAATGCTAAAATCCTGAAAACGTACCCTTCACGTTGGGATTCGTAGTCAACAACCCAAGCTGACTTGCAAATTGAAGCGCAGACCTTGCCTCTCTCGATCCGGATCGCTCTTGATCAATTGCACCTCTCCGTCGATCCGGATCCGCTCGAAGCTCAAATCGGTACTCCCCCCCTCCCTCCATTTTCAATTCTGTGTCTGATGCACCCTAAATTCTCCTTCTCTGCAAATACCGCCATTTTGATTCAGTTCTTAGCTAGTGTTTGTCAGTATTCAATCTGTGTCGCATAGCTGCTTGATTACTTATTTGTCTTCATCTTCTTCCTCGGTTTCAGGGCTTCAGTTAACTAATACGGCCACTGTTAGAGCGGTTTTGGCAGATTTTGATGCGAAGAAGTTCTCAGTGCCATCGGACCATTTGAGGTGAGGAATTCATCTTTTATTTTTGTTCTACTGAGTGCAATCGGATCATTGTTAGGTGTGTGGTGAACTTTTCTGTTTTCGATCTGATCTGCATCGACTTCATTGCCGATGAATATCCTCCATTGCACTATTGCAGTGGTTTTAACATTCTTCTTCCGGATCTTCTGATTGCTGAACTGGATAATTGTTGATTAGTTCAGCAGCAGACTAGATAAGTATATCTGTAAAGTTGTGAGTTTTAGGGAGTGCTTAATGGCTTATTTTTGTAGGCAATGAAATGGTGGCGGCAGGTGCCCACTTACTTTTGTTTGTGTAGCATCTACTACTTTATTAGTTTTTGTTACTTCTTAATTGCACTCCTGTAGATTTTATGCTTATGAATTTTGATTTTGTCTCCGGGCTTACCATTTACTAGGTGATTTTTCAAACAAGAAGATTTGGGTACAATTATGGATCATATGGAAATGCAATTGGCTGTTAGTTCAATACAAGATGGATGCAAAGAGCAAATGGGTCTGCCATCCAAAAAGGCTGCTTTAGCATGTACCATTAATTCAGAGATAAGCACTGTTTTGGCAGTCATGAGAAGAAATGTTAGATGGGGAGGTCATTTTGTGTCGGGGAAAGATCAGTTAGAACATTCACTAATCCAATCTTTCAAGGCTTTGCGCAAGCAAATTTTCACTTGGCAGGATCAGTGGCATAACATCAGTCCCATCCTATACTTGCAGCCATTTCTTGATGTAATTCAATCGGATGAAACTGGAGCTCCAATCACAGGCGTTGCTTTGTCATCTGTATACAAGATCTTAGCCCTTGATGTGTTTGATCTAAACACTATTAATGTCAAGGATGCAATTGATTCTATAGTTGAAGCTGTTACAAGTTGTCGGTTTGAGGTGACTGATCCAGCATCAGAAGAAGTGGTACTAATGAAGGTACTGCAGGTTCTCTTGGCTTGTATTAAAAGTAAAGGATCTACTATACTAAGCAATCAGCATGTGTGTACTATAGTGGATACATGCTTTCGGGTTGTTCGTCAAGCTGGAACAAAAAGTGAGTTGTTACACTGTGTAGCTCGCCACACAATGAATGAGCTTATTGGATGTGTTTTTTCACGTCTTTCTGAATTGGAAGGCTTAGACAGGAGCGTGGTTAATGGGGAAAATGTAATCAAACCGGAGGTACTCCATATTTTTCTTTCCATTCATCCTTTCTTGTCCTTGCCATTCTGTATTTTTTAATGCAAGTATGAAGTAGTTTTAGCCATTGGTATGATATATTTGTTTGCATGAGTGAATATTTCAAAGTTCTGTTGTTTTCCCTTGGTAATTTTTGTCAGAAATGAGGATTGATGATGGATGCTATATCGCTTAGACTATACCACTACAGGATGAAGGAATAAGGATTTTGTGCCTTTGGCCCTTTTCACTTCCTGTTATTTCCTTTTTGGATTTTTTGAAATTCAACTATTCTTTTGCTTTGGTTCTTTGGTGCCTTTGCCCCTTTTCATTTCCTGTTATTTCCTTTTTGGATTTTTTAATCAACTGTTCTTTTTCTGTGGTTCTTTGGTTTTAAACTCAACCCTCTGTGTTAACTGTTAAACATAATGATTATTCTTTTTCTTGTACAGATCGGATGGCTTAACAGAAGGAACAATTATACAACTAGACAATCTGTTAATGACAATGTTATTGCCGAATATACTAGTGATACATATTCTGCAAAGTTTGTTTCCACTGATACTGCTGATATGGGCGCTGAGGAAGAATATGAGTTTGTGGATGGGAGTGAAAAAGAAAGACAGGCTGAGACAGATGATTCTTGTTTTATGAAGCTGCCTTATGGAGTTCCTTGTATGGTCAAGATACTTCAGCTTTTGTGTTCTTTACTGAATGTGGCAGAACATGTTGAAATGGGTTCTAAATCAAATACACTAGTTTTTGATGAAGATGTGCCACTTTTTGCCTTAGGTCTGATCAATTCTGTCATTGAACTTGGTGGATCCACATTTCGCAGGCATCCTAGTCTGTTGAATTTGATACAAGATGATCTGTTTCGCCATATAATGCAGTTTGGTTTATCTATGAGCCCACTCATTCTATCCATGGTTTGCAGCATTGTCCTCAACCTGTATCATCATATGCGTACTGAGCTCAAACTACAGATACAGGTTTTCTTTTCCTCCGTCATATTGAGGTTTGCACAGAGCAGATATGGGGCTTCCTATCAGCAGCAAGAGATCGCAATGGAGGCCCTTGTAGATTTTTGCAGGCAGAAAAACTTCATGACGGAGATGTTTGCTAACTTTGATTGTGACCTAAGCTGTACTAATGTGTTTGAAGAACTTGTTAATTTGTTGTCAAAAAGTGCATTTCCAGTGAACAGCCCTCTCTCAACCATGCATGTCCTTGCTTTGGATGGCCTAGTCGCAGTGGTTCAGGAAATGGCTGAGAGAACTAGGGAGGGACCCCTTTGCTTAAATAATGTTCCCAAACATGAAGAGTATATACCCTTCTGGATGATCAAGTGTAATGATTATAGTGATCCTAGTTGTTGGGTTCCATTTGTTTGCCAAATGAAATATTTTAAGAGAAGGTTGATGATTGGCGCTGATCACTTCAATCGCGGTTCAAAGAAGGGTTTGGAGTTTCTTCAAGCAGCAAATTTATTGCCTAAAGAACTTGATGCAAAAAGCGTGGCTTCTTTTTTTAGGTATACTACTGGGTTAGATAAGGACCTCATTGGGGATTTTCTGGGAAATCACGATCAATTTTGCATTCAAGTTCTCCATGAATTTGCTCAGACCTTCAATTTCCAGGACATGAGTCTGGATACTGCTCTGCGGATATTCTTGGAAACCTTCAAATTGCCTGGCGAGTCACAAAAGATACAAAGAGTACTGGAAGCATTTTCAGAGAGGTACTATGAGCAGTCACCTCAGATCCTAGCAGACAAGGATGCTGCCCTCTTGCTATCTTATTCACTTATACTGCTGAATACAGATCAACACAATTCCCAGGTAAAAAAGAAGATGAGTGAGGAGGATTTTGTTAGGAACAATCGCGGTATAAATGGAGGCAAGGACCTCCCTCGAGAATTCCTGTCAGAGTTGCATCATTCCATTTGCAGGAACGAGATTCGTATGATTCCCGAACAGGGTGCTAGCTTTCCTGATATGACCTCAAGCCGTTGGATTGACCTAATGCACAAATCTAAGAATGCTGCTCCATACATTGTCCCAGATAATAAGCCTTATCTTGATCAGGATATGTTTTCCATAGTTGCTGGCCCAACCATTGCTGCCATTTCAGTTGTGTTTGATCACGCAGAAAATGATGATGTTTACCAGACATGCATTGAAGGATTCATAGCTGTTGCCAAGATCGCTGCTTTCTACCATGCTGATACTGTACTTGATGATCTGGTGATATCTCTTTGCAAGTTTACCACCCTCTTGAATCAAGCATATCTTGAAGAGTTTCTTCTATCCTTTGCTGAAGATTCGAAAGCGAGGATGGCGACCTTAGCTGTCTTTACTATTGCAAATAAATACGGTGATTGCATTCGTATAAGCTGGCGAAACATCCTAGACTGCATCTTGCGCTTGCATGAGTTTGGATTTCTTTCTGCTCGTATTGCTAGTGATGCTACCGATGATACCATTCCCTCTGCTGATCCTGAGAATGGAAAGCCTCTTAAGAATTCATCATCGATTGGTTTACCCAAAAGGTCCTCAGGATTGATAGGCCGCTTCAGTCAGTTATTACTATTTGATTCGGAAGAGGCAGTATCACAGCCTACAGAGGAAGAACTTGCTGCTCGACAGCACACTTCTGAAACTGTCCAGAAATGTCAAATAAATAATATTTTTCTTGATAGCAAATTCTTGCAAGCAGATTCTTTGCTGCAGCTTGCACGAGCAATTATAGCAGCTGGTCAGACTCTGAAAGGAACTAATTCTCCTGAGGGTGAAGCTGGTGCAGTTTTCTGTCTTGAGTTACTAATTGGCATTACATTGAACAACCGCGACAGGATTTCCCTTCTCTGGAAAGGTGTCTATGAGCACATATCTAACATTGTTCAGTCAACGATTATGCCTTGTTCTTTGGTGGAAAAAGCAATATTTGGACTGATTAGTATTTGCCAACGATTACTGCCTTATAAAGAGAACCTGGTGGATGAACTTCTAAAGTCACTGCAGTTAATCCTGAAACTTGATGTTCATGTGGCTGATACGTACTGTGAACAGATCACACAGGAGATTGGTCCTCTTGTAAAAGCAAATGCTGCTCGCATAAGGTCACAGATGGGATGGCGGACAGTTTTGTCCCTACTAGCTATCACAGCAAGGCATCCAGGGGCTTCTGAAGCTGGATTTGATGCTCTCTCTTTCATAATGAGTGAAGGAGCCTACTTGCTGCCTTCAAATTTCTCTCTTTGTGTGGATGCTGCTAGACAATTTGCCGAATCTGGTGTCGGTCAGTTGGAGCAATCTGTTCATGCACTGGATCTGATTAGCAGTTCTGTAAGTTGCTTAGTGTGTTGGGCTCATGAGACGAAAGGAGCTATGACAGATGAAGAGGCCACTCAAATGTCTGTGGATATTGGGGAGATGTGGCTGAGGCTCGTGCAAGGTTTGAGGAGAACTTGTTCGGATAACAGAGAAGTGGTTAGAAATCATGCAATGCTGTCAATGCAGAAGTGCTTGATTGGAGTGCATGAAATCCATTTTCCTTGTGCACTTTGGTTAAAATGTTTTAATACGGTGATTTTCACTCTAATGGACGAGTTGCTTGAAATTGCCACTCTTCAATCTCATAAGAACTATCAGAATATGGATAATACACTCATGCTTGCCATGAAGCTCTTATCAAAGGTGTTTCTACTGTCAATTAATGACCTCATGCAGTTAACAGCTTTCAGCAAACTCTGGCTGGATGTTCTGACCCGAATGGAAAAATATATGAAGGTGAAAATCAAGGGAAGGAGTAGTGAGAAGCTTGAAGAATTAGTTCCTGAGCTCCTAAAAAATACATTGTTAGTAATGAAGTCTGAGGGACTGCTTATACAACCAAGTGCTTCTGGTGGAGATAGCTTGTGGGAAGTCACATTATCACATGTAAAGAATATCGTGCCATCTTTGGAATCTGAAGTGTTTTCTGACACCGGCTCAGCTCAGTCGTTCCATAACAAAGATGTACAAGGGGCAAACCAAACTGCTTCTCTGACAACTTTGGCTCCAATTGAAATATTGGCTTCAGAGGGTTGACGTAACCAGATTAAGTCGGATCCCCAGATGTTGTCATTGGGCTGTTGTTCAACCTTAGGTCTCAGTAGAGTTGGCTGTTCAGGAGGTTTGGTATTTTGACATGCTAAAGTTGTATCATAGGAGGCAAATGATTCACCTGAGTCCAAGTTTCCTGAAAACTTGAAGATATCGGTGAGACAGCATTGACTCACGGTGAACCAACTTACTCACAGCCATCTTTTCTATGCTGGTTACTTATATTTTTCCCTCACAAATGTTCACTCAAGTTGTTCCATCCAGAGTGGATAGAGGAGCTGCACAAGACTCTTTGGGAATTATTTTAGATTTTTGTACATATTTTTTCCTCAATGGAAATAGCGACATACCTTTTTCACTTTCAAGTTCGAATTACAGTAATTACTTATACCTGATTTCTATGACCTAGATTCTTGTATGTTTGTTATTATACTATTGTATTTGGCTTAATGTACTAACGCTGCTATACCGAACTACCCACTTTGACTGTGGATAGACTAGTCACCTAGTTCTTTGTTGTTATGGGGTCAAAATATTATGGATGCTTGCAGCTGTATCATTACAATGTTAAATACTTGTCTCTGCTTACAGGTGTTAAAAAGTGTAGATTGCTACAGCTCATTAAAATTTAAGCCTCAGACTTTCTGGAATGTTGAAGTCAAGCTAGTGGTGGATTTCTGCAATTCGGGATTCCAAGCTACTTCGCTCAATTTCTACCTAGGTATGAAGCACTTTCGATCGACGTCTATCTTTGCTTGGATCAAATTTCCAGTGGAGCAAGGATAGTGATCTGTCCTACGGAAATTCTATAATGTCACATGGACGATTTTGCTTTATAGTACTTATTGGTCATCCTACTTTTATTCATTGTGTCCTACATCTTAGTGTTCTGGATGTACCTTCAAATGCTGCAATAGGTGGGATAAGGTGATTTCCTCAGTATTGTTGGGATCAGATTTTTGTCCTTTAAATAAGTTGCTATTCTCAATTCCTCCCCAGCTATAGCTGTGACTTTCACCTTTTTATTGCTGCTAAAAATCCAATTGGTCTGATTTTTGTATTATCTGGAATTTCCAGCACAGGAAGAAAGTTAATTGGTCTGATTTCAAGTTTTCCTCTTTTCTTGGATTTCCTACTCATTTTCGTGTTTGACAGTGTCACATCTGGATTATTCCAGGAAGCTGTTATACAGCCAGGCTGAAACGAGAAGAAGAGAGGTGAGTATACGCTTGTTTTCTTGGAAATCAACATTTTTTTTTTAATTTAAGATTTAGTTCATCTTAAATACTAAATCTTAAATATTTGCCTATAATAATTTAGGATTTCGACCAAAAAAAAAAATAATTTAGGATTCGGTCTTTCTATCCTAGGCATAGGATAAAAACCTAAATTGGGAAAGATTCACTATAAAAAAAAAAAAGAGTGAACCCTACTAATCTAATTTAAAATATGGCTAAAGTATTTTAATCAGGGAAATATTTTCCCAAATAGTATTATAGGTTCGAAAACCCGATTTTTAAATTGGTTTATTTAAGATCTAGTTCATATTAAATATAGCCTATAATAGTTTAGGATATCTTTCCTTATTATATATAATTTCTACTTTGTTTACCATTTTTATTTATTTAAGATGTAGTTCATCTTAAATATTAGCCTGTAAATAATTTAGCTATGCTCCAAGGGCATAGGTTAGGAAAAAAACGTTTTTCAAAATGTATCATTTAAGATCTAGTTCATCTTAAATTTATCCTATAATGGTTTAGGATATCTTTCCTTGTTATTAGATATATTTTCTTCTTTGTTTACCTGTTTTTTGAATAATAATAATAATAATAATAATAATAATCATAATAATCATACTGTTTTTCCCGAAAAAGTTTTTTATCCTATACCCAAGGGTTGAAAAATCCGAATAAAGCTGGGTTACTACCTTGATGCTCTTGATAAACCTAACCGGGACAGTTTTTGTATTCATACACCATTTGGGACAAATGCTATCGATAGTTTGTTTGGAGTCTTTGATGGGCATGAAAATTTGGTGCTGAAAGCTCCCGGGTCGTGAAACATAGCCTGTGTGAAAATCTACAGAGAAACGATCATTTTCATGTGGATCCCATTAAGGCGTATCATGCTGCCTTCTTATTCTTAGCAACAAATGCACAGTTGCATGCTTCTGATAGCGTAGATGATAGCATGAGTGGCACAACAGCAATCACAGTGTGGGTGGGGGATAGAACAATATACATGGCTAATACTGGTGATTCAAGAGCTGTAATTACTCGGAGGAAAGCTAAGGATCCTTGGGCAGTGGGGCAAGAGTTTTTACTTCTTTTTTATTTTTATTTTTATACAAGGTAAGAATTTGGGTGGTCTCAGACTCTCCTGACCTGCCACCCAATTGGGCAAGAGTTCTTACTCTTGATCAGATCCAAGGACTCAAGAATCTGAATGTTCAGTGCTCTAATGATGGCGATTCTTCTTGGTTATGGGTGCCAAATGGGATGCATCCCAGTACTGCTTTCAGGAGAAGTATTGGTGATTCAATGGCTGAAACAATTGGGGTGATAGTGAATCCAGAAACAGTAGCTCTTGAGCTCACCCCAGAGTACCTCTTCTTTGTTATTGCCAGTGATGGGGTTGACATGGTAAGCTATCCTTGAATTGCTTTCACTAGAATGTTTCAATCATTCATTGTAAATCAATCATGGTTTTGAATTCTCAATTGCAGTTTGCAAGTTTGAAGATCCTCGCGATGCCTGCGCTGCAATTGTTGCTGAATCGTATAGTCTCTGGCTGCAGCATGATCCATGAATCACGTACGGATGACATAACCATCATTGTTGTGCATATTACTGGGCTGGCATCTACGTCTGATCCCAGTCCTCTTGGTGTTACTTCTGCGGTATGGAGGTGTAACGTGTAATGGTGCAGAACCTAGTTAATGGACCAAGTGAGTCCAGTCATTTCAGGTTCAGGCCATGAACAGAGCAAACTCAAGTTGGGTTAAGTAGAGGTTGCTGGCTGTGTCGTCTTGCATTTCATTGAGTATTTGAGTGAGTTGGGTTCAGGTTGGGTCACTTGGTGCATTCCGGAGTTCAGATTATATCTCAACTAAGTTTGGATTCGAGTCTAGTAAAATACAGATTGTTTGTGGGCTAGATCCTTGCATTAGGTTATGTAATTTAACTGATGCAAGGATCTATATCGCTCAGTCTGTAGTCTGTACTTTATTACATTTTGCACCTCTATACCAACTTCTTCTGATGGGACCAAGAATTTCATAGATTTAGTGGTAGGAAATAAACATTGACAAAGAGGCCATATACTGTCTTCTACCTAGAGCATCCTTTCGGACGAGAATGTCAAGTTCTAGATTGACCTCCAAGCCTTCGTCAGTAGGATACTATACGCAAGATGAGCGATTTTGTCTTTTGTCTACAACAAGACCGCAATAGTATTAGATTCCGTGAAAATATGATTGTTCACTACTCTTAAGAACTGACATGTTATCTCGGATTTCAAATCTTTTTCCTTAAAAAAAACTTTATACAAGTCTCTCTTTTCATTCGCCAATTTCACACAAATCTAATTGCACTCGAAAACTTTAGGATAAATTACACAAAACCATCGTTAAAATATTAGACTTCTCAGAAAACCGCTCCAAATTAAAATCCGTTTGTCTTTTTATGCACGCTTTTTAAAGAGGCACAATTTCATACTTATTAGTCATAAGCATTAACTTATAAAAACAAATTCATTAAAAAAAATAGTAATTTTTATAGAGTTTTTACCTCCTTACAATATGTACCGAAAAGTAAAATGACTTTTATGATGGAACGGAGAACAAATTCATTAAATTTTTTTTTATAGAGTTTTTACCTCCTTGCAATATGTACCGAAAAGTAAAATGACTTTTATGATGGAACGGAGAGGGTAGGAACGGCACAAAATCACTCATAAATTGGGTTCTCATTTCCCCGATAGTTTACCATACTATTAACTTTGATAAATAGAATGATAATTTAATATTTTTTAAATACATATCATACACCTTATAATAGCATGAACTCTCAAATGAATAGTAACTTCCACTTATATCATACACCTTATAATAGCATGAATTCTCAAATGAATAGTAACTTCCACTTATAATTTTAAATTTTTTTTTTATGGTTGAAATACCTATTTTGCCCACTTAAATTATATTCTTATCTTAATATTAACTATGTTCTTTTAAGTAATTTCTATCTCTTTTTTATAAAATGTCTTTTTTAGCCTTAAAAGTTTGACTTTAAAAATATTAATTTTTTTATTTGAAAGTCCTTTTATGTCTTTTCAAAATTATAAATTGTCATATTTCATGAATTTCACCTAAATTTATATTTTTTCTTAAAATACCCAATATTTACAAATTGAAAGTTTTCTTAAATCAACTCTACTTTATGTTTTTAATTAAACTATCCAAGATATTATTACAAGATTTTCTCAATTCAACCATATTTTGTGTTTTTAATTTAACTACCCAAGTTGTAACTTTAAGGTTTTCTCAAATCAAACGATTTTTTATTTTTAGTCAAATAATAATTAAAATTACAATAAACATTTTTTTTTATGTGTAATTAATGATCAGGATTTTTGGAGTTTTGAATTTCCTTTTCTTTTAATTAATAAATTTTTTAAAAGACTACCCTTCTATATTTATTTTTTAATTGAAAGACATCATTCTTATTACTTTAATGAAAATTATTGTTTTTATTACTGTACTATAGAAATTTATATGGAAAACAAATTAATTATAACTATTTACAACATATGAATATTTACACACATATAAAATAAAAAGTAATATGTACAATCCAAATATGAATAGACCGCGCGCGCATGCGCGCGGCGCCTAACCTAGTAAGCATTAAAAGAGTTGGGCCTTGTGGATGTTTTTTGAAAAACACAAATCTGGGTGATTTCGTGTAGTTTTTATAATTTAAGGGTGTTTTGTGAGAAGCACTGTATTTTAATGGTGATTTTGTGCAATTTACCGTAAGGGAAGGCTCTAATAGGTAACGAAACAGAAAGAAGCAAACGACGTCGTTTTCCATCTAGCAAGTATAGCAACCAAGCCACCAAGGGCCATGGAAGTAGCAGCCCGCCTTCGCTACCTTATCTCCTCCTCATGGTGAACTGAACTAACTGTCCAAAATCCCAATGAAAAATCATCTGAAGTAACAACATGAATACCCTCTTCAACCCCCAAATCTCGACCTTCTCCATACCCACCCAAATTCGGCGCCCATTTATCAGACCTTCTTCACTTTCCACCGCCCAACTCCCCAGAAAAATCTTCAGAAGAATCCATGGAAATTCAGACAAGCTGGAGGCCCCAACCCTCGACGAAGAGCAAGAGAATGGCGCGGAGTTGGAAGAGATAAAAGATTTGAAGGAATTGACCTCACCGCCGTTAGCTGGTGGCGCTCCTGCCATTGAGAAAGACCTCAAGAAGGTTAGGGTTTCTCCGAACTGTCTCACCGTGGTTTGATTTCGCATTTCTGATTAATTTGACCTGTTCCTGATAGCCTGAACAAATTGGAGTGGAACTTTGAACTCTTTTTTGGTTCGTTTGGAGCCATGTGCTGATTTGAATGGGAATCTGAACTCCAACGGAGATGATAAATGCTTATTTGAGCTTATGTATATAAGCTAATTGCAGTTTCACATGTTATTGTGAGAATGAACCTGTAGGTACTTCATCACTTTGTTATGGTCATCCAGTCATCCTAGAGGTAAATCAACTGAAGAACCTGACCTATCCGACTCGAAAACCTTAGATTATCATGTAACCTAAATCAATAGGAGCCCTAAATGAATCTGAAGTAGGTGGTATGAAACACCCTAGAATATGGAATATCCCAACCTTAGAATTGTATGACTAAACCTACCTATAATCGGACTTATAGCTCATATCCGCGGTCAGTGGATACTAAGTGAGCTTGTTCTCATGGATGATACTAGTTTAGTAGTTTTAGTTTAAACTGGATTTGATTTCCATAATTACATTGTTCATTCGAATTGATGCGACAGGTTGTTACTAAAACTGCAGCAACCTTTGCCCCAAGAGCTTCAACTGCTAGAAAGAATCCAGCTGTGCCCGGAAGTACTTTGTACACGGTGTTTGAGGTACAAGCTTACATCTCCATGCTGGTCGGGGGAGCTCTATCGTTCAACCTTATATTCCCCTCCAACGAACCTGATATATGGAGGTTAATGGGAATGTGGTCGATTTGGATGTTCAGTAAGTTGTTATCATTCATCCTTACCTTTTTGGAAGTAGGAAAGTTAAGGGATTCAATTAGACAATTAATGCTAAAACCGATTCGAATTTGACATAAGAGGAACATAGAGTAGAGATCTCGCTTGTGACATGTTGACAGATACTACTTTGCTTGGTTGGATTTGGAGTCATCTTGTAGAGTCTGATCTTTGCATCGTGTGCAGCAATACCTTCCCTCCGTGCCCGGGACTGCTCTAATAAAGAAAAAGAAGCACTCAATTACCTCTTCCTTCTTGTGCCGCTGATCAACGTTACGATACCATTCTTCTGGAAGTCCTTTGCCGTGGTATGGTCTGCGGATACCGTAGCCTTCTTTGGGATGTACGCATGGAAGGTACATTCCTCTTTCTTGTTTCCGTTGCTGTACCTTCTCTGCCCTAATGTTACACGTTAATCAACTCGAATTTCCATGCTGTTTTTGCAGTTAGGGTGGCTCCAGAAACAGGAATGAAAGATCATACAATGTCTCTCATTGCACATTGTTTTCAGATTTAGCTATATAGCCACACTGGATTGTCAAACTGGATACGGGATTGCCTAACTTGTTCGAGCGGCGCCAACGCATCGATGGGGAATATGCTGAAACCGAATCGAGTTCATCATGTAATATACATTGGTGTATTATTCAAGTGTGTATACTGTAAAGCCGTCCTACAGAAAAAGGACACTACATTAATCTTTATGGTAGCTTGGAAAAGGAAAAAGAAAAATGTTGGTTACCTCCCCAATTGAAACTCGATTCGAACCTATGTCCCCCTGAAACTTCTAACTTCAAAGGGATTAGCCCGGAGACGTACTTGTCGCCAGACCCTCCCATCCATTCCGTACAACTTATCCTTCTCTTGGAAGACCAGCTCATTTCATACTTGCTTTCCATGTTATTCACAACATTGTTCTGAAAACTGCCCCACCCCCAACCCATCTATCCTCCTCCTTTACATTTTGCAGGACCCACTTTTGGATGTCTATCTCGCCAAAGAAGGTTGGTGAAAGTTTATGGTCACCCGGTTGTTTCAAATCCGTCTAACATCTCCACAATCCCGGAGTAGGTGCAACCCCGTCTCCTCCAAATTGCACCGGGGACAATTCGAATAACTCGAGAGGTGTCGGCTCACCCGATTAGCATCACATAATATAGCATCATGTGCATCCATATAGGTGAATGTGTGCGAGCCCCTTGTTGAGTAGGCACCCTCCAAACATGTCTCCAGTCGGTCACCATGGGTAATCGATGGTTACCTCTTATCTGGGCAGCGCCAACTTTGTTGTGAAATTTCGAGTATTGTATCGCCCCCGATATAATCGGTCCATGACATCATCTTCTTTGATCACCTTCATCGATTGTAATCTCAAGATTGTGTCTTCCGATAGGTAATACTGAATTATATTCTAGTGCCAGTCAGCCTCTCCCCAAATCTCATCAACTGTGTTACCCAACATGGACTCCGGCACAACTTGCCTTGCCACCTCTGCCAGTGGAGTCTCTTCTAATCACGGGTGTACCCAAACCAGGGTTGATCGTCCATTTCTAATGTCCACTCTGAGGCCCGGTGTTAGTACCTTTGCCCCGTGCACCAGCCCCTTCCAAACATGGGAGGATCCCCTCCTTGGTCTCAATCAGTTAATAAAAAAGTGCCGCTTAAGCGTTGAAGCGCTACTCAAAACACTTTAGCATGCTTGAAGCAAGCGATGTCTATGAAGCGCCCGCTTCACCCGCTTAAGCGCTGAAGCGACAAAGCAATGAAGCGAACGCTTTGTGGACAAAAGAGTATTTTTAAGTCAAGGACTGATATTATTTTAAGTAATTTTTCAAATAAAGATCTGTGTTGACTGTCCTGATTTGTATTTTCACTAAATAAAGAAGAGGATGATGAGGGAATTTATATGAAGTTGAAGCTAATAGTGGTGATGGTGCTTTGCATGATGAGGGGGAGGACATCAGCTCAACATCTATATAAGTTTTTCATATAATATGATAATGTGTATTAATTTTGTATTATAAATCATTACTAATTTATGTTATAGTATGAGTGTATATTCTGAAAACACATTTTATAGTATTGGGAGCTTCGTGTCGCTCACTTCACACTTAAGCGATAGGCACCCTATCGTCTTTTCCCACTTCACGCATTATTTATCACTGGTCTCAAAAATGTCCATGTCCAAACTTCTGTACACCTGGCAAAAATTGTAATACCACGAGGGTACCTCACGAAATTTCTGTAAATGTATATATGTAATGTGTATATATCTATTTATATACATCGTATATATACATGTATATTTATGTAAATAAATACACACATATATATCACTAGTTACCCACTAGTTTACCTATAAATAATTTATAAATATTAATATTATTTATGAAAAGTTTATTTATTCAAATAATATCCCTGATATTTATTTAATTTAAATTACATATATTAAATATTGATAATGAAGAATTATTTTATCTCTTTAAATAAGTTCTTTTTATTTTACCTCGAATAATATAATTATTCTAACACTTTATATTATATATTTTATGTAAAGTGATAAGAGTTAACAACTTATTTTCACCCAATTTAATATAAAGAGAATTAATTTATTTTTTTTATTAAACCGAAATACCCAAAAATATTTTGGGACATTTCATAGAATACAATTCTTCTTGGACAACAACAATATTATCGATAATTTGCCGCCCAGAATAAAGCTTGATTGTGTCGGGGCCACCGGCTTGGCTAAAATCGGTTTCAACCGATTCACAATCATCTTCGTAGCCAATTTGAACACTACGTTTAATAGTGATATCGGCCTGAGTTGCTTGAGGATGTAGGATTAGCAAGACCCTCTTGCCTCATTGAAGAGCCTTAGAGCGGTTTCAGTGGCTTGTGCGCCTGCGATGCCCCATATTTTTTTTGGGAAAAGATCGTCTGATACCCATCCGGGCATGGCGCCTTATAGGGTCCCATTTGTCTTAGCATCGACCAAACCTCCCAAGCCAAAAACGGGGCTGCCAAACTTTCAACCTGGCTCGACTCAAACCTCGGAAAGGTGTGTGTGTGTTGCGTAGCTGAACACTCCCTCCATGTGTTTCTTCCGCTTTATACAGGGTCTCAAAGAAGTCAACCACCAGATCCTTTACAACTGAACTATCATCTATCCATTCTCCGGAGCAATCCTAAAGTGTCGTGATCTTGACTTAACATATTATTAACGACTCTAATTAGAGTCAATAGTCTCAATACTGCTACTGGCTTTAACACTACCAATAAATCCAGTTTACCAGGTTGATGTGCAAAAGGATTTAAGCCTAAACCGTTGGTTCTACTACACGAATCTCAATCTATTAAGAGAGTCAATACTACTATATATAGTACTATTGACTTTCATAGTAACAACAAATCTAAGTCAAAGATGACCTTTTTCGTGCATGGTTTTCATTTGCTGCCTCCACGGATCTGAACAATGCTAACGCCGCTAGTTTATGGGACTTATGTGCAAAAGATTTTACACCCACACCATTGGAACATCATGAGAGGAGTCAATAGCCTCAATATTTATGTGTCAAAGGTTTCAAAAACCAGCAATCAATGTGTTATTGGCTAGCGTCATGTAGGGCATGTCTAAATAATGCTAATGTTGCTAGTGTAAAACCATTAAGAAGCGTCAATCCTTGCTACCAAAACTTGCAAAGCTCTTGTGACATGAATACAATTTGCATCACTTATAAATCATTTCCAACATCTCTCATATAATTGATGTGGGATGAGGTGCTACATTCTCTCCCACTTTCACTAATGACTTTCTCAAGCCCAATGGACTACTCTTTGGGTGGAATGTAGTCGACTTTGATGTCTTTTGTAAAACCTAATATTTTAAGAGTTGTCAGTCCATGCCACATAGTCTTTTCAGGCTCATTACCATCACTTGGATCTTAAAATGAAGAGTTATTGTTATGGTATGTTTAGAGTTTTAATCACTTATAAATCATTCACAGCCTCTCTCATATAATCTATGTTTAATATGGTGTACCGTGTACGTTATAGCTAGTTTACCAACTTTACGTGGAAAAGGTTTTACTTCCACACCACCGGCCCCACTGACTAGACCTGAGCATGGGCCGGATTGGGCGAGTTTAGGTCGAGCCAATGTGAATATCTTGACCCATCATAGCGGGTCGGGCTTAGACCAAGCATGGTCTGCTATGTTGGGTCTGTTGGTTATACACACAAGTGGAAAACCAAGGATCCATTCGGGTTGACAGATCATGGATCTGTTAGTATTCAAAAAGTGGTGAATAGGTAAGGATCCATTACCTTAGAACGCAGTTTACACTTGTATTAAGTACGCATAACATTTTCCCTTTTGTGTAATGACCCTGCAGAGGCGGTCAAGTCCGGCCCGCTATGATGGGTCTGTTAGTTATACGCACAAGTGGAGAACCAAGGATCCCTTCGGGTTGACAGATCATGGTTTTTTAGTATTAAAAAAGTGGTGAATAGGTCAAGGTCCATTACCTTAGAGCGCATTTAACACCTGCAACAGGTACATATAACATTACCCTTTTTCTTTATAATGACCCTGCAAGGGTATATTTACCTACCAAACATATTTTATCAGTGATTAAATCCCGAAAGGGTTTCAATAAAATCCCGAAAGGGCCTCTTGGTGCGCCTTACAATGGTGGTTCTCGGCTACGAGTTCGGTTGTTCTTGGCATTCCTCTCCTGTGTTGGGGCTCTGGCGTCCGGTGTCAGGTCTGGCTGGGGACGAGGCGATGTGTATCGAGGCGACTCCGCATTACGTAAATTTCTTTGGAGGATAGTCTTCATTGCCCACAGGGACTCCTGATGTACCGCTTGCTTGGTGGGGCTTGGCATCGGCTCTTAGTCTACGTTGTCTCCAACATGTTTGGGTTAGGTTTGTTTGTTCGACTGCATTTGTGTGCTTTCCGCCGTTTGTATTGCACCTTTCTTTTGTTTCGCGTTGCTTGTAATAACGGTTCCCCGTCTGCCGATTTTTTTTCTTCCGGTGATTTCATGAGTAATTCTCTGTAACTTAAGCTAATACTCATCTTGAGTTTCTATTGATTTTTTTTTTCTATTGGAAAACTTCTAACTAGATTGAAGTTCATCTGTGAAGACTGCTTCATGCCTCACACTGCACCCAAACTCCCTTTGAATGCTTCAACGCATCTCCGAAAGATAAAGTGTAACGACAACATCAATCAAATCCAGTATAAATCGCAGGACTTTCGAAAGGCGTATGTGGCGATTCCATAAGAGGGTCACCATCATGCTCGTATGGTCGTATGTGCTCAATCAAGAGAGGACGTTGTGTCAACTTCTTGAACACAACTTTATGACAAAACGATTATATCCAACCGGATCTTTATGATTCCATTGTTTCCGGCATCCATTTTTGGGGGTCGGATTGAAGATGGATGAAGATATAGGCACAGAATGACCTATAGTTTTCGTCTTTGTTCCTCTACAGTGTAAAGTTGCGAAATAACACGACGAGAAATTCGTACACACTTGGGTCAAAAGAATGCAATTCCATACAGACAGAACAAGTTCTAGATGAACTAATCAGGCATGGAATAACAAAGCATAATATAGACAGTTGTTTCATTCTCACCATCCATGGCCAATCCGTGTGCTAACCTAGAGCTTCCTTGAATGGGCGTTAGTGGCTTCTCCGCATAGCCTCTAACCTGCTACGAATGAAATCATCTGCCCTGGTATCAATGTCGGAGAACACTCTTGAGGGTATCCGTTCTCGATGAAATATGGCAATTGCATCTTCATCACCTTCTTCTTTGTGTGTGATCGTTTCCTTTCCGTGCTTTTGCTTACCCTTCTTCGAACTGCCTTTTATTACCCTTCTTGTGCCTCCTCCTTCTCTGACCTCATTTGCGAAACTGGGCTCTACCCGTTGTGCTTGTTTTCCATAACTCTTGAACTTAATCTTCACATTGATGTCATTTTCCGCGTTGCCCCTTTGTAAAGCTTCTTGTCCTACGCCTTTCTCCATGCCATTCTTTGTTCCCGAGAACTCAATCTTGACATCCCCGTTGCTGGAATGTCCTTTGGACAACCCACTAGGCAGGGCGCGAGAGCTTAAGATGGCCCTGGCAAAGTTGTAAAGCCTTCTGCAAATTCCAAGAGGCTGAACCGCAATACGCTCTTTGCCTTGCATTTTTGTAGCACGTCTTCAAATGGAGACAACCCAGCTCCCTGTTGCAAAAGGGTTTTTGCAAAACAGATAGGAGATTTGATGGATAAGAACCATGGTGGGATGGTAGCAAAAGGAGTGCTTATAGTGAAGGAACTAAAAAGGGATTTGACACTGCAATTGTTCAGATTCTATCCTTGATAAGTAAGGGAACCATAAAGAGAAAGAGTTGGGAGAATTTTCCCCTTTCTTTTTGTGATGGATTCTTTTTCTGTGTGTGTGATCAGAAGCTTCATCTTTTCTCAAGAGTTTTGTTTCACACTTTGATGCTTTAACTGTCAAGCATTACAAACACAGTTTTTTCTATCTGTCTTAAGGACATAGGTTTGTCAGCAATATCAACGGATTAAACAATTTTCATTTATTTAACAAAAGTGGATAGATTAATCACGTTGTAAGAAGATCTAAAAGAATATATTTCATTACTTTTTATGATCCAAAAAATATTACAAAAAATCTAAGTTGCTTGTTGGTCTTGTATATCTCCTGAAGAGCACAACAATGGACAATGGTATTGGTAGGGCCACTTGTTGAAATTTGATAAAGATAAGTTAGTTAGAATATCATGGGGTACAATTTTAACAAAACCACCCTTAAATTGGGGCACTTTTCACAAAATAACCATAAATTAGGAAATTTGACAAGCCGCTCATAATTGAGATTTTCTTTCTAAAAAATACCCGTGGCCCTTTTATGGTTAGGAATCTTTAGAGAATGCTAAATAATCAAATTATTCTTAATTATTTTGGTTAACTACTTTTAAAAGGTTAAATTTGATAGATAAAGTTGTAATTGTAACATTTGTCAGCATTCGTTAAACATAAAAAGATATGGGTGGTTCTTTGAAAAAAGAAATCTAAACTTGTTAGTTATTAGTGGTTTCGTGAAGTTTTTCTTAAATTTACAGGTGGTTTTGCGAAAAATATCAAAATTTAAGGGTGGTTTTGCAAAATATACCCAATATCATATTGGAGAATAAGGCAGGAAACAACCCTAAATGGTAGGCATCTAACCCTCTTTAGTATGTAACCATACAAGATAAGATAAGTTATTTTCTTATTATAGACTATTAAAAGTCATCAGGAATATGAATTGGTAAAGATTATTGGACAAAATTTCAGTCCTCCTTATTAACCAATTATTTAGAAGAACAAGCAAAGTTAAACCCAGGACTTAACTCTTAAGTTACCGACACCAGCACCTAGAATCCATCTCAAAGTGCAAATGAAGATCAAGCTCAGATTATGAACATGAAAAATAAGGACCTCGTTTGGGCAAACGTAGTGAATAAGATTCCAGAAATTACCTTTGCTTAGTGTTGAGCTCAGCTTATAGTTTTGCTCTATATTCCTGTCCATCCCTGAACTGTTGTTCCTTTTGACAAGAAAAGACCTGCAATGCAAAATCCAGAACTGTAATTGTTGATAGCCGGCATTCATTGACTTCTTGCTTAGTTTGAAGTCCAAGGCTTTTCATATTGTATGCCGGTGTATCCAAGGGCTCCATTTCATACCAAAGGATGAGTAGGATGAAAGAATTAGTGAATTCTTAAATAGAAAATAAGCATATCCGTAAAGATTTTACCCTTCTTTTGCTAGAGAGCATGATGTGCCCTTTCAAGTTTTCTTTATCATGATTAACAAGAGCACGCCCAAATGCTAATGCTGATTTTGCGAGAAGCAGAACCCGAGTTGGTTGGTTCTAGTAAGGTGGCTTGAGAAAGGGGATTGATGCTGCTAGAATCTTTCCAGTTGCATGATCATCATAGCTTATGACCTTTCCTTTGCTCCCCCTTCGTTTCTCTGAACCCGCTTGTTGTATGAAACATACTTTCCAGCTGCATTTGGATCAAATTTCAGATGTCTTAGTGAAACAAATGCAAGCGCTACACATACATATTTTATTAGCATGAGCTCGCCACATGTGCAATTTATCAAATATCTTAGTAATCCCTACCTTTGACAAGAGTGACCGGCAAGTTGGAACCGAAAACAGTCATAACATGAAATCCCGCATTCACCATTAGAAGGGTCCGATCTCAAAGATATAACCTTGCCTCCTCATGAGTCATGACCAATGGGTAAACAGCAGATAAGTCCAAAATCTCAATGAAGTGGTCATCCATAAATTCAAAGTTAGGTGGAGGAGAAAAAGGTTAGAAGTGTCAGGCTCCTCATCACTTAGACAGTCTCCCTCAAAATCTTGTTAAAGTAGACATCCATACATCCCCAACTAAAGTTCAGGTGGAGGAGAGAGAAAGACACATGTTACCTGTGTGGTCTTTGAAGATCAGAACATAGTCAAGCTCCTCATCACTCGGACAGTTTCCCTCATCAGTTGAAACTATGAAGGTTGAAAATCATTCGCTCACTATTCTATTGACAGCACATAATCTGTCTTGCCAAATACAAACCAGTGCAGTCTGCAGATGAAGAGAAACACAAGATTCATGGAAAAATGCAAAGCATGTGTGTTTTCAGGCAACCTAATCGCTTAGTTGATAAGCCCAAACTCTGTCCCTTTCCATATTGTCTTGGGCCTCTTGGCATAACAAAAAAATGGGTATCAATTGTTTATCTGCTGATAATATGGGAAAAGATTAATAAAAAGCATTGGCTAAGACACGCTATGAAGAACTAAGACAGAACCCCCTCTTCCTTTTTCTCGATTTTTTTTATTGCTTAGATATTACTACATTCCTGTCTTAAAATAATTATGTAAACACAAACTAACAAATTACTGAAAGCAAATTATGCTTTAATAATATTTTCAATATAATAATAAATGGATAACATTTCACAGAATCAGATCAAGGTTGATGATGAATTGATGATCATTGCAAACAAAGAAAAGGACCCAATATTTGTAGTATTAATTTATACTATGCACAGATCAAGATGGAAAAACAACATAAAACCACTGACAACATTTGTAGTATTAATTTATACTGCGCACAGATAAAGATGCAAAAACAACAAACAAAAGGACCCAACAATACTATCCACGACAAAACCAAGATGGAACAAGTTTTGATTTCTTATTTACTGTATGCCAATGTCAAAATTGTTAATTACAAGCAAATGAATTATGGTGTGAACCCAAAATCAAGAATCATTTCCCTCCATGGCGTGTAGTTAACTAAACATGACAACAAATGCCTACATTTAAACTATCATCTTAGAGTTAAGCTAGAATCAGTTTCAAAAGAGACATAACAGGAGGTGATCTCTTGTTATCAATCATGTATCCTTGGCAGCACTGCAGATTCAAGCCTGGTGATTCACAGAGAAGGATAGCTTACGAAGAAGCGACTATGCTGTGTAAACACTGCAAGCAGTCCAGGATAGACAACCTACAGTCACGATCTGCCTGAGCTAGATTAAGTGTGCCATACATACCTCAAACACAGCCGCTCAATGTCATGAACTAGAGTAGAAAAATGTGTTGATGATGGAGTTAAGCCCTCTCTATCTCCTCAGAGGAAGAAATGTTTGGAAGATAGTCTAACCATTTACGGTACTTTGCATCCTCCAAAACTATATTCAAGACAATAGAAATTGTCGATGCATTAGGTACTAGTTGCTTCTCTAACATCTTCTGAAGTAGATCAATCACTTTTGTGTGCTCTTTCTTCAATGCAAAACCATGCATCACTTTATTAAACATCGATACAGTTGGAGACACCCCCTTAAACTCCATATCAAAAAGTAAATCATTTGCTTCTTCTAATCTCCCTGCTAAACAGAGCCCGTGTATCAAAACAGAAAATGTAATCCAATTTGGTTGCAACCCCATATGGTGCAATTTATCAAATACCTTTTCAGCATGTTCAAGCATTCCAGCTTGACACAGCCCGCCTATCATGCAGTTAAAAATGCTTATGCACTTAAGTCCACACCTTTCTAGTTTAAGGAATAGTCCTAGTGCTTGTTCGGCATGACCATTCATGAAAAGTCCATCCAACAATATGGTATATGTCCATGCATCGGGCGTTAGCTCATGAATATGAGTTTCCATAAAAAATCTCCATGCATCGTCAACTCTACCGTGTTGCAGGAGGCCTTTCAACAAGGTGTTGATAATTACAATGTTCGGTAGAATCTGCTGACAAGTCATATCCTTATATAGTTCAATAGCTTCAACAATCTTCCATCTTTTGCAGTATCCATTAATCAATATCGAATAGCTAATAGCATCCCGACTACATCCACAACTTTCCATTGAATCAAACACATAGCGAGCATCATCAACCTGACCCTCCAAACAAAGGCCATCCATCAAAGTATTATACATACAAGTATCCGGCGTCTCACCTCTCTCAATTACCATCTGCAACAACTCCTTAGCCTTTTCTGATTTACCTTCCTTACAAAAATCATTCATCAGCACATTAAATGTAAACTTATTTGGCCAAATGCCTTTTTCCACCATCTGATCAAAGAGCGCCATGGCCTCCGCTGACATCCCAGAATTGCACATTCCATCAATCAAGGAGGTATAGACAACGACATCTGGGGAAATTCCCTTAGCTTCCATTTCAAAGAACAGTTCTTTTGCCCTATCTATAAGCCCGACTTTACAGAGGCTATCAATCAAAGTACTATAAGAAACCAGATTCTCCTTCAAGCCACCATTCGCACCACTCGTCACCATTTCCCTATGCAACTTTACTGCAACCTCCAAGTTACTCGTTCCGCAAAGCCCCTTGATCAGAGTCCCATAAGCAGTCATATTCGGACGACAACCCGACTCTTCCATCACATTAAACAGCCTGATTGCCTCCACAATTCGACCCTCCATACACAAACCCTTAACCAGCGATGTGAAAGTCACCACATTTGGCCTAAAACCCTTCTTCAGGATCAACCCGAAGACCGAAAACCCTAGACCCGAACTCAAATAACAGCAAGTGTTCTGCAAAATGTTTAGGGTTATGAAATCCACGGCAACCCCATTTGAAGACATCCTCCTGTAACAACAGACTGCATCTACGTAGTGTTTAATTTTGACAACAGAACCCAATAGAATATTGAACGAAGAAGTGGGCGGCGGCGGATTCAACTGAAGCATGTAATCAAACGCCTGCTTGGCCTCGCCAATGGTGATTTTTCCAGATTTGCAGTTGGTTTTCAAGAAAATTTTGAGGGCTTCCCGGCTGGGGAATGTGGACATCGAGTGCAAAGATATGGAATTGGGCGTATGAAGATTGAAGAGGGATAATAGCTTGTTACCTCTTTAGTTGAAGCTGTTGGTGAATTTGAAGTCACTCCAAACTTACGACTTCAACTAAACAACAACACGATGTAAAGATTTGCATCATTTCTTGGCTGCGATTTATCAGCACATGAACAGATCTTACCGATTAGGAGAGAAATGGAGTACTGGAGTGCCGTTAGAGAAGGCCCGGCGGCAACCTCGGCTTGACCAAAACCAGAGAGGTCTGATGTGCGAGAGTGCGGCGGGTTGGAAATACAAACAACATAGAAATAGCAGTGAAGCCCCAAAATCGGTAGATTATTTGCAAAACTAACCCACCTTTTCAAAATTTATGCAAAGCTAGACCAAAATTCCCACATTCTTCACTAGTTGATCAAAGGCTTGCATAATTTCGGAACCAAGACTACTCGCAAGAACTTGAGTGTTCATTGGACCCCTCCTTGTTGTCCGTTGGCTGGTTTGGATTCAGCCTAGGCTCCTGATTCTTTGGGGTTCCCGGTGTGTCCAAGTTATGGTAAGGTTGCAACTCTTCTTATTCGTTGGGGTGGATACGGACTCCCTGATTGTTCGTAATCTATAACAGATACACCAACTCGCCTTTCGTAATCATAACAAATTCAAATAGATCATGTCAATACTCCAAAGAGGGTTTTGTAGGAATTTTATTTGCAAGAATGCAACTAGAAATCTTAGGGGCAATACTTGCTACCGGCTCGTTTATTTCTTCTAGCTAGAAGCTCTAAGAGTTTATCTATTGACATGCACAGATCTTATCAAGATGTAGGGATATTTTTAAGTCTCTTATCTCTAAAAATATTCAATTCTCTACGGATCTCCTCCATCTCGAATTGCCTGGCTCAAACCTCTTTATTGTAGTTGCATCTCCTTCCTCTATATCTTCTTTTAGAAATTCCAAGAAGGTTGAACCTCGATTACATTGACGCCTCCATTGCAAGTTTGCAAGCCCAATGAAGAAATCCTACCGTGCACTCATAGAGTTCCATGTAGATAATGAGCAAACCCCATCCCATTAGCGGATGTGTTACTGGGTTGATGTCTCCAACTGCTAAACACATCTATGCACCACTTAACAAATTCATACAACTTTCTCAAAAGTATTTATTGAATGATCATTGATTATCATAGCAAAATCCAAACAATTACCAAATTGTTTACAAATTCTACCAACAACATAAGAAAAATAGTAGTACATTGAAAAGGAAATCACTAGAGAAAGGTACATATGTTGAAACATTTCATCAACTAAGGAAGAGATACTCTAAGGACGGTGAATTCTCCTCCCATGATACAGTATGAAGTATGTTGCATTCATTGAGGTTGGAGGGGTACTTGTATTGGTGGTGGCAATGTGGGTGTCAAAGCGAGGTTGGTGGTGAAGGTATCTTTCGTACCTCTATTTACTTAGGTCATCTTCAAGCGCCTTCACCTCCGCCTCCAAAATCTCTATAGTGTCGTTCCTATCCTTGATCTCGCAATCAAAGAACCGAACCGTCTCCATTAGCCTCTTTTGCTCCACCCCCGTGAGAAATTTATCATGCGCTGAATATCCTCATAAGCCTCTTCAGTTGAGTACTCCTGAGGGCCCCTTTCATTAGGCATTACGACGTAGAGAGTGTCCCCGTCTTCTTCACCCTCCTTATCTCCGACATAATCATTGAGGTACTGCAAAGGGTCTTCCTCTTGCAGTTCCTTGTATTCATCCTCCTATTCAAGGTCGATCACCGGTGGTTGAACTTTGTTTAACACGATAGGCTCCATGGGGGAGAGTCAAGCTCGACCTCAACCCTACCATTGGATACTCTACTTGACGGTTATCATACCCAACGGTCTCGGCAATCTTTTAACTTTCGATTAGCATCCATTTGTCACATACGTAGAACTTAGAAGGTCATTGGTACCCAAATGATGAAAATAGGAAGTTCAAGGATGGGTCTAAGAACACACTAAGATGCACTCAAGAGTCTGATTGGGACCTCAGAATCATTTAAGAATTTACCTTGTCAAAATATCTTTTTCTCCAAAAGACTAATTTTCTTTAACAACTTTATAACGTCCAAGGAAATCCAAACACATGAAAGCACTTCAAAAAATTTATTTTGCTTTGAAAACGTTGTTTAAAATAGCCAAAATTCATGTACTATCACAGCCGTACAATAAAAATCAAATCAACACAGCATCCAGAGGGTATAGACAAAATCAACAAATTATGAGCTCCAATTCCATGGATTAAAAATGCAAAAACTGAACTGCAAGCCAAACCAATAAACACTCCTTAGGGATGGACACATTCAATACAGGAACCAAGACATGGTAGAAGCAGTTTAATGACAGTGTACACCTGATAGACAGAAACAAAGTCGTCCACTGGGAGGTTGAGCTCCCCTTTTCTATAGACTGGGACGACAATAAGGACATAGTTAGTAGAGAGGCCACACTCAAGTTGATACAATTGCAGTGATAGTGTGAGCAAATTCTCTCTTATAAAATACCCTAATTACATTTGGATACCATAAAGCTTTTTTGTTTTTACCAATATAGAACTTCGAGACAGTGACCTCTTGACTATTTGCATTGGTTTAACCACTGAAGGAAGTTTGTTTAAAGGGAAGAGAGATATATTTCAAAGAAGCACATCAGTAAATAGTATGACAGTTGAAAAGAAATAGTTCAAGTGAAGATTCTAGTTTGAGTTTCAACGAAACTTACTCTTACAACAAAGCATGAATGAGATTCATCATCTACACCCTGATCACGACACCCCGATGAATCACAATATGTATCTACCTCAGGATCGTGGTAATCACTCTGAATATCATCTACTGACATGATCCAGATAACTGTTCGTCCCAACAAAAAATGCAACAACGTAAGAAACGTACATCACTATTATAGATTTCAGACTAAAGGTATAAAAAAAGGTCCAAAACATTAGTTTTTACTGTCTGGTCTTCTCCAGATTCTTCCTTTGGCATGAGAAGCAAAGAGAGAGTTCGATATAAACCTCTTCAAAGGTCGGTTTTTAAGAATATTGAGACCACTCTAATGGCAAGATTTTTCAGCCTCAGCCTGCAAGTTGTTTCATCCAAAATAGACATTCATTACAAAGAACCCAGTGTGTGAACAAATGATCAGCTAAAAGGAATCATGATAATTTCTTTCACAGCTCAATTCACAATGTCTATAAGATGATGACGTCATTAGTTCAAAGATGAATAAAAATTCAGTGAGACACCCTTTATTTTGATCCTTTCTGTATTTCTTTTTTGGCCAATTTCATGTACCAGATATGAGGAAAAAACAATTTGAAAGGGAACCCTTAATATGATAAGAGATCATTAGATAGGACAAAGAATTCAAACTGAATCTGTTGGAAAATCAGTTCTTCATCTATTGAAATTACTCTATCAAACCATTCTGCTGCAAGGCAAACACTTGGAACTTGGAAGGCATTAAAACAAACACTTGGAAGGTAAAATAATTGAAAAATAGAAATCCAAGCAAATGGAAGAACAAATTAAAAAACATATAAAAACTGTAACAAAGAATAAGCTGTTGCCAGAACAAGTCCTCAACCCAACATCGATTCGGGAAAACAAATTGTGCACACATATGATTCTTATACATATTGAAGGAAGTAAAAAATCTGAAATCAAGCAAGCCAAACCAATAACAATTCGAAAGATCTCGGGAAAAATAAGGGGATAAAGAGGGTACCGGGTGAATAATGGATGAATAGCTAGATCCGGAGTAAGGTCAAAAAAGGAACAAGGGGCATAAAAATCCACCGCTAGCGCCAAAAATCCCACATCCAGCGAGTCCCTAGGCGGCTAGGCGCGACCGCTCCGCAAAACACCTTTCCATCCAAATACCCACATGCGAAGCTGCTGGCTGTTCAACTGCCCCCCAAAGCCCATAAACGCCTATGCCAAACATGCCCTCAATGTGCTTACTTCTTAACCTGCCAGCCAGCAAAGAATTGTTCTATCAAGTTCAGCACCCAAAGCTTGCTGTTAAGTACAAAGAAGTTTCATGTCGTACTTACGAAGAACTCTCTTTTACAGACTTCTTGAACTAGAAAAGATTCAAGTTGGTTTCCAGGTTTAGAGAACACAATGTCAGTCTCACAGAGTTATGATTACTTGGCCCAACAAAATGCTGTGGCCAAACCATAAGAACTTGGTGGAACTAATTCTTGAGCAACAACCATCTGTGCACACATTCTTGCATTTGCATGATCAATGAAGTCAACTTCATTCATCCCTTTGGGGGTGATTCTCTCCTCAACCCAATTTGAAGCTTTCCCATAAAAGGGATTCCCAGTTTTTTCATGGACTCTAAGATGCCTTCCGCTTGAACTTCCATGCCTACTGACTTGTATAAAAGCACTGCAGCACTCATGATAAACTTATCCGGTTCTACAGATCCTTGTATCCTCTCAAAGAAGGATATACCTTCTCCTAAGCACCCAAAGTCCATGTATCCTCTTAGCATTGTTCTGTAACATACCAGATCAGGGTGCACTCCAGCCAAAAGCATGTCATCGTATACCCTTTCAGCTTCACGAATAAAACCAGCTTTGGCAAAAGAAGAGAGCAGGACATTATAATGAGAGGGGGAAGGAGACACCCCTTGTTTCTGCATAGACACGATTGCTTCTTTGGCTTTTGCATTATTCGAACTCGCTGTATAGGCTTGAATGAGAGCTAGATAAGTCAATGAATCTGGCAAGAAACCATCATTACGCATGGCATAAAAAATTTCCTCTACTTTCTCAAGAAGACCTGCTGCAGCATATACACTGATCATGACATTGTAGCTTATCTGCATTTTCCAATGCGCAAAGGAAAAAAACACTTCAGTACATCGTGTTCACAGATACTATATATAACCTACAGTACGATATGCTTAATCAATTTCTAACATTAATATACAGATCCTGGGAATTATCTATAAGATGTAGATGTTTACTTTTCCAGGCTTTATTCCTTCTTTCTGCATTCTGGAGAATAATAAAGATGCTTCATCACTCTTACCTGAAAGCAAAGGTAAAACAACACCATAAAGTTATTGGAACATTTTACTGATCTAAAATAAATCTAAATTTAATAAGTTAATTGCCCTGAATATATTCATTAAGGTCTGTAATCACAACCACAATGATTGAATACCAAACATCCAACAGATAATAATTCTTTTGAAATAACGACTTGAAATACTCGATACTTTAAACAAACAGAACTTTTGGAAAAGAGTGTCAAGAATCCAAGACACTGGAATTTAGCATCAAGGTAAGGAATCACCACTTCAAATTAATAAGAACACAAAGAATCATCTAAAAGCTATGTTGAAGAATAATTACCAGCCTTTCCATATATGCCAATCATATTTGTATATACCCTCTCGTCTAAAGATAAACCCAGGTTCTGGGCCACATTGAACATCTCTACAGCCTTATCTATGTTCCTTCTTCTTGCATACACACTACACCAATTGTAAGATAAAATATATTGTTACTCCGATTTCATTACACATTATTTTATGCTGCCTCCAAAGATTGATAGTCTCAGAAACTCACCTCATCATCGTGCTATATGTCTGAATTGATGGTGAAATCCCCGTTGAAACCATGCGATCATATATAGTGACTGCAAAATGCAGTTTTCCTATGACAGTAGAATACCATGTGTCAAAATTTTCACCAATGTGCACATAATAGTGGATAGATAGGGGAGGTAGAAATTAAAAAATAAGCATGCCAACCTGCTTCCAGCATTGCCTTTATAAAGGTGTTGTACGCAATGGTGTCAAGTTCCTGGTTGTTGTTAAAGCAACTATTAATAACATCCTCTGCTTCACGGTGTTTATCTGGGAGGGAGGGGGACAAAAATACATTTCTGCTTGAGAAAGGACGCCTTGGTAGTTGGTATTAAATATGGCTACGGGGAGGAGGAATAGGAAGAGGAAGGAGAAGAGATGCCTTACAATTATTTGTCAAATGGTTCACAAGCACGCTTATCGTGACAGCACCCATATCCATCCCTTTGTGCATTGCTTCTTTGTAAATATGATAAGCATCATCTATCTTACCAATTCTAGTGCAGACATCAACCATTGATTGACATGTTTGTGCTCCAAGAGTAGATAATTTTTCCCAAGTTAAAAACATATCTCTTGCTTTCTTGAGATTTCGTTGCCTTCCATATGAGGTAATCATAGAAGCCATTGTAGTATCATCTAGTTTTGCACCTAGCCTTATCAGGTGCTCATAAAATGCCTCTCCTTTTGCTATGTCACCTAAACCCATATTTACAAGAATAGTCCTTAGGAAAAGCACTCAAACATACTCAAGTCAGTTGTCAAAATAAGTTAGCAGTCTGACCTTCACGAAAAAACTTGCCAAGAAGTTGATTGACAATAGAAGAGCCATCATCAGTCGAAAGCAATGGACGAAGAGTATTTTCTATCTTCAGTTCGTCGGAATTCGTCAAATACAAACTAAGAATGAGTGCAAGAACATCAATATCAAGGGTTGATAAACTGCATTCTGCCTCTTTTGCTTCACCTCTACTCAAAAGAAGTGCATTTGCAGTTGTTTGAGTAAAATTATTGTTCTGAAATGACCTGCTAGTGCTCATCTCTTCTAGAAATTGTTCCACATCAGTTAGCATACCCTCTTTTGCGTAGATCTTCATTACTGTTCTGCAAAGTTCATCATCAAATTCAACTCTGTCTCTTCTTATCTGGAGAATAAAGTCCTTGGCCTTCCCCCACAGCTTTGATGTCATGTACATTTTAAGTATGTCATTGCAACAGCCAGCATCAGGAAGGCCAGTTTTGAGAAGAGATTGAAATGCATTCTCAGCAGACCCTATATCCCCTTTCACTACATAAATCTTCACCAAGACAATATATGCAAATCTAGAGTACAATATATTCTGAGCCCTCATCTGTTCCATTACATTTAATGCTTTCATATGATTCCCTGACCTAAGATGGACTTGAGCCATAGCTATATAAGTCTTATCATCGGTTAGGAGACCCCGCCGTGCAGTCAGTTCAAAAGTCTTTTCTGCATCCTCAAAAAGACCAAGCTTTCCGTAAATCCTTATCATTATCCCAGAGATGACTTCATCTGCTGGAATTCTGTGTTCCGCCATTTCAGAAAAGAGGGAAAGGGCTTTGGAGTAGTCCCCCGTTCTATAGTACAGAGATAAAAGGGAAGCACAGGTGAAATTACTCGGAAGTAATCCCAAAGACCTCATATCTCCGTAAAGTCTCATAGCCTCATCCTTCTGCCCCTCTTTCACACTTGAAATGATCAGTAGGGAGTAAGTCACCTCTTCAGGTATAAAACCAACACTCTTCATGTCATAAAAAGCTTGAAGAGCCTCCTTGTAAAGACCCAATTTCACTAGCGAGCAGATAACGACTGTCAATGTAAAATGGTTAGGCACCACTCCCTTGTTAGTCATGTCTCTCCAAACCTCTACCACGTTCTCATGGCGTGATTTCTTTTGCAAGGAGGACAGCATAAAATTATAAACAGCTAGTTGGAGTATCACTCCTCGTTCTTCCACAGCTGAATAAAACGATAACATTGCTTTATGGTGACCCCACCTAGCATATGTGCAGAGCATGGTTCCACAAGCAACTTCATCGGGTTCACACCCAACTTCAAGCATTTCTAGAAATGTTTCTTCTGCCAGCTTAATCTTCCCAACTTGGCCATACGCACGCAATACAATTGTATAGGCAATCACACAAGGGCGGTAACACAGCTGCTCCAGGTGCATTATTTACCTTAGTAAGTTGTCCAAATTCCACAAAGATTCTATTTACAAAGCATGTATTTGACCAATTCAATCGTGGATGAAGAAATCAGCAGATTAAACTCAAACTGTCATTCTACAGCCTCATGAATGACTGGATTCTACGACTATCAATCAAGGAACCAAAGTAATCATGGTTGAATTGGATAATTTAGAAATGACAAAATTCATGAACGATTGGATTGGAAATGCAAACAAAGAATCCAAACCACTAACCTGCAACTTCATCCAGGCGAAGAAATCCCTAACCTGCATCCACCCCTTCTGCTCCTTCAACACCACACACATCTCACGGAAAGTCAGCTTGGCAACGAACGAAGCCATAGCCTCCCTCATATCGTAGCTCCCTTTGGATCTCTGCGAAAGGGCGCGGACGGTGCGAACGGCAGCGAGGACGTGCTTGCCGTAGAGGTGGCCGTTGCGGTCGTCCTCCAAGTACTGAACCATCTGCTCGGGGGAGCGGCGGATCCAGCGAGGGGTTTGGACGGCAGAGCCCTGGTTGCGGCGCAGAGCACTGAGGTAACGCGCCTTGGATTTGATGATACGGCGGGCGTTGTCGTCGGAGAGAGGGTTTTTGGGGTTTTTCTGGCGAGGTTTGAGGTGGCTGCCGTCTTTGGGCGTCCATGGGTCTGGGACAACGGCACAGGTGATGGTGAGTCGGCGGCGAGAGCGGCGGCGGAGGGGGAGAGAGCTGGTGGCGGAGGAGGAAGGAGCGCAGATGGAGATGGAAAGAGGAGGAAGAAGAGAGGTCACGAGTGATTCCATAGGCGGGAATGGGATTGGCTCTCTGATCGTGCTGCTGCTGCTGCTCACTTGAATTTTATCTTCTGTATTTTAGCAGATTTTTTATTTTTCCAACTGGTGTATGTAAACATAATTAAGACAATTAGGAATTAGGACTTAGGAGGTACCAAATGTGACCATCACAAGTGCATGATCATATTTGGTGTTTTCAAATAAAGAAAATTACATAACATATATTAGAGTATGTTTAAACAAGTAGGGGTAATATAGATTATAGTAAAAAATTAAAATAATGGTATCGATATTTGGGGTAAAAGTTGCTCATGTGTCGGGGTGAGTTGATGAGTAATAAATTTTTTCAGATGCAATAGACCAAAGGATGTCGTTTGACGCTTGGTAGGGGAAAAAAACTAAAATGCTTCGTGGAGGGCCGGTAGTAGTTGTTGCTTCACTGACGCAAGGGTAGCCACGTGTCAATGCTTATTCGCTTGCAGAGAGGGTTGTTGCATGGCTGACACGCGTGCATAGATAGACGGCTAGGATTTGTCTTGTGTGAATATGTTTTACATATTTAAAATACATATTTCACTATTAAAAATGTAAAAAAAAAATCACAATACTAGATTCATTTTTATCTACATGTATGTCATATAGACACCAATTTCGAATATGTTTGACTATATTTTTTTAAAAAAAAATATTTCTCTTTGATTATAATTATGCAAAATAAAACCAAAAAAATGAAATTATGGAAGAATTGGGAAGAATAAATAATGTAAGAACATGAAATAATTATCTATGAACAAATATTCGTTAATATGTAGAAGTTGGTATGAGCACATCTGCCTATAAATATATATCATTATCAAGAGGGCAACACACTCTATTTCCCTTCTTCACCATCATGGATCCATCCCAAAATCATTCTGATAATGTCTTCTTTTCTAGCTTGGGAAATATGTCACTTTCTTCTGAATGCGATCATCAACAAAGACCAAGACTCAACCATTTTGGGTCGAAATGTAAGGCACGATGACAAAAAATCAACCTTAATGTCTCGAAGCTATAGAAGAAGAAAGTGACATATTTTCCTTGAATTGGTAAATAAAGAGCGGTCATCCGAGGTTCGAACCGGGAACTTTTGGGTACTATCATCAACTTCTTTCCAGTTGAACCATTCTGAAATGGTTAAAGTGACATATTTTCCAAACTAGAGAAAAAGACATTATCAGAATGATTTTATGATGGATCCATGATGGTGAAGAAGAAAAATGGTGTGTTGCCCTCTTGATAATGGTGTACATATTCGGGGTGGCTATATGCAGTTATGCACTCATAGAAGGTGTTATATGCTCCTTAGACGAATCATTGATCTGCCCGTTGCAAGTTTTTTTTAAAAAAATACACGAATGGATCTAGATCCGTCAGTTATAAAAAAAATTCAAAGGAAAAGAAGAGAGAGAAAAAGAAGTTGTTTTGCAACTTTTTCTTTGTTTTTTTTTTCTGGAAAAAAAAAAAACTAAAAAGACTCCAGCTTTTTTCTTGCAACTTTCGCTTTTTTTTTTCTTTTTCATTTATTAGGACGGATCAAGGATCCGTCCTATGTATTTTTTTTATAACGGAAGAATCTAGGATCCTTTCGTGTATTTTTTTAAACTTGCAACGGTCGTTTGAGTACATATAGCACTTGTCTCGGGTGTATATAGCACAATCCGTTATATTTATAGGCAAAGGTGCTCATACAAACTTCCACATATTAAAAAATATTTTTTTTTCATAAATAGTTATTTCATGTTCTTACATTATTAATTCTTCCCAATTCTTCCATAATTACAATTCGATTTTTCAGTTTTCTTTTGCATAATTATAATCTAAGAGATTTTTTTTAAAAAAAATATTTTTAAATATATTCGAAATTGATGTCTGCATGTAGCAGCTGCAACCTAGCAGAACACACAGTGTTTCACTCAATTCTCCTTCCAAGCGACGTCGTTCCGAGCAATAGCATCCAAAAAATTAAATACTAAGCAGCTCACCCCACCCTGACACACCCTTTAGTTTGAACTCCAAGTATTGATACTAGGGGAGTATCTCTCTAGTATCGCAAAACCCATTGTTTCAATTTTTTATTAATAAAACCTCAAGTATCCATACTTGCTTTCTTTCTGTTAAACATGTTGTTAGAGGAGCTTAAGTCCCATCAATATGCAATAATCCCATCTATTTTTATTTTAAAATTGTGGTTTTTTTTAAAACGAAAAGAATTCGACGCACTAGGTATACCTGATAGGCCGAGAGGCCGAAAAGTTTAGCAACGGACAGACCGTTATGAACGAGAATAAAACCAATGAAAAACAAAACATACAATAAATACTACTCCGAGATAAAAACTAGGGAGATAAAATTGTGTTTTTTTTTAATGGAATTAGGAATTTATTGTAAGTTTTTCTTTCCGAATATGCTAATTTTGCATAATTTTTGTTTTATACTCCAAATGAGTGATTACTACTCGGCTAAATTCTCTCTTAGTGCAATTAAGGGCTCGTTTGGTTGGCCATCAAAAAACTCAAGAAGTAAAAAATCCAATGAAGTAGAGTAAATACATGTGTTTGGTTGATTTTTTCGTCTTGGAAAAATCCAGGAAGTTGATTTCCTGAGAATTTAAATTCTCCCATTTTGGAGGAAGTTTACTTACCTAGTCCCCAAGGTAAGTTCCACTTCCACCATTTTTAATTGAAAATTTCTTCTCCCCTCATTTTAATTCTTATATTCCAAAATCAAACCAAACACATTTTCTCAATTCCCATGATTTATAATTTATGGGAATTGAGTTCCTGGAAGTTAAATTCCCGGAAATTATACTTCCCCTATTTAACCAAACGAGCCCTAACATCCTCCGAGGACAATTACCAATTACGACACTAAAAGATTGTCTGAAGGAAGAGATGAACAATCCATATTTCCGACACGACGGTAAACCTATCCTGCTACACAATTTGTGGAACACTTCTTTACCTTGTAATGTTAAGCTCGATTTTTAAAATTATTTTACTTGAGGATGAAAGATTAATGTATCAAACAATCACAAGAACATGTCACATTAAGGGGTACACATTTATGCAACAGGTGATCCCAATTGTCGACACGGCGAGTAACCTATCAAATGGGAAGAGCAACAACATATGACATATTCACACATAGTGGACTGAATGCAAACACAGCAAACAACCTAGCGTGCTCGATGAAAGATGAACAGTCGCTAGGTTGCTAGTGAAAACTGCAATAGATGTGATTTACAAATATCACAAAGACATTATCTACTTTTTCAAGCTATTGATCAGAAGTAGAGCAGTTTCGTATTGTTGTCATATTAACAAGGTAAGAAGCTAAGTTGAAAAGGTACACTAAATGATTTGAAAGACTCTATAGTGGTTTCCTTGGTACCTTTTGCAGGTGAACAAGTGATTACATGACATTTAGGCGTGCATATTGCAATTCAATGGCGATATGTTCTTACAACCTGGTCAATCCGTCGCCTACACAGAGGGCAGCTTGTCAACTGGGAAGAACAAGTCGTGCAAGAGCACATATGACCACACCTGCAGTCAAAACAGGACTCTCCATATTAAAACTCGAGGTGATATGAGATTAGAAGAATTACTATAACTTTCATCCACACCAACTATTAGACCGCATTTAAGGTTTAGAGAGCTTCAACAGAGCAACCATAAATTTAATTCACGAAAAAAGTAAAAAAAAAAAAAAAAACTATTCCTTGAGATATTTCTGGACCGACTCAGCATGTAGTAAACTGTATCCTTGACATCCAATTTACAAACTCAGCATGTAGTGAGTTGTGAACGGGAGTTTGCATAGGTTGTCAAGAAGAATTTTTTTTATTGAGACAACAGAAGTAGAAGGTAGCAAGCATGTAAAGGCTAAATATCAAAATGTTAATCTTCCAAGATAATTAAGTTTACAACTTACGGAACAAAGACGGCATTGTACTGCTTCTCAAGGCATATGACACATATATCTGGCATCAGACGGTCTCTCTTATCTTCTCCGTTTTCAGATTTTCCATTTGAACCTGGAAGAATAGAAATCATAAGAAAGAGAAAGGGGATATTACAAACAATAAAGATAAATCATTCATGAGTATTAGAGAATACCATCATCTTCATGCCCTTTTTTTGCTGCTGCTTCGAGAACCCTGCCAGGACAGTAACCAGATACTTGTCAGAAAAACACTTTTGCATCAAAGGTTAATATTAGTGTCTCACTAAACGAATGATGTAATATAAAAAAATAAATCTGATGAAAGCCTTCAAAAATATTGAAGTCCCTACTACATGGTCAGTGCACAACAATTTTCTTGCATTAGGTCTTTGGAGTTGGGATTCATTAACTACTCAGGTTCCTCTTATTGCTCAATTATTCACATCTAAATTCAAATGTTGGTTGTTGCTCATTATTTTTCATTATATTTGCAAAGATGCTCATTCAAACATTTATCGGACAAAGATCAGAAAGAAAAGAAGCAAAGAATACCTCTGCTGCAATTCCCAGCGGCGCTTCCTCTCCAAGAAATACCCAATAGCATGCTTAGTTATAAGACAAACACCTAGTACAGATAATCCCATCGAGGCAAACTTACACCACCTGACATACATGTTTTTAAAAAGTTAAGGATATGTGTATGTTATCATAAAGCAATAAGAAATAACATAATGTTAACATATAGCAATAAGAAGCAACATGATGTACTACCTTGTCCATCTAACTAAATTTGCAACAAGTTGATCAATGGTTATTTGTGATACATAAAATGGTCCCCGTTTTGGTCGCTGAATCCGAACAGTTCCAATATCATCTTTAACAGCCTGGAAGGAAACAGACAGACATTATAAATATGCACGAGAAGCCTAAATGTATGTCCTTAATGGAGCTGAAAGGTAGTCCAATGTTTCCCTCTCATATGAACATTTTAAGCCAAAAATAAAAGAGACAAACTGGCACCTTGACTAGGTCTATGGTGAAGGAACAAATTAATTTGAAAAGTAACTGTGAAATGAATATAACATAATGAAACATATCATTATCGTATTATGACATACCTCTCCAACAACGGTCAATAGTGCCCCAGTTGGAAGGACTCGTTCAATACGCTTGACTCCAAGCATCTACAAGATTACAATCGGTCAGAATAAACAGTCCACGATACCTTTTATGAAACTTGTATCACTAAGGGAAGTACCTTAAGACCCTGCACATAATCTCGCACAACAGGTCTTCCTGATTCTTCTAAGACCTCACTTCCCACTGCTAATTCCAAACCTGTGGCACCACGTGCTCCAACAACATAGGCGCGACCAGTCCCATCATCCTTTAAAAGAGAAGCAAAAAAAGTTCATTGTAGGAATATGTAACATGAACCTCAGCAATTTCACAAAAAGTCACAAAATGAATACAGTATGAAGCCTTACCAAGTACCAAGGAACTTCCTTGCTCATGGAGAGCATTAAAGCAGAATCTTGTACCCAGGAGCCAGCATCATTATGTTTGAGAAAATGTTGCTCAGCCTGAAAAACACATTCTCAACACTTGAACAATGCTGAAAAAAGTAAAAAATAATCATTTGCAAGAATATGATCATGCCATTATTTGAAGAGAATATCAACTTACCGTTTCTTCCACTATAACACCTCGTAATCCGCTATACTCACAACTTATTGGAGTGTCAGAGCCAACTTTCCCAGAAACAGAAACAACCAGAGGAACAAAGTTGCATGCAGTGTCGAGCAGCAGTGCTGAATGGAAAGGCAAGAATAAAGCAAGAAATGAACCATCAGTGGTGAAGTAGAGGAAAAAACCACACAATAAACATTATAGGAAATGCAAATACACACGCAATATGCTTTGATAAAGAGAAAAATCATAAGAAAGACACATTGCATTTCATTTTCCATGATCATAATGGAATTCAAGCAAAACCCTGTTCAACATGCGGCTCAAAAGTGTGCTATGTTTGTGCATAAAATGATTTCTGGAAGATAAACTACACTGCACTTTCATCTTCTAAAGCAGAAGGCCAGTAAATGAATCAAGTAATTCCTATTCACATCCCTCAAACCTGAAGCTGGGAAAAGGGAAATAACTGAGCTGGTAGTATAGCAAGTCCAGATAAAAAGAATCAAGCTGAGGAAGTAGCAGTTAGGGTAGCGTATATCAATTTGGGGATAGGTGGAAAACTGGAGATACTCAAGAAGAAAAGGAAGAAGCAAAATGAAAACAAGCATGGCAGATGCTGGGATAACTGAAGTTCATGCAACAATCACCCACAATAAGAAAAATCTCCATAATGTCAAATTCACTAATAAGGATATATAAGAATCTGAATTATATTGAAGAAGGCATTGGTTTGAGCTGTTTCGTGGGGTGAATATGTTGTATGCTTTGATGGAAAATTATGATAATATGAGATGGATGTATGCATGTTTCATCATAATATATTTGAATAATGTATGATTGGAATTGATCAAGTTGATCTTGTCAAGTATGCAGAACTCTGAATCTTATGTTTCCAAATGAAGTAGCCAGGGTATTTATTGAAACAGAGGCGACATTGGGATGAAGTCTATGATTTCTTGTAAAGAAATTATGAAACAAAAGATAAAAGAGTGTCCAAACCTAAAGAAAACATTAAATTCTCTCATAAACTTGTGTAGGCACATTACTTGAGCTTGATATGACAAGCAGACGCCTACAGGGAAATTATGCATGGTGTGGGAAAAAAATTGCCCAAACTGGGGATGAGCTGGAGATAGGAGCATGGCAAGCAATCATGTGGAATCCAGGTTGATCGGATGCCTAACTCTAAATGCAATTGTATTCAGCAAACATGAAAGTTCATTTTTTCGTTCGACCAGAGGTTAAGAAGGTTAATTCGGGGGATGAATCATCCCTGGATTCTCCTCCTTCACTTGGTTGACAACTAGAAATTAAAAATTCGCTGCTTTGAGTCTTGGAACCAACCAAAGATGATGAAAATTGTCGAAGAAACCATTTGATTGCTTCAGTGATCCTAGCCTAGCGAAGTACTGAAAGTTGTGATGAGTTGGTTGATGGTGCAGGAGGGAAATCGATGACCTATTGGTTGGCTTAGATGAATTACATTTACAATGGCAGATATCAGCGCAATCCGCTCACTTATTGGCTTATTGCTAACCAATTCGAAAACTAATCTGAGACAACCAGAGTAATCCACTCACCCAAATCCCTCAACTGATTAACTCGAGTGACAGATCCCAGCGCCTCCGCATCCCTGTAAACAAATTACACAAATCCTGAGCCAAGAGCCGATCAATTGCCGAAAAATGACTAGCAACAAAGAAAGGGGAAAAAGGAATGACCTCTTGGAGTTCCTGCCGAGTAGGTAAAGAGCAGTAGCGCTAAGACAACAGCTAATTCCACCCCATGGGAGCATTTCCAAACAAACCAGTAAACAAAAAAAAAAAAGCCCTAATTTGTCGATCGCTAAAGATGAATAGTGCCTGGTTTCACCATTGCGAGGCAAATCGGGAGTGTGAAGGAGAGAGAATCGGAAGGAAAGTGGATAAGGGAGATGGAGGGAGAATCGGATGCGAGTCGTGGGAGACGGGAGGAAGAAAGCGCGAAGAACACGTTGAGGTTGGTGATCCTTTTCCTAGAAGAAGGCCACAGCGTCCAGCCAAGCCTCAAAACTTCTCAGGCCACTCCTTTTTGTCGTTCTTCTCCTTATTATCCCCTTTTTTAGGGTAAATTACCTTTTTCTTCCGTAACTTTTGAGATGGTTTAAGGGCCTATTCGCACGTTGGTTAAAGTTATACCCGTTTATGGAGGTTTTTTTTTTCAAAAAAAAAAGAAAGACAACTGTTCCCTTGCTATAATAATAAAAAAGAAGAAGTTGAAATCGCTCACCTGGACACCCTCGGGCCGACGGGAATTATGAGATGAGGTAAATCATTGTGACTCAACCGGTGACAAGGGTCTGGGACCAGTGCTCATTACGCACAAAGAGCCCCTCATTTGAAAAGTTGCTTCCACACTGCCGCTGGTGAGACTCGATCATTGATCTCTTGCTCCATGTCAAAGGGACATGTATTATGAAACGGAGGCAGTACTTACGTTTAGAATAAAAAGGAGTCAAAAGCGAAAGAGGAGCAACTTATGGTTAATGTCGAAGTTAACTACTCATTCTTGTCATACTTCCAACATATGAATATAAATGAATCTCACCCTTTAAATATAGATCAAGTTCGATTTGGAAACAAAAACTTTGACGAACTAGTCTTCATTTGGCAAACTATTTGGGAAATCAGAAATGAACTTATCTTTAGGAATAAAGCTCTGGCCCCAATAGAAAATATTATTCGAAGAATTATTGCAAACATCTATGACTGGACCCAAATTGAAAAAGAGAATCATAGGAATGACACTACAAACAAGAGAACTAAAGCTAAATGGAGAAGACCACACGTTGCTGTTTACAAAATCAATGTGGACGGCTCTATTAATTCCACAGGCGCTTGCCATGTGGGAGGAGTCGCCCGGGACTCCCGGGGACTCCCGGGGCCATGTCATTGATATGTTTTACTCCGTATAAGGAAACTGTGAAAGGCTCGGTCATCCAAACTGAAGCCACCGCTATTCAGACACGTATGGAGCAAGCAATTAAACCATTCCGGAATGGCTCACCGGAAAGGACTTATGGGTTGTACCCATAGGCCCCTGATTCGAACCTCGGATATGGCCGCTCTTTATTTACCAATTCAAGGAGCAAGCAATTAGGAAAGGAATGCGAAGAGTAATAATAGAAGGGGACGATCTACCGCTCAGCAAATCCATCACCAACTGCAATAATGTCATATGGGAGAGATTATACATCAGATTGAAAAGATCAAGGAACTGGAATCTGCATTTGACCTCATTGAATACAGACATAACTACCGAAAAGCGAATCAAGTAGCTGACGTAGAAACGAGCGCAGAGGAGAATCACAATCAATTTGGGTTGGAAACAAATTTAGATTGAAGGATTCGTGAATCAAGGTGTGAGAGAGAAAACAAGGATTCAACCAAAATCAAGACGAAATGCAGATTTGGACAACAGTGGCGGCTTGGATCGTGAAGAACGAACCTCGATTTGGGGAGAATGAGTCTAGATCGGGAAGTTCGGAAGCCTCCAACCACCCGATGACACAAGATGTTAGCGTCTAGGTTTAATTAGATTTCATGGAGATTGGCAATCAGGGAGTGGGAAGAAAAGAGGAAGGTCGGAAGCGAATCGAGGATATGGAGGGGAGAGTGTTGGAGTCGAGGCATCGGAGGATGACGTCGGCAGAAGGATCGGGGTGGAGGTGAACCAGGGTGAACGGATGACGCAAGGCGAACCCGGAACACCGAGGGCTCACCAAAGCCCGAAGGCAGGAACCCCAATCGTCAGCCATAATAGCGAGAAAAGGCCACCATAGAGGCCGATCGAAGCCAGAGACAGAGGGCGCCGATGAGGGTGGAGGCTGGTGGTGAGGTTGAAGAAGGGTGGTCCAGTGGATTGTGGGGTCTAATCGGCGGTCACAGAAGCGAAGGAGGAGGAAGGGGACGCCGGTGGTGGTGGGGGAGAGGGTGGAGGCGGGGTTGTGCTGCGGTGGGGTTGAGGATGTAAAGAGGTCGGCGACATTAATCCACACCGGAGATAGCTTCGTTGAATCTGGGATGACGATGGAAGGAGAGAGGTGGATTCGTGGTGCGGGAGGGAGGAATGGGTAAGGAGGAGAGATGGTTGGAGGGGTTGAAGGCATCACCGATAGGGAATCAAAGCCCCAAAGTATGGTCTATGTTTGTGTCTTTCCTCTTTTGTTAACTACCTCTTGAGAGTTGGGAGCTCTTCTCCATCAGTTATGGCCCCCATAAAAGATCTCTTTCGAGCCTAGACGCTCTCTTTAGAACTTCCTCCGTCACCGAGACCGATGGCCCTCTTGGCTGCCGCCTCCACCCGGCATCACCTTCACCGGTTTGCTCCGACGCTCGTTGTCCTCTTCCCCGGTTTCATTGATCGCCCCGGCTGCCCGCCGCCACCCAACATCGCCGCAGTCACCAACACCCTCGGTTCCGCCAGGCACCCTTGGTTCATCACCGCCACACACCGTCCTCCGTCGCCACACTCCGCTGGCTCCACTGCCTTAATCTCCGGATGAACTCCTCTGCAGGATGTCCTTGTCGACTTCCCGAGCCTCCGGCACTTCCTATCCTCCCGCCGTCGACCTCCTCGACGCTGATTTGTCGATTGTACCTCCTTGGTTTCCACCGCCTTATGCTTCTTCGGTAAAAGAAAAGGCAAAACAATATATAACAAAGGTCTTGCTCGACAAGTCAAAAAAAAAATGTTCGTGAGCTTTATGGGCTTGTTTTCTAACCGCTTTTTGGTCTTTTAGCTTGTTTATTATTGTTGTTTACTTATTTCTTTCCCATCTTATACGTTTCCTCTATTTTGGCTTACCCTTGTGGTTTTGCCTATTACGATCTTGTTATCGTCCTTGAGGGTGTGAGATGGGTTTTGGGGATTTGTTTTGACAATGGTTTGGCTGGACTTTTGGTCTGCGGGTTGGTGTATTTTGCTTTTCTTGCTGTGGTACAGGTTTCATGTGAATGGTGGCTTGTCTGTCAAGCTTGTAGACGTCGTGGAAATGCGATCGATACCTGGTGATTCTGTTTTGAATCCATGTTGAGGTGTCCGCTAGTGATCCCCAGAGTTCTCTGTGTGCGTCTTCCGCTTGGTTGGTCAATTCGTTGGTTCTGCTAACTTGTAGTTTACAATGTAGTTGGCTTGTACTTTATTTTTGCATTTTCCTTTCCGTCATTTGCTTCTTGTTATTTCCTTTAAGTCATTTGCTTCTGTTATTTGATTCAGGTTGTACATGATGGTTAGTCCATCTCCCGGCTTGTCCGGGCTCTCGGTTTCCCTAGGCTTGTCTAGGGAATCGAATTCCTTTTCTTATATAAAAAAAAAGCCCCAATGTATGGTGGTGGGTTTCTTGCGGAGCAGCGGAGGCGGTGGGATCGGCGTTCCGAGCACGGAGGGTGGATAAACCGAGCCTGGGTCTTCGATTGAGCATGAGGAAGGGTGGATCTGGGTTAGGGGAGAACGGAGGGTCGCCGACACCAAAGAAGGAGTCATCGAGGACCACTGACGCCCATCATTTGTCAAGGGGGTTACCCATACGTTGATCAATGCAGATCCTCTGCTTCACAAAATTGTATCACATAATGCTTCACAATTTTAATTGGGTCACCTGTACTCATTTTTTTAAATTAAAATGTTGATAACTATTAATCCGGTGAAAAATCCAATGTTTTTTTTTGGTTTCTTTCAGAAATGGAGTTCGCCGGTTAGGGCGCCGACGCCTCAAGCCAGAATTTGCCCCGCCCCTTTTATCTCAATTGAACTCAACCAAATCCCTTCGACCCTTCCCTTGCTGTTGAATCGCTTCCGTCTCCTTCGCTGTCCGTTTCCCCGATTTCTCTCATATGGTCGTTCCACACTTCCACGACAACCTGGCACCGCCAAAGGGGCCTCCGATCGAGATTCCCGGCTACGGAAAGATGGCACCCTGTGGCGCGTTCGACCTCTTGGAGATTCGCGGCCAAGTGGATGGTGGTCTGTGACGGTTGCGAGCGCGGCTTTCATCACTTAGCCTGCGCTGGGATGACGGTTGCGCAGGCGGCGCCGTAGCCGGAGTTCTTGAAAGAAACCAAAATAAATAAATAAATAAAACTGTGGATTTGTAACCGGATTAATAATTATCAAAACTTTTTTATTAGAAAAAAATAAAAAACGAGTACAACTGGCCCAATCAAAATTGTGAAGCAGTGTGTGATACAATTTTGTGAAGTAGAGGATCTGCATTGTACGTTGATTTACCCAAAAATTAATTTGGGTTAAATATTGTTGGGGTTGAGATTTGAAGATCTCTATTGTTCCCCTAAAGTTATTAGTATTGATGAAGAAAGTTGTTAGTATTGATGAAGAATAGTTGGGGTTGAGATTGATCTCGATTGGTCCCCGTTTATTGTTTAGATTTGGGGTTGAGATTGTTAGATCTCGGTTGTTCTCCGATTATGCCCGATTGTTGTTGAAATAGTTAATATCGACGCAGTAGGTTGTAGCCGGGGTTTGTTGATTGCACTGTTGTTGTTGATGAGGATGAAGATAGAAGTTTGGGGTTTCTTTTCTCTTTCTAGAGTATAGTAATCTCTATGTGTTTAGTTTTCTCATTGTGTCTAAAATTTCATTTTGGGTCTTATCTAGGCACTCATCCACCAAATATTTTTCTTCATCCCCTTCTCTAACGAGCTGTTGATCACATTTCTTCCTCTTTGGAACGATAAAGAGATAATTAAGAAATTTCTCAATAGGCATTTTCACACACACACACATACATATATATACATATATACATATATACATATAGAGGGAGGTTATTTTGTAAACACCCCTTATAATACAATTTGTAAACAAATGTCAGCCTTAGGATTGATTGAAAAGGAGGGTGAGGATTTAATCCCCAATTTTCAGTTTTTTAAATTAAAAAAAGGGGGGACCCACACTCATTACTCACCCACTCTCCATTCAACCAAGAATTGCGCGTGACTTCAGTTTTCAATTTTTAATTAATTTGGAAAAAATAAGAAGTGGGTGGTTGGTGATTAAAAACGTTCGAAATGGGGAAAAAAAGGAAAAGACTTTTTATTCTGATGTATTTGAAAACACAAATATATACTCCCAGAAAAAAAGGAGTAATATACTACCAACAAATTATTCATCAATAGATGTCTAAAATATTCATAGGTAACTAGAATTGAAATAGATGTCTAAAACATTCAATCACACATACGAATATTAACACACAGATCATCGAACAATTAAAACTTTTTACAATCAATTACACATACGGATTGTCCTTGCACTTTTTGTGGTTGAACTGGATGGGTTGGTTGTGTCAGGATGTTTGCCTCCTTCCCGTTGAGCTTCGTCAATTGTAAAATCGTCATCACTCCCTGGTACATACACCGTTATATGCATTCCCTCATTGTTCGACATATCGGGGTTATTGGAAGTTTTTTCTTCACCTATTTTCCCTTTGTCTATAGTTTGTCCACTGCATATTTTACCTACACAGTAAACCCAAAAGATTCACCATTTTCAATAAGTCAATAATAGTTACACAATCACCAAATGATGTTACCGTTTGATGGTAATACCACATTATATTTACGAATAATCAGCACAACTTCACACAATAATTTCAAAATCACCAAAGTATGTTAATATTTGATTGTGAAAGCACATTATACGTACGAATAATCATCACAACTTCACCGAATATTTTCACAATCACCACATTATTTTCCGATTTAATGGTAAAAGGACCTTATATCTACGAATAATCATCACAACTTAACCGAATAATTTCAAAATACCCAAATTACGTTACCAGTTTATGGTAAAAGCACATTATATCGACGAATCATCATCTCCACGTAACCGAATATTTTCAGAATCATCAAGTATGTTCCTATTTAATGTTAAAAGCACTTTATACCTACGAATATTCACCACAAATTCAACGAATAATCATATCACACATAATAATATCAGGTATACCCAACATCTCCCTTTGCACCCAATCATAGTATTCAAACTCACATTGTAGAAAAAAACAGTATTCACCCAAATTTCACAATTGCAAAACCCAAATATAAAACGGTATGCGTTCTTTCTAGACCTCCATTTCACAACCCCTAATTTGTATGTTTTGATCCCAATCTAATATATTTATTACAGTCATTGCTGAAATCGTTGGACAACAACAACTATTACCCATTAATCGTACAACGGATTGAGTTTTAAAGCTTATTACAAGAAACAACTCTTACCTATTCCGTCTCTTTGCTTCGGTTCCCCTTCACGCACCTGCTTCTGCTTCACGATCTCCTCGAACAGGAAACTTAGGCCGCCCTTATAGTTCTTCAATTGGCTTCGGATTGTGGGTGAATCGAGTACTCTCGGCTCGAATCGCGGATTTGTATCCCACCGTTTCAACTACCGTATCTTCCTTTCTATCTCTTTGCTGAGATTTTTCATCAATAAAGGTGGAGTTGGGTGGTCCACGTTTCTATTTACTTTTAATTATTTTTTTCCTTCGGTTAGGGGGTTACACGCGCCTTTGGTGGGTGAATTTGGTGGTTTTCTTTTTTTTTTAATTAAAAAATACGATTAATCTCGGCTGTCCATTACTCCCCAATCAAAGGCTAAGATGTGTTTACAACTTACATCCTAAGGGGTGTTTACACCGGAACCACCCTCTATACATATATACATATATACATATATACATATATAGGTAGTCCTTGTGCTACTGTAACCAATATAATTAAGAAAAGCAAGATATGGCAATGGAAGAAAATAACCCTAGATCAGCACCGCCGAAAATCTCTACATTGACACAAGAGGTTAACGAAATAAAACAGAAAATATAATCGATCCACGATGCTTATATAATTTTTTTTTAAAAAAAATATGTAAATAGTATTGTTTCGCCATTTTAGAAATTGGTTTTCTTAATCCAATTGTATTTCTTAAGTTTTTTACCCCAAATTTTATTAATAAGTATTAAATTTGATTAAATGAGAAATATTGAGAAAATAGGGTCGGGGTAGTACACCTTAAAAATTGTGGTTTGTTGCACGTGCGAAGCACCTACAATTAAACTAGTCTGTCTATAAATAAGAGTTAGTCATCCATGTATGCTTCACTCATGCACCCACCTTTAGATCTACCATACATCGATATTTGCTTTGAAAATTAAACTCATCGAAATGAAAATGGATGTGTGGTTTATGCTTGTTGTTAGTTTTGCAATTGGGGTTCTCCCAAACATAGGTAAATTAAATTAATCAAATATATATAATGTATATTGTATATTAAATAATTGGTATATATGTGTTTTAATTGTTTGTGTACGTTGGATCGGGAGCAAAGAACGCTCCGCTCCACAATTTTAGCTATCGGCCTCCATCGACCGCAAACGAGGTCCGAACTTTTATCGAAGAGAACAGAGAGCTGTATTTTTTTCAGGAGATGATATCTCCGGGAAAGACGGTCCATGTTAGGTTGGGTGATGATGCAAACATAAAGGCCTTGCCATCCCGTCCATCTGGCGTCCCAATTCCTATCTCTTTGCCAAAAGGCGAATTCGACGTCGACGACGCCCAAGCTTTCAAGGTAACTGGTTAGAGTTGCGAGAAAAACCAATAGGGCAGCGGTGGAGATGAGATGATATGCGTAGCCTCCCAAGAGGCCATGGGTTCCTATGTGGAATCCATGATTAGGAAGGAGGCCGAGACTATGGCGACAACCCACGCTCCACCGACCAAGGCAAAGTACATAATCAAGGAGAAGAGGATGGTGGCCGACTACGGGGCCACACCCCTCGTAGTATGTCATAGAATGGAATTGACCTTCCATGACTTTTTCCCTTGTGAAGTGACAATCCATCTCTATGTGTTTGGTTCTCTCATTGTGTCTAAAATTTCATTTTGGATCTTACCTAGGCACTCATCCACCAAATATTTTTCTTCATCCCCTCCTCTGACGAGCAGTGGATCACATTTCTTTCTCTTTGGAATGATACAGAGATAATTAAGAAATTTCTCAATAGACATTTTCACATATACATATATACATATATACATAGTGCTTGTGCTACTGTAACCAAGATACTCCCTCTGTTCACTTATAAATGACGTTTAAGTAAAAAGCTTACAAATTAAGAAAATTAATTTCAGTCTGAGCTTTGTACAAATTGCCTCTCTCACTTCTTAATTAACTCTCCACTTGCCTCCCACATTTCTTAATTAACTCTCTACTTTTCTCTTACAATTAAAGGACATTTAATAGCAAATACACGTGTTGATCAACCCATAAATTACATTGTACAAATTTAAAAAGTGAAAGGGTACAACGAAGTGGAACAATCTGTAAGAGTAATTAATAATGTACGAACGACAATTAATTATATAAACATAAAAATAGTCGAAAACGTCTTTTAAAACAAAACGGAGGGAGTAATTAAGAAAAGCAAGATATGACAATGGAAGGAAATAACCCTAGATCAGCACCGCTGAAAATCTCTACACTGACTCAAGAGGTTAACGAAATAAAACAGAAAATATAATCGATCCACGATGCTTATATAATTTTTTTTTAAAAATATGTAAATAGTATTGTTTCACCATTTTAGAAATTGGTTTTCTTAATCCAATTGTATTTCTTAAGTTTTTTCCCCAAATTTTATTAATAAGTACTACGTATTAAATTTGGTTAAATGAGAAATATTGAGAAAATAAGGACCGGGGTAACTTTGTTATACAAAATATGAAAATGACTAATGTGTACATAATATTTAAAAAGTAATTATACGTACACCTTCAAAATTGTGGTTTGTTGCACGTGCGAAGCACTTGCAATTAAACTAGTCCGCCTATAAATAAGAGTTAGTCCTCCATGTATGCTGCACTCATGCACCCACCTTTATATCTACCATACATCGACATTTGCTTTGAAAATTTAACTCATCGAAATGAAAATGAATGTGTGGTTTAATTATGCTTGTTGCCAGTTTTGCAATAGGGGTTCTCCCAAACATAGGTAAATTAAATTAATCAAATATATAGAATGTATATTGTATAATTTGTATATTAACTAATCGGTATATATGTGTTTTAATTGTTTGTGTACGTTGGATCAGGAGCAAAGAACATCCCGCTCCACAATTTTAGCTAGCGACCTCTATCGATCGCAAATGAGATCCGAACTTTTATTGAAGAGAATGGAGAGCTGTATTTTTTCCCGGAGATATCATCTCCGGGAACGACGGTCCATGTTCGGTTGGGTGATGATGCAACCATAAAGGTCTTGTCATCCCGTCCATCTGGCGTCCCATTTCCTATCTCTTTGCTAAAAGGTGACTTCGACGTCTACGACTCCCAAGCCTTCAAGGCAATTGTCCAAAGCTGCGAGAAAAACCAGCAGGGCAGCGTTAACGTTGTAAAGACCAAGAATTTTAAAATAGTATTTTCTAAATTACGATTTAATATTTTAAGACGTTTGGAAAATTTTGAAAATCTCCGACATCGACCAATTTAATTATTCTAATTCGGATTTGAAATTCATATTTAGTTCGGAGTTTAGAATTTTGATTAATTTTGAAACGAGTCAAGATAAGGTCGAGTGAGCGGATTTCGAGGCTTATTTTTCGAATATTTAATTCCTGTTGGGACCACATGTTACCTTTGCCTCTTCCTCCCTCTTTTGTTTTCTTCTTCTATTCCCCATCTCCGAATGCAGTACTAGCACACACACCTCTCCAGTCTGTTTTTCCCTTCTTTTGGCTAAGCAACACTCCTCCTTTCTCTTCCCTTCACACCCCTGCCTTCCCCATTTTGGGCAGTCTGCCCAACAGATCCCACGCCAAACAATAGCATCCCCTACTTTCCTTCCATTTGATTCCAAATCCACACCCACTCCCCTTTTGTTTGTTTACCTTTGAATTCAGAATTTGCAGCTCAGCCTCCCTCCTTTTTAAAATAGATCTCAAGCAAACCCCAAATCACAATCCATTTCATTGCAAAACAAAACCCAAACACCTCCCGGAAATCACTCTTCACTCCTACCTTGTTCACTGCCTTAGCGAGGCCACCAGACGCGCCTCCTCTCTCTGAGCGCCACCAGATCACCGCTACCTCCCCTCCTGCCGCCATAAAGCACTTTCTTCCTCTTTGGAACGATACAGAGATAATTAAGAAATTTCTCAATAGGCATTTTCACACATACACAGAGTACATATATACATATATACACATATACACATATACACATATACATACACACACATGGTGACTCTGCAAATTCCATGAGAAGGAAAGGCCATATATACACATATACACATATACATACACACACATGGTGACTCTGCAAATTCCATGAGAAGGAAAGGCCATGTTACACTTTTGCTTTTCAAATTGAGTTTACATTGTTTTTAATTGTAGAAAAAAATAGGAGCCCGTACTTTGAATCTTAAGGAGGGAGTATAATTGAGTGGGACCCCCCCCCCCCCCCCCCCCCTCAACGACAAGTATATGTAAACGGAGGGAGTAGAGAAGAGGGAATTATTGAGATGATGGAAAATGGTTGGGAAGAGTGAATGTTGGGAAGATGGAAAGTTGAATGCCTAGAATATATTATTACTATTTGATCAATATACACAAAGACAAAAAATATTGTTTTGCTATGAAAGTGAAAGTGACATAATTTCTGTAAAAAAAGATTTTTTGGTTAAATTTGTAAAATAAAATATTTGCATTATCATCTGTAGATATTATACTATTCAGCATGTGAATTTCTGAATTTGATTGGGGCTGAATTTCTGAATTTTTGAATTTCTGAACTGTTATTTTTCATATCCTATAGATTATCATGTTTTTGCTTGGAACTTAATGAAATTTTAAAATTGGGGTTGATAGAACTTTTCAAGATGTGATATACTTCTGAATTTATGAAATTTATGAAATTTTGAACTATTATTGTTCATCTACTATAGATGATCATGTTTTTGCTTGGAAATATATGAAATTCTAAAATCGGGGTTGCTATAACTGTTCAGCATGTGATATAACTTTTGAATTTCTGAATTTTTTAAAATTTTTGAATTTTTATGGGCTAATCGTTTATTTTCTATTTTCCATTTATTGTTTGGAATAATATGGTTGGATGAGGAAAATTTTATACTCAGTTTTAGCTTGTCAACCAAATCGATTAGCTAAAGAAATGTGATAGGAAAGAGGGAAAGTGATGGAAAAGTTTGGAGAAGAGGAAATCTGATCCTTTTTCAGGTGTATAGTTCTGAAAAGAAAATTTGATTTAATCGCCTGGATAAATCAGACATTTTATTGAGGTTTTGATGTACGGAGTACGTTTTTATTTGGGTGATGATTTATTAATAAATAGTATTTAATGGATGATTTTGTGTAATTTTGAATTTAATGAGTGGTTAATTAAAAAATCGTTATTTATTGGGTGGTTTTATGTAATTTACTCTAACTATATATAATAGGCAAAACCACATTTGGATTTTCTGAATCCGAGATTGCAGCTGCGTGTGGCAGACGAAGATGAAGGGAGGTTTGGGGTTCGCCATCCACACGCCCTCTACCTTCCACGCTGACGTCAGCCTCCGCGCGGCGCATGCCTCCACAACTCCACCTGATTGCGGCATTGCCGCCGCCTCTATATATCCTCTTACTTGGGGTTACTCGATCATCATACGCAATTGATCGGGATGACGAGCAGCCATATTGATTCTTGCGCGGATGCTAATCCACGATACGATTTCCAGGATCAGGTCTGTCTCCCAGTGAACTGAATTGATTTGCTCGGTATCTAGGTTTGTTAGGTCAATTTGAACCCTCACTGATCACTGTTACTGGCAATTGAGTGTAGAGACCGGGATGGAAGAATTTTCTAGCGTTTGTAGGCCCCGGTTTCCTTGTTTCCTTGGCCTATCTTGATCCTGGCAACTGTAATTTCTCTTCATTCTCAAATTCCTTTTGTGTTTATATGTATCATTTCTTTGTTTAGGGATCTTAATTTGATTTTTGTTTTGGTTACGATAGTGGAAACTGACTTACAAGCAGGAGCTGATCACAAGTATCAGGTAACCAGAAACGTTTTTCATACTTCACTGCTATGCAGATTGTTGAAATGTACTCTTTTTTCCTGATTTCTTTCCTTGAAAAGATGAACCAACTCAGTTTTGGTAATCAGCTCAAAATATCAAATATATCTATTATGGACGACTGGAGGAGGATGGAATTGTATTGAATGAACATAAGTTAATAAACACTCGATAATAACGGGATAATGGGAATTTTTAATCTAAAATGTTATAAATTCTCACATTAGTACTGCATTGCTTTGATGGCTTATTGTTCTCGTCTTCGACATTGACACAAATGTTGGCTTCAATGTCATTGAACATGGCTGAATTGTTCCCTTGATTGTTCCTGGAACTTCCTCGCTAACTCCTCCGTGTTCTCCTTTGGGGTTCCCTTGTATAATCCAATTATGATCAGGGCAGCAGCACTGATGTCGCTGCATTGTTCAGTAAGGGATTAGAATTGGAAAAAGGATCAGAACATATATGTAATAGATCAACTTATCTATTATTATGGATGAGGATGAGCTTTGCACCAAAAGAATGGATGAGGATGAGCTTGTATTGAATGAACCTAAACAGTTTTAATGCAAGTAAAATAATGATAGAGCGATGGTAATATTAATGCTAGTAAAAGGATCAGCATTGATGTCACTACATTGTTCTGCAGGTGAATAATGATAGAGGCAAGTGATGGCAATTTTTAATTCTAGTAAAAAATGGAATATTTTTATTCATAAGGATAGCTTTCTTATGACGAAGCATTTGTTATAACTATGTGCATTACAACAAAAACAACAACAACAACAATCCAGTATATCCCGCGATTAAGCAGGGTCAAGGTGTACGCACTCTTTTCCCGAACAAGTCGAGAGAGTGTTTCCGGTAGACCCAGAACAACTATATATGCATTAATGGTTCATTTTTCTTTTCAGTGTCTTCATATTAATGTTTCATTTTCTTTGATTGCCTCAGTCCAAGCCTTTGTCATTTTGATTCTCTACTTCACATGACCTCGTAATTTCTCTCATTCTGATCTTCATTCTTATTTTGTTGTTATGTACTTCTTTCATTTCTTTCATGATGAGAAGTAGTACAAAATGCACGAGCAAATGTATCAGCATTATCTTTTGATTTTCAAATTTTAGTTTTTGATTACACGGGTGATGGTTCTTGCATACAGTTGTTGTGGGTTACAGTTATAGGATTGGTTTTCGCTCTCATCATCCAGTCACTGGCTGCGAATCTTGGAGTCTGCACAGGTAATTGTCGAAATTTTTACGGCAAGCAACGCACCAACAATGCATCTTGCATCAGTTAACTATGCGTTTTCTTCTTATTTTTATCTGTATATATTTTTATTTAGAGATGTATAAAAAATGTAGAGAAATGTTGGGTGTTTGTGGGTGTAGGTAGACACTTATCAGAGGTTTGCCGAGCTGAGTATCCTGTTTTCATCAGATACTTCCTTTGGCTGCTTGCAAAGGTTGCTGTCATAGCTGCCGACGTCCCCGAAGGCAACTCTCCTCTTATTTATATAACCACTCATCTGTCTTTCTCGTATGCGCTTCACTATCTGTCTAACTTCTGCTTTATAATGTCTCTGTTCAGTGATTGGAACTGCATTTGCGTTGAACATATTATTTCACGTTCCGGTTTGGGCCGGTGTGCTCCTAACCGGTTTTAGTACCCTGCTTCTACTTGCCCTCCAAAGATATGGGGTAATTTTTATTACTTTCCAGACTATTTTGCATGGAAGTTTCCATTTTTGAGATGTGATACAATGCATGTCACATTTACACCAGGACGTCAATTGGTTGAAATTCATCATAAAATAATTTTGTTTGCATTGTGTTCATCAGAACCATCTTGGTTATTTAGATTATTTAAGTATGTTTCAAATTGTAGAAACCAATGCTTAATTAATTGTTTGTTAATGTCATAGGTGAGGAAGTTGGAAGCCTTGATAGCTGCAATGGTGTTTGTGATGGCGGGTTGCTTCTTCGGAGAAATGGCTTATGCAAAGCCACCAGCTAAAGAGTTGTTTAAGGGAATGTTCATCCCACGGCTCCAAGGCAAAGGCGCTACTGGTGATGCTATTGCCCTTTTTGGCGCTCTTGTCATGCCGTAAGCAATCAATTCCCGATACTAATATAAGTTCATACTAATACTAAATAATTAAAGAAATGCTGCAACATGTCTTAATAAGTTAGTATTGACAATCTATTTTTGATGAGTGATGAATTGACTTTTTTTGTTTTTTTTTCCTATGTCTTTCAATAGGCACAACCTATTTCTTCATTCGGGTCTAGTGCTAACTCGAAAAGTACCTGATTCTGTTCGTGGCATCAATGTATCACTCTGTCTTATCAATCTGCTGCTCTTTTGTCATCGATCTTTACAGAATTTAACCAAGAAGCTATGCAATATTCATATTATGTAACTTGACAATTTGCTCTCTTTTTTCAGGGAGCCTGCAAGTTTTTCTTCATTGAGAGCGGGTTGGCATTGCTGATTGCTGCCTTCATTAACATCGCAGTTATATCTGTGCCTGCCGCGGTTTGTGCAAGCAGCAACCTCTCACACGATGATGCGGAGAGATGCAGTGATCTTACTCTCAACTCTGCCTCTTTCCTTCTCAAGGTTCTAAACCAAAATGGAAAAATCCTTCTGAAACTGAATCACCCACGCACGAATTTTGCTTCCTTTTCATTCATGAAAAACTGGTATGTATAGAAATGGTTTATGTTTGTATATTCTGCAGAATGTGTTGGGAAGAAAATCAGGATCCATCCTCTATGCAGTAGCCTTATTGGCATCAGGGCAGAGCTCTACCATCACGGGTACTTATGCTGGACAATACGTCATGCAGGTAAAACCAGCACCCTGAAAGATATGCAAAAAAAATGAAAAGCTTTGAAGAAGCATTTGATATATACCCATGTTCATTCATTTGTTTGCGTGTTAGGGCTTCTTGAACTTAAAGATGAAAAAATGGAAGAGAAACCTAATGACAAGGTGCATTGCCATAGTTCCTAGCATTATAGTCTCGGCATTAGGGGGACCAAGTGCAGCTGGTCAGCTTATTGTGATTGCATCTGTATGTGGTTGGATCTTAACAAGCATCTTATTTATTATAATGAGTTGAAGCATACGAGAAATATTGATATTGGTGTCCTTTTTTTCGTAGATGATATTGTCCTTTGATCTCCCGTTTGCCCTCATTCCACTTCTCAAGTTCAGCAGCGGCTCTACAAAGATGGGTCCTCACAAGAACTCCAACTATGTAAACACCCTCAATACTTGTCCTATACATATACATTATACCTCAACGAATCAACGGTTAACTGACAAACATCCGCCCCTCCCTTTCACTCATTTTGCAGGTCATCGTGTTCTCATGGGTCTTAGGAATCGCTATAATTGGCATCAACATTTTCTACCTGGTAACGGGCTACTGGGGATGGTTAATTCACAGCACTTTACCCAAGGTTGCGAATGTGTTCGCATCAATCCTGGTATTTCCGCTGTTGTTGATATACGTCACAGCAGTCATCTACCTAGTGTACCGAAAGGACTCTGTGGAGTTTGTTGTGCCTGCCAAGCTCAATCTAGACACGCAGAATCGGATGGAGAAAGGGCTTGATAACTCTCAAACAGAACTGGGCTTGAGCCATGTTCCATACCGAGAAGATCTAGCTGATATTCCTCTACCGAGATAGGATGAGCATGTTTTCTAAGAGGGGTAGATTTGAGCGAAGTGGTAGTTCATGAATAACTAAGTCTGTACAGTTAAGATTTCTGTTATTAGCCCCTATTTGGTGTCAACTCCTGGAATAATCAAGTCTGTACAGTTATGATTTGTGCGAAATGAGCATGTTTTTTTCCTTTCTTCTTTGAAGCCTCAGGAGCAATGGGTGATTAGTTTGTATTTGGAACTATTTTGTTCTTTTAGTTGATCTTTGCATCAGTTTCGATTAGCCGCTCGCAAAGACATTGACTTTGCCAAAGTGATCAATCGGTTAAACTTTCTACTAAATCAACCTGATGATGAACAACCATGTAGAGTTGGGAGAGAGCAAACCCACTCGTATGTACGAAGCAATATGCGGAATGGAAGGCCGAGAGACCGAAAGAGAGGATATAGTTATGAGGATGCTGCCTGAGTGTTTTCGCGACCAAAGAGGTGTTTCTGTCATTGCAGTTATCAGAATAGGAGGGTTGGGAAAGGCCATTCTTGCTCAGCTTCTTTATAATGATAAGAGAGGTTTCGATACGTGTATGTATAAACCATTTTTGGCATTTGAAACAAGTCATGGTAGCACTCCTAAAATCTGCTACAAAGAGAGAGCATCAAGACCTTGATCTAGACCAGCTGCAATCTCGGTTTAGAGATTGAAGAGGGAAGATTTTTTGCTCATTATGATGGATCGGAAGATTGAAGCATATGATTTTAGCCCCAACACATTTTGTGAAGGTTGTGTGTTAGTAGCCTAGCACATAAGCTAAGTTAGATTTCATCGTAAAGACATTGGCTTATACTGCTCAACTTTAGATGTGAGATTCTTTTGGTCACATTATCTGACGAGAAAAAAAGTGGAAGAAACCACCCCTAGGGACTTTTAAACTCAATTTCGATGGCTCAACATTATCTGACGAGAATAGTACCACTAGAAATATTATCAGAGATTGGAATGGTCAATCAATTCACATAGGATACAAATCAGTGGGAAAACAAACTCCTCGTAAGGCCGAAGCCCTGGCTTTATGACAAGGTATTTATAAAGCAGTTGAACTAGGGATAAACAAAATACAAGTTGAAGGAGATTCTCTTATCATTATCAACCAACTTAAAATAAATGGAAGATGCCCATGAAAAATTGAACTTCTTATGTCTGATATTACAATAATTCTGTCAAGAGTGAGAGATGTATCATTCTCTCACATGCTCTGTTTTGGCAATAGAGCGACAAATAAGGTAGCACACCTTAGCCGAGCGGCTGGGAGCCTTGACATCTACACTAATCTAGGTCTCCGATAACTCATCCTTTCGGATGCTCTTTGGGTAGGCTTTTTCCTACCTGAAATTTTTCCTCATAAAAAAACATATATACATTACATTCTATACATATACCGCATAATAACGCAATTGTTTTAAAATAATCTTTTTTTATTTGGAAAATACCCGACGAGTTGGCGGGTCGACCCATGACTCGACAAATCATTTGGACCTATTGACCCACTCTGTCCACGGGTTAGGGTTCGGATTAGCATATCTCAACTCATGACCCGATGGGTCTAACCCGTGGATATGAAGAACACTCGTACTTGATAACGTAATGTGGGATTTGATCAAAACACTAATTTGTTCCTTATTTTATTTGGGGTACCCTTGTGGTAAGAAGCAAAGATGTTGGGAGCTCTTGGGTTCTTATCATTGAGTCACCTTATTTCTTACCAATAGGTCGGGCCGTTCGACGCAAACCAATTTACTTTTTATGACTTTTGCTGACTAGGTCATATCTCTGATTTGTATTGATTGTTTATATTAGTTATAACGTAATACAAATATACAATTCCTTTTGTAGGTGGAAGAACCAACTGATACAAAATTAATCAAAGGTCGTGAGGATCGTAAGGCAAAAGAGTCATAATTTACACATTACCAAGCTCGATAATTAAAGGTGAATAATTCCCCATATAACAAAAATCATAACCGTACATATTATTTTAAGGGCAATTTGCACAACTATACAAGTTTTTTTTTGGGTTTGCAAAAATACCATCTTTTTGGAAAATTTGCACAACTAACATGGGTGGTAATGTGGTATTAGTGCAAATAAAATTAGGGAAGGGCTAAGCCGGTTGCAGGTTCCCACAAGGAGAGAGAGCGAGCGAGAGCGCGCGCGAGAGAGAGAGAATTCATTTTTCCTTATTGTGTCACTTTTGGTTCTTGTTTTTGGGGTTCATTTAAATTTTGACATCAATCACAACTATACATACAATTTTGTCATTTTTCCTTATTACGACTCTTGTCATTATGTGTTACTTTTGGTTCTCTTCTATTGGTTCATTTAAATTTTGCATACTCAATATAGTATGGTCTTTATAAGCACAAACAAGCATTTTATTAGCTCTTACCATGAAACTTACTAAGTTCGTCATTCAAATGATTGGTAATGAAACCAAAACCCAAAACCCATGAAAAGAAGAAAGAAACATGCTCTTTCACCCCTGCATTCAAGTCACTGACCGATTTCAACCATTTGAGTCTCGTCCCTTGGGAATAAAAGAGCTCTTGTTAACTTGGGTGACAACCACCACTATCAAAGCGATTGTGATTAGCAAGTGATCCTTGGAGATGCATAATCAACCACTATTTGAGTGTAAACCCACCATAATCTTTTACATTGTCATTATCCCTTATGGAGGAGCCACAAAATGCAAACTTTAAGCAAATGAATCACATTGCCATTATCCCTTATGGAGGAGACCAGAACAACTACAATTCCATATGCCAAATTTATTCTTAAATCAGTCATATGATGCCCAGAAATTACATTTCCGGAGGAAATTTAAGAAACAAAAAGATGCCATGTGCTCAACCTGCATACATGTAGATGGAAGCATATTTAGTCATCAACTTATATTTATGATCTATCATTACACTAAAAAAATACACCATCACAAGAAATCAATTCTTCAAAGTTTATTATATAGGCAACAATCTATGAGGAACTCGAGAATGAGACTGAACTTTAAGCAAAGATCAAACTTTCAAGACAAGTGAAATGATGGTTTCACAAGGACTTCAAATCAAACTAGTCAGTTTGTAAAATGCTTATTTATATTAAAGAACCACACTGAACCACTAAAAAACTCCTACCTAGAAGTTCCTTGCTCAACAACATCAGCTGGATAGGCATTATAAATTCACATTAGATTTCAAGCTCATCTTATAAAAGAAAACTTATTAAACACATCACCAACAACCGCCTAATGTATCCCACAGCGGTGGCGGTGGGTGGGTGGGGGTATATATGCACCCTTTCCTCGGCTAGGAAGGGTGGAAAGATAAATCAACATAGATACCGAGAAGAGAGGAAGCAAGCGACAAGAAACACACAGGTCAAAACATGGCAGAAACAACGCTAAGGAAAGGCAGAGAAGAATGCAGAACTATAGAACCCAAACAAAGACGAAGAAAACACATAAGCAGAAACAAGACATGGGAAAACTTATAAAGCACAGCCAAGATGAATAAAACACGTCGTGTTCAATTGAAACAAGTCACTAATTGAAACAAAGAGTTAATTTCACAAAGAATGGAAACAAAGGAAAAATTATCTCACTCAAAGGTACTCAAAGGAGGGAACACCCCAATTATTATAATTAATTCAACCACAAAATAAAGCATGGAACATGAACCAAAAAAAGGGTGAAATTTCAATAACCCCAACTCATCTTTTATGTCATTTACCGCAACATCACCACTTTTTTATTTGCCCAAAAAAGTCACCAAAATTTATAAACCCCTGCAACCCGCCCTGCCTCTCCCAAAAAAAGAAAAAGAAAAACCACATTTATTGGGTTTTTTCCCTTCAAATAACCACCTAAAATTTGAGTTTTTGTAGCTTAAGCATGACCACAGTTGCCCTTATATTAGAGATTCTTTAGTTTAAGAGAATAAAAGGGTAGCAGAACATGGAGAGTTAACAAAGGATCAAGTAAGGAGAGAGTCTGACAAATCAACAAGGGAGAATGAGACAGGGTAGAGTGGGAGACTGGATCCAGCAAGGGCAAACGGGAACGGAAACAGCTTCACAATCAAAGAGGCGGCATTTTGAAGAGACAAAAAAAATCAAGAAATTAGAGAAGTTCTCTGAAATAAAAGAGCCAGTTTTAAGAGGAGGAAAAAAGGCATTTCAGCGGTTGGTTTCATGAAATTAGAGAACTTCTACAGAAACTTACGAGCCTCCCTTTGTTACATAAATGTTGCAAAACAAAAGAAGTGATATCATGATCATCCTATTTCCAGGGCAACACTTTCTAGCACATAAGCCTCCCATGTGTTCAGTTCATATTCAACTTGTAAAGAAATGTATTTCAAAATACATGATTTCAGTGGTATTGTGACCCTCAAAGAGGCTGAGCTAGCAATTTAATTTGGACTGCTTTCACTTATGTAGTTATGTCTACAGTTGTAGGATATGACCTGAAAGTATAATTTGGATTGAAATTTTGTGTTGGGTGGAGTGGGATTTCAGAAATACTAGCCTGACTAGGAACAAAAATACCCAAGTCTGCTAGCTCAGCCTAACCATGTTTGCTTATAGAGATTACAAAAACCCAGGAGTGAACAATAGATTTTTTTTTAATACAAAAAACGCCTATATCTTGAATTCAAAGTAAAAACCATTGGCTTAAGTTTGTTAATGTGATATAATAATTGCCCATCATGGTTTAATATAGAGTTTCCATGTATTTGCAGTTGCAACAAGACCAAGGAAGGCATCCCAATATCAACCACAAAATTTCCTCATCTGAGACCATTGTAAAGTTAGCAAGATAAATTACATACAGGAGCGGTTGAGACATCTCAATTTTCCAGTACAGTTGTTAATATAAATAAGGCAGGCCAATCACATCCCAATTTTCGCAGGGCAGTTTCAATACCGCATTTCCGACTCCAATAACCGATGGACATGATAGCAAATCAGAACAAAGTAGATTCAAGATCGCAACAATACCGACTAGATAAGATCAAATCAGAATCAGAAATTTGAAATCTCGATTTGATTACCTGAAAACGGAGAGAGGAGCGAAATCAGTGCTTGTCGCCGTGCTCCTTGGCATGCTGCTGGTGCTCAAGGTGTCGGCGCTCCTCGGGGAGAGCGACGAGGTAGGAGAAGGCCATTCCCCCAAAGCAGACATGATAAAGCGGGGTGATGGAGTTCGTCTCGATGTACTTGGCGTGGTAGCTTTCGAGCCACCTCTCGAAAGCATTCTTGGCGTTGCTGACGGAGATCATCGGCTTCACGCGATCGGGCACCTCCTTGACCTTCAATCCCCTCAGCTCGTTGAAGAAATTCCTCATCGCCATTTTCGCACGGAGAGAGAGAGAGATCTGTTTGCAGGCCGTCGTCAATAGAAATTAGAAAGGGCCCTACCCCTAACCCTAAATTGCAATCCTCGAGGGCAAAAACGTCCATCAATACAGCAAGGCTATTGCATCGTCGGCTCTTGTTCAAAGTTGAATTAGCTTTTATTTGGAACTATTTTGTTCTTTTAGTTGATCTTTGCATCAGTTTCGATTAGCTGCTCGCAAAGACATTGACATTGTGAAAGTGATCAATCAGTTAAACTTTCTACTAAATCAATCAGATGATGAACAACCATGTAGAGTTGGGACTTGTGAGAGAGCAAATTCGCTCGTATGTACGAAACAATAGGCGGAATGGAAAGTCAAGAGACCGAAAGAGAGGATATAGTGATGAGGATGCCGCCTAGAGTGTTTTCGCGAGAAAAGTGGTGTTTCCGTCATCGCAGTTAATAGGAGGGTTTGGAAAGGCTATTCTTGCTCTGCTTATTTATAATAATAAGAGAGTTTTCGATATGTGTATGTATAAACCATTTCTCGCATTTAAAACAAGTCATAGTAGCACTCCTAAAATCTGCTACAAAGAGAGTATCAAGACCTTGATCTAGACCAGCTGTAATCTCGGTTTAGAGATTGAAGAAGGAAGATTTTTTGCTCGTTATGATGGATGGGAAGATTGAAGCATATGATTTTAGCCCCAACACATTCTGTGAAGGTTGTGTGCTAGTAGCCTAGCACATAAGTTGAGTTAGATTTCATCATAAAAACATCGGCTTATACTCAACTTTAGATGTGAAATTCTTTTGGTCACATATTCACATATCTCAACAAATATAGCTTTTGGGGAAAAGGATGGACACAATAGTCAAGATCTAGAGCAATTAGGGTTGCGAATTGCAAGTAAGTGATCAAATCTTACTCTTGTTATAGTGATTATAGAAAGTTTCACACTGGACCTCTTTTAGATGTGTTGGTGTAATTATGATAACCAAAGTTTAGTTGAGTAAATTCCGCAAAATTGGCATCAAATCGACCTTGGTGTACAAAGAGTACCAAATCCCAACAAAGCAAAAACCCCATTTGAACAAAGGGGCAAATTTTTTTTATAGGGGAAATCATTTTATATTTGCAATTCATTCAAACACTACCATTCTTAACTTTCGCCGATGATATTGTTATCTTTGCATCCGCTACAAAAACTGCTTGTGACCAAATCAACAAAGTACTCAGAGAATTCTCCTCCCTATCGAGACAAAAAGTAAATAGACATAAATCACATTTTCAAACAACCCTAAACATTACAACAAATCTGAAAAACGCAATATATAATGAACTAGAGACCCCCTTCACGAACAATCTGGGACCTTATCTTGGTTGCCATATCATTTGTGGTCGCACCACCAAGGACACCTTTAAAGACCTACTTACCACAACCAAATCACATCTGCACAGATGGAAAGCTAATTGTTATGTCTCAAGCAGGACGATGTACCTTGATTAAAAAAACACTATTAGCCAAACATCTGCACCTAATGCAATGCTTCCTGTTACCTAAAACATTACATGTGGAACTGGATAAGATTAATCGGAACTTTTTATGGAACAATGGCCCTAAACACAAACCACTCGTTAGCTGGTTTGAGGTATGTAAGGCTAAATCTCATGGGGGTCTTGGTATCCGCAACTCGGAAGATATTAATAAAGCACTACAACTGAAATTAATATGGAAAATCTTGGCATAACCACGTAACCCATGGGTCTCCCTGGTTACAGAAAAAGAACTAAAAACCCAAAATATATACTACATTATCATAGAAAGGGTGACTCCTCATGGCAATGGACACAGCGTACCAAACTAATACCCCTTTTCAAGGAAGATATACGATGGTCAATAGAAAACGGTAAAAGCATAAACTTTTGGAATGATCACTGGATCGGTGACTCACCACTCATTACAAAGGTTACTAATGGACAACACATTGATACCCAAGTTGTTGGGATATTTAGCCAGAAAACCAAAAGAGATGTAAAAACGAAAATTGGGATTGCAGAGCCGTAGATGAATCTACTGCACTTGAGCGAAAAAACGCCTAGACATCGATGCATATCATACAAGACGGCTCACTCCAGGGTTAACTCTGCCCTCAATCGATAGGTGCACTCCAATCAATCGAGGTGGAACTCTAGGCCTTTTCATGTGTTTGAAACTAGGAAGGAGAAGCAAAAACCATGTTCTGTCACCTCTCCTCCAAAACCCAATAACCACCAATAAAATAGGGTAAAAAACCACCATAGAGAAACTTGGGGATGGATACCAAGTAGTTGAGAAAATTAGTTAAATAATAAATATAAATAAATAATTTTAAAACATTTTTTTCCAACACAAGTCACAATACAACAATTTATAAAAGAAGACAAGGTATGGGATTTAGCAAAACTAAACGAAACCTTCCAGCACATCCTACCAAAAGACGTAATGAAATCCATAGAAATTACCCCAATTCCCAAAAACATACACATAGATAGACTTTACTAGAAATGGAGCGAAAATGATTGGTTCTCAACTAATTCTGCGATTGAAATGATCAACAACTTTAAGCACCACCAAAAATCTGATATGAGATGGATTAGGAATCTCGACGTGCCACTAAAGGTCAAAACTCTACTTTGGAAAATCACAAAAAATGGTGTTCCCACTTCGGTTAGGCTTGCTTCTCGAGGAATGGGAATACCTACTACGGCTACTACCTGCCCGCATTGTGACTCCAATCATGAAGACCTAGCCCATCTACTATGGGAATACCCCATCTCGCGTGCTACAATAACATCAATGGACCCCACGCTAGTGATGACTCTAAATAACTGCTTTATGCCAGGAACAGAATTAAATACCACCGTCCAGGACATAAAAGAAAACGTTGGAATTCAGCGCTTCACAAATTTAACCTTTGCTTGGTGGAGTATTTGGTACTTCCGAAACAAAACGTTATTTGGCAACAATAAGTCGGATGTGAGAAGTATATTATCTTTTATAAAAGATCAAGCATACCTATGGAACATCTCTAAGCAAAATGATGACACTTTGACAGATGATGTGCACTCTCAAAAAGACAAAAAGAATCAAACCACCACAACAAGAATAAGAAACAACGCAAAATGGAGACCCCCCGCAGTAGGAACCTACAAACTCAACTTTGACGGGGCCTTTTCATCCTCTTCTAAGGGCTCTTATGGGTTTGTTATCAGAAACAATACATGAACTCCAATTTTCTTTGGCGCTGGGCCTTCCTCAATTCCCTCGATTACTGGCTCGGAGGGGCTTGGACTTTGGAATGGTATCATCGTCGCACGAGAACTTAACATAACTAAACTTGTAATTGAGGGTGATAACTTCACCATTATAAACGGCCTAAAAGGATGTGGGTTGCCTTCGGGAGATTCTGAAATGATTGTATCTGACAATCTAGTCTCCCTAGGTGTATTCCAAACTTACGAGATTCGTCATGTCTATAGGGAAGCAAATCGAGTTGCGGACCGATTATCGCACCTTGACCTTGCTTTCTCCGGTTCTGTGACACCTGACGACTCTGTGCTTCGCAATTTCATCCGCTTAGATGTTCTTGGCATATAAGGTTCAGCCTTATTGCCAAATTATTTCCGGTTCCAAAAAAAAAAACACTACCATTTTTTTTTATATATATTAGAAACATGGAAGAACGTTTTGTAAAGGTGGAATAGAAATACCAAAGGAGACGATGTGATTGTGCATATGGTAAAATACTTATTTAGACTGCAAATAAACTTGTACCTACATTTTTAGCAATTGTTCAGCAATTTGCTTCATTTTGGTTGAGATCTTGTTCAAGGTTAAAGAAAAGATCTTGCATCATCGGCACGTTGCCGCGAGGGCATCAATACAGCAAGGCTATTACTCCTACGACGTATCATTACGCACTCTACATCTCTACAGTATCGACTATTGAGTGACATTTCTTTCCTAAGTTGAAAGATTTCGACTATGTGTACCTCCAAAAATTCAGCACAGCTTGAGATGTTGAGTCAGTTGTGTCTCACCATGTTCAAACCTACATCAATGGTTGGCTATATTTCCAGCTTCACTTGTGGGCTTGGTGTGCTTTCGTTCTCCGTGGTTTTCTCCAGGAGAAACTTCGGCACCAAACTGCCTCCACTGTAGCCGTTTATAAGCATCCTCGCTATTTTCAGCCGCCATTCGTTGCCATCCCTTTCCTTGTTTGTATCATGAACTACTCTGCCGCAGTAGTTCAACATTGTGGCTAGCCCAGTGTTGCGAACCCAGCCATACTGGCACAAAACCCGTGCTTCCCCTTCTGATAAGTCTTGGCCAACCTGAACCACACAACTCCATATCAAGAACAGAAACTAGAGCTTTTTAAAACACATGTATACTAAGAGCAATTGCTCCAGAACCCTAAAACAAGGCTAGAATAATTAATCCGGGCAACACTCCAGGTTTTGGCTTGATGGGTTGCTTATGGAGTGAACAAAAAGAGTTTAAACCGAAAGGGGGCAGATTTCTAAAGAGACTCCATGTAGGAGGAGGAGATACAAATCATCATGTAATTGATAATAGGGAGAATAAAGGGATGGGAGATCCATAGTGCTTTTAAAGTAACCTTCTTGTTTGAACTATATTGATCTTGGTTGTCTCCTCCGTTTTAGGGATTTATGCAATCAAAAAATTGTTCATTCTATTTAAAGGCACTTTGTTCATGTCGAAATGTCCCAAACACATTTCCATTGCCCACCTTCATTAGGAGTATAAAATGTTTATAGAGTGACTTTACCATTAGTGGTCTGTTCTCAAGTACGGAAATCCGGCCACAGCTAGTAAGTTTCATAGCAGTCACCAGACGTCTGATCTGCCAGCCAACAGGTAGGGAATCCAGCAGCTCAAAGAAATATGTCGCATAGCCATATTCAGGGCGCTCCAACACAATTCTGTTCATAGTCCATCAATGACAATGCTCATAGTTCGATATTATATTGAGTGACATCAAAGCATCAAGAAAACTTTTGAAGGCGAGATAAACCTGTTATGCCTTTGGAATACGAATATGAAAGCCTGGAGGTCCCGACACCAACCCCATTCAACCGGCCACTTCTGGGTCCTTACATAACATGCCTGCAACATATATAGCAATAAAAATACTGGCAGGATTGTACAAAAATGTCTGCAGGTAACACATCAAGAATGTCCTTGTTAAAACACAGCCAAACAAGCCCTGATAGGTAGACACAACAGAGGATAGTCCCAAAGGATCAGCACACCAGGGTGGGGAACAAAGTTATAGAGGGCAGCAGGGTCTTTTTACTAAGGGAATAAGGAGGTGATGGCCTCAGATATATGTCACCTTAGCAGAATGTCCGGACCTCCAAGCTTTAGTAGGGTGACAGATAAGATCACTATATTAGAACGTGTTTCATAGTCTGTCATTTTTATCCAATTTGGTAGGAAGTAATTTGTAAGGCTTGGCCTTGGCTCAGAAGAGGAACGCTTCACTCTCACCGAGAGTTTATCAATAGCACTTGCCTACAGGAATTCCGAGGTTTCATGTGGTGATGTGGGTGTCTGAGTGAATCCCTACCCTCTACTCTTAACAGTCCTTTCATCGATTTGAATTAGTAAATGAAAAGAGATCAAATATAGAGGGGAAGGAAATGAAACATGCATAACATTGATTGGGATTAGGGACCACTGGACCAGAAACCTCTTACCTGCTCAACAAGTGAAAGCAGACATCCAAGGCAGTATGTCACTTTTGATCCCTTTGAGCATAGTATAGGAGTAACTTTTAACAAGGATTCTCGATGTGAGAATGTCTGCATCACGTGAACAGACACAGATAGAAATGTCATTATAATTACTATAGATGCTCAAATTAACTCAAAGCATGTTCAAGGTAGTTGGTAATTGGTAGCACTTTTATCACATGCAGAGTTAAAACATTTCATTGGGCACTTAGAGGTAACTAGTAGTTGGATGTATCTAAATAATGGCTGAAACAAAGTCTATTCCATAATTCCATGCAAAAAGCCTTGATAATATTAGCTTATACTCCTATGAGAGTAGAAAAATCCATAATCATATGAGAAAAGCCAAAACTATATATTACCGGATATAATCAACAAGGAAACAAGTCATCATATGAAAAAAGCTCATCATAAGAGTTCCTAGTCAACTAGTCATCAAAATCATTATGTATTTTTTTTTTATTAATAATAGTTTAACAAAAAGCACTCACATGAGAAAACACACCAACGAAACCTTATTTAAGTTGAATATAAACAACAGTGTACTTTCCCCATGGAATACAACATAAATCAGCTTGCCAATGAGCAGTGCCCATGTACAGGAAACTGTCCCAAGATGAGTGTCATATCTGGATTATTTTGACAATAGATTCTAATGCATTATACACTCGGTCCTCAACTCAAATGCACCATATTTATAGTATCTTCTCCCCCAAAATTTACTCAGTTCAAGTTGCACCTAACCTGGGAAAATATTACAGTATGTAACTACACATGAAAACATGGAAAGCAGTGCAGGGAACAGATTATTTATGAGGGCAATATGAAGCAGATTACAGTGGTATCTAAATTTGTGCAAGGAAAGAAAATGGTACAATGCCTAGTCAAGATCTTCTCCAGAAAAAAGAAACATTAGTCAATGCCGCTAAAAAACACATAAAAAATAAGCAAATAGAATAATCGTAGATTAACCAACCTTCTGTATTACAGCTTCAAGCTCCTCGAAGCTATCTTCACAGAAGACTTCATCTATAACCTCATCACTCTCTGGTTCCCCATACAGCTTAATTTCTTCAACTGATACACCCTTATCAATCAAGACCTACAATATCCCATCGGCAGTAAAACACATCTAGCACTCACAATTCATATCATGCACACAAATAGGGAAATAAGGGAAACAAAACTACTGACTCTACCTTTAGGAGTCCTGGAATGTCTTCCTCCAATGCCGTTTCAGCAGAGTTCCTACACAACAATTAATAAGAGCCCTAAGCTCCCCATAAAGTATGTGGATAGAGCCAAAGAAATATATGCGTTTTAAATGAGGGTAATAAGAAATATTACGTGGCAGTTCTTCGCCTTTTACGTGGACGGATGACACTTATTGATTCAACAGATTCTGTGACACCACAACGTGAACCTCGAACAGAAGATGCATTTTTACTTGGACCCCTGAGATTCTTTGAAACTTTTGAGCTGGGCAAACTTTCAGTGGATAGTAACACAAGTCGATCCAAAAGTGACATATGATCCAATTCATCTTCAAAAGCTTCCGTAGAAAATGTAGCCTCAGGTTTCACTGGTAGCATATCAGGAGACCGAGACTTTCCCCAATACGTTTTTCCTTCATTGTCAATATCATTGCTTAGAACAGGTTCCATCTTAACACAAATAGCAGATGGCAAAGAAGAAACGGCTTTGGGACTATTTGTCCCTTTTTCCTGTATATCGCTTTGTTTATGCTCTGTCAAACTTGAAAGTCCAGTATCAAATGATTCTGGAATAGAAAGTTTCACACTTTCTGAGCGATCAATGCCTAATTTAACTGCTGAAGGTACAGTCTTATTTTGATGGTTGAGATCTCTAGCGACACTGATACTACATGTTTTGGCTGGAGAGAACTTAACTCCCAGCTCTTTTTTCACAGGAACTAAACTACTAGTGAAGTTTTCCATCACATATTTTCCTGCATCACCACACTCATCAGAAATAAAAGGCTCCGCCTTAGCTTGAATAGAGGGAAAAGCCTTGCTTCTTAGAATTTCCTGTGTATCAGAAAAAGTTGAAGATTTAGATTCAACGTATTCTGCACCAAGAAACTTATCTGATGACGGAGCTGAAGATGGATTAATAGTAAAAGATGTGCCAGTAATTTCAGTTTCTGGAGTATTTGAGGCACAACAAAGCTCGTGACCAATTTCTCTCGTATGCAGATTTCCAGCAATCAATTGTTCCCCATTAGTGTCTTTGGTCATGGTCAGAACACTTTGCTGAACTACCTCTCTTGAGAACAAGTGAGACTTTTGCATCTCGACACTAGCCTGCAAACCACAAAGCTACATAATGACATCATTACTCACAATGGAGACAGAGAGAGAAGACACAACAGCTATAGCAGTTACCGCTGTACACAAGGGTTTTTTACTACTCCGTAAATGAACTGGAAAGCATGAATGAAATTTAAAAAGAATGAGTTGAAAGGTTTGGCATGCTACGCTAAAATAGAGCTGTCTCATTATGACACGACTGAAGGTGAGCAGATAGCTGACTCTGACTTTTAGCCAGTATTGGTCACAATATTTCAGCCTGACTGGCCTGACATTTAGATTACGGAAGAAAAAGGCACAGTGAGCAAGATCTATCCAATTCCAAGGCAATGTTTTTAGATTGTTTATTTTATTTTTTCCAGAAGTAAAATTGGTCTGTAGAAAGCCAATTAGCTGAAACCTGGGACTACACTTGCTATAATTCTCTTCAATAAATTGAATTTGAAATCCTAGAATGAGCCTTAGCTGCACTAGGGGGGAAAAGAAGAAGACTGAAGGCAAAGTTCAAAAAAGAAAGTGGTGCTGTCAAGAATAAACTGAGTTTAGTACCATAGATTTGCATTAAGGTGAACCAAAACATGCATGATAATTGATAACGACACATGAAACACTGTCTTTCTGTTTTCACATCGAGAATTCTTTGCAGATGAAGAGATGTCAAAGGGGTATCTTCATCATGATGTTCACTAGAGGAAACTTTGATAGACGAGCAGAATACTTAACAGTATATCTATAATCTAGGATAATCTTCAATATACACCACTCGAAGTATCAAATGGGTTAGACAAGTTTGGGTTTGGGTTGACAACCTCAGGTCGGGTTAATTTTGGGTTACAAATTACACATTGATTACGGGTGGGCCAGTGGGGTCAGGTACGCATTGTTGTTGCATTGGCTCGGGTTCAGTTACCCACTTTCAAGTAAAAATGGTTTTTGGATCGGGTTCAAATTACTCATTCCCGATAGTTTAGAATGAAGTGACGATTGATAATGATATAAAGAAGTTTTAGAGTAAAAGATTACCTCACTGCATGACCTTTGAGATTTAACTAACAGCCTGCAGAACAAATGTGCGATACATGTTATCTTAGCAGGTTACAGGATGTAAACCAGATGTAAAAGCACAAAAGTATGGAGGACATGACTTTCCCATTCTACTTTTGAATGGAGGCAGATCAAAAAAAAAACATTACAAAACTTTTAAGAAAATTAAAGAAAAGAAGCAAATAAAACCTGGATAGCAGCATTTGTCTTCTTTCTCTTAATACAATATGTTCAAGATCATCATCATAGTCACCAGGGATCTCATCTTCAGCCTTTGCACCTTGGATGGATGCAGAACTGGAACTCATTGAACTTTTCAAAGAAAAGGTCAATGTGACATCATCAGACTCATTCATAGATGTAGGAGGAATATCAGATAGTGTTGCATGTTCCAATTCTGAAACTTCCAAATCAGAATCTGGACTTTTGTCATTGCACTGAAACTCACTTGAACTGATAGATGCGGTCTTATAAATTCCTTCACAGCTACCACCATCCCCATCAGAAACCACACAAAAACCAGAAGAGCTTGGTGAAGATAGACCATTAAGACTACAATCTGAATCTTGAAACCATGGTAAATCCAATATCTTTCCATCAAGAAACACCTTATGTTCTTGTCCTTGTCCTGGCAACATGTTCTCCTCCTTGAAATCATCCTGTCAAGAATTAATCAATGCATATTTGTTTTCTTCTGAAAAAAGAAGTAGATGCAATAAAGGTGAGTTAGCAAGTACAATCAGAGGTATACAAAGTTTTGTCAAGTCTGGAAGCATGGTGAATTGGTTATTCTTCAACATTTAATTCAAAATCAAAAGCATTATAATGTCTATAGGTGATACGTCTCCGCTTCTGCAGACGTATTATTGAAAGAAGAATGTATTGCTGGGCATGTTCAGATCCTTGGAGCTCAAGATTGGCTGGGTATTTCTGCTTGCTAAACATTAGGCAGCATCAATTTGCAATTTCTCTTATTTTTGTTTTCATTAATAATATCAGGTAGTGAGTAGTTATGTTAGTGGGTCAATTAGTTCCGTTGTGAGTGAAGCAGTTATGTTAGTGGGTCAGATAGTTCCGTAGTTTTAGTCAATTTCTAATTTTCCTTTCTCACGCTATATTCCTTTATAAGCCAACCACAGAATAAGTTTATAGGGCATGATTTTGAATTGAATCATAACCCGAAATAAGAGCATTCTAGGGCCCTTGTGTGTGAAATTCTTGCATACATTATCCTTTCACTATTTGTCAGTAGAGAGTGAAGAAGAGCATACAAAAGCTAAGATAAGGAAAACAAAATACAAAAATCACTGAATCCAGAGAGGGAAAACGAGTCAATAGGAGCCAATATCACTCAAAACACCAGGGAATAATCCTTCCTCCTCCAGACTTAGCTAATTATAAAACTAAGGGAATTAGATAGAAGATACCATAGAAAAGTAAACATCTCATATATTTATTCTAGATCGTACGTTCAGTCACCTACTAGAGAACTCCATCATTCTCCCCTAGAATGTACCCCACAGTGGATTAATATTCAAATCTGATAATCCCGCCCCTAACCCAAACTTCTTCGTGATATACAGGGGTAAGGGCTTGTCATTGCTAACAATATGCCATAAAAGTAGCTAGATGAATTGATGCGATTAAGCACTTAAAAACCCTTTATGTAGGAAGTAAATAAGTACCAAATAAAGTAATACGGTAATTCAAAACCTTGAAGCATAAACAATTGTACCATGCAATAAGGAGTGATGCAAAACTGCCTTATAGATTTTGGGAAACTTTCCATATCTAGATCAGGTCAATCTAAACTATTGGTTAGTCATTACAGGGTTCGTTTGACACGATGTGTTGATTGGTGACAAGGCACTTTTTTGTGTTAAATGCATGCTTATTGATGCAGAAAAAGTACTTACTTTTGCAATCAAGGTAATTATAATGTAGAAGTATGATGAGGGTCAAACGAAGCCTAGAAATTAGATCCTGAACAGCTTCAGAATGTATCCCAACCAGACATTAATTACCATAGTACTTCGTATGAACTTCCTCCATTTTTCCAAGGACGGTCAGTTTGTAATGAGCTATTTTGGCAGGACCAATGCAATCATTCTTTTGTGTTATACAAAATGACTAATGTAGAAGTATTGCAGAGTTGATGCACTAGTAACTCACTACAACATTAAAACAATGAGAGAGGAACAGGATATGGCTCAAGAAAGCCAAAGGGGCTATCAACATCTTTGCCTTCATAAAAAAATTGACTGCAGGTTTCACCTTGTTCTCGTTGCAAAATACTACATTTTAATCCACACAATTACTACGTTGCCTAGGTGATAAAAGATGTTCAGTAACAAGCAGATGATAATATTTCCATTATTGAGCCTAATTTCACAATCAATTTATCATATAGCAGCATTTTCTCTCCGTCAAAAAATTGTTGTAAGTGAAGAACGATATTCAGTTTCTTATGGAAATCCAAATCTAATAAACTACCTCTGAACTGAAAGCCCCGTTTTCTTCTCCATCAACAATGCTGTGTCTGGTCCTGTAAGTGACCACAGTAGAAGTTAATAACTAACTGCAGTTAAGTTTAGTTCTCTCCCATCAACAACAACCCATAAGTTATAACAAGAAGGCAAAACATCCAAACTCACACTGATTCGCACTGTCTATGAAGAACTATATCCTTCAAGAAAACTGAATTAGATATCTGCTTCCTCGAGCGTAACAACTTCAGCCTTGCACTCAACGGAAGAGAATCGTATTCCCATGACCACCCATCATTAGAATCTTGAATATCTGATTTCCCCATCGTAACCCAACGGCATTCAGCCTCAACTAAACAGCAAGATAACCAACATCAAGACTCGAAAGAATCCAACATAATAATTTATGATAATTCAACACTATCATCATATACCACAACCACTCGTGTATCCCACAATATTTATTAAAAGAGTGAACAACCCCAAAACAATGTAATCATCAACAATAGCATCCAGAGTTCATAAATGATTTTATATTTTATATTATTAATTATACCTCAATCATAATCTAACATCATATCAAGTCCCTCATCCCCATTATCTCACACATGCAGTTTATTTTCTTTCCATGTCGTCTTGAACATACAATCAACAAAGATTCATTCTCAACTCAAGTAATGGATCATCCCATCGCATTCATCATTAAACAATACCCATTTGGTAATCATCATCAAAATCACAATCCAAATATATACAACCAAACAATGCAAACAAGAGAATAATCCGAACATTCTTAAGGAGACTTGCCTGCTTGATGACTCTGGTAATAGGTAAGTTATCTCAAGTACTTAAACTCCCTGCACCAATGTCACTATGGAGCAATATCAGGACAGAATCATCAACATATGTTTACATTCTCAAAACTGTGATCTAATAGCAAAAAAGATGAGTCGAAAACATTGTCAAAACCCTACTAAATATGCAAACTTACATCAATCCAAAAATATTGATAAGTAGTTCAATGAGGTAGGGAAATTCTCCAAGTGTTGTAACTCAAAAATCACTAACCATTAATTCATGAAAATTCATCAAAGTTGTCGCAGAATTGGTGCACTGTTATCATTGAATTCATAAAATATTCATGTGACCTTTACACATTGCAAAACCAGCGCCTAAAATTTTCAAACTTCCAAAACTAACTTTCAGCCAAATATCAAAGCCAGATTCGACTCCCAAAATTCCCAGTAAACAAAACTATCCAACGTCCTGAACCTGACAAATTTCGAAAGTTCTTAATCATTAATCAAGCAAAAACACCGAATCTTAACTCCCAATTCATCATAATAACCCTGAAATTCAGATTTACAACAGAATTCAATCGACAAAAGAAACCCACAACCCAATCTCAACATCACCCTGCAAATTAAACAAATACAAGAATGGAGCTTTACCGACAGGAGATCGATCTAGGGTTTGTCAGTGGGATCGAAAGGGTAAAGTACAGCTGCCCACGGCTCACTGGTAGCTACTACAAGGCTCGGTGTGACTGAACCAGGGGGTGTAACGTGAGTCAGTGGAGTGAAAGGGTTTACACGCCTACATCCCAGAGCCCAATAGACCCATTAATGAGCATAATGGAGTCACAATGTCACATACTCAGTTACTCACATCCCACCTCCCTTCGTCCATTTCCATGTTTCAAGCATCCCCCTCCTCATCTTTTTTTTTACGAAAACTAATTAAAATACTCCCACCTTTAGAAATATGATATATAAAAATATATCTCTAATTTTAAAATGTAATAAAAATATCCCGATCTTTGAGGGTAGTTGTAATATATTACCACGAATTTTCTCACGGATCAAAAATGCTAACGAGGCAGCCTACGTGGATTTTTTTTACAATGGTTTTCTTGAACGATTTCCTTAAGAAAAAATTAAAGAGTTGGACCGGGCTCATACCCAATGTTTTTTCCTCCATCTTATCTTCTTTCGTGGTCGCCTCTTGAACTATCTTTTAGGTCTTCCAGGCAGTGTTCCTCTTCAATGACAGCCTTCCTCCCTCGTGGTAGCCTATCTTGAGTTATCTCTCTCACATCTTGTAACGGCCCGAATATAAATATCCGGGTTACGTTTCGAAGGTTGGATACCTTCGTTCGGATCTTGCAATCCGGGTACGGGTCCAGGTTTCAAACCTCAAAAGACTATCCTTTTAAAGCGGGGATTCCGAACCCCAAAGCAGTCGGAGGGTCGTTGGGTACCCTCAGCATGTCCTATGGACTAAGTCGCGGAAATTCATATAAGAGTAATAGTGGAAACGAAAAGAATGTACAGCTTGCCACGGTGAAGTTGGTCTTTCAGTCCAATAATCGCCAAAAGGGAACACCGTCATATAGACATCGAGCACTCAAAATCTGCAGAAATTACCTTTAAAAGAAGAACGGGGAAATGAGTCAGGTCGAGCCACGCATGCGGGAACGGAAGTCCTCGTTGAGGCCACATGGTATGTGTTATACCTAATAAAGATGCTCTAATGCAGTACGAAAGTTAAACACACTAGCATGCTCCTAGTTATAATAATGTGCATAAATATTGTAAAGGGCCCAAGACAATGTCAAGTGGCATATCCCTTGATATGTGCCCACTTTGGGGCATATATGTCCGTACCTCGCTCCGAAGCAGCCCAGGTAGGACGCTCGGTCGGTGCCGCAGCCTATATGTCCGTACCTCACTCCGAAGCAGCCCAGGTAGGACGCTCGGTCACCGCCGCAACCATATCATATATAAGACTCGATTGACGCAGGGCACCCGATGAGGCTGGGCTACCCTATAACCCTAGCAAAGACTCTATGACTATCACATATAACGGTCGTTCTCTTTTCAAACGCATAAAGTAAGCAGATACTCATTCAATTAATGCAACCTAAACAGGATACTACATGTTCATGCTTTTATGCATATGCAACTGACGGGGGGAAAACCTGTCGTCGATTCCGCCAAAGAAAACTCAAACCTATAGCAAGTATAGCAATAAGCAAGAGGTCGATCCACATGAAAAGTTATAATTCCAGTTTGATTTAAGTGTCAATCAAAGTAACCAATTTAGGGGGTTTTTGTTTGTGAAAGTTCCGCCTTTTATCAAAGCGGAGTAAAGAAAGCAAAGTAAAGGAATTTGTTTTAGACAATTTGGAGAAGCAATTCTACCTACAATTTTCCACTTTATTGGATTGAAGCGATCCTTGTAACTTCTTCTCGTCCTATTAAGTTTCCTATGAATGCCCTTGTCCCGACCTAATATAGTTACTAGTCCAATCAGTCCTAGAAACCCTTATCAATCGAACAGTCCCTAAAGAAGGATTTAACCCAATTGATAGCTTTAAGTTCAGAGATTAGCCAAGGTATTTGCAGTCCCTAAAGAGGGATTTAACAACACATTCAACTTCCTACTCATTCAATTAGTTCAACCAGCCCTAAAGGAACAAGTTTGCCACTTAGGTTAAGGTTCACAACCAGGAATCTACAAAACCTTAGCAATTGAATTGATTCTAACTAGTTGCGCGGGCTAGATAGAATAAAACAATAGACAATCAAGCACAAAGAAGTTGAAGCATTCAAATATAGGAAACAATGAACGAGAATTAGAAACTCACAATCAATCCGAATAAAGCTTCAAATTGCAGGCAGAATAGATGAGTTTAGTTCCTCATGAAAGACATCGCTCAAAATCTCTAAAGTGCCTGATGAAAAGAATAAAATAGAAGTAATGGAAAAATAACTAAAGATGGCCTTAAATATCATCCAAAATCGGCCACAAAACAACTAAGAATAAAAACTAGGGTTTCATTAAACGAAACGCAGCGTACTGGCGCTGATGGCAGATGCGACGGCCGCAGCATCAACATTTCCTCTTGCATCGGCCCTGGCGGCGGCCGCGGCATACATGCTGCGGCCGCTGCATCGGTCTTTCCCGGAAAATTCATCTCGAATTTGCTCTTCTTCTCAACAGGAAAGTTGTAGCTCTCTGAAAGAGCTTTCCAACGCATGGTTATAATAGTCAATCGGACAACCGAGGCCTCAAGAAAGTGCAAAACAAGTTCAGCATGTCTGGCGACAACTTCTGCAGACTTGTTCTTCGTTTAGGTTCGCTTCTTCTTCTCAGGACCTCTTGAGATCTTCATGTAAGCTTATTCGATCAACTAGACATTCTCATCCAATGCGTTGTCAACTCATGTCTCCTCCTCGGATCCACCATTACCTGAAATAATCAATAAAAGCGTGTAGATTCTGACTCCGGCAACATAGAGAACTAATATGCAAGGCGAAATCGGGTATATACCCATGAAAATTTTATTAATTGGGTATATACCCATCAAAACTTCAAAATTGTTTATATACCCATTAAATCATTTATATTTTGTTTAATTGTCCATCATATATTTAATTTATACTATTGAATGTAAAAATTATTTATATATCAAAATTAGTTAACTTTCAAATAATTATTAAAATGAGACATTAATTTCAATTTCTCTCAAACTAAGTAATTTTTTTCCTTAATTTGATGTGATTTTACATTAAAAAAAATATGTATTTTATTTCTTTACTATGGTTTATGATCATTTTTATAAGTTAGTTATTTTGAACTTATACATGAAACTTGATATTCAAAATAAAATCATTGGATAAAAATATAATTATAATTACTTTGATGTTTAACTTTTATATTAAAATTTTAATTATATTTTCTATCCAATAATTGTAAAGAAATAATTTTTTTAATTATTTAAGTTTAGTATATAATTAAATTTTAATCTAATTTTCACTCAATAATATTAGATTAAATATATTATGGACAATCAAACAAAATTTAAATGATTAAATGGGTATATAAACAATTTTAAAGTTTTGATGGGTATATACCCAATTAATAAAGTTTCCATGGGTATATATCCGATTTCGCCAATATGCAAATCGTGCTTAATCCATCAATGAAATGCATCTTAACTAAGCTAAATGCAACCTATTATGCCTACCTAAATGCACGCTATAAGCAACACCTAACATAAAACGCAACAACATGCATGAGAGTCCAACCTAAGTAAGCCCCATAGGGAAACTTACCTGACGATGCAAAACAGTAGGATAATACAAGCAAGGGCCCAAATGCAAGTCCAAAGCAATCCAAAAGTAATACACACCTATCATTAAGCCATTTCCATAAGCCACCGGACCAACATTCATACGCACGAAACCCAAGTTCTCAACATACTCAAAACCAACCGATAGTGAAACAGTTTTCCAAAACCTTTCTGATATGATCAACATCAACCAAAATCATTCTTCCAATTAAACCCATCGACGAATCTTACCAATAATATTTCCAAACTCATTTCCCAAAGTTTTTCAAACTCTTAAATCCCAAGTTAAATCAACCCATTTTCAAAACAATTTCTCAAATCATACTTGGCCAAATTCCGACATTTATCATTTAAATCCTTAAATAATTTCCCAAAATCATATTATTAAAACAATCCCGACATGTTTATTTTCAAAATCATTATACAAATAAATTATGACATTAAATCACCAAAACAATTCCATTTTCGCAAGCCATATTTATATATCAATGGCAATAATTCATCTCAATTTTCTTAAAATCACAAATTAAATATCACAAAATACATATCCCAAATAATATTGCTTTTTAAACAATTTCATAATATATACAATAGTAATTTCAGAAAATACATTTCCTCAAAAATAATAATCTAAAATCACTTAAATACAAATCATATCACATAACCATAATATATAATATAACACGGGGGAGGTTCAAGTGGAAACAACTTTTCCCATAGAAACTCTCTTACAATAGAAACTTTTAATCTCAGCCCTTCCTTTCTTGATCAACGGTCATTAGAAAGCGGTGGCAATTTTGTAATTTAGGTGAAATTTAAGCCTTTTTTGTTAACAATTAAAAGGAATTATCAAACACTCCCTTCTCCCGTTCAACGCGCCTTTCCCTTCCTCGGCAATCTATCAGGCCGCCTCCTCACTTGCTGGTCGCCGACACCTCTCTTCCTCTCCCTTCCGTTGTTCTGCCGCCGCCTCTCTTCCTCCCCATTCCGCCTAGTGGACTACCACGTGCTACGCACGGGATTATCGACTTTTATATATATATGAGTTTATACATTCATGTATTAACTTGAATAAAAACAAATCAAAATTAAAAAATAATTAAATAGATGAGTTTATACATTCATTATTCAAGTTAATACATTCATGTATTAACTCGAATAAAAATAAATCAAAATTAAAAATATTCACACTTTAAAACTATTTACAAAAATATTCATTTTTGTCAGATCGGACAGAAAAACGCGGTCCCATTCCGCGTTTTATTAACAAAATTAGAAAATTTTAAATTAAAGGGAGAAGGGAATAAAATTAAACAAAAAACGCGGTTTTAAACCGCGTTTTTTGCCTTTATTTTTTTCTGAGTTAAATATATAAATTTATCTTATTTTTATTAGCAGTCTCTTTAGGGTTTTTTTAATCGCGTCTCTTTAGGGTTTTGTTTTCCGTACAACCTGTTGCGTGCTGGAGTGTTTTTTTTTTTTTTTTGATTAGGAAATAATTCGAGAGTCAGGCATACCTGACAACTCGAGAGGCCGACGAAAGTCGGCAGACGGTGAGACCGTCTATACATATATAAAAAGGTGCAACCACTACAAAGTGGGAGGCGTAATCCCGGACGAGCAAGCGAGCCAAACCCGTACACGCTGGAGACAACGTGGACTAAAATCCGGTGCCAAGCATCCCCAGGCGGCGACACCGTTGGCCCGCGGTAAATCAGGAGCTAGTCCTGTGGGCAGTGAAGATGATCCTCCAAGGAATAGCCTGACGCAGAGTCGCCTCGATACACACCACCACGACCCCAGCCAACCACACCGGTTGCCAGAGCTCCAACACGGAAGAGGAACACCAAGCACCAGGGATGTCAACCAAGAACCCGCCTTGCAGACACGCACCTTTAATCCCTTTCATACGAAAGAGAATTTATTCAACCCTAACGGGATTTTCAAGCCCTTTCGGGATTTAGGCCCTTTCGGGAAGGAGTCGACCCTTTCGGGTTTTATTTATTTATTTATCCGAAGCCTTGGGCCCGAAGGACCCGAAGCATGGGCCCGGATGAACCAAACTTGGGCCCAAATGACCCGAAGCTTGGGCCCCAAGGACCAAGGAGGAGCAGGGGGATCTCGTCATGGCCGGAGGAGGGGCGGTCGCGTCGACACCGGAGAGGATAGCCGGATCAACGCCGACATCCAAGCACCGGCCGACACACACCACGGCCCTACCACCGGAGGTCGAAGAGGAAGCAACGCCAGGCGAAAAAGGCAGCGGCGACCTCGAGTCGCCGAGGGGAAAAACACCCCAGCCGGTCGAAACGGAGGAAGGGTGGTTCGAAACGCCCGAGGATCAAGCCGATTGGGTTAAGAAAGGGGGGATGGCGCGGTTGACGGTGGTGGTTTGAGAAGTGGCGGCGGTGATGTTGGGTAGGCAGGGTGGAGGGATTAAGGGATTTTTAGGTTAGGATTTTTTAGGGAGAGGGTGGTGGGGTGGTGCGGTGGTGTTGTGGTGGGGTGACAGCAGTGGTGCGGTGGTGGGGTGGCAGTGGTGCGATGGGTGTAGCGGTGGGGGTTTGGGGCCGGATTCTAGAGAGAGGACAGAGCCCCTCTCTCTATAATTTTTTTTTCGTGCTGGAGTGTTAGGGAGTGGAGATGGGAGGAGATCTCGTTCTTCCTTTTTTTTCTTTCTTTCTTTTATTTTTTTTGGTAAAACCTGGTGCGGATTCAACAATTGGAGGAGGGAGGAGGAGAAGAAGTGAGACGTCTCCGATACCGGTGGCCAATTGGGGGTAGAAGAAGGAGGGAGGCGTGCGGATTCGGGTAATTAGGGAGGAAGAAGGAGGAGCCGAGGAGGGACAATTGGGGAAGGAGGAAGGTGGCGGTGGTTGTGGGTGCTACAATTGGAGGACGCAGTCCAGGCTGCGCCAAAGGAGGAGCGGCGGCGGAGCTCAGGTTGTGCAAATGAAGAAGCCCGGGCGGCGGCGACAAATCGAGAACGGAACAAGGAGATCTATCTCCCATCCCATCCCAGACTGGCCACCGGTGTCGGGGAAGTCTCCCTCCTCCTCCTCCCTCCTCCCCCAATTCCCCACCCCAAGTTCTGCAAAAAAAAAAATATAGGAAGAAGAAGAAAGAAACACGAAGGGAAACGGGTTGGCATCACTTCAAAAAAAAAATACTAAAGACACGCGGGTTGTACCCGCGTCTCTGCTTATAAAAAATAAGAAATATATATATATATATATATATATATATTTAACCCAGAATAAAATAAATAGAAAAACGCGGTTTAAAACCGCGTTTTTTTGGTTAATTTTATTCCCTTTTCCCTCTAATTTTAAAATTTCTAATTTCGTTAGTAAAACGCGGAATGAGACCGCGTTTTTCTGTCCGATCTGACAAAAATGAATATTTTTGTAAATAGTTTTAAAGTGTGAATATTTTGTTAATTATTTATTATTTAGTGAATATTTTGAAAAAAAAATCTTTTTTTTAATCTTCAAAACTTCTCATTTATTCAACCTCATTTATGACAAAAAAGCTTCTTTTACTATATAGAAAGAAAGATATTATTATGTACAAAAGAGCACTTGAATTCTTATACAAATTAATATTATTATGTATGTAAGGGTATTCGAATTCTTACAACACTAAATTAATTCTCATAACTTTAAAATATTTTCGGCTATAAAGTTCATTGTAGATATTTTTTACAATAAAAAGTTTATATTTATGTCATATGATATAGTACAAATATTATAGATCATTGTACAATATGAATTATTTTTTTTCTACAAAGGTTTCAATGAATTATAAGTCTCTTTTCATTATAGTTTTTTTAATTCGCCTATTTTTTGGGTTCTAATTAATTTTAAGTAAATTTAATTTGTTTAATATAGGATGTTGAAATTTTGAATGTTTTAATTTTTTAAAAGTTTAAAATATTTATGAAATCTTATATATTATTAAAGTTGAGAAAAATAATTTGAAATGTCATCATCCTATAATTGATTATTTTAGGAAAAAACTAAAACATCCAAGATATGGTAAATAAAAAGATATAATTTTTTTTAATATAAATAAATTATTTACCATCGTCATAATTAATAAGATAGAAGAGGTAATATGTCTAAATTAACTGTAATTATTTACGAAATGCAAAATGAAGCTAAGATAAAAAAAAAAAGATTGAAATAAAGAAGGCAAAATGAAGCTAAGAAAAAAAATGAAATAAAGAAAAGGATAACAAAAGCATGGGATTTTGTTAAAAAAAGTGAGATAAAAAATTCAAACAAGAAATAAAAGGGAAGTAGTGGGAATCGAATGCAAGCCTTTTAGTATCATTTAATTTCCTCTCCTTCCAATTTACCAACTGATCGAGCTAAATAGATTAATTGATTCAATATCTATTCTAATTTTAGTTATTAAAAAACACAATATATATAAATAACTATTTTTTTCCCTAAACTCCGGGGACTCATGGGTCGAAATGTGGGGCGGCCGCCTACGCGCGCCACACCCTATCGCCCGTGTTGGCGACGGTGTTTGGTGGTGTGTTTGGGCAGTGTGAATCCCGTAAATATTATTATATCCTTAAATTAAAGTTAAAAAACAAAAAATTTAAAAATCCCAAAAATTCAATTTACTAAAATAATTATTATAACATGTTTTTGAAAAAATCCCAAAAATTCAATTTACTAAAATTATACTTAATTAAATAGAAATAGAAAGATATTTAAAAGTTACTCTCTCCGATCCAAAATACATGTCGTTTGACTTTTTAACACGTATTTCATGGAGCTAACAGCTATATAATATACGTAGTATTAACTTCTTTATTATTATTTTTTTACAATTTAATACTTATTACCAATAAATATTAGGTTGTAAAAAAATAATTTAAAAAAAGTTGATATTTTATATAGTTTTTACCTTCTTAAAATACGTGCCGAGAAGTCAAACGACATATATTTTGGATCGGAGATGGTACTAAAATATGTCGCCGATAGACCCGTAGAATTTACAAAAAAAAATTTGAAAAATTGGGAAGTCGGACTCGTATGGGATGAACTGAATTCAATTGGGACTTGAGAGGGTTGAATTGAATTGGGACTCGACTCGGAAGTGACGGGACATCGGGACTGCTCTGCTCGATAAAGAAGTATGACTCCGACGGGATTGTCCAGTTTTTATACCGTACTAGTGGACTACCCCGTGCGTAGCATGAGATTATCGACTTTTGTATCGATGAGTTTATACATTCATATATTAATTCAAATAAAAACAAATCAAAATTTAAACTTAATTAAATAGAAAATCTGTTTGATTTTTGAATTTTTATTATAAAATGTCCATTTTCATATCCCTATTTTGCTAAATGCCCATTCTAATCTTCATCAACCCTTCTTCCTTGTCTATTGTTCTGCGACCCTCCGCCGCCTCAACTTCCCCGAGCACTTTCTTAACTTCTACCCTGTCGTCATCGTTGCCTCCGTCCAGAAGGCCGTTGTCGAGGTCAGCACTAGGGTTGATGGCGTTGAGGCCGCCTTTCACACCTTATAGATCGAAAGGAATCGAGCCATGAAGTTATTGAAGTTGAAGCTCTACCTCACCTCAATTGTACCTCATTCGAGTCGGAAGACAACGAAGATGAGAGGGAGACTAGATCTGAAGTCTCGGAGATCCGTTCCCACTCCAATTTCAGATCCTCAATGCCAAACGTGGACAGACGAATAAGTTCAAGGCCGGCAAGACTAGAAATGTGGACGAGGAATCTCGAGATGGAGCGACTTCATCGGTTGGCTGGGCGCAATGGGGGTAGGGATATTGGAACTGTTGTTGATTGTCGATCTAAGTTTTCAATGTTGATTGTCGACTGTTGTTGGAAATCACTTTTGTCCATGGTTGCATTTAACGCGGGTTGAAAGTTTAGTTTTTTTAATTGACATGGAGGTTTGGGGATATTGGAACTGGAACAAAAGGGTCAAGACTGAAGCGGGAAAGTGGGGGGGAAATGTGTAATGGATTAATACCCCGTAAAAAGATTAATATTTTGGGTTAAGTTAGTGAAAAATAAAATAAAATGAAAAATAAAAAGAAATGACAGGTGGTCCAATAGAGGAGAATATGTGGTATGGAGCGGTGAGGATCCCATGAAGTTGGTATGATTACACAATAAAAATACATCGACCCTAAATAAAATGAAAAATAAAAAGAAATGACAGGTGGTCCAATAGAGAAGAATATGTGGTAGGGAGCGGTGAGGATCTCGTGCAATTGGTATGATTACCCAATAGAAATACATCGAACCTAAAAAATAAATTAAAAAATAGCTAAATGCATTTAAATCTAAACTATTTATTTATAATTAAATAGTTAGGATTTAACCAACTTCACATGGAGTTATTTTACCAACTCCATGGGATCCAAAGTGAGTAGGGAGATAGACAATTTGGACCAGTGGATCCAATGCCCTCCAACCTGCCCTATAAATACATCCCTCCAGGTCTTCACAACACAAAAAAAATTCCCAATCAAAATCCAGATAGAGAAGCTTAAGAGGAATACTGTAAATCAGAAAGAGAAGTAGAAAAGGGTTAAACTCTGAGTAGATTGGTGTTTCCATCACTCTGGAGTTCAAAACCATTTAATGAATATTCTGATACGAGTATTCTTAGTTTTTGAGTGTTTTTCATTTCGATTGTGTTTAAGCGTTGTAATCTTTCAAATCCAATAAAAGTCTGTTTTAAATAAGGGAAAACTACTTAATCGAATACTATATTCTGAACGTTTTGATTTATTGATTCCAATCCTTCCACCTTCTAAAATCAAAATTGAAAATTAGAGACTACGATTTGAGGTAGGAAATGAAACAAATATGTGTTGTGCTTGGACTAAGGGATGCCGAGTTGAAGGTTAGCCACCTCTAGAAAACCGGAAGCTACAAGAACACCAGTGATCCAGTATAACTACGTCCAAGTCTCGGTCGAAACTCTCTAGTTAGACATTTTAACTTACATAGCGTGTTGGGCTTGAACCCTTAAAAATCTTACTCCCTCTATTAATTAAAACTGAAACATTTAAATATTTTTTAAAATAGTTTCAAAACTCGAATATTATACTGTAGTAATTAGTTTGAAAAATCCGAATATTTTGAAAGAATTCAAAATCTAAACCGAATCTAAATAAATCGAACCTAAATTGAACGGAATCTAGGGTGTTAGGTTCGATTTATAATATTTAAAAATTCGATTTTAGGTTCAGTTCAACTCAGTTCTGAACGTATGGGCAACCCTTATTGCGAATTACTCTTCACCTAAGCCCCGAACGAGTGTTAGGGTATGTTTGGATTTCAAATGCATTATGTTTATCATGCAAAATGAAAAAGCGGTGTTTGGTTAACGTAATTTTGAAGGTGTTTAAATCATGACGTTTTTTAATTCCACAATGTATTAATTATAATGCAATTATTTTTATCTCGATTTATGTGATTATTTGGTTAAATTATGATTTTAACTCGATTTTTATTTACAACCTCCTTGAATAGGTAAATAAAGAGCAACCATTCCGGGGTTTGAACCGGGGACCTATGGATACTACCCACAAGTCCTTTCCGGTGAGCCATTCCGAAATGGTTATTTTTTATTTACAACCAAACAATCAGATAAAATGAGATAAAATAATTACATTATAATTAAAATGCAATGAAATCCAAACACACCTTATTTGAAAATTCCATAAATAGATTAATGGGTCACCACTCACCAAGCTAGTTGACTCGGATAGAACCGAGTCGGACTGAAACCCGACCCGCCACGGGCCCGACGCAGTAGACGGAGCTTGTGCAAACCCCACTCAAAAACCCCTCAAAACCCTCACTTCCTCGAATCTCCCCCCTCTTCCTCCCCACAGCCTCCGTCGCAACCCATCTCTCTCTCTATCGCCATTGATTTCCTTCTTCTGTACAGAAATGGCTTCTGTAGCTCTCAGAAACCCTAACACCAAGCGCTTGCTCCCGTTCTCCTCTCAAATCTACCTCTCCACTTGCCGAGGTTCCCCGTCCAGTGGTTGCACCGCTGCCGAACCTTCCTCTAGCAATGGCAGATCCACCGCAGCTCCCTGCCACTTATCCTGGCTGCGATCTATGGCAACTTTCACCAGAACGTAAGTTGTGAATAGTTGTTCTTTTTCGTGTTAAGATTTGTGAGTTTGCCCGATTGAATAGTTTCGCCATTGTAAACCTGGAGAAATGGGGACAATAGCTTGTAGTGGTTTTAGTTTAGACATCACCTCCCTTCCTGATTTAGATTATTAGGTAGCAGCTTTACTGCTACGCCGCATGTTTCCTATGTGATTTGAATTTCTCTTGGGCGAAGTAATTTAGGGCAAGAACAAGTCAGCTGAGATTCGTTACCTTCTCTGTTCATTTATTGCTCCTCTAGCGAATTGACAGAGCTTCTTGATCCAAGTTGTGCACACTACAATGCATAACGTAGTAACCTATAATAATTACAGGTTCATGTTGATCCAACTTCACTAGGTAGTGTTTGGATTATGAGTTTGGAACAACGAATAGGATGTTGAAGGTGTTATGTGAAACCTGATTTCTAATGTTTGGGGTTGGTTGCTTTTAGGGATAAAATTGAGGTTTTGTTTGAAACCACTATCACCGATTCACCGTCATGGTGTTGACCGCAATCACTCTACTGCGCTGGTCCACTATCATCTTACAGTGATCTCCACTAACAAGCAAAGCAACCTAACATGTGTAATATTGCCTGCTGTGCCTACCCTACCCCATTGTGATTCTCATCCTTCCCATTTGTCTTCACTTGAAATCCAAACAATGGTGCCACAGGTACTTCAGCATTCCAACTTGTCCATTTTCTTCATATCACTGCCACCACATAGTCCTTCAATAGCCTTTTACCATCTCCATCTCCACCATTTGCCCAGTCCTATCTCCTTTTCATCTCCTCAAGTCGACTCAGTCTCCCAGACCAAGCGAGCACACTGCCATCTGCCAGCAACCTTATTTACTTAAATTCCTGATTTCTCCTAAACCAACACCAACTTTGATAGCTCATCAAGTGAATATATTGTACTGTACATGGGATAGTTTGATCTGAATATTCTTCATCAGCAAATTTAGGCCCTCTTACTCATTGCCATTTTCACTCATGACGGTGGTCAGGTTCATATTGGCCCTGTAGTTACTGGCTTACTGCTGAAGTGACTAAAAGACCATTTTCATACGCTTATGTTTTGTTTCTTTTGATTTCCCTCTCTGAAATATGAATGATATATTCTTAAACCTTTTATTATTGCAACAGGAAGCCTCATGTAAATGTGGGAACTATTGGTCATGTCGATCATGGGAAGACAACTTTGACAGCAGCAATAACAAAGGTTGACTGATCAGGACTATTCACCCATGTTCCGCTCCTTTTCCTATTGAATTTCTTAATGCTTTATTTTTGGGGTTCTTTGCATTCTTTCATGCATGCAAGTTTACTGTTTGTCTCCCGGAGTTCTTGGCTTCCTTATCAATTGTTGGTGGCATTGATTGATATTAGTTATGAATCAACTTAACTTAATTGTTGTTGTATTTACCTACTTCTAAGTGACCTTCTCTCTTCTCTTGTTAGGTTTTGGCAGAAGAAGGAAAAGCCAAAGCTGTTGCCTTTGATGAAATTGATAAAGCTCCTGAAGAGAAAAAGAGAGGGATCACCATTGCCACGGTTGGAATGCTGCGTATATTTTATTCATTTATATTTTTTTAAAAAATAAAAAATAAAACGGAAAGATGACAATATGCAACATTCTCATTCACAGGCCCATGTGGAATATGAGACTGCAAAGCGACATTATGCCCATGTTGATTGCCCGGGACATGCTGATTATGTTAAAGTAAGTTTTGCCGGCTTGGAGCTTCCCTCCACTTGCCATTTTATCACGGGATAGAAGTATACGTATGGTGGTGCTGCTAGCTTTGTAGTTCTAAGGTTTATATAAACATGTGGCATCATGTATGTAAGCATATTACAAGGGACTTTGTGCATGCCCGGTAAAATTGAAATTGATATGAGAAAATTGTTGTTAGTGCATCAACCACCCTCTGTTGCAGTGTCTCGTTCCACATAGTTTTAGCATATGTTACTCAATACTAATTATTAATAATTAAAATCAGCGTGCTAGAATATTTTATGTAAAAAAGTATTCTTTGAAGATTTTCATATCTTTTTATTCTCTAAACTGGCAGACTATGTTCGTCTTAGTTTTGCACTTCTGCTATTTTTTACTCTTCCCTGAAAATCACCAAGTAGCACCAAGTTTTGTCTATACGTACCAAGCACAAGCTGTTAAGCTAGGGTGCTGTTTAGTGCTAGATGACCTTCTGTATTGATAGTGATTAACTGGTCCCCTCTTGTGCTTACTCTAATTAATTTCTTGAAAACCAAGTCTGAGAGGACAATTTTATTTGTAAATATATATTCTTATTGGTAACACAATGTTCTGTTTCATACTTTCATCATACCTGTGTAGCATCTCTAGCTGTACTCTTTTCTACTCATGCCTTATGCAGTTTTTTTTATATGATAACAGAAGTCTTGGTTAAAGATTCAAGAAATTAACCATTGTTTATTGATTTTTAGAATATGATTACTGGAGCTGCTCAAATGGACGGTGGCATTCTTGTTGTATCTGCTCCAGATGGACCCATGCCACAAACAAAGGAACACATTCTGCTTGCACGTCAGGTCTGTCCATCTGGTTTGCGCTCATAAACATCATCCTTTTTTTTTTTTGGCAAATCTTTTCTTTTCCTAAGTACAAATTTGGATGCCAGTATATACTAACCAGATGAACTGTTGTTACTTATAGGTTGGTGTGCCTTCATTAGTATGCTTTTTGAACAAGGTAGACGCAGTTGATGATCCAGAGTTACTTGAACTTGTAGAAATGGAACTCCGTGGTAAAGTTATTTATTGTATTTTTTCTATGCACATTATACTTGACATATTATAGTTATCCTAATGTACTGTATGCTTTATTGTTATTATTTTTTATCCAATTTTCTGGGGGTATGCAGAGCTCCTCAGCTTCTACAAGTTCCCCGGGGATGATATTCCTATCATTAGGGGCTCTGCATTGTCTGCCTTACAAGGAACAAACGATGAAATAGGAAGGCAAGCCATATTGAAACTCATGGATGCTGTTGATGAATACATTCCCGATCCCGTTCGCCAGCTTGACAAACCATTCCTGATGCCAATTGAAGATAGTTTCTCAATACAGGTAACAAATGCTTCCCTTTATGAGATACACAGACACATTTGACTTGTCTCAATGGTCTTTATGAAGGGAAATCTTGTAAGCAGCTAGCTTATGAATCAGTAGCTTTGTCCTTTTAATAACTTCATCCAGTCCCTTCTGGAATCCTTTAAGCTGATTAGACGGATTTTATTTTGTCTGCATCTTTTACTCTACAGATAAATGCTTAACTAGTTAACTGTTTTCAGAAGTCTAGAGTAATTCGTACCTTACCTCTGTTTAGGGCATTGTGGAACAATTCTTTTACTATGTGTAAATGGTGAATGGGACTTATCAAGTACTTTTTCTGTGTTAATACTTGTTTATTTCTCTACGCAGGGACGTGGAACTGTTGCCACTGGTCGTATTGAACAAGGAACCATAAAAGTTGGGGAGGATGTGGAAATATTAGGCCTAATGCAGGTCAATGAAGGAACATAACTAATTCGCTTTTTATTTCTTTTGCCTTGTATAATTGGCTTACTTTTTAATTTTTATGCTTAGTTTAAAACATAACTTGTTCCACGTTGGCACATATATATGTTTTATTCTGTGTGGTGCTATCCTTTACTCTGCAGGGTGGTCCACTGAAAACAACAGTCACTGGTGTGGAAATGTTTAAGAAAATTTTGGATCATGGAGAAGTAAGCGACTGAAAATTGCTAGGTTTAATTGTTATTGTGCCTGTGTATATGTGTGATGTCTAAGCTAATTCAATCATGTTTTACTAGGCTGGTGACAATGTGGGTCTCCTTCTGCGTGGATTGAAAAGAGAAGACATACAACGAGGACAGGTATATCATAGTTTATGTTGGGAATATTGTTTCATCATGGTTTATGGATATCTCCTTACAAAATCATGTTTTCACTTGGCTGTTCACTATGTTGTCTCTTCGGCTCAATGTACAAATTGGGATTGATGGATTTTTTTAATGCCTTGTGGAGTGTTTGTTAGTTCAGCAGAGCAGTGAATATCCTAACCATGCAAAAATTTTGCTTAATATAATACTTGCATTTTAAAATCGAGGAATATGTGGTTTTAGTAGGTTAGTGGAGTACATTAGGCACCTTGTAGCTATTATTTGATTTGAGTGGAAGACTGATGGACGCATTTTGTTTCCACAGGTCATTGCAAAGCCAGGATCTTGCAAAACATACAAGAAGTTTGAGGCAGAGATATATGTTCTCACTAAAGATGAAGGGGGACGTCATACTGCCTTTTTCTCCAACTACAGGCCTCAATTTTATTTGCGAACTGCAGATGTCACTGGAAAGGTTGAATTGCCAGAGAATGTAAAGATGGTGATGCCCGGTGACAATGTGACTGCAACATTTGAATTGATATCAGCTGTTCCTCTTGAAACAGGTATGCCTAACTCAGTTCTTCCTGACAAGACAACTTATAAACAAGACATTGGCTTGGTAAAGAATGAAAAATCTTGTATTATGGAACCGAAGCGCTATTTGCACCCCTTTTTTTTTTACTATCTACACCACATATCCCTTTTATTTTCTTTTTAAGATAGACCTTACACTGTAACTCAAGAGGTGTAGTGTCTATTTTGTTAATAAAATGAAAAAAATGGAATGTGGTGTAAATAGTTAAAAATAAAAGTGGGTGTAAATAGCAACATCCATTATGGAATAAGACAACATGTGAGGTTAACAAGTGAATTTTTTTTAATCTTAAATGGGCCTTAAAAGTTAACAAGTACCAAGGAAACTTTCATTATTCTTTATAATTTTAAAGTGAGCGGTTTTTTAAGGAAAAGAACAATGTTGGGTTCTTCATCTATGTTTCCAAATACTCTTCATGTGGGGATGCATTTTGTATTAATTTTTTTTGAGTGAGTAGAAGTATAAGGGCAGGTTCATCTGATGCCATTGTTAATACATGCGCTCTGTTCTTCCAGTTTTCCGTATTGTTGCATTTTGAGACAGTATTTGGAGTGCTGCTATTAAACTTGTTCCCTGTTATGAATGAACAGGGCAAAGATTTGCTTTAAGAGAGGGAGGACGAACAGTCGGTGCAGGAGTTGTCTCGAAAGTCATAAGCTAGAATCAGGGCTGGCTTTCGATTAATCAACGAACTAGGTTTGGAAGAGAAGAGGAAGGAAGGAATAGGTAATCCTACCCAAACACTGTTTATTTAGAGACAGGTTTGACATTTTGCAGTTTGAATTTACCGGTCCCTGGGACGTAGGAATTATTTTGAAGTCCATGAATGAGATGGAATCGATTTTATTGATTAGAAAGAAAAGACACTCGTTTCATTCCAGCTGAGCTACCTTTGCCTTTTGTTCACTCTTGAGGCTTCTTGAGCTTCTTCTTTTTTTCCCTGTAAAATGGTTGAATAATTTTGATGTGAAACATATCCATGTCAAGCTGTCTTGCTATTTTTTTGTAATTTTTTTTAACACAAGGCCAGAATCAGGTCGTCTTAATTGTAGACTGACCTAGATCATCTTTCATATAATTATTTGAAAATTCCTATAAATAACATCATTTTAGAAATGCAATTTATACCAAGCTAAATAATTTGTTAATTCCTTGTCTAATTAAAACACCATATTTTTCCAAGGCATGCTAATTGCTAAGTGTATTATTAATGTCAGAATTAAATCCTTTGTGCCAATATCTATAGCTGATTGGAATACCTTTGCTAGAGCAACTCTTTTTGTAAGAGGTAATATAGAGAAAGGGAATGAGGGACATACAAAAGAACTACTCCTATATCCTTAATCATGTCTAGAAGTAAAACAAAAGTTGTATTGTGCAAGAATGCCACATCACATACAAGAGTCCTTGGTAGTTGGTACAAAAAGGACAATATAAGACCAACTAATTAACATTGGTAAATCCCCCCTACATTCAAAATTATTGGTTCTTTTAGAGTTAAATTTTCGTTTTGAATTATAAGGTTTATGGTGAAAAACAAATTTGTAATTTTCACATTTAGTAATGGGCTTGCTATGGAGATGGTTCGATCTCGCCAAATGCACGGTGAGCTCACCGACACCAGCTTCCCTTGTCGGCAACTTGTGGTGTTGGTGGTGCTATACTATGGTGAAGGCGACTTCCCGTGTCGGTGAATGTGCAGGAGGGGATTTGGTGTTGTTTTTTAGTTGGTGGGGTGTTTGCCGATTCCGACTTCCCATGTCGGTGGGGAGGTCGTGCATTTGACGAGAAATTGCCCAACTATAGATAACAACCCCTTTTAGTAATCATTGCATGTGAGTTTAAATCTACCACACTTCTAAATAAAGGTAACTTTGTCCAAATTTTAATTTCCTTAATAATTGTGCAAACTCCTAAAAAAACCTATTCCACAATTTCACAAATCACAAGTAATTTGCAATTGGACATCATTTTTAAATGTTCATGCTCTAACGAAACCAAGCTAGCCATTTAGGGAGAGATGTAGCTCGAACGAAATATCATCATGAAAAAAATTACATCAATAACTTGTAGATGTACTCATTGTGCAATTGTAATCACCCCTCCATTCACAACGAAGAGCCAATATGAAACTCGCCACGTGATTTTTGCAAACCATCAAATTTTAATTCGGAATACCCCTTCAGAGGCTTCTTTTACATTACATGGTTTTTCTTTATTTTTCGTTCATTTGTTTTTTAACAAAAAAAATCGCATTTGCACACTCTTAAAGTTATTGTTACCTTTATTGATGTATTATTTGTGATTAGACTTTAGATTGCTATTGTAAAAATATGGGAAAATGCTTAAAAATAAGGATGTAGTTGCTTTGTTAGTCCATCCGTTCATATGTTATTAAAATTTCGTTACTTTTTTTTAGCACATGTAAAGAATGTTTGAGTGCCTAAAACCGAAAACATTTTATTTCCTTTTATAAGCATTTTATATCAGCACCATATTCGTGGAAAGAGAACTTATCTTAATTAATCAATCGATATCATTGGCTCTATTGCTAACCAATTATTATCCCTACCACCAAGAGACATCTCTCTTGTTGATTTCGCCTATCCCCTCTCCCTCTTCGTCTCTACCACAACATTAACTTCAAGTTCTCAATCTCTTAAGAGTTGGAATCCCATCATCATTGTTGTCTTACTTCTAAGATACTCCCAACATTAGCTGTCAAACACCAAACACCGTAGATTTGATTCCCTAAATTATGTTAAAATAACCCTAATTTATTGTTTTTGGTTTATCACTTCTGAGTATAATCTAATTTTAAGTGATTGTGCAAGAAAATGAAATTTAATTTGGTATATTCATGTAATTTTGCTTAAGAGGAAACCTAAAACTTCTTTTTTAGAGGAGTGAAAAACTATCATTGAAATTTTCTTGATGGAGCCAATTTTTTCAAATAAAAAATCAAAATAAAAAGTACAAAACGCTAAACTCAGACAGCAGAGTCGAGAAAATCCGAGAGAGCCACCCCCGAGTCCCCGAGCCAGCGACCCGCCGCCCGCCGCCGCAAGTTCCACCTCTGGCCGATCCAAGCACCGGCGCACCGCAAGCTACCTAACTCCACCCAGCCCCTCGACGATCCCTCCGTCCCCCGCACTCCCATCGCCCGCAGCCGGCCTTCATTGTTGTTGTTCTTCTTCTAGACCTTCAAGGGTTAGTTTTGTTTCTCTATCTTTTAATTTGATTGTTTTTAATTTCAATTGGTTGAGATGAGAATTAATTTAGATTAGAATTTGTGAATTTGAAGAATCAATTTGGGGAAATTTCGATTAGGGTTTGTGATTTCGATTAGGGTTTGGAGGAAATTTCAAATTGCTGGAAACGAGAATGGAAAACAAGTATATAATATATAAATTGTGGTTTTGAGAGCCGCTTTTGTACGAGGCATAGATTTAGCAACAAAAAGATCCATGTTGGCCACATTTCATATTCTAATTGCCCGCTTTTTGCCAACTTTTCTTGTTCTTCCTGGAAACAAGAATGGAAAGCAAGTATGAATTCATGGGTTTTATGGATCAGAAAAATAAAAAAAGAAACCAAACTTTACAAGAAACAAAAAACTAAAAAATGGGTAAAGATTAACCTTGGGCATGCTAGGAAGAAAGTCACCTTCTGCTAAGGCATCCATTTCATAAGAAACATTTTGCAAACAGATTTGTACATATCATGCTAGTGTGTTCAGCCCCCGGAATTAAATCCTGGATACGCCACTGTATCCGATATCCATATACCTTTTCCAAACGACCCCTTGTAGTTCTTTTCCTTCACATTTCCGGTTTTCGAATGTGCATCTTTTTCTTTCCCTATTCATGCTAGTGTGCATTTTTCTCTTACTGGTTTATTTCATAGGAGATTACTACTACTGACTTTTTCATGTGTCGTACCGCTTACCTTTCCATGTGTGGCCAATGGCCACCCTTGGTGAATATAAGAGTCGAGTGCTGTGCGGCTGAAAATTTACCAATCTAGTTTTATCTCAGGAAACTTCGAAGATGGAATCGCAGCAGAATCAAGGTGAAAAAAAAGCATCATCTGCAGCTCCAAATCCTGCTATAACATCATGCCGTAGGAAGAAGAAAGACGATGCAACCTTTCTTGAGGATGTGAAGGATCATATTGATGAATTCATCCATGCTTCCATGGATGAACACAAGAGTTGCTTTAAGAATACAGTCCAAAAGGTGATCTGAAATATGATTGTATATTTAAATTGATGGCCATAACCACTCTTCCAAGGAGATGCTGTAACTAATTTGTACGGCATGCTATTTTCTCTGCTGCAGATGTTTGGGATGTCAAAAATAGTTGCTGAGAGAAACTCCAAGGCTGAAGAAGTTGAGAGTGTTCTTCCTCTCCAAGCAACCATCTCGGAATAAACTCTTAATTTTGATATGATAGGCATCTTAAGGTAACCGTTAATGGCTTTTATCCTTCATAATTGAACTAAGGATGTGAGGATCTTGGGTGAGAACAAATTTTATCGAGATATTAGTACATTATAGTGTATTACCACTGGGTCTCTATTTTTCGTGTTCGTGGGTGATACTTCTTACATTCTCGTTACTGCATACATTACTAATCTTGTGTTTGCAGAGTTTGAACTGTATGGGTTGGACTTTGGAGTACTGTATGAACTTTTATCATAAAATCACCAACTGATTATGTATGTTATAGCGCTGATTCATTGCCAATGCCATCATCTCATGTTCTAGATAGACTAGTTTATGCAGAGACCGCCTCTTGGGCTGGGGCATAAACCGAATTTAGACCTATCAGGTAAACTTTGTGCTTAGTATGGTAGAGGTAGCGTATATTACCGTCTTTTTTTAGTAGCTATGGCAAATCACTCATTGCACCACTAGTTGAGCTAAGCTACTACACACTGACCTGCCAATCCCCATTTCACAAGTCGAGACACGCTGGCTAGCTCAAAGGCCTGGTGGTTCCAGTCCTCATAGGTGCACAGAGATTACCTAGATAGACTGATGTCTTGGTTTACAGTGTGCTCTTGGCCATCAATGTACCGGGTTAAGAGAAAACTCACTTATCACTATTGTCAAAAACTATCTGAACTCGAGCCAAATCTCTATAGGTAGAATCATAACAACTAGAGCTAATTCAACATTGGGTGAACTGGTGAAGTATTATTAGAACAAGTTGGGATAGGGTTAGTATCGAATTGGATCAATTTCCGGTCAAGTGCGTGGCTCATTTCAATTTCGGGTCAATGTTGGTTCAGGTTAAAAATTGAAAGACAAAATAATGTGAATAATCAATTTTTTTTGGGTTTAGGCCTATTTCAGGCTTGGGTCGCCTACTCGTCTCATATGGGGAGTGGTGTTACATATATACCACAAATCCGAATTAAGCTAGTGCACGTACTAATCGACGTGATGACATGTCATTTTTAGGTCATCCATTCCGATAAAAGTTCAATTCACCGTTAACCAGAGTTTTCGATTTTGTCGTGAATATGCGACCTTCAGGAAATCCTTCGATCCTTTATTATGCAGCATAATAAAGAAATCCTTCCATACAAAATTACAGAAAATCATCCATTAAATAATTTTTGTTAATAAATCACCACAATACATTATCTATTTCTATTAGGGTTTTGTCAAATATAAATGATATTATAATATTCTAATCTTTATATTTAAAATAGAATCTCAGATAGATTTAAAAACATATTTTACCAAATTTTTTAAAAACTTGATGTATATATGAACACATTCTCTTATTTAATTCCTAAAAATGGTTATAAATTTTAAAAATATTTTATAGATTACTTTTTTGTCAAAACTAAAATAAGTTTATAATTCATTAATATTGTTGATAGTTGATACTAGTAATTAATGTCTCGTTTTCTTTTATTTGCAAACACCTACGCTATATACTAAAAATGAAAAAATAAATAAATTTTAGGCTCAAAAGTATTTTTATTAAAAGTATATTTATTAAAGTTTTCTTAAAATTTTAAATAATATTTAATAATATTTTCCAGATTTAAAACCTCCACCCACCAAATAAATATAGAATTAAATTTTTTACACATTTTTTGCCCCTAATATATTAATATAATTTTTTTTAATCCCTACCATATAATTTAAATATATTCAGGTTTAAAATTTAAGTATAAAATATTAAAATATACTATATTTAATGGAATTCTAATGAAAACATGTGGTAGGTGGTGATTTGTTAATAAAAATCAATATTAATGGGAGGTTTTCTGTAATTTTGTATTTAATGGGTGGTTCTAGGTTTCAACATCACCGATATATCAAAAAACATATTAATATCTTTTTGGACATATCAAAATCTCTATCTCTATCTATATCTAATCTAATATATATATATATATATATATATATATATATATATATATATATATATATATATATATATATATATATATATATATATATATATATATATATATATATATAATACTAAAACAAATGTGAAAGCTACACATGGCAGCCTCCCCTTAAACCAAGGCTTACGTGGCAATTTGTCATTAAATGTGGTCCCACCTATATAATTAATTCATTTAATCAATTATTAATTAAAATAAATCTAATGATAATTTAAAGAAATTTACTTGAGCACTCCGTATTAATTCTTCCAGACTTTTTTACTTTAGCACTCCGTATTAAATTAATTTTTTTTTGTCACTTATAAAATATTTTCTCAGATGAATAATATAATTGACTTATTTAATCTAATTAAAATTGTAAACTCCTTAAACTAACCTCTAAAATATAATTTTTGATGATGTCACTTGATGCCTTTTGCTTACAAATAGGCTTATGTGACAACTTCTCATTAATCATGGTGCCACCTTTATAATTAATTAAATTCTACTGATTAAATTAATTAATTAACGACTCAAAATATTTATTTGTTTACAAATAGGCTTACGTGACAACTTCTCATTAATCATGGTGCCACTTTTATAATTAATTAAATTTTACTGATTAAACTAATTAATTAACGACTCAAAATATTTATTTGAAATTGAATAGTTGTTACGGTTCTTCTGAAATACAAATTTGTAAAATAAAATATTGAAATATTTTCTTCCTAATTTGATTTTTTTTAACAGGAAAAAATTCGAATTTTCAGTTGACAACGGAAATATGGGTAAACGAGAGACCAAGGAAAATCGACATACGTGAAAACCGTTATGATACAACCAAAAAGACAAAACAAAAACAAAAAACCCGAATACAAACGATTAGCAAAGAAGACCAACTTAGAGTGACACATGTCTTCTTCTCCACATTTTTTTTATATCTTATGTGGCCTAACCTCCTTTCACCTATCGTAGGTGTCATTTTATAGCTAGTGTTTTTGAATTCTCTTTTATTAGATTTTGAGTTTGTTTTGATTTTGTTGATAAGATTGTATCTTTATTTTGTATTTTAATTTACTACGGATTAATTCAAATAGATTGTTTGTTAATATATTAATTAATTTATCTATTTGTTATTTGTATCAAAAGATTTGATTTGATTTCAGTTGATAAACTGGGATTATATTTGTAATTAACTAACTCTGTTTTTACCTACTCGGATTCTTTCTCCTAACCGATATACATGAATCAAATTAAATATAATAACAAAATCATAAATTTAAACGAAAAAAAGTACCATATCTCGATCTATATTCCTATAAATTTCAATCTCCAAAACCTAATTGATCTCACTCATCTTCCCAAATAACTAATTACGCACGTCCCTGATTTTATTCCCACATCCCCGACTGTATGCCCTTCTTTTTTCTTCTATGTAATTTTTCTGGGTATCTAGAGACCGTCACCTTTTTGCCAATATCGCCGACTGTATGCTCTTCTATGTATTTTACAAACAAAAACTATTGCAATCTCAAATACGAGGATTTGATAAAACTATATATTTGGTGAGATTTTTTTTTTTCTGTAAAAGTAAAACTTTGATGGGATTTTATTTTTACCCATAACAACTTACATTCCTTTTTCTTCTTCTTCTTCTTAACAAACTTAGATGAGATTATTCAATGTTTATAACAGTAAAACTGGATATTTTTAACAATATAAGAATGGTTAAATATTCATTTGCAAAAATGAATATTTGTTGAGATTTGTTTTACCAGTAACAACGTACGCCCCCATCAAAAGTCTAAGCTTAATGCTTATCTATTTATTTAAAAAAACGCAAAGATAAATTGAGTATTTTTTTTACTATTGAATTATCTATCAAATGTTTATCTATTCACTTTTTAACTTTCATATTTATTCATCTATACATATTAATAATTATTTATCAAATGTTTCTCAAATATTCTTATTGGTTGAAAGTTATCTATGTGTTCGTTTAAATAAATCCATTATTGATAATTATTAAACATTAAAAAAATTAGAAACTTATTTTCATTCTAATATTTGTTAAATTTGTTTAATCTTCCCTAAGAAGCTTTTCATCCAAATAGGTATTCTTATTTTTTTTTAATTAAATAATTTATTTTTACGAGGGTATTTGACAAAAACATTGAAGTTATGTGATTGAGGGTGTGTTTGGATTCCAATATATTTTAATTATAATGTATAAATACTTGAGTAGTGTTTGGTTAACACTTTTTACAATGTTTTAAAATAACGCAAAAATTTAAATTAAATACATAGTAAAACATTTAGAGTCAAATAAATCAAATATTAAAATGAATTATGTAAGTTCACTAATATATAATAATAAAGCTTCTATTTAGACATTGGAACTCATATAACATGCTCAAATAAAACTAATAAAAAGATAATATTTGATAGAGTTTTTTTATATGGTGGAACTCTATTTGATAAAAGTCTATAGCCAATGAGCGAATCTTTTCCACACTAAATGTGTGTTTAATGCTCAAAGTAATCAATCAACTTACTTAAAAACTTAGAAGGCTAAAAAAACTCATTCTCAAACAACAGTGGTGGTTCTAAACTTTGTACTACATGTCTACATCTGTTTCAAAATATCAGTCGTTTAACTTTTTAGGACGTTTTTTAAGGAGATAAAAACTTTATAAGATATTAAATTTTTAATTAGTTTTTTAAAATAATACTATACTTATTATTAATAAGCATAATATTATTTTTAAAAACCAATAAAAATATAATATTTAACAGAGTTTTTAGCTTCTTAAAAAACACGGCAAAAAAATAAATAAAACAAGCTATATTTTGAGAAGGATGAATCATTTTTTTTTTCTTTTAAGCTTATTACAAGAATTGTTCTTCTCCGACATTTTTATATGCTCTTCATCCAAAAGTTCTTAAAACTCCATTCACCTAGAGTATGTAGTCAAACTATCATATTATTTGGTTTTACCTTCCAATCCATTAACACAACAAAAAAAAGTAATAGTAGAGGGCCACATTTTTATATCCTGCCTCGACCATTTCAAATCTCAAACCCAACCCTGCTAGCAAGGTGAGACATTGACGGAATCATTATTTTTTTTATTCAAATGTATATTATTTTACTATATCATTTTCATATTATTATAATAGTATAATATATCTAATATATAATGTAAATAAATTATGGTTATATCTTCTATAAAATATAATATATATTACAAATCCTGTGTTTTACAAATCCCGAGCGTAACGCACGGGTACTACGCTAGTATAGACTAAAACAGAAGCCTGAAACGACTTTATGGTGCGATTTGCATACATGTCATAAAATGATTTTGCTATGAGTGAGGCTAGTGACAAGATGTTGAAATGACTATAGACAAGATGAATCCTAATAAATTGCGCAAATAAGTCCTTTCCACTTTCACCGGAAAAAACACTCGATAAAAAATTTGAACCCTAATCTATTTTTTTCCTTGATCGATCTTCCTAATTTTTTCCATCCCAAACTTTTGAGGTAGGTAGGGGATTCAACATAACGTAAATCTTCAACATCAAAGTTCAATTTCAGATTTTAATTTGGCTTTGCTGCCGCTGAAATCTGAATACTCGTTCTGCTTGTGTGCTTGTTTTTGTAAACCCTAGTTTTGACTATGGATTAGTTAGGGGTATTTGATTTGCTAAATCATATCCTAATAGAAAGTACTTGCAACTGCCCCATTCAAACCTTAATGGCATTAACCCACTCAATGCCAAGATTAAAGCTCCAATATATCCTCCATTCAAGTGACAGAGAAAAACGCAAATTCATTCATATACATCTAACCTTAAACTGAAAAATACGAAGAAGCCACCTCCTCTTGTCATCAAAAGGCAGTAAATTGACAAACAAATAAACCCAACTCAGATTAACCAAGAAAGAATCAAAATTGGAAATCAATACCCAGTGAATCTGAGAATGTGAACACGTGAAAGTGAAAGGGGGATGAGCCATTAACCGTCAAGATGCCCGAAAATGGGAAGGATTTAGTTTTGCAATTTGCGAGAATTTATCTTGTCAATAGACATTTCAACGTCTTGTCTCTAGCCCGTATATTTTGGTTTTTGTAGACAACATCTCCAAATTTCTATCAGAAAAAATGACATGGTCTAATAAGAAAAAAATGACATGGTCAAATAAATACTCCTAAAATCCATTAATTTTTTACTTGTAGTTGCGGTGTTGAGAGTCTCATCCTTATCTAATACTTTAATATATCAACATCACTTTGACTAGTTAAATCAAATATCTGATCTTTCTTAGCCATCAAAGCGATTGAATGTAAAGGTGGGATGTAGAATTTGTTTGAATTTTATATGGATTAATAATGTCACTATCGCACTTGTTTGCTTGCATATTTAAGGCATCATTCAATCATTCATTGATCGACTATCATTACATATGCCCTTAATTATTCTTAATTTGAATGGTTTTTTTCAGATGTGGAAGATCCTTTAAGTTCTATCAATGTTGAAAATGAATGCAGGAGTATAGAGAAGGATACCTCATGTAGTCATGTCATGGGCCCGATATCGGAATAATGGTGAATCAAGCCAAGTTAGAGACTAATTGCATTGAAAAAGTTTACGGTGTGTCTAGATTCCAAAATAACAATGCAATTATTTTATACTTTCTTCCGTTAATTAAAACTTGTCATTTTAGAAATCTACACACTTATAAAGAAAACAAACAAAAATATACTTACACCCCTAATTATTACTCTACTTTTTTCCTTTCTAAAAAACTACAACTAGCAACTATTTGATTTTTTTTTTCAAAATATTCACTAAAAATAATTAATTAACAAAATATTCAAACTTTTAAAATATTTACACAAATATTCATTTTTTTGCAGACCGAACAGAAAAACGCGTCAGAGACTGCATTTTATTCGTAAGTTAAGAAATTTGAAATTGGGTGGAAAGGGGTAAAAAAATAAGCAACAAAAAGATGCGGTATGAGACCACGTCTCTTGTTATTTTTTTGTTTTGTTTTTTTTTTCCAAGAAAAATTGAAACGGGGAAAGTGGGAGAGATAGAGGGAAGGGCCGGAGGGAGGCGGAGGAGAGAGGAAGGGGCAGAGGAAGAGAGAGGGAAGGGTCGGAGGGAGGCCAGAGGCGGAGGAGAGAGGAAAGGGCCGGAGGGAGGGAGAGGAAGGGGCAGAGGGAGGCGGAGGAAAGAGGAAGGGGCTGATGAAGAATTGAAACAGGGAGCTCTGTCTTCATTCGGTTCCGGCATCGACTCGGTGTTCATTTGCGTCAACTCGGTGCTCGATCTCGGATTCGCGAGAAGGGTGAAGGAGGAGGCTCCGTCTTCCTTCGGTTATGGCGTCGACGGCTTGGGCTCGGTGGTCCTCATGGTGGAGCCGTGGAGGCGAGGTGAGGTAGCCGTCGTCAAAGGCTTGCTGCCAGAGGCTCATCTGCGCCGTTCTTCACCATTGTTGAGCGGCTTAGGCAGGGTGTTTCGTCGGCTTGTAATGGCGATCGACGGGGAAGAAAGGGGAGGAAGAAGAGGCTTCGCTCCGCCTCCCCCTCCTCTCTCTCCTCCGACCTCCTCTTTGCCTGTTTCAGCCCGCGTCTCTTTTGTTAGCATTTTTTTTACCCCTTTTCACCAAATTTCCTATTTCTTACCCCTTTTGCAACCATACCTCACGAACACAATATCCCTACTCCTGGAAGCCCATCCAATTTCATCAAATGCGGAGGAGAATGACGGCTACTATTGGTACCATTCCTCTTCTTCGACATTCACTACGAGCTCAACCTATCAACTTGCTCTTCTGGCCAGTCACTCGGATTTCAATTGGAAGGCGATTCGGCGGGCTCCGGTTCAACAACGTATACGGCAATTCATGTACCTTGCGGCCAAAGACAACAACCTATGCAATGCCACGCGGCTCCGGAGGCGTCTCGCCAACTTTGCAGCATGCCCCTTCTGTGGCGAGGATGAGACCGGGTTGCACGTCTTGCACGATTGTGCAGACATCAAAGCGGCATGGCTTCACCTAGACGGACAGCGCCTACCTGGCCAATTTTTCTCGCTCGACATGAGGGGATGGTTACTCTACAATCTAACCATCTCTAACTCTATAAGCTATCTCTTTGGGTATCTCATATGGTTCATCTGGAGAAGGAAGAATGACAAAGTATTCAAGGGAGAATCTAAAGATATGGCCTCGGTGGTACATAGAGCGAAGATGTCAGGGGTGTTGTTTGAGCAGACTTGGAGCAAATACAGCTTGAGTTTGCCCAAGTCAATCCCCCCCCCCCCCCCCTCGACAGAGCCTGTGGTCTACCCCCTCCTCATCCCCCAACTAGACTGGGTTAAACTCAATGTAGATAGCTCATCCTGTGGTAATCCAAGACTTCCAAGCCGTGGAGGAGTATTGTGTGACGCCAATGGAGTGTTCCTAAGAGGCTTTCATGTCAAATTGGGAATTTGTGCAACACTCTGAGCGGAGCTATTTGCTGTATATCATGGCATACAGATGTGTTACAACATGGCTCACCGGTGCGTTCAACTATAAACGGACTTGGCAGGAGTCTACAAGTTGCTCCTAGATGACCCCCTTATGCACACGCCGACCTGCTGCTGGTACGCCAGTGCCGTTGACTGATTAGTTCTCAAGGGTGGACTATAGAAGTCCATCACATTGATAGAAAGGCAAATATGGTTGTCGACGCACTTGCAAAGATGGCTTTCACTGCCCCCGACGACATTAACGTAGTCAGCGTCTTTGAGAATCTCCTCTGACTATTATTTCATTTGCTTCTAAAGACAATTCCTTGTACTCAAACATGATGCATTCCACGAATTAGCTTTTAATAAAACGGGGCATTAGCCCCCCTTAGTGACAAAAAAACCTTACGAATAAAACGCGGTCTCATACCGCGTTTTTCTGTCTGATTTGCAAAAAATGAATATTTGTGTAAATATTCTAAAAGTTTGAATATTTTGTTAATTAATTATTTTTTAGTGAATATTTTGAAAAAAAATTCCAACTATTTAATCATTACATGAGCAATTTCGTAAAGTATATGACAAAATACTTAAATGACAAGTTTTTTTTAACAAGATTTACTTCCCAATTCACTAGAGCCTCAATGTACAAATTTAACATTTTTTTGTTCAAATATAATATCTTGTTGTGCAAACGTAATATTATGTTGTGCAAGCATACAATTGTCTTGTGCAAAAATAATTATATGAAGTATTACACACTATATATTTAATTATATGAAAATATAAATAGTTGTACATAATCTTCTTCATCATGGGGTTTACAAAAATACATTGGTATTGGCTTTAAGTTTACTTTGATGTAGTTGGTTTATATTCACTAGTTCAACAACTCTCAATGTTCAAATTTAAAAATTTATTGTGCAAATATAATATTATGTTGTGCAATTATTACATTTTTTAATAAAATAGTAACATTATTTGATCAAATATTGTATTGTGCTATAATTTACTAAAGTGTTTATTTTCCTAACCGTATTGAATTAAATTTATTCTCTCACTATGTTAATATAATTGTTGAATATTTTTTCTGTTTTCCTATTCCTTTTTCAATTGGTGCAAATATTCAACCATCATGTGCAACTATACCGTTATAATGTGCAAATATAACATTTTGTTATACAAATGTAACATTATATTCTTTACATTAACTTTATAAGCAAAATAATATGATAATATATATTGATATTAACTTTATACAATAAAACATGACAATAATATTAGAAATAAAAATGTTCCCAACCACACCAACTATAAATTTAGAAAATAGATAATACACAGGGAGTCTGAAAAAATATTAAACTACATGCCAATAAATTCTTCAATCTTGTTACTCATTTCATCTTCCTCGCGGAAAGCGAACGTAATGCAGTCAATGGTGTAGCTCTTCGCCTCTTCCAAAATCTCTTCTTCACGTTCTTTTTGCTTTTGCAACTACATAAAAAATTTACAAGTTTAAAGTTTTAGTGAAAATATAAAAAAATATTTTATAAATGATGTATAACTTACCGTGGATCCAAGATCATCATCACATGCTTTAATTGCTAAGGAGATTTGGGTGGAAATTTGTGAGATATCTCTCTGTGTTGACTCATAGTAAGTTTGATGGAATTCAACAACTTGCATATAATCAGCCTTGACAGTCGTGGTGTTTATTCCAGCAGCCTCTTCAAGGAGGTGAATATGGTACACCGGGTAAAGTATTTCATCATTCCCTCATTTTTTGATAGAATTCTTGGAGGAACTCTACAAGGTTGATTGCTGTCATTTTTTTTTTTAAAGATGGAAGTTGTTTAAGAAGGAGAAGAAAGTTTTGAGGATCTTGAAATGGGGGAGTGCAATAGGAAAAAAGTTAATGTATATATAGGCAATAATGGTTCACTTCCTATTCTCCAACTCCCCTCTTAATGATTATTGCGTTTTTTACAATTACTTTTCCCGGAAAAATTGTGATTTCCAAAGCATTTTAATCACTTTATTTCCCACATTTTAATTGTACAAAAACAAACTAGTCCCAATTTAATAATTAGTGTAGTTAATTTACAGTTTTTAAAGTTATTAGAAACCTTTTTGGTAAGTTGCAACAGTTACTGAAAGCCTCTTTGAAGTGTATCTGACTATGTAACTATCAATTGGATTCTTATATAATTAGTGTAGTTAATTACTCTTTGAATTTATTAAATGTGCATATATATATTACATTTTAATGTGCGTAAATAATAGTAATTAATATCAAAATCTCTTTCCAACCGACATTGATTGTGATAGAGTAAGTGTCACATATTTCTTGAAGAACCAAAGAGTCTTAGAGCATCCACATTGGTTTCGGTTTCTACGGTTTTTTAACGTGCTGGCTATATACACCCCAAATCATGCACGTCCTTGACGTGCATGATTATAAGGGGTTAATTAATTTTTTTAAATGTTAATTAGTCACAAGGCTTGCACGTCCTTAATGACGTGCATTTTCAGCCTTTGGATTTGTGGTGTATATAACCACATCCTTTCTTAAATATCCTTAATCATTTTCTCTCTACTTAAAATACTCAACTCTACTTTCAACCCACACCCATACAACCCATTTAAATACTATACCTATTTAATTTAACAATTAAATTAATTGAATACCCAACCATTTTTTCCTCTCTCTCATCTTCTCACTCCCCACCATCACCATTTTTTGGGTTTCTTGAGTTTATTATTGAGAGCATCCGCATTCGTGAAACTCATTTGTGTTTCTTAACTCCACTTTTTATATTTCTCTCTCCTTAAAAAATCCAATACAATTTTTCACCAACATTCCTAAAACCCTTTAAAACCCTATTTTATTTTATTTTATTGGGACCCATATTTTTTTCCTCTCTCACTCTCTCTCCTCATGATGGCCCACCTATTCTCCCTTTTCTTTCTCTTTCTTGGATTTTAAAGGCTTATTACTAAGAAACCTTTAAAACCATCAACATCATTTTAAAACTATTTATCCCTTCTCCATTTATTTAACGGAATTGATATATACACGGTCAAAATCTCGCCTAATGTACATATTTTTCGTGAATGCGGACTGAGGATATGCAGATGACATCACCTTTTGCAGAGCTCGCCGCATAGTGCAATGCGTACTTTGGATGCGCTAAGTAAATACTGGAGTAAATAGCCCAGAAATTCCATCATATTTTTTTTACAGTATGAAATACGGAGTAAATCTGAATTTACCCTTTTGATGCAAGTTTGAAAACAGTGATTTCTCCAAGCTCCAACCCATTTTGAAATAATAGGTTCAGGGTGCATTAATTAGTCAAACATGTGTCATCCTTTGGACAATCAGATGTTAACATATACTCCGAGAAGTTAATTCGGAGTACGTAGTACATACGTACCTTACCGCGAAGTAAGACTCCGCGTGCGTGGATTTGTTTTTTTTTTTTTAAAGTGCGAATGCGAATTGCAGATCCGCCTATAGATAATATTTATAAAAAAAACCGCAACCGCGCATTGCGAGTGCGCGGTGCAAACCGTGTAAATGGCAAGATAATAACCGTACAAATAGTAGCCCCCATATTTAATTATTCCTAAATTCTCCCCCCTCTTCTTCAATTTTTTATTAACTGGTTTCTTATTTGGGGCTAAGACACCCCATTGTGGATGCTTTGGGTTGCTATGTAAGAAACTATCAACATTATTTCGTAAACTATTTATCCCTCATCTATTTATTTAATTATTTTTTTTGTCTTAACAACCCTTAAGAGCATGATCAATGGAGCCCGTACCCCGGGCCCTTAAGTTATTTTTACTATGCCACGTCAGCTTAAGGGCCTCATTCCATCTTTTTATTATTTGCACCCTCATTCGAGGGTCCGACTCGCGGACCCTTAAATTACTTTTTGCTATTTACCTTTTCAATCTACTCGATTATTATTATTATTTATTATTATTATTATTATTATTATTAACATTAATTATTAATATTATTAAAAAATTGTGAAAAGGAAAAAAAAACTATTTATGTGGTAAAAACAACATTATATGAGTATTGTTGGCAAAATATTTTTATAAAAAAAATCTATGCAAAATGGGTGTCTACGGGTAGATAAAATTAATTCAAACTTGAATATAAATTTTATTTTATTTTTTATTTAGAGAAAATGCCCAAAAATCAATTTTTAGAGGGTTAATCAATTTTTAGGGGGCTTTCTTTTTCCTTTCCTGTGCAGAGTTGCCCCCAAACTCAACTGTTTGTTCTCGAATGGTGCGCTTAGGGCCTTTCTTTTTTAGTCTCCTACTTAAGGGGCTCTTACCTCTTTTGATTTTTCTTTTATCTTTTTTTGCTTATTTGGCAATGGTAAAGGTATTTGGATCATCAATTGATCATGCTCTAAGAAACTTCCAATGTGGATGGTCTTATCTATATTGAAGAAAACAAAGACTTTTTCTGCAATAATCACATGCCCAGACTTTCGTCAACAACAAAAAAAAAAGTAAAATTGAATGTAACTTTTTTTTTTTTTTGTATAAAAATTGGTTTAATATAAAATCATTTATATTTATCACCGATAATTTTATTTATTATAGTAATGTTTTATAAAAAAACTTTTTTTGATTATTTCTGTCGATAGATCGAGCGGCGCAGGAAGTCGTCTTCCCTCGAAAGCTTGGAGTACCAATCAAATTGCAATACAAAAGTGCACTCTCAAAAACTAAACCCAGATTCCAATTCAGCAAATCTTCCCCCAAATTTCCCTCCACACAAGCCCCCCACCAAAACCCCAACCCCTCTTCCATGGCGTCCTTCTAGATCTGATTTCTCACCGATACTTCGCGAAAACTCCAGCCATGGCGACGCCGGTGCCGACATCGCCCGGCGGCCCCTGGGACTGCGTCCTGGAACTCACCAAGGCGGCCCAGGATAGGAACGGGGATCCTTTCCTGTGGTCGATGCAACTCGCCACATGCCTCAACTCCGCCGGCGTCACTCTCCCTTCTTCTGACCTCGCTCGCCTCCTCGTCTCTCACATTTGCTGGGACAACGACGTTGGTGCCGCTTGGAAGTTTCTCGAGAAGGCCATGAGTGTTAAGCTTGTTCCTCCCTTCCTCACCCTCGCTTTGCTCTCGGATAGGTATTTGCTTTCTTCTCACTCTGCTACATCGTTTAAATTTTTGTGTATATTTTTTTTGCCCCGTCCAAAGAGGAGCTGGATTATGTAGGATTTTGATGATTTATTCTGAATTGCAAGTTGTTGAATCAGAAGAGTACTGAATCATGCTGATTCGCGTGGAAATTTGATTTGTATTTGGAGGGTGGTCGAGAGGAATTCAAGTTTCACTGGATAAATTACATTTTCCTTTGCTGTTGAATTAAATGATTGATCCTTTTTTTATATATATATTTTTTATTGGCCACTGTGGTGGACTGGTGGTACTGGTAGGGAGGGGGGTGAGAATTATTGTGATTATGCATCCGTTCTTCAGTTCAGTAATTGATATAGTTATTCAAACCTATTCTTGAACATCGTGACTCGTTGAGGTACTGCAGAAGGAAAGAGTGAAAGACTGAATAAAAATCCAATCCAATTTATCCTAATCCATTGGTTAAAAAGTTGATTAACCATATCAACATGAAAATATGGTTTCCCATATCAAGCAGTTTACTTGGTCATATAACAGTCACTTATGTTACTGCAACTTTTCATTCCCTGTTTTACTTGGTCATGAACAAAATTGGAGAAGAATATAAACATGAGGCAGTTTAATCCCTGATGTGGAAATCATATATGGGAATTGCGGGGAGGTTTGTGGGCAGTGGGCACATGCACTGACCAATGCAATTTCCTGTCTGGATCATATAATCATATATTGGCCAAACTTATATGGGATTTAAAGTCATCCATTCCTCTGTTACTCATATCCATCTATTACACAATGAAAACCAATACATGTAGTGGAGATGTTCTCTAGTAAACTGTAAAAGAAAAGTGCACCCTTTCTTAGAATAATAGGCTTGACAGGTAAAGGAAAAAAATCTGCGCTGCTTATTCATGTGCAATATACTTGATGATGCCCTATCAAGTGTTAACGAGATTTTATTGGTACCGCAGGGTCATCCCAGCTCGACACTATCACCCAACAGCATATAGGCTTTACATGGAACTTCTTAAAAGACACGGCTTCTGCTTTACCTTGCAAGCACATCAATCCATTTATGAGGAGTGAGTACAATGCTTTGTCCCAATTCAGTTTAAAAAATAGACAGCAGTTCTTTTTATTGCAAGTTCTATTTTCTTCTCTAATTTTTATTTTTTGCTTGCCCATCTTTAATCATTGTGGATGATCATTTAACCAGCACCATTATGGAGTATTCCTCCAAGGGCTTTGTGTTGCTTATAATGTTCTGGTTATTGTTCATACCTGGCTTGCAACTTCCTGTTATATTACAGTGAAAGTTCTTCCTTGGTGATTTTATTCACTGTTCAATTTAAGATTGCTGCAAACTAACAAAAAGTAGATGCACTTGCATGCTTTATGCATGGGAAAAGAGTATATTTTCGTTGCATGCTTTATGCATGGGATAAGAGTATATTTTCATAATATTTTTTGCTACTTAGTGAAGTTAAGGCAAGATATTTCGTTATATTTGAGCTTTCAAGTTATATTTTGATTTCCCCCCCAAAATAAAAAGCTTTACCTCCTTCCACCTATAGTCATCCACTCATCCCCAGTCCGCACTCAACTACCTCTAGTTCTCGTTCTTTATCGAATTTACATATTAACCAAGAACGTAGGTCAACATATTAATTTAAACTTGAGCTTGACAATTCAAGAGATCACAGATCTCAAATGTTGATATTAGATGAAGAAAAATGCTGTTGTTTGGTCGTAGTTGAGAGCATCACTGTGGTTCATGCTGAATATGCATCTTCTTCTCTGACCTGTGAGTTTGAGGAAGAGAGCAATCTGGCAGTTAGTGAGGAGATTAGCAGAAGAGCTCCATTAAGCTGGCAAGAGAAGATTTCCTAGAGCAATGTGCATGAGGAAGAAATATAAAGAGCAAGGATAATATTGTGAAGATTTGAAATTTTTATGGTTATACTCCTTGAGAATGTCCAATGGACAATTTAGAAGCTCTTATGAACTCGCAAGTTGCAGCAAGTCTTGATAGTCTTTTGCCTGCTTTGATGTATTGCATTTAGACCTTTTGTATGAAAAACACGGCATTTCATTTTTTATTTATTTATTGACAGCATGTGGGATGATTGTCCTTGTATTGAACGTGTAGTTCTGCATCATATCTTTTTAGGTTGGCTTTTTGGCCGAGTTACAGCTTCTCTACTAGAAAAGTATGTGTCCGAATTCTGATAGCCATGGCTTGAAGTAATAGGATCCATGCACTAGCCTAATGCACATGGTAATGATGGTAAACCATAGTAAGGGCAAGACATTGGCAACAGAGTTAGGAAGACTAGAGGGTAACACCTCATTTTGAGCATATGGTGTAAGACCCAGCACTATGTAAAAAAAAAAGTTTCTCCACAAGCCGGGCAAGCATTCATTTGCACTTGGCTATGTCACTATCAGTCATTTATCTCAATGGTTGGCAATTTCGTACACAATTACATTGCAAAAAATAGTCTCAAATAACAAACAATCAAATGCCGTTCAATTGTTTTGACATTCACCCTTACTTGAAATGTCCAAAAGTTAGCTACTAAACTATGAGAATGTAAACACCATTTTACAAACTTCTATTACCTTTTCATTTTCATTTTTAATTTGCACATGCATATCAGCATATGTCAATTTGCCTTAATTTTCATTTGTCACTGCGCTTTACGGATGCAGGGTCTTGCGCTCGATAGATGATGTCCTTCATCTTTCTCAAAATTTTGGCATTCAGTGTGCCGAACCTGGGATGTTAGTACTTCTATTGGTCTTTTCAATTGTATGGCAGCTGCTTGATGCATCATTGGATGATGAAGGATTGCTGGAGTTTATTCCTGATAAGAAGTCTAGATGGTCTACTAGGCTGCAGGATATGGAAATCGATGGCAGTAAGGGCTTTGGAGAGAACAGAAATCACCATGAGGGAATGCATAGAATGAATACTTTATTGGCTATTGAGATAATTGGAGATTTTTTGCAGAATAAAGTGACTTCCAGGATTCTCTACTTGGCACGCCGAAATATGTATGTAAATTGGCCCTTCTATGAACTTTATGTATTATCTTTGTTTTCAACGATTAATGCATGGAACTTCCTTCTGTTATTTACTTACTAGTCGCTTTCCGATGTTTTATGGTTATAGTGTAATTTTCAAGTCTTCCAACGGATAACCAAGGGTCTTCAAGCATTAAGTTTTTTAAGCATATGAGGAACAAGTTTATTTTAGCAAGCTGGTTGTGTGCTTTTTAATGTGGGGTGTTTGGAAGTAAAAAATGGGATATGTCATTTCTGATCTTTGTAAAATGTTTTTCCTTTCAATTATTATTTAAGAGAACTCCGTTATGTAATTTCTGAATTTTCATTGTTCCTGAGATTTTAGATCCAGTTGCTCCCCTTATTGAGTTTAGCTTTGTGTATATGGAGTTTCACTCTCAACATTGCTTTAGAAACATTCTCTTAACATATTTTTTTTGATATTCTTAATTTTTTTTCATCATAAAAATATTTTCTGGAGTTGTGTTTGATTCACAATCTTGAGGTGGTCATCTTCTATCTGTATCATCAAAAGTGACATGATTTGTTTGAATGATCTTCTTGACATTATGCTACTTCCTGCTGAAGAGAAGGGAAATCATGATTTCACTTGTTAAGAAAAAACCTTGATTTTACTCTAGAAGCTTCTTAATTTGATGGAAAATTATTTTAACTAATTGTTTCTGCTGCATAGGCCCTCAGATTGGTCAAGTTTTGTTCAACGCTTGCAGCTTCTTGCATCAAAATCTTCAGCCATAAGGAGTTCAAAAAGTATGAGCCCAGATGCTCTTCTGCAATTAACATCAGATACTTGCAGAGTCTTGCCTCGGGAATGCAAAACAAGCGTGCAGCAAGAGTTTCATGCAGTCATGGCTTCTGGATCACTAATACCTTCTGTTGGTCAAGTGCATGGGGCTAGTCGCTCTGCATTATGGATTCCTGTTGATTTGTTTCTGGAAGATTCTATGGATGGTCTCATAGCAACAGCAACAAGTGCAGTTGATACCCTAACTGGTATATGCTTTATGCATTTAACACCAGTATTAGTGTTGAGGTATGAGGAACTCAAATTCTGATAATTAATACCGATTGCTGTTTTGGTAACCGCAGATATAGTAAAATCACTTCAGGCAGTGAACGGGACAACCTGGCATGATACTTTCCTAGGCCTGTGGATCGCAGCTTTGCGGCTAGTGCAAAGGGTATGTACTGAGTACTGGTTGGATTTTTATGTTAAACTGGTTTTGTACATATTGGTGCAGTTTTGATTAGATACTTATGATTTATTGTTTTGCGTAATGCATCATTTGTTCTATGTTATTCATACTTGAAAATGTTGTCTTTTTGTGCAATTCTTAGTTTGCTATGCATGCAACCAGTCTGAAACAAAGCCCCTTCAAACTGGGTGGATCAGCTGTATACTTGTCTGCTTCAAATGAGCTTCTGTTTATCACATGTCATTTCCTTCTGCCTCTAACAATCTGATAGTTTTAACATGGCAGTCTTAGCCTTCTTCTAACCCCACCTTTTCAGCGCAATTAGCCAAACCTTACACATCCTCATGTAGCTTTGTTTGTATAGTGACCATACCAAAATCTTTGCCTGGAGCTCATTCTCACTTCATTTCATTCTGCAGATTCAAATGTATGAAATCAGACAGTCAAAAATAGTGTATGAAATCATACATAGTACCAAACCCACTTTCTTGCAGCCCTTCTCTGAGCTGGAGACCTTGCTTTGAACCAGATATACTTGGTTTGTTGTTTTTTGAAGCCCCTGTTGTGTTTTACCTTAGTCAGACTGATAGGATTCCAGCACTATCTACAAGGTCATCTAATATGCATATGCCTTGCTAAACTTAATATTGAGCCTTGAAGAATCAAGTCTCATTACAGACACTTCCATAGTTCACATTTTTGGGCATCTTTTGCATTTTCTTCTTCACAGTTAGGTCCTTGGATCCTCTTAAGAACAAAAGTTTTAATCCCAGTTACTTCTTGCATGACCAGGCAGGCATTGACTGCAAAATCTTTTCTGCATTTTATTCAATTAGTTTTGACTGTATTCTCATTTTCTTAGGAAAGGAATCCTAGCGAGGGTCCTGTTCCTCGTCTTGACACATGTATGTGCTTGCTGCTGTCCATCACAATACTTGCAGTTGGCAATATCATTGAGGAGGAAGAAAATGCAGTGACTAAAGAGCCTGAATGCTTCTCCATGGCTCAAAGTTTGGATAAACCCTTAGTTGGAAGGCGCCGTAATGAATTGATATCCTGTTTACAGTTACTTGGTGAACAGCAAGGCTTGTTAACTCCTCCCGTTTCGATTATTCCAGCAGCTAATCAGGCTGCTGCTAAAGCAATGATGTTTCTTTCTGGCATTAGCAATGGAAGTGGATATCTTGACTCTGTCAGCATGGATGACATGCCTGTGAATTGTTGTAAGTGAATATTTTTCTTGGCTCTTTTTTTCTTTGGGCGTTTCAGTGTGCCACAACAGCAGCTCACCATCCGCCTTCATGTGCTGTTTACATCTCATAATTCATGAAATGAACGAGCAAAATATATTTCATATAGTCACTATTTACTAGATTTATGAAGTTTCAAAGATCCTGGATTCAAGTTATTACTTGGCTACCTTGATTGCACCTAATATTACTAGCTATCTTGATTGCACCTAATTCAGAAGAGGAAGCTCTCATTGTTTTTAATCTTTGATTGGTGTTGCTTAACATTCCATTCGGCCATTTAGCTTAGAGATTGATCATGATCGGATCTCTCCTTTCTCAGTTTTTGAAGCTCTCTTTTGCCCTTAGCAATATCCCATTTCAATCTCCTTTCTGATCTATTGATTCATGCAGCTGGAAACATGTTGCACTTGATTGTTGAGGCTTGCATTGCAAGAGATCTATTAGATACATCAGCGTATATGTGGCCTGGTTATGTCAGTGCACGCAGCAGCCAGATTTCTCGTAATGTTGTTGGACAGATTCCTGGTTGGTTATCTTTAATGAAAGGGGCTCCTCTTACTGCACCAATGGTTAACACTCTTGTTTCGACTCCTGCCTCAAGGTAGAATTTCATTTATCCTCTTATTCTCTTTGCTGTTTTATTTATTTTGTTTTTTGTTTTTTCGAATTCTTTTTTATCTTTCTTTTTTCCTATTTGTGGAGGGGATAGTATGGTGGTTTGCTACACTGGACTGTCTAAGCAGTTAGCACATTCGGAACGGTAATAAATGTTAAAGTATTACTCAACGCTTGTCCTCCTTGTTACCCCTGGTATGCCAGGGAGCAAGGTCTAATTCATGAGGTTAAAAATGGAGAGAAGCCAACTGTTTGTTAATGTACTTTCAAGGTGAATGGATTCCCCATCCTCCCCCTATACCCCTATTTTTTAATTTCTCTTTCATGTGACAAGCACTCAACTTTGCCCTCCTCTCTGCACCCTCTATCTTCAATGCCACCATTTTGGATAAAACTTTTTGTTTCAGTAACTTGAAAATAAGTTTTATACTTTTATGCGAAAGTCAAAGGCCTGTATTTTGCTCCTTTGAAACTGATGTACCATATCACTCATTCAATTTGCCTTTCTTTTCAAGTTACTCTATCATATAGCAACTAATTTGAACTAATGGTCCTTGACGGAAGCTTACCAGAAGTAGAGAAGATATTTGAGATTGCAGTTGGTGGTTCAAATGAAGAAAAGATGCATGCTGCAACCATTCTCTGTGGTGCATCTCTTGTTCGTGGTTGGAATGTCCAGGTATTTAAATCCATTTTTTATTTTATTTTCTCCATTTTTTCATTTGATGATTGGAGGCTCTGTCTTGTGTTTTGGTTGAACTAGTTTACCTTTTCCTCTCACTTGTGGCTAAGTTTGCTGCAGGAACACGTGGTTGTCTTTATAATGAGGTTGCTTTCGCCGCTTTCTGGAAGTGACCAGTCCTTGACTAATCATGCTTCCGTACTGAATATTCTGCTCATTGGAATATCAACTATTGATTGTATTCAAATCTTCTCATTGCATGGGTTGGTATGAGCCTATTATCTATCCTGATGTATTATGAAATCTTAGAAGTTATAAGCTGTATGTCAGTGGCTGAATTACATACATGTAATAATCTCTTCTTTTGTAGGACTATTTTATCTTCACTGATAATTTGCCCTTTTTTTAATTTAATCCAATCTAAAAATTTAGAACCCCTGAGGATGTGAAAGTTTTATAGGTAGTTAGTGGGCAGTTGGCTGGTGTGAGATTTCTAGCAGTCGTTTTGGAGTAGGACTGTGCAACTCAGCACTTGTTTTACCAGCTCAAACCTAGATAATTCCTACTTTGCTCAATCTCTTAGCTGTTAAATTATAAGACTTAGATTTTGCTTTGAAGATTTAAAAGCTGTATTATGGTTAGGAATGATCTCATATTCTCCCTCTCTTCAGGTTCCGCAGCTGGCTGCCACATTGATGCCGATTTGTGAGTTTTTTGGATCATGTTCACCTAAGGAATCATGGATACATGTGACTGGGGAAGAAGTCAACTCTCATGCTGTGTTTTCTAATGCTTTCACTCTTCTCTTGAAGTTATGGAGATTTGATCATCCTCCAGCTGAACATATGATGGGGCCTGTGGCACCAGTGGGATCCCAGCTAACTCCTGAATATCTCCTAATGCTCAGGAATTCTCAGCTAGTGTCTCTAGAAAATGCTGGAAAAAATCAAAGTAGAAACAGGAGATTCTCCAAGTTATTTGGTACTTCTACAGAACCCATCATCATGGATTCTTTTCCTAAACTAAAACTTTGGTACAAGCAACATCAAGCTTGTATCGCATCCACCCTTTCTGGCGTTGCTCAAGGAAACCCTGTCCATGAGATTGTTGATGGGTTATCAAATATGATGTTTAAAAAAGTCAATAAAGGTGGGCAAACCACAGCTTCTGGAAGCAGTAGTTCATCTGGTTCAGCTGCTGAAGAGGCAACCCTACGGTTGCAGTTGCCTGCGTGGGATATTTTAGAAGCTGTCCCATTTGTGCTAGATGCTGCTTTGACTGCCTGTGCTTATGACAAGCTATCTCCGCGTGAATTGGCAACAGGTTTGTCAGATATTCATAAATGTCTATTTCCTTTTTGTTGCTTTGTGCATAGGCTAAAACCCTTAGTATATCCTATGAGCACGGTTTTAGCAGGTAACATAAGGACGCTTGGTGGCCTATTATAGGGTCACATTTCTTTCATTATCTTTATCACTTGAATTTCTTTTCCGGCCGGTAAATTTCTTGATGCAAGGAGGAATTTTTTTTCTTTCACAAATTACATATACTTGTGTTGGTGTGATTTCAAGAATATATCAGGTGCATTAATTTTCCATTGACTCGTGAATCCACCTTATTTCAGGGCTCAAAGATCTTGCTGATTTTCTTCCAGCTTCGCTGGCAAGCATATTAAGCTTCTTAGCAGCTGAAGTATCACGGGGAGTTTGGAAACCAGCTTCTATGAATGGAACTGATTGGCCTAGTCCTGCTGCAAACTTATCGACTGTTGAGCAGCAGCTCAAGAAGCTGCTCGCAGCTACTGGTATTGATATCCCAAGTCTTGCTACAGGTATGTTTTCACTATCTTCTATCTAGCACCCTATTTCAAAGACTGAGAACCAAGAAATTTCTAGATTCAAGTACCTTGCCTTTCCCGAAACAAGAAAGAAATTTATTCATAGTCAGATCTACCTTATGAGTGTTTCTAATCTATCTATGTTTTCAATTTGTAGTGAGGAGTTCCGCACCTACACTTCCTCTTCCACTGGCTGCACTACTGAGCCTTACTATTACTTACAAGCTTGACAAAGCGTCGGAGCGCTTCCTCAACTTGGCTGGTAGAGCTGTGATCATGCTTGCAATAGAATGCCCTTGGCCTTGCATGCCCATTGTAGCGGCACTTTGGGCTCAGAAAGTTAAACGGTGGAGTGACTTCCTCGTCTTCTCTGCCTCCCGCACTGTTTTCCACCATAACACTGATGCTGTCGTCCAGCTCCTGAGGAGCTGCTTCCTAGCAACCCTGGGGCTCAACCCTTCGCCAAGGCTGAGCAGTGGTGGCGTGGGGGCTCTCCTTGGCCATGGCTATGGATCACATCAGTGTGGCGGCATTTCCCCTGTTGCCCCGGGAATCTTTTACCTCCGAATCTACCCATTCATCAAAGACTTGGTTAGCTTGACCGAAGAGATCCTCACTCTCTTGATGATGTCTGTCAAGGAAATAGCCCGTGGGGGATGCCATCGGGAGAACCCTGAAAAGCTGAAAAAGAGCAAGTATGCTGTGAGATACGGACAAGTTTCTCTTGCAGCCGCCATGACACGTGTGAAACTCGCAGCATCTCTGGGAGCTTCTCTGGTGTGGATCGGAGGTGGCTTGAGCCTGGTCCAAGCACTGATCCGGCAAACCTTGCCTTCCTGGTTCATATCCGAACACTGTGTTCACGACTCCTCTGGAGGAGGGGAGGTGGTGGCAATGCTGAGGGGATACGCCCTCGCCTACTTTGTCGTGCTTTGTGGAGCCTTCGCCTGGGGCGTGGACGCGACGCTGACCACCGCCTCAAAACGCCGGTCAAAGGTCATCGGGAGGCACTTGAAGTTTATGGCCATGGCTATGGATGGAAAGATCTCACTGGGCTGTGATTGGGCCACATGGCGGGCCTATGTTTCAGGGTTCGTGAGCTTGATGGTGGGCTGCACGCCCGCATGGGTGCAGGAGGTGGACGTCGATGTGCTGAAGAGCTTAAGCAACGGGCTGAGGCAGTGGAACGAAGAGGAACTCGCCCTCGCATTGCTTGGAAGCGGAGGCGATCAAGCGACTGCTGCGGCAGCTGAAATGGTCATCAGAGGCGGGTTGTAGCAGTCATAGGCAACTGGTTGCTAAGAGTTGTTTTCATAGACTTTGTTCTGTGTTTAGAAACTAGGCAACGTATATCTTGTTTGTCAGTGTACAGGGATGGATTATGGGGATTCTGAAATTTACACTTTGTCATGGGGAAGTAATTCAAAAGAGTTTGGGATGCCCAAAATAAATGCATGTCAAAACCTAGTCATAAATCACACTATGTTTGCTAAATTAGTACTGTAATTGTTTTAGAGAAAAAGTAAAACTAAACAATGTCAGCTTGAAGCCTATTTCTTTGATAATTATTAATCAAATCTCTATGAGACAAATTGTTTTCTTTAGTTATCTCCCATCAATCCCCTCAACCAAAACATATATAGTTTTAATTGTCTAATAATGTGAGATTTTTTGAAATAATGGTGTTATCCAAAACCTAATAAAAACATCTTTGTTTCGTTTTATTTATTTATAAAAAGTAAAGTATCAAATAAACAAGTTATCTGGTAGTACAATAGGTCGACGCATCGGCAAACGAAGAAACCGTTAATACACAACACATGAAATAACACAAATAAAGTACCATGTAAACACTGCATCGCTACCTATTTCTTTTTAAATGATTGATATTTAAAAGTGACACTTATCATGAGAATATTTAAAAAACTTTGAAAATAGCGTTGAAAAATAGGAGAAAAACATTTCAAATTATTAAAAATTGAATTTAACTTATTGAATTGAATTTTGATAAAAATAAGGATCTATTTGTCTATTTGATCCGTTCACTTTTATTTTATTTTATTTAATAAATACACACCTCTCAAAATGTGCAAGTTTTAACCTTGATGTTTACAAAAAATAAATAAAAAATATTTTAACCCTTATGTTTACAAAAATTAAAAATAGACTAATTTAATCTTTGATAATTTAGAATATAGTCCCAAAAACAAAAATGAAATAAACACTTACAAAATTGAAATCTCCTCTAACCGGCTATTTCCATTTACTGACTTTAGATACACCTTGAGTTGAGGCTCGAGTTGTGAGTGAGTCCGAAGATGGAGGCAAGAGGTTTGCAGGTCTCCTCCTCCCTTCTCCCACCTCTTCACCCTCTTCCCACTCTCCCTTTTCGCTCCACACTTTACCCTTCTTCCTCTACAAGGATTAATAAATCACTCCCTGGCGCAGGTTAGCAGTTTCACCCCTACCCTCTTCACCCTGGTTGCTGGTTTCATCTCCACTCCTCCTACCTGACTTCCTGCTCCTTCTGTTTCAAAACGCAGCGTTTCTGAGGTGCAGCAAGATCCAACAGCACCAGGACTTAGATGGGTTGCCCCCTGAGTACTATGATGATGTCTCTTATAAGCATTTCAATCCTTTTTGTTTTCTTCAATTATATTATTGAATTCTGGGTTTCAATTTTTTTAGTGTTTCAGTTATATTGGTTTGCCCCAAATTGATCGGCTTATAGTAATGTTAGGGCTAATTTGTGGATTAGGAAGCGGAGAAACTCCTTACTCAATTTCTTCTGTCTTAACTTTTGGTGTTCTTATCTGTTTTCTTCTTTTGCTTATTTGCTATATCAAAGTAATTGGATTGTCTGTCAATAGATTTGTGGAAAATCAGTTTGTTTTCAGATTTGGGTTCAGTAGGCAGAAAGTAGATTTCAAAGATGTTAGTCAGAATTGTGTTTCAGATAAAAGCTGCAGTTCAAGCCATGATTAGGCAGGTTTGGTATCTCGTGTTTATATAAACGGAATTATAAGTTAAAACCATGTTGATAAGGTATAATAAAACCATTTTTTTGGGCAATTTAAACAGGGCCAGCTGATGTGCCAATTTCTGTTGGAGTGATTAAATTATATCAGAAAAAAATAGAATCTGTTCTGAGAGTTGTTTCTATGGGCTTGAATTTAACTTGACGGAGACTGTTCTTCAGCCCCTTACCTTCCAGTTCTTTCTTACCTGTTGGGCGGAGAATGCGTGTATACCTGCAATATTGTCTAATGTTTCGACTTGTGGATATCAATCAGGATAGGAAGTATTAATGTTGGTTTCTGTGCTTTGTCATGGTTCACCATTTCCTACAAAATACAAATAGTGAGAGATTGTGTATGTCACCATCCTTTTATTTTGCATTCAAGTCAAGCTGTAAGCTTGGGACTATTGTTTTCCCCTGGGGAAAGCTTGAACCCAATTCCTACAGTGATGAATGTAAGCGCAATTGAAATTCCCGGGGAGTTATACATTTGTGGTTATAATTTAAAATGAGAACTCTTGGTTAGAAATTGGAGAAGTGACACCTTATAATGAGAACTATAGTCAGTTTTGACAAACTGTCTTCTGTTTCAACTTCAGGAGTGGCAAGCCCAACAAAGGGAGAAGACAAAGGAATTACATCGATTGAGGAAAGAAGAAGATGAAGAGGAGGAGCGCAAGGTTCAAGAGTATCGTGAAATAGGCACAAGATTGAAGGGGTTTCCTGAAGAAGAGGTTAAGAAAGCACGGAGATTGGTTTCGAGCTTCATTGTAGCTGCAGAAGAAGTGGAAGAGGTATGCAATTCAAGTTTTTTTTTTTACCTCATACTGTTTGCTCTCGAGTGTTCCTCTTTCTCTGCCTTCTTTCCAGTGTTGCTTTGGAATTCTCATCAGTTATCATAAACTGTTTTCCCTTCAGTCATTCTAATCTATACATGAGCTAAAGAAAAATTACAGTGAACACATGAATGACTTGCATAGTGGAAAGGGAGATCAACTTAATGCAAGATTGTAGAGTGAAAAATAGATCAGCAAAGAGAATTTTCTCTAACAACTTTTAAACATTGTTTATTTTTAAATGACTTTTCAGCACCAGTTAAATTTTCTTTTATACTGAGAATTTAAAAACTAAAAAGTAGAAGCTGGAGGATTACAACTCCCTCTGTTCAGAAGCCATATTGGCAGACAAATTGATTTCAAACTTATTGTGAGCTTTTATGTCCTATCTATGCTTTTATTCCCTAAAATCGGTTTTCCTGCAGAAAATTGAAGAAGCCGCTGAAAAGGGTGAATTGAGTGAACTTGTTCTTCTGGTCATATGGAACAGACTTGATCTTGCTCGGCGTGATGTATGTATTCTTTTCTCCTTTTGATCCAGCATTTCCATGTTGTTTTATCCCACATGACATATCCTTTCTGTGATAAACATTTAACCGTTCATCATGAATTGAATATATTTGATTTGCACCTCTCATACTATTTTCCTGCAGAAGCAGCTAAATCTTGATGTTGTGTTACAAATCTGTCTTGACTGATTCAACTATTAAAAACTTATGCATACTGACTCTGTTTTCTCCTTAAACTGAGATGGTTTCTAAATGCAGGAAGAGAAAGATGCAATCCGAAGTCTTGATCTCTTGTACAGGAGAGTTGAGGTAAGCTATTTTTTTTGGGGGGGCAAAATATATGCGTGTTATGCATTTTGCAATTTGCTTTCTCTTATCTCTATACACCACATGTCATCTAAATCAATCCTGTTTGGCATTTTAGACTGAGATTTTGAGAAGGGAGGCATCTCCTGCCATGAGACTTCTAAACGATCTTTTGAACATGCATGATGGGTTTGATGACGATGTGTGGTTGAAGGACTGCAAGAAACTTATGATCGAGACTTTCCCAAGGGAAGATCCATTCAGTATTCTTGTTCCAACTGGATTTGACATTGACAAGGTATTTCCACGCTAACTCAGCCACGTATACAAGTTTTCATTTTAAGATCCTGAAATTGTAGCCCATCTGAACCCTGCTATGATTAGCATAGTTAGAATGCAGCTTCTCCTTCGTCTTCTCAGCTTTTTAGGGTGATTTTGGTATTGAAAGTTGATAAGCTAGCTTGTTAAAATAGAGATAAATAAAAAAAGAAGCTTGGAAGCGATTATTAATAGCTTATGAAAATGAACTAACTGTTAGTTCAGTACGCACAAGAAGTTGAAATAGGAGATAAAGTTTAATTGTTTAGTGCATTTCTTTCTTGGGAATAAAAAATAATTTCTTACAAAAAGCTCAATCTCCTAAATTTTGTTGTTGCCGAACATATCCTAAGGCACTAGAGCAATGAGTAGCTGGAGCTTATGAGCTATAATCTGCATGTATTTCATGACAAACATGGCCTTAAGCAATGACAATTGAGGATTTTCCTGTGCTCTCAACTGTGCAGCACCAAGGTCCATTGGGTCTTCCACCGGTGGCCGATGACTTGTTGTTGAGAGTAGATTTTATCCGGGAGGTGAATGAGTTGCTGCAAGAAGTGCGTTCTGAGCAAGCTCAAGTAGATTCCTCCTCACAGGGGCTTGACCCGGAATCTGTAGCAGCAAGGCTGAAGCAGCAAGAGAAACAGAGAACGATACGCCAAGTAGAATCTCTGCTGGAGCTCGCTGCAAACTTGAAATGGTAACAGATTCAAAACCCTCTTTACCTACGGCCCTCCTATAACAGAAGCTGCTTTATTTGCGGCACTTGAGAAACCAACTTTGTACAGACAACTTTGATGATTTTGATCAATATTCATGCAATGGAAATAGTGCATTAATAGAGGTTGTTTTAGCTCGAATAACGTGTCACCGTATTCGAGTGATTTACATTTTGCCATGGATGGGCGGCTATGACCACACATGCGTCGTAGCTGGCTAAGTTACAGATTCATTTCCCAGTGTTTAATGGTGAACGAACACCGAGATAACCTGGTTGAAGCTATAGCCTATTTTTGTCAGTTGAGAACCTATGAAGTGAAAAGAGGAAGACTAGGATTGCAACTGAGATCTATGCGACTCTCCCTCGAACAATAGAGGGGAGTCGTTTGTGTAGTTAAGGAGTTGCAAGAGAGAGGGATGGATTCTAGCGACTGACTCAATGCTGAACAGGGACTTGTATTGATCGAAAACCAACCCCTATATTCACTGCTCTCGTTTTCATTTCTCGGTTCAGCTATGGTTAGACTGGTCAAAACATGACCCGACCCAAAAAACTCGACCCGTACGCCCGGTAATTTTGCGGGTTGGAACCCGGTGTTTTAGACCCGGGACCCAAAATCGACCCGAACCCGAATTATCTGGACTTTTAGGGTTGAGACCCGATGACCGGTTGGGTCGAAATCGCCTCAGTGAGTCAGCACCATGTCCTGGGTTTGGCTCGATCCAGAATGATTGGTAACCCGATTCATTTGAAGCCCGATATACCCAGGACTCGAATGACCTGAACCCGAACCCGACCTGAATGACAGGTCTAGCTATGGTGTTTGTTCTCGATTCCCTTTTTTGACATGGAATCATCTTTTCATCGCACCTATGATTGTTACACTTACAAGCACAGGTGATGCTGTCTAATCCAGCCGAGAAATGTTGAGATTTTGAAGCCAACCATCAGCAAATTCAATTAAGACAATGGAGATTTAAACTGTATTGATCTGATTATGTCTTCATTCCAATCTAGGATGCACAGTTTTCTGTTCATTTTCCAACATCTTGAACTTATTTGCTGCATAGTCATGTTCATATTCAATTAGAGAAAATTGGGTGGAGTATACCCTTTTCAGCTTTTTTTTTATACTAATTGTACTCCTTGAGTTTTCTGTTAGGTAACTGTACTTTTTTTAGATGGAGATTACCTATATACCCTTAGAATCAAATTTTATACTTTTAAAAAGTAAACCGTTAAATTATCGTAGAAGATTTGACATATGAAGATATTTTTCTCAACGTGAAATTGATTAGGTTTTTAAGTAACTCTACTTTTCTCAACTTGAAATTGATTAGGTTTTTAAGTAACTCTTAAATCTTCAAATTATTTGCTTAGAATTGTTGACTGATGTTTGTATTTTACAAACCCTAATTCATGTATGTGGTCGATTCTTATAAGACAATTTATCATTCTTGTATTACAATATTATTCATGTAATAGAATAGCGTTCTTGTTACAAAATCATGTAATACAATCTCATTCTTATGTTACAATAACATTCCTGTAATACAATATTATTCTTCTAATACCACGTTCCTATATTGTTAATCATTAATCAACCATGTGTAATCAACTCATGCAATACAAGATTTCGTGTACTGAGTGAATTCCTGTAATGAGTGAAGTCTTGTACCTATTACGGTACACCCACAATTGAATTGTGGAGTTGAGTTTCAGGAAATCACCTAAATGAATCAATTATTGTAACAATAGGTAGCGATTATTGTAACCTACAATTATTGTAGTCATAGATAACGATTATTGTAACATAAAATTATTGTAACCAGATAAGCGTTTCATCAAATCACATGAAGCGATTACTGTGAATCTATTCTTAAATGAAATCAAAGAAAAATTCTTAGTTGAATGAAGCATTGCATCTAATTATGAATTACGACATAAATCACAAGCAACTTATCAATCTTGGGTAAACTCATAACCAATTCATTAAAGACATATTTGGTGAGTTTTCAAATTATGGTTTACATAACCTACCATGGAAGTTATAGTAGCAATCACTTGAACAAATAACACAAAAGCAACTTTCAATATCTTTGCAAACAATACCCGTGCTTGAAGTGAGGTGCATCTGTGGAGCGTCAATTAATTGAAGAAGCGTTAATGGAATGAGAATTAATTAGGGATTTGAATATTTGTTGTTACAATCAAAGGCAAATCTGTCATTAACAAAACAAAATCTTCAATGGTATATTTACTAAAACAAAAACTGAAAAAGGGATAGTTACCCAATTTAACCTTTCATTATTCAACAGGCTAGAGTATTGCTTCTACAGACTACATTTTGACATCCGTTTATGTTGCTAATGAGCATTTGAAAGTGATTAAACAACAACAACAACAACCCAGTGTATCCCTTGAAAAGCAGGGTCTGGCGGTCAAGATGTACGCACCTTCTTTTTTTTTTGCGAAACCTACCCCATTAGGCGGGGTGGTGTATGTAAATAGATGTGAAAAAACCTTAAAAGGCTTGTACAATCCGACAGATATCAAAAGAGAAAAGCATAAGAAGTATTCCAAGGGAATGCGCAAACTCCCTTAGCAATACTAAAAAACCAACAACAACAAGTCCACCAGAAACAACCATACAACCTTAAATTGTAACCACAATAGCTAAGGGAAAAGTATCATACAAAAGACGAAAAACATGAGTGGAAATGAGCCGAATGACAACCTCAGGGGGAACATGGTTATTATCAAACACCTTGGCATTCCGGGCTTGCCAAATGAAGTAAACCGACGAGGAAAGGGCAAACCGATGAGCCTGAGCACGAGCACGGTTCCCCTTGACGGATCTCTTCAGCCACTGGATGGCATCATAAAGCGAGTGAATGTTCGAAGGCACCCCATATCTGGTCCGGACAGCACTCTATATAGTCATAGAGTAAGGACAAGCAAATAACAAATGGTCTAAAGTCTCAAGGTCGTCATCACAAAATCGACAAGAGTGGTCCAAGTCCAAGTAATAGAGACGATCAAACGTTGAGAGGCTTCCCAACACCGCCAGCCATAATACAAACATATGCTTCGGAGTATTATGTTTCACCCAAACTTCTTTGATCCATGGCACCGGGGGCACCTTGTCCCCAAGCGCATCATACGCCCTCGAGACGCTGAATTTGCCATCAATACACCAAGACTCAAGCAAATCCTCAACCCCTTGATCTCTACCCTCAAGGGCTTCGACCTTATCTCGTGCACCAATGATGCCTTTAATCAACGGAGAGTCACGCCTATGAGCCGTCCAGTCCATAACATCGGTCACCTCCAAGTAACGGTGATGAACCCATCGAACCCACATACTATCACGGAGAGAGGCAATGTGCCAAAAGTGCTTAGACATAAAGCTTATATTCCATGTCCCTTACTCCTACTAGTCGTGAGGGTGTTTCTGATAGAACCAGGAATATGCACAGACGACAAGGAGAGAGGAGGCAAGCACCATGAATCACACAGAGAAAACATGACAGAAACAAGGCGATAACAACACAAAAATAGAGGCACAAGACGTACAAACAAAGCTAAACATTCTCAGCCCGAATACATCTCCTCCAATGGTCTCTAAACAAGCCCTCGTTTACAAGTGTTGTCCAAACAAGCCCTAAAGAAACACATCAGTGTGCCAATCACAGAGAAATGTCAATTGAGTAAAGTCGACAGAACAAAACATCAGCTTATGTAAGTTTGGAAAGAGCTATGAACATATAGTACCAATGTGCTCTCTTTCCAGCTGACGTTGCGATAAGTTTACGAGAGTAACATCGCGAATGGTGGAAATCTCGAAAGGATTACACAAACAATGGAGAGACATTTTGTTTTGCGGGTTATCCGATTGCGAAAAGTGCATTGTTCATCCTTGTGAAAAACAGGATGAGATGATATGATAGATATGTGAGAATCTATTCTCTATAAAGCTAAAGTAACTTATGATATGATCTCATCAATATATTCAACTTCATATCAGTTTCCTTTATCCTTGTTTTACAACGACGATGCTATCAGATTTATTTAGAGTATCAAACTGTCAGCTGCAAGCCAATTGGCAATAGGAGGAGTGGCTCATCAACCTTATTTACCGGGCTATTTCTTCATCATCTCAACACAAACTGCTTTACAAGCTGATGTTTGATTCACCAAACCTTATGTAGGAGTGAACAAAAGCTTCCAAACTAACCAATCTCCTAAAGTGATGAAGAAAAGCATAGCAACTCATATCATATGACTTTGTTAATCGAACTACTTAATAGTTAGTTCGGTTTCCAAATCCATATAGCTCCTGCTTCCATGAGCTTGGGAGCAAGCTTGCCTTGGACTTGGAGGCCAATGATGTCATTTGCCCCGCCTACGAGCCTTTGGCCTATGAATACGGTTGGCACAATAGGCCTACGCCCAAGCTTCATCAACGCCTTCTCAATCTCCCGGCCATTAGGCATCTCATCAAGCTCGTAAACTGCTGGGTTGGCTCCATAGCTGCTCATGAGTTGCTTAATGGAGTGCGACATACAACACGAGCTCTTACTGAATATCACCAACGGCTTCTCGTTCACCAATGCCCTTACACTCTCCATTTGTAATGTGGATTGTGGGTTTTGTTGTGAGGAATTAAGCTCTTGTGGACACCGATATATAGGGGATATCGTATCATATATATGATCGATGAGTTCAGGTAATGCTTTTGGCCCATAACACATGTCTTATTCGTCGACATTGACTTCTTTTCCACCGCCTTACCCCTTAGAAAGGAGTCGACGTTACCATACGTGATGTCTAGTGAATATAGAAAGTTGTAGGAAGCATATATCTTGCTCTTGTCGTCGTCTTAAAATGCACCTCATTTTGACAGTTTCATGAACTTGCCAATTGGTTTTAGCCATGACTCTTGCGTGATGTGGAGATTCTTACATGCCCATTAGCTAGTGATCGAATATTGTAAGTTGTAGAAAGCATCATTCTCTTGTCGTCTTCTTAAAATGTAGTTCGTTTTCTTTGCTGCTCGCCACGAGAAATCCTACTCGTACGTACATCTTCTTTGAGAGTTGCTGATCGAGGAAGAAAAGCATATAAACTGCTCTTACCGGCCTCTTTATCAAACTGCAAATATGCATTGAAGTTAGATCTGAATGACCGAGTTACATTGGGGATACCCTCCAAGGTGATGAACATATAAAAACCCAGAGTTTAAAGTAAGAAATGTTGAGAATGTGAAGAGACAAAGAGTCCCACATCGATAGTTTGAACAAACAAGCGTTAGTATATCAGCTAGTGAGTTACTCTTTCTAATGTTAATTGATTTTAGGATGGAATTCCGTTCGGGAGGTGTTGGAGCCAGAAAAATTTCTAAGGGGGTCACAATCTTACATGTGTTTTTTTAAAATAAAATGATAAACATGGACTAAATAGTTAAGTATAGCTGTATAGGAAACACAATATAATGGAGTAAATATTAAGTTAAGATTATGTTTGTTATATGAGCTAGAGCTTGGCTCGAGTTTTGGTCAATAAAAGCCCGGCTCGAGCATCATTTACAAAATAAGTTGATTATGAGCATATTTTTATGCTTGATTTAAAGCTTAGTTCGACTCGATTAAAACTCAAATAGCATGAATTTTGTGAAATTCACAAATTTTCGTTTAAGTTACTATGTCATGAGCAAATAAAGTTGCATAATACTCGGGAAAAAAAACTCAACTCAAGCTCGTTCATTTACTGAACAAGTCGAGTATGAACTCAGGTTCAAATATAAGTTCGATTCGAGCTTGACTTATTTCTAAATGAACTAAATATAATCAAATAATATTAAACTTGTTTGGCTCAAATAACAACCCTAGTTAATATATATAACGCGTTGCACTCATAACATATAATAATTTATAACAAATATAAAAAATTTAAACTTACGTAACTTCTTATCTAATTGTCGAAATGATTAGTATAACTTCTCATTTCGAAACTCTCAAGATGAATTATAGTATGTGAATATTAATTTAAGTAAAATATAAAAAACATTATAGTCTATTAAAACAACATTAAAGTGATTAACATACCTTTAATTTTTAAACATTCATAACTTTTTACTCAGATGTCGGATTAAGACGTATTATATATCAAAACGAAGCTATCCACGAGGAGAATACACCTAGCTAGTTCGCCACATGAGAGGGGGGGCACGTGCCCCCCTAGGCCCCCCTTCAGCTCCGCCCCTGCGTCCGGCCTATGTCCCAATGGACAGCTTCAAACTCAGAATGATCAGCATCAGCCATCATGTGAAGTAACCCTCCAAGTAGACCCAGGCTTTACCCGAGATTTTGTCCCGGGGCGGGCCGAGCAGACCTACCTGCGTTTGCCCAGGTCTACCTCCAAGTTTAAAGATGCATTCATTTCTTTACAGTAATATATGTTCATGGGAAAAGGACTTGTTTCTGCATTCTAAATCTTTACAGTTTACAGGGTTCATCTTTCAGTAGAAAATGCGATGTAGATGTCGATCTGCACTCTGCAGCACACTGAAAAAGATAGATGCCCTATAGTAAAGCCAAGGGCCAAGCTTTGCTTTTCCATCCTTTTCATTGACATTCTGAGGGACACTTGGATTTACATTTGGAAGAAAAGACAAAAGAGAATCAACAAGTTGTTCTGAAATCTCAACCTGCCTAGAAAGTTGATGACCATTCACAACAATTGTGAATGAAGAGATTATCCCAAGATTTTCGGAACAAATTCACTTGGTTTCATCAGCACATATTTCCTAGTCCAGTGAAGACCACTGCTTCACCATACATTGCTCCAATTTGTGGATGATAATTAGTTGTTTGTCACTTATCATTCACCCTTTCTGTAGCAACTTACTACGTATAAGATAAATATGAAACTGTTGGAGTCTAGCTAGAGTGCTAATAACTGTGGGTCGTGCACATGAGGGTGGAGTGGGAGACCAAAGAAGAGTTAGAGGGAGATGATTAGACAAGATTTTACCATTCTGAACCTTGATGAGAGCATGATTCGAGATAGGATGCATTGAATCATTTATATCAGAGAGGGTTAGACTGAGCATCAGATGAGTAGCAGAAAGCTTATCCCTTTTCCGTCTCTGTTCTCACACAATTTGTTTTTACCCGTCCACTTTGCTTTGTCGTCACTATCCCTGTTTGTGTGTTGTTGTGCGTTTCTGCCCGTGCTTAGGTCACTCAGAAACACCCTCTCAATATAGTCTAGGAAAGAGTGCGTACAACTTGATTACGTTGAGAGGGTGAACATGTGTAACTATGTCACTCGGAAACACCCTCTCAATGTTGTTGTTGTTGCGCATTGGAGGGTGAACATGTGTAACTAGCCTTAAGAAAATTGTTTTCCCCATCTCTCATTCGATCTCCTTCTTGACTTGAAACTCAAAATGCATCAAATTTTATGCATATCTAAATATTGAAGGAATTGAAATTCTCGTGAAGTTAAATTCCCGAGTTTTTCTGTAACAACATTTTCAACCAAACACAAATATTAATCCTACTTTATGGGTTTTTTAACTTCATGGGTTTTTCATTTGACAACCAAACGAGGCCTTAGAATTCGAAATGTCAGCAGCTTAGCTATAGCTACAGTTTCCATTTCAGAACTACAAACTGTTTGTGCATTCATACATGTCAGCAAAAGTCATAAACAAGCATTAAGGTTGCATTTCATGCTGGATTATTGAGATTTATTTTTTAAGAGCTCCTGCAAGTACTAACTAAGGCTCAAATATACAGTGTTACAGTGGCCTCTAATAACATAACACAGATCAGCTATGTACTCCATATAGCTCCGGCCTCTTTTAGCAACGACATGAGTTGGCCTTGGACCTGCATCCTAAACACTTCTTTAGCCCCACCAATGAACTTCTTGCCAATGAACACAGCAGGCACAGCTGGTTGGCTACCTATCTCCAGCAACACGCTCTCGATTTCTTGTCCATTTGGAGCTTGATCCAACTCATAATCAGTTGAATTGGCGCCATAACGGGCCATGAGTTTGATCACCGAGTGGCTCATGCAGCATGAGCTCCTGCTGAAGATCACAAGCGGCTTCTCCCCAACTATTCCTTTCAAGCTCTCCATACCTTATACCTCTAAAACAAAATCTTCATTTGCTCGGAAATATTCGCTATGTATCTTAGAATATATTTTTTACCTCAAGGTTATATTTACAGAAAGATGATCCAAAATATGACCTTGAAAATGAACACTGTCAAGAATTTGGTGAAGATTCAGAGCAAATTAAGCACTTGTTCCTGTTTTTTCCTCTCTGTTCAGACCAAGAACTATTTGAAGAGACAATTGAAAAAACAAATAACACTTTCAAAAAGATATTCTTCTGGATGAATGTCATGAGATGTGCTCATTAGTAAAAGCCAACTAATCACTTGATTTACAGTAAGCTTGAGAAAATTAGAAAACATCAGTAAAATGGTTATTTATTCAGAAAAAGGAATCCACCTCTTTTGAAAAACATGTCATTTTCGGGTCGGAATCCCCATACATCATATAAGGAACTTCGTAATTTTGAAATTTTCGTAATTCCGGATCGGAACACAGGGATACCGGGTCGGAACTTTGGGTCTACATCAACTTGTTGGCTCAATTTTTCTATGTTGCACACCGAATTTGCCAAAATGCTCAACATAAAAGTTGTAGATCTTTTGAATTATTGCTCAAAAAAAAAATCTTTGAATTAGCTTTCCAACCAGCTATAGAATGACTCGGTCCGAATTTCGAAAAACATGTCATTTTATCATTCATGTACGTTTTTTTAAATGAGCTAAAAACTATATAAAAATATATATATATTTATTAATTTTTTTATATTAAAAAAAGTTGATATTTTATATAGATTTTATCATTATAAAAAAATATGCGTAAATAGTAAATGACATGTTTTTTAAGAACGGAGATAGTATAATTGGACCAGATAAGTTTTCATCTAGTGAAGTGAAAAGTAATAAGATAACAATAAGGTAGTAGTTCGAATGGGATCAGCTACCATAAGCACTTGATTCTACTTTGCTGCGATTCATTCGTTCTCTCTTTGTGTGATCGTTGTTCATGTTTTGTTCTTGATTGCATGATTTGTATCCAGATTAACATTCAAAAGATTTGTATCCAGATTTCAAATACGGTTTTTAATAGTGCATTTTTGGGTTTTTATTTGTGAGGGAAGTCCATATAGTACAGTAAAAATTCACTAAGCTCGTATAAATTCTTTACATAAAGCTTGTGAGCTCTTCCCTTGGCATGTACATAAATGGGATACAAAAGCAAAAAACAAAAGCTTTGTGGTTTCTACTCATCATCATACAAAGTCTGCACTCGCGATCGACGTCACTCTGCTACTCTTCTGCGACCTCTTTGTTGCCACGAGCGGAGCGTCCTCATCCACGTCGAGAGGCCTTATCCATTCGATCTCTCCGCCTTTAAAAACCGGATGCAAATAAGCGTCCCGAAGATAAGTTCTCAAGTTCAGTTGAGGCTCTAGTGCCTGTTCTAGGGTATCCTTTGCCATTGCATCCTGCAAACCCATGTCGAAACGTACAACAAAATTAAGTGATTGGATTGAACGATGAGTTTTGCAACATCCTCAGTTAGGACAGCATAAAATGATCATCTAACCTGTAATGGTTGATTCCTGAACACTGATTCGAAGCGCCCCTTGCAAACTTTGTGGAACCAAATTGTCAACACAGGAAGTGCTAAGAGCACTGGTGTTGACTGCACGAGACCTTTGGTGCTCATCAGTCCTAGCAGCAGAAGTTGCGAAATGATCAGTCCGATAATAATACGGCGGTGGACATCCGGCCAAAAGGCTGCGGCGCTCTCATACTTCCGATCATAGACATTAATAATCTGGAAAACAGCAACGGTGTAAGAAATTCAGAAACATTTACGGACCCCTACAACAGATTTTGAGTCTGAAAAACATAAATACCTGATGACGGAAAACCAGATAGGCGAAAGCAAAGAAGACAATGATAAAAGGAAGAAGCAACGGTGTCACAGTTGAATACACAAGTCCAAGCAGAAAGTAAAGCTGTATCCTGGGCTCATAGGTCGCAAACTCTAGAAAACCAGGGTCCATTGCTTCCTCCCTGTCTTTTTCTGTTTTGACCAATAATGAGTTCTTTAAGTGGAAGAGAATAAATGGTACAATTCTCACGACTTCAGCTGCGACTCCAGCCCAGCCATCAACCATGATGTAAGTTATGAAGAATGTAGCCTTCATTGGAATAGAAACTCCAATTGTTATAGGTATACTGCAAGAGACAATAGATGGATATTGTAAAACGGATGTGTCAGCACTCGGCACACAGCAAAACTATGACATGGACTTGCAGAATTGTTATTCAGTACAGTTTTCCAACTACCTAGTAAGAAGAGCAATAATTTCAGTAATTTCCAATTTCCCAACTATCTTAACAAAAAAGACCAATGTAACTTCTTTATAACAATTGGTTGATTGTTATGAGTGAAGGAAAACAGGCTCAACATCATTTGCTCATATTTAAATCTTTTCCAGATACAAGGAAGAAGATTAGCAGGAAATAGGGTGCCAGTGATTAAAAAAAAACTACCAAAAGAGATCTGACTCGGAAGTTAAAATGGCCATATTGACGCATATGCTTTTGATTATCGCAAACCTTTTTATGGGCTAGACAAAAGTTGCCTTGGTGATCTATGATAGTTAATTTTCTTCAAAGTTATTTTTGCTGAAGTAAGAAGAGAAATAACATACTCAGTTGCAGACTGATGTAAGAATTTGTTTAGCTGTTCAAATGCTGTTCCTGTAATTAGGCTTCCAAGGAACACGTTCACGAGGATGAACAAATGATATTTTGCAGCTGATCTTCTCTCCAAATATGAATATGATGTGATCCCTTCTATCTTTGACATTGTCATCAAAATCAATGGAACAAAGATGAGGAATATCTTCAATATCATCCCAGGAAGAAATCCTTGTATAAAAGACGCAGCTCCCTTCTTCCTGGAAAATACCGAAATTAGAGAGTTAGTCTAACGGCACTAGGTATGCTTCCTTATCATGACATGAGCACTAGGTTATCTTCCTTCTTTAGATACATAAGAGGGGTACTTGGGCAGCCAGAGGTTAGAATAAAAGAAACCAAAATAAAGGTTTATTAAATGTTGTTAAAGATGCAATATATTCAGAGATCTTTACACAATAAATCAGCAAAAAGACATCCCTGCTGATTGGTTAAAACATCATTATCTTTTTCAAAATTTCCAATGTTACAAACTAAAGGCTCTAACATAATTATCTTTTTTCAAAGTTTTCCATGTTACAAACCAAAGGCTCTATTCCCCGTCTCCAAAACTTAAAATTGATAAAATATAAAAAAAAAAAAAAAAAAAAAAAAAAAAAAAAAAAAACACTTTGCTACACGAGGTGCATGTATCAATTCAGGCAAAGGAGTTGCAAAGGTAACAATGATGTTTTTTTTTGTGATGTTAAAGGGATAGAGGAAAACCACATATACAATGTACGGAAAGAACAAGCACAAGCAAAATAAGTGAATGCTAATCAGACTTACGATTGCAGCAAGTGTTTCAGGAAGGGAAATGTCTTCTGGATCCCATCAATGTTGGCCAAAGACTGCACAAATGCTATAGGAATCATGTAGAAGAAAGTCAAGAGGAAGAAGGCAACTGCCATGAGGAGCCTTCGGATATTGAGCTCTACATATGGAATGGTGAGGTTGTTCCAATAAACATCTCGTGGTTCCGGAGCCCACTCTGTTAGCCATATTGTAGGGTTACTTGACTGTTGAGTTTGAGCACAAACAGCAGCTCCCCAACGACTCTTGAATGAAACAAATGCTGCAGGTAATAGAGTCTTTTCATCACGCAGGACACTTTCTCTTTCTGCAGCTTCCTATGACAAAAGAAGTACTCTTGTATTAAGAAGGGCAAGGGAAAACATTTTTATACAGCCCCAACTCCCATTAAAATTAAGGGTAAATTGCACTGATAAAAAAAAAACGGAAATTGCATCAATTAGCAAATCACCCCTATTTTCCTAAAATTTCACTTAACCACCACTTATTTTACTTTTTTACAGAATATAACCCCTTACTGCCCCTAAAATTCTGTTAGCAGTTAACCACCCATTGTTAACTAAATGTTTAATATCCATTAGCTTGATAGGTAAAAAGACCTTGTTGCCCCTGAAATTAAGTAAAATGACCAAATAGAAAAAGATAACTAAAAGGGTGTTACCCCTATCCCAACACAAGAGGTCATGAGTTTGATCTCCCTTCCCGTTGTAATGGCTTAGAGCTTCCTTATGAACCCCCCCAAAAAACTATATATATTCAATTTCGTCCGGAGATGAGAGTTGAAAAATCCAGACCCTACATTGCTACATTCAAGCTTTGTTTTGCTATTGCTTAAATCAGTACCATCAATCCATCATGGACCAATTGGTCGTCTCTCCTTATTTCTCACTTAGTCAGACATTCTCTCAGTTGATTTAATAATAATGTAGAAGGGCCCAACCTCACTAGCTTCTATCTCTCCCCAGAACACACATTCTGCCAAGCAGCAAACTGATATCCTGAACCACCACCACATCCACGAGCCTTCCAAAAGCTATTTTTCTATTCCATTTTTGTTTGAAAATCTGAAGGAAATAAAGTCTTTTTCTGATCAAACAAATGGACAAGGGTGGTTAAAAAATGGAGTAGTTTTATGTTCCCGTAAAATTTAAATAATTACCTCTTCAAAAAAAAATTAAATAATTTCATAGCTAATCCTTTTCTTTATAATTGAACTACAAGGGAAAATTACAATTTCTTTAATGTAACAAAGATAGAAAATAATAAGATTTTGCAGGATTCTGGATAAATGGAATTTACTACTTCATCCGTTAATTAAAACTTGTCATTTTAGGAAGTAAATCTTGTTAAGAAAAACTTGTCATTTTAGGCATTTTGTCATCCACTTTACGAAATTGTCCTTGTAATGATTAGATAGTTATTAGTTATAGTTTTTGAGAAAGTAAAAAAGTAGAGTAATAATTAGGGGTATAAGTGTATTTTTGTTTGTTTTCTTAATAAGTGTGTAGATTTCTAAAATGACAAGTTTTAATTAACGGATGGAGTAATTAGCAAAAAATCACCTCCAATTCCATAATCTCGTGACATCTTTAAACGTAAAGCATGTGTTGTCATACCATAGCACAAGGTATGGCCGTATGGCATAATATACTTTCTAACCCATACGGAAAAAATTGCATAGCACTTCACAAGGATGCGACATAACATTATCTACTTACTTGGTCCGTCAGCTTTTCAATTTCCTCAGTGTAGTATTCAATTGCATCTACTCGTGCGCCCCAAAGACCACAAAGACCTGTCTATACAAATCAGAACTTGCGGTGATGTGCTTGAACTTCCAACGATAATACTAATTAAACTTAACAAATGTTTTTGGTCAAAATCTCATCAAATCAACCGAATTCAACCTTCCGGATAAAAGATTGTGCAAAGAAGAAAACAATACCTTAACAGTAGGTTTCTTTGCAGGGTTCCTCTCATATTTATTTTGATAGTATGTTAGCCAGTTATGCATGGTTTTCTTCTTATCTACCAAACTTGCAAGCTTATTTGCATTGTACAAAACCTGGAAGGAAATAAAGCTTGTTAAAAAAGCAGGCTGTTAAGGACTGCATTATGAAAAACAAATCGATCAACTGATTTACACCAGCAAACTATTTCCTTGGTATTTGGTACAATAAATGCCAAAATCTCATGCTGCTTATAACAATTTTGATGAATCACATCAAATTACCACTTTATTTACGAGTATTCAATGATGAAGGGAAGAATGCACCATCATACCTGATGTAGAAGATATTGATCAGGATGGTTCACACAGAAAAAATGTTCAACATGCTCAGAGACAGATTCATCAGGGTCTGGAGGGACATTTCTCACTAGAACCTACAAAAGGAAAAAAATAATCAAATTGAAATCAGGAGCATTTTCAGTTTCAAATAGGTTAAGAACAACTTCACTGAACCCTATTGATCAATATGACTTATCCAGAAGCATAATAAGCTAACAAAGACGTAGGGTTACCATATCACGATATCTAGCCCAAAAAAGAATATTTGCAGAATTTGGTCACATCTAATGATGCTTTTAGCTTGACTTACCGTAAATTGATCTGGTCGTCGTTCCACTTGAGCAAGAAATCTTAACCTCATAGTTGTTATAATCTCATACTCCTTGTACAGCATATACAGTGTCCAGAATGTAAAAACATAACACATCAATATGTGGGCCCAGAACCTGTTGGCATTTACAAATTAGATGACATTTACTAAAGCCAGTTCACAGTTCACACTTGACTGAGAAATATGTTAGGAATCAAAACTCTTAACTCAAAAAAGCAAAATAACAATCGCACGAAGATTTAAGTAATCTTTTCACATACCACACAACAGATTAGGAGGATGGATTTAACGCACCTGTTTGATCCACGGCTAATGTTTGAGATAGACAACTTGTCTATATCACTATAATTCAGATCACGTATTTGACCCAACGATTTCCCGGTAAAATTAACAGGCACCAAAATGGCAAAAGCCAGTACTGCAATTGGAACAAATACCTTCAAGCTGCATATTTGCAATCAAGAGTACAGCATCAGCCACAATGAATTCACTAAAGCAAAATTATAGATTCTCATTAAGCATAAAAACACAACCCCCAAACAGCTGAAATAATTCAAAAATCCAAAGCTATATTAGCTGGTCCTCACCTCCTCACCTGTACTGCTGTACAATTTCATTCCATTTATTAAATTATCTAATGTCAGTTTACTTGAGGAACTTACCCAAGGAGATAAATTCGTATATATACCACTGAATCAAGTCCAGCATGCTCGATAAGCTCAGGCTCCGGCATTCGCAATGCTTGAGGCATCCAGTTCAAAAACCTTATATACATTCTCCAGTCTACGTTGACAAATTTGCCGACATAGCCTCGAGAATATGTGGGACTGCCTCTAATTCCCTTTAAATACCATTTTGGGAAGTATACTCTATCATTTACTGGCTGAAGCCTTAATATAGCAAAGGCAATGAGAAAAGCAAGGGCAGAAAGAAGATTGATTGCAGCAGAAACACCAATGTCGTGGATTGTAGCCATGTCTACCTACTGGCCTCAGATAATATCTGCAATTTAGTAGAATTTAGTTAGAAATGAGACAACCATGTAAATTCAGAAACCTGGCAAGCAAATCAATGTTGATTTTGCCAAGTTCTAACAAGTGTTTTGTTCTATTATCAAGAGAAGAAAGAAATTTGTGGACTGATGCCCAAAATCGATCATGAAAAGATGTTTTTTTAATAGAAGAAAAGCTATTCATTAACCGAATCTTCCCTTTTATGCAGTAAGGATAAATATGGTTCGCAAAAAACACAGTCCTTGCAGATGCATTTTAGTTTGATCAGTTGAACAAGCCAAGAGGAACACATAACAGCACAACATTCAAATTTTTTACTTAATAAATGGTGGCTATTAGCCTATTGCAAACAGAAGCAAGCTTAGCATAGCACATAACAATCAATAATTTCAGACATTAAACAAAATATTCTCCTATTACTAGATAATGTCAGTTAACTCACAATTCAACAAAATCTCCTATTAACAGATACTGTCAGGTAAGTCATATAGACTAATTCACTTGCAAGTTTATCCTCCGGGATTTCATCCATAACGCACACCTTAGTATCTTAAATTTCATATCTACCTAACATCCGTTGAGTGTTTAAACACGTGATTAACGCATAGGGAAATAAATCGAACAGAAATCACAATCGAAGAATAAGACTGAGAGGAACCCTAAAGACCGAAAACAACAACAACAACAGCAGCAAAATCATAATCACTTGAAATCGAAAAGAAACGAAACAGAAGACTTCAACAATCAAATTCATACAGCAAATAAAAGATCAGAAGTAAAAGGGAAGCAAAAGCAGAGGAGCAAAGACAGGTGAAAGATACCAAGTCTTTCGGAGCTTTGCTCTATCGTATGCCGAAGATCTAGCGATGGCGGTTGACCGGAGTTGAAGAAGAGAGAGAGTGAGGGCGATGAAACAGAGCGAGGAGCGCGTCTGTTGAGCTTATCGTGCTTGCACACCAGCGTTAATGGCGTGTTCACTTTTTCAAGAAAATGCCTTTTTTTTTCTCTCTCTCTCAGGACTGGTTGCTTAACGTTGCAGCCTCAAAGCCCATCCAACGTTCTGATTTGAAAGGCGTTTGACCAAATTGCCCCTCAAGGGTTCGCTTTCCAATGTGGATTCTTGTGAGGTGTGCAATCTCGACACGTGTCGACGTGCCTAATTACTTGCTTTTTGGAATATTTAAATTTAATTAATCTAATCCATGTTGCCGACATGAAATCAGCCTCTAGTCCTCTTGTTTAGGGAGGAGCGTCACCGGGGGAAAAGGAACATGAGAGAAAGTAGAGAGGGATAATTGGAGTACGGTGTGTTTGGTAAAAGAGAGTTTTGTGTAGTTGGAGTTGGAGTTAGAGTTAAAATGGAGTTAAAAAATAAAAAGCTTTTTTTTAACTCTTTGAAAATATTGTTAAGTAACTTAAGTGTTTGGTATTTATGAAGTTTAGGGTATTTTTAATGGGGAAATTACATATAAAATGACTTAAATGAAAAATGTGATAAATGTCTAGTATATCATTTCAATCCATCCCACATGATATACCTTTCTTTATATAGTGGCATATCACTTTCTCTTTCATCCTTTATTTTCACGTGTTTCAACTGAAAATTAATGGATTGAAGGAGATGTAAGACCGATAATGGAGTAGTGATCGAACACCAACCAAGGATGGGGAGGAGGGATTGATATTGGTCGTTGGGTATGGTGGGTCGAAGGTGGAGAAGTTCAAGGTCCTCGTAGTCCATATCAATTGGTGGCAGGTTTAAGGTTTTTTGGGTAATTATTAGTTGGAGATGGCGGCGCTTGATGTTCTACAACCCAAATTTGATTGGTGGTGGGTCGAAGGAGTTGGCTTTCAAGATCCATCTTTGATATTAGTTTGATGTATTCTATTCTTTTGTTAAAATGAACTTCAATTTTTTTTTGTGTCCAGTATATTGATTTGGGCGGGGATTCAAAAACATAGAGAGAGCGTTGAAGTGAAATGGAAAAGGGTATAATTGAAACATTTTTCAAAGTTTCATTTCAAAACCCTTGAAGGTTGTCTATAGAGAGATCTTGATTTGGGTCCAATGAAAGCTCTCTCAAAACTTAATTAAAGCTCCATCTTCTCCAAATCCCCTTCCGCCAAACCCCAGCCAACTTCCAAGAAGAATACAGTTGGTTTGAAGGTCTTTTTCAGGACATTGTTGATAAGAACAACCGAGACGGTAGTAGTCTTAATCCATGTCATTACTCATTAGTCACTACCCATCCTACCAGTTAGGATGAAGTCAAATTTGATCAGGACTCCTGTAAAATTCCAATTTATCTTGTCATATGTTTTTCTCATATCAAGTTTCAAGTTCATCCAACATTTCTTACCCTTTTGTTAATTGAGAAAACTATGAAAGACTTCGTCCGTAACTAGGATTTTATCTTGTATGAATCTTCCTTCTACGAAAGTCTCTTGGAAAGAACTTATAATATTGCAATTTGTGTATTTTTTTTATCGGTTTTTCTATCATGTGTCCTAAGGGCATATAATAAGAAGCCAAATCGGAAAATATTTTCCTCAGGTACATCCGATTTAGCCATTTTTAAATTAGATTATGGGATTCGCTCATTTCCTTTTAGGGTTTTTTTTGCCAATAAAGTATGTTTATCATATGACTTAGGTCACATGATAGATAAACCGTTTATTTGTATGGTCATATGAATTAGGGTTTGCAACTGATTTTTTAGCTAATGTTTTGGATGATTTTGAAAAAAGAATATTTTAATGAGATTTTAGGAAGAAATAGGATTTCATATTGCCTATATGTATAGGTTCATTTTTGTTTAGGTTTGCGTTTTTAGAAAGAAAAATGTGCCGTTAAAATTGTGCCTTTAAAGGACTTTCACTTGGGATTATAGGATTAGAGAGACTGGGCTGCTCACCTACGTAGTCACAAGAATAGAGCTATACATTTTCAATATAAATAGATATAATTAAGGGGTCGTTTGGTATCGATATTAGTATATCAGATATCAGGATTTGTACAATTTAAAATTTGGTTTGTAGATTAGGATTTGTTGTTATTAACTTGTACAATTGAAAGTAGGGTTCATATCAATATCCTACAATACTTGATATTGATATACTGATATCGATATCGATATATATATGTATACTGATATCTAGATATCTAATATGATATCTAGATATCAAACGACCCCATATATATTGGTTTTCTTCTCTTTTACCTTCACAATTATTGTTGAGATGTGTAGAAATAACATTATCCTATACCGAAAGTTTGAACAATTATAAAATTAATATATAATTCAGCGGACTACTTCTCTTATTCTTAGTGGGTTATATGATGAAATCTCACTGCACTTATACGGTGATACTTAGAGCACATATGAAATTTTACTTAAAGTGGGAGTCAATCTATTGGATTTGTTGTTTTACATTGGACCACAATTACAATGACAACGTGCTATTAGAAGATTAACGTAAACCTACTACCTAAACGAGTAATTAATCCCCTCTCTTCCAACCAAATCAAACCACATCCCTCCATTACTATATCTTTTCAACTAACCATACCTCATATAGACCTTTGACCAAATCTCAAGCATAAATCCAAGCAGGATGTGTCCTCCAAGAGCAATCTTTTTTACTAAAACCGGCAACAAAAAACTAATTTATAATTTGCTTATAAAAAAATATAGGAATCAAGGCAGGACCACTTCCTTGAGAACACAACTCCAAATAGAAAACTAAACTATAAAACAATAAAGGGGTGATAATATAAGTCCTTGGTAGTTCGTTATTTTTATACACATTATATATATATTAGGATAATAAAAATCATATAAAATATTATTTATTTTTAAATTAAAATACTTATGTATTTATTATTAACAAATATGAAAGTATTTTTAAAAAATTAATTAAATTTTTGATATTTTATATAGTTTTTTAATATCTAAAAAAAACATTATTGAATATGTTAATAAGCTTTGAATTAAATTAAATTAATGTTTTGACTAATTGTAGAGTACAAAAATAGAACTAAGAAATACCTAAGCTAACTGGTCTAGCGTACTGGTCAGTGCAAACAAGTTTACCTTCTGCGTAGCTCTTATCGACTGGATCACGTGTCCGGAGTTTATCATAAAAGGTGGATTATCCCCATTATTAAAGCAAAATACCTAAAATAACGGGCCAGGGCCAGGGCTTAGAGCAAAGCCCATTAGCAGCCATTACCCGACCGAAGCCCAAACTCCCTCCTTGCTTCCTATTTCCCAACATTACTTGTTATCATTAGTCTCACTCTAATAATCACTGCTGTCGAGAAAAGGTCATCCACATATATGTATAATAATAAGATTACTCTTTTTATTTTAAAAACGTAAATAATATCTCCAAAGTCTAGCTCCATCTCCATTAGCAAGAAACTAGCCATGCATAATGCATTACATTACAGATTACACAACTCCAAATTAACATTACTTAACACAGAAAATGCAAAATTGAGTACATAGTTAAGAACACACAACAGATCGAGGTGGAATTTAATTATATACATAACATAATCCGATGTTAAATTTGATGGACACCCGTAATAAAAAGGGTAAAAATGATTTTCAAGTCCGATCAGTCATGACATCATCACCATGATGCAATTAAACTCCACTCTTTCTCACAATGACATCTAGCTACTACTCTTTGAAGCGATCATCTTCGTCCTCGTCCTCATCCTCTACATCTTCGTCATCCTCCTCAGATTCCGCTTCGTTGTCCGTCAATGGGACGAGCCAACAGGCGCCGTAGAGGTGGCCGTTGACGCAGACGAAGTACTCGAGGCCGCCGTCGCGCGTCCCGAGGCGCCTGGAGGCGCTGCGGGGGACGAGGCGGGCGTTGGTCATGCTCCAGACGCGCGCCCCGCAGTAGGGGCACCTCACGCGCTGGTCCTCCAGGTCGACCTGCCTCCTTATGAGCGACGCCCTCGTGCGGGAGCGCAGGAAGCCGCTGAACACCCCGCGGTAGACGCCGACGTCCTCCTCCACGCTCCCGCCCAGCGCGTGCTCGCACGGGTCGCTCACGTAGAGGAGGTCGCCGCGGCACCGCCGAGGGAGGAAGCTCTGCCCGGACGTCTTCGAGAACCGCGACGCCTTCGCCAGGTGGCCCGCCAGCGGGCTCCTCAGCGCCCCGAAGTGGCGCGTCGGCCCGCACCCGCAGCAGTAGAACAGCAGCTTCGCCAGCGCGTGCCAGCTCCCTCCCACTCGGCTCCCGTTCGAAGCCGCCGAGCTGCTCCCGCCGCCGGTCAGATGTGAGACCATCCGCGGCGCCCGGTACAGGCAGAGCTCCCGCCACAGCAGCCGCTTCGCCAGCGCCCGGAGCTTCCGGTTCACCGCGGCGGTGATGCACACCATGTGTAGGTCCCACTTGAGCGACTCGAATACCAGGAGGAGGACTCGCTCGTTCTGTATCCCTGACTCGCCCGGGTCAACCCGGGCTCGCTGGCTCGAACTCGAACTAGAACTCGAACTCATATTAATTATTTGTATTTTTTTTTTGAAAAAAAAAGGCGAGGGAGTTTGTAGGGAGGCGAAGGCGGTGGAGGGATAGGAGTGGGAATTTATATCAAGAGGAGGAGGGAACACGTGGAGGAATCTGGACGGTTGAAACAGTTCAATCACATCAAACGGGGGAAAGGGGGACACGTGTCCAGATAGTTTAGAATCTTTTAATGATGTAAAAAAATACAAATGTGGTTCGATCTTTTGACACACTAAAAATATCTGTCGAGCTACGTGGCGGGAGAAGAGGTAGTTTGGAGGACACGCGGGGGGTAAATATCTTGGAAGCGTGGAGGGAGTACTATAATAATGGGCAAGGCCAATGGTGGAAGACCACGTGGACCAATGAGAGGAGCACACGTTAGGTAGGGGGAATGGAATGATGCTTTATATAGCTTTGGATATAAGAACTGGTGACACGTGGAAGAAGAGGAAGATAGAGAAAGAGAGTGTGTGGGAGTGGGATGGGGAAACTGGTTGCTTTGGTTTCATTTTGATATGCGCAACACAAATTATAAGGTGTGATTTGTCGTCTTTGTCGACCTCCAACATTTTAGATTTTTTCGGGTTGTTATCTACTACAGTAGTAATTTCTTGTCAAACACACACCTTCCCATTAACACGAAAAAATACCCTACCGACTCCAAAACAACACTAATTATGTGTAATTTTGTAAAAAAAATATTGTTAGTACTTAGTATAAAATATTATAGCTAAATAATGTAATACAGAAATAATTAATTTGATTAAATATGAGTAAACTTAAAGCAAAAAAATGATACCCATGGGAATGGGAATATGGGAAAATGGGATGGGTTGAACACAGACACAGTTGAAGGGATGGAGCTTTTGAAGAGAGTGAAAGGTTATGTTGGAAAATAAGGGGGGGAGCATATGTACGCATGTGAGGTCTATTTGTTTAATAAAATAACGTAAATTGGTGGGGATAAGGCTTTTTCGATCAGGTGGTGTTTACCAATTTGAGTATGGTGCAGCCCACGTCACCACTGTTACAAATGTCTTTTTTTTTTATTAGGTAAAAATTCGAAGGTCAGACAGGCCTGACTCATCAAGAGGCCGACAAAGTCGGCAGTCGACGAAGCGTCAAACGTACAACCTAAAAAAACAGTATGTACAACCTAACAACAGGAATACAGATAACACGCGAAATGAAACAAGCAGAAATAAACTCTACTACAAAACGTTCAAAGAAGACCAAACACCCAAAAAGCTGAGGAATCCGTCAAAGACCGAAACCAAGTAGCACCGCGGGGCAGTAGTACAGCAGGACTCTATCTCCTGTGGGTAGTGCAGACGAACTCCAGGGAAACTCTATCCCGGATACGGAGTCGCCCTGAGCGCACCACCTCGACCCCATCCAGACCCGACTTCAGACTCCACGCGCCCCAACCAGGCACAAGATCTCATTGAAACATCGGAAGCAGAGCCGCAAGCTGCTCGAACAAAACGCCAACAAGCTTTCACCTACAAGAATATCGACAAGCCCTTGCGAGATTTTATCAAACCCTTTCGGGTGGTTATACTCAAACCCTTTCGGGAATTTATTATTAAGAACCCTTTCGGGTGGGTTTTTATTACAATTAGTAATGTCATTTTTTTAGTCAATTACTAGCTAGTAGCTACTCCTTGTATCCTTGTCTTATGGTTTAGTTGAGGCAAACTCAGTGTAGAAACTAGGAAAAGAAGTTGCAATTCTAATTCCCCTTCCAGTCTTCGGAATTAGCTGGGCTCAAATTTAACTCTCAACTTTATGGGCTTTTCAAGACATTGGGCTTAGCCCAACAAAAATACAGACTTTTAATTGATTTGATTAAACTTTTAAGTGAATATCACTTTAGGCATAACAATAGCCTAATCAAATAGCACTAAATCCGTCATAAAAAAAAATAAAAAAATAGCACTAAATCATATCATCTCAGACATGCGCATTTCCTTGTCAAGATATCTTTCGGTTCAGATCTGTCACGAGTGTAGTGTTCTAAAAAGCGCTAGGTGGTGAGGGGCCGCCTAGACGTATTTAGGCGGTCATTTAGCTCTAGACGGAGGGGGATCGCCTAACGCCTAGACGGTGCCCAGGCGGCGCCTAGACGCGATTTTTATAACAATTGTCACAACTCACGTGTATAGAGAAGCCAATCTTATGGCTGACAGATTATCGCATCTAAACTTTGTTTTCTCAGGTCCATCACTCCCCAGCGATCCGACACTGCTTGATATCATCTGTCAGGATGCTCTTGACTAACTGGTTTTTTCAGCCCCGCCAAATTTCTTTCAGTTAAAAAAAAAGCACTACATCATATGTATCAAAAAAGAAAAAAAAACACTAAATCTCATATAACTAATATGGAGTAAGTGCAAATAGCACTATATCAGGTTTTTTTTTGTGCTTTGAAATATAGGGGTAATATAGCTAATAGAAAATAGCATGAACTTTCATTGTTATGAAAAAATAACACCGCCTACCAAAAAAAAAAACCAACAGTATGATCACTCAAAAAAAATATTTTCAATGAGGTTTTTTAGATCTAAACTTGCATATCATCGTAATTAACGTTGACTTGTCAATAATTTGTTATAAAAATTAAAAGTTACATGAGTTTTAATACTCCATTATAATTATATTTATAATAAATTTTAAACACGTAATAATTAAGTCCTCTTCCCCACCTAGTGCTCTCGTGTAAAAAAAAACATTCCCTCTATTAACAAAGGGACAATTGTTTATACGGAGTATATCCTTAGGGCACTTTTAACGGGGTAAAAACAAGTAGGAATATTAGGGGTAATAATATTAAAAAATGTGAATAGTGGTGTATAGGATGCTTGAGGGATTGGAGGGAAGCACCGGTACCATGGGTATTCACGTGGGCCACAACTCCACAAAGGAGAAGCATGCTTGCAGATTTTCAACAAAAGGGATGCCACGTGTCAACCGGTGAGTGGTGCGGCAGAAAGGTGAAGCAGATGGCGACACGTGGCGGCTTCGGATTGGTGCGTCAGCGCGGCGCGGCAGAGCGCGACATGTGGCGGCATGATGGAGGGTCCAGATCTGTTCTTTGGGGGGGTTATTTTACACCATTAAATAATAGATTCGGGCATGAAAATGTAAAAAAAAAAAAAAAAAAAAATTACCACAATACTAGATTCATTTTTATCTACATGTAGACACCAATTTTGAATATGTTTGACTATATTTTTTTTTAATAATTTCTCTTTGATTATAAATATGCATAATATAATCCGAAAAATTGAATTAAAAATATGGAAATTTTTTAAATAAGAAATAATGCAAGAAATGATATACATAATTATATATAAAAAAAATTGTCAATAGGAGGAAGTTGATATGAGTAGTTTTGCCTATAAATACATACATTTACCAACAACTAACACACACTACTTCTCCATCTTTACCATCTGAAAATCCCAAAATCCTTGACCATCTCACTACCATGGATCCATCCCAAAATCCTTCTGAAAATGTCTTCTTTTCTAGCTTGGGTAATATGTCAGTTTCTTCTGAATATGATCTGGCATACTACTCTCAAGTTCTCTCTTCAAACACAGAAAATTTGACCCCAATCACCTCTGGAATTGAATATTCACAACACTCCCAGTCCATCCCAACATATAGCACCCAACCTAGTGTTGGTGCCCCCCCAACAGGTGCTAGTGGCGGTTCTCGTGGCCGAGGTCGTTCTCGTGGTGGTGCTCGTAGTCGTGGTGAAGCTGTGGAAGGTGTTGATGAAGTTCGTGGTCCTCGCGCCTACTGGCGGGTGGAAGACGACAACCTTCTGGTTAGCGGTTTCATTAACATCTCCACTGACGCGATCACCAACACAGACCAAGACTCACAAGCATTTTGGGCTAGAATTGGAGCTTTCTATGAGGAGTACAGGAAACCCCATCAAGTGAAAAGAGAAATATCCAAATGTAAGGCAAGGTGGCAAAAACTCAACTCTAATGTCTCTAAGTTTGCTGGTTGTTTTCAGGAGTCAACTCGTATGCGAGCATCTGGTGAGTCGGATAAGGATGTCCTCATGAGAGCACATCAACTCTATTCCTCTAAGAATGATGGGAAGAATTTCAAAGAAGAACATGCATGGCAAGTGTTGCGTGATGAGCCTAAGTGGAGTGTGGATTACTTGGAAAAAATCAATCGATGCAATGCAAGTAGTGGGAGCTCCAAAAGATCTCGCTCATCTGGTGGAGGGGATACCCCAAGTTCAGATACTCCCACAAGTGTGTTCACTGTCAGTCCTATAGAGCGTCCAATGGGAATCAAGAAGTCTAAAAGAAAGGGAAAGGAAGCTATGTCTTCCGATCAAGCAAATGTGCAACAAATTTCTGACCAACTAGAGCAAGAGAAAGCTGAAAAGTTCAGGCAATTCTATGAGTTGCAAATAGCAAAGGAGACCCGCAAGAGGGAGAAGCAACAAGGGTATGAGAGAGTGAAGAAGATGGAGATCGAGGCAAAGAAGATGGACATGCTTACCAACCTCATGGCACAAGCAGATCTTTCACCAGAGCTCGAGAGTCTGAAAATGAAGTTGATCAAGGAGTTATCAGGGCAGTAATGAAGTTGATCAAGCTGGAGTTCGTTATCTAGCTCTTATGTTAATGCATGTTTCCCTTTTGTTAATGCATGTTTCCCTTTTGTTAATGCATGTTTCATATGTTGTATGCATTGCATAAAAGATAAGTAAAGTTTTGTTTGTAGTGGTAGAGTGTTGTCACATCCTACTTCATTGTTCGAGACATGCATCCTTTGTCACTTCCATGCCCTTTAAAGCTTGCATGTGATAATGGTTCGTCCCCTTATGCCAGGGAATCTTACATAGGAAGCTCTCCCAATGTAGGACTGCTATATAAGATGACATTGTAGCCTTTCATATACATCACAAAAATCATCTACCTCTCACAATCTCTCCCAATGTCTGATTCCGAATCAAATTCCTCAAACACTAACCCTTTTCTTTCAAGTAGTAGCTCTGATGATGGCGTAGTCGAGCTTCAAGCTATCCTTAATGAGTGGGAAGTTGCAGCTCTTGGGAAGCAACAAGCATACCAGCCGCCTGAAAGTTCGCGAACTAGACGTCGCCGCACCCACATTGAGCGAGGAAGGGAGAGAGGCCATGCCCAGTTGTCCGTCGATTACTTTGCGGAGGTCTCAACATACCCAGATGAGGTCTTCCGTCGCAGATTTCGAATGAGTAAGGGGGTTTTCAATCGCATTCTTCAGCGATTGGAGTCGGAAGTGCAATACTTTCAACAACGCCCAGATTGCACAGGCAGGATGGGCATCTCCGCTCTCCAGAAAGTGACAAGTGCAATTCGCATTTTGTCCTATGGGATTGCCGCCGATGCTTGTGATGAGTATCTACGGTTATCGGGGGCCACTGCAAGATTGTGTTTATCACAATTCGTTGACGGAATTTGCAACTTGTTTGGAGAGGAGTATCTTCGACGTCCAAATGCCGCGGACATCCAACGCCTTCTAAGCGTAGGGGAGTCCCGTGGCTTTCCTGGGATGTTAGGAAGCATTGACTGTATGCATTGGGCTTGGAAGAACTGTCCAACTGCCTGGAAAGGTCAATTTGCTCGTGGAGATCATGATCACCCGACAATCATACTCGAGGCAGTTGCATCCTATGACCTATGGATCTGGCATGCTTTTTTCGGAGTCCCAGGTACTAATAATGATATTAACGTTCTTGATCGATCCCCTGTTTTTGATGATGTTTTACAAGGTCAAGCTCCAAATGTGAATTTCACTGTTGGGGGACACGGGTACACCATGGGGTATTACCTTGCGGATGGGATATACCCGGAATGGGCTGCATTTGTGAAATCCACAAAGTCTCCCCAAGGCAGGAAGATGAAGTTATTTGCCCAATACCAGGCTTCCGTTCGCAAAGATGTGGAAAGGGCCTTTGGTGTGTTGCAAGCTCGTTTCGCAATAGTTCGGAACCTTGCAATGTCTTGGGATCCAGTGTTGCTTGGGAAGATAATGAGAGCATGCATCATTTTGCACAATATGATCGTGGAAGACGAGCGAGAACATTTTACTCATCATGGTTACGAGATTCCGCAATTTGACGAAGGAATAAGTGGTGAACCAGTCCCGGCAGACAACTCCACATGGACGTGGTCGACCTCGACACCGGAGGCTATGCGCGAGTATATCAAGAGGAGGCGTGCACTTCGCGATAATGGTACACACCGTCGACTGAGGGAAGACTTGAAGGAACATATTTGGCAAAAATTTGGGACCAATCGTGAAGGCAATTAGTATTTTCCGCTATCCGAATTATGTTATGTTATTGAAAAAATTATCAAGTTTATGCATTGTGTTTGTTGCAACTTCCTTTCGTTTATTTAATTAATGTCGTTTTTTTTTGTTAGATATATAGTTCGCGCAATGTCATTTATAAATAATATTAATTTAATATTACTATTTTAATAATAATAAATGAATATAATAATATAATCGAGAATGGAAATAATTATTGAAGAGGGGTATATTTGTAAATTGAGTGGGTATGAAAAGATTGGTTTTGGGATACTAGAGATGCTACTGATAAAGTGGGAAAAGTAAGAATGAGATGCTGAAATGATGTGGCGGAGAGAGAAGAATAAAATATTAGTATTCCTAGTATCCCGAGTATCCATTGATAAACATGGCCTTATAAACTTTGTCAATGAGTTATATATCCCTCAAATTATTGAAATAAATTATTTATCCTTCAAATAATAAAATAATTATTTATATACCCAAAATGCATTTTCTTCCCTAAATTGCAATTACAATCCCCCTTTATCCATTACATATCCCTTAAATCGCATTTTCTTCCCTGTCAAGAGCTTCAATTACAATCCCCTTACTTTGCATTTCCCTAGCGCCTCTGGCCAACACTGTCAAAATTATCACTATCGCCTTGTTGCCCATTCAGAGGAGGAAGATCTCGTGTTGCTTCTTTGCCAGGACGACAATGTTGCGATGGTTGAGGTCGTCGATCACCAACCTGCAACCAATTGTCGATCGAAGATCGGCATCGAGATGGGCCTCGACGAGAGCTTGTACTTCTTGCCATGGGGCTTCAAGTTGACAATGGTTATCACGATCGAAGAGAAGATGGCGCAACAACACAAATCCATAATTGAAATTGAAATTGAAATCGATCAATCTTGGGTTTGGAGATCGATTGAATTGGTTTCATCAATTAAAATCCAATATCGATTTAATTTGTGGAATACGAATTTTATCCCACCAGAAATTAATTAAACCCTAAACACTACAACTCACTAGTGTCCATACTAAGAAAAATCAATTTCTATATGAAGTAGAGGCAAAACGGTAAAAGGAGGAAGATGATGAAAGGGTTGGGTTAATTAGAAGCAAAACCATTTAAGATAATTTTTTTATCTAATTTAAATTATTTTGTAGACATTAATGAGTGATTTAAATAGTAATTCATGAAAGAAAATGCAATTTGGATTTATAAAAAACTATTTTATTATTTGAGGGATAAATAACTTATTTTAAAGATTTGAAGGATATATAACTAATTGAGGAAGTTTAGAAGGATATATAACTAATTGTCCCATTAACAAAAGTATATAGTTTATAATTAACGTACTTTATTTGTAATGGTAAAAACCAATGGTTTTTAAAAAAGGGTTAAAATTTTATTTCGGAATAAAAAAATCGGTGTATATAATGAAAAAAAATTCAGTATTAAAAGAAAATCATATATTGTGGTTTTTTTTTACAGTAGGCGAAAAATAGGTGAGCCTTACTGAAGTAAGGCGCCACCATGATCATTCGACCGGATGATGTTACAGAGATCCCTAAGAATAGGGAGATTACAAAGAGTACAGTTATCTCTAAATCTAGCTATGAAGTCTGCTACCTTGTTAGCTTCTCTGTAGCAGTGTCTAAACTCAATGCTGTCAAAGTTAGCACTAAGATTCTTGATTAGCTCCACTTTCCTTGATATTTCCCATCTGCCATGATACTTATCATTAATCGTCTTAATCACTTCCAGGCAATCTCCTTCCACTATGACTCTCCTTAGGCCTCTTGCTATGGATAAGTTTATACCTGCACAAACTGCGTCAACTTCTGTTTGGATAGCAGATGTAGCTGCCGTTTCCAACTGAAGGATATCAATCACTGAACCATAATGGTCCCTAATAATGACCCCCACATGACATTCGCCTGTGGGTTTTAGCGAGCCATCCACGTTAATTTTGTAGATAGCCCTAGGTGGTTTAGTCCATTTAGAGTTTCTTTTCCTTCTAGCACTATGGTTGGCATGAGGAGAGGATTGTTTATTTGCAGTTTGCCAGTCCGTACGATCGGACAAAATTCTACTTGCTAAGTGATGAGATGTGGTTGGTTTCTTGTTTCTGAAAATCAAGTCATTTCTTGATTCCCAGATTTTTTGCCATATAAAACAGAGTTCTTCAATGTCCTTCTTGTTTTGATTTATAGTTAGGAGGTCTTTTATATTGTTACAGTGGGTAGGTACTAGTGTCTTGTTTTTACCTACCAGTTGCCCGTAGGAGGCAATATTGATAGCCCTCATGAATGGACAAGAGATAAAGAGGTGGTCACTGTCTTCATTATTGTTATTGCAGAAGCAACAGCTTGACGGGACCCTATTGAAGTATCTATTTAGTCTATTTTTTGTGGCAAGGCTGTCAGTGATTATTTTCCAAAGGAGATTCTTGGCTCTAGGGGGGATGTTTAGTTTCCAAATCCATTTGTAATCATCCGAATGGTTGTTGTTGTTAGTCATAATTTGTCTTACCGATTTAGTTGTAAATTGACCATTGGAGTTGTATTTCCATATTAATTTATCAGGGGTATTCCAAAATGGGACTCTAATTTTTATAATTTTTGAAACAATGTTGTTGGGGAAGATCTCATGTAATAGAGGGATATTCCACTGTTTGTTAGTTTTAAGAAGATGGGTTACCTTAAGATCGGGATCAAAGTATTGCTGGAAGTTCGCTAGATTTTGATCTGCTACCCAAGGGTCTTTCCAAACATTTATTGATTCACCGTTTCCTATTAGCCATAGTACTCCCTGGGCGAATCTCTCTCGGAGGTTAAGAAGTCTCCCTAATTACCAAGAAGTATTCTGCGTGGATTTTTCCATTAATCCTTCTTGCTGAAGATATTTTTCTTTTATAACTTTTACCCAAATGTTATCCGGTTCATGAATGATTTTCCATAAGAGTTTCATTTGAAGACTTATGTTCATTTCTTCAGCCAGTTTTAGCCCAAGACCACCTTGTTCTTTTGGTTTACAGATCTTATCCCAGCTAATTAAAGGGGTGTACTTTTCTGAATGCAGTTTGTTCCAGAAGAAGTTCTTTTGAACTTGGTCAATTTCGTTTAAAATTCCTTTAGGGAGGAGAATATTCTACATCAAATAATTAGTGTTGCACGACCAGCCTGGGTGAGAGAGGAGGCCTTCCATTTGGGTAATTGTTTTTTAAGGCCTTGAACAGCCTCATTAAAGACTTCATTTTTAACTCTTCCTCTGACCAAAGGTATACCTAGACATTTTTCTAGAGTTTTAGATATAGGAATATTCATATCTCGAGCTAAGGAGTTAGCTAGATTTGAGCTAATGTTTCCTGAGACTTGCAAAGAGCTCTTGTTGTAGTTTATGGTTAGTCCTGAGAGGTTTGAGAAATTGTTGAGGATGTTTTTGATAGTGTGAAGACTTTTGTGAGAAGCTCTAGAGAAAATAATTGTGTCATCTGCAAAAGTAAGAAAGGGGATGCTGGTACCATTTTTTGTGAGCTTGATTCCAATGAGAGCATCATCGTAGCTCGCTTCCTCGATTAATTCTTTGGCTAGGTTCTCCATGACTAAGATAAAGATATAGGGAGCAAGGGGGTCTCCTTGCCTAATTCCCCTTCCTGGTTTGAACGGGGTTCCGGGGCAATTGTTCACTAGGACTGAGAAGGTGGTCGTAATAATACAGTTCATGACCCAATTGATCCATTGTGGGGCGAAGCCAAATTTGGTGAGAGTTGCTCTTATATAGTCCCAATTGATTCTATCGTAGGCCTTTTCCATGTCTAGTTTAAGTGCCATCCATCCTTTTTTTCCTTTTTATTTGTGGAAGTTATGAAAGATTTCATGTGCTATAAGGGTGTTGTCCTGGATTGATCTTCCTTCAATAAAGGCACCTTGAAAGGGATTGATTAATTTATTTAAGATTGGTTTGAGCCGGTTAGCTATGATCTTAGTTATGATTTTATACATGGTGTTGCATAGGCTGATAGGCCTATAGTGATTGATATTCATTGGATTCTCTACCTTGGGGATGAGGGCAATGAAGGTCTGATTGATTTGTGTTAGCATACTACCAGAATGAAAGAAAGCTTTCACTGCTTTACATAAGAAAGCTCCAATTATTTTCCAGTATTTGAGATAGAATTCTGGAGGGTAGCCGTCAGGGCCAGGTGTCTTGTCCTCAGCCATACTACTGATTGTATCTTTGATTTCTTTGTTAGTTGGGAGAGTTAGAAGAGTTGTATTATCAGTGGATGTGATTTGTGGTTGAATGTGCTTAATTTGATCACTAGAAATGGGGGTTTTGTTTTGAGCTAAAAATCTATCAGACATTTCTTTGGTAATCTGGCATGTTATTTCTTCATTTTTTGTGAGTTGAGCTCCCTCCTTTGTGATAAAAGTAGTTGTGGAGTTTCTATAATTTTTTATTTTTACAATGGTTTGGTAGTAATTAGTGTTTCTATCTCCTAGTTGAAGGTGTTTAATCTTTGATCTTTGTTTCCAAAATTTAAAACTATAGTCTAAGAGTGCGTTTTTTTTCTTTTCCAATCTAGTTAGTTTCCTAGTATCACTAGGTGACAGGGTACCCCATGGTAGGAGAAGCTGTAGTTTTTGAATGTTGATTTCTATTTCCGAGAGCTGTTGTTGAATGTTGTTTTGGTTGTGATTTTTGCACCAACTCTTGATGTTCTTTTTAAGAAGTTTTTGTTTCTGCATGAAAGAGTACGCAAAGGAGCCTGTCAGCTTGTTGTTCCAAACCTTGGTGACTATGGATTCAAAGATGGGGTTAGTAGACCAAGCCATCTCAAATCTGAAGGGGGCTCCTTTAAGACATTCAGATGTACCCAATTGTAGTGTGATGGGGCAGTGGTCAGAGGATGAGAAGGGATGGTGTTGGGTTCTAAGATTTTTAAAGTGTGACATAAGATTTTGGTGAGCAAGAGCCCTATCAAGGCGCTTATATGTATTGTTCGGATTGTTGTTAGAGTTTTTCCTCCAAGTGAAGGGAGAGCCTATATATGGGACAATTTGGAGGTTAAGCTCTTCTTTGAGTTCTCTGATTCTACGAAATCTGTGTGCAGATGGGGTGCAACCACCAACCTTTTCTGTGTCATTTTCTATGTCATTTAAGTCTTCTATGAGAAGAATAGGAAGCATATGTTTATTGACGACAGTGATGATCTCAAACCAGAAAGTTTCTTTATCAGATTCAACTGAAGGGGCATAAACAAAGATGATAGCAATATCCATTTGTTCTATTGTAATTTTAATCATACATAATCTTTGGTGTTGTTCAAGGATGGTGTATCTGTCATTGGTTTTGTGTTTTTTGGAGAGAATCCAGATGCCTCCTTTGGCACCAGTAGAGGGAATAGTTAGAGCCTTGTGGAAGCCAGATTATTTAAGGTGGTAATCAGAAGGGGGTTCACCTGTTTTGGTTTCAGTTAACGCTAGTATGTCAAGTTTATTGTTGTATCTGATTTGATTGATTTCATGCCAGAGAAGGGGCCGCCTAGAACCCCTGATGTTCCAGTAGCCAATCCTAAACATAAAACCAAATTGCAGCTATGCTACATAGCTTCAAAATCATAATCCAAGCATTATACCAGTTATAATATTGATTTATCAATTTGTTGATAGAGGTAACAGATGTGTAATGTGATTTATCTTTTTGTTTGTTTCTGCAAATTAGAGTGTATTGAGAGTAGTATGAGTAAGGGTCTTTACCTGAATGAATTTTCCCTGACATGAAGATTGCAGTTTCTGTTCCGAGTGTAGTTTGATCCCCAGCTTGTAAGAGTTGTTGGCAGCAGTTTTGCTGGTTTAGTATGTGACTTGTTGCACAATGTTTGAGAAAAAGTTTGTGTGAGATTTGTTGGATTGAAGGTTTGGTTTGGCTTTCCACCACAAAGGAACCAAAAACTGGCCTCGTGGGGATGATAGCCGATTGTTGTTGAGAAAGTTTAAGAGAGGTCTTACCTTGGATTGTATGTGTGTTACTATGTTCAAACAACCATCCCCTGGGTGTAGATGGAGTTGAGTTGGCAGCAGTGATCAGAGAGATACCAGAGGGTGATCTGGTGGGGATTGTAGCCGAGTTTTGTTGAAGGGATTTGGAAGAGATCATACCTATAGTTTCTTCTGTAAGACAGTTAAGAAAAATATAGACAGCCAGGTAGATCAAACGATTAAAAATTAAAAGGATCATGCCATAGCTACTCCCGGTGGGGCTTGAAAAGTACCAGGAGCAACCAAGAGGCAGTCGAACTTTGTCCTTTAAATTACAAGCAAAAACCTCAGTTTTAACAATAGGGAATTCAAAAGCAGATTCAAGCATAAGGTTCATCAGGGATTAATTCTAGACATCAAAATACGATATTGAACATCATGGTGATAGAGGATAGAGTCAGTGTAATCAAGAAGGGTAACTATTCTTCCTAGTGCTGAAAAATCAGTTGGTCTGTTAAGAGGCAGAAACAAAACAAATTGGTAAGGAAGAGAACTTGGTTTAAGGAGCCCCAATAAGTTAACAAAGTTAACACCATCGAGAATATTGCACATATAGACATTAATCACATAATTATACCAATTTCTTAAGATCCAGGAAAGCATGCACGATCTAACAGTGTATTTGATATGATATAAATTTAATTGTAGAGAGAAGGGGAGGTTGTAAGAGGACTTATCTTTCCTGAAGTCAAGAGATCTTCCATCTTTGTAGAGGTATTGAGATTTTATTCCCTTGTTGAAAGGCCATCCAGAAAAACCGAGAGCCTCCACCAATCAAATTTGTGTTAAACTTGCGGCAAGATAGTATGCTCCGAGGGAGATTTGCTGAAGAATGTCTGGATTTGGATCTCTGCATCTATAGCTCCAACTGCATGCAAGGAGATGAGCTTTTTCATCCGGAATCACAAGTGAAGCTAACTTTTGGTTGGGGCCCTGAGTCATATATTGTGGTTTAAACATGACATTTATTGAACAAAAATTCATATAGTAAAATTTAATTAATTATTTTATATATGTGTTTGGCATTATAAATACTTTGTTGAAAAGTATTTAAAGAAAATTATAAATTTTAAAAATATGTATTATTTTTAAATGAAAAAAATTGACAGGACTAAAAAGTACTATAAAAAATCATAAATTGTGGTTTAAATATGATATTTATAGTAAAAAAATCATAGAAATAAAAATTAGTATATTTTTTTTAATATTTGTGTAGCATAGTGAATACTTTTGTGAAAATATTGAAAGAAAACTATTGCATAAAAATTAACAACGAGGTTTTAACTCATGATGCATTAATTCCTTTACCAACTAAGCTAGACAATATTTGTGTTTTTTCCCTATTTTTATACCTTTATTTTTTTAAATACTATTTTTCCGCTAGCAGCCCCCCCTCTCTCTGCCCCTTGCCGCCGCTCTTGATAAAAACTATATAAAATATTAATTTTTATATATAATTTTATACTTATTAATAATAAATATGAACTCATAAAAATTACAGTAATAAAAATATTTTATATTTTTAGATAATTTAGCTTTTAAAAAAAGTGTTCATTAATAATAACGTGTCATGGTACAAAGGGAGTATCTTTTATTTAACATGAAATACAATTTAAAATGACATCTTTTATTTAAACAAAGAGATGACTATTTTCTATGGGTAATCCTAGGCTTTGATAGGATGATATTTGTTGATTTGTTAATCTTTTGTGTGGGTAAAAAGATGAATTGAGTAATTTGTTGTTTTTATTAGTATGTAATAATATAAAAGTAGATATAAAATCTTTAAACTTAATGGTTGAAATAAGTAATATAGTCCATAGTCTATCATTTAAAATGGTATCAAGTTAAGCAGTATCATTGAAAGACATAAAAAAATAGTTAATATGCGTCTGGTAGGTCCGCATCTGGTAGTGTAGTTCGATCCGTACAGAGACGGAGTTGTGTAGCTCAGCAGTGTATCCAATAAAAATTACTCCGTACCGGTGTATTTAGCTTTCCAAAAAAAAAAAGGGATTTTTGTCTACAGTTTGGTGAAAATGTGATTTTCGTCCTTTGATTATTAAACAAGACATAAGTTTCGATTGGTTTAGAGAGAAGTGAGAGCAATTTTCTCTAAAAACCCAAAAACCATCAACCAAAAACTCCTCTACATGTCAATTAAAGAACAACAATATCTCTCTTCTTCCTTCTCTGAAGATCTAATATGCTAATCAACAACTCCTCCTCTGAAGATCTGACGTGCTAATCAACGACTAAGGAAGAAAAAAATCCAAAAGGTGAGAAAAAAGACTCTCTTTTGGAGAGTTCCAAAACCTCTCCTTCGGGAGTTTACATCTCCTTCGGGAGCCCTATTCCGGCTTCGGCCGCCTCTACCCAACCTCCTCAGCACCGCAGATTGGTTTTACGTCCGCATCGCAGTGGCTTCGTCGAGACTTGTGTGTCGGGGAGGTTTCCTGGTGTACAAGGCTTGTAAAATCCCTAATCTGAAAACCCATCTTTTGTTTCAACAATAAACTTAAATCGTTTTGGTGCTTTTGGTGATTAAGGGTTCATCTTCCTTTTTCATCAACCCTCTTACCCAATCTGAGCTGCAATAGACTATCCCTCTTTTCTGTGGCTCGAGATTTCGAACCTACCTCCGGTGGTTGCTTCGTTGGCGGTGTGTGAGTGGTGGTCCTCTCTTCACCGTCTGCCGTTCTTGGAACTACGTTGGCTTCACCCTCGGTCTCATCTTGGCCTCGATCGGGCTTATAATCCCCCGATTCTGGTCCGTCGGTCATGGCGCTGACCTTGGCTCGCTTATCTGGCCGGCCACACTCTTTCTTCAATCTGACTATTCTTATTGTGCACGGATTTGTCTTTGGGGAAAGAAATATAAAAAGCAAATATATAAAAAAATATCAAAACCCAAATCTCTGTGTTTGCAGTGGAAAAGCTTGGTCAACTCGGCACGCCGGCACGGTGGTGTTCTCCTTCAACTTGTCCAAGGGCGTAGTGGAGTGGCGACGACTTCTTCCCTCTACTTTCGTCTCCTTCCGTTAGGGTTGCCCTCCTGTCTTGTTCTTGGGCCCGACTCCGTTCTTTGGGCCCAAGGCCCGAAGCTGGACCATTTAGAAGGAAAATATATATAATTAACAAAAAAATATATATAATTAAATATTTTCGGGTCATATTCGTATATTGCAATAATTAGCTTTAAATAAATTCCGGATTATTCCGTCGCTCTTCGCCCTACTCGCGGCCGTGCTTCATTTCTTCGTGTTGTTTGGGTGTCCGTTTGTTGGTTCGTGGTTAGTTTCGGTTGAGGAGCAGTTCTGCGGCCCTGGTTGATCGTAGTGATCGTGTTGGTGGTGTTTGTGGTCTCCGAAGATCCATCATCTAGGTGGGGGGAACGTCGTGTGATCCACACTTCCCCAGGTGTCGTCTTTGCCTGACGAGGATTTCTGCTTTCCGTCTTTCCGGCGGTGAGAAATAGTGTCAGCAGGTGTTGTCCCATGCGCTCGCTATCCACTTCACCACATCGGGCTTCCTTCCTCTCGATGTTGTGTCCGCTTGTTTGCTTAGGGTTGGGGTTTTTCCAGGTTTATTTTGGGTGTTTCTTTTGATGTATTTTGTATTTGTATTTTTTTCAGATCTTCGTGATCTCCTCCTTCGGGATACTCTCAGATTGGCTAACCACCACCCAAATTTTTTCCAAATAAAACAAAAAAAAAAAGATTATTAAACAAGACATGGCCATGCTTTGGCACATGGCTTTGGACCCCTTGATAAGACCCATTTAAATGTACTGTATATTTGATTAAATTCAGTTGAAATTGACCCAATAATGACACTTGTCACCCCTCTTCTCTATTTACTTGAGTAACCCAAAAGAGTACTCCGTATTTAAAAAACAAAAAAAGGGAGATTGATTACCGTAGAGAAGGAATTTTCCCCACAAAATTAATTTAGGGAAATTTGAATTTTGGAGGTAAAGCTTAATTTGTGGGGTATATAATTGTTCAACATATTTACATTACTTCATAGTTCATACCCTCAGTTTATACTCTTTTCCTCCTAAAATATAGGTCGTTTTACATTTTAACATATTTTTTAAACAAAAGCTATATAAAATATTATTTTTTAAATAATACTGTATTATACTACATCATTTCCAAAATACATGAGCTTTTGTTTTTTAACACATTTTTTAAGGAGCGGAAAACTCTATAAAATATTAAATTTTCAATTAATTTTTTATATAATTTGTTGTTTATTGCTAATAAGTATCAAATTATATTAAAAAAATCAACTAAAAAATAATATTTTATAAAGTTTTTCGCTCTTTAAAAAACGTGCCAAAAACCAAAAGCTCATATATTTTGAAACGGAGGGAGTACTTATTAATAAAAGTCAAACGACTTGTATTTTAAAACGAAGATAGTATTAGTATTATTTTTAGAGCCCAACCGGTCAGGGAAAAATAACAAACTTGAACACAATTTTGGGGGTAAATAGGTAGAATTCTCCACCCTAGGGATATCTTTTTGCTTGTCATCCAATGAAGAACTCGTTTCTCAACTTAAATGGTGTCGAACTTTAGTCAGAGTGTTTATAAGCTAGTAAGGTGTTTGCTAACCCAACTGGTAGGATAGCTGATACAAACTAATCGATGAGATAGGAGAAAATAGGTAGATTTTGTGAATATAAAAAAAATTGTGAAAAGTTTGGGGTGAGTAGCTGTTGAAAATTCAATTACAAAAGCTAATTAAAGTAAAATATTATATTTAACTTATTTAAAACTATAGAATATGAAAACAAAGCTCTCAAAAATGAGTCAGGATCCTCTACACCCCTCGGTGAGACACCCGATGTGACACGAAATTATTTTGGGTATAATTTCATTTTAAAATCAATTAAAAAATTATATTTATATTTATATTCTATACATTTATATTTATATGTCTATAAACTTTTTTCATGAAAAATCAAATTTCAAAAAATATATATAATTAAAATAACAAATATTTGATAAAATAATTTTTATATTTTTTTAAAACATCATTTTTCATTATGAAAGTTTATAGACATATAAATATAAATGTATAGAATATAAATATAATTTTTAATTTAAAAAAAATGAAATTATACCCAAAATAATTTCGTGTCACACCGGGTGTCTCACCAAGGGGTGTAGATGATCTTGACTCCTCAAAAACTACTCGCATGGCCGAACGGAGCCTAACAATTTGCCCGATTCCATATCCTAGTGGTTAATCTTAATCCATTTGAACACATGAAGAGAAATTTCGATAAGAAATTGGAGCTATTCGAAGTGCTTCGACCTAAAACATAAAACTTACATGTTTTCGAAGTTGGACTACGAGGCGTTGCTTGCCGTCCGGCGCCGTCAGGACCAGAGCTTGCACCGTCATCCGAAGCCTCCGGCGACATGCTAACCTTCTTCTTCTCCGAGTGTGTCACATTTTCATCTTCTTCGTTGTTCTCTCCTTTCGCAAATCGCCAATTTGAGCATCGATTCAACAAGTTAGAAGATACTCCGTAATTGGATTTATTCATTAAAAAAACCCCAATAATTTTGTAATATTACAAAATATCACCCTATCAAAGTTGAAACTCCCATTTTTCAACTAAAATAAAAGTTTTGGGTGCTAGACAAAAAAATTTGAAACCCAAAGATTACCCAGCGGAAAATCCGAAATCTTATTTACCACCCGAATCGCACTATATCACATGGTTACCTCGCGAAAAAAACTTTCAAAAAATACTCAATTTTGCACACTTGTTTATCAAATGTATAATTTTTTTGCTACCATTTTTTTTGAAGCAAGATAAGAATTCGGTTCCCTAGACAAGCCTAGAGAAACCGAGAGACCGGACAAGCCGGTAAATGGACTAACCATCATGTACAACAGGAAGCAAATGAAAGAAATGAAATTACAGAAGCAAAAGACATAAATAAAATTACAAAAGAAACGTACGTACACGCCATCCTACACTAAAATACAAGCTAAAGAGACAAATGAAATGATCGGTCAAAAGGACGACGCACACATAGAACTCTGGGGAACAGGCGAACAACGGACACCTCAGATTATGGACTCAAATGAGCCATCAGATGTCAACGCACAACCACGATGTCTTCACACATGACAAATCAAAAAACGCTCAAGAGAAGCCTGCAAAAAAGCAAGAACAGCAGAGTACACCAACCCGCAAACCCAACTCAAAGCCAAACCATTGACAATTCAAACCCCGAAACCCAACTCAAACCCTCAAAGACGATAACAAGATCGTGAGCGACTAACAAGTAGCCATTTTCCTACCATTGATTCTTTTCCGTTTTCTTCTATTTTTTTGTATTTAAAATGGTTTAATTTACACTTGTTCTAATTAATGTCTTCCTACACCCCCAAATAGGAAAAATAATTTAGGTTCAGTGCGTGTCATTGCATTGAAATTAGGAAATAACACTTTTACAATGAGGGTAATTTCTTACCGGAGTTCAAAAATTTTTTAATTTAAATTACTTCATCCCTTAAATTAGTAAATAAAGAGCGGTCATTCTGAAATTTCGTGAGTCACAAGGAGTGTAGTGAGTTGGTTAGATATTCTTCATCTTCAACCAGTGAGAAGAGATACTTTCTTGTGAGAGAGCACTTTAACCCCCTTATAGGAATCAACAACTTTAAATGCATTGCCTAAAATATTTTAAATACAAAATTTCAAATTGTGATCAAAGCTATAAAATGATCCACTTTAAATGTCATTTTAGGTCAGAAAATTTTATCAACTTTATATTTTGTTTTAGTTTTATACAACTTGATGAACTTTGAATGTTGTTTTAGGTTACTCGGACAAATAATTAGTATTTGGGGGTATGGGATTTTAATTCAAATTTGTTTTTATTGACTTTTTTCCCCTCAAATTGTTTATCGATTGACTTAAAAAAGTAAGATGTGTTTAATAATTTGATAAAAATGTATGTAATAATTATGAAAGGTAAGTAAATTTATAATTTTTACTTGAACTTAAAACGACACTTCTAAAAAAAAGTCATTAAATGTTATAATAAAAAGTCATTAAGTATAACATTGATGTGCATAATAATAAAAAAGTTATAATAAGAAACAAATATTTAACATTTGAAAATTAATAATACAATCGAAATATGATATTCCCTCCGTCCCACAATAGTTGTCTTTGGATTATTCATGCACGCTTTTTAATGAGGTAAAAACTATATAAAATATCTATTTTTTAATTAATTTTTTAAAATAATCCTATACTTATTAGTAATATGTATGATATTATTTAAAAATATTTAATAAAATGTTGATATTTTATATAGTTTTTAGCTTCTTAAGAAAACGTGCTTGAATAGTAAAAGACATCTATTATGGGACGGAGGGAGTAATAAAGATAAGTTGGTCGGGTAATTAAATAAAGATGTGTAAAATAGATATTCAAACATTTGAGCAAACATACAAAAAGACATGCATACCAACTAATATCAAGGTTTATATTTTCAAGGTTCAAATATGTTTTTACATGGGGTAGGCGCGGCCCGTCACGTATCCTATCTCGTGTAATTTTTATGGTAAGATCTTCTGGACTAGATTCAATTCTTTTTTTTTTTTTGTAAATTTCACACACGCCCTATTCCTCGTGGAACGAGACGGGACCGGGAGGCTAAAATACTAGATTGGCATAATGAGTACCTTTGGACATATTTTTAATACTTCGGTTCCACATTGGTATTTAAAAATAAACGTAAATGAACATATTGATATTCAAGTCATATTCAGCTTGGTCGGTTCACGTCGTACGACAACATCGAAAATGACCCAGATCTGAGATTCAAGTCATATTCAGCTGACGACAATGTCACTTCTTGCTTAAAAAACCCAATAGTGTGTCAAAATTATATAAATTAGCCAAAAACTAAAGTTTTGGGCACAAGACAAAGAAAAATATGGAACTTCAAGGTTATCAGGCGAAAAAGTTAAAACCCTTATTTATCTTACAGGGTTACATCATAAAAAATCCGAAAATTCAAAGATAATTATGAGACTTTATTATGTGAAATAAAAATTAGAAATTTGAATAAAAAAAAAAGGTCATGAGTGACCTAAAAAACTTGGCTTTCATTATAATCAAAAGAGAGAGAAAATAAAGGAGAAAAACTAACCTATAAAGAGATGAAGGGTTCTTGTTGAAGATGAGATATATAGCAAATCTATTGGCTCCTCTTTTGTACGATGAAATATATTGGCTCTTTGGATATGAGAAATTATTAAATTTTGGACACAAGTCATGTAGATATATTAATTCAAATGTGTGTAAGATATATTGATATATACAATATACGTGGGTAAGATTGCTTTGGGCCAAGCTGTCCATTGGGTCCTTCCCAAATGTATTTGGTTGTACCCATTACCCAATGAGGTATGAGATGAGTGAGGTTTGATGCTCTGCAAAAAAAAAGAGTTGATTCTTTTGTTCATACTTGAGAGGTTTTAAACTTAACTATTTAGACATGAGATTTAGCACTCTTTCAACTACTTGTATGAGATGAGTGGGGATTTTATTTTGTGGGTTGGTTTTTGAATGTTTGAATTTGATTTTGAGGCTTAGTTTGGGAGTTGTTGGAAGATGTTTTGTTTGGGAATTGAGTTGTTGTATAATAAGTGTTCGATGAGAGGTGTATGTTCTAAAATGACTACGGATTTGAAGTGTTAATGTGCCTTGAATCATCGTTGATCGGCGACACATCAGGGGTCTGGGGGCGGAGCGCCCCTGGCGGGGGGCTAGGGGGCAACGCCACTTCGTCTTTACGGTATGCAATGTTTATTGTAAACGGGTCTATCGTCTGTCTATTTTGGGCTTTCAGTCCATTGTCTGTTTAGGGTTTCATGAGTCTCTTCATATACTCATGAAACGCCGACCCCTTATAACCCTAATCTGTTTTTCGTCTCATCTAATACAAAACTGGTTCTCTGCCCGTAGACATAGGTAACACACAGTTGCCGAACCACGTAAATCTCTGTGTTGTTCTTTGCTTTATCATTTTTGTTATTTTTTTGGCTCTCGAGGAGACTTTGAGGGTTTTTGGATGTACAATAGTCAATAGTTGTATAGGAGATGTATGAGCGTTTGTGCATTGATTTGACCATGTCATATACTCCCTCCGTTCCTTTATATTTGACACTTTCAAAATCGACACGTTTTTTTAGAAAGGTAAAAACTATATGAATATTATATTTTTCTTCAATTTTTTTTAATGATATTAAACTTATTACTAATAATTATGAGATTATTAAAAAAATAAATATTTCATATAGTTTTTATCACCTTAAAAAACGTGCCTAAATAGTAAAAAGTCCAATAAAAAAGAACGGAGGGAGTATGGTCTTGTCCATGCTATTGACGAGTCAAAGAGATCGAATGTCACATTGGGATCTATGCCCGTGAATTGAATAATGTTATTACTCCAAAATTGATTCAATTGGATTAATTCCCAAGATTTTGTAATCTCATTTTGGTTGCAAACTTTTTTGAGTTTTTTAATTGATAATTGAAACATATTGAAAGATTTTCTTATTGACATCGTTGATCAAGTACCAATTTTAATGTGTTCGATCAGCTTGTTTTTGAGATTATAGAAAATACATAATAGTTGTTTATAAACAGGAGTATTTGGATAAACTCATTTTGATCTTATCTTTTTGCACTCGATACAATTCATAACTATTTTATAAAATAAAAAGGGATTTGTTGTACAATTTAGCGAATTTTATCTTACTCACTTAAGCTATCAACCTTTTTATATTTTTTATTTCAATAATTTTTTTTTGGTAAACTATTCTGAATTGGGATGAGCTTAAATTAGGGTGGGCTCAAACCCATGTAAAGCCAAAAATCCTTAGATCCACACCATTGGATGAGTTCACCAAAAGCTATGAACACATACCATTATTTGACCTAACAAAATTAAGTTAAATAAAATTCTCAAGAAGCCTATCCAATTTTAGTAACATGTTATTTGTAGTAGAAACTATCACCACAATTGTAAGACAATTTTCTAGTTTGTTGAGATATACCCTAACCTTGATTAAGATCATGGCAATCTGATCTATTATTAGACTCCTCCCATTTTTTTTTAACAAAGATGGGTTTTAAGTAGTGATAGGTCCGCCCTACTAATCTATCACCAAAAAACATCTTTTCGAATGAGGTTAAGGAACTCTAGGTGAGACACGAGAGATTCCTAATCCATCATATATCGACGGTGCACCATCTTGTTCGCCTCCTGATTGATTTCGCGAAACACATGAGTGCAAATCGCAAGATCAAATGACTAAAGAAGAAGTTGAACGTTAGAGACAATCATCTTGATCTCCCATGGACATCTCTAAACCCCAGTGACTGCATTCGTTGATGGCGATGAGACAATCACCCTCCACTTCAATTCTTCTTAAATTGGGTATAACTAGTGCAAGGCTGAGTAAGGGGATGCAAGTTTTGCATTCAATTGTTGGTACCTTAAAGGAACTAAAACACAACTTTAGTATAAGAGGTGATGTTTGAACCTACTTTACCTCCATGTATGGCCACTTAAATTTGTTCAAGAGTTTCAAGTTATAAAGAGAAAACAAAGAATTAAAAAAAAAAAGAGAGAGAGATAAGAGTCAATGCAAGAGTCTTGTCAAGATCAAGCATAGATAAAGAAGAGCAAAAGAGTTTGGAGAGGTATGAATGTAAGATAGGATGTCTACCACTATGATGACAAAGGAGACCAAAGAGGGGGTGATGAAGGTGAGAGGTCAATACCTAAAGGAAGAGGTTAGAGAGGACAAAGTAGAGAGAGAGAGAGGGCTACCACTTTCCCTTTCCCTTTCCCTTTCACGACGGTGAGAGTGAGATGAACCTAATCCTATTACCTCCTCTATACATTTCATTACATTGTTGAAACCTTTGGTGTTTGATTAGTTGTATTACATGTTGACAAAAGTAGCACACGTGAACCCCTTTGAATTGGTGTTTGTTTTCTTCTTTCTTTTTCTTATTTTTTTTATCATTGTTCGCCAGCTCATTTCTCTCTCAGTTTTCATATATTCGGTAAATTACACAAATTCCCCACATTTTATATATATATATATATATATTAATAGGGTGTGGTTCGGGTGTGCACAAATATTATTCAGTGAAATGTGAAACATTATTCGATGAAATTTTAAGCATTATTCGGTGAAATGTGAAACATTCTATCGAACACTGTTATATATATATATATATATATATATATATATATATATATATATATATATATATATATATATATATATATATATATATTAAAATTGAATTTAATCATACAGCCGTAGCTACGCGGAACCTCACTTGCTAATATAGTCCTGGTCATATATGATAACTCTCGCCAATTGCAACACAGAGTACTAATTTGCATTTCCTTGCTCAGTTGCTCATATGAACAACGTTTTAAACAAATTGTGTGAAACAAATGCCCGGTTGATTAATAATAATTAAAAAAAATGCCCGGTTGATTGTACTAATGTGCATTTCGTGTTTTATTCCATTATTTTGATTTTAATTTTATACCTTCAAATGAAGGGTAAAAGTTTCTTTCATTAAATTATGAAATAGACCTATCATACGTACAATAGGTGGAACTCAATTGAATTTAGGGTGTGTTTGAATGGCCATATTTGTTGTATTACACAATTAATATCCTAGGTAGACAGATAAATTGAATTGTTATCTATCGCAAGTTTTATCTATATATGGTTTTATATATACAAGGTTTATTATAGATGGTTTTATATATACAGTGTTTATTATAGATAAGTTTTATCTATATCCATGTATATCTATAGGATGTTCTATCTATAGAAATTTCTCTATTATAAATAGAGGTGTAGGGTTGAATTATGGGGTGCCAGTATATCCATCAAAGCAATACAATAATAAGAACAAGAAAATCATTTTGTGTCTTATTGTTCATTTTCCTTCTCTTTAATGGTATTCACTCGAGGAAATTCACACCAATATCTTATAACTTATAATGCACAATATTACATTAAGTATTCATAAACTTATCAACAACATATAATGTGTCGAATAAACCGATTAATCAAAACCCTAATTCAAAACAGATGACTGTTTTTGATAGACTGTCAACCTCATATAATACACTTATCTCTTGTCACATCCAAACCAACAATATAACCCTAAAAGCTTAACTCATAATTCAAGATGGTGCTGGATTTTCAATTTCAGGCAATCAAAGAAAGCTGGAATATCGTGTCATATGCGTGCGGGTGTTGAGTTTGGGGGGCCTTACTCATCTGTATGGATCCATCCTATATAATCGACAACTTAGGGTCTCTTGTCCATATTTCCTTTTCAATGGCAAACACAAAGTTAGCTATCAAAGCTGGCCAGATGTGATTTGAACCGGTTCTATCAAGTTCATCTCCTCCTTAACACAAGTTCAATCAACAACAAGTGTGGAAATGCATCAACAAATGATAGACGAGAGCGTATTAAACACGGATGTAGCTAAGTTTCCAAATCTCCTAACAAGAAACAAGCTAAGTACTTCTTTTATTGAAAACTCTTAACAAGTGATAAACTTGGTTTATTTGAGACTGTTTCTTCTAATCGTAATCAAAGATGTTTTCTTCTCTAGATTTCTTTTCTTTATCCAAAAAAAAACGATGGGTTGTGTTGGGGACGAACTCATCGTTGGCTGCTAGGACTTGTCTACTCCCAATGTTTTGTTTTCAGGTGATCTATATGGCCACCCCTTAATCTCCTAAAGTCAGGAATTTCAGACTGAATAATTGTATGGATGTCCCTCTATATCATTTCTAAGATATTCAACCCATTCCTAACAAAATAAAAAAAAAAGGGGGGGAAAAAAGGGATTGGGTATTCAAAAAGAAAAAGGAAAATCACATTCCTTTGTCTGTCCTATTTTCATGTGAATGAATTAGATTAGAGGCCCCATACTCCCATAGTCCCATGTCTTGTTTGCTAATGAAAAAAAAATCCCCATTTCATGTTCAATAATCAGCAGAAAAATCAACTTGTTCAGATCAACAAACCATCACCGCTAACAGCGGAAGATTTGTCCAAGAGAGAACTTAAACCATACCTGCCAACAGATGATTTGCAGCAATCTCCCAAGATTCTGTGACAAATCCCATGCCTGCCAACAGATTAAAGGGTTAGGTTAGGAACTTAAGCCACATATTCGTAAACTTACGACAGAGTTAAGAAGCAAGGTGATCCACATGGCCTTGTCTCTCCGTATCCTCATAGAATAAGATACAGCAGCTGTACAAATGTACAATACAGCTCACGCAGGTAACGTATTGTATGTATGTTGATCAACATGTAGACATATTATTATACAAATAATAGCATAATATTAGCAAATCTATATTCATTCCCCCTATATCTTATCTATACATGGATTAGAATTATAAATACCAGTCAAGGATAAAAGCAGCCCTCTACAAAGGTGAGTTGATGATCAATCCTTATCTAGCAAAGGGCCATACAGAAAACCAAGTAGGGCACCCTTTGTCCCTTCACTGGGTCACTGTGGGGTGGAGGAAACCTGAAAAATCCCAATTCAACCCAATCAGATGGGCCTTACATTAGCCAAACATCACTATTTTTCCCCTTCACAAATTTCAGATTTATCCGAGTTCCCCGAGTATATAATACATCTTCTCTGCAACTCAAGCTCAATCATCCAAGGCAAAAAAAACATCAAAAATTAAACAATACTCAATACTCAATACTCAAATCTTTTTATATATTCATATGAAGATGGCATCGAATTCATCATCCATGAGAGGCTTGAAGAACAGGTCTTGGCAGAGGTGTTCAAGGCAGATGAGGGAGCAAAAGTCACGGCTTTACCTGATATGGCGGTGCACTGTGATGCTTCTGTGTTGGCAAGAAGACTAGGCAGAAAAAGAGAGCTTTCCGATGATGATTAACATCTGGTGGAGGTTTTCAAGCTCATGATCGATCATGGGCTAGTTTTTGTAGGGGGGAGGCTGACTGCTTGTAAAGTGGTGAGGTGTTTTCTTTATTTTTTCCATTTTGGATAGGTTTAGTTGGGAAGGAAGAAGAAATGGATGAATTTGTGGATTTGGTTAAGCATTCAAAATCAATCCATATGGCCAAACTGTAATAAATGTAATGTTCAGCTAATGTATATCAACTTGAAGCATGTAGTTTACTGATCATCTAAATTAGAGAACCTAAGGGCGAATATGCAACTCATGAAATCAGATATCCATTTATGGAAGCTTCTATTCATGAAATAATCTCAGCGAAAAGGAAAAGGGAAAACTGTTCCAAGTTGCTAAGACTCCACTCATCCCATTGAATTTTGGTAAGAGTAAATTGAGAATAGGAATGGAAACAGGGGAGTGTATAAGAAGAGTAGATGTGGGATACCTCATGTTCTGCAGACTACATTTAGCAAATCAACCAACTCAAAAACAATGCAATGGAGGAATGAGCCTACTCTCCTCTTCAAATGCTACTTTGTAGCACATCCAATCTTTGATGAAGAAACCAGAGTTTGAACTAGCTAGTCGCTCATGTAAGCTTGCCTGTGCGAGAGATCCATATCATGTCCAATTTCCTTCTGAATCAAACACAAAATAAGATCTCCATTTGTGCTGACCCTCCCTTCATTGTCATGTTAGTGCACAAGTCAATAAAATAGAAATGCTTCAAACTGCACAATTAACCTGTTATAAGGCAGCAAGGTATCAGAATTTCCTGGCTTGCAGCCTTTGCAGGCCTCCTTTCTTAGTTTCATCCGGCATGTTGTCGGTAGCATCTCAAAAATAGTGGCCAAATTAGAAAGACAATCCCAAAAGCATTGACATTGCAATTAAAAATTCAATAATTTCAGCTTAGAAAACAGCCTGTAAATTTAGCAGCAGTTTACTAAAAATACAGCAGATCCATCTCAAATCATTCAAAACAATTCTCTAACTCAAATCATTCAAATAAAAAATACAGCTCTATAGTGGAAAAACTGTAATATCTCAACAAAAAAAAAGCCCCTCTTACAACAAAAATAAGGCTTTTAAGCATTTTGAGTTCAAATGAGGCAACTAAACTCTATAGTGTAAAAAACGCAGTAATTATAAAAGGATAGTTCCACAAAGTTAATTAGCAAAGATGAAACCAATGAGCATCATCAAAAAAGTTCCCAGCCCTCTTCTAGAGGCTCCTCTTGATTAAGCTTGGACACTAGCTCCATTGAAGGATTCAGAAAAGGGTCTTTGGGTGATGAATGCCAAGTAGCCTGCTGCTCTAAAACTTGATCTGATCCCGTGCTCTTCAGAGAAGACCCTGAAGATGCCAGAATACAGCTGGTCTGCTTTGGGGAAATACATTCGCTCAGAGGAACACTGCTATCATATTTATCCTTGAGCAATTTGACATCCTGACATATGACAGAGATTTCTCCCCTGCAAAGATGAAAAGTTAAAACCAAGGCAAAGAACAAAAGTGACTAAATTATATGCTCATTCATACTCATTTTTCAGCTCAAGGTTTTACACCACAATCTCCTAATTCAGTCGGGAGTTTAAGGATAAAAATTATCAGTCAACCATAGAAGAAATAACCTTCGATGCTTAAAGACTACTATTGGTTTGATGCTCAGGTCGCCGTAAGCAGAGTTCATTTTGGGGGTTTGCAGGTTAGTATCAGGAAAAAACAATCAAGTATGTTCATTAAAATTGAAAAAAGGTATAAACACCAATTAAAATGCATATTATGTCACAAACATTTAAACATGACTCTACATACTTAATCTTGCTAAAAAAATGTGGTTTAAACATGTTTTTATATAGTACTAAAAGTAGTCAGGTCTTTTAGCAGGCAGTCTTTCCTACCCTCACTCAGCGTATGAGTGAAAAACAAAGTATAGTTCAGCAGAAAAAAGAGGTGAATGAGAAAGGACTTACTGCAACATATCAACAACATGACCTTGATCCACAAGAAACTCCCTAAGCTGTAGCAAAGACAAGGTAGTAATCAGATAGAACGGAAGAAGTCAAAAAATTTATTAACTACTGAAATAGGAGTAAATATGACTATAAATTACAACTATACTTCCCAAGTTCCCAACCCACGATTTTGTAAGTACTTCAGGCAATCACCAACGTTCCTTGACAAGATGCCTATTTGTATGATTTTTATATCATCAAAGAACAGGTACCTTTGTATTCTCATGAGCGTCTTGCTGCAATATCTTTGATTCTTGTACTACTTTCTCCATAATAAGCTCTTGCTCAGAAAGAGCCCTCTGAGCAATCTGCTCCTTTTCAAGTTTCTCCTGCTCAGCTGCAATTCTCTCTGATTCAGCAGCAGTCAACCTAGTTTCAAGGGCTTGTCGCATCTGCAAATCGATATTCAAGAGTAAGATTCTCAGGAACTAGCAGTATTATTTACTAATTCAATTTAATGTATCAATTTTTGTCAAAATTGCTGCAAACTTCATAATCTTTTGTTCTTAGGAAAGTGTAAAACATTTCCATGAATAAATTTCAAGCATCTGAAACACATAAACAACAATGTACAATTATAATAATTATTTTAGTAAAAGATAAAAGATATTAAACATGATTGAAAACCCATGCCTAAAGTGTTCGCCATTCCAAGAATAAGCATTTGAAAAAAAAAATTCACTGTTATGATCATTGGAACTGAGAAGATAGCCAGTAAATAACTTCAAACAAAAATGTTAGCATACCATATTAAGCTTTGATAGCGAATTGTCTTTTTCATTTGACAAAACAAGAAGACGAGATTCAAGCTCCCTCATTTCAGTTGCAAGAATAGCCCTCTCTCCATACACTTCTCCAGAGTGCTACGAAAACAACCAATAAGAAACAAAATTAAATAAATTTTGTACTTCAACTCATTCAATAATGTGAAATGTCATAATCTCCCCCCAAAAATTACCATGTCATTTGCATCTCGTGCATGATTCAGCATCCTTTTTAGTTCCTCCACCTTGGCAACTATTTCCAAACCTCCCTTACTAGCTTCAGCCTTAGCTTGTTGTGCGATTTTCTCCTCAAGTTCAACTTCCTTCATCAGCTTCAGGACTGCTTCCACTGAGGAAAGCAATGTTTTCTGCGCCGTTAATTCAGCTTATTAGATTTGAGGTGAATCTTAAAATAAATCAAAACTTGCATTTGCTTCCAGATCACCTAATCCTTATATGTTGATATGAACAAATAATGGAGAGATTATGCACTTCCATGACAATATGACATCACTACTGAAAATTGATCATGTCTCTGAAATGCAAGCAGAATACACTCAACCACCCCACGTCAATAAAAGTGTACATGAAAGAAAGTCCAACAGATATATTGAAAAATGAGTTAAATGTATCAATTCTTTTTCATTCCCAAACATGAGTGAAATTTTTATACTTCTATAATTCAATTAAAGATAATATAGTGAAAATTTTGTGATCAAGAAATGGTGGAAGAGGACAAATATGCATACTACTACTACAACAACCCAGATATGCATACTATCACTACTGAATATCTCTTGCACAAAATTTCTCCTCGATTTACACCACAATGCAGCCAACAAAAAGTTGGAAGCTCTCAAGGAATAAAATGCCTTAAGAATAAGTCCTCTCAATCGACTTACCTAAATCTCACAAAATTATGTCTACGTAAAGAGTCTTATCAAAAAATACCTTGTGGGTTTTAGCAACCTTGATAATATCTTCAAGAAGGTCAGAGCTGCAAAGTTGGTCAGATCTGGCAAGTACAGGGTGCAGGCTAGATGATTTCTCAATAATGGCACTACCGGGGGCCTGGACATTTTGCCTGAAGGCGCCATCAGCGATTCCATTATATTCTAGAATTTCATTATTTGTAGCAAGGACCCTGCCCAAAATGTGGTCTTCATGAGGGAGAGAGGACATTTCGACATAATTTGACCCGCACAATACCTCACTACCAAAATTTGCAAGTTTAGTCTGATCGTCAACATGGACTGAACCTTGCAAGTCCTCAGAAAGAGAAACATTAGGAGAGTCAAAACTAATTGCCTGTTTGCCATTCAAACAGACATCTGGAATAGCATTGTCCAGAACAATAGAGGACAGCGATGAGGAAAAGCCTAATTCAGAGTCAAAATCTCTGCGTAATGCGGCAGTATCTTCAAGACCCTTGTCGTCAGATACCAAATTACTATCAGCATCATAAGCCTCTTCAGATGTATGAGAAACTGAAATATTGTGGTATACATCCTCACCAGCTATGACACCTGCTTCTTCAAAGAAATGTGATGATGTCAATTCTTTGGTCCTCGTGTTTCCACTCAACACGTCACCAATGCCTCTAACATCACAGTCTGTTGTATCTAGAGACCTATCTAATCTCTCATTCGAGCATGTTGTATCCACATGGCAGGTTTTAGTTATTACTCCATCAGTGGCTTTCTCAGTGCTCCCACACAATTGATCACCAATATCCTTTGCAGCACTAACTGTTGAATGTAAAGATCCATTGATTATCTCATTCATCTCCCCGGAACCATCAGCAGCTTCCTCAGCATGAGATGTTGATGGATGTGTAGAAGAACTAACACAAGCTGAGTTATTGAATTCTGGTACACAGTGTCTCTCATTTTCAACTGCGAGTCCAAAGGCATTTATTTGTCACCTTTTATGATTCTATCATAAAAACAATTACAAGCTAGAGAAGATACCTAAATATCATAAAAGGATACTTTTTAATCCTATGGGGTCAAATAACAGCCACAAATCACAAATACATTTTGGATAATCATAATTCACAATATCCAATGAGCTTATACGTGGTCTGCTGAAGGTCATAGTGTTTAGCATTAAAAAGCTCATGCAAAATCTAAATACTTTGTACTTGCAGCAAAATCTCAACATCACCAAAGGAGTTAATATGTTGGATTTGGGAAACAGATATTTTGTACATCAATATTCAATAGTACTAATCACTTTTAGCAAAATCTCAACACATTGTACTTGCAGCAAAGTATAAGATAGGCAGAAGAATGTATTGCAAGCATTTCTATACCTATTACTAGCTTTAATATTACAAAGTACAAGAAATTTTAAAGTAACAGTGAATTAGAGCATTCACCTGAGGACGGCTCTTGCCGACACTGAGTAATAGAGCTAGAAGCACTGAATGGGTCTGTAGTATTTGTATATGGGAGAACCTTCGTCAGTATGAAGTCCACAGATCCTTCAAGATCATCTGAATGTTCATAAGCTACTGCTTTCAGTAGACGGGCGTCAACCTTGTCAAAACAAGATCAAAAGTCATAAAATAGCATTATGGTTTCCAAAAAAAAGTTCCAGCTCAAACACCTCCACCTCTATCATTCCTTCCCCAACCCTCCATAACAAGTTGTGAAATTTTGTACATTCAGCACAATGGAAGGTGTCAAAACTCAAATTTGACACAGGTGTTTTCCTCCAGCATCAAAATTGTACAATAGTCTATCCTAAAGCATGTTCTCTTCTCTGTGGAACATAAAAGGAAGAAGAATAGAAAAGACTACAACTGCTATTCCAGACTAAGTCACACAATCAATGGGATTGCTATCTACTGTCTTCTCTGGAACAGTAAGTGATTGGAGTGTATAGTCAGCAGGGAAACAGAGAACTCTGAGAAAGAAATTCAGAAGTGATTGGAGTGTACCCTACAGCCGCAATCAATGGAAAACTCAGGTCTTTCACACATATTCAACTTTTAAAGGAGTGGAGTGGATATCCATCCAAAAAGGAACTTTCATAAGTATCGTCCGAATCCAACTTGAAGAATCGATTATTGACATAGAATATATTATCATCGAAATTCAGACATACCTCTGGAAAAAGATCTTGGAGAGTCCAATACACCGAACTGAAAACCATCGTAAACCCTAGTGACAAAAAAAACACGAAAAAGCAAACGGATTATGAGTCCAGAATTCGCTTAAACCCTAGGGGAAAAAAAAACAGGAAGAAAAAGTCCAAACATGGCAGATGACGCAAAATTTTAAAAAATAAATAAACAAAGATAGTACTCCGTATTTTCACAACCGCCTGTTTTCACCGCAATCATCGAAACATCGGAACAGAGAGAGAGGAGGGAAACAATTCCGACCGAGTCAATCTCATAATCAAATTCGAACTAATGAACGAAGGAAACGCTAAGAGAGAGGGAGAGACCTAGGAGAAGAGGCTACAGAGAAGACGGAAGCTTGGAGAGTGATCACACCGACATGCATGCCAGAAAGGGAGGAGAGCGACAGAGAGGTCGATGGAATTTATAGGGACGTTTAGAGATTTCGTGGGAAAGGGGACACATCACCGTCGCTCTATCTTCCTTCCCGTCTATCTATGTGTAATTTCATCTGATTAGGAGGATACCAAATCATTGATCGCCACGTGGACAAAAAAGCTTCGGAGTATTAATTACTCCGTATCTATTAAAATTATACTCCTTTCAATGGCAAAATATTATAGAGTAAATGGCAATGAATATACCACTTTCAATGGGACATTGTAAAAATAATTCCCGACCCAAATAATAAGAATGTCAAAATGACCTATGTAATTGCAAAACTAACCGGTAATCCAAACCTGTTGCAGCGGGTAAGAAAGACGGTTGAAAATTGGAAAGAGAAAAGTGAAGAAAGCATACCTCACATCAACGTCTTCGGTCACAATCATAACTTCAAGAAACCCGTAGAAATTCGACGGGGAAACCGCCATTGGAGGGAAAACCTGCTTGTTGTGACGCCGGAACTGAGGATGACGCCGGAATTGAGAGAGAGAGAGGTGTTGCTTACTGTGACGCCGGAACCCAGAGCGAGGGACGACCCAAGATTGGAGAAAGACAACCCCCTGGCGCCGATTCCGCCATTGAAGAGAGGTAAACCCCCGTAATATATCTCAAAGCTTTCTCCTTTAATGCTAGTTAGGGGGTTTCAAAGCATGTAAAATCAATTTAGGGCCGGTTGGAAGAATTGGGGGATTGGGTTTCGAAAAATGGCAACGGGAAACCCTAACTGGAAATGTGGTCGGCGTTTTGGGGATAGGGGTGGAGAGTTGACATTGATGATAAGTTATGGATGAAATTGAAGGTCGAAAATTGGTAGAAGAGGTTAGACATGGCCAATCAAACAATGAAATTGGGGATGGGAAAACTCGACAATGGCGAGCGGGGTCCTGCTTGTGGATAGGGGAAACGATTGAATGGCTAGGTATAGAAAAATCTGGGTAGGGTTTGATTTGGGGAATTCAGGGAAGAGGCTGAGCGGGAGAATTTCCTTCATGTGTTATGCCATGTTTACTAAATGACGACCTTATTACGATGGGGAAGTTTGTGCTCTAATCTTACTTGGTGAACCGAAGGTGAATTGCCAATTTATGGAAATTCATGGAACAAACTCATGATAGACTTATTTAAGTTCATCAAAATAAATTGATTATGCCATTCTCTATAACTTTCTAATCACAGAATTGAGATTGTTATATAGTTAAAGAAGCTATAATTCCTTTTTCATTACATTGTGTCATAAAAACTAGACTAGTGAACTTGTTTTGAGACCTATTTTAGACCCTAATTACTTGGCAAATGTCCTGGTCCAACTTGATATCGCTTTGTGACCATAGTTTGATTGTTTATTTGTTTCAAGCTCTCTTTTTATTTTCTTAGGCCTTATTCCCTGCTTTCTGGGTAAAGTGTATAAGTGCCCTGTTGACCCTTTGGAGTTTATTTTAATGTTTCTGTCCCATAGCAGCATCTAGATGTTTTTGCAAGGATTGCAGATTGGTCAAAGAATAGGCACTTATCTTGTCTTAAGAAGTACATGTATTTGACAAAAGTTAAGATGGCATCAAATTTGATACTGTGTTGCACACATGTTGACTGATGCTTCCTGTTTTTTTATGTGTAATATTTTGAGCTTTCTGTCTCATATTGCAGACATTTTGTGGTGTTGTCTATTTTGTGGTGTTTGAAATTTGTAACTCTCGTTTGTTGAATAACAAAAACAGAGATCTTGAAACCAATGTTGTGGTGTTGTCAATTGTAGATTGTTTTTCAAAGCACTCTTGTGGTGTTGTCAGTTGTTGATGGTTTTTCCAAGCAATTGTGTGGTGTTGTCAAATGCAAAATGTTAAAACGTCTGGCAGGAAAAATACTTTGACCGGCTATTCATTTGTAAGTATTGGCTAGGATTATTGCTGAAATGGGTGTTATCTAAATGACAGATTAAGGACAATGGCAAAAGGCAAAGGAAAAAAGGTGTCGACCCCTTCGAGCAAGAAGGTATAAGCCGTAATATCTTATGAGCCAGTAGATTAGGGGCGTTATTTTTTTTGTGTTTGTGATGTGAACATCGGTACTCTCTTATTATATTTGTGCAGGCGACTCTTGCCCTTCCTCCGTCGAAGTATTTTAGAGGGAGGTCCAACCAGTTCTCCAAGATAGGTGTACTGACGGGCATGGATGATGGGCTATCTGCAGCTGATTGGCAGATGCTGAAGGATAGCAGGCTCGGCGGCATTGTAAAGATCGGAGCCAATGTGCCCTACTGCTCACCCCTTATCCATTACTTCCTGGAGAGGCAACTCAAGACCCTCAAGAAATGTGAGACATGGTATGAGATCCAGGGGCGACTCCTCCGGTTCTCCATCAAGGAATTTTGCCTAGTCACCGGCCTCAAATGTGGTGCAAGGAATCGGGCATTTGAGGCGGAAGATCACAAAGGCGCAATCCGGAGCTTCTTTGGAAGGGAAAGGGTCAAGGTGTCCGTCCTTCCCGTCATGTGGGAGGTCGCAAAGGCGAAAGAGAGAAGTGAGCGGAAGAGGTTGAAGCTTGCACTCCTGATCATTGTAGAGTACATCCTACTGCCAGGGGACGTGGACAGGGGAGTGAAAGGGTAGGTGGTCGCCCTCGTTCAAGACCTCGACCAATTCTTTGACTACTCGTGGGGTAAGGTATGTTACGAAGCCACACACGAGAGTCTTGATGGGGCACTGGTCAGGAAGGTGGAGCAAGGAGTGAAAGGTGGGAATGAGAGGTCCGGGTACTAGCTCAATGGATTCCCATTAGCGTTCCGGGTACGAGTTCAAACTTAATGCTATTTAATACTTGGCTAGATTTGTTGTCAGTATGTCTGGGCCAATTCTGAGTATGGCCAAGGTTTTCTCTAAACTGGCTAGTAAAATTTCGATATTATGGCCGTGTAGATTTGGATCTATGAAGCGGTGCCGGGTATGGACAACCACTTTGCCAACAGGAGTCGGGGGGTTATCTTTCCCCGATGCGTTCGGTGGAGCATAACGGAGGCGCACCTCCCCAATGAGAGGGTGAAGACGATGCTGGACATAGAGAATGAGGATGGGATCAAGTGTGACGATGCTCGGACGACCCTTGTGCCCGAAGCGGCTGAGATGGAGAGTTTCCTCGGTGCTGGGTACCCCCACGAGGAACCCGACGCCTTTTTTGACAACGTAGCCAAGTCGTACGAGGAATCACTCCCACCTGTCGGCATTCCGGCAAAAGAAACAGCACCTTCCCCCAGCCATGGAGCCCCTGAGGATGCAACGATTATCACGATGCTCCGAGAGGTACTTACGCGGTTGTCGGGCCTCGAGAAAGCAGTGGAAGAAATCAAGAGCCACGTCAAGGATGTAAAAAATGTCGGACCAGAGTCAGATAAAAAGCAAGAGGTTAGTCATGACGTGAGGCCTTATTCACCCCTTAGTCAAACATGTGAAAGTGGCTATGATTAGTAAGTTAATGGCTAGTTCACCTGCGAACTTGGCAGGAGAATGTCTTCATGGAGGTTGACAACGACAAGGAGGAGGATAATGAGACAGAAAACCCCGATCCATCTGCCACAACATAGGGCGTTGTCACACAAGAGGAGGCTGTAACCCAACAGGAGCCCCCTGCACCGGTTGCGGAGAAGGGGACGGGGAGCCCTAAACGCACAACGATGCAAGATAACATTGGCACCGACAACGCCGATCCTGCTCCCACAACTCAAGAACTTGGCATGCTTCAGGTGAGTGTCACTCAGGCGTCCCCCCTACACATTCCCCTGCAAAGCTGAAGCCTCGAGGGAGGCCTAAACGCGGCATAAAGCAAGAGGAGATTGAGACGAAAAAGCCGGAGCCAGCTGCGACAAATGAAGAAAGTGACACCCAAAACGATCCGACTGTGACGCAGGAGGGCCACCCTACACCTGCAGCTCCTCAGCCGAAGGGGAAGGGGAGGCCGAAACGGACAAAGCAGGAAGATGCAGAAGTAGATGACCAGGTCATCACCGCCGTCAAAAAGAGAGCCCGTGTTTTCAAGTTCAAGCTTAGTCAGGTACATCCGTCATAAGCTGCAGTGGCTGAGGGTCTAATCACGCAGGAGGATATCGACGCCGTCGACGGGTGGCTGTCAAGGTGCGTTGTTAAATTGGTCTCTATGCACCTTTCCCTTTAATGGTTGGAGAATAACGAATACGTCCACAGGGGAGGGCCCACACTAACCGCAGCACATCTTGGGACGACAATCACCCAGGGTTTCTATGAGATCGTCAGGACTCCGACGTTCTAGATGTCTACTGAGGTATGTGCACTGTACCTTATAAGTTAATCGTGTCATCGTATATGCACAACTGATACTACCATTCTCACACCGTTGCGTTGCCTACCAGCACATGGACCAACTGCTGTGTTTCCAACGGGAGAAAGTGCATGGAGATGAACGGTGGCTGTGGAGACTTGATGGATGTGGTGATGTCATAAAATGTAACATCGTAGTTAACGTAGGCAAAGTACTTCTGTTTCTTAGGACATGTTGTTGTTCGTTATGGATAGCTTTTGGGGTTGTCGTTGTCATTGCTTGACTATATAACAATTGCACCCTTTTGAACCCTTGGAAACATTTGATGTTTACTACATGTGTATGGTTTTAGAGACTTCGCCAACCTTGTTGTAAATGGGTAAGGTTTGTTTAAGATACAAGGTAACAATTGCACGCGTTTGATGTTGTCACCTTTTATGAGCAATATAAAATGTAGTCAGGGATAAGAAGATAATGGCTAGGTAATTACATAACACTGGCTAGGAAAATACTAACAGTGGCTAGGTAATGTAGAAGACTGGCTAAATATTCCAAAACCCAAAACATCTGTGACACCCAACGCCAAGTTATAGAAAACCTCGAGTTCCCCCTATTTGACACGCATTCTACCAAAAGACTACCTGCGTCAACAAAACCAACATGCAATCCTTATGTCCTCGGACGCTTCCGGCGAACGAACTCCCCACGCGATGGGTACCTGCTGGTCTTCGGTCTCCCAGGCCTTCTCTTCACAGCTGGAGGTAGTAAACGGATATGCGCAATACGTTCCGGCGGATCCCAGGTGTCCATGGGGGGGGGGGGGGGGGGGGGGGCGGAGTACACCACTCCGTGGTAGGTCGCGTGCCACGCAGCCACCCTATAGTAGTCATTCACTAGGGAGTACACATCGAGGCCTCGAGCCTTTGCCGCGGCTACGGCATGACAGCAGGGGTACTGATCTATGTTGAAGTGTCGACATGTGCATGAACGGGCGCTGAGGTTCACCAGCCACTTCGAGGTTCCCTTTATGACCTGGAACTCGTGATCGCTGAGGGGCCTCGCAACCATGCATATGGATGCATGGTAGCTAGACATGATGGCCTTCGCAACCCAATCACTTACCACCTTCCCGGCCGTGCCACTTGCCTTCCTCCGTGTCTCAAACCACTCTTGCACCGTCTCGATGATGCAATCAAATAGCGCTACAATCGGCATATCCCGAGGCTCTTTGAAGACGTTGTTGAGGCATTCGGCGTTGTTCGTTGTGGTTATGTTGTAGCGGTTAGCCAAGTAGTGAGCCCTTGCCCAGTTGCGGAATCCTGCTTCACGAAGATACTATCCGGCTGCGGGGCTATGGGAGGAGAAGTCTGCGAAGAGTTAGTTAAACTCGGCTATGGTGTATGCCTTGGTCATGTCGAAGTACAACTGCTGCAAGGAGCCACACTTGTGGTGGTGCTTCGTATTCTGGAAGAGGTGATATGTGCAGAAGTCCTGCTTGGCAAATGTGTAGCTGTCACGTATGCCCTTGATGATGCTCACATGCCGATCGGTGACCCACATCAAGTCTGGGGTGTCCGGGACGATTCGAGGCATTTGTCGGAAGAAGAATGCCCAGGAAGCGTCATTCTCGTCATCCACTACCGCAAACGCAACTGGGTATATTTTGTGATCGGCATCCTGTGCAGTGGCAAAGAGCAAGGTCCCCTTAAACTTGCCTTTTAGAAAGGAACCGTCAACGGAGATGACCTACGAGCATTTGGCAATTAGACATCTGTGTTATACGTGCCTTGTTAAAGGCTGGGTAAATGTATTGACTGACTAGGTATAAGAAACAAGTCGCTAATGAACATACCTTCCGTAAGTGGGGGATGGCTTCAATCCAGACCCCGAAGCTGACGAACTCGTACTTGAACCTATGTTCAGCATCCCACTCAAGCCAGGTGTGGGAACCTGGGTTCGCCTTCTCGAGCATGTACAAGTACGACGCCATTACCCGGTACGAATCCTCGTCCGTTCCGTATAGGGTGTCCCTCGCTGTCGCCTTTGCGCGTCGTGCCTTCCAATAGCTGCAAGTAACTCCAAGCTCGGATTTCGATAACGCCTGTATGTGGGCTGGAGTTACCGGCTTACGGGTACCAGTGAAACTGCATTGCATTTCATCAATCGTGTCAGGTTACAAACTGGCTAGGGGGTTATTAACACTGACTAGTATAGATAATAAAGTGGCTAGAGTTTCACGGTAAGGGGTCAGTAAGAATTATTTTAACCTGGATACAAGACTCTTCCGAATAAGCTCGGACGTTGCCTGTCGATCGTGGTTGTGTCGAACATTAACCCCGCAGGTGTGCTCCGGAACGTACTTCCTCACTTTCCACAAACTTGTTTTCAGGTATGTTGACGCACGGCACATCCACTTGCACTCGGGATCGATGCACACCACGGAGTACACTTCTAGCGACGGCCTCTTCACATGTGTGTCAAAACAGCCATCCAACGCAGACCACCTTACCCGGTTTTGCACTTCCTCCTTTGACTTCAACAACAAACCCTCATGAAGGTCAGTGTTCTTGCGTCGGGGGTCCCCTCCTTTCGGAAAAGCTTTGTCCAACATCTTCTCAACATCCTCGGTCGACATCCCTGGAGATTTAGTCCTCGAAACCCACCGTTCGGCCTCGTACATCTCATCATCGGATGATATACAACCCATTGATGAAGTTTCCTCAATCGACTCCAATTTTAGTACTCCGATGTTTCCATACTCCTCCTCCGACGAGCTCGCCAAGTTGACGGAAACAACACTCTCTTTATGCCCACCCACATATATATTATCCTCCTCATCACTACTCAGACATACGATTTGTTTCCCCCGGTCCACGTCCAGCAGTTTACCTCTCGTCTCCTCCATGACGGTTGTTGGTTCTGCCCTAGTTGTCTGGATGACCTTGCCAGCAGTGTGATTTTCCTTGCCAGATGAAGTATTGTCCTTGCCATCAATAGTGTTATCCGAGCCGTTATCCGAATTCAGAAGAAGATGCGAGTTGGACCCATCGACTATCATATCAACCAAACCACCCTCTTCCACCACGAGTGTTCTATTGTCTCCGCCTGGTGATTTGCTGCGTTGTTCCATGTTCCCAACCATGGAGCGACTTCCATGTTGGCTTTGACCTTCGTTCACCGATGCGTACAAAGGAAAGGGCCATGTGCCATCGCCACCCCTTGAGTTGCAGTACTTGAAAGCATCCCAATCACTTTCATCATCCACTTGAATCGGATAACATCCCTCCGTCTTCGTATTGAGTAGATATTTCAACTCCAACTCATAGCACCTCGGGTCAACCGCGAGCTTCTCCATTATCTTATTCTTGACGGACCCAAACAACATGGTCTCCTCTATGAGCATTATTTTGTGGGCGTTTTGACCTTGATACACCCATCCTTCTTCGAGATGCTCCCATCGACCATTGCAAACGAGAGTAAGTAATACCACCCCTTTCTCCCCTGCGAAATTATGAGGTTAAGATGGTCCTCTCAGTATCTGTTAGAGGTAAGGGAAGGATGGGGAAAATCCATTACTGTGAATACAAAACATAAACCGTACTTACCCATATTCGTTGAGGTCTGGATTTTGCAGATGGCACGTGTATCCCTGTCTATGGCTACATATATTCGGTTGATGACTAGGATTTCCCTATGCTTGGCTAGTAACTGAATTTATGGGTTTTACCCTTCCAACTAGACGTTAATGGCAGCCATAGGGAAGAAGCAGATGTTTTGCACTTTTTGTGTCCACCCGGCGAGCTCCCCCGTCTCCTTTTATACTCCCTCTGAAAATCCCCCTGTGTTTTCCCTCCATTTTGCCTTGGCGGGAAGTGTTTTTGTGAAAATGTGACACTCTCTCTCCTAGCATTTAATGCTTGTCATTTCATGCTTCCACACCCTCTCTCCTCTCTCTTTCACAGACTCACTGTAACTCTGCAGCCCTTCCTTTTTTTAATTTTTTTTTGGCCAAAATGATTACCTCTCTCACTCTCTCCAATCGACACCTGTCCATCCCCCCCCCCCTTTTCATTGTGTAACCGGCTACCTTTTGTAACATGTGCCCAATAATTTGCAAGAATGACATTATGTCATTCCTTTGCCAAAATTTTGGGGCCGGGTCATTTTTGAAAAGTGGGCAAACTTTTGGTATATCCATGCAAAACATCCAATATTATATTCGTTGCTTGTTTTTTTTTATTCTATACCCATAGGATAAAACTCTTATTTAATTATTTTAGTTAAAATTTAGAGTAAATTCTTAGAGTACATTTATTTTTGTTAGATAATCTTTCTCAAATTGATTCTTATACTATGCCTTAGGAGTTAGGGCATATGATAAAGACAGTTCCTTGTCTAACACCAAATTAATCAATGAAATCATATCTTCTATTTTATGCATAATTTTAAAATTAATTTTTTTTTGTGACGTGGGGATTCCGAGGTTGTCGACTAATCCCCCACGGGTCCGAGTCCTAGCCTGCAAAGGACGCGAACCGAACAAGCCAGACGGCAAGCCACCAGGCAGGCTCACCCAAGCTAATAAAGGCTTGAGCACCCACTAATTACACAAAGTGTAAATAATGGGATTTGAACCCTTGATCTCTTTTTTTTTTTTTTTTTTTTTTTTTTTGACGCAATATAAAAATTAGGTCGGGTCGGCCGCAGCCGAATTCCTTCCTAGCGCATCCTTGCGGATGAGAGCACCGAGCTCTGGATCGTCGTCGTAACTGTCGTCGGCAGGGGAAGCATGTGCACTGCGCGCGAGATAGTCAGCCACTGCATTCGATTCCCTGAAAATATGACGAATAGCTACATAAGAGAAGGACGAAGTATCTAAGAGAATATCAGATTGAAGTAGCTCGATATTCCAGGGGCATTTCCACACCCCTAGCAGAGCCTTAATAACCAGAAGGTTATCACCCTCGATTAGAAGGTTACGAATATTCAGCTGTTTAGCCCGAAGAATCCCCATCTTTAGGCCGAGATTTTCAGCAAAGGCGACCGAGACGTTGATGCACGTGTCTCTGCCCATGGCCACAACCCTGCCACACCAGTCCCTAATAACGAAGCCGTAGGAAGACGAAACCCCCTGTCTCACAGATCCGTCAAAATTAAGTTTGTAGCAATCCATCGACGGTTTGTCCCAATGCCCCGACCGGATCGGGCCCATACCCCTAGCCGAAACAGAGGGATGGCGACGAGCATAACGAGAGGGGATGTTCGGCTTCGGCAGAAGAGAGGTCCCCGAGGACGACTCGTCCTCAAGGACCTTCGACTGTTTCCAACATTGGGTAAAGGTTGTATAGAAGATTACCATTTCAGTAATAGATACTTTGGTCGTATGGTCAAAAGCCAGTTGGTTCCTAAAGAACCAGGTAGTCCACCAAGCACAGGCCAGAGGGCCGAAATGTTTCTTGCCCACCGCCAGCAGAACTTGGTTTAGGGGAAAGGTAGAGCCCGAATTAACGGCGAGCTGAGATAAGCTCGGACAACGGATGCGGAGAGTCCTTAGTAGGCTGCAAGTAACTGGGCATTGAAGAAACATGTGTTTGTCTGATTCGTTTGTGATATCACAAAAATGGCACCCAGATGGTACAGAAACGTGGGACTTCTGTAGGCGTTCCGATGTCGGAAGGCCGTCGCGAGAGATTTTCCAGAGAAAATGACGAACCTTAGGCGGAACATCTAGGTTCCAGATCCAACCACAATCAAAGTCTTGGGACCCCTTGTTGGCTGACAGCATGGTGTTTGCCGAACTAGTCGAGAACCACCCATTAGTGCTCGGCCCCCAATACATACGATCCTTCATAGGATTATTTGGCAGGATGATGCCAAGAAGATGGTTGATGTCATCCATTGAAAGGATGTTTGTTAAACTTGAGAGGAGCAAGTTCTTATTCCACTGCAGATTTTGGTTGATGAAGTGGGAAACTTTTAGGCTTGAAAGCTCATTTGGGATCGGTTGTAGGACCCTGCAAACCAACGGCTCGGCGAAGGCCCATCTCTGAGACCAGAAGTCAATGGACTTCCCATCTCCAACAGACCAATGAAGGGCGTTCTGAAATTGTTGTCGGATAGACATCAGGCGTCTCCACTGCCAAGAAGTGTTACTTTTCGTTTGGTAGTTTAGGACGTCCTGTTCCTTAAGATATTTTTGGGAGATTAGGCGAACCCATATATTGTCCGGTTCGGACATGATTTTCCATAACAGTTTCATTTGTAATGCAATGTTCATTGTTTCAGCTTTGTGAATACCCAATCCTCCTTTCAAGGTGTCAGCACAGATTTTGTCCCAACTGATCAACGGAGGGGCTTTAGAACTTCTGTTCCAGAAGAATTGTCTGTAAACCTTGTCGAGTTCGTGGTGAATGTGAGATGGTAGTAAAAATGCTTGCATGAGAAAAATCGGTTTGGCGCATAGATTAGATTTGATAAGAACCTTTCGACCTTCGGCCGAGAGGCTCGACGCCTTCCACTTGGTGAGTTGCTGTTTGGATTTGAGCACTACATCGTTGAAGGTGTCTTTGTTAGTTCGTCCGTTGACGATTGGGCAGCCGAGATATTTGTCAAAGTTATTTGCTTGGGGGATACCAAGGACCGCAATCGTGGCACTAATTGCTGCTGGTGTTGTGTTCGAGGAAGCTTGGAAGCTAGATTTATGTAAATTGACCTTCTGCCCCGAAATTAGGCAGAAGCGGTCAAGAATCGTCAGAACTGAAGAGCAAGCCGACTGGGAAGCTTTGCAGAAAATGAGGATATCATCTGCGAAAGCTAAAAAAGGAATCTTAATGCCCGGTTTACCGAACACTATTCCCAGATCTTTGTTTACAGAACTTTCATGTTCCAGAGTCCTAGCCAATACCTCCGAAGCCAAAATAAACAGAAAAGGTGATAGGGGATCGCCCTGCCTAAGTCCCCTGGTGGGCTCAATGAGTGTCGTTGGCTCATCATTTACCAGAACAGAGTAAGAAACCGTAGTTACGCACTCTCTGATCCAACAGATAAACTTGTCGTTAAAGCCGAACTTGGAAAGTACTTTGAAAAGGAAGGACCACTCAACACGGTCGTAAGCTTTCTCCATATCCAGCTTCAAGGCAAGCAAGCCCGACTTGCCCCGCTTAAGCTTGAAGGAGTGGAAAGCCTCATGGGCTATAAGAATGTTATCCTGGATGGACCGACCTTTCGTAAAGGCGCCTTGTAAGGGATGTATCAATTTTTCAAAAATCTTGGTAAGTCTTGCTGTAATCACCTTTGCTATAATCTTGTAAATCGTGGAGCACAAACTAATAGGGCGGTAGTGGCTTACTGTTGTCGGGTCATCCCGTTTTGGTAGTAACGTTATGAAGGTATGGTTAGATTGTCTTAATAGCGTTCCACTTGAGAAAAATGCTTTTACAGCTTTCGTGACAGAAGGGCCAACTGTACTCCAGAATTTTTGGTAGAAACCTGCCGAGAACCCATCAGGACCAGGTGCTTTGTCCGGACTCATAGAGAAAACCGCAGTTTTAATCTCTGCGTTAGAGACAGGAGCTGTCAGCATGTCGTTTTCTGCCTGTGTAACTTGCGAGGGGATAACCCTTAAGTCCCTAGTTGTGTCGAGGTCGCTTCTTGTGGAGGAGCGGAATCGAGATTTGAAGTCTGTTTCAAATTCTTGTTGAATAATATGAAAGTCATCAGCGACAGCCCCACCCGGAAGGGTGAGAGACTTGATAATTTTCCTTCCCCTCTTGGACGAGGCGATTTTGTGAAAATATCCAGAGTTGGAATCGTTTAGCTTGGCATGCTTTACCTTAGCCCTTTGGCTCCAGTATCTTCGATGGAAATCGAGCATTCTTTCTCTTTTATTGAGCAGTTGCTTTAATAACTTGATGTCGTTGTTATTGTAGTCTGACATCAGCGAAGACTGTAGTTGGAGTAGTTTCTGATCAGTTGTCTGAATTTGGTTGTTTATATTGAGGAAAGTTTTCTTATGCCATTCTTTGGAAAGGCGCTTTAAAAGTTTCATTTTTTGGAATAGGCGGTACATAAAGGAGCCCGAGGAGTCTAGACGCCATGCCTGAGACACAAGGTTGTTATAATCCGGGCGGTTTGCCCAGGCTAGCTCAAATTTGAATGGTCTGTTTTTCGGTTTTACATTCCGGCTGAAGTCTGTCGAGATTGGTGCATGATCAGATCTGGTGAAGGGATGAATCTGAGTTCTAAGCGAGTCAAAAATGGTGAGGACCTCTGTGTGAATGAGGAGACGATCCAGTCTCTCAAAGCAGTAGTCAATTCCGTGTTTTTTCCGTTTCCAGGTGAATCGTCCACCGAAGGAAGGAACTTCGTGTAAAGAAAATTTGTTTTTGAGGTCGATCAGGCGTGCAAATCTGCCATTTGGCGGACAAACACCCCCCATCTTCTCAGATGGGGAGCAGATGTCATTGAAATCCCCCATTATACAGTATGGTATAAGTAAGTTTTGGATATAAAGATCGATGGTTTCCCAAAACGGGCCCTTCCGAGCCTCGTCCGGTGGGGCATAAATCACTAGGATGGCAACTTTTGTGTGAGATATAAAGTCCGAGTAGTTGAAATGTATAAAGCGGTTGTTAACCGATATCAGATCAAAGGATCCTTGGCTCGAGGGTAAACATTTCCATAGCAAACAGATGCCACCGGAAAACCCGGCAGCCGGATCGAAAGCAATGTTAGTAAATCCACACTTCCGCCAGCAAATATCGGACGGAACCTTATCTGTTTTTGTTTCCAAGAGAGCTAGTACGTTAATATGATTATTCTTACAGAAAATGTCAACGTTAGTCCAGAAGTTTCTACTGCGAATACCGCAGGAATTCCAAGTGCATATATTCATGGGAAACTATTTTTTGTATCCGTTGGTTCATGTATCTGTTGGTTTTGTATTAATCGATAGCATTTTATCGGGAGCGGTGTCAGACTCCAATTGGTGATTAGTAGGCCAACGGTAACCGGCCAAGAGGAACAGACGACAATGTGCAAAACCAAAGGCATGGGAAACATTGGAGAGCTATATAACAACAGCAAAATCGGATCGAAATAGTTGGTAATACATTCGTATGGTGGCACACACGAGAATAAACTAGAAATGATGTAGAAGGACATGGTATAAAGGGTTGATTGATCGAAACAAATATAGAGGCCCAGTGAGAGCGAACTAGAGTGTGAGAGTAACCAGTGATTGTTGTCGTTTGGGATCAATGTTGTTATACAATTGGTTATATAAATTTGCTGGTAGCAAACTAAGTTTAATCCAAAATATAAAGTAAGGGATTGTGAATCCAAATTAGTACACCACTCCTGAATTAGTAGGAAGCTCATCCCACAACAAAACTCCGAGTAGCAGCAGCAACGAAGGCCATAACGAAGCCGAGGAAAGACAGCTAGCAGCAGCAGCGTATGCCCGAACACAGCCCCAAGCAAGGCACCCAGCCGACGCCAGCCAACCGGAACACTTAAGCACAACCCAGCAAACCTCCTCAGAGAGCCCGTCGACGCCAGCAGCGAGCACCGAGCAGAGCAACAACAGGCAAACGCCAAGTGCACAAGAACGCCGCAGCAGAAGGAGTCCACCGGAACTGAAACAAACCTCAACAACTCGAGCGCGAAGGACGCACCAGCGAGTTGCAGAAGCAGAAGCCGACCAGGAAGACACCAAACAGCAGTCCCCGGAACATGAAACCGGAAAACCAAGGGCCCCTTCATGACGACAAACCACCTTCGAAGGATCAATAGGTCCTGTAAGGACGATAGACGGTTAAGTCTGTGAATTTTTAGACAAGAAGCACTTCCTGCAGGTTGGAAACAAATCAAGTATGAGATAAGGAATGAAAGGCCAATGAGTGAACATGTCCGAAGAAAAGGTTGGGATAGCAGTAGAGTTATTTTAAAGGATTGGTGAATCGATAGTAGCAGCTTAATAAAAGCTACACAATTGATCAAGAAAAATGAAGATCCACGTGTGTACCTAAGACCATTGGGCAAATAACAACATATAAAAGGAATAGGGAGAATTTGCAAAATTGAAACCCAAACAAAACCATAAACAAATATGAGCTGAAGGTTGGTCAAGATACAAGCTGGGATAGCTTCAGAATCCCAAGACTGAACCTCAAACCAATAGCGTGTAAAAAATAAAATCAATTCTAAACACACAAGGAAGGTTAATACACCCGGTAGAGTAACTATTGAATAAACAAAATAGAAGAGTATAAGGTGTGTTGTATACATCAAGACATGATAAGAACCGGGAGGGTGTCGACAAACATAATCGAAATGGCAATGAACCCAAAGAGGCTGTCGAACAGCAAAGTAAAAGACATAAGGACCCGTCGGTGTTAGCGAAATAGAAAACCTGTAGCAATTGTTTTGAGTAAACTGGTAGTCCTTGTAAAGGCAAGTAGTTGTAACTGATTGTTGAAATTGTTGATGAGGGTGATCAACCGACGAGGCTACGGAGTGAAACCTGAACAGAGGCACACACCCGCAAGCAAAGAGCAACCTGCAAAGCGGAACAGAAAGCCCGGCTGCAGCAAGAACCAAACTATGGTGCTGCACCCAGAACAGAGACTGATACAAAATGCGCGGCCAGCGCAAAGCCCACCAAACAAAGACAACCCGTAAGAACCGCGTTGTTTGGCAAAACAAAGTAAGAATATCAGTGGAAAAAACAATCAAGTAAAAAACACCAGAGATGAAGTTAACAGTGTAAAACAAGTTATGAATACCAAGGTGGTTGAAATCAACCGAGTAAACTAGATGATTGGGGAAATTAGCCGAAATGAGGGTTGGATTGTGATCCCAATTGTATCCTTTAGGATAAATTATATCAGTACGATATCGGTAGAGCCGGACAAGCGGCAAGTGAGCAGTCGAGATAGGGAGGGGACTTACAAATATCAGAATCGATAGGTAACGGGTGGAAATCACCTGTGAACAGAACAAGAAGCCGAAGAGCATGGAGTAATTTAATGTAAACTGGAAGTTTGTTTGAAGGGAAGTATATTCCCAAAGACCTTGTTTGAGGCTTAAGTACGTAATTTGCTGGTAGGCAACGGGAATAGTCGAGTGTTTGTAAGGGAGAGAAAGAAGACTTACAGGGCGCATTAGAGGCAGAAGAAGCGGAGAGGGCACCTTTGAGCAGCTGTGGACCGAGGGAATCAAAGCCACCGGCTTCGACCACCCCAACAACCACCAGCCCTCACAAATACTAGAGATCAGTGAAGCCAGAAGAGACAGCGAGGACACCGGTAAGTAGAGAGAGGGACCAAGAAGCCAGCCGTACCAGAGCCCGAAACGACGGCGCCCGTCCGGCCACCACCAGACAGTCCCATCCCACAAAAAAGCCCAATCAAAAGGCCGATTAGCCCACCCGGAAGACGGGTCTCGCCGAGAATGGAAGAATTCAAGAGCCACCACTGCCCATCGAGACACCTTCCTCAGGTAAATCCCGCCGTGAACGGGGATGGAGCAAGTGGGCTCGAGAAACACCAACGCAAAGGGGCAAGGTGGGCGGTGGGCAGAGCAAGTGGGGGTTGCAGAGGGACAGTCCTTCGGCGGTTGCAGGTGAGCGGAGCGGTGGTCGCTAGGGTTAGGATTAGGCGGCCGATTGGCCTGAAGGGGAGAAAAGGAGGGACGCGTGGGGGCGCGTTCCTCGTTAGGGTTAGGAAACATTTTTGAACCCTTGATCTCTTGCAAGGGTTACCTCTCCCTTACCATGAATATCTTTTTCACCAATAATAATAAATTAAATTATTTGATAATACTCTAATAAGTGAGTATTTATTTAATTTATTCTAGGTTAGTTAGTTATACTATGAATATCTTTTTCACCAATAATAATAAATAAAATAAATTAAAACGGTAACTATTAATTTAATCTTTTACATCTTATAGGGTAAAATTTTATCTAATAATCAATAACTATTAATTTAATCCTCTACATCTTATGGGGTAAAATTTCATCTAATAACATTTGAATACCCTTGGAAATAAATATGTTATATTTTATTGTGATTTATATATTTTTATATTTTCAAATAATAAATAAAATAAAGATCTTTTATTTTATTATGTACCCTTTATTTGATAAATAAATGATAAAATAATAAAGAGTATATGTAAATAAGAGTACTTACTATTATGGGATGTAGAAAAATAAAACTAAAATAGTTTTAGCATAATTTAGATGGAAAATTCAAACTTTGCATACTTAATTTAAGAAATAACCAAAATATGAAATGAAAAAAAAGTATAAAATAGATTAAACCTATAGTTTCTATTTAATTAAATCTTAATTGTGATTTGTTTTAATTTGAAATAATATATAAATGTATAAACTCATCGATACAAAAGTCGACAACCCTATGCTACGTCCACTAGTATATATAAAGTGATGTATTTTCCTTTAAATCACCTTTAAGTTGGTATAAGAAGGTTTCTGGTATATATCCATTTTCTTAACTTACTTAAGTAAATGTCTTTTTATAATCCTTTTAAGTAATTAAAAGGTCTATAATCACCATTTTACCCTTTCTATTTCTATTTTGACCGTTGATCATTGATCGGAGAAGGTCAACGATGTTGGTGACGCATATGTGGTGATAACTTTTTTTTACATTTTTTTAACGTAGTTAGTGTCACCACTTTTTTTGGTAAAATTTGACTTGAGTTTTTTGATACGCCAATTAATGATCAATAATCCAATATATTTAAGTCACATTACAAAATGACTTCATCTATATATCCACGTGTTATCTTAAGTGTCCTTCTCATATCTTAAGTGGTTACAAAATCTATCACTTTATTTTATAGCCATCGTACCTGGAATTATTTTTATCTTTAGTTATTAAGATTGATTTATTTTAGTTTATTATAATTATAACCAATGATAAGATTTCATAATTAGTTATTTATTTATTGAAAAATAAAATCTTATCATCAAAATATTTTTTTATTAATTCTCAACTTAATATCTTAAGTCGTTACAAAACCTATTGTTTTTAGCACAATTAATTCATATATAATTGATATAATAAAATAAGATTTATAAGTATTATTCTCAAACTCATATGTTAAGTCATTATATAAAACCTCTTATTCTCAATCTTGTATATTTATTTTACAAGTATTACTTTACATTAATTCAAAGATAATTAACATAATAAAATAAAATTTATAAAAAAAACGCGTGGGTAATAAATACTAGTAGTTCATGATTTTTTTTTAAGAGATAAGAATATTCGAGTTCAGGTATATCTGAAACTCGAAGGTCGACCAAACCAGTAAATGGAGAAACCGTCTAAAAACCATAACATATAATAAAATATAACGGTGCAAATTCAGGCAAACGCATCAAGAATTAACAACGAATAAATGGTAAGCCAAAGTGTTGATGTAGAGAAACATAGAGCGGAAACAAGAGAAATAGATAGAGAGAATATGAGTTCTGTATTGAAAATTAATGAATGAATACAACTTGTTCAATACAACCACTTATTTATACAGAGGAGAAGAGAATGAAAATACAGTTGGGAACTTGGGAGACATAACAATCTAACAAAGTCATAGTATGTCTAACACCCCCCCCCCTCAAGTTGGAGCTTGGTTTTGAGTCGAAGATGAAGAAATCAAACCCAACTTGGATATCCGAGACGTGTGAAGAGGACCCTGTAATGATTTGGTGAGAACATCAGCTAGTTGAGCATGTGTAGGAGCATGCTGAAGAGTGATGAGACCAGCAAGCAATTGAGATCGGACAGTCTATCTCAATGTGTTTGGTCCTTTCGTGAAAGATCGGGTTCTTTGCTATATAAATTGCAGACTGGCTATCACATTTAAGAGGGATAGGATGAATGCGTGGTACTTCAAGATCAAAGAACAAACGACTTAACCATGCCAGTTCAATAGTGACTCGTCTCATAGATTTGTACTCGGCTTCAGCATAGGCCAAGGAGATGGTGGCTTGTTTCTTGGACTTCCAAGATATAGGAGAGGACCATAAACTAATGTAATAGCCACTGACTGACTTCCTTGTCGTGGGGCAAGAAGCCCAATAAGAATCACATGATGCTTGGAGATTAAAATCATCATCATTGCCAAGTAAAATGCCCAAGTCCGAAGTACCTTGTAGATAACTCACAACATGAAGTGCTGCTTTCATATGTACATCAGTTGGATTGTGCATGAATTGGCTAAGATGTTGGATAGTAAAAGCAAGATCTAGTTTGGCATTTGTAAGGAAATTCAATTTCCCTACAAGTTGTCTGTATGGAGAAGGACCGGTAAGTAAAGTGCCAGAAGAAATGCTCAATTTGATGCTAGGATCCAGAGGACTTGAAGCATTCCTAGATGAGTCTGGATCAAAATCTTTGAGAAGTTCCTAGATGAACTTTCGTTGGGTCATGATAATGCCTTTGGGAGAGGACAAAAACTCAATGCCCAAAAAATAATTCAAGGTGCACAGATCCTTGATGTTGAAAGAGTCATTCAAAAAACTCGTAACACACTCAATCTCAACTAGATCATCTCCGGTGATGAGGATGTCATCTACATAAACGGATAAGAAAACTGAATGATCTACAATCTTCTCATGGAACAAAGAATAGTCATTGAAGGACTAAGTATAAGCATGGGAAATCAAAGCATCAGAGAGCTTACTGCACCATTGTCTCGAGGCCTGCTTTAAGCCATATAAAGACTTGTTTAGACGACAAACTTTGCCTGGAAACACATGTTGTAAGCTCAAAGGCATTTTCGTGAACACCTCAGTATCGATATCCCCATGGAGAAAAGCATCATTAATGTCTAGCTGAGAGAGAGACCAACCTTTCTTAACTGCAACAACTACCAAACTCCTTATTGTGGTGATCTTAGCCACTGGTGAAAAAGTTTCTTGATAGTCAATGCCTGCCTTTTGAGTACAACCTTTGATCACAAGCCGAGCCTTATGTCTTTCTAAGGAGCCATCAGCCTTGAATTTCAGTTTATAAACCCATTTAGAACTAATTGGGCCTTTCCCTTTAGGCAAATCCACAATGTCCCAAGTGTTGTTGGCTTTTAGAGCTTGTAACTCAAGGTCCATGGCCTTTCTTCATTCATCATGTATAACATCTCCTTCATATGTACAAGGTTCAGTTAAGGTGGACAGGTTGGCAAGGAAAGCCTGAGATGAAGAGGATATACAAGGCATGAAAGGAGAAAACAGGAAGACTATGTGCAGAGTTGCAAGCATAATCTTGAAGATAAGCAGGAGGAGCAGGATGTCTGCTAGATCTTCGAAGGACAGGTGGATTAAGCAAAGGTGGAATAGGTGGAGATATGTATGTAGAGGGTAAAGGTATATAAGAAGAGGAAGCAGGTGAAGCAAGGTTGGATTTAAAAGGAAAGATATGCTCATGGAAAGTCACATCTCTTGAGAAAAAAATTTGGTTAGTTTCTAGGGACAACAATTTATAAGCCTTTTGCGAGATAGGTAACCAAGGAAGACACAAGATGAGGCACGAGGCATGAATTTGGACCTACCAGCATGGGTGGTAGAGGCATGGACAAGGCATCCAAATGTTCTCAAACTGGTGTAATCAGGAGGTTCACCAAATAATCTCTCATAAGGAGATAAATTGTTGAGAATCTTTGATGAATAACGGTTGATCAAATGAGTAGCAGTGAGTACACATTCTCCCTAATACTTCATAGGCACAGAAGATTGAAAAAGGAGAGCTCTAGTTGTCTCTAGCAAATGCTTGTGCTTCCTCTCAACTACACCATTTTGTTGAGGGATGTAAACACATGTAGTCGGATGAATAATACCCGTTTGTTTGAAGAACTCAATGCCCATAGAACTAATGCCAAGATCAAGAGCATTATCAGTTCTAATCTTCTGAACATGTTTACCAAACTGAGTGAAAACCAACTACACAAAATCTCTTATCACAGAAAAAGCAACAACTTTAGATTTGATCAAGTGTGTCCAAGTTACACGAGTGTAATCATCCACAATGGTGAGAAAGTATGAAAAACCATCATATGCAACTGTATTGTATGGACCCCATACATCTATGTATAAAAGCTCAAAGGTTGAAGTTGAAATACCTCGATTGTATTTTTCCCTGTTATGACGTCATTTTGTAAGGGATTGTGTAAATTAATAAAACGTCGGGGATGAAGTTTTAAGGTAAAATTTTATGAAGTCTTATTAAGTTTGGAACTTAGTGAGATCTAGGGAAGATCCGCTAACGTGTCAAAGGTTAAGTAAAGAGACTAAAATTTATTGGATATTTAAGACACACTTAAGAATAAGTTGGTGATATATTCCCAAATTGATGGAGTGAAAGATTGTTGGAACATATATTTAAGGAGGACAAAATACGTAACCTTATTTAAGGCGATAATTTTCGCAGTTATAAAGTAAAGTGGGTCAAAATTAAATTCTGCATTGTATGGATGAATATGAGGTGAGTTGTTTATTTTGTTAAGTGCCACGTTTATATATGAAATTAGTGGCCTTTGCTTGGAATGCAAGCACTTGCGGGGTTTTTTTTTTATTAGGAAAGAATTCGGGTGAGAACGACTATACCCGAGAGTATCCTTACGGATGAGGTCAAGAAGACCAGAGTTGTTTGAGATATCGACGCCCCGGGCAGAATGACAAAGGTGTGCAACCTTATCAGCCACTCTATTGCCCAATCGAGGCACGTGAAAGAAGGAGACTTCTTTTACAGTCGATAGTAGGATTTTAATATCAGTCATGATCATTTCAATTTCCCAGGGACAAGAATGCTTACCCCGCAAGTCGTTGATTATGATGAGGGAGTCTCCTTCAATATGTATTTTGTTGAGGCGTAGCCGTAAGATTTCCATAACACCTTGTTTCAAGGCTAAAGCTTTTGTTTTGAGAGGGGTTTGGCTACCTAGAATTTGGTAGCCAATGTGTATAGGTTTTCCATTCCAATCCCGGATAATAGTCCCAGATGAGCTTTTATTGTTTGCTAGGGTAGATCCGTCAAAGTTGAGTTTAAACGTACCTGTTGGAGGTTTGCGCCAAGAGATCGTTTTTTTTTTGTGTTTACCTTGTTGATTAGAAGTGTGCACAGAGGGGGAGGGCACCGTGTTAAGATCCTCCTCAAACCTAACAGTTTTCTTCCAGTTTGTAATGTGAGTCTTCGTAATATGTCTTATTGTATTGATACTAGGGATTGATACTTGTTTGAATAGATGTTGGTTCCTAGAAGACCAAACTGTCCACCATGAAAAAGCTAGATTTTTCTTATCGGTTTTTGAGAAAGTGGAACCTATGAATTCAAAGATAGGTTTTATTTCGCGTGATTGAGCAATGAGGGTGGATATCTTCAATCGATTGTAAGACGAGAAGGAATGAATTAGGTTCAAATACGGGCATTCAATTAAATGGTGGGTGTCATCTTCAATCGCATTGTTACACAGGTAGCAAGTAGACGGAACGCCTACACCACATTGATTTAGGCGAGACGCAGTAGGGAGACTGTTCTGGGTAATTTTCCATAAGAAATTCTTGACTTTAGAAGGGATGTCAAGCTTCCAAATCCAAAGCACTTGCGGGATTGGTTGAGCTCTTCTATATAAAGGGGTGATTTCATTCTTTCAATTCCACATTGATCGATATAGCTAAGGAAAGCTATAACCGTAAATCCCAAAATACCACCTTGATTCCGGGTGACATTGATTATTATTCAGTCGTTGTATTTTTGAGACGATCCGACATCATGCTACTGGTAAAATCTCTCTCATTTAATTTAAGATCTTGGATATTTAATATCGTTATAATATCAGTATATAATTCAAGGTATTTCCTTATTAGTTGCTATAATGCTCGTTGTTATTGAGAAATTTGGGTATTTCTTAAGACGATATAACATTGAATAAAATGGGTATTTCTTTTAAGTCGAGATAATGCCCAATTATTTTGGATTATATGGCATTCCTAAGTCTTTATAGTGCCCAACTAAATTTAGGGAAGGAAATCCTAAATTAAGTTTGCAAGTCCTAATATTGTCTGGACATTTTAAAAATATTGTTTTTTTTTTTGGTAAACCGTAGCTTCATCCTTCATTAATCATCAAATCACCAAAAACAATGTCAAAAAGGTTCGAAGGAAAATCAAATTCAGAGTAAGCAAAATAGACCAAAACCGGTCGAAGTTGGGCTAAGAAATGTGCCGCTTTGTTTCCCTCCCGTCGAACATGCAGCAACCTGCATTCATGGAAGGTGCTTGCCAACCGACATGCCTTGTACACCAGCGAGCCAGCAACTCCCCGAGAGCGTGATCTCCCTTCCAGTAACCGTATGGCGTTTGCACAGTCGGACTCAATGACAATGTCCTGGACTCCTTTTTCGCTAGCTACTTGCAGTGCCCAAACCACCGATTCCAACTCAGCTATAAGCGGCTCTGTACCTCTTTGAATTCTCTTCGCAGCAGCCCACGTTACCGCACCAAAAGCGTCCCTGGCAATTATCCCCACGCCACACCCCTTATCCGCCGAAGACGATGCATAACACTTCATCTTGATGAAGCCATCCGCCGGTAGATACCACCTCGCATAACCCCTTTCCTCTTCCCGTATATGGTCCGATCTTCCCCTCCTACTTCCCTCAACCTCATGGCGATTAGCACACTCACACGCAAGCTCAAAGATGTGCAATGGATCTTGCTCCACTCCCTCAAAAATCTTTTTATTTCTTGCTTGCCATATACCATCAACAATATAGCCTCACAAGCTGGCCACCCCCTTCTCCTTCAACCCTGCAAGCTCAAAAATATTGTTGGACAAGTGATTATGAGAAAGTAAAGGATATAAGTTTTATCGGGTTAATTAAGGATTATTTTAAAAGGAGACTCTACCGAAGTTTAAGGGTAAAATTATTGGATATAAGCTAATTAAATTATTGTTTATCTGCTCTATACGACGTGGCTGGATGCACTTGGATATATAGTCGGTGACGTCAATTGATACCCTACGCCTTCAGGAGGGATTCAATCTCTTGGTTAATCCTAATCTTTTATATTCACAAACTTCGGGTTTATAACTATGGCAAGTGACTTTGTCTCATTTGCTCTTCTTAAAAGACTCAATGTCTTTCTTTTAATCTGTGTTAGTTGTTAATTATCAAGTATATCTATCTGTTGAAAATAAATTACAAAGTCTATTTATTCTTGCAATTTTTGTTCATTCCTTCTTTGTTCAAGCTAGTGACTTTTAATATATTATATTATTGCAATCTTTGTTCGTTCATTCTCTATTCAAGCCAGTAATATACTGTCCAGATGTGGACTTTGATTGATTTTTACACCTAATCCTTATTATTATATAAGCTGAAAATACGTATAAATTAGTGCCTTGGAAGTTAAAGAGATAAATTGATATGGTGGGAAGGTACACGGGTTCATCTAATGAATCCTTATAATGTGACACATGTGTGTTACTAATCTAGTATCAAAAGAAGTGTTAAGTGTGTGTGCGCGGCGCGCGCGTGTGTGAATGTACGTGATCATAACAGGTCAAGACTCGTTGCGTCTTGCTCTATAAGCTTTTCATGAAAAGTCATTTTGAATATTATCAAAATGATACATTTTACCCAAATGAGTGGTAAATAGGCATGTGACGGTATGACGTTGCTACTGTTACGTCAAGTACAACGTGATTCAATAAAGATATAAGTGAATGATAAATAAATATTTCATAAAATAAGCATTAATGCATTGTAGTGGGAATTAAGTAATCATTGTTTGATATCATTCGAAGAATTGTATGTTTTAAGTGAATGATAAATAAATACTCCGTATTTCATAAAATAAGCATTAATGCATTGTAGTGGGAATTAAGTAATCATTGTTTGATATGAATGGTATGTGTTAAATAAATATTTTATCCTTAGGAATTATCCAAGTCATGTATGTCAGACAAAATATTGTGGAATCAATATGTAAACATGGAAAGTCGTGCATTTTAAATATTCTATAAAGGCGTAATCGGGTATATACCCATAGAAAGTTATCTAATTGTGTAAATACCCATTGAAATTTCATAATTGGCTATATACCCATTAAAATATAAAGATCTTGTAAAATTGTCCAAGATAAAATCTTTTAGTGAATCTTTCCTAAAAAAAAGAATTACAATTATTCATTTCTTGTTATTCATATCTTTTCCATCTTTCAACTTTGAAACCCTAAAACATCTTGTTAAGCACTGTTGATCTTCGTCCTAATTTCAACCCTTAGAAGAAGGTACGTAATATGGACCTTTCAATTTTTGACTTCTTATTAGTTTTCGATTTTTTTTTTAAAAAAAATGATTTTGTATACAGTAAATGAACCAATTTTTTACTTCTTTTTACCCTTTCAATTTTGATTTTGGTTAAAACTTTCTTCATTGACACTTGGAGTCGGGCAGCTTCGCCCCATGCCCCCATCTAATACCCTCATCTTCATCAGACACCAATTTTATTTTTCAGCATCTTCCTGATATAATCTTGAAAGCCATTCATTAATCGATATATATTTGTTTTATTTAAGGTACGCCACTAGTAAAACTGAAACATTTGCTTTTAATTTGGAATTTAAAAGAAATTTTCATTTGTCGGGTAATTTTACAAGATCTTTAAATTTTAATGGGTATATGACCAATTATCAATTTTCAATGGGTATATAAACAATTAGATAACTTTCTATGGGTATATACCCGATTTCGCCTTCTATAGATTATATATCTTCTTAAACCCATACCATATTATATGGACACTGGGTTTTTAGTTGCTATCATTTATTCCGTTCCGTCATTTGCTAGTTCTTTACCGAACTAACCGACCATGTTGTGAAATGTTTGGCTGGTGTGCCTTGTCTGCCTACGATGTACATCAGTCAAATTTTGCAGGTTAGGTAAGGAGGTCTTGAAGAGTTGACATTGTACAAGTAAAAGTTTTAAACGTTTTGTTATATAATAAAGTCTTTCAAATTTCTATATTTTATGTATGAAATTTAACTTCATCTTTGCACCATGTTCAATGATAATAAAAAAGGGACTATTTAAGTCTTTTGCTATAATATACTCCGTATTATTTATCGCCTAGTTTATGGAAGTATAGTTGCATGTCCCTATAAGCATAAGGTAATTATTAAGACATTTAAGTCAGAATAATTACTAGCGCTGCAACATCCCTTTTGAATTATAAAAAGGGGTGTTACAGAAGTATAAGTAAATGAACTACAATGAAATGGTGATCTATGATATCTAGCCTTTGTACAAACTTCACAAGCTGAGAAAAAATCCTTGGAGACCTCACAAGGAACAATGCACTTGAGTTTGTACAAAGGAAGATGCCCCAAGCGCTGATGAAGGATGGTAACATCTTGATCATTAGATGAAACTGAATCAGCAACTACATGAGATAATTTATTGTTGATGACAGAAGACAAGCAGACAAAGCATACAACCAATTATGAACTTTACCAAGAACCAGATGGCTCTTCAGAGAAGGGCCCTGCAATCAGCACAAACTGGAATTGAAACACATAGTGCAATCTAGTTGGCTAGCAAGCTTGCTAACAGATAGAAGATTGACCTCGGAATGTGGCACATAAAGAACCTCGGTCAAGAAAAGATCCTCTGAAATATGCACAGATCCAGCTAAAGTAACGGAAATAACCACATTGTTTGGTAATGAAATCTGAATTGGACGCTGCAAAGGTTGTAATTTGTCAAAGAACTCCACATTATGACACATATGATCCCAAAGCTAGGTGCTAGAGTGTCGGATCCAATGGAAGTCTTTTGAAGAAGACTCATCAATTGAATGTATTGCTCAGACGAGAAGGCAGATACCAATGAAGAAGACGATGAAGCCAAATTAGGAGAAGAAGAAACATTTGCAGCAGAACCTGATTTCGAGCCAAGAGGAAATCCATGAAGCTTGTAGCAACGATATACAAGGTGACCAATTATGTGACAATGAGAACAGACATGGCGGGATTTGGATCCATTATGTTTGGCTTGAGATTGAATTCGGAGCCTGAGACTGATTCTGAGATGGAGGAGTCTTGGATGTTGAAGCTGCATTAGCAGAGGAGGTATCCATAATAGATCTTGGAGAAGTTTTCATGGATCTTTGAGTTTACTCCTGAACAAGCATGAAATACGCTTAATTGATTAGAAGGAAGATGAGTATTCATCAAAATGCTTCCTCGAACAGCTGTGTATGAATCATCCAAGGCCATGAGCAGTTGCATCAACTTGCGATCTTGCTCGTACTTGTTCACCGCATTGGAGAGATTGCAACAACAAGGCGGGAAAGAGCGCAAAGAATCTTGCTCATCCCAAAGCTTCTTGATTCTGGTGGAGAGGCCGGCGATGGTGTCCGATCCTTGAGAAATTGAATTGAGAGTTTGCTCAACGGAATACAATTGAGCACCATTGGACAAGGAAAATCGAGCTTCAAGATCGATCCAGATTTGGCGAGCATCGCTAGAGAGAAGGAAGTTATCCGCGATGCTCTTGGACATGGCATTCAAGAGCCATGAAATTACCATATTGTTGCATCGAATCCACTGCCGCAAAGAAGGAGAATCAGAAGTTGGTCAGATAAGTTCACCGTCAATGAATCCTAATTTGTTCTTCGTAGAAAGCGTGATGACCATCGCTCGTTTCCATGCGAAGAAACTGGTTCCATCAAACGTCTTGTCGGCGAGGACACATCCCAGATTGTCGGATGGGTGAAGATACAAGGGATCATGATGGTCAATATTGTCGGAGAACCGAGCGTCGTCGGAACTCACCATGGCCGGAGGAGCGGAAGAAATAGAGACCAGAAATTAATGTTCTGATATCAAGTTAATGTAAAGAAACAGAGAGTGGAAACAAGAGAAAGAGATAGAGAGAATATGAGTTTTGTATTGAAAATGAATGAATGAATACAACTTGTTCAATTCAACCTCTTATTTATACAGTGGAGAAGAGAATGAAAATAAAGTTGACAGACATAACAACCTAACAAACTCATTGTGTGTCTAAGGGCGCGCTCGGCCAGGGGTTGTAGGGGGTTCTTGGGGATTTTTTTTAAAACCAACAATCCATGGGAAGTGTTTGGCATGGGGTTGGATGGGGTTAGAAATTTTGGAGATGGGGATTAAATGGGGTTTACAAAGCCCAACAATCCAACCCTCCTCCATGAGGATTGTCGGGGTTATGGAATTCAACAACCCCTGCTCAGACACCTTTGCCCCTGATTAGCGAGAGACGGAGGGAGCCATGGAGCTCGGATCCGGAGATCTGGGCGAGAGACAAAGGGAGCCAGAGCCGTGGGATCTCGGATCCGGAAATCTGGGCTACTGACGGAGGGAGTGCGAGGGCCGCCATGGGAGCTCAGAGCCGGAGCGCCATGGGTGGAGGCGAGTTTGAGGGAGATGAGGTCGACGAGGACAAAGAAGTCCGGAGGGACGGAGACGAAATCGGATCGGGAGCCATGGGTGCGGCGGTGAAGGAGAGGGAAAAGAGGAGGAATGAGATGATGGCAGCCATGGAAGGAGAGACGCAGGAGCTCCATGGAAGCCAGGAAAGGAGGAGGAAGGAGATAAGCAGGGAGAGGGGTGAGGGGCAATTTTGTCTTTTTGTAACAAATAATCCTAAAATAACCTTCTACCCACCAAACACCTTATCGGGATTATTTATCAAAAAAAATCTCCACCTCTTCCATCCCCATAACCCACACAATAATCTCCATCCTATATAATCCCTTAAAAATAATCTCCACCCCTTAAAAAATAACCTATTGCCAAGCACGCCCTAAGTGTAACACAAAACCCCCTTTTCCTTCCCTAGTCCCCGCTTGAAACAAACGACGTCGTTTGGGGTGTCGTTTTTAATTTTTAAAAAACAAATTAAAAAAGAAAAAAACAAAATGACTCTTAAGTCTTAACTCTTTAAGATGGTTTGGGAGCCAAACCGGCAAACCCTAACCTCATTCTGAAACCCGTCGCCCGCATTTCCAATCCTCATCCTCAGGCGATCCGTCTCCCCGGCCGTCGTCTCTACCTCCTCCCGTCTCGCCGGTGCAGTGCAGGTATGGTCTATTAGTTGCTCTTCAGTTCTTCGCTTTTCTATTCTCTTCATCTTGACCACTGAAACTGAATACTTACACGTGAGTAGAGTAGATGTTACTTTCAACCGTTGGAACTTGGAAGCGGCTCGCGTTTTCTTCATTTTTTTGGATTTTTTCAAGTCAGATTTGCTCATGTGTTCTTCAGAGCAGCTAATTTGCCTTTGAACACTAGCTGTCAATTCGAGCTTCTTGTGAAACAATGTCTCGTCTAATTGAATTTACCATAATTAAAATAAGGGCTGACATTACTGAGAATCAACTTGCTCTTTTCTTCTATTAATTTCATTTTTCTACTCTAGAAAGATCAAATTTTGTGCCGTACTTGAGTTTGAAAGTAATCAATTCGCTCTTCTGTAGGTAAGCATTTTGAAACTGAAATGTAAGCCTGAAATTCGAACGTTGGTTTTCGGGTTCTGCGACTACTGCAAATCTTTTGCTTTCTTCTTGCACTTTCTTATTATGAAGTGCACAAGTTTTTTTTTTTAAACGAATTACTGAAACATTAGAGTCAGTTTTTCATTTGTAATTTGATGCATACTTAGGAAGCAATTCACAGTCCTAGAACTGAAGGTGACTTTGATTTGATTCTGTTTGGTTCAACAAAAAATTCACAATTCTCAATGTTCTACTACTGCAATTTGATTTGTTGAATTAGTCTACTATAGTTTCATTTGGAAATTGAAGTGCAATTGTGATTTAGTTTTTGGTCTTCATTAAAAAATATCTCACGATTGTTCTTCTAGTGGTGGTTACATTTCTGCTTCCTACTTTGTTTTATATTTGAATCTAGATTGAGTTTTGTGCATCCTTCAAGATTCTCCTTCCATCTCTGACCTCTCTTTTTTATTCTGAGGAATTCAACCTTTGTGTTCTTCGGAGAATTAGGAGCAACCATCTCCCCGTCTCTTTATCCTTGCATTTCTCTGTTCTAATAATCTAAAGTCAACCTTTTTTTCCAGCCACGGGCTGCTGCCATCGGGGCACCATATCTGCAAAGTTCTCTGTTTCACTTCTGTTTTTTGTTATGAAGTGCTTACTTTTTTATGCCATAGATTTATACTGCCAAGACCCTTACAAGCAAAGATATTTCACATCTATCATATATTTCTATTTTTTTCTTAGGTTTATTTTGGAAGAACTCTTAAGCTTTAAAGCACAATTTTATTTGTTTGTGCTTTGCTGATCGAGAACCTCGTGTATCTTGCTTTCTAAATTAGGTTTCGAGGTGTAGGAAATGACGAAGCGGTATCCATTGAAAGGGCGTAAAAGGAGAAAGAAGGAGGAAGGATATGACCGAGCAGATTCCGAAGATTTGGCAAATGAAGAGGAAATACAGAAAGAGAGTGATGTTGAGAGTAAAGATGGAGACGAAGATGCAAAGGTAGGAGATGATGCTGATGAGAAAATAGCTATAGATGCAGTAGATGAATTGGATGGCATTCCAATTGTTGCTGGTGAGAAGAAAAAAACCGGGGTCATCTTCATTCTAGAAAAGGCTTCTCTTGAAGTCGCTAAAGTTGGAAAGGTTTGTAGGGCTGTTGGCTTTTACATAATTTGTGTGTTTGATTGGTTTGAAAACAATTTCTCATTCGTCATATGTGAATGCAGACCTACCAGATTTTGAACTCAGAGGATCACGCAAATTTTTTGATGAAGAATAAAAAAAATCCAGCTGATTACAGACCAGACATTGTCCACCAGGTTATTGTTTATTTTTATATTTTAAATTGTGTATGAGAGTTGATTGAAAAAATAGTTGATTTTTGAATTGTTGCACAACCTAGAGCACTTATCCTTGGGATACTTTAAAAATGCGTTGTCAAACCTTGACAGTTATCAATTTTTGCTTATAATTAGCAGATTTGCTTATTCTGAACCATACATTTTGGATTCGTAATGCAGGCTCTTCTAATGATCCTAGATAGTCCCATCAACAAGGCTGGTAGACTTCAAGCTGTGTATGTTGAAACTGAAAAAGGTGTGCTTTTTGAAGTGAAGCCTTATGTTCGTATACCGAGGACATTCAAGCGATTTGCCGGCATCATGTGTAAGTCCTGGTCTTTCAAAATTGATACTTGCTACAAACATTCTGCCTCCTATTGTAATTTTTACTAGTTTGATTTTAATGTCAATTACTTAATTTATAAATCACTTCAGCGCAACTTCTGCAAAAGCTGAGCATAAGTGCTGTGGGCAAGCGTGACAAACTGTTCCGTGTAATAAAAAATCCTGTGACCCAGTATTTACCCGTCAATTGTCGTAAGATAGGTAAGAAACCATTGACAAGAATCTTACTTAATCGGTTCTTTTTTAGAGAGTAGCTCACACATTGTCTATGTTCTAGGCTTTTCATACAGTTCAGAAAAGTTGGTGAAGATCCAAGACTACGTAAATGCCACCAATGACGACACTAATCTTGTTTTCATGGTATGCATCAATATAATTTGCATTAACTTTCTCATTTGAGCTGTCATGTACAATATTCTGATATTCAAGTATTCAGGTTGGTGCTATGGCTCATGGGAAAATAGACAAGGAAACTGCAGACGACTACATTAAAAGTAAGTCCTGTGAAACAACAAAAAAAGAAATTGTGTTAGGTTGTGTCCCTTTTGTACTCTCTTCAAAATGACATACGGCATTGTCACCTTGATATCTAAGGAGTAACTCACAGTTCTACGCACTCTCTTCAAAATGACATACAGCATTGTCACTTTGATACTTGAGGAGTAACTCAAAAGTTCTATGCCCTTGCAGTTGTTTGATAACATTAAATTTATTATTCACAACTATTTACCAAAGTTGAATGATCCAAATAACTAACGAGGTTTGCATGATACGAATGAATGATAATAGACAACTTCCAACCATTGAGCACTATATTAGGGTTTCTTGGCACTCCAGGTGTTTGTGTTATATAACATTGCCTGCTGAATCTGGTGTTTGATTTTCCTCTCTTTTCTTTTGCAGTTTCGGAGTACCCAATGAGTGCAGCATGGTGCATAGCAAAAATAGCCGAAGCAATGGCAAACAAGTGGGATGTCGTCTAGTTCTTTAGTTGTTTGACCTTGGATGGGTTCTGTAGTACACAATGCTTCGTATACAAAGCTTGTTCGACCATGCATACTAAGCTTTGTCTTTTTGACTCATATAATAGAACAATTCCCCCAAATTGTCATTTATGTAATGTTTTCTTCTCTCAAAACCTACTTATATAATATCTTGCACCTTTAGGTAGTTTTGTTGAAATATGTGCTGTATCGTTGATCGCCTAATGGACGCCTTTCAAACATAACATTATATAGCAAAGCTTCACATACTGCTACCAAACAACAAAGAATGTTTGCTCCCGGGAAAAGAGGGGGAAATCATATTTTCAAGTTATATATAGCGAAGCTTCACTTAATGGCGGACCCAGAGGTAGGCTTGTCCACGGGTTGGACCCGGTGGGTTACGGATTAGGAATTCATGACCCGCACCCGGACCTGTGGCCAGGCGGGTCTACGGGTCCAGGTGACCCGGTAGGTCATGCTACCCGTTTTTTTATTTAAAAAAAATCGATTTTTTAAAATTTTACCCCCCAAAACAACTTTTTTCAAAAAAAAAAAAAAATTTGTCGACACGACGGGTCATTATCACAAAACCCTCAACCCTAACCAAGACCAGCCACGACCCTTGACCCATCTAACCCAGACCAACCTGCCAAACCCGCCGGGTCACGGGTTGACCCGTGACCCGTGGACAGACCTGCCTGGAGGTACGTGCTCGGCAAGGAGCACAGTTGGGTCATGTGGGATTCGGGTTATCTTGAGTTCGGGTCCCAAATTTAAGTTCTATCAATTATTGTCATGTCAATAGACTTTATATTTCAAAACAACTTGCTTTTACAATCAAATGAAGAGGAGAAATCGAAACCCTAGATCTAAAATTCTACACCAAATTTGAGATCTCTAGATTTGAAGCATTGTTGCAAGTCACAAAACCATCCTACAATATAAAATTTTAACCTAAACCTCCAAATAAAATTATTTTGAATTGGTGCGAGACATTGGATCTTCAAGCTATCCGTAGGGAGAGAGGTAGATCAAAGAAGAGTTAGATTGGGGTATCCCTCAAGACTTCAATCTGCTGAACCTTTTAGAGGATATGACATTGAATAAAGACCAGTAGAGGCGATGTATTCGGACAACAATGTTTAGAGTTAGGGGGTGTGGTGTTGTGTCTGTTTATCTTTGCTTTCGCTCTGAGCTCTATTATGCATTTTTAGTGGCTCCTTTTCCTGCCATGTGACCTGTATCTACGTGGTTTCTGTCTCCTTTCGTTTTGAGCCTTTCAGAAACACTCTCGAGTCATTCGGGGAAAAGATATACTAGATTGTTTTGTTTCCATGTGTTTTTTTTTTTAAATATATCTTTGACGAACCATCTCTAATAACTTAAGATATCTTTCGGATGGGGAAGTGAATATACAAGTCAATCTTGGCCAATACTAAGTTTGTTGCCAGAATGCACAGTTTAGCTAATCTAAAAGCGTCTAACAAGCCAATGCAAGCTTTGAGACTTCGAGGCGCTTGAAGGCTCTAAAAGTCTAAAAATTAAAAGCCTTGAACAAACTCCATACAGAAAGCACATTACAATGGAAGATCAGAGAGATGCAGATTAGCATATAGCTCGTTATAACGGAATGAAGAAATTGCTATCATCATTCTTACTATGGTTAGAGAGTGCTGAGCAACATCTCACTTGGAATTCCATACTTCACTTAGCTCTGTTGATAGTTATTCTCCATATCCATCTCTTAATATGTGCAGGAAGCGGCTCAATCTCAGCTTGAAAAAAGAGTCTGTACAGCCTTTGAAGAAGATAAATTCGCTACACAGTTGAACTGTCCCACCAAAATTACATCTGAAATGTTAGATGAATATACAAGTGACCTTTTTAACCAAATTATCTTGTGCTGAAGGATCTAAGAGTACAGTTTCAGCAGGACATACCTTTTGTTGCCTATACTTCTCTCGTATCGCATTGGCAGTGCTACTTTCGGCATTTACTCGCAACTCTTCAATGGCAAGTACAGCAACTTTAAGATCCATAATCTTGTAGGAAGTATAGTGCTCAAGAGTTGGATTCTGGAGAATACACATAAACAATGAATTTGTCTCACTTAGGTCGCCAGTAATTGATGCTGGAAAAGCTAAAGCTGTAAGAAACAGGAGTTACTCACCCATGGATGAGCTGATCCGTCTAGAATCCACCGTGCAAGCAAAACTGCAGATGCAGCTATATGGGAAGGAAGGAATTTTAGAAGACTGTACTCCACGAGAGTTAGCTCCGCTAAGTAATTTGCCAAGAATTCCAGATCGACGGAAGGATTCTGCTGAAGGAATGATAAAGTGAAAACCATATATATTCATATTCTTAAGTGACTGCATTCGGAATAGAATATGCCTCTTTATACCTCAGAGGTGGCTTGTGCTGCTTTGGTAAATCTCCTGAGGGACATAGAAGAATGAAAAACAGATCAGCAGCAATAAAGTAGATGATAGGATTTCACCATGTTTAAAAGCATACCTTAAAAAGGTTTTGACTGTAGGAACTGAGAGCTGAAAGCAGAGAAAGTTCAAAACTTCACTCTCCATTTTCACCACCTATTAATTGAGTTCAAGTTAGGAGCATCCATATATTCTGGATCCAACGAGAAAACATGCTATATGGGAACACAAGGGCGACAGACACATTGTAATCTGCTTCAGTATAATAAACTTATGGAAGTCAAAAGAACAACCAATTGTTCTAGATTTCCTTGGATTATGCAAATTGAGTAAAAATTGTAAAATGATTGGTCATTTGGTCTGAAGCCCAAGCATGAATAAATGGAAGTGATCTGGATTCCAGGTTTCCTATATGCCCTTGTAAAGTTCCCATTTCCCTTCAGCCATAAAATGTGTTTGAAGTAGCAGCCAAACTGTGAGCTTAATAAGGTGAACATATTATATTGCTAATTTTACAATGATTTTAAGCTAATGAAAAAGACCTTATTGTTGCTCAAAAGATCAATTCTAGGCACTAAATATTTGCAATGTCAATACAGATTTAATCGATACAGAATGCAATAACTGCATCATGGTCAAGAGAAGGGAGTGGGTGGGGGGTGGTGAGAAGAGAGAGCTGAGAGCCCCAAAATATTGACAAATGTCTATATATACTAAATTAAACTTTTTCTTTTGACAAATACAATTTGTTCCTATAAAACCTTACAAGCCTAATTCTCTATATTTCTGCATTAATGTATTGAATTTTCCCGTCCAAAATATTGACAAATGTCAACTTTCATATGAAAAATCTCTAAACACAAATTCTGACACATGTAAAATACTAACTATAATGAAGGAGAATACTACAAGTTTATAACCTTTTGAGTAACAGTAGTAGTTAAAGGATTAGTAGGCATGAGTTCTCACCTCATCCTTTGTGTATGTGTTGTCTGTAATGAAGCAAAATTCTTCAACCCGAGGAGCAAAGATTTCTTCATACTTTCTGCAAAACAGAACAAATAGAAAGAAGGAAGTCATCATCAGCAATAAACTGCAATATAATTATGTTTTGATGCTCAAATGGTATACACATGCTAGTTTTAAGTTAATGTTCATCAACTTCAACTATCTCCCACAAAAAAAGGTAGTCATTCCTCTATAATTACTTCCTAGAGCTGAATAAATGGACATCTCTGATCAGAAGGTGGAGATCAAATACAATATTTGACCAATGTAAACAGCATTGTGATCAGGCATAAGTAAAACCTTATATATTCTGTAACATTGCAATGTACAAACCAAGTGAGTTGCATGATATAGAGAAACTTACGACGCAATAAGCATGCAAGTAACACCAAGCAGCTGCAATTTTTGCTTTTCAATGTACTTGCAAGAAAGAAACCGATCAATGAGATTGACTGTGAGATAGAGTGTATCTGGTACTAACTTGTATTCTTCCGACACCTAAGATCAAAGCAAGGCATAAAATGGCTGTTAGAGTGCAAGACAATGAAACACACAAAGCACAAATTCACACAGAAAGCTGGAGAAAAAATCCAAGAGATTAGAGATAGTCCTTTATTTATACTCCTGAGTTATATTCATCTCAACACTCTACATACGTGTCTTTAATCTATCTCCCTCAGAAAAACCTAATAGAATATATTCTTGATAACTCCTCACTACAGGACACTTGTCAATATTCAATAAGTTAAGAACAAAAGATGCTACTGCACTTAATTCATCAAAGTGCATACATTTCTGTCAATACTTTATTAATTTGGTATGAAGCTGTCAAAATACACAAAGTTTTCATACATGTATATCGAAACACTAACCTCTACAAGCCAATCAATTAAGATTCTTCTCATGCTTTGGGTGATGCCCCGCTGCACCTTGTTAATGTAGTCTACTGAAGGTCTGCAGTTAAACTGAGAAAAGGGGGAAATATACATACAATAAGACATGCTTCTGTAGTGAATAGCTGCAGTATTTGACCACTAGGCTAATCCCTGACAAAATATGAGAGAATGCAACAACCATGTGCACTGAACACAGAAATTCTTACCTCACTAACACGTCTGTTGTGATATATATCTCGAGCATATACACTGCACATCAGGGGATCTCTCTGGTTTGAATCAATGTCAACAATTTCAGGATCAACGGATGTTACTGATTGATCATGAAATTTTCCGTCTGCATCATGGAGTCAGAATCAATCTTTGACCTCAGCCAAGATCAAATAGTTTTGATGCTAGAATTTAGCACAATATAATTGACAAAATTTACATATTAAAAAGCAAAAATTTTATTTAACATTATTGCAAAAGTGTATTTCTAGATACCTTGGCGTATTAACTGAAGTGATCATATTTAGTTTATCACTTTATCTTTGGACCAAATTATTCCTCAACCTTGTTGAGAAACTCATAACCACAGCACTGAAGTGTTAAAATATCCTTGCAATGAACCATAGCAAACAAGAACAAAGCACCAGAAGACTAGTTATCTGTCACCAGTTGGTGCGTGCCCTACATAAGTGGGCATTTTTTTGATAGGAAAGTAACTAGAAGCTCAGTAATTATGACCAGGTGTAATCATAATATTTGAAAACTCATCAAAAAGCCCACCTAACTAAGCAAAGACACTCTTAAAGACTAGCCATACAAGTAGATAACACCCTCAGAATCCATTCATAGACAAAACAAAACAGTAACAGCAATACCCCTATTATAACTAATAAATAATAAGGAAAAAGTCAATTACGGACCTTTCTTAAATAGGCTGTGGATTATACTTGGCCCTAAAGAATTCTGCTTTGCTGGCCTTGCCTCTGCCTCATTAAATTCATTTCCATCCCGATTTGCACAGGAATGAACTACTAATTTCTTTTCCATTTTGACTGGTGAAGCGACCTCACATTGATTGGACTTTAATTTGGCTGTATCACCGACCACTCTTTTTTTTGTAGGTAAAGTTATGTCTCTGGATTCCCCTGTTAGTTTCTGAATGCCTTCTACTTTTCCTTCAACAACTCCATCTCGCCGTTGTTCTGAGGATGCATATGGAGCCACCTTCAAGTTCTTTCTAGTGGGATATCCCTTCACCTGCTTCTTTGTCTAGCGTATACAAAACAAGAAAGCAAAAGGAATGTTTCAGATAATCTTCTGTTTTCATAAGATAGAAAGGTTTGAATAATTTATGTGATAAGTAAAAGACATTGTATCTTTGCATGACATCTTGATCTTTTATGAAACAATTGCTCATCTAAAGCAATAAATTATACTAAATGGGAAGAGAAACTTAGTTGAAATGTAAATAAATAAACACAGCAACATTATAGTGTAAAGCAACAGCAAGAGCTTGCCTTATTTTTCGCTGCATTGGAGCAGGATACTTGGGATCTCTCACAAAATATGTTGGACACATCAGAAAGCACTGCTCTTCTCTTATTCTGAGAGCAAGCAGTTGCTGAACAAATGGGTTTGTTGTCATCTGCGGTTCTTTTAGAGCTTACCCTCAGAGGTCTCTTAAGTTCTGGCAAAGGTGGTTTTTGGATCAGGGCCGCAGAATTACCAATCGCCTTTGCACGTGCTCGTGTGATTCTAAAGGCGGTCTCTTCCATTTTAGCAGCTGCTATTCTTTCCTTATTCATATCTATAGCTTTCTTAGAAGAGCCACCTGTGGCTGTGGCTCAAGTTGAAACTAAATTCGTGGAACCTTGACCATCTGCAGCAAATGCAACACCTATGTAGATAAGAGATGGAAGTGCAAGCAACAGAAAAACTGAGGTAGCTAATTTGAAGGGATGGACAACAAATCCACAGACAGAATAATAATGGCAACCAAACAAGACTAGTTAGATATGGCCAGAATGGTGAATACTTCTGTATCCTTTCCACCCCCAGTAAATTTTCGTTACTTCTTTCTACTCTTTCAATTTCCTCTCATTGACTAACCGACTATTTGCAAGTTAGGCTATTCATCACATAGAGCATAATTGCCTTGGGGTTTTTTACTAGTATCATCTAGCAAATGTAGTTCATACTTCAAAAAAAACCTAGAAATTCTAGTCTACTTATGACTTAATTGGTCACATAGATATAGTACACATGAGATTCTTGGGCAGTGCTCAGGATCTATACAATGACCATGTTGTTTTCTGCCATGATTCTGAAGCACCCTATTGTCTATTCACCATAGGCTTAAGTTTCACAGACAGAACACAAGAACCAAGTCAGAGGGCAAACCAACTGACCCGAAAACTCATTCTAAAAACAAGAAAGTTTGATCATTTTACATCCAAGTAAGTTATTATCAATGTATCCGGGCAGAAAATCATCTCATGAAGAATCATTACCACTCGGGGTATAACAGATGAGGTGGTGTTTAATTCAAAAAATGGGCAGTAAAACCTTACTAATTTAGCTTTTGACTGAATAACAATCAATAAAATTTTAGAACCACGAGTATTTTCCGTCATATAATCTAGAAACAGATCAGCTAGTAGAATGTTTCAAACTCACATGAAATACAAATCGATTTAGCAGATCTACCCGGAAATTCCCAAATGTGATTAAAATACTGTCATTTTAGCATAAAAGTTGATTCCTTATACGGCGGTCCCCTTAGAACCCTAAAAGACCTACATTTTCGAATTTTGAATCCTCGACAATGGAACGAGTTGAAACGAAATACTCTCTAATAAATCATCTAGAGAAGTCATCTGTGTTTTTCCCTCGTAGGACAATTTCAAAAAATGGACAAGTAAAAGAGGTAATGAGACTGACATTATAGCAAAGAAAGGGAAAAGATTTACGTAAACGTTCAAATTCTCTCAAACAGCTCAAAACGTGCAAAAGCAAAACCCGCGTATCAGTCCAGAATTCAACGGAAGGAAATCAATTAAAACAAAAAGAAACAAACGCTTGCGCTCAAATCGACGAAAATGTCAACGATCAATGAGCCTGTAAGGCAGATCCAGAAAAGAAACTCGACAGAAATCAGAACGCTCTTCAAAATTGAAGCTTCAAAAGAGCGTGAAACAGAGAAACGGCGGTCGGAGCTGACCTGGCGACGCAGTAACGCGAGAGGGATGGTATGGAGACCTGTGGCTGTTAATGTCGGAAAGAAATTAGGGTTTGGGTGCGATCCACCATGCGAAAAAGAGGTTGTGGGAGAGAGAGGGGGGAGGATTTGATTTTGAAGGGGGTTGAGAGCGGGAGGGAGCCTCAGGGCCTCAGTTCAAACTTGGAAATAGGGTGAGGGGTGGGTCAAACTTGCGGATCGAAGGGGGGTTTCAGGTTTGCATGGTCCTTCATCGGCCCGACCAAAACGTCAGGGGGGTCGGTTTTGATTTTAATATACTTTTTTTATATCTAATCTAATTTATTTCGTACCGTCTCGGGCTCTCTAGTAATACAATAATTGAATTGATTTAGAGATAAAAAAACTTATTAATTTAATTTTGTAATTTTGGCATAGTTTGGAATTTGGATTGATAATTTCGACTTGACTAATTTTTGAATAATTTTTTAATTAAAAAATTTTAAATTATTAAAACTAATTATCTAATATAATTATAAAATCAGTCTTTTTTTATCGGGGCATAGGATAAGAGTACTAATTCGGAAATATTTTTAAAATTGTATTTAGTTTAGCGTTTTTTTAATTAGATTCTCATGGTCGCTTATTTTTTTGTTAGTAAATCTTTCGCAATTTAGAATTTTATATCCAAGTGCATAAGATAGAAAGACCGATTTTATAATTATATTTGATAAATAAATTTAATAATTAATTTTTTGAATTAAGAGTGTGTTTGGATTCCAAAATGCATTGATTATAATGCAATTTTTTTACCTTGGTTGATGTGCATGTTGATTACATTACTTATTTTACCTCGATTTTTACGACTTTTTAATTATACAACCAAATATTCACATAAAACGAGTTAAAATAATTGCATTTTGGAATCCAAACATAGACAAATTATTCATAAATTAGGCAAGTCAAAATTATCAATCAAATATTTTATACTCCGTATTATATTTGATGTGGAGGACATGAAGCTGAAAAGTAAGAGATAATCCACAATGATTGAGTTTTAATGTTAATACTCTTGCTTTGTTTCTTGTTTTTTTTTTGACGCAAGATAAAGATTAGGTCGGGTCGGCCGAAGCAGGGGCCCTTCCTAGCGCATCCATCCGGACGAGAATATGCAGTTCTGGATCATCCTCACAGCTGACGTTGGCAGGGGATGCATGGGCACTACAAGCAAGATAGTGTGCCACAACATTGGATTCCTTGAAAATATGACGAATTGAATAGCAACATAAGTAAAGGACGAGATATCTGACAGTATATCAGCTTGTAGCAACTCGATTGTCCAGGGGCATTTCCAATCCCCAAGTAGAGCCTTAATAACTAGTAAGTTATCTCCTTCGATCAGAAGGTTTGAAATTTGCAACTCCTTAGCGCGTAGCAAACCCATTTTGAGTCAAAGGTTTTCGGCATATACAGGGTCGGCCCGAGGCCTATGTGAAGAGTGTAATCGCATAGGGCCTTAAAATTTTGGTGTTAGGTTTAAATTTAAGTGGATATCAAGTTATTGCAGTAGATCAATTGGCAAGGGGCCGCGCTTGTTCTATGTTGGTGTTAGGTTCGAATCCGTCTGGCTGCAGTCCATATCTTTTATCCTAAAACAAAAGGAGTTGTTACTTTCATTTACAATTTCAATTTTATTTTTGTCGGAAAATAACCTTAAGGATTTTGATAGGTAATCTCAAATTCTATTATTTTTTTTTGATAGTTTTCACTTTTTATACTCGTCAGGGATCACTTTTTAATTTGTTAGTGGATTTGGTGGATTATTTTTTTCCCTTTAAATTAGTTAAAAAAGCCCTCGATATTTAAGTTGCACAGGGCCTCGAACTATAACGGAACGGCCCTAGGCATATACCACAGAGATGTTTGTACAAACAGACCGGCCAAGAGAGACAACCTCCCCAACAGAATCATGGATGACGAAACCGTACGAAGTTGTACCACCCGGAAAAACCAATCCATCAAAGTTAAACTTGTAACCATTCGTAGGGGGTTTCTCCCACTGTCCCGAACGACACCAAGACCTGATTGGACTTATCAACATTCCTATCTTTAATTATCTTAAATAGATAATTAAAGATGTACCGTCACAAGAAACAAAGCAATTGAAAACCTCATCCGAAGAATGTTTGCACTACTGGAAACACATTCAATTCCAACAAGAGAGTTCCAACAAAATTATTCAATGGATGAAATTCCAACACTAAAATATAATGGAAAAAAAATTCCAAAGGTATGTGTTGTTGGAAACGAATAAGTGGTATTTTCCCACGATCGAAAGTTGTTGGAAATAGTTTTCCAAAGTCATTCCAACATTTAAAATTGTTGGAAGTAAATTCCAATAACTTAAATTGTTGGAAATATAGATTAAAAACACATTCCATCACTAACTTTCGTTGGAAACATTATTTACAAAATGAATAGAAATTAATTCTTTATCAAATTTTTGCATCAGCCGGTTAAAACTAATTCTTTATCAAATTTTTGCATAAGCCGGTTAAAGCTAATTATAGATTTACTTTACAAAATGGAAAAAAATCTTCTTTTTAAAAAAAAAATCTAAATCTTGAAAATATTTGAAGATTCACTAACTACCCATCCATTGGTAAAGATTGATCTTGTCGTTAATTGTAACCTATAAAAAAGGAAAATATATATGTGAGAGATTTTATAATTAGTTAGATTGAAAAAACAAATAATTTAAAAAAAGAAAAAGAAAGAAAAGAATTTCAGTTCAATTGAAATGAAAGGATCACAATTCACAACTGATCAACCACGTCCTTAATTAGTGGGTGACTTAGTGGAAAAAAATGAACGGCTCTAGTTAACCGCTTGACTCTCTTCTCCAGTCTCTCAATATATATGTCATCTGTTTTTCAATCTCTCATTTGTTAACCGCCAAGATGGAAAGCAGTCATCATATGTACGATTTAAATGGGTTTATCACCTTCTATGGCCGGCAAGTTGAGAGAGCAAATGAGTGTACAAGTGAGCATGTATCTACCCCTCAATAAACGGCGTCGCAGGCGTGCTTCTCGAGCTTCTTCATCTTCCTTTATACCAGGGTGTTATTGTAGAGGTGCCAGCGGCGGGAGAGGAGGATCCCGATGAAAGGTAGAGGCCCTCGTAGAGCAGGTCGGAGAGGAAGTCGAACTAGGACTTACGGAAATAAGGGAGGTTGACGCCGATCTTCTTGATCTCTTGGAAGCTAGATGGGGTAGAGGTCCTACGTTGACATGGCTG